>OY728121.1:1299732764-1305147764 GCA_963277665.1 Viscum album
TCGAATAGATTGTCGATACACAGAGGATGATACTATTTCTTCATAGTCATCCAGTTAAACTTATAGTAATCAACACATAAGTGTAGAGTCACGTAATCCTTTTAAGAAATAAAAACTAGAGAACCCCAATGTGACATACTCAGATGGATAAACCCCTTATCCTCAAACTCCTCTGGTTGAGTCTTGAACTCTTGAAACTTTGATGGTGCCATTCTGTATGGTGGAATATAATTTGGATCAGCCACAAACATGAACTCAATAGTAAATTACACATCTCTCTCAGGTGGAATCCCTGAAAAGTCTCCAAGAAACACATCCTAAAACTGGACCACTACTGGTGGAATGACATCCTTATTTATACCTCCATCATCTAGAAAAAGGCTACCAACCTGGGTTTTGAGCTCCCCTATTTTCTGATGAATTGGCCCCTTAGGGACTACCTGGATATCCCACTATCCTTGATGAATATACTTGTCACCCTTGGGAGAAATGAACATCACTCTCCTATGGTAACAATCAATGTGAGCTCAGTATGCTACTAACCAGTTCATACCCATGATCAAGTCAAAGTTTGAAATGTCTAGGATGTAAATATCCCACAAAACATGATACTTATCAACCTTAAGAGAACATCCCTTGAACCATCATATATCTCTATACCGCACTCCAAATGTGTATCTATCATCAAAACCCTACTCATGAACTCCAAATCCAGGCTCAAACCATTCAAAAGTTGTGCAGAAATAAAGGAATGAGTGGCATCAATATCAAATAAGTCACTAGCAAGCATATAAGCTACAAGAATATTACCTCTTATAGATGATGGTATAGCCTTGCTATCCACAACTGTAGGTTGAATGACATGAAAATATCCTTCCCATATTCCCTGTGATGTAGTTTGATCTCCCTAAGATGCCCCACTCTACGGATACAGGTGGTCTTTCCCTGAAGCTATAAGTCCACTGCCTCTATTGCCACAGCCAGTAGAAATCTAACTTCCAGACTGATATGGTGTAGAAGATCCCCTCCCTGAACCCTAGTTCTATACAGATCCTCCAAAACCACCCATCTATTGTGGGTTCCTACAAAACCACTATAGATGTCCCATCTTGCTTCAAGATTGACACTCCACTGGTGGTCGGGGACATTGTTTACAAAAGTGATCGACCTACCGAACTGGTGGAAAATCACTTGGGTAATATCCTGAGTAACTAATCCTTCCCCCTAGCCACTCTTCTTTCCACTACCCTAGATAATACTATCATAGAGACTCTTCCTACTCTCAGAAGTCATACCTTCTAATCGTTCAACAATAACTATTTTTCCTTCACTATGTAAGAACCTAGATCTTTATTTTAGCTATGGATATTTTTTCGTGTTGTTTTTGAGGAAAAAGGAAGAATTTGGAAATTTTCTAAGTACACGCTGTGTACTCTTGAGTACACGCCGTGTACCTGGTTTCCGTGTGTAGATGTGTACTAGATATTTAACGGCTGAGTACATGGCCATGTGGTGACCTAGCAGACCGCCTAAATCAAGGGTCGGTTGAGGCTAGTACACGGCGTGTACATTAAATTAACACACCATGTATTTTTATTTTTATTTGATTAATCAGAGCGGGGTCACATCTCATCTTCAGAATGAACTTCTTATTCCTGTGTCTCGTACAAGAGAGCAATGTGCAATAGAAGATCTTTGAGTTCCTCCCATTCCTCCATCAGGGATCTGATTGAGATGCCTCTAGCTGCATTGGATTCCCACAGGTGAGTTCTCTCTTTCCCTAGAGCCTCTCTTCCTGATTTCTCATCTCTCATGAGTTATCAAGGATTGATCGTTTTTACCATTTTTGTAGATCTACGTCATTCTAGGACGATTCAAGGGCCGACGTTCAAGTGTGTTCATCATAAAAAATAAAGGTAGGTGTTTTGTGCCTTTATTTGATTGACTTTGGATTATATATGCTTAAGTGACGAATGCCCATATTTAGGGTTTTGCGTGTTTTGGAATTTAACCCTATTTAAGACCTATTATGGTGTGTTTGTTTGAGAAAGGGTTATTTGTTTATGCATAAGGTTTTATAACTTGATTATGGATATGTTTTTCCATGTTTGATTGATTATGGTCATTGGGTCTAAGAAGCATGTTAGGCTTGCCTATTTTCCATGCCTCGTGTTGTTAGGATGGAGTTGCTGATTACATGAGATGCATGTGTTTCTCATTGTGAATGTTTGAACAAGGGGGATTAACTGTGAGAGATTCTGGGTGGTCATAGAACAGAGGGGTTAGACTATGAGAGCTACCCAAAGGGTAATTATTAAATGAATGTTGGACCATAGGAAATTGACTGTGAGAGCTTCCAAGGGATTATTATAATTCATTGTTTCTATGCAGACCAAGGGGGTATTGACTGTGAGAGTTACCCAAGTGGTCATTTTTAAATGATTAGTGCCATGTGGGACCAAGGGGGTTAGACTGTGCGAACTTTCCCATAAGGTCATTATTTATTATTTGATGATATGTTAAACTAGAGGGGTTATACTATGAGAACTTTCACAGAGGGTTGCGTATGAATGATTGTTTGATGTGACGCGCCTACCAAGCCGAAGCACAATCTTGGACTCCATTTTACTTGTTTGTTAGATGGTCTTTTTAGACATCTATTATGTTATTACACATGGTATATAGAGAATTGGATAGATCCTGAAGTTACATTATTCAATGGATTAAATAATTAATAAATGTAAATGAATGTAATTGGAAACTGTAGGATTGTATACTTTTGAGTACTTCCTAGTTTATTGTTTTATTTCTGCATATTTCCTGCTATATATATTCAATGACTATTAGGAATAGATATTTTTGTGGTTGCCTATTGGGATTCGGCTCACACCATGTTTGGGTCATGCTTTTGAGGCCAAAAAGATTATATGGTTGCAGGTATAGATAATGGAAAGTGCCCTTCTTCATCAGGTACTTGATTGCTATTGGAAATGGAGAGAATGAGACCAAGCTGATGCTTGCGATGATATTGGAGTTTATTTGTTTTATTTTTTACTTGGTTTAGTATTGTATTTACAACATTGTGACTTGTTTGGATATTTTCCAAGACATATGTGACATGCATCATTTATATATGTGCACTAGTTGTTTATTTAATATTAGTATTCCGCTATTTACTTTTATTGTATGGTATTACTTCTTCTGCTACTATTTACTATTTTTTCCATTGTGTTACTATGCCTTTGAGGGCACAATTTACCAACTATCACACCCAAGGCCCTCACTGCTAGTCTGTAGCCTCTGGCATTTGGGGAAATGCACTTGAGGCCATGTGACCAACCGGGTACGGAGCACCTCTGGGCGGCACTCGGATCCGGGATGTTACAAAGTGGTGTCAGAGGCAGGTTTTGATCCTCCAAACTGTGGGATATGGGCCCACTTAGATCAAAATTTGGTGGATCATATTGAACTTTAATTGAATTTTGTCATGTTATGATATGAATAAAAATTACAAACTTTTCTTCACGGGAGTATGGGCACTCACGAGTCGTAATTTTTCATGTCTCAGACAAAATTTGGAGTTTCTAAGGGTTCTAGAGGAGTTTCAAAGGTCTATTATCTGAAAAAACATACAACACAACATGTGGTGTTATGAACACACACCATGTGTTCTTCTTTTCTAGAAGAAACAACTTTTTTTAAGTACATGCTATGTACCAGATGTACACACCATGCTGTCTTTAACCATGTAACTGACTGTTTGAGTAGAGACACAGGGTTGGGAAACTTTTGGTAAAACACACTGTGTCTAGGTTTGACATGCTGTGTTGTAGAGAATAGTGTGTCCGGCTGTGTGACCAATGACGCGAGTGGAAAAAACTTAGGTTGTACATGCCGTGTTCTGTTTATGCATGCCATGTAGAGTCGACCGTGTACCCGACTATGTGACTAATGACACGGGCAGTTAGAACATAATTAGTACACGCTATGTCTAGGGTGAACACGCTGTGTAGTGTCACCTAGGAGAGAACTGTGTAGTTCTTTCCGCATAGAGGAACCTGGGCAGGAGGGAAAATTCAAGTACATGTCGTGTCTTAGGAGGAACACGCTGTGTGTATGGGTGTTACATGACCGGGTTTGGAAGAGGTACACGCCATGTTAAAATCTTAAGGGAACATGCCGTGTAAGTGTTATATTTCGTGTAACTATGTTTTGTAAAACTTGAATGTTTCTTCTCCTATTCCTTTCTAACACTTCTAAGTTTCTGTCTGTGATAATATTTTACTAAGGTGTGCACTTGACCTTGCAGATTCATGCCATGAGACTTCCTCTAGTCTAATGCCAAATATAGGGAAATGATCAAACACCGAAAAGGGTAGATTATGGACTACCATCAGATCCTCATATCGTACCCATTTTGGCACTAGTTGTTATATCAGATGCAGGTGATGATGCATAGTTCTATGAAGACTTTATGAGGATGATGTAGACTTTCCAAGGAGCACCCCATCCTGCCCCTTCAATGGCAGAGCTGACATGAGTGTTCCAACAACAGCAACCTCCCACTTTTTCTGGGGATCGAGGACCACAAGCTGTAGAGTCATAGTTAGAGGCCACACTCACTATCTTTGAGCATATTTAGATGCCTTCAGTGAGGAGGGTTAATCTTTCTATAAACATACTACATGATTCCTCCAAGAGATGGTGGGATGTTATCTCATAGGTAGGACGTCATCGGGATATGGTTTGGGAAGATTTTTAGAGGATCTTATATGATTACTTCTATCCCGAGACATTGTGGGCTGATCGAGCTTGAGAGTTCATGAATTTGGAGCAGGGAGCTCTTTCAGTGATGGACTAATCTTCCCATTTTATAGAGATTCATCACTTCACACCTGTTCTGGGAGGTGACGAGTTATCTTTGGCTAGGCGTTTTGAGGAGGGTCTCAGGTATGACATCCGGTCATAGGTGAATGTCTTCAGGATGACTTCAGTGATGGCTATAGTGAACCAGGTGCTGATTACTGAGTGTAATCTGAGGGATTTGGGAGTTGTGAGCTAGGGCGGTTCAGTATCTAGGGCTAGTACTCCTTCGATAGATAATAGGAAGTGTCGTAGGAATATTTCATGCGATGGTTATTCTGGTAACTAGGTGGTATGATAACAATGCAGAATGAGTGGGAATACAAGATCGCATTGCCCGAGAGACCCAGTTGAGTTTCGATATTGTGGCAAGATGGGCCATCTTCAGTGTTTTTTCTAGGTGTTCTCAACAACAGAAAGTGATAAGGGTTCTGTTATGACTCCACATTTAGGAGAAGGACCACTTGTTTCTCATCACTTAGGGAACTGGATTTCATCTGTCCATTTAGGACGAGGAAGAGGTTGTGGACGTGGTATCCAATCGGTAGGTTTTTAGCGACAACAGGGTAGTTAGGCAGGGTCGCAGGGACGCGGTACTTGTCAGACTTTTGTAGTGGAGCAGACCCAACAAGAGAAATATCCCGGACCCTCTATGGTTAAAGGTACGATTCTATTTGCCTCAGTTTTATCTTCTTCTCTTTTTGATACATGGGATTCCCATAGTTTTATATCTATTTCTATTGTGGAGAGCCTTGGGATCTGTATATTTACTTATGAGGATTTTATGACACTAGACACTCTGTTGGGGATTAGGACGACTAGTGTACGTCAGTGCAAGGAGTTCCCTCTTGAGATTTTTGGGTGTCACTTATTATGAGATCTCTATGTCTTAGAGATGACAGGCTTTGATTTCATTCTTAGAATGGATTGGTTAGTCACTTTCCAGGACTTTGTTGACTGCTATCTCTATAGGGTGAGTTTCACATAACCAGAGGGCATGTATTTTCTACAGAAGTATGAATGGGATGTCTAGGTGAGTAGAGCTGGACCCGAGCATCTTAGGTTGGGAGTAATTATAGCTCAAATTGCTAGTTTATATCTAGATGACTAGGGGACTTCATAGATGGACTTTCTTCCAATGGTGGATCATTTCATGGATGTCTTTCCAGATAAATTTTCATCTTTACCTCCAGAGCGAGAGGTAGATTTCTCTATTGAGATTGTGCCCGAAGTAGAACTGATATCCATTCCTCCCTATATGATGGATACACCAGAGTTACATGAGCTTAAGAAGCAGTTAGAGGAGTTGCTGGAAAAGGGTTTCATCTGACCCATTACTTCTCCTTGGGGTTCACCAATTATTTTTTTCAAAGAAGGTGGATTATACCCTCAGACTTTGCATGGATTATCAGAAGATGAACCAGTTAATGGTTAAGATCTGATATCCTTTTCAAAGGATTGATGATCTATTTGATCAACTTTTAGGATCTTGAGTGTTCTCAAAGATCTACTTGAGATGTGGTTATCATCAGTTGCACGTTAGACCATCAAATATACCTCTTACAGCCTTTCGGAGCACGTATGGTCTATACAAGTATTTGGTTATGCTGTTCGGTCTCACGAATGCAACGAAATTTTTTATGGAATTGATGAACCGAGTGTTACATACTTACTTAGATTATTTTGTGGTAGTCTTCATGGGAGATATCTTGGTTTACTCTCACACGCAACATGACCATGCCATCTATCTTGAGATCATATTGAGTACACTAAGAGAGCATCAATTTTATGCTAAGATCTCAAAATGACACTTTTAGATGGATCAAATTCACTTCTTGGGTCATGTTATCTTAGAGACAGGAGTATCAGTAGACCTAGAGAAAGTGAGATCAGTAGTTTCTTGGGAGAATCCAAATAACTTATTTAAGGTATGGAGTTTTCTAGGGCTGGCTGGTTACTAAAGGTTCTTTATATAGGACTTTTCACACTTAGAAGCACCACTGATGGGCTTGACTAAGAAGGGTGCGAAGTACTTGTGGAAAGAAACCTACGATTCATCCTTTCAAGAGCTAAAGGGTAGGTTGACTTCTGCATCGATACTGGTTTTTCTGGAGCTGGGAAAGAGTTACACCATTTACTGTGATGCATCGGGTATCAGGCTGGGAGATGTGATTATGAAGGGGAAGGAGTCGTCTTGTATGGGTCTCGGCAGTTGAGGTCACATGAGAGGAACTACCTGACACACGATCTTGAGTTATCTAAAGTTGTGCATGATTTACGCTGTTGGAGACATTATCTTTTGGGAGATCGCTTTGTGGTATACAATGACAAAAAATTCCTCAAGTATATCTTTACTCAGTGTGATCTAAATTTGAGACAACGAAGGTGGGTTGAGTACCTTTAGTCTTTTGACTTTGAGCTTTCCTATACTCCTGGGAAAGGCAATACAGTGGATGATGAATTGAGCAAGAGAACTTATATAAATGTAGTTTAAGAGGCCAAAAGTGAGTGGAAGATTATGGATATATTCTCTGAGATGCATTTGGAGGAGCACGACAGATAGGGGCAGACATTTCTTTCTTCTAAAGCCATTACCTCTACCCTTCTGGACCGAGTGAGGATGAGGCAACTATCAGATTCTGAAGGCATAGTCCTATGGAATAGTGTTTTAAGTAAGGACCCTACTCCTGGATGGACCATAGGAAATGATGAGATATTGTATTTTCATGGGCGCGTATGGGTGTTAGAAGACATATGTGAAGACATGTTGCTAGATTTTCATGCCTCAATATGGGCAGTTCATCCTGGAATCACCAAGATGTATCGAGATATACATCATCAGTATTGGTGACTAGGTATGAAGAGAGATGTGCTGATTTTGTTATGAGGTGTTCCACCAGTTAGTAGGTGAAGGTAGAGCATCAAGGAATGAAGGGTATTTTACAGCAGTTACCCATTCTCAGGTTGAAGTGGAATGATGTCTCGATGGATTTCGTGACAGGTTTTCTGAGGATGCCTTGAGGGAATGATGCGGTTTGGGTTGTTATTGAAAGACTCATGAAGGTTGTACATTTCTTTCTGATAAAGGAAACCTTAAATGTTGATGAGCTTGGAAGGTTTTACATCTGAGAGATTTTACATTTTCATGGGGTTCCTCACTCTATCATTTTTTATGGGGATGCCTAGTTTAGTTCTCATGTTTGGCAGGGACTACATAGGGCTTTGGGTACATAGGTACTTCTGAGTACAACTTACTATCCCTAGACTGATGGCTAGTTCGAGCACACAATTTAGGTTTTGGAGGAAATTATTCAAGCATGCATCCTAGATTTAGGGGGATATTGGGAGAGACACATACCCATAGTGGAGTTTGCCTATAATAATTGTTTTTAGGCAACAATTCAGATGTCACTTTATGAGGCTTTGGACGACAGGCCATTCCGATCACCCCTATGTTGGATGGAGGTAGGAGAGGCAACTATGCTGGGACCTCTTCTTGTCTAGGAGACCAAGGAGAAGGTGGAGTTGATTCATAAGAGGATGGATACTGCACAGTCTCGCCAGGAATCTTATGCTGATTGATGGAGAGACCTATGGAGTTTGAGGTCAGAGATAATATTTTCTTGAATGTCACACCGAGGTTGGGACACAGGTGGATTAGGAGACTGGGTAAGCTTTCACTGAGATACATTGGGATGTTTGAGGTTTTGGAGAGAGTCAGGCTGGTTGCCTATCGGTTGCAGTTACCTTAGAGGTACCAGGCTATGCATGAAATCTTCCATGTTTCTTAGCTATTGCATTACTTTTCAGAGCCATATCATATTTTTCAACCCGAGGAGGTCGAGTTAGAGGTGGATGAATCCTTCGAGGAGAACCCTATTCGTATTTTGGATCACAACACGAATTTTCTCCATTGCTGGTCTGTTCCTTTGGTATGGGTGTTGTGGAAGCATGAGCGAGTTTAGGATGAGGCTTGGGAGAGGGAGGCCGAAATATGATTACAGTGGCCAGAGTTGTTTGAAGCTTTTTATTCACCACCCTTGGAAGGGAAATTCAGGGATGAATTGATTTAAGGGGGGAAGTTTGTAAGAACCTGGATCTTCATTTCAGATATGTATCTTTTTTGGGTTGTTTTTTAGGAAAAAGGAAGAATTTGGGAATTTTATAAGTACACACCGTGTACCCGATTTCCATGTGTAGCCGTGTACTGGTTGTGTAATGGCTGAGTACATGGATTTGTAGTGACCTAAAAGACCACCTGAAGCGGGGGCCGATTGAGGCTAGTACATGTCGTGTATATTAAATGAACACACTGTGTACTTTAATTTTTATTTGATTAATCAGAGCGGGGTCATGCCTCATCTTTAGAACATACTTCTTCTTCCCATGTCTCATACATGAGAGCGATATACGGTCTAAGATCCTCTAGCTCCTCCCATTCCACTATCCAGGCTCTGATTGAGATGCCACTGGGTGCATTGGATACCCACTGGTGATTTTTGTCTTTCTCTAGAGCCTCTCTTCCTGATTTATCATCTCTCATGAGTTATCAAGGGTTTATAGTTTTTAACCTTTTTTTAGATCTACTTCATTCTTGGATGATTCAAGGGACGACATTCAAGAGTGTTCATCATAAAACATTGAGGTAGGTGGTTTGTGCCTTTCTTTGATTGTCTTTGGATTATATATGCTTAAGTGCCGAATAACCATGTTTAGTGTAACACCCTGAGATTTTATGAAAAATATTCTTTTAATTTCATTGATGTCTTGTGTTGTAATCTACAACAAGATTACCTTGAGCTATAAGCAACACCGTATTAGCTTGCAGTATACAGAACACTATTCTTGGATCATGTTACACACAATTTTGATAGTAGTTATTCTACGAAACATTGAGTGTATATATATATATATTCAATGTATAAATAAAATATGGTTGGATTCTGTTATACAAAACAACGAAGGAATCTTTCACTACACACAACACTAGATTGACTTTCTTTATACGCAATCACGACCTTCCTCGATAGCTTGCGTCGTACGCAATACCGAGTTTCACTAAACAACGATATGCTATTAAAATATTATTAAAACTAGCTGTTATGAATAGTAATAACCACGTTTTGAAATTTTATATATTTTATTTTTGAAAATGGACTTCATTTTTGGATTCGGAATATCGAAATTATCCTAGGGTGAAATTTTGGTATTTTTCTGAAAACTTTCAATTTTTGATGAATAGTGAAAACACTGGGTTACTATTTAAAACCCGACTTTTTATTTAAACAATTATTTATTTTATTTAAATTTATTTTAGGTAAAAATTTATACATAATACCTATATAGTTTCAATGTAATTCATTGGAGTCATTTTATAATAATTTTAGATATATAAAAATTTTATTGAACTTTTCACCGTCTTTTACCCACCTCCTAGGAGAATTTGAAAATTTACATAAACCTTAATTTTACCACTTCTGTGAGTGAAATTTCAAAAATCCGAGAGACACGGTTGATGTCAGTAAGTAAAATGTGGTTCAATGAGATGAGAATAATTTTTGGTGAATAGTAACTTTTTTACTTTTATTTATCACGGTTAAAAATAAATAGGGTAATTAAGGGTAAAAATGATATTATTATTACCCTAACACATGTCCTAATTCTATTGGATAAGTGTAATTCGACCAAAAACAACATTAGGTAAAAAATATTACCCTTTAGGTCTACTTGGATTAGATTAGGACATTTAATATTATTTTATTTAAAGAATAGTTAAAATATTTAAAATCAAAGTTTAATAACTAAAACATTTTTAATATAGGGTTATACATAAGATAAATTCGACTATAAATATTAATTATAAATCTAAAAATATTTCATACATAATGGTATTTTATTTTTAATTTTTAGTCTTTAAATAATTTAATTTATTTATGACACAATGATGATGCAGTAATTATATTATTAATGAAATATTGACATAATTGACGTTATAAATACCCAAATAAATGTAATTTGAGAATTTTTATGAATTCAAATAATTTTATATGTTAATATTAAATTTTATTATTGATTTAATTAACTTTGTTCGAACTAATCTTTCTGTTATGATTTTCAAAAAAATCAATTACCAAATAGTGTCAAAATTGACATAAAATAGTTTTTAAAACAAATATTATATTATTAATTGTTATTTTATTCCTAAAAAAATAAGGTTCGGAAAAATGACTTAGATAAGGTTATATATATTAATAATAAACAACTTGGGGTTCTTTTGGCTTGTTATAGTAAGTTTATTAACCTTATAGTGTAAGAAAACAAGAAGACACGGTAAAAGTTAAATTATCCAACTTAAAGTTAAATCTAAATTATAAGGTTAAAATAGAACCCTAAACTTGTATAAATTCTATTGGATGAAAGGATTTAGACCCATACCCACCTTAGATTCGAAATAAATAAATTTGGAGCTATTAAAAACTGAATATGACTTTATAATAAAATAATATTTTTTGTTTTTCCTAAGGTGCCCCTCTCCTCCCTTATAAAAGGGAACCTCCTCCCTCTCTCCCTCACACCACTTTGAGCCTTCAAGCTCGGACAAACCCTGTCAAATTCTCTTCTCCACTTCCCTAGAAACATCCTAGAGGTCTTGGTATTCTTCAAAGATCAATTTTATTGCCATAATAGGAGGTCTCAAAGAGGCGCTACAAAGAAGAGTAGGTTCAGATCCATACGAAGCATATCAGACCTAAGGTAAGGGATAACTTTTCCAATCTTGTTTTTTATCCGAGATTGTTTATTTGTAAGTATTTACTGGGGTTATATTTATAATCCATTTTTCTAAAAATGGTTTCATGTGTTTTTAAAGTCTTTTTTACCCATTTTTACTTTTACTACATGGTATGTATGGAATCGTTTTTTACGAGGTACTTTTTGACTTTTCCGGCAAAAGTATGAGAAGAATATTTTTTTAAATTATACGGGATGAACGGATTTTTACGGTTTCATAAAGCCTAATTTTCATGAAGCTTACTCTACAATATTTCAAGACTATTTTCAACAAAATACTTTTCTTTTAAAATTGCCTGGCATTTTTTGAAAAGAAAATTGATTTTGAAGAAAAAAGGATATTTTCCTCAAGAATTCTTTTCAAGTGTTTTATCAAAACCATTTTCCATCTAAGATGACATTATTTCATATGTGTATGTTTCAAGTATAATGTCTCTATGATTTACATGGTTTCACTTTTCATATGATGAAATGATATCCATTTGTTTTATAGGGATTATGTGATGATGGGATGATGTTTATGAAACCCATTTTATTCTTTGGGTTATTATGAATGATATATGTTTATTTTGTGGCACAAGTAAGAATGATTTCATTATGAGATGGGTGGGACCTATATCTCCTTCCAATTAATTGGGTAATGATTTATATCTCATGAGATAGACATGGCTGGAACGGTAAGTTAATCCGGTTCAGTATTACAGGACTAGATCGAGGAGTGAACTCGATCCAGAAAGGGACTTTGTCCACTAAGATGGTCTTGGCAGCAATGCCTTGGATACTATGGAAATCATTACATGTGCTTAATGGATTCCACAATTACATGTTTTATTCCTATTCTATTTTATCATGATTTATGTTCCATTATGATCTATGCCTTATGTACTTACATGTTTTATGTCGTTGCTCAAGATTTTGATGTTTAAACATTATGTTCATGTTTTTAAGTTCAAATGTATATGGTATGTTTTATTTTATCCATGATTACCCTTACTGAGCATTTGAGCTCACCCTTTTTATGTTTTATTTTCCCCCAGGATTAAAAGAAAGGTTTTAGGTAAGGAAACAAAAAGTGGAAGATCTTTATGGGAGATGTTGAAGATCTTTCACCACGATTAGAAGATTACGTTCCAAGTTTACAAAGACACTAAACTATTACGGTCCTTGTGGGTCTGTTTTTGTCATGTACTAAGTATTCCGCAAAAGTAATGCAATGTCCATATACATCAAGCTTTGGGTCTCTATAGTTGGTATCAGAGGAAAGGTTTAGTTAACCTTTGTAAACTAGGATGCGAAAATGTTAGTGAGATCCCTAGAGATATTTCTAAGGTATGTCTAGGGATGTCCCTAAGGATAAGTATACTTATAGGATATAGTATTAGAACTACGATAACGATCATAGAATTTAACCTAAGATTTTATATATTGACAGTACTCCCCCTTTATTATGTTGTTTTCCCTAGCATGATTTTTTCCTCTCACATTATTCTTTTTGGGTTTTAGAAAATGGATGGAAACATGAAGATTCATGATAATGGAGGATATGATGGACAATGGAATGATATTCTTCATGAGAAACCAAATGAAATGGGATTTGGAAGTCCAAAAATAATTATTATTCCAAATCAGTAATCTCATAATATGATCAATAAACTCAAATTTGGTAAGTTTCCTGACTCAGATAATAAGAGAAAGATGGAGTTTCATGATGATCATAGAGGAAAGAAAGTTCAATTTCCCCTATGCAAATCATGTGGGAAGAGGTATCAAGGAGAATGTTTCAAAGGAACTGGAAGACACTTTGGGTGTGGAAAAGAAGGACACAAAACCAGTAAGTGCAAAGGAAAAGGTTCAGTTAACACCATGGATGAGTATAATCGTATTGATACGACATCAACAATGGTTAAATGTTTTAAATGCAGAATGTACGGGCATTATGCAAACCAATTCCCTAAGGTAAAGTCTCATGAAGAGAATCAGTATGGTCATATGGGTAGTATTTATGTTGATGATGATGAAGAGACAACAAATGATATGTGAGATGAAAGAATTGTTGAATCTCGGTCAATGGTTTAAGAAGGTAGTGGAATGATTACATGTTTATCAAGTGTAATGTTGTATAAGTAATCTCATGGTAATATGGAATAAAGAGACATCTAAGGATTGTTACACTGCTGTCTTTCCTTAAGTTTTTAAAGTGTATGATGAATGGTACCAGTTACCATGAAAGGTTTTTCAGATATTTTTGGAAAGTAGATGATATGCGCATAATGAAGGGATAAAGAGAAAATTAAATGTTTGATAGTATTCATGAGCTCATGACTGATATAAGGAGAAGGACATATCATGGTTTGAGTATATAGAATTTTTGGATTTTGGTATGTGGAATGAGTTAAATTTTGACAACATTCATGTTTTCACTAAGGTTTAATGGGTATTCATTTTTCAAGAGAATACATGATTAAGGTATTCACATTGTTGGGATGTGACCAACAAGATATATGGGGGATAAATAATGGTATTCACATGCTTGGTTGATTACATTTCAAGTAATTGTTTTCTTTATACTATGAGATTGGACATATGTATTTTGGATAAGCCTAAAGATTGGAATGAATTATGTTGGACATAAGTTAGTATTGTTTAAGGCTAGATTTTTTTTCGATATTATTTATAATGTAGTTTTAGAAAAAGGACAACCTGCAGGACAGGCGACAACCCGTCGCGTCGAACAAGGCTGTGGGAATCAAACCCACAACTGAAGTGTGACTGGCCTTTATCGCCTACCACTGGCCTACAGGAAGTCCCTGTTTAGTAGAAACTAGTTTTATTATATTAAGCAGTATGATATATGAAGTATAAGTCCATTTTAGGAACCATATATGATTAATCTCACCATAGATGGACTTATGTATTTTTGATAACTTTTATAACCTTTTGTTTGGGACAGATGGAATGACCCATCATTCTATCACCTGATCTGCTAACACTTCACAAATGACAAATTCAATTTCATTTCTTTAAGAGATGAAGTGGAAATTGTCCAAAGAATGACCAACGGTGATACTATACCAAAATCACGAAAGTATTTCTTCTAATTCCAATTTATTCAACTTTAGGGAAATGATCTTGAAAACCAAAAATGTTGTCCTAGTGCCCTTATATCCGATGAATCAGATGGTACCTTATATCATCACAAATCTATGGCTTTGTGATTGTTGGCTTTTCCATAGCCATGTTCTCTACCACTCTCCATCAGAACATGATGGTTAGATTTCTCTTCCATATCCATATTTTCACCTATGTTATCCTATATAGAAACCCAGTGATGAGTTACTTTGGGTAATCGTTACATTTCATACTTTAGTTTTTAAAATTAAGTTTTAGTATTCCTTTTTACGATGTGTGTTTCTATAAATAGTAAACGATTTATAACCCCAACGGATTTCGAGGGAGAAATTCATTTTAAGGGGGGTAGAATGTAACAACATGAGATTTTATGAAAAACAATCTTTTAATTTCATTGGTGTCTTGTGTTGTAAGCTACAACAAGATTAACTTGCGCTATACACAACACCATATTAGCTTGCAGTATACAGAACACTATTCTTGGATCATGTTACACACAATTTTGATAGTTGTTATTATACGAAACATTGAGTGTATATATATATATATTCAATGTATAAATGAAATATGGTTGGATTCTGTTATACGAAACAATGAAGGAATCTTTCACTACACACAACACTAGCTTGTCTTGCTTTAAACGTAATCGCGACCTTTCTTGATTGCTTGCGTCGTACGCAATACCGAATTTCACTAAACAACGATATGCTATTAAAATATTATTAAAACTAGCCGTTATGAATAGTAATAACCACTTTTTGAAATTTTATAAATTTTATTTTTGAAAATGGACTTCATTTTTGGATTCAGAATATCGAAATTATCCTAGGGTGAAATTCTCGTATTTTTCTGAAAACTTTCAATTTTTGATGAATAGTGAAAACACTGGGTTACTATTTAAAAACCGAATTTTTATTTAAATAATTATTTATTTTATTTAAATTTATTTTAGGTAAAAATTGATACATAATACCTATATAAGTTCAATGTAATTCATGGGAGTCATTTTATAATAATTTTAGATATATAAAAATTTTATTGAACTTTTGACCGTCTTTTACCCGCCTCCTAGGAGAATTTGCAAATTTACATAAAACTTAATTTTACCGCTTCTGTGAGTGGAATTTTAAAAATCTGAGAGACATGATTGATGTCAGTAAGTAAAATATCGTTCAATGAGATGAGAATATTTTTTGGTGAATAGAAATTTTTTACTTTTATTTATCACGGTTAAAAGTAAATAGGGTAATTAAGGGTAAAAATGATATTATTATTATCCTAACACATGTCATAATTCTATTGGATAAGTGTAATTCTACCAAAAACAACATTAGGGATAAAATATTACCCTTTAGGTCCACTTGTATTAGATTAGGATATTTAATATTATTTTATTTAAAGAATAGTTAAAATAGTTAAAATCAAAGTTTAATAACTACAACATTTTTAATATAGGGTTATACATAAGATAAATTCGACTATAAGTATTCATTAGAAAGATAAAAATATTTCCTAAATAATGGTATTTTATTTTTAATTTTTGGACTTTAAATAATTTAATTTATTTATGACATAATGATGATGCAGTAATTATATTATTAATGAAATATTGACATAATTGATGTTATAAATACCCAAATAAATGTAATTTGAGACTTTTTATGAATTAAAATAATTTTATATGTTAATATGACATGTTATTATTGATTTAATTAACTTTTTTAGAACTAATATTTATGTTATGATTTTCACAAAAATTCATTACCAAATAGTGTCAAAATTGACATAAAATAGTTTTTAAAACAAATATTATATTATTAATTGTTATTTTATTCCTAAAAATATAAGGTTCGGCCAAATGACTTAGATAAGGTTATATATATTAATAATAAACAAGTTTGGGTTCGTTTGTCTTGTTATAGTAAGTTTATTAACCATATAGTGTAAGAAAACAAGAAGACACGGTAAAAGTTAAATTATCTAACTTAAAGTTAAATCTAAATGATAATGTTAAAATAGAACCCTAAACTTGTCTAAATTCTATTTTATGAGAGGATTTCAACCCATCACCACCTTAGCTTCGAAATAAATCAATTTGGAGCTATTAAAAACCTAATATGACTTTATAATAAAATAATATTTTTTGTTTTTCCTAAGGTGCCCCTCTCCTCCCTTATAAAAGGGCACCTCCTCCCTCTCTTCCTCACACCACTTTGAGCCTTCAAGCTCGGCCAACCCCTACCAAATTCTCTTCTCCACTTACATAGAAACATCCTAGGGGTACTGGTATTCTTCAAAGACCAATTTTAGTGCCCTAAGAGGAGGTCTCAAAGAGGCACTTCAAAGAAGAGGAGGTTCGGATCCATACGAAGCATATCAGACCTAAGGTAAGGGATAACTTTTCCAATCTCGTTTTTTATCCGATATTGTTTATTCGTAAGTATTTACTGGGGTTATATTTATCATCCATTTTTCTAAAAATGGTTTCATGTGTGTTTAAAGTCTTTTTTTACCCATTTTTACTTTTACTACATGGTATGTATGGAATCTTTCTTTTACGAGGTACTTTTTGACTTTTCCGGGAAAAGTACGAGAAGAATGTTTTTTTAACTTATACGGCATGAACAGATTTTTACGGTTTCATAAATCCTGATTTTCATAAATCTTACTCTATAATATTTCAAGACTATTTTCAACAAAATACTTTTCTTTTAAAATTGCATGGCATTTTATGAAAAGAAAATTGAATTTGAAGAAAAAAGGATATTTTCCTCAAGAATTATTTTCAAGTGTTTTATCAAAACTATTTTACATATAAGAGGACATTATTTCATATGTGTATGTTTCAAGTATAATGTATCTATGATTTACATGGTTTCACTTTTCTTATGATGAAATGATATCCATTTGTTTTATATGGATTATGTGATGATGGGATGATGTTTATGAAACCCATTTTATTCTTTGGGTTATTATGAATGATGTATGTTTATTTTGTGGCACAAGTAAGAATGATTTCAGTATGAGATGGGTTGGACCTATATCTCCCTCAAATGAATTGGGTAAAGATTTATATCTCATGAGATAGACATGGCTGGAATGGTAAGTTAATCCGGTTTCGTATTACAGGACTGGAATGAAGAGTGAACTCGATTCAGAAAGGGACTTTGTCCACTAAGATGGTCTTGGCAGCAATGCCTTGGATACTATGGAAATCATTACATGTGCTTAATGGATTCCAAAATTACATTTTTTATTCCCATGCTATTTTATCATGATTTATGTTCCGTTATGATCTATGCCTTATGTACTTCCATGTTTTATGTCGTTGCTCAAGATCTTGATGTTTAAAAATTATGTTCATGTTTTTAAGTTAAAATGTATATGGTATGTTTTATTTTATCCATGCTTACCCTTACTGAGCATTTGATCTCACCCTTTTTATGTTTTATTTCCCCCTAGGATTAAAAGAAAGGTTTTAGGTAAGGAAACAAAAAGTGGAAGATCTTTATGGGAGATGTTGAAGATCTTTCACCAAGATTTGAAGATTACGTTCCAAGTTTCCAAAGACACTAAGCTATTACGGTCCTTGTGTGTATTTTTTTTTTATGTACTAAGTATTCTGCAAAAGTAATGTAATGTCCATATACGTCAAGCTTTGGGTCTCTAAATTAAGGGTATTGTGTGTTTTGGAATTTAACCCTGTTTAAGACCTGTAATGGTGTTTTTGTTTGAGAAAGGGTTATTTATTTATGCATAAAGTTTTATAACTTGATTATGGATGTATTTTTTCATGTTTTATTGATTATGCCTGTTGGGTCTAAGAAGCATGTTGGGATTGCTTGTTTTCCATGCCTCGTGTTGTTAGGATAAAGTTACAGATTATATGAGATTCATGTGTTTCTCATTGTGAAAGTTTGAACAATGGGGATTGACTGTGAGAGATTCCAGGTGATCATATACCAGAGGGGTTAGACCATGAGATCTATCCAAAGGGTCGTTATTAAATGAATGCTGGACCATAGGGCATTGACTGTGAGAGCTTCCAGGGTGTCATTATAATTCATTATTTCTATATAGACCAATGGGGTATTAACCGTGAGAGCTACCCTGGTGTTCATTTGTAAATGATTAGTGACATGTGGGACTAAGGGGGTTATACTGTGTGAGATTTCCTAGAGGGAAATTATTTATTGTTTGATGATATGTTAAACTAGAGGGGTTAGACTGTGAGAACTTTCCTAGAGGGTTGCGTATGGATGATTGTTTGATGTGACATGGCTGCTAATCCAAATCACAATATTGGAATTAGTCTTACTTGTTTGTTATATGGTCTTTTGAGACATCTGTTGTGTTATTACACAGGGGATACAGATCTTTGGATAGATCCTGAAGTTACATTATTCAATGGATTGAATAATTAGTAAATGTAAATGAATGTAATTAGAAACTATAGGATTGTTTACTTTTGAGTACTTCCTAGTTTATTGCTTCATTTCTATATATTTCCTGCTATATATATTCACTGACTGTTAGGCACATATCTTTTAGTGGTTGCCTACTGGGATTCGCCTCACACCCTATTTGGGTCATGCTTTTGGATCCAAACAGATTATATATTTGCAAGAATAGATAAGGGTAAGCTCCCTTCTTCATTAGGTACTTGATTGCTCTTAGAGATGGAGAGCATGGGACCAAGATGAGGCTTGCGATGCTACTGGAGTTTACTTGTTTTTTATTTGGTTTAGTATTGTATTTCATTAATTGTGACTTGTTTGGATGCTTTCCTGAACATATGTGAAATGCATCATTTATATATGTGCTCCAGTTGTTTATTTACTACCAGTCTTCCACTGTTTAATTTTATTGTATGGTATTACTACTTCTGCTACTGTTTTCTATTTTTTCCACTATGTTACTCTACCTACGAGAGAATATTTTCCCCACTATCACACCCAAGTACCTCACTGCTAGTTGTCAGCCTCTAGCGTTTAGGGAAATGTGCTTGAGGACATGTGACCAACTGGGTACGGAGCACCTTTGGGCACCACCTGGATCCGGGACATTACACACTGAAAGCCTCTCGCAGGTTCCCTTTGGATATGAGAGCTAGATACACCACCTAAACAAACTTATTTAACCAAAAAAGGTTAACTTGAGACTTAATCTCACATTCAAGTCTATCCTGGAAACGTCTCTCCATACATGTTTCATCCCCTGCCAATGTTGGAGAAAAGTGCTTCAAGTCTATAAAATGTCCAAAATAGTCCACCATAGACATTCTCCCCTAAGTCAACCTCATGAACTCAACAACTCTCTCTTGCATCAGCATATCTGGATAGAATTTATCTAAGAACTTCTCCAAGAAGTCCTTCCATAACACACCATCATCCTATCCATTATGAGTCTTAACATTTCACCAACACTTTGCTGATCCTCATAGAATATAAGCAGCCAAGTTGAACCTCTTCTTAGAAGGAGTCTCAAAATGGTCAAGTATCATATGGATAGACTCAATACAGAACTTAGATTCCTCAAGTAAACGCTTTTTAGTAAAATTCAGAGGGTTCTACAACTGGAACTAACACATAAAGTCATACATGATCTTCACAACCTGTTATGGATCTATTTCCATAAACTTCATTAAGTGAGAAAAGTTCTATCAGAACTGCTCTCCGACTTCCTCACCTGGCAATATCAATACCTTAGGTTCCATTACTAGAGGATAATCCCTAGCCATGTCCTCCTATCTTCTTTTCAACAAGCGTCATCATGGAGTCATAACTCTCCAATGACAAACATGAAGCTTAGGAAATATTTCACAAACTTAACACATTTAAAGAAAACACAATAATCCATAAAAATTCATTTCCCCAAACCCCACCACAAGGTCAAAACTGATGCTCTATTACTACCCTTAACCATCCTACACCTAGGTCATAGTTCACAAAAGTGTAAACTCATATCATTGTTCAAGTATCATTAAACACCAATTTATTTACCATTTTCATAATTTAAAAATATTTCTAAATTTCATGTTAGGCACTATTTTAATTTCAATTTCACAAGAAAGTAAAAATATTTCAAGTTCAACAACTTACCCATAACTCATTTTCCTGTGCATGCCTAAAATGATACATGTCACAAAATAATCCTAAGCACCTAGAATGATGCATGAAAACTAAAATATCATGCCATAATAGGCCACTAGTCAAATATTAATAAATCTTTGAAATAATAATCACATCACATAACATGTTTTTCACCCAAGGTGAAATAATATCAACTGTAACTACAAATTCCAATTATAGAAATCCCACACTAAGTACTTGGGTTTCCCCCGTACATGGGTTAACTACTCTAATGAAGAAGCTCATAACCCAGGTCCTAATATTCTTAGTCTCCTATATACCTTTCCCAAATAGTAATACAGAAGAAAAATAAAAGAAAACGAGCTCTAATACCACTTTGTAACATCCTGACCCGGGTGCCACACACTGGTGCCCCGAGCCAAACGGTCACATAACCTCAAGCATGCCTCCCCATATGCCAATGTTTGCTGAATATTAGTGAGGGTATAATATCATCCATGAGGAGAATATAACCTCTTTATCAGAGTAATACACCAGTGGAAATAAATAAACAATAACAAAATGACATATATTTATAACAAGGACAATACTAGTATCACAAGATGACCAAAATTGGAAATACAATATCAAAAATAAACAGTAGATATTCCATGGTAATATATGTTCCAAGTATCAAAATGAAACTCAAAAGTAAAGACACTAAAAACTCCCCAAATAGGACCTGAACCACATTCAATTCCCTCATCCAAGATCCATCCCGAGTCAGGCATCTAACACAGGGCCTTTTCCCTTATCCTGTCTATCAACCATGAAATCTATTTGGATATCGATCAGGCATCCTAAGTAGGGTGTGAGTACAACTCAATAGTCCACCAACAATGATTTATAAAACAATATCTAGTCAATAAAAGTGTATGAAATTGTATAAACAAATAAGTACAATGCATAATTCAATAGTTATCACTTTATCAATTATTCTTTATTTAACCGCATAAACCCCCAGGTTCCCATGGACACCCAAACCTCTATACCTAATTCGGCCCGTGACGAAGTCTAAACCATATCACAATACCATGTTTATCATTTATCATTTCATTTCAAATCATATCATGACCAATTAGAACCATAGTCTAATGTAAAACTCATAGGAGTAGAACCTGGTGTCTAACACCTTGTGGGTTTTTGGAGCCTCAGTCTTTATCCCATACTTCTTTGTTACATGGGTATTTGGAGCCTCAGTCCTTGTCCCATACTTTCTATCTCAGATGGGTATTTGGAGCCTCAATCTCAATTCCATACTTGTTATCTCATATTGGTATTTGTAGGCTCAGTCCCTATCCCCCCACATATTTAACACATATGGGTATTTAGAGGCTCAGTCCCTATCCCACACACATTTAACACATATATCACAATATCAAAATATCACATATATCACAATGTTACATGTATCACAACAAAATATTAATTAATTCACCAATTAATTAATCAAATGTAAGAATTTCATATTCACATCATTCCATTAATTAATTCAACAATTAATTAATCTAAGTCAATTTCATTAATTAATTCAACAATTGATTATCACCTCAATTCCAAAAATTAATTCAATAATTAATTAATTGAATCTATCCCATTAATTAATGATACAATTTCATAATCAAAATATCTTCATAATTAATTCAAAAATTAATTACCTCAATTCAGCAATATCAATATCACATAATTAATTCAACAATTAATTATTCTTAATTGACTATCCCATAATTAATTAATTCAATTAGAGAAACCAATTGCAAAACGAACCCTAGAAATTATACAATTTCATACAAGTAATTGAAATCATGACTATAGTATTTGAATCATAGACCATCTAACCCAATTCTTCAATGAACAATCACCCAACAGAAATCCCCAATTTTAAGCGGATCAATCGAGAATGTGATGAAGAACATGATCTAGATCCACGAAATTATTCTATGATTAATTAAATAAGAACTCTTAAATCTAGATCTAGATCCAAAAAAATAGAAGGTAACAACCGACCAAAATAATGAAGAAGAACGGGAGAGAGATAAGAAATCAATTGGGAAGAAAATCCCATATGCATGATTTTCTACTCAGGGTGTACAGTTTCCCCTAATCGCGTGTCTTAGCTGTGCACCTTAACCGTGTACCTCTTCAAGGGGGTGCACAATTTCTCCTTATAGGGTGCACAATTTTGAAAAACCATGTGCCAGCCATGTGAATACCCTCTGTCTAGGTTTGAAAAGTTTGGGAAAACCATGAACCAACTGTGAACTTCCCATTTTTCTTTAAAATTTCTCAAAATTCCTCCCAAATGCACCCTAGTTACAACCCACTAAAAAATTACTCAAAAAAATAAAAAATAATACTTGAAATCATGATCAATACATCTCCAGAAAAGGTCTTGATCTTACAGTTAGGGGAACCAAATGATTATTTAAAGGGGATTACATAAATAACCTTGGACACACATGTACTACATAATAATGGTGGGAGGGATGAATCAGAGGCCATAAATTTAATTTAATAATTAATAATTAAAAAACCATGCAATAAATTAAATTAAATAAATTCAAACACATATATAGGTATTGTTCAAGCTCATGATTGGTAAAACATGCAATGAATATGTAAAAGCAACTGACTAACATTCATTTTTTATTCATTATTTATTATTAAGATAAATGTGTTTTAATTAATTAATTAATCCATCAATTAATCAATTCCCATTCTTCTTAATGAACATCCAAATTTGTTTTTAGATAATCATCATTAAGGACATTCATGGAAAATAAATTTTAGAACCAATAACTACAAATTTATTAGAATAAATTAATTGAGTACTTATAATTCTTTAAAACCATTATTAAATTGTCAAACACAATAGGTGTCAATTAATAAAATAAGGTTTTAATCCTAAAATTTTCAATTTAATGTAATTTAATTATACCATTAATTGGGATACTACATGGTGTGTACTATCCAGCTACACTCTGTGTACCTCAGTTTCTATGTATCCAAGGTACATGCATGGGGCTTCGACATGTACCTCAGATGGACTATATGATGTTTACTAACCAGATACACACCATATGTTCCGCTTTCCATGTGCTCAGGATACATGCTTGAGTCTTTAGTGCACATCTTGGAAGATTACACGATGTGTATAGGCCAACAACACATCGTGTGGTCCAAATTCCATGTATTCGTGTAACCCACCAAATGACTCAAAATGTTCTCAGATGAGAGACTACATGATGTGTTCAATCCAACTACATGTCATGTATCTCTTATATCACATGTCCTCTTTTCTCAATGAATGGATTATCATGTATTTTAGATGTGGGAAATGATGAACTAGATGCTCTGTACACCACATACATGCCGTGTATATCATTAATGCTCTAGCTTGTCAGTCTCACCCAGTTTGACTGTGTATAATGACCACCCGGATTGTGTGAATGTTTCCGCTAACCCATGTAGACTATACAATCTGTACACTAGCTACTTGCTATGTAATCCAACATGTTGTGTTCTAGGTTATCTTGGTCTATAGGTAGTGTAAAATTAATGCATATTTTGTAATTAACTGACCGATGTGTTTTGTATCATGTGACATGTATAGGTGCAGTGAAATTGAGTATATGATGTGTACTCTGGCTATATGCCATGTAGTTCCGTGCTATCTAGCTTGATTCCTCAGCACTTCTTGATGACATCTCTAATCATTTTTCATCTGTTCTTATAACTTTAAGAAAAAATAAACACTGATCGAACAAGATTAATATGTTGATAACAAGTTAATTAAAATCAGATTAATGAACAAATAATATGAAATTAAAATCTAACCAATATTGCACATAGATCAAAAATAAAATAAATAACTATACGTTTGAAACATGACCACCCTGATACCACTTATAGTTTCTGGGTATAGTTGAAGCACCAATGGTGGGTGATATATTTAAAATCTATTTTAAATAAAATGTCTCAAAACACTAAGAGAGGATCATGAAAGTTAAATTTATAATTAATTAATTTATATCAAAAGAATAAATTACCTCATCAAGGATATTTCTTCAATTATGATGTTGATCATATGTAAACCCTTCTTAGATTAACTTCATTGTGTTTGAAGGATTCAAGTGTATAATCCCTCTTATGGTGATCCAGATGTGCTCCTTTGATCTCCAAGAAACACCGATTGATTTTTGGGTGATAGTAAAAATAATCAATCATCTTTTGTTGTTCATCTTGATCATTTCAAGATACTCCAAGATTGAAGGATTTATTCTTGTTCTTGAGCAGAAGATAGAGGAGTTCGAGAGAGAGATAAAGAAGTCTGTTATGAGTAAAGATTCTCTATACTCAATGTTCAACTTCTACTACACAATATACATAACAATCTTTTTATAAAGATAGGGTTTAGGTTAAAATATTATATAATTGCATGCAGACCCTTAAATAAATTAATAATATTTATTAAACCGCTTTCCAAATAATAATAATAATATTATTTTATGGCATGCGTGTTAACTTGTACAATAAAAAATATTATTTAAATTAATTGTTAATTAATATTTGTCATTGGACATGGTCTTGGTCCATTCAAACCCCCCAAAATTTATTAATTACCCAAATAAATATTTAATAAAATATTTCATTCTTTAATAAATATTTGTGATCAATAAAATGTGAATAAAATTATTTCTTGATTTTGGGAATATTATTTATTCCACTAATTAAATTAAAATAGAATTTAATCGAGACCAATGGAAACACTTAGTGTATGACCCTGTAGAATTATTTATCATTGGAATTTTGTGAGATCAACTAATGTTCAAGATTACTATCTAGAAAAGGGTCAATGAACCCAATAGAAAAAACTTAATGTCACAATAATGACCACCAAATATGAATGATCACTGTGTAATATAATCCATTTATCTCAATATCTCATCAAGAATATTGAAAATATGTGTCATCAACCTATGTGCTTGATATGTCTTTATTTGACTATTTGAAATAAACATGTCATTACACCATGGACATGGAATTTAATGTGATGGTTTTATTCAAATCAAATGGGTGAGATATAAACTTTCATAAAGATGGTTGGGAAAAATCCTACCTTAACTTATTAATTAATAAAATATCATTCATGATACACCCAATGCAGCCTACTTCTTGTCAACATATAATGTGATGGTTTTCATTTGTAAATTTATGTCCACAGGTATGACATGCATCAATGATAATATTAAAGTATATAGACCATTACTCACACTCATAGATAGGAATATTAGATGACACTAATACACGTTGAATTCCTACTAGAGGGTATATTCTCATATTCTCCCATATTGAAGATTACTAATTATAAAATTCACGAGAAGAAGACTCATTCTCTTATGATTACTCACAGACGACAATCTACATACTATGTGCCCTATCATAGAACATTATCCAACTACAGAACTATATTTAAGACTATCTTCATAGCATCCCAAGGTTCACATCATAGAAAATGACTATTACCTTATTGATGCGACTGATACTCTAGGACAATATTACTCTAGATTCATGCATAATAGTGAACAATATGTAATAATATATTTTATTAATATTCAAATAGTCAAATATACATGTAATAAAATTAAAAACAGTTGGTCCTAGGATACCAAATCCACAACCTCCATCATGGGATCATGATTCCACCCCATGTTACTCCAAGGATGTGATTTTTTTCTAATAATACATGATTTATATGAATATGTGTATCCCAATTTAAAATTAATTTATAAAAATGAATATAATTAAATGAGAAGGATTAGTTAGGATGCAACTGATTCCTAAGGCCCATTAACATTAAAAGTAGCAGGGGACAACACAGCTGGTGTGTGCTCAATCAAAAGGAGGCTTGGTTTTGGGAAAGATATAAAATAGTGATAGTGTGTGGTGAAATAAATAATTCAGTGGGATTAGTAAATAGAAAAATTCAAGGGGAGAGGGAGACAAGGGTTGGTTTCATTACTCATCCTTCAACTTATCTTGGGGCATCCTATCTTTGTTAAAATCTAGGATGATTTTTACATGTTCTCATGTTTTTCATGTTTGGGCAGCCCAACACCATTTCCTTTTCAAGGTTGTGTTGGGTTCGATGTACAAAACCTACATTACATGCTCAATATTACACCCTCTTTTCTTTCAAGGATGTGATTCTTACTAATAATACATGATTTATATCGATACTCATATCCCAATTTAAAAAATTTATATAAAAACCAATATAAATAAATGATAAGGATTTATTAGGATGTGACCGATTCCTATAACTCATTGGCATGAAAATAATTTGGGGACTGCACAACTAGTGTGAACTCAATGCAAAGGTGACCTAGTTTCAAGAAATATATAAAAAAGTGATGGTGTGTGGTGACATAAACAATTGAGTGGGTTTTCTAAATATTGAAATGCGTGGGGGAAGGGGAGAGAGGAGCTGATTTCCTTACTCAGGATTCCCCTTATCCTAGGAAGTCCTATATTTATTAAAATTAGGGATTCCTTTTACATGTTCCCATGTTTTTTATGTTTGGGTAGATTAACGCTGTTGCCTTTTCAAGGTCGTGTTGGGTTCGATGCATTAAACCTTCATCACAGGGTCAATATTCCACTCTCTGTTCTTCCAAGGATGTGATCGATTCTAATGGCCCATTGACATGAAAAGTATCATGGGATTTCACAACTTGTGTGATCTAAATGCGAAGACAAATTAATTTCTGGAAAGAAATAAAACAATAATGGTGTATGGTGACATAAATAATTCAGTGGGTTTGGTGAATATAGAAATGCATGGGGAGGGGGTGACATGATCCAGTTTCCTGAAACGACCTTACCCTTCTCCCAAGACATACTGTATTTGTTAAAAGTATATATTCCTTTTATTCTTTCCCATGTTTTTCATGTTTGGGTGGACCATTTATGTTCCCTTTTAAAGGTAGTGTTGGGTTTGATGCATGAAACCTTCATCATGGGATCAATATTC
Organism: Viscum album; assembly: GCA_963277665.1. NCBI lineage: Eukaryota > Viridiplantae > Streptophyta > Magnoliopsida > Santalales > Viscaceae > Viscum > Viscum album. Next base: position 1,299,760,710 of record OY728121.1, read on the forward strand.
CACCCTATGTTCCTCCAAGGATGTGGTTCTACTTGATAATACACGATTTATATAGATACCCATATCCCAATTTAAAATTCATTTATGAAAATAAATATAATTAAATGTGAAGGATTCATTAAGACGTTACCAATTCCCATGTCCCATTGACATGAAACGTTTCATGGGACTACACATATCAGGTGAGATCAACACAAATTCAGTCTGGTTTCAGTAAATATATAAATTAGTGATAGTGTGTGGTGACATAAACAATTAAATGGGTATAGTGAATAGAAAAATTCACTAGGAGGGGGTGATTGGAGATAATTTCCTTTTCATCCTTCGCCTTCTCTCAAGGTGTTCTTTGTTAAAAGTAGGGATTCATTTTACATGTTCTTATGTTTTTCATGTTTGGGTGGCCTAATTCAATTTCCTTTTCAAGGCCATGTTGGGTTCGATGCATGAAACCTCTATCACTGGCTCAATATTCCACCCCTATTCTTCTAGGGATGTGATCCTTCCTAATAATAAATGATTTACATGGATACCCATTTCCTAATTTAAAATTAATTTATAAAAATAAATATACTTAAATGAGAAGGATTCATTAATTGTGACTGATTACTAGGGACCATTGGCATGAAAAATAGCGTGGGATATCATAGATGGTGTGATCTCATGGAAAAATTAGCCTAGTTTCGGGAAATATATAAAAAAATGATGGTGTGTGGTGACAGAAAAAATTTAGTGGGTCTGGTGAATAGAAAAATGAATAGGGTGGGGGAGATGGGAGTTTATTTCCTAACTCGGTGATCCCCTTCATATGGTGAATCATTTCTTTATTAAAAGTAGGTATTCCATTTACATGTTTCCATGTTTATCATGTTTGGTCGGCCTATTGTTAATCTCTTTTCAAGGTAACATTAGGTTTGGTGCATGAAACCTTCATCATGAGCTCAAGATTCCTCCCTCTATTATTCCAAGAATGTGATTCTTCCTAATAATACATGATTTATATATATACTCATTTAAAAATTTAAAATTTATATGTAAAAATAAATATAATTAAATAAGGAGGATTCATCAGGATGTGGGAGATTCCCATGGCCCATTTGACACAAAATGTATTTGGGAAATACACAACTGGTGTGAGATCAATGAAAAGGTGGCCTAGTTTTTGGAAAGATATATAATGGTGATAGTGTGTGGTGAGATAAAAAATTCTGCGGGTTTGGTGAATGGAGAAATACATGGCGCATGGGAGACATGATCTAGTTTCCTTACTCAACCTTCCCTTTATCTTGGGGCATCATATATTTGTTTAAATAAGTCTTTAATTTTATGTATTCCGAGGTTTTTCATGTTTGGCTGGCTCAACGCCGTTTCCTTTTCAAGTCCGCATTGTGTTTGATACATGAAACCTCCATCATTGGCTTAAGAATCTACCCTCTATTCTTCCAAGGACACGATTCTACTTGACAATACATGATTTATATGGATACACATATTCTAATTTAAAATTAATTTATAAAAACCAATATAATTATATGAGAAGGATTAATTAGTAAATGACTGAATCCCATATCCCATTGACACAAAAATTAGTAGGGTACAACACAACTATTGTGATCTTAACACAAAAGAGTCCTGGTTTCAGGAAAGATATAAAATAGTGATGGTGTATGGTGACATAAAAAATTCAGTGGGTTTGGTGATTAAAGAAATTTATGGTATATGGGAGACATTATTTAGTTTCCTTACTTAGGCTTCCCCTTCTCCTAAGGCATCCTTTCCTTATTAAAATCATGTATTTCTTTTACATGTTTCCATGGTTGATGTGTATGAGAGGCCTAGCGCCATTACCTTTTTAAGGCCACGTTGTGTTCGCTGCATGAAACCTCTATCATGGGAACAAGATTCCAACCTCTTCCATTTCAAGGATGTGATTATGGATGATAATGCATTATTTATATGAATAACTACATCATAATATTAAATTAATTTATACAAATCAATATTCTTAAATTATAAGGATTCCTTAGGATGTGACTGATTCTAGTGGCCCCTTAATATGAAAAGTAGTAGGGGATACATAACTAGTGTGATCTTAGTGAAAAGCCAACATGGTTTTGGGAAATATATAAAATACAGATGGTATTTGGTGATATAAAAAATTTAGTGGGTTTATTAAATAGATAAATTAATGGGGTAGGGTAAATAGGATCCAATTTCCTTACTTTCCCTTCCCCTTATCCTAGGGAATATTGTCTTTGTTAAAGCATGTATTCCTTTTATGTGTTTTCTTGTTTTTCATGTTTGGGTAGCCCGATTCCAATTCATTTTCAAGGATGTGTTGGTTTTTATGCATGAAATAACCACCATAGGCTCAAGATTCCACCCTTCATTTTTCTAAGGATGTGATTCTTCCTAATAATACATGATTTATACAGATAACCGTATCCTGATTTAAAATTAATTTATAAAAATAAATGTAATTAAATGAGAAGGATTCATTGGGACGTGACCAATTCCTATGTCCCATTGACATGAAAAGTATCAAGGGAATGTACATCTAGTTTTAACTAAATGCAAAGGTGACATCGATTCAGGAAAGATATAAAATAGTGATGATGTGTGGTGACATAAAAAATTTAGTGGTTTAAGTGAATAGAGAAATGCATGGGTTAGGGAAGACATTCCCAATTTCCTTACCAGGATTCCCCGTTCTCCTAGGGTGTCATATCATTTTTAACATCGGGGATGCCTTTTACATGTTCACATGTTTTTATTGTTTGGGTGGCTTAGTGTCCTTTCCTTTTCAAGGTCACATTGGGTTCAATACATGCAACCTCCTCCATGGGAACAAGATTCCACCGACTATTATTATAAGGATTTTATTCTTTCTAATAATAAACGATTTATATGGATACCTATATCCCAATTTAAAATTCATCTATAAAAATAAATATAATTAAATGATAAGGATTCATTAGGATGTTACCAATTCCCATAGTCCATCAACAAGAAAAGTAGTAGGGGACTGAACAACTAGTGCAAGCTTAATGAAAAGGTGGCCTAGTTTTAGGAAAGATATAAAATGATAATTTTGTTTGGTGATATAAAAAATTTAGTGGGTTTAGGGAATAGAGAAATTCATGGGGTGGGGGAGACAGGTGCCAATTTCCTTTCTTGACCTTCCCCTTCTCCCAGGGCATCCCATATTTTTTAAAATCAGAGATTCCTTTTATGTTTTCCCATGTTTTTAATGTTTTATCAGCTCAGTGAAATTATTATTTCAAAGTTATATTGGGTTTGATGCATGGAACCACTATCATAGGCTCAAGATTCTACCCTATGCTCTTCCAAGGATGTGATTCTTCCTGATAATACATGATTTATATGAATAAACCTATCAAAATTTAAAAAATATATATAAAAATAAATATAATTTTATTATTATTTAGAAATATAAAATAGATGAATTAATAATAGTAAATTTAATGGATTCATTAGTTTGATTAACTATTACCTAAACTTCACATAATACATGATTTATATGAATACATATATCCCAATTTGAAAATCATTTATAAAAATCAATATAACTCTATAAGAAGGATTCATTGGGATGTAATGGATTCTTGTGGTCCATTGTTATGAAAACTAGTAGGGGACTGTACAATTGGTCTGAGAATAATTCAAAGGCAACCTATATTCTGGAAATATATACAAAAGTGATGGTGTGTGGAGACATAACTAATTTAGTTGGTTTGTTGAATAGAGAAATTCATGCAGTGGGGGAGATAAGAGCCTTTTTTACTTACTCTTCATTCCCCTTATCCTAAGGTATCCTATCTTTATTTAAATTAGGTATGTATTTTATGTGCTCCCTTGTTTTCCATGTTTGGTTGGCCCAACTCGTTGCCTTTTCAAGGTCGAGTTGGGTTCGATGCATGCAACCTCTGTCATGGGATCAGGATTCCACCATATGTTCTTTTAAGTATGTGATTCTTCCTAATAATACATGATTTATATGGATACATGTATCCAAATTTAAAATTAATTTATAAAAATTAATATAATTAAATGAGAAGGATTCATTAGGATATGACTGATTACCATGTCCCGTTGACATGAAAAGTAGCAGGGGACTACACAATTGGTGTGATATCATCATAAATGCATCCTAGTTTCAGGAAATATATAAAATAGTGATGGTGTGTGATGAAATAAACAATTTAGTAAGATTATTTAATATAGAAATGCATGGGGTGGGGGTGATAGGAGTTATTTTCCCTACTTGGCCTTCACCTTCTCCTGGGGTGTCCTGTCTTTGTTAAAATAGGGTATTCTTTTTATGCTTTCCCATGTTTGTCATGTTTGGTTGGCTTAGTGATTTTCAAATTCGTTTTGGGTTTTATGCATGAAAACTCTATCACAGGCTCAAGATTCCACCCTCTATTCTTCTAGGGATGTGGTTCTATCTCAAAATACATGATTTATATGGATACCCATATCCCAATTTAGAATTAATTTATAAATATCAATATAATTAAATGAGAAGGATTTATTAGGATGCGACTGATTCCCATGACCCATTGTTATGAAAAGTAGTAAAGGAATGCACATATGGTGTTATCTCCACACAAAGGAGTCTTGGTTTCGAGAAAGATATAAAAAAGTGATGGTGTGTAGTGGCATAAACAATTCAGCAGGTTTCATGAATAGAGAAATGCACAAGGTGAGGGTGAAACGATTTGATTTCTTTACTCATCCTTCCCCTTCTCCCAAGGAATTATATATTTGTTAAAAGTAGGTAAGAATTTTATGTGTTCCCATATTTAACATGTTTGGGAGGATTAGTGCCATTTACTTTTCAAGATCGTGTTGGGTTCGATGCATGAAACCTCTGTCTCGGGCTCAAGATTCCACCCTCTTTTCTTCCAAGGATACGATTATGCCTAATAATACATGAATTATATGGTTACTAATATCCCAATTTAAAACATATATATAAAAGTAATATAATTAAATGAGAGGGATTCATTAGGACGTGATTGATTCCCATGACCCATTGACATGAAGAATACCATGAGACTGCACAATTGGTGTGAGATCAATGAAATGGTGGAATGATTTTAGAAAAGATATAAAACAATGATGGTGTATAGATATATAAAAAATTCAATTGTTTTAGTGAATAAAGAAAGGAATGAGGTGGGGGATAGAGGAGCTAGTTCCCTTACTCAAGCTTCCCCTTGACCCAAGGCATGCTATAATTGTTACAACAAGGAATGCCTTTTATGCGTTTCCATGTTTTTCATGTTTGGGCAGCCTGACACCATTTCCATTTCGAGGCCATGTTGGGTTAGATTCATGCTACCACCATTATGGGATTAATATTCCACCATATATTCTTCCAAGGATGTGATTTTTCATGATAATAAAGGATTTTTATGGATACCCATATCCCAATTTACAATTCATTTATAAAAATCAATATAATTAAATAAGAAGGATTCATTAGGACATGATCAATTCCCATGGCCCATTGATAAGAAAAGTAGTTGGGGACTACACATCTAGTGTGAGATCAATGAAAATGTGGCCTCATTTTAGAAAATACATAAAACAATGATGGTGTGTGGGGAAATAAATAATTTAGTGGGTTTGGTGAGTATATAAATGCATGGGGTGTGGGAGACATGATCTGGTTTCTTTAATCAGCCTCCCCCTTCTCCAAGGACATCCTATATTTTTTTAAAATCAGGGATTCATTTTATGCTTTCCCATGTTTTTCATGTTTGGGTGTCCCATTTTTGTTTCCTTTTCAAGGCCGCGTTAGGTTCAATGCATGTAACCTCGATCATGGGATCAAGGTTCGACCCTCTGTTCTTCCAAGGACATAATTATTCCTGATAATACATGATTTATATGGACACCCCTACCCAATTTAAAATTAATTTATAAAAATATATATAATTAAATGAGAAGGATTCATTAGGTTGTGACTGATTCCTATGGCCCATTGACATAAAAAGTATTAGGGGACTACATAGTTGGGGTGAGCTAAATGCAAAGGTAGTCTAGTTTTAGGAAATACATAAAAATTTAAAGTGTTTGGTGACATAAATAATTTAGTGGGTTTGGTGAGTAAAGAAATTAATGGAGAGGGGACGATAGGATCTAGTTTCATTACTCATCCTCCCCCCCCTCAATGCATTCTTTGTTAAAATTAGGGATATCTTTTACATGTTCCCATGTTTTTCATTTCTGCTGGCCTAATTTTTTTTCCTTTATATGGATACCCATATCCTAATTTAAAATTCATTTATAAAAATAAATATAATTAAATGATAAGGATTAATTAGGATGTGACAGATTCCTATGGACCATTGACATGAGAAGTAGTTGGGGACTGCATAGCTAGTGTGAGCTCAAGAAAAAGGCTACCAAGTTATGGTAAAGATATAAAACAGTGATAGTGTGTGGCTTCATAAAAAATTCAGTGGATTTGGTAAATAGATAAATGCATGGGGTGGGGGAGACATGAATAGGTTTCCTTACTCAGCCTCCCCCTTCTCTCGGTGCATCCTATGTTTGTTAATAGTAGGGATGACTTTTATGCATTCTTGTGTTTGTCATATTTGGGTGGCCAAAAACTATTTCCTTTTCATGGTCGTGTTGGGTTTGATGCATGAAACCTCCATCAAGGGATTAATATTACACCATATATTATTCTAAGTATGTGATTCTATATGATAATACATGATTTATATGAATACTTGTATCCCAATTTAAAATTTATATATAAAAATCAATATAATTAAATGATATGGATTCATTAGGACCTAGACAATTCCCATGGCCTATTGGCACAAAATATTGTAGGGGACCACGAAACTAGTGTGAGATCAATGAAAATGAATTCTGGATTCAGGAAATATATAAAATGGTGAGGTGTGTGGCGACATAAAAAATTCAGTGGGTTTTGTGAATAATGAAATCAATGGGGCAGTGGAGACATAATAAAGTTTCCTTACTCAACATTCTCTTTTTCCAAGGGTATCCTGTATTTGTTAAATGCTATGATTCCTTTTATGAATTCCCATTTTTTCATGCTTAGGTGGCTCGATGAAATTCTATTTTTTAGGTCACATCGGGTTTGATGCATCAAACCTCCATCACAGGCTCAAGATTCCACCCTCTATTATTCCAAAGACATGATTCTACCTAATAATACACGATTTATATGGATACCCATATCGCAATATAAAATTAATTTATAAAAATAAATATAATTAAATAATAAGGACTCATTATGATGTGATCGATTACCATATCCCATTTATATGAAATGTAGTAGGGTATTACACAATAAGTGTGAGCTTAATGTAAAGGATGCCTAGTTTTGGGAAAGATATAAAAAATGGGGGTGTGTGGAGACATAAACAATTAAAAGGCTTCAGTTATTAGATAAATTCATGGTGTGGGGGTGACATGATTCACTTTCCTTACTCGGCCTTCCCCTTATCCCAGGGCATCCTTTATTTCTTAAATAAGAGATTACTTTTACACATTCCCATGTTTTTCATGTTCAGGTGGCCCGATGCTGTTGTGTTTTCAAGGTCATGTTGGGTTCGATGAATAAAACCTCCATCATGGGATCAAGATTCCAAACTTTTTTCTTTCAAGGATGTGATTATTCCCAGTAATAACATGGTTTAAAAGGATTCTCATACCCAATTTAAAATTAATTTATAAAAATCAATATAATTAAATGAGAAGGATTTATTAGGAAATGAACAATTCTAGTAGCCCATTGACATGAAAAGTAGAATGGGGAAACATAGCTGGTGTGATATCAATGAAAATGTAGACTCATTTCAAGAAAGATATAAAATGGTGATAGTTTTTGGTGATATAATAAATTTACTGGGTTTGTTAAATATAGAAATGAATTGGGAAGGGGAGAAAAAATCTAGTTTCCTTACTTAACCTTCCCCTTATCCTGGGGAATCCTATATTTTTTAAAATTAAGGATTCCTTTTATAGGTTCTCATGATTGTCTTGTTTGGGAATCCTGGTTCCATTTCCTTTCCAAGGTTTCTTTGGGTTTGATACATGCAACCTCTATCACGGGATAAAGATTCCACCCTTTTTTCTTCTAAGGAAGTGATTATTCCTAACAATACATGATTTATATAGATAAACACATCCCAATTTAAAATCCATTTATAAAAATAAATATAATTAATTGAGAAGGATTATTTTGGAAATGTTAGATTCCTATGGCCCATTTATAGGAAAAGTAGTAGGGGAATACACATATATTGTGAGTTCAATGCAACAAAAACCTTGTTTCAAGAAAGATATAATACAATGATAGTGTGGGGTGACATAAAAAATTCAATGGGTTTTGTGAATAGAGAAATTAATGGGGTAGGGGAGACATGATCAATTTCCCTTACTCAACCTTACCCTTCTCCTAAGGCATCCTTTATTTGTTAAAATCTGGGATTCCTTTTACAAATCCACTTGTTTGTCTTGTTTGGGTGGCCTGTTGCTGTTTCCTTTTCAAGGTCACATTGTGTTCGATACATGGAACCTCAATCATGACCTCTAGATTCCACCCTATATTCTTATAAGGATGTGATTCTCCTTGATAATACATGATTTATATGGATACCCATATCCCAATTTAAAATTCATTTATAAAAATAAATATAATTAAATGAGAAGGATTCATTAAGATGTGACCGATTACCTTGGTCCATTGACATGAAAAGAGGTAGGGGACTACATAGCTGGTTTAAGATCAATGCAAAGGTGGACAGATTTTGGGAAATATATAAAATAGTGATGGTGTGTGGTGACATAAAAAATTATTTGGGTTTGGTGAAAAGATAAATTCCTAGGGCGGGGGAGATAGGATCTGGTTTCCTTATGTAGAGTTCCCCTTCTCCTGAGGAATCCAATATTTGTTAAAACCATGGATTCCTTTTACACTTTCTCATGTTTTTAATGTTTGAGTGGCCCAACACCATTATCTTTTCAAGTTCATGTTGGGTTTGATGCATGAAAGCATTATCACAGGCTTAATATTCCACCCCATGTTCTTTAAAGGACACTATTTTTTAGATAATACATTATTTATATGGATACCCATATATGAATTTAAAATTCATTTATAAAAATAAATTTAATTAAATTATAAGGATTCATTAGTTCACGACCAATTCCCATGGCCCATTGACAAAAAAATTAGAAGGGGACTACATTGCTGGTGTGAGCTCATTGTAAAGGTGCCTTGGTTTTGGGAAAGATATAAAATAGTGATTTTGTTTAGAGAACTGAACAATTCAGTTGGTATGGTGAATAGGAAAATTCATGGGGTGAGGGAGCCAAGAGCCAGTTTTCTTACTCAGTATTCCCCTTCTCCTGGGGCATCCTTTCTTTATTAAAAGCACGAATTCATTTTATGCGTTCCCGTGTTTTTTCTTGTTTGGGTAGCCTGGCACCATTTCATTTTGAAGGTTGCATTTGGTTCGATGCATGCAACCTTTGTTACAGGCTCATGATTCCACCCTCTCTTGTTCAAAGGATATGATTCTTCCTAACAATACAACATACATGATATTTATTATTTGTAGTATTTTTACCTTGTATATTTTATATGAATGACATTTTAAATGAATCATTTATATTTTTAAAAAATAAAATAAACCTTAAATAAGAATACCATCATGCACAATAATGGTACAAACCCAATCAAGAAGCATATCCCATCAAGAATTATTCTCTCCGTCCAGATTACATTTTTCTAGATCATAAGAAACCTTATAGAATTCTTCTTTTATAAACAACAAAGTTCACTCCAGGAATAACTCTTTTAAGAAAAAAATCACTTAATGATTATACTAAAGGTTTGTATACTTTCATCAATATTAGAAACAAAAATATTTTTAAAGTGTTGATAAAGATCATTTTAATAATGATAAATTATATAGTATTTACAAAATTAGAAAATATAGTTATCTAATTTTGAGATTCATTCATTTTATATTTGTAAATGAATAAAAAAATTACATTATAAATGAATATTTAAATTTAATAGGGTTGGAAAAAAATTAATTCAAAATATAAATTTATTGTAATGAATTTTAAAAATAAAAGGATTCTTTTTAAGAAACCCAAATATCATAGGTATGGTGTAGTAACGTTAGCATTTTATTTTTTGATATATTTATTAAATAAATTCAAAAAAATGAAACATTTGATTTTAGAGTTAAATTTATAAAATTTATTTTCAAATCCAATAATAATATAACCACATTAAATAAATATATATTATATATATTATTATTTTTTGGAAATATAAAATAAATTAAATAATAATTTTAAATTTAATGGGGTTTTTAGTTTTATTAACTATTACTTGAACTTTACATAATTCATGATTTATATGGATACCCATATCCCAATTTAAAATTCATTTTGAAAAATAAATATATCTAAATGAGAAAGATTCATTGGGACATGACTGATTCTTGTGGCCCATTGAAAAAAAAATTAGTAGGGAACTATATATAGTGACCCGAGCTTAACATACATGGATATTACTTCATTTTATATGAATATTTAGTACATTGTAAAAATACATGCCTGAGGATCGTAATAGTTTAGTGTATTTGGAAACTTGTAAACAAAATCTTCTATCTTGGTGAAATATATTCAACAACTCCCATAAAGATATACACCTTTAGTAATTCTGCCTAAAACCTTTATTCATAACCCGGAGAAAGGAAACATAAGAAAGGGGTGGGCTCAGATGTTCAGTAAGGGTAAATAAAGAAAGTGTGTAAGAATAACATGAAAAGAGGGTATAGAACTTGAGAATAACATTTGAGGATCATACCCTACATATCAGAGATCATAATAAAGATTTTCAGTTTATATGACATGAATCATAAGGAAATATTGAACATAATCCATGAAAGCATAACATATGAATAGAACATGGAATTTTGGAAAATACATATAAAAAACCTGATATCAAGGAACCCTACCAAGGCCTATGTAGCATGTTAGGTTTGGGTTAATCACTTGTGTACCTGATTTAGTCTTGGGATGCCCTCTTGTATACCTCCTTGTTTCAGGCTTAGGATGTCCTCCTGTGTACCCTCATGTTTCAGGTTTGGGATGTCCAACCATTTACCCCCTTATTTTGGGATTGGGATGTCCTCCCATTTACCCTCTTGTATTGGTCTTGTGATTTCCCCCCATTTAACCTCTTGTTTTGGGCATGGGATTTTTTCCTATTTACCCTCTTTTTTCAGGTTTGGGATTTCCTCCCATTTACCCTCTTATTTTGGGCATGATATTTCTTCCCATTTACCCTCTTGTTTTTTTCATAGGATTTCCTCCCGTTTACCCTCTTTTTTTGGGATTGGGATGCCCTCCTGTGTACCCTTTGAGATCATAAAACATTTATCATGACCCAATATATTGGAGAGAGATATAGGTCCCACCCATCTCATAGTGAAATCATTCATACATGTTCAACAAACATTCATCATATCTTGACCCATGAAAAAATATGGGTCCTATAATATCAAATTATAACCCATGAAATGAAATGGGTATCATTAACATTTTATCATATCATAACCTATGGAAAAGAGATAGGTTTCATAATTATCTCATCAAAGATAACCCATGAGAAAAAGCAGGTTTCAAAAGCATATAACCCATAGAAAATAAATGGATTTTCATAAACATATAACCCATGGAAGATAAATGGGTTTCTTAAAGACCATTACATTAAGAAAAACCCATTCATAGAAAGGATATTAATATGACCTTTAAATAATTTCCTATAAGGTCACGAGTAACATCAATGGATATCATATTAGATGGAAAATAATTTTGAAATATCTTTCAAAAACATTTTTTTAAGAAAATACCTTTTCTTCTTTGAAAAAGTCTTTTTAATAGATAAAACCCGTTGAAAATAATTTTCTTAGAAAAAATTTTAAAACTTATAAATAATACTTAAAATAATTTGAAAACCTTTTTCCATGAAAACTTATAAAATATAATTCTAAACATTTTAAAATCCTTTTTATTTGAAAACACATTAAAAAATAATAAATAAATATTGAAAATATTTTGAAAATCATTTATTTAAAAATACTTTGAAAACTTATAAATAGTGATTGAAAACGTTTTGAAAACTATTTTACTTAAAAATATTTTGAAAAATTATAGATAAATCTTTAAAACGTTTTTAAAACCATTTTCCTTGAAAACTTATAAAAGAATCTTGAAAATGTTTTGAAATTTTTTTTCCCTTGAAAACTTATAAAATAAGTTTGAAACAATTTTGAAAACCATTTTCCATGAAAATATATTTTAAAAACATTTTCTACAAAATCCTTTAAAAATGAAAAGAAATATTCAAGGGATTGACGGAGGATAAATCCATACATGTCATATGAGGTAAAAAGAACATTCGTTTTTCATGGTAAAAAGGATAGAAAATTGCCTCATTGGGAGAGGAATAAGAAGATTCCTTTGAAAAACTCGATAAAAGAAAAAATGGTTAAAAATTTCTTTTAATATTTGTATTATATTAGTATAATATTTTTATAAACCCTTTTTAGAAAACATTGTTTTGAAGGAACATAGATTTCCCACCGAAGAGAGGGTAAAGTCGGGATTTTTTAAAAACACTTTCTCAACTATTTTATGTTACAAAGAGTAGAAAGTGGTAACACTACATGAATATAGAATGAATAAACATATTATAAGAAAATTTATGCATTTATTGAGATATGGAACATAATAATTCATCCAAGTAAGTATAAACATAAACAATCTCAAAAAGTGATGAGATTGTTTCAATAAAGTTTTATCACTTGGTAACATGGAATCATACTCTACATGTAAGAAGATAAAATTACATGAATATTAATATATAATTAAAAGAATTTGTTTCATGATATAACTTGTGAAATGGAAATATTTATACATTGAGAGAAAATTTATGTTCCTAATAAAACACGAGTCTCAAAGAAAGAAAATTGAGACGAAACTATTTAACCGATTTGGTAACATTTGAAATTAAATTCCCATGAGATAAAGATCATAAAATGGATATGTTAATACCCATAAATTTGATTATATGATACATAGAATACAATCATGGGAAGTACATACACCACACAAAAAGAAAGAGTGGAGAACATGGCATGTCTCTCTTGGAAATAAAAAGTGAGATGAAATTCCCTTACCTTATGTCATGAATCTCATCATACATGTTCAAAACACCAATATAATAATTATATATTTATTATAAATATTTTAAAGAACCATATTATTATATATAATACCATATATGGTTTGACTATGACCTTATTTTACCCTCTTGTTAAAAATCTTTTGTTAAGGTTTCACTTCACGTAATATTCTCTTTATTATTCACATGTGTCTTAATTTGTGATATATTTGGTGTTTATATTTTATATCATGACTTAAAAAATGTAAAACATGATATAAATATTATTTATATACATTATATTTGTATCATAATAATCTATCGAATATATATTTTTGAAATGGAATACACCGTTCATAGAGATGATAGGACGTACGTACACATGAATGCTATTTCCGTTTAATTGTTGTGTTGAAAGAAAAAAAGTAAAAGACACACACAAACACACATGTATATATATATATAATTATTAAATTATATTTATTATATAATATATATATCCAATATATTCATTAAACCCATACTTAATACATCCATGTATTGTATGAATGAATCATATCGCTTTGAGGGGGCGGTAGTCCACACTTCCTCAAACAAAATTATCATATTAACAAAAAATGGAAGTTAAAAATTTATGTGTTGTAAAAAGTAATGAAGAAGATTAATGACATAATAAATATAATATATTATATATATAAACATAGTTTCCATCATAACAACTACTATGGTAGGCGGTAATGAAAAAATTAACAATCATCATTTCATGTGGCTATAGTTCTCCATACATAGAAATAATATTTTTGTTACCTATTAGATAGAGGTATGTGTAAGTTTTGGTAAAAAAATTTACAAAAAAATAATAATATTATATCTAGGATACTAGTTTTTTTATATAACCATCGAATAAGGAGATTTGGAGGGGGTGGAGAAGTAAAATTAAAGAAAGGACCTGAGATAAGATGTTACCTCTTGATCGGGTAACTGCTTTTGGTTTGTGGAAAATGGTTTCCTTGGAAGACTTTATACTACAAGGGAGGATTCAAGGAGGAATATAGGGAATTTTGGAGATTATTTTAGTATATTTTGGGTTATCCAAGGGGCTTTAGAGGTGTGAGGAAGGGGGAGAGGTTGTGGCCTTTTATAGGTAAGGAAAATGACTCACTTGGAATTTTTGAAAACAAGTTACATGTACACATGTTATTACCTAAAAAAAGTCATAAAAAACCCAAAAAAATAATTAGTTTAAGGTTTATGGACGAAATATGGCCATAAAATAGGTTTTTGGAAATTTTATAGGTCATTTGGGCCCTTAATATTAAGGTTTATTCTTTAATTACACATAATTTGACCTTAATCACTGTGATTATTTTAATAACTTTTACTAATCTTTTTGGTCAAAAATTATGTTTATATTATTATATTATAAATATTATAATGATTAAAATGGTGTATGTTGGGTTTTAAAAATTCAATTTATAGAAGTGGAAAAATTAAGATTAATTCTAATCCTGCACACATGGAGAAATAATTGGTTTTTAAAGTAGATAAAATATTTAATAGTTTTGAGTTTTTATATTCAATTTCAAAGTGAAATCTTTTCTAATGAATTATACTGTATTAATATATGTAAAATGTATCTAATTTTACTTTAAAAAAATTTAACATATAATTTAACATTAACAATTACTTAAATAAAAAGGAAGTTATTAACTAAAATGCAATATTTTTCACTACTCATCAAAAAATGAAGTTTTCTAGAAAATTCTCAAAAATTCACACTAAGATAATTTTGGCATTAAAAATTCACAAATGAAGTTTATTTTATAAAATTCAAGTTCTAAATGTGTATAAAATTAATTTTATTATTATAATTGGTTCATTCGAGAAAACGATATTTTTAAACATAGAGGGCTTCACCAAAAATCATATATTTCATTATCAATATGTTTTATCTATTTAAAAAAATTATAAATAATATTTGAAAATTAGTTATTACTATTCATATAACTATGTTTAACGAGTAGGTTATAATTATCTCATTTAAAAAAATATAACAATAAAATGATGTTTCGTAGAAACATTGGTGTTGCTGCAATGTATGCCAAGTCGGTGTTGCAGGTAGCATAAGCCAAGTTGGTATTGCATGTAGTGTAATCCAAGTTGCTATTGAGTGTAGCGCAATCTAAGTCTGTATTTCATGTAGTGAAAGCCAAGTTGGTATTTCATGCAGCACAAGCCAAGTTAGTATTGTGTGTGAAAGGAATGTTTGAATTAGTGTTTTAATATATATATTTATATAAAGAACTATTTTAATGGTCACGTGAAATGAAAAATATCAAAAATATAAATTAATTTGAAAAAAATATATTTCAAAAAACATAGAGGTGTTACATTCTACCCCATTTAAAATGAATTTTCCCCTCAAAATTCTTTTGGGTTATCAAAGGTTTAATACTCAAAAGTTTCATTCATAGAAACCCACATCGTAAAAATGAATACTAAAACTTCCCTTGAAAAGGGAAAGTTGAAACCATAACTGTTACCCAAAGTAACATATAACTAGGTTTCTGCTTAGGAGAACATTGGTTGAGAGTGAAGATTCGACATATAGGAAAAATGTAAATATTTATAGGGAGTGATTTAGGTCATAAATCACAAACAAGTGAATGATCAAACAATAGTTAATGAACTAAAATTCATAAATATATGATGATTTAAAATTTCATCGATTAAACTGAAATTAACGTATTAGGACAACACATTTTTTTATCATTATCATATCATTGAATAATATTTTTTATTGACCAAGAATATAAGGAAATATAATTACTTGGTGTTGTTACCTTTTTTTATACCCAATCCTAGCCTTGGTTATGCCTTTATTGATTTCTACTTCATCTCTTACCCTAATAAATGAATGATAATTATTATTTTTATTCCCCAAGCACTAACAGATAATGATATCCATGATAATTCAACCCATCTATCTTTAGTTAGAATCAAAAAAATTTAGTTTGAACAGGATATAAAATATTTATAAATCCTTATATAGAGAGATAAAACTTTAATCTTACCAACTTCATTTAATGTTTAACTTAAACTTTCAATAAATGGTAAACCTTATAATCCTTATGAAAGATTAAAATTCAAAGATTTGGAAATAGTGTAATGAAATCAACTTAATATTTTTCCACCATATACACAAAGTACCACTTGGTTGTCACGTTCCAAACATGTGAATACTCTCATCATATATCCCTTGAAACATGCTAACAACCTTAATTACCATAAATCCTTTTGGAAAATATGCATGCTTCCTTATTCGAAAAGTTACTAGATATATTCCTTAAATCCAAGAAGTTTAAAAATTCATCCATGATAACATATACCACTTTTTCAACCAATCAATAATTATATCTAGGGTAATCAGTGCAATCTAATTTACTTTATCCAAATCAATCATCTCTTTATCCAAGTGAAACACAATTTCCGCAACATCTTGATCACATTAAGGGTTACCTTACCTTAATAAAAAATATCACTTTTCTAAGTATTATTCACCATTAAACATATCATTTTAAATCCTTAATGATAAATTATATTGAAAATACTTATATATTTCATGATTCATATAATATAATCTTTGAATTCCAAAACATAAGAACTTTATTCATCCAACTTTTATTCTTAAACCATTACTCATTCTTATCAAATTATTCCTTAATAATTATTTCCTAGAATATTAAATATGAATCTTTTATTAAGGTTTCCCAACCTCAATATAATAATGCTTCTTATGATTAATGCAAAAAATACTTGGAAGAACATCACATACCTTTCACATGTCGTTTGTGGTATCTTTATCTTCATAAGTATCACCAATACTCACACCAACTTCATGATTCTATTTATGATATTCAAACTTGGGAAATAAATTTTCATAATGCCCATAATTTCCACATTTGAAACATTCAATGTTAGACATGTTCCTTATATTTCTATCCATTGACTAAAACTGGATAGCACAGGGTGAGAAACACATATCATAGAAGAAAACCACATAATCATGAAAAATCACTTATAGGATGTATAAATCACGACAACTAACTTTAATAGATGACACCTTTGGTTTATCATAAGTTATTCATAATCAAATTCTATTTAAATACTTTATGATGGTTTGTGAAGAGTTTGTGAATACCCAAAGCATATCCCCCGAGAGTGTCAAACCAGGTGTGCAGTAAGGACTGTTTTCATGTACCAGATTACCCTGAGTTATGCCCAGAACATATTTTATGATTTGTTACCCCTAGGTATATCTATTCCAAATTAACGTCCACTTTTAGTATCCATGGATCTATTTCTATGAAACCACTAACTCTATCATTTACCAAATTTCAAGGAAATTTTCCTATACGTTAACTCATCCTTATACTCATACTTAGAGACGTCCCTAGATATATCTGTAGAAATATAAATAGGGATCTCACTAATGTTTTATCATCATAGTTTCCAAAGGTTTAATAAACCTTTCCTTTGATACCAACTATAGTAACCTAGGCTTAATATACATGGATATTACATCATTTTAGATGAATATTTAATAAATTGCAAAAATACATGTCCGAGGACCATAATAGTTTAGTGTATTTGGAAACTTGGAAACAAAATATTCTATCCCGGTGAAAGATCTTTAACATATCCCATAAAGATATACAAATTTATTACTTGTAACTAAAACCTTTCTTCGTAACCTGTAGAAAAAAAAAACATAAGATAGGGGTGATCTCACATGCCCAGTAAGGGTAAATAAAGAAAGTACCTAAGCATAACATGGAAAAAGGGTTTGGAACTTGAGAATAAAATTTTAATATCACACCCTACATATTAGAGATCATTATAAATATTGGAAGTTCATAATACATGAATCATAAGGATATATTGAACATAAGCTATGAAAGCACAACATATGAATAAAACATGGAATTGTGGAAGACACATTTAGAAAACCCTATGTTAAGGTGGCCTACTAAGGCCTTTGTAACATGTTAGGATTCGGTTAATCACCCGTGTACCTACTTTGGGCTTGGTATGCCCTCCCGTGTAACCTATTGTTTCAGGCTTGGGAAGTCCTATCATGTACCTTATTGTTTCTGGCTTGGGATATCCACCCATTTACCCTCTTGTTTCAGGCTTGGGATGTCCCCCCATTTACCCTATTGTTTCAGTCTTGGGATTTCCTCCCATTTACCCTATTATTTTGGTAATATGATTTTATTATGTTTACCATGTTGTTTTAGTCTTAGTATTTCCTTCTGTTTACCCTCTTGTTTTGGGTATTGGATTTCATCCCATTTACCCTATTGTTTTGGTCATGGTATTTCCTCCCATTTACCCTCCTGTTTTGGGCTTGGGATTCAATCCCATGTACCCTTTGAGATCATAAAATATTTTTCATTACCCAATGAATTGGAGGGAGATATAGGTTCCACCCATTTCATAGTGAAATCATTCATACATGATCCACAGAACATTCATCATATCATGACCCATGAAAAAATAAGGGTTCTATAAACATAAAATCATAAACCACGAAATGAAATGGGTATCATTAAAATTTTAACACATCATAACCTATGGAAAATAGATAGGGTTCATAATAAATTCTCTAAAGAATAACCCTTGAAAAGAAGCAGGTTTCAAAAACATATAAAATGTGTAAAAGAAATGATTTTTCATAAACATAACCTGTGGAATTGAAATGGGTTTCATAAAGACCATGACACTAAGAATAACCCATGCATAGAAATGATATGAATGGGACCTTTAGATCATTTCTTAGAAGTTCAGGATTAACATCAATAGATGTCATATTATATGGATTTTTTTTGAAATATCTTTCAAAAACATTTCTTGGGGAAAATATCCTTTCTTCTTTGAAAAAGGCTTTTTAATAGATAAAACCCTTTGAAAATAATTTTCTTAGAAAATACCTTTAAAACTTATAAATAAGACATGAAATCATTTGAAAACCTTTTTCCTTGAAAACATATAAAATAATACTCAAAACATTTTAAAAACATTTTTCCTTGAAAAAACTTTAAAAAATTATAAATAAATCTTGAAAATATTTTGAAATTAATTTCTTTCAAAATACTTTGAAAACTTATAAATAGTGCTTGAAAATGTTTTGAAAACTATTTTCCTTGAAAATAATTTTAAAACTTAAAGAAAAAGATTTAAATTTTTTTGAAAACCATTTTCCTTGAAAATAATTTTAAAACTTATAGATAAATCTTGATAACATTTTGAAAACCATTTTCCTTGAAAACTTATAAAATAAGTTTGAAAACGTTTTGAAAACCATTTTCCTTGAAAAATTATAAAATAAAATTGAAAAAATTTTAAAAACCATTTTATTTGAAAATATCATTTAATTTTTTTTCTTCTAAAAAATAACCTTTAAACATGAAAATAAAGATTCAAAGGATTGAAGGCGGATTAATCCGGACATGTCGTATGAGGTAAAAAGAACATTCCTTTTGTATGGTAAAAAGGATACAAAATTGCCTAATTAGGAAAGAGAAAAGAAGATTCATTTGAAAACATTGGTAAAATAAAAAAAGGGTAAAAATGGATTTTTATGGTCATAGGATATTAGTATAATATTCTTATAAAATCCCTTTTTAGAAAACATGGTTTTGAAGGAACACAATTTTTTTGACCGAAGAGAGGGTAAAGTTGAGATTTCTTAAAAACACTTTCTTGACTATATTATATACCAAATAGTAGAAAATGGAACCACTACATGAATATAGAATGAATAACCATAGGGGAATAAATTTTATGGATTTATTGAGATATGTAATATAATAATTCGTCAAAGGAAGTATAAACACAAACAATCTCCAAAAGCGGTGAGATTGTTTCAATAAACTATTATCACTTTGAACATGGGATCATACTCTCCATTTCAGAAAAGAAAATTACATAAATCTTAAAATATCATGAAAATAAGGAGGTTCATTATATAACATGTTAAATTTAAGTATATACCCCTCAATAGTGAATTTAGGTGCCTAAAAAATACGAGTCTCAAAGAAGGAAAATTGAGACAAAACTATTTCACCGATTGGGTAACTTTTGAAACTTAATAAACATGAAATAAAGATCATAAAATGGATATGTAAATAACCATAAATATAATTATAATATACATATAATAAAATCATTTGTAGTACATACATCACAAAAAAATAAAGAGTGTAAAACATAGCATGTGTCTCATGGAAATTAAAAGTGAGGTGAAATCCCCTTACCTTATGTCTTGACTCTCATCGTATGCATTCAAACCACCTGTATAATAAATATTAATTTATTATAAATATTTTATAGAACAATATTATTATATCTAATACTATATATGGTTTTATTATGACCTTATATTACCCTCTTGTTAACAATCTTATGCTATGATTTCACTTCAGGTAATATTTTCTTTATTATTCGTATGTGTCTTAATTTGTTATATATTTAGTATATATATTTTATATCATGACTTACAGAATTTAAAACTTGATATAAATATCATGTATATATATTATATTTATATTATAATAATCTATAGAATATATAAGTATAAAATGGAATACACCATTCATGGAGACAGTAGACCGTACATATGCATGAATGCTATTTTTGTTTAATTTCCCTATTGAAAAAAAAGTAAAATAAATATATGTATATATATATAATTATCATATTGTCTTGATTATTTAATATATATATATATATCATATATATTCAACAAAATTATACTTAATAAAATCATGTAGTGTATGAATGAATCATAGAGCTTTGAGGGGGCGGTAGTCCACATTTTCTCAAACGAAATTATATTATTAACACAAAATGGAAACTAAAAAGATATGTATTGTAAAAAGTAATACGTAAGTTTAAAGACATAATAAATATAATATATTACATTTATAAATAGAGTGTTCATCATAATATTCACCATGGTAGGTGGTAATGAAAAAATGAACAATCATCATTTCCTGAGACAATAGTTTGCTGTACACAGAAATAGTATATTTGTTACCCATTAGATGGAGGTGTGTGTAAGTACAGGCTGAATAATTTACATAAAAACATACTAGTATATTTGGGATATTTTTATTTTTATATAATAATATAATAAATATACTTTTATAGGATGGATAAGGAAAATAAAAGGAAGGATTTGAGAGAAGTCGTTACCTCTTAATCGGGTAACTCCTTTTGGTTTGTGCCAAAAGGTTTTCTTGTAAGACTTTATGAACAAAGTGAGGTTTGAATGAGGAGGGTATGGATGTTTGGAGCTTATTTGAGCATATTTTAGGCAATCCAATGGGATTTAAAGGTGTGAGGAAGGGGGAGAGGTGGTGGCCTTTTATAGGGAATGAAAAGGACTCACTTGGATTTTTTGAAAACAAGTTAGGTGTACACATGTTCTTACCTAAAAAAAGTCATACCAATCCAAAAAAATAATTAATTTAAAGTTTATGTCGTAAATATGGACAAAAAAAGATTTTGTCTAAGTTTTTAGGTCATTTTTCCTTCTAATATTAAGGTTTATTCCCTAATTAAGCTTAATTTGACCTTAATCGCTGTGATTATTCTTAATCACGTTTTCTAATATTTTTTTCAAAAATTAAGTTGATATTATTAGAATATAAATATTATATTGATTAAAATTGTGTTTTTTGGTTTTTAAAAATTCAAGATACATAATCATAAAAATTAAGATTAATTCTAATCCCACAGAAGTGGGGAAATAATGGGTTTTTAAAGAAAAAAAAATGTTCATTTTTTTGAGTTTTAATATTCAATTTCAATGTAAAATTGATTCTAATGATCTAAATTGTATTAATATATTTAAAATTGATCTAATTTGACCTTAAAAATAAATTAATTTATAATTTAACATTAATAATTATTTAAACAAAAAGGTAGTTGTTAACTAAAACATAGTATTTTTCACTATTAATAAAAATGAAGTTTTTCAGAAAAATCCAAAAAAATCACCCTAAGATAATATTAGAATTCTAAATTCAAAAATGAAGTTTATTTTATCAAATTAAATTTCTAAATGTGTCTAAAATTAATTTTATTATTAAAAGTGATTCATTAGAGAAGACAATATTTTTAAACATAGAAGGGCTTTACCAGAAATCACATATTTCATTATAAATATATTATATATATATATATATAAATTATAAATAATATTTTAAAATTAGTTATCACTATTCATATAACTATGTTTAACTGTTATGTTATAATTATCTCATTTAAAAAAAAATAACAATAAAATGATGTTTCGTAGAAACATTGGTGTTGCGTGCAATATATGATAAGTCGGTGTTATGAGTAGCACAATACAAGTTAGTATTAAATGTAGCACAATCCAAGTAGGTATTTCATATAGCACAAGACAAATATATATTACATGTAGTGAAATCTAAGTCGATATTGCTTGTAGTGAAAGCCAAGTCAGTATTGCATGTGAATGAAATGTTTAACTTAGTGTTTTAATATATATATATATATAAAGAAATATTTATAGTTTCAAATGAAATTAAAATTATCAAAAATATAAATTCATTTGAAAAAAATTATTTCATAAAATCTCAGGGTGTTACATTGCACAATTAGTGTGATTTCAACACAATGGAAACCTAGTTTTGGGAAAGATATTAAATAGTGACTAAGTGTGGTGACATAAAAAATTCAGTAGGTTTGGTGAAAAAGAAAATTCATGTGGAAGGGGATACATGAGCCAATTTACTTACTCTCCCTCCCCCTTCTCCCAGAAAATCCAATCATAATTAAAATTAAAAAGAAATTTTATGCGATCCAAGTTTGTCTTGTTTGGGAAACATGATGCTGATTCCTTTTCAAGGTAATGTTGGGTTTGATAAATGAAACCTCCATAAAAATATCATGATTCCACCATTTGTTCTTCCAAGGACAAGATTTTTCCTGATAATATAGGATTTATATGGATGCCCATATAAAAATTTAAAATTTATTTATAAAAACCAATATAACTAAATGAGAAGGATTCATTATGATGTCACCGATTTCCATGGACTAATGACATGAAAAGTAGTAGGGAACCGCACAACTGGTGTGAGATCAATGAAAAATAAGCTTGGTTTTAGAAAATATATAAAATAGTGACGGTGTGTGGTGAGATAAACAATTTAGTGGGTTTGGTGAATAGAGAAATGAATGGGGGCTTGGGTGATAGGAGCCAATTTTCTTACTCATCCTTCCTATTGTCCTGTAGAATCCTGTCATCGTTAAAAGTAGTGATGGTTTTTATGTATTACCAAGTTTGTTATGTTTTGGATTCCTAATTCCATTTCATTTTCAAATTTGTGATGGATTCAATGCTTGAAACCTCCATCACAGGCTCAATATTCCACCATATGTTGTTACAAGGACTGGGTTCTACCTGATAATGCATGATTTATATGGATACTCAAATCCCAATTTAAAATTCATTTATAAAAATTAATATAATTAAATGATAAGGATTCATTAGGAGATGATTGATTCGCACAGACCATTAACATGAAAAGTAGTAGGGGACTAAAGATCTGGTGTGAGATTAATGAAAAGGTATCCTGGTTTCATGAAAGACATAAAATTATGTTATTTGTGATGATATAAACAATTATTTGGGTTAGGTGAATTGAGAAATTCATGGGGGTGGGAGATATGGGATCCAGTTTCCTCACTCAACCTTCCCAACCTCCTAGGGAATCTTTTTTTTTAAATTAGGAATGACTTTTACACCTTCCCGTGTTTTTCATGTTTGGGTGGCCTAATTCTATTGCCTTTTCAAGGTTTTATTAGGTCCGATGCATGAAACCTCCATCACGGGATTAATATTCCACCCTATGTTCTTCCAATTACAGGATTCTACTTGATAATTTATCATTTATCTGGATACCCATATCATAATTTGAAATTCATTTATAAAAATAAATATAATTAAATGATAAGTTTTCATTAGCATGTGACCGATTATTTAGGACCATTAACATGAAAAATAGAAGGGGACTGCATAGTTGGTGTGAGATCAATGCAAAGGAAACCTGGTTTTGGGAAAGATACAAAATATTTCTTCTGTATGATGACATAAATAGTTCAGTGGGATTGGTGAATAGAGAAATGCGTGGGGTAGCGGTGATAGGAGGTAGTTTCCTTAATCAACCTTCCCCTTATCATAAGGTGTCCTATGTTTTTTCAAATTAGGAATGCCTTTTAACTATTCCCTTGTTTGGGTGTCCCGATGCTATTTCCTTTTCAAGTCCACATTAGGTTTTATGCGTGAAACCTCCATCACGAGATCAAGATTCCACCCTCTATTCTTCCTGATAATACATTATTTATATGTACATCCATTTCCCAATTTAAAATTCATTTATAAAAATCAATAAATGATAAGGATTCATTAGGACATGATCGATTCCCATATCCCATTGACAAAAAAGTATCTTGGGATTACACAGTTGGTGCGAGTTCAATTCAAAGTGGGCTTAGTTTCCGAAAAGATATAAAATAGTCATGGTGTGTCGATAGATAAAAAATTTAGTGGGTTTTGTGATTAGAGAAATGCATTGTGATGCGGAGACATGAGACATTTTCCTTACTCGACCATCCCATTCTCTGAGAGCGTCTTATATTTATTAAAATATGGTACTCGTTTTACACATTACCATGTTTTTTATGTTTTGGTGGCTTGATGCCATTGCCTTTTCTAGGTTGTGCAGGGTTCGATGCATGAAACCTCTATCTTGAGATTAAGATTCCACCCTCTGTTCTTCCAAGTAAAAAATTCTTTGTAATAATACATGATTTATATGGATACCCATATCCCAATTTAAAATTCATTTATATAAATAAATATAATTAAATGAGAATGAACCCTTAGAATGTGACTGATTCCCATGGAACATTAACATAAAAAATACCAGGGGACTTCACAACTGGTGCGAGCTCAATGAAAAGGTGGTTTGGTTTTGGGAAATATATAAAATAGTGATAGTGTGTGGTGAAATAAACAATTCAATGGGTTTAATGAATAGATAAATTCATGGGGTAGGGGAGATTGGTTCCTATTTCCTTACTCAAACTTCCCCTTTTCTCAGGTCATCCTATATTTGTTAAAAACATAGATTCCTTTTATGCATTCTCGTATTTTTCAAGTTTGGGAAGCCTGACACCATTTTCTTTCCAAGGCTGTGTTGGGTTTTTTGCATGCATCCTCCATCCCGAGATCAATATTACATGCTCTTTTGTTTTTATTACGTGATTATTCCTAATTGTACATGATTTATATGGATACCAGTATCCTAATTTAAAATTCATTTATAAAAATCAATATAATTAGATGAAAATGATTCATTAGGTCATGACCAATTACCATGGCCTATTGACATAGAAAGTAGCAGGGGAATTCACAGATTATGCGAGGTCTTGGAAATGGAGTCCTGGTTTTTGAGAAAGATATAAAATAGTCCCAGAACCACAAAAGGAAGATCATCACAGGTTGATTATAATTAATTTAATTAATTGAAAAGAAGTGCCTTTTATGGTGTTCTTTATTTGTTGATATTTTTGATCACGTTCCGATGTGATTCTTCGTTGCGTCATAGAAGAAAAGTGTAGAATTCCTCTAGCGGTGATCCACATGTGCACCACATATCTCTGGATGTCGCCAAAGGTATTTTTGGGTGCTAGCATGGAGAAGCATTTACTTGTATTGTTTGCCTTAGATTGCCTTGATCCGATGGAGGTGGATCTCTCTCGGTTTGGAGAGAATTCTTGGAGGACGATTGTCTTTCGGTCTTGACAGAATTATCCAGAATTGTTGTGCACAACAATTCTTAAGAAAAGTGTTGGGGTTGTGAGGATATTTATAATTGGGTTTGAGGTTATAGAGTTATGACAATAAATAAACATGTTATGCATTTTATTTATTTCATTAACTCTTATTGAAAACCCCATGTCGAATCATTAATTCCTTGACATGCGCCCACACTGATTATAATAAATATCATTTAATAAAACGATATTATTTCCTAAAAATCCTGACTGGAAAAACTATACGACGTGTAATCATTAATACATGGCGTGTACTCGTTTTTCATTGAAAACTACACGGAGTGTACATTCAATGTACACGATGTGTATATCTTGTTTTCATTTTTCATTTCATTTCTAAAATGAAAACTACACGATGTGTACATTTAATGTACACAAAGTGTATATCTTGTTTTTCATTTTATTCTTCCTCCAATATTAAAATGATTTAGGATTCCTTGAATTATTATTAAACCACATATGGGAATAATCTTTATTCTACTTGAGATACTTGGATACACTTAGTGTGTGACCCTCTAGGCCTCTTTCTCATTGGCATTAAGCAGGCTTGCCTAAAGTTCAAGATTACTATCAAGAAACGGGTCAAGGCACCCAAGAGAAAGAATTTTATGCCGCATTGACGTGTCACCTCATATGAACTCTTATCGTGTAATTTAATCCCTTTGTCTCAATATCTCATCAATAAGGTTTCATGGTAGTGTTATAAACCTATATTCTTGATCCTTCATTCTTTGACTTCCAGAAATAAACTCATTGTGACACCATGGCCATGGAATTTGAGAGACAGTTATATTTAAATCAAAGGTCCCAGGATATCTAATTCCATAAATATGTAAGGGAAAAATCCTTCCTCAACTTATCCATTAACAACATTTCATTCATGACGCACCCAACGTACCCTACTTCCTGCCAACTGTCTTCATGATGGTTTTCATCAGAAAATCTAAGTGTGTGAGTCATGACACGAGTTAATGATAATATTATAGTCTAAAGACCATTACACATGCTCGTAGATATCAATGTATGATGACACCAAGACATGAAGAATTGCTACTGGAGGGTCTGTTCTCATAATCTCCCCTCTTAGAGATTACCAAGTGCGAACTCCATGAGAGAGAGTCTCGTCTTCTTATGAGTACTCGCACATGACGATCTATATACCATGTGTCCTATTATAGTTTTTCATCCAACCTTAGAACTTTATTTAAAAATATTTTTATATCATTTCAAGGTTCTCATCATAGAGGGTATCTCCCATGACCTTATTAATGTAGAAAATATTCCGGAACATTATTATATTATAGTCATGCAGAACAATGAACAATATATAATAAGTGTACATTCATGTAATCAATGTATAAACAGTTAGTTCTCAGGACACCAACCCTAAAAAACTCCCACTTGGACAAGAGCCAACTACCTAGGAATTTTAGTCCTCTAGACTTCACATGATGATCATGTTTCTGCAGAGTCAAGGCTTTTTTCAAGGGGTCCACCACGTTGTCTTCCATGGAAATACCGTTCAACACAACTTCACCTCTCTGAGAAAAATACCTAAATAGATGATACTTCTGAAGTATGTGTTTGTTCGCTGATGTGACCTTGTCTCTTTTGCAAGTGCCACCATTGCTGTATTATCACAATAGAGTGTGATATGATCTTTACTCCTAGGTACTACATGCAGCTCTTGGACGAAGCTTCGCATCCATACTGCTTCTTTAGCTGCCTCAAAAGCTTTGATATACTTGGAATATGCTATAGAATCTACAACCACACCTTGCTTTGAGCTCTTCCAGCTCACTGCACCTCCATTCAAACTGAATATGTATCCATTCTGTGACTTCATGTTATCTTGATTAGTCTGGAAACTATAATCTACATGTCCTCTGATGACTAGCTCCTCATATTCTCCATAAACCTGGAACATATCCTTAGTATGCCTCATATACTTAAGGATAGTCTTGACTACCATACAATGGCGGTCTCCTAGATCAGCTTGATATCTTCCTACCACACTTATTGCATAAGAAACATCTAGCCTTGTACATAGAATATCATACATGACTAACCCAATCACGGATGCATGAGGGATCCTTTCCATTTTCTTTCCTTCCTAATGCATTTGAGGACACATTTTCTTGGAAAGATGAATGCCATGTGACACTGGAAACAATCCTCTCTTAGACTATTCCATACTGAATCTCTTCAATATCTAGTCAATGTATGTACATTGACTTAGGCCCAGCATTCTCTTGGATCTATCACGATGGATCTTGATCCCATGAATATATGCTATCTCACCCAAGTATTTCATAGAGAAGCATTTATCCAACCATGCCTTAACTGACTGTAAGGAAGGTACTTCGTTTCCAATTAGTAATATGTCATCAATATATACTATTAGGAAAATGACTACACTTCCACTAAACCTTATGTAGACACAAGGCTCAAATTCGTTATTAATAAATCCAAATTCTATTACGGCTTCATCAAAACGAATGTTCCATGACCTTGATGCTTGCTTTAATCCATGAATGGATTTCTGCAACTTGCATAACTTGTTGGAATCTTTTGGAGTCACAAACCCTTCAGGTTTTTTCATGTAGACATCTTCCTATAGGTTCTCGTTAAGGAATGCTGTTTTGACATCCATTTTCCAAATTTCATAGTCATGGTAAGCGGCAATGGCCAACATGATTATGATGGATTTCAGCATCACAACCAGTGAAAAGGTTTCATCATAGTCAATTCCTTAACGCTGTCTGAAAACTTTTTCAACTAGTCATGCGTTATAGGTGCTTACTTGTCCCTCCATGTCCAATTTCTTCTTGAATACCCATTTATTACAAAGAGGCTTTACATCAACTGGAGGATCTACCAAAATCTAGACTTGGTTTCAGTACATGGAATCCATTTCATAATTCATGGCTTCTTTCCACTTGGAAATGTCTGTGCCTTAAACTGATTCCTTGTAGGTAAGAGGTTCATCATTTTCAACCAATAACGAGTCACCATACTCGGTGACAAGAAAACCATATCATTCTGGTTCTCTCACCTCTCTCATGCTCCTATGCGGTTCTTGTGTCTATGGAATAGATTGTTCTTCCATGGGGCTTTGTGGAATCTGTTCTTATACCATCTCCTATGTATCTTGAGCCTTGAATTCATCGAAGTCTATCTTGCTCCCACTATCTCTTTTGGAGATGTGATCCCTCTCAAGGAATATGGCGTGTCTTTCCACTACAACCTTTTTATCTGAGGGGTTGAATATGTAATATCCCCTTGTTTCCTTGGTATATCCTATAAAGGTACACTTTGTGCCTTGGGGTGCAAGCTTGTTATCTGAAGAGACCTTAACAAATTCTTCGCTACCCCACACATGTAAATTTGATAACATGGATTTGCGTCCATTCCATAATTCTCATGGAATACCATGTATCGATTTAGTTGGTACTTGGTTTAGTATGTGTGCTGGTGTTTGTAATGCATATCCCCAAAAGGATAATGGAAGACCCGCATGACTCATCATTGATCTCACCTTGTCCAATAGGGTGCAGTTCCTCCTTTCACTTACACCATTCCACTGAGGCGTGTAAGGAGGAGTGAGTTGATATAGAATCCAAAACTCCTATAAGAAATCAATGAAGTACTTATTAAGATATTCTACTCCTCTATCCAAGCAGAGTTTCTTAATCTTCTTACCAAGCTGGTTCTCAACTTTATTCTTGTATTCTTTAAACGGATCAAAAGAATCTGACTTATACCTCATTAAGTAAATATATCCATATCTACTAAAATCATCAGTAAAAGTTATAAAGTACAAGAACCCACCCCTTCATTCAACTGGAAATGGTCCACACACATCTGTGTGAACTTATTCTAGAATCTCTTTATCCCTTTCACCTTCCCCACTAAATGGGGCTTTGATCATTTTTTCTTGTCGACACGAATGACATACACCAAGTGGTTTTGGTTCGAAAGAATCTAAATACCCATCTTGATATAATTTTGTCAAACGTTTCTCATTGACTTGACCTAACCAGTGATGCCAAATTTGGGTGTGGTATGAGTCATGTGAATTAACTTTGTCATCGATTTCCATTACTTGTTTTGTGTAGTCTAACACAGAAAGGTCGTTATATAAATGTTCCCTACCAAAACAAATGTTATCATTATAAAAGTATCAATATTCATTTCCAAAATTGAAGATGAATCCATCAGTATCTAATCTAGATAATAAAATAATGTTTTTGGTTATAGAGGGTACATAATAACATCCTTTTAACACCAAGACCATTTTAATAGGCATTGTGAGGTGGTAGTCTCTGACAGCTACAACAATGAGTCTCGCTCCATTGGCTGCTCGCATATCCAACTCACCTCAGTCAATATTTCTAAATCTACTTGGTTTCTATATTTGGATACAGATGTGAGAACCACAAGTAGTATCTAATACCAAATTTATATAAATAAATAGATTTCATTCGATAACAGACTCACCCAAAGCTTCCCATTGCTTCCTTGGCTGGGTGCAGTTTTTCTTCTAGTGGCCCTTCTTGCCACATGAAAAACAAAAAACCTCCTGTTATCTTGCCTCCCCTTTGATCTTCCTTTTCTTGGAAGGCCTTGAAGATGCTTTGGGCTTAAATATCTTCTCCTTCCCTTTCCTTTTATTCACCATAAGGATAGAAGGATTTTCACACTTCATATCATTGTCCACTTGGTGAATGAGGATGAGAAGACCAGATAGAGACTTCTCAATGTTCTTCATGTTGAAATTTACAACAAAGTTAGAGAAGCTCTAGGGGAGTGATGCATGAATGATATAGGTACCCAGTTCTTCGGGGAGTTTAAACCCCAGAACCTCCAAGCGCTCAATGTAGCCAATGATCTTGACTACATGAGGCCCAGTTGGGGCACCCTCTCCAAGCTTGCTCTGAAATAGAGCCTTGGAGATCTCAAACCTTTCCTGTCTTTCTCTCTCCAAGTATAGACCATGGAGGTGCTCGAGCATGCTATAGGAATCCCTGTCTTCATGAGATTTCATGATATCACTATACATTGATGAAAACATCAAACATTAAACATCGAGTGCGTCACTAAAATGTTGATCATAGACCAGGAAAACTTCATCACTTTCCCCTTGGGCAGGCGAATCTGGAAGTGAGGACTCCGTCACTTAAAACTTTTATTCATGGCTTAGGATAACCTGAAGGTTCCTAAACCATTCCTGAAAGTTACTGTCGGTTAAGATATTTTCTTTATCCAGAATTGATCACAGAGAAAATGTGGTTGACGAGTTTGTCATATTGATTCTACAAATTAAAAGAGAATATTTATAAGTACCTTTTGATTAAATTTTATGAAAAATAATAAATGAATTTATTAATTCTCCCACTATTTTATGAAGTCCCAATGGCCTTCGCCATTGAAATCAGAATTTCCAGTTGCGATGACATTATAGTGGAAAGGATCCATATTCCCCTTCGCATAACCCCAACAAGGGTTGTTCAAACACATAGTTTTATTGAGTCTTATCCTTAATCAAGTAACGGAAGGCTTGGTCTGACTTAATATGGAATTTGAGGGATTTTAATACTTATGCATTGTTTCACATTATCACATGATTTTTAATATTAAGTGATGCTTTCTTAAGTGATTAACCATGTTCTGATAATGTTTACGCATAGTCCAGTTTTTATTTTATTCCATCTTTACCTGATTGTTTATTTCATTAATTATGTGAATGAAAAAACACATACATAATAAATAAACCATGCAATCAGATAGAAATAAAATAATATGTAATGATCATGAGCTTCTATTAGTTATCTTATCTAGAAGTTTTGATAAGCTAACCCTGACCTAGGTAAAAACACCTTGAACCTGATGGTTCGTGTTTTTTCAGCTCCCACTTGTCTACCTATGTATCTTCTTGGGTTTGTTTCGCCTCAACTTCGGATTTTGAACCGTCCCCTCTGGATTGGGAGATCCTCCATTACATGGGGTTTACATTAAATAAACCATGGGCATGTAGGCCCTACATTTTATTGGAAGAAGGCTCGTAGGCCAATGAATTTAAATTAAATAAGTTTAAATGAAACCATACACACACAAAGGGTATTTGGTCTAGCTCATGATCATCCATAACATGCAACGACAATTACTCATATTTAGTATTCAAATTCTTTTAATCGTTCTTTTATTCAAGATAAGTCGCACTTGAATTCAATTAATTATGATCTTATAATTAATCAATTCTTTATCTTAAATTAAATTTTGAATTTCCTTGAGATTCTTCTCATCCAAATTCCTTGTACATGTCTTTTTACTTTGGAGGAAACTTGGTGTAATTACATTTCTGGAAAGTACATGGTCTGTAGGATATATTAGATGGCGTGTATTTGTTTTGACCCTTAATCCAAAGTACACGCCGGGGTCTTTGGTGTGTTTTCTGTACTTTCAAAATTTTGGAGTACACGACTTGTAGATTAATCTAACACGGAATGTATTTCCTTGTTACACGGTTATCGACCTCGCAATACCGTGTACGCGGTACATGGCTTCTCCTTGTACACAGTTTCACCTGGGCCAGATCAGACTATACGACGTGTTGATTCAACATAAACGCCGTGTATTCCGGTTTCCATGTGGCGTTCAGCTCTGGTCAACACGGTGTAATAAAAACTTAGGTATGCTCAATTCACACGGTGTGGGTTTGGAGGACCAGTACCGGTTCGTTGAACCTAAGTATAGGGCGTGTAGTTTTTACTACACGCCGTGTATTCTTGTGTTGTAGAGACAGAATGAGTGGCTCCTTCGGATGAGCTCCTCATTTTTATTTTAATCAAAATTAAAATTAAAAGGTCATTTATATGATGTGAATTGAGAAACAAAGGAGGAAGAACAAATCTCTTTCATTCCATTTTATAGAACGATTTATCTTGAATTGAATCAAATATAAATGTGTAAATTGTCAACGAAAATTAAATAACTATAATCAACGTTGTGAACCCTATAATACCAATTGAAGGTCCCAGGCATAGAGGAAGCTTGTGGGTGGATGTGCCCACTTAGCTTTTTGTCATTAGCAATGATCAATCTAGGATCAATACGATGATAAATGCCAGACTCCATGGATCAAATCACAGAAATAGACAAAGAATAAGAATAGTCCCGGATCCATAAAAAAGGATCATCATAGGTTTATTATAATTAATTTAATTAATTGACAAGAAGTATCTTTTATATAGTTCTTTCTTTGTTGATATTTCCAATCACGTTTCGATGTGATTCGTTGTTGTGTCGCAGAATCCAAGTGTAGACTTCCTCTAGCGGTGATCCACACATGCACCACGTATCTCTAGACGTTGCCAAAGGAATCTCCAGGTGTTAGCGTGGAGAATCATTTGCTTTCATTGTCTTCCTTAGATTTCCTTGATTCGATGGAGGTGGATCTCTCTCGGTCTTGAGAGTGTTCTTGGAGGATGGAGTTCTTTCGGTCTTGAGAGAATTCTCCAGAATTGTTGTGCACAACTATTCTTAGGAAAAGTGTTGCGGTTGTTAAGATATTTATAATCAGGTTTGAGGTTATAGAGTTATGACAATAAATAAACATGTTACTAATTTTATTTATTTCATTAACTCTTATTGAAAATCCCATGTCGAATTATTAATTCCTTGAAATGCACCCAAGTTGATTATAATAAATATCATTTAATAAATGGATATTATTTCCTCAAAATCCCAACTAGAAAAACTACACGATGTGTAATCATTAATACACGGTGTGTACTATTTTTTCATTCAAAACTACATGGCGTGTACATTCAATGTACATGACATGTATATCTTGTTTTCATTTTTCATTTCCATTCCAAAATGAAAACTACACGGTGTGTACATTCAATGTACATGGCGTGTATATCTTGCTTTTATTTTAGTCTTCCTCCAACATTAAATCGATTTAGGCTTCCTTGAATAATTATTAAACCACATATGGGAATAATCTTTATTCTAATTGAGATACTTGGATACACTTAGTGTGTGACCCTCTAGGCCTCTTTCTCATTGGCATTAGGCAGGCTTGCCTAAAGTCTAAGATTACTGTCTAGCAACGGGTCAAGGCACCCAAGAGAATGAAGTTGATGCTGCATTGACGTGTCACCTCATACGAATGCTTACTGTATAATTTAATCTCTTTGTCTCAATATCTCATCAAGAATATTTCATGGTAGTGTCATAAACCTATATGCTTGATCCGTCATTCTTTGACTTCCAGAAATAAACTCGTCGTGACACCATGGCCATAGAATTTGAGTGATAGTTATATTTCAATCAAAAGTCCCAAGATATCTACTTTCATAAAAAAATAAGGGACAAATCCTTCCTCAACTTATCCATTAAAAAAATGTCATTTGTGATGGACCCAATGTACCCTACTTCCCGCCAACTGTCTTCATGACGATTTTCATCAGCAAATCTAAGTGCGCGATTCATGAAAGGAGTTAATGATAATATTTTAGTCTAATGAACATTAAACACTCTCATAGATAGAAATGTAGGATGACACCAAGACATGCATAATTGCTACTGGCAGGTCTGTTCTCATAATCTTCCATCATGGAGATTACCAAGTGCGAACTCTATGAGAGAGAGTCTCATCTTCTTACGAGTACTCACACATTATGGTCTGTATACCATGTGTCTTATCATAGTATGTCATCCAATCGTAGAACTTTATTTAAGAATATTGTTATATCATTTCAAGGTTCTCATCACAGTGGGGATCTGCCATGACCTTATTAATGCAATAATTATTCCAAGACATTATTATATTATAATCATGTAGAAAAATGATCAATATATATTAAGTGTACATTCATGTAATCAAAGTATAAAAAGTTGGTTCTCATGACACAAACCCTAACAATATCAATATAGAGGTGCCCTGGTTTTTGGAAAGATATAAAATTGATATGGTGTGTGGTGATATAAAAAATTCAGTGGGTTTAGTGAATATAGAAATACATGGGGTGGTGGAGACTAGATCCAGTTTCCCTACTCTGCCTTCCCCTTCATTGGGGCATCCTATCTTTGTCAAAAGAAGGAATTCCTTTTACAATTTCCATGTTTTTTATGTGTGGGATTCCTGAATCCATTTTCTTTTCAATTTCTCATTGAGTTTTATGCATGAAAAATACATCATGCACTCAATATTGTACCCTTTTTCCTTCTAAGTACATTATTCTTATAGATAATACATGATTTATATTGACACATGTATCCTGATTTAAAATTAATTTATAAAAATAAAAATAATTATTTGAGAAGGAATCATTAGAATGAAATTGATTCCCATGGCCTATTAGCAGGAAATTAATAGGGGACTGCATAGCTCGTGTGATATCAATGAAAAGGTGGCCTGGTTTTTGGAAAGGTATAAAATAATGATGGTGTGTGGAGACAAAAACAATTCAGTGGGTGTCACACCCCGACCAAGAATGATTATTATTTTATTCTTTTCTCGGTCCTGCCTCTCTTGGATAGAGTTGTGTTTGGGTTTGAGTTTGAAATTTTTGAGGCTTTGATGTTTTCAGTGGGTCTTGAGCCGGTGCGCAGTCACCATACCGTTAGTGGTGCCCGAGTGTTCGGTTCTGATGAATGCATAGTTGCCTGATACTTAAAATAACTAAATTTTATAAATGTTTAAACCACCATGATAAGATTATTTTTTCAGATAATAATAATAACAATATCATTAAATTGATATTAATATTATTCGTATTAAATTTATATTTGTATTATTTTTTTATTAAACTTTCATTTACATTATTATTACTACAACTATTATTTTATTATTATTAATATTATTATTCTTAGAAATAAGATAAATAAAGAATGAAATATATTATTATTATTATTTTTGGTTTGGTTTTAGTTTATTTATTTACTTATTTATTATTATTATTATTATTATTTTAAGTTGTTTTGTTTTTTTGTTTTTGAAGGGAAACCCTAAGGGGGTTGAATCCCCCCCTCTCTTCCTCCTGCGCACGATGCACAACACCCCCCTCTCCTTCTTGTGGAACACGACGCCCTTCCCTCCTCCCCGGTCTGACGACCTCCACCTCTCCACCCCCGTCTGGCGGTGCCCCTCGATGATCATGTGACATTCGATGGCACACCCTCTCCCTCTGGTGACCTCCCTCTCCCCCTTCCTATTTGTGTAGCCACCACCTTCATGACCTCCCTCTCCAGCACTTCCCGAAGGCTCACTCTCCTTGGTGGCCTCCCGCCTTGCACCACCCCTACCTCTGGTTCCCTAGCCCTCCATCCAGTAGCCCACCTCTAGAAAGTGGTGCACCTTCAGCTAGATCCGGCGTGGCCCTCCTTGCGTGGCCCCTCCTTATGCCACCTCCACCTCACTGGAGTTCCTTGTCAGCCATGACCTCCCTCTCTTTCATTCTCCTGCTTCGGTGCAAGTTATTTTTTTTCAATTTTTAAGGGTTTTGGAAAAACCCTAATATTGTGGGATAATTTGTGTGTGTTTCTCTTTTTTAGGGTGTACAAGGGGTCTGCTAAGTTCTTTTCTCCCTTCGGTTGAAGTGATGTTGTATTCGTGCACCTTAGAGGTAGGTGAATTTGCGTATTTCATTTCTGGAGCACTCCGCTAATGATTGTGATCTTTCATTTAGTTTGAAAACTTGTTTCACAGCTTCTTTATTCCCTTAATTAGCATGCTATAGTGTTCTTGAATATTTTTGAAGTTGTTAAATTTTTTTTTTGAGTTAGTTCCTAGTTTATGTCTTCATACGCTTGCGATGATATACTTGTTTAAGTGCCCAATCTTTCTTTGATAATTTTTAAAATATGATTTGCATCCCCATGGTATCCTTGTATAGTTTTTTGTGATGTTTTGGCATTGATGTAATTGGTTAAAACTGGTCTTTGGTGTGATTCTTTAATTATGTTTATGTTAAAGTAAATTGATGTAATTTTGAGGGTGTTTCCCTTAGTTTTTTTTATAAAAATGGTGAAGATGTGATTTGGGTTTTACTTGTGAGCTTTGTGATTTTTTAGGGTTGGTTTTTAAATTGTATATTGATTTCTTTGTTTGTATTAAATTTTATTTTAGGGATTTTCGGTGTTTTTTAGTCCAGAGGATTTATCATAGGGAGTTGGGGTCAGTTTCAAAGGCGCGCACGCATATTCCCAGGTATGGATATGTATAGATATATGTATCTTCTATGTGCATGTTCCCTCATGGTGTGGGGAACACATGCATCAATTTAAGGATATATATATATATATATATGGAAGTGTGTGCGTGCGAGTGAGCTACAATTTGAGTTAGAAAGCATGGCCTGGCCATTTTTTGAGGTAGGTGTTTCCATATTTTCCCTCATCCAGAGTTTTTGATATGTACTTGCATTATTTCATTTAATTTATAAATGTTATTCGCACCTTTATAATCATGATATTTTATTCATTTCAGTTTTTTTTATGATGGTTAAAAGTGTTAAAATAGCTTTGAAATATTTCCTTGGTTATGTTTAGGTGTTTCCATTTCCTTGCTCCCAATTTTAATCCATTTAATGTTTGTGTTTTCTTATTTAAATCTTAGATTATGTTTCGAACCTCTATTATGTTTATATTTAACTTATTTTAGTGTTTTTCTATTGGAAGATTTGATTAAAAATGGATTTTTGGATGCTCCTCTATTTATACACATGTTTATGCCTTTCCAACTTGGTTGGAACTAACTACCTTTCTCTGAAAATGTTATTATTGGATTTCTTGAGTGGTGTTTGCTTGTAGAAACATTTTATGGAACTTTTTTGTCCTGCGTTGGTTAGTTTTATGAAACTTAGTGTTTTTGTAGAAATGATTTTGCATCTCTTTGAATTGGTATTTTTATTGAATCCTTGGTTTTATAAGTGGTTCTTGTTTTCTAAATATTGTGGGTCTCTTTGTGTGGTTCTTTAAATTGGTTTCAAAATAAATCCATGAGTATATGACCGTTTGAATTTTGGTGTATATATTTTGTTGAGTGTGTGGTGTAAGGAAACACTTGGTTTGTTTTTACGAAATTGAACATAGTATCACTAAAGACTTTTATGTCAATGATTTGAAACGTGGAACTTTAGGGCCTGTTTGGATTTTTTAAATACAAAAGTGGTGTCTAGAGCTATTTTAGAAGAGCTTGTGCAATGTTTTCATAAAGGAATTTGATTATGTAAAACTAAAGGCCTGGTTTACAACTCCAAATGTTTAATAAAGTGGTAGTGATAAATGAATGATGTGAAGTCCATATTGGAACTTTGTATGTTTGAAATGTATGTATATATATATATATACGTATATGGGGCACTCCTATATAGGGTAACCCTTATGGGTGAATGCATAGGAAGCATCCATGTTTGGGGAAGGCAAGTGTGGTGAGATGAGTCATGCATACGAGGGCCTTCATACCTGCACGGTATTATTATAACCACCATGGGTTCCTGGGTGTCTTATAGTTGATAGAGTGATGGTTTCTTATTAGCCCTGATTAGATGGGTTGGTACCCACTGGTAGGTTTTTAGGCTATATGGGGAGTGCCGCTGATTTCTATTGCTGTGAGGGTGGCCAATTGGTTATAGACTTAGGATTTTCACCATACGCCGAAAGGTGGTTCCAAACTGAGTACATCCATGGGTATTCTAGGGATGTTTAGGATCACCCATGGTTACTTAATTATTCACATTTCTTATTTACTTTCAGCTATACCTGTTAGTTTATTTCTAGTTTGTACTGTTTATTTATTTCTTTTATAAAAACCTTGATCTTTCTGTCTTGGTTTTGTTTATAAAATTTCAAATGGTTTTAGAAGTGGTATATAGAATGTGTTAGGTTTTTTTATAGAGGAAAAACATGTTTCTTATTTTAAAATGTGAAAAACCAACTTTCATACTTGTATTTCAAACTTGTGTTTATAGGCTGCTTTAGAAAAGAGAACTTTTGGATTCAATGGTTTATTTTTGGCATCCCTACTTAGCATCTCGGTGCTCACGCCTACTATATCTTTCCAGTTGCAGGTTAAGTTTCTTGTTTAGGTTCCTAGTTCATCTACTCAATGTTTGAGCAGACTTGGTTCTGAGTTGGGTGGTGACCTGAAGGGTCACAAGGAGGTATGTACATTTATTTTCTTCCTGTTGCTAGTTTTATTTCATCATCGTCAATATTTATTTATTTGGTTATCTTTTGTTCATGATAAAAATTGTTTCCAATGGTTTGATTTTGATTCCTGACACTAGTTTCCAGCCCGTGGGGATTGGGAATTCCCCTTGGGCCATGGCGCAGGCTAGCTCGGGTGACCAGTTCAGGGTCGACCCGAGTTGGTTCATGATAGTGGGTCTGGTGAATTAGAAATGAATGGGGTGAGGAAGACATGATATAGTTTACTTACTCACTGTTCCCCTCCTCCTAGGGCCTTATATATTTGTTTGAAGTAGGTATTTCATTTATATGTTCCCATGTTTAGTGTGTTTGGGTGGCCCGATGCCATTTCCTTTTCAAGGTTCCATTGGTTTGGTTGCATGGAACCTCCGTCATGAGATCAAGATTCCACCCTATGTTCTTCCAAGGATGAGATTCTTCCTGGTAATACAACATACATTATATTTAAAATTTATAGTAGTTTTATCTTTTATATTTTATATGAATTACATTTTGAACGAACCATTTAGATTTTTTTAAATTTAAAATAAACCTTAAATAATATTACCATCATGAAAAACAATTGTAAAAATACAATATAGAAACACATTCTATGGATAATGATTCTCTCCATACAAATTCCATTTTTCCTACTCATTAGGAACCTTATTGACTTCTCATTTTTTAAATGACATAAGGAACTCCTAGAATAAATATTTAAGAGAAAAAATTCACTTAATGATTATTACAAAGGGTTATAGAACTTCATCAAGCTTCAGAAGCATACTGATAACCTCCTAGAAGTTGGATTCAATGAAGATTGATCTCCATCCACAGTCAACAACCAAATCCATTCCAAAAGGAAGAGAAAATGATTTATCCACTGGAGGAATCCAGTGGGCCACAACAGATTTATGGCTTTCTATGAGGATCGAACCAAGATGATCATACAAAATAATACCAACACCAACCATATTTATGTAAGTTATAGAAACATATGTATTTATCTTCACCATTCCATGTGGTGGAGAGGGGAAATTTTCACTATAAACTTTCTCACTGTGAACAACATGTGAAATTGAACCCTAACTCTAAACTAACTACAACTCAGTTTCTAACGCAACCCACATATGTGTTTTTAGATTATCATAATTTAAAATAAGACAATTTCATTGCATCCAAATAATATAAGAAAATGAATAATATTGAAAAACGATTTACATATTAGTGAGGATATGTTTCAAGATAGGTCCATGAACTCAAGATAATTAGATTTCCATGACATACAGATATCCTTAGATCTAAAAGAGGTAAGATTCACATGGATGAGATAATTGTATTCATGATTAAAAATGGGACACCAAGGATCATTATTTTCATGCCACTTTGATTGTATCTGAAAATTTGGAAGAATACTAACATGAAACTACCAGATGAAAAATTTTATTTTAAGAGGGATAGGCAACTACCAAAACTGCTTCCAAGTTAGGGAGTCTAGAGGGAGGCAGCTAATCAAGGAAATCATGTACCTATACTTGATTGAATAAATACTTGATTCCACTTAGATCCAAAAAATAGGATTTGAGTCAGTGCCACCCAATAGTGTAATGCTCTAAATTGAATTGTGGTCCCCATTATTAAACTATGAAGAAGGTTTATCATGACACTACCATACTTGGATTAATTAAAAATATCATAGACCATATAATTTTTAACACCCAATATATGAGGTACTTCAAATTTTTATTATGTATTTTTGTGGTATATAATGTTTGTACTGAGTTACAAGAGTTTATGGATCATTTGGTGTGTTTTGGAAGTGTTTTAAGGGTGCACGGTTTGAGCACGGTTGTGGAGAAACCATGAAATTTCAATAATAAACTATGAAAGTGATAATAGAATTTCATGGGTGGGAACACCATTGGTGCATGATTTGGCCAAACCATGTAAAAAATCCTGCAATTTGGAGATTTTTGAGACGTTGAAATTTCACATGGTCGGTGTACTATTTTCTAAACCATGCTAAACAACTGTGAAGCCACTTGGGTGTTGTGAAAGAGCGCTGTCGTGGGCGCCCTCAAATGATTAGTATGATTTTGGGGTACTTAGGTGCAGCAGAGTGGCTGACCAAGGTCGTCTCTCAAAGGAGGAAGTGAATTTAACTACTTATTAGAGGTATTCTAAAAATAAAATAAAAGAGAATAAAATAACTACTTGAAAGGATGGGGGTGGTTTTTTTTATAGTTTATGAACCTAGAAGAAGTTTGCTGGAAGAAGATTGTATTTTTTTTTGTTTTTAGTTTTGAAATGAAGTTTGATTAAAATGACACAACAAAAAGATGTTTGTTTAGACAATATTTAAAAGACGTAATCGATCTAACTCTACCTCTTCAATAATTTATTAATCATTATCATTTAAATTAATATTCACTTAATTATGATCCCTTAATTTCTTAAATCCCGAACCCTACGAGAATTAACTTTACCACGAAGATTGAAGTGAATTTATCCTTAGGCTAACTTCGGAACATGCAATCGCAGCACCCTGCTTTGATTGATGTTCTAAGATTAGCTTATGGTCAGTGGTAAATTAAGGCACATATCCACTCTGGAAATGAGGATGAATTGTGTTTAGGGATTATATTTTAACTCTACAAATTTATCCCGTGTGGTCTTGTATTACCGATTAAGATCGCGCTCTCACAATTTACACAAAATCCCGACCTCGCGTGTTTTTGTGTACATTGTTCAATTGCTTGCTTAGTTTCTTACAATTTAAAAACACAATTCATGGATCATATTAAGTGAATTACAGTAGCTCATTGATTCAAAATAATTAAATTAAGAGGGTAGAAGATAGATCGATTACTAAAATACTACTCTTCCATGGGTGGCGTAATCATCGTAGAAGCGTTTTGCATGTGCAAAGGTTTAAAATGGGTATAACCCAATAACGCTTCTAATCAAGAATTCCAGCCCAATTAGGAAGATTAAGAGAAGAAGAAATTTAAACAAAACATAAGAAAAGATAAGAAATAAAAGAAGAACAAAGAAGTTTATTACATAAACAAAATCATTACAACATGAAGGAGAAGAAGAAGGCTTCGTTGAAGGGATCCTTGCTTCAAGAGCTACCCTTATCGAAATGGTTGGAGAATTGGAGTGGATCCACTTATCCTCTGCCCTAAACTTCCCAATTCATATCCCCCCAACCCCTCAAAATGAGAAAAACTCCAATTTATAGAGGGGAGGGGAGGAGAGGTTACAAGTGGTTTCAAGTGTGAATGTGGAAA
Organism: Viscum album; assembly: GCA_963277665.1. NCBI lineage: Eukaryota > Viridiplantae > Streptophyta > Magnoliopsida > Santalales > Viscaceae > Viscum > Viscum album. The sequence goes on from OY728121.1 coordinate 1,299,803,403, forward strand.
TTCGGCCAAATATTTTATGCCAACTTTCACCGCCCATTTGACCACCAAAACGCGTGAATTGGCCGGCCTTCCAGAAGGATCAAATGTGAGGATATGTATATTATATCTGCTCTCCAAATTTGGGCTCAATACAGGCCCATATGAAGGAGTTATGGCCGAAAGACAGAAGCTTCTCCATTCTGGCGATCCCAACCCAACTTTGACTTCATGGCCCAATTTCAACGACCAACTGAACTCTTTAGCTCTAGTGTCCTGAATAAAAGTTGTAGATAAGTAAGTTAGGAACACTGTCACAAAATTTCAATTTCAAATAATAAATATAAAAATATTTATTCTCGAAATACTAAAATGCACTATTAAGGGTAAAACTGGAATTTTCACCAAATTTTCAAATGAATGATCAAATCCCAAATATTTTATAAATAAACATATTTAACACAATGTGAGGAAATTATATCATTTATTATCAATAAAATATTCAATAAAATAGTGTTTTATCATGTTGTCTAGTTGCATTCACATGGTTGGAACATAGTTTGTTAAAACACATGTCTAACAATACGACGTGCATTAATACATATGAAAATCTTATTTTTATTCTATCCCCCCCTCAAAAAAACTCTAATTTATCTCATGTTGTCCAAGGCTCTGAAACCCAAGGATTCCTCTTAGCATCCTTGGCATTTTATGTCCCCTCTAGAATGCAGTGTTAATAGATTGAAGTTTGTGGGATCTAGGATATTGAAGGTAAGAAACCTTTTATCTTCTCATTTCTCTCTTATTTCTAGATTTGTTCATTTATCTTGGAAAAAAAATTATATTTGATCTATTATGGATAAATCTTGAATCTATGAGATGTTTTTGATGATATATTTATTGGATATATTAAAGGAAAGGAATTTTAAAATCCGATCTAGAGGTTTCATTGTTCCATTTTTTGGTTTCATCATCGATTGTGAGGTAGGTGGATTCTATCTGTTGTCCGCTTATTCTAGGACTTGAAGGATTTAATATTTAAATTAAATCCATTTAATCTAAAAATAAACTCATGTGGATTTTATTGGTGGAAACCCATTTTTATGATAATTTAGAAATCTTTGAATTAGAATGGTTTTTGAAAAAACCCATAGATTTATGGTTTTAAATTATGGTTTTGATTTAATGTAAGTGATAATTTTTATTAATGTTTTAAAGGGAGGAATTTATTTATTTGAAAATAATTAGTGTAATAACTTGTCATATATGGGAGGTGTATTATCATAATTACATTAGACATGGACTTTCCATTATAGACTTGGTGCGAGGTGCTAGACTGGAGGCACCTGGATAATTGTAACATAGTGATGACTTAGTGGATCGATGAGTTACCACTTATGAGTGTGGGGATATTATTGGACATGTATGTGTGTGTGAGTAATAGGATGTGGTGTGTGTATGCCAAGTGAAATTAATTGATAAATTGTTTTTTATTTTATTTTAAAATTTCTTAAATTGATAAACTACATTAATGTTCCTCCCTTGCGTTTTAAAAAATATTTTGTACTGTGAGCTAATGTGTTCTTGTCCTAGTGGATTTTTTGGGAAGATTTTGGTGGATTGCCTATTGGGTATGATTACTCACCCAATAGATATTAATTTTGGTGTGTATGGAGACATTGTTCTCCATGATACAAGAAAGTGGAAAATTTCATATTTCTATAGTGGAGCCTCTTTATGCAGTTGTCTAGAGCCAGATCTTTGGAGTTGGTCATATCCTTGGAGTTTGGAGAGGCTCCAACTTGGTGCCCAAGTTATAATTTATTTTAGTGTCTTATTATTCTAGTTTTTGTTTCCACTATTACTTTGATACTTTTGTTTACTAGTTTTAATTTTATTTAAATTATATCATTTATACTTCATGAATTATATAGTTTGGTTTTGTTGTTTTTATTTTGTATTGATAGGTTGTGGTTGTTTAAAGGGAAAAAAATTCCACAACATTTTATTAATACCTTTGATTTTATTTCCAACCTTTGGTTTCTTGAGGTTTTCACCTAAGGTTATTGGAAACTCATCTCTTTCCAAGCCAATGGTTTGGGTCAGAATGTTACAACATTATCCATACTTGGAACAATAGGGGAGGTAGTTTGAGCACTTTCATTATCCGTGATCCAAGGATCATTCAAAATCCACACCTTATAATAATTTCCTATCATTAAGAGAATTACTCTTTCTAGAAATCATTATGACCCTAAAGGAATCTCTAAATTTAGAGTATCCTAGGTAGAAAAGATGCCTTCATAAATTTAGACCCGGGGAAATATTTGTCTCATAAGGAACTCTAGATATTGAATTAGGAACTTACCTTGTTTAGAAATAATTACATCATTGAAGAGACTCATATATATAATTACTGGGGTGCCAAATGTATTAAGAGTACACAAATTATCCTATGCCAACCAGTGAATTTAATTCTTACCATTATAATTCCCCCAGCAAAATGAAGGCATTCAAGGGTGAATTTGATCAATAAGTAAAATAGGTAATTTAAAAAGGAACATTACATATGTGGGAAAAAATTCATCCAAATATTTAATGAGGAATTCCTTTAAAGACTTAGAAACTCTAAAATAAGATCAATATTAGATTTTATGTCAATAATATCAACAATACATGAAAATACATCATTTTTAGAATGAATAATGTTGTTAGGTAGACCCAAATGTTATATAAGTTTCTCAACCATCTGGATAACACTAAATTGCTCTAATTTTTTTTTCATATCCCCTAATAATACCTTCTTGATGGCAAATATAGAAGTAGAAAAATTAACTGATTACCTTGAGGAGGCTACATAATACTGAATAAAAACCTTGATCACTTGAAATTCCTTCATAGTGGCCTATGTAAAAAAGAAATCTATCATGAGAAAAGAAAAGATGAGAGACATGTGGGCCGTGATGAAAAAACATAACAACATGAATGATATTATTATTATATGAATATAACAAAAACTTCAAGAAAATATAAAAAAATGAAAATTAGACGAGATAGAGGATCCCCTTTATGGATACCTATAGAAGGGGTATAGAAATTTGTGAGAGAACCATTAACCTATATTCTAGAGGATATTAAAGAAACACATTGCATGATGATGTCAACCCACTTGGTGAAAAACTAAATTTTAATAAAAAAAGAAAAAAGGCCACTCCACCCTATAATTATCCTCTCTTATATTCTATTTCCAATACATCACACCCATTTTTGAGGATGGTTGGTTATTATTAGAGTGAAAAGTTTCATGTGTGATAATGGAATTATCAGTTATAAGTAACTTGAACAAAAATCTATTTGGTTCCCATAAATTATAATATGAAGAAAAATCCTCGGTTAGTTCACCATGATTTTTAAAAATATTTTATAAATGAAAATAAAAATACTTATTTGATGATACTCATAAATATTAGTGAACTTTTCACCTTTGTAATTAGTGTGATAGGGGTTTCATGGATGTTTCCAAAGATCTCCTTTACAAGATAGAGGTAATTCATAAGATTAAACACATTAGGCCCCAAAATATTCCAATAATTCTTAAATAAAATCACATAAAAAACATCTGGAACTAGAGACTTAGTTGGACGAATATGCTTGAGAGCATTCACAAATTCATTTGGAGTGATATCTCAAATGAGAGATTTATTCATCACCATAAATAACTGGGGAGATATCAGAGGAGTCCTCATGTGGAATATTCAATCCTACTAACTTGTAAATATCTTGAGATAACTTTGAAATAAAATCCTTAATTTCACCTTCTTTAGTCACCAATTTCCTATTTGGGATCCTCTAGGGTAGAAATGAAATTATTTCATCTCAATGAAGATGATTTCTAATTAAAGAATGAGGTGTTTTGATTACCCTATTTAATATTTTATTCCCTAGATTTCATAAACTAGAAGATTTTTTTTCTAAGATTGATATTAATATCCCTTTAAATATATGAAATCTGTGAAATGAAAGAATCTAAAACTGGTAGGGAGTATCAAGAATTAAGACTCTTCATGATGCTGTCAATAGTGCGGTCAAAATTGCTGAACTTGGTGATTCTCTAGGAGTTTAACAAAATCAAAGTGGGATTGATCTTATTTCAAACATAATAGTTAAAACAATTCCATGAATTCTTCGTGATATTATTTCAACCCCCCTCCTTCATCTAGAATTTCTCAATGAAAAAATATAATGGGCCTTATTTTATACTTTGATGACTGGTTTATAGACAGGAGGACTAAGAAATGATTTGAAGAAATAAGAGAATGGCGAGAGACCTAAAACTAATGAAATATATTCTTCCAATAATTATAATCCTAAAATATACCAAGGCTCTCTAAGATTCTATCATTTTCTGTTTTCCCCTAAACAAAGTAAAAGGTTTTCCAATGAAACCCAAATCAGAAAGGCCTTTACTCGGTAATGATTCTCTAAAACCACACATAATTGTAATGGGTATAGCTATACCACCGACCTTATCATTTTGTAATAGAATTTCATTGAAATACCCCCAAACTCTAGTGGGCTTGGAAATTTTCTATGCACCCGTTCAAGAAGATCTTGGGTCCTCTATTTCTCTCTTTGATTGGGCCTTCACTAAACACCCAAAAAATTCCATAAAGGCATCCCCACTTGGAAAATAGCTACCTCAATGTGATTATTTTATAATTTATTAATGTTTTCTTCATAATTTTATTTCCATAGGAGAAAAATACCACTAACATGGCCAGTTTTTTCAACTGATTAGGAGTTAAAAAAACCATATTTGAAACTAATATCATGATTATCCTTGTTATATAATATAGTTTTTGATAGAAAAAATATATCTAGGAGAAAATTATAGAAATAATTACAGAGTATTGAAACTTTACGGGGGGTTTCTAATCCCCCTATAGTTCCGACATAAGAGTTTCATAGATTCTGGAAGGGTTAAAAACCACCAACCTCTGCCTATTCATAAATTAGTGACAAAGGTTCACCAATTATTTTCATTTTATTTTGAATAATTTGTATTTTTAAACATAAATAATCAACCTAAAACCTTTTCCCATGAATCATCAATTCCATTATTTCACTAGTAAATTGTTTGTGATACCGTTCCCATGAGTTTTTGTGGTAGAATCTAGCATTTTATATTAGCAACACTGAATCTAGAATCTCTTATTAATTATATCCTTTACCCATTTACTATGAGTCTAAAGGAAGGATGGAAACAATACTTCCTTCATGCATAAGATACTGAGACTCATGATAAGGTTTGAATTTAGTGATATCATTCTTGGAGATTATGAATGTTGTCATGAAAATATCATAATTTGTAGGGAAATATGATAATGAAAAGTTTGGAGGTATAGAGTTTGAAGTTAGATGTGACACCACAAATCCAATGGTGAATTTTCATTATAATTTCTCCCTATATTTAAAATTCTCTTTGGAGGGTCAAGGTTCACCACTTTAGTATTGTTTCATAAGGAAAGTTACTTTCCCTTAACAAGTTTTTGGTTATGTTTCATATCACTTTACTATTCCTTGGATGAAACATACAAAAATCTATCATTATTAGCTGTAAGACACACCCCAAACTGAAGAACAAATTTTACATCTGCATCAAGCACCTTTATGGGTTTTTTATCAATATTACACAAGATACCACATAAAATGGAAAAAGTTGTTAGCCTATAATATCCAAAGGTAATCCATCATTGAGAATTGATTGTTTTTAAATTGATTCCGTGGGAAAAAGGTTGGTTAACATTGATGCAGGCCTTTATCCTAACAAACAATCCCCAATTTTGATGATCTAAATTATCAATCTTTATAAATACACCTATATCGTTGATAATATTTTCCATCATGGAAGGGTGTTAGTTTTTAGAGGGATAACCCTCACCCGAACCAATAATTGGGATCTAGAAAAATATATATTATTCGATGATCCATCTTTCGATGCTTCCATGAGAATGATGAGTTTGTTATCAAAGATCAACAGATTTCTATGTAGGACTCTTTTCCTATCACTCGATAAAAAAACCCAACCACAAGGATCCCCACCCTAAATCTAGAATCACAACACCATATTTCAAATACCAAATATTTAAAAGAGTATTTTGAATGGCCCATATATTTATGTTCTTTCCCCTAATCACCTTTGAATATCACATTTAAAAGAGTGTTTCTAGTATATCACAGATCACATTTATGTGTGACTCATTTCAATATATGAAAAAATTAAATGTGGATCATATCATTTTTCTAGTTTTGATCATTCCCCAAATATTTTTATTTCTTTTATAAAATTAATTATAAAAACAAAATTTTGATCATTCTGACAATATGGTTTTTCAAATTATCATACAACTCATTTTTACTGGTAAAAAAATAATTGATAGTCATTTTCTTAAATTTTCATGATATTTGCTACTAATTTATTTTGTTTTAATCATTTAACTCATGTTATGAAGTTAAAAAAGAGTTTCAATCACTAATATATAAATACATTTTCACACCAATTTTTTATTTTTAACGCTGGTCTAGAAACAAAATCACTTTAAGTGATATAATAAATATATTTTTAATATTAGTTTTAATAATAAAAATTAAAAATATTTAAAATTTCATTTATTATGAAAATTGAGGTCAATTGTAATTTTTTATATTATGTGGAAATTTTTGACATTGATGCATCAAATAACCAACGTGATAAATTATATTTCAAATTCTTTATTTAGTTAACTGATATGAAATGTATTATTATTTTTTGATTTTTTAAATAATATAGAACCCTAAATTTTTTTTAGATAAGAAACACAAAATAAATCATGATTATAAAACACATATAAATTTAAATGTTTAATTATAGTTTCATATGATAATAAAATTAGTTTTCTTTTGTAGAATTTAAAGAAATAATGATCATAAATGAAATCATGATAATAACTAATATATATTTTAATTAATGAAAAAAATAACATGAGAAAAAAATATAAAATTTCATAGATTATACCTTTATATAATTATCGTTGATAAAATCATCATATTTGAATACATTTCTTTATCATCATAGAAAATTTCAAAAAACAATTATGTAATTTGATTCAATTGATATTTCTTCCACCATTTATCTCATCGTCGACGCCATCCAATCTAACATAACTTTCAAAATTTTATGGAAATTTACTTGATGTTTTGAAGTATTCATTCAAAATTTGGAATCCATGAATGAAGAATGAGAAACCTCAAAAGAGAAAATGCACTGAGAATGGATGAAAAATGATAATTTGGGTGGAAAAGTGAAAAAAGTGTGTCTATTATATAGAGGAACCAACCGTAAAATATATACATCCAAATCCGTATTTTTTATTTTCTATGAAAAAATAGCTTTTGGGTAGGTTTAAGTGGGATCCATACAGGCTGAACTAGAGCACAAAACCCCCAAACCACCACCGTAACTACAAATGCAGAAAACATTATTCCAAATTAAGATTTTAAATTTACACCACAACATATATAAATAATACATAATTTTTCATGAATATCCATTTCATATCATAATAAATCACACCATTAAACCTATATGTTTAGTGAATTTAGAAATTAGATACATAAAAAACTTATTTTACAAAACTATAAACATTTCTCCATATTCACACCACACTTGATCATCTTATAAACATATCATAAATTACACTCTTATTCATAGTTAGAGAAATTAAAACAAAAGAAAGGGTGTGATCAAAATATTTGTAAGGGGAAGACATAAGAGATATCAGTTGAAGTTCAGAAGTTTTATGTCCCCTATTGAGACCCCCTTACTAATGTCTGGATTGAAGGTTTTACATGACCTCAGACATGCCTCCTCATATTCCAGAGGTTGCTAAATAGTAGTGAGGGTCTAAGGTGACACTGTGGGGATAAGAGACCCTAATATCAGAATAAATATGACATAAAAAATAACCAATAATTTTCCTTAATAACATTTAGATTATATACAATCAAATAAAAAAGAATCATTCTATAACAAATGTAATGAGAGCATACTATCATATGTCCTAACTAATCACCCACCATGCCAATCAAACATACAAATAACCAAATGAAAATATAAAAATAAAATAAAAAAGAGGCTCTATACCATCCCCAAGACTCATATCACCCATATCCTAACTCCATCCAAGCTATCTATCTAAACGATCCAATCCCAGCCCTCTACCTAACCTGAACCTGTGAATATTGAGGTTTTTTTGAGTACCCTAGTTCCATGGATCCCCAAACAGAGTGTGAGTATAGATTATTAGGACACAAAATATGTCCTTAAAATAAAAAATATAGCAGTGTATTCACATGTGATATGAAAATAAAATAAATAAACACAAAAACAAATAAAATACTACCATTTATTCCCAGGTTCTATGGTGTCACCCATGATCAATAGAATTTTCTTCAGCAAGTGTTGGATGTCTCTAATCATGTGGCATAACCATTATAAGGGTTAGGTAAATGTCTGAACATAATATCATCATAAGTATATACAATCACTTAGGGGGGAGAGAAAAATACCTAAATTATATCATATATACATCTCAAGTATATACAATCACTTGAGGGGTAAATAATCCCACCTAGATCATCTCATATATACATCTAAAGAATGTACAATCACCCAAGGGGAATTGAATCCCACCCGGATAATCTCATATATATAAATATATATCATAGAGGTTAGTGTGTACCTACTATCCATCACACATATATAAATAATAATGAGGGGCAGTGTGTCCCTCCCATCCATCCCATTTATTACATTCTTTGGTTATCAGAGGGGAGGGGGGATAATGTATCTATCCTAAACATCTCATTTATTACATAAAATTAGGGGGAAGTCCATCCCTCCTGTAATTTATCATTAAGGGGAATAATTATGACCTTATAATATCTCATATATCATATCAGGGGAGGGGGATAATGCCCATGTCACAATATAGCCTAAACACCCTACCTGGGTTCCTTTATTTTATTCTCAAATATAGGGACCAATATAAACACTCAAAGGGAATAAATTTCCTCAACATTACCATAATAAAATTATGGCCTCACAATACTCCTAAGAAAATCCACACAAATATCACTTTAGAGAGTTGGAAGAATGATAATCTCATTTATCAAGTCATAGGTTAGTACTCTCATGCCCAACCTACACATATTACTACCTAGGTGATCCCCACCAGAATGCCTATATATTAAAAAAATGAACACTCACCCCATTCTCTAATCAACAAGACCAAAGGATATAAGGAATCTCAAGGTTCCCTATAGTCTTCTATAAGGATAATAATTTTCAATCACCACTCTCCCCTACCTAGAGGAGACTAAATGTTCTTGTATCAAGGACCACTATATTTCTTCTCCTCATTTAGAACCTCTAAGGGTTAACATATCACATAGTATATAGTTATGGTTATGTCCTCAACCATTGGTCGCTGAGGCATAAACTAGTTCTTAGGGGACCATCTTGGACCTACATCAATTAATTTATTTCATGTGATTTTAAATGGGGTGTTTCATTTTAAATAAAATTAAAATCAAACAGAAGTGTTAAGACCGCATATCACATGATACATAAACAAAATTCACATAATTAGGTATATGTTAAAGGGACCACTTATAATTACCCAGTCTTAATGCACATAGAAACTACATAAATTTTATGGAATAGTTAAAACATTATACAAACAGACGCCCAATGATCTTATTGGTTTAGTTCCTTTCGAAACATGGAAACATAAAAACTGGTACAAAAGCGAGCTAAATTATCTCCCACTAGGTTCTTCATGACTAGAAACCTTCTTAGGCACATCATAATTAATCTATATCCTCATAACTTGGTAAAGGAAACATGAAAAGGGGTGATCTCAAATGATCAGCAAGGGTAATAAAGGGAGACATGTAAGCATAACATGAACATTGGGGTATGAGAATGTGATCATAACATTATAAGATCATACCATTCATATCAAATATTATAAACATGAATCATGGCATAAAACTTGGTAGTTAATAAGACATGAATCATATGGAAATATAGAACATAATACATGAAATCATAATATAGAAATAATACATGGTATTTGTGGAATAATCATAAGCGTAGAAAATCATATGTGAAGGATACCTACCAAGAACTTACAAGACATTAGGCTTGGACTAAGACCTGTGTAACTGCTTGTTTTTGGGATTGGGATATAACCCCTGTACCCGATTACATTCAGTATTGAGATACAACCCATGTACCTTCTTATTTCTGGGGTTGAGATACAACCCGTGCACCCTCTTTCTTCCAGTCTTAGGATAAAACCAATGTACCTTCTTGTTCTTGGACTTGGGCTACAACCCTTGTACCCTTTAAGATCTTATACCAATTATCATTACCCAATTATTTGGAGGGAGATATAGGTACCACCCATATCATAATGAATTCATATATACATGTTCTACAATATAACAAAACATTCATAATATCATGACCCATGAAAAGAGATCATGTCATAACCCTTGAAATTAAATGGCTATCATAAAAATTTAATCATATAATAACCTATGGAAAATATATAGGTTTCATAATCATTTAATCTTATAATAATCTGTGAAATGAAGTGGGTTTTATAATTATTTATCATGGAATAACCCATTGAAGAGAAATGGGATTTATAAACATATAACCCATGGAAGAGGATGAAGGACCCTGGGACACCCTGAGAGGGGAGGGGTGAATCAGGGTGACCACTTTTTCTTTTAATGTGATGGATCTTGTTCCCACATTGTTAGGAACTTGTTGAACCTGTATGATGAAAATGATCAGAAAGAAAACATTCACATGCACATTGAAGACACAACACTTTTTACTTGGTTCACCACTAAGGGATACGCCCAAGGATCATACACCGATAGGTTTTCGGTCGTACCTAATTCTAGTAAACTTCACTAGATGTGGATTAAAAAGGTTCGGGAACGGTCACTCTGTCCCAGGCACACTGCCTTGACAATTGTTCAGGGATAGTTCACTGCGTCCCTCAGGTCACTCCCATTGACTCCCCCTGGATCACTGTCATTGGTGAAGTCCCACTCAGTTTATAGATGTGAAGGTCTCTTCGTCATTGCAAAATAATACATCCTCTGTTGAATTTAGATTCTCTATTGAAGTCTAAATTTCACTCGTATACTAGTACCACTTTGCACCGAAGGTATCGGGCAATCTTCTAGTTTTTGTGCAGCTCCAAAAGGACCAGCGTACAACAACCTCACCTGGAGCGCTTTTCCAAGTCTGGCGTGAAAGTTTCAAGAACGACGCGCAAGTCACTTGCACGGTAAAAAATCAGTGCACAGGTGACACCAACACACTTGCACGACACTGCCTCCTTTAACTCCAAACTTGCGTGACTCTGCACTTTTAACTCCCAAACCACCATGGTCGCGTAGCCAACAACCGGCGCACAGACTCTATTTGCGCGACCCAACTACCACTTGTGCGATTCAACCAATTACATGACGAGATATCAAAAAATCTCTAAGTCTTGAACTTAATTACAAATGAGGAGGGGTGGTCCACTATTTATAGGCAAAATGGACACCCTGCGCAGTGGTGCGCAAGCCTCCTCTCGCCACACAGGTTCCGGCACGCAGCTCCATCCGCCCTAGCCTCTGCCACGCAACTCACTTGCGCGACCCAAAAAATACTTGCGTGACTCTATTTCCTTTTCCATATTTTTTAGATCTAATCATGACAAACATTTGGCGTGAAACTTTCCAAACCTCCTAGGTACCAGAACACAAGTCCTTTTACGATGCGCAGGTCACTTGCACGACCAGCCCAACACCTGCGCGACCCTTATCCCTTTTCCATTTTCCATGTTCTGATATTGAAAAACATATGGCACACAAGTTTCCTATTCTTCAAGTACACGACGTGCAAGTCTCTTCGCCAAAATCACTTTTCTCCATTTGTCGATTTTCAGGCCCAAACATTTGGCAAGCACTCGGAAACGACGCCACCTTCAGTACTGTTGTCTTCTTGAACTGTATGATCACTTTGCTGGTACACATTATGAACTTCTACTGATGATTGAAAACAAACACAAACCATACTCCAATTCATGCATAGAAGACCATGGGTCTAATAGAGTAATGGGTTTGATAAATATATAAACCATGAAAGAGAAACGGTTTTTCATAAACATTATTCCATAAAACAATAAACCATTTAGAGAAATAATATGAATGAAAACATTGAATAATTTAGCCATAAAGGCATGAGTAACATCAACAGATGTCATATTAGGTGGAAAGTAATATGGAAACATCCTTTATAACCATTTCTTAAGGAAAATATCATTTATTCTTTGAAAAAGATTTTTTCAAACATAAAACCTTTTGAAAAAAATTTTATTTGAAAATAATTTGAAAACTTATAAATAGATCTTGAAAGCATTTTGAAAAACATTTCTTTGAAAATAACTTTTAAAAATCATAAATAAATATTGAAAACATTCTGAAAACCATTTCATTGAAAACACTTTGAAAACGTATAAGGAAATCTTGAAAACATTTTAAAAACAATTTCCTTGAAAATAAATTCGAAAACTTATGAAGAAAGATTTGAAAACCATAAAACAATTTTAAAATTATTTTTCCTTGAAAATTATTTTCAAGTTTAATTTTAAAACATTTTTTAAAACATGATTTTTTAAATAAAACATTTTTCCTACTGAAGAGAGAAATACTGTCAAAATTTTCTTAAATTTTTTCTCTTAATTATAAGATTGTTTCAATAAACTCTTACCACACATTAACTTGGGATCATAATATCCATGTAAGATAATGAAATTAAATTAAGATTAAACTTTCATGAGAAAAAGGAGATTTATGATATGAAATTTCAAATGGAAGTATATGCACCTTGAAAAATAATTTAGGTGCATAAGAAAACATGAGTCTTAAAGAAGGAAAATTGAGACTAAACTATCTTACTGATTTGATAGACTTTGAAACATAAAACCCATGAAAGAAAGATCATATAATAGATATTTAAATACCCATAAATTTAAGAATAATAGTAATTTAATACCTTCATGGGCAATATATACAATATGAAAAATAAAAGAGTGGTGAACATGACATGTTTCTCTGAGATATAAAAAAATGAGATGAAATTCCCTTACCTTATGTATGGACTCTTTTCATATAAAAAAAACCTCCTATATAAAAAATTTAAGTTTATTATACATATTTTAAGGAATAATATTCTTATATATAATACTGTATATTACTTCATTATGAATTTATATTACCCTCTTGTTAACAATTTTATATTAAGGCTTCACTTTGGGTAATATTCACATTATTTTTTTCTTGTGTCGTAATTTGTTATATCTTTGGTACTTATACATTTATTATAATTTCCAGAATTTAAAACATGATATAAATATAATTTATATTAATTATATTTATATTATAATAATATATATAATATACAAGTATTAAATGTAATACACCATTATTGGAGATGGTAGGCCGTACGTACGAATGAACACTATTTCCGTTTTATTGTCACATTGAAAGAAAGATATTAAATGAAATATATGTATATATATGTATATAAATAATTATTCTAGTATAATTATTATGTAATATATATCATATAATTTCACTAAACCCATCCTTAATATTTTCCAGGTAGTGTGTGAACAAATCACATTGCTTTGAGGGGGTGGTAGTCCACACTTTCTCAAACGAAATTATCATATTCACAGAAAGTGGAAAATATAAATATATGTGTTTTAAAAATATTAAATAAGATTAAATTAATAATAAATGTAATAAATAACATATATAAAAATATTTTCCATAATAATTTCCACCATGAGAGGTGGTAAATGAAAAATGAACAATCATTATTTCGTGAGGTGGTAGTTTTCCATACATGTAAATTGTATGTTTGTTACCCATTAGGTGGAAGTGTGTGTAAGTGTAGGTAAAAATATTATCATAAAAACTTCCTATTATATTTAGGATACTTTTTTTGTTATACAATCATGGAATTATAGGAGTTTAGTGGGTGGATAATTGAAATAAAATAAAATAACTTGAAGAAGAATGTTACTTCTTATTCAGATAACTCCTTTTGGTTTGCACAAAGGGATTCCTTGTAATGTTTTTTACAAAGATATTTATTATAGGATGAGGGTAGGTTTTTTTAGGATCTATTTCAAAGTGTCTTGAGTGTTGTGATGAAGTTGGAAGATAGGATTCCTTTTTATAGTGGAGGAGTGACACTCTGGTAAATTTTGGGAAAGGGAATTCCATCCATGTTTTTCCCATTGAAATTGGATCCAATAATGGTAAAAGGTATATAAAATTTATTATTGGGTATAAATATGGGTATAAAATGAATTTTTAAAAAGTTTCTAGTTTATTAATCCCTTAAGTTTAAGGTTTAGTCCTTAGTTAAGCTTAATTTTACCTTAATTGATGTAATTAATTTCAATTACTTTCACTAATATTTTTGGTCAAAAAATAATTTGACATTATTATAAATTATAAACTATTATAATTCAAAAAATAGAATATATTTTTATAAATTATGATCATATAAGTGGTAGAAATTAATTAAAATTTAATCCCTCAGTCGGGTCGACAATACGGGTTTTTAAAGTAAAAACGTTCAAACGTTTGCTTTGTTTTTTACATTAAATTTCAAAGTAAAATTGATTAAAATGACCTAAATTTGGTTGATTTATAAAAATATGATCTAATAAAACTTTTAAACCAATTTAAAATGTAATTTAACCTTATAAATATATTAGATGAAAAAGCCTTTTTGAACTAAAATTCAGTATATTTCACTATTCATTTAAAAAATGAAACTTCATAGAAAAATACAAAAAATTTACCCTAATCAAATTATTATGTTACTCATTTAAATATGATGTTTTTTATATATTAAATCTATAAAAGTTAAAAAAACTGGATTTTAAATGGGTTCACCATTAAAAGGTGGTAAAAATGCCTTAATAAAAATATAGGGTTTTAAGCATAAAATTAGATTTGTTATTATATTATGTCAATGAAATCTATTGGATGAATATAAAATATATTTTATTGAATATATAAAATATAAATTATATTAATATCACTCACTAATTTTAATCAATTTAATTTATTAGGGTAAAACAACTTTGTAACTAAAATAATATTTTCTTTTATATTCAATCAGTTTTCATATTCATTTATAATTAATTGGTAACCTATGAATTCAATTATAATTTATTTAATAATATAATATTAAATTTAATAGTTCTATTATATCTTATTAAATAAAAATATTTTAATAATTAATTATTATTTGGTAACACTTGGTCTTGCACATTATACAAGCCATCGGGGAAATTTAGTCTTGTGTGTAACATAATCCAACCTTGGTATTCCATGTAGAGAAAGATAAAATTTATGTTTCATATAGTGCACAATTAACTTGGTGTTGCATATAACACAAGCCAGACATAGTGCTTCAATATGAAATAAACTATTTTCAGTGTTGCGTGAAATGTAAAATAGGAAAAATGTTAATTAATTAAAAAAAATAAAATAAAAATAATAATTCACAAAATCTCAGTGTGTTACACTCTACCCCCCTTAAAATGAATTTTCCAACAAAATTTGTTTGATTTATCAAAGGTTTTATACTTCAAATTTTCTTTCATAGAAACCCACAATGTAAATATGAACACTAAAACTTCCTTAAAAAAAAGAAAGTTGGAAACATAACAGTTTCCCAAAGTTTCACATAACTAGAATTCCATATAAGATAAAATTAATGGGAAGTGAAATCATATACTTGTAGGAAAATCATAAATATTAATAGGTAGTGATGGAGGTCATGAATCAAAAATAAGTGAATGATCAATGAAAAGTTGAAGGCCTACAAGTCATAAATCAATGATGATTTAAATGACCACCTTTTCAAAAAAAATTAAGGAATTAGGATAATATTTTATTTCTAGATCTTTTTCCTAAAGCAGAATAATTTTCATGAAAAGATATACTTGCAAGATTTTAGGACAACCTCACCCTTTTTTGTTCCGTAATCCACTTCACCTCCTTATCCCAAAAGGAAGGTGAAAATTTTCATTCCTGAATTAATAATAGATCATAATAACCATGATATTCGCTCCCATTTGTCATCATTTCTCATCAATAAAAATTTGTTAGACTAGGTTATCCAATTTTCATAAATCATCACGTGGTGATATAACTCTTTAGTCTTACCATCTTCATCTGAATTTTACCTTAAAATTTCTAAAAAATGGTTAACCATATAACCCTTCTAAAATATGAAAATCCAAATATTTATAAAGAATGAAACAAAATCATTTTAACATTGAGCCCCATATATCACAAAGTTTCTATTGGTTGTCACATTCCAAACATGTGATTACCTCATTGTACATTTCATTGAAACATGGTAATAACCTGAGTTACCATAAATTATTTTTCAAAACAATAATTTTTCCTTATTTCAATGATTATTGGATACATTATTTAAATCCAATAAGTTATAAACTTCATCCTTGATGTCGTAGACCACTTTGTTAATAACCAGTTCTAGGTTAATTTATACCATCCTATTTTCTGACTCATATCTAATATATCTTTGTCCAAATATCATTATCTCGACATCATGTATTAATTAAGTTCTACCTTACCTTATTCAAAATATCACCTTTCCATGAAATCACCATTAAACATGTCATTTTCAATCCTTAATGAAAACTTATACAAAAAATTCTTATATATTTCATGATTCATATAACACAATCTTTTAATTCCAAAACATAAATACTTTATTCATCCAAATTTATTCTAAAAGCATTAATCATAATTCAGTAGATTATTCCTTTATACCACTTTTCTATAATATGAAATGTAAATAATTTATTATGGTTCCTCAACCTCAATCTAATCATGCTTCTTATGTTTAATGTAAACAATACTGGAAGAACATCACATACCTTTCAAATGTCATTTGCAGTCTCTTTATCTTTAGAATCCTAACCAATACTCATACTACCTTCTTGATGATATTTGAACATGTTAAATAAATTTTTATAATTCCCATACTTTCCAAATCTGAAACATTAAATGTTAACCGTTTTCCTTCTACTAAAACCATAAAGAATTGAGTAATAAATGATTATCATAGTGAGTAATCAAATAGTCATGAAAACCAATTATATGATGTCAAAATTATGAAAACTTCCTTAATATATGAAACCTTAGGTTTATCATAGGTTATTAATAATCAAATAATATTTAAATCCATTATGAGTGTCAAACTAAGTGTGTAGTAAGGCCTGTTTTCATGCATCAGATTATCCCAAGTCAAGCCTGAAACGTCTTGTTAGATTTTTTTAACCCTAGGTACATCTATGCCAGAACCAAATCCACTTGTAGTATCCATATAGGGATTTATTTCTTGGAAGCCACTCAATCTATCATTTACCAAAATTCTAGGACATTTTTCTATACTTTTTGTTGTCCTTAGACTTATCCTTAGATATGTACTTAGAGTTATCACTAATATTTTCTAATAATAGTTTCCAAATGTTAACTAAAAATTCGTTCTAATACCAACTATAGTAACCCAGTCTTAACATATATAGAAATGACATAAATTTTTCAGAATACTTAAAATATTATACAAAAAGACGCCCAAAGAGCATATTAGTTTGGTGAATTTGGAAACATGGAAACATAAACACTGGTATATATGTGAGCTAAATTTTCTACCATTAGTTTCTTTAGGAATAAAATCCTTATTAGAAACATTGTACTTAATATATATCCTCATGACCTAGGGAAGGAAACATAAAAAGGGGTGATCTCAAATTCTCAGTAAGGGTAATCAAGGGATATGTGTACGAATAAATGTGAACATAGGGGTATGAGAACACGATTATAACATTATAAGATCATTCCCTCCATATCAAATATCATAATAATGAATCATGGTATAAATATTGATAGTTAATAAGACATGAATAATAATAAAATAAATAACATAATCCATATAAGAATAATATAGGAATAAGACATGGTATTTGTGGCATAAAATAACCATAGAAAATAATAAGTCAAGGCTACCTACCAAGACCTTGAAAACATGTTAGGATTGGGATACTACCTATAGACCTGATTGTTTTTGGGGTTGGACTACAACCCGTGTACCCTCTTACTTTTTGTCTTGGGATACAACCCATGTAACTTCTTATTTCTGGGCTTGGGCTATAACAAGTTTACCCTCTTAATTTCAGGCTTGGGATATAACCCATATACCTTCTTGTTTTTTGGATTGGGCTACAACCCGTGTACCCTTTGATCTCATATAAAACTTATCATTACCCAATGCATTGGGAGGAGATATAGGTACCACCCATCTCATAATGAAATCCTATATACATGTTCCATAAGATAACAAAACATTCATCATATCATGAACCATGAAAAGATATAATATCATAACCCTTGAAATGAAATGGGTATCATAAAAAATTTAATCACATAATGACCTATGGAAAATATATAGGTTTCATAATCATTTCATCCTATAATAACCTTTGAAAGGAAGTAGGTTTCATATTAATTTATCATGGAATAACCTATTTAAGGGAAATGGGTTTTATAAACATATTACCTAGTGAATAGGAATGAATTTCATAAACATACAACCTATGAAATAGAAATAGGTTTTCATAAACAAAATGACATAAAAACATAAAACAGTAAAAGAAATAATATGAATGGAAAAACGGTATAATTTCCCCAGAAAGGCATGAGAAACATTAACATATATCATATTAGGTTGAAAGTAATTTTGAAACATCTTTTAAAACCATTTCTTAAGGAAAATATCATTTCTTCTTTGAAAAAGTATTTTTATAAAACCATATAAAAACTATTTTAAATGATTTTTTTAAAACTTATAAATAAATCATGAAAATGTTTTGAAAACTATTTATTTTAAAATAACTTTCAAAACTTATAAATAAAACTTTAAAATGTTTAGAAAACCATTTCTTTGAAAAAACTTTGAAAACTTATAAGGAAAGATGGAAAATGTTTTTGAAAAACATTTCTTCAAAAATAAATTTGAAAACTTATGAAGAAATTTTTGTAAATAATAAAAAATTTTAAAAATACTTTATACTTGAATATTATATTCAAGTATAATTTAAAAATATTTTTTAAAACATGGTTTTTTAATTAAAACATATTTTTAACTGAAGAGAGAAATACTTTCAAATTTTTATTAATAACATTTTCTTAATTATCTTAAGTAACAAAGAGTGAGAAAATGGCAATAATACCTTGATATAACTTTAATAAACATAGGATAATTAAAATCAAGAGTTTTATTGAGATATGGATCATAATATTTCATCAATGGAAGCATAACCATAAACAATCCAGATAAATGATGAGATTGTTTCAATAAACTCTTTCTGCATGGTAAGTTTAGATCATGCTATCCATGTAAGAAAATGATATTACATGAAGCTTAAACTATCCTTAAAATAAGAATATTCACTATATGACCTGTCAAATGGAAGTATATACAACTTAAAAAATAATTTAGGTTCATAACAAAACATGAGTTTCAAATAATGAAAATTGAGACTAAACTATATTACTGAAATGGGTAGTTTTGAAACATAAACCCCTTGAAATAATGATAATATAATTGATTATTAAATACACATAAATTTAATAATAATAATAATTTAATATATTCATGTCCATTATATACACCATGTAGAAAAAAATAGTGGTGAACAAGCCATTTATCTCACAGATATAAAACAAATGCGATGAAATTCCCTTACCTTATGTCTTGACTCTCTTCGTACTAAAAAAACCTCCTGTATAATAAATTCAAGTTTATTAAAAATATTTTATAGAATAATATTATTAAATATATTTCCATATATTTTTTTATTATGACTTTATATTACCCTCTTGTTAACAATTTTATGTTAAGGTTTCACTTCGGGTAATATTCGCTTTGTTTTTCTCTTATGTCATAATTTGTTATATCTTTGGTCCTTATACATATATCATGATTTGCATAATGTAAAAAATGATATATATATATAATTTATATTTATTATATGTATATTATAATAATCTATATAATATATAAGCATGAAATGGAATACACCATTCATGGAGACAGTAGGCCGTACGTATGCATGAACTCTATTTCCGTTTTATTATCGTATTGAAAGAAATAGAGTAAATGAAATATATGTATATGTATCATTATTATAGTATAATTATTATATCATATATATCATATATTTTCACTAAACCAATCCTTAATACTTTCCATGTAGTGTGTGAATGAATCACATTGCTTTCAGGGGCGATAGTCCACACTTCCTCAAACGAAATTATCGTGTTTAAACCAATTGGAAAGTATAAAGATATATGTTATAAATGGATTAAATAATGTAAAATACATAATAAATATAATATATAACATATATAAATAGATTATACATCATAATGTCCACCATAAGTGGTAGTAAAATAAAAATCATCAATCACCATTTTCTGAGGCGATAGTTCGCTGTACTTGTAAACAGTATGTTCGTTACCCATTAGATGGAAGTGTGTGTAAGATTAGGTAGAACCATTAGCATAAAGATAATATTATATTTATTATACTGGGTTTTTTATAAAATCATGGAATAATAGGTGTTTAGGTGGTGGATAATTGAAATAAAATAAAGGAACTTGTGGAAGAATGTTACCTCGTATTCGGGTAACTCCTTTTGGTTTGCACCAAAGGGATTCCTTGTAATGATTTATGCCCAAGGGGGGGATTATAGTATTAGGAGATGGATTTTGAGGAGATATTTGGGCATTTATTAGTCAATTCAAAGTGTCTTGAGAGTTGTGAGGAAGTGGGAGGAGAGGAGGCCTTTTATAGTAGAGGTGGAGTGGTACTCTTGGAAATTTTGGAAAAGGGAATTCAACTCATGTTTTTCCCATTTAAGGTGAATAAAATAATGGTAAAAGGTATATAAAAGTGATTATAGGGTAGTAATATTTCCATTAAAGTAATTGTGGACCACTTTTAGGTCATTTAGGCCCTTAAGTTTAAGGTTTAGTCGTTAATTAAGCTTTATTTTACCTTAATCGACGTAATTAATTTTAATTAATTTCTCTAATATTTTTGGTAAAAAACTAAGTTGAAATTTTTATAAATTATAAATTTTTATGATTCTAAATGTGGAATAAATTTTTACAAATTCCAATCTATGAAGCGTAATAAATTAATTTAAATTTAATCTTACTATTGGGTCGACATTGCAAGTTTCTAAAGTAAAAACATTCCAATGTTTTCTATGTTTTTTACATTTGATTTCAAAGTGAAATTGATTATAATGATATAAATTGGGTTTATTGATAAAATATTATCTAATTAAAATTCAAAACTAATTTAAAATTTAATTTAACCTTATAAATAAATTAAATGTAAAGCAGTTTTGAACTCAAATTCAGTATTTTTCACTATTCATTAAAAAATGAAACTTCACAGAAAAATATAAAATATTTTCCCTAACCAAATAATTATGGTTTTATTTTAAATAAAATTTTTATTTTTTCATATTAAATCTATAAAATTTCCAAAAATTGTATTTTAATGGGTTCTCTATTAAAAAGGCGGTAAAAATGCCTTAATAAAAATATAGGGTTTATAGTATAAAATTGAGTTTGTTCTTATATAATGTCTATAAAATATATTGGATGAATATTAAAAATATTTGATTGAGTATATAAGATATATATTACATTAATACCACTCACTAATTTTAATTAATTTAATTTATTTGGGTAAAAAACTTTGTGACTATAATGATATTTTCCTTTATATTCAATTGGTTTTCATATATATTTTTTTAAATAGTTAGTAACCTATGAATTCAACTATAAGTTAATTAATACCATAATATTAAATTTAACAGTTATGTTATATCTTATTAAATAATAATATTTTAATAATGAATTATTTTTCGGTAACACTCATTATTGCATGTTATGCAAGCCATTGAGGAAAGTCAGTCTTGCATGTACTGTATGCTAACCTCCGTGTTCTATGTAGAGAAAGGAAAACTTTATGTAGTGTGTAGTGCATTATTAGATTGTTGTTGTGTATAACACAATCCAAATATAGTTATTTAATATAAAATAAAATTAACTTTTTTTAGTGTTGTGTGAAATGAAAAATATAAAAAATATTAAATTAATTCGAAAAAAATAATTCACAAAATCTCAGGGTGTTAAACCACCTACCGAATTACCAGTTTTATTACGTTTCATGAAAGCTCAAATCCCCCCTTCAAATCTCTTGCAAGTCTGTATATACCATTTCTATCCATAATAGTCCATAAATACACAAATACATTAAGTAAATGAATTATAAAACAACTATAATTAATTAACACATTATTATAATATTAATTATAAAATTAATATTTTGGGAATAATCAAGAATCATTCACCAAGTGATTTTTCAAGGTAAAATCATTGAGAAAATGGGTATGCACCTCCCTCAGTATCTATCAAGACCTTAAATACATAAACACCATAATTTATTATTTAATTTGATCCATTAATCACAATCAGAATTCTAGAAATCCATAAATTATTGAGGGAAGTATCATACCTCTTTAAATCCACACAAAACCTAATGTGGTCGTCCAACTAGTATCTCATTTAAATTTTTATAGAGAAATACCTTTGATATCAATATGATTACACCATGATTTAGTGTAATGATAACTCAATCCTTAACTTGGTAACAAAAAATCATTATGGATAAAGAGGGGAAGAAAATAAGAAATAATCAATAAAAAGTGTTAGATTTACCTAAAAAAATCTCCTAGATAAAATGAAACATAAAACTATTATATAATGGGAGATAAACCATCTTGGAAGAGTAGGGGATCATAATGGGTGTGGGAGGGGAAGTGACACTACAATATAGAAGAAGGAACACCCTTCAATATTTTAAAACCCTTAAAATTCATTTATTTATTTAAGTTAATATATTTTTCTAAAATAAACCCCCAGTATGTAAGGTTTTGAAAACCATACATAAGGTTTTCCACAAAGAAACTCTATATGTAATATATATAGGCCAAGGGTAATATTTTTAATCTCACTTAAGGTTTTTTTCTTATTGTAAAATAAATAAATAAAATAAATAAAATACATAATATTTTTTCCTTAAGAAAAACCTACCATGTAATATATTTGTATGATATATAACATTTCTATTCTCTATGTAATGTTTTTTTCTTACAAATATATATATAACATATTTCTAATACATATGGTTTTTCCTTTTGTGGTAAAACCATTATATAAAATTTTTAACTCATTTGTAACATATTCATTCAATGAGTAATATATTTTGAATCCATACATGTAACACTATGATCTAAATCAACCAGAATTGGAAGAGGTGCAATATAAAATCATGTGTGCCTCCCCATATGTAAGAGGATATCAACTAGAAGCGAGTGATTGAGTGAAAAAATGGGGATACTATTCCCTTTGTAACAAATATCCAATAATCATAAATACAACACAAGAAATGAAAAAATAACTATAGCATCAATACCCACTTTAATATTGCAGAACTAAAACGGAAACAATATCCATGACATAACAAATGGAATACAAGGGTACTATAAAGTCAACATGATACCCACATGTGGAAGATAAATGTACTAAAATAAAAAAGATAGAAAGATAAATGAGGCATGAATAAAAATTATTCTATATTCTATCCCGACATCTTCTTGGTCTACCCTATATCTCCTGGTCAAATTACCAATATAGGGCCCTTAACTTTTGCTGAATCCATGACTATGAAATATGCATGAAGATTAATATTCCTATGTATGGTGTGAGTATAAAACCTAGTAAGTCACCACCAATTGTTCCTTAGAATAAGTGTAGTGTAAGTGTATAATGGTATATATAGTTAGTGAAAAATAAACTCAAGTAATCATATAGTCGATTGAGTCATCATACACTAACCAGGTTTCCACAAAACCCAGTCCTACATGCTTTGACACTATACTGGAAGATATATCATATGAATCCATTTATATAATCTAAAAATTGTTGCACAATTCATCTGATGGATCAACCATCACATCGATGGATAACCACAATAATATAAGAAATGGGTTTCACATATCATCCCACGACTCAATGATCTAATGATGGATAAACACAATATAAACAACACAATATCATAATTTATTCCATGAATCAACCATATCATAGATGGATAAACACCATATAATCAGTATATATAGCCCAAAAAACCACACAAAAGAGTTCTCACAGGTTTATTCGGACACCCACATGCTAATAAGATCACACAAAAAGGTTCTCATGTAGGTTTCGGGTGCAGCGGAAGCGTGGTTGGGATGGAACCCAACTTGTATTTTTACCATGATCAATAATTATTCCGGGATCAATATGATGATGAACGCCAGTCTCCATGGAATAGAATCAAATATTTAAATAAAGAAGGAAGAGGACCAAAACCTTTAGAGAGGATCTGACACATCATGTTTATAATTAATTTAATTAATTTCAAAAAGAAAAATAATACTTGGAACATTGGTATTTTTCTTTTTTTTATGATGTTGATCATCAGGAATGAACCTTCTGGATTACCACAATGTGCTTGTAAGGATCTAAATAAGAATCCCTCTAGCGGTGATCCACACGTGCTTTGATGGCCCTGATCGACACCGATCGTTCTTCGAGTGCTAGTGCAGTGAAGCGAGTGTCTTGTGTCGGTTGTTCTTGATCACTTTTTCTTTGTCCTTGAAGAAAGTCTCTCGTTATTGAGAGTGGTGGGGATAGGATTCAGTAGATAAATTGTTTAGCTCAATAATTCTCAATTCATTGGGTGTACGATTCGGTGTCATGTGGTGTCTGGAACAATAGGCGTACTTGTCTATTTATATACATGGAACTTCAGTTACAATATTTAACTACATAACAACAATAAAATAAATTCATGAACTTAGATAAATACCATGATCATAATAATAATACCGCACCATTATTTATGGTGCGCCAACTTGCGCAAAACGGAATTATAAATAAAATTCTGCATCAAAAAATAACAATAGCTTCATTGTTATTTTAACTTGTGCCAACTAGTTAAAAAATTATTTACCATCTTGAAAATAATTATTTTACCACTGGACCGGACTTGGTCTGCTCGAACTCCACTTCCATTTATTGAACACCCGAATAAATAAATAAATAATTTATTCTCTTAATTAAATATTTTATTTACAAACTAGTAAATTAATTTTTTTTTTAAATTTTCAATAAATTAAATAAATATATTTTATTTAATTTATGCGATCATTTTAACTTGAATAAAATTATTTCATGGTCTTGAGAATAATATTTATTAATTAAATTCAAATAAAATTTAACCGAGACCACCAAAAACACTTAGTGTGTGACCCTCTAGGATTCTCTCATGTTGGATTTAGGTGAGCTTGCCTAAAGTCCAAGAATAATGTTTAGAAATGGGTCAAGGAATCCAAGAGAAAGAATGTAATTTCATAACAAATACATCCACATATTAACACTCACTTTGTAATATAATCAATTTGTCGCAATATCTCATCTATAAAGTCTCATTATAGTGTCATAAACTTTTATGCTTGATACGTTGTTCTTTGAATACCTGAAATAAACTCATCGTTACACCATGGCCATGGAATTTTGTGTGACGGTTCTATTTCAATAAAAGGGACAAGATATAAACTTCCATAAATTGAAGGGAAAAATCCTTCCTCGAATTATCCATTAATAACATGCCACTCGTGATGCACCCAACATACCCTACTTCCCGCCAACTGTCTGCATGACAGTTTTCATCTGTAAATTAAAGTGCGCAAGTCATGACACATATTAATGATAATCATAAAGTTTAGGGATCATTACACACAATCACATATAGAAATTCCTAATGTTACAAAAACATTCAGGATTCCTACTTGCGGGTTTGTTCTCATAATCTCCTATCTTAGAGATTACCAAGTGCGAACTTCATGAGAGGAAGTCTCATCTTCTTACGAGTACTCACACCTGCCGGTCTACATGCTATGTGTCCAATCATAGTATGTCATCCAATCGTAGAACTATATTTAAGAATATTGTTATAGCATTTCAAGGTTCTCATCATAGTGGGGAACTGCCATGACCTTATCAATGCAACAAATACTCCTAGAAATTTTTACATCATAGTCATGGAGAACAATGAAGAATATGTAATAATATATTTAATATTTAAATACATTAAATGTCCATGTAATCAAAGTACAACCAGTTGGTTCTAGTATACCAACTCTTACAAACTCCCACTTGGACTAGATCCAACTTCCTACGACTTTCAGTCTGCTAGACCTCACATGGTGATTATGTTTCTACCGAGTCAAGTCTTTAGTCAAGGGGTCCATCAAGTTGTCTTCTATGGAAATACTACTCACTGCAACTTCACATCTATGAGAAAAATCCCTCAAGAGATGATACTTATAAAGTATGTGCTTCTTCCGTTGATGTTTCCTTGGATCTTTTGTGAGAGCCATCGCTGCAGTATTATCACAGTACAATGTGATGGGATCATTACTGCTAGGTATCACTTCCATCTACTAGATGAAGCTTCACATCCAAATTTCTTATTTAGCTGCCTCAGAATATACTATATACTCGGAATCTACTGTAGAATCTGTGACCACACTCTACTTTGAGCTCTTCCGACTCACTGCACCTCCATTCAAAGTGAAGATGTGTCCTGTTTGCAACTTCATGTCATCTTGATCAGTATGGAAACTAGCATCTACATATACTCTAATAACTATTTCCTCATCTCCTCCATAAACCAGGAACATATCCTTAGTACTCCTTAGATACTTTAGGATAGTCTTGACTACCATCCAATGGAAGTCACCTAGCTTATCTTGATATCTTTCTACCACACTCAATACTTAGCCGACATCCGTCCTAGTATATAGCAGGCATACAATACTGACCCATTCTATGATGTGTATGGATTATTTTCTATTACCTTTCTTTCCTCATTTTTTTGAGGACACGTTTTCTTGGAAAGATGAATTCCATGTGATGATGGAAACAATACTCTCTTTGATTGTTCCATACTGAATCTCTTTAGTATACTACCAATGTACGGAATTTGACTTAGGCCCAACAATATCTTGGATCTATCATGATGGATCTTGATCCCAAGAATATATGATGCCTCACCCAATTCTTTCATAGAGTAGCATTGATTCGACTATGCATTAACAGACCATAAGACTAGTATCTCATTTCCAACAAGTAATATGTCATCAACATATACTATTAAAAAAACCAATGTACTCCCACTAAAATGTTTGTATACACAAGGCTCACATTTGTTCTTGATAAAACCAAATTTTGTTATGGCCTCATCAAAACAAATGTTCCATGACCTGGGTGCTTGATTTAATCCATAAATGGATTTCTGAAACTTTCATACCTTATTGGCATCATTTGGAGTCATAAAACCTTTAGGTTGTGTCATGTAGACATATTCCTGAAGGTTCCCATTAAGGAAGGATGTTTTGACATTCATTTTCCAAATATCATAGTCATGGTGAGCAGCAATGGCCAATTGAATTCTAATGGATTTCAACATTCCAATAGGTGAAAAGGTTTCTTCATAGTCAATGCCTTGATGCTGTTTGAAACCTTTTTCAA
Organism: Viscum album; assembly: GCA_963277665.1. Classification (NCBI taxonomy): domain Eukaryota; kingdom Viridiplantae; phylum Streptophyta; class Magnoliopsida; order Santalales; family Viscaceae; genus Viscum; species Viscum album. The sequence goes on from OY728121.1 coordinate 1,299,831,336, forward strand.
CCAGTCATTCCTTATAGGTTCTGATTTGTCATTCCATGACCAGTTTCTTCTTGAATACCCATTTTCAACAAACAAGTTTTACATCAAATGGAGGATCTACCAAAATCCAGAATTGGTTTTGGTACATGGAATCCATTTTCAAATTCATGGATTCTTGCCACTTGGAAGCATCTGTGCCAGTTAATGTTTCCTTGTAGGTTTGAGGATCATTATTATCAACTAATAATGAATCACCATCCTCAGTAACTAGAAAACTGTACCATTTCGGTTCTCTAACCTCTCTTGAACTCCTACACAACTCTTGAGTCTCTAGAACACTTCTTTCTTCCACGAGGATTTGTGGAATCTGTTTCTATACCAACTGTTTTGTACCTTGTGCCTCAACTTAATCGAAGTCTATCTCGATCCCACTATCTATTTTGGAGATGTTCTCTCTATCAAAGAATATGGAGTGTCATTCCACTATAACTTTTTTGTATGAGGGTTTGTATGGGTAAAATCCCCTTTTTTACTTCAGGTATCCTATAAAGGTACACTTTGGGCCTTGGGGTACATGCTTGTTACCTAAAGAGGCCTTAACAAACTCATCGTTTCCCCACACATGAAAAATTTATAATATGGCTTTCATTCCACTCCAGAACTCGTATGGAATACCATTTATAGTTTTAGTTGGTGCTTGGTTTTTTATGTGCGCCACTCTTTGTAACTCATATCCCCTAAAGGATAATAGAAGAATCACATGATTCATCATTAATCTCACCATGTACAACAGGGTGCAGTTACTCCTTTCACTCACACCATTCCATTGGGGCGTGTATGGTGGAGTGAGTTAGGATAGGATCCCAAACTCCTGTAAGTAATCAATGAAGTATTGATTAAGATATTATCCACCTCGGTCTGAGTGGATTTTATTAATCTTCTTACAAAGATGATTCTCAACTTCATTATTGTATTCTTTGAACTTATCAAAAGAATCCGACTTATGCCTCATTAAATAGATATATCCATATCTAAAAAAATCATCAGTAAAAGTTATGAAGTTTGAGTACCCTCCCCTTGCTTCAACTAGAAATGGTCCACACACATCAGTATGCACCAATTCAAGGAGTTATTTAGCCCTTTCTCCATTCCTAATAAATGGGGCTTTGGTTAGTTTTCCAGGTAAACATGCATGACATACACCACATGGTTTTAGTTTGAAAGAATATAAATATCCATGTTGATGTAAATTTGTCAAGTGTTTCTCATTTACATGACCAAGCCGGTGATGCCGTTGTTGGGTGTGGTATGAGTCATGTGAAGTATCTTTATTATCGATTTCCATTACTTGGTTTGTGTAATCCAACACATAAAGACCATTGTATAAATGTTCCCTATGAAAATAGATTCTATCTTTGTAAAATAAGAAACATTCATTTAAAAACTTGAAAATAATCCATCTGTATCTAATATGGGTATAAAAATAATGTTTTAGTAATAGACAACACATAATAACAATCCTTTAACACCAAGATCATCCCAGTTGGAAACCTGAGGTGGTAGTCCCTGACAGCTTCAACAACAAGTATGGCTCTGTTGGCTGCTCATAGATCTACCACCCCTCTATCAACCTTCATAAATCTACATGGTTCTTGTATTTGGATACATATGTGAGCACCATAAGGTGTATCAGATAGCTAATTTGTAGAAACAGATATATTTCATTTGATAAAAAATGCACCTGAAGCTTTCCCTTGCTTCTTAGGCTGGGTGCAGTTCTTCTTCCAGTGTCCCTTCTTACCACCTGTGAAACAAACAGCCTCCTGTTCCCTTGCATCCCCTTTTATCTTCCTTTTCTTGGAAGGTTGTGAAGAATCTTTGGGCTTAAAGCTCCTCACCTTCCCTTTCCTCTCATTCACCTTAAAGATAAAAGGCTTTTGACACTTCATATCTTTGTCAACTTGTCGAATGAGGATAAAAAGATCAGATAGAGATTTCTCAATGTTGTTCATATTGAAATTGACAATAAAGTTAGAGAAGCTCTGAGGGAGTGATGTGAGAATGGGATTAGTGCCAAGTTCTTTGGGGAGTTTATACCCTAGAATTTCTAGGCACTCAATATAGCCAATGAGCTTGACTACATGAGGCCTAGTTGGGGAACCTTCTCCAAGATTACTCTTAAAGAGTTCCTTAGAGATCTCAAACCTTTACAATATTTCTCTCTCCTTATAAAGACCACAGAGGTGCTTGAGAATTATATAAGCATCCATGTTTTTAGGAGACTTCATGAGCTCACTTGACATTGATGATAGCATCAAACATTGAACATCGACCACGTCATTCATATGTTTCTCATAGACCTGAAAATCCTCATCACTTGCCTATTTGTAAGGTGGATCAGGTAATGCTGACTCTAGCATGTAAGACTTACTTTCGTGGCATAGGATAACCTGAAGGCATCTAAACCATTCATGGAAGTTACTGATAGTGAAGATGTTGTCTTTATCCAGAATTGATCATAGGGATAGTGTGGTTGAATAGTTTGTCATTTTTATTCTACAATTAAAGGAGAAGATCATTATTACTTTTTTATTACATTTTATAATAAATAATAAATTTTATTAAGTCTCCCACTATTTTATCAAGTCTCAATAGCCCTCACCATTGAACTCAGAATGTCAAGTTTCCATGATATTCTAGTGGAAAGTATCCATATTCCCTTTCTCATAACCCCAACAAGGGTTGGTGAAGATATTAGAAGGTATTTAGGTAGGTAGTTCTTTTCCAACTGTAGGCTTTCAACTCCTTGATCTATTGTGTGGACTCCCCAATCTTGAAATCATGACTTTGGATTTCCTCAACTCTTGCCTTAAATATTACACCAAGTCTATCTAGGGCTACTCTTCTTCTTGTAATATGGTTAAGTCAACCCAACACCTTTTATAAAGGGATTCCTGTATAAAAGTGTGTGTCCCAACAAGGGTTGGTCAAAGACATAGTTTTATTGAGTTTTACCTTTAATCAAGTAAGGGAAGGCTTGGTATGACTTAATATTTTATTTGATGGATTTTTATCTCTTATGCGTGAATTTATTATTATCATTATCACATGATTTTTAATATTAAGTGAAACTTACTTAAGTTATTAACCATGTCTTGATAATATTTATGCATAAGTCTGATTTATTTTAGTTCTACCTTACATGCTTGTTTAATTCATTAATTATATGATCGTGACAACACATCCATAATGATAAACCATGAAACTGACAGAAATAAAATAAAAAGAATGATCACGAGATTTTCTAATGGTTAGTTTATCTAGCTGTTGATAAACTAACCCTAACCTAGGGTAGAAACATCTTGAACCTTTTGGGAACGTGTTTACAGCTTTCCACTTTTCCACCTCTATATCTCCTAGGATTGGTTTCATCTTGGCTCCAGCTTGAACCACCTCCACTATCTTGGGAGTTCCATCCATTACATATGCCTTTTTTTAACTCACATATAGGTGAGGGGTAAAAAGGGGTTTTACATAAAAGAAACCTTGGGCAGGTAGGCCCTATATATTAATGAGGACAGATGGCTCACAAGCCAACAAATTTAATTTAAATAAATAAATTAAAAGAAACCATCCACATACAAAGGTATTGGTCTAGATCATCATAATCCATACATGCGACAATGTTTACATATAAATAAAACTAGAATTTAATTATTTAATCGTTATAGTTTAAGATAAATCACACTCGAATCAATTAATTATCATCTTTAATTAGTTGATCCTTTTATCTTAAACCATTTTTCAAAATTTCCTTGAGATTCTCATCCATCATAATTTTAAACAAATAAATTAATTTAAAATTATCTTTGTATGTAACTTGTAACTTGGAGGTAACTCAATGAATTCCCATTCATAACTACCCAATGAGTAGAAATTAACATTACACAGATGTTAAATTAAACAAATACATATAAAACACCTATCACGTGTTGTGCCTCTGCTTTATGCTCGCACGATGGAACACGTCTCAAGGGTTTGTATAATATAATAATAAATTTTAATAAATTTGCATAATTTGGATGAGTACACGGCATGTAGTTCCAACTATACGATGTGTACAATTTTTCACTGTCCATCTGAAGTACATGCCCAGGGAGATGGCATGTGAGTGTACTTAGGAAATCTTTAGAGTACACAATGTGTTCAATGGTCCACACACCATGTAGTATCCATGTTACACAATTTCTAGCCGGGAAGGCCTTGTACGGGGTACACGGTCCAACCCTAACCCGAAGGGACTACACACCGTGTCCGGTGGACTACACGACATGTAATCCAGAAACCGTTTTCCACATGTTTCTGGTCAACAAATAGATTCATTTAAGACTTAGCAAGACTCCAAAAGACATCTTGGTTTGGCGGACTGGTCCGTTACCTTGAATCTCGACTACATGGCGTGTACTGCCGAATACATGCCATGTGTTCTGGTGTTGTACGGCCAGGAAGCTTTGGCACCTCCGGATGAGGTCCTCTATTTTATTTTAATCAAAATTAAAATAAATATTTTTTCTGTAAGGTGAATGAGAAATTAAAGAGAAGGAATAGATCTCTAGATTCAGATTTGAAGAATTATTATCTTGAATTGAATCAACTAAATTAATAAATGCGTAAGTTATCAATGAAATATATAAATAATTATAAACTATGATGTAACCCCTCTGATACCACTTGTAGGTTCTGAGCGCAGTGGATGCGTGGTTGGGTCCGAACCCAAATTTGATTTTTACCATGATCAATGATTATTCTAGGATTAATACGATGATGAACGCCGGTCTCCAGGGAATAGAATCAAAGATTTAGATAAATAAGGAAGATGCCCAAAACCTTTAGAGAGGACTTTTCACATGATGTTTATAATTAGTTTAATTAATTTCATAAAGAAAAATAATACCTGTATCTTTGGTATTTTTCTTCGTTGGTGATATTGATCATACGGAATGACCCTTCTGGACTATCTCATTGTTCTTGTAAGGATCCAAACTAGAACCCCTCTAGCGGTGATCCACAGGTGCTCTGATGGCCTCCAATCGACACCACTCATTCTCCGGGTGCTAGTGCGGTGAAGCGAGTGTCATGTGTCAGTCATTCTTGATTGCCTGTTCTTCGGCCTTGAAGAACCTATCTCATTCTTGAGAGGGGTGGGAGGATGATTCAAGAGAGAAAATTTTTAGCTCAACAATTCTCAATTCACCGGGTGTATTATTCGGTGTCATGTGGTGTCTGGCACAATAAGCGTACTTGTCTATTTATATGCATGGAAGTTCATTTAGAGTATTTAATTGCATAAAAACAATTAAATACATTCATGAACTTAGAGAAAACCCATGATCATAATAATAATACCGCATCATTATTTATGGTGCACCAACTTGCGCAAAATAGAATTATAAATAAAATTATGCGTCACAAAATAATAGCAGCATCATTATTATTTTAACTTGTGACAACTAGTTAAATAATTATTTACCATCTTACAAACAATTATTTTACCACCAGAATGGCCTTGGTCTGCTCGAAGTTCACTTCCATTTATTGAAAACCTGAATAAATAAATAAATATTCTTCTCTTAAATAAATATTTTATTTACAAACTCTTAAATAAATATTTATTAAATGTTCAATAAAATAAATAAATATATTTTATTTAATTTATGAAATCATTTTAACTTGAATAAAATTATTCCATGTTCTTGAGAATAATATTTATTAATTAAATTCAAATAGAATTTAACTGAGACCACCATAAACACTTAGTCGGTGACCCTATAGGATTCTTTCTCATTGGCATTAGGCGAGCTTGCCTAAAGTCCAAGAGTATTGTCTATCGATGGGTTAAGGCACCCAAGAGAAAGATTGTAATGTATCAACAATGACATCCACATATGAATGCTCATTGTATAAATAGAAGGGACAAATCCTTCGTCGACTTATCCATTAATAACATGCCACTCATGATGCACCCAACACACCCAACTTCCCACCAAATGTCTGCATGACGGTTTTCATTAGTAAATAAAAATGCATGAGTCCTGACACATATTAATGATAATCTTAAAGTCTAAGGATCATTACACATGCTCCTAGATAGAAATATCCAATGACACCAAAACATGCGGAATTTCTATTGGAGGGTCTGTTCTCATATTCTCATGTCTTGGAGATTACCAAGTGCGAACTTGATGAGAGGAAGTCTCATCTTCTTACGAGTACTCACACCTTGTGACCTACATGTTATGTGTCCCATCATAATAAGTCATCCAACCATAGAACTATATTTAAGAATATTGTTATATAATTTTAAGGTTCTCATCATAGTGGGGGACTTCCATAACCTTATCAATGCAACAAATACTCTAGGACATTATTACACTTTACTCATGTAGAACAATGAAAAATATGTAAAAATATGTTTAATATTTAAATACATTAAATTTCCATGTAATCAAAGTACAATGAGTTGGTTCTAGTACACCAACTCTTACATATCATATGGATACACATATACCCACATACTAATAAAATCACACAACATGGTTCTCCCAGGGATACACTTGGACCCACATGATAATAAAACATACATATTTATATAAAATAAGTAACATGCTAAGGAATTCTTACCTTAACCACAATAGATTATAATTTATCTAAACCACCAATTGAGTTGAGTCCAATGCCCAAAATACCTAGAACCAGTCCTAAATTCATCACATGAGTTTTCTATAATGAATATCCAAGAATTAGAAAACATCTAGGATTAATATTTAATTTTCTGGTCACAACAGAAGTGCCTTTGGTGGGCATTAAAATAAAATTTATTTTAATTTAGTGTTTCCCGAAACACTAAGAGAGGATATTTCACATTAAATTTATAATTAATTTATTTATATCGGGAAGAAATGATTACCTTGTCTTATAACCCTTTCTTAAATGATTCTATTGATCTTATAAAAACCTTTTCAGATTAACTTCATTGCACTATAAGGATTCAAGTGTAGAATCCCTCTATTGGTGATCCACATGTGCTCCTTTGATCTGCGAGTAATGCTAATTGATTTATAGGTACTAACACGGTGAATTAAATGTATAGTATTTTTCATCTTGATCTCTCCAAGATCCTTCAAAGGTTTAAGGAGTTCCTCTCATTGTTGAGAGTAATAAAGGTGGAATTCAAGAGAGAGAGTGAGAGAGAGATAAGTCTATTGTGCACACCGATTCTCTATCCTCAATTTTGGATTAACCCTGTACGATAAAAATAATAATCTATTTACAGATCTATGGTTTAGGTTAAAATATTATTTAATTGCATACCAGGTCTTAAATAATATTATAATATTTAATAAACCTCATTCCATATAATAATAATAATAATATTATTTTATGGTGTGTGCTAACTCGCACAATGATTAATATTATTTTATCAGGTTGTAAATTTATATTTATAATCGATCATGATCTTGGTACACTCAAACTCCTCAAAATTCATTAAATACCTGAAGAAATATTTTATTCACCTAAATAAATATTTTATTGACAAACCAATGAATAAATATTTATTAAATATTCAATAAGTAAACTATATATTTTATCAATAGTCCAACGAATAAATATTTATTAAATATTCATGTAATTAAGTAAATTATTTATTTAAAGAATAAATAATTATTTATTACCTTTCAAATATTAGAGATCAACAAAACATGAATAATATTATTCCTTAGTCATGAGAATAATACTTATTCCAATAATTAAATTCAAATAGAATTTAACCGAGATCAACAAAAACACTTAGTGTGTGGCCCTCTAGGATTGTTTTTCATTAGGGTTAGACAGGTTTGCCTAAAGTCCAAGATAACTGTCTAGAAATGGGTTATGGAAGCCAAGAGAAGGAACATAATGCATCAATTTCAAAAACCACATATGAATGCTCACTATGTAATATAATCGATTTTTCTGAGTATCTCATTAATCAAGTTGCACATCTGTGTCATCAACCTAGATGCTTGATACGTCTTTCTTTGATTATTTGAAATAAATATCATTACACCATGGAAATGGATGCCATAGTAATATTTCAATCAAAGTTATGAGATATGAACTTCCATAAAGATGGAAGGGACAAATACTTCCTCAACTTATCTATTAATAGCATGTCATTCCTGATGTACCGAATATACCATACTACCCACCAACATACGACATGACATTTTTTGTCAACAAATCTAAGTGATCGAGTCATGAAATACATTAATGATAATTGTAAATTATAACAACCATTACACATGCTCATTGATAGGAATATCTGATGAAACCAAAACCTGAAAAATTCCTAATGGCGGGTTTGTTAAGATAATCTCCCATCTTGGATATTACTAAGTACAAACTTCATGAGAAGAAGCCTTATCCACTTAGAGTACCCACATTTTCTAGTCTATGTACTATATTCTCTTTCATAGTATGTTATCTAACCAAAGAACTATCTTTAATAATATAGTCATAAAATTTCAAGGTTCTCATCATTACATGGAATTTATATTCCCTTTTTAATGTGACTGATACTGTGAGACATTATCACATCAATGTTATAAAGAATAAAAATTAATATGTGATAGTATATTTAAATTAATATTCACATATTTGAATATACATGTAATATTAAGTAAAAAATTTGTTTGTACTAGTGCACAAACTTCAATGAACTCCCACTTTCACTAGAACCAACTACCAATGACTAGTTAGTTCTCACATGTAGAAACATTCTTTCACTGAGTATGGCAATATATTCTAGTAATATCACATTTTTGTGGCTATAGATACAGATATTGTAGGTAATAATATGTTTTTTATTTCATATTACCTGAGCCTTTTCTATGAAACTAGATCAAATTGAACTAAGTGTAAGCAAGAATTCAATTCCCCTGATTACTAGTATTCTTACTTCTCTAGACACCAAGAAAACATCTAGTTTTAATTTTCCAAGTACTAATCCATAGTCTTAACTATAAGTATATGAAATTATGTTAGATATATTTTATATTCACCTATCATAGTTTATGCATTAGTAATATGAAATGTTAGTACATGTCATGGAATATAAGATGAAAACCTAGCACTTAATCTTGTGCAATTATTTTAATCTCTATAATCTCTTTCTATACCCAGTCATGTTCTACTTGAAGGATTATATGTTATCAAAAATTAATTGTTGAATTTTTTTAACTTTTATTTTTAAATACTATGTAAATATATGTACTATTAATAGATTTAGAAAACTGACAGATCCATTTTTTAGATCATATGTTATCAACATATTTATCTTGTAAAATTATAGTGGTCCCACTAATAGGTTTATTAGGACAACCACATGCTAATCAGATCACACAAAAAATGTTCTCATATGGATACACATATACCCACATACCAATAAAATCACACAACAAGGTTGTCCCAGGGATACAGATTTACCCACATGATAATCAAACATACATATTTATATAAAAAAACCACACAAAAGAGCTCTCATAGGTTTATTCAGACACCCACATGTTAATCATATCACACAAAATGTTCTCATATGGGTACACATATACCCACAGACCAATAAAATCACACAAAAAGGTTCTCCTAGGGATACACATAGACCCACATGATAATAAAACATACATATTTATATAAAAAACCACACAAAAGAGTTCTCACAGGTTTATTCGGACACCCACATGCTAATCGGATCACACAAGAAGGTTCTCATATGGATACACATATACCCACATACCAATAAAATCACATAATATGGTTCTCCTAGGGATACACATGGACCCACATGATAATGAAACATATGTATTTATATAAAATCAGTAACATGCTATGGAATTCTTAATTCAAGCATAATAGAGTACAATTTATCTGAACCACCACCCGAGTTGAGACCAATGCCAAAAATACCTAGAATTAGGCCTAAATTCACCACATGAGGATTATATAATGAATATCTAAGAATTTAAAAATATCTAGGATTAATATTTAATATTCCGGGATCAACATAAGTGCCTTTGGTGGGAATTAAATTAAAATTTAATTTAATTTAGTGTTACCCGAATCCCTGAGAGAGGATCTTTCAAATAAAATTTACAAATAATTTATTTAGGTCAGGAAGAAATGATTACCTTGTCTGAGGACCCTTTCTTCAATGATTTTATTGATCTTATAAAAATCCTTTCAGATTACCTTCATTACACTATAAGGATTCAAGTGTATAATCTCTCTATCGGTGATCCACATGTGCTCCTTTGATCTACAGGTACCGCTAATTGATTTATATGTCTAGCATGGTGAATTAAATGTCTTGGATTTTTCATCATGATATCTTCAAGTTCCTTTAGAGGTTTAAGTAGTTCCTCTATTTCTAGAGAGTAAGAGAGGAGGAATTTGAAAGAGAGATAGAGATAATTCCATTGTACAAAACGATTCTCTATCGTCAATTTTGGATTAACCCTATACAATAAACATAATCATCTATTTATAGAGATATTGTTTAGGTTAAAATATTATTTAATTGCATACTGGGTCTTAAATAATATTATAATCTTTAATAAACCTCATTCCATATAATAATAATAATAATTATAATAATAATAATAATATTTTATGGTGTGCGCTAACTCGCTCAATGATAAATATTATATTATCGCGTGTTAAATTAATATTTATAATCGATCATGATCTTGGTCCACTTGAACTCCTCAATTTTTTTTAAATAAATGAATACATATTTTATTCACCTAAATAAATATTTTATTCACAAACCAATGAATAAATATTTATTAAATATTCAATAAATAAAATATATATTTTATCCACAGTCCAATGAATAAATATTTATTAAATATTTATGTGATTATTTAAATTATTTATTTAAAGAATAAATAATTATTTATTACCTTTCAACTATTAGAGATCAACAAAACATGAATAATATTATTCTTCATTCAAGATAATAATTATTATTCTAATAATTAAATTGAAATAGAATTTAACGAGACCAAAAGAAACACTTAGAGTGTATACCTCTAGGATTATTTTTTATTATCATTTGGCAGGTATGCCTAAAGTCCAAGATTTCTCTCTAGTAATGGGTTAAGGAACCTAATAGAAAGAACATAATGCCTTAATTTTGGAAACCAAAGGCGAATGCTCACTATGTAATATAATCTATTTATCTCAATATCTCATCAAGCAAGTTGAACATTTATGTCATCAACCTACATGCTTGATACGTCTTTCTTTTATTATTTGAAATAAATATCATTACACCATGACCATGGAATATAATGTGATAATAATATTTCAATCAATGTTATGAGATATGAACTTCCATAAAGATGGAAGGGAAAATTCCTTCCTCAAATTATTTATTAATAACATGTCATTAATGATGTACCTAATATACCATACTACCCACCAATATACGACAAGGAATTTTTTATCAATTAATCTAAGTGAACGAGTCATGAAACACATTAATGATAATCTTAAATTATAATAACCATTACATATGCTCATTGATAAGAATATCCAATGAAACCAAAACCTGAAAAATTCCTAGTGGCGGGTTTGTTATGATAATCTCAAATATTGGATATTACCAAGTACTAAATTCATGAGAAGAAGCCGTATCCACTTAGTGTACCCCTATTTTCCAGTCTATGTACTATGTTCTCTTGCATAGTATGCTATCTAACCAAAGAACTATTTTTAATAATACAGTCCTTAAATTTCATGTTTCTCAACATTACAAGGAATTGATATTCCCTTTTTAATGTGACTGATACTATGGGACATTGTCACATCAATTTTATAAATAATAAAAATGAATATGTGATAGTATATTTAAATTAATATTCACATATTTGAATATTCATGTAATCTTAAATAAAAATTTAGTTGGTTCTAGGTCACAAACTTCAATAAACTCCCAATTTCACTAGAACCAACTGCTAATGAAAAGTTAGTTATCACATGTAGAAACATGCTTTCACTGAGTATGGCTACATATGCTAGGCATATCACATTTCTGTGGAAATAAATATATCTACTGTAGGATATAATAAGTTTTTATTTCATATTACATTATCCTTTTCTATGATAGTAGATGAAATTGAACTAATTGTAAACAAGAATTCAATTCCCCTAATTACTAGTATTTTCACTTATCTAGACACCAATAAATCATCTATTTTTAAATTTCAAATTACTACTCCATATTTTTAACTACAAGTATATGAAATTATGTTAGATATATTTGATATTTACCAATCATAATTTATAGATTAGTAATATCAAAAGTTAGTACATGTCATGGAATATGAGATAAAAACCTAGCACTTAGGATTGTGAGATTATTTTAATCTCTACAATATCTTTATATGCCCATTGATGTTCTACTAGAAGGATTATATGTTAGAAACAATTAGTGTTTTATTGTTTTAACTTTTATTTTTAAATATTATGTTAATATATGTTCTATGACTAGATTTAGAAAACACATAGATCCATTTTTTATCTTGTTCCCCAAAACATAGTTGATACTTTAATTAAATCTTGGAGAAATTTAATTCCTTAGTATTGATAAGTTGGTAAGATTCAATAGTTGTTTTCATATGTTATCAATATATTTATCTTGAAAACTTATAGTGGTCCCACTAACGAGCTAGAGACACATGTCATTCATTCATTTCCAAATGAATATTCTATGATCAGTTTCAATGATTTTTTCATAAATGAGTTATGTAATATACATATATTGTTAAGATTTATTGATTTCACATTCCCTTTTAGTTATTCCTAGAATATATATAATATAGGGACCATATTTTAGTTGTATTATATATACATATTCCATTATGATTCCTCTAAATGTTGTGGCCCTAAAAATCATTTTCCTAATATGACTATCATAGATATATGCTTTGACAAGTTAAATAAAAAAGGATTTTAGTCATGATTTGTGGTGAATAAGTTTTTTCATAGACTGACCTTTTTATAATATATCATGTTATATTGGTACCATGTTGTACAACCCATGTCACATTTCTCTTGAATACTCATTAGCGTTTTCAAGTATTATATACATTAAAAATACAAAATCGCCAAATTTTCATACTTGGAATCCATCACATGAATTTATACATGTTTTTCAAAAGTATCATATTACCATTTTAAAATTATTTATAAGAATATTTTTTCATAATGAATAATATATGTATCACCCACCATGTTAAATATAAACCACCTCTTTGGTTATGAATTCCTATATAGATTGTATCTTTAGAACTAATCCTCCCACTGAGCTCAGTGAAGTCCAATATTTCTATGCCAACTAATGTGGAACCATAGCCTTAACCCATAAAAGTTATTCCACTATATTTAAATATATATGATTAATTTATGAAAATTTAGTTGATATTTACTACATGTTAATATCATTAGTGGATATAGTATCATTAACTCAAATGCACCTTAGTGTCTTGATGTTTATTTGTAACTAAATCCATATTTAAAAAAAATCTTTGAAAAAAATTATTATAATTGATTCTTATCATATCACATTTAATATGATATCCATTATACAATATAGTTGGTATATGGTTATTTTTTCACCTCTATTTACAAAATTTGTCTTAGACGGAGTAATGGAATATTTTAAACAAATATAAGACTCGTCATTGATCTTATTTTTACTACCATCATGATATTGATGTATATTAAGAAACTTGAGTTAGGGATAACCTTTAATCAACATATATAATCAATGATTACTTGGATAAGATATTATTTGACAATACAAATTAAAAATTCTTCAATATTTACCATGTTCACTCATTTACTTCACTAAGAAATTCTAAAATTTATTAAGAGTCTCATAAAATATATGAGGTTACTATTATTTTAGAGGGGTTAATGTCTCCATATTGAACTCATTTACTTCACTTATCATTTCTAAAATTTCTTAAATGAATCTCATAAGTAGTTTTTTTGTATATCTATAATCTTAGATCACTTGAGAATAAAACACTTCTATGGGCATAAACACATCAACTGCTTTCATTTTTATTTGATAAATAATTATATTTCCAAAATTAGTTAAGAGTCTTATATTTTATATTTATAATTCATTGTAATGGATATATGTGGTTCAAGAGTTACTGAACTGTTAGTTTAATATTAAATCATAATAAAAAAATTTATTCAAAAAATGAAATATTGTCTCATTGTGTTGAGATGGACACTAAGATAAATGTTTTGGTAATAATTATTACAAACATGAATCAATACAGTATGGAAATGAGGAATATTGAGCTTTCCTTGGATGGAATATGAATCACCCTCTCTCATCTCCTTTTGAGTTCACTCTATAACCTTTTTATTCTTGCTCGTTTCCTTTATTTAAATAAATTTATATTATAAGCATATTATATTTAATACACAAGTGGAAAATATAAACTTTATGAATATACCTGAAGTGCATATAACTATTTTCCTATTAAATTCATTTAAATTTATTTTCTAGTGTCTATTGTTTTTACAAAATAAGCAAATGGCCTCCTATTTATTCTTATACATCTATTTATTTTTTCTCATTGAAGGACATTGTAAAGGAAAATTTTGATTTATATTAGTCATTGGATATTTGGTCTTATGTTTTAAAATTTTCCCTAAAAGTTGTAGAGAAATAGATTTTAACCAATACTTATCCACTTAGTGAAGTATGTACAAAATAATCATGAGTTACTTATCCATTTTTTTATTTGAGATTGAAAAAATAAGGATAATCATAGTGGTAAGGATAATAAGATAAGATTAATTGATAACGCCTTATCTAAGTGGAAGCCTAATTCCTCAATCTGATCATTATACACCTGAATTTTGAAATAATGATCATTCACTAGATAACTTTCTTGAAGTTTACAATAATATAGTGCATTGAAAATTTTATTTATTTCTAGAATTTCCTTCTCCTTCTCAAGAGAATAGAGATTTTATATTATGGTATAAGAATCCATGAATTTATGATGTATTATTAACTCTCTAGACATATTTGATAATATAATACCATAAACACAGGAACCATCCTAAACATATCTATGGTAGGAATTCTTTTCACCTTCACTCACTTTATTTGGTGGCAGAGCAAGAGTAGGGGATTTCATCACATAGTAAAAACTTTCTAATAACAATGAATCACATATAAGATTATACCATATCTGAAAAATTGTATTTGTAAGCACATACCCAGATTTAAGGAATGATCACACTATTTTGTGGATTTTATTTCAATTTTCTACAATAATTTAAAACATATTATTTTTACTTTTCTTTGATACAAATTATGTGAGAAATAATAATAATTAAATTTTTATTAAACTCCAACTATTTTATCAAGTCTTAATAGACCTCATCAGTGAACTCATAATATCTAGTTTCATGGAAATCATAGTGGAAATGATCCATATTCCCATTCATATAACCCTAACAATGGTTGGTAAAGCTACTAGAAGATATTTAGGTAGGTAGGTCTTTACCAAATGTGGTCTTGTAGCTCCATGATCCATTGAGTGAATTGCCCAATCTATAAATCTTGATTTGGATTTCCTCAACACTTTCCTCCAAATTACAAAAATTCTTGTAAGGGATACTCCTATTGATGTAAAATGAATAATTCAACTCGAAAGATTCATAAGAACTTCCCTTATAAAAGTAAGTGTCCCAACAAGGGTTGGTCAAACAATTATTTATATTCATTTCATTCCTAATCAAGTTATGGATGGCCTAGTCTGACTTAATATTTATTTTAAGGATTTTATTTATCATGCATAAATTTTATCTTATTTTTTCCATTACAATACATGTTAATATTAATTTGATTTTAATTAATTAAATAACCATGTTGGATAAAACATTTATGTATAATCCAGTTATTTAAATTCTTCCTTTGAACATTAATTCATATATTTATGTGATCATAGTATTGAATCCATTAAATAAATAATGCATAGAAAAATAAACAAAGAAATAAATAAATAAAAGACCATATCGTGAGATTATACAATGATTTATTTATTGAGTGGAAAATAAATCAACCTTTGACTTAGGGGAAATAACTCATTGTGATAGTCTTGGCATGAGTTGCAACATTCCACATATCCACATGCATATCACCTAAGTTGGCATCATCTGGGTTCTATTTTGAACCGCATCCATGCACCTTGGTATAATCTATTTATTACATGTATTAAGAATTCAGATGTAGGTGTGGGGTAGAAAAATATTATTTAAGGGGAATTAGATAAATAACCTTGGAAGTGCAGGTCCTACATAATAATGGAGGGAGGGAATAATCACAAGCTATCCTATTTAATTTAATAAATAATATTTTCAAACCCATGAAATAAATTAAATTAAATAAATTCAACACATATATAGTTCATGGTTAAGATCATGAATGGTCATGTACAAGAAACAAATACGAAAAGCATAACCGGTTAACATTCATTTCTATTTGTTATTTATTTTTAATATAAATTCATTTGCTTTAATTAATTAATTAATTAATTTATTCCCTTTCATCATAATGACCATATGAATTCTATTGGATATAACCATCATTAAAATAATTCATGTAAAATAAATGGAAGAACCAATAATGAAAAATTATTATAATAAATTAATCGAGCATTTAATGATTCTTTAATACCTATTAAAGTGTAAAATAGTCTATGTTTTCTAATAAATAAAATAACATTTTAATGATGTAACTTATAAATTTAATGTAATTTAATTATTTTATTTATTGGGAGACTACACTACGTGTGCTTATGTGCTACACATCGTGTACCTTGATTACCGTGTACCTAGGATACTTGTTTGTGGCTTGGGCATGTACCTTAGTAAAACTACCCAACATGTATGAGCCAGATACATGCTGTGTTATCATGATTTATGTGTGTCCACACAAAACTTCGAAATACTTGGAATCTTCTTCGGATGTAGGGCCACATGATATGTATACGAGATACACATCGTGTATTCTACTTGAATTGCCGAATGGCTCCGTGTGTACTTTAGATGTGGCAATTATTATACTACATGCTAGTTATTTTGGATACACATCAGGTACTCTATTAATGTTTTGGATATCGGTCTCACATGTTTTTGGCCGTGTATTTGGCCACATGGTTAGTGTTAATTTATTTACTAAAAAATGTAGACCACATAATGTGTATGCCGACTACATGCCATGTAATCTCACAATCCATGTGCCAAGTTGGCTTAGTCAACAAGTGGTGTGAAGAAAATGCACCACATGTAATTTACTACTTGGAACATCATGTATCCTGTGAAATGTCCATGTGTAGTTCACTTGGGTACACGATGTGTACTCTGGATACACGTCATATAATCCCATGCTATTCAGTCAAAATCCTCGACACTTCCCAATGGAATCTATGACCATTTTTATCTGTTCTTAATCCTTAAATAAAAATAATTCACAAATGATGATAATTAAAAGGTCAAAATCATGTTAATTAAAAAAAATTAAGTATAAAATAATATAAAATTAAATGTTTAACCACTATTTCCCATATAGATCAACAATAAAATAAATAATTATAAATTTGAAACCTGACCACTCTGATACCACTTAAAGATTCTGATCACAATAGAAGTGCCTTGGGTGGGTGATAAATTAAAATTTATTTTATTTTAGGGTTTCATAAAACACAGAAAGAGGATCTTTCATATTAAATTTATAATTAATTTTTTTAGATATGGAAAAAATAATTACCTCATATTAGGATCCTTTATTTTATGAAATTATTGATCTTCTAAACACCCATTCGGATTACCTTCATTTCATTAAAAGGATTCATGTGTAGAATCCCTCTAGTGATGATCTACACACACTCCTTTGATCTTCAAGTAATGACAATTTATTTCTCATGATAACGCAGAAAATAAAACTTCTTGTGTTGTTCATATTGATCATTATAAGATCCTTCAGGCATGAAGGAGTTATTCTTGTTCTCAAGAGTAAGAGAAGAGGAATTCAAGAGAGACAGGGAGAGAGAAGTTTGTTGTGATAAATGATTCTCTATACTCAATTTTCAATTAACCCTATATGATAGACATAACCATCTACTAATAGTGCTAGGGTTTAGGTTAAAATATTATTTAATTTCATGAAAAAACATAAATAATATTTTAATCTTTAATAAAACCCATGCCATATAATAATAATATTGTCATTATAATTTTAAATCATGTGTTAACTCACATAATGAAAAATCTTATTTTTGTAACAACCCAGGTACTTATAAAATATTTTTTTTTTCATTCTAGAATTAAATAGTTAAATTAATTATAAATGTATAATTAAATAAGTGGTATTTATAGAAATTTAGGAATATATATTAGTATAATAGAATCCTTATATAGCGACCCGACCCCAGATAGCCTGAAGCTTGATTCTACTATTAATTACATTTTCATGATTACAAGGAATCAAGACTGACTCCCTCTTCTTGCATGACTCCATGCATGGAAAGCGAAGTGTTCCCTGGTCCATCCACTATGCCCTGAGAAGGTCCAAGAGGCTCATCTACAATGGCACTGTCTTCTCTCACACTTGGATGGAAGGTAACAAGTTCTCTGATCATCTTGCTTCCATGGATCTGCATGGATTTCAGGTCTATCTCCCTGAGGATGTGCTCTTCTTTTCCACTGAAGCTAATAACCTGATCAGTTGTGACGGCCTTGGTCTGCACTACTTTAGGCCTCCGTAGTCTCTTTTGGGGCTCCCCCATGCCTTCCCAGTTTTACTATGTTTTTATTTCTTTGATGTTTTCCCCTTTTTTGGGGGTTTCCAAAATAATAAAAAGTGATGATGATAATGATTATAAGGAATCAAGCCCTGAAGGACTTATAAGTTTAGTATTCTTGGTAAACCAGATACATACATGAGTCTTTTATCACAAAATAATACACTAATTACAATAAGTTTTTTCCTTCTATCTACAATATAAATAAAAAACTTTGAGGGTAACTCTAATCTATTTAGTAAATCCATGCATATCTTTTATAACACACTTCTTGGATACATGGGGAAAGAAACATAATAAGGGTGAGCTCGAATTCTTAGTAAGGGTAAGTAAAGGGGGAGAAAAAATGTATCAATAGGAAAAAATTAACATAGCATGGTATATAACTAAAGCCTGAAAAATTAAATTCACTCAAAAAGGTGTCGATGAAAAATATCATGGATGAATAATAATTGAATATAAATGATGGAAATGATTTATTATTGGACGCCATGTTTTTTAAGTACATGATACCTTTACTTTCAAGACCTTTTATAAGACGATTTACAAAATTTTGGGTAAAAACCCATCTAAGGTGTCTAGCCAAATGTTTCATCTCATAAGACTAATGATGCAATGCAGGGTTATAGAGGGCCCCTCCCACATCATAATAGTCCAAAAAATTCCTCATATATTGAATAATAAATTTAACAATGTGCCCTATGAAATATTCATATGGAGTAAGAGATAATTGTTTTTCAATATTTACCCAAATAATCAAATAATTTTCAAAGTATACACCATATCTAAAATGGTATATGGTTTAGGAAGTAGTAATATCCATGATTAATGGTATGGATAATTATGTCAATTCAATGATCATAGGAGATTGAATATTTTAAGAGGACAAAATAAATCAAGGAATTGAATGTGAAAAATATCATTTTCTAAATGAATCAAAAACCATACATAGAAATATTAAGGATAGTATTAATACATTCTCATTTATGAATATAAATATTACGAAAAGATATTTTGAAAACATTCTTGAGGAAAATATCCTTTTGTTTTGAAAAATATTTTGAAAAATCTATTATTCAAAAATCAATTTTAACAACATTTTATTTAATTATTATCCTTTAAAAAATGAAAAGGAATCTTTGGAGTAATGACAACAGGTAAATCCATAAATGTCATACAAGGTAAAAAGAACATTTATTTTTCACTATAAAAAGATAAGAAAAATACCTTATTCAGAAGGTGATAAGAAAATTCTTTTAAAAAAATTGGTAAAAGAAAAAAGGATAGAAATATATTTACCAAATCATTTTAATTTTTTTTGAAATCATTTTAATAAAACTTGGTTTTTAGGAGAAAACAGGTTCTTTGATTAAAGAGAGAAGTGAAGTCAAGTTTTGTTTAAAACATTTTTAAAACACTTTGAGTACCAAAGAGTGAAAAAATAGTACTAATACTTTAAAATTGTCTTGAATAACCAGAGAATAATGAAAGGGTTTATTTAACAGTGGTTATATAATTTCCTCTAATGGAAATTCTATTGAAAGATAATTAGTATTATTCTTGAGGAAAATAATCTTTAAACATCCCAAAGTGTCACATACACTTTGAAACATTTTAAATTATAAACCTTATAAAGGAATGATATTAAATTAAAGTCTAATATTTCATGAAGATAAATGGATTAATGATAAAATATAACAAAAGGGGCAGTAGATACACCACACAAAAGCTGTATGTGGTGAACAAAACATTTTTCTCAAGGATCTAAAAAGTGAGATGAGCATCCCTTACATATGAATCGAAAGAAAAAAAGTTATAATCATTAATTGAAACATATAAATACCATTAATATAAAATAATTCATTATATTACATGTTAATGTGGCAATATTTACACCATATATTATAAATTAGGTGCACAACAATAAAGTATGCCTCATGAAAAGAAAAGTGAGACAAGAGTCCCTTATCTTAACCTTCTTTGTGTTGTGTGGTATTTATCATCCTGTATAGTGGGATTAAACATATTACTAACTAATAACAGAAAAATATTAATATTTATAATATCATATATGATCCTCTTATAATATCTTATTACCCATTTTTTAACACTCTTTCATTATTTAACTATTTTAGGTGTTAATTTCCCAGTTTTTTGAGTATGTTTTAACTTGTTATTTGTTGTTATTATTAAATATATCATGGTTTAATAATATCGATAATTTAAAACATTATTTTTATATCATATATATCCATTATATATTTATTTTTAGTATTCTATAATATTTGGAGATTATAAATGAAGTGCACCGTTCTTGGAGACGGTAGGCCGTACATACACATGAATGCTACATTCATATCTTTGTCATATTAAAATAATGAAAGATAAATGATAAATATGTATATTGTAATTAAATTATCATATATATGTTATATATTTTACATAGATTTATTAAAACCATCAATTATATGTTCCATGTTTGGCGTGAACGAGTCACATCACTTTGAGGGGGTGGTAGTCCACACTTCTTCAAATGAAATTATCGTATTTACACATGATGGAAAGAATAAAGTTATGTTCTAAATAAAAATTATATAAGAATAAAGTTATTAAAAATATAATATATAACACATATATAAATATATTTTTCATCCTAATGTCCAACCATGAAATTTGTAAATAGAAAAATGAACAATCATCGTTTCGTGAGGCAATAATTTTCCATACACAGAAACAATATGTTCGTCACCCATTAGATGGAGGTATGTGTAAGTGTAGGTAGAAATATTAATATAAAAACATACTAGTATAATTTTAATATTGTTTTTTTGTTTAATCATACATGAAGAAGATTATTGGGGTTGAATAATGGAAATGAAACTAAAAATCTTGAGAGAAGACATTACCTCTTAACCAGGGAACTTATTTTTGTTTGAACAAAAGGATTACTTGGATTGATTTCTGACCACTAGGAAGCTTGTAATATGATGGGGGGGGGGGGATGATTTTAGACTTATTTTTTAGAATTTTTATGATCCAATTTGTCTTGAGAGGTGTGAGGAAGGGGGAGAGGTGGTGGCCTTTTATAGGGAAGTAAAATGACTCACTTGGAATTTTTTTAAACAAGTTAGGTATGCACAAGTTATTACATAGAAAATGTCTTAAAAAACCATAACAAATATATAATGTAATGTTAATGGGATATATATGGATATTAATTAGATGTTGGACAATTTTCTAGGTAATTTGAGCCTTAAATTTAAGGTTTAGTACCATTTTAGCCTAATTACACCTTAATTACTATAATTAATTTTAATCACATCCACTAATCATTTTAGTAAAAAATTAAGTTGGTATTATTAAAATAAAAATATCATATTGATTATAATTTTGTGTGTACATTTTTTTAAATTTAATTCATAGAAGCAGGAAAATTAAGATTAATTTTAATCTTGCAGACGAACGAATTGACTGGTTTTAGTAGAAATTTTTTCAAAAGATTGTTAAGTTTTTATTTTCAATTTTAAAGTGAAATTTATAATAATAAAATAAATTTTATTAATATATGTATAATCAATAAAATATGACTTTATAACAAATTTAGGATATAATTTAACATTAATAATTATTTAAATAAAAAGGCAGTTTTTAACTAAAATGTAGTATTTTTCATTATTCATCAAAAAGTGATGTTTCTTAGAAAAAAACGAAAAATTAACCCTAAGTTAATTATGAAAATATGAATTCAAAAATGAAGTTTATCTTATCAAATTAAATTTATAATAGTGTCCAAATTAATATTTATAATAGGTTCTCCATTAAAAGGCGGTAAAATTGCCTTAAAAAAATATAGGTTTTTATGTGTGAAATGGGGTTTGTTCTTATATTATGCATATCAAACCTAATAAATAAATATGAAAAATATTTTATTGAATATATTAAATATATATTTCATTTAAATCATTAACTAATTATAATTAATTATGTTTATTAATACAAAAATGTTTTTGAAGAATGAAAATAATAATATTTCTTTTTATATCCAATTGGTTTTTATTTTTGTTTCTAATTAATTGGTAACCAATGAATTTATTTTATATTTATATAAACCATAAATTTTCATAAGTTAGTAATTACTATTCATAATCGCTAACATAATGGCTAGGTTATATATTATTATATTAAATAATAACATTTTAATAACACTTTGTTATTTGGTGAAACTCAGTCCTTCATATAACACAAGCTAACGAGTAAGGTCTCTCTTGTGTGTAATGCAAGCTATTGAGGAAGTTAGATCTTGCATTCATAACAAGTTAACATTTTTTTTGTGTTCATTACAAGATATATCATGTATTGAATATATTTAAAATAATAAATATGTACTAGAGTCTCAGGATATTATATTCCCTTATGCACTTGGTGTCGCGTGTCATGTATGCTATCGAATTCTAGGTTATTTAGAATTTTTGGGTGTTATATTCCCCCAACATAATTAAATTGTGTCCTCACAATTTAAACTTGATCTTTGTGATATATTATTTTATGTTTCCAATGTTGAAGTCCGACATCGTGAGAAGGGTTCATAATACATTCTTTAGACAAGAGAGAATGTGAAGTACAAAGGTCACATGGATTTATGTGTAATAAGGTCTCTAAGTAGGATAACATTAGTGTGAAGTAGAGATACATACATGGAGGAAAAACATAAATATTTATAGGGATTGAATGAGGTCATAAATCACAAACTAGATAATGATCAATGGAAAGTTTAGGGCCTCTAATCCATAAATATTTAATGATTTAGTAGGCCATTGGTTCAACAAAAATTAAGGTATTATGATAACATTTTATTTCTAAGTTGTTTTCCAAAATTTGGGTAATTATTTTACTAACCAAGAAGATAACAAAGTATTCTTACATGATAGGTTTCAATTTCATATGAACAATCCTAAATTTTGGTTGTTATTCGATCAAATTATAATCTATCCCTTTACTACCAAAAATTAAATACCAACAATGAAATATTTATTCCTAAATCACAAAAAGAAAAATTTAAAGGATTGTAAGGCCAATAAAAGAGTGAAAAATATAACTGTTTGTTTATAAATATCTTCTAAAACCAATATAGTTCGTACATTAATATCTAAAACATAAAAGTTACACTACCAGCTCATAATTAACATTTATTCCTCATTTTTTTAACTAAAAACAATGAAAAATTAAACAGGACATTTAATAGGTTAGTGGTTGGTGTCAAATAATTATCGTCCTTCAGTCATGGGTTCAAGTCCCATGTCCTTGCCAGACATTATTTTTTGTCACTTATTTTACATGTTATCCTTTTCTAAAACCATATTAATATAATTTCCAATATAAAATTTATGAACATCCTTGAAATAAGTTTATTCACTAAATAACCTTATAAAAAAGGTTTTAAATACAACCTTAATACATAAATACTTCATCCATTTATTTTCCATATAGGTCCTTCCTTGGTCTAGGGTTTATTTACAATATAATTTGTAGAATTTATATACCATGACACATTATATTCAATATAAAAAACCTTAGGTTTAACCTAATATATTCATTTTCATTATCTATTCAAATATTTCTCAATGGTTTGTAAAGAAAAAATGAATTATCCTAAGCTTATCCCCCAAGAGTGTCAAACCAGTTGCGCAGTAAGCCCCATTGTCATGTACCAAGTTACCTCGAGACAAGCCCGAAACACATTTTCGATGTTATTTCTCCTAGGTAAATCTGTGCTAGAACCACATCCACTTGTAGTATCCATACAGGGATATATTTCCAGTAAGACCCACATAATAAATACTTTACCAAAATTATAGGGTTTTCATCTATACTTATCTTAAAATTATACCTTAGGGTTATTTTATACAATCTATTATTTCATAAATCTAGATATCAAGGTTGCTATTATACTTCCTTTGATACCAACTGTAGTGACCTAGCCCCAGATAGCTCAGAACTGGTGTCTGCTACAAATTACCTTGGCATGATTATAAGGAATCAAGCCCCAAAGGACCGATCAGTTTTGTAGTCTTGGTAAAATAGATACTTACATAAGTATTTTATTAAAAAAGAATAAATTAATTAAAACATATTTTTTACTTCTATCCAAAATCTAAATAAATAATTTCGAGCGTAACTCTAATACATTTAGTAAATCCATGCATATCTTTCATAGTATGCTTCTTGGATACCTGGTGAAAGAAAAATAATTAGGGTGAGTTCAAATGATCAGTAAGGGTAAGCAAAGTGGAAGTAATAATGTATCAATGGGAATAAATTAACATGTTAAGGCAAATAACTAATAAAACATGCCATTAAAATAACTAGATAAGGCAATATCAATATGGAAATATAAGAAGTTGAAAATAATGCCATCTAAGTCAATAAACTGAGAATAAAATGTATCCTTAGATATGTCAATGCAAAATCTAATAGATAAATAATAACTAAAGCCTGAGAATGAAATGCACCCATAGATGTGTCGATGAAAAATATCATGGATAAATAATAACAGAATATAAATAAGGGAATTTCTTTATTATTGTAAACCATGTTTCCTAGGTAGATAATATATTTACTGTGAAGACCTTTCACAAGAAGATTTAAAAAATGTAGGGTAAAAACCCATCTAAGGAGGCTAGCCAAATGTTTCATCTTATGAGACTACTGATGCATTGAGTGACTATAGCGGGCCCCACCCACGTCATACCAATCCAAAAAATTCTTCATATATCGAATAATAGATTTAACAATATGCCTTTTCAAATATCCATATTGAGTAAGAGATACATATTTATCAACATTTACCCTAATAATTAAGTAATTTTCAAAGTATACACCGTATGTAAAATGGTATACAGTTTAGAAAATAGTAATATCCATGATAAATGATATTGATAATTAGGTAAAATTTAATGATCATAGAAGATTGAATATTTCAAGAGGATAAAAGAAATCAAGGAACTGAATGTGAATACTATCCATGGCCATATAAATCATAAACTGTCCATAGGAATATTAAGGATGATATTAATATAACATACCCCAAGTGGAGTAAAATAAAGGGTTGTTGACGTTGATGAATAAAAACATTACAAAAAGATCTTTCTAAAACTTTATTAAGGAAAATATCTTTTTGTTTTGAAAAACATTTTGAATAACCTTTTATTTAAAAAAAAATTTTAAAAACATTTCATTTAATAATTAACCTTTGAAAAATTAAAAGGAATATTTTAAGGAATAATGGAGGGTAAATCTATACATGCCGTACAAGGTAAAAAGAACATTCCTTTTGCATGGTAAAAAGGTAAGAAAAATTCCTTGTTTGGAAAGCAATAAGAATATTCCTTTGAAAAAATTGTTAATAGACAAAAAGGGTAAAAATGTCTTTACCAAATCATTTTAAAAATATTTTTTTATTTTTTAAATAAAGCATGGTTTTTAGAAGAAAACAAGTTCTCCGACTAAAGAGAGAAGTGAGGTCAGGTTTTCCTTTAAACATTTTTAAAACACTTTGAGTTCCAAAGAGTGGAAAAATGGTACTAATATTTGAAAATGGACATGAATAACTAGATGAGAATGAAATGGTTTATTGAACAACTGTTATATAATTTCCTCAAATGGAAATTCCATTGAAGGATCATTAGTATTAGTCTTGAGGAAAATAAAATTTAAGCATTACAAAGTGTCCCATACCACTTTGAAACATTTAAAATTATAAAACTTATGAATGAATTATATTAAATTAAAGTGGAATATTCCATGAAGTTAAAAGGATTAATGATACAATATAACAAAAGGGGTAGTAGATACACCACACAAAAGATGTTTTTGTTGGATATGACATTTATCTCATGGATTTAAAAAGTGAGATGAGAATACCTTACATATGAATTGAAATAACCAAACGTAATAATCATCAATTGGAACATATAAATACCATAAAGATAAAAGAATTAATTATATTACATTTTAATATGGTTGTATTTACACCATATATAAGAAATTATGTGCACAACAATACAGTATGCCTCATAGAAAGAAAAGAGAGACAAGAGTCCCTTAACTTATCCTTATTTGTGTCGTGTGGTATTTATCCTCCTATATAGTGGGTTTGAAAAAGTTAATAACTCATAAAAGAACCATATTAATATTTATGATATCATATATGACCCCCTTATAATATATTATTCCCAATTTGTTAACAATTTTCACTATTTATCTATATTAGGTGTTAATTTCTAATTTTGTCGAGTTTGTTTTAACTTGTTATTTGTTGTTATTAAGAAATATATCATGGTTTAATCATCTAATAAATGTAAAAAATGATATTTATATCATATATATCCATTATATGAATATATATACTTAGTAGTCTATAATATCTAGAGATATGAAATTAAGTGCACCATTCTTGGAGATAGTAAGCCATATGTATGCAGGAACACCACTTTCATTTCTTTATCATATTAAAATAAAGAAAGATAAATGATAAATATATATATTTTGATTCTATTAGAATATATATGTTATATTTTTTACATATGTTTATTAAAAAAATACATTATAAGTTTATTGTGTGGCATGAACGAGTCACATTACTTTATTGGGGGGGGGGGGGGGGTAGTCGAGACTTCCTCAAAAGAAATTATCGTATTTACACATGATGGAAAGATTAAAGGTTTGTTACTAATAAAAATTATATAAGCATAAATTAATTTTAAATATCATATTTAATACATATATAAATATATTTTCCATCATAATGTCCAACCATGAAAGTTGGGAATCAAATAATGAACAATTATCGTTTCTTGAGGTAGTAGTTCACCATACACAGAAACAATATGTTCCTTAACCATTAGATAGAGGTGTGTGTAAGTGTAGATAAAAATATTAACATAAAACATCCTATTATATTGATAATAATTGTTTTTTATGTAATTATAGAATAATAATAGTATAGGGGTTGAAGAATGGAAATTAAACTAAAAATCTTGAGAGAAGATGTTAC
This sequence comes from Viscum album, assembly GCA_963277665.1. Classification (NCBI taxonomy): domain Eukaryota; kingdom Viridiplantae; phylum Streptophyta; class Magnoliopsida; order Santalales; family Viscaceae; genus Viscum; species Viscum album. The sequence continues at coordinate 1,299,859,305 of OY728121.1, forward strand.
CTCTTAATCAGGTAACATCTATTGGTTTTAACCAAAAGAATCCTTGGATTTATTTCTGCCCAAGGTAAGGCCTATAGGATTCGGGTAGGGATTTTGGAATACTACTTGGGTATAGGTTGGATTATCCAATGTGGCTTGATAGGTGTGGGGATGGGGAAGAGGTGGTATCCTTTTACATGGAAGGAAAATGAATCACTTGGAATTTTTGGAAACAAGTTAGGTGTACACATGTTATTACCTAAAATTCAGTTATAAAAAACAAAATAAATCAATAAAGGAAGGTTAAAGTCTGATATGTGGCCATAAAATTGGTTTTGGGAAAGTTTCTAGGTCATTTGGGCCCTTAAATTTAGGGTTTAGCTCCCTTTTTATCTTAATTACACCTTAATCACAGTAAATAATTTTAATCACTTTCACTAATCATTTTGGTCAAAAATTAAGTTGTACTTATTAGAATTAAAATATAATATTTATTAAAATGTTTTATTTTCAATTTTCTAAATTCAATTCACAGAAGTGGAAAAATTAAGATTAATTCTAATCTCACAGACAGACGAATTAACTGGTTTTAGTAGAAAAATGTTCAAAATATTGTTATGTTTTTATATTCAATTTCAAAGTGAGATTTATTATAATAGAATAAATATTATTAATATATGTTTAATAGATATAATATTACCATGTAATAAATTTGGGATGAAATTTAACATTAATAATTATTTAAATGAAAAGGAAGTTTTTAACTAAAATAAAGTATTTTTCACTATTTATCAAAAAATGAAGTTTCTCAAAAAATAAAATAAAAATTCAACCTAAGCTAATTTTTTCCTTATTAATTAAGAAATTAAGATTATTTTATAATATTAAATTTATAATATTTTCAAAATTAATATTTAATACAAGTTCTCTATTAGAATGCGGTAAAACAACATTTATAAAAATATAGGGTTTTATGTGTGAAATAGTGTTTGTTCTTATCTTATGCATATCAAACCTAATGGATAAATATAAAAAATATTTTATTGAATATATAATATAAATATTTAATTTAAATCCTTGAATAATTATAATTAATTATGTTTATTAAGATAAAAATCCTTTGGAAGAATAAAAATAATAAAATTTCTTTCTATATCTAATTTGTTCTTATTTTTGTTTTTATTTAATTGGTAACCAATGAATTCAATTTATATTTATATAAAACATAAATTTTAATAAGTTAGTAATTATTATTCATAAATGATAACATAATGTCTTGGTTATATCATATTATTTTAAATAATAATATTTTAATAATACATTGTTATTTAGTGAAACTTGGTCTTACGTTTAACGCAAGCTATCGAGAAAGGTCACTCTTACGTGTAACGTACGATATCGAGGAAGGTCTCTGTTGTGTGAAACAAGAGTTAACTTTTTATTTCTCTCATTATAGGATATATCATATACTAAATATATTTAAAATAGTAAATATGTTGTAGAGTTTTAGGATATTATATTCCCTTACGCGCTTGGTGTCACGTGACATCCACGTTATCCAACGTGAGGTTATTATTTTAGAATTTTCGGGTGTTACACCACATATATGAGAGTATAAATAATTTTTTTTACCTTATAAGAAAAAATATGATATATTTATATCACAGATTAAGTAAATAAATGCTTTGAAAATGTAAAATAAAATATGAGTATTTTTGAAAGTCATAAATATTTAAATAAAATATTATAATTAATATAATTATTTAAGAGAAAATATATTTTCATAAAATAAATTCATAAATAATTATTTTTTATTATTATTATTATATTATAATTTTATGAGTCCTTAATGAAATTTTCAAAGTGTTATAAAATCTATTATAATTTTAAAATTGGTATTTTTGGAATAAATGATGATTTTAGTTAAAAATTTAATTTATCATATTTATAAAATTATTTTGAAAAAATTAAGTTCATTTTTTAATTCTACACATAGAAAAAATAGTTAGGATATATTTTTGGGACTTTTCTAAAGTACTTGATTTTTTAGTGAAGAGTGAAATACAGTAATTTTCGGTATATACACATTATAAGTTTAATACACTATTTATTGAGTAATTGATGATGTAATAACTGTAATATAAAACTCATATTCATTATTTTAATATATTTAGTGGTAATTCGCAAAATATTCATAATCTTGAGCCAAAATAATAAATTAATGAATAAAATAATGAGAAAACTCCTCTCTCCTTTACTATAAATGCCACCCGCACCGCCTATTCTCCTCACACCTAAAATCATTTTAGATTGTTTAATTTCTACCCAATTCCTTTAAAAATCCTATTAACCATGTCCAATACCTACTTTTCTCACCAAAAGGTCAAAACCAAGGGCCTTAAGGAGGTTCTCAAGGAGAAGAAGTTAATAAGGTAAAATCCTCTTTCATCTTCTTTTATTTTATTTTCAATTTATTTTCTTTTCTCAGTCTCTCTTAACATCCCCTCATAGAAGTGACATGATTACTATAGTTTCTTAAATATAATATAATTTTTTTAATGTAATATTCATCATCAAACTTCTCTACTTCTCCTCTTATTCTTGAAAATGAAAGCATCGTTTGTGTCGTGTCGATTCACCGTGTTTGTAGACGACACATTTTCATTTTCTTTTACCACCTTCAAGGATGGTCATAAGACCATTATTACGATTAAATATGATTTTATTATACATATTATAATTAATATAATTTTCTAAACCAATATATAAACATGATATTAAATAAAATGATATAAGTTCTTGATGGTCGTAAAAACCACCAAAATAAATTAAATCATTTTCATTAATGTCTTATCCAATGAATCATCCTCATATCAAAAAATAAAATGATATATGGCATCATTTAAAATTTTTGAAACATATTAATTCCGTTTCATTCCACTTTTGTAGTTTTTCATGCATTCGACAAAAAATCCATCATGAACCAACCATGGTAATCCTGAAATAAACGCACCCAAAATAATGAAAATAACAAAATATTATCAATAAATGGGTGGAAGGATGTTATAAAAATATCATATAAGGTTTTATAATTATTAATATTGTTATTTAATATATTAATAACACTATTTAAACCATTATATAGGAATATTGAACATGTTTTAAGTAATATGAACCAAAGGTAAGAAACTTCTCTTTAAAAATATTAAAAAAAATCTATGTTCAAAAAATTCAAAAGGATTTTTTTATGAAAGTATTTCTGTTTTATGATTATGTTATGGTTATTGGGAATTTTTTATGATTAAGGGTGGGTACTATATCTCCATACAATGCATTGGGTATGTTTATGTTTTAAGTTGACCAAAATGTTTATTCTAAGTGTAACTATGATGGTTACACCATAAGGCAGCCGTGAGGATTACATTATAAGTTAGTTGTGAGGGTTAAATTGTAATGTATATATGTGGTTTAAAAATCATATGGTATCCATGATTGTTATAATTATTATATAAGTAATTCCCAAAGTTACCTAAATTTTTTATTTATTTTTTCTATGTTTTATGAAAATTTCGTGTTTCCACAAAGTATATGATACTTTATGGGTGATAAGTATGTCTTTGTGAAAATAATTTCATATGTTTATATGTATTCATGGACTAATGGTTCTTTTTTTTATGTCCCTTAATAATATTTTTTTCTCATCCCATCTCTTAAAATTTTTTTATAGGGTTTACAGATGGGTAAGAGAAAATAAGATGCCAAGATGAATACTGTAAAGATTTTTCATGAAAATATTTCATGTTTTTTTAAAAACTTTTGAATTATGGAATAAATGGATACTGTATTAATAATACACACTTTTTTTCATATGTGTTGTTATGTATAAATTATTTTCTAATTCTCAAAACTCTTAACTGGAAATATCTTTGGGAATTTAAGAAAGTGAATTTTATTTGAATTAACTAGATTATGTAATGTTTAAGGCTGGGTCCTTATAGTTGGAATCAAAGCATGGGTTAGATAACTTTAGGTCTTATAAGGATGTTAATAGAATACCATAAATTATTTTTACCTTATGGTTATTTTTAAATGATATATCATTTCAATATTACCATGTTTCTTCATCAAAGATATTTCTAATCAAAATGGTTTTCCAAATAATAAATAGAGATGCTGAAGTAAGAAGGCACCGTGAGGATTATATCTTTATGAATCCACAACCCATAATGATGGGAATTGGAACCAAGAATTTTTTCATATTAATGGATCAATTTAAATAGGTTATAAATGGTGGCATGATCCATACAAGAGAACAAATTTATCTACAAAAAGAACATGATGATAATGTTACATTTTATGAGGCAACACCCTCCTGCTTTCAGTGGATTTTCTAAACCAGAGGTGGATTAAGTGTGGATTAAATACCTTTAAAATATATTGTATTTCATGAGGTATTCATATAATCAAAATTTTACTCTTTATATTTATTATTTTTATGGTTAATACAACTAGTGGTAGTCAATGGTCAAGAATATCAAAGATAGCGATAAGATTTATGCCTTGGAATGTGTTAAATTTAAGTATATGTTCTTTGAAAAATATTTTCCTAAGGTGGTTTGACTTAGGATGGAAAAAAATTCCTAAAATTTTAACAAAAGTTAGAAGACTCAGTGGCCATGTATGAAGAAAAATTCACACGATTAGCAAGGTATATTCCTAATCTTATTCGGGATCTTGATAGTAAAATAAATCATTTTTACTCAGGATTGAAGCTAAGATATCGAAGGGAATTTGCGTCTCATGAGTTAAAAATTTATAAAAAACTTGTTCTATGTACTGAGAGGGTAGAGATGGAGTTTTATGAAAATCAAATTTACTTTTACAACAAGTATAAGAAAAGTTCCAGATGGAAAGAAATGGGTAAGAATCAACCAAGGAAATCTGGTTGTAAGAAAATTAAGCTTCCAATTTGTGAAAAGTGCGGTAAAAAGAACCCTATGGAATTTCTTAAAAAATATAGGAAGTGTTTTCAATGTGGTATGTTTGGAAATATGGCCCAAGATTTCAACAAAAAAGAACTCGGTGAATGTATGTCTAATTTTGATAAGAAAACTATAAAGTGATTTAAATGTGGTGATATGGGGAATTATGAAAATACCTACCCAAATAAAGATTTGAATGACGGAAAGCATCCATATTTTAAGGAGAAAGGTGTAGTGAAATCCTTTTCGAATAGGTCATGAGATGTTGGGACATCTAATGAAGTCATATCATGTACTTAGTTTGTTTACTTCGATTTTGCTAATGTTTTGTTTGATACGAGGTCTACACATTCCTTTATTTCTGAGAAATTTTCTGCTAAATTGGAAATTTCAACTAAAGAAATGAAACTAGAGGTTATGGTTAAAACACTAGAGCGAAATATTACATAAAAAGGCATTATAATAATCTTTCTATAGTTGTATGTCGAAATAAATTAGCTACAAATGTTTTTGTTTTTCCCTTAGTTGAGTTTGATGTTATTTTGGGTATGGATTGAATTTCGGTTTATTATGATAAGATTGATTCTAGAGATAGCGAAGTAGTTTTTCAGAAAAAAATTCAGTTTTTATAAAGGAATGAACCCATACGATTAATAACATATTAGGAATCCAAGAAGATTTTAAAATATTGAAATCAAAGTTATCTTGCAGATATTATTGCGAATAATGGAACTACTAAGATAAATGATGTTCCAGTTTAAATGAATACTTGGATGCTTTTATTTATGAGTTTCCCATTGTTATACCTGATCAGGAAGTTGAATTTAGTATTGAATTAGTTTTTGATGCTAATCCAATTAAAAACCCCCTTATATAATTCCTCAATTGTAACTTTTAGAATTGAAAAAGCAGTTTCTATAGTTACTTGATAAATATTTCATTTATTATAGCACTTCCCCATGGGGTGATCTTATTTTGTTCATTAAAAATAAAGATGGTTCCATAATTATTTTCATTTATTATAGATCTTTTAATAACAACACTATTAAAAATTGGTATCCATTTCCTCATATCGATGACTTGTTTGATCATCTCTAGGGAGATCAGTATTTTTTAGGATTTAATTGAGATCCAAGTACCATCAGATGAAGGTGAATGAGGATGGAATTCCAAAAACAACATTCTGAACTAGATATGGTCATAATGTGTTTTTTGTTATCCCATTTTTATTTATAAATCCTCCTTTTATATTTATGGATATTATGAATATAATATTTAATGAATATTTGGATAATTTTTTTTATTGATGATATTTTGGTGTTTTAAAAAAGTTATGAAGATAATGAAAAACATTTAAGGATTGTCTTGCAAACTCTGAAATAAAATGAGTTATATGGGAAATTTAGAAAATGTGTTTTTTGGTTTAAACATATTTCTTTTCTTGAGAAAACTGTAAATTTGGATGACATAAGTATTGATCTCTCCAAAAAAGTGGTTGGTGAATGGATAAGACCTAAAAATGTTACTGATACTCATATTTTTCTTGTATTAATCGACAATTACCAATGGTTTATTAAAAACTTTGAATGGTTATCTAGTACAATAACTAAATTAACATGAAAAGGTGTTACATTTATCTAGACAAAAGAATTTGGTGTTTGTTTTCAGTAACTGAAGAGGAGATTGGTGAATGACCTAGTTTTGGCCCTACCTTATAGAAATGGTGATTTTGTCATCTACAATGATGCTTCATTTGAGGGAATTGGTTATTTATTGATACAAAATGATCAGGTAATTTCTTCTACTTCAAGAAGACCGAATCCTCATGAATTAAAATACCCTACACATGATTTGAAATTATTACCTGTGGTTTTTTTATTTGAAAATTTAGAGGAATCATTTATATGGAGCCAAATGTGAAATATATACTGACCATAAAAGTTTGAAGTATATATTTACTGAGAATAAATTGAACATGAGGTAGATAATAAGGATTGAACTAATAAAGGATTATTATTTCATGATCAATTTCTATCATAGAAAAGAAAACAAAGTGGTGTATTCCTTGATTCAAAAACATCATAAAACATTAACCATGTTACATTTAGTACACAACCCCTTGATTAATGATTTGATGAATTTTGGATTGGATGTTATTGGTGTAAGAAATTCCTCTGGTGTGTTTTAGGTGTCAGTGAATTATTCTCTCTCAGATAGAATTAAGCAAGCACAGAAAAAAGACCGTAAGTTATAGAAAAAGGTAGAATTGGTTAAGAAAGGCAACTTGTATGAGTTTATTATTGATAAATATTGTGTTTTGATATTTAAGAATAGATTATGTGTGCCTTGTAATTTACGGATGAAGAAATAGTTGTTAAGTGAAACTCATAGTTCTCTATTTTTAGTTAATACTAGAAGCACTAAGATGTACGATACCTTTGAGAGTATTACTAGTGGGCTGGAATGAAAAAAGATATCACTGATTTTAAAACGAAATGTTTGACTTTTCAATAGGTTAAAGTATAGAGACAACTACCAAAGGTGATTCTTCTTCCTTTTCCTGTACCAGAGGGGAAATGGGAAAATATATTCATGGATTTCATGGTGGGACTAGCAAAGAATTATCAAGGTAAAAATGTGATTTGTGTTATTATTGATCAACTAAATAAATCTTCACATTTTCTTTCTATTCAAGATACTTTGTATTTGGATTATCTTTCTCGACTATACGTCAAAGAGATAACTAGGTTTAATGGAGTTCCTCTCTTCATTGTGTTTGACCATGATCCTAGTTTTGCTTCAAAATTTTGGAAAGGATTTCAAAAGTTATTGGGATATGAATTAAATTTTAGAACAACCTATCATCCCCAATTTTATGGATATACTTAACGAATAGTTTAGACCTTGGAAAACATGTTATATGCTTGTTTAGTGGACTACCAGGGAAGTTGAGATCAACATCCTTCTTCAATTGAGTTTTCATTTAATAAATGTTTTCATTCCAATATACAGATGACAGTTTTTGAGGAATTATATGAAAAGCAGTGTTGAACTACAACATTTTGGGATGAAGTTAGGGAAAGGAAGTTGATGGGACCAAAATTAGTAGTGTAAGTAGTTGAGAAAGTGAAGAAGATCCAGTAATACATGAGGATATCTCAGTGAAGGAAGAAAAGTTTTGAAGATAAGAGGAGGAAATATGTTTCTTTTGTGGTAGGTGATCATGTTTTCCTTAAAATATATCCTTGGAAATTTTTTATGCATTTTGGTAAGTAGGTAAATCTAAGTCCATAGTTCATTGAACCTTATGAAATCAATGATAAAGTTGGACTATTTTCCTATCAAGTATCTTTTTCTTTGAGTTTATCCTAGGTACATAATGTTTTTCATGTTTTTATATTAAGAAAGTATGTTGCATATTCATCTCATTTTTTGTGCCCAGATGTAGTTCATCTGGAAGATAACCTTTCTTTTGAAGAGACACCTGTTCAGATTCTTGATTGTAGATATAAAGTATTGCAGAATAAGGTAATTCACTAGGTTAAGGTTTTATGGAGAAACCACATTGTTGAAGAAGCAATATGGAAATATAAAAAAACTATTAGGGAAAGGTATCATAACTTGTTTAATAATTAAATAAAAATTGATAGGATTCAATTTCCAGAAGGTGGGGAGAATGCAACAACCTCGGTACTTATGAAGTAATTTTTTTTTCATTTTGAAATTAAATAGTTAAATTCATTATAAATGTATGATGAAATAAGTGGTATTTATAGAGATTATGGAATCTATACTAGTAGAATAGTAAACTCATCTATGATGGTATAAATAAAATATATGTATCTTATAAGTAAAAATATGATATATTTATATCATGGATTATATAAATAAATGTTTCAAAAATGACAAATTAAGTGTTGGTATTTTTTAAGTCATAAATATTTAATTACAATTTTATAATTAATATAATGATTTAAAATAAAATATATTTTCATAAAATAAATTAATAAATTATTATTTTTCTGTCTTATGATTATAAGATAATTTTATGATACCTTAATTAATTTTTCAAAGTGTTATAAAATCAATTATAATTTTTAAATTGGTATGTTTCAAATAATTGATGATTTTAATTAAAAATTAAATTTCTCATATTTAGAAAATTATTTTAAAAAAAAGGAGTTCAATTTTTATTTATAGACATCGAAAAAATGGTTAGGTTGAATTTTTTGGATTTTTCTAAAATACTTGAACTTTTGGTGAATAGTGAAATACAATAATTTGTGGTATATATACATTATAAGTTAAATAGACTATTACTTGATTCATTACTGATGCAATCACCATTATATCAAACTTATATTCATTATTTTAATTTTTTATTGATAATTATCAAACTATTCAGGGTCTTGAGCTAAAATAATAAACCAAGGAATAAAATAATGAGAAAACACCCCTCTCCTCCACTATAAATACCACCTCTTTCCACCTCTTATCCTCACACCTAAAATCATTGTAGCTTGTTTAATTTGTTCAATATTACTCTCCCAAGACCATTCTATAAGTCCAAGACCTACAGGTCTCCCAAAAAGGCCAAAACCAACAACCTTAAGGAAGTTCTCAAGGAGAAGAAGTTCAAGAGATAAAATCATCTTTCATTTTCTTTTATTCTATTTTCATTTATTTTCTTTTATTTTTATATCCCCATATCCCCTCATCCAAGTGACATGATGAATCTATTATAATATCTTATATATATTGGAATGTTATTTTGTTAATGGAATATCCATCATCAAACCTCTCAGCTTATCCTCTTATTCTAGAAAATGAAAGCATCGTTCATAACGTGTCGATTCCCCACCTTCGTGTATGATGAATTTTAATTTTACTTTATGGCCTTCAAGGATAGTCATAAAACAATTATTATGGTTAAATAAAATTTTATTATACATATTATAACTTATATAATGCTTTTGGACCAATATATTTACATGATATTAAATAAAATGATATAAGTTCTTAATGGCCGTAAAAACCATGAAAATAAATTAAATCATTTTCATTAATGTTTTATCTAATGAATCGTCCTCATATTAGAGAAAAAATGATATATGGTGTCATTTAAATTTCTGGAAATATAATAATTTCATTTCATTCAACTTCTGTAGTTTTTAATCCATTCGAGAAGAAAATCCACAATGAACCAACCACAGAAACCATGAAATAAACACATCTGAAACAATGAAAATAACAAAATATTATCAATAAATGGGTGAAAATATATTATTAAAAGATCATATAAGGTATTATAAATATTTATATAGTTCTTTAATATATTAATAAAACTCTTTAAACCATTATACAAGAGGTTTGAACACGTTTTAAGTAAGATGAACCTGAGGTAAGGGACTTTTCTTTGAAAATCAACTTTTAAATTTCTTTTTTAAAAAATTTCAAAAGGAATGTTTTTATGAAAGTATTCTTGTTTTATGATTATTTTATGTTTCTTTTCCATTTTTTATGATGAATTTTGGGACCTATATCCTCCTCCAATGTATTGGTTATGTTTATGTTGGAAGTTGACTATAATGGTTATTCCAAGTGTAACTATGATGGTTACAGCATAAGCTAGTCATGAGGGTTACAACATAAGGTAGACATGAGGGTTACATTGTAATGTAGCTGTGAGGTTTAAAATTCTTATGGTATCTATGATGGTTATAATTATTAAATAATTAATTCCCCAAGTTAGCTAAATATATTATTTATTTTCTATATGTTTTATAGAAATATCTTATTTTCACAAAGTATATGATACTTTATGGGTGAGAAGTATGTATTTGTGAAAATAATTTCATATGTTTATAGGTATTCATGGAATAATGGTTATTTTATTTTTTATACACCCTACTAAGCTTTTTGTGATAATCCCAAGTCTAAAAATGATTTTCACAGGGTTTACAAATGGGTAAGAGAAAAAAAGAAGAAAAACTAAATATTGTGAATATTTTTCATGAAAATATTAATTATTTTATTAAAAACATTCTTATTATGGAAGAAATTGATACTATTTTAATATTATCCACTTTGTATTCTTGTGGGATGATATGTGTGAATTATGTACTAATTATCTAAAACTATAAAATGAAAGATCTTTGGGAATGTAATAAAGTGAATTCTAGTTGAATTAACTAGTTTATGCAAGGCTTAAGGACATGTCCTTATAATTTTACCAACTTGTTAATTTAAGGTTGGGGACGAAGCCTCATTATATTATTAAAGTAAAGCAAATACCTCCTTTAACCGGGTAGAGGGAATCCATTACATAGCTCGAAGGCCTAGTGAGCATGTATCCCATTACATGGCCGGCAGACCAAAATTTTAAGACCCAAACCCATTCTCTGAATAATACTTCTACAGTACCCACTACTTCTATATTGTCCTACCACTGCTACAGTGCCTTGCCACCGCTATGGTCCCTACTATTGCTATAATACCTCTGCTGCTATAGTGCCGCTGTAGTATTTCTACAAAACCTGCGTCCAATGGGTTTTGAGCCTCCATTTTTCATGTAGGATTATGGCGGGTTTTGGTCCACTTTAACTCCTCAACATTTATTGTGTACTCAAGTAAATATTTTATTCACTGAAATACATATTTTATTCCGAAACCAATTAATAAATATTTATTAAACATTCAATAAGAAAATATTTTATCCATAATCCAATGAATAAGTATTTATTAAATATTTACATAATGAAATGAATTATTTTTTAATGATTAAATATTTATTTTTTACCTTATGAATATTAGTGATTAATAAAAATTGAATAAAATTATTCCTTGGTCATGAGAATAATATTTTTTCCAATAATTAAATTCAAATGGATTTTAATCAAGATCAACGGAAGAACTTAGTGTGTGGCCCTCTAGGATTATTTCTCATTTGCATTAAGTAGGTATGCCTAAAGTGAGACATTACTTTATAGTAATTGGTAAAGGAACCAAAGAGAAAAAACTTAATGTCATAACACTGACAACCACAAACAAATTCTCTCTATGTAATATAATATCTTTATCTCAATATATCATCAAGTTGGTTGCACATTTGTGTAATCAACCTATATACTTGATACGTCTTTCATTGAATATATAAAATAAATGTTGTTACACCTTGGACATGAAATTTAATTTGACAATTGTATTTCAGTTGAAGGGATGAGATATCAACTTTCATAAAGATAGAAAGAAAAAAACATTCCTTGATTTTTCTATTAATAACATATCATTTATGTTTCACCCAATGTACCCTAGTTCCCACCAAAATTTGGCGTAATAGTTTTTGTCAATAAATACAATTGTGCGATTAATGACATGTATTAATGTTAATCCAAAACTTTCAGTACCATTATACAAGCTCATTGATTGGAATATCCGATGATACAAAACTTTCTAAATTCCTACTGGTGGGATTTTTCTCATAATCTCTCATACTGATGGTTAATAAGTACCAAATTCATGAGAAGAATCTTAATCTACTTATGAGTATTCACACATGATAGTATATGTACTATGTGTGCTTGTATAGTATGTTATCTATCTGTAGAACTATTTTTAATAATTACGTCATAACATTCCTAGGTTTATATCATAGTAGTGAGTTGCTATTCCCTTTTCAATGAAACATATATTTTAGGAAATTATCACTTCAATGTTATCTAGAAGAAAGACCAATATGTGATAATACATTTAAATTATTATTCACATATTTGAATATAAATGTAATATAAAGTAAAAAATTAGTTGGTTATAGGTCACTAACTCCAATAAATATAGGCTTAGACTTACCTAATAGAAACTGTTGAAATGAAACAAATCTCATATCATTAAAGGGAATTGAGGAAATTATGGAGGATCCTCATTCCAATCCTTTATTGTTTCATGGAAAACTAATAAAATCATTTTATAGACCTTATATAAATGAATTAAGGATCCCATCCAGGGTTCCTTTCAAGAGAGGATGAGAATATCGTGGATAAAAAATATTAAATGAAAGAATACCAATAATTCCTAGATCCAACAATCCAAGATCCAATCAAAAAATGTTACTAATGGAAAGGGACCCATAAAATCATCCAAAGGAATATCTTGGTTCATGATCCCTTTTCATAGGAGAAATAATGAGGGTTTTTGGGTGGCTTCTCATTAAAAATTTAATTTTCTGATTGAGTAATCCTGTGTACATGGTCTATCCACATAGTTTACCAAACTATGTGCTAACTATGTGAGAGTTACTATCCAAATATAGTCTAGGAATATTGGTTATTTTGCATGGTTTGGTATACCATGTTCCAAACATTAAAACACCACTATCTATAAGGTATCCAATCACATGGTTACAAAGGGAACACACATTATTTCCTCTACCCATACACCAACCGTTTTCCATATAAACTTCTTCCAAAACATAACAAAACTACCCATAAACTTCCCAAGTACAAAACTCAACAAACTATTTCTAAAAAACCAAAAAATATAATATGAAAAATAAAATAAAATACAAACATAACAAACATTATAAATCTAAGGGGCATTACAAACTTCTTATCTTAAGGACATATCATACTCATGAAGTGTCTCTAGGAGTCCTGCTCGAATAACTTAGGCCACTAAGCCTGTATATTTGATTACCACTCCCAAGTATTTTTTTTATTTAACCTTACTTACATAAAACTTGAAAAATAGACAATATCTTCCCTTGAATCAAATTTTCACTCTAATAAAAAAATTTCACTAGACATTTCTTATACGAAGCATCTGCCTCCAACTCTACTTCTTCTCAATAAATTACATGTGTTGGGTCCAGCCCATACTTGCATAGATGCGACACATAAAATACATCATAAATACCCCAATTTAGTTGAGGAAGGCCCAACTTGTAATTCACCATAAAAATATGTTTCTTGATCATGAATGACCCCACAAAATATGGTACTAACTTTCCTTTCCCCCACAACCATCGATTCCCCAACTGAGGTGACAACCACAAGAATACTAGATCTCCCATGAAGAACTCTAAGGGGAATCTTCTTCAGTTTTTATATGAATGATTCCTACTACAAGTAGTAACTCTCTAATTCTGAATCAACTAAACATGTTCAGAAGTCTCATACCTTAATATTAGTGTGATCACTACTGACTCACCCATCTCAAGCTAACACAATAGTGAATGACATGGTTGACTATCAAGTGCCTCAAAATGAGTCATTTGAATCAAATCCTAAAAACCATTATTATATGAAAAATCTACCAAGGAAATATTGTCATCGCATTACCCACTGAAATCAAGAACACTATCTCTTAATATATTCTATAGAACATAGATCATCGTATCCAACTATCCATCTATGTATGAGCGATATACTATTATCAACTTTATCTATGATCCCAATTACTTCTATAGGCCTGTCCAGAATCATGACATAAAAAACATGTCCTAATATGATATGATACTCTTCTTCACACAATTATTTTACAATATTTTACACACCTATAGTTTCACCAAGTCATCTATATCTTGGGTTTCTCGAATAGACAAGAAGTGTGTAACCTTCGTGATCTAGTCAACCACTACCCATACTGTATCTCAAATCCTTGGAGTACTGGGTTTTCCCATTTTGAAGTCTATCATCACTTCATCCCACTTATATATGGTCACTAGAAGAGGCTACCACAATACTCCTAGCCACTAATGTTTTGATTTTACCCTCTGAAAACTAAGGAAACAAGAAACAAACCCTGTAGCATATTTCTTTATTCTCAACCACAAAAAATGATGTATCATGTCACAATACATCCTAGTCGATCTAGTATATATCACCTACTACTAGGAATGAGAGTATGACATTAAATATTCCTTCATGTACATGGTAACCAAAAATCTTCCATGCATGTTATGTATGTCATTCCAATTTAAAGACCATCATGAAGAAATATCATCTCCCATAAGTCATTCCCCTAACACCTAAATATATGAACCTTATTCTTGGTTATAATTTACTCGATCCAAAAAAGGGTAAGTGATGACCAAGGGATCTAGGTTACCACCACTTGATCATTTAAACCACCCATCTTCCAATCTTCTAAAAATATCATCAACTTCTAATCCTCTTTTGATGTTTGAACTCCCAGTTCTTGTGTCTTCTCACTAATATCATCTAAAACAACATTTCCTTTCACCGAGGGATATACTATTTAAAAGTTAAATTTCATAAAGTTATATACCCAAATCCTCTTTCACAATTTTCATTATCTATGGGAGAAAATATATCAAAATATATTATTGTTTTTGTAAATTAAAAATCTTTCACCGGATAGATAATGATGCCAACACTTCAAGACATAAACCACAATAGCTAACTTTAGGTTATGTTTTGGGTAGTTTTGTTATGGGGTTTTAGTTGAAGATTCCCCAAAGTGATTACCCAATATTCCTACATCAAGAAATACCACAAGACAACTCCTAAAGAATCATAATAGACTGTATATCCAACCCATAGGTTTGGGAGAGTAAGAATCAGAGTAGATTACAACCTATTATTTAGTTCTTGAAAAACCTATTTACACTGATTAATCCACTCAAACTTGACTCCAATCCCTGTCATCTTAGTTATAAGCACTTATAATTGAGAGAAAATATGAATTAACCCCTTGTGATATATTGAAAACCCCCAAAAGATACAAATGTCATACAAGATCTTAGGACATTCTCATACCTTCACTACTTCCACCTTCTCAATATCGACTCATATTTTTTCTACAGTGATCCAATTCTTAAGAAAATATACCGCTTGGATCCAAAAATTACACTTAAAGAACTTATCTTAAATCCAATTCACTCAAAGTGTGATTAGCATAATCTCCAAATGTATATCATGATACTCTTGGATTAGAAAGTAAATAAAGATACCCTCAATATAAAAATGAAAAAGGGGTCTAGGTAGAGATGAAAAATATATTTCATGAGAGAAATGAATACCACAAGTGCATTAATCAACCCAAACAAAATGACGAGATACTTGCACAATATATAGCTTCTTCAGAATGATTCTTTAGGAATGTCCTTGGTCTTAACCCAACGTTAATGATATCCAAATAAAAAATCTTAGAAAACCACCTAGATACTCTCAACTAATTGAACAGATCATCTCTCCTTGGTATTAGATAGATATTCTTCACTATTACTTGATTTATTTTCAATAATCAACAAAAAACCAAATAATACCATATTTTTTCTTATAGAATTGGATAAGAGAAACCCAAGTAGAAGTGCTCGGCTGAATAAACCCCTTTACCCTCATATCCTCAACCTTATATTTTAACTATTTCAACTTGGATGGTTCCATACAATATAGATGAATTGATATCGATGATGCACCTAACTTGGTATCAATATAAAACTCTATTCCGCTTTTAGAATTAAGTCTTGATAAATCCCCCCAAAAAATATCCCTGAAATATTCCATTATAGAAGAAAGTGTGGATGGAATGATAAAATCATGTGATGAAATATTTATGCATACCACCTATTCCATAATGGGTCTGATATGACTAATGTTTGGTCTAATTATGCATTCCCCCAAATCATATTACGCAGTAAAAATAAACTACTTTATCTAAATATTTTTAAAGTAAAATCACCTATGATAGTAATAAATGCGATCTTAAAAACACCCTAGGAAGTCTATACTAAAGATAACATCATAGGTCTCCATTTATAGAATCATAAAATCCTATTCATATCTATATCCAAAAATTACTACAAGATACTCTGGGAATCTCAAAATATGATCTATTCTCCTTCCAAGTGGAGTGTAAATATATAAAAAACCAAAGGAAAAATTTACAGTCAAATCTAAACTAGAAATTTCTTGAGAAGAGATAAAATAATGAGAAACTCATATATCAAACAATGCAATAGAAATCATATACATAACCATAAATATACCTCTCACTATCAAAGGTCTCCCTATAACATCATTTAAAACATGATACATCTTATAAACTTTTCTTGCATCATACATATGACCTATTACACACTATCCTTGGATCATTTAGGAGAAAAAAAATCCTATGTGGTATATTAATATTGTTATGAGTCCTGATATTCTCCATGATCGAACATTTCAATTATAGTTAATTGTCAATCTGAGGTCCCTCAAACCAAGACCTCGATGCTAGTATCTTCCCATATTCCCTTCACTAAAATCTCTATAATATGCTCAAGAAACAACTATAGAGGTTACCCAACTAACCTAACATATGAAACTATATAGGTGGAGTATCATGGAACATGTGGTGATGCGCCCTCTTCTTAAATTGGAAACATCGAGGAGAACCACCTCCCAAGCAAAGAGAAAAATAACTCCTACTTTACTATAGTTTCCTTTCACCAACTCGCACATCTCTTCATCTCGCCTCTTTCAACATTTATAGGAGATACCCATAACCCTAATAGGAGGACCACTATTTAGTTTTATAAATAAGGGTAGGAGTCATGATTCCTTGTATTCCTCTAGAACCTTATCAACCATAATATCCTTTAGAAGCACATCTAGACACGATATGAGGTTGAATTTCAAAACTTGGTGCACCACTGATGTTATTAATATTTTCATGACTTATTATATTCCCCCTTTGCTGATTTTATATGAAATGTGCATAATTTGTGTGAAATATTAATGTTTTAATATTAAGTATAATATTTGAGCATTTTTAGAAGTAGTCAAATTGAGTCAGTTTACTGTTTTAATTATAACTATCACTATACTGATCCAAATTGTGTGGTTCTTGTTTTTTAGGATTCTCCTTTCAATATAAAACATTTCATTAGAAGGAACCATTATCCAATTCTGCTATTTGAAGGGTCATATGGTCCTCACAAACAAGACCAAAGAATCTGTGAACAAACTGGACCAGCCTTGAAGATTGATTTACTGGGCTCAATCCAGAAGTCCAAAAACATTAACTCTACACCATATTCTGGGGACACTACATGTAATCTTGGATAAAAATTTCAAGGCCCAAATACAAGTACAAGGGTCCCAAATAAATCTTTGAAGTCCAGCCCACCATTCTGGCCGAGAATTAAAATCAGTATAGTATGAATGACATATCTACTGATGTAAGAATCCAAGCGAGCTGAGATTTTGCAGTGTGAAAGAGGAGATATAGAAGGCCGACTTTGTTGAATAAGTCATTCGTATTTGAAGGCATCTTCCTGTTCAAAAATCCATTCACATTTTGGACATTGAAAAAGCATGGATAGAAATGGACAGTTTACCTTTGTTTAATAAAACCGCCATAACTTTGGATCCACTTGTCCAAATGCCTACATCTTTTGACAGTAGTAGGAAAACATTAGTATCTACAACTTTTAAGAAGGGGATATTAGGAGATTCGGCTTTCTGAATTGAAAAATTTTCGATGAAAGTGGAGGGACAGATTGGGAATGCAAACAGTCCACTCCTTGGGCTATAAATACTCTCCCCTTCTATCCTTGAGAGGGGTTGGCATTTCAGAAGACAGGAGATCATATTGGCACGAACAAAGATTTGAAAAAGGTTTGGGAGGACCTTCCATACTCAAGTTTTCACTTGAGAGACCTTTCCTCCTCTCTTTGTTTTCACTTACTTTTGTGTTCTTCATTTTTGTAATCTTGTAATTCTCTTTCTTCGTAATTCTGTTTTAATGCAAGTTACCTCTTCAATATCTCTTATTCTAATCCACCTTCTGTAGTTTAATATTTATGTTCCTAAAATAGTTTAAATTCAGTTGAATCTCCTTCCCTTCTTTTGCTTCCTCATTCAATCGAAAATCTGTTTTTAATTATCATCAACGTTCGTGTGTGTGTGTCAACGTACCACTCTTTTCTAATCCCTTTATTTTTATTCTATTCTTAATTTATCATCATAATTATTTTAACCAGAATATTAAACATCCAAATGTCTGAGTAAATCTCTCATTGGGGTGAGTTATAATTCGGGGATGTTAAGTGATTGAGAGTTTTGCTCGATGAGTATTCTTTAAATTAATATTGTGTATGTTAAACTTAATATGTCGTGGATTAATGATATGTTTTGTTTAACAAGTGGTTTCCATGGGTTATTGGAACCATAAATACACTACCATAAATAAGTTTTGATTTAGATTAGAACCCTAAGTTAAGTTAAGGCTTGGATTAAATCCTTCACACTTAGGAATTCCAATCAACGTCAACTTATGACATGGGTGTTAATTTAATGCAATAAAAAGTAAGGCTCAAGGATATCACATGCTTAACTCCCCAATAATGAACTGACCCAAATCTTTATCAATTTGGTAAATCAAACATCATCCATAAATCATTTCAATTAAGCTCTGCAAACAAACCCCCCTAATCAAAATACAATCAACAAAAAAGAAAAAACTACTACAAAGTATCATCGCCGAGGATTCGACCCGAGTGCTGCTATACACATTAGCAGAGCACCAGAACTTTGACCGGTCGATAGGCGACAATCGGCCGTGCGTTTCAAATGGCGCCGTTGCCAGGGATGGTGCTTTAAGTAGTCATTAGTTTCTGGTTATTGCAAAAAAAAACCCAAAAAAAATACAAAAGTTTAAAAAAATTGAAAAAAAAACACAAAGAAAAACCCGTCTTCCTCTTAAAATTCATAAACTGAAAAAATACAAAGAAAAACCCTTCTTCCCCTTTCTTCCAAAATCTCTCTGAATGCCCCGTATCCTTCCAAACAATCCCTCGGATTTGTTTGACCCTGAAATTGATAGAACTCTTCGTCGAATTAGGAGGACCATTAGGGATAACCAAATCACCCAAGAACCAATCATTGCCCTACCAATTGAATTAGATATGTCCAATCCTAGGGAACAAACATTGAAAGAACTTGCTGCCCCTGATATGAATTACCAACCTCTTGGTATTCAATATCCAAACATTGAAGCTGACTTCGAACTCAAATCGGGTTTGATTCATCTTTTCCCTCATTTTCACGGGCTAGCCGGTGAGGATCCACATCTCCACCTTAAAGAGTTCCAAGTGGTGTGCTATACCATTAAACCTCAAGGGGTTTCTGAAGAACAAATCAAGCTTAGAGCTTTCCCCTTTTCCCTAGCGGATTCTGCCAAGTCTTGGCTCTACTACCTCCCACCTGGTTCCATAAACTCATGGGTTGACATGAAGAGACTTTTCCTTGAGAAGTTCTTTCCCGCTTCCCGAACAACTTCTATCCGAAAGGAAATAAGCGGAATCCGTCAATTCCCTAATGAATCACTCCATGAGTATTGGGAGAGGTTCAAAAATCTTGTGGCAACTTGTCCACACCATCAAATCCCTGACCAACTCCTGATCCAATACTTCTATGAGGGGTTATTGGCTATGGAGCGAACTCTCATTGATGCCGCAAGTGGCGGTGCTCTTGTTGACAAAACTCCTGCAGCTGCAAGAGATCTCATAAGTAACATGGCTACAAACACGCAACAATTCCATATTCGAGCACATGCTCAAGTGAAACAAGCCCAAGAGAATCAATCCATAGAGCCCAACAAGATGACTGAGTGGATGAGTGAACTTACAGGTCTTGTGCGTCAACTAGCGGTGGCTACCAAAGCCCCAACCTCATCTTCTCCACAGTCATTATTCCCTGGACCTATCAAGAATTGTGGAATCTGCAACTCTCCATCTCATCCGACTGACACATGTCCACAACTTCAAGATGATCCATCTGATTCATCTAGTCCAATGGAGCTCAATGCGGCATATGCTCAGCGAAACTTCAACCCTCAACAATCAGGTCAGTTTGTTAGAAACTTCAACCAACCCCACTCTGATCCCTTCTCTTCTACCTTTAACCCACCTATGAGGTATGGTAATCCCATTTCTCATCCTCCTCAGTTCCCTCATCAAAATCCAAACCAGTTCCAATATGGTCAAAGTGGTGGTAACATCCATCAACCTTATCCTTTTGTTCCTCAACCCCAAAGGAACAATCCTCCTCCTGGATTCCACTATCCTAACGAGCCTTCCCAATTCCCCACCCAATACAATCGCTTTCCTAAGAACCAAAATCAAGGCCAACCCAATTTGGGACAAGCCTCTTCTTCTAAACAACCATGGGAAAGTGCTGTAGAGGATCTTGCTTCCTTCACCCATTCTAGCCTCAAGAACATTGAAACCCAAATAGGTCAACTTGCATCCCACCTTAGCCATCAACAACCATCCAATTCATCCCAACTCCCAGCTCAACCATTACCCAACCCTAAGGGTAATGTAAGTGCAATTTCACTTACATCGGGAAAGCAAATTGTTATGCCCCATGCTGATTGCTCTACCTCCCATTTCGATGTTGATCTAGAAAATGAAAAGAACAAAAAGCTGGAAAAGGAACTTGAATCCACTCCTTAACCTCCTTCCATTCCTCTAAGGAACCCAATTCCTTTTCCTCAAGCCATCTCCAAGCCTAAGAAGTCCTTTGTACCTGATCCTGAGATGATTGACATGTTTAGACGTGTTGAAGTGAACATCCCCCTCTTATATTCCATCAAATAAATCCCTAAGTATGCCAAGTTTCTTAAGGAATTGTGCACCCATAAGAGGCAACTTAGGAACATTGAAAATGTTTCAACCCAACAGTCCTTTCCCATGAAGTGCAAAGATCCAGGGACCTTCACGGTTCCATGCCAAATTGGAAGTTCCAACTTTGATGATGCACTCATATACCTAGGAACCTCAATTAATGTAATGCCCAAATACATTTTCTCCAACCTTGGTCTAGGTCCCTTGCACCCAACGAGTGTTGTCATTCAATTAGCCAATCGAAGCACTTCCAGTCCTGAGGGGATAATTGAGGATGTTCTTGTTCGGGTCAATAATCTTATCTTCCCAGCTGATTTCTATGTCCTTGACATGGAAGGTGAGACGACCTCTTCTCGATCTCCCCTAATTCTAGGAAGACCATTCCTCATGACTGTGAGAACCAAGATTGATGTCCATTCAGGCATCTTATCCATGGAATTCAGTGACCAACTGGTCAAGTTCAACATTTTCCAAGCCATGCGATACCCATCTGAGGATCACTCTGCATTCTCAATCTATGCTTTTGAGGACACTTCTAAGATTCAATCGAACCCCAATCCACCATGTTCTTCATGTTCTAATGATAAAGGATCTTGTGAAATATGCACCATGATTAACAAAGTCATAAATGGTGAAGTTGATGTGGACCTCTCATTCATAGACTCCATCAATCTAGAGGAACTTGAAAACTCTCTTGAATCCCACATCAACTCTGATCTCTACTGCTCCACCTTGGACTGTGTTGAGGAAAATGATCCAAACCCATCTGGAATCCCTTATCCTACTCCTAACTTGTCTAGCTCTCCAATCAAGGCTGAAACTGATCTAAAACCACTTCCTTCACACCTCAAGTATGCATTCCTTTTCCATGATCCCTCCTACCCTGTCATTATCTCTACTTCACTTTCTGAAACTAAGGAGTCCCAACTTGTTCAAGTGTTAGAGGAAAACAGAAATGCCTTAGGTTGGACCCTAGAGGATATTCCAGGAATCAACCCTGCCCTTTGCATGCATCACATCCATCTAGAGGAATCATCCAAACCAATTAGGCAACCTCAAAGAAGACTCAATCCACTCATACTTGAGGTAGTTAGGGAAGAGATTACCAAGCTTCTTCAAGCTGGTATTATCTATCCAATTTCTGATAGTGAATGGGTTAGTCCAATTCAAGTCGTTCCTAAGAAGGGTGGGATAACAGTTGTCACAAATGAACATGGAGAAGTGGTCACGACTCGAGTGAAAAACAAATGGCGTGTGTGCATCGATTATCTCAAATTGAATGCTGAAACACGAAAAGATCACTACCCACTTCCTTTCCTTGACCAAATGCTTGAGAGATTGGCCGGAAAGTCACACTATTTCTTTCTTGATGGTTACACCAGATACTTCCAAATTACAATCGCACCTCAAGACCAAGAAAAGACCACATTCACTTGCCCCTTTGGAACCTATGACTATAGGAGAATGCCTTTTGGCCTTTGTAATGCTCCTGCAACATTCTAGCGGTCTATGATGAGTATCTTTTCTGAATTCATTGAGAATTTCATGGAGGTCTTCATGGATGACTTTACCATTTATGGCGAGCCATTTGAATCTTTCTTACATTCACTCTCTTTGGTCCTTCAAAAGTGTGTCAAGTGCAACCTTGTGCTGAATTTTGAAAAATGTCACTTCATGGTTTCAAATGGGATTGTTCTAGGTCACATAATTTCTCAAGAGGGTATCCAAGTTGATCCATCCAAAATTGAGGTGATCCAATCACTTCCTGAACCCAAATCAGTTCGA
The DNA here is from genome assembly GCA_963277665.1 of Viscum album. NCBI lineage: Eukaryota > Viridiplantae > Streptophyta > Magnoliopsida > Santalales > Viscaceae > Viscum > Viscum album. The sequence continues at coordinate 1,299,882,684 of OY728121.1, forward strand.
GAAATTCGGTCCTTCCTTGGTCATGCCGGTTTCTATCGGCGATTCATTCAGAACTTCAGCAAGATTTCCCTCCCACTCACTCGTTTACTTCAAAATGTTGTCACATTCAATTTTGATGAGGCTTGCAAGAGAGCCTTCATTGAACTCAAATCTGCTCTCACATCTGATCCAATAATCCAACCCCCAGATTGGTCCTTACCATTTGAATTGATGTGTGATGCTTCTGATAGGGCCATTGGGCCTGTTCTTGGTCAAAGAAGAGAAAACATTCCTCATGTCATCTTTTATGCCTCAAAAACATTGGATGAAACTCAATCACACTACACTCTGACTGAAAAAGAACTTTTAGCTGTGGTTTTTGCCTTGGATAAATTCCGGCCCTATCTCTTAGGTGCCAAAATCATCATATTCACGGACCACTCAACATTAAAGTTCTTACTTAAGAAAAGTGATTCCAAACCAAGGATAATAAGATGGATTTTAATGCTCCAAGAGTTTGACCTTGTGATAAAAGATAAACCTGAAAAAGAAAACCCTGTGGCTGACCACCTGAGTAGAATTTCTAATTCTTCTCATTCTGAAATAATTGATCCTAAATTTCCAACTGAACACCTCTCATCTCTCACTCCAAAGTTACCATGGTATGCCCCAATTGTCAATTACTTGGTTTCCGGTGTTTTCCCTGAATATTTTTCAAAAGAACAAAAAGAAAAGATGAAAAGTGATTCAAAGCATTATTTTTGGGAAGATAATAAACTTTGGAAAACTGGGGCTGACATGGTAATTAGGAGATGTGTTGATGAAACTGAACAATCCTCCATTTTGGAATTCTGCCACTCAATGCCTAAAGGTGGCCACTTTGGACCACAAAGGACTTGTCGAAAGGTCCTAGATTCTGGATTCTTTTGGCCTTCACTCTTCAAGGACTCACACGAGTTCTGTCAATCATGTCCCACTTGACAAAAGTTTGGCACAATTTCCAAAAGAAACGAAATGCCTCAAAAGCCATTAATCTTCTGTGAGCTTTTCGATGTTTGGGGCATCGATTTCATGGGACCTTTTACCCCTTACAATGGATTATCCTACATTCTCATTTCTGTTGACTATGTTTCTAGGTGGGTCGAGGCCAAACCCACTAGGAAAGATGATGCTCAAACTGTGAGTGAGTTCCTCAAAACCCATATCTTCCATCGATTCGGAACACCACGTGCTTTGATAAGTGACTTAGGAACTCATTTCTGTAATAGAACCATGGAGTCACTTTTGAAAAAGAATGGGGTTGTACATAAAACATCCACTGCATATCACCCTCAAACAAATGGAATGGCTGAACTTTCTAACAGAGAAGTGAAAAGAGTGCTTGAAAGAATTGTTAAGCCCACAAGAAAAGACTGGCCCGATAGACTTGGTGAAGCACTTTGGGCCTATCGAACAGCCTATAAGACACCCATTGGGATGTCTCCATTTAGGCTAGTCTTTGGTAAAGACTGTCATTTACTAGTTGAAATCTAACATAAGTCATTTTGGGCTGTCAAAACATGTAATTTTGATTGTGAAAAATCTGGTGAAGAAAGATTGTTGCTGTTGACTGAATTGGAGGAGCTTCGACTCGATTCGTATGAGAACTCCATTCTCTACAAAGAAAAGGCAAAGTCACTCCATGACAAGAACATTCTTCGAAAGGTATTTCATGAAGGTGAAAAGGTAATGCTCTTCAATTCTCGATTTCGACTTCACCCAGGTAAGCTTAATTCTCGTTGGGAAGGTCCTTTTGTTATTACTAACGTTTACCCATTTGGTGCAGTGAAAGTCCAAGAACCTTTTTCAAAAAGAACATTCACGGTAAATGGACACCGGTTAAAGCATCACCATGAGAGGTCTCACAATCCAGGAACCACGTCGACTTCCATCGAAACCCCAACCACTTCAATAGAACCACCACTGGATGGAGACCCGCCAAATCCAAACCAGGGGGCACCTCTTTCCCTTTAACTATCTCTCTCCTCAATCTATCTTCCCTCTCTTCTTCTCTCTATTTCTTCTTCTTCCTCTCTCCCTCTCATTTTTTTACAACATTCTTCCACAACTTTTTTTTCTATTTTCTCTTTTGTGTGGATGTGTCATTAAAAATAAAAAAAATTAAAAAAAATTAATTAAAAAAAAATGAAAATTAAAAAAACAAAAGGGGTGTCATAATTACTCATCATCCAATATTGAAATTCTGTCCAACCATTTTGGGGAGTCAAAAGGCTTGTTTTAAACTCAAATATATTGAATTTTTATCTCAAACTTGGGTAAAAAATTTTGTGTCAATAACAAACATTTTGAATGAACAATTTTTGGTGGAAAATGATTCTCCCCTACCGTGAGGAATAACATTAGCCTTCATGCCAAGGTCATCTATGGCCATCTTTTTCATTGTGTGTCTTCACCACTGATTGTGAGTCTTGAGTTTGTAGACCTTCAAGCTGAATTTCCATCTTTTGTGTGCATTAATATGATAGAGGCATTTTCTAAGCCACATGAGAATCAGAATAGCCAAATAGCCTCCCGTTACCCTTACATTGATCCTACTTTTGAAAGCCCCTTTGAGCCTATGAAAACCTTTCTTTTGATAGCCACATTACAAGCCTAATACCTTGTCCCACCCAACATCTTCATGGATTTTCATTGTACAATTTTTTGAAATTTAAGTGTGGGGGGAATGGGCTTCATTTTTGGGCGTACTTTCATTGATTTCCAATGTGTCATCATATGCTTTAGGGAAAGAATCCATTAAAGTGTGGGGTAGAGGTTGTAATTCTGTGAGCTTTGGGGTGTATATGTGTAATTGTCATTTGTACAAAAGTCATTGAAAAGTGTTCAAAAAAATGAAAAAAAATTCTATAAAAAAAATGAAAAAAATAAAAAAAAGGAATGGGTTGTGTCTTGGGTGGGTCAAAAATCATTCATCATCAACCTTTGATCGTGTTATAACTACTAAAATTAGTTCCATGAGAAGATCAAACATGGGTTGGGAGATGACTGTGAGACTTGTTTCAAGCACAACTTTCGAAAAAAAAGAAAAAAAAAGAAAAAAAAGAACACTTGAATCATCTTGTATTGTGTCATTATTGGAAGTCTTCCATGTTGTACATATTCCATCATCTCACCCTATTCCATTTTCTATCTCCCTCACTTTTCATTCATCACACATTCATGCCCTTGTAAATATGTGTTTCTATTTCCTTTCAAATCAAATTTCAAAAAAAATGTGCATTGATTTTTCTATGTTGGTGTTTTTAACCCCTCTTTTCCTTTGGACATTATATACCTACCATCCCATAGCCACTGAAAAACCCCTTAAAATACCTCTTGATTCTTGTACACATTAGATTTGGTAATGGAAGCTGAGAGCTCTTACAAACTCTTGATTTTCACTTTTTGTTGGTGAATGAGTGAACCTCCTAAAATACATTTTTATCATCTTGAGAGGAGTAAGTTTTGAGTGCCTACATTTTCTAATTCAAACCTTGAACATGAAAAAATTAATTGTTTCTGATGCATTATTGTGAACCAAATTTGTGATGGAATTCAATATGGATGAGTGAAATAGTCTAAACCTCCCCTGATTGGAGAAAACAAAATTTTAATATTTGTTGGTGAGTGAAAATGATTTTGTCATGTTTTTATATTTGTTGCACATGGGGACATGCACAAAACTAAGTGTGGGGGAGTTGATGTTATTAATATTTTCATGAATTATTATATTCCCCCTTTTCTGATTTTATATGAAATGTTCATAATTTGTGTGAAATATTAATGTTTTAATATTAAGTATAATATTTGAGCATTTTTAGAAGTAGTCAAATTAAGTCAGTTTAATGTTTTAATTATAACTATCACTATACTGATCCAAATTGTGTGGTTCTTGTTTTTTCGGATTCTCCTTTAAATATAAAACATTTCATTAGAAGGAACCATGATCCAATTCTGCTATTTGAAGGGTCATATGGTCCTCACAAACAAGACCAAAGAATCTGTGAACAAACTGGACCAGCCTTGAAGATTGATTTACTGGGCTCAATCCAGAAGTCCAAAAACATTAACTCTCCACCATAATTCGTGGGACACTACATGTCATCTTGGATAAAACTTTCAAGGCCCAAATACAAGTACAAGGGGCCCAAATAAATCTTTGAAGTCCAGCCCACCATTCTGGCCGAGAATTAAAATCAGTATAGTATGCATGACATATCTTTTGATGTAAGAATCCAAGCAAGCTGAGATTTTTCAGTGTGAAAGAGGAGATATAGTTGGCCGACTTTTTTGAAGAAGTCATTCGGATTTGAAGGCATATTCCTATTCAAAAATCCATTCACATTTTGGACATTGAAAAAGAATGGACCTTCCATACTCAAGTTTTCACTTGAGAGACCTTTCCCCCTCTCTTTGTTTTCACTTACTTTTGTGTTCTTCATTTTTGTAATCTTGTAATTCTCTTTCTTTGTAATTCTGTTTTAATGCAAGTTACCTCAATATCTCTTATTATCATCCACCTTATGTAGTTTAATATTTATGTTCCTAAAATAGTTTAAATTTAGTTGAATCTCCTTCCCTTCTTTTGCTTCCTCATTCAATCGAAAATCTGTTTTTAATTATCATCATCGTTCGTGTGTGTGTGTCAACGTACCACTCTTTTCTAATCCCTTTCTTTTTATTCTATTCTTAATTTATCATCATAATTATTTTAACCAGAATATTAAACATCCAAATGGATGATTAAATATCTCATTGGGGTGAGTTATAATTCGGGGATGTTAAGTGATTGAGAGTTTTTCTCGATGAGTATTCTTTAAATTAATATTGTGTATGTTAAACTTAATATGTCGTGGATTAATGATATGTTTTGTTTAACAAGTGGTTTCCAGGGGTTATTGGAACCATAAATACACTACCATAAATAAGTTTTGATTTAGATTAGAACCCTAAGTTAAGTTAAGGCTTGGATTAAAGCCTTCACACTTAGGAATTCCAATCAACGTCAACTTATGACATGGGTGTTAATTTAATGCAATACAAAGTAAGGCTCAAGGATATCACATGCTTAACTCCCCAATAATGAACTCACCCCAATCTTTATCAATTTGGTAAATCAAACATCATCCATAAATCATTTCAATTAAGCTCTGCAAACAAACCCCCCTAATCAAAATACAATCAACTAAAAACAAACAACTACTACAAAGTATCATCGCCGAGGATTCGACCCGAGTGCTGCTATACACATTAGCAGAGCACCGGAACTTTGACCGGTCGATAGGCGACAATCAGCCGTGCGTTTCACCCACCTTGGGTAATAACTCAATTTCAAATTTCATATCCATTTAAGCCTAATTTGTAGACAATAGTGGTGAAAAGTTCACTAACAATATAAAACAAGTGGAATAACAGGACACCGATAGTGATCCTCCATGTTGAACCGACACTAAATGAAAATCCCTAGGCTGAACTAGTTGAACTTCCTAGAATACTGGCACAACTATTAGATAATTACTAGACACACCCTCCCGTACATCTGAAGGCACAATATGAGTTTCTATCATGTCAGAAACCTCTTAACTCAAGTTCTTAGGCGGCCCAATGGGGTGTCTTCTTGGCGACATATCTAAAAATTTAGAAGAAAATCAAAACTACCCTTGATAGTTTGAATCAACTAATGATTTAAAAAATAAAAGGAAAATTACAAAAGAGAAAAGGAAATAGACCCTTAGTGTCTACCCACTGTTACTAATCACCCAAGTCCTTTTCTACTTAGGGACTAAACTCATCATGGTGCACTACTACAAAACCCACCTATAAAAGCACTAGCATTTATCAGCCCTCAAAAAAGTCACTGACAAAGTTCATCTTTATCAGCTCTAATATAAGGGCAGATAAAGGAATCCTTTATCAGCACTAAAAAAAGGTGCTGATAAATTGCACCCATTATCATTGCTTTTTTTAGCACTGATAAAATTTAACCTTTATCAGCTCTTTATTTTAGCGCTAATAAAGGAAACATGTATCAACACTTCATTTATAGCATTGATAAAATGTGTGATTTATCAGCACATTTTTAGTGGTGATAAAAAATTCCCTTCATCATCTCTTTTTTAGCAATGATAAAAATCTAGAATAAAATAAAATATTAGACAAATAAAAATAAAATGAGTAAAATAAGAAAAATATCAAAAAAATATTAATTAAAACATTATTGATAAAAATGAATAAATTTAATATACTTATATATAGATTATAAATATTCATAAATAATATATATTAAATATGTATATATAAAATGAATAAGTATAATATATATAAAATGTTAATTAAAAATATATTAATGTCTTATTCATTTTTAATGTTGTTTGATTTTTCAATTTAACCTATATTAAACATCACATGTTGCATTTATTTCACACACATATATATATATATATATATATGTTAATGCATTTTTATACCCAACGTACACACAAATATACCTAGACAATATATAAAAACACATAAACCTAATATTTAGTCAATTTATTAAAATTTTAGTATATTTTAGAATTTCATTATAACATGATAAATTTAATATATATTATGTTTTTAATTGGTTAATGTTTTTAATACCATAGTTTGGGTATTCATTTTTAATGTTTTTTGTTTTTTATTTTATTTTTTAATTTTATAATTTTTATCATTTAATTATATATATATATATTTATTATGTTTTATTACTTTTAATATGTATTCATCCACTTAAATATATATCCGTATTTTTTTAATAACTCATATTTAATTAATTAAACTTATCCATTTTTTCAATATTTTAATAGTGTTCTCATTTTGAATTTTTCAATATCACTCATTTTTAAAATGCTTGTATTTAAAATTATATTTTCATTAATAATATTAAAAATATATTTGTAAATAAATATTTATAAATAAATAATAAATATATATTTACTATATTAATAATTATTATAAATAAATAATAATAATTTTTTAAATAAGTATTTATATAATGATAAATAAATAATTATATTATTTAAATAAGTATAAAATTATAATAAATTTATTTAAATAATTATAATTACAAAAAATTTTAATAGTGCTTTTGTAGCGTTGATAAAGATGAATCTTTATCAGTGCTAATTAAGCGCTGTTAAAAGATATATTTATGAGCGCTAAAACATTAGTGATGATTAATATGTCTTTTATCAGTGTTTTTAGGGTAGATAAAGTTCGAGATTAATTAGTGCTTAAAAAGCACTGATAAATATGTCTTTTATTAGCGCTTATAAATCCAGCGCTGATAAAAGGGATCTTTGTTAGTGCTTTTTTGAATGTTCTATTAAAAGTAACCCTGATATATTTAAAAAACCCAAACCATGACTCAATCATTCATGATTCTCAAGATCTTGTGGAACTCCTCTTCTATTGGTGAAACTCCTGTATGTTCCCTCAGATTAATCATGGCTAAAATCTAATGTATGTTATTTTATACTCTTCCTCTATCATTGTTTGATGTTTTGGGTTCTGATTTTTTAATTTTTGTACTGTTCTTAAACCTGACGAACCCCACATCTCTTATCGTCGCTACTGAAATAAAATTAGTGTGGTTATATTCCATCCTTTTTTCTCATTTCATATCTATTTGACTGTGAAACCCATTTCCCTTAGAGATACACATAAATGGTTTACTCTCATCTCGACATTAACAAGGAGACCTCTCATCCCCCCTCATTTTTCTCTTCATTTGAATAATATAGTGTTCCAAAATCTAGGAAGTTTCTCAAATTTAATTAATTTTATATACTAGATTATAGATTCTAAAGGATTAATTATGTGGGTTTTTAAGGATTTTGGGATACCAAGTTTTGGACCTCATTTATGGGTGATGAACATATAGGGACCAAGGTAAGTGTAAAAATCATTAAACATGTTTTTTTTATTTTTGTTGTTAATGTAAATTACTAAACCATGAAATGGGTTATTTATATTTATGATTTTAATGAATAATTTTTTATTGAATTCAAAAAAATATTGAATTAATTAGTCATTTTCAAAAAAATATTTTAGTGATGCATGTTGTGATAGTTTTGTTTATTTAATTAATTAAATATTATTATTAAACATTAACCATGGGTTACAAAGAGTGACGGGGAATTTATTTTTTGAGAAAAGCATGCTTAATTTTTTTTAAAAAATTTATTAGATTTGATAGAGTTGATAAATCATTGGGTAAATGGACTTTGAAAAACACAAGAATATATAAAGAGTATATTTCCCAAAAGTAAGTGAGTTATCCAGTGTTGGATAGTTGATGAAGAAAACTATGAGATGTGATTTATTAAGAGATTTTCTAATCAAAATAGAGAGATAATTAATTTATAGGATAAAAATAAATTTAAAAAACCATCTAACATGGTGAATAAATATAGTGAGAATAAAAATTGATTAAAATATACTTTTTATGAATGGATATTTATGCCCTATAAGTCATGATAAATTGTTATCCATGTACAAAATGCACAAAATAGAGATATGATCCCCCTATTATAATTAACCTTTTTTTGCATTCCATATCCAAACATATATTCTTCTTTGATAAATATTTATTACTAGGTTAAGGTGATAGCACTTCTTCAGTGATCAAGGGATCTCAAGAATATTTTTGAGATTTAAGGGTATTGTAATCTCATTAAAGTCTAGAATACTTTGTTTTCTACTTTAGTGTTATAAATCAAACATATTCTATTGAATCTTAAAGATGGATTCCACTGATACTATATTACAAGTATTCCATAGGTTTTTTTTCTTTGTCTGCATTCACATTTATCCTTAAGATAAGTCATCCTTTTTTTAGGTTTTTTATCCCTCTAATGATTATTGGATTATACCCTAAAACACAAAAGTGGTATGAGAGACTTGTTCTTCAAGGACACAATGTATTAATCTATTAGTTTTTCAAATAAATAAATGTAAAATTGTATTATGTCAATAACATATATTATGATATGAAGGATTTCTTTGTTCATCCATAGCATATGGCTATTATATATCAATTGAGGTGACATTTTGAGTGATTCCATTAGTCTAGGTTTCTGGGACACTTTAATCCATAGATGCTTGGTTGTATTCCGTATCTTGATGATTTATTGGACTCTCTATTTCAAACTATCATTCCTCCCATCATTAATAGATGGAAGGAAATCAAGCATCTCACGACAGATTAAATAAAGGTAGCAAGGGTTAATTGTACTATAGTATTGAAGTATTATATCTCTATTCAATATTTCATGCAAGATACACGAAATTATAGACTTTTATGAATGGAGTGCATTGGATTGTTGTTATTCAAGATAAATTAAATGTTTTACTACTCATAAAAACAATGAATTATGAACATGATGATCTTTCCAATCCCGAGAAACAATAAAATGTTGATGATAAAACTGAGGAATTATTAAGGGATCAACAACATATTTATGAAAAAAATGAAACAACAACACCAAAAATGCAACATCATAGTTTTGAAAAAAATTATCAAGGAAAGAAGTCAGAGTAAAAAATTTGGGGTTCTTTGGAATCAACATGACCAACATATTGACCCCAACAAGTCAACATTCATTAGTTATATTGGGGTTACAAAAATTATGAATATACCTATTGATATTGACTCATAACATGACGTCCAACCCACAATGAAGAAAATCATTTAGGAAGTTACAATGGTAATGATAAAATATACTTTCCCTATTTTATTGAAAAATTATATAATGAAATGTTTATTTATTTTTCATTATTCCCTGCATACTTAATTTATTTTAGAAGACTTCCTTAAGAAATTTTTCCTAATATCCTCTAAAAAATCCAATAGAGGGTTCTTAAATATTTTGACGAAGTTATATCTTAGAGATGCTAAGGGGAAAATAAATCCCCACCCACCACTTTGTTATGAACTCAATATAATGCAGAAAAAATGGACTGCTTTTAGCAATCGTTGCAATGAGAAATCATTTCAGGTTCATTGCAATAAATAATATATTATTTAACATTATTTATTTTATCCAACTTGATTCAAAATTGTTAATTTTTTAAATATAAAAAGAGTGATGGAAATAAAGAATGTGCATCAGAACCATCATAACCCTATCACAAATGAAGGATGGGGTACACTTCATTAGAGAAGAAATCGATATGTATTTTAAATCAAAAATTAAAGTTTAATTATGTGATTTGAAATAACATGTGTTCCTTGTTTATATGCATATTGATGTTTTAAAATCTGAAGCCACTTACATCCCACATCATGTGCTATGGAAGGAGGTTCATGTAAATCAGGATGGTATATTAGTTGATGAAAACACAAAAGCAATATGGGAAGCATGTGTAAGTATGATATAATTGTAATTAATTATTATTTATAACAATATTAAATAAAATAAATGTTCTCATATTTTTATATGGTTTAGACATAAGAATCGTCAATGGCCGTACCAGAATAAAAGTGAATTTTAATTGCTTTGAAGTAGCCTAGACAATATATCCGTGTTAGAGGATAAGGTTATGGAGTCTCTCCTTGAACATATTTTGAGAAGTTAAAATCACATGAAGATACATATAATATAATGAGACGAATGCAGACACAAATAGACTCACTCTAAGATATTATTTTGTCATCTGGTTTGGTAGAACAATGCATAAGAAAAGATCATAGAGAAATGAAAGTGGAAAAAAGATAATCACATGATACAAATAATACCACTAGATTTGAGGCTAGTCATTCCACCCAAACCTTAACTGGGGAAATATATTTTTTTTCATTATTATCTCTACTAAATGTGAATCAAACAACTTCCATTAACTTTATATTACTAAAATTATACAAGGTGTAATTCTATGTGATTTTTTTTTCTGTCAACACTAATGTACCTCCATGTTGTGAGGGGTACAATGTATAATATCCCAGGAGACTAGATACACAATCAACCAATCCCAATGTATCACATGAGAGTGGAGAAATTAAAGGTCGAATCAGGGAAATATAGTGAATTGACCAAGAAAATAGAATGAAATTCCGAGAGTACCTTCTCTCCCCCAGTTCCAGAGCACCCTTTATTAACATTAGAAATTCATGTAGATAACACATTTAACAATAAAGATATGTATTACATTCACTATAAATAAAAATTATTTGGAGCTTCCATTATAGATGTAATTGGACTCGATTATCTAGACGAGATTCTCAAGCATGAATGGACTAGCATCTCAATTGTGAATACATACATAAAGTACATTTTCATAATACATATGTCCAAATAGTGAGATAAATATATTCATTAAAGTTAATAACTAATAATATTTTGTATAGGTGTTTATATTACAACTATTTAAAGGGAAGATCTTGTGAAGAATGATTTGGATTCATTAATCCCTGTATCATTTATATGGCAGAAATTACTTTGAATGAGGAAGAAATTAAGTAGAGAAAGACAAGTTACTCAAATAGTTTAATAAAAAATCATCAAAATACAGACTATTTTTGATGCATACAATGAAAGAGTAAAACTCTACATTCTAATCAGATAAAATATATTTTTAATTTTTTTCATTACTTATTTTTTTGTCTTTTTAGGAAGCATTGTATGCTGATAGTAGTCAACATAGACACCCTGAATATTTATTTTTTGGATTCAATGCATGGATTTCCAACCAACCGAACACACATGATGTGTATTGTGAATCAGTAATACACTACAATCAACATTTTGTGGATAAAATTAGAATTATATGTTCAGTCTGTGTTTTAACAAGAATTTTGTTATGATAGGGCAATCACTAAATACAAGGATAAATCCCGGAATGAGGATGATGTATGAAAAGAAAAAGACTTTATATTAATAAAAATGGAAAAAAATTAAGGTATATATAGAAATATTTAACTGTCAAAACATTTCAAAGAAATTTACTTATTTTAGTAAATATTTCAGCAGTGTCCAAAATAAGATAATACAATCAACTGTTGATATTATGTTTGCAAAATTTTGAGAGAAATCATACAAAATGAAAAGACCAGCATCCCCCAATAGGTTATTTCTGAAGTTAATTAAAATTTCATTAAATATATTTCATAATAATTTATTTGTTTATATTTTTTTAGTACTATCAAGATTACTGACAAATGAGTTACTCAAAAGAATAAATCAATTTTTTTAGAGATGAGCGGGCATCATACTTTTTGTCAGAATGTATGACGATAACAAATTTATGTGATTACATGCTATGTTTTTGATCTAGTATGAGTTATGGAATATGAAAGATATTTTTAGTGTGAAGCATTAGCATAAGAATTCTTATATATTATTTTTGATCTCTTTATAAAGGAGAATATTAATGGAGGAAATCAATTTGTTTAGAAGTGCTGACCAGAAAACAATAAAATTTTTGGGAAAATGCGAAGGCAAAGGTAGAGGTGGATCTGGAGGTGAAGATTGCAGTAGAGGAAGAGGCAGAGTTATAGGAAAAGGTGGAGGCAGATTCGGAGTCAGAGACTGATGTGTAGGAGGAGGCAGAGGTGAAGATTGAGGTGGAGATGAAGGAGAAGGAGGATACGAAGTGCTGACTTGAAAATAATAAAATTGTTGGGAAATGAAGTAGAATAAGGATAATACCCTTATTTTTTTGATAAAGATTATTTAAAATTGCACACAACTCTTTTCAATTAAGATAAGAGCCATTTTGTGTCCTTCTAGTTTTAAATGAAATTTTAGTAAAAAAACGTGGTGTAATAACAACTGAGAAAAAAACATTTGGATGGTTTTGGTACTTTAGAAAAATGATCCATAAATCATTTTTGATTAGTGGGGCCAGTGAACCTTCATTCGACACACAGTGTGACTAGTATGACTCAAAATGTATCTTTTTTTTTTCAATTGTGACATTAATTTTAGTAAAAAAAAATAACATACTCAAAACTGAGTAAACACATTCGAATTGTTTTTATACTTTAGTAAAATGATCCATATATCATTTTTGACATGTGGGGATCAACCAAAACTCTACATGATGCACAATCTGACCAATATGACTCCAATTACATTTTTTTATTTGAAGAGTGACATTAATGTTAATAAAAAAAAAACTCAGATACTCAAAACTGAGAAAAAAGTTTTCTATTATTTTTATACTTTATATAAATGATCCATGAGTCATTTAGGATGTGTATAATTTATCCTCACCCCAATCTGACACACAGTGTGACTCCAAGTACATCTTTCTTATTCAAAATAGATATTAGTTTTATTAAAAAACAACTCACATACTCAAAACTAAGAAAACACATTCAGATTGTTTTTTTTACTTTAGGAAAATGATCTATACATCATTTTTGATGCATAGTGATAAGGAAATACACTATCCGATACTTGGTGTGACCGGTATGACTCCAAATTTTTCTTTTTTATTTAAAAGTGACATTAATTTTAATAAAAAAAACAACAGATTTACTCAAAATTGAGAAAATTCATTTTGATTATTTTAATAGTTTAGGAAAATGATCCATGATTCATTTAGGATGTGCATAATTTAGCCGTGCGTCAATCCGAGGCATAGTGTGACTCCAAGTGAGTCTTTTTTATTCAAAATTGACTTTATTTAAAAAAAACAACTAACATACTCAAAATTGAGAAAATGAATTCATATTTTTTGGGTACTTTTGGAAAATTATCCATACGTCTTTTTACATATTGGGATCTATAATACTTCTATCCGATGCACAGTGTGACCGGTATGAATCAAACAACATCTTTTTTATTCAAAAGTGAAATTAATGTTAATAAAAAAACAACTAACATACTCAAAACTGAGAACGAAAATTCTGATTGTTTTGATACTTTAGTTCCACAATCCATGAGTCAATTGGGATGTGTCACATTCAGTCTTGCCTCAATTCAATGCACGATGTCACCGATATGACTCTAAGTGCATATTTTTTATTCAAAATTGACATTAATTTTATTAAAAAAAATAACTCAGTTTCTTAAAACCGAGAAAACACATTTTTATTGTTTTGGTACTTTACGAAAACGGTCCATATGTCATTTGTGAGGTGCAGGGATTAGCTGAACCTAAATCTGATGCATGGTGTGACCGGTTTGACTCGAAGTGAATCTTTTTATTCAAAACCGACATAAGTTTTAATAAAAAACAACTGAAATACTCAAAATTGATAGAAAATAGAAATATTATTTTGATACTTTAGAAAAATGACCCATGAATCATTTGGGATATGTCACATTCAGATCTGCCTCAATACGATGCACAGTGAGATCGGTATGACTCCGAGTACATCTTTTTATTCAAAACTATCATTAATTTTAATAAAAATACAATTGACATACCCTATAATAGTGTTTCTTTTTTATTTGTGTTAGAAATTTTATTTCATTTAAATTTAGTATTTGCATCTTATTTTGGTAATTTTTTGTTTCTATTTCAACTGATACAGTGTGTTGTTGTAGCTTGCTGCACTTGTTTCTGGTGATATAGTGTGTTGTAACATCACAATATAGTTTTCAACTTTATCAACAATAGTAAATCCACTGAGAAATATTTTCTTTATGAGTTCTTTAAGAAGCGCTAATCAAAGACTCCATTATCGGCACTTATACAGGCTTTGATAAAGTCAATCTATATCAGCGGATTAAAAAGCACTGGTAAATCATACCTTTATCAGTGTAAATAAAAGTACTGATAAAATAATCCATTTATTAGTGCTTTTAAAAGTGTTGATAAAGGTAGTATTTATCAGCGCTAAATAAACATGATGATAAGTGGGATATTTTATCAGTGCTGATAAAATCGATGGACTTTTAACTACACTATGTTTATCAACGCTTTTCTAGCACTAACGAAGGCCAATTCTATTACTGTTATTGATATGTTTTTTAGTAGTGGTACTTGTATGTTAGTCATAATTATATACCTAATAATTTATAACATGTTTAATTTATATCAATCCAAAACAAAACGTGTATGACATATGAACCTATATACCTTTCCATGATGCATGAACTCACCCCCTCTTTCCGAACTTCTTAGATAAAATCCCATAAATCATAATACAAAACTCATATGCATCACTTGTAGTGAAAATCTATCAAAAGTAACTGTGAAAACAAAAATACCAATCCCACTTCCATGGTAACACAGAGGTCCACTATACGAGTGCAGTCCATTCCCTATAATAATTTCCCTACCTGAGTTCTGTCCACATTATATCCATCTCACCAAGTCCAAAATAATAAAAAGGGAAAACCTTACCTTAATACCACATTGTAACACTTCAACCTAAATCACCCAGTTTGGCCAGGGGTTCCAAATGACCTCATTCACACCTCCTCATATGCAAGAGGCTATCAACTAATAGCGAGGGCCTAGGTGGAAATATAGGGAGACTATGTCTTTAGTAGAAGATATCCAACAAACATAAATACAATAGAAGCAATAATAAAATAACTGAATAAACAATACACACATTATTATTACAAAAGAAAAAATAAAACAATATCCATGATGTAGAAAATTACATAAAAGTGCACCATTAAGTCAATAGGGTCCCCACATGTGGTAGATCAATGTAAAAAATAAGCAAATATAAAAAGATAAATGAGGGATAACATCAAAGGATCCCAGAGTCTATTCTGACATCACTTTGGTCCACCCTGTTTCTCCTTCTCAACTTCCTAATATTGGTACATTTCTCTTCACTATATCCCTAACCATAAAATATGCACATGAATCGAGTTTCTTGTGAATGGTGTGAGTATATAATCCTATAGGAATCCACAAATGTATCTTTATCTTATGTGAAACAAGTGTATATAAAGGTGTATAAAATGATGGGAAAAGAAACTTAAGTAATCAAATATCCAATCGAGTCATCATGCACTAACCAGTCTTCCAAAAACCCAGATCCTACCTTTATTGGCACCATACAAGAAGATATGTCATATCAAGAAAATTGCTTAATCTAAACATGGTAGCACAATTAATTTGAAGAATCAACCGTCTAATCAATGGATAACCATAATAATATTAGAAATAGGTTAAGTATATCATCCCATCAATTAACTATATCACAATGGATTGTTCTGACATAAACAACACAATATCACAATTTATTCCACAACTCAACCATCTCATTGATATAAAATCAATATATAATCAATATACAAAAAAATTAACATTAAAGTTGTCAAAGTACTACCCACACACACACATGATTATCAGATCACATAATAATGTTCTCATAGGGATACACATAGTTAGGTCTCACTATTTTGTAAACCATTCACCAATCATGAGAACAACACTGTGTCTAAGGTCTCTTATTACATAGTACCTGGGGAATCCATTCGAATTTCCCTAACCATGATTCAATTGTGCACCTCTAAACCACTTAAAAAACATCCCAAAACTAACTAGAAAATTTCTAAGGCCAAACCTCAACAAACCACATCTCAAAATCCATAAATACAGTCTAAAAAAAGAAAAGACAAATATACCACACCTTAGAAATATGAGGTGCATTACAATACATAACATATTTTCCTTAACAAATTCTTAATGTGTATTATATTTCATAAGTAATATATTTTCCTTAGAAAATACCAAATACCAAATATATTATATAATATATAAGGGGTTTCCCTTAAGAAAAAAATCATATGTAATATATTTAATCTATGCATAACATTATTCTTTGATACATATGGTTTTCCTATTAAGTAAAAATAAACACATAACATATTTCAACCATGTATATTATATTTTTCATATGTATGGTATTTTACTTAAGAAAATTTAAATACGTTCAAAAATTTTAATCCATGTGTAATATGATTAAACATAAATAATGCATTTTCCTTAGTTAACTTTTAATACATAACATATTTACCATATAAAATATGTGATATGTAATATATTTCCAATACACATGATATTTTACTTAGTGAAATATCCAATATATAATATAATTTTTATACATATGATATTTTCCTTATAAAAATATCCAATACATAATATAATTTTCTTATGTATTATATTTTCATTAGGAAATTTCATCAAATAATATATTATCTATCCATAATAATATAATTACTCATATATAACAAATTATCCTTAGAAAAGCTGTGATACATAATAAATTCTTATATGTATAATATTTTTCTTGAGAAAAGTACCCATATATAACATAATTACTTCTTAAAAAATATTTTACCCATACATAATATATTTTTCCATAGAATAGATTCAATATTTAATATATTTTCTTTTAATTTATATGATATTTCCCTTTTGAAAATATCTATACAAAAGTTAATTTAATCCAAGAACAATGTATTTTCAATATGTATCATTTTTAAATTAATAAAAATTCTATACAGATGATATTTTATTTTATAAATAAGATAAATTTTCATACATAAGATCATTTCTCCCTCTCCTTATGATATGTAATATATTTAACTTTTCCAAAATTTCATATACAATATTTTACATCCTTGTGGAATATATTTTTCATACATAAGGTTTTTTACGTAGATGAAGAACCATATAAAAAATATATTTTATCGTGTGTAACATATTTTCCCTCACATGTAACATAATTTTTCCCTTCACTTGGGATGTGTATGGTTTTATACTTGGATTTTTTTTGAACAATTTCAAAAAAAAAAAACCCAAAATCTTTCCAAGCTACCCTAATTGTTCTCCACCACTAGAGGACCTGTAAAACCCATCACTTAGTAAAAAATAACAACAAGAAAAACCCTAATCTTAGAAAACTTCCTAAGATTTAGTCCCCAACCAATTTCAATAGTTACAATGTCCATATTCTAATTTCCACATACACAGTCCCTTACACCAACCCTTTTTCCAACTTTCACTGGGAACCTAGGCATTCCTTTTGTCTTTGATAATATCAAGAAACATTAATTGAAGGTGTTACAATCTCAAAATTACTATTTGACACCCAATTCTCAAAATTTTCTTCATTCCATGATCAAAAATTCAAAATTAAAATTTCCCTTGATTTTACTATCTCATTACGACATGGGTCATTATAAAGTCTCCACTATAACAATTATCACTCTTAAGAAGTCTCCTCATGCATACCTCATGAACTATACTACCCACGAAGACCTGATTCATGACCCAAATATCATATTCCTTACCAATTAAGGTCATTAGAAAACCACACCCAAACCAAATCCACTATAGAAAATCCCACTGACCCACAATTCATGATACAAACTATTTCCACCAATTCCACAAAATTTCCCCAATTTTTATGGAATTTTTGAATCCTAAATTCATAGAAATCACACCAATATATTGATGTTATAGGTATACACTAGTTAATCACCTGCTATACATCACACTTGAGAATCAAACACTTATTTTCATCTAAATCTAGGGCCTCACACTTGAGGATATATTCCTAACATAAGGAATTTCCTTGCTATACATGTCTATATTCTACTTATGAGAATCGATATTTCAATAAACCTAATCACATTTATGACCTATTTCCCAAAATACACACCCATTTCTACTATACAAACATAATCCCATGTTATTAAACATATTAGCATATACTAATATCCATTAACTAATACCATCGTTGGGGTATTTTCTATTTACTTACCATAACATCACTTCTTGTATCAAAGTTCCATAAAAAAATTACAACCACCTTTATGTTGTATCCAACGACACATCATTACCGATGTCCACTATATAACACTAAAGAAAATAACTACACACATATATCACCTACAATGTTCTACCCACCATTGGACTTTTATTAAACTACTACCCAAGCATGACACAAAAAAATTAAAATATTACATGAATATATATCCTCTCGAGGCATGATCCTTATCCAGTTAACCCCTATAATGAAATGGGGTCTACAATACCCACAAATCACTTCTACTTTATATTTTATATTGTTTTAACTTATTCTTAGTTAAGTTCAATTTTTAGAAAATTTAAGGTCAATTTTTTTAATTTTTTAATATTTTACTTTTATAAATTATTTAGTATGTTTCATGTGGAGTCCCTTTATAGGGAGTATTTTAAGTTTATTTTATTATGTTAATGGTTGTTATACATAGGTAATGCATGGTTCATAAAAAAATATTCAATTTATAGAAGAAACTAGATGAGATATTTTGTAAGTGGGGGTACGGGTGCATGTATTGTGCATTGGTATAGTAAACGATGAGATAGTTGTGAAACAAGAATGTAGTTTTTCATAGAGTGGTTTCACACATTTTTTAAACTCTACTGCTAGACCATGTGAGTGTGCTCTGTTTATCCAATGGATTCTACCTAGTTAGCACAAACTTTTGAAAATATTATGGAAAATCTGTGAGGTATACCTAGATTTCATTAAAATGGTGAAATTAAATTTCTACCCTCTAAGGTTTTTATACCTTAGGGATCCCTTTCTTCTATTTCTCAGTTGAACCAGAGGTGTGTATAAGTGCTTCCTCCATTCTTTCTCCTTTGATTTTAGGATCTATATTATCATATTAATAGTAGGTAAGCCTTTATTTATTCCTATTTTCTTCTCCTATCTCCTTCCCTTGAGCTCTCCTTTGATTTTAATATCATCTAAAAACCCTATCTTCTATCTTAGTTTGGATTAGGTTTCAATATAGTTCTAATAATGGGGATTTTGGTTGTTTAAGGTGAAGGAATATACTACTTAGATCGGCTATGTGTTTTCCACTAAATATGAATTGTTTTTTGTTGGATTATTCTTGAAATGTGGTAGGTGTTTATTCATAATTACCTTATAATTCATTTAATAAATTTACCTCATGTTTTTGAATGTATTCTTGTAAAATTATAAGTACATTTTATACCTCTATTTGGTTTAAAGTGGATTTCAAATGTATTTTAAACTTAGTATAGACTTTCTTCAAGCCATGTGATTGGTAAGTGGTTTACAAAGAAAGTATAAAATATGGGTTTATAATGGTTTGAAAAGTCATTGACATACCAAGATTTTATTCAAAGGCCTAGATGACACCATCAATAGTTTATTTCTAAAAATACACAAAACACTCAATAGGGTCTCATGTGATTTTTGTGCCCATTGTGGCGTGGTACCCCTTGGGAGATTTTTTATATTGATGTTTACCTTTTTGATTCTTATTCATGAATTTGAACGGGGATATTTTGTGAGATTGTTTAGGATGTGAGGTTATATTTATTTCAAATTATTGAAGTTGTGTTTATTGATGATCTATTGTGCCATTGTTTTTTGAACTCCATTGTTTTACATTTCATGGAAGTCCTTTTAGAGTTAGTATGGATCTAGATGAGTGAAATTCCTATCCTAGATTGTGTTATTACCAGGGATTGTGTCACCATGTCAATTAATGAAAAGGGGTAGTGGGATATTGTATGGATCTTGGTGGTGGTGTGTTCCCAGTAGGGTTTATTCTGAGATAGTACGAATAAACTACTAGGTTTGTGGATATGATCATTAGTGATATAATCTGTTTCTCATTTCCAGTTTTGGATTGAGATACCCAAGTCTTAGGATATTAACCATGAAACTTTGGTATTTCTTTGGATAATTTAGTTGATTCTATCCCTTATCTTGTTTGTATTCCCCTTTATTATTGATCAGGTATCACCGTAATTGATTATTATCTTTTATCATACCTCACTGATATCTTGGTGCCTGTGGTGTTTAATTCAATTGTTGGTAATGTTTTAGTTTAATTTTAAATTATTTTATTTTAAAATTATTTAGAAACTATGGTTTTAAAGTAAATGGTTTTTTTAAATAGGTTTTAAGAAATTATTTTTAGTGAGGTGTTTTAGAAAAATGTATTTTTCAAGGAAATGTTTAGAAAGAGCGATAAAATATGATTTTTATTATTTTATACAATTTTTAAGGGCCATAAATCCATGGTTTAAAATTACTAATTAAAATTTTTATTGATCCTTATATTATAAAATAGGTTATTGTTTTAGAAATTAATAAGTTGAATGTTATCAATTTTGTTTTTTATGAAGAAACCATATTTTATATTTATGTTTTAACTAATACTTTATAAACTGTTTTACAAAAGGGATTCATAGAGACTCATTGTTGAGATATTATAGGGCACGTTGATCTAAGACCCTGCATATGCACAAATTCCCATGTCCATATGAATCTATTATGTTTCTATTTTAGATCTTAATTCTACTCCCATATTTGAAGTTTGGGTTAGTCTATGGATGAATGATGTGATGAGTAACCTAGGGTCACTAGTGGTGATGTCAGAGTCATTTGGTTTCATTTAATTTTTTTTCTTTGGGATGTTATGTTGATTAATTTGGTCTAGGATGTTTTTTATTTGAATCCACTATGTATTTATTTTATATCATCCTTTCTAAATTGATTTTTATTTTGATATTCCATGTTTGGATTTTCTGTTATTTTTTTTCTTATTTTTTTATATTTATATTTTTCCAATTCTTGGATAGGTCATGATGAATTCATGGTAGTTTATAATTTGTAATATATTTTTATTATATGAGGGTGTAACCATTCAAAAAAGTGATTTTTTGAGACCTAGGTACTAGTTTTTATCCCGTGGTTATCCGCAAAACCCTTAAAGCTGAGTGGCGGGTGGGTTTGGGTGACATGTCACGTTTTCCTAGATAGATTTGTTAAAAGAGTAGTATTAGAGCTTGGAATTATTAGTAGGGACCTTGGTTATAGATTGAATCTATTACTATTTGAGTGAGATGATAGATTTGAGTTAGGATTGATGTTGGGACTCAGGAGGTTTGTCATGAGAGTGTTCTTGATCACCATCTGTCATGATGACACTTGAGTCTTCATGGGTAGTGTGGTTTGAATTTTTAATTCTAAATTTCATTTTGAGTATTTTTAATGATGTGTTGATCCCTATTTACATGATATGTGTGACATTGAGGGTTGGGTTGGATTTTGGAATGAAAAAGAAAAATAGATTAGTAGTGTGAGGTTGGTTTTCACGACCTGATAATTAGGGCATGAACCAAACACTCAATATTGGAAACATATTTGGAATTATTGCATGAAAAGACATGGACATAAAAAAATGTGGTTTATTCAAGAAATATTCCACATCTGGTTAGGATTCATTATTTATTCACCATGATTCTTGCTCTATTTTGAGTGTTACTCAGAAATGGAATATGAACCAAATTGGGTATTATGATGTATTGATTATGTGGATTGTTCTGTGTCTCACATTTTTTGATTATCATTAGAAATTGGGTTTTCTATAAAAATGGATATTTCATTATTTCTTTTGAAATTTAAAATTAGGAATTTTAGGATTATTGTAAAAAATATTTGTCTTTAATGGGATGTTTTTATAAATGGTGGGTTTTATAATGAAATATTAAAGGTGTTATAAATTTAAAAACAATTTAAGTGAGTTAATTTGGAGTTTTTTTACCCCCATTGGGTATGATACCAAGGGTGTTCAGTTTTAAAAGGAAAATTTATAAATTTTTTCAAATGAGGGTTTTATGGAAAATGATTTTTTTTAAAGGAATCCATGGAAATATTTTAATTTTTATTTTATTTTATAGAAAATAGTTTTGGGGATGAAATGAATCATTATTTCAGTTTATAAGGTGGAATTTATTTTCTACAAGGATTTTTTGTTTTAAAATTGGTTTATTGTTTCAGTTAAATTGATTTTGAATTTATTGTGGTTTGTTTCTGGAAGTGATTGTTTTAATCTGATTTACATGAAGTGGATAATGTTTTGAAATGTTTAAAAGAATAATATTTGGGATGACCTAGTGGGGTTCCTATTTTATAAAGTAATTAAATGTTTTAAAATATAGGTTATATGTTTTGGAATTCACTTGGATAAATTGGTATTTTAAATTAAGTAAAACATTTTCAAATGGTTGGGTTCTTTTAATAGAATGTGTGTTTTTAAAAATAGGTTTTAATTCTTTCAGTAATGTGATGTTTTTTTAAAATAATGGGAATTTGGTTTTGAGTTTGGTATCAGTTAAATTGTGTTTTGGGATTTTTTACTCTCTTTGGCTTGGTAGTTAATGATTTGGGTTGGAAAACTTGATTAAGTTAAGTTCATGTTCATTTCATTCATGGTATGCATCTCAAAAAGGTATCGAGTTAAGGTAGGGTGTTTATTTCTTGAGGTATGAATTTTCTTTATATTTAATCTTTTATAGAATATAAATGAGTGTAAATCATTATTATTCCCGGAATTTAGTGTGATGATGTGTTATATATTGGGTTTTTTGGGAAACTAGGCTATGAAAGCCTTGTCTTGCTATTTGGGTGAATCAATGAGGTCTGATAACCTTCAGTTTTTAGGTGACGGTCTAATTTAAGGATTTTTATTAGAAAGTTTAGGGACTTCTGGCCTTGAGGTTTATTTTTGGTATATTATTCAGGTACCCCATTTTGGTTTCTTTTTTTTGTGAGTGATTGTTGTTTTTAAATATGATTTCATTTTTTTATTTTGTGCATTGTGTGGATGCTTTTTGTGATACTGGACATGTGGAGAGGGACATATATGGGTTTTTGGAGCTTTGTTTTCGATGTGATATTGCCCTTGGTGTGTGATTTAGGTGGACATGATAAGCATCATACCCATTAGAATATGCACTAGTGGGTGTCAATTCAAATCTTGTTGGGTTCACTATTTGAGTGTAACCTAGGTATGAGGTCCTAGCTTTCCCCTTCTTCTTAGTTTTGTGACCTGAGGTTTGATCCCATATCATTTTTATTGAGGAATTAATTTAGTGACTTTGTTCTTTGGATATTATGGATGTGATGGTTTTCGTAACCTGGTCTTATGACCTTTGGATGTTTTGGATGTAATGGTTGTGGATTATTTTTAGTGATCTGATATTACGAGCTTAGAAGTTCCTTGGATTTGAGTTCTTTCAGATGTCTCTTTGATTG
This sequence comes from Viscum album, assembly GCA_963277665.1. Taxonomy (NCBI): domain Eukaryota; kingdom Viridiplantae; phylum Streptophyta; class Magnoliopsida; order Santalales; family Viscaceae; genus Viscum; species Viscum album. The sequence goes on from OY728121.1 coordinate 1,299,906,715, forward strand.
TGCTTAATTTTTAAGGTGAGCTAATATTTTTGGATTTACATCATTGGGGGAAATATGGTTATATTTTTTTGATCTTTGGAATCATATTTATCTTTGATGCTTTCATCAAAAGAGAGTTAATTGTTGCTCCACAAATTTAGAATAATTTTAAATGGTGGGGATCCCCAAAGCTAGTCTCCCCTATTTTGAAGTTTCTTGTTAGATTTTGTTGGGACAAATTTTGTCTTGGGTTTATTGATGTAGTTTTGGTATTTTTCTACAGCCCTAGAGTGTGGATATCATTCCGTTTTTTCTTGATATTAGGAACATTTGAGCTATCCATGATGCTTTCCCTTATTGGGATGGGGTGGTGACATTTCCTTTTTTTTACATTACCTTTATTCTAACTTGGAATTTTTGGGGGTATAAAGTGTTTTTTTGGGGAGAATTATGACACCCACATGTCAATGTTACATTATATTTTATATAATTTTACCTTATTCTTATTTAAGTTTATTTTTTAGTGAATTTTGGGTTAATGTTTTTATATTTTTGGAAAATTTTCCTTCCATTCACAGTTTTTCATGCAAGGTTTTATAGAAAATATTAATTTCCTACTCATAAGAAGTATTTTATATTAATTTTGTTTAGTTAACATTTGGTTTGCTTGAGAAGTTCATGGTTCTTCCATAATCATAAAATCTATAGGATAAGCCTTATAAGATATTTTGTAAGTGGGTGTATTGGAAAACAGATTTCCCATAGCTAGAGGAAACCATGTGATAACCATTTAATAGGTCTAGAATTTTTTATTGAGTGGTTTCATATTGTTGGAAATTTTCATTTAAACAATGTGACAAAACAATTCATGTGTTTCTTTTCTATCTACTAGATCCCACATAGTTTTCACATGTTTTGGAAAACTATGAAACTAAATTATGCAGTCTGGCCATATATCATTAAAATGGTGAAATGATATATCTACCCCTATTGGTTTTATGATTTTAGCCTCCCTTTGTTATCCTCTAGGTCTTCTGAACTATGGGTTTTTGTGACATATTCCTATATTATTCCTCCTTTGATTTAGGGCTCTTTATTCTTAGATTTTAAGTGGGTAAGCCTTTATTTCTTCCTCCTTTATTCTCCTCTCTTCTTCTCTTTCTCTCTTATTTGATTTTCTTCTCATCTTTGAACCCTAAACAATAATTAGGTTTGGATTAGAATTCTATATGTTTTTAATGATAGAGAATTAGGTTGTTTAGAATTTAGGAATATGTATCATGGCTTGGTTATACGTTCACCCCTGAAGGTGACTTGTTTCGATTAGCTTATACTTGAAATGATGTAGGTGATTCTTTATAATTTACTGGTAATACATGTTATAAATTTCATGAATTATTTTAAATGACTTTTTTAAATTATATATATATATATATATATATTATACCCATGATGAGTTAGAAATGTATTTCAAATGGAATTTTCACTTACCATGGAGTTATCACATGCCAAATGATTGTGAAAATGTCTGAGGGGATATTTTTAAGGGGTTTAAATGTTTTAAAATGGATTATGACACCAATTCCATTTCAAAAGGGGATGTGTAATGTTTTAAAGGGGAGTTTTAGGAAGATTAAGGGGTTAGAACTCTTTTTAAATTGTTTTCAGACCATTGGGTGTCCATGTTTTTTAGTCATTTTAATAAAACATGGATTGGGGTTTTTGAAATGGAAAAGGGTTCTTGAAACCAACATATTTTAAAAGAAAGGTGTTATGGTTTTATGAGTGGATTATGAAAATTGGTTGGATTTTAAAATGAATTTAGAAGTGGATTTTAGTATGTGGTTTACAAGGAATGTTTTAAATATGATTTTTAAATGGTTTGAAAATGGATTCACATATTGAGCTTCTTTTAAAATCCTTGTTATCACCTTCAAGTATTTTTTTTAAAAATAAAATAGACACTCGATTGATACCTATATTATTATGGTTACTTTTATGAATTAGGTACCATAGAGTTATATTTTATATTAATATCTACTTATGTGATTCTTATACATGAATTTGAAAGGGGTCATTTCATGTGTTGTTGTAGAAGGTGAGGTGAGATGTATTTTAATTGATTGAAACTATGCTTATATGATCATTTACTTTTCAAAAGGTATAACAAAAGGTGAATTAGGATAGTGTGTGGAACATGGTAATGTTATGCTCTTAGGAGGTTTTATTTTTGGATAGTTCTATAGGACTACTGAGAACATGTACAAGATCATTTGTGCCGACATAGTTTCCCTATCACCCATTGAGGATCATGATACTTGAGTCTTAGGATGTTTCCCACAATACTTTGGTCTTTCTCAGGAAAGTTTAGGGGATTATATTTCTTATCTCATTTATATTCCCCTATCTTGATGATTACATGGAACCATAATTTTTCATTCTATTTTATGATTCCTCATTTATAACTTGGTTTATACGGTGTTTACTTCAATTTCATGTAATGTTTTGGTTTACTTTCATTTTTTTAATTTAAAATGATTTGTAATGTGTAGTTTCAAAGTAAATGGTTTTGTTATTACTTAAATCACTTTTATGAAATATTTTTCATTGAGGTTATATATAAAAATGGATTATTTTAGGAAAATGTTTATAAAGATGGATAAATGGTGATTTGGAATGTTTTTTATAGTTTTTAAAGGCCCAATTTACTTGGTTCGAAATACTTCATTAAAATTATTATATATACTTTTTTTATAAAAATAGGTTTTTGATAGAAATGTTAAAGTGGAATATTATTGGATATATTTTTTAAATAATGTGAAAAATATATTTTATATTTATTTTCAAACAAGAATGTTATGAATTATATTATGAATGGATTTACTTATAGTCCTTGGTGAGGTCCTACTCAACCCCTTTAGCTCACACCCTGCATATTAATCAGTGCTTGGGTTCCTATGAAGTTATTATGATTTTATTTTAGGTACACAATTATGATTTAATATTTGAGTTTTAGGCTGGTCCATGGATGAATTATGTGATGAGTGACTGAGGGTCACTATTGGTGATGTTGGAGATATTCTGGTTCCTTTCCTTTTTTGTTTTTTTGGAATGTCATATCAGTTAATTAAACCAAGGATATTTATATTTATTTTCTTCCACTATGTATTTATTTCATCCAATTCCTTTGAGATATATGTTTATTTTTATATTCCTTGTCTGTATGTTTTTATGTAGTTTCTTCTCATTTCATATTCATGGATGTCGAATGCCTAGATAGGTCATCCCATATTCATAATAGTTTCCTCTATGGTTTTATATGAATATACGAGGGTGGAACCATTTCTAAAAGTGAATTATTGAGACCTAGGAACTAGTTCCAAACCCTTTTGATTAGGGACACCCTTCAGACTGGGTGGTGGGCTGAGTCAGGTGATGTGTTGGGTTATCTTAGGCTGGTTTGTTATAGGTTTGGATCAACTATATTGTGATACTCTAATCTATCATTGAGGTTTTCTATCACCATGAGGAAAAACATCTTATTCCAATCAAAACTTTGGGAAATTATTCCCACACCAAGACAACTCAATACACCATCTCTATAATCTATTTCAATTGAAACTAACTTATAACATCATTTCACACACACCTCATGTCATTATACAGGTCATTATTCATAATAGTTATAAAACTATGATATTTAGATATGTAATTATCCTATAAATTAATACTATTTTCAAGAATATGCACCACATACAATACTGAGATTAAATGAACCAGGATATAATTTAGAAATATTATTATTTAAATATGATCGTTATAACATGGCTATTGGATTGGTAGGTATGAATAGAAGTAACCACATTATGAAATATATATAGAAAAGTTCTTTTAATAATTTTTTTATTAATTACTAGTAACTAAGTAATAAATTATGAATTATAATAATGAAATCATATAAGGTTAAAAACAGTTATAAAGGGTCTATTTTTTCTATAAAATTAATTTTGATGTATATTTTGTGTTTTGATTTAAAATAAAAATTTATGAATTTTAATAATTGAATATGATAAAAATGATTTCATTTTTCAATTGAAGACATAAAAATTATCTTACATATTTTTTTGTTTTTTTATAAATAGTTTATGTTTGAGTGAATAGTGATAAATACTCATTTAACAAACAATGTCAGTTTTATGAAATTATCATGATATAAGAACAAATTTAAAGTTTATAAAACCTTTTTGATAGTTCAAATATATAATTAATAAGTAATATAATTCATTTCAAAATATAATTTTGAACTCATAAATCTATGATTTATATTTTGGAAATCTGTGTAATGTTTTTTATTTAAATAAAAACCATTTTCAATTTTTCTTTTTTAATCATGTTTTCAGGAGGTTGATTTTAATTTTAGATTCATTTGAAAGTTAAATGAGTATATTTTTATTTACCATAGTCAAATTAATTCTATAGGAATAAACATTATACATAATTTTGGTATAAAATCATTTTTGTTCTTAAAATAGACATTTATCTAAAAATGGGTTTTCATTGAAATCCTGAGTACTTTTATGCTCATGCCTATTTTATCTCAGTTTTAGGTTCTTTTTTATCCTTAAAAATCATCTTTGAGGATTTATTGATCTAAGTTATTTTAATTTTGTTACATTCAACCAGTGTTCCCATTACCTTTTTTTAGGACTCGCCATTTATTTCCTAAAATTCTCATCAAGTTTCAATTTAAATGTTTCAATTTGGACAATTAATATTTTATTTATTTCTATGGTTGGAGGTGTAGTGATATTATGGTGTCTGAGTATAAGAATATCATGGGAATCTTTTCGATACAGGGGAGGGAGACCGGGGTGGTGAGGGAGGTTTTTAGTGCTTTTTTATATTTACATCTTTCATATTTTGTTATTTGGTCATTGTTTTTGTTTTTATTTCAGTGTGGAATTATTATTTATGGATGGGTAATTAAAATTTTATTATATCCCTATTTTCACTCTTACTCTTTTGATTGGGAAAACCATTCCCAAGGGTTTTCTTGTGAAGCCCAGACACTAGTTTCTAGACCATGTGGATCAGGAACGCCCTCTAGGCCATGACATGCCGGTTTGGGCATCCATCAGATGGATGACCTATGCCAGTTCATTACAAATGGTATCAAAGGTTTGGTTTCTTATTTTATATAAGAACCCAATAATTTGGAAATATCTTTTTTATTTGGTGTTTCATGATATTATTGAGTTATATTTTTTCATTGGAACTCGTAATATAGGTGCAAGGAGAGTCTAATTAGATTTTCCAGCCTTGATCCTTATGATTCCTTGGAAATTGGGTTTTAATTTTGAATTTGGATTTTTTTTGGATTTAACATTAGTGATGTTTTGATACTTACTAGAATAGTCTAGGTTTTCTTTGGGGTCAAGTTGGATTTTAGGTTAGAAACAGAAGATGGATGAGTAGTGTGATTTTGGTTTACACAACTTGATCAACTGGGTAATAACCTAATGATTGATCTTCAAATTACTTTGTAATTATTGAATTACAAGATCAAGGTCTATTTGGACACATGGTTTAGTCAGGCATGGTTCTATATCCAATTTTTTTGATGTTTAGACCACTCTTGAGAGATCCTTAATGGTGATGGGAGATTTGAGGTAGATCTTGTGACATGTTGATGACGTGGACCAGGTTTTGATTGATTTGTGATGTGCCTCCTTTTTTGTGTTATTGTTGCGTGAAATGGGTTTTTGTGAAAAATGACGAATTCTTGGATTTTATTTTGGTTTTCAAATAAGCACTCAATCTTGTTTATAAAATGGGTTGCGATTTTATGAAACTATTTTTGGTTTTTAAATTTATAATTTAGAATATTTATAAAATAAAATTAGTTTACTGGAAAATTTGGATAATTTTTATTATTTTAAATTGGTTGATTTGGATTTTTGGAAAATTTGTTGGTTTTAAAAAAACCCATTGGTTGTTTAATTATAAAGTAATTTGGAACCCCATGTGGTGTTTTTAAAAATTAAATGGTTTTCATTTAATGAAAACGAAATGAGAAAATGTTTTTGAAATTATTTAAAGATTGAAGATCGAGTAGTTTCCAAAAACGAGTGAAAAATTTCAGGTCTTCCTTAGGGAATTTGGTTCTTTTTAAATTTCACAATTTTTGGTTATTTTTTATAAAAATATGTTTTATTCCATTGGTAATGTAATGTTTTTCAAAATAATGGGGTTTGTAATGTGAGTTTCATTCTTTGGTGGGTATTTTTGGAATTTTTTCCCTTTGGTCTGGTTTAGGATAATTAATTGATTTAAGGAACACAGTTAGGTTGAGTATAAGTTCCATTGTCTATAGTGTATGATTCTTAGAGAGGTCATAGTAAAGGTCGAGTGTTTTCCTTCAAGGGTATTTTTTTCTTGTTATTTTGGATCTTTTCTATACTCTATGTGAAGTGGAAAGTGTTGTTTCTATTTTGTTAAGAGTTATATTTTGTTTGAGAAACTAGGATAGGTAAGCCAAGGTTAGTGAGTTGGGTGAATTGACAAGGATTGATACTTTTCATCTTTTGGGTTCATGTGTAATCTTTATATGATATTTTTCTTAGGATTTTTTCTCGATGATTTTAGAGATTTTTCATCCTTGAGGTAGATTTTGTTAGTGTAATCCATGGGTGCTTTTTTGGGATCTTGTTTGGGTTCATTCATTCCTTGTTGTTCTTTATTACTTGTGTGTGGTGGATTTTTTAGTGATGCTAGAATTGTGGAGAGATCCTTGAATAAGATTTTATTCATTTTTTAGATGTGGGATAAACTTGGGAGATTTTTTTGGGTGGCTATAACTATTGTGGAATTTTTTTAGGTTATGAATAGTCAGTAGTCTTATCATCTTTGGCTGGGTTTACATGAGAGGGTAACCTGAGTATGATGTGCTAGTTAATCCCCTTTTATCTTTATTTTTGATCCAAGTTTATATCCCATAAAATTACCTTAATTGAGGCATGTGTTTGATTGCTTATTGTCTTGGTATCTTGGATATGTGATGGTTTTGGTAACCTAGTGTAGTGACATTTGGTGGTTTTGGATATTTTGGTTTTGGTTAATTTTGGAGAATTGATCTTAGGATATTGGATATTATTTGGCATTGGGGTCCTTTGAGTGTATCATGGACCATTATTTCTATTTATAAATGAGTTATCTATGGATGTGCATGATTATTTGAATCTATTGGTGTCTTTTAGTTTTAATGATATCATCATTTTCTTAGTGACTCTGTCATTATTGGGGTGGTCATTCGATTCTCCCCCATTTTGATTAATTATAAATGGTTGGGATACCTCTATTAGGTCTCCATTAATTTGTATTTTCCATATGGATACTCATGGATGATTTCTGTTTATGGTTGTTATTAGTGTTGGAGAATTATGGTGGTTACTTAGAAGTTGGATCATGTAGAGTGTCTCTCTTCTAGGTGTTTAAGTGGTTGATTCCTTTACCTTGACTATGGAATTTTTGGGGGTAGAATGTGTAATGGTGGGGAGTTTGTGACACCATGCAATCCAATTTATCTTCAACTAATTAATTAAATTACTTTTAATCCTTTGTGGGTTCCCTGGAGTTTTTAGATTAAAGAGGTATTGTAAATGGTTTGTGCACAGTTAGGAGTAATCATGATTCGACCATGCATGAGGGTTTTCACTTGAATATGATGATTTAGACGATTGGATCATGGTTAGATCAATCATGTGACCCACCAAGAAGAAATAATCTCGGGAGAGGTTTTGGATTGGTAGTTCCTTATGCTTGGTTGTCACATGGTTGGACAAACCATGTGTCCAAACTACGTAGTTTACTTGGTTTTTTGGGTTTTATTTATAATTAAAACCCCTAAAAATAATACCAATATTCCTCATTACCCTCTCCCCATCACGTGACACCCCATCTCCTTTACCCATATCCTTTTTATGTTAACCCATAGCTACCCTCCTCCTCATGTGACGTCATCCCTCTCGTCAAATCCTTCCACATCCATTTCTGATAGTTCATATCATGTGATTTTCAATTAGTAAGATTTACATCCCTCATATCTTTTGTTCTACCTTAACTCTCACCAGATTTTCCACCTTACATGAAGCCTAATCATTGCTGGGTCATGACTAGGGTTTGGGATGGTTCTAAAATTTTGGTTTTGGGAGTTTATGATTTTTGGGGACTCTCTAGTGTGTTGGATCGTTCCCCTTCGAAGGTGTTATGTTTTGACTCACCCAATTTTTTTTATCCCAATTCCAATTGGTTATAGAAAGGTTTTTCTTATCCATTGATTTATATTACATTATTTTAATTGATTGATATTTTTATTATTATTTTTATTTAAAATTATGATCATATGTATAACCAATGATGTAAAAATTTATTATAAAAGTAATTTTAGAACTTGGTATGGGATGTGAATCCATAACAAATGTTTTTGAAAATTCCTAGTTGGATTTAAAAGAACGTATTTTGTTTTTAAAGTTGTGGTGAGAATTAGATTAAGGTTTTAAAAAGTGTTCTTGAATTTAAATTACGTTCAATATAAGTCTTGAATGGTTTGAAAGTGATTGAAATTTTTAACATGTATTGTATGATTTCAAAGGGATGTGTTAAGACATTGATATTTTATTTTGAAACTTGTGTGGATTTGAATATTTTTAAAGGTGATTTATGAAAGGGAAGAGTGGGTTCCCATTTAAATTTCTGTTTTTTGATAAAATGGCATGGAATTCCAAGACTAATTTAAAGAAATGGACCATTTGAAATTTTATGAATTTTTTTTTTCATAAATGATGTGAGACCCTCTTATACCCCTTTGTGATTCTTGTGGCTCATAGTGGCATGTGATCCTACATGGAGATGTTTAATTTTTGAATTATATATATTTCTTGTGTTTGTTATGAATGGGTATATTTTTGTGTGGGTATGAGGCGATGTGTGTATTATTTTCAAGTGTTTTATCCTTGAGTTAATAAATAGTTAATTATGCACACCTCCCTTGACTCATCATGGTAGATCTTGGGGAATGGGGTAGGTGACTAAGGGGGTCGATACCCTGGCCTGGGTTAGTGATTAGGATAATTTCTCATGGGACCAAAAGATATCATTGTAGAAATATTTCCGCCTTAGACAGAGTGTGATCATAGGTGGTTAAGGATCCATATCTCCCTAGTGTGGACCATGAGAGCCTAGGGGGGACTGTGTGAGCCTCCACCCGTTTTTAGTCATGTTATATGCTATGGTTTATCCTTAGGTCATCATGTGTCACTATGGAACCTGTTTATAGCCCATTGATTAGTACCATGACACTAGGATCTGTTGGATTATTTTAGGGGATTTATCTTTGTGCTTTTATTAGATCCATTATTTTTCATATTATTTATTAACATGTATGTTCTTATCATTTGTCATCCCATATTGTATGATATAACATAGTAGTGGATGCCTACGTGCTTTCTTCATCCTTACATCAAATATTTTTCAAATAGTATGAATAGGGGTTATTAAAGTTTTTAAATAAGAAAAAAAATGAAAGTTTAGTTTTCAAGTGTTTTCAAAATATTTTAAATAATGAGTTATAAAAACCAGGTATTGGGTTATTGTGCCTAGTTTTTTTGGAAATGGTTGATTTTCAAACTTTCTTTAGAAAAATGCATGATAAAAGGGAAATTTTTTTATTTTTGAAATGTTTATTTCTAAAAGTGGTGTTCTTTAAATGATTTTTTAAAGTGAAAATTTAAAATAGTTTTTTTCTAGGTGGTTAGGCCAGGGAAAATATGTTTTCCAAGTGACTGTTTTCATTTAAGAAAAATCACAGAATAGTACTTTATAAAATTTATGGTGTGTTGTTGATTATTTTTTAAACCTTATAGAAAATTATTATTTTTATATTTTATTCAAAATATAATTTTTAGGATGAAATATGAAAGTGGATTCTTAGTTTCAATGGGCTGTGGTGGCCTACTGAGTACTTATTTTCTCACACCTATTTTATCACAATTGCAACTTCTTTGTTCTTCTTCGTACCGCTCTTTGAAAATTTATTGATCCATGGTTAGTTTTTATTTATTTACATTTAAATAGTGTTCAACTTAATTGATTTTGGTAGTACCTTCATTTAATTTACTATAATTACAAAAAATTTTCCCTTTAAATGATTTTTCTTTTCCAATTAGCCTTTTCTTTTTTTCTACAGTTGGAGGTATAGTGATATTTTGGTGGTTGAGGATTGGCATCTGGTGGGAATATTTGAATTCCAAAATTATGAAACCAATTATTATTTTCCATGTCATTTTTTAGATTTCTTTTGGATATTTTCTATGCTAAATTTCTTGAAGGGTTTTTAATAATTCTTTTGCTTTCATAAGATAATAAAATGATATTATGATTAAAATTAATGTTTACGATCTTTTAAAAGTGATAGGTTTTTTTCCAAGGAAATTTTTTCATATTTTTCAAAGAAACCCCATTAATTATTATTTTTTCTTTATTATTAATTAAGAAATATTTTATAGAAAACTTTCACCATAAATTTGATTTTAAGATTAGATAAAAAATTGTCTTTCACTCTAAGTTTATTAATTTACAAGAAAAAAATTCCTATGGGTTTTCATGAATTTAAAATGGAGAAATGGGTTTTTCTCCTTTTTATATCCCTTACTGAGATTTGTTTTTATTATCCCACGTTTTTAAATTTTTTTCACTTAGATTAATGAAATGTATTTTTCATATCAAGGTAAATGGTTACATGTCTTGAATGAAGAAAAAGCATCATGAATGAAACAAGAGTGTAAACATCAGAACCTTTTTTTTTGAAAAAAATGTACAATGTGTGGAAATTTAAAATTTTTTATGTGATGGTTTTCCTAATTACTTAAAACCCATAACAAAAAACATCCCCCAGATGTAAGAAAGTAATAACCTTATTATAAACTATGTGATTATTGTCTATTTATGTTAATGCGTGTTATAGTTGGTGTTATAGTAACGGTTTAAATTTATAGGTTAGGATGTTGTTTGATAAGAAAAATTTAGTGAATAATATGATATTTTTGGATCATAATTTAGAAGTTTTATATAACCATGAAAGTTATTAGGTTATATATAATTTTTTTATTTTTTTATTTAATAAAAAGAGTTGAATAAAATATGACATAGTTACAGATATCTTTGTTTTTATTATTTTCATAATATTATTTGTTATGATTTTATTTGATATACTTATAGTAAAAGTTTTTGGTATAAGTAAATGGATGGCACCAGCTATAAATAAGTAAAAAATGGATGTTAAGGACAAAAATATGGTTTTTTTAATGAGATAAAGAATGGGATATAATCCAGTGTGAAAACTCTTATGGTTATGCCTAGCTTTCTATCTCAAGTTATGACTAAAAAGATGAACCTAAGAGAGTTTCCCAAAACACTAAATAAGAGAAATATAGTGTTTTAACATCCCTATTTTTCATTTTATGAATTTTGGAATATATTAAGAAATATTTTAAAATCCAGGAATAGATACTACATGAGATTCCAAGGCCAAGTGTGCCTCAGTGTTGATATAATAAAAATATTAAAAATATTATATCACATAGGCATAGTTTTACTGAAATATATGAATAACTTCTAAAAGTTACTCAGATGGAAAATATGATACCTCTATTGAATCCCTAACATTGTTTTTACCCTAATCATGATATAATCATTGTCAATATCTTAAATTTTGATAAAATGATGTTGCATGGGCCAATAATAAAATAAATAAATAAATATAATTATTTTGTTTTGTTTTGATGCAAAAAATTAATATCCTCTATAAATAAATGTTTATAAAAAATAACTTGATATATTTACATAACTCTAGTATTTTATAGGAGATATTAGAGGATCATTGGAATATGTAGATATCGTGGATCAATGATTTGGGACCATAAGGATCGCCAATGGCATTGGAGTTTTTGTATCTCACTAGTGACGAAAATATAGAATCGTTCTTCTTAAAAAATTGACCCAAACCCAAGTTAGGTAATTTTATTTATTTGGATTCATCCTATATTTTTATCCTATATTGAATATGAACCAATTTACCTAACAATAATTAGTTTTCAGATTGATGGTTGATTTCAGTTGATGTAAAATTTTCCTGGTCTTTAGTAATTAATTTATTTTATTATTGTTGGTTCTTCATTCATTGTTCTACTAAAAAAGAATAGACGCCAAGAAAAAAAATACTTGGTTCATTCATCATTTTTTTTTCATTTTCTCCCCTTTTATTCACATGATTCGCTGCTGAAATTTCTTTTGACCGACCGTTCAACCAATACCCGGTGGATGATCATTACACATACCTTTCTTGTCACAACAGATCATTACGATAGGTTTGAGTTAGTGATCAAGGGAGAGATCGAGGTATGATGATGATAGTGGATGATCATAGGTGAAAAAAATAACAGATTGGATTTTATCTTTTTCTTTTTTTGGAATTCAAGGATTACATGGTGTGACAATAGATGATTCCCAAGTAGCTCGGATGGTTAAAATCCGGATGACGATTACAATAAGGCACAAAAGGAAGAGATCAAAAATTTATGAGTGTGAATAATGGTGGGATTGATAGTAGTGGTAGCTTGGTAAGATATGCAAAGAACCTGTGGGTTTTGGAAAATTCATAATGACATAATGTGTAGTCCAATGAAAACACACCATATGGTCCCAACTAACAATGCTATGGTTTTCACACTGAGAAATTTATCACACTACGTGAAAAATGTCACACACTATGTGACTCAACCTGGAGACTGATAAAGTATCCTTAAGGTAAATTATCATGGGAATAACCTGGTACATGGGTATGACCTATGTACTTGGGCATGACATGGTACTTGGACACAACTAGGAACCCAGACACGGCTTGGTACACGGTTATGACCAAAGTACACATGCACGAACTAGAGTGCACGAGCATAGTATAAAGATCCTGAGAAAATCTAGGGTTGAAAAGAAACATTGTGTACTATAAGTACATGATGTGTACTTTCTCTAGGATAGTTTGAGGCCCATGTTTTCATCCCTCTAGTCTAGTTTCCTTAGGAAACGTTACCTAGGTTCTTTCCCCATGAGGGTAGAGTTTGGCATCATGTTTTGAGCATAGTATGTGTTTTCATCCAGGAAATTAGTATCATAGAGAGTTACATGAATCCCCCATGAGGTCTAAGGTGGGATACTCTATTATATTTCTACCCTATGAGGGTTTCTGTGAATCAGCGTGACTGACATACACTGCCTTGGATCCCCTACTTAGCGGGTTAATCTAGTGGTGTTTGTGATGATACCCAATTCCTTGGGTATGATCCCCTATCTCTGTATCAATTTATTCTAACTTCTATTGAGTACTTATTCATAGAGAGGGATGATGAGCGTGACCTCTCGAATGAGCAACATCAATGTTATTAGAAATGTGGACTGATTTCTCATTGGACGAGCGTTACCTTGAAACCTAAAGTAGGAATCCTAGGATGGTAGTGCAGTTGGGACTTTACCTTGATATTTACTATCGAACAAGAGTATATCTGGATGTTACTATTATATATATCATATTCTGATTGACATTCATTCGTGATGATGGGATAAATACTCTCTTGGTTCCTTATATTTGGTGATTTCGAGGTGTCCTACTGGGTAATTTTACACATAAACCTACAAGGGATCTACCCACACATATAATATATTATGTAAAAGATAGACTATTTGATGGGTTCATAGGTGGAATTTAAGTACACAAATCTTATATTGGGATAAACAGACCACAATTCAAACTAAGGGTTGCATTAGATAATAGTCCCCTTATATTTTGTAGGTCAGATTATTTTATCAATTTTTTTGGGCTTGTATTTTTCCCTTTATGATTTCCAGTACTTTTTTTCATACTCTTTTTGTAGGATATAGTTTTATATCAGTTTTAGTTTTATATTTCAACATTTTATGTGTATTGGATATGTGTGCGGGCATACATGTAACTTATGATAAGGCCTCCCATGTTAGTGATATGCCTACTCAGAACTATTATCTATCCCCTATCCTATTGGAGGTGGGATTGGGGTGTCACACTCAGATTTTTTCTGGAAGGCAGGCCTGGGAGGGCCAGGTCAGGACAGAGTGGTATCAGAAACAATGTTTCATCATAGCACTGATTTTTGAGTTTTTTCTAGATATGAGGGTTGGTTTAGGATTTATGGAAATTGGGTTAAAGTGTTTCGAGTTCAGCATTGAGTAAAATGAATTTTGTGCTGGTGGAATCGATGAAATATCCATTCACCAGGGCTTTGATAACCTACTTGTTTGTAATGACCTAAACATTTATTAATGAATTTCCATTTGTGATTAAATTAAATTCCTTATTTATGTTAAGTGGTTATGGAAAACACATGCACTAATTTGGTCATTTTAGATCGTAATAAGTCATACCAAATTTAAAATACCATTAATCTTTGTAACCATTGATAATATAGGTGTATAACAGTGATCATATGATTATTATATTAATGGATATGATAAATCCTATCAGAACAGATGAAATAAGTGATGACCATAACTGTAGGATCGTACCCTATGAATCCCATTTGTTAGCGCTTTTATGGGAAACAGAATCTCTAGAATTTAACCTTGACCAATCCCAAGATGATATTAAACATCTAAATCATTATAGAAACCATTTATGGTAGAAGTTAAATCTCATAGATATCATGGCCCAAACCATGTTCGATGAACCACCCCAAGAAAATATCACCATCTCACTCCTTACCCTTATGGAATTTGCTGTTGTAATAAAGGGCTATGTATTTAAACCTTAAAAGAATTTTTATGTATATTTTTTTAATAAAATAATATTATATTTATTCCTAATTTTTCTTACATTATAAATAATTAAGAAATTATTTTGATAAAAATTAGATTTTGATACGATAAAATAAAAATTGTATTTTTGGGTAATATGAAATTTCAATTAAGACATTAATTTTTTTGAATTCATTAATTTTGAAATAAATTATATTTTAATAAAATATTATCTTTAAATATTGTATATTTAGTATATTTGATAACATAAAGTTATAAAGTGGAAATGTAATTTTTATAAGGGCCAGAAAAATGTTATTGTAAAAAAAATTATTTTACAAAAAATGGGGATTTTTCTTTAAATGTGAAAATTCTCCAATTTTGAGAATTATTTTGATAAAATAAAAAATATTTTTTAATAATTATGTCATAATTATCCAATGGTTATTTTTTCATAATTTTATGAGACAATCAATTTTTTAGGTCAAAATTAAATACGGTATAATTATATGGTGTGTATTATAACATCATAATGACCAAAAAGTGATGTAATATGTGCCATAAAAGGTATACAAGAACAAATATATTTTTTACTGTTAAAATAATGTGTTTTTAGGTTATTTTATTTATTTTATAAACCCTTTATGAATCCTCCAAACCTATATTATATTTTATGGTTTTAAAATCAATTTTTTGTAAAGATGACTCAATTCCACATGACCAAGGTTATTATTTTAAGTATATCAATTCATGGACTTATAAAAGAATTAAAACCACTCCCCTTTTTCATAAAACCTGGAAAAAACCATGGTAAGTATTTTGGTTTTGGTTACTTTATTATATAGAGTTGAAACATTATGTTTGGGAAACAAAAAAGAACTCCCCTCTCTTTTCCTATATAAACCCACCAAATATTCCATTTCTATTCAATAAAAAATCTTATAGCACAACCTTAACACACCTTTAATATCTATCTACCTCCCATGTTAATCTATAAAAAATCTCATTCCAAGATTTTGGAAACACTCTCTCAATGTAAGGGATCTCTCTTTTTTCTTTTCTATTAAACTACCTTGTTTTTATTTAGCCTTTTGAATCTCAATTCATTTTGTTATGACTACTTTATAAATATCCATTTACTGTAAATGTTTTTTCTAAAAATTATATATCAATTATCCACTCTCTTTATGAAATTTTTATTGGAAATATTAGTTTTTGATTTTCAGAAGCCGCTTTAAGGTTGAGTGGTAACTACAAACAAACATCAAGAGGGAATCCAAAATACAACATCCTAAAACGAAATTTGAACTTAAAACTTACAAACACCGAGCCCGAGGGGTCTCGTTCCAAGAGTTACCCACGTCACATTTCCGATCATCTTCCTTATTCCACATGCCATCAGCAAGGGAACATGAATTTCCATCACCTCATCCATCACCACCAGATCTGGTGACCAGAGCATTCAAAATAAAGGATCTCGATAACCACACTATCACCCTATTGAAAATACTCCATTTTTGTCGTTCTGTCACTACTTGGAACTACATCTTTGCTCCGTATCTTCACCGCATAACATCACCAAAAACCACCATCAAGAGACACCATATGATATCACATAGAGAATCCAACATCATCACCACTGAGCCACAGAAGAACGTCATCATAAAAGTCTTCCATGCCAATAAAAAACACCAAGACAAACAAAATCAATAGAAAACGTCAAAAAACCAAAAGCGAAACCAATAAAGAGGATTTTGGAGAAAATCGGGATAGAGCCCCAAAAAAAGAGTTGGGAATGAGACCCTAAGGATAAAACTAAAAGAAAAGAAACTAGATGAAGAACCATAACCAACCAGAATAAAAAAAAGGAATCCATAATGAAACCCAAACATGATCAAGGGATTGAAACCCTAAGAAGATGGGCTAACTCCGATAATGCCTGGAGATCTGTCATCGGCCAAAATGCTAGAACAAACCCTCAATGTCTCCCGAGATCCAAATCCAACCTAGAGAGGAGCTAAGGAACTCAAGGTTAGAGTGAAAATAGGAGGATAGATATAAAAATATAGCACCATATGGGAGTCAAGCTAAAGGGAAAGAGAAACCGAGATAGGGAGCACCATCTAGAAGTAGAGTAAAAGGGAAAGATAAACTGAGAGAGAGCGTTGCCAAGACAGTGGTAGGGTGAAGATAGAACCGGATAGAAGCAGTGAAGAGGAATAACCTCTAGGGAAATCGAAAACCCTAGGTGATTGATAGATCAGAGCGGCTGGGCGAGTGAGGCACCATAGTCCTTTTTGATAGATCCTCTCTTTCTTTATGACCTTTACATAAGCTGTTACCATTCCAAAAGTAAGGGATCCTCTCCTTCTCCTCTTTATTATAGAATCTACTTTATGTAATTCCTTTTTTATTTCAGTTAATATTGATAAGATATGATTTTTTAAATATATATCACTGAACTCATGATTTATAAGTGATTATGGACCCATTTTACTCTCATTAATCCCTCCCATTATTCATTATGTACCCTCGTTATGCTGTCGAAATTATCCTGTGATTTTCCATGGGAATGTTTTATCCAAGCACAATTTTTGTCCTATTTCTTTTAATTCCAACGTTTTCATATTTTATTATGATATTACATATCCCTATTAATTATATTATTATTCCCAAGTGACGGGATGACTATAACTCTCATTAATCCCTCCCATGATTCATTTTGTACCCCCGTTATGCTGCCAAAATTATCTTGTAGCTTTTCCATTCTAAACCTTTGTATTCTTAATACCATAACTATTTTTACTCAAGGGTTTTCACCTAAACATACCTATCCTTACTTGATCTGGTATTTCCATATATGTGACCAAAATTCCTTAATCATGGGATTAACTATGATGAAATATGTTTTTATGTTATATGATACATGTGGCACACTTATGCATGTATATGATATGATTATGATGGGTGTACCTATATAGTGCTCCATTTAATTGGGTAATGTTTTTTGTATCATTATATTCCATGTGCAGTGCATGGGAGATTATACTAATCACATTATGTTATGATTTCTCGGTGGTTAAAGTTGACTTATTCTTATGATGTCTTTTTTTAATGTTCTTGTAATATTCGCATGTTGCCTTTATGTTTTCATGTTGTATCATGCCTCAAAGTCAAAAAAAGAGCTATACCAACAATTGTAGATGAGACCTGGAGTTTTAGGTTGGATATAATTTATTCTTCCACATAACTCCATGGAATAAAGTCATGAGAGTTTGGAATAAGGTTAACCTAAATCCTAGGTACACGTTCTCCTTCGAGGTTCTCAACCACATCAGAGCTGTGAGTTACCAAATAACACTGCTACCTAACATAACTCAAGTACATGATTTTTTATATTTATACCTATTGATAAAGTACATAGTATAACTCTGACATGTACTAAATATAGAGGTGGTACCATTGGATAAGGATCTTTCATATGGGGAGCAACCAATGAAGATCTTGGATTGTAGAGACAAAATTCTTTAAAATAAGACAATGCACCTGGTAAAAGTGTTATGGAGGAACCAAAAGTTTAAGGAGGTGATGTGAGAACCTAATGAGGCATATAAATATAAATACCCTCATTTATTTTATTACATGAAATGAAAATTTTGAGGGTGAAATTTTTGAAGGGGGAATAATGTATTGTCCCAAACTTTTATAAATGAAATATGTTTTGTGATTAAATTAAATTCCTGATTTTTGATACATGGTTAGAGAAAGAACATTCAATAATTTGGTTATATTGGACCATTATAAAGTTATATAATATTTTAAAGGCTATTAATAATTATATCCATTGATAATATACCCACTAAACAGTGATCATATGATTAGAATGTTAAGGGTTTTAATAAATCAAATTGACACAAATGAATGAAGCAATGACCTAAACTAGTAGGATCACACCCTTTTAATCTCACTTATTAGACCTTAAAAAAGAGATAAAATATCTAGGATTTTCCCTTGACCAAACCCAATATGATATTAAACAACTGAATTATGAGTGAAACCATTTATGTGAGAATTTCAATCCCATCAAAATTACAGCCCAAACTATGTTTGTCGAACCACCCCAAGAAACTTTCAACGCCACACACCTTACCCTTAGGGTGTTTTGTAGTGTAATAAAGGGATACATATCTCGACCAAAAAAGCCTGAATATATATATATATATATATATATTATTTTTAATAAAATAATGATTATATTTATTCCTTATTGTTTTCACATTATAAATAATTTTGAAATGATTTTGATACGACAAAACACTAATTGAATTTTTGGGTAATATGCAAGGTCAATTATGATATTCCTTATGATGAATTCGTGAATTTTTGAAATAAATTATATTTTTAAAAAATATTATTACCAAATATTATTTATTTAATATAAGTGATAATATAACTTTATGGAGCGAATATTTATTTTTTATAAGTTTCAGGATACTGTTATTGTAAAAAAACCCACTATTTATCAATAAATGTGAAATTTAATTTTTAATTTTTAATTATAAAATTTAGAGAATTATTTTTATAAAATAAATATTATTTTTTGAATAATCACATTGAAATTATCTAATGGTTAATTTTTCATAATTTTACAGGACAATCGAATTTTCGTGTAAAAATTAAATACGGTATATATATATATATATATGGTGAGTATTATGACATAATAATAACCCAAAATTGATATTACTTGTGGAATAAAATGTATCAAATACAAAATATTTTTTTCAAATTTAAAATAATGCGTTTTTATGTTATTTGATTAGTTTTATAAACCCTCTCTAAATCCTCAAAAACCAATATTATATTTTATGGTTTTAAAATTGATTCTTTATAGAGATGACTCACTTCCACATCACCAAGGATATTATTTTAATGTTCCTAGTTAATTGAATTATACAATAATTAAAACCACTAATATTTTTTAGAAATAATGGTAAAAAACTATGACAAGATTTGTGGGTTTTATTACTTTATTGTACATAGTCCAAAACCTAATTTTTAGAAATAATAAAGAACTCCCCTCTCTTTTCCTATATAAACCCACCCAATCTACAATTTACATACACTAATTTTTTTATAACATAATTACTCTTTTATTTCTTCTCTAGATCCCTCTAAATGTTCCCTGAGGCTCTCAAGAAGCTCCTCATAATCTCTTTGAAACACTATCTCTAGGTAAGGGATCTCCCTCTCTTCTTTTCCATTCAAGTACATTATTTTTATTTATCATTTTGAATCTCAATTTGTTATTTTTTCATGACTTTATATATAGTAATTTAATATCCAAATTACTTTTTAATAATGATATATTATTTATCCACTCTTATTATTACCTCTATATAAGCCGTGACCATGGAAAAAGTACTCCCGATCTTCATTATTCCAGCAGCTTCTTTATAAAATAAATTTTTTCTTTCAATTAATATTGATGGTATATTTGTTTAATAATCACTCTTATAACCATTATGTTTTACAAGTGATGATATACCCCTATCACTCTCATTAACCCCTCCCATGATTCATTATGTACCCCATTATTCCGCAAAAATTATCCTGTGATTTTTCCTTGGCAAGTCATTGTATTGAAAATACCATCACTATTTACACTAATGGGTATTATACTTTAAATAAATGTCCTTATTTTATTGGGTATTTCTAATTATGTTACCCACATTCCTTAATTGTGGGATTAAATATGATGAAATATTTTCTTATGTCATATGATCTATGTGTCACACTTATTAGTAAAATAAAGAGCTATGTATCTCAAATCTAGCAGTATGAATATGTATATCTAATTTTCAATAAAATAATGATTATATTTATTCCTTGTTGTTTTTACTTATATAAATAATTAAGAATTTTTTTTGATAGAAAAATAGATTTTGATAAAATAAAAAACAAATTTTATTTTTGGGTAATATGCAATTTCAATTAAGAATTTATTTTTGATGAATTATATGTTTCTTGAAATAATTTAGTTTTTAATAAAATATTATTATTAATAATTATATATTAAATATAAATTTTACTATAATTTTATGAAGTGAAAATGTAATTTTTATAACGTTTAGAAAAATTTTATTGTAAAAAAAAACCAATATTTTCAATAAATGGGGATTTTAAATTTTATGTGTAAATTATCATATTTAGATAATTATTTTAATAATATAAATATTTTTTTGGAATCAGTATGTTGAAAATATCCATCAATTGTTTTTCATAATTTTCTATGACAATTGATTTTTTGGGTAAAAATTAAATATAGTATAAATATATTATGTGTATTATGACACTATAATGACCCAAAAGTGATGTAATATGTTCCATAAAAGGTATCCATGACTAAATATACGTTTAAAATTTAAAATTATACATTTTAGGTCATTTAATTAATTTTATATACCCTTTATGAATCTTCTAAGACCTATATTATATTTTATGGTTTTAAAATCAATTCTGTGTAAACACGACCTACATCCACATAACTAAGGGTATTATTTTAATGTTCTCATTTCATTCCTTTATAAAATAATTAAAACCAAACATTTTTGGATGAAACCAATAAAAATAACCATGTAAAGTTTGGTGGTTTTCATTATTTTATTGTATGGAGTCCAGAACCTATTTTTCAGAAATAATAAAGAACTCCCCCTTTTTATAACAACCCATAATTTTATCAATGGAATTTCCCTCCTATAATTATATTATATGGTTAAAAAATAAATTGAATATATATCCCAATAATAACATCATTATTATAAGTGAATTTATTGAAATTAAGTAACCTGTACCTATGGAATAATAACCTGACTCATAGAATAATAATATGACTATTAGAAAAAGTAATCTGTCTAGTAGAATAGTTACCTAACCTAAGAAAGTATAAATAAAATTTAAGATTATTATAAATGAAAATATTATATCTTTATATCACGAAATAAGTAAATAAATGTTTTCAAAATGATAAATTAATTGTATGTATTCTTTGTAAAATATAAATGTTTATTTACAATTTTATTATTAATATAATGTTTTCAAGGAGAATTTATTTCCGTAGAATATATTCATAAACTAATATTTTTATGTTTTTCAATTATAATAAAATTTTATGAGACCATAATTATTTTTTAAAAGTTTCATAAAATAAGTTATAGTTTTAAAATCACAATTTTTAAAATAAATTATGATTTTAGTTAAAAATAAAATTTCTATTATTTAGAAAATTATTTTCATAAAACATAGTATATTTTTTAATTCTACACATAAAAAAATTGTTATGTTGAATTTTTAGGATTTTTCTAAAATTGTTGAATTTTTGATGAATAGTGAAATATGATAATTTACGATATAAGCTAAATACACAAATTATTGACTCATGGATGATTTATGGACGATATAATCACCAATTGGTTTGCACTATAATGAAACATTTATTTTATTTATTCGCAATAATCAACATTATCGATAGTCTTAATCCAAAATAATAAACTAATGAATAAAATAATCAAAAAACATACCTCTCTTCCCCTATAAATACCTCCCATCACCATATCTTCTCCTCACACCTTATAATAATTGAAGGTTGTCTAAATTATACCCAATTATCTTTTCAATAATCTCCCTCACATCTAAGAGCTTCCGGTCTCAATAAAGTACCAAAACCAAGTTCCTTAAGGAGGTTCTCAAGAAGAAGAAATTCATGAGGTAAAATCCCCTTTCATTCTGTTTTAATTTCTTTCATTTTATTATCCTGTTATCACCTCCCATATCCCTAAGTGTCATAAAAACTCCATTATTTTATATATAATTATTTTTTTGTTTGTTCATGGTATATCCACCATGAAATATATTCTCCCATCCCTTTTATTATAAAAATGAAAACATTATCCGTGATGTGTCGACTCACCGCCTTAATGGAGGATAAGTTTTTATTTACCATTACTGACTTCATGGATAGTCATAAAACCATTATTATTATTATTTAATACTGTATTAAAAATATTATAAGGTATATATTTATTCTCGAACCAATGTATAAACATGATATTAAATAAAATGATATAAGTTTGTGATGGTAGTTAAAACTGCCAAAATAAATTAAATCATTTTCATTAATGGTTTATCTAATGAATAATACTTATAAAATATAAACAAATGATATAAACAAGACCATTTAAAATTTATTAAGTTCATTAAAAATTAATAATTTAAATTCTGGAGAATTATTCTCATTTTACACGTGCTTTCATACTTGTATACAGGTGAACCGATCATGAATACCAAGAAAGGAAAACTCTCGGAATAAAGGAATAAAACTCTCTAACTCATGAAAATGTCCATAAACGAACTTAATAAAATTATAATAAATAAATTAAATTTATAAAATGTTTTTTATTTAGTAATTAATGAATCTAATTTGATTGTCCAAGATATTAATGTGAAAAAAACATTCATACATAAGGTAAGATGATTCTCAAACCAAACTCATTTTCTTTATGTTATTCCTCTTTCACGAATTATTTGATATAAATATTTCTCTAATGTTACTTAACTATAATTTCATTGTCCTCACATTTTATTTTCTAGAATATATATGTTTCATATCCAATTTCATGACAAATACAAATATTTTACAGAAGAATTATTATTTCCAAAACACATCTTGACTTCTGTTTAGTGTGATTCTTATTCGCTCAAGAAAGATGAATCTTATACCCCAAAGTTTATTCATGATTTATTAAGTCCTTATGAAACCCATTCCTTTACATATGTTACTTCTTGACATTTATTGATATACATTCTATGTGACATGCAAGATTATGTAAATGTTATAATATGACGGGTGCATCCAAAATTATATAGTGCTCCAATGCATTGGGTAATGTGATGTATCTCATGAGATAATGTTCAATATATGTGAAAATATGCTATATTTTTTCACAATTATGATTTTATGATTATTCACATATGTTATAAATGAACATGATGCTAGATTTGTTCACATCTATGTGTGGTATTTGACCACTAAGACATGATGTTTCATTTTTATGCATTGCAACATTCTATGAATTTGTGTAAAGTTTTATATCATGATTATGATGATTATAAAATTATTATGTTATGGAAATGATGATTATGATCACACATGTCATATTGATGAAATTTTTTATTTATCCTCTTATTGAGCTTTTATCTCACACCTTTATTTGTTGTATATCCTCTGGTTACTACTTGTATTATGGAGAATATGGGATTTAGGAGGATAAAGAAGAATATTTTTAAATGAATGTTTTTGTTTTATTACTCATAAGTGATGCGTGGTCCTAATTTACCAAAGATATTAAACCTTTAGATCCTAGTTTCATATAACTTTTATATTTTCTATCTTAAAAATTATAAAATAATTATGTAAGAAAAAACAGGGTCACTATTGTTTGTATCAGAGAATAGTTTAGTTAATATTGGAATTATTATTTGATAAAATTAGTGAAAACACTTAATAAGAGACTAATTATATGTAAAATTCCAAGATTCTTTGTTTTAAAAAAATTCTAAACATCAGGATCACACAAGATATTCCTTTAGAGTTAATTGTATAAAGTAATAAATTATTTATTCATGCCTTGTTGGATTATGTTTTATTCCAACAATTTTTATTTTAAAAATTTTTGGGAATCAGGAGAAATTAAGCTAAAAACCCATGTGTGGGAAAATGCATAAATTTCCCAAATGATATCCCCAATTCCTTGGGAGGTGGAGTTAAAAATTTCCTGGTGATAGTTGCCCAGCTGTCTCAGAATATGAAAAATAAGTTGAATAATGTGGAGCATCCACCTTCACCTAAGAGGAAGGAACTAGATATCAAATATTTTATGTAGAAATGACCACCAAAATTTAGTGGATCTTTTGATCGAATCCTCACGGAACATTGTGTCAACTCAATGGAGAAGATATTTTATGTGCTTCAATATTATGAGAAGGAGAAGATGAATCTGGACGTTTTTCATTTAGATAGAGAGGTCGATCAATGTTGGTCATTGATTAAGAACACTAATACAAAGGATGAAATAAAAAAATATGGGGTGGGATGTCTTTAAGAAAATATTTCATAATAAGTATTTATATAAAACTCTTCACACAAAGATAGATAGAGAATTAATAGAGCTAAAGAAAAAATAAGGTGAATCTTTCATGGATTATATATAAAATTTCATATGGATTTCAAGTTATGCCTCATGTTTTGTTATAAATAATTAATGTAAAATAGATAGATTCTTTAGTGGTTGAAAATAACACCCTAACAAGGATCTATATATTTGAGATTTTGTTAGTTATGAAGAATTTTTTCAATATTATATGAAAGTGGAGATGTTGTTTGGAGAATTTTCTCGTGGCTATAGAGATAAGAAAAAAAAGATGGAGTTTCAAGATATAGGATCTAATGAAAAATTTGGAAATAAAAATTAACCACTCACATGTCAAAAATTTGGAAAGAATCATCATGATAATTTTCTCAAAGGGATGGGGAAATACTTTAAGTGTGTAATAGAAGGAAACCAAGCTCATGAATGTTGAAGATACATAAAGAATATGGCCAATATGATGAAGTAAAGGAGAGAACCACCCATGGTTCAATGATTCTACTATAGGGAGAATGGAAACTATACAAGATAGTGCACTAAACCTAAACTCCTTGAGGGTAATGAACGTTAGTATCCACCAAATCCAAAGGATCAAGGGAAATATTATCCCATCACTACTACTGAAGCATAGAAATAAAACAAATTTGTAAAAGGTACACCTTCTATTAACCCAAGAAGTAGTATTTGAATCTATTTCTATTCATTAGTTTTTATCTTTCAAGTTTTATAGAAATATTTAATCAAAGACCTAGTACCTTCAAGTGGAGATATCCATAAAAACACCTAGTGGTGTATTCATTTAAACCAAGTGTTGGACTTTTCTCTTGTTGGTTTATGTGGGGCATTTCTTCCATCACATCTCATAATAATTCCCATGATGGAATTAAATGCTATACTAGGAATAGATTGGATCTTTTTATATAGAGAACACATTAAATATTAGGAAATGGAAATATCTTTTCATACTCTGAACCATCCGTTGATCCTATACAAATTAAAGGAAGACACTGAATAACCTTTTTAAAATCCCTTAACAGTGTGGGTTTTGATTCCTTGTGAAGAAGAATACCTCACACAAATAGTTGATTCAAAGGAAGGTATCATCGTAGAGGAAATTCCTATTGCGAGGGAATATAGTGATTTATTTCTCCAAGATTTACTCAGACTTCCCCCAGACCGTGAGGTAGAGTTATCAATAAAACTTATAACCAGATCCACTCCAATCTAAAAATTTCTTTACAAGATGGCCTTGATAGAACTGGCGGAGATAAAGAAGCAGGTGTATGAGAATTTATACAAATGGTTCATACGCCCTAGTGTATCGCCTTGGGCTACGCCAATTATCTTTGTAAAGAAAAAGTATTGATCAATGTGGATGTGTATCAATTACTAGGAGATCAATAAGACCACCATAATGGAAAAGTATCCTCTTCCAAGGATTTATGACTTGTTTGATCAAATATTAGGAGCTCAATACTTCTCAAAGGTGGATCTTTATTCTCGATATCATCAAATAAATGTGAAAAAGGAAGATATTCATAATAATTATTTCTATACAAGGTATGTGTACTATGAGTTTCTAGTGACAACATTTTGAATTACCAATTCCCATATAATATTCATGTATTTGTTGAATAGATTTTTTAGACACTACTATGAAAAATTTGTGGTAGTGTTTATCGATGATATTCTTATGTACTCCAAGAGAAAGGAGGAACATGAAGAGAATATAATAATTGTACTAGAGACTTTAGGGAAGGTGAAATTGTACATAAAGTTTATAAAGTGTGAATTTTGGAAGTTTCAAGTTATATTATAGGGACACATGATCACAATTGAGGGAATTTATGTGGACCCTTAAAAAAAAGGTAATTAAGGAACAACTTAGACCCACTAGTGTCATGAAAATCCATATTTTTCTTGGATTAGTAGGGTAATAACAATGTTTTTTGAGAAATTTATCATTATTTCCTTTTATGATAACTAAGTTAACAAAGAAATGGGTAAAGTATGCATGGATGGAAGAATCTGAGGAAAGATTCAAGGTGTTGGATAAGTGGCTGATCACTACACTTGCACTAACATTAACAACAAGTGGAGATAGTTTTGTGATATACTGTGATACTTAAAAGAAATGATTGGGTTGTTTATTCATGCATAATGATAAAGTGATAGCCTATACCTCATGATAGTTTAATATCCTTGAGAATAACTACTCAAAACATGATCTAGAGCTTATGGATGTGAATTTTTCCTTGATAATCTGGAGACTCTACCTCTATGGAGATAAGTGTGACATATATACTGATCACAAGAGTCTAAAGTATATATTCACACAGAAGAAGATAAATATGCATTAAATAATATGGTTATTGATAATCAAGGACTACTATTATTCTATTCACTACCATTCGATAAAGGTGAACATGGTAGATGATTCTCTTAGTAGAAAAGAACCGACTACTTTATCTATGATGTGGTTGATAAAAACCCTATCTTTATGTATATGAAAAGGACTGATTTGGAAATCACAATAGTAGTGAATAAATCCTACCTTTCCCAAATTATTACCCAAACATCTATCAAATATAAGATTAATGAGGCATAAAGTTATGAGATGGAGTTATAAAAGAAGATGAATTCATTAAATGAAGGAAAGATACAGGAGTTCCACTTCGATGATGATGGTGTGATTTGGTTTGGAACGATGTGGTGTGTGCCTTTAACACATGAGATAAAGGATCTATTAGATAATTCACATATCTCACCTTTCTCTATTAATCCTAGAAGTACCAATATGTATCGTTGTCTTCGAGAACACTTCTGGTGGGATAAAATAAATAAGGATATTGTGGAGTATAAACCAAGGTGCTTGATATGTCAGCAAGTTAAAGAATACTGACATATGTCCAAGGGGATGATGAAACCATTTTCTATACCCATGTGGAAATGGGAGAATTTCACTATGGAATTTTTCACTGGTATCTTGAAAAAATCCAATTAAAATAGCGTGATATGTATTGTGGTGGATAGACACACCAAGACTTCCCACTTTATCGCTATTGGGGAATATTAATCACTTGGAAAAATTTCCAAGATATATGTGAAGGATGTGGTGAGGATGTATGGGGTACCACTTTTGATTTTCTCTGATCATGATCCATGACTCACTTCTAAGTTATATAGAAGTATTCAACATGATTTGAGAACTAAATAGAATTTCAGCATGGGTTATCACCCCAAACTGATGGCCAATCTGAAAAAACTATTCAGATGCTTGAGGAAATTATAGGGGTCTGATCAATGGAATTCAAATGTGGATGGGATAAATATATCTCATTGGATGATTTATTATACAATAACAACTTCCAATCGAGTATTAAAATGGATCCATATGAAGCTCTGTATGGAAAACAATGTAGAACTCCAACCTGTTGGGATGAAGTTAGAGAACGAAAGATACTATGGCCTGATCTTGTGCACGAGATGACCCAGAAGGTTCAATATATTCAATAACAAATAGAATATTCTCATAGTTTGAAAAATAGATACACTAAAAACCATCTAAGGGACTTGGATTTTGACATTAGAGACAAATCTTTCCTTATAATATCACCATAGAAGAGATACATGATCTTTCGAAAGAAAAGGAAGCTTAACCTAAGGTACATTGACCCATTTGATATCCTTGATCACATAGAAGTAGTGTATTATCTAATTGAACTGCCACTAAATATGGATCAAGTTCCCGAAGTGATCTATGTATCACTCCTGAGGAAGTACATACTTGATCCATCACATGTACTAAATCCAAAGGTGGTAAAATTGGAGAATGAACTATCGTATGAAGAGTAGCCGGTAAAGATCTTGGACCGAAGAGAAAAAATTTTATGCAACAAGACAACTCACTGTGTCAAATTTTTGTAGAGGAATCATAAGTATGAAGAAGAAACATGAGAACTGAAAGAAGTGCTGAAGGAAAAGTACCCTCACCTATTTTCACCTTAGTATGTGAAACAAAATTTCAAGGGTGAAATTTCAAAAGGGGGAAAGAATGTAATAACCCATAACTTTATCAATGGAATTTCCCTTCTTATATTTATGTTATATGGTAAAAAACACATACATAGCATAGTGATTACAATAAAAACATTATTATTATATGTGAATTTATAGAAATTAAGAAATCTATACTAATGGAATAGTAACCTAATTGATGGAATAGTAATATGACCATTAGGAATAGTAATATGGAAAATAGAATAGTAACATCACCTATGAAATTATAAATAAAATTTATGCATCTTATAAATGAAAAATTATATCTTTATTTCTTGAAATAAGTAAATAAATGTTCTAAAAATGATAAATTAAGTGTTGTTTTTTTATAAAACAAAAATTTTTATTTATAATTTTAGAATTAATAAAATGATTTAAATAAAATTTATTTTCATAAAATACATTAATAAATTAATATTTTGATTTTTTATAATTATAAGATAAATTTATGATACCTTAATTAAAATTTTAATGTCATAAAATTAGTTATAATTTTAAAATCGATTTTTTTTGAAATAAATGATAATTTTAATTAAAAATTAAAGTTATCATAGTTATAAAATTATTTTTATAAAATGGAGTCCATTTTTGAATTCTAAATGTCAAAAAATGGTTAGAGTGAATTTATGGTATTTTTCTAAAATAGTTGAAATTTTGGTGAATAATGAAATATGATAATTTACAATATAAGCTAAATACATGAATTATTGTGTCATGGATGATATATGGATGAGGTTATAACATATTATTTCCAACTCTCCTAAATTTTTTACTATATTTATTCGGAAGAATCAACATTATTTATAGTCTTGATCTAAAATAATGATCTAAAGAAATAAATAATCAAAAAAACACCTCTCTCATCCTTTATAAATACCACCCCTCACCCCCTCTTCTCCTCACACCTTCCAAGAAATCTTGTATAAATTCTAAGACATTCACTTCCCAAGATACTCCCCGATATCCTAGAGCTTTTTGTCTCAACAAGAGACCAAACCAATGTTCCTTAAGGAGGTTCTTATGAATAAGAAATTCAAGAGGTAAAATTCTCTTTCGTTCTCTTTTAATTTCTTTTCTTTTATTTTATTTTGTTATTTTATTCTCATCTCACCTATCCCAAATGGTATGATTATTCCAGTTTCTTATATATATTATAATTTTATTGTGTTAATATACTATCAATCATATAAAATATCCCAATTTGTGTATGGATTTTATTTTTTGTCAAGTGATTTTCATTAGTGGTAAATAGTGATCAATGAGATTAGAGGATCTCTGTATAGTCAATATGATGAATTAGTTATAAAGTTAATGAAACATGGATGAATTCTTCATGTATTTATATTCCAAGAAACATTTAAATGGTTTTAAGACTGTAATTTTCAAGGTGACTACTGGATAATTTTTATTGATTCATTTGATGACTTTGGTTGTTATGGTTTAATAATTCTCCTTGAAAAATATGATGTTGATTTGATGATTTGTATTTCAAAAATATCATAAGTTTTTTGGATAACTTGTGATGAAATATTTCTTACGTAAAGGGGGAGTAAAGTTTTTGCCTATCATATTCAGGTCTGATTGGTAAGAAAAATGTTGCTGGAAGATAGGAAAGTTACAATATTTTTCTTGAAAAATATGTCAAAAGGTAATTGATCAATGTTTAAATATCACGACAGATGGGGTTCATGATGAAATAAGTTGAGTGGTTTTTTAATGAATTCTATTCTTGTATAAGTTGGGTAAATCTTTAATAATACATAAATTTGAGTTTATTAAAAAATCCAGATGACCACTAATTAGTATTTTAGGTGCTCACAAAGATGATTTTTAAGGTGGAATTACTTCCCATTGTTTTTCAAATTTTTGTGATCCAAAATTCAAAGGAGTGATAGCATTGTAAAATATGGATTTACTTTAAGGCCCAATGAAATTATGGAAAACGAATGAGTTTTTCGAAGACTGGGTTGTGCAAAGGGTGGTTCGAGAAGGTGCAAAGGTTTTGAAAAAAATCTCCACGATTACAGAAGTGGAGAATCATGAATGGAGGATAGATGCAAAGTTATACAACATCACTGAAGGTGATAGTAATCTCCATGATTATGAGAAGTGGAGCATCACGAGCGTGTGATGGTTTGATGGTGATCTACGTGACAATGACCCATATAAAAGGAGCATAATGAGTGGAGGAGCACCACAAAGATATTTTAGAGTGATCCAAAAATGTGATGGAGGAGGTGGAGCATCATGAACGAGAAATCCTATAAATATAAGGTGACCACCACCTCATTTGCAGTGGAAATAATAGAGAAAATCTAAAATTTCTATAATTTTACAGAGGTAGAGGAGCTCTGTGATGTTGTATTTCTATGGTTGTTTTATAATCACAAAATACTACTAAATTATTTACTGAAGAAAATTATTTTAGTTAATGGGTGCTTCACGATAATTGGATATTCCTTGTCGACTCAGTGATCTTCGTGAAGGAAGTTGGTTCCATGAAGGCTGTTTCATTCACTAAGGTTGTGAATTTCACAATGGAGCTTCGTGGACACCAGTTTTTATTATCTTATTTAGGTGAACTAGTGCTTAAGTATAATACCCCACTATTTTTCAATAAGTGAGACCATGTGTGCACCCAATTTATACACAATGGATAGTTAATAGAAAACAAACATAGTTTGTTTATCTGAAAAAGATCTAGACAAGAAACTAAACTCATATCTACACCAAGGTTGAAGAAAGTATAAAGTATGCCATTAAAATCATGTGTTGGTATTGAGTATTGAAGTAATAGAAGAAGAAAATACTGCATTATTCCATATTATCATGTGTCAAATAAGAAGAAGAGAGTGGGAACTCTATATTCAGTTATTCATGCCATACTAACTGTGACGATGCTATGTTGAGTTGATAATTATTATTTTTATAATTACAAAGGAGTTTTTTAATTCTAGTAATATTGGAAGAATGTGATTTAGTGCTGTTGGTTTCACAATATAGAAGAAATAGAGAACAATATACTATAATATACTACTACATATATTTGTGTTTCACATATCAAATGGAGATGAGTAAGTGATTGGATAAATTGATAATATTAGATTACCATCTAGGTTGGGAAGAATTCAGTCCATCAAGATACCACATTTATATTATTGTGACTAATAGAAGAATAATATTAGGAAGATTTTAATATTTTGTTGGTAAGCGGTAAGAAGAGTTACTTGCATGATGCTAAGCAAGTAACAAGTTAATAGTGGAAGAACAAAGATGAACGGTGACATCATACCAGAATCAACAAGTGGAGGACTTTCTTTGTGTTACAAATCATTATATACAAGGAGAATACTATCTTGGGATGCAGTATAAAGATCCATACAAGTACCATAAAAAATGAACTTTTGGATTGTTTACATTGTGTTACATGAGTGTAACATCATATATTTCTCATTTTAATCCACACAAAAGGATTGTTTTCTAGTGGATTTTCAGTTTAGGATTAGTTTAGACCATGTTAAGAACTATTTATTCTTTTTAAGTGGTGAACCTTGTAAAAACATCATGTGATTGCCTTTTCATCTTTAATATTCTTACATACGATATTGAGAATAGAATAATAGAATCAAGATCAAAACTATTTTAAGATATAAAGAAATAAAAAGCACAATTGGATTAAAAATCCCCCAACACCGATTCACCCCCCTCTCAGTGTTGTACATATCCCAATCCAGTCCTCTCAATTTGTATTAGAGTGAGGATAACCTCTGTTAGATTCTCTATAGTGAAGTAATTCTCTTTTTAAGACTTGATGTTCTTTCCTTAGTCAATAGTGAAGTGTAGTTTTGGTGAAGATTCAATTACCTTTGAGAATATGTCTATATCTACTAAGACCATTATGAACAGGAAGAAAAAAGAGAAGAGAAAGTTGAAGAAGAAGTCCCTCTTATATAAAGAAGGGGAAGTATCTATTTATCCTTGACTTTCTAACAATGAATACATATTATACTTGGAAAGTAATGAGAATGTGGCTGAAGCTTCCACTAAGAAGATGAATAACCTTTTAAACTCTAGCGATAAGGAGGTGTGTGTTAGTATATTTAAAATCATTCCTGAAGATGAATATTCTAGCACAAGTGGTGTTGATGATCAATCTACAACATCTCTAGAATTATCAGTTTATAGATTAATATCTATTGTGCATGATATTCTTAAATAATGATAATCCCTTATTTGTTTAGTATTTAAGTGTATGTTGGAATAGATCACCCAACTGGAAAAAGAAGTTGATGTTTTGGAGAGGATCTTGAAAAAAAATGAGTGTCTAAATCTCTCCAAAAAGGTTAAAACATCTGAATAAAAAAATTGCTAACTTATAATAAATTCCTCAAAATGGATCAAATAAGTTTATTAGGGATATGTAGTAAATAATAATATAGAAGAAAAGATACATTCACTTTTAGAGAAAATGAAAAATAGCATCGATTTCAAGGGTTTACAAACGAAATAAATTTCCAATAAGACCATGGAACTCGAATCTTTGATTAAGAACAAAGTTAATCTACATGAACTTTAAGTTTAAATAATGAAGAAGGTCTGTGAAGAGAATATGATTATGATTGAAAATAAGAAAACAATTCTCAATGTTAAAAGTCTTGAATTGGAAAGTCAGTTGGACAATCTTGATAAGACAGATATTGAGTCTTCACAAAAGAATGAAAAATATTATACTAGAACTCAATGTACATCATAGGATTCTAAGATTTAAAGACCTGCAACATGTGATAAGAATATCATAACTTCACTTAATGATCTATCACAAGAAGTCGAGAAGAATCAGGTACCATCCATATCATCTTGTATGAATGTTTGTAAACCTGTTATTATGAATAGTGAAGGTTGTAAAAGAAAATATGAACAATTATGGATGAATAAAGGTGATAAAAATACTACCATAATGACTAGGGTGGACAAGAAAAGGAATGTGTAAGTTGATTCCCCATATAAAGAACAAAAAATCATGAAGAAGACCCAACAAAATGATATAGAAAATATCATGAAATCAAGATTTGTGGGTCAATGTTGGTGCTACAACAATTTTGGGAATTGTACATTAAATTTATGGTATAATCCTAAAAAATGTAAACACACAAATGAATCCCATCCAATGGGGTAGAAAATCATAGAAGAAGAAGAAATACCCAAGGGTCTAGAAGCATCTGTATACTACAATTTTTTTTTGGAATACTTGATTACATCTCTGATGTATGAAATGGTTATTGTCACAAGGTTAGTAAATGATCATATCAACATGTATCCAAAGCTGATAAGAATAGAAGATCAAAATTTTTTACGTATAATGAAGAAGAAACCTTGGGAAGATATCATAAGAATTTTGTGAACATAAATCAACTCAGGAAGGTTCCAAATAAGAAAGTTGAGAAAACCATGGATTCTAAATCCAAGAAACTGATGGGTAGTGCATTAAAAAGAACTACCAAGAGGGATTAATCTCATAAGAACCCATGTAGAAGATCCAAACTTGCTTCCATAGTTCCTAATGATGCGTTAGCCATCTGGCCTGAAGATTTGGAAATAATGAGATAAATGGAAGATGTACAAGCTAAAGCTAGTGAAAAGGGTGAAGAAACTATTCCAAATGATGAAGAAAAATTTCATGTGGGGTTTTCAAGAAAAGGAAAATCTTATATTAAAGAAGTTATGTGTGAGGGATGCAAGAAATATGGTCACATTGAAAAGGGTTTTTTAACCTTGGTACTAGAGAAAGAAGGATCCCTTATAAGTATTATTAATGTATCATCCATAAAGTCTACTAAGAAGAAAAATTCTCCACAGAAAGAATAATTGGATGTGAAGCGATCCATTTTTCCTCAACATAAATTAGATTAGATGTTTATATGTGAAAACATGAAGACTATATAAAATGGAGTAACATAGTTGAGAAAATCATCTCAGCCTTGTTGTTCAAATCAACAAAGCAAGGAGTATCTTCCTTATTACCTTAAATATTTATGTATTTTATTTGTTCTTATAATGCGTGGATTTGAAGGTGAAGCAAGTTCTCCTGGGGATAACCTGAGAAGGAGTGAGTGATGTCAATTATTGATAAAAAAGCTAAAGAAGTTCCCATCCATGAATGATTACTTAATTGATATTTAAATACTAATATGATAGAGGATCATCCCTAATGAAGTTGAAGGAAGTTATGTAATATTCTGGATATCTAGGATAATAAATATTCCCTCTTGGTTTGATCTTATTTCATAATATTCTGGAGAAAAATTGTTCTAGAAGATCGTCCTTGGTGAAGTTGTGAAATTTGTCCAATATGGACTGTCGCAATATTAAAGACCCATTTTGATGTATTCTCCATACTAGAATTTCATGAAATCCATTCTTGATGAGATCAACCATTATGAAGATGATGAGAAATGTTTTCCTTGAGTTGGAGACAAATGAAGAAGCTTCAAGAATTATTATTCCAATTAGTATCACATCTGATTATTATGTAAATTTATTGAAGATCATGTCATTATAAATGGTATGTCCCTCAATCTCTCATCCTTGTTTTTTAAAAATAATAAAATTTTTACAAAGCGGGAGAAATTTAATTATTCAGTGACATAAGAAGAATGTAAGTGCCCCAAGTTCACTAATTCTACCTATTGCACTTGAAATTTTTTGATCCATTTTTTGAAGTGAGTGTAGGAGGTTCAGATTGATTGTTATTAAATATATTCACCTCACATATAGTAATTTCATCCTATAATTAAAGAGAATAATCCTTGAAGAAAATTATATGAGTTAAAATTTATTAAGGTATCATGATCAGTTGGTAATGTATATCTTTTTTGTCTAAATAAAATCCTATTGTTTTCTACACTAAGCATATCTCAAGTAGACTTAGACTCAAATGATGGATGAAACATTTATTAACTATAGATTGATAAAGTTTTTACCATGATAATTTTATCTCTTTTCAATAAGGGGGAGATAAATTTATATGAAATTTTGAAAGTTAAATGGGAGAGAGAATATAATAGTTCAACATATTGAAATTTTCATTTGGAAAGAAATTTTAAGGTATTGCCAACAAATACAAAGGGGGATATTGGAGAGCCCACTTTGTGAATGGATTGTATTTGTTTTCAATTAATTTTCATTGGTGGTCAAAAATGATCAATGAGATAATAATATCTTTATGTGGTCAATATGGTGAAGTAGTTCCAAAGTTAATGGATCTTGGATGAAGTCCTCAAGTATTGAAATTATAATAAACATGGGAATTTTTTGAATACTTTGAGTTTCAAGGTGATGACTGTAGAATTGTTATGAATTCATTTGATTACAATGGATTCCATGGTTGAATAATTTTTTTCAAAAAATATGATGATGCTTTTCTGATTTGTATTTCAAAAATATCATAAATTGTTTGGAGAACTTTTTATATAAGCCTTATGTTGGAAAGAGGGAGTGAAGGTGTTACTAAACGTATTTAGGTTTGATTAGAAATAAATATGTTACTAGAAGATGAGGAAGTTACAATAATTTTATATAAAAATATAATGATGATAAAGGTGATTGATTAAAGTTTAAATATCACGATAGATGGGGTTTATGATAAAAGTAGTCAAGTGGTTTTGGAATGAAGTTTATTATGGTAGAAGTTGGTTTAATCTTTAATGTTGCATCAATTTGTGTTTATCGACAAATCCAAATGAACATAAGTTAGTATGGGAGGTGTTGATGAAGCAAATTTCTATGGTGGATTCATTTCCCAGTGTTTGTCAAATTTTTGGGGTCCAAAATTTGAATAAGGTATAGCATCACAAAATATATATTTCCTTGATGGAATAATGGAAATATAGAAAAGGCATGAGTTTTGTGAAGATCGGGTTTCACAAAGGGTAGTTCATGAAGGAGTAAAGGTTTTGATGGAAATATCTATGATTATGAGAAGTGGAGCATTGTGAATAGAGGATCACTGAAAATATATGCAGCATTGAGAAAGGTGACTATAATCTCCAAAATTACAAGAAGTGGAGCATCTTGAGTACATGATGGTTTAACAGTGATCTCCGCGACAGAGACATATATCAAAGGAGCATTGCGAATGGAAGAGCACTGCGAAGATATTTTTGAGTGATCAAAAAAATGTGCTAGAGTCAGTGGAGTATCTAAAATAGAAGATCTTATAAATATAAGGAAACCCCCACTTCATTTGTAGTGAAAATAATAGTGAAAATACAGAATTGATATGATTTCATGGAGGTTGAGAAGCTCTACAGAGTTGGATTACTATGTTATCTTAAGCATCACAAAATCTTAACTAATGTTTTGACTTATTCCAATGCTTCTAATTAATCGGTGCTTCGTGATGATGAGATAATTTATGTTGACTGAGTGAGCTTCATGATGGCAGTTGGTTCCGCGAAGGCAGTTTTCTTTACGAAGGTTGTGAGCTTCACGAGGGAGCTTCGGGATTTTTTAATATCTTTTTTAGGTGAAACAATTCTTGGGTATAATACCCCAACTATGTTTTGAGAAGTGAGATAGTGTGTGTACTCAGTTGATACACAACATATAGAGAATAGAAAACACAAAATTTATTTGTGCAAAGAAGAACCATACATGCAACTAAAATCATGTCTGCACAAATGTTGAAGAAAGTATAAAGTATACCGATAGAATAATGTGTTGGTATTGAGTATTTAAAGAATATAACACGAAATTTTACATTATTACATATTATCATGTGTCAAAGAAGAATAAGAGAGTGGCTAATCTATATTCATTTATTCAGGCCATACAAATTTTGGTGATGCTATGTTGATCTGATCATTATTCTTTTGATAATCACAAATTAGTTTTTTATTCTATAAATATTTGAAGAAGGTGATTTAGTGTATTTTTTTTCACTAAAGAAGAAATTGATATCAAAACACTGTAATATACTACTAAAAATATTTGTGTGTCAGATATCAAAGGGATAAGAGGAAGTGATTGGTCAAATTGAGCTCTGTTGATTACCATTTGGGCTAGGAAGAATTTAGTCCATAAGTATAACACAACCATATTATTGTTAATGATAGAATAAGAAGGTTTTAAAACTTTTAGTTTTCTTCTGGGAAGAGGTAAGAAGAGTTAATTTCATGATTCTAAGCAAGTAAAAAGTCAAGAGTAAAAGATCCAAGTAGAACTAAGACTTCAGACAAGAATCACCAAGTGGAGTACTTTCTTGTTGTTAAAAATCCTTATCAATAATAAGAAGACTATCTTGGGTGGTAGTATAAATATCCATCCAAGTGTTGTAAAAAATTCACCATTGCATTGTTTACATATTGTTACACGAGTGTAAGGTTATATGATACTCATTGTAATCCACAAAAGTATTATTTTCCTGTGGATTGTGTGATCAGGATTATTTCTGACAATTCCAACTACTATCTACTCTTATCGAGTAGTGAACCTTATAAAAAAATCATGTTATTGAATTTACTTTAATATTATTTCATACGATAGGTAGAAAAGAATAAGAGAATCTAGATCCTAACCGGCCAAAGAGGTAAAGGGATAAAAAAGAACAATTGGATTAAAATTCCCCCAACACCAATTCAGCCCCTCTTAGTGTTAGACATATCCCGAACTAGTCCTCTCATCTTCAAACCACTTATCCTCTCTCTTTTATTCTAAAAATGTAAACATCATCCGTGCTGTGTCGATTCACCGCCTTCGCGTACGATGAGTTTTATTTTCCATTAATACATTCAAGGATGGTTATAAAACCATTATTATAGTTAATTAATATTTTTTATAAATATTATAATTTATATAATTATTTTTGAACCAATATATAAACATTATATTAAATAAAATGATATAAATTTGCGATGGTCGTTAGAACTGCAAAAATAAATTAAAAAATTTTCATTAATGTTTTATTTAATGAACCATCATCATACCATATAACCAAATGATATATATGACCATTTAAACTTCTTTAAGTTTATTAAAAATATATAATTTAAATTCTAGATAATTATTCTCATTTTAAATGAACTTACATACTTATTTACAAGTGAACCGATCATGAAAACCAAGAAAACAAATACTCCCAGAAAGATGAAATTAGTATCTATAACTCATAAAAATGGTCAAAAAAGAACTTAATAAAATTATAATAAATAAAATAGTTGTATAATAGGTTTTTTATTTTGTAAATAATTAATATAATTTGACTATAGAGGATATTAAAGTGAAGAAATCATTCAGATATAAGGTAAGTGGATTCTCAAACCCAACTCCTTTTCTTTAGGTTATTCCTCTTTCAAACTTCGTTGGTATAAATATTTCTATAATGTTACTTAACTGTAATTTCATTGCCCTTAAATTTTATTTTATAGTATATACATATTTCTAATCTAAATTTATGACAAAATAAAATATATTCCTAATGAAATATTCTTTCAAAAACACATTTCGACTCCCCTCTAGTTGTTTCTTCTTTGTTCAAGAAATATGAATCTTATACCAAGTATTTTTTCCATTTTCAATAAATAACCCAAATTTTGTTCATTATTGATGAAATAATTATGAAAACAATTCATTTACATGGGTTAATTAAGGAATTTTATTGATATACACTATATGTTCCATGCATGATTATGTAAATGTTATAATGTAAAGGGTGTGTCCGAAATTATATAGTACTACAATGCTTATGTAATGTGATGTATCTCATGAGATAATGTTAAATATTCATGAAAATGATCCAATATTTTTTTGAAAATAACTGTTTTATGATTATTCAAAAAATTTATGTGTGAAAATGATGTCATCTTTGTTCACAAATATGTGTGGTATTTGACCACTAAGACATGATGTTTTATTTTTATGAATTACCACATTCCATGTCTTTATATAAACATCACTATCATGATTATGATAAAGATACCATTATTATGTTATGATGATGATGATTATGATCACCCATGTTATATTTATTCATATCTTTATTTATCCTCTTACTGGGATTTTAGCACACCCCTTTCTTTCATGTATATCCTCAAGTAACTACCTGAACTAAAGAGAACATGAGATTTAAAAAGATAAAGAAGAATATTTTTAAATAAATGTTTATGTTTTATCATTAATAAGTTATGTATGGTACCAATTTTCCCAAGATACTAAACCTTTTGATCCTAGTCATGTAACACTATTATGTTTGTCTTAAAAATGATGTAATAGTTATGTAAGAAAAAGAAGGGCTACTATAATTTTCTTATATAAACCCACCCAAGCTCCCATTTTACTTCACTAAAATACCTTGGAGCATTTCTTTAATCTAACCTTACTTCTCTAGAGTTATCCCAAGGTTCCACAAGCTCTCTATAATCTCTTACCAATCTTTTGGAAACACCATGTCAAAGTAAGGGATCTCCGTCTCTTATTTTCCCTTCAAGCACCTTATTTTTATTTAACCTTTTGAATCTCAATTGTTTATGTTTTCATGAATTTATAAATATCCATTTACTTCAAAATTTATTTTTTAATAATGAGATTTCATTTATCCCCTATCGTTATAACCTTTACATAAGCCGTTACCATGCCAAAAGTATGGGATCCTCTCCTTCTCCTCTTTATTCAAGAACCTTATTTATGTAATAATTTTTTATTTCGATTCATATTGATGGTTTATGATTTCATATATACATGTTAATTAAATTTTTATTTAGAAGTTATTGTAGATCCCTTTAACTTACATTAATCCATACTATGATTCATTATGTACCCCCGTTATGCTGCCAAAATTATCCTGTTATTTTTCCATGCCAAACTTTTATTCAAGAACTATTTTTTTGTCTTATGCCATTGAATTACCAATTTTTCATGTTGGATTATTTTCTTAAATATCCCTATTAATTCTCTTATTATTTAAAATTTATGATATACCCCTTTAACTCTCGTTAATCCATCCCATGATTCGTTATGTACCCCTGTTATGCCGCTAAAATTATCCTACAATATTTTCATGCCAAACCTTTGTATTGTGAATACCATCAATATTTACACCGATGCATGTAAATGATATAATTATGATGGATGTGACCAGATAGCACTCCAATTCATTGGGTATTGTTTTAGTCTCACAATATATCAATAATAGTGAAAATGAGGATATTTTTATAAAATTATGTAATTATGTCTTGGTGGTTAATATTGACTAATACTTATGATGTCATGTTTAATGCTTTTTCCACATTCCCATGTTTCCTTTTTGTTATAATGTTATATCATGGACCATTGTTAAAAATTACAAATCTCACCCATTTTATGTCTCATTAGAAATTTATATTTTCTATAATGTATTAATTTCACCATTTGATTATTTTTTTATTCCTTTAATGGAATTTATATCTCACCCAATTCTTATATATGTCCCCAGGTTATCCCATGTTGTTTTATAAGAGTGGATAAAATTTAAGATCATGTTAAATAAGTTTTCAATAAAGTCATTGTAACCTAGTTTTATTGTGTTATGTTATGTACCAAATATCCCATAAAAACTTGGATTATTGATCTTCTGGGTTATATTAAGTGAAACTTTATTTAATAAATCATGAATTAATGTGTAAAAAAGATAAGGGATGTCATATTTTTGAATTGGTATATGTAGGAACTGGTATGGAAAAAATTATCTTGTACATGATATAATAATGGTTTGTGGTTATAATATCCTTCTTGAGTTAGATCCCTAGATGCAATCTTTACCTCATAACATATTTTATATGTAAGGATGCATACATGATGATTTCTAGATTGGACTCCATAATAATATCATGATGATGATCCACCTAGTGATGATGCTTTGATATAGGGACCTCTTGAGGAGGTGATAACTTTGGGTAGTTTCCCTACCATACCTCCACCCATCGAGCAAGAGATTGTACCTGAAATACTAGTGGATTAGGTATGGAGGTTGATCATACTTGATGAGATTTATTGACATAGACATCTATGGTTTTGGGGTGAGCCAGACCCCTGAGGCAGCTGAGGACTTGACCAAGGTAGTTACAAGAGTCTTTCACCTTGTTAGAATACCTACATACCATATGGTGGTTTTAGTGGTAATAATTCTTCATGGATCCACGTGATGATGGTGGGGAAAATTTACTCTATCATATGAATAAGTGAATATTTCATAAATATATATTTTATGAATTTTCAGAGATGAGTTCTCTATTGCTACGTTGTAGTAAGTGTGTGTCTAGGATCTTCTATAGCTTTAACATATCAACATGACTATGGTTGAGTATTATTTGAGGTTCAC
This sequence comes from Viscum album, assembly GCA_963277665.1. Classification (NCBI taxonomy): domain Eukaryota; kingdom Viridiplantae; phylum Streptophyta; class Magnoliopsida; order Santalales; family Viscaceae; genus Viscum; species Viscum album. The sequence goes on from OY728121.1 coordinate 1,299,949,186, forward strand.
TAACCTCTCAGGATACACTATGAGTATAGTTTGTGATCCATTATTTTGTGAACAAAACTTCAAGTGAGGTATACATAGATATATCTTGGATAATGTGATACCAATTTTCATACCTACCTATGATGGGGTACATGAGTGTGATTTTCTAGTAGAGAGATGTTTGGATGAGTAGAGGCCAAAAATTGGTGCCAAAATTTGGTATAAAGGATCTAATACCTTGTTAGTGGGTAGAAGATGGTAGAAAAAAGGTTTTGGGGGTGCAAGAAACTTCATAAAGAAATCCTAAGATATAGGGTCCATGGTTTAGGGATCTCAAGATAGTTCTAGTTCATATAGGGAGAGGTAGTGATACTCTTGTGCTGCTTGAGGATATATCACATGTGATTGTATGACCCACTGTATAGATGATAGAGAGATAGTGGAATGGACATCCATGTACATAAAACAATAGAAGTGGGGAGGTTCATAGGGTGGTAGATGTGGTAGAGTAGTAGGGTGGGTAGCTGGAGGCATGAGACAATTTGACCAATTTCCGCCACCACCCCTAGGTAGTCCTTATTAGGCTCTGGGAGATGGTTGACATGGACAAGGATAACTGTAGTTATTGGAGTCCTATAACCCATAGGCTTCAAGGATGATTAGTGGTATGCAATATGTATTTTATACCTTAGTTTCAATACTGATAAACACAAGAAAAATCCACACTTTTATTCTTAAATTCATTGTTCGATACCTAGAGATTCTAGTTGAGCCTTTAGATCAAAACATAAATTTAGAGAATCCTATGGGAGAGGATTCAATGATCACCCAAATATATTGATAGTGTGACCTGACTTATTGTGGATAGATATTACATTGGGATCTCTTTGGAGCAATGATGAGGCTTTAAGACATCATACTAGGTATGGACTAGCTATTCGTAGTCCCTTACTAGATTGACTGTTTCAGGCAGAGGATGAGGTGTTTCCATGTTGATGGAATAATGTTTTCCTTTATGGGTGAGAAGAAACCCAAGTAGACTAGGATGACCTATTACATAGGAGAATACAGATGATTACTCACCAGTTGTCTAGTATTACCCTTGGATAATGGGATGCTGTGGGATTTTAGCTTCCTAAAGTGGTGGTAGAGTATGAGGACGTCATTCCTGAGGATATTTTATGATTACCTCATCCCAAATAGAAATAATTATGAGTAACATTTTACCTATGTACTGCCCCAATATCTATTCTAGTATATTGGATGGCTCCCTTAGAGCTTCTTGGACTAAAGGTGCAGTTAGAGGAGTTGCAGATGATGGGATTTTTCAAACCCATTGTGTCACCTGGGCAGCCCCGGTTTTGTTCTCCAAGAAGATGGATGGTAGCTTGAGGTTTTGTGTTGATTATTTTCAACTAAATCATATGACTTTTAATAATAAGTATCCACTATCTAGGATCAATTAATACTTTAACTAGTTGAGAGGGATGAGATGGTTCTTGAAGATTGACCTCAGATCGGGTTATCAGCAACTCCGAGTATAAGATATGGACATACCTAAGATTACATTTTGACATCATTATAGTCATTATAAGGACATGGAAATATCTTTAGGCATGAATAACTTCTCATATATGTTTATGAGACTCACGAACCATATCTTCCATCCCTTTTTAGATTAGCTCATGGTGGTCTTAATAGATGACATCCTGATGTACATGGGGACCAAGGAGGAGTATGAAAGACTCTTGAGGATGATCCTTACACTAAAACATAAATCACCTTTAGTGGTGGTCTTTTAGTGGAGGTTTACAAAACCGCCGCTAAAACCCCTTTTTTTACAGTGGTGACACTTCCCCCACCACCCGACCCCAACCCCCTTCTCCCCCCGACCCCCACGACGCCAGCTTCTCCCCCCGACCCCTGTAAGCCCCGAACCCTAGATCGACTCCCCACCCATGCCGCCGGTGACCTTGACACCCATAATTGTACCCATCCACCCATCAGTGGGCATCACCACCCATCACCGCCAACCCCAAAAAGCCCTAGATCTCCTCCCATGTATGGTTTCCGAAGTTCCAATTATAAATGAAAATAATTTTAAAATTCTTTTAACAATTTCATTTGATTAATATTAAAACATAATGAATTAAAATATGCATGATGCACCTAATTGTAATGGGATTTTAAATCTACATTCACTACCTCTATAACTTCTTCATCTTCAAATCCCACTATAATATTCTCCTTGATGGTTCTCATATCACACTCATCACTAGAACCCATCAAACAATACATATGTGTTGATTCAAGAAAATAATAATTAGGATTATGAATTGGATTTAAAAAAATTGTAAAATAAAAAATAATGAAATCTCATGTTGAGCCCACTCTATATAATTGATCAACTTCAAGTGTTGGTTCTTCTTTTAAGGAATCTATGAGGATTGTGGAAGTTTGTAAGAGAGAATTTTTGAGTAGTTTAGTTTCCACCTCTGTGATATTGTATTCAAAGTTTGTATGGATTGGATTTTTGTGCCACAAACACCTCATTATGCAACTTTAAAAAGTAGTTAGAAAATTATCTGAGTTCTAAAGATAAGGATTTTATAAGTGGTTTCTTTTTTATATCCTCCTTTAAGTCAATAATGTGCTCTTTAAATTCTATCTCTTCATATTTTGAGCTTAAGACTCCCCTCTCTTGCCTTGAAAATAAGTAAAAAATCTCTTACATTGGAAAGGGATAATCAATAAATGGTTTCATTTATTTTATATTTTAATTTAAATGAGTAAAATATTTACAAAGTGAAATGAAATATTTATTGATTTATTTGTATACTCAGAAATGATGATAATTTTATGATGTTTGTTCCCATGCTCAAAAAATATTTGTGATTTTTACAGAGTACAACATCGAGTTTGACCTTACACATATATCTTGAGGATCTATAATTTCAATCACTCAATATTAAAATTTACTTTATTATATTTTTCTATTTTTTATTTTATGAAAAAAATGGGAATAGGGGTTTGATTGAGTTACTTTAGAACAGAAAGAAGCTAATAAGAAGAAAAATCATTAAAAATGACAATATAACAAAATCATCATGTGATGGACCCAGGTATAAGAAGGAAAATGTACTTTATTATATTTGTCTCACCACCCCTCAGCATTCCACACCACCTATCACCACCATTGACTACCTTTTCCGCCCCTCCTCATAGGTTTTTATACCATTATAGTGCGGATTTGGTATGATTTTGGGTTGGTTTCTTTAAAGTTGGTTGAATCTTATTTCTTTATTTTCAATATTGATTGTTGTGGTATGTTATTCCATTTATAGGTTCCCATTGTGGTGAAGATTCATGTGGTTTCAATTATGGTCATCTATGATCAAGATCTTAATTTACCTCCCAATTATAGAAGATTTTGTAGCATGCTTTTTTTCATTATTTTTTCTAAGCAGCACTTTTCATCTTCAGATGGAAGGTCGGATATAGAGAATGATCCAAATGCTAATGGATGTATTGAAGATTTTTATTCTTGATTTTATAGGTTCTTGGGTGAATCATTTTCATTTGGTTTAGTTTTACTATGATAATAACCATTGATTAACCATTGGTAAAATTCCATTTAAAGAATCGTATGAGTGTTATTAAATATCTCTATTGTGTTGAAATGGGTTAGAGATTTTATTAATCTTAGACCAAATTTGGTGAGGAGAATGATAAATAAGGTGTAGCTGTTCTATAAGAGAATAAAATTTACTTAGGACCATCATGTGATGGAACTGGGTATAGAGTTGTTTAAGTGAGATGGTTTTGAACTAGTGAACAATAATTCATTTATGTTTTTATGATTTCTTGCAAAATAAACCTAATTTACCTATTAGAGTGAGAAAAATTACTACTTAACTCACACACACTATGGAAACAAAATAGAAAAAGAAACTTTATATATAAGTTTCACCACCCAAATTGATAATTTAACCCTTGGTATGATCCAGACTCACCTAAGACTATATGATCCACTAGAATCACCACGATTGATGAAATGAGAAGGGTATATATTTAACTTGTATTATAACATTAACAACAATTTAATCACCTAAAATATCTCATTATTTTCTTGATATTTAATAAAAAATTAATTATCCTTTTGATCTATTTAGATTATCTCATAATAATTATATAGTACTCTCACTCTTAAATGTTAATGCACACTCTACACTCTTAAATGCCTACTTTGTGATAAATGGATCATCTTTATTATATTATGTTTCTGTAATTTTACACTATCGTATATGTTTGGTCATTTTAGATTACATGTACTTCTATCATGACATGTGATCAACTCTCATGAATCCATCAAGTTCAATTTCTAATTCACATGGGCCACATGCTCTCTTACTAGTAAGACCCCGAAAAAAGTTTACAAATGGATACTTCAACTTTCCACTTCTATATTCCACAATAACATCCAATTAAACCCATTTATTCTAATAAATTTCCATTTCCATAGTAAGACTTCACTACCATGCCAAGACAGTCCACACTTGGACCAAGAGAAACAAAGAAGACAACCCGACCTCTATATTTCAAAGAAGACATGGATTTTTAATATCCTTGTTATTACACTTATACCTACCCAAAAATGGGTCAAATAATACATTGTATTATTACCTATCTACTTAGATACTAAAAGGAAAAGATCACATGGCCAACTATAATTTCTTTCTTACAGAGGTCCACATTATGTTTCAACCTCCATTGATGTTCCATGATCTGCCCCAGATCTGAAAATTTTAATCACATGTAGGGTCACAACATGTTTCTACCCATAACACTTCACCATGATACCCCACATGTTCTAAAATTCTCAACCCTCGACCATACCCAACTATTTGAATCCTGATTCGAGGAGACTAATTTAATGTAAGAGTTTGTTTCCATTTCATATTTCTAGATTCTATTCAATTATTATATGATTTATCAAGCCCTTAAATTAGTGATACCAAAGTAATGGAATCATTAGTTTGTCCATCTATTTTGGTGGATCACGACATACAAAAAACAATAGGGATGGGATCCCTATTCTCATCTTCTTTTATAGATCTTTTTAATTTTAATGCTTTTGTTTTCTAGTGGGTGATTTACCATATGTATTTATATAATAAAACCTTATATAACATATTTGTATATTTTTTCAACTAGTATATATGAATCTCTTTACCTATTTAGTACTAACTATGTGTTTTAAGTTTTTTTAATATTGTGTAGGCACATTATGATATACATGGATAAAAGATGGATCACATTACCGAGGAACACACCTCAGTATGTTAAGGGTTTGAAGGAGTTTTTAGATTTTGAAATTTCCAATCAATCCGTTGAAGAGAGAATAAGATGCCAATGTTCTAAATGTAAATTTAGAAGATGGTTGAAGAGAGATAAAGTTTATGAACATTTAACATGGATGTAATTCCCTGGTCAATATTTGTGTTGGATTTGGCATGGATAATCAAACATTATAGAAAGGTTGAGCACTAATGTTAATCCACAGAATGAGCTCCCAACTTTGTCGACAATGGAAAATGAAATGAAAAACCTCATAAATGATGCATTCGGCACTACAAGACACCACTATCAATATGAAAACATAACAGAACAACCAGATGAGGGTGCTACAAATTGAAATGTGAAAAGTGATGTTTTTTATACTGTAACACAACCAGATCAAAATTGTGACATATCATTGGATCCTCCTCTTGATTCTATGGAGAAAAATGTAAGAGAAAACTTTACTGAGGAAAATATGTTTCATGATTTAGTTGATGATCAAAATCAAGAGTTGTATAGTGGATATTTGAAATATTCAAAGCTTTATTTTCTGCTGAAGTTGTATCATATCAATTGTCTATGTGGAATTACAAATAAGTCAATGTACATGATATTGGAATTGTTGCGTGATGCATTTCCTGAAGAAAAAATCCCCAAGTCTTTTTATTATATGGAAAAAGTTGTTAACATGATCAGTCTGAATTATACAAAAATACATACGTGTCCTAATGATTATTTGATTTATTGGCGAGAGGATTAAAGTAGATAGAATTGAAAAAAATGTTCTTCACCTAGATGGCAGTCAATGGGTGATGTTGGATGTTTGAATCAATATACTTTCATGAAGAAGAAGAAAAGGAACACACCTGCAAAGTTTTTATGTTACTTTACTTTAATTCCTCGATTTCAAAGATTATTAATGTCATCGAAAACCACCGAACACATGAAGCGGTATTCTGTAGATAATAACAATGATGGGTTAATGAGACATCCATGAGATTCAAAATAGTGGAAGAAATTTGATTCATTACATCTAGATTTATCAGCTGATCCTAGTAATTTTTGATTGGGATTGGCTGCCAATATATTCAACCCATTTGGGAATTTGAGTACTAGTTATAGCATTTGGGCAATTGTTTTGATCCCTTACAATATGCCTCGATGGATGTGTCTGCAACAAACAAATTTTATAAATTCAGTGATTATTCCTGAAAAAAATGCCTGAAAATGATATTTATGTATACTTTCAAGATTTGGTTGAAGAATTATAGAAGTTATGGAGCAAGAACATTGAGACATTTGATGCTTATTCTAAAACAATGTTCAAAATTCATGCTACTTTAATGTGGACCATTAGTGACTTCCCTGGGCTTGGGAATTTATCTGGTTGGAACATTTACATGGGTTTGTATTTTACTATTTGTAACTTTGACTTTGTGGTCAAACGGCTACCTCACAGTAGAAAATGGAGCTTCTTGTGCCATCAAAGATTTCTCGATGCATCTCATAGATTTCGACTGAACAGATCAAAATTTAACAGTTTCATTGATCATAGACCACCTCCAAAGTTGTTAACTGGTTTTGAAATATTGACTCAACTTGAAAATGTTGAAATAGAATTTGGGAAGGTTCATCATTTTAATGATAGTGGGAAATGAGTTCGAAGTGCATCGTTAAGTGAAATAAGAATTCAACAATAGAAGAAAAAGAGTATATTCTTCGAACTTCCTTATTGGGAATTTATTTTTTTGCAGCATAATCTTGATGTGATTCTTATTGAGAAGAATGTCTATGAAAATTTTATATTCACATTGCTTTATGAGCATGGAAAGTCAAATGATCATCTCAATGCTCTCAAATACTTACAAGTAATGAACATAAAATGTGATCTTTGGTCAGATGAGAATGAAAAGTATGCTCTGACATTTTTTGCAATGAAAAATAGGGATAAAGATACATTCCTTCAATTTTTAAAGAATGTGAAGGTATCTGATGGGTATTTAAGTAACATCTTGACGTATTTTTACTTGAAGAATTGTAAGTTAGTTGTATTGAAAAGTCACGATTCACATATTTGTTTTTCAACAGTTACTACCGTTGGCATTGCGTACATTATTACCTGAAAAAGTTACTGCTGTTGTACTCTAATTCTGCATATTTTTCTGAAAAATATGTGAGAATTATCTACATCCATTTCATCTTAACAACCTCCAGGAGAGGTTTTTATTGACCCATTATGAAATGTAGATGATCTTTCCTCCGTCATTTTTTACAGTCATGATGTATTTAACTGTGCATTTGGTTAAGGAAGATAAATTAGGATGCCTCGTTCATTATCAATGGATGTATCCAATTGAGAGGTACTCTATTTAATTGTTTTTTTGTTAAGTAAACAATTTTTATTAGTTAATTAAATGCATAATTATGTTTATTTTATTTCATAGATATCTTGGACATTTGAAATCATATATGATAAAAAAAGCTTAACCAGAAGGCTCTATTGCTGAAGGCTATTTGGCTGAGGAGTGTCTTACCTTTTGTTTTAGATACTTTGATGATATTGAGACAAGATTTAATCGAGTTGGACGTGTTGACGGCACATCGACTCAATCTCAAATACATCAGAAATCAAAAATATTTCGTACTATTGGCCTATCAGTTGGGAGGACCGCAAATATGAAACTGACAGAATTTGAATTATTACAGGCGCATAGATATGATCTACTAAATAGTGAAATTGTAGATCCATTTATTACAGTGTTTAGGATACAAACAAAGAGAAAAATGAGTGGCCAAACTCAAAATGAGAAATATATAACGAAAGCTGTTAATAAAGAGCTTGTAGAATGGTTTGCCCAACGTGTAAGTTCATAAATTTTGCAATAAATACGAATATTTTTTTGACACATATATTTTGTAGATCTAATTAAGTATATTTCTTTTTTTAGATCATGAATACTGATACTCGAGTGGATTTTTTAGAAGATTAGTTGAGGTCCTCTAAAACAAGTTTGAAAGTTTGACGCTTACAACATGAATGGATTTAGATTTCATACAGTCGATCGAGAAGCGGGTTTGAAAACAAAGAATAGTGGTATATTTACATTTTCTAAAGTGGGATACTATGGAATGATGACTGATATTGTTTATTTAAAATACCATGGAAATTTTTCATTTGTTTTATTCAAATGCAATTGGGTTGATATTATCAGAGGTGTTAAAAGAGATTCCTTTCGATTTACTTCTATGAACTTCTCTCGCTTCATGGATGTTGGTGATCATGAATTGCATGATCCATATATCTTATCATTGTAATAAAAAATGTTATATTATGTCAATTATGTTGTGGATTAATTTTGGAGTGTTTTTTTTCACGTAATACAAAGAGATTTGTATTATATGGGTGATAAAGTGGAATATTTGACCTCTGAAATTGAATCTCATCAAAATCAAGAAGAAGAATTATTTTTCCATCATGATATTGAAAATATTAGTCTAGAAAGGATGAATGAAGTGGCTAAAGTAATGTAGTTGGAAACCGACATGATTTAAGGGGAACATGATTGTATGTACAATTATTTATTCATTCAGAAACCACTTATTTCGTTTTTTCAGTCATTCATTCTCATTGTTATATATATTTTATTTGTTAGTACTAGGCATATATTATCATTTTAATAAAAAGTTTCAGCATATTTTTTTTAAATATATGTTATGAACTTAATTTTATTTGATTATATGATAGGAATTCCATGGATGAAGCACTACACTATTTCTACCACTACTGCAATAGATGAAGATCCATCCGTCTCCCTCCCTACAACATCTGAGCCACCAACTACCGGCCCCCCTACAACATCTCCCCCTGCACCATCTCTCACACCCTCTATGAGAGTCCCTTAAGAAGTTTAGTCATTGACTCCCTCTCCAGCAGCCTCAGTAGTTGGGCGGTGGCGTACCACTTCTAGTTCATCACGGGCATACTGGAGGGTCAATGTTATAGGAACAAATTTTAATATAAATAAATTTATTGCACCTTTTTATACTAATTGTTTGTTCATTAAAGATGAAAAAAATGGAACTATTTAGAAAAATATAAAAAGTGAAGATGTGTGGAATATGAATGGAGTGAAGATATTTGTCCCATTTGATTCATATGGGGTCCCTACGGATGACACCGCAGGATTACTTGGACAAATTCTAGGCCAGCTGGTAGTGGATCCCATTTACCTTCCTATTTCTTTTGATGATTGGATACATATGCCTCCAAGTTGGAAAATAATGTTTTTGATAAGTAAATAAAGGTAATTTTAATATAGTATGGTGTAATTGAATGTCATGTTATTAATATGTTCAAAATGAATTTCTATATAGAGATGTTTTTTCACTTTACAGTTGTGGTTGTGATAGCACGAAAGTGGACGTTAAAAAATCTTGGTATGAAATGGAAAGACTTCCAATGGATATTCTAGAGTGATTTCAATGATAATTTGTTGACCATCCCACAAATCTATGAGAAGCTACCCAATTGGTTACCCAAAGAACAGTGGAATGTTTTTTTGATAGACATCGTGATGAGAAGCATATGGTATTTAAATATATATTATTATATTAACCTAATTTTACATTTATACATGTATATGAATAAGAGATGACATTGAATACATTACTATTAAATTGAATTTTATTTATTTCAGGATCTATTAAGAAATAATGCATCAATCCGGTCTAAGCAAGTCATCTCTCACACTACGAGGTCAAATATATTTTCTAAAAGATGATCGACTCTGGTAAAATTTTCATTAGTTTAAATATTTATAAGAAAATGTTATATGTTTAATATATTAAATTTTTGATTTGTCTTTGTTTAATGCAGTCACTGAGTTTAGGGAACGAAGCATCCCAAACTGAAGTGTGGTTAGACGTTCACAAAAAATTGGATGGAAGACTTTTTAATGAGTCTCCCAAACAAGTTGGGGTATGAACTCATGTTTTCATTATAATAACTTATCATCAGTTTTTAATATGTTAATATATTTTTATATTTGATTTATTGGTAAAAATTAGAGAACTATGGGATTCCAATCCTAGGCAGTCCTACTCAGTTTCCCAGGATGAAACAGTTACTAAAGTCCTTGGGAAGGAGCATCCTGGTAGAGTGCGTAGGATGGGTTTGGGTCCCATACCATCTGAGGTCTTTGGCAGGACACTACAGATTGCAGCTGCATCTACTCCTAGTTGTAGTCAGTTCATACCTGGAGATGCTCAGAGAGAGATTGTTTCTCTACGAAACACAATTCAAGACCAGTGGGCTTAGATAACTTCTTTGTAGAAATTGTTGACTGATATACATCCGCAGATGAGAAGATATGCCCCTGGTGGTATTATATCGACTGGTGGTGAGCAGGTAAATCACAAAAATTCAAAATCATTTAGTTTGAAAATGTTTATTGGTTTTATGTTTAAATATAAATTTGAAACACTATTTAATTTTCAATGTAATGTTCTTATAGGTGGTAGTAGGAAGTGGAGATGGAGCTGGAGAGGGTGACGATATGTGTTCATCATCAGACAATGATTAATAGTATTGTTGATATGTTGGATAAATATTGTAACAGTCGGTTTGTATATATATCATGTGTGGAACATAGTTGTGATGATTCTTTTTTTATGATTCATTTTTCCTAAATTCATTTTTCATTATAATAACTTTCCCTACATTTTCTAGCGAAATGCATTTACCACTACATTTCTATTTCTAACATTTAAAAATATTGAACAACAAAATTTTCTACTTTCCCTAGTATTCACGATAATCTTGGTCTTTTCTACTTTCGTGGAGACTCATTTCTCTCCATTCTCCCTTATTTGAATATGAGATTCTAGCACATCATCAATGAATGAATATTCTCATTTGGTAAATTGTGTACTAACAATTATTTTTTCCTCTATTCCGAGACACATATATTTCAAGGTAAATGATTCATGATCATCTCTAACTATGTTCTAACCATGCCCCAACTAGTATCCTTATTCTACCTAGACACATGGTTTTCTGGGGAGAACCACATGGTTTCCCATGACCATGTTCCTATCATGAAACCATTTAGAGTCCTCTATAAATCTTAAAACCCAAAAACAAAAAACCTAAGAATTCACCCAATAAAATAATATCTTAGAAACAATTAAAGAAGGGTAGAATGTAAGGGTTAAGGCCACTGAAAAACTTCAAGTCATTATAATCTCCCCCTCTGAGGATTTATCATCCTTGAGTAATGCCTCTATATTTCAAACCCAAAAAACTAGGGTTATTGAGCTCGCACATCATATTATCACTTGTAAGACTCTTGATGCGTATGTCCATGCTCCCATATGACTCTAACAAGTGACATCATCCTTCTTCAAAACATTTTCTCACTACAGTCCATGATTCACACCGAGCGCTCCAAAAATGTTGGGTAAGGATCCAACTAAAATTCTTCATAGTTGACCACATAATTTTGATCAAGAATTTGTAACTGAATATAAGAAACATGTAAAACATCACGGATTCCTTGATATTGTGGAAGAAATTCCAAATAGAATTCCACTATCATGACACTCTTGATAATCCCGAACATCCCCATACACTTCAATGCCGACATCCTTTGCATTTGCAATCATTGATTCCCTAATTGAGGAGTCTCCCATAATAAAACTCAAACACCCACAATGAATTCCATGTGTTGATTTATTCCATTTTTATATGATCTCTATTTTAAATGATAAGTGATTAAATGCTTCTTGATCTATTACAATATCACAAATTCCTCTAAAATCACGAACGACCCACAATTACTACCTCTTATCCTAATGCTAACATATCAGTGAATGAAACATCGAACCACAAAGAGCATCAAAATGAATCATTTAAATTGAATTATGGTTTTATTTATATTTTAACAAAACCAAGGATTAGATATCAACCCAAGTTCCCCTAAAGTATAATATGACGAAAATCATTGTACAATGTAAAGTTGGTTATAATTGGTTATGTATGGGTTGGAAATGGTATAGATGGAATAGGTTGAACCTAGTCTTGGCATTGTTTTCATGAAATATGACATACATGATTGTTTATAATTTTTTTAAAGGTATAATTATCATGTGATATGTTTATCTGCATTCCTTTACCCACTGAATGATGCATTTGGTTGTGATTAGTTAAGCATATCCTTTCATATTGACTGTAGGATGTATTCTGTTGGTCTTTTGGTATTCTTGGAATGTATTTCATTCAGGGCACTGGTACAGGGGCTGGATAAACTGGTTCTTTTTTTTAAATATGTTTTTAGCGGTGGTTTTAACCACCACTAACTGTAACATGTATATTTAGCTATGGTTTTAACCACCACAAAATGTCAGTATTTTTCTATTAGCGGTGTTTTTAACCACCGCTACGGTCTTAAATTTAGCGGTGGTTCTAAGCGCCACTTCAGTGTCCCATCTTCCTTGCTTTTTCGAGGTGGTTATAATGTTTTTAGCAGCAGTTTTAACCGCCACTAAAAAAAGTAATCCCCTACCCAGAAAAACGGCCTATAAAAACATTATAACCACCGTGAAAATGTGCCAACTACGACAGATCCCATAAACAACCGCTAAACTGCTTTAACCTCCACCAATAGTTTCCTGACATGCAATTTAGTAGCGGTTTTCAGAAACCATAGTTGAAGCATATAGTGGCGCTTTAAACCGCCACCATATCAAAAAATAACCTCCGTGAAATTACAATTTTCCGGTAGTGTTAATGTACTCCATGACCACCGAATTTATGGGAATCTCTCCAAGTTTCATTTATTTATTCAATATGTCTACTTTTTGGGACATGTCATCTTAAAAGAGGGAGTACCAGTGAATCTAGAAAATATTGAGGTAGTGTAATTTTGGGAGCCACCCAACAGTGCAACTGAGGTATAAATATTTATTAGTTTGGTAGGTAACCACATGAAATTTTTGACCAATTTTTATTGGATAAAATTGCCATTAACTTCGTTGAATTAGAAGGGGTAGCCGTTCATGTGGATGGAAAGCAACCAGTAAGATTTTGAGGAGTTGTGTTAGAGGTTGATGAAAACCCACAACATTAGACTTCCAAAGGAGGGTGTTGAGTATATAATATTATGTGATGTTTCAGGGATTGGAATTGGTTTTTTTTGATACATAGATAGGTAATAATTGCCAATGGGTCCCAAAAGTTGAGGCCACATGAGAAGAACTACATGAACCATTATCTATAGTTGGAAATAGTGTTTTTCACCCTAAATATTTGAAAACATTACCTTATGGGTGAGATTTTTATCATCTATTTTGACCACAAGAGTCTCAAGTATATCTACGCATAGAATGATCTTAATTTGAGATAGAGGAAATGGCTAGATTTCCTATAGAATTAGGACTTTGAGATAGTCTATATTCATGTGAACGGAAACATGGTGATAGATTCTCTTAATAGGAGATCTTCTTCATAGTTATTAGAGAGGTGTAAGAGAAGTTATACAATTTGAAGTTGTCCTTAGTGGAAGAGGATGGTGGATCCTACCAATAATAAATTGTTGTTACCCCATATCTTCTACAGTTTGTTAGGGAGGCTCAGCTTGGAGATGCTGACTATGAGACCTTACGTGTTTAGATATCCACTAGACATGCTCCTAATGTGTTTTCTAAATATTAGAGGCACACCATGTTTTTTCAAGGTTGGTTTATAGTACTAGTGATGTTTCATGATTAGGTTATAAGGGATTTCCATAAATACCTTATAGAGGTACATCTAGGTGTGGTAAAAAATTATCATCACCTTTGACGTCGTTTATGGTGGACTGAGATGAAGAAGTGGTTAGTTAAGTTTGTCTCATGATGCCTCACTTTTTATTAGGTAAAGTTTGCACACTAGGTTACAAGTGGTTTATCTCAATCCCTTAAGGTGATAGTGTGTAATCACAATGTTACATCTATATATTTTGTGACGAGGTTACCATGATCATCTAGAGGACATGATTCCATCCTGCTGATCATAGACTTTCTCATCAAGTTAACCCACTTCCTATATATTTGAGAGAAGAATTAAATAGAGATATTGGGATGAATTTATGTGTAGGAGATAGTACATATTCAAAAATTTACCTTGATGATCTCTTCCGAAAATGATACTCTCTTCACTTCATGATTATGCAGAGGATTGAAAAGGGACTTTGGGACTTAGTTGCATTTGAGCTTGATGTTTTATACCTAGATAGATGGAAAGAGTATGCAAACCATAGAGTTTATGGAGGACATACAACATGATTGATTGATGTAATTTATCTATAGTTGGGAGGATTAACTACCCTTGGTGGATTTTTCATACAACAACAACTACCATTTCATTATCATTATAGAACCATTAAAGGCCTTATATGGGAGACCTTAGATGTCACCACTATGCTGGAGTAACCTTGAGGAGTCAACACTAATGGACCCAGAGTCAGTGATATTGATGAAAGGGAAGGTTTATATCATCTATAAATCGATGAATACTATTTATATCCATCAGAATACTTATGAGGACCAATGAAGGTGGCCTTTGGTGTTGGGTGATAGAGACCATGTGTTACTAAAGGTCTCACCTTAATGAGGATTGCAGAGATTTTTATGGTTAGGAAAGTTATCTCCAAGATCCATTATATGTTTCTCGATACTGGGTCATGTCATAGAGGTGGAATATTTCTTGGCCCTACCACCATAATTATTCTGGGTACATAATTTCTTCCACATGACACAACTAAGGAGGTTTGTGTATGACCCATCACATGGTATCGACTAGGGAAAGCTATTCATCAAGGATAGATCTACCCTTGTATAATACGCAATAGATATTGAGTATTGCAAGAAGAAGATCCTTCATGGGTGATCAATTCCCTTGGTGTGTGTCTAGTGGAAGCCCACAAATCTTGAGGGGGGGAACCTAGGAGTGGGAGAACTAGACGCAATCCCAATACCCTCATATTTTCAAGTAGGATTTTTTCTAGGAAAAAAATCCCTAACGTGGGGAGAATATAACTTCCTTACATTTTACTTATATGAATTTGGAATATATTAATAAATATTTTCAGAGCCAGGCACTTAGCTGACATGAGATTCCAAGGCTAAGTGGGCCTCAATGTTGATATAATAAAAATATTAAATATATCATATCAAGTGTACACTATTTTCCTAAAATAGTAGACTGACTCATGAATAAATAATTTAATGGGAAATATGAGACTATAATTGAATCTGAGATGAGGTTTTTACCCTTGGTGCGACATAATCTTTATCAGCACCGAGAGTTTTGATAACATAACGTCAGAGGAAAAAATAATAAATTAAATAAATTTATTTTTTTAATTATGTTATGTTTGATGTGGCAATCTAATATACTCTATAAATACATGTTTATGAAAAATACCTAGGTTTAGTGGTGTAAACCTAATATTTGAGAGGAGATCATGGGGGAGTATTGGTGGATATCTAGATCATGGATCAATAATAAGGTAACTAAAGGATCACCAATGACAGTAGAGTTTATGGATCTTGGTAATAATGAAAATGAAGAATTTTTATTCATCATAAATCATTGAAAACCCAAGGTAGGTTGATTATTATATTTTATTAATCGCATCTTATTTTCACACATCAAACACGAACCAATTTACTTAAAAAAATTGGTTCACGGATTGATGGTTGATTTCAGTAGATGTAATATCTTTCTATGGTTTAGTAATTGATTTATTTGGTTATTGTTGGTTCTTAATTAAAAATTATAATTGAAAATAATTGAGACCTACCCAAACAATGGCAGGGGTTCATTCATAAATTTAGGTTTAAGGTATTTTCTCCCTTATTCTTTTCACTATTCA
Organism: Viscum album; assembly: GCA_963277665.1. NCBI lineage: Eukaryota > Viridiplantae > Streptophyta > Magnoliopsida > Santalales > Viscaceae > Viscum > Viscum album. The sequence goes on from OY728121.1 coordinate 1,299,965,418, forward strand.
TCACCTGTATTTATTTTGATTGGCGGTTTGACTAATACCCGGTGGACGATCACTGAGCAACCATTATTTTGAATAATAAATAATTATTTTAGGTTTAGGTTCATTATTGAGGGATATATTAAGGTGTTACGAAAATTTTTGATGATCAAAGGTTGTACGAGAGAATATCATGGTTTCCTTTTTTTCTTAGTTTGACATACAGTGACAACAAGTGTGATGGAGCTGATTCCCGATCATTTTGAATAGATAGAATAAAAATATTGGTGAGAAAAATGCTTGGATAGATGAGATCAAGGATATTAGGTGTGTTTGATGATAGGATTGGTGGAGGTTGTGAAATCAATGGAGGTGTCAAGAACTTGTGGGCTTCAGAAATTTTCCAACTACATGGATTGTAGTTCGAAGAATACATGCGATGTGGTACCCTCCATTTTCACTGGGGTTTTCTTATAGGTAAACATATCATACACAATGTTAAATGTGTCACACGACATGTGACTCAACTTAGAGACTTGGAATGTACCCTCAGGGTACATGGGAATAGAAATAGAATGAAACATGGGCATGACTAGAGTACATGGGAATGACCCAATTTTTGGACACAACTAGACACCCAGACCTGACATGGTACATGGGAATTAACGAAGTAGAAAGGCATGTCCAAGATCACATATAAACATAATAGATCACATAGAAATACCTAATGTAGGAAATACATGACATGTACCAAAATTTCACATAGTGTAATTTTACAAGAGATCTTTAACATGTGAATTTGTGTGAATTTTATTTTTGGGGAAGAATTTTATTAAATTTTTGGAACATATATTTTATCATATAGAAAATAATGGGATTAAAAAGATATTTAATGATTATGTGTTTAAAGTTATTTTAGAATAATTTCATTATATTTTTGGGAAAATTATTAGATTAAGGTGAATGGAAAGTTTTTAAATAGTATTGGATTTTATGTAAAAGTGATTGATATAATTTTAGGAATAAATATTGAGTTTACTTAGTGAATTAGATAAAATTTGTTAGTGGTTTTATGGTGATTCAGGTAACTTTGGGAAATGATAGGTATATTTAAGAGAATATATGACTATGGAATATACATTTTTGGTATGTGATTTTAGGAGTGATTAATGTTTTTTGGATATAATTTTCAAGTTTATCATGGAAGAAAATGTCATTAAATCATTCTAAAATTTGGTTTTTAATTTGGTTTGGAATATTTTGAAGAGTTTTAAGGTAATTTATTTGTGGAATGATTTATGTTTAAATTTGGGTGTTATTGTTAAGGCTTTAGAGATTAATATAGTATTTATTCGTATGAAGGTTCATTTATATTAGATAGTATCTCAAATTATGATAACCACTTTGCTTTTGGATAATGGATATAAATTGGGGAAATAACTTTTTCTCCTTTTATGAATCCTATAACAAGTTAAAAGTTAATTTTAGTTATTTGGGAATGAAGAATTTATTATGGTCATTTATCTTTTATAACATGGGATGAAATAGAGGTTAAAAGCTACTCAAAAACACAACTTAAGGAAGAAATTATGAGTATTGAATAGAAATAAATCAATTCAGTTTTATCATTCTCTATTTTAGTGGTAAAATAATTCCTCTGCTCAAACTGGAAGAAGATAAATCTATCAAGCCTTATGTGGAAAATAACACTCAGATATAAGGTATGATTTTGGAAACCTATTCACAAATATGATTATTGTAATGGTTTATTCATGTTTTTATAAATACTTAATAGATAATATGTTTTCTATAAGTAACTTAGAAATTATTTATAATGCTAAAATATTTATAATATTATATCTATGTCAAGATATGCTCATATTTGTTAGAACAAATTCAAATTGTGAGGGAAATTTTTTTGTAAGAGGGGAAGAATGAAACACCCCAATATATCAATATGTAATTCTCTTTTAAATGAATACTATGTTATATAATGTGTAAAACACACAACATCGATCTTAAATGAATGGAGATATTCTATGGAAATATTAATATATAAATATGATAGTTATAACCTAGCCGTTGGATTAGCTGCTATAAATAGTAGTAACTAAATTATGAAATATATGTAGAAAATTTATCTTAATAAAAATTTATTTATTAATTCTAAATAAATAAGTAATCAATTGTTAATGGTGATAATGGAATCATACAAGTTTAAGAATAGTTATAAAGGGTTTATTTTTTCTATAAAAGTGGTTTTGCTGTATATTTTGTATTTTCATTTTAAAGATAAATTTACAAATTTTATTAATTTAATTTGATAAAATTATTTATTTTTTGGTTTTAACATATCAAAATTATATTAGGGTGTTTTTGGGATTTTTTGAGAAATAATTGATTTTTGAGTGAAAAATGATAAACACAGATTTTACAAATAATGTTACTTTTATGACCTTATCATGATATAAGAATGAATTGAAATTTTATGAAATAATTTTAATAGTTCATATATATATATATATAATAATTAATATAATTTATTTAAAAATTTAATTGTTAACTTATAAATATATGTTTTACATTTTGGTAATCCACATAATATTTTTTACAAATAAAAACTATTTTCAGTTATTCAACTTTAATCATGATCTCTCTTTTCTAAAAGGGAATTCCCATGTGTGGCCTTTTCAAACCCTCCAAACATTAGAACCCCCCCCACGAAGAGGTCACTACCCTGAGGTAGAGCCCCAGCCGGGGAAGGAGCTGTTACTAGCTGAGATGGTAGAGTGTCCCAGAGGGTGACAACCCAATCAACGATGGTTCGTCAGAGCAATCCGTCAGCACATTGGGCCACGCCTCATTTTTCCCACCTAGTTGAGACTGATAGACCCAGAAAGAAGGGTGGATCCCAGGGGAGAGGCTTTCCCCAAAAGCGGACTCCTAGGATTCGAACCCTGAACCTCCTAAAGAATGTCATTTGTTGTACCATTCTCCTTCACCACCTCATATCCTAAAGGTATTTTTCTTCCAACAATACCAACCTATAAGGATTAATGTGTAAGATAAATGAGGTTTTCCGAAGAAGAGGTATAACTCTTAATCGACTTCTCCCATGTTTTTTAATTTTTTTACCCCATTAAAAACTATCATAAAAATGGTGATATAATAAAATAAGTATAAAAAATATAATTAAATTTTATTAAGTTTATATTAAAACACTTTTTAATATCTTTTTCCATCCAAAGTAAAATGAAAACCCTAGTCATGTATACATACGAACTACCGTATCTACGTAGTAACATAATTATATTTTAATCACCATCTCATATGATTGGTCAAAATGATGGATAAGATGAATATATATTATATTTATGAAATAATTATTATTATGTAAATATAATATATTAATTAACCTCTCACCCTTCCATTCTTTGGACAATCATAATGCCCCTTGTGCATATGTTTGGACTATCATCTATACGCAGCGATGTGATTCATTTTTCATTTCTAATTTACATATATAGTAATAAGAATGGATATAATGAATAAATATGATATATGTAATATGAATATGATTTGTTAAAATTAATACTTTATATATTTAATTTTATTTTCATCCATTATAAAAATTGAAGCATCGTTCATGCATACGTATAGACTACCTTTTCCTGGAAAAAATGTAATTCATTTTACATAACCTCCTTATGTGGATGGTTATAAAAGTATATTACTATTTGAAAATGATAATTATAAAATTTTTAAGATTATGTTTATGATTTTAACATGATATATTTGATCACAGTCAATGTATTGAAGTTATTTTAGAGGTTATTAACTGAACAACCTCAAAATGTATGACGTAAACTTAACCGATGTAGTAACTAAATTAAAAATGGTAATAAATGAAATAAAAAGAAAAATAATAAGTTAATTAAAATTAAAATGGTTTCTAAGAATTTATAAAACTAATATAATTATATTTTTTAGGATTTAAATGAATAAACGAAATGAGTCAGGACAAGTGGTAAGTGATTTCTCATCTCAACTTCCTTTCATTGAGATTTATTATATTTTCACCACATGTTTTTTTGTGGTGTATGAATTTACTTGCGTATGTATTTTTAAATTAATTTCTAGAACTTGAAGTTTTTTTAAAATCCATTTAATGTTATCTTATTCAATGTTATTTTGAATTAAAAGTTCTCCAAAATGTAAGGTGTTTTCCTATAAAACTTGTTTTAAAGTTTTACTTTCAAAATATTTCTCCTCTATATCCATATTCTTCAAATTAATTAATAATGTTCTTATTTATGCTTAAAATATTGTTAAAGTTCATTCTCAACAAAATTAGAATTTTTTAACAAGGTTTAAAAATAGTTCTTTTCATTGTTTCCTATATGGGTTATTTTGAATTTTCAAAAAAGTACAAAAGAAGGTTTTTAAGTTTTACCGCATGAATGCCTTTTCCTAACATAATATCCAATATTCATTATAAATATTACTCTAAAAGTTTAAATATTTTTAAAATAAATTTATATTCCCATTTTTTGTGAATTTTTAGTTGTTTTTAAAAGTTATCAAAAGAAAAGGGATGTTTTCTCCTAATTTTCAAAGCATATTTTAAATGGTTTTATAAGAGATATTTTTCATATATTTCTGCATCTTAAAATTGTTATAAGGTAAAGAGTGGTAGTTTACTAGAAGTGACATATTTATCTAGATAAAAACAGATGGATTGAGGCTCCAACATAGTTGCACCTAGGGGTAGTAATTCCGAATAATGTTGGTTGGGTATTACCTCAATATTCACTTGGTCCATAACTAGTTAGCCTAACTACACACCTAGTTTAAAACTCTTAATGAATATTATTTGGATATTTTAAATGCTTATTTAAAAACCATAATGAATTATTTCAGTATATTTTCTTTATCATCCTTTATCCCAATGTTGAATAAATGTTATACTCATTATTATATACCCAGTGAACTAGAGGAAAAATACTATGAAAGTTATTTAATTTACTAGTGAAAATATTAACATTTCCTAAGATAGTTTTCCAATACAATTTTTATCTTTTTTTCTTGTATTATATAGTTATTAATTTATTTTCTACAATAAATTCATTAATATAGTAAGTATATTAGTGGGGGACTGCTATTAGATAGCCCCTCGATGAATTGGTAGGTCTCATGAGACAAAATAGCCTGAGTATTTGGTGTATTCATTCCCAATTATTTGTGAAGTCTTGGAACTAGTCCTAGGTGATATGTTTATAATATATTGTCATAAGGCCTTGATGGGGAGATTATGATGTATGATATTATGAATTCTATCATTATGGAATTAGTTATGATTTTTAATGTGATTATTTAAATTTACCTTGGATATATTTTAAGTTCTAGTTATTAATATTTTTTAAGAAATATTTCTATTTTATAATATAAGAAAATGATCCTATGATTTAATGAACTTTTTCTGGTATTTTAAATGTGAAAGTCTTATTTTAAAGGAAATGTTTTTATATTTTTTAAATAAACTGTCATGAATTATGATTTTTAATTTATTATTTATTATGTAATGTTTTATGAAAAAATTTGATCAAAAATTTGATTTCAAGAGCAAAAAAGATATTATTTTAAACTCAAGGTTTATTATGTGAAAAAGAAAAATTTATTATTGGTTTTATGAATTTGAAATAGATTAATAGATTTCCTTCCTTTTTTATCCCTTAATAATATTGTTTTTCTTCCCATGTATTCTAATGTTTTTTTAGGTCTTAAGACTATGTAGGGATTATAAAAATGTAAATGGAGAAATGTCTTGAGTGAAGTAATATTTTTCTAATGAAAAATGAGTGTAAACATAAAAACGTATTTTTATTGAAAAATTGCACACTATGGAAAATTTACACTTTGTTATGCAATATTTTTTCTAATTATATAAATATGTAAAACAAAAAATCATCATAATGTAATAAATTTTAACCCTTGTTATAAACCACATAATTATAGATTTTTTTATGTTAATGGGTGTTATAATTTTGGTCAATGACCCTAGTTCTAAAATATATCACATTTAAGTAGGTGGGTTCCCTAGCACTACCCTGCAATTCCATATGACTCCTATAATCTTGATTCCTTCCAATTAATCCTAGGATATCTTTCCTGATACCAAATTGATCATACCTCTCATGTATGTCAGACCTATCATAACACTAGCACCACCCATGATTTCATGTTCACAATATCTATGGTGTCACCATGCTTATATACCACACCTAGTTTCACTTCCCATGTATTAATATCATAACCCCAAGATGTAACCATGCTTCCCATCCCTAAGGAACTCACAGGATAGGGGTAACCCCTCTCTTAGGTTACACTTATATATCCTAAATAAACTCATGAAATAACATGAAATCCTCCTGTCATTTAGTGATAACATCTAACTCACCAATATCTAGAGTTTCATCTCATGGTCTCTAGGTTATCAAACATATTCCATAACCATATCTCATTAAGGACATAATAATTAAAATATCTCATATTCCCATATTAGATGTGATAAATAATCTCACATAAAAAAACACCCACTCAAGGGTCCACACACACACACACACATCATACATCTAATACTCAAGTTACCACCCACTCTTTGGTAGAAATAATCATCGAGCATCTGTAGACCTGATTACCCCCTTAAGGATTGTGATCTAAAAAATGTTCATATATACAAATACATCAACATATGATGATTTAAATAAAGTAAAACACAACCATGGTTCAGTAAAGTGAAAGTTTATGATCAATTTTTATATGGAAACACTTTATAAGTTACTGTTGACCTTTTATTTAATTTATATTGTATAATAGTAAGATCCCTAAGAGAGGGAATTTTTTTTTCAGTTCTGTTAAGCATAATTCCACCAAGAATCTATATAGAATAAAAAACATATAGTTTATTAGTGACACTTTAAGATACTAAACCTATTTTCCCATTAGTCTACTTATTTTATCACAATCGTTTATCACACATAATAATACACATGTCAAGTGAATCTACATGCTTGATATGATACATGAATAGACACATCTTAGATCCCCTATCCAAGAGAATAAAACCAATAAATTAAAACATTAGTAAATGAAAATAGAATGTTAGACAATAGTAATCTCAATTATAATAGAAAAAAGTTGGAATATCCATCCCAATTTCCTAGTAAGTTGGAATTTAGCTCATGTAGATTTTGGCCAGTCACACTTTAAATAATTCATCCCATGTTTCAACCAGTCCTACCACTTGTCTAGAATATCCAAAATTTCACGAAAAATAAATCAATTCTATGATACCAATTTGTAACAAACCTTTCTCAAAACCACTCACCAGTGTCTAGACCATAGGTGTTATATGACCTTACAAATAACTTCCCATAAACTAGAGGCTACTGACTAGTAGTGAGGGTCTATGGTGACACTGTGGTGAAACTATAACCTCATATCAAAGTGAGAAAAATTGTTGAAATAACCAGTCAACATCCACAACAATAATCATATTATTCAAAACCAAATAAAAAAGAATCATGCAATAAGAAATATAATGAGAGTATACAGTCATACCATTCAACCAATTTTACACTAGGATGACCACACATATTAATAAAAAAATGAAAAAAATGAATAAAAAATCACATAAAGGATCTACTACCATCCCTAAGATTTATCTCATCCATATCCTAACTCTATTCAAGCTATGTAACATAATGATCCAATCATGGGACTCTTATTATGATACACATGAAAACAATGTGGTCTTCTTAGGTACCTTAGTGAGAAGGCCTCTAGAGAAGGGTTTAAGTAAAACTCAATAGGGAACTACCAATATAGTTCCTAACATAATTTTCAATGTTGTATATGAACATATGATATGATCATAAAATAAATAAATGATAGAAAAAATAAAATACCACCATTGATTACCAGGTTATAAAGTGAAACTTGAGATCAACCACACCTAATTCAATAAGTTCTTGATGTTTTTGATCATGAAACATAACCATATAAAGGGCCAGAAAAATGTTTTCCCATAATATTATTATATGTATATATAATCACTTGGGGGGGGGTCCCACATAGAACATATTATATATACATCTCAATAATATATAACCAATCATGGGGAAATCATATCATATGTACATATCAATCATATAGTACCACTAGGGGGTAGTGTGTCCCATACAGATCATCTCATATATACATCACATTAGGGGGATGGGGGGGGGGTGCACCAATCCCATCCATTTCATATATATACATAACATTGGTAGGAAGTGAATCACTCCCATCAATCAAATTTATTACACTCACTAATTATTATAGGGAAATGTATCCTTCATATCCATAAAATTTAATATATTCATTGATTATTTGGGTGTGTGTGTCTTTCCTATATATCTCATATATTACATCGTTGAATTTCACATGGGTTTAGTGAATTCCTCCCATCCATCTCATTTATTACATAACATTGAGGACCAGTGTTCCCCTCCCATAATGTATCATTTAGGGTAATAATACACATATCACAACATCTCATATATCATATCAGGGGGGATGGCTCCTATCACATAATATCTCAAAAACATAATAATATGGGTTGGCCATCTACCTAAACCCATCTTGCAATAACAAGTTCAACATATCACGTAGATGACCTACCCACTATATCTATACCGGTTTATAACCATGATACACTCACTACACTACCCATTTTAGGGGTCAACATAAGACTGTGCACTCACCATGGTCCCTTATATCACAACATATCCTAGTCACCTTACTTGGGTTCTTCCATCTCAATCAAAAAATTTAGGCCAAAGTTTAATACTCAAAGAGAATAACATCCCTTAGAATTACTATAATCATATTATGACCTAACATTACTCCAAATAAAATCTACATGGACATCACTCTGTTGATATGGAATCATTATTATTTAACTTCCCAAGTTATAGGCCAGTCATCTTATTTGTAACCAACACATAATACTACCTTTTATATGCCCACCCTGGTTCTCGTATACTAATGGGGATGGAACTCTTACCCCAACTCTAATTGACACTCCCAAAGCCATAATACACCTCAAGGTGCCTTGTGGCATATAATTAGGCTAATCATTTTTAATTACCACTCTTCATTACCCGAAGGTGATGGAATTGAAATGTCTTAGGGCCCACTATATTCTTTCAATTTATTTATCACCTCATTTGATTAATATATCACAATTTATAAATTTATGGTTTGGACCTTAGTTATCGGTGACTAAGGCATCAAATAGTTCTCGAGGGTCTATATTAGACCCATGAAAATTAATTTATTTCATGTGTGTTTAAAGGGGAAATTATATTTTAAATAAAATTCTAATCTCATAAAATTAGCTATACTACATGTCACATTCTATTTAAAATATTTCATATATTTAGGGAGATATTCAATGAACTAACTATATCATTCCCTTATTTATTCCTTATAGATTAAGATAAATGACCCTCGTTGAAGCACATACAAGCCTATCCGACTATCCTCAATCCACAAGAGGACCTAACTCCATAAATAAATTAAACAAATGAATAATAAAAAAACTACAATTAATCTTTTAATTATTAAAATGTTGATTACAAAATTAATATTTAGGGAATAATAAATAACCACTCACTGAGTGATTTATTGAGGTCAAATTCTTGAGAAAATGGTTTCACACCACCCTTAACATCCATCCAGACATTAAATACAAAAATTAATTAATTTATTATCTCATACGATCCATTAATCTTACCCAAAAAAATTGTAAATTACTAAAAAACTATGGTTAGTGACATACCTATTTGAATCAGAACAAAACCTTGTGCGATTATCCACCCTGGATCTCCTTTAGCTAGGCTGAAAAAAATCCCTTTGATATCAAGATGATTACACCATGAAATTATGGAATCATCACCTGATCCTTAGTCAATTTTGAACAAATAAGCTGGGAGAAATGGGGGAAGAAAGAAAGAAATAATTGATAAAGAGTGACATATTTACCTTAAGTTATTTCCAAAATCAAGCAATACTTTAATCCATTAGTGATTAGGGGTGAAACCATATTGGGAAATGAGTGGATCATAAAGGTCGTGAGAGGAGAAGTGACACTATTGTATAGGATACATAACCCCTCTCATGATTTTAAAACCCCCAAAATTCATTTTTTATTGACTGTAATATATTTTTTTTAAAAACCCTTCATACGTAAGGGTTTTAATTTTTTTATGGTTCCCCTACTTAAAAAATCCACATTTAATATATATAGGACAAGCATAATATTTTTAAGATGACATAACATTTTTTTGCCTTTTTGTAATATAAATACATAATATAAATAAAATACATAAGGTTTTTCCCCTAGGGAAAAATTATTATGTAACATATTTATGTAATATATAATATTTCAATAATCTATATGAGGTTTTTACCTTTATAAAAAATTTCTATATAAAATACTTAGGATAATTATTGTTTTTCCATTTAAAAAAAAACAGAAAAAAATATTTTTAAATCATTCATAGCATATTCAATCAGTACATAATATATTTTTGAATTCATACATATCATATTTTGATTAAAATATTATTTATGCATAATATATTTCATATGTAATATATTTTTCTTGTAAAAATCCCAATATATTACATATTATATAAAACATATTGCTTTTCCCTTATGAAAAACCCCATACATATTATATCTAATCCACATGTAACCTAATTATCCAATATGTGTTGTTTTTACCTAAAGGGAAAATCCATGCTTAACATATTTCATCTATAAATAAAATATTTTTCTTAAATATGATATTTTATTTTGGAAATATCAATACATAACATAATTTTAATCCATACGTAATATAATTCCTTATATGTAATGTATTCATCTTAGTAAAAATTTAATAAAAAAATATATTCCCATTAAAATAAAGGTGATATGTTTTTCATTTCCAACATCCATGATATTTTCCTTAGTGAAATATCCAGTATGTAATATAATTTTCATATGTATGATACTTTTCTTCAGTATATATACAATACGTAATAAAATTTTCCTATATATGATATTTTCCATAGAAAATTTCAATACGTAATTTATTCTTAATCTTTGTGTAATATATATCCTCATACCTAAAATATTTTAGTTAAGACAATTGTGATCCATAATATACTCTTATACATATGATATTTTCCTTAGGAAAAATATCTATACATAGCATAATTTATCCATGTGTAATATATTACCCATACATAATATATTTTCCTTATAAGGAATTCAATATATATTATATTTTCTTTTCATACATATGATATTTTCATTAGGAAAATATTTATATATATGGTAATTTATATGATTTGTAATATATTGGAAATATGTAACATTTTTAACGTAAGAAAAAATCAAAACATAAGATATTTTGTTCAATGCATAAGAAAATTTTCCATTCATGAGATCATTTATCCTTCTTCCTATAATAGGTAATATATTTAAATTATTTGAAATTTGATTCATAATATATTACTTCCTTACGTAATATATTTTTCACATGTATGGATTTTTACTTGGATGAAAAACCTTATATAATATGTTTTTCATGCATGAAATATGTTTACACATATGTAACATTATTTTTCCTTTCCCTGAGATTCATAAGGTTTTATAACAAGAAAAATTTTAAAAAATATTTGAAATTAAAAATCAATCAAAATTATTCCAAACTCCCCTAATTTTTATGAGCACATAGGGGAACCTTATAGAATATTAGATCTAGAAAAGTAGTAGTAATAATTGTCCATGGATCAAAAAACATCCCAATACTTGGTTCCCAACTAATTTTAACTCATCCACACCCCTATCATGTCTAAATTATTATTTACATAGACACGATCAATTACATTGAAACTTCTCCCAATAGTCACCAGGAACATCCGACATTCCATGAACCTTAGAATATATAAAAAAAACATTACCTAAGGTGTTAATCCTCTCAAAATTCTTATTTTAGTCCCCATTCTCAAAATATCTCCTTATCCAGGACTAAAAATTAAAAATTAAAAATTCCCAAAGTTTTAATAACCATTAAAGGTACGAGTTATTATATTAAGTTAGAATAAAATGAAAACATGGGAATGAGAATGTAAACAAGATAATTGAGAAAAACATTAGTAAATTATGCTCAATAATATATAGATAATAAATTTTGAATTAAAACATAAGTGTTTAGGGATAACATATGAAATAAGGAATATGAATTGGGAAACATGAGACAATAATCCTGATTCATGAAACATAATATAGGAATTTGACACAAATATAATTATATAAAATAATTTATTATGTTAAGGATCACTTCCAAGACCATCATCACATCATGGAAAAAGGTACATAATAGAGTGGATTTAGTTCACTCTTCCACTCAATTGTTTTATTAATTTTAAGAAAATTAAATTTTAGGATTAGTGGGTACCTTATAATCACTAAAAAATACAATCCAGAATAAATGGCTAGACCCTCCCTAACAAACTTTAAAATGATTATTTCATAGCTGCACATTAGTAACGGTCAAACCCACCATACCAACATTCAAAATTCAAGATAAGAAATTCCAAATATGGTGTTGATAAAGAGGGATCCATGTACATCACATCACAATCCATGTGTTGTACTTTCCCTTTCATAAAATATAATCTAAACTCTACTGACCTCTCAATCCTATCACCTCTATTAAAAATTCAAAATACAAAATTCCAAATAAGAGGATGATCTGGAAGGAGTGACGTTAGAAAATTTTTGACCCATGTAATACCCTATTTTTTCCCAATACATCCCTCAATCATAACCGACATCTCAATCACATCACCTCCATTAAATTCACACACAAATACTGTTCCACTTTCTAATTTCTCTATAATTATCACAAATCACATCAATATTGGTCGAAACCATTAGGAACCATGCCAAATATTCACTATCTTTAGTCACTTACCAGCCACCAATCGTCAACCGAATAAACCCATCAATAAAGAACCAGTAAATCCAAATTCATTAAAGAATCATACAAAAACTAGTCACTTTGAAATGTTATTTTCATCATTGAGAAAGAATCAACCATAATCCTCAAACATTGAACCAAAAAAGTAACAATAAAAACACATGAACCATCTCTGACCGATCCACCACCACAATCCCAAATTACCATAGACCTCATTATACACGACTAAGATGGGGACAAGCTTTATGTTATTAGTATTTAGAGAATATGGGTATTGAGAAAATAAATTAAAGGTGAACCTAAAAACATAAAAACTCGTTATCGGATAAACTATAAAAAAATAACAAACTCTATTAGAAACCAAAATAATATATATCCCCCTATAAAACACCAAATAGAAAAAAATCCATTACAGGTCATATCTCTTAGTATACCAATTTCAACTCTACCAAAACATCATAAACCACCCTAAAAGAACCATTGTTCCAGAAGAGATGTGGTGCAGATCAAAGGAATAGGTATTAATTGCAGAGTAATAATAGATTGATGGATTCAACAGAGATCCATAACAAAAAAAACAACCCAAGAAAATTACACAACAAAAAATAGAAGAAACCCATGTATTACACCCTAGAACATCTCAAGCCACCAAGAACTTCAATGAAAAGGACAAAAAATGGAGTCAACCATAATAATTCTAGATAAAAGGTATGCTTAGATTCCAGAATAAATCTACGACACTAATAAATAAAGAACATAAATAAATTGGATGAGAAAGGGGATAAATCCTTATAAGGAAGAGAAAAATTCAAGGGAAGAATAAAAAACAAAAAGAAAAGGGTTATTAGATGAGGATTAGAGAGGATTCTGAGTGATGAAGAGGATATCCCTCACCGCTAAATAATGAACAAGAAACCGTATAATTGGGAATAAGATTCGAGATAAAGAGAGGGAGATAATGTAGTGAGGAGAAATTCTATTGGGTTCCCTCCTCATTCCCATAAACAATGTGGATTGGGATCACTCTCCTGTCTCATATGTATCATCTCTTGAGATTTAAATCCTTACCCAATGCATTGGTGGGATATAAATTTTTGGGACCATAACTCATGTAAGTAATCACGTACATATATATTTTCTATATAAATTCATTCATTATTCCATTATATAAAAATTAATTCATTATAATGAAACTTTTTTCATAAAAATCATCACAAGGCATTAAAATGAATCATTCATAGAAGGAAAGAAGATGTTTTTATTGAAACAAAAACCTAGTGTAACATGATAAAAATTAAAGGATATTGAAATAATTGAAAATTTATTTATAATAACATTAAAATATTAGTTAAAATATTAAAATAAAGAGTTTATAAATAAATTTCCTTAAAATTAATTGGATAGTAAACAAAAAACTTTTTAAGTAATCATTATATTGAAAACAATAGAAAACTATGAGAGAAAGTTACCATGTGTATTTTTTTTAAATATTGATTTCACAAATTTTCAATTAATTTAAAATTCAGTATAAAATTTCATTAAAATCATCGATGTTTGGATAAACAAAATTTTATATAAAAACCATAGATATAGAAGAAAAAGATCCCTGATTTTACAGAAGTGATTTGGTTAGTTCAACTTAAAAGAACCATTTTAAGTGAATAATAAACCAATGAGATAAGAAATATTAATAAGGAATTAAAACCCAAAAAATAAGTGGATTATTGGAAAATATATTGGGGTTTATATATAAAGAACTTACAATTTCCCATATTGATAATTTAGACATAGATAATCTCAATTTCTATGTGAGATTGAAAAAGAAACCCTTACCTTTACACTTGTATTCCACAGAAGAACTTTTAATATGTTTTATAATAAACATAACTATTATAATCATTTATTTTAATACCTTATTGATATATATAACCTTTTATACCCTTAAATTATAATCATTTACAACATATATAGTAGTTATTTATAATTTATTTTCATTATTTGATACTAGCAGTTTTGATTATCTCATTCAATTTATGGCATGGAAATGTCAATAGTTATTATTTTATAACAAGGAAATAATTCCAATATTTTTCAAGGTAGTGGAATCATTGAGTTGAAATTATTTATGATGTCTCATTTTTATTTGAGGGAAGGTATGTGTATGTTTCATAAGAGTAAAATCTATGACGAGTATAATCTAAATAATTTATAGACAACAATTTGTTTCTTTATAATGATCTTAAATGTGATAAGAACTAGAAATATTATTCATATAATGAACTTGGCCATATCATATTGTAAAATAATAAGATTTTATAAATATTTGTTTCCAAGATACTACCATCAACTAGTCATAAGGTACACTAAAGTTGATTTATATTACTGTATTTTGGTTTGAATAATATGGTATGATTCTCTCAAACTTCCTATGATATATTAGACAATAAAATTATTATTATTATCATTTAATAATCCTATACATTTAACATCATCAAATTATTCATTTCATAAGATGAAACACATGTGATTAATACCTCAGATGATGGGTAATAGATGTTGTAACCATGAGGCATTAGATGACACCTTATGAACATATGAGTTAATAAATTCATATTGGATGGGGAGTATATAAAGATAAAAACACCATTGGGATAGTGTGAGATATTTTCCCACCTCTATTCTATTGATTCTATCAAACCCATAGTTCTCACTTCTCTTCCCATTTCCATCATGAGATTCTAGAATATCATTAGTGGAGGAAATCCCCACTTGAGTGTTGAGTGATTTTATTTAGCCTATGTATAAACCTTGGGGGAGGGAGTCTTATGGATTCCTATTAGTGAACCTCATCAAAAAAATTTATGAAAACAGTAGTAATAAACCTATGGTAAAAGATACATAATATGTTATTTATTTTATTATGCATGGTTTTGCTTTTGAATCCTATTGATCATTTGTTTATGAATTATAATATGTTTTTATTACTTAGTTTAAGTGTTAAAATATCTAATTAAAACAATAAATAGTATTATTGAAATATATGTTTTTTATCATGAAATCTTGCTTCAAAATAAATAAATCAAATATCTTATGGTTGAAATATTTTCAATCATAAGATATGACAGATAATTTGTTCTATGGCCTTTTATACAATAAAAAATATCATAAATAAAGATTAGTTTGAGAGGGAACCCATTATCTGACCCGTAGGACTAGAGGCACATAGTAATATGAAATACATGTACTAAAGGCCCTTACATAATCTAAAGGGACCATATACTGTAGGCATAGAGCATGGAATTAAGTCCTAATGGACATGAAATCACATAACATGGATTGTAGGCCTCTAAAAAGTTTGTCCTTTGCTCGGGCTTGCACGGTGTTCATCCTAATCTGCAATCATGTATGCCTAAACCATTAAATGATATATCCAGACTCTGCGTTACTACCACCATCACCCTTGTGAGTTCACACCACCGGAGGCTACCACAGGTGGTTCCCCTGTCATCTTCCCCAGACGGCTCTGTGGGAAACCATCCAGAATTTATCTAGCATAATTTGTGCACCCAAACCACCAGAGCCCACCTCCTGTGTCACCCCTGTCATTTTACTTGAGTGCCCATTCCACTAGAGGTCATATCTGTTCTTATTTCATCCCAATTTAATAATATCCACCATAATGGATTAATTATAATTCCATCCCTCAAACATGCACACAAATGTGGGGAATAAAGTTCCCACTACTAAATAATGGGTAGAGCAGTGGGTAGCAACTGAGAATCGAACCCCATATATAGAGGATGTACCGGAGAACCCTAACCTTCAATGCTCTGGATCATGTTCTTTGATTGTTTATTTCATTAAGGTTTGAATAATATTAAATAAGTTATTTTTATATTTTGTAAATTTTTTACATAATATAATTATAATATATTTTTTTATATTTCGTATGTTAAATTTAATGTAAATTACATATAATAGATAATAAGAGTTGTTTAATATCAGAAATAAATATAAAATGGTTATATTTATTTAATTATTTAATTCCCATAATATATGTATAAATTATAATGATTTTAATTTTCTAATTTATGAATTATTCAAAAATAGTGCATCACATGTTTAAATTTTGGAATTGTTAATTTATTTTGTTATTCCGTATTATATTCATGATTATAATTATAATTTTATTAATAGATTTATTATATAGTTTAAATTTTTAATCTAATTAAATGAATTATCAAACATGCATATAAGGATTTACCTGCTAAGTATGATAATATATTTTGTTTTCTTTTACTTTAACTCTAATTTTCTTATGATATGTGTAAAGAGTTACACATCAATATTTTTGATGATATTGATTTGGTGGAAGGAATATGATTCCAAAATATATCATTCAAATCATGTATATATGTAAAAGGAATATATGTGAATAGATAGTTAGATTATATCCCGATTGAAAACACTATGTTTTAGAATCATTCAAAATTAAACACCTATCAAGACCTCGTTCATTCTACCAGGTTGGTCAAGAAAAAGCTGGGTAATCCAAGATTATCTTATGTAATTAAATAAAGTAGTGTGTTACCTTAATAGTATTGAGTTCCCAGTCTCTATTTTTTTGGGTTTCACTTAGCTGAGAGACCCTAACAAGATTATGTTACCAAAAGAATAGAGTTGGGTTTATCTATATCATGGATTCAATGAAATGCAATCCACTAAACTATTTAAGAGTCATATATGATATGATTTAGATAATTACATACCTAAATAGATATTTTATAGGGGAAATTATAAAGAGACATAAATATTAGTAAAATATATATCTTGACCCACTGATATATATATTGAGCTTAAGAGGGGTTATAATTTTAATGGAATAAAATTTAATAAAAGTCATTGTTAAATGAATATAAATATGATACTGATATGATAAAATATTATGTTTTAGATATATTATTTCATTATCATTGAAATTAAATTTGAGATAATTCTCATAAAATTATAATCTTATTTTAAGAAACTTCTTGTACTTGAAAAAATCTTAAGAACATTTATTAAGAATGAAAAATTCAACGTTTTAAGATAAGAACCTTCTTGAGAAACATAATATTGAAGTATTCAAATTGGTCGATCAAATATATTCTTATGATAATCATAGAATTATATAATCAAGGTTTACTAAAATCTTGTTTTAGCTATGAAAATCATTCTTTTTTTACATCAATATAAATGTTTTAACAATGAGAATGTGTTTAATAAACTTTTACCATATTTTATCAGAGTGTTGAGGATATATAAAATATGGAATATGATTTTTAGGTTCTTATTTTTTGTTGAAATTATAAGAGAGTAAAATTTTATACATAAAGAAGAAAATTTAGTTTTAAATTCCAACAATGCTTCTTTTGGTAGCTAGTCAAGTTCATTCAAAACCTAGGGTTATCAGGAAAGTGGAGTAGTCTTTCCATGTAGTAGAATTTTCTGAGATACTTGAAAAGATTAATAAAACTACAAGTAATTTATATATTATGTACTAGTATTATAGAAATTAATTCTTTATTTTTGAAGGGTATGTTATACCAAATATATACTTTATAAATTTTGTGAGTATACATAAGTTCTAGATAAATGTAATCATTGATAAATATTTTAGTTTATAATTAAGTGATGAAGAAAATATTTACTACATTAAATATTTTAATATAAAGGTATATCTCAAGTTTATATAGATCTAAGGATGTATATATTAATTCCATTTATCTTATTATGAATGAAAAGAGTTATTATGAATGATAAGAAATATTCTATAGGTTTTGTGATTCATTAGATTCTATAACACACTTGAGAAGAAGATAAATATAAACAAGTTTTATCCAAGATATATGAGTTTATCCTAAACATTTTTTAAAATATTAGAGATATTATCACATCACCATCAATGAAATATTTTGAATAATAAAGTATTCTTTCTAGAAAATTTTCCAAACACATAGAATACCATATGAAATACTGACGCCAAAGTTTTTTTAATTTCTCATCCAAAATGAAATTAATAACATTAGAAAAATGATTTTTTATATCTTAGCATGATGTCATGAATAGTATATAGTGTCTAATATTCTAGTGTTAGTATTTTTGGACTTTGATAAGTACAAAGTTAGTAAATAAATGATTTTACTAGTTTAACTACATAGTGAATTTCACTTTATATCCTGTAAGTAGTATAAGATATGCCAGAAAAGTATTAATGTAAATAATTTTGTTAGTAACAAAAATATTTCATTGAAAATGTTTGATTTAACTGGTTTAATGGATAATGACAAAGATAGACTTATAAATAATTCTAAGTATACAAAAAGGATTTATTAAAATCAAAACATTTGATACTTTTTGATTTATAGAGTTTGAATAATTGTTCATGGAGTTGAAAATATGGAATATGATTCCTAATTATTTCCATGATTCCAAATATATTTATTTTAAATGTTACCTAATAAATAATTTAGTGGGAGCGTTTTATCAGATGGTCACACAGTGATGTGATTGGGATTATCTAAATATAAAATTATTTTAACAAAGACCCTGAAAGTGTAGAAAACATAAATAATATCTGATTGTCTATCATATACGATATGTTAAGGAAGTGATTGTGTATTTTTTTCTTAAATTTTCTGAGGTAATTAAATTATGTAAATGTATTATGTTATACAAAAGGAAATATATAATTTATCATTATTTCATGTTGGATATATACATATATAGATATATTTCATGATTTTAAATGATAATAGGTCTTTAAAATATGGCTTTGGGTTTATTCCTTGTGAATGTTCAACATATATTACTATAGGTTATAAATAAATATTATTGTTAACATGAGTATAATTATTGTATCGGGATACAAAATATTCTCATGAGTCCCAAAACTAGTTTTGTATTCTAGACGGACCATGATGTATACTACATGGAGTCTCATACACTATGTATTTAGTATACTAGGGGTGCCTGGTTTTAATTTAGTGTCCCCAATACATGGTATTGGAAAGAAAAACATTAGTTCATGGGAGGATCATTATTCATGGGAGGATCATCATTTTTTAATTGAGTAAGTGATTTAAAGAATTGAAAAAGGTTTTTTTGTGTGGATAACATCAACCGACATAAAGTTATAAGGCACTATTAGAACCATATAGAAATTTGCAGTGAAGGATGTACCACATCAAATTTTTGGGTATTTGTGATTAGTGGTGTTTATGGGATTTATTTTCCTATATAAAGGAACCTAATAACTTCATTAAATGGAGTTAATTTTATTAGATAAGATCATTTCTAGAAGAATTTATAGAATTATGAAGTAGTTTACATGCTAGGATTCCATAAAAGAGGATGTAGTTCACTGGGATCAATTATATGAAGGATATAGTTCACGAGAATAGTCCAAAAAGCGGTTTTTGGGGCTTGGTAGATCATAAAGGAAAAAAGGAATGTGAAGTAGAGGTGGATCGTGAAGCAAAGTTCATCTACAAAGTAGGGGTGGTCAGTGAATAAAAAGGCAACCAAGAATCACTTATGTCGTGTGGTGGAAAGTAGTTCATAGAGAATTCAAGGTAGTTCATAGAGGATGAAAGGCAATTAATGGAGGCTGATAGATAGTTCACAGCGAGTGAAAGGATGTTATAAAAGGGAAAAAAATAGTTTGCGAAAGCAATTTCTACAAACTAACATGATGTGGAAAAGTGGATTTCATATAATGGGTGAAAAATGACTTCAATAGAGCATATACCTATTATTGAAGATGCATTACTTATTGATAATTAAGGGACCTACATGTCCATAAACTATGTGTGGATCCTTTCGAGAGTAGTGAGAAAAGGAAAAGGAATAATGTGATCCTTTCCACCAGTATTTATCCATAGAAAGAGAGTTATGGAGTGACCATTGGGAAAGAAGTGAGTTATCGCTAAACATTGTAATGGTAGTCAGCCTGGGAATAAATGTGATCTAGACTAAACCTTGTATTTTGGAAGCGAGCCTTAGTGTATTTGGTACATCGGCACATTTTTGTTGTATGCTCCTTATACATAGACTAATGAGGGTGAACCAAGTAAATTCACTGTGTCTCATGCATGATTTTATTTATATTCATATATTATTTATGGGGAACGGGAGAGAGAATATTGCTTTGTTTAATAATGAAATAAGATCTGAAGGGGATTTTTTTAATCTCTTGCACCAAGATTCACCCCCCACTCTCAGGGTATTTAACCTAGTTGAGATTACAAATTCTCATCATAAAATTATTTTATAAATATCATACCACTAACGATAGGTATAAAAAGAATAAAACTTGTTCAAAATTTGATTTAAATATTGAAAATAATTAAATAATAGGATGAATTATTTTATATAAGTATGCAAATATATATAGAGGAATGCAATATGACCTTCATATATATGGTTATTTGTTATATGATCATTGGACAAATGGTCATTGGATATATGATCATTGGATATACTTGTATCCAATAGGTATATTAAAGTTGTTAAACGATCATAACTAGTAATAGATTAAAGATAACACAATTAATATATAATAAATAATTATATAATGATAAAAAGATAATAATTAATTAAAATATTTTGTTATAAATATATGAATTTTTATTAATTACATATAATTATTATTATTATAAATAATGGTTTTCTGTGTTTTTAAAATTTAAATAAAAAATTATAATACCAATGGATTTATAAAATTGAATGGTTATTAGATAAATAACTTATTATAATAGGATGTGATTAAAATCATTTAATGTTAAAAGGGGATATTTTTCAAAAAAATTGTTTTTAAGGGTTATTTTTTTATCTTAACAAATCAAATTCATAAAATTTAAACAATGAAACTAAAAAATTAGTGTTTCTACATATAAAAAAATATTAAGACTTTTTTAATTTTTAATTAATATGAAATAAGATTAAGAAAACTTATTGTTTAAAAAGTCACTTTTTGATAATTTTTTTATATATTTATGTT
Source organism: Viscum album (assembly GCA_963277665.1). Classification (NCBI taxonomy): domain Eukaryota; kingdom Viridiplantae; phylum Streptophyta; class Magnoliopsida; order Santalales; family Viscaceae; genus Viscum; species Viscum album. The sequence continues at coordinate 1,299,987,512 of OY728121.1, forward strand.
TTCATTTAAAATATAAATTTAACTTATAAATAAAATAAATTATATTAAATGGAGTCCAAATTTAGAATCATCACATCAAAATAATATATGATCTCCCATTCATATTTTAAGTAAAAAAATAATTATGGTAGTAAATAATTAAAAGATGTTAATTAACAAGGCTTATATTTTTTGTAATTAAATTGATATTTATACATTATAAAATCACTTTGTGGGGCATAAGTCTCAACTTACCTAAATCACCTATATCTTACGTGATTTGATCTTTCCAATTCACCTAACTCAAGTTTCCAATGAAATGGACCTCATTTTTACCTATAAAAGGTACTCACAACCAATCCTTCCAAACCACTCATATAAATTTTTTATATCTTAAATACATAAAAAATTTTACTCTCTTTAAGTATTTTAATATTTTTTTATCTTTTGATCATAAGGAGGAATAATCCTTTTTATTGAAGGAACCCATTATGAGGTGGAGAGATTCCATTTTAGTGTCTAGTTCTTGTCTGCAATTTTCAATTTACTTATGATCCCAAATATTTCAAAATTCAATTATACACTCTAATGTTGTTATATTAACTTTATTATTATTTTGGGAAAATGACATTACTATTATATAAATCTATACTCTTCCAAACTCATTAGTATAACATGTTTTTATTTAGGTTGGTTCAACCATATAACTGAACGATTTTATACCAAAATCATTATTTTCATCATTAATGAATATAAGGAGATTAATAATGGTGATATATGATATTAAAGTGTAATTTAGGTTATGAATATGGTTCTGGAAGGATAACACACAAATTAATGTTTTTACGGTATTCATGGGATTGTTCAACCCTTAAAATAAGAAATAGAAATGAATTAGAAACCCATAATCCCATAAATTGCATTCTTGAAAACCAGAACCATACATAATAAAATAAAGAAAATTTTGTTTACCTTTTACCACATAGGTACTACTTAGATCACCATCACTATGGTCTGATGAGTATCACTTAGAGTTATAAATCATTATCGATCCTTAATGGTGTATCCATGGGTAGTACCGAATCACTGAATACTTGAGAGGGACTCTCCTATATACATGATATTCAAGTATTTATAGATAGAAAAGGGGGAGAAAAGAGTGATCAAGGTATGAGAGAATCAGAAGAAGATAGGCAAGCTTGATACTCACATCACCCCGATGGTGTTTTCCTCTTTATATAACACTTAGTAAACAAGAAATAATTAACTCATACATTCATAAAATATTAGTTAGTCCCTTGTGGTTATAAGTTTTTTAATCCTTCGATAGAGATATTACTACCATGTGTTTCATCATATAAAATGACTCATTTTATGATAACCCATGTACAATATTCAAGAATGATAATATTTATCATTCAATAATGAATTTTTTCATAATATAATTGATAAAACTATACCATATTATTAAAATAAAAGTATAACCATATTATTAAACCCAATAGAACAATATTGTTATCTCTATTTTTAATTTTTGATTCATGTTTTTAATTTTTAAAAATAATTTTAATTGTAAAAATACACTTTTAATCTTTCAAAATGAAGGGTTTTATGTGATATCTCTATGCATAAATACAATATAATAATATAAAAAAAACCATATACATGATATTTTAGAATAACATTCAATGAAATGAATTGAAAATCATTAAACAAAGAGTATTCACTCTTTATGATTGAAATCCATCAGCAGAAACCAAGGGTGATGTAATAGTTTCTTATCCACTAGATCTCATTCCTTTCAAGGGTCACTTTTTATGTGAAAGCTCCTTTTTCAACTCTTTATAGTCCTAAAATTAGGGTTAAACTTGTGGTGGGGAGTTGTAATGATTGGTTAGAGGATGAACGTTCTATCTCTAGCACATCAGGACAATTTTAGGTTCCACATTATGTCAAGACAACCTCGAGTAGACTATCCATCCATGTATCAGAAAGGTACATACTACAGCGAATTTCCCTAACCAACTGGTGCATAATTTAGTATGATTTCCAATACCTTTCATATATAACTGGTGAATTATCATAGACTTGGAAGTCGATTGTCTTAAGGATATTGATGTTATGAAAGTTTACATTGGTCAAATATTTTAGAGTCATTCTTCATTCCTATTTGAGGAATCACATTTGTGAGGTTCAGGTCATGGGGGTATATTTTGGAACTAAGGACCATGTTTCATGTTATAAATATCCTTTTATTTTTCTTGAAACCCATTCTTGGTTTGTGGTTAATGAAATGAATATTTGAATCAGGGTTATCTATGAATACAAGATACCATATTTGACCAAACAGTGAAATCGAGCTAATATTTCATCCATGGGAAGTTGTACGATGAACTTTAGTCCTTCATTGAAGGATTTATTTCCTAAACAGAACTTTCAAAGTTTTCTATTTCTCCATGGATTCTTTATAAGACCCTATTGTGAGCCTCATAACTTCATCTATATTTTTTGAGTTATTCATGATGTTGTTGTTTCCCACCTCTATTTTTAGTCTAGAATCTTGAGTTATTCATGGATTTGGGGTATTGTGGTGTTGTTTCCAAGGTAATTGGTGGAAGTGAGTTCTTTGGTGGGTGAAACCTTTTGGGATCCTAAACTGTATAGCACAATTTTCAGTTGGGTATCTTTTCATTTTAGAATCAATGTAATGAATGTTCTTATCCTTTATCCTTATATTAGATGATGAGTTGAATCTAGGTTACATGTGGGAGGATCTCCGGTTTCTTTTGTATAGGGTGTTTTCTTGGGGTTTATTTTGTACATAGTTTCAGAATGGTTAGCTGAAACCATGAAATATCTCTAGGAAACATTGAAAGTCATTTTGGGGGTCACTGGGTAGGTGCATTGTTGGAACACAGATTGGCCAAACCATACGAGTGCCCATGAGAAACCACGAAAGTGGATAGATAAGGGAAATCATAGTAGGTGTATGGTCTATCAAACCATCTTATCTAACCATGCGAGGTGATTTACATGAGATGGTAGAATGCACATTTATCCTATGATTTGTCAAACTATGTGGGATAATGATGAAACTACCTAGGTGAAGTCTAGTATCATGGGAACAGTTGGAGTAGGGTTTTAAAAATTATGCTACCTAAACATGTGATTTGATGTAAATGCTCTGAAAATGAATCTTTAATTCAAAATAAATCCTTGAAATCCTCATTTTTTATCATTTTATCCTAGGATCTCAAACCATTATCATCTCCTAGGATCTATGGTAAATATACATTTTATTTAGAAGAAAATATTTGTGAATCTAATTGTGTTGGAGATCTGAAATCAACAGTAGGTTCTTATTTCTCCTCTTTCTCTTTAGATCCTATCATATTTTTTTACTCAGTTCATTAGATCTACTCTTTTACCAATAAATATATACTCTATATTGTGTATATTGTTGATATCTTGTTGGATATATTTAAGGTATAAATATTTATGGATGGATCTAGAGTTTTTGTGTACTGAACCTTTATTTCTTTAACCATCACGAGGTAGGTGGATTCTCTCTCATTATAATAATTATAGAACATGAATGTATGGCTTTTAAATTACTTTCTATATGATTGGGATGGAAAAATATTTCTATTTTAGAACTTAAATCCATGGTTTTCTAATGAAATACTTAATGCGTTTTTTAAAATGTTCGAAATAAAATGATTTTCAAAAGAGATGTTTAATTTGTAATAATTGATATAAGAACATGAAATGCATTGTTTTCTTTTTCTTGTTCATTTTGGATGTAATTTGATCACTAAGTATCACTATCAATATAAAAACCCACACTTTTCATACATAGATATTAAATATCAATTGATTAATATTCATTACATAGCATAAAAAATCATGCCATAACCGTATTGGTTTAGTATATTTGGAATCTTGGAAACAAAAACAACTAGTTCATAAAACATATACATCTTATCCCTCTTATTCCTTCATAACTACAAACATTTTTAACATATCATATATAATACCTTTCTTAATATCCCTTGGAAAAGAAAAATAAGAAAAAGGTGAGATCAAATGCTCAGTAAGGGAAATAAAGGGAGATATCAATTATAGAATAATCATAGGGGCATAAGAGCCTGAACATAACATATGAAAATGTTACCCTTCATTTAAAATATCATAATCTTGATTCATGCAATAAATATTTGAAATTTATAGGATATAAATCATAATAGAAAAAAATTGGTATAAGACATCTAATTATGGCATACACATAAGAATAAAAAATCATTTCCTTAGTTGTCAAGGCTCTTTTGCATGACTATCATAGTGGAATGATTTAACTCTGCAAATATATATAGTAGTAAAGATTCACTACCAATACTATCATGGTAGAAAAAATCCAATACTTAACCTATTTTACTTCATGTTCTAGTTTTTTCTTTCCGAATCAGTTTCACTCCTTGTTTAAGTCCTATATATATATATATATCATAAGATATAAATCAATACCCAAATCATTAGAGGGTGATATAGGTCCCACCCATTTTGGGTTTTAACAAAGAAAACATCCTTGGTTATAACTTAACTACCATCACATAATGAAAACCATACAAATTCATTCCACAAGAACATAAGTCATTCATCGTATCATAACCCTTGAAAATAAATTGGTTTCATAAACATTTCATCAAATCATAACTCATGAAAAAAAGAAAGGTTTCATAAATATCATTCCATCATAAATATAAAAAACTACAGAAAGAATAATAATATTATAATTGAATCATATCCCTAGTGAAGAATAAGTAACATCAAATAATTTCATCTGAGTTGGAATATGATTTTGAAAGATTCCTTAAAATAATTCTTTATAAAAATATCCCTTATGTTTTGAAAACATTTTTTAAATTCCGTGCAATTATAAAAGAAAATTTTTTCCTTGAAAATAACCTTGTAAGATTACAAAGTAATATTTAATTCATTATGGCATTATAATGGCAGGAAAATATACTAATGCCGTATTTGTTAAAAAAATATTCCTTCCATATTTTTGTTGGAAAAGTAAAAAAGAACATCATTTTGAAAATGATAAAAAGAATCCCTTCAAACTATTTTTATGAAAGTAAAACATGATTAAAATTTAATTTAATCAATCACAATAGAATATTAAAAAAATGGAAACAATTTTAGAAAAAATAGACATGAATAAAATTAGTGTTTTAAGGGAAAACTTTAAAAGATAATTTTAAAAGAAATACCCATTTAAGTATCATGTCATTATGTAATCATTAATAAAATGAATAATTTATGAGTATAAGTAGTAAATCAACATAATAAATTGATAATACATCCTAATATAATAAAAATCCATCTCACACTTAATGTTAACATGGAATAATCAATGAAGTGGAAGTTTAACCCAATGAATGGAAACAGAATTTAAGAAATCCCTTGCCACTTGTAATTAGTCAAATCATATGCCCCATAAAAGTAATAATTATCAAACTAAACATTTGATATCATGAATATATTGAGATTCATGATATGACATATCAAATTTCATTATAAACAACACTAAATATTAATTAGTGATGAGTAAATCATATAAGTCAAAGAAGTAAAAGTGAGATGAGAAACCCGTAACTCATGCTTCCCTTTAGTTTTGGGTACTGTAAACTATTGTAAATAAGTTGAAATAATATTATCAATTCGTTATAGAAATAAATTAATATATATAATACCTTAAATTATACTTTTATAATATATTACCACACATTCATTAATAGTACTTCATGATTTTCATTGTTTTGAGTGCGTTCATTTCATGGTTTTGTGGTCAGTTCACTTGTGTATAATTATGGATTTTCTTATAAAATTGAAATAAAATTTTATAAGTGAACTGAAATGGTATTTATTAACTTATATAAGTTTAAATGTTCTCATATATCATTTTACTTTTTTACATTAGGATTATTCATTTGATAAAATGTTAATGACAAATGTTTAGTTTAATTTGGCAGTTTTTTCCGACCATCACAAACTAGTTTTATTTTATTTAATATTATGTATATATATTAGTTCCAAAACATAAAATAGGTTATAATATACCTATTTAAATTTTATTTAACTATAATCATACATCTTTGAGAATCCTTGATGGCGGTAATGGAGAATGAAAAATCATAATCCACATAGATGATTAACCACAAAACTTTGGGAATTGGTTTTGTTTCTTTGAATAAGAGGAGGTAATAAAAGGGATGGACATAAGATATTATATCAGAAACATAAAATTAAAATATTCACAAGATATTAGAGTCATTATTAATTTATGGATGAAAGTGGGGTGGAGAAGGTAAAAAAGAAAACAAATTAAGAGAGGTTCTTTGAGAAAGTTACCTCATGAATATCAACTCCTTGAAGGACCCCTTAAGAAACATGGAATTGGTATTTGAGTGAGGCAAGAATAACATGTACATGGAGAGAGTATATAATATAGGTTTTTTCAGATATTTTCATATATTAAAGTATTTTTAGAAGAAAGTGGTTGGGGAGGAGTGGTATTTATATTTGATGAGGGGTTGTTTTAAGCGATTAAATAATGATTATATTATATTTAAGGATAACCACATTTTGGTGGAATTAATTCAGAATAATTTGTATGATAATTAATGTAGGATATTTATGTTCAATAAACACATCAAACAAAAATTTAATTTTGTAGTTTTTTGGTATTTTAAGTTTTTACCTTTTAACTTTAACCTGCTACATTATTTTACCTATATTGTGGTAAATAATTTTTTTTACCATGATAAATTTTTTATGTGTAAAAATAAAAATGAACTTATAATATATTTTGAAAATATATATTCCAAATAGGTAATCCATTTTTAAAAATTCGAAAATATAAGTTTCAAAATTACATTTAAAATTAAACTATCAAAATACAAGGAAAAATATGTTTTTGGAAAAAAGTGTTTTAAGCCCAAAAATGCACTTATACAAAAACAATGTATAAATATTATATAGATGTAATTAATTAGATTATATATAAATAAAAATTACTTAATTTTATTTTATATCAGTTTAAATAATTAAAATTACTATTAAATATAAATAAAATGAGAGTTTTATAAAAATAATTATTCTTATTACTCACTGAAAAATTAAACTTTTCTGAAAATTATAAAAAATTCACCCTTAGATAATTTTGAAATAATGAATAAAAAAATTATATTCATATTATTAAATAAATTTTCTTAAGGTTTCAAAAATTAATTATATTTATTTTCTCATAGAAAGAAATAAAAACATCTTTTTATAGAAAACATATATTTGAAGAACAACATGACCTACCTAAAAAATATTCCTATATTCAAAAAGAATTAATTAATACATGAAAAATTATTTGGAAAATTATATATTACATAATTTGGTTAATAATATTTATTTCCACCAATATAATGGCTAGGTTATAAAAGTTTTGTTAAAATAATAATATTTTAGAGATTGTTTAAGCTTAGTGTTCTGGGAAAAGTATGATATTGTAGAGATTAAATTTATTTTAAAAAATCGAATTACCATAAAATCATATGGTGTTGTATTATAACATCCTTAAAATGATTTTTTATTTCAAAATTCATCACATGAATACAAGTAGATAAGGATACTTCTACCACATCACTTCCTCAGGATCCTACATAAATTCCTCAAATTTAGGGTCTTTATACAAAAATTTAACCATGTGACGGGCCTTTTTTCATAGAACTTTTTCTCTAAAATCCAAAATCTCTACTAGTTGTTCTTTGTAAGAAAGACATTACTCTAATGGCAAAACCTATGAGTTTAGTATATTTGAGGGATTAGTTATATAATTCCACAAGAGAGGTACATGGAATACATCATGATCTTGAAATAGATTCAGGGGAAGTGTAAATCGATAAGAAAACTTACTGATATGATCAATAATTTCAAAAAAAAAATACATCCTCACAATTTAAAAAAATTTCATCAAAAATAAAATATGGATATTTGAAAATTATTTTATGGGAAACCCACGTAATAAAAAGGTTCATTGAAAATTCCTCTTAAAAATAGGGAAAGTAAATGGTGAACATTCCCCTAAAACTAGAAGTTAAATTTGGATCATATTACAGAAAGTAAAAATATAGGAGTGGAATAGAATTATAACTGTCAAGTTTTGATAGAGAATTAAAAGGTTAATGGCCATAAAAATATAGACCAAATAGTAATGAAAAAGGTCATTGATACCATAAAAAATGATGATAATGGTATAACATTTTATTTCTAAACCATTTGAGAAGATATAATTAATTTATTTCATATCATAAGTACAATAACTTTCTCATGTTTTTCCTTGATCAATTTTCACTTAATTTATTACTCAAAGGAATGAAGTTGAAATTGTAATGCCTTCAGAACTAGTGGATCATAAAATCCATAATGGGATGACAAGTCATTTCTTCTATTTCTAATTATCATAAAAAATGACTATCACTAGTTATAAAATACACATAAATCTTTTTATGGTTATGTAATACACTAATCTCTAAAATGTCATCCAAATTTCAAAGTAAAAAACTTCATAAGTGGATACCCTTATGAAATTTTAAAAAGATTAAAATCTATTTTTTTGAAATAAGGTTATAAATTTTAAAAATAAAATTATCATTAGTCCTCTAAAAAACATGAGGTAGCTCTTAATTTTTACACACAAAACTTTTGAATATAATTATAATGTGTTATCTTAAAACATGTCAATAACCAAAAATACTGTAAAACCATAGTGAAAAAATGCATGATGTACCAAATTAACTCTTTCTTTATACCATAAATCCATAAATTTTGTAAACTCAATTTGTAAACCAGCTTTTAATTAAAATACTAATCAGTTCCAAGGTTATCCATAATATCCAATTTATTTTATCATAATGAAACATCTATTAATCTCAATATTATCACAAAATCATGCACATATTAAAGGTCGTCTTTCCCTTAATCTTGTATTCTAAAAAAATATTACCTTATCACCTCAATCAATTTTCATGGATACTAGTACTATTCAAGATATAATTTAAAATACTTAGAGAAAAAAATTAAATGGAACAATACTTAGATGTTTAATTATTACATACTACCATAAAATTAATTCTTTAACATTATTCTTGATTTACAATGTATAAATACTCAATCATTCCACCATTAACCAGGCCTTTTCATTTTATTCCTTAACATGTATTTTATCTCATATGTCATTCATAGTCTCTTAATCATCAACAATATAACCCTTAATCATATAATATTTCCTATTATCTTCCCGAGCTTTCCCCCAAGGGAATTTATTTTCATAATGACTATATACTCCACATGTAAAACATTTAACTATTGATAATTCCATTGGAATACCATTATTCTGATCCATTTCATTAACTGAAAATTTCACTTTTCATTTTCAATTACTTGATTTGTGTCCTTTTCCACACCCAAAGCATCTTGTAGTTCATTTGTAACATCATCCTTGATGCCTCTTCCCACATGCTATACATGAGGAAAATCGAACTTTCTTTCCTCTGCGGTCACCAAGAAAATCCATATTTCTCTTATTTTATATGTTAAGAAACTCCCGAAAGTTGATATTATTGATCATAATTTTATATTTCTAATTATTAATAATAATAAGGGTTTTCCTTATGTCTCTCATTTAATTTGGAATCTATCGAGGAAGATCATTCCATTATCCATTGCATTCACCATTAATAGGAATCCTCCTATTTTTATTTGTCATCTAAAAACCCAAAAGTGTTGTGTGAGAAATAATAATCATACTGGGAAACCAAATAATCAATATAAGTTTCTTATAAAATTTTAATAAGGGACACATTAGGTTTAATACTAGGTTATTCATCACCATTACCAAAAATCTAGGATTGTAACATAGAATTACCCTTAGAGTTCTTACTAATGTTTTCTCATCCTACTATTAAAAACTTAACTAAAAACTCCCCTGATACCAACTATTACAACCCACTCTCTTCATATGAATAAATTATATCTCAAATAGTTTAATATTCATTACATAACATAACCAAATAATTCCAGAATCTTTTGGGTTTAGTGTCTTTGGAAACTTAAGAAAATCTGGTTTATAAAACATCTACATCTTCCACTGCTTATCTCTTTAAAACTAGAACCCTTTTTGAAATATCATGCTTAAAACCTTTCTTCATATCACAGGGAAAAGAAACATTAGAAAAGGGTGGTCTCATATTCCCCATAAGGGTAAACAAGGGAGATATTACTCATAACATAAGCATAAGGAAATAAGAACATGAACATAACATATGAAAATTTTACACTGAATACCAAAACAATAATCTTGAGTCCTGGAATAAATCTTTAAAATTAATAAGGAATGAATCATAAGATAATATCATCTATATAAGATATGTAATTGAGGTGTACATATAATAATAGAAGATCATTTCATTATTAGTCAATAATCTTTGCGAAGACTATCATAGTGGAATGCGTTCACTCCCAAAATAATCTTAGTAGTCCAGGTTCACTTCCAAGACTATCATGATGGAAAATTACCATTAATAACCAGTGTCAATTCCCATTCCATTCCTATCTTATTGAACCAGGTTAACTCCCCATTCCATTCCGATTTATATCATGAGATATAAATCATTACCTAATCCATTGGAGGGAGATATAGGATTCCACCCATTATTGGTTATAACATAACCACTATAGTTAGTGATAATATAACCATATTCATATAATTAAAACTACACATAAGAGTTACACAAGAACATTAGTCATTCATTGTATTATAACCCATTAAAAGAAATTGATTTCATAAAAAATTCGTCATAACATAACCCATGGAAAAGTGATTGGTTTCATAAATATCTTTACATCATAAAAAAAATCTAACCATAGAGAGAATAAGAATATTATCCTTGAATCATAACCACAATAAATCATAATTAACATCAGATAATGTTATCTAATAAGGACAATTAATTTTAAATAACACTTAAAATAATTCTTGTTGAAAATATCCTTTCTGTTTTGGAATCATTTTTTTAAATTTCGCACAATTATAAAAGCAAAAAATTTCTTCAAAAATAACCATGTAATATTATAAAGGAAGGTTCAAGGCTTTAAGGTGACATGACTGTGGGGAAATCTTCTCTTGCGGTATTAGTTAAAAATAACATTCCTTCCATATTTTTATCAAAAAAGTCCCAAAGAACCCGATTTTGAAAAAAAATCCTTTAAAAAAGATTTGAAAAAATTAAAAAATGAGTAAAAATGACATTAAACAATTAGAAGAGAATATTAAAAAAAAATTGGAAATAATTTTACAAAAATTGGACATGGACGAAAAAGATATTTTCAATAAAACATTAAAAAGATAATTTTTTTAAAGAAAGTCCCTTATAAATATCATATAATTGACTATATAATTAATCAAATGATTTTTTATATGTATAAGCTATATATCCATAGAAAAAAGTGTAATTACATCATAATATAAGAAAAATACATCTCCCAAATAATTTTAACATAGAATAATCAATGAAGTAGAAGTGTAACCCAATAAATGGAAATTCAGTTATGAAATCCCTTACCACTTGTAATTAGTCAAATCATATTCCCAATAAAGGTAATAATTATAAAATGAAACATTTAATGTCATAGATAAAATTATATTCATGATATTATTTATTAAATGGTAGTATAAATAATGCAAAAAAGTAATAAGTGTTGAATAATACATATATCTCACATAAGTAAAAGTGAGATGAAAAACCCTTTCCTCACGCTTCCATTTATTTTTTCATTAATTAACCTCCCATATAAAGGTTTAAATAATGTTATTAATTAATTATAGAACCAAATTAATATTTATAATACCTTATGTTAAACTTTTATGACATCTTACCCCCTGTTCATTTATAATATTTCATGATTTTTGTTGTCTCAGGTGCATTCCTTTCATGGTTTCATGGTCGATTCACCTGTATATAATTATGGATTTTCTTGTCACATTGTAATAAAACTCTAGAAGAGAAATGAAATGGTATTAATTCACTTATATATGTTTAAATGTTCCTTTATATAATTTTAATTTCTTACATAAGGATGATTCATTTGATAAAATATTAATGATGAGTGTTTAGTTTAATTTGGAGGTTTCTTAAAACTTCAAAAACTAGTCTTTTATTCATTATTATGCCTACATATTAGTTATAGAACATGAAATAATTTATAATATAAATATTAAAATATTATTTCACCAGAATAATACTTTTATGACCAGACTCGATGGTGGTAATGGAAAATGAAAAATCATTATCATTATTAACCACCATAATTTGGACAATAGTTTCATTTCTTGGAATTAGAGGAGGTACTAAAAGGAATGGATATAATATATTCCCTTAGAAAAATAAAATAAAATTATATAAAATATAATAGAGTTATTATCTATTGATTGATGAATTAGGTGATGAGAATTTAGAAACATACAAGAAATTAAGAGAGGTTGTTGGAGAAAGTTTCCTCTTGAATATAACCTCCTTAAACGACCCCTTAAGGAACTTGGAATTAGTATTTGGGTGAGACAAAATAAATAGGATGTGAGGATAGTGTGTAGGAGTGGGTTTGTAAGAGATTATAATAGATTCAAGTCATATAAAGATAAATGGTGTGGTTTGGAGTGGTATTTATAATTGAAAAGGGGCGGTTTTAAGTGAATAAATAATGATTATTTTACATTTAATACCAAACATATTTGAATGGAATTAATTACAATGAATTTGGATGATAATTAATGTTATAAATGATGTTTAATGTTGAGAAACACATCAACCACCCTTTAATGTTGTAGTTTTTAGATATTTTAATCTTTTAACTTTTAACGTTAACCCACTACACTATTTTACTTATACTATAGTAAATCCTTTTTTTACCATGATAAATTTTTGATGCCTAAAAATAAAAACAAACTTTTAAAATAATTTGGATATTCTGATTCCAAATATGTAATAATTTTAAATTTTAAAATACAGAAGATCCAAAATTATATTTAAAATTAAACCATAAATACCCAACAAAAAATTATTTTTTGGAAAAATGTATTTTTAGTCCAAAAAATGTACTTATATCATAATATGGTATAAATATTGTTTAAATATTATTTATTATATTATGTATAACTAAAAATTAGTTAATTTAATTTGATATAAATTTAATTTCATAAAAATTACATTTAAATATAATGAAAATGGGAGTTTTATAAAAATTAGTTTTTTAAATATTCACTCAAAAATTAAATTTCTCAGAAAATTTCAAAAAAATTCATCCTATGATAATTCTAAAACGATGAATCCTAAAATTATTTTAATTTTATTGAATAAATATTCTAAAATAATAAAAAATTTATTATTTTTATTTTCTCATAGAAAGCAATAAAAATCGATTTTTGAAGAAAACAATATTTAAATAACAAAAAGAATTTTCCAAAAATTATGTGCATATTCAAAAAAAATTAATTAATACATTAAAAATAATTTTTAAAATTATATATTTCATAATTTAGTTAATACTATCCATTCCTGACAACTTAGCGACTATGTTATAATAGTCGTGTGAAAATAATATTTTGTTGGAGTTCATTTTAGCTCGGGTTTTTTTGCAATGTAAGCTTTTGAAGATATTAAATTAATTTAAAAAAATTGACACATTGAAAAATAATTTGGTGTTACAGTCAATGTGGGATATAGTATATTCATGAAGTGGAGCTGTCAAAGGGGGTCACTAAGTGATAGTTTTGTGATAGTATGACTCACCAATAATGAGTATAGGCAGGTCTGTGGTTACATGAATTTGTGTGTGTGGGGGAGTGGGATGGAATGATTATTCCAAGTTTTAAGAAATATAGATATATAATTATTTATTTATTTTGTATATAGAAGATTTTATGGTTTTAGTATATACTGATTAACAACTTCTATTTTATTTTATTTAAAATTATATTAACTTGTTTTTTTTCTAGTGGTATGTGTTGGAAATTATTTAGGGAATTACTACTGAGTTTATACTTACACACTTTCTAGGAACATTTTTGCATTTTCAAATATCTTATATCAATATATAGGTAAAGGAAAGGATTCACATTTCTCTAGTGGTGCACCTTGAGGCATATCTCGTTAGTTGGTGTTCAGAGCTTGGAGATCTCTCTTGGAGTCTCTGTAGTGATGTTAAATTGGTGTTACAGAGCCTGAGGTCCTTTGGGTCTCTTGGTGTCATTTTTTTATTAATTTTCATTAAAAATATAATGTTTATATTTATTTGGTTTCCTTTAGTTTTATTATTATTACTCATTAATATTATGGTTGGTCTGGTTGTTTATATTGTGTTCTGTTTTCTTGAGTTGGTTCTTCAGAGAAAATTATCCCTCAAGTTTATCCTAAACCCAATGAATTTATTATCAGAATATTTTATCTTGGGGATGTCACCAAAGGTTTTTGACAATCCACATTATCTCAATCTAATAAGTAGGCATTGGATGTTACATAATGAGTCTTTATTCAATATCATAAGGTCTTCATTTCATGGTTCCAAGGTCGAATCACTTGTGGATAGTTATGGTAGTTTCTATTAAATAGTTCCATAACTCTATAAGTATAATAGTATAAAGTTAATGTTTTTATATAATTTAAAAACGTTCATAGAGTCAAATATTATTTATAAATAATCATTACTTATAGATTACAATCCTTATACACTTAGTTCATTTAAAAAGGTTTTCTGACCTTGTTGAACTTAGTGCCTTTATTTTAGTGTTGTGGATATATATTCATTATAGAATAATAAAAAACATATAATATACATATTTAGATCATTTTTTATTGGTATATGTGGATTTCAACTATCTGTGGATGTGGTTATGTAAAACGAAACACCTGGAGGTGGTGAAACAACCATAATATAAACAATGTTTTTAATTTTAAAAAATAGAAGAAGAGAGGAAGTTTGATAATGGATATTCCATAAATACCATAACAATTATGTACACTGAAAATAATTATGTCATCATAAAATAATGGAATAAATAGATATGATAATTTATAATAATAAATAATCAAAATATTATTTTTTTAAGAATATTACCTCTTTGGATGTCTTCTATTATAATTCCCCTTAAGGCACCTTGGATTGGTATTTTGGTGAGACCAAGGCTTATAAGGACATGGTATGATATATAAGGAGATAATTTTTTATATATTTGGTAAGTTAAGGAATTTATAATGTGTGAGGAGAATGGGAGGTGAAGGGTGGTATTTATAAGTTGGGAGAGGGGAGTTTTTTTAGCATTATATTAATTAGTTTATTATTTTTGATGAATACCACCAATAGAGTTGATTATTGTGAATATAAAGTGTAATTGATGCATTTTATTTTGAATTAATGGATTCATACATCATCCATGATTCATTAATTCATATATTTTACCTATAATGATAAATATTGTATTTTGAGGCATTTCACTATTCCCTAAAAATTAAATTATTTTTAAAAAAGGAAAAAAATTTACCCTAACCATTTTTTATCATGTAGAATCCAAAAATGAAGTCCATTTTATGAAGATAAATTTTTTATGTATGAAAAAATTTAATTTTTAAATAAATTCCTATTTTTATTTGAAAATTCCAATGTTAATATGATAATCAATTTTCGCCCCTTTGATAAATTTCTAATGGTCTCATGAAATTAGATTATCCTTATAATACAACCTAATAATTTTAATACAACAATTTTATGAAAATAAATTTCAATTAAAATATTTATATTTAACATAATAATATAAATAATTCATATATGTTTTAAAAAAATATGAAAAGTTAATTTATCATTCTTAAAACATTTATTTGTTTGTATCATGATATAAATTTTATATATTTTCATTTTATCGAGTAAATAATTATTATTTTTAAATTACAGAGGCTAGTTTACTATTCTAATGGCCACGTTACTATTTATAATGACCATCTTACTATTCTAATAGTCAGATTACCATTTCAATGGTTAGATTTATAGTTTTCATATGGGTTCCCTACATTCTATAAATACCTCTTGATACATTCTTTTTTCACTCACTTATATTTTCTATATAGGTTACATATATTTTCATTTTCAAAATTATTATTTCATTACTAATTTTCTATTTCATTTCTAAAGTGTTTTTCAAGAGTGTGATCATTATAGGAGATAAATCATATCCAATTTTTCATATTATAGTTATCTGGTTTTCTATTTTTTATTCCATTGTAATAATTTCAATTATCATGGCTATATTTATTATTTAAATGTAATGGTAAAATAAATATTATGTTTCTTTGATTCATTAATGAGTTCTATGTGATTTATATAACACTACATTACAATATATGACACATTTTAGTAAGTACATTCCATTGATGAAATTATAGGCCATTAAATTCTTCACCCATTAATAAAATTTTCCCTTGAAATTTCATTTTTCCCACTAAGGTGAAAGATGATGTGTGTTCTTTGGTTTCATTTCTTCCATTTATTCTCATGTCACTACTTCATACATATAGTTTTACCATAGTACTCTGACTATGTGAGTAGTTTTTTTGTTTGGAATTTTATCCCTAGAGTCTAAGATCTTCACAGGCTACTCCTCATAAGACATATCATTCTCCAATTGCCTCAGTCATGGATTTAGTATATGTGAGGGATTAGATATTTAATTCCTCAAGATGGATATGTAAAACATGTTATTTAACTGAGATATGGTTTATGTGAGTGATTTTTAATTGGACAAAGATTTAATACGATCAATAATCTCAAAGGGGTCGATGTATCTGGTACTTCAATTTTGCTTTTTCCTAAATCTCTTAACACTATTCCATGGATATATATGTAGGAGGACTTTATCTATAACCTAAAACTTCAGGTCTCTCTGAATGTTATCTGCATAGATCTTTTGTTGACTTTGAGTTTTCATGATGTGTTGCTGATTGGTTTTGACATTTACTACAATTTATTCAACCATTTTAGTTCTTGAAAAAAATTCACTAATTTTATCCCATCACAAGGGTGTTCTACATCTCTTCCTATATATGGAATCATATAGAGCAATTTGGATGCTTGAGTGAAAGCTATTATTGCCTGAGAACTCAGAAAAAAATTATGTTGATCTCATCGTCCTTTAAATTCCATCATAAATTATCTCAACATGTCCTCCAGTATCTAGATATCCCACTTAGATTTCTCATTAGTTCTAGGGATCTATATTGATGTTCAAATTAGTGTTTAGATCATGTTGGAAAATTTTCCACAAATTAGAGGTAAACCATGGATCTGAATAAAATACAATCGATAGTGGACTTCAAAATAGCCTCACCACATATTTTATGTGTATTCTTACAAAGTGATTGAGTGAGAAATACTCTTGATTTTAATTTAATGGAGAAGTATTTATAAGATAATCCACTATAACCCATATGGAATTATTTACTCTGGATATGTTCAGAAGACCTATGACAAAGTCCATGGTGATTTTTTTCCATTTCCATGTATGTTTGGGTAATTGATGTATCATCACCTTGTAATGTTTTACTTCTAAGATCACTTTCTGACATAACAGGAACTTTGATGTATATTAAATGATATCATTAATTATATTTTCCCACTAATAGTTATCGAATAAATCTCGATATTTCTTCATTATTCCTTGTTGTATCGAGAATGTTGATCTATGTGATTCATTCAATAGATCCTTATTTATCTCATAATTATATGGTATACATATTCCTGACCCAAATATTACAAATCATTATTTATCAATTTTTAATTCAAAGTATTTAACTTTTCTTGTATCGTTCACTTTATTTTTTATTTCTACTCCATCACTTTGAGAATCCTTTATCATCTTTGGAATGTATGGTTGAGAAATCATTCAATCTAGGTTATATGTATTTCATTACTTTATGGATTTCATGCCTATAATTTGATAGAATAATAAGGTTGTATTCCTCTGAATTATCATCAAGGATAAGGTTGCATGACCCTTTCCACTTAAAGCATCTTTTTCTTTATTCTCCTTCCTAGGATAGTAATGGATTAAGCAGTCATATTCCTTGATCAAATCTATCCATATTCATTAGTACATATTAATATACTTTTATTTGAATATATATATTAGGATCTTATGATCATTATATATTTCACACTTCTCCTCATTGAGTTAATTCCACCAAATCTTCAATGTGAAGATCACTACATCCAACTCCATATCATGTGTTGGATAGTTCTTCTTCTGAAATTTCATATATCTTGACTCATATGCTATCATTTTTTCATTTTTCATTACTAAATTGACTAATCAATTATTTAATGAAATTTTTTATACCAATAAAAGTTCCCTACTTATGGGTAGTGTGAGTATTTTTGTATTTATAAGCATATTTTTTGATTCCTTAAAGCTATATTCTCACACATTGGTCGAAAATAACTTCACTGTCTTCTGAGTTATCTTGGATAGAGAGTTTTAACATCATGATAAGTTTTTCACAAATCGTTGATATCACCCAATTGGGCAATGAAAACTATAGATCCCCATAAAAAATGTTTCTTTGGGCCACTCAATGGGATTTGTTTTAAAACGGTCCATGTATATACCTTTACTAGTGATAACATACCCTAATAGTGATAATTCTTCCATCCAAAACTCAAATTTACTTTAACTTTCATATATATTATCCTTTCACAATCTCTTAAACACAGTACTCAAATTCCCTCATGTTCCTCCTTACTTTTAAAGTGTATCATAATATCATATGAAAATACAACCAAATTTTTTTCAACATTGTATCTAATGATTATATTCATTATTTCCATAGATATTTATGGATAATTAGTGATTCTAAAGGGTATCACTATGAACTCATAATGACCATATATTTTTATAAACGAATTCTAAAGAATATATTCCCTATTCACTTCTAATTGGTTATATCCTGACTCCATGTCCACCTTAGAAAAGTTCCGATCCCCGCATAGTTGATCAAAAAAGTCATATATCTATGGTATGGGATAATTTTTCTTTTTATGAATTTTATTGAGTTCATGATAATAAATTAAATGATAAATGAACCATATTTCTTCTTTATGAAGTGGTCTAGTGGGACGCATGGTGAAGTACTCAAGCATACAAAACCCTTATCCAGATTATCTTGTACTGCTTCTTCATTTTTTTTCTAACTCAATGTTGAATATTCAGTAATGAGTCTTGGATATGGGTAGATATCTAGGTATAATTTCAATTTATAACTCAACCTCTTGGTTAGGAGGAGGACTTGGAAACTCTTCTAAGAATACATCAGCAGAATCCCTCAAAATAGGCACGTATTCAAGAATGATCATCTCTTTTGTATTATTCATTTGAGCAAGATATTGAAGATCATAATGTCACGAACCAGATCTGGTCTCCATCAAAACTAGCACAAAACTCCGCCCGTGGCAATACCTAAAGTGATTTCCTGATCCCCACTGGTTAGTACAATTTACCGAGTATCAAGAAATGAAATTTGGGATTGATTTACCTAATTTTATAAACACAAAACAATAAATGAATCCAATAAACCAAATTTGGATTTTTCAATCCAAAACATCTTTTACAAAAATTCAGAATTTAATTACATAATTTAGAAAAAAACTAAAAGACTATAACAAAAGAACAAAGTATTAAAGTACATCCCAAGAACCTCATCATGTAAAGAGGCACCACCCTCAACCCATCCCCACGACACCACACCAAGAAGGACCACTAGAAACCCATACCAGTAGCACTAAAATATTTACCCAAACTTTGGAAAAAATAACCAAGTATTCTTACACACAAAGGTGTAAGTAGGGTGTGATCAAAAGGCTAGTAGGATTCCACTAATAAAATATTCCATGTGATAATCCTTATAAGATAAAAATATTTCAAGTTTTGTAAATAAGAAATGCTAGTAACAATTTTTAAAAGACGCAACTTTAAATAAAAAGAGATTTCAAGTGGCTGATTTAAAAGAAATTAAAACATCCAAATATAATTACAAAGCTACTGAATTTTCCAGCCAAACATACCGTATTACGATGGTAAGTATAAAGTATATAATTATAACAAGAAATGGGAAATAACCCCTAGGCACTAACTCACTGTGGGTCCTAGGTACTTCGTATCTCGATTAAAGTAACCATACAAATATCCATTCTCGTGCACATGATCCACTAGTAGGGACCATAACCATAACCTAGTGGTCCCCCAACATCATCATCATCATAGTTTAGTTGGTGTTGTCATATTCAAACTAGCTACGTGAAATAGGGTCTAAACCCCACATGATCACTAGCATATTAGTACACATCCACCCACCTAGATACCCATGTTTTCCCTCTTGTGACCAAAAAAGTTCCACAAGTGATGAAATAAAATTTTCACATGTAAATAAAACGTCCGAGTTACACACTCACCAAACATCCCAAACTCATGTCTCATGATCCCCTTTTTCATTCTAAATAATTTTAAGACCATACTCACACCAAAACAGCCGACAACACATTTCACCTCTCTTTCACACTTTATCAAATCCCTTAAAGAATTTTATAAAACCTTTACAAGATAGTACACATAACATAACAACCCTTTCAGATTAAAATAGACCATTTAAAAAGTACACACCTACCAAAATAGTTTGGCATCATAGTTTCACCTCTTACATAAATCAAGAAACCATTTAAAACCTTCACAAAACAATTCCAAGGAGTGTAACCATGTTTTGCACATAAAACCCTTCCAAAAACACTCTTTTGAGTCCAAAGTCATCCCAATATAAAAAAAAACAGAATTGGTAACCATAAAACCTTTTAATAAAACCATTTCAAGAGTCATAGAATAACCCCACTTGACACAATATGAAATATATATGAAAAACAATCATTTTTTCACAAAGTTGCCACTTAAAAACCAACCGCTTAACAAACGATACAAAATATAATTTTCGAACCACACACAATGGAAGAGAATCATTCTAAAAATATAAATCAAGAAAAAATAACTCATCAAATAATGATTACACATGGAATAACCTACCATTTGTTCCATAAACACCTAACTATTGTGTGAAACTTAAATCACTCCATCGCCGCACTACAAGGGAGTGAAAACCAACTTAAACCATAGAATTTAACCAAAAAGACACAAGGTTAAAACCTAGGTACCAAAACTAGCAACTGGACATTTTAGAACTTCCATAAAATATGGATGACACCTTAAGAAAAAGGAAGAAACCCTAAGAAAATGGGAGAAGGAAGGAAGGAAACCCACTTAGTTGAGATATCATGAAACACAAATCCCCAAATACACCAGTATTTTAATTTCTAAATAGCCAAAAATTTATGTGATGTTTTAATAAGGTTGATTAGGTAAATTGATAACTGAAATGGAGGGAAAAGAGTAAACATTGAAGGAGTTATGAAAGAAACAATTTACCTCTTCAAATTTGGATGATTTGAGAAATCCATAGAAGTTTTTCCTTGATTCATGTTGAATACGAGCTCAAAAGAGGAGGAAAATATCATGTGGGATCTCCTTGGATACGTGGTCTCACGTGAGACTTCAAATCACTGAAAAATATTAAAAATTGAATGAGATATTAAAAAATTAATTTTTTTAAAGCAGGAGTTGTAAAAAAGGAGTTGTAAAAAAGAAAATTTGTGGTTTTAAAAAATTGAATGAGATATTAAAAACCCAAATGAATCAATATTATGGATTCCTATGAGGTCCAAATGGATATTGTGGTTTTAATATACTTGGGTATGCCAATTGGGAAGTGTAAGGGAATTAAAATGTTAAAAAATAAAGGAGTTGTAAAAAAGAAAATTTGTTTTTTAAACATGAAATGGGCGCACGGTTTGGACCAAATCATGAAAACACACCCTTTACTCAAAAACTATATGGGAAACCCCCACAAAAAATAACGAATATGAACTAAATGAAGAAATACCTTTAAAATAAGTCATGGATATTAAAATTCTCCCCACCATAAAATTTCCCACCAATGGAAAGCCATAGAAAGTGTAAAAGCAATAACCAAAACCAACTGAAAGGCCAAAATGGTCTCCTTTGCCGTGTTTCCCCCACTCCAAAAAGGAAAAAACACCTCCTATTGATAAATTAAGGAATAAATAATCTCACCAACAAAGACATACACAACTTCTTGAAATGGTCAAGCACATTCAAACTACATCCCAGAACAAAACACCTCAAACACTATCCGAACAAGACTCAACCAACTTACTTGGAATAAATAATGAAAAAGAATGAGGTCACCACAGTCTTACTTGAAAAAAATTGTTGGGAACACTCCAATCCCAATGTTTACTCAATGAGGAAGTTTGTGGTCAAATTACTCAGAACGAGACTACCTATTTTCATACCAAAATTAGGGACAAAACCAAGTTACTGATATGGGAGACACAAACAAAATCTCCATCACTAGGGGAAACTAAATATTTTTTCAAGACAGAATCAAGACACTAATAGGGGATTCCCAAATAGACTCCTATCATAATTGGTAGACTATCATTATACTTTTCCAAAATAACTTACATGAGACTCATAGTGGGTCTCCCCACCTTAAGAACCAACCAACTTAACCTACTAGCACAGACCGACCTGAAAAGACCCCAAAATGTAAATAGTTGGCACGATCGCACGGTTATTCCCCACAATTTAGGAAATCATACGCTAATCATGCAGAGTATTCTTTCCAAAGGGGAATCTTTTCATAGTTACATGGTCTGAGGCGCGCGGCCGTTCAGAGATCCGGTGGTACCTATTGTCTCTTATTGCACAATTTTCTAGGTTGGCGCAGAGTAACTACTAACTGTGCGCAAACCAGGATCTTCAAGATTCCTTTCCCAAATTTCATCATTTTCTCTAAAAATTCAAAGGAAAACCAAGTGAAAAACTTGAACTCAACCTATAACATTTAAATGAGGTCCTCCCACCTCTACCACAGAACATGAACAACTGGACTAAGATGAAGAAATCAGAGGTTTAAACTATTCTCATCTTTCATACTGAGGATATAAAATTGACTAGATTTTTGAAAAACCACAGGATTTCCTCTGACTACATGACAGATTCACTTCGGGACGTATGGGTGGAGCTCAGACGATTAAAGCATCTCATTCCTCATAGTCAGGCTTTAGAAACCCCAGAACAGAAGTTCTTCTTCCAGTTACACAAACAATTACCCCGTGATCTCAGATGGGCTCAATGAGACATGACACACTTCAAACTCACTTTACCCTAACCCATCATTTTACCAGAAGAGGGCTTAGAGGATGCCCACACACCACTCCTTGTTTCTTTGGATGAGAAACTAAAATATGGAAGGTTATATGGAAACACATTCGTTTAAACAAAGGATGTAGAGTTTTCCTGAAAGGAGACACACTTTTGAAAAAACAAAGACTCGGAGAAGATTTTACAACTTCACCTTTACAGTCAAACAAGAACATGAAATCACAAGGCATCCCCGAACCTGACCATTATAACTGATAAAAAAATACATGTAAAGGGACCTTATTCCAAGTCCTTAAACAACACACAATTCCAGAAAATGGCCTCAATAACCTCTCTTGATGAGATTTTACACATGGGTTTCTTAACATTATCCATCACTTTAAAGAGACTGGAGAAGGACCACAAGGCCCTCTTAGAGAACATCCATCACTGACAACCCTGATCTACAATCCCCCTTGAAAACTCAGGTAACTTGAGAAACTAATATATATTTCAACCTCCTGTGACCACTCTCCCGCTACAAGAGGATCCACAAAACCAAGAGAGTAAAATGGTGTAGAATCAATCTATAAAGCTCAAGAAAAATATTCCTTTTATTGATCAACGAGCGGATATTCCGATAGAGAAACAATCTAGGTTGCACTTAAGTTGTGCACTAACCATTAATGGGGGCATGCCTTATCCAACAAGAGAACACAAGGACCCAACCAATTTGGTACATTGGTCAAGAAATACCACAAACCCTATCCAAACATATTAGGGGAGCTAAAACATTGGCCACCTAAATTTTTCTCAAAAGGAACCACTGACCAACACTTCATTCCAACTTATTGACCAAACACAAACCCAAAACATCGTTTAATCAAGAGGTGTTATTTAACTCAAAACTTCCCACAATTAAAATACTGAAAACACATACACCACACCTCTTAACCTCACATTATCAAAACATGACATTTTCCTTAAAAATAATTCTAAAAAAACAATGTTGGTGGGTTGTTAATTTACCAATTATATCTCATGAGCCTCACACATGCATTTTTACATTCCACACCAATCAACCACCTCATATCAATTCTGAAACTCATCTATTCATTCCATTAACCATCTATATTCTCAAATAAACCCATGAAGGTGGTCACCCTTGAGAAAACCAAATAAAAAATATAAAAACATTCCTTTCTTCAAAATCAAAACATTTTAACCACACTTTACCTTTATCAAAACTACTAAGTATAAAATAAAAACCCAATTTACATCTTACAAACCAATTTAGAAAATCACCCATCATTCAATAAAAACTAGCTTTCATGCCTTTCCCAACCATTTCAAATCATTTCAAACCATTTCAAGACATTTCTAATTTCATGAAAAACTCCATTTCATAAATAGCTATTTAATTAAGAACTAAACTATTATCATTTCAAAACAAGGTTCTAAAATTTCATAAAAATTTTCAAATGCTCCATAGTTACCAAATCAAAATTTATATTCAAACCCAAATATAAATTTTAAAACACTTTAATCTATTAAAAACAATTTTCAATAGTTAAGAAAATTTTAATTAAAACCGATTTTCAAAACCAAATTTAACATAATTAATGTTTTATAAGTTAGTGTAAACACATCATTTACCATTTCAAATAAATTCAGAAAATTAATTTTCACCCTTTTGTATATAAAACAATTTCCACTTTATTTTAAAATCATTTCTCAAAAATTTCACCTTTCTTAAAACTAAATCATTTTTATTTTAAAACCACATTTCTAAATTACCAAAACAAAAATACACAATACAATACGAGAGGAAACTAGTGTCAGTGGGTGACTTGGACATATGGTTGGAGGCCATATTAAAATAACTTCACCATCATGGAGAGTGTTCTAGGGAAATTTCCCCAGCTCCACATGGCTCTCCATGCCCTGCGAGCTCATTGGGACCATCAACCCAACTCTCTATTTATTTCCCCCAATCATCAACAAACCATGAGAAACAAAGAACTAAGACAAAACCAAAATTCCCCTTGAGACTTGAATCTTATCACGAGGTGTGGTGTCTAGGAACCCTACTCATAATTGGAATATAAATTTCCGATAATCCATTCCCAGACTATCCTGACTCTTCCCTAAACAACATGACCCAAGAGAGCGAACCTCCTCTAATACCAGTTTTTCACGAACCAGATCTGGTCACCATAAAAAATAGCACCAAACCCGGACCGTGGAAAGACCTGAAGTGCCTTACCGGTCCCCACAGGCTGGAACACTCACCCGAGTATCAAAAAATAAAATTTAGGAATGATTTACCCAAGTTTATAAATATAAAACAAAAAACGAATCCAATAAACCAAATATGGATTTTTCAAACCAAAATATCTTTTACAAAAATTCATAATTGATTTAAATAATTTAGAAAAAAATTCAAAGACTATAACAAAGGAAAAAAGTAACAAAAGACATCCCAAGAACTTCCACATGTCAAGAGGCACCACCCTTAAGTTTTCACCACGACACCCTACTAAGAAGGGACGCAGAAACCCATATCATTAACACTAAAAGCTTTACCCAAACCTGTGACAAAATAACCAAGTATACATACACCTAAAGGTGTAATTAGGGTGTGTGAAAAAGCCCAATATAATTACACCACTAAAATATTCCATGTTATAATCATTATAAGATAAAAATATTGCAAGTTTTGTAAACAAGAAATGGTAGTAAGAATTTCTAAAGGATGAAACTTTAAATAAAAACAGATTTCAAGTGGATACTTTAAAAGAAATAAACACTTCCAAATAGAATATGAAATCTTCTTAATTTTCCATCCAAACATACTATATGCCAACGGTAAGTATAAATTATCAATTGAGCACAAGATATTGAAAATAACACCCAGGAACTAGCTCGCTGTGGGTCCCACGTACCTCATATCTTAGTAAAAGTAACCATACAAATATCCATTCTCATGAACATGATCCACTAGTAGGGATCATACTCATAACCTAGTGTCCCCCCAACGACATCATTATCATATTTTATATAGTGTCATTATCTTCAAACTTTCTACGTGAAATAGGGTTTAAACCCCACTAGCATACTAGTATACGTGCACCCACCTAGATACCAGAGTTTTTCCCTCTTGTGGTCAAACAAGTTTCACAAGCCATGAAATAAAATTTTCACACGAAAAAAAATCTTCCAAGTCACACACAAAACAAACATCCCACACACATGTCACATGATACCATTTTTCATTCAAATTAATTTTGAAACCATACTCACACCAAAACAACCGACAATACGTTTCACCTCGCTTTCACACTTCAACGAATCCTTTAATTTTTTTTATAAAACCTTTCTAAGATAATAAAAATAAAATAATAGACCTTTAAAATTAAAATAAACCATTTTAAAAGTACACTCCTACCAAAACATTTTGGCAACATAGTTTCACCTCTTACATAAAACAAGAAACCATTTAAAACCTCCACAAAACAATTCCATGGAGTGTAAACATGTTTTGCACATAAAAAACTTACAAAAATCCTCTTTTGAGTCCAAAGGCATGCCGATATAACACAAAACAAGAATCAGAAGCCATAAAACCTTTTAATAAAACCATTTCAATAATCATAGAACAACCCCACTTGATACAATATGAAATACAAATGAAAAACAATCATTTTTGCACAGAGTTTCCAATTTAAAAGAAACCACTTAACAAATGATACCAAATATAATTTTTCCACCACAGGAAATGGAATATAATACTTCTAAAAATATAAATTAAGAAAAACTAACTCATCAAATAATGCATACACACAGAATCACCTACCATTTGTGCCAAAAACCCCAAACCGTTGTGAAAAACATCAATCACACCACTGCCACACCAAAAAAGTGTGGAAACCAACCTAAAACCCCAATATTTCACTAATAATACACAAGGTTAAACCCTAGGTATGAACCCTTGCGGCTGGAAGTTTTATACCTTCCAGAAAATATGGATGAAACCCTAAGAAAAAGGAAGAAACCCTAAGAAAATGGGTGAAGTAATGAAACCCACTTACTTGGGATATCTTGAACAAAACGCCCCAAATACACTATTATATGAATTTAAAAATATCCAAAAATGAAATTGAGTTTTGAATACGGCTATGTGGGTAATGTGAGAATTGAAATAGAGGGAAAATAGTAAAAATTGAAGGAGTTATGAACGAAACAATTTACCTCTTCAAATATGGATTATTTGAGAACTGGAGAATTTTTTCCCTCATTCATGATGAATATGATCTCCAAAGAGGGGGTAAATATAATGGGGGCACACCTTGGGTAAGTGGGATTGGGTTATAAGTGTAAGCACCCAAAAAACATAAAAATTGAATGAGATATTTAAGAATTAAATGTTTTTGAAGTAGGAAATGGGCTTATAGGCTGGCCCAATAGCATAATAAAAACCCAAATCCATCATGATTATGGATTACTATGAGTTAAATATGGATATGGTGTTTTTAATATACCATGTGATACCAATAGGGAAGTGTAATAGGTCGAAAATATTGAAAATGAAGGAGTTATAAAAAACAAAATTTGTTTCTAAAACATGAAATGGGCTCACAGTTTGGCCCAAATCATGAAAACCCACCATTTCATCCAAAACTACATAGGAAAACCCAAAAAACAAATAAATAATAGTAATTAAACTAAATAATACCTTTAAATGAAGTCATGTATGTGACACATAATGAAATTATATCAACATTGGAGAATAATATTCCAAAGGTTATTAATTCTCCTCCTTACACTTGTAAAAAATATAAGGGTGACCTGAGATGTGGAGAGTGATCTCCCTATATTTATAGTTGATGTTTGATTTATATAAGTATAGTAAATCCATGCCAAATATATCCTAAAATTCCAATAAATAGATTATGACAAGATTTTTTGGGAGGTTCAATCCATAAACATTGGATGGGGAGGAGTTATATACTTGGGATGAAATAATTTCCCCATTTCTCCTCCTCATAGATAACTCAAACTATATGTTTTGAGGTGGTGTTTAAATAGTTTTTCTAAACATTTATGAAATTAAATAATATATATAACTATAATAATTTAGGACACTTGATGCTCATGAAAAGATAATGATCACAATTTTCACTATTTGATTCTGGTTCTAGTCATTTAGGATATAGAAAATAAACATAAGCATACGAATACTCAAACTAATAATTGTATTAATTGGGGAACTATGAACTTAGAAGGTAATACTTATAAATTACATGTATATACTAATTTATGAGTCTTTAGGATTCAATCTTGGTTATTTAGGGTAATCTTCTTATTAGGTTTTCTATCCTAAAAATATATTCAAGCCCTTCATTATTGTTCATAAAGTGTTTTTGAATTTACTAAAGCATATCCATCCTAAGTGTGAAGCCTGATGTATAATAAGGAATATTTTTTGTACACAAGGTATAGGTTTATTTAATACCCATTGATCCCTTTTGGTGTTACTACCCCTCCGTACATCTATTCCAGAGCTATATCCACTTGTATTAACTAGATAGTGGTTTAATTTCTTGGAAATTACTCTCTCTAGACTACCAAAATTTCAGGATGATTTCCTATACTTGGAATTTTCCATAAGGTTTTTATAGATATATTATTTTCCTAACCTAAAAAATAACTATATCTTTCATTTGAAACTAACTATAGATGTTGAGGCCTCCTAAACATATTACTACATGAATTTTGACAAAACATTCCCAATAAACACAACCTAAGGATTGAGAGGCTTTGTGACTTTGGGAGACTAGGTTCATAAAACAAAAACATGAATCTAAAATAGAAAATCAATATTATGATATCTATAATGTGATAATATATCCCCTTGATATTCTAAAACAATATTGTTTAACCTAGATAATATATAAACAAAAGAGGTGATCTATAAAACCTAGTAAGGGAATAAGAATGATAAAGAAGTATGACATATAAGTCAAATGTAATAACATGATATCTTAAAAGACAAGGATCATGAATAATCATATGGAATCATGACATAAATATGATGATATCATAATATCATGGAATTATAGTAATTTTGAAACATCATAAAACATGACTTGAGCATAAATCAAGGCTCACTTATAAGATAACATAACACGGTGGATAGAGTCCCATAATGGATTAGGCTTACTCCCTAATCCTATAAATATAATCTGTTCAGTTATAAAAATTACCCAATTAATTATAGTTCAATATGGGTGAAACCATTATAACATATACATGAATATGTATTCCATATAAGGAAACTATTCACAAGGCTTAATTGTATGGAAAACCAATGAAAAAAGAAACGATTTGCATAATCTTATCTTAGATCATAAAAAAATGGAAGGTTATAAATATTACTATTAAATAAGGGACTAAATAATTTTTTGGATGTTCACAATGGAGTAGAGAAGTATAACTTGTGAAAATAAATTCCAAGTTATGTGACAATATACAAAGAGTGGGGGAAGGGGAATTGTAATGGATATCTTAAGTGATGTTTTAAGAAAAAGGTTAATGAGTATTCAAAGAGGGTAAGAGAATAATAATATAGACAAAAACAGAAATGAGTCAAAATGGAATTATATTTAAAAATTATAATTTTAGAAACCATGTAAGTTTAAAAACATTTCATTGAGTGGGTCTTGAAATGTGGTAAGAAAACAAATAACTTCCCTTTACTTGTCTCTTCTTAACGAATGAAATTTAGAGGGGAACCTCTAAAACATTTGTATAACCATCAATGAAGGGTGAATTAAACTAATAATTTATGTTTGGTACAAATATATATATATTTAATATATAATTATTAAATATTAATAATATAGGGATAAAATTAGGTACAAAGAGGGATAACATAACCCAAATAAAATTGGGAGGTTCAGAGAGAACCCTCACCTCAGGTCCAGATTCCAATTTTCACTTCCAATTAACTTCATAAATAATAATAATATATTTATTAAAAAATTTATTGAGAACCATTTTAAACTAAATTGGGGTTTTATTAATATTTTATACTAATTCAGATTCATTTAATTTAGATACTATGTCTTGATTCATCCCAGGGTCGTTCATTTCATCATTCCAAGGTCGCATCACTTGTGGTTAATTATGGAATATTTTTATGGAATGGTCACATAAATCCATAAGTATAATTTTATAGAGTTAATTTATTTCTATAGGTTATATATTTTCTTAATATCAATTATTATTCATAAATAATCAATATTTATATACTATTATCATTATACGCTTAGTTAATTTATATGGGGTTTTTGACCATGTTGAACTTATTACGATTATTTTAGTGTTACGGCTATATATTTTTTCAAAAATATGAAACAATATAGAATATATTTTTTAGGTCATTTTTTACTATTATAAGTGTATTTAAAACATATATGAAGGTGGAAATGGAAAACATAACACATCATCCATGGCGGCAGTTACCTAACCATAATATGGGAAATGTTTTTATTTTTTAAAATAAAAGAAGAGAGGAAGTTAGATTAGGGATATTATATAAATAAAATAAAAATTCATTATATTTATAGTATTCATATTATTATACTATCATGGATGAAATAGATATGATAAGGTAGAATAATAAAAAAAAACAAAATATAGTTTGGTTTAGAATATTACCTCTTCTGATATCCTCTCTTAGAATACCCATTAGGGATCCTTGGATTTTTATTTTGATGATATCAAGGATTATAGAGATGTGGGTAGATATTGGTAGAGAATTTATTATAGATTTGGTGAGGTAAGGAAGGCAGAATGTGTGATGAGAATGGGAGGTGAATGTTGTATCAATAAGGGGAGGAGAGGGGCGTTTCTTGAATATTATCTTAATTAGATTATTATTTTTTGATTAAGACTCCCAATCATGTTAGTTGTTGTGATTATATATATTAATTAATTCATATTATTTAAAACTAATGGTTTCTTTCATCATACACAATTTATTAATAGATATATTTAACCTATTCTTTTAAATACCCTATTTGATCGTATTCCACTATTCCCTAACAATTCAATTATTTTAGAAAAATAGAGAAATTAACCCTGAAATTTTTTTGACATGTAGATTAAAAAATGAAGTATATTTTATGAAAATAACTTTATAAATTTGAGAAAATTAGTATTTAAATAATATCTTTATTTATTTGAAAAATATGAATTTTAATATTATGATCTATTTTCTCACCATTTGAAAAATTATATAAGGTCTCATAAAAATATATTATCATTATAATAAAAAATAATATTTTTTTATAAATAATTTTTATGAAAATAAATTTTATTTCAAATACTTATATTTTTTATAAAAATATTAATAAATCATATATGTTTTTATAAAAATATAAAAAATTATTTTATCAATTTGAAAACATTATTTAATTTGTATCATGATATAAATTTGATATATTATTATTTTATAAGGAAATTAAATTTTATTTTTCTATTAAATAGGTGAAATTATATTTCTAATAGTGATATTATTGTTCCTAACAACCATATCATTATTCTAATTATAATAACCCGGGATTTTTGTACATGGATATTACATATTTTTAGATGAATATTCATTACATTTTGCAAACACAAGCTCATGGACTATAATAGTTTAGTGCCTTTGTAAAATTAGAAAAAATATATTCTAATTTGGTGAAATATGTTCAACCTATCCCATGAAGATCTACACCTTTATTACTCCCACTTAAAACCTTTATTTTCTACTTG
Organism: Viscum album; assembly: GCA_963277665.1. NCBI lineage: Eukaryota > Viridiplantae > Streptophyta > Magnoliopsida > Santalales > Viscaceae > Viscum > Viscum album. Next base: position 1,300,019,730 of record OY728121.1, read on the forward strand.
AGGAAAGGAAACATAAGAAAGAGTGAGCTAAGATGCTCAGAAAGGGTAAAGAACTGTGATATGGATCATAACATAAAGATAATGGAATAATAATATGATAATAACATTTAAAAATTTTACCTGGCATATCAATGGTGATAATATTTATTCATAGAATTAATCATAAAAATTAATAAGACATGAATCATAAAGGAATCAAGAGCATAATCCATGGAAGAATAACATAGGAATAAGACCTAAAATTGTGGTAGACAAAAAAACATGTTATATCATTCCCTATAAGTCAAGGTGCATTGCCAAAAATGATCTTAGAATTTCATGGGGACTACACAAACTAGGTGTGATACACCACCATCCCTAGTCAGAGTCATTTCCTTATAAGGGGTCAGGTTTCCCATTCTTCCTATAGTGGATTGAGTTTTCCCATCTTGTCATAGTGGATAAAGCCCCTCAACTTTTCCCATCATTATCTCATGATATATAAATATTTACCGAATGAATTGGTGGGAGATATAGGCCCTAACTATCAAATAATAAAAAACATACATATGTGTTCTATAGGAACATAAACCATTCACCACATCAGAACCCACCAAAAGAAATGGGGTTCATAAACATCATTCCATCATAACATAACCCATGTAAAAGAAATGGGTTTCATAAATACCATTACATTATAAATATAAATAAACCATAGAGATAATAGGGATAGTATCCTTGAATAATATCCATAGTAAATCATAAAAAACATAAAAACATGTTATTGTAGATGGAAAATAATTTTGAGATATCACTTGAAAATATTTTTTGAGGAAAATGTCCCTTCTTCTTTGATAACATTTTATTTTCTTCAAATTACGATCTATTTTAATATAAAATATTTTATTTGAAAATAACCATGTAGTATTGTAAGGGAATATTTAAGTAATTTAGGGTTCATGATATCTGACAATTATGTTCATACTGTATAAGTTAAAAAATCATTCATTCTATATATTTTCATTGGTAAAGTCACAAAGTTATTTCTTTAGAAAATGAAAAAAACAATCTTTTAAAGATGTTTAATAAGAATATAAACATGGGTAAAAATAAATTTAAATATTAATAGAATAATATTAATTTTTTTTTAAATTTTTATAGAAAACATGTACGTGAAGGATAAATATTCACCAAGAGGGATTTAAAACGAAATAATCCTGAATATTGATGAGATTGTGAAATAAATACTTATCACTTTATAATTTATAGACACATATTCCTAAGAAAGAAATAAAATTATATGGATATGAAAATAGAATAATATTCAGGATTATACCCATGAAATAAATTTATGGGTGGTATATATACCACACAAAATAAACAAGTAGTGTATAAGGCTTGTGTCACATAAAAATGAAAGTGAGACAAAAATTCCTTACCTGAAGTCTTGATTTCCTTAGTACATGTTAAAATATTGTTTATAATAAATAAAAGTTTATTCAACATATAAAACAAAAGCATATTCATATATATAATTGCATGTATGAATTTATATCACTCACTTGTTAATAATTCCAAATTTAAGTTATGTTTCGGGCAATAACCGCTTTGTTTCTCGTATATGTTTTGACTTGTTATTCTTGGTACTCATAGTTAGAGAATAATTTCATAATATTAATAATTATAAAAGTTATATAAATATCATATATATATTATTTATATATGTATTTATGGTTATCTATAAAATTTAGAGGTATAAAATAAAACACACTGTTCATGAAGACGGTAGGCCGTACGCATGCATGAATGCTGTTTTCTTTTTCTTATCATATTAAATGAAAGAAATTTATATGATATATTATAACTAAATAATAATTTTTATGTTATATATATATATATCATATATATGCATACAATTTACCCTTATAACCATCTATAATAAATATAGATAAATAAAGAATCATATCACATCATGGAGATGGTAAGTCATACATACACACAAGTGACACAATCATTTCCCAAAAATTTAGATGGTAAAAGGGTAGATATAATATTATCATTAAATAATTTTAATTATGTCATAAATATCATATATAAATCCAATCATAATTCCCTCTAAAAAATATGTTGATGGAAAATGAATTGTATCGCTATGTGGAGATAATAATCCGTACATATGAACGAGTGATACTTTCACTTTTCATTCTATGGGAAAGGGGATGTATTATAGTGTGTTGATAATAATTATAATATTTTATAATATTTATTATACTTAATTTATTATTATATGATATATTTCATATCTTTATAAGAGGTATAGAAGATTAGAAAAAGAGAGTGATCGAACAGAGCGATTACCTCTTCTTTATAAACGTTTCTTTAGATCTCCTGTAAAGGACTATAGTGTTTGTATTTTTTGACGAAAATCACCTCTATAATGTGGATAGGGAAGTGTATAAGATAATTCGGTAGAGTTTTGGAGATCTAGAGTAATAAAAATAGTGAAATGAGGTGAGGTAGGATGCATCCTTTTATAATGTAGGTGTGGGGTACTTTTGGAATATCTCAAAAGACTAATTTATAATGAAGTAAATATCAATCCAAATAAATTCTAATTTAATGTAATTATTAGTAAATTTGGGATAAAGTACAATCCCATCAACCAATATATTTTATAAAAGTTTTATTTTTAATTTTAAACCCTTTCTTTTTTATTAACCCTTTGTTAAACTATTTCAATTTTAACTACATTAACAAACTTTTCAATATTAAAAGGTTGAGTGTTTTACCTAAAAGGTGTAAATTGCACAATATAAGGTAAATTTATGATATTTTATTCCATAATTTATCTCTTTTCTTCTTATTTTTTAGTTTTTATGATTTCTAAATAATTCAATAAAATTTTATTTTCATAAAATATCATTATTATCAATTTTGACACTTTTCATTACATTGAATTTAAGAAAATAAATAAAGCAATATAATTTATAAAAAATTAATTTAATACACCCCTAATATGTTATATTCACCTATAAATTTTTTTATCACCTTAATTAATTAAATTATATTTATTTTATTATTTTTAATATCACTTATATGAGGTTTTCATTAATTGAAAAATTACCGCATCATCATGGTGTAATTATTTATTATAATTATTTATTTAATAAAAATTAAAATTAAACTTCCATAATGTATATAAATATTTTATATTTATTAATAATATATATAGTCGATCACATCTCTTATTTATCACCATATTAAAAATATTATACTTATTAAAAGTATGATTGAGACATTTAATCACTCTCTTTGATTTTAATAATATCCAAGTCATTATCATGGAAAAGTGTTAATTAAATTATTAAATTTAGAACCATATGTGTTAATTCTTTAATTAAATTAATATAATAACATTTTTTAATGTTTTATGCTAATTTTATCATATTTATAATATTATTCTTCCCCTTAATTGTGGTAATAAAAATTACTAATTTTACTATTAATACTCTCTAGAAATAAAAGGGATATATTTAATAAATTTGAACCTTATGATTAAAAATATGGAATCTATTTTTAAAAATTCAAAACTAATTTTTTTACAAGGTTAATTAAAAATTAATCACATTTACGGAATGAGAAAACTAGTTTTTAAAGTGAAAACATTCAAAAGATTAAAATGTTTTTATATCCAAATTCAATGTGAAAAAGATTCAAATCACCTTAATTTTATTAAATGATAAAAATTTATCTAATTATACATTAAAACCATTAAAAACCTAATTTAACACTCTAAATTATTTCAATGAAAAAGATTTTTCAAATAAAATTCAGTATTTTCATTATTAATCAAAACATGAAACTTATTAGAAGAATACCAAAAATTAACCCAAAGTAAATTTATTATCTATATTTCAAATAAATATTTTATTTTGTAAAATATAATTTATAAAATTGTAAAAAACGAGATTTTTGACTATTACACCATCAAAAGGCTGTAAAAATGTCTTTTTATAAAAATACATTTTCATGCGCAAAATTGGATTAGTTCTTATATCATGTCTAGAAAAATCATAGGATGAATGTTATACAATAAATTAAATAATATATATATATATATATTTATTTAGTTAATATAATTCAACAAGTGTTATTTTTTTATTTATTGATATAAAACACAGTTGTGCACATTTAAATAGGTTTGCAGAAAACAATTTTTTTATTTTAAAAAAATGTGTTTACATTCATTTATAATTTATTGGTCAAAGATCCACATTTCATAATTCAGTTAATCTTTTCCATACCCACCATTATAATATATAGGTTATAATTTTATTTTTTAAATAATTATAACAATAAAAATATATTTTTTAGAAAATTAGTGTTGTGTGCAACATAATGTAAGTTAGTGTTGCATGTAACACAAGACATGAAAGAAATCAAACTATTTAAACAAAATTAATTTTATAAAAATCTTAGGGTGTTACATTATACCACCGTTAAAATTAATTTCTTCTTATAAATTCATCTAGTTTTACAAATATTTAATACTTGAAAGTTCCTTTTATAAAGTACTACATTAAAAAACTGAATAATAAAACTCCCTTTTAAATAAGGAAAGTTAAAAAGAAAATGGTTACCCAAAGTAACTCATAACTAGTTTTCCACATAATTGAACATATATAGAAAGTGAAAAAATAGAAATGGAAGAGAAATATAGCTATCATTTTCTGATGGGCAGTGATAGAGAACATAGTGAGTAGAAAGTTAACAATCAGAAACCCATAAATTTACAATGATCTAAGGGACCATTTGATTCATCAAAAAATACGGTACTAGGAAAATAATTTTGGTTTCAAGATCCATTCTCTATAGTTTATGAATTTTCTTGGGAATAAATATATACTTTATTTAATTACATTTCATAAGCACAATATCATCCTTTCGTTGTGACTTGATCAATTTCCTCTTAATCTCTTATTCTAAGAAAGGAATGTGAATTTTTCATTCTATAAGTTTTAGTAAATAATGATATCTATAAATATAATGACCGGTCATTCCATCTATATTTATCACAAAAATGGTTATCATAAGTTATCACAAGTTATCCAATGTGAATAAATATTTATATTAGGAAACAGGATTCTTTAAAACTTTATCCAACCTTTAACATAAATAGTTTCAGAAATGGTTACCATTATAAACATTCCAAAAGATTAAAATCCTAAAATTTAAAAATAAGGTAACTAAGTTCCAAAAAAACTCATCATTAATCCCCCAAACAAATTTACATTTTTATTAATTTTCACACACCAAACATACAAATACTATTATCACTTATTTTATTAAATCTTGGTAATAACCTAAATTACCATAAAACCATTGTGAAAACATGAATGATTTCAAAATTTAGCTCTTTCCTCATACCATAAATCCAAAAATTAGAAAAACTCAATCCATGATATCATATTATCCCCAAGTTAACTAATACTATCCCATTTATTCTATCACATCCAAACGTATTTTTATTTTATTATCTATGATCATGAACATATTAAGGGTTATCCTTACCTTAATCATGTTTTCTCTAAATATATCACCTTACCGACTAAATCACTTTTTTACTCCAATAGAACCATTCAACACTTTCTTGTAAATCCATAGAAAAAATATAAATTGAACAATCCTTATATATATCAAAATTTTTATAAAAAAATTCTTGAATCCAAATACACAAACACTTAGACTATATCACTTTCTCATTAATCCCATAAAAATGATACCATATCCGATTACTTAATACCTATTTATTTGACATTTCACCTATAGTCTCATCATCATAAGAAATATAACTATTACTTATACCACCTTTCTGATTACCTTCTTGAGCTTTCCTCTTAGGACATCTATTTGAAAAATTCCCATTCTTTCCACATTTAAAGAATTCATCAATTGATAGTACCTTAGGGAGGCCAATATTACCATCCATTATGTTTTCTGAGCCTTCTATTTTCCTTTTGTAGTTAATTGATTTGTTTCCTTCTTTTCCATAGTCAAAATATCTTCTTGTTCCTCTAAGACATTCATTTGGGATTTTATACCCACATTCTTGGCACAAATAAAACTGAATCTTCTTTCATCTATGGTATCCTTTGCCAAAATTCTCAGAAAACTGTTTTATTATTTTCTTGGGTGAGTCTGAGAGTTGGTTAAGGTACACATTGTTTGTAATGTTCCATGAAAATTTATTAGGAATTATCAAAACATCATTTAATCCAGTGATCATCCCATTTGACTTCTCATCAGTATTTTTTTCATCATATTCAACATTAACCCAGTTCCTTCTGGTTTTCACCATTGACTAAAACCAGAAAACATAGTATGCGCAACACTAATCATAGTATATAACCAAAATATCAAGGAAAAATAACTTAAATATATAATATCTTAGATTTAATCCTAGGTTATTCTTGTTTTTTACCAAAATTATAAGGTTGTAAACTATACAAAGATTTATCCTTAGATAGATCCCAAGAAATATCTTTTGAGATATCTATAGGAATATCATTAATTTTTTCTAAACTTAGTTTCTAAAGCTTGACTATACCTTTCATCTGATACCAACTATAAACACCCAATATTTTTAAATGGATACTATATATTTCTAGATTAATATTCATTATATATCATAAACACATGCCCGATGATCATAATATTTTAGTTCCTTTAAAAAATTGTAAGACATTATTATAATTTGGTGATAGATATTCAACATCTCTCCTAAGGATATTACCCTATATTACTCCTATATAAACCCTTTATTTATAAAATGGGGAAAGGAAACAGAATAAAGGGTGTGATTATATTCTCCGTAAGGGTAAAAAAGGGAGATATGAATCATATCATAAACATAGTGGAATAAGAATATGATCCTTATATTTGAAAATTATACCCCTAATATCAATATCATAATATTTATTTATTTAATAAATCAAAAATATTCACTAGACATGAATCATAAGAGAATCAATAGCATAAGACATGGAATCGTAACATAGGAATAAGACATGAAATTGTGGCAGACACATTAACATTTAATGTCATTCCCTCTAAGTCAAGGTGTATTGCCAAAACTTATCAGGGAACTTCATGGGGACTAAACCTACATGGAAGGACACACCACCATATCTATTCACAATCGTTCCCTTTTAATTGATATTATTTCCTCATATTCCCATAGTGGATAAGGTTTCCCATCTTCCTATAGTGGATTTAGTTTCACATTCCTCTCATGGTGGTTCAATCCCATCGACTTGTTTCCCATATTTATCTCATGAGATATAACTCTTTACCAGATGAATTGGAGGGAGGTATAGGTTTAACAGACCAAACTTTTATCAATGGAGGTTCCCTTATTATAATTACTTCATATAGTATAATCACATAAAATAACTTTAATAACATAATACAAAAAATTATAAATGAAGATCGTATGAAATAAGTGGTATTTCCAGAAGTTAAGGAACCTATATCAATGGAATGGGAACTTAACCATTAGAATAGTAATGCGACCCTTATGAATAGTAAACCATCTAATAGAATAGAAAACTAACCCGAGAAAGTATGAATAAAATTTATCCATGTTATAAATGGAAATATTATATAATTATATCATAGAATAAGTAAACAAATGTTTTAGAAATTATTAAATAAGTGTTGATATTTTTATAAAACATAAGTGTTCATTTTAAATTTTATAATTAATATAATGTTTTAAAAGAAAATTTATTTCTATAAAGTTTATTCATAAATTAATATTTTTTGGTATTATTATTATAATATAATTTTATGAGACCTTATTTAATTTTTCAAATTGTAATAAAATTAGTTACAATTTTAAAATCTGTATTTTCTAAGTAAATGATGATTTTAATTAAAATTTAAATATAATGTATTTAGAAAATTATTTTCATAAAATAGTGTCCATTTTTTAATTCCACTCATCAAAAAATGGTTTTGGTGATGTTTTGGGAGTTTTCTAGAAAAGTTTATTTTCTTGGCGAATAGTAAAATAAGATAATTTACAGTATATATACAATATAAGTTAAATAAACTATTCCTTGAGTTATCATTGATATAAGTTACATAATATATAACTTCACTTAATTATTTTATTATATTTGGTGATAATATTTAAACTATTCATAGTCTTGATCTAAAATAATAAACTAATGAATAAAATAATGAGAAAACACCCCTCTCCTCCAATATAAATATCACCCCTCACCACCTCTTCTCCTCTCACCTTCTAAGCTTTGAGACACATCAAAAATTGGCTTAATAATCTTCCCAATCCCATCCTTGATGTTCAACATCTACTCGTCTCATCAAAATACAAAAAACGTTTCCCTAATGAGGTTTTCAATGAAGAGATATTCAAGTGGTAAATTGATCTGTCCTTTCCTTTTAATTTCTTTTCAAGTTATTTTCTTATTCTATCCTGACCTCCCCTCATCCAAATGATATTATAATTAAATTACCTCAAATATAATTTAATTTTATTATTATAATTGAATAATCCATCCTTAAATCCCTCACCTATCCCTTTTATTCTAAAAATGAAATAGTCGTTTGTGAGGTGTTAATTTATCGCCTTCAAAGAAAACATATTTTCACTTTCCATTAACTCCTTTAAATATAGTCATAAAAAAATTTTATGGTTAAAAAAAATAATAATATATGTATTAAAGCCTATTTAATGTTCTATAATCATTATTAACACATGATGTTAAATAAAAAAAACACGTTTGTTGTGAGAAAAAACCGATCAAAATAATCCAAAGAAAACATCATTTACAATTTATCTAATGATTAATCCCCATACCATATAAACAAATGATTTATAACATAATTTCACCTTATGGATGTTCATTAATAACATATAACTTCAATTCTAGATAACCCCTCTCATTTTACCTGATTTTTCATACATGTATATAAGTAAACTGATCATGCAAACCGAGGAAAACAACGCTCCCGAATGATGAAATTGAATCTCATAAACCAAGGAAAGGGTGGTAAATGGACTTAATAAAATTATAATAAATCAAATAAATGTATTAAAGGTTCTAAATTATTTAATTAATGTACTCAATATGATTATCTAGGACATCAAGATCAAGTGTAGAACCATTTTGAACATAAGCTAAAGGATTCAATCCAAACCACAATTTTTTTCTTTGGGTTAATCTTTCTCTCTCTTAAACTTAATGAATAGTTTTTTATTTTTGTTTAATAATTATAAATTATATGTATATATTCAAAAATAATTTTTCTAGATCACATCATGCTTCTTTTATGGGGAAATAAATGTTTTAGAAAGGCTCCCTTCTCAATTCTTCCTGATAAGCAAGTCTGATTAAAGGGAACTTTCCAAATTCTTACATGTTTTTAATGACCATCCATAATTTTATTAACCCACCATTATTTTTATAAAATCAATAATATTTTCAGGAAAAACTATCCTGGTTCATTTCTGGTTTTGTAAAAAAAATTATGCCTTTTCTAATTTAAGGAATCTTTAACATTTTCCTTAAACCGCACTAAAATGTTTTATTTCTAAAGCTTCTTAAACACTCTTTTTACCTTTTTCACTCCATTTTGACATCAATTATTATGATATATTCCTAAATTAAATTATATATGTCCATGTTTGTTTTAAATAAATTATTTTGTGTAATGTTTATTTGACATTTCCTTTTGTTATGTCTTTTTACATGATTATGATACCCAATTATTTCCATGGGTAACATTAAAGAGAATTTAAAGAGGAAAAGGAATATCTATTTTCATAAAACCATAAATGAACCAAGATAGTTTTTCATGATAAAATAACAAATATTAGGAAAACAATGGTGGCTTAAAATGGATAATGGAGTACACTTGGAAGTGGGTAAGAAATCAGGAAGTTCCCTTGAATCGAGCTTACTTATCAGGAAGAATTGAAAAGGGAAACTTTCTAAAACATGTATTTCCCAGTCAAACACCACAAGATATTTAAATAGTAATTTATTTTAATTAATTAATTAATTAATAATTTGTTTATAATTTAAAACCAATCAATAAGGGTTTTAATAAAATCTTTTATAAAACCAATATATTTTTATTCAAGATTAGAAAATACTACTTTTCAAGAAATATAATTTTATTTAAATAAGTATTTTTTAATAAATTAAAATTATTCATTATTTTAATGTATGTTTTAACATTTAATGTTTATAATATATTATTATTTTTCAAGAAAAATATTGTGATTTAAAATTATAAAAAAATATTTTTTGTATGTGGTATTAATTTATTTAAGTGCATTTTAATATAAATACATTTAGTTTATTATTTTAAGATAAATAATTTTTTTTAAAACTAAAATGATTAAATTTTACACATATATAATGATATATATATATATATATATCTAATTTAATATTTATAATACTAATTAAAATTAAAATTGTACCATTATTTTTACATAAATAAAATTTTACAATTATAATTAGTTTTATTAATATCAATAATAATAATAGTAAAAATAATTAAGGGTAAGTAATTATTTTTAGAAAATTATTATTATTATTTTCATGATAATATGTTTTTAAATATATAAAAATATATTATTATTTTATTTCATAAAATTAATAAATTACGAAAATATTTAATTGTTATAAAAAAAGAAACTTTATATATATGTTTAAAATTTTTGATTTGAATTATTTATATAGTAAAACTAATTATATATATATATATATATTTAAAAAAATTCTAAAGAGTTTAAAAATTGTTACATTAGAAAAATGATTAAATAATTTAAAAAAATGCAAATAAAATATAAAAAGAAAAACCTTACCTATAAATATAGTAAAAAAGAGAGAAAATATAATATGATAATACATTAATAGTAATGATTAGTGTCATAAACGACAAAAAAATAGATTGAGTGATGATATAATAATATATAAAAATACTAATCATGACTTGAAAAATAGGAAGGAGATAAAAAATAGGTATAAAAAAATAAGAAGAAAACATGACACAAAAAACAAAAGAAAAAACACCAATAATGAATAAAAAAAATATAATAATAATGTATGATAACGTGACTTGATATAATAATAAAAAATGAAGGAGATAATGATAATTGATATTATAATAATATTTAAATGAAACATTGGTGTGTTGTGTTTACCTATTCCTATTTCAAGATTCCACTACATGATTCCTAACTAATATTTTTATGGATCTCGTTTTACTCACTTTGAAACACCTAAAATATATTCTCCAAGTTGAGCCCTCATTCTTCCTTAACTTTTGTCCAATATACTTGTTCTTCCATTTTCAAATCACGGTAAGGGTTTAATTTATTTTTTTATTAGTTTATGGTATAGTATGGGGAGTAAACCCATAACCTGAAGGGAACATAGTCCCATATGATATATGACTATGTAGCCTTATGGTTTTATTATGTTTTTTTGAGTCTCATAATTAATCCATAAAAATTATTATTTTTGAACATTGAAATCCAAAGAATTATTTCAAAGTAATATTTTTATTTTTTAAAAAAATTTTGGTTTTCAAAATTATCTGAAGCTGTTATATTTTAATATTTTGAAAACCTATTTCTATGTAATTAATTATTCAGAATCATTATTTTAAAAGTACTTTCCATCAATTTTAAAACCCCTTACTTAGAAAATTAAATTCTCACTCTATGTTGTAGATTTATTTTTCACAGGTTTAATAGAACTTTCCAAAATCTTTCACATCACTTACAGAGTTAGCGCACACAAATATTTTCTGTTTATTTTTTACGGTTTTTTTATATTGTAAGACATGTATCTAATTCTCTAAAACCAAAACCGAAAAAGATCCTAATAGTTATTAAATGTTTTTAATTTGCTCAGTTTATTTTATAAAAAATACACAACATTTATATGTGATTAACCCAGAAGTGTGGGTACTGGTCTCTATAATTCATGTCTTCCCTAGGTTATCATATTATAATATATGGGATAAATGGAGTTAGAATCACATTAAAAAGATTAAAAAAAAGATAATTTTATTTTGGGTTTCGTTATGTTTAATTATGTTTCTAATATTCCAAATACACTAGACATTATGATCCTTGGCTTGTAATTGTTTGCTTATTATGTAATAATTTGTCAAAGAGGATAGGGTCACTATAGTTGGTATGAGAGAAAAATTTTAGTTATTTTTGAGACGAGGAATAGAAAACTTTATCAAAATACTTAGGGATATGACTAAGTAAGAGAAAACATCCCTACATTTTTGTTAGTATAGATTAATGGGTTTGTCAAACAAACACATCCCTCTATAGATACTAAAAGTGGATGTGCTTCTGGGATAGGATTAGCTAAGAGTAACAACTCTGATAAGGTGTTCTGAGCCTGCCTCTGGGTAACATGGTACATATCAATGGGACTTACTCTTCACCTATTTTGACACTCCTAGGTGATACTCTTTGGTAAATTCATAAGCTCATGAAGAACCATTTTTATGGGAACAAACAAAATGAACATAAGAATCTATGTTAGGAAACAAATCATGGATAACAAAAATTGAAACCTAGGGAATCACAAGTTAGGATATACCTTTACTTTACTAGTTTATCCTTTAATGTTCAAATATTCCTTTTATTATGCTTATTATCTAAGTAATCAAGTGCCTATTTTAAAATGATTTTTAGTTATTGGTTAGAAATAAAATAACCCATGCCAGCAATCAATGTGATAGGAAATGTGATGATTTCCCTAATGATATGCCAAATATGATGGGAAGAGGTGCTCAAAACTTCATGAAAGTACTTTCTCAACTCCCCCATGTTATGAATAATAAATTTAATTGTGTGTAACACCCTCATTGTCCTAATAGAGACAAAGTTGTAGTTGAATCCTTTATATGGAAAAGATCTCCCATGTTTAGTGGATCTTCTGATCCCCTCTTCATAGATCAATGGATTAACTCTATTGAGATGATATTCTTTGTCCAAAAGTGCTTAGAAGAAGAAAAAGTTGTGCTAGTATTTTATTACTTTGATGGGGAAGTTTATTAGTGCTAGAAACTGATCAAGAACACAAATTCTAAGGGGGAAATTGATTCCATGGAATGAAAAGATTTCAAGAAAATATTTTTCAATAAATATTTTCCTCAAACCCTCCGTCTTAAGATGGTAAGGGAGTTCCTTAGACTGAAGAAAAATGAAGATGATTCTATCAGGGTATATGAAGTAAATTTCACAAATCCTACAGGATACAGCTATGGATGTTTCATGAAAAAAAATCAATTTTTATCACTTATTCAGTAGACTAAATCCAAATCTACAAAAATATTTTATGATTCGAGACTTTGACAGCTACAAAGAGATTGTCTGTTGTGCCCTGAAAGTTTAAATGGAGATCAGGTACTCTCAGTTGTCTCATGGTATTAGGGACAAAATTCTGAATATGGGGTTTAATATGGGTGATAAATCCAATGATGGAAATAATAACCTTCATCCCATATGTGAGAAGTATGGAAAGAAGCAGCCTGGAAAATCCTTAAAGGGAACCAAGAGATACATCAATTGTGGAAGAGAGGGGTGTATGGATAATAAATACAGAAAGGATATGAAGAATAACACTAATTTTGAAGAATAAGTGATGGTTCAGATCAACACTTTTCTTATAGTGTATTATTTATCCTCTAAGGAGCATGGGAATTACTCAATCCATTTCTCTAAGCCAAGGGTTGTTGGAGGCAATCAATAATGACAACCTCCAAGGTAGCAATGAAGGGAATTTTCTATCGCAACTACTGAGGTGGAGCTTGATAATGATGTGCTGAGAGGTACATTGATTATTTATTTAAGAATAGATAACATGCTATTTGATTATTGTTCTATGAATTCTTTTATATCTTGAAATTTTAGTAGAACTATTCAATCACCAACTAAAAATATGGAGGTTGAGTTATTTTGACCATAGAAAATGGGGAAATTTTTGCATACAAAGTATATTACTTCCCTATTTAATGTTTGTGGATTGAACTTCCCATAAAATATTTTCACACTGACTTTGGTAGATCTTGATTCTATTTTGATCTTTGATTGACTGTCTTTATATAAATCCAATATCAACTGTTAGTAAAGGGAGATCACTCTTCACATCCCAAAGAACCCTAAAATTCTATGAAAGTGTTAAGAGGTGGATGAATCTCCTTTAGAATTATCATCTCAAGTGTGGATATTGTATCATTAGGAGAAATTATTTCTATCTCGAATGATTGAGACCAAGGATAGAATCATGCTCGAAGAAATTCACATTTCGAAGGACTACATTGACGTGTTCCCCAAAGAGTTTCCTAGTCTTCCTCTTGAGCGGGAGGCTGTGTTATCAATTGATGTTATTCGTGGATCTCTATATATATCAAAAACACCTTATATAAGGATCAGTATTGAGCTAGAAGAACTGAAGAAGTAGTTATAGGAGAATCTAGACAAGAGTTTTATATGACGGAGTGCTTTACTTTAGGGTGCACCAGTCCTCTTTTTTAAGAAGAAGGATTGATTAATCCATCTATTTATTGATTATCATGAGCTCAATAAATTCACGATAAAGAACATGTATCCCCTAATAATGATTTATTAATTATTCAATCAGTTATGTGGAAGGAGGACCTTCATTCGAGATATCAACAATTAAAGGTAAGGAAGGAAGATATTCCTTTAGCCACCATTCGAATGAGGGATGAACACTATGCATTCATAGTGATGCCCTTTGGACTCACTAATTCTATATAAAGTTTCTGTGATTTAATGAATATAGTCTTTAGATATTACCTCAACGAATTTTTGGAATTCTTTATTGATGATTTTATGATATACTGCAAGTGCAAGGTGGAACATGGGGATCATTTGAATATGGTGATAAAGACCTTGAAAAGGGAGAACATTTAGGAAAATTATAATAAATGTGAGTTCTGGATGAAGAAAGTATCATTCATGGGCATATAATAACCATAAATGGATTATTTGTGGACCATTCCACGAATAAGCAATCGAAGAGTGGACCATGCCAACATATGAAATGGAGATCCACAGATTTCTTGGTCTATCTGGGTGATATCGAATTTTTTGAGGAAATAATCACAATTGTAAAACTCACTAACCAAGTTTACTTATAAAGGGGTAATGTTTTTCAAGACCAGTGAATGTGAAGTCTCCTTTAAAGCATTGAAAAATATGCTTATCACTGAACTGATTCTAACACTACTAACTAGTGGGGAATTATTTGTGGTGTACATCGATGCTTCAAAGAAGGTATTGGGTAGTTTACTGATGAAAAATGATAAAGTGATAGCCTATTCTTCAAAGTAGTTTAAAATTATTGAGTAAAACTATTCTACGGATTATCTAGAGCTCGAACCTATGATATTTGTGTTGAAAATATGGAATCATTATCTCTATGGGGAGAAGTGTGAAATATATATTGATCATAAGAGCCTCCAATATCTATTCACATAGAAGAAGATTAATATGTACTAGTAAAGATGGTTAGTGAACATTAAGGATTATGGCTGTTCAAACCAATACCATCCTGGTAAGTAAAATTTGGTAGAATATTCTCTAAGCAGAAAGGATCCTATATATTTATCCATGATGATAATTGAGAGGGATCCAATATTCTTAGACCTATAAATGATGGAAATAGTAATCATTAAGGAAGAACGTCATCAATCCTTTATAAAATGATTTCTCAACCATCCCTTATGAATAAAATAAATGTCGCTTAAAAGAATTATGTGGAAATTCATTAAAGGGTGGAAGCTATATTAAATAATAAATCCCACGAGTTCAAGATCGATGAGGATGGATTCATAAGATTTGGGTCAACACTATCTATACCATCCATTCTAGATATAAATAAAGGGATTTTGAATAACACAAATATCTCAACATTTTTTATTCACTTAGGGAGAATAAACATATATACAGATATCCGAGAGAACTGTTGGTGGGAAAATATGAAGAAGGAACTCACTGAATATATATCAAAGTTCCTGGTATGTCAGAAACTGAAGGATGAAGTGAAAAATTCTAATGGGATGATGCAACCATTATCCATACCAAGATAGAAGTAGGAAAACATCACTATGGAATTTTTCATCTGAATGATGAATACATACAGAGGAAACAATGCTATATGGGTTGTTGTGGATCATTTTACAAAGACATCTCACTATATCTTAATTCAATAGGACTTCTCATTGGATCAAATTGCATGGATATACATCAGAAAAGTTGTAAGGTTGGGTGGAGTACCACTATCGATTTCATCCGATTGAGATCCAAGATTCACCAAAATGTTCTGGAAAAGTCTCCAATTTTCTCTATGTTTTGCTAAACTTCTATAAGTTTTATCATCCTCAAACTGATGGAAAATCTGAATGGACTATTTCGACATTAGAAGACATGTTGAGAGTTTGTTCTATGGACTTCAAGGGAGGTTGGGGCCAACATCTTCCCTTAGCTGAATTCTCCTACAATAACATTTTCCACTCAAGAATCCAAATGCATCCATATGAATAATTTTATGGGAAGAGATGTAGAAAATGGGTATGCTAGGATGATGTCAGTGAACATAATCTACTAGGACCCAAAATGGTTAAAGAAATTCTGGAATTAGTGAAAACCATTCAGATGCACATCTAGGTAGCCCAAAGTCAAAAAATAACCTATACAAACAATTTTCGATAGTACCTTGAGTGTAAGGAGGGATACATGATATTTATACACATATCTCCATGGAAGAGGATCATGATATTTGGGAAGAAAGGAAAATTGAGTCCCAGGTACATCAGCCCCTTTGAGATTATTGATCATGTTGGACCCATGGCCTATCGACCGGCACATCAACCTACTATGTCTCAAGTACACATTGTATTAAACATATTTGTCTTGAATAAGTACATACCAAATCCTTCACATGTATAAAATTCATAGGGGCTAAAATTGGAGAATGAAATCTCTTATGAGGAGTAGCCAATGAAGATCTTGGACTATTGAGATAAATTTATATGCAACAAGACTACTCAGTTAGTCAAAGTACTGTGGCGGAACCATAAGTACAAAGAGAAAACATGAGAACTGGACGAAGTGATGACGGAGAATTACCCTTACCTATTTAGTTTGTAAAATGAAATTTCAAGGGTGATATTTTATAAGGGGGAAGAATTTAATGATCCAGAATTTTATCGATTAAAATTCACTTATTATTGTTATTTCATATAGTACAATCACATAAAATCACTTTAAGAACACAATGAAAACATTATAAATGAATATTTAATCAAATAATAGGTATTTCTATAAGTTAAGGAACCTATACCAATGGAACAGTAACTTGACCTTGGGAATAGTAATGTGACCCTTATGAATAATAAACGAACAAATAGAATAATAACCCCACCTGGGAAATTATAAATAAAATTTAGATATCTTATAAATGAAAATATGATATAATTATATCATAGTATAAGTAAATAAATGTTTTAAAAATTATTAACTAAAATTTGATATTTTTGTTAAAAATAAGTGTTTATTTTCAATTTCTTGATTAATATAATGATTTAATAGAAAATTTATTTCTATAAAATTTATTAATAAATTAATATTTCTTTTATTATTATTATAGTATAATTTTATGAGACCTTGATTAATCATTCAAAGTATCATAAAATTAGTTATAATTTAAAAATTGGCATTTTCCAAGTAAATGATTATTTTAATAAAAAATTAAATTTCTCATTTTTAGAATTTTTTCTTTCATAAAATAGAGTCCAATTTTTAATTATAAACATTGAAAAATATCTATGGTTATGTTTTTGTATTTTTCTAAAATAGTTGATTTTTTTTATGAATAGTAAAATTCGATAATTTATAGTATATATACATTATAAGTTAAATACACTATTAATTGAGAAATTGTTGATGTAATAACTATAATCTATAACTTTATTTCAATATTTTAATATATTTGGTGATAATTATCAAACTATTTATAGTCTTTAGCCAAAATAATAATGTAATGAAACAAATAATGAGAAAACACCCCTCTCCTCTACTATAAATACCAGCCCTCACCACCTTTTATCCTCAAACCTTCCAAGATTTTATGCTAGTAAAAATTATACCCAATAACCTTCCCCATCCCATAACCCATGTCAATGATCTCTTTATATTATTAAAATACCAAAACCTTTTCCCTAAAGAGGTTTTCAAGAGGAGAAATTCAAGAGGTAAATTCCTCTTTCTTTTTATTTTAATTTCTTTTCAAGTTATTTTCTTTTTATTTTCTAAAAAACCCTATTCAAAATGTTATGATAAATACAATAACTCACATATACTAGAATTTTATTGTTCTAATGGAATAATCCAACATATAAACCCCTCTCCTCTCTCTTTTATTCTAAAAATGAAAACTTCTTTCGTGAGGTGTTAATTTATCGCCTTCGAGGACAAATTTTTTTCATTTTCCATTAATTCATTGTAGGATGTTCATAAAACCATTTTTATGGTTAAAAAAATTATAATATATGTATTATATCCAACTTAATTTTTGGAATCATTATATACAGGTGATGTTAAATAATAAAACAATACAAGTTTGATGTGAGCGAAAACCTCCCAAAACAATCCAAACAGTTATCCTTTACTTATTATCTAATGATTCATTCTCATACAATATAAACAAATTATTTGCAAGAAAATTTAATAATATGTATGTTCATTAATAACATATAATTTCAATTATAGACAAGAATTTTCATTTTACATGATTTTCTGTACATTTATATAAGTAAACAGATCATGAAAACAATGGAAAACAATGCTCCCGAATAGTGATGTTGAATCTCATAACCCATAAAAAGGGCCATAAAAGAACATAAAAAAATTAAAATAAATAAAATTCATGTATTAGATGTTATTAATTAATTAATTAATGGATTTAATATAATTATCGAGAACTTTAAGATCTAGTGCTAAATCGTTTGGTACATAAGGTAAGGGATTCTACCTGAACCTCTATTTTTTCCATTGGGTTAATCTTTATCTCTCTTTAACCCAATGAAATGTTTTTTTTAATTATTATAAATTATTTTTATATTTTCCAAAATCATTTATCTATATTATATCATCCTTTTTTGATGGGGAAATACATGTTTTAGATAGGCTCCCTTCTCAATTCTTCTCGATAAGCAGGCCCTATTAAAGGGAACTTCTTGACTTATTGCCCATTTTAGGTAACATCAATGTTATGTTTTAATCTAAAATTATTTTTTTAAAATAATTAATTTTATCATGAAAAACCATATTGGTTTATTTCTAGTTTTTTAAAATAAATTATTCCTTTTCCGTTTTTAGGAATCGTTAGTATTTTCCTTAGACCACACTAAAATGATTGATTTATAATGTTTCTTAAACACATTTTTTACATGTTTTCACATAATTTTGACATCACTTATCTTGATATATTCCTACATTCCCTTATTTATTTCCATTTATGTTTTAAATTAATTCTTTCATTGACACCTTTATTATATTCCCTTTTGTTATGCCTTTTGACGTGATTATGATACCCAATTCTTTCCAGGGGCAACCTTTATGTTTTGGTTCGATTACTTAAGTATGATTCTTCAGGTGGAAAAAATATTAACGAAAATTTTATTTTGTGTGCACCTAGATAGTTCTCCAATTAATTGGATAATTTTTAGTCTCATGAGACGACGTCTTGTGACAAGGAGTAAACCCGATTCAACTACATGACTTTTTCAACCATGTGATATAGTATTGGAAGTCAGCCTTGAATCTTGTTTATATCATGTTTATATATCCATTACACATTCCTATGATTCCATGATTATATGTTCCCATGTTAGACATTTTATTCTTCCTTATGTTTATTCATGTTCCACTCCACTTATGTCATCATGTTATGCCTTCTAACCCATGTGCTATGTTTTATTCTTATTCATTCTCCCTTACTGGGGTATTTATCCCACCCATTTTTTCATGTATTCTCCATGTTATCCTATTTTTATATGAGGAATAAATGGATTTAGTATCTCATTATGAATATTAAATAAAATATGGTTTTATTTTAGGTTTCACGATGTTTAATTATGTACCTAATCTTTGAAAGAATTTAGACCTTACGATCCTTGGATTGTAATTATTGGTTTATTAGATAATAATATGTGAAAAATCCTAGGGTATCTATAATATGTCCCACCCATCACATAATGAAAAACATACATATGTGTTCGATAAGAACATAAATCATTCATCATATCAGAACCCATAAAAAGAAATGGGTTTCATAAACATCATTCAATAATAATATGACCCATAGAAGTGAAATGGGTTTCATAAATATCGTTCCATAGGAATCATAAAAAAATAGAAATAATAGGTATAATATCATTGAATATTGTCCCCATTAAATAATAAATAACATCAAATAATTTTATCTTTTGTGGATTTTTTTGTGATATCATTGGAAAATAATTCTTTAGGAAAATATCCTTTCTTCTTTGAAAAAATTTTCTTTTCTTAAAATGCCGCTCAATTTTAAAAGATTTTTTTTTTTAAAATAACATTTTATAAATTAAAGGGATTATTCTATTCATTAATGTTTCATGGTGTCTAAAAATTATGATCATGACATATAAGTTAAAAAAACATTCGTTTAGTATATTTTTGTTGGTATAGTCCGAAAAATGTTTGTTTAGAAAAAAGAAATAATCTTTTAAAACCATTTTATAAAATGTAAAATATGGGTAAAAATAAATTTTAATATTCATAGGAGAATATTAAAAACATTTTCTAAAAATATGTTTAGAAAACACAGACATGAAGTAAAAATATTCCCCAATGGAGATTTAATACAAAATAATCCTGAATATTGATGAGATTGTGGAATAAATACTTATCACTTTATAATATATAGAATCATATTACCATGAAATAAATATTTTTTTTTGGATATGAAAATATCATAATATTTATAATAGTACTCATAAAAGGCATTCATGGATGGCTATACTGCACGCATAAGAGACAAGTATTTTATAAGACACGTGTCCCAAAAAATAAAAGCAAGACAATAATATCTTAACTTAAGTATTGAATTCATTCATAAATATTAAAATATTCTATATAATGGATTTAGGTTTATTATAAATATTATATAAAAAATACTCATATATATAATACCATATATGAATTTATATTATTCACATATAAATAATTCCAAATTTAAGTTATGATTTGGGTAATAACTACTTCGTTTCTTGTACGTGTTTTGACATTTTATTCTTAGTCCTCATACTTAGATAATAATTTCATAACATTAATAATGATATATGTGATATAAATATAATATATATTCATTATATTTGTATTTATGGTTATCTATAAAATTTATAGTTTGAAAATAAAATACATCGTTCATTGAGACGGTAGACCATATGTACACATGAACATTTTCTTCATTATCTTGTCATATTAAATTAAAGAAATGTATATGATATATTATCATTAAATAATAATTTTTAAATTATATATATATCATATATATTCATGAAATTCATCCTTATTACCATCCATGTGAAATATAGATGAAGAACTAATCACATCACATCATGGAGATGGTAGGCCATAGGTATGCAGAAGAGACATTATTGTTTTCCAAAAAATTTAGATGGTAAAAGGTAGATATGACATTATAATTATAGAAGTATAATTGTGTCGTAAATATAGTATATAAACATTAAACCCTTCATAATTTCCACTTATTAATGATGTTGATGGAAAATGAATTGTACTGCTACGTAGAGATGGTAAGTCGTACGTACATAGAAGCGATCTTTTCAATTTTCGTTTGATGGGAAAGGGGATGTATAATGTTGTGTTAATAATCATAATTACGTTTCAGTATATTTGGGATAATGAAGTTATTATTATATGACATATATAATATATTTAGAGTCAGTATAGAAGAGTTGAAAAAGAGAGTGATCGATTAAAGCGATTACCTCTTTTTCGATGTAGTTCCTTTAGATCTCTACTAAAGGAACACAGAGTTGGCCTATGGGGTGGGGGTGGGGGAAATCTCAATAACGTGACTAAAGAAGTGGAAAAGATAATTTGGTAGAGTTTTGTCGATCTAGAATAATTATAATAGTGAAATGAGATGAGGGAAGTGGTGTTCTTTTATAATGAAGGCGAGGGTCACTTTTAGAATTTCTCAAATGATTAATTTATAATAATTTTAATATAAATCCAAATAACTCAAAATGGTAAATAATTATAATATAATATGGGATTTGGTGAAATACCATCATCTAATTTATTTTATAAAATATATTTTTTATTTTATACCATATCGTTCTAATTAACCCTTTGTTAACCTATTTTAAGTTTAACTATGCTAACAACATTTTCAATATTAAAAGCTTGAGAATTTTAATTATAATGTGTAAATTGAGCCATAAAAGGTTAATTTATAATATTTTAGACCTTAATTTATCCCCTTTGTAATTATTTAGGCTATTTGTTATTTTTAAATAATTTAATGAAATATTATTTTCATAAAATATCATTATGGTCAATTTTGACACTATTCATTACATAGATTTTAACAAAAGAAATACAATAATATAACTTCAAAAAAATTTATTTAATACCCCCTAACATGTAATATTCACCTATAATTTTTTTTATCACCTTAATCAATTCAAAGTATATTTAATTTAATATTTTTAATAACACTTAATTAAGTTTTTCAATAATTGAATAATTACTGCTTCAACATTGTGTGATTATTTATGATAATTATTTCCATACTAAAAATTTAATATAAATTTATACAATGTAGATGAAATTTTTATATTTATTAATAATATATATATTTGAGAATATCTCTTATTTATACCCTTATTAAAATTATTATACTTATTAAAAATTAGAGTGTGACATTTTTTTTCAGTCTCTTTGATTTTAATGATATCCAAGTCATCATCATGGAAAAGTGTACATTTAAATATTCAATTTAAAACATTATTTGTTAAGTGTAACACCCCAACCCTAGTTACCCAGATTTAATGCATTATTACATAACATTGTCATGATCACAAGGGATCAAATCCAGAAAGAACGATCAGTTTAGTAGCCTTGGAAGTACTAGATACAAACATAAGTTTTAAATTACATTATGAAATGAAAAAAAACATTGTGTCTCCTTTAAACACATTCATCTCCCTTATACTATCCCAATAGGTTAGTCATAATATACTTCTTCGCATCCTGGGATAAATAAAACATAGAAAGGGGTGAGCTTAGGTCCTTAATAAGGATAACAACATAGTAGAAACATTCATAAATAAACATAAACATTTAAAGAAATGTATAAGAATAAAACACAAAACTTTTAAACATAAACTTCATTATAATATGGAAATGATAAAACAAATAATTTTATTTACTTATTCACATGGATATACTACAAGTTGAATAATCACATTTAATATCAATAACCAATTTCATAATGATGGAATTCATAATGACGGACATCATAACTACATAGTCAAGGTCTCGTTCCAAGAATAAAAATAAGATTTTTTCAAGGAATTGTGCCAAGACACAAGTTTGTCTCATGATACCTATTGATGCATTGAGGAGATATAGAGGGATCCACCCATCACTTACTAAGTCCAATGCATTCCTCATATGAAAAGGTTGAAACATAGCATAAACATTCGTATTAAAACTAGAATGTGAAATGTTAATACTTTAACCATAAACCATGAATGGTATAAAATAACACATCTATAGTCAAACATATCACAAAACCTTCAATAAAATCTGGAAGATTATATCATAATAAATCAACTTCAAACAAGTGTAAAATCAATAAAAGGATATTTACATAGATGAAATCAAAACTATTTGAGAGAAATATATCTTCCTATTTTGAAATCCTATAAAAGTAAAATAATTACAAAAGAAAACATTTATTTTGAAAATATTCTTATAATCTAGTAAGGGAATATTTAATGGTGTTATAATGGCAGAAAATAGTCGTACCTACCATATAAGTTAAAAAACTATTCTTACCATAATTTGTCAAAAAGGACATAATGTACCTTATCTAGAAAGCGACAAAAAGATTCCTTTAAGACCATTTTATAAAATTCAAAAAAAATTATCAATGAATTTAACCCATATTCTAGTAAATAGTAAAAATATTTTGAAATAAATTTTTAGGAAACACAGGTGTGGATGATAAAGAGGTCCGAATAGATACTCACGTATAAACAACCTCAAATAATAAAGAGATTGTAAAATTAACCCTTACGTTGTACTTTTACTTGGTCAAGGGTACATTAACATCCTGTATAATAGTTAAATCATTTTTATTAAATTATAGAAGAAACACATACATAAATATGATATCATATATGATCTTATAATATTGTTCTGTTAATAATATTTTAGTAGTATCATTGTTTCAGGTGTTAATTGATTAATTTTCCTTTATATGTTTTGTTACATAAGTCATGCTTGATATGGATAATATGTATTTGATTCATATAAATAATGATATTAAGTTCTTAAACATTATTTTTAATTATAAATTGAAAAATATTCTGGAATGGTTACGATGGGGAATGAATCTCATCGCGTTCGTGGAGATGTTAATCTGTACGTACACACGAGTGACAATACCATTATATTGATGGTGAAATCATATGTAATTGGATGGTATATCACATATAAATAATCATTAACATGTTATATTTATTATTTACATCAATTATACTCATTATTATACTCATCCAATTGATGAAGTGTTCAATAACAAACTACACCATAACATGGAGACGGTAACCCGTACGTACGCACGTATGGTGACTTTGTCATTCATTGGATGGATAAAATAATGAATATGGTTGTAACATATTTATAATAATATCATAGTATGTAGAAGGTATTGGGTTATTATTTTGGTATGGAAACAACAAATAAAGGGCAAGTGGAAGAATAAAACAACTTTGAAAGAGATGATGGAATTATTACCTCTTCTTCGGGTGATTCCTTTTGATTTGATCAAAAGGGATCTTTAGGTTGGATTTATGATCAAAGTAATATCTCTAGGATTAAGTGAGTGTGGTTGGGAAGATATTTGAGTAGGGGTTGGCTGATCCAAATGCATTTGGAGGTGTGATTCTGAGAGAAGGGCGAGAACCCTTTTATAAGAGAGGTGTGGATCACTTTAGGAAAAGCTTGAAATATTAATTTATTATACAATCATATTCGGTTTATAATTTCTAAAAACGAATTAATTTCAATGAAAATGTTTTTATGAGTAGAAAACCACTCAACCAATAGGTTTTAGATAGGTTTAGGGTACTATATTAACCGTATAATTTAGATTTAACTGTTAGTCAAATAGTTTAACTTTTACCATGTATTCTTGTATTATTATAATAAATGGTTAATAAACATACTATAAAAATATAAGAGAACCCCAAGTGGTTAATTAATGAAATATGTATAATTATATGAGTCCTTTGGTAAAACCTTATATTTTTAAGAATATTATATCATTTAATAATATAGTATTGGTTTTAAAAAGTCATTTTTGCCAATATTGACACTATTTAGTATTTGGTTTTTGTGAAATTTAACAAAAAATTATTACTTTGAAAAAAAAATTAAATCAATATTAACATGTCATATTAACCTTTAAAATTATTTTAATGAATCAAAAGTCACAATTTAATTTATTTGTATATTTATAACATCAATTATTTTAATATTTTATTAATAAAGTAATTACTATATCATCATTGTGTCATAAATAAATTTTATTATTTAATGTATAAAAATTATAAATAAAATAAGATTTTTTATGAAATTGTTTTATTTTTCCAATGAATATTTATAGTCGAATTTATCGTTTGTATAACCCTATATTAAAAATGTTTTAGTTATGAAAATTTGAATTTAACACTTTTAATTCTTCTTTAAATAAAATAATAATAAATGTCATAATCTAATCCAAGTGGATCAAAGAGGATCATATTTTATTACTAAGGTTTATTTTGGACAAAAAAAATTATCCAATATAATTAGGACATGTGTTAGGGTAATTATAATATCATTTTTTCCTTTAATTACCCTATTTACTTTTAACCGTGGTAAATAAAATTCAAAAGTTAACATTCACAAAAAATTATTTTCAAAATATTGAACCACAATTTACTTACTGATGTAAACCATGTCTCTTATATTTTTGAAATTAAATTAAAAAAAGTGGTAAAATTACGTTTTATGCAAATTTGTAAATGTTCCTAGAAGGTGGGTAAAAGACGTTAAAATGTTCACTAAAATTTTATACATCTAATTTTATTATAAAATGATACCAATGAATTAAATTGAACTTATATAGGTATTATGTATCTAAATTGACCTAAAATAAATTTAAATAAATTAAATAAATATTTAAATTAAAAGTAGGTTTTAAACAATAACGTAATGTTTTTCACTATTAATCAAAAATTGAAAGTTTTCAGAAAAATATCAAAAATTCACCCTAATCTAATTTTGATATTCCGAATCCAAAAATGAAGTCCATTTTGAAAAAAAAATTTAAAAAGTGGGTATTAATAATCATAACAGCTTGTTTGATTGGTCGTGGTGTGCTAGAACTCGAATTTATGTACACCACAAGTTACTGTATTATTTAAAGAGAAACGTACCATGGAAGCTTGGGGTGTTACATTAAGGTTTTAATTAAACTCATCTAATAACATTTTATAAAGTTTATTAAAATTTTATAATATTTATAATATTATTTTTACCTTTAATTACATGTTTTCCCTTAACCAGGGTTATAAAAACATCTAAATTTTCTATTCATATGGTCCAAAAATTAAAGGGGTCTATTTACTAAATTTTGAATTTATAATTAAAAAAAGTGGATCCATTTTTCAATCTTCAAAACATATAATTATATAAAATTAATTTAAAATTAATCCCATTGATATAACAAGGAAATGAGTGTAACTCCCCGACCCCAGAAGCCCAGAATCGGTGCATTATTACGTATCATTGGCCTGATCATAAAAGATCAATTCTCGAAAGAACGATTAGTTTAGTAGCATTGGAAGTAATAGATACATTCATAAGGTTTACATTACATCATAAAATGGAAAACTAAAACAACATTGTCTCCATTGACAACACTGAGATTCCATAGACTATCCCTGGAGGTTAGTCATAATATACTTCTTTGCAACCTGGAAAAATAAAACATAGAAAGGGGTGAGCTCAGATGCTCAGTAAGGATAAAATTATAGTAGAAACTTTCATAAATAAGCATAAATATTTAAGGTAGTGTATAAGACTAGAACAAAAGCCTTTTAAACTTGAACTTTAGCAAAATATGGAAAATATAAAATCAAATAACACCATTTAGTTATTCATATGGATATTCTACAAGTAGAATGATCACATGCAATATCAATAACCACTATCATAATGATGGAATACATAATGCCAGACTATCATAACTACATATTCAAGGACTTGTTCCAAGAATACTAATAAGATTTTGTCAAGGCCTTGTTCCAAGACACTATTTTGTCTCATGAGACCTACCGATGCATCGAGGAGCTGTAGCGGGCTCCACCCGTCACTTATTAAGTCCAATGCATTCCTCATATGAAGAGGTTTAAACATAACATAAACATTCATATTAAAATTAGTATGAAAAATGTCAATAATTTCTCCATAAACCATGAATGGTATAAAAATAACACTTCCACAGGCAAACATATCACAAAACCTTCAATACAATATGGAATTTTTGTATCATAAAAACTCAACTTCAAATAAGCTTAAAATCCATCAAAGGATGTTGACATAGATGAAATCAGAACTATTTGAGAGAAATATCTCTTTTTTTGAAATAATTTAAAATTCACATAATTATAAAACATTTACTTTGAAAATATCCTTATTATCTTGTAAGGGAAGCTTCAATGATTTTATAACGGCAAAAAATAGCCGCACCCGCCGTATAAGTTAAAAAGAGACATTCTTACCTTAATTATGTCAAAAAGGATAAAAAGGACCTTGTTTGGAAAACGACGGAAATATTCCTTTATAAAATTCTTATAAAAAGTCAAACAAGGGTATAAATTACTTTAACCCATAGTATATAAAATAGTAAGAATGATTTGAAATACATTTTTAAGAAACATGGATGTGGATGATAAAGAGGTCCCAGTAGATAATTACGTATAAACAACCTCGAATAATGAAGAGATTGTGAAATTAACCCTTACCTTGTACTTTTACTTGGTCGAGGGTAGGTTATCCTCCTGTATAATAGTTAAAAAATTGTTTTTAAATTATTCAAGAATCATATACATAAATATGATATCATATATGATCTTTTAATATTGATTTGTTAATAATATTTTAGTATTATCGTCGTTTCAGGTGTTCACTTACTCGTTTTCTTTTATATGTTTTGTTACATAAGACGTGTTTTTTATCCATAGGTTGTATCTTATTCGTATCCAAAATGATATCAAGTCCTTATACATTATTTTTAATCATCAAATGATAATTATACTTGAATGGATACGATGGGGAATGAATCTCATCGCGTTCGTGGAGACGGTAGTCCGTACGTACGCACGAGCGACAATATCATTCTTTTGATATTAAAATAATATATAATTGGATGGTATATCATATATACAGAATCATTATCATGTTATATTTATTATTTAAATGAATTACACATCATTATTATACCCATCCAAATAATAATATATTGAATAAGAATTACACCACGACGTGGAGACGTTAGGCCGTACGTACGCACGTATGGTGACATGTCATTCAAAGGATAGATAGAATACTGAATATGGTTGTACCATATTTATAATAACATTACAGTTTATAGAATATACTGGAGTTATTATTTTATAATGGAAATAACAAACAAATAAGAAGTGGAAGAATAAAGGAACTTGAAAGAGGGTGGTGAAAGCATTACCTCTTCTTCAGGTTCTTCCTTTTGACTTGATCAGAAGGGCTAATTAGGTTAGATTTCTGATAAAACTAAGGCCTATAAGTTGAGGTGAGGTAATCTTAGAGGATATTTGGACAGGTTTTGGCCGAGCCAAAAGGCTTTGAAGGTGTGAAATTGAGAGAAGGGGAAGTTCCCTTTTATAAGAGGGGTGAGGGGCACCTTAGGAAAAGCTAGAAATATTATTTTATAATAAATTCATATTAGGTTTATAATGGATCCAAAGTGACTTATTTCTAGGATAAGGTGGGTACCGGTTGAACACCACCCAACCAATAGGTTTTAGACAGGTTTGGGTCACTATATTAACCATATCTTTCAGTTTTAACTCTTAGCTAATTAGTTTCACATTTACCATGTCTCTTTGTATTTTTATATTGTATGGTTAATAAACTTATTATAAACTTCCAAGAGAACCACAAGTGGTTTATTAATTATACACCTATCATTATATAATTCTCTTGGCCGAACCTTAGATTTTTAGGAATTTAATATCAATTAATAATATAATATTTGTTTTAAAAACTCTTTTATGTCAATTTTTACACTATTTAATAATTGATTTTTTAAACTCTTAAAAAAATTATTAATTCGAAAAAAATTCATTTAAGAAATAATAACATGTCATATTAACCAATAAAATTCGTTTATGTCATCAAAACTTTCAAATTATTTTTATTTTGACATATATAATACCAATTGTTTGATTCTTTCATTAATAAGGAAAATACTGCATCATTATTATTTCATAAATAAATTTAATTATTCAATGTCTAAAAATTATAAATAAAATACCATTATGTAGGAAATATTTTTATATTTCTAATGAATATTTATAGTCGAAAATATAATATATATAACCCTATGTAAAAATTGTTTTTCTGAAAGATATATGCTTATTTCATTTTTGTATATACTTTAACTTAATTAATATTAATTGTCATTATCACTTACAAGTGGCTCCATGGGGTCCCAAAATAGACTCAAAGATGCCCATGGTCGGACATGTATCAACCAATTGGGTTAGGACATGTTTTAGGGTAATTAAATATTATTATAATATTATTTTTTATCCTTATTTACTGGATTTACCCTTTAACCATGGTAAATAAAATATTTACCGAAGTAATTATTCAAAATTTTCTAAAAATAAAAGTTACCTATTTACACAATTTGGACATCATGATTCTAAATATGGAATTCATTTTTCTAAATTCAAAACAAATAAGTGGCATAAATTAATTTAAAATTAATTCCGGTTGTCAAAACAAAATGCTTGTTTTTAAGAAATAATAACTATCAAAAGATTGGAACTTGCTTATGTGCAGTTTAAATGTGAAATTATGTCCAATTACCAACATTGGATTAAATGGTAAAAATATAATCTAATTATACTTTAAAATCACTCAAATTCATAATTTATCACTATTAATTATTTCAATTAAAAATTTTGTTTTTAATTAAAATTTAGTAATTTTTACTATTCATCAAAATATGAAAGTTATCAGAAAAGTACCAAAAATTCACCCTAATCTAATTTCGATACTCTGAATCCAAAAATGAAATCCATTTTTAAAGATAAAATTTATAAAATTTCAAAAAGTGGGTATTACTATTCATAACTTCTAGTTTGATTGATTGTGGTGTGTTAGAACTCGAAGTTGCGTACAACACACACTACTATATTATTCAAAGAGAAGCATACAATGGAAGCTTGGGGTGTTACAATGAGTTTTTAAAGTGAATACATTAAAAATATTGAAATGTGTTTATATCTAAATTCAATATGAAAAAGGTTATAATTACCTTAATTGGATTAAATGATAAATTCTTTATCTAATTATACATTAAAAGAAATCAAAAATATAATTTAACACTATACATTATTTCTAATAAAAAAACTATTTTCAATTAAAATTCAGTATTTTTCATTATTAATAAAAACATGAAACTTATGAAAAAAATACCAAAATTTTTGTAAAATTAAATTTTGATATCCCTATTTCAAAGAAGAAGTTTATTTTATCAAATATAATTTATCGAAGTGTCAAAAATTATATTTAAAACAAGTGTGCCCTCACAATTCAGAAAAACTGTCTTTCTATAAAAAATACATATTTTAGGCAAAAAATTGGATTTTTTATTATATATTGTCGAGAAAAAGAGGACTAATGTTAAAAATTAAATTGAATATTATATATATATAGCATTTTTATAATCCAACAAGATTTATTTGTTCATTTATGGGTATAAAACACATTTGGGATCATTTAAATAGTTTTTTCAGAAAAAATTTTCTTTCATTTTTAAAAGGGATTTACATTCATTTATAACTTATTGGTTAAAGAACCATTTTTAATAATTTATTTAATCATGTTCTTATCTTCCATTCTAATAGGTAGGTTATAATTTACTTATTTAAATAATTATAATAATAAATATATGTTTTTTAGAAACTCAGTGTCGAATGTAACACATGCTAAGTTGGTGTTATGTGTAACTTAAGACAACAAAGAAATCAAATTATTTTAAAAAATCAATTTCCCAATAATCTCATGGTGTTAAACCAATGGTTAGAAAAATATTCCAATATTCAGATCTGTAATGGTTATATGAGCTCTTTATCTTCTAAAAAACACCTCATATTTCATTAATTCTTCATTCAATTATATTTTCTCTCATGGTTATGCATATTTTAATTTTCAAAATTAATATTACATTACTAATTTTTTTATTTCATTTTTATATTTTTTTTATTTTTATGGTTATTATTAAGGATCAATAAGATCAAAATTTTTACATTATAGTTACCTTATTTTCTAGTTTTGTCCCATTTTAATAATTTAAATTATTATGGTTATATTTTTTCTATAAATATAACATTAAAATCATTGTAAAATATTATCGATTCTATCATGTGGTGCGCGTGATTTATATAATAAAACTTTATTAAATATGAAACATTTATAGAAGTGAAATTTCATTGATAATATTCTAGTTCCTTTCAATTTCTGTAATATACTCAAACCATTATTCATGTGGATTCTATCTCTAAACTCCTTCCCTAGGATGAATCAACATTGATACCACTCTAGCATAACCTGACCAGCCAGGTTCCCACTAAGGGTAGCATCAATAGTTACATTTTAAAATTTTAAAATAAATAGAAACACTTATAGTAGATATAAAAAAATGAAATGAATTATTTATAACACATGTATGTGACATTAGGTAAAATTTCATCACATATAGAAAAATAAAAAAGAATTTTACATATTACAAGTCTCCAAATATGAAATATATAAGACACTAGATAGCCCTTATTAAAAGTACTCCAAGGTTGATCATTAGCTGGAAAAGTCAACCCCACCAACACTAACCCCAATAATCTCCCAACTATTAATATAAAACATTAGGTGTCAACTTTGAATAAACCATTACAACTCCATATCCACCTAGACCATCTTTTAATTATGATTCATCTGCACTAAGATAATGAATGTGAGAATTATTCCCATTTTTGGGTGAAAATAAACTTACCCAGTAGGTCTCTCTACTAAGAGTAATATAATAAAAGTTTTTCGAAACATGATATATAAAAATAATTCATAGGAACAAAGAGTAGTTTCAAACATCTTGGCATTAAATCCAAAATTTATGAATCTTATTGAAATATAGGGATTTTTGAGGTATATAAAATTTCATAAAGTCTAAAGTAGATAGAAAAATTTTATGTCAAATTCTAAAGGCATCCAATTAGAATCCTTAGGAATCACATGTACTAAAGTATCCATTTTTCTCAACCTCTATAAATTATACCCCATGATTAGAAAACACAAAAGAGGTCCCATACAAAATTGAAGGATACACACCAGTAAAGGTAGTATTGTACCTTGTTTTCCACGATAACCAATATTGTATCTCTATTATAGGAACCTATAGGTGAACCCACACCTAAAACAATAATTAATCTTTGTTAAGTTAGTAATGAAAAAATGCATCATAACCCCATAATAATGATTTAATGGAGCAAGTGAACATGGCATTGAAAGATGTCCAACTCTATATAGCCTAACCATGGGAGAACCATTGCACAGACACTATAATATACATTTTCCAAGTAGAATCCCTATCCACACATTTGAGTTATAAGGAAGAATATAATCCATATCAAAGATCATATAATCGATAATGGAAACGCATAAAAATCAGGCTTAGAACACAATATATGAGTAGTACATGGTATATGAGATAGATGTATCTTACCCCTTAATTCTATAACCATTATGAAAAGTCCTTGTCATCTCTTCTATAGAGAAACATCCAAATTTTTTCTATAATTCCACTTGAACAACCTTGGATATCCTAATAGACTATCCATTAAGATATATTTATTTAAAAAAATTAATATGGTTTATTTACATTCCTAAAAATGGAATCCGGTGAAGAAGTCCTAAAGATGTAAGGAAAGTGATGTACAGTCCATGTAGTGGCCCTTATAGTATACCATCTGGTTTGTAGAAGTAAGGAATGTGTGCATGTACCTCACCCACTGTGTAGAAGAGTCATCTTGAGAAGTCCTTATTGGAGTTGGTTCCCTAGAAGCAAATTATTTTATACTTTATGATAAATTATATTAATGGTTTTGAATATTAATAAATTTATTATCACATCAGGATTGTTCTTCTACATGGAATTGAATGTGATAATTTCTTAAGAGTAACTGTCGCACTAAAAGGTCATTGTGGATCCCTACTATGATGAGAACCCAGAATCCCTATAACACTTTTCTTGGAAATATGTTTTATATCTGGTTGATATAATTTGAGGGACAGAAATGATACTGGCTATCATTGGTGGAGACACATCGGACTTTGAGGCACCTTCTCATGGTGTACTCCCTTGGTAATATCTATGAGGGTATTATGAGAACAAGATCCACTATTAAGAAATCCACATTTGTAAGTGTCATTAGATATTCCTATCTATAGACATTTTTATTGGTCCTTAGACTTTAATATTATTATTAATGAGTATTATGTCTCACTCACTTATATGTATTTATGAGAACCATAGTGACATATGTTTGTGGTGAGGTAGGATATGTTGGTTGCATCATTAGTAATACTGCATTAATGAATAATGCTAGAAAGGATTTGTCTCTTCTATTATTTAATAGAAGTTGAGGTCTCATTCCCTTTTATGGAAATGATATAGCCAAAATAAATCCTTGGCCATGGTGTTGTATAAGAAAGTTCAATTTCTGGGAAATCAAAGAAATAGAAATCGAGCACATGGGATGATGGCACTAGCATGCAACCCACTTGATTAGAGATATTGAAAAAAGGGATTATATTACACAGTAAACGTATCCGAAATCTCACTTAAATAATATATGTATTGTTTATTATTTAAAAATTTGAATAAATATTATTCCTAGTTGTGGTTTAATAATAATTAATGGACGACTAATCACATTTATTTTGACACTAGTTATTCAAGAAAATAAATTTTGGGAAGAATATTCATTAAATATTTATTTTTTATTTAGTGAATATTATATTTATATTTTTATTGGTGCATAATGTTGTAATATTTATTTAAAAAATAAATATACATTATTCATGGTCCAAAAAACATGGTGGAGGATTGGAATACCAAGTTTAGGGGTTTGGTGAGAAACAATAATGTAGAATATCATTTTATTAAATAATATTTCATTGCAATTTGAAAGTTAAAAACATTTCAATAAATAATAACAATTCTATTATTATTTTACATGAGGTTTTACTTGGGTTAATAACATAAATAAGGCCACTTTTGAAATTATGTTATTTTAACCCTAGCGATATAAATACCCAATTATGTTTATTTTCTCATAACCCGATCCAAGAAAATCATTGTGCATAATATATTGGAGAAAACATCTCAATCCTAGTGAGTTCATCCATATCCATGAGTTCCCTCAAGAATAAGAGAGGTCCTCCTCCACCGGATCAAGGAGAACGCTTTGGAAGTAGTTCTCAAGGAGATCGAAGATAGTTATCACAAGCATAAGGATGTTCTGCACAAGCACCTAGAGACTCCTTTTGTGTTGTCCAAAGATTTGCGTAGCATGTGTGGATCACCATTAGTGTATATCTATTATTGGATTCAAAAATTCAGAAAATGGTGCACTACGGATCTATATCCAGATGCATCAACAAAAAAATAATAGCCTTGGAGGTAATTCTTATTTAATTAAATTAATTATAAAAAACATTTGTTGATCTGCTATATCTAGGTTCCAGGTTAATAACCCTTTATTTTTCATTGATTCAAATCTATTGATCATAGTGTTCATATTTTCTTTATCTCAGATTAGTCATTGATAATGGAAGAAATAAAAGTTGGCCACCATCCATCCTATGCATCCACTACGCCCGAAACCAACAAGTGGTATCAAAGCAGACATATCATTGTTTATAATTATTTAGTTGTTTTTATTATTTACACATTCATAATTTAATTTTTCAATTCATGTTTAATCTTTATTAAAATTTGAATTATGAGATATTTTTCTCCCTCCTTAATTTCTCATAGATCTAACAGAAATGATTAATTTTATGATTAAAATAAAATTGAGTAACTCATTTGAAGGTGCCAAGAATCTTGACCATACAACACCAGACTACACACAATGTAATCTAAATTAAACGCCATGTAGTCATGTTCAACACATCAAGATTGATTAGGAAATCAATTCAACATTCTATATTTATTAGGGAATTAATTACACCATTAATGCACGACATGTTTACCAGGATTATCTGGTGCACGATCAGCCAGACTACACACTGTGTGGACCATTAGACATAGTATATAGTCCCTTCGGGTCAGGGTAAGGACATTTATTCCATAAAAAACCTACCCAATTGGTGACTGTGTAACATGAATTCAACATAACAAATGGCCCTCTAGACAAACCATATACTCCAAGAATTCTGAAGTATGCCTCACACGCTAAGTACCTAGGCATGTAAATTGGATAGATGGTGAAGGGTGTACATGTCGTGTAGATCATATCCACACATCATGTACTTTTTCCATATTATTCAGATTAAAACTTTATGTATTTTACTATGTAAACCTTGAAATATATACTTGCGTGTGGTCATAAATATAAGACACACAATGAGATAGGTTTTAATATACATAAATATTTTAATGTTTAATTAATATTTGCACAATTTAAGAGATCTACATGTCATGTATTACTTATATTACAGTTATAATTCTATGTGTATTAAAGTACAACACATTACCGAAAAATCATGTAATTCATGTAATCATTTGTGAAGTACATGTCATGATATTACGTGATAGGTCATGAATTATATATGTCATAAAGAATAAAGTGTATACAACTATAAGAAATGTTGGGAAGATTTGGAAGGGTGTTCACTGGGTTACCTCTAAGGTAAAAGTTATGTACATTTTTAATTTTAAATGAATTTATTTAATTTGATTAAAATTATGATGGATTATAATCTCAAGAAAATATAGATAAGGATTAAGATAAAAGGATTGATTAATTAAAAATAATAATTAATTGATATGAGTGTAATTTATCTTAAATAAAATTATTAATAATTTAATGATAGTTTTATTAAATGCATAATTCATTTCATGTTAGTGGATTATCATGAGCTAGATGAGACCTTTGTATGTGATTGGTTTCATTTTTATTTATTATTAAATTAAATGTTGGCATATGTACCTTCTTTACTCATTAATATGTAGGGCCTGTATTACCATGGTTTCTTTTAATTAAAACCCATTTTACCCCTCCTCTATGTGTGATTAAAAGCCTATGTAATGGATGGAGTGCCCAAGATAGTGGAGGTGGTTCAAGTTCGAAGACAAGGTGAAACCAATACAAGCAAGATATATTGGTGGATGGGTGGATAGATATAAACATGAACCTAATTGGTTCAAGATGTTTCTCTCCTATGTGAGTGGTTAATTTATCAACCTCTCGATTGAATAACCATTATAACAAGCTCATGATCATACCCTTTATTTGAATTCTATCACTTGCATGGTTATTTCATTATATATGTTTTTTCACAATAACATAATTAATGAATTAACAACCAAGCAAGATGGAACTAAAATAAACTAACTTATGAATAAATATTATATGAAGACATGGTTAATCACTTTATTAATCCCACTTAATATTGACAAGAATGTGATAAATATAATAATTATTAATTTATGTATAAAGGATAAAATCCCTCAATAAAATATTATGTCTGTATATCCTTCCATTTCTTTGGATAAAATTGAACCATTGTTCAAAGTGCTTGACCAGCTAATGTTGGATTGATTTCACTTATTGTGTAATTCTAAAATGAGGTTTTGTTTTGAATTTACTTGGTTTAGATCAAGGGTTTACTTCTAAATAAGGACTTGGTTTAACTGAGAGGAAAAATTTGAGGAAATCCATTTATAGGATTTTATGATCGGGGGTCCACTCAATGAATCAAGGAACTGTGAATTAATGTAGTTGGAATTTGTAATGCCTTAATAAACCTTTCAAGTTACTTTACCAACCAATGATGGGGAAACAGGAAGGAAAATATAGATCCTTGTCACTAGATAGTCCAAGAAACAGGATATTCTGAAGTCAATGATGAGGGATATTGGGTTTTGATAAAATTGTGGGAGACTAATAAATATAATATTTATCTATCTAAATTTATTATATAATTTACTAAATATATGATTATCTTATTTGTAGAAATAGACTGAAAAATGACATGAGACATATCACTGCTTTAAGGGCCTAGATCTGCAAGGATCAACCCATTGCATGTTTCTGAAGACTGGGGTTCTTAGAGGAGGCTCGGAGGAAGTGTGGAGGAGTTCATTCGCGAGAAGCTAGAAACAAGGGGGCTACATGATGTGAGCATGGGTTACACGACATTTAATGTTTTAGGTTTGTAAAAATAATATAAATACCAAGGTTATGGGTTATTCGGTGGAACCCATCCTCAAGGAAGTACACATCGTGAATTAGAAGCACACATCATGTATTGACCTGCTGCTATATGTTTTAAATACATATCAGCTACTTAGGTCTTTCTATCCCTATATCCAAGTCTCCCCTCTCTCTCATCCCAAGTTACACAGTAGACCCCACTGTGGAGTTTAAGAGATCTCTTCATCTAGGATCCATCTCGGGATTCTATCTTCAACCCGTCTTCGATCTTAGTTAAGATCTACCTCTGTCTGGTGGTTTCTCTGATCCATTTTATTATATTTCCCTTTTCCATGTTATAGTATTTGATCTCTATGGTTATAAGGGAGTTTCTTTTGGTTGTGGTGGATGTGGTTGTTCCATGACATCCTCAGGTGGATGCAGTTATTTCTAGGAAGGCGATCAGGATCCGTTGCTTTTATTCATTCTCGAGTGAAAAACATTATAATCTTTTTGACTTAGGGGATTCATTGATCCTATATTATTTTACTTGAAATCGTATAGTTATCATGATTTAGCCCTTTGGATTGAAATATAATTGAGCTGATTAAATCTTTGAACCAGATTAAAAGAATTGGTTTGATAGCATGTTGTTTCTTTGCACCGTGATAATGGTTTATCTCTTGATTTTCTAGATAGTGTGTTCTCTATAATTTTATGGTTAGCATGTTGTTCTTGATGAAATTGGTAAATAATGTAAATCCGAAATTAATTGATGATTAAATGGCTGAAAATAAAGATGCATGTAAATGAATCTAGTTGTTGTTGTTGTTGTTGTAATTTGATGTTAATAAAATTTATGATGATGGGCATGTTTATTCTAGTTGGCTATTAAACATGAAGCATGTTGGTTCTTGTTGCTGAAAGACATGTCAAATTAATTTTCTAATTAATCTGTGATAGCTTTGATAGATTACAGTTTAGGATTCCCATAGTTGGGACCTACTAATAATGAATCTGTTATTTCAAGATGGAGTAATAAACTGGTTGTTTGATTAATGATAATTCCTGGTAGGGTTCTGAGTTACCCTCTTTCTTTAAAGGACAAAGAGTATTATGCTTGGAGGTATGAGAGATCATTACTTGTGAAGGAAGAATTCCTTCTTTAAGGTACAAGAGACCAGTTGGTATGATGTTTTTTTCCTACTGCTTGTGTTGTGATGTGAGCCGGGATGGCTGTTATGATATTTTGGGTCAGGTTGGTCCATTGTTTATGTGTGCAGTTGACACCTAGAGTGGTGTGATGCATCTGTTTATGCACGTTAGTGATGGGATGGACACCAGAGATGGTGGAACAAGTTGGATATGAATTATTGGATTCTTTCTGAATATTTTTGGTTTTTTATCTACTTTACTTTCCCCACTGCTTGAGGATGAAGGTCTTGTTTTCCCTCCTTCCAAAGGAGGTGAACATGCATTCAGTATTCCATGTTTTTTTGTGTTTAGGTTCTCAATGGAGGATGGGTTTACACTCTTTCAATAGGTGGAAAAGACTTTATAGGTAGTTTACCTACTCACCATGTTGAGCCCCTTGTGTTTGGTAGCTTAGTTTTGATTTTCTAGAATGACTGGAATTATGAAAAGTAATAATGATTTTAATAAAGGATTTAATAAATGATGTTAACCCAAGGAGTTGGTGCTTGCGTGGATGCAATGATGTGGTTATATTTCTATGAAGCTGTGGACTTGGTTTGGTTATGCCTAGAGGGGATGAAACTTTAGTGTGATGTTAATGAAGTTTAATGTGGAAATGTTAATTATTAATTAATGGTTATAGAATTAATTAACGTAAAGTGAAACTAATAAAAAAGGGATACATTAATATCATGTTTATCTTTAAATGGTTATGTGATTATAGGATACCAATTCTTAGAAGGGGAAACCGGGAGTCTGAGAGACATTAGCTGTAGTTGATTCTAAGACTAGGTTATGCCCATAGTGTGGTTGTGAGCTATCGTATATTTTGTACATTTTGTGTTTCTATATGATACTCGACCCCATATATTAGGGAAAAAATACCTTGGGGATTCTGAGCCCTAGGAGATTTTTTACCCAAAAATCTAGTGGGAGGATGGATGGATGACTACCCCCTTTGCCCCCAATCTCTTGTCATGGTAGTTACTTGTGTTTGTAGGCACAATGGTTAGTTTTCCTCATATATGTGTGTAAAGGGATGTAATGGGTTGAGTTTATTTCACAAAAATATATTTTCGATATAGTTTCCTTTGTGATACTATGGGTATAACCTGTATAGGATGTGGTGTCTTGAGGATCCTTACTCAGCGTATTGGTTTTAATGGATTGAGGTATAAAACCTGAAGTATGATACACATTATACAGGCTTTGGTGGATCCTGAAAAATACCTGGTTATGTTTGCGGTTGTGTGGATGGTGTGGTTATTTTCCCAGGTGTCTTTGATTAAGCTTTTTGTTTCATGAGGTGCACGTGATAGTGCTCTCCCAGGTGTCTTCGGGCCAACCTTTTTGGAGAGAGATTCTTAGGACGTGCGACATTGGGGAAAAGTAGAAAACTAGTGAGGAATTATTAGTGGGTTACCCTTGATATTGTTTAATATATTATATACTCTTGTATGTGATATTTGTTGAGAGTATCCATGGTGAGTCTAGGAACTTAACATACCTATTTATGTGATGAGTAAGTTTCACTTGTTTTTCACTGTGCTTTTTCATGCTTTCTTTACAATTTCAAGAGAGGCTCCAAGGAGTATTCTACTGAGTATACTATTATACTCACCCTACTTATATATAAAATATTTTTCAGGTCACTTGGAGCTGGTTGGAGTTGAGGCTGGTTTCTACTAGCTTGGGGTTGCAGGAGCTGTTTGGGCTTCATGGTCACTGTTGTTTTTACTTTCTTTGGTACATACAATTTTCAGTTTCAGTTGTAGTAGTTTTGCATGAAATTATATATGTGTACTTGGGATTTATTTTATATTTCAGTCTAATATGGAGTTGGTTGATGTCTATCTTATCTGTCTCTTCCACATGTGTTCTCTTAGAGGGTAATGCCTCCAATTTGCGTCTTTACTATACCCTCAGTGCCAGTTGCCAACATGGGGATTATTGGTGGTGGGACTCAGGGGTTGGTATCTCACTTCTCACATTTCAGACCCAAGAAGGGTACTCCTTGTGGGGAGGTGGGTCATGACAGAGTGGTATCAGGCGTCTAGTTGAGGGATAGGATAGAGTTTGGTGTTCGGTACAGGAGAGGTTTCATGGGTTGGTAGGGATACCGTGTCATTTAAGTTTAGAAAGTGATGTAAACACTGGAGACTGACAGATACATTGGCATTTAAGGCCCAATAGGATCTGATGCATGGACCTTTAATTTTAAAATGGCTACTAAATGAGTTGATTCTTGTTAAAGGTTAGACACCTAGGAAAGGATCATGTATCGTTCTTATTTGTGCTTGTTTTTGAATGTGCAGACCTTGGGATAGGTTAACCAAAAATGAATAAAACAAAACAATTAATTAATTAATGTTCAGTGTTCCATATTCTAGGTTTAGTATCTCTATCTATTTTTTTTATTTTGTAAGTATGGATCCAGGTCAAAGACCTTGTCAGGTTTACACAGAGGATGTATAGTAGGCTACCCTAGCATATCACCATAGGGTAGATGTTGAAGATTAAGACACTTAGAGGAGGACACTCCGAGAATTTCAGCGCTAGAGTTTATAGAAGTGAAATGGCTCTATTCCAGATGCAGTCATAGAAGACTAGTTGGAGGAGTTTGAGATATCCTTCAGTTTGATCCATCCTCTAAAGGAGCACTAGGTGTCTTTGGTTGTGACGATGATGCATGGGGTATCAAGGCAGTGGTGGTTTTTATTCCTCAGGGATCGCGAGGAGTTAGAGATCTTGTGGGACGAGTTCGAATAGATGGTCAGAGTCATGTTTTTTTCTTGGACCGGGATTCCATCCAGTATCCATGAGCTAATTACCCTTCGACAAGGGAGATCCAATGTGAGAGAGTTTGGAATTTGTTTTAGGAACCTTTTATGATTTTCTTCAGACCTGTTCCCAGATGAGGAGGCTAGGGCGAGGAATTTCGAGGAGGTTTTTTATCCAGAGATCCAGCACCTGGTCTCCCTGTTTATGTTGAAGAAATATCTTGAGATGCTAGAAAGGGCAGAGGTAATCAAGGGAAAATTGGCCAGAACCTGATCTTCGCCATTAGGGAGTCATAAATATTCCTCACATAGTAGATCTGGGGTCCGAGGTTCCTAGTTTTCAGGGAAGAAGAGTTTTCATTTTGCCGAGAGTAGGTCCCAACCCTCATCATATCATTTCTATTGGGGTGGTGTCTCTGATGCCTATCTCAAGGGATAAAACTCTTGTTTTTTTGTGGTTGTTTAGGTCATTAGTAGTGAGAGTGCTCGACCTCTTAGAGCGGTCATTATAACGACCCATACTTTACATACATTGTTAATACTTCAAAATTGAAGCACCCTTATTACAACATATGACAAAACCACAAAGGACCGTATAGGTATAGTGTCTTTAGAAACTGGGAAACATAAACAACTGGTTCATAAATTTTCTACAGTGTCTCCCATTTATTTCATCATATATAGGGTCCCTTTTAGCGTATTCTACTTAATATCCATCTTCCTGACCTGGGGAAAAGAAAACATAAAAGGGTGAGCTCAAATGCTCAGCAAGGGAAAATATAGGAAATAAAAATCATATCATATCTTTTTGAAAATCATAACCTGCAAAACAGATCATAATATCTTAACATGGAACAAATCATAGAAGTGAAAATGAGATCCCCATAATCATAACACGAAACTTGAAATCTTTGTGGCACGCACAAATAATCATGGAAAATCATTTCTTGTTAGTCATGACTCATTTCCAAGACTATCTTAGTGGACAGAGTCCCTTTCTGAACAGAGTCACCCTCGTTCCAGTCCTGTTTCACTGAACCGGTATAACCTACCGTTCCAGCCATGTCTATCTCATGAGATATAAAATCTTTACCCAATGCATTGGAGGGAGATATAGGTCCCACCCATCTTATAATGAATCCTTTCTTATGTGTGCCACATAATCATAAACCATACATCATAGCGTAACCCATGTAATAAAAATGGAATTCTTAAACAACATGACATCATAAAACAATTCATATAAGATAAAGGAATTCATAAAAATATTTCCATCACAACATAATCAAATCCATGTAATAATAGGGATAAAAACAGAACCCTTTTATTATCTTAGATGGAAAATAATTTTGATAAAATACTTGAACTTCATTCTTGAGGAAAATATCCTTTCTACTTCAAAAACACTTTTCCTTTATTAACACGTCATACAATTTTAAACTAAAAGAAGTTGATTAAAAATAAACTTGAATACTTGTAAAGGAAGCTTCTTGGAAATAATGTTTTAGAAATCCATTCATGCCGTATAAGTTAAAAAAAACATTCTTCGTACTTTTGTCAGAAAAGTCAAAAAGTACCTCGTACGAAAAAACGACAAAAGATTCCTTTCATATTCTTTACTAAAAACTCACCAAAGGGTAAAATTGGATTTAAACTAGTGTAAGTGGATGGAAACAATATTACATATTGAGGGAACATGGATGTGGATGATAAAATACACCCCAATAAATACTTACGAATAAACAATCTCGGATAAAAATGAGATTGTGATATTTCCCTTACCTTAGGTCCGATTTGCTTTGTATGTGTCCGAAGCTCCTGTATAATGGTTTAAATAATGTTATTGACTTATTCCAGAATCATACATATTGATATGATATCATATATGGTCATATTCTTAGCTTCTGGTTAGTAATATTTCATTGTTACTTGTTACTCGGGTCTTTATTGCCTTTTGTTCTTATGCGTGTTTTGCCGAATAAATTCTTATTCTTCTTTTAAGGTTATAGATACCTTATATCCAGAATGGTGTTAGTGTAACATATATCATATTTATTCATTCAATTCATTTATATAATTACTATGTAATGATGATCATGTGGAACGAGTCACATCACATCTTGGAGACGGTATTCCGTACGTACGCACGAGTGATGATATCGTTCCTATGATCGTGGAATTGTGTTGGAGTATATGTATATTATTTAAGTATAAATATTATTTTATAATAATCATAAATAGTTACTCATTACAACATTATACCCATCCTTGTAAGGTGATGGTGGAAAATAGATTACACCACGGCGTGGAGACGGTATTCCGTACGTACGCACGCGCGGTGATTTCATTTTTCCGTAGGATGGATAGAATGTGAATTAGGGTTGTTTAATATTTATAATAACATATCAGTAT
This sequence comes from Viscum album, assembly GCA_963277665.1. Classification (NCBI taxonomy): domain Eukaryota; kingdom Viridiplantae; phylum Streptophyta; class Magnoliopsida; order Santalales; family Viscaceae; genus Viscum; species Viscum album. The sequence continues at coordinate 1,300,064,279 of OY728121.1, forward strand.
GTAAGTAATACTGATGTTATTACTTTATCATGAAACAACTAAAGAAGAAGAAGTTGAAGAAGAAAGAAATTGAAAAGATCGGTAATGGATATTACCTCTTCTTTGGAACGCTTCTTTGAATCCTCCACTTAGGGAACTAAGATTTGTATTTTAAGAAGACCAGGACCTCTAGGATTATTCTAGGGAAGTGGAGAGGAGAAAATGGCAGGGGTTGGCCGAGCTTGAGTGCTCAAATTGGTGTGAGGAGGAGGGGGAGGAGGTGCCCTTTTATAAGGGAGGAGAAGGGCACCTTAGGAATATCTCAAAATATTATTTTATATTAAAATAAAAATCGGTTTATAATGGTTCCAAAGGGTTTTATTTCGAAGCTAAAGTGGGGATGGGTAGAAATCCTATCAACCAATAGGATTTAGACAAGTTTAGGGTATTATTTTAACCTTATAAATTAGATTTAACTCTAAGTTAAATAATTTAACTTTTACCGTGTCTTTTTGTTTTCTTACACTATATGGCTAATACACTTACTATAACATGCCAAAAGAACCCCAAATTTTTTATTATTAATATATATATCCTTATCTAAGTCATTTGGCCGAACCTTAGATTTTTAGGAATAAAATAACAATTAATAATATAATATTTTATTTAAAAACTATTTTGTGTCAATTTTGACACTATTTGATATATGATTTTTGTGAAAGTCATAACAGAATTATATGTTCGAACCAAGTTTATTAAATCAACAATAATATATCATAGTAACCTAGAAAATTAGTGGAATTCATAAAAAGTCTCAAATTACATTTAGTTTGGTGTTTATAACATCAATTATGTCAATATTTCATAAATATGATAATTACTGCATCATAATTGTGTCATAAATAAATTAAATTATTTAATGTCTAAAAATTATAAATAAAATACCATCATGTAGGAAATATTTTTATCTTTCTAATTAATATTTATAGTCGAATTTATCTTATGTATAACCCCATATTAAAAATGATTTACTTATTAAACTTTGATTTTAACTATTTTAACCCTTCTTTAAATAAATTAATAATAAATGTCCTAATCTAACCCAAGTGGGCCTAAATGGTCATATTTTATTCCTAAGTTTGTTTTTGGTCGAATTAAACTTATCCAATAGAATTAGGACATGTGTTAGGGTAATAGTAATATCATTTTTACCCTTAGTTACTCTATTTACTATTAACCGCGGTAAAAAAAGTAAAAAGTTACTATTCACCAAAAATTTATTTTTATCTCATTGAACCACATTTTACTTACTGATATCAACCGTGTCTGTCGGATTTTCGAAATTCCATTCACAGAAGCGGTAAAATTAAGTTTTATGCAAAAATTCAGTTTTTAACCTACCACTTAGTGGTTTCACTATTCATCAAAAATTAAAAGTTTTCATAAAAATACCAAAATTTCACCCTAGGCTAATTTCGGTATTCCGAATCCAAAAATGAAGTCCATTTTGAAAAATAAAATTTATAAAATTTCAAAAAGTGGTTATTACTATTCATAACGGCTAGTTTTAATAATATTTTAATAGCATATCGTTGTTTAGTGAAACTCAGTATTGCGTACGACGCAAGCTATCGAGGAAGGTCGCGATTGCGTGTAAAGTAAGCCAATAAAGTGTGTAGTGAACGATTCTTTTGATGATATATAAAAAACAAAATATTACTCATAAAAATCTCGGGTGTTACATTCTACCCCCCTTAAAAAGAATTTCACCCTCGAAATTCGTCACTTTGTAACAAACAGATGAGGATACTTCTCCCTCATCATATCCTCAAGCTCCCAAGTAGCTTCTTCAAGTTGGTGGTTCCTCCATAAAACTTTCACCAATCGAGTGGTCTTGTTTCTTAGGACTTTTTTGCTACGATCCAGAATCTCTATCTGTAATGCCCCGACCCCAGCTACCCAGAGCCGGTGCGTTACTTCGTAACATTGGCATGATCACAAAAGATCAAGTCTCGAAAGACCGATTAGTTTAGTAGCCTTGGAAACACTAGATACATTTGTAAACATTACATTACATCATAAAAATGAAAACTACAGTAACATGGTCTCCTTAGTCCACACTCATATCCATTTCTGACTATCCCTACAAGTCATTCATAAAATACTTCTTCACATCCTGGAAAATATTAAAACATTGAAAGGGGTGAGCTCAGATGCTCAGTAAAGATAACAATATTTCGGAAGCTTTCATAAATAAACATAAACATTTAAGGCAATGTATAACTAAAACAAAATCCTTTTAAACTTGAACATAAACATAATATGGCAAAAGTAAAATGAGATAATTCCATTTACTTCTTCACATGGATATACTACTGGTCGAATAATCACATGAAATATCAATAACCATTTTCATAATGATGGAATACATAATGCCATACATTCTGAAACATTTTGTCAAGGCCTCGGCCAAGACATCTAAAATGATTAAGGCCTCGGCCAAAACCATAAATCAAATTGGGAAAGGGCCTCGGCCAATTCCACGTCTAGTTGTCTCATGAGACCTACCGATGCATCGAAGACCTATAGCGAGCTCCACCCGTCACTTATTAAGTCCAATACATTCATCATATGAATAGGTTTAAACATATCATAAACCATAACATAATCGTATCACATAAAACATGAATAAAGGAAACATAACATTTCCACATTTCAATCACAAGATATCAATACAACACATTGATATAATAAAAACGCTTTCAAAACCATTTTCAATACCAAAATAAAAGAAAGTTAAAACTTTGTATTTATTTTTCATTAAAAAAAATGATGGCTTGTATAGGAAGCCGAAACTCAAATAAAGGTCACGGCGGCGGAGAAGTCGTTGTCGCCGCATAAGTACGGAAAGAAAAACATTCCCTTTGGTCTTTTAGCAAAACGCTTCGTATAAAAAAAATTCCTTTTGAATAAACGTAAAAGTCAAAGGGGTTTATACACCGTATAAAATAAAGTTGTGTATAAAACCAAATATGCCTCAATGAAAGGAGATTGAGACGAAGTCCTTAAAAAAGTTATTTTTAAAATAAAATAGATCTATTATGTGTATTCACTATAGGTACACATAAAAAAGTAAAAATACAGAATAAGACATAATAATATCATGACATAATTTGAAAGTAGGAGATTAACCCAAAGAATGGAAATTGGGTTAAGAAATTCTCTTACCTTGTGTCCGACTTGATTAGACCATTCTTTAACCTCGTGAATAATAAACTAGAGTTAATATCTACCATTTTCAATTTCATTATCCTTTTTATATCACTTATTACAATGTTATGAACATTATGTAATTATTTAAGTTAATAACGGTCGTTTTGTCGATTTTTGGTACTTGAGTCAACAATAAACTTCTTATAATTACAAGTTGTTTATGTGGTAGAATATCCATTTTCTCCAGAATTATATTCATGATTTATATGTCATATATATCATATATATCCAGTATATACATTCATTTATAATATTACGTAACATTTAGAGGTAAAAATGAAATGCACCGTTCATGGAGACGGTAAGCCGTACGTACGCATGAACGCTACTTTCATTTCTATTTCATATTTAATGGAATGAAATCATAATTATATAAAGGTTTAATATAGTTCCAGTATAATATCATATATAATATCATTTACTCTATCCTTTATACATCCCACATATGGCATTAACGATTCACATCACTTTGAGGGGGCAGTAGTCCGCACTTCCTAAAAAGAAAATATCGCGTTTACCCATAATGGAAACCATAAAGGTATGCCATAAATGAAAAATACAAAATAATAAGGAAAACAAAAACATAATATATATCATATATAAAAATAGTGTCATCATAATGGCCACCATTAGAGGTGTTATATGAGTGTTGAACAATCATCGTTTCGTGAGGTAGAAATTCTCCATCCACAGAAACTGTATGTTCTTTAACCATTAGATGTAGGTGTGTGTAAGTGTAAACCAAATACTTATCATACCAACATCCTAGTATATTTTAGATACTGGTGTTGTAACAAAATAATGGGATAAAAAGAGTTTAAGGGGTTGGAGAAGAAAAATAAAACAAAATAACATAAGAGAAGATATTACCTTAAAATCGGGTAACTCTTTTTGATTTGAGCCAAAGGATTCCTTGGGAAGAGTTCTGCCCAAAGTGAGGCTTCTAGGAGTAAGAGGATAGAGTTTGGAGAGTATTTGGGCAGAGTTTGGCCGAGCCAAATGGCTTGAAGGTGTGAATAAGGTGGGAGAGGTGGGGGCCTTTTATAAGTGGAGAGGAGGGGCACTTTTGGAAAGTAAAGAAACGTCACTTTATTATAAAATGAGTTTCGGATTTTAGAGGTCCCAAACTTATATAATTCGAGGAAAAGATGATAAGGGTTCGAAATCTACTCATCCAATAGGTTTTTGACAAGTTTACGCTTTGGATTTTACATTATCTTTCCATTTTATTTAAATCGTTAAATAATGAGGTCATCACTGCATCATCATGATGTCATAAATAATTTAATTTATTTAATGTATAAAAATTATAAAAAAAATAATATGATGTACGAAATATTTTTAGCTTTCTAATGAATATTTATAGTCAAAATTTGGACTTGTGTAACCCCACTTAAAAACTGTTTTAGTAAAACAACTCATGTTTGTGTCAATTTAATTTTAACATTAAATAAATATATATTAATGTCATTTTCCAACTAAAGTGGCTCCATGGGGTCCCCAAGTTTACCCATGGGTTGTCTTGGTCGGAAATGACTCATCCAATAGGAGTAGGACAAGTTTCAAGCTCATATCATATTATTAAAACATTGTTTTTACCTTAAACTTCACAAATTACCTCTAATCGCGATTAAGAACTTAAATGTTACTATTCACCAAAAAATTATTTTAATCTCACTGAACCACATTTTACTTCTTAATGACAACCATGTATGTTGGATTTTTGAAAATCAAATCCCAGAAGTGGTAATATTTCATTTAAACGAAAAATCAGTTATTTAACTACCACTTAGTGGTTTCACTATTCATAAAAAATTGAAGTTTTTCAGAACAATGCCAAAATTTCACCCTAAGCTATAATTGATATTACGAATTCAAAAATGATTTATATTTTAAAAAATTCCAAACATATAAGTTTCATTAATTAATTTTATAATTAATTCCAGCTGTCACAACAAATAGCGTGTTTTTAAGAAACAATTTATATCAAAAGATTGGCAATTGTTTATGTCCAATTTCAATGTTAAATTAATTCTAATGACCACCATTGGATAAAATTGTAAAAATATATTCTAATTATACTTTAAAACCACTAAATAGTATAATTTATCACTATAAATTATTTTGATTAAAAAAGTTGTTTTTAAGTATTTTTCACTATTCATAAAAAAAATTGGAAGTTCTCAGAAAGTTACAAAAAATTCAACTTAGGATAATTTCGATATTACGAATTCAAAAATGAAGTCCATTTTGAAATATAAAATTTCTATAATTTTAAAAAGTGGTTATTACTATTCATAACGGCTACTTTGATTAGTCGCGGTGTTTTAGAACTCGAAGTTGCGTACAATGCAAGCTATTGCATTATTGAATGAGAAGCGTATCATGGAAGATCGGGGTGTTACATTCTCCCCTCCTTCAATAAATTGCGTCCTCGCAATTTGAAATTTTTCTTTGAAAATAAAAGGTTGAAAAGAGAAAATACCTTTGAGGAAAACCCACATCGGAAATAAGGTTAATAAATATATAACATTAAAAGAAAGAAAGATAAGTACAAAGGTCACCCGATATAGCCCATTCTAGGATTCTATGAAAATATGGATATGGAGGAGAAACAACCATCAATGTCTGATGGAGAGTTATAGAAAACAGGATTAGGAGAAAGTTTAACCACAAGAAAATCACAAACTTGTGATTGGTTAAACGGTCATTGAATCCCCAGTTGGAAAAGTTAACCGACAAAATTTTTGTTTTAAGTTACCTTTTATAATGTTGAGGAATTTATTTAGGAGATTTACTAAGAACGTAAGGGAATATATATACTTGTTATGTATACTTTCATTCGTTAATAAATTTTTACCACAAACCCAACTTTTACTCCAAATGGTAACAGAACTCAAAAATATTCTATTTATCCTAATTGTATAAGGTTCCAAATGTTAACACATACCATTCAGATTAGTAAAATTATTTTGTAATAACCAGGGACTTCCTGTAGGCTAGTGGTAGGAAATAAAGGCCTGTCGCACTATGATTGTGGGTTCGATTCCTGCAGCTTTGTCCGATGCGACGGGTTATGCCCCACCATGAAGGTTGTCCTTTTTCTAAAACTATAGTATTATAATATTCCAAAAATAATCTTCATAATTTTTTTAACCTTAAACAATACTATCCAAAGATAAACTTAATCCACTCCAACCTTTATAGTTATCCAAAATACCTCTGTCCAGACTTTCTCTAAAAGGTCTCTTAATTCCAAAATCAATTTATCCGATTCCCCAAACAAAGTAAAGTTTCTCTTATTGTCACATACTAAAAATATGATTACCTTCATCATATTAAAACCTTACTGAAACAACAAGTACTGCAGTACAATCCTTATATATATATATATATCACAATATTCTAATAACCAAAATATAATCCATGAGTCCAAAAGCACCAATACATTAGTTATTCTGCTTCAACTGTAGTAACAGCATAAGATTGTCCTTGATCCCTTGTCCTTTTCTGAGGTAAGTTTCCCTGACGCTTAGGACATTCATTTGCATAATGACCCATTTCTCTACAATTTTAGCATTCAACTTTGATAGCCTCTTTCTTTCCCTTGCAATCACGAGCCTGGTGACCCTTTTCTACACATTTATAACAAACTCCCATTCCTTTTAGGCAAGTACCAGGGTGATTCTTCCCACAATTATCACATAATGGAAAATCCTTCTTTCCCTTTTTCCCTTTATCTGTCTCTTGTTCCACCGTTCTCTTCTTCTCTTGCTTTACTTTGTTGTCATAAGACTTAGAGAATTCCTTTTCCGTCTTGATAGCACATGAGACAATGTCTTCGTATGAAGAGAAGGTTTGTGATACTAAAGCTCGACGGAGAAATGGTTTTAACCCATCAAATAAACGGTCAATCTTACTCCTCGGGTTACGTATATAATCGGAAGCATGCCTCGCTAACCTTGTAAAGTTAGCCTCATACTTTGCGACATTCTCATCCTCCTTCTGCCTCAGACTCAGAAATTTACTTTCCATATCTGCTTGATGGTCACGAGGAAAGTATTTTTCTAAGAAAAGCTCTTTGAACTCCCTCCATTCCATATTCGATACGTCATCATCTTCCTTTGTGTTTTGAATCAGTGACCACCACTGATCGGCATCTCCAGTGAGGTGGTAAACCGCCATGACAACCTTCTCCCTTTCACTACTCCCCAAGGCATGGAATATTTTCTCTAAGGATTTTATCCATTGCTCAGCTACTAATAGATTTGTACCCCCATTAAATGTTGGTGGTTGTTGCCTCATGAAGCGGTCTAACATTGATCCTCCACGTTGCGGATCAGGGTTCTCCATACGAGTAAGGTTATTATTCATAGCCTGAGTGAGTTGTCCCAGTATGGTAATAAGTTGATCAGCACCAGTTGTATCTCCAGATCCACAATAATTATCTTGAGCAGGAGGGCAATCCCTACACGGAGTGCGTGCATTGATACGGTTTCCATTCCTTCCACTAGGCGCCATTTCTAAACAATGTCATAAACTAGATTAGTTTATGAAATAAAATACATAATTCCATATTTGTAAAACATTTTACATAAATTGAACTATTTATGGATATAGTCCATAATAATAAAAAGAAATGTTTTCTTTGAGGAAGTATATACTCATATCCCTTCATAGTGGTTTGTAAAGAAAATGAGAATTATCCTAAGCATATCCCCCGGGAGTGTCGTAACCAAGAGTGCAGCAAGGCCCGTTGTCGTGCACCAGTTCCCGTTCGAGTCTAGCTCAAAGCGGTGTTTTCAGGTTTTACCCCTAGGTACATCTGTGCCAGAGCCGCCTCTACCTGCTCGTATCCAGACAGAGATGTATTTCTCGGAAAACTCACAAAATATCTACAATACCATATTTCTAGGAAGTTCTTTTATACTAATCCTCAAAGTTCATCTTAGGTCTACGTGCTCTAATCAGAGTTTATCTAAATCTAGCTTCCAAGGTTTGTACTAAACTTCCTCTGATACCAACTGTAACGCCCCGACCCCAGCTACCCAGAGCCGGTGCGTTACTTCGTAACATTGGAATGATCACAAAAGATCAAGTCTCGAAAGACCGATTAGTTTAGTAGTCTTGGAAACACTAGATACATTTGTAAACATTACATTACATCATAAAAAATGAAAACTACAGTAACATGGTCTCCTTAGTCCACACTCATATCCGTTTCTGACTATCCCTGCAAGTCATTCATAAAATACTTCTTCACATCCTGGAAAATATTAAAACATTGAAAGGGGTGAGCTCAGATGCTCAGTAAAGATAACAATATTGCGGAAGCTTTCATAAATAAACTTAAACATTTAAGGCAATGTATAAATAAAACAAAAGCCTTTTAAACTTGAACATCAACATAATATGGCAAAAGTAAAATGAGATAATTCCATTTACTTCTTCACATGGATATTCTACTGGTCGAATAATCACATGCAATATCAATAACCATTTTCATAATGATGGAATGCATAATTCCATACATTCTGAAACATTTTGTCAAGGCCTCGGCCAAGATGTCTAAAATGATTAAGGCCTCGGCCAAAACCATAAATCAAATTGGGAAAGGGCCTCGGCCAATTCCACGTCTAGTTGTCTCATGAGACCTACCGATGCCTCGAGGAGCTATAGCGGGCTCCACCCGTCACTTATTAAGTCCAATACATTCATCATATGAATAGGTTTAAACATATCATAAACCATAACATAATCGTATCACATAAAACATGCATAAAGGAAACATAACATTTCCACATTTCAATCACAAGATATCAATACAACACATTGATATAATAAAAACGCTTTCAAAACCATTTTCAATACCAAAATAAAAGAAAGTTAAAACTTTGTATTTATTTTTCATTAAAAAAATGATGGCTTGTATAGGAAGCCGAAACTCAAATAAAGGTCACGGCGGCGGAGAAGTCATTGTCGCCGCATAAGTACGGAAAGAAAAACATTCCCTTTTCTCATTTAGCAAAACGCTTCGTATAAAAAAGATTCCTTTTGAATAAACGTAAAAGTCAAAGGGGTTTATACACCGTATAAAATAAAGTTGTGTATAAAACCAAATATGCCTCAATGAAAGGAGATTGAGACGAAGTCCTTAAAAAGATTATTTTTAAAATAAAATAGATCTATTATGTGTATTCACTATAGGTACACATAAAGAAAGTAAAAATACAGAATAAGACATAATAATATCATGACATAATTTGAAAGTAGGAGATTAACCCAAAGAATGGAAATTGGGTTAAGAAATTCCCTTACCTTGTGTCCGACTTGATTCGACCATTCTTTAACCTCCTGAATAATAAACTAGAGTTAATATCTACCATTTTCAATTTCATTATCCTTTTTATATCACTTATTACAATGTTATGAACATTATGTAATTATTTAAGTTAATAACGGTCGTTTTGTCGATTTTTGGTACTTGAGTCAACAATAAACTTCTTATAATTACAAGTTGTTTATGTGGTAGAATATCCATTATCTCCAGAATTATATTCATGATTTAGATGTCATATATATCATATATATTCAGTATATACATTAATTTATAATATTACGTAACATTTAGAGGTAAAAATGAAATGCACCGTTCATGAAGACGGTAAGCCGTACGTACGCATGAACGCTACTTTCATTTCTATTTCATATTTAATGGAATGAAATCATAATTATATAAAGGTTTAATATAGTTCCAATGTAATATAATATATAATATCATTTACTCTATCCTTTATACATCCCACATATTGCATTAACGATTCACATCACTTTGAGGGGGCGGTAGTCCGCACTTCCTAAAATGAAAATATCGCGTTTACCCATAATGGAAACCATAAAGGTATGCCATAAATGAAAAATACAAAATAATAAGGAAAACAAAAACATAATATTTATCATATATAAAAATAGTGTCATAATAATGGCCACCATTAGAGGTGTTATATGAGTGTTGAACAATCATCGTTTCGTGAGCCAGAAATTCGCCATCCACAGAAATTGTATGTTCTTTAACCATTAGATGTAGGTGTGTGTAAGTGTAAACCAAATACTTATCATAACAAAATTCTAGTATATTTTAGATAATGTTTTTGTTACAAAATAAAGGAATAAAAAGAGTTTAAGGGGTTGGAGAAGCAAAATAAAACAAAATAACATAAGAGAAGATATTACCTTAAAATCGGGTAACTCTTTTTGATTTGAGACAAAGGCTTCCTTGGGAAGAGTTCTGCCCAAAGTGAGGCTTCTAGAAGTAAGAGGGGAAAGTTGGGAGAGTATTTGGGCAGAGGTTGGCCGAGCCAAATGGCTTGAATGTGTGAATAAGGTGGGAGAGGTGGGGGCCTTTTATAAGTGGAGAGGAGGGGCACTCTTGGAAAGTAAAGAAAATTCACTTTATTATAAAATGATTTTCGGATTTTATAGGTCCCACACTTATATAATTCTAGGATAAGATGATAAGGGTTCTAAATCTACTCATACAATAGGTTTTTGACAAGTGTACGCTTTGGATTTTACATTATCTTTCCATTTTATTTAAATCGTTAAATAATGAGGTCATCACTGCATCATCATGATGTCATAAATAATTTAATTTATTTAATGTCTAAAAATTATAAAAAAAATACTATGATGTTGGAAATATTTTTAGATTTCTAATGAATATTTATAGTTAAAATTTGGACTTATGTAACCCCACTTAAAAACTGTTTTAGTAAAACAACTCATGTTTGTGTCAATTTAATTTTAACATTAAATAAATATATATTAATGTCATTTTCCAACTAAAGTGGCTCCATGGGGTCCCCAAGTTGACCCATGGGTTGTATTGGTCGGCCATGACTCATCCAATATAAGTAGGACAAGTTTCAAGCTCATATCATATTATTAAAACATTGTTTTTACCTTAAACTTCACTAATTACCTCTAATCGCGATTAAGAACTTAAAAGTTACTATTCACCAAAAAATTATTTTAATCTCATTGAACCACATTTTACTTCTTAATGACAACCATGTATGTCGGATTTTTGAAAATCAAATCACAGAAGTGGTAATATTTCATTTAAACGAAAAATCAGTTATTTAACTACCACTTAGTGGTTTCACTATTCATCAAAAATTGAAGTTTTTCAGAACAATGCCAAAATTTCACCCTAAGCTATAATTGATATTCCGAATTAAAAAATGATGTCTATTTTAAAAAATTCCAAAAATATAAGTTTCATTAATTAATTTTATAATTAATTCCCGCTGTCACAACAAATAGCGTGTTTTTAAGAAACAATTTATATCAAAAGATTGGCAATTGTTTATGTCCAATTTCAATGTTAAATTAATTCTAATGACCACCATTGGATAAAATTGTAAAAATATATTCTAATTATACTTTAAAACCACTAAATAGTATAATTTATCACTATAAATTATTTTGATTAAAAAAGTTGTTTTTAAGTATTTTTCACTATTCATAAAAAAATTGGAAGTTCTCAGAAAGTTACAAAAAATTCAACTTAGGATAATTTCGATATTACGAATTCAAAAATGAAGTCCATTTTGAAATATAAAATTTCTATAATTTTAAAAAGTGGTTATTACTATTCATAACGGCTACTTTGATTAGTCGCGGTGTTTTAGAACTCGAAGTTGCGTACAATGCAAGCTATTGCATTATTGAATGAGAAGCGTATCGTGGAAGCTCGGGGTGTTACACTATCGGTTGTTCTTAATAAGAAAGATCTTGATCCAGCGGTACAAATTCTGAGCTGAGTACATGTGAAGGATCAGGTATGTACTTTCTCAGGAGAGATACATGGAACACATCGTGAACTTGAGAGAGATTCGGTGGAAGCGCCAATCGGTAATCTACCTTTCCAACACGATCCTGTATTTCGAAAGGACCGATATATCTAGGGCTCAACTTCCCCTTCTTTCCAAATCTCATAACCCTCTTCCAGGGAGATATTTGTAAGAACACTTTATCTCCCACTTCAAACTCTAGGTCCTTTCTTCGGTTGTCGGCATAACTTTTCTGTCGACTCTGAGCTGCTCTTATGTGTTGTTGAATAGATCTGACCTTTTCTGCCATTTCATCAACGAGATCAGGTCCTAATAGCTTTCTTTCCCCAACTTCATCCCATCAAGTTAGAGTCCTACATTTCTATCCATAGAGAGCTTCATAAGGAGCCATCTGAATACTGGAGTGAAAGCTATTATTATAAGAAAATTCCACCAAAGGTAGGTGTTGATCCCAAACTCCTTTGAAATCCATAGAGCAAGCTCTCAACATATCTTCTAGGGTTTGAATTGTTCTCTCAGACTGACCGTCTGTCTGGGGATGATAAGCAGTGCTGAAACTCAACTCTGTATCTAGAGTATGCTGAAGACTTCGCCAGAACATCGAGGTAAATCTCGGATCCCGATCAGATATAATAGAAAGTGGTACTCCATGCAATCTTACCACTTCCTTTACATATATCCTGGCAAGCTGATCTAGAGAGAAATCCTCTCTAATAGCAATGAAGTGTGCAGACTTTGTAAGACGATCAACTATGACCCAAATAGCATTATTGCCTTTGGATGTTTTAGGAAGTCCTGTGACAAAGTCCATAGTGATGTTTACCCATTTCCATTCGGGTATGGGTAATGGTTGTAACATCCCCTTAGACTTCTGTCTCTCAGCTTAAACTTGTTGAAAAACCAAGCTTGGAGAGACATATTCAGCAACATCTCTTTTCATGCCATCCCACCAGAAGTACTCTTTCAGGTCCCTATTCATCTTCGTGCTTCCAGGATGAATAGAGAATGATGAAAAATGAGCCTCATCCAGCAGCTCCTTCTTTAATTCGGGGATGGGAGGAACACAAACCCGATTCCTGAACTTTATTATCCCATCACAATCAAGGTTGAATTCAGGAACATTTCTCACCTTATTTTGTAACTCGACATCTTCTTTCTGTGCCTCTTTAATCTTCACATGTATAGATGGTTGAACATTCATTTGAGAAAGATAATATTTTCCCCCTTCCATTATAATTCCAAGATCCATCCTTTGTAAATCCATAAATATTGGATCTTTTGTGATCCTCATCATGGATAAACTAGCATGGTCTTGTCGACTTAATGCACCTGCCACCTTGTTTGCTTTCCCAGGGTGGTAATGGATTGAGCAGTCGTAATCCTTAATCAGCTCCAACCATCTTCTTTGACGCATATTCAACTCCTTTTGTGTGAAAATATACTTTAAACTTTTATGATCAGTATAAATATCACACCTTTCACCATAAAGGTAATTCATCCAAATCTTTAATGCAAAGATTACCGCAGCCAACTCCAAATCATGTGTTGGGTAATTTTGCTCATGGAATTTCAACTGTCGTGAGGCATAAGCTATCACCATATCATTTTTCATAAGAACACACCCCAATCCCTTCTTGGATGCATCACTGTAGATCACAAACCTTTCTCCACTACAAGGCAGTGTGAGCACAGGTGCACTGGATAACCTTCTTTTCAACTCCTTGAAATTCTCTTCACATTCCTCTGTCCAAACAAACTTAACTCCTTTCCGAGTCAACTTGGTGAGTGGATTAGATAATCATGAAAAATATTTTACAAAATGTCGATAATATCCAACCAAACCAAGAAAACTTCGGTTCTCAGTTACTGTTGTTGGTCTTGACCATCTTTCGATAACCTCTGTTTTTTCTGGATCCACAGATATCCCCTCTTTTGAGATTATGTGACCCAAAAATGCAACTTTTTGAAGCCAAAATTCACACTTGGTAAATTTGGCATAAAGCTTCTCCTTTCTCAGGGTCTTCAATATAATTCTCAAGTGATCTTCATGCTCTTCCTTGCTCTTTGAATAGACAAGAATATCGTCTATAAAGACTACCACAAATTGATCAAGATAGTCTCTAAAGACTCTATTCATTAGATCCATAAAGATAGCAGGGGCATTAGTAAGACCAAATGGTATCACTATAAATTCATAGTGTCCATACCTTGTACGGAAATCCGTCTTTGGTATATCCTCCCTTTTGACCCTTAATTGATGATACCCTAAACGAAGATCAATCTTGGAAAAGTATTGAGCTCCGCTTAGTTGGTCAAATAAGTCATCAATGCGTGGGAGAGGATATTTGTTCTTGATAGTGATCTTGTTAAGTTCTCGATAATCAATGAAGAGTCTCATTGATCCATCTTTCTTCTTAACAAATAGAACAGGTGCTCCCCAAGGTGACGCACTAGGGCGTATGAATCCCTTATAAAGATTCTCTTGGAGTTGCTTCTTCAATTCCTGCAACTCAATTGGGGCCATTCTATAAGGTGTCTTTGAAATTGGCAAAGCACCCGGTACGAGTTCTATTGAAAACTCAACTTCACGATTTTGTGGAAGACCCGGTAATTCCTCCGGAAAGACATCATCAAACTCCCGTACAATGGGCATATTCTCAATCGTGAGTTTCTCACCAACCATCTGAGATAAATAACCTTCATTTAGTGGAATCAATACCCATAAGATGGAAGAAATTTCCACTGGAAGGTTATGTTCATCCTTGCATTGATAGACGATCGTAGATTGATCTGGAATATGAAATGTGACTTCCCTTCTTTGGCAATTGATATGAGATCCATGTAGAGAAAGCCAATCCATGCCAAGAATCACATCAAATTCTACTAAAGGAAGGATCACAAGATTTGCAGGAAGCACTTTCCCACAAACTTCGATCGGAGAAGAATTGTAAACTTTTGATGCGACTGTTGTGCCATTAGGTGTTGTCACAGCTAACTCAACATCTAATTGTTGAGGTAATACAGTGATACCCTTAGAAAATTTTTTAGAAATAAAAGAGTGGGTGGATCCAGAATCATATAAAACATTTGCTACTTTAGAGTGGATGGTAAGTGTACCTTTCACCACTTCGTTATCATACTCCACATCGCTGATAGAAATTGCATGTGACTTTCCTTTGTCTTTAGCCTTAAGATTTTGTTGACGTTGACCATCATAATCAACCCTTGGATTTGGGCATTGATAGGAATAATGCCTCATCTCCTTGCACTTGAAACATTGAAGTGTAGTAGGTTCATTCTGTGTATCCCTTCCTTTGTTTGCATCATTAGACATCTTCTTCCCATTATCGCGACATTCAAATGCCCGATGACCTTCCTTTCCACATTTAAAACATTTACTTGTCCCTTTAAGACAACTCCCTCCATGTTTCTTTCCACACTTTGAGCATAAGGGAAATCTCATCTTCTTTTCAGTGTGCTCTTTAGATTTTCCTTTGAATTCCATCTTCCTCTTCTTATCAAACCCATGTGACTGATGGGTTACTCCAATCTCCATCTCGACTTTGAGAGCACATCGAATGATTTCCTCGTAGCTATTGAAGTCCCTTATGGCTACGCCCTTCGAAGACTTGGTTTTAAGCCACTAAAGAATTGATCGATCTTACTCTCAGGTTGGATAATAATACCAGAAGCGTACCTTACAAGTCTTGTAAAATTTTCTTCATAGGTACCAACAAATTCATCATCCCTTTGCTTCAGTTCAAGAAACTCTTTCTCCATCTTTGTTCGGAGAATACGAGGGAAGTACTTATTGAAAAATAAGTTCTTGAACTCATCCCATTCCATAGACTCAATTTCATCCCTTTGCCTCGTATTCTTAATAAGATTCCACCATTGATCAGCATCTCCTTCCAAAGGATACACTGCTAGGATGAATTTATCATGTTCAGAACATTGAAGAACTGAAAATATCTTTTTAGTAGTACTAATCCATTGTTCAGCAACTAATGTATCAGTAGACCCGCTGAAAGAAGGTGGATGCTGCCTCATGAAGGATTCAACAGAATGTTGCTCCTTCCTTTGCTCGTTTGGAAGTCCTGCATGATTCATATCTTCAGAAAGTTGTGTGAGAATGGCTACAAGATTTTGCATTCCAGCTCCCATATCGTTTGGTTGCTCAGGGGGACAATCATTGCATTGCCCATCGCATTCCGCATTAACACGGTTCCTTCGGGTTCCAGCCATTGACTAAAACCAAGAATAATAGTGTGAAAAACACTAATTATAATAGGAAAACAACATAATCAAGGATAAAATTTCACACTTAAGGTCTTATCCTAGGGTATTCATGGCCATTTCTAAAACACTAAGATTGTGTTCTATGCTTAGACTTATCCTTAGGGTTCTTACTAAGGCTTTCACATCCTAGTTTCCAAAGGTTGACTATACCTTTCCTCTGATACCAACTATAACGACCCATACTTTACATACATTGTTAATACTTCAAAATTGAAGCACCCTTATTACAACATATGACAAAACCACAAAGGACCGTATAGGTATAGTGTCTTTAGAAACTGGGAAACATAAACAACTGGTTCATAAATCTTCTAAATTGTCTCCCATTTATTTCATCATATCTAGGGTCCCTTTTAGCATATTCTACTTAATATCCATCTTCCTGACCTGGGGAAAAGAAAACATAAAAAGGTGAGCTCAAATGCTCAGCAATGGCAAATATAGGAAATAAAAATCATATCATATCTTTTTGAAAATCATAACCCGCAAAAGAGATCATAATATCTTAACATGGAACAAATCATAGAAGTGAAAATGAGATCCCCATAATCATAACATGAAACTTGAAATATTTGTGGCATGCACACATAATCATGGAAAATAATTTCTTGTTAGTCATGACTCATTGCCAAGACTATCTTAGTGGACAAAGTCCCTTTCTGAACCGAGTCACCCTCGTTCCAGTCCTGTTTCACTGAACCGGTATAACCTACCGTTCCAGCCATGTCTATCTCATGAGATATAAAATCTTTACCCAATGCATTGGAGAGAGATATAGGTCCCACCCATATTATAATGAATCCTTTCTTATGTGTTCCACATAATCATAAACCATACATCATAGCGTAACCCATGTAATAAAAATGGAATTATTAAACAACATGACATCATAAAACAATTCATATAAGATAAAGGAATTCATAAAAATATTTCCATCACAACATAATCAAATCCATGTAATAATAGGGATAAAAACAGAACCCTTTTATTATCTTAGATGGAAAATAATTTTGATAAAATACTTGAACTTCATTCTTGAAGAAAATATCCTTTCTACTTCAAAAACACTATTCCTTTCTTAACATGTCATACAATTTTAAACTAAAAGAAGTTGATTAAAAATAAACATGAATACTTGTAAAGGAAGATTCTTGGAAATAATGTTTTAGAAATCCATTCATGCCGTATAAGTAAAAAAAACATTCTTCGTACTTTTGTCAGAAAAGTCAAAAAGTACCTCGTACGAAATAACGACAAAAGATTCCTTTCATATTATTTACTAAAAACTCACCGAAGGGTAAAATTGGATTTAAACTAGTGTAAGTGGATGGAAACAATATTACATATTTAGGGAACATGGATGTGGATGATAAAATACACCCCAATAAATACTTACGAATAAACAATCTCGGATAAAAATGAGATTGTGATATTTCCCTTACCTTAGGTCCGATTTGCTTTGTATGTGTCCGAAACTCCTGTATAATGGTTTAAATAATGTTATTTACTTATTCCAGAATCATACATATTGATATGATATCATATATGGTCATATTCTTAGCTTCTTGTTAGTAATATTTCATTGTTACTTGTTACTTGGGTCTTTATTGCCTTTTGTTCTTATGCGTGTTTTGCCGAATAAATTCTTATTCTTCTTTTAAGGTTATAGATACCTTATATCCAGAATAGTGTTAGTGTAACATATATCATACTTATTCATTCAATTCATTTATATAATTACTATGTAATGATGATCATGTAGAACGAGTCGCATCACATCGTGGAGACGGTATTCCGTACGTACGCACGAGTGATGATATCGTTTCTATGATCGTGGAATTGTATTGGAGTATATGTATATTATTTCAGTATCAATATTACTTTATAATAATCATAAATAGTTACTCATTACACCATTATACCCATCTTTGTAAGGTGATGGTGGAAAATAGATTACACCACGGCGTGGAGACGGTATTACGTACGTACGCACGCGCGATGATTTCATTTTTCCGTAGGATGGATAGAAGGTGAATTAGGGTTGTTTAATATTTATAATAACATATCAGTATGTAATTAATACTGATGTTATTACTTTATCATGAAACAACTAAAGAAGAAGAAGTTCAAGAAGAAAGAAATTGAAAAGATCGGTAATGGATATTACCTCTTCTTCGGAACGCTTCTTTGAATCCTCCACTTAGGGAACTAAGATTGGTCTTTGAAGAATACCAGGACCTCTAGGATTATTCTAGGGAAGTGGAGAGGAGAAAATGGCAGGGTTTGGCCGAGCTTGAGTGCTCAAATTGGTGTGAGGAGGAGGGGGAGGAGGTGCCCTTTTATAAGGGAGGAGAGGGGCACCTTAGGAATGTCTCAAAATATTATTTTATATTAAAGTCAAAATCGGTTTATAATGGTTCCAAAGGGTTTTATTTAGAAGATATATGGGGATGGGTCGAAATCCTATCAACCAATATCATTTAGACAAGTTAAGGTATTATTTTAACCTTATCAATTAGATTTAACTCTAAGTTAAATAATTTAACTTTTACCGTGTCTTTTTGTTTTTTACACTATATGGTTAATACACTTACTATAACATGCCAAACGAACCCCAAATTGTTTATTATTAATATATATATCCGTATCTAAGTCATTTGGCTGAACCTTAGATTTTTAGGAATAAAATAACAATTAATAATATAATATTTGATTTAAAAACTATTTTGTGTCAATTTTGACACTATTTGATATATGATTTTTGTGAAAGTCATAACAGAATTATATGTTCGAACCAAGTTGATTAAATCAACAATAATATATCATAGTAACCTAGAAAATTATTGGAATTCATAAAAAGTCTCAAATTACATTTATTTTGGTGTTTATAACATCAATTATGTCAATATTTCATAAATAAGATAATTACTGCATCATAATTGTGTCATAAATAAATTAAATTATTTAATGTCTAAAAATTATAAATAAAATACCATCATGTTGGAAATCTTTTTATCTTTCTAATGAATATTTATAGTAGAATTTATCTTATGTATAACCCCATATTAAAAATTATTTACTTATTAAACTTTGATTTTAACTATTTTAACCCTTCTTTAAATAAATTAATAATAAATGTTCTAATCTAACCCAAGTGGGCCTAAATGGTCATATTTTATTCCTAAGTTTGTTTTTGGTCGAATTAAACTTATCCAATAGAATTAGGACATGTGTTAGGGTAATAGTAAAATCATTTTTACCCTTAGTTACCCTATTTACTATTAATCGCGGTAAAAAAAGTAAAAAGTTACTATTCACCAAAAATTTATTTTTATCTCATTGAACCACATTTTACTTACTGATATCAACTGTGTCTGTCGGATTTTAGAAATTCCATTCACAGAAGTGGTAAAATTAAGTTTTATGCAAAAATTCAGTTTTTAACCTACCACTTAGTGGTTTCACTATTCATCAAAAATTGAAATTTTTCAGAAAAATACCAAAATTTCACCCTAGGCTAATTTCGGTATTCCGAATCCAAAAATGAAGTCCATTTTGAAAAATAAAATTTATAAAATTTCAAAAAGTGGTTATTACTATTCATAACGGCTAGTTTTAATAATATTTTAATAGCATATCGTTGTTTAGTGAAACTCGGTATTGCGTACGACGCAAGCTATCGAGGAAGGTCGCGATTGCGTGTAAAGTAAGCCAAGAAAGTGTGTAGTGAATGATTCTTTTGATGATATATAAAAAACAAAATATTACTCATAAAAATCTCGGGTGTTACAGTCATCGTGCACCTGGTGTTCCGCTTCAGCTTCCTTTATAGAGGTAGTTCTAACCGAAGTAGGAGTAGTAGGTTGCACCATCTTTGGAATAGCAGAGAGCAGATCGGGAAAGCATATGATATTTTCTAATTGTACCAATCCTTAGAGATCAGAGTGTGATCATGGTTGTGGTCTTCATTAGTGTCAGATAGGCCATAGTGGATGTTTTTGTCATCTTCATGCTTTAGCATTGCGAGTGTTAGGAAATCCAGATGTTGTTAGAAGTAAGATTTCCTTATTTTATACTTCGGTATAAGTATTTATTGATTTAGGAGTGACACAATCCTTAATATAACCTTCTTTTTTCCATGCTTTTTGAATTGAGGTAGAGAGGCTTCCAGTGCCCTTGGAGTTGACTACACTAGTTGGAGGATGACCTGACTTTTTTGAAGTATGTAGAGATTGTGATCTAATGCTGGGGTAGCACTACTCGTGGAAAAATTTCCTATGTTTATGAATACAACCATATGATTTCATCCTCGACCTGGATCGGTTGAATTTAGTGTAGGCTATCGTGGATTTCTTTTGGAGGCAGGTGGTGTTCTTCGATGCTTATGGAGATTCGACAGTGTTTGTTGGAAAGAAAGACCCTCAGATGGGCTAGAGGCATGTTCCATCCTTGTCATCCTTGATGACTGATTTGATTCTAAGTTCCTCAGAGGTTTAGCAGTTGGCATTTTTTAGGGTTGTAGAATAGTACCCTGATATCCTTCCAAAAGAGGTTGTAGCATTACCCCCATCGACGAGAGATCGAGTTTGAGATCGAGCTATAGCTAGAGCGTCTCCTATATCTATGTATCTATATAGGATGTCCCCTTCCAAGTTACGGGAGATGCATATACATATCGATAGTCTGATATAGAGTAGTTTTTTTGGATGAGTTTGTCACCATGGGTCACACTAGTTTTGTTCATGAAGAAGGATGATGGCAGTTTGAAGTTGTGTATTGATTATCATCGCTTAAACAATGTGACAATGAAGAATTTCTATCCTATTTCACAAATTGACGATTTATTCGATGAACTGAAGGGTGAAAGTTGGTTATATAATATCGAATTGTAGTTAGGATATCATCAGATGTTTTTGAAGGATTAGGATATCCTGAAGACTGCTTTCCATTGTCATCATGGGTATTACGAGTTCGTTGTAATGCTGTCTGGTGTGACGAATTCTCTAGCTGTGTTCATAGGATTGATGAACTTTGTGTTCCGTGAGTTCCTAGATAAGTTTATGGTGATTTTTCTTGATGTCATCCTTGTGTACGCTTTATCTGAGGAGGAGCATGAAGAGCATCTGGATGCTATTTTTGGAGTTATTTGTCAATGGTAACTATTTGGGAAGTTGTCGAATTGTGTGTTTTGGGATCGAGAAGTTATTTTCTTTGGGAATGTTGTATCCTAGCAGGGAGTACCTATTGATCCATAGAATATAGAAGCAGTTGTGTCTTGGGAAGCCCCCAAAACATTGGAAGAGGTGTGAATTTTCCCTGGTCTCGTAGGCTACTAAAGGAGATTCGTATCCAATTTATCTTAGGTTGTGACTCCACCGAAAATATAGAATAGGAAGGATTAGGTGTTTTTGTGGACAGATTATTGTGAGGCAGCTTTTGAGTATCTTAAGGAGAAGTTGGTCAGTGATCTAGTTCATTGTCTTCCCACATAGGGAGTTTAGTAAGATGTTTTCTTCAATGCTTCGTATATAGGGTTAGGTTGTGTTCTCATGCTGTAGGGATCAGTTGTTTCTTATGAATCTTGGAAATTAATTCCCCATGAACGTAACTATCCCACACATGATCGTAAGTTTAAAGCAATTTTGTTTTCTCTGAAGTTGTGGAGAAATTACCTCATTCATGAGTGCTTTGTGGTTTTCACATATCATAAGTGCCTGTGGTATGTTTTCTCCCAACGCAAATTGAACTTGCGATAGAATTGGTGGATGGACTTATTATAGGAATATGACTTCGAACTATCCAATACACCAAGAAAGTGGAATGTTTTAGCTGATGCGCTGAGCAGGAAGTCACGTAGTGATGCAGTACATGAATTTGGTTATTCTTGGAGAGTGATGGAAGAATATTCCTCATTACATCTCAATATGGTAGAAGTTGTGGGTAGAGGTTGTCTTTTTAATTGACCGTGAAATTATCTCTAGTGAAACAGGTGGAAGAGTCCCAGTTGGTGGATCTAGAGTTGGAGGTCTAGAGAGACTGATTTTTTTGTGGCTAGGTCCCTGGTGGTTGGTTTGAGGATGAAAAACATCAAGTGTTTTATCATGTAAGGCTTTTCAATCCTTTGGAGATGCGTGAGATAGTTCTAATAGAGTTACATATTTTTACTTTAGTAGTGTGTTCTGGTGTGACAAAGATGTACTGAGCCCTGAAGAGTCCGTTTTGATGTCCTGAGTTGAAACTAGCATTTCAGAGTTTGTGTCTCAATGTTTTTTCTTCTAGAAGGTGAAGGACAAGTAGTGTGTTCCTGGTGGTTTTCTCCAACCATTTGATGTTAATCAATGGAAGTGGGAGGAAATATTTATGGACTTTGTTACTTGTTTACCTCAACCTCAGGGAGGCCATGATTCTATTTGGTTGGTAGTGGATCATTTAATGAAATCATCCCACTTCATCATGGTCAAAGAGTCAGGATCAATGGATTTTTTTTGAGGCAGTATCTTGAGGAGGTGGTGAGACTCCATAGAGTCCTGAGGAAGATCCTTTTTTATTGAGATACTTTTTTTACCTCTAGGGTGTGGAGAGGTCTCCATCATTCTTTCGGTTCTTAGCTATGCCTTAACACCCCTTTTCATCCCTAGAAAGATGACCAGATGGAGTGAACCAACCAAACTCTTGAATACATGTTGCGCTATTATGTCTTAGGTTTTGGAGGTTCGTGGATGGGGAACTTAACCTTGGTGGAGTTTTCTTAAGACAATAGTTTCCAATCCACCATCGGTATGGCACCATTTTATGCCTTTTATGGATGAACTATCCATTCTACATTATGATAGAGTTAGGTTGGAGAGTTAGCAATTCTTAGACCGAAACTAGTGTACAATAAAAAAGAGATGGTTCAGGTGATTTGTGAGAAGATTAGGGCAGTGAAGGATTTTCAGAAATCATATTTCGGTCAAAGGAGGAGACCTTTGGAGTTTGATGTTAGGGATCACGTGTTTCTGAAGGTGACTCCCTATTGTGGGCAATTAAGGTTTGGTCATGGGAGTAAGCCACTCCACTATTTGTTGGGCCTTTCGATGTGTTGGCTCATGTTAGATCCATGGTGTATTGTGTAGCACATACCCCAAAAATGATCAAGGTACATGATATTTTTCATGTGTCACAGCTCTGTCGTTATCTTCATGATGACTCTCATGTCATCAATTGGGGTGATATCAATGTTTACAATAATTCAAACTTCAAGGAGTGGCCTATAGAGATAAAGGACCGCAAGGAGAAGGTGTTGCATGGGCATGTTATCCCTTTGGTTCATGTATTATGGTGACAGGGTGGCATGGTGGAGAGTACATGGGAATGTGAGTCATAGATACATGCTCAGTACCCCAGGTTATTTAATGTTTAGCTCTTTCCTTGTAACAATGTTCATTTTTTGGTTGTAGACCTTTCTTGCACATGAGATGGATTCCTTTCATTACTTGTTGTGGATTTATATCTTTGAGAGGTATCTCCCATGATAGATAATTTAAGAGCTATTTTTTGTTGTCATGAGGTGTCATGTTGTTCTTTTGATTTGTTTAATCACCTTTGGTGGCGAGATCCTTGAGAGGTATCTCACAGGGTGGTTATTCTGACAACCCCTTTTTTTGTTTTCCCTTTGTGATGGTTTTAGATTCTCGAGGACGCGAATGTTTTTAGAGGTATCTAATGTAAGGGTCTGGATCCTCAAGGATCGAACCTTTGTGCATTTCCGAAGACTGGGGTTCTCAGAGGAGGCTCAGAGAATGTTTGGAGGAGTTCGGTCACAAGAAGGTTGAAATAGGGGGGCTACACGCTGTGATCAAGGGTTACACGACCTGTACTATTTTGGGTTTCAGAAAATAATATAAATTCCAATACGATGGGTTTTTTAGCAGAACCGACCTCAAGGTAGTACATGACGTGAATGGGAAGTACACGTCATGTACTGAACCTACAATGTATGTTTTAAAGACATACTAGCTGCTTGGGTATTTCCAACCCTACGGACAAGGCTCCCCTTCCTCTCATCCTTGGAAACCCAATAGACCCTTCTGTGGTTTTTTAGAGATATATTCCACTAGGATCGATCTCAGTCTTCGTTATTCGATCTGTCTTCGATTTGAGGTAAGATCTACCTCCATTTTTATGGTTTCTTCGATCTGTTTTCTTATATTTCTCTTTTCCATGATATAGAGTTTGATCTCCATGATTCTAAGGGAGTTTATTTTGGTTATTGTTGATGTGGATGTTCCACGACTTACTTGGGTGGATGCAGTTGTTGCAGGGAAGGAGATTGTGATCCGTTTCTTATATATTCTTTTACGTGAAATCATAGAGTCAACATGATTTAGCCCATTGGATCGCAATGGAATTTACCTAGTTAAATATTAGAACCAGATTAAATGAATTGGTTTGATTGCATAACAATTTGCCTCTTGATTTTCTAGATAGTGTGATACCTATGCCTTGCTTGTTAGCATGTTGTTCTTGATGAAATTGGTAAGAATGGGAATCTAGAGTTAATTGATAATTAAATGGATGAAGATAAAGATTAATGTAATTGAATTCAGTTGTTGTTGTTGAAATTTGATATTAATCAAATTTATGCTAACGTGCATGTTTATTCCAGTTGGTTGTTAAACCTGAAGCATGTTGGTTCTTGATGTTTAAAAGAATTTCAAAATAAATTTTTAATTAATTTTTGATATCTATGATAGCATTCATTTTAGGTTACCCATAGTTGGGACCTACTAATAACGAATCAGTTAACATAAGATGGATTAAAGAACTGGTTTTTTGATAAAAGATAAATACTGATAGGGTTCTTATTTAACCTCTTACTTATAAAGGCCAAAGAGCCTTATGCTTGGCACTATGAGAGATCATTGCTTGTAAAGTCAGAAATCCTTATTTAAGGGCCAAGAGAAAAGTTGGTATTTTGTTTGTTTCCTGCTGTTTGTGATGTGATGTGAGCCTGTATGGCCGTTGTGATATGTGGGGTAGGAAGGCCCCCTGGTTGTGGCAGCAGTTGACGCATAGAGTGGAAAGATGCATCATTTTATGCCTATATGTGTTGGGGAGGACACCAAAGACGATGAAATGGGGTGGATATAAATGATTGGATGCTTGATGAATCTTGTTGTTTGTTTATCTGCTTTACTTTCCCCACTTCTTGAGGCACATGGTCTTATTTACTATCCTTCCAAAGGAGGCCGAGATGCGCAGGGTATGCCATGTGCTTTTAATGTTTAGATTCTCTAGGGAGGATGGGCCTATGCTCTTTCTTTAGGTGGAAAAGACTCAATGGGTAGTTAACCTACTCACGGTTTTGATCCCCTTGTGTTTGATAGCTTAATTTTTCTTTTCTAGAATGCCTAGAATTATGGAAAGTAACAATGTTGTTAATTAATGATTGAATAAATGATGTTAACCTATAGGTTTGGATCTTTCTTGGATTAAATGTTGAGGTTATATTTTTGAGAAGCTATGGACTTGGTTTTGTTATGCATATAGGGCATGAAACTTTGGTGTGATGCTAATGAAGTTTAATGTGGAATTGTTAAGGGTTATTTAATGGTTAAAAAATTAATTAACATAAAGTGAAACTGATAAAAAGGGATAAAGTAATCTAATATATATCTTTAAATGGTTGTGTGTTTATATAATACCTATTCTTAGTAGTGTCAGTCGGGAGTCCGAGAGATGTTAGGTGCAGTTGAATCTAAGACTAGGTTATGCCCATAGTGTGGTTGTGAGCTATAATAAATTCTATACTTTTTTGTTTCTATACGCTACTCCACCCTGTCTGTTATGAAAATTGGAACCCTTGGGATTCTGATCCATAGGAGACGGTGTTTACCCCAATATTCTGGTGGGAGGATGGATGACTGACTACCCCCTTTGGCCCCACTCTCTTCTCTTGGTAGTTACTTGTGATGGTAGGCACAATGGTTAGTTTTCCCCATATATGTGTCTATAGGGATGTAATGGATTGTGGTTATTTCCCAAAAATATATTATGGATATAGTTTTCTTTGTGCTATTATAGGTATAACATGTATAGGCTATAGTGGCTTGGGGATCCTTATTTCACATATGGGCAGTAATGGGTTGAGGCATAATGCCCGACGTATGATACACGTTATGAGGGTTTTGGTGGCTCTTAGAAACTACTTATTTATATTTTTTGGTTGTGTGGATAGCATGGTGCTTCACCCAGGTGTCTACGGGCATGATTTGTATTGCATGAGGTGCATGTGGTAGTGCTCGCCCAGGTGTCTTCAGGACGACCTTTTTGGAGAGATACGTCTAGGACGTGTGACATTGGGAAAATAGACAAAATAGTGGGGAATTAGTAGCGGGTACCCTTGATATTATTTATTATATTATATACTATTGGATGCGATATTTGGTGATAGTAGCCTTGGTGAGGTTGGGAACTTAGTATAACTATTTAGGTGATGAGTTAGTTTCACTTGTTGTTCACTATGCTTTAGAATGATTTATTTACTTTATTAATGACAGACCCCATAGAGGATCCTACTGAGTATACTATTATAATCACCCTATATATATATAAACTATTTTTAGGTCACTTGGAGCAGGCCTAGGAAGGGTACACCTTGTGGGGAGGGGGTCGCGACAGCTGTGATCCGAACTCGAGAAGGAAAACCTTCTCACCGGTATGAATTTCCCAAAATGGTATAGGTGTTTACGTGTCATCCTTCACCATGAAAGAAAATTATATGTGATGGAATAACCTTTACCATTTTCACTGGGAAATGAGGCAAGTGATGAAGATATATCTCTATATGAGAAACATATAACTGATGCTACATATATTCTGTGCTGCATGATATCATCCATGGGCAATGAGATCTTGAAGAAAAATGAGGATATGAATGCATATAGCATGATGTCCCACCTTCAAGATCTCTTTCAAGAGAAGGAAAGAAAAGAGAGGTATGAGATCTCCAATTATTTGTTTACCACTAAGCTTGGAGAGTCTTTTCTAGTTGAGCCTCGTGTAGTCAAGTTTATTAGTTGCATTAAATGCCTAGACATATTAGGGATTAGATTCCCAGATGAGTTGCATAAAGATCACATACATTCATCAATACCCAAGACCTTCTCTATCTTTATTTTGAATTGTAATATGAGAAATAATGGGAAGATTATTTTAGAAATTATTACTTTAATTCTCCAAGTGGATAAGAACATGGAGCATAAAAAAATCGCGGTCTTTATGGTGAAAAAGAAGAGGAATGGAAAAGAAAAGGGGACTGCGACTTATAAATAGTCTAAAGCTCCTGAGAACCATCCTACCAAGAAGAAGAAGATCTAGAGGTAGGGAAAGGAAAAGGAGGCTGTGTGTTTTTCATGGGTCAAGAAAATCCATTGGAAGAAGAACTGCACCCAAAATCAAGGGGGATTTAAAGGTTCATTCATTATCAAGTAAAATCTTTCCATATAAACACATTTGGTATTAGATACAACTTGTGGTTATAAAATATATATCCAAATTCAGGAACCTAGTAGATTCCATAATATTTCCAAAGGATAGGTGGATCTACGTGATGCCAATGGTGTGAGGCTAGTTTCTATTTCATTGGTGACTACCACCTTTCATTACCAACATGAATGATTTTGGTTTTACATGATTTTTATTATGTACCTACTATTACCATGGACATAATTTATGTATCGGGTTTAGATATAGATGGGTTTATTTTCATGTTTGAAAATAAAAGTTGTTTATTTTACAAGGACAACATATGTTATGGTATGAAAAATTTAAACAATGGTCTGTATGTATTAAATTACAAAACCAAGTGCTAGAAATTGATAACAAATCAATGTAACATGACTCATATGACACTCAGATGTGTAATCACCATATCGTTCATTTAAATGAGAAGCGTATGACCAAGCTCTGTCAAGATGGTCATTTAGACTCTTCTTATCTATAACCACATGATAGATTCTAATATTTTTGGAAGGTAAAAAGACCAAACTGTCATTTGGTGGATAGGGTGAAAGGGCCAAAAAGATTTTAGGATTGGTACACACTAATGTGTGTGGACCATTTCCTATATAATCTTGAGGGGGATATTATTACTTTATAACTTTTACTAGTGACATGAGTTTATACGGCTATATCTACTTAATGAAGTTTAAGTATAAGTCCATTGATAAATTCAAGGAATTCAAGAATGAAGTATAGAATCAGCTTTGTAAGAAGATAAAGAATCTTCAATCAGACCGAGGTAGAGAATATATTAACCAAGATTTCATTGACTTTCTACAGGATTTTTGGATTCTATCTCAACTACCTCCACCTTATACACCATTGTGGAATGTTGTTAGTGAAAGGAGGAACCACAAATTGTTGTACATGGTATGGTCAATGAAGAGTTATGTAGATCCTCCATTATCCTTTTGGGGATATGCATTACAAACTATTGCATATACATAAAACTGAGTACCAACTAAATCGGCAAATAGAATTCCATTTTGAGCTATGGAATGGAAAGAAACCGATTTTATCACATTATTTTTATGGGGATGCGAAGAATTTATAAAGGATTTATAAAGAAAAAACATAACACCATGGGGCACAAGGTGTATCTTGATAGGTTATCCTAAGGAAACAAAGAGATACTACCTATACAACCCCTTAGATAAGAAAGTTAATGTCACCAGATAAGCCATATTTCTTGAGAGGGATAACTTTATAAAAAAAAGATAGTGGGAGAAAGGTTGACTTTGATGATGTTTATGCAAAAGATACACAGGAGTTGGTATAAGAACAAGTTCCACAGGTCCCCATGGAATAAGTAGTTCCATGAACAAAAGTACTGTGTAGGAGTGTATGAGAGGTAACAGAACTAGAGAGATATTGTTTTCTAGTCACCAAGGATGGTGACTCATTTTTGTTGGACAATAATGAACCTCTATCTTAAAAGGAGGTACGAGAGAGCTCAGAAGCTGCAATATGGATAGAAGCTATGAATTCTGAGATGGATTCCATGTATCAGAACCATGTTTGGGTTCTTGTTGATGCACCACTTGATGTAAAGCTTGTTGGGTGTGAATGGGTATTCAAGAGAAAACTGGAATTTGATGGTAAAGTAAGTACCTATAAAGCAAGTCTAGTGTCTAATGGTTTTAAATAGTGTCAATGTATTGACTACGATGAAACCTTTTATCAAGTTTCCATGTTTTAGTCCATTAGAATCATAATTTCCATAGAAGCTTACCACAACTATGATATTTGGTAGATGGATGAAAAAAACTACATTCCTTAACATGAACCTTTAGAATGATGTCTATATGACACAACCAGAAGGGTTTGTGACACCAGGTTATGCCAAAAGAGTTTTTGAGTGGTAGAGATCCATTTATGGATTGAATCTAGCATCAAGTTCATGGAATATTTTATTCGATGAAGCCATAATAGAATTTTTTTTCATTAAGAATGAATGTGATCCATGTGTTTATAAAATATTTAATGGTAATGTGGTCACTATCCTTGTAGTGTATGAAGATGAAATATTACTCATTTGAGATAACATACCAGTATTACAATCAGTTAAGGACTGATTGAACAAGTGCTTCTCCCTAAATGACTTAAGTGAAGATCATTCATGATATATCCAAGAGGCTATTTGGAACATGCCAAAATACATATATTGATGAGATACTAAAGTTATTGAGTACATAACAATCTGAGAAGGAATTGGTTCTAGCTTTAGATGGTTTACATATTTTTAAGAAAATCTGTTCCCAAACACTACAAGAGAAAGATAGAATGAGAAAGATCTTATATGATTCTGCGATATGATAAATCATGTATTCCATTTTATATACTATACACGATGTTTCCTATGCATTTATCATGGTAGAAAGATATCAAGAAGATCCCAGAAAACAACATTGGATTTCTGTTGAGACTATCCTTAAGCATTAGAGAAGAACTAAGGATATATTCCTGGTGTATGGATGAGACGAGGTGCTTTTCATCATAGGGTATGACGATTCTAGTTTTCAGAAAGGTCAAAATGTGATGAAGTTGCAATCATGATATGTTTTCTCTCCCAACGGAGATGTTTTGAGCTAGAAGAGTTCAAAGCAACTAGTTGTCACTTATTCTACAATGGAGTTGGAGTATGTAGTGGTTTTTGATGTAGCTGAGGTAGACATATAGATTTGTAACTTTTTATAGGAGCTTGATTTGGTACCTAGAAGTAAAGACCATATCACATTGTATTGTGATAATATTGCAATGGTGGATCTTGCAAAAGAGATAATGTCACATCAGCAGACAAAACACATACTCCAGAAGTATCACCTCTTGAAGGATTTTTATCAGAGGGCTGAAGTTCTAGTGAGTAGAGTACCCACATGAGAGAACGTAGTGTACCCCTTGACTAAAGTCTTGTATCAGCAAGAAGAATGAATATAATGAGAGAACTATCAGACTAAAGGTTGTTAGCAGTTGGATATAGTGAAAGTGAGAGTCTATTGGAGTTGGTGTCCTAGAACCAAATTCTTTTGTACTTTATGATAACTTATATTCATGGTTTTGAATATTAATAAATTCCTAATCAAATAATGATTATTCTTCTATGTGGAATTGTATGTGATAATGTCCAAAGAGTGACTATCCCACTAAAAGGTCATAGTGGATCCCTACTATATTGATAACCTATAAGTGCAATAAAAATATTCTTCAATATATGTTCTATATCCTAATGATATCATTTGAGAGACTCAAATTATTCTAGCTATTAGGAGTGGAGACTCATAGGACTTTGAGTCACCTTATCATGGTGTACTCAATTGGTAATTTACAAGAGGATATTATAAGAACGAGACCCTCCAATAAGAAATATACATTTATAAGTGTCATTGAATGTCATTATCCTTGAATGTGTGTATTAGTCATTATATTTTATGATTATTATTAATTGGTATCATGACTTGTCCACTTTGATGTATTTATGAAAACTGTGATAACACATGGGTTGATTGCACTAGTATTCAACCCACTTGATTAGAGATATTGAGACAAAGGGATTATAATACACAATAAGCATTCGTATGTGGTAACATGTCATTGTAGCAATAACTTATTTCTCTATCATTGCCTTGGAATGTTTCTAGATGCTAACCTTGGATTTTAGGATGCTTTGCCTAATGCCACTAAGAAAGAGGCCTAGAGGGTCACTGTAACGACCCAAAATTTCATTAATGGAAATCCCTATTGATCTAATTTAATGTCTCTTTATGTTTATATAAAATTTCAAATTCTTTGGTTTTATGTTAAGAATTTTGACCGTTTCTAATATAGCCGTTGAACAATGATCACATGATTAGTATAAATATAGGACTTTAACAAATCCAATTTACTCAAAAAAAGGAAGCGATGGAATGATCTAGTAGAATTGCCCCATACGAAGCCCATTTTTCGGATCTCGGAAAAGAGGTGGCGTCTTTGGGATTCGCCCTTGACCAAGCCCAAGATGAGCTTCAGCATATCAAGCTCGAACGTGATCGTCTACGGGAAAAGTGGAAGTTGATTGAAATTACCCCTCGAGTGATGTTATCCGTGCCACCCGAAGAGTCTGTCACCATCACACACCTTAACCTTAGGTCTTATGTGACTGTTTTAAGGGGTTTTGTAACAAATAAGTAGTACTATCTTCATGTATATTTATTTTGTATATAATAATGAATATAATTTCTGGTCATTTTTGATACATTGTAAATAGTTTTTAAAGTACAAATGGTGTTTTTAGTTATTATTTAATAAGGAATATATTTTATTAAATTAAGGTATTTTTGAATTAAATAATATTTTAATTAAATAATAATAATATTATTAAATTAATTTCTATTAAATATAAAGGATCTTATAATTTTATGAATGAAATTAAAATTTTTATTATGGTTTGAAATCCATTTCTGTCAAAACCCATGAATTTTCGATAAATGTCAGTTTTTATTTTAAAAGTAAAAATTAACATATTTAGAAAATTATTTAGATAAATAAATGTTATTTTTGGAATGAGGACGTCGAAATTATCCGATGGTGAATTTTTCATAATTTTCTGAGACAGTCAAATGTTTTGGTAAAAATTAAATACCGTTTAAATATATAATGTGTTTTATGACATCATAATGAACCAATAGTGATGTAATAAAATACTATAATCTTTATGTTCGGCCAATATATGTTTTACCATTAAAATAATGTGATTTTGGGTTTGTTTGACTTACTTTTAAAAGCATTAATGGACCCCTCAAGACTTATTCAACACCATGCCTTTTTAAATTAATTTCTATGGGAGTGTGACTCACCTCCACATAATCAACCCTAATATTTTAAGACGTTCGGACTTTGGCCTTATAAAATATTGTTTTCCTCTTCCCTTTTCCAAAAACCATTGGCAAAAACCATGAGACGGTTTGTGGTTTGGATTAATTTAATGTAAGGGGACTCAAACCTAAATAATAAAGAATTCCCTCACCTTTCCTATATAAACCCACCCAAGATCCCACTTCCTCCTCACTAAAAACCTTTGGAGTTCGTCCAACCTCTTCCCTACTCTCTCTAGAATCCCCCCAAGGTTCCCCAAGCTCTCAAGAAGCCTCTCACAAGCCTCTCTCTAGCCTTTGGAATCACACTTCCAAGTAAGGGTTTTTCTTCCTTTCTCATTTTTGTCAATTTTCTTTAAGTTGTATTGCCCTTTTAATTTCAATTTTGAATGTGGGGGTATTGTTCCTCACCTCCCCCATACTTCCCTATTATTTTTTTTAATGATTGGAGACCCCTTTATCTCTCATTAAATGCCTCCCATGTACATCTGTTACTATGCCGAAATTCCGAAAGGAACTTCTCTCTCTCCTTTTACATTCAAGCAATAATTTTGTATCATGAATCTAAATTCCATTAAAATTGTTTGGACATATATCTATATGAAATACTTAATTTCAATTACATGTAAATATGATGAGGAACCACTTTCCCTCTCATCAACCATTTTTATGAATTCTTATGTCACGTCGTTATGCTGCCGAAATCACATCGATTTTCTAAGCCAATGTCATTGTGTAGTGAATACCATGCCCATTTCTCCATCAAGGGTATTCACCTTTATGCACATTTAATTATTTATTATAAAGTTTAATTATGAATTCCACATTCCTTTATCGTGGAATAAATGATTATGTTTTATGAATCCATGTTTTATGATCCATGTGGCACACATATGGAGGAAATGAAATGTTTAAGAAGGGTGCGCCCTTATAGCGCTCCAATGCATTGGGTAAAGTATAGTATCATGATACGTCATGTGCAATGAGTGTTGAATCATGCTAATTCAAGTGCAACGAGGGTTTACTCATGCTTCATGTGCAATGAGTATTTACTCATGCTCCATGTGGAATGAGCCTTGGCTCATGCTAATTCCATGTTAAGTGTTGTTGCCACATTTCCATGTTATGATTATCATGCTTTATCATGCATTTATGTTCATGTTTCTCTTATGATATATTGATATGACTATGTTCTAACATGTATTGTACTCCTCATGTTATTACATGTGTATTCCCTTACTGGTCTTTGTAGCTCACCCTTTTCTTATGGATGTCCTCAAGTTATCCCATGCAATGCTAAGTACGAGGGAATGCAGTGGTCATGTAAAGGAATTTTTCAATAAAGATGTTTTATTTCATGTTTTAAGTTTTTATGTAATGATACTAATCCCCAAAGACACTAAACCTCTCGATATTCTTTATTGTATCAAGTGAAGTTTTATGTAATAAATCATGTTTAAGTTTGTAATAAAAGAAGGGTTGCCATAGTTGGTATCAGAGGATAGTTTTAGTTATTTTTTGGGATTAGGATTAGAAAACCCTAGTAAAGCCTAAGAGACAAGACTAAGTAAAATAAAAACATCCCTAAGTTTTGGTAAGTACTAAGTAAGTGGTTTATCAAAAAAATACATCCTTGAATGGATACGAGCAGGTAGAGGTGGCTCTAGCACAGATGTATCCTAGGGGTAAAACCCGGAAGCACCGCTTTGAGCTAGACTCGAACGGGAAATGGTGCATGACAACGGGCCTTGATGTAGTCTTAGTTATGACACTCCCGGGGGATATGCTTTGGTAAATTCACAAGCTTAGTATGAACCCTTATTAAAGGAATAAAAAAACCCCTAAGAATATATGTTAGAAAGTAGATCATGAAAATCCTAGATTGAAGCCTATAGACTCATGGGTTAAGGAAATAAAAGTTTATTTATAAGTCATCAACTTTTCTATTTGGATTACCCTTTATGTGTTACCCCTAACTTTCCTTTTATTCCAGCCAATGGCCGGTAATAGGGGGACTCAGGATAACAACCGATGTGAAGATCAGTGTGATGATTGTACTAATGAGATGCCCAATCCAATGGGAGTGGGAATTGCGAACTTTTTCACGCTTCTCTCTCAAATAACTCAAGTTTTGAATAGAAACATGGGTCAAGAGGAACATTCAACCCCCCCTAAGAAAGAACAAGTCACTATCGAGATCTTAATGAGACAAACGCCTCCTAATTTTAGTGGATCATACGATCCCACTATCGCTGAAAAATGGATCAACTCCATTGAAAGGATCTTCTCCATCCTTCAATGTTTTGAAAAAGAGAAAGTTCTTCTGGCGGCTTATCGTATAGAGGGTGAAGCTAATCAATGGTGGACGTCGATCAAAAATATGAAGCCTGAGGAGGATATCGAGGCATTGGAATGGAAGGATTTCCGGAAGATGATTTTCCATAAATGTTTTCCACGCACCCTCCGGCTTAAGATGGAAATGGACTTCATTTACCTCAAGGAAAAAGATGAAGAATTTGTTAGAGAGTACGAGGAAAACTTCACAAGGCCTGCACGATACGCTTTTGTCTTTGTCGTTACCCCCGAATGCAAGGTTGACCACTTCTTTGGTGGTCTGAAGCCTAGATTGCGGAAAGCATTAGCGATCCGTGACTTCGACAGCTGTGAGGAAATTGTCCTATGTGCCCTCAAGGTCGAAATGGAGATCGAGGAATCATAGGGGTATCATGGGGACAAGAAGCGTAAGGTGGAAATCAATTGTAGAGACCCAAATCTTGACGTATATGGACATTACATTACTTTTGCGAATACTTAGTACATAACAAAAACAGACACACAAGGACCGAATAGTTTAGTGTCTTTGGAAACATGGAATGCAATCTTCTAATCATGGTGAAAGATCTTCAACATCTCCCATGAAGATCTTCCACATTTTGTTTTTTTACCTAAAACCTTTCTTTTAATCCTGGGCGGAAATAAAACATAAATAGGGTGAGCTCAAATGCTCAATAAGGGTAAGCATGGATAAAATAAAACATACCATATAAATTTGAACTTAAAAACATGAACATAATATTTAAACATAAAAATATTGAGCAACGACATAAAACATGGAAGTACATGAGGCATAGATCATAATGGAACATAAATCATGATAAAATAGCATGGGAATAAAACATGTAATTGTGGCATCCATTAAGAACATGTAATGATTTCCATAGTAGCCAAGACATTGCTGCCAAGACCATCTTAGTGGACAAAGTCCCTTTCTGAATCGAGTTCACTCCTCGTTCCAGTCCTGTAATACTGAACCAGACTAACTTACTGTTCCAGCCATGTCTATCTCATGAGATATAAATCTTTACCCAATACATTGGAGGGAGATATAGGTCCCACCCATCTCATAATGAAATCATTATTACTTGTGCCACAAAATAAACATACATCATTCATAATAACCCAAATAATAAAATGGGTTTCATAAACATCATCCCATCATCACATAATCCATATAAAACAAATGGATATCATCTCATCATAAGAAAAGTGAAACCATGTAAATCATAGAGACATTATACTTGAAACATACACATATGAAATAAAGTTATCTTAGATGGAAAATGGTTTTGATAAAAAACTTGAAAAGAATTCTTGAGGAAAATATCCTTTTTTCATCAAAATAAATTTTCTTTTCAAAAAATGCCATGAAATTTTAAAATAAAAGTATTTTGTTGAAAATAGTCTTGAAATATTGTAGAGTAAGCTTCATGAAAATTAGGCTTTATGAAACCGTAAAAATCTGTTCATGCCGTATAAGTTAAAAAAACATTCTTCTCGTACTTTTCCGGAAAAGTCAAAATGTACCGCGTAAAAAAAGATTCAATACATACCATGTAGTAAAATTAAAAATGGGTAAAAAAGTCTTTAAACACACATGAAACCATTTTTAGAAAAATGGATGATAAATATAACCCCCATAAATACTTACGAATAAACAATCTCGGATAAAAAATGAGATTGGAAAAGTTATCCCTTACCTTAGGTCCGATATGCTTCGTATGGATACGAACCTCCTGTATAATGATTAAAATAATGTCATTGACTTATTACATAATCATATTCATTGTTATGATATCATATATGTTTCACTTATGACTTTATATTACCCATTCTTTTGTAAATTCCATGTTAAAGTAGTGTTTTGGGTAAAATCATTTCATTTATCGTATGTTTTTCGACTTGTTGTTCTTGATATTATTACTTATATCCTGATTTACATAATTATAGAGTTTAAAACATGATTTATATATAATATATATTCAGAATATACATATATATTATAGATCTATAAAAAGAAAGGAAATACACCGTTCATGGAGACGGTAGGTCGTACGTACGCATTAACGCTGTTTTCATTTCCTTATTGAATTGAATGAAATTAAATAGATGACATACATATATATATACATAAATAAAGTAGCATTATTATGTCATATATTTCATTATTATTAATTATATATACTTTATAATCATTCTTGAATGGTTAATCATGGAAAATGAATCTCATCGCGTTCGTGGAGACGGTAGTCCGTACATACACACGAGCGATGATTTCATTCCCATGAACTTGGAATTGTATTAAAGTGTATGTATAATATTACAGAATCAATATAACTTTACAATAATAATATATATTCATTACTTTCACCATTATACCCATCCAAGTAAGGTGGTGGTGGAAAATAGATTACACAACGACGTGGAGATGGTATTCCGTACGTACGCACGCGCGGTGATTTCGTTTTCCGTAGGATGGATAGATGGTGAAATATGGTTGTTTCATACTTATAATAACATATCCGTATATGAGTTATACTGATTTTGTTACTTCATAATGAAACAACTAAAGAAGAAGATGTGGAATAAGAAATAAAGTTGAAAGAATCGGTAACAGACATTACCTCTTCTTCGAAGCGCCTCTTTGAGACCTCCTCTTATGGCACTAAAATTGGTCTTTGAAGAATACCAGGACATCTAGGATGTTTCTAGGAAAGTGTATAAGATAGTTTGATAGGGTTTGGCCAAGCTTGAAGGCTCAAAGTGGTGTGAGGAAGAGAGGGAGGAGGTTCCCTTTTATAAGGGAGGAGAGGGGCACCTTAGGAAAAACTAAAACTATTATTTTATTATAAAGTCATATTCGGTTTTTAATAGCTCCAAATTGATTTATTTCGAATCTAAGGTTGGTATGGGTCTATATAATCTCATAAAATAGAATTTAGACAAGTTTAGGGTTCTATTTTAACCTTATCATTTAGATTTAACTTTAAGTTAGATAATTTAACTTTTACCGTGTCTTCTTGTTTTCTTACACTATAAGGATAATAAACTTACTATAACAAGACAAAAGAACCCCAAGTTGTTTATTATTAATATATATAACCTTATATAAGTCATTTGGACGAACCTTATATTTTTAGGAATAAAATAAAAATTAATAATATAATATTTGTTTTAAAAACTATTTTATGTAAATTTTAACACTATTTGGTAATTGATTTTTGTGAAAATCATAACAGAAATATTAGTTCTAAAAAAGTTAATAAAATGAATAATAACATGTCATATTAACATATAAAATTATTGTAATTCATAAAAAGTCTCAAATTACATTTA
Source organism: Viscum album (assembly GCA_963277665.1). Lineage (NCBI taxonomy): Eukaryota > Viridiplantae > Streptophyta > Magnoliopsida > Santalales > Viscaceae > Viscum > Viscum album. The sequence goes on from OY728121.1 coordinate 1,300,102,755, forward strand.
TGTGGGTATTTATAACATCGATTATGTCAATATTTCATTAATAATATAATTACTGCATCATCATTGTGTCATAAATAAATTATATTATTTAAAGTATAAAAATTACAAATAAAATACCATTATGTAGGATATATTTTTATATTTCTAATGAATATTTATAGTCGAATTAATATTATGTATAACCCTATATTAAAAATTGTTTAGTTATTAAACTTTGATTTTAACTATTTTAACTATTCTTTAAATAAAATAATATTAAATGTTCTAATCTAATAAAAGTGGACCTAAAGGTTAATATTTTATCCCTAATGTTGTTTTTGGTCGAATTAAACTTATCCAATAGAATTAGGACATGTGTTAGGGTAATAATAATATCATTTTTACCCTTAATTACCCGATTTACTTTTAACCGCGATAAATAAAAGTAAAAAGCTACTATTCACCAAAAATTATTCTCATCTCATTGAACCACATTTTACTTAATGACATCAAACCTATCTCTCAAGTTTTTGAAATTCCACTCACAGAAGCGGTAAAATTAAGTTTTATGTAAATTTGAAAATTCTCCTAGGAGTTGGATAAAAGACGGTCAAAAGTTCAATAAAATTTTTATATCTCAAAAATTATTATAAAATGACTCCAATTAATTACATTGAACTTATATAGGTATTATGTATCAATTTTGACCTAAAATAAATTTATATAAAATATATAATTATTTAAATAAAAAGTCGGTTTTTAAATAGTAACCCAGTGTTTTCACTATTCATCAAAAATTGAAAGTTTTCAGAAAAATACCAAAATTTCACCCTAGGATAATTTCGATATTCACAATCCAAAAATGAAGTCCATTTTTAAAAATAAAATTTATAAAATTTCAAAAAGTGGTTATTACTTTTCATTACGGCTAGTTTTAATAATATTTTAATAGCATATCGTTGTTTAGTGAAACTCGGTATTGCGTATGATGCAAGATATCGAGGAAGGTCGCGATTGCGTGTAAAGAAATCTAAGCTAGTGTTGTGTGTAGTGAAAGATTCCTTCGTTGTTTCGTATAACAGAATCCAATCATATTTCATTTTTATATTGAATATATATATATATATATATACTCAATGTTTCGTAGAATAACTACTATCAAAATTGTGTGTAACATGATCCAAGAATAGTGTTCTATATACTACAAGATAATATGGTGTTGCGTATCATGCAAGGTAATCTTGTTGTAGCTTAAAACACAAGACATTAATGAAATTAAAAGAATATTTTTCATAAAATCTCAGGGTGTTACATTCTACCCCCCTTAAAATGAATTTCGCCCTCGAAATTCGTCGGGGTTATAAATCGTTTACTATTTATAGAAACCCACATCGTAAAAAGGAATACTAAAACATAATTTTAAAAACTAAAGTATGAAATGTAATGATTACCCAACGTAACTCATCACTGGGTTTCCATATAGTAGAACATAGGTGAAAATATGGATATGGAAGAGAAATCTAACCATCATGTTCTGATGGAGAGTGGTAGTGAACATGGCTATGGAAAAGCCAACAATCACAAATCCATAGATTTTTGATGATCTAAGGTACCGTCTGATTCATCAGATATAAGAGAACTAGGACAACATTTTTGGTTTTCAAGATCATTTCCCTAAACTTGACGAAATTGGAATTAGAAGAAACACTTTCGTGATTTTGGTATAGTCTCACCATTGGTCGTTCTTTTTACAATTTCCACTTCATCTCTTAAAGAAATGAAGTTGAATTTGTCATTCGTGAAGTGTTAGCAGATCATGTGATAGAATGATGGGTCATTCCATCTGTCTCAAACAAAACGTTATAAAAGTTATCAAAAATACATAAGTCCATCAATAATGAGATTAATCATATATGGTTACTAAAATGGACTTATACTTTATATATCATACTAATTAATATAATAAAACTAGTTTCTACTAAACATGGACTTCCTATAGGCCAGTGGTAGGCGATAAAGGCCAGTCGCACTTCGGTTGTGGGTTCGATTCCCACAGCCTTGTACGACGCGACGAGTTTTCACCCATCCTGCAGGTTATCCTTTTTCTAAAACTATATTATAAATAATATCTAGAAAAAATCTAGCCTTAAAACATACTAACTTATATCCAACATAATTCATTCCAATCTTTAGGCTTATCCAAAATACATATGTCCAATCTCATAGTATAAAGAAAATGATTACTTGAAATGTCATCAACCAAGCATGTGAATACCATCATTTATCCTCCATATATCTTGTTGGTCACATCCCAATCATGTGAATACCTTAATCATGTATTCTCTTGAAAAATGAATACCCATTAAACCTTAGTGAAAACATGGATGCTGTCAAAAGTTAACTCTTTCCACATATCAAAATCCAAAAATTCTATATACTCAAACCATGATATGCCCTTCTCCTTATATCAGTCATGAGATCATGAATGCTATCAAACATTTAATTTTCTCCTTATCCCTTCATTATGCGCATATCATCTACTTTCCAAAAATATCTCAATAACCTTTCATGGTCACTGGTACCATTCACTATACACTTTCAAAACTTAAGGAAAGTCAAAAGTGTACCAATCCTTAGATATCTCTTTATTCCATAGTACCATGAGATTACTTATACAACATTACACTTGATAAACATGTAATCATTCCACTACCTTCTTAAACCATTGACCGAGCTTCAACAATTCTTTCATCTCACATATCTTTTGTAGTCTCTTCATCATCATCAACATAAATACTACCCATATGACCATACTGATTCTCTTTATGATACTTTCCCTTAGGGAATTGGTTTGCATAATGCCCGTACATTCCACATTTAAAACATTTAACCGTTGTTGATGTCGTAGCAATACCATTATCCTCATCCATGGTGTTAACTGAACCTTTTCCTTTGCACTTACTGGATTTTTGTCCTTCTTTTCCACACCCAAAGCATCTTCTAGTTCCTTTGAAACATTCTCCTTGATGCCTCCTCCCACATAATTTACATAGGGGAAATTGAACTTTCTTTCCTCTATGATCATCATGAAACTCCATATTTCTCTTATTAGCTGAGTCAGGAAACTTACCTAATTTGAGTTTATTGATCATATTATGAGATTGCTGATTTGGCATAATAATGATGTTTGGACTTCCAAATCCCATTTCATTTGGTTTCTCATGAAGAATATTATTCCATTGTCCATTATATCCTCCATTATCATGAATCTTCCTGTTTCCAGCCATTTTCTAAAACCAAAAAAGAATAGCGTGAGAGGCAAAAATCATGCTAGGGAAAACAACATAATAAAGGGGGAGTACTGTCTATATCTAAAATCTTAGGTTAAATTCTATGATCGTTACCGTAGTTCTAAGACTATATCCTATACGTATACTTATCCTTAGGGACATCCCTAGACATACCTTAGAAATATCTCCAGGGATCTCACTAACATTTTCGCATCCTAGTTTCCAAAGGTTAACTAAACCTTTCCTCTAATACCAACTATAGAGACCCAAAGCTTGACGTATATGGACATTACATTAATTTTAGGAATACTTAGTACATAACAAAAATAGACACACAAGGACTGTAATAGTTTAGTGTCTTTGGAAACTTGGAACGTAATCTTCTAATCATGGTGAAAGATCTTCAACATCTCCCACAAAGATCTTCCACTTTTTGTTTCCTTATCTAAAAACTTTATTTTAATCCTGGGGGAAAATAAAACATAAAAAGGGTGAGATCAAATGCTCATTAAGGGTAAGCATGGATAAAATAAAACATACCATATACATTTGAACTTAAAAACATGAACATAATGTTTTAACATAAAAATCTTGAGCAACAACATAAAACATGGAAGTACATAAGGAATAGATCATAATGGAACATAAATCATGATAAAATAGCATGGGAATAAAACATGTAATTGTGTCATCCATTAAGAACATGTAATTATTTCCATAGTATCCAAGGCATTGCTTCCAAGACCATCTTAGTGAACAAAGTCCCTTTCTGAATCGAGTTCACTCCTCGTTCCAGTCCTGTAATACTGAACCAGATTAACTTACCATTCCAGCCATGTCTATCTCCTGAGATATAAATCTTTACCCAATGCATTGGAGGGATATATAGGTCCCACCCATCTCATAATGAAATCATTCTTACTTGTGACACAAAATAAACATACATCATTCATAATAACCCAAAGAATAAAATGGGTTTTATGAACATCATCCCATCATCACATAATCCATATAAAACAAATGGATATCATTTAATCATAAGAAAAGTGAAACCATTTAAATCATAGAGACATTATTCTTGAAACATAGGCATATGAAATAATGTCATATTAGATGGAAAATGGTTTTGATAAAACACTTGAAAAGAATTCTTGAGGAAAATATCCTTTTTTCTTCAAAATCAATTTTCTTTTCACAAAAATGCCATGAAATTTTAAAAGAAAAGTATTTTGTTGAAAATATTCTTGAAATATTGTAGAGTAAGGTTCATGAAAATTAGGTTTTATGAAACCTTAAAAACCTGTTCATGCCGTATAAGTTAAAAAATTACTCTTCTGGTACTTTTGCTGGAAAAGTCAAAAAGTGCCTCATAAAAGAAAGATTTCATACGTACCATGTAGTAAAAGTAAAAATGGGTAAAAAAATACTTTAAAAACACATGAAACCATTTTTATAAAAATGGATGATAAATATAACCCCAGTAAATACTTACGAATAAACAATCTCGGATAAAAAACGAGATTGGAAAAGTTATCCCTTACCTTAGGTCCTATATGCTTCGTATGGATCCGAACCTCCTGTATAATGATTTAAATAATGTCATTGAATTATTAAAAAAGCAAATTCATTGTTATGATATCATATATGTTTCACTTATGACTTTATATTACCCATTCTTTATAAATTCCATGTTAAAGTAGTGCTTTGGGTAAAATCATTTCATTTATCGTATGTGTTTCGACTTGTCGTTCTTGATATTATTACTTATATCCTGATTTACATAATTACAGAGTGTAAAAAATGATTTATATATAATATATATTCTTCATATACATATATATTATAGATCTATAAAAAGAAAGGAAATACACCATTCATGGAGACGGTAGGACGTACGTACGCATGAACGCTGTTTTTGTTTCCTTGTTGAATTGAATGAAATCAAATAGATGAAATACATATATATATAAATAAATCCAGTAGAATTATTATGTCATATATTTCATTATTATTCATTATATATACTTTATAATCCTTCTTGAATGGTTAATCATGGAAAATGAATCTAATCGTGTTCGTGGTGACGGTAGTCCGTACGTACGCACGAGCGATGATATCGTTCCCATGATCATAAAATTGTATTAAAGTGTATGTATAATATTATAGAATCAATATCACTTTAAAATAATCATATATATTCATTACTTTCACCATTATACCCATCCAAGTAAGGTGGTGGTGGAAAATAGATTACACCACGGCGTGGAGACGATATTCCGTACGTACGCACGCGCGGTGATTTCATTTTCCGTAGGATGGATAGATGGTGAAATATGGTTGTTTCATACTTATAATAACATATAATTATATGAGTGATACTGATGTTATTGCTTCATAATGAAACAACTAAAGAAGAACAAGTGGAAGAAGAAATAAAGTTGAAAGAATCGGTAACAGACATTACCTCATCTTTGAAGCGCCTCTTTGAGACCTCCTCTTAGGGCACTAAAAGTGGTCTTTGAAGAAGCCCAGGACCTCTAGGATGTTTTTAGGTAAGTGGAGAATATAATTTTGCAGGGGTTGGCCGATCTTGAAGGATAAAAGTGGTGTGAGGAAGAGAGGGAGGAGGTGCCCTTTTATAAGGGAGGAGAGGGGAACCTTAGGAAAAACTAAAAATATTATTTTATTATAAAGTCATATTCGGTTTTTAAAAGCTCCAAATTTATTTATTTTTAAGCTAAGGTGGGTATGGGTCGAAATAATATCATCAAATAGAATTTAGACAACTTTAGGGTTCTATTTTATCCTTATCATTTAGATTTAACTTTAAGTTAGATAATTTAACTTTTACGGTGTTTTCTTGTTTTCTTACACTATAAGGTTAATAAACATACTATAACAAGACAAACGAACCCCAAGTAGTTTATTATTAATATATATAACCTTATCTAAGTCATTTGTACGAACCTCATATTTTAATGAATAAAATAACAATTAATCATATAATATATGTTTTAAAAACTATTTTATGTCAATTTTGACACTATTTGGTAATTGATTTTTGTGAAAATCATAACAGAAATATTAGTTCGAAAAAAGTTAATTAAATCAATAATAACATGTCATATTAACATATAAAATTATTGTAATTCATAAAAAGTCTCAAATTACATTTATTTGAGTATTTATAACATCAATTATGTCAATATTTCATTAATAATATAATTACTGCATCATCATTGTGTCATAAATAAATTAAATTATTTAAAGTCTAAAAATTACAAATGAAATACCATTATGTATGAAATTTTTTATCTTTCTAATGAATTTTTACAGTCGAATTTATCTTATGTATAACCCTATATTAAAAATGTTTTATTTATTAGACTTTGATTTTTACTATTTTAACTATTCTTTAAATAAAATAACATTAAATGTCATAATCTAATCCAAGTGGACCTAAAGGGTAATATTTTATCCCTAATGTTGTTTTTGGTCTAATTACACTTATCCAATAGAATTAGGACATGTGTTAGGGTAATAATAATATCATTTTTACCCTTAATTACCCTATTTACTTTTAATCGTGATAAATAAAAGTAAAAAGTTACTATTCACCAAAAATTATTCTCATCTCATTGAACCACATTTTACTTACTGACATAAATCATGTCTCTCGGATTTTTTAAATTCTACTCACAGAAGAAGTAAAATTAGGTTTTATGTAAATTTTCAAATTATCCTAGGAGGTGGGTAAAAGACGGTCAAAAGTTCAATAAAATTTTTATATATCTAAAATTATTATAAAATGACTCCAATGAATTACATTGAACTTATATAGGTATTATGTATCAATTTTGACCTTAAATAAATTTAAATAAAATAAATAATTATTTAAATAAAAAATCGGTTTTTAAATAGTAACCCAGTGTTTTCACTATTCATCAAGAATTGAAAGTTTTCAGAAAAATAACAAAATTTCACACTTGGCTAATTTTGATATTCCGAATCCAAAAATGAAGTCCATTTTCAAAAATAAAATTTATAAAATTTCAAAAAGTGGTTATTACTATTCATAACGGCTAGTTTTAATAATATTTTAATAGAATATCGTTATTTAGTGAACCTTAGTATTGCGCACAACGCAAGCTATCGAGGAAGGTCATGATTGCGTGTAAAGCAAGCCAAGATAGTGTTGTGTGTAGTGAAATATTCCTTCGTTGTTTTGTATAAAAGAATCCAACCATATTTCATTTATACATTGAATATATATATATATACACTCAATGTTTTGTAGAATAACTACAATCAAAATTGTGTATAACATGATCCAAGAAGAGTGTTCTGTATACTGCAAGCTAATACGGTGTTGCGTATAGCGCAAGGTAATCTTGTTGTAGCTTACAACACAAGACATCAATGAAATTAAAAGAATATTTTTCATAAAATCTCGGGGTGTTACATCAATGATGGTGGTCCGATGGATAAATCCTAAGGTGCTAAAAAGATCTACCACCCCACTTTCCAAAAGTGAGGATAGAAGCACCCTGGAAATTGCCTTAAGGGGACGAGAAAATGCTTCAGGTGTGGAAGAGAAGGGCACCTAGCTGTTAACTGTCAGCAAGAAAGACCCACGACTGCGATAGAGGAGAGGAACGCTCCATTCGAACCTCAACGCGTTGTTCAATGCTACAAATGCAAAGAACCAGGTCATTTTGCAAATCAGTGCCCTAATCTAAGGGTTTCCGGAGGCAACCAACAACCTCCAAGGCAGCACGGAAGAGCCTTTTCCATCACTTCTGCCGAAGTGAACCCCGACAACGAAGTGGTGACAGGTATGCTAGTTATTCATTCAATAATAGTGAACGTACTTTTTGATTCAGGTTCTACACATTCTTTTATATCTCGAAAGTTTAGTAGAACAATCCCATCACCACCAAAAATCATGGAAGTGAAGATGTCGGTGAGTACGGAAAATGGGGAAATCATTGCATCCCATGAATATAAGTCCTCCCCTGTTATAATCTGTGGATTGAATTTCCTGGAGAACCTCTTCATACTCCCTCTTGTGGAATTTGATGCAATTCTTGGCATTGATTGGATTTCCTTATATAGAACCAACATAAATTGTTGGGAGAGGGAAATCACACTCCATATGGATAATCGACCCCCGATTCTTTACAAGTTTAAGGAGGAAGATGAATCTCCTTTAGCTCCATCATCTCAAGCATGGATATTACTGCCTTATGAGCAATCTTATCTAGCTCAGATAATTGAGTCCATGGAAGATACCATCCTTGAAGAAATGCCTATTGTGAGGGAATTCGCAGAAGTGTTTCCCGAGGAACTGCCTGGTCTTCCTCCTAGAAGAGATGTTGAATTCTCAATTGAACTTATACCCGGGGATTTACCAATATCCAAACTCAATATAGAATTTCTGTTGTAGAGGTTGAAGAGCTGAATAAATAAATACAGGAGAATCTGTATAAAGGGTTTATACGCCGAAGTGCTTCACCATGGGGTGCACCAATCCTCTTCGTCAGGAAGAAGGATGGGTCAATGCGGCTTTGCATCGATTATCGTGAACTTAACAAAATCATGATAAAGAACAAGTATCCTCTCCCAAGAATTGATGACTTGTTCGATCAGCTGCGTGGAGCACAATACTTCTCCATGGTGCACTTGCGGTCATCATATTATCAAGTAAGGGTGATGAAGGAAGATATCCCCAAGACTACTTTTCACACAAGATACGGGCAGTATGAAATCATAGTAATGCCTTTCGGACTCACTAATGCTCCAGAGATCTTCATGGACTTTATTAATTGAGTCTTTAGAGATTACCTCAACAAATTTGTGGTAGTCTTTATAGATGACATTCTAATACACTCCAAAAACAAGGAGGATCATGAGGAGAATTTAAGAACTGTACTAGAGACTTTGCGCAAGGAGAAGCTCTATGCAAAGTACAAAAAGTGTGAGTTCTGGTTGAAGGAGGTCTCATTCTTGGGCCATATTATCACAAGCAATGGGATATCTGTGGATCCTTCCAAAACAGATGCAATTGAGGGATGTCCGAGGCCAACGTCGGTAACGGATATATGTAGCTTCTTGGGGCTAGCTGGATATTATCAATGATTTGTTAGAAATTTATCATGATTGTCCAACCCTCTTACCAAGCTAACTAGAAAGGGAGTAAAGTTTTCTTGGTGTGATGAATGCGAAGAAAGCCTCAAGGAGTTGAAAAGGAGGCTTATCACTGCGCCCGTGCTCACTTTACCCACAAGTGGGGAACTTTTTTTGTTTTCAGTGATGCTTCAAAGAAGGGCTTAGGTTTTGTGCTAATGCAGAATGATAAAGTTATATCCTATGCCTCAAGGCAGTTTAAAATCCATGAGCGAAACAATCCAACACATGATCTGGAGTTGGCGGCGGTGATCTTTGTCTTGAAAATCTGGTGGCATTATCTCTATAGAGAGAAATGTGAGATATATACTGACCATAAGAGTCTTAAATATATATTCACACAGAAATATCATAATATGTGCCAGAGAAGATGGATAGATCTCATCTAGGATTATGACTTTTCAATACATTACCACCCTAGGAAAGCGAACGAGGTGGCAGATGCCCTAAGTCGAAAGGATCCAGCGATTCTATCAATGATGATAATTGAGAAGGATGAAATCTTCTTAGACTTGATGAATATGGACATGGGAATCATAGAGAATGGAACATCATCAATCCTTTCACAAATGATTTCTCAACTGTCTCTTTTGAAAAGGTTAAAGGATGCTCAAAAGGATGATGTGGGAATTCAAGACATATTTCGAAAATTATTTTACAAGTGAAAATTAAAATATTTCGAAAATTATTTAGATAAAATAAATGTTATTTCTAGAATCAGGACATCGAAATTATCCAATGGTGAATTTTTCATAATTTTCTGAGACAGTCAAATTTTTGGGTAAAAACTAAATACCATTTTAATATATAATGTGTTTTATGACATCATAATGACCCAATAGTGATGTAATAAAATACTATAATCTTTATGTTCGGCTAATATATGTTTTACCATTAAAATAATGTTATTTTGGATTTGTTTGATTTACTTTTCAAAGCATTAATGGACCCCTCAAGACTTATTCAACACCTTGCCTTTTTAAATTAATTTCCATTGGAGTGTGACTCACCTCCACATAAGCAACCCTAATATTTTAAGAAGTTCGGACTTTGGACTTATAAAATATCATTTTCCTTTTCCCTTTTCCAAAAACCTTGGGCAAAAACCATGAGATGGTTTGTGGTTTGGATTAATTTAATGTAAGGTGACCCAAACTTAAATAATAAACAATTCCCTCACCTTTCCTATATAAACCCACCCAAGATACCACTTCCTCCTCACTCAAAGCCTTTGGATTTCGTCAAACCTCTGCCCAACTCTCTCTATAATCCTCCCAAGGTGCCCCAAGCTCCCAAGAAGCCTCTCACAAGCCTCTCTCTAGCCTTTGGAAGCACACTTCCAAGTAAGGGTTTTTCTTCCTTTCTCATTTTTGTCAATTTTATTTAAGTTGTATTACCATTTTAATTTCAATTATGAATGTTGGGGTATGGTTTATAACCTCCCCCATACTGCCCTATTATTGTTTGAATGATAGGAGACCCCTTTCTCTCTCATTAAATGCCTCCCATGTACACCCATTACTATGTCGAAATTCCGAAACGAACTTCTCTCCCTTCTTTTACATTCAAGCAATAATTTTGTATCATGAATCTAAATTCCATTACAATTGTTGGGAAATGTATATATATGAACTACATACTGTCCATTACATGTAAATATGATGAGGAACAACTTTCTTTCTCATCAACCATTTTTATGAATTCTTATGTCACGCCGTTACGCTGCCGAAATCGCACCGATTTTCTAAGCCAATGTAATTGTGTAGTGAATACCATGCCCATTTCTACATCAAGGGTATTCACCTTTATGCACATTTAATTATTTATTATAAATTTTCATTATTAATTCAACATTCCTTTATCGTGGAATAAATTATTATGTTTTATGAATCCATGTTTTATGATCCATGGGGCACACTTATGCATGAAATGAAATGTTTAAGAAGGGTGCACCCTTATAGCGCTCCAATGCATTGGGTAAAGTATAGTATCATGATACATCATGTGCAATGAGTGTTGACTCATGCTAATTCAAGTGAAATGAGTTTTTACTCATGCTTCATGTGCAAGGAGGATTTACTCATGCTCCATGTGCAATGAGCCTTGGCTCATGCTAATTCCTTGTTATGTGTTGTTGCCACATTTCCATGTTATGATTATCATGCTTTATCACGCCTTTATGTTCATGTTTCTCTTATTCTCTATTGATATGCCTATTGTCTAACATGTATTGTACTGCTCATGTTATTCCATGTGTATTCGCTTACTGGGCTTTGTAGCTCACCCTTTTCTTATGCATGTCCTCAGGTTATCCCATGCAATGCTAAGTACGAGGGAATGTAGTGGTAATGTAAAGGACGGTTTCAATAAAGATGTTGTATTTCATGTTTTAAGTTTTTATGTAATGATCCTAAGCCCCAAAGACACTAAAACTCTCTATCTTATTTTTTGTATCAAGTGAAGTTTTATGTAATAAATCTTGTTTAAGTTTGTAATAAAAGCAGGGTTGTCATAGTCACACACTAAGTGTATCAAGAATATCAGTTATATAATATATATATTGTTTATTATTTAACAAGTTGAATAAATATTATTCCTAGTTATGGTTTAATAATTATTCAAAAATATCAGATCACATTTATTCTCACACTAGTTATTCGAGTGAATATATTGTGGGTGGAATATTTGATAACTATTTATTTTATCTTTAGTGAATATAATATTTATTTATTGATTATAAAATAATAAAGTTATAATTATTTAATAAATGAATAGACATTATTCAAGGCCCAATAAATATGGTGTTGGATTGATGGTCCATGTTCAAGGGTTTGGTGATAAATAATAATGTTGAATGTTATTTTATTAAATAAAATTTGATTTTAATATGAAAGTTAAGAACGTGTTAGGAAATAATAATAGTAATATTATTATTATTTGACATGGGGTTTCAATAGGGTTAACAAAATAAATTAGAGCACTTGTGTAATTATGTTATTTTAACCCTAGAGGTATAAAAACCTAATTATGTTTATTTTCTCATAACCCTAGACAATAAAATATTTGTGCATAAAAGAATGGAGAAAAGCTCTCAAGCCTAGAAAATTCATCCCTCTCTAAGAACATTCTCAAGAATGAGAGTGATCCTCCTCCATCAAATCAAGTATAATGATTTGGAAGTATTTCTCAAGGCAATCGCTGATGGACATCACAAGCACAAGGATCTTCTATAATAGCATCCAGAGACTCCTTCAGTGACGTTCGGATAATCATTGAGCATGTGTGGATCGCTGCTCAGGGAATGTTTTTCTTGGATTCTATAACATATTGGAGGTTCACTGTAGATCTATGTATGAAGAAGTAAATGAAGATGGAATAAACTTGGAGGTAATTATTTTTTAATTTTATTAATTATAAACAACATGTGTTGATATAATCTCTCCAGGTTTTAGGTTAATAACCTTGCTTGTTCTTTGATTCAATTCTATTGATCATGAACTTAATCATTGATTGATCTTGGATTAATCATTGATAATGAAAAAAACAAAGTTGGTCACCATCCCTCCCACGCTTCTACTACACTCGAAACCTACAGACCTAACCTACCCACCCTACCAAATCAATGACCAACATGTGCCAACTAGACCCATCAGTTGGGCTATGTTGTTAGGCCCACTATACCATTATATATGATCTAACTAGCTAGACAATCCTAGGTGGCTGGCCCATGCACTATTATGGCCACACCAATGAAGCTACACCAACTAGTAGGGACCTAATATGGATCCCTAAGGGGAAAATCCTCCCTACAATCATGATGAACCATGTAGGCTACCCATTCAAGTGTTAAAAAAACCATGATGGGGGATGGATTTTTTACATTCACCCCCAACCACTTCTGTGACTAACCCTATTTGCATGCATTCCTAGCCGTGGTGGTGTCCAAAACTCCTTATACACACTGTTGTTTGTGGTGGTAACTATTCTATCCCAGGGGAACCATTATCCTCAATATGATATAATTACCTATCCTCCTCATACTATCTAGTCTCATTATCACTACACAATACTTATCGATCCATGTCATGCCTCAACAAATCCTCCCTCATCGAGGCACCATACAACCTCTACACCAACTCATTCTGAGGCCATAGAATGATGTACTCATGTGAGAAAATAGAAAAAAGGGAGATAGAATAATATTGAGACTAGATTATAATATATTTACGTGATAATGTAAATTAATAATAATCCAACTGCTTCTCCGTCAATCACCACCATAATAAAGAACAAGGTTATGATTGTGAAGAAATTTTAGAATGATAATTTAAATGAATTTTCACCACAAAACCACAAAGAACAGAGATTAATATCATATATGTAATGAATAATTCATTGGGAATATACGATACTTTCTTTATAAATTAATTTATGAAAATATAAGCTGGATAAAAATCCAAAAATTGTAACTAATTTCAATGTAAGTACTATGAATAATAGGGAAAAATAAATTACATATATCCCTAAATAGAAAAAGAAACACTAGTTGATAAAGTTTTTATTCCTGTCCCTTATCATCACTGATTCAGAGAAATAGTTCTTTAGTTCCCCCCCTTTGGATATACTCCATTTTAGCTCCCAATTTCATGGGTTTTTATGGATAACATTTGGAATAAGGGTAAATATGATTATATAGATTCAATTATTAGGTTTATATAATTAATATCCAATAGAGAATAATTAAATTTTTATAAAATAATTACCTTTTAAATTATAACTTAATCTTCCAATGATGGATAACTCTTAGTGTTTGAAATGGGAATAAAATTCACACCACCCCAATGGTAAAACTGATGTTCAATGAACATACACTATCCCAAATTTGTTATATGGGACTCTTCTTAGTGGGAAAATATTAATTCATGAGAATTCATGTGTGTGGGATAAAAATAATATTTTAATACTTAATATTTTTCATCAGGGATTTTCCATGCTTACAATCCATGTCATACTTTTCTTGGGAGAAACACCATAATCCAAAATCAATGGGACCACTAGATAATTATTTAATTTCATTTACAGGATAGATTTTTCATTTTACCCCTTGGGAGGTCCTAGGAATCTTCATTTTAAAATTAATTTAATCCTTATTGAGGAAAAATATAGATAACTATATATTATTATAAATTTATTACAACTGTGATATCATATTATTAACGTCAACTACTTCACTAACCATAATTTTTCTTCCTCTAATATCATTCTATTGATAATACATGGAATTATTTGTTTGAATATTATTTATCACCTATATTTTCTTACCATAATATAATCCTTTAACTACCATTCCATATAAATTTCCCATTTGAGTCTATATATCAAAAAGGATCTTCAATAATTGGGAAAATAAAAAACAATGAATATTGGATCCATGATCCAATAACTCATTTTTTTTTGATATTTTTACATTTTTTATTTTGTTTGTGTATTATATTAGTTGTTTTAATTTATTATATTTTTTGGTTAATACATGCACTAAATGTTGAATTCATCTAGAGAAAATTTTCAGAACAATGATAGAGATAACAAAGTATGAGTTGAATCCTGAGGTAGTGTCCCTAAGGAATGTCATATATATCACTATACTCTATTTTATAAATCCAAGGCTTAATATTGACATTGTTTTCATCTATATTTCTTATAAATACAAAATTCAAATATTTTTAATTATTATTTGTAATGTTTGTTTTGATGTAATATATTTCAATGGAAACTTTATTATTTTTATTCTGGCTATGTTTTTATAGATAATTTTTTTTCCCTCTATAAATATTGTTCTAAGACTTTCTGGTATTTAGATCTAACCAAGAAAAACATCAGCTCAAAAATTTATGATTTTATTTTTTAATAATTATTTTTTTATTTACCTAGAGGAGTGTTAAGAAAAAAATAAATTATTATGCTCTAATGTTGATAATGAATGAAATATCATTAAACTGGAAATAATCAAATAAAAAATAGAGTTTTAATACTCTACTTCAACAGAATGCTAGATAATATTAAATATGTGCCTTTGTATCATGTTCTAACATTGAGATTGATGTTCTTAGTGGATCATGTTGGGTAATTGAATTGGGGGGGGGGATTGGATTTATTAAATATTACCTAATTTTACTTTCTCATTTAGTTATACCCTCTTTATATTTTAATCTCTATATAATTTTAGAGGTATCAAAATATTAATGTTCCCTCAACAATCACCTAAAAATTTAGTAAAATAATGAACCAAAATAATAACACACATTGATTTACTAGATTATTTCATAATGTGGGTACCTGATCCTTCATGTTTTTAGTCGAGTTATAAGAAATGAGTCAATAATTAAAATAGGAAAGTGATTACAACATGAAGAGTATAGTGTTTATTCTAAAATCCTAAAAATAAATCTAGAATATTTTATACAAAATAATTCAAGATAGGGGTATAATTTTTCGTTAAGTCTTGTGATATCATGTATCTCTACATATTATATCAATCTTCTAACTTGAATGTTGTAATTTTTTATACTAGAACTATAATTTCTCAATGATTCTTCACAAATTCGGTGAATATGATATTCCTTCTTCAGTATATTTTATAACATAAATATAATTTGAAATTATTCCTATATTAACCAGTATTCAAACAGAAGGATATAATTAGAAATGCTTCAGGATGTTTGTCTTTTTTCTTCAACTCAATCTCACTATAATTTCTAATAGCAATGGTTCTCAAATCTCTAAAATTTTAGATATAGTGATCATGAATGTAGTAGTAGTGTCTAATATTCTCAGTAATATTATATGATTTGATTATATCATAGAGAATCTTATTCTTACTTCTAATCTGGGATTTTATAGAGTATTGTAGTGCTCATATTCTTTATTTCTTCAAACACAAGTTCTTCTTCCAAGATTTCCTCAACATATCAGTTCTTCATCACATAGAAAATCATCACTTTCCATAATATTATTTTCCTCTTCAACTAATAAACTTTACTTTCGTAGTCTCCACAGTATTAGGTTCATAATTATTCCATGATACACATGTTTTGATCCCTTGAATTACAGTATCAGATTATCTCTAACACACACAATTATTTTCATTATTTTCTATTTCATATTAACATTATAATGTGAATAGTATTTATATATTCAAATATGGAAATATACCTTGAATTTTGATGGCACAATCTTATCTATTTCAAACTATCCAAAAGAATCCTCTAGTTTAATTACTATTTAGATTCATTTAATCCTTGTGAAATCTTCTAGGAAACATAAAATTTAACCTCTTAGGTGATATTTAAAAATATCACAAATATTCTACATAAAATCCACAACATTTTATAGTTAATTTCACATTTTCATGGGATCATGGAGAAAACCACCCATATGCGGCATTTTTATTCATGAAGTGACAACATGTGGTATTCTAAAAATACTATGACCTATGTTTCATTCTAGATGTTTCTTCAAAATATAATATTTTTATTCGTGTTATGAATATGAATTTCTTAGCTCAAATCACAATCCTATTTTTAGGCTAGATATAGAATCAACTTATTTATGAAAATTATTCAACACTTCCACAAGTTTTTTCACATGTAGTACCCTTATTGAGTTATAATACATAATATCAATCTTTATAACCTAGGGAAATAAGAACATAAGATGGGGTGACTTGAAATGATTAGTAATGGTAAACAAGGGATATAACATTATAAGATCATAAGTGATCATAATATGAGAATTATCATATGAGAACATAGTTAATATTTTTAATGACCATACCTAAGGACATAAATATCATATTAAGAATCATGGCATAAATAATTGACATATTATAAGACATCAGTCAAAAGAGTGTAATTCAATAAAACAATCACGAGTCATGAGATAATAACATCAGAATTAGAATATGATATAAGAACATGTAATAAAAGTGCGTCACAAACATAATAATAGATATAATATGTCAAGTACACCCACCAAGACGTTCATTATATAGGATCTTGGGATAACCACATGTGTACCTTCTTTGGCATAGGCTATCAATCCAAGTACCCTCTTTGGATTGGGATAACTACCCATATAACCTTTGATTTCATGGGATATAAAATATTAACCAATTAATTGGTTGTTTAAAGTAGACCCACCCATCATATAATGACAAAACATACATATTTGTTCCATAAGATCAAAGATAATTCATCATTCCTTCATTTCTTAATTAGTCAATAGAAAATAAATAGATAGTATCATTAGATAATTTCTTCAGTGAAGCATAAATATCATTTAAGTATGTTAACATAGAAGAAAAATACTTTTATAAAATCATTAAACATATTCTTTTAATAAAATGAAGGGATAATCACTTTCATTCAGTAAATTTTAGAAAATTAAAATAAAAAAAACAATGGGAAACAAATTTTATTTGAAAAACCATTGAAACTATTAAAGGTATTCTGATAATTAAGAACATTTATGATAGTGGTAAAATGTATTTAAACATTAAATATTAAAAACATTTATTTATCACTTTTATAAAGAATGTAGAAAATTAATAATATTGTAAACATTAAAAATATTCCTTTTAAAGAATATGCATATGGTGGAAAAATAATCTTGAACTAATGGAAAAAGATAAGTTTGGTTATTCCTAAAAACAATTTGTTTAATATTTTTTGAACACCAAATAGGGTAAAATAGAAAGAATACTTTAAAACAATAGAAATTAATAGATAATATATATATAGATATATGTAATTTAATAATGAAATAATACACAATTTCTACAAGGGAAGTAGAAACAAAAAAGTCTATATATAAATTTAGATTGTAACATAAACCCTTACCTCAATATTATTATCATTTGAATATGATCTAATATCATGTATAATTAATTTTACTTTAATATAAATCCATATTATAATCATATTTAAATATATGACAAGATAATATTCACTTATAATTTCTTATTAAGAATTTATTAATAATTCTTTGTTAAAATCAATATTTGGGTATTAAGTATTATATTTCGATGCATGTTCTGGTTTGACGGTTCTGGACTTGTTCCTTGGTAATGGTTCCAAAAATTTAATATTTCTATAAATATAATATTTATTTATTTTATATACTTTTTAACCATCCATGAATGGTGGTGATGAAGAATTGGATACATCGCTTCATGGAGGCGATAGTTTGCACGTACACATTGACGAGACTTTCATTTTTCTATGGCTTGAATTAAAGGAAGGTAAATAATAATTTAAATTTATAGATTCATTATTTTGTTATCAATATCATATATATTCCCTAATTCCATTTTTATGACCAAAAGTCTGAATTGGTGGTAAAAAAATAAATATAGTGCTCAATGGAGGTTGTTGTCTGCACGTAAGCATGAGTAAAATTTTCATTTTCCATTAAATAGTTATGAGGTAGATAATATTTTTTACAACAAAAAAATAACATCAAAGTATAATAATGATAATTATTACATTATTTTTATTTAGTTGTCGAAAATTTTGTCGAGTTATATGATGAAATAAGATTTAAATAAATCAATTAAGGCAATTACCTCTTCTTTGGGTATCCACCTTTAGAATACACCTTAATCGTTCATAGGTTGTTATTTTAGTGAGACAAGAAACACTAAAATATAAGATTTAGATTTGGGAGGTTTTTTGGTTAGAACTTGGTGGAGATAATGATCTCAAAGTTTTTGGAAAAGTGAGAAGATGAGGTGTCCTTTTATATGTGAGAGGAGTTGCACCCTTATAAATATTATGAACTTTCGAATATAATAAATTTCATTCTCAAAGGGAGTGGCTCCAAAAAAATTCCAAATAAAAGTTGAGGGAGATAGAAATAAACTTAGGAAAAAAATATTAGAGATAATATTATTATATATTTAATGCCTTATCCTTTAGTTTTAAACCCTTTTAACATATTTTAACACTAATCAAGATGACTTAACTTTTATCATGGTAAGTATTCTTGATGACTAAAAATAAAATTAACCTAATAATTTATTTTGGACAAGCATATTAAATTTTTTTAACAAATTTTACTCAACAAAACTTCTAATGGTGGATAAAATAAATTCTAATATCCACTTATAAAAGGGTTAAAAAATATTTTTAGAAACAAATTCATCTTTTAGTATCAAAATGATTTTATTTAATTCCATAAAATAATAATTAAATGAAAGTTAATTTATTTTGTTGAATATATTCACTAAAAATTTCTATTAAACTATTCATCATTATTTATTAATTTAAATATTTTATACCAAAATAGATTGTGAACATAAAAAATTGTTCTTATAAAAATATATCTTTTACATTCAAAATATTTTATCTTAATTTATAACCATTTGATAATAATTTTTTGAATGTTCCTTAATTTTTAAAAATGTATAAATAATATTTTTCCCTATGATTAATACTCTAAATAAGAAAAATTTATTTTTAAACAAAAATATTTATAACAAAACATTTTTTTGTAAAAAATGTTAAACCCATAATTATTAGAATAGTATTCATTATCAAAACTCAACAATTTAATGGATGTAACTAATTTCCTATATTAATTACATGAAAATTATAAAATAATCATTGGTATCATTCCACAAAATTATTAAACTTAACAAAAATATATTTTTTAACAAAACATTTTGAAGTAGTCTCTTTAGAATCAATGGTATTTTCTTAATTTAATTTGAACCCTTTTATTTTATATAGTCATTTATTTATCAATTTATAATAAGTATCTAGTAATTCCTTCCATTTTTGTTGTATAAAATCATTATTAACTTAAGTTCAATGTTTCATGTATCACAACTATCAAACACATCAAATTTATTTAAGTGGAAAATATAATTTGAAATCATGAGGTGTTATATTCTACCCCCTTTAAAATAATTTCAACATTGAAATTATATTATTCTCCTCATTATATACTTGTGTTCCCATATATCTTTCTAAAACATATGGTTTCACCAAAAAACATTTACTAGGTGGGTCATCATGTTTTACATCACATTATCTCTTCGATCTATAATCACCATGAGTTTTTCATCTTAAGAAAGATCATGCTCTGACTATATATCATCGGAGTTCAGTACATATAAATGATCAGGTTTTTACTTCCTAAAAATATATAAATGGAACTCTTCAAGAACTTGGGAGAGTTACAGTGGAAGGGACAAGTGATAAGATACCATCCTGATATGATCAAGAATCTCAAATGTATTGATATATCTATGGATATGATAACACTTATTTCTGATTCACATAAATTTCTTCCAAGGATATATATGTTGTAATAAATTTCCACTAACATCAAAATGATGATATCACTAATTATTTACATCATAATTTTTTAGTTGAATCAGAGATACTCTGATGGGATGTATAATGGATCTAACTATATCATATATTTCCCTAACTAGATCAGGTTCCAATAACTTGTTTTATAAAAGTTTATCCCAGTATATTAGAGTTTGTCACATCATTCCCTATAACGATTAACAAGGATCTATTCCCATTCTTGAGTTAAATATATTTTTGTAAGAAACTTTTTCTAGAGGAAGGTGTTAATCCCAAGCTTTTTTGAAAGTCAAGGGGAAATATCTCAACATTTATTTTAGGTTTTGAATGGTCATATAAGATTGACTATCTATCCAAGGAGTAGATACAATGTAAAATTTTAACATTTTATTCAATTTATTCTAAACACTTCCCTACAACATTATGTTAAACCCCATATCTCAAATAGAATCATTTGAGATTAATACTCCATGAAACCTTACAAATTTATTAGTTTATATCTTAATAAGATGGAAAAGAAAGAAATATTATTTAGTAGTAATGAAATTAAAAAATGTTTTATGGTTATTGATAAAATTCCAAATAGAATTTTGACCTTTATATTTATTAGGGATTCCCTTTATGAAATTCGTGGTGAAGTTTTCCCATTACCATATAGGTATGGGTAATGGTTGTACCATACCCTTTTCATTATAATGCTTACCCTTGACTTTAGAAGATACCGGGTATTAAGATTCATACTCTACAATATTCCTTTTCATGTGGTCACACTAGAAATTCTCAATGATATCCATATATATATATCGACTTCTAGGATGAATAGAGAATGGTAAGATACACTCATTATCGAACAAAACCTTATTAAATTATGGTATTGTATGGACACATATATGGTTTAAGAGTCTTATCATTTTGATGATAGTGTCTTGTCATGAACCACTATTCAATTAAGTTATTATTCTCCTAATAATGTACCATAGTGGTTGAACCTGAGGTTAATCTCAAGAAGGCTTCTTACATGAACTAAATTTTTATTATCACTATTATAATTTTTATAATCTAAATAATATAAAACCAACTTATATAAATAGGCGGTGTTTGACAGATGCATGTAATATATATATGTGTATATATATTTAATGAGAAAAATAATGAATTTATAATAAATAAGGAAGGTAACAGTTCTCAAACTTTCATAGAGAATTAAATCATTATTCTCCAAGGGATCTTAACATTCAATTTAATGAGGTAATAATGTCCTATGAATCCTCATATTCTCATTTGAATTGTGATTAAACCACACTTACACCTCTCCATACATGGAAATCCTATTCTGAATGTAAGTTATGAGACCTCTTAACCAAAAATAACTACTTATTTCATTCTCCACCATATGAATGACACAAATATTGAAGGGAAGGATGATTTATGAATGAGAAGAAGAAATCGAACGATAGGGAAAATGGGGAGACCTCTTAGAATAATTGATTTAACCATTGATGAAATTATTAGAATTGAATAAAAAAACACATTAAACACATTCATACCACTTATCCCACACTTGAAAAATTTACGAGGTTAGTTCTCTATTTTTAGTTGATTTGAGAAGGGAACATGGTGAGAGAACACATAAAATGAAAAAAAATTAGAATAGAGATATAAAGAAGCATATTAATATATAATAAAATTATAAAACTATTTTATCCAATAAAATTTCTATAAAGATACTTAAAATGGAAAACTAACATTGGAAACCCCTTGAAATGATGGTGGAGTACAAATTTATAAGGAGAGGGAAGGATAATTTTCACTCAAAAAACATACTCCAAACAATATCCCATTGTTTCACCATTAAATGACCTTATTTCAAAAAAAATATTATTTAAAGTTTTTCTCTATTTTATTGTGTTTTCACCCACAAAATTTCACCTCAATTTTCCACGTATTGTGGGATTTATGGTAGATTTAATTTAGAAAATAATTCAGGCCTGATGACTATTCAAATTTTGATGCACCATGTTCTCATGAATTTATTGCCTTGAATAATTTATAACTATTAATGTCCATAATTAATGAATTTTTTCATCAACCTCTTATATATCTTAATGTTGAAATTCATCTCAATTGGGTTGGTAGTTTGTGATATATAGGCTCATCTTCAAAATTCAACCATTTTGTTCATAGATTTCTAGGGTTGGATTGTGATATGGTTTTAGTTCTCTAAATATAGGAATTTTTATTTATTATAGTTGAATTATATTTACAAAAACATTTATTAAATCCTAAATTTAATAAATTTCACAATTTTAATTAGTTTATAAAAAGATGTGGATAACATAAAAAAGTAAATTAAACAATTTTAAAATCCAAAATTAGATTATTTTAGAAATTAAGATTGAATTATTACTATAACCTAAAAATGTTAAAATTTCACCAAAAAAACTATCGAGGGATGAAAATGATGAACTATACTAAAAAATTCATGAAAATATCAGCTTCATCACTCCCCAACACTTAACTACCGCACTCCTAGGAAATCATCAAATATCCAAATCAAAATCTTCAAAAGAATAAAAAATGAAAAAAACACCCCAAATATGTTCCAAAAAATATATTTTAATCATGAATAAAATATAAAAATTAATTCCATTTCATTTTCACCACTTATAAATAAATTTATTCAACTTAAAAAATTCATCCGTGTACCAATCGAAAGCTACCTCACATTAAATTTTATGTCACTCTTCACTCAAGAGAGACTAAATCTTGAGTTATGATCATACTTGGAAAATTAATGTACCACCATATACTTGTGAAAATTCTAATTTATATGTAAAAATGTTTGTAAAAATTAATTTAATCATAATTTCTATTTTAGGTAATGTTTACGACTTTAGGGTCATGGGTAAAATCATTTAAAATTTTTTTAAAAAAAAGATGAGGTTTAATTCTTAAGAACAATGAATGAATATTAAAGTGAAAACATAAGAAATTAAACACTCAATTAACCTTAAAATTGTTAAACATAATACCACCTCATCTTTTGAAATGGTATATGAGTCATGTAGTGATTATAATGAATGATTTCTCTTAATTTCTCCCTATTTTTTTACTTTTTTGACTTTTTTTAATGTAGGATAAGATCAAAATTGAATACAATGAATGAATTAAAATTAATTAATTTTATTTTTGATAGGTACACGAGTCAAAAAATTAAGTACAATTAATAACTCAATCTCATCTCCCTATTTTTTCTTTTTTTTCTTTCTTTTTTTTTCTTTTTTTGAATGAGAACCAGATGATATAAATAAAGAAAAAAAGATATGATGACTCATAACCAATTATCTATATATACTCTTCCCAAAATCATGAAACACACTTTACACTAACCAACAATGGAGTATATTCCAAATAACATACACAAAAGTCCCTTCCCCAAGACTCAAATTTGATGACAACAATTTGTAATGAGACTTAAACATGTAAGGAAATATATAAAATCTGAGGGATATAAAGGGTATATGTAAAGGGTATGTCTAAAGTTAAACTTTTTATATCCAAATATTTTCCTCAATAATGTCAAAGAATTCATTTTCTCTATATATTTGAAAGATTAAAGTCACAAATTTTGATTCTCACACAAAATCCAAGTTTCTCTCTAGAATGTGTGGGTATTTGGAAGAATATATCAAAAGGGTTCAGAATACCACATAGGTATGGACAAATATTTTAGTTCTTGATTCATGGGAATTTATTTAAAAAATATTTCAAACTCATAATTTTATTTGAAAATAAAATTGTACGAAAAAATTTCCACATCAATTTTCATTTAAAACCCATTTTGTCAAAAATAATGTCTACTCTCTAAAAATCAATTGAAGTGTAAAAAATGATTTGAATGTTCATTAAATTAAATATTCCTAAAATTTTAAAATAAGAAAAAAAACAAAATAAAATTTAATAAGACTGGCATTTCCCCCACACTTATATTTAACAGCCCCACATTTCAGCTAATATAATAAGATAAGGGAAGAAATTACAAAGATAAGGAAAGACACAACATGAGTTTATTTTGTTATGGAAGCCTTGAGTTGAGCTCTTATATACTTCCACATGAGACCAATAATTTAATAACAAAAAAATACATAAGAAAAAATAGAAAACATAAAGAGGAATAGAAAAGAAGATAGAACATTGTTTGGACCCCCTATATGGGTGTTGGAGATTTACTTCCCATAGTAAGGAAATTGTAACGATCATCTGTAATTTGAAAGAGGTCGTGGTTTCTTACTCATGAACCACCATATATTATTTTTCATAATATCCATAATTATATTCCAAGAGTTAGGAAAACCAAAGAATAGAATAATAGCCCCAACTCCCAGAAGATATGAACGAGATAATTTGAGGTGTTTAGGGGGAGGGAAATGAATATAAATCCACTCCTTGTTTTTTATTGCTGGAGGAGTGGTGTCTACTGGTGGTGATTAAATTAGAATAGGATTTTACTTATCTTTTGGTTTGGGTTTAGCAAATGATTCCCTAATGATTTAATTTTTTGTGCAATCATCCTCACATGCACTAGTATACATTTCGACTAGATCCTCCATTCTCTCCTCAACACAAGCAACTTCATCATAATCTTCACTGAGGGCCTATAGTAGTGGTACTGGGTCTAAAAAATTAACATAATGGAGATCAATTTTAACTTCAAAATTAATAATGTTTGAATAAAAATAATGCTAAAAAATTGAATCTCCCTCGAAACATTAAACATAAAACTCTTTTTCCTCCAGTAGGGTTGTTGGGAATTAATTTTTTTGGGAGGGAATTATATATTAATTTATTTCTTCAACCACACCAACATATTCTTGAAATTTAGTTTAAATAGGAATGTAATTTTTTTAGTTTTGTTGTTTTTTTACACCCCAAACAACTCTAAATTTTTTAGCATTAGTGTAAAATATATCTACTTGGTTTCTTACTTATTCATGCATCGTGGTATTCTCTTGAAGCATCAAGGAATTTTTTCCCTTTTATAAGTATTTTGTTCCATTTTATGTGAATTTTATAGTATTTTAATGTCCACATATTATATCATGTTTAAAAATTAGAACTAGGAAATACATATCCAAAGTTAGTATAAAATTATTTCTTGACCTATGAAATGAAATATATGAAATAAGCACTTTTTTTTTAGTTTTTGAGATTTATGGTTTTTTTATTTTTTTTGAAAAAATCATTGAAAGATCCTATAATATTAGAAAATAAATCCATATTGATGATATCATCATGTCATGAACCACCATTCCATTAAAATTTTGTTATACTAAGAATATACCATAGTGACACAACCTAGGGTTGGTCTTAAGGAGTCTACTCAGAGGCACTAAATTTCTATTGTCGGTATTATAATCTAAATAATATAAAAATAACATATATAAAGTGTGTGGGGGGGGGTTAAATATTCTTATAATATAAATGAAGAAATATATATATCTTTAACGAATTCATAATAAATAATGAAGGAAACTATTCTCTGGAGGTATTAGTGAATAACTTTAGTATTATAAAAGGGTTCCTGATGCACAATTAAATATGGGGATCAAGACCTTGCCCTAAATAACTTCTCCTTTGAATTATGACTTTTCTATACCAATACCTATATTTACAACAAAATACTCTTCCAAAATTAAGCTAATAGACCACATCATTGACCATCACTTCCCATTTCATGCTCCACCATATGCATAAAAAAATAGTGAAGGGAATGATGATTGATAAACTAGAAGAAGAAATCGAATTATAGATAAAACAAGGTGACTAATCAATAAAATCAATTTAAAAATATTTTAACTTCTTATAATTAAATAGAGAAAAAAAATTGAAGCACATTAAACAAATTCACATCAATGCTCCCTCCCTCAAACAATCACTGAGGATAAATGGTAGAATGGAGGTATTAAGAATAAAAATAATATATATTAAAAGTATAAAAATATAAAAATACATTAAAATCCTAGAACTCTATTAGAAAAGGCCAAATTAGGCTGTCAACCCCTTAAAATGGAGGTGGAGTAGAATTTTTTATGGAGATTGGAGAACAAATTTATCTCCTAAACCATCCTAAAAAATATAGTGTGTGGTACCCCCATTAAATTGAATTTTTTTGGAAAGTTTTATTATTGATATTTTTTTATGATTTTATTGTCTATTCACCTAAAAAAGTTCACCTCAATTAGCCACATATTTCAGGAGATATGACAGATTTATTTTATATTTTTTTGTCCCAATTACAGTTAGAATTTCCTTATACCAGGATCAAATGAATATTTATCCGTGAAGGAGAAAATAATAAGTAATTTATATAATAAATGAAGTTTTTATCCATACTCTTCAATATATTAATATTTAATTTCAACTCAATTGGTTTAGTACTTTGTGAGATATAGTCCCATATTTAAAAGTCGTCCATTCTATGCACAGATTTTGAGGTCTGGATTGTGAGATGGTTTTGGGCATCTAATGTTTGATTATTCTTTGGTTCCAGCTGAATTAAATTAATACCAACATTTATGGAATCATAAAAAAGTTGAATTTCAAAATTTTAATTAGTTTAGAAACTTTTCTGGTCGAAATACAAAATTTAATTTAAATTGTTTAAAATCCAATTTTTTTCCATTTTAGTGATTAATAAAGAATTACTACCAAATACCAAATATGTGAACATTTACCATAAAATAACAGTTTGGTGATATTAAAAACGTTTAATTATAGTAAAAATCTGTGAAAATATAATCTTTATCACATTCCATCATGCTCAAGTTTGAATTCCAGAATACTCCTTCCATTATTTTACTATTCCTAATACTCCTTATACACCTATTTAATCTTCACATGAATGGATCCTCAGACATCCAATTGATCAAGGTATGATTTTTACTCATAACTCAAGTATTAAAATTATATCCAATGAAAATTTATATACATTGGATCTCTTTAAATCATCACCATGGACATGTTAACATGTTCCTTCTGACTTAGAGCATCTACCACCTTGTTTTCCTTCCCAGGTCTGTAATGTATTGTGTAGTCATAATATTTAATAAAATACAATCATATAATTTGGTTCATATTCAAATATTTAAGTGTGAATATATAATTATTTATTTTATAATCGGTAAATATATCATACATTTCACCATAAAGTTGATGCCTCTATCTAATGGAACTTGGCCCCTTTATAAGCCATCCTGGTTTGTTGATTTGATAGTTTTGATAAATATATCATTAATAATTGATAATATATAACCAATAAAATAATACTATAGATATAAGTCACATTTTTTGGTGCGAAAAATTGTTCAATAACTTCTATCTTTAAAGGATTTTTCTACATACCAACACATGAAATATTATGTCTCGATAATGTTACTTTCTATAGTCTGAATTGAAATTTACTAAATTTTTTATAAATATTATCCATTTTCATGGTCTTAAAAACAATAAACAAATGATCTTTATGATCTTCCATTCTCTTGGTATATATGAAAATATCATCTACAGAGACTACTAAGAATAAAATAAGGTAAATTGTATAGACTCTATTCATTAAATCCATGAAAATAATAAGGGAATTTGTAAGTCTAAAAGGAATCACTATAAATTCAAATTTTCTATACAATGTATGAAAGGATATCCTATGTATAAATTTAATTTTGTACCTTAATTGATGATATTTAAATTGATTTTTAATATTGATCTTCACCCTTGGTGATTCACTAGGATGTATAAATACCTTTTCTAGTTTCTCAGGATGTTCATTCTTGAATTCATACAACTCAATTAGGGTCATTATATAAGGAATTTTTGAAATCACTACGTGAAAAATGGGTATTTGCGACGGGATTTATACCCGTCGCAAATAGCCCCGTTAAAAACTTATTTACGACGGGGGTATTTGCCCGTCGCAAATAAGTAGCCTTTTGCGACGGGATTGGTTTCCCCGTCGCAAAAGAACTGGCGCGTTTGCGCGCTAATTCGCGGGAAACATATTTGCGATGGGCGGTTATTGCCCGTCGCAAATAACCGGCGGCGGTAAAAGGTATTTGCGACGGGCATATTCCCCCGTCGCAAATAGTATGTCGGCAGGTGGTTATTTGCGACGGGTCCCGTCACAAATAACTATTTAACCGTTGACCGTAATAAATGATGGCTAAGGTATTTGCGATGGGCACCGTCGCAAATAATAGTATTTGCGACGGGTAGCCCGTCGCAAATAATCTAACCTATAAATACCCCCATCCGTTTTTTTCAATTCATTCTCAAACTCCATCTTCTTATTCTCTCAAAATTTTAGTTCTAGAGTTGAGCGTTTTTCAAGTTTAATTTTTTTTCTTCGGAGTTGATTTTGAAGTTTTCAAGAACGATCAGAGATCAACCTCAGATCAATTTTCAAGGTATTTATATTCATTTTAATTTAATATTTATTTTAAATTTTTTATTAGTTTCAATTATTCTTAATTAGTTGTAATTTAATTATGTTTACATTGTTTTGTTACTTAATAAATTTAAATTATTAGTATTGTTCATAGTTAATGGTAATTAGGAATAATTAGTAATAATTTTTAATAATTAAGAATAAATATTAATAATTAGTAATAAATACCAATAATTAGGAATAATAACATTATTACATTATTAGTATATTTTATTATTAATATTAAAATAATATAATTTTTTATATTATTTATACAATTCTCTTTTCATCTGTGTGTTTTCTGTCTCCATATGTATTATTTGTATGTGGAGACAGAAAACACATAGATGAAAGGAGAATTGTATATAATATAGAAAATTATATTATTTTAATATTAGTAATAAAATATACAAATAATGTAATAATGTTATTATTCCTAATTATTGGTAATTATTCATATAATTACCAATAATTAGTAATAATTACCAATAATTAGCAATAATTAGGAATAATTACCAATAATTAGGAATAACTATCAATAATTAGTAATAATTACCAATAATTACCAATAATTAGGAATAATTACCTATAATTACCAATAATTACCGATAATTACCGATAATTAGTAATAAGTAGTAATAATTAGGAATAATTTGTAATAATTACCCATAATTATTAAAAATTAACAATAATGACCCATAATTACCGATAATTAGGAATAATTAGTAATAATTAGGAATAATTTGAAATAATTACCAATAATTTGTAATAATTAACAATAATTAGTAATAATTAAAAATAATTAGTAATAATTAACAATAATTAGTAATAATTACCAATAATTAGTAATAATTACCAATAATTAGTAATAATTAGGAATAATTAGTAATAATTAGTATTAATTAGTAATAATTAACAATAATTAGTAATAATTAACAATAATTAGTAATAATTAAAAATAATTAGTAATAATTACCAACAATTAGTAATAATTACCAATAATTAGTAATAATTACCAATAATTAGTAATAATTACCAATAATTAGTAATAATTACCAATAATTAGTAATAATTACCAATAATTACCAATAATTAGTAATAATTAGTAATAATTACCAATAATTAGTAATAATTAGTAATAATTACCAATAATTACTAATAATTAGTAATAATTAGTAATAATTAACAATAATTAGTAATAATTAGTAATAATTAGGAATAATTACCAATAATTAGTAATAATTAGTAATTATTAACAATAATTAGTAATAATTAACAATAATAAGTAATAATTAACAATAATTAGTAATAATTGACAATAATTAGTAATAATTCACAATAATTAGTAATAATTAACAATAATTAGTAATAATTAACAATAATTAGTAATAATTACCAATAATTAGTAATAATTACCAATAATTAGTAATAATTACCAATAATTAGTAATAATTACCAATAATTAGTAATAATTAGGAATAATTAGTAATAATTAGTATTAATTAGTAATAATTAAAAATAATTAGTAATAATTAACAATAATTAGTAATAATTACCAATAATTAGTAATAATTACCAATAATTAGTAATAATTACCAATAATTAGTAATAATTACCAATAATTACCAATAATTAGTAATAATTAATAATAATTACCAATAATTAGTAATAATTAGTAATAATTACCAATAATTACCAATAATTATTAATAATTAGTAATAATTACCAATAATTAGTAATAATTAGTAATAACTACCAATAATTCGTAATAATTACCAATAATTAGTAATAATTACCAATAATTACCAATAATTAGTAATAATTAATAATAATTAATAATAATTATCAATAATTACCAATAATTCGTAATAATTAGTAATAATTACCAATAATTACCAATAATTAATATTAATTTGTAATAATTACCAATAATTAAGATATAATTAGTAATAATTAGTAATAATTACCAACAATTAGTAATAACTATCAATAATTAGTAACAATTAGTAATAATTAACAATAATTAGTAATAATTAGTAATAATTGACAATAATTAGTAATAATTGACAATAATTAGTAATAATTGACAATAATTAGTAATAATTAACAATAATTAGTAATAATTACCAATAATTAGTAATAATTACCAATAATTAGTAATAATTAGGAATAATTAGTAATAATTAGTATTAATTAGTAATAATTAACAATAATTAGTAATAATTACCAATAATTAGTAATAATTAACAATAATTAGTAATAATTAACAATAATTAGTAATAATTAACAATAATTAGTAATAATTAACAATAATTAGTAATAATTACCAATAATTAGTAATAATTACCAATAATTAGTAATAATTACCAATAATTACCAATAATTAGTAATAATTACAAATAATTAGTAATAATTACAAATAATTAGTAATAATTAATAATAATTAATAATAATTACCAATAATTACAAATAATTTGTAATAATTAGTAATAATTACCAATAATTACCAATAATTAGTAATAATTAGTAATAATTACCAATAATTACCAATAATTAGTAATAATTAGGAATAATTACCAATAATTAGTAATAATTGGTAATAATTAACAATAATTAGTAATAATTAACAATAATTAGTAATAATTGACAATAATTAGTAATAATTAACAATAATTAGTAATAATTACCAATAATTAGTAATAATTACCAATAATTAGTAATAATTATTAATAATTAGTAATAATTAGTATTAATTAGTAATAATTAACAATAATTAGTAATAATTAACAATAATTAGTATTAATTAACAATAATTAGTAATAATTAACAATAATTAGTAATAATTACAAATAATTAGTAATAATTACCAATAATTAGTAATAATTACCATAAATTAGTAATAATTAGTAATAATTAGTAATAATTACCAATAATTAGTAATAATTAGTAATAATTACCAATAATTAGTAATAATTACCAATAATTCGTATTAATTACCAATAATTAGTAATAATTAGTAATAATTACCAATAATTAGTAATAATTAGTAATAATTACCAATAATTAGTAATAATTACCAATAATTAGTAATAATTACCAATAATTAGTAATAATTACCAATAATTAGTAATAATTACCAATAATTAGTAATAATTACCAATCACTTGTAATAATTACCAATAATTAGTAATAATTACCAATAATTAGTAATTATTACCAATAATTAGTAATTATTACCAATAATTAGGAATAATTACCAATAATTACCAATAATTACTAGTAAATAGTAATAATTAGTAATAATTAGTAATAATTAGGAATAATTAGGAATAATTACCAATAATTATTAATAATTACCAATAATTAGTAATAATTAGTAATAGTTAGTAATAATTACTAATAATTACCAATAATTAGTAATAATTACCAATAATTAGTAATAATTAATAATAATTAGTAATAATTAGTAACAATTACCAATAATTAGTAATAATTACCAATAATATTAGTACTATGAAAATAATAAAAAATTTATATAATATTAAAATTATCAATATTTGTAATAGGTTTTGCTTTATTCTCAACATATTTAATTCTTAAATGGTCAATTTTTAGGTCTATCTCAATAAAAAGTTTGCGTCAGTCGTGTATGATGTAAACTCTATAAATATCCTAGCTTGAGTGTTTTTTCTAACAAATTATTCAAAACCAGTAATGATTTTATATTTTATAGAAAAATATGGAACAATGAGGTCGTCAACAATCATTATTAGGTGACCGCATATGGATAAATCAACGTAGAAATCCAAACGGTTCTGGTTTAAATCCAGTATATGTAGAGGGTGTGGAGAATTTTTTATCATTTGCGGCATCAAATCCAGAATTTGTTTCAGAAGTCAAAATAAAATGCCCTTGCGGAAAATTTGCATTGAGAACGTTTGACATGTTTGACAAAGTGGGGGAACATCTCTTGCGTTTTGGTTTTCAACCAGATTATGTTTTTTGGTATCAACACGGTGAACACAGTTCCAGAACAGGTGATACCAACTTGATTCCGGATCCATCCCGGTTTCAAGATTTAGTACATGATGTTGCAGGTTCATCTATTCAACATACAGAAACTCCGGCTGATATAGCTTCAAATCCTGAGTTGGCACCGTCTAAATTTTATGAGTTGTTGAGGTCTGCTGAGGATGCATTATATCCTGGCTGTAAGATGAGAAAATTAGAAGAAGTTGCAAAATTTATGGCTATCAAATCAGATAACGGAATGCCAAACACCTATTTTGACCAGATATTTTCTTTGCTTAAAACACTATTACCAGAAGGAAATGTTTTGCCTACAAATTACTATGAGAGTAAGAGGATGGTTCGAAATTTGGGACTTACTTGTCAGAAGATTCATGCATGTTCAAATGACTGCATTTTATATTCTGGGGAAAATGAGTCGTTGGATAGTTGTCCCACATGTGGGAAACTGATATATAAAGAAGGAAAACACGGGAAGTCTGGTTTGATTCCTGTAAAACAATTGAGATATTTTCTTCTTACATCTAGACTTCAGCGTTTATTCATGTCTAAGAATATAGCAACAATGATGTCATGGCATAAAGAGAATATTTCAGCCGATAAAAGCTTGAATCATCCAGCCGATGGTGATTCATGGAAACATTTTGATAGAGTGCATCCATCCTTTGTTTTAGAAGCTAGAAATGTTCGACTGGGCCTTTCCACTGATGGTTTCTGTCCATTGGATCTTATGGTAGTCAATATTCATGTTGGCCTGTTTTTTTAACTCCGTACAATTTACCTCCATGGATGTTGATGAAGGAGCCATATTTCTTTTTGACTTTACTAATTCCAGGACATCCGAAGAAAAATATTGATGTTTATTTGAAACCATTGATTGATGAATTAAATTTATTGTGGAGTACTGGTGTCAGTACATATGATGTTGCAACGAAACAGAATTTCATACTGAGAGAAGCATTGATGTGGACAATTAGTGACTTCCCGGCTTATGGGATGTTATCTGGCTGGAGTACACATGGTCAGAAATCATGTCCTTACTGTATGGGAGAGAACAAAGCATTTATGCTCATTCATGGAAATAAACCTTGTTATTTTGACTGTCATTGAAGATTTCTTCCAGCTGATCATCCTTTTTGCAGAAATAGATCTCATTTCAGAAAAGGAACAGTTGAAAGGGATGGATCTCCAAAAATGTTATCAGGTTCGGAGTTAAAATCAGTTGTATTTTCATTACCTCCCATCACTTTTGGTCCCACAATAAACCAACAGAAAATTTCGGGTTTTGGGAAAGAACCCAATTGGATTAAACGTAGCATATTTTGGGATTTGCCATATTGGTCTGATTTGTTGGTTCGACACATGTTAGATGTCATGCATATTGAGAAGAACTGTTTTGATAATTTGTTTCATACAGTTTTGGATACGCCGGGAAAGAGAAAAGACAATGTAAATGTACGTTTAGATCTTGCCCAAATTTGCAGGCGTTCAGAATTGGAACTGTTTGAGAATGTTAGAACAGATAGGTTACTGAAACCAAAAGCAGCTTATACACTGTCTAAAGAAAACCGTTTATTATTTTGTCAGTGGATTGCAGATTTGAGACTTCCAGATGGCTGTGCTTCCAATTTGGGTAGATGTGTAAAGAATGGTCATATTACTGGATTAAAAAGTCATGATTGTCATGTTATAATGGAAAGACTTCTACCCATTGGATTAAGAGGTCTGTTGAATTCTGTGATTTGGGATTCCATAACAGACATGTCTTATTTTTTTCAGGAAATTTGTGCGGCTACAACAGATTATGATGCTCTAGGAAAACGTGAAAAAGATGTTGTTGTAATTATATGTAAACTGGAAAAAATATTTCCGCCGTCTTTCTTCGACTCAATGGAACATTTGATGTTACATTTTCCGTATGAAGCCAAATGTGGAGGTCCAGTACAGTTTCGATGGATGTACCCATTTGAAAGATGCATGCAAAAATTGAAAAGAAAAGTACGTAACAAAGCATCTGTTGAAGGATCTATTGCAGAAGCTTATTTGCAAGAGGAAATATCTTTTTTCTGCTCCTATTATTTTGAATCTGAGTATCCTTCCAAACACAACCGAATGGGATGGAACGAGAGGAATATTGATGAAATCGACAATCAATTATCTATTTTTAACCAGCCAGAGCTTGGTTTTGGTGGAGTTTGTGAACGCTGGCTTTTAGATGATGAACATCATAGAGCTCATACATATGTTCTGCTCAACTGTGAAGAGATGACATCAGTTGTACTGTAAGTGTTTATATCACTTATTCTATCATTTATGTTATAGTAAATAACTTTGGTTTTTATAGGTTGTATGATAATCATATCAAGAAACAAATTCCACAAATTACAGCAGCTGTTCTCGAAGAACGTCGACTGAAAAATTTCTCTCAGTGGTTTCAAAAACTGGTGACATAAATTCTTTATCTTTTAGAAACTCATTCAATGTATTGTTTACTATATTGATAATTATTTCACAAATTTTCCGGTGTCTCGACATGCTGCTAAAATTGACAAACGGCTGTGCGTATTGAGTAACCCACCTGCCAAACTTGTTAAAACTTATAATGCATATGTGGTGAATGGATTTCGATTTCACACACATGCATATGGGGAATCGAAAAAAATAATGAACAGTGGAGTTAGTTTGAGAGGATCTCATCATCGAGAAAATGAAGTTGACTTTTATGTCATACTTGATGAAATCATTGAACTCTGTTATCTTGGACAACATTACATAACCATGTTCAAATGTCGGTGTTTGGATACAGAGAGAGGCATGCGTGTTCATCCGACTCATGGAGTCATCGATATTAAATGTAAAAGTGTTCTCGCAGTAAATGAACCATTCTTATTGGATCAACAGGCACATCAAGTTTATTACGCAAAGTACTGTGCTACATCAAGAGACTTGACTGATTGGTGGAGTGTAATAAAAATCAAAATTCGAGACAATCAGTTTAGTCAAAGTGAATGTTCTTTCACTAATGTGTAAAGAATTGAAGTTTTTCAAGAGAGTACTCAAAATCAATCTTTTTTACAAAGAGACATGAGTATCGATGACGAAACCCCACATTTTAGAGTCGGTGATGAAAATGATGTTAATGATGTCACATATGAATTTGAAATGGTAAGAGATGAAGCAACTGTAACTCGAATGGATATCGATGATGTTGAGGAGGAATATGAAGATGACATTGACATATATGAAGATGATGATGAAGATGAACACTGATAGAATTCCATGGTATTTATATACAATCATAATATGTATATATGTATATATAATAGTAATTATCAATTATTTGATAACAACATTAACATTTTATATTTCAGATGGACGACGCCACATTTCGTGAGTTGGCGGATGCTGACCTGTCTTTCGATGCAGATGAGTTGCTGGCAGATGACCCTCAGCCTGCAGGCACTCCAGGGAGTACGTGGAGGGGGCGCGGTATTGCACGATTGATGATTCCTGACCCCATCCCCGAGCGACGTCCACATCTTGGGTTTGATCCACGCACACGGAGGTGTGATAACCTGTGTGATAACCTGTGGATTTGACTAAGATTTCATTAATCTATTCACATAATAAATGTTTATTATTTTTACAGTTTTCCGCATATAGCAGTCGGACAGGGCAACGCTATTTTGCGCAACTATTTCTCTCATCCATGGACCACATGGGAGCAGATTCCCATTGATGTGCAGCAGGCCATGTTCGGTCATTGGTTGGTACGTACGTAAATAAATAATTTTTATTTTGAAAATCATTTCATTTCTAACTTGATATTTTGATTTATTTCTAGGGTTTATGGTATCCAATCGAGGATACCATGTGTGACGCCATCCACGAGGCATGTGAGGTGGCCATGCGTGATCGCCTTTGTCAGTTTTTGCACAATTTAAGAAAAGCTTCCATGAATAAAGCAGGGGTGTCAGATTTTGACGAGTCATGTAGAGCACACCGACCAGAGTACATTTCATCCCATGTATGGGATGGATTATGTGTGCACTGGTTGAGTGGTGCCTTTCAGAGGAGATCATCGGTGGGGAGACAGAATCGGGGGAGACAGGAGGTGACTCATCGAGCTGGGAGTCGTTCTTTCAGTACTCATAGAAAACATCTGGTATGTACATTATTTATAAATATTTTATATAACTATAAATATTAACTGTTTATTTTTTATTCTTATAGGCTGTCGAGCACCCCGATATTACGGAGTACGACGTATATCGGAGGATGTATAGTGATCCTGCTACTGGGGAGCACAGAGGTGATCGTTAGCATCACATCGTGGTCAGTTTTATTTGTTTTCAAGTTTAAAAATTAACTGCATATAATATATTCACAATTTTAATTTTAAATTGCAACTACATGAGTCATATGAGGCCGCAGCATCACAGGCCCGGCCTGAGAGTCAGGCCGAGTCATCAGATCAGACCACTGGCCGTCAGTTTGATGAGGCGGGATGGATGCAGGCCACCCAGTATGCCTTTGAGAAGGGCCGGGTAGTTGTTATCAGCTCTCGACTGATTCCCGGAGATTATTATGGCAGTGCGGCGATGTCGGCGTCCAGCTCGAGAGGAGCTCGTGCATCTTCTTCTGCTACACAGTATGAGGATCAGTTGCGATCTCAGACTGCACTAATAGAGAGTCTCCAACAGGAGCAGGAGCGGATGCGTCAGCAGCATGATGAGGAGCGTCGACGCCAGCAGCAGCTATACGAGGAGCAGACGAGTCGGTGGCAGCAGCAGCATCAAGAGCATATGGAGTACATGCGCCGACTCACTCATGCTTTAGGGATTGAGTTTTCTCCACCACCATCTGCAGATCCCCCCCTCCCCCCTCCCCCTACTTCAGATTAGAGTTTGTTTTTATGATATAAAATTTGTGAAATCAAAATATGATTTTTTTTTCTATTCGTAGTTTCTGTCTCATTATAAAATATTAATAATATTATATTTTGAAATAACAATATTAATAGGAATAATAATATTATTTATATTTTATAATATTAAATTTTATATATATATTAAAATTTTATAATATTATAATTTAATTATATTTTTTTGTAATACTTGAATTATTTTAATATTTGAATGTAAAATAATTCTATTATTTTTATATTAATTAAAATAACTTATTAATATTTTTTTTTATTTATGAATTATAATTCTAATATTATT
Source organism: Viscum album (assembly GCA_963277665.1). NCBI lineage: Eukaryota > Viridiplantae > Streptophyta > Magnoliopsida > Santalales > Viscaceae > Viscum > Viscum album. The sequence continues at coordinate 1,300,141,318 of OY728121.1, forward strand.
ATATTAATTAAATCATTTATTAATATTCTATTATTTTTTATTTTTGAATTATAATTCTAATATTATTATATTAATTAAATCATTTATTAATATTCTATTATTTTTTATTTTTGAATTATAATTATATTATTATTATATTAATTAAAATAATTTATTAATAATTTATTATTTTTATTTGTGAATTATAATTCTATTATTATATTAATTAAAATCATTTATTAATATTTTATTATTTTTTATTTTTGAATTATAATTGGATTATTATTATGTTAATTAAAATAATTTATTAATAATTTATTTTTTTTATTTTTTTTATAGTATTTGCGACGGGTCCCGTCGCAAAAACTATTTACGGCGGGCCCGTCACAACAGGTATTTGCGACGGGGTCCGTCGCCATTACTATTTGAAAAGGTTTTACAAATATACAGAGTACTATTTGCGATGGGGGAAATCCCCGTCGCAAAAAAAGGCTTTAGCAACGGGCCCGTCGCAAATAATTGTTGTTGCGACACCGTTTTCAGCAACGGGCCATTTACGACGGGACCCCGTCGCAAAAAGCCATTTGCGACGGGATCCTGTCGCAAATGACCCGTCACAAATACCTTTTTTTCTAGTAGTGAATAGGCATAACAAAAGGTATGCGTTCTATTGAAAAATTAACTTCATAAATTAGTAAATACTAAAAAAATATTTTTTAAATACATCACCGTATTCTTGATAAATCCGAATATCTTGAACGATGAGTTTTTACACAACCATTTGAGCTTGATATCCCTCTTGAGATGGTATTAAGACTCATATATTGAAACTAATTTTCATCATAAATTTTATTTATCCATATACTAATTGATGATAAAAAGTTGATTTGAAGTATGTAATGTGTCTTCCCTTACTTGAAATTGATAAGCTAACTACATAGATTGGACTAACCAATGCTAAAAATCAACTCAAATTAGAATAGAAGGAGAACAACTAGATTTGAAAGAAGAGAATTCCCATAAAGCTCTATAAAAGAGGTGTTATATACTTTATATGAATTAATCTTACAATTAGGATCTTTCACTGATAGTTCAATATCTAATCCTATATGTCATGGTGTGATATCCTGATAAAAATACCCATATATAAAAGAGTGGGTAAAAACAAAAAAAATGAAATTTAAAGTTCAAAAATTAATAATATTCTTACTTTTCACTATTTGATTATAGTTCTCATCATTTTCTTACAAAAAAAATTAGTGTGAGTATCATGTAAAAATAATTAGATAAATAATTCATATTATAGATAAAATCATTCTTAATATATAATATATTATAAGACCTTATTTTCAACCTTTAACACTTTAATTTTATCCTATATAACTTTAGTTTATCAAAGGTTTTCATTGGATTTATCCTATCATTAGTCGTAAAATAACCTCAAAATATAACTAAACCTATATTTTATTCCAACTAAGGTTACCCAAGTATAATATACATTCATAAACAGCTATATTAGACAATTATTCATTACATTTTTTAATAATACACACCCAAGTACCGTAAAGGTTTAGTGTTTTTGGATACTAGATACATACTAAAATAATTTCATGAATGATCTTCAAAATATCTCAAAAATTTCTTCTCAAATTTTATCAATGTTATACATATCACACTCAATAACTTTACCTTTGGAATTTGAATCATAAGAATGGGTGAGTGAAGTTGATCAGTAAGGATGAAAATGGGAGATAAAGTTAAAATATCACAAGTAAGAATAAGTTGAGAATAAGGTTCTGAGATCATAATAAAGTTATGTAAATATCATTCCCAAAGACATAAATATCAAAACAAGAGTCATGGGAAAAAATAATCGGTATATAATAGGACATAATTCATAACTTTACCGAAGATTAAAAAATAATGAGAAATGATAGCATAATATAAGCATAAAAATATATTGTTAGAGTGAGACATAAAAGTGTGGAATAAATATAATCATACAAATAATATGCGAAGGATACCAACTACTAAATTTATTAGATGTTAAGCTTGGGATAACCACCCATATACCTTCTTAGGCATTGGATAACTTCCCGTTCACCCACTTCATCTTGGGATAACCACATGGATTCCCTTTGAGATCAGGATATATATATCATTATATTAATTTTATGGATATAACCAACCCATAAATCACATTAACATAAACCATATATATATATATATATATATATATTCCATAATCACATAAGAACATTCATTATTTCTTTATATCATAATTAACATATTGAAAATAAATTAGTTTCCTAAAAATTTTATCAAAAAATCATCATAATGCATATGGAAAAAGAATGTGGATGGTAGAATTAGATCATATACCTAGTGAGTCATAATTATCAACAAATGATGTTTACATATATGTAAAATAATTTTATTGAAGAATTAATTTTTTTTAAAACTAAAAAAAAATTCTTATTATTTTGGTAACTTTTAAAAACTAAAAATTCATAGAATAATAGGATAATATTTTATTCCAACTACCATGGAAACATGAAAATTCATCTTGATACTGATTAATTTTTTGGATGGTGGTAAAATGTAGATAATTTGTAAATTCAAAAAAAATCTCACTTTTATAAAGAAATTCAAAATTGACAAAAGATTCTCAACAAAATGGAAGAAATAAGGTTGGATTACATTAAAGACATTATTTCAGTCTTCTTAAGTTCCATAGAGTGAAAAATTGAAAGAATACTTAATAAACCTAGAAATTAACAAATAATAAAAATATTTAGGAGGATTAAGAGGGAAAGAACATACAATTCCACCAATGCATGTTGAGACATGTATAATCCTAATAAAAATTTGAAATTATAAAAAAAACCCTTACCTCGATTTTCCTCTTAGTTGAACATGATCTAAAGTAATATATAATATATTTAAATTTATTATAAATCCATATTAGTTAATATTTAAATACGTATTACATCATACTAACAACTTATAGTTTCTTATTAATTATTTATTTATAATACATTGTTAAATTAAAAATTTTGGTGTAAACTATTCTCTTTTCCATGCATGTGAGGTAGTGTTAAAAAAAGAAACACATTGCTTCATAATGGTGGTAGTTATCATGTACACATAATTCAAATTTTCGTCTTCCATCAGATAGAACTAAGGCATATAATGTTTATTCCATAAACATAATAATATTTTAGTATACTAATGATACTTATTCTATCATGTTGAGGTAGTTATAGAAAATATGGAATAGGTGGAAGACTAAATTAACTTGGAATAATTGGATTAATATAATTGTAAATTATTTGGGTATACTTATTTGGATTACACTTAAATACTTCATAGGTGTTTATTTTTGTGACACCAGAATCTTGACGATGTGTGTAGGAGAGTTGGGAAGTGATTTTGGAAGATCATGGACAAGATAATGAGAGATTGTGGATAAGTGAGGAGAAAAGGTTCCATTTAATATGTGAGAGGTGTGGAAACCTGGATAATATTAAGAAATTTTAAATATAATAAATGTCATTGTGAAGTATAGTGGCACAAATACAACCAATTTTATAAGATATGATGTAGGATGGAATCCAATCAACTAATAATATTAGAGATGTAACAATCCTAGCTCCAGTAAGCAGAGTCAATGTTTTTTTATTATATTGTTATAGATACAAGGGATATAATCCTAAATTATGGATCAGTTCAGTATTCTTGTAGAACTAGATTCATTTGTGACACCCAATTTACATTGTGAAATAAAATATAAAACATAGTAATAGAAAATATTTGGCACCATTGAACTCATTCAAATAATTATTCTTCATATCCTTGGGAAATGAAAAAAATATGGGTGAGATCAGATTCTTATTAATAGTTATATAAAATATAATATATCATGACTAAGGAATAATAAATATGATAAGATAAATTAAAAAAACAAAATTCCATTTAATCAATAAATGGATCATGAAAAGCATACATGGATAATATTGATGGAGTAATATCTTAGATAGTGAAAACTGAATTATAAAGGAAGTAAATGAATAATATTGGATGTCATGATCTCTGACATCATTATATATATACCTTTAAGACCTTTTGATAAGGCAGTTTAATATATGGGCAGGTTTACACCAAAACATAGTAAATTTGGCCAAGTAATTCATCTCATGAGTCTATCGATGCACCGAGAGGATATATATAATCGACCACCACCCATTAATGAATTTCCAATGAATTTATCATATATTGAATGATAAATTTCATTTATATACAATATACCTTATCACTAAATATCCATATTGAGTAAAGAGTATATTTTTATCAAAATTTTCGCAGTCAATCACGTAATATTCCTAGTAAAACATATATAAAAATGGTATTTATTTTTGGAAATAATCATATACATTATACAAAGAATATGAATATTTAATAGAAATTTAATAACTAATTATCATAAGAATGTGAATGTTTCAAGAAACAGTTAACGACTATTAAATTAATAAGAGATAAAAGATGACCATCAGTTCATCAGGAATATAGGTTTTGTAATAAAATCACGTCCTTTAAAAAAATAAAGGAAATGAAATTTAAATATTAAAATAATTTTTTAATTAATTATTTTTCTTTGTAAGACCATGGAAAGTATGTTGAAAAATAAAAATATCATAAAATGGTTTCTGAAACAGGGAAGTCTATTACTACCGTATAGGTTAAAAAACATTACTTTTGACTTTTTTGTAAAGAGTTTTAAAAACAAAAGTACGAGAAATATTTTTAAAAATTACTTTAAAAGCTTTTAAAATTCAAATATAACATAAAATTACCTTAAAATTCATTTTAGTAATAAAAAGGACTTTTTTAAAACAATTTTGAAAAATATGGTCATGAAAGAAAAATAAACCCGATAAAAAAGATATATAAAATTTTATTTTATATAAAATACTCATATTAAAAGAATAATAAGAATATAATCTTAAATATTTATAAATAGATTGATATTCATTCTAAATACCTCAAATGGTCAGTATTTACACCACATAAAAGTAAATAGGTGCAAATTACCAAATACATCTCAATGGAGTTGAAATTGAAATGCAGTCCCTTACCTCAAGCTTCCTATTAGTTGAACGTTATTTAAATTCAATGGTTTTACACAAGTTATTAATTTATTACATAACCATATTCATTTATAATATCATATATTATCCTCTTATATCATATTATGACCCATTTGTTAACAATATTTAATTATTATGATTTTTTTGGGTGTTAACTGCATCATTTTCTCATGCAAGTTTTGTCACAGAAGTTATGGTTCTTATGAATAAGGTGTAGTTACATCATATAAATAATTTTATTAATATCATTTTTATTCATTATATACATTTATATAATCATTCTTGAATTTTGTATATGAAAAATGAATCCCATCGCTTCATGGAGAAAATAGGTCTTACGTACGCCTGAGTGACATTATAATTCACTTAATTGTGAAAGGGTTAGGAATTCGAGGATTTAATAGTTTTATAGAATCAATATAATTTAATAAGAATCATATATATTCATTTTACCCACCACTATGACTATATATGTGAGTTAGTAATGGAAAAAATGGTATTGTTATTGTTTTTACACATCATATCATCTTGTAAAAAACAATTAAAAACATGGTATGATAAAAACAAACTCGTTAAGGGATATAAAAATAAATGAACCCTATCAGTTTAGTGAAACACATGAAAACCTGTGATAATGATTATATTTTCACATTAAAATATTGAGCATATAAATAAAATATATCCCATTGATAAAATCAAAATTTCCTCAATGAAAACCTTTGAAACCAATAAGCTTGAATATGAAGACTTTGAAAGAAAAATGAAAAAAATCATTTTAAAAAGAAACCTTTCACCTTTAAAAGTTCACAAAAATGAATTACCTTATGAAATAAAATTACTTCCATAAAACCTTTAACAAGAATAAAATAAGTATCTTGGAGAATAATATTCACAACTTGTGTTCATTGATGATTAAACTGTGTCAAAAATAATTAAATCCTTGTTAATTCCATAGAAGTAACCATCTGAGTAATCTATATAATTTTTATTTTTTTAGGACTAAATCATTACCCAATTCATTAGAGATCTATTTCTGGCCCACCCATATTCATGAACAATATTATTCTAACCCATAATCATCTCTAATGTTCAAGTACCATATCACAAACAAAAAATTTGTAATATTACAATTTTTCATTATGAAACCTTTGTAAAAATTATTTTAACAAATAATAAAATGACAACCCACTTTAATATAATCATATGGGTAAATATAATTTTTCATTTAAAAATATTAAAAATTGAAAAACTACCCAATACAATGGGACATGATTTTTTTAAACACATGGAAACATGAAGAGAAATATCGATAACAAAGAAAGGAAGTAATAGTGGAAACTTTTTCTCATTACTTATATGTTAAAGCCCAATATTTTAGAACTTATACAAAAAGAGTCAAAAGTGGTCCATATGGAAATTGTTAAAAATGTTCTTTTTAAAATATTTATAAAGAAATAAAAAATAATTTTAACATTAAATTTAACATCCTATGATGTATAAATTAGATCATAATTGAAGCATTTTAAAGGACATGTACATTGGGAGAAAATATTTTAAATGAATACTTTAAAACAAGGTTTAAATAAAAATATTTTATGGCTTTTGTAACTTTCAAAATAAAAATACATTGAAGAAGAGAGCTTGAAATATATTTTTAAACCACATTTAATTAAATAAATAAATGTTAAAATCCACCCATAAAGAATTTCATACACCACACAAGATAAAACACATGGTGAAAATGGAATAAGTATCAACGGTAGGAAATTAATACAAGAAATCCATTACATCATCTCCTAGATTTCCATGTATGTTATTCTGCTCCTCTTATTTGAAAACCCTAATTTGGCTAGACAATACTCCTTTATAGGATGGTATTTTGGTGTGAAAAAAACCTCTAGGTCATTAGGGGATGTTTAGAAAGGGATCTGGGTACATATTGGTTGAGATAAATGTCTTAAAAGGTGAGAGGAAGAGAGGAGTGGGGGCTCACTTATATAATTTAGGGGAGTGACAAAATTTTAAATATTAAAATATTAAAATATAAAAAATATGATAATAATTTAAATTGACATGTAATGGACAAAATTTTAAATTTAGTACACGATAAGGTACAAAATCCCTTCATCCAATAAAATCTATAAATTTTTAAGTTCCATTTTGAACCTTATCTTTTGGTTTATCCCCCTTATTAACTCTTTTTAAATTGAATTTTGGTAACAAGTTTTTTCAATATTTAAGGGTTATAAATTTACCACTAAGATGTAAAATAGCTATACAATGGTCCATGGATGAATTTTTAGACAAATTATTATCCTATATATCCCATTTCAATATTTTATTGATTCTTAAATCATTTAAAAAATAATGTTTATAGTAAAATATAATTAAAGTCATTTCTCAGAATATTTATTTAATTTAGAATAAAAAACATCAAGGTAGAATAGAATTATAATATAAAAAATTATTATTAATTATACTTTATAATTACCTATGAATTTTTTTTCATACTACAATTCTTCCAAAACATATTAATTTTAAAATTATTTATATTGATTTTCCAACTGCTTTCATATGCACTGTATTAGCATTGAATAAGCATTTAATGTAATTATATAATCAATATAATTTAAAAACCAAATAATATCTTAAAAATAATATTTTATTATTTTAAACAATCATTTATAAACATTTATAACTTCTTTTTAACTCTTGAAAAACATATTATAATTATTAAAAGAAAGAGAGTGACATTTTATAATTATCCTTTAATTACAATAATATAAAGGTCAAAATCAATGGAAAACGTCACTTAAATAATTAAAATTTAAAACTAATGGGATAAGTTACAAAACAATATGATTAAAAAAAGAATAAATATGTGATTTTGTGTCCTTATCACTTTGTTTTAACCCTGAATGGCCCAAAGACCTTGTTTTTATTTTATTTTTTGGATAATACCCATTTTAAGGGTTAAAGGGGAAACCTTACAAAACCTGTATACCCAAGTCACAAGGCCCATAAATGACCCAATACATGACCTTAAAGGCCCAAAACCTGACACACTTGAAACAACCCCTCCCCAACATCTGTATCTTGAAGACACATAGCTCCCACCTCGCATGGATGATCAGATAACCTTTCCCCATGTCGATATGCATGGTTCTATGTCCAAATGAAAGTTTCCATACTCTCTCATCCTTCCAATCTGGTTAGAACTACTTTTTTGGTTTCTATTTGTTTCTATGAATCCTCATATAGGGCTGCTGTCGTGCTGTCTGCCAGCTTCTTGGTCTTTTCTGTGGTTCGAAAACCCTGTGTCCAGGAAGCCATTGGTGGCATGAAGGACTTTGGTGTCCCAAAGTCCCTTATAGCCTAACGACCCTGGGGCCTGAGGGACATTGGGGGCATGGAGGCCCTGATACCTGTAGGGCCAAATTGGTGGCCCTAAGTCCCAAATCAGATGAATAGTGTTGGCTACAATAGTACTAAGTAGTATATGTTATAGTAACTAATACATTATTTATATAGTATCTCTAAAATTCATCCCCACCAGGATTTGATCTTAGGTATTTAGATTCCACACAACAGCCTCTACCACTTGAGTACAAGCTCGTTGGCATATTTTTTAACCATAATTAACATGTTTTACCCTTTTACGGTGGAGATAATATTTTTTCCCAAAGTTACAATTCATAATGACCTAAAATGAATCTAAAATCATTAATAAATTTTAAAAACCAATGAAAAATATGATAATTTTTTTATGATTCAGTTTTTAGAACAGAATAGAATTAATTATAATATAAGTGTGCAAAACGCAATTAAAAACTATTTTTAGAAAATTTCATTTTTAAGAATAAAAATGAAATAATTCTAAAATAAAATCTAATATTGATTACTATATAATTATTTAGATTATTTTTTATTAATGTTATATTATTTTAATTTAAAACTAAATAAAAAACATAATGGTACTTTTAAATTACTAGATTAAAAAAAATGATAGTTTTGCAAAAAATGACATTTTTCACTATTTATCCAAATATCCATTTTTTTCCAAAAAATAAAAAATATGAATCCATAGCCTGTAATTAAATTATCATTTCAATTTAAATTCAGTTTTTTCAAATATAATTTCTAAAATTGGATGAAATTAATTACAATATTTACACACAATATGAAATAAAAACCATTTTTCAAAAAAATGTATTTTTGAAGCATAAAATTTCTTTACTCTCTATATTTTTATAATTAATATAATTAAATAAATTTTAATTCATCATATAAGATATATAATATATACATTTAATTTGGATCATTTACCAATAGTGATTAATTGAATCTATTAAAATAAAAATTCATTGCCCATATAAAACTAGTTTGATGAAAAAATCATCTTTTACCTTAAAAAGATTTTATCTTCATTTATAACCAATTAATAATGAATGTATTATTTATTTTTAATTTTATTAAGGAAATAATTTATACATGTTTTAAATAATTTTTTTATTCCTATTCATACCTATTATATCAATATCTAGGTTATAATGTCCATATTTAAATAATAATATTCCTATAGCATATTATCATTTGTTTAAGCTCATTATTGCATATACAACATGATAGAAAACATAGTGTTATTTAAATAAAATTAATTCAAAAATATTGGGGTTTTAATTTCAACCTCATTTAACAAAATTTCATCCTCACAATTTTATCTTGTGTCTAATTAACAGTGGTTAAAACATTTTCTAAATCAATTCCACAGAGTTGAATAAAATATACGATCACAAAATGGATTTCTTTTTATTATTTTAAAACACCTTTGTTGAAAACCTATAATGTAAAAATGGGTAATAAAATAACCTTTTGAAAAGTGGATATATTAAATTATATAGTCACCTGGAATAACATGTAATCAATTTCCTACATAAAGGTAACATTGGAAAGATGTGAAAATATGGACATGAAGTAGAGAAATTACGTCCAAAGAATAATTGAGAGCGATAGAGAGACTGATCATGAGAATGTCAATGATGAAAAAAACATAATTAAAAATTGGATAATGAAGACCATAAATTCATTAGAAATTAAGGTAAAATGAAAACCTTATTATTTCAATATCCTTTTCCAAGAGTTGAGGTATTATTTTATTCTCAAGATAGAAAACATGTGAAAATATACTTATTTTATTTTTTCCATTTCATAAGTAATATTTCATAATTTTTTATGTTTTGGTTAATTTCCATATCTATCTCATATTTTACTCTAAGAAATGAATATTAAAGTTTATTTTTTTATGATTAATGAACTAAAATTAAAGTTCTAGGGATCACAAGATATATAAAAGTATAAAAAATTATATCACATATTTCTATCCATTTACCAAAACCAAAAATGATTAGAACAAGATAATATTTTATCCGATATGAATAAACCTTAATTTAAATACATAAAATGTTAATATTATAAGTATCAATAATAACACCCAAATTTAAACATTAAACATTATGTATATGCAAAGAAGTCCCAGGTTAGTTGGGTGGGACTTCGGTTTTGTGTATTCCCTTTGATGGTTCGACCCCCAACTACTTGTGTTCCCCCATTTATTTTGGGGTAGTATTTCTCCGGTCACTCCCACTAATGCACATGGGTGTTAGTGGCCTATGGTTTATAAAGGTTGTCTTGGAAGAAGTAAACATTCACTTCTATATGGTGATAGTTGAGGCAGGTCAAAGTTGGACATGCACATGATGATTCCCAGGAAATGGAAGGTAAGAAGATAACTAGAGAACAATATTGAGGTCTGCCATATGATGCCTGGTGAAGGAAAACAATCGTTTAAAACCACTGGAATTGGGTTCTTACACTGTAATCCTACTGAAAGGAATAATATATATATATATGTATGTATGGGATCTTTTTGGACATGTTTTTTCATTTGAGTCACTTAGATTTTGAGGCACCGTTGTATTTCATGGTCCACCTGGCTTTTAGGTCTTATAAGTATTACCTCTCAACCTAGATAAAAAGAATTTTTATTTACTTAATAAAAAGTGTAATCAACCCCAACCTATTTATAAAAAAACATTCCTTAAATTAATAACCTTCAAAATCATATAATTATTAATGACAAAGTTCAAAACCCCAAAAAATTAAAGAATTTGAACAGATGTTTTTCTAAGATCAATTTAATATTTATCTCCAAACAATATTAATCACTTGAAAAATCATATACCAAAAATTTATTTTCACTAATCATAAAATATCTAAAATATTTTAATATTTCCCATAGATAACTTGAATCACCATAAAGACACAATAAAATCATATACTCTTCTAATATATAACTAAACATTAATTTATAAAATAAAATCTCATCTTAGCCAAAATTATTATATTTCCCTTAATCATAAAATGTCCCCAATATAGTGAATCTTTTCAACATAATATTTTATCACCTAGTCCCCAAATCAGTTTTGAAGGCCTTGGTTATTGATATGATAAAACATATGTTCCCAAAATATAATAACACTTTTACATAATTAACTATAATTACCTTAACATCTAAGAACATATTACCCTAAATTTTATCAATACCTTAAAACTTATGTCCACAAATTATGAAGTCCTTATTTCTAGAATAACCTTTTAACCAAAGCAAAGTTAAATATAAGTATTAGAAGAACCTGAAACATTTATTAAAACTCAAAAAATGTATCTTAAAGTGATATCTTCATATAAAACCTCAAAAGAGGTATTTATGTATATAAAATTATGATCAACCTTATACTTATTAGTGGACAATGACATATAAAACTTTTAAAATACCCTCATATTAATCATCTTAACCTCTAAAGAAATCAAAACATTTACATTGATACCAAATATAATGACCCATAACAAATAAATCTATAATTACGTGATTTATAACCAGGTTTATCTTTATTACATTTCTAGTATATTTTAGGTTTCGAGTTTTTTAGAATTAGGAAAACATTACATTACATAGTTAATATTGATATTGAAAAAAATTAAATCCGATGATTATTTTTAAAATTTTAACAACAAAACATTGATCACATAAATAAAAAATATATATATGTGAAAACAAATATTTGATCAAAGAAACCCTTTAAATTAAATTATAAATGATAATGAAATCATGAAAGAATCCTGAAAAAATTTGTTTGAAAAAAAATCAACATTTAAAGTTCGGAAATCTTCCATAACTTATGAAATCAAGTTATTTTCATAAAAAAAATTTCAAATTTCAAATAAGTATCTTAGAGAATAATATTCATTACCCGTGTTCACTCATGTTTAACCTATGTTAAAAATAACTAGATATTAGTTAATTACATAGGATTAACCATCCCAATATAATGGTAATTTTATTTAATTTATAAAACCATGACAAAAATAAAGTGTTTTATTTATAATGAATAAAGGACCAGATGGTCCGAAACTCTGATCATTCTTTATTCATTAATTTTTTTTGTAAACTTTGGTAAAAATAGTCAAAGTGGCCCGTATGGAAAATGTTAAAAACATTAATTTTTAAATATTTGTAAAGAAAGTGAAAACAAGTGTATTATGAAATTTAATCTCTTTTGAAGTATGAATAAAAACAATATTGAAATATTTTAAAGGAAATGGACATCGAGGAATAATATTTGAATGGAATACTTTAAAACAAGGTATACAGAAAAATATATTAAGTTATTCATAACATTTGAAACAAAAGGATGTTTAGAAAGTGAAATTTAAATTGATTTTCAAACCCCATGGTTTTCAATAATTTAAAGATAAAATCCAGCAATAAGTTAGTTAATATACTATAAAAAAATAAAACATGTGAGAAAAATTTCGTAAGTCTCAAGAAAAGGAAATTGAGATGAGAAATCCCTTCCCTCATCTTCTAACATTCCCTATACATTCATTAACTTGTATACATTTTAAATCCTTCTTGGGATACACATTAACCCATTTTAGGTTGTAATTATGCTGATACCACAACTTCTAGGTCCTAGAGGGTATGCTTGGGAAGTGATTTGGTGAGATCCTGGTCAAGCTAAATGGAGAAAAAAGTATTAGGAAGATATGAGTGGGGGTTCCCTTCTATAACCGAGTGGAGAGGAATAATTGTAAATATTAAGAACATTAAAATATAATAAATATCATAATCATGTAAAGTGGAACAAAATAGACATAATTTCAATGGTAGGACAAGATAAGTTTGAAATCACTTCAACTAATCAAATTTAGAAATTAATTACATTTTAAACATTATATTTGGGGTTAACCCCCTCATTAACCCTTTTTTACTTTATTCATGGTAACAAATGGTTCACTCTTTAAGGGTTATTGATTTAAATGTAATGTATAAAGTAGCCCCAAAATGGTCCTTGGATAACATTTTCGACAATTTCCCATCTCTAATTTCATCAAAAAATAATTTTTTTAGATTTTTAAATCATTTAATAAAATATTGTTTATCGTAACATACCATTAAATTTATTTTTAGGACTTTTCATTTAATTTGAATTTAAAGTCGTAAAGACAATAATGGAATTAGAATATAAAACTATTTCCATTAATTATACATTGTAATTACCTATGTAATTTGTTTCATACCACAATTCATCTAAAACATATATATTTAAAAAAAAGAATAATTTACCATTATTTTTATTCTCCTTGAACAAGCAAAGTATTAGCATTATGTAAGCATTTTAGGCAATTATATCATCACTAAAAATTTAAAATAAATTAATATTAAAAAAAATAATGTATTAATATTAAAAATAACCCATTTAAACCATTCATAACTTATTTTTATCCCTATCAAATAATATTTGAGATATTAAAATAATGAGAGTGACATTTTGTAATTATAGTTTACTCAAAATTTTATATAGGTCATAATCAATAGAAAATGTCACATAAAAAATTCGAATTAGAAACTAAGGTGATAAGGGTAAACTTATTTTCATCCAATAAGAATTCATAATATTTTAAATAAAATGGATTTTATTTCCATAAAATAAAATCCAAAACATAATGGTATTTTTAAATTAGTTTATTGAAAGAAAATAAATTATTTTTTAAATCAAAATTTTTCACTATTCACTCCAAAATCAATCTTTTCAGAAAAATCCTAAAAATTCATTACAATACTGTTATGAAATGATGATATCAAAAATGATGAATTTTTTTTCAAATACAATTTCTAAAATTGGAAGAAATCAATTAAAATAGTCGCAAAAAAGAAAACATTTTTAATGAAAATATATTTTTGAAGCATGAAATGACCTTATTCCCTTTCCTTTTCTAATAACCATAAGGATATTAATTTAGTTAATTTTAGGGGATATATAACTTACCTATTTCATTAGTATCATTTATCAATAGTTATAAATTTAATCTATTAAGATAGAAATACTTTGTGTATAGAAAAATAGTTTAATTAAAAATATATCATTTACCTTAAAAAGGTTTTCTCTTAATTTATATCCAATTTATAATTAGTGTATGATTGATTAATAATTTTATTAAGTAAAAAATTATATATTTATTAAATATTGTAGTCATTCCTACTCATACTTTTAAAGCAAATAGCTGGGTTATAACGGTCATATTTAAACAATAATATTTATATAGAATATTATCGGACATTTAAGATAGATGTTGTGTATACCATATAATATTGAATATAGTATTATTTAAATAAAATAAATTATAAAATATTTGGGTGTTATATTCTAATCTCTTAAAGAAATTGCATACTTGTAATTTTATTTCATTTCTGATGAACAATGGTTTCAAATCATTTTCAGAATCAATTCCAAGGTGTGGAATAAAATATGAAAGTCACATGGAATAACAAAAAATCAGATCTCAATTTATGAGAACATTAGCTGGAAGTGAAAATATAGACATGGGAGAGAAAAATATTGTCTATGGAATAATAGAGGGTGATAGAGAAAATGATCATGGGAAAGTTAATGAACAGAAAAACATAAATTTGTAAAGGATAAAGAAGACCATAAATTCATCATAAATGAAGATAAAAGGTTAATTTTTTCATTTCAATATCCTTTTACTTTATTTTAGGGTTTCTTTTACTATCAAGTGATATAACATGATAAAATACACTTACATGATTTATTTCCACTTTATAATCCCAATTTTATCCTTTATTTTCTATATTTATGAGTTTCCACTTTTATCCCATCTCTTACTCCAGGAAATGAGTAATCAAATTAATTTATCGTTCTTAAAGAACTAAAATTAACTTTCAAGGTATAAAAAGATCCATAAAAGAATGACAAGTTATTTATTATATTTATATCCAATAACCAAAACCATAAAATGGTTAGCACAAGATAAGATAAAATCCAATATAAATAAACCTTCATTTGAATAAGTACTAAATTAATTTATAGATTCTCAATAATAACAATCAAAGTTAAAAATTAAATATTACTTAAATAACTAAATTTAAAACACTTTAAAATACCCTTGACCATGTTCAAAATACAAAAAGTAGAAAGATTTTATCATATAGTATTCTGAGATCAACTTAGCAATTATCGTCAAACAAAATTAATCACTCTTAATGTTTCATACCAATAATGTATATTCCCTAATATTGTAATATAAAAACTATTATAAAATTTCATATAAATAACCTGAATGAGAATAAATCGATAATAAAATAATATTTTCTTCCAATAGATAAATGAATATTTATTCTTCAAATAAAATATCATTTTAAAATGAAAATATTTTAATTTACCTTAATCATATAATCGTTCCAAGAAAGTGATCTTTTTCAAAAATTGATTTAACAATATAGTCACCAAATCAGTTTTCAATATCATGGTTATCGATACGATAAAACATATATCAAAATGAAATAACCCTTTTACAATATTAACTTTAATTACCTTAACATCAAATTTATTATTAATTATAAATGTTTCCGATACCTTTAAAGTTTCTTCCAAAAAATATAAAATCATTATTTATCAAATAACCTTTTAAATAAAACATAAGTTAAACAGAAGTGTTACATATACCTCAAAAATTTATTAAAACTCAATAAATTTTACCCAAAGTACTCCCATCACATAAAATCTCAAAATGGGTATCTATTTGTTTAATCTTATGATCAAACGTAAACTTATAAGACCTTAATGGTATCTAAAACTCTTATAATATCCTTAAATAAATAATTTTAACCTCTGAAGTTATTTGAAGCTTTCATTTTATACCAACTATAATCCTATATAACATCAACAACTTACAATTATAAAATTTATAACAATGGTTACACTTTATTAAATTTTGAGTATATTTTAGGATTATAGTTCTAGAAAATTAGGGAAAATTTTACAGTACATAGGGATTATTGGGGTTTAGTATCCAGTTTTTCCACAAAATAGGATTCTTAAATTTAAAATAATATTTTATTTAAAATACTAATTCATATTTTTAGGAGAGTCCCCAAAATATGACGATTAACCTACTATAGTTTCTAAAAAACATTAGATTTTTTTAAAACAATGAAAACATGGTACAATGAAAACCCATTCCAGAAGGGATATAAAAATAAATAAATCTCATTAGTCTAGTGAAAAACATGAAAAAAATTATAATGTTTACCTTTTTACAAAAAAACTACGAGTACATAAGTAAAATATATCCACATGAGAAAATAAATTGGAATGTGTGATCCTTTCAAGTCACTAGGTTTTTTGTAATCAATAAACACACTATGTTTATCAAATAAAATGATTTCCATAAAAACCTTTAGAAATCATAAAATTGTTATCTTGAAGATTCATATTCATAAATAGTGTTTAATTATGTTTAACCTAGTTCATAAATATTTGAAGCTCAATTAATTCCATTGGAGTGACCAACTAGTTCTCTTATCCATTTTTAGCTTTGAAGACTGAATCATTTAATCAATGCATTTGAGAGCGATATTTGGTACACTCATCATCACAATATTTATAGAGAACACACACCATAATCTATAATTTTCTAGTACCATATCAAGAAAAGAAGCATTCAAAATATTTCAATTTTTTTCAGTAAAACCTTGTAAAACACTTTTTAACCCAAAATAAAAACACTTCCCATTTACACATAATTAGAAGGATAAATTTAATTTTTCAATAAAAAGTCATAAAAATGAATAATTATCTATGATAGTGGGAATTTAATTTACATTTTAAAACCATAAAACTAAAATATTATGATTTATAATTAATAAATGATAGTATAGAAATAAATTATTCTCATGTATTATATATTAAACAAACATTATTTTTTCAATTTGGTAAAAAGATCCAAAATTGATACAAATGGAAAATATTAAAAAATTTATCTTTGAAATATTTATAAAGAAAGTGAAATGTATTTAAAAATGAAATTTAACATCCTTTGAACTATATATAATAACTCTATTTAAATTTTTTAAATGACACTATCATGGTGGAGTAACATTCTTATGGAATACTTTAAAACACTACTTAATGAAATATCCCTCAAGAAAATTTCATAACTTTTGAAATAATAGGATGTTGAAGAAGTGAACATGAAATGGATATGTGAACCCCTTTTTTGTAAATTAAGGATAAAATAAATCTATAATTTAGTTCATTTAGCACAAAAAATAATACATGTGTTGAAAATGACATAAGCCTCAATGAAAGTAAATGGAGACAAGAAATGCTTTACCTCCTCCCCTGACTTTCCATGTACATTCTTTAACTCTTCTACTTTGGAAACCATCCTTTTGATACAACTTAAGCCTTTTTAGGATGGTATTTTGGTGATACGGGAACCTCTTAGTCATGGGTAATATGGTAGGGAATGTATTTGGTAAGATATTTGTCAAGATAAATGGATAAAAATGAAGGGAGGATAGGGGTTCCCTTTTATAAGTGTGGGTAGTGGCACAATTGTTAATATTAAGAACATTAAAACTATAATAAAAATATTAATCATGTATAGTGGAGAAAAATGAATATAATTTCAAAGGCATGACATGATAACTTCTAAATCCCTATAACCAATAAGATCTATACATGTTTAATTTTATTTAAAACCTAATCTTTTGTTTTAATCCCATTACTAACCCCTTTTAAATTTATCCATGGTAATACATTTTTCATTCTTTAAGGGTTATAATTTTCTTCTAAGGAGGATAATGGCTTAAAAAATGTCAATGGATGATATTTCCGACCATTTATCAATCTCCCTTATCCTTTTTAATATTTATTTTATATTTAAATCATTTAATAAATATTGTTTTTCATAAAAAACATTAAATTCATCATTGGTACTATCAATTTAATTTGAATTCAAATATGCCAATACCAAAAATTAATTTAAATAGAAACACATTTAGAATAAATTATAATTTATAATTACTAAGTAAATTTGTGTTATACCACAATTCATCCAAAATATATTATTTTTTTTAAAACGTTTACCTTGTTTTTTCTTCTATTTGTACAAGCACTGTATCAGTATTTTATAAGTTTTTAATGTAATTATATCATCTATAAAAATTAAAAATAAATTACTATCATTAAAATAATATACTAATATTGAAAAAAATTAGGACAATTAATTACTTATTTCATCCATAGGAAAATATATTACTGATTTTAAAAGAAAGAGAGTGAAATTTTATAATTATACTTTACTTAAAATAATATAATTTTCATAATAAATGTAAAATTTCACTCAAATAATTAAAAATAGAAACTTTTTTTATAATGGTAAAAATAATATCATCCATTTAGAATTAAGATAATATTTTGTGAACTTATCGCTTTGTTTTAACTTTAATTAACCAATTTTACACTTTTTACTCTGAAGACAAAATATTTACCAAAGTTACAATTAATAATGACTAAATATGTAATTGATATCATTGATAAATTTGAAACACCAAATTTAAAATATGAAATCAATATTTCAAGATAAAATTGTTATAATTTCTTTAAATTTTTTTAATATTTGTTATCAAAATGAAGTGAAAAATAGTTTTTAGAAAATTAATTTATAAAAATAAAAATGAACTTACACAGAAATAAAATATAATGTTGATTAAATTATTTAGATTTTGTTTAATAAAATAGGTTTTATGTTACTTTTATCCTAAATTAAAAATAAAATGGGACTTTAAAGATTTATTTAATGGAACGAAATAATTTTTTGCAAAAATCATCAATTTTTATTATTCATTCAAAAGTCAATTATTTCAGAGAAATACAAAAGAATTTTTATAAGACAATTATAAAATTATTATTTTAAAAAATTATTTCCATTTTATCAAATATAATTTCTAAAAGTTAGGGAAATTAATTATAATATCAGTGCACAAAATGAAATAAAAACCATTTTTGAAGAAAATATTTTTTACAAAAAAATGACTCTATTCTCTTTACATTACCAATAAATATAATCAAATGAATGTTAATTAATTTTATTTGATATATAATTTTGTTATTTCATAAGTATTATATATAAATAGTGATTAATTAAATCTATTTATACGAAAATGCATTGTGCACATTAGAATAGTTTTATGGAAAATATATCTTTTACCTTCAAAAGATTTTTATCATCATTTCTAGACAATTTATAATAAATGTATGATTTATTATTAATTTTATTGAGGAAAAATTTCTATATATATTCTATAATATGCTTATTTCTTTTCATACCTGCCAAAATAATAACTTTTCATTCACAGTCATATTTAAATAAAAAAATTTCCAAAAAAAATTCATTATCTGAGGTTCAGTTTGGTATATTCCACTTGAAATTAAACACAATATTATTTAAAGAAAATATGTTCTAGGATATTTCAGTGTTACACTCTTGGTATTAGATATCATAATAGGTGATATCATTATAATATGAGGTATCAATAGAACATTCTATTTCCAATAAACTATCATTATCTTCAGTGAAAACAACATGTGATGGTGTGGATATTGTATTATGATCATTGAAGTATTTAGCGATTACTTGAAAAGAACTAATTAAACATTAAAGTATTATTTTATATGTGTAATATAGTTTATTGAGTGTTTTATAAATTATTTAACTTGATAATTCTCTTTTTTCAATGAAGTAGACCTAAAAATGGAGTTCTAGGATTTTTTTTGACACACTCAAATTCATTACAGTATACTTCAAGCACATTTTTCTTTCTTCCTTGATTGAGGTAGTATTGATATATATTTTTGGGATATGAGGTTCTTTACAAAAATTGATGTTCTACAACTAATGGATTACCTTTGGAAGAAAAAATCAATAGGCTGCTTATAAGTGTTTATTATTGAGAACATGAGACAAAGTTACAATGTAGGGTATGTTTCATTTATACACTTCATTTTATTCTTGTATCCTAAACTCTGGATGATCATGACTTGGTAATTTTTTAGTTTCTAGTTCATTTAGAAATAATTTAAATGCTTAAATCTCTTCATCATTTTAATAAGATCCCAATATGATATTGTGATTTCAAAGATAATCATGTTAAATGATATTTTTGACCGCATGATTATAATAACTATATGACATGAATTTTTTTATCAATCACATGATATGAATATATCATGTTCTAATATATATTATTTGAAATAATATATCATGAAACACTACCATTATTATATGATATAATTTTTGTAATTTTTTAGAATTTATTTTTTATTATTAAAATATTTTCGAAAACACGTACATTATAATTGATAGAATATCGATAAAACATATATCGAACAATGAAAAGTATAGAAGGTGTACTAAATGAATATTTTAATATTTTATTTTATTAATATATCATTCTTCAAAATAATTGGACTCATGATTCTTATAGGCATTACGTCTAATAAATTCCCATATTATGATTAAAATTTTTATTATCATAACACCAAATTTATGGGCATGGATATGGAGTGTCGTATGCATTAAAAAATGATATAATATTCTCTCATATTATAAAAATGTGTGCTTCAAATTATAATAAATATAACCTTTCATTCTTGGATAAGGAATATAAATGTTCAACTTTACATTGATATGTGATTAAATAAGGGTAAATTCACATCAATGATAATATTTTAAATATCACTACTAAATATTTCCCAATATTCCTCACCATCCTTTATCAGTGCTAAATTTTTTTGATACAGGGGTATCATAATGAGTTATATCTAAAAAACTATTAAATGGGTACTTTATCAAAGCTAAAAAAAAGCACTAATAAAAATGAACCTTTGTGAGTCCTTTTTTAATGCTAATAAAAATCACATTTACCAAAAAAATAAGGACTGATAAAGCTAGACTTTATTAGTGATCTTTTAGTGCTAATAAAAGTTATATTTCATAAGAAATTTATATATCATCAAAAATAATATTTTAACATATAAATATATTTATATTAACATAAATGTAATATATTTTATTAAATATGGCTTTCATAATACTATATATATATTGGCACTTAATATATATCCTATTTAGTGAAAAAATGGTTTATAAAATAATTATAAACTAATATTAATTAACAATTTTCTTATTATTACTGACTAATATTCATTAAATAACAATTTTATGATAGAAAAATTAAATAAATTATTTAATGATCTAAAATAAGTCTAAAACATGAACCAGACTTCAAAATGACATAAATTTTAATCTAGGTATCTATTTGGGTTCTACCATATATAAAATTGAATCTTCACAAAATATTTTTGATTTTGGGAGTGGGTGAAACAATTTTAGGTATTTTTAAGATAAAAAAGTTTTGTAAGGTTGCCAAAACTGGGTTTTTTATCTGGAAACCCTGATTTTTTAACATTCGATGATATTTTAACCTCATTTACGAGGGACTTATTATCTTTTTTCAGTAGAGAATGTATTTATTATCCCTTATTACTTTCATGTGGATATTATGGTGTTTAAATTCTATCATTTTCCATATTGTATTATTATTTATAATTAACTATGTACATATATATATAGTTTTATTTATTTACATTTAAAAATTTATTTGTATAGATGAATATTTAATCATATTTACATGTAAAATATATTAAAATATATATAAACCACATGGAAAAAATATTTTATTATCCATATTCTTTATATACACACTTAATTTTGTTTTATATAACAATAAAAATATATTTATATAAATACATTATATATATATTAAATCATTTAAAATTTAATTTATTATTTTATAATTATTTATAAATATATGTATAGATAAACATATAAATATGTGTGTATGCATGTGATAATTGTTTATAAATACATCATATAAATGTATTTATATAAATATATCCATAAATATATAATATAAATGTATTTAAACATACATTAAATTAATGTATTTAAACATATTTTAGAAATATATCATATGAACATATTTACAATAAATATGAAATTTTTAAATACATTTTAAAAAAATTATATGTAAATATACAATTATATGTAATGCTTTATAAATTATATGTAGATATATATAAATAAATATGTAAATATATAATCATATTTTATATATATATTTAAAAATAAGTATATAAATATATATATATAACTATGTAAATAAATACATGTATAAATAAGATTTGTAGAAATATATAAATACTTAAATAAATAAATCATAAAATATAGACAAAAATAGGTTGGAGCATCGGTATGTGTAATCAATTTGGACAAGGAGGTCAGTGGTTCGATTCCTTCATGGTGTAGGTGGGTGGTTAGGCAATATAACATTGATGAATGGGTGTATAAATCATTGACAAAATTTTTGGGGTATATAAAGTGTAAATAAATGGAGGGTGGAGTCCCATGGTTTAGAGGCGAGGGAGTAGTAATTTTTTTAGTTCTATCAATACCTTTTTTGTGATGAAAAAATGTGTTTTTATGAATACTTAAAAAAAATAATTGGAAAAACTACTTTTATTGGGGCTAAAAAACATAAATAAAAGTATCCTTTATTAGTTATTTTTAGCGCTTATAAAGGTGGCCTTTATCAACATTTTTTTAGCACTGATAAAGTCAGTAGGCTTTTTAGGGCACTTAGATTTTGAAAACGTTTTAGCACTAAAAAGGTCCATTTTGAGCTCTAACTATATCATGATATACATTAGGGTATTTTTTTTAAAAATAATTTCTATTATCATCAATAGTTGACATATAAGTGGTCATCATGATTTTATTTATGAAATAGACCCCTCATGACCAAAATGAAAAAAGAAGTTAACATTAATGGGATTTTCATGGGTACCCAAAGACCTACTGAATGTGGAGGAATATTCTTCAATTGTAAAGGTTTAATTTAAAAAAATTATGAAATTTCTTAGTATATTTATATCATATTAAGAAAAGTTACTTTATTTCATATGTGTTGTCAAGTTTTCACATCATTATTTGTGGAGGTATCTATGGATTGAAAGTGACTTCTTTATCACTATTAATTACCATAAAGAAAGTTATTGTTTAGTTACATGTCAACTATACATAGAATGGATTAACTTTTATAAATTATTGGATGGCATGAAATTCATAATAAATCATGTATAAGGAAGTTAATATTGTTGCTAATGCATTAACGAAGAATAAAGTCATGTATTAGGTCTTAGACTAGACTTTTGGTCTTCATTTTGATTTTACATATTTTCATGATTCCATTGTAAAAGGACATGTTTATTCATGCCTTCATCACTCAATGTTGTATACTCACTATTGAAATATTCATTTATAACAATACATTTTTCAAGTTAGTTTTTTAAAATCAACATGTTTGTTTTCAATGTTGATTATTTTATAACAAACCTTGAAAATGATTATTTTTCTTCAACTTCGGTTATCTTATAACTAACATTGAAACAATATTCGAATGTCGACTATAAAATAACCAATGTTAAAAACACTTAAAAATTTTATTATAATGTATGGATCTATTATTTTTGTTTTATTGTTTTGATACATTATGCTTTGGGTTTTTCCTTCTAGAGTGAACCAAGATTTTTTTCTTCCATATTATGTCCATTAACCAACCTCATCTACCATTATCCACCCTAATTTTCCATCATCCTGCACTATTAAAACCCATCATCCTTCCTCATCTATCGTCGACCATCTCTATTAAACCCCTTTTTCCTCCCTCAGTCACTGTTAACCATATATTTAGTCTTATTAGAGATTTATTTGTTCATTTTTTTCATAAACTTCCCTAAAATGTATTTTTATTCATTGAGTAATTGTTGCTGTTTTTTAGTTGGTTATTAGTGGTACTAAGAGTTATTTAATGATTGTTAAATGTCTTTATTTATGTATTTATTTATTTACTATTACTTATAGATTACATTATGATGTATCTAGTGTGTCCATATATTTTTCTATAATCATGGGAAGAAAAGTAGTGGAATAAGGTTTTAGGAAACTAAGACGCTGTAAAAAGAACTATTATCTAAACCATTTATAGTTACCTAATTTTATTTATTCTTTGAAGAATTGGATTCATTAATTTATTTTTGAAAAAATTCTTCAATATATTTATTATAGGAGTTTGACCGAAGGTTCAATGAAGTATAATGACTTTAAAACTGATTTTGGGGGTTAGGAATAAGGAAATGGGTTACAAAATAGGTTTTAAAAAGTTTTAATTATCAATAAATAACAATGATATATCATTTTTAGTTTCATATTTTAATCTTGAATCACATTTTTATGAGAAATGTTTATTCGATCCAAAATAAATAGGTATAAGTTTGGTTTGAGAATTATTTTATTAGTTAAATATAGAAATTTTTTATTTTAATGAAAAAAATTATTGAAGTTCATATTTGTTTGGTAATTATTGTGAATTTGTATTATTCATGTAGTTAAAAATAAAATATGATCATAACTTGTAATAAAATATTAATGTGTTTATTTGTTATTAAATATTTCTAATTTGTTTGATATGTTTATGTATGTTCTTATCGTGACTACACCTAAATATTGTACTTTTAATGTATTTTATTTTGATAGTCTACTATAATTGTAAAATTCAATAGATTCTAGTGTTTACCATTTATTTAATATTTTAGATATGATTTCATATGTGCGAGTTTATTATTTCCTTCTGTATAAATTAATTATATGTAATAAATGTATATTTTATTTATAAAGAACTATTATAACTTAATTTGTAGGTTGTCATTATGTGTTTTAAATTATCCTTATTTTGTAATCATTTATTTATTTTATGTTGAGTTTTTTTATTGAAGTTTTTTATGAAACAAATTGGGTTTATAAATATTTCAAAATATTATGAATACTGATGATAAAATTTAACAATTTGACATTTTTATTTCTATAGTTATTTATAAAAGAAAATTTGAATTTATATTTTTAAATACAGTAGCTTATAT
Source organism: Viscum album (assembly GCA_963277665.1). Classification (NCBI taxonomy): domain Eukaryota; kingdom Viridiplantae; phylum Streptophyta; class Magnoliopsida; order Santalales; family Viscaceae; genus Viscum; species Viscum album. The sequence continues at coordinate 1,300,166,909 of OY728121.1, forward strand.
TTATCACATAATTTTTTTATAGGTGATAATAGATCGTAACTTGATTATTTCATGTTGAAGGAGTGATGAATATGAGAAAACAGTTTATGTTTTTGTGTAATTTTCTGAAGGAAATATTCCATGGAAGGACCTATTTTTTTGTTGAAGCCTAAAATCTTTTACTTTTTGAAATCAAAAAAGGAAATATTTCAAAGATTATTTCATTTTTCTTCGTATTAATTTGAGTTATGGTTTTTGGATTTTACATGGTGAAATTGGGAAGGATTATATATCTAATGATGATGAATATTTTTGAAATTAATATTTTGATCAAATTGAATAAATGATTCATGATATTTATATAGATATAATTGAGAAAAAATAATGGGATGAGATCTTATATAGTGATTATAAAAAAACCATGGAATCCATGTTGTCTAAAATTCATTGATAAGTAAATAGTGGTAAGATTGATGAACTCAAAAGAAAGAAATGGATGATGTGATAAGAGTTTTGTAGAATTTCTATAACAATTGAAAATCATAACAAAATATAGATATTTTAAATATTTAAATTATAGTGAAGAAAATTTTAAACCCAATGGTATTAGCATAAAAAATATACATTTCTTCTCAAATGAATGTGTGTTATATTGGAAGGAATACAATGGTAATTTTGAGTGTCTTAAATATGGGGAATCATGATATTAGTTGAAATAAAAATCAGAATTTGATTCTCATATTATTCCAAGTACCAAAACGCATATTAAGGAAATTTTTATCTTCCTATAATTCTCTATCTTAAATGATTATATACAAATTCAAATGATACAAAAAGGTCAAAAAGACATGAATATGAGAGATATTAGATAGAAAATTAAGCCATCTGGATAACTATCAACAGTGGAAAAAAATTGGTAAAAAATTTCCTAAATTTGAAAATGATTTTTAAAATATCATACATGGGTTATGCATCGATGGATTGAATGCATTTTAGATCCTTAGTATCAAATGTAGTTCGTGGAGAATTTTGTTGGTAATTTACCACTCATATCTAGAATTTTACCAAACAAGGGCGAACCATGGGTTGAAACCCATAATTCATAAATTTATTGAAACAAAAAAAGTTCATATAATACAAAAGAATATGGGGAACAAACCAAGGGACACAATACATCCCATTAAAAAACAAATCATCTATGTGATCAGCCAGTTCCCCTACCTCTTGGACGATGACTCCTCCTCCACATTTTTTTTGTTACCATGGTCCATCATCATTTGGTGGGGTTGGGTATGCTAAACATGTAGGCTTGTCCATTTCACCACATTCAACTTAATAAGAATTTCCAAATTCCTAAAAGAACACCTCCTTGCTATTAGACTTGTTCAATATTTAAAGAATAATAAGTGACCGTACCTAAGAACTATTAGGAAAGTCATGCATAGAACTTTTATTTGGATAATTAACCAGCCGAGACTCAGAGGTCTCCTTCTGTTGGTTGGCAATGACAAGTGTGTAAGCCACTATATTGATGTCCCTCCATCAGTGTTTATTGACATGTCACTTTTAGTCTGAGTCAAATCTAGGGGTCCTCAACTATTTGCATCACCTATTGTTCTCTTAGATAGAAGATCAGAATGAAATCCTTTCTTACCCTTATTGTTAAAAGAGCAAACTAGGCTTCACTCCTAGACCAACTTTAAATAAATTTCAGCATGAATATCAGGCTCTTCTTACGAGTCTTCATGATCTGAATCATTTTCATCATAGGAAACCAAAGCTTCCCATGAACCATCAGGTGGTAAAGGCTTATGACTCCAGTCAGCAACCTCTGAATGTTTTCCCTAGTAAGATTTGGCATGTCGTAACTTATTATGAACATATTGTATCCCCTCTTGGCCCATTGGTTCTAGGTTCTTTCACGTATCCTTTGAGGATGGAAGTTCAGAAACAACCTTTCTTTGCTTCGGGGGAACCATCTTCTTCACCTATAGATTTTGTACATGTATGAAATCCTGCAAAATATATTCTATTGTGTTTCAAAAATCACAAAGATGAGGGACTGATTTATAGTAAAAATCAATATCAATCCTATCACCATTAGAAACAATAACATTATTATTCGTAAGGGGTTTCAGAAGATCAGTATCTACCATCACTCGCGCATAAAAACCTAACTTTCAATCAATGGTGTTTTCATCAAATTTAAGTGGCACACCAATACAGGAGGTAATGTCATTGAGTATAAAAGGATGAAAAAAACACAGCTAAGGCTAGGAATTCTAACCCAAATTTGAACATTAGTGTGATTCTGTTTAAGAGGATTAAAGTTAATCTCCCACACAGAGATTTGAAAGATTCCTAAAGTAAGTTTATAGAAGTTGAAATCCCAAGCTATCAACCAATTCTGTTTAGACTGAAAGACAAGGTAAAAGTATTTCATACTGGTTGGAATAATCTTCCAGTTTTTTAATCCCCATATTATGGATAACTTGGATTATAGATCATATCCATTCAAGGGATTATCACCCTTATCCAAAATCAGTCGGCCAATTATGGAGAACCTACATGAATACAACCTTTCGTTCAAGGAATCACAATCTACCTTGATGAAAAAACTCCCATATTTAGATCTGGAGATCCATTGTTTAACTATAGAAAATTCATATTGAGCATCTCCTTGGTGTAGAACCACTAAAAAAGTAATGCACTTATTGGGATACAACAAAGCCTTAATAACACCACAAGTCCGAACACAACTTCCATTCCCATATCTACTGATCAGAGACACAGTTCCTCACCAGCAACCTAGAACACGCACCAGATCCACATGACGTTGTAGCCCCATGTCGATCTGATGAACCATCCAAGATGAGCAGAGGCATTTTCAATCTTCTTCCTCACTAGAAAACCTATGTATCAGTCATCGATGAATCTCAGCTGAATTTCCATGGGATGTGCTCCATGGAAACCCCATCTTCTTTTATATATGATATCAATATCTATAATTTTTTATAAAGGAAATATATCAAGTTGAGTTTAATTATTTTTGAACCAAAATAACATGGGAATGATATAATTGTTTACTTGTCCCCATTAATTGATAATTGAAATAAATTATTAGAGGAATGTAACAAATTTTATGATTCTTATAAAAAAAATATTTCCAATTGAATTCAATACTTATGTTTACTATAAAAAAATTCCCAACATATTAGTTTTTTTGGATACAATGTTAAGGGCCATAAATCTTGTATAATTTATGTAGAAGTTTCAATATTTTGTAAAATTAAACATGGGATGAAAACAAATAAAAGGTTTTTTTTTCTTTGAATAACTTTTATCAAAATTTAAATAGGCATTAATTAACTTCCAAGAATTTGATATCACTTAAAGTAATTTTTCAACTGGTCCTTTTTTGGAGAGAGTGAAAAAATTAATCACACATTTAAAAATACATAAAGAACTAGTACTGAAATTTTTTTTTTGAGGAAATGATCAATAATTTTTGATATTTCATATTAGTGCCCTTTTGAGATCAAACATAACTTCAATGAGATTCATATTTAGAAAAGTATATATGAATGTTTGATTGGAACATTTTTAGATATTAAAGGAAAGAAGAAGGATGGTTTGAATGAAATATTTGATTTAATATCAATGTAAATACTTTTTCAGTTAGCTCCCACTAATAAATAAAAAAAGAACATACTGGTCCCACACTTTTTATACATTATCCAATTATAAGAAAATTAGTTTTTATTAGTGCCTCTAGGGTATCGAATTTCCTCATGGTTATTTTTAAAATGTAAATAAAATTTTAATGCAATATTTGAAGTCAATTGTTTTGGAGTATCATTATTGTCATGTTATGAGGAAAAAATCATTCTAGTTGCATTGTACAGAACTCTACCCATCTGTATCATAAATATTATCATAAAGGTGTGTTCTGTTTTCAATTCCATATGTAACAAAAGTGTTGGATCTGAAGTTAGTGAAAAATCTAAATAAGTTTGTAGTATATATACGTTTTCAACTTAAAATGTACTTCCCTCAATATTTTTGGATATAATGGTGTATTTAATGGTTCAATTGGTGGGATAAAGTTTTTTAGTCATGTATATCCATGTTGGATGTATCCTTTTTAAAGGTATATAAAGACATTTAATGGGTATGTTAAGAATCCAAATTGATTAGAATCCTCTATTGTTGAGATGTATATTTCTGAAGAGGTGGTTGAGTTATATAAAAATTACTTGTTTGTATTAGAGCACATCAATTTAACACCTCTTTCCATAATAGAGTCCTAGCTTAAAAATTAAATAATTGATAAGTGAAAAAATAAATAAATTAGATTAATATATTTTAACTAACATAAATGATGCACAACTATATATAAAATTTCATATTAATGTGTTAAAACAATGTTTTATGAAGAAAAATATTTTTGGGTATTTAATGAGAATAAAAAAAAATCCCTAGTTTAAATATACCATACTTATAAGTGTGGATACCTTATATACATTAAAATGGTTAGTGGGTGGTCCATGTTTAAATTTGATAACATGGTAAGGGTATGAGATTAATACGTATAAATTTTATACCAAATATCAAAACAATAGGAGTGTAGTTTAGAATAATAGTTTAGTATTGTTCACGGAAGTAACACATTTCTCTAGGGAAGAAGGTAAAAATCCAATATCTGCATCAAGTCTATAGTATATAGTTATTGAAGAAATATGGGATCTTAATTGTATTCAATTTTGAGTTATTTTGTTTTAATGTAAATGGGTTGTTAGTAGAAATAATGTTAACCACGATGAATTCCTTATGAAACTTGTATTTCTGAGTAAGTTATAATACACATATGAACCTATTAAAATGAAAATACATGAACAAAAATTATAAGATGACAATCCATATAATTTCCAACAGTCTATCATTTTTCAAGGAATAGAAAAGTATTTTAATGATGAAAAACTTGATGATGATGATGAATTTTGTGAGATCCCTATGACAATATATAGATTATCGTAGGATATTGACAGACACATTAAAAAATTGTTTTTGTAATACTGAATGTTTATAAGGAAGGAATAGGGTAAAATAATCTTTTAGTGATCTCTTGATATTGTAGGTAACATATATTTATCAGTTGTTTTACTTTTCAATTTTTTTGAAATGTTAAATGTAATATATCTAATTTTTTTACTTTAGTCATATATTTTTGGTATATCATTTTATTTTATTTTCAATTAAAAATTTAATACAACGTTATAATTATTAAATTTTTTCAAAAGTATTTTTTAATTGTTAATATCATTTTTAAATATAGAAAAAGTGTAACGTAATCAAAAATGTGTTTATGTAGTAATTTTTCCTTGAATATAATAGATAATTATATTAGAGTTGGGATATTATTTATCTGATTTTGGAGTATTTATATTTTAGGTTTTTCATATTAAAAATGTCACTCAATATTTTTATTTTATTGTATTATTATATATATCAATAATGTGATTAATTTTATTTATCATTTATTTTATTTCTATTTAAATATATATTTTTTCTATAAAACTTATATGAAGTTTTTATATTATTTATAATTATTTTACTTATCCTTATGCATGTACTCAACTTTAGTTATGCCCTTTCTTAACTTTTTTTTACCCTTACATAACATTGTTTATCCTTTACTTAAATTTGTCTTACCTTTACTTAACTTTAGTTATACCCTTACTTGACTATAACATCCCAGACCTGGGTCACTCTTAAGTGTCTAAACCCAATTGGTCACATGACATATTGTGTCTCTCTCTATATTCTAAAGGTCGCTAACAAGTAGTGAGGGTCCATGATGGTATGGTGGGGAGACTATACCAAAAGTAATAGGCATACATGGTAGAAAGCATACAATAGAATAAATGTATCTCAAAAAGAAACAAAATACCAAAGGGATATCTCTAATAGAATTATAATCAAAGTATCAGTAAAATGCTCTAAATATACCATTCTATAATTAGGCAAGCATCCAAGACCGGACACTTTCCTTTGTCCCTACCTATATCCATGAATTCTGTCTTGGTGCTAAATGGTGGTCCGAAAAAGGTGTGAGATATATTCATTAGGCCACCATTGACGATTTCTATACCAATTAATTATGTTAATATAAATTCATAATTGTACATATATAGATAAAGGTAGTCTAATAACATGCATGAAATAATAATCATGCCGGGCTCAGACTCCTCATGGGATGCCCGACTGACAATACCTACTTTAGCTCATGATGGTAATTTCTAAATAATGGATATGTATTAGTCTAGGGTCAAAAATTTATAACCATGGTGTACCAGTTTAATTAATCATAAAATAGTATCCATAGTGAAATTAGGGAATCCAATTCTTAATGATAGTAATGTCGGATCCAAGAAGAATCAAGGCAACCTGGACCTTATAAGGTCAATCCAACTCAGAACACATAAACCATAAATCCTAGAAAAAGTTTCATAATGTAACATAGAGTAATACCCATGTAATTAAACAATAATAATTGTCTAATTGAGTCCATGGAGTATGTCCATAGTATGTACTAGGCTAAGTATGACTAGGGTCCAAAGAAAGGATCCATGGCGCTTCATTTCCAATGAAGTCAACTAAATAGAAGTAGTGTCTACAAGGAATTATAAATATATGGAGATGATTTATGTGAATCATAAATCCTACACTAATAAATTCATGTATAAATAAGAAATTGAATAAATTCTAAGGTGGGTTTCTCCCTGGGAAACCAGCCCAATGAATCGGGTTGGTATCCTTTGAGTGCTCAAGGGATTCCATCTGGAATCCAATTATGGATCAAGTTTGACCACTTGAATAATAATAAAATTTCCAAAGAATCAATAAGAACATTATATTTAATAAAATAACCAAGGACCATGTGATATCCATGCTAATTAATTTACTTTACATAATCCAAATCTTTACCTTTTCATTCATTAATGAAAAAAGGCTATATGGGGTGTCATACCATTAGTCATTTGATTTAAAATTATTAATATATAAGAGAAACATGCTTTCCCAATCACAAAGTTTCAATTAATCTATTTAAATTAATCAAATCATTCGATAAATTCAAACCAAACACACCAATGGGTATTAATATGTAAATGTATCCATAGGAATATGCATGGAAAACCCAAAAGGGGTGGCTCAAGTTTATGTAATTAACCTTCAATGATAATAAGAGGGTCTAATTGGGGGTTTTAATTTCGAATTAAAGAGATAATTTAAGGAACATTGATTTTAGGGGTGAGGTGCAGGTGAAATGAGCACATGGAACAATTGATACAATAATAAATCTACAATAATTTAGGGAAAAGTCCAATACCACATACCTTATGATGTTAGATGAACACTTGTCCAATATCAACCCTTTTTTGGTTTAAATTATAAAAAAAAAAGAACAATAGAAAAATGACTTGCGAATATGACATATTATCCTTCATGGATATTGCACTATAGATGGTGATATAAACCAATAAAGGAAGTAAGTGGAATGTACTACTTACCAATACACTTCCAACATGTCTGAAGACGCTTGATTCAGACTTCAATTGAAGAAGATGAATCAAAGACTATGTGAAGAGGGTGGAGGAGCTTCTAACATGATTAGCTATATGAGGAATAATAAATATAAATAAGATTTATGTTTTATAGATATGGAGGGAAAAAAATTAAATTACCACAACTTTAAAGGCTCACTTTGTTTGGTTGCATGGTTTTGCAAATTGTATGCAAACTGTGTGATAGCCATAGTTCTAAGGGGACCACCCCTCACATGGTAATCCCACACGGTTTGGGAAAACCATGATCCAACCATGCAGGGTCAATCCCTAAGTGGCACTAAGGGTGTGGTCTAAGTGAAAATTTTTCCAAACCATACATCACACTTTTGGGTCCCCTCTGCAACATGTCTTTAGTTTTTTCAAGGCCACATAGCCCCCCATACATGGTTTTTGAAACTGTGGTCCCTTACCTCTGTGGTGAATGGTTGATCTACACTGTTACTATTAACTATTCATCAACCGTGTTTCTCCTTATACCACTCAAAAATTCAAAACTCTAGCCTCCATAAAATCCTATAATGATCTTGAATATTTCCTTAATAATTTATGCTCATGTTAAGGTTAGAGAGGAATATTCCAACTAGAAACTAAATGGTTCATACCTAAAAATAAAAACTTGGGTGGAAGATCTTCCCCCACTTAGGACTACTCATACCTGAGTTTCCCTTATGAGGGTGGATGGAATCATTCAAGAACATCTCCAACCCCTAAGAACATACATCTTCCTTCCCACGTATAGGACTTGTCATATATGCGGTCATGATTGCATAGTACCTAGAGTAAGTTAACTAACCTACCTCAGGGTTCCTTCAATCTATGGTCAACGATGTGTATAAGATTATCCTCAATGGATTCATCTACCTCTAACTCAAATTCATTAAGAAAAAATATGTGATATAAATATGAACAATAACAACATATCTATTAAAGGTGAACCATGTTGTTCATATATCTATATCTTTCAAGGAGTGCTATTCGATAAGCAACTAGGCCGATCATCCCCAAAATCTAAAAGGTTCCAATGAACCATGGAGAAAATTTACCTTACAATATAATCCATCAATGCACCAGTATATTAAATACTTGCAAGAAGACTTGATCTACGAACTTGAACTCCGAAGGTCATTGATGGTGATCGAAATTGGAATTCTATCTAGATTGATCTATATTAATTCAATTTGCAATCATCTAAACATACTTCAAAGTCTCAAAAATTAGAAAAGGTCCTAGTAGCAATTCCTCCCCTAGCTTTAACCAGCACAGGGTTGAACGACATGAAATTTAATGTAAGTCCTCATAAGTATCCATTTGTATCATCACTTGAAAGCTATTATTATAGGATAACTTAGCTAAGTGTATTTTTTTCCAAGAACATCCAAAATTGAGGATGAATGCTCTTGAATCCCTATCTAGTATATTAGTCCTTGTGAGTCCATGAATGAATATAATCTCGCATATGTAGATCCTTGCATGATCATCTAAAGAAAAATTCCCCTTGATTGGTAAAAACCGAGAGACCTTTGTGAGCTTGTCAAAAATCACTCATACTATATCCTTACCAGAATGTGATCTTAGTAAGCCAGTCACAAGTTATATAGTGACATCACTCCATTTTCACTACTGAATATGAAAATTATATAGAATCCAAGCTGGTTTCTAGTGTTCCACCTTTAACAAAAAACATGTGTAACACCTAGAAATAAAACTTGTTATATATGTTTTCATGCCAGGCCTCTAGTATTGGTGATTTAGATCACAAAATATATTTCTAAATCCCCAGGTGTACCACCAAATTAGAAGCATGATACCCTCATATAAATTATTCTAAGATTTATTTAGGAACCTAGACATTCTGTGGATGTGAATGACCTCATCCTCATTAATGATCCATCCTGGCATCAATTCCTCATCTAAAACACTTTCCATTAGGAAAAGGACATCATGATTTTATAGCTACCTCATCTTCAATATATCTATAAGTGAAAATGTCACTATTAAATAAGTAAATATAGGCTTCCCGTGATGCTCCTATATCTCTATGATAATCTCATAAGACATGCCATCAACTGCCACTCATTATTGGCCTCTTGAATATCATGTGTCTGAGCCCTCTAGATTATAGAATCCTCACAACATTAGCCTTCTAAGAATATACTCAAGATCAAAATAGAATAAAAATAGTTATTAAATGTACCTAATATATCTGAGATTTAATTCATGCTATGTAAATATGTACTTTAGTCTCTTTTGAGATGTAGTCATCAAAAACTTATCTCCAAGAAAATAATTCCTAGAATAATGCAGGTCATGATATATATCTTCTAACTCCATATCGTGCATTGAGTAATTCCTATCATGCGACCTCAACTGATGAGACCCATACATCATGAATCGATCTTCTTACAATAGAACCAATCCTTACCTGATGCATGATGTTTCATAATAAACTGTATATCTTCTACCTGACTCTAGAAGAATCAGGATTTTAATTGAAGTCGGCCCCTCTTTCAACTTCTAAAAGACTATATCACATGATTCCAAACATAGAAATTTTATTCCCTTACTAGTCAACCCTATGAGAGGTGTTTATAGGTATGAAAAGTCCTTAATAAAGAGCCTTTAGTATCCATCCATCCCCAAAAAACATCGTATGTCGAATATTTTCTTAGGATGTTCCCAAGAGACCATGAATCTCACATTCTCTACGTTGACAGATACTAATTCTAAAATGATGTGACCGAGGATGCATACCTTGTTGATCTAAAAGTAGAATTTCATGAGATTAAAAAATAGATGGTACTCTATTTATGTATTCACCACAATATAAAGATTGTTTACATGGTTATGTTGAGTATGAGAATACACCAGGATGTTGTCTATGAAGACTACCAAAAATGGATCTAGATATGGGTGGAACAACCAATTCATCAAATTCATGAAAATGATAGGAGTATTCATAAAATCAAACAACATAACTAGATACTCATAAAGACTATACTTGTAAAAAATGTTTCATAATGTATGTTTAAGGGACTAACATTTACCTAGTTGTATACCAACCTAGAATATATCTTAGAGAAAACCCTTTCTCCTTAGTGTTGGTCAAAGAGGTTGTGTATAAAAGGAAATGGATACTAGCTATTTAACATAAACTAGTTCAATCAGTGGTAATATAAGAAAATACTAAGGGTAACATATGATTTTTTTCAAAAAAATGATAGTTGAACCACATAATGATTTAGGGATCTATATGAATCACTTGGATTTCAAGTCCTCTCATTGTATCTTGAGCTCCTATAACATAGTAGTTTTCATCTTGTAAGGGGAATGGATATCGATACTATTCCTGGCACTAGCTCGATAGTAAACTATACATATATATTAGGAGGTATTCTAAAAATTATTTAGGTAAAAAATCACGGAAAAAATATACCACTAGAGGGAAATTGGCATAACGTGTCCCCCAATAATCTATACATTGGATGGCGATCTGGGCTGTCACATTTCCCATACCATAATGCTCTAGTCGAACTCTATTTTTGTGGACATCCCATCCACCATTTTGAATATAAATACCACCCTCTATTGATGTTATGGATACCCTATGATGGTGTAAAACCACATATATGCTATAAGTAACCAACAAGTCAATTTGAAGTATGAAACCAAAAATTGTCATCTCAAGGATGAAGAGGTCCCATAAGAAACAATAGTTTCATACCCCAATGGGGAATTCCTTGCACTACAGTACACTCTCCACTCGAATTACTAGCAGATAATAAAGTTTAATCACACCATAAAAACACTAAATCTTAATAAAAAGGCATTCCGTGATACCCCAAAATATAAAATAATGTGAAACACTTATATCAAAATGATAAGATACTAAAGTAGAGGCAATAAAAATAGTACCTCGTACTTTAAATGTATAAGGACCCTGCTCCTCAGGTATAGACTTTAATGAATATATATGGCCTAATCCATCACACTGAGCTACACCTGAATACCCTGAGTGGGTCCAATTATCTAGTTCCATATATCCCGAGTCTATAATCCTTGATCACATTCATCTATTTGGCCTATATGACCATTAGTATTCTAGCTTCTAGCTGGATTAAAAGCTACAAATATTATCACAAAAGGCAGAGATGGTGGGAATCCCATTCCTCTATGAATAGATAGAAAGGCTCTAAAAAATCTCTAAAAATACCCCATTATATATAAGGCTTGTAATTCTACTGTTTCTCAATCTCAATGAGGCTTTACATGATCATGTATCCCACAATGATGGCATATGATAGAACTACTAGTGCAAATATTTTGACTGCCACTACTCTTTAAAGAATACTCCAAAAAAAAATTCCTGCCACTAGTCGAACTATGACCCTACCTCGATACCAAACATGTTTTACCTATACTTTAATCTTCCCTAAATCTTATATTAGTGATAAGTTCTTGGTTCAAAATTATTGAAATCGTAGTCAAATAGAAAATTTTTACATGAGATTGGATGGAATTCCTAATCTCTTCCTCAAAAAATATTTCTCTAAAAATCTCATCTGTTGAAAAGTAATGTGAAAAAAACTAAATCTTATTAAAGGAACAAAAATAATCCATAACTAATGGGTATTCTATATCCAAATGAAAAAATTACATATCTCATTCAACTATCAACATCAAAAAAACTGATAAGTCATTAATGGAAGCCCAGAAATCCCTCCAAAAAATATCTTGATGACGATGTGCCTAAAGAATTATGTCCCACCACTACTTGGGATAATAAAAATGTATACATGTATAAATATTCACTATCCTCTTAGGAGTTTCTCAAGATTCTGAAAAATAGATATCATGTCCTCTAGCCATGACTCAACAGCGAGGGAGGCATCGTCATGAGTGAAAGTTGGCAGGTGATGTTGCAGAAACATTTTCATCAACTCTACCATATATGGGGTAGGTCGTGGGGCTCTATGATTAATCTGCATAAGCCCAAATAATCCATTTAAAAAAATTTAATTAATTCCAATGTTAGTTATAAAATGTGGTGCATCAGGTGGAACTACTGGAGGATTAGTTTTCATCACTTCAGGATCATGGTCATTGCCACACTCCTAGATCATTACTCGAGGAAGTCCTAGAGATATAGATAAAAAAATTGTAGGAAAAATCATCAATTTTTTTTAAAACAATAAATATTATTTATATAAGAACATGATAGGTGAAATATTTTTTATATTAGATTAATATCCCTCTCCTAGCACGTAAATCCAGGTCTAGGTGGTGTATAATGTCAAGATTAATCATTATATATACTGCATACTTCCCACTACTATGGTTAGTTTTGGGTCAATTTCGGTATTTTACATCAATTTTTCCAGTATATGGAGTTTTAATTACAAGTTATGGTGAAAAACCCCCTTAAATTGTAATTAGAATCCCCATTTAACAAAACCCGAATTATGTTAAGGTTTAAAAATTCTCATATTTACACAATAGATCTATTAGATGATATACCATTCCCGATTTATAAATGTAAATGCTTTATAGATTATAGCTGGTAATTCCTATTACTATATATAGACACTCAAATTCAATAATAGAATGCAACATTTCATATAAGATGATTTGACTCGATGAACCACCATTACCAATTTATAGTGGCACACACACTCTTTAAATTAAAAATTTCATTCATGTATTTAAAATCAGCTAACGTCTTAGTCTATGTAACCTATGTTACATAACTCAAACATTTGATAATTGGTTAGTTAATTTACCATCACCAAGTTATATGTGAAAACACTATTTATGTTGATGAAGTCACATTAATAACCAATTATTCAGTCCCCTTTTCTTATAGAAATGTCTGTTTCATTATAGATATATCATTGAAGGAATATACAACTTATGTCTTGTAGTACAAAAATGCAACCGACATGGCATGGAATATGCACAACATATTAATTATCTAAGGTACCCATAATGTTAAATGAACAATGCTTCATTACCATACTAGGCCAAGGGTAATAAAAATTAAATCCTAAATAATAATAATAAACACAACACATCAAGTGTTCCACCCAAAGGTGAAACTATAAAACTATAATATGTATAATCTAGAGAAACATTCCCCATCTTAGGTAATTTGAATTCCCCCCCTTATGTGGGCTAGCTACTCACAATTATAGGTTCTTTACCGAATTATGACACATCCTAGTCTCCAATTTAATAAATCAAATAGTAATAAAAAACAAAAAGAACCCATGATACTAATTTGTAATATCCCAGGTCAAGTTCAATCATAATTAATCGAACCAGATTTGTCACTTGGCCTCTAACGCACCTCCCCATATATCAGAGGCTTCTGACTAGAAGTGAGTGTCTATTATGGTATGGTGGGGAGAGTATAACCTCATTATATGAGTATAAAAATGGTGTGATAATGAATAAATAAAAAATCATAATAATGAAAAATTAAACAATGGAGTTAAGTCATCTAGATAGTAATAATATATCAATACAAAAGTGGTACCATATACAAAATGATGAGATGTTGCAATGTTATGAAATGAGAAATAGTAATACCTAGTAGAAATAATATACAACAATATATTTATCTCAAAAAAGACCAAAAATATATCTCCAATAGAATCGTGAACCAAGGCTCGATATCATGCTCCAAAGCTCCCATGCTAAAATCAATCAAACATCCAAGACTGAGTGCTTTCCTCTATCCATAACTATATCCATGAATTCTATCTGGGTACCAAATATTATTCTGAACAGGGTGTGAGATATACTCAGTAGTCCGCCACCAATAGAAACTATATTAATCCTATCCATGAATATAAAACCCGTTGTGTACAAATATAGATATTGGGAGTAGAATAACATGTCTGAAATAATAATCACATCAGGCATAGACTCCTTATGCTATGCGCGACCGACCATACCTACTTAGGCTCATTCTGGTAATGTATGAAAAAGGGGCCTACCAAAGGTTAGGTTCTAGCACATTTAACCTTGGTGTACCAGTTTATGTAATCCTAAAATATGACCCATTGTGAAATCGAGGTATCCAACTCATAATAATCGTAATGTAGAATCTAAGAAGTGTTAATGCATATTTAACCCTACATGGCCGAGCGAGCTCACAAAACTTAAACCTTGAAGCCTAATTAAGGGTTTTTAGTGCAATACATGGTCATACCAATTGAATTCCACTAAAATAAGCATCTAATAGAATCTATGGAGTATCTTAATGGTAAATCCCAGTCTAAACATGACTGGAGCCCAAGGGAATGATCGAAGGTGCCTCCTATATGAGGAAATAAACTAAAATAATGGATTGTATCCAAGGAATTATAAATATCTATATATTATTCAAGTTTATATTTGTTACTATATTGAGGCATTCAGGGATAAATGATACATTTACCAAATTCCATTGTGGGTATCTCCTTTGGAAACCATCCCACTGAATCGGGGTGGTATCCTCGGAGTGTTGAATGAACTCCCTCAGAAATCCAAGGCCATCTAAAGTTTGACCATTACTATAATAAGAAAATGTACATAGTATAAATAGGAACCTTACATATAATGAAATAAGTAATGTCCATGTGATAACCATGCTAATTCATTCAGTTTATATAATCCAAGTCTTTAACTTTTCATTCCACAATGAAAAAGGGCTATATAAGGTGTCATACCATTAGTCACTTGATTTTAAATTAATCATAGAAAAGAAAATAATTATTTTCTAATAATAATTTTTGAATTCATCCATTTAAATTAATAAAATCGTTTTAGTAAGTCAATCCAAACACACCAATGGGTTATTTTTTTATTAATATGTAATGGGTAAAATTGGCATATGCATGGAACACCCATAAGGCGTGGCTCAACTTGAGTTCATTGAACTAAAATAATAATAAGAGGGTATAATAGGGAGTTTAAATTTAAATTAAACAACTAATTTAAGAAAAATTTATTTTCTGGGAAAATCACCGGTGAAACCCGCACGCAACAAAACAATGATAATTTTAAATCAATGATACTTGAGGGAAAATTCATAGACCACCTAATTTATGTAATTAAATGAAACTAATTTAGTATCATCCCTTGGTTTAGTTTGAATCAAATAGAAATAGATGAACAAAAAAATACACTAAAAATAGGGAATATTATCTCACATAGATATTTTACCATAGATGGTGACATAATCCATGAAAGGAAAGAAATAGATTGGAGCACTTACCAATATGCTTCCAATGTGATAGACAAAACTTGATTCAAACTCCCATTAAAGAAGAGGGATCAAATCCTTGGTGATGAGGGTTGATGAGAATCCAACTTGGTGAGCTACTAATGGAATAATAAATAGAAAGAGGGTTTATGTTTTAAAGATATGGAGGGATAAAAGGAAAATTCACGAAGCATTAAATGGGTCACCCAGTTTGGCCACAATGTTGGCCAAACCTTGTTCTAGTCATTTTCCAAAGGGGGACACTCCTTTCATGGATATCTTATATAGTTTGTAAAAACTATGCTCATTCCTTGTGGGGTCCCTACAAAGGTGGCATGAAGGGTACATGCTAGGGGCACAGTTTTCCAATCTTTTTTACTTCTCACATAGGTCCCATAGAAAACATGTCTATTGTTTTTTCCATGGCCATGCGGCATCCCTTGCACGATTTTTTAAACCATGCTCCCTTACCAATGGGACACACGATTGAGATGCATGGTTACTACTAACAATGATCCAATCATGAACCTCATACATCCTTTAAAAAATTCACATATCCTCGCTCAGAACAATCCCTCTATGCTCCTAAATCCTTTCTTAATCATTTAAGTTCATGTATAAGGTTAGAAATGAATATTCAGAACGAAAACTAAATGGTTCTTACCACAAAAGAAAAATTTCGGTATTGAATTAACTTTTTTTACTCATACTTAACTTTGTTTTACCCTTTATTAACTTTTTTTTTCCATTTCTCAATTTTCTTAACCTTAGATAACTTTTTTTACCATTACTTAATTTTTTTACCCTTACTTAACTTTGAATTTTTTTTAGTTTATCCTTACTTAACCTATAAAATTTTTTGACCATTAATTAATCCAATCAGACTTCATATTACCTTTATTTAAATTATATTAAATTCATATTAAATTTCCATATCCAACGATAATTACATTTACTTAGATAGTACAATTATCAGTGTGTTATTATTTATTTCAAAAACGAACATACATCAATAATTTTAATTTTCAATCCAATGAGCCTACTATGTAGAGTTTCTATATTATTTTTGGATGTACAAATAGTGCTCAGAGGAGGTTAATCACACACACACACAAAGAGACACTAATATTCTTCTACACGAATTTTCATTTTTTTCAAGTGGTGTGCATTCTTGTGATCCTATGCTAACAATTATTCACATACAATGTGAAAATTAATTTTTAATATTTTCTGTACATTTGTAAGGATCATCTTAATTTTTTGTTTTTCCTTGTTTAACTCGCATTGGTAATATTTCATCAGAATATCCAAACCATATACATATACCAAAATAAATCCCATGTAGGGTACTCATTATTAGAAGATAAAATGATGACTAAAAAATGTCAAAAATTGAGAGATAAGTCTTATGTATTAGAAAATATTATCCCTCCATCCCTAACACCTAGACATGGAAAATTCGAGATTGTTCTGATGACCAAAACGGGGGCATATCTTTTCAAAGAACAAAGGGTTGTGGCTGAGAGGATTGTAGGGATTTATTAATGTTATATAAGTTATTCCAAATATTTTTAAATTCTAAATATTTTTTAATTAACTAATAAATTATACAAATATTTTATATAGTTATCACTTGAGGAGAAAACCAAAAAGGGTTCCTTCCTACCTGAGGTTAGAAAGGATATTTTAGGTAATACATTGGGAAATCATGAACACCAAGTCTACATAAGAGGATATGTAGTGGGTGTTTCAATTAAAAAATATTTTATTATTCTGAAACATCCTCAAGGAAGGATTTATTCAAAGGAAAAATTGGGGCTTTGGATGTTAAGATTCAGGAGAAGGGTCAGAAAATATAGTATAGGATCAGAGATACAATTAAGGAGATGAGTAGTGCATCGATACAATCAATGTTTTCTGACATGAAGTGGTAGTTCCTAACTATATATCACAATACTCCTCCAACTACACATACCAATCCTCTACCCTCACATGAATATCTCACTCCTCTATATCCACCTGTAGATCCCACTTCTATGTCTTGTCCTGATCTTTCTATTTATTGTGTGTTATGTACTAAGGATCCCTAGTATCATATTTCACATATGGGATGATATATTTTGTTAGGGGATATTCTACATGAAAAGGTATATGGAGATATATCATCTCAGCATAATGGTACTGGATATTATACATGTTTAGCAGGAACAACATTCCCTATAAGTGAGGATATGATAATTAAACATGATGTTGGACATTTTTATCTAGGTATTCTTTTCTTGTTCAATATATTACTGTTGAGGTATGTATATATTATAAAATTTATTTAATATTGGTTTTAATTTTTTTTAATATTTTAATAATATATATATATATATATTTAGTGAGAGGAATACATTAAAGGTAAATAAAACTTTTATGGAGAGAGAAAATATTGTGATGACACTTCGAACTTTGATACATCTATGCTTATTAAATTATCAAGAAATGAATCTCAGTTGTTTGATATTTATGATCCTCAAATTGATGTTGAAATTTTTAGACACATGATTATTGTGTTGATATATAGGAGACATATCGTTGATTTTTTTACTTCAAATAAACTCGGTCACACAGTGCTACATGTATTTTGCATGTAGGTCGATTATAATATTTCTTATAATAATTTTCATTTGACTTATCAAACATAATAAGTTTTATATATTAGGTATCCTTATATGTTTTATGATATAAATATTAATGAATTAGTGTATGGTTTCTTTTATAAACAATTTATTTCTCAAAAGGTGACGATCATGAATGGTGATGAAAGGAAAACATTTATTTTTCAAAGATTAAAGAATGATACAATTTAGTGTAGGATGTTTCTTTATCTTGAGTGGTATGAAACATATATTTAATTTTTTTCCTCTTAATCTAACATTTCCTAAAATTATATATGTTTCATATTATCTTCCACTGGATGAGGGGTATTTTTTTCCAAAAATAATATACTTCATTGATTATTCTCCTTATAAGGTGATGTATGAGAAAATTTGAAATACTTTTTAGAGACTTAAGTTTTATTATCTGAGTAATTAATTTAAATAATGAATTTCACTTTTATTTCATTCACATCATTTTTAAATAGGGAATTAGATAACTATAGAGTGTCAATAAGAAATATGAAAGAAAAGATTATATATGTGCATGCAAAGGTAAATTCATTTATAAATACTACAATTTTACATATATATCAAAAATTATTTTCAATTGAAACTATTTTTAAAAAAATAAAGGAGGAATAGAATGTGGATATTACATTATGAGATATTTGTTTGAAATAATTTCAATCAAAACAGTTATAAAATTACACAAGGTTAGATTTTATTATAACCATTTTTTATTTTACTTATTATTACATTGGAAATATATGTTAAATAAAAATTCATTATTATTTTTTGATT
Source organism: Viscum album (assembly GCA_963277665.1). Lineage (NCBI taxonomy): Eukaryota > Viridiplantae > Streptophyta > Magnoliopsida > Santalales > Viscaceae > Viscum > Viscum album. The sequence continues at coordinate 1,300,186,207 of OY728121.1, forward strand.
TTTGATTACCCTCATACTTATAATAAAGAATATTTGAATCAATATCAATAAATATTTTGGTAATATTTTGTATAATTTATTCAATTTTTTTGTTATATAGACATTGAAGTTTAAGTTCAAAGTAAAAACTCGTTGTTTTTTAATAAATTTTAGAATTAAATAAATTTTATTGGTTCTACTAGTTCTGTTTTTTTTTCTTTTTACTCATACTATTTATCTATTTTTCTGCTACATTAGTCTCTATCACATAAATTTTCAAGCGAAATTAATTAAAGGGTAGACCATGTCAATAATTTGAGCACATCTCAATATTCATACATCATTTTGGGGTAACATTACTATAAAATTATGGAATATGTTTGAGATGCACTTTTGAATTATTTTTATCGTTGATTAATGGTAGACCATGTGAAAACATATATGCCATAATACAAAAACAAATATAACAAAAACCACTTAAACTTGCGGTTTGGGTATTCCCTCCAAAAATACCATCCTAAGTGAATTAATATAAAATTTTCCCAAGGGTGATGTAGGGTGAAGTGGTTGGGTGATTAAATTACATTTACCATATCAAAATTAGAGATATGAATGATTTGAAATCATTAATAAACTTCTTTTGGATAAAGATAAATTATATAGAATTAATTTTTTTTAAAAAAAATACTGATCTAATTATGAGATTCATTAGTTTTATATTTTTAAATTAATAAAAAAATCACATTATAAATTAATCTTTAAATTTCATAGGGTTATAAAATTAGAAATTAAAAATATAAAGTTATTATAATGAATTTAAAAAATAAAATGATTATGGTCATTATACCCAAATTTCATAGGCATGGTAAAATAACATTACCATTTTGTATTTTCAAATATTTATTTAACAATTCAAAAAAACTAAAACATTTAATTATAGAGTTATAATTTAAAATTTTATTTTCAAATCCAATAAGAATATAACCACATTAAATTAATATATATTCAAAAGTATATTATTATTTGGAAATATGAAATAAATGAATTAATAAATGTAAATTGAATCGAGTTTTTAGTTTGATTAACTATTACTAAAACTTTATAGAATACATTATTTATATGGATACCCATATGCAAATGTAAAATTGTTCTATAAAACTAAATATATCTAAATGAGAAGGATTCATTGGGATATAACTGATTTTCATTGACAATTGACACGAAACATAGTTGGGTACTTTACAACTAGTGTGAGATCAACACAATGGTGGACTTATTTTTGGAAAGAAATAAAATAGTGATGTTGTGTGGTGACATAAACAATTAAGTGATTATCATGAATAGAGAAATTCATGGGGTGGGGAGAAAAGAGTGAGTTTCTTTATTCTAGATTATCCTACTCTTGGGAAAGCCGGTCTTTAATAAAATTACCTATGTCCTTTAAATGTTCCCTCCTGTTTGTCTGGCCTGACACCATTTCTTTTCTAAGTTCGTGTTTGGTTCAATGTGTGAAACCTATGTCATGGGCTCAACATTCCAACCAATTTTCTTCTAAGGATGTGATTCTTCATGATAATACCTTATTTATATGGATACCCATATCCTAATTAAAAATTTATTTATAAAAAACAATACAACTAAATGAGAAGGATTCATTATAACATGGAAAATTCTTGTGGCCAATTGACATGAAAAGTAGAATGGGACAACATAAATGGTGTGAGATTAATGAAAATCTAGCCTAGTTTTGAGAAAAATAAAAAATTGTGATGACAAGTATTTACATAAAAAATTTAGCAGGCTTAGTGAATATTGAAATGCATTGGGCGGGGAAGACAAGACCAATCCTTAATCAACCTTCCCATTCTCTTGGGATGTCCTAACTTTGTTAAAATCATGGATTCCTTTTACATGTTCCCATTTACTAATATTTGGTCAACTCTAAACTGTTTTATTTTCAAGGTCATGTTGTGATCGATGCCTGAAACATCCATCACAGGCTGAAGATTCCACCATATATTCTTATAAGGATGTGATTATACTATATTGTATATGATTTATTTTGATACCCATATCCCAATTTAAAATTAACTTATGAAAATCAATATGATAAAATGAGAAGGATTTATTAAGAAATGGTCGATTCTCATGGCCCATTGAAATGAAGTGTAGTAGGGTACTACATGTCTGGGATGATCTAAATGAAAATACTATCTAGTTTCAAGAAATATATAAACCAATGATGGTGTCTGTGGAGAAAAAAAATTCAGGGGATTTTGTTCATAGAGAAATGAATGTGTTGGGGAGAACAAATCCAGTTCTCTCACTCAGCCTTACCATTTTATTTGGGAATATTGAATTTGATAAAATCCGGGATTATTTTTATGCATTACGTTTTTTTTCATGTTTGGTTATCCATGTTCCATTTCCTTTTTAAGGCCACACTTGGTTCGATGAATAAACATTTGTCATCGAATCAAGAATCAATCTTCTTCTCTTCCAAGGACATGATTTTACTTACTAATACATGATTTATATGGATAATCATACCACAATTAAATATTAATTTATAAAAAGCAATATAATTAAATGAGAATAATTCATTTGGATGTGAGAGATCACCATGGACCATTAATATAAATAGTAGTAGGGGACTGGATAGCTGGTGTGAGTTCAACAGAAATGAAGCCAAATTTCGGGAAATATATAAAATGATGATTCTGTGTGCTGACATAAATAATTTAGTGGTTTTTATAAAAAGATAAATGCTTGGGGAAAGGGTGACTAGAGACAATTCCCTTAATTGGCCTTCCCCTTCTCTCATGGAATACTAAATTTGTTAAAAATATTGTTTCTTTTTATGTGTTCCCAAGTTTCTTAGGATTGGGTTTCCCAATTTCATTTCATTTTCAAGGTCTCATTGGGTTTTATGCATGAAACCTCCATCATGGGCTCATGATTCCACCCTATGGTCTTCTAAGGACAAGTTTCACCCTTATAATACCTGATTTATGTGGATACCTATAACCTAATTTAAAATATATTTAGAAAAATAAATCAAATCAAATAATAAATATTAATTAGGATGTGACAGATTCCTATGGCCAATTAAAATGAAAATTATCACACAATTGAATATTTTGTGTTATATTAATAAAAAAAAATTCTTGGTTTTGAGAAAGATATAAAATAGCGATGGTGTGTAGTAACAAAAACAATTTCGTTGGTTTGGTGGATATAGAAATACATGGGGAGGGGGAGATATGGGAGGGTTTCCTTATTCTATCTTCCCCTTGTCCTGATGTGTCATGTTATTTGTTAAAAGCGTGGATAAATTTTATGTATTTCCATTTTTGTCATGTTTGGGTGGCACAGTTCAATTTTCATTTCAAGGTCGCATTGGGATTGATGTTAGAAATCTTCATCAATAGATCAATATTACACCCTATATTCTTAAAAGGACATGATTATACCTGATAATACAAGATTTATATGGATAAATATATCCTAATTTAAAAATAATTTATAAAAATCAATATAATTAAATGAGAAGGATTCATTAGGATGTGACTGATTCTCAAGACCCATCACCTGAAAATTATCAAGAGATTGCACATATGGTGTGAGATCAATTCATAGGTTTCTTGTTTTTAGGAAAGATATAAAGTAGTGATGGTGTGTTGTGACATAATAAATTTAGTGGGTATAGTGAATATATAAATTCATGGGGTTAGGGAGACATGATCTAGTTTCCTTTCTTGACCTTCCCATTCTCTCAGGGCATCTTGTGTCTTTTCATAAAATTAATTACTAATACAAATTCCCATGTTTGTTATGTTTACGTGGATGGAATCTATTTCCTTTTGAAGTTTTCATTGTATTTGATGCATGAAACCTCTATCACGGGGTCAAGATTCCTCCCTCAATTTTTCCAAGGGTGTGATTCTTTCAAATAATACATGATTTATATGGATACCAACATACCAATTTAAAATTAAACTATAAAAATGAATATAATTAAATGAGAATGAATCATTAGTACATGGACGATTACCATGGACCATTAACACCAAAATTATTAGGGGACTGCATAGTTGGTGTGAGTTAACTATAAAGGAATCCGATTTTTGGGAAAGATAAAATACAATGATGGCGTGTGGAGACATAAAAAATTTAGTGGGTATGGAGAATATATAAATTCATGGGGAAGGGGAGATATGAGTCAATTTCTATACACCTCCTTCCACTTCTCCCATGGTGACCAATATTTGTTAAAATAAATGATGCCTTTTAGGTATTTCCTTGTTTTTCATGTTTGGGTGTCCTGACACCGCTACCTTTTCAAGATGTCATTGGGTCCTATAGATGAAACCTCAACCATGGGATCAAGATTCCACCCCATTTTCTTAAAAGGATATTATTTTTAATTGTAATAAAACATACATTATATTTCCCATTTATAATAGTTTTCCATTTTATAAATTATATGAATGACATTATAAAAGCATCATTTAGATTTTTTGAAAATAAAATAAACCAGAAATAAGATTATCATCATGAAAACTAATGGTACAAATCCAATAAAGAAACACATCCTATAAAGAATGATTCTCTCCTTCCATATTCACATTTTATAGCTCATGATAAATTTTATTGACTTATAATTTTATAAATGACATAGTACACATCGCTAATAAATCATTAAGAGAATTTTTTTTATTAATGATCAGACTAAAGGATTTAAGACCTTCATCAAGATTCAAAAACGTATTGACAAATTCTAGGTAGTCATATTCAATAAATATTGATCTCTTTCCACAATAAATAGCCAACTCCATTCCAAAAAGAAAAGAAATGGCTTCAGCCACTGGATAAATCCAATTGGACACAATAGATTTGTGGAATGCTATGTGGATCAACCCTAATGATCATAAAAAACAATACAAAAACTATCCATATCCCGTCAAGTTAGAGAACCATCTGTATTGACCTTCAGTATTCCCTGAGGTGGAGGGAGGGATTTTCAACATGAAATTTCTTTCCTGGAACATCATGTGAAATTGAGCCCGAACCCCAAACTCACACCAAATCCATTGCTCACACAACTCAGATATGAGTTTTGATATTATTATAATTGAAAATAAGATAATTTCTCCACATAAAAATAATTCAAGAAACTGAAAAAAGGATAAAAATCCTTTATAAATAAGAGTGGGGAAGTCACAAGACAAGTCCATGAACTCATGATAATTAGTTTTTCATACCATCCATATACCCTTAGCTCTAGAAGATTGAATAATCATAATGATGGGATAATTCTATTCCCAATGAGAAATGGGACACCGAAGATCATTATTTTGGTACCACCTTTAATAGAAATGAAAATTTGGAAGAATACCATCACAAACCTTCCAACATAACAATTTGATTTTGGAAGGGATTATTAGCTTCCAAAACTGCTTCCAAGCTGGGGAGTCCTGAGGGAGCATGAAATTTGATGAAAGAATATGGCCAAAATTTATTGAATAAACCCCAAATGCATCCCAGCTCTAAAAATTATTATCCGAGTTAGTTCCACCCAATAATGGAATGCTCAAAATAGCATTGTAGTCTCGGTCATTAAACTGGGAAGAGAGTTTATCATGACACCATCAATCCAAGAATTCATTAAAAAGACAATGGACTATATAAAATATAACACCACCGATATGAGGTACTTCATCTTTTTATTATATATTTGGAAGTTATATAGTGATCAGGTTGAATTTTAAGAGTGTTTAGATAGTTTTGTTGTGTTTTTGATGCATGTTATGGGTGTACATTTTGATTATGGTTAGAGAAAAACCATGAAACCTCTTGAGGCAACCATATAATAGATTATATAAGTTGTTTTCCAGTCCTAGTTTCAATATATCAAAGTGTGTTGGATCTAGGATATTTAAGGTAAGAAACCTCTTCCCTCTTAATTTATCTCTTCTTTTTAGATATTCTCATTTTAAATATAAAATAACTTTGTATCTAAAATGTTATAGATATATACATGATCAATGATATTTTTTATGAGATCTTGATTGGATCTATAAAAGGAAAGGAATTTCTAACAAGGAACAAGAGGTTTTGTTGTACCATTATTTGGTTTCATCACTAGTTGTGAGTTAGGTGACCTCTCTCTATTCTCTAGATATTCTAGAACATGAAGGATTAAATATTTAAAATAACTACACTAAATCTCAAAGGAAAATCATGTTAATTTTCTTAGTGGAATCCCCTTCATTTGATAATTTGAAAATCATGGAATTAGAATGGATTTTGGGAAACCACATTGAATTGTGATTTTAAATTATGGTTTGGGTTAAATGAAAGAAAGTTGTTTGATTAGTTTTTTTAAAGATAATAATTGATTCCTATGAAAATAATTATTGTGAGAACTTGACATACATGGGTGGTGTGTTCTCATCATTGCAGTGGATGTTACCTTTCCATTATGGAGTTATTGTTAGGTTCCAAACTAGAAGAACCTAGAGAATGGTTACATAGTGAAAACTTGTTGGATAGATGGGTAACTGCTCATTTGAATGGGACTATAATCTAACATTCATGTGTAAATTAGTAATATGAATTTCTGTTGGTATTCCAATTGAAATTTACTGATATTTTTTTTCTTTTAATTGAAATTGTTTTAAAATTGTTAACTGCTTTTATGTTCCCCTATTTTTTAAAATAATATTTTGTACTATGGGATAATATCTTCTTGTACTAGTTGTCTATGTGAGAAGATTTTGGTGGATTTTCTACTAGTGATGATTAATCACCCTCTACATATTTATTTGTTGCATATGAAGATTTTTTTAATGACACAAGAAAGGGAAGGATTTTCTATTTCTCTGATGGAGCCTCTTGATGTAGCTATCTGGAGATAGATCTTTGTAGTTGGTCATGTCTTTAGGGTTTGAAGTGGTGCCACCTTGGTTCCCGAGTCATACTTTATTTTAGTGTCTCATTATTTTGGTTCTTTTTTCCACTATTACTCTAATATTATTGTTTACTATTTTAAATTTATTTTTAATTGTATCATTTATACTTCATGAATCATATAGTTATGTTTGATTTCTTATTCTATCTTGATAGTTTGTGGTTTTAAAAGTGGAAAACTATTTCCAAATATTTTTGTAATCCCCAAGAATTTATTTCCATAATTTAGCGTCTTGATTACACCACCTAAGGTTATTGTCACTTGATATTTTTCCAAGACAATGGTTAAGGTCAGGATACATAATTTTTCATACCTGGAACAATAGGGTAGGTAGTTCAAGAACATTCACTGTCAGTGATACAAGGAATATCCCAAATATTCACCTTATAACTATTTTCTATCCTCTTAAGAATTCCACTTTCCTATAGTCATTGAGAACCCTAAATACCTCTTTAAAGGAATCCAAGCCTTGACCGAAAAGACTACTCCATAAACTTAGACCTTGGAAAATACTTGGATTGATAGGGATTTTTGATACCGAATGAGACACTATCCTTATGTAGTAATCATTATATCATTAAAGATAATAATATCCCAAAAACCTAGGTTGAAACCTATATTAGGAGTATACAACATATTCCATGCAATCCAATGAGTTTTTTCTCCCCATTAGGATGGCCCAACCAAAACAAATCGAGTCAAGTGTGAATTTGATCAGAATCACATCAAGTAATTTAAAAAAGGACCTTACATATATAAAAATATAATTATCCATATACTTGAAGAGTAATTCCAATCTATCCTTATACACTTCACAACATGAGTAAAGATATATTTTCTTCTAATCATGGAAATTAAACAATAAGGAACCTAATTGTTAAAATGATCGATGATGGTAGAGAGACACAAATATGTCATATTTTTCTCAACCATATAGCTACCAATTTCTTGCTATAATTATGCCTTCCTATACCAAAATACCCACTTATTAATATAAATTTCAAAATTAGATAAATCAACCAACTTACCTAATGAGGATCTATAACACTCAATAGTTCCTTTGATCACTTGAAATTATTTCAGGGTGGATGGCCTAAAAAGAAAGCTATCATCATCAAATAAATATTGGGAAATAGTTGGACCTTGATGAAAAAAAATTAAACCATAAAATATATTTTTATTAAATAAATTTGAAAAAATATTAGAGAAAACATCATCAATAGAAATGAAAAGAATAATAGAGAGGAGGTCCCTTTGTTAGATACCTCTAGAAGGGGTATATCAATTTCTCAAGCTCCTTTAACAAGTATCCGAAAGGAGACTAAAGAAACATATTACATGACGATAGCAACCCACCTAGTGAAAAACCCCATTTTAGACAAAAAATTAATGAAAATACCACTCCAGCCTATCTTAATCCTTAGTCATATTCTACTTCCAATCTGTCAAACTCCTTTGAAAGGATGGTCAAGTACTTATAGAGTGAAAGGTTTCATGTGTGATAATGAAATTATCAGTTAGGAGTATATTCGTCACAAAAGTAATTTTGTTCTAAAAAATTATTGGAGGAAACTAAACTCCACAGATAGTTTCCATTAAATTTTTAAAAGGTTTTATTAATTCTATTACAAAGACATATTGGAAAATACTCAACAATATTAGTTGGTTTTTGAACCTTGGGAATCATAGTGATAAGTGTTTCATTTATATTTACAAAGATATACTTCCTTGGTAGATGTCATTCATTCGATGAAATAAATCTACCCCTAAAATATGCCAATAAATATTAAAGAAAAGTGCATAAGAACCATTAGGGCATGGGGACTTAGATGGGTGCATCTTCTTGATAGCATTCCATACTTTATTAGAAGTGAAATATCAAATGAGAGTTTCATTCATAACACCAGAAATAACTAAGGATATATTGAAGTATACCTCATTAGGAATATTCAATAATAGAACTTTTATATATCTCAAGAGAAATTTGAAATGAAATGATGAATTTTATTTTATTCAGTCTCATACTTCTTTCGGGAGCCTCTGGGGTGGAAATGAAATTATTTCTTCTCTATAAGGAGGCTTTCTAATGAAAGAATGAAGTGTTTTAATCACTATACTAAATATATATTCCTGTAGATATCATAAACCATATTCTTTCATTATTTATAGGGTTGATGGTAAGATACATTTTGGAGATGTAATATGTGAAATGGAAAAATATAAAACTTGTAGGGAGTAATAAGAATCTAGACTCATCATGATACTATCAATAGTCAGGTCAAATTTATTTAACTTGGTGCTTCTTTAAAAGTTTAACTGAGTAATAGTGGGACTCAGATTGTTAAAAACACAATACTTACAATATTTCCATTCATTCTTGAAAATTTAATCACAAACCACCTCCTTCACCAGAAATTTCTTAAAGAAAACTAACTAGGGCCTTATTTTATACTTCAATGAATATTTTAATAATAGGAGGATTGGGAAATTATTTAAAGAAAAAGTGGGAATATGAATGATTTAAAACCGATGAAAAATATTCTTTTATTCATTAGATTCCACAAATCTATCAAGGAAATTTTAAATTCTAGTAGCTTTCAGATTTCCCCTAAACCAAGTAAAAGGATTTACAAATAAACAAAAATGGAAAAGTATTTCTCCCAATAATGAATCTCTAAAATTAGAGATCATTGGAATGGGTCTAGCTATAAACCCAAAATTCGTTTCCTGGAAGATAATTTCATTGAAATCCCCCCAAACACTAGTGAGACTAGAAAATTTTTATTCACCCACTTAAGAAGATCCCAGACTCTCTATTCCTCTATTTGGGTGGGATAACCATAAATTCCCATAAAAGTAAACAATGGCCTTTCCAAATGGAAAATAGATACTTAAATGTGATTATTTGAGAATTTGTAAATTTTCACTACAAAACTATCATTCTAGAAGAAACAAATACCACTAACATGACCAGATTTTCCAAAATATTAGGAGCTACCAATACCATATTTGAAACCAATATCCCAATTATCCTGGTTATCAAACATATTTTTGGATAGAAAAACTATATCAAGGTAAAACTTATAGCTCTAATTATAGAGCATTTGAACTATATGGGGGTTACTTAGACCCCAATAGTTCTAAAAAATTGTTGCATTCCTGATGGTAGGGTTGCAAACCAACAACCTATGCTTATTCAAAAAATTGTGACATAGGTTCACCAATAATTCTCAATTTTTTAATCATTTATACTGTTAGAACCCAAATAATAATCCAACAACCTTTTACCACAAATCATCACTTCCTTTGTTAACTAAAAAACAGTCTGTGATGCCACTTCCATGAGTTCTTGTGGAAAAGTATATAATTTTATATCTGCAAACCAAAATCCAGAATCTCTACTTCATTATCCACTTTACCCATTTCCTGTGAGGTTAAATAGGGGATAGTAATAAAAATTCTTTAATGCATAATAAATTGAGACTCAAGAGAAGGGATGTATTTTAAATTCTCATTCGTTTAAATTATGAGTTATTTTAGGAAAAAATTATAATTTATAAGGCCATATGATATGGAAAATACTAGATATAGAGAGTGAAATGTTTGAAGGATTTGATAACACCACAAATCCACTTTTGTATTTTCATTATAATTTCCCCTCTATTTAAAATTTTCTATCATGGGCCCAGATTTACCACTTCAGTATTATTTCCTTTGGAAAATAACACCCCCTTAACAAGTTTTTTGGATGCACATACTACACCTTTATTCATCATTAGAAAAACAAAAAAAATATATTTTTTTTACCTCTAATCCATTCCACAAATCGAAGGAAAAATTTTCCATCCACACCAGGCACCATGGACAACCATTTTTTCACAATATGAAGAATGAATCCCCAAAAAAAGAAAGAGGATGGTAGCTTCTCATATCTGAAGCTAATCCATCATTGAGACTCACCTATTTTTTAATGGATGACTCGGGCCAAGTGTTAGTTCATGTGGACCTAAATATTTATCCTAACAAACAATACCTTGTTTAGAATATATAAATTATCAACCTCTATAAATCCACATATAGTATTGCTAATATTTTCAATCATGGAAGTGTGTTGGTTTTTTATTGGGATACCATTCACCCGAACAAAGAATGTGGATTTGGAAAAAGATATATTAACAAAAGATCCCTCTCCTAGTAATTCTATAAGAAAGATGAGTCTGTTATAAAAACTCTATTGATGCCCATAGAGGAATATTTTCCTATCACTAAATGGAAAAGGATGAACCAAAAGAGATATAACACTACATCTCAAATCACATATGAATATCACATTTGAAAGAGTATTTCTAGAAAATTAAATATTACAATTATATGTGACTCATTTACACATATAACAAATTAAATTATGATCATCTCATTTTTCTAGTATTTACCATTCACCAAAAAAAATCCATATATAAAATTAATTATAAAAACACACTAATGATTTTTTAGAAAACATCATATGTCAAAATATCATGAAACTCATTGTTACAGGTCATAAATTAATCAACATTCGTTTTCATAAATTATCACAATATTATATGCTTCTTTTTTATTATTTAATTTATGTTATAAAGTTGAAACATATATACAATCACTAATACATGATCATATTTTCACATTAATTTTATTTATTGTTAACTTTAGTTTAGAAAAAACATCATTTTGAGTCATGTCGGGCCTTGTGCCTTGGGCCTACGGGTCATGTATGGGTTCCCCTTCAACCATTAAAAGGGGGATTATCCTTAAATGAAATAAAAAAGAAGGCATTTGGTCTATTCAGGCCAAAGAAATAAGGGTTGTAAATGAAATTACGATAATAATCAGAATATATTTTAATTAATGAAAAAATAACATCAAAAAGAAAAAGAAAATTTCGTGGGTTATATATTTATAAATGTATCACTGATGATATTTAAATAAATTTCTTCATCATCATAGAAAATATCAGAAAAATGCAAATTGTTCAATTGATATTTACTCCACCATTTTTCTCAATAGTGATGTTATCCTATCTAAGAAATATTTCAAAATATTATGTAAATTACAATGATGGTTTAGAGTATTCAATCAAAATTTTGAATCCATGAATTAATAATGATAATGTTTTAAAGAGGAAATGTGTTTATAATGGATGAAAAATTATAACTTGGGTGGAAAGGTGAAAAAAAATTGTCATAATTATATAGAGGATGAAACCACAACATACAAACACCCAATTATAAATTTTTTTATTTTATAAGAAAAACAAAATTTTGGGTATGGTTAAGTGGGAACCATAAAGGTTAAAGAAGAGAAAAAGTCCACGAAACCATTATTGTAACCACAAACGTATCAAAAATTTTTGAAAATTAAAATTTTAAATTTTTTCCACCACATATATACCTAATATATACTTTTTTAGGAATATCAATTACGTCTGATAATAAATCACACCATTAAACCTATATGTTTAGTGAATTTTGAAATTAAATAAATAAAAAACTTTTTTACAACACTATACACATTTTCCCACACACACACCACACTTAATCATCTTCAAAACATATCATATGTTATAATCTAATTCAAAATCATTAGAACAAATAAAATAAAGGGTGAGCTCAAAAACTCAGTAAGGGGTGGACATATGAGATATCAAACAAAGAGCATAATTTTAATGTCCTTGTTTGAGACCATCACACTACTGTCTGGACTGGAGGTGTCACATGACCTCAGGTAGGCATCCTCATATTCTAGGGGCTTATAACTAGTAGTGAGGGTCTAAGATGTCACCATGGGGAGACTATACCCTCATATTAGTCTAATTAAATCATAATAAATAACCAATAAATATCCATAATAATATTCAAGGAATTTATAATCAAATAAACAAGCATTGGGCAATAAAAAATGTAATGTGAGAATACTATCATACATCCAGAATGACGAACAATCGTCCAAAAAACAAATATAAATAACCAAATTAAAAATTAAAAATAAATTAAAAAGTTGATATATATCCTCCCTGAGACCCATCTCATCCATATCCTGACTCTATCCAAAAAATCTTTCTGAACTATCCAATCTTGGGCCTCTTCTCTTTCTAAACATGTGAATATTGAGGCATACTCGGCTTACCAAGTTCCATGGATTCCCAAATAGAGTGTGAATACATCTTAGTAGGACACCACCAATTAAATCCCTAACATAACCAATATAATAGTGTATGCACATTTGATATTCACAAAAAATAAATAAACTAAAAAACAAATAATGTACTATCATTGATCCCTGGGTAATATGGTGACACTCAGGATCAATCAAACTTGCTTCAACCAGTGTAAGATATCTCCTTGCATGTAGAATAACCCTGAAAAATGTTGGGTAAACTTCTAACCATAATGTCATCATAAGTATATACAATCATTTATGTGGAATAGATTCCTACCAAAATTATCTCATATATGCATATAAATAATACACAATCACTTGGGGGTAAGGAATACCGCATGGATTATCTCAAATGTACACCTAAAGCATGTAGAATCACTCAGGGGGGATAGAATCCGACTCTGATCATCTCTTTTGCACAAATCAATGGAGGTTGGGGAGAGTGTCCCCCATATCCACATCACATATATAAATAACATAGAGGCACATTGTGCCCCTACCATCTATATCATTTACTACATTCCTTGGTTATCAGGGGGATAGTGCATCTCTCCTATCCATCGAATTTGTTACATAACATCTGGGGGAAATTAATAGATCCTATAATGTCTCATCAACGGGAGTAGTTTCTAACTCAAAGTATTTAATATATCATATTGGGTGGGGATAGCATCTTAATTTTAATATACAATAACATAATAATACGGGTTATCCATTCATACAAACCCATCACACATAACCAAGTTCATCCTTTCAAGAACATACCCAATTAACAACACTACATCCATACTAGGATAATTCCTAGATAGCCTCACTCCACTAACCCTCTTAGGGGTTAATGTAAGATTTAGAACCTATTGTGGTCCCCTAAGTCACAATGTATCCTAGAAACCCTACCTCAGTTAATTTTATTTAATTCTCAAATATAGGCCCCTATTCAAACACTCAACGGGAATGAAATTCATCAACTGAAACATAATCATACTATGGTCTCACAATACTCATAAGAAAATACACACTGATATCACCCTAGAGATATGGAATAATTCTCATCTCACTTGCCAAGCTATAGGTTATTACTCTCACACCCAACCTCTAGAAAATGCTACCTAGGGGATACCCACACTAATGTTCATATATTAACAAAAAAGGAACACTCACCTAATGCTCTAATAAAAAATCCCCAAGGATATAAGGCATCTCAAGTTTTCTTGTGGTCTATCCCTAGGACAGTAATTTTCAATCACCACTCTCCTTTACCCAGAAGAGACTAATTGCACCTATCTCAAGGAACACTATATTCTTTCACTTCTTTTAGACCCTACAAGGGTTTATATATCACATGGTATATAGTTATGGTAATTTCCTTGGTTGTTGGTGGATGAGGAATCAAATAGTTACCAAGGTTCCATCTTGTCCCAATGCGAATTCTTTTATTTAATGTGAGTTTAAATATGGGATTTCATTTAAAATAAAATGGTGATCAAATATAAGTTTTATGATTGTATATGAAAATCTATATAAACAAAATGTAAATATATGCAGAGGTGTTCAAGGAATCACCTACCCAATTCCCAGAGTTATTCCCTTTAATGTAAAACCAGTTTCCCTCTTCGAAGCTCGTCTAAGCCTGTATGGACCCTTTGCATCCACAAGAGTCCATATATTAACTAATCAATCATCCAAATGAATTATAAAATAGCTATAATTAATAAAAATAATATTCTAATATTAATTCCAAAATTTATATTTAGGTAACAATCATGAATCACTCAAAAAGTAATTTTATAAAGCTAAACATTGAGAAAAGGGGTATGCACCACCACCATCATCCATCCATACCAAAAATAAATAAAATAACTAATTTATTATTTTTTTTAATCCATTATTATGGACAGAAATTATAGAAATAACTCAATAATTGAGTTAAGTGACATACATATCTGAATCCACACAAAACCTAGTGCAGTCATACACCTAGGATCAACTTCATCTTTGCCTAGTAAAATCCCTTTGATATCAAGACAATTCCAGCATGTTTAACTAGAATGATCACCCATGCCCTAGCTTGGTAATGAATAGTTATTAGGGAGAAAGAGGTAAAGAAACTAAGAATGAATCAATAAAATGTGTTAACTTTTTCTCAAGTAATATCCTAGATTGAATAACACTGAAACTTATTATAGAATGAGGGAGAAACTATCTTGGAAGAGGAGGGTATCATAAGGGGTGTGGGAGGGGAAGTGACATAGATATATATTAGAAGGAACACCCCTCAATATTTCAAAACCCATATAATTTAATTTCTATTTAAGTTAATATAATTTTCTAAAAGAAAACCTCTATATTTAAGGTTTTGAAAACTATATGTAAGTTTTCCCCAAAAAAAACATCATATGTAATATATATAGTCCATGAGAAGCTCTTGTAATGGTTTTACTTGGAATAAAATCAATTTATTATATAAATAAAATATGTATGTTTTTTTACTTACTAAAACCCTTTTATGTAATAAATTTACATGACATATAATGTTTCTATTAACTATTTAATCTTTTTAGCTTAGAGAAAAATCCCTACATTGAATATTTCTAATATGTATGGTTTTTACCTATGTAAAAAACCCATTATACCAACTTTTTAACTCATTCATAACATATTCATTCAATATTTAATATATTTTGAATCTATACATGTAACACCGAGACCGGAATCATTCGGTATGGGATGAGGTAACACCTAGCATCATGTATGCCTCCCCGTATGTAAGAGGTTGTTGATTGGTGGTGAGGGATTTAGTGGAAACATGGAGATATTGTTCCCTTGGTAACAGATATCTAGAAATCATAAATATAATATAAGTGATAATAAAATAATTTTTCCATCAATACTCACTTCAATATTGGACAAGAAAAAAAGGAAACAATATACATGTCCTAAAAAATGGCATACATGTGTACTATCAAGTCAATAGGATCCTCACATATGATAGATCAATGTAATGAAAAAATAAAGGCATAAAGATAAATGAGGCTTGATAAAAAAAATTCTGGAGTCTATCCTAGAGTCACCTCAGTCTACCCTATTTCTCCTGATCAGCTTCCAGATATAAGTCCCTTTCCGTTCACATGATTTCTAACTATAAAATTTTAGTTAATTGAGATTCATGAGTAGGGTGTGAGTATAAAACCCAATAGTACACAACAAATGTATCTTTAGAATAAGTTTATTGTGTATATATAATGGTGTATATAATTTGTAGAAAAGAAATTTAAATAATCATACAACTGATTGAGTCATTGTACACTAACTAGGCGACCAAAAACACATGTCCTACCAGATTTAGAACTATACTGGAAGATATTACATATCAATCTAGTTATATAATCAAGAAAAGGTTTTATAATTCATCTGATGACTCGACCATCTCACCTATGGATAACCATAATAATATCAGAACCATGTTTCACATATCATCCCGTGACCAAAATATTTGATAATGGATAGCCATAATATGAACAACACAATATTATAATTTATTCCACGACTCAACCATCTCAATGATAGATAACCACTATATAATATATAAATATAACACAAACAACCACCCAATATATTTACCACATTTCTACCTTCACACCCACAGGTTAGTCATATAACATAGTATAGTGCTCAAAAGGCTACACGCTCATCCACATACCAGTAAAATCACAAAACAAGGTTCTCACATTTCTACATAGTCACCCACATGATAATCAAACCAATGTCTATATATAATATAGGTAACATTCAAAGTACTTCCTACCTAAATAATAGCATAGTGAAATTTCTATAAACCACTGCTTGAGTTGATCCCAACACTTCAAATCCCTATAATTAGGAAAAAATTCATCACATGAGGATTCTAGAAAGAACATACAAGAAGAAGAAAATGTATATGGTTAATATAGGCTTAGAATTACCAAATAGAAGCTACAACAACGAAAAATCCCATATCATCCAAGTGAATTGATTAAATTATTGAGGATCTGGTTCCTTTCCTTTAATGATGTAAGGAAAACTAATTATATCATTATTTAGACCTCATATCCCTATATGAATTATCAAGTCTAGTGTTACTTTCAAGAGAGGATGCAAAGATTGCAGATAAAAAAGAATAAAATGGATATATACCTTTAGTTACAAGATCAAATGATCAAATATCAAATCAAAATGAATTATGAATGGAAATATTTCCCTAAAATAACCTAAAGGAGTATCTTAGTAAGATATCCCTAGTCACAAGATGATGAATTGGGGTTCTCAAGGAGGCTTCTATTTAACAATTTAAATTTTAGATTAATTAAAACCATGTGCATGTATTGTTTGTTTGGTTTACCACACTATGTGACAACCATGTAAGAGACTCTATCCAAATCTTGGATATTAATTATGGTTGGACTACATGGTTTAGTAAACCATTCACTAAACATGAAAACACCACTATGTATAAGGTCTTCAATCACACTATTGCATTGGGAACCCATATTGTCTTCATTATATTTCCCACACATATAGTATACCTAACTAATATACATTTTGGGTTTTTCAAATAGAAGAAAAGTTTTTAACCTTTGTGAGTTGGGGCAACAAAATCCTATACTTCATCTCGACTCCTAAAAGTCCTGAGTAGTCCTGTGACGAAGTCCATCATCACTCAACAATATTAATCTGATTCTTTGTTATCCCTTACCTAGTCTACCAAAGAGGAAATTATTACTAAGGGAGAATAGGTTACCACCACTTGATTCTCAAAAGCACCAAATTACTAATCTGCTAAAAGGATCATAAATTTTCACTCCTCTGATGATATCTGAGTTCTCACTTCCTATGTCTCTCACTAATAGAATCCACAAAAATATATCCTTTAATACAGGAACACAAAATTTTAAAGTTTAATGTCTATAAGTACTCTACCCAAAGCCTCTATCACAAGCTTAAGTCTCCTTGGGAGACAATATATCACATGATTTTATGGTTTATTAACATGAAAAATCTATCAATCAATATATAATGATACAAAAACTTCAAGAAATGAACTATAAAAGATAAATTTTGGTCATAAGTAGGGTAGTTTTATTCCCATAGTTATAGTCGATGAGACCCCTAAGTGATGACCCATTCTTCATATACCAAGATAGACCCAAAAATAACTCCTTAAGAATCAAAATATACTATATATCAAAACCGTCATTTTGGGAGACTCAGAATGGGAGTATATTCCAAAATCTTCTTCGTTTCCCAAAAATTCTCTTCATAGTAATTAAAATACTCAAAATTTGACTCCCTTATTAGTTAGACTAGTTATATGATGTTTTAAATGAGATAAAACCTCAATAAACCAGCTGTAATATATGTAAAACACAAGAAATATATAAATCTCAAACATGTTCTTAATCCATTCACATACTAGAGGTTCTTTCACCTTCTCAAGCTTGAATGATATTCTTTCTTCAGAGATCACATGGCTAAGAAAATGTTCCCCTTGGACCAAAAAATTACACTTAATGAACATAGCATAAAACCTATACACTCAAAGTGTACTTAGCACAATCTCCATATGTATATAATGTAAAACCTGAGTATGTGGGTAAATGAAGTTATTACAAAAAAAAACAAAAAGGAGTTGAGGTAGGGATGAAAAGTTTGGTTCATGAGATCCAAGAATAATTTCGATGTATTCATCATCCTGAATGACATGGAGGTTCATGAACTGACCTAATAGGGTCTATGTCACAACACCTGAATCCAAACTTCAATTGGCTAGGGCCTATATATTAGCAATGATAACAAATATCTCATAGATTGGAGGCATTTTCATAAAGTACCTATATGCACACACCCACAAACACCTCCATGAAATAAGGCATAGATATAAAAAATTGGAAACTAAAATGCCTGCATATATCTATCCCAAACTATAGTACAACATAAGTATTGAAAGAAGAAAAAAAACACACACCATACCCACCATAAACTGTAAAATCATCCAACCTACGTAGGAATAGGGGATTGTTTTCAAAATAAACTATCAGAAATCACCTCCGCCCAAATCTGGTAAACACCTTGGTTGTTATATCTCATAAAGCTCAACATGCCTCAGGTCCTCTGGGGACTCTGTCAAATGGTTTGTGGTTTGAAAAAAGCCACAAAATGTGTGGGAAAATCCTTTTCAAAGGCGAGTATAACAATACTCAGTAGGCATCCCAAAAAACAAAAAAGAAAATGGATAAATTGAAAGGAAATAGTCTACTTGACCTAGATTGAGGGAACCCAATCGAGAGGGAAAATCCATCTTAAACCATCCTCACCTATACATGACTAGTCATCTCATTCCACAAGAGGTTTCAACCCATACATGTGAAAACACCACAAGGACTCCCAAACATTACCCAAATATACTCGTCTCAGACTCAAATTCGTTTGTGGTTCTATCCTCATAGCCAACAACATTATTCTACTCGAGGATCTAATGGTAAGAAACCACAATGATAACACACTCCATGAGCCCATCCATCTCATATGAAACCCTTCTGAGAGATATTATCAATCATGAACAACTCACAAGGTCCAACTCTAATGCCCTACACTAGAGGTCCTTCCATCACTAACTTGCGCCCTGTGCAAGGTTGTAAGAAACCATGTGGAGAGGCCTACCCCTCGCCACTACAGATAGTTTAGGGAGCACTTATCTAGACTATGAACCATTTTCATCCAATATAACAAGATATTATGTAGAAACCCACACCTTTCCACTTCCCTAAAGTCAAACGAGTACCCTCTCGTAACTTACTTGTGAAACATCTGTCGCTCCTACACGGAGTGGCCCACACCTCAATCTGTCAAGGGAACACTAACTTCTAACTAGGTATCTCACATATTTTTTGGTGGGGCGCTATCGTCATAACTATACTCAATTCGTCGAGGGAGTACAGACTCTAATGGAGGACCCACTCCCAGCTAATACTCAAAGACTAAGAAGTAGTACTCCAATGGTGATGACTCGCACCCTAGTACACTAAGGACGTACCACTCTATAGATGGAGGAATGAAACCCAAATTATATATGGGAGCACTACACTACTAGTATGATTACTATGGGGGACCCACACCCTGACACGATAGGGGAGTACCACCCCAGGAAAGAGGACCTGCTCTCTGGCATGACAGGGGAGTACCAACTCTGTCAGAATAAAACAGATTTAGAGGACCTTAACCCTAGAATGATGAGGGAGTTCTAACTCCAATGATAGAGGACCCTCACCCAAACATGATAGGGGGTACCCACTCTATCTACATGTCATGTGTAGAGGAACCATGCCCTAAAAAAGGAGTGGAGTACCAACTCCATGGATAGAGGATCCACACCCTGGTCCAACAAGGGAGTTCCTAATCTATCTGACCAACAATTATGGATGGCCCCTAGGATGGAATAGTAGAGGAGTGCTATCTAAAAATACATGAATGATATAGGGAACTCACACCCTTTTCTGAAAGGGGATTACTAACCCCAGAAGAACTACCCCATATGTATACAACCCATTCCCATGACGTGGGAAATCCCATCTCTACCAAATCAGAGGGTTAAAGGAAACTCATGCACTAATGTCACATGGGAAAACTAATCAAAACATATATCTTTACAAACCACAATGATCTAAAACATCTTTCAAGCACCACTAAAAGGAGTTTCATGCTTATCATACCTCACATTGCAAAATTGTCATGAGTAGGGGACCCAAGCCCTAATACAAAAGGGGATAATCTCTCTACCAGCCTAAAAAACTAGGGGAACCACATCCAAAGGTGAAAGGGAAGGGTACTGACCTCAATTTCAACGCATTGATACACACTAATAACTACCCAAGGATAAAAACCACTACACAATATTCATGTTCAGAACACATAGCATCATTTCTCATACATTGAAATAGAGGCCACCACCGTATTCTATATGGAAAATTTATTAGGATAGGCTACTCGCAAGCCTAAATCTGTGTTCTAGATAAGAAGATTCATTGAAAAAAATATCTCAAGAATATCTCCAAGAAAGTACACATCCTGTAGTAGAGGCCAAACGTCGTGTAGACTCACCTGTACACCTAGTTGTGTCTCATGTTCACATAGATTGTCTTGGCCATGTTGGGGTACATGGCCTGTATATCCCCTACACAGTGTGTCCAACCTCACCCGAACCTTGGATATGTATCCTCTTCCACATGACCTAGCCAGTCGTGTCTCTCACATGTCGTGCTTCCGATACCACAAAACATGTTTAGGATAAATTTCCACTTGGCCATGTGGTTTTCCCATTTCTGTGTTCGACATCCTGTATCTATATATTCTGGTCATGTCACTATACATATGCATGTACTATCACATGGTTATCTTAGGACATTCCATCTGGCCACATGAAATGGGTTCACTACATGGTATATAACCCATGTACATGGAATGTTGTCCCCAAAAGTCATCTTCCCCAAACAGGAAGACACACCCTACATGTCTCTCTAGACAACACATTTTTAGACAGTAATTCTAGTTGGGAATCACCTTGAGAGTTTCCCAATTTAGCTCAGTTTTACCCAAAACCTGCATATTGGACTAGGAGGGATTTTTATAATTCGTAATAGGGATATAAGACCAAAAAAATGAAAATCAAATGGGATAAAGAACAAAAATAAAAACCACAAAAATTGAGGGTCAAATGCATAAGAATTTGGTGTGGAATGTTTCCTAGATCATTCTGCTCCCTGATCTTATGATGATCAGTGCCAAGAATAAAGATCGATATCCCCTCGCCACTTCAATTTTTTCTTGTTATCATCTGCCAGACAAATTTAGAGAGGAGGGTTTCTCTCCTCCTATTTTTTGGGAAAAAAAATCCTAGGTACAAGTGAAAGAAACTAAGTACTCCACTAGAAATCCCACACTAGTGATCTAACGAGGGTTCTCGTGCTACTTACAATCATGCACTCATAGGAACATCCAAGGCCAAAAATCAATCATGTCTAGATCCAACCAAGTTAACATCATGGAACAAAATAGAACATGTATCCTTAGCTGTGATATGTTGAAAATCACCAAGCACCATGGTCCATATGCAACCATAGGTTCTAGTAGTGAACTGCCTCATTAAATTGACATAGATACCACAAAAACTCCATAGTTCACATCCTCCCATAGATGATATACACCAAGAAAACCTTAATCATATTGTGTTCTAGGTTGATGCCGAGAATTCCAGCATACCAATGAACAAAAACAGGGCTTCCCAAGTGAACATTGGGTCTTACCAGGTCCTTCATCTATAAACCTCCAACTGTAACATAGCTGGAAAAACAAAAAAATGACACACCCAATAGAGGAATCCCAACTAAGTATAGGTGTTTGGAAACAAATCCAAACTGCCGAAACATCACATGTTCTAACTCTACTTCTACAGAATGGTTCTACGCAAGAATTTCCCTCCACTATGGTGGCAAAGAAAAAAGGGATAGAGTAGAGAAACTCCACTGGAAAGACTAGGACCAGCTCCAAAAGTCCATAACACAACTTCACACTAAAAAAACTATAATTAACTCATCCACATCAACTAGATACTATCCACTTTGGGTGACACTGACTCACCCACACAGTTTTGATCATGTCACAAAAACGCATTTCGGTGGGGAAAGCATCCTTCTTCCTCATGATCCCAAAGCTACGTCATACCACACCATGCCATCCTCAAGAATCTCGCATAACAATTAGATTCCAAGTGAAGAGGGATCTAATAAAAAATAAATGGGCTATCTAAACACTCAAACTATGCCTTATCGGGCCCTGTTTCACAACCACCAACACATCACCCGTCCCAAAACACACATGTCACAGAGAGTCATCCCCCATAACTTGATACTATTTTTTTGGGTGAAACTAACTCACCCTCACAGATTTACTTGTGTGTGAAAAATATTTCTCAATGGGTGAAGGAATCTTATTCCTCATGCATTCAAACCTATGTCGAACAACACCAACATAGAGTTATACTGACACCCCGCGTCTCCATGGTATAAACCTTGACCAAGAAGAGGAAACAAAATAGTACATCACAACATGTCAAATAATTACTAATATAGAATGTTGAAAGGACACAAAGTGTACCTATTTTCAACCTAAATTATTCTAGTTCAGAATCTAGTATGGCCGGTAACTCTCCTCATCTACATCCTCAATCTCCCTGATCCTAGCATGGACAACTTGGTGGTGGTGGTGGAGACAGCTAAAACCGTCTGCCACTAACTACTACCCCCACAGTTCATCTTCCATGTCTTCCATATTATATAACTCCTTTCTCCAAACGTTACCTCTGCCAAGGCTTCTCATTGAACGACTCCCTCCCTATAGCATGGTGGATCATACAATATCTAAAAAGATACCCTCAGATGTTTCAAGCATAACACCACCTCCCACACAGTTGAACTGATGCCTAGAAGAGCTCCTGCACCCCACTACCACATTCCTTAGTCTAGGAATGGGTATTCCTCTTATGTCATGATCTTATAAACTACCATATTTTAGTGGGTGGAGCTTCCCTATCCTCTTGACCACCACTATAGGCCACATCCTTTTCTCCCTCCGTCAGGAATCTCTCTATGACCATAGCTCACTCCAGTACCCCCACATAAGATGGAAGGACCAAGGATACAACACCGGCTCTGACATCTCTATAGAGACATTTCTCATAGGTATGAGCTCTGAGGAATGGATCTCAAACCATATCTAATGAGTAATGAAACAAGTATCTGGACCTTTTTGAGTACTCCACCATAGTTATTATTGAATACTTAAGATGTAGAAGCTCCATGATACGTACTAATCTCAACATGGCTGGGTAAACCTCTTCCCTAAGGAGACACTAGAACATTACCCAATATATTCTCTCCTCATCATGGGAATGCGTCACAAAACTACACCATCGCCTGGTCGAACCCTGCAGAAGGGTTTCTTCTAGGACCACCATCTGATCAGGATGAGTTCTCACTAGGCGTAAAACATGTGTGACTACCTCAAGTGGGACATCAGCTACCTAGGGGTTTGGGTCACATTGATACCTCAGAGGTCACAGCCTTTGTAACTCATACAACACACTCATATGTCATGCATCCTTGACCTGAACTTCCAGCACAACCAGCTTCTCAACGAGTAGTGTCTCAAATGGTGGACCATGTGGAGGAACAACCCCAGAACCGATTCCATGTACGAAAGCCTCGCCATAGGGTGGATCTCCACCACAATACCGCCATGGAACCCTGTCTATTTGTCATCATAGTTTCATCCTAAAATAGAATTAAAGACACACCATGGTCAAAGAGCATATTTGGGGAGCTGACTCAAAAAGTCCAAGGAAAAATCAAAACCCATCCATATATGATTCACGTACCATTATTTCTCTAGGACTTGTTTCCTAATGTACTGAGTTGAAAAAAAGGTTATCAGAGTCCTGGTAAATGTATACTTTGATCTCCACACCAACACTAGAACCATTGTCCTAAGAGCTGAACTTGAATCTTCCTAACACTGACACTATGTAACCCAAACCAAGATCATTCCACTATAGACCGAATGTGGAACCTTTTTTGATACCACTACGTTATGACTCAACTCAATGCGGTCTAGGACACAACTCCCCAATCTCACCTCCAACATGATTGGTGGTAGTAACTATTACTGAGTAGGAATATCACACATATGGGAAGAATTCTCCAGAAGTACCTAAACCTAGTCAACCAAAAACACCTCCCTACAATAGTGAAGACATATAAAAACTGAAAAATAAAATTCATGTGTACATATGCCCTGAATTTGTTTACAATTTAAGTATTAAAATAATATAAGATAAAAATAGATACCCACCAATTTTTTTAAAATAATCCAACCTAATCATAAGGAGGGGATCACTTTCAAGTGAAATTTCCAAAAATCTCCTCTCCCCAGCTTTGGTAAACACCTTTGGCGGTTAGGATCACTAAGACATTCCCACCTCGGGACCTTTTAGGACTCTATCAAAAGGCTTATGGTTTGTACAAGACACAACATGTTTGAGAAAATCTCGTTCTCGGGTGAGTATAATAATACTTAGTAGGTGCCCCAAAAACACAAAATAAAATGGAGCAACTTAAATGAAACATTCTTCTCAACCTAGACAGAGGGAACCCAATCGAGAGAGAAACTCTATATCAAACCATCCTTGGATATACATGACTATTAAACCCATTCCATAAGGGTTGTAAACCCAAACATGTGAAAACTCCACAAGGACTACTAGAAATCACCCAGATATACTCATCTCAGACTCTAAGTCTCATGAGGTTCCAAACTCATAGCTAGAAACAATATTCTTCTCAAGGCCCTAATGGTAGTAAAAAACTCAGAGAACACACTCCATGAGATCATCATTCCCAAATGGTACCTGTTTGAGAGATACACTTCATTATGAAATACTCACAAGGCCGATATCTAGTTCCCTTCACAAGAGGTCCTTACATCACTATCATGCTCCCTATGACAGGATGTAATAACCCTGCTGGAGAGGCCCACCCATCAACACTACAGAAAATTGAGGAGGGGATACTCCATAATATTCACCTTTTGCATCCTCTCTAAAGATAGAGAATAGAGGAACCCGCACCTCACCACTGCCCTACAATCGAGGGAGTACTAGATCCTAACTAACATACAAAACCTATATCCTTCTTGAACTAAGTGGCCCACAAAAATATCATTTTGTACCACTAACTCTTAACCATGTATCACATGTAACTAATGGAGGGTCCTTTTCCTCATAACTATATTTAACCACTAAGGGAGAACTAACTCTAATGGAGGACCTACACCCTGATGCTACTTGGAGATGGGAGAGTACTGCTCCATAGGTGGGGGCCCACACCCTTGTATGTTAGGGGAGTTATAGTATATGGATAGAGGATCCAAACCCTAATTAGATATCAGAGTACCACTCTAACAACTCGATTACTATGGGGTCCCACACCCTGATACGATGTGGGAGTATCGACCCTTGGTTAGGGGAACCTATACCCAGTATGATAGGGGAGTATAAAATCTACAAGAACACAACACATATGGGGGACCAATTCCTTAGAATGATAGGGTAGTTCTAACTCCAAGGATAGAGGACCCACACCCTAACACAATAGGGGAGTATCCATTCTATCTATTCCTCATGTTTGGTAGACCTGAACCCTTACACAATAGGGGATTACAAAATCCATGAATAGATGAAATGCACCCTAGTCTAATAGGGTACTAACTACTCTATATGACCAAAACTTATGGAGGGGCTACAACCAATAATTTCAGAATAGCGCTATCTCAAACAACACAAATGATATGGGGAACACATTACCTTTCCTAATAGGGGAGGACCAACCCAAAAAGAACTACCAGAAAGGTATAGAACGTGTGACCATGAATTGGGGAGTCTTGTATCTACAGAATAAGAGAGGTAAGGGAAACATACACTCTAATTCCATAGGTGAGTACTAGTCTAGGAATCTCTATTTAGGAACCCCACCAATCTACAACATCATCCAAGCACCGATGAAAGAAGCATCACACTTATCATACCTTACATCACAACACTGCCATGATTAGGAAATTTGTACCTTGATACTACTGAGGAACACTAACCTATAATCCTAAAGAGTCCAAGGGACCAAAATCCTAAGAATAAAGGGAAGGGTACCAACCCCATTGTCAACCCAGTGATACACCTTGATCAACAGCCAAGTTTAAGCACCACTACACAAGCATCATTCTAGTAAGAAACCATATCATATCTCATACGAAACAATGGATTCCACCATCACATTATACATGAAAAGTTACTCAGGATATGATACTCAAAAAAACTAAATATGAGTTACATTGAAAAAGATATGTAAGGTGGAAGTTCTCAAGAAAACCTCAAAGAAAGTACTGGTGCACTGGAGGCCACCCGACATGTGGGATCACTTGTGCACCTAGCCATGTCTCCCGTTCAAATGGCATGTGTTGGCCATGTTGGGTTACACAATAGGTAAATCCCCTACATGATGTGTCTTACTCACCCAACACATATCCATGCATCCTCTTTCACAAGTCCTAGCCATCCTTTTCCCCCACACACCATGCATCACATACTACATGGTGTGTTCAGGATAAATGGAATCTTGTCCATGAGGTTTTATTATACCCGTGTTTGGCACCCCTTTCCTGTGTACCTTGTCCATATACTTTTTCATGGCCATTTTCTATTACTAGGTTATCCTAGTACATGTCCTCTTACCACAATACATGTTGTGTAACCCTAATACATGAAAAGTAGTCCCCAAAGGCCATCTTCCCCAAAAAGGAATAGAAACTTAGCATGTATCACTAGACTACACCCAATGTAGTTGGTAATTACAGTCAGTAATCACCTTGGGAGTCACCCAATTCACCCCAGTTTTCCATAAAACCTACTTATCATCCTACGAGGGATCTAAATCATTCACAATAGGGATCTAAAACCTTAATACAATGTAAAAAAGAAGTAGATCAATAATAAAACTCAAAAATTTCTACCATGAGGGAGAAACACCAAATCATCGGGTATAGAACGACACATAGGTCATGCTTTTCCATGATCTTATGATGATCAATGCCAAGAACAAAGATCAAAATAACCTCATCTCTTCGATTTTGATACCTTTTTGTCCATCATCCAAAGGGAGGAGGAGGATTTCGCTCCTCCGATTAGTCGTATTAACCAAGGGGGTATAGGGTGGGGGTAGGTTTATGTTATTTTATTAATTAAATTTTCATTTAATTAATAAACATTCAACAAACCTCCCCTTAACATGCCCCCACTCGCACACCAGATGTAGATAAATTTATGTCGCACCTAGGGTAGACATGATGTTATGAACTCAATCGTAGCCCTAGATTTCTGATATGAGTCGCTTATGAGGATTTATTTCATGTTTTAAGAGAAATTGGGCATGCATGAAAAAATATATTTAATATATTTAAAATCACCTCACCATAGATCTCCTGGCCACAGAATCTAGAACCAACTCAATACCAGGATTCAAAAATATTTTTAGAAATATTCCAAAGTATTATAGATCGAAAAAATATTCACTAAATGAATAGATACTCATTCAATATTTACCTACTTCTAAATGACTCTTTTAGCGCATCCTTGGTCTTAAACCAAATTTAAATATGACCAGATCACAACTCAATCATGGAGGACCACCAATATCCTCTCAACTGATTGAACAAATCATCTATCCATGATATTGGATATATATTCTTCATTATAACTTGATTTATTTTCCAAAAATCAACAAAATTCATATAATACCATATTCTTTCTTATAAGATTGGTTAAGAGCACCCCAAGGAGATGTGCTCAATGGAATAAACCCATTTACCCCCAGATCTCGAACCTTCTATTTTAACTCCTTCAACTCAACTGGTTCCATATGATATGAAGGATTCAATATTAGTGGGAAAAATATCCTAGGTTCAATCTCAAACTCAATTCCCCTTTCAGGAGGAAGTATTGAGAAATCCCTATAAAATAATTCTCAATAGTGATCCACCACAAAAGAAATACTGGACATAAAAATCAATTCATCTGTTAATAGATATATGTCTCCCACCTATGACATAATGTACTTTTTTTTAATGAGGACTAGTCTAGTTCCGCATGATCCAAAATATTTTTACCTTGTTAAAACACATTCCTTTACTTCATGATAGGTAAAGGAAACTTTCTTATTCCAGAATTCTATGCAACCTTAAAAACTCATCAGCTATTATATAATGAGGATAACATCATAGGTTTCTATTTATAGAATCATAAAATCCCATTGATATTTATATCCCAAAAAATTTTACACAATACTCATAGAAACATATAATACATTCTACTCTCTTTCCAAGAGTAGTGTAAAGGGATAAACATATCGAGTAAAAAATTTATTTCAACACTAAAATAGAAATTAATTAATCAGAGTTAAAATATTAAGAAACTAATGTATCAAAGAGGTAAATATAAAGCGTATAAATAAATAGAACCATACCTATCACCATCAAAGGTCCCTATCTAGCATCATCTAGAAACTAATACATCACATAAACGTTACCTAAATCAGATATAGAACCTAGTCCTAGCTATCCTTAGCTCAACTAGGACAAAAAATCATTTTTATTCTATTGATATTATTAAAAATCTAGGCCTACCCCATGACCCAACCTTCCTTTAGTAGCTTGACTGTCAGTCTGTGGTCCCTCTGACCAAGCCCTTGATGCCTATATCTACCCAGCTTCCCTATATAATCCTCTCTATAATATCATCAAAACAAATCTGGAGGTACCCCATTTTACCACATAGATTAAACTCTCAAGGTGGAGTAGTCCATAACTTATGGTTATGCGCCCACTTCTTACTCTAGAATCGTAGAGGAGGAGCACCTCCAAGGGAAGGATCTAAAGAACACCGACTCTACTCTAGTTTTATTTGACTTCCCTAGCGGGTATCTTTATCTCTTCTCATCATACCTTGAGAAGTGACACCCATAACACCAATTGGAAGGCCAGTTGTTGGTCTGCTGAAAATTATAAGGCGTCATACTGCCTAGTCATCCTCAAAAACCTTATCAATCATATGAGTCTTTTGAAGCACGTGTAGATAGGATATCATGTTTAAGTTACTAACTTTGTTCCTCGCCTCCAGTCATAACTCTCTTTAAAATTTTCTAGACTTTTTTAAATCATTCTGAGACGAAATATGTATAATTTTATTAACTATATGAAATGAGTGGAATAACTATCCAACAATAGTACTCCTCCACCTTGAACCAACTCCAAATAAAAAACCCTTGGATGAACTACTTCCACTACATGGACTACTAACCCAAATACTAAATCATTACAAGCCACACTATTCTATAAATATAGAGTTATAATATGTGTGTCTCCCATTTTATAAACATCTTAACTTTATTCCTTAGGCCATAAAATGGGGCGTCTTATAGGGAACAACACTAAAAAGTCAGAAGAAAATCAGAATCACCCATGATATTTTAAATAAAAAAGCCATAATAAACTAAAAGGAACATTCCAATAAAGAAAATGAAATAGAACCCAATATTACAACCATTGTGTCTAGGAATATCAGTCCTCAACTACTTATGGTCTAAAATCATCATGGCATTATCATGTACTTAGTTGCAATTATATACATAAAATTTTATAACATGTTCAACATATATCAATCAAAAATAGGAATTGTATGATATATGAACCTACAAAAAGATGCATGATACATGAAATAACCCCCAAATTCTATTTTGTTAAGAGAAAATCTCACATATCTTAACACAAAACTCATGTTCATCACTTGAGGTTAAAAACGAGCCAAAGCAACAACTAAAACCAAGATAACAATTACACTTCCATGGAACATGGAGGTATAATATATGTGTGATTCCCATTCACTTTCAAAATTCCCCTACCTGAGTTCCAACCATACTATCTTGGTTCCACCAAGTCAAAAATCATAAAAAACATTATTTTATACCACTTCAAAAAACCCCAACTCAAATCACCCATACCAGTCAGAGGTTTCAAAGGACCTCATGCACGCATCCTCATATGCAAGAGGTTACCGACAGGAAGAAAGGGACTAGGTGAAAACATGGGGAGACTATGACCTCAGTATAAAATATTCAAAAATAATAAATACAATATAACCAAAAATAAAACAACTGAACCTAAAATACCCACATCTATATTTCTTAAGAACAAAAAGAAACAATATACATGATGTAGAAATTGGAAGATTGGTGTACCACTGAGTCAAAAGGATACCCACCTATAGTTGAAGAATGTATCAAAATAAAAAAATTACAAAAAAGGCAAATTAGGCATGACAATAAAAGATACTAAATTATATTTTGAAATTACCTCATTCCACCCTTCTTCTCCTGCTCAACTACCCAATATATGGCCCTTTCCCTTTGCTAGATCCATTACTATAAAATCTGAAAACGCTTTGAGTTACCCATACAGGGTGTGAGTGTGAAACCTAGTAGGCCGCCATTAATGAATACTTAACTTAAGTTTAACATGTGTATGCTAATGTCTATGAAATGACTAGAAAATAAACATAAGTAATCATAAATCTCTCTAAATCATCATAAACTAACTAGGATTCCACGGACCCAAATCCTACATGCTTAACAAAAAACTAGAAGATATTTTTATATCAATGAAACCACATAATATGAACATGGTAGCATAATTTATTAAAATACACAACCATCTAGTAGATGTATAACCACAATAATATCATAACCAGGTTGCACATTCATCCCATCACTCAACTATATCCTGATTCATAGCCCCAACATAAAACACACAATATCACAATTTATTACACTACACAACCAACTCGTTGATGGATAACCACCATATAATCTATATATAAAACAATAAAACCAAACATCAGAGTTCTCAAAGTGCTACCAATGCACCCGCATGCTAATCAGATCTCATAAAAATGTTCTCATAGGTATAGGCACACACACATATACTAATCCAATCACACATAAAGTTTCTCATAGGGATACACGAACACCCACATTCTAATAAAACAGAAATATTTAAATAAAATTTTTAATGTGGTAAGTACTTCCTACCACAAATGTAATAGAGTACAATTACAAAGATCCACCGCCCAAGTTGATTACAACACAATAAATCCCTAAAATAAATCCTAAATTCATCTCATTAGTAATCTATAATTAAGTTCCAATAATAACGAAACATCTAGAGTTAATATGTACTTAGGAGTACTGAATGGAAACCATAAAAAATAATTAACATCTTATTGTCCAAGGGAATTGATGAAAATATGGTAGATTCAAAAATGCGAGAACCACTATCTAAACCCAGGATAGGTGTCACAACTATTTCACATAATTTGTTAAACCGTGCACCAACAGTGCAAACACCATTGTCTTTAAGGCCTCTGTAACACCCCATGATTTTGTGAAATATTTTTTTTCAAATTAATTTATTATTTTTTATATCTCTCATTTCACACAACACTAAAAAAGTTTATTTTATATTAAAGATATATGATTGAGTTTAATTATATGGAAAACCAAGTTAATCATGTGCTATACGCAACATAAATTTTATCTTTCTCTACATGGAACACTGAAGATTGTTTGTATTATAAGTAACAATGACTTTCCTTGATGGCTTGTGTAACACGCAAGATTGAGTTTTACCGAATAAAGATATATTATTTAATATAACCAAGCTGTTAAATTAGCTTCTATGAAAATTTTTAACTAACTTATTAAAATATATGGTTTACACAAATATAAAATTAATTCATTGGTCAAAAAATTAATTAGAAATGAAAATAAAAACTGATTGAATATAAAAGAAAATATTATTATACCCACAAATATGTTTTAACCTAATAAAATAAATAAATTAAAATTAGTGAGTGATATTAATGTAATATATATGTAATATATTAATTAAAATATTTTTTATAATCATCCAAAATATTTTATAGACATAAGATAAGAACAAACCCAATTTTATTCTTAAAAACCTATATTTTTTATTAAGGAATTCATACCGCCTTTTAATTGAGAACACTTTTTAAATCCAATTTTTGGATATTTTAAATATTTAATAGGTAAAAATAAAATTCATCTTTGAAATATGAACTTAATAATTATTTCAGTGTAAATTTTTAGTATTTTCTATAAAGTTTCATTTTTAATGAATAGTGAAAAATACTAAATTTTAGATCAAAACATATTTTACATATAATTTATTTATATGGTTAAATTATATTTAATATTGGTTTAAAATTTTAATTAGAGAATATTTTTATATTGGTAACTCAAATCAATTTCAATTTAAAATTAGGCATAAAAATTTAGTAAACTTTTTGTCATTTTTACTTTAAAAACACTAATTTTCATTCCGTCAATAGGATTAAATTTAAATTAAATTATTAAAATTATATGAATTGAATTTTTAATAATTTATTTCATATTTTCATTAATCAGAATTTATAATTTCTTAAAAGGTTAAATTAATTATTTTCCAAAAATATTTGTAAATGCAGTTAAAATTAATTATAGTGATTAAGGTTAAATTAAGCCTAACAATGGAATAAACCAAAAACTTAAGGGCCCAAAGGACCTAAAAAATTTTCCAACACAAATTATATGGAAATATTTTGGCCATAAACCTTCCATTATTTATTTATTTATTGGTTTTTTATGACTTTTTTATGTAAAAAAATGGGTACAAAGAACTTGTTTAAAAAATGCAAAGTGTTTCCTTTCTCTTCCCTATAAAAGGCCACCACATCTCCCACTTCCTCGCACATATCAAAACAATTAGGTTCGACAAATATATTCCCATAAACTTCTCAAAATCCCTACCTTCCTCCTTGAAGTCTCCCTTTTTAAATAAATGCTTCCAAGGAATCCATTTGGGGCAAACCAAAAGGATTTTCCTAATTAAGATGTAACACTCTCCCTCAAACTCCTTTCTTTTATTTCCATTATCAACTCCATAAAATCTTATTATTACATTCTTGTATAAAAATCCAGTAACCTTAATATACTAGGATTATTATATTCTATGTTTTTACCTACACTTACACACACTTCCATCTAATAGGTTATGAACATATTGTTATATGTACGGCTTACTACCACCTCACGAAACCATGATTGTTCATTTTTTTTTACCACCTCTCAGGGTGAACAATATGATTGAAACTATATTTATATATGATATATATGATATTTTAAATGTATTTATCCTTTTTTAATTTTTATTTTTAACATACCCTTATGCTTTCAATCTTGTGTGAATACTATAATTTCGTTTGAGGAAGTGTGGACTACGACCCCATCAAAGCAATGTGATTCGTTCACACACTACATGAAATGTATTAAAGATATATTTAGTGAAACTATATGATATATATGACATAATAATTATATTTAAATGATATTATATAAATATAAATTTATAAATATTTTTCATTTATTTTCATTATTCCAGTACTTCAATAAAATTGAAGTAGCGTTCATGTGTATGTATGGCCTATCGTATAACGATGACATGTATAAAATTAAAGATAATATTTTACCAAATAATGATATATTATTTAATATAAACTAGTTGTAAAATTATTTTTTAATGAAAATGGTTAAATAACTTTTGAAAATATTTTATTTACATAAATATAGAATGAATTCATTTAATATGAATTAATTAGAAATGAAACTGAAAACTGATTGAATATTAAGGAAAATATTATTATACCCACAAATATTTTTTCCTGAATAAATTAAATAAAATAAAATTAGTGACTGATATTAATTTAATATATATGTTATATATTCAATCAAATATTTTTTATCTTCATCCAATATATTTTATAGACGTAAGATAAGAACAACCCCAATTTTAATCTTAGAAACCTATATTTTTATTAAGGAATTTACTCCCCCTTTCTATGGAAAACCCATTTTAAATATTATTTTTGAAAATTTTATAAATTTAATATCTAAGAATAAACTTTTTTAAATCGTAACATAATAATTATTTTAGGGTAATTTTTTTTATTTTTTAGTGAAGAATCATTTTTTATTGAATAGTAAGAAATAGTGAATTTTAGTTCAAAAAATATTTTTCATATAATTTATAAATAAGGTTAAATTATATTTTAAATTGGTTTCAATGTTTAATTAGATAAATTTCTAGGTAGGTTATTCAATTTATTCACTTTGAAATTGGGTAAAAAAACATTGCAAACTTTTGGACGTTTTTACTTTAAAACCCTGCATTGTCATCCTGTTTGTGGGAATAAATTTAAAATATATTATACCACTTATATTATTGGATTTGTTTTTTGATTAAATATTTGGAATAATCATAATTTCTAATTTCTAATAAGTTCAACTAATGTTTTGACAAAAATATTAGGGAATGTAGTTAAAATTAATTAGAGGGATTGAGGTAAAAATAATCCGAATAAGGGAATAAGCCGAAAACTTAAGGAAAAAAATGACCAATAAAACAACCCAAACCCCATTTTATGGAAATATTTACGACATAAACCTTCCATTATTTATTTATTTTTTTTATTTTTTAAGTCTTTTTTAGGTAAAAACGTGGGTACACCTAACTTGTTTATAAAAAAAATGCCAAATGTGTCATTTCCCTTCCCTATAAAGGCCACCAAATATTACACTTACTAACACCTCTAAAACAACATAGGTTAATAAAAGATATTTACAATACACTTCTCAAAAACCCCTATTCCTCTATGAAGACCCAATTTTTGAAGAAATACTTTCAATGAATCCCTTCGGTGAAAACTACAAAGAGATGCCTGATAAAGAGGTAGCACACTCTCTTAAGCTCCTTTCTTTTATTTCCATTCTCCACCCCCAAAAATATTTTTATTCCAGAATTTCATAAACAATTATCCTAAATATACTAGGATGTTTTTATGCTAATGTTTATACCTACACTTACACACACGACTACCTAATGGGTAACAAACATATTGTTTACATGCACGACAAACTACCACCTCACGAAATGATGATTGATAATTTTTCCTTCACCACCTCTCATGGTAGAAATTTTTATAGAAACTATATTTATATATGATATATATAATATTTATAATGTCTTTATGCATTTATATTTTTTATTTTAAACATAACCTTATGTTTTGCATCTTGTGTAAATACCATAATTTCATACGAGGAAGTGTGGACTACCGCCCCCTTAAATCAATGTTATTCGTTCATAAACTACATGGAATATATTAAGGATATGTTTAGTAAACCTAAAATATATATATGAAAAAATAAATCCATTATAATGATATTATATTCATATATACATATACATATATTTCATTTACTTTGTTTATTTCAATACATCAATAAAATAGAAGTATCGTTTATGCATACGTATGACCTACCATCACCATGAAGGGTATATTACATTTCATACGTATATATTTTAAATATTATTATCATAAAAATATAATTAATATTAATTATATTTATTTCATGGTTTACATTGTGTAAATCATGATATAACTATAAGGAAGAAAGATATAACTTATTAGGACACAAGAGAAAAAAAAGTGAATATTACCCAAAGTGTAACCTCAACATGAAATTGTTAACAAGTAGGTAATATAAAGTCATAATAAAACCATATATGGTATTATATATAATAATGCGGTTCTTTAAAATATTTATAATAATGATATATTTATTATATAGAAGGTTTGAACATGTATGATGAGAGTCAAGACATAAGGTACAAGGATTTCTAGTCTAACATTTATTTCTATGAGATTTGCGCCTTATTCACCACTCATCTCTTTTGTGTGGAGATTATAATGACCATGAATATATTATACAATTTGTAACCTTAATTTTATGTGTGTTTACATATCTATTTGATGATATTTATTTTATAGGGTTTATGTTTCAAAATTTACCAAATCGGTAAAGTAATTTTTGTATCAATTTTCTTTCTTTGAGACATATGCTATGTTATGAACCCACATTTATTCTTGAGGTGTACATACTGACTTTGAAATGTTATAAAATCAATGTATTAATTTAATTATATGTTAATATTCACGTAATTTCATTTCCTTATAATTTTAGTATGGTTAGAAGTTTCTAAGTGGTAAGATCTTATTGAAACAATCTCATCGCTTTTCGAGATTGCTTATGTTTATACATAATTTGATGAAATATTATGATCAATATCTTAATAAATCTCATGAATTCTACTCTCCTATGGTTATTAATAATTTATTTTTGTATTGGTATTATTTTATACTCTTTTGTATATAAGATAGTTAATAAATTTTTTTTGAGAAAGCTCGACTTTCCCCTATCATTGGTCAGAAATATGTGTTCCTTCAAAACCTAGTTTTTTAAAAATGTTTTCAAGTATTATCCATAATTTTTCAATTTATTTTCAATATAAATTTTTTTAAAATATTTTAAATAATTTTTCATAATTATTCAAAGTATTTTAAAAGAAATGTTTTTCAGAAAAAATTCAAACTTCTTTTACATGATTTCATTGAAAATGGTTTTCAAATAATTTTAAAGATTTATTTATCAGTTTTCAAAGTGTTTCCAAAGAAATGTGTTTCAAATTGTTTTAAAGATTATTTTGTATGTTTTTTTGGAAAAAGGTTTACAAAATTTTTAATGATTATATTATAATTTTTCAAGGGAAAACCTTTTCAAAATGATTTCAATCATTATTTCTAAGTTTCCAATGATTTTTCAAATAAAATGGTTTTCTATAGGTTTTATGTTTAAAAATACTTTTCAAATAAGAAAGGGTATTTTCCTCAAGAAATGTTTTCAAAATATATATCCAAGTTATTTTCTATCTAAGATGGAATTTTTTTATGTTACTCAATCCCCTATAGGAAATGATCAAAAGGTTCTATTCATATTATTTCATGAATGTTTTATGTTTTTATAAAATAATTCTTATGAAAACCATTTCTATTCCATGGGTTACATGATTTTGAAACCTATTTCTTTTCAAAGATAATTATTTGATGAATTTATTATGAAACCTATCTCTTTTACATAGGTTATGATGTGATGAAATGTTAAAGACATCCATTTCTTTTTATGGGTTATGATTTGATATTTATAGAATCCATCTCATTTTATGGGTTATGATATGATGAAAGTTTTATTATCATGTGGAACATGTATGAATGATTTTGTTAATTGATGGGTGGGACCTATATATCTCTCCAATACATTGGGTAATGATAAATGGTGTGTGATATCAAAGGGTACTTGGGATTTAACCCAATCCTAAAAAAATAAGGTACACAGTTTGATGCCCAATCATGAAAACAAGAAGATGCACAGGTTATAGCCCAAGATTGAAAATAAGAAGGTGCACAGGTTTTAGCCGAAATCGAAAAATAATAAGGTGCATGGGTGGTATCCCAAGATAGAAAATAAGTAGGTTCATAAGATTTATCCCAAGCATGAATGTAAGAGGGTTTACAATTTGTATCCTAATCATGAAAATAATATGGTACACGAGTTGTTATCCCAAGCCTGAAGTTGGTACATATGTCATAGCCCAATCCTAAAATGTTTTAAATGTCTTGGTATGTATCCTTGACATAGGATTTTCTATGTTTATGTATATGCCAGAACTATATGTTTTATTACTATGTTATGCTTCCATATATATTTCTCTTGATTTTCTTATGATTCATGTCTTATGAACTACAAATCGTTATTCCATGATTCATATTTATGATCTTTGATATGTAGGGTATGATATTCTAATGTTCATGATCACATTATTATTCCCTTATGTTCTTGATATGAATACACATTTACTTTATTTACCCTTACTGAGCATTTGATCTCACCCCTTATGTTTCGGTTACCTAGGTTATAAAGAAAGGTTTTTAGGCATAATTAATATGGGGGAATATCACTATAGAAAACATTGAAGATCTTTTATTGAACTAGAGTATATTTTTACAAGTTTCCAAAACCACAAAACTAACACAGTCTTCAGGTACCAATTTTTGAAATGTTTTAATTATTCCGAAAAATTGATATATTGTCTATATACGGTGTGACCGGGCCGTTATTGTCTCCAATAAAATAGTAATTGGGTAATATATATGGTTTTCCATAACCATGTTCCAACTATGAACCCTTTAAAACACTTTTGTAGCATCCCAATGGTACAAAAAAACTCCCCAAGTCCAAACCACAACAAAACCCGTAAATTTAAGCTAAAAAACAATAAAATAAAAATTTAACATACCTTATCAATATGAGGGAATTATAATGCATAATTTATTTACCTTAACAAATTATTTATGTGTAATATATTTGAAATATATTATATCTTCCTTATAAAAAATAAAATATGTAACATATTGTTTAATATGTAAGGGGTTTCCCATAGAAAAAACCTCATACGTAAAATATTTAATATTTTCATAACATAATTCTCCAATACATATGGTTTTTCTCTTAAGGAAAAATCCAAGTGTAATATTTTCAACAATTCGTAATATATTTTTCATACGTATAATATTTTATGTTGGGAAATTTAAATACGTAACATAATTTCAATCCATGTGTAATATAATGTCGTATACATCATGTATTTTCCTCAGTGAAATTTTAATATTTAACATATTTCCCTTAGATAATTTTTAATAAATAATATGTTTTAATTTTTTCTGATAATTTTCGTTGTGAAATATCCAGTACATAATAAAATTTTCATATGTATGAAATTTTTATTAGAAAAATAACAAATACAAAATATAACTTTCCTACGTATTATATTTTCATTAGGAAATCTCAACACGTAATATATTATCTATCCATATATTATATAATTCCTCATATGTGAAAAATTTTCCTTATAAAAATTTTGATACATAATATATTATTTTACTTATTATATTTTTCTTGGGAAAAATATCCATACAAAACATAATTTCTCTATGCGTAATATATTACACGTATAATATATATCTTCCATAGAATAGACTCAATACGTAATATATATATTCCATTCATATGATATTTCCCTTAAGAAAATATACATATAACATTTAATTTAATCCAAGAATAAAATATTTTTAGTATGAAACATTTTTTATTTAAGAAAAAATCTCTACATATGGTATTTTCTTCTCTGCATAATAAAAATTTCCATATCTAATATTATTTCTCTTCCTCCTTCAGATATTTAATATATTTATCTTAGATGAAATTTTATATGTAAAATATTACTTGTGTTATATATTTTTCATACATAATGTTTTTTACATAGAGGAAACACCCCTTGTTATATATTTTTTTCCTGTAAAACATATTTTACCTCATAAGTAAAATAACAGTCCCATTGCCATGAGATGTGTATAGTTTTATACTTAGAAAAAATTTCAAAAAACTTCAAAATTGGAAAAAACCCTATAATAATTCCAAACTCCCCCAATTGTTCTTAACACCTAGGGAGCCCTTAAAACCTATCAATTACTGAAAAATAACATCAATAACATCGATGAGCTTACACAACATCCTAAGACTCAGTTCCCAACAAATTCCAACACCTTCACACTCCTCCCATGTAAAAATTCTCATTTCCACATATGTGATCCATTACATGAACCCTTCTTCTAACATTCTACTATAAAATTGAGGAATTATAATAGTCTTTTATCATATCAAAAAATATTACCCAAAGTTTTTATAATATCAAAATTTTCATTTGATTCCCAATTCTCAGGATTTTCCTCATTTTGGGAACAAAAATTAAAAAATATCCAATTTCCCCTAATTTTATGATCTCATAATTATGTGGGTCCTTAAAAAATTCCACATGATAACAATTCTCTTCTTTAAAAAATTATCCACATGCATCCCTCATGAACCATCCTGATCATTGAGAACCGATTCATGACCCAAATCTATCATTTCCTACATATTGTGGTTATACTAATACCACACCCAAACTAACTCCATTAGAGAAAATTCCACTGGACTGCACATCATGATACCAATTATTTATAACAATTCCACTTAATTCCCCAATTTTAGTGGAATTTTTTAATCCTCAATTATATGAAATCACACCCATAAATTGATGTTATCGATCTTCGTTAGTAAATCACTCACTCGAGATCACACCCGAGAATCACCCTCTAATTCTCATATAAATCTAGGGCCTCACACTCAATTATATATTCATAATATGATGAATTTACCTACAAAACATGTCCTTGTTCTAGCAACGACCACCATTATCACCATATACTCAATCACCTTCCTCATATATTTGTAATAATAAAGACCCTTCCTACCACCCAACCATCATCCTACATCTAGAAAATGTGTGTAATCACACAAACTTACACAAGTAGATCTCTATTAACCGATTCCCCCATTAGGGTATTTTCCATTTATTTTCCATAACATGACTACTTATATCCAGGTTCCATCACAAAACCATAACCACCACAAATATAGGTCCACCATCACATCAATCCTGATGTCCACTGTATATGAATCTAAAAAATCACCACACACACATATCACCTATGGTGTACTTCACCCCATAGGAAATTCTTTACACTACTATCTATGTACAATGATAAATAGTTAAAATATTATAGATGTCTCACTCCTACCTAGAAATTTTCATTATCCATTTTCCCCTATCACAACATAGTGTTTGTGACACCTAAAAATCACTGTTACTTTATATTTTATATAATTTTACATTATTATTAGTTAAGTTCAATTTTTAGAGAACTCAAGGTTATTTTTTTAAATTATATATTGTTTCCTTCTATACACAGTTTAGTAGAATTTATGAAGCTTCCACTTTCACGGAGTCTTTTTAGTTCATTTTATTCAATGAACTATTGGCCTGCATGGGTAATGCATGGTTTTCCCAAAAATATGCAATTTATAGGTGAAACCACGTGATATATTTTTTAAACGGGTGTACTATTTCATCTTGCACATGGGTAGAGGAAATTATGTGGCAATAGTTCAATAAGTTTTTATCATTATACAGATTGGTTTTAAACATTTTATAAGCCGTGTAGCCAAAATGTGTGGTTGTGCCTTGTTTATCTAGTAGCTTCCACACAGCAGGCTCACATATTTGAAAATATTATGGAAAAACTCTTTAGTCTGCATATTTTTCATTAAAATGGTAAAATTAACATTCTAATCATTTTTCTTATGTTTTTAGCTTCTCTATATTATCCCCTTGCTCATCCAAACTAGGTGAGCATGTATATGTTTCATCCATTATTTTTCCTTCAATTTGGGGCTCTTTGTTCTCCAATTTTAATTGGGTAAGCCATTTTTCTTCCTCATTTCTTTTCCAAAATTCTTTTCTTGACCTATCCTTTTATTTTCCTCTAATATAAAAACCCTAAAAACTATTTATCTAGGAATTAGGGGTTTGGATAGTTATAATACTAGGTTTGTTGGTTATTTAAGATTGTCGAGGATACCTTCGGGATTAGTTATCAATTATCCACTAAAGGTGACTTCTTTCAATTGGATTCTTCATAAAACAAGGTATTTGTTTCTTTGAAATTCTATTATAATGCATTTATTAAGTTACCCTCATGTTATTAAATATATTATTGTGAAATTATAAGTATATTGTATACCCTTGGTGGGTTTTAAATGTATTTAAAATATATTTTTCACTTGACATAGAGTTTTCGCTTGCCAAGAAATTGGTAAGTGGTTTACAAGGAATATTTGAAATATGGTTTTCAATTTTTTTTTAAAATTAATTGAAATATTGTGTTTTTGTTTAAATTAACGGTTTACACCTTCAAACTATTACTTCTAAAATCATAGAAAACCCCTGATTAAACCTTATATGATTTTTGTTCCTTTCATTGCATGGGACCCCTTAGAGGATGTTTCATATTGATTTCTACATATGTCATGCATATTCCGGAATATGAAAGGGTTCATTTCATACGATGGTTTAGGATGGAATCTAAGGTTTAATTCAAAGACTTGAAATTATTTTTATGGTATGACTATTTTTCTCCATTTATTTATCACCACCATTGTTTTACATGTCATGGAAGTCCTAATAGAGTTTGTAGGGATCTAGATGAGTGAAATTCCTAGCATATATTGGGTGATTACTAAGGATTGCAGCATGACTAAATCAAGTAAATTAGAGGTAAATGGGTATCAGGATAGTGTGTGTATAATGGTAGTGATGTACTTCTAGGAGTTTTTATTCCTATATAGATTTAAGGGACTTCTGAGTAAGTTAATATGATCATTAGTGTTGGCATATGTTC
Organism: Viscum album; assembly: GCA_963277665.1. Lineage (NCBI taxonomy): Eukaryota > Viridiplantae > Streptophyta > Magnoliopsida > Santalales > Viscaceae > Viscum > Viscum album. Next base: position 1,300,229,391 of record OY728121.1, read on the forward strand.
CTCATCACGAGTTCATGATTGAGATACTTGAGTCTTTGGACAATTCCAATGATACTTTAGTCTTTCTCAGCAAAATTTAAATGATTCCATCCGTTAGCTTGTTTGTATTCCCCTTTCTAATTGATTGCATAGAACCATCGTCGATCATTATCTTTTATCATACCTCATTTATATCTTAGTGCATGTGGTGATTACATCAATTATGAGTAATATTTTTGTTTCATTTTAAATTATTATATTTTAAAATGAATTTTAAATTATGGTTTCAAGTAAAATCATATGGTTATCTTTTAATTGGGTTTTAAGAAATGTATTTCAGTGACATTTCTTAGTAAAATCGATTTTTTCAAGGAAATTTATAGAAACTGAGATAAGTAGTAATTTTTCTTATTTTCTATATGTTTTAAAGGCTATCCTTCCATGGTTTAAAATTATTAATTAAAATTTTTATCTATTATTATTTTATAAAAACGGTGATTACTTTAGAAATGTGGAATGAAATATCATTGGATTTATTTTGTGAAGTGTGTGAAAAACTATTTCACATTTATGTTAAAACTAGTGACTTATGAACTGTATTATAAAGGGATTTATAGAGACTCATTGGTGATATCTTAATGGGCACATTTTTCTTACACCATATATAAGAATTGATGCCTAAGTGTTTATGCGGCTCTTATGTTCCTATTTCAGATGCCCATTTATACTTATTTCTTTTAGGTTAGGGTTAGTCCATAGATGGATGATATGACGAGTGACCATGGGTCACTAGTAGAGATGTTGGAGTCATTTAGGTTCCATTCACTATTGTTTTTTCTTTAAGATGTTGTATCTCCTAATTCAGAGTATGGTGTTTATTTTATTTTCATCCTCTGTGTATTTATTTTATTTTTTCATTTCAAGATATATGTTTATTTTGATATTCCAAGTTCGGTTGTTTTGTTATTTGTTTCTTATTTTTTCAGATGCATCGATGTCTAATGTATGGATAAGTCTTATTGAATTTATGGTAGTTTCTACTAAGAGATTTTTTGATTATATGTGGGTGTAAATATTCCTAAAAGTGAATTTTTGAGACCCAAGAACTATTTTTTAAAATTTAGGGATTTGGAACACCCTTTAGGCTTTGTAGAAGGCCAGTTTTGTTGATGTGTCGGGTCATCCCAAACAAGTTCATTATAAGTGGTATTAGATTTTGGGTTTCTTATAAGGGACCAAGCTTTTAGATTCACTCTCTTTTTACTTGGGTATGATGGCAGAGTTTAGTTTGGTTTGACATCGGGACTTAGGAGGTTAGTCTTGAGTAGTTTCTTAATCACCACCCTTCATGATGACACCCAAGTTTCCATGGGTAGTTGGGATTGAATTATGAATTCCAAATTTTATTTTGATTCTTTATAATGATATTTTATTCCCTATTAACATGGTATGATTTACCTTGTATGTTGGGTTGTATTTTGGTATGAAAATATAAAATGGATTACTGGTGTGAGGTTGGTTGGCATGAACTGATAAAATAGGTAGTGCCAAAACACTCAATCTTGGATATGTCTTAGGAATTGTGGCATGACTGTCCATTTCCCATCAAATCATGTGGTTGAGTCAACCATGATTCCATAAATTGTTATGATTAATCATTTATACCTTTATATTATTGATCCATTTCAAGTTTTACTCAGTAATGGATGATGAACCATGGTTAGTCTTGTGTTGTGTTGATGGTGTGGATTGGTTCTGGTTGGTTTGTGGTGTGTCTCCCATTTTGTGGATATTGTGAGAAATTCATAATTTTCTAAAAGGGGATATTTCATGAAATAAGTTTTCATAATTTAATATGAGTCCTTTTGGGATTATTGTAAAAAACTGTTTTCTTTAATTCTATTTTTTAGAAATAGTGGGTTTCATAGTGATCTATGGAAGGTTTTAAAAATTTAAAAACCATTTAAGAGAGATAATTTGGAAATTTTTTGAGCCTCCCAGTGAGTGATTATGTGCGTATTAATTTTTCAAAGGAAAATTCATAAATTATTTTAAATGAGGGTTTAATTGAACTAGTTTATAGTATGAAATTAATCCACGTAAATTTTTTATAAAACAATTTTAAAATTTATGGAAAATGGTTTTGGGTTTGAAATCAATCTTTTTATCCTGTTTATATGATAGAATTTATTTTCCTCAAGGTGTATTAGTTTTAAAAATTATTGATTGTTTAAGTTAAAGGTGTTTTGAATTCATTAGTATGTGTTTTTGAAATTTATTATTATCATTTAGTGGTAATGAAGGGGTAAATGTTTTTAAATATTTCAAAAACTAATATTTGATAAAATTCAGTGGGGTTTCATCTTTTATAAAGGAATTAGTGGTATTCAAATATGGGATTAATTTTTTGGAATTTACATTGAAAATTGGGATTTAAATTAAGGATAAAATTTTCAAATGGTTTGGTTCTTTTTAAAGAATGTGAGTTATTGAAAAATTTAATCTTATTCTTTTAAGAATGTGGTGGTATTTTAAATGAATGGTATTTTGGGAAATATTTTTGCCCATTTTAGTTTTGTTTTGGGATTTTTTTCGTGTTTTTGGGTGGGTATTGAATGTTGTTTTTGGAAAACATGATCGAGTTAGGTTTAGGTTCATTTTAAATAAGTTATTCCTCCCAAAAATGTCTCAAGTAAAGGTAGGATGTTTAACTCTTAAGGTAGATCTTTTCTTATTCTTATCTCTTTCCAAGAATCCAACGGAGTCCAAAGCATTATTCTTCCCTTATTTTAGTGTGGTAAGGTATTTTTTATTTGTTTTTTTGGAAACTAGGCTAATTGAGCCTTCAAAAGATAGTTAGGTGAATATATGAGTTCTGTTCTCCTTCTGTTATTAGGTTATGAAATAACTTAAGGATATTTTTTTTGTGTGACTTTACTGACTTACGGACTCAGGGTGGATTTTTATTGTATATTATTTAGATACCACCCTTTTTGATTTATTTTAAGTGAGTTATGTTTATTTTCTAATATTCATGAATTTTTATTTTTTGTGCATTGGTTTGATTCTTTTTTAAATGTTAACAAAGTGGTGAGGGATAAATACGGGTTTTGGGTTTTTTATTTGGATGTGACATGGCCTTTGGTGTGTGAGTTAGGTGTCTAGGATAGGCATTTAACCTATTGACACTATGAACTAGTGGGTTTCAGTTCATATCTGTTTGAGTTCACCATTAGAGGGTAACCAAGATATGTTTTCTGATTTCTCTCTTTCGATTTTGTTTTACGACCTGAAGTTGGAGATAATGTAATTTTTTTGTTAAGGTATGAAGTTAGTCACATTTTTTATTAGATTTTCATGATGCAATGGTTTTGGTAACCTATTCTCATGAACTTTGGATGTTTTTAATGTAATATTTATGGATTGATTTGGTGACCATATCTTATGAGCTTAGATGTTACTTGGATTTGAGTTCTTTCAGACGTCTCTTTGATGATGCTTCCTTTTGGGGATGATCTAAGATTTTTGGATGTCTATCATTGGGGTTAATATGGTTGTCTTATTTTTTATTTTTTGGAATCATAGTTATCATTGATACTCTCATCATAGTAGAGTTTATTAGTTCAACACCAATTTAGATCAATTCCAAATGGTTTGAATCCCCATATTCGGTCTCCCTTATTTTGTGGTAACATGTTGGATGTTTTTTGGACAGACTCATGCTTGAGGTTTTTTATATATTTTTAGTATTTTTATAGTTCCATGTAGGATTGATATCATTTGTTTTTTTATTGGTATTAGTATCTTTTTAATAATTTTCAACCCTTCCACTTCTTGTGATGGGGTGGTGAGATTTCCTTTTTCTACCATTACCTTTATTCTACCAGGGAATTTTCAAGGGTATAAAGTGATATGGTGTGGAAAATTTTGACACCCATATGTCAATATTACATTATATTTTATATTCATTTACTGTAATCTTAGTCAAGTTTCCATTTTGGGAGAATTTTTTATTCATGTTTTTTGGGAAATCTTCCTTCAATGCAAGGATTTTGGGCATGGTTTTATAGAAACTATGCTATTTCATTTTTTTGGGAGTTTTTTTTAAAATTTTGTGTAGATATAATTTCTTTTAATGAGTTGTACATTGTTCTTACCAAACCATGTGACCTACATAGGAAACCATGAAAGATATTTTGTAAGTGGGGGTATTGGTTGAAAAATTGATCATGGGTAGAAGAAACCATGTGACAACCACGCATTAGGTTTGTAGTTTTTGATGGATTGGTTTCACACTGTTGTCACATAGTTTGTAAAATCTTTAACTAAAACATGTGTGAGTGACTTGTATATCTAGTGTCTTGAACATGGTTGGTATATAGTTTGGATAACCATGTAACTAATTTTTATAGTATTTCCAAATTTCATTGAAATAGTGAATTTACCTTTCCACCCCTATTAGGTTTTTAGGATTTTCACCTCCCTTTCATATTCATTTTCTTTGATGAACTAGGGGTTCCTCTTAGATCTTCATTTCTCTTTCAACCTTTTATTTTGAGATTTTTATTCTTAAATTTCATGGGAATAAGCCTTTGTTTATTCCACTTTTCTTATTGTTTCTTATTTCCCTTCCATCTCCATTAATTTTCCTCTCATCCATGAACCCTAACCACACTTTGGGTTAGGATTAATATTCGAGAATATTATAATTATGGGTATTTGGGACCATTGTGTTTTGTGTTTTTTAGGCATTTTAATAAAATGGGGATTTTGGTTTTATAAATGGAAATGGGTGCTTGGAAGCGATTGATTTTAAAAGAAATGGGTTATGGTTTTGAAAGTGGATTGTGAAATTGTTTGCATTTACAAATGAGTTTACAAGTAGGGTTTGGTAAGTTTTTTAAAAGGAATGCCTGAAATATGTTTTTCAAATGGTGTGAAAACGACTTGATATACCAAGCTTCTTTTCAAACCCTAGTTAGCACCTTCAAGGGTTGATTTCTAAAATTTCACAAGACCCTCCATCGAGACCCTAATGATTGTGGTTACCATCATGACTTAGGTCCCCTATATGGATATTTTATATTTATGTCTACTTATAGGATACTTATACAAGAATGTGAATGTGGTTTTTTCATCTATGGGTGTAGAAGGTGAGGTGAGTTTTATTTCAAATGATTAAAATTTTGTTTATTTAATGATATATTATTTCTTTGTTTTCTCACCTACATTTCATCAAATTTCTTGGCAGTTTTTGGTGACTAATTAGGGATCCATATGATTGGAATTCCTAGTGTAGATTGTGAAATGGATTGGGAGTGTGTCCGAGATAAAACAAGTTGGTTAGAACAAAAAGGGTAGCGGGATAGTGGGTAGCTCATGGTAGTGGTATGATCCAAGGATATTTCATTACTAGATAGTATAACAGGACTATCGGGAATGTGGACAAGATTATTAGTGCTGACGTTGGTTCCTCATATCTAATTATTATTTGAGATACTTGAGTCTAAGGATGTTTCCCACAACATTTTTTTCTTTATCAGGATAATTTTGTAGACTCAATCTCCTAGCACATTTATATTCCCCAATCATATTGATTACAGGAAAAATTCATTGGTCATTCTCTTTTATCATACCTCATTGATATCTTGGTGAATTTGGTGTTCAATTTTATTGTGAGTAATGTTTTTTTAGTTTCAAATTCTAATTTTAAAATGATTTGAAAAGTGTGGTTTCAAAGTAAATGGTTTTATTTTTAATTAAATGGTTTTTATGTTGTTTATGAAAATATACATTTTAGGGAAATTTTTAGAAAGAGGGATAAATAGTGATTTGGAATATTTTCTATAATTTTTAAAGGCCCGCTTTCTTCAATTTTAAATACTTATTTAAAACATATATCCTTCCTTAGTTTATAAAATTGGGGGTTTACTAAGAAATGTGAAATTGGCATGTTATTATATTTTTCTTACAGTACATGTGAAAAAAAATAATTTTGAGGTTCGGGTTGGTACATGTATGGATGATGTGATAAGTGACTGACTGTCACTATTAGTGATTTTCAAGACCCATACAAATGGGGTCCATTCCCTGACTTCCCAATCCCACTTCCAATAGGCCAGGGGATAGTGACTAGAACCGAGTATGAATATCACTAACATAGCAGGCCTTAGCCAAAGGTACCTAAACACATGAAAACATATCCAAGCCCATAAAATTTTGAAATGAAAAAAAACTGACAGAAACTATGTATGGATACATCTAATGCAACAACTAGAGTATGAAAACAAGAAATGGAAAGTAAATAGGTCCAAATAGAAACCCACCACAAAGAGTTTAAAAAAAAATCCAAACTAAATGTAATGTTTGGGAATTCTATCCAGATACCACTGGAACAAAGCTCAGTCTGTCTGGTCTCACTAAGCACGACCAGGCCCTGGTCCCTCTAGTACTCATTCAAAAGGTTAATCATCTGCACAAGACACAACACATGCATGAAAAGATTTTTCATGTGGTGTATAACAATACCTAGTAGGAAAACCCAAAACCAAAAAGCATATAACAAAATAAAAATATTCATATCTATATAAGTATATGTGTACAATACATATAATAAGAATATCTAGATATACACAAAAAATAAAAACAATATCAAGGTAAATTCACAACTGTAATTCCAACATTGGATTCCCACTCAATGATTCCATATATCCCTCATCTAGGGGAACACACCCCACAAGTTAGATAACATTAACAATGTCCATCTAAGAGGTTGTTCTCATCGGGTCTCTCCATTATATGTATATGTTGAAATTATGAAAATATATGATACAAATATGAGAAATACACCCATGGCCAGGGGGTATACCAACAAATCAATATGAAATAACCCGATAAGTAGAGGATCAATCCCCACGTATTTTTTGTCACAATGATACTAAGAACCCTACCTATGGAAAGAAGATAATAGAGTATCTCTCTAAAGTCCTCATTGAGAGATTCCAATAACTCTATCTAAGAAGGCCTACTAAAGGGATCACCGTCCTATGTGTAGGATATGATTCCATACAAACCATCATGGAATAGATATTAGGAACACACCCTAATGAGAATTTCCCAAGATATATAGGACAAGGGAACCAAACCAAATTTTTAATAGTACACAACGTGTGCTAGGAGTACATGGAATGTACCTTCGAAGCATGTTTTTTCCCATGTAAACGGAATATGTTCATGTCTGGGTGACTATACAGAGCTTTCCCATGCCTGTGAAGTTTTTTTCTTATAAAAGTACATGGATTTTCCATTGTATATATGTAATAGCCGTGTCCATGTGGGAGTACTTGATGTTACCATTCCCAAGTAATCCTATACGTGTTCTTGTACCAACATAGGTACAATCCAATCAAACCAATATGGTTAACACATTGTGTGATACTTTCCTTCCTCCAGAAATACTAGACATCGTGGTATAGGTCCCACATGCCATATAATACTAGATAAGATGCCATGTGTTATGTAATTTCAATGATCAGGTGGGTTTCCCCTCTACAATTTTTTCCCACTCCTTTGATTCCCAAATCCACTACCTTATACATTAATCAGGCAAGTGGAACTCATATCTTGGTCAACAAAGGTTGATTGTCACTGGAAAAATGATTTATGGCAAACTCATTTTTTGGGAATCATCTCACACCTCTACTATTGTCATAAATCTAAGAACTGAACCAGTGTGTGACAATCCAATCATGATACTCTCACTGATACCATTATCTTAGGATCCCCACACCCTACAAATTTCGGATCTATGATATCAAATCGTTGTGCCAAGAAATGGGTGTACAATATTCATTTTTTAATGTTTTTCAAACTATGGGGAAATGGGAATCTCATGAAATGAATGAAGAATACGAGGTGAAAAACAATCAAAACCAAGGGTAAAAAACCCCCAAAAATTTTCATGTTGGTCTTGATCCATTTCCATTAGAATTATAAATGAATATATAAACAAATTAAAAAGAAACAATTCCCCCAAAAAGATCCCTACAGATAACTCATCCCACAAAATGACAATTTTGTGAATCAATATATTGGTCGATTGACTCACATTTATCATAGAAATAGATAATGGGGAATAAATCCAATCAAGGAAAAAATCCTACATAAATTTGGATTGGTCACTAATGGATAATGATGTTTCATTGTTTTCATTTGTGAGATCCTCTTATTTTATTGCACATTGATCATTAATCAACTATCTGGTTGCCGTTGGAATTTCATCCAATGCTCTCCCCATACATTTTCAAAAGTCTCTAGGGTTATGTAGCTAAAATTGAGGATTTGGCATAAATTTATACTTATAGAATAGATTAGGTCATTGTGTTAATAAATTAAATTAAATAATTTGTTTAGTTATTTTTTTCTATTTTATTCCTGCAAAAACCTTTTACCAAACTCCATGTGATGATGAAGGTTTTGTCGCACCTAGGGTAAAACCCACACATTTAACTCAACAGTTCCTTATATTTCTTGTTTAGGTCCCCCTGTGATGATGAAGGTTTTGTCGCACCTAGGGTAAAACCTTTATCTATGCACTCTATGCCTTAGAATCGCACTCTGTCTCAACACCTAGTCTCAAAAATAATCTATTCAATATCCAAAAACAATACATGTAAAAAAAATTTCATTACATTCTCCCTGCCTTAGGGATTTATTTCCCAAAAATCGAAAATAAGATACTAAAAAATATTTGGTTATTGAGCACACATCTAAGCCTCCCACACTCTGTGCTCTCTTAAAGATTCATGTGGTTCCACCAGACATGGATTAAAGGAACTGATCACCCATAAAGGATTATATACTACTGATCATATATCTCTATAGAGTATGCAAAAAATTTAGCTCCATCTTCAATGTCCAGCTCACCCCAGTAGATAAAGTGTCATGAGTCATGCACATACCTCCTCAGTTGTGACACATGGAAGATGTCATGTACCCAATATAATTGTTATGTTAGATATAAGTGGTATTCCAATTTTACAACTATACACAATATTTTTAAATTGAAAATGAATCTTGAATATATCTTTCCTCCCTATACAAATATTTGTAATCCACATCATGTTGAAAACTGTTGGAACACATAGTCTCCCTACACAAACTCTAAAGGCCTCCATTGTCGGTCATCATAAGACTTCTAACATATCTATGTAGTCCTCTTCCGCTCCTAGAGGACCTTCACCTTTGTTTTAGTATCATTAACTAACTATAGGCCCATAAGTGTCAAATATCATGGGTTAGTTCCAAAAATTGGTGATCAGTTGGGTCGCATGTATAAGGCCTCAAATGGTGACATACCGATGGTGGAATAGTAGGTGTTGTTTTATGAAAATTCTAGAAATGGTAGGTTATCCTCCAAAATAAATCCAAATTACAACATGCATATAATGACCCAAGATTAATATACATAGAAATTAAACCATTTTTACGTAATATTTCATACATTACACAAGTACACACCCAAATACCATATAATTTTAGCACCATTGGAAACTTGTAATCATAAACAACTGGTTAAATATATATCCACACCTTCTCCCACCTATTTGTTCATAACCGTAACCCTTTTTCACATATCATACTTAATACCTTTATTCCAATCATGGGGAAAAGAAACATAAGGAAGGGTGAGTTCAGATGCTTATTAAGGGTAAACAATGGAGATATGTAAACATAACATGAACATAAGGGTATTATAATATAATCAAAAAAAAATTGAAGATCATACCCTTCATTTCAATGATTATATACAAGATTCATGACCTAAATATTATAAGTTCATAATACATAAATCACGAGTGAGTAAAGAGAATAAACCATGAATTAATAACATAGAAATAAGAATATGAATTGTGGTAGACACATAAATATATAAAATTATTTCAACAGTAGTAAATTCATGGCCAAAGAAATCCTATTGTAGTGGGTTTACTTCCCACACCATCTTAGTAGTCAAGGTTCACTCCCAATACCATCTTTGTATTCAAGGTTCACTGCCTAGATCATTATAGTAGTAAAGGTTTACTCCTGAGACCATCTTACTGGAAAAAGTACTTTATTGAACTGGGTTCACCCCCATTTTATCCATTTCTATCTCCTAAGATATAAATCATTACCCAATTCATTAGAGCAAGATATATGTCCCACCCATAAAATAATGAAAATGATACATATGTGTACCAAAACAATATAAACCATTCATCAAAAACATAAAAGAAACATAGAAATAATAATTATAGTATCCTCAAATCATAAACCTATTAAATAATATGTAACATAAAATAATGTTATATTTTCTATAAAATGGTTTTTAAATATCATTTAAAATAATTATTGAGGAAAATATCCTTTCTATTTTTGAAATCAAATGATTTTCAAATCATAACATATTTTTAAAAACTTTTTATTTGAATATAACCTTAAAAACATATAAATTAATCTTTTAAAACCATTTTAAACACATAAAAAATATTTGAAATACTTTTCCTTGAATATTCTTAAAATATCATTTAAAAACATTTTTTGAATTTTTTTAAAAAAATAAGATTTTTGAATAAAATAAATTTCTAAAAAAAGAGTGAATAAAATTAAATTAAGCATAAAATATCATGAAAATAAGGATACTCATGATATAACATTTAAAATTATATTATATACACCTCATAAAATAATATACGTGCAAAACACAACATTTGTCTCAATGAAGGAAAATTGAGAAAAAATTAACTTACTGAGTTGGTAACCTTTGAACTGAAAACCCCATGAAAGAGTGATCATCAAATAGATATTAAAATACCCATTAATTTATTGATAAGTATAATATAATACATTCATGTATAATATATACACCACAAAAAAATAAATAAAATGTGAATATGACATAAGTCTCTCAGAAATAAAAGGGAGACTAGAAATCCCCTTACCTTAAAAATTTACTTCCTTTGAATACGTTAAAACCTCCTATATAATAAATATATGTATATTATACATAATCAATATAAAAATATTAATATATAAAATATGATATATTATTTACTTATGACATTATATTACTTTTATATTAACAATTCCTTGTCAAATTTATGTCTCAGGTAATAGCCGCTTTGTTTTTCATACATGTTTTGACTTGTTTATTGGTCCTATTAATTAGATCATGATTTAATAATATAAATAATGATACAAATTATATATATATCATATATATTTATAATATATTTATTTATGGTGATTCATAAAAGTAAGAGGTAGAAAATAAAATACAATGTTAATGGAGACGGTGGGTCGTACGTATGCATGAACATTGTTTTCATTTTCTTATCAGGTTAAAAAAGTAAATTATAGGATATATTATCATTAAAAAAATAATTTGTAATTGCATATATATCACATATTTTTATGAAAATAATCTTTAATACATTTTATTTAAATCATAAAAGAACCACATCACTCATGAAGCGGTAGTCCGCCATTCACACAAATGACGTTATCGTATTCCCAAAAATGGAAAGAACGAAGTTATTTGTGATATAAAATTATATAATCATAGTAACATAATAAAAATAATATATATAATATATAAATTATAAATCCATAAATATTCCCAACATTTAAATGTGTTAATGGAAGAACGGAGGACATCGATTCGTGAGGCGGTAGTCCATCGTACACAAGAATGATAATTGTGTATCCCATTTAATAGAAGTGTGTAAAGTTTTAGGTCATAAAAATACCATAAAGACATATAAATATATTAAATATACTGAGTTAATTATATAAACATGAAAAAATAATTAATGGGTTTAAGTAATAAATAAACCAAAAACCTTTATTGACGAATGTTACCACTTCTTCAGGTATCTCCTTTTGGTTTGCACCAAAGGACTTCCTAGTTGGGATTTCTACCCAAAGAATAATTATAGAAGGAAGAGTGGGATTTTGGGAGGATATTTTTAAAGGTTTATTCAAAACAAAATAGGTTTTAAGTGTAAACAAAATAAAATAAGAGCTTCCCTTTTATAAAAGACCAGAGGGGCACTCTCTGAATTCCTCGAAAGATTAATTTATAATAAATTAAATCTCAATAAAAATAACTATAAAAAAATTCATCAAAGGTAATATATGATAAAGTTTTCATATCATCATCCAATATATTTTACCCATGTTTTTTTGTTATTTTAAGCCTTATCATTTGGATTAACCCTTATTTAACTTAATATAATTTAAACCTCGGTAACAAATGTTTTAATATAAAGTGGATTTAATTTTTACTTATAAAGTGTAAATAGGAACATAAATGATCAATTAATTATATTTTAGACCATATCTCATATAATTTTCCTTATTTAATATCTTTATGATTTAAAAATAATTTAATAAAATGTTATTTTCAAAAAATATCATTAGTGTCAATTTTGACACTATTTATTACTTTTACTTCAACAAAACAAGATATATTCAATAAAACAATTAAACATACCCCAAAAATGTCATATTAACTTATAAAATTCATTTATAATCTTAATTAATTCAAAATATATTTCTTTTAATATTTTTGATATCATTTAATTGTTTTTTCATTAATTGAATAATTAATGCATCATCATTTTGTAATTATTTATGATAATTATTTATTCAAAAAAAATTAAAAAAAATCCCATGATGAAGAAATTTTTCTTATATTCAATATTAATATTTATATTCAAAAATATCCCCTATATAACTCTATATTAAAAATATTTCACTTGTAAATAATAAGAGTTTGACAGGTTTGACTTTTCTTTGAATAAAATGTTATAACTATTATAATATCATCTAAATGGCCATAAATGGTCACATAACTGATAATATAATTATTATGGACGCAAAATACTCATTCAAAAAACAATATTAAGTGTTAGGGTCATTTTCTAATCTATATAATATTATTTTTACCCATTATTACTCGATTTACCCATAACAGTGGTAATAAAAATTAAAATATTTACTTTTCATATTTCCCAAAATAAAATGGATATATTAAATAAATTTGTAAATTATAAATTCAAATATTTAATTCATTTTTAAAAATTAAAAAAAAATATAAGTGGATAGAATTTACTAAAAACTGATCTCATGGACACGGTGAGAAAGGAGTTTTTTAAAGTGAAAATCTTCAAAAGTTCACTAAGATTTATATCTAAATTCAGTATAAAACTGCTCTGAATTACCTAAATTGGTTTAATGACTTTATAGTAGAACTATTGTGACTTTAAAAAAAATTAAAATATAATCTAATAGTATAAATTATTAATAAAAAAATACCATTTTCTATTAAAATTCAGAAGTTTTACTATTCATCGAAAGACGAAACTTTTAAAGAAAAACCCCAAAAAATACCCTAAGGTAATTCAAACATTCATATTAAAAAAGAAATTATTTCCTAAAATAAAATTTATAAAAGTGACAAAATTTAGTTTTAAAAAAGATACACCATTAATAGGTGGAAAAGGAGCCTATTAGAAAAATACATATTTTTTTGCTTCAAATTTGATTTGTACTTATTTTATGCATATAAAACATATTAAATGAATTAAAAAATTATTTTAATTTATAAAATATAAATTTAATTAAGATAATTCACTATAAGAGGTTAATTTAATTTTTTAGGATATAATTCCTTTGTGGGAATGAAAATAAGTTTTCAAAAAAACACATCCATAATTTTCAATTGGATTTTATCCTCCTTAATAATTAATTGGTCACTAAAGATTTAATTTTATAAAAATGTATAAACCAAATTTTAATAATTTGGTTAGTCCTATTCATTATTTAAATTCCAATTTCTAGGTGCTGACTATTATAATAAATATTATATTATTATTTGTTAAAACTCATCCTTGCGTGTAACACAAGATATCAAATGAACTCATTGTTTTGTGTTACTCAAGAAAAAAATATTATTTCATGCATTGAAATGAAAAATATATGTTTCTTGTGATGAAATACTATGTATAAATCAATTTTCTATTTGTGTATCATTCCGTGCAATTCATCAAAAAAATTTAATTTTTATGAAAAAATTAATTCATAAAAACTTGGTGTGACACATTCTACCACAGTTAAAATGAATTTTTCCCTATAAATTCATCACTCTAAAAAAATGAGGATACCTCTATGTCATAATATCCTCAAGTTCCCACATAACATAATTAAGCTTGAAATTTCTCCATAAAACTTTAACCACATGAGTGGTCTAGTTTTGAAGAACTTTATCTTCACAGTCCAAATTATTTACTAGTTTATCTTCATAAGAAATAAATTGTTCAAGTGGTTCAACCTCTATGTTTAGTAAATGTGATGTCTCACGTATGTACTTCCTCAAAAGAGAAACATGGAACACATCATGAACATGAGATAGATTTTTTGGAAGCTCCAATAGATATGCTACCATTTCGATACGAGAATTAATTTAAAAAGGAAATCACATCCTTAAAATTTAAAATTGAACTTAGAAAATAAATGTTTGATGTTTGAAAATTTCTTTATGGGAAACCCACATCATAAAAATGGTTAGTATAACTTCCTCTTATAAAGAGGGAATTTAAAAGATGAATATCACCACAAAACAAGGATTTTGATTTGGAGAACAATAGTGGAAAGTGAAAATATAGACATGGAAGATAATTATAACTATCAAGTTCTTATAATGAGTGATAGAGAATATGGTCATTAAAAATTTAAGCATCACATAATGATAAATCCAGGATGATCTAAGGGACTATTTGATTCATTGAAAATTAAGGCACAAGGACGACATTTTTTTCAAGATGCCTTTTCTAAAGTTGAATAATTTTCTTGGGAATATATAATTACTTGATTTCATTATATTTTGTTTGAAAAATCTAATTCATAAATTTTTCCTTGATCAATTTCCACTTCATCTCTTACTCCTAGAAATGATATTGAAATAGTAATTCTTGAATGAATAGCAGATCATAATATCCACCATGGGATAAAAGGTTATTCCTTCTATCTATAGTTATCATAAAAAATTGTTACCATGAGTTATAAAATATGCATAAATATTAATTTGGTTAAGTAAATTGTTAATTTTTAAAACCTCATCCAAATTAAAAAAATAATTTCATAAATGGTATCCCTTTTGAACCCTCCAAAATATTAAAATTTAAAACATTCCAAAGAAGGTTATTAAATTTCAAAAATCAACTTGTCATTAATCCCCTAAACAAATTGATGTATCTTTTATTTTTTACACACCAAACATGTCAATATCATTATCATATATTCGATTGAAACATGTTAATAACCTGAATTACCAAAAAACCTTAGTGAAAACAGGCCTGATTTCAAAAATTAACTCTTTCCTCAAACCATAAATCCAAAAAAACTATAAGATAAATCTATAAACCACATTTTCATAATATAACTAATAAGTTCCAAGGTTATAAATACTATCCCATTTATTTTATCAAAATATAAAATCTTTTTATCTCATTATTATCCTAACATCATCCACATATTTGGGGTTATCTTTCCCGTAATCATGTGTTCCACAAAAATATCACCATACCACTTCAATAACTTTTCATGGTTACTAGTACCATTCAACACATGCTTTCAAATCCTTAAGGAAAAACTATAGTGGACCAATACTTATATGATTCATTATTTCTTGATAACATAAAATTACTTCTACCTCATTATTATTGAATTCTAATACATAAACACTAAATCCTTCCACAACTTCATTGTCATACTTAACATCAAAAATAGTTATCATATGATATTTCTTTTTATCTTTATATTTAAGAGGTTTATTACATTGATCATCATCATTAGCCTTTAGATTTGGGCATTAATTGGCATAATTCCCATTTTACTTAAAATTGAAGCATTGAAGTGTGGTGGTGAATTATGGAAGCTTTATCTCTATTCACATCATTAGATTGATTTTTCCCATCACTTCAGTAGTAAAATTCCTAATTAAAATCTCTAAAAAACATAAAACATTTACAAGTCCCCTTAATAAAATTTTCCTTATGTTTCTTTACACACTATGAGTATAAAGGAAAACTCTTGTTCTTTTCTCTATGGTTTTTAAATTTTCCTTTAATCTCCATCTATCGATTCTTATAAAAACTTTGATATTGATATGTAACTCTAACATCTATTTCCCCCTTGATAACACAAAACAAAATATCTTCATAGATACTGATCTCTCTTATACAAAACACCCTTTTAAGACTTGGTTTTAAGCCAATAATGAATCTATCAACCTTACATTCATGTTGGATGATAATACCAGAATATGAACTCTCATGTCTTGTAAAATTATCTGTATAGGTACCAATAGACTCATCGTTACTTTTAATTTAATGAAGTAACTATTTATCCATATTTATATGATGAACATGAGGACAGTAATTATCAGAGAACAAGTTCTTGAATTCATCCCAATCCAGGGATTTAATTTCAACTTGCTGCCTTGTATTCTGGATTTGAGTCCACCATTGTTCCTCTTCCCCTTCTAAATGATATACAACCTAAATGGATTTTTATGTTTTGTACACTAAAGGATGGAAAATATATTTTTAGTGGTACCAATCTATTGTTTAAGAACATGTAGATTAAATACCCCCTAAAATAAGGTAGGAATTACCTCCTGAAGGACTCAACAAAAAAATTTCTCCTCCTCTGCTCATTCGAATGTCCTTCATGATTCATATCATATGTTAGTATAGTGATACCATTTTTCATTCCAACTCCCATAACATTTGGTTACTCATAAGGAAAATAGTTCCATTTCCCATTGAATTTGTTATTAACATGGATTCTTCACATTCCAACAATTTACTAAAACTAAAAAGTAATAGTGTGAGAAAAACTAATAATACAAGGAAAAAATCATTATCAAGGGGAATTATTTATAAAATTTCAATCCATTACACCTTAGGTTTAACTTAGGTTATTTATAATCATTAACAAAACTGTAGTATTGTAACCTAGACATATCCTTATGGTTCTTTCTCTGTTTTTCTCATCATTGTTTCCAAAGTTTGACAAAACCTTTTCTATGATATCGACTATAACAATCCAATATTAACATACATAGACATTAAATAATTTTCATAGAATATTTCATACATTACACAATCACACACCCAAATGTTACAATATCTTAGTGGATTTGGAAACCTAGAATCATAAACAACTCGATCATAATACATCTACATCTTCTCTTATCTATTTATTCAAAACAAGAACCATTTTTTACATATCATACATAATACCATACTTCATATAATAGGGAAAATAAAACTGTGAAAGGGTGATCTTAGATTCCTAGTAAAGGTAAAAAAATGGAGATATGTATTCATAACATGAAAATAAGGGTATGATAACATAAGAAACCTATAAAGATCATACCCTGCATGTAAATTTTCATATACAAGAGTCATGAAATAAATATTGGTAGTTCATAAGACTGAATCATAAGGGAGTCAAGATCATAAACCATGAAATAATAACATATAAATAAGATTGGAATTATGGTAGATATATAGACATATAAAAAAATTTCTATAGAAGTCAAGGCTCAAGGACAAGGCAATTAAGTAATATCAAAATAATTTTATCTTTACTACAAAATTATTTTTGAAATATCATTTCAAATAATTCTTGAGGAAAATATCCTTTCCATTTTTAAATGAAAATGCATATTAAATTATAACATATTTAAAAAATAATAATTATATTAAGATAACCATTAAAACATATAAATTAATATTTTAAAACCATTTTAAACACATCAAATTTTTGAAATAATTTTCTTTGATTATTCTTAAAATATCATTTAAAACAAATTTTTGAAAACATTTTTTGATTATTTTTTGGAAACATGGTTTTTTAATAAAATAAATTTTGACCAAAGAGAGAATAAAATTACATGAATAATAAAATATCCTAAAAATAATTAGATTCATAATAAAACATTTAAATGGGAAGTACATACACCTATAAAATAATATAGTTGCATAACCTAACATGTGTCTCAAGGAAGGAAAATTAGGAAGAAATTGCCTTATTGATTTGGTAACTTTTTAACTGTTAACCCCATGAAAGAGGGATCATCAAATAGATAATTAAATCAATATAAATTTAAGGATAAGGATCATAGAATAAATTCATTGGTATTATATACACCACAAAAAAGATACAAGAGGTGAAAATGGCATAAGCCTCATAGAAATAAAAGTTAGACGAGAAATCCCCATACCATAAGTCTTAAGTTCCTTCGTACATGTTAAAAACACCTGTATAATAAATATTAGTTTCCAATAAATCTACCGAAAGAATATATAATTATATATAATACCATATACAATTTACATTGTACATTATATTTATTGTTTATTAACAATTACTTGTTAAAGTAATGTTTCTAGTAATAACTACAACTACTGGAAACCACAGATATACCAACACAAATATCCAAAAAAAAATAAAAACACACTAGAATAGGTTCCATATACCAATGGATCAATGAATCCATTGGTATAGGTCAGTTAATAGATGGTTTTATCGACAGTTCAATACCACCATTGGTATAGGGGTGGAATTGTGAAGCATATACCAACAGTTTTTGAAAACTGTTGGTATAACTTATCTATACCAACGGTCTTTAAAAACTAGTGGGATAGAAAACCCCCAAATAATCATGGACCTCATACTTCCCAAAGATCTGTCCACATTATTTCCATATTTTTCCCTAGCCGTGAGCCACTGTCTGCATTTTTTCATAGCCCCAAGAATCCTTCTTCCAGAAGCACATCTGTTTCTCCTAAACAAGGGAACTCTTCCACATAAATTTTGTAAGTGGTAACTGATTTATATCTTTTTACTCCATTTATTTTGGTATTTTTTTCATTTTATTTCAACAAAATCTGAATTAAATGTTTTTACTTTGGGTGCTCATCTTTGAAGGGGGTGTGTAGGTGGGGTGGGGGTGGGATCTGCAGGTGGGGTGGGGGTTGGCTGTGCAGGTGGGGAGGGGGTGTGCAGTTTTCAGGTTGGGAGGGGGATGTGGTATGTCCAGGTGGGGTGGGGGGTTGGGGAATGTCTATCCCGGTGGAGAGGGGGTGTGCAGGTTGGGAGGGGGTGTGTGTTGTTCGGGGGATATCTAGGTGGGGTGGGGGCTGTCCAGGTGCGGTGGGGGGGCTATCCAGGTGGGGTGGGGGGTTTTATAGGTGGGTTGGGGTGGTTGTTCAAGGGGGTGGGGGCTGTTCAAGGGGGTGGGGAGGGTGGTCCGTGTGGGGGGGGGGGGGTGGTCCGTGTGGGGGTTGTCTAGGGGGTGGGGGTGTCCAGGGGGTGGGGGTGTATAGGGGGGTGTCCATGGGGTTGGGGTAGTCCAGGGGGTGTCAAGGGGCATGTGGGAACTATCCAAGTGGGTGGGGTGTCCACGAGGGTGGGGGTGTCCATGGGGGGTGGGGGTGCCCAGGGGTGGGGGTGTCTAGGGGTGTCCAGGGGTGGGGGTTGCCCAAGGGGGTGGGGGTGTCCCTAGGGGTGGGGGATGTTCTGGGGGTTGGAGGGTTGTCTATGGGGGTAGGGGTATCCAGGAGGGTGGCGGTCTAGGGGTGGGGGGTCCAGGGGGTGGGGGATATCAAAAGGTGTGGGGTGTCTAGGGGGTGGGGGTATCCAGTGGGGGTGGGGTTGTCCATGGGGGGGGCTGTCCAGGGGGTGGGGTGTCTAGGGGTGGGGGTTGTCCAATGGGGTGATGTGTTCAGTGGGTGTCTAGGGAGTGTGGGCGTGTCCAGGGGGTGTGGGTGTCCAGGGGGTTAAAGTGTCTAGGGGGTGTGGGTTTCCAAGGGGTGGGGGTCTCCAGGGGGTGGGGGGCTCTCCATGGGGGTGGGGTGTCTAGGGGGTGGGGTGTCCAGGGGTGGGGGTGTCCAGGGGGGGTTGTCCAAGGAGTGGGGGTGTCCATGGGGGTTGAGATGGTTGTTCGACCACTAGTTCCTATAATTAGTATTTTATTTAAAAAATATATATTTAAATAATATATAATTTCATGTGATTAAATTTGTTTTAAACATTTTTGCAGGATCCACCTCTTAAGAGACAATTATTTGATGAGTATCCTTGTAGTGGTCTTAGTACTCAAGGTGTTCGTAAGAGCGGGGTGATATGAGAGCTAGGCATTCTGGTCGGCATACCCGATTAGACCCTACCCCTCCCACTAACATACTATTTGTCCCACATTCAGATCCCAGTGTGTCATTAGGGACACACTGTATATTTAGGCCTCCCATATTTTCACCACCCTTTACATATAAGACTCCTCACCCATATTTTCCATGTCCGATGATGACTCCCACTCCCCATCCAGTATTCAACCAACCATATGTGTCATATTCTTTTACATCCACTTCCTTCTATCCAAGATTCTATATTCCATATTATTTGACTCATGCTCTATCAGAGTCTGTCCCTACAGAGCATACATTGGGACCCACTCCACCTGTACTGGGTGTTCCTTCAGTTTCTATGGATCCAAAAACAACCATTGATTAGACTACCGCATGTATATTTATAGAACCCCCAAAATAATTATACGATTATTTATTTTTATTATAAAATGTATTGATAAAATATGTTTTTTCTTTCCTAACAGATACAGATACTGATAGGATGTGGGGGAGGGGGCATATACGCATGTGTGCGGTGTGTAACCACCTCACTTTCTATTATTTCATTCATAATTTGTTTGATTTATAAAGTTTTCATATAATTTTAGTTATGAAATTAATTTTTGGAAACCAATTTTTAATTATGTTTTCCAACATTCAATATCATTTTAGAGGCAAACATTGAATATTGAAGGATGTGTGCCTCAAGAAAACTGTTTTGCTTTTGTAGAAGGAAGAAAGATGGAAGTTTGGTTAATGAACCGAATCAGCAGTAGATTGTATGTTTTACTTGGTTTATTTTAATTTTAATATATATTTTGTAACTTAATAATATATTTATATTTGTAATAGGATACATTAGAGGCTCTTGATGCCCAGGAACCTTACAATTTTGGGCCAAATGATCTTTTACATCAGGTGTTGGGAGATGAGCACCCTGGCAGAGTACGCTGCCGACCTGGGAAGAGTATAGTCCCAAAGAGGTATTCTCACTCCTAAAGTATGATTTGTAGTACCACCGAGTTCCAGAAGGTTAATTCATTGGCAGAACAGGCTGAAAAAAGGGTCACATAGATGACAGAACAGTCTGCTAAGGAAAACACTGCATTTATGAAACTAATGGAAGTTCTACATCCAAAAATTCCACTAGAGGCCAGCACAGCTTGTGATGAATATATGTCGTTGATGAATTCTATATACGGTGCACCACGTGGAAGTTCTAGTGGTGGTCGAGATGATGGTGAGGAGGAGGCCGGGGTGGAGGAGGAGGGTGAAGTGAAGGAGGAGGGTGAGGAGGACCCTGAGGTGGAGTATGAGGGTGAGGAGGAGGCTGAGGTGTAGGACAAGGGTGAGGAGAATAGTGTTGAGGAGGGTGGGGATGATGATGGGGACAATGATGGGGATGGGAGTGAGGATAATGATGATGGTGATGATAGTTATGGTTATGAGGGATAGATATATCTGTTACATTTTTGACTGATATTATGACATTTTATGTTTGATGATTTGTTGTTCCTGAATTTATGTGTGATTAGGTAGGTCAAATTATCTTTATTTATTTATCTATAAATAATAAAAGTTGACTTGATGATTTCCAATGGTTTATTTTGTTGGGTGTATTGGT
Organism: Viscum album; assembly: GCA_963277665.1. NCBI lineage: Eukaryota > Viridiplantae > Streptophyta > Magnoliopsida > Santalales > Viscaceae > Viscum > Viscum album. The sequence continues at coordinate 1,300,251,234 of OY728121.1, forward strand.
GTTATTCTGAATTATGTATAGTGTACTATAATTTCATTGGTGTTATTTTGATAGAATACTATTTCGACCATATTGGTATTCATTGGAGTTATTTTGAATTATGGTTAGAGTATTTCAATTCTAGGTAATTAGAGTTAATAAATTATGAATTCTTTATAGGTTTGTTATTATTGTAGGGAATTTCACAAGGGGAGGAGGCTGGTATTGACTTCTTCTGGAGTTGCAGCAACTCTATACCCCCTCTTCCCCCCACACCCACCCCCTCGATAGCCCCCACCCCCAAGACATCCCCCACCCCCTTGGACACCACCACCCCCTTGGAAAGACCCCACCATACCCCCTAAACACCCCCACCCCTGGACACCCATCCCACCCCTGGACACCCCCCAACCCCCATGGACACCACCCCACCCCCTAGACACCGCCACCCCCTGGACACCCCCACCCCCATGGAGAACCCCCCCCCCCAAACCCCCCCCCCCCCCCACCCCCTAGATAGCCCCCACACCCTAGACACGCCACCCCCTTGGACAGACCCCACCCCCTGGACACCAACCCACCCCCTGGACACCACCCACCCCCTGGACACACCCACCACGTTGGATATCCCCCCACCCCCTGGACACAACCACCCCTGTGGATATCCCCCCACCCCCATGGGCAGCTTTCCCACCCCCCCGGACACCCCCCACCCCAGTGGACATCCTCCCATCTCCCCTGGACACCACCCCACCCCCCGAACACCCCCAAACCCTAGACACCCCCACCCCATTGAGAGCCCCCCACCCCCCCACATGGACATCCCCCCCACCCCCTGGACACCCCCACCCCCTGGACACCCCCAACCCTTGGATAGCTCCCCACCCCCTGGAAACCCCCACCCCCGGGACACCCCCCACCCCCTGGCCACCCCAACCCCCTAGACACCCCCACCCCCTTAGACATCCCAAGATAATTACCTAGACAATATAAGAAACTAAAACACAGAATCAATAATCCCATGTTGTCTCTAAATAGTCTTTCCCCTTTCATTTCCCAAGACATTCATGTTCCATCCACATTTAATTTCATACTAGTATTGGGTGGCCTCCTCTTTATCCATTTTCCTTGAATACCTTGAGCACATTCAATATTAATGAAAGTCCTTAGTAGTAACCTTCATAACTATGAAGTGTGCTCCACTCCATTGATTGGTGAACCAAACTCCACCATAAGAGGATTAACTCACACCTAAAGGTGAATGGAATACATTATTTTATCTCTTTTTTCTTATTTTAATACCAAATAAACCACCACACAACCGTAAAATCCATTTCATGAGTATTTTTTTGAATTATGTAGATTGTATTGTCTGCATGAGTGTTTTTTTAAATTATGTATTTTTAGGTGTTTTATTCATAATTGTATAATGTCTTCATGAGTGTTTTTTTATTCATAATTATTCTGTAGGTTTGTACTATAATTCCAGAGTGGGGGTAGCTATATGCTACTTTCTGGAATTGCAGTACTAGAATTGTATATGGGAGGCTACTGTAATTGCATAGGTAGGGAAGATGTTGTATGCTGCTTGCTGGAATTGTTGTACTACAGAGGGGAGGGTGCTGGAATTTCAGTGGGGAGGGGTTATGTTGTGTTGTGGAGTATAGGATATAACCACGGTACTATTAACTATTGGTATACTATATACTAGACTACATATCCAAATAGTTTCATTTAAACCATTGGAAAAAAACATATGCTACATGTATACCAATGGTATAAAAACCGTTTGTGTAAATATATTACAATGGAATTTTTAAAACCATTGGGATATGTTGGATGCTGCACAGTATGTCTACCAATGGTTCTTCAACCAGCGGTACACATATATACCAATGGTTTTACTTAATCTGTGGGCATATATTACATTCAGACAGCCAATACCAACGGTTTCTAATAAACTGTTGCCATAGGGATATTCCAATACCTAACATACCAATGGTTCTTGAAACCATTTGGATAGGATATCCTAACGGTTTTAGTCCCTATCCCAATGGTTTCAAACCATTGGCATATCTCAAATTTTCAATAGTGCCCTTTGTTTTGCATACATGTTTTGAATTGTTATTATTGGTCCTCTTACATAGATCTTGATTCTTTTCATCTCAAGAATGATAAAAATGATATAAATATCATATATATTAAGTAAATATATATTTATGGTTATCCATTAAAGTTCGAGGTAGAAAATAAAATACATTGTTCATGGAGATGGTAGGTCGTATTTACGTGTGAACGCTGTTTTCATTTTCTAGCCGGGTTAAAGAAAGAAAATTATATGATATATTTTCATTCAATTATAAATTTATAGTTCATATATATTACATAATTTTATTCAAAACCAACATTAATACATCCCATGTAAATCATTAATGAATCACATTATTTTTCAAGGCGGTAGTCTGTCGTATATAGGAATGAAGTCATCGTATTCCCAGGAAGTGAAAAACATGAAGGTATGTGTGATATAATAATTCCATAACCATAATAACATAACAATAATAATATAAATCATATATATATTATAAATCCATCATTATTCTCAACCATTAAAGGTGATAATGGAAAAAATAACGACATCGGTTCGTGAGGCGGTTGTCCTCCATACACACGAATGATGATTGTGTATCAGATTTTATGGATGTGTGTGAGGTTTTAGGTATTATACTTAACATAAAAACATATAATTATATTTAAAATATTGTTTTTATTATATAAACATGAAATAAAAAATAATTCAATGGGTTTAAGGAATAAATAAAATAACAACATTTGTTGATGAATGTTACTTCTTCTTCAGGTATCTCCTTTTAGTTTGCTTCAAAGGAATTATTTGTTTCAAATTATTCCCAAAGGAGTGATTCTAGGATTAAGGTATGGATGTTTTTAGGATATTGTAAATGTTTTGGTCGAACCAGTTAGGTTTTTAAGTGTGAATAAAAGAGAAGTGGTGGCCTTTTATAAGATAGGGGAGGGGTAATTTAGAATTCTTTAAAAGATTAATTTATAATAAGTTAAATCACATTTAAAATACATCCAAACAGGAATTAACTCGAATATAAAATATTATAAGGTTGTAATATCATCAAACAATATATTTTAGACAAGTTTTGGTTTTATCTTAATCCTTTTCAATTTGATTAACCCTTAGTTAACCAATTTTAATTTTAAAAATAGTAATAAATTTTTCCATATTAAGTGGATTTAGTTTTTACTTATAAAATGTAAATTGGAAAGGATATTTTAGACCATATCTCATCCCCTTTTCCTTATTTAATATATTTTTTATCTTTAAATAATTTAATGAATTATAATTTTCATAAAATATCATTAGTGCTAATTTTGACAATATTCATTACATTGATTTTAATAAAATCAATAAAAAGAATATATTTGAACCAAGCCATTTTATGAACCACTAAAATTTAATATTTACAACTAAAATTATTTTAGAAACTTAATTAATTCAACTTATATTCATTTTAATATTTCTAATATCATTTAATTGATTTTTTTTGTTAATAAAATAATTACTACAATAGTGTTGTGTAAATATTTATGATAATTGTTTCTTCTTTAAGAATTAAAAATAAAATTACCTGATGAATATAAATTTTTTATATTTCAAATTACTCTTTATTGTTGAATATATCCCCTAGATAACCCTATATTAAAAACATTTAACTTGTTAAAAACAAGAGTATGACAAGTTTGAATTTTCTCTAAATAAAATATTATAAAGGTTATAATCTCATTCAAAGGGACATAAATGGTCACATAACCGATAATTTAAAGATTACGGACAAAAAATAATCATCCAATAAAATTGAGGTAAGTTTTTGGGTGATTTTATAATATTTTTAATATTATTTTTACCCTTAATCATGGTAATAAAATCACTAAGTTTACTATTCATATTGTTAAAAAATTATAGGGATTTATTAAAAAAATTTAAATTATGAATAAAAATGTGAAATATATTTTCAAAAATTAAAAACACAAAAGTGGATAAAATTAATTAATATTAAATCTCATTAACTGTTCAAGAAAGTGTGTTTTAAAAGTGAAAATGTTCAAAAGTTCACTAGGTTTTTATATCTAAATTCAATATAAAAATGATTCCAATGACTAAAATTTTATTAATGGGGGTATAATTGAACTATTTTGACTTTAAAACAAATTTAAATTATAAATTATTTAGAGAAATCGATCATTTACAATTAAAATTCATTATTTTCATAATTCATTAAAAGATGAAACTTTTTAGAAAAAAACACCCCAAAAATTTACCCCAAGCTAATTTTGAAATTCATATTTCAAAAAATAATTTTATTTTGTCAAATAAAAGTTTTAAAAGTGTAAAATAAATTTAAAACAAGTCTTCTATAAAAAGGTGGCAAAACTGCCTTTTGATAAATGCATCTTTTTTATTCTTCATATTAGATTTGTTATTATTTTATACCTATAAAACATATTGGATGAATTAAAAAAAATATTTAAATATATAACATATTAATTTCATTAATATAATTCACTAATAGTGATTAATTTAACTCATTAAGATAAAATATCTTTGTGGTAATAAAAATATTTTTTTTCATAAAAACACTTCCTTTATTTTCAATTGGGTTTTATATTTATTTCTAAACAATTAGTCACCAAATAATTACTTCTATAAAAATGTGTAAATCATATTTTCATTATTCAATTAATCATATTCATTATCACCATTCCAACGGCCAGGTGATGACAATCATAATAAATAGTACATTATTGTTTGTTAAAACTATGACTTGCGTGTAACACAAGATATTGAAGGAACTCATTTTTGTGTGTTATACAAGACAACATTAGTCATGCATATGCCAAAAGTAAAGCTATTAATTCATGTAATGAAATATTTTGTATAAATAAAGCTTGAAATGGTGTAATTTGCAACAAAATACGTCAAATAATTTTAATTTATTTGATAAAAAATAATTCATAAAAGCTCAGGGTGTTACAATGAAAGCTCGAAGAATGTTATCCAAAACATGAATGGTCCTATCATTCTGGCCACTAGTCTATGTAACCAACCGTTCTTGTGAACAGAACAAAAAATCAAAGAAATTTGAATTTTTCATTTATTGGATGGACCATTTTTTAAACTGATATTTACAACTTAATTACGAGAGTTTGAGCCTTTCAAAGAAATGTTTTTGGACCTGGTTGAAAGAAAGATAAGTTATGTGGGTTTCTATTTGATATCCAAAAGCACATGGGCTGGGTATTCCATGTTTTTTAAGTCTAAATAGGGTGCATGGTTTTTCAGAAATTGGACAGACCTCAACAAAAACCCATGCGACCTGTAATTGGTGGGAATAAGCAGTGCGCATGGGTTGTGCGTAGTTTTCCAAACCGTGCACATTGCCATACGGTTAGTGGCAAGAGGAAATACCTTAACATTATTCACTACACATTTGGTTCATGGTTTCCAAGCTGTGTGTCCATCTCGTGTGGGGTTCCCAGGTGACTAGTAAAGGGCACATGGCTGGTGCATGGTTTTTCAAACCATACGGAAAAAACCGTGCGTGATGACCTGTTTTAAAATTTTAATTAATTTAATTAAAAAAATGAATTAAAACACTGATATACTCATTTCTCTCTCCCTACTCACATGACCCCCCTCAGTAGAACCCCCATGGTGCGTGACACACCCCTCCATCATATCCTCCTTCTTGTTCATAAATTTGTTCGGATTTCTTGGGGTTTCATGTCTAAATCTTCGAGGTAATCCTTTATCTCCCTTATCCTTCCCTATTCCATATTTTTTCTTCTACCCTTCACCCAGATTCCACTTATCCAAACCCTAGGGTAGAGTCTAACCCAATTTTTAGTTTCTTTTCTGATGTTCGGTTGTGTGGAGGGTCTCTCAGGACTACTTTATTCATATTCTGACACTTTCTGCTGAAGAAAAAGAGGTTTGGTTCATTTTGGTTCACCTCCATCATTTGGGGTAAGGTTTTCCTTCATTATTCAATATTTCTCCATTTATATTTGGGGTTTTTTAGTTTCTTGAGTTCATAGTATTTTATCTTGGAGTGTGATGGTCCTCAATACAATTTTTTGAGTTTGTGGTTTTGTCTATAGTATTTTGGGTCATCCTTGAGGCGTGTTTGGATTTCTATCGTTGCTTCAACAGTATTTTAAGGCTCCATGATGTCTTGCACTCATATATATAGGTATGTGTTTATATATATATATCACTTCCATGCACATATTCCCTAATGGAAAGGGTAATATGTGCATTCAATTAAAGTTTATGTAAAATTAGGAATGTATGTGTGTGAAAGTTGGGAGTGATCGTCATCATCGTCAAGTAATCAAGTGTTCAATGTTTGGTTTGGTTCCTCTTTGAAGTAGGATCTCTTTCTTTTCCCTTTAAATTTGTTAATGATTTAATTATTTAATTCCTCATTCCTCACACATTGATGAATGCTAATCCAAGTATGGTAGTCTATAATTAAATGCTTCCTTTGATAACATTAATGAAATGATTAAATGTGATAAATTATTTTTTTATAACAAAGTCATGTATTTTCTAATAAAACCCCTCCAATAGAGGTGTGTTGTCTTTAAGCTAAAAAGTAATGTTTAGAAATTTATTCTTGGTTGGATTATTGTGTTGGTGTTTCTTTATAATTTAGGTTATGTTTGAAATATGGAATGTTTTGTGTACGACCATCATTGATATTCACAATGGAGTTTCCTAACCTTGGGAATATGTTTAATAAACCAAAGCACACTTTTTGTGTTTCTTCATTTTAGAAATAGCATGTCTTGGCCCAGCTTTTATAGGTAATTATCCATTTAATAACTTTTCTTCTTATCTATGTCACCCCACCTAAGTGCCTCTTATATTTCATAAATGAATTCCCATGAATATTTTAATTTAATGGCATGCCTTGATTAAAAGGTTTAGTGATATTGAATTTATTTTCCTGTATTAAATGGTTTAAATTAAATGGATTCCTTGAAATGGAATTGAATATGGCTAATGACATGTATGAGAGGTCATTGCCTCATGTTTTGAATTGAATGTGAGAAATCATGTGTTAATTTATTAATTGAAATGATTAAGATGTGTTGTTTTAAGTGTAACTATGATCGTGCCTGCTTATATGTAAATGCAATGGTAAAATAAGATGAATGAGAGGTTAATGACACATGCATTTTTTATTATAAATACCTATTCCATATAGGTAGTGGATCCAAGGGACCATGAGAGACATTAATAGAGAAGAATATGTGACTTACCAGCTAAATACAAGGAATTAACTATGATATCTCCCCTGGTGATGGTTTTATTTGGGTAACATCCTGGTCCTACCAACACGCGGAGCTAAGCAACCATGAGAGCCCTTGGGAATGGAGACTATGTGTGCTTCCCAACTGGAGCTAGGGTATTGACTGTGAGAGCTCCCTAATTGATGGATGTCTTTGGGTTATGTCACTATCCTTCAGTAACTGTAGATAAGGGATTTAACATGAGAGCTCCCCTGTTGATGGATGATAGTGGGCTACATCATAGTCCTTCTAATACGTGCTTCCTAAGAGACCATGAGAGATCTGGGAGTTGGGATAGGGGTTAAATCATAGGAGCTTACCCAAGTATTGGTTGTCTGTGAGTTATGTCCCAGTCCATACCAACATATATATGTATGTACAATTAAACTATATATATATATATACTTCAATATATATATATATATAGTGACATGATCAGACACTTATTCCTGCTATGAGCTGAAGCAAGTATAGCAGTCTGGTGTCCCTTAGAAACCTGTATGGGCGGTTGTTTATTTATTTAGTTTTATGTATTATTTCTATATACCTACACACTTCTCAATTTATATGGAACTGTCTAGATTGGGTTTGACACTGTGGCGTCTAGCCTACTAAGATTTATATCTCACACCCTTCTCAGGCTTCCATTGCACTAGGTCACCCATGCAAACTTTCCTATTCGAAAGACTATGGACCTTGGTTGATTTCTTATATTTTATTGTTTGTACCTTGGGAGTAAAGAGAACAAGACTGATCTGGAGCTCAAAATGCTAATGGATATTTCCCTTGGGGTTTTTATTTCTTTTATTTACTTGATTCAAGTTTTGTTATGTATTTAAAATATTGTTGTATTTTTATTGATTTCAGTTATGTATTGCCACTATGACATGTATTCACATTTTTTATAAACTGGAATTGGATAATTTTATTCAGTATTATAATATTTTTATTCTGCTTCTCCACCTTTAATTCATTTACTTATTCCAATGTTGATTGTTAATTACTCTTTTATATCATTGTGCAACTCTGATATGAGGGTATATTCTCCTTACTATAACCTCCTTATACCCTCGTTGTTAGTTGGAATCCTCTAGCCAATATGGAGACATGATTGAGGCCATGTGACCTACCAGTATGGCTACTGTACAAGTGGTAGGTTGAACTGGGACGTTACAAAGTTGTATTAGAGGTATTTTTCCTTTGTCTTACTATTTTGGGCTGGTAGACAAGAGATAAGGAATGTGTCAACACATGGTAAATAGGAGTGTTTAGGAATGATCACCCCACCCACAGTGAAATGACCAAGTGGCCAGGGATAGAATTGTTTTTCATGCTATTCACTTTTACATTTGATATATTTTCACCTTGTGTGAATGGTGTTATTTCCACTACTTATGAATTTTTGGAATTTATAGATTTTTTCACTTATCCTAGTATGATAAGGATGAATCATTGCGTGCATCACTATAGGCATATAGGGATTAACAAATATTGCATATGCCATGCCATGTAGTTTCATTTTTCAGTTTCCCACTGATTTGAATTCTCTTCCTTGAGTGTTAATCCATAATTCGTTTTGAACCTATTTAGGTAATTATTATCATTCCTTTCTTGGACGTATGCCATGTTTCTTTTTTAATTAGAATTTTCTTGCCTTATTTTCCATGATTCTATGTTATAGCATGCTTCTATGTTAACTTTTTATAATGACATGCCAGTTTTTATGCATATAAATGGTTTCATGGGATAAATTTATTGGTTTCAAATTACTATAGGAGCCATTTTTCTGTTTTAAGGTGTATGTGTTCCTTATAACAGGGAAAAGGTAACCCATGTATTCAAATCATTGTAAAAGGCTGTTAAAATTATAATGATAAAGTAAATTGGTTTTTACTAAAGGGAGACATATTCCAAAAAAGAAAGTGTTTAGACACTTTACAATTTGGTAGGTGGCCACCCATATAATTGGACCACTTTCTTAGAAAGTTATATTCTAAAATGGGATTTAATTTGATTAATGGGAGCCAATTTTCAATCCATGAAGTGTATGTGAACTTTATGAATGGGTAAATTGAAACCCACATAATTAAACACTTGTTTATCTAACCATCATGTATTTTGAGATGGTATAAACTGAAAAAGTTTTTTTACTTAGATATAAAAGAATTATTCCCCTTTATAAAATACACAACTAAACCCAAGTGTGTTGGTTAAGGGATTCATTTTATAAGATGACCTATTTGTGAGATTTCAAACTTCAAAAACATTGAAAATAATATTGGGTTACTTTCTCATGAACCTAGGTTACCTTAGTTGGACCCTTGTAGGTCATCTTATTTTTTTTTTAAGGAATTTATATACTGAATTTCCTATTTATAATGATATGTCTACAAATGTTTAATGTTTTAAAAGAACATTTTATGAAACTGACATGTTTGTCCCTTGGGGCATTAGTTAAATCAAGTACCTTGTGTTTTTCTTATAAAATGGTACTTGATGTTTTGAATTATATATTTTAATGATTAAATATTAAATGTGAATAAATTTAAAGGGCTTGGAAATGGAACCCTAGGTGGTTTCCTTTGTTTAAAACCCTCATGTAAAGGCAGTTTCATCTTTTAATGAGTTTTATTAGAACAGAACTGTAGGTGTTTTTCATAGGCTTCCTCCTTTTTAGAAATAGCCTTTCTAGTAAGCTTTTAAACCTTGTGAATTTATTATTTGGTGTGAACTCATTATAGTTTGATGTTTTCTACACTCTTAAGGGGCTAGGTCATGGTAGGTAGTAACCTTAGAACTTAAAATACTTACTAATGCTATTAGCTTTCTAATATTTGTTGTCATTCTAGTGTCATAGTCCCTTGCAATACATTTAGTTTCCTATGACACCCTTGTTCAGATGGGTGTTCATGGTTTCTTTGGCCTTTTTTATGGGCATGAGTAGTGAGTAATGCTCATTTTCATCTGGTTAGACATTCCTCAGGAATGGTCTGATACTTTATAGGTTTCTGGACCTCTTTCCATTCCTTAGTGATGGATGACTTGGTATTACATCATCTAGTTTAATGGTCATATGGGGAAATATGGATTTGGGTTAAATATCTTATACAGACCCTTTTATTCTTTAATTCTTAGGGTGTACAACCTATGGATAGTAGTTATGATGTTTTTTCTTTTTTTTTGAAACATCAGGTAGCATCTGTTCATGAACGTGGTGTCTGTCATCTGTTTAATGATGTAACAACCCAGTTGAGTTTGGTAGGTTTGTTGAGCCTTGAATATTTGAGTATGTACTCAGTTCATCTATATAATAGAGTGTCTTATGAGTTAAATGAATCAAATTTTCCCTAATGCTCAGGGTGAATTATTGAAGACTCTGGTGTTTTGACGTTCCAGCCTTTTTGATTTTTAGTTTTCATGCCTATTGCTTTAATTTTTTTATCATGTCTTAGAGGATCATAACATGTAATTTTAAGATGAATATGGACCTATCGTACTTATGAGATGCTGGATTATCACTTATTATGTTAGATAGGAAAACCCTAAGGTGAGGAGCATCACTTCAGTTTAGTTTAAAATGTTTCCTTCCTAGTGGAAGGAACACATCCAGCGAGGACCATTTGGAAATGGACAATTTTTCTTGAACTCCCTTGAGGATTATAAGTTCTAAATAATTTCGTTTCTTTCTTGAAAGCCTAAATCTGGTGTGGTAGATGATTTACATCCTTTTTGAAGTTCAGTTGTATGGGACAGACTTCTGTGGGTTAATCTTGAGTGATCACAGGATGCCTGGGGTTGTAAAGGCTTGTGGTTAGTCAATGACGGTGCGTCAGTGGTTGAAGATTAGATTCTTCCTTCATGTTGATCAGTTTTGGTTTGACTATTATTCTTTCAATTAATTGGGTATGTTTTACTAGGAACCATTTTAAATCCTCTTATTGTATTCTGGTAAGGGATGAGCATGTCCACTATCTTGAATTAGTCCTTGATGCACTAAGAGAGAGTCAGTCTAACACCACGCTAAATATTTAAAAGACATTGGGAGTGTTTGGGTTATCCTTTTTAGAGTTTTATTTTTATGAATGGGTCTTTTTGAGGCATGGTGGTTCTGAGTGATCCTTGGGTTCCCAAGTAGGAATTCCTCAGACGGACTCTAAGACACCAACATTTCTTCTCTGACTTGACTGTCAGGAAGATGCTACTTCGAGCTCAGTCGGTGTTCTAATGTGGATTTCTTGGCATTTTACCAATTTCTCACTTTAATAATGAAGTATGAAAAACTTTTTATGGTTCCTTAGACTCCATCTTGTTGAAATCAAGGTTATCCTGGACTTGAATTTTCTCTCTAAGTTGATGTTTAAAAGGGGAAAGATGATTCTAGTGGGATGGATCTATATTGTACCTTTTTTGTAGAGTAATGAATGTTTAAATGGTTAAGTGATGTTTTAACCAAATAACATCATTAGGAGGTTAGGTATGGGCTTCGCATGACATTTTTTTGTGAATGTGAGGTGCCTTAGAAGAAGGCATTGTAGTTCTATTTGAAAAACGCTGGTCGTGTAAGCTGAGTGTCTTCTTGAATGGATTACCATATTGGATCAATTTGTTTTTCCATTAGTTCTATATAAATAGTCAATGAGAAACTATTTTTGGAACGTCATTAGGTAGAGATGAGTGCACTATGTGTTGTCCAAGCCTTTTCATGAAGATAAGGCTTGACCTGGTTAAAAGATTTTGATGGGGAATCATCTATTTGGTAAGTTTTAAATCATTCTAGGAGCATCATTAAAATAATTTCAGCATTATTTGAACAAAAATTCTAATAGTGGAGGAGTTTGGACTTTTAATTGACCCCCTCTGGTGCCAAAGACATTAGGTGGGGAACACCATCGGTCATGTGTTTAAAGAGACAATGATGTGGTCATGTCTCTATCTTAACGGGATCATGTAAGTACTCTTTTGTTGTTTTAGTTGGAAATTGAGCGTTGGATCATATATTAATAGATTTAGTGTAATATTCTTAATAAGTTATTAAAGGTGCATTGGGAATTTGGAAATTCAACACGACCATTCAGATGGGACTTCACGACCATCAAAGGTTGGGTGTTGTTTTCATTGTTCCCAAAGTCTTCTCAAGGAAGTGATGTTTTAAGGTGTGAAGGCTGTAATGACCCATTCTTGTGAACTGGACAAAAAAATGAAAAGGAATTTAAATTTTTCATTTACTGGATAAGGTATTTTTAAAACTGAAATTTGAAACTTAATTCAAAGAGTTTGAACCTTTCAAAGTTATGTTTTTTTACTTGGGTGAAGTCCGGAGGAGGATCACGTGAGAAAACTAAGAGGCCGGCAATAGGTGGGGAGAGGAAGAACGTATGGGATACATAAAATTTATATTCTATGGTTGAAAAGACATTCCCAAATGAAAATGAGTCCCAAAATCCTCTTATAATTCCTTCCATAAATAAGATTTGAAGTGAGAATAATGGTCAAAATGATCATTGAGGTAAATCTATGGAATCAGATTATCTCTTGTGCGTAGAGGTGTCTCAATCTCTCTACTAAACTCTACTCTTGGATATCTAGGAAGTGTGATGAATTTCTGAGTCAGTCAATGATCACCTAGATAGAATAATCTCCACTGGGAATATGTGGTAATTCCTTCATGAAATCTATGGATATCACATCCCACTTCCACTCTGGAACCTCATGTGGTTGAGATAAACTAACTAGAACTTGGTTCTCAGTGTTCACTTGCTTACTACTAAGGCATTGAGAGACTAACTATGTAACTCCCTTCTTTATTATTGGCCACCAAAACTAATGTCAGAAGTCTTGTTGAATCTTTTCCACACTAGGATATACTGTAAAAGGATATTTACGAAACTCTCTCATAACCCACTCCTGCGACGTCAATAGTACCATCGTGAAACCTCTAAAAACAAAAAAAAATGATCCCCACCTTCAAAAAATCCATCTGGATCATGTCCTGTGGATATTTGAAAACCTAGGGTCCCATAGTCAGCATCCCCAAGCTACACCTCCCTAACTCATTGTAGGAGTTCAAGGGTAACAACCCTCTACTATAGGTAAGATACATCACATCCATCCAAAAAGTATAACTATAAAAATTCAAAATGATCTGAATCCTCACTCAACAACTATAAACAATATCTCATGTTGATAGATTATGCTACCGCATTCCCCTACCTAGGAGTATAGAAAATCCTAAAGTCATAATACTGGAGGAACTCTAACAATATCATTTTTCTCGAGTTATGATCCTTCTAATAGGGGATGTACTTAAGACTCTTTTGATTAGAATATATGATAAACCACTCACCCATCAGTTAGTGTTGTCACATATTTTGTGAAAAGACTACCATTTCTAACTCAAGATCTTGGGTCACATAGTTCTGCTCGTGTGGTCTCAATTGAGATGAACTATATGCAATCACCACATTCCTCAACATTAAAAAAATACCAATCCCAGTTCTTGATGCATCATAAATCACTAAGTATACAACACCTACCTCTTGAAATATCAAGATGGGAGTTCTTGTTATTATCTACCTCAACTTCTAAATATACCAATAGAACATATTCATCCCCATAAATGGATACCCCTTTCAATTTAAATTTTTCATGGGAGCTGATATCATGAGGAAATTAGGTATGAATCTCTAGTAATAACCTACAAACCCAAGGAAGCTCTACCCCTCAGTCATGCTCTTGAGTGGCTCCCATGATAACAATGCCTCGACCTTTTATGGATCCACTTCCACATTATCTACTAAGATAATGTGTCTCAAAAAGTTTAACTCTTGAATATCAAACTAGTCGTTTTGGAACTTTTGTAAATCCGGTGCTCTCTAAGTATACCCAAAACCATCCTCATGTTTCTCACGTGATCCTCCTCCGATTTCGAGTGCATTAGGTTATCATCAATGAGAACCACCACAAACTGATTTAAGAAAGAGTAAAATATCTAGTTCATGAGTCCAATAAAGACTACTTAGGCATTTTTTGTGTCAATGGGCATCACCAATTACTCATAGTGACCATAGTGACATCTCTATGATATATTCAGCATATCCTCATCCTGTTATCACAACTAGTGATTCTTGACCTATGTTCAACCTTCAAGAACTATTTTGACCCTATAAACTAATCAAAGTTCTCATTTATCCCTTATAGTGGATATATTTTCTTCATGATCACCAGGTTTAAGCACTTTTAGTTCACAAAAAACCTCAAGCACTCGTCCGCCATCTAGGAAAACAAAACTAGGGCTTCCTAGGGTGAAACATTGGGTCTAAAAAATACCTTCCACTAAAAATCATCAAAATAAACCCTCAACTAGTGAATATCTTTGGGATCTGTCGAATATGTAGGTGTAGATATAGGTGTCTTCCTTGGGTGTAAATCAGTGAAGATTTTATTCTTTCTGTAGAGAGTTAAGCCTATAACATCCTCCGAAAAGATGTCCTTGTACTCCAAAAACACTATAGGGAAATGAAAACTCATGAAATCCAATGCACCAAGGGTCATGCTATCCATTTGGTGATTAATAGGCTACACACTTCTATGCATGAGTAAATCATGCACTTCATGGGTTTCCATTTCACATAGAAAGGAAAAACTACTCCCATCGATGAGGACACACCGCATCCTCTGCCTGAAATAGTCAATCTGGGCATGAACTGTGGATAACCATTCCATACCTTAGATGAAATCATAAGGACTCATCACTGTTATAAATATATTCCCATATAATCTATCACCTTCAATATTTTGGTCACACTATTGACACAAGTGTGTGATCTCTGAGTTATCTCCCATAGAATTGTCCAATGGTAAGGGATTAGTTAAGGGTTCACCCAAAATCACTAAGTATCAAACCAGATATGTTGCAACAAATTAATTACTAGTACATGTTTCTATTAGTATTAAATCTAATTTATCAAATACAAGGATCGTAGCTCATATAATTCCAAGAGAATCCTAGTCATAAGCCTCGACTACTTTCCCTACCCCTTTCCTCCAACTCTATAAGTCGGGTGCGTACCACTTAGGGGTGGTGGTGGTAACTAGATAAAGTGGCTACCACCTCTAAATACTCTCCTAGATCCTCTACTATGTATACCACCCTTTAAAACTATCTGGTGATACCACGACCTAGGACTCAAAAACCCATATATGGTCTCCCTATAATACATAAGGTAGATCAGAAAATACCATGAAAGATGTCCCCTTCCATCACATCAGTACCACTACCTATCCCTAGGATGACTAGACCCATTCTGTGATCCCATAACTATAGACTCTTGATCCTGGGACCTCCCCTTGAAACACCTCACATGTCTAGGTCCCAAAGACTGATGATGGATCCCTGATAATAAAGTCTCTCCTCTTGTGATCCCACTACCAGCAACCAATTTCTATGTCTACTTAGTCAGGAAATTATCAACCACCAAATATCTATCTAGAAACCTAGAATTGATAGGAATTAATAGAGGTATAATGTTGGCTCAGATATCTCTATGCAGTCCTCACTCAATGGTCTAATCTCAAAATAACTGATCATAAACCATATTCATCGAGTACCTGAAGATGTTGGTGAACCTCAATTAATACTAATCTTCTATCACGAAGACTTTTTTGAATCTATAGAAGCTTTTATATGTGTAAAAACATCTATATATATAGTGATAACTACTATCTAAAAAGACACTAAATATCCAACCAAGCTATTTTCTCCTCATCATAATACTGGGTCACTAACCCCCCCCCCCCCCCCACCCCCACTGTCCCAGTAATGGATGGGGAAAGCTATCTGGAAAAACCATCATTTGATCTGTTGGTATCCTACCCAAATGGAACACTCATTCCACTACCTCAAGACAGCCCTCAGCTACCTATGGGTCAATCTAGCCTAGGAACCTAAGGGGTCACTATTATTGAAACTCGTGAAATTTTCTCAGTTTATATACCTCATCCATTGGTACTTTTTGTACCATCTTCTTCCCTATAGGTGGTAGTATAACTAGTGCACCACCTAGAGGTAAAACCCCAAGAAATGGTACATTTATCGATGTCCCGTCAGTGAGGGGATCATCCTTGTGTTCTTGATGCTGAATCATAGCTAGAATACATCACGGAGGAATCATAAAAGTGAAGAATATGTACCGTGGTCAATGGTTATATCCAAAGATCTAACCCAAGAGGGAAATGAAAACCACAACAGATGCCTATATGATTCATATACCATTATTTTTCATTCAACTAGTTTTTTGATATACATAGTTAGAAAGCAGGTGATCAAAGTTCTGGTGTATCAATATGTAGGTTGTTGCACCAACACTAGAGTCCCTGTCCTGAAAGACAAACATGAAAATCTTAACACTATTTCCCCAAACCAAACTCAAAGAATCTTATACTAAGGTAAAACTGACTAATCTTATAAAAATCTATCAATACTTGTCCCAATGGGGCCCATGACACAACTCCCCAAACATGTATCCAATTGGGTAGGGGATGGTGACTAGCATCGAGTAAAAATATCAATAACAAGGGAGACCTTAGCCTAAGGTACCTCTACACATGCACACATATCCAAACCCATACAATGATGAAATATGAAATAAATGAAACAAACCATGCATGAATACATCTAATACCACAACCAGATTATGAAAAAGTGCAATGGAATGTAAAAAATCCAAATAAAAACCCACTACAAAGAGTCTGAAAACAAGTACAACTTAAAATTAAAGATGGGGACTGATGTCAGAATGCCGCATGAATACACCTAGGCCTGTCCAGTCTCCCAAATCCTGGCATGGTCCTACTCCCTATAGCACTCTGTCAAAAGGTCAATCATTTTCATAATACATGAAATGTGTGTGAAAATAATGTACAAGGGTGAGTATAAAAATACCTATTTGGAGACACTAAAAAAAACATATAAAAAAAGAATAAAAGCTAGCTCAACATAGGTATATGTCTAAAAAACATATAACAAGAATATCCAAATATACTTATAAAATACACATATTCTCAAGGTAAATTCAAAAACATAATACTAAACTAGGATTTGTTCTTGAAGGTTCCAAATATCACTTGTCTAGGGGAACATACTCTATGAGTTAGATAGCACAAATAATGTCTGTCTGAGAGGTAGGGCACAACGGGTCTTTCCATTAGAAGTATATGTTGGATGTCTGAAGAGATATGATACACAGATGAGGATCACACATAGTTACATGGGGTATACAAAAAACTCAATCTAGAATAACCTACTTAGTATAGTATTAAAACATGTGTAATGTTGGTCACAATGATACCAAGAACTCCACCTAGGGAAAGAATATGATAGAGGACCTCACTCTAGGACTCACAGAGGGATTCCAACATCTATATTCAAGAATTCCATTTGAATGGATCATTATCCTATATGAGGCACATGATTACATACTAAAACATAGGGAATAGATATATGGAATGCACCCTAATGAAACTTTTCCATGATAAAAAGGACCAGTGCTCCAAGACAGCTTTTATAGAGTACACGATGTGTACTCGGATTACATAGTGTGTCCATTTGACACAGATTTATTCTCATGTAAATGGACCATGTACATGTCTATGTAATAGTACATGGAATGACCATGACCATGTACCTTTTCCCATGTACAAGTACACGAATTTTCTCTTGTACACCTGGCCTAGCCATGTCCATGTGAGATTACACGGCATTCCCGTGTTCGTGTATTCATACCCATGTCTGTGTACCCTCTGAGGTACATGCCAATACAACTAGGAAGGGTCACATTTCTTATAATAGGGTAACATGTTTTTTGATACTTATCTTAAAATAGAAACCCTACATTCTTATTAAAGGGTATCACACACCGTTTAATCCCATATTGCATGCTATGTGTTACGGAATTTCACACATCCCATGGGTTTCTCCTCTGAATTGTCATCTGCTCCTATGAATCTTGGATCCACTGCTGGAACCATCAATCATGCCTGTAGAACTCGAATATGGGTCAAAAATGGTTGACCATATCTATAGAAATGATTTTTAGATCCCTCATTTGTTTGGGAATCAAATCAAGCCTCCAATATCACCATTCATCCAAGAAGTGCACTTGCAAAAGACAATCAGGTATCGATCCACATGATACTACCAACTTCACATGATACCCATGACATGATGATTTTCGATATATGATATAGAATCTTTATTCCATGAAAAAGGTGTGAAATATTCTATTTCTTGGGGTTCATAGAACCATCGGCTAAAGTAAATCGTCCGTGATGAATGAAGAATCGATGGGGAAAAGAACAATAACAACCATGAGGAACAATCCCCAATTTATATTTATGGTGGACTTTATCTATTTCTATTGGAATGAAAAATGAAGAGATAAAAAATAAACATGAAGTAATTCCCCCAAAAATATCCTCATAGATAACCCATCACGCAAAATGAATGATCTGAAAATAAATATATTGGTTGATTGATTCACATTCATCAAAGAAATAGATAACCTAGAAAAAATCCAACCAAAACAAACACCCTATATTTATTTGGATCGATCCCTAATGAATAGTGATTTTTTGTCATTTTCATTGGCATGATCCTCTGATTCCGTTGCGCACCGGTCGTTGATCTACAATCCATTTTTCATTGACTCACATAATCTCTTCCAATGCTCCCTCAAATGGTTTTACAGAGGATCTAGGGTTATGTGGATAAGCTTGGGCAGTTAGAAAAAAATTTTACTTATATAAGAGATTAGTACATCACATTGATGAATGAAATAAAATAATTTATTTGATTATTTTATCAATTTTATGCCTCTGTTAATTTTTCACAAATACCCCACGCCTATAAAGGTTATGTCATGCCTAGGGTAAAACCCAAGATCTAAACTGAATAGTCCCATCAAATATCTGATTTAGAACCCCATTTAGAATATATTCCACTTTTTTTGGAAAATTTTGTGCATGTTATATTATATATATATAATATATTTCAAACATTTATTTTTGGCACTCAAGGCCTTAGAATCGCGCGTCGTCTCAGTGTGTGATCATGAAAATAATCCAAATAATTTTCCAAATATTACATGGAAAATCTGACACAATATAGTGATATTGTAGCTATTCAGGTTCCTTTCCCATTTTGTTTTATATGGGATGTTGTATCAGCCAATTCATTATGT
Organism: Viscum album; assembly: GCA_963277665.1. Lineage (NCBI taxonomy): Eukaryota > Viridiplantae > Streptophyta > Magnoliopsida > Santalales > Viscaceae > Viscum > Viscum album. Next base: position 1,300,270,835 of record OY728121.1, read on the forward strand.
GATATTTGTTTTAATTTTCTTCCTCTATGGATTTATTTCAATTGATCCTTTCTAGATGTATTCTTATTCGAATATTCCTTTTTTTATCATGTTGTTTCTGATTATTTCATAGGCATGGATGTCCAATACGGAGATAGGTCATCCCAGATTAATAGTAGTTTCCAATGTGGGTATATATCATTATATGAGGGTAAAAGTTTTTCTAAAAGTGAATTCATGAGAAGAAGGTACTATTTACCAACTAGTGGTGATCTGGGACACCCTTCAGACTGAGTGGTGGGTCAGGTCATGTGATGTGATGAGTCATCCCAAGTTGGTTTGTAATAGTTTCTGTTGAGTTGTACCATGGTATTCTCGTCTATCAATGAGGTTTCCTCTCACCGTGGGAGAAAACATCTAATTTCCATCAAAACCATTGGAAATCATTCCCACACCAATCTATCTCAAAACATCTTATCCATAATCCATTTCAAGAGAAACCAAATTACGAAATCCTTTCACACAGACCTCATACCAATATACAAGTCATTATTCATAACAGTTATTACACCATGATATTTCAATATGTAATTCTTCTTTAAATTAATATAATGTTCAGTAACATGTACTACATGAAACACTGATCTTAAATGAACTAAGAAATACTATAGATATATTATTATTCAAATATGAATGTTAATGTTTAACAATTAGATTGGAGCGTATGAATAGAAGTGGGCATATTGTGAAATATATATAGAAAATATTAAAATTTATTTATTAATTTCTATTACATAAGTAATAAATTTTTATTTATAATAATAAAATCATTAAAGTTTAAGAGTAGTTAAAAAGGGTCCACTTTTTATATAAAAGTTATTTTTCTATATATTTTGTATTTTAAATTAAAAGTTAAATTTATAAATTTAAAAAAATTAATTTTATAAAAATAATTTCATTTTTTGTTTCAGTATATAAAAATTATCTTTTAATTTTGTCAAATTTTTCAGAAATAGTTGATGTTTCAGTGAATAGTGAGAAATACTAATTTAACAATTAATGTCACTTTCATGAAATTATCATGTTGTAAGAAAGAATTGAATTTTTATAAAACATTTTTTATAGATCAAATATATATTTAAGAATAAATATAATTACTTCAAAAATATAATGTTGAAGTTATAAATATATGTTTGACATTTTGGAAATCTAAGTAATGATTTTTTTAAAATAAATATTACGTTTTGGTTCTAATGTTTTAATCAAGTTTTCATAAGGCTACTTTTAGTTTTGGATTGGTTTTAAATTTAAATAAGTATCTTTTAATTTAACCGAATACAATTAATTTTTTGCAAATCAACATTATAGATGATTTTGGTATAAAATCATTTTTATGCTTCAAATAGATATTTATCTAAAAAATCATATTGTTTTAAAAACTTATATTAAAATAAATTTTTAATATTTAAAGGAATTAAATAATGTAAAATAGATTATTTATTTTTAATTTTCATAATTAATATTAGTTAATGGGGTAAAATAATTTTTTTTATAATAAATAGTAACCATAGTAAAAATATATCACTACACTAAGGGTTAAAAAGATTCAATGAGGGAATTAGGCTAAGAAATAAGGGTTAAATTATAATAAAAAATCACAAATTTCATTGGTTGATTTTTGGCACCCACCATGTACATATGCATTTAATTAATTAATTATTTTAATTATTTTTAAGCTTTTGAGAGTTCCTTAGAGTTTCGGGTGAAAATTTGAAAATTTCTAGGTGGAGGTACCATACATGGTCTACACATGGTTATTAGTAATTGTACACCCATCGAGTAAGAGGGGTATAGAATTTATAATTACGATTCACATGGTTTTATCATGGATAACTCAATCATATGACCCAGATTGGAGAAACTTTGTGGGGTTGGGTTTTTCCTCGGTAGTGCCTTAGGAATGTTTGTAACATAGTCAGGCAGATAGTATAACTAAACAATACAGTTTACCTAGTTATTTTATTTTGGGTATTCTTATAATTTTTAATTAATTTTAAATTATAGTATCAAAAACAAAAACTCATTCCCTTTTTCATGTGGGTTCTTTTTCCTTAAAATCTGACATGTTTTGGCTCACCGCAATTTTCATCCATCACGATCATCATTGGTTTGATGTAGGTTTTTCATTTCTCTCAATTTAAATTACATTACTTAAATTTCATGATAGTTTGAGAATGTTTTTTATTTCAAAATAATTCTTATATGTATAAACCATGATGTTCCAATGAGTTATAAAGTGATTTTAATACTTATAATTGGATTTGAATACATTCCAAGTGTTTTTAAAAATGTCTGGTTGGATTTTAAAGAATTATATTAGTTTTTAAATTGGCGGTGAGCACTGTATTGAGGCTTTAAAAAGTTTTCTTGAAATTAAATGAATTTTGGACCGTGTGTTGGAAGTTTTGAAAGTGTTTGAAATGTTTATCTTGGGTTGGGTGATTTCCAAGGGGAGATTTAACCCATGTTCATTGTATTTTGATGATCATGTAGCTTTGAAAATTTTTAAAGGTGATTTACAAAGGTATTAGTGTGTTCCTATTTTCAAATAGGAACACACTAATACCTTTTTAAATCACATTTTGGGCCGTTGTACAAATGTTTTATGGAAATGTTTGGTTTTGAAATGAGTTTTGAAAAAGAATGTGATAAATGGAAACATTTACTGTTTTTAAATGTTTTTTTAATAAAAATGGTGTTTATGAAATGGTTTTCTAAAGTGTGTCCTTAAAATGTTGTTTTTTCCAAGTGGTTAGGTTAGGGAAAAGGTGTTTTTCAAGTGATTGTTTTCATTTAAGAAAATTAATAGAATGTACTTTAGCATTTTTTTTAATTTTTTATTACTTCTTTTTTAAAACATTATAGAAAATGATTATTTTTATATTTTATTAAAATTAGCATTTTTAATGCGTAATATGAAAGTGATTACATAGTTTAAGTAGCTTGTGGTGGCCTACTAAGTGTTTATATTCCCATTCATTATTATTTTATTTTCAAGTTCTAGGTTCTCCTATATATCGTTTCCTTGATTGTTCATTTATCTTAGGTCAATTTTTAGCTTATTTCATTTATATATTGTTCCCATTACCTTATTTTTTAGGACCTGACTTTATATTGCTAGAATATTTCTCAAGTTTCCCTTTAATTGATTCACTTCAGAAAATAAGTCTTTTATTTCATTCTATGGTTGGAAGTGTAGTGATATTATATAAATTGAGGATAGTTATCTGGTGGTAATATTTACATTATAAGAGAGGGAGATATGGGTTTTTAGTCAGTTCTTTCATGCTCATTTTTGTTTATTACTTTCATAGTTTTATTAGGTTGTTGTTTCTATTTTTTATTTCATCATTGATGTATGAAGAATAGATTAGTCATTCTAGATTATTATTATATTCTTGATATCTCTTTTACTCGGATAAATGGGTGAAACAATTCTCAAATGTTTTCCTACGATGCCAAGGAACTAGTAATCAGCCCGTAGGGTTCTGAACGGATCTTTGGGCTAGAGTAAGGATAGTTTGGGAATCTATCTAATGGAAGGCTCGGTCCAGTTTGTTAAAAATGGTATCATATTTTGGCTTCATTCTTTTCCATATGATCATAATTCTTTGCAATAACATTTTTTTATTTGGGGTGTCATTGTCAGAATAAGTTGGATTTTGTCATTGGAACTTGAGATCTAGGAGTAGGGAGATTCAACCAAACACTTTCAAGACCTATTCCTCATGTTTCAAGAGGAAGTGGGTTTAAATTTTGAATTTATATTTAGTTTCATTCTGCCTTAGTTATTTTTTGATCCTCACTTGCATAGTGTGAGTAACCATTGGAATTAGGTTGGATTTTTGGGTGGAAAGGGAATATAGATCAGTGGGATGTGGTTGGTTTGTATATCCTGAACAACATGTTAATGAATAAATTCTCGATCCTAAAATGCCTGAGGAATTATTTCATTTCTGGCCCTGGGTCTGTTGGGCCACATGGTTGAATTAGGCATAGTTCCACATCTCGTTTAATTTTATGTTTAGACCAATCTTGAGATATCCCTTATGGTTAGGGATAAGATAAGGTGCGTCTTGTGATATTTTGATGACGTGGATTAGGATTTGATGGATTTATGATGTGCCTCAATTTTTTTTTTGTTATTGTTGTGTGAAATGCGTTTTTTGTGAAAAATGAGTACTTTTAGGAAGAAAATTTGGTTTGAAAACAATACCACGACCCTACTTATAAAATGAAATTTTATTTTATGAAACCAATTTTTGTAAGGAAATTTATCCTTCAGGATATTTATAAAATGTGATTATTTTATAAGGAAATTTTGGGATTTTTTAATTTTAAATTGGTTGATTTTATTTTAGAAAATGTATTGGTTTCAAAAAAAACCCCATTGGTATTTTAATTGTAATGAAATTTGGAACCACGAGGGGTGTTGATGAAAAATGATTTTTTTTCATTTAATGAAAATAAAACATAAAAATATTATTGAAATTATTTAAATATTGAGATTTTTTAAAAGATAAAGTGTCTTCCAAAAATGGGTGAATTTTTTTTAGGGTTACCTTTCAGAATTGGGTGCTTTTAAAAGTACAACTATTTTTAAAATATGGTTTTTGAAAAAAAAATATTTTTATTCCTTCAAGATTTTGATGGTTTTTAAAAGAAAGGGTTTCTGAAAGTGAGTTTACTTCTTTAATTGGCATTTTTGGATTTTTCCTCTTTGAGTTGGTTGGGTTTATTTATTTTATTTAGGGAACATGGTCAGGATGAGTTAATATTCCATTATATATAGTGTATAATTCTCAGAGAGTTCTTGGTAAAGGTTGATTTTTTTCCTTTAAGGATAGTTCTTCCTTGTTCTTTTTTATCCTTCCTAGACTCCAAGTGGAGGGAAAAAAATTTCTCTTTTGGTAAGAATCAGATTTTGTTTGAAAAACTATGCCAGGTGAGGGTTGGTTATTAAATTGGGTAACTTGAAGAGGATTGGTCTTTTATATTTTTGGGTGTACATTCCATCTTGGATGATGCATTATTTTGAGGATTATTTATCGATGAGTTTAAATATTTTTTATCCTTCAGGTTGATCTTTTTAGTGTGATCATTGGGGGTATTTTAGGATCTTATTTGAGTAGTGATTTTTTGGCTTTGTTCATGCCTCATTGTTCATTTTGTATGGTTTTTGGAATCTTTTTGGGTGATGTTTTTCTTATTGAGAGGTCCATTCATGATTTAATTATTCATTTTTTTGGATGTGGGATGACCTTCGAAGACTTATTTGGGTGGATGGGACCAGTGTGGAACTAGTTGATGTTAAGAACTGGTAGGTATTATGTCAGGTTTTTTGGTTTACCATGAGAGGGTAACCCAATTATGATGTCCTAGTTCATCTCCTTTTCTTTATATTTGTGATCCAAGGTCAAAGACCATGTCATTTATTTGATTGAGTCATTTTTTTATCACTTATTTTCTTGAAATATTGATGGTGTGATGCTTTTGGTAACCCAATCTAGTGACCATTGAAGGTTTTCGATGTTTTTTTGGTTCATTTAAGAGAAATGATCTTAAGAATATGGATGTTCTTTGCCTTTTGGATCTCTTGAATGTATATTGGACCATGATTACTCTTTATAGATGATTTCATTATGGATTTGTATGGTTAGTGGAATCCCATGGTCTTTTTTGGTTTTTGGGATATCAAAATCAAATTGGTTTTTCTATCATAGTGGGGGTTCTCGGTTGATGATTCCCCATTTAGATTAATTTTAAATATTGGGGTGACCTCTTTTTGGAATCCCTTCATTTATATTTTTTTTATTCTCATAGAATATTCTAATATAAGAATTTTATCATTGTTTGAACATTATGGTGGTTCCTTGGAAGTTGGATCATGTTGAGTGTCTCTCTTTTAATTATTTAAGTGGTTGATGCCTTTAACTTAACATAAGACTTTCAAGGGACATAAAGTGGAAAGGTAGGGGTTTTTTAAACCCATTGTGTCCTGATGGATTTACTTAATTAATTATTTTAATTATTTTTTAGCCATTGTGGGTTCTTGAGAGTTTTCAGATAAAATATTAAAATTTCTAATTAAAGATCCATTGTGCATTTTTGGTTCAAGGTTAAGAGTAGTCTTGCATCGACTGTGCGTGAAGGGTATGTAATTGACAATGTCGATTCACATGGTTTGAGAATGGTCAGCTCAAATGTGTGATCCACCTAGGATAAAATGTGTGGCACAGAGTTTTATTTAGGAAATTCCTTATCCATGGTTGGCATGTGGTTAGTAAAACCATGTTTTATAATAGTACATTTTACCCCATTTTTTATTTTGGATTTTATTTTTATTTTTAATTATTTTTATTTAAAACCTGTAAAAATAATTCATCTATACCTTATTATCATATCACTATAACCCAACACCCCCTCTCCCATAATTTTCTCCCTCACGCAATAATCCCCTAGCTTCCCTCCCCCTTGCGTGACACCACCCATTCAGTATACCTACTTCCTCCTCCTTTTCAAGTGGTTCCTCTCATGTTATATTTAAGTGGTAAGATTTCCTTCGCTCCTATAACATATTCTCCCTCCCTATCTCACCTGATTTCCCCCCTTCCATTAAAATAAATCATTTTTGGGTCATGGATAAGTTTAGGTATGGTTAAATAATTTTGGTGTCACGTGTTTAGGGTTATGGGGGAATCTCTCTTTTGTGTGGGAACCTTGACCTTCAAAGGTGATGTGTTTTATCTCTCCCTAATTTTATTCATTCACAATTATCATTAGTTTGAGGTAGGTGTTTCTTTAGTTTCCCATTCTATAACATTTCTTTACTAACTTGATAGTTTGAGAATAAGTTTTATTTAAAATTATTCTTATATATATAAACCATGAGTGGATGATTTATTATAAAAATGATTTTAAACCTTCTCATGGGATGTAAATACCTGGAAATTGTTTATGAAAATGATTAGTTTATTTTCAAAGAATTATTTTTTTTTTTAAAGTAGTTGAAAGAAATAGTTTTATGTTTATTTTTTTTAATTAAATTACTTTAAAATTTCATGTTGGGTGTGTTGAAAGTTATTAAAGTCTTTAAATTGGGGTGTGTGGTTTTAAAGTTTTGAGTTGAACCATGTGGATTTTATTTTGAAACTCATTTGGATTTGAATATTTTCAAAGGTGATTTTAAAAGTTGAAGGTTGAGTTCCCATTTTAATTCATAAAGTTTTTTGATAAAATGGATTTCCAATCCAAGATTATTTAAAAGAAATGTCCCATTTGTAATTTTATGAAAATGAGTTCTGATAAATGAGGTAAGAATATCTTAAGACATTTGTTTTATTCTTGTGGATCATAAGGACATGTGATCCCATGTAGGGATGTTTAATTTGGTTCATTATATATTATTCTTGTTTTTTTTATTCATGGGAGTATTTTTGTGATGGTAGGAAGTGATGTGTGTGTTATTTTCAATTTTTTTCTCCTTAAGTTAAGAAATACTTGATTTCTCAAGCTCCATTGACATGTCACTGAATACCTTGGGAAAGGGTATGTGACTAAGGTGGTTGATTTACTCACTTTGGTTAGTGATTAGGATGATTTCTTCATGGATATAGAGAGAATGTTTTAAGAATAATCCCACTAAATACTAAGTGTTAGAATGGGTGGTTAGGGACCAAGATCACCCTATTAGGGACCCTGAGAGCCCATGGAGGACCATGTGAGCCTCCACCCATTTTTAGAAATTTTATATACCACGGTTTATCCTATAGTAATTCTGAGTCATGCAAGAACCCATTTAGATTCTGTTGGATAGTACAATGACACTAGGATTATTTAGATCATTTTGGGTATTTATCTTTCTTCTTTGATTAAATCCTTTTATGTTCATATTATTATTGGGAATATATGTTCTCGTAATTTTTCGTCCATTATTATATGTCTTGAAATATTAGTGTCTACCTATGTGATTTCATCCAAATTGTGTTTCTTGTTTTCTAAATGGTTTGAATATGGACTGTGAAAGGTTTTAATTAAATAAAATTTAGAAAGCATGGTTATTGAGTGTTTTCAAAATATTATTAATAATGATTTTTGAAAACAGGTTTTTGGGCCATTATTTTTAGTTTAATGGAAATGGTTTTTTAACATATTTTTTTATACCTTTTGATAAATGGAAACACTTGGATTTTTGAAATTTTTATTTCTAAAAGTGGTATTTGTGAAAAAAGTGTTTTAATGTGAGGCTTTAAAATAGTTTTGTGGCCAAGTGGTTTGTTTAGGGAAAAAGTGTTTTCTAAGTGAATGTTTTCATATAAGAAAAATCATGGAGTGGTACTTTGGAACATTTAAAATGTGTTGTTTCCTCTTTTACAGAAAATTATAAAAAATGGTGATTTTTATATTGTATTGAAAACTTTCATTTTTATGACGTTATATAAAAGATAATTCATAGTTTTGGTGGGTTGTGGTGTCCTACTAAGTTCTTATGTGATGATTCCTATTGTATATTAGTTTTAGGTTTTTGGATTACCTTAGAACGAATCCTTGAATGATAATTTATTTGATGTTTATTTTATATTATTTCATTCATCTAGTGTTTCCATTACTGAATTATTTTAGGACATGCCTTTACTTTACTAGAATTCCCATAAAGTGTCCATTTAAATTATTTACTTTGACTAGTTAATATTTTATTTATTTTTATAGTTAGAGGTGTAGGGATATTTTGGTGGTTGATATTAATCATCTATAGGGCGTATTTACCTTGAAAGATAGGGATACCAGTGTGGTGAGGGTGGTTTTTCATGACTATTTTTATATAATGATTTCATTTTTTGTTATTAGGTTGTTGTTTCTTTTTTTTAGTGTGGATCTAGGGAACGGTCTTGAAAGATTTTTATTATATTTCTATTATAAGTTTTACTTAGTATATTTGTAGAAACCATTCCCAAGTAGATTATCGTGATTCCAAAGAATAGGTTTCTAGCCTATGGGGATAGAGAATAACCTTCAGGCCAGTTGTAGATTGGTTCACTTGTCCGTCTGATGGGTGGCCTAGACCAGATCATTACCTAATTAAATTTTATTATTCCACCCCCTCACTTATAAAAAAACCTCATATCATCTCTTCTTCACACAATTTTGATACATTTATCTTGAAAAAACATTATAAAAATACACTAAAAATATCCATAACCACATTATAGAGGTCCAGGTATCTCTAAAATATGAATATATAAGTCATAAGGTATAAGAAAAATGAGGTTTTTTACAGAAGATGAAATACGCTTAATCATGTTCTTTCATGTGTATTTCTTCTTCTACCTCCTTAAAACCTATCATAACCATTATGATATAATTAAATCAGTATATATAATATAATTAAATGTTATTATGTTTATGTTACATCCTTTTTCATCAATTTTCTATCCAATGGAAAATAAAAACATTCCTCGTGTGTACGTACAAACTATCGTTTCTATATAGTGGTGTAATTCATTTTTCATCACCACCTCATATGTTTGGTTAAAATTATGTATGAAATTAATATATATATATATGATATTTATTATTATGATTCTATAAATATGATATATTACTTTCCTTCCCACCCTTTCATCCATTATAAAATGATAATGTCACTCATGTGTATGTGTCGACTAACTCCTCCATAAAGTAATGTGATCAATTTTTCAATTCCTATTCACATGGATTATTATAATAATGGATATAATAAATAAATATGATATATATATTATTATTATTATATAAATGTAAACATTTATCTACGAAATGATGTAATTCATTTTTCATGACCACATTATGTGGATGGTTATAAAATTATATTGAATTTATAAAATTTAAAATTATAAAAATTAAAATTATAAAAATTTTAAGATTGTAGATATTATGTAACTATGAAATCTTTTACCATGGTCAATGCATGCAAGTTATTTAAGAGATTATGAATCAAACTACCTGAAGATGTTTGATGTAAAATTAACTAAAGTAGTGACTAAATTGAACATGGTAACAAGTGAAATAAAAGGAATAATAATATGGAAATTAAAGGGGTTTAAAAATCCATTTCATGTTCTCTTCTTCAACTCTCTTTTTAGTTAATGTAATAACAAACATATGGTATTTTACTTTAAGACCTCATTTTAAAATTATTCTTTCAAAATATTTCTCTTCTATATTCATTTTATCAAAATTCATCAATAATGTTCTTTTTATTATTAAAATATTGTTAAAGTTAATTTTTAACAACTTTTATATTTTTTATCAAGGTTAAAATAGTAATATTTTCAGTATTTTCTTTATGGGTTATTTTGAATTTTTAAAAAAGTAAAAAAAAATGTTTTTTAACATTTTCAATTAGATTTAATTTCCCACCATTATATAAAATATTCAATATCAATATTACTCTATTACTTAATATGTTTTTTCAAAAGAAAATTTTATTCCCATTATTTAGGGAATTTTTCGATCTTTTTAAAAGTTACCAAAATAAAAGGGATGCTTTATCTTAGTTTTAAAATTCCATTATAAATGATTTGATAAAATATATTTTGTATCTCTATAAACATCCTAAAATTTTATAAAATTTTGGTGACTTCTTAAGAATGAAATCCCTATATGGATACAAGAAAGTGGATGAAAGCTCTAGCATAGATGCCCCTAGGGGTATTGAATCCCAAAATGGTTTGTTTAGTATTCACTTATTCTTTACTAGGTACATAACTAGTGGGACTAACTACACATCTAATTTGACACTGCTAGAGGATAAGTTTTGTGTATTTCACATGATTATTTTTGTACCATAATAAAATATTTATATATATGTTATTTATAATCATTTGTCTCTTTTTTAACAAAACTATATACCTATTATTATATACATTTTGAACTGGAGAAAACCTACTAAGAAAGTCATTTCATTGACTGGGGAAAATATTGAAATTGCATATGTTAGTTTTCAATATTAATGTTTATGTTGGATTTGTATTTTATTTTTATTTATTTCATTCATATGAGGAATGAATTATACTTAGTAAGTGAATCAGTGGGGCCCACTATTAGATTGGCCCTAAATGAAATGATTGGCCACCTGAGACAAAAAAAATCACAGGTATTTGGTTTATACTTGCCCAATTATTAATAAAGTCTTAGCATGATCCCTTAACGATATGTTTATTATGACTTGGAAAATGGCCTTGATAGTGAGATTATGATGACTAGTACTATACATTCCACAATAATAAAATCAGTCATTATTTCCCATGTGATTATTTACATTTCCCTTGGATGAATTCAATTTTCAAGTAGTTTATGGGTTTTTAAGTATTAATTTTATTTCATAAGACAAGAAAATGAGCGTATGATTTAAAATAATTTTTATTATCTCTTAAAGGTGAGTATTTTTTATAAGAAAAATTTTCATATTTTTAAAAGTAACCCTCTTGAATTATGATTTTTTCCTTTGTTTTTTATTATTAAATTATTTATAAAAAACATTCATCAATTTTTTTCAATAGTAGATAAAAGATTATTTTTTAAATAAAATTTTATTACATAAAAAATCTAATTTTATGATGGGTTTTCATGAATTTCAAATAGATTAATGAGGTTCCATCCTTTTTATATCCTTCATTGAGCTTTGTTTTTATCAGCCAATATTTACAAATGTTTTTTACATGGATTAAGTATGTATAGGTATTTTATCAAGATCATTGGTTTGTTTAATAAATAAAATTGATTAATAAAATAGGAGTGTAAACATAATAAATTTTTTTAGGAAAAATGTAAACTCGGTGGAAATTTTAAATTTTTATGTATGGTTTTTCTTAATTATCTAAAACCCAAAAACAAAAATATAATAAATATGTAATAAAGTTTAAACCCTGTTATAAACCATGAAATTATGGGTTGTTTATGTTATGGGGTGTTATAGTTAGTATTAAAGTAAATGATTAAATAACTTCATAGGTTCAGATGTTTCTTGACAAGAAAACTTCAGTGGATAATAAGATAATTTTGGTTCATAAGTTAAAAGTTTTATATAACCATAAAGTTTATTAGGTTATGGATAATTGTGGATATTTTTTTTGAATAAAAAGAGTATAATATAAGATGGCATGGTTACAGATATCTTATTTTTTATCCTTTTCAGAAGATGGGTTATTATGATTATATTTTATATACTCATACTAACTATTTTTTGATTAAGTAAATGGATTGAACCATATAGAACCAAGTTAATAATTGATGTAAAGAAAAATACAGTGGTTTATTTTTATAATAAAAATAACATGATATAAATTGGAGTGAAAACTCTTGCATTTATACCTAATTAGGTATCTCAATTTATGATTAAAACCCGGAATATTAGTGCATTTATAAACGCACTAAATAAGAGAAAATGGTATTTTAACATCCATATTTTTACTTGCAATACTTTGGAATATATTAAGAAATATTTTTAGATCTAGGTGCTGAGATGAAATGATATTCTGAGGCCCAATGAGCCTCAGTGTTGATATAATAAAAACATTAAATATATTATATCATGTGCACATATTTTTTCAAGAATGGTGGAATAACTCTGGAATGGGGACTTAAATGAGAAATCAAAGACTTATTTTCAATTTGAGACATAGGTTTTTCCCTAGGAATGACATAATCTTTGTTGGCATATGTCATTTTGATAAAATTTTTCGCAGGTGCAAATAATAAAACAAATAGATTTATTTATTTATTTGGTTTTTTTTTTGACAAAGTCACATAATATCCACTATAAATACACATTTATTCCAAATATATAAGGTTTTCAGCATAACCCTAGGATTTGAGAGGAGATAATTGAGGATTTTTGGCACATAATTAGATCATGGATCTATAATCAGGTAATGAAAAGATCACTAACAATAACAGAGTTTATGGATCTCATCATCAACAACAATATAGAATCATTATTTTTTAGTGACTTATCCAAACCCTAGGTAGCTTGTTTACATTATTTTGATTCATAAAATCTGGTTATACCAAGTTTAGCGTGAACCAGTTTATCTAAAAAAAATTGTTTGAGGATTGATGGTTAATTTTAGTTGATGTTCTATCTTCTTACAGTTTAGAAACTAATTTATTTGATTATTGTTAGTTCTTCATTGTTCACTATAATAATGGAAAATTAAGTCCAAACCAAACAACAGACAAGGTTCATTCCTCATTTTGGGCATCATTCATTTTGGCCCCCATTCTTCACAAGATGGAAAGCTAGTATTTCTTTTGACAGTGATTCAATTAATACCCAGTGGATGATTTTTTCGCAACCATTATTTGGCACAAAAATCATTACCCTGAGAACAAGTTTCTTTATCAAGGTAGAAAACAAGGTGAGATTTTGATGGTGGATGTTAATAGGTGGAATGGTAGTGGATTGGAGTTTCCTTTTTTTCATTTTAGTTTCTATTGATGGAACAGTGTGATGAGATCTGACTCCCAAGTGATTCGGATGGCCAGAATTCAGATACTGATGATTTCAAGGCTTGGGCAGATGAGATCCATGATTTATGAATAAGATTGATGGAGGGATTGATGGAAGTTGTTGTGATATCAGACACATTAATAACCTATGGTTTCTAGAAAATTTCCAACTAAACTATGTGTAGTTCAAATAACACACATCGTGTAGTCCCCTCATGCAGTGTTCGATTATTCATATCGAGGAACATATCATACATTATGTGACATATATAAAATTCTATGTGACTCGACCTGGATACTTGTCCTATACCCTTGGGAATAAATATTTTACATGGGAATGACTTGATACTCATACATGACCAAGTACATAGGTACATGGACATGGCCAAATTATATAGGCATGGATTGGAGTAAACAGAAAGGGGATGGAGAAAATAAGAAAAACCAGGGTAAGAAAGATGCATCATGTACTAAATGTACATTCCATTTATATTACCTAGGATAATTTGAGGCACTTTTTTCTTCAATGTGGGCCAATTTTGTTGGGGTACATTCCCTTAGTTCATTACCCATGAGGGTACAACGAGACATCTTTTCCTGAGAATAATATGTGATACCCTCCAAGGGAAAAGTCTCGAATATATTTGTAGGAATACCCCATGAGGATCTTGGTGAATTCTATATCATATCTTCTACTATAGGTGGAGTTCTGGAATCGGCATGACCAATATACACAGGCATTAATCTCCCACTTATTAGGTTAATCCAGTAGGGTTTGTGATGTTTCCGTTAGCCATAGGTGTGATCCCCTATCTATGTATCAATATATTCCGAATACTGGTCTGTACGTATTCATAGAGAATTCAGATGAAAATGAATTCTCATAAGATATCCATCAACATCATCAGGTATAGGGAGTGAGTTCTCCCGAATAAGAATTACCTTGAAACCTTGAGTATGAATCCTATGATGGAAGTGTGGTTGTGACCTTACTCTGAGACTTAGTATCTACCATGAGTATATCTAGATGTTACTATTTTATGTCACATATTTTTATTAACATTATTTTGTGATGAAAAGCTTACTACTTAATTGAATCTTAATGTTTTGTGATTTTTGGGTCTCCAACTGGGAATTATTATACTTACCCATACATGGGCTCTTCCCACACATGACTTATCTTATGAAGACAATAGACCATTTGACATGATACTAGGTGGACCAATATTTGATAAATATTAAATTTGGATAGATAGACCATGGTTTGTACTGATTGTTTTATCTGATAGTAGTCCCCTTCTACATAGAAAGTTGTAATCTTTTATCAGTTTTGGTGGGCTTGCATTTTTCCATTTATGATTCTAGTACTTTTTTGTACTATAATTCTAGAATATAGTTGTATAGATCCATTGGGTATCATTTTTTTTATATTTCATTATTTTATTTTATTTTGGATATGTGTGTGTGTGTGTCCAAAGGTACCTTAGGCTAAGGCCTCCCAGGTGAGTGATATGCCTACTCAGCACTCGTAGACGACCCTATCATATTGGCGGTGGGCTTAGGGTGTCACACTCATCTTACCACTGGACATGTTGTCCATAGAGGGTGACATCATGAAAGAATGATATTAATGGAAATTTTTCATCATAGTACTAGAGTTTGTATTTTTATTTAACTATAAGGTTGGGTTTGGGATTTATAAAAACAATGTTAAATTATATTGAGTTCATCTCTCTAACAAAGGAACCCAATGTTAGTGCAGAGGATGACGTATCCATTTACCAAGACTATAATAACCTACTTGTTTATAAAAACCCAAAATTATAAAAAAATAACATTGTATTCAATAGGTTATGTGACATGAAATATCAAGCTTTAACAACCCATTAAATATATTTCTTTCAATTTAATCTCTTTCATAGCTTGTGGAAAACATAATCACGAGTGTAAATGAACCCTAATATAGTATACCGTTATAACTGAGAAATTAAATTAGAAATTATTAACACTACCAACTAAATTATGAAAATTATACATATCTATTGATTATAAATAAAATAATAATAATTTAAAAGAATATTTTTCTAAAAAATTAAATTTTCTCTAAAAGATGGTTTAATTGGAATTTTCCAACATAATTCAAAATAAATTTTTACCAATTTCAGAAAACATATTTGAAAAAATAGACTTAATTTCTAAAATCATAATATCAAAAATATCTTAGGTTGATTTTTTTTGTATTTTTCTGAAAAGTTTCATTTTTCAATGAATAGTTAAAATACTAATTTTTATTGAAAACTAACATTAAGTTTAAATAATTTAATAGGATAAATTATATTTTAAATTGTTTTCAAAGTTAAATTATTTAAATGACTTAAAATTTATCTAATTTAGTTCATTTTATTCAATTCCATATTCAATTTTAATAATAAAATCCTTTTATACTTGTGATAATTTTCTATTTACAAACCCGCTTTTTCTTCGAGTATATGGGTATAATTTTAAATTGAACTATTCATCTTATGTGAATTTAATTTAGAAAATAGATTCCATATTTTTAATATTTATATTTTATATTTATTGATACGTTAAAATTAATTTTTTACCAAAATGAATACAGAAAATACTAAAAATTAATTATTATTGTTAGGGTAAAAAATTGGTTTATCAGGGGTAAAACTAAGAAGATAAGAGCTATAATGACCTACCAACTTGTAAACATATAATTTTATAGTCATATTAAGACCTTATAAATAAAAATTTATAATATATGTTCATTTAGAAGATTATTTATTTTGAATTACTTTTTCATTTTTTATTCTATTGAAATTTTCCAAGTAATTTCCAAGAATGTTCCCTTTCACCACTTATAAAATGGAACTCACTCTCTTCCCTTATATACACCCATCAAGCCCCTTATCTCAAAAAAACCTGAACAATACCTCCCAAACATCATTAGACACATTTTATATCTTCAGATATTCCCAAAAGACTAACATTAGGGTCATTAAATGGAGGTCCAAATGAATTTTCTATTAGATAAGGTAATTATCTTAACCAAGATCTTTCATTTTATTTCTTATTTTTTAACCATAAATTTTGAATTAAAACATACAATATAATAATACTATTATCTAAAATATATTTATACATTATTATGTTAATGTAAAAATATTTTTCTATCTCTACTTTCATCAAATAGAAAATGAAATCATCAATTGTGTGTATGGATGACTACCACCTCACGAACCGATGTAAATATTTTTCTCTAAAAAAATATCATGGTTAGTTATAATGATGAAATTAATGTTAATATATAATATTTATGATTTAAATATTCTTCTAGAAAAATAATTTCACATACAACTTCTTACTTTCCATTCTGTTTAAAATATGATAGTGTCGCTTGTGTACGACGGATTACCACCTTGCAAAGCGATGTGAATCATTTTTCACTTACGATTATCATGGAATTAAATAATAAAAAATTTAATGAATTTAGGTTATATATAAGATATTATATTTAATCTTTAAATTTAATATATCATCCACTTCATAACCCTTTCACCTATTAAGGGAATGACATCATCTTTTCTGCATACATATGATCTATCGTATCAATGAAGTGATGTGATTAATTTTACATGAACAACTTTTAAGAGTGGTTTTAGTAATGTATATAACGATTAAATATTATATTTATAACATTTTTATAATTATGGATATGGTTTAATTATATCCTATGTACAATAATTATAACTTTCATAAAAATTATGCATAATAAAACAAGGCATTTAACAAGAGAAACAATGAGAATAATGAAATATTATTAATAAATGGGTGGTAAAATTTTATAATAGGATCATATATAATAATATAAATATGATGTTGGTTCTTTTATAAATTATTAACATTATTATAATAATTATACCGTAGGTTAAAGCATGTTCAACTAAAGGAAATCATGAGGTAAGGGACTTCGTCTTAATTAATATTCATTAAGGCATATTTTACTATTATACACCTAGTTTATTTTATATGATGCATATACTGCTCATTTTTTAGGTTATATCATGAATAATTCATACTTCATTGTATTTTAATTTTTTGTTTTAATTATTTCATCTAAGGGGATTTGACTTGAAAATTTACATGTATTGAGGAATTTCATAACTCAATTTATTTCCATTCGGTTATATTCTTCATCATTATATTTAACACTATAATGTTTTTTGTGTAAATAATTTTAATTTTTTTAAATTTTGTTTCCAATTTTCTTATGGGGACTTAAATTTTACACATTAATTCTATTCATTGATTAATTCTCACTTCAACATTATGATCTTGGTGAGGGTTTATTTCATAATATCATTTTAATGTGAATTATTTATGCTTGAATTTAGATCAAAGGAAATTATTTGATAATTAGTTAATAAAACCCATTAATTGTATTATTATATGGTTATTAATTAATTTTTAATGTAATATTACCATTTTTCACTCTTTGGTAATTAAAATTATTGAAAAAATATTTTTGATAAAAAACTACTTCATTTCTCTCTTAAATTAAAAATCATTTTTCTTCTAAACCAATTATGTCAAAAAAATGTTTAAAAAATGTTATAAAATTATTAAAGTGATTTATTAATGATATATTTACCCAATTTTGACATTTTACAAAAAAAATGAATGTAATCTTCAATTCATTTTCCAAACAAGGTACATTTAGTATTTACCAAAAATGTGAAAAGAATCCTTATTTTAGCATGTGAAAATTGTATGGAAATTCCCATGATCATAACAAATATTTTTTTAAAATATTGATTTATATATTTCAAAATTTATTTTTAAGTAAAATTATTTTCAAAATTTTTTGTGATTTTTAGTTTTCATTAGTGATTTTAAAAATGAGTATGATATTTTCTATAAGAATGTTTTTAATGATTTTTTATCATATTTATATTCATAGATGACAAAAAAACATTTATTTTACATATAATAAATTGGGGATATGTTTTTTTGATACCATTATTAATCTTCCTCTAGATGGTTTATGATTATTTTGACTAAGGATAGCAATAACACTCACATAATTGATTCATTTTTCTAGTCATTAACATTCTACTAAATTATTCACTTTCCAATAAGAATTGGACATTATATTTACAATAAATATCCACCTTATTTATCATGGATATTCTTATTTTTTAAACCGTATATCATTTCAACATATGGTTTTTAAATTTTGAAGTTATTTTATTGACTACGAAAGTATTGATAATCCATATTTTTATTCAGTGTATATATTTAATGGTATGTCATATTATTCTGGAATTAAATCGATTATTTGATATTTGAGGAATTACTTAGACATGATGATATGCTTGAGTACCGGTAATAGATATTCCCTTGAGGCATTATTAGTATCATGAGACAAATCGGTTTTTGAGCCTTAGTTAAATGGGTTTTTGGTGTATACCTACACAACAGTTTAAAACATTCTTATGGAAGGTCTTGATGGTAGAGTTTTTCATGATACTCAATATCATGACATCCAAGAATTGTGTATATCATTAATTTAGAAATTAGTTATTATTATCCATGATATTTTCTCAATGATATTATCTCTGTATGAATTTCCTTATCAGTTTATTGATTAAATAGAATGTATTTTCAGTTATTTACCTTTCCATATTGAATATTCCTTATCTATTTATGATAGTCATGATATTGACTAAATGGAATGTGTTTTTAGTCATTTATCTTGACATATTTATTATGAGTTTCAATTTATTTAACTAGCATGTGTGTTCAGTTATTTACATTACCATATTGATTATACTTATTGATTAATCATAGCATCCAATGCAATTAACCCTTACTGAGCATTTTAGATCACCCATATTTTATTTCCTTTCCCAAGTATCCAAGAAGAGTATTATGATTGATAGGAAAGTACATTCCTGATGTAATTATGTTATTCTTCAAAACAAATGTTGTAATTTTTTTTGAAATATAATATGAGAATCATGTATTTATCTAATTTAAAAAGAATATTAAACTATTAGATCCTTCAGGGTTTGATTCCTTCAATATTATTACAATTTAACAAATTAAGACACTGGATATAGGTTACTTGGGTCAGGTTCATTAAATTTAGCATCATAGAAGTTTTTTAGAATCCTGAGGAACTCGATTTAGGAAAGTGTAGATTTGGGATGATAACCTTATGATAGAACTTGAAGATAAGTATAGAAGAATATACTAATGTTTTGGTAAGGAATAGATTATATAGTGTTTCATAGAAACACATCCCTATCTAGACACTACAAGTAGAAATTGTTTTGATCATTTTTACCTAGTGTTAATAACACTAAAACAGATGCATTGGGCCTTACTGCGCACCTGGTTTGACACTCCATGGTGATATTCATAGGATAATTAAAATTTTATTTACAAAAAATTATTATGGTTTTGAATAGATGATGAAAATGAATGAACTAGGATAAACCTAAGGTGTCTTATATTGAAAATAAGGTATTATTATTTGATCATTTGATAAATGATTATATTATTTTCGCACTATGATTATTATAAATCATATTGTTCTTTTTGGTTTTAGGAAATGGATGGAACCCAAAGGAATTATGTTAACAATTAAAATGAAATATGGTATGGTTACAATGACCAATTAAATGGGATGGTTATAGTAATGAAAGACAACATGGCTTCTATAATGAGTTATCCTGAAATATGATTAACAACTTATACCTTAACCAACTCTCAGACTCGCCAAAAAAGTGAATGATAGGGGTTTCTAAGAGCTTGAGTGGTGGGGATCGTAGGGGAACGAAGGATCATTTTTCATCATGTGAGAAATGTAGAAATAGACACCTAGGAAAGTGAATCAAAGGAATAGGAAATTTGGTTATGTGTGAAAAATAAAGGAATAATGAAAATAATTGCTGAGGAAAATAGAAGAGTATGGTGAAAGGAGAAAAATCTCAATCTAGGGATCTATTTATAGTTAATTATCTTAAATATGGGGAACTTGGGAGATATTTGGGTCAATCCTATCTTCTAAAGGTTTACCCCTAGACTCAGGAAGGACTTATGTTTAAATAAAATGGATTAAGTATTTATGTATTGTGATTCAAGAATTAAATTATAGAGGTTTTTTTACTAATGGTATTTTAGTTATAACAATCATGAAACATCTATGGATTATGTAAAATTTAAAAAGAATATATGTATTCATTAACATGGGAAAATTATAAAGTGAAGTATTTGGTACAAGACCCCTTAAAAAATGACCCATTTCAAAAAATTGTGTTACAAATAAATTTTTTTATGGCGGGTAGGTATTTCATCACAAATAATATTTTTCGATATATAAAAAAGTCTTTTGCGATGGCATGATTCACTTATCAAAAATAAGTAAAAATAATAATAATAATAATAAAATAAAAATAAATAAATAAGAAATAATAAAAAAATAAAATAAAAATTAAAGCAATATAAAAATTGAACTATATAGAACTATAAATATATAAATTAATAAATATATTTAAAAAATATGTACATTGAAATTTTTATAAAGTATAGAGAATTCACTGAGGGCGAGTATCGTCTAGAGGAGGTGGTGGAGAGAACTCCAAACCAAATCCCTGAGTTAGAGGTCACATGTAATCCATCATCTTCTCATGCTATTACTCATGTCATCAACATATCTCATCCTACTGCTATCGAAAGAGATCTTTCTCATCCCTAGGCATGGTCTCTATAATCTCACCCTAATCTCACATCTTCCCCTCATACTATGAAGTATATGATGATGATGATGTCTCTCCATGATCTACCCTCAAGCCAAAAAATGACATCATATTGGTATTATAATAACTCTCAAGCATCAATCAAGAGTCAATACCAACAAGTTGACCTTTCTCAGAGACATACCGACTCACCTTCATTCATGTTGCATCATTAAATCCTACTACACGGGTGGTTTTATCCTAGGTATTGGTATAACTCTCATCCGATTTCGGGAAATTCATGGCCTCATAGGACTCCATCATTTTCAATTTAAAATTAAAATAATAAAAATATTATTTTTGGTTAATTTTAAAACTTGAAAAAATTATATTGACCACAATATGATGCTGGATACAACCTATAATCTCTCTAGGGATAGTATAATTATGAATAATCTTATAAATGTTTAACTCTATAATATTTTCATGTTATACTACATATACCGGTATAAAATAAACAGTTCACATTTAAATGTATATAAATTATTAAAAAAAGTATGTATCATATGTCATCGATGTGTACTAATTGTATGATTACCAACTCAATGTGTCACCTCCTGCCTCCCCCATTTCTACCAACCTAATGATTTTATACTCTAAAAACTATCTCCCATCAAGTATGAACATAATACATCCCAAACCTAATATGATATGTAATCTGGTTGGTGGACACAGCAAGACTAATCAAAATATATGACTCCGTCTTTTTTGCATGGATTCCCTCCTCAAATTGATAAAAAAATGATGGAAACACTAATACATAAAACCCTCCCAAGCCAACCAGATAAAGGAATTCATGTTATCATTGATGAGATAACATAAAATCTACAAATAATTAATAATATTAAGTTACTAATTAAATAAATTTCAAAATAACTACTATTTATTTATGTACCATCCAATGATCAAAACATTTTGTGTTAAACATCAATAGAAATATGGTCCCATGTCACCCATGCTCAAAAAAATAATTTTTCAATATATCACTACCCTATAAAATAGTTATATTAAAAATATGTGAAAAAATAGAAAAAATAATCAAATAATTAGTATACAAATAAATTAATGAAAATTAAGGAAAAATAACTAAAATACACCACTAATATACCTTCTCAAGCATGGATTGAATTCAAGATGTGGACATTACTCAAGGATAGGGTCAGGAGTCAAAAATCTCACAAGATCATGACCCCTTCAAGTCATCGTTGAACCTCCAATAGTCTAAGGGTCGAATGATGTTTCATCAAGCTTGTGACTAGGTAGTGTAGCCTCATCCAACTCACAAAATAGATCTGGTAAATAGTCATCAACCATATGAAACATGAAATAACTATTTTCATAAAAAAATTGAAAATAACTTATATATATATATATATATTAAATATGATTATGACTATCATTTAATTGTGTCAATATTTATCTCCATCCTTATCTCCACATATGACTGTGTAAATATCTTCATATTCCTCCTTAGTATAATCAATTTCCATAGGATTTTTAGCTTCATTATATCTTTCTATTTAAAATTAATTTGTTACATCAATAACATCATCATCACCATTGCCCCATAACTGTGGGGTTTTATCATAAATATTCATGTATATTCATAGAAAAGATGTAATTAGAGTTTTATCTTGAAAAAATTCAATTCCTTTCACTTCAATGGACAACATTCACTTTGGATAAACTAATTTTCATGAGATTTTATTTTTATAATGATTCACCAATAAATTAACTCTCTTGAATCATCACAATAATTTTCATAATAAATTTTATGTTATTTATAATCTAATAAAAATGGTTTTTTTATTGCAAGAAGGCTCTTATATTTAACATAAATGATTCCCTAGTGCGGATGAATATGAAATCCTCTATCAGTATCCAACCAATGAAATTTAAACATCATTACATAATTCTATCCTTGATAACATAGTTTAATTATTTCTAAAATCATAACATAAATGAAAAATTTACATTCTATAAGATGATTTAATCCCAATAAAACACCACTATTTATTTATTTTTTTGATTCCCCATATTCATGTGTATGAAATCGAAAACCATTCACCACATTTCTATTATAATATTTAACCATTTTCTGTGTTGGGTTACTCAATACACACAATTTATTATCAATTTTATTAGCCTATTGAGATACCTAAAAATTAGAAAACAAATCATCCATATAAAAAGTAATAAGTTGATTCTATATTTTAATCATAATCAATTTACTTTAATAGTTTTTGAAATAACTAAGAAGATTTATTTTGTCAACTTTCTTTAAGAGGAGTTGTTGTAATTTGTGGAAACTATTTCTTGATATGATTAACATATAATATAAAAATAAAATAAAATTAATTTACCTTAAAAAAAATTATATAATAAGTGATAGGATCACACAAAATATAAATGGTGTCATTTATTGACAACTGAGCGAAAAATATTTATGATCCTTATGATTTTCATCATCTAAAAGTAATTATTCAAGAAATACACTAAAGTAATGTTCGGGGTGATTAAAAATTGATAAATTATTATTCATTTCATCGTCAACATTTCCCTCATTATGGACAATGTAGTTTTTTAAGGATATTCAGATTGAAAATAATTAGACTATAAAAAATAAACTTCCTCTAACAAATAAGCTTCGATAAATAACCCTTCAACTGATTCTCTAATATGTACATTTTTTTTAAAAATTTCAGCATCCATCTCTCTTATGGGTACATCCATCAAAAGTTACATTGAATTAAATAAATCCAGAAGTATTTTTTTCCAATTTCCATAAAATTAAAACAACACCTTCTTATAGTCAACTTAGTTCATCGTCGTCTATTTTTTTCACAAAAATGTCTTAGATAAAATATTATATTTCTATTAGTGAATCCCAAATCATATAATTCAAAAAAACCTATAAAACAAATATGTAGAATTATTTCCATTATAACATGATAGATATGACATTTTAATTTGGTAATATGATCATTTTTGACGCATCTAACCAAATTGGAAACATAATCATAAGGAAGAGTCAAATCTGAAATCCACTAAAAGAATAATAAATGATTTTATATAGAAACTGTATAAGCATATTTTGGATTCATTAACTTTTATAATATAACATTTTCAAATAGTTCATGTTCTGGTCACCTGTAAATTTGGGAAAGATCTAATTATTCCTTTACATTATGTTTGATATTACAAAGTTTTTAAAAAACTATATAAAATATATTATCAAGATAGTTATTCTCTATATGCATGACATCCAACATGTGACAGACCAAAAAACACTATTTCAAAAACACATTTTAACATCATTTTTTTATTTTTGGCATTGGATTCTAACTGATTTCTATAATGGTGGTGTAAATAATATTATTTTTGGCATCAGTTTTCAAAAAATTGAACCCCAAAACCACTTTCTTTGAGGGTTTCAGCATCGGTTTATTTAATAAACCGACACCGATAACCGATTTTGGGCGTCGATTTTAGGTAAAACTGAAGCCGAAAATCAAATAGGCTCAGGTTTACGGTGTCGGTTTTGGATAAAATGGACGTCATAAACCATTTTTTGGCATCAGTATTCTATATAACTAATTCCAAACCCCCTTTTTTTAAATATCGACATCGATTTTTAAAATAACCAACACCGTAAGTTAATTTTTTTTAGAAAAATCAAAAAAACTACAATTCCAATAAAATTGAAACCCCTATAAAAAATTAAAATATACACAATAATCAAACCATATTTATCATTCAATAATATTATAGAACTTAAATACTTTTATCTATTTAATCAAAAAATTAAGTACGAACTTGTATTATAATGTAGAATTAATATACACGTACCTGCAATTAATGACTTTTTTCAAAAAAGTTTGTGACCTTTGCAAGTCCCACGAGTCAAGAATTTTTAGTTATCACACCACCCAACTATTCATTGATATCAAAGACAATAAATTTAAGTTACTGAAAATTTTATATGGATTCCAGTTAATGATCAATGCATCAATAAATCTTATAAAAAATTATACAAAGACATTGCATAGGAACTTGAGAGAACTCAATGAATTCTAGTGTTGAATGTTGGAAGAATACGCCACTATAGGCAATGCAGTATCTATGGTTAATGTTGAATGGTATGGTTTGATGGTAAACTATGCTACAATGGCTGATCTGATAAAGTAGGTTGAGAATGAGATGGCTAAAGAATATACTCGGTAGAAGAACTTCATTTCTCATTAAAAATTAGTGAATTTTTCCCTTTTATGTGTGTGTTGATATCCCATGATGGTTGATCATATGTACATTTATTATAATAGATGTATACTAGGATGTAGGTTTAGGGGTTTTGTGATTTAATACCCAAATTACCATGTTTCAAATTTCATATAAATATGTGATATGTTAAAAACAATCAGGAAATAAGTAGATAAATATCTTATATTTCATTTTTATTTGAGTGATAAGCTGAAAAACTAGTTGAATAAGATACCTCATCAATATGTTACCACTTAGGGTGGTCATATACATTGGAGGGCATGACGTTCATTCTAAACATGTTATTTTATTTGTGACCTCTAGTGGATTTGGAATATATACAAATATTTGTGTTTCCAATGTGTCCATGATTTTTATATTATGCACAGTGGTGTGTGTGTGTGTGTGTGGACTTGAGAGAAATTTTCTAATATGGTAACTAATGTGCATGTGTAGCCCATGAGACCAAATTTTATGTTTGATTCCCTAAAAATTCTTATATAAATTGTTACCATGTTACATAATTATCACATGATTATGTATGTTTCTACAGATATCTCATGATGACATGTATTATGATTCCTTTTATAATATTTCTCGTTGAATGTATTACCATACCTAGGGAAGCATTATTTGGTAGTTGGAACAAGTGGACCGTCATGATATGATTATACCAGGGTGGTTGAATTGACAGGAGACAATAATTATGTTGTACCTATGATTTTTCTATGGCTAGACCTAAAATACAATTCATTATGGATACTAAGTACCATTCAAGAAATTTATGCCATGTGGATATCAAGTACATGTTCACTCATCATCATTGTGGCCTGACTCAATACTCAATGCCTTAAGGATACCATGGAATATGTTTAATGCGCTTTTGGATTGTTCTTGGTCACTTCTAATGTATTTTTTTTATCTTTTTGGCATGGAGTTATAGCAGGTACGACATGGGTTCATGTCAGCTTGGATAGTACATAGCCTATCATCACATGGTTGATTTATTAATTATTCTTTCATATACCAAGCATAAAAAAAAACCTACGCTGAAAGTTACAAAAAAATTTAGAAAAATCAAAATATTACACTTTCAAAATAATGTAGAATTAAAATACACGTACCTAAAATTTATAGCATGCTCATTGTTGGTTATTGTTGAAGATTTCATTTGATTATTAATAGGTTCAAACACCTAATATATCAAAAGAGTTAGTTTTTTGAACCCATATATAATATTATTTATAAATATTAGAATACACATAACTCAAATACTAATCAGACTTAACAAATAGTTCCAAAAAGTATATTGAATATGGGTCATATAATATTGGGAATAATACTGTGAATCATTGAATTCCTATAATAACATTGAATGATATGAGATAAAAAAATAGAATAATATGGAAGAAAATATAAAAACATTAAAACAACTAACCTTTTCAAAGTCAGTATTTTCCCCAGTTGTGATTATCTCATACATGAATTGTAGAATATAATACCCACATTAAACATTTCCTTGTTGATGATGACACTAGAGTTATAAAACATTAAACTGATAATAAAAATTAATATATAAAAAAATAGAACAAATGAGATGGTCCTTGATTTCTCTAGAGTTTAACTTTCTCATATTTAAACACTTCACACATGGACAGAAAATCAAATAAATGTTTTGAAGATATCGTTTAGAAAATTCTAAGAATTCATCAACTCCGTTTTCATATTCACTAGTGGTTCTTCGTAAATATATCCAATTACGATCCATTCAATATCTGATATCACAAAAATAATTGGTGAATATATTAAAACATATAAAAATTTATATATATATATATACAGATAAATTGTAAACAGAAAAACAATTAATCCAAACTATTGATAATCAGATAGAAAAAATCAGATATGAAAAACATTTACAAATAGTAAACATTTTATTCTAATATTTTATACATGTGTTATATTGATATTATAATTAAATTATAATATCTATATTCTAAAATTTATTAGTTCATTTTACATAGTTGTTGCATTATTTTAATGTTGGATGTATCAAAAGTATTGAATATTTCATTAATTTAAAGGGAAAAAATTAGTTATTATTAGTAATATGAAATAATAATTAGAGTTAATGTTCATATCATAGGTGAAATCAATCCTAATACTCCCAAAATTTTGACATATTAAATTAAATACATAACTAAAATGGTTTATCTTACAACACATTTGGGTGATAGAACAATATAATCATTTGAGGAATAATAAGTGGTTGTAGATCCATTGCATGTTTTAATGAGTATATACATAGATTATTTGGTTTTTGGAATAATTTAAGTAGAACTAATTCAAGCCCCCAACCCCCACCCCTCTCAGGTGTATTTTCTTGATCCTATGAGGACTAATATGTTAGATAAAAATAATGTCAGATAAAACAAATTCAACACATTGACTAATACAATTGGTCAAGAACATTGACCAATACATTTATACATAATGGTAGATAAAAATAATCTCAGATAAAAATAATTTAATTGGTTTCTGGTATAATTTATTCAAGAACATTGACTAATACATTTATACATAATGTCAGATAAAAATTCATAACCTAAAATCATACAACTCTAATCCATATCAAGGACATTGACAAATCACAATTAGGGATGAAAATTAACTATGTTCCAACACATTTTAAATAAACTATAAAGTAATATTTGAAGAAAATAAAAATTAATATTAAATGATCAATAATTTATCTTCAAAATTTTAAAAAAATATACAAAATTCAGAGTTTAACTCAAAAATAGATCTCCAATCAGAACTTTTATCCGTATAAAACATTGGAAAATTAATCACTATAAGATCTAGAAAAAAATTGATTGTAACAACAAAAAATAAAGATAAAAAATAAATGAAAATCAAACCATGGTTGAAAATCACTCAAAATAGCATTTAGGGGAACAAATAATCCGTAGACGATCAAAGAAGACCGTATAATGAAAAACGCAGACCGTAGATCGTGAAAATGGAAGAAAATCATCAAAAATGGAGGTTGGAAACCACAAATAAGGCTTCGAAGTCATCATGAGTCAAGATTAGCCATCGTGGGTTTCTATTTTGAAGTACAATGAAGATGAGGTTTTCCCAATCCTGAAACGTTTTAAATGACTTTCGGCATCAGTTTTTACAAAAACCGACCCCAAAATTAAAAAAACAAATTCCGCGTCGGTTTTTGGAAAAAACCGATGTGGGAAATATATATAAATTTTTTAATCTCAGTGTTGGTTTTGGTAAAAACCGAAGCCTAATGTCTTCAGGGTTGTTATTTTAGGTGTCGGTTTTGTGGAAAACTGATGCCGAAAATAACACCTATGGTGTCGATTTTCTTTAGAACCGATGCGGAAAAACTTTTTTTATTTTTTTTCATTGGTTTTAACATTAACTGATGCCAAAAATCAGCACATACTGGTTTTTTGCATCGGATTTAATAAAACCAGACACAAAAACCCAATCATTAAAATTTTTGGAATCGGTTTTTAGTAAAGCTGACACCAAAAATTTCTCACACAAACTATATGATTCAGTTTATAAAAAACTGACATTTAAAATTCAACGTTAAATACCATATTTATACTATTGAAATCAGACCAATATGGAAGATCCCAAAAAATGATCCATTTTATCCAATTATGTTTTTTCCCAAATATATATATTTTTTGTTGGTTTATAGTTAGTCCAAAGTTATAGGAGGTAATGAAGAGACAATATATTTTATCTCAATACCAAAGATTATGGTTGCAGTTCTATCTCTTTAAATTGTAATTTTTTTAAAATTACATTTTTTCCTCTGAGAAGGATGATTGGTAGGATGAAATATTTGATGATTGTAAAAAAATAAGGCATTCTTCCATTACTGTGAAAAAATTATTGTATGTCTCTCATATAGTATGTACATGATTTTGGACCATGTGTAATGCATCCAGAAAACATGTCATATATTGAGAAGTCATTAATTGTCCACATCAATGCAGTATTCATTAAGAAATTTTGTTTCAAAACAGCATCATATGTATTTAAACCATTACTCCACAATAAATTTAACTCATCAATCAATTGATTCAAATAAACATTGATATTCGTTCTTGGATTTCCTTAAATTAATAAGGTCAAAAATTTATATGTCTCATTCATGAACATCCAAAGAGGTAAATTTTACGGAGTTATAAAGATTGTTCAACAAGAATATTGACTATGATAATAACCAAATGGATATATATTGTCAATATAAATAACCAATCGCACATTTCAAGCTTCTAAAGAAAAAGATAGATGTACTTGGTAAAACAAATTCCCCGAATCGCCATCATAGGGATGATTTATGCTTTTAAAAGTTGAAATATTGGTTTTATTACATGACATTAATGACGACGTGTTCTAAGAAATAAAAAAAACAATGCAATATGGGTATGAAAAGGAAATAACTCAACTATTTTACAGTAATCAATCCAGTCTTCCGGAGTAGAGCCTCATTATACAATGATTTTCTGCATATAGGATAATTACCTAAAGACTCATTTTCCCCATAATATAAGATGAAATCATTTGAACATGCATGAATATTCTAATAACCAAGACCCAAATTATGAACCAGGCTCTTGCTCTCATATAAATTTTAGGAAACATATTTCTGTCATGTAACCGTTCTTAAAAAAATAGAATGTATGATCATTAGCTATTTGACATTCCATTGTCTGATTTATTAGCCATAAATTTTACAACCAATTTAAATTTTCTTATATTGTAACTATGATATAAAGAATACTCAATAGACTCCAAAAAATCATAAAATTTATATGATTAAAACCCAAGAGTTAATTAAACATCGTCCTAAGTTTTAGTTTGATGAAAAGAAGTACAATCCCCATCATGTACTAAATTTTCAAACCATGATGTTTCTGAAACCAAATTATTAGTATCTTTTTTAGAATAGTGTTAATCATGTCATTTCCAAAAAGCATAAGCTTTTCAAAAACCAAAATGCAATAGATTACCCCCAACGTTTTCAAATATTTCAAACCTCATTAGATTGCATTTATTACATAGACATTTAATTTTATCTTCTAAAACAAATTCTATTTTTGATGATGAAAATGATAAAAAATATTCAACACCCTCAATATATATAAGATTCATATCAAAACTATCTAAATTTTTGTGATAATTTATCTAATCATGATTATGTAATAAATATTTTTTTCAACTTCCTTCTTCCACATTTCTCTAAAAAATATAAAACAAAAAAAATTATATGATTAATTTGATATAAGAAAAATATCCAATAAATAGTAGAAATTTTAAAAATTATAATTTACTTTCAAAAATTTTTAATTTTATCTATTTACCATTTATTATTATTGTTGACTTTATTGTTACATTTTTCTCTAAAAATATAAAATAAAGAAATTGTTTATGATTTATTTGATATAATAAAAATATAATCCAAAAAATGTAGAAAATTAAAAAATTATAATTTACGTATAAACACTATTAATTTTATCTATTTATCCCTTATTTATGCTAATTAATACTACTTTTTACTATTTACAATTAATTTTTACTAATTATAGTGATTTAATGTTCATTTTTACTAATCATTACTAATTACCACTAATCTTTTTTAATCTTTTCAAATTACCACTAATTTTTAATAATTATAGTTTTTTATAGTTAAGTTTTACTAATTAATGATACTTTATAGGTAAATTTTAATAATTATAGTGATTTATCAAAAAAAAATTAATAACTACTGCAAATTTTAACTATTAACTATAAATTATTTACTTATTATAGTAATTTAATGTTCCTTTATACTAATATTTACTAATTACCACTAATTTTTACTAATTACCAGTAATTTTTAATAATTATAGTTATTTACCTTTAATTTTTCTAATTGTTACTAATTTTTGATAATTATAGTGATTAAACATTAATTTTTACAAATTTACTGATAATTTTTACTATTTTTTACTAGTTGCCACTAATTTTTACTAATTACCATTAATTTTTAATTATTATAGTGATTTAATGTTCTTTTTTACTAATATTTACTAAATAATACAAATTTTTGCTAATTTTGTCTAATTACCACAAATGTTTAATAAATATAGTGATTTATCATTATTTTTTACCAATTAAATATACTTTATGATAATTTTTAATAATTCTAGTGATTTACTGTTAATTTTTTCTAATTACTGCTATTTTTTACTAATTAAACTGTTTCAACACTAATTTTTACTAATTTTTCATCATCACTACTAATTTTTACTATTTTTTAGTCATTATTGCTAATTTTTACTAATTTTTAGTCATTTCCACTAATTTTTACTAATTTTTTCTAATAAACTCTAATTTTTATTAATAACACTGATTTTTAAAAATTATAGCGATTTACCTTTAATTTTTACTAATTGTTGCTAATTTTTACAAATTGTAGTGGTTTAACATTCATTTTAACTAATTACAATTATTTATTAAAAATACCATAAATTATTATTACTTATTACTAAGATCTATACATTACTACTGAGTTATATTAATTAATACCATTTATTTATCAACTATAATTAATTACTATTAATAACACCTATTACTAATAACTAAAACAAATTATTGAAAATTAAAACTGTTTACTTTTAATTAAAAACATTACTGCTAATTAAAACTAAAAATTTCTAATTTAAAATAACTATTGCAGGTACTCCATCATCTACTCATGTTGCTGCTCCTTCCGTTAATGCATCTCCTCCCCCTGTTGTTATTGATACCATAGATGTGTCACATCCTACCTAGACTGGTTCTCGTGACCTCATGAAAAATTTGCACATGGTTGGAAAAAATTGGTCCTACATTTTTAAAATCTTCAACTAATGAAATTAATTTCTGTCAACCATGTCCAAAATTGTCTTCCCCATCACCTGAAAATTGAGGACCTATTTCATTTTCAGTTCTCTAGTAATTTATAATAATTTATATTATTTCATAGAAATTTATAATAAATTATACTAATGTAAAATATTTTTATTAATTTATACAAATTTTATGTTTTTGGATTTTTTTAAAATTTATAAAAAAATATTAATTTATAATAATTTATAATAATTTATACTATTTTATATCAATTTATTGTAAATTATATCAGTTTACTAATTCTTTTATATGACATTTTATTACTAAGTTTTACTAATTATTACTAATTACCACTAATTATTACTAATTATTTTTAATTATTGCTAATTAACACTAATTATTAATAATTACTACTAATTGTTAATAATTACTTCTAATTCCCACTAACTACTACTAATTATTACTAATTAGTGATAATTACCACTAATTATCACTAATTACCAATAATTACCACTTATTATTAGTTTTTATTAGTCTAAAAATTTTGTTACTAATTACCACAAATTACTACTAATTACCATTAAATATTACTTAATTTTACTAATTATTACAAAGTACTACTAATTATTACTTGGTACTACTAATTATAAGTAATTACTAAAAAATAGTTCTCATTAAAAATAATTATTAACAATTAAAACAAAATACTAGTAATTAAAAATAATTTCTATTACTTAAGACTAATTAATGAAGAATAAAAATAACTAATTCTAATTAAATCTAATTACTGATAATTAATAATAATCATTACTAAGATAAATAATATAAATTAAATAAAAAAATAAACACATCAAATAAATACCTTAAAACTAAATCTTTCGACGGATGTAAAGCCTGAAAGTTTCTCACCTATAAAATTTAAAAATTTTAAAACCATAAGCCAGAGAATATGATATTAGAGAAGGAGAGAAGAGTATAGAGGAGAATAGAATGAAAAAAAATTAGGGGGTATATAGGTTATATAATTTTTCATGAGACCAGTCACAAATAGAACCACTGTTATTAATTACGACGATGGTAAAATAGAGTATTTGTGACAGGGTCTTTCGCAAATACCCTCTGCCGACAGTTCATTTGTGATGGGAGATAATTCTGTCGAAAATAAAAAATGATCATGGAATAAATTTGTGATGGGTCACATTGAAAATACTTTCCTGCGGTCAATTTATTTGTGACGTTAGTTAACTCTCTTCGCAACTAAAAAATGACGAGAGGGTATTTACGATGGGGGTATATTCCCATCACAAATAATCTTCTTAGGGTTTGGTTTGCAGCGTGCACCAAATGTATTTTTCATGGGAAAAATTTTCATTGCAAATAATGTTTTTTTAACAACTATTTTCAATGGGAAATGAATCTCATTGCATATATTCTTTGTCGAGGGACTATTTGTGACGGGTGATGGGCCTGTCGCGAAAAACCTTCTTCTCCAGAGTGAAAGAGTTATATATACAATCATGGGTTATGATTATAAGGTTGATTATAAATTCAAAGTCATAAATCCCCCTTTTATGTTTTATGTGATGGTAGTTTACAAAAATTGAGGATATTTTTGGAAAACATTTATCTGAATACAACTTATTTTTTTAGTATACGAAAGAGTTATTTGAGTAAGAATAATTTTACATTTTTTTTGAGTTTAGATTAAAGGGATTGGTAACCTTTAAGGATTATCTTATATTTGATGCTATAGTGATTATGGTTCAACGCAATATTTTAAATTTATTGGAATTATATTAATACAGTTCTATAAAAAGTGTAATCAGCATGTCGGGTGACAACTCGCTGCTTCTGACAAGGATGTGGGGATTTTACCCACAACATAAGGACAATAATGGTTTAGTGCCTACCACTAGCCTATGGGATGTTCTTTTTAATATGTTATTATTTTAGTTAAATGATTTGACAAATATATATTAATGATCAACCATTGGTGTTTCTATTGAGGTTTAGAGATTAATGTATTATACTTACAAACATTTCCTAACCATAGTGTATTTAAAAATAGTTAAAGATGGGAGGAAAGACATTTCACTCTTTTATGGATCTTATATCCATTAAAAGTGAATATTAGTGCTTCAAGCATTAAAAATCCATTTTTATATTTTTATTTCTTTGATTAAGCGATGACTTGGAAATTTATCGAAGCATAATCAAAGGATGAAATTTTGGTCATAAAATAGAAATTTATTAAGTCATTATATTTCCTTATATTGTTAAACAATAAAATATTCCCACAATATTTGGAAAATGATGTTAAAAAATATATTATCCTATTACCTTCATATCCAATGAATCAAATATCCTTTTAAATCACCACATATTTATGGTTTTTAGGACTTTAATTTTCCATTCATCATTCACTTTCTTATGATTAATGACCTATATCACTCTCTATAATGATTTATTATTTTCTTCGATGCCCTTATCTTCACTTTCCACCAATTTTTTCCAAATTATAAACCTAATTTTTTGTTATTCCATATGAACATTTTGATTCCCTTTCTCTCTTACTAAGATGATGTTTTTAACCCTTTTTACAATGTAGGTTTTCAACAATGTAATTTTCAAAAAGAAACCCCTTAATTTTTGAGCACGTGATCAAATTGTGAGGATGAAATTTATTTAAGGTGGATAGAATGTAACAACCCAAAATTATAAAAGAATAAAATTTTATTTTAAATCATATGATACACTCAACACTAAGCTTAAACAACCCCTAAAATATATTTCTTTAAATTTAAGCTCTTCGATAACTTCTGAAACATGCAAACCTACATCTAAATGAACTATAATATAGTATAACATTATAATATAGCTCTTAAAATGGAATGCATTAATATAAATAACTAAAAAATTAAAATTATTATTATCTATTTATTTGAAATAAAATAAGAATCATTTAAATAAAAAGTTTTTTGAAAAACTGTATTTTTTATAGAAGATGGTTTAGTCTTGTTTTACCCACATGATTAAAAATTATATTTTACCATGTGTATAAAATTTATTTAAAAAAAACATAATTTCTGAAATTATCATATCAAAATTATCTTAGTCAAAATGTTTTTGATTTTTATGAAAAGTTTCATTTCTTGATAAATAGTGAAAATACTGATTTTTATTGAAAATTGACTCATCGTTTAAATAATTAACATGGTTAAATTATATTTTAAATTGGTTTTAAATTAAAATTATTAAAATTATTTTACAATTTAACTAATTTGGGTCATTGGAATAAATTTCACATTTAATTTTTAAATTAAAACATTATATTCTTATGATAATTTTCTATTTGGAAACCTGCTTTTTCATCACATCTCTGGGTAAAATTTTAAAATAAAACCTACCACTTATGTAAATTAAGTTCAGAAAATTTTATTTCATATTTCTAATCAAAATAATTTATATAATCTAATAATTTCAAGTTATGTTTTTCTTTAAATGAGTAGTGAAAAAAACAAAAAATTATTATCGTGATTAAGGTAAAAATAGGTTTACCAGGGGTTAAACTAAGAAGATAAGTGTTAAAATGGCCTAAAACGTATCAAAACATTGGAGACTAGAAATACATCATCCTTATCCATCCCAAATTATAATATAATTTTATTTGGAAATTTTTTTCCTTCGGTATTACTTTATCATTTTGAATTCTATTGGGGAGTTTCCATGTAATTTTCAAGAGGGATTCCTTTCCTCACTTAAAAAAGGGGACTCACTACCTTCAATTATCCATAACTATAAATCCCTTTGGTTTGACCAAAACCTGAAAATAATCCATTCCCAACATCCTTTGACACATTTTAGATCTACTATTATTCCCAAAAGTCCTACCATATTAACCTTAAGAGGAGATTCAAAGAAGGTTTCTCTTAGAGATGGTAATTATCTTAATAAAGAACTTTTATTCTCATTCTTCTTTTTATGCATTAAATTATGTATTAAAACTTAAAATATAATAACAACATTATATCCCATATACTTATATATTTTTATGTTTATGGAATAATATTTATCCATATACACTTCCATCAAATGGGAAATTAAATGGTTTATCGTGTGTACAGCGTACTGCCTCCTTGTGAACAGATGTAAATCAATTTTTTGTCAACACCTTTCATGGTTCGATATAATTATGGAATTAATGCTTATATATAATATTTATCATATAAATATACTTTTTGAATTATAATTTCACATATATATTCTTACTTTTCATGCCATTTAGAATATGATAACAACGCTCGTGTGTATGGCGGACTACATCCTCAAGAAGCGATATGAATCATTTTCCTTTTACACTTTACATGGAATATAATAAGGATAAGTTTAATGAATATTATATATATATATATGAGATGATAATAATTCTTTAAATTCAATATATCACCAAATTTATTACCCTTTTACCCATTAAGGGATTGATATCATCGCTCATGCATATGTACAACCTACCATCTCCATGAAGCGATGCAATTCATTTATCATACCCAAATTTTAAGAGTGGTTCTTATAATGTACCTAATAACTAAATTTTATACATAAAATTATTATAATTATGGATGTTATGTTATTATATCCTCTATACAATAACTATGGATTTCATTACAAAACATGCATGAGAAAACAAGGCTATTATCACCCAAAATAATGAGAATAATGAAATATTATTAAAAAACAAGGGTTAAATGTTATCAAAGGATCATATATGATATTATAAAAATTATTATGGTTTTTCCTAAATTAATAACATTTTTAAATCCATTATACATGTGTTTAATGGATTTTCAACTAAAGGTAAGTGTGAGGTAATAGACTTCGTCTCAATTTCTCTTCATTGAGGAATAGTTTAATGTTATTATCCTAATTTATTTTATATGGTATATATATTACATTTTATTCATGTAATATAATGAATAATTCATACATAATGTTATTTAAAGTTTAAATTTTAATTATTTCATCTAAGGGGATTTTACTTGAAAATTACCATGTGGTAAAAATTCTCATAACACAATTTATTTCCATTGGTTTATATTACTTATTCATTATATTTATCATTTAAGATTATGTGTGTAAATAATTTTGATTATATTATGTTGTATTTCCATTTTTTATGTGGATTTAAATTTGATACATGTAATCAATACATTGATTAATTCTCACATGAACATTATGATCGTTTTGAGGGTTTATTTCACAATCTTATTTTAATTGAGATTTTTTATGATTGAATTTCCATTGAATGAAATTATTTGACCATTAGTAAATAAAACCCATTCAATTTCTTATCCTATGGTTATTAATAAATTTCTCATGTAATATTACCACTTTTACACACTTTGATAATTAAAATTATTGATAAAATGATTTTAATAAATTCTTACTTTATTTCAATCTTTGGTTAAAAATCATATTTATTACAAATCCTTGTATTCAGAAAAAAATTTCAAAATTTTTATAACATTCTAAAAATGGTTTATTGAAGAAATAATTACACAATTTTTAATTTTGACAAAAAAATTTAAAGAAATATTCAAGTCACTTTCCAAACAAGGCTCATTTGGATTTTACCCAAAATGTGAAAAGAATATTTGTTTTAAATTGTATAGAATGTAAAAAATTTCCTTCCTTAATGAATAATAAATGTTTTAAAACTTACATTATAATATTTAAAGTTTATTTTCAAATAAAAATTATTTTCAAAAAGTTTTGTGAACTTTTATTTTTAAAAGGGGATTTTGAAAATGATAATTATATTTTTATCAATAATGTTTTTAAAGGCATTTTTATGGAATTTCAATTCATCAAACACAAAAAGTTTTATTTTATATATATTACACCAGGTTAATTTGGTATTAATACCATACTTGTTCTTCCTCTATATGGTTTAGGACTATTTTGAACAAGGATAGTATTCACACTCACTTCCTTGGTTCGTTTTTGTAGTCATTAAATTTCCCTTGAATTATTCACTTTCCTATGATCCTTGTACATTATATTTCCCCTAAATATCCATATTATTTATCATGGATATTATTATTTATTAAACATTATCTCATTTATATATACCATATTTTAATTTGAAATTTTTTTGATTGAATGGGGAAATATTGATAATCTGTATTTTTATTCAATACAGATATTTAATGGTTAGTCATATTATTCATGAATTAAATTGATTATTCCATATGTGAGGAATTATTTGGAAATTAAAATATGGGGTGGGATCTGGTTATATATATCCCCTCTATTCATTTGTAGTCTCAGGTGATGAATTATTTGGATAGCCTTAGTTAAATGGGTTTCTGGTGTATACTTATCCATCAGTTTTAAACTATCATGATGAAGGTCTTGATAGTAGTGGTTTTCATGATGCTTGAGATTATGGTTTACAATAATTAATAATTTCATTTATTTAGAGATAATTTATTATTATCCATGATATTTTTACAATGATTTTATCTCTGGATACATTTCATTCTCAGTTTATTGATTAAATGGCATGTGGTTTCTATTAAACACCTTACCATATTGATTATGCCTTATCCTATTTTGGTAGTTATCATATTGATTAAATCACATGTGTTTTAAGTTATTTACCATTATATATTTATTATGATAGTCTATTTATTTAAATGTAATGTGTGTTTTGTTATTTAACTTTCCATGTTTATTATGTTTATTGATTCATGATAGCTTTCATTATACTTAACCCTTACTAAGTATTTGAACTCACCCTTAATTTTTTTACATTCCTAGGAATCCATGAAGTTTCCTTAATTAATATGAAAGGATATTCTATATGGATTAATATTATTCTATAAAAATTATGTTGTAATTTTTTTTAAATGTAATATGTGATTCATGTATGTATTCAGTTTAACAAGAATTTTATACTATCTAGTCCTTCAGGATATGATTCCTTGTAGCTTATTCCAATGTAATAAATTAAGATACTAGATCTAGGTTACTAGGTTTAACGTCATTCTGTTGGTATCATAGGAATTTTGGTAGAAACCTTGGTAACTAGATTCATCAAAACATAGATTAGATATCATAACTGTATGTCAAAATTTGAGGATATGTATAAAATATCATCCTAAAGTTTTTTTATGTAAGACATTATGTGATTTTTACCAGAAATACATCATTTTCTAGATAATAAGTGTATAAATGGTAATGTAATAGTTGTACCTAGGGGTAATAAATCCAAAATCGCACATTGGTCTTAACCTAATCTTCATCTATTTTACAACAATGGGCCCTACTTTGCACTTGGTTTGACATTCCCTAGTGATATTATTCAGATAATTCACATTTTCTTTAAAAACCATTTTGAATGTTTTGAATAGATGATGATAATTAATGAAAAATGTTAAGCTAAATATCTATTATATTAAAAATAAGGAGTTATTATTTATACATCCTATAAATTATTATATGGTTTTCCAACTATGATTATTGTTTCTCACACTATGATTTTTTTTAATCAGAGGAGGTAACCAAAAGTAATTGTGTTAATGTTGAACCTAAAAAACAATATAGTGAAAATAAAAAATAAAATGAAATGATGATGGGAGTGAATGATATCATTATTATGCTTAATCAGTTATACCTTAATATGATTAAAAACGTATGCCTTAACTAACACTTGGACTCACTAAAGATCTAAATGATAGAGTTTGTTAAGTACTCAAGTGGTGGATACCATGGATGAAAGAACGCTTGATTTCCATCATGTGAGAAATATGGAAGGATACACCCATGAAAGTGACTCTAATTAATATGAAAAATATTTATGTATAGAAAATAAGGGCATAAAGAAAATTATTTCCAATGAAAAATTAAGATTATAGTGGAAGAAAATTAATCTCATCCTATATATCCATTTATATATCATTCTCTTAAATGTTCAGAACATGGTCATTATCTAAGTCAATTCCATAATATATTGTTTAAAACATAGACAAAGTAAGAACCTATATTGAATGAAAATAGAAGAAGTATTTTTTTATTTGAATTCAAGAATTAAATTTTTTAATTTTTTTACCTATAGTATTTCAGTTATAAGAATCATGAAACTTATGAGGATTATGAAAAATTCCATAAGAATGTATGTATTCATTGACATAAGAGTTATATATTTTATCACGGGTAATGATTTTGAGGTTAATAATAATTTCAAAGTCTTAATTACCCCTTTTTGGGTTTTAGGTTACTAGATTTTATAAATCTTAAAGATATTTTTAGAAAACATTTATGGGAATACAACCTATAGGTTTAGTATATGAAAGAGTTATTTGAGGAAGAATGAATTTAAATTTTTATGTCTTAATATTAAAGGTATTGGAAACCTTTAAGGATTATCTTATCTTTGATGTTGTAGTAATTATGGGTCATCAAAATTTTGGAATTTTAAAGTAATTATATTAATATTGTTTAAGAAAAAGGAAAACCCCCATGTTAGGTGACAACCAGTTGCTTCTGGAAAGGCTATAGGGATTGAACCCAACTGAAGGAAGATAAGGGTTTAACACCTACCACTGGTCTACATGATGTTGTGTTTAATATGTCATTGTTTTTAGTTAAATTATTTGACAAATAAATATTAATGATTAACCAGTGGTGTTATTGTTGAGGTTTAGAGATTAATGTATTATATTGGATAGACTGTGCTAATCGTATTGGATTTGGAAAATAGATAGAGATATATAAAAATAATTTTCCCTTATTTATGGATGTTACAACCCGTCAAAATTTAATTTTAGTTATTATGGAACAAAATTTTCATTTTTGGATATTCATTTCTACAAGTAAGTGATGAATTGGAAGTTGATTGAAGCATGACCAAATGGTGAAATTGTGCTTATGAAATAGAAATGTATTAAGTAAGTATATTTCCTTATATTTTTAGACATTAAAATAATTCCTCAACTTTAGGAAAATTATCTTGAAACAAAAAAAAATATATCATATTATCTTTATAACCATTGAATCATATAGTCATTTTAAATCATTATAGATTTATGGTTTTGAGGTCCTTAACTTTCCATTTATTATCCACTTTATTGTGATCTATCATGACATGCCCAACCAGATCCTGCCTAGCTGGTGGAGTGTCAAGACACAACTACCCCATGCCCACCTATATAGGTAAGGGACTAGAAACAAGATCTGAAAGGCACAACTGACATGGGAGGCCTTTTCTTAATGTACCCATATGCACGTACCCAAACATGTCCCTGAAGAAGCGAAGAGGGATAAATATAAAATAAAGTAACATATATAGTAACAATCATACATGTAACAACCTATAAGGAATATAATTGTATGAAAGAATAATATGAAAATAAAGGGGAAAAATACACGTCCAAGTAGAAAGATGTCCCAACCTAAAAATAACTGGGAAAGTTAAATGCTAAGAGATCCTAGCTCCAAATCCTCAATCCTTGAACATCATACATGGTATCATGCACCAAGGTATCCATATGCTCCTCCAAAATCACAATCGTGCTATTTTTTATCTATATAATACAGGACACATGCAGTTGATCCCATGCAGGGGTGATTATGTACATACCCAGTGGGATGCATTAATAAGTCAAGGGTGAGAAATAGGATACACAATAGAAGTAAAAAAGATAAATCCATATAAAGAAATGATATCCAACAATAAAGATACATATATTATCATAAATTAAACCCATTAAGACATATAAAGGGGATCTTCATATCATAACCCATCCCAGGAAAAAGTCTACCAATAGTTCTAAGAGGTATATAGAAGATGCCTATTATCTCATGTGTCTATCCATTGAAGTAACCATGTTGATGGCCCACACCTCACTACAATGATACATTGTCGAGGGGGAACAATCTCCAAGTATATAATATGTTCCCTAGTGTGTCAGGGGAGTTCCACTCAATGTATAGAGGACCCAAAACCTAGTAAAATAGGGGTACCACACAGCTGGTAGAGGACCAGTGCCTTGGTCTATTAGGGGGTACCACTCTATAGATAGATGTCCCATTCCCCAGTCCATTAGGTGTAACGCTCAGTAGATAAAGGATCCAAAACCT
Organism: Viscum album; assembly: GCA_963277665.1. NCBI lineage: Eukaryota > Viridiplantae > Streptophyta > Magnoliopsida > Santalales > Viscaceae > Viscum > Viscum album. Next base: position 1,300,313,482 of record OY728121.1, read on the forward strand.
AGTTTTTTAGTGGGTATCACTCATTAGTTAGAGGATATGTGCCCTAATCTATTATTGAAGTAGTACTCAGTAGATAAAAGACCCATGACCTAATCCATTAGGGGGGTACTGATCAATAGATCGAGGACACATTCCCTATTATGGTAGGGGTTCCACTCAGCATATAAAGGACCCACACCCTAGTACTTTTGGGGGTATCACACCATAAATAGAGGACATGTTCCTAATTCCATCATGGAGTAATAATACTATCATGATCATGTCTGATCGATATCATCATCAAAAGCTTCCTTAATAAGCATCATGCTTAGAACATCTCTCACCATATCCTGAAATCCACTAAAATTACACCATCCAGTTTTACATGAAAAAAAATACTCTAGAAAGGCTATTGGGGGTCCAAATCCAAGTCCAAATTAAGGAGATATGAAATATGGAAAACTCATCAAGAAGTGAACGACATGTGAGGGGGTCCACATGGCGTGTGATTTTGCCTCTTCAACTAGCCATGTATAATAAGAACATATATCACTGGATATCTAGTATTACATGGCATGTAATGGAATTTCATGGAATGCCTGAGTCCCCAAGGGTCCTTTCCATGCTCCAGGTCATGCCCGTGTCAGGGTACATATCCATGTTTGTGACCATGTACCCTAGATGGGAACTATCTCGTGTACTCCCAAAATACACGTTGGGAATTACAACTCTAGCTAACAAGGTGTGTGGGGGTCCCACAAGTCGTGTGATACTTACCACCCCATAAACCTTATCTACTGCAAAAACTGAATAACACACCGTGTGTTATTCCAAACTACATGGCATGTAGTTGGGATTTTCACAGAACCTTAAAAATCCTCAATCAGTTCAAGATCTAGCTAATTGAACACAAAATACACCATTTTACAACCTAAAATGGTGGAATCTTCCTATGGCCATTAATTCTGGCCCTCTTATGGCCAAAAATAGGATCTACAACACATCCTCGTGATGCTGCCTCCCCCACAAGTTCTTGTCATCTTAGATTCAGATACTAGATCCATGAATTGATAATAAATACCCACAACCCATCCGAATTCATCCTCAAATTTTCATGTTGATCACCATAAAATAAGATACTGCAAATCCAAGGGTCAGATCATTCTTGATCTTGACCGGTAATGTTGAAATATGGTCCTCATAGAACAACGATGAAGAACATGAAGAATGATGGGGGGAATATCAAGAACCAAGGGAGAAACCATCATTTTCCAAGAATTATTGGATAAGGAATGTAGATTTGGGATGTATTATGTGATAAACATAAATTAAAGGGGATAAATTGAATAAACAGTCTAAATATAATACATTAGATCATGAAAATTCTCAATTTGAACAGAGATTAAATAATAGGGGTTTGATCATGATCATTCTTTTAATAATAAGGTAGGAATTTAAAAAAGATGATTCCTACCGTGAATTTTGACCATTTTATGATGAAGAACATAACTACCAATGATGTAGATAATCTACCGCATTATTTGTGCCTCGATCTAGTTATCAATTCAGTTGTCGAATCTTGATTCTCCAATGAATGGTGGAAGAACCTCCTCTTAACGATCCGAGGGTTATGCATCTAACCCTCGATATATTCCATAACATGATATTTATATAGTGAATTAGGTTTTAATGAATTAATTTCCAACTCAAAAATTTCATTTTATTAATATTGGGGAGATAACACAAAATCAAGGGGGTGATAGATTTAGAGACCTAGGGCATCACCAATAACATGAGACATCCCAGTAGAAGGAAAGAATTTAGGACTGCGGAATTATATAAGAGGAAATCTCAGGGTTGCCATAGAGGCCAAGAAGTCAGCCATGTAATTACCTTCACGTCAGATGTGAAATATCTCCATATCACTATTGAGCAAGGATCTGCACTCCTGAATCCGGTAAAAGATATGTCAAGGGGTGATATTTTTCCCAATGATAGGGTTCAAAATAATCTTAGAGTACAACTCCACAGAGGATAGGGAAACATTCCTAGACCTGCATAAGGAAAGACCACTAAGCATGGCTTTTGCCTCTGCTTTGAGCGGGTCACTAGGTCTGAAGTATGAACTAAAATGAATTAATTAAAATAATTAATTAATTCACTTAATGTTCTCACTAACGATCCCTTATCTGAATGTCCTGTGATGACCAATTTTAGTTCATACCTAGATTAAAACACATTAACTCAATTCAACCATAGTCTTAGATTTTTGATTCGATCCACTATTTATAAGATGCTCCATTTTTTAAGTAAAAATATGTGTGTGTGATATAAAATATATTTAATATTATTATATAGTTAAATTTGGGAACACTTTTCCTCAGAATCATGTGCCATCTCAATGCCTGGCTCTAAAATAATTCCTTTGTATATTTCAAAGTGTTATAAGGAAAAAAATAATATCTCTATATTATTTCATCATTTAATAGTTATGTACTAGAAAAGAAAAAAATATATAAAAAAAGCTTTGGATGTTGAGCTGGCATCTGGCTCTCCTACTCTTAGGAGCTCTCCTGCTTACTCCCATGTTGACACAACACAGGAACCAAGGGAATAGTTCATCAATGTAAGATCCTCTCATGTTGATCCATGATCAACACTAGGTTCTATATGAAAGCGGGTTCATCCTTGATGTCCATCTTTCCCTATTCAATAACTAGTGTGTTGTCATGCACATATCTCCACAAGTTGCGACACATAGAAACTTCAGGAACCTGCTCCAATTGAGATGGTAAGACAAAGTAGTAGAAAACTTCTCCAACACTCTAAAAGATATCTAATGACCTGATGAACCTCTAGGATAACTTAACTCGCATAAAAATATCTACAATCCCTATCACGGGGAGAATCTCAAGAAAATATGGTCTCCCTACATGAACTCCAAGGGACTACAACATCGATCTTCATAAGATTTATTCCTTCTCTGAGTATTCCTCATCTTCTCATGGGCCACTTAGACCTTATCCATATTCTTCTTCACCATCTCTATCTCAAAAAGAGATTCCCCAAGGATCATAATCCTTCATAAGGGTGACCTACAAGGTCTCTCATACAGGTCTTCAAAAGGTGTTATACCAATAATAGAGTGGTGGGTATTATTATAACAAAACTATGCTAAGGGTAAGTGGTCCTCCAAATTCCATCCAAAGTCTAACTTACTATCCCTAATCATATTCTATGGAATATGGAGAGTGTGCTTAGTTTTTTATCCATCTAGGGGTGAAAGGTGGTACTGATCCTCATTTGGGCCTTGAATTCCTCCTCCAGTCCTCTCCACAACCATGATGTGAACTACACATCATGGCTGCAGAAAATTGTTCAGGAAACCCCGTGAAGGTGGTTGATATCTCATATATAAAACTATCTCAAACTATCCCCCAAACTATGATCCTTGATAGAAAGTAACTATTCGGACTCCAGAAGTCAGTCAACAATCACCTAGATGGCTTCACCACCTCTCGTTATCTGTGGAATACCTATCAAAAAATCCATATATATTCCATCCCATTTCCACTCCAATATCCCAAGGGGTTGTAAAAAACCTACCAGATTCTAGTTCTAAGACTTTACTAGCTGACACATGAGGCATTGAGAGATGAAATCAACAATGATCCACCCCATTCCATCCCACCAAAACTATTTTCGAAGGTTACTATACATATTCTAAATATCCTAAGGATATCTGACCACATAAAATCTCATAGTTGATGCCTCCAAATTAGGAATCTCTCACAAATTGGAGAATAGGAGGATTCAACACCATCGAATGAATAAAATCTTTACCCTCCCCCTCAACTAGGGTTGGATTCAAGGAATCCAACTAATCTGACACCTCCTGGTCCAAAGATCTTGGGACATCCTACTAAGGTAATCTTCCACCATGGTTTCAGTTCCCAAAGTATAGACTATCTCAAAGTAATATTATAGAAAGAACTATAACCATAACCTATCTCAAAGTCATGTATTATGGGTTATGTCGGGCCTTGTTCCTTGGGCCTACGGGTCATGTACGGGTTCCCCTTCAACCCTTAAAAGGGGTATTATCTATATTAAAATAGAAAATAAGGCCTTAAGGACATTCAAAGTAATGGTTTGCGTAAACAACAAAGAGCACCCCCAAAATATAGTCCCCTAAATCCTCAGAGTGCAGACTACCAATGAAAACTATATGTCATGAGTAATGTAGTTCTAACCATGGGGTATCAAGTACCTTGACCCATATGTGATAACTTCCAACCTCTTCAACAACACATATCGGAGACCATATCCATAGGAATCACAATATACTATAAATTCCACACCCGCCACTAGTAGTCTCAAAACTGGAGTAATCGTCAGCCTTAGCCTCAACTCCTCGAATGATCTCTAGCACTTCTTATTCTAGTTAAACGGATAACCTTTATGAATTATTGATATTAAAGGGGCTAAAATCCTATAGAAGTATTCTAAAAACCTCTTGTAGTTCCCCTCTAAGAAAAAAACTCTACACCTCTAACACACTCTTGGGTGGCACCCAATAAATCCCCACATTGATCTTCATCGGGTCCATATCTAATAAATGCTTAGAAATGACAATCCCTATAAATTAAATATCATGGATCCAGAACTAGAACTTTGAGACATTAACATAAATCTAGATCTCCCAAAGCAAGTCTAGGACCTTTATTAAGTGCTATGCATGCTCATCCTTTGATGTAGATTATACGAGTATGTCATAAATAAAGACAATAATAAATCATTACAAGTATAGCTGAAAGATATGGTTTATTAAAACCATAAACATAGCAGGGGAATTATCCACACTGAAAGGCACCACTAAGAACTCATACTGATGGTAGAGACATCTGAATACCAACTTCAGAATATTAGCCTTGTGAACTATCAACTAGTTGTATCGAGACTTGATATTGATCTTTGAGAACCATTTTGTGGCTCACAACTAATCAAAGAGGTTGTAAATCCATGGAAATTCATACTTGTTCTTTTTTTTGGCCTGGTTTAGGTGATGATAATCTATAAAAACCCACAAGATCCCATTAACCTTTTTCAATAAAATCACTAGAGATTCCTAAGGGGACACCTTAGGTATGATAAAACACTTTTCCTGAAGGTCATCCAGATGAAATTATAGCTCTCAAAGCTCAGTAGAGAACATTTGATATGCCATTAAAGATATCTAAGTGGTCAGAGTTTGGAACTCAATGAAAACATTCATCAACTATCATGGACGTAGTCAGGGAATTTCCTCCTTAAATACATCCATAAAATCCTCCATGGCTAATGGAATCCAGATTCCTCAAGAGCCTGTTACACCAAGGGGTACAATCTCCAGCTGATGGGTGATGGGATGAAGCTTCTTAATCACAATACCCACTCGATACTTCATGAGATCTATATCATCTTGAAAGGAAAATATCATCCCATCAGTGTGAAAGAATCTAAATCATCTATGGTGAAAGTTAATCTGGGATCGTACCATAGACAACCAGACCATACCCAAGATGAAATCATAATGTCCTATCATGGTGGCCAAAATATCCTATGTGAAACTCTCTCCACTAAGAAATATCTTGAATTTTTGGCTTGTAAAAGATATCCAAGAATCATTCCCTATAGAAACCTCTAGGAAGAGATTATTGGCTAAAGCCTCAGTTGGGAGCTCCTTTTCTTCCACCAAGAGTAAATAGATGTAGGAATTAATCTCACATATGTCTACTAATACTTATTAAATAGTAGAATAAACATATATCGTACATCTAATAATATCACGATCCACCGATTCATATTCCTCCATCGCCTATAGCTTCCCACAACCTAGACCACCAACTCCCTAAGCCTAATGTGGGCCTTTTGATGGTGGTGGTGGTGGAAGGAGATCATATTGTTTTATGTCACCCACAACTCCTCCTCCTAGAGCCCCCACCTACTCCTATACCAACTTCCACTCCCTAGGGGCCTCCATTACCTCGCCTGGGAGATACATGATCACAACGTCGCATTTACCATGGTAGACATCCACTATCTTCCTTCCCACATTAACATGTCAGGTTTGGAAATCATGTGTCATGTGACCTCTCCCATTACATGCATGGAACCTCTCTTATCCAGGATTCCTTGGTCCTATGAATGGATTTTAGGCTGGCTGACCACATGTCTAATTTTAGTTATGGGGAAGTATCCTACGTCAATACCCTACCGACAAGCTCCTTCTAGCTTTTTCAGATAACTCAACCCCATGACACCCACAACGAAATATAACTGCATGGTATTCCCCTAATAGAAATATCTATATTACCGTCAATCACTCCAACATTCCAATATAAGTATTAATGCAATGGGGTATCATACTATCATGATTTTCTCAGAAAATACCCTTCTCAAACTTCTGAGCCTGAAATTATCCACCCTAAATCATGTCGAGGTAGTATTACATGAGGTCAGTGAACCTTGATACATACTTTGAAACCAACATCCCTCCCAGATACAACTCTGGACTCCCATGAATCCAAAATAAGCACAAGAAAAATGGTTAATGTTCCTAATGATATATCTTCTCGATTTCAATCCATGATTGTCAACTCATCATGTATCTATGTGACTAAGCTACACTAGCACCTAGCTTCTCTGTGAAAAAGGCTGGATTCTAGTGAAAAAAACCAAATATTTCAGTGTTTTTATAAGCCCAAAAACTTGGATCAATGACTCTAGATAATCCTCCATTGCATGGGAATATAGCTCACTTCAGAGCCTTAGCAGTCTCTAGCAATGGAACTCACAAAGTGTGATAATCCTGCACACATCCTTAGCCTTATCTTCTAGTACTATCTCCTCCATGATAGGTAGGGGTGTTACTACCAACACTCCTGGAGGAAGGATGTCACATGATGGCCCCTAAACTGAGGCAAATCACTCATTAGGTCATCGCCACGAACCTGAATCAGTAACCTGGCTGGATTTCTTCACAGAGGGAGCCAAAAAATTTAATAAATACATACTATAGCTACATGAGCATATATATATGGGGATCTAAGTCCATATGGATAATCAAATGAATCAATCATATATGATTCATGTATCAATGTTCTCTATATCCAATGTCTTGGTATATCAGGTTGATAAGATGGTGGTCATAGTCCGGATATATGGATATGTCACTCGTCACACAAATACTGACCTCCCTGCCTAAAACCCACACTTGAGACACTTTGACCTTATTTACCTATGTCCCAACAAAATACTCATATGGGGAAAATCCAAAAATTATTCTAAGGAACGAACCAGCTATGATAAAAATTTATCATGACCCCGCCCACTAGAGCCTACCTTGCTAGCAGAGAATCGAGCTGCAACTACCCAAGCCATGCTCTATAGGCCAGGGGCAGGTGACAAGAATTGAAAGGCATAACTAACATTGGAGGAATTTTCCTAATGTACCTATATGCATGGACCCAAACATCTCCATGTAGAAGTGAATAAGAATAAATATAAAAAAAAGTAACTTCTAGAGTAACAACCATACATGTAAGAACCTATAGGGAATACAAAAGTATGATATCTCTAAAAATTAAAAGGGAAAAATACCTGCCCAACTAGAAAGATGTCCCAACTAGAAAATAACAGGGATGGGTAAATGATGAGAGATCTTGGATCTATAAATCCTAGTCGCAACCACCATACATGGTATAATGCACCAGGGTATCCCTATACTCCTATTAAATCATTTTCAAACTATCTATCATCTTCATAAGATGTGATATATATAGTAAAATCACATGTAGAGGTGAGTATACACATACCCAATAGGATTCCCCTAAAGATGAAGGGGGAGAAATATGAGACATGATAAAAGAAAAAAACTCAACCCATGTTAATAAATGAAATACAATAAAGAGGGTACAAAAATAATCATAAAAGAAACCCAGTAGGATAGGGAAAGGGGATCTCCATATCATGACCCAGCCTAGGAAAATTGTTTACCAACAATTATATGACGTCCATCAAGGATTCCCAATATCCCTTGTGTCTCTCCACATAAGTAACTGTGTAGAGGGGAAAAAACCTCACCATTGTTCTGTATAATATAGGAGACACAATCTTCAAGTAGAGGACCCATTCCCTAGTTCATTAGGGTGTTTTAATCAATATAAAGATGAACTAATCCCTCGTATAATAGGGTGTACCATTCTGTAGGTAAAGTATTTGTTCCCTGGTCCGTCAGGGGTGCCACTAAGTAGATAGAGGATTTACAACCTATTCTGCTATAGGGTACCACTCAATAGATAGAGGACATATGACCTAGTCCATTATCTGGGGTATAATTCAGTATATGGAGGACAAATATCCTTATCCATTATGTGGTACCACTTAGAAAATAGAGGACTAGTTCCCTAGACCCTTAGGGGGGTACCACTCAGTAGATAGAGGACATGTACCATAGCCCGTTAGGTGTGGGTACCACTCAGTTTTTAGAGTACCAACTCCCTAGTATGGAAGGTGTGCCACTCACTATATAGAGGACCCACACCCTAGTAAGATAGGGGTTCCACAACATAAATAGAGGACTCACACCCTAGTCTGTCAAGGGGGTACCACTCTAATGATCTTGTCTTACCACTGTCATCGTTGAATGCTTCCAAAAGAGGCGGCATGCTTGGAACATCTCAAATCCTATCCAAAAACTCCTTACAAATTCCACCATCACGTTCTGCATAGAAAAAAAAACTCAAGATAGGATACTCATGGTCCAAATATGATCCTAAAAACATGATACGATAGATGAAAAACTCATGATGAAGTAAATGGTATGTGAAGGGGTCCACATAGTGTGTGACTTCACCTCATGATTGGGCCATGTCTTCTCAAAACATATATCACTAGATATGTAGTATTACACAGTGTATAAGGGAATAACATTACATACCTCATCCACTCAAGTTCCTTCCCGAGCTCCTGGTGGTAAATATGTATGGGTACATCATTTTTGTGAACATGTAGCATCGAAAGGTGTTATACCATGTAATACTAGATTATATGACAATCCTTCCAGCTTTGGGCCACATGGTGTGTTAGGGTCCAACATGGTGTGCGAAGCATATCTCACCCAGAAACCCTATCTACTGTAAAACCAAATAACACATCGTGTGTTCTTTCGAACTACACCATGAGTAGTCGGTATTTTTACAGAACCCACAGAATCCTTATGTGGTTTCAGATCTAACTTCTATGCAACCAATTCTTCCTTTTTACCACCTAAAAATGGTGGAATATTCCTCTTTCCATCAATTTTGTCCCTCTAGTGGCCAAAAATTGGATCTTTAGCCCTGGAAAATGATGTCATCCTCACTATGAGCACCTCCCATCATTTTCATCTTGGATTCAGATCACGGATCCATGAATCCATAACTAATACCCACAAACCATCCAGATTCATCCTTGAATCATTATCTGAATAATACCAAATGAATATTTTGTGAATACAGTGGTCTGATCAAGCTTAATACCACCTGACATTATTGAATTATGGTCCTTGGAGGCCAATGGGAAATAATTCAAAGAGAGATGGGGGAAAACAACAAGAAATATGGGTGAAACAATAATATTTGAAGAATTATTAGACAAAGAATATAAATTTGGGATTTATGGGGTGAGAAACACGGCACAAAGGGGATAAATCAAAAAAAAATCTAAATCTGATGGATGAGGTCATAGAAAGGGTCAATTTAAACATGGTTTGATGAATGGAGGTTATATCTGGATAAATATTTTAATCAAAAGGGTGGAATATAAAAAATAAAAAATCCAACCTTGATATTTTGGAATTTTATGATGAATAAAATAGATGCTAATGTTAGAGATAATCCATTAAGTTTATTTCATCTAGATCCGGTTGTAGATTTAATCACCAGATCTTGATTCACAAACAAAGATTAGAATAACTGCATATTAATGATCCCAGGTTTATGTTGATAGCCCTGGTGATTTTCTATAACATAATATTTATAGTTGTAATTAGGTTTAAATTAATTAATTGAAATAAATAACTAATTCAGCTAACGTACCCAACAACGGTCTCTTTATCTAAATGTCCCTTGTCAAGAAAAAATTGGTCATGCCTAGGGTATAGCCCACACTGCATATTTAACTATGGTTTTTATTTTTGATTTGAGAATCCATGTATCATATACTCAATTATTTCTATAAAACCATGTATGTGTGACATAAAATATATTCAATATTTTTATAAAATTTATTCTAGGAACACCTGGACGTGGAATCATGTGTCTTCTCAGTGGCTGCGTATGAAAATATTCCTTTATAGATTTCAATGTCTTACAAATCAAAAAAGGGTCTCTACATGGCCAATGACCTATATCACCCTCGATAATTTTTTACACTTTTCATCTATATCCATATATTCACTTTCCAACAATATTCTCAAACTTAGAAACCCAGTTATGGGTTATTCTATATGACCTTTGTACTTCCATTTCTCTCTAAATAAGATGATGTTTTATTAAATCTTTTTATGATGAGGTTTTTCTATAAAATAATTTCCAAATATCAAACCCATAATTTTTCAATGCAAGATCTAATTATAAGGATGAAAATTATTTAAGGTGGTAAGAATGTAACATGTTCAAATTATAAAATATTAATATTTCATTTGATAGTGTATGTGACACACAACACTAAGCTTAAACCAGCCACCAAATATATTTCTTTAAATTTAATCTCTTAGATAGACTGGGGAACATGAAACAGTGACTCTAAATGAACTATAATATAGTATACCATTATAACATATCCATTAAATTGGATGGTATGAATAGTACTAACTAAATTATTAAAATTAGTATTATCAATTGATTAGACAAAAATAAGAATTATTTAAAATAAAAGTTTTCTAAAAAAACTCTATTTTTTCTGAAATACGGTTTATTCATGCTTGGAAAACATAATTTAAAATTAATTTTAACCTATTTTAGAAAATTTATTTGAAAAAATAAAATTTATTTTTGAAATAATCATATCTAAATTATCTAAGTGTGAGTTTTTGAGATTTTTATGAAAAGTTTCATTTTCTCATGAACATTGAAAAATACTAATTTTTGTTGAAAACTATATTTACACTTAAAAAATTTTAAAAAAATTAAAATATATTTTAAATTATCCTTAAATTAAAACTATTTTAATTATTTTACAACTTAATTAATTTTGTTCACTGTAATAAATTTCATATTTAATTTTCATATTAAAACCATCTATTCTCATGATAATTTTCTCTTTGGAAATCCTCTTTTTCATCATGTTTGTGGGTATAATTTTAAATTGAAATCTACCAAATTTTGAATTAAATTGTAAAAAATGGATTAAAAATTTAATAATAATAATAATAATAATTTATATTATCTAATAATTTCAAATTAGTTTTTTACCAAAATGAATATAGAAAACTGTAAAAAATAACTACTATGGTTAAGGTGAAAATGTGTTTACAGGAGGGTTAAATTAAGAATATAAAGATTTAAATGACCTAAAAGCTTGTAAAAATATTATTTTATAGACATATATAAACCTTATACGTCCCAAATTAGAATCTATATTCATTTATAAGTATTTTTATTTGGAATTACTTTATCATTTTGGATTCTTTTGGGAAATTTTCCAGAGGGTTCCCTTTCCCCACTTATAAAAGGGCACTCGCTCCCCTCACTTATCCACACCTAAAAAGTAATTTTTCTTGAAAAAAACATAAAAATATTCCTCCCCAACATCATTATTCAAATTTTGATATATTTTTCTTCATAAGATTACAACCATGGGGTCCTTATTAGGAGATCCAAAGGAAATTTCTCTTGTAGAAGGTAATTATCTCAACAAATCTCTTTCGTTTTCGTTTTTATTTTTCCAAATAAAACTATGTATTAAGACTTAAAATATAATAACACCAGTATATAAAATATAATAAGATTTTATTATGTTTATGGAATAATATTTTTCCATCTCCACTTCCACCAAATGGGAAATAAAATTGTTGATCCTGTAAACGGTGGACTAACGACTTACGAATCGATGTAACTCATTTTTCATCAAGAACTCTCATGGTTGGATATAATTATGGAGTTAATATTTATAAACAATATTTATGATATAAATATTATTTACTAATTATAATATCACTTATAACTTCTTACTTTACATAACATTTAAAATGACATTACATCACTCCTGTGTATGGCAGATTACCACCTCACAAAGTGATGTGAAAAATATTTCACTTAAGATTTACATGAAAAGTAATTAGAAGAAACTAAAAGAATATATGTGATATATATGAGATAATATTGATTTTTTAAATTCAATATATCACCCACTTCTTTATCCTTTTGACCATTTATGTAATGATATTGTCACTCGTGCATACGTATGGCCTACCAACTCTACGAAGTGATGCGATTCATTTTCTATACCCTGCTTTTAAGAGTGGTTATAATAATGTATCTGATGATTAAATATTATATTTATAAAATTATTATCATTATAAATATTATTTAATTATTTAATATGTATAATAACCAAAACTTTCATTATAAAACACGCATTAGAAAAGAAGACAATTAGGACTCAAAAAATGAGAATAATGAAATATTATTAAAAAATAGGAAGAAACAGTATGATAATAGGATCATATATGATATTATAAATGTGTTTATGGTTATTTTATAAATTAATAACATGATTAAACCCATTATATAGGATGTTAAATCATGTTTAACTAAAGGAAATAGTGAGGTAAGGGACTTCATCTCAATTTCTCTCCATTAAGGCATATTTCAATGTTATACCACAATTTAATTTTATATAGTCTATATACTACCCATTTTCATGTAATGTCATGAATAATTCATAATTCCAGGTATTTTAATTTTTAATTTTAATTATTCAATCTAAGGGGGTCTGACATAAAAATTACCAAGGGGGAAGCAATTTCCTAAATCAATTTCATTTCAATTGGTTATATTACTTCTTCATTGTCTTTAAAATTATATCATTATGTATGTAAATAATTTTTTTATACTATTTAATATTTAAACTTGATTTATATTGATTAAAATTTGATACACATAATATCTTCATTCGTTAATTATCACTTGAACGTTATGAGCTTGGTGATGGTTTATTTCACAATCTCATTTTAATCTGGAATGTTTATGATTTAATTTAAATTGAAGTAAATTATATGATCATTGGATAATAAAACCCATTAATTTTATTATCATATGGTTATTCCAGAATTTTTAAAGTAATAGTACCGTTTTTTCACTCATTGGTACTTAAAATGATTGAGAATGTTTTTTAATAAAATCTTACTTCATTTCTCTCTTTGATCAAAAATCATTTTTCTTCCAAACTCATGTTTTTAGAAATTGTTTAGAAAAATGTTCTAACATTATTCAAATGATTTATTAAATAAATTTTCACATGATTTTAAATTTTAAAAAAAATTAAAATAATCTTCATGCCTTTTTCCAAACAATCATCGTTTGGATTTTACTGAAAATTTGAAGGTAATGTTTATTTTAGAATGTATGACATGTATAGAATTTTCCATTGTCATGAAAAATCAATGTTTTAAATATTTATTTACAATTTTCAAGGGAAAATTTAAAGTAATATTATTTTGAAATTTTTTTGTGAACTTTTAGTTTTAAAAGGTGATTTTCCAAATAAAAATGATATTTTCCTCAATTATTTTTTTAAAGATATTTTTAAGGTATTTCTATTATTCAATGAAAAAACAATTTATTTTACATATACTCCACTAGGGATATATTTTATTGATACCATATTTATTTTTATTCTTAATTTTTTAAGATTATTTTATCTAAGGATAGTATTTCTAATAAATTCATTGATTCATTTTTTTAGTCATTAACTTTCCCTTTAATTATTCACTTTCATATGATCATTGAAGTATAAATTTATTCTAAATATACATATTATTTATCATGGATATTATTATTTCTTAAACCATTTATCATTTCTACAAATATTATTTTATTTTGAATTTTATTTGATTGAACGGAGAAATATTGATAATAAATATTTTTTATTCAGTATAGATATTTAATATTAAGGAATATTGTTCATGAATTAAATATGTTATTCGATATACGAGGAATGCATTGTACATGAAGATAATGGTGGTTCCTAGTTAAATATATCCCCTCAATTCAGCTTTAGTATCATGATAAGAATCAGTTATCTAGAGTTAGTTTAATAGATTTTTGGTGTATACCTATCCATCTGTTTTAAACTGTCTTGAGGAAGGTCTTGGTAGTAAATATTTTCATGATTCCTGAGATCATGACATCCAATAATTAATAATTTACATCATTGAGAATTCAGTTATTATTATCCTTGATATTTTCTTAATGATATTATATCTAGATCATTTGATTCTCATTTTATTGATTAAATGGAAAGTGTTTTTAGTTATTTACCTTTCCATTTTGATTATGCACTATCTAGTTTTGATAGTCATGATATTCATTAAATGGAATTTATTTTCATTAATTTACCTTTCATATTGATTATAATAGTAATTTATTTAAATGGAACGTGTGTTCAATATTTTACCTTTCCATGTTGATTATTCTTATCGATACATTATAGCTACCATTGTACCTAACATGTACTAAGAATTTGATCTCACCAATATTTTGTTTCCCTTCCAAAGAATCCATGAAGTGTAATTTTATTGATATGAAAGGATATTTTAGAGGGAATGATATTATACTATAAAAAAATTTGATTTTTTTTCAAATTCAATATGGTAATCTTGTATGTATCTAGTTTATGAGACTATTAAAATATTTGGTCCTGTGAGATGTGATTCCTTATCTATTATACCAATGTAACCATTTAAGACCCCATCTCTAGGATACTATATTTGGCATCATTATAGTGTGTATCAGAGGAATTTTATAAGAAAACATTGGAAATAGATTTAGAAAAACATATGTTAGGTATCATAACCCTGTGATAAACTTTTAGGATAATTGTAGAAGAACATCCAAATGTTTTTTTAAGGAATATATTATATGGTTTTTCTAAGAAATTAATCCCTAAATATATACTACAAGTGGACGAGGTTATATAAATTTTATACTTTGGAGTAATAACTCTAAAAATGGAGCATTTTACTTGACATGATCGTCACTTGGTCTGTGACAACGAGTCTTACTTCGGACCTGGTTTGGAATTCCTAGTTGATATGATTTGGATAATTCACATTTTAATTACAACCCCTTAATAAGGATTTGATTATATTATTATAATTAATTACCAAGATTAAAACCAAAAGTTTATTATAGAGAAAATAAGGTGTTATAATTTAGACATACTATAAATGATTATATGGTCACAATATTCTTTTTTTAATGAAATGCTTGGAACCCAAAAGAATTGTGTTGCCAATGAACATAAAGGAAAATGTGGTGAATTTGAGAAACCATAAGGGATGATTATAATGATTATTCTTAATTATTTATCATTTAATATGATTAACAACCTATACCTTAACCAACTCACGAAATCACTGAAGAAGGAAAAGGATTGAGTATTCTAAGAACTCGTGTGGTGGAGACCATAGAGAAAAGAAGGCACTATTTTCGTTATATGATAAATGTGGAAATATAAACCTAGTAAAGTTTCTCAAATTAATGGTAAAATGATTTATGTGTGGTAAATAATGGAATAAATCAAATAATTTCCAAGGAAAAATGAAGAGTATGATTGGAGGAAATAAATATTATATTAGGGATCCATTTATAGTTTTTGTCTTAAATGTGGGGAACCTAATATTTTCTAAGTCAATTACCTCTTATAAAGGTTAATACTTATAATTAAGAAGAACCACTTTTGAAATAAAACATATGAAGTATTTAAGTATTTGGATACAATAATTAAATTGTAGAAGTTTTTTTATCAACAGTATTTTGGATATAATAATCATGAAACATATAAGGATTATATAAAATTTCATAATAATATATGTATTAAACATAAGAGTGATGGATAATATCGTGGTTTTTGAGTTTAAGTCTATTTATAAGTTCAAAATCTCAAACACCCCTTTTTAGGTTTTATGTGATGGGTGTTTACAAATACTAAGAATATTTCTGGAAATCAATTGTGGCAATACAAACAATTGGTTTAATATATTAAAGATTTATTTGAGGAAGAATGTATTTAATTTTTTTTTGACATAATATTAAAGGTACTGGTAACCATTAAATATTATCTTATCTTTTATGTTTTAGTAAATATGGTTCATTAAAACTTTTGGAATGTTATAGGAATTATATTAATATAGTCTTAGAAAATAGAAAACCTGCATAATTGGTGACAACAAATCGCATGCCATAAATGAGCTCAGGTACCCTGGTAACCTAATAACCAAGCCAGACCTAACATGGAATGAAGGGAGTTCCAGACCCCAATGGGTTGGGGACTATAACTTCACATCATAAAAAATTTAAATTGGGAATGATTTTTTCACAAACATTGTGAAAGAAGAAAAGAAAGACAGTATGCATACAAAAGAAACTCCATAGAGAGAAGAGCACCAGAAGTCAAATAGGTATAAAAAACCCTATGTACTACATAAATTTTATAGAAAACAAGAAGTTAAATATCCCAAGTCCCAATGGATGTAACTCTCAAAGTCCACGGATCAACTTCTAGAACCTCCTCTAATTGGTGCTTTACCCTTTCTCGAACTTAGAAGGAGATAATCTAAAAACACCTAAAGTCAAAGGTAGGCTGTGAGATAAAATCTTAGTAGGGTCTCTCCGAGGATTACATAATAAATTAAAACAGTTAGTTAACTAGATAAAGAGCTTTCAATTTTCAAATAAATAGTTTTGGAAATTCAAAAGCATATATAAACAATTCATGCTTTACATTTCAAATGATGGAGTACATTTTAAATGATATAAATAATTTAAAAAAAGGGGTCAAAAAAAAATATATAAAAAAGTTTATATAAATTCAAAACTCATGTAAAATAGTTTACAAACATTAGTATACATTTATATCTCATATATAAATAAGTGGGAAACTGGGTCATCTTCTAATAGGTACGATAGTTCCAGGTTATGGGATCCTCACACACTTATATAATGAAAATGCCAATGTGAACAAATGTCTCTCTGACATTTTCCAAAGAAGTCTAACCAACATCCCATTGGGGATAATATCTATCAAGAAGTATTCAGTTAGTGTTTAAAAGTATTAATCCAGTGCAAGGGCATTACCATTCTAGCATGTTTGTCCCAAAATACTCGCATATTACCTAGGGTTGAATGTTCTCTTGTAAAAATCAATGATGTGAAATTTATTTTAAGACTAATTAGAAATTAAATCCGATTATATTATTTCTAAAATTTCAATTTAAAAATTTAAAAACCAAAAAGGGTTTTTAATCAAAACTTGTGTTTTTCCAAGATAAAACCCATAGGTTTCTATCAAAACCAATTTTACAATTTTTATAAAATAAAATTTCAAATAAATTTCCTGAAATTAATTTACAAAATTTTGCAACAATTTAAATAAAATAATTTAAATTTAACCAATTTCCATCAATATCTCAAACTTGCCGCAATTCACTTGAATTGGGATTTTCCCAATTTCATGCTAAATCCCAATTTCCAAAACCAAATCCCCCAATTCAATGTAATTAGGTTTTTAATAAACCAATTGAAATTTGTTCTAAGAAATTGAATTAAAATAAAAAAATTGAAATTAAATCAATCAATTTAGGGTTAATCAAATTTTTCCATCACAATGTAACCACCTACATTTCACCGAAAAACAACGCCCACAATAGTAACTGCCAACTAGAAAGAAGGCACAATAGATCTTCGAACTCAACCTCGAAAAAAGATTCCAAAAAAAGGGATTGGATCCATTAATCCCAATATTATCTATAAAACTTCCATAGAAGAAAATATAAGTATATGAAGAGATGTAGATAATTCTTTCCCGATGAGACACACCTCAAATGCAACAATTATCAATCACTTATAGAGATGATCCAGAAGGGTTTGAGGGATCCAAAGTAACATTGTAATGGATCTTGGGTTGAGGGAAATGAAAACTAGAGCGGGAAAAAAGAAAAATCATCTAGGATTCCTTTTTAAAAAACCATTAGAACTTTGAACGATGTGTAACCCAAATACACATCATGTGATTGAAAAATCCCAAATTCACAGAAAAAATCTTCTTTTGATAAAAATAGACTTATTATCATTTTAATTCACACGTCATGTGACCATATTACACAACGTGTAAATCCCTAGAAAAATATTGAATGGGGAGGGATTTATGTTGGGAATCCAAAAAATATATGACTTCACCATCACAGTTATCTTCTTAATTCCTTCTTGACCTGATCTAGGAAATAAAAAAATGAAAGAAACGATATGTTTTTAAAACATACCTTTCAGAATATTAACAAGATGTTACAACATCCCCAATATAAAAACTTTATGTCCCCATAAATCCTATCAAGAATATTCCATACCAAAAAAATGATGCCACTGATCTCTCATCAGTTCTTACCTCTCTCATGAATCATGTTTTTCAAAACCATGCTTCCATATCATGAAAAACAAATGTATCATCCTCCCATTAATTACCTTGGTTCTAGAATAAACTATCTTAAATTTAAATTCAGTCATGTATAAAGAAGGTTCATCCTCAAGATCACCCCATCTCATAACATGAGATGTATCTGATAGATAATTTCAGAGCTGAGATACATGGAACATGTTATGTATTGATGTCAGCTATGGTGGGGATTACTAACCAATAAAAGACTTCCCCCACCTTCTCAATAATATCAAAAGTTACCACAAAATGAGGATAAAGTTTCCCTTCCATTCCAATACATCGATAAACCAACTAAGGTTAAACAATCAAGAACACTTGGTCACCATCTAAAATTTAAAATGGTTTGTGATGATGATCAGAATAATATTTATACCAACTTTGTGTTGTCAACATTCTTTGATGAATCAACTGAATATTTTTTATAATATCTTGAACCAAACTTGTTCTAACCAAGTAACTTTCACCAATATCCAACCAAAACAATAGATATATTCAAGTATGACAATACAAGGACTCAAATTGAGCCATTTTAATCATGGAATGGTAACTACTGTTTTTAGAAAACTCAATCATCCCCAAGTGATCATCCCAAGCCCCACCAAGGTCTAGGACGCACGCACATAGAATATCCTCAAGAATATTTATAGATCTTTCTATCTTTTCATGCAACTGTTTATGGTATACTATACTCAAATGGACCTAAGATCCTAGTGTCTCTAATTGTACTCTCCAAAAAATGAGAAGTGAAATGAGAATAACTTTGAGAGACTATAGCGTATAGAACTCCATGAAAATGAACAATCTCTTTCATATAGAGATTTCTGAACTCCTAAACTCTTGTTGTATCATGAAAGGGTATAAAGTGTTCCAATTCAGTCAGCCAATCGATCATAACCCATATTGCATTCTTCTTTCATTGGGTATGTGGAAACCAAACCACAAAGTCCATATTGATCTCATCCCACTTCCAAGTAGGCATTGAAAGTGTCTGAAGAAAACCCAAAGGTTTTTGGTGCTCGTCCTTAACCTGTTGGCATGTATAACAATAAGAGACAATATCAAGAATTCCAGATATTATACCCAGCTACCAAAATCAACACCACATATCATAGAACATCTTTGTGGTTCCTGGGTTCACTTCCCTATAGGAGTTATGTAAATCCATCAACACATATTTTTTACCACTAACGACACAAAAAATAAATTCTGATAGCATAGAATACCCTCTATAGATAAAGGCCAGGAAACAATAGTCTCCCCACCATAAAGTGAGTCTCTAATGTTATGGAACTCATCATCAAGTTTTTCTTACTAAATAATCATCTTGACAATAGTGGATTTCTACTGAACACTATCCTAAAAAACCTCATCCCATGATTCTTGGAGTTTAATATAAAATTGTGCAATGGGATCCATCAAGTTCCACTCATCTGATGATTCATTCATAGCCTAGGTCAGAATTATCAAACTAAATGTATCTAAAAAAACATTCCATTTCCCTGAGGTATATGCGATGTCAAAATACAAAAATGGTAGGAAATCAATTCAATGCCTCTGGTACAGATTCAAATATTTTTGAGATAATATATAACTCAATATCTTATGTTATAAAAACAAGGTAAACCATTCTCCAAAAAAGTAATGCCACCAAATTTTAAGCATGTGCATCACAACTATAAGTTTAAGGTCGTGGGTCAAATAATTCTTCTCATGCGTCCTAAATGAACAAGATCCATATGAAACAACATGATCATCTATCATAATAATTTATCTCAAACCTAAAATCAAAGCATCATAGAAAACCACATAGCCCTACCCAACCTCTGTAAGAGTCAACATCGGTGCAGTAGTATAAAAAAATTTAACTCAACAAAATAATTCTGAAATTATTCATCTCAATAAAACTTTACACCCTTCCAAGTTAGATTTGTCATCGGAGAATACAACTTGAGAATTCCTTAACAAATCAATGATAAAACCCAGTTAGACCCAGCATGATTTGAATTTTGAACACATTATGTTTTTATTACCATGTCATGATAGCTTTTACCTTCTCAAGATCAAATAATATACGATGTTCTGACACCGCGTGTCCCAAGAACATTACATCCAAAATCCAGAAATCACATTTCGAAAACCTATAATAAAGTAAGTGATTTCTTAATAAAATCAAAACTATTCCTAGATGATATACATGATCCTCCTAAGACATAGAGTAATTGAGGATGTAATCCACAAAGTATAACACAAAATTATCTACATACTAATAGAAAATCATGCTCATTAAATCCATAAAGACATAAGAAACATTTTTTAGACCAAAGTTCATAACTAGATACTCATAACGGTTGTACCTACTCTGAAATATGGTGTTTGAATTTTTGATTCTTTCACCCTTAACTGATGGTGCTAGGATTGAAGGTTGATCTTTGCAACCAATTTTTCCCTTATAATTGATCAAACCAATCATAAATCCAAGGAAATGAATTCCTACTATTTACCATCACTCAATTTATTCTTCAGTAATCGACACACAGGAGAAGCGAACCATCATCCTTTTTAGAAAAGAGAATAGACACTTCCCAAGGTGATATGTTCAGGTGTATGAACCCTTTAAAAGAAGATAATTCAGTAGGGACTTTAGTTCATTCATTTGAGATAGTTCCTTGTGATAAGAAGGAATTGAAACTAGTTGAGTATGAGGATCTAAATCAATACAGAACTCTACATCCCTTGTTGGTGGAAAACCAAAGAAGTAATAAAGAAACACATTGGGAAACTGAAAAAAAACTGGAGGTTGATCTCCACTAAAATATTCCCACTCAATATTAAAATAAAACACTGATATTACATTCCACAACCCTAGATAAGAAGTTCTGAATCTACTTTTCCTTGGGTTCCATTCTCTTTGAAACACATAACACACACCATTGGGTGTAGTAAAGGAGACTTGTCTTAGATAAAAAATAAATCTAGGCTTTATTGATAATGATCTAATCCATCCTAAGTATTTCATCAAGTGATTTCATGTTAAGAACCAGAAATCTCCAAGCAAGTTCCACATCTGATAGAGAGAAAACACAAGTAGGGATACAAAGACTCTAATCTCCCAACTTACCAATGGGTGTATTAATATCAATTACATAAGAAAAAATCTCCATATAATGATTTAGAAGATTATTAATATAGATTTAAATAAATGAATGAGACACACTAATATCAAATAAATTAGTCACTAATGGTGAAGCTATAGTGATGGTACCTCTCACGGTCACTAGACCCATATCTGCTTCCTCTGTAGACTCTTCCACTATGTGAATAAGCTTCGTAAAAGATACCAGTGGCCAGAACCCTTTTACCCTTGAATCATCTGAGTTCCCCATAGTTTTAGGAGTATCTGATTATCTTTTTACACCTGGTGGAGTGGAATAAACATGGATTATTTTTTGTAAGTGACGTGAATGTCTGAAGGAGCCACTATTCTTGGGTTCCTTAGTGTAAACCCTCTTTCAATTCCATGTATTTCCACAATGGGAGAAAATTATAGGATCTCTTCTAGACACTTTAGGGGGTTTATGATAGCCCTTATATTGAGAACTACCATGAAAATTGTTATGCTTCTGTTTTCCTTTAAAGTAACCCACACTGCCACAAGGAGAGAAAAAAACTCCTCATAACCCAGAATTTCTAGCCAGGTCCATTTCAACCCTTTGCACTCTATCTAGAACATAATCATATTAAGTTAACTTAAATAAGAAAACCTAAGAATGAATATCATGCCAAAGTATCAACTCAAAACATCGAGTCTTCATATTCTCATTTGATACTATCTCAATTGAAAAGTTAACTAGCTTGGAAAAACGGTTTTCTTACTCTATCATTTCCTTGTCAGCCAGCTCAAGTTTGAAAAACTACATATTCTTGGCTAACACCATTGAATTTGGATAGAACTAATTAATGAAAATAGAGTATAAGTATTTCAAATCTAATTTATTATTATTATTTTATGTCTCCATAGTGTCCCACTAACTCCTACTCAGTCCTTATAGCATGAAGGTGGCAGACTTCACCTTGATTTCATCCGGTTTCTCCAAGAATCCAAACAAACATTTCATTCTTCTCAACCATTCCTCAGACTCTTAAGGATCATTTTATTCTATGAACACTTCCACCTTATGGGGAAGGAATTATTGAGAACATTCCTAGATAGAACCCATTTTAGGTCCCATAGATAGATCCTGAAAGGGAATTGATGGTGGTGTCTGTCCCTGAGCATGGACAGTATGCACAATCACCTCAACCAGGTTGGGTCCACAAGAGGATTTTCTCACTAAGGTTCAACAGCAGTTTTCTCCCAGATCCTATTCACGCATCTTCTCAGAGGAATTATGCTACAAAATATCAATAGAAAAAAATAAATATAGCATATGAACACTCAAATAGATCGACAAGGGAAATTAATCCCTACAGACAGACAAACAAGTTTTCAATTTCAATCTATCCAACTCATAAGTAGATAAAAGACTATAACTAAACCTCAAGGAGTATTTCCCAGACCACCTATGGTGACTTAAGTTTCATTGAAATGATATATATACACGAAATTAATAACTACATCCACCTAAGTCTCAATAAAAAATACACAAATGCATACTGACTTCAAGACAAGAAGCTCAAACTAGACCACTAATTCCACTTTTTCACGAACCATCCTGGGTACCCCGGTAACCCAATAACTGAGTCATCCTGACATGGCCTTAAGGGAGTTCCCAATCCACATGGGTTTCTGAATAGAACCTGGAATCATATAAAATTGAAATTGGGAATGATTTTTTCATAAATATTATAGAAGAAGAAAAACAAGAAAGTATGCATACAGAAGAAAATCTGCTGGGATAAGTGTACCAGAAGTCAAATAGGTATAAAAAACCCCAATTACTATAGAAAAGTACCCCGAAAATAGAAAGATAAATAGCCCAATCCCTAATGGATGTAACTCTCCAAGCCCACAGATCAACAGCTAGAACCACCTCCAAGTGGTGCTTTACCCTTTCTCGAACCTTGAAAGAGATAATCTAAAAACACCCAAAGGCATAGGTAGAGTATGAGATAAAAGCCCAAAAGGATCTCACTAAGGATTCTATAATAGATTCCAATGTTTAATTAACCAGCTAAGGAACTTTCAATTTTCAAATAAATAGGTCTGGCATTTCAAAATCACATTTAAACAAATCATGATTTATGTTTCAAATGATGGACTATATTTCAAAATATGGAAATACTTTAAGCAAATGGCTTAAAAAATTTATATAAAAAAATTTATATAAATTCAAAATGCATGAAAAAAAATTACAAACATTGGTATAAATTTATATCTCATATATACACAAGTGAGAAACATGGTCATCTGCCAAGAGGTATGATAGTTGCATGTTTTGGGATCATCACACACTTATATAATGAAAACAGCAATGTGCACACACTTCTCTCTAACACTGTCCAAAGAAGACAAACCAATATCCCACTGGGGATAATATCTTCTAATAAGTATTTATATAGTGTTATAAAGCATCAATCCAGTGATAAAGAATTCCCATCCTAGCATGTTTATCCAAAATAACTCACTAACTACCAACGCTTGCATGTTCTCTAGTACAAATCAATTATGGTCAATTTATATTAAAAATACTTAAAATAAATTAAAATCCAATTATCCCATTTCAAAAATTCCAATTTTTTCATTTAAAACCAAAAAATGGTTTTTTAATCGAAAACATACTTTTTACAACATAAAACTCAAAGGTTTCTATCAAAACCATTTTAATATGTTTTTATCAAGTACAATTTCAATTAAATTTTATAAAATTAATTTAAATTTTTTTTCATCAAATAGATTTCACAATTTAAATTCAATAATTTAAATTTCACCAATACCCATTAATTTCTTAAACACACCATATTTCACTAGAATTGGGGGGTTTTTCCAATTTCATAACAAAACCCAATTTCCAGAACCAAATCCCCCAATTCAATGGAATTTGGTTTTTAATAAACCAATGGAAATTAGTTCTATGAAATTGAATTTAAATCAAATAATAAAAATTAAATTAATCAATTTAGGGCTAATCAAATTTTGCCATCACAATGGAACCACATACCTTTCATGGAAACACAATGCACGCAACAGGAACTGCCAACTAAAAAGAAGTCGTAGAAGATCTAGGAACTCAACCTAGAAAGAAGATTCAAACACATGGGGTTTAGATCCATCAATACCAATACAATCTATCAAAATTTTAAGGGAAAAAAGATAGAGAGACAATGAAATTGGGAGAACGCTTACCCGGTGAGTCACTCCGTAACCACCACAACAATAAATCATTGATCGAGAGGACTCAAAAGGGTTTGAGGGCTCTGAAATCACATGGGAATGACTCTTGGGTCGACAGCAATGAAAAATAGATAAGGTCAAAAGAAAAATCAGTTGAGATTATAGTTTAAAAACAACCATCAATACCTTACATAATATATAACCCAAATACACATCATGTAATTGAAAAATCCCAAATTCTCCTAAAAACTCATCACCTTTTGATAAAAAAATGGAATTATTATCATTATAATTCACACATCATATAACCATAATACACAACATGTAAATCCATAGAACACTACATAATGAGAGAGTTTTTATGTTGAGTATCTAATAAATCTATGACTTCACCATCAAAGGTATCCTCCAAATACCTTCTTGGCCCTACCTAGACAGCGAAAAAATTTATACCATGAATTTTTTTTAAACAAACCTATCATAAGAGTAATGGGATATTACATCATGCCTGGAAAGGATGTATAGATTGAACGCACAATTGAAGGATGATAAGGTTTTAGCACCTAGCCTATGTGATGTTATGGTTAATATGCCATTTTTTTTAGTTAAACAATTCAAAAAATAAATATTAATGATTAAAAAATGGTGTTACTATTGTGGTTTATACTTTAATGTATTATGTTTGATAACTTGTGCTAACCATATTAGATTCAAAAAATAGTTTGAGATGGAAGGAATAAATTTTCACTCTATTATGGATATTATGATCTGTTAAAAGTGAATTTTCAGGGTTCATGCATAAAAAATTAATTTTTGGATATTCATTTCCTGGAGTAAGTGATGAATTATAAATTTATCGAAGCAAAAACCAAGGATTAAATTTTTTTTATGAAATAGAAATTTATTAATTATATTTCCACATATATTACTAGATAGTAAAACAATTTATCAAATTTAAGAATTGGATCTTCAAAAAAAATATTATATTACCCTCATATTCAATAAATCAAATAGTATTTCAAATCATCACATATTTATGGTTTTGAGTTCTTTAAATTTTCATTGATCATTCAATTTATTTTGATTAATAACTTTTATGAGTCTCTATAATTATCTATTCTTTTCTTCGTTGTCCATACATTTACTTTCTAACTCTCTTATATAGAAAAATAGTTATTTTTTATTCCATATGAACATTTTACTTCCCCTTCTCTCTAATTAAGAGGATGTTTATCAACCTTTTTTACAATATCAGTTTTTTAAAAAGTAATTTACCAAAATCAAACCCTTGATTTCTGAGAAAAAGATAAAATTATGGGGAATAAATTTATTTAAAGTGGGAATAATGTAACTCCCCTATAATTATAAAATAATAACATTATATTTGATATCGTATGTGACATGCAACACTGATCTTAAGCAACCCCAAAAAAAATCATTAAATTTAATCTCTTCGATAGCTTACAGAATATGAAACCCCAAGTCAAAATAAATCACAATTTAGTGTATCATTATGACCTAATCATTAAGTTTGGATTTTTGAATAGTTTAACTAAATTCTGAAAATTATTATTATATATTTATTAGAAATAAAATAAAAATCATTTAACATAAAATTTTTCTCAAAAACATTATTTTTTATAAAAGAATTTTTAGTTGCACTTTGCACACATAATATAAAATTAATTTCTACCAATTTTTGAAATTTTTTTTGGAAAAAAAAAATTAATTTTAAAAATAATCATATAAAAATTACCTTAGAGTGAATTTTGGTTTTTTATTTTTTTTGAAAAGTTTCAATTCTCGATGAGTAGTGAAAAACACATCATTTTATTGAAAATTGTCTTTTCGTTTAAATAATTTACAAGGTTTAATTGTATTTTTAAATGGATTTTAAAGTAAAATTAGATAAATTATATTAAAATTTACTAATTTTGGTCGTTTTAATCACTTTAATAGTTAATTTCCATATTAAACCCTCTTATACTTATGATAATTTTCTCTTTGGAAACATATTTTCTCGTCGCGTCTATGTGTATAATTTTAAATTAAATTATTATACTTTTTTGAATTGATTTTTTTAAATTGTATTACATATTTAAAATTATAATAATTTATATTATATAACAAGATAAACTTTATTTTTAATAAATTTAATTATGAAAAACATTAAAAATTAATTATCGTGTTTAAGGTAGAAATGGGCTTACCAGGGGATAAATTAAGAAGATAAGGATTAAAATGAACTACAAAATTAGAAAAATATAATTATTTATCAATATTAGGACCTAATACTTACCAAAATATAATATAAGTTCATTTTTTAATAATTTTTTTATGAATAGATATATCATTTAGGATTCTTTTTGATAATTTACAAGTAATCTCTCAGAGGGTTCCCTTTTCCCTCTTTTAAAAGGGCACTCACTCACTTCAATTATCCTAGCCTATAAAGCAATTTGGATTCATAAAACCCTACCCAAAGCCCTCCAAAATATACATAGATACATTTTAGAGTATCTGGTGTTCCCAAAAGACAATCCCTAGGGTCTTTAAGAGGAGATCCAAGGTGGTTTCTCTTAGAGAAGGTAATTGTCCTAAGCAAGGTCTTTCATTTTCTTTCTAATATTTTTACCTTTAATTATGTATTATCACTTCCAATATAATAACACCAATATATAACATATATTATTATATTATTATTTTTATGTTATAATATTTATCCATATACACTTCCATTAAATGGGAAATTAAATCATTGATCATGTGTATGGAGGACTACCACCTTGTGAACCGATATAACACATTTTCCATCAAAACCTCTCATGGTTGGATATAATTATGTAATAAATATTTATATATAATATTTATTATATAAATATTATTTTTTAATTATAATATATCTTATAAATTCTTACTTTACATGTCATTTAAAATATGACAACATCTCTCATGTGTACAGTGCACAACCGCCTCACGAAACCATGTGAATATTTTTTTACTTAAAATTAACATGGAATGTAATAAGGTTAAATTTAATTAATAAATTATATATATATTATATGATATTTTTATTTAAATTTAATATATTACCCACTTTCTTACCCTTTCACTCTTTAAGGTAGTGATAATGTCTCTCATCCGTACATATGGCTTACTGTCTCCACAAAGCGATGCAATTAATTTTCCACACCTAACTTTTAAGAGTGGTTCTAATAATGTATCTACTAGGTGAATGTGATATTTATAAAATTAGTATAATTTTTTGAGATTATTTAATTACATCCTATGTATAAGACCCATAACATTTATTACAGAATAGACATGAGAAAACAAGATAATTAACACCTAAAACATAGAGAATAATGGAATATTATTAATCAAATTGTGGTAACATGTTATAAGAGGATAATATATGATATTATAAATATTATTAAGGTTATGTTATAAATTAATTACTTGTTTATAACCATTATAAAGGTGGTTAAATTATTTTTAACTTATGTAAATCATGAGGTAAGGTACTTTGTCGCAATTTCTCTCTGTTCAGGAATATTTTAATGTTATTCATATAAATTATTTTATATGGTGTATATACTACTCCCCTTAAATTTAATGTCAAGAATAATATTTTATTTTAATTTTTAATTTGAATTATTTAATCTAAGTATATTTGACTTGAAAATTACCATGTGGTAAATAATTTCATAACTCAATTTCGTTTCATTAAATTATATTACTTCTTTATTGTCTTTAAAATTATAAGACTATGTGTGTAAATAATTTTGATTATATTATGTTTTATTTCCACTTTTTTATGTGAATTTATATTTGATATACATAATTTATTCATTTATTAATTATTTCTAAAACATTAGGATCTTTTTTAGGGTTTATTTCATAATCTCATTTTAATCGGGATTGTTTATGCTTGAATTCCCATTGAAGGATATTATTTAATCATTGTATAATTAACCCCATTAATTTCATTCTACTCTAGTTATTCATGAATATTTCAAGTAATAGTACAATTATAACATTATTTTCCATTTAAAATGATTGATAAAATTCTTTTAATAAAATCCTAATTCATTTTTATCTTCGGTCGAAAATCTATTTTATTCCAAACCCATGTTTTTGGGAAATGTTTTCAAAAATGACCTAAAATTATTCAAATGATTTATTAAATGAATTTTTAACCATTTTTGAATTTTTTTTAAAAAAATTTAAATGAATATCAAAGTCTATTTCTAAACAAGGCCTGTTTATATTTTACCAAAAATGTGAAAAAATATTTTTTTTAATGTGTATGGAAGGTATAGAATTCCTACCACTATTAACAATCAATGTATTATAGATTTATTTATAAGTGACAAAGGTTATTTTCAAAGAAAATTATTTTCAAAATATTATTTTAACTTTTAGTTGTAAAATTTAATCTTCAAGGAGAAAAGGATATTTTCCACCAAAATGTTTATAGTGATCTTTTTATGGTATTTATGTTTTTCAATGACAACAAAACATTATGTTACATATAATTCACTAGATATATGTTGTATTGATACCATAATTATTCTTCATATGGATGGTTTATGATTATTTTGACTAATGATATTATTGAAACTCATTTCCTTGATTCATTTTTGTAGTCATTAACTTTCCCTTGAATTATTTACTTTCCAGTGATCATAAGACATTAAATTTCCCCTAATTATGAATATTATTTTTCTTGTATATGATTATTTCTTAAACCGTATCACATTTCTACATGTAGTGTTTTATTTTTAATTTTCTTTTATTGAAAAGGGAAATATTCATAATCCGTATTTTTTATTGGACATATATATTTAATATTAAGTCATATTTTTCATGAATTAAATCAATTATTCAATATATAAGGAATGATTTGGACATTAAAATATGGGTGGGGCCTTATTATGGTTATCCACTTGATGAATTGATAGACTCATAAGATGAATTAGTTGGATATATTTACTTAAATGGGTTTCTAGTGTATTACTACCCATAAATTGTAAACATTCTTGAGGAAGAACTTGATAATAGGGGTTTTCATGAATCTTGAGATCATGAAATCCAATAATTAATAATTTCATCTTTGAGAAATTACTTATTATTATCCATGAGATTATCACAATGATATTATCTATTCCGGCATTTTATTCTTATTTTATTGATTAAATGGCTTCTTTTTTTAGTTATTTACCTTTCCATATTGATTATTATTTATCTAGTTATCATATTCATGATATTGATTAAATCATTTTTTTGTTATTTACCTTTCCATATCGATTGTGATAGTCAAATTATTTAAATAAAATGTGTGTTTGGTTATTTACCTTGTCGTGTTGATTATTCATATTGATTCATGATAACTACCTCTATATTTTTCCCTTACCAATCATTTGAGCTCTCCATTATTTTTCTAGATTTACCTATAATCCATTAAGTGTACTATTATTGATAAAAAATGATATTATATAGTCAATAATGTTATTCTTGAAAAAAAAATTATGTTTTAAGTTAGTTTTTCAAATGTAATATATGAATCATGTATGTATCTAGTTTACTAAGACTATTAAACTATTAAATCAGTATTTATGTGATTCCTTGTATCTTATTCCAATTTAATAAATTAAGATACCAACTTTGGGTTACTGTAGTTATGGTTAGTAAATTTTTGACTCGGTATATGTAAGCACTAGCTACAAAGACAAACTTTGGTACATGTAACATATACGAATGGGTTGTGGTTTCTATATTCTTCAAGAGTAATCACTTCATATATACTCATAACCATGGAATATTTTAGTTATTTTAGGATTCCTCCACAATTATTTACATTTAATATTCAATTACAAGATCACAAGGTTGATCCACCTATTGACGAGGCTTTGATACATGGACTTATTCAAGTGGTGATACCTCATGGTGGTTTTACAATCATACCTCCAAAAATCAACCAATAGATTGTATTTGTAATACCATAAAATGAGGCATGTGGGATAAGAACACTTTATTAGTTTCAGTAATAGTGACCCCTTATGTTTTCGAGGTGATTTAGGCCCCCAAGAATCTAAGGACTTTCTTGAGGAAGTTACACAAGTCTTTCACCCTGTTTGGACACCTGCAAACCAATTTTTGTCCTAGAAGTGAGAATTTATCATGGAACAATAGAGATATGGATGGGCCTAGTGAGACTATGATATAATAAGTTAATTATTTCATGGATATAGTTTGAGAAAATTTTCATAGATGAGTTATCTCTAACTATGTTGCAACCAGTGTGCATCCTGGAGCTTCTGCAGCTTCAGCAGGGAAGAATGACTATGATTGAGTTCTCATCAAGGTTCACTAACCTATCATGATACTCAATGGATATGGTTAGTGATTCAATATTTTGTGAACATACTTTTAATTGATTCCAATGCTGAGATATATATTCTAGTTTGGTTTTTTTTCACTCCCACCTACTGGGGTGATGGAGCTTGCTTTGGTAATAAATATATTTCTAGTCGAGAAAATGCCCAAAGTTGGTGCTGATAGTGAGAAAACAATAGAAGAGACTTTAGTATGGTTAGGATATAGAAAACATAAGGATCTAGGAATGAGATACACATTAGGAGGTGATCTTAGGGAAAAGGTTTCACAGTTTATGGTTATCAAGATGATTCTAGTCATCCAAGGGAGAGGAAGTACTACTCTTATGATAGTCAAGGACATATCACCTGATATTTTCTTACCTATTTTAAGGTTGATGGATAAACAATGTGTGGGATACCCATGAATAGTGAGCATTATTAGAATGGATTTTTTAGGTTGGTGGATTTGTAAGAGGATTAGGGACAATTGGTGGTGGGGGAAGAGGGTTTTATATGTTTCTACCACCACCCCCATGTTGTCAAAATTAGGCTCAGGAAGCTGGTGGATAAGGATGGGGATAGTTATAGGTATTAGAGGCTTATAACCCAAGTATCCATAGATTATTAATGGTATGATATATTTATTTTTTACCTTATCTTTAGTGAAGATATCACTACTAAAAAAACGGGCAAGGGAAGAGCCCCCTTATATCAGCGCGAAGCAAAACCGCTGATAAAGCAACCCTTTAGCAGTGCCTTTCTAGCGCTGATAGAGGGCCTCTTTATCAGTGCTAGAAAATCTCTAATAATGAAACCATGTATCAGCGCTTTTTAGCGCTGATAAAGAGGCCCTCTATCAGTGCTAGAAAAGCGATGATAAAGAATCCCTTTATCAGCGCTAAAATTTTAGCGCTGATACAGGGTGACCTTTATCAGCTCTAAAAAAGTGCTGATAAAACGACCCTTTATCAGCACTAGAAATGTGCTGAAAAAGAATCCCTTTATCAGCCCTAAAATTTTAGCGCTGATAAAACCATAGTCCATTTTTTTATAAAGTCGGTTGCACAGTGCCCTTGTTTTATCGTGACCTAAAGCTCTGGTAGTACTGGAACCCTGCAACTCCCCTCTACTGCCCGCTGACTTCGTGTTGTCGGACCTCCCCCTCCCTCACTTCTCATTGCCGGACCTCTGCCACCCACTGAGTTCCTGTTGCCGGACCTCCGCCACCATCGAGCTTCGGTTTTTCGGACCTCCACCGCCCGCTGAATTCGTGTTTCCGGACCTCCTCCGCCCTCGCTTCTCATTGTCATACCTCCGTCGCCCGCTAAGTTCGCATTGCCAGACCTCTTCCGCCCGCAACACCCTCGAGCTACAGTTTGTCGGACCTCCCTTTAAGGAATGTTTTCCAAATAATTTTTTAATATTGTTCTTCTAATGGTTCTATAACTATTATCCTATAAATCATATCACACTATTGAAACATTGTTAATTAGAGTTTTGGTATGTGAGGCTTTCCCATCAATGGCGTTCTAGTGGATTTTGTGTTGAATTATTTCATCCCTAGGTTTCATTTCCTCTGGTGGTGATGATTCTTCTTTATCGTAGATTCATGAGTGTTCTTCCTACATATTGTGATGGGGTTCTTAGGGGTGATCATCCATTATATTTCTATTACTCTTAAGGTATCACCTTTTTTATAATGACTACGGTGTATTTTTAGGTGATTTGATATTTTTTTATTCTAGATCCTAGAAACCATTCAATTTGATGGTGGTATGGCTGGATATGTTATATAAATTATTCCAACAATCACCTTTATGAGAAGGTTTGGTTTGAATTATAGAATATATATGCTTTGATTTAATTATATTATTAGGTTATGTTGGGTTGTAAATGGGTGATGATGTTCCTAAGGTGATGAATTATAGTTTGTTATCTTGTTAGTGAAGTTATTGATGATGATGTTGATCAGGCGCATGATGGTGCAGGTATCAAGGAACGAGTATCATCATGATTTGAGGCATGATTCAATAGCATATTTTTGTTTGAAATTTGCATTTAGTGGTGTTTTACAGGGTATTTTTTATAATTTCACATACTATTTGAACATATGTGGCTATAACATATTTATTTTCTCTTTTATCATTACTCCATTATTCTAGGATTTTCTATTAGTGTAGTTTTTTTACTGTAAATAAAAATGTGGAATCTTTTGGGAATGTTTGACATGGGTTGATTTTCTTTAAAAGGGATGGTTTATTCATGTAAAATATCTCTTGAGAAACCTAGTATTGGTGGAAAGATTGATATTCTCGTCATCAATGGTGATCAATGAGTTTACACTATCAAAGTGATGTTTATGAAAAATTTAAGGTCCTTCACACTTGGATTCCAGTTTCACTAGATTCCTCCTAGGTATCATCGATTCCCTTAGATCCAACACCATGTCACCGTAAAGTAAGGAATGAAGGATAACCTTTTTCTTTAAGGACAACACCACCCAGTTCTGATGCATTTCTAGGTCATCCAATGCTTGAACCCTATTTTCTTCGAGGGGTTCCACCCTTCTTTCCTTCATTCTATATAAGTGAATTTTTCTGGTAGTGCACTTGTATGGCAGGATTCCCATACCACCAAACTTTCTAGCCTTCCCACCCCTACCTCCATCTCTGTCCTTATCCCTCGCTAAGGTTACTGACTGCTTCTCTGTAGTGGCCAGGCCCCTTCCTAGAAGTGTTTGTTATGTATCCCTTGGCTCTGAGCCTGTCATCCAGCTCCAATTACTTATTGATCCAAAGATAACTCTATCACCAGCCCCCAAGATTCATTACCCATCCTTCCATTTTTCCTTTGGATCCTCATCTCCCACTCATATGAAGCTTACCAACCATAAGGGATTATGAACATGTTCAAAATCAAGGGACCTCAATGAGAGATCATCCTCCCACTTCAATAAGGATACTTGCTCTAGATCCAATGCCAGAGCCTTGTCCAACCCATCATTATTTTCTTCATATGTAATGCTCATGGTCTTAGTCCCCATGTTAAATCAGACTTCCTCACTATAGAAATCAAAAAGCATAATGTCATTGTTGTTGTTGTCAAATAACACAAAAAACCCTATAATAATCATATAATTCTCTTGGAAGAATATGTTGCATGGATTTCTACACTTTGACCCCTAAAACAGACACAAATGGGTATTTTGGAACAATAAATATGTTGTTGAAACTGTTCAAGATTTCCATCAATTCATCACTATCAAGGTGTTCAGCGGTGACACCTCCTTCCTTATGACTTTTGTTTTTGGAAGCTATGACCCTATTCAAAGGGAATATCTATGGAGTGAACAAAATACCTTTGATCCCAGCCACCATCCATTGTTTGTTGCGGGTGACTTTAATGTCATTTCCAACCCAAAGGAAAGGAAAGGTAGAAGCCCATTCCAGAGGAAGTCCATCATGGAGTTTGTTCAGTTCATGGCTGGGAAGGGTCTCATAATGTTCATCATTTAGTAGAACGAACCAAGGGTCCTTTGTGATGTGTACAAGTCATCCCCGCTTCAATCTGAGGCACGG
The DNA here is from genome assembly GCA_963277665.1 of Viscum album. Lineage (NCBI taxonomy): Eukaryota > Viridiplantae > Streptophyta > Magnoliopsida > Santalales > Viscaceae > Viscum > Viscum album. The sequence goes on from OY728121.1 coordinate 1,300,348,488, forward strand.
TGTGGCTGGTAGCACTCAAAGGGTCTCTCTTTGGTTTAAAATGGACACAAATTTAATTGAAAACAACAACTGGCCTATGAAAATCTGACCAAACGCATTATTATTGCCTTGATCCTTTAGGAGAACGATCCAAGGGTCCTTGGTGATGTGTACGAGTCAACCCCGCCTCAATCCGAGGCATGGTGTGACTGCTATCACTCAAAGGGTCTCTCTTTTGTTTAAAATGTAAATCATTTTAAGTGAAAACAACAACTGAACTACAGAAATCTGACCAAACGGATTCATATTGCATTGATCTTTTATAAGAAAGATCCAAGGATCCTTGGTGACGTGTACGAGTCAACCCCACCACAATCTAAGGCACTGTGTGGCCGGTACCCCTCAAAGGGTCTCTATTTTGTTTAAAATGGACACAATTTTAATTGAAAACAACAACTAACCTATGAAAATATGACCAAACGCATTCGGATTGACATAATATTTTATAAGAACGATCCAAGGGTCCTTGGTGATGTGTAAGAGTCAACCCCGCCTCAATCCAAGGCACGGTGTGACTGCTATCACTCAAAGGGTCTCTCTTTTGTTTAAAATGTAAACAGTTTTAAGTGAAAACAACAACTAACCTACGGAAATACAACCAAACGCATTCGGATTGCCTTCATCTTTTATAATAACAATAAAAGGGTCATTTTTGATGTGTAAGAGTCAACCCCACCTCAATCCGAGGCTCAGTGTGTCCGGTACCACTCAAAGGGTCTTTATTTTGTTTAAAATGTACACAATTTTAAGTGAAAACAACAACTGACCTACGGAAATTTGACCAAATGCATTAGGATTGTGTTGATACTTTAGGAGAACGATCCAGGGATCCTTTGTGATGTGTATGAGTCATCCTTGCTTCAATATGAGGCACGGTGTGTCCGGTAGTACTCAAAGGGTCTCTCTTTGGTTTAAAATGGACACAATTTTAAATGAAAACAACAACTAACCAACGGAAATCCAACCAAACTCATTAGGATTGTGTTTATACTTTAGAAGAACGATCCAATGGTCCTTTGTGACATGTAAAAGTCATTCCCACTTCAATATGAGGCACATTGTGTGCGGTATCACTCAAAGGGTCTCTCTTTGGTTTAAAATGGACACAATTTTAATTGAAAACGACAACTAACATATGAAAATCCAACCAAAATCATTCTGATTGCCTTGATCCTTTAGTATAACGATCCAAGGGTCCTTGGTGATGTTTAAGATCCAACCCCGCCTCAATCCAAGGCACGGTGTGGCCGGTATCACTCAAACGGCCTCTATTTTGTTTAAAATGGACACAATTTTAAGTGAAAGCAACAACTGACCTACATAAATCTGACAAAAACCATTAGGATTGTGTTCATCCTTTAAGATAATGATTTAAGGGTCCTTTGTGATGTGTACGAGTCAACCCCTCCTCAATCTGAGACACGGTGTGGCCGGTACCACTCAAAGGGTCACTCTTTTGTTTAAAATGGACACAATTTTAATTGAAAACAACAAATGACCTATGAAAATCCAACCAAACGCATTAGGATTGACTTGATCATTTATAAGAATGATCAAAGGGTCCTTGTTGATGTTTAAAAGTCAACCCTTCCTCAATACAAGGTACGGTGTGACCGCTATCACTCAAAGGGTCTCTCTTTTGTATAAAATGTAATCAATTTTAAGTGAAAACAACAACTAACCTACGTAAATCCAAAACAATGCATTCTAATTGCCATTATATTTTATAATAACGATCCAAGGGTCATTGGTGACATGTAAAAGTCAACCCAATCTCAATACGAGGCACGGTGTGGCCGGTACCACTCAAAGGGTCTCTATTTTGTTTAAAATGTACAGAATTTTAAGTGAAAACAACAACTAACCTATGGAAGTTTGACCAAATGAATTTGGATTGTGTGGATACTTTAGGAGAACAATAAAAGGGTATTTTTTGACATTTAAGAGTCATTCCCACTTCAATCTGAGGCACGGTGTGGCCGATATCACTCAAAGGGTCTCTCTTTGGTTTAAAATAGACACAATTTTAAGTGAAAACAACAACTGACCTACGGAAAGCTGACCAAACCCATTAGAACTGTATTTATACTTTAGGATAACAATCAAAGGGTCCTTTTTAACATGTAAGATTCATCCCCGCTTCAATATGAGGCACGGTGTGGCCGGTAGAACTCAAAGGGTCTCTCTTTGGTTTAAAATGGACACAATTTTAAGTGAAAACAACAACTGACCTACGGAAATCCAACCAAACCCATTTGTATTGTGTTGATAATTTTGGAGAACAATACAAGGGTCCTTTTTGACGTGTAAGAGTCATCCCCGCTTCAATATGAGGCACGGTGTGTCCGGTAGCACTCAAAGGGTCTCCCTTTGGTTTAAAATGGACACAATTTTAAGTGAAAACAACAACTAAACTACATAAATATGACCAAATGGATTTGTATTGTCTTTATATTTTATAAGAAAGATCCATGGGTACTTTTTGACATGTACGAGTCAACTCCGCCTCAATCCAAGGCACGGTGTGGCCAGTATCACTAAAAGGGTCTCTATTTTGTTTAAAATGGACACAATTTTAAGTGAAAACAACAACTGACCTAAGTAAATATGACCAAACCAATTAAGATTGTGTTGATACATTAGTATAATTATACAAGGGTCATTTTTGACATGTATGAGAAATACCCACCTCAATCCGAGGCACGGTGTGGCCGGTACCACTCAAAGGGTCTCTCTTTTGTTTAAAATGGACACAATTTTAATAGAAAACAAAAACTGACCTATGAAAATCTGGCCAAACGCATTAGGATTTACTTTAACTTTTATAAGAATGATACAAGGTTCCTTGGTGATGTGTATGGGTCAACCCCACCTCAATCGGAGGCATGGTGTGGCCGGTACCACTCAAAGGGTCTCTATTTTGTTTAAAATGTACACAATTTTAAGTGAAAACAACAACTAACCTAAGGAAATCTGACCAAACACATTAGGATTGTTTTGATACTTTAGGAGAACGATCCAAGAGTCCTTTTGGATGTGTACGAGTCATCCCTGCTTCAATATGAGGCACATTGTGGCTGGTATCACTCAAAGAGTCTCTCTTTGGTTTAAAATGGACGCAATTTTAAGTGAAAACAACAACTGACCTACTGAAATCCAACCAAATGTATTTTTATTATCTTGATCTTTTATAAGAACGATCCATGGGTCCTTTTTGATGTGTAATAGTCAAACCTGCCTCAATCCGAGGCACGGTGTGGCCGGTACCACTCAAATGGTCTCTATTTTGTTTAAAATGGACACCATTTTAAGTGAAAACAACAACTGAACTACGGAAATCAGGCCAAACATATTCAGATTGTGTTTATCCTTTATTATAATGATCAACAGGTCATTTGTGACATGCACGATTCATCCCCACCTCAATATAAGCCACAGTTTTGCCGGTAGCACTCAAAGGGTCTCTCTTTGGTTTAAAATAGACACAATTTTAAGTGAAAACAACAACAAACCTACGGAAATATGACCAAACACATTCGGATTGTGTTGATCTTTTATAATAAAGATCCATGGGTCCTTTGTGATGTGTAAGAGTCAATCCCACCAACCCCCTGGACCGCCCCCACCCCCCTGGACACCAACCCACCCCCTGGACAGCCCCCACCCCTCTGGACACACCCACCCCATGTAAAGCCCCCCCCCCCCGACCCCCTTGACACTAGCCCACCCCCTGGAAAGAACCCTCGGACACCCCCTAACCACCCTTGGACAGCCACCCCAAACCCTTTAACAGCCCCCCAACCCCATGAATTCTGAATTGAAATCTATATATACTTAATTAACTTATGAATTATGTGTTAATGGTGTATGGGTATACTTGTTGTATGGGTATACATGGTCTAATTATCTTATGATTTATGCGTTAATTCTGCATGGTTATGCATGCTCTAATTAGCTTATTGAGATGCTGAATTTTTTTACAGGTGTTCGAGTGTGCTGCTGCAGATTTTTTCGGAGCAGCATACAGGGAATTTATCAGCGCTTTTTTAGCGCTGATAAATGGAGCTTTTATCAGCGCTAAAAAAGCGCTGATAAACATAACCTCTATTAGTTCTAAAGAAGCGCTGATAAAGGATCAGTTTATCAGCCCTAAAGGAGCACTGATAAAACACACATTTATCAGCGCTCTTTTAGCACTGATAAAGTCCACCTTTATCAGCCCCTTTTTAGCCCTGATAAAGGGTACCCCCCTTTATCAGCGTCGAGATGTACAGTGCTGATAAATCTCATTTTGAGCACCAATAAAGACCGTTTTTGTAGTAGTGTATGCACTGGTATGAGTCACTCTTTTCTTGTTACATCCCTAGTTCGAGACCTAGAGATTCCATTTGACCATTTGGCACAACCCTTGAATTTGGATACACCTGATATAGTGGATTCAATAATAAAAAACTTCTTTTAGTAGTGTGACCTGACTCTTAGAGAAGATATTTCCTTAGGATCTCTTTTGATCAATAATGAGGCATTATTATTTCATACTAGGTAAGGACAAGCTATTCACAGTTTATTCCAACATCAACTATTTCTGGTGGAGGATGTGGTGTGTCTGTGGTGATGGAATGAGGTTTTCCTTCATGGGTGATAATAAAGTCCATATAGAAAAGGATGGTCTCTTACATAGGAAGATACATCATATTACCCACTAGTTGGATCATGTTACCCTTATAGTAGTAGATTCTATGGGATTTTAACTTCCCCCAATGGTGTCAGAGTTCTAGGATTTATTTCCTAAGTATGTATCAGGATTACCTCACCACCGAGAGATATACTTCTATATATACTTTGAAATAGATACTACCTTGATATTTGTGCCAGCATATTTTATGGATCCTGGAAATCTTAATGAGCTTAAGGTTTATTTGGAGGATTTGTAGATGAAGGGATTTTTCAAACATAGTTTTTCACCCAGGGTAACCCCAGTTTTGATTGATAAGAAAGAAGAAATGGAGATTTAGGTTGTGAGTGGATCATAATCACATAAATCAAGTGGATATAAACAATAAGTATCCTTAACCAAGGATCTATGACCTCTTCATCCACTCTAGAGGGACGATATGGTTCTTGAAGATTGACCTTAGATTGGGATATCACCAACTCTAATTATGAGACGTGAACATACCAAATATGGACTAATGATGCCTATATAGACATTATTAGTACATGGTGACTCCTTTTACTGTGAAGAACACCCTAGAAGTTGTTATGGAACTCATTAATCAGATCTTAAATCCACTTTTTGATTGGTTTTTGGTGGTATTCATAGATGAAATTCTGGTGTACATGATATCTAAGGAGGAGAATGTGAGACACTTGAGGATAGTCCTTGACATACTCTAGGACCACCAATTTTATAGGAATCTCTCGAAGTGTTCATTATGGATTCAATAGGTCCAAATTCTAGGACAAGTAATCTCATAAGAGGGATTATTAGTGGACCCATAAATGGTTGAGGTCATTCTAGAATGGGGTCCACCCAAGAGCATGACTAAGGTATAAATATTACTAGGGTTTTCATGATACTATAGGATACTCATGTTTGATTAATATAGGATATTGACACACTTGAATTCATTAACTTGAAATAGTTAGTGTTTTATGTGGAATAAAATGTGTTAGAAGGCTTCTTAGGAGTTGTGGATAAGGTTGATGAAAGACCCCATCTTGATACTCCCAATGGATAGTGTCGAGTACTTAGTATTTTGAAATTACTCACGGACCATAAAAAGTTATGTTTTGATGTAGAGATATGTAAATATCACCTATATTTCCCTAAAGTTGAGACCACTTGAGAAGAACCTTACAACCCATGATCTGGAGCTGGTAGCGGTGGTCATCACCCTAAATATGTGTAGACACTACCTTATGGGTGAGATATATATCATCATTTATGACCATAAGAGTCTCAAGTATATATTCTCATATAAGGATCATAATTGAGATAGAAGTATTAGAAATAGTTCTTCCAATATTATGACATTGAGATAGTATATACACCCAAAAAGGGAAACATGGTGGAATATTCTCTCCATCCAATGGACCGAAGCCCGTCATTTTTTATTGATTCTTGATAATCCACCTTTCAAGGGGTGAGGTGGAACCCTTAAAAAGCCTGTAGTCATAAGTATTACATGGCCCATAGGCCTTAGAGTAATTCATTGCCCATAGGCTTCAAACATTACATACAACTCAGACTAACTACTTTGAACTGCTTCTCCCCAGCATATTCATTGTGAAATTAGCTCTCTACCTCCGTATGGCTATTCGGCTAGTCTATCCCATGCATTCACAGGCTTGTCCTGATGGCAGGTTTCATACCCTCTCATTCTTGCAATCCTTGTATCTTCTGCTGTGGTGAAATCTCCTTTCTCATCCTCCTTAGAGAGCTTGTTCCTTGTAGGTTTTCTGGTTTTCATTTTCACTTAAGATGGCTCGAAGGACTTGAAGTGTCATGAAGGCCTTACTGGATAAAAGTCTTGGGTGCCCTGAAGGCCTTAAAGGACATGGAGACTAAATTGGTGCCCTGAAGGCCCAAACGGGTGAAAATTCCCAGCTGCTACAGCGCCAAACAGTGCCTGCTACAGTTCCCACTACAGTACCTGCTACAACACTACTATAGTCCCTCAGAAATTGTGCCTCCACCTAAATTTAATCCCAGGTCACCTGGATGCACTTAAGAGTCCTCACCAACCGGGTTGAGGCTCATGTTCATAGAATATGATCTGAATATGAGATATTGTACATATTTTCTGAGTGAGGTATCAAAGATGTTGTCCTTGTTGCATTTTTCCTTAGTAAATGAGGATTTTGAAACATACCTCAAGACAAATATTGTTACCCACCACTTTTATAGCATGATAGGGTCTCTTAGCTTAGAGATACTAACTTTGAAACCAAATGTGCATAGATATCAATTTTACATCCTCCTAGTTCATTTTCTAAAGGTGGTGAGCACATCAACTTTGTCCAATGATGGATGATTGTACCGGTGAAATTCTGAGAGGAGGTTACAAGGGAATTACTTATATCCCCCTCAGCTATACATTCAGGTGTAGTGAAGATGCACTAAGAACTTCACCATCAATTTTGGTTTCCCAAAATAAATAAGTGATTAGTAGATCTTGTCTCTCGATACCACACTTGCCTATAGGTAAAGGCTGAGCACCAGGTTCCAATAAGTTTATATCAATCCCCTAAGGTGTCATAGTGGAAGTGGAATGGTATATCTATGGAATTGTTGAAAGGGATACCATGATCTTATAGTGTAAATGAAGTCATATAGGTGATCCTAGACCATATCACTATTTTTGACCACTTCACAACTATTCGAGAGTAGAGTTTAGTGGAGAGATTTGGATTTCTTTATGTGTAGAAGATAGTTTTGATTCAAAAACATCCCTTGGAGGTCATTTCAGACTATGATTCTCACTTAACTCCATGATTATGAGAGGATTTTAGGTGGACTTTGGGACTCAGTTGCATTTGAGCATGACCTTTGATCCACCAAACAGACAGCTATACTAAGAGAATCATTTAGGTTCTTGAGTACATATAATGGTCTTCCATATTTCACTATGGCTATAGTTGGGAGGATCACCTACCCTTGGTGGAATTTCCATAAAAGAATACCATTCAACCGTTGATATTCCACTATTTGAGGCCATGTATGGGAGAACCTTTAGGTCACCACTATCCTAGACTAACCTACAGAAGTTAGCACCCATGGGAACATAGTTTGTGAAAGTGGTGACAGAGAAGGTGTGGATCATCCAAGGTCATATGAATATTTCCTATAACCATCAGAAGACATATGTGGACTGAAGATAGAGACCATTAGAGTTATATAAAGGAGACCATATATTCTAGAAGGGCTCATCTTGTTGAGGAATGTAGATATTTGATTGGGGTAGACAGTTATCTCTCAGATTCATTGGCCCCTTCTAGATAATGCATATGTTCAGTGAGGGAGAATATCTCTTGGCCTTACCACTCCAATTAGACCGAGTACATGATGTCTTCCTTGTGTTTCATCTAAGTAGGTATGTGCATAACCTATCGCATGTTATTGAATGGGTTGAGATGGACACCGAGGATGGATATAACTTTTCAAAGTACCTATTAGTGATAGAGGATCAATTAGAAAATATGCTCTATGTGTGAGTGATTCCCTTGGTACATGTCTAATGCTATTAGGGGAATCTTTAGGAGTGCACCTATGAGTGAGAGAATGAGATATGAGTCCTATAACCTCAAATTTTAGAGTATAAATTTTGGTTTATTGGACAAAAATATATAAGGTGGGGGTAATTTAACATCCCTATTTTTTCCTTAAATTACTTTGGAATATATTTAAAAATATATTTTTAGGTTCTCAAGGAGTCAAAACTAGATTCTAAGGCCTCATGAGACTTGGTGTTGATAAAATAAAAATATTATATATATTATATCATGAGTGATCAGTTTTAGAGAAATGGTGGAATAACTTATAAATAGTGACTCGGTAAGGAAATATGAGACTGCCATCGAATTTGGGTTGTGGGTTCTACCCAAGTAGTGAAATAATAATTATTGTCATTATTTGTTTTTATAAAATATTGTCATTAGAACAAATAATAAAATTTATTTATTTATTTATTGTTTTATTTTGTTCTCATTCATTAACCTAATTTCCTCTATAAATATACATTTAGTATAAATCCATGGGGTTAGCTTCATAACCCTAGTATTTTATAGGATAGGGTATATAATCATTGGAGGACATTAATATCATGGATCAAGAATTGGGTACCATAAGGACCGCTAATGATAGTAGGGTTTGTGGATCTCATTTGAAACAACAACATAGAATCATTCTTTAACAGTGATTAATCCTAACCCAAGGTATGGAATATTATTTGTTTTTAATAATCCTATCTTGATATCCCATGTCTAATATATACCAATTTACCTAAAAAAATTTCATGGATTGATGGTTGATTTTAGTTAACTTTATATCTTCATAAAGTTTATTAATTGATTTATTTGATTATTATTGATTATTTATTTTTCATTCTAGCATAAATGAAATGAATCTAACCTGAACAACGGCTGAGGGTGGGTACTAATTTTTTGTTTTTTTCATTCCCCTCCCCCCGTTATTTTCATGATTCATCGTCGGTATTTCTTTTGACTAGCATGAGTGGACATGTGAATACACTGTAGGTTCTAGAAAATTCCTAACTTCACATAGTGCATTCCAAAGAACACACGTTGTGTATCCCCCTCCAATGGTTCAAGGGTTTTTTTGTAGAGAAACATATCACACACCATGTGACACATGTAAAATGTCATGGGACTCTAAATATATACTTATTGTGTACCCTTGGGGTACAAGGGTGGGGATATGACCAGGTATGTGGGCACGACCAGAGTACATGGGCACAGTCCGATACTTAGACAAAAAAAGGTACCCAAACATGGCCTAGTACATAGGAACAACCAAAGTATTCAAACATGGCCTGGAGCACACTGACATAGGATAGAGCACACAATAATACCCTTGGTATAAAATAAACACCATATACTAAAATAAAATATCTTTTAATTTCTCTAGGAAAGTTTTAGGACCTAGTTATCTTCATTGTGGACCAGTTTCTTTAGGGTGTGTTCCCCTGGTTCATTCTCCATGAGGGTTTAGTGAGGCATCATGTCTTGATCAAAAGATATGATCCCATATATGGGATAATTATTTGGTAGAGTTTTAGTAATCACCCATGAGGTATAGGGTTAGATCCTCTATTGTATCTTTATCCCCATGTGGGGTTCTAGGAATTGAAATGACCAATATAAATGAGCAACGATCCCCTACTTAGTGGGTCAATTCAGTAGGGTTTGAGGAGTCCTCCTTGACCCTGGGTGTGATCCTCTATCTATGTATCATTATCTAATAAATTTTAGTGCATAATGCTTCGTGAAAATTCCCAATAATCAAGACCCTTTAGATGAGTTCCATCGGTGTTATCTGGATTGTGGGGTGAGTTCTCCTAGATGAGCATTACCTTGAAACCTCAAGTTCAAATCCTAGGTTAGAAATGCTATCATGACCTTACCTTAAGGATTAGTTTCTATGATGAGTATATCTGGATGTTATTATTGTATATATAATGTTCTAATTGACATTACTTTGTGATGAATAGTAGACTACCCTCTTGATGCCTTAAGTTTACTAATTCTTGGGTGCCCTACTATATATTTTTATACTTACCTCAACGTGGGATCTCCCTAAAAATGTCATGTATTATGTAGATGAAAGGCCATTCTATGGGGTCCTAGGTGGACCAAAAGTAGACAGAACTTATATTGGGATATATAGACCATGTTTCACACCAAGTATTTCATTTTTCATCAGTCCCCTTCTACTTAAAAGGTTGAACTCTTTTGTCAGTTTGAGTGGTCTTTCTTTTTGGAAATTTATGCATTCTAGTAATTTTTTATACTCTTATTGTGGTATATAGTTATATTTATGCATTTTGAATCATATTTACTTTTAAATATCATCATTTTATGTGTATTGGAGATGTTCTTGAAGTGTCTCGCATTGCATACTATCATCCTGGTGGTCCCCAAAGGGTCAGGTTATGATAGGTGTCTCATGAAAGTTTAGGTGATAATGATCATGGAGGTAAAAATATTAAACTTCCTATGTGTAAATAATGTTGGAAGAATCATTGAGTTAAATGTCTAAAAGGAACATGAAGAATATTCATATGTGTTAAAGGAGGGAAGAGAGTAATAAACTAACAAAAAATGAGTAAAGCTCGAGAATGGAATTGACTAGATCATATGAATAAAGGTTTAGTAATAAAATATGATTTTATAGTTTAGATAATAAAACATTGATCAACTTGTAAAAGATTCATATTATTTTAATATTTTTTATTATTCCAACATTAAGAAACCTTATTGGGTTTATATTTATGAATATTATGATATAATTCATATTTTTTACTATAGGAAGTAATTATTAAGGAATAAGAGGGAAAAAATTAGTTAAAGATTTTTAAAATAAGTAGAATGATTGAAGTATATAAATATAGAGTTTAAATAGTTATTATTTTATGATATTTTATTTATTTTTTGGTATATTTAAGTATAATAATAAGTTTAACAGTATTGATACCCTTTTTTCTAGTGGTAATGGAATTAAAAGTTTATTAATGGTATTTTTGGAAGATTTTTATTATGTTTTAGGAAAAATATATGTTCAAATCCATTTGGGTTAATATGTGATTTTATATTGAGGTAATTTGGTAAATGAGTTAATTAATTTTGTGAATATAAGTTAGGATGACCATTGTGATTGAAAATTAAATTGGTGACCATCTGATTAAAATTATTTTTTAAGAATTTCTCTACTTTGGGTTTTAATACAAGATTCAGATATATATAAACTTGAGTGTTAACATGTCATTTTGTATAAAGGTTATTTTGGGGAAGAATTTTATTCTAATATTAGAACATATTTTTTATCAAATAGATAACCATATTACTAAAAAGTGATTTAGTGATTATGTATTTAAAGTTATTTTGGAAGAAGTTCATTCTATTTTTGGGAACATTATAAGATTAAGGTGAATGAAAGTTTTTTTGATAGTATGGTATTTTATGTAAAAGTGATTTATATTATTTTATGAATAAATATTGATTTAAAAAGTTGAATTATATATGATTTCTTTTTGCATTATGATGATTTGGGTTACTTTAGTAAATGATTTGTATATTTTAGAGAATATGTGACTATGGTATATACATTTTTGGTGTGTGATTTTGTGAGTGATTAATGTTTATTGGGGAAATTTTTCAAGTTGATCATGGAAGAATATGTGATCAAATCATTCTAATATTTGGGTTTTAATTTTTTCTGGCATATTTTGAAGAGTTTTAAGGTTATTTATTTATGGAATAATTCAGATTAAACTTTGGGTGTTATTGTTGAGGATTTAGAGATTAATGTAGTAGTTCTTCATATGATGTTTTATTCATATTGGGTATTATATCAAATTTTTCAAAACATTTTGGTTTTGGATAACATATAGAAATAATATAAATACTTTTTCATTCTTTTATATATAGTATGACATGTTAAAAGTAAATTTTAGTGCTTTAGGAATGAAAAGATAAACATGGTCATTTATCTTTTATATTAAGGGATGAAATATAAGTATAAAGTCATTAAAAAAAATAAATATAGGATGAAATTTTATTTATATATTGAAAATAAATAAATTAAGTAAGTTTTCTCACTCTTTATTTTAATGGTAAAATAATTCCTCAACTGGGACTAGAGGAAAATTAATTTATCGAGCCTTATATGGAAAATAACATTCAAATATCAAGGTATGATTCTGGAAACCTATTCACAAATATGAGTCTTATAATGATAAAAAATGGTTTAAGAAATACTTAACCGAAACTAAGTTTCCTATTAGTTACTTATAAATTCCTCACCATGAAAAAAAATTACATATAATAGTATACCTATGTCAATATAGACTCATTTTGGTGAGAACAAATTCAAATTATATGGACACTTTTTTTGTAAGAGGGGAAGAATGTAACACCCAAATATATAAATATGTAATTATATTTTAAATTAATACTATGTTTGATAAAATATACCAAACATAGCACTGGGCTTAAATAAACTGTGATATTCTATAGAAATATTTTTATCTAAATATGATCGTTATAACCCAGCTTTTGTATTGACGGGTAAAAATAGGAGTAAAATTTTATTAAATATATGTAGAAAATTTTTCCTAATAAAAATTAATTTATTAATTACTATGAAATAATTAATCAATTTTGAATGATAATAATGAAATCATATAAGGTTAAGAATAATAATAAAGGTTTCATTTTTGATAAAAGTGGTTTTGTGTATATTTTGTATTTTTATTTAAAAGATAAATTTATAAATTTTAGTAATTTAATTTGATGAAAATTATTTATTTATTGGGATTCAGAATATCAAAATTATCTTATAGTGAATTTTTTAGGATTTTTTAGAAATAATTTAATTTTGAGTGAATAGTGAAAAATAAGGATTTTACAAGTAATATCACTTTAATGACATTATTGTGATATAATAATAACTTTAAAGTTTACGAAAAAAAATATTATAGATCATATATATACTTAATAATTAATATAATTCATTTAAAATCTAACTTATGAACTTATAAATTTATGTTTCACATTTTGGGAATCTATATAATGTTTTTTTAAATAAAACTTATTTTGGGTTCTTCTCTTCTAATCAAGTTTTAATAAGGTTAATTTTTGTTTTAGTTTAGTTTTAAAGATAAATAAGTATCTTTTTGTTTAAAATAATCCAAATAATTCTATGGGAATCATAATTATGCCTTATTTTGGTGTAACATCATTTTTATGCGTAAAAGACACATTTTTCTAAAAACGGTTTTCTATTACATTTTATGAAATTATACTAAAACAAATTATTACACTTATAGGAATTGAATAATTTAAAATGGATTTAATATTTTGAATCAAAATGATTAATATTTGTTAATAATTTAAACTTAATATTATGTCACAATGAATAGTAATTATGATAAAAATCAATCACTACAGTACAGGTTAAAAAGGGTTAATGGAGAGGTTAAGCTAAAGGATAAGGGTTAAATTATCATAAAAACGTTCTTTTTTGTGGTTTTTTTCAACATTACCCATATTATATTTAAATATAAGAAAATATGGATCCACTTTTTTAGATAAATACATATATTATATATTAATATTCCAAGTATTTACAAGTTTTCCACACACCCCACTTATAAAGAGGCTCCTCATATAGACACTTATTCACACCACTTTGAGAAATTTAGATCAAACAATACCTACCCAAATACATAAAAAACCCTATACATGGACTTGAGGTCTTGGTCTCACAAAAATACCAACCTAGAAGGCTTAAGGTGTGAGCTAAAGGAGGTCTTTTAAATAAGAGGTATAATTCTTAACCAAGCTATTCCATGTTTAATTATTATTCTACATCCTTCAATACTATCATATACATGATCATAAAATAACATAGGTACTTAAAAATATACTTAAATTTATTAAGTTTTTGTTAAAACATTTTTCAGTCTCTTTTTCATCCAATGAAAAATGAAAACATTACGCGTGAATAAGAATAGACAATCATCTCCATGTAGCAATGTAATTCATTTTTAATCACCATCACATATGGTTGGTTTAAATGATGGATAAAATGAATATATATTATATTTATAAAATAATTATGATTATTTAAAAATAATATATTACTTACCATCCTACCCTTCCATCCATTGGAACATCATAATGTCACTCATGCATACGTGTGGACCACCACCTCTACGTAGCGATGTGATTGGTGTTTCATTTCTAATTTACATGGATGGTAATAAGAATAGATATAATTAATAGATATGATTTTTATAATATTATTATGATTTTTAATAATTAAACCTTTATCTATTTTATTTTATTTTCATCCATTAGAAAAGTGGAAACATTGCTCATGCGTACAAATGGACTACCTTATCCAAGAAATGATGTAATTCATTTAACATGACCTCCTTATATGGATGGTTATAAAAGTATATTTAATGTAAAAAATGATAATTAAGAAAATTTTAAGATTATTTAGATGATGTAACCTTGAACTCAGGGATCACAGCCAATGATCCAAATTTATTTTGGAGATTATGATCCAAACATGCTCAAAACATCTAATGTAAACTTAACCGATTGAGAAACTAAATTAAACATGGTAACAAATGAAATAAAAGGAATACTAATATGGGAATTAACATTATAAAATTTTAGAATAAAGTATAAAACTAATATAATTTTATTTTTTCAGGAGTTAAATGAGAATCCAAAATGAGTAGGGACATGAGTTAAAGGATTTATCATCTCAGTTTCCATTCATTGAGATTTATTCCATTTTCAAAATAAATTTTATTTTTTGTGGTTTATAAACTACCATATTGATGTATTTTAAAATTAATTTCTGTAAATTTATTTGTTTTAAAAATTAATTTCATGTTCTATTTTTCAATAATTTTTTTATTTAATATTTATAAAAAAATGTAATGGATTTTCCTAAAAATTAGGATTAAAATATTTCATTTCAAAATATTTCTTCTCTAAATACATATTGTTCAAATGTTTTAATAATTTTATTATTTATGATTTAGATATTTATAAAGGTTGTTTTCAACTACTTTTTAATTTATTTACCATGTTTTAAAAATGGTTCTTTTTAATATTTCCCATATGGGTTATTTTTGACTTTTTAAAAAGTAAATATGATTTTTTAAAAAGTTTACTACAAGGCCACTTTTTTCTATCATCATATATACTATTCATTATCAATATTAATCTACAAGTTTATATGTTTTTCAAAGAATTTTTTTCCCTTTTTCAGAATTTTTTTTGTTATTTTAAAATATACCAAAAGAAAATGGATGTTTTCTCAATATTTTCAAAGAGTATTATAAATGATTTTATAAAAGAGATTGTTCATCTATGGAAACATACTAATATTTTTATAATGTAAAGAGTGGTAGTTTACTATAAATGATGTATATTTATAGATATAAATAAGTGGAATCAGAAAATTTCATAGATGTACCAATGTTTAATAATTCTGAAAAATGTTTGTTGGGTATTAACTTAGTCTTTACTCAGTGCACAACTAGTGAACCTAATTGCACACCTGGTTTGATAATCCCAAGGGATATGCATTGGATATTTAACTTTATTATTTAAAACCCATTATTAAGTATTTTATTACATTTTATTTATCATTATGTAACTCATTTTTTACTAAACCATATTCTCATTATTTTATGCTGTGTGAAATGAAGGGAACTTTCTAATAAATTTATTTCATTTACTGGAATAAATATTGAAAGTTCATATGATAATTTTTCAATTTGAATTTTTATATCTGTTATGTATTGTATAGTTATTCATTTCTTTTGTATAATCAATCCATTTTTCTTAATATGTAAATTGGTGGTGGACGCTATTAGATATCCCCTTAAAGCATCAGTAGGCCTCATGAGACAAACTAGCGAGGATATTTTGAGTATTCCTACCCACTTATTTATGAAGTCTTCATATGGGGATTTAGTGATGTGTTTATAATTCCTTGGAATAAGGCCTTGATGGTGAGATTATGATATAAGGTATTATAAATTCCATAATTATATAATAAATTATGATTTTCCTTATGATTATTTATATTTCCATTATATATATTTTTTGTTCAAGTTTCTGATACGTTTTAAGGAAATGTTTTCACATAATAAAATAAAAAAAATGGGAATATAATTTAAAATAATGTTTATTATATTTTAAAAGTTAAATGTTTATTTTCCATGAATTTTTTTTATATATTTCAATGAAACCCTCATAAATTAATATTTTTCCTTTATTATTGATTATAAAATTTTTTATGGAAAACTTTGATTAAAATTTTGATTTTAAGAGTATATAAATATTATTTTGAACTAAAATTTTATTACAAGAAAAGTAAAACATTCCTATGTATTTTCATGAATTCCAAATGGATTAACAAGCCTCCTTTATTTTTTTCCCTTACTAATCTTTTTTTTCTCGTCCCATGTTTTCAAATGTTTTTCATAGGTCTTAAGGATGTGTAGAGATTATAAAAATTTTAAGGGTGGATTTATTGAATGAAGAAAAAGTGTCACGAATGAAATAGGATTTTAAACATAAAAACCTATTTTTATTGAAAAAATGTACATTTTGTGGAAATTTAAACTTTTTTATGTTATATTTTACCTAACTCTCTAAAACTCTAAACCAAAAAAAATCTCAAAATGAAATAAAGTTAAAACCTTGTTATAAATAATGTAACTATGGGTTCTTTAACTTACGGGGTGTTATAATGGTTCTCAATGAACCTGTTGCTAAAATAAGTCATACTTAATTTGGTGGGTTTCATTATTCCACCATTCTATACCATTTGAATCATATCATCCTGGATCCTTTCTATCAATCCTTGTCACACTAGCCTGATACTCAAATGATTATGCCTCTCATGCATGTCAGACCTATCATAACACAAGCGCCACCCTTACTTTTATGTTCAGAATATATAAGTAATCATCCTTCTTATATCCAATACTTGGTTACACGTCTCATATATCAATATCATAACCTAGATCTCTATCCATGCTTCCCATATCAAAGGTACTCATAGGTCAAGGCTTACCCCTCTCTCGGGTTACACTCATACATCCCAAATCAACTCCTAAAATAACATAAAATCTTCCTATAATTTAATCATAACACCCAAATCAAAAATATCTTGAGTCACATATCAAGGTCACCAGGTTATCACACCTACCTCAAAGACAAATCTCATATAGGTCATAATGCGTGGAGCATCTCCCATGCTTCTATACTCCCATCTCAAATATCAGAAGGCATCTCAGAGGAAAAACACCCACTATAGTGTCCACACACACACACACGCATATGTTAGGAATATCATTCTCATGTAACTACCTATGTTATACCCACCCATGTTATTATATACTAATGTTGATGGAAAACTCACCCCAATCTCTAATGAGAAAGCCCAAAGTCTATAAGGCCCCACAAGGTTCCTTATGAAATGTCCTTAGGACAATCATTTTAATCACCACTCTCCATTACCCAAATGTGATGAAAGGAACCTATATTAAGTCCCATTATATTATTTCAGTTTATTTAGACCCTCTTAGGATTCATATATAACATGTTATATAGTTATGTTCAACTCATAAGCTATAAGTGACTAAGGCATCAACTAGTTCTCAAGGGTCCATCTTAGCCTCTTGATAATTTTTTTATCTCATGTGAGTTTAATGTGGACTTTTAATTTTAAATAAAATATAAATAAAAAATAATTGGTTAGATATAATATCAAATTCTATTTAAGAAAATCCATAAACTGAGATATATATTCAAGGTACTAAATACATTATTCCCTGAGTTATTCCCTTTAATGTGTGCCAACCACCCTCGTAAAAGCCCATTAAAGCCCATCTGACCATTTTATATACATAAGAGGACCTAACTCCTTCAATATATCATTAAATTTAATAATAAATCAAGTATAATTAATCTATGAATTATTAAAATATTGATTAAAATTAATATTTTTGAATTATTCAACAATCATTCACTTGGTGATTTATTGAGGTCAATTCTTGAGAAAAAGGTTTTGCACTACCCTCTACATGCATCTAAGTGTTAACCACACAAACAACTTAATTTATTATTTCATATTCTCCACTAATATCACCCAAAAAATTTTGTAAATCCCGAAATAATTGAGGTTAGTGACATACCTATTTAGTTCCAAACAAAACCTTGTATGATTATCCATCCTGAATCTCCTTTAGCTAAAATGACAAAAATCCCGTTGATATTAAGATGATTAAACCATGATTTGGTGGAATTATCACCCCATCATTTATCAATTTATAACAAATAAGTATTAAGAAAAATTGGAATGAATAAAGGATGAATTGATATAGAGTGATAGATTTTCCTCAAGTAATCTGAAATATCAAACAACACTTAAATCTATTAAAGTATTGGGGGTAAAAATTCTTGGAAGAGGACAAGATCATGAGGCACATAATATAAATAAAATAAATAAGGATTTTTCTTTCTTAAAAACCAATTATTTGATATATTTATATAATATATACAATTTTGATTCTCTATGTATGGTTTTTCATTTAGGGAAAATTCTATGTCTAACATATTTCCAATAATTATAGTTTTTTTCCTTCTTTTAAAAACAGATACATAGTATTTTTAACACATCTATAACATATAAATTAAATACATAATGTATTTTTGAATTCATACATAGAATATTTTACATATTCTTGATGTGTAATATATTTCATAGGTAATATATTTTTTAAAGAAAAATCAAAATACCTAACATATTATATAATCCATGCGTAATATAATCCATTATATGTAATTTATTTTCGTTAATAAAATTATAAAAAATAACATATTTACCATATAAAATATTTTATTTTTAATATATTTCAAAAATTTAAGATATTTTCCTTAGTGAAACATCCAATAAATAATATAATTGTCATGCATATTATAATTTCCTTAGGAAAATTCAATTCATAAAATATATTTAATCCATGAGTAATATAATTCATCATACATAACATATTTTATTTAAGAAAATTGTAATACTTAATATATTATTATACATATGATATTTTCTTTTGGAAAAATATCCATGAATAACATAATTTCTCCATTTGTAATATATTACCCATACATAATATATTTTCCTTATAATGGATTCAATAAGTAATTTTTTTTCACACGTATGATACTTTCCTTTGTAAAATATCTATATGGAAGTTAATTTGAACTTTTCTTAATATATTGTTAATAAAAAACTTTTTTAACATAACAAAAAAATATATATGTATGTTATTTTATTTTATGCGTAAGATAATTTTTCATATGTAGGATCATTTACCCTCCTCTTTATAATATATAATATATTTAACTTAGCTAAAATTTCATATGTAATATATTACTTTCATGTGTAATATAGTTTTTATATGTATGGTTTTTCAATTACATGGAAAAACATACATAATATTTTTTTTCCTATATAACATATTTTTATCCATACATACCATTATTTTTCCCTTCACCTCAAATGTATATGTTTTTATACATAGAAAAATTTTCAAAAAATATCCAGGATTCCAAAATAACCAAAATCATTCCAGACTCCCCAAATTGTTATTAGCACCTTGGGGCCCCTTAAAACATAATAGCAGCTGAAAAATATAAAAAAATAATAGAGTTTTGACCAGAAAAATTCCTTAAACTCTGTTCCCAACAAATTACAACACTTTCACACCCCTACCAAGTCCAAATTCTTATTTCCAAATATATGGTCCATTACCTAGACACTTATCCCAATGTTCACCTAGGCACCCAGGGCATTCCTTGAGCCTTAAAATATTTCTATAAACATTAATCAGAGGTTTTACCCCCTCATAATTATGATTTGGGTACCAATTATGATAATTTTCCCCACTCCAGGACTATAAATTTTAAGAAAATAAGATTTTTGTGGATTTTAATAACCAGAAGAGGTACGAGTCATTATAATAAGTGATCATAAAATGAAAACATTGGTATTATAATATAACAAAGATATATGAACATAATATAAGTTAATTATACTCAATAATCCATGGATTATAAATTATTAATCAGAACAGAAGACTTTAGGTATAATGTATAAAATGAGGCATAAAAATTGGTAAACATGAGAAAATAATCATGAGTCATGAAACATAATATAGGAATGTGACACAAACATAATAATATAAAATTATTTCTTATGTTAAGTCTCACTTCCAAGACCATCATCATTTAGTGGATAAATTCCCACAAAATAGTGTACTGGGATCACCCCTCCAATCCATTATTTTATTAATTTTGAGAAATTAAATTTTAAGATTAGTGGGTACCTTTCATAGACCCAAACAAACAACCAGCCACAATCAAATGTCAGACCCTCCATAGAAACATTCAATATGAAAATTTAAAACCACCACAATATCAATGGTCATATACACTATACCAACAATCAAAATTCAAAATAAAAAATTTCAAATGAGGTGTTGAGGTAGAGGTAGATGAATCTATCATATCTTGAGCCCTATGTTGCATTATTCTATACCTAAAAAATCCTCTAAACTCTAAAAACCTCTCGATCCCATCACCTCTATCAAAAATTCAAAATAAAAAATTCCAAATGACAGGATGTTCTGGTGGGATTTAAATAATTCATTTCATGAGACATGTGCTACCCTGGTTTTTTCTAACACATCCCACAATCATCACTAACCTCTTGATCATATCACATCCTCTCAATTAACACACAACTACCATGATTTTTTTTATTCCACTATAATTATCACCAATAACCATTGTATGGGTCAAAAAATGATAAGAACCATGAAAAATGTCCATAATATTTAGTCACTACCAAACCACCAATCCTTAACCAAAGAACTCCATCAATAGGGAACCACTATAAGCACCTTCATCAAAGAAACATGCCAAAACTAGCCATTATGAAATGTTATTATCATCATAGAGGAATAATCACTCATAATACCCCCAAAAAATCAAAATACTAACAATAAAAAAACATAAACCACATCTAAATGATATTTCATGATAATCCCAAATCAGTAGAGGCCCCATCATACATGACTAAGATGTGGTCAATCATGATGTTCTCAGTAGTTTAGTAGAAGGGGATAGAGACGAGTGGTGAAAGTTGAACCCACCAATAGAATAAATCATTATCATAAAAACCATACACAAATAAAAAACTCTACTAGAAACCAAAATAACATAGAACCCCCTAAAATAAACTAAAGAGATGAAAAAAAATTAGTTCATGCCACATATCTCAGGACACCAAAAATAGATCTACCAGCACTTGAGAAACCACCCTAAAATAACCATCACAACATACCATATGGGGTTTAGATTATGGGAATTGTTAGTAAGAGAAAAGGAATAATGGGTCAATGGATTCAACAGAGAACCATAACCCCTAAATATAAAAAAAAACCACCATAGAACCAAAGAAATAAACTAAAAAACTCCACCCCCAACACATTTAAATCCACCATGATCTCTAATGATAAGGACCAAAAATGGATTCCACCATAACAGGATAGGATGCAAAGGTAGATGAGAATCAATAATGAAGCCTTAAAAGTAAGAAACAAATAAAAAATAGGGAGGAGGGTGGAGGGGTAGATACCTGGAATTACGAACAAGATTCAAGGTAAGAATAAAAAATAGTAAAAAGAAATGGGTGATTAAAAGAGGACTAGAGAGGAGTCTGAGTGATGTAGAGGAGGGAGATCTGTCACTACTAGATCATACACAACAAACCCTAGAAATGAGGTATATGAGAGATAATAAGATGGATCTGGGGTAGTGATGAGCTGCCTTATGGGGTTCACTCCTCATTCCCATAAATATCATGGATTATTCTCAATCTCCATTCCCATACATGTCATCTCATGAGATATAAATCTTTACCCAATGTATTGGAGGGATTTAACATTCCAATACCTTCAATCATGTAATGAAAAAAAATACATATATTTTTTACATTAATTAATTCATTATTACTTAATAACATAATTAAATCATTATAATAAAATGGTTTCATAAAAATGATTATAATTATTTAAAATGAATCATTCATAGAAAGAAAGAAGGTGTTTCTATTGAAACATATTTCTAGTTTGACATGATAAAAATCAAAGGATATTGAAATAGATGAAAAATAAAATATAATATTAATAAAATATCATTTATAAAATTAAAATAACTATTTTATAAATCAATTGTATGAAAATTACTAGGATAGTAACCAAAAAACATATAAAGTAATCTTCGTATTGAATACTGAAGAAAACGACGAGACAAAGCGAATGTGTGGAAAATGTTAAAAAAAATATTTCTTTCAAATATATTTAAGGAAATTAAAATTCAATATAAAATAAAATTAAAATTATAGAAGTGGGGATAAGGAAATATGTATATGAAAAACATGGACATGTAAGAAAAATATACTCAATTGGAAAAAAGAGATATGATTGGTTCCATATACAAACATCATTTTAGGATAATTATAATCCAATGGGGTGGGAAATGGAAAGAAGGGATGAAAACCTAAAAAATAAATAGAGGAAAAGAAAATATATGGGGTTTTAGATATAAAGAACATACAATTTCCCATAATTGTAAACTACACATATATAATTTCTATATCAAATTGAGATTGAAAAGAAACATGTTACCATTACTCCCGACTTCCATGGATCACTTTTAACCTCCTATATAATAAATGAAACTATTATAATCACTTATTTATGAATATTATTCATATATATGACCTTTTATACCCTTCAATTACAATCATTTACTCCACATATATTAGTTATTTATTATTTATTTTCTCCATTGGATGAATGTATTTTCTATTATCTCATACAAGTTCTAGTATGGAAATATAATTTTCCCTTTATTTATAAAAATTTCATCATTCCCATATTAATCAAGTTAATGGAATTAATTGAGTTGAAATGATTTATGTATTCTCTTATTCATTTTATGGAAGGTATGTATATGTTTCAAAACAATGGAATCCATGATGAGCATATTCTGATTAATTTATAGATAATAATGAGTTTCATTATAATGGAAATGAAAGATATATTTCCTAAAACAATTATGAATGTTATGATGTTGTATATATCATATTGTAAAATAAGGGGATACCATAAATCATGGTTTTCATGCTACTATCATCATCCAATAATAAGGTATAGAAAAATTGAATGATATTTCTATATTTTGGTTTTGATCATATGGGATAATACTCTCAAACTTCCTATGATATATTTTAATATCCAATGATAAGTATTATCATTTAAGAATCTTATACATGTGATATCAAGAAATTATCCATTTCATAAGATGAAAGTTATGTGAGTAATATCTCAGTCATTGGGTTATAGATGTTGTAATTGTAAGGCGTTAACTCATATATTATGAACATATGAGTTAATAAATTCATATTGGATGAAGGGTATAAAATGAGGAAAAAACCATTAAGAGGGTGTGAGTTATTATCTGACCTATATTATGCTAATTCTATTATACCCATAGCTCACACTTTTCTTCCATTTTATATCATGTAATACTAGCATATCATAGGTGGAGGAGTATCCCACTAAAGTTTTGAGTCGGTTTTTACAGCTTGTGGATACTCCACAAAGGATGGAGTCTAATGGATGCCTCTTAGTAACCATCATCAAACCAAAATTATGAAAATTATAGAAACAACTATATGGTGAAATATAATAAATATGTTCATTATTTAATTATGCATGTTTATGGTTTTGAATCTTATTTATCATGAGTTTTTGACTTTATAATCCATTTTCCATGTATATTTTAAGTTTTAAAATACCTCATGAAACCAATTTTTAATATTAAATAAAGATAAGTTGTTTTGTTGTAAAATCTTATTTCAAAATGAAGAAATCATATATCATTTTGTTGGGGGTATTTCTAATTGTAAGATATGACTTATAATTTTTTCTATGGATTTTTATATGATAGCATATATCATAATAATTGATTGCGTTTCACTATACCTTATGGGATGTCATAGGTAGTGAAATAGTTCAATTATTCATTTTTGTTCTATGTAGTGTAGAACACAACACCTTCTATCGTAATGTCTAATATCATCAAAGGGATACCGCAAAATAATGCATCATATCACTTCAACAATATATATTTGAATGATAAAATAACACTCCTCTCTATTTTAATATATCCTAATACATCTTGTAACCAGTCAAAGTTTTGGGTGTTGAAGTTACTTCTACATAGATCAATGTGCAATTATTTTCCTTATGTAGACCTCCACCCTTTACTGTTAATCCTACATGAGGCCTATCATAATCCATGGGTTCCAAAAGCTACTAGAGTTTTTCTTCATATGTTTTCAAGCATAAAGTCAATCCTACATGATCCATTTAGTAATGGGTTAATCTCTTGAAACAATATATCATATATTATGATAGCTAAGGCATACTATTTTAATTTTAAATTGACCTTGAGGCACTATATTAATGTTGTGTGAGTTTCTGAAAGTTCTTTTTATATTACATAGCCCTATTATAATTTTTTTTAAAATGATTGATTGCATTGTGGTGTTTTTCATAATATGTCCTTCTAAATCATAGGTTATGATTTGTGAATATCAAAGTATATGATATAATAAAAAATATTTTTTTTACTTTTTGGTTAAGAATTTATATAAATGATTAACCAAATATTTAAAACTCATAATAAAAGGTATTTTCGAATGTTAATTAATCTATTAATGTGTTTATAAATTAATTAATTATAAATAACTTATAAATAATTAATTAAATGTTTATGAAACTTTTTATAAATAAATATATATAATATCAATTATTTATGTTAAAATACCTTTATCAAATTATAAGATGTGGTATATAATTTAGATATAAATTATTTACATTGCATTTATAAGATTTGTTTATAAATTTTTTATAGATTACAAAATAAAGAAAAAATATAAGTGGGTTTATATTTAAAAAAAACTAATTGTTCCAATTTATTTAATTTCGATCATTTAAATTATATACATTATTTGATAAATTTTTTAAAGTATATAAAAATGAGCTTTGATTAATGTTTTATATTTGATATTTTGGGTTCAATCCCCTTTTTATTAATGAAAGAATTCATATTTTTTCAACTGGTTTGAGAGGGAACCCATTACCTAACCTACAGACCTAGAGGCACATAAGAATATGAAATACAAGGCCCAAATGCCCTTACATGGTCTAATGATACCATATCTTATACGTTAAGAGAGTGTCATGAATGGATCGTAATTCCATGGCATGTAGGCCCTTTTCTCAGGCATGTACTATGTATGTCCAATACTATGCTCACCTACACTTACTATAAGATCCCCCAATCGAGCACTCTCCCATGTGGATAAATTGGGTTAGTTACTAGACCTAAAGTGCACCTCCTCAAATGCAAAAGGCTTTTGACTAGTAGTGGGGTTCTAGATAACATAGTTGGGATACTATACCCCCTGGTAAAAAGTTACAATATAGTGTAAATAAAAAAATATCAGAGTAACAAAAATAAAAAAACAATAAATATTACAACTAGAAGATAAATGATGAACCAAGTAAACCAAATAATAATAAACCATGTAATTTTAGGATGGAATGTATCTAAATGTCAAACTAAAAGCAATAAAGATAAAATATCATGATGACCCAAATAAAATTGAAGACTCGTGTCCCAAATCCCATGTTGTTATTGTCTCTAAGCTCTAATTCATTCAATGATAAATAATCAACAACAAGGCCCCTTTCCCTTATCTAAACCTTCATCCATGTAATCTGCTCAGGTACCAAACGATAGTCTAAATAGGGTGTGAGTAAAACTCAGTTGGTCGACACAATCATGTCTAAAAAATAGTTTGATAATAATTCCATGTTATATAGTGATAATTGTGAGTATTAATAAGTCAATTAATATGATACAATAATCATCCTACTTTCTCACCATGCTATAATACCTCAGATCATATAGCAAAATCGTGACAACCATAACCAAAATTCCAAGGAATAATCACAATACTAGTAAAATCCCTATTTATAATATTTTTAGTATAACTAGACTAAGCCCTCTATATAATCATTTTACAATAACTGATTTGATCCCTTTATATAAACATTTCAGATTAATTGGTCCAATCCCTTTTTATTAGTATTCTAGAATAACTTGGGCAAACCCTTTATATATAAATTTTAGCATAACTGGGAAAATCCATTTATATAATCATTTCACCATAACCAAAAAAATCCCTTTATGTAATAATTTAAAAATAACCAGGAAAAGGCATTTATATAAGTATTTTAGCATAATAGGTCAAATCCCTTTATATAATCATTTCAGTAAAATTGAGAAAATCCCTTCACATAAGCATTTCAGTATAAACCAAAACACAATCCATAACGATAAGAATAACACAACATAATATCATAATCCAAAATACACAATTCATCTAATTTCCATTTTTATTTCAATTATACATTCATTTATTGAATTATACCTTAAGCGATTATCATGATAGTGTGAACACCCATTTTATATCTAATTATCACCAGTCATTTAGTAATCAAGTAAACCATTTTCTAAGGTGAATCAATTACAATAAATCACCTAAGATTTCATTTCATGCTAAAACATAACATTAAGAGATTAGTTAGTTATTTATTATTCAAGGGTAGGATCACCCTATGGGTATCCATAGGCTAGGTCTCAACACCATCGGATCCAAAGGGATCCAAAAATTATTCTAAACACAAGATTATCACCACCCATTTTTATTTTTGTTAATGTGAATGTTGTGTTGGTACAATTTCATAATATTTCACATACATAAACATTTAGAAACATTCCATAGGGTTTCTTCTAGACCACCTAACTTTATCTTGTGATTAAAGAAACACTTCCAATATATAACACTAAAAATAACAAAGGTGATGGTGACCAAGAAACCTAGGTTCTGGATTTCCCTATTTCTTGATATGAAGTTTCCCCAACCTAAGTGCACCCCAAAGGATAATACGATGACCAACCTCAAGCTCCATAGGTCCTCTCTACACATCAGTGTGTGATTTATATATAATTCTCATAGTCACCTACCACTTTTAGATTAGCTAATCCTACTCAGACATCTCCTACATGACCTTAGGTCCAATAAGCTCTGAATAACCTACCTCTAATAAACAAATAGGATAATAAAACAAAATTCCATAAAAATCCTCAAAAGGTGAAATTTAGATCTATTCCTATAAGTTTTTATTATAGGAAAACTCCTTGAGTGTTAAATGTCGCTCCTATGAACCACCAAAATCCAAAATATAAGCTCATAACATATCCTTCATAATCTGAATACTCCATTTAGATTAGCCATCAATATGTGGATGATAGACCATACTCATAAGAACCTTTGATCCTAGAGCCTTCTGAATACCCTTCCAGAACTAATATGTGAAATAAGGATCTCAATCAGAAATGACATTCCTCAAAACACCATGCAGTCAAAATATCTACCACACATAGATACTACCCATATCATCAATAGAAAAGGTCTCCCAAATAGGAAAAAAGTGTGATACATTTGATAGATGATCTATGATCAACCATACATCATCATTTTCATGATTTTTTCTAGGAAATCCTGTCACAAAATCCATAGTGAAATCATATAACTTCTACTCTATAATGGGAATAGGTTATAACAGCCCGGTGGGACTTTGATACTCGGCCTTCACCAGATAATAGGTGAAATATCTCACCAAAAATTTCACCACCTACTCCTTCATCCTAGGACACCAGTATTTTCTATGAAGATCATGATACATCTTTGTCGGACATAGATGTACCACCCGTCTAGAAGAATGAAACTCTATCATCAGCTTATCATGAAAGCTTTTAGGAACCCATAATTAGACATGATAAAGAATATAATTTCCACTACCAAGAGACCATCCTAATGGTGGCTTCCTACCATATAAATTTCCCTCAAATATAAGACCTTTTGATTAGATAAAAATTCTATCTTGATCTATTCGAGAAGCACAAGTATAAATGATATAAAAGTTAGTGTTACTCTCTCCTGGGACTCATGAACATCAAGATACATGTCTAGACAGAGTTCCATCATTTACCACTAATTGAAAGACACTCGTACTTCCTCTATATGTGTCATACAGGTCAAGAAATCAGAAAAAAAAAAGTGCCTTTACCTAGTGTATAACATAACTCAAAGTCAAAAACTATCGATACATGACCCACCTCCGCTACTAATGGTTCAGGTCCCACAAATAAAATATGTACCTGATCCTCATAAAGTTTGTTCACACTAAAAACCTCTCAACCAAAAGATAGTGGCTCCATAATATCAAGGAATGTACCACTGTAGATAAATCCAAATCATGTGTAGGATAATTCCTCTCATGCAGTCCCAACTATTTGGAGCCATAAGCAACCTCTCAATCCACCTACATTAGAACTACTCTAAGTCTAACTCTAGATTCATCATAGCAGATCGTATATTCCGTACCTGGAACATGTAAAGTGAGGATTAGTTTGTAGGTCAACCTACCCTTTAGATCTTGAAAATCTCCCTCACATGAATCTAACCAAACAAGCTTCATCCCTTTCATGGTCAGCTCAGACATTGTTGTTTCCAGACGGTATAATTCCTAGAAAAAACTCTAATAACAACATTCTAAAATCAGAAAGATCGGAATATTGAACTCATTCATGGGCCTCTCCAAAGATAGCATGGCTATAAACTTATTTGGGTTCACTAACACTCCAACCTCTGAAATGAAATTGCCCAAGAAGTGCACTTTATCGATCCAAAAACTACATTTGAATAGCTTGGAGTAAATTCGATGCTCTCTCAATGTAATCAAGATGATTTCAATATGTTGGGAATTATCATCCCCTAAATAGGAGTATACTAAGATTTCGTCAATGAAAACGACAACAAAATTGTCTAGAAAAGGATGAATTATTTGATTTATCAAGGCCATGAATTTTGCTGGCTATTTTTTCAAACCACATGGAATCACTATGAACTTTTAAAATCCATACGTACTCCCAAAAGAAATCTGAGGTATGACTGATGGTCTCACTCTTAACTAGTGATTCCCTGATCTCACATCAATCTTAGAGAAAATATGAGCACATCTTAGTTTATTGAAGAGGTCATCAATGCATGAAATGGGATACCAGTTTTTGAATTTCATCTAGTTCAATCTCCAATAGTCTACAAACAAGAATAAAGTCCCACCAGCCATCTTAAAAAGAATTAATGGAGAACCCCTGGAGACCTACTAGATTTTATGAAACCCTTAGATTCCAGATCTTCCAAACAAACTTTCTACTCCCAAATCTATGTTGGTTCCATCCTATAAGGTGAAATAGAAACTATATATACTCCTAAAACCAACTTGATCATGAACTCAACATCCCGCTTAGAGGGGTGGAATTGTAAAACTCATCAAGAAATAAATCCTGAAAATATTCTAACAATGGAGGAAAATTATCATACTACATTCCACCATCATCTCAAGAAAACCCTATTATTAATGTTGTGATACAATCCAGTCTTCACTGAATTGGTCTTACATGACTAGACAAAATATCACACTCACCCTAGTGAAAATAGAAGCCCCCTTATCGATATACAAAGTTAACTCTCATCCTGTAACAGTTGATATGAGCCTGGTATAGAATTATCCAATACATAACAGAATAAAACCATAACCTTTCATTTCTAGCATAAACGGTTCCCAAAATAAATGGTAAACACCAATTTCTAGATAACATTCCTAACAATGTTTGATATTCTTTGACAGCACTATCATCGGTGTACTGATGATCATGAAACCATTCAATCATTCCATGACCGAGAATAATTTTTTTTTAAAAAGAGAAGATATAAAGGAATGTGATTATCCTCTATCAAAAAAATTAAATCAAGGGTAAATGATACAAGAATTGTGCCTCTAATAGTAGAAGTTCTGCATCCAAACTAGTCAGAGTATATTTAATAACATCTAAATAATTTACCATTCTTCTCTAGGATATAGTATGACTCCCCATGGTTGTTCACTATGTCTGGAACTATAGATTCTGCATTGGGCTACCACATCCTCTACCTTGACCTGAATGTCCAGTGGAACTCCATCTAACAGTTTACCAATGGGGTAGTTGAGACCATCCCAGATTATGATACATTTCCTAATCCACTACCACTTCTATACTATAATATTCTCCAAAAAAACATCTGTAGGTGGCCCATCCTAACACAAGAACAAAAAACCAAAGCATAGTATAGAAAATGAGATCACTTTTGGAAAAAATTTCCACACTGATATCATTATAATAGAACATGGTCTTGAGATGGATACACACTCCCACGACAACTCTTTTCATTATTTCCTTGGTGATAACTATCATAGAGGCACTTATTTTCACCAGAAGCAGTGCTCCTAGTTTTCCCTACTGAAATAGACTAGTTAGTACTTAGGGCCTCTCTTATATTCCCTTTCATGATGAGATCCTGATTCATCACATTGAAAATTATACTCAATAGAAAAATGTTCACTTGTAACCTAATATCATAGTTAATAACATCCTATAAATTCCTTACCGAAGAAATATCATTAGTTTCTAAAGATAGAACGAAGTGTTGAATGTTGGTGAAACATCCTATATATTCTATCATTGAAAATCCATCCTATATCAGGTGCTTGAACCCATGATACTTATCATCCATCAATATTTTATGATAGAAGTGACTATAAACTTTTCCTTGAACTCCTTTAAAGATAAATCCTATTGATACCTGGCATGCACTACTATGTCCCACCAATGATTTTTTGATCCAAAATAATGTACATACTTAGAATTACCATCCTATATACGAGTGTCTCGTGGCTCTTAAACATCATCTATATAGTCTTGATCCATAACTCAGCTACATGGGGGCCTCTATACCCAGTGAATGTAGGTTGATTTTGCAGTTCAAACTTTCTTATTAGCTCAGACATTGAAGGCACAGTGCGAACAGTCTCCCTTCTAAGAATATTATGACCCTCAATAATCTATAGAGAATATGAACATATATATGATCCTTAGGATCTATAGGATTCTCTAGTTCAGCTAAATTAGGATCATGCTAATTACCGCCCTAGCTCTCAATTCAAATGTGATGATGGGGCATTTTCTCTACAAGACAAATGCACTCCTTAAAACACTGGATAACATAAAATTCAACCTCAATAGAGGGGAAAACAGATAACCACTGACTCATGGTCTCTCTAAACATGGATTAACAAGTGAATTATCATGACATAACAGTTCTTTCATTTTCATTTATTAGATATAACAGGTATCTCATTTAAAAATTAATATAGGAAAATATATCACATGAAATTAATATGTCCCTATCTTGAAAAATGAATATAAATATATATAACTTTGTGCCTATCATGATGTAGGAATACTCATAAAATTCCAAAAAAAAATCACAAGTAAAAATCTCAAGAAACAATAATATCACACAACATGTGAATCACCCAAGGTCAAATAACATTAACTGTAATATGATAACTTCATAAAAAGCAATCACATCCCTAGGTACTCAGATTTTTCTCATACATGGGTTTGATACTTCCACACACTAGTTCATTACAACGTCTCGAAACATATTATTCCCCTTTCAACCATTCCCAAATATTAAAGTAATAGAAAAGAACAACCTTCTCCTATGATATCGCTTGGTAACATACCCCGGTCTAGAACTCTCTCATATTGCTAAACTTGGTTGGTTTCTAGACTTCAAGTGTGCCTCCCTGTATTCTAGAGGCTTTCAACGAGTAGTAGAGGTGTATATAAGATTATGGGGAGACTATACCCCTCGGTGGAGAGATAAAATAGTATGGAAATAAACAAATGTCTAAGTAATGATAACATCAGAAATAGTAAATCTTGTAATTGGAAGATAAAGGATGAACCAAGCAAATAAAATAATAATAAACCATGTAATTTCAGGCTGGAATGTATCTAAATATAAAATTAAAATTAATATAGATAAAATAGCATGTTGACACAAATAAACTCAAATAAACTGGTCCCGAACACCATGACATTGTCGTCTTTAATCTCTAACCCATCTAGCTAGTAATAATTAAAAATAATGTCCTTTTCACTTATCAAAACCTATATCCTTGTAATATACTTAGTTATCAAACAAAATCCTGAAAAGGGTGTGAGTAAAACTTAGTAGGTCGACACCACCATGTCTAAACAAAACCATTCTGATAATAAGTGAATGAAAAATAGATATGATCGGGATTATTAATTAAACAATTAATATGATACAAAAATCAACTAGCTCCAAAAACATGTCGAAATATATTTGATTATATATAATAACAATGAAAACCATAACCACAAGTCCATGGTATAATCACATAATCATGAAAATACCTCTATATAAGAATTTCAGTATAATAGGACCAAGTCCTCTATATAATAAATTCAGCATAGCTGGGATAATCCCTTTATATAATCGTTTCAGCATAACCCTTTCAATCCATTTATATAATCATTTCAAAATAACCATGTCAAGCCCTTTATATAATTATTTCATCATAACTAGGAAAATATCTTTATATAAGTATTTCAGTATAACAGGTTAAATCCCTTTATATAAGCATTTTAGTATAACCAAAAAAATCCCTTTATATAAACATTTCATCATAATAAGGAAAGCCCCTTTATATAATCATTTCATCATCATTGGGAAAATCCCTTTATATAAGCATTTCATCATAAATCAAAACACAAGTCATAGAAAAAATGATAACAAAACATAATATCATAATATAAAAATTTCAATTTATCTAATTACCATTTATCTTTCAATTATATAACCATTCATTAAATCATAAATTAAGTTTTTATCATGCCATTATACAGACCCATTTTATAAATAATTATCCCCATACATTCAATGATCAAGGAACTCATTTTCAAAGGTGAATCTATTATAGGAAATCAGCTGAGATTTCATGTCATTCTAAATGAAATATCTTTAATACATTAGCAAATTCTTAATTATTCAATGGTAGGATAACCCTACAGGCCACCTCAAGCTAGGTCTCAATACCATTGGATCTAAAGGGATCAAAATTTTAGTCCAAAACATGATTATCATCACCCATTATTTTTTTTATAATGTACATGTTTTATCGGTTCAATCGCATAATATTTCATATAATTGAAAAAATAGAAATATACTATAGAGTTTTGTTTTATACCACCTATCTTTATCTAGTGATTAAAGAAACACTTCTAACAAGAAACCCCAATAAAAATGAAGGTGATGGTGATCACAAGTAAAACCTAGATCACAAAAACATAAAGATTAAAACTACATTCAATGGAGATCAAAATATAACATAACAATAATGGATAACAAGAGGAAAAGAGGGGAAAACCAAAGAAAAGAAACTTATCAGAGATTAAAAACTTGGTCGAGACATTTGTAAGGTAATAATTCACTCCAAAATCACCATGAGTTTCCCTAGGGTTCAAGGGAGAAGGTTGTATAGTGTATAAAATAAAATCATACACACATCATGGTTTAAAACCACTTATCCCTATAGGTTCATGAAATGAAACCCTTTCATGATGTGAATTTCTTGATTTATTAGATATACAAAAAAAATAAATTATCTCAGGTTAAAATAAACTAGATCGACCATTTTTTCGCTTAAACTAGTTTCATGGGGTCAAAAATTTCATGATTTGAACTAGTGCATGGAATTTTCCCAGTAACAAGTTCAGATCCTATAACATGTTCATGAAGTGAAAGCGTCTAATGGAAAAATATAAACCCAGATTCTATATAAACAACTTGAACCACCTATGAATCCTTCCAAACTCACAAAGAACCCATATAATCCCTTCACATATTTATACCAAGACACTATTAATTCAAAAAAAACATAAATCCTCAAAATTTTGGTCATTTTCTCTAAATTCCCTTCATCCCCAAAAAGGGACTCAATCACCAAGGTTTAAAGAAGAAGGAAAACCCATAAAAAAGGGGTTTAACCAAAACTGAAAGAGGGATGTGCCTGGAAAAATATGGGATCGAACACTTGCACAACTGAATGTTCCATCCACCTTCTGTGTCTCCCCCACCATCATCTCTATGAATTCACACCATCGGAGGCTGGATCATGCATTTCCCCCCCATTTTTTCCCCTATGTTCCTCCAAAAGAGACCAACTCACCTATCACATTAATTATTTGTGCACCCACACCATTGAATACCACCACCTTTATCACCCTCATTTTCATCCTTAAGTACCCATAACACTGGATGGAAACTCTATCCCACTTTCATCACCATGTGATGATGCCCACCATGATGGCTTTATGGTGGTGTCATCAATTCAGTGTGCACTCATGCACAGGGATGAAAGTCCCCCCTCCCCCCAAAATAATGGTGGGAGTTGTGCCAAGTAGCTGGGAATCAAACCCTATCCAAAAAGGATGAACTAGAAAACCCTAACCATACAAGGTGGTGCTCATGTTCTTTGATTACTGATTTTATGGAGTTTTGAATAATATTAAACAATTTGTTGTCAGATTATGTAAAAAAAATCATAATATAATTATAATATAAATTATTTATATTTTATATCATATATTTAAGTTAAATTCTATATAATGGATAATAATAAATGTTTTATATTGTAAATAATTATAAAATGATTATATTTATTTAATTATGTAATTTTAATAATATATGGATAAATTATAAAGTGCTTATAATTTCTTGATTGATGAATTATTCAAAAATAGTATATTACCTTTTTAAATTTATGAATTTTTTATTTATTTATTTATTCACTATTTTATTCATGATTAGAATTATTATATTATGAATTTATTTATTCTATAGATTAAAGTTTTAACCTAATTTTATAAATCTTCAAACATGTATATAAGGATTTACATGCGAAGTATGATAATAGATTTAGTTATCTTTTACCTTAAGTCTTGTTTTCCCACGATATGTTTAAATAGTTACACATCAATATAGTTTGATGATATTGATTTAGTGGAAGGAATAAGTTTTAAAACAATATAATTTGAATCATGCATACATGTAAATGGAATACATGAGAAAATAATGATATTATATCCCAATTAAAAATACTAAGTTTTATATTCCTTAAAAATGAAACACTTTTCTAGACATAAATCATATAGATGGGTTGGTCATGAAAAAGTTGATTTATATTATATTATCTTGTGTAATGAAAGAAATTAATTATTTACCTTAATAATATTAATTTCCCATTATTGTAATTTTATTTTGGTTACACTTAGCTGAGATACCCTAATAGAGTTATGTTACCAAAACAATATATTTGGGTTTATCTAGATTATGGATTGGATAAATTTTTATCCACTAAACTATCCAAGATACATATATTATATGATTAATATGATTTCATACCAAAATATCTAAGTGATTAAATAAATTCCAAAGTGACCCAAAACATAGTGAAATATGCATCTTGGCCCACAGATAGATATAATGAGTTTAAAAGGGGTCAAAATTTTAGTTGAAGAATGTCATATAAAATTCCTTATTAAATATTTTTAAACAAGATAATCATATAATAAATTCTTCAGTTTTATATATATGACATCATCAACATCAAAATTGAATTTGATATAAATATTATGAAAGGAGAATCTTAATTTAAGTAACTTATTGGATAGGTAAAAATATTAAATGATGTTCTTAATAAAATGGAAATTCTATGTGTTAAGAAAAAAACCTACCTAAGTAAATTGATATTTAAGTATTTCAATTAGTGGAGAAAATATATTCTAATGAGAACAACATAATTATATACTCAAGGTTTCCTAAATTCTTGTTCAAACTATGAAAATCCTTTTGTTTTCACAAATATAAATGTTTCCATAATGTGAATGAGTTTAGGAAAACTTTACCATATTATCTCAAAATGTTGAGTAAAGATGAAATATGACTTATGATGTCTAGTTTCTGGTGCTGTTTTGAAAATAAAAATGGGTTAAATTTTAGACCAAAATAAGAAAATTTAGTTGAAAATTACAACAATTTTCCTTATGGTTTCTTGTCAAGGTCATTATAAACCTAGATTTATCAGGAATGAGGAGGATTGTTTCCATATGATGGAATTTAATGAGATACTTAAAGGGACTTATGAAACTCCATAGATTGTCCATATTAGGTACCAGTATTATAGAAATTAATTCTTTCGTTTTGAAGGGTATGTTATACCTAATATATACTTTAAATATTTTGTGAGTATGTAGAAGTTCTAAATCAAGGTAATAATTGATAAATATTATAGTGTGTAGTCTAATGATGAATAAAATATTTTCTACATTAAATATTTGATTATAAAGGATTATTTCAAGATCAGATAGATCTAAGGATATATATATTCATCTCATTTATCATAAATTATAAGAGAATATTTTAATTAACAAATACCTATTATGAATAATATGAGATGTAACATATAGTTTTTGATTCATCAAATTATATAACATACCTGAGAAGAAGATAAAGATAAACATGTTTTATCTAGGATAAATATGTTTATCCAAGACATTTATTAAAATATGAGAAAAACAATCACATGGACATCAGTGAAATATTTTAAAGAATGAAGTATTATTTGTTAAAAATGCTCAAAATACACAGAATTCCATATGAGATATAGATTCCATATATTTTTTTAAAATATCACTACCAAGAGGAAATAAATGGAATTTCCAAAACAAAAATGATTTTTTTATCTTAAAAAGATTTCATGAATAATATATAGTTTCTTAGAGGCTATTGTAAGTTTTTTGGACTTTGAAATCTTCAAAGTTAATAAATAAAATATTTTTCCAATATAATTACAAAGTTAAAGTCACTTTATATCCTAGAAGGAGTTTAATATGTGTAATAAATGTAATAATGTAAATAGTTACATTAGTTACCAAAATATATCAAGTAAAAAAATTATTTAATTGGTTCTAAGGGATGATGATAAAGATATAATTATAAATCCTTCTAAGTAGACAAAAGGAGTAGTTGACACCATAAAATTTTATGTTTTGAGGATAATGAGTTGAAAACTTCTTTAAGGAGTTGAACATTATGATTATTATTCCTAAGTATTTCCATTATTCAAACTATATTTATTTAAAAATTTTACTCAATATAGAGTTTAGTGGGAGACTCTAATCAAATGGTCATATAGTGATGTGGTAGAGATTATATGAATATGAAATGAGTTTAAAAAAAACCTTGAAAGTGTAGAAAATAAAAGGACGATCTAGAAGTCTATCATATATGATATGTTAGACAAGTGATTATGCATGTTTTTCTTAAAATTATTAATATAATTTATGAATGTAAATTTTACATGTTATACAAAAGGAAATAACAAATTTATCATTATTTCATGTTAGTTGTATATATATAGATAAATATCTTGAAGTTAAATGATAATAGACCTATCAAAGAATGCTTTTGGGTTTATTCCTTATGGATTTTCATCATATATTATTATAGGTTGTGAATAAATATTAAGGTTAACATGAGTAGGATTGTTGTATTGGGATACAAAAATATTCTCATGAAGCACAAAATTGGGTTTTTACACTAGATGGATAATGATATATACCAAATGGAGTCTTATACTATAATATCCTGATTTTTTTTAAAGATAATAAAAACCCTGTAATTTATAATTTATAAAATTGTTGTGTGAAAATGTAATTTTTCAATAAAAATAATTTAATAATTGTTCTAAAGATCTTTTGTAAGGGTAAAATCTCAGTTAACACCTTGTAATATTCTATCGACTATTTTCGAAGTTAGGGGATGAGTAAGTGAGTGATTTTGAGGCGCGTAGAGCCTCAGCATAGATAAAATAAATATATTAAATATATTAAATTTTTCACACTCAATTTATACAAAATAACTTAATATCTCCAAATAGTGCGTCATATGAGAAATATGAGATCGTTTTATGGTTTGGGATACAGTTCTTACCCTAGGTTGGGTGTAACATTTGTGACTATTAGGTTTTTGGTCAGATCGCATGTGAGGCTAAGTTATTTAATAATGTTAATTTATTATTTTTCAAAAAAAATTAATATCACTCAAATGATGCTTCGTATGATAAATTTGATACCACGGTTAGTTCTGAAACATGGGGTTTACCATAGGTGGGGTATAACTTTTATACGCATCAGTTATTTGGAAACATCGTAAGTGATAATACCCTATTTATATTTAATTATTTTTTTATTCCTATTTTTAAATGATAATTAATTAATATCTCTCAAACGGTGTGTGGTATGAGAAATCAAAGACCACTATTAGGTCAAAAAAATGCATGGTTTATCCTAGGAGTGATATAACTTTTATGCACCCCAGTTGTGTTGAAACATCGCATGAAATAATCACCTTTTAAAGTTTAATTATATTATAATTCAGATTTTAATTAATTAAAATTAATTTATTAAAAAAATTAAGTGATCTTATTCAGAGTTTTAATCTGAATACCACCATTTAAGATGTCTCATTAATCCAAAAGATTCAAAATACAACGGTTTTTACCAATTTAAAATATGGAACACCATTAATTGATGATTTTAGACACCTCGTCATTAACTTCATGTTTAATCATGGATTAAAAGAGTGTTTTTAATTTTTTATATTTTAGGATTATTTTTGTTGAAAAATTAATGGTGACAATGATTAGTGATAATTGATAATAAAAATAATATTTATTGTTATTGTTATTATTATTAATTGTGAAAAATAATATTAATGGTGGAAATGATGAAAGTTATTTAATAATGATAATATAATTTTATTAACATTATTATTATTAATTTGAGATATTTAATAATTATTCTTATTAATAATATTTTTTTGTGATGAGATCTTCAATCAATCGTATATTCTATGTTTGGCATCGGATTGGTGAACCGTCAATGGTATAATGACCCTGAAAATGAGATGATCATTTCAAGACCAATGTTGGATATTTAATTTGGGCTCATGGTGTAGTTCCATGAAGCGCCTCATGTGATGATAGGGTTGAAGAATTGAATTAATAAAAGAGAGTAATAAATAAGTGATTCAAATAATAAATGTAATTAAATTAACTAATGATAAGGTATTATAAATTGGATTTCGGGTGGTATGCATGGAATGGGTAGGAAGCTCATTATTTCTCACCCCAATCCCCTCCCTTACTCCCTCTCTCTATCCTATTTTATTTTAGTCTTATAAACTTCTCTCCTCAATATCTTCTTCAATATTGATCTGATTGAATTATCATCAGTGTCATTGGATTTGTATCGATGAGAAGAATTTTATTCCTAAGCTTGTCTTTGAATGTGGAGAGGTAATTTATTCAAATTTAGTTTAATATTTTTAATTATAAAATATAGAGGTAATTTTTAATAATGTCAAAATAGAGATTCTTAAAATATTCATTAGCATGAAATCGTCTTCCGATTGGGTGTTGTAATGTCCTGACCCAAATTCCACTAAAACAGTTCCCCGAGATGATTGTTTAAAAGGCCTAAATAATTCCTCCCCATACACTAGAGGCTACCGAATAACACCAAGGGCC
The DNA here is from genome assembly GCA_963277665.1 of Viscum album. Taxonomy (NCBI): domain Eukaryota; kingdom Viridiplantae; phylum Streptophyta; class Magnoliopsida; order Santalales; family Viscaceae; genus Viscum; species Viscum album. The sequence goes on from OY728121.1 coordinate 1,300,388,633, forward strand.
TAGGGTGTGATAGTGGGGAGACTATGCCCTCAAATGAGAGTAAGAAAATAATAGAAATAGCTATGTATCATACACAACGGTAAATAAATAGAGTGATACATAGTAAATACTCTGAAATAGAACATAATTTAATAATAAATGAAATTCTATAAAATCCCAAATAGATATGTCATACAATACAACATTGGTCACCCACTGGGCTGACCATACAGATACAATATTGTATAATAAACAAAAAACGTATGGGGATATACTACTAACTTCGAACTAGACCACATACCTGTTCTCTAGTAATTGTTGAACTATACTATCCCGATAAGAAGAACCACATGAGCAGAACTACTCAAACATGAAATTATGGGCCTCTATCCCTTCCACCATGAAAAGCATGCTCAACCTAAAAAAGAAAACATAAGGTTGACACATACACTAAGGTGCACATGTAGGAGTGAGAAATTCTCTAAGTAGGCCACCCCAATGTGGAACCTATAAAAATAAATTATTATAAGTGTATGAAATAGAAACATGCTCAGCCTAGCTGAGACATAACTAAAAAGATAAGTAAATCCAATAAATGTGAAACCGCAATCGAACATCGGGTCCATAATCTCGATCAAATGGTCATGTTCTACCATGGATGTTCATAAATATATATGTATACATGTATAGTACCATGCCAATACATATATACCAAAATATAAATATTAATGTATATGTGAAATAAATCACATAAAAACAAAGAGCTTTCAATAATTGGGTCCATAATCCTAATCACCTGGACATCTTGTGAAATGACATTGAGCTGGATTTTGTACCACTAAAGTCATGTATTATTAAGTTGATATCTAGGTCCACAATCCCAAATGATGTATACATACTTTGGATAATGATTTATATGTATCTAAGTAAGTTATGTCACCACTGAGGGATACTCTCCATACACCTAGGTTCACCCATACTCACCTCTAATCACAAAAACTATGGATTTAGAGGAATTACATCTGTACATCCTATAATAATCGCTGAACTACACACCATGCTACCCAGACCATGTAAATACAGTCCAATGTTTGAGCCCTAGGTCCTGGTACAAAGGCGGTCAAAATATTTAGAACTCAGATAATCCCCAAGGGTCTGACCCTTAGGTGATATGTAAGGATAACTCATCGGTGAGATACCATACTCACCCCTAGAGTCACTAATAATAGAGAGCATAATCTTATCTATCATCCAGAAGAGCATAATCATTCTGAGTATCCAACAATGTGAGGTTTCATGCTCAACAACGCGGTCACGTAACCCACCAGGGAGAGCATAATCATCCATATCCCTTGGGAGAGTGTAATCGTCCATCAGTGTAATCAGATCGAGGATAGTGTAATCACCCTCATCACATATCCAATAGAGGATAAAGGAATAATCCTCATCACTCGGGAGAGCATAATCATCCATGAGCGTCATTAGTTGGGACCCAATGCCTGTATATCATTTAATAGGGCTCAATATTTGGATATGAAGAAATACCTATGGACATCCCAATAATATGATAATCAAATATACATGCTCAAAAACTAAGTCTCAAGTAGTTCCTCTGTGTATACCATTAAATATCATAAATAAAATGGCCCGAAAGTTGGATCCCATGAAGAAAATCTAGGAATCCCAAAGAGAAAGAAAGATGACTCACATTAGGATCAACAACTACCAACTAGGAATCACCTCTAGTAACTATTGATGCATTAGTAATAAACATGTGAAAGGATGTACAAAGAGTGGTGGTGGATGAATGCCTAAAACCCACACTACTTCCATAGAACCCTGGGCTTTCAATTTCAGAAAGGGTTCTAAGATGACACCTTCTACCATCTCTAACCAAACCCTACTTACTAGCTCAGGGTCAATCAAACATTCGGGCACCCACTTGGTCCCTCAAGTAAAACACTGAGAGGCATCTTACATGGGATCCTTTAGGTATACCCATAAGGGAAGTCATCCTACTCAGGATCCTTAGCTATAAGTAATTGGAGGAATCCTAAATCATATCCTCTAACATAAAAAAATGGAAGCATCCAACAAGGGATCCTCAAAACATTACTTAGGGAAAAGTCATCCTGCATGGGACCCTCAAGATATTATTAGATGTAGAGGCATCCAACTTGGGATCCTAAAAACATCACACAAGAAAAAGAATCCTACAAGGGTCTCCCTAGGTAAAATTACAATAAAAATCATCCCTAAATGGGTCCTTGGTATAGAAATAAGATAGATTCATCCAACATAGGATCCTCTAGGTCAAAACATAAAAAGAGGAATCCTACAGAGGATCCTCTGGACAACTGATCTCTCAGCCACATAGGCCAGAAGGGGCCATATCTCAAGGGAGACATCCTCACATGAAAATCTACAAAGTAAATAGTCTAGATAGATAGCTTGTGGATCATATTATATCAAAGATCTCACCCTTAGGAGGCTACTAGATATAAAAACTACAGGAAAAACCTCTATTAATGAAAGGCCATAAATTCCACTCAGAAGTTCTAAAAACACCTCATAAGACTTACCATTGAGATATAAACAAAAAAGTTAAACTTAATAAACTATTCATGGGTCAAATTATGACTTTTGGGTGAAAATATATGAAAAACCCTCAATGGGGTACAGGGGGGAAGTACACAGTGTGTCCCTGTGGGTACACGACATGTACTCCCACCAACATGGGCATGAAAATTCACCAGGAACACAACATATGAAATGGGTGCACGGCGTGTTCCTTACATAGGGTACCTACATGTGTCACTTTACAATCCTATCCATATACTTGGATAGTTCATGTATGTTTACATGGCATGCGACCAACACGAGGTTTGGTTATGTACTCTACACGGCCATGTACCCCTACACAGGTAACCCGGTTGGGTACCAAGCTACATGGCTAAGTCCCATCACATGGTGTGTACAACCTAGTACATCGATTTTAATTCAAAAACATCATCTTCCCAAAATCATAAGAACACATGGAATGTCACTCGTAACCACACATCGTGTAGCCTAGTTTTCCCAAATGGAAAACCTTCGAAATTCCTAAAACCCCCATTTTAAACCCCAAATAAATAGATTAGGCCAAAAGGGTCTATAAGAAAGAATAATTTGGAATTAAAATTAGAAAATGGAAAATATATGAGGTTATATGGTGAAAACATAAAAAGGTCTACCTTTTGGTGGAAACCATTGAAGCTTCGCTAAAATACATGGTCCATGGTTGCAGTATATTGATCCAGCATGTTGAGAGCTCGGTGGCGGCACCTCCTTTCCTACTTGTCCCTATTTCTATCACCCTCTCCCTCTCTATTCTCGATCATGTGGTAAATAAATCCATATAGGGTAATATTTGAGACTTAGGAGGAAGAAAGAAATAAAATAAAAGGAAAAGAAATAAAAAATAAAAATAAAGAAAAATAATAGGGGGCGGCCTGGGCCCCTGACATAAGTTTATGACCCTCCTGGGAAAAAATCCCATTATAACTCAATAGTGGAGATGGAATCTCAATCAAATGAACTCTTGAAAAGATATTTCTATATTAACCTATGTGAATAAATTAATATTTATTTAATTAAATGTTAAATATTAATTATTCCACTAAAATTCGAATGGCTCGCATTTCTACCAAACTCATGTCCAGGAGTAAACACAATATTCTAGGACTAATGGAGTGATAAAAAATCATATATTATCTACTATGTGAAAACTACCAATTTACCACCTTATAATCATTTGAAATAAACAATTCAAATTTTAGATCAAAACACCCATCCAAAAAAACATGGGTCCTTAAAATCTCACTATAGTAAACCTTCTCATCACCAAGGATCCTAATGAAAAGACTAACATACATGCTCCCAAACCAATCATCTTCATAACAAGCTATCTAGACTATCCAGTGACCATCCTCATTGCATCAACAACTGTATTCTACATGGAAGACATTTAACTACTACCGATCTAGTACTCCTCACCATAGGAATACCCTTATCATCATCTCAAAACCAAAATCCGAGCTCAAAAACCCACAAAAACTTCAAAATTCAACTGGAAAAAAAAGGGTTTCCACCCTTAAACGGCTAACAGTGTACTCCCCACTATATGTCTTACCTTTAACCTCTCCTCAAGAAAAACCTCAACAGGTTTCATTATCCAACCAGGGAAAATTTTGGAAAGAAAAGGGGCTCAGAGTAGGGTTGATTCTCTCTCAGTATACTCAATATGAATTCAAGATAGAGCATGATCATTTCTAACTATGAGTACACTGATATTATAAAAAATTACATGTACAACTTCCTCCAATCCATGCTCACATCCTATCCAAACCTGACTAGGATTCATCCACAGTTCAACCATTTCATAGTACCCATTTCATTCAGGATTTCACCACTATCACAAAGGTAAATTAGTTACATGACCACAACTCTTGGTAAACAAAGAACATGTAAAGTTGGGAAAAAATTTGTCCTCATCTCACACTTTTCCGCTCGCTGATTTAAAATTTAATGACACCACACATAACCAACATATACCTTAACACTTGACTTGTACACCAATGAGTACTCCACTATATGTCTAAAAAGACCATGACACACGTCATGTTAGTTTCATTAATCCAAAATCTCCCTTGTAACTCCTCTTCAAAATATTTCACCTCACATACAACATGATTTATTCTATGATCAATTGTTACATGGAATCATTATAGTAATGAGCATCTACTCATTCTCTAACTACATTAGCAATAGTGGAAACACTGATCAACTGGACCCGATACCTAAACAGTCATACCCATCTAAGCTAGTCTTGAAAGAAACAATCACCATAGGTTCTTTTCAAAATATAAAGGCAACAACATGCCTATAATTCAAAACTTGAGCACCTACCCTGCCTCGATCACAAAACGAGCATAAAACTCAGTTATTTACCTAAAAAGGCATCTAAAAACATGGTCCAACCTCTCTCATATAGTTTACCTCATACAAAATGGGTTTTCAACTACAAGGGTCTCTAGGTCTTCTACTTAGCCCTACTGATCAAGTCTCATAATTGGGTCACAAGGTCCAACCACGTAGCCCAAAGGATCAAACCTCTCAAAAGGAGTTGAAGATAACAATTAACTATGATGTCCAAAACTAAAAGAATGGCCTACAAAGGCCTGATCCTCATTGATCATCCTCATAAGAAATTTCTCCCTATATTTCAAAATAATAATACAAAAGAGATAGAACTAACACTCACCGAGAATTCGTATATGATAATACACTCTTGAGGTCCATCTCAAAAGAAAATTATTAGTGTCCATTGTAGAGACCCAAAGCTTGAAGTATATAGACATTACATTACTTTTTCAGAATACATAGTACATAACAAAAACAGACACACAAGGATCGTAATAGTTTAGTGTCTTTTGAAACTTGGAACGTAATATTCTAATTGTGGTGAAAGATCTTCAAAAACTCCCATAAAGATCTTCCACTTTTTTTTCCTTACCTAAAACCTTTCTTTTAATCCTGGGGGAAAATAAAACATAAAAAGGGTGATCTCAAATTCTCAGTAAGGGTAATCATGGATAAAACAAAACATACCATATACATTTGAACTTAAAAACATTAACATAATGTTTAAACATCAAAATCTTGAGCAACGACATAAAACATGGAAGTACATAAGGCATAGATTATAACAGAACATAAATCATGATAAAATAGGATGGGAATAAAACATGTAATTGTGGCATCCATTAAACACATGTAATGATTTCCATAGTAGCCAAGTCATTGCTTCCAAGACCATCTTAGTGGACAAAGTCCCTTTCTGAATCGATTTCACTCCCCGTTCCAGTCCTGTAATACTGAACCAGATTAACTTACTATTCCAGCTATGTCTATATCATGAGATATAAATCTTTACCCAATACATTTGAGGTAGATATATGTCCCACCCATCTCATAATGAAATAATTCTTACTTGTTCCACAAAATAAACATACATCATTCATAATAACCCAAAGAATAAAACAGGTTTCATAAACATCATCCCATCATCACATAATCCATATAAAACAAATGGATATCATTTCATCATAAGAAAAGTGAAACCATGTAAGTCATAGAGACATTATACTTGAAACATACACATATGAAATAATGTCATCTTATATGGAAAATGGTTTTGATAAAACACTTGAAATGAATTCTTGAGGAAAATATCCTTTTTTCTTCAAAATAAATTTTCTTTTCCCAAAATGCCATGAAATTTTAAAAGAAAAGTATTTTTTTGAAAATAGTCTTGAAATATTTTAGAGTAAGCTTCTTGAAAATTAAGCTTTATGAAACCGTAAAAATCCGTTCATGCCGTATAGGTTAAAAAAACATTCGTCTCCTACTTTTGCCAGAAAAGTCAAAAAGTACCTCGTAAAAGAATGATTCCATACATACCATGTAGTAAAAGTAAAAATGGGTAAAAAAGGACTTTAAACACAAATGAAACCATTTTTAGAAAAATGGATGATAAATATAACCCCAGTAAATACTTACGAATAAACAATCCCGGATAAAAACGAGATTGGAAAAGTTATCCCTTACCTTAGGTCCGATATGTTTCGTATGGATCCGAACATCCTATATAATGATTTAAATAATGTCATTGACTTATTACATAATCATATTCATTGTTATGATATCATATATGTTTCACTTATGACTTTATATTACCCATTCGTTTGTAAATTCCATGTTAAAGTAGTGTTTTGGGTAAAATCATTTCATTTATCGTATGTGTTTCGACTTGTCGTTCTTGATATTATTACTTATATCCTGATTTACATAATTCCAGAGTGTAAAACATGATTTATATATAATATTATATATTCATCATATAAATATATATTATAGATCTATAAAAATAAAGTAAATACACCGTTCATGGAGACGGTAGGCCGTACGTACGCATGAACGCTCTTTTAGTTTCCTTATTGAATTGAATGAAATTAAATAGATGACATACATATATATATATACACAAATCCAGTAGCATTATTATGTCATATATTTCATTATTATTCATTATATATACTTTATAATCATTCTTGAATGGTTAATCATGGAAAATGAATCTCATCGCGTTCGTGGAGACAGTAGTCCGTACGTACACACGAATGATGATATCATTCCCATGATCGTGGAATTGTATTAAAGTGTATGTATAATATTACAGAATCAATATCACTTTACAATAATCATATATATTAATTAATTTCACCATTATACCCATCCAAGTATGGTGGTGGTGGAAAATAGATTACACCACGGCGTGGAGACGGTATTCCGTACGTACGCACGTGCGGTGATTTCGTTTTCCATAGGATGGGTAGATGGTGAAATATGGTTGTTTCATACTTATAATAAAATATAATTATATGATTGATACTGAGGTTATTACGTCATAATGAAACAACTAAAGAAGAATAAGTGGAAAAAGAAATAAAGTTGAAAGAATCGGTAACGGACATTACCTCTTCTTTGAAGCGCCTCGTTGAGACCTCCTCTTGGGGCACAAAAATTGTTCTTTAAAGAAGAACAGGACCTATAGGATGTTTATAGGGAATTTTATAAGAGAATTTTCCAGGGTTTGGCCGAGCTTGATGGCTCAAAGTGGTGTGAGGAAGAGAGGGAGGAGGTGCCCTTTTATAAGGGAGGAGAGGGGCACCTTAGGAAAAACTAAAAATATTATTTTATTATAAAGTCATATTCGGTTTTTAGTAGATATAAATTGATTTATTTAGAAGCTAAGGTGGTGATGGGTCGAAATCCTCTCATACAATAGAATTTAGACAAGTTTAGGGTTCTATTTTAACCTTATCATTTAGATTTAAATTTAAGTTAGATAATTTAACTTTTACCGTGTCTTCTTGTTTTCTTACACTATAAGGTTAATAAACTTACTATAACAAGCCAAAAGAACCCCAAGTTGTTTATTATTAATATATATAACCTTATCTAAGTCATTTGGCCGAACATTATATTTTTAGGACTAAAATAACAATTAATAATATAATATTTGTTTTAAAAACTATTTTATCTCAATTTTGACACTATTTGGTAATTGATTTTTGTGAAATTCATAACAGAAATATTAGTTCTAAAAAAGTTAGTTAAATCAATAATAACATGTCATATTAACATAGAAAATTATTGTAATTCATAAAAAGTCTCAAATTACATTTATTTGGGTATTTATAACATCAATTATGTCAATATTTCATTAATAATATAATTACTCCATCATCATTGTGTCATAAATAAATTAAATTATTTAAAGTCTAAAAATTACAAATAAAATACCATTATTTAGGAAATCGTTTTATATTTCTAATGAATATTTATAGTGGAATTTATCTTATGTATAACCCTATATTAAAAATGTTTTAGTTATTAAACTTTGATTTTAACTATTTTAACTATTCTTTAAATAAAATAATATTAAATGTCCTAATCTAATCCAAGTGGACCTAAAGGGTAATATTTTGTCCCTAATGTTGTTTTTGGTCTAATTAAACTTATCAAATATAATTAGGACATGTGTTAGGGTAATAATAATATCATTTTTACCCTTAATTACCATATTTACTTTTAACAGTGATAAATAAAAGTAAAAAGTTACTATTCACCAAAAATTACTCTCATCTCATTGAACCAAATTTTACTTACTAACATCAACCATGTCTCTCGGATTTTTGAAATTCCACTCACAGAAGCGGTAAAATTAAGTTTTATGTAAATTTGAAAATTCTCCTAGGAGGTGGGTAAAAGAATGTCAAAAGTTCAATAAAATTTTTATATATCTAAAATTATTATAAAATGACTCCCATGAATTACATTGAACTTATATAGGTATTATGAATCAATTTTTACCTAAAATAAATTTAAATAAAATAAATAATTATTTAAATAAAAAGTCTGTTTTTAAATAGTAACCCAGTGTTTTCACTATTCATCAAAAATTGAAAGTTTTCAGAAAAATACCAAAATTTCACCCTAGGATAATTTAGATATTCTGAATCCAAAAATGAAGTCCATTTTCAAAAATAAAATTTATAAAATTTCAAAAATTGGTTATTACTATTCATAACGGCTAGTTTTAATAATATTTTAATAGCATATCATTGTTTAGTGAAACTCGGTATTGCGTACGACGCAAGCTATCGAGGAAGGTCGCGATTGCATTTAAAGAAAGACAAGCTAGTGTTGTGTATAGTGAAAGATTCCTTCGTTGTTTCGTATAATATAATCCAACCATATTTCATTTATACATTGAATATATATATATATACACTCAATGTTTCGTAGAATAACTACTATCAAAATTGTGTGTAACATGATCCAAGAATAGTGTTCTGTATACTGAAAGCTAATACGGTGTTGCGTATAGTGCAAGGTAATCTTGTTGTATCTTACAACACAAGACATCAATGAAATTAAAAGAATATTTTTCATAAAATCTAGGGGTGTTACATTCTACCCCCCTTAAAATGAATTTCGCCCTCGAAATTCGTCGGGGTTATAAATAGTTTACTATTTATAGAAACCCATATCGTAAAAAGGAATAATAAAACTTAATTTTAAAAACTAAATTATGAAATGTAACGATTACCCAAAGTAACTCATCATTGGGTTTCCATATAGGATAACATAGGTGAAAATATGGATATGGAAGAGAAATCTAACCATCATGTTCTGATGGAGAGTGGTAGAGAACATGGCTATGGAAAAGCCAACAATCACAAAGCCATAGATTTGTGATGATCTAAGGTACCATCTGATTCATCAGATATAAGGGCACTTGGACAAAATTTTTGGTTTTCAAGATCATTTCCCTAAAGTTGAAGAAATTGGAATTAGAAGAAATACTTTCTTTATTTTGGTACAGTTTCACCGTTGGTCATTCTTTGGACAATTTCCACTTCATCTCTTAAAGAAATGAAGTTGAATTTGTCATTCGTGAAGTGTTATCAGATCATGTGATAGAATGATGGGTCATTCCATCTGTCTCAAACAAAAGGTTATAAAAGTTATCAAAAATACATAAGTCCATTTATAGTGAGATTAATCATATATGGTTCCTAAAATGGACTTATACTTCATATATCATACTGCTTAATATAATAAAACTAGTTTCTACTAAACAGGGATTTCCTGTAGGCTAGTGGTAGGTGATAAAGGCTATTCGCATTTTGGTTGTGGGTTCGATTCCCACATCCTTGTCCGACGTGACGGGTTGTCGCCCATCCTGCAGGTTGTCATTTTTCTAAAACTACATTATAAATAATATCGAAAAAAAATCTAGCCTTAAACAATACTAACTTATGTCCAACATAATTCATTCCAATATTTAGGCTTATCCAAAATACATATGTCCAATCTCATAGTATAAAGAAAACGATTACTTGAAATGTCATCAACTAAGCATGTGAATACCATCATTTATCCCCCATATATCTTGTTGGTCACATCCCAATAATGTTAATACCTTAATCATGTATTCTCTTGAAAAATTAATACCCATTAAACCTTAGTGAAAACATGAATGCTGTCAAAAGTTAACTCTTTCCACATACCAAAATCAAAAAATTCTATATACTCAAACCATGATATGACCTTCTCCTTATATCAGTCATGATCTCATGAATACTATCAAACATTTAATTTTCTCCTAATCCCTTCATTATGCACATATCATCTACTTTCCAAAAATATATGAATAACCTTTCATGGTCACTGGTACAATTCATTTTACACTTTCAAAACATAAGGAAAGACAATAGTGTAACAATCCTTATATGTCTCTTTATTCCATAGTACCATGAGATTACTTATACAACATTACACTTGATAAACATTTAATCATTCCACTACCTTCTTAAACCATTGACCGAGCTTCAACAATTCTTTCATCTCACATATCATTTGTAGTCTCTTCATCATCATCAACATAAATACTACCCATATTACCATACTGATTCTCTTCATGAGACTTTCCCTTAGGGTATTGGTTTTCATAATGCTCATACATTCCAAATTTAAAACATTTAACCATTGTTGATGTCGTAGAAATACCATTATCCTTATCCATGGTGTTAACTGAACCTTTTCCTTTGCACTTACTGGCTTTATGTCCTTCTTTTCCACACCCAAAGCATCTTCCAGTTCCTTTGAAACATTCTCCTTGATGCCTCATCCCACATGATTTGAAAAGGGTAAATTGAAATTTCTTTCCTCTATTATCATCATGAAAATCCATCTTTCTATTATTAGCCGGGTTAGGAAACTTTCCAAATTTGAGTTTATTGATCATATTATGAGATTGATGATTTGGCATAATAATGATGTTTGGAATTCCAAATCCCATTTCATTTGGTTGCTCATGAAGAATATCATTCCATTTTCCATCATATCCTCCATTATCGTGAATCTTCCTGTTTCCAGCCATTTTCTAAAACCCAAAAAGAATAGTGGGAGAGGCAAAAATCATGCTAGGGAAAACAACATAATAAAGGGGGCATACTGTCAATATCTAAAATCTTAGGTTAAATTCTATGATTGTTACCGTAGTTCTAGGACTATATCCTATACGTATACTTATCCTTAGGGACATCCCTAGACATACCATAGAAATATCTCTTGGGATCTCAGTAACATTTTCGCATCCTAGTTTCCAAAGGTTACCTAAACCATTCCTCTGATACCAACTGTAGAGACCCAAAGCTTGACATATATGGACATTACATTACTTTTTCGAAATACATAGTACATAAAAAAATAGACACATAAGGATCGTAATAGTTTAGTGTCTTTGGAAACTTGGAACGTAATCTTCTAATCGTGGTGAAATATCTTCAACATCTCGCATAAAGATCTTCCACTTTTTGTTTCCTTACCTAAAACCATTCTTTTAATCCTGGGGGAAAATAAAACATAAAAAGGGTGACCTCAAATTCTCAGTAAGGGTAAGCATGGATAAAATAAAACATACCATATATGTTTGAACTTAAAAACATGAACATAATGTTTAAACATCAAAATCTTGAGCAAAGACATAAAACATGGAAGTACATAAGGCATAGATCATAATGGAAAATAAATCATGATAAAATAGCATGGGAATAAAACATGTAATTGTGGCATCCATTAAGCACATGTAATGATTTCCATAGTAGCCAAGGCATTGCTGCCAAGACCATCTTAGTGGACAAAGTCCCTTTCTGAATCGAGTTCACTCCTCATTCCAGTCCTGTAATACTGAACCAGATTAACTTACCGTTCCAGCCATGTCTATCTCATGAGATATAAATCTTTACCTAATGCATTGTAGGGAGATATAGTTCCCACCCATCTCATAATTAAATCATTCTTACTTGTGCCACAAAATAAACATAAATCATACATAATAACCCAAAGAATAAAATGGTTTTCAAAAACATCATCCCATCATCACATAATCCATATAAAAAAAATGGAAATCATTTAATCATAAGAAAAGTGAAACCATGTAAATCATAGATACATTATACTTGAAACATATACATATGAAATAATTTCATCTTAGATGGAAAATGGTTTTGATAAAACACTTGAAAAGAATTCTTGAGGAAAATATCCTTTTTTCTTCAAAATAAATTTTATTTTCACAAAATTCCATGCAATTTTAAAATAAAAGTTTTTTGTTGAAAATAGTCTTGAAATATTGTAGAGTAATCTTCATGAAAATTAGTATTTATGAAACCATAAAAATCTGTTCATGCCGTATAAGTTAAAAAAACATTCTTCTCGTACTTTTGCCAAAAAAGTAAAAAAGTACCTCATAAAAGAAAGATTCCATACATACCATGTAGTAAAAGTCAAAATGGGTAAAAAAAAGACTTTAAACACACGTGAAACCATTTTTAGAAAAATGGATGATAAATATAACCCCAGTAAATACTTACTAATAAACAGTCTCAGATAAAAAACGAGATTGGAAAAGTTATCCCTTAACTTAGGTCTGATATGCTTCGTATGGATCTGAACCTCCTGTATAATGATTTAAATAATTTCATTGACTTATTACATAATCATATTCATTTTTATGATATCATATATGTTTCACTTATGACTTTATATTACCCATTCTTTTGTAAATTCCATGTTAAAGTAGTGTTTTGGGTAAAATCATTTCATTTATCGTATGTGTTTCGACTTGTCGTTCTTGATATTATTACTTATATCCTGATTTACATAATTCCAGAGTGTAAAACATGATTTATATATAATATATATTCATCATATACATATTATATATATATATATAAATAAAGGAAATACACCGTTCATGGAGACGGTAGGCCGTACGTACGCAGGAACGTTGTTTTCGTTTCCTTATTGAATTGAATGAAATTAAATATATGACATACATATATATATACATAAATCCAGTAGAATTATTATGTCATATATTTCATTATTATTCATTATATATACTTTATAATTATTCTTGAATGGTTAATCATGGAAAATGAATCTCATCGCGTTCGTGGAGACGGTAGTCCGTACGTACGCACGAGCGATGATATCATTCCCATGATCGTGGAATTTTATTAAAGTGTATGTATAATATTAAAGAATCAATATCACTTTAAAATAATCATATATATTCATTAATTTCACCATTATACCCATCCAAGTAATGTGGTGGTGGAAAATAGATTACACCACGGCGTGAAGACGGTATTCCGTACGTACGCACGTGCGGTGATTTCATTTTCCATAGGATGGATAGATGGTGAAATATGGTTGTTTAATACTTATAATAACATATAATTATATGAGTTATATTGATGTTATTACTTCATAATGAAACAACTAAAGAATAATAAGTGGAAGAAGAAATAAAGTTGAAAGAATCGGTAACAGACATTACCTCTTCTTTGAAGAGCCTCTTTGAGACCTCCTCTTAGGGCACTAAAATTAGTCTTTGAAGAATACCAGGACCTCTAGGATTTTTCTAGGGAAGTGGATAAGAGAATTTGGCAGGGTTTGGCTGAGCTTGAAGGCTCAAATTGGTGTGAGGAAGAGAATTTGGCAGGGGTTGGCCGAGCTTGAAGGCTCAAAGTGGTGTGAGGAAGAGATGGAGGAGGTGCCCTTTTATAAGGGAGGAGCGGGGCACCTTAGGAAAAACTAAAACTTTTATTTTATTATAAAGTCATATTCGGTTTTTAATATCTCCAATTTGATTTATTTAGAATATAAGGTGGTAATGGGTATAAATCCTCTCATCCAATAGAATTTAGAAAAGTTTAGGGTTCTATTTTAACCTTATCATTTATATTTAACTTTAAGTTAGATAATTTAAGTTTTACCGTGTCTTCTTGTTTTCTTACACTGTAAGGTTAATAAACTTACTATAACAATCCAAACGAACCCAAAGTTGTTTATTATTAATATTTATAACCTTATCTAAGTCATTTGGGAGAACCTTATATTTTTAGGAATAAAATAACAATTAATAATATAATATTTTTTTAAAAACTATTTTATGTCAATTTTGACACTATTTGGTAATTGATTTTTGTGAAAATTATAACAGAAAGATTAGTTCGAAAAAAGTGAATTAAATCAATAATAACATGTCATATTAACATATAAAATTATTGGAATTCATAAAAAGTCTCAAATTACATTTATTTGGGTATTTATAACATCGATTATGTCAATATTTCATTAATAATATAATTATTGCATCATCATTGTGTCATAAATAAATTAAATTATTTAAAGTCTAAAAATTACAAATAAAATACCATTATGTAGGAAATCGTTTTATATTTATAATTAATATTTATAGTCTAATTTATCTTATGTATAACCCTATATTAAAAATGTTTTAGTTATTAAACATTGATTTTAACTATTTTAACTAATCTTTAAATAAAATAATATTAAATGTCCTAATCTAATCCAAGTGGACCTAAAGGGTAATATTTTATCCCTAATGTTGTTTTTGGTCTAATTAAACTTATCCAATATAATTAGGACATGTGTTAGGGTAATAATAATATCATTTTTACCCTTAATTTCCCTATTTACTTTTAACCGTGATAAATAAAAGTAAAAAGTTACTATTCACCAAAAAATATTCTCATCTCATTGAACCACATTTTACATACTGAAATCAACCGTGTCTCTCTGATTTTTGAAATTCCACTCACAGAAGCGGTAAAATTAAGTTTTATGTAAATTTTCAAATTCTCCTAAGAGGTGGGTAAAAGACGGTCAAAAGTTCAATAAAATTTTATATATCTAAAATTATTATAAAATGACTCCAATGAATTACATTGAACTTATATAGGTATTATATATCAATTTTGACCTAAAATAAATTTAAATAAAATAAATATTTATTTAAATAAAAATTCGGTTTTTAAATAGTAACCGAGTGTTTTCACTATTCATCAAAAATTGAAAGTTTTCAGAAAAATACCAAAATTTCACCCTTTGCTAATTTCAATATTCTGAATCCAAAAATGAAGTCCATTTTCAAAAATAAAATTTATAAAATTTCAGAAAGTGGTTATTACTATTCATAACGGCTAGTTTTAATAATATTTTAATAGCATATCGTTGTTTAGTGAAACTCGGTATTATGTAAGATGCAAACCATCGAGGAAGGTCGCGATTGCGTGTAAATCAAGCCAAGCTAGTGTTGTGTGTAGTGAAATATTCCTTTGTTGTTTCTTATAACATAATCCAACCATATTTTATTTATACATTGAATATATATATATATACACTCAATGTTTTGTAGAATAACTACTATCAAAATTGTGTGTAACATGATTCAAGAATAGTGTTCTGTATACTGCAAGCTAATACGGTGTTGCGTATAGCGCAAGGAAATCTTGTTGTAGCTTACAACACAAGACATCAATGAAATTAAAAGAATAGTTTTCATAAAATCTCGGGGTGTTACATCCATCAACATAGTACTCTTTGATCTGACTAGATAACCATGACATGAGAAACAATACCCTAAAACTGGGCACAATAGAGAGGAATCACATTCCATATCGACCTACTGGGGTCACTACACCTCCTATACATGAGGACTGAGTCATCGTCCTCACAAAAAAATCCCTCAACGTAGATCCACATAACCTACCATAATAATAAATATATATAGGTAATTATTCCCAATTAAATAGGCCTTGGTCATCAGTAAAATCACACACTGGTAGGCCTATATGATTTCAATCCAATGTGCCCAATATGATGCATGAGATGGCTCTTGAATTTGTCATCGAAGAGTAAAAATCTATCTCTAACCTCTTGCTAATAGTACAAAAGATAGAAATCCATAATAAATCAAAACATCCACATGATGTGTGTGTCTCTTAGGGAGAAAATAATATACAATTGTAACATTTCAGATCATAACAGCAATCAAATACCCCAGAAACCAGGACTTCTTATTGGAACAAGTGTTCTCGACGCACCAGTCTGATATCCATCACAGTTTTCGACACATTCTTAATACTCGTGTATAACATATACCAAATAGTAAATACATGGAAAGGAAACCTCTAATTCAACATTGTAACATCCTAACTCAGATTCCATTAAAATGGCGCCCTGATTCGATTAGTTACAAGGCCTCAAGTGTACCTCCCCATATACTAGAGCCTTCCGACTTCTAGAGGGGGCCTAGGGTGTGATTGTGGGGAGACTATGCCCTCATATGAGAGTAATAAAATACTTGAAATGTAATTGTATCATAAACAACAATAAATAAATAGAGTGTGTAAGTATTAAATAAACTAAAATAGAACGTGCTATAATAATAAATGAAATGTTATAAAAGACCAAACAACTATGTTATACAATACAGCACTGGTCACCCATTGGGATGACCAAATAGATATAAGAGTACAAAAGAAATTGAAATAAAATCATAGGTCTCTACTAATTACTCTGATCCATCCCACGTACCTGATCCCCATACACTTTTGAATTATAGCATCCCTATCAGAAGAACAACACTAGTAGTTCTGCTAGAACATGAAACTATGGGCCACAGCCCTATCCACCATGAAAACTGTGTTCAACAAAAAATGCATACAAAATTTTTACATGTACACCGAGGTGAAAGTACAAGGTTGAGAAATAATATCAGTAGGCCACCCCAATAAGGAACCTATAAAAATATACTACTATTGTTGTATGAAAAATCAACATGCTTACCCTAACTAAGACATAAATAATTGATAAGTTAAGCCAATAAATGTGAAACCATAGTCGAACCCCAGGTATGTAATCCATATCTACTGGGAAATTTAATCCATGGATTTTAATTTCTATATATGTATATGATTATAGTCCCATACTTATACATGTATACAAAAATATTAACATTTATGTGTAAGTGAAATAAATCACATAAAAAATAGAAATTGATCCTTGGATCTGTAATCTTGATCGTCGGGACATCATGTGCAAGGGAATTGAGTTCGATGTCATACCACTCAAGTCGTTTATCATTAATTCAATATTTGGGTCTGTAATCCCTATCAACATATACCTTCTTAATCCAAAAATGGATATATCTCTAACCAAGCTACGTCGCCATAGGGGGGATACTTTTCCTACACCTGGGTTCACGCATACTCGCCTCCAATCACTAAAACCATGGATTCTAGGTAAGTACATCTACACATCCTATAATGGTGACTGAGCTAGATGCCATACTTCCCCGGCCCTAAAAATCTAGTCCAACATCTGAGCCCTGAGTTCAAGTCTATAGGCAGTCATGACATTCATAACTCAGATAATCCATAAGGGTCTGACCCTTAGGTGATCTTTATGGAGAACTCACCAGTGAGATGCCATAATCACCCATGGAGTCTCTAATAAGGGAGAGATTAATCATCCCTATCATCTAAAAGAGTGTAATTATTCAGGGTATCCTATGATGTGACACTCCATGCTTAACACTATAATCAAGTAACAAACCAGGGAGGGCATAATCATCTATTTCCCTCGGGATAGTGTAGTTGTGCACTATTGTAATTAGATCGAAGAGAGTGTAATAATCCTCATCATATATCAAATAGATGAGAGAATAATCATACACTTCACTCGGGATAGTGGAATCATCCACGAGTATCATTACTAGAGATTCCATGCACATATGTCATAGTATAAGTCTCAACAGTCAGATACCAGGAAAAAACTTTGGAAATCCCAATAATATAATAATCAAATATAAAAACTCAAAAACCAAGTAGTAGGTAGTACATCTAGGTATACCAGTAAATATCAGAAATAAAATGGCTCAAAAGCCATATACCAAGAAGAACATATGGTTATCCCAAAGAGAAAGAAAGATGCCTCACGGCAGTCTCAACATCTACCAAATAGGAATCACCTTTGGGAACTATCGTGTCATCATTAATAAACATGTTAAAGTATAAACAAAGAGTGAGGATGCCTGAATACCTAAACCCAACACTACTTCCACAACTCCATTGGATTCAAAGTTTGGAACAGGTGCTAAAGTGACACCTGCTACCATATCTACCCAAACTCGACCTACTATTTGAGGGTAATTCAAACATCTGGGAAGCCATAGAGTCCCTCAAGTCAAACACTGGTAGGAATCTTACTTGGGATACTCAAGGTATACACATTAGTGAATACATCCTACTCAGGATCCTTAGCTGTAAGGTAAGGGATTAATCCTACACGGGATACTCTAATGTAATAAAATGAAAACATCCTATAAGGGATCGTCATAACAGTTCTTAGGAAAAAGGTATCTTGCAGAGAACCCTCAAGACAGCATAATAAGCAGAGGAATCCTACATGGGTTCTTCAAAATGGAACATAGGAAAAAAGATCCTATAAGGGTCATCCTAGATAAAATTCTATGAAAATTCATCTCTTAGGGGATCCTTAGTACAAGAATAAGATAGAGTCATCTTGCATGAGATCTTCTAGGTTGAAACACAAATAGAGGAATCCTACAGGGGATCCTCCGGACAACTGATCTATCAACCTTATAGGCCCTAAGGGAACATCTCACAAGGGAGATATCCTCAAAGGAGAATATACAAATGAAATAGTTTAAGATATCACTAATGAATCATCTTAGATAAAAGGTCTCACCCTCAGGAGTCTACTGGATATAAACACTTGAGGAAGAACCTCTCCATCTAAGAGAGGCCTAAAATTACACTCAAGAGTTCACAAAACACCTCATAGGTCTTACCATTGTGATATACATGAAAATATACAAAAAATGGACTAATCATGGGTCCCATTTCTACTTCTAGGATAAAATATATGAAAAAGTCCCACAAAGGGTTACAAGGGGGTAGGACACAGCATGTCCCCATGGGTACATGACAAGTACTCCCAAAGCTCTGAATGGGCATGTACTCCTGCCAAACTAGGCATGTATATGACACGGGTATATAGCATGTGAAATGGGTACATAGTGTGTACCTAACATCGGATACTTTCCCATGTACCACAATCATCCTGGCCATGTACTTGGCTAGGCCATATACGTTTACAAAGTGTACGAACCACATGGGGTCTGTCTGTGTACCCTACACGGGGTCTGGCCATGTGCCCTACACGGCCATGTACCTCTACATGGGTAGTCTAGCCTGGTACTCAACTACATGGCTGGTCCCATCACATGGAATTTACACCCAATTACATGGAATCTGATTTGAAAATTTCATCTTCCCCAAACTCGAAGAACACACGATGTGTCACCCTGAACCCCACACCTTGTATCATGGTTTTCCCAAACAAAAAACCTTCCAAATGCCCAAAACCATAGTTTTCACCCCCAAATCAATAGATTGGGACAAAAGGGAAATAATCAAGACAAATAGGGGATTAAAGGTATAAAATAGAAAATCTAGAGGGTTATAGAGGGAAAATTTAAAAAGGCCAACCTTTGGGTAGAAACCACTGAATCTTCACTCAAATCTACGGTCCAGAGTTGCCACACATCAATCCAGCACATTGAGATCTCCCAAACGGCACCTCCTTTCATCCCTATATCTCATTATATCTCCCTATACCTTTAATCTCTCAGTCTCAAGGTGAATAAACATACATAGTGGCATAATTGAAAAGAATGAGTAAGAAATAATTAAAAATAAAATAAAAGAATGAAAAAAGAAAAAGAAAGGGGGCGGTTGGCCCGAGTTCCCAACCTAAGCTTATGACCAACCTAGGAAAAACTCCCCATTCTGGACACAACAGAGGAGATGAAATCTCAATACTATGATCCATTAAAAATATATTTCCAAATGAACCTATGGGAATAAATTAATATTTATTTAATTAAATATTAATTATTAATTATTCTGCTAAAATTTCCACATCTCGGATTTCTACCAAAATCTTATCCTAGGGTAAACACCTGATTCTGGGACTAATGGAGTGGTCATAAAAATTATTTGAGGTAATATTATAGGGTAAAACTACCATTTTTACCCCATTATAATAATCTTAAATTATAAAATCAAATTTATGATCAAAAATCCATTCCAAAAAAACATGGGTCCTTACAGGTGCGAGCATGGTTCGACTGATGAAAACCTCTGTAAAAATCAACTTAAAATTGGAAAAATCTGATGTAGGAAGTTCCTTACCACTTGGGATCTTTTTTACACATGTTTTAATGTTGTATTTTATGTATTGGTATAATTGATATACATGCTTGATTATGATCTCATGTGAGTGTGTGTATAGCCCATGAGACCCACTGTGATTCCGTGAGTGATATTAGTGTAGCCTTTTCCATGTTTTAATGTTATCACATGATTCTATATTTACTGATTTATTTATCATGATGATATTTTATGATATGCTTTCTATTTTATTCTCTACCTTATATGTGTGTTACCTTGATTTAGAGGTACCGTTCTTGGTTCTCCAAACAGGTGGAACAACATTACATGTTTATAAATTAGAATCTTAGTATGACTGACTTATGATTGTGATTAATATGGACCCAATGAAATGGTATATATTGATATAATTCCATGTTGAGGATGCACTAGACACCTAGGTATCAGGTTTCTTGAAACCTACTTGACATGTGAGTTACATGATGTGTATCAAGAACTCGACACTAAGTTGATTTGGAAGTAGAATTATATAATTGAGTATGGAGAAATTATGATACCATAGGGCCATGTTGAGTATGCACTCAAAGTACAATAATCCAATTATCAGGTTTATCGATATCTATTTGATTTGTGGGGAGCGCACTTAATACCTAATTGATCTGTGAGAAGTGTGGTTGATGCCTAGTTGATCTGTGATAGATAAGCACACTCGATGCCTAGTTTATTTGAATGAAATATTTCATACTTGTGATTGAAGCTATGATGATACCATGGAACATCATTTTGTAGATATACTTGATTCCTGGAATCCATTTTTCAATTTCTCAAGGCTTATTTGATTTGTAAGAAGCACACTCGATCCCTAGTTGATTTGTGAGTAATGTGCTCGATGCCTGATTGATTTGTGATTGTCTTACTCAATGCCTAGTTGATTTTCAAGAAGAATGTCATACTTGTGTCCTAGGAGAGTACTTATTTTCATACACAAACAATGTCATGAGGTTGTTAAGTAACTGATTCACTATCTCAGTAGATAGTTTTTTGTTACTTCTATATCTTCTTCTTATCTTTCTGTTATGGAGCCGATGTAGGTATGGTTGGGGTTCGTGGAATCTTGGTTAGTGCACTATCATTGGGTTTTGATTTTTATGGTTTTTTTCTTATTACTCAATGATTATTATTATGGAACACATTTATACTTGAGCACACCAAGTAAGGATACATTGGTGGGGACCTACTGAGTCTAGTACTCACACCCTACTCAGGTATTTCAATGCACTTGTAGATTCCATGAGAAACCCATCAAAGATAAAGGGCCATATGGTGGAAGATGGGCAGCTGGATCATGGAGCTATATCAGTAAATGATAGACATTGGAGGTCCCTATAATTATTTTATTTATTATCTACTTTCATTACTCTAGACATATTTCCACTTAAGGATCCCTTATTTATATACCACGTATGTAATCATTGTTTTTCAGATTTACTATCATTATTTATTCATTATCATCTTATTATAATATATTTTCCTATTTTATGACATGATACAGAGGGAATAGTCTCCACACTATCTAATTTATACTCTCACCACTAGTTGGTAGCCTCTTTAATAGGGGGAGGCCCTCATGAGGTCATGTGGACTTTTGGCTTGGACACTGTGGTTCAGGTCGGGATGTTAAAAAATGGTATCATAGGGTCAGGACTGACTTACTTGTTCTTATCTTTGTTTGGGATAGGATATGATAGATAAGAGTTAGGATGGTTGGGACTCAGGCATAGGAACTACCAAAGTGTTTGGCTAACACAGTATAATGTACCACCAAGATACCATAAAATGGAAATTTAGTTTTTACTATTACTGTTGATTAAAATCACCATGGGTGTTTCACATGATTTTGATATGTTTCGAGTGCATACATGAATCATGACTAAATAAAATGTTTCACATGTCATATATATATATATATATATATACTTTTCATTTTGATGCATAGTAATTCATTAATTAAATTCCTTGATTTGTACTATCGGTTTAAGATAGTTTCTCTTTGTGTGATATATCTATGTTGTAATGATATTGTGATCTGTCTTTATCTGAATTAATTAGTTGAGTTAGAAATTTTTTTGGGTTAATATATATATGATGATTATGACTAACATGCAGGGATGGAGACAAGGGTTAGTGTTAGGAGGGTTATACCGTGGGTTGTAGGTAGACTCCTAGGGAATCCTTTGTGTGACCTCATAGACTGGATAGGACTTGTTATGTTTCTAATCTTCCACTTATTATAGAGACATGAAATTGTGAGAATGATTTTTAAACTCAGAGTTATGATTTGTTCGATCAATACCATTATGGATACTTCTCAGGGATAAGAAGTTGATAGAAGTGAAGAATTGTAATATCCTGAATATTTTAAAGATAATAAAAACCCTCTTATATATAATTTATAAGTTTTCATATGTGAAAATGTAATTTTTCAAAAAAATATTAATAAATATATTAAATATCTTGTATAAGGGTAAAATCCCAATTAACACCTAGGAAAATTCTATCTAATGTTTTTAGAGTCTGGTGTAGACTAAGTGTGAGATTTTGAGATCCACAGAGCCTCGACGTGGATGGAATAAAAATATTAAATATATTAAATTATGTGTGTGTGATTTGTCCAAAATAATTTTATATCTCCCAAAAGGTGCGTTGTATGAGAAATCTAATATCACCTTTCTGTCTGGGACATGGTGTTTCCCCTAAGTAGGGTATAACATTTGTGAGTGTTGGATGTTTGGTCAGATCGAATGTGAGGATAAGTTATTTAATATTTTTAATTTATTATCTTTCAAAAATAATTAAATATCTCTCTAATTTTTCATCGTATGAGAAATAAAAGAGCCCCAGTAGTTCTAGAATGTTGGTTTTACCCAAGGAGGGGTATAAATTTTATGTGCATTGGGTGTTTGGTGACATCGCATACAATAATACCCTATTTATATTCTATTATTTTATTATTCCAATTTTTAAATAATAAATAATTAATATCACTCAAACGATGTGTCATATGAGAAAACTGAGACCACCATTTGGTCCGTAATGTGGGGTTTACCTTATGTGGGACATAACTTTTATATGCATCGGGTGTTTGAAAACATCATACACGTTAATACCCTTTTAAATTTTAATTATATAATAATTCCAATTTTAATTAATTAAAACTCATTTATATAAAAATTAAGTCATCTTCTTCAATGCTTCAATGTAAAGACAACCATTGATGACATCACATCAATCCAGAAGATTCAAAATATAATGGTTTTGACCAATTTAAAATATAAAATGCCATTAATAGATGATATTAGAAACGTTTTCATTAACTTCATGTTGAATCAATGATTAAACTGGTGTTTTCAATTTTTAGTATTTAATGATAGTTTTTGTATAAATTTTAATGGTGAAAAAGATTATAGATAATTAAAAAATAATAATAATTATTGTTATAATATTTTTTATTAATTGTGGAAAATAAAATTAATGTTGGAAAAGATGAAAGTCATTTAATAATAATAATATGATTTTTTTATCATAATTATTATTAATGGGATATATTTAATATTAATTATTGTTAATAATATTTTTGTGATGGGATCTTGAATAATTCATATATTCTATGTTTCACCTCTAATTGACGAACAGTCAGTGGAATTATGGCCCTGACAATGGGGTGGTCAATTTAACACTAGTGTTGGATATTTAATACATGCTCATGGTAGGTACATATAGAACCCAATATTATGATGGGGTTGGAGTATGACATTAATTAGAGAGAGTAATAAATAAGTGATGAAAATAATAAATTTTATTAAATTAACTAATAAAAATGTATTATAAATTAGATTTGGTTTGGTGTGTATGGCATGGTTAGGAAGCCCGTAATTTCTCACACCTCTCCCCTCTCTCTTACTCTCTGTCTCTATTCTATTTTAATTTATTCTTCTAAACTTATCTCCTAAATATCTTCTTCGATATTTATTAGATTGACACATCGTCGGTTCCGTTAGATTTTTCTTGATGAGAATAATTTTATTCCTAATCTTGTCTTTGAAGGAGGAGAGGTAATTTACTTAGATTTAATTTAATATTTTTAATTATCAAATATAGTGATAATTCTTAATAATTTGAAACATAGATGGTTCAAGGATTCAATGGCATGTGATCATCTTCTGATTGGGTGAGAGCATGGTCTGGGTTATGAAAACCTTTGTAAACCTCAATGAAAACATGGAAAACCATGAGGTAAGAAGTTCCTTACCCATTGGGAACTTTTTTAAACATGTTTTCTTGTTGAATTTTATGTGTTTTTATACTTGATATTCATGCTTAATTATGATCGCATGTGAGTGTGCATATAGCTCATGAGACTCATTGTGATTACATGAGTGACATTAGTGTAGCCTTATCCATGTTTGAATTTTATCACATGATGTTATGTTTACTTCTTTATTTTTCATGATGATATATTATGATATGATTTCCATTTTATGCTCTTCCTTCTCTGTATGTCACCATACTTTAGAGGTATCATTCTTGGTGCTTAGAACAGGTGGACCAGCATGACATGTTTATCTCATATAGGGGTAGTATGTGTGATCTGTGACAATGATAAATATGGACCCAAGAAAATGGTAGATATATATGTAATCCCATATTGAGGATTCACTTGACACCTAAGTATTAAGTTTCTCAATTCCAAGTTGAACTATGAGTTTCTTGATTTATATCAAGCACTCAGCATCTAGTTGATTTACATGAATCATTTTGTAATTGAGGCTAGAGAAACGATGATACAATGGGTCCACGTTGATGATGAACTTATATAATTAGAATACAATTATTATGTTGATTGAAATCTATTTGATTTGTGAGGAGCACACTTAAAACCTAGTTGACCTTCAAGTAACATGCTCGATGCCTCGTTGATTTGTGAGTGGCATACTCAATGCCTCGTTGATTTGTAAGCAGCATGCCAAACATTTGATTGGAGATATAATGATACCATGGAACACCAAGTTGTATATTCACTCAATTACTAGAATCCAATTATCAGTTGATCGATGCCTAGTTGGATAATGAAAGGCACGCTCGATTCCTATTTGATTTGTGAGAAATGTGCCCAATTCCTATTGATTTGCGAGTAACGTACTCATGGCCTGGTTGATTTATTAATATCATGCCACACTTGAGTCCCATGAGCATATATAGTTTCATGTACACATGATTCCATGAGGTTTTCAACCAATGGGTGAACTAGATCTGAGGATAGTTTTTGGTTACTCCTGATATCCTATTTTTATCATTCTAGCATGGAGATGATGTAAGTATGGCTAGGAGTTTTTGGAAGCTTGGTTTGTGAACCACCACTCAGTTTTGATTTTTATGTTTATTGTATTGCTATAAGTTTATTATTATGATGGAACACACATGTATACTTTATCACTCCATATAATAATTCATTTAGGGTGTCCTATTGAGTCTTTTACTCACACCCTACTCATGAATTTTGATGCGCTTGTAGGTTCCATGAGAAATTTATTGAAGGGAAAGGGCTTTGTGGTTGATGGACAAATAGGTGGATCATGGAGCTGGAGTGGAATGGGATAAACACCAGATTTCCCCGCTATTATTTTATTTATTATCAACTTTCATTTCTTGGAATAGATTTCCACTTTGGGAGCCCTTATTTATATACCATGCATGTCATCTTTAGTTTCCTCATTTACTCAGATTATTTATTCATTATCTATATATTATTATTTATTTTCCTACTTTATGACATGATACGGAGAGAATAATCTCCCAACTATCATATTTAGACCCTCATTGTCAGTCATCAACCTCTTGTATATGGGGAGGCACACATGTGGTCATATGGCCTTTGGGCTTGGACACAGTGTTTTAAGTGAGGATTTTACACATACACTCTATCTTTGGTATTCTAGTGGTGTATGGTTCGTATTTTGGGTCCCCAATACCTCATTTTGGTAGGATACATATCATGAGAACCTTCATACTTTGATACATTTCTTACACAAGCCTTGACACTTATCTAATCAGTGGATCATCAGGTATGTTGTTATTGATGTCATCGATTAGAGATTAATAATGATGAGATTTTTTCACCTATATGATGATAATGAAACTTTAAAACTTAATTAAGATTTAACTAGGAAGTTTATAACCATACCTTTATAGTATATAGGATTTTCTAATCTATTAGTTGTGGGGTATGTGATGTTCTTATCCATAAAGTTGAATGGTGTGTGATATATTCATCAACCTAATAAGTCTATAGTCAGAGAATAGAGAATTTATGAGTAGATATACATAATTTTTCTACTCTATATCTTATGGTTACTCAATTACTTATACAAAGTGAACATATGATAATTCATGATGACATATGATTCTTCTCATAGACATAGGAAAATAGATAAATAAGTTTGATACAAAACACACTAGATCCATTTATAGATTGAGTATCGCTAATTATTTTCTAGAGTCCTATATTTATATATTTTTATGAAATCTAGAATTCATATTTGTTTTAAATTATACAAAGGCCTTTAGGGTCTAAATTTGTGTTTTATTAAATTGTGATTGAGTAAGACTCAAGGAACTACTCTAAAAATTAATATAGTTTTTATCCAAAAAAAATTGGATGGGAATTCACAAGGTATTACATATGATGTGATATAAAATGACGTTTATGATAATCATATAGAAGTTTCTTAAAAGATATCCAAAAGTAATTTGGGATATGATTTTATAATTAATTTTATATGAGGCAATATAAGATGAAATAACACAATGTTTAGAAGTATTTAATGAAATTGGGATGTTGAAGGAGATATGACCTAAAACTATTGTTCATATGATGCATTTATTAATATCGTATTGTATGATAATAAGATATTTTAAATCATGTTTTCATTCTACTATCATCATACAATCATAATGTATGATTTGATTAAATTATATGGTCATACTTTCATTTTAATCCTATGGTACAGTTCTCTCAATCATATTATGATACATTGTGGAGTTGGATGATAAATTGTATCACTCAGAAATGTTATAAAAGGGTTTTAATAAAATGTTCCATTTTATATTATGAAAAACATGGTAGAAATATATCTATTTAGGGTATAAAAAAATTATAACCACAATTCATTAACTCATATGTCATGAATGTATGATTTAATTCATGTATGTTCACCGAGTGTTATATAAAGAGGAAAACACCATCAGGATTATGTTAGTGTTCAGACTGCCTATTTTTTGTAATTATCCTTTTTCCATATCTCTCTCTTATTATAACTTTCCTATCATAAGAAAATATAACATCATGGGTGCAGGAGAGTCTCGTTCAAGCATCGAATGATTCAGTACGACCCATGGATACACCATGAAGGAGCGAGTCTTATTTCTAACTCTTACTGATCCTCATCAAAATATTATGATAAAAATTGTAGTATTATATCTATGGTGAAAGGTGCACAACATATTCTCTATTTTATTATGCATTTTTTCAATTTACAGTCATGGTGATTTTGGGTTTTTTAGTGTCTAATTCATTTCTACAGCTTAGTTTAAGGGATAAATTACCCCATAAAACCCATAAAATAATTCATTTATGTTTCAACCTTACAGAACCATATTAATATTTTAATTTACTCTTTAATATAATATATTACCATTATTAATCTCCTTATACTCATCCATGATTAAAATGATGGTGTTGGTATAACATCGTTCATGTAGGTGGTTGAACCAACCTAAATAAGAACATGTTATAATAATGAATGTGTAAGAGTATAGAGTTATATATTTGAAAAATAATTTTTAAAAATGAAAAATAATGTTTATATAACATCATGAGAGTTTAAATTGATATTTTTAAATAGTTATTATTATAAGGTAATTGAAAAAGATAGATAAGAACTAGATACTTAGATAGAATCACTCCATATCATAATGGGTTCCTTTGGAATTAAGGATTTTGAATCCTTCATAGGATCAGATGCTACCAAGCATCTCCTAATACTTAAAGAGAGTAAAAATAAGGAGTTATTTAAGATATATCTAATGTACATGGGTGTTTTGGAAGGATTGGTTGAGAGATCCTTTTATTGTCCAAAAATGAGGGCCATTTATTTGGAAACTTGAGTTTGATGATGGGAAAAGATTGAATCAAATGGGATTCAAGAGAGTTAAATAAGTAAATTTTGTTTATATATAAATTATGGACTCCCATTCCTAACAAATGACTTATATAATGTATAAATATCAATTTAATTATAAAAAAAATCGAGCCATGTTAATTTACCTCTTTTTACCTCGTTTAATTATTTACTACCATTATTTTTTAAAATAAATATATAATATGGGAGATCTTATATTATTTTGATGTGATTATTCTAAATTTTCAATCTATATAATATAATTAAATTTCTAGATCTGATAAAATTACCTTTTAAATAAAAATAAAAATATATAGAAATAAATATTTTTATAGGAAAATGAATTTTTAAACATTAAGTGTTCTTAAAATTAGTTCATATTAATTACTATTTTAATGAGTCTTAATATATTTTTCATATATAGAAATTTAAATTTTTATAGAATCATATTTTAAAAGTTATTAATTTTATTTTAAAGATGAAAAAACATAACACTTAGAAAAACAATTTTTTAAAAAAATGTATCCTTTTAATATTAAATGATTCTAACCACTTCCTATTAAAATAAATTATTTATCTACTAATAATTAAATTTCATAAATCCATTAGTATTATAATTTTTATTCAAATTTTATAAAAACATGAAACCATTCTTTAAAATAATAATAATAATAGTGTTTAAGGAATAAAAATTCATATGTTTATAAAAAATGTTTAAATTAATTATTATCTTTTTATAATTATATAATTACTTATTATAAAAGAGTTGTTTAATTTTTAATCATTTACTAGTTATGATAATTTAACAACTTCAATATACATATTGGACACAATTATATACAATTACCATATATCCAAAAACCATATGTGTAATGATCTTATAACCGACAACCATATATATGATGGTCATATTACATTCCTCTATATAGACTTAATAATTCTCTAAAATCATTCATCCTATTATCTATTTCATTCAATATTTTTATCATATTTCTAAAATTTTGTATTCTTCATATTGTTATAATTATTGGTATAATCTTTATGGAATATTTTGATGAGGGTAATTTCAACCTTGTAGTATTTTTATTTACATGTCATTTCATTCCTTTAATAATTTTAGTAATTATGTTTCATTTATTTATCTTATAATATTTTTCATTTTTCATTTTAATATTCTATAATGATACAATAATACATTACTCATTTTAGTTTGGTCTTGTGTGTATTAAAAGTTATTTAACACGTAGGATTTATTTAAATAGGAATACATACTAAAATCCAAGGGTATTATAACTATGATATTGTTTTAGTTATGAAATATTAGGGGTAGAGATTGCATGTGAGAGGGAATAAGCACGATGTTGAAAGTTTTAGGGTTAGTTTATTTAATTTATTTTTCACACTAGTTATTTTAATAACCTATATGAAACGAAATTAAAAAAAATATTATTAAATTTTATAATTTCAATCACTTATGTGAAAAATACTCATATTATAGGTTTTAATGTAATATATTTAATAATTGGAATTAAAGATATTTTTTCTCCAATGGTTTTTTAATAACTAATATAAAAAATGAATTCATGATGTTTTTTAAGTTATTAATTAAATAATTAAGGTGAAAATTATTTTCAACCTCAGTTATTAAATAATCGGCATAAAAAGTGGATGCTAAAATTATTTTTTTAACTAATTAATTTTGATAATAACATCCAATAATTTCAATCATATCACATATCATATTTATAAGAGTTTCATTTCTAAATGTTACAAACAAATTGAAAATCATTGTCCTAAATTTTCAAAATATTTGAATATATATTTGAATATATTATCATTTGATACATGTTTTTAATTTTATAAAATAATTTTAATTATAAAATTTTAATTTTGAACATTTTGATAATATTTCTCATTATATCATCCAGAAGTTCATTTATACAAGTGAAAAATTATTCAGCGATCATTATCTAAAATATTTTATGAAATTTTTACCTTTTATCTATTTTGATCATTTAATCCAAATTTTGAAGTAAAAAAGTTTTACAATTTTAAAAATTAACTTCCAATCATTTTCACCACATAGAAGTTCATATTTATGTTCATTTAAATACTATATGTCAAAATATAATTGATTATAGTTTTCATAAATTTTCACAATGACCATCATCATTTTCTCTATTTTTTATTCTTCATACATATTTTTAATCTTAAAAATAATTTTAAATCTAAAAATAGACTTTTGATCATTTAGACAGAAGTATTTTTTTTATATCTCTATGCATAAATATAATGGAATAATATAAAAACCCATCAACATGATCATTCGGAAGAGGATTTAATGAAATGAAGTAAAACCCATAAAATAAATCACACCTCACTCTCCATGAGGAATCTATCACAATAGTGAGGTTGATTGAAATCCATAAGTATAAACCAAGGGTGATTTAATAGTTTCCTATTTACTGGATCTCATTCCATTAATGGGTCACCAAGTTTATGAATATTCCCTAGTTGAATATGTATAGTCTTACCATTTGATTAAACTTTATGGTGAGGATCCAGAAGCATTGGTCAAAGGTTTAATATTCTATCTCTAGAACATCAGGCCAAATTCGGGTTCCATCTTGTGTCAATAAAACCTCATATAGATTATCCATATATGTTTTATAAAGGTACACATGGTAGCACTTACTGCAAACTTACCAATGTACATGTTATAATAAATCAAAATACCTTTCCTATGGAGTACAGTAATTCTCAAAGACATGAAGATTGATTTTATTAAGGATATTGGTGTTGTAAAAGTATGTATTGGTCAACTCATTGAGATGATGTTATTTTTTACTATCTAGGGAATCTTGTCTATTAACTTTAGGTCATGGGGTTATATTCAGGAACTAAATTACTTGTATCATCTTCTAATTATCCTTGTATTTTTTTTTTTTGAAGCTCAATCCCTTTCTAGGTTTATGGTTAATGAACTAACTATTTGAATATGGTTTATCCACAAATACAGGATACCATCTTTGATAAAACAGGAAAACCAAGATGATATTTCATCTATCTAGAGTTATTAAATGAACTTTAGTGCTTCATATAAGGATCTCTTGATTAAGAATAGCTTCAATAGGTTTCTAGTTATCTATGAATGCTTGATATGACCCTATTGGTAGAATCGTAGCCTCAAATCTATTATTTTTTATTTAATCATGTTTTTATTGTTCTTACCCTCTTTCATTAGTCTAGAAACTTGAGCTCTTAAATTATTTTGTGTGTTGAGGATTTGTTTCCTAGGTAATCAATAGAAGTGAGATCTCTGATGGGAGAAATATTTTGGGATCCTAAACCATATGGGAATGTTTTCAATTAAGTTTAATTTCGTTTTGGAATCAATATAATACATGTTGTTCTCCTTTATTATTATATCATATGATGATTCATATCCTGGTTACATATGGGATGAGCTCATGTTTCTTTTGTGTTTGTTGTTCCCTTGGGATTACTTACACCTATGTATCTTAGGAATGGTAGAATCCAGTCTTTCTTGGTGAACACATGTCAATGTTACATTTGGTACTGAGAGTCTGGTTGATTCGTCAATTGTTTCTATACCGATGGTATCTAGAATTCCCAGGATTCAAAGCATTAGGTTGGGGAGAATGTAACACCCCTCATTTTAGTTAATTTAAATTTTATTGTGTATTTTTCAAGTTATATAATTCTTTGGATAAATTTTAGAAGTTTCAAGAAGGTTTTTGGAATGTTTTGGAAGCTTTTAAATAGGTTCGCATGGAGTAGAAACTATGCAATATATCTAGAAAAACATGTAAGATGTTTTGAAATTCACTTGAAAGGTACAAGTTTGGTGCCCAATTTTTCAAAACCATGTAAATAACCATGATAAAATAGGATAGTGGAGGTAGTGGTAAAAGAACTATTGGTACATGATCTGTAAAACCATGTGAGACAACTGTGCAATGGGATGAAATTGATATGGAAGTACTAAACATTTGGCACATGTTTTTTCAAACTACACAGCATAATTGTGCTGCTACCTAGGTGAAGTCTATAAGCATGAACATAGTTCAAGAACGGTTTGATAAATCAAGTGGCATAACCATGAGATGTGTAGTAAATGATCCAAAAAAGACTCCTTAATTTAGATAAAGGCCCTAGAACCCACATTTTTTTTATCATTTTCTCTAAGGATCTCAAACTCCTCTTTCATCATAGGATCCCTTTTCTACTACATTTGATTAAAAAGAAACGTTTTTTAATCTATGATTGTTGGAGATCCAGAATCAATGGTAAGCGATCATTTCCTCTTTTTCTCTTTTGATCCTATCATCTTCTCTCACCTTAATTTTTATATTGATTTTTTCATAAAGAGATACATGCTCTTTTTTGGGGATATTTATGAGATATTTTTGGATCTATTGAAGGGGAAAATATACAAAGACGGATTAGAGTTTTCATGTTTCGATCCCTGATTTATTTAACCATAATGAGGTACATAGATTATCTCTCATTATAATAATAATATAACATGAAGGCTTGGCATTTAAATTCCTTTATCATTGATTGGGATAGAAAACTCTCTTGTTTTCAATACCTATATCCAGTTTTAAAATTATTCACTTAAGTTGTTTGTTAAATTTTTTGAAAGAAAATAGTTTTCAAAACATATGTTTTTTGTATAATAATTGATTTGAGAATATTCAATGTATGTTTTTTGTGAATTATTATGCATTTGGGATGGATAATGATCATGTGGTACCAATGTTAATGTGGGATGGAGTATGGACATGAAATAACACCATCAAAGGGGGTTACTAAGTGAAAACTTGGTGACAATATGACTCACCACTCAAAACTATAAGGAGGTCCATGGTTTTATGCATGTGTGTGTGTGGGTGGGTGTTGAATGGAATGATTATGACAAAGGGTAAGAAATGGAGATAAATATTTGTTTATTATTTTTAATAAGTGGAAATTATTTATGGTTTAAGTATAAACTATTTAAAAATTCTATTCCATTTTATATAAATTTATTCTAACTTGTTCTTGTCTTAATGTCATCTATTGGGATATATTTAGGGAATTACTATGGAGTTCATACTCACCCCCTACTAGGGAATTATGATATATTTGTAGATATCATATATTAAGATACAACTAACTGAAATATGTCACATTTTTCCAGTGTTGAACCTTGATTATTTTCTAAATAGTTAGTGTTTAGATCTTTGAGATACCTCTTGGAGTATTTTGTGTGATTTCACATCAGTGTTATGGTGTTTGAGGTCCTTTCGGTCTCCCAGTGTCACTTTGTATTAATTTTCATAGAAACTCTAATGTTTCTATTTATTTGGTTTTCTTGACTTCTATGGTTATTACTCATGCATCTTATGGTTTTTCTAGTTTTTTATATTGTGTTTCACTTAGTTGAGTTGGTTCTTCAAGGAAAATTATCCCCCAAATTTATTTTAATCCATTATCATTTATTTTATGCCCTTGGTATATTCGGGATGTCATCTAAGTTTAGTGGAATCCACCTATTCTCAATCCAGTGAGTTTTTATGGGATGTTATACAATGAGTTTGTATTCACTGCCATAATTTCTTCGTTTCATCTATCCAAGGTCGCATCACTTATGGATGGTTATTGTAATAAATGGGTCCCGATGACAGCACAGACACCCCACCTTAATATAGTTGTCGGGTCCTGACCCGCCAGGTACCACCAATTGCCCCGAAGACACGTGGTCCCCACCTAGGGGTCCACCCACATGCCTAAACGGGTCATCAGACTAGTGACTACCGCACAAGCCAACACTTGTCCTTTCTAGTGTGCTTTGTCCTCATAGACACACACCCTGGGAAACTTCCCAGAAGGTCACCCATCCTGATCACTACTCCAGGCCAAGCACGCTTAACTGTGCAGTTCTAATCAGTCAGGCTCCCGAAAAGGAAGGTGCACCTTGTTGACATGAGTCATATCATTTCTCCATTTCATCGATCCAAGTTCGCATCACTTATGGATGGTTATTGTAATAAATGGGTCTCGGTGACAACACAGACACCCCGCCTTAATATGGTTGTCGGGTCCTGACCCGCCAGGTACCACCAATTGCCCTGCAGACATGTGGTCCCCACCTAGGGGTCCACCCACATGCCTAAACGTGTTATCAGACTAGTGATTGCCGCATAGGACAACACTTGTCATTTCTAGTGTGCTTTGTCCTCACTCACACACACCCTGGGAAACTTCCCAGAAGGTCACCCATCTTGATCACTACTCCAGGCCATCCACACTTAACTATGGAGTTCTAATCAAACAGACTCTCGAAAAGGAAGGTTCACCTTGTTGACATGAGTCATATCATTTTTTTCATTTAACCCTTTATCATTTGGGGGAGTTGCATTCACCCCCCCCCCCTCTAGAGCACAACGTCATCGTCGTTGTGGGTCCTAAATCTTAACCCATGCAGATTAAGGCTGGGTACCACCTCTGATACCAAATGTAACAACTAGAGTTTGGTGACAGCATAGACACCCCACCATAATATGGTCATCGGACACCCCGCCTTAACATGGTTGTCAGGTCCTGGCTCGCTAGGTTCCACCAGTTACCCCGCAGACACGTGGTCCACACCCTAGGGCTCACCCACATGCCAGAACGGGTCATCTGACTAATGATTGTCCCCACAGGCCAACACATATGGTCGTCGGACACCCCGCCTTAACATGGTTGTCAGGTCCTGACTCGCCAGGTTCCACCAGTTACCCCGCAGACACGTGGTCCCCACCCTAGGGCTCACCCACATGCCCAAATGGGTCATCTGACTAATGATTCTCCCCACAGGCCAACACATATCCTTTCTAGTGTGATTTTTCCTCACTCACACACACCCTTGGAAACTTCCAAGAAGGTCACCCATCCTGATCACTACTCCAGGACAAGCACACTTAACTGTGGAGTTCTAATCAGACAGACTCCTGAAAAAGAAGGTTCACCTTGTTGACATGAGTCATATCAT
This sequence comes from Viscum album, assembly GCA_963277665.1. NCBI lineage: Eukaryota > Viridiplantae > Streptophyta > Magnoliopsida > Santalales > Viscaceae > Viscum > Viscum album. Next base: position 1,300,424,635 of record OY728121.1, read on the forward strand.
TTTGTAATTTAACCCTTTATCATTTGGGGGTGTTACAGTTATGGATGTTTTATTATGAAATGGTTTCATAACTATAGAAGTATAATTTTATGAAGTTAATATATTTATAAAATCTAAAAAGGATCATAGTATCAAATATTATTCATTAATAATAAATATTTAGGGAGTATAATAATTATACAATTATTTCATTCAGGCAAGTTTTCAGACCATGTTGAACTTATTACATTTACTTTAGTTTTATGGCTATATATTCATTCTATAATATGAAAAAATATAGTATATAAAAATTTGAATCATTTTTTACCATTATAAGTGGTTTTCAACCCACCATGAAAATGGAAATGTAAAACAAAACACATAGAGGTGGTGAACCGACCATAATATGGATAATGTTTTTAAAAAAATTAAAATAAGAGAGGAAGTTAGATAATGGATATTCCATAAATAAAATAAAAATTAATTATAATGAAAATATCAATGTTATCAAACTATCATGGAATAAATAGATATGATAATTTATAATAATAAATAATCTAAAGAGATTTTTTTAAGAATATTACCACTTTGGATGTCCTCTCTTAGACTTCCCCTTGGAAAACCTTTGATTGGTATTTTGATAAGCCAAGGATTATAAGAACATGGGAAGAGATATGAAGAGATAATTTGGTTTATATTTGGTAAGTTAAGGGAGTTATAATATGTGAGGAGAATGAGAGGTGAAGGGTGGTATTTATAAGGTGTGTAGCGGGGTGTTTTTTGAATATTATATTCATTGGTTCAGTATTTTAGCTCATGACTACCAATAATGTTGATTATTGTGACTGTATAGATTTATTAATGAATTTTATTTTGAATTAATGGTTTTTACATCATCCATGACTCATTAATTCATATACTTAACCTATAATATTAAATATTGCATTTTGACATATTCTACTATTCACTAGAAATTCAATTATTTTAAAAAACACTAAAAATTCACATTAACCATTTTTTAGTGTGTAGATTTAAAAAATGAAATTCATTTTATAAAAATAATTTTTTGAATATGGGAAAATTGATTTTAAAATAAATTCCTTATTTATTTAAAAAAATACCAATTTTAATATTATCATAAAATTTATGACCATTTAAAAAATAACTTTTTGTGTCATAAAATTATGTTATCCTTGTAATAAAACCTAATATTGTTTTATAAAAAAATTATGAAAATAAATTTTATTTTAATGATTTATATTTTTCAAAAAAATATAAATTAAACATATATGTTTTAAAAAAATATAAAAAACTTATTTATTCATTTTTAAAATGTTAATTTATTTTTATCATGATATAAATTTTTTATATTTTAATTTTATCGGGTAAATAAATATTATTTTTCAATTACATAGATGAATTTATTATTCTAATAGTGAGTTTACTATTCCAAATGGTCATATTAATATTCCAAAAATCATATTACTATTATAATTGTCATATTTATAATGATCATATGGGTTCCCTAGCTTATATAAATACCTATTATTTCATTCATTCTTCATTCACTTCCATTTTCTCTCAAGGTTATATATAAATTCATATTCAAAATGAATATTTAATTACTAATATTATTTTTATTTCTCCAGTGTTGTTCGAGAGTGAGATCATTATAGGGGATTAAACATTTCCAAATTTTAATATTATGGTTATATTTTTTCTATTTTTTCCATTGTAATACGTTCAACTCTTATGGATATATTTATTCATTAAATTTAATGTTAAAATCAATATTAAGTGTTTTTTATTCTATGATGATGTGAATTTTCTTTATATAACACTATACTACTAAATATGACACATTTATAGAAGGAAAATTTCTTTGATAAAATTTAGGCTCATTACATTCTTCCCCCTTTAATAAAATTTTCCCTTGAAATAGAATTTTACAAAATAAGATGAAAACAGATGAGGGTACTTCTTTTTTATTACTTCCTTTGACTCTCATGTTATCTCCTCACACTTATGTTTCTACAACAGTGATTTGACTGGGTGAGTAGTATTTTATGTATAATTTAGTCCATGTGGTCCAATATCTTCACTGGATACTCCTCATAAGAGAAATCATGCTCCAAATACCCCACTAATAAATTTAGTACATGTGAGGGATTTTGTATGTAATTCCTCAAGAGGTATATGTGGAACACATCAAGTATTTGAGACATGGTTGCTGGGAGTTCTTGTCAATAGGTCACAGCTCCGACACGACAAATAATATCAAAGGGGTCGATGTATCTAGTATTTATATTTTCCTTATTTTCAAATCTCATGACACTCTTCCATGGAGAGATTTGAAGGAAAAACTTATGTTCAACCCCAAACCCTAGGTCTCTCTGAAAGTTATCAGCATAGATATTTTGTCGACTGTAAGTTTTCATGATGTGTTACTGAATGGTATTGGCCTTTTCTATCATTTTTTCATCCATTTGATGTATCAACATCTTTTTTTCACCAACTTCGTCCTATAACATGGGTTTTATACACCACTTCCCATAGAGAGCATCATATGGATCCATTTGGATGCTTGAGTGGAAGCTGTTATTATATAAATTTCAACAAGAGGAATATGTTGATCTCATCCTCCATTCAATTCCATTGATAATTCTCTCAAAATATCCTCAGATTTATAGATATATCACTCATATTGTCCATCAATTTATGGTGATAAGATATATTGACGTTTAAATCAGTTTTTAACACATATTGAGGAATTTTCCAGAACATAGAGGTAAACCTAGGATCTCGATAAAATAAAATCGATAGTGGTCTGCCATAGTGCCTCAACAATTACTTAATTCATATAATTTAATATTGATCGAGTGATATGGCCCCTCAAATTGTAATTAAGTGTGAAATGTTTATAATAAAATCCAATACTACCCATATAGAATTATTTTCTCTAGATATGTTCAGAAGACCTGTAACAAATTCCACAGTGATGGTTTCTAATTTCCATGTTGGTATGGGTGATTTTTTTATCTTCCTATTGTAATAGTTTATTTATTACCTTAATTACTAATATATGATCCACTTTTAGGTATATTATATGATCTCCTACTTCATATTTTCCTAACAGTAGTGCTCCGGTAGATCTTGATACATCTCCATGCCTTCTGGGTGGGTGGAGAATGTCGGGTTATGTGCATCATTCAACAACACCTTCTTTATATTAGACTTTATAGTACACAGAGTCTTGACCCAAATCTTACAACTCATTCTTTATTAATTTTTAATTCTATTCATTTTTCATTTCTTATACCTTACACCTTATTTTTTATTTCCACATCATCCCTTTGTGTTCCTTTATCATCTTTGAAATGGATGGTTGAGAAATCGTTTGAGCTAGTTAGTATGTTTTTACATCCTTTATGACTTCAATGTGCATACCTTTCAATCATAAGAATATTGGAACCTTATCTATTATCATCATTGATAAGGTTTTATGATCCATTCTACATAGAACATGTTCACTTTATTCTCATTCCTAGGATGGTAATGGATTGAGCAGTCATAATATTTGATCAGTTCTAACCATATTCATTGATGCATATTAGGCTCCTTTTGTGTGAATATATATTTTAGGCTATTATGATCAATATATATTTCAAACTTATCCTCATAAAGGTAATTCCACCAAATCTTCAATTTGAAGATCAATGTATCCAAATCTATATCATGCGTTGGATAGTTATTCTCAAAAACTTTCACCTATCTTGAGTCATAGGCTATAATTTTATCATTTTTCATTGTTAAATAGCTCGATGTCTCCTTTTAAGTATCACTATATACCACTAAAGGTTCCCCACTTAGGGGTAGTGTGATTATTGTTGTAGTGATAAGACAATTTTAGATTCCTAGAATCTCTCTTCACATACATTGGTAAAAATGAAATTCAATCCCATTTGAGTTATATTAGAGGGTGGGTTTGAAAGTGATTAGTATATTCTCATGATTAATAAATAGTTCCCAAGTAGTCCATGAAAACTACTGATCTCTATCACATATTTTGATTTGGGACACTCCTCAATTTCCTTTGTTTTAGAAGGGTCTACAGATAACACTTTCCTAGTGATAACATGACATAATAATGATAATTATTCTATAAAACAGTCACACATACTCTACTTTTCCTAGATCTTCTCCTTTTAAAAATTTTTTAACACAGTATTCAAATACTCCTCATGTTTCTCCTTGCTTTTGGAGTATATCATAATATCATTTATAAATAGTACCACAAATTTGTCAAGGTCGTCTCTATAGACTATATTAATTAAGTCCAGGAATATTTTAGATCATTTGTGAGTCTTAAGGGCATCACTATAAACATATAGTTTTTGTGTCTTTCTATACACATATTATTGGTAATATATTCCTTCTTCACCTTTAATTGGTGATATCCTGATTGAAGGTTTACCTTAGAGAAGTATCGAGCCCTATGTAATTGATTGAACAAGTCATCAATCTATGGTAGGTGAAATTTGTTTTTTATCATGGTTTTTTTGAGTTCAAAATAATCAATATATATGCCCATAAACCCATAATTCTTCTTTATGAATAGGAATAGTGTGACCCATGGTGAAGCTCTGAGGCATATAAAACCCTTTTCCGGATTCTCATGTACCTGCTTATTCAATACTTCCAACTCAATTTTGGTCATTCTATAAGGAGTCTTGGATATAGACAGATATCTACATATAATTTTAATTGAGAACTCATCCTCTCAATTAGGAGTAATACTAATAAACAATTTTTAAATACATTAGAATAATCCCTCACAATGGGAATTTTCTTAAGAATGATTATCCCTTTTTCCTAATTCATTTGAGCTAGATATACATGCTCATAAGGGAATAATATCTATTATTGAGAAAAATATTAAAATCATTATCCCCCTTAAACTTGTATAGAAATGGAGGGTGAATCAATATTTGAAGGTTTATCTCCCTCATCCATCAGTTTATATTGGATTTATATAAGTATAGTCAATTCATGCTCAGTATAGCATCAAATTCCACTAAGTATGAAAATATTTTCTAGAAGTTTCATTAAAAAAAATTGAATGAGGAGGATTTATATACTTGGGAAGTAATAATTTCCCAATTTTTTTGTTCTCATAGATAAATAGAACTCCATGTTTTGAGGTGGTGTTTGAATAGTTTTAATAAACTTTCATGATATAAAATAATATGTAGAACTATAATCATTTAGGAAATTTAAAGCTCATGAATAGATAATGAGTTCACCTTTCACTATTTTATTCTATTTCTAATCATTTATGATATAAAAAATAAATTTTAGGATGAGATTACTCAAACTAATATGCCTATAAATAGAAAAACTATGAACTTATAAGTAAATACATATAAATGACGTGTATATCCTAACTTACTAGTCTCTAGGTTTCGATAATGGTTATCTAGGGTAATTTTAGTATCATATTTTCCATCCTAATAATCTATTCAATTCCTTCATAATTGTTCATAAATATTTTGTGAATTTACCAAAGAATATCCCTTGGGAGTGTCAATCCTAGTGTACAGTAAGGACTCTTTGTTATGCACTAGGTATTGGTTGATCTAATACCCAATTATCTCTTTTGGGTTTATTAACCCTAATTATATTTTTTCAAAATCCACATCCACTTGTAATATCAATTCAAGTATTTCATTTCTCATAAACTACTCACTATACGTTACCAAAATTTCGTGATGTGTTCCTATACTTAGACTTATCCCTGGGATTTTTCCAAATAAATTATTATCCTAACCCAAAAAAATAACTAAACCTTTCCTTCGATACTAACTATAGAAACATAAGCCTCTTACACATATTATTACATTATTTTTAACAAAAATTTCTAATAAACAAAAACCAATGATCAATAGGCTTAGTGTCTTTAAGATATTAGGATCATAAAACATCAACATGAATATAAAATAAAACATCCATATTATGATATCCATAATGTTATCCTATATCCCGTTGATATTATAAAACTATATAGGATAACATGGGGAATATATAAACAAAATTAGTGAGCTATAAACCCTATTATGGGAATATGCATGATAAGGAATCATAACATATGAGTCAAATTGTATAAAATGATATAATAAAATGAAAGTATCATGAATAATAATATGGAATCATGAAATAAATGAGATGGAATGATATGATCATGACATAATAGGTATGTGGAAACAACATAAAACATGACATAAGAATAAGTCAAGTCTCACTGCCCAGATAACATATCATACTAGACAGAGTCCCTTCATGGATTAAGATTACCCCCTAAACCCATAAATATCATCTTTTTATATAAAAAATTCACCCAATTAATTGGAGTGAAATATGGGTTCACCCATCATAAAATATACATGAATATGTGTTCCACATAAGGAAATCATTTATATGGTGTAATCATAAGGAAAAATCAATGAAAAAGGAAATGGTTTACATAATCTTATCTTGGAGCATAAAAAATGGAATGACATAAATATTCCAATTAAATAAGGAATTAAATAATTTTCTTGGATGTTAATAAGGGAATTTAGAATTATTGGTTGTGAAAATAAATTCCAAGTTATGTAAATACATAAAAATAGTGGGGAAATGGGTTTTGTAATAGACATCTTAAGTGGGGTTTTAAGAAAAGGGGCAATGAGTCTTTAAATATCGTAAGAGAATAATAATTCACATAATAACATAAATGAACCAAAATGTTTTTCTATATAAAAATTAGTTTTTTATAAATAATAGTTGTTTTATAATATTTCACTGAGGGGTACTTGAAATTAGGTAAGAAAACAAAGAAGTTCCCTCTAATTGGCTCTTCTTAACGAATGAAATTAAGAATTGAACCTTTTAAACATGTATATACCCATTGAGGAACGGTGAATTAAACTAGGTATTTATATTTGGTATATAAATAAAGAACATATAAGAAGTAAATACGAATCATAGAGATATAAAATGATGTAAATAGAGAGATACCATAACCCAAAGAAAATATGGAGGTTTAGAGAGATCCCTTACCTCAGGTTCGTATGGGTTCTTCACTTCTACTTAACATCCTGAATAATAAAATTTTATATACTAATTTTTTTTTGAGAAACATATCCAACTATATTTGGTTTTTTATTAATATTTTATTTTAATTTAGATCCATTTAATGGAGATACTGAGACTATATTCTATGTCCTAATGACGTTTGTTCCATGGTTCCAAGGTTGCATCACTTGCAGACGATTATGGAAGTTTTTTTAAAGGGATCCTTAAATACAAAAGTATAATTTTATAGATTTAATGTATTTATAGATGTTAAAAATATTCTATGTATCAAATATTATTCAAAATTAATCCTGACTTATATACTATAATCTTAATATGCTAAGTTCATTTATGTCAGTTTTCTGACCATGATGAACTTATTTCGATTTGTTTTGTATAATGGATTTATATTTATTCAAGAATATGAAAAAATATATAAATACATATTTAGGTCATTTTACCATTATAATTTTATTTTTACAAGAAATTAAGGTGCTAATGAAAAATGGAAGACATCATCCATGGAGGCGGTGAACTGACCATGATATGGACAATGTTTTCATTTTTTAAAATAAAATAAGAGAAGAAGTTATATAATTTTTATTTCATAAATACAATAAAATTTAATTTTATTGAAAATAATAATGTTATAATTCTATAATTTAAGAGATATATATGATAAGGTAAAATAAGATAAAATAAAAAGAAAGTTTGGTAAATAATATTACCTCTTCGGATGTCCTCTCTTAGAATTACCCTTAGGGAACCCAAGATTGGTATTTTGATGATACCAATGATTCTAGGGATGTTTCAAGGAGATGGGAGACAATTTGGCAGAGCTTTGTCGAAAAAAAGAAGGCATAATGTGTGAGGAGCATGGGATGTGATGGGTGTAATTTATAAGGGGAGGAGGAGGTTGTTTTTTGAATACTAAATTCATTAGTTTATTTTTTTTATCAAGAATACCAATAGTTTTGATTCATGTGATTATATACAATAATAAAATTCATGTTAGTTAAAACTAATGGTTTCTTACATCATCCATGACTCATTACTACATATACTTAACCTATAATGTTAAATACTATATTTTTTCATATTCCATTATTCACTAACAATTCAAATATTTTATAAAAAGACCAAAAATTTCCATATAACCATTTTTCCCATGTAGATTCAAAAAATTAAATTCATTTAATGAAAATAATTTTATAAATATGATAAAATTAATTTTTTTTAAATCCTTATTTGTTTGAAATATATCAAATTTAATATTATGATCAATTTTTAGACCCTTTGAAAAATTACATATAGTCTCATAAAAATATATTATCATTATAATAAAACATAATATTTTTTATAAAAAATTATAAAAATAAATTTTATTTAAAATATTTATATTTATCATAAAAATATAAATAAAACATATATATTTACAAAAAATACAAACATTATTTATCATTTTTAAAACTTTTATTTATTTGTATCATGTTATAAATTTATTATACTTTCATTTTATAAGGTAACTAAATATTATTTTTCAATTACATAGGTGAGATAATTATTTTAATAGTCATATTGATATTCCTAACAATCATATTACTATTATAATGGTCAAACTGATATTCCAACAATTAGATTTTTAACAGTAACACGGGTTCCCTATATTCTATTAGTACATCGTATTTCATTAACTTTTCATTCACTTCTATTTTATCTCAATTTAATATAGGTTTTAATTTTAAAAATTAATATTACATTACTAATATTCAATTTAATTTTTTATGTTGTTGTTCGTGTGTTCTATCATTATAGAGGATTGAGTAGATCCAATGTTTCATATTGAAGTTATATTATTTTCTATTTTTTCCCCATTATAATACTTTATATTATTATGGTTGTATTTATTATAAAAATATAATATTCAAATCAATATAAAATATATATTTGTTCTATCATGATATGCACATGCTTTATATAATACAAAATTATTAATATGAAACATTTGTAGAATATAAATTCCATTAATATAATTCAAGGATATTACAGTTTCCGTAATATCCCCAATCCATTCCTTTCATTACTTCTAAATCTAAACTCCTTTACTATGACAAATCTACTTTGATACCACTCTAATATGACCCAACCAAACCTGGGGGCCACCTATTGTAGCATTAACATTTATATTATAACTTTTTAAAATAAAGAGAAAAACTTGCAAGATATATATAAATAATGAAATGAAATCTATATAACACATGTATGTGACATTAGAAACAATTTCATAACACATATGAAAATAAAAAGGAATTTTAAGTCTGAAAAGTCTTTGAATTTGATAAATAAAAGACCCTAGATATCCCTCATTATAAGTTCTAATAGGCTGATCATTATCCACAAAAGTCACTACAACCTACACTAACCTCCAATAATTTCCATGAACTATTAGGCATCATCTTTGAATAAGACTTTCCAACTCTATATCCACCTAAACGATCTCCAACCTTTGCCTCATTTTCACAAACATAATTCACATGAGAACAAATCTCATGTTTGGGTGAAAATAAACAATCCCATTATGTCTCCTTAAAACTGAAATTAAAATACAAAAATACTAGTCATCTCAAGCCTCTTGTAATATAAGGTAACAGAGAGGAAGATAAGAAAAGTTGATCCATACATGATCTATAACAAAAATTCATGGGAAAATAGATTAGTTCCAATCATCCCATCTTTGACTTCTATAATTTATGAATCCCATGAAAAATTAGGAATGATCGAGGTATAGAAAATTCCATAAAGTCTGAAGTCTATAGTCTTGTTTTATCTTATCATAGAGGCATCCAATGGGTTGACTTAGAGACAAAATGTCCCAAAGTATCTAAACTAATAAACCTCTATAACTTATTCCCCATCAATATAAAACATAAAAGTGGACCCTATCTTCATGTAAGTATACTTTTCAGTTAAGCTATTCCAATAACTCATTATCCATGGTCACCAATACTGTATCTTCTTTCTAGGAACCCATAAGGGAACCCAAAAACTGAACAATAATGAATATTAATTAAGTTGGTACTAACCATATTCATCGTAACCCCCTAATAATGATTTAATATAGTGATAGAATATGAAATTAAAGGAATTACTTCTCTATATATCCTATCTGAGGATAACCATCACATGGCCTCAAGAATTTATATCATCCAACTACAATCTCTACATCCACATTTGAGTTGTAAATAATAACATACTATTTATTGTAAATATTATATTTTATTAGTGTTGAACATAGAAATTAGGTGTATAACACAATATATTAGTAGTATATGGTATATAAGAGAGAGGTATCATGCCCCTTAATGCTTTGATTGTCATACCCAAACCCCATAGTCATTCCTAGGGAGATAACTCCAAATTTTTTTGTCATTATGCTTAAAAGGCCGTGGATATCCAAAAATTATACACTATTATGATATATTTGGAAAAATAATTTAAATGGTATATTTACTTTCAATAAATGGGAATTCAGTGAAGAAGTCATAAAGACGTTAGGAAAGTGATGTTTGGTCTACACAGTAGCCCTTGTGGTGCACCATGTGGTGCAGAAAAGTAGGGATTGTGTGCATACACCTCTACCACTATGTAGTAGAGTCAACTTAAGAATACCCAACCCACCCACCCTTCATAGTCACTAATCAGGGTGTCTCACCAGGACCAATGGTTTGGTCCATGGTGTTGGGTCCATTAAACTTTCTTACATGGTCTGGACTATCGGACGGGCCTGGGTGGCTAGCCTAGGAACTGTCAATCCTACACAAGTCAAAATGGCCCTAATAGTAGGGACCCACTATGGAACCCTAATGGGTTCTACCTCCCTACAGTTTCGACAAACCTAAGTGGTCTACCCTTTCAGGCACTACACTATCCATGATTTTTGTTGACTTTTACTATGTGCACCACCTTCCACATCAATGGATGACCATCCTTGAATTCACTATTATTCTTGATGGTTTCTAGCCCTCCTTACACATACCACTAGTTGTAGTGTTAGTTGTTTCACCCTAGGAGCACCACTAGACTCCATAGTGGTTGACTACCTATCCTCCATGTATTATCTAGGATCTTCATCACTGTATAATCCTCATCGATCCATTTAATTCCTTTCCACCACCTCCCTTAAAAATATCTTTTTTATGTAATGTTTTGAAATTATATTGTAATATATTTGGATCCATGAACTGAGAGGGTGTGAAATTCTAAGACTTTTTGAGCTTGATATTGATATTATAAAAATATTAAATTTAATAATATCACACATGCATAGTATTACTTAAATAGTGTAATAACTCTAGAATAGAGGCTTTGATCAAAAATATAAGGTGATCTTTGAGTTTAGAGTATGGGTTTTACCCTAGGCATTACATAACCTTGGAGCGTGTTGGACTCTTGGATTTATCATGATCATGAGAAGATAAATATATAAATAAATATAATTTATTTATTTGTTTAATTACCAAGTCCTAATGCCTCCTTTATAAATACCTAGATATGGGTAAATCTCAGGTTTAGCTACATAACCCTGGAGACCTATAGGGGAGCCATTGGAGGATTTCTCTTGGAGGAATGATGACCATATCGTAGATCGATGATCAGTGTGAACTGGAGTTTGTAGATCTCATAAGTGACAATAACTCAGGACCATTCATCCTTAGTGATCAATCCAAACTCTAGGTAGGATGTTTTATTTTTGGGGATTCATTTTTTTTATTTGTCCCAAATATTACTTAGATCAATTCTTCTAACAAGAATTTATTCACACATCAAAGATTTATTTATTTTATGATTAATTTGATGGTTTTTTATTTATATCTTCATTCATTATTCTAACGGCAATGAATTGAGGTCAACCCAAAAAATGTATGAGGTTCATTCATAATTTTTGGTTTCTAATTTTCTCCCTTTATTCTTCACACATTCATCTAAAGAAATTTCTTTAGTCCATGATTCAATGAATACTAGGTATTCAATCATTATTAAGTTGTTCTTTAGTTCAACAGATCACTACCATGGGTACAGTTCTTAATCATGGTGTGATGAAAATGGAGGAAAATATAAGGTAGATCATATCAGACTTGTGATTCATGTTCTTTTTGGTTTTATGCATGGTAACAACACTGGTGATATTGATGGTTTCTTGATCAGTTTGTATATCCAAAATCAGAACTTTGGTGATGGAAAGTCTTGGTCAGATGAGATCTGCAATACTGATATGAGATTGGTGGTAGATCCAGAGGTGACGGTGGCATGGGCATACACTTGAAGGAACCATGGGTTTCTAAAAATACAAAATTACATGGTGTGTAATCTATAGATACATTCTTTGTGGCACCCCTGGCATTAGTACTAGGGTTTATATAGAATGTTAAGAATCACACACCGAGTGACACATTTAACATTCCTTGCGACCCTTTTCCAGAAACTTTTTGTACATCTCAGAGGCTACAAAGTCATGGAAATGGGTACAAGTAGAGTGCATGGGAATGTCCTGGTACTCATACATATCCAAGTACATGACTAGGTATACAGGCATGACCAAATTACCTGGGCACATTCATGTGTACAGGAGAATATGTAGAGGAACTTGGGTAAGGACATGGGAAGGTTTGGGGTTAAGGGTAGACAATGTATTCCCTCTATACCTGACATGTATTTTCTATAAGATATCTTGGAAAACTTTCATTTCCCTATTATAGACTAGTTTTATTTGAGTACAGTTCTTTACTATATCCCTATGAGGTTACAACATAGCATTAAGTCCTCGACATAGGATTTTGATCCCCTCAAAAGGTTTTGATTCATATAGAGATCACATTATCCCTCCATGAGGCTTGGGGTGGAATACTCTATCATAACCTTCCTATGTGAGGTTCATAATATTATAATGTTCACCATGGATAGTGTGTCGAACCCCTATCCATATGATCAATCTAGTAAGGTTGGTGATGTCCCCTAGTGGTCCTTGGTGTCATCCTCAATTTGTATAACACAATCTTTAGAGATCAATAGAGAAATTTCTTGGAAAAGCCAGCTAAAAATGACCTATCGGATGATTTTAACCAGTAATGTCATAGATTGTAGAGTGAGAAATCCCATAATGAGTTTCACCTAGATTCCTTGAGCAAAACCATGTGGGTAGAAGTTTTGGTTGATACCCCTTGAGATCGGTTATATTTTATGAGTATATCTAGATTTTCATTATTTTTATGTATCTTATCTTATTGAAATACCTATGTATTGATGATCTAACTACTCTCGATGATTTATTCTTAGAGATTTTAGGTTTTTTTATTTTTTATTATTATACTCAACTTTTTATGGGATTTTCTAACAAATTTTGTCTCTTATGCAGATGACAGCCTGTTTGGATGGTGTCCTAGTAAGACTAGGATAAATTGGGGCATAGATCTATAATGATCTAGGTGTTTATAGGGTGTTACATTTTATAGTAGTACCCTACTTCTTTATAGGTTGAACTCCTTTTGAGTTTTTGGTTGGACTTGTATTTGTCCCCTTTATCACTTTCAGTAATTTTTTCATTCTCTAATGTGGGATAGTAGTTTTGAATACATTTATGGTATCTGTTTTTTTACTTTAATTGCGTTGAATGGGCTTGGATATGTGTGTGTTAGTGTGTGTGTGCTTAGGTACTTAGGATAAGTCCTCCCACGTGTGAGATATACCTACTCATTGATGGTCATTAGCTCCTATCATATTTAATTTGGTATTAATGTAGTCACACTCGGCTCATCACTATCCAAGTGGGACTTGTTGGGTCGAGTCATGTCAGAGTGGTATCATAGAACAGTTCAACTTTAGTACCAGATCATAGATTTTTTTCTAGTTGTGAGACTGTTTTGGAATTTATAGAAATGGTGTTAAAATGTTTTGATCTTGGATTTTAGGATAGCATTTCTAGAGTTGGTGTGGAGTAAAACATATCCATTAATAGGACGCTAATAACCTTCTTGTTGACTTCGTATACGTATACATTGGTTTCATGGAAAACATTTGTACATGCATTATGTAGGAATGAGTTGTGTTTTTCATGTCCTTCTTGAGTCATCTCCCTAAATATACTAATTGATCATGGTGGGTCTTTTCTATTTTAGGATTCCTCTCAAAAGAGATCCATATAGGATTCCATGGTGTAATTGGGAGGATGGTCCACTGAATAATGAGGCCTTAGTATCGGGGCATGTATAGGAGGTACTTCCTTTTGGTGGTTATCTAGTTATGATTCCACCCCTTTATCATCATATTAAACTAGAAGTTCAAGTAGAGGATGTGCATATGAAAAGTTTGTTTCATGAGATTTAGAGGTAATGAATTTCTAAGTTTTAGGGAAAGATAGACCCCAAGGTTACTGAGGATTGGCTTCAGACGGTGACCTGAGTTTTCCATCTTATGATCATAGATACATATCAAACGGTGGTCCTAGCAATGATCCTTATTCAAGGATATTATATGAAATAGTGGAGTATAGTTACTTAATTTCATGATGATACTTCCCTCACCTTGCCATATTTTTAGGGACTCTTTAGGGAGGAGTTCTATCTATCCATGTTTTGACCAGTGTGCATACATGAGATTTTTCATTTACAGCACACATGTATTACCATGGATAAGTATTCACCAATTTTAGTGACCTCTCATGATACCCTATAGATATGGTGAAATATCCTTTATTTTGGGTACTGACCTTTGAGCAGGGTCTACACTGAGATATCATAGCTTTAGTGATATCTCTTTTCAATCCCACATATTCTATAGTGCCTGAGAGGTCTCTAGTAGTGAAGAGCTTCCTAGAAGAGCAGACAGCGATAGTGGGTACTGGTAGTGGGTACTCAATACTTGATACCTCAATGACTGGTATATGATTATATTCATAGGAATATGGGAATGCAAGATGCTTCAAGAGATGATCCTAGGATAGAGGGTCAATAGTTCAGGGCTCTTAGGATATCATTAGTTGGAATAGAGAGAGGCAAAGGTTCTCTTATGAAAATCAGGGATATCTTGAGAAACATTGTCTAAACCACTTCACAATTGATAGGGATATGTTTGATAGACTATATAGGTAGACACAATAGAAAATTTAATGAGGTCTGCAAGGTAAAAAATGTGGAAGAGGAGCAGGTAGGGTTAGAGGAAGTGGCTGGAAGTTTGACCTATTTCTATAACCACTCTCAGATATTCTACACCAGGATCAAGGGAATGGTGGTTAGGGGAGAGGATAGATGCAGTTAGTAGATTCCTATAACCCTAAGGCTCGTAATGTTATTATAGGTATGATCTATGTATTCTATACTTTAGCTACAGTACTGATAGACATGGGTGTGATCCACTCCTTTTTTCCACTTCTCTTCTTTGCGACTTAGAGATTTTAGTTGAGCCCATGGCTCAAACCTTACCCTTGAAGAGTCATACTAAAGGTGACTTAGTGATCACACACTTATTCTAACATTGAGACCATACATTTGAATGTTACATATTCATAAGGGATATATTTTTAGTAGTGATGAGGCCTTATGATGTCATCATTGGTATGGACTGGATATCCACAGTTTACTCCCATATTGACTACTTTAGGTGGAGGATATGTTTTATACATGATTATGGGATGATATTTTACTTTGTGGGAGATAAGGAATCCCAAGTAGATTAATATGATCTCATTCATAGTATGATATATTATATTACTCAATAGTTGTATAGTATTACCCTTGGAGTAGTGGAGGCTATGGGATTTCAGCTTCCTACAATGGTGGTGGAATATGAGGAATTATTTACTAAGGACATGTTAGGATTACCACCCTACCTATAGATAGACTTATGAATTGTCTTACACCCCAGGATGGACCTGAAATTTATTCCATTGTATCAGATGGATCTTGTAGAGAATTAAAAGATGAGATTGTAGTTGGAAAACTTACAGAGGAAGAACTTAATGAGACCCATTGTTTCCCCCAAGGTAGCCTTAGTATTGTTCACCATGAATGAGGATGGTAGATTGAGGTTGTTTATATATTATTAGCACCTGAACTAGGTGACAATGAATAATAAATATCCACTACCGAGTATCAAAAACCTCTTCAATTAGTTGATAGGGGTACGATGGTTCTTGAAGATTGACCTTGGATCAGGCTATCACCAACTACAGATACAGGATGAGGATGTACCAAATATGACCTTATGATGTTGCAATGGTCACTATTATTACTTTTTGATTCCCTTAGACATGATTAATTTTCTATCAGTGTTCATTGGACTCATTAACTAGTTCTTTTAGTCTTTCTTAGACCATTTTTGGTGGTCTGTATTGTTGATATCATAGTGTACTTGACATCTGAGGAGGAGAATGCAAGACACATGAGCATAGTCCTGGACATATGTTGATAGAATCATCTTTTCAAGGTGTTAGTTCTAGATTCATAAGGTTCAATTTCTAGGACATGTCATCTATGTTAATGGTGTAATAATATAATTGATAAAGGACAAGGTGGTGTTATATTTTCATCCACCCAAGAGCATGAGGGAGGTGTGGAGATTCCTTAGGTTAGAAGGCTACTATTGGATATTCATGCCTAATTTCTATAGGATATCATCACCTTTGACTACATTGACCCAAATGAGGCAGAATTTTGTTAGGATAGAGGAGTGACAATAGGATTTTCAATATCTACAATAGAGGTTGATGATAACCCCCATATTAGGACTACTAGGGGAGGGTGTTGAGTAAATAGTGTTCTATGACGCCTCAAGAACCAAACTTGGTTGTGTTTTATGCAAAGGCAGGTTATGATCTCTTATGGGTCTTTAAAGTTGATACCACATGAGAAGAACTATACTATCAACGATCTAGAGTTGGTATTGGTAGTCTTTTCCCAAAATATGTAGTGAAACTAACTTATGGGTGAGTGGTTTATCATCTATCCTGACCATAATAGTCCCAAATATATCTTATCTTAGAAGGATGTGAATTTTATATAATGATGATAGATATATTTCCACTAGGATTAAGAATTTGAGATAGTCTATAATCCTGGTAATGGTAAAGTGGTAGAAGATGCTCTCAGTGGGATGTTTTCCATATTTATTAACAAAGGATTTAGAGTATTTAGCCTCATTGTAGTTATCCTTAGAGGGAAATGATAGTGAATCATATATATAGTATATGGTTTTTACCTCACTACTTCTACATCTTGTTAGGGAGGCTTAGTGTGGAGATACCAACTATGATACCCTATATATTTAGATATCCACTAGACATGCTCCTGTGGATTTTACGAAGGTGGGGAGCACATTATCCTTTTAAAAAAGGCAATGGTACTAGTGAATCTATGGGGTAGGTTATATAGCATACCTAGTTTCAAGTACATGACTCTTTATTCGTGTATTTTGAGTCTATATATTGTTCAGGTTATGTTTTTGGAGGTTTTGGAATGTTTTGTCATGTTTTAGAGGATTTTTTGGAGGTGAAAATCTTATTCATGGTTTGTATAAACCATGAACTATATCCTCGAAACCATTAAAGGGAAGATAGCGAGCAGTGGGAAGTCACACTGTTAGTGCATTGTTTAGCCAAAATATATGAGTTCCATGGTTAAACCATGCAACATTAAATTGAGGGAAAAGAACAGTCAGCGCATGGTTTTTC
This sequence comes from Viscum album, assembly GCA_963277665.1. NCBI lineage: Eukaryota > Viridiplantae > Streptophyta > Magnoliopsida > Santalales > Viscaceae > Viscum > Viscum album. The sequence goes on from OY728121.1 coordinate 1,300,442,447, forward strand.
TAACCATATGAGACAATAATGCTAGTGGTTGACTTAATATAGTAACACTACACTATTGGCCAATGGTTTTCTAAATCTTGTGGCTGAAACCAGTGGAATATAGTTTTTACACATAAAATTATGGATCTAATCCTGATTAACTCCCCAGAGCATATTTAATATCCTAATCACTCTGGATACAGAATTTCTTTTTCTCCCTAGGAATGAGATACAATCCTCTTTGATATGGAAGTGATTATAAGGAAAATAAAAGTGTGTTAGATATTCAAATTGATCAGTAAGTAAATTTTCTTCCCCATTCTTCCTAGATACAAGGTTATTCTCTCTCTCTCTAAACCATATATCTAGTCTACTATGTATAGATCTATTTGTGATGCTTTTTTTATAATGAAATATTGTTAGATCTAGTTACGGTAATGTGTTTTTATTTTATCTTGAGGTTTATAGATTCATTCATCACTTTCACCAACCGTTTAAAGGTATTTGGCCTCTTTATTATCTCCACTTTATTTGAAACTTTGAGTCTTAGTTTTAATTAAATGATTTTGATTACAATTGTGGTGACATGCTTGCATGATTCCTAGAGGAAATCCCAATTTGTGTTGGATTTTTAAAATTGTGGGTACTTTTTTGGATTTAATAAAACCCCTTTGGTTTATAGTTTTAAAATGTTGATTTTATAAAAAAAATTATTTGTGGAAATTGTTCGTCGAAATGATATAAAAATTAAAGGTTTTTGGAAGGGTTTTTCATGGATTTTTGCATACATGTTCTATGTGTGTATGAACATAAAAGTGACATTTTTAAGGGAATTATGTCATTGGGGAACCTAGTATTGGCCACCTTGTGATGACTTCATTGATCAATAAGAGACCGCTCATGAGTATAAAATTTTCTCCTAGGAATAAATGGGTGTCTTTAGAGACATGGTTATGAGTATGAAAAATGATTTTAAAAGGTTTTTTGCATTTTTCTCACTTCCCATGGAAATTTTTTTATAGATTTGATAAAAATATTTTTCATCCTTAAAAAAATTATAAAAATTGTACTATCAAGTTTTTTCCTAGTGGTATGTGTCGGAAAGTCCTTGGGGAAATCATACTAAGTTTATACTCACCTCATACTTGGGAACTATAGTGTGTTGGTATATATCATTTATCAGTACATAGGTAAAGGTGTGGTATCTCATTTATTTAGTGATTATTCTTGATACCATGGGTATATCTTGTGTAGTTGGAGCTGGAGGTTTGTTGGATGTTGCTTGGGATTTTTTCTTCTAGGTGTCTTGGATCTTGGAGTATCTTTTCACCTTTCTTTGCATTGTCCTCTTTTTTCCACTTGTACTTCGATATTGGAATATTTTTTGTTATTTTTTTATTTTTATTTTGTACTCATGCATCATATATAGGATCAGATTTTTATTTTTATATTGGTTTAGTTTTTTTATCTTTAAATGGAAAATAATCCCACAAATGTTCTTGAGGCCCACATCATTTATTTCCAAACTTTGGTGTCTTGGGGATGTCACCTAAGACTAGTAGCACCTCCACCTCTTCTCAAGCTAATGAGGAGGGGTGGGATATTACAAACGGTATCATATTATTTGGTCCTTCAGTTGGAATTGGTATCAGTTTTGATCAGTTTATCAATATTTTGGGATAAATGGTATCATTATTGTTCATTCATTAAGTTGGGTTGTTATAAAGGAGATAGGATCATAAAAACTTGAATTTTATACCATAAAACTACACATATAACCTTTTTATGTTGAACTTCAAGTTACCAATGTGTTTCGGTACACAAGTGTTTAAAGACACTTCTAGGTAGTGTCATGTCATCATCATGGGTCTAGTCAATGAGTGTTTCATTTAATACATTGATAGTAAAGACTTACTACGAGTATTTCATTGTTCATTTTGATTTAATGGTATACGAAATGGTGAAAAGTGTTGATTTTTAAAATAGTTAAAATGGTAGTTTTGAAAAGCATAGTTGTAGCATTTTCAAAAATGGTTGAAATTTTGATGATGGTTGAATTATGGAAGGCTATATTGTGATATGTGTTCTTATGGTAAATTGGAATTCTTAAACCTTTAGTTGATAATGAGTAATACTAAATAGAATTTTGATTAGGTTATATTAAATAGCACCAGGTAGGCATCATAGAAATCTACTGGAGGTGGATACTAAAAATTTGGTTGCACCTAAAAAACAAGTGTTCCAATAACTGGTCCAAAGAATTTTTCGTGCTTTTTAGATTTTGGATAAAAGTAATTAGAATTATGAGCCTCAAAAAAGTGGACCATTCAGATTAGATAAAAAATCAGAATCCAACCACATTTCAGGGGGATTCTGAGTTGGAGAAATCATAAGTTTGGTATAATAGGATGAATTAGATTTTTCAATTAATGGTAACATCAACTGAGTTAAATGTTAAGTTAGAAACATATATACTAGAGGATTTGGCATGTCATTGGTGGGAATTATAATTTTAAGCTAAATTGGACCGAGGTATGACATGGGGGTATTTTTATGAATTTTTTAACAAGAAAATTTATCCTTACACATTTTAGATTTATAGAATAACATACTTCTTTAGTTTGAAGCAAGATAACCACATGGGGATATAGTATGCGGATAAATTTATGAATATAGTCTAATTACCCGTAGAATTTTCTATAATTAAATCCTTAGATTCACCCATTCTTGAATAAATATTACATCCTAGTACTCACTCAAATATTTTCATGGTTTTTATAATAGATTATATAGATATGGTCTATAGAGTGATGGTGGAAGAAAGGGATAGCACAGAAAATACGGTTAGAGTGAGCATGTTTATTCCTATGGAAACAAGTGGGAACTCTAATACTGAGAACAATAGGAAGACGGACCTCATAATCAGACCATGGGATGATTAAACATTACTCTTAAACAAAAAATTAAGTCATGATGATTTCAATGTGGTTTTTAGACCATATGAATCAAGATTATAGGGAACCACCTAGATCATGTCACAGTTGAAACCATATGGGACATATTTAGTGCTATTTTCATAGTGATCCAAGGTTAGGTGCTAGAGACACATCTTATGCCTCTTAGGAATTGTATGATTTTATGGAATGAGTACAAAAGAGTAATTATCATCCTTAGAATTTAGAAATCCAAGGTGATTCTATAAACACCATGAATCATCAACAAATAAAATCTCAATAGTGTAGAAAAGAGAAAAATAAAGTGAGTGAGAAATTGTATAGAGTTGATCAAGTGATCATGGATGATCAGTCTAGTCCTTTGATGATGAGAGTGTTGAGTCAATAAGTTTTCTTATGACTCTTTTGTTCCTTTATATTTTTTAAATCACAAATAAATTTTCATAAGGAAAATTCTCTTTCTCTAAGAAACATATTCTTAAGGAAAAATTTCTTTCTCTAAGAATGGTTTTAAATTTACCCATGGTTTCCAATGACTCACATAATGTTTTCATAAATAAACCTAACCATATTTTCCTTAAGTCAAAAAACATAATCCATATCTATAACTCGAAATATTTCACTTCATGAAAATATAATTTCTCTAGAATTCATAATCCAATTTCATTAGAAATTAGACTTTGATTCTCTTAGAAATCAGACTCTGATTATCTCAGAAATCAGACTCTCATTCTCTGAGAAATCATACTCTAATTATATTAGAAATCAAACTCCGATTCTCTCAGAAATAAGACTCCTATTTTCATTGAAATAATACTTCGATTTTTATAGAAATCACAACTCGATTCTCATAAAAATTAGACTCTGATTTCCATATAAATTATAATATTCTTATTAGTTTTCTTAGAATCTAATTGTCAATATTTTTAGACTCTGAATTACACTATATAAGGAATAATATTAAATGATTTTTTTTATAGTTACCTCATTTTTTTAATGTAGTGTTTCATTTTATCGGATCCTAAATGTGATAATATTTCTTAAGAATAGTAATGGTTCTCATAGTTAGTTATATAAAATGATGTCTTCAAATCTGTTTTAACTTAATTGTTTCTTGAGTACCACGTGTATAGGTCCCTCCAAAATTTAAGGAAAAATATGACCCTTGGATGTGAAGTTGACTTTTGGAGATTTTTTCTATAAATACTCATCCATTTGACTGATTTGGTAGCTGTTGAGCTCTAGAACGAAGTGATACTCTGTGAGAGATCTGCTAAAACCCACCTTGTGCAATTGTTGTGAACAACTTGTTCAAGCTGAGAACATCTTGTTCAAATTTCCTAGTGTGAATCTGATTATTGATTTTATCAATTGAGGGCTTCTGGGGATAGGAATACATTGGTGTCAATCACTTTAGAGATTGAGGGCTTGCAAGGGTGGTTATATAGATACTGATCTTCACATCAAGGGATTACCCTGGTGTGGGTAAGATAGACTTTCATGAAAGTATAAATTAAGGGACCTTTATCCAAGGTTGTTGGATACCCTTATCTTTGGGTTAAAATATTTCTTTGTTACTTGTTAATTTTTATAATTTTGTTTAAATTCCATTGTATTTAGTTATAGATAGAAAGTGTAACTTTATTACACTTTCTTATTCTTATAAAAACTCTGATTTAGATTCTATACAATTTATGGTAGAATCTTTCCTTAAGTAAACTTGATTAAGATTCTTTATCGGGTTCATATTATCAGATCCTAATCAAGTTAGTTTCTCTCTTAAGAACTAAAGAGGGCTTGTGAATTTATCTTGTTTAACTTTTTCAAACATAGATTTTCTTAAGGATAAAAATTAAAGTTTTTAAACCTATAATTCACCCCCCCCCCCTTGTAATTGAGAAATCTACATATACATTTCAATCCTGCAATTGGTATCAGATCAGGTCTCTGAAATACTTGTAGTTTCATATAATTTTTCTTACTCAACTTTTCTACTAATCCGTTTTGTGGAAAGGGATTTTTTTTAAGATTGAAAGGAATGAACATTGGATCAATAGAAAACTTAAATCCTACCAGACCCCCAATTTTTAATGTAAATGACTATGAATACTAGAGATATTGGATGAAGACTTTTATTATCAATACCATTATGGATATTTTTTTACGTTAACTGGAGATTACGAGATTATTAATAAGGAAATCAAACAATTCACCAATTAAGAAAAATACGAGTATCGGCTTAACTTTAAGGTATGCAACACTTTATTATGTTCTATGATCAGGAACATCTGTATCCATATTTCATCTTGTGAAGCTATTAATAGAATCTGGAAGAAATTATAAGCTGAACATTTTGTTACATCTAAGGTCATTAAAATAGAGCTGACTACCAAGGATTTGTATTTCCTTATAGAGAACCCATATGTAAAGTTCAAAAAAGGTTTATGAAAATTTTCAATAGCTTACAACCAATGGGAGAAAAGGATTAGATGATGAGATTATTGTAGGCAATATTATTTTTATTATGCCTAATGAGTGGGAATCTAAGAGAACCTTTATTGATGAATCAAGTAAAGTTACAATAGTTATTCTTGATGAGTTATTCAGGACACTTCTACAACATGAGAATAGAATGAAAAGTGATGTTGATAATATTAAAAAGAATAATGGGAGTGTTTCTTTACAAAAACTTCTAATCAAATTAAATCCAAAACCCATAAAAGGGATAATAGATTAAAGTCTAAGAAAGTTATTATATCAGACTCAAGTGATAGTGATCACTCAGAGAATGAACTAGTCAATCTTGCTTGAATAATGAAAAATATTGTGGAAATAAATAATTCCAAAATAGATAAAATAAGAAAGACTGAAAGGATAAGAAAGAATATAAAGTTACTTTATATTAATGTAATAAGGATGGACATATTAAACCAGATTGTCCTAATCTTAAGAAGAAAGAAAGAAAAAATAGACATTCTGAAAGGAATAAGAATAAGTAATATAAGTATAAAGGAAGGAAAGTAATAAAATCAAATGATTCACAAATTAAAATTGGTGGAGACTCTTCTAATTAATCTTTAGATATTGAATCTTCTTGATATAACAATATTGGTCTTATATCCAAAATTCCTACTAAAAATCAATATCTCATGGCCAAGGTAAATACTGCTGAATCATTAACCAGCATTTATTTAAGTGTTAATTATCCAAATGAAGAAAATTATAAATCTTAGGATGATGAATATTCTTCATAAAAATATAATACTTTACCTTGTTTTAAAGAATTTTCTAGGTTTTCCAAGTTACTTTTGATTGAAAATAGAAAGAAAAATAAGAAACTTGATGAAGAAAATTATAGAATCTTTATTTTAACAAAATAAGTATCTGATATTTCAAAATATCTTGATAAGAAAACCCTTGATTTTAAAAATGTTTCTGAAAACCTTGTAGAAGTAAATTATGAAAAAAATAAACTTTCTAAGGATCTTGAAATTTTTATTTCCAAGAAAAATGTTTTAGAGAAAAACTCAAATTCTATGACAGATAACTATAATGATAATAATTTAGTATTTAGACTAAAATATGAAATATTTTCCTTAAAGAAATATTTATAAAACATTATTTATAGTAAATAAAATTTTTATAAAATGTATTCACAAATTCATTCTCTTAGAAATCATTCTGGAGTCGGTTATTCTCAATCCAAACCTATTTTCAGTCATAATTATTTTATTTCCCAACGTGATATTTTTTCACTGTGTTTCAATGTGGTGTACAATGGGAGAAAAGTTTTTCTTTGAATAAAACCCAATCCTTAGGTTTTTATAAATCCCATTTTTCTAAGAAATTATGGATACCTAAGATTTTATTTTCTAAAATTTATGAATCCAAGAAAGTTTTGATTCTAAAATTTTAACTATTTCATTTTTAGGAAAACAAAGGAATTTCCAACATAAACACATGGTACATGTATAGTGGATGTTCCTAGAACATGACTGTTAACAAAAACTTCTTCAAAAATATTATTAAGAATAAAGGTGGAAATTTTGTTTTCAGAGACAATTATCAAGGAGAAATTGTTGGTATAGGTAACATTATTCTTCTTGGAAAAGATTTAATTTCAAATGTTTTATTTGTTAAAGTTCTTAATGACAACCTTATAAGTATAATATAATTATGTGATGAAGGTTACCTTGTGAATTTTATCAATGATAAATTCCTAGTACAAAATTCCAAGGAAGATTTTATTTTCACTCCCTATAGGCATGAGAATGTTTATACAATTAACTTAGAAGACCTTAGGAGCTAAGACATACCTTGCCTTAGTGTAATGGAAGATCACTCTTGGTTATGGCATAGAAGTATAGGATATTATAATCTTATAAACCAATGAAAACTCTCACATAAAATATATGTTAAGGATATACTGAATCTTAGATTTTATTATTTAAAAGTATATAATCCTTGTCAATATGGAAATCAACATAAGTCAATATTTAAATCAACTAATGAAGTCTCAAATTCTGATTCATTACCAATAGTGCATATGGGTCTTTTCAGTCCAACACAAACTGGAAGTATTGGAATAAAATACTATGTATTTTTTCAGTTTATGATTACACTAGATTACATGGGTATATTTTCTTGAAAAGAAATATAAAGCTTTTCTTATTTTAAATACTTTTCATCCAAAGTTAAAAATGAGAAAAACCTTCCATTCATAACTATTCATAGCGATCATGAGAGAGAATTTGAAAATTTATACTTTGAAACTTTTTGTAGTAATAAAGGCATTACTCATAACTTATCAACTCCAAGAACTCCTCAATAAAATGGTATTATTGAAAGAAGAAACTTTATTCTTCAAGAGATAACAAGAACCATGTTGAGTGAATACTCTATTTCTAAACACTTTTGGACTGAAGATGTTAGTATTTCTTTCTATACTATAAATCTAGTTTTAATCAAACCTTTTCTTAATAAAACACCTTATGAGTTATAGACTGGACGAAAACATAAATTTTCTTACTCAAAGTATTTGGATTTGAAGTATTCATCTTGAATACTAAAGATAACTTACATAAATTCACACCCAAATCTGATGAAGAAATTTTATTAGGCTATTCCACTACTTCTAAGGCTTATAGAATTTTTTACAAAAAAATCTTGTATTGTTGAAGAAATAGTACATGTTAAGTTTGATGAAACTTATCCTTTTGTTTTTAAAAAACCCCAACCTACATATTCATATGTGTTTTCAAAAACTGTTTATCAACCTTTTACGGAAGATTCTTCTAATTAGGAAAATTCTAAAGAAAAAGTTCATTAAGTATTTACCCTATATGAATTTTTACTATATGTTTATTAATAGGTTTTAGAAAACCCAAATCAGTTATTTCTTAAGAATCATCCCAGTGATAGTATCATTGGGGATCTAAATAAACTTGTAATGACTAGAAGTTATCTAAGGAATGAAGTAGAGAATCTAGAATTTATTTCCCAATTAGAACCTAAAATTACTGATGATTTTTTAGGTGATGATGATTGGATTAAAGCTACGAAAGATGAACTAAATGAATTTGAAAGGAATAAATTTTGGACCTTGGTTGAAAGTCCTAAAGAGACTTCTGTAATTTTAGTAAAGTGGGTCTTCAGAAATAAATGTGATGAAAATGGAGTCATTATAAGAAATAAATCAAGATTAGTTTCTAAAGTCTATAATCAATAAGAAATAATAGACTATGAAGAAACCAATCCTCCAGTAGCTAGACTTGAATCTATTCTTATTCTATTATCCTTTGCATCATTTTTCAATTTTCAACTTTTTCAAATGGATTTGAATTATGATTTCCTTAATGGATATGTTCAGGATGAAGTTTATGTTGAACAACCTCCTGTTTTTGAAGACACAAAACATCCTAAACAAGTTTAAAAACTTACAAAAACTTTATATAGACTTAAACAAGCCCCTAGAGCCTAGTATGACAGACTTACAGTATTTTTGTTACAAAACAATTATGTTAAGGGAACTGCTAATCCAAACCTTTTATAAATAAAGATATGAAAAAAAATTATTCTTCAAATTTATTTTCATAACATTATATTCAGATCAACTCAGCAATCCTTAACTGAATCATTTTCAAATATCATGAAATCTGAGTTTGAAATGAGTATGATGGGTGAGTTAACATTTTTTCTTGGTTTTCAAATTTCTCAAAAACTGAAGGAACTTTTATATCTCAACATAATTATATTAAATATTTTCTTAATAAGTATCGATATGACAAAACTAAAAATATAATTACTCCAATCGGTACCTCAAATATTCTTTATCTTGATGAAGTTGGAAAACCAGTAGATCAAACCTATTTTAGAGGTATGATATCAAGTCTATTATACTTAATAGCTATTAATCCAGACTTAATATTTTCAGTATTCTTATGTTAAAGAAATCAATATAATCCAAAATAATCCCATTTAAAATAAGTGAAAATAATTTTTCGTAATTTAAAAGGAACCATGGATTTAGCACTTTTCTATTCTTCTCAAAATGATTTTGTTTTAAAAAAATTGGATGATGAATTTAGTGTTTGTATAATGGATAGGAAAATTACATACAGAACTTTTCTTTTCTTAGGAGATTCATTAGTTTCTTTTTCATTTAAGAAACAAAACTTAGTAGAACTTTCCACTACAAAAGATGAATATGTAGCAGTTGGAAGTTGTTGTTCTTAAGTATTATGGATGAAATACCCACTCATAAACTATGGAATGCATCTTACCAAAATACAGATAATGTGTGATAATACTGTTGTCATTTACCTAATAAAAAACTATGCACATCACTCACTTGAAAGACACATAGAAAAAAGGCATCACTTTCTTAGGGATCACACACTTAAAGGAGATATCATACTTCAAATTATCATAATATAAGATCAACTTGCGGACATATTCATAAAATCTTTACCCTCTAATAGATTTTAATACATTAAACAAAAGTTTAAAATGACAACCAAAAGGTAATCATCCATATTAAAAAAAAATTGAAACCTATCTCCTAATATTAAGATACTCCTTTTCATAGGGGTAGTACATTTGTTTATTCTTTTATATTTCCATTCTTAATTTTTTTTTCAGAACATAATTTTTTTTCAGAACAAAATTTTTCACCCAGAACCTAACAAGTTTTATTTCACTAAAAATCTAAGAAAAACCTTATCAATACTAACAATTATATTTAATTAATTTTTAAGGTATGTTTCCTTACTTATATCATCATAATTTCATTTTTGTTTATTGGTATTTCAATATTTTTTAAGAAAACCTTATCGGATTCACTTTCCATAAATCTGATTTTTTCCATAAAACCTCAAAATATCAGAACCTATAAATCCATATCCAACATTGATATCAACCATCATATCAGATCAAGTAAATATGAACTATTGGATTGACCAGGGAAGACGATCTTTTGCCACGAAGCCCATATAGAGGGACCCCCTCTTCCCATCCCACGTTGATTTTCTCAGTGTTTTTGTGTAGAAGCTCTGCCTCCCTTAAAGTGTGTCATTTTGTTTTAAACTTCTCCTTAAACTCCAAATTTATCTTGAGATCACCTCACAGACTACGATACAGTCCAACAAGGAACTAAATTATAGGATAATCTTGAAGGAAAGTTTAGTGGACCCAAATTTCTTTTCCAAGCATAAATCTTTTATTTAAAAAGTCAAAAATATGAATGGATAGTAAAGTCTCTCTGTAGAAAAAGGAAAATAATCAAGATCTGGTGTATACTAATTTAGTTATAGAGTTTTAGGATACAGTTAATTTTTATGAACAAGTAGGAAAAGAAATGTTTTAGTTTAAGAGTTATGAAAAAACCTACTATATGTCTTACAAGAAGGTTGTAAGTATTTTGGATATTCCCTACAGATGAGAGGAAATATTTTTCTCACACAGTTTGCCTGATAAGGAAGGTTCTTTTGAGAAATCTAAGGCTAATGAGTTCCTTGGTCTTAATGGAGTGAAGACTCCCAAGATAGCACATCTTTCAACAAACCACAGATTATTAGCCCTTTGGAAGAAAGGATTTTTTATTATAAAGAAGGGAGATAAGGACTCTCTAAAGATATGTGATATCATTATAATGGACTTCTTGGTGAATGTAAGAAAGATAAACCTCATTAATTGAATTCTTTTAACCATAAAAAACATTAATAATAGAACCATCAAATATCAAATCTTGATGTACCTTGAAATCTTTTCTAAGATCATTATCTAATGCCTAGACACCATAAAAATCCCATACAAGTCAAAAGTCAAAACCTTTAAGATCATGTTGTTAAGTAACAACACCTTGATAATGATAAAGATCATTTTTAGTGACAAGTCACGAGATTTCTTTGATCATCTTGATAAGGACGGCCAAGCTGCTAGTACAAAAGGAGAAGTTAGAGAAATATCCACTCTCAAGAAAAGAAAATACAAAGAGCCAGAACTACAAGAACAAGCACTAGACCCTAAACCAGTATCCACTCCACCCAAGCCCAAGAAGAAAAAGTCCTTTTATGATGAGGTTGTAGCCAAATTGATAGAGATGAAAAATAAGAATAAGGAAGGTGATGTAGTTTTCAGGATATATCATGCCGAGTATAAGGCCTTAAAAATCCATTAAGTTGAAGAGCTTGAGAATTAATCTAAAGAAATTAAGTTGAAGAAGAAAATGTCAGAATATGAGATTATCCAAGCCTTACTAAGAGAAAACTATAAATCCTAGGAACAAGCTCAAGTACTAGAATAATTTTTACAAGAACCAATGATTCCTCTAGCACTAGTGGAAACTGAGACTCTGGTACCAGAAAAGGGAATGAAATATTTTTCAGTTTTGAAACAAATAGTTGAAGAAGAATAAATCCAAAAAAAGAATAGGTAAAAAAATATCTTGAAATAAATAATCAGGATTAGGAAGAGTTGCTCAAGAATTTTTATGAGATCACAAATAATTGAATAATTTTAAGGCCACCTTGAAAAGGTTGACGTCGACGGGGAAAAATAAGGGTGAATAATTTTATTTTCAAATCTAATATTTTGTTGTAATGAATTTTTTTTGATGAATTTCATATTTTAATGAATGTTTTTCTTTGAATTGTTTTGTCTTGTATGTTTCCTAACCTTTAAGGCACAATTTATTTGACTCCATTCCTTTTTGAAAATCAAAAAGGGGGAGAAAATAATTTTTAAAAAGAATATAAATTTAAAGTAAGAGAATGAATAAGTGAGGGGGAGATTACTTAAAGAATAAATTCTTATGTAAGGGGGAGTTATTCCTCTAAGAAAGGCAAGAATACAATCCTTAGGGATTTCATAACCTAAATGGTAGTTATTCGTATTCATCATGAGCCGTAAAAAAATGGAGATAAGTATTTCTTTTAAACTCATAAATTAAAACCTCATATTCATATATTATTTTATGAAAGGTTGTTTTTTCTTTCCAAAAAGGGGGATATTGTTGATTCAATAAGTTTCCTTATGACTTTTCCATTCCATTATGTTTTTCAAATCACAAACACATTTTCTTAAGGAAAATTCTATTTCTCTAAGAAACATTTTCTTAAAGAAAATTTTCTTTCTCTAAGAATGGTTGTGACTTTACCTTTGGTATCTAATTCCTTACATAATGTTTTCCTAACTAAACCTAACCATATTTTTCTTAAGTCAAAAAATTGGATCCTTATCTATAACTTGGAACCTTACAATTCATTAGAATAATATTTCTCTAGAATTGAGAATCTTATTTCTCTATAATTGAGAATCCTATTTCTCTAGAATTCAGAATCCAATTTCTATAGAATTTAGAATTCGATTTCATCAGAAATAAGATATTGATTCTCTCAGAAATTAGACTCTGATTCTCTCAGAAATCAGACTCTAATTCTCTAAGAAATCAGACTCTGATTATCTTAGAAATCAAGATCTGATTATCTCATAAATCAAGCTCTGATTCTTTCAGAAATCATACTCCTATTTTTTTTGTAGTAGGACTCCGATTTTAATAGAAATCAGAATCTGATACTCATAAAAATCATATTCCGATTTTTCATATAAATTATAATCTTATTATTAGTTTTTTTAGAATTCTATTGTCAATATTTTGAGACTGTTAATTACACTATCTTAAGAATATGATTAAGTACTTTTTTTACAGTTACCTCATTTCCTTAATGTAGAGTTTCATTTTTCAAATCTTAAATGTGATAATGTTTCCTAATCATAGTAATGTTTCTCATATTTGGTTATATAAAATGATGTTGTCCAATATATTTTAACATAACCATTGTTTGAGTTCCACGTGCATAGTTCCCTCCAAAATTTAAGGAAAAATTTGACTGTTAGGGGAGAAGTTGACTGTTGGAGTTTTCTCCTATAAATACCTATCCATTTTAATGCGCTGGTAGCTATTGAACTTTGGAATGAAGTGATACTCTACAAGAGCTCTAAAAAACCTGCCTTGTGTGATTGTTGTGAACAAATTTTTCAATATGAGAACATTTTGTTCAACCTACCAATTGAAAATCTTATTTTTGTTGTCATCAATCAAGGGCTTCCATGGATAGGATGGCAGAGGTTCTGACCACCTTAGATATTGAGGGCTTTTGGGGATCGTAAGATAAATATTGATCTTTGTATCAAGGGCCTACCCTGGTGTGGGTAAGACAGACTTTCTTGAAACTATAAATCAAGGGAAATTTATCCAAGGTTGTTGGATACCCTTCTATTTGGGTTAAAATATTTCTTTTTTACTTATTACTTTTTAAAAGTTTGTTTAAATTCCACTGCATTTATTTATCGATAGAAAGTTTAACTTTATTACACTATCTAATTTTTATAAAAAATCTGATTTAGATTCTATATGATTTAAGGTATAATCTTTTCTTAAGTAAACTTTTTTAAGTTTCTTTATTGGATACACATTATTGGATCCTAAGAAAGTTATTTTCTTTATTAAAAACTAAAGTGGGCTTGTGAATTCATCTTGTTTAACTTTGTTAAACACATATTTTCTTAAGGATAAAAATGAAAGTTTTAAAACCTACAATTCATCCCCCCCTCCCCCCCTCTTGTAATTGATAAATCTATACATACATTTCAATCCTACAGAGAAGTATGATTCATTTAAACTCTACTATTATACAAGATTATTTTGATATGGGTGTCTCCAAATCATTTATTTATTATTGTGTTATTCATCATATGAGTTTGAATGTTGAGATCATGCCCTATATATTGAATCTCCAAACTCCTCTTGGTCAAATAGAATATTAAGACTTTATGTGTAAACCTTTTTCTATAACTATTGATGAGGTTGAGTTGCTTTAGGATTTCTCTATGCTTGAGATGGATGCCTACAACTTGACTTTCTGTATGGATTAGTTGAAATCATTCAAGGTACACATTGAAAATTTTGCTCTAAAGGTTAGTTTCACATATCTGTATGGAATCGAGCATCTCCTTAGAGGAAATTGGGATGTAAAGGAAAGTAGAGTAGGTCTTCTGGTACTGGTGGTTAAACTATTACTTTTCTGTTGTTAGTTCTAACCTTTGAAACTATTGATGATATTGTGACTATAGATTTTCCAACTATTTTTGACTAGTTCACTAATATTTTCCCTAAAAAATTCTCAGGGTTTCCACCAAAAATATAATTGGAGTTTATCATTGTACTCCTACCGTGAACCATTCATATATCACTTCTTTCTTAAATAATGGAACCAAAGGAATTGAGATAATTGAAAGTTAATTTGGAGGAATTGGAAATAAAAGTGTTCATTAGACCAAGAACATCTTTATGGGAAGCAAAAATTATGTTAATAATGAAGGAAGATGAAACTCTTATAATTGTTGTGGATTATCATAAGCTTAACCAAGTTACAAAAAAGAATTGGTATCATATTTTCATGACCCGTCCTAGAGGGGTCGTTCCGTGACTACCCCAATCCCACCTTTGATAGGCTGGGGGTTTGTGACTATCACCGAGTAAGCATATCCCACAAATGGGAGGCATTTTCCTAAGTACCTGTACACACCCAAGACTAAAATTCTAAAATTTAAAAACACTAAGCAAACAATGCATGCATACACTAAGATACCAACCACATAGTACCAAAGTAGGAAAACTGGAAAGTAAACAAGGTCATAATAAAAGCCCACCAAAATAAAGAGTCTACCGAAGTGAATGAAAACGTTTCTGAAACTCGTCTAAAGAAAACCCTACCATAAGAGTAGGTGTAGGATAGTTGTTTGAATTCGTAGAAGAATGCCTCGTCTGCCTGATCACTCGAAGAACCACCTAGTCCTATTCAACCTATAACTCTGTCAGAGTGTTGATCATCTACACAAGACATGACATGTGATGGAAAAGCCTATGTAGGGGTGAGTAAAACAATACTCCGTAGGAAACCCCAAAATGAGAAAGAAAATACCACTAAGAATTACATGAAGTACACCAAAAAGTAAACACACAAAGTACACCACAAAGGAAACTTAAGAAGTACACCATGAAGGAAACACAAAAATTATAGTCAACTCACATAGGAATAAATCTAAAGCATAAAGAGAATTATTTTCATTTTTAGTCCCTATATATCCCATTTTTCATGTCACATAGAGTTTCAATGATATACGGAGCATCGAAGGCGCCTAGAGCGTCGATGGCGCCCAGAGCGTCGACGGCGCCCAGAGCATCGACGGCGCCCAGAGCGTCCATGGCGCATGAAGCATGGATGGATCATAGAGCGTCGATGGTGCCCAGAGCATAGATGGTGAATGGATCATGAATGATGCATGGATCATCGATGGTACATGGAGTTTTGATGGTTCATACATCCCCCAAGTCACGTAGTCACCAAGTCACAGTCAGCCACAGGATTCCACTCGTAGCACACTTATAACAAGAGAACCTCCTCCTCAAGAAATCATGTCACATGAAAAATTCCATAAAAACATTCTTAGAGTATTTCAAACGGATCATCTTGTCGCAAGGGTCCCAACACTGCAAACAGATCATCAAGTGAACACATTATTTGAAAGATATGATTTTTTTTCTAAAAAGGTATGACCCGGGTCCGGTTCGGCTCTGATCTGACCCACCAAATCCGACCCAACCTGACTCGGTTCAACTGACCCAACCCATCCTGACCTGGTTTGGCATGTTCTGAACTAGCTCAGCCCACTGGACTCGGCCCATTGGGCATGGGTCGCTGGATCGGCTGGACCAGCCCCGTTGTGCCACTAGAGCGACCCAGCTTATCTTCTCCTACCTGCATGCATGGGGGCCATCCTCCTTTCCTCATGTGACCCTCCCTGTCTGCGTGCCCAAATAATCAACATGGTACCCAACATCATGTTTTCTAGTCAGCACCGTGACCTCCTTTCATGGCTCATGCCCACCATCATGGGTCCAATTTGACTTGTCACGTGTCGCCGCAGTGGCTTCCTACCATGGCCCCCTAGTCGCCCCCTGAAGCCTCTGCTGTCGCGGGCACCCACACATCCCCTAATGGACCACGTTCTACCTTCTCCACTGGTCACCTTTTCGGTGGTCCCATCCTATCATGATCTTCCAAGCTCGGCCCCCGGGCAGGCCGCTACTACCTCCACCGTCAGCCACCCTTCTAGCCACCCATCTGACAGCCTATCACCACCTCACGCTCCCCCATGGACCATCCCCACCGGCTGCGTCCTACCCTTGCTTCCATCTACCCCACTGGCGGTCGTCCTTTCACCATAGTAAGTCGTCACCTTGCCTGAATTGTACCAAACTCCCATCTAACCTCTATTGTTCAATTATGGGGCTAAACCATTGATCTCAGACAGTTGCACCATTGATGAAGGTTGAAACCATCGATTGTTCTCTTAGAGGTTTCAAGGGTGAATAACCTACAAAGAATGAAATAGATTGAGGTGGGAGAGATAAGGAACATGAATTCCTAATGAATGTATCTTGGCCTTGTTTGGGTTGGCCTTGATCTGTTCATATTAGAAGGTTTAACGAAGAACAAATTGACACACAGATCTAAACCCCCATTCAAAATCTCTCAAGCAATTATCAATCCAGTAAGAATAGATGAACCACAGATCTAATTGTTTTTAGGTTTGTTCATGTTCATAATTTAAATCTATAGGGGTAAATTAAAACCACAAAGATATTATAATACTACCATGAAGTTGGATCAGTTGTTGGAAAGGAACGAAGGTTTGTGTTTGTCATCGATCCTCATTCTGTTGGTGTTCATCTTTGTTTGTCAGATAGGTTTCCATATCCTTGCCTCAAAGTAATTTCCTGGGTTATGGTGATAACCCCAGATTCCTAACAATAGGACTTAATTAAAATAAACCATCACAACGTCAAATAAAATTTATTAAAATATTTTAATGATTGTTACGTCCAATTTCTAACTTTCACAGTTGACCCGCGCTAGTCAATGTTAAGCCTCGCCTATGGTAAATTCGCTTCTATAAATGAAATGGTGACCTCATATTTCTTATCTACGTGCCCATTTAGATGTTATTCCGATTTTTAATAAAAAACATCCACGTGCTTAACTAAAAACATAACATTTTTCATCGTATCGTTCTGGGCACACCAGGCCTCAGAATCTCATGTTGTCTAAGCGCCTGGTCTTAGAATTCTCCAAATTAATTTATTAAAAAAACAAGAGAAAATTTGAGTCATTACATTCTCCCCACCTTAGGTATTTATGTCCCTAAAATCCAAAACTAGGGCTACTCAACAAAAAGATGAGGGTACTAAGCATGAATCTGAGCCTCTCACTCCCAAGTTCTCTCTGGGATGTTCTCATGCTACCAACGAATGTGCACTATAGAAATAGACCACCCACAAAGGATCCTCTCTGTCGGTCCCCAATCTCCACTAGGTACTCCATAAAAGTATCCCCATCATCAATGTCCATATTTCCCTAACCGATGACGTGTGGTGGATCATGCATGTACCTCCTCAGCTACAACACGTGGAATATATCATGAACCTGGTGCAACTGTGGGGTTAGATCTAGGTGGTACACCACCTCACAAACTCTACTAAGAATATTAAAAAGGATGTTGTATCTCGAAGATAACTTGAAACCCTATCCAAATATCTACCATCCCCGCCGAGGTGAGACCCAAAGGAGCACATGGTCTCCCTGCTTGAACTCTAAGGGCCATCATCTCCCATTGGCATATGACTTCTACCGGTTTTGTGTAGTCCTCATCTGCTCCTAGATGATATGCACCTTTTTAGTGGCTGCATGCACCCACTCCGGCACCATCAGTGTTGACTCTCCTAGGTCTATCCATGAAAGTGGAGACCTACACGGTCACTCGTACAAGTCCTCAAATGGTTCCATACCAATGGTGGGGTGATAGTTTTTGTTATACAAAAACTCCAATAGTGGTATGGGATCTTCCCAACTATGGAAAAATTCTAGGATTCAAGCACGTAGCATGTCCACAAAAACCTGGATAGTACTCTTTGTTTAGCCATCCATCTGGGGATGAAACATTGTTCTCATGTGCAACTGAGTACCAAACACCTCCTACAATCCCCTCCACAACCAAGATGTGAAACGATCATCACCGTCTAAAACAATTATTGATGTAACTCCATAAAGATAAAATATCTCCTTCATATATAGGTATCCCAAGATCTCTAATGAACTCTTCTCATGGATTGGTAGGAAGTGGGTCGACTTGGTGAGTCAGACCATGATCACCCATATGGTATCGTGTCCCCTTGATTTTCATGGTAAACACATCATGAAGTCCATTGATATCCCATACCACTTTCACTCTGGCACCTCAAGTGGTTAGTTCAAACCTGCCAGAACCTGGTGCTCATCCTTCACTTTCTGATAAATGGGGCATCAAGAAACGAACTCTGCCACCGCCTTCTTCATCCACAGAAACCAGAACTGATGTCGGAGGTCCAAATATATCTTTTCCACTCCAGGATATACCCCCAAAGGGGAAGTATGGAAATTATTCAAGACTTCCTACCACAACATCACTGGTAATAATGTGTATCCTATGAAGAGAATGACATGATCCCCACCTTTCGAATATCCATTAGGGGCATGACCTATGGAAATCTAAACACGTAAAGTCCCACAATTGTTGACTCTAATATATGCCTCTTGGGCTCGCTGTAAGAGTGTAGGGGTGACAACCATCAACTAGAGATAAGCAGATCAATCTCCATCCACAAAGGATATCTATAACACAGCCAACTGCTATAATGCCTTACTTTGAAACCACAAGCTAGATCTCCTACTGAGAGTGTCCACCACTATGTTCTCCTTCCTAGGAGTATAGACAATCTCAAAGTCAATGTCCTGGAGTAACTCTAGCCATCATCTCTATCTCAATTTTAGATAATTTTGAGAGAATATATACTTGAGACTCTTGTTGTTAGAGTAGATGGTAAACCTATTGTCCATAAGGTAGTGTCTCCACATCTTCAATGTGAAGACTACCACTGAAAGGTCAATATCATGGGTCACATAGTTCTTCTCATGCTACCTCAACTGTCGTGAACCATAGGCAATAACCACTTTGCCCTGCATCGGGATACAGTCAAGCCCAGTCCCTAATGCATCACAGAAAACTATATACTCAACACCCTCCTTTTTTAATCTCAAGATAGGACCACTCGTCCACATCTGCCTCTGCTCCTGAAAACACACCTGGAACTTCTTTGATGACATTAAAGGCTTCCCCTTCCATGTCAAGGATGTCAAGGGTGATACTATTCTGTAAATTTTGGGTGAAACCCTATGATAGTACCCATAAAAACCCAAGAAACTCTACACCTTGGTAATACTCTTGGGTGGATCCTAAGCAAGTACCTCTTTAATCTTCACTGAATCTAATGCAACTCTAGACTCTGAAATGATGTGTCCCATAAGGTGGACCTATTGAATCCAAAACTGACACTTCGAGAGCTTCCCATATTGATGGTTCTCTCGGATTGTTTCCAGGACCATCCTCAAGTGTATCATGTGCTCCTCCTCGGACACCGAGAATACTAGGATGTCATCAATGAAGACAATGAAGAACCAATCTAAGTAAGGCTACAAGATCTTGTTCATGAGTCCCATGAACACTTTTGGTAAATTATTCATTCCAAATGGCATCACTAAGTACTTGTAGTGGCCATACTGATATCTGAAGGTTGTCTTCGATACACCCTCGTCCTATACACAAAGCTGGTGAAAGACAGATCTAAGGTCAATCTTCGAGAACCACTGTGCTTCCTTCAAATGATCAAAGAGGTATTATATACTTGGTAGAGTATACTTTTTCTTTATGGTCACCTAATTCAGGTGTCGAAAGTCCACGCATAACCCCAAGCTCTCGTCTGTCTTCTTGGAAAACAAAATTGGGGCCGCCCGAGGGGAAACACTGGGTCTCATGAATCCCTTTCTCTGTAAGTTCTCTAGTTATACCCTCAACCCACAAAGATCCATGAGATCCATCTGATATGTAGATGTAGATATCAATGTCGTCTTAAGGAATAGTTCAATATATAATTCTACCTCCCTGTGGGGAGGAAATATAAGGACATCCTCGGAAAATACGTCCTTATACTGCACCACCACTACAGGAAACTACGAACTCCTATTATCCACCATATTGAGGGTGATTCTAGAAAACTTGTGAGTAATTAATTTCACACTCCTATAAGTGAGTTTTTTCTGCAATTCATGTGTTTTTTTCACCAATAAAGGAAAACTTGGTCCCATATCTATGGACACACCGCACTCTGTGTCTAAAACATTAAATCTTGACATAAACTGTGGATAACCAGTCCATACCAATAATGAGTTTGTAAGGACTTAATGCTGCCACCAAGACATCCCAAATTAAACTCTCATACCATAGACTAAGTTAACACTATTAGAACTGGTTTTTGATCATTTAATCTCACCCCATATGAGTCTCTAAGAATAGGGATCGAGTCAATGGTTCCACTGGAATCTCCAATTCTCGAACAAGGTTCATGGAGAGAAGAGTGACTGAAACTAGTGTCTATAAAAACTATAGATAGGGTGGAAAAGACACAAATCGAACCTCTAATCATCTTTGGAGCACCAGGATCATAAGATTCCATCACCTGAAGTTGGCCTCATCCTTGTCCACCAGTTCCATGATCCTATGGCGGACCACTTGGGGGTGGTGGTGGTAGTACATCAAACCATAACCCACTACCTAATGATCTACCTACTCTTCCTTCCACCCCTATGGATCACTCTACTCCTACCTCCTCATATTCCCCAACGGTCCCTTGGTTGTCTGCTAATCTTCTTCTTGGTGAGTTGGGAAATCTCGAGCCAGATGTCCTCGACCGCCGCACAAGTAACACAACATATCCTTCAGCTGACTCACTCTTCCCTGGGATCCCCGCACTGCTAATCCCATATCATGGGGTTGTACCTTATATTTATTTAACCTATTGTGTCCCAATGTATGTTGTCAGCTACCTACCACCAAAGATTCAGCTGCTTAGTGCTTGCTGGTAGATCCCACTACAGGTGTCTGCTCTGCCAGAAATCTCTCTACAAGAATAGATTTATCTAGTATCCCAGTATATGTAGGGATGTTAAGGGATATCATTGATTCCATAATCTCCCATAATATCCCCTAATCAAAGGTTTGGGCCCTGAAGAACGTGTCCCGCACCATATCTGTGGAGTAGTGAGAAAGATTCATAAACATCACTGATTACTCTGCTACTATCTGACTTCCGTACTGCAGATTCATGAAATCCTATATGTGCACTGAGTATAATGTCATCGGAAATAAATCCTACCTGAATAGGTGCTCAAAGTCTTCCCAAAAGAGATTCGTCTCATCATGTGTCCAGATCACTAAGATCCACCGTCATCCTGCAGAACCCTGAAGAAGGATCGCTGCTAGAACTGCCATATGGTCGAAAGGCATACTCATAAGGTGGAAGACCTGTGTAACTACCTCCATCCAATCCTCAGCTACCTAGGGTTCAACCTCACCCCTAAACCCGGGAGGTCGCTACCTCTAAAACTTATGCAATTCACTCAGCCAGTGTGCATCCTCTACTAGCAGTGCTGATAGTAACTACTGCTCTACGAGAGGTGGTATCACTAGTAAACCACATGGTGGTTTTTTCTCTATTAGAGGGAGTATCTCCAATACATTACCCTATACCAATTCCTCATTTCTAGGTGGATCATCCTCATGATCACGCATCAAAATCCTTGATGGCTGTCTGCGTGGAGGCATCCTGAAATTGATCAAGATGTACAAAAGTCAATAGAGTATACTTAGTGAGCTAACTCAAGAAATAAACAAAAACACACTCAAAATCCTATATGATTCATGTACCATTTATTTTCCCTGCAACTAGTGTTTCCATGTATCGAGTCGAAAAGAATAATTTAGAGTCCTGGTGTATGGATACATCGGCCACTACACCAACACTAGATTCCCTTGACTAAAATTTGAACTTGAAACACATAACACTATTTTCCCATACCAATTTCATAGACTCTTGGTTCTTTAGGTACAACCAACACCCTATGATACCACTCTATCATGACCGGTCCCAAAGTGTCCCATGTTGTGACTACCCCAATCCCACCTCCGATAGGCCAGGGGCTGGTGACTAGCACCGATTATACATATCCAAAAAATGGTAAGACTTTTTATAAGTAAATATACACATGCACACATATCCAAGACCAAAATACTGATATGTAAAAATAGTAAGTAAACAATGAATGCATACACTAAGATACCAACCACAGAAAATGACAGCAAGAAAATAGGAAAGTAAATCGGGCCAAAATGCAAGCCCACCAAAAGAAAGTGTCTTCCAAAGTGAATACACAAGTTCCTAGAGCTTGTACATAGAAAACCCTACCTGAAGGGTAAGTGTAGGATAGTTATCTGAAGTCGTAGAAGCACACCTTGTCTGCATGATCACTTTAAGCACCACTTGGTCCTGGTCCAGCTATAACTCTGTCAAAGAATCAATCTTATACACAAGACATGAAACGTCTGATCAAAGAACATTCAAGGGTGAGTAAAATAATATTCAGTATGACACTTAGAATCACAAAATAAATACCACTAAGAAATACATGAAGTACACCACAAACAAAACACAATAAGTACACCAAAAAGGAAACGCACAAAGTACACCATGAAGGAAATTCATGAAGTACAATCAGATCATACAGGTATAATTCTAAAGAATGAAGATAATTATTTTCATTCATAGTCCTCAGATATCCCAGTTTCCATGACACACATACAGTCAATAACACATGGAATGTCGATGGTGCACATAGTTTCGATGGCACTCGGAGCGTCGATGGCACCCGGAGCATCGATGGTGCATGGATAATTTTTGGGGCATGGAGTGTTGATGGATCATGGAGCATTGATGGTGCATGTAGCATAAATGGGGAATGGAGCGTCGATGATTCATGCATCCCCAAGTCAAGTAGTCACTAAGTTAAAGTCAACCAAAAAAATCAACTCATAGAGTGCCTATATTGGGAGAACCTACACCTCAAGCAATTAGGTCACATGTCAACTTCCATAAAAACTCACTTATAGTATCTCAAAAGTACCAAATTTTCTCAAGGTTCCCAACTTCACAAACGGATTTCCAAACAGACACACAGTTTGAATGATGCAGCTATTTTTCTAAAAAGGTCCCACCCTAGTCTGGTCGGGGTCCGACCCATCCCTGCTAGACCTAAACTGACCCATTAGCTGACCCAACTAAACCTGGTTTAACCGGGCCGACCCAGGCCAACCTGGTTTTTCCTGGTCTGAACTGGATCAACCTGTTGGGCTCGTCCATTTCAGTGCGGCTGGACTTATTCGGTCCGACCCCATGCACGTGGGTCAGCCTCCTTGTCGCACGTGGCCTGCCCTGGCCTTGTTCCTCGTCGATCAATATAGAGTCCCTCGTCTCATTGCTCGGTTAGTGCTACAGACTCCTGTTGTGGCTCTTTCCCACCACCATGAGTCCAATGAGGCCCACAGAGTGTTGTGGTCACCTACTACAGCACCTTGGTCACTGCTTGTGGCCTTTTTTACCGCAGGCTCCCACGTAATCCTCGTTGGACCGTGTTCTACCACCACCATCGGCTACCCTACCGATATACCCATCCTAATTTTCTCTTCATATCCTAGTCCCCAACTAGGATGCTACTACCTCCACCGTTGTTCTCCCTTCTGGTGGCTTATCGCTGCCTCGCGCTCCCCATGGATCGGCCCTGCCGGCCGCCTCCTGCCCTCCCCGTCAACCACCCCGTCGGCGGTCTACCTTGAACTTTCATAAGCTTCTACCTCACCCAAATTGTTCCATGCTCCATTTTCACCTTTTTTATGCCATCATGGGGCCAAACCATCAATCTCAAGCCATTATTCCATGTATCGAGGGCGCAACGGTTGATCGTTCCCATAGACATTTCAAGGGAAAATAACATATGAAGAATGAAATAGATTGAGGGGGGAGATAGGGCACATGAACTCCCAATGAATGGATCTTGGTCTTGTTAATTTATTACTTGATCCATTCATGTTATAAGGTTTAATGAAGAACAAATAGACACACAGATCTAAACCCCCAATTAAAAATCCCACAAGCAGTTATCCATCCCGAAAGAGCGGACAAATCATGGATCAACTTGTTCATAAGTTGGTTTATGTTCACCATTTGAATCTAAGAGAGTAAAATAAAATCAAAAAGAGATTAACATCCTACCACAAGGTTGGATCGGTTGTTGATGAAGAATGTTGGTTCATGTTCATCGTCGATCCTCGATCCTTCGGCATTCACCGTCGTTCATCGTAGAGGTTTCAATCTCCTTACCTCAAAGGAATTTCTAGGATTATGGAAATGACCCTGGATTCATGAAAATAGTAATTAATTAAAATAAACCAATTCAAATTCAAATAAAATTTATTAAAATATTTTAATGACGTTTACGTCCAATTTCTAACTTTCACAGTCGACCCGAGCCGGTCAATGTTAGGCTACCACCTAAAGTAAAGTCATTGCTTTGAATACAATGGTGCCCTCATATTTATGATATGGGAAACCATTTAGAATTTATTCATGTTTTAATGAAAAATCACTCGCATGCTTTATTAAAAACTTAACATTTTTCATCTTATCAATTTGGGCACACCGGGCCTTGAAATCTCACACCGTATCGGCACTTGGTCTCAAAATTTTCCCAATTAATTTATAAAAATAAAAGTAGATAAAATATGATTCAATACATATATTCCATGCATTTTTGATCTATTTTATAAATTTATGGGAGCTCATTGGTTCTCCAAAATTGAATTACATTCAGGGTATCGCCAATTTTTGGGTTCAGAAGGAGGATATTCTGAAGACAACTTTCAAAAGTAGATATGTCTATTACAAGTATGTGGGTGTGCCATTTGGTCTTATAAATTTACTTACCATATTTATTGTTTGAATATTTCAAAGGTATCTAGATTCCTTTATGGTGGTTTTTGTTGATGATATACTGGTGTATTCTAGGATAAAAGAGGATCATGAGAAACACTTGGATATAGTGTTGGGTATCTTAAGGGAGTATCATTTATATCCCAAGTTATAAAAATGTGTGATTTATGGATACAAGAGGTATGTTTCCATGTCCATTTCATTTTGGTGAAAGGTGTTTCTGTAGATATCAAAATTATAGAATCTATTATCTCTTGGAAACCACATAATAATTTCTTTGAGATATGTAGTTTCCTTGTCTTAGAGAGATACTACATATGTTTTATTCGAGATTTTTCACATTTTGAATCACCAATAATATCTTTGAAAAATAAAGGTTCTCCTTTCCAATGGAATGAGGAATACAATAAATGATTTAAATAACTTTAGTTTAGACTTACATTATCTCTTATCCCCATGTTTCCATAGTCTTAATCGGGTTTTATAGTATATTGTGTTTCATCGGTATCTGGTTTTGGTTGTGTTTTCATGTAGGGGGTCATGTTTTCGTTTATGGATCATGTCAGTTATGGGTGCATGATAAAAATTACCCAATGACCAATTTAGAGTTAGCTACAGTAGTCCATGCTTTAAAGAATTGGAATCATTGTCTTTTGAGTGATAAATACAGTTTCTACAAATCACAGGAGCTTGAAACTTATTTTCTCACAAAGATATTTGAGTTTAAGGCTACATAGATGGATGGAATATCTATAGATGTTTGAATTGTACATATTGTATACACCGAGTAATGGGAACTATGTGGTGGATTTATTGTGTAGGAAATCATATGTCTAGTTGGATAAAGAGGATTCAAACTAGTAGAAAGTAAAGTTAGTCATGGTATATATGCATCTAGATTGCTCAAACAAAGAGGGTGTGGTTGTTTTCTTTCTGGTTTCTCTGGTTCCTAATTTGGTTGAGCAAGTTATAAAGGCTCATACATCTAATATTGAATGTCTTAACTTGGTTTCAAAACTCAATAGTGGGGAGACCATTGAGGGATGGAAGCCAGATGGGAGTTTAATATTGTAGTTTATCGATCATATGGTTGTACATTTATATTATCAGAAACACCTTCTTATTTTATATCTCCATTTGAGATGGGATATTCACATGGGAATAAATAATATATATAAATCATTTAAATCACTATTTTTTTTGGTTGTCATGAAAAAAACTATAGAGAAGTATTTCATGAGATGCCTCAACTGTCGGTAGGTAAAGGTGGAGCATTAATGATTATCAAGTATGTTTCCATATTAATCGATTACCATT
The DNA here is from genome assembly GCA_963277665.1 of Viscum album. Lineage (NCBI taxonomy): Eukaryota > Viridiplantae > Streptophyta > Magnoliopsida > Santalales > Viscaceae > Viscum > Viscum album. Next base: position 1,300,469,231 of record OY728121.1, read on the forward strand.
TGGAAATAGGAGTAGACAACCATGTATTTTGTGACAGGTCTACCGAGGAAGGTTAGGAAACATAATTCACTATGGGTGATAGTGGATCGGCTCATAAATGTTAGCTCACATCATCCCTATTCACTAAACTAATATAGTGGAATCCTTTTCCAAAATATAAATTCAAAATATTTTAATAATGCATGAAATTCCAATCTCGATTGTATCTAATCGAGACCCCAATTTTATATTTCATTTTTGGAAATCCTTATAGAAATCCCTTGTAACAAAGTTGACTATGGGTAAAAACTATCATCCTCAAATGTATGGATAGTCTAAATGGGTAATCCAAATGTGAGGACTTTCTTAGGGATTTTGTAATAGATTTTAGTGGCTCATGTAAGGATCATATACTTTTAGTGGAGTTATCATACAACAACATCTATCAAGACTTGATACGTATGGCCTATTTTGAAGCATTGTATGGGATTCCTTATCATTCTTCACATTTTTTGGTGGAAATAGGTGAGGCTTTACTAATTATACCATGCCTTGTACAAGAGACAAAAAAAATATTTAGTTGATCAAAAAGTGGATAAATATGGCTTAGAGTCATCAGAAATCATATCTAGATCATTGTCAGAAATTGTTGTCATTTGAGGTGAGTGATCATGTGTTTTTGAGACTATATCCAATGCTTTAGAATCATTGTTCTAGTAATAAGTGGAAGTTTTATCCTTAATACATGTCCTATTTTGAGATAATTTAATGAGTTGTTGATGTGGAATATTGGTTTGATTTTTTCCAAAGGTTCATTTTAGTGAATAGTGTGTTTCATGTATCTCATTTAAAGAAGCACCAAATTGATCTTAACCACATGATTTGATAATATCGTGTTTTCTTAGAGTCATATGATACATTGATTCATGTGTGAGTATGGATTATGGATAGAAAATAGAAGATATTTCATAGGAAACTAATTGGTGTACTGTGGGTTTTATGGAAACATGGTTGGATTTAGGAAGAAACTAAGGAACATTATAAAGAAATGTTAGAGTAGTTTCCTGAACTCTTCAAGGACAACATGGATTTTCTACTTTATGGGGACAGAAAGGCCAATTGAAGGGATAATGTAGCACTCCTATTTTTAGGTACATGACTCTTTATTTATGTATTTTGCATCTATATATTTTTTGGGTTAAGTGTGAGGAGATTGTAAGGTTTTTTGGAATTTTTGGAGGATTTTATGGAGGTTAATAGTTTGTGCAAGGTTAGTAGAAAACATTTACCATCTATAAGAAATTATGCAAGGGAAGATAGTGGTCACTGGGTAGGTGAATGGTTGGTTCATGGTTTGGATAAACCGTATGAATTTCCATAGGAAATTGTGCAATATGAAACATAGGTAATTTCCCAATTGGCACATGGTTTTTCTAACCATGTAATCCAAACATGAAAAGGGTTGGATTAAGATAGTATAACCACATGGTTGGCACATGGTTTTCCAAATCATATAGCCTAACCAAGCAGAATATAGTTGGAACCCCTAAAATTTTGGATATAATCCAGATTAACTCCCTAAAGCATATTTAATTGCCAAATCACTCTAGATCCCAAATTATTTTTGATCCCTTGGCTTGAGAGATGCCTCACTACAATCTATAAGTGATTATTACGCAAATAAAATTGTGTTTAAAATTATGATTCATTGGTAAGTACATGTTCTTCCTCATCCTTCTTAGATCCAAGGTTCTTATCTAATTCATAACCATAGATCTAGTCTTCTATCGATAGATCTATGTGTTATGTATTGTTTTATGATGAAATATTGTTGGATATTGTGAAAGGAATGTGGGTTGTGATCAGATCTTGAATTTTTGTAGAATTTCATGATTTCGCCAATCCTTGATATATAGGTGGATTCTCTCTTATCTCCAATTGATTTAGAACTTGAAGGATTAATTTTAATTAATTTTTATGATTGAAAATTTTTATAAATACTTGTTCAATTCTAGGTGGAAATACTAATTGGTATTGGATTTGGAAAATTATTGGAAAACTAGTTAGATTTCAAAAAATCCATTCAGTTTATAATTTTAAAATGTTGATTTTAAAAATTATGATTTTTTTAAGCATGGAACTTGTTTGTTCAAATTATTTAGAGAAATAAAGGTTTTTCAAAAGTTTTTACTTGTATTTTTTCATAAGTGGTTGGTGTGAGTACATTCATAGATGTGAGCCTGTGTAAGGGGCTTGTTCCATTGGGGAACATGGTATTAGACACCTTGTGCCAACTTAGTGGATCAATAAGAGAACACTAAGGAGCATGGAAATATCACCAGGGAAAGTATAAATGTGTGTGGATACATGGTAATAGGAATTCCAAATGATTATAAAAATGTTTTATGCTTTTTTTACTTCTTTCATTGAAAATTTCTTTATGGATTCTATAAAAACTATTTTTACTCCATAAAACTATTTTATATAAATTTTGTGGAAACTTTTTATCCAAGTGATGTGAGTTGGGAAGTCATTTGGTAATTCCTATTGAGTTTATACTAATCCCCATCTTGTAAACTTTGGTGTGTTTGTAGATATCATCTATCAATAAATTGGTAAACCCAATGTATATCGGTTATTTAGTGATTCTTCTTGATAAAATGGGAATTTATTGTAGAGTTTAAGATTGGATATTGGTTGGTTGTTTCTTGGGATTATGTATTCTGGTTTTCTTGGATCTTGGAGTATCTTTTCACTTTTCTGGTTATTTTCATTTTTATTTTTATTTTACAATGATATTGGTAAATGTTTTGGTCATGTTTAGAGTTTTGTTTTGTACTCATGTTTTATATAGAGGATTGGATGTTTATTATTAAGTAGGTTTTTTTGTTTTATCATTAAAGGTAAAATCATCCCCCAAATTTTCATGAGGCCCTTGTTATTTATTTCCATCCTTTGGTGTCTTGGGAATTTCCACTATGTCCAGTAGCACCTCGGCCTCTTCTCAAGAAAATGAGGTGGGGTGATATTTTTTAGGTTATGAGGTAGTTTCATACATCCCCCTTGGTGATGTATCTAAGTGTTTCAAAGATATACTAGGACCTATAGAATCAGTTTTGGTGTCCATTCAAGAAGAAAGGTGTAGCAATGTTTGTCTCTTAATTCCTCACTTGACAAAAAATGAATTATAAACATCAGGTTCCAATTGTTTTAGCTCAACTCATTAAGGTGAAAAAGTGGAAGTCAGATGGAAAATATATGGACTTCATGATGGTTTTATTTTTGATTTATAGAGAACACAAATCCATATGGGTGGTCTTAGAGAGAATCACCAATTCATCCCAGTTACTACCTATATGAGATAAGTGTAAAGTAGAGAGCTTGGGAGGCCTTATGTGAAGGAGATATTCTGGATCCACAGAGTTCCCTTGATGATCATTTTAGACCACGATTCTCGATTTACATCATAATTATAGAAAGTATTCCAGGAATTTTTTGGGACTCAATTGCATTTTATCATGGTGTTTTACCCCCAGAATGACTTCCAGATAGAGTATACCATTTAGGTTATAGGGTACATGATGCAAGTGTTAATGTTAAACTTTGGTTTTAATTGAGAATATCAACTACTGTTGGTGGATTTTTTGTACAAAAATAGTTACCCTTCCACTATTGGTATGGAACCATTCGAGGATTTGTATAGGTGACCCTATAGGTCACCACTTTCATGGATTGATCCAAGTGATTTAGTACTCTTGGACTGAGAGATGGTATGATCTATGAAAAAGAAGTTTAATGTCATTTAGAAGTGGATGAAGACTACTTATATCCATTATAATTATTATAGGAACCAATGATGGAGGAATTCAGATTTTTAGGAGTGAGACCATGAGTTCTTGAAGGTCTCTACTCAATGTTGGTCATAGATATTTGGTCGGGTGTAAAGTTATATCTAATATTCATTGTTTTTTTCAGATACTGTATAGATTTGGTGAGGTGGTGTACCACTTGGATCCACCACTGTAGTTAGATTGTGTACATGATGCCTTCCATGGGTCTTAGCTGAGGATTTATACGCATGACCAATCACATGTTATCGACTAGGATGAGTTGGACATCGAGTATAGAGTTACCTTTGTGGAGTACATGATATATTTTGAGGATCATAATGATAATATCCCACATGTTCATGTGATTCCCTTGGTATCGGTGGAAGCACAGGAATCATTAGGAGAGCATCTGGGAGTGGGAGAACCATATTAAAGGTTAGTACCCACATATTTTTCAATAGACCTTTTCTATTTTATGAAGAAAAAAATACATGAGGTGGGGATAATGTAACATATCTATTTTTTCCATGTAAATATTTTTAAAATATCTAGATATATTTTTATATCCAAACCTTGAGATTGTGTAAGATTCCTAATCTTAATGAGGCACATATTTATATTATAAAAATATTAAATATATTAATATCATGCACATGTATTTTTCCCAAAATGGTATAATAACTTTATAAAGGATGATTAGATATGAAATATAAGCCTTCCTTTGAGATCAGATTATGGGTTTACCCTAGGAACAATATAACCTTGAAACGCATCATATTATTTGGTTGAGTGTGGTTATGGATAGATAAATAAATAAATATTTTATTTTATTTTATTTTATTTTATTGATTTTCATGAACTAATCCCTCCTCTATAAATAACCAATTTTGGGTAAATCTTAGGGTTATCTGAATAACCCTGAAGACCTATAGAGGATTCATTGGAGGATCATTCTTGGAGAAATGATGACCAGAACATGGATCAATGATTGGTGTGCAGCGGAGTTTAGGGGTCCTTCCAAAGATGGAAACACATGATTGTTCTTAATTAGTGATTGATCTGAACTCTAAGTATTACATTTGATTTATGTGGATTAATTCCATTTATTTATCCTATGTCAAACTCATGTCAATTCCACTAATAATGATTGATTTACACATATATGGTTTATTTATTTTCTGGTTGATTTAATTGTTGTTTGTTTGGTTCTTCGTTAATCATTCAAATAACAATGAATTTAGGCCACCCCAAATAATGGTGAAGGTTTTTTCCTTATTTGTGGTTAGTTATTTTCTCCCCCATTTCTTCACACACTTGTTGAGGGAAATTTATTTGGTCTTTGGTTTGAATAATACTTAGTATTTCATCATTTCCATACTGTTCTTCAGCACAACGGATCTATACTATGGGTGTGATTCACAATCAAGTATGCAATCGATGTGTGATGATGATAAAGGATGATCATAGGTGGATTGGATCAGTCCATTGTTTCATTTTATTCCTATTTTGACATGAAGTGATGACATGGGTGATGGATATGGTTTACCAATCAATTTACATGGCCATAATTGGACCTATGGTGATGGTAAGGCATAGATGGATGAGATCTTCAATCCCCAAGTGAGATTGGTGGTGGATCTATAGGCAATGGTAGCATTAGAAAACATGTGATGGAACTGCTATTTTCTGCAAATCCCACATTACATGGAATGTAATATATAGATACACATTGTGTGTGACCCCTAATTGTGGTTCTAGGGTTTCTGGTAAAATTTAAGGATCACATGTCATGTGACCCGATGTTAGCAGCTCACCATGTATCCCAGAGTATGAACGAGCATGGGTAGACTATACATGAATAACCCAATACTCTGACATGACTAGGTACATTTTCACTTACACATGAGTAGAAAAATTACATAGGCATGGATAGATGTACATGATCATGCGAAGAGGAACATGATCATGGAAAAATTCAGGTCTGGGGTTAAAGTTACACGTCATGTACCCTCTATACACATTATGTACTTTGTTTGAGATATCTTGGAAACCTTCATTTCCTCATTATAGACTAGGTTTAGTTTATTATAGTTCTTTTTCCATACCTATGAGAGTACAAAATGTAATTACATCATTTTAATAGTATTTTGATTCCCTCTACGAGTTCTAATTCGGATAGGGTTCACAGTATGCCTCAATGAGGCATAGTGTGGGATCCTCAATCATATCCTTCCTAGGTGGGGTTTGTAGTATCAGTGGGACCTCCATGAATAGGGTGTCGTTCACTTAACAAGAATATTGATCCAATAGGTTTGGTGTCATAACCTAGTGGTCTTGGGTGTGATCCCCTATCTAGACATCATGATCTTTGTAGATCCGATGAGAACTTTCATAGAAAGGACAGATGAGCACAACCTCTCACTTGAGTGTCATCAGTAAAAACATAACTCATGGTGTAAGTACTCCTAGAATAGACTACAAGATTCAAGAATCATCCTATGGTTCGAAGTGTTTTTTATACCCCTTGTGACCAGTTATCTATTATGAGTATATTTGTATTTTCATTATTTTTATGTCTCTTATCTTTTTGACATACCTTTGTATTGGTGACATGACTACTCTTGATGATTTTTTCTTAGTGATTTTAGGGAATCCTGGTGGATATTTTTATACTCACCCCAACATGTTATTTTCCCCACATATATTGCCTTATGTTGATGACAAACCTTTTGATAGTATCCTAGGAGGCCTGGGAAAATATAGATATTAGATTGGGCTTGTAACGACCCAAAGTTTTTCAATGGATATTCCCTTCTTATAATTATGTCATAAAATAACATGAAAAAACAAAATAATGAACTACTAAGCGATAAGTGACCTTTAAACATAAATTTTTCACTCCTAGGTCTGGAATTTTGAAAATCCGACATACACGGTTGTGTTCAAGATGATTTTTGGAGTCTAATGAAACAAAAATAATTTCTGGTGAAAAGTAATTTACCCTTAGGAATAGTAACATACTATTATGAATAGTAATATAACTCTTATGAATATTAAATCATCAAACATAAGAGTAACATTACCTATGAATAATAAAATAAAATTTAGACATCTTAGAAAGTGACAATTTGACCTTAGTAAACGTTTTGGTATTTTGTAAGTCATAAATAATTAATTATAATTAATTAATTAATTTAAAAGAATATTTATTTCCATAAAATTTATTCATAAATTATTTAATCAATGTCTTATAATTTTTAGATAATTTTATAAGACCCTACGTAATTTTTGAAAGCACTATAAAATCAGTTTTAATCTTAAAAATTGTTTGTTAAGTAAATTATGATTTTAATTAAATATTAAATTAATAATATTAAGAAAATTATTTTTGAAAAATGGAATTAATTTTTGGATTCTACACGTCGAAAAATGGTTGGGTTAAAGTTTTGGGATTTTTCTGAGATACTTGAATTTTTGATGAATAGTGAAATACCGTAATTTACAAAATAAGCTAAATTAGCTAATTATAGGGTCATGTGTGATGTTCTTATGATGTAAGACCACTTGGTTCGGGATTAAATTAAAAAATTAATATTATTGGTCGTTCAAGACTCACTATTACTTGTATTGTGGGGAAATAATAAACTAATGAATTTTATATTAAGGAAACCCCTCTCCCCTCCACTATAAAAGCCACCCTTCACACCCTCATTTCCTCACACCTCTAAAGCTCCAAGACTTCTCTAAACTCTGCAAAAAAAACCTTCCCTATCCCCTCCCCCACATCCAATAGCTTCTGGTCTCATCAAAATACCAAGATTAGGCCCTTAAGGAGGTTCTCAAGAGAAGGATTCAAGAGGTAATTTCCCTCACTCTTCTCCTTTAATTTCAATTCAAGTTCAAGTTCATTTCTTGATATATCCCCACCTATATTCATTAAAATTGTATTTTAACTCTAGTATTATACATATAATGTAATTTTATGATTCTAATGGGATATAATATCATCCAACCCCCTTTACCTCTTCCTTTTATTTTATTAAAGATAACGTTGTTCGTGAGGTGTTAATTTATCACCTTCAAGAATGACATGCTTTCTTATTACATTTATACCTTACGATATGGTCATGAAACCATTTTTATGGTTGAACCAGAATATTTTATGTGTATTATGTACTATTTAAAGTTCTGGAAATAACCTATGGACATATTACTAAGTGATAAGTTAAAACATGTTCGTTGTGATCCAAAAACTTCCCAAATTGACCCAAATAACCATCATTTAATTCTTATCTAATGATTCATCCAAATGGATCTAATATAATTCATTATAAAATAATTAAATCTCCTATAATATAATTAATAACATGTAATATCATTTCTATATGTTTACCCATGTTCTACCCGAACTTCAACTTAAGAATACAAGTGAACCACCCAAGAAAAACCATAAAAACAAACATCCTCGAACAATGTTTTTAAACTCTATAAGTCATCCAAAGGAACATAATATGAAATAATGAAACCACAATGAACCCTATTAATGTACACATGGTTATGTATTCCTAATTAATGAATATAATTTCATTATACATGACATTAAAGAGAAGGAAGCATTCGAGTACAAGGTAAGGGTAAATTCTCGAACCCAACTTTCATCCTTTGGGTTCTTCCGCTTTCACTCCATTTTTGATATGGTTACTCCTGAAAGATCATTTTTTTATCATTTACTTTAATTTTCCAGGATATTCATGTTTTTAAATGGTATTTATGACAAACCAAATGTTTTCCAAATTAACTCTTCTTTTAAGAACTCACCTTTTACTTCTCATTCAAAGTTGATGGATCTTGTATAAAGTATGTTATTCCCCATTTGTTTTGGGAACCCAATGTTTATGAATGTGTTCTTATGAGATGAAACCCATTCCTTTACATTGGTTAGTTATGTTCATTATTTATATATGTTCTATATGGAATGCATTCTAATGATAATTTTATGATGTGACGGGTGCGCCCTGAATTATATAGCGCAATATGAATGTTTAAATGTGATGGGTGCGCCCGGAATTATACAGCGCTCCAATGCATTGGTTAAAGTGATGAATCTCATGAGTAAATGTGAAATGATGTGTGAAAAAGATTCTATCTTGGTTCACAAGTATTTGTGGTAGTTAACCACTAGGACATGATGTTTTATTTTTATGCATTGCCACATTTCAAGTCTTTTATTTATGCTCCTCTCATGTTCAAGATCTTTTGCCTATGTTATGATTATGCTCACCCCATGTTATATTGTTCCTCTATATCCTATTACTCGGCTTCTAGCTCACCCCTTTTGATGTATATCCTCAGGTGGCTCCATGTACTAAGGAGAGGACAATTTCCAATAAGAAGCTAGAGAAGAAGAAATTAAATAAATGTTTATGCTTGGTGTTGTATTTGTTATGTGTGGTCCTAGTTTACCCAAGAAACTAAACCTTTGTATCCTATATGTGTAATAATATTATGTTGTTTATATTTGAAATGATTTAATAGTAATGTAAGAAAAGTCTGGGATGTTATAGTTGGTATCAGAGTCAAGGTTTAGTTAATTTGGGAATTAGGATTAGTGAACCATAGAGAAAACCTCTAGTATGAGATTAAGTACAAATATGCACACAAGAATATTTACATAGGGATGTCGTATGTTATGTTTTTGGTATAAATTGTTTAAATGAATCATTTATTCATGACTTGTTTAGTTATGTTTGGTTCTATCCTTTTCTATTTTAGAAAATGGTGGGAACTAGGAGAAATCAAGCCAACAACTCATGCGAGGGACAATGCAATGATTGCCCGAACGATATCCCTAATGATTTGGGAGGTGGAGTTCAAAACTTCATGGCGATACTTACCCAATTATCTCAGGTTATGAATAATAACCATAATATTGGGGAACGTACTCCTTCACCAAAGAGGGAGAAACTGTCTATTGAATGTTTTATGCGGCAACAACCACCGACATTTTGTGGATCTTCTGATCCACTAGTTGTGGAACAATGGGTCAACTCCATGGAGAAGATCTTTTATGTGCTTCACTGTTCTAAGACAGAGAAGGTTACTCTAGCCGTTTATTGTCTTGATGGAGAAGATGATCAATGGTGGGATTTGATTAAGAACACCAAGCCAAGGGAGAAAATTGAAGAGATGGAATGGGAATACTTTAAGATAATGTTTCTTAATAAGTTTTTCCCACGAACTCTTCGCACGAAGATGGAGAGAGAATTCATAGAGCTCAAGAAAAAAGAAGGAGAATCTTTCACAACCTATGAATCTAATTTCACAAGGATTTCAAGGTATGCTTCCGGTTTTTTTATCAACAATGATAGAAAAATTGATATATTCTTTAGTGGATTAAAACCACACCTTTGAAAGGCTCTTGCAATTTGAGACTTTGGGAGTTATAAATAAGTTGTTCGGTGTGTTCTCAAAGTGGGAATGGAGTTTGGAGAATGGTCCCATGGCTATGGGGATATGAAACAAAAGATGGAGTTTCAAGCCGGTGGATCTAGTGACAAAGGTGGGAAGAAAAATCAACGACCCACATGCCAAAAATGTGGGAGGTTGCACCATGGGAACTACCTCAAAGGGATGGGGAAATGCTTTAAGTGTGGGAAGGAAGGAAGTCATGCCCAAGAGTGTCGAAAAGACACGAAAATGAAGGAGAATGTAGCCGATGAAAGGAGAGAACCACTCATGGTTCAATGCTACAACTGTAAGGAGCTTAGGCACTTTGCAAACCAGTGCACTAAACCTCGATCTCTCGAGGGTAATCAGCTTCAGCAGCCACCAAAGCCAAAGGAACAAGGGAAGGCTTATGCCATCACTACTACGGAGGTGGATCATGATAATGAAATCATACAAGGTACACTTACTATTCACTCAAGAATGGAAAAAGTCTTATTTGATTCTGGTTCTACGTATTCCTTTATATCCTGCAAGTTTTCTAAAACTATAGAATCGAAGCCCCGGATCCTTAAGTAGAGATATCTGTAAAAACACCAAGTGGTGAAATCATTGTAACCCAAGTGTTTGAATCTTCTCCTGTTGGTGTATGTGGGAAGATTCTTCCGGCAAATCTCGTAATACTTCCCTTGGTGGAATTCAACGCTATAATGGGAATGGATTGTCTCTCGTTATATAGAGTGCATATAAACTGTCGGGAAAAGGAAATATCTTTTCATATTCTGAATCATCCCATGCTCCTCTAAAAATGCAAGGAAGATCAAGAATCTCCTTTGAAAAATCCTTCAATGGTGTGGGTGTTGATTCCATATGAAGAATAATACCTCGCCCAAATGGTTGAGTTGAAGGAAAGTTCAAACCTTGAGGAAATTCCCATCGTGAGGGAATACGGCGATGTATTTCCCGAAGAGTTACCAGGAATTCTCCTGGATCGTGAGGTAGAGTTATCAATTGAACTCATACCCAGAGCTACTCCTATCTCGAAGTGCCCCTATAGGATGGCTCCTATCGAACTGGAGGAGTTAAAGAAGCAGCTGCAAGAGCATCTGGACAAAGGGTTCATACACCCTAGTGCATCACCTTGGGGTGCGTCAGTGCTCTTTGTGAAGAATAAGGATAGAACCATGTGGCTGTGTATCGATTATCGGGAACTCAAAAAGATCACCATAAAGAAAAAGTATCCTCTCCCAAGTATTGATGACTTGTTCGACCAGTTAAGAGGAGCTCAATACTTCTCAAAGGTGTATCTTCATTCTGGATATCATCAGGTAAAGGTGAAGAAGGAAGATATTCAGAAGACTGCCTTCCTTATAAGGTATGGGAACTATGAGTTTTTGGTGATGCCCTTTAGACTTACTAATGCCCCTGCAATCTTCATGGATTTGATGAATAGAGTCTTTAGACATTACCTCGACAAATTTGTGTTAGTGTTTATCAATGATATTCTCATTTACTCCAAGATCAAGGAGGAACATGAAGAACATCTAAGACTTGTGTTGGCGACATTGAGAAAGGAGAAGTTGTACACCAAGTTCAGAAAGTGTGACTTTTGGATGAATCAAGTCATGTTATTGGGACATGTGATCACAAGTGAGGGAATTTCTATGGATCCTTTAAAGAAAAAGGTGATTAAGGAATGGACCAGGCCCTCTAGTGTCACAAAAATCCATAGTTTTCTTGGATTAGCTGGGTACTACCGACATTTTGTGAGAAACGTATCACGATTGTCAATCCTGCTAACTAAGTTAACAAAGAAATGGGTAAAGTATGTTTGGATGGAAGAATTTGAGGGAAGCTTCAATGAGCTAAAGAGAAGGCCGATCACTGCACCTGTACTCACACTACCGAAAAGTGGAGAAAGTATTGTGATATACAGTGATGCTTAAAAGAAAGTCTTGGGTTGTGTACTCATGAAAAATGATAATGTGATAGTCTACGCCTAACGAAGGTTGAAGATCCGGGAGCAGAACTACCCAACGCATGATCTAGAGCTGGCAGCCATGATTTTTGCCTTGAAAATCTAGCGGCACTACCTTTATGGATAGAAGTGTGACATATACACTGACCACAAGATCCTAAAGTATATATTCACGCAAAAGGAGCTCAACATGCATCAAAGGAGATGGTTAGATCTAATCAAGCATTACAATTGATCTATTCACTATCATCCTGGAAAGGTGAACAAGGTAGCTGATGCTCTAAGCAGAAAAGAACCTGCTACTCTATCCATGTTGTGGATTGAGAAAGACATTATCTTCATGGATATGTAAATAATGGATTTGGAAATTATAAGGGCAGGGGATACAACCTACATTTCCCAAATGATTGTGCAACCATCCATCCAGGAGAAGATTAAGGAAGAAAAAAGGGATGATGTGGAGATACAAAAGAGGGTGAGTGCAGTAAAGTAAGGGAAGATGAAAGAGTTCCATATCGATGATGATGGTGTGATTTAGTTTGGAACGTGTTTTTGTGTGCCTTCATCACCTGGGATAAAGAAGGATCTATTGGATAATGCACATAGCTCAACATTCTCGATCCATCCTGGGAGTACCAAGATGTATCATGATCTCTGAGAACACTTCTGGTGGGATAACATGAAGAAGGATATTGCGGAATATATATCAAGGTGCTTGGTATGTCAGCAAGTTAAAGCTAAGAGACAAAATTCCAAAGGTATGATACAGCCATTTCCTATACCCATGTGGAAATGGGAAAATGTTACTATGGAATTTGTCACAGGTCTCCCGAAGTCGTCAAAGGGAAATAATGCGATATGGGTTGTGGTTGACCGACTCACCAAGACTTCCCATTTTATTGCTATTCGGGAAGACCTCTCACTTGAACAACTTACAAAGATATATGTGAAGGAAGTGGTGAGACTACACGGTGTTCCAATCTCAATTGTCTCTGACCATGATCCAAGGTTCACATATAAATTCAGGAGGAGCCTTCAACATGCTTTGAGTACTGAATTAAATTTCAGCACGGCCTATCACCCCCATACCGATGGCCAGTCTGAAAGGACTATTCAGACACTTGAAGATTTGCTAAAAGCCTACTCTCTTGAATTCAAAGGTGGTTGGGATCAGCATCTCACATTGGTCGAGTTCTCATACAACAATAGCTTCCACTCGAGTATTCAGATGGCTCCATATGAATCTCTGTATGGAAAGCAATGTAGAACTCCAACCTGTTGGGATGAAGTTGGAGAAATAAAGCTACTTGGACCCGATCTTGTTCAAGAGATGACATATAAGGTTCAAGTCATCCAAAAACACTTCAAAACTGCTCAAAGTTGGGAAAATAGCTATGCTGACAACTGTCGAAGGGACTTGGATTTTAACGTTGGAGATAAAGTATTCCTTCGAATATCTCCATGGAAGAGAGTCATGCGATTCGGGAAGAAAGGGAAGCTAAGCCCAAGGTATATTGGCCCCTTTGAGATCCTTGACCGCATAGGAGTCATGGCCTATCGTCTTGCACTTCCACCGAATATGGATCAATTTCATGATGTGTTTCATGTATCACTACTGAGGAAGTACATACCAGACCCCTCACATGTAATAAACTCATAGGTGGTGCAGTTGGAAGATGATATCTCCTATGAGGAGCAGCCAGTAAATATTCTGGATTGGAGAGATAAGGTTCTACGCAACAAGACAACCCATCTTGTCAAAGTTTTTTGGAAGAACCATAAGTTTGAGGAAGCAACTTGGGAACTAGAAGAGGCAATAAAGGAGAAGTACCCTCACCTGTTTGTGTACAGTGAAATTTCGGGGGTGAAATTTCTTAAAGGGTGAAGAATGTAACGACCCAAAGTTTTTCAATGGAAATTCTCTTCTTATATTTATGTCATAAAATAACATTTAAACACAAAATAATGAACTACTAAGTGATAATTGACCTTTAAACATAAGTTTTTCACTCCTATGTTTGAAATTTTTAAAATCTGACATACACGGTTGTGTTCAAGATGATTTTTGGATTCTAATGAAACAAAAATAATTTCTGGTGAATAGTAACGTACCCTTAGGAATAGTAATATACCCTTATGAATAGTAATATGACCCTTATGAATAGTAAATCATCCAACATAAGAGTAACATTACCTATGAATAATAAAATAAAATTTAGACATCTTAGAAAGTGACAATTTGACCTTAGTAAACGTTTTGGTATTTTGTAAGTCATAAATAATTAATTATAATTAATTAATTAATTTAAAAGAATATTTATTTCCATAAAATTTATTCATAAATTATTGAATCAATGTCTTATAATTTTTAGATAATTTTATAAGACCCTACGTAATTTTTGAAAGCACTATAAAATCAGTTTTAATCTTAAAAACTGTTTTTTTAAGTAAATTATGATTTTAATTAAATATTAAATTAATAATATTTAGAAAATTATTTTTGAATAATGGACATCATTTTTGGATTCTACACATTGAAAAATGGTTGGGGTAAATTTTTGGTATTTTTCTGAGATACTTGAATTTTTGATGAGTAGTGAAATACCGTAATTTACAAAATAAGCTAAATAAGCTAATTATAGGGTCATGTGTGATGTTCTGCTGATGTAAGACCACTTGGTTCGGGATTAAATTATAAAATTACTATTATTGGTCATTAAGGACTCACTATTCCTTGTCTTGTGGGGAAATAATAATCTAATGAATTTTATATTAAGGAAACCCCTCTCCCCTCCACTATAAAAGCCACCCTTCACACCCTCATTTCCTCACACCTATCAAGCTCCAGGCCTTCTCTAAACTCTTCCCAAGCACCTTCCCTATCCCCTCCCCCATGTCCAAGAGCTTATTTTCTCATCAAAAGACCAATATTAGGCCCTTAAGGAGGTTCTCAAGAGAAAGATTCAAGAGGTAATTTCCCTCCCACTTCTCCTTTAATTTCCTTTCAAGTTCAAGTTCATTTCATGATCTCTCCCCACCTATCTTCATCCAAATTGTATTTTAACTCCATTATTATACATATAATTTAATTTTATGATTCTAATGGTATATTATAGAATCCAACCCCCTTTCCCTCTTCCTTTTATTTTATTAAAGAGAACGTTGTTCGTGAGGTGTCAATTTATCACCTTCAAGAACGACATGCTTTCTTCTTCCATTTATACCTTCCGATCTGGTCATGAAACCATTTTTATGGTTGAACTAGAATATTTTATGTGTATTATGTTCTATTTAAAGTTCTGGAAATAACCTATGGACATATTACTAAGTGATAAGTTAAAACAAGTTCATTGTGATCCAAAAACCGCCCAAATTGACCCAAATAACCATCATTTAATTCTTATCTAATGATTCATCCACATGGATCTAATATAATTCATTATAAAATCATTAAATCTCCTGTAATATCATTAATAACATGTAATATCATTTCTATATGTTTACCCATGTTCTACCCGAACTTCAATTTAAGGATACAAGTGAACCACCCAAGAAAAACCATAAAAACGAACATCCCCGAACAATGTTTTTAAACTCTATAAGTCATCCAAAGGAACATAATATGACATAATGAAACCATAATGAACCCTATTAATGTACACATGGTTCTGGATTTCTAATTAATTAATATAATGTCATTATACAGGACATTAAAGAGAAGGAAGCATTTGGGTAGAAGGTAAGGGGAAATTCTCGAACCCAACTTTCATCCTTTGGGTTCTTCCGCTTTCACTCCATTTTTGATATGGTTACTCCTCAAAGATAATTTTTTCATCATTGAATTTAATTTTCTGGGATATACATGTTTTTCAATGGTATTTATGTTGAACCAAATGTTTTCCAAATGAACTCTTCTTTTAAGAACTCACCTTTTACTTCTCATTCAAAGTTGATGGTTCTTGTATCAAGTATGTTATTCCCCATTTGTTTTGGGAACCCAATGTTTATGAATGTGTTCTTATGAGATGAAACCCATTCCTTTACATGGGTTATTTATGTTCATTATTGATATATTTTCTATGTGGAATGCATGTTAATGATAATGTTATGATGTGACGAGTGCGCCCGGAATTATATAGCGCAATATGAATGTTTCAATGTGACGGGTGCGCCTGGAATTATACAAAGATCCAATGCATTGAGTAAAGTGATGAATCTCATGATTAAATGTGAAATGATGTGTGAACAAGATTCTATCTTGGTTCACAAGTATGTGTGGTAGTTAACCACTAAGACATGATGTTTCGTTTTTATGCATTGCCACATTTCAAGTCTTTTATTTATGCTCCTCTCATGTTCATGATCTTTTGCCTATGTTATGATTATTCTCACCCCATGTTATATTGTTCCTCTCTATCCACTTACTGGGATTCTAGATCACCCCTTTTTATGTATATCCTCAGGTGGCTGC
The DNA here is from genome assembly GCA_963277665.1 of Viscum album. NCBI lineage: Eukaryota > Viridiplantae > Streptophyta > Magnoliopsida > Santalales > Viscaceae > Viscum > Viscum album. The sequence goes on from OY728121.1 coordinate 1,300,485,933, forward strand.
ATGTACTAAGGAGAATACAAGTGCTAATAAAAATCTATAGAAGAAGAAATTAAATAAATGTTTATGCTTGATGTTGTATTTGTTATGTGTGGTCCAATTTTACCCAAGAAACTAAACCTTTTGATCATTTATGTGTAATACTATTATTTTTTTATATTTGAAATGATGTAATAGTAATGTAATAAAAGTCCGGGATGTTATAGGTCTAGATAAACTAAGGTGTTTACCGAGTGTTTCATTTTTTAGTAGTCCCCTTCTTCTGAGTAGGTAAGACTCCTCTGTAGTTTTATCTTAGGATTTTATTCGGAACCATTATTAGTTTCAATAATTTTTTCATACTCTGATGTGGGATAGATGTTTTTCATGAATTTATGATATCAATTGTTTTTATTTTCTCAGCATTTTATGGGATTATATATGTGTGTATGCTTACAGGTACTTAGTTTAAGGCCACCCATGTGTGAGATAAGCCTACATGGCACTAGTCACCAACCCCTGACCAATTGGTGGATGGATATGGGTAGTCACACTTGGATCATCACCAGCCAATTGGGCCCCAGTTAGTTAGGTCTTGACTTCCCTTACTAATACACCATTCCACCTTTCCACTTACTAATACTGAGTCTACCAGACGATGTATTAATGTGATAGGGTGAGAAAGGGAGATAAGGAATAATATATAGAATATAGAAAAATAGACATAATTGATAAAGTGAAAGAATAATAATCGTACCTCTTCTTCATCAATCACCACCATAAGAAATAAAAAAGTTACAGTTGTGCTAAAATTTTATATTGATAATAAAAATGATGGTTTACCTCGTAAAGCATAAAGAATCTAGATTAATATCAAATATGCGATAAATAATTCATGTGGAATGTATAGACCTTTCTTTATAAATTTATTTTTGAAAAAATATGTAGGATTAAAATCTCGTAATTATAAATAACCATGGAGAATAGATCAAAAGAAAATTCATATATCCCTACCTCTACAAATAATAACCCATTTATGAAGGTTTTATATGTGTCCCTAAACATCAATTATCCCAGGAAATGGTTCTTCAGTTCATCCCCCAAGGATCCACTCCATTGGAAATCACAATTATAAAGGTTTATATGGATAACCCTTGGAATTATGGTAAATATGATTATATATATTCAATTTCTATGTTTATAAAATTAATATCCTATAGTAAATAATTAAATTATTTTAAAAATTTCCTTTTAAGTTATATCTCAGTCCACCAATGATGGCCTACTCTAAGGTTTATTAATGGGAATAAAAGTTACACTACCCCAAGGGTAAAACTAACATCCAAAATAGAACCACGGTCTTGGATTTATAATATAGGTCTCCTATTAGAGAGAGAATATTAATTCCTAAGAATTTATGTGTGTTGTATAAAAATAGTATTTTAATACTTAATATATTTTACCAGGTCATTTTCATGCTTGAAATCCAACACCTTATTATTTGGGGGATAAACACCACAATCCAAAATTAATGTGACCATTTGATAATTTTTTAAGGAATTATTCTAAGGTAAAATTTTCATTTACACCTTAGGAGGACCTAGGACTCTTCCAGTTAAAATTGAGTTAATCCTTATCCAAGAATAATATGGATTACTAAATTTTTTTCTAAATTTCTTCTAACTGTGAACTCATATTAGCAGTGATAGCAACTTCATTAACCAAAACGTTTATTTATCTAATAACCTTTTATTGATAATTCATGGAATGAATTTTATGAATATTCTTTAACTCCTATATTTTCTTTTCATCATAGAATCCTCTGACTATCATGACATATAATGTTCTCATTTGATTCAGTATGTCATATAAGATTTTAATTAGTTGGGATAATAAAAATTGTTGAATATTAGATCTATGATATAATAACTCATTCTTTTGATAATTTTTACATTGTTTATTTATGTATGTGTTTTATCTTAGTTGTTTTAATTTTATCATATTTTTGGTTAATCCTTACATTGAATGATAAACACATTTAGTGGAAATTCTCATAACAACACTAAAGATAATGGGGTATGTGTTGAAGCCTATTTTAGTATCCTTAAGGAATTACATATTATCACTATACTCTATTTTATTAATACAGGGCTTAATATTAAAATTTATTCCATACATATTTATTAGTAACAAAAAATTCATATATCCTTAATTTTTATTTTTTATTTTTGAGTTGGAGTAACATAGTTAAATTGAAACCTTATAAGTAAAAGTCTTCTTAGGTATTTATAAAGAGGAAAAATAGTCTCTCTGTAAACACAATTCTAATACTTTGCAATGTTGAGAGTAAACTAGGGAAAACTTTGGTGAATTTTTTTTTTTTACTTTTTTTAATTGTTTTATGATTTATCCAGGGGAGTGTTAATAAAAAAATAAATGATTGTGTTCTAACATAAAAAGTGAGTGAAAGATCATTAAATAGAAAATAATTAAAAGAAAAATAGTTTTATAACACTCTACTTCAACACAATGCTAGACAATATTAAATGGGGGCCTTTGTATCATGTTCTAACATAGAGAGTGAAGTTACCAATGGATCGTGTAAGGAAACAAAAAGGGTAGTGAATTAGTGTACTTATATATTACCGAATTTTAATTTCTCATTTAATTATCCCCTATTTTTATTTGAATCTCTATATCATTTAAGAGTTATCAACCTGTTAATGTTCCTTAAACACTCACCTCAACATGGAATACTCTAATGAAAAAAATATCACACATGGATTTAAAAGGTTTGTTCCTAATATGGGTGCTGAATCCTTCCTATGTTTCACCCATGTTATAAGACAAAGGGTAATCGTTAAAATGGAGGAGTGATTACAACAGGAAGAGGAAAGTGTTTATCCTAAAATCCTAAAAATAAATCTATGTAGTGTTATAAAAGGGAATTCATAAGGGTATAATTTTTCCTTGAGTCGTGTGACATAAAGTATCTCTCCATATTCCATCAGCCTCTTGACTCAAATTGCGTAATTGTTTATACTAGAACCAGGAGTTTTCAAAGATTCTTCACAAACTCCTTGAATTAGATATTCCTTCTTCTTTGGAAGTCATAAAATCAGTATAATATGAACTTATTCCTATATTAACATATATTCAACCACTAGTATGTAATCATAAATGCTTCATGAAGGTATACTATATTCTTTAAATCAATGTCACTAAGATATTCAATAATAATGATTCTCCATTCTATATGTTTCCTTACACAATGATCATGAATAGAAGTATTTGTGTTAGCTCTCCTCAGTCATCTTGTATGATTTAAGTATGTTATAGGTCTTCTTATTCTTATTTCCAGTATTGAGTTCTATGATATCAGAGTATCTTAGGACTTATCTTCCCTACTTATTGATGAACATGTGCTTCTTTATAGATTTCCTCAACTTATCACTAATTCATTACATAGAAAATCATCTATTTCCATAGTATTAGTTTTCTCCTATGTTGATTCACTTGATGTTCATAGTCATTGTAGTATCAGGTTCATTATTATTCCATGGTAAAAGTTTTGTGATCCCTGGAATTATAGAATCATATTATATAAATCACACAAAAAATTATTCTTTGTTTTCTCTTTTATATTAACATTATAATGTAAATAATATTTCCATATTCAAATATGGAAATCTCCCTTGAATTGTTATTGTGTGATATTCTCTATTTTAAACTGGTAAAAATATCTTACAGTTAATTCTAGTTAATATTAATTTAATACTATTTAAATCATCTTGGAAACATGATATTTAATTCCTCATATGATATTAAAAAATATCACAACTCTTCTATATAAAATCCATAACATTTTTAATTATATTATTCATCTGCATGGGATCATGTAGAAACCCTACCATATGTGGAATTTCTATTCATAGAGTGATAGTATATGATATTATTAAATAGATTTCTATTAGGACATCACTTTTATAAGTCTGTATACATGACCCCAAATATATATATGACATTAATCATGTGTTTGCATATATATATATATATATATATTCACAGTGTTGAGGATCCATGTATTAGCGCCCAATGCATCCCCTAACAAATAGAAACCAAGGTGAACCCTTGGGTTCCATCTATAATCATGTCACTCGGCACCTTGTACCCTCAATCATATAACCCAACATCTAAATGGCACACCCAATAAAGTTTATTGTCCCAGAAACCTTAGCTCAAAAAACCATCATGGGATCGAAGTCTGACATATGAGGTGAAATGATATATTTACTCTAATAATAATCCCCATTATCTCAGTAGCCAATTTCCTCAGGTACTGAGATCTCTATCCTCTCATAATCCCAGCACCACGGCCTCAAGTTTAACAGTGATCCCCATCCCCCAACTGATGGTATCAACACCATAAACTGATGTTCCATTACCATCCACATGGATTTATATGATGATAAACCCCCCCACCCCCACCCAAACATATCTAATGGTCAAAACTATCCCCTAAGTTGCATATTATATAGTGGCCTCCACCCATAATGAGTAGTCAAAACCACCTCAAATGAGTCATATATGTGTGCACACAACTCCAACAGTGCGTTGGCCATCAAATGGTGAGTGGAAATCACCAAAAAATTCAAAGCCACATCATCTGGAACATTGTGACCCTACGATGATGTTTCTAAAACATGTTTTTCAACACCATCTTATGTCTTGAGAGCCATGTCTCCATCCTAAAAACCTCATAGCCTCAATCTGATGATCATCTCACTATAACTTGGTTATCAACATAACCCCATGTGTCTCATGCCACACCCAACCTAATGAATTATGTCTACTCAGTTTAGGTGATAAAGATCACCTCAATCCTTGGGTTTTTCCTATCATGCTCCCATAGAAACAATCACATTAGTATAAATAATTAAATTTAACTTAAAACACACACTAAACCTAACCTTCCTAGGTCAGTTCCAACCCATTACCCAGATTAACCATTTATAGTGAATCTAGAGCATGCACATAGGAATCTCATATCATGTACTTAACAATTTAAATATACCTTCATATTATTAGGGGTCTCTCTTGTACTAGCCACATGGGGCATATAAAACGCACCCCCAAAACATCTACAAAATCAAGGATATATCTAGGGACCACATACCTTGTACTCGTAGGTGACCCCTCATCTAATATCAACCTCTAACTCAAGTTGAAATGGAAGAAAATAGAGTTTTAGATGAACACCCTAAAAATAGGGAAAAAGAGCTCACATAGATATAGAATTTTGTATGGAAAGATAAAAAAAGAAAATAAGGTAGAAAATTGGAGGCCTTATTGAGAAAAATCTGTAACCACCAATGGATTAAGTATCAGATTTTGGATGAGGAAGATGGATTAAAGGCTAAGGGAGGAAGAAATGTGAGAAATCCCCTCTTTTTGTGTAGTAGAATTGGGATAAACGAGGAGGAAATTCTAATAAGGAGGGAGGATAAAATTGGTAAATTATCACTTTTTAATGGGATGTATGATTTTTCCACATGGTTTGGCTAATAGTACACCAAACGTGTAGTTCCCACTATCCAAGCACCACATTATGCACGGTTAGGCACACAGTTTTTCAAACTATGCTCAGAATGCGTGATTCCCCTTAGTTAAAAACTATAGAGGTCTCTCATGATCGTGTTCCCCCGCATGCATGGTTTTCCAAACCATGTCTAGTGTATATGAATGACCTCATAGTTTCTCCTGGGAGGCCGCACCATTTTTAAAAACTATGCACCTCAATCAAAACTTTATCAAAAATGAGTTCTTAGTCCACATCACAATTGAAACTCACCCAAAACCTCGAGGAACTTTTCAAACCTTAATAAACATCTAAAAACAAGGCCTTGGGTCCATAAAACTCCTAAAATTTGGTTTTGAACATCAATAGAAAGGTTGGTCTGACCACCTACTACAAAAAAATCAAACAGGTTGAGGATTTTTGAACCACTATAAAAACCTAACACATTATAGTCCCCTAACCTTAACATAGCTTGTCCCAAATCTATAAATAATTATTCATAGATGGTAGAAAACATACCCAACTCATTTGCATCACCTCGGTCTACCCCAGTTATTAAGTCATTGCATTAATTAACTCAAGGTGCTCCACACATCGGGAGTTAGAAACCCATCACATCTTGGCCCAAAAAGACAAGCATTCTGATGGTCCACCAACCATCCTTGGACTCAAAATTCCTCCCATGTCACAAATTCATTCCAAAACCTCATTAGGTTCTCAACTCAAGTATATGTCACATCGGACTCCAATCATGTTCCGTGACTCATCAAATTCCATAAATACCATTTCCATACATGACACCCATAATAACCCACATCCCCTCAAATTCACAAGATCCAATATCTCAATATATTCCCAAAATAATCCAACATCATATATACATATTCATTACCGTAAAAATAACAATTCCTACACACCTCATATAGAACTGTCATCGCATCGATTCCCATATTCCAACTAACATCATATATATATCACACATCATAATCAATTCTAACTTACTAACCAGAAACTAGTTTTTCAAAAAACTATACACATGCACCTCATGCATCAAAAGTGGCCATGAAAAAAAACCTAGTCACACTCGCAGCATACCTCTAATTTTCATTGTCTCCACAACATACTCTTCACCTAGTAGTTCAACTGCATGAACCTTGCTCGAAGCTCAACAACCCAAGGCCTAGGCTCCCTGTGGGGTTGTACTAGCTACCGACCACTGACCCCACTACTGGGTCCCGCTATCTCTCCCAAGACCTCCATGTACAGTTGAATCCTAGTTACCGTCTCCTAGTACCAATCCCATTTCAAACATATATCCTTGAGTCTACCATGGTCATTGGATCCTAGCTACCTGAGAAGGCTTCCTGTAGAACCTCTCTAGATTGCACATCTAGTCATATTCATGACACTCCTTCAAAACCTGATCACACTAGGTCCAAACATTTCATAGCTTCCCATACAAGAAGCACGCTTATGAATAACCAATCCTTGATGGTCTACCTAGATCTCTAGCCTAACTACGCTATTGAGATTCCTTACATCCTTGCTTTCTTCCACCTTCAGCATCACTGCTAAAATCACTTGACGTCGTCACCCGACTCAAATAAGTCCAGTCCATCAGATTCTCCTTGGATATCAGTTCCTAGTTGACTACCTCCAAAAAAGACCTCAAACCAAATATTTTCACCTAAACCTTGATGTAATTCCTCAAGGAATCCTCAAATAATGACAGCCTAGAGATTTTTTCTCCTTCCATAGTAGGTGAAAATCATGACAGGTCAGTGAAATTGGATGCATAGTCCATGACAGAAGTATCCCCTTACTAGATATTCATGAACTCCATGGATTGGTCCACCCTTAGATTCTCTTGGAAGAAGGGATTTAAGAACCTATCCTTAAAGTCCTTCCATGATAGTCCCTCATGTATTCCTGCCTAAACCTACACATCCCACCAGCACTTTTCCATTCCTCTGAGCATGTACATCAACAGCTTCACCCTCCAACCAAGGGGTGTCTCAAGTTGATCAAAGATAGTCTTGATCAACTCTATCTAGTTCTATAATACTTGCGGTCCACCCACACCCTAAAATAGTAGTGGGTTCTGAGACTGGAACTCACAATTCAAGTATTCCATAGATGGTTCATCTCCCTGATCTCCCTAGTAGATACCTTGTATGACCCATACTAGGCTCTCCCTAAGCTACTCATCAAGACATGGCCTAAAATATTCCATCCCCTATGGATTTCCAACCTATAATGGATCTTTTACATGAATCTTGTGATCATCCTGACCCTTTCAGGCCTCATCATGACCCTAAAGGGCCCCATCCCATGCATGCTCATGCGACACCATATCAATGCCCTCCTGATGCATCATTAGAAGTTAGATAGGTGGAATCTTAATTAATACCAATCACGATGTTCAAATGTCCATAACAGTATATATACAAATATCTTATATTGGGAAAGATTTAATAAGAATCACATCTCACCACCCTTACTCTCTCCTACCTCACTATGTCACATGACATCAGGCATCATGGACCCTTACCTACCCATATTAGGGCTAGGTATCAAGCATCATCAATCCTCATGGCCCCCTGACTTACCATATTATATTCAGGCATCAAATATAATCTATCTTTATGGCCCCTTTCCTGTCCATAATAGGGTCAAGCATCACATATCATATATCTATCCGAGGTAGATGAGTAAAATTCCACAAAAGAGGCTAAGAAATAAAACACTATTTAGATTATTTGTTGACACTTTAAATAGATCGCCACTTATTCTTATACATGCCTACCATTATCAGGGTCAGGTCCATATATCAAATGCATATAGAATCACATACATATCTCATTAGAACTACGTAAATAGGTTGGCTATGTAGAACGCCACCAAATGAGGCTAAGTTGGAAAACAATTTTTAGCTTCTTTATTAACACTTTAAACAGCCCAACCCCTCTTCACGCATTCCAGGTTCCCAATGAAAATATCAATAAAGAATACATTATATGAACCTAAGTGCCTATCATGATTCATACACAATCCTCCCTTGTCATACTGGTCAACAAGTCAATCCATATAATAGATAACCTTCACACCCAACTATGCCAGTCAAGGTGGAAATCAAATCAACTATAAAATCACATAGCTGAACATAAATTTATTACCCCTGGAAATTTGGTTTGTCCCCCATGTATGGGGATAAAGGCACCCAAACATGATCTATATACCCATTCCCAACTACATCCTAGTCTTTGGTCTACCATAACCCAAATAGTAAGACCAAAAGGAAAAAAGAAATAATTTAATACCATTTGGAACCATTTGAATGTGGTTACCATTTAATATCCAAGTCTTGTGATTCTATGAAACAATACCAAAAACAACCTATTATGATATCATTTGTAGTTCCCTAACCTGGATGTCACTTTAAATGGTGCTCTGGTCCAGTTGACATCTAGGGCTTATGCATGGCCCCCCATATGCCAAAGGTTTCTGATTAGCAGTGAGGGTTTAAAGAGGTGATAGTGAGGACGCATATACTCTTAGGTGGGGACTATAATAACAATCCATATGTATATAACACAGTAAAAAATGACCATACTCAATGAAAGAAAAATAAAACCTATGGAAGAAACATAATCAAGAATATGAATAAATAATCCCAAAGTAATAATACAAAAATGTACCATTTATAGATAATACATGCCAAAGAAATTTATACAATAATAGAAAATCAAGTTCACCCATGCCCGACCATATTAGTACACATATAAATATATATAAGAAAGCTAAAAACTCAAAAGTAAACTCTATATGATGCAAAGTAACCCCCATGGTCCATATGTCATCCACCCAATGCTAAGAAGTATGACATGCTCATTAAGTTTCGGCTCTTGAGCCTGATCCCTTACCTGGTCTCGAAGACAAAAATTATAAACCCATCTCAAGGGGCCCGTGTAGGGTGTGATAATAAATATTAGTAGTCCACCACCAATATGTTCCTATATTACATCCATGATTTTGTAGGTGTACAAGTAATAAAAAAAATTAAAACACACCCTTGAATATGTACCCACTCCACTTCTGCTCAACAGTCACAAGTAATAATTTTACCTTCTTTATCCATCATTGTTATAAGTTTGAATATGTTCCCCCAAATATATATTTGGAATAAAAAATTTGTATGAATATATATATATTTGCAGTGGTGAGGATACATGTATTAGAACATGATCCTCGGCCTAGTTGGTGAGGTCTCTCTAAGTGTATCCATGAAACCCAGGTTCAAAAAAAGGAAGAGGCATAATTTCAGGTTACTTTATAAGTACTACAGCAGGCATTGTAGAAGGAATTGTAGCAGGAATTGTAGGAGGCCCTGTAGCAGTACTGTAGTAGGTACTGTAGTAGGTACTATAGCAGGTGATGTTCGGTATTGTAGCAGTCGGAACTATTCACCTTGGGCCACCGTTTTGGGATTGGAGTACTTAAGGCCTTCGGACCACTTAGGCCTTCGGGTCAGTAAGGATTTCATGCCACCTTTAAGGCCTTTGGGCCACCTCAAGTCCTTATGGCCACCTCAAGTCCTTTAGGCCACTTGATGTGCAGATTCCCAAACAGATTCTACAAGGAACCAGCTCCAGAGGAGGATTCAAGAGCAGGGAAAATTCACCAGAGTAGGGCTAATGGGTTTGGAAGAATTAGAGGGTATGGAATTGCCATCGGTACCAGGTATGTGCATCAATGCACAATACATCTAGTCGAATAGCCATGCAAATGTGGAGAGTTGATCACGATGTATATGCTAGGGAGGAGTGGTTTCAAGTAGTTATAGTATGTATGATTTCCTTAAATACCTACGGGTCCTGTAATGTCTCCATGCCTACGGGAAATGTAATTTTAGGGTTCCCATTCAACCCTTAAAAGGGGGTTTATCAAAAATAAATAAAAAATGAAGGCCTTTCTACCATTGAGGTAAGAGGATCCATGTATTAGTGCCTAAGGAATCCCCTGACGAATAACAACCCTGGTGAACCCTCAATTTCCACCAATAATCATGTCATTCGGCACCTCGTTCCATCAATCATCTAACTCAGTGTAAAAATGAAATTACCAATCAATTTCTTATTCCCTTAGAGATCATCTCAGATAATCACCATCATCTTGAAGCCTAACATCTATGGCACAATGATATCTATCCTCCAATAATAATCACCTTCAATTTAATATCCTATATCTCAAGGTATAGAGATATACATTATATCATAATCTCATCACCGTGGCCTCAAATGTAATGGAGAGCCTCATCCCCCAACTGATGGTCACAAAACCATAAATTGATGGTCCATCACTATCCATGTGGATTTCTATGGTGAGAACCCCCCAAACATATCGGATGGTTAACACCATCCCATAAGAAACATAGACTAAAAGGGCCTCCACCAATAATTAGTGGTCAAAATCACCTAAAATGTGTCCTATATGTGTTCACATGACTCCAATGATGCATTTGACAACAAACTGTGAGAAAAAAATCACTAAACAACCTAAACTGTATCATCTGACACCTCATTCCCATGTGACCATGTCACTAAAACATGATGTTCAACACCATGTCATGTCATGAGAGCCATATTCCCATCCTAACAACATCAAAAGCTCAATCCAATGACTGTATCTACTCAACCTAGTGATTAAAATCACCCCATGTGTCTCAGGCTACTCCCAACCTAAAAAACAATGTCACCTCAGTCTAGGTGATCAACATCACCTCAATCCTCAGTTTGTGCTCATCATATTCCCATGGAATGAATCACATTAATATAAACAATTAAAATTAATTTAAAACACACAGCTGCCCTAAACTAACCAGGTTGGTTCAAGCCTCTTACATAGCTTAACAATTTTTAGTGAAGCAGGATAATGCACATAGGCATCTCATATCATGTTTTGAACAATTTAAAAGAAAATGTTAAATAATTAGGGGTCTCTCTCAAACTTCCCACATGGCACATATATAATTCACTCCCAAAACATATGTAAAATCAAGAAGATATCTAAAAACCACCTACCTTGAACTCATAGGTGATCACTCGTTTGATATCAACCACTAACTCAATCTGAATAAGAAAAAAAATCATTTTAGATGAACACCCTGAAAATAGGGAAAAAGAGCTCCCACGTATTTAGAATTTCATATAGAGAGATAAAAAAGAAGAGAAGTTAGTGGATTAAAGGCCATATTTGGGTGAATTTGTATCCACCAACGGATCAAGGATCGGATTCTAGATGAGAAATATGGCTCAAATCTTAAGGGAGGAAGAAATAGGAGAACTCCCCTCTGTGCATTCAGTGGAAATGGGAGAAAGGAGGAGGAAAAATATAAAAAGGATGGAGGGTAAAATTGGTAAATTCCCCCTTTCTAATGGTTCGTATGGTTTGAATGAACAGTTTGGCTAACCATGGGCTAACTATGTGGTTCCCACTGTACAAGCACCACATTATGCAAAGTTAGGTGCATGGTTTACTAAACCATGAGTAGACCATGTGATTCCCCTATAAAAAAACTTTATAGGTCTCACATGGTTGTGCACCCAAAACTATATATTTTTCCAAACCATGTCTAGTGTATAATGAGGGTTTCACAATTTCTCTAGGGAGACTTTACAGTTTTTACAAACCATGTACCTCTTTCAGCACATTCCCAAAACTAAGTTTTCATGCCCCACCACACCTAAAACTCACCCAAAAACCTTGAGATGATTTCTGAGCCCTAAAACTAATATAAAAAATTCATTAGGTCAATAAAACTCTCAGAAAAAGGTTCTGAAGATCAATAGAAAGGTTGATCTGACCACCAACCGCAAAAAAAAATCAAACATGTTGAGTATTTTCGACCTGCTCCAAAAACTCGGGACATTACAAATATAATTCAAAAAAATGTTTCAAAACAATATCTTTATGATCAATGGAATTTTATTAAATGAATTTAACCCCTTTTATTTCATAAAGTTATTTATTTATCAATTCCCAATGAGTATTTATTAATTTTATTCATTTTTTATAGTATAAAAGAATTATTCACTTAAGTGTAGTGTTTCATATATCACAAGCTATCGAACACATCGAATTAATTTAAGGGGAAAATATATTTTGAAATCATAGGGTGTTATATTCTATCCCCTTAAAAATAATTTCACCCGTCAAATCATGTTATTGTTATAATTAAATCCTCTGGTTCCCATGTAGCTTCCTCGAACATATGGTTTCACCAAAAAAAATTACTAGGAGGGTGATGTTGTTTTCTAACACATTATATCTTTAATCTAGAATCACCATCAATTATTTATCATAAGAAACATCATGATTCATATGTATATCCTATTAATTTGATATATGTGAAGGGTCATGTTTTTACTTCCTCAAAATAAATAGATGCAACACATAATGAATTTTGGGGAGGTTTTGAGGAAGTGATAAGTGATAAGCCTCCTTCCTGATATAATCTATAATCTCAAAGGGACTGATATATCTAATAATCATATTCCCCTTATTTAAAAATATCATAACATTCATCCAAGAAGATAACTTTAGGAATACCTTATCACTAACTTCGAACTATAGATCTTACCGTTGATTATCAACATAATTTTTCTATTGAATATAAGATTCCCTTATGTACTGCTAAATGTATTTAACTATGTCATCCATTTCCTCAACTATATCATGTTCCAATAGCTTATGTTATCTAATTTTATCCTAGTATGTTTGATTCCTTCACATCATTCCATGTTGGGATTCATAATGATTCATTTGCATGATCAGGTAAAATTCTTATAGGAAAATTTTATTAGAGGAAGGTGTTAATACCAATATCCTTTGAAATCCATATATAAATCAATAAATATATCTTATTAGGTTTTAATGATCCTATTAAACTGGTCATATGTCTAAGGATTTGATTTAGTTATAATTTTAAACATTGTAATTAATGATTTCTGAATAAATCCTCAAACAATTAAGGTAAACCTCATATCTCAATCAAAAATAATTGAGATTAATAATCCATCAAACTTACCAATTCCTTGATGTATATCCTGGTAAGATTTCTAAGTGAGAAATATTCATTAATAGCAATTAAATGCACTAACTTTTTAAGGAAATCGATAACAAACCAAACAGAATTATGACCTTTAGATTTCTTAGGGATTACTATAAATAAATTCATGGAGATGTTTTCCAATTTTCATATATGTATGGGTGACAGTTATAGCATCTGATTATCCTTTTTATGATCATCCTTGACTCTTGAACATATCAGGTATAAAGATGCATACTTTATAATATTCCTTTTCATGTTTTCCTACTAGAAATTCTCCATGAGATCTCCATACATCTTCTTACTTACATGATTAATAGATAATGATAAGCTATGTGCTTTATTGAATAGCTCCTTATTCAATTATGATATTGTCTAGACACATATCTGGTTTAATAATATTATCATTTTGATTATAGTATCTTGTATTGAACCACTATTTAATTAAATTGTTATTCTTCTAACAATGTACCATAGTGGAATAGCCTAGGGTCGATCTGAAGGAGGCAGCTAACAAACACTAAATTTTTATTATCACTATTATAATATAACTAATATAAAACCAACTTATATAAAGAGGGGGTTTGAAATATGAATGTAATATATATATATATATATATATATATATTTAATTAAAATTTGAATGAAGTTAAAAGAAATAAGGAAATTGTTCTCAGGAGTTCATAGGGAATGAAATCATTATTCTAAAAGGGTTCTCAATATTCAATTCAATGAGGAGATCAAGACCTATTGGTCCTCGCCTTATCATTTGAATTTTCATTACCTCATATTGATGCCTCTTAATACAGGGAAATCCTCTTCTTAATTTCATCTAGGAGATATCTTCTATGACCATCACTACCCATTCCATGCTCCATTGTATGCATGAAGAAAATAGTGAAAGGAACGATGATTGATAATTGAGGAGAATAACTTGAGCAATAGAGAAAATTATAATACCTCTCACTGTAATCAATTTAACCATTACATAAATTCATAGAACGGAATAAATAAATAAAATAAATAATATAAACCTCATTCACAACACTTCTCCTATCACGAACCGGGTTGGTCTGTCATCCATCCTTACACTTAACCCAACCCATGACATATCCCAAAGGGTATTCTTAATCCCCACGGGCTAGAAACTAGTTCATGAGCATCAAGAAACATCCTCGGGAATTATTTATCCCTTTAAAATCAATCATAACCAATAAAAAATACTCTCATAAAACTAAGCAACATCCATGGAATATCATGATCCAATATCCATAACACAATTGGGAATCAAACAATTTAAAATTAAATAAAACCAAAATCACTGAAGTGGGGAGGGTACAATTATACATTCAAAACCTCCATGTGGTATGCGGGTCGACACCCCATGCCACCACCACTAACACCTGCCAATGAAGGAACCACTAGAACATAGATCCACCATCACCACCATAGAGATACTTTCCCTTACCTAGGTCAAACATAACAAGGTATACATACGCCCAAGGGTGTATGTAGGGTGTGATCCAAATTCCTAGTAGGATACCACCAAAATAGATTACATTCATTAACATTAGATGATAAATTATCGTGCTAGTTTTTAAGAAAGATAAATCTACAATTTAAAATAAAAAATTCTTTGTAATTAAAAGAAAATAGAAAGTAAGGATAAAAAAAGTTTAATGGAAATAATATCATGAGCACCATAGGAAATCCCTAAGGTAATAGGGTTAGCAGGGTCCTAGGATCCTCATACTCTCAGTGAACAAACCATCTCCTAGATGTAATGGTCCTGCTTGAGCCTCCAATCTCCATCACATATATGTTTAGTTAGTGTTGTTATGTAATATTTTTAGGGAGACTAGACCTCGTCCTTATTGACTCATCTAACATACTAGACCTAGTATTCCCACCTTGATACCTAGGATTCTCATTTACTCAATTTTAGTACCTATGTCAGATGCACCACTTCTCACACATACACACACAACCAATAACCATTTTCAATAAAAAAAATTATTAAACCCTTATTCATGCCAAAATATTTGGAAAACATGTTTTACTCATATCACAAAATTTATAACACCCATTTAAGAACCAAATAAAGTATAATAAAATCAAAAATAAATATTGAATCATGGAACCACCTAACTATTTCTTGGAAACATCGGAAAAATAGTTGGAAACCACAACCGCACTAAAGAGAGACCCAAAAAAGGATATAGCACACCAAATTAATTAATATATAACCCAAATAATAAATATTGAACCGAAATTAGGTGAAAATATTCATAGGATACAAGAAAGAAGAGATAAGAGACCAAGAATAAGGAAGAAAGTGGGAAAATTGAGGCTTACTTAAAGATTTCATGAAGATTCCACCCAAATCCACCCAATTTTTTGATTACAAGGTAGTGGAAGAAAAGTTGGGGAGGAAATTAGGGATAGTTATTTTTACTAGGGTAGAAAATGGGTGATTTGGAGTTAAAATTGTGGAGATGTAGTTTAGAAAATTTAAACCTTTTAAAGACCTGGTAGGTCGCATGGTTTGGCTACCCGGTTTTCCAGACCATGCACCAATCGTGCAGCTCCTCTATCCAAGAGTAAAAAAGGTTGTGTGGTTACCTGAGGGAGGGTGAATTCCCATGAACCCAGTTGTGAACCTCATACAGTTCCACAATCATAGGTGCATGGTTAGCTCAAACACCTGTGATCTAGGCCATATGACATGGACAGTGCCACTATCCAGGGTGAATGATTTCTATTAGGCTAGCATACAGTTTCTAATAACCATGAACCACCTCCTATCCTACCCAAAACCTACATTTTATCTCAAAAACTCCCGATAAATCCATGTAATAAAGATAAGACCAAAAATAAAAGATAAAATACCTAAAAATAGAACCACGGATGTAACAATTCTCCCCACCATGAAAACATTCTTCCCTCAGAAAGTCATCCTAAAGCCTGATCAAAGAATAAATGTGGATGTTGTTATTCCACCAAAAACTTTCACTATCATGTCTCATTCTCATCATTTTTGTGCTGTCAAAGAAATCACACCAATGATATAGATTTCCCTCAAAGCATTTTCTATTTGGACTCCACGATCTTCACTGGTCACTCAACCATATAAAAAAAAATTCCAACTCTGATTATTCCTAGTTCATCATATGATATGGGTCTGGGTTATATTTATTTAGTTGTGAGACATTGAATATGTAATGGATTAATGTCAACTTTTATGGAAAATCTAACAGTTATTCCACCTTACAAACTCTCTCAATAACCTCAAAAGGTTCAACATACCTCAGTGTTAGCTTCCCTTACATACCAAAATGACGGTGACCTAAGTGATGGGATGCCTTTAGGAACACTAAGTCACCAACTGATAATTCCAAGACTCAATTCCACTAATTCGAATAGTACTTATGGTGGAAATGTGCCATCAACAACCACTTCTTAATCAAACTAATCCTATTAGATGTCTCTTGCACCTAATTTGGTTAAAACAAAGGAGTCTCACCCACTTATGTCCACCATAAATGAAACTGACCTGGACAGCCATAGAGAACCTCCAAGGGATCCATTCTTATATAGTATTGGTAAATTTTTTATATGAAAACTCCACCAGTCCCAAATTTTTATCCCATATTTCACAACTCGACCCAGTAAGGATTGATGTGAAACTACCCCAAGCCAAACTCCCTTGGCTAGGGGCTGGAAATCAATGAAGAATGCATAACTAATATGGGAGGCCTTTGAATAAGTTTCTGTATACACACACATAGACATCTAAATATAGAAGTTTGGAGAAATAATAATAAATAAAAGAAACAAATAGGGAACAATCCATGCATGTAAATCCTTTAGACACTACCAGAGTATGGTAGTGAAAACTGGAAGTAAAAAGGGGGAAATACATGCCCAAATAGAAAGATGCACCAACCTAAAAAATTTTGGAAAAAGTAACATGTTGAGAGATCCAACTCTTAATCTACATGATCTGACCACAATACATGGCCTAGTGCACCAAGGTATCCCAAGTATCTTCTGAAATCATCATGGACATGTTTTTCATCTGCGTAAGACACGACACATGCGAGAAAATACCACACAGTGTTGAGTATATACATAAACAGTAAGACACCATGAAATATGAAAGGGGAGTAGTAAGATGACTAAATGTAATAAACAGTATAGATGAAATAGCGAAAGATAACAGCTCATCCCAAACCAAGTGAGAGAGTAACCTCATCCAAACACAAGGGTCTCAACATGGTGTGTAGATAGACGTTGCGTATTTCCCACCTATAGATGGATAGTAACCTCATCCAAACAAAAGGGGATCAATACAGGGTGTAGATAGACTAAACGTCAAGTCTTTTCCATCCATAGTAGGAGACTAACCTCATCTAACCAAGAGAGTATAAACACACAAGGTACGTGGCATAACCTGTGCGTCTTCTCAACCCATGGCAGGAGAGTAATCAGATCCAAAAACATAGATACATACATACATACATATATATATATTATCATACCAAATAAACCCAATTGAGATAGTAAGGGGATATCCATCTCAAAGCCCATCCTAGGCAAAGAGTTTCATCAATCCCAGAAGTTCCATCAATGATGCCCAGCATGTCATAAATCTTCCTAGAAGAATCATCCATATTAAACCACACCTTACCACTATGAAACACTGTCAGGGGGAATAATCTATAAATAGAGGACCCATGCCCAGATACAATAGGAGGGTTCCGGTCAGTGGATTAATAGAGGACCCATGCCTTGTTCCAATAGGTGGGTTCAACTCTAATAGTCAATAGAGGACCCATGTAATGGCCCAAACCCTCCTGGTCCATTACTTTTCCAAATTTATAGTGTTTGGGGTATCCTGGGGACCATCAGTGACTAATTAAGGACTTTTCCAAAAACTCTTCCCCACCAAAAAGTTCCACTAAAATGGTGGCACCGTTACAGTGACACCGGTCATAGTGGCACCGTCACGGTCACACCGTCACGTTCGCATACTGAAATGGTGGTACGGATTACGGTGTCTCACTGAACCAGTGGCACTATTACGGTGTCTCAAAAAACAGTGTCCCACCCTTTGGCAATATGTTTTCCTAGTTTCCGGAGTATTTCCTGTTTCATCCCAGCAATGTATATTTTGACATAAAAGTGTTTTAATACCCTTTCCAAATCCATTTAAAGGCAGTAAAAGATATTTTTAACCCCAAGAGTCAGAAGATCATTCAGTTACCAAAAATTCTGGCCTTTTTTCTCAGTGTTACGCCTTTCCTCATGCTTTTCAAATTCACCCATGTTATGTGGTTCATCTATTTTTAGAAGATATATATTAAATCATAGTTATTATCTCTACCATCTCCAAGAATAATTACTAAATAACAATTAATTATGACCTATGAAACTGCACAACTGTGTGGTCAAGCCACAATCCAACTTCAAGTACTTCGAAATCATATCCCTAATTTTAAGATCTGGCCTTTTCTTAAGTTTATATCATCTCCTCCTTTTTCCTTCTAGTTTCTCTAAGTACGCCAAGAGTCTTACTCTGGAGACAAATTATTCACCCGTGCTAGAGCTCTTCCCGCTCATCCTTGAAGCCCTCGAGTTTTCCTTTCCTGTAATTCGTGCATCCTCATTTCTTGATGTGAGGATAAAAACTTTGATCCTTCATCATCCAAGTAGGGTTTTCCTTCGTCTATCTTTACTTTTATCATGTGGTGCGGGTGTGATAATGCTTCCCACAAGACGTAGATGAAACCAAACCTTAACAATGATAATAAACGGACTTTTAAATAATTAAGGGGTGTGAATGTTGATGATTTTTATATATTCTTTTATCTTTATTTCTATGTTGGTAATTTTATGGGCTTATGACCACTAAAAATATTGGTCATTGGTGGTCCTTTCATGCACACTAATGAACCTCTGTTTTTTTAGATAATCCTGTGATTGAATGACTATAACTTGGAAACTGGTTAATCATGTAAACTCAGTTGATTAAATGGATTCCCAATGAATAATAATCCATGTTTGATCACCTCAGTTAACCAAACATAAATAAGTAACTTGATAAATGGTGTGGTTAAATTTGAAAACTCCCTAGATCTGTTCTGTTAATACGCATAGTTGTTCTCCTTGATGCTTGTGGGGTGATGCAGATAGGGATGGGATCTCATGTTGTTAATTTGTTTATTTGTGGATCTGAGCCTATGTGGGGCCATATGTTGGGGATTGGTATGGTTCCAGTACTTTGATGGATCTCACGGATCCCTTCTTTTTCTGTGACTTTACAAAAGAACTGGGTGTGAATGCTTAAATTGATGCTTGGCTATTTTCCTTCAGTTGTTGTCTAGGCTTGTGACTATGCCTGTTAGTTACCTGGTATTGAAGTAATATTTAAATGGAATCACTTGAACATGATAACGAGAATGGGTACAATGGGGGATTGTTTTCTAGAAATGGGTTGTGCTCTAGTTGTGGTCATTGTATATTTGGGCATCTAGGGATAGTAACGAGATTGGTTGTGTATGGGATGGTTTTTGATCCCTTAGGTTTGGATGAGTGTTTGATTACCTATATGTATAATTCCTAGTTATTTTTTTTCTTATACGCACTCCACCCATGTTGATCACTTTGTGCCGAACACCCCCATTTCATGGGGCAGGGTATTTTTTCCAACATTCCCATGAGTGGCTGGTTATTAGCATTTTTTTGCTCCCTCTCCCAGGTAGCCCAAGACTCTTCAGGTAGGTTTTGATAGCCTAAGGTTTATTATGGCCCAAGAATCTTCATTCATAGTGTGTTGTAGTGGTTGGCCCCGAAATGTGTGGGCAGGTCTATTTCCCAAGTGTCTTCAAGATAAATCCTAGGTGTCTTTAGGCATGGTAGTGGTTGTAGTGGCCTAAGTGCCTACGGGAGGGGATGTGTGTGGTTTTGGTGGCCTAGTTGTCTGTGGGCGGGATGTGCGGTTGTGATATCCCATAAGGTTATGTTTGGTGTGGAAATGGGACTATAGTAGGACTTATGTGGGAGGTCTGAGACATAGGATTTCCTAAATAACTAGTAATAAAGCGATGTGGGGTACCCAAATATCGATGTGTTGTTACTATTACTTTACCTGAATTGTGTTATTTGGGAAGTGTGCCTTGGTGAGGCTGGTTGGATAGTTTCCTTGCTAGGTGATTTGGTTATCTCTATTTCTCATGGGGCATTAGAATTTCTCCCCACTTGTGCACAAGAGATTTTTTTTTCCTACTAAGTATACGCATATACTCACCCTACGTATATAAAACTACTTTCAGGTTTCCATGAGGACTTTGAGGATTGTACCGGAACTTACTAGCTTGGGATTCAGGAGTTGTCGTTTATTATTTTGTTTCTTTTGGTACTTTTTTCATTAGAGTTTTCTTGTACCTTGTATCAGTTCATTTTGAACATTCATATGGGAATGGGTATTTTCCTTTACTTTTACTTTCAATTTTTTTGGAGTTGTTTGGGATTTACCATATTAACTTCCGATCTTATTAAATAAAAAGGGTAATGCTTTCCATTTTACATGATATACTATAACATTGGTTCTTTTCACCACTCCAGGTCCTATAGAAGGCATGACTCAGGGGTCATTATCTCTCTTTCAACTTAAATAAGGAAGGGTATGGCAGTTTTTTGTCCCTTTCCTCATCTTGGTGAAGGCATCTCATGACAGAATGGTATTAAAGGTGATAGTTGAGAGATAGGATGTATTTCAGGGTTAGGAATAGTGATAATTGCATGGGATGGTAGGGAAACTGTGTTAGGAAATATAGGCGTGTGAAATAGGCTAGAGAAGACCCGCTAGGACACAGGATTTTAGGGGGCCCATGATCTAATGCAGGGACTCTAGGCCTACCGAATGACCAAGTGAGGCTATACTGATTGCAGGGCAGAGGCCCTAGGAGAGGTTCATGCATCATGGTGACTTTTTTTCTTATGTTTCTTGGTTGTTTTAGGGAATTAAAAATGAATAAAAAGTTTAAGATAAATTTAAAATAAATATTATAAACTACTTAGGCTTAGGCATTCCTTATTTACCTTGCAGCTATGGCGCCTGGATGATGACCATGAGTATTACGGGAGATCGAGACCCAGGTGGCTGATTTGGATAATCAATGGAGGGATAATCAAGAGGAGTAGGACAACCAGTGGCTGAAGATGATTTTTTAATTTCAGCAGAATACCCTTAGGAAGTACGAGGGAAGTGTCTAAGACATGGAGATAGAGAGTTGGCTCAAGGAGCTGGTGATAGTTTTCAGATTCATCCTTGCTCTGAAAGAGTACTAGGTTTACCTAGCCATGAGCCAGATGTGGGAAGTGTCACTTCAGTGGTGGATGCTCTATCCTGGGGAGAAGAAAGAGGCTGAGGTTTTGTGGTTTGACTTCAAGAGGGAGTTTTCAGCTGAATTCCTCTCTTCCACAATGAATGATGAGAAGAGTCAGGAGTTACTCTCCCTTCAGTATGGGATTATGTCAGAGATAGAGTTGGGGATAAAGTTTAAGGATCTCATTTATTTCACTCTAGACCTCTTCTCGGATGAGGAGTCATGTGCAAGACGCTTAGAGGAGGCACTCTGACCTTCTCTTTAGTATGTTGTTACTCTATTCACTCTACCGATGTACTTGGAGGTTCAGAAGAAGAATGAACTGGTGGAGAGGATGCACACACTGAGAGGTGTGCCACGAGAGGGGAGATAGTTGAGATCATTAAAGGTAAAGGACATTAATAGTAGGCATCTAGTATCAGGGCCATCTAGGTTTCAGCCGGCAGGGAGTAGGCCCTAGCAGTTCTAGTTTTGATCTCTCGTTCCTCGCCATTTCTCTACAAGCCTAGGATAGAGGTTCTTTATCTGTGGTAGTCATGGGAATTATTGGAATTAGTGCCCGGAACAAGTGCAGTATAGTGGAGGTGGGAAAGTTCAGCACCCACCTCAGTAGTAGCAGTTTCCAGCCAGACCCTTTCAGCAGCAGCAGTAGGGACAGCGAGCTACCTCTCCTTCGAGATCATACATTGTAGGAGGAGACTGACCTTAGGGCACTCCTCAGGGTCCTCGACCGAGGCATGGTCGGGGAGGCGGTTGACATATGAGGGGCAGGGGAGCTGGGCATGGATAGTTACACACCATGGATATAGCAGTTCTAGTAGGGTCGGAGGTTGTTTGAGGTATGATCAGCTCATTTAGTACTCTTACATGTGACTTGTTTGATTCAGGAGATTCGCACTCCTTTTTTCACCTGATCTATCCCATTACTTGGGAATATGCATAGAGAGACTCTCCATGCCCCTGGTGATAAGTACACCAGTTGGAGGTTAGACTAGCTTGTTTGATGTTTGTCGAGGATGCAGACTAATGTTTGGACCGCATCAGTCTAGAGGGGATCTCTTTATGCTGAAAATGCTGCCATACAATGTCATCCTAGGCATCGACTGGATGTTTTCTGTACACGTTGTTATCAAATATTTTTGGATAAGGGTTGTGTTTTCAGATATCGGTGGCCATCGTGTAACTTTCGTTAGTGATCGAGGTTTCTAGGAGGGAAACCGAGGAGTGGATCCCCATATTTCCTTATTAGCTAAGTTGATAGTGGAGTTGGTAGACATAGAGATGGTGGAAGTCCCGAGGATTGTCAATGAGTTCTTGGACGTCTTCCCTTGAGAGGTGGTGACTCTACCCCCATCAACATGATGTGGATTTTGGGATAGACTTACAATTTGGTGCCCATATTATTTTGATGGATCCCTATCGGATGGCTCCTTATGAGTTGCGACAGTTGCGGATCCAGGTTGAGGACCTGATGAAGAAGGGTTTTATCTAACTGAGCATGTCACCATGGAGTGGTCCAATATTGTTCACAAATATGGAAGATAGTGGTCTCAGGCTATTTATAGACTACCAAATACTAAATCAGGTGACGATCAAGAACCATTACCCCCTCCCGAGGATCGACGACCTTTTTGACCAGTTGAAGGGTGCAGGTTGGTTCTCCTAGATCGACCTGTGGTCGGGATATCACTAGCTGAGGGTGAAGGAGGGTGGCATCTTGAAGATTTCTTTCAGGTGCAGATATGGGTAGTTTGATTTTTTGGTCATGTCATTCAGCATTATGAATGCACCAACTGTGTTCATGGAGATCATGAAATCTGTTTTCTAGGAATATCTAGACTGGTTCGTAGTTGCTTTTATTGACGACATCCTGATCTACTCAAGAATAGAGGATGATCATGTCTAGCATATTAGGATTTTTTTTATAAGTCCTCTGACACCACCATCTCTACAGGAAGTTTTCCAAGTGAAAGTTATGGACACGACAGGTGAACTTCCTTAGACACGTGGTGTCCCAGCAGAGAATAGCAGTTGACCCATCGAAGGTCAAAGTGATTGTTTCTTGGGAAGAACCTAAGAACGTGGTAGAGGTTTGTAGTTTTTTGGGTCTAGCAGGTTACTACCAGAGGTTCTTTCCTGACTTCTCTTGAGTTTCAGCACCATTGACGACCTTGACCAGGAAATACCAACCTTTCTTTTGGAGTGATCAGTGCCATATGGATTTCAGTTTTCTGAAGGGGAAGCTGGTTAGTGCCCTACTGTTGGGGTTTCTAGAAGAAGGGGTAACATTTTAAGTGTTCTATTATGCTTCCAGGATAGTCTTGGTATGTTTTATGATGCAGTAGTGGGGATTTATCTATTATGAGAATGTAAATATACCACCCACGACTTGAAACTTTTAGCAGTTGTGTTCTCACTGAAGTTTTGGTGGCATTACCTCATTGGGGAATGCTTTTTGGTCTTCACAGATCACAAGATCTTGAGGTATATCTTCTACCAGTGAGACCTGATATTGTGGCAGCGGAGGTGGATGGAGTTTCTTCTGGACTACTACATTGATATCTCCTACACCTCAGGAAAGGGGAACATGGTGGTCGATGCCTTCAGCAGGAAGTCGCAGAAGGATGTGGTTCGGGAGTCAGTATATTCTTGGAAAGCAATAGAGGAGTTGTCCACTTTACATCTAAGCATGAGGGTGAAGGATGGTAGAGGTTGTATATTCTAGATTATGGTGTAGTCTTTCTTGGTATAGTAGGTGGATGAGTCTCAATGGGGGAACTTAGAGGCTGAAGTGTTGTGTGATCGGGTTATCCAGGGTAATGCTCTGGAAGGATGGTCGAAAGATGGTCAGAATCGGATGCTTTTCTGTGGGAAGTTGTTTTTTCCCGAAGATAATGCGTGATTTATTTCTCTGTGAGTTCCATAAATCACCCCTAGCAGTACACCCTAGGGTTTCCAAGATTTTACAGGGATTTAAGGGTTAGTTTTGGTGGATCAGGGTTAAGCATGAAGTGGCAGAGTTTGTGGCAAGGTGTCTCATGTGTCAATAGGTGAAGGCTGAGCACCGTATTCTAGGTGGTCTATTGCAGCATTTAGATGTCTTGGATTGGAAGTGGGATGACATCTCGATGTATTTTTTCATGGTACTACCCAGGGTTCAACGAGACTATGATGGCATCTGGGTAGTGGTAGTCTGGCTGACGAAATCATCTCACTTCCTAGAAATCAAGGACTCGAGTTCAATGGATGCCTTAGAACAGAGGTACATGTATGAGGTGGTGTATTTGAATGGAGTTCTGAGGTAAATAATCTCATATCAGGATGAATGGTTTACCTCACAAGTCTATAAGGTATTGAAACATGCTTTTGGGACCCATATATGCCTTAGCATTGCTTTCCACCCCCAAAAAGATGGTAATATAGAGATGACCATCTAGATGTTGGAGGATATGCCACAGGAAAGTGTTTTGGACTTTGGGGGATCGTTGGTATGACACCTTCCTCTGGTAGAGTTTTCCTACAATAGTAGTTATAATTGTACCATTGTCATGGCTCTGTTTGAAGCCTTGTATGGAAATTCATGTCTTTCACCCATGTACTGGACCGAGGTTGGGGAAGTAGGTGTTCTTGGCCAAAATGTGGTGCACATCATGACGGATAAGGTTTATCTTGTGCATGAAAGTATGAAGGTGGCTCAGTACCGAAAGAAGTTTTATGTAGATCATAAGAGTATACCCTTGGAGTTCAAGGTTGGGGAACACGTGTTCTTAAAGGTATCCCCTCGGTGTGGGCAGTGGAGGTTCTATAGGGGGTGTAAGCTTTCTCCCAAGTTTGTTGGACCCTTGGAGGTGTTTCAGCAAGTCGGAGAAGTGACATATCAGCTGGCGCTACCACCATCACTACTGAGGGTCCACAATGTCTTCCATGTGTCTCAACTTCATCGGTATCTACATGATGATTCATACGTCCTCAAATGGGGAGAGCTGGATATTTAGTACTATTCAACATTCTTGGAGTGACCGGTGAGGATCGAGGATCGTGAGGAGAAAGTGATTCATGGATGAACCATTCCCTTTGTTCGTGTGTTATGGAGGCATGTTTTCCTCAAGGAGAGAACCAAGGAACAGGAGGCATAGATGCATACCCATTACCCAGAGTTTTTTTGAGTTTTGTTTTGTGTTTGTTTTGTACTTGACTATGATATAATGATTGAACTTGTTAACTATGAGATGGGTTGTTTTCCTTTCTCTGAATGTGTGTGAAAAGTCCATACTATGGGGAGGGGAGGACCTGATCCATAATCAAGACTCATTAATGTGGATGCAATTAAACCCATTTGAAAGAGTCATTTCCGCCCAAATTGGATAGTATCTTGACAAGGGGAAAGAGACTCCCTAATATGTGAGTGTGGACGGTGTGACCTTTATATGTTTGTGTGGTCACTTGGGGGATAAGAGAGTTAGTGTACCCATAGTTATTCAGGAGATAGATGAGGGAGAGGTGTTCCTAGATATCGAGGTTGTTCTAGATTTTGAACAATTATAGGGTGGTTTTACTATAAGAGGTATCTTATGAGGCAGTTGTTTGGACCCCTCTCTTCTCTTCGGGTTTACTCTTGGATTCTCGGGGATGAGAATAGTTTTAGAGGTATTGGATGTAATGGCATGGACCCTCCCAGTCTATTACTTTTCCAAATTTATGGTGTTTGGGGTATTCTGGGGACCATCAGTGACTCATTGAGGAGTTTTCCAAAAACTCAGTCCCACAAAACAGTTCCACCGAAATGGTCGCACCATTATAGTGACACCGATCATGGTGGCACCGGTCACAGTGGCACTGAGACGGTCATACACTGAAATTGTAGCACTGCTTACAGTGTCATATCGAACCTGTGGTACCATTATGGTGGCACCATTACAGTGTCTCATCGAATGGTGTCCCACCCTTTGCCAATTTGTTTTCCCACTTTCCCGAGATTTTCCAGTTTCGCCCCGGTAACATATCTTTTTATGTAAAAGTGTTTTAAAGCCCTTTTCAAAAACATTTAAATCTAGTAAAATATTTTTTAAACCCCCAAGAGTCGGGAGACCCTACAGTTACCAAAACGTGTAGCCTTTTTCCTCAGTGTTACACCTTTCCCTCTGATTTTCATCTTCGCCCCTATTATGTGGTTTTTCTCTGTTTAGAAGATATCTATTAACAAACATCCATTATCTGTATCATCTTTGAGGATAATTATTAAATAAAAATTAATCCTGATATGTGAAACTACCCAACCATGTGGTCAAGCCATGATCTGACTTCAAGTTCTTCGAAATCATCTCCATGATTTTAGGATCTTTCCTTTTCTTAATCTGAGATCTTCTATTCCTTTTTCCATTTGATTTCTCTAAGTATGCCTAAATACTTACTCTGAAGATGAATCGTGTGCCCATACGGTATCTCTTCCCTCTCAGCCTTGAATTCCTTGAGTTTTCCTTTCCTGCAATTTAGACATCCACAATTCTTGATGTGAGGATAAAAACTTCAATCCTTTATCATCCAAGTAGGGTTTTCCTTCGTCTCTCTTCACTGTGTATCATGTAGGGAATGTACGATAATGTTTCCCTCAGTACGTAGATGAAACCAAACCTCAACGAAGATAATAAAGGGAATTTTAAAGAATGAAGGGGTGTGAAAAATGGTGATGTATTTGTTTTCTTTTATCTTTATTTTTATGTTGGGAATTATATGGGCTTATGCCCACTTAAAATAGTGTCCATTGGTGGTCCTTTCTTTCACACTAATGAACCTTTGTTTTTCAGGAAAATCTTGTGATTGAATGGATATAACATGGAAACTAGATAATCACGTAAAGTCAGTTAATTAAATGGATTACCAATGAATAATAATCCTTGTGTGATAACCCTGGTTAACCAAACGAAAAGAGGGAACTTGATAAATGGTGTGGTTAAATAAGAAATCTCCCTTTCTATGTTCTTATAATATGCATGGTTGTTCTGATTGATGCTTATGGGGTGACATAGATGGGGATGGGATCTCTTGTTATTCAATTGTTGGTTTTTCAATATGATGTCATGCGGGGCCATATGTTGGGGCTTGGTTTGGTTCCAATACATTGAGGGATATTACGGATCCCTTTTATTATAGTGGATTTACAAGAGAACCGAGTGTGAAGGATTAAATTAATTCTTGTCTATTTTCCTTCAGTTGTTGTCTTGTCTTGTGACTATAGTTGTTAGTTTCTCGGTAGTGAAGGAATATTTAAATGGAATCACTTGAACATGATAACGAGAACAAGTAAAATGGAGGATTGTTTTCCTGAAATGGGTTGTGCTCTGGTTGTGGCTTTTGTGTATTTGTGCTTGTTGGGATAGTAATGAGAGTTGTTGTGTATATGCTAGTTTTGGAACCCTTAGGTTGGGATGAGTGTTTGATTACATATATGTATAATGATTAGTTCTTGTGTTTCTTATACACACCCCACCCAAGTTGATCACTTCGTGCCGAACAACCCCATTTCGTGGGGGAGGGTGTTTTTTCCAACATTCCTATGAGTAGATAGTTATTATCTCATTTCTTCTCCCTCTCCCAGGTATCCCAAGACTCTTTGGGCAGGCTGTGATGGCTTAAGGTTCATTATGGTCCAATACTCATTGGAAATGGTGTGTTTTGGGGGTTGGCCAAAGTGTGTGTGGGAAGGTCTACTTCCCAAGTGTCTTCGGGATGAGGCCCAGGTATCTTCATGCATGGTAGTGGTAGTTGTGGCCTATGTGTCAATAGGTGGGGATGTGTGTATTTGTGGTGGCCCAGGTGTCAGCGATCAGGATGCGTGGTTGTGATATCCAATAAGGTTGTTGTTGGGGAGGCAGTGGGACTGCAGTGGAAATTATGGGGGATGTCTGGCGCGTAGGATGTCCTAAATAACTAGTGTGAAAGTGGTGCGGGGTACCCAAATATCAATGTGTTATTAATATTACTTTACTGGACTTTCCTTATTTGGGGAGTGTTCCTTGGTGAGTTTGGGTGGATTGTTTCCTTACTAGGTGCTTTGGTTATCTCTATTTCTCACTGGGCATTAGAAATACTCCCCACTTGTGCATGAGAGATTTTGGTTTTCCCTACTGAGTATACCCATATACTCACCCTACATATATAAAACTGCATTCATGTTTCTATGAGGACTTTGAATACCATACCAGACCTTACTATATTGGGATCCAGGAGTTTTAGTTGATTCTTTTTTTATTTTGGTACTTTTTTTAACTAGAGTTTTCTTGTACCTTGTATCAGTTCATTTTGAACATGCATATGGGAATGGGTTTTTGGATTTACTTTTACAATAAATTTTTTTAGATTTGTTTGGGATTTATTGTTTTATCTCCAGATCTTATTAAATACAAAGGGTAATTCCTTCCATTTTACATGAGATTTTATACCCTTGGTTCTAGCTGCCACTCCAGTGTCTATTGAAGGTGGGACTCAGGTTCATTATATCTCCCTCAAATTGAATAAGGAAGGGTCTGGAATTTTGTTTTCCCTTTCCTCATCTTGGTGAAGATGGTTCATGACAACCCATGCCATACCTGGTAAGATTTTTGAACTCTAGTAGTTAATAGAGTACCCATTACATACCCAAAAATATTCTTCAACTCAAGTAGTTAATAGAGGACCCATTCCCTTCCCAGTAGGAGGGTTCTACTCTAGTAGTTAGTAGAGGACCCATACCATACCCAGTAGAAGGGTTCCACTCTAATATTCGATAAAGGACCCATACCTTTCCTAGTAGGAAGGTTCCACTCTGATAGTCGATAGAGTTCCCATAACCTTCCCAGTAAGATGGTTCCACTCAAGTGGTAGAGGACCCATGACCTAACTCTATAGGAGGGTTCCACTCACTCATGGTAGAGGATCCATACCCTGACTCTATGATAGAGTTTCAATCTCTCGTGGTAGAGGATACATACAAAGACTCCGCAAGAGGATTACACTCTTTTAGTCTATTGGGGACACATACCCTACCCATTATGGGGATTCCACTCTAATATCATATTAGTGGGGTTCCACTCATTAAATATAGGACTAATTCCCAAACTATTGGGGGTTCCACTCTAGTGTCTTTGGTGATCCTTCCAGATCACTACCTTTCTTGGGTACCGCCTAAAGACTCATCATACACAGAACATCTCACATCACATCCCACGCGGCATGTGGTCCTGCTCTAATATTTTTTTATTTCTTATCTAGCACATCGACTTTTGTCCATGTAGTACTACATAGTGTGTAATGGTACTACACGACGTGTCTCATCCAAAACCCTAATGAATGCATGAGTTTTGTCACCAGTCTGAGGGAAAAAATTTAATTCCACAAATATGCCTCTTTAAACAAACTTAGATAGCCAAATGGATCTATATGGAAAAATGGATAAAACTATTGTGATACTCATGGAAAAGGATCAGGATAGGCTATTCACCCACCCAAATTGGAAACCTGGTGAAAAAGAAACATTTCACCACATAACGCATGAACAGTGCTTTATGGGATCAAGTCACGAGTCTAAATTAAATAACTGATATTGGTCTTAAAACCTCCGCCTAAATTTGGGGGTCGTGATCCTAATAAAAGTTTATCATTCCTACATCATGTGAAGAAAATATGTTGAATACTGGATTCTATGATAATAATATTGTTATTATTATTGGTCATTCCATGGACCTATTCCACAATCCTAAATTAAATATTCAACATTGGTCGTAAAATGACTGTCTCAATTTCAGGGTCACATTGTCGCTAACGACTCTTCAATCTGGTACAGTATGAAGAAGTTATGACTAGATTAAGGTTTCCCACCAAAATAAATAAAAAAAATATTTTATTGTTATTATTATTATTTTTATTATTATTATTAAAAACCTTACTCAAGGAAAAAGGGGTCACACCTGGGAAACTCCTCTTCAGGATCTGGGAAACTCATGTACTCACTGCGCCCCTAATCCCCGATTCCCCCATCTTCATTTATTATAATAATAATATCATTATTATTATATTATATTATATGATTAATATTAGAGTTAAATCCTCCACCTCTTCACACCTGGTCTCCATGCCCCAAACATTTTACTTTTCCAATTATTAAATTTAATTCATTATTTGAATAAATTATACTCAATTCCTCTCTACTCATGTAATGCCACCCATAATGTGTTTTCCTCCTTGCACCACACCCCAATATTATTATATTATCTTATTAAAATTAAATATCATTTAATTTTTTTGACCACACATTATTTAATGTTGTTATTATTACTTAATATAATAATAACTACACGACACACATTAATCACACCCAGATATTGCTTTGACTGCACCCTAAATTGGGAAGCAACCCTCACACCTTTCAGCCACTATCACATCCACACTGAGAAACCTCGACCATGATGCCCTAGGAATTGAATCTGCTTGGAACTGATACCATCAAATTGCACGTCATCACCACATTCCAATCGGGAAAATGGGGATCGTTGATCCAATCCCAAACCACATCCAATCACAAACCCACACTCGTGGTATCAACCCAATACATTCACAAAACCCCATCCCGCTCATTTTTCATTTCATCCACAAACTATTGATCTGTGTGTCGTTCTTGCCACCAAAATTAATCCATGGGTTCAATCACACTCTAAATCGACCTAGAAATGTCAAATTGTGACCCCGTGGTCCAATGATGAATAACGCGATAAACAGTGGGGGAGAAATAACCAATAACAAAGGTGATAAATATCATTGGATAGGTTTTCTTTACTGAAGAT
Organism: Viscum album; assembly: GCA_963277665.1. Taxonomy (NCBI): domain Eukaryota; kingdom Viridiplantae; phylum Streptophyta; class Magnoliopsida; order Santalales; family Viscaceae; genus Viscum; species Viscum album. The sequence goes on from OY728121.1 coordinate 1,300,517,799, forward strand.
TTCATAGAACAAAAACTAGGGTAAGAAACATAACATAGACAAGAAATAAATTGAAAGAATAATTTATTTCGATACACCGACTCATGCGAAGGTTTATTTAAATGCAGATCAAAGAAAACATGTTTGATCATGCTCAATTTTTTAATCATAAGTGTATAAACTACAAATTATGATTCCTACCTTGATTATGGATTGATCTTGGGTGAAGAACGCATCCTCCAGTGATGAAGATGATCTATTTTATCTTATGCCTTCCAATTCACCTTGATCTAATCATTGGTCGTCATCCAGTCTCAATCTACCAACGAATAATTCTCTCCTCCTCATATTAGATCTAGAAAGGGTTATGAATCTAACACTCAATAATTCTTCATAAGAGGGTATTTATAGAGGGTTTAATTAAATTTTTTAATAAAAAAATGATTTATTTATTTATTTTAATTAAACTTACCTGCCAAAGGTTGCCTCATTTGAATGTCTCGCACCGACCAACTTTAGGTCCAATATATGCTAAACCCCGCCTTATAAATTCAACTGTGGTCTTATATTTCTAATCCAAGACTCCATTTAGGATATATTCCACTTTTTAGTAAAACCTTGTATATTTAATATAAATTATATTTAATATTTTTATAAAATTAATTTCGGGATCATCGATCCTTGGAATCATGCATTATCTAAGTGTCTAGATCCAAAAATATTCCTATAAATATTCCAACATTTTACAAGACAAATATAGAGTCTCTAAATTATTCCCTTATTCAAATATTTCCATCCCCAAAAATCACAAAAAAAGAGAAAAGGTGGGGATACTAAGCCTGCTCCCGGATCTCCCACTCCCATGAGGTCACCCGATGGTTTCTTGTGCTTCCAACAAACATGTGCACTAGGAAAACACTTTTCCATGAAGGGTATTTCTCTTTCTATTATCAATTCTATAGGCTCCTTAAAAAAGGAAACTCCGCTCTCATGGGCCAGCTTACCAGGTCAATATTGTACAATGAGTCATGTACATACCTCCTCTTTTGTGGCATGAGGGGAACATCAATCATTCGGCATAACTATAAAGAGGTCGACTACTTTGTCACCTCTCTTGACAACATCAGATAGAAAACCTCATTATGATCATCTAATACCATGACAACACCCTGGGTATCCCTCAAGCTCATATTTCCTCAACCTCTGTAGGGTCCACTATCACTCCCATGTCTGAGAATACATATCCCAAAAAGTAGAACTTCCGATCTAGAACTAAATCCATGGGAGCAATCATGCGAATAGAACTCCTAGAGTATGTCTATCACTATCCTCTTATGTCTTGAATTCTCCAAATATGACTCCAATGACATGAGGGTACCATTGAATAAGGCTACCACAAACCAATCCAAGGAAGGTTAAGGATCCAAATCATAAGTCTTGTAAACTCTTCTGGGGAATTCAACATGCCAAAGGGTATCACAAAGAGCTCAAGAAACCATAGTGGCTCTAGGAAGACACACTAAGTACATCCACCTCTCAAACCTAGAGCTGAGGATAACCCATCCTGAGGTCAAACTATGAGATCTAATTCACCTCCATCCACTAGTTGAAGAGGTCATTGATTATTGGGGGTGGATACTCTTCCCTGATAGTCACTTAGGTCAGTTGATTCCAATCCACATCTGACCTCAAGATATCCTCCACCACTTAGGTAAAAAATGCAGGTTTGACCAATAAAAAAACACACAAGGTCTTATGAACCCCCTACTCTGCAGTCTCCTCCAACCGCATCTCCATCTCTCACAGCTAAATGAGGTCATCAGATATTATAGAGTAGATATTGAGTCATCCCTGGTGAAATTCTATGTACAAAACAAACTATTGATGGTGAGGTAAACCTAGAACATCCTCAAGATAGATTCCCTCATACTCTTCCACCATCATAAGAAGCTGAAAGATCATGGTATCCACTACTCCAAGGGTATCCTCCTACGAATGATCTCATCATGCCCTGTTCAAGGATCACACTTTATCAGAGGAGGAAACCTTCATCCCAACAAACCGAAATCACTGTGAAAATCACTGGTATAAATCATCTGAGCATGGAGGATAAAAGACTAGTCCATGGTGAGTAAAACATCATATGTTACCACTAACTCTATGGAAAGATTTCATGTGAGGATATATCTCTCCCCTCATAGATTCAAGTCACACCATTAGAAGAAGTGGGTGATCAATGATCCTATCTGCAGGAGCCTCTAACACAATGGTCTAGAAAAAAATCCCCCACTAATATCACTAGGTCTCAAATAGGGGATACATCCAAGGAAATGTGGCATAAGACTTTGTGATATAATTATATATGGAGCAATGGAGACACAAGGCGTACCCCAAACCACACTCAAAGACACTGATTCACAAGATCCTACCACCTGAAGCTTTAAATTCCCTTGACAACCTACTCACCATGGTTAGGGGTCATTTTGAAACCTTCCCATCAAAACAACATCAAACATACAAGTAAAATAAACTCATCCACCACACTTAGATACTATCTTCTTTGGGATGACACTAACTCACTCGTATGGTTTTAGATCATATTTTAAGAACACATCTTAGTGGGGGGAAGTGTTCCTCTTTCCTGCATGTATGAAGCCACACTAAACATCACTAACACAGGTATCTCCTAACACCCCACATCACCCTAGATAAGTTTATCCACAAGGAACACCATAAAAAGGGGTCCCATCTGAGTAGGATATATAAACCACATGATTGGGCCTAACCTCAACCACCTAAGATGGGAGCCTATCTCAACACAAAACCTGGGTGATCTTTTTCTTCAGAACCTGCAATGTGCACGCAGCATGGGTGCATCATCTACTAGTACCTCTAGAACCAACTGCTTCACTATAAAGATAATAGGTTGTGAGTTCAACCATTCGATCGGTCGGGATCCATAAAAGCCTAAAACCAGGATCACTGACTCCATCCAATCCTCCACCGCCTGGGGATCTGGCTCATTTCAGAACCTCAATGGTCTCTAGAATTGAAACTCCCAGAGTGCACTAAACCTGTTCACATCCTCAACCTTCTATGCTGGTAAAATATGTTGCTTGATATGAGAGGGGACTACTACCTTCCTGTCTGGAGGAAAGATCCCATGTGATGGACCATAACTGAGGCCTTATCCAATATCAGATCTTCGTCAAGATCCTGAATTGGCAACCTCGTTGGCTATCTTTATGGAGACATCTCAAAATAGATAAATAAATACCATGTTCAAACTAGTATATATATATGGGGAGGTGACTTAATAAGAAAAATCAAAGACTCAATATTTTATGATGAATGTACCATTGTTCCCTACAACCAATGTCTTGGTATTCCGAGTCAAAAATTAGGTAGTTAGAGTCCTAACATATGGATATGTCATCCAACCACACAAATACTGGGTTCCCTGACCTGAGTGCCACATTCAAGACACTTTGATATTATTTCCCTATATTCCAACCAAATCCTCATAACGATAATACTACAAAAATATTCCCAAGGATCAAAACACTTCCCATACCAAACCATCATGACCCATCCCAGTGGGGCCCAAGTCGTAACTACCCTAAGCCTACCTCTATAGGATAGAATCTCATGAACAGAGCCGAAGGAATAACTAACATAGGGAGGAATTTTCCTTAGTACTTGTACACACACACATCCATCTCAATTAAAATTTGTGGAGGAATAATAATAAATAAAAGAAAAAACTAAGGAATAATCCTGGCATTTAAAACCTTTAGACAGTGCAAGATTATGGTATTTAAAACTGAAAGTAAAAAAGGGGGAAATACACACCCAACCATAAATATGTCCCAACCTAAAAAAACTAGAAAAAGAAAACTGATGAGAGATCCCAACTTCTAATCTCAAATATTCAACCATTGTACGTGTTCAAGTGTACCAAGGTATTTCTAACCTCCTCTGAAATAACTATTGAATTTATCATCATCTATGTAAGACACAACACATATAGTAAAATCCCATTTAGGGTTGAGTATATACATACCCAGTAAGATGACCAAAAATATGAAGGGGGAGTAGTAGTAGACCCTATAGGAATAGAAAGTTAAGAGGAAACAGTGAAAGAGAAAAACTCAACCCAAACCAAGAGATATATTAACCTAATCCAAGCATAAGGGGCTCAACCCAATGTGTATATGGGCTACACTTAAAGTCTTTTCTATCAATATTAGGAGAGTAACCTCATCCAAACATAAGGGGATCAGCACATTGTGTAGATAGAATACATGTTGAGTCTTTTCCACCCATAGTAGGAGAGTAACCTCATCCAACCAAAAGAAGCTAAAAATAGAAAGCATGTGTCGTGCCCCATGCAAATTCTTAACCCATGGGAAGAGATTAAATGGATCCAAAAACATGGATATAGATATATTTATATATATTCTCAAACCAAAAAATACAAAATAAGAGAGTAAGTAGATCTACATCTCACAACCCAGCCTAGGAAAAGAATTTCATCAGTCCTAGAAGGTCCATCAATGATGTCCACCATCTCACATGCCTTCCTAGAAGAAACATCCATGTCAAACTGTAGTTCACCACTATGTCGCATAGTCAAGGGGCACAATATCAAGATAGAGGACACATGCCCTAACACAATAGGAGGCTTCCACTTAATGGAAAAATAGAGGACCCATACCATGTTCCAATAGGAAGGTTACACTCTAATATTCAATAGAGGATCCATACACTACCCAAAAGAATATTTCAACTCTAGTAGTCAATAGATGACTCATGTCCTATCCAGAAGGAGGGTCCCACTCTAATAGTCAATAGAGGACCCATACCCTACCCAGTAGGAGTTTTTTACTCTAGTAGTCGATAGAGGACCAATACCATACCCAGAAAGAGGTTTCTACTCTAATATTCGATAGATGAACCATATCATACCCAGTAGGAGGGTTCCACTCTAGTGGTATAGGACCCATAACTTGACTCTATAGTACGGTTCCATTCTCTCATGGTAGAGGACCCATACCCTGACTTCGCAGGAAGTTTCCACTCTAGTTTTTTATAGAGGAATCATACCCTGCACAATATGAGGGTTCCACTCTAATGTCAGGAGGACTCATGCCCTGTCATGGTATGGGGTTTCACTCGATAGATAGAGGACACACACCTAAGATAATGGGAGGTTCAATTATAAAATATTTGTTGATCCTATCTGATCACTACCGTCATCGGGTGCTACCTAAAGAAGATTCACACCTACAATATCTCATATCATCTCCATAAAGAAAAAAAAAGGAAACCATCATGTTATATGCATAAAAACAATCAGGGTAGGATACTCATGGGCCAAAATATGAGTCCAAAAAAAGGATATACGATAGGTTGAAGTTTCCTAAAAAGGAGTTACAAGGCATGCAGGGAAGGCACATGGAATGTGGTCCTACTTTTTTATCTATTCGTGTCCTCAATAGAACATGTATTGTTGGGAACTTAGTACTACACAGAATGTAAGAGTACTACATGAAGTTTCTCAACCAAAATCCCAAGGAACTCATGAGGCTTGTCGCTATTCTAAGCTTAAAAATGTAATTCCACTAATGTACCTCTACAAACACCCCTATATGGACAAATGGGTCACATTATTGTGATCTTCATGGAAAAATGATCGGTATAGGCTATTCACTTGCCCAAATCAGACACCTGGTGAAAAATTCACATTTCACCATATAATTCACAAATGGTGCTTCATGGATCTAAGTCACAAGTCTGAATTAAATACATGATATTGGTCTTGAAACATTCATGTCTATTTCAAGGTTGTGATACCACTAACAATTCATCATTCAGACACTGTATGAAGAAGATATGTTGAATACTATATTCCATATTATTATTATTATTATTATTATTATTATTATTATTATTATTATTATTATTTGTAACTCTATGGACCTACACCATGATCCCAAATTAAATATCTAGAATTGGTCTTCAAATGACCATCTCAATTCTAGGGTCATGTTTCCACCAACGGTTCATCAATCTGATACCATATGAAGAAGTTACAAGTATATTAAGATTTTCCCAACAAAATAAATAATAATAATATTTTATTATAATAATTATTACTATTATTTTAAACAAAAACCTTACTCAAGGAAAAGGGGGTCACGTTTGGGAAACTCCTCTTCACAATGTGCCTCTACTCCCTGATTCACCGTCTTTATTTATTATAATAATAATATAATTATTATTATTATATTATATTATATGACTAATATAGGTGTTAAATCCTATACCTCTTCGTGTATGGTCTTTACGCACCAAAAATTTTATTTTTTCAATTATTCATGTTAATTTTTTATTTGAATAAATTATAATCAACTACACTCTACTCATGCGAAGGTTAATTTAAAAGTAGATCAAAGAAAACATATTTGATCATGATAAATATTTTAATCATAAGGTAGGAAACTAAAAATGATGAGTCCTACCTTGATTAGGTATTGATCATTGGTGAAGAATGCATATGCTAGCTATGAAGGTGATCTGTTGTGTCTGCTGCCTTTTGATTCACCTCGATCCAATCACTGGTTGTCATCCGGTCTAAATCTACCAACAAAGAATGATATCCTATTCCTCTTAGATATAGAAATTATCATAAGTATAACCCTTTAAAATAATTCATAATATTTTATTTATATATGTTTTAATTAATTCATTTAATAAAACAAACAAATAATTTATTTATTTATTTTAATTAAATGTACATGCCAACGACTTCCTCATCTGAGCATCCCATACTAACAAACTTTAGGTATCACTTGGGGACAACCCCATGTTATGGATTCAAATATGGACTCATATTTCTGATCCCAGACTCCATTTAGGAGATATTCCACTTTTTTAGGAAAACCAAACATGTGTACTATAAAATATATTTAATATTTTTATAAAAAATAATTTTGGGCTCACCGAGCCTTGGAATAACATGCCATCTAAGAGCTTGACCTTGAGAATATTCAAATAAATATTCCAAAGTCTTAAAATTCAAAGATAGAGTCACTACTAAATGATACTATAAAATACAACAAATATGCATGGAGTATGATTTCCAAAACTTGGTTCGACTGCTCCATCTGACCGTACGTTATAGGGTGGTATGTCATGCTCAACTTGACTTGAGATCCCATTTCCATCTAAATTCCTTCCCAAAACTGAGGGGTAAAGCAGGGTTCCCTATCTAAAATCATAGATAATGGAACACCATGAAGTTTCATTGTCTCTTGAACATACAATCGGCCTAACTCATCCACCTTGGTTGAATCCCTAGTCAAAATAAAATGACCTAATTTGGTCAGATGGTCAATAACAACCCATATGGAATTCTATCCCTGGGGTGTATGAGGTAATATAGTGATGAAGTCCATGGATACCTCATCCCACTTCAAGGTATGAATGAGTGGTGGATGAAGCAAACCTAAGGGCCTCTGATGTTCTACTTTAACCTACTGAAAAATATAGAATCTAGATACAAAGTTAGTTATATCCTGCCTCATTCAAATCCACCAAAAATGGAAATGCACATTATAAAACATCTTGGTGGTACCAAGATGAATGGTCCATTGATACTAGTGAATATCCTACATCACCACCTTCTATAATGATAATTACACCATAAAGAGACCCTTGAATCAAATAACTCCCTCAAATGACAACAGACACTAGTTGGTCACCTCCCCCACAATTTACAAGATTCCTAGAGCACTGACAGAGCTCATCATTTGGTTGTTTTTCCTGAATCAGTTCTAGGTGTGAGGGTTTATACTGAACACTAGCCAAGAATGTGCCTCTATGACGTTCTTTGGATTCTATATGCATTCGGTAAAAAAGTCCCATCATGGTCCACTAATCACTGGAATCTTTCAAATCTTGCACTGTTATCTTCCTATTTAGTGAATCCACTAACACACTCCATTTGACTAGGGTGTATAAAATATAAAATTCAAACTCTAAATATAATCAACCCATTAGAGCTACCACATATTCATATCCTTCTAGGAGAAAATGTTGTATAATATCTTGTGATCTCAACAGACTAAAAAATTCTCCCAAAATAGATTGTGGCACCAGGTCTTGAAAGCATGCATCACCACTTCTAGTTCCAAGTAGTGGTTGGGTAATTTATTTCATGTGGTTAGAGTTATCATGATCCATATGCCATCACATTCTTATCTTTTATTAACACATTCCTACAACCTGAGATTGAAGTGTCACAATAAACCACATATCCTATCCCATATTATGGTAAGATCAAAAGAGGTTTTTTGGAAAACCACTACTTGAGTTCCTAAAAATAATATTTAAATTATGGTCTCTAGTCTAACCTCACCCTCTTTCAAGTGATCACAGTCGTGGGAGAATAAAACAGAGAGAAATCCCTAACAAACTGCCTGTACTACCCAGGTATCCCCAAAACAGTCATGATCTTAAAGATGTTCCTTGGATTCTCTCATGATATCATTGTTTCAATCATATCATCATATAATGAAACCCAATGTTCTAATATCATGTAGAGTATAAATTTAACCTCCCAAATCCAAAAGGTACACTTAGAGAGATTATCATAGATACAATTATTTCAAAGAGTGCCTAGAATGATCCTAAAGTGTTTCTCATTCTCTTCCTAAGTCACAGAATAGTGTAGGATGTCATCCACAAACATGAAACCAAAAGAGTCAATTTATTAATGGAACGCCTAATTTATAAGATCCATGAAGACCGACGAATCATTTTTTAACCGGAATGGCATGACCAAATACTCAAAATGGTTATACCTACTTCTTAAGGATATATTAAGAATTTCATATTCTCAAACCCTAAAATGATGATACCTAGAGTGTAGGTTCATCTTGGAGAACCATATTTCCCCCTTGAGTTGATCAAAGAGGTCATCGATGAGGGTAAAGGGATATTTTTTATTCATTTTTACCATATTCAAATTCCAATAATTGATGAAAAACCAGAGTTATCCATCATACTTTTAGAGAAAAACACATGTTAATACCATAGTTACATGCTCGAGTGAATGAATCCTTTGGATTTTAAATCATCCAACAATATCTTTAATTCCCTCAACTTGTTAGGGTCCATATCATATGAGGGAAGAGATATTTATTGTGTTCCTAGCACCAAATTGATGGTAAAATCTATATCCTACTCTAGAGGAAATCCTGAGAAATCCTTTGGAAATACCACTAGAAACTCATATACTAACGGAGGTCAAATGTGCTTGAAACCATCACCATCATCCTATAACATTAGATATGAGACCTAGAAAACAAATATTTTCCAACTCTGGAAGTAGAGGTTCTGCTTTCCCTGAAAGTGGATCCTACTCACCTTGAAAAGCCTAGGCGGACCCATCAGGTGCCAAAAATTTCACTCATTGATGATAATTATTGATGTACACCTTGAAACGCATCATCAAATCCATACTGTAGATCACATCAAAGAAGTCCATTTTTGAAACCAAGAAGTCCCATTCCAACTTGACCCCTGACAGAGTGAGCATGCATGGTCGGAATTTGAAAACTTACTCCCTCTTATTTCCAAGTGGTGTAACCAAATACATGGTTTATGTAATAATATAGATTGGAAATTTCAAAACTTACATGTGATGGGCATAAGTAAAAGAATTAGAATCACCCATGTAAAATAGAGTGACAACTATGGATAATGTGATAAAAATAGTACCCCGTACAGTTGTAGGTCCTACAATGGTTTCCACTGGTGCCTAATATATAGTGTGAAGGTTCTTTGACTCTATAAAAGCATGTGTACGACTACATAAAGTTTTATCTTCCTGGATTTGGCTCTTACCATAAGAAGATCCATACTTTCCACCATGCCCAACAGACCAAGAACACATAGCCATTAATGCACCAGACAAATATTTCATTTCCCAATGGTATGAGGAACATCCACCACTCTAAGTCAGCATAACACTCTTACAAAACCACTATAATTGCCCCAATCACCCACAAAAATGGAAGGGTCTAGGTGGAATTGGATATGCTTCCCACACATTTCTAAACCTTCCACACTAGTAGCATATGACTAATCCACCACAGATTGTCACAGATGAAGGAGGTTGAGAAGGATGGCCCAAAGTACTACCTCCCCTCTTATAATACTCTTAAAGATTTATATTTCCTTCAAATAAACCACCACTTTCCTAACACGCTGCTAAAACTACCCCAAAAAACCCAGACTTTCTAACGCGATCAATCTCAACCATCAGGGATCAGTCAACTATATCAGAATAAATCTTCAACTTGAACAAGAATACATGAGACCTAATTTATAGACACAATACCATTTTTAAATTATGAGCCTTTAGTTACACATAATAAACCACCTCAGGTGAAAAATAGACCAAATCGGTAAAGGGGTTGGCATATTTCAACATGGTTCAATCCCTGAAATAGAGATACAGAAAAACCTAGGTCTTGGTAAGGGCCAAGGTCTCAAGGAAATACTCGTCACTGAATAAAATGTTGAAGTCCTTCCAACCCATCTAACCACGTTTTCTATAATGGACCACTGAGTCCCACCACCTGCAACTTAGCCCTTCTAGCATGAATGAATCACACTTCACTTTGACCTCTTTAGGAGTATCAAGAAACCTAGAAATACAATCAATGTTTTCAAACCAATTCGCATCTTCATAGGGGTCCATGATACCCCAAAATGAAGGAAGCTTGTTCTTTATAAACTCCTGATATTTTTCCCTTTTCGAACTTGGTTTGGTTTCCTTATCATAAGCATGATCAAATCCCCCTCCTTCATCCAATTATCAGATTTCCCAAACAACTACTTCCACTAATATGTGATCAACTAGTGAGGGATAACCCTCTCTCATCTCTTCCCATGGTTTCACAGGAAATCTCTAGGTAGGCATGATTCTAAAAAATCGATAAACACAAGGAAACCATCAATACAACGCCCAGAAATTTTTTAGTAATAATAAATTTTAAAAATTCCCATAAATCAGGATGAAACCATAACAACCATGAAAACAAGACAACCCAATCCACCCCCACTCAATTTCCATACACATTCTATAGCATATATATCACACCAAGAGGAAAATTCAAAGAAAACCTAAAACATCTCATGATAACCCAAGCCCCATCACAATGTGTGTTGGATAGACACCCCATTCACAAACAAAACCTCAATCCCTAATAGTCCAAGCTCCATTCTATCCATATTTTCGCAAATAACATGACCTAAATAAAGAGAAAACCCTTCTATAATACCATTTTTTCATGAATAGGGTTGGCATTCCATCCAACCCGACACCCAACCTAGACTATGACATGGCCCGAAGGGCATTCCCAATCCCCACGGGCTCAAAAATAGTGCCTATAAATCAAGAAACATCCTTAGAAATGATTTTTTCTAAGATAATCAATCATAACCAATTTAAATTAATAGTATAAAACTAAGAAACATCCATGAAATTTTATAATCCAAAATACATAACACAAGTTTGAATCAAACACTTTACAATTACAATAAAAAAACAAAATTACAAAAGTGTGGAGGGGACAAAAAGACCATTAGAACCTCCATGTGGTATGCTGTTCAACTCCCCATGACACCAACACCAACACCTTCCAATGAGGGAACCACTAGCACAAATAACCACCACCACCACCATGGGGAGACTTTCCATTACCTGGGTAAAAAATAACAAGGTATGCATACACCTGAGGGTGTATGTAGGGTGTGATCCAAATTCCTAGTATGATACCACCAAAAGATATTCCATACATTAACATTAGATAAAAAATTAACATTCTAGTTTTTAATAAATAGAAACCTGTGATTTAAAAAAACATGATTTGAAATTAAAAGAAAAGAGTAAGTAAAGACGACAAGAAAATGAACACCAAGCATAGCAAGAGAACCTTGAGAAATTAATAATGTAATAGGGTTAGAGGGGTACTAGGATACTCATACTCACTATGAAAAAACTATATTCTGGATACAATGGTCCTACTCGAGCCTCCAATCCCCATCACATATATGTTTAGTTAGTGTTGTTAAGTAATCTTATTAAGGAGACTAGGAATCGGCCCTACTAATTCTCATAATGTACCAGACCTAGTCTTCTCACCTAGATACCAAGGATACCCTTGTGTTCAACTTCATTTCCTACTTCATAAACACCACTTCTCACATGAACACACTTTCAATAATTGAAACACACCTGACCAAAAACCATTTTTAGTAAGAAAATATTTATTAAACCCTTACGCAAACCAAAATATTTGGAAAACATTATTCAGAACTATCTTGCAATTTATAATATCCATTTAAGAACCAACGAAATCATACTAAAATCATCAATCAATATTAAATCATGTAACCACCTAACACTTTCTTAGAAACTTCTAGAAATAGGTTAGAAACCACGACAATATGAAAGAGATGCCCTATAAAGGCAACATCACACCACATTCATCATTATTTAACCCAAAAAAACAAATTTGAACCCAAATTAGGTAAATATATCCACTGGAGAATATAAATCCCAGAAATTGAGAGATAATAAACCAATAATAAGGAATAAATAAGGAAAATAAGGAAAAGAGAGGCTTACTTGAAGATTTATTAAAGATTCCACCAAAATACACCCAAGTTTTAGAGCCCAATGAAGTGGAAGAGGAGTGGGTGAACATAGGTCTAGGGAGTTATAATGGGGGAGAAAATGGGTGATTTGGGGTTAAAATTTTGGAGGTTTATTTTAGGAAATTCAAACTTTTGAAATATCTGGTAGGGCATAGGGATTATGTGCACGGTCTACTAAACCATACACTAACAGTGTGGGTCCTTTGTCCAAGAGGAAAAGAGGATGAACAGTTTCCTAAGGGGAGGTTCATGAACATGTTCCAAGTCATGTGTCTCATACAGTTCCATTATCCAAGGTGGATAGTTATCCCACACACTCGTGTGCTTGGTCGTGTGACCTGGAGAGTGCCACTTTCCAAAGCGCATAGTTTCTACAAACCATGCGCTACCTCATGTTTGTCCTAAAAACCTTCATTTTTCTAAAAAAACTCACTATAAAGCCATTAAATAAATATAATACCAAAAATAAAATATAAAATACCTCAAAATAGAACCATGTATGTGCATCTCTCTCCCTTGAGCAATCATCGAGGTTAATTATCTATTTTTAGCGGAGTTGAAACGAGAACATGGTTGGAGAATACATAAAATTAAAAGTAATGGGAAAATAGAGATTTGAAGAAGAAGACTGATATATATTAAAATTATAAAACTATTAAAAAATATAAAAAACCTATAAATATAATTAAAATTTCCTACTAAGGTTTCCAACCCCTTGAAATGTAGATGGAATACAAATCTATAAGGAGAGGGGGGAAGAATTTTCTATCCAAAAACTTCCTCCAAAATATATCATGTTCTATCCCCATTAAATGTATTAATGTGAAAAAAATATTCTTTAAAATATTTATCCATTTTCTTGTTCATTCACACACAAAATTTCACCTCAATTTTCTATGTATTGTAAGAGTTATGGAAGATTTACTTCAGAAAATAATTCTGGTCTTGTGACTATTTGAATTTCCATAAGCTAAGTTCTCACGAATTTATATCCGTTAAGGAGGTGGAATAATGAATGTATATAGTTAATTAAGTTTTTCACTATCCTCTTATATATCTTCATGTCGAATTCCATCTCAATTGTGTTTTCACTTTGTGAGATATTGTCAAATCTTCAAAGTCATCCATTTTGTGCACAAATCTTGAGGCCCTGTTTTTGAGCTGGTTTTTTTCCAACAAATATTGGATTAGGATTTGGTTCCATTGGAATTAAATTAAGACCAAAATTTATGAAAGCCTAAAAAAATTCATAATTTCAATTAATGTATAAAAATTTCAGTCTGAAATAAAAAATTAAATTAAAACATTTTAAAATATGAAATTAATCCACTTTAACGATTAAGCTCAAATTACTAGTAAAAAACAAAAATGTGAAAAATAAAAATAAAATAACACTATGGTTGGATTAATAACCTTTAATTACATTAAAAATAATTGTGAAGATATTAGTCTCATCACTCCCCCACACTTAACAAATGCACTCTAGAGAAATCATCAAATATCCAAATCAAAATCCACACAAGAATCAAAAATGACAAAAAAATACATGATCATTTCAAAAATAGAATTTCATATTTTATCCAATATAAAAAATAACTCCCTTAAATTTTCAACCCTCATGTTTAAATTTTTCAACCTCAAAATTCATCCCTGACCCAACCAAAAGCTACCTCACATTGAATTTTATATTACTATTTACTCAAAAGATATTAAATATAAAGTTATAATCATACTTTAAAAATGAATTTATTTCCATAGGCTTTTGAAAATTATCATCTATCCATAGTTAAAGTCATAAATTTAATTTAATCATGATTTCTTTTCAAGGGAATTTTTTTTCTTAGGGTTGGTGGGTAAAATAATTTAAAAATTAAGGTTGAAAATGGAAGGTTGAACACTAAAGTAAAATGATTGAATATTCAAGTTAGAACCTAGGAAATTCATCACTAAATTCAATTTATAAATTCTAAACATAATACCACCCCATTTTTTGAAATGTTACATGAGTCATACAGTGATTACAATAAATTATTTCATCCAAATTCTCCCCCTTATTCATTTTTTTTCTTTTTTTTCTTTTTTTTTCTTTTTCTCATGGAGGATGAGATGAAAATTAAATAAAATTAATGAATAAAAATTAATTCCCTTGATTTGTGAGAGGGATATTATTCTCAAAAATTAGAAAACTGAATAATTCAAGCTCATCTCCACTATTTTTTTTCTTTCTTTTTTTATTTTTTCCACTTTTTTGAAGGAGAACTGAATGATAGAAATAAATCAGAATGAAATTATTACTTATAACTAATTATATCTTTATACACTACCCAAAATTATTACACACACCTTATACCACACAAAAATCAAGTACATCCCAAAGAACACAATGAAAGTCTCTCCCCCCATACTCAAACTTGACGACAGTAGTTTGTAATGTGACTGAAACCTATAAGGAAATTTATGGAATCTATGGGATATCAAAGGTATATTTAAATGTTAAGAATCAAGTTAAAAGTGTATAGAAAAATATGTTACTTAATCATGTCAAAAACATTTCATGAACTCTATATATTTGAAAGAGAAAAATCACATGTTATGGTTCTCACACAAAATCCATGTTCCACTCAAGAAAGTGTGGGTATTAAGAAGAATATTTCAAAAAAAATCATAATACCACATAGGACAATAAAAATATTTCTTTCACTTTTTAATTAGCATAGATTTAAAAAATTAGTCAAACTCATAAAAATATTTAAAAATAAAATTTAAGGAAAAAAATTCTACATCAATAATCATTTAAAATCCATTCTTTCAAAAATCATTCCAACTCTCTCAAAATCAATTAAAGTGTAAAAAATGATAAAAATATTCATTTAAGTTCAATTTTCCTAAAATATGTAAAACAAAAATATAAAACAAACAAAAACAAAAAATAAATTTTAAACTTCCCCCACACTAAAATTTAATTGTCCCCATTTCAACTTAATAAAATAAAAAGAAAAGGAAAGGAAGTACAAATAGGATGAAAGACACAACCGGAGTTTATTTTCCAATGGAATCCTTGAGTTAATATCATAGATACTGCCAATTTAAACACATAAATTAATAAAAAATTATGACATAATAAAAAAAAATACAAACAAATAGGAAGAGAAAATAATATAGAACATGTTTTGAACCCCTAAGTGGGTGCTAGGGTTTTATTGACCCAAGTCAACTAGTTGTAGCTGGCCATCCCCAATCTGAAGGAGGTGTGGTTTCTTGCTCAAGAACCACCATATATTATTTCTCCCAACGTTCATGAGTATATTACAAGACTGATGACAAACAAAGAAAATAAAAATAGCCCCAAACCCCAAAAGACATGAAAGAGATAATTTCATGTGCATAGGGTGAGGGAAAAGAATATAACAATAATCCTTATTTTTTTTAGTTGGAGGAGTGGTGTTAACTAGTAGTGAATATAATATAATAGGTTGTTTATTTTCTTCTATTTTGGGTTTGGAAAATTATTCCTTAATTATTTTTTGATTTTTTTCATTATCCTTATATGAACTAGTGTACACCTCGACTGGCTCCTCCATTATATCTTCAGCACAAGCAACTACTTCATCTTCCTTAACCAGGGTTTATAGTAGTGGTACTAAATCTACAAAATTTTCATAAGGGGGTTAGTTTTTAATTCAAAACTAATAATTTTTGAATAAAAATAATTTCATAAATTGAATCCCCCTCAAAACATTCAACTTCTAACTCTTTGTCCTTAAGTAGAACTGGTGGGAATTCACTTGTTGGAGAAGTAAGTGGATAATCAATTATTTATTCAACCGCACCAATGTATTCTTGAAATATAAGTGGAATAGGAATTTTATTATCTTAATTTTTCTATTCCATCCATATAACATTAACTACCTTAGAATCAGTGGAAAGGATCTTTATTTGGTTTCTCACTTCTTCAAGCATATTTAAAATCTCTTGAAGAATTATGGAATTTTGTTTAATTTTTATAGAATTTTTCTCCATTTGATGTGAATTTTGTGGCATTTGAATCTTCATAGATTCTATACAAATGAAAAAGTCATTATTGGGAAATTAATATGAAAAATATCCTTCAAATTCTATCTTGAACTATGAAATGAAAGATATGTAATAAATCTCTTATTTTAGTTTTTGAAATTTATGATTTTTTTTGTTTTTTATGAAAAACAACATGTGAAATCTCTTGGACTCCTCAGAAATGGTACCAAATTTTTGACAGTTACATTTCACGAACTACTATGCAATTGGATTATTATTCTCCTAATAATGTACCATATTGGCACAACCTAGAGTCAATCTTAAGGGGGCCTCTCACACACACTAAATTTCTATTGTCATAATTATAATATTACTAATATAAAATTAAATTATATAAATATAGGGTTTGAAAGAATAATTTAATATAAATATATATATATATATAAATGTAATAAAAAAACAAATTAAAGTTAGAAGAGAGAAGGAAGGAAAATTTTCTCATGAGCTCACTATGAATGGAATCACTGTTCTCAGTGGGTTCATAATATTCAATTCAATGAGGTGATCAACACCTATCACTCCTCACCTTATCATTTGTATTGTTATTACCCCATACTTAGACCTACATATATAGGTAAATCCACTTATAAACTTCATCTAGAATACCACTTAACTAACCATCACTACCCATGTCATGCTCCACCATATTCATAGCACAAATAGTGATAGGAATTATGATTGATAAATAAAAAAGAAAAACTTGAATGATAGATAAAACAGGGGGAATGATCACCATAGTCGATTTAACCATTTCCAAAATTCTTATAATTTAATAAATATAATAAATTAAATTCTATTAAACTGATTCACATCACTGCTCCCACCCTCAAACAATTGATGAGGTAAGTTCTCTTTTTTTAGTGGAACTAAGAAGTGAAAACAGTGGGAGAACATATAAAATGAAAAGAAATTGGAGAATAGCTATATGAAGAATAATATTAATATATATTAGAATTATAAAACTATTCTTACAAATAAAAATCCTAAAAAGGTACTAAATATTTTCAACTAAGGTTTCCAACCCCTTGAAATAGAGGTGGAGTATGAATATATATGGAGAGGGGGTGAATTTTCACTCCAAAAAATTCTTCCAAAATATGGAATGTGGTATCCCCATTAAATTTTCAAATTTAAAAATTTATTATTTTTTAATGTATTTATAAATTTTATTTTTCATCCACCCACAAAATTTTACCACAATTAGCCATCTATTTCAAGAGTGTGTCATATTTACTTCATAAAATATTGGCATGTTGATTGTTTGAATTTCCATACACAATTCTCTCAAGCATTTATTTTCTCAAAATATGTTGAATAAATCATTTAAACAGTTAATGAATTCATTTCCTAGTCTCTTATATATCTTCATGTCGAATTTCAACTCAATTAGGTTAGAACTTTGTGATATATATATTCCCATCATCAAAATTCATCCATTCTGTGCACATATTTTGAGGCCTGGATTGTGATCTAGTTTTGGGTATCTAAATGTCTTATTTTTCTTTGGGTATAGTTGAGTTAAATTAATCCCATCATGTATGGAAGAACAAAAAAAATGAATTTCCTGGTTTCAATTAGTGTAGAAAAAGTTATGTTTAAAAAAATTAAAATAGTTTAAATTCTAAAATGAGGCCATTTTAGTGATTAAGAAAACACTACTAATAAAATCTAAAAATATGACAATTTACCAAAAAATAAAACCATGGTGAGATTAAAAAAATGAATTATAGTAAAAAAATGTGTGAAAATATTAGCTTCATCACATTCCATCATGCTCAAGGTTTAATTACAGAACAATCCTTACATTCTTTTATAGTTACAAACCCTCCTTCTAAACCTCTTTAATCTTCACATAAATGGTTAGTTGTACATCCATTTGATCAAGATAGGATTTATCCCATTACCTAAATATTTAAATATCTATATTAAAATCCATAAGTATTGGATACATTTTAATCCTCACCATAGAAAAGCTGACGTGATCCTTCTGACTTAGAGCATCATCCACCTTGTTTTCCTTCCCATGTCAATAATGTATTGAGTAGTCATGATATTAAATCAAATACAACTATAACCTTTGTTAAATATTAAACTATTTATGTTTTAATATATAATTCACACTTTTATGATCTGTATATATATCACACATTTATCCATAAAGTTAATGTATCAATATTTTAAAAAAAAATTACCACTACTGGATACAAATCATTGGTGGATAATTTTTCTCATGACTCAAAAAATATAGTGAGACATATTTTACCACTGTTTCATTTTTAATGGGAACACATACCAATCCCTTCATTGATACATCACTGTACAATATAAATCCAACTCTAATTCACAATATTTTAAACACAGATGAACTAACCAACCTTCTCTTAAACTCCTTGAAATTATCTTCACATTCAACTATCTAAAGAAAATTGAATCCTTTCTGAGTCATCTTAATTATTTGATTTTATAGTTATGATAAATTTATCAAAAATCATTTATAATATCTAACCAATCCAAAAATATATAAATATAGGTCACATTTTTTATTCTGATAAATTTTCAAATAAATTCAATCTTTGAAAGAACTATCTATATACCATCGCATGCAATTTCATGACCATAGAATGATACTTTCTATATATAGAATTCAAATTTCCTAAATTTTTCATACATATTATCTATTATCATAGTCTTAAACACAATCCAAAAATTATCTAAATAATCTTCCTTTCTCTCAGAATATTTGATAATATCATCTACATAGAAGGGGAATGGGTAATGACACTATTCATTAAATCCATCGCATGAAGATAGCAGGGAAATTATCTAAATCATTACCATCACATCCATTTTTTAATGACACTATTCATTAAATCCATGAAGATATCATGGGAATTGGTTAGTATGAATGGAATCACTATGTATTCATATTTTCCATACCATGTATGAAAAGATTTTTTCGGTATATCCTCCATTTTGAACCTTAATTGATGATATAAAAATGGATGGTTGATCTTGATCTCTATGGATTTGACAAAACAATTATCAGTGCATGGTAAATGATACATCTTCTTGATGGTGATCTTGTTATGTTCGTACTAATAAATGAAAAGATGCATTGACCTATCCTTATTCTTAACAAAAATAATAGGTGTTCCAAATGGTGATGAACTTGGGTATATAAATCCTTTTTCTATTTTCTATTGGAGTTCCTTTTTCAATTCCTATAACTACATTGGGTTCATTATATGGGGAATTTTTAAAATATGCATATCACCGGGTATGAGTTCTATTAAAAAATCAACTTCACAATTTAGGGTAAGACTAATAAAATATTTAGGAAATACATCATCATATTCTTGAGCAATTATCATACTTAAATTTTGAGTTTATCACCAACCATTTGAGCTATATATTCCTCATGAGTTGGTTTTAAAACCCATATAATGAAAGTAATTTTCATTAGAAGTTTATATTTATACTTACAATTATATATAATTGTAAGTTAATTTAGAATATGTGATGTGACTTCCCTTCCATATAAATTTATAAGGGATCTATATAGATAGATCTAATTCATTCCAAAAATCACATAAAATCCAACTAGAAGGATAATACCAAGATTTTAAAGAAGCATATTCCCAAAAAATTATATCAAAGGGGAGTTATATACTTTGGATGAAATAATCATACCCTTAGGAGTTTTCACTAATAGTTTAGTATCAAATCATTGAGGTCATGATGTGATTCCCTTAGATAATTCCACAAATATAAAATATTGGGTGGAACCATATATAAATATGAAATTTAAAGTTCATGAATGCATAATAAGCATTCCTTTAAACATTTGATTATAGATATCAACATTTACTAACACAAAAAATTTTAACGTGAGTGTAATGTAATAAAAATAAAAGTAATAAATCATATTATATTGAAAATCACTCCTAATATGTTATATATTTTGAAACCTTATTATAAACCCATAAGACTTTTGGTTCATCCTATATAAATTTAGTTTATCATAGGTTTTTATAGGCTCTATCCTCATATTACTCAAAACTTGGACTCCATAAATAACTAAACTGCACTCTAATACCAAATGTGGGGACCCAAGCATAATTTAAATGAAAATACGAAAATTTTACACAATTATTCATTACATTTCTTAATAATACACACCATAGAACTGTAAAAGTTTAGTGTATTTAGAGACAAGATACACAATAAATTTATTTCTTGAATGATCTTTAATATCTCTCAAAATGTACTTATCAAATTTTATCCTTTTTAAACATATCCTACTCAATAACTTTCTTCATAACCTGGGGAAATTGAATCATAAGAATGGGTAAGATAAGTTGATCAATAAGGGTGAACATGGGAGATAAAATTAAAAGATAATAAGTGATAATAAGTTAAGCATAAGGGTATTATAATAGAATAAAGGTATATAAAGATCATTACCAAGGAGATAAATATCATAGCCTGAGTTCGAGAAAAAGAAATAATATACAATAGGACATAAGTCATAAGAGTGAAGAAAATTAAACTACCATGGTCAATGAGAGAATAACAAAGGCATAATAATATGTTGTAAAAGAGTGTTATAAAAGTGTAGAATAAAAGTAATATTTAAATTCTACCCACCAAAAAATTTATTAAATGGAAAGCTTGGGCTGACCACCCTTGTACCTTCTTTTTCTTGGTATAACTGTTTGCGTACCCTCTTCATCTTGGGCTAACCTATCATGTACCCTTTGAGCTCATGATATATATAACATTACATAATTAAATATATATAGATATAAAAATCCATAAATAACATAATTATAAACCATATATATGTATTCCAAAAGAACATAAGATCATTTATCATTTCTTTAAAGCATAATTTACCTATTAAAAAGAAATAACTTTCATAAAAATTTCCTCAAAACTTCATCATAAAATATCTAGATAAATAAGGTGTGTGGTATTATTAGATCACATCCATAGTTAGATATTATTATCATTAAATTATGTTGACATATATGTAAAATACTTTTATAAAAAAATTAAAAAAAGTTTTGAAAAAAAAAAGAAGAAATCTTTCTGTTTTGGTAACTTTTAAAAACAAAAAAAAATTATAGAACAGTCATATAAAATTTTATTATAAAAACCATGTAAACATGAAAATTAATCTTCATAATGATTAAGGGTTGAGATGGATGGAAAAGTTAGACAAGTGGTAAATGCTAAAAACATTTTACCACTTTTATAAAGAGTGTCAAAATTGACTGATACGGTACATGTTAAAAACATTCCAATTTCAAACCTTTTTTAAAAGTAAAATATAGTTTAAAATGGCATTAAAATAATCCAAATATATAGAATAAAATTTTTCAAATAGTATATATAATATAGATATGGAAACAAAATATTCTTGATAAAATAGAATAAATAAGGTTGGTTTATCTTAAAAACATTATTTCAATATTTTTGAGTACCATGGAGGTTAAAATATAAAGAATACATCGAAACCACAAAAATAAAAGAAAAATATATATGGGTTTTAATATAGAAATAACATACAATTACCCTAATGTAAATTGAAACATAAACAATACTAATAAAAGTGAGATTATAACACAAACCCTTACATAAATATTATACTTAGTTGAACATGATCTAAAATACTTTATAATAAATTTAAATTTATTATAAATCCATATTAATATAATATTTTCATATATATTACTTTTTACTAATAAATTATAATTTCTTATTTCCCATTTATTAATAATTCTTTGTTAAAATCAAAATTTGGGGTTAACTATTACATTTTCCATGTATGTTTAGGTTAAAAGGTTTCGATACTTGTGGTTAGTTCATAGTTCTATAATCTTAATCAAGTTAAAAATATCATATTTATTTATTATATACACTTTTATGACCATAAATTTAAGGAAATAATTTAAAACAGAATACATCACTTCTTGGAGTCAGTAATCCACACATACACACGAGTGATGTTTTCATTATTTGATGGATGGAAAGAAATGAAGGTGAATAATAATTTATCTTTATAGAATCCTTATTATGTTATAAATATAATATATATTCATTAAGTCTATATTTATAACCAGTCATGTGTGGTAGTAATAAAAAATTAAATACATTGCTTCATAGAGGTGGCAGTTCGCATGTATTCATGATAAACATTTTCATTTTCCATTAGATAAAGTGAGTTGGATAATGGTTATTCTATAACTACTAATGATAATAATTCCATTATCTTGAGTTGTTTATAGAAAATGTGTAAGAGGTGGAAAAATAAATAAACTTGAAATAACTCAGTTAAGATAATTATATCTCCTTTGGGTATCCTCCTTTACAAAACACCTAATGCCTTAGTAGGTGTGTATTTTTGTGGCACCAGAATATCTACAGTGTGGGAAGGAGAGCTGGAAAGTGATTTGAGAAGATCTTAGCCAAGATAATGATAGTGTGTGGATAACTAAGGAGAAGATTTTCCCTTTCATATGAGAGAGGATTGGAACCCTTGAAAATATTAGGAACTTTTAAATATAATAAATGACATTCCCAGGTACATTGGCACAAAAAAATACAATTTTACAAGATAAGGTGTTGTAGGATGAAATCCACTCAACTAATAAGATTAGGGATGTAACAACCATGAATATAATAAACTATAGTTAGTGTATATTTTATTACATTGGAATAGATACAAGGGATATAATCATAAAGTACTAATCCATTTAGTACTCTAGTCGAACTAGATACATACATGATACCCATTTTACATTGGGAAATAAAATATAAAACATAGTAATAAAAACATTTAGAATCCTTGAACTTGTTCCAATAATTCTTCTTCATATCATGGGAAAAGGTAATAAAATAAGTGTGACCTTAGATTCTCAGTAAGTGTTATGTAAGGTAGAATCTGTCACAATTGCATAAGGAATAATCTATATGGAAAGGTAAATTAATAAAATCACATGCCATTTAATAAATAAATTGATCATGAAAAACATCCATGGATAATATCAATATAGTTATCTCATGGATAATAATAACTAAATTATCAAGGAATGAAATACATAATATTAGACGTCATGATCACAAAAATTATGACATTTATATCGTCAATACCTTGTGCTAATATAGTTTAATTGATGGTTAGGTATACAAAAAAATCCAATTAATTTGGCCAACTGATTCATCTGACATGACTATAAATGCATCGCGGGGCTATCTATAATCGAGCCTCACTCTTCACTCCATGTAAAATTAATTAATCATATATTGAATGATTAATAATTTTATAAACAATATGAATTTTTAATAAATATTCATATTGATTAAAGAGTACAAATTTATAAATATTTTCCCCAGTCCATCAAATAACTTTCTGAGTAAAACACCATATGTAAAAATGGTATACAGTTTACGAAATAATAAAATCTATGATACAAAGAATATGGATATTTAAGAGAAATTTAATGTTTAATTATAACAAGAAATTTAATGTTCCAAGAGAAATTTAATGACCATAAAATTAATTAGAGATAAGATATGACCATCATTTCATTGGGAATATAGGTTTTGTAATACAATAATATCCTTTGGAAAAATAAATAAAATAGAAGTGAAATATTAAAATAATATTTCATTAAATATTTTTCTCTATAAAACCATTTAAAATGTGTATAATAAGATAAATATCATAAAATGGTTCTGATAGTGGGCAAGTATGTTTGTGTCGTCTATGTTAAAAAACATTCCATTTGAATTTTTATAAAGAGAATAAAAAATGAACCAATCAAAAAATGACATAAATATTCATTTCAAACCATTTAAAAGTCAAGGAAAACATAAAATGTCCTTAATAAATCATTTTAGTAATATAAAGGACTTTTTTAAAACTATTTTGAAAAGTATGGTCATTGAAGAAAAATATACATGATGAAAAAGATAAATAAGATCAAATTTTCTTTTATATATTTATCCTGAAATAATAACTTGAATTTAATCATAAATATTTATTAATAAATATATATATTCATTTTAAATACCTCAAAGGATCATTATATACACCATATAAAATTAAATTGGTGCATCATACTAAATATGTCACAATGGAGTGAAAAATGAGACGAAATCCCTTGACTCGCACTTCCTCTTAGTTAAACATGATTTGACCTCCAATATAATGGTTTTACAAATGTTATTAATTTTTTACAGAACCATATTCATTTATAATATCATATATTATATTCTTATAATATCTTATCACCCCTTCATTAACAATATTTCATTATTATCATTGTGTCGGGTGTTAGATGCTTCATTTTCCCATGCATGTTTTGTCACGGATCTTCTGATACTTGTGTATAGGATATAGTTTCATCATATATAGAATTATATTAATGTTATAAATATAATATTTATTTATTATATACATTTTTAGAATCAATCTTTAAATTAGGACATATAAAATGAATCTCACCGCTTCGTGGAGGCGGTAGGTTGTACGTATGATCGAGCGTTGTTATCAATTCCTTAATAGTGAAAGGGTGAGGAATTAGATGATATATTAATTTTATAGAATAAATATCATCTAATAAGTATCATATATATTAATTTTTCCAACATTATGACTATACATGTGAGTTGGTAATGGAAGACAAATGACATCGGTTATTGAGGTGGTAATCCATCATACACACAAACAATGGATTTGTTTCCCAATTGATGAAGAAGGATATGGATAAATAATATGGAATTAAATTAATAAAATAAAAATATATGGTACATAATTGGTTTTTATATTGTAATTTTTAGGAAATAATTGAAGGTGTTAAAATAATAAGTAAAATGAAATAGATTTGTTAAGATGATTACCTTATCTTATAGATACCTCCTTCCTATATATTCTTAAGGGTCATAGGGTTGATATT
The DNA here is from genome assembly GCA_963277665.1 of Viscum album. NCBI lineage: Eukaryota > Viridiplantae > Streptophyta > Magnoliopsida > Santalales > Viscaceae > Viscum > Viscum album. The sequence goes on from OY728121.1 coordinate 1,300,543,547, forward strand.
TTGGGTAGAAAAAATCGATATAAAACATGGATAAGGATGTTGGGAATATATTTTTGAAGTTTTTTTTTTCTAGCGATTTTGATTTAATTGTTGTAAATAAGAGAGGGTAGGGGTGTCCATTTATAAGTATGAGAGAGGACACACTTGCAATTTTTAAAAATAATAAAATATATTAATTTATTTAATAAGAAAAATGGTTCCAAAATAAATAATTTCTGAATATTAGATAATATAAAGTATAAATATGTACAAATAATATAAATTATACACGTTTTTATGTTATTTTGACCCCTATATCTTTAGTTTAACCCCCAGTAAACTCATTTTAACCTTAACTGCAGTGATTTTTTTTACTATTTTTACTATTTATTAGGGCCAAAAATGAAATTTGTATAATTAAAAAAAATACTTATTAAAAATATGTGATCCATTTTATCAAATTAAATTTATATAATTTTTGGAATTTAATATAAATTTAATCCCATAAAATGCGATGAAAAACGTTTTTTCAGAAAAAATAATGTTTTTTTAATTATAATAATAATTATGCCAAATTCAAGTATAAAATTCATTAAAAAGACCAAAATTATATTATTAATAATATTATTGAACAAATTATTCTTTGAAACCATTTTAAAACAAAATTTAACCTTTTAAATTCTTTAAATGAAAAGTTAGTTTTCGACAAAAATTAGTATTTTTCAGTATTCATTGAAAAATAAAAAAAATTAGACAAATAATGAAAATTAATCCAAAGATAATTTTGATATTTTGAATTTGAAAATTAATTTTATTTTATAAAATAAATTTTCTATTACATTAAAAAATTAATTATATTATTTTCACACACAAAAAAATTATTTTTGAAGAAAGTGTATTTTTTAAGAATAAAATGATTTTACAAATAATTGAGTGTTTATCTTCTAAGAATTAATCGATAAATTTGTATTGAATAAAACCTTAATATATATTTCATAATGTGTTTATTCCTATTTATACCCACCTATTCAATGGCTAGGTTATAATATTCATATTTAAATAATAATATTTTGTGGTTTGTTTAAGCTCGGTGGTGTGTGTTATATACGCTATTGAACATAATGTTCTTTTAAAATATCAATATATTACATTCTTCCCTCCTAAAAAAATCCTCAAAATTTACATAGATATAATCTTCTAAAAAATGAGGTTAGTTCTTCTTCATAACATCCTCAGGTTCCCACATTTCTTCCTCTATTTTATTATTTCTCCAAAGTACCTTTAATAGTCAAATCATCTAATTCATAAATACTTTTTCTCTAGTGACAATAATCTAAATAGAACCTTCACAATAAGATAGATAAAGTTTCAATTCTATTTATTTAGATGTAAGAGCATGCATTGGTTCTGGAAAGTACTTCCTTAACAAAGAGATATGGAATACATCATGTGCTTTAGAGAGGCTTGGTGGCATTGTCAAATGGAAGGCCACATCTCTAATTATTTCTTGAATTTTTAAATTTATGATCTGCCTCAGTCTGAGTTTCCATTTATTAAAAAATATTATAACACCTTTCCATTAAGACACTTTCAATAAAAATGTGATATCACATTTGAAATTCTTAATATATACTCCAATAATCAGTAAAACTCTTTTGACTACATTTAGCTACTTTAATATGTTCCTAAATAGCCTTTAGCTCTATCATTGTCTAATCAAAAAGTAATGGGCTGACAATATTCATTTCACTAAATTTATCCCAACAATTTTGAGTATATAATCGCTTGCATTATAATGCTTCATACAGTTCCATTTGAATACCCGAATAGAAGCTATTATTATAGGAAAACTATTCCAAAGGTAAATAACGATCCAAAATACCTTGATTGTAAAGTGAGGATGACCTCAACATGTATTCCAATGTTTCAATAGTCCTTTTGGATTGTCCATCATTTTGAGGGTGATAAGTGGTACTCGAACAATGCTCAGTATCCAGAACATTCTGAATACTATTCTATAATTTTGATGTAAATTAGGGATCATGACCATAAAAAACTAAAATAGGTGCACCATGAAGTATTATAAATTAATTAATAAATATTTTTTCAAGTAACTCATGATTTAAGTCTTCTCTTATATCATGGAAAGTGAAAATTTAGTAATACGATCAATAATAACCCATATTCCATAATTATTTCTAGGAGTTTTTGGTAATCCATTGAAAAATTCCATAGTAATTTCATCCCAATTCCACATCATAATAGGTAGATATTTCATGACTACACTAGTATATTTTCACTTATCCATCATCTAATAATAAACCAATCATCATGATACATAGTTATAAATTTATATCTTCATATTATCCCTCTAAAAATGTTCATTCAAATCCCAATACATATTGATACTACCATAGTGTATTGAGAGATTTGATCTATGATCATCATCCAATAATTCCCTTTTCATATTTAGTATTTATGGAATACATATCCTCTTTACATATTTTATGATAGCATCTTTATATAATAATTTTGTCAATTTCCCATCATTCATGTCTTTAATTTTATTTTAAAAATTCTCATCATCACTCTGAGAACATTTTATCTTTTCCAATAAATATGGTTTAGCCATCATTTGATAAAGTAATGATGTATCCCTTTACTTAATAATTTACATATCTATATTTAATAGATCCATAAATGTAGTATCCCTATCATTCCTCATTTTGGATAGAACTCCATGATCTTTCCTGCTTAATGTATCTGCAACTTCATTTTCCTTCCTTGGGTGATAGTGAGTCAAGAAATCATAATCCTTAAGTAGCTTGAGCCATAATATTTTCCTAATGTTGACCTATTTATATGAAAATTTATATTTTAGACTCTTATGATCTGTATATATCTTGTATATTTTGATATAAAGATAATTTCTCAATATCTTTATAGGAAATATTACAACTACTAACTCAAGATCATGAGTTAGAGAGTTTTTTCATGAGTCATTAACTCTCTAGATGAATATATAATAACTTTATCATTCTTCATAAGTACACAACCAAGTCCCTTATTTAATTCATAATTATATCTCACAAAACCATAATTTCTTAATGGTAAAGTAAATATTGGATCATTGAATAATATCATTTTCAATTCCTTATAAAAAATCTTATTCATTTTCCATGTAAAATTGACCCCTTCACGTATAATCTTAGTCAACGGATTATCCAATCAGCCAAAATTTTGAACAAACCACTAATTCTTTTTGGGGGGGATGAGTTCTGCTCAATGACCAGAACCCTGCAATTTATTCAAAAAAAAGAGAATACAAATTACATGAGTTAAAATGAGGGAAATTTTCTAGAATCTCTAATAAAAAAAGGAATCAAATCCGGAGGGAGATCATTCCTCCAAGTGATCTCATGAGAGACTCCCACGTTGGCGAGACCATTGGCGATCTTGTTTGATTCATAGAAGGTGTGTGTAGTAATTAAGTTGAGACTGTTGAGCGAGGTGAGGTAGTCAATCCATCGGGGGGTGAGAGACCATGCTAGGTGAGTCACACCCTTCCAGATAGCTTGCACAATGGTATAAGAGTTTCTCTCAATCCAGATGTTTCTCCAGTTGAAAAGTTTTTCAAAAGAGATGTCATGAATGATAAATAACGACCCATACTTTACATACATTGTTAATACTTCAAAATTGAAGCACACTTATTACAACATATGACAAAACCACAAAGGACCGTATAGGTATAGTGTCTTTAGAAACTGGGAAACATAAACAACTGGTTCATAAATCTTCTACAGTGTCTCCCATTTATTTCATCATATCTAGGGTCCCTTTTAGCACATTCTACTTAATATCCATCTTCCTGACCTGGGGAAAAGAAAACATAAAAGGGTGAGCTCAAATGCTCAGCAAGGGCAAATAAAGGAAATAAAAAACATATCATATCTTTTTGAAAATCATAACCTGCAAAAGAGATCATAATATCTTAACATGGAATAAATCATAGAAGTGAAAATGAGATCCCCATAATCATAACATGAAACTTGAAACTTTGTGGCATGCACACATAATCATGGAAAATCATTTCTTGTTAGTCATGACTCATTTCCAAGACTATCTTAGTGGACAAAGTCCCTTTCTGAACCGAGTTCACTCCTCGTTTGAGTCCTGTATCACTGAACCGCAAAAACCTTCCGTTCCATCCATGTCTATCTCATGAGATATAAATCTTTACCCAATGCATTGGAGGGAGATATAGGTCCCACCCATCTTATAATTAATCCTTTCTTATGTGTGCCACATAATCATAAACCATACATCATAGCGTAACCCATGTAATAAAAATGGGATTCTTAAACAACATGACATCATAAAACAATTCATATAAGATAAAGTAATTCATAAAAAATATTTCCATCACAACATAATAAAATCCATGTAATAATAGGGATAAAAACAGAACCCTTTTATTATCTTATATGGAAAATAATTTTGATAAAATACTTGAACTTCATTCTTGAGGAAAATATCATTTCTACTTCAAAAACACTTTTCCTTTCTTAACATGTCATACAATTTTAAACTAAAAGAAGTTGATTAAAAATAAACTTGAATACTTGTAAATGAAGCTTCTTGGAAATAATGTTTTAGAAATCCATTCATGTCGTATAAGTTAAAAAAAACATTCTTCTCGTACTTTTGTCGGAAAAGTCAAAAAAGTACCTCGTACGAAAAACGACAAAAGATTCCTTTCATATCTTTTACTAAAAACTCACCGAAGGGTTAAATTGGATTTAAACAATTGTAGGTGGATGGAAATAATATTACATATTTAGGAAATATGGATGTGGATGATAAAATACACCCCAGTAAATACTAAAGTATAAACAATCTCGGATAAAAATGAGATTGTGATATTTCCCTTACCTTAGGTCCGATTTGCTTTGTATGTGTCCGAAGATCCTGTATAATGGTTTAAATAATGTTATTTACTTATTCCATAATCATACATATTGATATGATATCATATATGGTCATATTCTTAGCTTCTTGTTAGTAATATTTTATTGTTACTTGTTACTCGGGTCTTTATTGCCTTTTGTTCTTATGCGTGTTTTGCCGAATAAATTCTTATTCTTCTTTTAAGTTTATAGATACCTTATATCCATAATGGTGTTAGTGTAACATATATCATATTTATTCATTCAATTCATTTATATAATTACTATGTAATGATGATCATGTAGAACGAGTCGCATCACATCGTGGAGACGGTATTCCGTACGTACCCACGAGTGATGATATCATTCCTATGATCGTGGAATTGTATTGGAGTATATGTATATTATTTCAGTATCAATATTAATTTATAATAATCATAAATAGTTACTAATTACACCATTATACCCATCCTTGTAAGGTGATGGTGGAAAATAGATTACACCACGGCGTGGAGACGGTATTCCGTACGTACGCACGCGCGGTGATTTCATTTTTCCGTAGGATGGATAGAAGGTGAATTAGGGTTGTTTCATATTTATAATAACATATCAGTATGTAATTAATACTGATGTTATTACTTTTTCATTAAACAACTAAAGAAGAAGATGTTGAAGAAGAAAGAAATTGAAAAGATCGGTAATGGATATTACCTCTTGTTTGGAACGCTTCTTTGAATCCTCCACTTAGGGAACTAAGATTGGTATTTGAAGAAGACCAGGACCTCTAGGATTATTCTAGGAAAGTGGAGAGGATAAAATGGCCGGGTTTGGCCGAGCTTGAGTGCTCAAATTGGTGTGAGGAGGAGGGGGAGGAGGTGCCCTTTTATAAGGGAGGAGAGGGGTACCTTAGGAATATCTCAAAATATTATTTTATATTAAAGTCAAAATCGGTTTATAATGGTTCCAAAGGGTTTTATTTCGAAGATAAAGTGGGTATGGGTCGAAATCCTATCAACCAATAGGATTTAGACAAGTTTAGGGTATTATTTTAACCTTATCAATTAGATTTAACTCTAAGTTAAATAATTTAACTTTTACCGTGTCTTTTTGTTTTCTTACACTATATGGTTAATACACTTACTATAACATGCCAAACGAACCCCAAATTGTTTATTATTAATATATATATCCTTATCTAAGTCATTTGGCCGAACCTTAGATTTTTAGGAATAAACTAACAATTAATAATATAATATTTGATTTAAAAACTATTTTGTGTCAATTTTGACACTATTTGATATATGATTTTTGTGAAAGTCATAACAGAATTATATGTTCTAACCAAGTTGATTAAATAAACATTAATATATCATAGTAACCTAGAAAATTATTGGAATTCATAAAAAGTCTCAAATTACATTTATTTTGGTGCTTATAACATCAATTATGTCAATATTTCATAAATAAGATAATTACTGCATCATAATTGTGTCATAAATAAATTAAATTATTTAATGTCTAAAAATTATAAATAAAATACCATCATGTAGGAAATCTTTTTAAATTTCTAATGAATATTTATAGTCGAATTTATCTTATGTATAACCCCATATTAAAAATTATTTACTTATTAAACATTGATTTTAACTATTTTAACCCTTCTTTAAATAAATTAATAATAAATGTCCTAATCTAATCCAAGTGGACCTAAATGGTCATATTTTATTCCTAAGTTTGTTTTTGGTCGAATTACACTTTTACAATAGAATTAGGACATGTGTTAGGGTAATAATAATATCATTTTTACCCTTAATTACCCTATTTACTTTTAACCGTGGTAAAAAGTAAAAAGTTACTATTCACCAAAAAATTATTTTCATCTCATTGAACCACATTTTAGTCCTTGATATTAACCGTGTCTCTCGGATTTTCGAAATTCCATTCACAGAAGTGGTAAAATTAAGTTTTATGCAAAATTCAGTTTTTAACCTACCACTTAGTGGTTTCACTATTCATCAAAAATTGAAAGTTTTCAGAAAAATACCAAAATTTCACCCTAGGATAATTTCGGTATTCCAAATCCAAAAATGAAGTCCATTTTGAAAGATAAAATTTATAAAATTTCAAAAAGTGGTTATTACTATTCATAACGGCTAGTTTTAATAATATTTTAATAGCATGTCGTTGTTTAGTGAAACTCAGTATTGCGTATGATGCAAGCTATCGAGGAAGGTCGCGATTGCGTGTAAAGTAAGCCAAGCTGGTATGTAGTGAAGGATTCCTTTGATGATATATAAAAACAAAATATTACTCATAAAAATCTCGGGTGTTACATGATACCCATCATTTCGGCCTCTAGAGCAGAAGTAATGTCGCAGCTTCTATAGAAACATCCGAGAATCTGGTCAAGATGGTCTCTGAAAACACCTCTACATCCCAAAGAACTAGGGTTTCCCTTTGAGGCTCTGTCAACATTGAATTTAATCCAACTAGGAGGAGGATCCTTCTAGAAGACTTCAATAGTGTAATTCGGTTTTGGATATATTCCACTCACTCCAATCCGATGGAGGGTTTCAAGATCAATGACAGAATTGTCACAATGGTCGTTTTTGATCATGGTAGCCTCTTTGATAGTAAGAAGTATCCTCATTTAACCTGCATTTTGTTTAAATGAGATATTGTTGAAAATGAAATCATTTCTACCATACCAGAGGATATGCATAATCTCTGCAACAGCAGTGAGAAAAAGGTATCTAATTTACGGTGACCTCGAAAACTCAATCGTCCTTTTCAACTGCGAGAAAATAAAGTTATCCAAAATCCATTTTCACTAAAAAAGGTAAAATATTTAATGCCAAAGAGAAGTAGCAGTCTCACAAGATAAAAATATTTGGTTTATGTCCTATTGATGTTGGTTACACAATCTACATTTAGAGAAAATATTAAATCCATAAGACTGTAGACAACCATCGGTGGGATCTTTTTGGTGAGCAATTCTCCAAATGAGGGTAAGATGAGAAGGTTTTATCCAAACCTTATTGAAGTTGGAAATCCAGCTGAGATTATCATCAACATTAGAGAAATGGTGATTATAATATTTTTTTGAGTCCAACAAGCCATTTTTAGCGGGTTCTCAAACCAGAAAGTCATCATTAGAAGTGAAGTAATAATTCTCAACAATCTCCTTAATAGAATCTGAAAGATGTGAACCAGAAGAATTGATCACGTCCCTAATGGAGAAGTTAGTGGGATCAAGAGTAAAAGAATTAGGCATCTCCGATATAAGAGGGGAACCAGTCTAGTTATCTAACCAAAAATTTAAAGTGGATTCTTTACAAACAATCCATCTATAATTTTCCAAGATATAAGAATAAGTAGATTAAATCAAGGGTCAGATAGAGGAAGACATGTAGTGAAAAATACCAGATTTAAGCTTATCAAGAAAACGAGTTATGGGAAAATTCATGGGATGAGAGTTATTATTAATGATGGACCAAGTAAATTTAGCCTGGAGAGCCTCATTAAAGGTTTTAAGATTTTTAATTCCTATGCCACAAGTGATTCGATTAGTCCTTATAGCTTTTAGAATACATAAATATATCATCAATAAATACCAAAATAAAATTATCAATATATTCATTAAATACTTTGTTCATTAGATCCATAAAATTTGAGGGTCCATTAGTCAATCCAAATGGAACTATTTTAAATTCATAATGTCTATACCTCATTCTAAATGTTGTATTTGGAATATCTTCCTTATTTATTCATAATTGATGATACCCAGAATGAAGGTAAATATTTGAAAAATATTGAGCTCCATGAATTTGATCAAATAAGTCATCAATGTGAGGCAAAGGATGATTTTTCTTTATCATGATGGCATTGATTTCCCTATAATCAATGCACGGCCTCATAGATCCATATTTATTTTTAATGAAAAGAACAGGGGCTCCCCAAGGTGAAATAATGGAGTATAAAAATCCCTTATTACTTAAATCCTATAGTAGTTTCTTTGACCCCACCAATTCCACCATGTGGATTCTATAAATATTTTTTGATATATGTCTTGCATTAGGGATTAAATCAATTTAAAACTCAACTTCACACTCTAGAAAATTCATAGGTAATTACCTAGGAAATACATTAATGTATTCATGTACAATAGGAACATACTCAATTTTAATATTAACTTTTTCATCCATATATTTCATCTTCTCTTCTTCCCCAAGAATCTCATTTTTGAGAGAAATTGTTGATAGATATATAAATTAATTAGATGATGAAGTACCCCCCTCTAGAAATAAGGAATTTCACATCATCATCATGAATCATAATTTCCTTATATTTTGTAATAATATTTTGTATAAAATTTTGAAAGTTAGTATATACCAATGATTATATAAAATTAAACCATAGGTATAATAATAAAGTCAAAAAACAGAGCACATTTATGTGTTATAATGGGAATATCCTAACACATATTTGTTGTAGTGAGGTTTCCAATAGGATTTTTGACTAACATCTCCCTTCTTAAGGTGCTATAAAAATATATAATTTTCTTTAAAAATAAGGTAGATATAAAATATTTTGAGGATCAATAATCCAATAAAACATTTTCTAAATTTTTATACAAGATTAAAGTAACTACCACCAAAACTTTAGGAACTTCCACCCCAGTTGTAGTGATCATGTAAGCCTAGAATTCCCCCCTTGGCCTATTTTGTGGTAAGTTCCATTGATTCTTGGGTTATTGGTTTGAATAATGCCCCATTTAATTATAGTTCAAACACTAGATAATAGTGATATATTTATTTCCCTTTCATTCATTTGGTATATGTCCCTTATATCCATACTTTTAACAAACTCTCAGGCCATTTGATCATTTTCTAGGATGTTTCTTTCCACAATTTTCACATGATGGAAATTGCTTCTAATATTATTCTTCTTTAATGTGTTCCCTTTTTATTGGTTTTTGAAATACCTCTTATTTTATTTATTTCCATTGAATATATAGGATTTAGATAATTCATTCTCTATTTTAATGTCATGTAATACTATTTTATCATATGATGAAAAAGTTTGAGAAACCACTGCCCTTCAAAGACTATTCTTAATCCCTTCAAAGAAATGGTCAATCTTAATTTCTATATTACGTATGTAATCTATAAAATAATTGGATTGTCTTGAAATGGTAACCTCATACTCCAAAACACTTTATTATTCCTTTTTCTTTAATTTGATGAAATTTTTATTCATTTAATTTTATTTATCATGAGGGAAGTATTTATCAAATAAAGTTACTTTAAAAGATCTTTATGATATATGTTTGATTTATTATTCCTCTCTACTATTCTAGATCAATGACTGCCATTTATTAGAATCAAATTTAAGGAAATATACCACCAGTATTATATTTTCCATTTCATCAAATCCCAAAGACAGAATTGATATCTTTTTAAGGGACTTAATCCATTGCTCAACTACCACTAGATTAGTAGTTCCACTAAATTGTGGGGGATAATATCACATGAAATGATCCAATATAGGTGTAACATCCCGGACCCGGGTGCCACGCAATGGGTGCCCCGAGCCCGGTTCGCCACGTGACCTCAAGCGCATTTCCCCAAATGCCAGAGGCTGCCGACTAGCAGCGAGAGCCCAGGTCTGATAGTGGGGAAACTATGCCCTCATTTTTTAAAGTGTAGCGGAGTGGAATACAGAATAAACATACAACGACAGTGGAAGCAGTAAACATACACAACTGAAATAAACTAAAGCAGTGGATATAACCAACAGTATAGACATGATGATGATACATGTTTCAAGTTCTAAGAAAACAGCCAGAACATGTTATACATCAATACAGTACAACAAAATACAAAGTAAAACAAAACAAGAAAAACAGCTGGCAGCGGCATCGCGAGCCTAGGCTCGGTCCCATGCCCTTTTACTCCTCAGCAACAGTAAAGTACCTGTATAGGGACTCTTGCACCTATCTACACCTGCAGAAATGTAATCTGTTTGGGCCAAAAAGCATGACCCAGACAGGGTGTGAGAAATATATCTCAGTAGGCACCCACCAAAGGCTCGTGCCCAACTGCGTGTAAGCATGCAACAATAGTGTGCAGTAGTAAAATGCAATAAAGTAAGCAGTACTCAAAAGTCACTAATTACCAGTTATATTTCCATCTTATTATTCATTTAATCCATTAAATATTAGAAATCACCACAGTGCATTTCTACTTAAACAGTCCATGTCCTCAGACAAGCAAAACCTTACCCTCAGGTTATCAGAACCCAACCCGCAAGTAATTTCCCTCAAGCGTAATAGAACTTTTCCCTCGGGCATAGGTAATGTCACCCTCAGGCACAGAGTTTATGGCACTCAAGCATAGAAGAAGTTTCCCTCAGGCTGAAATAACTACATCCCTCGGGCTAAACAGTGCAGTTCCCACAAGCTGATCACAACAACGCCCTCAGGCTAAATAGGTAACCGGGCCATGCCCAACATATCAAAATGCAGTAAACAAGCAATTCCTCTCAAGGAAATTCTACAATTACTACATTGAAGGTATACCCTCAGGTATCCTGGCCAAACGGATAAACAGTGAAACACACCCCCCAGGGTGGTTTCAGATCCAAGCAATGATCCCAACCAGCATTTTATCATCACAATTTAATCACCTATGCAATTCTAGGCATTAAATATAGCAACGGCCTCAGCCTCGCGACACCCCAATATGGGTTCGTGGCACAAAAACGCACAAAAACTCACAAAAACTCACAATATTTGTAAATTTACACCAAGACATCTACCTTATACGCCAACGAACGTTATACCCGAACGCCGACTCCAGAAACACCCAAGAATGGTGTAGATCTGACGAAGAAAAAAACTCACTCAAACGTAAATAACACATGTTAGGAGAAGAATTGTTAAGGACCATCCAAGGAGGTGGAAGCCCTTACCCGTGCGGTTCCAACGGGATCGTCCAAGGCAGAAACCGATTCCAGATGAACACCCGGTGGAGCTTCAAAGGTCTGGCCTCCTCCTTTGGCTCCAAATCGGCTCAAGTGTCTCCTCTTCCAAATGAGGAGGCTACTTCTTATTTTAATCCGAAAAAACAAAGTACACTTCATGTACTTCTGAGTACACAGAGGGTACTTCTTTCATTTAACTGTTCATTTAGTAGCAATGCCATATTGTTCAACCATCGACATGAGTACACGGCATGTACTCTAAAGTACACGGCGTGTACTGTCGCCCAGCTGTCGGCTGCTCCACCGCCTTACTGTTTAGGCCTGGCGACTGACTACACGGCGTGTAAGTACCACTACACGGCGTGTAAGTACCACTACACGGCGTGTAGTCGGTTCCTACACCCCGCGTCGCCGACATGGCTACACGCCCCGTGTACTCATCCCAGCACGGCCAAAAGTACACAGCGTGTAGTTCCAAAATTTATTATTTTTCACCGTTTTCCATATTTTCTCAAAAATGCTTAAGGAAAAGGAAAAAGAAAAAGCCCGTACCTCAAAAATAAGAACCGAGTTCTTACAAACTTCCCCCATTATAGAAATTTGTCCCCGAATTTCCCTTCCCAGGGTGGTGAAGAATAATCTCAGAACAGCTCTGGCCACTGAGCACGTACGTCAGCCTCCCACTCCCAGGTCTCATCCTACACTCGGCCATGCTTCCATAACAACCGTACGAGAGGAACTGACCGGCCTCGAAGAACCTTCGTGCTCCTGTCAACGATACGGATCGGATGCTCCTCAAAGAACGCATCATGTTGAAGCTCAACCTCCTATGGATGAAAGGTGTGAGATGGGTCTGAATGGTAGCGATGCAATTGAGACATGTGGAAGACTTCGTGCATGGCTCGGTACCGCTGCGGTAACTGCAACCGATAGGAAACCAGCCCGAATCTCTCCAGAATATCAAATAGTCCCACATACCTTGGTGAAATTTACCCTGTCTCCTGATCCACTTGTGTACCAGCCTCGGAGAAACATGCAAGAAAACCTGATCCCCGACCATGAACTCCACAGGTTGTCTGCGGCGATCAGCATAAGACTTCTGACGAGACTGCATGATAGCCATCTGCTTCTGAATCAACTGGACCTGCTCAGATGTCTCCTGCACGAGTTGTGGCCCCAGTAAAGCTACCTCACCTGCCTCTAACCAGCACAAAGGTGATCGGCATGGCCTACCATATAAATCCTCATATGGTTCCATCTCAATAGTTTCCTAAGAACTATTGTTATAGGCAAACTAGACTAAGGGTATATGATTCTCCCAAGAGCCCCCAAAGTCTAGGACGCATGCGCGAAGCATGTTATCTAGCACCTGTATCGTCCGCTCTAACTGGCCATCTGTCTGAGGGTGGTATGCTGTGCACAGAAGCACCTGTGTACCCAGCGCCCTCTGATAACTCTGCTAGAAACGAGAAGTAAAGTAGGTGTCCCTATCTTAAACGATAGAATGAGGGACCCCATGAAGACGTACGATCTCTCGGATATACAGCCTTTCGAGCTCGTCTACACCGAAGGTCTCCTTGATCGGCAAGAAGTGAGCTAACTTCGTGAGTCTGTCCACAACAACGCACACGGCGTCATTACCTCGAGGTGACCTTGGTAATCCCATCACCAAATCCATCGTGACATCATCCCATTTCCACTCTGGAATGGGCAACTGCTTTAATAGCCCAGATGGCCTCTGGTGATTTTCCTTCACCTGCTGACAGGTGGAACACCTCGTAACAAAACCAGCTATCTCTCTCTTCATACCCGGCCACCAGTACTGACGTCTCAAGTCTCGATACATCTTAGTAACCCCAGGATGAACTGCCCAAGCTGAAGCATGAAACTCCCGCATCATCTCCTCGCGTATATCCCCTGGAACCCATAAACGTCCATGGAAATGAAAAACCTCATCATCGCCTATCATCCAACCAGGAGGAGGGTCCTCACTTGCCACGGACTCCTGTATAACTAGGCCTTCTGAATCAGATAGCTGTCTTTTCCTCAATCTGTCTAGGAGGGTAGATGTCACAGCCAAAGAAGAAAGATAAGCCTACCCCTGACTATCGTGAACCTCCAGATGCATCTCAGAGAACCAAGCGATGAGCTGCCACTCACCACTGGCCTCCTGCACTGCCTGTATCTGAGTCTTCCTTCTCAGTGCATCGGCTACTGCATTACCTTTTCTAGGTGTATAGGCAAGCTCAAAATTGAAGGACTGTAGGTACTCAACCCACCTTCTCTGCCTCAGATTCAGGTCACGCTGAGTAAGGATATACTTGAGGCTTTCATGGTCAGTGAAAACCACAAAATTCTCTCCCAAAAGATAGTGTCTCCAACAGCGCAACGCATGAACAACTGCATCCAAATCGAGATCATGTTTCGGGTAATTCCTCTCATGTGGCATCAACTGCTGAGACCCGTACGCAACAACTCGGTTGCCCTGCATCAAAATGGATCCCAGCCCAATCCCTGATGCATCACAGTAAACTGTATAGATCTTCCCCTGCTCTGGGAGTATCAGGATCGGTGTTGATGTCAACCTTCCCTTCAGGTCCTGAAAATCTGTCTCGCAATCTTTTGACCAAACGAACTTCACACCCTTCTTATTCAGACCTGTCAATAGTGTTTCTAAGCAGGAGAAGTCCTGTATGAAGCATCTTTAGTAACCAACCAGCCTTAAGAAACTCCGTATCTCAAACATGTTCTTAGGCTTCTCCCAGGAAACTACTGCTCTCACCTTCTCTGGGTCTACTACAACTCCTGCCTTTGAGATAATGTGACCCAGGAAGTGAATCTGGTCCATCCAAAAGTAGCACTTTGAGAGCTTAGCATATAGATGATGCTCTCTCAGTGTACTCAATACGATCTCAAGATGGGTGGCATGGTCGTGTCGAGTGTGAGAGTGCACCAAGATGTCTTCCACGAATACTACCACAAATGAATCAAGATACGGATGAAACACACGATTCATTAGAGCCATGAAAACTGATGGCGCGTTCGTTAGTCCGAACGGCATAACCGTATACTCATATAGACCATACCTACTCCTGAAAGCTGTGAGAGGTATATCATATGGTCTAATGTGTAGCTGATGATATCCGGATCTCAAGTCAATCTTTGAGAACACTTGTGCTCCACGAAGCTGATCAAACAGATCATCTATCCTCGGTAAGGGATATCGATTCTTAACCGTCAACTGGTTCAGATTCCGATAATCCATGCAAAGTATGAGGGTACCATCCGCCTTTTTCACAAAAAGGACTGTAGAACCCCAAGGAGAAGTACTGGGTCAGATAAAACCCTTCGCATGTAGCTCCTCTAACTGCCTCTTGAGCTTTTACAACTCAGGCGTGGCCATCCTATAAGGAGGAATAGACACCGATGATGCTCCTGGCACAAGCTCGATAGAGAAATCCACCTCACGCACCGGAGGTAGGCCTGAAAAGTCATCCGGGAAGACATCCCTGAAACGATCAACAACTGGACAGAAATCCGTCTGACAAGTCCCCTGATCATCCATATATAAGCTCGCTATCTGGGCTGTGACTCCACCTCGCCCATGATGCTCTGGTCTAGCTCGACTCACCTGAACATCCCACTCGCCCTTGTATAGAAACTCCCCGCCCTCTGGTGAAGTGAAACGCACCCTGCAACGGTAGCAGTCTACGAAGGCTCGGAAGGGAACCAACTAGTCCACCCCAAGAATGACATCATAGCTCGTCATCTCCAAGACATAGAGGTCCCAAAAGAACTGACACCCACCAACCTCAAGGGGGAACTCCTTGCACTGATGCACACCAGCCGTCCTAGTCCCCAACGTAGTGTCTAGCGTCAAGATATCGGAATAAGTAGAAACACAGATCCCAAGGCTCTCCACAACGGTTATAGATATGAAACTATGTGTCGCACCCGTATCGAAAAGTACTGAAGATAAGACAGAAGCTACTAGAATAGTACCTCTGACTGTCGAAGGTCCGGGATCCTGCTCCTGCTGGGTCTGTTGCACTGCATATTCCTACCCAGTGCCACGGCCCTATGACACAGCCTGGCTACCCTGAGTTGTCCCGCCCTACTGCCTCTGTGATCCTGGCGTCTGGCTACCACGGCCACGACCACCATCTCAGCCTGCACGCCCTGACGTATTCCAGTTCACCGACTGTTAAGAAGCCACTGGTCCTAATCCCGCACGCAGAGTCTGCACATAACCCCTCTCACTAGCCACTGGTGGAAAGGCCCTACAAAAGAGTTGTAGATGACCCATCTTTCCGCAAGCTCGGCACTCCACTGGGTCTCGTGGACACTGCGGTCTCTTGTGCCCCTCTCTGCCACACTGGTAGCACCTGACCGGACCACCTGAATAAGCTACCTGGTTGGTACTACCACCCTGAGAGAAGTCCATCTGTCTCTTCCTCTTGCCAGCAGAAATAATACCAGTAACTGGTCCTGAACCGCCCTGGCCCACACCACTAGATTCCCGCAGGTTCCTTTATGTAATCAGCACCTGATTCACAATCGTGTGTACAGTAGGCAACCTGAAAACATTTACCAGCGCTCGGATGTCATACTGAAGACCATCCTCAAAACGTCTGGATCTCAACATCTCATCACCCACTAGCACGGGTGAAAAATGTTGAAGCTCCGTAAAACAAGTACAATAGTCCATCACCGACATGGCGCCCTGCTGTAGATTCATGAACACTCGAGATCTATCTGTCCTCAGTATCTCGGGAAAGAAGAAGTCATAGAAGACTGCCTGAAAATCTTCCCACACCATGTCTCTGTGATGCTCTGAATGGGTGGTAACATCCCACCACCTCTTGGATGAATCACGCAGCATATAAGTCGCAAGCTTGACCCTCCGCCCTGGATGCGTCTCAAGATGCTCAAAAATAGTCTTCATCGATCCTAGCCAAGACTCCGCAGCCTGCAGTCCGCCATCCACTGAAAACGTAGGCAGATGATGCTGCTGGAAGATACGAGTCAGCTCAGCCATAGATGTAGCAGCCTGCGGTACTCCCTGAAAGGTCTGCATGAACCACATAAATCCTTCACGGAACTGGGCCTCCACGCCTGTGTCCGGTATAGCAGCTAGCGCCACATCTGGCTCTACTGGAGGATCAACTGGTGGCCCATGTCCCACCATCTCTAGAGTATAATCGTTGCCGCTCTCCTGGAGAACAACTCGCGGTCGTCTAGGCGGCATGACACTACAAGGTCAAAATCACAACTCAGATTTAAGATTATTATGACCGAAAAGTGAAGGAACCACAAAGGAAACAAGAGGAAGAAGGCATTCAAAATTTTCAAAACAAGACTACACGGCATGTACACTGACTACACGGCGTGTACTTGACTTCCGTTCCCCTGCCAGGGTCCTTCTACATGGCTAAGCCACACGGCTTCCGTTCAACAAAAACTACACGGCATGTAAATACTCTACATGGTGTGTATGGTATTATTTCCCAACTGCCTGTGTCATCTGTGACATGGCCGACTACTCGGCTTAACTCCACACGGTGTGTTACACCAGTACACGGTGTGTACACCACCCCGTTTCCCAGCCACCTGGCTAACACCACATGGTCTGTCCTTGGACAAGACTACACGGCATGTCCCAATGGTACACGGCGTGTTCAGGGAGAGGTGACACTGGCCCGTGTTGTTAGTTACACGGCCGAGTCCCCAAGTCACACTACACGGTGTGTCCATAATTGACACGGCGTGTTCTATCAAGGAGTTCACCGACCCGTGTTGTTAGTTACACGTCCGGACTCTGAGTCAACACTAAACGGTATGTAAAAAACTACATGGCGTGTTTTACCCAAGCCCTTTCCTACCCCATGTCGTCGCCCACACGGTTTGTGACACGGGAAGAGACTACACGGCGTGTACTCAGGGTACACGGCGTGTACTCATAAAGTTCATTTTTCTTCCCGAACAGAAGAGCATACACAGCATGTATAAAATACTACACGGTGTGTATACTGGGTTTCCAGACAGTATGCCTCAGAAACTTCCCCGGAACCCAGAAAATACTGAAACCAACACCTAAGTGTCAAATTCTGACCTGTGGGGGGCCATACTCCTCATGAATCAAATTTTGACATCTTATATGTGTTATAACCAATAAACAGTCAATGATCCACCAAATTCCAGTCAATGGGGGCCCATACTCCCCAAAAACCAAAGTTTGGTGTCCATTCTATAAATAAGCTCAAACAAACATACCCTGTCACAAGGCAGGTATTTATCAAGCAGCTATCACAACAACATGCTTTATTAGCACATCAACTATCACAATAACATGCAAATTCTAATGCACCTACATGTCATGGAAACTATGCATGGCATGTGATATCTAGCATGTGCCTACATGATGCATGAGATGGCATACCCTCATCTCATCAGGTTGAAACTAAATATAACCCATAGATAAAATATAAACTGCACAATCTCAAAGTGCGTCACCCAATGGTGAAAACATATCAACAGTAAAATTTGAAAAATCAAAAGAATAAAAAATACGAGGTAGACTAGATTTTCCCTGTACACAGGTTAGCTATGCCCGGGCACATATTATTACCAACTATCGTTCATCCTATCCCTGACTACGGATCCAAATGGTAAGTCAAAGAAAAGAACCCCTCTGATACCACTTTGTAACATCCCGGACCCGGGTGCCACGCAACGGGTGCCCCGAGCCCGGTTCGCCACATGACCTCAAGCGCATTTCCCCAAATGCCAGAGGTTGTCGACTAGTAGCAAGGGCCCAGGTCTGATAGTGGGGAAACGATTCCCTCATTTTTCAAAGTGTAGTGCAGTGGAATACAGAATAAACATACAACGACAGCGGAAGCAGTAAACATACACAATTGAAATAAACTATAGCAGTGGATATAACCAACAGTATAGAAGTGATGATTCTACATGTTTCAAGTTATAAGAAAATATCCAGAACATGTTATACATAAATACAGTACAACAAAATACAGAGTACAACAAAATAATCAAAACAGCTGGCAGCGGCATCGTGAGCCTAGGCTCGGTCCCATGCCCTCCTACTCCTCAGTAACAGTCATGTACCTGTATAGGGACTCTTTCCCCTATCTACACCTGTAGAAACATAATCTGTTTGGGTTGAAAAGCATGACCCAAACAGGGTGTGAGAAATATATCTCAGTAGGCACCCACCAAAGGCCCGTGCCCAACTGCGTGTAAGCATGCAACAATAGTGTGCAGTAGTAAAATGCAATAAAGTAAGCAGTACTCAAAAGTAACTAATTACCAGTTTTATTGCCATCTTATTATTCATTTAATCCATTAAATATTAAAAATCACCACAGTGAATTTCTACGTAAACAGTCCACGTCCTCAGACAAGCAAAACCTTACCCTCAGGTAAACAGAACCCAACCCACAGGTAATTTCCCTCAGGAGTAACAGAATTTTTCCCTCAGGCGTAGGTAGTATTTCCCTAAGCCACATAGTCTATGGCCCTCAGGCACGGAATGAGTTTCCCTCAGGCTGAAATAACTACAGCCCTCGGGCTAAACAATGCAGTGCCCACAGGCTGATCACAACAACGCCCTCAGGATAAACAGGTAACCGGGTCATGCCCAACATATCAAAATGCAGTAAACAAGCAATTCCTCCCAAGGAAATTCTACAGTTACTACATTGAAGGTATACCCTCGGGTATCCTATCCAAACAGCTGAACAGTGAAACACACCCCCTTGGGTGGTTCCGGATCCAAGCAACGATCTCAACCAGCATTTTATCATCACAATTTAATCATCTATGAAATTATAGGCATTAAATATAGCAACGGCCTCAGCCTCACGACACCCCAACATGGGTTCGTGGCACAAAAACGCATAAAAACGCACAACAGTTGGAAATTTACACCAAGCCACCTACCTTATACGACAACGAACGTTATACTAGAACGCCGACTCCAGAAATACCCAAGAACAGTGTAGATCTGACGAAGAACAAAACCCATTCAAACGTAAATAAATCTTATTAGGAGAAGAATTGGTAAGGACCATCCAAGGAGGTAGAAGCCCTTACCCGTGTGGTTCCAACGGGATCGTCCGAGGCAGAAACTCATTCCAGATGAACACCTGGTGGAGCTTCAAAGGTCCAGCCTCCTCCTTTGGCTCCAAATCGGCTCAAGTGTCTCCTCTGCCAAATGAGGAGGCTACTACTTGTTTTAAGACTAAAAAACAAAGTACACGGCGTGTACTTATAAGTACACGGTGTGTACTTCTGAGTACATGGTGTGTACTTCTTTCATTTAACTGTTCATTTGGCGGCACTTCCATACTGTTCAACCGTCGACATGAGTACATGGCATGTACTCTACAGTACACGGTGTGTACTATCACCTAGCTATCTGCTGCTCCACCACCTTACTGTTTAGGCCTGCCGACTGACTACACGGCGTGTAAGTACCACTACATGGTGTGTTTTCGGTTCCTACACCCCGCGTCACCGACATGGCTACACGCCCCGTGTACTCATCCCAACACGGCCAAAAGTACATGGCGTGTGGAAAAGTACACGGCGTGTAGTTCCAAAATTTAGGATTTTTCCCCATTTTCCATATTTTCTCAAAAACACTTAAGGAAAAGGAAAAGAAGAAGCTCGTACCTCAAAAATAAGAACCGGGTTCTTACAATAGGTTAATCACATTATGTAACAATATATTTCTCTATTTGATAAATTTTATTCATCATAACATAGGTAGATTTCCTAAATATGATCATAATCTACTCTACTCCAGCACCAATTTTATTGGATTTATCAATAAGAAAATTTCTACATTGACCATGAGTATTGATATAATTCATTCTACCATGAAGTATTTCTAAAAACTGGAATATAATGAATTATTACATAAGACTATGAATTTAAATCATAATATATAATTATAAATCTGGTGTAACACTTAACATAAATTTAAAATTTAAGCATTTTTAATCTCAGAATCAAAAATATGGTTTCTTTAAAAATATATTTAAATCATAAAAATATTTTCAAAACCATTATAATGGTTTTTAAATAAAATTTGAATTAACCAAATCACATCCCCTAAGAGTGTCAAATTAGTTTCAAAGAAAGGGAACACTCATCATTCACTAGAATGATGGATGAGATATACTCAACCAACTCTTTTCGGAGTTATTACCCCTAAATGCATCTATAGGAAAACCACATCTACTTATAGTATCTAGAAAGGGATGTATAGATAAGAAAATCCACATAATATATATATTGAAAAAAATTATGATATTATCCTATAATTATACATATCCTTAAATTTTTTCATTGGTTTATGTTCCCAAATCAAAGTTTTATTAAATTTAGTTCTCAAGGTTTTTACTAAACCTCCTTTGATACCAACTATAACAACCCAAACTCTAATAAACCAGAGTGGCTGACTATTTTATTATAATGGCATAGATACAAGGGATCTAATCCTAAAGGACCTATTAGTTTATTAGTTACTAAGAACCAAATATATACATGAATCCCATTTTACATTGTTCAATGAAATATAAAATATAGTAACATAAAACATTTGGCATCCTTGAACTCGTTCAAATAATTCTTATTCATATCTTGGAAAAAGGAAACAAAACAATGGTGAGTTAAAATTCTCAATAAGAGTTATGTACAATAGAATCTATCATGATTAAATAATTAATAATCAATATAGAAAGGTAAATTACTGAAAGAATAATCCATTTAATCAATAACTTTAGCATGAAAAGCATCCATGGATAATATCAATGCAGTAATTTGATGGATAATAACAACTAAATTTTCAGTGAATTAAACTCATAATAATTTACATCATGATCTTAGACATCATGATATATATACCATCAAGGCCTTGTGCCAAGATAGTATAATCAAAGGGTAGGTATACACCAAAACCAATTTAACTTGACCAACTGATTCATCTCATGAGACTATTAATGCATCATGAAGCAATCTATAAATGATCCCCTACCATAAACAATTTTCAAATGAATTCCTCATATATTTAATGATCAATTGAATTTTTAAATAATATTTCTTATCAATAAATATTTGTATTGAGTAAAGAGTTTGGATTTATCAAGATTTTATCCAATCAATCAAAACACTTTCGTAGTAAAACACAATATGTAAAATGTTCTATGTTTAGGAAATAATCATATCCATGATACAAATAATATGAATATTTTTGATAAATTTAATGTTAAATAATCAAAATAATGTGAATGTTTCAATTAAAATTTAACGAACAATAAATTAATAGGATATGAGAGATAACCATCAATTCATCGGGAATATTAGTTTTATAATAAAATCATGTCCTTTGGAAAAATAAAGGATATATAAGTGAAATATTAAAATATTATTTCATTAGAGATATTTCTTTATAAAACTATATAAAATAGGTATAATAAGATAAATATTATAAAATATTTTCAACAGTAGGGAAGTTTGTTAATGTTGTATACATTAAAATACATTCCTTTTAACTTTTTGTAAAGAGATTCAAAAATGAACCTACTGAAAACCATTATAAATATTTATTTAAAACATTTTAAAATTCAATTATAACATAAAACATCCTTAATAAATAATTTTATTAATAAAAAGGACCTTTTTAAAACAATTTTGAAAAATATGGTCATGGATTAAAAATATACCCCATTAAAATGAAAAATAAGATCATGTTTTATTTTAAATATTTCTCTTGAAATAATAAATTTAATTGAATATTAAATCCTAATTAATAAATATATATTCATATTAAATACATTAATGGGTCGGTATATTCATTACATAAATGTAAATAGGTGTATAATACCAAATATATCTCAAATGAGTGGCGATTGAGATGTAATCTCTTACCTCAAGATTCCTCTTAGTTGAACATTATTTAACCTCCTATATAATGTTTTCACAAATTTTATTAATTTAAAACTGAACTATATTCATTTATAATATAATATGTTATCCTATTATAATATCTTATCACCCTTTCGTTAACAATATTTCATTATTATCGTTGCTTAAGCTGTTAATGGCTTCATTTTATCATCCATGTTTTGTCATGAAAGCTACAGTTATTGCGTATAGGATATAGTTACATAATTTTCAGAACTATATTAGTGCTATAAAAATTATATTTATTCATTATATACTATTTTATAGTCGTTATTTAAATTTTTACATGGAAATGAATCGCATCACTTTGTGGAGACAACATGTCTTACGAACGTATGAGTGAGGTTTTCATTTCCTTAATGGTGAAAGAGAAAGGAATTAGATAATATATTAATTTTAGATAACAAATATCATATCATAAGTATAATATATATTCATTTTCCAATCATTATGACTATACATGTGCATCAGTTATGGAAAATAAATGACATCGGTTCGCGAGGAAGTAACCGGCCGCACACACGAGTGATGGTTTTGTTAACAATTTGATGGATAAGAAGAAGAATAAATATTATGAAATTAAATTAATAACATCTAAATATATGGAATATAATGGTGTTTTTATATTTTAATTTTTAGTACATAATTGAAGGTGGTAAAATAATAATTAAAACGAAATAGATTTATTAAAAGGATTACCTTCTTTTAGAGATACCTCTTGTGTATCTTTTTTGAAGGGGCTTAGGGTTGGTATTTTGGGAATACAAAAAGCTCTAAAATGTGTCTAATGATTTTTTGAAGATATTTTTTTATATTTTTTTCAAGAAATATGGCTCAAAGTGGTGTAATGAAAATATGGGGTGGGTTTCCTTTTATAAGTGGGGGAGTGGACACAGTTGGAAATTTTAAAAAGAATAAGATATATTAATACATTACTCAAGAACAATGGATCCAAAATGGAACATTCCAAAGCCTCAAAATATATAGAGTCTATATATGCATAAAAAATAAAAAATATATAATTTTTAGGTCATTTTAAACCTTGTATCTTTAGTTTAACACCCTCGTAAACCTGTTTTAACCCTAAAAGTGTTGAATTTTTTTTACTGTTTTTACTATTCATTATAATCAAAAATGAAAGTGGAATAATTATAAACTTTTGAAATAAAAAATCCAAATATTTAATCCATTTTATAAAATTCAATTTATATAAGTGTCCAAATTTAATTAAAAGTTAATCCCATAATACATGATGAAAAATGTGTTTTTAGAAAAGTGTCTTTTTATGTATAAAAAATTTTTTATGCCAAATTAAAGTAAAAAATTAATTCAAAATACCATAATTGGATTATTAATAATATAATTGAATAAATTTTTTCATTTAAACATTTTAAAAATAATTTATCATTATTAATTCTTAATATGAAAAGACAGTTTTCAATCAAAATCAATATTTTTCATTATTCATTGAAAAATCAAAAAAATTAGAAAAATACAATAAAAATATTCATAAGATAAATTTGATATGATGATTTAAAAAATTAATTTCATTTTATCAAATAAATTTTCTAAAATTTTTAATAATAAATTATATTTTTTACTCACAAAAAGTAATAAAATCGGTTTTGAAGAAAGTGTATTTTTATGAAGAATAAAACAAATTTATAAATAATTGAGTGTTTATATCCTAATAATTAATCAATAAATTTTTAATGAATATGAACTTCATATATATTTCATAATTTTATTTTTCCTATTCATATCCACCAATTCAATGACTATGTTATAATTCTCATATTTAAATAATAATGTTTTGTGGCTTATTTATACTCGGTGTTGGATGATACATACTCTATAAAATATAATTTTATTTGAAAATATTGGTATATTACAAGTGATAATATTTTGAGAGATTTAAATCCCTATCCTTTAGTTTTAACCCTTTTGACCCATTTATTTTTAACCATGGTGATTTATCTTTTATTATGACTACTATTTTCTTGAATAAAAATCAAAATGAGATTATAACCAAATTTATAAATAATGATTCGAAATATGGAATCAATTTTATTATATTTAGTTTCTAAATTTAGAAGTTATTTTTTCTAATATTCATGCCTAAAATGCATAAAATTAATTTTTAGAACAAATTTATCTTTAAGTATAAAAATGATTTTATAATCATTCCATTCTTGTTAATAACATTTAGATGAATGTTAATTTATTATATTGAATGTATTATCTACACATTTCATTAAAAAAATCATAAATTGTAATGCCCCATAACATAAACAACCAATAATTGCATGATTTATAACAAGGGTTAAACTTTATTACATTTATAGAATCTTTTAGGTTTATATTTTTATAGAATTAGGTAAAATGTTACATTATATAAGGAACACTGAAACGTAGCATCTATTTTTTTCCACAAAACATGATTATTAAATTTAACATCATGTTTTATTCAAATAACTTCTTCATATTTTAATACATGTCAACATAGTGGAAATATTGACCTTGATATAGTTTCTACAAATCCTTAAATCCTATAAAAATATTTGAAAACATGGGATGAGAAAATCAACTCAGTATGGGGTATAAAAACAAAGGAACCCTGTTAGTCCAGTGAAAAACTTGAAAACCTCTGATAATGTTTAAATTTTTATAATAAATATTTTAGAACATAAATAAAATATATACCAATGATAAAATCAAACTTTCCTCAAATAAATCCTTTGACACCCATTAGAAAGCATAGGAAAACTTTGAGAGTATCATGAAAACATTTCTTTGAAAACAAAACCTTTCACCATTAAAAGTTTATAAACATTCCTTATCATGTGAAATAAAATTATTTCCATAAAAACCTTTAGTAATCAAAAAATAGGTATCTTAAAGCATCATATTCATAACTCATGTTCACTCATGTTTAACCTATGTTATAAATAAATGAAGCTAGGTTATTTATATAGGTGTAACCCTCTCAGTTATCTCACCAATTTTTCCCCTATTAAGACTAAATCATTTCCCAATTCATTAGAGAGATAAATCAAGATCACCCATCATCATAACCTATATAGAGCTCATTCGTCATCATTTATAATTCTCAAGTACTATATCATGAACAAAAAATTATAAGACTTAACTTTTTCCTCATAAAACCCTTGTAAATATTTTTTGAACCCATAATAAAAATAATTAACATTTTAATATAATCATAATTAGAAATTCCAATTTTCTTTTAAAACTATTAAAAAATGAAAAATTAACCAACACAATGGGAAAAATTAATTTTTAAAACCATGGAAAAATGAAGAGTAAGACATATAATGAATAAAGTACATGGGGGTGGTAATTTTCATTCATTACTTATATGTTAAAAAACATTATTTTTTACAATCTGGTAAAAAGAGTAAAAAGTGACTCATACAGTAAATGTCAAAAAAAATACTTTTTAAATATATTTAAAGAAAGTAAAAATTAGTTGAAAATGAAATATAACAACTTTTGAAGTATAAATATCAACATTCTTGAAAAAAATTAAAGAAAATAGACATGGAGGAAAAATATATGAAAGTAATACTTTGAAATAAGGTTTAAAGAAAAATATCTTGTGGCTTTCGAAACTTTTGAAACAAAAGGAAGTTGAAGATGTGAACTTGAAATGGGTTTTTAAACCATATTTTTTTAGTAAATTAATGATAAAATATATTCATAAGTTATTTCATACACCATAAAAAAATAAAACATGTGTTGAAAATGGAATAAGTCTCAATGAAAGGAAATTAATATAATAAATCTCATACCTCATCACCCAACTTTCTATGTACATTATTTAATTCCTATTCTTTGAAAAAACTAATTTGGATACACTATAAGGATTTTTAGGATGGTATTTTGATGATATAAAAACCTCTAGTTCATGGGTAAGATCTTTGGGAATGGATTTGAAAAATCTTGGTTGAGATAAATGGATAAAAATATGATATTAATAGAGGATATAGGTACTATTTTATAAGTGATGGGAGCGGAATAATTGTAAATATTAAGAACCTTAAAATATAATAAATATCATAATCATTTAAAGTTGAATAAAATGGAGATAATTTTTAATTCCATACATTATAAGGTCCAAAATCCTTTCAACCAATAAAATTTAGACATGTTTAAGTTTCATTTTAAATCTTATCTTTTAGTTTAACCCCTTATTAACTCTTTTTAACTTTAACTATGGTAACACATTTTTCAATACTTAAGGGTTATAAATTTACTTATAATATGGAAATTGGATCATAAATGGGCCATGTATGATATTCTAGGCCGCTTCTCATCCCACTTGTCCTCTTTCAATATTTTTTTTCATTTTTAAACCATTTTATACAATATTGTTTATCATGAAATATCATTAAAGTCATTTTTGGTAATATTTATTTAATTTGACATCAAAGACGTCAAGGTAGAATGGAATTTGAATATATAAAAATTTATCATTGATTATACTTTATAATTACCTATAAAATTAGTTCCATACCATTATTCATCCAAAACATATTAATTTTATTGTTTTGAAAATCCTTCGCCTTGATTTTTCTACTCCTTTCACAAGCATTGTATTAGTATTGCATAGGAATTTAAGGTAATTATATCATCACTAAAAATTAAAAAAAAAATTATAAAGAAAATAATATATTAATATTCAAAATAATCATTTATAACCATTCATAACTATTTTTTATCTCTAGGAAAACATATTTTAGATATTAAAAGAAAGAGAGTGACATTTTGTAATTATCCTTTACTTAAAATAATATGACGGTCATAATCAATGGAAAATGT
The DNA here is from genome assembly GCA_963277665.1 of Viscum album. Classification (NCBI taxonomy): domain Eukaryota; kingdom Viridiplantae; phylum Streptophyta; class Magnoliopsida; order Santalales; family Viscaceae; genus Viscum; species Viscum album. The sequence goes on from OY728121.1 coordinate 1,300,571,290, forward strand.
CACTTAAATAGTTAAAATTAAAAAATAATGTGATAAGGGTCGAAATAATATCATCCAAAAATAATGAAGATAAGATTTTGCGACCTTATCACTTAGTTTCAACCATAATTAACCGGTTTTACCCTTTTACTGTGGTGAGGATATTTTTACAAAATTTACTATTCATAATGACCAAAAATGAATTTGAAATAATTAATAAATTTTAAACTCATAATTAATAATATTATATCTATTTTTTAAGATTCAATTTATACAAGTGGTAGAAATTAATTTTAATATAAGTGCGCAAAACGCAACAAAAAATAGTTTTTAGATAATTTTATTTTTAAGCATAGAATGAACTTATACCCAAATAAAATATTATATTCATTCCTATAGTATTATTTATATTATATTTAATAAAATTAATCTTATGTTAAATTAAAATTAAATCCAATAAATAATGTTACTTTTAAATTAATTAATTTAAAAATATTAATGATAGTTTTGAAAAAAATAACATTTTTCACTATTTACACAAAAATCATTTTTTTCAAAAAAACCAGACAAATTTATCCTAATACTTTTTTGAAATGATGATTTCAAAAATGATTTCCATTTTTCAAATATAATTTCTTATATTGGGAGAAATTAATTATAATATTTTTGCACAAAATGAAATGAAAAATATTTTTGAAGAAAATGTATTTGTTGAGGCATAAAATGGAATTATTTTTTATCATGTACTAATTACCATAATTAAATGAATGTTAATTAATTTAATTGGATATATAATCTGATCATTTCATTAGGATCATTTATCAATAGTTATCAATTTAATATATTAAGATAAAAATGCATTGTTCACATAAAAACAATTTGATGAAAAATATATTTTTTACTAGAAAAATATTTTATCTTCATTTATTACCAATTAATAATCAATATATGATTTATTATTAATTTTATTAATGGAAAAATTTATACATATATAACATAATATGTTTATTCCTATTCATACCTTCTAAACCAATGGCTAGGTTCTAATGGCCATATTTAAATAATAATTATAAATTTAACATGTAAGATCCTCGCTCGGGGTTTTGGGAAACTCTATATTAAAAGAAATTTTAATATATAGTCCACTATCACATGATTTCACTACCCCCAGAACCAACAAGTGGTATCTAAGCGGTCACATTTAAATTTATAATTATTTATTTGATTGTTGATCCATACACAATCATGGTTGATTTTTCATTTCATATTATTCATTATTTAATATGTTTTGAATTAACATGTTATTGACATATTAATCATGTTAATTCAGTGTTTTATTTTCTTAAAGGTCTTATAAAAAATGAAGAATGACCAGAGATTCCATAATGAATTTCCAAAAAAAAAATCCCAGTAAGCTAAGTTTACATGACATATATCCGGAGTACACATCATGTACTCTAGTATGCTACATGAGACCATGTTGTAGGATGCATGGAAAGCCACATAGTTATTACAAGTGGTGTATGCCTCATGTTGAACAGCCAACCAGGTACACATTTTTCTAATTATATGACTAGTATACATCATACATGTAATGTGGTCTACATGGGTTAGTGGCAAAAATCATGCAATATGTGTGAGCATTATACACCTTCAAAACACATGAGATAGACAACCTTGAGGATTTATGATATACATGATGTTTATATAGTGTAAACAACATGTATATTATCAATTCCTGAATCCAAAATACACGTTGAGTTCTCGGTCTTTTTATCTAGACACACGACATTAGATATACCTGGCATGTAGCTGGAGGCACATGTCATGTAGTCTCTTATCTTAGAACATGTTGAGTATATTGGTGGGTTACACGGGCATATAAAATTTGAATCACATAGCATGTATCTAGCCTATACACACCATGTAATCCACCGAGATACACACCAATGACCCAGATTATTATCGTGGGAACATGCCAAGTGTATACATGGCATGATACTAGTATATACATGTTGTGTATTCTGACTGAATCAACACACTGAAGCCCTAGGAATGTGACCCAGATACACAGAAACAGAGGTACACGATGTGTAGCTAGATAGTACACACAGTGTGGTCTCCCAATTACTGGAAAAATTAAATTATATTAAATTAACAATTGAAACATGAAAACAATATTGATTTTCTTGGCACTTTAAGTGTTTGACAATTTATTAAGGGTTTTAAATAATCTTAAATGATTGATTAATTTTTTTAATAAATCTATAAGTATTGGTTCTTCCATTTATTTTCCATTAATTACTTTATTATTATTATCACCAAATTAATTTGGATGGTCATTAAGATGAAATTAAATTAATTAATTCAAGCCCATTTTCATTATAATAAATAATTGATAAATAAATGAATGTCAAACATTTACTTTTGTGTATATATTACATGTATGAATTTTCATGATCTAGACCAAGACTAGTATATGTGTTGGCATTTATTTAATTTAAATTATTTCATGGGTTTTCAATTATTTATTATTAAATTTAATTTAATGGACTTCGAGTTATCCATCCCTCCATTATTATGTAGGACCACTACTAGAAAAACAGGTATTTGCGATGGGTCATTTGCGACGGGATCCCGTCGCAAATGGCCCGTTGTGGAAAACGGCGTCGCAACAATAATTATTTGCGACGGGCCCGTCGCTAAAGACATTATTTGCAACGGGGATCCATCCCGTCGCAAATATTACTCCGTAAATTTGTAAAAACTTTTAAAATAGTAATTGCGACGGGCCCCGTCGCAAATACTTGTTGCGACGGGCCCGTCGCATATAGGATTTGCGACGGGCCCCATCGCAATTACTATTTTTAAAAAAAATAAAAACTATTAATAAATTATTTTAATGAATATAATAATAATACTATTTGCGATAGGCATAGTATCCCGTCGCAAATACTATAAAAAAATAAAAAAAATAAATTATTAATAAATTATTTTTATTAATATAATAATAATCCAATTATAATTCAAAAATAAAAAATAATAAAATATTAATAAATGATTTTAATTAATATAATAATAGAATTATAATTTAAAAATAAAAATAATAAATTATTAATAAATTATTTTAATTAATATAATAATAATAGAATTATAATTCAAAAATAAAAAATAATAGAATATTAATAAATGATTTAATTAATATAATAATATTAGAATTATAATTCATAAATAAAAAAAATATTAATAAGTTATTTTAATTAATATAAAAATAATAGAATTATTTTACATTCAAATATTAAAATAATTCAAATATTACAAAAAAATATAATTAAATTATAATATTATAAAATTTTAATATATATATAAAATTTAATATTATAAAATATAAATAATATTATTATTCATATTAATATTGTTATTTCAAAATATAATATTATTAATATTTTATAATGAGACAGAAACTACGAATAGAAAAAAAAAATCATATTTTGATTTAACAAACTTTATAACATAAAAACAAACTCTAATCTGAAGGAGGGGGAGGGGGGAGGGGGGAAGGGGGGATCTGCAGATGCTGGTGGAGGAAACTTCATCCCTAAAGCATGAGTGAGTCGGCGCATGTACTCCATCTTCTCCTGCTGCTGCTCCTGCCACCGACTCATCTTCTCCTCGTAAAGCTGCTGCTGGCGTCGACGCTCCTCCTCATGCTGCTGCTGCTGCTGACGCATCTGCTCCTGCTCCTGTCGGAGACTCTCTATCAGTGCAGTCTGAGATCGAAACTGATCCTCAAATTGTGTAGCAGAAGAAGATGCACGAGCTCCTCTCGAGCTGGACGCCGACATCGCAGCACTGCCATAATAATCTCCGGGAGTCATTCGAGAGCTGATACCAACTACCCGGCCCTTCTCGAAGGCATACTGGGTGGCCTGCATCCATGCCGCCTCATCAAACTGACAGCCAGTGGTCTGATCTGATGACTCGGCCTAACTCTCAGGCTGGGTCTATGACGCTGCAGCCTCATATGACTCCTGTAGTTGCAATTTAAAATTAAAATTGTGAATATATTATATGAAGTTAATTTTTAAACTTGAAAACAAATAATACTGACCACGATGTGATACTGACGATCACCAATGAATTAATGTGAAAATATAGAAATTTAAATAAATGGATCATTTGTAAATGTTTTATCCAACATGATTAATTAATTAAGTAACATCCACTTAATATTAACAAGACATGTAAAGGATAAAACAAGATAAAATTTATGCATAATAAAATTAAATCCCTCAATTAAATATTAAGTCAGACTTGGCCTTCCATTACTTGATTAGGAATGAAATCCTTTAAACTAAGTGTTTGACCAAACCTCTTTGGGACACTTAATTTTAACATGGAGTTCTTATGAAGGTTATGGGTTGACTTAACCATATTACATCAAGATAAGTATCCCTTTCTAGACTTGATGTAACATGGAGTAAAGTGTTGAGGAAATCCAAGTCAGGATTTCAGGATAGGGGAGTCCGCTCAACAGATCAAGGAGCTATAAGCCTGCAATTAGCAAAGACCTGCCTACCTAAATACCTTCAAGTAGCTTAACCAAACCTCATTGGGGTTATTATAAGGGGAATATGGATCCTTTACACTAGAGTGTCCTAGAAACTAGACATTCCGGGTTCAATAGTGAGGTCTATTGGGAATTGATAAAATAGTGGGATATTTAATAAAAAATAAATTAATTTATTATATCTGACATGTTTTTTAATCAATGAAAAGTACTAATAATATTCTCTTTAATTATAGAATAAAATGGAAATCACTTCATCCACATTATGCCTTTGATCAATATTTGAGAAAGACAACCTCCTCACTGGAAGTAACTTCTAGGAGTGTTTTGGAAAACTTCAGGTTGTGTTATTCCATGAATAGAAATCATACATGTCATAATCCTCAATACCTAATTTGCCTGATAAATAGGTGAGTTATAAAGAGTTAATTTTCTATGAAAAACATTTGAGTGATGTAGTCAACATTCAATGTTTGTTTCCATATTCTATGTATAGTGAACTCATGAAGTATCATTAAAACATGGATGTGTATATAATTATTGAGCACATCTATGGTATTTAATAAGAGAGAGATATATAGGAATAGTTTGAGATTTACATGGTACTCTTTCGGAGAAATCGTGAAGAGGGTTCCCCATTTGGGCCACACGTAGTCAAGATCATTGGCTTCATTAAGTGCCTAGAGGTTCTAGGGTTTAAACTCCCTGAAGAACTAGGCATTGATTTCATTATAGCATCACTACCTCAAATATCATCCATCTTTGTTTTAAATTATATATAAATGACATTGAGAAGTCTCTACAAGATCTTCTAACTCTTCCTCGCTAAGTAGATATGGAGACGAAGTGTGAAAAACCTTTGGTCCTTATGGTGAACAAATGAAAAGGAGAAGTGAAGATATTTTAGGCCAAATCTTCTTCAAGTCCTTTTAATAAGAGAAATATAAAGGGGAAATCAAGGGAGTATAGTGATATTTTTTTCACATGTTTAAAAAAGATCCACTGGAAGAAAAACTGGACCCAACCAAAGAATCAAGGGGAAGCTTCTGGGGTATTTTTTTTATTGAGTGAAATTTATATATTTCTAGAAATTAGGTATTATATATTGGATTTGGTGACCTAGAACCAACTTATTTTTAATTTATGATAAATATGTATTCATTTTTTTAATATTTATAAACTACTTATCACATCATGATTATTCTTTTATGTGACACAGTATGTGATAATATCATAAGAGTAGTTGTCGCGCTAAAAGGTCGTAGTAGTTCCCTGCTATGATGAGAACCCAAAAGTGTTATGACACTATTATTTAATATATTTTATATATCTAGATGATATCATTTGAGGGACAAAAATCATATAGGCTATCATGGGTGGAGACTTATAGGACTTTTAGACTCCTTCCCATGGTGCACTCCCTTGATAATATCTAGTAGGATATTATGAGAACGAGACCCGCCAATAGGAAATCCACATTCATACGTGTCATTGAATGTTCCTATCTATAGATGTGTGCATTGGACATTATATTTTAAGATTATTATTAATGATTATTATGATTCATGCACTTAGATGTATTAGAGAAAACCATGATGACAGATGTTCGTAGTGAGGTAGAATATGTTGGGTGCAACATGAGTAATATTCCATTAATGAACAATAAGAGAAAGGTTTTATCCCTTATGTTATTTAAAGGAAGTTAATATATCAAGCCCTTTTATTGAAATGATTAAACCAAAATAAATCTATGTTCATGGTGATAAATAGGAAAGTTTTATTTCTGTAAAGTCAAAGAAAGTCATAATCCAGCACATAGGTTGATGGCACTGGCATGCAACCTGCTCGATTTGAGATATTGTGATAAAGGGGTTATATTACATGGTAATCGTTTGTATGAGGTTACATGTCATTATAGTATTAAATTTTTTCACTATGGGTTCCTTGGTGTGTTGCTAGATGCTAACCTTAGACTTTAGGTTGCTTCACCTAATGCCACTAAGAAAGAGGCCTAAAGGGTCACGCACTAAGTGTATCCAGAATCTCTGTTAAATAATATAATATTATTTATTATTTAACGGGTTGAATAAATATTATTCCCATACATGGTTTAATAATTATTCATGTATGATTGATTTCATATAAATATTTGTTTGTTTTTTAGTAAATATAATATTTGTTTATTTATTGGTGAATAATGCAGTGATATGTATTTAATAAATAAATATACATTATTCAAGGGCTGGTAAATATTGTGGAAGAATAGAGGACTGAGTTTAATGGTCTAGTGTGAAATTATAATATTGAATATTATTTAATTAAATAATATTTAATTATAATTTTCAAGTTAAGTGTGCATCAAGAAATAATAATATTACTATTATTATTGGAAATGGGGTTTTTCTAGGATTAAATAATAATAAGGGCACTTGTGAAATTATTTTATTTTAACCCTAGAAATATAAATACCCAATTATATTATTTTCTTATAAGATGATTCGGTTGTGCATAATGATTCAAGGAGAATAATCTCAAGACTAGAGAGCTCCCTTCTCTAAGAATTCTCCCAAGAATGGTGAGCAATCCTCCTCCACCAGATCAAGGAGAAGGCTTTGGAAGTGATTATCGAGGCGATCAAGATGGATGATTCAAGCACAAGGATCTTCCATGTTATCACCCAGAGACTCCTTCAGTGACATTTGGATATTCCTAGACCATGTGTGGATCACCTCTAGAAAAAATCTACACTTGGTTTCAAAAACGAAACGACAGTGCACTGCAGATCTATCGTCGGACACATCAATGAATAAAGAATTCCTTAAAGATAATTATTTATCCAATTAAATTAATTATAAACAATATGTGTTAATACCTCTCTCTCAGTTCTGATGTAATTATTCTTAGTCTATTTGTTTGACTCAATTCCGTGGATCACAGCATTCATCGTCGTATAGATCTTGGATTGATCGTTGATTATGGAAAAAATTAAAGTTGGGAATCACCCATCACATGCTTCCGTTGCGCTCAGATCCTATAAGTGGTATCAGAGTGGGTAAATAATTGTTTATAATTATTTAATATCATTGGTTATTTCTGCATTTATAATTTAGTTTTTCAAATCAAGCTTAATCATTATTTTAATTTAAATTGCGATATTTGTTTCTTCCTCATTTTTTTCTCATAGACCTAATATAGATGTTTAATTTTTTTATTAAAATAATATCGAGAAATTCATTTGGATGTTCCAAGGATTCTTCCCTGATAATATAGTAGTACACATTGTGTAACTGAATTTACATGTCATGTAATTGTGTTCAATGCATTAGGACTTAATTTGGAAATTACTAAACTGGTGTTCATTAATGATACGTGGTGTAGTTAATTATTATACCATGTGTTGGCCAGGACAAACTAGAACATGGTCAACCAAACTACACACTGTGTAGACCATTAGACATAGTGTGTGGTCCCTTTGAATTAAATATGGGTCATGTACTCAATACACAGCCTACCTAATGGGTGATTGTGTAACACGGAGTCAACATGGCATGTGGCCCATTGGGCATGCCATGTACTCCAAATTTTCTGAAGCACAGACTACACACCGAGTCCCTAGGTGTGTGTCTCGGATGGATGGTGAGAGGTTTACACATTGTGTAGATCGGATATACATGTTGTATACTTAAACCAAGTTACATAGATTTAAAATTTATTTATTTTACTATACAAGCCTTGAAACATGTACTTGTGTGTGGGCGTAAAGACAGGACACGCCATGTGATGGGTTTTAATATACATAAATATTTAAATGTTTAATTAATATCTACATAGTGTTCAGGATTTTCATATCATGTATGAATATTATTACAATTTTTTACTCTACATACATTTAATAATAACACATGACTGAAAAATAATGTAATTAGTGTAATCATCCATGAAGTACACATCATGAAATTACATGATAAGTCATGTATTCCATATGTCACAAGAGTAAAATATTGTATGAGTATAATACTGTTTGGTTTGATTTGGATAGGTATTCACCGTGTTTCCACCAAGGTACATTTATGTACAATGTTAATTTTAAATGAATTTGTTTAATTTGTTTAAAATTATAATGGAGGATAATCTTAAGGAAATTCATATAAAAATTAAGATAAAAGGATTGATTAATTAAAGATAATAACTAATCAATTTGAGCGCAATTTATCTTAAATAAGAATAATAAAGGAATTGAATGCTAGTTTTATTAAATGTGTAATACATTGAATGCATGCATGTGATTATGAGCTAGACCAGACCCATATATATGATTGGTTTCATTTAATTTATAATTCAATTAAATTGTTGGTCAGTGTGCCTTATCTCCTCATTATTATGTTGGGCCTGAATGTACATGGTTTCTTTTATTTAAACCCACTTTTACCCCTCACCTATGTGTGAGTAAAAGCACATGTAATGGACGGAGCTCCCAAGTTAGTGGAGGCAGTTCAAGTTAGGACCTGAGGTGAAACCAATCCAATTAAGATACAAAGGTGGATAGGTGGAAAACTATAAACACAGACCTTGGATTAGTTCAAGGTGTTTCTCCCCTAGTTCAGTTGTTAGTTTATCAAACTCTAGATAAACTAACCATTAGAACAAGCTCATGATCATACCCTTTATTTTATCTCTATCAGTTTCATGGTTATTCATTATGGATGTTTTGTCATAATCAGATAATTAATTAATTAACAATAATGTAATATGGAACTAAAATAAACTGAGTTATGTGTAAATATTATCTAAATACATGGTTAATCACTTAATTAATTCCACTTAATACTAAAAATCATTTGATAAAGATAATAATTTTAAATTTATACATAAATGATAAAATCCCTCAATAAAATATTAAGTCGGTATAACCTTCCATTACTTCGGTTTGAATCGAACCATAGTTCAAGGTGCTTGACTAGCTAAAGTTGGGGTGCTTTCAATTATTGAGGAATTATAACATGATGTTTTGGGTTAAAATGACTTGGTTCACCTCAACTATTGACTACCAATGTAGAAATTGGTGTAACTGAGAGGAAAAGTTTGAGGAAATCCAAATTAAGGATTTCAAGATTTGGGAGTCCACTTAGTGGATCACGGAACTGTGAGTTAATGTAGTTGGAATTTCGAATTCCTACCTAAAACCATTCAAGTTTCATGGACAACCAAAGTTGGGGTAATGAGAAGGGTAATATGGATCCTTTCTACTTGAATTTCCAAGAAATAGTATATTCTGAAGCAAATGGTGACGGATATTGGGTTTGGATAAAATAGTGAGAGACTAATAAATATAATATTTATTTATTTGTCAAAATTTATCAAATAAATTATTAAATCTATACTTATATTTTTTGTAGAAACAACATTAAAAATTACATCAAACATATCATTTAAATCCATACTCAAGAAGGAAAACCTTATAATTGGCACAAATTTCCAAGAATGGCAGAGGTATTTACGCATCATCATTCACCCTGAAAGGAAATTATATGTGCAAGAAGAACCTTTACCAGTTGCACCTGGAAATGAGGCAAGTGATGAAGAACTATCTCTCTATGAGAAACATCTAAATTATGCTAAAAATTTACATTGATTCATGCTATCATCCATGTACAACTAGATTTTAAATAAATATGAGGAAATGGATGAATATAGAAAGATGTATCACCTTCAGGATCTCTATCAAGAGAACGTGAGACAAGAGATGTATGAGATCTCTAATTCTTTGTTTACCACTAAGATTGGAGAGTCTTTACTATTTGGGCCTCATTTAATCAATATTATTGGCTATATTGGATGTCTGGATATCATAGGGACTAAATTCCTAGATGATTTGTGTATACATATCATACTTTCGTCACTGCCTAAGACCTTCTCTTGTTTTATTATGAATTATAATATGACTAATAATGAGAAGAGTCTATTGGAACTCATGACCTTGATTCTCCAAGTAAATAAGGTCATTGGTTATGACAAACCCATAGTCCTTATGGTGAATTATAAGAGGAAGGATAGGGAAAAGGCGGCCAAGACTTATAAATAGTCTAAAGCTCTCAAGAACCATCCTACCAAGAAGAAGAATATCTAGAGGTAGGGTAAGGAAAAGGATGCAGTATGTTTTTATTGTGTAAATTCAGGCCACTGGAAGAGGAACTGCACCCAAAAGAAAGGGGAAGCTAAAGGTGTGTTCATTATCAAGTGCAGTCTTTCTATATCTACAAATTAGGTGTTAGATACTGCTTGTGGTTCTCACATATGTATCCAAATGCAGGACCAAAGTAGATTCTAGAAAATTTCCAGAGGAGAGGTGGACCTACGAGCTTCCAATGGTGTGAGGCTAGCTACACTTTCCATTAGTGACTACCACCTTTCATTTCCAATGGGAATGATTTTGGTTTTACATGATTGTTATTATGTACCTATTATTACCAAAAACATAATTTCTCTATCATATTTTGATACGGATGAGTTAATTTTCATGTTCAGAAATAGATGTTGTTTATTTTATAAGGACAACATATGTTATGGTATGTAATATTTAAATAATGGTTTGTATGTATTAAATTATGAAATACAGTGTTGGAAATTAATAATGAATCAAGTTCACATGAATCATATAACACGCAACTTTGGAATCACCATCTTGGTCATGTAAATGAGAAGCATTTGGCAAAGCTCTCTCAAGATGTTTATTTAGACTCTTTCGAGCTAAAACCACTTGATAGATGTCATGCTTGTTTATAAGGAAAAATTACCAAACCACTTTTTGGTGGATAGGGTGAAAGGGCCATAGAGCTTCTTGGATTGGTACACACTGATATGTGGACAATTTCCAATAGAATCTATATGTGGATATTCTTACTTTATAACTTTTATTGATGACTTGAGTAGATATGGTTATATATACTTGATGAGGTATAAGTTTGAGTCCTTTGATAAATTTAAGTAATTCAAGAATGAAGTAGATAATCATCTTGGTAATAAGATAAAGAAGATTTGATTGGATTGAGGTGGTGAATATCTTAACCAAAAGTTTATTGAATTTCTATGGGAGTTTGGGATTCTATGTCAACTCACTCCACCTTATACACCAAATTGGAATGGTGTTAGTGAGAGGAAGAACTGTACCTTATTAGACATGGTAAGGTCTATGTTGATTCATGTAGATATTCCATTTTCCTTTTGGGGATATGAATTACAAACTGCAGTATACACATTAAACTAAGTACCAACTAAATCCACAAATGGAATTCCCTTCAAGATATAGAGTGGAAAGAAATCCATTTTATTTAATACATGTGTATAGGGTTTCGAGTTGTTTGTTAAGGCCTTATCAGGCAATAAACTAGAACCCTATAGAATGAGGTGTGTCTTTATAGGGTATCCCAAGGAAAAAAAGGGATACTACCAATATAAACCCTCAGACAAGAAAGTGATTATCACCAAACAAGTTGTATTTCTTGAGAGGGGGCACATCCTCGAAGGATAGTTGGAGCAAGATTGACTTCTATGAAGTCAATACTCATGATACACAAGATTTGGTATAGGAATAGATTCAACAAGTCCCCATGAAAGAAGTAGTTCATGAAACCCAAGTACTATGTAGGTGAATATGAGAGGTAAGAGAACCAGAGAGATATGGTTTACTATTCACTGAGGATGGTGACTCATTATTAGTTAAAAATGATGAACCTCTCTCTGACAAGGAGGCAGTAGAGAGATAAAAAGCTGAAAAATGGCTAGAAGCTATAAATTATGAAATGGATTCCACGTATCATAACCAAGTTTGGGTTCTGGTCGATGTTCCAATTGATGTAAAACCTATTAGATGCAAATGGGTATTCAAGAGAAAATTGGACATGGGAAGTAAATTAAGTACCTATAAAGCAAGGCTAGTGGATAAAGGGTTTAAACAGCATCAAGGAATTGACTATGATGAAACCTTTTTTCTAGTTTCCATGTTTAAATCCATCAGAATCATACTTTCTATAGTAGCTTACCATGACTATGAGATTTTGAAGGTGGATGTAAAAACTACATTCCTTAATGTTGACCTTCAGGAAGATATCTATATAACACAACCAGAAGGGTTTGTGACTATAGGTGATTCCAAAAGGATTTTCAAGTTGTAGAGATCTATTTATGGATTTAATAAAGCATCTAGATCATAGAATATTTGATTCGATGAAGCCATAAAACAATTTGGTTTAATTAATAATGAATGTGATCCATGTGTTTACAAAAAATTAAATGGAAATGCGGTCATTATCCAAGTAATGTATGTTGAATATATATTACTTATTAGAAATGACATACCAGTCTTAAAGTCAATTAAGGACTAGTTAAACAAGTTTTCTCCATGAAGGACTTAGGTGAAGAAGCCTATATTCTAGGGATCAAGATCATTCATGATAAATCCAAGAGGCTTCTTATACTAAGTCAAAGTATATATATTGACTAGATACTAAAGAGTTTTAGTATGGAATAATCCAAGAGGGGATTGGTTCTAGTTTCACATGGTTTACATCTTTCTAAGAAAATTTGTCCCTCGACACAACAGGAGAAAGATAGAATGAGTAAGATCCCATACGCTTCGGCGATAAGATCAATCATGTATGTTATGTCATGTACTAGACTTGATGTCGCCTATGCACTAAGCATGGTAGGAAAATATCAAGAAGATCTAGGAGAACATTATTGGACTACTATTAAGGATATCCTTAAGTATGTGATAAGAACTAAGGATGTGTTCATGGTGTATAGAGGAGATGAGGAGCTGGTCATTAGGGGTTATACCGATGCTAGTTTTTAGACAAATTAGAATGATTAGAAGTCGCAATTAGGATATGTTTTATGTCTCAATGGGGGAGCTCTGAGTTGGAAGAGTTTAAAGTATCCAGTTATTTTTGATTCTACAGTGGGGTCTGAGTATATAGCAGTTTTTGATGTAGCCAATTAATCCGTTTGGATTCAGAACTTTTTCTAGGAGCTTGATGTGGCGCCTTGTAGTAAATATCCTATCACATTATATTGTTATAATACTTTAGTGGTGGATATTGAAAAATATCCAAGATCACATGAACAAATAAATCATATACTCTAAAAATATCACCTCTTAAAGGATTTATATCATAGGGGTGAAGTTGTAGTGAGCAGATTACACATGGAAGACAACATGGATGACCCCTTGGCTAAAGGCTTATCTCAACAGAAGCATGAATATCATGTGAGAGCTAACAGACTAAAGGTTGTTAGCAGTTGGCACTAGTTCAAGTGGGAGTTTATTGGATTTGGTACCCTAAAACCAACTTCTTTGTAATTTATGATAAACATGTATTCATTTTTTGAATATTTATAAACTACTTATTACATCATGATTGTTCTTATATGTGGCATAGCATGTGATAATGTCCTAAGAGTAGATGTCGCACTAAAAGGTCATAGTAAAGACTCATTGGACTTTGAGACATCATTCTTGAATATATATTCTATAGTTTGATGATATCATTTAAGGGACACAAATGATACAAGATATTAGGGGTAGAGACTCATTGGACTTTGAGACACCATCTCATGGTGGATGCCCTTGGTAATATCCAGTAAGATATTATGGGAATGAGACCCGCCAGTAGGAAATCCACATTCATACATGTCATTGTGTATTCTAATCTAAAAACATGTGTATTGGTCCTTAGAATTTAATATTATTATTAATGAGTATTATGAGTCACGTAATTAGAAGTATTGAAAAAAACCATGATGATAGATGTTCACGGTGAGGTAGGATGTGTTGGGTGTGTTACGAGTAATATTTCATTAAATAATAATGCAAGAAAGGATTTATCCCTTCTATTATTTAACAGAATTTAATATCTCATACCATTTTATAGAAATGATATATCCTAAATAAATCCATGGTCATGGTGATAAACAGGCAAGTTCTATTTCCAAAAATTCAAATAAATAGATAATCGAGTAGATAGGTTGATGGCACTGGCATGCAACCAGCTCAATTTGAGATATTGTGATAAAGGGATTATATTACATGGTAAGTGTTCATATGAGGTGACATGTCATTGTGACATTAACTTTTATCTCTATGGGTGCCTTGGTATGTTGCTAGATTCTAACCTTGGACTTTATGTTTCTTCACCTAATGACACTGACAAAGTGTTCTAGAGGGTCATACACTAAGTGTATCTTTAATCTCAGTTAAATAATATATTATTATTTATTATTTAATAGGTTGAATAAATATTATTCTCATATGTTCTTTAATAATTATTCACGTATTCTTGATCGCATATAAAAATTTATTTTCTATTTAGTAAATATAATATTCATTTATTTATTGGAGAATAATGTAGTGATATTTATTTAATAAATAAATAGACAGTATTCAAGGCCCGATAAATATTGTGGAGGAATGGCGGACCGAGTTTAATGGTCTAGTGAGAAATGATAATATTAAATATTATTTAATTAAATAATATTTAATTATAATTCCCAAGTTAAGCATGTTTCAATAAATATGAATATTACTATTATTATTTGACATGTGGTTTTTCTAGGATTAAATAATAATAAGGGCACTTGTGAAATTATATTATTTTAACCCTAATAATAAAAATACTCTATTATATTACTTTCTTATAAACTGATTTGGTTTTGCACAATGATTCAAGTAGAATTATCTCAAGCCTATAGAGATCCCTTATCTAAGAACGCTCTCAAGAATGGAGATCAATATTCCTCCACTGGATCGAGGAGAATTCTTTAGAAGTGATTCTTGAGTAAATCAAGGAAGAAAATGCAAGCACAAAGATCTTTCATGTTAGCACCTGGAGATTCCTTCTGTGGTGTCTCAAGATTCCTGGAACATGTGTGGATCACTGAGAGAGGAAATATGCACTTGGATTATACAACACAATAACAGTGCACCGCAGATCTATCACCAGAGACATCAATGAAGAAATAATTCCTTAGAGGTAATTATTTATCCAATTAAATTAATTATGAACAATATGTGTTGATACCTCTATCTCAGTTCTGGCGCAATTCTTCTTAGTTTATTTATTTAACTCAATTATATGGATCATGGAATTCGTCTTCATATATATCTTAGATTGATCATTGATTATGGAAAAAATTAAATTTGTCCGTCTCCCATCACATGCTTCCACTACGCCCATAACCTACATTATATTTTTTTTCTCGCATATGTATTAAAATACATAAACCAAGTAGATTCAGAAAAATTGACAAAGGGGGGTAGATATAAAAGTATCCAATAGATCTAAACATGTTTTTCTAGATATCGGGGACTATCACCTCATGTTGACAACTATAATGATCTTGGCTTTAAAGGGTTGTTATTATGTGCCTTTAGTAACCAAAAATATTATATCTATATCCTAACTTGATATGGATTGATTTATTTTAGTTTTCAAAAATGAATGTAACTTCTTTTATAAAGATAACATTTTTATGTTAATTCATATTTACATAAAGGTATTTATATGTTGGATTATATGAACCAAGTAATGTAAATAGATAATGAAGTTACTTCACATGACTCATACCACACCCAACAATGGAATCGCCTGCTAGGTTATGTAGATGAAAAGCACTTAAGTAAATTTTACTAAGATGGATATTTATATTCCATTAAAATAAAACCACTTGGTATATGTCATGCATTTTTACAAGGTAAAATGACCAAATCCCTATTTAGTGAAAATCATGAAAGGACTATAGAGCTTCTTGAATTAGTTCATATAGATGTGTATGGGCCATTTCCTATTGAGGCAAGGGGTGGGTACTCATACTTCATAACTTTCACTAATGATTTTAGTATATATGGATATGTCTAATTAATTAGGTATAAGTCATATTATTTTGATAAATCCAAGGAATACAAGAATAAAGTTGAGAATCATCTTGGTAAGAATATTAAGAAACTATGCTCAAACCATAGTAGAGAATATCTTAATCAAGACTTCATTGATTACTTATGGGTGTTTGGGGTCCTATCTCAACTCAATCATTCTTATACAGCTTATTGTAACTGTGTAAGTGAAATAAACCAATGTTTTCATACTTATATGTTTGAGGTTACAAAGAATTTTTTAAGGCCTCTTATGGTAAAAATATTTCACCCTAAGGCACAAAATGTACCTTTATAGGATTCCCCAATGAAATAAGGGGTTATTACATGTATGAACCCTCATAAAAAAGGTAATAGTGGAAATAAATTCCATATTCCTTAAGAGGGAACACATCTCTAAAAGAAATTATGGGAGTGAGATAGACTTTGATGAAGTGGAGGATCAAGGTATATAATAGTTGGCACGGGAACAAATTCCACAAAGCCGTATGGAAAAAGAAACTGCTCCAGAGACACAAAGTACTATGTAGGAGTATAAGAGAGGTTAGAGAACCAGAATGGTATGGTTTTCTAGTCACTATGTATGGTGACCCATTATTATTTTATAATAATGATCCTCTTACCTAAAAGTAAATAGTAAGTGTCAAAGATGTTGCTAAGTGGAAAGAATCCATGAATTATGAAATGGATTCCATCTACAAAGACCAAGTCTAGATTTTGGTAGATCTTATAGTGGATGTAAATACCATTGGTTAAAAATGGGTATTCAAGAAGAAACTAGACATGGAAGGGAAATTCATTTCTTATAAGGAAAAAATGGTTGCAAAAGGGTTTAAATAGTATCAAGGCATTGACTATGAAAAAACTTTTTCACTAGTTGCAATACTGAAATCCAACAGAATTCTACTTTCCATTGTGGCATACCATGACTATGATGTTTTTCATATGGATGTCAAAACATCCTTCCTTAAAATAAACCTTCAAGAAGATGTCTATATGGAACAACCTGAAGGTTTTGTGACTCCAAAGGATGATAACAAGATATGAAAATTGAAAAAAAAACCGTTTATGGATTAAAGAAAGAATATAGGTCATAAGATATTCATTTTGATGAATCCATGATGGAATTAGGATTCATAAATAATGAGTGTGAACCCTATTTATACAAATGGTTTAGTGGGAGTGCATTTGTTTTCTTAATAATATATTTTGATGACATATTTCTCATTACAAATGAAATACCAGCCTTATAGTTTGTTAAGATATGGTTTAATTAATGATTCTATATAAATTACTTGGGAGAGGAAGCATATATTATTGGGATCAAGATTCATCATGATAGATCCAAGATATTTCTTAAACTAAGTCAAATTATATACATTAATAAGATAATAAATATATTCGGTGTGGAACAATCCAAGTGGATATTTTTTCCAACATCACTTGGCATTCATCTTTTTAAGAAAATGAATTCTCAAACACATGAGGAAAGAAATATAATGGCAAGTATTCCATACTCATCGATGATTGGGCCAGTCATGTATGTTATTCTATATACTAGGATAGATTTCACTTGTTTATTATGTGAGGTAAGAAGATATCAAGCTGACCCAGGTGAATTTCATTGGATGGAAGTCAAGACTATCCTTAAGTATCTAAGGCATACTATGGATATGTTCCTATTTTATGGAGGAGATAAGTAACTAGTCATTAGAGGATATGTAGATCCTAGTTTCTGAATAGATCAATATGATTTGAAGTTGAAAATGGGATACATCTTCACTTTGAATGGTGGTTCTATGAGATGGAGGAGCTCAAAGAAGGTTGTAGTCATAGATTATATAGTAGTGTATGAGTATATTATGGATTCTGAGGTAGCTAAATAAGTAGTATGGATGTGAAATTTCTTACAAGATCTTGATATGGTACCTTGCAATAAATATCCTATCACACTCTACTATGATAATAATACTGCATTGGTTGTCTCAAAGGAGCTAAGGTCGCATAAAAGGACAAAGAGAATACCTCATAAGTATAATCTCTTGAGGGATTTTTCCTAGAGAGGTGAGGTTACAATGACTATTATTTCCAGAGAGGACAATGTGGCAGACTCCATGACTAAATCCTTGACTCATTAGAAACATGATTATCATGTGAGGTCTAACAGACTAAAATTCATAGGAATATGGATCTAGTCCAAGTGGGAGTTTGTTGGAGTTGGTATCCTAGGACCAAATATTTGTACTTTGATTATAGGTATATCTGATGTATTGAATATTTATAACAATTCTTATTATATATTGTTCATTATTCTGTGAAATTCTAATGTAATAATTTCCTAGAGTATATGACACATTTATAAGGTCATAGTAGTTCCTCACCATGATGATAACCTTGAAGTAAAATGATATATTGGATAATGTACTATGATGAGATAAATAGTACATATACTATTGGGTTTGAGTACTTGTAAGTGGATGAGGATTCTTCTCATGAAGTTTACCCTTGGTAATCTCTAAGATGAGAGATTATGAGAACAGACATGCCAATAATAATTCTGCATGTTTTGGTGTCATCTAATATTCCTATATTCAAGAATGTGTAATGCTCCTTAAACTTTAAGATTATCATTAATTCATTTCATGACTCATGAACTTAGATTTTTTGATGAAAAATATGGTGACATATATTCACGATGAAGTAGGGTATGCTGGGTCTATTATTATTGATATGTAATTAATTTATAAGTCAAGGAAGTATTTTTTCCCTTCTGTATTTATAGAAGATGATATCTAAACCCTTTCACTAATGAAAAAATTCCTTATACCAATGGTTTTGAACCATTGGTATAGGTCCCCAAACCATTGTTATAGCCTATACCAACGGTTTCGGAAGTCGTTGGGTGATTTGGCATGGGGATAGACCTATCCCAACGGTTTGAAAACCATTAGTATAGACCTATACCAATGGTTTTCCAAACTGTTGGGATAAGACTTTCCTAATAGTTTCCCCACACCATTAGCATAGGTAAATCTAAAAAAAAGTTATAGCAAAGTTTTGAACCCACAACATGAACGTTATATATCAAATACTTTACCATTATCCTATAGTTTACTTTGTGAATATATTTGGATATATATATATATATATTTAATTTATATATTGATTTATTTGATTATATAAGACAAAATAATTCATAAAAATAATGGTACATATACCAATGGTTCTCAAAAATGTTGGGATAGGCCTATCCCAACAATTTTGAGAACCGTTGGGATAGGTACCCACCCATTCCAAATGGTTTTCCAAAGATGTTGGGAAAAGTGGTGGAAAAGTGGCATATCCCAACAGTTTTGGAAAACCGTTGCGAAAACCATACCCTTTCCCAATGGTTTTCCAAAACTATTGGGAAAAGTGTTCTCAAAATTGTCATATCCCAACAGTTTTCCAAAAATCATTGGGAAAAGTGTTCTCAAAGTGGCCTATCCCAATATTTTTGGAAAACCATTGGGAAATCCATACCCTTTCCCAATGGTTTTCCAAAACCATTGGGAAAATTGTTCTCGAAATGTCTTATCCCAATAGTTTTGGAAAACTATTTAGAAAGGGGGCCTATACCAACTATTTTTACAAACCATTGGTATAGATGAATCAGTATAGGTAGGATTTATAGTATTGTTTGATTAGAATAGAACCATTATAATAGATTTCATGGCCATGGTGTAATGATGTTTTTATTTTAGATAGTCAAAGAAATATGTATTGAGTATATAGGTTAGTTACACATATGTGTAACCTGATTTATAAGATATTGTGATAAAGGGATTATATTACACAGTGAACATTTGTATGTGGTTTTTGTCATTGAGGCATTCGGTTATTTCTCTTAGGTTCCTTAACCTGTTTCTAGATAGTTTTGTTGGACTTTAGGTATCCCACCTAATGCCAATGAGAAATAATACAAGAGGGTCACACATAAAATATTTCTGATGATCTCAATTAAATTCTATTGGAACTTAATTAATTGAATAAATATTATTCTCAAAATTTAGGGAAAATTTTTTTCATGTTCTTTCGATCATAAATATTTATTAATGAATAAAATATTTAAATATTTATCCAGGTGTTCAATAAATTCTAGAGGATTTTGAACAGAAAAAATGCCGTGTCTGGTGAAAAATATTAATTAACAAGCCAGTTAAATAATATTTTTTATTGCGTAAGTTGGCACACACTACAAGATATTATTGTTATTGTTATTGTTATTGTTATTATTATTATGTGGAATGGGGTTGATTAAAGGTAATAGTATTGTTTAAGGGTTGGTATTCAATTAAATAATATCTTAACCTCAACCCTAGCTCTATAAATATACTATTATGTCTATTGTGTAGTGTGTGAAATTGAGAATATAGAAAATTGTTATGCATAACAAATTATCTCTAAAATCCTCATTATATCTCCATCTCAATAATGAGAAATGTAAGAGGTATTCCTTCAAGATCAAAGGATTAGTGATCAATATGAATAATTAAATACATCACTTTGCTATACTATCACCTAAAGATCGATTAGAATTACTCAGAGATAAAAGGAGAACCTGTAGATCACTACAAGAGTGATTCTATCCTTTGATCCACATAGTAAAATGAAGGAAACACGAAAGTGACTTTTCGAATGGTTGGAATCTACATAGAATAAATAATCCTCTGATCATGTATTTTTTTCCTTCGATATTAAATATATTAATTATATATTTAATGTGCAAGATCCTCTCTTGGGGTTTCAAGAAACTCAATATTAAAATATATTTAACATATCACCCACCACCGCACGCTTCCATTACACTTAAACTAATAGTATCTTCTCATCAAGGGTTCAAACCTTGGCTTCCTGTGTTCCCCCATTTATTTGGGAGTGGGATTTATCTTCTCATTCCCAATTGTGCATGTGGTTTTTTGTGGGATGTGATTTGCGATTGATGGATTTTGAAAAAAAAACATTCACTTATTGTTGGGGATACTAGTGGAAGGTTGAAGCCAGACAAGGGTGGGATTATTCCCTAGAAATGGTTGGTAGGTGGAAAACCAGAGCATTACTATGAGGGCTAGTGTACGGTGACCAGTTAAGGAAAACAATTAGTCAATTCCACTATCAATGTGGTCTTATGTTGTGATACTACAAAATGAATAATAGTTTATATATATATGGGATCATTTTGGCCATGTATTGGCATTTGAGACACTAATATTTCAAGCCACCAATGTAGATCTTGGGCTACTAGAACTTTGGGTCATGTAAGGATTACCTCTCAGCCCAGTTAAAAATGTGTTTTCTTTCCTTAATAAAAAAGGGCATCGACCCCATCCTATTTGAAAAATCGATAAATAACTAACCTTAAAACTCTTCAAATTATTACTGACCAAGTTCAAAACACAAAATTTAGAAGTATTTGATCAGATATTCTTTTGATATCAATTTAACATTTATATCCAAACAACATTAATCACTCAAAAAGCCGCATACCCAAAATTTATACACAGTAGTCATATAATATCTAAAATATTATAATCTTTACCATAAATAACATGAATTGCAATAAAGACACAATAAAATCATATATGTTTCTAATAGATAAATCAACCTTTATTCTTTAAATAAAATCTCATCTTATCCAAAAAAAATCTATTTACCTTAATTGTATAATGTTCCCAATATAGTGAAATTTTTAAAAAATAGATTTAATCACTTAGTTTGCAAATCACTTTTTGAACACTGGGTTATCGATATGATAAAACATGTGCTCTAAAAATATTATAACCCTTTTAACTAATTTACTATAATTAACAAAACATCAAAGATCATATTAACACTAAATGTTATCAATACCTTTAAACCTACATCCAAAAAATATAAAATAATTATTCATAAAATAACCTTTTCAATAAAACAAAAGTTAAACATTAGGGTTAAATATACCTCAAACATTTATTAAAACTTAATAAATATCTACCAAAGTACCCTCATCACATAAAACCTAAAAGGGGTTATTTATGTCTTTAAACTTATGATCAACCTTAGACTTATTAACCCATAATGGAATATAAAAATCTTAAAATATCCTCATATGAATCATCCTAACCTCTAAATACATCAAAACCTTCCCTTTGATACCAACTATAATGCCTCATAACATAAACAACTCATAATTACTTGATTTATAACAAGGGTTTCACTTTATTATATTTAGAGGACCTTTTAGGTTTATAATTTTTGAGAATTTGGAAAAAATTACATTACATAGGGACTATTGAAACATAGTGTACATTTTTTCCACAAAACATTATTCTTAAATTTAAAATTATGTTTCATTCAAAACACTTATTTATCTTTTAATACAAGCTACCAAAGTGAAAATATTGACCTTTTTATAGTTACAACACATCCTTAGATCCTGTGAAAAACATTTTGAAAACATGGAATCAACAAAAAAATCAGTAAGGGATATAAAAAATAAAGAAATGATATTATTCCAGTGAAAAACATGAAAACTTATGATGATGTTAACCATTTTCACAATAAAATTTTGAGCACATAATTAAAACATATCCACTTGAGAAAATCAGTTAATAATCAAATAAAACCTTTGAAAATCATTATTTAACATATGAAAACCATGAATGAACCCTGGAAATATTTCATTGAAAAATAATCATTTATCCTTTAAATTTTCAAAAACTTTCCTTACCATATGAAATAAAATGATTTCCACAAAATCCATTAGTAAGAAAAAAAATAGGTATCTGGGAGTATCATATTCATGAATTATGTTCACTTTTGATTAAACCATGTCATAAATAACTAGAGCCTAGTTAATTATATAGGAGTAACCATCCTGATCATGTCCCTCGTTTTCAACTTTTGAAGACTAAATCATTACCCAATACATTGGAGATCTATATCAGGTTCACATGTCATCATGAGCTATATCTGGTTCACTCGTTATTATTTATAATTATCAAGTACCATATCATGAAAAAACCATTTATAAGATTTAAATTTTTAAATATAAAACCCTTATAAAAATCATTTGAACCCATAATAAAAACACATTTCATTTTCACATAATAATATGATGAAATACAATTTTTATTTAAGAACTTTGAAAAAATGAAAAACAATATCCATTATAATGGTAATTGAATTTACTTTATAAAACCATTAAAATATAAAAGGGTGAGATTTATAATGAAAAAGGACCCAATAATGGGAAATTTATCTCATACTATATACGTTAAAAAGCTTTCTTTTTACACTTTGGTAAAAATAGTAAAAAGTGACCTGTATGAAAAGGGTTAAAAACATTCCTTTTTAAATATTTGTAAATAAATTCAGAAGTAGTATAAAATGAAATTTTATAGTATTTCAATTATAAATAAGAAGATTATTGAAAAAATTAAAATAACATGGACATGGAGGAAAAATATTTTAAAGGAATACTTTAAAAAATGGTTTGAAGAAAAATCTTTTATGAATTTTGTAACTTTTGAAACAAAAGAACGTTGAAAAAGAGAACTTGAAATGGATTTATAAACCACTTTTTTCAATAAAAGAATGATAAAAAAAACTATAAGGTAGTTTGTACACCCAAAAAAAGAAAACATGTGGTTAAAATAGAATAAGACTTAACAAAATTAAATTGATATGAGAAATCCCTTACCTCATATCCCTACTTTTTATATACATTCGTTAACTCCTCTACTTTGGAAACCCTCCTTTGGCTACAACTTAACCCTTTCTAGGGTGGTATTTTGGTGATTAAAAAACCTATAGGCCATATATAGGATGTTTGGGATGTAATTTGTTCAAATATTGGCCATGTTATGTGGCTCAAATGGTCTTAGGAAGAGATCAGAGGGGGTTACCTTTTATAAGTGAGTGGAGTGGCACAATTGTAAATATTAAGAACTTTAAAATATAATAAATATCATAATCATGTAGATTGGAACCAAATGACCATAATTTATAAGTTAAGACATGATAAGGACAAAATATCATCAAAAAATAAAATTTATACACGTTTAAGTTGCATTTTAAACCTTATATTTAGTTTAACCCCCTCATTAACCCTTTTTTACTTTAACCATGGTAACACATTTTTCACACTTTAAGAGTAATAGATTTACTTATAAGGTGTAAAGTGGATAAAAAATGATATATGGATAAAATTTTCAACCATTAACCATTTCACTTGCCCCCTATCAATATTTTTCTATTTTTAAATCATTTAATAAAAAAATTCATAAAATATCAATAAAGTTTTTTTTAAGACTATTCAATTAATTTGACTTCAAATGAATCAATACATCAATATATTTATAATATGAACACATTTACTATTAATTATACATTATAATTACCTATTTAATTTATATCATACCACAATTCATCCAAAATATCTTAATTTTATTATTTTTAAAATAATTTTCCTTGATTTTTTTACTGCTTACACAAGAACTATATTGGAATTGTGTAAGATATTAAGGTAATTATATCATCACTAAAAATTAAAAATAAATTAATATCATTCAAATAAAGTATTAATATTAAAAATATACCTTTATAACCATTCATAACTTCTTTATATCCCTATGAAATTATATTAGATATATTAAAAGAAAGAAAGTGATATTTTGTAATTATATTTTACTAAAAATATTATAAATGTCATAATCAACATAAAATATCACTTAAACTATTAAAATTAGAAACTAAGGTGATAAGGTTCAAAATAATATCATCCAATAATAATTAAGATAACATTTTTTTCCTTATCATGTAGTTTTAACATTAATTAACATGTTTTACCCTTTTGTCACGCAGATAATATTTTTACCAAAGTTACTATATATAATAGCCAAAAATGAAATTGATCTCATTAATAAATTTTAAAATTATAATTAAAGATATTATATCCATTATTAAATATTAAATTTTTTTAAGTGATGGAAAATTATTTTAATATAAATGCACAAAACACAACAAAAAACAGTTTTTAGAAAATTTCTTTTTATGCATCAAAATAAACTTATACAAAATTAAAATATAATGTTAATTCATGTGGAATTATTTATATTATGTTTAATAAAATGGATATTATTTTAATTTTAAAACTAAAATCAAAACATAATGGAACTTTTAAATTACCAAATTTAAAGAAAAGAAATAATCATTTTGCAAAAATCAACATTTCCGTTATTCACTCAAAAATAAATATTTTTAGAAAAATCTAAAAAAATCATTGTAATACTATTATTAAATTATTTTAAAAAAAAATTATAAAAAAAATCAAATTAAATTTCTAAAAGTGGAAAAAATTATAATATTTGTGCACAAAATAAAATAAAAACATTTTTAAAGAAAATGTATTTTTAAAGCATAAAATAAATTTATTCTCTTTAATTTCATAATAACCATAATGAAATGAATTTTAATTAATTTTATTGTATATATAATATACTCATTTCATTAGGGTCATTTATCAATAGTGGTTAATTTAATCTATTAAGATAAAAATACATTTCACACTTAAACATTTTTTTATAAAAAATATATCTTTTACTTTCAAAAGATTTTATCTTCATTTCAAACCAATTGATAATAAATGTATGATTTATTATTAATTTTTTTAAGTAAAAACATGATACATATATTACATAATATGGATGTTCCTATTCATACTTTCTAAACCAATAGATGGTTTATAAAAGTCATATTTAAATAATAATATTTCTATTGTATATCATTAGTTATTTAAGCTCAATGTTGTGTATACCACAAGCTATCAAATAGAGTATTATTTAAATAAAATAAATTCTAAAATATTGGGTTTTTATATTCTACCACCTTAAACAAGTATCATCCTCACAATTTTATCTCGTCTCTGATGAACAAAGAGTTCAAAACATTTTTAGAATCAATTCTATGGAGTT
Organism: Viscum album; assembly: GCA_963277665.1. NCBI lineage: Eukaryota > Viridiplantae > Streptophyta > Magnoliopsida > Santalales > Viscaceae > Viscum > Viscum album. The sequence goes on from OY728121.1 coordinate 1,300,597,757, forward strand.
GAATAAAATATACGATCATGAAAGGAAAAACCTTTCTAATATTTAAAAATACTTTTTTGGAAAACCCACATCATAAAAAAGTGATAATAAAAAATTCTTTTGAAAATAGTAAAATATAAATATGATTTTTTCTTGGAATAATATATAACCATGTTCCCATATAAGGAGAGCATTAGTGAGAAGTAAAAATATGGACATAGAAGTGAAAAATAATGTCTAATGAATACTAGAAAGTGATATAGAACATGATTATGAGAAATTTAATGACCAAAAAACCATAAATCATTAAATGATAAATAAGACCATTAATTCATCAAAAATTAAGGTAAAGGGATAACATTTTTATTTTAAAATACTTTTTCTAGAGTTGAGGGATTCTTTTACAATCAAGATAAAGAGCATGATAAAATACACTTACTTGATTTATTTCCACTTCATAATCACAATTCCATCCTTTGGTTATTTCTTGATCAATTTTCACTTTTATCCTCAACAATAACACTTAAAATTAAACTTTAAACATTCCATAAATAACTAAACTTAAAACTCTTAAAAATATCCATGCACAAGTTCAAAACCCAAAAATCATAAGGATTTGATCACATATTCTTCCAATATTAATTTTAACATTTATCTCTATAAATATTAATCACTCATAATTTCACATACCAAAAATGTATATTCCCTAATAATATAATCTTCAAAATATTCTAATCTTTCTCATAAATAATCAGAATCACCATAAATCCATTAAAAATTATATATGCTTCCAATAGATAACTCAACATTTATTCTTCAAATAAAATCTCATCTTAAACAAATATATTCTCATTTACCTTAATCATATAATATTCCCAACATAGTAAACGTTTTATAAAATATATTTAATCACTTAGTCACCAAATCACTTTTCAATATCATGGTTATTGATACAATAAAACATATGTTCTCAAAAATTGATAAACCTTTTACCTTATTAACCATAATTACCTTAACATCAAAGATCATATAAACTATAAATGTTATCAATAACTTTAAATGTATATCCACAAAATATAAAATCATTATTCCTCAATAACATTTTCACTAAAACATAAGTTAAAAATATGGATTATAATGGTTCCGGGCATAGCGGAAGCATATGGAGGTGGGAGATATATTAAAATTTATTTTAATAATCATTACTCAAAACCAAGAGCTAGGATATTAAACATAAAATTAATAATTAATTTATTTGAAATTTTAAGAAATAAATACCTTGGATTAGGAACTTTCTTCATTGGTGAATGTTGATCATTCAAAAAAACCCTTTCAGATTGCCTTGGTAGCGCTATGAGGATCCAAGGATAGAATCCCTCTAGCAGTGATCCACACATGCTCCTATGATCTCCAAGTAACATCACTCGATCTCTGGGTGCTAGTGTGGTGAGTTAAATGTATTTTATTATTCATTCGTGATCAATCATTCTTCAATCTTGATGAAATATCTCTTTCACTTCTTGTTCTTGAGAGGGGAAGAGGAGGAGGAGTTGAGATAGAATCCATTGCGCATAACAATTCTCTATTCTCAATTTTTGGATGCTCTACAAAATAGACATAGTCATCTATTTATAGAGTTAGGAATTAATTTAAAATACTATTTAATTTCATACTAGCCATTAAATAAAAAAATTATCTTTAATAATCCCCATACCACATAATAATAATTATATTATTATTATTATTTGGTGTGATCCAACTTGTGCAATAAGAAATATTATGTAATGGTCTTGTAAATTAATATTTTTCACTAGAATATATTTTGGTCCATTTGAAATCCTCTAGCATTTATTGAACAACTGAATAAATATTTTATTCATAAATAAATATTTTATTCACAATATAGCGAATAAATATTTATAAAAATAGTCACTAAATAAAATAAATATTTTATTCACAAGTCGGTGAATAAATATTATTCAATTTATGTGATCAATATAACATGATTAAAATTATTCCTCAGACTTGAGAATAATATTTATTCCATTAATTAAACTTAAATAGAATTTAATTGAGATCAACGAAAACACTTAGTGTCTGAGCCTCTCGAATTCTTTCTCATTGACATTAGGTGATCTTGCTTAAAGTCCAATATTATACTCTATAAATGGTTCAAGGAACCCAAGAGAAAGAACCTAATGTCGCAATGTCAAAAATCACATATGAATGCTCATAGTGTAATATAATCCCTTTGTCAAAATATCTCATCAAGTATATTTCACATCCGTGTCACCAAACTATATGCTTGATATGTCCTTCTTTGACTATCTGAAATAAACATGTCATTATGCCATGGCCATGGAATTTAATGCAAAGGTTCTATTATAATAAAAGTTCTAAGATATTAGATTCCATAAATATGGAAGGTAAAAATCCTTTCTCGACTTATTCATTAATGACATGTCACTCATGACACGCCCAATATATCCAACTTATCAATGAACAGTTATTATCATGGTTTAAAAATACATCTAAGTATGTGATTTATAACATGCATTAATAATAATATTAAATTCTAAGGACCATTACACATGCTTGTAGATAGGAATATCTGATGACACCAAAACATGTGGAATTCCTACTGGTAGGTCTGTTCTCATAATCTCTCATATTGGAGATTACCAAGTGTGAAATTCATGAGAATAAGCCTCATCTTCTTACGAGTACTCATACCTAACAGTTTATGTAATATGTGTCCCATCATAGTATGTTATCCAACTGCATAACATTTATTTAAGAATATCATCATAGCACCACAAGGTTATCATCATAGATGGGAACTGTTATGACCTTATCAATGTGACATATACACTAGGATATTATTACATTAGAGTCATGTAGAACATATAACAGTACATAATAAGTAGTTTTATTAATATTAAATACATTGAATATACATGTAATCAATGTAAAAATATTTGGTCCTAGGAAATCAACTCCAAAAAACTCTCACTTGAACTAGAGCCAACTACTTAGGACCTTCAGTACTCTAGACCTCACATGATAATCATGTTTTTGCTGAGTTAAGGCTTTATTCAAGAGGTCTTCCATGTTGTCTTCCATGGAAATACTTATCACTGTAACTTCACCTCTCTGAAAAAAAATACCTCAAGAGATGATACTTCCCAAGTATGTGTTTTGTTCTCTAATGTGACCTTGGCTCTTTTACAAGAGCCACCGCTGTATTATTATCACAACTAAGTGTGATAGGATCTTTATTGATAGATACCACTTCAAGATCTTAGATTAAGTTGTGCATCCATACTTATTCTTTAGGTTCCTCATAATCCACAATATGCTCAAACACTACTGTAGAATCTGCAACAACATCCTACTTTGATCTCTTCCAACTCACAACACCTCCATTCAAAGTGAATATTTATCCCATTTGTGACTTCATGTTATCTTAATCAGTTTGGAAACTAGAATCCACATATCCTATGATGACCAGTTCCTCAAATCCTCCATAAACCAGGAACATATCCTTAGTGTGCCTCAGATACTTAAGGATGGTATTAAATTTCATACAATGGTGATCACCATGATCATCTTGATATCTTCCTACTACACTTAATCCATAGGTGACATCTAGCCTAGTACATAGCATAGAAACATGACTGACTCAATCACTGATGCGTAAGGAATCCTTATCATTTTTTTTATTTCCTCATGTGTATGAGGACACGTTTTCCTAGAAAGATGAATTCCATGTGGCACTGGAAACTAAAGGACCTCGGAACACCCTGAGAGGAGGGTGAATCAGGGTGTCAACTTTTTCTTGCAAAGTGATATATCTTTTTCCCATGTTGGTAGGAACTCCTCAAACATGTATAATGGATATTATCATCAATCAAACAATCACATGCAAAGATACAACACATAGTAATTTTACTTGATTCACCGCTAAGGGCTACATCTAAGGATCACACACCGACAAGAGTCACTTTGTGTCAGGCACACTACCTTTATAAAAGTTCAAGGATAGATCACTGCATCCCTTGGAACACTTCAATTGATTCCTTCTTGCTCATTGTCTTTGGAGAAGTCTTACTCAGTTTATTGAATTGAAGGTCTCTTCAACAGATTAGCATGGAAGTCTTTGTCTCTATTCAACACAAGACTCTGCTTGCATCAAAGTTCTGAATTGATGCACATGTATTCAATATTCAAGATTGTTTTCAAGTATGTAAAATGAATCAATTTTCCATGTATTCATATGCATGCATTCTTCATGCACCTTGTGTTTGCACACACACACATGGATGGGTGTCCAATGGTTTTTATGTGTGCATGGAAACATGCACTATTTTCTTCTTGGTGCAATCCACTATCCACCTTTTGTTTCTTTAAACACATAATATTCCTCTTCTCCTTTTCTTCTTTGAATGCACACAAATCCGAATGGGTGAAACTCTTTTCACACACACTGGTTCTTCTTTTATTCTCTTTCTTTTCATGCACACACACTAGATTCAGGTATCTTTAAATAATGCACATGAGTGTATGTAACTTATGCATTCATGCAACCCCCTATCTCATGTGTTCTTCTTCTTCCTCTTTACACAAAAAAAATGTCCAGTCCTATTCTTCTTTGTCCACGGTATCTTGATATTCTTCATGAAAAGGGTACGTGGTTCTTCTTCACATAGGGTGTTCAAGTATTATTCGCAAACTAGGGTGGTTCATAGTTTCTCTTCACAAATCCTTGATAGTTTTCGGCTCTTCTTCACGAACCCAGAATGGTTCACGGATCGTGATTTCCCTTCACGAACTGGAAGATCGGAGAGACTCTGTTTTTCAAAATATGAGTTCTCGGGTATTGGGTGGTAGCCCCGTTCTTCAGATCGGGGCTTCTTCCTTTACAGGAAAGGATCACTGAATTTTTTCACATTCAACCCTCATAGGAAATTCCCTTCAAATATCTTCTTCGAATCAACCGAGATCCTCTCTTTGAATAACCGAGGTCTTTTATTTTAAAGATCCTCAAACCCACTTAAAGATATTCCACGTATCTCGGTGTATTTCCTTTATATGATAGCTCCTCATTTATGATAATCAAATCAAGTTCATGTGATCAAGATTTCATGAAATCCTTGTTCAAATTCAAGATCGGATCCATGTGGCCACGGAAACTTCATCTGCCTTCAGCTGACCCTTCTTCATCGAGATATCAATATAAATGCAAGAATTAGATTGCATGCATGGTCTCAGTTTGATCCAAAAACCCTCCTTCGATGGCCATAAATTGGTCGTGATGATCGGCCTTCTTCTCTGAAGAGGGACAATGGAGGCATTGTGTAGCGGTGGGAGGAAGATGATAGTGTTGGCTTATGCAAATGTTGCAGGGGAATCAAATGGCCCGGGTTCAAATGTACGAGGCACAAAATGAGATGATCGGTGGAGATTAAATGAGTGGGGTAGGATTAGATGGGTAGCCGGGATTTTGCACGAGATCTAATGGATGCCTCAGATCGCTCCATTCATTAAAAATTCCTTCCCACATCAAAAAGGAGATGCGGTTGTCATGCGGTATATCAATCAAGCCACTCAGACAGCGGCTCATATTACTCGTTCCCCCTCCTCGGTACCGCCCTCTTTCTAATTCTATAGGCTCGCTCTATGCCCGCCTTCTCTACGATCCTATGGCCCAACCTATGCACGGGTCTTTCCCTGTGAGGCTGGATAGTCAGTTTGTGAGCTGCCATATTTTTTAAGTAGACCATAAAAATACTTATTATAAAAACCAAGTATGCAAATGTGAAGTGCATGGCCACCTTCTTCAAGATCAATCATGTCCACCATGGGATACCAAATCACTCTTCTTATTATTTTTGGAATATTAATTCCAAATATCACTCCAATCATCCCTATTTATTGTTGTAGACAATGAATCAACTTTGATACATGTATTTTGGACATAGTTCCGGTGCAATAATCATCTAATTTAAACAACATGGATAATTTACCAAGCATGGAATCCAATGCTATGAACCCATAACAATTCTCCAAGAATCATCACTTCATCCAACCATTATTAACATTGGATCTACTTATTCATTTTGATCAGTGTTGAAAATTTTTGACAACAAATACAACTCATACACAAAAATGGTCCCAAAAATCTCCCCCTTTTTATTTGTTGGCAATACTTCAAAGTTTTCTCAACTGAATGTGTCAACACAAAAATGTGAATCTTCTCTCTCCCCTTTACTTTTTCTAGCTTTCATTTCACTTTATCTCCCCCTTATTTAAAAAAATACAAATTTCATGGGAAAAGGGTATGAATCCATACTTAATAAATGTGTCATCCATCATTTCAATCTAATTCTACTTGAGTTGTGCTCAGTGAAGAAAACAAGAGGATTTGATTTAGAAAACAATGTTTTCCATTACCCACTGATCATGATACCTTATGAGATGAGAAGTCATGTACTTGTCTTCAAGGGTCTTTCCAATTTATTTCTAGGGTGAAGATAATAAATGTGAGATAAATATTTCTAGGAACAATCAACCTGAAACTCTTACACACACTTCAATAGATAGATCAAAAACATTCAAGTGAAATAGGCGGAATAAGTGAAATTAATGAACTTCAATTCTTCTTATGTCACTGATTAATTTAGTTACTCTTCCTTTGTTAAAAGATCTTTATTTTGAGTAACCCAGGATTAGAGATTAAGAAATGACATACCTTTACTAATGATATGATCTTCAAGTAGTTTCCAGAGTAATTGAATTTGATATCATATTGAAATAATGACTCTGGCATCTTCTTAATTTTTCTACCCCTCAAGAGAAACGCACTTCTTCATTTTCATCAAATATACCCCTTCATCATATTAAAATTTGAATATAAATTGAATAATTTTCCAAGGATGGAAACTTATTCAGCTTTGCTATCATCTATAAACAGCACACACTACTTCTTAGGTTCTCCCCCTGAGATATTTCTTCACCATCAATTCCTTGTATTATCAAAAAAATAATATACACAAAGATTTAAGGGAATAAGGTGGATCCTCCATGCTTCATTAATGTGAACAGTAAGGTTGAGATGGTTTTCTCAACCAAGTTACTCTATTTTCCCCAAACTTCACACTTTCACATTTGATCTTCAATTATGATTATGGTTGTGTGCATCCTATTACTTCTTCCATTTATTTGTGTGTGAACCTTGTTTCTTCAAGAACTTTTAAAGCACTAGTATCTCCTGGTGAAACTTTCATATTCTTGAGGAATTCTTCTTATGCTGGAATAAATGCAATTCAATTTCTAACAAAATGAATAGCCATGTTTCACCTCACACACAGATCTTCTTTATCTTCATGTGAAATCTTCTCTTTACTTTTTTTACTAGCCTTGGCTTGTGAATTTTCAATTTTCCTCATTATTTCCAAATCTTTTGTCCAGATAACCAATATTTCATTAGGGACTCTGGAAGCAAGTTTGAATTTTCCACATGGATTCTTCTGAGTGTCATTATTCTTAATAGTTCTTTTGGATGCATCACCCTTCAACTTCTTTGATTTAGAATCCAAGGAATTCTCACCTTTCCTTCTTGGAATATTCTTGGAAGAATTTGTTTTTACAACATTATTCTGATTACTTCCCCAGGAAACTTCTTCATTCATGAACATATTTTGTGGTCTTCTCTTATTATTAGCTTTAGATGTATATTGATATGGGAATTCACTAACCTTGTGACCACTTCCATTGCATACATCACAGATTTTATCAAGCATTCCAAATCTATTTGCAGTATATAGATGCTTCTGGATCTGTAGATGTTATTTCTTCCTCTCTATCTTGATCCCCCTTGATATGGTATTTCTTTGTGATTTTTCATTTTTAGGATTGTACCAACAATTTAATGCACAATTCCCAAACTTATTACAGCACCAACATTAACCCACAAATTTTGGTTTCTTGATATATTTTTTATTATATTTTTTGGCCTTATTCTTGATTCGTTGTGCTCTTTGTAGGGAAACACCTTTCATGTTATTATTCATATCCACCTTAGACATGGTGATAGGTATCTCATCACCTTTCCTCATCCAGACTTGTTTTGAATTTCTATTCCAACCTACACTGCTTGTGGAATAATATTTAGAAACATGAGTACAAGAGGGTTTGGATGGTACCTTATTCCTCTCAGATGCTTGTGACATATCATCTAAGGATGTCATGATCTTCTTATCACATGTTGAAGTTATTTCAGCTTTATAATCCTCTAATGATCTTCTCTTTATTTTTCTTGTTCATCATGCTCTTGTTGGATATAGATTTCTGCTCAAAAACAAATGAATCTTCATCAAAACTACAATTCATTTTTTACATAGGAAATAAATTCAAATCTTTAACATAGAATAGCTTTACTATAAAGTATCCAACATACATGAACCTTTCCCTCTGATACCACTAGAAGGGCCCCAGAACATCCTAATAAGGGTTGAATCAGGGTGTCAAATTTTTCTCACAAAATGATGGATCTTGTTCCCATGTTGGTAGGAACTCTTTAAACCTATATGATGGATATGATTAGCAATCAAACAATCACATGCAAAGATACATCACACAAAAAATTTACTCAGTTCTCCACTAAGGGATACGTCCAAGGAGCATACACAGATAGGTTTTCAGTCATACCAAAGTCCACTAATCTTCACTAGTTTTGGATTACAATTCTTAGACATGGTCACTCTATTCTAGGCACACTGACTTTACAAAATTTTAGGGATATCTCACTACATCCCTCAGAACACTTTTGTTGACTCCCCCTTGCTTACTTCCTTTGGAGAACTCTTACTTAGTTTATCAACTTGAAGGTCTCTTCAATAAATTGTCATGGAAGTTTTTGTCTCTATTCAGCATGAGAATCTGCTTGCATCGAAGTCCTGAATTGATTCACTTGTATTCAATATTCAAGAGTGTTTTTAGGTATGTTAAATGAATCACTTTTTCATGTATGCATATGCATGCATTATTCATGCACCATGTATTTGTACACACATGTGCAGATGGGTGTCCAATGGATTTTACTTGTGCATGGAAACATGCACTATTTTCTTCTTGGTGCAGCCCACTGTCCACTTTATGTTTCTTTACACACACAATGTGACTCTTCCCATTTTATTCTTTGAATGCACACAAACACAAATGGGTGAAAGTCTTTGCACACACTGCCTCTTCTTTTATTCTCTTTCTTTGCATGCACACACACTAGATTTGGGTATCCTTAAATGATTCCCATGAGGGCATGTAACTTATACATGAATTTTGTAAGAACCTGGATCTTCATTTCAGGTATGGATCTTGATTTTAAATTTTTTTTAGGAAAAAGGAAGAAATATGGCTTTTCTAAGTACATGTTGTGTACTAAAGAGTACACACTGTGTACCCAGTTGTCGCATGCAACCATGTACTAGCCGTGTAATGCCTGAGTAAATCGTTTTGTGGTGACCTTGTGGACAACTTAAGGTGAGGGCCGGTAAAGGATACTACACAACGTGTAAATTTAATGGATTCCATATAGTTTTTTTTAATTGATATATCAGAGTGGGGTCACGTATAATGTCTAAAACTGTCTTCTTCTCCTCGTGGTTTGTACAGGAGAGCGACGAAATGGCCAATGAACTTCGAACCCCTCTCGATTCTCTGTTCAAGCTCTGATTGAGACATCATCGAGTGCATTGGAATCCCACCAGTGAGTTCTCAAAACCCCTAGAGAATTTATTCCCAATTCTTCCTCTCTCATGAGTTATTCAACGTTTGGTGTTTTTAACCTTTTTGTATATATAAATTGATCTAGACTGATTCATGGGCCGACGTTCAAGGATATTGATCGTGATACATCGAGGTAGGTGTTTTGTGCCTTTCATTGTTCGTATTTGGATTATATATGCTAAAATTTCTACATACCCACATTTTGGGTATTGCTTGATTTGGAATTTAACCTGGTTTAATACCTACTATGGTTTGATTGATTGATAAAGAGGTCATTGCTTATGCGTAAGGTTAGATACCTTGTTTTCCATGCCTTGGTTGATTAGGGTGGAGTTGATTGATTATATTAAATGCATGTGATATGGTTGATAACGTATCCATGTAGTAGTCATAGATTACATGAGTTGATTTGATATGTTATTCATGCCATGTATTTACATAGAACTCTGAGAGCCTTAGTGTAGAAGTTGACCCAGGGGTATTGACCATGAGAGCTGCCTAGGAGGTCATTTATAATTTATTGATTCCATGTTGACTTAGGTTTATTGACCGTGAGATCCACCACCTGGGTGGTCATTTATAAATAATTAGTTATATGTTATACCAAAGGGGATAGACCGTGAGAGCTTCCCAGAGGTTCGTTATCAAATAAATTAATGTTATGTTATACCAGAGGGTTTATACTATGAGAACTTTCCTAGAGGGTTGTTATGAAAGATTGAATGATTGTGATGAGTCTGCCAAACCAAAGCACAAGATTAGACTCAGTCTTGATTGATTGTTTAGATGGTATTCTAAGACATATATTTGTAACTTTACATATGGGACATAGATATTAGGCAAGACCCTAGGGTTACATGATTCAATGGATTGAATAATTGATAAATGCAAATGAATGTAATTGAAAATTGTAGGATTGTTTACTTTTGAGTACTTCCTAGTTTATTACTTCATTCTTACATATTGCCTGCTATATATATTAACTCACTGTTAGGAAAAAATATTTTGGTGGTTTCATACTAAGATTCATCACACACCCTATTTTGGTCATGATTTTGGACCTAAATAGATTATATGATTGCAGGTATAGATAAGGGAAGGAACCCTTCTTCATCAAGTACTTGATTGCTGTTAGAGGTGGAGAGCATGGGAACAAGCTGAGACTTGCGATGTTGTTGGAGTTTACTTGATTTCTATACTTTGGTTTCTGTATTGTATTTCTAGAATTGTGACTTGTTTGGCAACTTTCCTAAACACATGTGACAGGAATCATTTATATACATGATCCAGTTGTTTTATTATTATCAGTATTCCATTGTTTACTTTTATTGTATGGTATTACTTATTCCACTATTATTCAATATTATTTTCCATTTTGTATGCTCTACCAATGAGGGAATAGTTTCCTGATTATCACACCTTATCCCTCGTTGCTAGTTGGAAGCCTTTGGAATTTAGGGAAATGTGTTTGAGGTTATGTGACCAACCGGGTTTGGGGTACCTTTGGGTAGCACCCAGATCTAGTACATTACAAAGTGGTGTTAGAGGTGTCTTCCCAGATGACTTTTCAGGTTTACCTTCAAAGATAGAGGTGGATTTATATATTCATCTTGTTCCAAGAGTAGTACCGGTTTCCATTACTCCTTATAGGATGGCTACACCAGAGTTACAGGAGCTCAAGAGGAAGTTAGAGGAGTTGCAGGAAAAGGGTTTCATCTGACCCGGCACTTCTCATTGGGGTTCACCTTTCCTTTCTGCGAAGAAGGGATACAATACCCTCAGAATTTATGTGTATTATCAAAAGCTGAATTAGTTGACAGTTAAGAATTGATATCCCTTTCAAATGATTGATTATCTATTTGATCGTCTTCCATGATCTCAGGTGTTCTCGAATATTGACTTGAGATTCAGATATGATCAGTTGCATGTTAGACCATCAAATATACCTCTTACAGCCTTTTAGAGAAGGTATGATCTATATGAGTATTTGGTTATTCTATTCAGTCTCATGAACATGTCAGCAGTTTTTATGGCACTAATAAACTGAGTGCTCCATCCTTACTTGGATTCGTTTGTGGTAGTCTTCATGGAAGATATATTGGTTTACTCTCACACTCGACAGAGCCATGCCAATCATCTTGAGATCATATTGATTACACTAAGTGAGCATCATTTTTATAATAATCTCTAAAAGTGCCACTTTTGGATGGATCAGATTCACTTCTTGGGTCATACCATCTCTGAGATAGGAGTATCAGTAGACCCAGAGAAGGTGATATTGGTAGTTTCCTGAGAGAATCCAAAGAATTTATTTGAGGTATGGAGTTTTCTGGGGCTGGATAGTTACTACAGATGTTTTATTCCGGACTTTTCATACTTAGCAACACCACTGACGAGCTTGAATAAGAAGGGTGGGAAGTACTTGTCGATAGATTCCTTCAATTCAGCCTTTCAAGAGATGAAAGGGAGATTTACTTCAGCACCGATACTGATTTTTCTGAATCCAGGAAAGAGTTACATCATTCACTATGATGCATCAGGTATCAGGCTGGGAGAAGTGCTTATGTAGGGGGAAGGAGTTGTTGCATATGGGTCTCGATAGTTGAGGCCACATGAGAGGAAATACCCAATGCATGATCTCGAGTTAGTTGCAGTTGTTCATGCTTTGGACTGTTAGAGACATTATATTTTAGGATATCACTTTTTGATATACACTGACCACAAAATCCTCAAGTATATATTTACTCAGTGTGATCTGAATTTGAGATAGTGAAGGTGGGTTGATTACCTTAATTATTTCAACTTTTAGCTTGCCTATATGCCTGGGAAAGGCAATGAAGTGGATGATGTGCTGAGCAGGAGTACTGAGATACAGGAAGTTCAGGAGTCCAGTAGTGAGTGGAAGCTTATGTCTCTGTTCTATGAGATGCATTTAAAGGTGCACGATAGACATGGTAAAATGTTCCTTTCTTCTATAGATGTTACCTCTACTCTACTTAATTGAGTGCGAATGAGGCAGCTATCAGATTCTAAAGTTCTAGTCCTACGGAAGAGGGTGTTAGGCAAGGACCCTACTCCAAGGTGGACCGTAGGCGATGATGAGGTTTTTCATTTTCATGGATGCATATAGGTGTCAGTAGACATACACAAGGAGTTGTTGCGAGATTTTTATGCCTCGATATGGGCAGTTCATCCTGGTATCACCAAGATGTATCAAAATCTACACCATCAGTATTTATGTCTAGGTATGAAGAGGGATGTGGATGGTTTTGTTATGAGATGTTCCACCTATCAGTAGGAGAAGGTGGAGCATCATTGATCGGTAGATCTTGAACATCATTTACCCATTCCCAAGTATAAGTGGAATGATGTTGTGATGGATTTCATGATGGGTTTACTGATATCACCGTGAGGAAATGATGTGGTTTGGGTTGTTATTAATAGGCTCATGAAGGTTGAACATTTCCTACTGATCAAGGAAACCTTCAGTGTTGATGATCTTAGAAGGTTGTACATCTGAGAGATAGTATGTTTTCATGGGGTTCCGCACTCTATCATTTTAGATAGGGATTCTTGGTTTACTTCTCATGTCTGGAAGGGACTATAGAGGGATTTGGGTACATAGGTACTTTTGAGTATAGCTTACCATCCCCAGACTGATGTCCAGTCCGAGCACACAATTCAGGTTTTGGAGGACATGCTTTAAGAATGCGTCCTAAATTTTGGGGGCACTTGGGAGAGATACATACCCCTGGGTGATTTTTCCTACAATAAAATTTTTCAAACAATGATTTAGATAGAACCTTATGAGGATTTGTATGGTAGGCCATTCTGATCACCCCTATGTTGGCTGGAGGCAGGGGAGGTAGCTATCCTAGGACCTTGTCTTGTACAGGAGACCACTGAGCAGGTGGATTTGATTCGGAAGAGGTTGGATACTACACAGTCTCAGCAGAAATCTTATGATGATCGACGAAGATGACATATGTAGTTCAAGGTCGGGGATCATGTTTTCTTACGTGTCACACTAAGGTTGGGACATGGAAGGATTAGGAGACAGGGGGAAACATTCACCTAGATAAGTCAGGTCGTTTGAGGTTTTGGAGAGAGTCGGTCCAGTTTCCTATCGGTTGCAGTTACCTCAGAGGTACCAGGCTATGCACAGTGTCTTTCATGTTTCTTATCTACAGCATTACTTTTCAGACCCATTTCATGTTTTTCAACCCGAGGAGGTTGAGTTGGAGTTGGATGCATCCTTTTAGGATAAACTTATTCGAATTGTGGATTGTAGCATGAAGGTTCTCTATGGCCATTCTATTCCTTTTGTACAGGTGTTATGGAAGTACAGGTGAGTACAGGACAAGACTTGGGAGAGGGAGGTCGACATACGATCATAGTGGCCAAATTTGTTTGAAATTTCTTCTTCACCACCCTTGGAAGGGAAATTCGAGGACAAATTGCTTTAATGGGGGAATTTTTTAAGAACCCGGATCTTAATTTCAGTTATGGATCTTGATTTTGGGTTTTTTTAGGAAAAAGTAAGAAATGATGTTTTTCTAAGTACACATCGTGTACTTATGAGTACACGTCATGTACCTGGTTTCCACGTGCAGCCACGTACTAGCCATGTAATGGCCGAGTACATGGTCGTGTAGTGACCTTCCAGACCACTTAATATAGGGTTCGGTTAAGGCTACTACACATCATGTACATTTAATGAACACACCATGTATTTTTCTTTTTAATTGATATGTCAGAGCGGGGTTGCATCTCATGTCTGGAACTGTCTTCTTCTCCCTGTGGTTCATACAGGAGAGTGATGAAATGTCCAAATAACTTTTAACCCCTCTCGATTCTCTGTTCGAGCTCCGATTGAGATGTATTTGGGTGTGTTGGAATCCAACCGGTGAGTTCTCAAAACCCCTAGAGCTTTTCTTCCAGATTTTTCCTCTCCCTTGAGTTATTCAAGGTTGGTAATTTTTCTCCTTTTTGTAGATCTATGTCGATCTAGTCTGATTCAAGGGACAAAGTTCACGGATATCGATCAAGAGACATCAAGGTTGGTGTTTTTTGCATTTCGTTGTTCGTATTTGGATTATATATGCTAAACGTGTCGCATACCCATGTTTGGGGTATTTCTTGATTTGGAATTTAACCTAGTTTAATACCTGTTATGGTTTGATTGATTGATAAAGTGGTTGTTGCTTATGTGTAAGGTTGGATACCTTGTTTTCCATTCATTGGTTGATTAGGGTGGAGTTGATTGATTATATGAAAAGCATGTGATATGCTTGAGAACATAGCCATTTAGTAGTTATAGATTACATGAGTTGCTTTGACATGTTATGTGTGCCATGTATTTACATAGGACCATGATATCCTTGGTGTAGAAGTTGACCCAGGGGTATTGACCATGACAGCTACCCAGGAGGTCATTTATAATTTATTGATGTTATGTTGACCCAGGGGTATTGACCGTGAGATCTAGCCAGGTGGCCATTTTTAAATGATTGGTTCTATGTTAGACTAAAGGGGATAGACTGTGAGAGCATCCTAGAGGGTCGTTATTTATTTGGTTGATGTTGTGTTAGACCAAAGGGGATAGACTCTGAGAGCTTCCCAGAGGGTCGTTATCAAATGAATTGATGTTATGTTAGACCATAGGGTTTAGACTATGAGAACTTTCCTGAAGGTTTTTTATGAATGATTGAATGATTTTGATGATTCTATCAAGCCAAAGTACAATCTTGGACTCGATCTTTCTTGATTGTTTGGACAGTCTTCTGAGACATATGTTTGTTACTTTACAAAGGGGAAACCGATCTTAGGCTAGACCCCAGGGTTACATGATTCAACAGATTTAATAATTGATAAATGTAAATTAATGTAATTAAAAACTGTAGTATTGTTTACTTTTGAGTACTTCCTAGTTTATTGCTTTATTATTTCATATTACCTACTATATATATTCACCAACAGTTAGGCACAGATCTTTTGGTGGTTACCTACTAGGATTCATCTCACACCATGTTTGGGTCATGATTTTGGACCCAAAGAGATTATATGGTTGTAGGTATATATAAGGGCAATCTCCCTTCTTCAGCAGATACTTGATTGTTGTTAGAGCTGGAGAGCATGGGACCAAGATAAGGCTTGCAATGCTGTTGGAGTTTACTTGCTTTTTGTACTTTGGTATTTGTATTTTATTTCTATCATTGTGACTTTTTTGGATGCTTTTTTAGACACATGTGACATGAATCTTTTATATACATGCTCCAGTTGTTTTATTACTATCAGTATTCTGATGTTTACTTCTTTTGTATGGTATTACTACTTCTCCTATTCTTAACTTTTTTTTTCTACTGTGCGTACACTTCCAATGAGGGAATAGTTTTCCCATTATCACACCTTGTCCCTATCTTTCAGTCGACAGAATATGGTATTTGGGGAAATGTGCTTGAGGTTATTGACCAACCAGGTACGGGTCACCTTTGGGTGGCACCCAGATCCGGGACATTACACATTTCATCCCCTTATCTCATGCGTTCTTATTTTTACTCATTGTACAAACAAACTCTGCAGTCATGTTCTTCTCTGTCCATGGTATCTTATTCTTCTTCAAAAAAAGTGTGTGTGGTTCTTCTACACACAGGGTGTGTGGGTCTTCTTCACAAACTAGGGTGGTTCATGGTTTCTCTTTATAAAGACTTTCACGTGATCCTCATCTTGGTTGGTGAGGACTCAGCAAGTGCATCCAAGAGACCTGAGATCAAATCTGAGTGGAGACATATTTTTGGGGGGGTACTATAGCAGTATTGTAGCAGGAACTGTAGCAGGCACTGTTCGGAACTGTAGTAGCTGGAACTATTCATCCATCTGGGCCTTTGGGCCGCCGGTTTGGTCCCTGGGTCCTGCAAAGCTTTCGGGCCACCCAAGGCCTTCAGGCGAGTTGTTTCTCAAGGCCTTCAGGCCACCTTAAGGCTTTAGGGACACCCCAAGGCCTTCAGGCCACATGATGCATATGTACTAGTAAAACTACAAGGGAGGAGGCTTCAGATGATGATCAGGGTAGGCGCATTCACTAGAGGAGAGCTAACCAGAATTGGAATAACGAGAGGTTATGGCTTTGCCATCAGTTCTGGGCTTGTACAACCTTGCATAGGATAGCTAGCCGACCAGCGCTGCGAAGGTGTAGTGTTGATATTATGACATATGTTGGGGAGGATCAGTTCCAAGTAGTCTTGTTTGGGTGATTCCCTCAAAGACCTATGGGTCAGGTAATTGTCTCTAAGCCTTCGGTCCTTGTAAGGGTTCCACCTCACCCCTTGAAAGGTGGATTATCAAAAATAATAAAAAATGAAGGCCTTCGGGCCATTCCAACCTTTATGAATACTTGATGGTTTGTGGCTCTTCTTAACAAACCTGCAATGGTTCGTGGATCATGATTTCCCTTCGTGAACTTGAAGATCATAGAGACTCTATTTTTCAAAATAGGATCTCTCAGGTAGTGAGTAGCAGCCCCGTTCTTCGGATCGGGGATTATTCTTTTATAGGCAAGGATCACTACCTTTTCCCACATTCAAACCTCATAGGAAATTCCCCTCAAATATCTTCTTCAAATAATTTGAGATCCTCTATTTGAATAACCAATATCTTTGGTTTTAAAGATATTTAAACTCATGTAAAGATATGTTGTGTATCTCAGTGTATTTACTTTTCATGCGAGCTTCTCATTTATGGTGATCAAATCATGTGAATGTGATCAATATTTCATGAAATCCCTGTTCAAATTCAATCTCATGTACACATAGACTTGGAAACTTAATTTTACTTTGGTCGAGCCTTCTTCGTTGAGATATCCATATGCATACAAGATGTAGATTGCATGCAAAGTCTTGGTTCAATCCAGCTACCCTCCTTCAATGGCCACAAATAAGTCATGATGATCAATCTTCTTCTCTAATGAGGGATAATGGTGGGGTTGTGCATCGGCGGGAGGAAGACGATGGTGCTAGATTATACAGATGTTGTGGGAGTATCGGACATCCTAGATTCAAAATCAAGAGGTGCGGAATGATATGATCATTAGAGATTAAATGAGCAGGGTACATATTAGATGAGAGGCTGGGATTTTGTGCAAGATTTTATGGATGTCTCAGATCACTCTATTCATTAAAAATTTCTTCTCAAATATAAATGGAGATTTGGTTGGGATGTAGTATATCAATCAAGATACTCAGACAACAACTCAAATTACTCCCCCCCCCCTCCCTGGTACCTCCCCGTACCAAATTTTGTGGGCGCGCTCTGCGCCCACCTTCTCTGTGGGCCTATGGCCCAACCTATGCACGATTCTTTCCACGTGCACTCCTGTGGGATTACACATGGTCCTACGGGCTATCTAGGTTGGATTCCCATGGGTGTGGTTGACCTTATGTCCTACATGTTCCCTCAATTGAGGTTGGCCAGTCAGTTTCTGAGCTGCCATATTTTTTAAGTAGACCATAAAAATATTTAGTATAAAAACAAAGTATGAAAATATGAAGTGCATGGCCACCTTCTTCAAGATTAAGCATGGCCACCATGGGATTCCAAATCACTCTTCTTTTTCTTTTTTGTAATGTTAATTCCAAATAGCACCTAAATCATACCTCTTTATTGTTGTAGACAACGTGTGACCACTAATACGTGTATTTTGAACTTAGGACTAGTGCAACAATCATCTGATTTAAAAAACATGGAGAATTTATCAAGTTTAGAATTCAATGTTATGAATCCATAACAATTATCAAAGCTTCGTCACTTCATCCAACCTCCATTAACTTTGGATCCACTTCTTAATTTTGATTATTGTTGACAACTATTGACAATAAATACAACTCATACACAAAAATGGTCCCAATAGAAACAATACCATCTTGGATTGTTTCATACTGAATCTCTTGAGTATCTTGTTAATTTATGTAATTTAACTTAGGTTGATCAACCTCTTGGATCTATCATGATGGATCTTGATCCCAAGAATATATACTTCCTCACCCAAGTACTTTATAGAGAATAATTTATTCAACCGCACCTTAACATACTGTATGATTGACATTTTTTTCAATGAGTATTATGTCATCAACATATACTATTAAGAAAATTACAATGATCCCAATAAATTGTTTATAGAAACACGGATCACATTCATTCTCTATGGAAACAAACTTTATTATTTCCTCATCAAAACAAATTTTCCATGACCTGGATGCTTTCTTCAATCCATAAATGGATCTTTACAAATTTCATACCTTGTTGGAATCCTTTGGAGTTACAAACCCTTTGGGTTGTGTTATATAGATATATTCTTAAAGGTTC
Organism: Viscum album; assembly: GCA_963277665.1. NCBI lineage: Eukaryota > Viridiplantae > Streptophyta > Magnoliopsida > Santalales > Viscaceae > Viscum > Viscum album. The sequence continues at coordinate 1,300,616,882 of OY728121.1, forward strand.
CCATTAAGTAAATCGGTTTGGAATCCATTTTTTAAATCTCATAATCATGGAAATCCATAATGTAAAGTAAAATTATGATGGATTTCATCATTGCAACTGGTGAAAAGGTTTTGTTGTATTCAATGCCTTGACATTGTTTAAACCATTTTTCAACTAGTTTCAACTTATAGGTACTCACTTTTCCTTCCATGTATAGTTTCTTCTTGAATACCCATTTTTAACCAATTGTCTTTACATCTACTTGAGAGTCTACCAAAATCCAGACTTATTTTTGGTACATGGGATCCACTTCATAATTCATGAATTCTTTCCACTTAAAAACATATGTTCCACTTGCTTCTTCCTTATTGGTTATAGGATCATTATTATCAACTAATAATGAGTCACCATCCTTAGTGACTAGAAAACCATACCATTCTGGTTCTCTCACCTCTCTAGTACTCCTAGGAAGTAATTTTATCTCTAGAATAATTTCTTATTTCACGAGGCTTTGTGGAATTTGTTTCTATGCCCACTCTTGTATGTCTTGATCCTTGAATTCATTAAAGTCTATCTCACTCCCACTATCTCTTTTATAGATAATATCCTCCACAATAAATGTTGGACATCTGTCAACCACAACCTTTTTCTAAAGGATTATATAGGTGGTATACCTTTTTTTCTTTGGGATATCCAATAAAGATACACTTTGTGCCTCAGGATGCAAGTTTGTTACCTAAATAGGCATTAAAAAATTCTTCTTATCCCCATAAATATAAGTAAAACAACACAAGTTTCTTTCCATTCCATAATTGGTATGGTATACCGTCTATTACTTTAGTTGGAACTCGGTTTAGTATGTGTACTACTATTTGAAACATGTATCCCCAAAAGGGTAATAGAATACTCTCATGACTCATCATTGATCTCATCATGTCCAACAATGTGTGGTTCCTTCTTTAACTTACACCATTCCACTAAGGCATATAAAGAGTATTGAGTTGAGATAAAATCCCAAACTCCCATAAATAATCAATGAAGTCTTGATTAAGATATTCTCAATTATGGTCCAAGTAAAGTTTCTTAATCTTCTTACCAAGCTATTTCTCAACTTAATTCTTGTATTCCTTGAATTTATCGAAAAAATATAACTTATACATCATTACTTAGACATATCCATAACTACTAAAATCATCAGTAAAATTTATGAAGTATGATTACCCACCCCTTGGTTCAGTAGGAAATGGTCCACACACATTGGTATGAACTCATTCAATAATCTCTTTAGCCCTTTCACCTTTCCCACTAAATGGGGATTTTGTCATTTTTTCTTTTAAATATGTGTGACATACATTAAGTGTTTTTATTTCAAAACAATCAAAATAACCATCATGATGTAATTTAGTCAAGTTCTTTTCAATTACATGACCTAGATGATGATGCCAAAGTTGGGTGTGGTATGAGTCATATGAAGTAATTTCATTATCAATTTCCATTATTTGGTTTGTGTAATCCAACACATAAATACCATAATTTAAATATGTATTTCCATAAAAATGATATATTTATAAAATAAGTAGCATTTATTCCCAAATTTGAAAATAAATCCATTTTGTATCAAGTCTGGATATATAAATAATGTTTTTGGTAACTGAAGACACAAAATAATAACTCTATAAAACCAAGGTCATTCTGGTCAGCAACATGAGGTGGTGGTCCCCAATAGCTACAGCAGTAATTTAATCCCTATTGTCTGCTCAAATATCTACCTCTCCTCATTAAATCTTTCTAAATCTACTTTGTTCTTATATTTGAATACATATGTTAGCACCACAAGCCATATCTAATACCTAGTTTGTAGAAAAACATAAATTTCACTCAATAACAAACGAACCTAAAGCTTTCCCTTGCTTATTTGGATGGGTTTAGTTTTTCTTCCAGTGTCCCTTCTTTCCACATGAGAAATAGAGAGTGTCATGTTCCCTTGATTTCCCCTTGATCTTTCTCTTCTAGTAAGGTCATGAAGAAGCTTTGTTCTTAAATATCTTCTCTTTACCTTTCCTTTTGTTCACTATAAGTATGGAATATTTTTCATGCTTTGTATCCTTATCTACTTGGAAAATAAGATTAAGAAGATCTAGTAGAGACTTATCAATGTTTTTCATATTAAAATTCACAACAATGCTGGAGAAGCTCTGAGGTAGTGATTCTAGAATGAGTTCAGTGTCCAATTATTTAGGGAGTTTAAACCCTAAAACCTATAAGCGCTCAATGTATCTAATGATCTTGGCTACATGAGGTCCAGCTGGGGCACCCACTACAAGCTTTCTCTAAAAGATCACCTTGGAAATCTCAAATTGTTCTTGTCTATCTCTCTCTTAGTAAAGCCATGAAGGTTCTCAAGATTGTTACACGAATCCATGTTTTTGTGATACTTTATTAGTTCACTAAAATTGATGAAAGAATCATGAATTTAATGTTGACCACGTCACTCATATTTTTTTCATAGATAAGGAACTCTTAATCTCTTTCCAATTTAGAAAACAAATCATGCATTGAGGATTCTAGAATATAAAATTTCTGTTCATGGAATAGCACAACCCAAAGGTGTCTAAACCACTCTTGGAAGTAACTGCCATATAGAAGGTTATATTTCTCTAATATTGATCATAAAGATAGTTTGTATTATGAACTTTTCATTTTATTATACAATTAAAAAGTGTAGATTATTATTACTTTGATTGATTACAAAATAAGTGAGATATAATAAATTAAATGTTTATTTATTTATTTATTAAGTCTCCCACTATTTTATCAAGTATTAATATACCTCACCATTGAACTCGAAATTTCAAGTTTCTTTAACATTCTAGTGGAAAATATCCCAATTACTTTTCTTAATGATCTAGACTTTAACCACAAAAACCATAATAAAGTAATTAGGTAGGCAGTCTTTCCAACTATGGACTTACAGCTCCTTGATCTGTTGAGTGGATTCCCCTATCCTGGAATCCTAACATTGATTTCCTGAACACTTTCCTCAAAATTTTTATTGAACAAACTTTGGCCATTAAACTCAATACAATTTTGGCTAATTCAACCCAAAACTCTAATGAGAACTCCCTGATAAAATTAAGTGTCTAGACTTTGTCCATGTACTACACTTAGTTCAATAGTTTCATTCCCAATCAAGTAATGAAAGGCTTAGTTCGACTTAATATTTAATTATTGGGTTTAAATTTATTATGCATAAATTTTATCTTGTTTTATCCTTTACACATATGGTTAATATTAAGTGGATGTTACTTAAATAATTAACCATGTTGAATAAAACATTTACGCATAATTAATTTATTTAATTTTCATCTTTTCACATTAATTCATTTATTTATGTGATCATGACCTTGAATCCATAAAATAAATAATTGCATAGACATAAATAATTAATTAATTAAACGACTCACTCATGAGCTTTATCTAATGGTTTATTTAATGAGTGGACATTAAATCAACCTTTGTCCTAGGGGAAATAACTCATATTGTTAGTCTTGCCATGAATTAAAATATTCCACATATCCACATGTGTATCACCTAGGTTGTCATCATTATGGTTCTGTCTTGAACCACCTCCATATGCTTTGGGATGCTCCATTAATTAAAAATATTTATTACTCGCGTGTAGGTGAGAGGAACCAAAGGATTGATTAAAGGTAATTACATAAATACACTTCAACATGAAGGTTATACATAATAATAGAGGTAGGGATGACTCATAGGCCAAAATTTAATTTAATATTAAATAGTTAAAACTCATGAAATAAATTAAATTAAAACATCCAACACATACATAGGTCTTGGTCAAGCTCGTGAATGGTCATACATGTACTGAATACACAAAAGTAAATGGTGATCATTCATTTATTTATTCGTTCTCTTATTATTTAAGATAAAAAATCATGCATTAATTAATTAATTAATTAATTAATTCCTTTTCATATTAATGATCATCTGATTTTATTTGGAGATACCTGTTATTAATGGAATTCATGGAAAATAAACGAAAAAACCAATAATGACATATTAATTTTAATAAATTAATTTAGAATTTAAAATTATTTAAAACCGTTATTAAATTATCAAACAAACAACGGTGTTCCAATAAATAAAATAATTTTTTATTGCTGTAATTTTCAAAATTAATGTAACTTTAATTTTTTTCTATTAATGGGGGACTACACGGCCTGTACATCCAGCTACGTTCCATGTACCTCAGTTTTTGAATATCCAAGTCACACACCTGAAGTTCAGCATGTTAACTTGACCAGACTACATGGAATATACATGATAGCTACACACCCTGTATCTACTTTTCATGTTCCAGTTTGGTCTGGTCAACACGCGGTGTGCAATAAAAGAACTACGTGTAATTAATTACTCGATGCATCTAGATTAAATGTCCATGGGTATACAGCATGTGCTCTAGAAACACGCTGTATAACCTAGTTTTACCAGCCAAATATTTGGAACTTCCCAATATAATCTCAGTTCATTCTTCATTTGTTCTAAAACCTTTAATAAAATGAAACATTGAATGAACATGGTTAATATATTGATAACAGGTTAATTCAAATCAGATTGAAGAACGATAACATGAAATAAAAATATAACCACAATTACGCATAGATCAACAATCAAATAAATAATTATAAATTTAAATATTACCGCTCTGATACCACTTGATGGTTTCATATGTGGAGGAAGTGTGCATAGGTGGGAGATATATTAAAATTTCTTTTAATAATCGTTTCTTGAAACCATGAGTAAGGATCTTGCACATAAAATTTAAAATTAATTTATTTATTATCTGAAGAAATAAATATCTGGGCTTAGGAACTTTCTTCATTGGTGAATTTTGATCATCTAAAAAGACCCTTTCAAATTACCTTCATTGTGTTCTGAGGATCTAAGGATAGAATACCTCTAGAGGTGATCTACATATGCTCTTATGATCTCTGTGAAACACCACTTGATCTCTAGGTTCTAACGTAGTGAGTCAAATTTATTGTGTTGTTCGTTCTTGATCTCTCATTCTTCAGTCTTGAATAAATCCCTCTTTCACTTCTCATTCTTGAGAGGGATAGTGGAGAAGAATTTAAGAGAGAATTTGTTTTGTGTAATAATTCTCTATTCTCAATTTTTTTGATGCTCTACACAACAGACATGTCCATCTATTTATATAGTTAGGATTTAAGTTAAAATTATTATTTAATTGCATAATAGACATTAAATAACATTTATTATCTTTAATAAACCCCGTGCCACATAATAATAAATATATTATTATTATTATTTGGTGCATGCCAACTTGCGCAATAAAAATATTATGCAATGATCTTGGTAATTAGTATTTTTCACTGAACTCGAACTTGGTTTGTTCGAACTCCTCTAGCGTTTATTGAACAACCAAAAAAAATATTTTATTCATAAACAAATATTTTATTCACAATCTAGAGAACAAATATTTATTAAAATATTCAATAAAAAAATAAAAAAAATTATTCACAAGATGGAGAATAAATATTTATTTATTTTAATAGATGAATATAACTTGAATAAAATTATTCCTCAAACTTGAGAATAATATTTATTACATTAATTAAACTCAAATATAATGTAATCAAGATCAATAAAAACACTTAGTGTGAGGACCTCTATAATTATTTATTGTTGGAATTAGGCGGGTTTGCTTAAAGTCCGAGATTACTATCTAGTAATGGGTCAAGGCACCTAAGATAAATAACTTAATGTCACAACATAAAAAACAAAATATGAATTCTCACAATATAATATAATCCCTTTTTCAAAATATATCACCAAGCAGGTTTCACATCTGTGTCACAAACCTACATGCTCGATATGTCTTTCTTTGACTATCTGAAATAAACATGTCTTCACACCATTCCCATGGAATTTAATGAAATGGTTATATTCTAATAAAAGGGTATAGATATAAGCTTCCATAAATTTGGAAGGTAAAAATCCTTCCTCGAATTATTCATTAATGTCATGTCACTCTTGATGCACCCAATGTATCCGACTTCACCATGAACTATTATCGCCATGGTTTACGAAATACATCTAAGTGAATGAGTTGTAACATATATTAATAATAATCTTAAAGTCTAAGGGCCATCGCACACACTAATAGATAGGAATATCCTATGAAACGAAAACATGTGGAATTACTAATGGTGGGTTTGTTCTCATAATCTTCTATCTTGAATATTACCAAGTGAGAACTTCATGAGAAGAATCCTCATCTTCTTATGAGTACTCTCACCTGATGATCTATGTATTATGCATCCCATCATAGTACGTTGTCTAAATACAAAACATTTATTTAAGAATATCATCATATCACATCAAGGTTCTCATCATAGAGGGGAACTTCTATAACCTTATCAATGTGATGTATATAATGGAACATTATTACATTAGAGTAAAAGAATAATACGTAATAAGTAGTTTTATTAATATTCAATACATTGAATATACATGTAATGAAAGTAAAAACAATTGGTCATAGGATACCAACTCTAACATGTTACATATACCTCAAACATCTATTAAAACTCAATAAATATATCCCAAAGTACTCCCATCACATAAAACCTCAAAAGGGGTATCTATGTATTTAAACTTATGATCAACCCTATACTTATAAACCCATGATGGTATCTAAAACTAAATAGCCCTTATGATAATTATTTTAACAAAGTTTTTTTATTTATTGAAAACCAACCTTTTTGTATAATATTGTTTTTGTTATTCAGGAATCTGACTCGGTCCATTATAATGAGTTTTGTTAGAAATTTGAAAGTTTTTGAATGTTCAAACCCAAACATAAAGGGTGAGAAAAAAAAATTATTTTCCACGCATAGGTTTCTAGTCTCAATTTTTAAAGTTTCTGAAAATGGAAGTCCTAATGATACTGAAGAGGTTTTTTGAAGAATTTGATGTCAAGAATTAGAAAATTTTCATACTTTCAAAAAAAATAAGATGATTAGTTTTTGGTAATGAAGTTCTAATAAATCATGAAAACTATCATGATAAATATTTTTATGAAATGGAGGAATCATAATGGGTGTATCAGATCCAGAAATCAAGACAAAGTTTGTCAATGAGTAATAGATGAGGAGGTTTGAGACTTGTCAATATTGTTTAGTGGAGTTATCATTGGATACACTTGATCATAATGAGGAATCCATCATAATGGGGATTCCATCATTATGAAATATCCATTAGAGGCAGAATATTTAAGAAAGAACACTAGTAAATTCATGAACTTTAGTGGATTCCAAAAGTTGTCGCTAAAGGTCTATAGTGGCTGCCTAGCGGCCGCCAAGTGGCGGCCCCTTTTGCCCCGTCGTTGTTGCTATTAGAGACTGCCACTTAGCGGATGTTATAGGCAAGCCGGGATAGGCTTTAGCGGCCCCCATTTGAAGGCCCCTGTAGTCCAGAACTTTAGCGGCCGCCGAATGGTGGCCGCTATAGATGGCGATGGAAACAACTATAGCGGCTGCCAAATGGTGGCCGCTATATGCTATCCATTTAGCAGCCGCCAAATGGCGGCCACTATAGATTTTAAATTTTTTTTAAAAAAAATCAATTACACAATAATATATACCCAAATAAATCTCATCAGTCATCTTCCAATCTCCACATCCATCATCAAATATAACTACATAACAAAATATAATAACAAAATTAGTACCGAATAAAACCTAGAAAACAAATAATTGAAACAAATTAACATATTTCAATTCAAACTTACAGTAATAGATCTAAAGTATTTGATTTTGAAAATATATTCATAATTTTGATTACCGTTTTAAAATTTTAAAATAATTAATTATATGGTTCTAATTAGATTGTTTCATGGTGGTTTTAGGTCAATCTAAGGTCATCCGCTATGAATTTGACCGTTAGACGCCCGTTTTGGCCGTTTATGACACCAGAACCGCGTTCTCGGTCACTGCGGGCACACGGTACGTCAGATTGACGTTTCGTCTTCTCGACTACTTCACAATTCATTCACCTGTATTTTTTTTCTGATTTCAGGCCATTCCGACTTCGTTCAGCCCATTTGGACCCCCCCACGCGCGTTTATGAAGCGCGCGCACCACTTAAAACACGCATATTGAGTCGTACTGCGCAAAACGCATGTCCGATTGATGTTTCGGCTGCGCATACACATCACGAATAATAATTAGATTGTTTCACGGTGGTTTCAGGTCAATATGAGGTTGTCCACTATGAATTTGACCGTTAGACACCCGTTTTGGCCGTTTATGACACCAGAACCACGTTCGCGGTCACTGCGGGCATACGGCACATCCGATTGACGTGTCATATGCTCGAACACTTCATAATTCACTCACCCATATTTTTCGTCTGATTTCAGGCCATTTTGACTTCGTTCGGACCATTTGGACCCCCCCCCCCCCCCCCCACGCGCGTTTATGAAGCGCGCGCACCACTTAAAACACGCATATTGAGCCGTACCGCACAAACCGCATGTCCGATTGATGTGTCGTATGCGCGTACACATCATGAATAATAATTATATTGTTTCACGATGGTTTTAGGTCAATCCGAGGTCGTCCACTTTGAATTTGACCATTAGACGCCCGTTTTGGCCGTTTATGACACCAAAACCGAGTTCTCGGTCACCTCGGGCACACAACACATCTGATTGACCTTTCGTCTGATTGACCACTTCACAATTCACTCACCTGTATTTTTCATCTAATTTCGGGCCATTCTGACTTCGTTCAGCCCGTTTGGACCCCCCATGTGTGTTTATGAAGCGCGCGCAGCACTTAAAACACACATATTGAGCCGAACCGTGCAAATCGCACGTCCGATTGACATTCCATCTATGCGTACATGTCACGAATAATAATTAGATTATTTCACAGTGGTTTCAGGTCAATCTGAGGTCATCTACTATGAATTTGACTGTTAGACGCTCGTTTTGGCCGTTTATGACACCAGAACTGCATTCTCGGTCACCGCGGGCACACGGCATGTCCGATTGACGTGTCGTCTACTCGACCAATTCAAAATTCACTCAACCATATTTTTCGTCTGATTTCAGGACATTCCGACTTCGTTCATCCCGTTTGGACCCCCCACGCGCATTTATAAAGCACACACAGCACTTAAAACATGCATATTGAGCCGAACCGCGCAAACCGCATGTCCGATTGACGTTCCATATGCGCGTACACGTCATTAATACTAATTAGACTGTTTTATGGTGGTTTCAGGTCAATCCGAGGTCGTCCGCTATGAATTTAACCGTTAGACGCCTGTTTTGGCCGTTTATGACACCAGAACCGCGTTCTCGGTCACCGTGGGCACTCGACATGTCCGATTGACATGTCGTCTGCTCGACCACTTCACAATTCACTCACCCATATTTTTCGTCTGATTTTAGGCCATTCCGACTTCTTTTGGCCCATTTGGACCCCCCACGCGCGTTTATGAAGCGCACGCAGCACTTAAAACACGCATATTGAGCCGAACCACGCAAACCGCACGTCTGATTGACGTGATTTCTATGCGTACACATCACGAATAATAAATATATTGTTTCACGGTGGTTTCAGGTCAATCCGAGGTCTTCCGCTGTGAATTTGACCGTTAGACGCCCGTTTTGGCCGTTTATGACACCAGAACCGCGTTCTCGGTCCCCGCGAGCACACGGCACGTCCGATTGACATGTCGTCTACTCTAACACTTCTCAATTCACTCACCCATATTTTTCGTCTAATTTCAGGCCATTCCGACTTCTTTCGGCCCGTTTGGACCCCCCCACGCGCGTTTATGAAGCGCGCGCAGCACTTAAAACACGTATCTTGAGCCGAACCGCGCAAACTACATGTCCGATTGACGTTCCGTCTACGCGTACACATCAAGAATAATAATTAGATTGTTGAACGGTGGTTTTAGGTAAATATGAGGTCGTCCGCTATGAATTTGACCGTTAGACTCCCGTTTTGGCCGTTTGTGACACCAGAACCGCGTTCTCGGTCACCACGGGCACACGACACGTCCGATTGACGTGTCTTCTGTTTGACCACTTCACAATTCACTCACCCGTATTTTTCGTCTGATTTCAGACCATTCCGACTTCATTCGTCCAGTTTGGACCCCCCCCCCCCACCCCCCCACGCGCGTTTATGAAGCGGACGCACCACTTAAAACACGCATATTGAGCCGAACCGTGCAAACCGCACGTCCGATTGATGTGTCATCTGTGCGTACATGTCACTAATAATAATTAGATTGTTTCAAGGTGGTTTCAGGTCAATCTGAGGTCATCCTCTATGAATTTGACCGTTAGACGCTCGTTTTGTCCGTTTATGACACCAGAACCGCATTCTCGGTCACCACAGGCACACGGCACATCCGATTGACGTTCCGTCTACTCGACCACTTCACAATTCACTCACCAGTATTTTTCGTCTAATTTCAGGACATTCCAACTTCTTTCGGCCCGTTTGAACCCCCCCCCCCCCCACGCGCGTTTATGAAGCGCGCGCAGCACTTAAAACACGCATGTTGAGCCGTACCGCGCAAACCGCACATCCGATTGACATTCTATCTACACGTACACATCAAGAATAATAATTAGATTGTTTCTCAGTGATTTTAGGTCAATCTGTGGTCATCCGCTATGAATTTAACCGTTAGACGCCCGTTTTGGCCGTTTATGACACCAGAACCGCGTTCTTGGTCACCGCGGGCACACGGCATGTCCGATTGACGTTCCGTATGCTCGACCACTTCACAATTAACTCACCCGTATTTTTCGTCTGATTTCATGCCATTCTGACTTCATTCGGCCCGTTTGGACCCCCCACGCGCGTTTATGAAGCACGCAGCACTTAAAACACGCATATTGAGCCGAAACGCGCAAACCACACGTTCTATTGAAGTGCCTTCTTCGTGTAAAGTTCACAAATAAAAATTAGATTGTTGAATGGTGGTTTCTAGTCAATATGAGGTCGTCCTCTATGAATTTTACCGTTAGACGCCCGTTTTGGCCGTTTATGACACTAGAACCGCGTTCTCGGTCATCGCGGGCACACGGCACGTCCGATTCACGTGTCATCTACTCGACCACTTCACAATTCACTCACCCATATTTTTCGTCTGATTTTAGGCCATTCTGACTTCGTTCGGCCCGTTAATACCCCCCCCCCCCCCCACACGCGTGTTTATGAAGCGCGCGCACCACTTAAAACACGCCTGTTGAGCCATACCGCGCAAACCGCACATCCGATTGATGTTCCGTCTCTGGGTACATGTCACAAATAATAATTAGATTGTTTCATTGTGGTTTCAGGTTAATACTATGTCGTCCGCTATGAATTTGACCATTAGACGCCCGTTTTGGCCATTTATGACACCAGAACCGCGTTCTCAGTCACCGCGGGCACACGGCACGTCCGATTAACGTGTCGTCTGCTCCACCACTTCACAATTAACTCTCCCGTATTTGTCGTCTGATTTCAGGCCATTCTGACTTCGTTCGGCCCATTTGGACCCCCCACGCGGGTTTATGAAGCGCGTGCAGCACTTAAAACATGCATATTGAGCTGAACCGTGCAAACCGCACGTTCGATTAACGTGCCCTATGCGCGTACACGTTAAGAATAATAATTAGATTGTTGCACGGTGCTTTCAGGTCAATCGTAGGTCTTCCTCTATGAATTTGACCGTTAGACGCCCGTTTTGGACTTTTATGACACCAGAACCGCGTTCTCGGTCACCTCGGGCACACAGCACGTCCGATTGACGTCTCGTATGCTCGACCAAATCACAATTCACTCACCCATATTTTTTGTCTGATTTCAGGCCATTCCGACTTCATTCGGCCCGTTTGGACCCCCCCCCCCCCCACCACGTGCGTTTATGAGGCGCGCGCAGCACTTAAAACACGCATCTTGAACCAAACTGCGCAAACCGCAAGTCCGATTGATGTTCCCTCTACACGTACACATCAAGAATAATAATTAGATTGTTTCACGGTGGTTTTAGGTCAATATGAGGTCGTCCGCTATGAATTTGATCGTTAGATGCCCGTTTTGGCCGTTTATGACACCAGAATCGCGTTCTCGGTCATCGCGGGCACACGGCACGTCCGATTGATGTGCCGTCTGCTCGAACACTTCACAATTCACTCACCCGTCTTTTTCATCTGATTTCAGGCCATTCCGACTTCATTCAACCCATTTGGACCCCCCACGCGCGTTTATGAAGCCTGCGCAACACTTAAAACACGCATGTTGAGCCGAACCGCGCAAACCGCATGTCTGATTGACATGTCGTCTGCGCATACATGTCACGAATAATAATTAGATTGTTTCACGGTGGTTTTAGGTCAATCCGAGGTCTTCCTCTATGAATTTGACTGTTAGATGCCTGTTTTGGCCGTTTATGACACCAGAACCGCGTTCTCGGTCACCACGGGCACACGGCACGTCCGACTCGAACACTTCACAATTCACTTGCCCATATTTTTCGTCTGATTTCAGGCCATTCCAACTTCGTTCGGCCCGTTTGGACCCCCCCCCCCCCCCACGCGTGTTTATGAAACGCGCGTAGCACTTAAAACACGCATATTGAGCCGAATCGTGCAAACCGCACATCCGATTGATGTGTCGTCTATGTGTACACATCACGAATAATAATTAGATTGTTTCATGGTGGTTTCAGGTCAATCTGAGGTCATCCGCTATGAATTTGACCGTTAGACGCCCATTTTGGCCGTTTATGACACCAGAACCGCGCTCTCGGTCATCGCGGGTACACGGCACGTCCGATTGATGTGTTGTCTGCTCGACCACTTCACAATACACAAACCCATATTTTTCTTCTGATTTCAGGCCATTCCGACTTCGTTCAGCCCATTTGGACCCCCCCCCCCCCACACGCGTTTATGAAGCGCTCGCAGCACTTAAAACACGCATGTTGAGCCGTACCTTGCAAACCGCAGGTCCGATTGACATGTCGTCTGCGCGTACACATCACGAATAATAATTAGATTGTTTTACGGTGGTTTCAGGTCAATATGAGGTCATCCGCTATGAATTTGACCGTTAGACGCCCGTTTTGGTCGTTTATGACACCAGAACCGGGTTCTCGGTCACCGCGGGCACAAGACACGTCCGATTGACGTGTCGTGTGCTCGAACACTTCACAATTCACTCATCCGTATTTTTTGTCTGATTTAAGGCCATTCCGACTTCGTTCGGCCCGTTTGGACCCCCCACGCGCGTTTATGAAGCGCGTGCAGCACTTAAAACATGCATATTGAGTCGAACCGCGCAAACCGCACGTCCGATTGACGTTCCGTCTACGCATACACATCAAGAATAATAATTAGATTGTTTCATGGTAGTTTTAGGTCAATCAGAGGTCTTCCGCTATGAATTTGACCGTTAGACGCCCATTTTGGCCGTTTATGACACCAGAACCGCGTTCTCGGTCACCGCAGGCACACGGCACGTCTGATTGATGTGTCGTCACTCGAACACTTCACAATTCAGTCACCTGTATTTTTTGTCTAATTTCATGCCATTCTGACTTCGTTCGGCCCGTTTGGACCCCCCCACGCGCGTTTATGAAGAGCGTGCACCACTTAAAACACGAATATTGAGCCGAACCGCACAAACTGCACGTCTGATTGACGTTACATCTATGCGTACACGTCACGAATAATAATTAGATTGTTTCACGGTGGTTTCAGGTCAATCAGAGGTTGACCACTATGAATTTGACCGTTAGACGCCCGTTTTGGCCGTTTATGACACTAGAACCGCGTTCTCGGTCACCGCGGGCACACATCACGTCCGATTGACGTTCCGTCTACTCGACCACTTCAAAATTCACTCACTCGTATTTTTCGTTTGATTTCTGGCTATTCTGACTTCGTTTGGCCCTTTGGATCCCCCCCCCCCCCCCCCCCACGCGTGTTTATGAAGCGCGCGCAGCACTTAAAACACGCATGTTGAGTTGTACCACGCAAACCGCATGTCTGATTGACGTTCTGTCTGCGCGTACACGTCAAGAATAATAATTATATTATTGCACAATGTTTTCCGGTCAATCTGAGATTGTCCGCTATGAATTTGACCGTTAGACGCCCATTTTGGCCGTTTATGACACCAAAACTGCGTTCTCGGTCACCGCGGGCACACGGCACGCCCGATTAACGTGTCGTCTGCTCGAACACTTCACAATTCACTCACTCATGTTTTTTCGTCTGATTTCAGGCCATTCCGACTTCTTTCGGCCCGTTTGGACCCCCCCCCCCCCCCCACGTGCGTTTATGAAGCGTGCGCAACACTTAAAACATGCATATTGAGACGAACCGCGCAAACCGCACGTCTGATTGACGTGCTGTCTACGCGTACATGTCACGAATAATAATTAGATTGTTTCACGGTGGTTTCAGGTCAATCTGAGGTCGTCCGCTATGAATTTGACCGTTAGACGCCCGTTTTGGCTGTTTATGACACAAGAACCGCGTTCTCGGTCACCGCGGGCACACGGCACGTACGATTGACGTTTCGTCTTCTCGACCACTTCACAATTCACTCACCCATATTTTTCGTTTGATTTCAGGCCATTCCGACTTCGTTCGGCCCGTTTGGACCCCCCCTACGTGCGTTTATGAAGCACGTGCACCACTTAAAACATGCATGTTGAGCCGTACCGCGCAAACCGAACGTCTGATTGATGTTTTGCCTACGCTTACACGTCACGAATAATAATTATATTGTTCCACGACGGTTTCAGGTCATTCTATGGTTGTCCTCTATGAATTTGACCGTTAGACGCCTGTTTTGGCCGTTTATGACACCAGAACCAAGTTCTCGGTCACCGCGGGCACACAGCACGTCCGATTGACGTGCCGTCTACTAGACCACTTCACAATTCACTCATCCGTATTTTTCTTCTGATTTCAGGCCATTCTGACTTCGTTCGGCCCGTTTCGACCCCCCCCCCCCCCCCCACACGCGTTTATGAAGCGCGCGCACCACTTAAAACACACATATTGAGCCAAACCACGTAAACTGCACGTCCGATTGACGTTCTGTCTGCGCGTACATGTCACGAATAATAATTATATTGTTTCACGGTGGTTTTAGTTCAATCCGAGGTCACCCGCTATGAATTTGACCGTTAGACGCCCGTTTTGGCCGTTTATGACACCAGAACCGCATTCTCGGTCACCGTGGGCACACGGCACGTCCGATTGATGTGGCGTCTTCTCGACCACTTCTCAATTCACTCACCCATATTTTTCATCTGATTTCAGGCCATTCTGACTTCGTTCGGCCCATTTTGACCCCCCACGCGCGTTTATGAAGTGCGCACTGCACTTAAAACACGCATGTTGAGCCGTATCGCGCAAACTGTATGTCCAATTGACGTGTCGTCTGTGCGTAAACATCAATAATAATAATTATATCGTTTCACGGTGGTTGTAGTTCAATCCAAGGTCGTCTGCTATGAATTTGACCATTAGATGCCCGTTTTGGCTGTTTATGACACCAGAACCGCGTTCTCGGTCACTGCGGGCACACGGCACGTCCGATTGACGTGTCGTCTGCTCAACCACATTAAAATTCACTAACCCATATTTGTCATCTTATTTCAGGACATTCCAACTTCGTTCGGCCCGTTTGGACCCCCCCCCCCCCCCCCACACACACACACACACACACACGCATTTATGAAGCGCACGCAGCACTTAAAACACGCATATTGATCCGTACCACGCAAACGGCACGTCCGATTGACGTTATGTATCCGCGTACACGTCAAAAATAATAATTAGATTGTTGCACTATGTTTTCAGGTCAAGATGAGGTTGTCCGCTATGAATTTGATCGTTAGATGCCCGTTTTGGCCGTTTATGACACTATAACCGCGTTCTCGGTCACCACAGGCACACGGCACGTCCGATTGACGTGACATCTGCTCAACCACTTCAAAATTCACTCACACATATTTTTCGTCTCATTTCAGGGCATTCCAACTTCATTCGGCCCATTTGGACCCCCCCCCCCCCCACGTGCGTTTATAAAGCGCGTGCACCACTTAAAACATGCATGTTGAACCATACCGCGCAAACTGCACGTCCGATTGACATTCCTTCTGCACGTACACATCACAAATAATAATTAAATTTTTTCACAGTGTTTTCAGGTCAATCTGAGGTCATCTTCTATGAATTTGACCGTTAGATCCCCGTTTTGGCCGTTTCTGACACCAGAACCGCGTTCTCGGTCACCGCGGGCTCACGGCACGTCCGATTGACATGTTGTCTGCTCTACCACTTCAAAATTCACTCACCTGTATTTTTCATATGATTTTAGGCCATTCCGACTTCGTTCGGCCCATTTAGACCCCCCCCCCCCCCCCACGCGCGTTTATGAAGCGCGTGCAGCACTTAAAACGTGCATATTGATCCATACCGCGCAAACCTCACATCCAATTGACGTGTCGTCTATGCGTACATGTCAAGAATAATAATTATATTGTTTCACGGTGGTTTTAGGTCAATCCGAGGTCTTAAACTATGAATTTGACCGTTAGATGCCCGTTTTGGCCGTTTATGACACCAGAACCGCGTTCTCGGTCACCGCGGGCACACGGCACGTCCGATTGACGTGTTGTCTGCTCGACCACTTCACAATTCACTCACTCGTATTTTTCGTCTGATTTCAGGACATTCCAACATCTTTCGGCCCATTTGGACGCCCCCCCCCCCCCCCACGCGCGCGTTTATGAAGCGCACACAGCACTTAAAACACGCATATTGAGTCGTACCGTGCAAACCGCACGTCCGATTGACGTGTCATTTGCGCGTACATGTCACGAATAATAATTAGATTGTTGCATGGTGGTTTCAGGTCACAAATACTAAAAAAACTAATCGAGATAAAAAAGGAAAATTATATTCATCAAGGATATAAAAACTTCTAGAGAATTCATCAACACAAATGAAATTACCTCATGCATGGGGTTCATTCTCATTTGGATTACCAATATCACTGCGATGTCCACTAGATATATTAAGAGCCTAAAATATATATAAATATTATGTATCTTAAACATATCAATAAAATTCAATATGAGTATGGTTTGTTTTATTGTTTACCTGTGGCGCCACTTGTTGCGTCGTCATATCATCGATACGTGATGACATCTGTGACAACCTCTCCTCATACTCTGCACGTAACTGCTGAAATTGTGCATCAAAATTGCGCTTCATATCCTGCATGGAAGCATCTATCTCAGCCTGTATGTGCATCCCGGACTCTCTGCATGCACCCATCACATCTTCTCTAACAACAGCACGTCGTGGGACACCACCGCCATAAGTCAAAGAATAACCATGACAGTCACGCCCCACAACACAGTGAAATATTTCTTCTCTACGCATAGTACTACGACATTGCTCCTCTGGAAACTCTACTAACTGAGCATCAAACTGATCCTGTAGCATATAATGAATCAATGAACAAATATGAATAATTTATTTAAAATAAAAATACATTTATTAGTAAATAATTTTCTTACTATAACACCGGCAACATCAGGATCACCCACCCTACGAGTCCTCGTTCATATGGACATCTGATCGATGGGCTCGCCGCTTTGGTGTAACTATAATAAATGGGTTCACCATGTTATACTACAATATTTTTAAAATATGAATGAAATAGTGAATTCTAAACTTACATCATGTCTGAGCTGTGACACATGTCGAGTGCCAAGTCTGGAAGGCGTGCCCTACATCACCCGATTATGTGAATGATGAGCAGACTCGGTCTAAATTCAATGTATTTACTTAATAGACATTTGAAAAATTAGTCATTTATAGATAAAAAGTAATAAATCTTACCATCACTGCCTCTCTCGACCAAAACACAACCAAATCCTGCCACTGCACAAGAATAATGCCCAGAGGGACTCACTGTAGAATGTCTGGCACACCCACAAATGGTGTACAATGATCTCTCTTCACCCTTGAGTTGTAATCCTTCCATAATTTTTGGCATTTGTACATACATACAGCCCAAAACTCATCTGGACAGGATGTCAAATTATCCTGTTAAAAAAAATTGTCAGTAGATGGGACAATAATAATAAAAATATCATGAAAAAATAAACATTGAATTTACCTGAACCTCCCTCCATAATCTGTCCATCGTATCCTGGGGGAAAGAACTCCAGTCACGAGTCGTCATAGGGAATCTGTGTGAGTCTCATATCATATGCCCAAACTGACGACTCAATGCAGTAGCACCATCTCCAACTGGATGAAATGTGTCATCAAATAACACATCCAATCGGGCTCCAGAGTTCTAGGATTGAACCCCTCTACCAGGACCCCTGCATCTGCTGGAAGAAGCACTAGATCTTGATAAACATAAATTCATAATTCAATTACAATATAAATTAATGATTAGAAACAGTTAGGGAAATATACATAGAAAATTACAATCAATTAATTTAGAAAAATGAAAACATACATACCGACAACATCAAGTGAACCACTGTGACCACCCTGTGACATACCTACATTAAAATAATTTATAGTTAAATCAAGCAATTTTTATACATATATAACTCATAAATATTTTTACAAATAATAACTGGGGATATAATTAAAATTTTCACTAATCATGCAATTCTATCGTATCTCCTTCAACTATCTCTCTGGCCCATTGTATATCTTCATCTTGTACAGTTACTGTTGTTTGGTCAAGTGTTTGATTAGGAAATGCGACAACTTCAGGTTCCTCTTGGTAAATCAGAAAAACCCCTCTTCTAGACATTTTCACCACAACTTTCCAATCAGAATCAATGCTGACAAAGTAAACTTGTTCTGCCTGCGATGTCAGTATGAAGGGCTCATTGCTAACTCGGTAATCTTTATATAGCATATTGTTAAAGTTTACTAATGTAAATTGGAAGTTATCAACTTTCATTCCACGAATTGGATCGACCCAATCACACCTTAACAATATGTGTTTTAAGCCATGACCATAAATAACCTCAATAATATCTCTCAACAATCCATAATAATAACCCGCACCAACAAAAGAACAACCAACACCGCTATTTTGTGTGGCTCGGTTCATGTCAACATCGCTAATACGAAATCAGAATCCGTTATCATCCAAAGACTTGTAGCGACGAGCTGTAATAAATGGACCATCAGTTATTTGGTTGAGTTCTTCACTCACATGCTGGGTTAAATCACGTAACTTTTGATTCTGAAAATTTCACATATATAGTTTAATGGATAAAGGATTGTGAAAATACAAATAAGTTGCAATATAAAAATATTAAATCAATTATACATACATGAGTCTTGAACTACTCATGAAATGTGTTGAAATGATGTTTTTGGATTTGATAGGCAGTTGCACGGGGCCTTTCACATTTCAACTCAGCGATATGCATCCAAAATCACAACACAATATAAGGTAAACAATAAAATAAATATAGAAACAAAATACACATCAACTATGAAACTTACTGTATCAATGGCATAACTGATGGAGTGTTGAAAAACACATATTGATGAGCTTGAACACACTCGTCGTTCTGCATATCAAATGTTATTCCTTCTCCAATTGGACCCTCGTCATTCTGGGACGGTTTATCTATATTTGTTTCAACCTCATAAATATATGAAGCATAGAAATTAGTACACTCATCCATTAAATATCCCTTGGAAATTGAGGCTTCCGGACGAGCTTTTTTGCACACATACTGTTTCAATGTATTTAAGTATCGCTCTATTGGATACATCCACCTGAATTGCACGGGACCGCCAACAATGACTTCACCAGTTAAATGCATGGTCAAGTGAACCATGACATCAAAAAAAGATGGCGGAAAGAGTTTTTCTAGGTGACATAGTGCAAGTACAATCTTATCTTGTAGCTTTTTCAAATCGTTCATGTGATGATTCCTAGAACAGATCTGTCTGAAAAAATTAGAAACTCCAATCAACGGCTCAATAACCTAGGAAGGTAAGCAATCAAGAATTGCTATAGGAATTAACTGTTGAAGCATAATATGATTATCGTGACTTTTCAAACCCTGTAATTTCATGCTCTTCATATTCACATGCTTTGAAATATTAGAGCAATAACCATCTGGCACCTTAACGGTCTTCAAAATTGATAGAAATGTTTGTTTCTATTTTTTACTCATTGTGTACTATGCAGCAGGCATGTATGCCCGATTACCTTCACCCAGGTGTAAATGTAAACGTTTTCTCAATCCCATTTCTTGCAAATCACATCGATCATTATCAATGTCCTTTGATTTACCCTTGATGCCTAAAATGGTGCACAAAATATTATCACATACATTTTTTTCAATGTGCATCACATCCAAATTATGTCTTAAAATATTATATTTCCAATAAGGCAATTCAAAAAAAATACTTCATTTCTTCTAATTATGACTTCGCTGTCTATTTGCAGCAGGAATAGAAGGCAAAGCAGGAACCAATAAATCTTGAAAATCATACATTGTACAGATGTTTTCTTGATCAAGTTGTGCACAAATTTCAACCCCAGACAGTATTTGTGGTGATGGGTCATACTCTCTATTCCCATCAAATGATACACGGTCTTTTCTGAACCTGTGCAATGGAGGAAGAAAGCGTTTGTGACCAAGATATGCCCACTTTCTACAGTGCTTAAGACATATAGATTTATTACTCTTATTACAACAAGGGAAAGAAAATTCTCCTTTTGTACTCCAACCTGATAAGTTGGAATGTGCTGGGAAATCATTAATTGTCCATAACAAAGCGGCCTGAAGTCTAAACATTTCATTAGCTATTGAGTCAAAAGTCATTACACCATCAGCCCAAAATTCTTGCATCTCATCAATCAAAGGTTGCATATAAATATCGATTTTATCACCAGGTCCTCTCGGTCCATCAATTAGAATTGATAGTAACAAAAAAGGTTGCTTCATACATACCCATGGGGGAATGTTGTATGGAACCAACACCACTGGCCATGTACTATGTGTCACACCAACCATGGACCTAAATGGGTTAAAACCATCTGCTGCCAAACCCAGTTGAATATTACAATCATCTCGGGAAAAGTCTGGGTGTCTTTGATCAAACTCTTTCCATGCCAAAGAATCTGCCGGGTGAGTTAATTTATCAACCTCTTTCTTTCTCTCTGAATTCCAAGTTATCAATTTATCAATTTTAGTAGACAAGAAGAATCTCTTCAGTCTCAGTTTCAGTGGGAAATAACGCATCTGTTTAGCGGCAACTTGTTTCCCTTGATTCAAGACTCTCCCAGGAAGAATCTGACTACCTTGATTAATCTCATTGGTCTTCCACCTAGATGTATAGAAAACAGTAAAATTATTTAATTGCGCATTCTCTTTTTTGAACAACATAAAATTATTGCAACACGCATCAATTGTATCATATGTAAAACCAAGATCATCGGTCAACTTGCGATCTTGACAGAATGACTCTGGAATCTTCGCTCCAATAGGGAGTACCTTTTTCAATAATACCAACAACATGTCGAATGAGGTGTCTGACCACTGGTTCAAGGCCTTCAGGTGTAACAATTAAACGATGAATGAAATTTTACTAAATTTAGTGCATCCAGGATATAATTCAGTACATGCATCGTCAAGAATTTAAAATAATTTCAATGCTTCTCAATCTGCAGAAGAACAGGGATTACTCAATCTGACATCGTCATTTACGACATTGTTGTCTTCATATTGAAACTGACGCATCATATCATTGAGCATTATGTTCATCGGATCAACTGTTCTCAAATCAACATTCATATGAATACTTTCTGAGCGATGAAATGAAACAAAATCTTCTCCATGACGTGTCCATGTCTTATAGTTTTTCAAAAACCCATTCAAAAACAAATGTTCTCTAACACTATCTCGTTTGAAGAGATATCTATTTTCACATTTTCTGCATGGACAACTAATAATATCGCTTGGAAATCTATTGGTGAAATCCATAAATCGCTTAATCCCCTCATAATATTCAGCTGAAAATCTATCTTGCATATCAATCCAGCTCCTATCCATATCTGTATTTAATAAAAATCAAAAGTAAAATATCTTATTTAAATTATAAAAAAACACATATCATTAAAATTTAAAAACCAAATTTGAAGGATAAAAAACATTACCTGTGGAAGACTCGACCGCGGGTAACGGGGTGTGACTCGATTGCGGATCCATGACGGCGTAGTGACTTGATGACAGGGGTTCGACGGCCGGAATCGAAAGGAGCGGAACCGTTGGCCGAAGCGTGGGAGGGTTCTACATGGCGGGGCACAACAGACCGGGAGGGTCCAATGGAGGTAGGAGGACTTTCCAGAGGGATGAAACGGGTCCAGGAGGGGACCGCGGTGGCAGGACTGTCCAAAGGTGCAGCGCGGAGGCAGGGGGTGGGGGTTGCTAGGTCGTGGGGGTGTCGGGGTCACGGGGGCGCAGCACGGAGGCAAGGCGGTGGGGGTCGTCGGGGTTGTGGGTGTCGCAACATAGAGGCAAGGGGGTGGGGTTCACCGGGGGTCGGGGTCGCCAGGGGCTGCCGGGGTCGCCAGGGGCTGCCGGGGTCGCCGGGAGGTCCGGGGTCGGGGGTCGGGGGTCGGGGTCGCCAGGGGTCAGGGAGGGGTTGCCAGGGGTCGAGATCGCCGGGGGTCGGGGTCGCCGAGTCGAGGGGTCGGGGTCGCCGGGTCGGGGAGGGGTGGTCGCAGGGTCAGGGAGGGGGGGAGGTGGAAATTAGGTTTTTAGATATTAAAGTGCATCGGCCGCTATTTGGCAGCTGCTGTTGATATTATTAGCGGCTGCCAATTGGCGGCTGCTAAAAGTCCCCTGCCTCAAAAGCCAGAAATTCTAGTAGTGGAAGAAGAATGTATGAAGCTGATGAAGTTTGAAGGAGTTCAAAGTTACTAAGTGGATTCATCATTGAATACTTTCCATTATTATGGAAAAATAATTGTAATGTGATTTCCATCATAATAGTAATTCCATCATAATGATATGAGAAATAAACAAAAATCATAATGATCTGAAAAAGAAATAGAAATCGTAATGAGATAACAAATAAATAGAAATCATAATGAGCTGAGAAAGAAACAAAATCATAATGAAATGAGAAAGTAACAAAAATTATAATGAGCTGAGAAAGAAATGAAAATCATAATGAGATGAGAAATAAATAGATTCATAATGAGCTAAGAAGGAAACAGAATTCATAATGAGATTAAATGAAATAGATTCGTATTGATCTAAGAGGGAAATGTATTTGTAATGAGCTAAGAAGGAAATAAATTCATAATGAGATGATTACGAAGAAGACTCAAAAAGAATATTCAAGAAGTTTTATGAATATTTGAAGAGGTAAAACCTAAAATTAAATTTTTTATAAATATCAAATAAATCTAAGGAGTATTGAAGAATTCAAAGTTGAAGTTTAAATGCGATATATTTTTAAATTTTTGACATTTGAGGAGGTAGGGGAAGTTTTCAAGTTTCCCACTTTTGTTTTCTGAGTCGCCTATAAATAATTTCTCATCAAATTATTTCATTGTTAACATTTCATATAAGCAGAAAAGGTGGAGCATAAAATAAATCAAGTGAAAGTTATTTCTGGCTAGAGATCTCATGAGGATGATCAAACTGGTGAATGTTTATATACTGAATTGAGAAAGATCGTATTGAGAAGATCTTAATTAGTAAATCAGATTAAATCAATCAAACTAAAGTATATAATATTGAGAATTTGAGTAGAGTCTTAGTTTTATATATTGATAATGGGTTCATCGTATTGAGACCATCATCTTGAGTTATTTAACAGATTTTGAGATGTGAAGATTGAGTAAGGGAGAATCGTATTGACTTCATCGTATTGAGAAAATTGGATATATCCAAATCAGACTAAGAATTCAGACTGAACAATTGTGGAGAAGTTTGAAAAAGTTTTTATTCTTTTGTTTGGTTCAATTTTTTTATAATAAAACTTTGTAAACTGATGGGAGTTGATATAATATTTTATATCAGGAGATAGAAGGTGTCTAATGGGAGATGGAACAAGTTGTATTCACTTCTTCCTAATAGTGAATTTCTATAGACCCATGAGAGTGGCTATGGAAAGGATATAGGTTCTCATACTAAGGCCAAACCTTATAAATATTGTTTTGATTTACTTGATTTCCTACTTTTTCATGCATGATTATTTACTAAAATTTTATAAGGAAATAAATATTAACAGGTTGTAGGGGTTAAGTTTATAAAAGTTTTGAAACTCATAAAAATTAAACAATTGATTCAACCCCCCCCCCCCTTCTCAATAATTATTAGATCCTTTTTAACTTCAATTGGTATCAGAGGGAAGGTTCCCTTATTGAATCTTTATCATTGATAATATCAATTCTGTCAATAGTAGAGGAATTCCTACATTTGATGAAAAAATTATTATGGATGGAAAAATAGGATGATTCTTTATCTCCAATCTCTTGGCCTAGAAGTTGTTGATGCTGTTATTATTGGTTTTCCACCTATTGAGAAAGTTGGTCCTATGATGTTTGCTGATAAGAGAAATATAGAAGTTGATTTAAAGGCTAGAAATGAAATCCTTATGTACTTATTAGATAATGTTTATCAGAATGTTATGGGTCTCAATACCTTAAAAAATTATATGGGACAAGATGGAAAGTATTTCTGAAGGGAATACTAATGTGAAGAAATAAAAGCTACAAATCTGGCATAGTAAGTATGAATAAATAAGAATGAGATATGAAGAAACTATTCATGAATAATTCACTGGATTAAATGAAATTTTTTCCAACATCATAGGATTCGGATATGTCTTGGATGATACTATAATTGTAAAGAAACTTATGCGAAACTTCCCGAACAGGTTTGATTATAAAATTTCATCTTTAGATGATAAAGATGATTTATCTCTTGATGAATTGTATAACTTTATTGTTAATTATGAAATGATGAAATATAAAATGTTTAAAAATAATATGAAAGATGAAATGGCTTTCGAAGCTATGAGAAAGATGAAAATATAAGATTTTTAAGAAGTCATTCCTTGTGAGTCTGGAGATGAGGAAGATGATGAGTTGAAGGATAAGATTATGTCTCTTATCTCTAAAAAATATTAGGGAGTAAGAGGAAAATATAGAGGTAAACTTCCTATCAAATGTTTTGAGTGTGGTGGAATTAGACACTTTACTATCAATTTCCCTAAGAATAAATTTGGAGAATATAAAGATGATTTCAATGAAAAACCTCGATAGAAGAAGTGGAAAAAAAATGATAAACAAGAATAGTCATCCAACAAATACAAGAAGAAATTTACTGGAAAAAAATCAGAATGTTGAGTAAGGAAGTTAAATCGGACTCAACTGACAAAAATTCTTATGAAGATGAAAGTTCATAAAAATTCATAACCCTCATTGAAAAAGTTGAGAAAACAAAATATTCCTCAAATAGTGAAGAATGTGATGAATAATCTTATAGATAGTATCAGCTCAGAATAGTACTTGTAGCATGTATTGAGCATAAAAAACTCTCAAGAAAGAAATTAGAGTAATGAATAAATATTTTGAAGAATTTTTTGTTTGAAGAAAATATTTCATTAAGCAAGAGTAAGAATGTAAGTGTTGGTGTCCTAAGAACCAACTGTTTTGTACTTTGATTACATGAATGTTCACTTATTATATATTGTTCATTATTCTGCATGACTATAATATAATAATGTCCTAGAATATTTTTTGCATTGATAAGGTCATGGCAGATCCCCTCTATGATGAGAAACTTGAAATGCTATAACAATATTCTTAAATAAAGTTTTATGGTTGGATGACATACTATGATAGGACACATAGTATACAGACCGTCATGTGCGAGTACTCATAAGATGACGAGACTCTCTCTCATGGAGTTCGCACTTGGTAATCTCTAAGATGGGAGATTATGAGAACAGACCCGCCAGTAGCAATTTCGCATGTCTTGGTGTCATTGGATATTGCTATTTACGAGCGTGTGTAATGGTCCTTAGACTGGAAGATTATCATTAACTCATGTCATGACTCGCGCACTTAGATTTACTGACGAAAACCGTCACGCAGACAGTTGGCGGGAAGTAGGGTGTGTTGGGTGTGTCACGAGTGACATGTTGTTAATGGATAAGTCGAGGAAGGATTTTTCCCTTCTATTTATGGAAGTTGATATCTCGGCCCTTTGATTGAAATAGAACTGTTGCATTAAATTCCATGGACATGGTGTGAATGACGAGTTTATTTCAGGTAGTCAAAGAACGATGGATCAAGCATATAGGTTTATGACACTACCATGAAACCTGCTTGATGAGATATCGAGACAAAGGGATTAAATTACACAGTAATCATTCGTATGAGGTGATACGTCAATGCGGCGTCAACTTCTTTCTCTTGTGTGCCTTGACCCGTTGCTAGACAGTAATCTTGTACTTTAGGCAAGTCCTCCTAATGCCAACGAGAAATAGGCCTAGAGGGTCACACACTAAGTGTATTCAAGTATCTCAAGTAGAATAAAGATTATTCCCATACGTGGTTTAATAATTATTCAAGGAAGCTTAAATCGTTTTAATGATGGAGGAAGAAGGAAATGAAAAACAATATATACACGCCATGTATTAAAGATTACATGCCGTGTAGTTTTTCATGGAAAACAAGTACATGTTGTGTATTAATAATTACATGCCATGTAGTTTTCTTTATGGAAAGGAAATGAATAAATGAAAACAAGATATACATGCCGTGTACATTTAATGTACACGTCATGTAGTTTTCAATGAAAAACAAGTACACGCCGTGTAGTTTTTCCAGTTGGGATTTTGAGGATATAATATTGTTTTAAATGATATTTATTATAATCAGTGTGGGCGCATGTCAAGGAATTAATTATTCGACATGGAGGTTTTAAATAAGAGTCAATGAAATAAATAAAATGCGTAACACGTTTATTTATTGTCATAACTCTACAACCTCAAACACGATTATAAATATCCTCACAACCCCAACTCTTTTACTGTGCATAACACACAAGAGAATTCTTTCAAGGCCGAAAGAACTTCTTCCTCCAAGAACGCTCTAAAGACCGAGAGAGATCTTCTTCCATCGGATCAAGATGATCTAAGGCAGACAATGCAAGCAAAGGTTTCTCCAGGCTAGCAACCAGAGACTCCATTGGCGACATCCCGAGATACGAGGTACACGTGTGGATCACCGCTAGAGGAAGTATACACTTGGCTTTTGCGACGCAACAACGAATCACACCGGAACGTGATCAAGAACATCAATGAAGAAAGAACACCCAAAAGGTACTTCTTTGAAATTGATTAAATTAATTATAATCAACCTGTAACGATCCTTGTTTGTGGTTCCGTGACAAACATCCTTCTTTTTATTTTTTCTATGATTCGATCCGTGGAGACTGGCATTTATCATCGTATTGATCCTGGATTGATCATTGCTAATGAAAAAAATCCAAGTGGGCACATCCACCCACGCACTTCCACTGCGCCCGGAACCTTCAAATGGTATCAGAGCGAGGTTACAATGTTGATTATAGTTATTTAATTTTTGTTGATAATTTACGCATTTATATTTGATTCAATTTGAAATAAATCGTTCTATAAATCTGAATAAATGAGATCTGTTCTTCCTCCTTCATTTCTCGATTCATATCACAGAAATGGCCTTTTAATTTTAATTTTGATTAAAATAAAAATGATGAACTCATCCGGAGGAGCCACTCTTTCTGTCTGTACAACACGGGATTACACGGCATGTACTTAAAACTACACGCCGTGTACTTAGGTTCAATGAACTGGCACTGGCCCGCCAAACCACACCGTGTAAATTGAATATGCCTAAGTATTAATCACGCCGTGTTAACCAGAATTGAACGGCGTGTGGAACCGGAATACATGGCGTGTATGTTGGAGCAACACGCCGTGTAGTCCGTTCCGGCCCAGGTGAAACCGTGTACAAAGATAAGACGTGTACCACGTACACGGGATCACCAGGCCGGTTACCGCGTAACAAGGAAGTACATGTCGTGTATGATTCATCTACACGTCATGTACTCAAAAATTTCCAAAGTACATAAAACACGCCAAAGCCCCCGGTGTGTACTTTGGATAAAAGGTGAAAAGAAATACACATCGTGTAATCATAAACTACACGCCGTGTACTTTCCAGAAATGGAATTTCACCGGGTTTCCTCCAAAGTACAAAGACCCGTACAAGGAATATGGATGAGAAGAATCTCAAGGAAATTCATAAAGGAATTTAAGATAAATAATTGATTAATTATAAGATCATAATTAATTGAATTCGAGCGCATCTTATCTTAAATGAAAGAACGATTCAAATAATTTGAATTCTAAATATGCGTAAATGTTGTTGCATGCTATGGATGATCATGAGCTAGACCAAAGACCCTTTGTATGTGTATGGTTTCATTTAAATTTATTTAATTTAAATTTGTTGGCCTGAGAGCCTTCTTCCAATAAAATGTAGGGTCTGCGTGCCCATGGTTTCTTTAATATAAACCCATGTAATGGAGGATCTCCCAAGCCAGAGAAGATGGTTCAAATCCCGAAGTCGAGGCGAAACCGATGCAAGAAGACACAAAGGTGGACAGGTGGGAGCTGCAAAACACTAACCCACAGGTTCAAGGTGTTTTCCCTAGGTCAGGGTTAGCTTATCAAAACCGCTAGATAAGATAACCAATATAATCTCATGATCATTCCATATTATTTTATTTCAGTCTGATTGCATGGTTTATTTATTATGTATGTGTTGTCGTGATCACATAATTAATAAAATGAACAAGCATGCAAAGATGGAATAAAATAAAAAATGTACTATGCGTAAACATTATCAGAACATGGTTAATCACTTAAGAAAGCATCACTTAATATTAACAAGCATGTGATAATGCGAAACTACGCATAAAGGACTAAAATACCTCAATACCATATTAAGTCAAACCAAGACTTCTATTACCTAATTAAGGGAAAGACTCAATAAAACTATGTTTTTGACCAACCCATGTTGGGACACTTAATTTTATAAAGGAAGCCCTTATGAAAGGTTTCGAGTTGACTTAACCATATTAAATCAAGAGAAGTAGCCCTTGCTAGACTTGGTGTAATATTGGAGGCAAGAGTTGAGGAAATCCAAGTCAGGATTTCAGGATTGGGGAGTCCACTCAAGAGATCAAGGAACTGTAAGCTCACAGTTGGCAAAGACCTGCCTACCTAAATACCTTCAAATAGCTTGACCAACCCTTGTTGGGGTTATGCGAAGGGGAATATGGATCTTTGCCACTAGAATGTCAAAGCAACTGGACATTCTGAGGTCAATGGTGATGGCCATTGAGACTTGATAAAATAGTAGGAGAATTAATAAATTCATTTATTATTTTTCATAAAATGTAATCAAGAAAGTACTGATAAATCTGCTCTTTTAAATTGTAGAATCGAAATGACAAACTCATCAACCACATTTTCTCTGCGATCAATTCTGGATAAAGACAATATCCTCACTGGCAGTAACTTTAAGGAATGTTTTAGGCACCTTCGGGTTATCCTACGCCATGAACAAAAGTTTTACATGCTGGAGTCCTCACTTCCTGATTCTCCTGCCCCAGGGGCGAGTGATGAAGATTTCCTGGTCTATGATCAAACATTTGAACGATGCTCTCGACGTTAAATGTTTGATGATATCATCTATGTCTAGTGAGCTCATGAAGTCTCATGAAGACATGGATACTTATAGCATGCTTGAGAACCTCCGTGGTCTATACCAGGAGAGATCAAGACAGGAAAGGTTTGAGATCTCCAAGGCTCTATTTCAGAGAAAGATTGGAGAGGGTGCCCCAGCTGGGCCTCACGTAGTTAAGCTCATTGGCTACATTGAGCACTTGGAGGTTCTAGGGTTTAAACTCCCTGAAGAACTGGGCACCGATCTCATTCTTGCATCACTCCCCCAGAGCTTCTCGAACTTTGTTATTAATTTCAACATGAACAACATTGATAAGTCTCTATCTGATCTTCTTGTCCTTATTATCCAAGTAGATAATGACATGAAGCGTGAAAAGACTTCTGTCCTTATGGTGAATAAAATTAAAGGGAAGGCAAAGAGCTTTAAGCCCAAAGATTCTTCAAGGCCTTCCAAGAAAAGGAAGATCAAAGGGGAGGCAAAGGAACAGGATGTTGTTTGTCTCGCATGTGGCAAGAAGGGCCACTAGAAGAAAAACTACACCCATCCAAGGAATCAAGGGGAATCTTCAAGTGTGTTTGTTATCGAATGCAATCTATCTATTTCTACTAATTGGGTATTAGATACTGCTTGTGGTGCTCATATATGTATCCAAATACAAGAACCAAGTAGATTCAAAAAGATTGATCGATGTGAGGTGGATCTACGAGCAGCCAATGGAGCCAGACTCACTGTTGTAGCTATCGAAGACTACCACCTCACATTTCCTACTAGGATGGTCTTGGTTTTGAAAGGTTGTTATTATGTGCCTTCTGTTACTAAAAACATTATTTCAGTATCCAGATTAGATACTGATGGATTCATATTCAAGTTTGGAAATTAATGTTGCTACTTTTATAAAGATAGCATTTGTTTTGGTAGGGAACATTTATATAACGGCCTTTATGTGTTAGACTACACAAACTAAGTAATGGAAATCGATGACAAAGTAAATTCACATGACTCATACCACACCCAACTTTGGCATCACCGGCTAGTTCATGTCAATGATAAACGTTTGAAAAAACTACATCAAGATGGGTATTTAGATTCTTTCGAACTAAAACCACTTGGTGTATGTCATGCGTGTTTGCAAGGAAAAATGACCAAAGCCCCATTTAGTGGGAAAGGTGAAAGAGCTAAAGAGCTTCTATAATTAGTTCACACAGATGTGTGTGGGCCACTCATACTTCATAACTTTTACTGATGATTTTAGTAGATATGGATATATCTACTTAATGAGGTGTAAGTCAGATTCTTTTGATCGGTTCAAAGAATACAAGAATGAAGTTGAGAACCATCTTGGTAAGAAGATTAAGAAACTCTGCTCAGAGAGAGGAGGAGAATATCTTAATCAGGACTTCATTGATTTCTTACGGGAGTTTGGGATTCTATCTCAACTCACTCCTCCTAACACGCCACAGTGGAATGGTGTAAGCGAAGGGAGGAACTGCACCCTGTTGTACATGGTGAGATCAATGATAAGTCATGCAAGTCTTCCATTATCCTTTTGGGGATATGCATTACAAACAGAAACACACATACTAAACCAAGTACCAACTAAATCGATAAATGGTATTCCATACGAGTTATGGAGTGGACGCAAAGCCATGTTATCGGATTTACATGTGTGGGGTAGCGAAGCATTTGTTAAGGCCTCTTCAGGTAATAAACTTGCACCCCGAGGCACAAAGTGTGTCTTTATAGGATATCCCAAAGAAACAAGGGGATATTACCTATACAACCCCTCAAACAAAAAGGTTACAGTGGCAAGACACGCCATATTCCTTGAGAGGGAGCACACCTCCAAAATAGATGGTGGGAGCGAGATAGACTTAGATGAAGTCGAGGCTCAAGTTATACAGGAGTTGGTACAAGAACAGATTCCACAAAGCCCCGTGGAAGAACAATCTAATCCAGAGACACAAGAACTGCGTAGGAGCATGAGAGAGGTGAGAGAACCAGAACGATATGGTTTTCTTGTCACCGAGGATGGTGACTCATTATCGGTAGGATAGGATACTTTGTGGGTGATTGATTCCTTATTTGTGTGTTCAGCGGTAGCGTGGGAATCTCTAATAGATCACTTGGGAGCAGGATGCTCAGATTCGTGCTCAGTACCCTCATCTTTTCTAGTATCTCATAATTTGGTTTTTTGGTACATAAATCCCTAAGGTGGGGAGAATGTAATGAATCTGATTTTCCATGTATTATTTTAAAATATTATATGGATTATTTTCAAGACTAGGTGTTGAGACGGCGTGAAATTATGAGGCTCGGTGTACTCAGAATAAATGTTTGAAGTATGTTAAATAATATGCACACATAGTTTTCTTGAAAAAGTGGAATAACTTCTAAATGAGTTCCCCAATTAGAAATATAAGGGAATCATTGAACTTAGAATGTTAGGTTTACCCTAAGTGAAGCTTAACATTAGTTGGAACAGGACGTTTGTGAAAAAATCATCACAGATGCAGAAATGAATAAAATAATTAGAATAAATTATTTTATTTCAAATCGTTGACATAGTGGTGCATGGATCTTTAAATAGATATTTTTTTCAGAAACCTAGGGTTAGCCGCGTAACCTTGGAATCTTTGTAGGACTGTTGGAGAGTGCTATGGAGAATCGTTTTCGATGAATGATGATAGAATTATGGATCGAA
Source organism: Viscum album (assembly GCA_963277665.1). Taxonomy (NCBI): domain Eukaryota; kingdom Viridiplantae; phylum Streptophyta; class Magnoliopsida; order Santalales; family Viscaceae; genus Viscum; species Viscum album. Next base: position 1,300,649,471 of record OY728121.1, read on the forward strand.
GATCAACACACCTCTATTTCAATGAATCTTGCCTACGACAATGATGAAACAATATTTCTTCATCAAAAAGTGATCCAAATCGAGGTAGGGAATGTGTTTTATTTAGATTTATTCACCATTATTTATTTCTATAATGAACATGAATCAATCGACAAATTTATTAATACACAAATCGTGCATATTACGAGAAGAGATTATATTTGTAGGATTTTGACGGGAAATTAATCTTTGTGATTATTTGTTTATTTGATTGTTGTTATGAAGGTGATAGATCGCGATCGAAACAAACATCGATTGAGGTTCATCCCTCCAAATCTATTCTTGTGCTTTTCTCCCCACCCATGTTCATCGTTCTTCGCGGGCATTCTTCGCTTATCCCACAACTCGACACATCCCGATCAATCGATCATTGTGAACCTGATTCTTGGCATAATGATTCGATATCATAGATCTGGGATCAGCATGGCATGATGGATATGGAACGAATAGGATAATGGATGATGTTTGATTTTTCATTTTTTTTGTGTTCTTCGGTGCGCAATGAAGAATGACGATTTAATATGTTTTACAACCAAATCAGAAGATGAAATAATTTGATTTGGTGATGGTATGACTTGAAGAGCTTGGATCTTTAGTTTCACGACTAGGTGATCGCCGGATCAAGGTTCAGAGCATCATCTGAGATGTGTGGAGGAAGAATAGGATTTGTGGAAATTCCTGTAGAACACGGTGTGTAATATGGGATTACACGGTGTATGGGGGCACTAAGAGGTGGATAGGGTTCTGGGTAAGAATAAGGTATCACACATTGTGTGGCTAGGCCTATACGGAATGTGGTCCCACCTGGGTGACTTCAGCATGTACTTGGGAAGTACACAGACATGGGGTGGACTACACGGCCAGCCTACACGGTGTGTACTCCCCCACACTGCAAGGCTTGGACCATGTACACGACATACCCCATGTACTGGTATAGGGGCATGGATACACAGAATGACATTTTATATTGGAACGTGGTCGGAGTATATGGGAAGGACCCCAGATACAAGGATATGGTGTGTAACCCCTCTACAATTCGTGTACTCCTCTTTTACACGGACATGGTTTGAATGAAATGGGTCATTTAGATGGGTAGAACTTGGGGTCAAGGGACACGGAATGTAACCCTTCTACATGTCATGTACTCTTTCTTACATTTCTTAGCTCCCTTTTCCTCCATATCTTGGACAAGTTTCATTAGGGTTCATTCCCCTTATCCTTTCCCTGAAGGTATGTATGAATCATTTCCTACTCCTAGGATTACGATCCCTTTAGTAGAACTTCCTGGATAGAGTCATTGGAATCCCTCCGAGAGGCCTAGAGTGAGATCCTATATTCATATTCATTCCCTAGATAGAGTTCTTGGTATTTATGTGACCAATACTACTCGGGCATTGATCCTCTACTTAGCATGGTTAATCTAGATTGAGCTTGTTGGTATCACCCCATGGACTTCTTAGTGATACTCATCTGTGTATCATATTCTCTTTGGATCTATCAGTGTATTCTTTATCATGAGGAGACTTGATGAATATTGCCTCTTAGATGGACATCATCAGTGATATCAGACTCAAGAGTGTGTTCTCCCAGATGAGTGATTCGTGGAATCTTTGATCAGGAATCATAGGTTGTTAAACTATGGTTGTGGATTAACACTAGAGTGTGTGTCTTGGTTTGAGTATATCTAGATATTATTTTTATATGTGTTATAGATATATACCTATGTAAAGATGACTGTATTTCCTTTTTTATATTCTTTGTGGTTTTGGGTGTCCTACTAAGTATTGTTATACTCACCCTTGCATAGACTTTTCCCACACATGTCTTGTCTTGTACAGATTATCGACCTTTTGATGGAGTCCTAGGTGGACCAGAACCTGATGGTTCTTAGTGAGATCAGACAGACCGAGGTATGTTCTTGTGGATTTCAGATAGTAGTCCTAGTACCTTTACTTTTAGGTTGGACTTGTGTTACAGACTTCTTTGTGGGGGGCATGTATTTGACCATGTTTACTTTACTTCCTATCATACTCTGGTTGTGGGATATAGATGTATGCATGCATTGGTTGTTTAGTTGCTTTTACATTTCAACATTGTTTTGGGATTGAATATGTGGGGGGGTACTTAGGCAATGCCTCCCATGTTAGTGATATGCCTACTCAGTGCTTGTCACCAGCCTCTGGCCTATTAGAGGCGAGCTTGGGGAGTCATGGAATGGGCCCCAGTGGGACGGGTTGTGTCAATATCTTTGTCATTAAACCACTCCTCCAACTTCTCATTGAACCATCCATCACCCGCATCCCCTACTAAAAAACCCACCTATAACAGTACTTGCATTTATCAGCACTCAAAAAATTCACTAATAAAGTTCATCTTTATCAGTGCTAAAAAAAGGCACTGATAAATTGCACCCTTTATCAGCACTTTTTGTTTAGCACTAATAAAAGTTAACCTTTATCAACGTTTTATTTTAGCACTGATAAAGGAAACCTATATTAGTGCTTCATTTATAGTGCTGATAAAAGGTGTCCTTTATCATCACATTTTTAGCACTGATAAAAATTTCCCTTCATTAGTGCTTTTTTAGCGCTGATAAAAATCCAGAATAAAATGAAAAATTAAAAAAAATAATAATAAATTGAGTAAATTAAGAAAAATATCAAACATTTTATTAATTAAATAATTATTGATAAAAATGAATAGATTTAATATGAATATATGTAGATTATAAATATTCATAAATAGTATATATTAAATATAGATATATAAAATGAATAATTATAATATATATAAAATGTTAATTAAAAACATATTAATGTCTTATTAATTTTTAATGTTATTTGATTTTTCAATTTAACCTATATTAAACGTAGTGAGTTGCATTTATTTCATGTGTGTGTGTGTGTGTGTGTTAATGAATTTGTATACACAACGTACATAAAAATATATCTACGCAATATATAGAAACACATACACCAAATATTAATGAAATTTATTCAAATTTTAGTATATTTTAAAATTTCATTATAACATGATACATTTAATATATATTATGTTTTTAATCAGTCAATTTTATTTATTTGTTTTTAATACTATAATTAGGGTATTCATTTTTAATGTTTTTTATTTTTTATTTTATTTTTTTATTTGATCTTTTTTATTATTTATTTATATTTATTTATTTATTATGTTTTAGTATTTTAAATATGTATTCATCCACTTCAATATATATATATATATATACATCCATATTTTTTTAATAACCCATATTTAATTAATAAAACTTATCCATTTTTTCAATATTTTTAAAGTGTACTCATTTTGAATTATTCAATTTCACTCATTTTTAAAATGCATGTATTTAAGATTATATTTCCATTAATAATGTTAAAAATATATTTGTAAATAAATATTTAGAAATAAATAATAAATGTATATTTACTATATTAATAATTATTATAAATAAATTATTATTATTTTTTAAATAAGTATTTATATAATTATAAATAAATAATTATATATATTTAAATAGGTATAAAATCATAATAAAGTTATTTAAATAGTTATAATTACAAAAAAAAATTAACAACACTAATTCAGCTCTGTTAAAAGATATATTTATCAATGCTAAAATGTTAGCACTGATTAATGTCTTTTATAGGTGCTTTTTTAGCACTGATAAAGATCGAGATTAATCAGTAATAAAAAACGATGATAAATATTTTTTTCATCCATGCTTATAAATTTAGCGCTGATAAAAGGGATCTTTGTTAGTGATTTTTTGAAAGCGCTGTTAAAAGTGACATCGGTCTATTTAAAAAAAACGAACCACCACTCAATCACTCGCAATTCTCAAGATCTTGTGGAACTCCTCTACTGTCAGTGAAACTCCTCTACATTCCCTCAAATTAATCAAGGCTAAAATCTAATGTATATTATTTTCTACTCTTCCTCTATCATTGTTTGATTTTTTGGATTCCTATTTTTGTGTTTTTGTGTTGTTCTTAAACATGAAGAACCCTACATCTCTTCTCATCACTATTGAAATACAATGAGTGTGTTTCTATTTCATTGTTTTTCTCCTTTCATATGTATTTGATTGTTAATCCCATTTGTCTTTAGAGACACACATATATGGTTTACTCTCCTCTTGACATTAATAAGGAGACCTCTCCACCCCCCCCCCCCCGATTTTCTCCTCATTTGAATAATATAGGGCTCCAAAATCTAGGTAGTTTCTCAAATTTAATTCATCTTATATACTAGATTATAGATTCTAAAGGCTTAATTATGTGGATTTTTAAGGATTAGGGGATACCAAGTTTTTGACCTCCTTTATGGGTGATGAACATATAGGGACCAAGGTAAGTGTAAAAATCATTAAAACATGTTTTTTGGATTTTGGTTATTCATGTAAATTGTTAAACCATGAAATGGGTTATTTATATTTATGATTTTGATGAATAATTTTTTATTGAATTCAAAAAAATATTGAATTAATTAGTCACATTCCAAAAATTATTTTAGTGATGCATGTTGTGAGAGTTTTTTTTAATTAATTCAAGATTATTATTAAACTTTAACCATGGGTTACAAAGATTGATGGGGAATTTCTTTTGTCAAAAAATTATGCTCAATAAATTTTTTTAAAATTTCCTAGATTGGATAGATTTGAGAAATCATTGGGTAAATGGACTTAGAAATACACAACAACATATAAAGAGGGTATTTACCAAAAGTAAGTGAGTTTTCCATGGTTGTATAGTTAATAAAGAAAACTATGATATGTGATTTATTAAGAGATTTACTAATCAAAATAGAGAGATAATTAATTTATAGGATAAAAATAATTTTAAAAGCCATTTTACATGGTGAATAACTGTAGAGGGAACAAAAACTGATTAAAATATACTTTTGATGGTTTGGATATTTATTTCCTAAAATTCATGATGATTTTTTATCCACATCCAAAATGCAAAAAATAGAGACACGATCCTGCTATTGTAATTAACCCTTTGTTTCATTCCATAGCCAAACCTCTCTTCTTCTTTGATCACTGTTTATCACTAGGTTAAGGCGCTGTCACTCCTTCAATGATCAAGGGCCCTCAAGAATATTTCTATGATTGAAGGCTAGTGTAATCTCCTCAAAGTCTAGAACACCTTGTTTGCTGCTTTAGTGTTAAAAATAAAACATATTCCATTGAAGCTTAAAGATGGATTCCACTTATATTATATTACAAGTATGCCATAGGTGTTTTTTTCTTTGTTTCCATTCACATTTATCCTTGAGATAAATCATCTCTTTTTAGGTTTTTTATCCCTCTAATGGTCATAGGATGATACCCTAAAACTCATAAGTAGTATCAGAGACTTGTTCTTCAAGGACATAATGTATTAATCTATTAGTTTTTCAAATAAATAAATGTCATATTGTATTATATCAATATCATATATTATGATATGAAGGGTTTCTTTGTTCATCAATATCATATGGATATTATATATCAATTGAGGAGACTTTTTGAGTGATTCCATTAGTTTAGGTTCCTAGGACACTTTAATCATTAGACGCTTGGTTGTCTTCCATCTCTTGATGATGGATTGGACTCCCTCTTTCAAACTAGCCTTCCTCCCATCATCAAGAGATGGAAGGTAATAAAGCATATGATAACGGATTAAATAAAGTTAGTGAAGGTTAGTTGTACTGTAGTATTGAAGTATTATATCTCTGTTTAAGATTTCATGAAATATGCATGCAATTGTGGAATTTTATGCATGGAGTGTATTGCATTGTTTCTATTTAGGATAAATTAAATGTTTTACTACTCATGCAGACAATGGATTTTGAACATGATGATGTTTCCAATCCCAATAAAGAACATATTGATTATGATGAAACTATGGAATTATTAGGGGATAAACAACATGTTGATAAAAAAATGAAAAAAACAACAACAACGCAACATCACAGTTTTGAATAAAATTATCAAGGCAAGAAGTCAGGGTATAAAATTTGAGGTTGGTTGGAATCAATGTGGACAACCTATTAACCCCAACAAGTCAATGTTCATTAGTTATCTTGGCGTCACAATGAGGATTAATGTGCCGATTGATATTGACTCATGGCACTGTGTCCAACCTGCAATGAAGAAAATCCTTTGGAAAGATATAACGGTAAGGTTATAATATACTTTTTCTATTTTACTGAAAATTTATATAATGAAATATTGATTTAGTTTTCATTATTCCTTGTATACTTAATTTATTTTAGAAGATTTTTGTAATAAATTTGTCCTAATGGATACTAGAAAATCCCATAGAGGCTTTTGGACTCTTCTGACGAAGTTACATCTTAGAGATAATGAGGGGAAAATAAAGCCCCACCCACCACTTTGTTATGAACACATTATAAAGCAGGAAACATGGACTGCTTTCAACAATCATCGCAATGAGAAATCATTTCAGGTTCATTGTGGTCAATAATATATTATTTGACATTATTTATTTTATCCAACTTGATTCAAAATTGTTAATTTATGAAATAGAAAAAGAGTGTTGAAAATAAATAATGTGAATCAAAACCAGTGTATCCCTATCACAGAGTAAGGATGGGGTATGCTTCATTAGATAATAAATTAGAATAAAATTTTAATTATGCGATATGAAATAACATACGTTCCTTTTTTTATATGTATATTGATGAATCAAAATCTGAAGCCACTTCCATCCCACGTCATGTGTTATATAAGGAGGCTCGTGTAAATAAGGATGGTATATTAGTTGATGGAAACACAAAAGTAGTATGGGAATCTTGTTTAAGTATGACATAATTTTAATTCGTTATGTTTTATAAGAATATTACATAAAATAAATATGTTCATATTTTTTTATATGGTTTAGACATAAGAATCAGCAACAGTCATACCAAAAGAAAAGTGACTTTCAGTAGATTTGAAGCGGCTTGAATAATATGGTCATGTTAGAGGATTAGGTTTTGTAGTCTCTCCTTGATCATATTTCAAGAAGATAAAACCACATGAAGATACATATAATATGATGAGATGAATGCAAACAAAAATAGGCTCACTCCAAGATATTATTTTTTGGTCTGGTTTGGCAGAACAATGTATAAGAAAAGATCAAAGCAAACCGGTGGTGGAGAAAAGATCTACACATGATCCAAATGATCCCACTAGCTTTGATACTAGTCATTCCCCCCAAAACTTACCTGGGGTAATCAATTTTTTCATTACTATTTCTCATAAATGTGAATCAAACATTCAATAACCTTATATTACTAAAATTATGTAGGGTGTAATTGTAAGTGATTTTTTTCTATCGACGCCTGCATACCACTGTGTTGTGAGGGGTGTAGTGTATAATATCCCAAGATATCGACTACACAATCAACCCCTCCCAAAAGATCACATGAGAGTGGTGATTGTGGTAGCTTATAAGATGACTGTTGAGTTGTCTGTTCCACTTGATGATCCAGATATTACAATGGTCGAAGATGCTATTAGAGCTTTAATAGCATGGTCATCTAATATTATAAAGATACGTTAGGTATTTCTTTAACAAATTTTTTCATATGAAAACATGTAAAAGTTGATGATAAAAGTTCTGAAGTGAGGTATGATATTACATATGGATAAAGCGGTAGAGAAACTAAAGGTCGAATCAAGGAAATATAATGAATCGGCCAAGAAAAAAACTTCCAAGAATACCTTCTCTCCACCAATTCTAAAGAGACATTTATTAACATTATAACTTTATGTAGAGACTGCATTTAAAGATAAAGCTATGTCTTACATTCATTGTGAAGAATAAATATTTGGAGCTTCCATTACAAAACATAATTGGTCTCAAGTCTCTAAATTATATTCTAAAGCATGAATGGTTTGGAATCTCAATTGATCCTACATAGGAGGATGGTGGCCCCTCGGTCCATCATCAGGTGAAGATCTTGATCTGTGGCATTTTTTCTCTGTGTGGTTGTTTCTTCATCTTTGCTCAGTCCTTTTTTTCCTCGCGGATATGCGCTCCCTCGGTTGTAGTTGTCCGGTTTGGTCGATCTCCCTTGGATCTTTGGTTTTAGGTCCATGCCATCTCTATGCCCCCTCACCCTCTCTTGTTCAGCTGTTGGTTTTGGTCTCATGCTGGATCTGCGGTCCGATGAAATATTTTGTGCGGTTGTTAGTTTCGGCTCCCATGACGGCTCTGCGGTCTTTTTGATTTGCAGATCTATAGTGCGTCGATTTGGATGCCTCGGGTAACTATTTACATATTTGGGTCCATCATTCATGTGGTCTCTGATTCCTCACCTGATCATCATTTCATCATCTCATCTTCCTAAGTTTGTATGACTTAGGCTCACCGTTCAGTTCCCTATGGATCATCTTCTTCGGGTTGGCTCACGTAGGGGTGGATACATGAAGGGACGGGCTCGTTTTGGGTTGTGAGTGCGAAGGTGTTTGCCCGCACAGGTGTTTTCCCATGTAGGGGGGGATTGTACAGGGTCTCGAGCACTTTGGTTCTATTCATGTAGTGTTGGAAGCACGTATGGGCTAGGGTGTGATGGTTTTCTCGTGAATAGCTGGACTCGTGTAGGTTATTAGTACTCTGGTGGGGCTGGCATAGGGGGTTGGACATAGTCACGTAGGTTATGGGATCATGCAGGTGTTTGAATGTGGAGTGAAGGGGGGTGCGGGTAGTGTTACACTCACACTGAATGTAGTACCTGCATAGGTGTGAGGTCTTGGAAGGTTACTGCATGTGAAGTTTTGTGCTTGCTCTGGTTGTGCTTGTGAAATATTGGCTCGCAACACTTTTTCTTGGGCTTCCTGTAGATAAATGAATCATATCCACAGACTCAGATCTAGTGAATCATTGGCAGAACCTTTCACTAACAGATAAAGAGAAAGTGAAAATATCAACATAGAAGAATGAAGATGTGTTTCTTTCACATCTCATGTCGCTACTAGTAGTTTGTGGCGAAATGGTCCTTCAATCAAGGATCTCTTAAAAACAAGTTGAAAACATCTGAAGATTAGAGGAATGTGTTTCCATAAAAGAAGTGGTAGAGTGCCTTATTGTTTTTGAATTTTTCAATGAAAAATATAAAGAAACGGTTATCAGGGGTAGGTCATGGTCCTTTGATAACCAAATCATCTTAATGAAGGACCTAAAAGGCGGATAATATATTCAGAAAATTAACCTATCTAGTTCACCTTTCTGGATACGCATCAAAGGAATTCTATTCCATGGTAGAACTGAACGATTTATGCATGAAATTGGAGTCTATATTGATAAATTTATGGAATGGGACAGGTCTAATCCAATTCACTAGGGACCCATCGTATGGATCAGATCTTTGGTTGATGTTGTGCAGCCTCTAATGAGGGGCCTTTTCTTGTCAGTATAAGAGTCTAATGTCTGGATATCCTTTGAATTTGAAAAGCTCCCAATTTTATTCTTTTTTTATGGGTGTATTGGACACTTAGAGAAGGATTGTGGGTCGAAGAGGGAGAACAAACAAGGAAATATTATTATGCAATATGTCCCCTGGCTCCATCCAAAAAAATACAGGAATGAATTTTGTTCCCGATTTTGAAAAAAAAGATCGAGATAGACTTGTGAAGGCCTTCGATAAGAAATCTGAACCTCATCACAATAATACCATCATGCTTGGGCCACCAAAGTTTGCTGATAGCACTCAAGTAGATCAGCGAATGAAAGGAATTCCTCTATGTAGCAAAGAATCTTGGGTTAATTCTGGATAAAATCAAGTCAGGAAGGGGAAGGATCCAAATTTATTCTCAACCAGGGTCTCAGCATGTGAAAAGGACATGTCCTTTCCATCTTCTAGGTCATTTCCTCTATGCAAGGAACCACCTAACCTAGGTTCTAGAGTGGACCTTTTTTGCGCAAAACCCCTAGACCCATCCCTTCCTCTAGGTTTTTAGTCCCCGGTTCTCATCTCTTAGGATGGGGAAGATATGCTTGGGTTAGCATCATCAGGTTCTCAAAAACATCGGGCGTGGAGAAGGAAGATTAGAGAGGATCAGGGTGGTGATCCATCCATTGCATGGTCCAGTGAGCACAAAAGGAGTTTTGAGGATGGTTAGATAACAGAGAGCCTTCCAAAGAGGTGGAAAGTGATGGGTAATATATGGTTTTGTGAAATGGTAGAGGAGGAGGAGGGTGTGTCCCAACGCTACCTAGAGCAATGAAAATCTTGTGTTGGAACTGTCGGGGGCTTATAAACCCTCGAATGGTTCGTGCTCTCTGTCACTGGAGTTTGAAATACCAACCTGACGTAGTTTTTGTATCCAAAACTATGTTGGATAACAAGGATGAAGAGATATTAGGTATGAAGATTGGATTTAAGAACGTCTTTCCTGTGGAAAGATAGGGGCACTCTGGTGGTTTTTTCCTCTTTTAGAAGGAGTACATGGGTGTTCAGGTTACTAACTTTTCGAGTAATCACATTTCTGTGACATTTTGTGATCTAGGTTCCCCTTCTTGGTCTTTTTTTAGATTTTATGGGTGGCTTGGATGTCAAGATAAACAAAAATCTTGGAAATTGTTGAAATGATTGTAGAACTCTCTCACCAGCCCGCTGTTGGTTGGGGGTGATTTCAATGAGATCCTTCTTCATCAAGAAAAAGAAGGGGGTCACTTGAGGAGTGGGACTACTTTGGAAGATTTTAGGAATTTTCTTGTGCGAAATAATCTTCATGATCTTGGGTTTTCTATATCTCTGTTTACATGGCATCGGGACAGATCAATGGAGAATCATATTGCTGAAAGGTTTGATAGATTTTTTGGCACAGATGAATGGAAATCTCTCTTCCATGATTTCTCAATATTTCATCTGTCTTTGGTTTCTTCTGATCACTTTCTGATTATTTTGTCAATTTTATCTCAAGGGGAAATAGGAGTCATGTGTAACGACCCAAAATTTTTAAATAAATTTTGTTCCCTAATTTTATGTGTTATTGTTATACTCAACAAAAATGTTTTATTTGATAAACATGATTATAATTAAAATGAGATCAGTGGGTTTTGACTATTATATAACCATCGGTCAACATGACCGCTGTGAACAAAATGTTTTGATTATTGTCTCTAAATATAAGTAATCTTGGTTAATTATTATAGAAAGAAGATTCGATGGCCTCACCTAGTAGTCTTGGACCGATCGAAGCCCATCTAACAGAGCTTGGGAAGGAGGTAGCACCACTGGGCCTTGCTCTGGATCAAATCCAAGCCGAACTTCATCATGTGAAGCTGGAATGAAATCGCCTTCGTGAGAAGTTCAAACTGATAGAAATTACTACTCGGGCAATGTTGACTGAGCCGCCCCAAGCTTCTATCACCCTAGCACACCTTACTCTTAGGTCATATGCTGGTATTATAAGGGGTTATGTAACGAGACCGTAACTACCTTGTGTAATCCTTGTTTTAAATAAAAATTGGGATTTCTTCTTATGATGAAGTTTATGAATTTTGAAATGACCGGATAAATATAGTATGCATATTTTTGATGAATTTTAGAAAAAGGATATTTTAAATATGTTTATGTAAACCCTAAATAATTAAAAATGTGTAATGATTTTCAAAAAATGGTCTTCTGCAATTATGTTCAGTACTAAATTTAGAGTCTAATAAGATCAACTTGATTTTTGATGAATAGTAAATTATGAATAGTGATTTTATGATTAGGATTAATAATGTGTCCAAATGGATTAGTAATCTCACTTAAAGAAAGTTTTAATATAATTTAGACACCTAGATTAAGTAATGTGATTCAATAAAATGGGTAAATAACGGTTTCATAAATTATTATTCAAGTATTAGTTTTTTCGGATGAATAGTGTTTTTTAATTAAAAATTTAATTAAAAATAATTAGAAAATTATTTTTATAAAAATGACTTCATTTTTGAACTCAGAGCATCGATATTATGTTATGGTAATTTTTGGGTTTTTTCTGAAAAAAATGAATTTTCGGTGAATAGTGTATTTATTTAAAAATATAATTAAAAATATTTAGAAAATTATTTTTATAAAATGGAGTTCATTTTTGAAATCAGAGCATTGATATTTGGTTAATGTGAAATTTTGGGTTTTTTCTGAGAAAGTTGAATTTTCAGTGAATAGTAAAAATACAGTTTTAGGGTTTCGGTATGTTTAATGACATCATAACGGTGTCATGATGATGTCATGAGATCTTTTGAGGGTTGTCCGGCCAAGGGTGATGAATTATTGTTTTGGGGGCCCCATGTGGCCTAACTCCATGATAAATGACAAGGGAGAGCACATGGGTTTGAGAAAAGCCCATGTGAGGTGTCCCTTGGCCATTAATGCCTTGTCCCCTCACTTTCCCTATAAATACCAAGCCCTCCTCTCATCCATTCGACTCCCCACTCATTCCCAACGAATTTCTGGTCTCATTACCTCCCAAGGAGTCCTCCCAAGGTGCCCCCAAGCCCTCATGGTCCCAACCTTTGAGGTTTAAGAGTTACATTTTAAGGTAAGGGATCCGACCTCTCTCTTTCTTTTCAAGTAATCTCTTTTATGTCTTTTCTTTTATACTCCATGTTCTTATGTTGGAGGATGTTCTTTTATATTCATCCTACTGCCTATTTCATGTTCATATGATGAGAGACGCCCCCTTTCTCTCATCAATTCATTTTAAGAATGTTTAAGTGGCGTCGTTAGGCTGCCGAATTTTTAAGGGATTCTTTCACCTTCCTCGTTTTCAAGTTCTATTTTCATTCAAGTCTTTCATGTTTCTTTGTATTATGTTGGGGCATGATCTCTAAATTTATCATACTAATCTTTTATGATCATATGATGAGAGGCCCCATTTTATCTCTTCAATTCAATTTTTTTGAAGTTTTATGTGGCGCCGTTAGGCTGCCGAATTTTTTAAGGGATTCTCTCACCCTTCTCTTTTTCAAAGTTCTACTTTCATGTCATGTCTTTCAAGTTAATTTCTATTATGTTGGGGTATGATCTCTATATCTATCATACTGGACTCTTATGTTCATATGATGAGAGACCCCATTTGATCTCTTCAATTCAGTATTTTTATGTTTTAAGTGGCGCCGTTAGGCTGCCGAATTTTTAAGTGGTTCTTCACCCTTCTCATTTTGAAGATCTAATTTCATGTCAATTCTTTCAAGTTACTTTTTGTTATGTTGTGGAATTATCTATATATCTATCATACTGAACTCTTATGTTCACATGATGAGAGACCCTATTTGATCTTTTCAAATCGATTTTGTTGAAGTTTAAGTAACGCCGTTAGGCTGTCGAACTTTCATAAGAGAAATCTAATTTTTGTCTTCCTTCCATGTTTTTCATTTCAAATGGTATGTCCTTGAAATTTCACTACCATGATCATGTATCCTTCTTATTCTGTCCATCTACTGTTTTATGGGTCATTTATGAATGTTTGACCCATTTTCCCTCTCTTTTTAATGTCTTCTAAAACCTCATAACATAGCCGTTATGCTGCAGAATTTCCGTCTCAAAATGTCTCTCTCTTTTTCTAAAGTTCTTTTATATTATTAAGTGAATACTCAAAGCTCTTTCTTCTAAAGGGGTATTCACATATATACCAAAATGTTCTATTTTAAATTCTGGGATTTTCATACATGAGACCCACCTTCCTTTTCTGTGGGTTTTAAAGTGACGTAAAGATCAAATCTTTAAAACAGTTTTTAAAACGTTGTGATTATGAAATGAAACCCATTTATTTTATGCTATATGGGTTATTTATGAAATGTTTGATGATGATATATGTGGCTCACATGATAATAAAGACAAATTTAAGGGTGCGCCCTGATAGCGCTCCAATGCATTGGGTAATGATGTAACCACTAGAGATTACAATTTTAACGATGCCTTGGTGAAAAACCTTGGTAATTTTTAACGACACCTTGGGGATGGACCTTGGTGAAACGAAACGATTGTCAATATTAAATGTTGCAGCCACATCTTCAAGTTATGAAAAAGTTTTATTTTTATTATGATATGCCTCATGATTTCATTTTCATGCATTAAAGTTCTTTTCATGACTTTATTGATGTATCTCAAGTTCATATGTAAAATGTTTCACTTGTTTCCCTTACTGGGCCTTCTGCTCACCCTTTCTTTTGATGTATGTCCCCAGGTTATGAGATGCAGTAATGAACCTAGAATGAACTTAAGGAGACGCCTTGCAAGTGTTTAAGAAGAATGTTTTATGTTTTTTTTATGTATTATGATCCTTGTTTCCAAGACACTAAACCTTAACGATCCTCAGATTTGTGTAATGTAATGAAAGTTTTTGTTATAAAATGGCGGGATGCTATATCATGTGTGTGCCTTTCACTTTGAAATTTTATGGCTCCAAGATAGTTATTGTGAGAAGGTAGTGCATTTTTCTTGAGAATCATCGAATTGTTGCATTACCTCCAATATCTGTAACATTGCATCCTGTTTACAGAAGTGGATTTTGGTTTAGTTCAGGGATTGTGATAGACGCATTACTGCTACAGAAAATAGCTTGAAGAGACTTCACTCTCTTCCTATTTGTGATTCTATTATCAGGGATATATCTTTTTCAGAAAAGAATCTTAATGCAGTATTTAAAGAGAATGATGGATTTTGGTTCCTGAGGGCAAGAGAATCCCACATTAGGGTGGTGACCAGAATACTAAATTTTTTCATCAAAAAGTGTCTGCAAGGAGGAGGAAAAACCAAATTTATCAACTTGAGGATCCTACTGGGAGGCATGTTAATGATAATGCTAATATAAACTCCATTATTATGAATTTCTTCAGCAACGTCTATAAAATGGAAGTCATTGAAACTCTTGCGTGTCTGGCTAGTTGTATTCCAAATATTTTCACTGAGAATATGAACCTCAAGTTGGAGAGAGATATCTCTCATGATTAAGTACTTAGGAATCTCCATCTTATCCACTCTACTAAGGCACCGGGGCCTGATTGGTTTCATGAACTGTATTTCAAACTCTTTTAGAATATTTTTGGGCTTGATGTGGTTACCCTGATGAAGGAGATATGGGTAGGAAAATCTTCTCTTGAAGCCCTGAATGAAACTCTTATCACTCTCATCCCAAAAACACAGTTCCCACAAAAAAAATTATGGAATTTCGCCCAATCAGTTTGTGCAAAGTCGTTTACAAAATCTTTTCTAAAATCTTGGTGGTCAGGCTTAGGGATTGTCTACTGCATCTTGTTACTAAAAATCAAAGTACTTTCATCCTAAGGAGGTATATTACTAAAAATCCATCCATTGCGTATGAATTATTCCAATCTATAAAAACTTGGTCTTCTTCCAAAAAAGGCACTATAGAAATGAAATTAGACATGATGAAAGATTATGATAGTGTAGAATGGACTTTTCTTAAACTCTTCCTTTCCAGTATGGGCTTTGGGATGAAATGGATCTTTAATATCATGAAATTTTTTACAACTGTATCTTTCAGAATTAATATCAATGGGGCACCTTAGATATTTTTAAGCCCTCAAGAGGTTTACAGCAAGGGGATCCACTATCACCTTATCTTTTCATTATGGTGGCTGGTGTTTTTTCTTATATCCTCTTGAAAGCGGTGGAACAAGGATTTATCAATGGCATGAATGTATTTCGAAATTCCCCCCTATATCCCATGTCTTTTTTGCAGATGATAGTCTCCTTTTTTCTCGTGCTACCCTGCAGGAGTGCATCTTAGTTTTGAAAATCATTAAGCTATATGAAAGTGATTTTGGCTAGCGTATTAACCCTTTGAAGTTAGAATTATCCTTTAGTAAAGGTTTGGTTCAAACAAAGTGGGAGGAATTACAGAGGGTGTGTGGTTTTCCTCTAGTCTAAAAGCATCTAAAATACCTTGTCCTCTCGAACTTTATTGGTAGATCGAAGGAGCAAGTGTTCACTTCAATCATGGATAGGGTGGAAATTTTGATTTTCTTATGGTTTAGGAGGAAGATATCCAAGGAAGGGAAGGAAATACTCATTAAGTTAGTGTCCCAAGAAATCCCATCTTATGCCATGTCATTATTCAAATTTATGGAATCTCTATTTGATCAAATCCATTCTCGGTTGGCTAACTTCTGGTGGGGATCCCATGATAGAAAACATAACACCCATTGGATTTCATGGGAGAAATTTTGTGTCTCAAAGTATTTTGGAGGTCTCGGATTTAGGAATCTCAAATGGTTTAATGAGGCACTTCTAGAGAAATAAGGATGGCGCCTTCTCTCCAATCTAGGTACCCTTTTCTCAAAGGTTTTACGTGCAAAATATTTCCCTCATTCTGACTTTCTGCATGCCCAGCTAGGACTGCAGCCAAGTTTTTTATAGAGAAGCATATGGGGTGATAAATCTCTTCTTGAGAAAGGATGCATTTTGAGAATTGCTTATGGGAATGATATTTGTGTTTGGAATGATTTGTGGCTGGAAAATGGTGAAAACTTTATGATTTCCTCGACTGTTGTTATGGGCTTCAAAAATGAAAGGGTGTAAGACCTAATTAATGATTCATTGTAGGACTAAGATTGGGGAAATATTTGTATCTGGTTTAATGAGGTTGATCATAATCTCATTTTTAGTATTCCTCTCATGCCAGGAATAGGCATTTATTAGATTTCCTGGACGAGGGAGTCTTATGGGAGGTACTTAGTTCATTCAAGCTATAAGTTTCAGGTTCACGATTTGATGCAGGCTCATCCTATTGATTGTTGGAGGATTCTATGGGTACTTTCTTATCCACCAAGGTTTTTTTTGTGGCAGATTTGCACTAGTATTCTACCAACCTGTGACCTCTTGGTAAGAATGCATCTCACGGAGGATGGTTACTGTCCTTTGTGCCTCTATGATGTGGAATCTCCTAAGCATGCAATTCTCTTTTTTCATAGGGTGGAAGGAGTATAGAAGGAATGGACACTATATTTTAAGAAATTCTTTGATCCTTATGTTGGGTTGGTCCAAAATCACAATAAATGGGTGACTTCACTGGAACCAAAGGTGGTGGGGTTTCTTTGCACAATTTCTTGATTGATTTAGTCAAGAAGAAATGAGTACATTTTCCAAGAGAGGGTGACCCAAGATCATATTTGGATCAAGAGGGTCATTTAATGGATGAATTTTTGGAATACGGAAGACATAAGGCCCTCATCAGTTTGTGCTCAGTAGACTTATCACTACTAGACTCCCCCCTTAGGGTTTTATCAAAATTAATATAGATGTGGTCGTTGCTGCTAATTCGAGGGTTGGGTTTGGACTTTTTGATCATCGTAGTTGTGGTTAGGTTGTGTAAGCCCATTTCATGGTCTTCCAAGCCTCTTAGATTCCTTTGGTGGCTAAGGATTTTTCTATCCTCTAGGGTATCCTTCTTTCTTGCTCGAAAGATTTTAAATTTATTTAGGTGGAATCATATTTCCTTGAAGTTATTGACGCCTTATCAAATAAGGAGGAGGATCTGCAACCATTCAGCATTATCCTAAGAAAGATTTGGTCATTGATTGAAAGCTTCGTTGAATTCAAATTTTCCTTCATCAAAAAGGGGGTAATATGGAGGCTCGTCATTTGAAAAGATATAGGAAATCTTGTGGTGAACATTGTTGAATTGTCACTTTTCCTGATTGGATTTATAGGCCTGGTGATTTTGAGCAGTAATTTATTACATATCTTTCCTCTCAAAAAAAATAGAAAGATTTAACTATCAAAACATTTCAAAACAATTTACTTATTTTGGTCAATGTTTTTGTAGTGTCTGAAATAAGATAATGCAATCGATTTTGGATATTATGTTTATAAATTTATAAGAAAAATCATACAGCATGAAAAGACCAGCATCCCCCAACAGGTAATTTTTTAAGGTAATTAAAATTTCATTAAATATATTTCATAATCATTTGTTTGTTTATATTTTCTCAGTACTATCAAGATTTCTGACAAAATAGTTAATCAAAAGAAGAAATCAATTTGTTTAGAGATGAGTAGGCAGTGTACTTTTTGTCAGAATGTATGATGACAACAAATTTAGGTGATTACATGCTTTGTTTTTGATCTAGTATGATTTATAACCTTCAAAAGATATTTGGGTTGTGAATCATTAGTGTCAGAATTCTTATATATGATTTTTGATCTCTTTCTTAAGGAGAATATTAATGGAGTAAATCAATTTATTTAGAAGCGTTGACCTACCAACAATACAATTGTTGGGAAAACACAGAGGCGAAGGTGGAGGTGGAGGTGGAGGAGGAGGAAAGTAGAGGCGGTGGTGGAGGCAGAGACGTTGGTGGAGGAGGAGGTAGAGACGTTGGTGGAGGCGGAGGCAGAGTCGAAGTCGGAGACCGACATGGAGGAGGAGATAGAGGTGAAGACTGAGGTGGAGACCGAGGCGGAGGAGGATAAGAAGTACTGACTTGAAAACAATAAAATTGTTGGGAAATGAATTGGAATAAGGATCGGACCATGATTTTGTTTGAGAATGATTATTTAAATGTGCACACAACACTTCTCACTTAAGATAAGATTCATTGTGCATCTTTCCAATTTAAAATGACATTTTAGTAAAAAAACACATGACATACTCAAAACCGAGCAAATGCATTCGGATTGTTTTGGTACTTTAGAAAAATGATTCATATGTCATTTTTGACGTGTAGGGATCATTTTCACCTCCATCTGATGCACAGTGTGACCGGTATGACTCCAAGTGAGTTTTTTTTCAATAGTGACATTAATTTTAGTAAAAAAACAACTAACATACTCAAAACTAAGAAAATACATTTGGATTGTTTTTATACTTTAGGAAAATGATCCATACGTCATTTGTGATGTGTGGGGATCATACGCACCTCTATCTGATGCACGGTGACATTCCGATTGTTTTGATACTTTAGGAAAATGATCCATGAGTCATTTGAGATGTGTATCATTCAGTCGCTCCTCAATCTGATGCACAATGTGACTCCAAGTGCCTCTCTTTTATTCAAAATTGACATTAATTTTAGTAAAAAAATAATTGACATATTCAAACTGAGAAAATGCATTCGAATTGTTTTGGTACTTTAGGAAAATGATCCATACGTCATTTGTGATGTGTAGGGATCAGTTGCACCTCTATTTGATGCACGGTGTGACCGATATGACTCCAACTACATTTTTTTCATTCAAAAGTGACATTGATTTTAATCAAAAAAAATAACTAAAATACTCAAAACCAATCAAATGCATTCTAATTATTTTTATTCTTTAAGACAATGATCCATTAGTCATTTGGGACGTGTAGAATTTAGTTGTGCCTCAATCTGACGCATAGTGTGACTCCAAGTGCATCTTTTTTATTCAAAATTGACATTAATTTTAATAAAAAAACAACTAACATACTCAAAACCAATAAAACGCATTCGGATTGTTTTGGTACTTTAAGAAAATGATCCATATGTCATTTTTGATGTGTAGGGATCATTCGCACCTCTATCTAACGTACGGTGTGACCGGTATGACTCCAACTGCATCTTTTTTATTAAAAAGTGACATTAATGTTAATCAAAAAAACAAGTGACATACTCAAAACCAAGAAAACGCATTCCAATTATTTTGATATTTTAGGCCAATGATCCATGAGTCATTTGGGATGTGCAGAATTCAGTCACACCTCAATCTGACGCACGATGTGACTGGTATGACTCCAAGTGCATCTTTTTATTCAAATTTGGCATTAATTTTAGTAAAAAAACAATTCATGTACTCAAAACTAATTAAACACATTCTGATTATTTTGGTACTTTAGGACAATGATCCCTGCATCATTTGTGATGTATATGGACCAGCCGCACCTCAATCTGACACATGGTGTGACCAGTATGACTCCAAGTGCATCTTTTTATTCAAAATTGTTATTAATTTTAATCAAAAATGTTGGACTCCTCCTATTTTAATGATCAAAAATCATTTTTTACACTCTTATAACTCATGTTTTAAACTCTCACAAGATCATGATTCATAATCTCACAAATCATGTTTGAATCTTGTAAACTATGTTTAATCTTGTTCTATTATGTTTAAGTATGGTTATGTTTAATCTTAATCCATTCTGTGAATATTGCTTCTTAAGACAGCTTATTGATATTTGTCTAAGTCTATAAAACCGTAAGCTTTCTACCGATTCCAGATTCTCACAAAGTCTGTGAAACTGTAAGCTTGCTACCGATTCCAGATTCTCACAAAGTTTAGGACATCATAAGCTTGCTACTGGTTCCAAATTTTTGCAAAGGACCTGACATCGTTTCCATGCTAATGTTTTCAAGACACTGTAATAAGACATCGTTCATAATTTTTACAAAATACCAGACACCATAAATGTGCTACTGGTTCCAGATCTAAACGTAACTATGGAACTATAGTTGTTACACCGTGATTGTGACACCGTGACTATCTCACCACAACTATGACATTGTTCCATACTTAACCATTTTTTATATATTTTCTAATTAAATTTAAAGGTTGTTTCTAATGGTCATATTTGAGTCATTTAATGACACTTATATAATTAATGATCTTGTGTGGACCTGTCAGCAGACAGTACGAGGTACGAGGTGTGGAGATCATGCACTTTGTCAGTTGTACCACAAGCACCCAAAAAAAAGTGTGACACATTATCTGTATAACAGTGTAGCAGTGGAATGCATGAAAAGAGAAGACCACCCATAAATGCAAGAATACACTGAAGGAATAACTTTCAATTCCTACTGGCTGTAAACAAAGAAGAACCTGCTGTGAACCATCTTGAAAGCATCCTTGCAGCAACTTGAAGGATAAGAGGAACATCTCACTGCACTGAAAACCATAACATTCTATTCACGGCACTTTGTTTTCAAAATAGAAGTGTAACATTGCATATGTTTCATCCAAAGAGTCCATAGCTACATTTCATGACACATAGAGCCTTCTAAACTCTATCTCGTTACATTTTTCTCTATTGTGTACCATTTCATTACTTTTCGAGCAGTGTCTGTATTTGTATTAAAAACACGCATTGTCTCATGTACTGAACTAGAGGATACAAGATATCCTTACTCAAATATCTTTCTACACCTTGTTTCACCCACGTATAATTGTGTAAGAGGTCATGTGTGACCTGGCTGTTAGTTTTCCCACGTAGAATAGTGGAAGAGGTCTTATGACCTAGAAAGCATAATGTATTATTGTTAACCCTAATCCAAGGTGTGGATCAAATATTTATATATATATATATATATATATATATATATATATATAGCTCGGTGTTAGTTGATCACTAAGTGGAGTGTATTAGGTCTCGACTTGAGACTGAACCACTTGTTTTGTCCGTTGTGTCTTTCAATTTAGTCTTTCTCTATTTTTAACTTATATTTTAGAACACTAAATTTTACTTTGATAAGCTAGTCTTGGGTAGTAATTATAACTATTTTTCCTTATTAGAGTAGTTTTAAAATTTGTATCAATATCTCATATTGTTATAACTGAGAATTAATCAATCTTCTGAGAAACTATTTTAACAATCAAGCTATTATAATTTTACTACCTTGGTTAACTGGCCTATTTTATTTTAAATTGGGGGAATCTTTTAAATAAAAATTTTAATAAAATTTTTTATAGGAACTCAATTCACCCCCCCCCCCCCTCTTGAGGGTCCTACTTCAACCAACATTTGGTATCAAATGTTTTTTTAAGCTGTTATTTTCAAAAGTTTCAAAGTTTTTTTAAAACTTCTTCAACTTTGATTTAGTTATGTTTTAAAGATCTTTAAATTTATGTTAGTTCTAAATTTCTATCTCTTTAAAAACTAGTTTTTATCTCTTTGTCATGGATAATAGATTGTAAGATACTACTACCAACAGACCTCCATTCTTTAATGGAACAAATTATGCACAATAGAAAATTAAAATGAAAATACACCTCAAAAGTATGGGTTTTGAGATTTTTTCTTCAATTATATATGAATATAAGATACCTGCTACTGATAGGAATACTTGGGATGAACCAACTAAGGCTATTTATAGCAATAAATGCAAATCCACGAATGCCCTATAATGTTCCTTAAGAGATGAAGAGTTTAATAGAATTTATGCATGTAAAACAGCCCATGAAATTTGGGACACTTTATCTATTTCACATGAAGGAACCTCTGGTGTTAAGGAAATGAGACTTAACACATATACTATTAAATATGATAACTTTAAAATGAATCCTGGTGAGCCTATTTCTGAAATATATCTTGGGTTTAATGAAATTGTGAATACTATGATCTCTTTGGGAAGAGATATTACAGCCAAGGAAAAAATCATGAGAATACACATATGCTTACCAGATAAATGGAGAGGTACTTCTATATCAATTAGATAATCTTGTGACATCATCAAGTTTCTAGTAAAGGAGATGATAGGAAAGTTGATGATGTATGAGGAAGAATTAAAAGTCAACAGGGAAGAGGAAGATGAACCGAAGATAAAGTTAATGGCTTTCAAAACCACTACTTCCAAAAATAAGGAAAAGGAAAGGATATAGCCTCATTCTAATAGTACAAGTAGTGAAGATTCACCATCTGATAGTGATGAGGAAATGTCTCAATTAGCTAGACAATTTAAGAAGTTTTATAGAAGAAATAAATTCTTCAAGAAGTATAACTACAAAGGTAAATATGATAACAAGGGAAACTGGAAAAAGGATTGGAAGAAAGGTGATACTTCTAGTGAAATAATCTGTTATAAATGTGAGAGAAAAGGACATGTAAAGGCTGATTGTCCTAAGCTAAAATATAAAAAGATATATGGGGACAAAAATAGAAAGTATAAAAAGGAAATTAAAGCAACATGGAGTGCTTCTGAGGATATTTCAAGTGACTCAGAGTCTTTACGCGATGAAAAGGGTGACAAAGACAATCTGTGTTTTTTGAAAAACACATCTGAGGTAACCCTTGAGTCTCCTATACAAAATTATTACTATTCTGAAGATGAAAGTGATTCTGAAAATATGACTAATGAAGAAATGTTTGAATACTACCAAATGCTAGAATACACTTGTAATGAACTAAAAGATAAATAAAAATATTTAAAGAAACAGCATGCCTTGACTACCACTGTTAAATTTGAACTTATTGTAGAAAATGAGAAAAATTCATAACTGTTTAAAGAAAATAATGAACTCAAATTATCTAATTAGAAATTTAAAAGGGACTTAGAAAAATTTAAGAAATGGAAAGAATACTCTAACACAAATTCTTGGTAAACAAGTATCTCCTAGGTATACTACTATAATAGAATACCAACCTGGAAAAAGTAACTTTGCTAAATAATCTGGAAAAATTGTTTTTGTGGCAAAAACTGATAAATATTCTACAAGTTTCAGTACTCAGAACTATTTTAATGCTTCCATTTTCTCAAGACCAAATAGAGTTTACTTTTCAAATGCTTTAAATTTTTCTTATATGAAACCCGTGAAGCAAATATGGGTTCCCAAAGCATTTATTATTAATGTTTCTAGACCTTAGAAAATATGGGTACCAAAATATCTTTTTGTTTGATCCCTATGTAGGAAAGCTGCTTGAAGAGATCTTGTAAAAGCCTATGGTCCTTGGACAATGGATGTTCAAGACACATGATAGGAGATCACTCATTCTTTAATAACCTAATAAATATTGATGGTGGTCATGTCACCTTTAGTGACAATGCTAAAGGAAAAATAATTGGCCTTGACTAGATTGGTAACTCTAAATCATTTTTAATTTCTAGAGTAATTTTTTTTATAGATTAAAATATAATCTGATTATTATTTCATAATTATGTGATGATGGTTTTCATGTTAAATTTGAAAATAATTCTTGCAATGTCTTTAATTCAAAAAATTAATTAGTATTTTCTACTTTTAAAAATGAAAATGTTTATGTTGTTAAATTAGATTATTTAGTTTCTCAAAATGTTTCATGCTTAAGTTTATTTCACAAAGAGTCTTGGTTTTGGCATATAATACCAAGAAACTACAATATACACTCCCTTATAAATATTACTAAAAAAGATTTAGTCAAGGATCTACCCAAACTTGAGTTTCCAAATGACAAAGTCTGTAATCCTTGTCGAAAGGGTAAACAACAAAAAATCTATTTCAAACCAAAGAAAGAAGTTTCAACTTCTCAACCTCTCTAGTTGGTTCGCATAGATTTTTTTAGACCTTCTAGAGTCTCAAGTTTTAATGCGAAGCATTATGTATATGTTCTTGTAGATGACTACTCTAGATATACTTGGATCTTCTTTTTGGGTCACAAAAATGAAGTTTCCTCTCATTTAACCAAGTATGTTAGGACTGTAGAAAATCTTAGTGGTCTTAGAATTAAAAAACTAAGAAGTGACCATGGCCGTGAGTTTGAAAACCAAGAGTTTAAATCTTCTTTCTCACAAAATGGCTATAGTTATAACTTCTCTACCCCTAGGACACCTCAAAAAAATGGTGTTGTAGAAAGAAGAAATAGAACCTTACAAGAAATAGCTAGAACAATGATTAATGAAGATGACCTGCCTATCTACTTTTGGGTAGAATTTATGAATAAGGTATGCTATATAATCAATAGAGTTTTAATTATACCTATCCTTAAAAGAAATCCCTATGAGTTGTGGAATAATAGAAAACTCAAGGTTAACTACTTCAAAGTTTTTGGTTGTAAAGTCTATATCCTTAACACTAAGGATAATCTGGATAAATTTGCATCCAAAAGTGATAAAGGAATTTTCCAAGGTTATTCAATTTCTAGAAAAGCCTATAGAGTCTTCAATAAAAGAACCAAATGTGTTGAAGAATTTGTACATGTCAAATTTGATGAAATAGATCCCCATGAACCTAAAACCTCTCTAGAAAATCTTGAGGATGATATGTCAAATCTGAACATCAATGTTAAATCTTTTGACCATCCTATGAAGGAATCTGTTAAAACTTCCAGTTATGGAAATTCTCTAGATTTGAGCCATAATGAACCTGAGCCTGTTGAAGAATCTGAAATTGCTAGTCCTTCTTTTTCTAGATCTGTTATAACCCTTAAGAACCATCCTTTAGATGTTGTTGTTAGAGATTTAGATAAATGAACGCATACTAGAGCTTCTCTAAGAAATCATGTTGAACATCAATCTTTCTTGTCACAACTTGAACCTAAAAACATCGATGATGAATTTTGGGTGATTTCTATGAAAGAGAAATTAAATAAATTTGAAAAAAATAAATTCTGGAAACTTTTGGATAGACCTAAAGACATCTTGACCATAGGTACTAAATGGGTGTTTAGAAATAAAGTAGACGAATCTGGCACCATAGTAAGAAATAAATCTAGATTGATTGGTCAAGGTTATAGTCAAGAAGAAGGTATTGACTGTGAGGAAAAATTTTCACCAGTTTCTAGACTTGAAGCCATTCGAATCTTTCTTGCTTATGCAGCACATCTAAATTTCAAACTATATCAAATGGATGTCAAGAGTGCATTCCTAAATGGGTAGGATTTTTTTGTTAAACAACCCCCTAGTTTTACAAACCCTTATTTTCCAAATAATGTTTTTAAATTAACAAAAGATTTATATGGTTTAAAGAAAGTTCCAAGAGCTTGGTATGATAGACTAAGTAGTTTTATTATTTCCAGTGGTTTTACAAAAGGTATAGTTGATCCTACTCTATTTATAAAAAGAATCTCTAAATATGTTTTAGTTGTTCAAATCTATATTGATGAAATTATTTTTGGATCTTCAAACAAAATTATGTATTGATTTTTCAAAGATAATGCAAAATCAATTTGAAATGTGTTTGATGGGTGAACTAAAATTCTTTCTTGGATTTCAAATATTTCAAAATAAGGAAGGTATTATTTTAAATCAAAGTAAATATACTAAAGATCTTCTAAAATATTTTGGTTTAGATAATACTAAAAGTAGTGATACACCAATGAGTACCACATGTAAGTTGAATCTTGATGAGAATGGTAAATCACTTGATCAAACCACTTACAGAAGAATGATTGGGAGTTTACTCTTCTTAACTACTAGTAGACTAGATATTATGTTTAGTGTGTGTGTGTGTGTGCTCATTTTCAAGAAAATTCTAAAGAGTCACATCTTCTTGCTATTAAAAGAATTTTCAAATACCTCAAACATACTACCAACTTAGGACTATTTTATCCTAGAGGACAATCATTTGACTTGGTTAGATATTCGGATGCTGATTTTGGTGTTTTAAAGTTAGATAGAAAAAAGAACCTCTAGAACATGTCACTTTTTGGGAAAGTAACTAGTTTCATGGTGTAGTAAAAAGAAAAATTGCGTTGCATTATCTATTACTGAAGTTGAATACATAGTTGTTGGTGATTATTGTGCTCAGATTTTGTGGATGAAACACACCTTGCTAGACTATGGATATCAATTCAGGCATGTCCCTATAAATTGTGATAAAACAAGTGTTATTAACATATCAAAGAATCTTGTTTCTCATTCTAGAACAAAGAATATTGATGTAAGACATCACTTTTTTGAGAAATCATTATCGAAAAGGTGATATCAATTTAGAATTTATTGGCACTGAACATCAGCTTTCTGACATTTTTACTAAGCCATTAAATTTTGAACGGATGAATTATATCATACATGAATTAGGAAATATTAACCTTGAGTGAACATATTACTGTCTCAGGATTACTGTCTCAGGATTACTGTCTCAGGATTACTGTCTGAGGATTACTGTCTCGGGATTACTATCTCAGGATTACTGTCTCAGGATTACTGTCTTAGGATTATTGTCTCAGGATTACTATATCAGTATTACTATCTTAGGATTATTGTCTCACAGCTTGTTGTCTTTGTTCATTGTCTCATTTATTGCAGTCTCACCATTTTGAGCAATACTGACACTGTGAATACCTGTATCAATCTTACCATATTATTTATAATTTCTATTTAAACATTTCTTTTTTTATCGATTGTTTTATTTCTTTTTACCTCGTTTTTTTCGTGACATTTGAACTCCCTAAATGATAAATACATATCACTTCACTTGTCTCGATCTCACTTCTCTCGAAACTGAAACCCTCTGTCTCTCTCAAACCGCTTTAACTTCTTCTCATCTTTCGTGAGCCCATGTTGAATGCCTAGGATGAAGAATCCATCCTCATCGACTCCTGAGAAGTGCAGGTCTCAGAAGAAACAGAAGAAGGCTCCTGTTGTAATGCCCGAGAAACCACTGAACCCAGGTCTTGAGGATCGCAAAGTCGTGCGAGAAAAGGAAATCTGTGAAAAGTGGCTCTTGTCTAGTAAGTCTCTGGTTCTAAGAGTTATAAAAGAATAGGGGTGGTTGGATTGGTTTACCAAGGAGAAAAGACCCATCTACCTAAGGATTTTTTTTGAGTTTTATCAGTATGTCCAGTTTTCCTTCAATTCTAAGGATGATTTTGTGGTTAGGAGTTGGGTAAATGGTCAAAGATGCACTTTTTCTTTGAGGTTATGGGTTTCCTACCTAGGAATACCTCATGAAGGAATTTTTTAGGACTACCAAAGAGGTCCTCCTCCACCTAGTGATGTGTTTAGCCTAGAAGAATCTCTTGGAAGTTTGACTGGAAATAAGAAGAAGAGAAGGCCAATTATTGTTGAGCTTGATGTTGAGTCAAGGTTGTTGTTCAAGTTTATTCAACACCTCATTTTTCCAAGAAAAGGGGATTTTTCTACTCTTAAGTATCATGATGTATTTTTTATTCATCTTCTGAAAAATGGACACAAAATCAACTTGTGTAAGTATATTATACTTCATATGTGTGATATTCTCAAAACTATATCAAAGTCCACATCCCTTTTCTATTCAAGGTTCATTTCTTCTATTATTCTAGCCGAAGGTGTGGTTGTCCAGAATGAAGAAGTGCTTGAGGAATATTATTTTTGTATCTTTAATGTTATTTGCAGGAGAATGGAGATAAGCTGGAATACATGGAAGATATTATGGGTTGAGGATAATGATAGGTTGTATGAGGATTTTAATCCTATTGAAAATCCCTCCAAACCTAAAAGTGTAGTTGATCTTGGATTAGAAGTTGATGAGATTGTGGAATATCTGGATGAAGAAAAAGAAGATGATGCTAATGAAGGTTTTGTGAGAGTATCTCCTGAGATATCACCTCTCCCTAAAGGTGATGTTGATGCAAGTGAAAAGGTTAAAGTTGCTTCTAAAGGATGTGTTAGTATATAGGAAGAGCCTGCTATTTAGGAAGATCCTACTGTAGAGAAAGAGCATGTTGTTGAAGAAGATTCTGTTGATGTGGAATAGTCTGAAGAACATG
This sequence comes from Viscum album, assembly GCA_963277665.1. Taxonomy (NCBI): domain Eukaryota; kingdom Viridiplantae; phylum Streptophyta; class Magnoliopsida; order Santalales; family Viscaceae; genus Viscum; species Viscum album. The sequence continues at coordinate 1,300,677,867 of OY728121.1, forward strand.
CCTTTCAGTTAGCTAGAGAAGACATGGGTGAACCTGACATAGCTGAAAGTTTGGGAATGGGTCGAGAGACTGAATCTCTTAGTCCTAGAAGAGATGCACCTGTTGAGGGGGAGCAGCACCCTAGCTTAGAAAGTATTCAACTTCCAAATCCTATTGACCAAAGCTCTATGGATACTTGGTATAGGTTTCCTAGTTATTTTGATGTGGATGATACCCAAGAGGCCTTAGTAAAAGGGATAGATCTTTCAACTGTGTTTCAATTGAAACCAATTTTTGCCAAAGAAGTATCCCCTACTAAGGAATTTGAACCTATTTTAGTTCTTATTCTTGAATCTTCTCAAGAATCTTCTGAGTTTATAAGTCATAGTGATCTGAAAGTTTTTGGAGACAACTTATTGTCTGGCTTTGGGAAGCTGTTAGAGTCTCAACCTACACCTGTGACAAATCTCAGTGAAAGGGATGTTGCACTGTTGCTAGAGAAAATTATTTGGCAGATTCAACTGAAGATGCTTCAAGAAATTCAGGAAGTTCATATTGAGAATAATCTTTTGAGTGATGAGGTGAAATTTCTAAAATCTATGGTTGAAGATATGCAGAATGTCTTGTCAACTGCTCAAACTCTTGTTGCTCATCTTAGTGAATATGATGCTGATAAGATTCCATAGAAGGTTGTATCTCTGATTCAACTAAACCTGATTACTTTGTATGAAAAAAATTGTTGAGAACAACACCAAGATAGACAATGAGATGCATGAACTAGTCTCTGGACTCAATAAGATGACCAATGAATATAGAGGTTGTTTACAAAATGTTCTAAATCATCTTAAGACTCTCACTTTAGTTGTTTCAGCTTCATCTGCCTCTGGACAGCCATCTCAACCTATGGACAGTGACTTGATCAGATCTATCTTCAGAGAAGAGCTTCAGTCAGTGTTGAGTGGTGTTGATAAGGAAAGTCTCTCTGTTGTCATCAAGAACAGTGACTATGTACTTGATTTGGTGAGGGTCTATTCAAAAAATTTCACTGATGCTCAGGAAGAAATCTCTAAGAAAGTGGACCTCTACTTTAAGAGAATTTATTCTAAGCATGAGTTGATTAATCACTTCAAGTACCTTGTGGAGAATTTGAAGATACCTCTAGTCACTCAAGCCTTCAAGGATCAAGTGCAGAAGATCAAAGAATTCACACCCACTCTTGAGAAGTTTTTGGAAAACAATGATGACTTTGAGAAGGTCATGGAGAGATCATCACAGACTTTATAAACCTCTTGAAATCTTATCTCCATGTTCAGAGTACTACAATTGTGGCTCCTGCGGCTGCTCCTTTGAGACTTGGTCTACCTTCATCTACCTATCCTTCTTCCTCCACCTCTTTTTCTCTAGTGACTATGTATGTTGCTCAGGCTCTGATTCAGATCAGACCTGTCATTACTGAGAAACATTTTCCTCGATTTTCCACCTGACCTACCCTTGCACCTTCTATCATTGAAGGAGTGCCCATGCCTTCCCCGACCACTGCTTCTACCACCTCCACTTCTACACCTCTTGCTTCTCCATCTGATGTCTCTGACAAAGGAAAAGCCAAGTCTCGTGTCTCTCTTGAGAAGTGAATGCTGGTTTTGATAGGGATTTAATGTATTTTCTTTTCTAATTGTACTAGACCTTATTTTTATTCAATGGAATGTGGCCTTATTTTGTTTCTTCAATTGTTATTTTCTCTTAGTCTTTGTTTTTTTTTCTCTATCTCTCTTCTCTCTTTTTGATAATCTCAAAAGGGGGAGCAATAAGGCATTTAAAGGGGAGAAATACTAAGGCGGGGAACTAAAAAAACTAAGAACTGAGAAAAGCACTACCCTATATGCTATATATGCTTTACTATCTTGATATGTTAAGTAATGTGTTTACGTCTTTCTAAAATATTTGGCTTGTAAATGCCATGATTTGTGATCATCAAAAAGGGGGAGATTGTTGGACTTCTCATATTTTAATGCTCACAAATCATGTTTTACACTCTTATAACTCATGTTTTAAACTTTCACAATATCATGATTCATAATCTCACAAATCATGTTTGAATCTTGTAAAGTATGTTTAATCTTGTTCTACTATGTTTTAGTGTGATTATGTTTAATCTTAATCCATTCTGTGAATATTGCTTCTTAAGAGAGCTTACAGATATTTGGCTAAGTCTGTGAAATCGTAAGCTTGCTACCGGTTCCAGATTCTCACAAAGTCTGTGAAATCGTAAGTTTGCTATCGGTTCCAGATGCTCACAAAGTCTGGGCCACCATAAGCTTGCTACCGGTTCCAGATTTTCGCAAAGGACCTAACACCGTTTCCATGCTACCATTTCCAAGACACCGTAACAAGACATCGTTCAGAATTTTGACAAAGGACCAGACACCGTAACTGTGCTACCGGTTCCATATCTCAATGCAACTATGGCACTGTGACTGTCTCAACGTGACTGTGGCGTCGTGACTGTCTCACCGCAACTGTGACGTCGTTCCATACTTAACCATTTTTTTATGTCTTTTCTAATTAAATTTAAAAGTTGTTTCTAACGGTCATATTGGAGTTATTTAATGACACTGATATAATTAATGATCTTTCGCAGATCTATCAGCAGACAGTACGAGGTGTGGAGATCGTGCACTTTGTCGGCTATACCACAAGCACCCGAAATAAAAAAATATAAAGCGTGACACTTGAGCTGTATAACAGTGTAGCAGTGGAATGCATGAAAAAGCAAAGAACACCCATACATGCAAGAATACACTGAAGGTAGAACTTTCAATTCCTACTGGCTGTAAACAAAGAAGAATCTGCTATGAACCATCTTGAAAGCATCCTTGCAGCAACTCGAAGGAGAAGAGGAACATCTCACTGCACTGAAAGCCAAAACATTCTGCTCACGACACTCTGTTTTCATAAGAGGATTGGAACGTTACATCTATTGCATCCAAAGAGTCCAGAGCTGCATTTCATGACACATAGAGCCTTCTAAACTCTATCCCATTACATTTTGCTCTGTTGTGTACCATTTCATTACTTTTCGAGCAGTGTGTATCTGTATTAAAAACACACACTGTCTCCGGCACTGAACTAGAGGATACAAGATATCCTCACTCAAATATATGTCTACACCTTGTTTCACCCACGTATAACTGTGGAAGAGGTCATGTGTGATCTGGCTGTTAGTTTTCCCACGTAGAACAATGGAAGAGGTCTTGTGACCTGGATAGTCTCATGTATTGTTATTAACCCCGATCCAGGGTATGGATCAAAGTTTTTTATATATTTTTTGTTTGGTGGCAGGTGATCATCAAATGGAGTGGATTAGGTCTCGACTTAAGAGTAAACTACTTGTTTTATCTGCTGTGTCTTTCAATTTAGTCTTTCTATGTTTTTAACTCATATTTCATAACACTAAATATTACTTTGATAAGTTGGTCTTGAATAGTAGTTATAACTGTTTTGCCTTATTAGAGTAGTTTCAAAAGTTGTATCAATATCTCATATTGTTATAACTGAGAATTAATCAATCTTCTAAGAAACTATATGAACATTCAAGCTATTATAATTTTACTACCTTGGTTAACTGACATGTTTTATTTTAAATTGGGGAAATCTTTTAAATAAACTTTTTAACAAAATTTTTTACAGGAACTCAATTCACCCCCCCCCCCCTCTTGAGTGTCCTACTCCGACCAACAAAAAAATAAATGACATACTCAAAACTAAAAAAACGCATTCAGGTTGTTTTGATACTTTAGGATAACAACCCATGAATCATTTGGGACGTGTAGCATTCAGTCGCGGCTCAATCCGACGCATGGTGTGACCGGTATTACTCCAAATGCATCTTTTTTTATTCAAAACTGACATTAATTTTAATAAAAAAAACAATGACATACTCTATAATAGTGTGTGTGTTTTTATATTTGTGTTAGAAATTTTATTTCATTTAAATTCAGTATTCGTATCTTATTTTGGTAATTTTTGTTGTTGAAACTGGTGGAGTGTGTTGTTCTAGCACGTTGCACCTGTTTCTGGTGATGCAGTGTTATGTAACATCATGCTACAGTTTTCACCTTTACCGGGGCTAGTAAATGTGTTGATAAATCTTTCTTTTATCACCATTTTAGGAAACGTGGATAAAGGACTCCTTTATCGGCGCTTTTACGGGCGTAGATAAAGTCAATTTATATCAGCGCATTAAAAAGCACTGACAAATCATACTTTTATCGGCGCAAATAAAAGCACTGATAAAAGACGTCATTTATCAGCGCTTCTAAAAGAAATGATAAAGGTACTATTTATCAGCGCTGAATAAACGCGCTGATAAATGGGATATTTTATCATCACTTTTATTAGTGATGATAAAAGCGCTGAAATTTTAACCGCGCTAAGGTTATTAGCGCTTATGAAGGCCGATTCTAGCGCTGTTATAGACGGGTTTTGTAGTAGTGGTCATTAAGAAAAAGCTGGACAGTGGCATCTTCCCGGCCCTCAACCGGTTTGTTGGTTGTTAAGGAACCATCACCATCAACGATCCGTGGGTCTTTCCATATTCTGACAGAACATCCATCACCAATCTGCCAGTAGAGCCCCCTAAGGAGCATATCACGTGCGCCCCAAAGGCTCCTCCAGACCGAGGTGGGTTGAGGGCCGATGGATGCCCCGCCGAATCCTGAATGGGGGAAGTACTTAGCCCGCAAGACTCTAGCGCACAAAGAATCAGGGTCGTGGAAAAATCACAATCCTTGTTTACCGAGGCGAGCATCGTTAAAAAGACGCATGTCACGAAAACCCATACCTTTGCATGCTTTGGGGTGGCAGAGCTTCTCCCAACCGATCTAGTGGGATTTGTTATTCCCATTAAAAGAACCCCACCAAAAGTTTGCAGGCCGAGAAAGAATTTGGTCAACAAAATAACCCGGGATATTGAAGAGGGACATAAAATAGGTCGGGATTGATTGGGTCACGGGTTTAATAAGGACCTTTTTCCCCGCTTTTGAAATCGTTTTAGGAGACCATCCCTGAATTTTCTTCATCACCTTGTGAACAATATTTGAGGAGACCTCTTTTTCCCCGCTTTTGTATTGGTACTGGTGATGTTATTATTGTGTTATTCTGGTGCTGGTGTTTTTTGTTTTTGTTGTTGCATATGGTTATGAGTTACTGGTGTCATGTAATATTAAAAAAAAAAAGTTTCAATGGTTATTTAATAACAGACGTTGAAAAGTCATATTCATTAATAAAATTAATGTGTTTTTTAATTTTGGTTTTCAAAATAACTGGTGTTAAAATCCATTTTCAGCATCGGTTAAAATAACGGACATGGAAAAAATATTTACAAAGTTGCTTTTTAAGACATCGTTTTTAACATACATTAAATATTAAAAAGAACCTTAATGAAAAACCATTTATGCACTGATGACTCCCTCTTTTTCATTTTAATTTGAACAACCTTTTGTGATAAAAGATATGTTGAGACATTGTAGATTTTCAACATGTCCAGCTGGAAAATATGTTGCAAAATAATGAGAAAAATGGGAGGTGTGTGGTGTATTTCAAAATGACGTTTCATTTTAAATTATAAATGTATATTTAATATCAATAATGCTAAATGGGGGCCCAATTTTGCTTTATAATATTCATAAAATCCTCCACTGCTTTTGTCGGGCGTCCCGAAACAAGTCCACTCCTGCTCCTCCAATTCCATGTATATACGCTGGCGTACCGTAACATCCAACCGGCTCGGTGCTTCGGGGACGGCGTCCTACCTTTTTTAACAAATAAATCAATAATGTCAATTCAACGAGTCAATATAAAAGTTGTATTTGATAATTAAAATATAAATGCCGTGATTTTTTTAATTAATTATAATAAATATTTGCAACCCGACTTAATTTAACACAAGTACCTTAAAATGATAATACACTGCTACATGTTTTTTTTTTTTTTTTTAAAAGCACATACTTTTATCATAAATTAGAAAATCAATGATAAACACCACGCTTTATTAACACTTTTAAAAATCGGTGATAAAGATTATTTTGATTTTTGTTTATTTGTTATATTTAACAAAACAATTAGTATTGTTTATTTTAATATATAAAAAAAGAACAATTATTCATCTTATTTATGACATAATACACACACATATTTATTTCATAATACAATTAATAATGTCGTGTTCCATGGGGTAGATGTAAAAATTGGGTAAAACGGCAATTGCGGCACACAATGCTACAATGGAATTGGCAAAGAAACCACTATCGCGGGGACTCGACCCCATGTTCCGCGAGGTAGATGTAATCTTATATATTTATTTTAAATATATATAAAGAAATTTTATAATAATAATCATATATTTTTTGAAAAAATCTATAATGATGAAACACGTTGGAGATGCATTTGTGAATGTTTTTTTTATCATCGATAAATGGTCGGTCATGTTGAAAAATTTATGACATCATACACACATTGTTGGGGCAACGGAGCTTCGTGGCGATGAAAACGAACACAAAACGAGAATAAAAACGGATCAACAGCGAGATTTACGTGGTTTGGCAGTGATGCCTACGTCCACGGGAGAAAGGGGGGCCTTGTTTTATGTCTTCTCTCCAGATAAAATCATCGGAGGATACACAACAGAGATACAACATATTTTTCTCTCTCTACTTACAATTCATGGGAATCAATCTCGTTTTATAGATACTGTCAAGGGGTTGGTTCTTTGGTGGTTCATCAACCCGAGAAAAAACTCTCATCGCTGGGTGCTTCAATGGTAGGTGCCGCCTGGGTTGGCTGCCAAACCAAAGGAGAAACTGTATGCTGAAGCTGTTGCCAACCATGGACTTCCTTCCGTTGAATTCTGCCTAATTGGAAGTGGCTCCCACACACATAACAAAAAAAAACACACCCAAACTTGTGGAAAGTAGAAAACTCTAAATGACATAATAGTAAGATTACATATACCCCGTGGAAAGTAATAACCAAAAATAAGATTACATCTACCCCGTGGAATATGACACAATAGTAAGGAATTCCTTTCCGCACTTGAACACGGGCGATCTGTGACAAACACCCCAGTTAATAAAACTCTGTATGCATTAGCTTAGTGATTTTGATTATGGTTATATAGAAATGATTCAAAGAATTTTCATTAATTATTATTATGTTTCGCATTAAATATTCTCTTAACATTATGTATTTTTCAGTTTTAACATTAATTATTTGTATATCTAATATTAATGATTTTTTAATGCTTACTAATATCAAGTTTAACCCTGTTTTGTTTAATACAATTATGTATGTTATCTCTAATATATCTCCCTTTTAACATTAAATACAATATGAAAAATGATAAAATTTGAATGTTATAATACTCATATGAGTGTAAGTCTTGAGAATAAATTGAGTCTCCGCCAAAAAAAAGAAAAAAAGACTCCCTTAAACGAGGATAAAATTCTATCGAATGCTAAAAAATGGGGGTACCTCGACAAAAAACTCAGCTTTTGAGGCCTTTCGAGCTTTTTTTACCCTAAAAAAATGACTATTGGGGTCCCCTCAAATCTCCATGACGTATATCTTTTTGCAAACTTCGATTAGATGTGTGATAAACCTCAAACAAACACTCGAGTCAAAAGTTATGGTCGTTTGAAATTCAACACATGTTTTCAACTTATTTAAGATCGTTTATTAATTTATTGATTTTTTCTATGTTCAAACTGTTATTAAATGATTATTACTCAATAATAATTATCAAATTTTTAATTAACACTATTTTTTAAATTATTTTATAAACTGTTTTCACTAAATATCTTATATATTAAGTGTGATTGCATATTTCGTATTATATAAATCATATTTTATAAAATATATTATATCTATGTCAATATAAATATATTAATATATTAATATATGTTTTTTAATGATATATAACATTTTTTTAATTAAATATATATTTTATCATCGCTAAAAATAGTTATTTTAGTGATAAAAAACACACTTTTATCATTACTAATAAAAGCATTGATAAAAGTAATCTTTATGTGTGCTAAAAAAAGTGATGATAAAGGGGATACATTTATCAATGATAATATTTATTTTATAAACTATTTTCCGCTAAATATCTTATATATTAAGTGTGATTGAATATTTCGTATTATATAAATCATATTTTATAAAATATAGTATATTTATATATTAATATATGATTTTTAATGATATATAACTTTTTTTATGAAATATACTTTTTATCAGTGCAAAAAAATTGTTGATTTAGCACTGATAAATGAGTACTTTTATCAGTGTTTTTATTAGCGTTGATAAAAACAATTTTTATCAGCGCTTTTGTTAGCACTGATAAAGTATAGCGGTAGATAAAGCCAAATATGTGGTACTATAATTATGTTTAATTATTCCTAATTATGGTTAGTTAATTCTAATTAAACCTCATTGTTAATAATTAATTATTAATTATCTCCCATCATTGTAAGTAGATCCTAATTATGATTAATTAAATTATAATTTACAATGACAACATTTAATTATTTCTAATTACTACTAATCAGTTACAAATTAATCCTAATAAGCATTAATTAATTTTTAATTACTACTATTAATTGTTGACACTTTTTAAAGGGGGCAACGCCCTTTTTTGAAGATTGGAATATATTGCGAATCAAACGCATCAAAATTACAAATCCAATCAGGAAAAGAATCAACCCAACAATGGTCACTCCATGATTTCTCAAAGCACACTAACCTATGAGCTTCACAGTTGCCCCCCCCCCCGCTTAAAGAAAAAAAATTGCAAGAGGAAAAATGTTCCATCAAAGACCAAATCTTTCTCAGAATAAGACGATACGTCTGCAAACTCACTCCCTTTTTAGCCAGGGCATTGATCAAAACAAGGCAATCAGACTCAATCAAGACCTTGCTCCATCCTTTTGAGCGAGCAAGAAGAATACCATAAAGGATAGCGGAAGCCTCCGCCACAATTGGACTCCAAGAAGCATGAACCGCCCTGCAATGGGCTTCCAACACCTGACTCTCGCTTTGACGGACAATGATCCCAATACCCACCCTCGAACCAACAGAGATAGCAACATCGATATTAATTTTAACAAAGCCCTTCAGAGGGGGAGTCCAGCATGATGAAACATGCCCATGGTAAGCCTTAGATAGGGCAGTATCGTCGGTCATCCAAAAACTCATCCATTCAAAGGCCCTCTCGAACCAGATGCGATCATGAGCAACCTTCTTTTGAAAAATCCTTTCATTTCTTTTAATCCAAACCGTGCATATCAACCCCACAACTCTTGGTTCCAAAGAGGACACCCAATTATGAAGATTATGAGCCAACTCAACGGATGGATCAAAGAAGTTCAAAGTCCAACTTCCATTCCCTCCACACTCCCTCCACACTCCCCCCACCCCACGACATAGGAGCATAGCGTGCAACGAAGATTCCAGAGCCTGGTGACATATGGGGCATTCATCATCCACTGCAAGGTGTCGCCTCACCAGGAAGTCGCAGGTCGAAAGGGTCGGAAGGACATCCGCACACACCTGCCACAAAAAAAACTTCACCTTGGGCGAAGCAGCGAGCAACCAAACATCCTTCCAACAGTCGCCTGGGTGGTGGTAATGGGCTCTATCAACCAACATTTTATATCCCGATCGAATAGAGAACACGCCTAAAGTCTCCCCTCTCTAGTAGATCTGATCGGAACCCATATCAGAGGTGAGAGGAATGCTGAAGATAAGCTGGCGGTCCCTCTCATTAAACCAACTGCATATTTTATTTTGATCCCACTCCTCAAAAGAGTCGTTAATCAGATCACGGACCCTCACATCTTCAAATCCTGATACAACGGGCGATGAAACTCTCAGGTTGCAGCTGTTGGCCAACCACATATCATCCCAAACGCAAACATCATTCCCATTTGAGATTCTCCACACACATCCTTTCACAAGAAGAGATTTCGCGCCCCAGATGCTCCTCCACATAAAACTCAGGCGCGACCCTAGCTGGGCATGCAGAAAATCGGATTTAGGAATATATTTAGACTGCATAACCTTTGAGAAGAGTGCATTAGGGAAGGAAATAAGTCATCATCATTGCTTCGCCAGAAGTGTCTCGTTAAAAAATTGAGATTTCTAAAACTGAGACCACCACAAAACTTGGAGATGCAAAGTTTGTCCCAAGAAAGCTAGTGAGTGTTGTGTTTACCATCATGCGATCCCCACCAAAAATTAGTCAAACGAGAGTGAATCTAATCAACAAGAGTTTCAGGGAATTTGAACAAAAGCATAGCATAAGAAGGCATCGCTTGGAAAACTACTTTAACAAGGACCTCCTTCTCAGCTTTAGAAATCTTCCTACTGGACCATATGCAAATCATATTATCCACCCTTTCCACAATAGTTGTGAACACTTGTTTCTTTGATCTTCTGACAAGAGTTGTGAGACACAAGTATTTATGATGTTTTTCAACCAAGGGGAACCCACAAACCCAATGTAACTCCTCCCTCTTCAAAGATAACACACCTTTACTAAAAGACATTTCTGACTTTGATGGATCAATTCGTTGCCCATAAGCCCTTTCATATAGGTTAATGATTTCCAGAACTAAGCAGCATTCTTGTAGAGTTGCACGCGAAAACAAGGTGGGTATCTGCAAAGAAGAGGTGAGGAATGGGGGGGCCATTACGACAAACCATTTCACCATGGATAACTCCTTGCTCCACCGCTCTTCAAAGGAGATGAGAGAAGACATCACCCACCAGAATGAAAAGATAGAGAGAGAGCGAATCCCCTTGCCGAAAGCCCCTTGAAGGTTTAAAACTTTCTGATGGAGACCCATTAATATTAATTTTGAAAGACAACGAAGTAACACATCTCAAAACAATATCAACCCATTTAGCCCCAAAGCCTAACCTGAAAAGGACAAGATTAAGAAAAAGGTCACTCGATCCTGTCGTAAGCTTTCATCATATCTAATTTCAGTCATAACACATTTCTTTGCAGATAACTGGGTCTTCATGGAATGGAAAATTTCATAAACAATGGTTGCGTTATCTGTGATGGATCTCATTGGGACAAAAGCACTTTGATTTTCAGTTGCAAGATGAGGGAGAAAGACTGGAAGCCGGGCTACCAGGATCTTGGAGAAGATTTCGTAGACAACATTACATAGACTAATAGGGCAAAACTTTGTAATTTTTTTGGGATTATGGGTTTTCAGGATGAGAGTAATAAGAGTTTCATTCAGAGAATCGAAAGATGATCTTCTTGACCACAATTCTTTGCACAAAAAAATCACATCAGACCCAACAATATGCCAAAAGCGTTTGAAAAAAAATGCATGGAACTCATCTAGCCTTGGAGCTTTCGTTGAATGGATATTATGAAGCGCCCCAAGAACTTCATCCTCATAAAATTCCCTTTCTAGTTATCGGTTCATATCCTCCATAACCATTTTTGGGATACAACTAGACACACATGAGGGGATATTAATACTCTCTACCTTACAAAGATTGCAAAAAAAGTTCAGAATGATAGAATGAATGTCATTAGTATCATGAGCGACCATTCCCGTCGGATCCTCTAATTATAAAATATGGTTCTTCCTCCTTGTTGACATTCTCTGATGAAAAAAATAGTATTTTGTTCACCCTCCCTAATGTGGGATTCTTTGGCTCCTAGGAACCAAAAATTTTCCTTCTCCCTCAAGGCTGAATTCAAACCCTTCTCAACTGAGGAAATGTCCCTAAGGACAAGATCACTTCAAGAAAGAGAAAAGAGTTTCTTCTGGCGCTTCTCCGCACCATTGATACGTCTTTCAAAGTTCCCAAACCTAACCGAGCTCCACTCCTTAAGCCCGTGTGCCACATTGTGGATATTGGAGGAAAAACATTGGTTTCGCCCCTCCCAAGTTGAACGAACCACTATCACAATTCTTATATTGAAGCAACATACTTTCAAAATGAAATGAGCGCACATGCCTCCTCCTTTCTCCTTAAGGAGCCATGGATAAGATGATTAGGCAGTGGTCAGATAAAACTGGGGGTAAATGAACAATTGAGAAAGCTTGAAAAATGGATTTACAGTCTTCTGGTCCCACAAATTTGTCCACCCTTCCAGCAATACAACCCTCCATTGATCTACCCCTATGCCAAGTGAACGGATTACCAGAGAATATGAGGTTGTGAAGCGAGTTCAACAAAAGAGAGTTGCAGAAATCCTCTATTGTTGTGTCACTCCTTAGACGTCCACCTTCCTTTTCATGTCGCACAAGGACCTCATTGAAGTCTCTCCAACCAAAAGGGGGTTGGGAAGGGAGTTTCGAAGACGACTCAACGGGTTCCATAATTTGTATTTATCTCGACTTTCAGGCCACTTGTAGAAACCAATAAAAGACCATAACGGAGAACGCATGACATTAACTGTCGCACCAATATGATTGCAAGAGAAGTAATCAATCTTAACATCAAGATCCTCTTTCCATAGGAGGCAAATACCTTCAAAGTGCCCGTCTTCCAACAGGAAAGATGTTCTTAAAACCGATCTTTAATCTCAAAAAGTCCACATTTTTGTTTTATAACATAGTTTCAGATACAAAAATTATGTCATGACAATATTTAGTATTCCAAAAGCGGAGCGTACGAACCGTTCGGGGATTGTGAAGCCCCAAACAGTTCCAACATAAGGTGGATCAGTGTTATCCTTCGACGAGCCCCCTAGGACTTCAAAAGAACATAATGGGATGACAGCCTTTTCTGAAGGGCTCTTACCCTGCTTAACACCCTTACGACTATTATCGCCCAAACTTGCCCCACAAAATTGAAAAGCCACAGCTTCTACGCGCAGACCCTCACACACACCAGCAAAGGGAGCTGGCCCCACCCTGATTATGGTACTGTGGTTATGGCCAAATTGCTTATCCAGGGCCTTCGCAAGCCCATCACGATTCTTCTGTTTTTCAAGCTCAGAAACGAAGGCTGTTTCAGAGTAATTTGCACAGAGCCAGAGCCCGTATTGCATGATAATGGTGCCTTCTTCATCCTCTTTTTTTACACCACAATCTTTCCCACTGTGCCCAAGATACCCACAAAAAAAACAGAAAATTAGTACCTTTTTGAATTCAAAAGAAATCCACATGTTTGAATCTTCAATTGATAAAAACAAACCCCTCATTAATGGCAGTACAACATCAACTAACACTTTAATACGCACCACCGACCCCCATTGTATAGGATCAGTTCGATCCCAATCCAGAAATTCTCTGATGCGGGCTCCGACCTAACTTATGACTCGCTCTGTTCTACCGTAGAACGAAATTCCTGTTGAGTGTTGTGACTGAAAAGAAGTGAAACCGACACAGATCCCTGCCAGAACACGAATAGAGGAGATGCCGACTCAGATTCCTCGTCAAGGGTTTGCAGACTCGCTTGTTATATATTTTATTCAAAATATTTTATTTTTATAATTTTATTCAAATTATTTATTAAAATAAATAGAGTGTTTTTCAATTTTGAACCGGTGTGACTCTCACCAAGAATTGTGTGTTTTCGGTTGAACCAATCCACTCTTTGATCGAAATGGTGAGATTGAAGCGGTGTGTTCTTCACCAAGAGTTGTCTTGTTTCGGTCGAACCAATGTGTTCTTTGACCGAACTAGTGCACCGGGGTAATTGGGGATTGGTGTCCGATTTTTTCTGAAACCTTGGTGAAATCTTGGAGGCATACTTTCTCCCAGAACCCTACACCATCAACGTGGGTTGGATCAAACCATTTTGGACGTTGAACCGGATTCACCCATCAAGGTTCTATCTGTTTTGTTTTCTGCCTACTTATTTTTCTAACATCGCCTACAAAATCCAAGAGACCGGATTCCAGCCAGCATACGTACAGAGGAGATCCCTGCCAGAACACGAACAGAGGAGATGCCGAGTCAGATTCCTCGTCCAGGGTTTGCAGACTCGCCTACAAAATCCAAGAGACCGGATTCCAGCCAGCATACGTACAGAGGAGATCCCTGCCAGAACACGAACAGAGGAGATGCCGAGTCAGATTCCTCGTCCAGGGTTTGCAGACTCGCCTACAAAATCCAAGAGACCCCATTCCAGCCAGAGCACGAAGATCGCGTCAGGGAGACAAGCAGGGCCTTCGTGAGCACAGGAGGATCGCCGATCCGTCACACATTCGTCGCAGATCCGTCGAAATCGAAACCGGAACCCCCATCCAGGGCCGCCCGCACACCCGGTGCGCCGTCGGCACCGATATTCGGCCCCTCTCCCTCTGGAATCACTCCTGCGGCCTCCGCTTTGCCCAGTCGGCCGACCAACGCCGCACCCCGCCTGCGTCCCACCCACGTATGGATGCCATCGCCAGTCGCTCCGCCCTGGTGTCGATCTGGACCGCCCCCGTCAAACACCCCACTCCAGGTCAACACCTGCACGCGGCAAGAAGCCGCCTAAATAAACGCCGGTATTCATGAAATTAAATATTTTCTTTCAAAATAAATCATACTATGTTTTGAATGTTTGGATTTCTCATTAATTTTATTTTTTGAATGACACGCACTTATAATTACTTTAAATCATATATGAATTGGAATAAAGTAATTGAGATATTTTTTTTTTACAAAAATAAGGCAAAACATTCAATCCATTGCCGTACAATTAGTTTTTTTTTTTATGCGCACCTTAAGCTTTTGTAGGTTTTAATCATTAAATACATCCCCAAAATTAAGTAAATTTTTGACCAATGTGAATAAGCTCCTAAATGATAGCTTCACACTAAATAAATAATTATTCAAAATAGTTGAAAAAAAAAACTAAACAAAGTTTTGACTCGAATAAGGGTCGGACGGACCATTAATTTACGCAATTTCCATACATTCCTCATTAATGCATAATCTTTGTCATTAAACCATATTCCTTATCATTAGTTTCAGCGGTTTTGTTTTGTCCATATTCCTCTAATTAACAGATCATTTTTAAGAAGTTTTTGAAAAAATTCAAAACTTATATTTTTTAATAATAAAACTATTGATTAATTTTATTGAAATAAAATAGCCATTATTCCATTACACTCCCTTTTTTTAGATTATTTAGTTAACACATATTTATAAAATCTCTTCCAATCATTTTCTTCTTTACGGCTCTTCTTGGATCAAGCAGGCATTGAAGAAAATTCCAGGTATCAATCTAGAATTTTTTTATTATATTATTATCATATAACAATCAAACATATAGGAGTTTAAAAGTTGTGCATTCTATTTCAAAAACATAAACGGCCATAAGGAAATTTTTGATGATTTTGGTGATTTTTTTAGTTTTAAATCATCCGCATCAAGAAATTTGTTTGCTCGTTGTTGATTTTGTACTTGATAAGGTATTGGTTGATTTTGGTGGACTTGATAAGGTATTGGTTGATTTTGTCCCAACTTCATTGCAGTCTTTTGTATTGAAGGATATTTTCCAGCTGTGTTAAAAAAACATTGATTTCTTCCATATTTATCGGAAGACATTTTCATTGGTTTTCAAAATGCAAAACATAATTCATGAAAAGTTCATATTGTCATAAGCTTCAGTAATTTGTCAATATTTTCAATTTCTAAAAAAAAAATTTAGACTTATTTCATTCCACCATTAAATACCCAAAAATTAAAATTAAGAAGTAATTTTGACCTTAATGACACTTAAGGAATTTAAATTTATTATTAGATAAAATCATAAATATATTTACGGGAAAAAATTATTTTAATTTAATTTAATCATAAATAAATTTGTTAAGTGATATTAACTTCGTAAACAAGACCTTGACATTTTTCTCGCATTTTTCAAATTGAAGGTCCTTGTGTAAGATTAATTTGTTTGAACAGTCCTTTGTTATCATTTTTCAATATTCAATGACTTACACTCACATTTCCATGTGGATAAACATTTGAAAATAAAATTATAAATGTAATGAATTTTATTAGTAAATTGATATAAGGGACAATTGTAAATGTTTCAACAAATTTATAGATATATTACTTTATATCTATAGCTAGGTGTCCAATGATTTATAAATTAAATTATATGCAACATTTTTTTTATTTAAGGACATTTTTTAAATTTGGGGTCCTTAATTAATTTTAAAAATTGATCCTTTTTTTAGTAGAATTAATTTGGTTATTTGAATGTGCACAAGAATGATTGTTAGTAGATAAAAATCAAATACACATGTCCTAAACCGTGAGGTTTAATATATATTTTGTTGTTGGGCAGGCAGGGCCTAGATATTTGTAAATATGTTTTCAGGAGGTCGTTGTTCAGCTTGCAAGCATCTGCGGAGAAGATGTGGTTCTAATTGCATTTTCTATCCCTATTTTCCTCCCGACGATCAGCATCGATTTGATTGCGTTCATCGAATCTTCGGTGCCAGCAATGTTGGAAAGACGCTGAGGGTAATATAATAAATCATCAACTCATTCACTAGACATACTACCCCCTTACGATTTTGTATACAGCAAATCCCAACGCACTTGAGAGCACAGGCGACAGAAAGTATGTACTATGAGGCACTTTGCCGGATCCAAGATCCAGTCTACGGCTGCTCCGCCATCATCCAGTCGCTGCTCTGGCAGATCGAGAAAGCAGAGATGGAGATCACCAAAGCCCAGGCCCAACTGGCCATCCTATCGACGACACCCGCTCTCCCTCACCCCTCCACCTCATCTCACTTCCACCACCCACAGGGATTGCGAGCCATCAGGGGACCAATGTCGAACCCTGGTGCTGGCCAAGCATCAGAAGCCGCACCATTGGTTTGGCCGTCGAGCCACCCGTCTTCTAGTCGGTCCGATCAACTTAAGCATAACAAGGTTATGAAGATGTAAATAGATAAGCGATGAACCCAAAAATGGAAGACCAGCGTTGTTGATGTTATTTTCCTTTGGAGAACGCTTTTGTAATCAAATGTGTGTCTATATATTTTTATATATTAAGCATAATAAACTTATTTACACACACAAACATATATTTGAACACAAACCCCAACCCACCAATCTAGAACTTCCCAATTCAACCCTCCATCCACGACTGCGATTACAAGACATCCGGTCTCATGCAGTCTTGTGGATTCATTGGGTAAAACTGCCGCACAACTTGCCCCAAGCACAATGGACAATTTTAACTTTCTGAAATATTATTACAAACCTCACGACCAACCGGCGAGAATCGAACCCCCAACATATAAGAAGTCAGAGGAGCGACTCACATATTGTAACTTTACCGATAAATAACAAATATCTACAGATATACCTCTATTTATATTACATGTTATTAAATATCAATGTGTGTGGGAGCGCGCGTGCGCGCGCATTTTTTTATTTCAGTGTCTTTTAAATATGCATAATATTATTTTTCAAATATTATATTAAAAAAATATAGCATATATTATCTCAGTAACAATATGCATTTTTTTCATTTAATTTACGATATATATGTTTGTATGTAATGAATATTACTAATATATTTTTAAAAAAATAATTAACTAGAATACTTTTATTTATCTATGCATCCAATAATATATTGTGCATTTATTTAATTTTCAATCTAATATATATATATATACACACATTTAAATAGATTAAACTGTATTTATTAACATTTTAAAATATAATTACATATATTTTTGTAAACAACTATAGTTTCCTAAATAAAAATATTATTATTTTATAAATATATACTCAAAATATTATTAATAGTAATTTTTGTTAAATTTAATTAACAAAAGCAATTTACACTTAAATAACAAATAAAATACTGTTAACTTATGTTATCTTCAATATATTAAAATTAGGTAAGTATATATACATTTTTAGAATCAATTAACTTTCCAAAAATTAAATAATTATATTTTAAACACAATTACTCAAAATGATAATATACTACTGCATATTTGTCAAAAAAAGAGAAAATACTTTTACCATCAATTATAAAAACAATGATAAATACCACTTTTTATTAACACTTATAAATATCCTTAATAAAGATTATTATGACTTTTGTTAATTTGTTGTATTTAACAATACAATTAATAATGTAGTCTTTTTTATCGTTGATAAATGGTAGGTCATGTCAATAATTTTATGACATAATACACAAACACACATAACAAAAAAAACACCAAAACTCGTGGAAAGTAAAAAAATGACAATAATTATCTGAAATGGAAAGCAATTACCAAAAATAATATATAAAATAAATATATAAGATTACATCCACCCCATGGAATATGACACAATAGTAAGGGATTCCAACATTATATATTTTTCAGTTTTAATATTAATTATTTTTATATCTAATATTAAACATTTTTTATGTTTACTAATGTCAAGTTTAACCCTGTTTTGTTTAATACAATTATGTATGCTATCTCTAATATTAGTTCCCTTTTAACAATAAATGCAATATGAAAAATGATAAAATTTGAATGTCATTATATCCAAATGAGTGTAATCTTTGAGAATAAATAGTCTCCACCAAAAAAAGATAAGAAGACTTCCTTAAACGAGGATGAAATTCCATCAAATGCTGAAAAATGGGGGTACCCCGATAAAAAACTCAGTTTTGGAGTTCTTTTGGGCTTTTTAACCCCATAAAAATGATGATCGAGGTCTCCTCGCATCTTGATGACATAGATCTTTTCGCAAGCTTCGAATAGATATGTGGTAGACCTCAAATGGACACTCAAGTCAAAAGTTATGGTCGTTTGAAGTTTGACACATGTTTTAAACTTATTTAAGACTGTTTATTAATTTATTGAATATTTCTATGTTCAAATTGTTATTAAATAACTATTACTAAATAATAATTAGCAAATTTTTAATTAACAACATTTTTTAAATTATTTTATAAACTATTTCCCACTAAATATCTTATATATTAAGTGTGATCGCATATTTCGTATTATATAAATCATATTTATAAAATATATTATATTTACATTAATAGAAATATATTTATATATTAATATATGATTTTTAATGACATATAATATTTTTTATGAAATATATCTTTTATCAGTGCTAAAAACAATTATTTTAGTGGTGATAAAAAATACACTTTTATTAGCGCTAAGAAAAGAGCTGATAAAAGTACAATTTATCTGCGCTAAAAAAAGCCCTGATAAAAGGGATACATTTATCAATGATAATATTATTTTTTGATTATTTTATAAATTATTTTCTACTAAATATCTTATATATTAAGTGTGATTGCATATTTCGTATTATATAAATCATATTTTATAAAATATATTATATTTATATCCATATAAATATATTTATATATTAATATATGTTTTTTAATGATATATATGTTTTTTATGAAATATACATTTTATCAACACTAAAAACCTTCGATTTAGCACTGATAAAAGACATATCTTTATCAGCGCTAAGAAAAGCGTAGATAAAAGTACCATTTATGAGTGTTGAAAAAAAGCGTTAATAAATGAGTACTTTTATCAGCATTTTTATTAGCATTGATAAAATCCCCCTTTATCAGTGTTTTTTAGCGTTGATAAAGTGTAGCGCTAGATAAAGCCAAATTTGTGGTACTGTAATAAAAAATTTTATTAATAGAGGAAAAGGAAACACGAGGGACCAACAAGGAGAACAATCAAGGGGGCTTGTAAAAATAGAGATCGAGAGCATCCCTAATAACAATGTCCATACCGCCAGAAGGAAGGGAACCAATGCTATCAAACTCCACGAGAGGAATCTCTTGAGAGGCCTTGGATGGCAGAAAATCCGCCACACGGTTGCCTTCGCACCATGTGTGAAGAAGTTCGATCCTGTTAGTGATGAGGGCTTTGCATTTACAGATCAGGTATTTGGTGTGCCATGGAGTAGCATTGATCCCTTTAAGGGATCCCCAAATGATCTTTGAGTCTGTTTCAACTACAATCAATAAAATATTCTTGGAGATACATAAATCAAGGCCATGCATAATGGCATTAGCTTCCGCTGAGAGGGAGTCACTATTGCCAAAGAAAGCACTGAATGCAAGTATCACCAAACTAGTGGAGTCACGCACCACACCACCTCCCCACATCCCCTCATGACTATAAAAACCATCGAAATTAAGTTTGAGGCCACCTGAGGGGGGATCCTAGGGAACCCAGTGACCCAACAATGGGGGCCGAATAATAGCAGTGGAAGAAATCGTAGCCATGCAGTCTTAGAGAGGGAACCTCTTGCCAATGTTTCATGAGGTGCGCTAGATCCACAATGAGACAATTGATTCGTACTAGCAATGCAGTATCAGGTGGAAGGAATCCGTTATGTCACGCCTTATTTCTTGCATCCCATGAACACCAACAGTTAGCCACAAGAATGAGAAACTGAGCCGTCTTCTCATGATTGTTGCCTCCCACCCCACTGAACTAGCATTGAAGGAACTCATCGAAGGTCTCAACCTTCACAGAGAATTCTATGAAGACACCAAAGGCTCACCACACCCTATTTTCCCAGTCAATTTTAAAAAATAAATGCATTATGGATCCCTCTTTATGAGTCGTGCCTGCGTCGTTGAGTAACACATGATTACAAATTCTCTAGATCAAAAAGTTTAATTTCGTCAGAATAAATTTTCACCAAAGCGAGCCACCCCATACATCATTAGCTTGAGCCGACAAAGTAGTATTTTTGTACACCTTAGCAGAGATGGTACTCGATGATGATACTGTGAAGACACACTCATCCGAGACCACTTCAATCTTGATATCATTAAACAACTTCTTTTGAGAGGGATTCAGTACAACATGGATGAAAGAGGGGTAAAGACTGGCCTTCTTGAAGGATATGTCTGGCGTGGGGCACCCTAGAAATCCCAACAACTCTCTAGCCTAATTGAAATCCCAAAAATTAATATCACCATGCCCTATTATCCAATGAGAGTGATGTTGAAGCGTTGGAATATGACTTTGGATGGTATTCCACAAAGAGGAGGTGAGACTCTTGGATTCTCTCCCAGAGTTGCCATATTTTCTGGAAATGAACCATCACCAGAGGTATTGTCCTTCAATAACCACCCAAGCCAATTTGCCTTGAAGGAAATACACCTTCTCTAATACATTCCTCACGTTGATGCCTCCATTTTCCACTAGTCTAGGAAGCCTTTTTCATGAGGCTCAGTGACATCTCCCCTCCCCGCATCCCAAATAAAATATGATAAGATCCTATCAATATTTTTGAGAATAGTCTTAGGCACCTTGAGAACCAATATAATATGCATGGGAATAGAGGTTAGAAGCAGTTAACAAGAGTGATCCTCCCACTAAATGAAAGAAATATATTTTTCCAATTTGTGATTCAGTTGGTGATTTTGTCAACCACTCCATCAAAGTGTCTGATATAGATTCTTCTAGGGGATAGAGGAGCACCCAAGTAGATCATGGGAAAGTTCTCCCAGTGGATACCAAGCAAGGATTCAATTCCCTTTCTTCACCTTTCCGAGCATGAGGAAGGAAAAAATACATAGCTTTTCTCCCGGTTAATAAGTTGACCACCCCATTTTGAACATTCTCCCATGATGTTATGAAATTACCTAACAGAAGAGTGCTGGCCATTGATAAAGAACACCATATCTTCGAAAAATAGAAGGTGTGAAACACCATTAATTATTAATTATCTCCCATTGTTGTACGTATATCCTAATTATGATTAATTAAATTATAATTTACAATGACAACATTTAATTATTTCTAATTACTACTAATAAATTACAAATTAATCCTAATAAATATTAATTATTTTTTTATTACTAATATTAATTGTTGACACTTTTTTTAAAGGGGGAAACACCCCCTTTTTAATTACCACTATTAATTATTATGAATTTTGTTTATTTTTTATATTTAAAAATACAATTAATAATGTTTATTTTAGTATATAAAAAAATAACAATTATTCATCTTATTTATTAAAAAAATAAATTAAATAAATAGCATGTGTATTTATAATTACTTTATTTAATTAGTTTTAAATATATATAAATAAATTTAATAATAATAATCATTTAATTAATGAAAACATCTATAATGATGAAATATGTTGGAGATGCAATTTTGAATGTTTTTTTATCGTCGATAAATGGTAGGTCATGTCAAAAAATTTATGACACAATACAAAAACACATATAACAAAAAAATACCCAAAATTGTGTAAGGTAGAAAAATGATAATAATTATCCTAAATAGAAAGTATTTACCAAAAATAATATATAAAATAAATATATAATATTACATCTACCTCGTGGAACATGACAAAATAATAAGGAATTCCTTTCCGCACTTGAACATGGGTGATCCATGATAAACACCCCAGCTCATAAAACTCTTTATGCATTAGTCTGAATTTTATGGTCATGTTTTTATTAATTAAAATTCATTTTAATTTAATATGCTTTTCTGGTGAGTTTTTTTTGGTTACACAACTTGCACGGGCCAACCACCCATTTCAGATCCACCAACCACGTGTCTCAAATGGTGGTTGTGATGATGCTCACGAGCTTGGCAGTCGTGGAGGTGAAAAAGGCCACCATAGGGGCCTTCCCTCAAACGATGAGAGCCCTAGTGTTGCTTCTCTCCGACGGTAAAGCAAAGGAGAAGAGAGAAGCATCAACAACCCTGTCACGCCCCGTCCTCGGGGCCCATGCCGTGACTACCCCAAGCCCACCTTCCATAGGCCAGGGGCTGGAAACTAGCACCAAATGCGTAAATCCCGTTAAAAAGCGAAGACATTGCCTTTAAAAAAGTAAACAAACACAACAGAGTACGAAACAGAAGTAAGAACTAAGTGATACTGAATACAAAAGTAAGTGCTGAAAGGAAAGAGGCCGGAAATACAAGCCCAACAGTAAGTACAATACAACTGAAAAGCCAGTACAACTGCAGTAAAGTAAAACAGAAACCACTGAGTCGTCCTCCGGAAATCCCACCTGAAGGGGGGGGGGGGGGGTACAGATGGCCTCCTCAGCACCTCAGGTCCGATCGTCCGCTCCGTGTACATCTCGCCAAGTGGTCCACCTCCGGGTACCGTCCAGCTCCACAAGTCTCCACCTCGATCAGTGCTGTTCGTCGTCTGCATCCAACACAACGTAGTGCGGGCATAGCCCGTGCATGGGTGAGTATACGATACTCAATAGGGACCCCGAGACTCCTGAAGGTCTCCCAGAATCCACGAAGGATAAACCACAAAAGAAGGATACAATAACGAAGTATCAACCAACTCTACTTAGGTATATGCCCATATATATACCTAAGTTATCAATCACAGTTCGACTCCAACTCTCGAGCCCAATCACAACCGAGTCCACATAGGATAGTAAGTCAATCACATCGATGATAATGACTGAAAGTCAAGACTCAGCTCACACAGGTATACATCTTTCATATTGCGATAGAGATGATCAGATGTAGTCACTGATTCATCTAAGCTGTCAGACCCATGTAGGATACTAGACCAGCTAAGCTGTCGGACCCACGTAGGATACTAGACCAGCTACTATGTCGGACCCACTCAGGATACAAGTACAGAAGTCAAAATGTCGGACCCACTTAGGATACAAGTACAGTAGTCATCACTGTCGAACCCACGGAGGATTCCAGTACGGTAGTCTTCGCAGTCGCAACCAGCTCTAGGGTTCCCGCACACAACACACTCGATTCCAGGAGGGCCCGCTCCTCGAGCCAAGGGGGTCGATAAATCAACTATCACGAAGTCCAGAGTTGATGTATCTTGAAGTTCGGTCTCGTCAAAAAGAACCCAACGCGACAGACGGCGCGTCAATCGGACACCTGGTTAGAGAGTTATTAGCATTTTCATTCCAGGGGCCCGGTTGGAAATACGCTCATTCCAAACCCGTCCGTTTTCCAAAGTCGTCCAAAACTCACTTAGAGTATCTCAAAAGGACCACCTCGTCGCGAGGGTCCTAGTGCCGCAGACGGCGTGTCAATCGGACGCGCGGCTCGGCCCGGCCCGGTGGCAGGCGGCCCGGCCCGGTGGTGCGCGACTCGACCCAGCTGCAGGCGGCCCGGCCCGCGGCCGGCCGAAGCCGGCCAGTCTTCCCGGCGCGGGCGGCCCGCACGGGCGGGCCGCGGTTCTCCCGCGCGGCACCTGCAGGTTCCGTGGCCTCCTTCAACCCGGCCGACTGGTTCGCTGCCGAAGTGGCCCGCGGAGCGCAGGCCTCGGTTCTCCACAGCACGACGCCTTAGAGGTGCCACGGTTCTCCAGCCTGACCGGCTACTACCGGTCGGTTCGGTTCATCTGCCGAGGGGCCCGCAGATGCGGGCCACGGTTTCCTCCACGCAGCCAGTGCGCGGCCGCCGCCTCCGGTCGCTGCTGCCTCCATTCGCTGCCGCCTCCGGTCGCCACCGCCTCACGTTGTCGCCGCCAAAATATTCAAGATCCATCGGAGGGTCGTCGGGCCGTGTTCGTTCGGCCCGCGCCCTCCGCGTTAGGCGATATCAATTGGCCGAAGACAATACAAGCATTCACCAAGGACAAAATATAATTTCATTCACTTAAAATTATATCAAACCTCCCACCTCGATTCCGATGCTCTTTTGTCCGTGTTGTGGGAAGAGGATCCGAAGTCGACGTCGATTCGTTGACGTCAGGGTGCATCCGAGGAGGAAGCGTAGTTGATGTTTCCTCGCGGACGACGTCTCCTCCCTTGACGTGGAGGAAGAAGAAGAATGATGACGTTCCTCGTGAGCGTCGCCTCACGTTCTTGCCTCAGTCGTCGAGAGGATATCGTTCCTCGTGTTCTTCGTGGGTGAGGGTTGAAGCTCTCCTCCAATTCTCCAAAGGCTCCACCACCAAATATTTGCCAAGAAAATATAATAGAAAGGCTTCCCCAATAAAATAGAATTTCCATGCAATTCAAAACAATTCAAATGAATTGCTGACACCACAAATTAATTAATGAAGTCATTAATTAATTGTGTTGGCATACTTAATGAGAGGAGGTGGAGAGACTCCACCATAATAAATGAGGGGTGCTGTCAAAATAAATAAAGGGGGTGTTAATGGGGAGTTTAAGGGAGTTGGGAGGTGAAAGGGTTTGGGTTCGTGTGGGCCCCACCACACTAAATCCTCTCATGGGAGGTTATGTGGGGTGTGGGCCCCACCCCTAACTTCCTCTTGGAGGAAATAACCACCTCTCAAAATAAAATTGTGTATCACCACAATTTTATTTAATTCAAGTTAAATCCCTAAATTATAACTTTCAACCCGCATAAAACGCAACTGCGGTAAAGGTCCCCTTAAGTGAATACTGACATTGTGAGTCCATCAGTGTCCTCGGATTTCAATTCCGAGCACCGGTTCAAAAGATAGAAAAACCCGCACGTACGTTTGCTGAACGTACCCGAACAAAACTTCAGAAATTGATTCCGGGCACACCGTGCCTCAGAATCAGGCACCGTCAGAAACTGCGGAATCGTAAAATTCCAAAGAATTAAGAAAAAAAAATTCCTTGAAATTTTTGGGTCTTTACATTACCCCCAACTCAGGTATTTACATCCCCGTAAAACTACAACATACACTAGGGAAACAAAAGAGGGTACTGAGCATGCATCTGAGCCTTCTGCTCCCATGTGCTCTCCTGGAGGTTCCTGTGCTGCCAGCGAACGCACACCAGAGGAATTGACCATCTACGTAGGACCTACTCCTGTCGATCCTCGATCTCCACCGGGACCTCCGTGAATGTCGCCCCATCATCGATGTCCAGCTCCCCGTGATCGATGATGTGGGACGGGTTGTGCACGTATCTCCTCAGCTGAGATATGTGGAAGACGTTGTGCACCCGATGCAACTAAGGTGGAAGGGCTAGGCGGTAAGCCACCTCGCCTACTCTACTAAGGACCTAAAAAGGTCCGATGAATCGAGGAGACAACTTGCCGCGTCGACCAAATCTCTGCAGACCTTGTCGAGGTGTGTCCCGTAGGAAGACATGGTCGCCATCCTCGGACTCCAGTGGTCTCCGTCTCCTGTCAGCATAGGAATTTTGTCTGCTCTGTGCAGTCTTCATCCGCTTCTAGATGATCTGCACCTTCTATGTCGTAGCCTGAATCGTCTCTGATCCTACAAGTACTGACTCCCCTGGGTCAGTCCAGCACAGAGGTGATCTGCAAGGTTGACCGTACAGTGCCTCATAAGGGGCCATCCCGATGGTGGAGTGGTAACTGTTGTTGTATGCAAACTCCATCAAGGGTTAGTGATCCTCCCAGCTGTGACCAAAGTCAAGGACACATGGACGGAGTATGTCCTCGAGAGTCTGAATGGTCCTCTCAGTTTGACCGTCCGTCTGAGGATCGAAGGCGGTGCTCAGACGTAGCTGTGTCCCAAAAGCCTCCTGTAACCCCTTCAAAAGCTGGGAAGTGAAACAAGCATCTCGATCGGAGACGATAGTCGATGACACACCATGAAGCCGTATGATCTTCTGAATATAGAGGCGTCCCAAGCTCTCTACCGAGCTCTGCTCTCTCATCGGTAGGAAGTGGGTGACTTGGTGAGTCGGTCTACGATCACCCAAATAGAGTCGTGCCCTATGGATGTACGTGGAAGCCCCGTCACGAAATCCATGGATATCCTGTCCCACTTCCACTCCGGGACCTCTAAGGGCTGCACCAAGCCTGTTGGTACCTGGTGCTCCGCCTTTACTTGTTGACAAGTGAGACATCGTGAAACGAACTCTGCTACTGCCTTCTTCATACCCGGCCACCAGTGCTGTCGTCTGAGGTCCTGATACATCTTCGACACTCCTAGATGTACCGTTAGAGGGGAGGTGTGGAACTCCCTCAGAACCTCCTCCTATAGTGCAACTGTTACCATGGTACGTCCCCTGAAGAGTATGACGTGCTCCCCTCCTTCAGAAAATCTATCAGGTGCTTGTCCTGAGGATATCTGAGCACGTCACGTCTCACAATCAACGTCCCCACACTGTGCCTCTCTGACTCGTTGAAGGAGTGGAGGAGTGATTGTGAGAGACTGTAGAAAAGCTGCTCCATCTCTATCCACAAAGGATATCTGCAACGCGGCCAGCTGCTTCGTCGCCTCTCCTAGCAGCTGAATGCCTGATCTCTTGCTGAGAGTATCTTCTATAACGTTCCCCTTCCTAGGAGTATAGACTATCTCAAAGTCATAGTTCTGGAGGAACTCGAGCCATCGCCGTTGTCTCAGGTTCAGGTCCTTTTGCGAGAATATGTGCCTGAGACATTGGTGGTCAGAGTAGACTATAAAGTGCTCACCCATCAGATAGTTCCGCCACATCTTCAAGGTGAAGACCACTGCTGCTAACTCCAGGTCATGGGTAGCATAGTTCTTCTCATGCTGTCTCAACTACCGTGAACCATACACGATCACTGCTCGCTCCTGCATCAGGACACACCCGAGTCTGTTCCCTGATGCGTCGCAGTAAACTACGTACCCTACGCCCTCCTCCGATAGCCTCAAGATGGGTGTTCTGGTCAATCTCTGCCTCAGCTCCTGAAAGCTCTGATGACATCTATCTGACCACACTAAGGGTTTCCCCTTATTCGTCAAGGCTGAAAGCGGCACTGCAACTCTAGAGAAGTCTGGCACAAATCTCCGATAGTACCCAGCCAGACCCAGGAAACTCCACACCTCTATCACTCTCCTGGGTAGTTCCCAAGAAAGTACTGCCTCGATCTTCGCTGGATCCACTACAACTCTAGCCTCCGAGATGACGTGTACCAAGAAGTGAACCTCTCAAATCCAGAACTGACACTTCGAGAGATTACCATAAAGCTGGTGCTCTCGGAGTGTATCTAGTACAACCCGCAAGTGGCATGCATGCTCCTCCTCAGTAGTCGAGTAAATCAATATGTCGTCGATGAATACTACGACAAATCGATCAAGGTAAGGCTAGAAGATCCTGTTCATGAGACTCATGAACACTGCTAGTGCGTTAGTTACGCTGAAGGGCATAACCAAGAACTCATAGTGGCCATACCGACACCTGAAGGTCGTCTTCTGCACATCCTCGTCTCGAACTCTGAGCTGGTGATAGCTTGACCTGAGGTCTATCTTCAAGAACCAACGTGCTCCCTTGAGTTGATCAAAGAGATCGTCAATCCTTGGGAGTGGGTACTTGTTCTTCACGGTCACCTGATTCAGGCGACGGTAGTCGACACACAGTCGCAAGCTCCCATCCGCCTTCTTGGCGAACAAAATCGGAGATGCCCATGGTGAAACACTGGGTCGGATAAATCCCTTCCCCTGCAAGTCCTTCAGCTGTACCCGCATCTCACGAAGCTCGGTGGGAGCCATCCGATATGCTGTAGTAGATATCGGTGCTGTACCGGGGTACATGTCTATGTAGAAGTCTATCTCTCTGCGAGGAGGTAGTCCTAGAACGCCGTCAGGAAAAACTTCCGCATACTGATCCACCAAAATAGGAAAACTCATACTCCACACATCAACTACTCCAAGGATGATACTAGCCAACTGATGTGTGATCGGATGCCCTCCCCTCTGCGTAAGTCCATCCTGCGCTGCAAAGGCTCCCTTTTTGCCGGTGAAGGTGAACCTGCTCCCATTCGTGTGGACACACCGCACTTTGAACCTAATACAGTCGATCTGAGCATGAAATGTAGATAAACAGTCCATACCCAAGATGACGTCGTAAGGCCTCTAAGCCGCTACAAGAAGATCCCAGCCGAAGCTCTCGCCTCCTAGAGTAAGCTCACACTACCGACACCAGTGCGTAATCGTCGAGTCTTCTCCCGTAGGAGTCTCTAGCCATAAGGATCGAGCCAATGACTCCGTCAGAATCTCCAAACTCCGAACAAGGGTAGTGGTAATAAAATAATGACTCGCACCTGTGTCTATAAGCACTACAACAAGGGTGGAGTAGACACAGATAATACCTCGAATCATCTCAGGTGCACCGTGGTCGTAGGCCTCGACTGCATGGAGCTGAGCCCACCTCTGTCCGCCAAATCCCTATGGTCGGGGTGGACCTCCTGGTGGTGGTGGTGGTAGAGCCTCAAAACGTCATCCACTACCCGCTGCTCGACCAACTCCTCTGCCACGTCCGCCTGCTCCCGGCGGACCACCACGGTCGAACCTCTGCCTCTGCCTGGGAGGTCCCTCTACTGTCTGCTGCTCATCCGCATGGCAGGTCAGACAGTCTCGAGCCATGTGAACCTACCCGCCGCATGCATAACACTGCCTACTACTTGTATAGATAGCTCTGTTTTGGGTGCCCCGCACAACCGAACCTGTATCCTGAGGTCTCCCTCCTGATGGCCTGGTCCGCTTGGACCTCTGCGTCAACTGTCTACTGCCCGCTGCAGAAGACTCCGCTACGTGTCGCCCTGCGGTGGGTCTCACCGCTGGTGACTGCTCAGTGAGAAAACTCTCCACTAGAAGGGCTCACTCCAGCACCCCCACATGCGTTGGGATGTTGAGGGGAATCGTCGAAGCCCTGATCTCATGCCTCAGTCCCTACTCGAAGGTTCGGGCCCTAAAGAACGGGTCCCGTACCATATCCATGGAGTAGCGTGAGAGGTCAGTGAATATCGCTGAGTACTGAGCTACTGTCATGCTGCCCTACTGCAGATGAAGTAACTCCTAAATCCGCACTGCATGGAGGGTGGCTGGAACAAACTCCGAGCAGAAGAGACTCTCGAAGTCCGTCCAGAGTAAAGATGCCTCATCCTGCACCTAGAGCATCAGGCTCCACCATCTACCTACTACTGTGTGCAGGAGACTCACAACAAGTATCACCATAAGTTCGGCTCGTGTCCCTACCAATCTGAAAACCCTAACGACAGCCTCCAGCCAATCCTCAGCTACTTGTGGGTCCGTCTCTCCACGGAACCTAGGCGACCTCTGTCGCTGGAACTCGTGCAATGCACTCAGATGGCATGCACTCTTTGTTGCTAGGGCTAGTGGTATTGGTGGCCCAACAGGTAGTGGTACCACTGGTGCCTCCGCTGTTATGGGGCCCTGCACCGAGGCCTCGTCGCTCGGTGGGCTACCATCCCGTACGTAACTTGGAACCCTAGCTGACTGCCTTCGTGGGGCCATCCTGAAAAGAAATAGGTGCGCCTCGGTCAAAATAGTATACCTGGTGAGCTGACACAAAGTAATCACAAAGAATTTTTTTGAAACACACATGCAATTAGTGTTTTCATGCACTGAGTCGGAAATCAGAGGTCAGGGTCCTCGTATATGGATACGTCGGCCGTCATACCAACACTGGACTCCCTGGACTAAAAACCACACTCAATACTCTTAACACTATTGCTTCACAGAAAAGAATGATCAGAGTCCAGAGTTCTTCGGTAGAACCAACACCTCTAATACAAATTTGTCATGACCCGTCCTTGGGGCCTGTGTCATGACTACCCCAAGCCCGCCTTCAATAGGCCAGGGGCTGGCGACTAGCACCAAAGGAATAAATCCCGTTAAAAAGGGAAGGCATTGCCTTTAAAAAAATAAACAAACACAACAAAGTACACAACAGAAGTAAGCACTAAGTAATACTGAATACAAAAGTAAGTGTTGAAAGGAAAGGGGCCAGAAATACAAGCCCAACAGTAAGTACAGTACAACTGAAAAGCTAGTACAACTGCAGTAAAGTAAAACATCAACCACTGAGTCATGCTCCGAAAATCCCACCTGAAGGGTGGGTACAGATGGCCTCCTCAACACCTCAGGTCTGACCGTCCGCTCCGTGTACGTCTCGCCAAGTGGTCCACCTCCGGGTATCGTCTAGCTCCACAAGTCTCCACCTCAATTAGTGTTGTTCGTCATCTGCATCCAACACAACGTAGTGCGAGCATAGCTCATGCAGGGGTGAGTATACGATACTCAGTAGGGACCCCAAGACTCTTGAAGGTCTCCTAGAATCCACGAAGGATAAACCACAAAATAAGGATACAATAACGAAGTATCAACCAACTATACTTAGGTATATGCCCATACATATACCTAAGTTATCAATCACAGTTCATCTCCAACTCTCAAGCCCAATCACAACCCAGTCCACACAGGATAGTAAGTCAATCACATCGATGATAATGATTGAAAGTCAAGAATCAGCTCACATAGGTATACATATTTCGTATTGCGATAGGAGATGATAAAATGTAGTCACTGATTAATCTAAGCTGTTGGACCCACATAGGATACTAGACTAGCTAAGCCGTTGGACCCACGTAGGATACTAGACCAGCTACTCTGTCAGACCCACTCAAGATACAAGTACATAAGTCAAACTGTCGGACCAACATAGGATACAAGTACAGTAGTCATCACTGTCAAACCCATAGAGGATTCCAGTACAGTTGTCATCATCATCGAACCCACAGATGATTCCAGTACAGTAGTCGTCGCAGTCGCAACCAGCTCTAGGGTTCCCGCACACAACAGGCTCGATTCCGAGAGGGTCCGCTCCTCGAGCCAAGGGATTCAATACATCAACTATCACGAAGTCCAGAGTTGATGTATCCCGAAGTTCCGTCTCGTTAAAAAGAACCCAATGCAACAAACGACGCATCAATCGGACGCCCAGTCTAAGAGTTTTTAGCATTTTCGTTCCAGGGGCCCGATTGGAAATACGCTCATTCCAAACCCAGCCATTTTCCAAAGTCTTCCAAAACTCACTTAGAGTGTCGCAAAAGGACCTCCTCGTCGCGAGGGTCCCAGTGTCGCAGACGGCGTGTCGATCGGACGCGCGGTCAAGAAGTTATTCACGTTTAAGTGAAACAGGCCCAGCCTGTGAAGCTCAGTGGGCTGGCGGGTCAGCCCGACCCGGTTCAGCGGGTCCGACCTGGCTGGGGGGGTTGGCCCGACCCGGTGATACACGGTCCGGCCCAGTGGGGCACGACCCAGCCTGGTGGCAGGCGGCCCGGCCCGCACAAGGGCGCGGCCCGGCCCAGCGGCAGGCGGCCCGGCCCACAGCTGGCTGAGGCTTGCCCCCCCGATTTCCCGAACCGGCGGTGCCGCCCCTCCTGTCCGACCAGCTGAAGCTGGCCGGTCTTCCTGGCGCGAGCGGCCCGCATGGGCGGGCCACGGTTCTCTCGCACGGCACCTGTGGGTGCCACGACCTCCTTCAACCCGGCTGGCAGGCGGCCGGTTCGCCGCCGCAGCGGCCCGTGGAGCGCAGGCCACGGTTCTCCAGCCCGGCCGGCTACGGCCGGCCGGTTCAGTTCATCTGCCTATTGGCCCACGGATGTGGGCCGCGGTTTCCTCCACGCGGCCGGTGCACAACCGCCGCCTCCGGTCGCCGCCGCCTCCGTTTGCCGCCGCCTCCGGTCGCCACCGCCTCCCGTTGCCGCTGCCAAAATATTCAAGATCCATCGGAGGGTCATCGGGCCGTGTTCGTTCGGCCCACGCCCTCCGCGTTAGGTGATATCAATTGGCCGAAGACAATACAAGCATTCACCAAGGACAAAATATAATTTCATTCACTTAAAATTATATCAAACCTCATACCTTGATTCCGATGCTCGCTTGTCCGTGTTGCGGGAAGAGGATTTGAAGTCGACATCGATTCGTTGACGTCAGGGTGCGTATGAGGAGGAATCATAGTCGATGTTTCCTCGCGGACGACGTCTCCTCCCTTGATGAAGAAGAAGAATGACGGCGTTCCTCGTGAGCGTCGCCTCACGTTCTTGCCTTGGTCATCGAGAGGATATCGTTCCTCGTGTTCTTCGTTGGTGAGGGTTGAAGCTCTCCTCCAATTCTCCAAAGGCTCCACCACCAAATATTTGCCAAGAAAATATAATAGAAATACTTCCCCAATAAAATAGAATTTTCATGCAATTCAAAACAATTCAAATGAATTGTTGACACCACAAATTAATTAATGAAGTCATTAATTAATTGTGTTGGCATACTTAATGTGAGGGAGGTGGAGAGACTCCACCATAATAAATGAGGGGTGTTGTCAAAATAAATAAATGGGGTGTTAATGGGGAGTTTAAGGGAGTTGAGGGGAGGTGAAAGGGTTTGGGTTTGTGTGGGCCCCACCACACTAAATCCTCTCATGGGAGGTTATGTGGGGTGTGGGCCCCACCCCTAACTTCCTCTTGGAGAAAATAACCACCACTCAAAATAAAATTGTGTATCACCACAATTTTATTTAATTTAAGTTAAATCCCCAAATTGTAACTTTCAACCCGCATAAAACACAACTGTGGTAAATGTCCCCTTAAGCGAATACCGGCACTGCGAGTCTATCGGTGTCTTCAGATTTCAATTCCAAGCCCCGGTTCAAAAGATAGAAAAACCCGCACGTACATTTGCTAAACGTACCCGAAAAAAACTTCAAAAATTGATTCCGGGCACACCGGACCTCAGAATCAGGCGCCTTCAGAAACTGCGGACTCGTAAAATTCCAAAGAATTAAGAAAAAATTTTTCCTTTAAATTTTCAGGTCTTTACATTACCCCCACCTCAGGGCTTTACATCCCCGTAAAGATACAACATACACTAGGGAAACAAAAGAGGGTACTGAGCATGCATCTGAGCCTCCCGCTTCCATGTGATCTCCTGGAGGTTCCCGTGCTGCCAGCGAACGCGCACCAGAGGAATCGACCGTACACGTAGGACCCGCTCCTTTTGATCCTCGATCTCCACCGGGACCTCTGTGAATGTCGTCCCGTCATCGATGTCTTGCTCCCCGTGATCAATGATGTGGGACGGGTCG
The DNA here is from genome assembly GCA_963277665.1 of Viscum album. NCBI lineage: Eukaryota > Viridiplantae > Streptophyta > Magnoliopsida > Santalales > Viscaceae > Viscum > Viscum album. Next base: position 1,300,711,632 of record OY728121.1, read on the forward strand.
TGCACGTATCTCCTCAGCTGAGATACATGGGAGACGTCATGCACCCGATGCAACTAAGGTGGAAGGGCCAAGCGGTAAGCCACCTCTCCTACTCTACCGATAACCTAAAAAGGTCCGATGAATCGAGGAGACAACTTGCCGCCTCGGCCAAATCTCTACAGACCTTGTCGAGGTGAGACCCGTAGGAAGACGTGGTCACCATCCTTGAACTCTAGTGGTCTCCATCTCCTATCAGCATAGGACTTTTGTCTGCTATGTGCAGTCTTCATCCGCTCCTGGATGATCTGCACCTTCTCCGTCATAGCCTGAACCATCTCTGGTCCTACAAGTACTGACTCCCCTGGGTCAGTCCAACACAGAGGTGATCTGCAAGGTCGGCCGTACAGTGCCTCGTAAGGGGCCATCCCGATGGTGGAGTGGTAGGTGTTGTTGTACGCAAACTAAATCAAGGGTAGGCGATCCTCTCAGTTGCGACCAAAGTCAAGGACACATGCACGAGGCATGTCCTCGAGAGTCTGAATGGTCCTCTCAGTCTGACCGTCCATCTGAGGATGGAAGGCAGTGCTCAGACATAGTTGCATCCCAAAAGCCTCCTGTAACCCCTTCCAAAGCTGGGAAGTGAAACAAGCATCTTGATCGGAGACGATAGTCGATGGCACACCATGAAGCCATACGATCTCCTGAATGTAGAGGCATCCCAAGCTCTCTACCGAGCCCTGCTCTCTGATCGGTAGGAAGTGGGCCGACTTGGTGAGTCGGTCTACAATAACCCAAAGAGAGTCGTGCCATCTGGATGTACGTGGAAGCCCCATCACCCAAATATAGTCATTCCCTCTAATCGGTAGGAAGTGGGTTGCACGTACGTTTGTTGAATGTACCTGAAAAAAATTCAGAAATTGATTCTGGGCACACCGAGCCTCGGAATCAGGCGCCGTCAGAAACTGTAGGCTCGTAAAATTCCAAAGAATTAAGAAATTTTTTTCCTTAAAATTTCCGGGTCTTTACAAACCCTCTACACTCTCTGTTCCTTTATGAATAACCAACGACGAGTTGTGGAGGCCAGGGCAGTGCTGATATTGATCAAGATCTTCGATTCAGGGTTTTGAGTGGGTGGTTGAGGTTCTTGGTTTTCTGGAGAATTATAGGGAAGGTAGAGAAGAGACCAGTGATTCAATTCGACCGAAGTGGAGTGAAATATCTCAGATTTTCTGTGTATTATTTTTAAATATTATATGTAATTATTTCTAGACCAAGTTTGGATACAAAACGTCATTTTGAGGCCCAATGAGCCTGGAATGGTGGTTTGAAATTTTTTAAGTTAAGTGAGTTGGTGTGTGGGAACAGTTGTGGCAGTTTCCAAATGGATGCCTGGAGTAAAAATACAAGGGCACCATTATGTCCGAGACAATGACTTTATCTAATAATAGGCCTAACCTCGACTTACGCGGGTCAAGGGAAAAAGTTAATTTTCAGACGTTTTTAGTAAAATAAAATAAAATTAAATAATTTGAAAATTTTATTTTATTTTATTTGGAAATTTTCATTGAGCGCAATGAGGAGGAAACTATTTCGATAATTAATGACACAACATAATGACTCTGAAATAGCAATGCCGACTCATTAATGCCACATCGTAAGGGAATGATGAAACGCATTCCCTCCTTTTAATGGATTAATCAAATGTTGGTTGTTGGTGGAAAATTGAGAAAAAATCTGGATAATTCTTGGAGCTTTGGAGAGAACTCTCGACAATGAACGATGATGAATCAAAAGTGCAAATTGTTGCGCCAATAGAGTTGAAGGATCTCGGCAACAATGATAGCGTGATCCCTTCGTCAGCGATCGATCCCTTCTCTAGGTAGGGGTTATGTTTTAAATTGTTTCTTCCTCATTCTTTAATTAAATGACGAATGAGGATCAACCTATGAACTGGTTGACCCGTGCATCGTCGTTCTTGCGGGAGGAATTTTCTTTATCAGGTTCGTTCCTGGGGATTCATTTTTCATGTTTTAATATTTTAATTTCCCCCATTTAAACTTTTTAATGGGAGTGGATTAACACCGCGATGAACGACGACGAAGGTTCATTCCTCCTTTTTTGTTTTGTTTTCTTCCTTCTCTTCCCCACATTCTTTGCGTTCTTTATAGGGATACAAATGAGGAATCATTATGTGCCCGTCTTTTGGCACAACGATCCCAAAATGAAGATCCAACATCATGACGATCCAACAGAGGTACGACGACGATAGCGGCGGACGAATCGATGCAGTTTGGGAGAACTCATTCTTCAGTGATTCTTCATACGGGTAAACTAGAACGTGTTTTTGTGGCCAATCAAAGGTCTGAAACCAACAGAATCAACTTCATGGTGTCGGGGAAACGAAAACCCTTACGTTTCATGGTGATCAGATGGCCGGATCGAAGAACGGAGCATCCCCCATAGCGCTGTACGAAGAACGACATTTTCTGGAAATTTCCGGAACACACAACGTGTATCCCAAAGAACATGCCATGTGGGACCAACTCATTGGTGGCTAGGGTTCCGTGGCCCAGGAAGTGATGGAACGACATGTTCTCTGAAGAACACAACATGTGGGTCCTCATGCGGGACTCAACATGTATCTCAGGCAATACATAGACACAGGGTGGAGTACACGACCGTGTACTCCACCACACAACTAGAATAGGCCGGCTGCACGGGTTACCCCATGTACCAGTTACACGGGATGTCATACACGGGTTGAAGCCGTGTATGGGCACACGACCGCTTACATGGAGGGAACCCCAGTTACTCAGACACGACGTGTGGTTCATCCTACAGGTTGTGTACTTACCCTTCTACATGACATGTCCCCTCTGACTCGGGCCGTTACACACGGGCAGTACCTAGAGTTGCGAGACACGATGTGTGACCTATTCTACACACCGTGTATATCCTGGAACAAGGCTTGATCCTCTTTTCCACCATTCCTTGGACAAGTTTCGTTTGGGTTAGTTCCCATTTTTCTCTTTCCCCTGAAGGTTAGGTATTGTTTCCATCCATAGGAGTATGATCCCTTTAGCAGGGCTTTCCAAGATAGACTCAGGTACCCCTCTGAGAGGCTCGGAGTGAGATCCTATATCCATTATTGACCCTAGGTAGAGTCAGGTATCGATGTGACTAATCCTATAGGACATCGATCCTCTACTTAGTAGGTGAATCTGAATGAGTTGTGATATCCACCAAGGCCCTGGTAGTGATCCTCATCCATGTATCGTGATCTTTTCCCACTCAGAAGTGTGTTCTCTCAGAATGAGTGTATCTATCTCTCATGGATTTTCCTAATGAAAATTACTTCTCAGACAGACATCATCAGATCTATTAGACTCATGGAGTGAGTTCTCTCGAATGAGTGCTTTATGGAACCTTTGAACTGAATCCCTAGAGGGGGTATGTTGTTGTGTGACTTTTCTCTAGACTACGGGTCTGGGTTTTGAGTATATCTGGATTGTGTTTCTCTTTCTATATGTTCAATAGACATATATTTTGTAGAGATGACTGTACCTTTACAATTTGTATTGCTTTATGGGTTTCAGGGTCCCCTACTGAGTATTTTTATACTCACCCCTACACAGGCTTTTCCCACACGTGTCATGTCTTGTGCAGACGAGTGGCCTTTTGACGGATTTTAGGGTAGACCAGGACTAACCGAGATTTCTGAGTTCCCTATAGGCCGAGGTGTTCCTATAGCTTCAAGAAGCATTCCCAGTACCTCTTTGTTCTTATAGGTTTGAATTTATAGGTTGTAGACTCTTGTTTTGGTGGGCTTGTATTCTGGCCTAGTTTACTTTCCGCACTTTACTTCCGTTGTACTCTATTGGTTGGGTTTAGTTATATGCATGTATTTTGTTCCTTAGTGTTTTTTACATTTTAATATTTGTGGTCTTGGAGATGTACATGTGTGTGCAGGTACTTAGTCAATGCCTCCCATGTTAGTTATATGCCTACTCAGTGCTAGTCACCAACCCATGACCTATCAGAGGCGGGCTTGGGGAGTCGCGACATAGGAACCACTGGGACGGGTCGTGACAAAGTGGTATCAGAGGTGGTCAGTTCTACATTAGGACTAAGAGTATGTGATATTGGTTTGGGGAAACAATGTTAAGTGTTTCAAGCTTGGATTTCAGGCGAGAGACTCTAGTGTTGGTGCTGGCGACCGACGTATCCATACACCAGGACTCTGATAACCTGATTTTCGACTCGGTACATGAAAACACTAGTTGCGGGGAAATAAAAGAACGGTACATGCATCATATAGGAATGGGTTGTGTTTTCCCTATCCTTTAATGTTAGTTATCCAGATATACTTGTTGACCATGGTACATCTTGTTTCCTTACAGGATGCCTCCGCAATGCATACCTGCTAGGATTCAGAAGCTCAATCACGAGGATTACCCCCTCAATGACAAGGCTTCAATATAGGGACCAGTTCCCCAGGAGTTGCCTCTAGGTGGTGCACCTGTTATACCACCACTAGTGGAACATCCCATGGTACCTGCAGTACCAAAAGATGAGGGGCGCAGGATGAGTGCACTCCACGAGTTTTAGAGACAGAGACCCCTCTGGTTTCGAGGCAAGCCCGACCCTCAGGCGGCTGAGGATTGGCTTGAGGCGATGACCAAAGTTTTCCATCTAGCGAGGACACCAGTTATGCTAAGAGTTTGACCATGCAGACTCACGACAAAGAGACTCTTTCGTGGAAGGAGTTTGGGTGACTCTTTAGGGAGGATTTCTCTTCGATTACGCTGAGAGCAGTGTATATATAGGAGCTTCTTCAGCTCAAGCAGGGCAGTTTGATGGTGGATGACTATTCATCGAGGTTTAATAACCTCACCAGGTACTTGATGGATATGGTTAGGGATCAATACTTCAGATCTTGGACCTTCAAAAAAGGTCTATGACCATACATTTGAGCTAGTTTTGTGCCTTTGTGCCTCTCGACTTATGCTGGAGTGCTTGAGAGGGACTTGGTAATCAAGAGATTCTTGGCAAAGCAGAGACAACCAGTGACAGTCAGCAGCAGACAAACAGGTGTGGAGACCTCGACAACAGGGATTCGACATTAGGAATAGGGTTCATGACATGATAGACATCACAGGAGAACCCAAGATAGGGGATCGACAGTCCATGAATCTCAAGATGGATCCAGTCATCCCAGGGAGAGGTGATGCTACTCGTGTGATAGTAGGAGACATCTCGCTAGAGATTGTCCAACCCATCGAGCTGCTGACAGGGAGGCGGTGGATAGACCACCGAGGCAGAGGCAGAGAGTGGAGAAAATAGAACTGCCATGCAGCAGACATGGAATAGGAGCAGAGATATCTGCAGGTGGTGGAAGATTCTTTGATCTACTCCCCCCAAGAGGTCCGTACAAGGCTTGGGGAGCTGGGGGACAGGGGCGGGGACAGCTGCATGCGGTCGAGGCGTACGACCCACAGGCTCCAAGGATGATCTAAGGTATGATATGTATCTTTTATACCTTAGATGTCATACTTATAGGCATAGGTTCCAGTCATTCCTTCCTCACCACATGTATTGTGAGAAACCTTGAGATTCTAGTAGAGCCGTTGACTCAACCCTTACGCTTGGAGACACCTACGGGAGGATATTCAATGATCACACATATTTTCAGTCACTGTGATCTTTCCATTGGAGGTGAGAGTTTTAGTTTGAACCTCTTGGTGGAAACGTCGAGGCCTTACGACATCATTATCAGTATGGATTGGCTATCTTCGGTCCATTCCTAGATTGAATGCTTTAGGCGAGGAGTGCGGTGTGTCCGCAGTGATGGGACGAGGTTTTCCTTTGTCTGTGAAAAGGAGACCCAGGCAACACAGAATGGGCTCATGCATAGGAGGGTGAATCCAATCACTCATGATTTGGAAATCCTTTCCCTCAGAGAAGTAGATGTTGTGAGCTTTCAGTTCCCAGCAATAGTGGTGGAGTATGAGGGCGTATTTCCTAAAGATATTCCAGGACTACCTCCCCACTGGGTGATCGACTTCTGCATCGACTTACACCTCGGGATGGTACCGATATCCTCACCAGCGCATCGGATGGCTCCCACAGAGCTTCACGAGCTGAGGGTGCAGTTGGAGGATTTGCAAAGTAAGGGCTTCGTAAGACCCAATATTTCATCCTGGGTATCCTCAGTTTTGTTTACCAAGAAGGCAGATGAGAGTTTGAGGTTGTGCATGGATTAATGGTGCCTAAACCAGGTGGAGGTGAAGAATAAGTATCCACTGCTGAGGATATACAACTTATTCAATCATCTAAGAGGGGGCACAATGGTTCTCAAAGGTTGATCTTCAGTCAAGTTACCACCAGTTATGAGTACGGGACGAGGATATACTGAAGACGACTTTCAGATGCTTCTACGATCACTATGAGTACTTGGTGATGCCTTTCGGCGTGACAAACTCCCCCACAGTATTTATGGGAATTATGAATCGGATCTTTTAGCTATGTTTAGACCAGTTCGTAGTGGTCTTCATCGATGAAATCCTTGTGTGCTTGGCATCAGAGGAGGAGAAAGCAAGATACTTGCAGATAATTCTAGATGTACTCCGAGAGCACCAAATTTATGGGAAGCTCTCGAAGTGCCAGTTATGGATACATGAGTTCCACTTTCTAGGACATGTTATCCCAGCAGATGGAGTAGTGGTGGACCTAGCCAAGGTTGAGGCAGTGTTAGCATGGAAGTCACCTCAGAATGTGACAGAGGTACGAATCTTCCTTGGGATGGCAGGATACTATTGGAGATTTATCCATAATTTATCCTGGGTATTAAAACCGATGAAAACCTTGACCTAGAAGGGGTATCCTTTTGTATGGATGGAAAAGTGCCAGTAGACTTTTCAGTAGTTGAGGTAGAGTTTAACGAGCACACCAATCTTGAGATTGCTAGAAGAGGGTGTCAAGTACGTAGTTTTCTGCGACACATCAGGGACCGGGCTTGGCTGTGTCCTAATGTAGAGACAAGAAATGATTTCTTATGGTTCATGCTATCTAAGGCCATATGAGCAGAACTACGCAACCCATGATCTTGAGTTGACAGCAGTAGTCTTCACGTTGAAGATGTGGCGACACTACCTGATGGGCGAACAATTTATCATCTACTATGACCATAAGATCCTCAAGTACATCTTCCTTAGGCAGAGGCGATAGCTAGAGTTCCTCCAGGATTATGACTTTGAGATTTCATATACTCCTGGGAAGGGGAATAAAGTGGAAGATTCTCTTAGTAGGAGATCGAGCTCATAGATTTTGGGTGAGGCGACAAAGCAGTTGGCCTTGTTACATTTATCCTTAAAGGATGGAGATGATGAAGCTTACCTCCAGTCGATGGTTTTCACCCCTCCACTCCTACAGTGAGTTAGGGAGGCACAACTAGGGGATGTCGACTATGAGACTTTACGTGCTCAGTTATCCACAAGACATGCTCCTGATGGATATTCACAAAGTGGGGAGCACGCAATCCTTTTCAATGGATGTACTGTTGTGCCTGTGGAGTTGTGGGAGGAGGTTCTAAGAGTGTTTCATACATCCCCTTAGGTGGTACATCTTGGAGTGAAGAAAATGTACCAGGTTCTTCGACATTAGTTCTGGTGGACAGGTATGAAGAAGGTAGTAGCATAGTTCATTTCTCGATGCCTTACGTGCCAGTAGGTGAAGTCTGAGCACCAGGTTCTAGCAGGGTTAGCTCACCCTTGGAAGTGCTAGAGTGGAAGTGGGATGAAATATCGATGGAATTCGTGATGAGATTACCACAAATGTCCAAGGGTCACGATTCCATCTGGGCGATTGTTGAACAACCCACCAAGTCAGACCACTTCCTAGCTATCAGGGAGCAGAACTCCATAGAGATATTGGGACACCTCTACGTGCAGGAAATAGTTTGGATTCATGGCATCCATTTGACAATAGTCTCATATCGAGAAACCCGATTTACATCTTGGTTGTGGAAGAGATTTCAGTAGGCTTTTGGGACTCAGCTATGCTTGAGCACAATATTCCATCCCCAGACAGATCATCAGATGGAGAGGACCATTCAGGTTCTAGAGTATATGTTGCGAGCCTATATAATGGAATTTGGTTGCAATTGGGAGAACCAAAAACCACTGGTGGAGGTTGTGTACAACAACAACTACCACTCTACCTTTGTTATGGAACCGTTCGAGGCTTTATATGGGAGACCCTGCTGGTCACCGCTTTGCTGGACCGACCCCGGAGAGTCAGCACTCATGGGTCCAGAGTTGGTGCGAGATACCACCGAGAAGGTGCAGATCATCCAAGAGTGGATGAAGACTACATAAATCTAGAAGAAGTCTTATGTTGATAGGCGATAGAGACCTCTGGAGTTCAAGGAGGGAGACCATGTCTTCCTTTGGGTCTCACCTCGATGAGGGTTGTAGAGATTTGGATGGGGCAGCAAGTTATCTCCAAGGTTCATAAAAAATTTCCAGATATTGCATAGATTTGGTGAGGTGGCATACCACTTAGCTCTACCTTCGCATTTGCACCAGGTACATGATGTCTTCCACGTTTCACAGTTGAGAAGGTACGTGCATAACCCAACACATGTCATCAACTAGGGTGAGCTGGACATCGAGGATGGAGAAAACTTTGCTGAGTACCCAGTGGAGATCAAGGACCAGAAGGAGAGGATCCTTCAGGGGTGATCGATTCCCATGGTGCGCTTCCAATGGGAGCATGAGAACCTTCAGGAGAGCATGTGGGAGCATGAGGCTCAGATCCATGCCCTGTACCCACATATTTTTAAGTATCCCTTGTTTTGTCTTTTCGGGGACGCAAAGCCCCAAGGTGGGGAAAATTTAATGTATTTTATTTTTCATGTATTATTTTTAAATATCATATTGAATTATTTTGAGACCAAGCATAGAGACGACATGTCATTCTGAGGCCTGGTGATCCCAGAATGGTGGTTTGAACCTTTTTAAGTTAAGCGAGTTAGTGCTTGTGCGTGGTTGTGGAAGTTTCTAAACGAATGCTGAGATTAAAAATTCAAGGGCACTATTGTGTTCGGGATGATGAATTTACCTAAGAACGGGTCTAGCCTTGAACGACGTGGGTCGAGGGAAAAAGTTAATTTTCAGACATTTTTATTAAAATAAAATAAAATAAAATAATTTTAAAAGTTTATTTTATTTTATTTGGAAACTTTCGCCGCAGCACAACGATGGGGAAACTGTTTTGATAATTAATGACATGATATAATGACTCTGAAATAGCAATGCTGACTCATTAATTACGCAACATAATGGAATGCTAAAACGCGTTCCCTCCTTTTAATGGGTTAATCGAATGTTGGTCGTTGGAAAAAAATTGAGAGAAACTTTGGATAATTCTTGGATATTTGGAGAGAAATCTCGACAATGAACGACGATGAATAAAAAGTGCGAATCACTGTGCCAACGAAGTTGAAGGATCTTAGTGATGATGACATCACGATCCCTTCATCAGCAATCGATCCCTTCTCGAGGTAGGGGTTATGTTTTAAATTGTTTCTTCCCCATTATTTAATTAAACGACGAACATAGATCAACCTACGAACTGGTTGACCCACACATCATCATTATTGTGGGAGGTATTTTATTTATCAGTTTCATTCTTGAGGATTTATTTTTCATGTTTTAATGTTTTAATTTTCCCCATTTAAACTTTCTAACAGGAGCAAATTAACACTATGACGAACAACAGTGGAGGTTCATTCCTCCTTTGTTGTTTTATTTTCTTCCTCCTGTTCTCTACGTTCTTTGCATTCTTCGTGGGGATACAAATGAGGAATCACTGAATGTCCGTCTTTTGGAGCAACAATCCCAAAATGGAGATCTGACATCGTGATGAACCAGCAGAGCTGCGACGACGATAGCGGTGGAAAAATCGACGCGGTTTGGGAGAACTCGTTCTTCAACGGTTCTTCATGAGGATAAATCGGGACGTGTTTTCGGGGATGATCGGAGGTTAGAAACCAACAAAATCATCTTCGTGGTGTCGGGGAAACCAAAACCCTTGAGTTTCATGGCAATTGGATGGTCGGATCAAAGAACAAAGCATCCCCTTTAGCGTCAGATGAAGAACCGTGTTTTCTAGAAATTTCCAGAACACACATCGTGTATCCCAAAGAACACGTCGTGTGGGACCGACTCAGTGGAAGCTAGCATCATGTGGTGCAGGAAGCGATGAAACAAAGTTTTCTTAAAATAACATGGTGTGTGAGTCCTCACGCGAGACTCGGCGTGTGGTTCACGCCCAAATTTACCCAAGAGAAGAAGGGTAGAACGGTCCTTGTAGTGTAGCTTGGGTTGTCGATTCCACAGAGACCTAAGAAGATACCTAAGATACACAACCTAAGGGATGGATTTTTGGCTATGAAGTGGCCAACTTGGATTGATTTTGGATGGGTTTTAAAGATATCTAATAGATTTAAGTGGATTCAATTCAAAAGATTGAGTTGATCCTAGGTTATCGCTCGGGGTGGATTGGACGTATTTTCTTTTTAATGATTTCAATTTCTTAAATTTGAGATGGGTTCATTTAAGGAGATAAAACAACATCATCACTTACTGGTTTAATTCCTAAACCCTCTAATACTAATCACCTATACACTTGAAGGATCAAAGTTTTGAGAACTTCAAGGTAAAGGATCGTATTAGTACTTGAAGTGTGTGGCCTTAAATTCAACAAGGACGATGGAGTTTAAAAATCATCAAATAAAAATCCCAATTAAAGAAGTGATTATACATTAATTAGGTGATAAATAACATCCAATCCATCCCCTTGCTACTCCCTTGTATCAACCCATAAGTGGTTTATCCCTCCATTGATCCCATGGTTTCAATGGAAGCGGAAAGTAGACTCATGAGGGAGGAAATGGAGAAGTAAAGAAAACAACAAAAATAAAATGATCACTCCACCGTTGTGTGAATAATTTCACAATGGTTGGTGTGAATAAATTCACACCTTGATCCAACGGTATCAAAGTGATATTAAGAACAACATAATAAGAGTAGAAGAAGAACTTTTATTAAGAAACTAAAGTGAATTGAACAACTTACATGTGAACGACAAAATTGAGGCAACAAAAATGCAGCATAGCATTACAATTGAACAAAGCATCCAAGATTATCAACTCCTTCACCACCACTGACTTAAATAGGCATTTTGGGAGCCTCGGGTCGAGCCTCAAACAGTAAAAAATATCTCAATTAATTTTGGTAGGCCATAGGTGGTGGAAAGCTTGTGGAATTTGAACTTTTCCACATTTGACCCGAGGTGGCAGCCATCTTTACTTCACCGAACAGATGCGTCTGGAAGACCTTCTAGAAGGCCGAATCAGAGTGGAATATAGAAGAAGAAAATGGAGCTCCAGATGTCTTATAACCGCCTATAAAATTTGGGCCCATTTGGAGTTACGGATTCCGAGATATGACAACATTAGTGGACTGTTTTTCTGGGATGCAAAATCTGGTCCAGAATTGTATCTCTAACTTGGGACGCTTTAATGACCACCATAGAGGCCGAATTAGCATTGTATCATGAAGAGTTATTTGTTCCTCTGAATGTCTTCTAGAATACTACAAAATTTGGGATTCATTGGGCCTGTATGTTGGTCCCCACAGTCTCATCAGTGGGCTAGTGTCCAATCTGCATTCTCTAGAATTGCTTCCTTTCATCACAAAATATCCCCATCTTCTTCCATGAATTCTCCATTGATCCCTGAATGAAAAATGTTCACATTTAAGTGTAGATAAAGTTCAAAAAATATCAAATTGATAATTACATTCCTTAGAATCAGATGACTCATTGGGCCTAAATTGGTGTATATTAGGCATGAAGAGCACAAATGATGAGAATGGATGTTCATAATGAAAATGCACTAACTTAGGCCCATAAGATCAAAAATTAACATTGAATACCATTAAAATGTAATTAAAATATATGTTTTTATTGGATAATCACACCCCCCAACTTGAGATTTGCTAGTCCCGAGCAAATAATTCAATGATTTTATTTGAATTCCTTTCTTCAAACACATTATAACAAACAGTGCTCACAATGTAAACTACACACAAATATATTTTTATAAACTTTCAAGATAATTTAAAACAAGATGAATTTAAAAGAATATCCCAATCCCAAGCCCATTCCTTTGATTAAATCCATCATCATACTTTATCCAACTCAATTAGGTGTAATGATGTTTTGTGTATCACAATAGATATGGGGGTTCATTTTCATTCAAGGGGGAAATCATGGAAGCGCTAGGTGGAATCACATTTAATCCTAATATGAGTATTCTTCATTCTCTTTTATTTATTTTTTTTTGCAATATTTCCATAGTAATTGAGATTGCAGTTAATCAAATTAACCCATGTAGCAAGACTTTGCCAATGACTCCCAGACTCAAAGGCCTTAGGGCACCAAGTGAAACCCACATACTCGGGCATCATCTTGAGTTAACTTAATAAAAAACAAAGTCATATTACCATAAATAGAGATATATTGAAAAACTCAGGGCTAGACAACTCTGGAGTCACGATCCCCAAGTGCCGAAAGCCTCGCATTTTATCAATCCATTGCTCTACACGCAATTTTTTTTTAATAATTTTTTTTAGTTTTTTTTTTGAATACTCATATTATTCATAAAAATAAAACCAGCCTATGATATTTATTATGGGACCCCAAAAATTCAAATTAGTACCCCACAGTCTAGAGGATGTGCATTGTGGAATTTTTTTATTTGGATGAAAATATAAACGATGAAATATCACATTGGACAACCACACTTTCCAAAATCTATGATTTTAAACTTAATCATGAATTAAATTAAGAGTCAAGGAAATAATAATTATTTGATATGTAGTTTTTATGTGAGCAAAGATGTTATTATATGAATGATAAAGGAATTTTACTTCTTTTTGTTATCATTGTTTTTTTTAAACAAACATTTTGTTTCCACACCCCCCAACTTAGAATGAAACTGTCCCTAGTTTCATAAAAACAAAATTTAGAATGGGGTAGAGGAATAAAAAGGGGAGTTCAATAAGGAAATTGAAATATGAGGATCATGGAATGAAGTCACCTGGTGGTTGAAGTTTGAAGTTCTTGTCGCTCGAATTTATTCCTTTGATATCCATGTCGCTTGCAAAGTTCCCTAGTGGAAAAAGGAAAAACAAAACAAACAAAACAAACAAAAACAAACAATATATATATATATATATATTTATATAATAAAGGAAGTAAAATATAAGAATATATATAAAAATTATAGAATAAGGAAGCACAAGAAGCCGCAGGTCAGTGGTAAGCGCGCGCCCCTGTCTCCCTTCGGTCCCGGGTTCGAGTCCCCGCGGCTTCGCCGGTTGTGACGGGGTTTGCCCCACGGCCTATGGTGTGGAATTTTTTATTATTATTATTATTTTATTTGTATCTTAACCTATAAAATAATAAAAATAAAACAAAATAAACTGATGATACATTGTCTTCTTTTTAAATTTCTGGGTAAGGTATTACTCAAGGATCACACCACGTGACACAGATGAATATGGTGCTCCCCTTTCGTACCCATCCATACTCATTATAGAAGAAAAGGTCAACAGTTTATTATTTTTTTTCAAAATATCAAAATGTCTCATTAACCCTATTTAAAATATAAAGTTGATTAAAACAACGAAATTATTGGAAACTTGAAAACCATGGGTTGCCTCCCATTCAGCGCTTTGTTTAACGTCGTTAGCCCGACATGGACCCTAAATCTATTAATTTGTTCCTTGTTCATAGGTTGGCTTAGTTAACTCAACCTCTATTTCCTGTTTATTGAATGATTCAATGAATGGTTTTAACCTTTGACCATTGACCTTAAAAATGTAACCACTTGTGGGATCTTGAATCTCTACTTCCCCATGGGGGAATACATGATGCACTATGAAAGGTCCTGACCATCTAGACCTTAACTTTCCCAGATGTAAATGAAGTTTTGAACTATACAAGAGCACAAGTTTTCCCGGTTCAAAATGTTTGACCTTGATATTCCTAGATTGGTAGGCTTGAACTCTATCTTTATTGATCCTTGAATTTTCATAAGCCTCCATCCTTAGTTCCTCCAGTTCATTGAGATCTAATTTCCTTTTTGTTCCGGCCAATGAGAGATCATAATCCATTTTCTTAATTGCCCAAAAGGCCTTATGTTCAATCTCCACTGGCAAATGGCATGCTTTACCATAAACCAACCTATATGGGGGCATTCCTAAAATGGTTTTATATGCGGTTCTATAGGCCCAAAGAGCATCTAAGAGTTTCTCAGACCAATCTTTCCTAGAGGGGTTGACAGTTTTTTCAAGAATTTGCTTAATTTCACGATTGGCTAACTCAGCTTGACCATTGGTCTGTGGGTGGTAAGCAGTGGACACTTTGTGAGAAATTCCATATTTTTCCATGAGTGATGAGAATGGACGATTGCAAAAATGAGTTCCACGATCACTTATGATAGCCCTAGGAATTCCAAATCTAGAGAATATGTTTTCTTTTAGGAATCTAATCACAGTTTGATGATCATTGGATTTTGTGGGAATGGCCTCAACCCATTTTGAGACATAATCAACAGATAAGAGTATGTAGAGGTATCCCCGAGAGTTTGGGAAAGGACCCATGAAATCAATTCCCCAACAGTCAAAGATTTCAACCACTAAGATGGGAGTGAGTGGCATTTGATTCCTTTTTGTGATGGACCCTACTTGTTGACACCTAGGACAGCTTTGATAAAATGTGTAGGAGTCCCTTGAGAGGGTGGGCCAGAAAAGACCACATTGAAGAATCTTAGCAGATGTTTTCTTAGAGGAAAAGTGACCTCCACATGCCTCACTATGACAGAATTTAAGGATGGACTCTTGTTCAGATTCTGGAACACACCTCCTAATGACTTGGTCAGGGCATAACTTATAGAGGTATGGATCATCAAACACATAGTGTCTAACATCAGAAAGGAATTTCCTTCGAGCTTGAGTCCCTAAGAGTTTTGGAATGACTCCTGTCACTAAGAAATTTGCTATGTCAGCATACCAAGGGCAGTCACTCACAGAGTATAAGTGTTCATCAGGAAACGAATCAGACACAGAAAGGTGATTTGAGTTGTCTTTGAATTCCATCCTAGAGAGGTGATCAGCTACAAAATTTTCAACTCCCTTTTTATCCTTGATTGTGAGGTCAAATTCTTGTAAGAGAAGGACCCACCTAATCAGTCTATCCTTAGCATCTTGTTTTTGGAAGAGGTATTTTAGTGCAGAATGGTCAGTGAACACAGTGATGGGTGATCCTAAGAGGTAGGACCTAAACTTATCTAAGGAAAACACAATAGAAAGTAACTCCTTTTCAGTGGTGGTGTAGTTGATTTGGGCATCATTTAAGGATTTTCTTGCATAAGCAATGACATAAGGAGTTTTATCACAACGTTGTCCTAACACAGCTCCAATAGTAAAGTCACTGGCATCACACATAAGTTCAAAAGGAAGGTTCCAATTTGGAGATTTCATAATGGGAGGAGAGGTGAGAGAGGATTTGAGGGTTGAGAATGAACCCTCACAGCTTTCTGTCCAAACAAATGGAGCATCCTTTACTAGGAGAGCACAAAGGGGATGAGATATTGAACTAAAGTTCTTGATGAATCTTCTATAGAAACCAGCATGTCCTAAGAAAGACCTCACTTCCTTGACAGTTTTGGGTGATGGAAGGTGACGAATGATGTCAACCTTTGCTTTATCAACTTCAATCCCCCTACTCGAGACCAGATGGCCTAGAACAAGTCCCTCTTTAACCATGAAATGACATTTTTCCTAGTTTAGGACTAGATTATTTTCTTCACATCTTGACAAGACTCTCTCAACATTTTGCAGACATCCCTCAAAAGTATCCCCAAACACAGAGAATTCATCCATGAAGACCTCAAGAAAATCCCCTACCATGTCTGAGAAGATTCCCATGATACACCGTTGGAAGGTTCCAGGGGCATTGCATAACCCGAAGGGCATGCGTTTGAAAGCAAAGGTTCCGAAAGGACATGTGAATGTAGTCTTCCCTTGATCCTCTAGGGAGACCTCAATTTGATTGTACCCTGAGTACCCATCTAAGAAACAGTAGAAGGCATGACCTGACACTATCTAAAGGACTTGGTCAATGAATGGTAAGGGGAAATGGTCCTTCTTGGTGAATGAGTTTAGTTTCCTATAGTCAATGCAGACCCTCCATCCACTACTCACCCTTGTTGGAAGAATCTCTTCATCCTCATTGGTTATCACTGTGATTCCATCCTTTTTTGGAACCACTTGGATTGGGCTCACCCATTCACTCTTAGCTATGGGATATATGATACCAGCTTTCAACAATTTCAGAAGTTCCTTTCTTACTACCTCCATGAGATTAGGATTGAGTCACCATTGAGGTTGACGACATGGCTTTGAATCAGATTCCAGAACAATCCTATGAGTCCCGATAAGTGGGATAATCCCAGGAATATCAGAAAGGGTCCAACCAATGGCTTTCTTATGATTCCTAAGGACATCTAGAAGCATCCTCTCATGATTGGCTTCAAGAGAAGAAGAAATGACAATAGGATGTGTTTGATTTTCCCCTAGGAAGGCATACTTTAGTGCAACAGGAAGTTCCTTCAATTCAAGATCAGGTTGGTTCAGAATTTCAGCAGAAGATTGGGACATTGGATCAAGATCAATTTATTTTTTTAGAGGTTCATATTGGATTGATTCCTCACATGTAGAAGTTTCAGCTACTAGATTGGCCTGATCAAATTTAGGGAAGGAATTTAGAGGGGTCTCTATGAAATTGGTTTCTTGAAAGGTTTCACTGATTGTTGGACCTAAGACTTCATCATAAGAGCAATTTGAAAATGATTCAAGCCAAGGAGATAAACTTCCTTCATATGAACAAAGGAAATCAATCTCATTCTGACTTAAACATTCATCAAATATTCCTTGATGTTCCATGGATTCATTATCAATGCTTCCTATCATGTTTACTTCATGAATATCCTCGTCATCCCCTATTTGTGAGCTTGCATTATAGATGTTCAAGTCTAGACTCATGTTCCCAAAGGTGATGGTCATGTTCCCATTTCGGACTCGGATAATAGAGTTGATTGTTGCAAGGAAAGGAGGACCAAGGATGATTGGGGTTTGTTCCTTATTTCCTAAATTTGGATGGTTGTCAAGGACAAAGAAATCAGCAGGGTAGATGAAGTTTTCAACCTTTAACAGAACGTCCTTTAAAATCCCCTTTGGAACCGTAATGCTACGATCAACAAGCTGAAGTGTGACAAATGTGGGTTGGAGCTCTTCTAGGCCTAACTGGCAGTACACAGCATATGGGATGAGATTTACACTAGCACCTAGGTCACACAAGGCCTTGACAACTTTGCTTTCTCCTAGTTCAACATTGATGTAAGGGCAACCTGGGTCTTTCAACTTAGGAGGAATGGTCCCTTGAATGGTGGTACTCACATTAGCAGCCAAAAGGACTTGGTTTTTATGTGAAAATTTTCTTTTAAAAGTGCACAAGTCCTTAAGGTACTTTGAGTAGGAAGGTATAGTTTGGATGGCATCGAGAAGGGGTATGTTCAACTTGACTTGTGAAAATATTTCCCTCAACGTTTCACTCAGTTCAGGCTTGGATTTCCCCCTCATGCGTTGGGGAAATGGTGCAGGTTGTGGGGTTGTTTGTTGAAGAGTTGTTTCTTTCACATTGTTATCAGTTTCCTCAGTTTGATCTTGTAGTTCATTTGAATTTTCATCCAAGTTTGAATCTTCAGGTGGGTTCTGAATTAGTTGTTTAGGTTTCTCAATTGATTTCCCACTTCTTAAAACAGTCACAGCCTTTAGTTGTTCATGAGTTGTTTGAGCACAACTTGACTCTCCCCTTGAAGTTGAGGATGGAACCGCCTGAGTAGGCATGGGTGCCTTTCCTGTTTTGATGGTTTGAAGTTCTTGTTTTAGGGAAGAGACTTCTGAGTTCATCCTCTCCATTTGTTTTCATAGTTGTTCTAGCAGGCTTTGTGGAACAGTTTGGGTTGGTGCTTGAGTAGGTTGGTTTATCCCAGGGGGATATTTTGGAGGTGGGATGGTTTGTTGAAAATGGACCGGTGGCTGTTGGTATTGGATAGGTTGGGTTTGGAACTGGTTATGGGTTTGGTAGTTCTGTTTAGGGTAAGGATTTTGCCCTTGTGGTTGGCTATATTGTTGGTTATCCTTCCATCGGAAGCTTGGGTGGTCATTGTACCTTGGATTGAAGGTGTTTTGGTATTGGGGCTTTTGAAAGTTTAGGGCATTGACTTCCGCTGGGGGTCCTCCTAGAAGAACATCCTTGATGGATGGAATGGTTGGGCAGTTGTCTGTTTTATGGTCATGTTTGTCACAAATTGTGCAAACAAGGTCTACATTTTGGATTTCATGGACTTTCCTAAGGTCTATCTCTTCAACCTTCCTAGAGAGTGCTGCGAGTTTAGCCCTAAGGATTTCCTCTTCTCTAAGTGTATGAATTCCAGTGGTTCTTTGTGGCTTTTCAGAATAAGGTGAAGTTCCCCAAGTTTGGTTTTGTTCAGACAGACTTTCCAGATACTCATAAGCATCATTTGGGGCCTTGTTTTTAAAAGTTCCATTACACATCATGTCAATGAATTGTTTATTACCCAGACCCAACCCTTCATAGAAAATTCTCACTTGTTCAGGTATGGAAAACCCATGGTGTGGAACCATGTTTAGGGTGTCTTTGAACCTCTCCCATGTTTCATAAAATGACTCTCCCTCTTTTTCAAAAAAGTTTTGGATGCTCTTTTTAAGTGCAATTGTTTTTTGATGAGGGAAGTATTTTTTGTAGAATTCTCTTTTCAGTTGGTCCCAAGAGTGGATTGATGCAGGTATCAAGTTGTTTAGCCAATTTTTAGCTCGATCCTTTAATGAAAAAGTAAATAGCCTCATCTTAGAGGATTCTAGTTGATGTGGGGGACACATGGTTTGAACAATGTCGTTGAACTCTTTGACATGGAGGTATGGCATTTCTGACTCCATCCCCTGAAAGGTTGGAAGGTGGTTTAGGACATGGGGTTTGAATATGTAGTTGGTGTCTCCTATGGAATTGTGTCTAATGCATGAGGGGGCATTGGTCCAAGCTGGAGTGAGGTAGTCGTTCATGGTTTGATCAACTACATTCCCTAAGTTTGAAGCTTCTTGGTTTTGGTTTCCCATTTGATTCCCCCCAGGGTTTACAATTTGATTTTGTGGATGACCCTCCATTGGACTTGTTTCAAGTTCTAACTTTGGGGTTTCAAGAATATTTGAATCTGATTTAAACAATCCCTTAGGTGCACTTGACTCCCCTATCCTAGGACTTTCCACCCTAACTAGTCTGTTTGAGAAATCGCGGGTGTAGGCGGACATGCGCCAAAAAAAAAGCGAGAAAGGGACAAGATAAGAGATCTTGGGTGAGAGTAGAAGAATGGAGGTGAGGAAAGAAGGTTTTTTTTGAATCTAAGGTACTTACTTGATCCCAGGCAACGACTCCAAAATTTGGTTCACGCCTAAATTTACCCAAGAGAAGAAGGGTAGAACGGTCCTTGTAGTGTAGCTTGGGTTGTCGATTCCACAGAGACCTAAGAAGATACCTAAGATACACAACCTAAGGGATGGATTTTTGGCTATGAAGTGGCCAACTTGGATTGATTTTGGATGAGTTTTAAAGATATCTAATATATTTAAGTGGATTCAATTCAAAATATTGAGTTGATCCTAGGTTATCGCTCGGGGTGGATTGGACGTATTTTCTTTTTAATGATTTCAATTTCTTAAATTTGAGATGGGTTCATTTAAGGAGATAAAACAACATCATCACTTACTGGTTTAATGCCTACACCCTTCAATACTAATCACCTATACACTTGAAGGATCAAAGTTTTGATCACTTCAAGGTAAAGGATCATATTAGTACTTGAAGTGTGTGACCTTAAATTCAACAAGGACGATGGAGTTTAAAAATCATCAAATAAAAATCCCAATTAAAGAAGTGATTATACATTAATTAGGTGATAAATAACATCCAATACATCCCCTTTCTACTCACTTGGATCAACCCATAAGTGGGTTAGCCCTCCATTGATCTCATGGTTTCAATGGAAGCGGAAAGTAGACTCATGAGGGAGGAAATGGAGAAGTAAAGAAAACAACAAAAATAAAATGATCACTCCACCGTTGTGTGAATAATTTCACAAGGGTTGGTGTGAATAAATTCACACCTTGATCCAACGGTATCAAAGTGATATTAAGAACAACAAAATAAGAGTAGAAGAAGAACTTTTATTAAGAAACTAAAGTGAATTGAACAACTTACATGTGAACGACAAAATTGAGGCAACAAAAATGCAGCATAGCATTACAATTGAACAAAGAATCCAAGATTCTCAAATCCTTCACCACCACTGCCTTAAATAGGAATTTTGGGAGCCTTGGGTCGAGCCTCAAACAGTAAAAAGCATCTCAATTAATTTTGGTAGGCCATAGGTGGTGGAAATCTTGTGGAATTTGAACTTTTCCACATTTGACCCGAGGTGGCAGCCAGCTTTCCTTCACCGAACAGACGCATCTGGAAGACCTTCTAGAAGGCAGAATCAGAGTGTTCCATAGAAGAAGAAAATGGATCTCCGGATGTCTTATAACTTTCTGTAAAATATGGGCCCATTTGGAGTTACGGATTCCGAGATATGATAACATTAGTGGACTATTTTTCTGGGCCATAGAATCTGGCCCAGAATTGTATCTCTAACTTGGGCCGCTTTAATGACCACCATAGAGGCCGAATTAGCATTATCTCATGAAGAGTTATTTGTTCCTATGAATGTCTTATAGCATACCACAAAATTTTGGATTCATTGGGCCTGTATGTTGGGCCCCACAGTCTCATCAGTGGGCTAGTGTCCAATCTGCCTTCTCTAGAATTGCTTCCTTTCATCACAAAATATCCCCATCTTCTTCCATGAATTATCCATTGATCCCTGAATGAAAAATGTTCACATTTAAGTTTATATAAAGTTAAAAAAATATCAAATTGATAATTACATTCCTTAGAATCAGATGACTCATTGGGCCTAAATTGGTGTATATTAGGCATGAAGCGCACAAATGATGAGAATGGATGTTCATAATGAAAATGCACTAACTTAGGCCCATAAGATCAAAAATGAACATTGAATACCATTAAAATGTAATTAAAATATATGTTTTTATTGGATAATCAGCGTGTATCTCGGTCAATACATGGAAACGGGGTGGAGTACATGACTGTGTACTCCACCACACGGCCAGACCAGGCCGACTGCACGGGTTACCCTGTGTACTGGTTACATGGGATGACACACATGGGTTGAAGCCATGTACGGTCACACAACCGCGTACATGGAGGGACCCTCAGTTATTCGGACACGACATGTGGTCCGTCCTACACTTTGTGTACTTACCTTTCTACACGGCATATCCCCTCTGACTCGGGCCATTACATATAGGAAGTACCCCATAGTCGCGAGACATGGCATGTGACCCCTTCTATATACCGTGTATATCCTGGAACATGGATTGATCCTCTTTTCCACCATTCCTTGGATAGCTTTCATTTAGGTTAGTTCCCCTTTTTCTCGTCCCCTTAAAGGTTAGGTATCATTTCCATCCACAGGAGTATGACCCCTTTAGTAGGAATTTCCGAGATAGAGTGAGGTATCCCTCCGAGAGGCCCATAGTGAGATCCTCTATCCATTCTTGACCCTTGATAGAGTTAGGTATCGACGTGAATAATTCTATAGTACACCAATCCTCTACTTAGCAGGTGAATCTGTATGAGTCACGGTATCTTCCAAGGCCCTGGCAGTGATCCTCATCCATGTATCGTGATCTTTCCCCACTTAGGAGTGTGTTCTCCTAGAATGAGTGTATCTATCTCTCATGGATTTTCCATATGAACAGTACTTCTCAGACGTATGTCATCAGAGCTATTAGACTCATGGAGTGAGTTCTCCCAGATGAGTGCTTTGTGGAACCTTCGAACTGAATCCCTAGCGGGGGTATGCGGTTGTGTGACTTGTCTCTAGACTACGAGTTTGGGTTTTGAGTATATCTGGATTGTGTTTCTCTTTCTATATGTTTAGTACACATATATTGTGTAGATCTGAATTTACCTTTACCTTGTGTATTGTTTTGTGGTTTTCGGGGTCCCCTACTGAGTATTTTTATACTCACCCCTGCACAGGCTTTTCCCACACGTGTCGTCTCTTGTACAAACAAGCGGCCTTTTGACGGAGTCCAAGGTGGACTAGGATCAGACTGAGCTTTCTGAGTTCCCTACAAGCCAAGGTGTTCCTACAACTTCGAGCAGCAATCCCAGTACCTATTTGTGCTTAAAAGTTGGACTTTATAGGTTACAAACCCTTGTTTTGGTGGGATTGTATTCTATCCCAGTTTACTTTCCACACTTTACTTCTGTTTTACTCTGTTTGTTGGGTTTAGTTGTATGCATGCATTTTGTTCCTTAGTATTTTTTATACATTTCATCATTTGTGGGCTTGGAGATTTGCGCGTTTTTATAGGTACTTAGGCAATGCCTCCCATGTTAGTGATATTCCTACTCGGTGCTAGTCACAAGCCCCTGGCCTATCGGAGGTGGGCTTAGGGAGTCGCGGCACGGACCCCACTGGGATGGGTCGTGACATGGAGAGAGAAGCTGTGATATCCCTAGTCTAGGTTTATTGCTTTAATATAGAGAGTGGAGCACCGACGTCCTTGATTAGAGCCCACATAGAGAGAGAAAGATGAGAGTTGAACCCCCTAGATTTTAGGGTTTTTGCAGCTTACCTTCCCATGGTTCGACGTAGAACCGACAACGTAGAGAGGCTACCTGATGTCACTCCCTAGTTCATTAGGTCAACTACAGTGGAGGAAGACCATCAACATCCTTACGAATTTGGATGATGATGACAGTTCTTGGATGGTTCCGACTCTAATTAGATCTAAATCTGAACGGTGACTTAGTTTTCATCGAGAGGGGTTTTCCCAAGGAGAAGTTAAGCTTGGAAAGCTGTAGTGGACATGGTTAGCAGCCACAAGTTTCTTGGATATGGTTATTTTCTCAGATAGTCGTGATGAATCTTCAGCGGCAATGCCTTGGATAGTGGCACCGGTTATTGAACCTAGAGGACACAAATATGGGTCGCATCAGGCTCAGATGGAGACACCATATTGGGACTACATTGTCCTTTCCTAGACAATAGTGATGATTTTGGATGACCAGACTTGAAGAACTCAACATCGACGATATTAGTGCCTTGCAACGAGCTTATTCCATGAAAAAGATGAAACTGATCCCTAGTAAGGGGGTCTCAGTCCTGTTTTGGTTTTCTTTTTTTTTTCTTGGGAAGTATTATGCCATTAGCTTTTTTTTCGTCATGTTCAGGTTTTGTTTAGTTTGTCATTTGTTGCTATCCAACTTTATCTCTTTGTACTCTACATTATTTTTCATATTGAAAACCCATGATGATCCCGCCCCATGCATGTAGGCCAATATCCAAAGCACATAAATCCTTTGCATCCCTTTTACTTCTTTTCATTTCTAATTTTATTTGATCTATAAATTGATTAATGGGTGCTCCTAGAATTAATTCCAAATCTATTTTTATTTTCATAATTAATTAGAAGTCATTTAAACCTTATTTAGGATTAGTTTGTTATTGATGCTGCTGACCTTGTATTTCGGGAATTATTTTTCTTATATGCATATCTACTTTTGGTTTTGGAAATGTGTATTCCTTTCTGGAAATTAATTCTCATTGTTTCTTGATTCTATTTATTGAATCATCATGTACAGATTATGTCTTCTATTGTTTTATGAGAATTAATTGCAAGCATTGAATGTTTTAATTTCCACTGGATGTGTGTTTGTCCACTGTATGTGTTTTTTTCACTGCAGTCATATATTAATTTGAATATATTCTTGATATTTGGAAAGTTTCAACATGAAAATGGTTTGTCTTTATCAAATTTTATGTAAAAAATTATAAATAAACATCATTTTTATATTTTGGATTTTGATGAATCAAAATACCCAATAGATCTTGGGCTATTTCATGGGGACTTCTCTCGTGTAGGGGCATCCCCTGCAACAAAGGGGTATGAGAGCCTAATTGGGTTTAAATTTTTCTTCATTAAAATTTGAAATTGTTTTTCGTTTTCTTTCAAATGAATTGTTCATGGATTTTACCTATTACAATGTGATTTGGTTGTTTCATTCAGCTTGGTCGTTAGCTCTCTTGGGATGTAGTTTCATTCTATCATTGATAGTTTATTTCCTTTCTGTTTCCATACTTTCTTTATGTTTCTGAGCCTCAAAGATGCCTCTTGGTAGTTTCTACCTATGTGTGTCTATGGTTTCGGGGTAGGAATGGGTTATATGTGAGGTTTTCCTATGTTTTAGAGATGATTAGCAGTAAGTTCTAGGCAAGATATTATGTTTATAGTGTCCACCTTTTACCTAGGAGATGAGATTATGTTATCTCCATTGTGTTCCTCTACATCCTTTAGGACTGTTTTCTCTAGGTGTGGTCTTGTAGCAAGTTTAGTGTTTAGGTTTGGATAGTTTGTGGGTGTAGTGTCGCTTGAATGATCACCAAGATTCTTTGTTTACTATTCAACCCTATTTAGTGGCTTTATTTGGTTTCCTAGGAACCATGTGTCATTAGTAAGTCTAGACTAGAATGTGTGTCCCTTTAGTAGCTTGTCTCCCCCTAGGGTTCTAGCTGGCTACCCGCCTTTTGTTCTCACATCTTAGAGATGTCCTAGGATGTTGGGACTGCTTGCATGTATCCTTGTAATTTACCTTTTGTTTGAGGATATCTCCTTTTGGCCTTTTGTTTAGGTGTTCATCTCCTTGGGTGGATATTCTGAATCTATATTTTAAGTATCTTCTAGTGACTTGCATCAAGATTCATCCTATTAGAGTTTTCAGGAAGCGTGTCTTGGATTAAAGCCGACGGTGCTTTGATCCCCTTGAGTTTTTATGGGTTTAGGTGGATACCTTTCTCTTTGTTTGTTTTCATTTTCTAATCATGATCTATCTCTATTTCTCTCTCTATGATGTTTCCTTTTTCTAATGTTCTTCATGATTTCACTATTTTATTTCTAAGTTGTAATTATTCATGAATTTCTCTGAGTCTTGTTTTTCCATGTTTTATTAGAGGATGTTACTCTGTTTTTTTGGTGTTTTGTAGGAACTGGTGAGATGTTTCAGGTACCTATTAGCATGTGATTTTTTGGTCTGATCTTCCTCATTGGTATCATCTCAGAGCATGACTTAGGTAAGTGAAGGTATGACCTTTATCATGAAGTTTTTTTAGAATTGTTTAATTACGAAGGTGTTTATAATATTTTAATATCATTCAACTTCGGGCAACATGTATCACAATTGATACATGGTAGGGGGACTATTTGGGTCATACCTCTTAGTTTGTTTCCTGTTTAGGATATAACCAAGTTGATGATGTTAGGTGGTGCAGAATCATCATGTGTTTATGCTTTTAATTCCCAAGGTGGAGAGTGTGATGTTGGTTCATGTTAAATCTATTTCTTAATTTTAATTTATAAGGTGGATATTTGTGAATTTTATATTCATGTTTTTGTTAATTAAAATTTATTTTATTTTAATTTTATTTTATGGTGAGTTTTTTGGTGACACAGCTGCCAACCAACAATTTTAGATCCACCGACCATGTGTCTCGGATGGTGGATATGACGATGCTCATGAGCTTGTCAGTCATGGAGGTGAAAAATTCCACCATAGGGGCCTTCGCTCACATGATGAGAGACCTAGTGTTACTTCTCTGTGAGGGTAAATAAAGGGAGAAGAGAGAATCAATGACAACCCTCTTAACTCTTTATTATTTTATGGATAACCGACAATGATCCATTGAGTCCGGGGTGGTGCTAATATTTATCAAGATCTCCAATTTTGGGTTTTGAGTGGGTGATAAGGGTTCTTGGTTTACTGGAGAATTACAGGGAAGTCAGAGAATAGATCTGTGATTCAATTTGACTGAAGTGGAGAGAGCAGCTACGATCTCCCTAATCTGGGTTTCCTACTTCTCCATAGAGAGGGGAGCTCCTACGTCCTTCCTTGTAGCCCACATATAGAGAAAAAAATGAGAGTTAAACCCCATGTATTTTAGGGGTTTTTGAGGATTTTCCTTCTTGTGGTTTGATATATAAGTGAAAACATAGAGAGGATGCCCAATGTCACTCCCTGGTTTATCGGGGTAGCTACAGTGGAGGAATACCATCAACATCCTTATAGATCTAGATGATAATGAAAATTCTTGGATGATGTTAGCTCTAATTAGCTTCATATATGAACAGTAACTCAGTTTTCATCAGAGGGGTTTTCTCGGGGAGAAGCTGAGCTTAGACTACTGTGGTGGACATGGTTGGCAGTGACAAGCTGCTTGGATATGGTTCTTTTCTTAGATAGCGACAACGACTCTTCAGAGATAGTGCCTTGGATAGCAGTGTCAATTATTGAACATAGAAGAAGCAAATATGGGTCACATCAGACTTAGATGGAGACACCAGATTGGGACTACATTGTCCTTTCCTGAACAACAGTGATGATTTTGGATGAATGAAGATGATATTAGTGCTTTGCTATGAGCTTATTTTATGAAAAAGGTTAAACCAAGCCCCAATAAGGGGGTCTCGGTCCTATTTTGGTTTTCTTTGTCATTTTCTTGGGAATTATTATGCCGTTATCTTGTTTATCATCATGTTCTGGTTCTATTTTGTTCGTCATTTTTTTCTATTTGTATTTATTTCCTTGTACTATACTTTATTTTTCATAGTGAAAACCTGTGATGATCCTACCCCGTGCATGTAGGCCAATAGCTGAAGCACGTAAATCCTTTGTGTCCCTTTTACTTATATTCATTTCTGATTTTATTCAATTGATAAATTCCAAAATTGATGCTTGTCGAATTAATTCCAAATATTTTTGATTTTCATAATTAATTATAAGTTGTTTGAACCTTGTTTTGGCTTGGTTTTTCATTGATGCTGCTACCCTTGTATTTCTAGATTTTTTTCTCATATGTATAAATCTACTTTTGGTTTTGTAAATGTGTATGCCATTCTAGAAATTAATTCTCATTGTTTCTAGATTCTTTTTATCGAATCATCATGTACAGATTACATTTTCTATTATTTTATGAGAATTAATTTCAAGCGTTGAATGTTGTAATTTCCACTGCACATGATTTTGTCCAGTGCATGTGTTTTGTTCACTACAATCATATATTCATTTGAATATATTCTAGATATTTGGAAAGTTGCAACTTGAACATGGTTTGTCTTTATCAATTTTTATGAAATAAATCGTAAATAAACATCATTTTCACATTTCAGATTTTGACTAATCAAAACACCCAATAGATCCTAGGCTATTGCATGAGGACTCCTCTCGCACAGGGGCATCCCCCATAACAATTAGCCATGTGATTTTTATTAAGGTTATATATAAATGATTCATAGAATTTTCATTAATTATTATTATGTTTCACATTAAATATTATCTTAACATTATATATTTCTCAGTTTCAATATTAATTTTTTATATCTAATATTAAATATTTTTTAGGTTTACTAATGTAAAGTTTAACCCAATTTTGTTTAATAAAATTATGCATGTTATCACTTATATTATTTCCCTTTTAAAATTAATATAATATGAAAAATGATAAATTTTAAATGTCATAATATCCATATTAGTGTAACCCTTGAGAATAAATTGTTTCTCCACCAAAAAAATACAATAAGATTCCCTTAAATGAGGTTGAAATTCCATCAAATACTAAAAAATGGAGGTACCCTGACAAAAAAACTAGTTGTGGAGGCCTTCCAGGCCGTTTTAACCTTATAAAAATTATTACCTAGATCTCCCTAGGTCTCCATTGCATAGATATTTTCGAAAGCTTCGATTAGATATGTGGTAGAGCTCAAACGAACACCTGGATAAAAAGTCATGGTCATTTGAAGTTCGACACATGTATTCAACTTATTTAAGACCACTTTTTAATTTATTGAATTTTTCTATTTTCGAATTTGTTTAAATGAATTTTAATCAATAGTAATAAGATTTTTTTTAATTAATATTATTTTTCAAATTATTTTATAAATTATTTTGCACAAAATATCTTATATATTACGTGTGATTTCACATTTCGTATTATACAAATCATATTTTATAAAATATATTATATTTATATCAATATAAATTTATTTATATATTAATATATAATTTTTAATGATATACAACATTTTTTATGAAATATACCTTTTTCATCACAATTTTTTTTAGATTTAGCGTTGTTAAAAGACATATCTTTATCAACGCTTAGAAAAACACAGATAAAAGTATCATTTATCAGCACTAAAAAAAGTACTGATAAATGGATACTTTTATCGATATTTTTAGCGTTGATAAAAGCACATTTTATCAGTGATTTTTTTAGCGCTGATATAGTATAGCTCCAGATAAATCTAAATCTGCGGTATTATAATTATGTTTAATAATTCCTAATTTTGGTTAGTTAATTCTAATTAATCCACATTACTAATAATTAATTATTATTTATCTCCCATCATTATAAGTCTATCCTAATTATGATTAATTAAATTATAATTTTGAATGACAACATTTAATTATTTCTAATTAATCCCATGGGGCATGGGTGAGTTAGTGAGCGGTGGTGGCGTCCTGACCCCGAGGTTTCGGGTTTGAGTCCGCACAAGGAAACACACACTATATGCCTTTATCAACTCTTGTGGGCCCCTCTGCCCCGTGTGGAACTGGCCTGAAAGCCCGGGTTCTGTTACACCTGGGACCGCGGCTAGGGGAGTACATAAAGGCGCTTGGTGGTGGGTGATAGCCCACCTATACCGTGTAACCCCTTGGGCCTAAAAACCCAGTGTACTTTAATTTTTTTTAATTATTTCTAATTACTATTAATTAATTACAAATTAATCATAATAATTATTAATTAGCTTAAAATTAATAATTTTAATTATTGAAACTTTTTTTGAAGGGAAAACACCCCTTTTTATTAAGGGAAGAAATTTTTTTCTTTCAATAGAGTTGAGATGTAACCCTTAAATATGATCTGAAAGCCCAATTTGTAGGCAATATATATCCAACATGGCTCGAAGACCCAAACCCATGGGTTAACTTTTGATCCGCATTAGTCCCGCGCACCGTTGAACTAGGCGGCATCAAAACCACCATCTAGAGCCACCAGAGGTAACCCTTAAATATGACACAAAAGCCCGATCCATAGGCAACATGGATCGAATACCCAAACCCATGGTTCAATTTTTGATCTGCATAAGTTCTGTGCATCACTTGTACCTGGTGCCATCAGAACCACAATCTATGGCCACCCTCATACCCCGTGCATAGTCTCCATTGATATCCGGTCCATCTTCCTCCATAATCGCTCCTGTTGTCTCCACTTTGTCCAACCATCCGACCAACGCCACACCTCGCTTGCGTTCCATCGGTAATGTCGTCCCACCGACGTCCATGGATGCCATCGCTAGTCGCCCTGCAAACGTTCCACCCTGGTGTCGATCTAGACCACCCCCATCAAACACCTCACTCAAGGTCAACACCTAAACATGGAAAAATCCACCTAAATAAACACCCATATTCATGAAATTTAATATTTTCTTTCAAAATTCATACAAGTCTCTTTGAACATGGAAATAAATCATGCTAAGTTTTGAATTTTTGGATTTATCATTAATTTTAATTTTTAAATGACACACACTTATAATTACTTTAAATCATAAATTAATTAGAATAAATTAATTGAGATAATTTATTTTACTAAAATAAGTCAAAACATTATTCCATTTTTGTACAATTAGTTTTTTATGCTCACCTTATATTAGCTTGTTCATAATGGGAGATTTTTTAGTTTTTAATCATTAAATTCATCTGAAAAATTAAGTAAATTTTTGGACCAATTTTAATAATCTACTAAATGATATCTTCACACTAAATAAATAAATATCCAAAATAGTAGAAAATATAAAAAAAATCTAAATGATATTTTGACGTGAACAAGGGTTGGAGGCAACTTTAATTAATGAAATTTCCATACATTACTTATAATTAATGCACAATCCTTATCATTAATCCATATTCTTTATCATTAGTTTTAATGGTTTTGTTTTATCCTTATTCATCTAATTAATAGATCATTTTTAAGAAGTTTTTGGAAATTTTTAAAACTTATATTTTTAATACAAAAACTAGTGGTTAATTTAATTGAAATAAAAATATCCATTATTCTTATAACTACACATGCACTCCATTTTTTAGATTATTTAGTTAACACATATATGTAAAACCTCTCCCAAGAATTTTCTTCTTTATGAATCTTCTTGGATCAAATAAGCATTGAAGAAAATTTTAGGTATCAATCTAGTATTTTAATTATTTTTATTATACATCCAAGGAAATAAGATCCAAACTTATTATCATATAAAAATCAAACATACAAATAAAACATTAAAATTTTCCCTTATAATTAATATAAGTTTTAAAATAGGAGTTTAAAAGTTTAACATTCCATTTCAAAAACAAAAATGGTGATAAGGAAAATTTTAAGGATTTTGGTGAATTTTTAGTTTTAAATCATCGAAATTTGGAAATTTGTTTGTCGTCATTTGGTGATTTTTTACTTTTAATAACTAAAAAAACGATTTTCTAGGTTTTGATTCACAATTTTTTTATAATAATGAATTTACATCTTCTTTGGTCTTATTATTTATGAGATTAACCAACTATTGGTGCGTTTTGAGCATTACGGTTTCTCTTTTTTCAGGAGAGAGGGTAACCAAGTTGTCTATTATCATGTGCACTTTGGTGGACCTGATAAGGTGTTGGTTTATTTTATCCCTACTTCATTGCAATATTATTTATTTAAGGATATTTTAATTTTTTTTAAATAGTGATTTTTCCATATTTATTAGAAGACATTTTCATTGGTTTTCAAAATGCAAAACATACTTCATGCAAAGTTCATATTGTCATAACCTTTAGTAATTTGTCAGCATTTTCAATTTCTAAAAAAATATAGTCGTTTTTAATTCCACCATTCTTGATACAAATATGCTTCCCTATTATTCTATAATCTAACAATATTATCAAAATTTTCCTAGAGGTTTGTACAATTCATCAATGAAACACTATAAAAAACCCTACGAATCAATAAAATCAATCTCATGGATCATAATGTATATTATAAAAAAAGAATCAATCTTGTTGGATGAAAAAATATCAAGTATAACCATTTTTAACTTTATATTATATCATTATGTTAGTATATAAATTTAAAAGGAAAATATAAAAAGACCACATAAAGGGAAAATTACTTTAAAGTACCACATAAACAAATGAATTCTATAAAATGAAATTTAATTTTAATAATAATAAAAATCACTAAAATTTTGAAATTAATTAATTTTAAATACCCAAAATATAAAATTAAGAAGTAGTTTTGAACTTAATTACACTTAAGGAATTTAAATTTATTATTATATAAAATCAAAAATATATAATTACAGTTATAAGTCATTTAAAATTAACTTTAATTTTGATAACATATTTTCAAGTAACTATTAAATTATTTACAAAAATTTCATTATAATTGTAAATGAAATTGTATTTACAGGAAAAAATTGTATTTACAGGAAAAAAATAATGTTAAAATTAGACATTATTTTTTGTCATTTTTCAAATTGAAGGCCCTTGGGTAGTATTAATTTGTTTGTATAGTCCTTTTTTTTTATCATTTTTCAATACTAAAAGACTTACACTCACATTTACATGTGGATAATTGAAGAATCATCCTTTCATATATTAAGGACCAACCCAAATACAATTGTTCTAAAAAAAAATAAAAGGATTTCTTCTTGTTGTAAACATTTGAAAATAAAATTATAAATGTAATGAAATTTATTTATAAATTGATTTAAGGGGAAATTGTAAATGTGTCAAAAAATTTATAGATATATTTATTTATATTTATACCTACCTATACAATGATTTATGAATTAAATTATATGCAACATTTTTTTTTATTTAGTAGTAATTTATACTCCTCAAGTGAGATTAATTTAATGAGTTAGTAATTTAAGGGAATTTTTGAAATTTGTGGTCCTTAATTAATTTAAAAAATGATCATTTTTTTGAGTAGAATTAATTTGGTTATTTGGATGTGAATAATAATGATTTTTAGTTGATAAAAATAAAACACACATGTTCTAAACTGTAAGGTTTAGTATATATTTTGTTGTTGGGCGAGAAGGGTCTGGATATTTGTAAATATGGTTCCAGGTTGCTGTGTAAATTGCAAGAATCTATGAAGAATATGAATTTATAATTTTATTTTCTATCCCTATTTTCCTCCCAATTATAAATATAAATTTTATTTCATTCATTTAATCTTAGTTTCCACAAATGTTGGAAAGATGCTGAGGGTAATATAATAAATCATCAATTCATTTACTGGACATATCCACTTACAATTTCATATGCAGCAAATCCTGATGCACTTAAAAGAAGAGGTGACAAAAAGTATGTACTATGAGGCAATCTTTTAGATCTAGGATCTAGTATATGACTACTCCG
The DNA here is from genome assembly GCA_963277665.1 of Viscum album. Classification (NCBI taxonomy): domain Eukaryota; kingdom Viridiplantae; phylum Streptophyta; class Magnoliopsida; order Santalales; family Viscaceae; genus Viscum; species Viscum album. Next base: position 1,300,744,461 of record OY728121.1, read on the forward strand.
CTGTCATCCAGTTATTGCTCCGACAGATCCAGAGTGACGAGGTGGAGATCGCCAAAGCCTAAGCCTAACTAGCTTTCCTATCAATGATACTCACTCTCCATCGTCCCTCCACCTCATCTCGCTTCCACCACCCATAGGATTATCAATTAATAATATCATAATGAAGGACTACATAATGTTTAACATTATAAACATACCATCTACAGCTCAGCCAAGACACTTGAAGATAAATGGTTAAGGCCTCAGCCAAAACCATTTCTGTTTTGTCTCATGAGACCTACCGATGCATCAAGAGGCTATAATAGGCTCCACCCATCACTTAATAAGTGAAATTAATTCCTTATATAAATTAGGCTAAACATAAACAACATATACATATGAAATTTAAATAACTTTCCTCAATCTATAAATATAATCAATAACTATTCTAAGTAGTATGGTGAATGGTATCAAGATAGAACATCCATAGTCAAATTGATCAAAAACCATTTAATAAAATATGTTAGATGATAATTATAAGAGATCAATCTAAATAATTCATAAAATTAAATAGAGGCATTGAAATAGCTGAAAATACTCCAATAAAATCATTGAGGAATTCTTGAGAGAAATATTCCTTTTACTTTACAAAGAAGACTTTTGGAAAAATCATTTTTATTTGTCATAATTGTTTGCATGAAACCAGTAATTAAAAAATATAGTTTTTCAGGACAAAAGTAATAATTTTATAAAAATAATGGTTTCTTTAAATATATTATGTATGATACTTGAAAATGGGCAAGAAATTGGGATGTTCCCTTTAATTGGGTTTGCTTATCAGGAATAATTGAGAAGGAAAAATTGTAAAATATGTATTTAACATTAAAAGAAAGATGAATAAATATAGATAAATGAGTTGGAAGCATAAAAATAGAATTTATAAGAACTATATAAAAATAATGAATAATTACATTGGTGTATATAGGGATAAAGCATAACCCAAATGAAAATGAAGGTTCGAGAAGAAACCGTTACCACTTTGCAAATAGTCAAACCATATGCCCCATAAAATTAATAAGCATCGAATGAAACATTTAATACCATGAAGATAAATATATTCATGATATTATACATCCAAGGGAAGTATACATACACCACACACAATAAATAGTGGTGATTAAAGCATATCTCATAGAAATAAAGGTGAGATGAGAAAATTATGTATGAATGTGTTATGCACTTGATCTAAATGTACTGAATAATCAGATTAAATTAATTAATTAATTAATAACCTTTTCTATATGAATTTTATTTATTATAATTTTATTAAGTTCATTTATTTCCTTTTTTATAAGTTATAAAATACAATTTTATCATTCGAGAGTGTTTGTTTCCTTAGTTTTCATGACCAGTTTACTTTTATACGCATATAGAAGATCATGTAAAATGAAAATAGTTGTCTAGAATTTAAATTATATGTTATTAATTATATTACATAATATTAAATGGTTATATAATTCATTTATTTATTTGGTGTGAGGATGAATCATTAGATAAGACGTTAGTGATAATCGTTTAGATTATTTTGGTAGTTTTTCGATCATCATGTGCTAGTTTTGTATTATAAATTAATATTATGTATATGTACTGGTTACAGAACATTAGATAAGTTTTATTAAAAATATTAAAGTCTATTTTAACCATAAAAATATTTTTATGATCATCCTTGAAAGAATAATTGAAAAACTAAAACACGTCATCCATGTAGGCGGTAAATCGACACTTCACAGATTATGTTTTCATCTTTAAAATAAAAGGAAAAGGAGAAGAGAATTGATGGTGGTTCTATTGACATAATAAAATTAAATTACATAAAATATACTGAATTTATCATGCCACTTTGTACAGGGGAGGTGAGGGAAGGATAATAAAAGAAAAGAAATTGAGAAGAAAATAAAAGAAAAGAAAGAGGATTTTTACCTTTTGAATTCTCCTCCTTGAGAACCTCCTTAAGGTGATTGGTTTTGGCCTTTTGTTGAGATAAAAGGATTATAGATGTGTGGGAGGGTCTTGGGAAGAGAATTTGGTATAAATTGGATAAGGATAAAATCCTAGAAGGTGTGAGGAGAGGAGGTGGTGGGGGGTGGTATTTATAGTGGATGAGAGGGGTGTTTTTTGATTATTTTAATCATTAGTTTATTATTTTGGCTCAAGACTATGAATTGTTTGAGAATTATCACTAAATAAACTAAATAATTAATAAAAGTTTAAGATTATGGTTCTTACATAATTCATGACTCAAGGAATAGTTTATTTATCTCATAATATATTTATACCGTAAATTCTCACATTTTACTATTCACTAAAAGTTCAAGTATTTTAGAAAAATCCCAAAAATTAACCCTAACCATTTTTTTATGTGTAGAATTAAAAAATTAATTCCATTATATGAAAATAATTTTCTAAATTTTATAAATTTAATTTTTAATTAAAACCATCATTAACTTGGAAAATACCAATTTTAAAATTATAACTGATTTTATCACACTTTAAAAAATTAATTAAGGCCTCATAAAATTATATTTTAATCATAAGACAAAAAAATATTAATTTTTAAATACATTTTATTAAAATAAATTTTTCTTTTAAATAATTATATTAATTATAAATATGAAAATAAACATTTATGTTTTAAAAAAATATCAACACTTAATTAATAATTTCTAAAACATTTATTTACATATAATATGATATAAATATACCATATTTTCATTTTTAAGATACCTAGATTTTATTTATAATTTAAAAAGTGAATTTATTGTTCTAATGACCACATTACTATTCCTAACGATCACATTATTAATCCAAAGGTCACAATACTGTTCATCAAAAATGACACTTATAAGAAAAATACAAAAAATTTAACCAAAGTAAATATTGAAATTAATATTTCAAAAATATTTTTTTTTTCAAATATAATTTATAAAAGTTTCAAAATTTATATTTAAAACGAGTTCTCCATTAAAAGGTGGTAAAACCATGTTTAAAAAAATATAGCCTTTTTATGTGTAAAATTGGATTTATTCTTATCTTATGTCTAAAAATATTTTGGATGAATGTAAAAATATTTGATTGAATATATAATTTATAAATTTTCATTAATATATTTCACTAATAGTGTTTAATTTAATTTATTAATATAAAATTTCATCATGGTCATAAAAATAGTTTTTATAAAAATACATCCTTTATGTTCAATTGGTTTTCATTTCGAATTAATTGGTAACCAATAAATTAAATTTTAAACATGTGTAATATATATTTTCATAATTTAATTAATCTCATTCATTACTTCCATTCCCAACATATAGGTGATAATTATAATAATTAAAAAATAATATTAAATCATTTGTTAAGCTCATAAACTATCAAATAAGTTAAATTAAAAAAAATGCATACCATAAAATATTAGGGTGTTACAAAAAAAGAGGATGAAAAATGACGGGAATGGGGTAAGACAAGAATATATTCCCTTATTCAAAACCAAAAAGGTCAAAATAAGCATAAAAAATCAAAGTCTAAGCTATTATAATTATCAAAATCTCAGTCATATTCATCTTCCAAAGGATTGAAGTAACTACCTTTAGGATTTCCCCTTCTTGAGTGAGATATCATATTCATAGTGGGATTTATATGTGAATAATATTTTCTTGAACTTTACTTCTTCATTGGGATTGAAGAAAACTCTTCATTCTCCATTACTTTTCCTTTTTCAGCAGCACCTCAATAAGATATTTTCTTTGGCGATTCTTTATCCTCTATGTCTGACCAATTTCCCCCAATGCTATTTTAGCTCCATTGTTTATTGAGTTCCTCCATGATCTGGGTACCTACAATGAAAAAATAACTAGCATCCATATCAGTGGATTACTTTAGAGAATATCCCTCTCCAAGAGGCCCCTGAGAGTTCTCTGTAGACTAGTTCGAGACATCCTCCTCTCCCTCATGAAGTGCCTGCACCATTATTAGATAACTACCATCTTGATTTTCCCGAGAATCACTCAAATCAAAATAATAGTTATTTTATAATTAATATAATTTTAAAAATATTATTAACTATACATTTTTTAGTTTCATTAAAAGAATAATATTATTTATATCTATATATCGAATAATATATTTTATATTTAAATAAATTAAAATATGATAAATAATATAACACACACACATATACAGTTATATTCAAATAAAGTTAATAATATTTTTATAAATAATTTATAATAATATAATTTTAATAAAATATTTAGGTAGATTCACTTTATTTATCTATGCATCAAATATTATATTTTTATTTTTTTACTTTAATACACTATATAATATAATATATACATATAAATATTTTCAAATCTAATTATTCACAATTTAAATTATAAATATATATATATTTCTAAACAATAATATTTTCCAAAATATAAATTATATTATTTTATACATAAAATTTAAATTATACAAACACTATATTTAAATTTTTTAAATTATTCAATACAAATTAAATCATAAAAAGAACAATAATTCATAGATAAATTAAATCATACAAATAATATTAATTCACATATTCATACAACTATACAATTTAAATAAACAAATCATACAATAAATAAATAAATAAATAAAGCAACTGGAAAACTAAAATTTTTAAATAAAAAATTTACCTTCTCAAAATCTGAAAATTAATATTTTGAGAGAATGATTCAGGATAAATTCACTGAAAAATATCATATTAGAATAAAGTAAATGGAGGGTTGAGGGGGGGGAGGCCTCTATTTATAATTTTTTTTGTGGTGGGAGGTGTGAAATATGTTAACACCTCCTATGCATTCATTATAAAGAAAGAATGAACGGGGTTCACACTTCTCGGTGAACACAGGAATCAAAAACTGGGTTCACGCCTCCCTTGACACCCTTTTCAAAATATATAAAACCTTATCCCATTTTTTTAAGAAAATAAAACATATTATAAAAAAAACTCTCCAATCAACCAGATTCACGTAAGCATAACAAAGTTATGAAGATGAAAATAGATAAGTGATCAACGATGACTAGAAAAATGGGAATTGAAAATCAACAGTTGGATTTCATTTTCATTTGGAGAACCAAGATGAAAAATAACATTAAGGAGGCCACTATTCCCAACATTTATGAAAGGGTTATTGGAAGTAATCATACATTCACTCTTAGAAATATATTCTTTTATCAAATAATTGTTATCATTTTCATAAGGGTAACATAAATAATGTGTGTGTATATATATATATATATTAACACAAACCCCAAAACCCTATTACAAGCCATGAAATTCCCAGTTTAACCCTCCATCCATGACTGTGGGTACTAAACCCTGAGTCTCATTATGTGGCCCTGTAGGTTCACTAGGTAAAACTTCTGCATGACCACACACACCTACATAGATGGTGGATTTAAAATTTATAGAATAAAATTACAAACCTCAAAACTGACCACCGGGAATCTAACCCCAACATCCAAGAAGCCAAGGGTGTGACTTACCACTGGGGCACCCCGACTGGGGATTTTCAAAAAAATTATATAATCGTATCTATAAAATTCATTATATAAATATATATGTGAATCTATAAATATATAAATAAAAATATTTGTATTTATGTATATTTATTTAAATATTTTAGTATGATAGTGCATGGTATCATGAGAAGTGATATTTTTTCCCTGATCTTTGCAAGATGCATCCAAGACCTAAGGTCTGACACCCATTCTCTAGTTAGGGAAGGGTCATGTTCTGGAGATCATAATTTATATAGGTGTTGATATTGATGTTGAAAATATATATTTATATAAATATATTCACACACATGTATGCATGATCCCACACACAAAAATATATGTGAAATTACACACACAAGATAATAAATCAATATTAAGAGTCCAAATAAGTGGTTTGAATGCTTCACTACAAGGCATAGGGGAAAAGTTCAAATCTAGACTCACTCATAGAAAATATTAATTAGTGGCATGGGTGTTGGAGTTGGTGGCCTAGAACCAACTACTTTTTACTTTATTCATTAATAAAAGCCTTATCACATCTTGATTGTTCTTCTGCGTGACAATGCATGTGATAATGTCCCAAAGATTTTTATTACTTTAAAGAGTCATAGCGGATCCCTGCTATGACGAGAACCCAGAAGTGCCATAACACTATTCTTGAATATATGTTCTATGGCCGGATGATGTTATTTGAGGGACACAAATAATACAGGTCATTAGGGGTGAGGAATCATAAAAATTTGAGGCACCTTCTCATGGTGTGCACCCTTGGTAATATCCAGGAGGATATTATGAGAACGAGACCCGCCAGTAAGAAATACACACTTCATAGTGTCATTGGATATTCCTATCTACAGACGTGTTTATTTGTCCTTAGATTTTAAGTTTATTATTATTGGGTATTACAACTCACGCACTTAGATGTATTGAAGAAAACTGTGACGACACACTATTCTCAATGAGGTAGGATACGTTGGGTGCATCACGAGTAATACTACATAAATAGATAATGCGAGAAAGGATTTGTCCCTTCTGTTCCATAACGGAAGTAGATATCTCAGGCCCTTTGATGGAATTGATATAGCCTAAATAAATCCATGGCCATGGTAAGGAATGGGAGAGTTCAATTCCGGAAAGTCAAAGAAAGAATAATCGAGGACATGGGTTGATGGCACTAGCATGCAACCCGCTTGATTAGAGATATCGAGAAAAAGAGATTATATTACACGGTAAACGTTTGTAGGAGGTGACACGTCATTGCAGTGTTAACTTATTTCTCTATGGGTGCCTTGGCGTGTTGCTAGACGCTAACCTTGGACTTTAGGCAGGCTCCGCCTAATGCCACTGAGAAAGAGGCCTAGAGGGTCACACACTAAGTATGTCCATTTATCTCAGTTAAATATTAATTTAACAAGTTAAATAAATATTATTCCCGAATATGGTTTAATAATTATTTAAGAATTCCTAATCGCATTTATTTTGACAATAGTTATTCGAGAGAATATATTGTGGGAGAAATAATATATTTATTAGCGAGTAATGCAGTTACATTTATTTAAGAAATAAATATCCATTAATCAATGTCTAATAAATGTGAAGGAGGAGATAAAGAAAAATGGAAAATAAAAGTACACACCGTGTATATTAAATATACACGCCGTGTAGTTTTGTAAAAAACGAGTACACGCTGTGTATTAATGATTACACGCCGTGTAGTTTTCCAGTCAGGATTTTGAGGATATAATATTGTTTATTAGATGATATTAATTATAATCAGCGTGGGCGCATTTCAAGGAATTAATAATTCTACATGGGGGTTTCAATAAGAGTTAATGAAATAAATAAAATGCGTAACACATTTATTTATTATCATAACTCTGTAAACCTCAAACCTGATTATAAATATCCTCACAACCCCAACACTTTTCCATCGATTATTGTGCACAACAATTCTGGAGAATTCTTTCAATGCTGAAAGAACTCCTTCCTCCAAGAATGCTCTCAAGACCGAGAGACCAAGGCGATCGAAGGTGGACATCGCAAGTGAAGGTTCTTCCATGCTAGCACCCGGAGATCCTTTCAGTGACATCTGGAGATACGTGACACACATGTGGATCACCGCTAGAGGAATCCTACACTTGGATTCTACGACGCAATGACGAATCATAGGATCATGACCAAAGACATCAACGAAGAAATAATTCCACTGAGGTAATTCTTTATAATTAATTAAATTAATTATAACCAACATATGATGATCCTATTTCTATGGTTCTGGGATTTTCTCTTAAGTTTTTCATTCCTCATTCTATTCTGAAGATTCGGCGTTTTACATCGTGATAGATCTCGAATTGAACGTTGTTTAGCATTAAAATTAAACTTGGGAAAACCCACCAACGCACTTCCGCTGCGCCTGGAACCTACAATGGGTTGGGGTAAGAGGACACATTACAGTTTTGGGGAAATACCAAAGTAGGCTATCAAGATGGTGGGTGGAGTCAATGCAGATGATTAATGTAACACCCCACCTTGGTCCACTTATCAATACCCAGAAAAGAGATATCTTAGGGCTTCAGGCACACCTCCCTATATGCTAGAGGTTTCTAACTAGTAGTGAGAACCTAATATATACAATAGGGAGACTATTCACTCGACTTAGAGTAAAAAAATAGCAGAAAAATAACTAAAACATCTACAACATGTAATCATATTACATAGAAAGAAAAAAACAGAGTGCTATATCAAATTCCCAATGCAGAATCATACAAGTTTACATCCAAGAAAATAAGAACCAAAATTATTATCATATAACTATCAAACATACAAAAAAAACATTTATATATTCCCTTCTATTTAATATAAGTTTTAAAATAGGATTTGAAAAGTTATGCATTTAATTTAAAAAACAAAAATGGTCATAAGGAAAATTTTGATGATTTTTCTAATTTTGTAGTTTTAAAACTCTATTCATTAGGAAATTTCTCAGTCATCATTTTGTGATTTTTTACTTTTAATAATAAAAAAGTGTTTTTATAGGTTTTGATTCACTCTTTTTTTTATCATAATGAATTTATGTCTTCTTTTGGTCTTATTATTAATGATATTAACTGACTATTGGTGTGTTATGAGCATTATAGTTTCTCTTTCACTAGGAGATAGGGTAATTAAGTTGTGAATTATTATGTATGCTTTGAGGGACTTGATAATGCGTTGATTTATTTTTTACCTACTTCATTGTAGTATTTTGTATTAAATGATATATTCTTATTTTGTTTAAAAAAATTGATTTTGTCCATATTTATCAAAAAACATTTTTATTGGTTTTCAAAACGTGAAAAATACTTCATAAAAACTTCATATTTTCATAAGATTTAGTAATTTGTCAAAATTTTCAATTTCTAAAGAAAAAATTATAGTCTTCATTCATTACACCACCCACCATAAAAATAAACTTCCCTACTATTCTATAATCCAAAAATATCAGCAAAATTTTCCTAGAGGTTTATACAATTCATCAATGAAACACTATAAAAAAACCCTACCAATCAATAAAATCATTCTCATGGATCATAATGTATATCACACAAAAAATAATCAATCTTTTTGGATGAAAAAATATCATGTATAACCATTTCAACTTTATATTATATCATTCTATTAGTATATATATTTTAAAAGAAAATAAAAAAATACCACATAAATGGAAAATAACTTTAATGTGCCACATAAATAGATGAATTCTATAAAATTAAATTTAAATTTTAATAATAATAAAAACTACTAAAATTTTAAAACTAATTAATTTTAAATACGTTAAATTTAAAATTGGAAAGTGACTATGAAATTAATGTCAATTAGGGAATATAAATTTATTATTAAATAAAATCATAAATCTATAATTATAGTCATAAGTAATATAAAATTAACTATAAATTTGTTAATAGAATTTTAAGTAACTATTAAATTATTTACAAATATTTCTTTTCATTTATGAGTGAAATTGTATTTATAGGAAACATTATTTTTAATTTAGCCGATTAACACAATTATAAACCTTATTAGATATTAAATTCAAATACAATCCCTCAACACAAATTAATTTCATGAATTAAAAAAATTAAGGCTCTTGAATAATATAAATTTTTAAATATAGTGTCATGATTCTCGCTCAAATTTACCCAAGAGATGAAGGTAGAACGGTCCTTGTAGTCTAGCTTGGGTTATCAAATCCACAGAGACCTAAGAAGTAACCTATAGACACGCACATTCTAAGGATTGTTTTTGGCTATAAAGTGGCCAAATTTGGGTTGATTTTAGATGGGTTTAAGTGAACTCTAAGAGAATTAAGTGAATTCAAATTAAAATAATGAGTTGATCCTAGGTTATCGCTCGGGGTGGATTGGACGTATTTTCTTTTTAATGATTTCAATTTCTTAAATTTGAGATGGGTTCATTTAAGGAGATAAAACATAATCATCACTTACTGGTTTAATTCCTAAACCCTTTAATACTAATCACCTATACACTTGAAGGATCATGGTTTTGATCACTACAAGGTAAAGGTTCGTATTAGCACTTGAAGTGTGTGGCCTTAAATTCAACAAGGACGATGGAGTTTAAAAACCATCAAATAAAAATCTCAATTAAAGAAGTGATTATACATTAATGAGGTGATAAATAACATCCAATCCAGACCCTTGATACTCCCTTGTATCAACCCATAAGTGGGTTAGCCCTCCATTGATCACATGGTTTCAATGGAAGCGGAAAGTAGACTCATAAGGGAGGAAATGGAAAAGTAAAAAAAATGCAATAAAATAACAATCACTCCACCGTTGTGTGATAATATCACAAGGTTTGGTATGAAAAAGTTCACACCTTGAACCCACGGTATAAAAGTGATAAGGATAAGAACAGAATAATAAGAGAAGAATAACTTTTATTAAGAAACAAGGATGATTTAAAACAACTTACACGTGGAAGATAAATTTGAGACAACAAAACCGCAACATAACATTACAATGAAAGGAAGCTCAAAATATTCCTAAATCCACCAAAAACACTGCCTTAAATAGGCATTTTTTGATCCCTTGGGTCGATACTCCAACAGTACAAAGCATCTCAATTAATTTTGGTAGGCCATAGGTGGTGGAAAGCTTGTGGAATTTGGACTTTTCCACATTTGACCTGACGTGGCAGCCAGCTTTCATCCACCGAACAGACGCGTTTGGATGACCTTCTAGATGGCCGAATCAGAGTGGGACATAGAAAAGGAAAATGGAGATACGGATGTATTATAACCGTCTGTAAAATATGGGCCCATTTGGAGTTGTTTATTAAGATATATGATCAAATTAGTGGGATGTTTTTCTGGGCCGAAGAATCTGGACCAGAATTTTATCTTTAACTTGGGCCGCCTAAATTACCACCATGGAGGCCGAATTAGCATTATCTCATGAAGAGTTATTTGTTACTATACATGTCTTATATCATCTCAAGAAATTTGGGATTAATTGGGCCTATATGTTGGTCCCCACAGTCTCATCTGTGGGCTGGTGTCCAATCTGCCTTCTCCAGAATTGCTTCCTTTCATTTCCAAATATCTCCATCATCCTCCATGAATTCTCCACTGATCCCTGAATCAAACATGTTAATATTTAAGTTTAGATCAATTTCCAAAAATATAAAATTAAAATATTTATAATTATATTCCTTAAAATCATATGAATCATTGGGCACTTCAAATGATGTTCAAAAATGTACCTCATAATAGCGCATTTTAAGAAGGTATTACAATCATAATGTGAAATGATGTTCAAAGTGTAAAATGCACTAAAATGGTGTTTATGAATAATAAATAACATGAATATTATGTATATTAACAATGAATATTAGCCTCATTTAGTTGCTAATCATGTCATTACCAAGAATTAATGTTAAAATCAAACATTTTCCTAACATTTTTCAAATTGAAGGGTCACGTGTAGGATTAATTCATTTTTATGGTCTATTTTTAACATTTTTCAATATTTAAAGACTTACACTCACATTTAAATTTGAGTAATACAATAATAATCCTCTCTATATTGAGGACCGACCCACATATTTAATTAAGTTAAAAAATACATTTCTTAAAAAAACACATATTATGAACAAATATCAGCTATTAAACATAGAATATATATTGCATAAATTTCAAAATATTCAAAATATTTAAATATATATATATATTACCACAAAATCCTTTTACATCAAATTGAAATAATATTAAAATAAAAATGAAAAAAGAAATTTCTTGGATGATGGGTTGACCAACATCTATGAAGGAAAGACATCTTAAATATATGTCCCATTTTTCCTATTTCAATTTAGTCCGTCTAAAATGTGGCATAGTATTTCTAATTAAGACTTGTTTTAGAAATATGGGGAAGTTTACTATAGGTATGTGGAACTATGACCCATTAAGAACCCCACATGGTTATAAAAAAACCTTCTCACGTATGGGCACTTTTATAATTTCCCAAAATATATATTTTCATGAGAAAATAAATTTTCACTCTCATTTAAGATACAATAAACATTCCCCATTAGATCTAATGTCCTTACACATTCTTGAATATATCTATGATCGAGTAATAAAATTAATTCTGAATAAGGACCTTAAATTTAAAAAAATATAAAAAATTGATCATAATATAAAAATTATTTCAATTAAGAATATCAAATTGAAGAAATCATGGGGACCAAACATAGTTAGTGTACATGGATTCCATTTTAAATTACATGAATTTAAATCATTCTACACAATCAAAACTCTCAATAGACCATCGTTAGGTAGTAGGTTCATTATTTATGAACATTAATTCATCATCATTAGCAACGATACATCCATATATCTCTGGATCTTAATGAATTCCACATGAACTTCAAGGTTCTTATGTATATTTAGTCAGTTTTTTTCAAAACACTTTTTTGAACTAGATCAACCTCTATTTTAGGAACACTTCCAGTTCGTTGGTTTTGAATTTTTTTTAAGTACAAATTTTCTTATACTAATTACTCGATCCATTTATTTTCTCTCAAGAAAAACACCATATTGATCTACAAACACTTGGTGTTCAATAGGGTTATATAAATAATATCCCTTTATTTTATTTGGATAAAAAATAATAATTTTTATAACTTAGAGCCAATCTTGTTAGGAGAGGATCATCATATGAGTTCTTTTCAATCCCAAATCCTCATAAAAATAAATAATGGTATGTTTCCTTGCCTATATCTCATATGGTGTCTTTATGATTACTTTATAATTAACACAATTTAGTAATAATGTAAAAATATTCAGAACATAACCCCTAAATTTCAGAAGAATCTCACACTGACTCATCATTGATTATACTATGTCCAAAATGACACGATTCCTCCTATCAGACACACCATTCCACTATGGTGTTCCAATATGAGTGATTTGTGGAAATATTCCAAAATCTCTCATATTATTTGGGAATTAATGTCTTAAGTATTCACTACCCTGATTTTATCATAGAATTTTAATAATTTTTTACCTTTGATTTTGTACTTTGTTTTGAAACTCTTTAAAATTTTAAAAAGGTTCATACTTGTGTCTCATTAGAGTCATGAATCCATATCGACTAAAATCATCAGTAAAAGTAATGAATTATCTAAAACTAAAACTTTCTTAAGTACTCATTGGTCTAAAAAATCACTATGTATGAGATCTAACAGTCCACTACCCCTTTTCACATTTTCCATTAAAAGGTGATTTGGTCATCTTTCCTAATAAAAAATATTCACATCTCCCAAATTATTCATAATAGAATGGTTCTAATAATACATCTCTATGGAGTCTCCAGATGTGTTTCTTATTTATATATTCATAGATAAAATACCAAAGATAAGTCGTGTAAGATCCTTTCTTTTTATAGGTATGTCCCTCTTTGATTTTTTGTGTTAAATGAATTTCTTTGGGGTTTCCTTTGTCTTTAAGACTTCGTGGAAGAGTCTTGTTCAGATATGAAGAGTGTTTATTGGGGAAAATAACTTAAATACTAGGGATGTAAGTTTTTTTAATTAATTTATTCTATATATAAACATTTTAAATGGGTTTATGAGGTTTTTACATATTTTGGAAGGCTATGGAGGTGGTTCAGGTCCTTTTTGTGGAAAATGGGTTGAAAAATGTCTGTTGAATGATTACAAACCATGTACAAGTTACACAACATGTAAATTTCACTAGATATATGGCATGAACTGGAACAAGGTTTGAAATGGTTACATGGTGTGTAAACTCGTCACATCATGTAAAATTCAAGCAGGATAAATATTAACCCGAGGTGACGAGTTTTTCGGCGTATCCCTCTAAAAAGAAATACATGACGTGTAAAAGAGTTACACGCTATGTAATATCTCGACCAACAATTTTAAATAGAAACATGCATGATATTTTTCTAATTCCTTTAGTGAATCTTCATCCTCTCACCCTAATATGGTTCTCTAAGTTATTTTAGAGCACCATCCCCCTTTTTGGACATCCCATTTGTGTGATCGATCCCTGGTAAGTCTTTGGCTTTGGTTTTCCCTTCCTCTTCCATTGTTCTCCATTAGGGAAGTGAAATCCTTGGACCACTTTGGGTTTTGATCTTGACCTAGGTTGATCTAGGTTCTTTTTTCACTCTTTTAACCTTCTTCATCATTGGTGTTACCCTTTGGAAGTACTGTGTTAATCACTGGTTAAAGGTAGGGGTCTAAATCCTAACCCTATGGTCTGTTTAATTGTAAAGTATGTGAAATATTAAAACTGAGTCAACATAATGTGTGCCTAAATTAATTAAATAATGAATTGGATTTATTCATTGGAATCCCTTTGGATATAATTATTTATGACCTAGATTATGGCTACCATTCGGGTGAGAGAACCCATGAATATAAATGAATCGATGAATAAATTAATATTTTTTTAGCATGACATGAGTTTTGGGTGATTTATTAATATATATTCACCTTGTATTGGCTTGATTATTTAAATTATTGGTATATTATTGGTTTATGACTAAATGAAAAACAAAATGTGTAATTTAAAGATAAATGGAAATTTTCATAATTAACTATTGATTCTTATGATGTGATACTGTGATATCCTTATTGATATGCCTTTTGAGTCATGTTATAATGATTATATAGTGGGCTATTCCTTGTGATTTATATGATGTAATACTTATATAGTGGGATATGCCTAGTGATTCGTGGCATAATGCTTATATAGCGGGCTATGCCCAGTGAAACGTGCTAAAATTATTATATACCGGGCTTGTCCATGATACTTGTTGTAATGATTATATAATGAGCTTGGACCTGATACATGTTATAATATTTATACACTGGGATAAACCTTGATTTATTGTTGAAATGCTTATATAGCAGGCTTGGCCCATCCATCCAACGACCTAGATTTGTGTGATTTTCCATGGATATATGGTGATGGTTGGCATGATTGTGATACATGATTAGAGACATACCGACATGGAACTGAAGTAGGTTATTTTGATATATGGATATAGTTGGAGTGATCAAGATACATTCTCAGAGATATTACAATATGATCTGAAGTAGGTTGATGTGGTATTTATTTAATTGTTTAATTAATTAATACACCTATTTATTGCATTATTTCATGCACTTATTATTAGACTAGATATGATTATACATGGTGGTGTAGACCTACTAAGTTATACTCACAAACTATTTGGGCCAACATTTGGTACCCAAGTAGATTATATGGATGAAGAATTTGAAAAGGGAAAGGAACCCTAATGTTGATTGTTTCTTGTTGGATGGGTTGGAGTTTGGAGATGGGACTGACATGCAGCTCAAGACCAGGGACTTTTGAGTCTTTATTTGAGTTTTATATTATTTTATTTCTATTACTTCTACCATTTCTTTTAGTTATATTCTATCATATCATTACATTATTACTTTATTATTTACTAGATTATTCAGTTGTCTTTTACTGTTGGTTTTTCTTTTGAATTGTATTATTCCCATTATTTTCCCTACTATGATATTTAATGTTATATAATTATTAAGTTGTGTTATAACTCTATATTTAGGTATTATAGTCTCCCCACTATACTTATCACACCCCTAATTCTAGTCAGCAGCCTCTAGTTTATAGGGAGGCATGCTTGAGGCCCCGCAACCAACCCGTTTTGGCCATGTGAGAGAGTTCCAGATCAGGGAATGTTAAAAAATGGAATTAGAGGGAACCAAGTTTATTTTATATTTATTTACTATTTAGGAAATTAATTAATGAGACTAGGATGTGTTGGGACTTGGTAATGATATTATGCATGAGAGTATCCAACCCATGTACATGGGAAAATTCGATTGCCCACTGATGGATTGTTGTTTATACTATTTGCTTATTATAGTTGATGTTATTTCACCTAGGGTGTTTCACATGTTGTGTGAGGATATTATTTTGTGACGTTACTGGCTCTTGATATTTCTACTCATGGCCCGGTATAGAATGAGATGAGTTTTCATGCATCATGATAGGCACATTGGAATATATATTGACATGCATTGTTCATGATATGGACATAATTATTTCATGTGATATATACTTTTCTAATTGAAATATGATATAATATACTTGTTATATCTACTAAATGACTGAAATGAACTCATATGTTATGCTAAAACACTTGCAATCAATGTTTATAGTGATCAAGAGCTAGTGGTTCTTTGTTTTTTTTCACCTTTTGAGGTTGACCTTGTTATAACAATTGTTCTAAAGAGTGTGTTTGTATTATAGAGAAAATGAATAGTCATCATCTTTGAGTTGAGGATCAGGATAGTGGGAATCAACATGATCCTAACAAATATTAACTAGATATTCTTATAGCTCTTGAGGATCAAATGGATGTTCAGTTTCACGAAAACTTCCTAAGGGTCATGCGATCCATGAAAAGGGAGACTATTCGCACCGTTTATTCGATGTTTGAGCTAATGAGAGAGTCCTAAATATATAATCCACCTATTTTCACTAGGGAGGGATTCCCCTAGGTGTCCATGTTCTAGATAAAATTAGTCCAGATGATATTTAAGCATCTTGAGACAACCACAAATTGGATGGTGAAGCTTTCTACATATATACTTTGTGGACCTTCCAAGCATTGGTGGGATATTCTAGAACAAGATGGGCAAAAAGAGGATTTATCTTAGAAGGAATTTGAGGTAAAGTTTTATGTGGCTCTAATTTGACATAGTTTTCCACATCTTTTATATTAGTTTTTAGCAATTTAATTAATTAATACTGCACTTTTTACTAAATAAATGCACTTTGGTATTTTTATAATTAAATTTATTAATTTATCATTTTTATATGAAATTGTTTATTTTTTACCATATAATATAAATAATTTAGTTCTACTAGTATAATAATTAACTTAATTAGTTGTGTTGTTTTAAATATACTTGAATTTTAAATTATATGACATGTTTATTATTTAATCAATTAATCTTTTTAAAACTAAATTAGTTTTAATTTAAAATTTCATCCTTTAATTTTGAATAATTGAAATAAATTAACTTTATTAAATGTTTCAATCTAAATGATTTAATTGCATCCTCTAAATTTAATTTAAAAAGTTCTTGTTCTAATTAATAACTAAATTATAGTGATTAATAATCTAGATAGTCTTTATTATAAGTTTAATTATTTAAGTTTTAAATTTAAATTAATTAATGTGATTATAATATTTAATCTTCTCTTAGTTAATTAATTAGTTAAGTAATTTATATTTTTAAATCTTTAATGTTTTAATTTCATGTTTGCAGTTTAAAATAGGTTTATTCACTGACATAGTTTTAATTGACTCACTGTTCCTTCCCCATTAATTAGTTAATTTAATAAATTAACTCATTAATATCTTTTTATTTCAAAAAAATTTTATGTTTTAATTTATTTTGCCAACTTTGTTATAGTTTTTAATTTTAGTTCATGTTTTTTAATTAATTAGTTAATTAAAAAATTTAATTAACTTAAGTTTTTTTTAGTTTTTGTTTTGTAGTTAATTTGATGTCTCACGGACAGTTCAATATTTTTGCTTGACGGTGAGACTAACGCACAACCTTAACTGTCGGTAGCAGCCTGCTACCGACACCGACAGTGCACCCTGCTACCAACGTTCCTTTTTTCCTTGTTACCGACACTGAATGAGTCGGTGTCGGTCTCACCTCCCTCCTCCTTTTAGTGTCGGCGCCATCACCTTCCTTCGTCAGTGTCAGTCTCCCCCATTTTCTTCCTACGACTGACGCAACCCAGCTTCATTTCTCCACTCATTGATAGTGAAATTCCCAACTCATCTATCGACAACCTTCCTCCCACCGACATCGATGTTCCCAATCTTCTACCCACCAATGTTGCTTCTATTCATCTTACTTCCATACAACTTCAGAACCAGATTCATAGCCACCACTACAGATTCATCTTCACCAATTTAATACAAATCAAAACCCACATTTCTCTACTCATATCTGCCATCGCCAAAACCACTTCCCCATGAAGGATCTGGGAGTCCATGAATCCATAGAGGAGGATCGTTCACTTCCGTCATGTGAGGGAACATGGAGTGTTGTGCCACCGCTGCACCTCTTGACGAGGCCACCGCCAGACTTCCACCGTGGCGCCACTGCCCTGTTTACCAGCACCCCCATGAACCCCAAACCAGGGGTGTCTGCCACTGAGATGGAGTGAAGCCTGACCTGCCGCCACACCGGAAGGCCGATCCGCTATCATTCGTGGAGGAAGAATATCCTAGAGCCGAAGACAAAGCTTCACGAGGAAGGGAGAGGCGCCATCACACAAGCTGAGTCCCCGGATCCACAGCCGTCCAAGCCGGTCGTGAACCTAGAACTCAAGGCCGCGTGGGAGGAGCCCGAGCTTCCGATCGCCACTGGAACGAGTTGTGAGGAGGTGCAAGATGGGGTCTCCTCACCTCTGGAGATGAATCTGACACCGGGAGGGAGAAGCCGTCACAATAGCGGGTTTGTGTAGAAACCAGACGAACCCTATGCCTCCCTTTCGGTGCAATGAAGGAGATAGGGGGGGGGGGGGGATTAAAAAAAACTAAACTAAATACTAAATTAACAAAATAATAATAACATATAAAACTAATTAAACAATAATAAAAATAAATAAGTTAATAGTAATAAAAAAATAAAATATAAAACCAATTTATTAAATTAAATATATAAAACTTAACTATTAATAATAATAATTTATAAATGAAATTAATTATTATAATAAACTAATTAAATCTAATAAATTTAAAATAATAATTTTAATAATATTTACATAAAAATAATAATTATAATAAACTTATCAATTATAATAAACATTAAATAAATGTCAATTAGCTTAAAAAATTAACTATTAATTCTAAAATAATAATAATATTTTATAAAGTTTTCAACTTTAATAATGTTAAATAAAAAATTTATTAATTATGTTTTTAAATAAAATAAATGTTCAACGTAAATAATATATAATAAATTAACAACATATTTTTATTAATTTAAACTAAATAACATAATAATACATTAATCTTAAATTAACTAAATATTTATTAAGAGTTAAATTTTTATTTTAACATCTAATTAATTAATTTTCTCTTTTTTTACTTTATAGGTACATGAGAGAGATTTAATCCCATCCATATATATTCAACAAACTCCCGCAGAGCCAGTTACCTGGGAAAAGATACAGTGATGTGTGTTGCATGAAAAAACACAAATGTGCAGTATTGTAGGTTATTAATGTAATTTTGAGGGCCATAATGACCTCTGGTCTTATCAAAGTTACTAATACAATTCTATCCTGAGATGTTGAGGGATGAGAAGGCTCATGAGTTCATGTACCTAACACAATAAGTCATGTTAGTGCCAGACTATGTTGAATATTTCACCAACTTGTAGTGATTTTTACCATATTTGGAAGCTGATGAGATCTCTAGGGTGAGACATTTTCAAGATGTGATTCACAATGAGATAAGGTTGTAGGTGAATGTGTTTCGTCTGAGTAGTTTTGTAGATGTGATGAATCTAGAACTCATCACAGAAGGGAATCTGAGAGAGGCCTTGAGAAGTGGCTAGAATATTTTAGAAGGGAGAACTAGAAACTCTTATTATAGTGGAAAGAAGTGTCACTATAACAGTTTTTCTCAAGGAAATAGTGGATAAAGAAGTTAGGGAAGTGGGAGGCCATCTTAGTATCGTGTTACGTTGTAGTTCTATTAGTGTGGAAATATGGGTCACAAATAGCCTCAATGTCCATACCCCGATTTGGAGTGTCATTATTTTAGTATAATGGGCCACCTAAAAATTCTTTGTAGGGGAATACAATAGTATGGAAATGGTAGGGTATCATGATAGGTAATGGAGTCTGGGAAGGACTCAGTTACTCCTCAGTAGGAAGGTAGATGAAGTTCCCCAAGATGTTCTCATCAAGGTAGGGGACATGGAACCCCAATACAAGCGTAGAAATACCAATAAAAGGAAATAGCTTAGGGGATTTAGGCTAGAGACTAGGAAAAAGGGGATGTTTAGCTACACATTATACAGACTACTCCAGCTATAGTGGATGCATGACCTTCTACTGTCAGAGGTACTATTCTTGTATCATCTACCCTTGGTTGTTTTTTGTTTGATATGAGAGCATCACATTACTTTTAATCCACAATTTTTTGTAAAAGGTTTGGGATTTTATATGAAAATATTAGATGGTGTTTTTACTATTGACACACCATTGGGAGTATAGTTAGATAATATCAAACATTGAAATATAAGTTATCTAGAGATTGTTAGTTACTATTTCTTTTGGGATCTGTTTGTGATGGAAATGATAGGCTTTGATTTGATTCTTGGTATGAAATGGATAGTTCTATACCAGTCTCATATTGACTATTATTGGAGGAGCATTACTTTCTATATCTATTAGGAGGCTACTATTCTCACCAAGGTGAGTGGTATCTTTAGGCTGGTTGTGTAGGACTAATTCAGTGTAGATTGGATTTTCTCACGGATCAGATAGTCAGTTTTACTCTAGATGATAATGGAATTTTGTGAAATTATTTTCCTCCAATGGTAGTTTTTTTTCATATGTTTTTCCTAACAATTTATATAGCTTACCACTAGAGAGAGAGATCGAGTTCATGATTGAGTTTGTGCTGGGAGCAGAGCCAGTTTCTATCCCACCTTATAGGATAGAACATATAGAGCTTTGGGAGTTGAATGTTCAGTTGGAATATTTGGAAGATAAGGGTTTAATATGGCCCAATATATCTCAATAGGGTTCTCTAGTTATCTTCTCCATGAAGGATGATGGTACTTTGCGCTTATATGTGGATTATTGAAGATTTAACTAGATAACGATCAAGAACTAGTTTCCCCTTCCATGTATCAATGATCTCTTCAATCAGTTGATAGGTGCTAAGATCTTATCCAAGATTGATTTGAGATATGGATACTACTATTTGTGGGTGAGAACATTAGAGATGCCTCAAACTACTTTTTGGAGCAATTATGGATTGTAAAAATTCATAGTGATGCCATTTGGTTTAACTAACGCACCGACAATATTCATTACTTTGTTGAATTGGATATTTCATCCTTTTCTAGATCAGTTTTGGTGGTTTTTGTTGATAAAATTTTAGTGCACTCCCAATTAGCATAAAATCATGCCCAACGCCTTGAAATTGTCTTCAGTATATTGAGATAGAATCATCTTTACTCCAAGGTAACCAGATGTAGTTTGTAGATTGATAAAGAGAACTTAT
The DNA here is from genome assembly GCA_963277665.1 of Viscum album. Taxonomy (NCBI): domain Eukaryota; kingdom Viridiplantae; phylum Streptophyta; class Magnoliopsida; order Santalales; family Viscaceae; genus Viscum; species Viscum album. The sequence continues at coordinate 1,300,765,877 of OY728121.1, forward strand.
TGGGTCATGTCATCTTAGAGGATGAAGTGTCAGTAGACCTGGATAAAGTGTCACCCATGGTATCTTGATAGAATACTAATAATGTCTTCAAAATTAATAGACTTTTTTGTTTTAGAAGGTTATTATCAGTGCTTTATCCAAGACTTATCCTATTTTATAGAACCATTGTGAGGGATAACTAAGAAAGGGGTGAAGTTTGTTTGGTCTAATGTTTATGAGTGAGTTTTTTAGGAGGTGAAAGGAAGGTTGACCTCAAAACCTATACTCACTTTACCTATACTAGGTAAAGCATATACTGTGTATTGTGACGCATCCAAAGTTTGAATCAGATCAGTTCTAATACAAGAGGATCAAGTGGTTTCTTACAGCTCCAGATAGCTGAGACTGTGTGAGAGAAATTACACTACTCATGATTTGGAGTTTACAGTAGTGGCACATTCCTTGAGATTGTAGAGGAATTATCTCTTGGGTGAGAGGTTTGTGGTATACATGGATCACAAGAGCCTCCAATACGTCTTTTCTTAGTAAGACCTAAACCTTCAAGAGAGGAGAAAGGGCAAGTACCTATAGTCTTTCAACCTAAAGTTGGATTATACATCATGTAAGGGAAATTCCTTTACTGATTATTTAATCCAAAATATATAGAAAAAGGAAGTTTGGGAGATGAGTGGTGGATGATCGAACTCTTTAAAAACATGCATCTAGATTTTCAAGAGTCTCTGGGGTGATAAAATCTGACTTATATAACTGTTATACCTGTTATTTTGGAAAGGATCAAGATTGAGAAGTTATTTGATACAGAGGGATTAGTTATAATAGATAGCTTATATGGCGGGGAAACACCATCGGGTTTGTATATTGATAGAAACAATTCTCTTATTTTCTATGGATGAGTATGGGTTCTTACAGGCTTGCGTGAGGAGTTGATGAGAGAGTTTCATGATTCTATATGGGCAGTATATCCTGGTTTGACAAAGATGTATCATGATATCTATAGAAAATACTGGTGGTTAGAAATGCAGAAGGAGGTAGCCAGATTAGTGGGGAGATGTTTCACCTATCAGCAGATGAAATCCAAGAATCAGAGGCCAACTAGGATTTTTCAGACTTTTCCCATTCTTAAGTGGAAATGGGGTGATTTCAATGTATATTTTGTGATAGGATTACCCGATATAACCCATAATAATGACTCTGTATGGGTGATTGTGGAACGACTGACAAAGGTATCCCATTTCTTACCTTTCAGGGAGACCTTCATAGTTGATGAACTGGGCAGTCTTCATGTGTGAATGGTAGTTTGGTTTCACAGTGTTATAAGGATTTTCATTTCAGATAGAGATCCTCATTTTATATCATGATTCTGGAAGGGCCTTCAGAAGGCTTTGGGATCACAGGTTCCTTTGAGTATGACCTATCATCCTCAGACTGGTGGTCAATTTGTGTAGACTATTTAGGTTCTAGAGGATATGTTACGAGCCTATGTTTTGGATTTTGGTAGTTTGTGGGAGTATTATTTGTAACTCATGGAGTTTTCATATAATAAAAATGTCTAGGCATCGATCTAGATTGAATATTTCAAGGATTTGTATAGAAGGATATACCGTTCACCTCTTTGTTCGTTGAAGGAAGGTGAGTGGATGCTTGTTGTGCCTAATCTTATGAAGGAGGCATCTGAGCATGTTCAGTTAACCAGGTGGTGGTAGGTAACTATATAGAGCAGGCATAAAATCCTATGCTGACCATCAGAGATGACCTCTTGAGTTCAAGTTTGGTCATAATGTTTTCCTTCGGGTGTATCTAGGTTAGGGAAATGCTATATCAAGAAATAGAGAAAGATAATTCCTAAGTTTATCAGGCCTTTTGATATAGTGGATTGGTTCGGTCCAGTGGAATACTGATTATCCCTTCCATAGTGCTATAGTTTCATGTACAATATGTTTCACGAGTTTTAGCTTCAGAGATACTATCTAAACCCTTCTCATGTAGTGGATGTCAAGGACATTGCTGATGCATCCTTTAAGGAGCATATGATATGTATTATGGACTATAGTGAGAAGTATCTTTGAGGTAGGGAGATACCTTTGGTTTGAGTATAGTGGAATCATGGGCGTTTTCAATAGGAGAGTTGGGAGAGGGGGTGTGATATGTGATCGGAGTGGCTAGACTTGTTCCTTGAGACCCCACAGTGATGCTTGGAGCAGCTCGGGGAAGAGCTATTATATGGTGAGGAGGTTTTAAGATCCCATCTTTTTCTAGGAATATCCGTCTTTATGTTTTTCCATTAAATTCATTTCTTTGGGGTTTCCTTTGTTTTTAAGACTTAGTGTCTAAGTCTTGTTTGTATATAGAGAGCATTTGTTGGGGAAAATGACTTAAAACCCAGGCATGTAGGTTTTTTTGAGTTAATAGAGCCTGGATATAAATGTTTCAAATGGGTTTATGGGGGTTTTCCATGTTTTAGAAGGATTCAAAGGTGGTTTAAGACCTTTTTGTGGAAAATGGGATGAAAATTATCTATTGGGTAATTACATGTCATGTACAAGTTACATGTCGGGTAACTTCTTCTGGATACATGTTGTGATCCATTACATGGAATGAAATGGTTATATGTTGTGAAACCATTCACATCATGTAAAAGTTGAGTGGGATAAATTTTAACCCAAGGTGATGGGTTTTTATGTGTATCCCTCTAAAAATAAATACATGACGTGTAAAAGAGTTACACACCATGTAATATTCTGACCAATAATTTTTAACATCATCGTGCATGATATTTTCTCATTCCTTTGGTGCCACTTCCTCCTCTTGAACTAGGATGGTTCTCCAAGTGATTTTGGAGCACCATATTCCTTTTTGGAAGACCTATTTGTGTGATCGATCATTGGTAAGTCTTTGGATTTCGTTTTCCCTTCCCATTCCATTGTTCTCCATTAGGGAGGTGGAATCCTTATACCACTTTTGGTTTTGATCTTGAACTGGTATGATCTGAGTTTTTTTTCTCTTCTACACCTTATTCCTCATTGGCATTACCCTTTGGAAGTGTTGCGTTAATCACTGATTAAGGGTAGGGGGTCTAAACCTTAACCCAATGGTCTATTTAATTTAAAATTATGCGCAATATTAAAATTGGTCCAACATAACGCGGGCCTAAATTAAATAAATGATGAATTGGATTTATTCCTTAGAATAATTTTGGATCTAATTATTTATGACCTATCTTATGGTTACCGTTCGGGTGAGAGAACCCCTGAATATAAATGAATTGACAAATGGATTAAAGTGTGTTCAGCATGAAATGAGTTTTGGGTGATTTCTTAATATAGATTCACCATGGATTGTCTTGATTATTGGAATGAATGTCATGTTATTGGTTTATGAGAAAATGATAAATGAAATATGTAATTGAAAGATAAATGGAAATTTTCATAATTAACCATGGAAACTTATGATGTGATATTTGATATCCTTTCTATTATGCCTACTGATTCATGTTTTAATGCTTATATAGTCAGGTATGACTAGTGATTTATATACTATAATTATTATATAGCAAGATATGCCCAATGATTCTGTAACGTCCCAGATCCAGATGCCACTCAACTGGTTCCCCATACCCAGTTGGCCACATGGCCTCAAGTGCATTTCCCCAAATACCAGAGACTTCTAACTAGAAGAAAGGTCCTAAGGTATGATAGTGGGGAAACTATGCCCTCATTGGTAGAGTGTAACACAACAGAATAAATAATACACAATAGCAGAAGTAGTAGACAACATAAAACTAAAACAAATAATAGAAGACTGATAAGATAAATAACCAAGCACCATTCCATACAAAATATGGTGCAACATATTATATGTTCTAAGAAAGCATCCAAAACAAGTACACTACATTAGTACACAATATTTGTATCAAATAAAAAAAATAAAAAAATGGACTAGGAAGAATCGCAAGCCTCATCTTGGTCCCATGGTCTCCCACTCCTGAGAAGCATATCAATTACCTGTAGTAGGTCGCTTTCCCTAATCAACACCTACAATCATATAGTCTTTTTGGTCCTAAAAACATGACCCAAACAGGGTGTGAGACTAAATCTCAGTTAGTAACCACCCAGGGTTTGTTCCAATCTATCAGGGAATATATATAATAGGTAGTGTGGAATAGTGAAAGTAGTAAACAGTAGGTACTCAAAAGTAAGCACAAAAAATGTCTCAGAAGGAAATGTAATCAAGTATAGGTGAATACCGAATCCAAGCTTGTGATTTGGCTTGGAAGACACATCATTAATTATTCTATTTCATTATTCAATTCTATTGGATTATATAAAAGTCTTGAGGTCCATCCTAGGATTGAATACCCCCCATATAAAAGTAACCATCAACTCAAGACATAATAATCATTTAATCATTTTCCAATATAGTCTGACTTGGGTATCACTCAATAGATCCTAGGTTCACTTGGTATTTTAAATAAGACTCAATGTGCCCAACCACCCTATCCATGGATCACTCACAACCTTTACATAATTAACCTCTTGAGCCTGTCCATTGTCTTTTAACCAAGAAAATGGTTCACCCAAGGTATATAAGATGCAATTAGTCACATGAGCCCGACCTTGTCTTTTAACCGAGACTATGGATCTCCCATTGCTAATTACCCCTTCTTAATCATTTCATACAAGCAACCACATGTAAATTAAACTATCACATGGCTTTAAAATATTAACTCACATGGGAACATATCATATAATAAGAAACACATGTGAATTAAACTATCACATGGTTTAACATCAATAACTCACATGGTAAAAATTCATATACAAAGCAACAAATGGGAATTAAACTATCACTTGGATTTAATCATAAATCACTCACATGGGAAAAATTTAAAGAACAACCCTATTAAGTAATCTGAACCATTACAAGGCCTTAACATAACCTAACTCATGTGGGAAGGTTCATAGTGAGAGAAAACCATTCCAAACATGCTTAAACAGGCATAGGCATAATATGGGGCAAAGGGGAAATCACTAATCCCAAACCCTTAATCAATTAAATCACAATTTATAAAAATTGAAATTCCATTATAAAGTAATTCATACTTGACAACCCAATAAGGGAAACAAGTCATGCCTCATAGGCAACCTCATCCAAATAGCCATAAATAGTCATTCCAAGGAAAACACACCCATGGGGTGGCCCTTAATCAAGGTGAAAAACTTAATTCATACTTTAAAACACTTATTAGATTACCTAAGCACCAATAATAAAAAATAAGGGTAAATTATAAATCAAGAGACACCCTAAAAATGGGTGTATGACACTCCGACATATATAAACATCATGACAATTTGCAAAAGGCACAAGACCACCTACCTCGTACTTGTAAGACTCTTCTCGTCCAACATCAGGTTCTAATTCGACCTATATTGGAGTATATTGATGAAGCTCATATTTTCATATATTTTATACTGTAATTCATTGTTTATAATCCCACCATAGTGTTATTATATGGGTAATTGTCACATTTTTAGGTTTTAGTGCTATTTTGAGCGTAAATGCAAAAATGACCTAATTCTGCAATTTTAACATATTGTCATCACAAGGGTATTTTGGTAATTTATCATTAAATATATTTCCAAATTTTACGATTAAAATTTTGGTAGAATAATTATTTAATTTTCTTCATTTTTTTCTTCTGGACCAGGGGCTGAATCGATCATCTAGTTGCTTTATAAATTCAATGCAGTTGAAAAGTTTCCGGGCGGACATAATGAGACCCATCAAGGTAACGGAATCATAACTCGTCGTACACACCTACAAATGCATTTATTCCAGCTGGAAAGGAAAGAGGATTCAAAAACGCGTGTCCATGATGAATTTAAAGTCAAAATACCTTCATTAAGGTATTATGGGAATGCTCACAATATGTGGAAGACGAAACGTCTCCCCTGGCAGAAACTGTTCAATTGAGTAATAAATTCATAGAATCGAGAAAAGTCATCCAAAATGGCTCATATTTTGTGGAGAGACGTGAAATTACACGGGGAACAACTTCTGTGGAGAAATAAACGTGTAAATCGAAGTTTTAGAGGGCAATAATGTCACAGGAAGTTGAAGAATTGAAAATTCGGCGGGTCAAATAGACAGATTAAATGGCTCTCATTAAATCGGCCATAAATAATACATCCGAGATTCAATAAATCTCATATTTGGAGGGTGAATGGAGGAGAAATTATGTAACATTTTTGATGAAGAAAGATGTTACAAATTCTGCCATTTGTTGGGACATCCACTCGGAATCATTAGAAGGATTATTTTGGAGAGGATTCTTTCACCTCATCTCCCTATAAATATGTATCCTCACCTCTTCTCAAGGCATTGACACTTCTGTGTGGCCATTATCCATTTTTTTTGTAGTTTATTTCCATTGTAATAGTATTATTCATTTTTAATATATTTTTCTCTTCTTCAACTCATTCTCATTTTTTTATCTTTTGTTCTTCCACCCTATTCTTCTCCACCGTGATCTCTTCTACTTGTGATCATGAGTAGCTAACCCGTGGAACTTCCCGGGGGATCAATCCAAGGTTGAACCCAAGTCTTTACACATTCATATTAATTGTTTCTTATTTAATTAGATTTAGGTCGAGGGGGATTTTAGTGGGTAAGTCACCTTTATGTCTCCACTTGCCACCCGAGACTTAACTTTCTCTTTTATAATATTTTCCCTCAATCGAGGAGGTGGATGTGCGGTCTCTTGGAGATTGTTGAGAGAACTGTATATTCACAACCACATATAAAAGTGGATATTCACAAATAAAATGGAGTGTGTTTATTAATTAAATTTGAAACTAATAATGATACGATGAAGGTTTAATCTGGGTGATTCTCTCGGGAATATCTATTTTCTTTCTAACATCATTCTGTTCGCATTCATTCTGTTTGCATTGCATTGCATGTTTAATTTTAGTATTTCATTTTCAATTCTCAATATTCATTTCTGAACATTTTATTATACATTTATATGAGTGAATTAGAAGTAGTGAGTTATTGACCACGACAGCTCCTCAAGAGATCGACCTAGGTCAGCCCCTGTGCTGCACTTAGCTATAAATATTTTTGAGAGCGTGCACGACAATGCTTCGTCAAATTACCACATAAGAATTAACTTTCTCTTTTATAATATTTTCCCCCGACCGAGGAGTTGGATGTGCGGTCTCTCGGAGATTGTTGAGAGAACTGTATATTCACAACCACATATAAAAGAGGATATTCACAAATACAATGGAGTGTGTTTATTAATTAAATTTGAAAATAATAATGAGATGATGAAGGTTTAATCTGGGTGATTCTCTCAGGAATATCTGCTTTCTTTCTAACATCATTCTGTTTGCATTCATTATGTTTGCATTGCATTGCATGTTTAATTTTAGTATTTCATTTTCAATTCTCAATATTCATTTCTGAACATTTTATTATATATTTATATGAGTGAATTAGAAGTAGTGAGTGATTGACCACGACAGCTCCTCAAGAGATCGACCTAGGTCAGCCCATGTGCTGCACTTAGCTATAAATATTTTTGATAGCGTACACGACAATGCTTCGTCAAATTGACGCCGTTTCTGGGGAGCCAAGTGGTTTTCATTAACTATTTTTATTCACTTTTTGTAAATAATTTTCCTTTCATTTAAAAAAACAACAAAAAATCATAAATTTCAAAAACTAAAAAAATATTCTTCGTTCATGATGTATTCAAATTATGATTATTATGCATGGACTGACCAATCTCAAGTGAAAGAAAATGTTTACAATGAAATTGATGCTCAGTTTCATAGGATTAGCGATAAAGTGCAAAACCTGGAGAACCAAATAGAATTGATTGCAGAATATGTACGCACATCCCAGGAGAAACCGGAATTTGAGCTGGAACCTGAACCAGAATGAGTGGTGGAAGAGATCTCACCAATCACATTTTATGTTAAAGAACCTGAGGCGGGTGAGAAAGAACTTCTAAAGGAACTTATCACATCATCCCACACTCAACCATTGCTCAAGGAGGTCCCAGAAGTACACATTCCAACTGATGCACTGATTGGAGGTCGATATTTTTGGAAGAATCTTGGAATAACTTTGTCGAAGATAACTTGAAACATGATCTTCCCATGCTTGATATCGAACAATTAGTACCTTTTGACCTCACTATTGCTTTGGAAGATGAAGAATAAGATGCACCTATTGAGATGGAGTTTCCAATGGTCCTATCAGAAGAAATCAATTTCCAAGTTGACTTACTTGAAAGGAAAGATTTCTTTATTGATTCGTCATGATTTAATTTTATTCAAACTGAATTATTTTCTGACATCTCCTTTCCTGAAATTTTGGATATATCACAAATGGATCGGGCCTTGGATGTTAATTATGAGACCACCAAAGTAGTGGTAATCAAGGAAGAGGAGCCAGAGAAGCTGGTGGTGGTGCGACTACCTCCTCTACATCAACTTTCATATCACATGGAGGAGGACACCACCGAAGTTAACAGGGATCGCCCTTATCTTTTATTCCCTGCCACTTCGAAACAAAAATTTCTTCTTTATTATTTCTCAGGGGTTGGGAACATTCTTATCTTATTTGAGGTTCTCTACTTTCAGTGTTTAATCATGGACATCGGGAAAACTCACATGTGGTGGTTCATCTCAAAGAAACTACACCCACCTTCTGATTGGGGATAATCTACTGAAACTTCCTGATTAGGGGCAGCAAAAACCTATCACCCACTTGGGGGTCTAAACCAAGAATTATCTCTTTTCTTTTCCTTTTCTCATTATTTTTATTTATTTTTCTTATTTATTTTCATTACTTTCTTGTAGTCTTAAAGTGGCTACTTCTTGGAGCTTAACTCAAGGCATCCACTTCTAAAATAATGTCAGGTTGTATCTTTCCTTCCCTTTGATTTTATACCTTTATATTTATATTTTTTTGAGTTGAAATAAGAGGTAGTTAAATTTAAGTGTGGGGAAGTGTCAACCTGCTTAGTTCTTCTTGTGTGGTTTTCATTTTGGTTTATTATATTTTTAGGATTTTTGAGCTTTAATGAATATTCTTATCACTTTTCACACATCAATTGATTTTGAAAGAGTTGAAATGATTTTTGAAATAATGGATTTTAAATGATTTTTGATGTGAAAACATTTTTCTTGAATTGGATTATCAATCATTTTTATGAGTTTGACTGATTTTTGAAATCCATGCCCATGAAACACTGACTCAAAATAATTTTCCAATCCTATGAGGTATTCTAAACCACTTTTATATATTCTTCCTAATACCCACACTTTATTGAGGGAAACTTGAATTTTGTGTGAGAACCAAAATTTATGAATATTCTCTTTCGAAGCTTTGGATTTCATGGAATGTATTTGAAATGATTGAGGCATATCTCTAGCTAGCCAAATTTTATCCTGAGACCCACCTTTACATTTATCCTTCGTAAGCCCTTAGATTTCATGAATTGCCTTATAGGTTTAAGCCACATTACAAGCCAATTTTTCCTTACCTACCCGCACTTTTAGTATTTTGGCATAGATATTTCAAGTTTGAGTGTGGGGGAAGGGCCTTTCCTATGCGTTCACTGGGATGTGTATCATTTATGGGTAGTGCGAAGTGTGTGTCAATATTTCTAGCAGTGGACAATAAGAGAATTGGGCATGTGTCATCATTTCATTGTGCTTTATTTGTTTCATCCATTTCCCCTTCAAAAAAAAGAGAAGAAAAAATGGAGATGAGTTTTAATTACTCATTGTAAATTATGTTATGACTCATGTACCTCTCAAAAATAAAGGGCATGAATTGTCATTCATTCATTGTATTCAATTTTTAGCTTATCCTCCATGAAAAAAAGAAAAAGAAAATAAATCTGTGCCTTTCTGGAGATTTGAACAAAAAAGAGAACTTAGATGATATCATTCATTATAATCACTTATTGGCTCATGTAACATGTCATAAAAAGGGGTTGGTGTTGTTTTTCACATTTTCAAGTGGGATTTAGAGAATAATTTCCTGTGTTTTTCCCCTGATTTAATCATGCATTGTACTTAAAAGTCCAACCTCCTCTTTCTAGCCTGAAACGTTTTCAATCCTTTTCCCAACAACCCTAAGCCAAAAAATCATTTGAACCTTTAATTAAATCCCTCATGATTAAATTCATTTTAATGTTTCATGCTTTAGACAAATGAGAATTTTCCCAAACCTATGGTGATACATGCGATTTTCAAGTATGAGTATAACTCTAGATTCAATTTCTCTTGAGTGAAGAGTGACATAAAATTCAATGTGAGGTAGGTAGTTATTGGGACATGGATTGATTTATGAGGTTTAAAAAATTTTAATGATTGAAATGAAAATGATAGAGGCTTGTTTTTCATATATGATACATGATGGACTTCAATTTTGGATAAGATCATTGATATTTTCTCATTTTTGATTGTTGTGTGGAATTTGATTTGGATGTAAGATGATTGCCCAGGAGTGCAATGTTTAAGTGTGGGGGAGTAATGAAGCTCATATTTTCATATATTTTATACTGTAATTCATTTTTTATAATCCCAACATAGTGTTATTATATAGGTAATTGTCACATTTTTAGGTTTTAGTGTTATTTTGAGCGTAAATGAAAAAATGACCTAATTCTGCAATTTTAATAGATTGTCATCACAAGGGTATTTTGGTCATTTATCATTAAATATATTTCCAAATTTTATGATTAAAATTTTGGTAGAATCCTTATTTAATTTTCTTCATTTTTTTCTGCTGGACCAGGGGCTGAATCGATCATCTAGTGGCTGTATAAATTCAATGCATTTGAAAAGTTTCCGGGCGGACAAAATGAGACCCATCAATGTAACGGAAGCATAACTTGGCGCACACACCTCCAAATTCATTTATTTCAGATTTAAAGGAAATAGTATTAAAAAATTCGTGTCCATGATGAATTTGAAGTCAAAATTCCCTCATTAAGGTATTATGGGAAAACTCACAATATGTGGAAGACGAAACGTCTCACCTGGCAGAAACTGTTCAATTGGGTAATAAATTCATAGAATCTTGAAACTTCATCCAAAATGGCTCATATTTTGTGGAGAGGCGAAATTACATGGGGAACAACATCTGTGAAGGAAGAAACGCGTAAATCAAAGGTTTGGAGGGTAATAATGTCACAGGAAGTTGAAGAATTAAAAATTCGGCGGGTCAAATAGACATATTAAATGGCTCTCATTAAATCGGCCATAAATCCTACATCCGAGAGAAAATAAATCTCATATTTTGAGGGTGAACGGAGGAGACATTACGTAACATTTTTTATGAAGAAAGCTGTTACAAATTCTGCCATTTAATGGGACATACACGCGGAATCATTAGAAGAATTATTTTGGAGAGTATTCTTTCACCTCATCTCCCTATAAATATGTATCCTCACCTCTTCTCAAGGAATTGGAACTTATGTGTGGCCATTATCCATTGTTTTGTAGTTTATTTCCATTGTAATAGTATTATGAATTTTTAATATATTTTTCTCTTCTTCAACTCATTCTCATTTTTTTATCTTTTGTTCTTCCACCCCATTCTTCGCCACCATGATCTCTTCTACTTGTGATCATGAGTAGCTAACCCGTGGAACTTCCCAGGGGATCAATCCAAGGTTGAACCCAAGTCTTTTCACATTCATATTAATTGTTTCTTATTTAATTAGAGTTAGGTCAAGGGGGATTTTAGTGGGTAAGGCGCCTTTGTGCCTCCACTTGCCACCCGAGACTTAACTTTCTCTTTTATAATATTTTCCCTCGACCGAGGAGGTGGATGTGCGGTCTCTCGGCGATCGTTGAGAGAACTATATATTCACAACCACATATAAAAGAAGATATTCACAAATACTACGGAGTGTGTTTATTAATTAAATTTGAAACTAATAATGAGACGATGAAGGTTTAATCTGGGTGATTCTCTCGGGAATATCTACTTTCTTTCTAACATCATTCTGTTTGCATTGCATTGAATGTTTAATTTTAGTATTTTATTTTAAATTCTCAATATTAATTTCTGAAAATTTTATTATATATTTATATAAGTGAATTAGAAGTAGTGAGTAATTGACCATGACAGCTCCTCAAGAGATCGACCTAGGTCAGCCCCTGTGCTGCACTTAGCTATAAATATTTTTGAGAGCATGCACGACAACGCTTCATCATATATCTATAAAATGGGTATAAAATCTAAACCTTAAATAACTAGATTGATAGAATAAATTAGGAATAAAGTCTCAAGTGGAATCAATAGCTTACCGAGGGAAATCAAACGCATCCGACGGTGTTTGAATCAGAGATCAGACAACAAAACGAGAGGCCACCCTATCCTCGGATCGCCTGGGCATGCTATTCATAAAACGAAGGGGAAAGTTATATATGTTTTTACAAAAAATATTATACTTCCTGATTTAATCAATTAAAAATAAAGTACACGACATATAATTGAGACCACACACCGTTTTCATACAAATTATGGCCAGACCATTACATGGCCTTGTACTGGGATTACATGGCATGTAACCTTCTATACACGACATGTACCTATAAGTACACGACATGTAGTTCCCCAATCAGGTCATGTAATAGGCCTATATCTAGACCCTTGACCTCTTTCCCCCCATTTTCTTAAGTATAAACTGAAAAGGAAAGGTTCGTACATTAAGGAAGAACCATATTCTTAAAAATTTCCCCCCTTAAAGCAATTCATCTCCGAATTTACCTTTAAGGGTGGTGAGGGAACATTAGAGAATAAATCCAGCCATTGAGATCATACATCGACCTCCCTCTACCAAGTCTTATCTTGCACTCGACTGTGTTGCCATAGCACCCATACCAAAGTAACAGACCGACGATGAAGAACCTTCATGCTATGATCTACAATATGAATGGGATACTTCTCAAATGATGAATCTTATTGAAACTCCACTTCCTCAGGCTGAAAGGTATGATATGGGTCTGAAAAGTAATGTCGCAACTTGGAAACATGGAAGATGTTGTGCATCGACCTATACCTCTGAGCTAACTACAATTGATAGGCAACCAGACTGACCCTCTCAAGAATCTCAAATGGACCGATGTATCTCAGTGAAAGATTACCCTATCTCTTGATCCTCTTGTGTCCCAACCTTGGTGCGACACATAGAAAAATTCGATCCCCAACCTCAAACTCCAAATATTTTATATGATGATCGACATCTGATTTATGACGAGATTGCGCAGTAGCTATCAACTTTTTAATCAACTAAACTTGCTCAGTGATCTCTTGGACAAGATGAGGTCCTAGCATCACTGCCTCTCCTGCCTCCAGCCAAAACAGGGGTGATCGGTATGGCCTACCATAAAAATCCTCATATGGCGCCATCTAAATAGTATCCCGAAAGATATTGTTGTAGGTGAACTCAGCAAGGGGTATATGTGTCTCCCAAGAACCCCCAAAATCCAAGATGCATGCCCAAATCATGTCCTCCAGTACCTGAATCGTGCGTTCTGACTGACCATCTATCTGGGGGCGGTAAGATGTGCTCAGGAGAACCTATGTACCCAAATCCCTCCATATACCTTTCCATAAATGGGAATTAAAATTGTATCCATATCTAAAATGATATAATGAGGAACCCTATGCAGTCGTACAACCTCACAGATGTACAACCTTCAAATCTCATCAACACTGAAAGTTTCCTTGATCAAAAAGAACATCAAAACATTCATGATCCTATAAAGAAAAACTCAAATATAATTGTTACCACAATAACTCCACCATTGGAAAACTCCACCAAGCACTCACCTGAGCATTCGGGCGATGCTTTTGGTGTGATTTTCCTTTAACTGGGAAAACCCGAACATAACTGGGGTCATAACAGCGGCCTCACATCAAAGAACAGTCAATCCCCAAATGAACTCATCAAAATAAATCACATGATCTTTCCTCAAAAGACATTATGGAATTTTACACCACACCCTCCTTAAACTGATGGAGTGTTCAAACTGGTCCACTGGAACAAAACATGAAGAACAAGAAGGATAATGAGTCAAACCATCACTAGATGACTTATCTTAAAACGCCCATCTTTGAAGGATGATGTATTGTAGTTGAAAAAAATTCCTACTCCCAAGGTGCCATATACCCACAATGATCCTATTCACTGAAGCTCATACCTATCTATCAGTGACACTCCTTTGTCAAGCCATCCCTTGATCAACTAAAAGGTAATTCTACAACATGTGTACAAGTGTAATCCTAGATCCATCCCATTGGAACCATTACCTATTTTCAAAAAATAATATATGAGCCCAACTATAAGTCTGAGATAACCTCAGATTCAATAACTCCGAGTATGAGGAACTCACCAAGGTGGTCCATACTCCCCATTACAAGTGAGACTTTGGTACTTAACCAAAAGTCCACATATGAACACTGTCTGAACCCAGAGTGGCATCCGCCTGGCGGTCACATCAAATAAAGAGGATGGAATCTAGAGTCTATTCAAGGCATTACTACATGGAAACCCATGTATCACTCAAGATTAACCAATAATTATTTAAAACAATGCATCCAGCACAAAACACATAAATAGATCACGAACTAGCTGAACAACTTTCAAATGTAGTGTGACATCTAACCAATGCTCTCTTAGTGTGTTTATGATGATGTCAAGATAGGGGACATGATCATATCTTAAGAAATAACACACTAAGAGAAACTTAAGGATTGCCAGAGGATAGCCGAACCACTGTTGGACGACCTCCTGAAATAAAACTCAGCTTCACCCACCGACACATCATCATTTAACCGATCACAATAACCTTATTCCAAGTCATTTCTTTAAAAGCTCATGCTTAATCACTGAGGTCTACCCATTATCATCAGTGCCTCAAAAGGATTGCACAAATAGCCCACCACATCAACATTATGCCACCAAGAAAGCAACAACATGTATCCGAACTCGCAAGCCTCAAAGGAATTCAAGTAGAAATGACCATCTCTGAATGGTCCTTGATTGTGATCCTTCTACTTGGAAGAACACATTTAAACAGAAACTATGTGACTCTCCCCACCTAGGAGTGTTCTATATGTTGAGAAGAAGGAATGACCACTCTTAGTCGTGCTATTTCAGAACCAACTTAAATGCACGAGTTTCATTCCACAAACCACAATCACTTCACCATATCACTTGGCATGAAATCCAAAAAAAATTAAACTAACCGACGTGTCAAAACACCCACGTCGTAGAAAGTCCTCCCAAGTAGTGGAAAAAACTTGGTTCTAAAACATTCAGGTCACTATACTCTAGAGGTAACCGATAATAGACACAAGAGCTCAAATCTCAATGATTTAACTGAACTCGACAACTCATTTTTAGCACTTAACACTCAATGGGTATTGTGTATGTCAATATATACTACCCCAAGTTTACAAGAACAAACATCAAATTCTAGGAACTATTCATAGTTTTTACACCCTACGCATCTTAGTACCAGATGGTTCATACAAGAATTGGCTCAAAAGTACATCATAAACACAACCATTTACACGGATGACGACGTACCAAGTCTCCCATCACTTAAGAAAGAGATATTCACATGACCTCCTAAGTGGATGACCATTCCCAAGGAGTGTCTAACCAATTGAACTGAGCATTCCTCAATGATCATTCCCATCTCAAGTGTTAAGATACAATGATCACCCATTCTCACAAGGGTATCCTCTCTATAAACCAAACATCCTACTAGGGATAATGGAAAATAGCATGTAAGTTCCTTTTTAACAAACAAGGAAACCTATGAGGGTCTCTAGATAAAATATAAAATCACATCTCAAAAGCATAGATATCAAATAGGGTAGGCCAACACCTTACTCTAAGCACTCACATCTCTTCTTGTCCTATGGGTTAGGTCTAGGTGTCAAACAACGAGAGATACCATGAAAATTCCACTACTAAGGTTGGGTCTAGTCAAGTAAAACCCTGATTGGAATCCTATTTGGGATCCTCTTGGTAAACACGAGTGAAGGCATCCTACTCGGGATCCTTATCTGAAAGGAATGGGAGGAATCCTACACGGGATCCTCAAAAAATAACCAACAAAGGCATCCTACCACATGGATCCTCTTGGTCGAAACATAAATAGAGGAATTATACAAGGAATCCTCAATAACATCCAGTCTCATGGCCTCATAGGCTACAAATACACATATTACAGGGGAGAAATCCTCAAAACATAGGTCATGGGAGATAGCTCATATATTATCTCAGATCAAGGGTCTCAACTAGGTTGGTCTGAACACCCAACCGATCATTCATGCCAAGTTTCACTCTTGGGTGAAAAATGGAAACAATAACTGGAGGAAGAACCTATCTATTTATATAGAAGCCTCAAAACACCAATTAGGAGTCCTCATAATGATCCATGGGATTAACCATTGTTATCTATGTAGAAAACTACTTAGAAAGGACTACTCTCAGGTCCAAAACTGACAAAGGGGGATAAAATAGGAAAATAAAACTCTCAAAAGTTCACAAAAGATGTGTAAACGGTGTGTAGGAACCATAAACGGCGTGTACACTTAAGCCCTTACATGGCCGTGTAATCCTTCTGGCCTGGGCATGTAAACACCCTAGGTACATGATGTGTTAGTCTAGTACACAGTTTGTACACAAGGATTATCTCTTAGACATATACTTTTACATGGCCAAAGTTACACGGGTCTACCTATATAAAACTACATAGGGTGTACATAAGGTACGCGACATGTTCTGATCAAAACTATACAACCCAGGTTTTCTCTAACACGGCTGGATACACGGTCAAAAACCAAATGATGTGTACTCAGAGTACACGATGTGTACTTAAAAAGTTATTTTCTTCCCGAACAGACGAACACATGGTGTGTTTTTATAGGACCACATGTTGTGTTGTCTGGGTTTCCAGATATTAAGCCTTATAAACTTCCCCAGAACCCCTGTTTTTGAAAAATAAAGCAATGATGTGCCAAATTATGATCCATGGGGGCCCATACTCCCTACAAATCAAATCTTGGAATCCACATATAACACATAACAACACAATCTATATCCCATGGCCAAAATGTGATCCACCAAATTATAATCCAAGAGGGCCCATACTCCTCAGGGTCCAAAGTTTGGAGTCCATACAATTAAACCATAACATGTACCAATAATCCTATCACAATAGCAGGCATATCTATCATGGTACCTATCATAACAACATGCATATCTAGAACGACATTTATCACAACAACATGCAATTAGTAATGCTATCTAAATGACATGGTAATAATTTATGACATGTAATTTCTAATAAGATATTATATGATGTATGAGATGGTATACCCTCATCTCATCAAGTTACAGTAAAATTGAACCACAATGGTATCAATAATAACAACACAAAACAAGTGCGTCACCCAATGGTGAAATCGAATCAACTGTAATAGATCAAAATCTAAAAATTACAATTTCATTTGAGGTAATTTGGATTTTCTTTGTACATGGGGTAGCTACTCCCAGGTGCAAATAATTACCAAATTCCATTTCTTTTATATCTTCACCAAATATTATAGAAAAGCAGGAAATAAATACTCTGATACCACTTTGTAACATCCCAGATCCGGATGCCACTCAACTGGTGCCTCGTACCCGGTTGGCCACATGGCCTCAAGTGTATTTCCCCAAAAGAAAGAGGCTACCGACTAGCAGTGAGGGCCTAAGGTGTGATAGTGGGGAAATTTTGCCCTTATTGGAAGAGTGTAACATAGCGGAAAAAATAGTACACAATAGTAGAAGCAGTAAAAATCATATAACTGAAATAAACTGCGGAAGACCGATAAGATAAATAAGCAAGCATCGTTCTATACAAAAGATGATGCAGCATGTTATATGTTCTAAGAAATAATCCAAAACTAGTACACTACAGTAATACACAATATATTTCTCAAAGAAAAAAATAAACAAAAAGGGACTTGGAAGCATCGCAAGCCTTGGATCAGTCCCATGCTCTCCTACTAATGAGCAACACATCAAATACCTATAGTAGGAAACTTTCCCTGATCAACAGCTACAGTCATATAATCTATTTGGGCCTAAAAAAATAACCCAAAAAGGGTGTGAGACTAAATCCCAGTAGGTAACCACCCAAGGTTTGTGCCAATATTTCAAGGAATATATATAATAGATAGTGTAGAATAGTGAAAGCAATAAATAGTAGGTACTCAAAAGTAAGCACAAAAAATGTCTCAGAAAGAAATTTAAGCAAGTATAGGTGAAGACTGAATCCAAGAATATGATTTTCCTTGGAAGACACATCATTAATCATTCTACTTCATTATTCAATTCCATTGTATTATATAAAAGTCTCAAGTTCCGACCTAGGCCCGACGATCCCCATATAAAAGTAACCATCAACTCGTGACATAATAATCATTTAATCATTTTTCAATAGAGTCTAGCCTAGGTAT
This sequence comes from Viscum album, assembly GCA_963277665.1. Classification (NCBI taxonomy): domain Eukaryota; kingdom Viridiplantae; phylum Streptophyta; class Magnoliopsida; order Santalales; family Viscaceae; genus Viscum; species Viscum album. The sequence continues at coordinate 1,300,784,432 of OY728121.1, forward strand.
CCCTCAATGGATCCTAGGTTTAATCAACATTTTAAATAAGACTCAATGATCCAGACCACCCTATCAGTGGCTCGCTCACGACCTTTACATAATAAACCTCTTGAGCCCATCCATTATCTTTTAACCAAAAAAATGGTTCACCCAAGGTATATAAGATGCAATTAGTCACATGATTCCAACCTTGTAATTTTATTGAGACTATGGATTGCCCATTTCTAATTACCCCTTCTTAATCATTTCATATAAGTAGACACATGTAAATTAAACTATTAAATGGATTTCATATATTAACTCACTTTTGAACATATCATATAACAAGCAACACATGCGAATTAAACTATCACATGGTTTAACATCAATAACTCATGTGGGAACAATTTACATAACAAACCTATTAAGTAATATAAACCATTACAAGGCCTTAGCATAACTTAACTCATGTGGGCAGGTTCACAGTTGGATAAAAACATTCCAAACATGCTTAAATAGGTAAATTCATAACATGGGGTAAAGGGTAAATCACTAATCCCAAACCCTTAATCAATTCAATCCCAATTTATCACAATTTAAATTCCATTATAATGTAATTCATACTTGACAACCCAATAATGGAAACAAGGCATGACTTATAGGAAACCTTAGCCAAATGACCATAAATGGTCATTCGAAGGGAAACATACCCATGGGGTGGCCCTTAATCAAGGTAAACAACTTAATTCATAATTTAAAACACTTATTAGATTACCTAAAAACCAATAGGCAACAATAAGGGTAAATTATAAATTAAGAGACACCCTAAAAATGGGTGTGTGACACTCCAGCATATATAAACATCATGACAATTTGTGAAAGGCACAAGACCACCAACCTCATACTTGTACGACTCTCCTCATGCAACGTCAGACTCTAATTTGACATAGAATGGAGTAGATCTATAAAATGGGTATAAATTATCAACCTTGAATAACTATATTGAGAGAATAAATTTGGAATAAAGGCTCAAGAGAAATCGAGATCATACTAAGGGGAATCCAATGCATCCTAAGGTGTTTAAATCATAGATTGGACGAAAAAATGGGAGGCCATCCTATCCTTGGATCGCCTAGGTGCATTGTTCATTGAACGAAGGGGTGAGTTCTATATGTTTTTACAAAAACAAAACTATTTCATGATTTAATCAATTAAAAGAAATTAAATGGAATGTACTTGAGACTGCACACCATGTCCATACAAATTCTGGCTAGAACATTACATGGCTGTGTACCAGGACTACATGGAGTGTAACCTTCCATACACAACATGTACCTATAAGTAGACGATGTGAAGTTCCACAATCATGTTGTGTAACTGGCCTACAGCCATCCCCTAGACTTCTTTCCCCCCATTTTCTTAAGTATAAACTAAAAATGAAAGTTTAATACCTCAAAGAAGAACCGAGTTCTTACATATTCATCTAGTAATGCTTATATAAAGGGTTATGTTTAGTGACACATGTTGAAATTCTTATATACTAGGATTGGGCATGATATATATTGTAATTATTATATGCTAGGTTGGTCTTGATACATGCTATAATTCTTATACACTGGTCTCATCTCTGATTTATTTCTCAAATGCTTATATAGCAGGATTTGACCAAATTTGTGTGATTTTTCCATGGATATATGGTCATGGTTGGCATGGTTGTGATACATGCTCAGAGACATACCGACATGCAACTAGAATAAGTTATTTGGATATATCGATATAGTTTTAATGATTTATATACATGCTTATATATATTATATTATGGGTTTGAAGTAGGTTGATGTGGAATTTATTTAATTGTTTAATTAATTGATAGACCGGTTTACTACATTATTACATGCACTTATTATTAGACTAGTTATCTTTAGTAATGGTGGTGTCTACTTACCCAGTTATACTCACACCCTATTCAGGTCTCCATTTGGTACCCAAGTAGATTACATAGATGTGGGATTTGATAAGGGAAAGGGACCTTACTGTTGATTGTCACTTGTTGGATAGGCTGGAGTTTGGAGATGGGACCGAAATAAAGCTCAAGACCAGGGAATTTTGAGTCTTTATTTGAGTTTGATAGTATTTTATTTGTATTACTTCCATCATGAAATTTAGTTACATTTCATCATGTCATCAAATTACTCCTTTATTATTTACTATATTATTTTGTTGTGTTTTATCGTTGGTTTTTCCGATGTATTATATTGTTCCCATTATTTTTGATACTCTAATATTTATTGTTATATTATTATTCCACTATGTTATAAATATGTAACCAGGGGTTATAGTCTCCCTAATATACTTATAACACTCCCCATATAAGTAAGTAGCCTCTGGTGTATAGGGAGGCACACTTGATGTCCTATAACGAACCTGTTTCGGCCACGTGAGAGAGTACCAGATCGGGGGACATTACAAGTGGGATTAGAATCAACCCTAACCTTATTATTTTGAATTTTATAAAAAATATTATCCATATATAGAATACATAAACCATTAATTATATTCTCAATTCCACAAAATATTTCATTTAAATATACATAACAATGTTTTTCGTAACAGTGAATGAAATCCCTTCTTGTAAAAATTAGATACAAAAACAAAATTTATGGTTATGGTGGGAAAATTATAATAATTATATAATTATAGAATTATTCCACTTGGTAAAGTCATATCATAAGTTCTAACTTATGAGAAAAATATTTCTCCATTTTTGACATGAATATTCATTTCACATGTTTTCAATTCCCTCATATCTATGAGTTTTTGTTTGTCAGCAAAAATGTGTGACACACACCTTGTATCCAATACCCATGAGTCAGAGCTAGTGAATATAATCCCACTAATTTTTTTTCCCTTATACATCATATCAATCTAGTGATCCATGATCCATATTTCATTTATAAATGACCCTAATTTAGTATGAAACTCATAACAGTTATTTTAGTAAATAATAATGACAATCACAATACTTGTGATTCTTGGATAGTTGAGTGGGAAACTATATGTCAATATCCATCATATGGATTATTAACTCAACTATATTACTGTCATATAATAACCCTTTGGGTTTCCTAGCTAAGTTTCACTCAAATATCACAATGGGATGTGGCCCTTAGGATTAACCGCACCCACCATGCCTTACTCAAGATAATCCATAGGCACCCCGCTTTAGCATGAACCTACCTAGATGGATGATTGATTTCTTGAAATGTACCTACTTTATAAGGTATCTAACAATTAGTATTTGGGGGATTTTATTTTAAAAAACTCATCAGTTTAACATACATCACATGCATATTAAAACCATTTCATCTCATGAAATCTTTATGATATCATATTTTTATTCATTTGTGTATAGAAGATATTAATGATTTAGTTTTGGAATCCCTATTCCATTAACCAAATTAATGCATTCACACCATATTAATGTGTAAGTATTTACAAAACTCACAATATTGTGTTACTCACCCAAAAATAGAATCCAAAAAAATTTATACAAATCCAAATGAATCTATGGAATAAGGTATATGAACTTTTCATGAATAAGCCCAAAGTTACAGATAGCTAACCCATATTTTTTATAGAACATGGTAATATCCTCTAGGATATTTGGTTGTCTGACCCCTCTCTCCAAGGAGACTTCAATAAAGGTAAATTTCAATTCATGATAGCTCTAAAACTGAATATCTAAAAACTATATTCAATAACTCTTTTCAATCACATAACTCTAAAAAAACTGAGGTCAAGGTTGATGAAAAATAAATCTTACGATTTCACACTTAGCATATAATATAGGACACTATCTCCTGGATTAAATTTATCACATAAATTTAGTATACACAATATTCATATTCAATAAACACTTTATTAACATGAATATAAAGTAATAAAGTAATAAACAAACACTTTATTTTTTTTCAGTAACTTGAAAAATAATTTTGAACTTTTCATATTTTATTTATATATAAAAAATTCAATTTTTTGATTCTTAACTCTTATAATTTATAAAACATAAGTAAAAATATCAAAAATATAAATTTTAACATTTTTTAGGGATTTTGTATTTAATGATTGATAATATTATTATTAGTCATAAAATATGGATGATGCATAGGATAAAAACTTCTATGAACCAATCATATTCTACGATATTACTTCAGTTTTACTCTACGATTGAATCATTGAATATGATTGTACTATCATAATTATCCTCTTATATTTTAAAATAGCGATGGTATTATATTTACATTATGATCCCCTGTTTTCACATAAACCCTAGATTGATTCACATTTTACAATATCATATATCATATTATATTATATATTTCAAATCCATGGGTTTCATTTATATTGTACCTTATGATATAATTCATCCATAAACTGTTATTGACCAAAATAGAAAAAGTATAATGTATCATATTTATGATATATCCCAAATTCTTTATGATGTTAATTTAATTGAAAGAACCAGTAAATTCATATATTGAATCCTTAGAGAACCTATATTTGATACCATTTATGGGTTTTATTGGATCATCCTATCATCATAGGTATTAGAAAAAAACCCAAATATAGCTAGATCTATTTTCAAAGATTCAATAGACATGTAATATGAATAACAAAACATACCTAAAACGTTGTTGCATTAGCCTCAACATTCTTATTTGATGGACAATGTTTGATGACGGTCATTGAATTAGTAAACCAAGGATTCCTACCTCTAAGGCGATCACACCCTCCTTGGATACTAGATCATATCTTGAGGACTTAAAAAAATTGAATGGGTACTAGGGGATTCACTATGTAAAAAATAGAGTTTTATGAATAAGATATCTTTTCCCTACTTTTCATGCAACGTGTGACAACAATAGGAGGGAACCCTTCCCTTATATATGCATCATTAATGCTATTCATTTATTAAAGATCATTGACCATATTATGTGTATCAAGTTCCACCTCAATGCACCCATATGTCACTAATCATTGGAGTGCTCTTCATTAAAAACTTCAATAAAGATGTTTAATATGATAAATAATCCATATCATGGATTATAAGATAAAGAAACCATGCGGGAAGTGGTGACTAGATGCATACACTCACATGAAAAGAATATCATAAACCTTATCATACTATATGATATAGGTAGAAAAAGCATCCCATTATTCCATTATGATATATAAATATCATAAGGTATGATATTAATCTCACACATATCACACCATATGATTCTAGTAAGTCATAAGATACAATCCTCCCATTTTATGTGAATATCCATCACTTTCCACAGGCCATTTTCAAACATTGTATAAAAAACCATGTCATCCAACAACACTACCAAGATTAGGATATTTTGTAACACTTATATTTTTTTACACACCTTGAACCTCCAATAATAATCTATTTGAAGTTTGGATGAAAACATTAGCCTTTCCCATAATCACAATAGTTTCATCATCTACATGGTTATCCCTATTATATCTTCTAAAAACATAGCCTCTCATAATCCCCATCCTGTACATAGAGTGAAAAGAGTCCATGGATTCAATTATCAATGAATCAAGAAAACTGGAGACACTCTATACCAAAATATTATTTTCTTTTGAAATATGATTTATAGGTGAACTTCTAGAAGTATATCTTTTAAAATAGACCCTTAAGTCTCTATAATCTTTATTCATATGCCATTTATTACTTAAATACTAGCTCATGGGTCAAGTATTGACCAAATTACCTTGAATAATATCTCATTTAACTTTCTCCTTCTCTTAAATTTTCTATGAAATATAATACCCCATACCCTCTATAATGGATTCTTTTTCGATAGGATCTTGGGTTTCCTTACCTCTACAAATTCTCACTGTAGTAACCATCATTTCCTATAAATCTAGTGGAAATGATTAAAGGATCAATGATTATGGTAGTCTAATTAAAATTACACTAATTGACTCAATATGTATTTGAGTCACATTGAAGTTATTGTATAATCACACCACTAACCTTCCATATCATATTTTTATATTGAATAGTATCCATATCATAAAAAATTTGTTCATTGTTGTTGTATTATCATGCATATTGGAAATAATAGTAATAAACTTAGAATTTATCGCCAAATCCTGGATATTGAAGGCCACATTCTAAGACAACATCATCAAAATCACCTCCAGTGCTTTCTGATCAATCCTCTACCATTTATATGCTGACATTGATTTTGGTTTGAATCCCTTCAATAACACATATAGATCTATCTTGAAAAGATTTTCTTTAATAAAAATCCTCTAGAATATGTTATGAAATCAAAATTATATATCCAACCTTTAACCATTATAATATGAATAATCATAATATTAGTAGATATTTTAGAAAATGACTCAATGTGATCGGTATTATCTCATGGGATAAAAACCAGTAGTCTATAACATTAAAATTAAAAAAATGACAACAATTATACTAAATTGAAAGTAATTACCAAAATTAATATATAAAATAAATATATAAAAGTACATATACCCCTGTGGAACATGACACAACATTAAGAAATTACCTTCTGCACTTGAACATGGGTGATCTATAGTAAACACCCCAACTCATAAAACTCTTTATGCATTAGCTCAGTGATTTTGATTGTGGTTATATAGAAATAATTCAAATAATTTTCATTAATTATTATTATGTTTCACATTTAATATTGTTTTAAAATTATTTATTTTTTAGTTTTAATATTAATTATTTTTATATCTAATGTTTAATATTTTTATGTTTACTAATATAAAGTTTAACCATGTTTAGTTTAATAAAATTATGTATGTTATCACTAAAATTATTTCCATTTTAAAATTATATAAAACATGAAAAATGATAAAAGTTGAATGTCATAATATCCATATGAGTGTAATACTTGATAATAAATTGATTCTCTACAAAAAAATAAGAAGGCTCCCTTAAACGAGGATGACATTTCATCAAATGCTAAAGAATGGGGTTACCCTAAAAAAATCAGTTTTGGAGGCCTTAAAATACTTTTTAACCCCATAAGAATGATGTCCAGGGTCCCCCCCTGAGTCACCATGGTTTATATCTTTTTTCAAGCTTTGATTTGATATGTGGTAGAGCTCAAACAGACACTTGGATCAAAAGTTATGATCGTTTTAAGTTTAACACACATTTTGAACTTACTTAAGATCATTTATTAATTTATTGAATTTTTATATCTTTAAATTGTTATTAAATGATTATTAATCAATAATAATAAGAAAAATTTTAATTAATATTATTCTTTTAATTATTTATAAACTATTTTCTAGTGAATATTTTATATATTAAGTATGATTGAATATTTCATATTATATAAATCATATTTTATAAAATATATTATATATATATAAATTAATATATGATTTTTAATGATATATAATTTCTTTTATGAAATATACCTTTTATTAGTGTAAAAAAAAGTCATTTTAGCACTCATAAAAAACATTATTTTACTAGAACTAAGAAAATCATAGATGAATGTACCCTTTATCAGTGCTAAAAAAATCACTGATAAAGGGGTACCTTTATCAATGATAATATTATTTTTTTTTATTTTATAAACCCCTTTCTACTAAATATCTTATATGTTATGTGTGATTTCATATTTTGTAATATATAAATCATATTTTTATAAAACATATTATATTTATATTAATATATCTATATTTATATATTAATATTTTATTTTTAATGATATATAACTTTTTTTATGAAATATACATTTTATCAGTGCTAAAAACTGTTGTTTTAGTGCTAATAAAAGACATACCTTTATCAGTGTTAATAAAATAATTGATAAAAGTACCCTATATCATCGCTAGAAAAAACCACCGAGAAAGGATATACCTTTATTAGTGCTAAATAAAACCACTAATAAAGGGGTACTTTTATAATTTTTTTTAGCACAGATAAAAGAACCTTTTTTCAGTGTTTTTTAGCACTGATAATGGGTGGCACTGGATAAATCTAATTTCGCGGTACTATAATTATGTTTAATTATTCCTAATTAAGGTTAGTTAATTCTAATTAAGCCTCATTATTACTATTTAATTATTAATTATGTCCCATAGGTTATAAGTATATCATAATTATGATTAATTAAATTATAATTAACAATGAAAACATTTAATTATTTCTAATCACCACTAATAAATTACAAATTAATCCTAATAAGTATTAATTAATCCCATATTTATAATTATTTCCAAATTATTATTTATTAAATTCTAATTTACAATGAAAACATTTAATTATTTCTAATTACTACTAATCAATTAAAAATTAATCATAGTATGTATTAATTAATTTTTAATTACTACCATTAAATATTGATATTTTTTTAAAGGGTAAAACACCCCCTTTTTATTAATGAAAGAAATTGAAGACCCAAACCCAGGGGTCAATTATCCCCCATTTTTATACAGATATCCTAATTATGATTAATTAAATTCTAATTTATAATGACAACATTTAATTATTTCTAATTACTACTAATCAATTACAAATTAATACTAATAATTATTAATTAGTTTTTAATCACTACTATTAATTATTTATAATTACTACTAATCAATTAAAAATTAACCCTAATAAGTTTTAATTAATTTTTAATTATTAATATTAGTTATTTCTAATTACTACTTATCAATTAAAAATTAATCCAAATATGTATTAATTAATTATTAATTTGATCTACATATCATATATTAATTATAATTACTCCTAATGATGATTAATTAATTATTAATTTATGGAAATTTCAATTAATTACTACTAATTATGAATAATTATTACTAATTATGATTTGTTATATCAAGTTATACCTTGTTATTACTAATTATGATTTGTATCGACACATAGGTTTGTCATCGTTTCAACAATGATATCATATTCATTTGGAAGTGGCTTTCTATCGCCTCTACGTATGTTATACGAGCCACAATCCTACTTATGAAGAAGCCCTATATCCCATTGGCATGATGAGTGATTAAATGGAATAAAATATAATAACCTGATTGAATAATATTGAGGGGAAAGATAAAGAAAAATCAGCTATTATTGCCAAAAATGATAAGGATGCATTCTTTAACCACCAAATATCACCCCTGGTCATCGATAGATTTATCATCAGCTGGATGTTTAATCTAAATACCCTAAAATTATGATTTAAAATGTATGTATTTCATAGGATGAAGTGGCTATTAGAGAAATAGGTGAGTGTATATTGATATTTGAATTCTTCAATATTTCAGAAAAGCAAAAGATCCTTGATGGATATGGTCATTTGATAATAACTTTATCATTATGGACGACCTTAAGAATGAATGAGGCATTCATAACATTTCCTTTTCTAAAATAGTCATCTAGACTTAACTCAAAGGAATCCCCTTTTGTGGTATATTGGAATGGAATTTGAATAAAACTGGGGACCAAATCAAAGAGTTTTTGGAATGGGATCGACCAAATCTAATACACTGGGGACCGACTGTCCAGATCAGAGTGCTAATCGACGTGGTTCATCCAATTATGAAAGGTTTTTTTCTTTATATTGAGGATACAAAGGTATGGATATCTTTCCATATGAAAATTTACCAATCTTCTATTTATTTTATGGATGTATGGGGCACAAGGAGAAAGATTATAGCTCAAAGTTGACAGATGATGATGGGAACACTATGTTTCAATATGGCCCTTGGATGTGTTCAAAGAATAAAAAGATATTTCTCATTATTGAAGCATAGAAACAAAGACATTTGAAGAGGATTTTGAAATCTTTATGTATTAATGCACACCTAGCACAAAAAATACCATCATGATCGGGCCAACGATTTTTCCTACAAAATAGCATGTACATTACAGTTTGAGGATATGGAGAATCAGGTTGCTGGAGATGAAATGAGTAATCTTAGAAACCCTCATGAATCTTTGGCCGAACCCTTATAGGAGAATAATTAACTCCATGGGGAGAGAATGACACCTCTTTAAGACAAGGACCACCCCCTCCACAAAGTGGTTATATACCAACCCACTATACCAGGTCGCTATCTATCCTTTCATTGCAACCATGTTATTCTCCATGAAAAGTTAAGATATGGGAGAACATGCTTTTTACAGACCTAAAAAATATAAAATATAGAAAATAAAATTGGGAGGATACAATGTCTATGATACAAATACAATGGATATGGGTGGTCCCAAAAGATTCTTGAAGGATCCACTGATTAGTGAGAGACAAGAAAAAAGATGGAAAGTGTTTGGGGATGGTCCCATTCTAGAAATTTTGAAGATTAAGGATAAATTTAAATATCCCCACATATCACAATGAAAATCTTTTGATGTAACTTCCATGGGATTAGTAATCCATGTTCAGTTCAGATTCTTTAGTGCCATTGTTCTATAAGTTTATCTGATATGGTTTCTTATCTAAAACCATGTTAGAAAGGAAGGACATGGATGATATTGTAATAAAGTATGGATTCCAAATATATTTTTCCACTTCCTTTTCTAGTCACTCAGGCAGAACCTACCTTATATGGAGGGAAGATATGGATATTAGGGTGAAGTCCTTCTTCCTCAACCACATTGCTGCTTCCATACATCAACCTCATTTCTCAGTGTGGAACTTCATTGGCTTCTATGGATGGACCTCTCATAGGAAAAAACAGAAATCTTAGAAGCTGATCAAGACACTTCATGTGTAATTTCCTGGACCTCTCCTTATTGGTGGGGATTTAAATGAGATTTTATTCCAACATGAGAATAAATGGGGTTCCTTCTGGGCCAATATTCCTATGAGATATTTCCAATAGACAATTCATAGTGCATACCTTGTTGATATTGGGTTTTTAAGGAAGCCTGTTTACATGGTTTCTTGGGAATATGGATTTTAATCATTTTATGAAATGTTTGGATAGATTATTGGGATCTTCTGAATGGACTAACTTATTTGGATTATTCTAGGTGACCCATTAGAATCCTGCTACTATAGAACACAACCCAATCCTTATAGATACAGATCAGAGACCCAAGAAACCGTGGAATAAAAATCCCTTTAGATTTGAAAACTTTTGGGTGAAGGATAGGGAATGTGAATAAGTGTGACACTCTTGGTAGAAATTAGGGCATCCCAATATGAATATTAATATCCAAAAAGCAGTTGTTGGATTAAAATAGTAGAGTATCTCTAAATTCCTCTAGCTTAACCAACACTGTTATTTTATTGAGTGCAGACTAAATGAGCTATACTCTTGGGTGATGTAGGATGGAGTGGTTGAGTGATAAAAGTACAATGCCTTCATTAACATTCACTACCACAAAATACATGATATCCGACACTGGACTTTATCTATGATACACAAAAAGCATTGATAAATGGGGAAATTTTATCAGTGCTTAAAGAAAGTGATGATAAAGTTAAATTTTATCAGTGTTAGAAAAAGTGATGATAAAAGAGTACCCATTTTCAGTATTTTTTAGTGCTGATAAAAGTAACACCTTTATCAGTGCTTTTTTAGCACTGATAAAATTCTAACCTTTATCAATGCTTTTTTTGTGCACCGATAAAGGTCATAGTGATTATTTTAATTTATATATAAATATTTATATATTTTTAAATAATATTTATATTATTATATGTATATTTATGTAAATATAATATATAAATAATATTTATATAAATTTTAATAAAAAATGAATATTATTTTCAAAATTTTATATATAAAATATTATTAAATTTATATTAGTCAACATTTTAACAGTATATTTATATACATTAATTTCAAAAAATTTATATACTTAAAATAAATATAATATATTAATATTTTATTTAAATAATTATAGAATATATAAATGAATACATTTATTTAAATATATATTTATATTTATATTAAATACTTTAATATATATTTACATGTATAACTGTTTGTTTGAGCGCTCGCGCATGTGCGTATGTCTATTTATTATGAAAATGGTCTATCCAGGAGCCAAAGATCTTGACCATTTATTATAGGTGGAAGAAAAAGATAACAGAAATGCAAGAAAGTAGAAGAGGTCATACAAAGAGATATTCCCTCATCCAGATAAGAAAACTACGGATCAAGAAAAGTATGTTCATTTCCATAATCATAATCAAAATCATCATCATCATTAGTAGTTTCTAAATCTGACTGTGAATTTCCATGATTTAGGATCCCAAGTATCCTCTCTTTAGACATTTCCTGCTCCAGAGTGAGATAATTCTTTGATTCCTTGGAAGATGACCTGGTAGACACATTCCTAGGTGGATTGGAATAATCCTTCCATGATCTTCTTTTTAGAGGAACCAGATGAAATCCTTCACTACAGACCATCTTTCCCTTACCACTCAAAAAAACATCCTTAAAATAAATTGGGTTATTGCTGCTTGTAGATCGGAGATGAGTGGTGTCTATAAAAACTGTGTACTTCTCCTTATCACTTACATCATCCAAAACATTACCCCATTTACCAGACATTCCTGATAGACTGAAGACATTTTTAATCTGTTAAAGACAATCCATGATCTACTAAACATCAGATTACCCAGACCCATAATCCTATAGAACATTCCTTGAAAAGTCTATGGCTAGTGGTTGTACAATACAACATTTCACATAAATTTATTAAGGAGAATAATATGGAACAACACCAACAAACTCATCTGAAGAATACCCCACCTCACTAGTCTGCCTCCCATCTTGACCGGTGTGTTGTAAGACACTCAATATAGAGCTTCCATGCTCAATATGTTTAGATAGAACTCCATGCTAAATCGTAGAAACACCATCACTAATCCTACAATCCGATTTGACATTTCCAACAACAGTCTCACTAATAACATTGTCATCCTGAGTATGCTCCATCCTAGTTTACACCCTATCTATTGCAAGGCCAAAATATTCACCTACCCATGGCTCAAGATCAGCAACTGCATTGGCCCCAAAGGCTTGACCCTGCAACATCAACACTATTCCCTCTAAACCTAAGGTAGGATGATAAAAAAAGTGTTGATAAAACCTATCTTTATCAGCACTATAATTATATCACTAATAAAGATATCTTTTATAATTGCTTATTTTTTAGTGCAGATAAAACTAGTATTTATGAGCGTTTTTTGTAAAGTGCTGATACAACCTCTCTTGATCTTATAAATTTTAACCCTAATCGAACTTTCTTCCTCACACCATTAAAGATCCTGTAGAAGTTTACCTCTTCTTCGGCTCTTCCTCGAACATCTTGAATAAATCAATCCCCTAAAAATTTAAGGTATATGATTATTTCTATCCATCTTTAATCAATAATACATCACTTGATCTATATTATCATCTCTTTCATGCCATTCAAGCTCATATTTAATTTTAATACATAAACTTTCCCTTACCTTTGAAATGGATTTATTTCATTAGATGGGTTGCTGCATGAATGAGAACATCATGGTGTGATCCAAAACCCATGAGAAATTTGTTGTCACTAGATTTCTCATTTGGAAGCAGCAATTTGGGGAGAAAAGAAATGAAATGGGGTGATTCAAACTTATCTCCCCTATTTGGAAAGGTTATGCTGAATGGAGAGAAATACTTCAGGTAGAAACTGGTAGAAATTGGTTTCTCCTCAATTAAATATTTCAAATCAACCCAAAATCTGGTTGATTTGGAAGAAATTTTATTATTTTCAATTTTTCTATATTACTATAGTTGATATTTTATTTTATTTAACCTCTACCCTTAGTATGCACCCAATTTAGTGATAGTTGGGGTCTTAGTAATGTCTTGTGTTAGAGTCTGGCTAAATTATTTCTTATCAGTTTGTAGTATTTTTATTATATTTATACCTTTTTCCAAACCATTGTAAATATTATATAAAATAATTATTTTTCTAAATTTAGTACAATTTATGAATTATTTTAATTATATATATGTAAATAATTTGTGTAAAAATATTTTAAAATTTTTATATAAATATTTTTATAGTTTTTATAATTTAAAGGTTTAAAAATTAATTTATACTAATGATTATGTATAAATTTAAACCATATATTTTAAAATAAATAAATATATGGATTATGTAAATGATTTTAATGAATACGTGAAATCAATTTTTTTTAAACATTTATTGAAATTTTTAAAATCTGTATTAATACATTTGTCTTAGTTTAAAGTTTATCTAATTTTTTCGTCTTGAAATTATAGTGATATATTAAAATAAAAATTATTAATTTTTGATTTTTTAATAAAAAAGTTAATAATAATGTATTATTTAAGTTGGTTAATTCTCCATTTTTTTTCATTTTTAGTGCCACCTTTCTATAAATTTTTACTCATTGTAGTTTCTTCACCCTACTTACCCCATTGATGATTCTTTCCACTTTCATTTAAACATCAGTTCCAATTAGAAAGCGAGTCTTTATTTTTAGTGCATTCTTGCTCTTTTCCCCACTTGCATTCATTCTATCCACCATTGGATTTCTTTAAGTCATCAATATCTTGATCTTTTTTTCCCAACTGACTTTGTTAGTTTATCCTAATGAGATAGACCCATTGTTTTATTCAAACCTTGATCTAAGTTATGGGGACTCCCAAAACTCAATTTAAAGTACGACTTTGAGGGTCTATCACTCCTTAAATTAGAATAGTGACCAGCATTAAAAACATCCATATCTTCTTTCTTCTTATTTAAACCTCGCTCCCAGTTTCCACTATAGCATTTTTCCAAAGTTAATTCTATTTTTTGGTTGCACTAAGGTTGAGTTTTATTTTTAGGTCATCCCAGGTATTTGGAATTATATTCCAATCATTAGTTTGATATGATGATTTCTACTGATCCCACTAGGGAACTTCTTCAAATTATGTTGATGTTTATTGTTCCTTATGTACCCAATAAGATTTTTTATTTCTATTATTCTAGGATTCATCCTAGACATGTGAATTGTTTGAATTTTAAGAATTCATGAAAATCTAAATGGATTATTCATCTAGTTTTTTAGTATCTTGAGAACCACATTCTAAGACATCTGTTATGTTGGATTTAAATTTAAGAGTTTCTTCAAATATTGGGTTCTCAAGATCATGTGATTTGGACCTATAAATGTTTTCATCATATGAAAAAAATATAAACTTCAACTCCTAAGAATCTTGTCCCGTGGAACACCACCTAAACCACCACATACCATATTAAGAAATGAATAAATATCAACTCCTCCATCATGTTGTAATCCCACCTAATAAAGTTAAATAAACCATCCTTTATCTATGTGTTTTGAAATATATGAAAATTTAATTAGATTATTTGTAACTTTATATATATCACAAATTTCTTTCCTTCAATGATTTCCACCACTACAAAACAATCTCAATACAAATCATTCGTCTCATGTTATCAAATAAAAATGGATTCATATAGCTTAAATGATTATTTAAGAATGACCTTTTATGGGTTTTATGATCAAACTTTTTTTGGTATTTGTTTATCTTATTAAATATTAATATTACTAAATCAAACAGGATGGATATGAATAAAAAATGGATGGATTTAAATCACATGACAAAAGTGTATGGGGATGAAGTGATAGATTTCATCAATTTTGAAAAACATAATGCATATGACCCTTCTCAAATACTTTCTCTATGTTTAAGATGTTTTTATTCAAGACTAATTAGTCCAGTGGAGCTATAAAAACACTTGATCATTCATAGAATAAACCGAAGTTATAAATTTTGGATTAAACATCAGAAAAAATTGAGTATAGCTAGTGATTGGGATAAAATTTCATTTTATGTATCATTTGATATGATTATATGTGTGAACAATAAATAAGACTATAATGAGGATATGATTATAGGTGTGAATGATAATGAAGATCATATTGAGGAAATGACAATGATAGTTGAAGATGAATTTCATGATTTTCAATAATTGTTTGAGAAGTTAAAGAGTTGTGAAAGTAAACCATTGTATGATGGTTGTATTAGATATAAAATATTTTCAGCCATATTAAAGCTTTATAATATAAAAGATGGAAACAAATGGAGTGATGCTAGTTTTGCTGAACTACTTCCTCTATTGAATGATATGCTCCCAGAAGATAATTATCTTCCTTGCTAAAAAAATGATGCAAAGCGAATGATACGTTCAATTGGAAATATCTCTAAAAGAATACATGCTTATAAAAATGATAATATTCCATTTTCAAGCACCAATAATCACTTAAGAAGTTCCCAAAGTGGGGTGTTTCATGATACAAGAAAGATGTATCAGGTCCAACAAAAGTTGTATGGTACTCTACAATCATCCCAAGGATTAGGTGCCTATATAGAAGTGAGGATACTCTAAGGAAATTGACATGGAACATATATATAGTTATTAAATATGGGAAACTTATTCACCTATAAGATTATCCTCATTGGAATAAAATTGATCATGAGTATCCTAAATTTGAAAACGAGCTGAGAAACCTTTGTCATATGCTACCTACATATAGAGTGAATCCTTTTGGGTTTCAAAGAACCACTCATAGTAAATGGAAGATTATGTTGGTAAATTATAACTTTCCACCATGGTTAGACATGAAATGAAAATAAATTATGTTTTCTATACTTATATGAGGACCAAAAAATCGAGTAATGGCATTGATGTTTATTTAGATAAATTAATCAAAGATTTGAAATTATTGTGTGATTAAGGTGTTTTATTTTATTATTCTTACATAAATAAATATTTCACATTGAGAGCCATATTGTATAGGATAATAAATGAATTTCCTACTTATAGAAATTTGTCATGATATAATATTAAAGGAACTTAAGGTGTCCCATTTGTGAACAAGGTATATAGTCAATTAGTTTGAAACATTCATCGAAGATCGTGTTTCTAGGACATCACAGATTTCTACCCTAGTAACATAAATACTGATCTTGGATGACATCATTAAATGAGAGTTTAGAAGAAGGTACATCACTATCTTCACTAATAGGTGATTATTTTTTTAGAGAGTAAAATATATGGGATCTACTTTTGGTAATTTTTTTTTGAAAAAACATACAAAAACTAGTTGGAAAAAAGAGAAAAGTTTTTTTGGATCAACATACTGGGATTGTTTATATGTAATCAATTTTCTTGATGTTATGCATGTGGAAAAAATGTATGTTATAGTTTCATTGAAACATTAAAAAATACACCTAGTAAAAAAAAGGGATTAAATTAAGGCTGGGTTGGACATGAATGACATGAGGATATGAGAAGTGTTGGTTCTTGTGAAGAGTGAAAAATGAACTTTTCTTTCTCCAACTTCTTACACTCTTTCTAGGCAAGAGAGATATCAGTTTTTTAATTTCTTGAATGATTTAATGGTTATTCAGGAGTATTCATCAAATATCATTAATATCATGTCAATAAACAATTTAATGTTAAAAGGTCTGAAATCACATAACTATCATGTTTTTATGAAAGATATAAATCATATAGATTTACATTGCATTTTTCTCAAGAATGTCGGTTATACATGAAACAAGCTCCATTTATTTTTCAAAGATATATGTAGAAATGTTATAGACCTAGTGAAATTTCTAACTATGGAAAAGGAAATTTCTATCATATTATGAGAATTGGAGATGTTCTTCCCCCCAAAATTATTTGATATGATGGTTCACTTAATGGTTTACTTGGTAAGAGAGATATGACTATGTGGTTATATACATTGTAGATGGATATACCCCATTGAAATCTATATGAATATTTTGAAAGGGTATGTCAAAAATAAAAGTCAGCCATAAGGTTTTATTTTAGAGAGATATATTGTTGAGGAAGTATTTGAGTTATGTACTGACTACCCATCCGATGTAGAAAGTATTGGTTTAAAAAAATCTTATCACTCTGATCATCTTGTTGTGAAATAATTTCTAGAATAGATTTTGTCACAATTACTATTAAAGAGTTTGTGTAGGCTCACATTCATGTTATGAATAATAGTTTAGAGGTTTCTCCATGCGTTGAAACCCACAAAGTAATTATTAGGAATTTGAATCCATCAAGGGATGTAATTTATATATTAAGTACACATAATCAATAGTTTATAGGATGATTTTGAGACTATATTTTTAAGGAGTCAACTGAAAATCCAAGTTTAATTTCAGAACAACTTGATGGATATCCATAAGATCAAGTGTACATGTATTATCTTATAATAGTTATGTAAATAATGATTATAAATTCAATATAAACAAACATGATGAATGAAGTACCATGAAATATAGTAGAGTTTCACTTGTGGTTGAAGCAACACATGTATCTGGTACCAAGAGAAAAATTACAACTTATACGAATTTTTCATACTTTAGTATCATCAAACAAATATGGTACTTGGATTATACAATATTCAAAGTGATAATTTTTCAATACAAGTGGATTGATAACATGAGTAAAGTTAAAATAGAAGAATAAGGATTCATGAAAGTTGATTTCAGTAAGGTAAGTTATAAAGAAAAACTTTTTATAATGACTTCACATGTAGTATATGTATTTAATATTCTTGATCTTGAAAACTGAAAATTTTCAATTATTCTTCTATTGACCAAAACCATTAAAGAGACATATTTCAATTCAACTGAGGATGACCCTTTCATTGGGATGTCACAATCATTTCATAGTGGTACCAATATAGATGGGATATTGTATGTTAGAGGAGACCATAATGAGGGGATTTGGATACTCGATAGAGGGGTCAAATCCCTTCCACCTTTTAAAAAAAGCAAGTTAAATAATCTCGTTATATTTATTTTTTTATATAAATTATGTTACCTCATATTATTATCTGTTCACTACTACATTTATGTAATCTAAATTAAATGTTCAACCACTTATATAGATAATGACTTATGCACATGCCTATGTCCCCAATCCCAAGGAACAATGGGTTTCTCTACATGATAATGGTCCCAATTCATAGGAACAAAAAGATTCTATAAATGAAAATGCTACCAATCTAGAATAACAACATATTGATGCTGAGGAAAAGATAGATGGTGAACAACCTATTTCCTAGAAAAAAATGGAGTGTCGTAGAGTGATTCTGTTAGAAAAAAATATTAAGGTGATAAATAAAGACATAAAATTTGAGGTTGGATGGAATGCACACATCCATCCTGTAAAATCCAAAAATTCCATGTTCAATAGTTACATTGGGCTCACCATAAGAATGGATGTGGTGATTGATTTGGATTCATGGCACAATGTTGTGTCCAAACTTAAGGCACTAATTTGGGAAGATATTAGGGTAAAATTATGATATAATTTCTTTATTTTAATTAAAAAAATAATAATAAAATGTTGATTTACTCTTCATTATCCCTTATAGAGTGAATTTATAGTCAATCAATCCTGAATTAAATTTGTATCAATTCTCACCGGAAAGTCTCATTGAGGATTTCATACAATTATTATGAATTCTTATCATAAAGATATTAAAGGGAAAATAAACCCGTACCCACCATAGATGTATGCACACTTGATAAACCAACAAACATGGGATTCATTTATTGGTTATTTTGAAAAGAATTTGTTTAGGTAAATTGTGATTTGTAATAAATTTTTTGATAGTATTTGTATTAATCAATTTGATTAAGAATTGTTAATTTATGAAACAACAATTATGTGCTAAAAATAATAAACATTCAACAAAACTAATGTACCCCCACCATAAAGTAACGATGGGTCACACTTTACTTGAAAAAATGGTACATATTTTAAATCTAAAATAATAATTTTATGTGACATTAAAAAAATCATAATTAAATTCCTTTGTCTATGTGTATATTGATGAATTGAAATACAAATCCACTTCCATCCCACACAATTTATTATGGAAGGAGGCACATGTAAATAAATATAGGATAGTAATATATAAAAGCATACAAAATGTGTTGGAAGAATGTATAAGTATGAAATGATAATTTTTTTTGATCTAAATTAGTATTAAAAAATAAGGATTACATATTTTCCTATATTTGTTATCCAACTTAGACACATAAATCATTATTAGCTGTACCTGATGAATAGGTACTATCAGTGGCCTTGAAGCGGTCAGAATAGTATGGATGTGTTAGAGGCATGCGTTTTGGGGTGTCGCCCTAAAAATATTTGGAGAAAATAAATTAACATGGTAATAAAGATAAGAAAATGGAAGATATTAAGGCATGATTGGATTCAATAGAAGAAAAACCTAATTTTTAGTTTGAGTTGTTTGAAAATGTTATGGGAAGGAATAAAAGAGAAGAAACAACACAAAAACAACCACTACATGAAGATCCACCCCCACCATCTTCAAGGTGAGCCATTCCGATCAAAGTTCTATCTTAGAATTAGTAATCAATATTTTCATAATTGTTTCAATGAAATTTGAATCAATAAGAAACTGATAACTTTATTGTACTGATATTCTTCAGGGTAAAAATAATTGTGATTTATATCTATAAAAACTGACCCATAGCCTTTTTGTGATGGGTACCATGTTTGATATCCAAGGATATATTCTACACAAAAATAAACTTCCAAGAGATCATGTGAGAGTGGGGATTAATGTAGCTCATGAGTTGAGTGACGAGTTACCTTTTCCATTTGATGATGTAAACATTCATATGGTCAAGATTTACATTGGAACTTTCATAGCATAGTCTTTTGATCTTGTAAAAATACCTTTTGATAAGGAGGTATTCCTCTTAAGTTTATTTTTATGCAAAAACTTTAAAAATTGATAAAAAAGTACAGAACTGATGAATTTTATTGCAATCAGAAAAAGGGAATGGGGTGAAATAGAAGGTCAAATTAGAAAAATCTAAAGGATTAATCAACTAATTGAAAATATCTTTAGGAAGTACCTTTACCCCACCCATTCACCATACAAATTTACTAAAATTAATGGTTCACGAGGATAAAATGTAAAAAAGTGGTGATATGACCATAATTTATTTTCAATAATAGATGTATAGAGAGGCCATTATAGACTATATTGGTCTTGAGAATGTAAATGAAATCCCCAAGAATGAATGGATTGAATTATCAGTTGTAAATGCATACATGTGGTGTGTTTTCAATTTTTTTTTCCAATAGATGATCTACTATGTTAATTATGACTAAATAGTATTCATATTTTTTGTAGTTGTATATATCAATACTATTTGAAGGAAAAACCCTATGAACAAAAATCTAGACTCATTAGTCCTCACATCACTTCTACACAACTATTCTTATTAGAACCAAATAAATATAAAGTAATAGTGGAAAAAATGGCTATAATGATTGAGAGAAAACATATAGAAGACATACTCTTCTTAATACCCATGATACAGGGGTGAAAATATACATTTTAATCACATAAAATATATTTTCATTCCTTTCATTACTTATTATTTTTTTAGGAAGCATTGGCTACTCATTGAAATAAATTTTGATACTCTAAATATTTATTCTTTAGATTCAATGCAAGGATACCTAAAAAACCGACCACAAATGATGATGTTTATCAATTTTTAATAAAATACATAAAACATTTTAAAAATGAACTTCAATTTATACATTTTATATTATTTTTTAAGGATAATTATATTATGATAGGATAGTGTTTAAATATCATTAAAATCATGAAATGAGGATAGTACATGTGCACAAAGAGCCTATTGACTTCTAAAAATGGATAATTATTAGGTTTTACATAATAACATTCCGCTATCAAAACACATATAAAAAAATTACTTATTTGTATCAATGTTTTTGTAGTTCCTAGAACAAACCAATGGAAAATATTTTCATTATTATGTATGAAAATTTATGAAATATATCATATTCCATATACAAACTGGTATCACTAAAGAGGTATTTTCGATGATAATTACAATTTTATTTAAAATTTTTATTAATGCTTTTTTCATTTATATTTTTCCTATACTATCAGGACATTCAAAAATACTCATATTCACAATAGGAAATTGTTTGTTTATAAACTAATGGGTATATTACATGGTGTCAGAATGTATATAAACATCATGAATAGATGACTTCCTATTACCTAATTATTTAATTTTCTCATCATTTATTTATGTTTTTAGTTAATTTACTCGCCATTTCTATATGATACTTATTTTCTTAATTTTCACAGAGATCATGAAGAAATGACTTCATGAAAAAGGATTATTCACCCATGATGATTCACATTTATTTTTTATTCTAAAATTCATTCAACATTTCAGGTTATCAAAAAAAATTTAGATAACCCCAAATGTTAAATGAATTGAAGCATTAAAATGCATGGTGTTATGTTTAGGAATTAACTAAAACTAAATCCAATACCCGGTATTCCTAATATAACTCAAACTTTATGTTTTTAGTTTAAAATTGATATTTTAGTTCAAAAAACATGTTACATACTCAAAATAGATAAAAAACATTCATATTGTTTTGATACTTTAGAAAAATGATTCATAAGTCATTTGTGATGTGTAGGAATTAGTTGCACCTCATTCCAACACACAATATGCCTAATATGACAACACTAGTAACATGATTGAAGATGATCATACTCATTATAGTTTGGTATTTTTGGAATCCATACTTTACTTTCAACTATCTTCAATAATCCATAAAATAGAGAACATTTTCCTTTTAGATGAAAGAGGAAACTACATGCTACTTGAATCATGAAGTGAATCATAAGGAGTCATCTCTTAAGGGATTTTAAAATAGTTGAATGGAAAAGTATGAATTCCCAAAAATATGTCTTGAACGTTTCCTTGAATGTTATAGGAATCAACGATACCTCAATCATCCGAACCTCAATCCAATACACAATGTGCTTGGTATGACTCAAAGTGTATGTTTTTAGTATATAATTAAAATTTTAGTTAAAAACACACATTACTTACTCAAAACTGATAAAAAACGTTATGGTTGTTTTTATAATTTTGGATAATGATATATAAGTCATTTGTGATGTGTAGGAATCAACCAAACCTCAATCCGATACACGGTGTGTTCGGTATGAATCAAAGTTCACATTTTTAGTTTAAAATCATCATTTTATTTAAAAAAACACATCACATACTCAAAACCAAGCAAACACATTCATATTATGTTGATAATTTAAAAAAATTATCCATAAATCATTTGTTAAGTGTAGGATTAAAACATACATAAATATGATACACGGTGTTCCTGACATGACTCAAAGTACATGTTATCAGTTTAAAATTTATATTTTAGATGAGAACAAGTTCCATGCATTGAAAAATAAGAAAACAGGCTTGGATTGTCTTGATAAAATATTAGAAAATTTCATAATAAATTGTTTCCATGTAGGAATCAGTCATATGTCAAACAAACATATGATGTGATCGGTGTGACTCAAAGTGTAGATTTTTTTAGTTTAAATTGACATTTTAATAAGAAAGGTATGTATTAAAAATTAATAAAAAACATTCAAATTGTTTTGATACTCTAGTAAAATTATACATGAGCTATTTTTGATGTGTAAGAATTAACCACACATAAATCCAATGCATGTTGTCCCTGGTATGTCTCAAAGTGTGTTTTTATTTAAAATTGAAATTTTAGTTCCAAATGAAAGTCACATACTCAAAAATAACAAAAAACATTTTGATTTTTTTAATATAATATAAGAAAAATCAGTAAACTATTTTTGATGTGTAGGGATCATTCACACTTCAATTCAATACACGGTGTGCCCAGTATGACTCAAAGTGTCTGTTATCATTTTAAAATTGATATTTTACTTAAATATTCATGTCAATCACTAAAATAAGATCAAATGTGATCATATTATCATTATAATTTAGTATAATTATTCATAAGTCATTTTTTACATGCATGAATTAGTCACATGTCAAATCGACACACGATGTGACCGGTATGAATCAAGGTTCTTGTTTTCAGTTTAATTTGACATTTTAATTATAAAGGAACATGAAATTCTCAAAATTTGTAAAAAACATTATTATTGTTTTTATAATTTAGTAAAATGATACTTAAGTTATTTTTTGACATGTAGGAATCAAACTATTTTCAATTTGACACACGGTGTGACCGGTATGACTCAAAGTGTGCTTTTATTTAAAATTGACATTTTAGCTCAAAACACATGTCACATAATCAAAATATAGAAAATTAATTTTCATTATTTTGTTACATTAGTAAAATTATAAATAAATCATTTTGGATTTATAGTAATCATCCGTACATCAATACAATATATGATGTGCTCGGTATGACTCAAAGTGCATGTTATCAATTTAAAAGTGACATTTTAGTTCAAAACATGTATCAATCAGTAAAATTTGATCAAATACACTAGGATTGTCTTGTTAATTTAGGAAAATTATTTATTAGTCATTTTTGACATGTAAGAATTAGTCTCATGTCAAAATGAAACACGATGTGACCTGTATGACTCAGTGTGCATGTTTTGAAATTAAATTGACATTTTAGTAAATTTGACATGTGACATTATAAAAATTGATAAACCACATTTATATTGTTTTTATACTTTTGGAAAATGATACTTAAGTCTTTTTTGATGTGTAGGAATCAACTACATGTCAATATGACACAAATTTTGACTAGTATGACTCAAAGTGTATCTATTTATTTTAAATTGATATTTCAGTTTAAAAAACATGATAGATACTCAAAAATGAGAAAACACATTCACATTATTTTTATAATTTAAGACAATGATCCATTAGTAATTTTTGATATATAGGAATCATCCATACCTCAATCTGATATATGATGTCTCTTGTATGACTTAAGTGTCTGTTATTAGTTTAAAATTGACATTTCAATTCAAAATATGTGTCACTCACTAAAAACTAATGAAAATATATCATATTGTCTTTATACTTTAGGAAAATGATTTATAATTAATTTTTAATAGGTAGGAATCGGTATCACCTCAAACCAACGCAATATGTGACCGATATGATTCCAAGTGTGTCTTTTTATTTAAAATTAATATTTTAGTTCAAAACACATGTCACATTCTGAAAGATATGAAAACACATTAAGACTATTTTTATGCTTTATGATAATGATATATAAGTATTTTTTGACATAAATGAATTAACCGTACCTTAATTCGATACACTGTATTCCTGGTATAACTCAAACTGTGTGTTTTGAGTTTAAAAATGACATTTTAGTTCAAAACACACATGAAATACTAAAAAATGAGAAACAAATTCATATTATTTTGATACTTTATAAAAAAAATCAATAATTGATTTTTGATGTGTAGGAATTATCCTCACCTCAATCCGATACACGACGTGATCGGTATGACTCAAATTGTGTGGTTTTAGTTTAAAAATAACAATTTATTAATGTATTACTAAATATTTATGTTTTATTTATTTATTTATAGTATTACTAATATGATAATTATTTTTTATACTGGTGGATTCTTTTTCTTCAGTTGGGGTGTTTTTTTGGAAACTGGTACCATGATCAGGATTTTTTGAGAGGGGTTTGAGTGCTAAAGATAATGAAAGAATTGATGTTTTTGAGTGTTTGTGATAAATTTTACTTGGTAATGTAACTATAAAAAATGTTTTAAATTTCTACAATATAGTGTTTTTTTCTTGTATTTGTGATATAACTTTTATTTCAATTAAATTATGAATTTTCTATATGCCTGTATTTTCTACTGTAGTGTGTTATAATTTTTACAGTACATTTTAGGAGTATGACATTTATCAGTACTATTTCTAGAACTAATAAAGGGAGTGTTTTTTCAGTGCTTAAAATATCACAGATAAAGGGAGAACTTTTATATGTGCTAAACTAGTACTGATAATGGGAATCCTTTATCAGTATTGTTTTAGAGTTGATAAATTTCCCCCCCTTTTAATGGTACTAAGGACAACCACATTATTTTATTGACGATAAAGGCCTTTTCTATCATTCAATTTTTCCCGATCTATTAGAAATATAATTTTTTTAAAGTGTTGATAAATATAATTTTTATAAAGATATATTATTTAGTAGTTATAAAATTAAAAAATATATTTACCTAATTTTAAGATTCATTCATTTTATTTTTTTAAAATGAATAAAAAAATTACATTATAAATGAATATATAAATTTACTAAGGTTATAAGACAAGTAATTCAAAATATAAATTTATTTTAGTTAATTTTAAAAATAAAAGGATTATGGTCATGATACCAAAATTTTACAGGTATGGGGATATAATATTAGTATTTCATATTTTGAATTATTTATTTTTCAATTCAAAAAAATTCAAACATTTGATTATTGAGTTAAAATTTTAAAATTTATTTTGAAATCCAATTTGAATATAACCACATTAAATGAATATATATTTATAATTTTATTATTATTTTGAAATATAAAATAAATGAATTAATAAATGTAAATATTATGTAGTTTTTAGTTTGACTAACTATTACCTAAAATTTATATAATACATGATTTATATGGATACCTATATCCCTATTTAAAAATAATTTTTAAAAAACAATATAACTAAATGAGAAGGATTCATTAGTACACGACTGATTCTCATGGCCCATTAACACAAAAAGTAGCAGGGGACTACACATCTGGTTTGAGCACCATAAAAAGGTGGTATGGTTTTGGGAATGATATAAAAAAGTGACAGAGTGTCACGACATAAACAATTTATTGTGTTTAGTGAATAGAGAAATACATGGGGTGGGGAAGTGAAGAGAGAGTTTCCTTACTCGACCTTCCCATTCTCCTGGGGTTTCTTATCGTTTTTAAAATAAGTGATGTCTTTTATGTGTTATTATGTTTTCCATGTTTGGGCGGCCCAACATCTTTGCCTTTTCAAGGTCACGTTGGGTTCGATGCATGCAACCTACATCATAGGCTCAATATTCCACTCTTTATTCTTCTAAGGACATGATTCTACCTAATAATACATGATTTATGTGGATACCTATATCTCAATTTAAAAATCATTTTAAAAAATAAATATAATTAAATGAGAAGGATTCATTAGGGAATCAATGATTCCCGTGGCCCATTGAAATGAAAAGTACCAGTGGAATACATAGCTAGAGTGAGCTCAATGGAAAGGATAAGTGGTTCCAAAAATATATAAAACAATGATGATGTGTGCTGACATAAAAAATTAAGTGGGTTTTATTAATAGAGAAATGCATGGGGAGGGAAAGAAAGGTTCTAGATTACTTACTCAGCCTTCCCATTCTCTCTGGGTATCCTGTCTTTGTTAAAATCAGGGATGCCTTTTATAAATTCTCATGTTTGTAATGTTTGAGTGGCCTAAAATCATTTACTTTTCATGTTCATTTTGGGTTTTATGCATGAAACCTTTTATAGGCCCCAGGCACAACAAAAGTGTGGTGGTGGGTGATATATTTAAAATTTATTTTAAATAAAATGTATCGAAACCTAGAAAGAGGATATTACACATTAAATTTTTAATTAATTTATTTAGATCGAAAGAATAAACTACCCTATAAATGATATTTGTTTGAATATGATGTTTTTCATATTTTATCCCTTATCATATTACCTTCATTATGTTAGGAGGATTTAAGTGTAGAATCCATCTAACGGTGATCCACATGTGCTCCTTTGATCTTTGAGAAACACCGATTGATTTCCAAGTGCTAGTGCAGAAAATAAATCATCATGAATTATTCGTCTTGATCACTTAAAGATCCTTTGGGTTTGAAGGATTTATTCTCCTTATTTAGAGGAAGAGAGGAAAAGTTTGAGTGAGAGTTAAGTCTGTTGTGCACAATGATTTTCCATTCTCAATTTTCGACTACTACTACACAATAGACATAACCATCTATTTATAGAGTTAGGGTTTAGGTTAAAATAATATTTAATTGTATTCCAGCCATTAATTAATATATTAACCATTATTAAACCCCATTCCAATATAGTAGTAATAATAATAATATTATTTT
This sequence comes from Viscum album, assembly GCA_963277665.1. Lineage (NCBI taxonomy): Eukaryota > Viridiplantae > Streptophyta > Magnoliopsida > Santalales > Viscaceae > Viscum > Viscum album. Next base: position 1,300,812,492 of record OY728121.1, read on the forward strand.
ATGGCCAGACACAAAATTGCACAATAATAAATATTATTTAACTAGCTTGTTAATTAATATTTTACACCAGAAATAGTCTTGTTCCATTCAAAATCCTTGATATTTATTAGATACCCAAATAAATATTTAATAAAATATTTCATTTATCAATAAATATTTTAGAATGATAAAATTTGAATGAAATTATTCCTCTGTCTTGAGAATAATATTTATTTCATTAATTAAATTCAAATATAATTTAATCGAGACCAACATAAACACTTAGTGTGTGACCCTCTTTGATTATTTCTTGTTGTCATTATACATGATAACATAAATTTCATGATTAATATGTATAAATAAGTAAAGGAATCTAATAGAAATAACTTAATGTCACAATTATGACAACCACATATGAACGATCACTATGTAATATAATCTCTTCATCTCAATATACCATCAATAAAGTTTCACATACATGTAATCAACCTATGTGCTCGATATGTTTTCTTCGACTATTTTAAATAAACATGTCATTACACTATTACCATATAATTTAATGTTGTGGTTCTTTTCTAATCAAAGGGATGATATATCAACTTCCATGAAGATATAAGGGGAAAAACCTTCCCTTCCTTGACTTATCCATCAATAACATGTCTTTCATGACACACCCAACATAACTTACTTCTATCCAATATATTGTGTGATGGTTTTCATTAGAAAATATAAGTTCATGAGTCATGATAGGAATAAATGATAATCTAAAAGTCTAAGGACCATTACACATGCTCATAGATAGGAATATCTGATTACACCAATATGTAAGGAATTTCTACTCGTGAGTCTGCTCTCATAATATCCTGTCTTGGATATTTCCAAGTTTGAACTTCACGAGAAGAATCCTCATACTATTATAGGTATTCACACCTAACATTATACATACTATGTACCCTATAATAGTACGTTATATAAATATAAAACTATATTTAAGAATATATTCATAGTTGTAGGTTCCAGACGCAGTGAAAGCCCCTTTGTTGGGAATTAAATTAAAATTTATTTTAATTTATAGTTTCCCAAAACCCCGATAGAGGATCTTTCACATTTAATTTATAATTTATTTATTTATTATTTGAAGAAATGAATACCTTTTCAAAGGATATTTTATTTGATGAAGATATTTTAGATCATTTGAAAACCCTTTTCTAGATTACCTTTGTTGCTCTTGGAGGATCAAATTGTAGAATCCATATAGTGGTGATCCAAATGTGCTCCTTTGATCTCCGAGTGACACTAATTGATTCCTAGTTTCTATCCCAATGAATCAATTTTCTTGGCTTGCTCAACATGGTCACTCAAAGATCCTTTAGAATTTAAGGAGTTATCATTCTTTATAATATGAGAGGAAGTGTTCAAGGAAGAAGTCTGCCATTATCAATGCTTCTCAATTCTCGATTAAACATACACAATAGACATAACCTTCTATTTATAGATCTAGGGTTTAGGTTAAAATATTATTTAATTTCATACTTTCCATTTAATAATATTATATTCTTTAACAAAACCCATGCCATATAATATTAATATTATTATTATTATTTTCAATGTGTGCAAACCTCCACAATAAAAAATATTATTTTACCGGCTTGTTAATTAATATTTATCATCAGATGTGATCTTAGTCTACTTGAACTTCTATGTATTTTTTGAATACATGAATAAATATTTTATTCACTCAAATAATATTTTAATCACAAACCAGGGAATAAATATTAATTTAATATTCGATAAACAAAATAAATATTTTATCCAAAATCCAATAAATAAATATTTATTAAATATTCACATAAATAAGTAAATAATTTCTTTAATGAATAAATAATTATTTATTACCATGTAGATATTAGTGATCAACAAAACTTAAAAAAGTTATTCCTTGATCATGAAAATAATATTTATTCTTATAATTAAATTCAAATATAATTTAATCTAGATTAAGAGAAACACTTAGTGTGTGACCCTCCAGGATTCTTTTCTTGTTGGAATTAGGTAAGTATGCCTAAATTCCAAGATTAATGTCTAGAAACAGGTCAAGACACTCAAGATAAAGAACTTAATGTTGCAATTTTGACAACCACATATGAATGATTGCTGTATAATATAATCCATTTGTCTTAATATCTCATATTGTAGGTTGCATATCTATGTCATCAACCTATATTCATGGTACCTATTTCTTTCACTATCTGAAATAAACATCATTACACCATGTCCATTTAATTTAATGTGACACCTATATTTTAATGAAAGGAATGAGATATCAACTCCTATAAAGATGGAAGGGACGAATCCTCCCTTGACTTCATAATTAACAACAAGTCATTCATAATGCACCCATTGTTTCTGACTTCTCCATGAGTCGTTATCTTCATGGTTTATAAAATACATCTAAGTGTGTGAGTCATATCATGTATTAATAATAACATTTAAGTATAAGGATCAATACACATGATCACATATATAAATATCTAATGACCCTAAAATATGTGTCATTCCTATTGGCGGGTCTCTTCTCATAATCTCCCATCTTGGAGATTACCTAGTATGAATTTCATGAGAAGAAGCCTCATCATCTTATGTATACTTTCATTTAATGATCTATATGCCATGTGAACTATCATAATACTTTATCTGATTGTATAACTATTTTTAAGAATATTGCCAAGGAATTTCAAGGTTCTCATCATAGCGGGGAACTATTATGACCTTATCAATGTGACATATACTCTAGGACATTATCACATCAATCTTATCCATAATAACAATCAAATTGTGATAAGAAATCCATATTAATATTCAATCATTTGAATATTATTGTAATCTAATGTACATAGTAGTTAGTTCTAGGGAACCAACCCTAACAAACACCCACTTACAACAGATCCAACTACTGACAACCATTCAGTCCTTACATGAAAAAAATGATTTTTCTAAGTAAGGATACAACTGCTAGGTCTACCATGTTTTTTTTCTAGGGTTGGTAATTCCACATGTTTGTGTGGAGAATCAGTTTAATGAAACATTAGTATCTTGATAAAATCCCTCATGTAGTGATATAACCAAGTATACACTTCTTTTTTACCATGTTAGAATCTGGAAATCTTAACTAAATCCATAGTCAAAGATTTTCATAAAATGATAAATCTCTTTCTTTTGGTATAACACAAAATCAGAACATGACCTTGATAAAATTACTTCTTAAGCTACATCAGAAGATGTAACATACTTTGATATTATAGATATGAAAACCAATATTTGTAATAAGTTCTTCTTGAATATTTCTTCAACCTTTTATAAAATGATATATCAAATGAACCAAGTGTTAAATTATATTGATTAATAGTATCGTCACTTCTGTAAACACCATAAACTCATCCAGTTTTACTTTTCCAAGTACTTTTAGATAGTTCTAACAGCAAGTCTATGAAAATTATATTGTATTTGTTTAATATTCACCTATTATGATATATACATCTGTAATATCAAATGTTAGTACATATCATGGAACATGATATGAATTAGTAGAACTTATTCTTGTGAAATTATTTTAATCTCTATAATCTCTTCGAATGTAGAAGCATGTTATATTGGAAGGATTATACACCATCAACAATTCTATGTTGAATTATTTCATTTTTTATTTTTTATACTATTTTAATATATGTACTACGACTATATTTATCAAAATCATTGTTCTATTGTAACAACCCCTACTCCAGTAACCCGAAGTTGGTGCCTACTTTATTACATTAACATATATACAAGGGGGTAAAATCCCAAAGGACTGATTAGCTTAAATATTTTGTAGAACTAGATATATAAATGATACCCATTTTACATTGTGAATAAAAATAAAAAATAATACATAAAAAAATAAAATTAACTTAATCCAGGAAAACACATTAAGATATTTCTTCTTTATATCTTGGGGAAAGGAAAAAAAATTAGGGTGAGCTCAAATGCTCTATAAGGGTTATGTATAATGAATGCTATCATGAATCAATAAAGAATAATAAATATGAAAAAGTAAATAACTGAACAAAAATTTAATTGAATCAATAACTTGGATATCATAATTTATAATGAATAATAAAAATGTCAAAGTAAATAACTAAACAAACATGCCATTTAATTAATAAAATAAGAATGAAATGAATCCAGAGATAATATAATTGTGAAAATATCATGTATAATAATAATAAACGAATGATCAATGAAGGAAATGATTAATTATTGGATATCTTGATCTCAGGAATCCTGATACCTCTACCCTCAAGACCTTTCACAAGATGGATTGAACCCATATGTAGAAACCCATTTAATTTGTCCAACTTATTTGTCTAGTGATACCTGTCGATGCATTGAGGGGATATATAATTGCACACCCCACCCATCAATGCATGTACAAAAAATTCTTCACATATCGAATAATTGATTTAATTCATGAATAATATCCCTTATCAAAAAAATATCCTCATTGATTAAAGAACACCGATTTATAAATATTTTCCCAGTTAATCAAATAACTTTCAAACTAAACACCACATGTAAGAATTGCATAGGATTTAGGAAATATTCATATCCACGATACAAATAATACGAGTAAACTAAAATCGAAACATTAACCATCATGAAAAATAGGTATTAATGTTAAATACATCAATGGGGTAGTATATACCCTACATAAAAGTGAGTAGGTGCAAATTAACAAATATATTTCATTTAAATAGAAATTAAGAAAAAATACCTTACAATGATCATAATGTTGAAGTGAGAATAAATGAATCTATTATGTGTATCACAATGTAAATATAAATAAAAAAAAGTGTAAATACAACATAATATAATCAATAGTATTTACACACATAATCTTATAATTTCAAAGACAATAAATATATAATATAACCCAATGAAAAGAAATTGAGTTATGAAATTATTTACCACTTGGTAATTTTCAAGTCAAATATCCATAGATTAAATAATAAAAAATAAAAAATAAAATAACAGTAACTATGAAATTTTAATGATATTACATTAAAAGTGGTAGTATGTACACCATATCAAATAAATTAGATGAACAACAATAGAATATGTCTAAATGAAGGGAAATTGAGATGAATTCCCTTACCTCACACATTTGTTTATTTGAATATGATTTAAACTCCTGTATAATGGTTTTAAGTATGTTATTAATTTATAATAGAACCTTATTAATACTTATAAAATCATATATGATCCTCTAATTACATTTTATCACCCATTTGTTAATAATATTTCATTATTTTCATTGTTTTGGGTGTTAATTGCCCTGTTTTCCCATAAATGTATTATCATGAAACTTATGGTTTTTGTGAACATGATATACACTACTAGAAAAATAACCTATACCAATGGTTTGGAACTGTTGGTATAGGCCTCCAAACTGTTGGTATAGCCTATACCAACGGGTTAGAGGACCGTGGCCAAGTAAGACGCGAGGATAGGTCTATACCAACGGTTTTGGGAAAAATGTTATTATAGACATATACCAATGATTTTTAAAACCATTGGTATAAGTAATATGAAAATACATACCAACGGTTCCATAAAACCGTCAGTATATGTATTTCAATAAAAAACATCCGGTGGGATTTGATCCCAGGACCTCTAGTTTATGATTGAACAACCTAACCACTAACCTAACATGATTGTTGTGAACATAATTTCATAAATATATATATGTATTATCATAAATATTTTAAATTTTGATTTATTTAATGTTCCCCATTAGAAGACTCCATTAAAAATACATGTACCTATACCAACGGTTCTCAAAACCACTGGTATAGACCTATACCAAAGGTTTTGAGAACCGTTGGTATAGGTCCTTTGATTTTGGGACCTATACCAATGGTTTTGGACAAACTGTTGGTATAGGGGGGACCTATACCAACGGTTTGGCCAAAGCATTGGTATAAGGTCTCTATAATGGACCTATACCAACGGTTTAGCCAAAACTTTGGTATATGTCCCCCTATACCAATAGTTTGTCCAAATCCATTAGTATAGGTCCATATTAGTGACCTATACCGACGGTTTTGTCCAAACCGTTGGTATAGGTCCAAATTAATTAAATATACCATCGGTTTAGCCAAAAACATTAACATAAGTCATATTTCCAGTAGTGATATTTTCATATTTTAAATAATTAAAGTAATTTTATAAATATTATATTTACTTACTAGAATTTTTTTTATAATTGTTTATTATTTTTGGATAAGGAAAATGAATCACATCGCCTCATGGAGACGGTAAGCCGCATGTATGCATACACAACGTTATCATTCCCTTAATGAGTGAAAGGATAAATAAGTGGGTGATATATTAATTTTAAAAAATCAACATAATATCATATATATCACATATATTCATTAATTGTATCCTTATTATATTCCATGTAAAGTGTAAGTGAAAAATGAACCACATCGCTTTGCGAGGCGGTAGTCTGTCGTACACACGAGTGACCCTATCGTATTTTAAATGAAACAGAACATACAAAGGAATATGTGATATTAAAAATATATAAGTATAATAATATCATAAATATAATATAAATTTTTGATATCCAAAATTATATCCATCCTAGAAAGGTGGTGATGGAAGATGAATTAAAGAGGTTCTCGAGACGGTAGTCTGCCGTACACATGATCGATAGTTTTGTTTCACATTTGATGGAGGAGGAGATGGATATAGGTTATGAAATTAAAATAATAAAATATAATTATATGGTAGATAATGGTTTTATTATACTATAATTGTTTAATAATATTTTAAGGATGTGGAAGAATAAATAAAATAAAAAATCTTGTTTAGGAACGTTATCTCTTCTTCAGACGACCTCCTTAGGTTTACACAAAAAGAATTCCTAAGATCTATATATGATCAAAAAATGATTCCTGTATTAGGGTAGGTAATTATGGAAGTGATTTGGGTAGGTAGTTTATGAAACAAATGGATTTGGAAGTGTGAATAGGGGAGGAGAATGGGTGGCCTTTTATAGGTGGGTGAGAGGACACACATGGAATTTTTGAAAATAAAGAATTACAACCACGTTTTTATCTTGAAACAAGAATAAAAAATGGGTCCTTATAGACCCTTATATGTTATAAGGCCAAAATATATCCATAAAATTGGAGTTGAAAATTTTTTTAGGTCATTTTAAACCTAAACTTCTTAGTTTAACCCCTCGATAAATTAGTTTTTACCACAATTGTGGTAATTAAATTTTAATACTTTTACTATTCATAATGGTAAAAAATTAAGTTGAGCTTATTAGATAATATAAATTATATTTATTAAAAATATGGTATCAACTTTTCTAAATTCAATTCATATAATTGTATGAATATACTTTAAAATCATACCTAGAGATGCGATGAAAAAGTGGGTTTCCAAAGAAGAAATTCTCATAAGTATGGGAAGTTTTTATTTTTAAATTGAATATAAAATTTATCCCAATAACCTAAATATTTTAAATTTTAATATAATTGTTCTAATTTTACTTTGAAATAATTTAAAATTTAATTTAACTTTGTATATAATTTAAATAAAAAGGAAATTTTCATTAGAAATCAGTACGTTTCACTATTCATCAGAAAAAGAATCATTTTAGAAAAATCAAAAAAAAAAAATCCCTAAGTTAGTTTTTTTATTATGATTTTAAAAATGAATTTAATTTTATAAAATATATTTTATAATTTTTAAAAAAATCAATTCTATCATAAGTGCTCAAGAAGCGACGAAACTTATTCCTTTAAAAAAATATAGTTTTTCTGAAAACATTTTATTTAATTTCAAAAGATTAGTAACTTTTATTTATAATAAATAGATAACTAATGAATGCGTGTAAAAAATATTTATTTTTCATAATTTAGTTATTCCTATTAATAACCTCCAATTTAATATCTAAGTTATAATGATCATGTTTAAATATTATTTTAATAGAGTATCATGTTACGTTTAAACCTATTGTTGTGTGCATCAAAAGATAACAAAGTGATTGAATTTATTTAAAATTAAATAAATAATATAGTCTTGATGTGTTAAATTATTCCCTCCTACAAAAATTTCAACCTCATAATTCCTTGGATATTAACTTCTAAACATATGAGTGTAGTTTTTCTTCTTAATATCCTATAGTTCCCATGTTACTTCCTAAATTTTGTGATTTCTCCAAAGTACCTTTACCAGTAAATTCATCCAATACCTCAATAATTTATCTATAGTATCAAGAATATTTATGGGTTCTTCATAGTAATATAAATCAGGTTCTATTTTTATTTCATAAAAGGTGAGCATACACGTTGGGTTTAACATGTACTTCCTTAATAATGATAAATAGAACACATCATGTAATTTTCAGAGACTTGGTGGTTTTTAAAAATGATAATACATAGATCTAATTCTTTCCATATCTTAAAAGGGTCTGATGTACCTGATTCTAGACTTTCCCTTCTTACCGAACCTTATGACACCATTCTATTGAGTAACTATTAAGAAAACATGATCCCCCACTTGAAATTCTAAATCCTTCCTCCGATTATTAGCATAACCATTTTTACTAATTCAAGCCACTTTAATGTGATATTAAATATAATTTACCTTTGTTGTTGTCTCTTCAAAAAGTTTTGGTCCTACAAGTTTTTTTCCACTAACTTCATCCCAATAACTTAGATTATGACATCTCTTTCCATAAAATGATTTATATGGATCTATTTGAATACTTGAATGGAAACTGTTGTTTTAGGAAAATTCTAACTATGATAAATAATAATCGAATTTACATTAAAAATCAAGTGAGAATAACCTCAACATGTCTTACATTGTTTGAATAGTCCTTTCGGACTATCCATCAGTTTGAGGATGGTAGGTAGTGCTCAAATGAAGCTCAGCATCAGGAGCATTATGAAGACACTTCTAGAATTTTGTTGTAAAATGAGGATTATGATCAAACACAATTGAAATTGGTGAAATATAAAGTCTTGAAACTTAATTAATATAGATCCTTTTGAGGCTATCAAGTGGTTAATATTCTATTATAGTGAGTAAATGTGAAGATTTGGTCAGACAATCAACAACAACCCATGTTGAATAATTTATTCTAGGAGTTTTTGGAGGTCATATAATAAATTCTAATAGCAATGTCATACCATTTACATATAGGAATATGAAGAGGTTTCATGAATCCTATAGTATTATGCTTCTTAGTCTTAACTTGTTGAAAAATCAAGCTTTTTTTGTTATATAGTCTGCAATTCCTAGCTTCATGTTATCCTACCAAAATGTTCCCTCAAATACCCATACATCTAGGTGCTACCAGGGTGTATAGAGAAATTTGAGCTTTGATAATCATCCAATAATTCCCTTTTTAGATTAGCTATATATATTATCCTTCCAAATTTTAGGATTCCATCATCATAAACAACTTCTACCAACTTCCCATCATTCAAAAATATAATTTTATTCCAACAATTATCATCATAATATTGATAACTTTTTAACTTTTTCAATAAACATGGTTTTATAATCATTTTAAAAAATGAGTGATATATATCCTTCTTTAATAATTCTCATATCTATCTTTACTTGATCCATGAACATAGGATCCCTCTTAATCCTCATTTGGCTCAGAACTCTATGATCTTTCATACTTAATGAATCTTTTACCATATTTGATTTCCCTTGGTGATAGTGTATTGAGAAATCATAATCCTTGAGTAGCTCAAAACATAAATTTTGCCTCATGTTGATCCATTTATATTAATAAATGTATTTTTAGGCTTTTATATATGTTTATATCTCACAAATTTCACCATAGAGATAATGTATTCATATATTTAAAGAAAATATTATAGCTAAAAACTCAATATTAGGGGTTTGATAGTTGTGTTCATGAGTATTAAACTACCTTGATGCATATGAAATAAATTTATCATTTTTCATAAGGAAAAAACCCATTCCTTTCTTAATTGAATCACTATATAAAACAAACCTATCATTTCTTGATGGTAAAGTCAAAATCATAGCATCGACCAATCTCCTCTTCAATTTATCAAAACATTCTTCACATTCATTTTTACAAATGAACTCAACCCATCTATTAATAAGCTTGGTTAATTGGTTATCCAATAAGAAAAAATTATAAATGAATCATTGATAGTAACCAACCAAACCAATGAATCTTTATACCTCAGTTATGTTCATTGGTGTAGAACATTCTCTAACTACCATTGTCTTCATGGGATCAATTGAGATTCCATCCTTGGAGACAATATGTTCAAGAAAATAAAAATCTTAAAGACATAAATCACACTTACTAAATTTCCCAAATAAATATTTTCCTATAGGAGTATCAAGAATGATCCCCAAGTAATTCTCAGGGTACTCATATCTTTTCAAATGCACAAATAAATAATTAATGGATACCACAACAAAATTACTAAGATATCACTTAAATACTCTATTCATTAGATCCTTAAAAAAAGGATTAATTAGTTAATCCAAATGGAATTAATATAAACTCTTAATGTCGATACCTTTTTTTGAGAAGTTTTCTTCAAAATTTATTCCTTATTTACTCATAGCTGATGATATCCAGATCAGAGGTCAATCTCTAAAAAATATTGATCTTCATGATGTTTATCAAATAAATCATCAATAAAAGACAATTAATACTTTTCTTTATCATAATGGAATTTATTTCCCTATTATCAATGTACATCCTCATGGATATATCTTTCTTCTTAATGAATTGAAAATGGGATCACCAAGGTGAAAAAATAGGATGTATAAATCCCTTATCACATAAATCCCTTAGTTATTTATTCTACTCCACTAACTCCATAGTATCCATTCTACATGGGGTATTTGATATTGGTCTTGAAATAGGGAATAAATTTATGGAAAACTCAACTTCATACTCTAGTGGATGTCTAGGTAATTCCTTAGTAAATACATAAATTTATTTTTGTACAATAGGTATATCCTTAATTTGAATATTACCTTCTACATCCATGGATTATGTTTTATCTTCTTCCCCAAAAATCTCATTCAAAACAGATACTAGGGGTGGATCTAAACATGAATTAGATGACGAACTCTTTACTCTAAAGATAAGTAATTCCACATATTTACACGAATAATAATTTTGTTATCCTTAAAATAATTTTTAATCATATTTTAAAATCTAGTCCATACCAAGGATTATATAAAATTCATCCATTGGTATAATAATAAAATAGATAACATTTTTTTGTCATAATGGGGACTTCTTGTCACATCCTTATTATAGGGAGAATTACCCTATCATTTTTTTACTCATTACTCCCTTCTTAAATTAAAAGGGAAATGTCTAATTTCTTAAAAAAATATGTAGATATAAAATCATGTGAGGATACTAAATCAAATAAATCATTATTTAAATTTAAATATATTATTAAAGTACCTAACACCACATGATTAGGAACTTTTACCTCAGCTATAGTGATCAATTAAGCTTGGAATTCTCCCATTGGCCTCTTATGTGGTAGATTACCTTAACACTTGGTACATTGGTATGAATAATACCTCATTTATTTACAACTGAATCACTAGACATCATTTATTTGTTTCTTCTCCTTGTATTTATGAGCTGGATAATCCTTTTCTCATCACTTATAACAAAATCCCGTGCCTGTCAATCATTTACTAGGATGAATCTTTCTACAGTTTTTACAAGGTGTAAATTTCTTCATTCTATTATTCTTTTATGACACATTCCTTTTTTGTTAGTGTTATAATGAACTCTTATTCTCTTTATTTCCCATGAATATGTAAGATATAGAGAATTACTTTTCTATTTCTATGGTGTATAAAACTATTTCATTACATGATGAAAATATTTGAGGGACCTTCAACCTTCAGATAATTTTCTTAATCCCTTCAAAGAAATAGTCAATATTGCACTCTATTTTGAATATTTAATCCATATAATACCCATATAAACTTATTAAGGTAACCTCATACTCAACAACACTTACTTATTCATTTTTATTTAAGTTGAGGAACTTTCTATTCATTTTAGTTTGTTGGTCATGAGGTAAATATTTGTCAAAGAATGTATCTTGAAAATCTTTGCATTCCATGCATTATATTTAGTATGTAATGTCATGGAATTTCGGTATATTTTTTTTAATTATGTGGAATTATTTCGAGATCACGAAATCTATTGGCGTGTGATTCTGAGGCTTGGAGTGCCTGAAATGATACGTCGAAAAAATGTTAAGTTTAAAATAGCACATGTGAATGGTTTTCATGAAAAATTGGAATAAATATTAAACGGGTACCCGAATCAGAAATCCAAGGGCACTGTTGCATTCAAGATAGCGGGTTTACCCTAGGCGTGACTTAATTTTAGTTGGCACATGACTCTGGTGAGAAAACCCAAAAATGGCATAACTGTAAATAAAATAATTAAATAATGTTATTTTATTCTTAAAATGCTTATAATTCATGAACGGTGTCTCATATTAAAAATCCGAGACCACTACTGAACTCGTGAGGGTATGCTTTCCTTAGGAAGACCCTAACATTGGCCGACGCGGGCCAACAGTGGAAGTTAGTTTTTGGGTGTAAATAAAAAAATTAAGTAACAAGTATTTTATTGTTAAAGTCTATAACTTCTAAATGGTAACTCAGATTTAAAATCCGAGAGTACCGTTGATTTCGTTGGGGCGTTTTCCTCTTAGACAGAGCCTAACCTTGATCAGTGCTGGTCAAGGGTGAATATTAATAATTTAATGAACCTTTTTTGAGGTATGTTCAGTAAATGTGTGAGTGACATTTTCTATCTTTTGAACCAGTGCTCAGATTAAAAATATGAGAGCACCCTTGAATTCGCAGTGCCAAGATTCACTTAAGGGAGGCTTCACTTCGTCCATAGTAGTTCGGGTGAAAAAGTTAATTTTGCGGACTTTTGAAAGATTAATAAATTAACATGTTATGTTATTTTTTTCTTTTCTCCAAAGGACGAGTGGTGGTGGAGGGACCGACGAAATGTCAAGCCATTAATGACTTGACTCTCCCTTGTTTGTAACCACAACGTTGGGAACTTGGGAGGTTTATTAATTAAATGAACCTCATTAATTATTCATGCGGGAAACACCCTTTCTCCTTTCCTATTTATATGGAGCTTGGGGAGGGGTGTTGGATGGATTCAACAAGAGATGAAGCTATGGAAAAGTACCACGACGCTAACCACCTAGAGGATGAGACCAGATTCATTGAGCGATGATGAGCGCCACTAAATCACAAACTGATGACAACAATGAAGGAGGTTCTGTCGATCCTCGTCAATGGACATCTTATCCAAGTAGGGGGTTTGTTTAAAATTTATCTATGATGATTCACCTTGCTCTTGCTTGATATCACATTAATGCGGAGGGAACGGGCCAAACGAACAAGGCCCAGACCCTCCACCACATCGTTCTTGTTCCGGTTTTTAGGGATGATTTCCTCAGATTGATGACAACGTGAAATAGCGGGTCACGTTATGATGGTGGCAGCGCGGGAGATCCATAGGTGAAGATGACACCAATAACGGACCACTGAAGCACGTCCGGTGGCCCGCGGGAGAAACCGCCAGCGTGCCATGTCGGCAGTGGCCGGAGGGACCCGCGACAACTGGCCATGGGCAATGGAAGGCGGCGCGCGATGGCACGCTGTGGTGGCCGAAGGTACTGGCGGTGGTGCGAAGCAGCCACAACAAAAGGGGGCGGCACAGAGTAGCAGCGACCAGCGGGCCACAGAAGGAAGGAGCGGCGCAACCCCGCACCGTGTCGCATTTCCGGAACCCGGTCGGCCAAAACAACTGACTTTTCATGTGGTCGGGAAGCACCACATCGGATGGAAAAATAGCCCCACAACCGCTAGGCCAATGGAACCAAACAATCCGCCTTCGAGTGAACCGAACCGGACCCGCCCAGCGGACCAGACCCACAACCCAGCGGGCCAGCATGGGTGGGCCGAGCCCCACCTGACGGCCCGAGACAACTACGGCCCGGGCCCATGAGAAAGCTGGGCCAAATTAGACGGGCTGGACCCAGTGAACCGGGCTGACCCCTAGTGGGCCGGACCCGAGCGGTGTCAGGTATACCCCGAGACCAATTGCGTCAGGCCAGTCTGATCGAGTCAGACCGGGCCCAGACCCAACCTGTACCTGAATAAAGAAACACCCATAACTGACAAACCGAGAATCAGATCGATGTGTTGTCCATGGTGTTGGGACCCATTTTTGGAAGCTGTCCCTTTGGAATATTCTGACGGGCCCAACCGAGTTGGGCCCAACTGAGGTGAAATCACCCCCGTTTCAAGGAAAGGGGTGTAACTAATAGACCGAGCATCCGATCGACACACCATTTATGGAATAAGGATCCTTGTGACAAGGTGTTCATATAGAGATACTATAGGTGAGTTTTTATGGAGTTTGACGTGTGACCCAGGTCAGATTAGACTTGAATCTAACTGATCCATTTTTACAAAAGTGCTCAAACCTCACAGACCAGGCGTCTGATCGACACGCCGTCTGTCACTTTGGGACGCCTATGACGGGGTGGTCCCTTGGGTATGATTTTTACAGGTCTTCGTATTGGTTTAAATATGACCAATGGCTTGAGGAGTGGTTCTCACAGAATCAAGCGTGCTATGAGTGGGAATCTAGTGGCTAGCTGTGACATGAAGTAAAAGAGTGACCAATACAGGTATGCACCAGTGACCAATTTGGGTTTGCACCGATGACCAATATGGGTCTATACCAGCGACCAATACGGGTCTGCCCCAGCAACCAATACTGGTTAGCAATAGATTTATTTTGGATAGGATGGTCTACTTGAAAGGATCCATAAGATCCTTTGTATAACCCCAACAAGGGTTGGTCAGGCTACTTGAAGGTATTTAGGTAGGGAATTATTTTCTAACTATAGGGTAGAAAATCCTTGATCCATTGAGTGGATTCCCCAATCCAAAGATCTTGACTTGTATTTCTTCAACACTTGTCTCTGAATTACAAAAAGTCTATCAAGGACTAATCATTTTGATGTAACATGGTTAAGTCAACCTAAAAGTTTCATAAGAACTCCCCTCACAAAAGTGGATGTCCTAACAAGGGTTGGTCAAACACTTAGTTATATTGTTTTCATTCATTTTCAAGTAACAGAAGGCCAAGTATGAATTAATATTTATTTAATGTATTTTAATTTATTATGAAGAAATTTTATGTTGTTTTATCCTTTACACATATTTGTTAATATTAAGTGGATTTTACTAAATTAATTAATAATATTGGATAAAACATTTTATCATAACCAATTTATTTAAATTATGCCTTTTCAAATTAATTCATTTATTCATGTGATCATGTTATTACATCCATAAAATAAATAATGCATATAAATAAAAAAATAAATAAATAAATAAATAAATAAATAAATAAATGACCTGATCATGATCTTATCTAAACACTTGATTTATTAATAAGACACTAAATCAACCTATGACCTAGGGGAATAAATCATTTTTTTTGGTCATGGCACGAGTTGCCACATTCTACCCATCCACCTCTACATCACTAGAGTTGGCATCATTATAGTTTCATCTTGAGCCACTTCTACACACCATGGGATACTCTATTAATTAGAAGTATTTATTACTCACATGCAGATGAGGGGAACCAAAGGATTAGTTAAAGGGGATTACAAAAATATACTTGGACACATGGGTCTTATATAATAATGGAGGGAGGGATGAATCACATTCCATCAATTCAATTTAATAATTAATAATTTCGAACCCATGTAATAAATAAAATAAAATAAATTCCAACAGATACAAAGGTCTTACTCAAGGTCATGATCTATAAAATATGCAATGAATACACAAAATTAACTAACTAATATTCATTTCTTATTCATTATTTATTGTTAATATAAATGAACTTACATTAATTAATTAATCAGTTAATTCCCTTTCATCTTGATGACCATCCAAATTCATTTTGAGATACATATCATTAATGAAATTGGTGGAAAATAAATATAAGAACCAATAATTATAGATTTTTTAAAATAAATTATTTGAGAATTTAAAATTATTTAATACCATTTTTAAATTTTCAAAAAAAAACATGTGATAATCAATAAAACAAGGGTTTAATGCTGCAATTTTCAATTTAGTGTAATTTAAATTTTCAATTAATTAAGAGACTACATAAAATGTACTATCCAGATACACACTATGTACCTCGGTTTCCATGTATCTTGGGTACATGCATATGGATTAGATGTTTACCTAAACCGGACTACGTGGAGTGTACTAAGTAGATACATGTATTTTTTTTCTACTTTCCGTGTTCCCAGGATACATGCTTGGGTCATCGGAATGCATCTCAGCAGATTACACAATGTTTATAAGATAACTACGTGCCATGTGGTCTGAATACCATGTTCCCATAAGACCTACTGAAAGATTCAATGTGTTCTCAAATTAGAGAGTAGAAGACGTGTATAATACAACTACACACCATGTATCTCTTATGTTGTGTGTCCTATTTTCTATTTTAATGGATTAGTGTGTATTTCAGACACATTAAATATTGAACTACATGTTGTGCAAACTATATACACATAGTTTATATCAGTAATGCTCCATTATATCATTCTAATGATGTTTGTCAATGTATAATGACCCCAAGGATTGCACAAATTTTGCTAATAACCCATATAAACTACATGGCGTGTATTCCAGGTACATGATGCTTAATTCTACATGCCATATGCCTGGTTGGCCTTGTTTTCACACGGTGTGAAATTAATGCACCACATGTAATTAACTACCCAACATCTCATGTATCTCAAAACATGACCGATTTCAGTTCACTTGGGTATATAGTGTGTACTATGACTACATTCTATGTAGTCCCATACTATCTAGCTAGATTCCTCAACACTTCCTAATGGAATCTACAATAATTATTTATCTATTCTGATAACTTTTAAAAAATAAAACAATGAAAAAACATGATTAATTTGTCGACAACATGTTAATTCAAATCATATTAAATAACAAATAATATTAAATGAAAATATAACCAATATTTCACATAGAGAAACAATCAAATAAATAATTATAAATTTGATACGTGACTACTCATATTTCAAAGAAACATCAATTTGTTTTCGAGTGTTAGCACAGTGAATCAATCATCTTGTGTTGTTTTTATTGATCAATTCAAGATAATTTTGTCTTGAAGTAGGTATTTTGAGTCTTAAGCGGAAGAGAGGAGGAGTTTGATAGAGAGAGATAAGTCCATTGTGTGTAACAATTATCTATTATCAATTTTTGAATACTATTACACAATAGACATAACCCTTTATTTATACGTCTAGTGTTTAGGTTAAAATATTATTTAATTACATGTTATACCTTAGATAATATAACAATATTTATTAAACCCCATTCTAAATAATAATAAAAATATTGTTATTTTATGTTGTGCACTAACTTATATAATAAAAAATATTATTTATCTGGATTGATAATTAATATTTATCACCAGATGTGGTCTTTCTCCATTCAAACTCAGTATTTATTTAATTTCCAAATAAATATTAATTAAAATATATCATTCATCAATAAATATTTTCTATCAATAAAACTGAATAAAATTATTCCCCATTCATGAGAAAAATATTTATTCCACTAATTAAATTTAATTAGAATTTAATCAAGATCAAGAGACACTTAACATGTAACCCTTTAGGATTATTTCTTGTTGGAACTTGGTGGGATAACCTAAAGAACAATATTACTATATAGCAATGGGTCAAGGCACCCAAGAGAAATAACTTAATGTCGCAACAACGATTAATACATAAAGGAACTCATTGTGTAATATAACCCCTTTATCTCAATATCTCATCAAGTAGGCTACATATCCATTCCATCAACCTATATGCTTGATATGTATATCTTTGACTATATAAAATGTACACATTACTACATAATGGACTTGGAATGAAACAATTCTATTCCAATCAAAGGGTTGAGATGTCAACTTCCATTAATATGGAAAGGAAAAATACTTCCTTGACTTATCCATTAAACTCATGGCATTTTTGATGCACCAAATATACCCTACTTCATACCAACATATGACACAATTGTTTTCATTAATAAATATAAGTGTGTGATTCATGACATGAATTAATTATAATATTAAATTATAATGAACATTACAAATGCTCAGAAATAGGAATACATGATGACACCAGTACATGTGGAATTTCTATTGGTAGTTATGTTCTCATAATCTCACCTCTTAGATATTACCAAGTATAAAATTAATGAGAAGATTCCTCATACACTTATGAATACTCACACCTAGCTATCTACATACTATGTTCCCTTTCATAGTATGTTATCCAACTAGAGAACTATATTTAATAATATCTTCATGCCATCCCAATGTTCTCATCATAGCAGAGAACTTCTATGACCTTATCAATTTGTATGATACTCTAGGAAATTATTAAATTGTGGTTATGCAGAACAATGAACAATATATAATAATATATTTTATTAATATAAAAATAGTCAAATATATGTGTAATCAAAGTAAAAATAGTTGGTCCTAGAACACCATCTTGAAAACCACCATATTGGGCTCAATAATCCACCCATGTAAATGATTCAACCTAATAATAAATGATTTCTATGAATATCCATATCCCAATTTTAAATTCATTAATAAAAATCAATGTAATTAAATGATAATGATTCATTAGGACATGAATGATTCCTATAGACCATTGACATGAAAAGTAGTCGGGGACTTCACTACTGGTGTAAGTTTAACACAAAGTTAGCCTTATTTCGAGAATGATATAAAATAGTGGTGGTGTGTGGCGTCATAAACAATTTAGTGGGCTGTGGACATGGGGACAGGGAGATAAGATTTGGTTTCCTTACTCATACTTCCCCTTCTCTTAGGGAATATTGTCTTTATTAAAAGTTGGGATTCCTTTTACATGTTCCCATGTTTATCATGTTTGTAAATCCCAATGTCATTTCCTTTTCAAGTATGCATTAGGTTTGATGCATGCAGACTTCTTCACAAGCTCAAGATTCTACCCCCTGTTTCTCCAAGAAAGTGATTGTGCCTAATAATACATGATTTATATGGATACTCATATCCTAATGGACCATTGACATGAAAAGTATGCGGGTACTTTACAACTATAGTATGATATCAATACAAACCCAACATAGTTTTGGGAAAGATATAAAATTGTGATGGTGTGTGGTGACATAAAAAATTTAGTGGGTTTAATGAATATAGAAATACACGGGGAAGGGGTGATTGGAGATAGTTTCCTTACTCATCCTCCCCCTATCAAGGAATTAATTATTAAAATAAGTGATTTATTTTATGAATTACCATGTTTTTCATGTTTGGGAGGTCAATCACCATTTACTTTTCAAGGTTGTGTTAGTTGATTCATACAACCTCCATCACTGCCTCAAGATTCCACCCTCCATTCTTCCATATAAATGATTATGCATAATAATATATGATTTATATAGATACCCATATCCCAATTAAAAAATAGTTTATAAAAATAAATCTAATTAAATGATAAGTATTATTTATAATGTGAGTGATTCCCATGGCCCATTGACACGAAAATTAGTAGGGTACTAAACCACTGGTGTGAGATCAAGGAAAAGGAGGCCTTGTTTTGGGAAAGATATAAAACATTGATAGTGTTTGGAGATATAAATAATTCAGTGGGTTTGGTTAATAGGGATATGAATGAGACGGGGGAGGCAGAAGTCCATTTCCTTACAAGGAATTCCCCATATCCTAAGGCATTTTTTATTAATAGTATGGATTCCTTTTATTCATTACCATATTTTCCATGTTTAAGTGACCTGAAACAGTTTCATTTTCAAGGTATCATTGGGTTTGATGTATGCAACCTCCATCACGAGCTCAAGATTCCACCCTATGCTCTTCCAAGGATTGATTTTTCCTAATAATACATGATTTATATAGATAATCATCCCAATTTAAAATCTATATATAAAAATCAATATAATTAAATGATAAGGATTCATTAGGATGTGAATGATTCTCATGGTCCATGAAAAAAAGTAGCAGGGGACTACATGACTGGTGCGAGCTCAATTTAAAGTTGGCTTGGATTCAGGAAAGATATAAAATGGTGATGGTGTGTGGTGACATAAAAAATTTTGTGGGTTTGCTGAATAGAGAAATTCATGGGATAGGGGGCATGATCCAATTTTCTTACTTGACCTTCCCCTTATCCTAGGGTTTCATATATTTGTTAAATATTGGATGCCTTTTATATGTTCCTGTGTTTTTTATGTTTGGGTAGCTTAACATCACTGCCTTTTGAATGTCACATTGGGTTTGATGCATGAAAACTCCATCACAAGCTCAATATTCCACCCTCTATTATTCGAAGTATGTGATACTTCCTAATAATAAATGATTTATATGGGTACCCATATCCAAATTTAAAATTAATTTATGAAAAAAATATAATTAAATGAGAAGGATTCTTTAGGATGTGACCGATTTCTTTGGCCCATTGGCATGAAAATTAGAAGGGGAATGCACAACTAGTGTGAGATTAATGAAAATGTATCTTGGTTTTGGGAAAGATATAAAATAGATATGGCATGTGGTTACATAAAAAATTCATTGGGTTTGGTGATTAGAGAAATGCATAGTGTAGAGGAGACAAGTGCCAATTTACTTTATCATTATTCCCCTTATCTCAGGGAATAATGTCTTTGTTAATAGCAAGGATTCCTTTTATTTTTTCTAATACTTATCATATTTGGGAATCCTTGCACCATTAACATTTCAAGGCCGCATTGGGTTAGATGCATGAAACTTCTATCATGAGCTCAAGATTCCAACCTCTTTTCTTCTAAGGAAGTGATTCTTATTGATAATACATGATTTATATGGATACCTATATCCCAATTTAAAATTAATTTATACAATTGACATAATTAAATGATAAGTATTCATTAGGATGTGATTGATTCTGGTGTCCCATTGACACGAAAAGTAGCTGGGGACTGAAAAAATGGTATGAGATTAACACAATGGAGGCCCAGTTTAATGAATGATTTAACATTGTGATGGTATGTGTTAATATAAAAAAATTAAGTGGGTTTGTTGAGTAGAGAAATTCATGGGGTAGGTGATATAAAATAAGTTTTCCTTACTCGGCCATCCCCTTATCCCTAGGTATACTATCTTTGTTAAAAACATTAACGCCTTGAACATGTTATCATGTTTTTCATGTTTGGGAGGCCTAGTGTTGTGGCCTTTTCAAGGATGTGATAGGTTTAATGCATGCAACCTCAATCTCGGGCTCAAGATTCCATCATCTGTTCTTCCTATAATGTGATTATTTTTTATAATACATGATTTATATGGATACTTATATACCGATTTAACATTAAATTATAAAAATCATTATAATTAAATGATAAGGATCTATCATCATGTGACTGATTCTCATGGACCATTGAAACAAAATGTTACATGGGACTTCATATCTAGTGTGAGATCAATGAAAATGTGCCATGGTTTTAAGAAATATTTAAAATAGTGATAGTGTGTGGTGACATAAAAATTCAATGGGTTTGGTGAATTGAGAAATACATAGGGAAGAGGAGACATGTTATGTTTCCTTACTCAGCCTTTACCTTCTCCGAATGCATAATGTATTTGTTAAAATTAGAGATTCCTATTATGTGTTCGCATGTTTTTCATGTTTGGGTGGCACAGTTTCCTTTCCTTTTCATGGCCATGTTGGATTCGATGCATAAAACCTCTATAATGGGCTCAATATTCCACCCTATATTCTTTTAAGAAAATGATTATTCATGATGGTATGATATTTATATAGATACCCATTTCAAAATTTAAACTTAATTTATAAAAATAAATATAATTAAATAAGAAGGATTAATTAGGATGCGATAGATTCCCATGGCACATGAAAATGAAAAGTAGTAGGGGACTGCACAACTGGTGCGAGCTCAACACAAAGGTATCCCAATTTCAGGAAAGATATATAATATTAGTGATGTGTGGTGACATAAAAAATTCAGTGGGTTTGGTGAATAGAGAAACACATGGGGTGGGGGAGACAAGATATAGTTTCCTTACTCTTACTTCCCCTTTTCCTAAGGCATCATATCTTTGTTAAAAGCTAGGACACCTTTTACACATTTCCATGTTTGTCATGTTTGATTGTCCCATTTTTGTTATCTTTTCATGGTTGCATTGGGTTTGATGTAAGGAACCTCGATCACAGACTCAAGATTCCACACTCTAATCTTCCAAGGGTGTGATTCTTCCTCATAATAAATGATTTATATAGATTCTCATATCCCAAATTAAAATTTATATATAAAAATCAATATATTATTCTTATTATTTGGAAATATAAAATAAATGAATTAATAACTGCAAATTTAATGGATTTTTAGTTTGATTTACTATTACATGAACTTTACATAATACAAGATTTATATGGATACCCATATCCCAATTTGAAAATAATTTATAAAAATCAATTTTAATAAATGAGAAGGATTCATTTAGAAAGGACCACTTATCATTGCCCATTGACATGAAAAGTAGTAGGGGACTACACAACTAGTGTGAGTAAAATGAAAAGGTGTCTTAGATTTGGGAAATATATAAAATAATGATGGTGTGTGATGACATAAAAAATTTAGTGGTTTTGGTGAATATAAAAGTGCATGGTGTGGGGGAGTATGAGCCAGTTTCCTTACTTGATCTTCCCATTCTCTTGGGGCATCCTATGTTTGTTAAAATTTGGTTTGTATTTTACGCATAACCTTGTTTTCCATTTTTTGAGGCCTATAACTGTTTCCTTTTCAAAGTAGCATCTGGTTAATTGCATGAAACCTCCATCACCGGTACAATATTCCACCCTCTATTATTCCAAGGACATGATTCTTCTTGATAATACATGATTTATATCAATACCTGTATCCCAATTTAAAATTATCCTATAAAAATCAATATAATTTAATGATAAGGAATCATTTGGATGTGAATGATTACAATGGCCCATTGACATTAAATGTATTAGGGGACTACAGAAATGGTGTGAGGTCAACAAAAAGGAAAACTAGTTTTGGGAAAGATATAAAATAGTAAAGGTGTGTGATGACATAAATAATTCAGTGGGTTTGGTGAATAGAAAAATACATGGGGCATGGGAGACATGAGCCACTTTCCTTACTTGGCCTTACCCTTCTCTCGATACACCTTGTATTTGTTAAAAATAGGGAGTCCTTTTATTCATTCCCATGTTTTTCATTTTGGGGATGCCCAACACCACTGTCTTTTTAAGGTCTCATTGGGTTTGATGCATAAACCTCCGTCACTTGCACAAGATACCATGATCAGTTCTTACAAGGGTGTGATTATACCTGATAATACATGATTAATATGTATATCCATATACCAATTTAAAATTCATTTATAAATATCAATATATTTAAATGAGAAGGATTCATTTGTACCTGATCGATTCCCATGGTCCATTTTTATGAAGTGTGGAACGAGACTGCACAACTGGTGAGAGTTCAACGCAAAGGTAGCTTGGTTTTAGGAAAGGTATAAAAAAGTGATGGTGTGTATATACATAAAAAAATCAGTGGTTTTTGTGAATAGATAAATGCATGGTGTAGGGGAGATAATAGTTGGTTTCCATACTCGACCTCCCCCTTCTTCCAAGGCATCCTATCTTTGTTAAAAGCAGGAATGTCTTTTATGTGTTCCCATGTCTGTCATGTTTGGGAAGGTCTGTGCTGTTGCGTTTTCAAGGTCACGTTGGGTTTGATTATTTTATCCTCTATCATAGGATCAATATTTCTCTCTCTATTCTTATAAGGATGTGATTCTACCTAATGATACATAATTTATATGGATACTCATATCCTAATTTAAAATTTATATTTAAATATAAATATAATTAAATGAAAATGATTCATTAGTATGTGATTGATTCCCATGGCCCATTGACACAAAAAGTATCAGGGGACTTCACAGATGGTGTATAATCAATACAAAGGTAGCCCTGTTTTGGGAAAGATATAAAATAGTAATGGTGTGTGATGATATACACAATTCAGTGGGTTTGGTGAATAGATAAATGCATGGGACTGGAGAAACCAAATCCATTTTCCTTACTTGACCTTACCCTTCTCCTAGGGTGTACTATCCTTGTTAAAAGTGGGGATGCATTTTATGCATTTCTATCTTTTTTATGTTAATTTTCTCAGTGCTATTGACTTTTCAAGTCCACATTGGGTTTGTTGCATGCAACACCTATCACGAGATCAAGATTCCACCCTACATTCTTCCATAGACATGATTCATCTTGATAATACATGATTTATTAGGATATCCATATCCCAATTTAAAATTAATTTATAAATATAAATATAATTAAATGAGAAGGATTTATTAGGATGTGACTGATTCCCATGGGCCATTATCTTGAAAAGTAGAAGGGGACTACATAGATGGTGTGCACTCATTACAAAGACAACCTAGTTTCAAAAAAATATAAAAAGTGATGGTGTGTGGTGACATAAACTATTCATTGGGTTTGGTGAATTGAGAAATTCATGGGGTGAGAGTGACATGAGTTATCTTCTTTAATCAGACTTCCCCTTCTTTCGAGGTATCCTCTATTTGTTAAAAGTATGTATTCCATTTATGTGTTTCCATGTTTTTCATGTTTGGGTTGCCTGGTGCAGTTTCCTTTTCAAGGTCGCATTGGTTTCAATGCATGAAACCTCTATCATGGGATCAATATTCCACCCAATATTCTTCTGATGTTGTGATTCTGTATGATAAAACATGATTCATATGGATACTCATATTACAATTTAATATTTATTTAAATAAATAAATTTTATTAAATTAGAATGATTCATTAGGATGTGACCAATTCTCGTGCCCCATTGACATGAAAAGTACAGGGGGACTGCATAGCTGGAGCGTGCTCAATATAAAGGTGGCTTGGTTTTGGGAAAGATATAAAATAGTGATAGTGTGTGGTGACATAAAAAAATTTAGTGGGTTTGGTGAATAGATAAATTCATGGGGAATGGGGATAGAGAATCTAATTACCTTACTCAATATTCTCCTTCACTCAAGGTATCCTATATTTTTTTTAAAAGTAAGATGAATTTTATGAATTCCCATGTTTTTCATGTCTAGGAGGACCGAAACCATTTCCTTTTCAAGATCCCGTTGGGTTTGATTCATGAAACCTCCATCATGGGCTCAAGATTCCACCCTTTATTCAAGGAAACAATTCTTCCTAATAATACTTGATTTTTATATATACATGTATCCCAATTTTAAATTCATTTATAAAAATTAATATAATTAAATGAGAAGGATTCATTAGGACATGTCTGATTTCCATGGTCCATTGATAGGAAAAGTAGCTAGGGACTGGGCAGCTAGTGCGTGATCAATGCAAAGGTGGAAGAATTTTGATTAATACATAAAAAAATAATGGTGTGTGGGGATAAAAATAATTCAGTGGGTTTGGTGAATATTGAATAGATGGGGTGGGGGAGACATTAGCCATTTTTATTACTCGTCCTTATCCTTCTCCCAGGGCATCCTATATTTGTTAAAAGTATGGATGCCTTTTACACTTTTTAATGTTTTTATGCTGGTTAACCCAATTCTAATTCCATTTCAAGGTTGTATTGGGTTCGATGCATGAAACCTCTATCACAGGCTCAATATTGCACCCTATATTCTTCTAATGATGTGATTATTCTTGATAATACATGATTTATATGCATATCCATATCCTAATTTAAAATTCATTTATAAAAATCAATATAATTAAATGATAAGGATTCATTAGGATATGATTGATTCACATGGCCCATTGACATAAAAAGTAATATGGGACTACACAGTTGGGTCAGGCTCAATAAAAAGGTAGTCTGGATTTGGGAAATATATAGAACAATGATAGTGTGTGGGGATATAAATAATTCATTAGGTTTGGTAAATAGAGAAATACATTGGGTGGGGGCAACATGATCCACTTTTCTAACTTATCATTCCCCTTATCTTGAGGAATTATTTATTAAAAGTAGGGATTCCTTTTATGTATTGTAATATTTTTCATGTTTGGGTAGCTCAACACTGCTGTTTTTTCAAGGTTGTGTGGGGTTCAATGCATGAATCCTCCTATTGATTCAATAAGGTTTTCTTATGAATTTTCCATTCCTCTTTATTTTGAAAATCAGAAACAATTTATATTAAGGAAAATTATCTTTCTCTAGCCAACCAAAACTTTTTATTTTATTAATAACGAGGGTCAAGCAAGACAAGAAAAAAAAACTAACAAAAATTGTACAGAAAAATATAAAAAAGTGCAAAGGCGAAAAAGGGGGACTAAGGGGGGCAAAAATAGTGCAGTCCAAGGGCGTCAGCTTGCACAAAAATAGAGCCGTCCGCTGGAAATGACCCGAGACCTGAAAAAACTAAAAAGTTATCATTTTTAGTAGCTTTATCGGCCAGAAAATCAGCCACCATATTCCCCTCCCGCCATGTGTGGATGATGGACGTGTGACTGTTCAGAATCAGCTTGCATCTTCTAATCGAGTACTCAATGCTCTAAGGGATTGAGCCTTTGCCGGACAAGGCCTTGATGATGATAAGTGAGTCAACCTACACCTCTTGGATTAGAATTTACCTCAATTTACAAAGGATCAAACCAGTGAGTAAGGCTTGAGACTCCGCTTGAAGAGAATCGCCATTGCCAAAAAAAGCCGAGAAAGCCACCACCACAGATCCAAGAGAATCACGAACAACTCCACCTCCACGCATCAAGACCGAGCGGCACGATCCATCAGTGTTGAGTTTGAATCCCCTGTTAGGTGGCTGCCATTTGACCCACATCCCTTGAATGGACCTGCTAGTGGTAGGAGAGGAAACAAAAAAAGAAGAGCCCTTGACCACATCTTTACATAGATTACCCAAATCCAGAAGGAGTAATCTATCTCTAAAAATAATTCCAGCTGTCGACACAGGCGTGGATTGATGTCGCGCTCTATTCCTGGACATCCACAGAACCCAGCACCATGCAATAAAACATTGTGCTCAACCTTTTGTTCAAGGCCCTGCCTAATCACTCCCTAGAACTAGATTTTGAGAAAGTCCGAAACTGTCTCCACACCAGTCGGACGCCTCGCAATCTGGCCAAAGAAACCCCAGACCTCCATAGCCCACTCACTGTAAAAGAATAAGTGAAATAGAGACTTGTATTGTGCCTGTCTGCAACAACAACATTTAGAGGCCAGATTTATCCCCCCCGCTGTAAGTTTTCCTCCGTTGGCAGTGCATTATGTCGGACACGCCATACTAGGAAATAGTATTTCACTAGCAGCTCCTTGCACCATAGGATATCACCCCAAGGGTCCTGATGAGACGCCACAATATGAGATTTGAGAAAATATTTAATGTTAAAAGTACGTGAAGCTGATCCTGTGAAAACATATCTATCTTGGTCATTGCTCCTCTGAATGCTGTCATAAATGATCCGCTGTGCGTCATCCAAAGTAGAGTTGATGAGAACTGAAAAAACACAAGCTTCTATGAAGCTGATAGATGGTGAGGGACAGTATGGATAACCCAACACTGACCCTGCCCAGTTATGATGCCATAATCTCACATCCCCATTGCCAATGATCCACCTGGAGTGTTGCTGGAGAAAATAAATATAGGGCTGGACCAACTTTTGCACACAAGAAGTCTTAAATTTAGGAATGTTTCCATCAAAATCATAGGCATTTTTCATGTAACTACCCCAAAGGGATTTTCCCTCAATGATCTCCCAGGCCAATTTGGCATGCAGGCCAGAAATAGTGCTTGAAATACTCCTAAGGTTTATACCTCCATCCTGCACTAGTTTAGCCAGTTAATCCTAAGCATCCCAGTGGCACTTTCCTTTTAAGTGACCATCCCATAAGGAGTTTAAAATTTTATATATGTTGGAGATAACCTTCCTTGGAACCTTAGTGGTAGAGAGAATATGCATTGGAATAGAAGCCAGGACTGAATTGATCAAAGTTATTCGTCCGCAAAAATAAAGGAACCTATTTTTCCAATTGAGAATCCGCCCCACAATTTTTCTAGTAACCCCATCAAAGTGTTTAATTTGGAGAGCTTTCGGAGACACTAGAGCACCCAAGTAAATCAACGGAAAGGTACCTCTTTGCATGCTAAGACTAGATTCCAGAAGCCTTAACCTTCGCTCCGGACAGCTAGTAGGAGCATAAAAGAAACTTTTCTCACGATTCACTACTTGCCCACTCCATGCACTATAAACATCAATCACTTCATTAAACCCCTAAATGGATTTTCTATTTACATTAACAAAGAGAAAAGTGTCATCCGCAAACATGAGATGAGACAAACTTCCTCGCCTGTGCTTATTCCGAAAGGGTAGGATCTTGCCAATCTCCAAGGAGCAATCTACTAAGCACATCCTGAGCAATGATAAAAAGTGAAGGGGAAAGCAGGTCTCCCTACCTCAAACCTCTGACAACTTTGAAGAAACCAAATTGCTTTCCCATAAATGATATTGATACCCAAGGAGAACTAAAGCAACGAAAAAGGATGTCAATGATCCATGCTGAAAAACCCATGCCTTGTAGAACCCTTATGAGGAAACTCCATTCAATTATATCATAGGCTTTGCTCATGTCCAGCTTAATAGCCACATTACTTCCTAAAGCCTTTAAATTGATGTCACTAGTAACTTCTTGGGCTAAGGCTACGACACCTTGAATACAACAACCTTTCACAAAACCATGCTGCTCCTTGGCCACCCAGCTTGGAAGAAGGGGAGCAAGTCTAAGATTGAGGACACCCGCTAGAATTTTGTAGGGCACATTGCATAAGCTTATTGGATGATATTGATCAAGAGATTGAGGATATTTCACTTTGGGAATCATAACAAGTTTTGTAGCATAGGCCACCCTGGGAAGATTACCACCTATAAAGAAGTCCTGCACCGCTCTAATCAAGCCCTGCTTCACAATATCCCAATAAGACTTGTAAAAAGAAGCAGGAAAGGCATTTGGCTCTAGAGCACTATCAGAATTCATAGACCACACCACCTCTCTAATTTTATCCTCCCCTGGGATTGCTTCCAAAACAGAATTCACCTCACCAGAAACAGAGCAGGTGATATTATTGAAGAGAGAAAAAGAGCCTCGAGGGTAGACACCTACCATATTCGGATTAGGGGAGTCCAAAAGATCCCTAAAAAAGGCATCCTCCATATTACCTGCAACAACCCTATCATTAATGAAGGATCCATCCTCTTGAAGTAGATTGGGCACCATAAACCTGTGTTTTTCTTTGAGGTAGGCATGGAAATAACCTGTGTTCCTATCCCCATCCTGGAGCCACTTAACTATGGACTTATCATGATCAATGCGTTCCTGTTGCAACAATAACTCAGATTACTGCTCCTTCTTGAATTTCAAAACTCCATAAATAGCCTCATCCCAAACATTCTCTAGATGAAGCTCCAAAATTTGAATGACCCTGCTCAATTCCTGCAGCTCATGATCACCTGAGGGAATCTCTTTTTCCCAAACTCGTAGGCACCCTTTAAGGCTCCTGAGGTTGTTGTGGAGGGCCAACCATGGGTTGCCTCCTCCCAGCTGGTTCCACACGGACTTGACAATGTCATGAAAATCTGCATGATCTTCCCAGGTAGTAGAAAAATGAAAGGGCTCCTCACTGCCATTGCTGCTCTGAATAGAAATGAAAAGAGGGGAGTGGTCCGAAAGGTTTCTGACCAAATGAGAGACCTTGATTCTAGAAAAAACATATAGAGATTCATTGTTCACTAGAAATATTTCAAGCTGACTCCAAGACCGCCGCACCCCACGCTGATTATTGCACCAAGTAAAGGGGTCACCAGAAAAACCTGCATCCATTAGACCATTTGAAGACGTAAAATCCACAAATTCCTGACTAGATCTCCTAGGAAATGAGCCACGACCTTTTTTCTCTTCCGGACAAGCCACAATATTGAAATCACCACCCACCATCCATGGGGAGTCTCCTGGATTGAAAGCACTCAGGTCACTCCATAGAGGGATTCTTTCCTGAGAATTTCATTTGGTATAAACAATTGAAAGATAGAGAAAACTTTCATCCTTAGAAATTTTGATATTCAAAAATTGGTCTGACATTGAGAGCAATTCAACAGAGAGATCAGATTTCCAGAAAACCCAGATATGAGAATTAGTGGGGCTGCTAGTAAAAAATCCAGGCACCCTTAGACGTCGAGCATAATCCT
This sequence comes from Viscum album, assembly GCA_963277665.1. Classification (NCBI taxonomy): domain Eukaryota; kingdom Viridiplantae; phylum Streptophyta; class Magnoliopsida; order Santalales; family Viscaceae; genus Viscum; species Viscum album. The sequence goes on from OY728121.1 coordinate 1,300,843,049, forward strand.
TGACTTTAGAAGGATCCTGTTTAGCTTCCAACACTGCTATCAGAGAAACAAAATTGTTACAAAGTTGATTGGAGATGAAATCCAATTTTACTTGAGAGCCCAAGCTGCGAGCGTTCCAAATGAGAAAATTAATCATTTTTGAAACAGGCGTCTGGCACTGGCCCCAGACTCATGGCCCTGAAGCATTTTTGAAGATCGGGAAAAAGACTTTGACCTCAATTGTGATCTGGTCAGAATTCCATATGGAGAAGATTTATACATTGAGGAAGCAGTACTCGTTCTGGATGCTGGCACCAAAGGAGCGACTGGACAGCTGGCTGGGGGATGAGAAGCCAAGATACCCTCTTCCTGCTGAGGAGAAGAAGAAGGAGAATGAATAATTGGAAAAGATCTTTGCTGAACAGTTTCCATCTGGTCCCTGTATTATTCTGGATCCATTTCAGTTATAGACATAGAAAGCCAAGGGGGGGAAGCCTGATAGAGAATTGGACAGGCCCTAGGAAGCAACAACCATCTCAAGGAATACTGAAACAATCCAGAGTTGAGAGACTTCAATTACACAGAATGATAGACAGGGACCACTTCCATGCCTGAAGAAACTGGGGAGAGGCCCGCCGAGGATGATGATGCTTCAGAGCAAGCATGGGGGGGGGGGGGGGGGGGGAGGAATCACTCCCTTCCCCTTGTCACTGGAACCCATCTCAGGACAAGGAGAATCACCACCTGGCACCCCAAGAGGGACTTTGGGCTTGTCGCAAAGGGTCTCCAGCCCCCGAGCTATCTGCAGAGAATTGAGTTTGCGACAAACTGGGGAAGCATGCCCATGAAGATGACATATTGAGCAGAAGCTGGGATGAGAGGGGAAAATCAAAGGCTGAGACCATTCAGACATGCCTTCCACCCGAAGCAGAATCTTGGATGGAAGGGGAAGCAATAAATCCAACTCCACACAAATCCGAGCAACTGCAGCATCTTCCAACCTTAAGGATATCTCATCGGTGCAGAGAAAAGATCCTAGAGAATCCCCAATTCCACGAAGAAATCCTGAATTCATGAAAGGCATAGGTAAACCTAGAAGAGAAACCCAAACCACTGCTAAAGAGGAATCCTTACTCGAATGGACATCCATAGACCATCAGAACAGAGAAAAACACCAACGACCCAGTGACCGGGGACTGTTACACCAGGTTGAAACAAAATCTTCCTGCGAATCCAACACTATGCAAAACGACTTCCGATTGAGAACCGAAACTCTTGCCGGGGTTCGTAGCCTCCACGAATTGACCAACCAAATAAACACCAGAATAGGCGGCTTGTCAATCTGAAAACGCGCGACTAAAGTCCACTTAAGCTTATCAGAAGCCTCCCGAAAAGCATCCACGGTAACATTGAAGGATGGCGAACCATCCTCTGAGTGAGAAGAGACATCAAAGGAGCCGAAAAAAAAACCCTCGAAACCCACTGGGGGGGGGGAAGATTCTTGCATAAAACATCTTTGAAGGACGGAGCAGGCAGAGGTCTTCCATTGGGAGGCTCATGAATACCCAGAGAGTCAGAAGAAGACTGAGGACCTCCCGAATCCACCACAACGGATGGGAGAACTTTCGGAAAAGAAAGCGGCGCGTAGGGCGCGTTAAGGAAAATTTCCTTTCTTTAATGAAAGTTTTACCCTTACCTTGTTCTTCATTTTCTTATTCAATGTATTTTAAAAACCAATTTAATTTTATTACTAATTCAAAAATTCAGATCCTTATCTAAAACATCATAATCTTATAGTTCCTTGGATATCGATTCTTCTATTTTCAGTCTCCGAATTCTCTGAAATTCAGACTCCAAATTCACTGAAATTCGGACTCTGAATTTTCTAACATTTAGACTCCAAATTCTCTGAAATTCAAAATCCGAATACTCTGAAAATAAGACTCTGAATTCTATGAAATTTAGACTCCGAATTCTCTGAAATTTAGACTCCTAATTCACTGAAATTTAGGCTCCTAATTCTTTGAAATTCAGACTTTGGATTCTCTAAAATTCAGAATCTGAATACTCAGAAATTCAGACTTTGAATTCTCTAAAATTCAGACTCTGAATTCTTTAAAATTCAGACTTTGAATTCCTCAAAATTCAGACTCCAAATTCCTTATAATTCAGAGTCCGAATTCCTCAGAATTCATACTCAGAATTCCTCAGAATTCAGACTCATAATTCCTTAGAATTCAGACTTCGAATTCTTTGAAAAACAGAATCTGAATATCCATGTTATAGAATCTGATTGTTTATACATTTAGATTCTAAAATTTATTTTTCCTTTGATTCCAGATATTCAAATTGGTTAAGCTATTTTATTTTCCTTAAACATGTTTTTTCTATATAAAAAGATGTCGTAAAATTTATTTCTAACCAACCGTTGGTTGAGTGACAGGTGTACAGGTCCCTCCGAGATTTAAGGAAAAATATGAACGTTGAAGGAGGGAGCCGACCATTGAAGCTTTGCCTATAAATAGGAGATCATTCGAATGATCTCATCAATCATTCCAAGATCGTAGAGATTACATGCTGTGAAGTGATTTCTAGAGAGAGAAAAACTCTCATGCCTTGTGCATTTAATGAACATCTTGTTCAGTCATGAACACATTGTTCAACTTGCTTCGTGTGACTCCGATTGTTACTGAGTACAATCGAGGGCTTCTGAGGATAGGAATATAGAGGTGCCGACTACCTTAAAGTTTTAGGGATTCTAAGGATAGGAAGATAGAGGTGAAATCTACTTTAAAGATCAAGGGCTTACAGGGATAGCAAGTCAGATTCTAATATTCCTATCGAAGGCTTACCCTAGTGTGGGTAAGACAGACTTTCTTATAGGTATAAATCAAGGGACCTTTATCAAAGGTTGTTGGATACCCTACTCTTTGGGTTAAAAGATTTCATACTTGTTACTTGTTTTTGTTTCAAGTTTTATTTTTGCTGTATTTTGATAAAGAAAGAAAGTATAAATTTCTTATACGTTCTTGTACTTTTACTTACTCTGATTATTATGATTCTATACGCTTTAAGGTAGAATATTACTCTAAAAAAATTATTCTTAAGTTTTTTTTTCTGAATCCATCTTTCTGAACCCTAAGCAAGTTTATCTCATTAAGTAATAACCAAAGAGGATTTGTAAATTTACCTTGTTTAAATTCGTTAAACATATTTTTCCTTATGGTTAAATAGTTTTTAAACCTACAATTCACCCCCCTCTTGTAATTGAGCATATACACTATTTTGATCCTACAATTGGTATTAGAGGAGGTCTCTGAAATACTTACACTCACATATAAGTTTTTTTTCTCAAGTTTTATTTTCTTGATTAACTTTTCTTGTTCAAGTTTTGTTGAAAGATTTTTATCTTTGTTTATAAACTTTTATTGTTAAAAACTTTTGTGGAAAATATTTTTTTTATAGAACGGCACTTATGAATATTGGTTCCTTTGATAATCTAAATCCTACCAGACCAATAATTTTTTATGGTAATGATTATGAGTACTGGAGAGATAGGATGAAGACCTTTTTCATTAACACTGGAGTAGACAACTTTGTTGTGCTCACTAGAGATTACAAAATTCCAGACAAAGAAGAGAGAACTTTCACCAACCAAGAGAAAATTTATTATCAACTAAATTACAAGGTATACAATACTTTTTTGTGTTCTATGACTTGGAATAAATATATATATATATATATATATTCAAATATATTCTTGTGAAGCTTCCAACTGCATTTGGAAGAAACTTGAAGTTACACATTTTGGAACTTCTCTAATCATATAAACTAGAAGATCTATGTCGAGAGATGAATATTGTGGATTATTATTTCCTTATGGAGAACCTGTTTGTGAGTTCCAACAAATATTTATGACCATTGTCAAAATTATTCAATCTATGGGAGAGAAAGATCTTGATGATTGCAACACCCCGAAATTTTATGAAAAATATTCTTTTAATTTCATTTATTTCTTGTGTTGTAAGCTACAACAAGATTACCTTTCACTATACACAACGCCGTATTAGCTTGCAGTATATAGAACACTATTCTTGGATCATGTTACACACAATTTTGATAGTAGTTATTCTACGAAACATTGAGTGTATATATATATATATATATATATATATTCAATGTATAAATGAAATATGGTTGGATTATGTTATACGAAACAATGAAGGAATCTTTCACTACACACAACACTAGCTTGACTTGCTTTACATGCAATCACGACCTTCCTCGATAGCTTGCATCGTACGCAATACCGAGTTTCACTAAACAACGATATGCTATTAAAATATTATTAAAACTAGCTGTTATGAATAGTAATAACCACTTTTTGAAATTTTATAAATTTTATTTTTGAAAATGGACTTCATTTTTGGATTCGGAATATCGAAATTAGCATAGGGTGAAATTTTGGTATTTTTCTGAAAACTTTCAATTTTTGATGAATAGTGAAAACACTGAGTTACTATTTAAAAACTGACTTTTTATTTAAATAATTATTTATTTTATTTAAATTTATTTTAGTTCAAAATTGATACATAATACCTATATAATTTCAATGTAATTCATTGGAGTTATTTTATAATAATTTTAGATATATAAAAATTTTATTGAACTTTTGACAGTCTTTTACCCACCTACTAGGAGAATTTGCAAATTTACATAAAACTTAATTTTACCGCTTTTGTGAGTGGAATTTTAAAAATCAGAGAGACACGGTTGATGTTAGTAAGTAAAATGTGGTTCAATGAGATGAGAATAATTTTTGGTGAATAGTAACTTTTTACTTTTATTTATCACGGATAAAAGTAAATAGGGTAATTAAGGGTAAAAATGATATTATTATTACCCTAAAACATGTCCTAATTATATTGGATAAGTTTAATTCGACCAAAATAAACATTAGGGATAAAATATTACCCTTTAGGTCCACTTGAATTTGATTAGGACATTTAATATTATTTTATTTAAAGAATAGTTAAAATAGTTGAAATCAAAGTTCAATAACTAAAATTTTTTTAATATAGGGTTATACAAAATATAAATTCGACTATAAATATTAATTAGAAAGATAAAATGATTTCCTACATAATGGTATTTTATTTTTAATTTTTAGACTTTAAATAATTTAATTTATTTATGACACAATGATGATGCAGTAATTATATTATTAATGAAATATTGACATAATTGATGTTATAAATACCAAAATAAATGTAATTTGAGACTTTTTATGAATTAAAATAATTTTATATGTTAATATGACATGTTATTATTGGTTTAATTAACTTTTTTCGAACTAATATTTCTGTTATGATTTTCACAAAAATAAATTACCAAATAGTGTCAAAATTGACATAAAATAGTTTTTAAAACAAATATTATATTAGTAATTGTTATTTTATTCATAAAAATATAAGGTTCGGCCAAATGACTTAGATAAGGTTATATATATTAATAATAAACTACTTGGGGTTCGTTTGTCTTATTATAGTAAGTTTATTAACCTTATAGTGTAAGAAAACAAGAAGACACGGTAAAAGTTAAATTATCTAACTTAAAGTTAAATCTAAATGATAAGGTTAAAATAGAACCCTAAACTTGTCTAAATTATATTGGCTGAGATTATTTCAACCCATAACCACCTTAGCTTCGAAATAAATAAATTTGGAGCTATTAAAAACAGAATATGACTTTATAATAAAATAATATTTTTAGTTTTTCCTAAGGTGCCCCTCTCCTCCCTTATAAAAGGGCACCTCCTCCCACTCTTCCTCACACCACTTTGAGCCTTAAATCTCATCCAACCCCTGCCAAATTCTCTTCTCCACTTCCCTAGAAACATCCTAGAGGTCCTGGTATTCTTCAAAGACCAATTTTAGTGCCATAGAGGAGGTCTCAAAAAGGCGCCTCAAAGAAGAGGTAATGTCCGTTACCGATTCTTTCAACTTTATTTATTCTTCCAATTCTTATTCTTTAGTTGTTTCATTATGAAGTAATAACATCAGTATCAATAATATACTGATATGTTATTATAAGTATGAAACAACCATATTTCACCATCTATCCATCCTACAGAAAATGAAATCACCGCACGTACGTACGTACGGAATACTGTCTCCACGCCGTGGTGTAATCTATTTTCCACCACCACCTTACTTGGATGGGTATAATGGAGAAAGTAATGAATATATATGCTTATTGTAAAGTGATATTGATTCTGTAATATTATACATACACTTTAATACAATTCCACGATCATGGGAATGATATCATCACTCGTGCGTACGTACAGACTACCGTCACCACGAACGCAATGAGATTCATTTTCCATGATTAACCATTCAAGAATAATTATAATGTATATATAATGAATAATAATGAAATATATTACATAATAATGCTACTGGATTTATGTATATATATATGTATGTCATCTATTTAATTTTATTCAATTCAATAAGGAAACGAAAACATCGTTCATGCGTACGTAAGACCTACCGTCTCCATGAACGGTGTATTTACTTTATTTTTATAGATCTATAATATATATGTATATTATGAATATATATTATATATAAATCATGTTTTACACTCTGTAATTATGTAAATTAGGATATAATTAATAATATCAAGAACGACAAGTCGAAACGCATACGATAAATGAAATGATTTTACCCAAAACACTACTTTAACATGGAATTTACAAAAGAATGGGTAATATAAAGTCATAAGTGAAACATATATGATATCATAACGATGAATATGATTATGTAATAAGTCAATGACATTATTTAAATCATTATACAGGAGGTTCAGATCCATACGAATCATATCGGACCTAAGGTAAGGGATAACTTTTCCAATCTCGTTTTTTATCCGAGATTGTTTATTCGTAAGTATTTACTAGGGTTATATTTATCATCCATTTTTCTAAAAATGGTTTCAGGTGTGTTTAAAGTCTTTTTTTACCCATTTTGACTTTTACTGCATGGTATGCATGGAATCTTTCTTTTACGAGGTACTTTTTGACTTTTCCGGCAAAAGTACAAGAAGAATGTTTTTTAACTTATACGGCATGAACAGATTTTTACGGTTTCATAAAGCCTAATTTTCATGAATCTTACTCTACAATATTTCAGGACTATTTTCAACAAAATAATTTTCTTTTAAAATTGCATGGCATTTTGTGAAAAGAAAATTGATTTTGAAGAAAAAAGGATATTTTCCTCAATAATTCTTTTCAAGTGTTTTATTAAAACCATTTTCCATCTAAGATGACATTATTTCATATGTGTATGTTTCAAGTATAATGTCTCTATGATTTAAATGGTTTCACTTTTCTTATGATGAAATGATATCTATTTGTTTTATATGGATTATGTGATGATGGGATGATGTTTATGAAACCCATTTTATTCTTTGGGTTATTATGAATGATGTATGTTTATTCTGTGGCACAGGTAAGAATGATTTCATTATGACATGGGTGGGACCTATATCTCCCTCTAATGTATTGGGTAAAGATTTATATCTCATGAGATAGACATGGCTGGAACAGTAAGTTAATCCAGTTCAGTATTACAGGACTGGAACGAGGAGTGAACTCGATTCAGAAAGGGACTTTGTCCACTAAGATGGTCTTGGAAGCAATGCCTTGGCTACTATGGAAATCATTACATGTGCTTAATGGATGCCACAATTACATGTTTTATTCCCATGCTATTTTATCATGATTTATGTTCCATTATGATCTATTCCTTATGTACTTCCATGTTTTATGTCGTTGCTCAAGATTTTGATGTTTAAAAATTATGTTCATGTTTTTAAGTTCAAATGTATATGGTATGATTTATTTTATTCATTCTTACCCTTACTGAGCATTTGAGCTCACCCTTTTTATGTTTTATTTTCCCATAGGATTAAAAGAAAGGTTTTAGGTAAGGAAACAAAAAGTGGAAGATCTTTATGGGAGATGTTGAAGATCTTTCACCATGATTAGAAGATTACATTCCAAGTTTCCAAAGACACTAAACTATTACAGTCCTTGTGTGTTTGTTTTTGTTATGTACTAATTATTCTAAAAAAGTAATGTAGTGTCCATATACGTCAAGCTTTGGGTCTCTACAATGATGAAGTCCTTATAGATAAAATAATTGACATCATTCCTAATGACTGGGAATCAAAAAGGACAGCTATTGATGAGAATATAAAAGTATCTAACATTAATCTTATTGAGTTATTTGGAAATATTCTTGATAATGAAACTAGAAAGAAGAGCGATTCTGATTTAAACAAAAAATTGTAGTAGAAGTGTAGCTTTCACTACTACATCTAAAGTCAGGACTCTGAAAAGGGTAACTATATCTAAAGCTAAGGAAGCTGTTGTTATATCTGAATAAAGTGACAATGGTCATTCAAATAACGAATTAGCCAATCTTTCTGAAAGGATGAAAAAGATTGTAGGAAAGAAAGATTTTTAGTACAAATATAAGAAGAAATAAAGAAAGGAAACGGAAGATACTAAAGTAACCAGTTATGAATGAAAAAGGGCTGGACATATCAGACCATATTTTCATATGATTAAGAGAAAGGATAAAAAGGAAAAGCATTCTGAAAAAATAGAAAGAAGTATTACAAGTCTAAGGATAAGAAAGTCTTGAAATAAAATGACCCCTGGAGTGTAAGTGGTGGTGATTCTTCAGACGATTCTTTAGATTATAAATCTTCTGGTTATAAGAATATTGGTCTTATAGTCAAAGTACCAATTGAAAATCATTATCTTATAGCTTAGGTACACAATGCTGAAATTTTAACCAATATCTCTTTAAATGAAAATTTTCCAAATAAAGAATATTATGAATCTTCAGATGATGAATCTTCCTCATCAGAAGATAATACATTAAATTCATTTAAATAAGTTTCTAGATATTCTAAACTACTTGAGAATGAAAATTGTAAGATAAAAAAGAAGTTAGAGAAATCAAATTCTAGAATTTCTATTTTAACAAAAGAAGTATCAAATCTTTATAAGGATCTATATTAGAACACTTTTGATTTTGAAAGTCTTTCTGAAAACCTTAAGGAATTTAATTCCAAGAAGGATAAACTTTTTAAGGATCTAAAAAATGTTATTTCTAAGAAAAATGTTTTAGAGGCTAAATCAAGTTCTAAAACCAATGAATTTGAGGGTAAAAATTTAATCATTAGACTAAAATTTGAAATTCTTTCCTTAAAGAAACTTTTTCAAATTTTACTTTAAGAAGGAAAGAATTTGATAAAATGTATTCTCAAATTCGTCCTCTAAGGAATTGTTCTGGAATTGGTTATACTCAGTCAAAACCTATTTTTAGTAATAATTATTTTGTTCCCCAAAGTGCTCCCTTTTTCACTAAGTGTTAATGTGGTGGACATTGGGAGAGAAATTTTTAATTAAATAAAACCCAATATTTATGTTTTCATAAAGCTTATTTTTCTATGAAAATTTGGATTCCTAAAATTTTACTTTCTAAAATTTCTGGATCCAAGAAATTTTGTATTCTGAAAGTCTAACTCTTTTATTTTCAGGAAAATAAAGAAAGTACCAACAACAATACATGGTACATTGATAGTGGATGTTCCCAGCACTTGACTAGTAACGAAAAATTCTTTGAAAAGATTATCAAGATGAATGGAGGAAAAGTGTCTTTCAAAGATAATTCTCAAGGAGAAATTGTAGGTATAAGTAACATTGTTGTTATTAGAAAAACTTTTATTTCAAATGTTTTATTTGTTAAAGGTTTTAAGCACATACTCATTAGCATAAGTCAATTATGTGATGAAGGTTAACTTATAAATTTTAGTAATGATAAATGATTAGTACACAATCCCTAGGAAGAGTTTATTATTTCTACCCATAGGCATGAGAATGTTTATACAGTAAAATTAGAAGACCTTAGGAGCCAAGACCTACCTTGACTTAGTTAAATGGAAGATCATTCTTCGTTATGGAATAGTATATTAGGACACTGTAGCCTTAGGAACTTATGAAATCTCTCAAATAAAATACTTGTTAAGGATCTACCAGAGCTTAGATTTTATTCTTCTATAGTTTTTGATCCTTGTCAATATGGAAAGCAACATAAATCAAGTTTTAAATAAATCAATGAAGTCTCAACTTCTGATGCATTATAGTTAGTGCATTTGGACCTTTTTGGACAAAAAAAATGGAAGTATTGGAGGCAAATACTATTTATTTGGTTTAGTTGATGATTACACTAGATTTAAATGGGTTTATTTTCTAGCAAAGAAATCTAAATATTTTTCTTATTTTAAAACTTTTAGAGCCCAAGTAAAAATTGAGAAAAACCTTTCATTGATAACTATTCATAGTGATCATGGAGGATAATTTCAAAATTTATATTTTGAAACTTTTTGTAGTAATAAAGGCATTACTCATAACTTCTCAGCTCCAAGAACTCCTCAACAAAATGGTGTTGTTGAAAGAAGAAATCGAATTATTCAAGAAATAACTAGAACCATGTTGAGTGAATATTATATTGCTAAACACTTTTTGTGTGGAAGTTATTAGTAATACTTGTTATACTATAAATTGAGTTTTAATTAGACTTCTTCTTAAAAAAACGCCTTATGAATTGTGGAATGGTAAAAAATATAGACTTTCTTACTTCAAAGTATTTGTTTGAAAAGTATTCATTCTGAATACTAAATATAACTTACATAAATTTGCACCCAAATATGATGAATTAATTTTCCTATACCACCCCACTACTTCTAAGCCTTATAGAGTTTTTAATAAAAATACTTGCACTGTTGAAGAAATAGTGCATGTTAAATTTGATGAAACGAATCCTTTTGTTTTCAAACAACCCCAACCTACATCCTCAGATGTGTTTTCAAAAACCGATTATCAAACCTTGATTGAAGATTAATCTATTAAGGAAAATATTCAATAAAATATTTCATAAGTATTTACCCCATAATATTTTCTACCATATATTGATGAACATGTTTTAAGAAACCCAAATCAGTTGTTTCTTAAGAATCATCACAGTGATAGTATCATTAGTGGTGTAAATCAACCTATAAGGACTAAAATTTTCTTAAGAAATTAAGTATAACATCTAGTATTCCTTTCCCAATTAGAACCAAAAAGTAATGATGAAGCTTTAGGTGATGATGATTGGATTAAAGTCATTAAAGATGAGATAAATGAATTTGAAAGGAAAAAATTCTGGAACTTGGTTGAAAGACCTAAGGAAACTTCTGTAATTGGAGTAAAATGGGTATTCAAAAATAAATGTAAATAAAATGGAATAATTGTAAGAAATAAATCTAGATTAGTTTCTAAACTCTATAATTAACAAGAAGGAATAGACTATGAAGAAACCTATTCTCCAATATCTAGGCATGAATCTATTCATATTTGAGTTTCCTTTGCAGCACTATTTAATATAAGACTTTTTTCAAATGGACGTGAAGTGTTCTTTCCTTAACAGATTTGTTCAAGAGGAATTTTATATTTAAAAAACTTCTAGATTTGAAGACACAAAACATCGTGAACATGTTTTCAAACTTATAAAAGATTTTTATGGACTTAAACAAGCACCTATATCCTTGTATAATATAATTACAATTTATTAAAAAACAATTATTTTAAGGGAACAACTTGCACATGATCCTCAGTCCGGTTGGTGAGGACTCGACAGGTGCATCCAAGAGACCCGAGATCAAATCCGAGTGGATGTATATTTCTAGGATACTATAGAAGTATTGTAGAAGGTACTGCAGCAGTACAATAATAGGTACTGTTCGGTATTTTTTCATCTATAACTATTCTTCCATCTGGGGATTTGGGCCACCGGTTTGGTCTTCGGGTCCTACAAAGGCTTTCAGGCCACCCAAGTACTTCAAGCCAGTTGTTTCTCAAGGCCTTCAGGCCACTTTAAGGCCTTAGGGCCACCCAAGGACTTTGGGACACATGAATGCCGATGTACTAGTCAGAATACATGGGACAATGCTTCATATGAGGATTCAAGGTAGGAGCATTCACTAGATCAGAGCTAACCGGAATTGGAAGAATTAGAGGGTATGGATTTCCCATTAGTACTAGGCCTGTATGGCTTTGTATAGGACAACGAGTTAACCATCCCTTCCAAGGTGGAGTGATGATATCATGACATATGCTGGGGGGGGGGAGTAGTTCCAAGTTATCTTGTCTGGGGGATTTCCTCTAAGACCTACGGGTCTTGTAATTCTCTCTAATACTTCAGGCCTTATAAGGGTTCCACCTCACCCCTTAAAAGGTGGATTACCAAAATAATAAAAAAATGATAGCCTTCAGGCCATTCCTCCATTAAGGGAATTGCTTATCCAACTCTTTTTATAAATAAAGACAAGAAAAATATTTTGATTGTTCAAATATATATTGATGACATTATATTCGGATCAACTCAACAATCTTTAACTGATTCGTTTTCAAATCTTATGAAATCAATGTTTGAAAAAAGTATGATGGGCGAGTTAACATTTTTCCTTGGTTTTCAAATTTCTCAAAAAATATAAGGGACTTATATATCTCAACATAAGTATATTAAATCTCTTCTTAAAATGTATGGATATGATAACACTAAAATTATAAGTACTCCAATTGTTACCTCAAAATATTTAGATCTTGATGAGGCTGGGAAATCGATAGATCAAACATATTTTAGAGGTATGATAGGAAGTTTATTATAATTAACAACTAGTCATCAAGACTTAATGTTTTTAGTATCCTCATGTAAAAGATACCAATCTAATCCAAAGTAATCTCATTTAAAAGTAGTGATAATAATTTTTCACTATTTAAAGAGAACCTTGGATTTAGCATTTTTCTATACTTTTGGGAATTATTTTGTTTTAAAAAGTTTTTCAGATGCTGATTTTGGTGGATAAAGAATGGATAGAAAAAGCACATCTGAAACTTGTAATTTCTTAGGAGATTCATTAGTTTCTTGGTCATGCAAAAAGCAATACTCCGTAGCACTTTCCACTACTGAAGATGAATATATACCAGTTGAAAGTTTCTATGCTCAAGTGTTGTAGATGCAACACACACTTAGAGACTATGGCATATGTTTTACCAAAACCTAGATACTGTGTGATAATACAAGTTCCATTGGTATTCGTAAAAATCCCACGCATCACTCTCGTGCAAAACACAAAGACATTAGGCATCACTTTCTTAGGGATCACACACTCAAAGGAGATATTATTTTACAATTTATCGGAATTCAATATCAGTTTTCTGATATTTTTACAAAATATTTACCCTATGATAGATTTGAATACATTAAAAGAAAGTTATAAATGATAACCATAAGATAATCTTCCACATTAACTTTTTATTGAACCTATCTCCTTACATTAAGAAACTCCTTTTCATAGGGGGAGTGCATTTTCTTGTTTACTAATATTTTTTCCTTAATCATTTTTTTTGTAACCAAATTTCCTTAATCATATTTTTCGTTACCAAATTTCCTTAATCAAAATTTTCATAACTAAATTTGATTAATCAAAATTTTCAAAACCAATTTTTTTTCTCTTAATTTTCTTTTCAGAACTCAAATTCTTGGAATCTAAATTTTCCTTAATAAAATTATTTGAAATATAAATTTCTTCAAGAAGAATATTTTTCATTACTGATAATTTTTTTTATAAATCCAAAAGGTATGCTTCATCACTTAAAATCTTCGTAATCATTTTTACTTGTTGTTATTGTTATCTTGTTTTGAAATTTTATCAGATTCACTTTCCTTAAATAATATTTTTTTCTTAAAACCTCAAAAGATCAGAACCTAGCAAATCCTTCTTCGGCTTTCATATCAACTGTCAGATCAGATCTTTCTCTTTTCAACCATTTGATCATTTTGGGAATTCGAACTGGAAAATTTTCTCCAACTACCAGTACTAGTATAGAATCTAGGAAATAAAATTCAAATTCTAGAACCAGTTTTAGAAGAAGAGATTGTTCAATAAGAAGAAGTATAAGAATAAAAACAACAAGAAGAAGATGAGAGTGATGATGTGATAAATCAAGTATAAGAATACCATGAGAAGGAAACACCTTCATACAAGCTTTCAATCCGAACTTCCTTGGTTGAGTCATCCAAGATTATTTCTGAATGAAAAGATAATGATGGATAGGAAGAGGTTGATAAACCTATAGATGATGAAAGTAGTAATCATGATTTCATCCAACCCGATGATTCTAAAGAAGATGATGAGAAAGAAGAGGTTGATGAAGATAAAATAGTTCAAATTTTAGACAGTGCGCATTAGTATCTGAGGGATGAGAAGGTTATTTCCAAAATTTAGAAAGGAAAATAGGTACTTATCGATACACCTAAAAGGATGTGGTTCTTAAGGATAAGAAGGATTCTAGTGGATCATCCAAGAGGAAAGCTGCAGTACTAGAGAAATAATTCTCATCTTCAAGGGAATGAGCTTCCGAATCTTCATCTTTGATGATTAGGATTTCATGGTTCAATCATTGAAGAAGTTAGTGGACATAATTACTTTGTTTCTAAGAATTGATTCAAGATGTCAGTTTCTTCGACACTCTTTCAATCAGAAGTCAAATTCAGTAAGAATGCTCATGAAAAAATTCATTAAGCATGAGACAAATTTCCAAATTTATTTTTTGAATATGATGCTCATTGGTGATCATGTAATGAAATAAAAAAGTTGTAAAAAAGAACGATTAAAGTCATGATAATACTTTATTAATTTTAAGATTCAGTGAAAGATGATTTTGATAAGTCAGATGATAGAATAAAAAAAAATTTCAATTTTTTCATAGAAGGTGAATCTTGATAAAGTATCCCAGAAGCAAGAGGATAAAATCTGAATTGAAAATTAAATTCAGTTGCTTTAAATTTGAAGAGATGAAGGGAACTCTGGGAATAGTTTCAAGAAAATTTCAATCAACAAGAAGAATTAGTGAAGTCTTAGATTGAAATTCTAAAATCTCAAGATGAAAAGATCAAGGCTCTGGAAAAGAAAAATTAGGATCAGGATCAGTTGCTCAAGTCATTTGAGGAAGAACATTAGGAGATCAAGAAGTTAAATCCTACGTTGAGAAAGATCAGATTGAAGGAAAAGAAGGATGAAAGAGAATGTCATTCCAATATTTTTTTTACCTTGTATCAATTTTTCCAATCATAATGAAATTTTTTTTATCTTTTATTTTTTGTTTTGTATAGTTCTAATCTTTCATGTACCATTTGTTTTTTCATTCTATTTATTCCTTTTTAAAAATATCAAAGGGGGAGAAAAGAATAATCAAAAGAATATTAAGTATAAATAAGAGAATTACCTAAGTAAGGGGGAGTTTAGGTAAGGATGAATATACTTAAAGAAAAAAATTTTATACAAGAAAAATTAACTTATCTAAGAAATACAAGAATACGATCCTTATAGATTTAAAAATATAAGGGAGAGTTATTCTTATTTTTCATGGTTCATAAGTGAAGGGAGATATTTTTTTATTATAAAGTTCAAAAAGAAAAATCCTTATCCCTTAAATTATTTTTCGAAAGGATGTTTGTGATTTCCAAAAAGGGGGAGATTGTTGAGTAAATAAGGTTTCCTTATGACTTTTCCTTTCCTCTATGTTTTGAAAATCAAAAACACTTTATCTTAAGGAAAATTATCTTTCTCTAAGGATTATTTTATTAAGGAAAATTTACTTTCTCTTAGGAAAGTTTTACCCTTACCTTAGTTTTAATTATATTATTCAATGTCTTCTCAAAACCAAGTTCATTTTATTAGTAAGTCAAAAATTCAAATACTTATCTAAAACCTTAGAATCTTATGGCTCCTTGGATATCGAGTCTCCTATTTTCAGACTCCAAATTCTTTGAAATTCAGACTTTGAACTCACTAAAATTCAGACTCCAAATTCTCTGAAATTCAGACTCTGAATTATATGAAATTCAAAATCCAAATACTCTGAAATTAAGACTCCAAATTATCTAAAATTCAGACATTGAATTATCTAAAATTAAAACTCTGAATTCATTGAAATTCATACTCTGAATTCTCTAAAATTTAGACTCCGAATTCTATGAAATTAGGAATTTGAATACTCAGAAATTTAGAACCTAAATTCTATAAAATTTAAACTCCTATTTATCTTAAATTCAGAATCTGAATTCCTTAGAATTCAGAATCCGAATTCCTTATAATCCAGACTCTGAATTCCTCAGAATCCAGACTCCAAATTCTTCGAAAAACAAAATCCAAATATCCATGTTTCTAGAATACAATTGTTTATATATTTTGATTCCAAAATATATTTTTATTAGATTCTGGATATTCATATTTGGTTAAGCTACTTCATTTTCCTAACACATGTTTTTCCTATATAAATGATGTTGTAAAATTTGTTTCTAACCAACTTTTGGTTGAGTGACATGTGTACAGGTCCCTCTGAGATTCAAGGAGAAATTTAACCATTTGAAGAGGGAGATGACTGTTGAATATTTGCCTATAAATATGAGCTCGTTTGAATGAGCTCATCAATCATTCCAAGATCCTATAGATTACATGTTGTGAAGTGATTTCTAGAGAGAGAAAGACTCTCATGCCTTGTGCATTTCTTGAACATCTTGTTTAGTCGTGAGCACCTTGTTCCTATTTCTTTATGCAACTCCAATTTTTGCTGAGTACAATTGAGGGCTTCCAGAGATAGAAAGACAGAAGTGCTGACTACCTTAAAGTTCAAGGGCTTCTAGGGATAGGAAGATAGAGGTTCTAACTACCTCAAAGATTGAAGGCTTGTAGGGATAGTAAGACATATTATGATATTCTTATTGAGGTATTACCTTGGTGTAGGTAAGATAGACTTTCTTGAAAGTATAAATCAAAGGAACTTTATTCAATGTTATTGGATACCCTACTTGTTGGGTTAAAAGGTTTCCTACTTGTTACTTGTTTTTGTTTCAAGTTTTATTTCTGCTATATTTTGATAAATAAATAAATTATAAATTTCTTATACTTTCTTGTACTTTTACGTACTCTGATAATTAAGATTCTATATGCTTTAAGGTAGAATCTTACTATAAAAAATTGTTCTTAAGTTTCTTTTTCGGATCCATCTTTCCAGACCCTAATCAAGTTTATATCATTAAGTAAGAACCAAGGTGGGTTTGTGAATTTACCTTGTTTAACTTTTCTAAACATAGTTTTCCTTAAGGTTAAATAGTTTTTAAACCTACAATTAACCTCCCCTCTTATAATTGAGCATCTACATACACTATTTCTATCCTACACATCGGTCACTAGCTCCAGATTCTACCCTCTAATATTCCCAGGATACGATTCTTCCTAATAATAAATGATTTATATAGATACCCATATCCTATTTTAAAATTAATTTATAAAAATCAATATAATCAAATGAGAAGGATTCATCAGGACATGACTAATTCCCATGGAATATTGATACAAAAAGTAGTCGAAAAAAAACTAATGTGTGCTCAAGGAAAAGGCATCCATGTTTTGGGATAGATATAAAATAGTGATGGTGTGTGGTGTCATAAACAATTTAGTGGGTTTGGTTAATAGTGAAATGCATGGGTTGGGGGAGACAGGAGTCAGTTTCCTTACCCAATCTTCCCCTTCTCTTGGGGAATCCTATATTTGTTAAAAGAAGGGATTCCTTTTATGCATTCCCATGTTTTAGATGTTTAGGTATCTTGGTTCCATTTCCTTTTCAAGGTTGCATTGCATTTGATGCATGCAATCTCTATCACAGGTTCAAGATTCCACCCTCTGTTCTACCAATGAAATGATGATTCCTGATAATACAGGATTTATATGGATACTCTTATCCCAATTTAACATTTATATATAAAAATAAATACAATTAAATTAGTTGGATTGATTAGGACGTGACCGATTCCATTAATCCATAAAAACAAAAAGTAGTAGGGGATGCATAGATGGTGTGACCTTAATGAAAATGTGGACTTGTTTGGGGGATGATATAAAACAATAATGGTGTGTGGTGGCATAAAAAATTACATGGTTTTAGTGAATAGAAAAAATATTGGGGTGGGGAAGAAAAGAGACAGTTTCCCCACTCGGCCTTCCCCTTCTCCTGGGGTTTCCTATCTTTGTTAAATTTAGGGACTCATTTTAAGCATTACCATTTTTTTCATGTTTGCTTGGCTTTTCGCCATTTACTTTTCAAGGTCACATTGGGTTCGATGCATGAAACCTCCATCAAAGGATCAATATTCCACCCTCTGTTCTTCCAAGGACACAATTCTACCTAATAATACATGATTTATATGGATACCGATATCCCAATTTAAAAATAATTTATAAAAATTAATATAATTATATGAGAAGGATTCATTAGTCCATAATAGATTCCTATGTTCGATTGACATGAAAAATAGTAGGGGACTCGAAAAATGGTGAGAATATAACACAAAATGGACCTGGTTTCAGGAAAGATAAAAAATAGTGAAGGTGTATGGGGACATAAATAATTAAAAGGGTTTGGTGATTAGAGAAATTAAAGGAATGGGAGATACCTGATTCATTTTCCTTACTCATCCACCCACTTCTTTAGGGGCATCCTTTCTTTGTTAAAAGACGGGTTGACTTTTATGTGTTCCCATGTTTGTCATGTTTTGGAAGCCCGTCATCATTTCCTTTTCAATGTCACATTGTATTTGAAGTATAAAATATCCTTCACGGGCTTATGATTCCAAGTGATGTTCTACTAAGGATTCAATTCTACCTGATTATACACGATTTATATGGATACCCATATCCCACTTTAAAATTAATTTATAAAAATTAATATAATTAAATGATAAATATTCATTAGGATAGGATGAATTCTAGTGACCCATTGACATGAAAAGTATACGGGGACTGGAAAACTGGTGTGAGATCAATGAAAAGAAATCCTGGTTTTGGGAAAGATATAAAACAACGATGATACATGGAAAGATAAAAAATTATTTAGGATTGTTGAATAGAGAGAATCATGGGGTAGTAGAGTTAGGATCCATTTTCCTAAATTATTCTTCCTATTCTCCTAGGTCATCCTATCATTTTTAAAATATGGTATTCCTTTTAAGCATTCTCATGTTTTTCATGTTTGGAAGACTCGGTGCCGCTGCATTTTCAAGGTTTCATTGGGTTCAATGCATGAAACCTCTATCACAGGATCATTATTACACCCAATATTCTTAACAAGACATGTTTTTTCCTAAAAATACATAATTTATATGGATAACCATATCCCAATTTAAAATTATTTTATTAAAATAAATATAATTAAATGAGAGGGATATTTAGGATGTGACCGATTGTCATGGACCATTGACAAGAAAACTAGCAAGGAACCACACAATTGGTGTGAGGTCAATGAAAAGGCGGTCTAGTTTCAAAAAAATAAAATAAAAATAAAATAGTGATAGTGTACGCTGACATAAAAAATTCAGTGGGTTTGGTGAATAGAGAAATATATGGGATGGGGGATACATGGTCCGGTTTCCTTAATCAGCCTTCCCCATATCACATGGATTCCTATCTTTGTTAAAATTATGTATTCCTTTTACATATTATCTTGTTTGTGAATTTTATTAGCTTGGTCACATTTACTTTTCATGGTTTCATTGGGTTCGATGCATGCGACCTCCATCAGTGGATCAAGATTCCACCCTATGTTTTTATAAGGACACAATTCTAGATTATCATACATGATTTATAAGGATATCGATACCCAAAATTAAAATTTATTTATAAAAATAAATAAAATTAAATGAGAATGATTCATTATGATGTGACTGATTCCCATGGCCCATCGACATGAAATGTAGTCGGGGAATATAAATATGGTGCAGGATTAATACAAAGGAGGCTTGGTTTCAGGAAAGATATAAAATAGTGATGGTGTGTGGTGACATAAACTATTCAGTGGGTTTTGTGAATAGAGAAATGCATAGGGTGGGGTATATTGGAGCTAGTTTCCATACTCTGTCTTCCCCTTCCCCCGAGGCATCCTATCTTTGTTAAAATTAGGGATTCCTTTTATGCATTCCTATGTTTTTAATGTTTGGGGGGCCTCACACCAGTTTATTCTTAAGTACCCATTGGGTTTGATTCATGAAACCTTTTTCACAAGATCAAGATTCTACTCTATGTTATTTCAAGGATGTGATTCTACCTGATAATATATGATTTATTTAGAAACCCATTTCCAAATTTATAATTAATTTATAAAAATAAATTAATTTAAATGAGAAGGATTCATTAGGATGTGACTGATTCTTGTGGACCATTGACATAAAAAATAGCAGGGGAATACATAGTCCATGTGAGATCAACTCAAAGGTGGCCGAGTTTCAAGAAAGATATAAAATAGAGATGGCATGTGGTGATGTAAACAATTCTATTGGTATGGTGAATAGATAAATGCATAGGGTGGAGATATAGAAGTAATTTTTGTTACTCGACCTTCCCCTTCTCTTGGGGTGTCTTATCTTTGTTGAAAGAAGGGATTAATTTGAAAATTTACCATGTTTCATATTTGGGTAGCCTAACACCATTTCCATTTCAAGGTCAAACTGGGTTCAATGCATGAAACCTACATCACAAGATCATGATTCCACACTCTGTTCTTCCAAGGACATGATTTTCCTAATAATACAACACACATTATATTTATCATTTATTGTAGTTTTAAATTGTATATTTTATATTAATGAAATTGTAATTGAATCATTTATAATTTTTTTGAAAATAAAATAAATCTTAAATAAGATTACCATCATTCAGAACAATGGAAAAAATGAAGTCAAGAAATACATCATGTCATGAATGATTCTCTCCATTCAGATTCCAATTTTCTAGATTATGAGTAACCTTATTGAATTTTCATTTTGTAAATGACATAGTTCACTTTGAGAATAACTCTTTAAGAGAAAAAATTATCTTAATGATCAAACCAAAAGTTTTCATACCTTCATCAAGATTAGAAACTTTTAAAGTGTTTATAAAGACCATTTTTATAAAGATAAACTTTTTAGTAGTTATAAAATTATAAAATATAGTTATCTAATTTCGAGATTCATTCATTTTTTATTTTTAAATGAATAAAAAATTATATTATAAATGAATTTACTAGGGTTGTTAACAAGTAATTAAAAATATAAATTTATCATCATGAATTTTTAAAATAAAAGGATCTTGGTCATGATTCCCAAATTTCAGAGTTATGGTGAAATAAGATTAGCATTTTATATTTTCAAATATTTATTTAATAATTAAAAAAGTGAAACATTTAGTTATAGAGTTAAAGTTTTAAAATTTATTTAAAAATATAATAAGAATATAAACACATAAAATTAATATATATTTTAAATTTTATTATTATTTTTGAAATATAACCTAAATGAATTAATAACTATAAATTTAATGGATTTTTTGTTTGATTAAATATTACAAAAAATTTATATATCACATGATTTATATGTAAATATATGTACCAATTTTAAATTCATTTTAAAAAATAAATATAACTAAATGAGAAGGATTCATTGTGACCTGGCTAATTTCTATGGCCCATAGGCATGAAAAGTAATAGGGGATTGCATAGCTAGTGTGGGTTCAACGCAAAGGTGGCCTAGTTTTGGGAAAAAATAATGGTTTGTGGTGGAATTAAAATACTTAGTGGGTTTAGTGAATATAGAAATGCATGGAGTGGGGGAGACATGATCCAATTTCATTACTCACCCTTCTCCTTCTCCCAGATCATTGAGTGTTTGTTTAAAGTAGGTATTCTTTTAATGATTTCCCATGATTTTCATGTTATGGTAGCCCATTTACATTGCCATTTCAATGCCGTGTTGGGTTTGATGTATACAATCTCCCTCACAGGCTCAAGATTCCACCCTATGTTCTTCCACAGATATGATTTAGCATGATAATACAAGATTTACATAGATACCCGTATCCTGATTTATAATTCATTTATAAAAATTTACATAACTAAACGAGAAGGATTCATTTGGAAGTGAATGATTCCTATGGCCCATTATAATGGAAAGTAATAAGGATTACATAGTTGGTGTTTGATCAATGTAAAGTCATCCTAGTTTTGAGAAATAATGATGGTGTATGGAGACATAAATAATTAACTGGGTTTGGTGAATAGAGAAATGCATGGGGTAGGGGTGAAAGGATCCAATTTCCTTAGTCAACCCTCCCCATATCCCAGGGCATCTTGTTTTTATTGAAAGTAGAGATTCCTTTTTTGTGTTCCCATGTTTTTTATTATTGGGAGGCCTGGTGACATTGGGTTTTCAAGGTCACATTGGGTTTACTGCATGACTCATCTGTCATGGGCTCAAGATTACACCATATATTATTCCAAGGATGTGATTCCACCAAATAATACATGAGTTATAATAATACTCAAATAAAAATTTAAAATTCATTTATAAATGTGAATATAATTTAATGAGAAGGATTCATTATGATGTGACCGATTCCTATAGTCCATTGACAAGAAAAGTAGGAGGGGACTGAATAGCCGGTATGAGATAAACACAAAGATAGCCTGGTTTAAGGAAATATATAAAAAAATTTAGTGTGTGGATAAATAAATAATTAAATGGGTTTTTTGAATAAATAAATGCTTGGGGTGGGGGAGATAGGATCCAATTTCCTTACATGAACTTCCCCTTGTCTTAGGGTGTCCTATCATTGTTAAAGTTAAGACACCTTTTATGCGTTTCCATGATTTTCATGTTTGGGTGGCCCAATTACATTTACATTTCAAGGTCCCATTGGGTTCAATGCATGAAACCTCCATCATGGTATTATGATTCCACCCTCTCTTCTTCCAAGGACATGATTATTCTTAACAATACATGATTTATATGGATACCAATATCCTGATTAAAAATTCATTTATAAAAATAAATATAATTAAATGAGAAGGATTCATTAGGATTTGGATGATTCCCATGGTTGAATAACATGAAAATTATAATGGGACTACATAGATGGTGTGATATCAATGCAAAGGTTTCTTGATTTTGGAAAATATATAAAACCGTTATCGAGTGTGGTGACATAAATTTTTTTTATTGTTTTAGTGAATAAAGAAATGCATGGGGAGGGGGAGGAAAAGAGAGTTTACATAATCAGCCTTCCCCTTCCCCCAAGGTGTACTGTCTTTATTAAAATTTGGGATACCTTTTACAAATTCCCTTGATTTTCATGTTTGGGTGGTTTGACATAGTTTCCTTTTCAAGGCCGTGTTGGATTTGATGAATGAAACCTTAATCCCAAGATCAAGAGCCCACCCTCTATTCTTACTAGGATGCGATTCTTCCTGATAATACATGATTCATATGGATATCTATATCCCAAATTAATCTTAATTTATAAATATTAATATAATTAAATGAGAAATATTCATTAGGACGTGACTGATTCCCATGGACCCCTGGCATGAAAAGTAGTAGTGGATTGCATAGATTTTGTGAGTTGAATACAAAGGTAGCCTAGTTTTGATAATGATATAATATAGTGATTGTGTGTGGTGACATAAATAATTCAGTGGGTTTGGTCAATAGATAAATTCATGGGGCATGGGTGACATGATCCAGTTTCCTAACTCAGCATCCCCCTTCTCTAGGGGAATCCTGTATTTGTTAAAAGTAGGGATGAATTTTACACATTCCAATGTTTTTCATGTATGGGAAGCCTGATGCTGTTGACTTTTCAAGGTCTCATTGGGTTTGATACATGAAACCTCCATCATGGGATCAAGATTACACCATCTATTCTTCCTAGGACATAATTATCCCTAATAATACATGATATATATGGATATATATATATCCCAATTTAAAATCCATTTATAAAAATTAATATAGTTAAATGATTGGTATTCCTTAGGAAATGATTGATTCCTATGGCCCATTAACATGAAAAGTAGCAGGAGACTACACAAATGGTGTGAGCATAATTCAAAGGCAGTTGGGTTTTGGGAAAGATATAAAACAATGTTGTTGTGTGGTGACATAAAAAATTCAGTGGGTTTGGTGAATAGATAAATACTTGGGGCATGGGTGATAGGTTCTTATTTTCTTACTCAGTCTTCCTCTTCTATTGTGGAATCCTATATTTGTTAAAAATATGTAATCCCTTTACACTTTCTCATGATTTTCATGTTTGATCTGCTCGATTCTGTTTCCTTCTGAAGGTCATGTTGGTTTTAGTGCTTATAACCTCTTTCATGGGCTCATGATTCTACCCTTTTTCTTCCAAGTACATGATTATTCCTAATGATACTTTATTTATGTGGATACTCTTTTGACAATATAAAATTAATTTATAAAAATAAATATAATTAAATGAGAATGATTTATTAGGATGTGATCAATTACCATGGCCTATAGACATGAAAAGTTGTGTGGGACTGTATAAATGGTTAGAGCTCAAGGAAAAGGAAACTTGGTTTTAGGAAGGATAAAAAATAGTGACTGTGTGTGGAAACATAAACTATTTACTGGGGTTGGTGATTAGATAAATTAATGGGGCAGTAGAGACATGAGCTAGTTTCCTTACATGGCCTTACCATTCTCCCAAGGCATCTAGGGGCCTTTTATGTGTTCCCATGTTTGTTTTGTTTGGTCATCCCAATACCATTTATTTTTCAAGGTCATGTTGGTTATGATACTTCCATCCTCCATCACTGGATTAAGATTCCACCTTATGTTATTCCAAATATGTGACTCTTCTTGATAATACATGATTTGTATGGATACCCATATCACAATTTAAAATTCATTTTAAAAAATAGACATATTTATAAGAGAAGGATTCATTTGTACATTATTGATTCCCATGTACCACTGACATGAAAACTAGAAGGGAATTTCTCATATAGTGGGAGATAAACAAAAAGGCGGCCTTGTTTCATGGAATATATAAAAAAAAGATGGTGTGTTTGGATATAAAAAATTCAATGGGTTTGGTGAATAGAGAAATGTATAGGGAAGTGGTGATAAAACACAATTTCCTTACTGTACCTTCACCATCTCCAAATGCATTCTGTATTTGTTTAATGTAGGAATCACTTGTAGACATTCCTATGTTTTTCATGATTTGGAGGACTGATGAAATTTTATTTTCAAGGTCTCATTGGTTTTGATGCATGAAACCTCTATCATGCTTTCAATATTCCACCCTATGTTCTTCCAAGTATGCGATTCTTCATGATAATACATGATTTATATAGATACCTGTATCATAATTTAAGATTAAAATTTAAAAATCAACATAATTAATTGAAAATGATTCATTAGAATGTGATTGATTCCCATGGACCAGGGGACAACATAGCTAGTGTGTGATCAATGTAAAGTTGTCTTGTTTTCAAGAAAGATATAAAAAATCATGATGTGTGGTGAAATAAAAAATTCATTGGGTATAGTGAATATAGAAATGAATGGGGAGGTGGAGATTGGAGTTAGTTTCCTTACTCGGTGTTCTCCTTCTCCCAGGTTTTCCTATCTATGTTAAAATTATAGATGTTATTTTTTCATCCCCATGTTTTTCATGTTTGGGTGGTACAAAACAATTACCTTTTCAAGGTTGTGTTGGTTTTGATGCATCGACCTCCATCATGGGATCAAGATTCAACCCTATTTTCTTCTAAGTATTAGATTCTTCCTGATAATGCAACATAAATTATATTTCTCATTTATAATAGTTTTAGGTTGTATATTTTATATGAATGACATTGTGAACAAACCATTTATATTTTTTGAAAATAAATTAAACCTTAAATAATATTATTATCACCCAAAAAATGGTACAAATATAATCAAGAAACACATCATGTCAAGAATGTTTCTCTCTATCTAGATTCAATTTTTCTAGCTCATGAGAAAACTTATCAAATTCTTGATTTATAAACATCACAATGCACTCTGAGAAAAACTCTTTAAGGGAAAAAAATTCAATTAATGCTTCGACCAAAGGGTTAAAGACCATCATCTAGATTTATAAGCATATTTATAATCTCCTGGTAGTTGGATTAAAAAATATCAATCTCCAGATATACTCAACAAACAAATTAATGCCCAAAATAAGAGAAAAATCTTCAACCACTGGAGGAATCCAATGGGCCACAATATATTTTTACCATGCTATAGAGATTTAACTCTGATGATCATGCACAATAATACCAAAAATATCAATATTCCTACAATTTAAAAAATAATATTTATTGAACTTCACCATTCTGTAGGGTGGAGGGATCCATTTTCCACTATGAAATTTCTTACTGTGAACATTAGGAGAAATGGAGACCGAACTCTGAAATGACACCCACTCAGTTGCTCATGAAACCTAGATATGAGTTTGGAGAACCCATAATTAAAAATAATATCATTTACACACATCCAAATAATCCAAGAAAATAACAAAAGGAGGAAACCCATTTATATAAAAGGGAGGATAATTCTGAAGGCAGGTCTATAAACTAAATATAACTAGCTTTCCATGCCATCCATATATCATTATCTCTAAAATAGTGAAGAATTTCAGGGATAATAGACTCATATTCATGATGAAAAATGGGGAACTGGGGATTATTAGTTGTGTTCCATTTTTAAAGGAAAAAATAAGTGGTAAGAATAAAAGAATGAACTTTCTAGTTAAAAAAATTTATTTTAGGGGGGACATATAGCTAAAAAATTATTAGAAGTTAGAGAGTCTGGAGGGAGGGTGGAGTTCAAAGAAATCCTACACCCAAACATGATTTAATAAACACTATATTCCTATCATATCCAAAAATATTATTCGATTCATCACTACTAAATAATGTAATGCTCAAAATAGTAGTGTGATCCCAATAATTAAACTGGAAAGAGAGTTTATTATAACATAAGGAATCCATGAATTCATTATAAATCTCATGTACCATAGAATTTTTAACACCCATAGTATGATGTTCTTCACCATTTTATTATGTATTTTTTTGTTATATAATATGTGGGTTTAGTTTTATAAGTTTATAAATGGTTTAGTGTGTCCTGAAAGTGTTTTAAGGGTCTATAGTTTGAGAAAATTTAAAGAAAATCCATGAAATTTATCTTGGATACCATGTAATAGATTATGTGAGTTATTGGGTAGAAACATAGTTGGAGAATGATTTTTCCAAACCATTATAAAAACAATAAAATTTAGAGTTTTTTGTGATAGATATGATTCACATAGTTGGCGCACTATTTTACAAACCATGAAAAACAACCATGAAATCACCTGGGTATTGTCCCATAACACATGAACGATTAGTGTATGGTTTGTTAAATCATGTGGAATAATTATGCGACAGGCATTAATAAATCTTAAATTTTATTTTTATTCTATTTTCAACCGAAAACTCTAATTTCTCTCATATTGGCATCAGTTCTCGAACCTAAGTAGTCCTATTAGAATCCTTGTCATCTTCTCTCCTAATGAAACTTGGTTTCATTAGATTGAAGTGTGTTGGATCTAGGAGATTGAGGGTAAGAGTCCTTTTATCTCCTCATTTATATCTTATTTTTAGATATTATAATTTTTTTAGGAATAGAACATTATATATGATTTTTATAGATAAATCTATGATTTTTGATATTCTTTTGATAAAATCTTGACTGGATCTATTAAAGGAAAGGAATTTATAACCCAAATCTAGAGGTTTCATTATTCCATTATTTGATTTCCTCACAAATTGTGAGGTAGGTGGATTCTATATATTATCCACTTATTCTAGAACTTTTAGTATTGAATATTTAATTTAATTCCCTTGAATATCACTGGAAACTTGTGCTAATTTTCTTGGTGTAAACCCCTTTGTTTGATAATTTATAAATCATGGAATTGTAATGGTTTTGGAAAACCCAATTGATTTATGATTTTAAATTATGGTTTTGGTTTAATGTAAGAAATATGTTCGATTAAATGTTTTAAATTCAGGAATTAATTTATGTGAAAATAATTGGTGTGAGAACATGACATAGTTTGGTGGTGTGTGCTCATCATTTCACTGGACATGGGCTTTCCATTAAAGATTTGGCATGAGGTGTGAGATTGGGGGAACCTGTAGAATGGTCACTTAGTGACAACTTTGTGGATCGATGATTACTCACTCATGAGTATGGGAATATTATCTTACATGCATGTGTGTGAGAGTAATAGGATGTGGTGTGTGTATGGTAAGTGAAATTAAAGGATACATTATTTTTTATTATAATTTAAATTGTTTTAAATTGGTAAATTGATTTTATGTTCCTCTCTTTGGGTTTTAAGTATATTTAGAGCTATGATCTAACATGTTATTGTCCTAGTGTCATTTTTAAAAAGATTTTGG
This sequence comes from Viscum album, assembly GCA_963277665.1. Classification (NCBI taxonomy): domain Eukaryota; kingdom Viridiplantae; phylum Streptophyta; class Magnoliopsida; order Santalales; family Viscaceae; genus Viscum; species Viscum album. The sequence continues at coordinate 1,300,871,526 of OY728121.1, forward strand.
TGGATTTATTACTAGGTATGAATACTCACCCACTATATATGTATTTTGGTGTGTATATAGACATAGTTTTACCTGATAAAAGAAAGGGGAAGATTTCATATTTCTATAGTGGTGCCTCTTGATGAAGATTTCTAGAGTTAGAGCTTTAGAGTTGGTCATGTCCTTAGAGTTTGAAGCGGTTCCACCTTGGTTCCCAAGTCATACTTTATTTTAGTGTCTTATTATTCTATTATTTGTGTTTGATATTACTTAGATATTTTTGTTTCCTAGTTTTGATTTCATTTTAATTATATAATTTATACTTCATGAATAATATAGTTTGGATTAGTTGTTTTTATTTTGTCTTGATAGACCGTGGTTGTTTAAATGGGGAAAAATTCCTCATTTTTTTAGTAATTCCATGGAATTTATTTCCTACCTTTAGTGTCCTGATGACATTATGTAAGGTTATTGGAAACTCATCGCTTTCCAAGTCAATGGTTAGGGTTGGTATATTACAACATTCATCACACCTAGAACAATATGAGGGGTAGTTTGAGCACTTTAACTATATATGATCCAAGGATCATCCCAAATTTACACCTTAGAACCATTGGCTATACTATTGATAATTTATATTTCTAGAAATCTTTGATACCCCTAAAGGCCTCCCCAAAGTGAGATTTTCCTTGTCACTAAAATACCTTCATAAACTCTGACCAAAGTAAAAACTTGGCTCATAAGGTATTATAGATACTAAATAAGGCACCATATTTTTTAGAAATCATTGTATCATTTAAGAGCATCATATCCCTAAACCCTAGTCCACCACCTACTTTAGAAGTAAAAAAATTATTCTATGATAACTAATGAATCTTATTCTTACCATTGTGATTCCCCCACCAAAAAAATCCAATCAAGAGTGGATTTGACCAATAACTTCATCAGGTAATTTAAAAAGTGACATTACATATGTTGTAATAGGTTCAACCACATCCTTAATGAGGAATTCCTTAAGCCTTAGACCATCTTTGATAAGAAATAAGTTGGATTTTCTTATCAATCCTTCCAATGATTATAGAAAAAATTATCTTTAGAATGATTGATGATGGTAGGTTGACCCAAATATTTTAGATGTTCCTAAACCATCCAGATACCACTATCTTTATATAATTACTCCTACCTATCCCCTAAGACTACCATATGAAAGGAAATTTTAATCTTAGGAAAATCAACTAACTACCCCAAGGAGTCTACAAAATACTTAATAATTCTCTTTATCTCCCAAGATTTCTTCATGGAGGCTCACATAAAAAGACTTATATTATTAACAAAGAAAAGGTGAGAAACATTTGGTCCATGATGAAAAAACTTATAACTATGTATTATATTATTATTATATATATGTGAAAAAATCTTAGAGAAAACATCAACAACAAATACGGAAATAAGAGGAGAGAGGGGATCCCCTTATTGGAGACATCTAGATTGGGAGAAGCAATGTGTGAGAGCAATGTTAACCCATTTCTTAAAGGATACTGAAGAAACACTTTGCATGATGATGTCCACCCACCTGGTGCAAAAAACCAATTTTAATAAAAAAATAAAAAAATGCCACTCTACCCTATCATAAGATGTAACCATATCCTCTTTCCAATCCATCACACCTCTTTGTGATGATATATTGGTATTCTTAGAGTGAAGAGTTTCATGCGTGATAATGGTATTATTAGTTACCAGTCTCTTCGTTACAAAAGTAGTTTGGTTATTAGAAATTACAACCAAAAGAAAACTCCTCATCTAGTTCACCATAATTTTTGAATGTTTTTAAACGAAATTATGAATACTTATTGGATGATACTCCAAAATATTAGCAGTTTCTTTAAACATGGTAATCAATAATATTATGGATTTCATTGATGTTTCCAAATATCTCCTATCTATGTTAGAGGGTTTTCATAAGACAAAAAACATTATCCACCACATTATTCCAATAATTATTTATGAAAATTTCATGAAAACTATCAGGACATGGAGCCTTATTTGGGTGAAACTTATTGATACCATTTTCAACTTTGTTAGGAGTGATATATAAAATGATATTTTTCATTCATAAAACCAAAAATAATTAGGTAGATATAGGAGTATACATCATGTGGAATATTCTATCACCCTAATTGGTAAATATCCTAAGATAAATTTTAAATCAAATCCTGAATTTCATCTTCTTCAGTTACTAACTTCCCATTGGGAGCCTCTAGTGTAGAAATGAAATTATTTTATCTCCATAAGGAGGATTTATAATGAAATAATGTGGTGTTATGACCACCCTACCTAATATGTTATTACCTTTATCTCATGAACTAGATGATTTATTTGTTTAGAAGATTGATAGTCGGGTCCCTATTAAGAGATTAAATATGTGAAATGAAAGAATATGAAACTGGTGATGAGTAGCAAGAATCCAGACTCATCATGATCATATCAATAGTCTTATCAAAATTACTAAACTTGGTGCTGCTCTAGGAGTGTAATACTATCATAGTGGGACTGAGGTTATTAGAGACATCATAGTTAGAAGCGTTCCATACATTCTTTCCAATCAGATCACAACCCTCCTTTTATATTCCTAATTTCTTAAAGAAAAAAAATCATGTTCCACATTTCATACTTTGATGACTGGTTCATCGATATGAGGATTAGACAATGATTTTAAGAAATATGAGGAAGTTGAGAGACCTAAAACTAATGAAACATATTCTTCAAATAATTAATACCAAAAAAATATACCGAGGCACTATGAAATTCTATCATCTTTATGATTATCCTTGAACCAAGTAAAAGGTATTACAATAAAACCAAAATCAGAAATCATTTTTCTATGTAAGGATTATCTAAAATAAAACATATTTATAAGGGGTATAGATGCACCCCAAACTTCTAATACCATAATACAATTCTATTTAAATATCCCCTAAATAATAGATAACCTAAAAAATTTCTTTGCACCCACTTAAGAAGATCCTAGGTCCTCAGCTTCTCTCATTGGATATGCCATCCATAAACACCTAGAAAAGTCCAAAATGGATTCCCCACTTGGAAAATAGCTTCTTCAATATTTTTTTTTATAATTTATTAACGTTCAATTGAAAAATATCTTTACAAACTAGGAAAATACCACCAACATGGATAATTTTTCCAACTGATAAGGAGTTACCAAAACCGTCTTTGAAAGAAATATCATGATTATCCTTGTTTTCCAACATAGCTTTGAATAAATTTTTTTATCAGGGTGAAACATATAGATCTAATTACATATTTTTTAAACTATATGGGGGGGGGTTTAATCCCCCACACTTCCAACATAAGAGTTTCATGGCTGCAGGTAGGGTTGGAAACTACCAACCTTCTCCTATTAAACAATTAGTGACATAGGTTCACCAATTGTTTTCAATTTTTTTAAAACATTTGTTTTTGTAAGATCCCAAAAAATCAACCAACCACCTTTTCCACAGTATCATTACTTCCTTTGTTTCACTATTAAATGATCAGTGATTCCACTTTTAATAATTTTTTTAAAAAAATTATAGAATTTTATATCAGTGACCCTAAATCCAAAATTGCTACTTAATTACCCCTTACCCATTTCCTATGTGGTTAAAGGAGGGATGAGAAGAATACTTCGCTCACACATAAGTAACTGAGACTCGTGATACGGGTTGAATTTATCAAGATCATTCATGGAGATTATTAATTATTTCAAGAAAATATTATAATCTAAAGGGTGATCCAATAATGAAATGTTTGGAGGAATAGAGTTAGAAGTTAGAAGTCATTGATAACACCACAAATACATTGGTGAATTTTCATAAGAATTTCCCCTATATTTAAAATTTTCTCTAGTAGGTCGAGGTTCATCACTTCAATATTATTTAATATGGAAAATGACTCTCCCTTAATAAGTATCTAGATATTATTCATATACCTTTCCTATTACTTAGAAGAAACAAAAAAAGATATCATTAATGGCTCTATGACATGCCCCAAACTGAAGAACACCTTTTCTATTAGCATCAAGCACCCCAGTTGGATACTTTTTCTCAATATGAGCCAAGATATCACAAAAAAAGAAATAGGATGATAGATTCACATATCCAATAACAATCCATCATTGAGAATCACCTATTTTTAAATTGATTCCTTGGTCCAATAGTTGGTCAACATCAACACACACCTTTATGCTTAAAAAACAAACAACCCTTAGTTTAGAAGATCTAAATTATCTAACTCTATAAATCAAGATTTAGCATTACTAATATTTTCCATCTTAGAATGGTGTCTATTTACCTTAGGGATACCCTTCACCTGAACCTAGAATGGGAATTTTCAAAAAGATATATCAGCTAATAATCCCTCTTCCAGTCTATTCATAAGAATGATGAGTCTGTTATCAAAACTCAATGGATATCCATGTAGGACTTTTTAATTATCACTTGATAGAAAATATGTAAAAAACGTATCCTCAAACCTACGTTTAAAATCAAAACTCCATATTTCAAATTCCAAATATTTAAAGGAGTGTTTTTATGGACCTCATATTGATGTTATCATCCCCAATCACCTTTTTATATCACATTTAAAAGATTATTTCTAGCACACCACATATCACATTTATCTGTGATTCATGTATACATATTATAAATTAAATGATGATCATATCATTTACCTAGTTTTGACCATTCACCAATTTTGTTTTATATATTCTTGGAAATTAATTATAAAACTACACTTTTGATTGTTCCAACAACATCGTATGTCAAATTAGAATGTAACTCATTTTTACTAGTCACATATTAATCAATAGTTATTTTCTTAAATTTTCATAATATTCAATGCTCATTTATTCTATTTTAATAATTTAATTCATGTTATGAAGTTGAAAACAATTCACAATCACTTATACATAAACATATTTTGAATCATTTTTTTTATTTTTAACATTTGTTTAGAAATAAAATTTGTTTGAGTGATATAAGAGATAAATTTTTAACATTAGTTTTAATAATAAAAATTAAAAATATTTACAATGTCATTTATAATGAATATGGATTTAAAATGTGATTTTTTATATTATATGGAAAATTTTCACATTAGTGGATCAAATAATCAATGTGATAAATGATATTTCAAAATTTTTATTTAGATAACTGATAATAAATGTGTTATTTTTTTAGTTTTTTTTGAAATAATATAGAACCCAATAGAATTTTTTTCAGAAGAAACACCACCAAAAATCATGATTTAAAATAAAATATTGAATTCAATATTGAATTATAGTTTCATATTCTAATAAAAATATTTTGAAATTGTAGAATTTAAAGAAATAATGATCATCAATAAAATCATGATACTAATTAGAAGATATTTTCATTGATGAAAATAATCACATGATAATGAAATAAAACATTGCATGGATTATAACTTTATGCAATGATTTTTGATCGAATCATCACATTTGAATACATTTCTTTATTATCATAGAAAATATAAGAAAAATAATATAAATTACTTTAATTGATATTTCTACCACCATTTATCTCATTGTTGATGTCATCCTATCTGACACAACTTTCAAAATTTTAGGTAAATTTCCATGACGGCTAAAATTATTCAGTCGAAAATTGGAATTCATGAATGAAGAATTAGAAATTTATAAGAGAAAATGTGTTGAGAATGGATGGAAAATGATAATTTGGAAGGAAAAGTGAAAATAGAGTGGGTGTCCTATAGAGGTCCCAAACACAATATTCCTATATGAAAATCCATATTTTCTACTAAAAATGACCTTTTTGGTTGGGTTAACTGTGAACCATACTAGTTAAACTAGAGAACAAAACCACAAAACCACCATTATAACCACAAATAAAACAAATCATATTCAAAATTTAGATTTTAAATTTCCTGAAAAATGTATATAAATAATAAATAATTTTTCATGAATCTCCATTACATATCATAATAAATCATTCCCATAAACCTATAGGTTTAGTGGTTTTAGAAATTAGATACATAAAAACTTATTTTACAACATTGTAGACATTTATCTATATTTACACCACACTTGATCATCATCTAAATATATCATACATTATGATCTTATTTATAATCAGAGGAATTGAAAAAAGGAAGGGTGAGATCAAACTCTTAATAAGGGGTTAAAATAAGCGGTATTGATCAATGATCATAATTTTAATGTCACTTATTAAGATCCCCTCACCAGTGTTCGGACTAGAGGTGTTACATTACCTTAGGCATTCCTTCTAATATTCCCGAGGTTGGTGACTAGTAACATAACAAACAATACTATACATAAATTGATATTACTTAAAAATTTAAGTATATTCATTAAAAAACATAAAAAAAAACACTAGGACCATATAGGTTCATTATCTTTAGAAACTAGGAAACATAAATAAATGGTTCATAATACATCTACATTGTCTCCCGCGTATTCCTTCATAACTAGACCCATTTTTTGATATATCTTACTTAATAACATTATTCATAACATAGGGAAAATAAACTTAATAAAGGGTGAGATCATATGATCAGTAAAGGTAAAAACGGGAGATAAAAATCATATCATAATCCCAATATATAAGAACAGAAAATTTGAAAAGAATTATCTTTTATATGAAAGATTATGATATCATGTCATCTGGTAAATCATAAAAGTTCATAAAGAATCAGTGAAGATATTCCCAAAAGTCATAACAAAAGTCATGGAATTTGTGGCATACACATAAGAGTATAAAATCAATTCATATTAGTTAAGTCTCATTTCCAAGACCATCATAGCAGAAAAAATCCATTACTGAACCGAGTTCACTCCTCATTCAAGCCCTATATTACTGAATCATGTTCACTTCCTGTTCCATCCTTGTCTATCTAATGAGATATAAATATTTTCCCATTGATTTATACAAAGATATAGGTCCCACACATCTCATAATGAAATCATTCTTACGTGTTCCACAAAAACATAATTCATTCATCATAGCATAACCCAAGGAATAAAATGGGTTTCTTAAACATCATTCCATTATAATATAATCCATGTAAAATAAATGGATTTAATAAATATAATTCTATCATATAAATAATCAAACCTTAGTAATAATAGGGATTTTATACTTGAAATATAATTATTTTAAATAATTCCATCTTATATGGAAAATATTTTTGATAGAATACTTGAAATTAATTCTTGAGTAAAATATAATTTCTTCTTTAAAAACGTTTTCCTTTATCAAAATGCCATGAAATTTTAAAAGAAAAGAATTTATTTGAAAATAACCCTTAAATATTGTAAAGTAAGGTTCATGGAAATAAGGATTTATAACGTAAAAATGTATTCACGTTGTATATGTTAAAAGAAAACATTCTTCTCATACTTTTGTTAGATAAGTCAAAAATTACCTCGTATCAAAATGAAAAAAGATTCATTTCATACCATTTAATAAAATTAACCAATTGGGAAAATTGTATTTAATTTTTTTTATAATAATAATAAGAATATATTGGAATACATATTTAGGAAACATGGAAATTGAGGATAAATATACCCCAATAAATACTTACGTATAAACAATCTCGGATAAAAATGAGATTGCGAAATTTTCCCTTACCTTAAGTACAATATCATTTATATGTATCTGAACCTCCTCTATAATGATTTAAATAATTTCATTGAATTTGTCTATAATCATAGTCATTTTTATGATATCATATATGATCATATTATCATCTGTTTTCTAATAGCATATCATTTTTACTCTTTATTCGGGTATTAATTGCTTCAATTTCTTATGCATGTTTTGTGGAATAAGTTTTGGTTATCATTATTAGATTATAAGTATATAATTTTAAAAATTACATTAATATAATATATATCATATTTATTCATTTTATACATTTATATAATCATTATTTAATGGATATCATGTAGAATGAATCACATATCATTGTTGAGATAGTAGGTCATACGTACGCTTGAGTGACGATATCATTCCCATAATTGTGAAATGTTATGGAATTATATGGTATATATTTTGTTCCAAAATCCAAATCATGTTATAATAATCATATATAGTTATTATTTCTATCATTATACCCATCTGGGTAAGGTGGTGGTGAAAAACAGATTACACCACAACGTGGAGACGGTAAGCCGTACCTATGCACGCATGGTGATTTCATATTTCATTGGATGGATAGAAGTTGTAATATGGTTGTGACATAATCATAATAACATATTAGTACATAAGTGACACTGGAATTATTACATTATAATGGAAAAAAATCAATAAGGGGTAGTAGAATAAGGAATAAGTTTGAAAGAATCATTAGAGGAGATTGCCCAATCTTCAACGATCTCCCTCTAGATCTCGTCTTAAAGCACTAGAGTTGGTCTTTGGAGAAGACCAAAACCTCTTGACTGTGACTAGGGAAGTTGATAATGGAAATGGGTAGGGGATGGCCAATATTTGAAGGGTCAAATTTAAGTCAACAAGTGAAGGAGGATGCGCCATTTTATAATTGAGGTGAGGGGCACTTTTGGAATCTAAAAAAATGTTAATTTATAATAAAATCAGAACCCATCCAAAAAACATCAAAACGTAAAAACAAACCCAAGACAAGGATCAAGAAGTAACTACCCCAAGCCTACCTCCATTTTCCAGGGGGTGGAAGAAAGCACCGTAGGCACACTAAACTCGGGGATGCCTTTAACTTAATACCTATACAAACGCACATAGTCAACATAATGAAAAAGTGGAGAGGGAGAGAAATGAAGAATAAAAAACTGCTATAAACATACCAAATACACCTCAACCACTAAACAGAATGATGTACGATAGTGTAAACTAAAAGTAAAAAGGAAAAAATATACACCCAACCATAAAATATGTCCCAACCTGAAAAAATTGGAAAATATTAAATAATTGAGAGAGCCTAACTCCTATATCCCAAGCTATGAACACTGTACACAGTCCAATAACCCCATATCCTTAAGATCCTTTGAAGTCACAATCTGCCTATCCACCATCTGCAAAATACAAGACACGTATTGGGTGGATCCCATGCAAGTGTGATTATATACATACCCAGTAGAATTCCCCAAAAAGTGTGGAGGGGGAGCTATAATATATTCAACTAAAGAGGGAATCGATAGATATAGCAAGGTATAATAAAAGATTATAGTAAAAGAGTACAACTGAACCCAAAAGGAGGGTGAAAGTGAACTCATGTAAACACAAGAATCTCGACACAGTGAGAATATGAACTTCTCATTGATTCTTCTCTACATATAGTAGAAGATTAGAATCACCCAACCATGATAAGATAAACACATAAATCATGTAGCATACCACATAAATCTTTTCGTCTCCTGTAAGGAGAGTAACTATACCCAAGGAGTGGGTATTGAAGTTGGATATATACATATGCTTAGTAAAAGAAGACCAAATAAGAGAGTAAGGGGATCTCCATCTCACAGATCATCCCAAGAAGAAGAGTATCCAACAATTTTAAGGTAAATCCTTCTATGATTCCAAGAATCTCATGAATCTCTCCAAGCTACACAATTCAAAGGGACTCAATCACCATACCTTGATACTATTCGATTTGGACAACACTAACTCACCTGTATAGTTTTAAGTCACATTATAAGGACACGTCTCAGTGGGGAAAGAATCCCTATTTCTCATGAGTCCAAAGGTTTGTCAGAACACACAACATCACTATGATGCACAGTTGAAGTGTCATCAATTTTAGGAAATGACCCCATGCCATGGTACGATTGGAGTGTCCTACTCTAGTAGTCACTAAGGAATGACACTATCCAATACTACTGAAGGGTACCACTGGGGAAGGTCAATGAGGAATGCTGCTTCCTAGTCCTATTGAAGGGTAAGCTCGATGACCCATCACACATGTTGTCCAATTCTGGAAGGGGTACATAGAATTTGAGGTCATTACACGCCATGTTACCCTTATTTTTTTACAAACACTAGAATTACCATTGAGGGAGGCTACACACCATGTGTTCTTTATTGAACATGTCTTGTAGTGAGATTTCGATATAAAACTCATATTTTCTAGATTTGAGTCCGTGCTTCTAATATGGCCCCGTCACAATATATCTCACCTCGATTCCTCCCAAATGTCATTGATCTAACTGATATTCACGCTCATCGACCATCATTCACTGGAAATCGGCCATCTTTCATCATGGGTGTGTGGAAAAACATTCCGTATGCTGCCATGCCTCTAGGTATTAATGATTTGGTGTAAAAACTTTGGATTCATAATCCTTTAATTATAATGATCCTATATCTATAATTTTCTAGAAGATCCATCACCATTTCATTGATCCGCATCGAATATGGGAACTCGATCGAGCTCAGGTCGACCAAAAACTGTCAATAAGGGAATCGTAGGGTTCCAACACTGAAGAAAACAAAGAACGAGGGAAGAATAGCACAAAAACCAAGTTTTGACAATCGTTATCCTAGTGTTATTGTCCAATCAATAATGTACAATTAAGATTATAAAAAATTTATAAAATGATGTTTCATCACTCAGGATCATGCAAAGGTTTGAAAAACGAGAGAAAAAAATGAAGAATGATGTTTGATTTGCAAAAACATTTAATCAAAAGGGTGTAAACACCAATTTAAGAGTCCTACCTCTTTCTTGGATCAATCACTGGTGAAAAATGTATTTTACAATGAGGGAGGAGGATCCATTGCATTAAATCCACCTTGAATTAGAGGTTCATCATTATTTGAAGGAAAAATACAGAGGTCGGTGGTTCTCTCACCGGTGAATTTAGAAAATAATGAAGATAAGCCTATAAAAGATGTCACAATAAGGAATTTAAAGACATCTAGCCTAGGTTGAATGAACTAAATTAATTAATTAAATTAATTAATTAATTCAATCAAACACACCATCAATGAGAGAGGGGTCTAAACGTCCTATGGAGACTCATTTTATGTCATGCCTAGGGTAAAAAATATGTTCTAGACCCAAACATGGTCTCAAAATTTTGACCTGATCATCCGTTTAAGAGTTATCACTAATAAAAAAATACTCTATACCAATGGTTTGGAACTGTTGTTATAGGCCTCCAAACTATTGGTATATCCTTTACTAATGGTTTGGAGGACCGTTGGATAGTTGGGAATTGGGATAGGTGTATACCAATTATTTTTAGAAAGAAGTTGGTATTGGTCATATAAAAAAACTATACCAATGGTTTCATAAAATATTTGGTATAGGTAATTAAAAAAATAAAACCTAGATGGTTTTTTATCCCAGCACCTCCCGTTTATAATCCAAAGACCTAACCACTAACCTAACATGACTTTTTGAGCATATTTTCATAAATATATTTGTATATTCATAAGTATTTTATCCTTTTCTTTATTTAATGTTATTTGAAAAAAGATTCCATAAAAAATATGGGTACCTATATCAGTGGTTTTGAGAACCGTTGGTACAAGTTCTTTGATTTTTTGAGCTATACTAACAGTTTAGATGAAACCATTGGCATAGGGTGGACCTGTACCAATTGTTTTTCCCAAACTTTTGGTATAGGTTCTCTATAATGGACCTATACCAATAGTTTTGGCTAAAACCGTTGGTATAGTTTCTAATTAGTGTCCTATACCAAAGGTTTTGGAGAAACTGTTGGTTTAGGGTGGTTACCAGAGACCTATACCAACAGTTTATTTAAAACTGTTGCTATAAGTAGCTAATACCAATGGTTTTCCAACCATTGGTATAGGTCCATTGGTAGAGGTCCTATTTATAGTAGTGTGTACATTTTTTTAATTAACCATCTACAAACAATTTAAAATATATTTAAAATTTTAATAAAATTAATTCTGGACACACCGGGCCTTAGAATCACACACTATCTCATCACCTTGCTCTATAATTATACTTAGAAATGTTTTAATGTCTTACAAGGAAACAACTAGTCTCTAAATCATTCCCTCCTTTATGATTTTCATCCCTGAAAAAAAAACTAGGAAAAAAACTTGGGATACTGAGTCCACATCTGGCTCTCCCGATCCCATGAAATCTCCTACATGTTTCTATACTGCCACCATATGAAAACCAAAGGGATGGTCTATCCTTATAAGGTCTACTCCTGTACTCCTTGATTTCCATTGGGTGCTCTAGAAAGGTGTCTCCATACTCGATGTCTAGCTCACCCTAGTCAATGATGTTCCTAGGGTCATGCACATATCTCTTTAGCTGCAATACATGGAAGACATTATGCCCTCGCTCCAGCTCTGGGGGTAAGGTGAGGTGGTAGGCAACATCACCAAACCTCTACACGATCTCAAATAGACCGATGATATTCGGGGATAGCTTTCCTCCTTGACTGAATCACCACATTATTCATCGCGGGGAGACTCTCAAGATGATATAGTCTCCCTACTTGAACACAAAGGGCCTATGACAACAATCTGCAGAGAATTATTGTCTAATATGGGCCGTATTTGTCCATTCATGGATTACCTAAACTTTATCCTTTATAACTTGTACCAACTCTGGGCCCATAAGAGATGAACCTATAATCTTTGCCCAACACAGGGGTAACCTAAAGGGTCTCCTGTATAGTGCCTCAAAAGGTTCCATGTTGATGTTAGAGTGGTAGTTGTTGTTGTACACAAACTCTAACAAGGGAAGAGGATCTTCCCTACTCTAGAAGAAATCTAATAAGCAAGCACTCCGCATATCCTCTAGCATCTAGATAGTGTGCGCGGTCTTCTCATCAGTATAGGAGTGAAAGACTATACTCATTTGTAATTAGGTCCCGAATTCCCCCTATAGGTTTCTCCACTGATCTTTGTTCCCTGATAGCAAGGAAGTGCACCGACTTCATGAGTCAGTCTACTATCACCCAAATGATGTCATGAAGTTTCGCTGTGCGCATAAGCCTTGTGATGAAGTCTATGGATATTCCATCCTATTTCCACTTTGTAATCTCGAGAGGCTACAACAAACCCACCAGAACTTGGTACTAAGCTTTCACCTGTTGAGTGGTGAGGCACCGTTAGATGAACTCTACTATGATTTTTCTCATTATTGACCACCAAAACTTCCAATGAAGGTCTATGTACATATTCCCCACACTGGGATGTACAGATAGTTAAGAAGTATGGAACCCCCCACATCACCTCCTCCCAAATCATGACTAGAACCACTATTTACCCATGGAACAAGTTCTCATGATTCCATTCTTCAGAATATCCATATGGTGTGTCTCATATGGATATATGATTATAAATAACCTCATAGTTGATGTCTCTGAACTAGGACTCTCTCACACACTCGAGGAGCGAAGGAGTCAACTCCATCGACTAAAGAAAATTTGTACCCTCTTGCTCTACCAGGGACAACTATAGGGAAGCTAACTACTTTGAAGATTCCTACAATAAGAAAGTATGAGACTTCCTGATAAGGTCATATACTACAACATTTCCCTTTACAAGAGTATATACTATCTCAAATTCATAGTACTACAGGAACCCCAACCAGCATCACTATCTTAGGTCCAGGTCTCTCTGAGTGAAGACGTACCTAAGACTTTGGTGGTCTGAGTATACCATAAAGAAATATCCTAGAAGTTATTGTCACTATATCATCAGGATGAAGTCTTGCACTACTAGATCTGGGTCAGGAGTCACATAGTTCTATTCATGGGGTCTCAATTACCTCAACCCATATGCGATGAATTCTTGTCATTGAATCAACACAAAATCGAGCCCATCTCCCGAGGAATCACAATACACTACAAACTCAATGCCTTCATCTGGTAGTCTCAACAATGGATCACTCGTAATCCTCTACCTAAACTCCTCAAAAGTCAACTGGAACTGATCAGTCCAGGTAAATGGATGTCCCTTCCTTATCCAGGTGTTCAAAGGGGATGTGATTTTGGAGAATTCCTCCAAAAATATCATGTATCAACCTGCCAAGAAAAGGAATCTACACACCTCTAACACATTATTTGGTGGCTCTAAATAAATAACTAATTCAATCTTTTCTGGATTTGCAACTAATCCTTGTTCAGAAATGACATGCCCTAGATAGTGAACCTCATGTATCCAAATATGGAATTTCGAGAGATTTCTTTAAAGTTGGTGCTGTAAAAGTAAATCGAGGACCTTTATCATATGCTCTACATGCTACTCCTATATTATAGAGTAGATGAGTATGTCATTAATGAATAAAACAAAAAACTGATCCAAGTATGGATGGAATATCTAGTTCATCAAAGCCATAGAGATAACAGGGGAATTTTTTACACAAAAGGGAATCATTAGGAACTTGTAGTGTCCATAGTGATATCGGAAAGACAACTTTAAAATATTAGCCTCAAAAACCTATAACTGGAGGTATCTGGACCTAAGATCAGTCTTGGAGAACCATATCACACCTCAAAAATAATGAAATAGGTCACTAATACTCATTAAGTGTACTTGTTCTTTATATTGGCCGGGTTCCAGCAACAATAATATATGAAAATCCGTAAGCTCCCATCTTCCTTATTCACGAACAGAACTAGATCTGCCTAGGGGGACACAATGAGTCTGATGAAACCTTTCCCACAAAGGTACTCCAATTGAAACTGTAGCTCGTGGAGCTTTCTAGGTTCCATATGATATGCCACAGGAGATATTTGGGTAGTACCAGGATTTAAGTCCATGGAAAACTCCATCTCCCACCTCAGAGGTAGTCCTAGAAAGTCTCCAAGGAAGAAATCCATATAGTCTTCCAAAACTAGAAGAACCCAGATGCTTGAAGAGCCTACTGCACTAAGGTATATGCTTTATAATTTATGGGTAATTGGATAAAACTTCTTGTTCATAGTACCCTCTTGTCCTTCTACAAGGACTCTCTCTCCAAAAAGGATAACCTCGTCTGATCAGTGCGTAAGAATATGACTAGTCCGCGGTGAGAGCTGATTTGGGTTCAAACCATGGAAAACCAATAAATTACAAAGATGACATCATATGGTTATATCATGATGGCCAATAGGTCCTACGTGAACCTTTATCCACCAAGGGATTTCTCACACTACTAGCAGATGAAAGACACAGAAGACGCGTTCCCTATAGGAACTTCAAGACAAAGATACTATTATAGCATATCTACTAGGAGCTCCAACTCCCACAACATGAGTCAAGAGATAAAATAATGAACATAAACTATGTCTAGAAATATTGAGGCAAGAGTAGAATGAATATAGATCATACCTTGAATCATCTCATGCGCCGCAGGATCATAAAAATCCAAAAATTGTAGCTATCCATGGCCTGGACTACTAGCTCCCTAATCCTGCATGGGATGCCTAATGTTGGTGGGGGGGGGGGGGGACCTTGTAGCATCATTCCGCATATATAGATCCTCATAATCATCTTCTAGCTCCACCTCTATGAGGACCACCTAATCCACACCTGGGAGATCCCTGATTATAGAGCTGTCTCTGCTATGGCAGTTCATCAACTGTCTGCCTGGGATGCTCAACAAATCTGGTTGGGTAGTCTCATTTCATGTGACCTAGACCATCACAAGAATAGCACCAGCCCTCCCCAAGCTTCCCTTGTTCTATTAAATTTCTCTACAATGTAAAAACACATCCTTGATCCTACTCAAGTAAGGGCCTCCTGTTTTGAGATCTCTGACGCCTGCCTACTACCCTAGATGAATCATCCCTATCTCTCCCACTGATAGCTCCAGCTATCTAGTTTCCCTTTGACAGAAATATATCTATCACTTGTGATCGCTCCAACACCCCAACATAGGTGGGGATTCCCAGGGGCACTACGCTGGCTTGAATATCTCTACGAAGCCCTTTTTTAAACTTTTTTGCTTATAAGTATCCATATCTAATCATGTCAAGAGAGTATAGTATAAGGTATTTAAACCTAGCCACATACTCTTCCATTTACATCCCTCCACGATGAAGCTCTAAAATCTACTGAATCTGAATACAGTGTAAGAAGGAGGGGTAGTACTTCACATAAAGGAGCTGCTGGAAGTCATCACATGAGAGTTCCAACTCATCATTTGTATAGGTAACTAGGATCCCCTAATGGCCCACTACTCTATGGAAAAACTGGCATCCAAAGCCACCATTTGATTTGTTGGGGTCTGAACAAGCCTGAATATACAGACCACCAACTCTAGCCAATCCTCTAATGCCCAGGGATCTGGCTCATTGGTGAACCTCAACAGTCTCTGATGCTGGAACACGCAGAGTGCACTCAACCTGAACACATCCTCATCCTACTATGGTGGGAAAATATGCTTCTCAATAAGTGGAGGTTTTACTACCTGACTACCTAGAAAAAGAGGATCATGAGATGGACCTTGAACTGAGGTCTCATCGCTCATAGGGTCATCATCACGAACCAAAGCTAGTATCCTAGATTACTATCATCACAGAGGCATCCTGAAAGTTTTCAAGGAGTACCATGCTAAAATGATCACACACACACACACACACATATATCCATCACAATTGGGAGTTTACTCAATAAGAACCATCAAAGTCTGAATCTTATATAATGTATAGAAGATTGATCCCTGTGACAAATGTCTTAGGGTGACAAGTCGACGATAGGTAGTTAGGGTCCTGGTTAAATGGTACATCGGCCACCGCAACATCACTGGATTCCCTGGCCCAAGAGATCTACGCGAGACATTTTGACACTCTTTCCATAAACCCAACAAAAATACTTTTTAGGTAGACTTACAAACAAGGTAGCAAGGGTCGAACCACCTCTAATACTAATCTATCACAACCTGACCCAAGTTAGGGCTCGAGACACAACTACCCCAAGCGCACATCCAAAGGCTAGAGGGTGGCAATAAGAACCTAAGAAAAACTAAACTCAGGGATGACTTTGTTTAAATACCTATAAACATTCACACGACCTACTCAATGAAAAAGTGTAGTGGGAAAGAAATGAAGAATGAAACACTGCTATAAACATACCAAATATGCATGAAACACAAAACAAAACAAAGTAAGGTAGTGTAAAATGAAATGAAAAAGGGAAAAATACACGAACACCTTGAAAATATTCCCCAACATAACAAAAATGGATAAGAGTAAATAGTTGAGATATCCTAGCTCCTATATCCCAAGCTATGACCACCGTACATGGTCTAAGAACCCTATATACCCAAGCTTTTCTGAAGTCAAGATCGACTTCTACAATATCTACAAAAGACAAGACATGTGTTAGGAAGAGCCCCTATAGGGGTGAGTATATATGTACCCAGTAGAATGCCCCTAAAATGGTGGTGATGGATAAGTAAGAGATAAAACTGAAGAGGGAAGAAGTAGATAGAACAAGTTACAATAAAAGAGTACATCTCAACCCAATAAGAGAGTGAAAGTGAAATCATCCAATCATAAGGAGCTCAATATGGTGAGAATATGAGCTTCTAATCGAGGATTCACTACCTATAGTAGAAAAATATACTCATCCAACAACGAGAAGATAAACATAGAAATCATGTGGCATACCCCATGCGTCTTCACCTCTCATGGAAGGAGAGTAACTATACCCAAAAAGTGGGTACTAAAGTAGGATATAAACATATGGTCCTTCAAATAAGCCCAAATGAGAGAGTAAATGGATATCCATCTCACAGATCATCTCAAGAAGAATATTAGCAATCAGTTCTAAGGTAAATCCATCTACGATGCCCAAAATATCATGTATCTTCCCAAGGCACAAAAGTCAAAGGGACTCAAACACCACACCATGATACTATCTGCTTTGGGAAATAATAACTGTCCTGAATAGTTTTAATTCACGTCATAAGGGCACATATAGATGGGGAAAACCTACCTCTTTATCACGAGTCCAAAGGTTCATCAAACCACACCTCATCACTGTGTTTCATAGTTGAGGGGTTACTAGTTTTAGGAAAGGATCCTATTCCCTGGTATGATAAGAGGGTCATACTCTAGTATTCATCAAGGAATTACATTGCCCAGTCGTACTAGAGGGTACAACTCGGGAAGGTCACCTGGGAATTCCACTGCCCAGTACTACTAGAGGTTAACCGCATTGAGTCGTCGGGGAAACACCACTTCCCAGCCCAACTGAAGGTTTTCTCCTAGAATATGTTATTGGGGAATGCCACTACCTAGCCCAACTAGATGGTAAGCCTGAAATGTCAATGAACTCAACTACCCAGTCCTACTAGAGGATAAAACTTAAAGATCATCAGGGAATGCCACTTCCCAATCCTACCAGTGGGTAAGCCCAAAACTACCATTGGGGAACACCACTGCCCTTACCGGCTGGAGGGTAAGCTC
The DNA here is from genome assembly GCA_963277665.1 of Viscum album. Lineage (NCBI taxonomy): Eukaryota > Viridiplantae > Streptophyta > Magnoliopsida > Santalales > Viscaceae > Viscum > Viscum album. The sequence goes on from OY728121.1 coordinate 1,300,889,926, forward strand.
GATACTGCTCTAGTGAATTTTTACGATCACTTCCATCATTGGGTGTTTCCTTAGCGCATGGAAAACTTTAAACTGTTCACATCATATCTCAAAATCCTCTTTAGATGGAACCATCATGTTCTATTTGAAAAAACACTTAGGATAGGCATATCGTGAGCCAAAATCTATGTTCAAACAAAGGAGATACAGATGTTTGATGATTGATCGAAAGAGATCAAGTAGTTCATGATGTGTGAGGGAACCCACATGGTGTGTGATCCCTCTTTACAGCCTGGCCATGTCTCTAGTCAGTACATGGGTCCCATCTTTGTAGGGGTACATGCCATGTAGGTAGACTACACGACTTGTCCCACCTATATAAGGACCATTCCATGTATAGTAGCCATGCCCATGTACTTAGACCCCATGTCCATGTACTTTGGTACACAACATGTTGGTCCACATGGAATGATACCTGTGTGGTAAACCTGTGTCCGTGTTCTCTTACACAGAGTCCCTACCCATGTGTCCCATCACACAGATTGTCCATCTAGGGAAGGGTTACACAACAAGGGAGGTAGTTACAAGCTGTGTTACCCTTAAATTTTCCCAAACCCCAGAATCACTATTGAGGGAGTCTACACACCATATGTTCTTCATTGAACGCAACATGTAGTTGGGATTTTGACAAAAAAACTCAGAATTTCCAGATCTGAGTCCGAGCTTTGAATCAGGTCCTTCCATCAAAGATCTTTCCTCGAATCCTCCCTAATGTCATAGATTTGAATGAGATTCATGCTCTCCTACCATCATTCAATAGAAATAGGCCATCGTTCGTCACAGTGGTTTGGCTGAACGTTATTTATGCCACAGAACCTCTAAGTCTCAATGATCTTGCGTAAAACCTTTAGATTCACCATCCATTCATTGAGACATTCCCAGATCTGTGTTTTTCATGAAGAACAATCACCATTTTATCGATCCACCTTGAATCCAGGCACCTAATCATGCTCGGGTCACCTAAAAACTATCGAGCCAGGAACAGGGTTTCAATAGTAAAGAATGTGAAGAATGGGGGAAGAAAAGAATAGAAACAAAGGATTTGATGATCATTAGACAAGATTTCTTGTCCAACCAATCATTAACATGAAATTCATATTAGAAAAAATTAATAAAATAAGGTTTCATTATTTCGGATCATGCAAAGGTTTGAAAAATGGGAGCGCAGATCGAAGAATGACTTTTGATCTGCTCAAACATTTAATCAAAAGGGAATAAACACCAATTGATGAGTCCTACCTCTTTCTTGGATCGATCACTGGTGAGGAAAATATTTTCCAATGAGGGAGGAGGATTTGTTATGTTTGATCCAACTTAAATTAGAGGTTATTAATTCCTCAAAGGAAAACTCTAGAGGAAAAAGGTGCTCTCGCCATCGAATTCAAAAAATAGTGAGGCTAACCATAACCAAGATATCATAATAAGGAATTTATAGTCATCCGACATAGGTTAAATGAATTAAATTAATTAAATAAAAAAATTAATTGATTCACTTAAATGAACCACCAAAGAGCTAGGGGTCCGAACATCCTATGACGACTCATTTTATGTCACGCCTAGGGTAAACACCATATTCTAGACTCAACTGTGATATCAGAATTATGATCAGATAAACCATTTAATTATTATACTATTTTATATAATTAAACATGTATGAAATATAAAATATATTTATTATTTTTATGAGACTAATTTTAGGCACCGCAGGCCTTAGAATCGCACGCTGTCTCAGTGCCTAGCTCCAAAAATATACTTAGAAATATTTAAAATTAATTACAAGGTAAAATATAGGTCTCTATAGAAATATCCTAGTTTTGAATATTATATGAGATAAGGTTGTAATATTATCATCCAATAAATTTTAGACAAGTTTTTCTGTCAATTTTAACATTATCACTTTAAATAACACTTAGTTATTCTATTTAATTTTAACTAAGCTTGAAAGGATTTCAATATTAAAAGGATGAAATATTTACTTATTTGATGTCAATTAGACCATAAATGAATAATTCATAACATGTTCAACCATATCATAATTATTCTATATTTTTTAATTTTTTTATGTTTTCTAAATAATTTAATAATACATCATTTTGATACAAAAACAATAGTGTCAATTTTGACACTATTCGATTCATTTATTTTTTTAAAAAATTTAACAAGTTTACATTGAAAAAAATATTTTATTATATTCTTAATAGGTCAAGGTTTTCAAGAAAATTAATTGGATATATTAATTATCCCAAATTATATTTATTTTAATATTTTTAATAACATTTATTTGTTATCTCTATTTATAACATAATTACTACAACAGTTTTGTGTAATTATTTAATATATTTATTTTATAAATAAAAATTAAAAATAAAATACCATGATGAATATAAATAATATATATTTCATAATAATACTTATAGTCAAATACATCTTCTGGTAAATACTTCATTAAAAATGATATATTTAATAAAACAAAAATGTGACAACTTTAACATCACTATAATTAAAATAATATAAGTGTCATAATATTTTATATATGAATCCAAATGGTCAATAACTCAACAATTGGATGTTTATGGTCGATATATACAAGAAAAATATTATTTGGTCAAGTGTTTTGGTCTTTTATTGTCTATTATCATTTTTATAAAAATCATTTTATTGATTTTTCATCAATTAAATAATTTCTACATCATCAATGTATAGACCTTTAAATTAATTATTTATTTCCTAAAAATTAAAAATAAATTACCATGATAAAGAAAAAAAATTTCTATTTAAAATTTTTATTAATAGTTTAATTTATATTCTTTATCACCTTATATTAAAATATATACCATAATTAAAATTTGAGTAAGAAATATTTAACTTTTCTATAAATACATTAAATTAAATGTCATAATCTCATCCAAGTGGCTTCCAAAGGATACTATTTCAACCTAAGGATTATTTAGGTCGAGAAAAACTCGACGAATGATATTAGGATAAATTTTAGGGTAATTTTATAATGTTTTTTTACCCTTAATTACCCGATTTACCCTTTTACGATATTAATAAAACTTACCGAAGTTACTATTCATAATTCCCAAAAATACAAGAAATATATTTACATAATTTGGACCTACTGATTCCAAATATGGAATCTATTTTTCAAAATTAAAAACACATTTTAGTAATTAATTTAAATTTATCTAATTTTCTGAATGAGAAAATGAGTTTTAAAAGTTAAAACACTGCAAAAGATTGAAATGTTTTTACTTCTAAATTAAATGTAAAATTAATGAAAATAACCAAAATTATGTTAATCAATAAAAATATAATCTATTTATACTTTAAAACCATTCAATAATATAACCTAATCATATAAATTATTTCAATGAAGAAAATTTGTTTTCAATTAAAATTTAGTATATTTTTTCTATTCATCAAAACTTGAAAGTTATTAGAAAAATATCAAAAATTCATCCAAAGTAAATTTTTATATCCCACTTCGAATGAAGAAGTTGATGTTTTCATATAAAAATTATTAATGCAACAAAATTTTAATTTATCTAGGGTTCTCAATTAAGAGGCGGTAAAATTACCCTTTTGAAAAATATTGGGTTTTATACATAAACTTGGGTTTATTCATATATTATGTCTAAAAAAATATTTTAGATAAATATAAAAAATATTTTATTAAATATATAACATATATATTACATAAATTCCATTTAATAATTGTAATTAAATTAATTTATTAATACAAAAACACAAATATTTACTTTACATTTAATTGGTTTATATTTTTCATAAATAATTAGCAGGCAATGAATTCACCATACATTTTCATAAGCTAATTATATTTATTCCCACTAACTTAAAAACAATGTTATAATGGTAATTTCATACTAATGGCATCTCAAGGTTCGTTTAAACTCATGATTTCTTACAATACAAGCTATTAAATAATTAATATTATTTAAATAAAATATTTTATAAAAACATCCGAGAATTACATTATACCCCCATTAAATTGAATTTCACCCTCAAAATTTATCACTTGGATATATATATATGAGGATACCTCTGCCTCATCATAACCACAAGTTCCCACATAGCTTACTCAAATTGGTGGTTCCTCCATGAAACTTTAACCAAGCAAGTGGTCTTATTTTGTAAAACTTTTTCACTAAAATTGAGAATCTCTATGGGTTGTTCTTCATAATAAAGATCTTGATCTAGTGGTATGACTTTTAAGTTTACTAAATATGAAGGATCAGATATGTACTTTCTTAGGAGAGTTGTATGAAACACATCATGAACTTGAGGGAGATTTACCAGAAGCACCAATTTATAAGCTTCCTTACCAAGAAGATCAATAATTTAAAAAGGACTGTTATACCTAGGGCTTAACTTTATATTGTTTCAAAATATCAATACTCTCTTCCAAGAATATATTCATAGAAACACCTTGCCACTCACTTCAAACTCTAGGTATTTTCATTGGTTGTCAGCATAACTTTTTTGTCGACTTTGAGATACTATTATGTGTTTTTGAATAGATTTGATCTTCTCTGCCATTTCATCAATAAGATCAGGTCTTAATATCTTTCTTTCCCCAACTTCAACAAAAAAAGTTGGAGTTTTTCACTTATTTCCATAGAGGACTTCATAAGGATCCATTTGAATATTGGATTGAAAGCTATTGTTGTAAGAAAATTCTACCAAAGGTATGTATTGATCCCAACCACCTTTGAAATCCATAGAGCAAGATCTCAACATGCCTTCTTGAGTTCAAATTGTCCTCTTAGACTGACCATCTATCTGAGGATGATAAGAAGTGCTAAAACTTAACATTGTATTTAGAGCTTTCTAAATACTTCACCAGAACTTTGAGGTAAACCTTGTATCCTGGTCAGATATAATGGAAAGTGGTACTCCATATAATCTTCACTAGTAGAAAAATGGTCTTTAATTTTAGATTTTAACTAAGGTCGAAGCCGATGATATAAAAAATATGACTTTTCATGTAATTTTTTGTAAACTAATGCAAAAAAGTATTCACATATATTTTTTTGCATTAGGTTTTTACAAAACTGATGCGAAAAATACCCATCGGTATCATTTTTGGCATCAGTTTTTGAAACAACCAATGAAAATAATGATTTTTTTCCAACTATTTTCGAGAGAATTTCCTAAAATTAGATTTGACTTGTGATTGAGCTAAAACGAAGTTACAGATCCAAATTTATGACCATTAGAAGTGAAACATCTCAAAGTTTTCATAAATACAACTCATTTCAAGGAAAACATGAGAAAAAAGAATGGAAATTACAAACACCAAATGAAATAAAATAAACTTGAGGCTTTGAACATATTTCAATTCTTTTAGGAGTTTCCTTAAAAATGATATGTTGTTTATTATCATATCTCTTAGTTTTATGGTATATCTCATGCGACAATGAAAATGGTGATCGATAATAATTTTTTCACCACAGTTGGAAACTCTCATCCAGATGTTTTATATTTTTAACCCGATCATAAAAATAACTCAACATTTTAAACAAGATTATCGATATGTTTATTAGTGAAGCAAAATAATAATAAGTAAATCAAATGATTAGAATATATATTGTGTTCAAATCATCAATTTAAGCCACCTTGAAAACTTTATTTAATCGAAGTGGTTGAAATTTATGAATTAAAGAGAAAATGGATTTTTATAGTAAAAGAAAACATATTCTATGACGTTGAATTAAAATTTAGGCAGGATAATAAAAATTGAAATGAAAAATGTTAAAAAAATTGAAATTCCAATCCCACATATTTATGGATACTTTTTAGCATCTGTTTTTTTTAAAACTGATGTAAAAGAGAATTTAGATTGTTTTTTTGGCATCTGTTTTTTACAAAAATGACACAAAAAATTATCATCGACATAATGTTTGGTGTCGGTTTTTTAAAAAACCAAAGACCAAAATTAGATATATATTTTTATAATATTTTATATCATTTATTAAACTTCTATTATAATATTTGTGAAGCTAAAGTGAAGTTACATATTAAAAGTTATGGCCTTTGAAAGTTGTACTTTTTTAAGACTTATTTTTTTAGAGAAGTTCAACTTTCGACATCCATAAATTTTAATCCATAACTCCATTTTATCTCTATAACTAGTCAAATAGAATCTTAGAAAATGATCTAAAATGTAGTAAAAAAATTTTAATTATTGGAATTGGTTTTTCTAAGAACCGATGCCAATTTTCTTTTAAAATTTTGGGTGTCTGTTTTTTTAAAAACCAACAAAAAAAAATACATCTTTTACTTTTTGGCTTTAGTTTTTTTTAAAAATGAAGCAAAATATGATAATAATGGGTATATTTAGCATCATTTTTGAAAAAATAAATTCCAAAAATTATCAAAAAATATATATTTGACCAGTTTATAAGAAACCAACATCATATTTTTGACGTTAAACACCAATTTTCTACTAGTGCTTATCACTTACTTTATATATATCCTAGAAATATGATCACGAGAGAAATACACTCTAATAGAAATGAAGTGTTCTGACTTTTTCAGGAGATCAACTATAAAGCATATCGAATTAAGGCCTTTATATGATTTGGGAGGTCCACTACTACAAATTAGGATTTTAAAAGGGAAAGAAACCACTTTTAGTAGTACTAGAAAAGCGTTGTTAATCACGATGAAGATAAAGCCCCCCATTTATTAGCATCGATAAAGGGGGCCCTTTATACACACAAAAAAGTATCGATAATGGTACTCCCTTTATTAGTTCTTTTTTAGCATGGATAAAGGCCTGGTTTCCTGATATGTTCTATTTATTTAACAGCACACCTTTCACCTACACACCTTCACAAAACAACACCTGCACACAAACAAAGCACTGGAGAATGAAATCGTGCACATAAGAGTTTCACAAACAATGATATATACATATATTTGACATCATGAATACAAAAAAACACACTACTATATACATTTTGAACAATGTTTTATATGGTTACAATTAAAATTATCCAACAAACAGTTAAAATCATTAATGTTTCATCCTTTGGCATCCGTGATCCCCTCTCAAAAATTATCATCTATGGTATTAGTTGTCGAAAAAAGCATCCAAACTCAATAAAAAATTCCACCTATATAAGAAAAAAATACTATGTTAGTAATATAATAATAAAATAAATTAAAAATTAATATTAAATAATACATTTATAAAATGATATCTAATTTTGATGGATGGAGGATCAGGACTCCCTCGCTCCGGTTTTTGCCAGCAGACACGCTACAATAGAAAACCCTAGAAGTCAGAATCAGTATACCTATTATTCCCTTCGAGTGGCTATGCATCAAGGAAACCATTCGAGGTGCACTAAGGTGAAAGATGGAGGGAACCTAACATCCTTCACAGGTTCCACTGTTGGTTCTTTTTCATCTTTTAAGGACCAGACAACACAATGTATTATCCAAAAAGGCATAATGACCCATGTATCTGCATCCAACAGTGCTATTAAAAAAAGGTTGTATCTTTGTAAGTTCTATATCATGTCTTGAATCAACCTATCAAAAGAAATGAAATTGTGGAAACTTGTATATATTTTTGAACGACTTATAACCGTTTGAGGGTTTGCTGATTTTAAATGCGTTTCTTTAGGCCGTGAGTTTTTCTACAACTTGTTTCCTTCTGCGGACTTAAAAGGTAAATATTGGAGCACTGGGTCGATCAATTTAAGGCCAGGAACTTTGAGAGCACATGATTTGAATCTAAATTTAAACCTATCTAATTTTAAGGAAAATTATGCCCAAGTTTGGGTAAAAATACATGGCTTAAACTGAACCCTATGGCATCCAGAAATTTTATTTGATATCACATCTGCATTAGGAGTACCCATAAGGATGGAAATTTCCATAGAAATGGTTTATTTTGGCCATTTTTATCATATAATGGTGAAGATTGATATGAGTATTCTAAGGATTGATAATATTGTTCTTTATACTCCACATGATGATATTAATCTTAGTGTGGAATATGAAAAAATGCCTATCTTTTGTGAATAATGTACTGTTATTGGTCATACTACCTCAAAATATAGAAGAAAAATGATTTGAAATGAATGTCACCTGAAGGGACATGACTTAGATCACTGTGGTAGAGGAGACACGAGTGATACACTTCTTAATTAGGTAGAGGAGAATATAGATGTTGGAGTAGTTCAAACTCCTATCATAACTTCATATTTGAGTTCTATTAATAATGTTTCTATCTCATTACCTGATAAGGGTTGACCCATTTTAAATTACACTAGTTTGGGAAAATAAAACATAGAAGGTACCCAATCTAGGAATGTTGCTCCAAATTATTATAGTACATTTCGTACCACTGTCTTGTTTAGTCCAGACAAACCAATGATCTCTTGTGCTAATTTGGGAGCAAGTGAACATAAGGAAATTGTTTCTTTCAAGGACATGCTCTCAAAAGGTCTGTATGATGACCAAGTTGCTGAAGACTCATAGGATTGTCAAACGACCATGGAATTTTTTCCCAGGAGGCAGTGGACCTCAAAATTTGGAAAGAAAAAAAGATGATATTTGATATGAACCACAACGGGAAGGCTAAGGTAGATGCAATCTATTTTCTAAAGACTAGAACTAGAGGAGATGTCCCATCCAAAGAAACCCCTACTCATGGGAGGGATTCTATTACACCTGATGCTGACTCTAATGTTTCTACAGGGAAAGTAATTGCTGATACTCCTGCTGCCCCAATTTCTTACAGTGTTTCTGAAGCCTCTATCCCTCATGGAAAAGGATCAGCTCCAACCCTTTTTTCAGTCTCCCCATCTGATAAATATGATGGTGGATTATATGGAAACTCTAATATACCCTTGTCACTAGTGTGGGTCTTGGAAATTAAAGGGAATGGAACATCTCCTCCTGTGCATCATTTTAAAGAAAAGGTTAAAGCGATGGTATGCACTCATAATCCCTTTGACTTACTGGCTTTTAAAAATAGTGCAGAAGACTGTGGTGCACCTACTATCAATGAAACGAAGGAATATGGTGATATTGTACACTCTAATGACTGTTATGGCCCTTGGGTGCTTGTAAAAACTTTTCAAAGGGGTCGCCACCCTCATGGATGGGGTGGAAAATCCTCTTGTCACAGTATGAGCAATCGCTCTCGAGTTTGCTGAGATGCATTTGGATTTGTTTTGTTGTTAGTCAGTTTGTATCCTCCTCTTTTTTATACATTTCCACTTTTTTACTTTTCCATCTTTCTTAATTTTTGGGGTCTCACACCTCATTCAAAATAATAATAAGAATAAAATGTTAATTTTTAATAAAAATGACATATTTGGAGTAATACTAGTCACACTCTATATTGTATTGAGGTGGGATTGATTCTTATAAATAAAAAATGAGTCATAGATCATTGTTTTAAAATATTTAAACAATCTTAATGGGTTTTCTCGATTTTGAGTATGTCACTTGTTATTTTACTAAAATGAATATCAAATTTAAATGACTCATTTGGATTTATATTAGTCTCACCATGCATCAGATTGAGGTGAGGTTGATTTATACAAGTCACAAATGACTCATAGATCACTATCCTAAAGTATCAAAACAATCTGAATGCGTTTTCTCAGTTTTCAGTTTGTCATTGGTGTTTTTTTCTAAAGTTAATGCGAATTTTAAATAAAAAGAGACAGTTTGAGTCATACCAATCATATTGTTCGTTGAATTGAGGTAAAATCAATTCCTACATGTAAAAAATGACTTATGGAACGTTTTACTAAAGTATCAAATCAATATGAATGCGTTTTATCAGTTTTAAGTATGTCAGTTGTATTTTTTTACTAAATTGTCAATTCAAACTAGAAACACACATTTTGAGTCATACCGGTCACATCGTTCATTTTTTTGATATGAGATTGATTCATACACATCATAAAGAACTTATGTATTGTTATCCTAAATTATGAAGATAATTGGAGGGAGTTTTCTAGGTTTTTAGTGAGTGAAACGTTTTGAGCTAAAATGTCAATTTTAAACTGATAACAAGCACTTTTATCCATACCCATCACACCATGCATCGGATTGAGGTGTGTTGATTCTTACACCTCCCAAATGAATCATAGTTCATTTTTCCTAAAGTATCGAAACAATATGAATGAATTTTATTAGTTTTCAGTATGTCATTTGTGTTTTTTCTAAATTTAATGTCAATTTTAAATAAAAAGAGACACTTTAAGTCATACTAGTTGAATTTTTCATTTAATTGAGGTTCAATAGATTCATAGATGTCACAAATGACTCATGGATTGTTGTCCTAAAGTATCAAAACAATCTAAATGCGTTTTCTCAGGTTGTAGAATGTCAATTTTTTTTACTAAAATGTCATTTCAAACTAGAAACATGCATTTCGAGTCATACCAGTCGTATCATGCATTGGTTTTATTTGAGACTATTTCATACACATCCCAAAAAACTTATTAATAATTATCCTAGATTATGAAGACAATTTGAGCGGGTTTTCTTGGTTTTCATTGAGTGACATGTTTTGAGCAAAAATGTCAATTTTAAACTGATAATAGACACTTTTAGCCTTACCGGTCACACTGTGCATTAGATTCAAGTGTGGTTGATTCTTACACATCACAAATTACTCATGGATCACTGTACTAAAGTATCAAAAGAATCCGAATACGTTTTCTAGGTTTTCAGTATGTCACTTATGTTTTTTTCTAAAATTAATATCAATTTTTAAATAAAAAGATAAAATTTGATACATATCAGTCATATTGTGTGTTGAATTGAGGTGTGTTAGATTCCTAGATGTCAAAAATGACTTATGGATCATTTTCCTAAAGTATCAAAACAATATGAATGTGTGTGCTCAGGTTTTAGTATGTCACTTGTTATTTTTACTAAAAATAATGTCAATTTTAAATAAAAAGAGACACTTTGAGTCATACCAGTCACATTGTGTGTTTTATTGAGGTGGGGTTGATTCTTACACATTTCAAATGACTTATGTATCATCTCTCTAAAGTATCAAAACAAATTAATGTGTTTGCTCGATTTTGAATAGGTTAGTTACTCTGATACCAACTATAATGACCTAAACATTTAATGCATTGATATCACATATGAGTAGATTAATATTTCTTATATAAAATAAATAAATTAAACATAAATATAAATCAATTCATTAATTCTATAGACAATGATTTTACTATGAAAACATCAAAATTACCTCTTTGATTGAGCAGACACGACATCGTTTCTCTTCCAGAAAATGTATGTCACATGGACAAAAATATTATAAAATAAACAAACCCTATAAAGAATAATGAAAATCAAATCGACATTTCATTATATATGTTTTCATTAAAATAGAGATATTATATCATAACATTACCTTTTGGTCTTTCCAAAGGGTTTATTTGGTCTATATATAAGCTAATAACAAAACTAATGATTCTTTGTGCACTTCACTACTATTGGTTAAATACCACTTAGCATAGCCTCTGATTTGAACTTCAAATTCGACGTCCCCATGATGCTCTCATCAGACACCATCTCTATGAAATCACCATTCAGGGTTGACTTTTCCTTCTCTTCCTACACCCATTTACCTAGTAAATGGGTGGAGTAAGAGAAGGAAAAGTGAAGGTTGAATGATGATATCATAGAGATGGTGTCGGATGAGAGGATCACAGGGACACTGGATCGGAAGTTCAGATCAGAGGGTTTGCTAAGTGGTAGTTAACCAACAGTAGTGAAGAATCCTTATTTTTTTATCAAATTTGTGAGTGTTGCACAAACAATATTATTCGAACACACTACATTGATAGAAATATCTTCATAAATGACCAAAATACAAAATATAAATGATCCATGCCATAATAGTTTAGGTCTAGTGCTTTTGGAAACATGAAAACATAAAGAACTAGTTCATAAGAGTCTCTCATTAAGTTATTATTTACTATAAAGACAAATCATTTATAAAACAATTATTCATAACCTAAGGATATGAATCATAAGAAATGGTGATCATATATTCTCAATAAGTGTAAACAAGGGAGATACCAATGATCATATAAGGATAACATATGTTGTAGAAATTCACCTTTATCCTCTTTGTGTACAATATTCCATTAGGTATGCTACCCATTCGTTTCTAAACAAATATATATCATCTTTTGAATATGAGTTTTTGTGAAAGTCATGGTAGTAAAAAAAAATATAAATACCCAAAGGATTAATAAATATTTTCAATTAACTATGAATTATTTGTGAAAATACCTCTTCAGGGATGCTAGTTTGTTGATAAAATATGATCTACTTAAAAAATTAACAAATATAATAACCAAAATAATTTCCATTTTTTTTATTTTGGACACTGCAGAAACATTGAGAAAAATAAGTAATTTTTTTTCAAATGTGTTTGGATAGTGAAATATTATTATATATACCATGATACTTGTCCAGTTTTAGATCTTGTGGGAGTTCTTTTCCTTAGGACCTAGATTTATTCCACAAATTAGATGATATTGATGCACCACCCTATCATAACAGAATCCTCATTAAAAGATAAAATAAATTATATTTCTAGATTTTTAGTTCTAAAATGTTGGATCTAGTGTATTACAAATTGACAAACACCATAATACATGGTCGGTTTGTTGGATATCCATGCATTGAATCCAAAAAATAAATCTTTAGAGTATCCAAATTGACTGCAATGAGCATCCAATGCTGCCTAAAAGAACAAAAAAGAATAAGTAATGAAATAAATGAAAATATAGTTGATATGATTAAATTGTAGAGTTTTACCCCTGCATCGTTGGTATTAAAAAGAGTCTGTTATCCGTAGTTTTTTTAAAATGATTTGAATAGGGATAACATTATTACACCATCTTTATTAGAATATAATTCTTCTTTTGAAGAGGTGATGTGAGGACTAACGAGTCCAAATTTTTATTCATGGGGAAATCCCTTCAACTGTTTTTCATATATACACCTATGAAAAATGTGAAATGTATTTATTCATAATTATCATAGTATATAATGTTTTGTAAAATCAAATCATGAAACATACCTCATGTATACATTTACAACAGAGGAACCTAGCCATTCATACTAGAGGATTTCATTTATATTTTCATCACTAATGTAATCTGATTCTTCCCCTCAATAATTTTTTTCAAAATCAATCATGTGAGTATTTTTTTCTATCAACTTTTTATCCACATGAGCCTGCAATGATATTAAATGTGGATATAGAACGAGCGGGGTGAAGGTGCTCTCTGTAGTCTGTTTTGATCGATTAGTTGATCCTTGAGATAGTTTTGAGCCGGTATTTCATTTCACCCCCTTCTCTTGGTAATTATGTAATAACATTATTCAGTTCAGACCTTTTTTATTAAATATCACAGGTTCATCTTGGACAATAAATTGGAAATGAATACCTCTTTGTCAATATGTTTTTTACAAGAATTGTCGGCCATGTGATGAATGTTCCAACAACTTGTTTGACCATATGAATGTCGTTGTCTTCATTTGGAATAGATATCTCAGTGCTCGACTCATGAACTATGTTAATCGAAACTCTGACATGATCTGTTGGAAGTGGTCTATTGTGTAGCATGTCATTTTGCATATTAAACACCGTAGGCCTCAATACAAGGCGATATGTGGGAGTTGATAAATATAAATCATGGTTATTTTCACCCTATAGAATATTAGTATAGGAAAGGTATCAATGTCTATGTGATTAAGATTTCATAGAAACAATTATTAGAACATTTATTACCTCAGCTAAGTCAGGTTTTTTAGGGGAATGGCTCACCTTATAACTCGTGGAGGGTGTGGTAGGATATTCATGCATGGGTTGTTCTTGAGTTGTTTATTCTCTTTGCCTCCCACATCAAAATTTATATCAACTCTCTCTGGTATTTTAATTCTTCTTGAAACATAGCTAATTTTTCTCTTATTTTTTTTTTCATTTCTTTAGTTTGATTCTCTTCTTGTTTTTATTTCTAAAAATATGTTCAGGGTGTCACCCCAAAACCCACACCTATAACGTGGCCTTACTGTTCTATCTGCTTCAAGGCCGCTGAAAGTATGTCGACATCTGGTGCATGTGTTTTTGATTCATGTGACTATTTTAGATAGAAAATATAGTAAAATAAGTAATCATTGTTATGTATTATTGATTTAATGAAAAAAATTATATTATGTCATACTTAAACATGTTTCCCACACTTTTTGTGTGTTTTCATCTATCAGTATCCCCTATTTATTTACAAAATTATACTTCCATAGAACATGGTGTGGGAAGGAAGTGACTTTCGATTTTGATTCATCAATCTACATATAAACAAAGGAACATTGGTTATTGTGTTGTTTTATATCACATAGAAGTATTACGGTAGATTTAAAATACGTACCAATTTTTTCTCAACTGAAGCATACCACATCCTTGCTTTACGGTAGGGTTAAGATGGTTTTACTGCCTGTTCCTTATTTTCAACACTCAATTTCTATTTCATAAATAAAAAATTGTTAATCAAAGTGAAGAATACAAGCAACATCAATCAATGTATTACCAGACACAATGTACCTGAAAAGTCTACTCCGCACAACAGATGCTAAACACATCCCATGATCCTTGGGATATCAAGTGTGCATAAAGAGGAGGTGGGTGTGGCTTGATTTTACCTTCAATATCTTTAAGATTATATTTCATTAAAATTGTGCCGGAGCCTCTATGAATTGTTCTTAAAACTCTTAATACACACTCCTTGTGTGATGCATCTAATATAAATGCACTCTATAATGGATGATGTTGAGTAAGTCAATGTTTTGGTAATTTATTTTATTTTAATAATTTAAATCAATAATACCATAAAGTTACAATAATCTCTTACAACATTAGTGTCTTAAGCCTAATGACAATATGGTTCCATGACTGTACATCAATCAGCACGCGTTGCCGAGTGATGATCCCAATGTAGCAACTAAAGATTTATTTTTTGGGGTTAACATGCTGGCCTCGCTTATTCCCTCCCACCTCAAATTTGATGCCTTTTACTTTTTCCTTAAGGATTTTGGATAACACTGTCAAACTACGACACTCTTGTGTTTTTTCACTGCTAGGGTTTCATTGCCTACCATTTCCCCAATTTAAACATCATAATTATGTTCCTCCAGGGTGATAGCTTCGACACTGGGACCAGCAACAACCGGTTGAGAAACCTATTATACCTCAGTACTAGGACTAGCAACAATAGGTTGAGAAACTTGTTGTTACTATGCACTGGGACCAGCAACAATAGGTTGAGAGACCTGTTGTGCCTCCGGATTGGGCGCATCAGCAGGTGCATAAGTCATTATCTGTAGAAGTGGTTTAGCATTTATTTTAGATTACATAAATGCAACATCGAACAAATAATAAAAAAAGGTAACACAATTCATATTTAAATAAAAAAATAACCTAATTATTAAACTCTCTTTTTTTAAGGCTGAAGATATTTGACCCCTCTATCAACTATGTAAATCTCTTAATTCTGGTCGCCTCTAACATAAAAAGCACCTTCTACATTGGGACCACTATGAAATGATTGTGAAGTCCCAATGAAAGTGTCATCCTCCATTGAAATATTATCTGACCCTTCAGTTGTTTTGGTCGATAACATAAAAATTGACCATTTTCAGTTTGCGGGATCTAGAACATAAAATAGTTGTACTGCATGTGATGACATTATAAACAGTTCATCTTTCTCCCCTTATTTACTGAAATGAACTTTCACGAATCCCAATTCATCCATTTTAACAACACTCCTGTTATCAACCCACTTGAATTGAAAAATTGGCACTTGGAATTTTGTATAATCAAATTCCCATATTTGTTTGATGATTCCAAAGTATGACATATTTGTATAAATTATATTTTTGTCCTTATCACCAGAAACATGAATCACTTCAGCCAAAAGTGTAACCCCACTTTTTTGTATGGTACTATCTTCATCATGTTCAATAGTATAGAATGCATAACCATTAACTACATAAGAATTGTAAGATAATACTTACACACTTGGTGCTCCAGCTAGCCATTGAATTCGTTCTTAAATTGAGTCCAAATTTTCATATGACTTCTTAAAAATATTATCTCGAAATCATCCTATAAACTTTTGATTATGTGTATCTGATATCCATTTTTCATCTCTAGATGGATTTAAATTCCTAATAATTTCTTTGTAGGTTTGAACATATGGGTCAATGTCGAAACTGTTATGAAAAATGTAAAGGTGGGCCCGATACCAATCTGTAATATTGATTGTGAAAACCTCTCTTCTAGAAATTACTTCACCATCAAGCTGCCCAGTGTGACCAGATTTTGATAGGCCAATGCTTTCCACACCATAGAGGTATTCGGTATAGAATTGAATGACTTCCTCAACAATACATCGATCCGTAATACGACCCTCTGGATGACTTTGATTTTTGACATACCCTTTCAAAATATTCATATACCTTTCAATGGGGTACATATATCTATAATTTATAGAACCACATAGTCAAATATATCTCACCAAGTGAACCATAAAATGAATGATCATATTAAAGAATATCTATGGGAAGTATATTTCCTATCCACATAATTTGAAGATAATTTATCTTTCCATTGTTGGAAATTTCACCGGGCCTATAATTTTTTTGCATATCTCTTTGAAGAAGAAATAGATCTTTGTCAATTTATGGAGGACATTCTTGTAAAAAATGCAACCTAAATCTATTAGAATTATATCTTGCATTAAAACATAATAGTCATGTAATTTCAGACCCTTTAACTTTTAATCTTTCATTGACACAATGTTCTTGATATTTGATGAATACCCCTCTATAACCTTTACATCATTTAAAACATGTCAAAAATAATATCTCTCTTTCCTGGAAAGAGTGTAAGTAGTAGGAGGAAGAAATGTTTGTTTTTCACCCTTCACTAGTTCCAACTCATCTCGTATTCCCATATCAACCATTTCCAACCTATCCTTAATTCCAACCTTTGTTTTTCAGGATGCATTTAGCAATGTGCCAATGATACTATCATATATATTTTTTTCAACATGCATAACATCAAGAAAATGTATGACATACAAAAAATCACTGTATGGTAATTAAAAAAAAACTGATCTCTTTTTCCAAATGGTTTTCATAAGGTTTTTTGAAAACAGTTTACCAAAAGTAGTGTCCACATATTGTACTTTCTCAAACAATTAATCACCTATTAGTGAATATGGTGTTGTACAGTCTTATGAACTTCCATCAAATGATGTGATGCAAGATCAATACTTATGTCATCGGGGTAGAAATCTACGATGTCCAAGAAACATAGTTTTTGATGAATGTTTCAACCTAATTGATTGTGTACCTTGTTCGCAAATAGGAAAACTTTGAGTTCATTTAATGATATATCCTAAAAAATTTCCATAAGTAAGAATGTCATTTATCATCCTGTACAACATGGATCTCAAAGTGAAATCTTCATTTTTATAAGCATCATACAACGTAACACCTGAATCCCATAATAATTTCAAATCCTCTATCAATAGAGCCAAATAAAAATAAAAATCGTTACCCGGTTGTTTTAGTCCTGATATAAGCATAGATAACATGATGTATTTTCATTTCATGCATAACCACAATGGTAAGTTATAATTTACCAACATAACTAGCCATGTATTGTGAGTGATACTTTGAAAACCAAAAGGATTCACTCCATCTATAGATAACACAAGATGAAGGTTTCTCAGCTCGTTTACAAATTCAGGATACTCATGATCAATTCTCTTCCACTGAGGAGAGTCTACCAGGTGACGTAGTTTCCCATATTTAATTATTGTATCTTCATTCCATGTCAATTGTCCCACAGTCTCCTCACTTCCATATAGGTACCTAAAACATGGAATGATTGGAAAGTACCATAAAACTTTCATAAGACTAGATTCATCTTTCTTGTATCAAGAAGCACCACACTTTGGGTATTATTTAAGTGATTTTTGGTCGTTGAAAAATAGTATACCATCACTTGGGTAGGCATGTATTCATTTAGAGATCATACCCATCGAGCATAACATTCTTTTGGTGTTGTATGTTCATCTTGGGATCTCATTATCTTATGAGATCATGTCATTCCAGAGAGAAATTAGTTCTGTAAAACTAACGTCACTCCAACCGTTACCTATTTTCAAATTACACAGCTTCAATAGAGCTGGAAATGCTGTATATTAAGTGCAACCAGTATACAATGACATCTTTCCACAATTATTTATCTTCTTAAACAGTTTTTGGCAATCACAAAGTTCATCATCAACTGTCTTTATCATCTTCTTAATATGATCTTCATCATCATTCACATATGTAATCACATCCTCCATACAGTCATCTTCATTGTTCATGCTTGTAATCATATCAGATGGTCCATAAAATGCAGTGCTATCCCATCCACTACCTACATTTTTTTCCCACATTTATTCCATCATGTATAACTTCGATCTATTCCGTGACATATCAAGTGTTCTTGCTACTCCTTGGGACTAATTTTTCTTGAATAACAACAGTGTAAACATAGACAATGAATTTGAGAAGTGTCATATGAATGATCTTTTCAAAAATTGATAAACACTTTCACGCCATCTTCATACTCTTTTTTCAACTGATTTTCATTCATCCATTTTTTATTCATATTCATCCAATTTGATTCAGTTATATTAATTTTTAACAAAATAATTACACAAAAGATGGTCAACTAGGGTCATCATCCAACTATAAACAATGGAAATGGCTATGGTAAACAATACGCTTACCTCTCTATGCATTACTCATGACCAAAGTAGATCACACCCATCTTCCCAACCACCTGATCAGTGGAACTATCTATGAAAATCCTTTTCACTAGAATGTTTTAGTATCCTATATGTGATCTATATGCGTTGTTCTAAACCCGTTTTTTAGTGTTTCTCTAGAAACATAATGTCTCGAGTCAAGAACTATGGTACTAAACTAATATATGGTATAATTTTCCATAGATTTATTGTGGGTGGAAGGAATTATTACATGTTTTTTATGGTTATTTGACTAGGGTTCCCATAAAGTGTTCTATAGAGTCCTATAGTGAAGTGGTTTTCTAAGATTCAGTGGAATTGAACTATTAACAAAGTGGTGGTGCCATTAAAATGGGTAAGGTTTGGATTGATATTCAATGGTGGAGGAACTAAAACATGGAAAAAATGGCATAAAAATCCTGATAACAACTATAACACCTTACAAACACACAATCTTGCTCACAATCACAACACCATACAAACCAAACAAACACAATTTAAGATTTTACAAATCATCCCTTATTCAATTACGCTTGTTAATTCAGGGGTTATCGCAAAAGTTATATCATCCTGGGGAATTCATTCATTATCCAAGTATATGTAAATTACCAATTTCTATATTCAAATATTCAATAGGAACCAACCAACATGAAATTCATTTAGTGAGAAAAAAAGGACCACCAATGACCATAATTTTCAGTGGGTAGTTTAACTCGTACAATTCACAACATAAGCATTAATATCAAACAATAATAACATGAAAAAAAGAGGAAACCACTGTTTAAGAGGAGAAAAATCACCATGAAGGTGTCGTTCAACACGCGATGAAGGTGCATTCGGGGCGGAGGAGAGGCTCGCAAAAGAGGAGATTTCCAACTTAAAGGAAAAAATAAAATGAGAACTCATATGTTATACCTATCCAAAATAGGTCCAATGATATTTTAGAATGGGACATGTCTGGTTAAACTGTTTTATTGGTCAATAGTGGTATTTTATTTTATATCTATGATATATTCTTCTTGTTTATTTATTTTTTGTGTATCTACTATTTTCCCTGATGTTCAACTTATGAATGGGGCATGTTTGGGTTTTAATAGAAAGATCATTGTTAATTTACTCTAATTTATGGGTAAAATATTCCACATAAATTTTATATTTTTCCCAAGGGATCGTTTCTATCCTGTAGGGATCATGAACGCCTCCTAGGTTATTGGAAAGTCAGGTCAGTTTTTGGTTATGATACCAGCCTGGGTCGTATCATTATATTTCCAATTATAACTAGCCCATGTCCATTTATATATATGATCGAGGGGGGGGGGGGCAGACACTAATATATTCCAAAATCCATTGGAGTTCCTATGTGGGTGGGTCCTGATAGTATCATATTTGATAAATCTTTTATAGATTGGACATTATAGTAGTCACTGCTAATGATTTCCTCATTTGTATGGTAGTAAGGTTTTTTGAACCTATTGTGTGAAGTAGACATTATAAAAAAATAGGAAATATTTTATAAGCCTCATTTAATCTTAATAGTTTTTATTTCATTCATCATATAGTTACAAGTGACGTGGAATGTGTAAATAATAAGCTTGGGGGGTGAATGATGTGGAGATGTTGATGGAAATGAGGATGTGGCAATGTGTTTAAATATTCATTGTATATTTTTCATTAAAATGAGGTTGGTTTAAGTAATTATATTTAGGTCGGTTATGTTATTCCATCACGAGGTTCAATAAGAAGAGGTGCATCAAGTATCCAAGAATCAAATGGACTTAATCATAAAGGACCTAAATATATGGGAGAACAAGACATGCATCACAACACAACACATAGGAAATCTGGGAAAACATGCATCACAACACAACACATAGGGCCATGCCACAATGGGTCCCAAATGATAAAGAACTGTGACACAAAAGATATGGACACACCACAATGGTTCTTGGTAAAAACACATCTAGAATCCACACGCACGATTAATAATGAGATCATATAATCTAGGGGAAAGGGATTATGATGCATTGGTCATCACTACACCATAACCTCTATGCCCTCACACCCTCCAAAGTGAAATGGTACCAAAATTGGAAGAACTGTGCAAAATCCACATTATAAGACTTCACACCATAACCAACACTCTATGAAACAACTATTACAAAACAACTAGAACCATAAAAACTGTCTTCCACACTGTGGTTCTATAACCGTGCCACAAGCATAACCTCCATGATGTTGAATATTTACCATGTCATGGAATCTGGTTCCATTTAAAAAATCAATTCAACTTCCCTCTTTCACCTTCAAAACCAACCCTAGGTTATTCTTTAAAATACAATGGTGTTACAAGGATATTCACTAGGTAGACCTAACTTTTTAAGGAGAGTGTAACTCTTTAATATTTATCTTTCACCATACCAAGGCATGAATAAAAACCCCTTTCATTTTACACACCTAGAGGCATATCCTAGACATGTACCTTTTTCCAAGGACAAGGCACTACCTATGATCTTCTTTTTGGTTAGGTTAACAAAACCAAGTCACATACCTTTTAATGGAGGTATAACCGATGTGTGAGTTGATATGGACTATGGACAAATGATTTTTTTTTTTCATGGTAAGGGAATGGGAAAGTCCTAAGGCCACGATTCATATATATAGTGGTGGTATGACTTTCCTATAACACCTATGACCATAGTTGATATGGACTATGGCCAAAGGTTTCAGAATCCATGACCATTTTCTTTTTTAAAGCATAATTATTATAGTTATAAAAAATTATACACACACACAAAAATATATTTATATATTTAGATATATAGATATGTATATATTTATAAAGATAGTTCATTGTAGATTATTATTAAAGTATTAGATAAATTAAATAAGTGATAATGAGATCAAATCTCATCATTTTGTTTAATATTTCGAATTATATGACCACATTCATAAACCATAGCTGGATATACCTATGTCTATGGTCCACCCATGGAAGTTGATTCCCTATGGAAAAGGTTAAAAACCATGGCTATTGCTTCCCCATAATAGGGACTATATCCACAAGCATTTTCTATTGTACTAGACCATCCGACTATGGCTATTTTTGATGGGATATGGAAACCGGGATAACAACCATGGGTGTCCTGATAGTGGATATAAACTATATCCATTTTCAATTGGTCTATAACCACTATCATAACCCATGAATATTGCCTAATTTTCGAATAGTGTGAGAATCGGGATGGGTAGATTGATGGGTGCTGGTATTACCTTAGTGAGGTTTGGGGGTGGAATAGAGCCCTTATGTATTTTATTCTTCTGTTTATTTTTTATATGTGATAATCCAAATAGGTGCTCATTGAGACCAAATTATTTTTTTTTATTTTTTTTCAATGAACATGAAGTGTCAATAAGCTTGATGTCAATATATAATAGAGAAGGACAATTTAGAAGTAGGTTGGAGAGCCCAATATTGTTAACACAATTATATGAGTCACTAAGAAATTCATTATTATGTGTGATGAATTGTGAATATTAAAAGAGGATTGAACATATACCTATTTCCATGGAAGCAATGCTGATTACTTCCAATTTAATTTAGATGGAAAGGAAAAATAAATGCCTTGAGGAGTATATAATATATTTGGATATTACTAAGGGAATTTTAAAAAGTAGATATATGATTGCTACATGTTTTTCTTTAAAGGTTGTTGCTATTAAATTACTCAAGAGTCTATAATTTTAGAAAAGAGGATAAATCTAAAATATTTTCTAACTCTAAAAGATTAACACTTCTAGAGAATCTATCCATCATAGAGGCTATTGACTGAGCATAAAGGTAGGATCTATCCAAAGGTATCATGTATGAGGGTATAAATAGTTAGAATAGGACTATGTGGGTAGAAAGAGATTGTGGAAGCGTAAGTGATAGAACAACCATATGAATTTAGAGGGGATATGAATTAATATAAGAAGCATCTCCACCATCATAAATAACAATAAACTATAAACTAAGAGAGGAATAAGTAATTATCAAAATAAAAATAATCAAATTGATAGGGGATATGAATTTAAAAAAATATAGAGAGAGTGTCAAGGAACCATTCAACCCATCTGATAATTAGAAAATCCAATAA
Source organism: Viscum album (assembly GCA_963277665.1). Lineage (NCBI taxonomy): Eukaryota > Viridiplantae > Streptophyta > Magnoliopsida > Santalales > Viscaceae > Viscum > Viscum album. The sequence goes on from OY728121.1 coordinate 1,300,913,000, forward strand.
ACTCTCCCAAAATTTGAATATCTCTCCCACTTTTTGTATGAAAAAAAAGGTAAGTAAATTAAGATAAGTACATTGAAAATAAAAATAAAGAGAGGTAATAAAAAAGGAAAGGAATGGAATATATCTAATAAGGAACTCCACTTAAGTTAAATAATAAAGAACATTACAAATAATAATCAAAGAGTGAACAAGAATACTCAATAGATATACCAACAATTAGATGAAATACACCCCCCAAAATCAATGATATACCAACTGTTAGATTAAAAAATCCCCTAAAACTCAATGAGATACCAACAATTAGATGAAAAAGTCCCCTAAACCCTACACACCCAATGGAAACCATGGTAACTGCAATAGAGACTCATCTCGGGGAATCCTTGCGCTGTAGAGGAGGATTCCAGGACAGTCATCGGATGAGGAGGGTGCATCGGAGCAGGTCAGGTGGACAAGGGGGCCGCACAAGGAGGAATTGGAGAAGGAGGTAGAGGAGGAGGAGGAGGATGAGGAGAAGGATGCGGAGGCGGCGGCGACAGAGGAGGAGGTTGTGGCGGCCAGGGAGGAGGAGGAGGAGGTAATGAAGACGGTGGTGGAGGATGCAGTAGCAACATCATAGGAGGAGGAGGAGGGGATGCAAAAATGGATGATGAGGAGGAGGTAGTGAGAGTGGAGGAGGAGGAGGAGGGGTCGCGGTAGAGGAGGGATCGACGACGCAGGGGTCCGCTTCCGTGAAAGCTTAAAAGGGTGTGACGGAGTAGGATCCTGTTAGGGTTCTTTTATAAAAGCTGTTGTAACCTTTATCAATTCTAGTTAAAAGTTCTGATAATGGTATGTTTTATCAGTGCTAAAATAAAACGCACTGATAAAACATACCTTTATCAATGTATTTTTTTCGCTGATCAAGGACATCATTATTAGAAAAATTTCACAACCAATTAAATAATTATTTAAATAAAAATAAATTTATTTGAATTTATTTATAAATATTTTGATATTTTTATAAATATATCTATTTAATTATATATTTATAACTTTATAACTAGTATAATAAATATATTTATTATAATTTTATAATTATTTACATATATATATATATTTATTGTTATAATTATAACTAAAAAGAGTATATTTTTTTAAATATTTGTACATAATTATTAATATATATATTAATAAAATTAAAATATTATATGTATAATTTTATAATTATTTATATATATATATATTTATAATTATAATTACAAGTGTATTTGAAAAGTATTTATATATATCATTAAAAATATAATAAAATATATTTATTATTTAAATATATTTAATGTAATTTTTAAGTACATTTTTTAGAACATATATATTTCATATGGGTAACATTATGAATTAATCAATATACCACACCAATGGACAATGTGATGTAATGTATAAATGAACATTCACGCATGATACATAACATATATATACGCATGATCAATGTATTCATTGACCAAATCCATTGGAAAACACACACATATTCCATAATTTTAAATATAAATATATATATTGATAAGTATTATATATTTATAAATAAAATAAATAAAACAAAAATATTAAATATAAAAAATATAAAAAATATAATGAATTAATCCAATTAATCTAATAAATATAATAAATTAATCTAATAAATATAATAAACATAAATATAATAAATTTCTAATAAATATAATAAAGATAATAAATATAACAAATATAATAAATTTATTTATTATTTAATTTAATTTATTATAATCTTATAATTTTTTAATTATATATATATAATTATAATCTTAGAAATACTTTTTTTTCAATTAGAACATTATATATATATTTTTGAATTATTAAAAAAAATATATCAGTTATAAACATTTGTTTTTTATTATTGTATACAAATAAACATTTTTTTGTATATAAATATAAAATTTTATATAAATTAATAATATTTTTTATTAAAAACTTTTATTAGTGCTATTATTAGCGCTGATAAATGTTCCCTTTATCAGCGCTATGAAAATCACTGATAAAGGGTACACCTTTATCAGTGCTTTTATTAGTGCTGATAAATGTCACATTTATCAGCGCTTTCTTCTTAGAACAAATAATTCTTAGAACTAATAAAAGGAAGAACTTCCCTTTTCTTGTTTTGTAGTAGTGGTCCAATGATAAAGTCCATAGTGATGTTTTAACTTTTCCATTCTGGTATGAGTAATGGTTGTAAAATCCCCTTAGACTTCTGTCTCTTAGCCTTAACTTACTGATAAAACAAGAATAGAGAGACAAATTATACAACTTCTCTGTAAAGACCCGTAAATTTCAAGGAAATTTTTTTCTTAATTTTCTTTGGAATTTTACAAGAGCGCAGTTTCTGACGGCACCTGATTCCGAGGCCCGGTGTGCCCGGAATCATTTTCCGAAGTTTGGCTCGGGTACGTTCAGTGAACGGACGAGCGGGTTTTTCTAACTTTTGAACCGGTGCCCGGAATCGAATTCTGAGGGCACCGATGAAATCGCAGCGCCGGTATTCGCTTAGAAACGCCTCTTCTGGAGTTGCGTTTGCTCGGGTGTGGTTTTTAATTTTCGGGCTTAAAGTTAAGAAATAAAATAAATTTTGCGACAACTTTATTTTATTTCACTTAAGCCACTTGGAAGCCACTTGAAGCCATTTAAAGGCGGCTTGAACTGAGTTGAACTGGATAGGATGCTATCCAGAAATATCCTACCCCCTTGGTAGGATATTTGTGAGGTGGGGCCCGCACGAGCCCCGCCGTTTCTTTCCGCTAAGAAACGCACCCGTGAAAACCCGTCTTAATGAAAGTCAACCGACGCGTTTTCTAAATTCTTAACAGACCATTTAATTGGGCGGTTTATTTCGTGAATTAAATGGGCTGTTTCTTTCGTGAATTAAATGGGTCGTTTCCTTCGTTGAATTAATTCAATGAATTGATGGATCGTTTCTTAACCAGATTTTCAAATTCGTTGGCGTAATAATAAAATAAGGCCAACGCTCGACCTCTGGTTATTTGCGCTGGAGAAGATTTGAGAGAACCCTCGTAACTTCTTCTCCCTCACGAAGAACGCGAAGAACGCGAAGAACGCGAAGAACGCGAAGAACGCGAAGAACGCGAAGAACACCGAACCCGGAAATCGACGACGCTTTCGTCCGAGACGATCTTCCGATCTCCGATCTCCGATCACCGACCATTTGAGGTGAGTGGTTTCGGATTTCCGCTCAAGGTTCTTTCCTTTTTGTTTTAAACACAGATTTAATTAACCATGATTTAAATCTGTTGTTCTTGGTTCGTTGAGTTCGCCGACTCAACGCCGGTTTCCGCGACGACGCGACGCCTCCCCGCGACGACGCGACGATTCCTCTCTTCCGCGACGATCCTTTCTGCGAAGAACGCCCGCGCGCGAAGATCGACGAGGTAGGGATTTCATTATGGGAATTACCCCCCCTTTTTAAATTAATTCCCGTCAATGTTTCTTTAACGTAATTAAAGAACCGTTTGTGAACAATTTTAATCCTATTAAAATTGTTGTTTCCTGTGTGGAATCTTTTTCTCCCGGTTGTTTATCTCTAACGCGGAGGGTGCGGGCCAAACAAACACGGCCCGACGACTCTCCGCCGTTCTTCGTGTTTTGCGGATTTGGCGGGCGACGACGGAACGTGCCGCAACGGGTGTTTGACGATCCCGCAGTAAAGAACGGATCCCGGGAGGAGCAGCGGCGCAGACGAGAAGGAAAACGGGCCACCAGAGCGACGCCGGCGGCCCGCGGAAGTTACGGGCGGCGCGGGTCGCCGGTGCGGCTGCGCCGGCGGCCGGAGGCGGCGGCGCCCCGGCTGAAGCCGCGGCGGAGGCGGCCAACGGACCCGTGGCCGCGCGGGTCTGCTCCGTTCAGGCGGGACGCGGCAGAGCCGCGTCCGCGGTTCACCAACGCGGCCCGCACGCGGGCCGCGGTTCTTCCTCAGGCCGCGGGTCGGCGCCCGCGGCTTCCACCCGCGCCGCTCGGCCAAGCCGAGCCGGCCGAGCCGGCCGGGCCGGGCCGGGCCAACCGGGTCGGACCTGGGTCGGGCCGACCCCGGGGGGGGGGGGGGGTCGGGTCGGTTCGGCCCGGGCCCGTACCCCCCTTCTTCGGATGTTTTCGTTCAAACGCCCATATCTTGAGCTTCGTGCCTCCAAACGACTCGCCGTCAGCGGCAACGCGATCCTTGGATCGAGACGGTCGTTTCGGTATATCGCACTCAAGGTTTCAGAATACTTTGAGTCTGGCCGGGTTGGTTCGTACACGAGACCAACCGGGCCCTCGGAGCGGAAACGCTCATATCTGGAGGTACGGATGTCCGATTGACGTGCCGTCAGCTTTGTTGAATTCCTCTAAGTGAGACGGATCTTTTGGAATACTCCGCCCGAGGTTTGGACGCAGGTGGAGTGCGGTCGGGTTGGTTTTGCCTTAAAAACCAACCGGGCCCCTGGGACGAAAATGCCAATATCTCTCAGACCGGGCGTCCGATTGACGCGCCGTCTGCGACGTTGAGTTCCCGTTGACAATACGGAACTTTTGGATACATCAACTTCGGACTTCGTGTCAGTTGATGTATCAGCCTCTCGGCTCGTGGAGCGGACCCTCCCGAACGATCTTGCTGTGTGCGGGAACCCTAGTGCTGGCTGCGACTGCTACTTCGACAACGACGACCGTGTAGAGATCCTCAGTGGACTGCAACGACGACCGTGCAGAGATCCTCCGTGGATTTCGACGACGACCGTGCAGAGATCCTCAGTGGACTGCAGCGACGACTGTGTAGAGATCCTCCGTGGACTCCGACGACGACCGTGCAGAGATCCTCAGTGGACTGCAGCGACGACGGTGCAGAGATCCTCAGTGGACTGCAGCGACGACTCTGCAGAGATCCTCCGTGGACTCCGATGACGACCGTGCAGAGATCCTCAATTGACTGCAGCGACGACGGTGCAGAGATCCTCCGTGGACTCCGACGACGACCGTGCAGAGATCCTCAGTGGACTGCGGCGACGACTGTGCAGAGATCCTCAGTGGACTGCGGCGACGACTGTGCAGAGATCCTCAGTGGACTGCGACGACTACTGCACTCAGCGATCCTACGTGGATCAGTGCTACCGATCCTGTGTGGGTCCGATCCTGTGTGGGTCAGCGCTCAGCGGTTCTGTGTGAGCCAGTGCCTACAGGTCCTGCGTGGGCCCGGTCCTGTGTGGGCCCGATCCTATGTGGGTCACTGCGAGGTTAGTACCTATCGATCCTTCGTGGGTCCGATGACTTAGATGGATCAGTAATCATATTTATCGTCATCCGAAGAAGTATACCGTGTGAGATGAATCTTCTGTTTTACTTGATAGAGGTGGTGCACTTGGTTGTAGCGGTAGACCCGCGATACTGGAGATGAGCGTACGGAGTACGGAGACCGTGTAGCCGGCTGAGACCTGAAGACTGCTCGACCGACTCGACTTGGAGTGAGTCGACTAGCCCAGTGGACGGAGCGCCCGGTATTTGGCGGCAGACCCACGGCGGACGGAGCGCCTGGTAGTTGGCAGCAGACCCGCGGTACTCGACTTGAGGAGTACCTCTGTAGGCTATTTGGGTGAGCGCCCGGTATTTGGCAGCAGACCCTCAGCGGACGGAGCGCCCGGTAGTTGGCAGCAGACCCGCGGTACTCGACAGGAGGAGTACCTCAGCAGTCTTAGGTTAGTGAGCAGTACCTCGGAGTCGTGACAGAACCACTGTACACTTCAGAGGTGGGGCTCTTCAGCAGTTACGGTTTTGATAATGAAAATCCTGGTTTGAGCTGAATCTTGTGTTACTCTCCTTTGTGGATTGTGTTGAGCTATCCTGTGTGGATTTACTGTTTACTCTCCTTTTTGGATTGTGTTGTTCTATCCTGCGAGGGTATGCGTTTTGGTTTCCTGTGTGGACTGGGTTGTGCTTGGGCTCGGACGTTGGAGCCGATTGGGGAATTGACGACTTAGGTATATGTATGGGCATATACCTAAGCCGTGTCAGCTGTTACTTCGTGATTGTACCTATTCTTCGTGATTTTATACTTTGTGGATTTCAGGAGACCTTTGGGGGTCTCGGGGTCCCTACTGAGTAGCTTATACTTACCCCTGCACGGGCTATGCCCGCACTTCGTGGTGTTGGTTGCAGACAACGGACTGCGCTGATCGTGGAGGAGGCGTGCAGAGCAGGACAGTACCTGGAGGTGGACCACTGGGCGGGACGTACTCGGAGCGGTTAGGTGGACCCGAGGAGCAGTGGAGGCTATCTGTACCCACCCTTCAGGTGGGACTTCCAGAGGACGGCTCGACGCTGCAGTTTTCCCTTTTTCAGTTTCTGTTTTTCCTTTCAGTTGTACTTTACAGTTGGGCTTGTATTTCCGGCCCCTTTTTACTTTCAGCACAGCTTGTACAGTTTTACTTAGTGTTTACTTTTCCGCTTGCTTACTCTGTGGTGCTTGTTTACTTTTGAAAGGCAATGCCTTCCCTTTTGTTGGGATTTACGCCTTGGTGCTAGTCGCCAGCCCCTAGCCTATGAAAGGCGGGCTTGGGGCAGTCACGGCACGGGCCCCGAGGACGGGTCGTGACAAATTGGTATCAGAGGTGGTCGGTTCTACCGCAGACTCTGATCTTTCTTCTATGTGAAGCAATAGTGTTTAGCGTATTGAGTGTGGTTATCAGTCCAGGGAGTCCAGTGTTGGTGCGGCGGCCGACGTATCCATACACCAGGACCCTGACTTCTGATTCCCGACTTAATGCACGAAAACATTGATTGCGTGTGTGTTTCAAGTTTTCTTTGTGATTACTTGTGTCAGCTCACCAGGTATACTGTTCTGACCATGGTGCACTTGTTTCCTTTCTAGGATGACACGACGACAACAGCCAGCTAGGGTTGCTAGAGTAGGGCGCGACGACAGCCCGCCGAGCAACGAGGCCTCGGTACAGGGCCCGTTGACAGCAGAGGCACCGGCGGTACCTTTACCCGCCGAGCCCCCGATGCTTCCAGCACTGGTAGCTGATGATGCACGACACCTTGGAGCTCTGCACGAGTTCCAGCGCCAGCGACCACCCAGGTTCCGTGGGGAGTCGGACCCCCAGGCAGCCGAGGACTGGCTGGAGGCGGTCGTCCGAGTTTTCAGGCTAGTGAGGACGCCAGCAGACCTCATGGTGATCCTCGCGGCAAGCCTACTGCACGCAGCAGCCGGACGCTGGTGGAGCCTGATGCTCCAGGTACACGATGAGGCCATCCCCATCTGGACGGACTTCGAGAGCCTCTTCCGCTCAGAGTTCATCCCGGCCACCCTCCGAGCGGTGCGCATCCAGGAGCTTCTTCAGCTGCGGCAGGGCAGCTTGACGGTCGCTCAGTATGCGGCGAGGTTCACCGACCTTTCTCGGTACTCGACAGACATGGTACGGGACCCCTTCTTCCGGGCCCGGACCTTCGAGCAGGTATTGAGACACGAGATCAGGGCATCGCTGATCTCCCTCAGCATCCCGACCCAGGTAGGAGTGCTAGAGCGAGCCCTTCTGATCGAGAGATTTCTGGCTGAGTCTACGGCGAGACCTACCGCAGGGCAGCAGGTGGCGGAGTCTTCAGCAGCAGGTATCCGACGGATGACTCAGGGTTCCGGAAGACGACCTCGGGACACTGGCTCAGCAGTGCGGGGCACACAGCGCGAAGCCAACCTCCCGAGAGGCAGGCAATGCTACTCGTGTGGCGGGCAGGGCCACATGGCTCGTGACTGCCCGACCCGCCGTACTGAGGAGCAACAGACGGTGGAGGGGCCACCCAGGCAGAGGCAGAGGGTCGACCGTGGCGGTCCGTAGGGAGGAGGCGGACGAGGCAGAGGAGCTGGCCGAGCATCAGGTGGTGGGAAATGCTTTGAGGCTCTGCCACCACCACCACCGGGCGGTCCACCCCGACCGCAGGGGACAAGAGGACATGGGAGAGCTCATCTTCAGGCAGTTGAGGCATACGATCATGGGGCTCCGGGAGCATATGGACAGGAGCGGGACTAGCTCCAGACCTGGAGACTTTTGCTTATAATTTTGTTGATGTATGTTTGTATATGCTTTGTGTCTTTGTACTTGAGCTGCAGTAATAAAAGACACCTTTTCTTGTGGCATTTACTTCCCTGTCCTCTCTTGTGTTGTTACTAAGAGGTTCCAGTTTTGACCGTTGACTTGACCCTCACTTGTGAGACATCTACAAGAGGAGACCCAGTTACCACACACTGATGCCGACAGTGTGACTCAACCCTTAGAGGCGAGAGTAATGGTTGGATCTCTTGGTAGTAGCGTCGAGGCCTTACGATGTCATCCTTGGTATGGATTAGTATCATCCATGTCGGGATTGACCGCATTAGGTGAAGAACGTGGTTCATCCAGGGGATGAGACCAGATTTCTCTTATCGGCAAGGAAGAAATCATGGCAGCTCTAGTGGGACCAGAGGTGGTCCGGGCCACGATAGAGAAGGTCCAGGTGAGCACATGGGAGCGGAAGGCTCAGATGCGTGCTCAGTACCGCCTTTGTATCCCTAGTTTGTGTTGAAGCTTTACGGGGACGTAAAGCCCTGTGGTGGGAGTAATGTAAAGACCCGTAAATTTCAAGGAAATTTTTTTCTTAATTTTCTTTGGAATTTTACAAGAGCGCAGTTTCTGACGGCACCTGATTCCGAGGCCCGGTGTGCCCGGAATCATTTTCCGAAGTTTGGCTCGGGTACGTTCAGTGAACGGACGAGCGGGTTTTTCTAACTTTTGAACCGGTGCCCGGAATCGAATTCTGAGGGCACTGATGAAATCGCAGCGCCGGTATTCGCTTAGAAACGTCTCTTCTAGAGTTGCGTTTGCTCGGGTGTGGTTTTTAATTTTCGGGCTTAAAGTTAAGAAATAAAATAAATTTTGCGACAACTTTATTTTATTTCACTTAAGCCACTTGGAAGCCACTTGAAGCCATTTAAAGGCGGCTTGAACTGAGTTGAACTGGATAGGATGCTATCCAGAAATATCCTACCCCCTTGGTAGGATATTTGTGAGGTGGGGCCCGCACGAGCCCCGCCGTTTCTTTCCGCTAAGAAACGCACCCGTGAAAACCCGTCTTAATGAAAGTCAACCGACGCGTTTTCTAAATTCTTAACAGACCATTTAATTGGGCGGTTTATTTCGTGAATTAAATGGGCAGTTTCTTTCGTGAATTAAATGGGTCGTTTCCTTCGTTGAATTAATTCAACGAATTGATGGATCGTTTCTTAACCAGATTTTCAAATTCGTTGGCGTAATAATAAAATAAGGCCAACGCTCGACCTCTGGTTATTTGCGCTGGAGAAGATTTGAGAGAACCCTCGTAACTTCTTCTCCCTCACGAAGAACGCGAAGAACGCGAAGAACGCGAAGAACGCGAAGAACACCGAACCCGGAAATCGACGACGCTTTCGTCCGAGACGATCTTCCGATCTCCGATCTCCGATCACCGACCATTTGAGGTGAGTGGTTTCAGATTTCCTCTCAAGGTTCTTTCCTTTTTGTTTTAAACACAGATTTAATTAATCATGATTTAAATCTGTTGTTCTTGGTTCGTTGAGTTCGCCGACTCAACGCCGGTTTCCGCGACGACGCGACGCCTCCCCGCGACGACGCGACGATTCCTCTCTTCCGCGACGATCCTTTCCGCGAAGAACGCCCGCGCGCGAAGATCGACGAGGTAGGGATTTCATTATGGGAATTACCCCCCCTTTTTAAATTAATTCCCGTCAATGTTTCTTTAATGAAATTAAAGAACCGTTTGTGAACAATTTTAATCCTATTAAAATTGTTGTTTCCTGTGTGGAATCTTTTTCTCCCGGTTGTTTATCTCTAACGCGGAGGGTGCGGGCCAAACAAACACGGCCCGACGACTCTCCGCCGTTCTTCGTGTTTTGCGGATTTGGCGGGCGACGACGGAACGTGCCGCAACGGGTGTTTGACGATCCCGCAGTAAAGAACAGATCCCGGGTGGAGCAGCGGTGCAGACGAGAAGGAAAACGGGCCACCAGAGCGACGCCGGCGGCGGCACCCCGGCGCGCCGCCGGACGAGTCCGCCGCGGCTGAAGCCGCGGCGGCGGCGGCCGACGGACCCGCGGCCGCGCGGGTTTGGTCCGTTCAGGCGGGACGCGGCAGAGCCGCGTCCGCGGTTCACCGACGCGGCCCTCACGCGGGCCGCGGTTCTTCCTCAGGCCGCGGGTCGGCGCCCGCGGCTTCCACCCGCGCCGCTCGGCCAAGCCGAGCCGGCCGAGCCGGACCGGCCCCGGCCGGGCCGGGCCGGGCCAACCGGGTCGGACCCGGGTCGGGCCGACCCTGGGGGGGGGAGGGGGTCGGGCCGGGTCGGGCCGGGCCCGTACCCCCCTTCTTCGGACTTTTTCGTTCAAACGCCCATATCTTGAGCTTCGTGCCTCCAAAGGACTCTCCGTCAGCGGCAACGCGATCCTTGGATCGAGACGGTCGTTTCGGTATATCGCACTCAAGGTTTCGGAATACTTTGAGTCCGGCCGGGTTGGTTCGTACACGAGACCAACCGGGCCCTCGGAGCGGAAACGCTCATATCTGGAGCTACGGACGTCCGATTGATGTGCCGTCAGCTTTGTTGAATTCCTCTAAGTGAGACGGATCTTTTGGAATACTCCGCCCGAGGTTTGGACGCAGGTGGAGTGCGGTAGGGTTGGTTTTGCCTTAAAAACCAACCGGGCCCCTGGGACGAAAATGCCAATATCTCTCAGACCGGGCGTCCGATTGACGCGCCGTCTGCGACGTTGAGTTCCCGTTGACAATACGGAACTTTTGGATACATCAACTTCGGACTTCGTGTCAGTTGATGTATCAGCCTCTCAGCTCGTGGAGCGGACCCTCCCGAACGAGCTTGCTGTGTGCGGGAACCCTAGTGCTGGCTGCGACTGCTACTTCGACAGCGACGACCGTGCAGAGATCCTCAGTGGACTGCAGTGACGACCGTGCAGAGATCCTCCGTGGATTTCGACGACGACCGTGCAGAGATCCTCAGTGGACTGCAGCGACGACTGTGCAGAGATCCTCCGTGGACTCCGACGACGACCGTGCAGAGATCCTCAGTGGACTACAGCGACGACGGTGCAGAGATCCTCAGTGGACTGCAGCGACGACTATGCAGAGATCCTCCGTGGACTCCGACGACAACCGTGCAGAGATCCTCAGTTGACTGCAGCGACGACGGTGCAGAGATCCTCCGTGGACTCCGACGACGACCGTGCAGAGATCCTCAGTGGACTGCGGCGACGACTGTGCAGAGATCCTCAGTGGACTGCGGCGACGACTGTGCAGAGATCCTCAGTGGACTGCGACGACTACTGCACTCAGCGATCCTACGTGGATCAGTTCTACCGATCCTGTGTGGGTCCGATCCTGCGTGGGTCAGCGCTCAGCGGTTCTGTGTGAGCCAGTGCCTACAGGTCCTGCGTGGGCCCGGTCCTGTGTGGGCCCGATCCTATGTGGGTCACTGTGAGGTTAGTACCTATCGATCCTTCGTGGGTCCGACGACTTAGATGGATCAGTAATCATCTTTATCGTAATCCGAAGAAGTATACCGTGTGAGATGAATCTTCTGTTTTACTCGATAGAGGTGGTGCACTTGGTTATAGCGGCAGACCCACGATACTGGAGACGAGCGTACGGAGTACGGAGACCGTGTAGCCGGCTGAGACCTGAAGACTGCTCGACCGACTCGACTTGGAGTGAGTCGACTAGCCCAGTGGACGGAGCGCCCGGTATTTGGCGGCAGACCCACGGCGGACGGAGCGCCTGGTAGTTGGCAGCAGACCCGCGGTACTCGACTGGAGGAGTACCTCTGTAGGCTATTTGGGTGAGCGCCCGGTATTTGGCAGCAGACCCTCAGCGGACGGAGCGCCCGGTAGTTGGCAGCAGACCCGCGGTACTCGACAGGAGGAGTACCTCAACAGTCTTAGGTTAGTGAGCAGTACCTCGGAGTCGTGACAGAACCACTGTACACTTCAGAGGTGGGGCTCTTCAGCAGTTACGGTTTCGATAATGAAAATCCTGGTTTGAGCTGAATCTTGTGTTACTATCCTTTGTGGATTGTGTTGAGCTATCCTGTGTGGATTTACTGTTTACTCTCCTTTGTGGATTGTGTTGTTCTATCCTGCGAGGGTATGCGTTTTTCTTTCCTGTGTGGACTGGGTTGTGCTTGGGCTCGGACGTTGGAGCCGATTGGGGAATTGACGACTTAGGTATATGTATGGGCATATACCTAAGCCGTGTCAGATGTTACTTCGTGATTGTACCTCTTCTTAGTGATTTTATCCTTTGTGGATTTCGGGAGACCTTCGGGGGTCTCGGGGTCCCTACTGAGTAGCTTATACTCACCCCTGCACGGGCTATGCCCGCACTTCGTGGTGTTGGTTGCAGACGACGGACAGCGCTGATCGTGGAGGAGGCGTGCAGAGCAGAACAATACCTGGAGGTGGACCACTGGGCGGGAAGTACTCGGAGCGGTTAGGTGGACCCGAGGAGCAGTGGAGGCTATCTGTACCCACCCTTCAGGTGGGACTTCCAGAGGACGGCTCGATGCTGCAGTTTTCCCTTTTTTCAGTTGCTGTTTTTCCTTTCAGTTGTACTTTACAGTTGGGCTTGTATTTCCGGCCCCTTTTTACTTTCAACACAGCTTGTACAGTTTTACTTAGTGTTTACTTTTCCGCTTGCTTACTCTATGGTGCTTGTTTACTTTTCAAAGGCAATGCCTTCCCTTTTGTTGGGATTTACGCCTTGGTGCTAGTCGCCAGCCCCTGGCCTATGGAAGGCGGGCTTGGGGTAGTCACGACACGGGCCCCGAGGACGGGTCGTGACATTCTCTTTTCATACCATCTCACCAAAAATAATCTTTCAGGTACCTATACATCTTTGTGATTTTAGGATGCATAAATAATGAATAACTATGAGCCTTATCTAGCAACTCCTTCTTTAATTTTGGCATGGGTTGAATACAAACACAGTCCCAGAACCTTATTATTCTATCACAATCAAGGTTGAATTCCAGAATATTTCTCACCTGCTTTTGTATATGTTCATGTTCCTTATGACCCTCCTTAATCTTAACTTATATATATTTTTGAACATTCATTTTATAAAGATAATATTTTTCCCCTTACTTTAAAATTTCAAGATCAATCCTAAAAAAATCCACAAATATTGGATCTTTTGTGATCCTCCTCATAGATTGGCTAGCATGGTCCTTTAAAATCGAAGTATTTTCCACCTTTTTATCTCTCTTAAGGTGGTAATGTATTTATTAGTCATAATATTTAATCAACTCCAACAATATTCTTTGGCACATATTCAGCTCCTTTTTTTTGAAAATACACTGTAAACTTTTATGATCAGTATATATATCACACCTTTCACTATAAATATAATTCCTCCCTATCTTTAATGGAAAGATTACCGAAGCTAACTGAAAATTTTGATTCTGGGTAATTTTTCCCATGGATTTTCAATTGTCGTATGGCCTAAGCTATCACCATATAATTTTTCATGATAACACATACCAACCCCTTTTTGGATGCAACATTGTAGATCACAAACCTTTCTCCACTACATGGCAGTGCAAGTACATGTGCACTAGATACCCTTATTTTTAGCTCTTTGAAATTATCTTCACATTCCTCCATCCATATGAACTTAACTCATTTACTATTCAACTTGTTGAGTGGATTAGATAGTTGTGAAAAACATTTCACAAAACATAAATAATGTCCATCCAAACCAAGAAAACATTGGTTCTTAGTTACCATTGTTGTTTTAGGACAACGTTCAATAATTTTTTTAATGGATCCACATATATCCCCTCTCTTGAGATTATGTGACTAGTAAATGAAACTTTATGAAGCCAAAATTCAAACTTGGTAAATTTTTCATAAAGATTATCTTTTCTCAGGGTTTTCAGTACAATTCTCAAGTGATCTTCATGTTCTTCCTTACTCTTATAATATAAAAGAAGATCATCAATAAAGAGTACCAAAAAGTGATCAGAATAGTCTCAAAAGAATCTATTAATTAGGTCCACGAAGATAGTGGAGGAATTAGTAAGACCAAAAGGAATCACTATATATTCATAGTGTCCATACCTTTTATGAAATTTTTTTCTTGGTACATCCTCCTTATTGACACTTAATTGATGATATCTTGAATGAAGATAAATATTGGAAAAGTATTGAGCTCCATGTAGTTGGTCAAATAAGTCATCAATGTGAGGAAGCGAATATTTTTTCTTGATAGTGACATTGTTATGTTCTTGATAATCAATGAAAAGTCTCATTGATCCATCTTTATTATTAAAAAAAAGAATAGGTGAACCCCAAGGTGACACACTAGGGTGTATGAATCCCTTATCAAGATTCTCTTTGAGTTGCTTCTTCAATTCCCGAAACTCAATTGGGGCCATCCTATAAGGTGTCTTTGAAATAGGTATAACACTCAGTATGAGTCCTATTGAAAATTGAACTTCATGATTAAGTGGAATACCTAGAAATTATTCTAGAAAGACATAAAATAACTCCCATAAAATATGTGTATTCTTAATGGTGAGTTTCTTCCCAACCATTTGAGACAGATAACCTTTATTTATTGGAATCAAGACCCATAAGATGATATAAATTTCCACTGAAAGGTCATATTCATCCTTACATCAATAGATGTTCATAGATTGATTTGGAATACAAAATATGACTCCCCTTACTTGGAAATTGATATGATCTCTATATAGAGAAAGATAATCCATTCCAAGAACCACATAAAATTTCACTAAAGGAAGGATCACAAGATTTTTAGGAATAAATTTACCACAAATTTCAAATGGATAATAATTATAAACATTTTATGAAATCATTGCACCAATAGAAGTTGTCAAAAATAACACAACAACTAATTGTTAAGGTAATATGGTGACACCCTTAGAAAATTCTTCAGAAATAAAAGAGTAGGTTGATCCAGAATAAAATAAAACATTTTCTACTTTAGATTGGATGGTAAGTGTTCTTTTCATCACTTCATTATTATACTCCACATCGCTGATAGTGATAGCATGTGACTTTCCATTTTCTTTAGCATTAAGAGTTTTATGACGTCAATAATCATTGAAAAACCATGGATTAGGGAATTTTTTAGCGTAATGAACCATTTCATTTCACTTTTAGTATTTTAGTGTGGGAGGTGCACTATGTGTACCATTTTATCTATTTGTATCAGTAGACATATTTTTCCCATCACTTCAAAATTTAACTGCCTGATGACCTTATCTCCCACACTTAAAACATTTTCTTATCCCTTTCAGATAATTTACAAAATGTTTCTTTACACACTTTGATCATAAGGGAAAACTCATCTTATTTTCATTTTGGTCTTTATATTTTCCATTAAATTCATTTTTTCTCTTCTAATCTAATCTATTGGACTGATGGGTTACTCCAATATCCATATCAAACTTGAGAGCTCATCAAATGATTTTCTCATAGCTATTGAGGTACCTTATGGATAATTCCATTCAGAGACTAGGTTTTAATCCACTAAATAATCAATAAATTTTACTCTCATATTGGATAATAATTCTAGAAGAGTACCTTGAAAGTATTGTAAAATTTCATTTTTAGGTACCAATGGATTCATCATCCTTTTTCAAAAGCTAAAAAATTCCTTCTCTATCTTTGTTCAAAGAATACGAGGAAATTACTTATTGAAAAATAAGTTATTGAACTCATCCCATTCCATAGAGTAAATTTCATCTATTTTCCTCATATTCTTGATAAGATTTCACCATTTATCATCTTTACATTTCAAATGATAGACTAAAAAGACGAAATTATCAAGATATGAACATTGAAGAACTAAAAATATCTTTTTAGTGGTACTAATCCATTATTCAACCATTAATGGATTAGAAGACCCCATTAATGAAGGTGGATACTGCCTCATGAAGGAATCAATAGAATGTTGTGTCCTCCTTCATAGTTTAGAAGTCCTACATGATTCATTGCTTGAGAAAGTTGTGTGATCATAGAAATAATATTTTTCATTCCATCTCCCATAAAATTCAGTTTCTCAAGATGAAAATCATTACATTTCCCACTGCATTCAGCATTAATGCAGTTCCCTTTGGTTCCATCCATTGACTAAAACCAATAAGCATAGTGTTAGAAACACTAATAATAATAGGAAAACCAAATAATCAAGAATAAAATTTAAATATAGGATAATTTCAGTTTTATCCTAGGTTATTAATGATAATTTATAAAGCACTAGAATTGTAACCAATACTTTGACTTATCTTTAGGGTTCTTAATAAGGTTTTCTCATCATAATTTTCAAAGGTTAACGATAGCTTTTCTCTAAAACCAACTATAATTCCCCATAATTTACATACATATATATTAACTCAAAATTGAAGTATATTCATTATAAAAAAAAACAAATCCATTCCCAAACTGTATAGGTTTATTGACTTTAGAAACTGAGAAATATAAAAAACTAGTTCATAAGACATCTATACTGTCTCCCGCTTATTTCTTCATAACTAGATCCCTTTTTTAACATATCTTACTTAATACCATTCTTCATAACCTGAGAAAAAGAAACATATGAAAGGGTGGGATCAGATTCATAGTAAGGGTAAATAAGGGAGATATCAATCATATCATAATCATAAGACATAAGAACATAAAATTTGAAAAATCTTATCTTGTATATAAAAGATCATGATATCATGTCATGGGATAAATCATAAAAGTTAATAAAGAATCAATGAAAATATTCACAAAAGTCATTACATAAGACATGGAATTTATGGAATACAAATAATCGTAGAAAATCATTTTATATAAGTCAAGGCTCATTTACAAGAACATTATAGTTGACAAAGTCCATTTCTAAATTGAGTTCAATCCTTGTTCCAGCCTAGTATTACTGAATGGGGTTTAATTACCATTCTAGCCATGTCTATATCATGAGAAATAAATCCTTACAAAATGCATTAGAGGGAGATATAGGTCCCACCCATCTCACAATGAAATCATTCTTACATGTGCCAAAAAAACATAAATCATTCTTCATAGCGTAACCCAAGGAATAAAATGTGTTTCTTAAACAACATTTCATCATAACAAAATCCATGTAATTTTTTCATAAATAGCATTACGACATAAGCATAATAAAACCATAGGAATAATAGGGATAGTATAATTGAATCATAAACCTATTAAATAATTCCATCTTATAGGGAAAATAATTTTGATAGAAAACTTGAAATTAATTATTGAGGAAAATATCCTTTCTTCTAATTTTTTTTCCTTTCTCAAAATGAAATATTTTTAATAGAAAATAATTTATTTGAAAATAAACTTGAAATATTATAAATAAATCTTTATGGAAATAAGGTGTTATGAAAATATAAAAATCCATTCATGTCTTATAAGTTGAAATAAAACATTCCTCTTGTACTTTTTTCAGATAAGTCAAAAAGTACCTCGTACCAAAAAAGGAAAAAGATTATTTTCATACCGTTTAATAAAATTCCGCAATGGGTAAAATTGGATTTAAATTTTTTTATAATAATAGAAATAATATTTTGGAATAAATATTTATGAAACATGGACATGGATGATAAATATACCCCAATAAATACTTACATATAGAAAATCTTGAATAATAATGAGATTGTGAAATTATCTCTTTCCTTTGGTCTGATATCCTTTATATATATCCAAACCTCTTATATGATGATTTAAATATTTTCATTGACTTATTACATAATCATATTAATTTTTATGATTTCATTTATGATCATATTATCTTCTGTTTCTTAATAACATTTAATTTTTACTTGTTATTCTAGTATTAACTACTTCATTTTCTTATGCATGTTTTGTCGAATAAGTTCTAGTTCTCCTACTTAGATTATAATTATATCATTTAAAAAATGATAATAATATAATATATATCATATTTATTCATTATATAAATTTTTATAATCATTCTTTAATTGATATTATTTAGAATGAATCACTACGCATCATGGAGATGGTAGGTCGTACGTACGCCTGAATGACAATATCATTCCATTAATTATGAAATGTTATGGAATTGGATGGTATATTTTTTTTAGAGAATATATATAATGTTATAATAATAATATATATATATTATTTCTATCATTATAACCATCCAAGTAAGGTGGTGGTGGAAAACAGATTACACCACGATGTGGAGACGGTAAGCGGTACGTACGCACACATGGTGATTTCATTTTTCGTATGATGAATAGAAGGTGGAATATTGTTGTTACATAATCATAATAAAATCTAAGTATATAATTGATATTGGATTTATTAATTTATAATTGAAAAAACTCATTAATAGTATGTAGAAGAATAAATAAGTTTGAAAGAATCGGTAGAGGAGATTACCTCTTTTTCGACGAGCTCCATCTAGATCTTCTATTAAAGCACTAGAGTTGGTCTTTGGAGAATACCAGAACCTCTATAATGTTAATAAGGAAGTTGAGAGTAGAAATGGTCTGGGTAAGGATGATCTTTAATGCTCAAAGTGAAGTGAATAAGTGAGGGAGGATGTTCCCATTTATAATTTAGGTGAGGGGCACTTTTGGAATCTCAAATGATGTTAATTTATAATAATATCAAAACCCATAGAAAAACCTCAAAAATGTCCTATTTTAGAATATGATATGAGATAATATTTTAATATAATAAACCTATAAATTTTAGACAAGTTTTTATATAAATTTAAACCTTTTCATTTTAATTAACACTCAGTTATTGTATTTAATTTTAACTAAGGTGACAAATATTTCACTATTAAAAAGGTAAAATATTTACTTATTTTATGTAAATTAGTATATAAAAGAATCATTTAGAAAATTTTAGTCCATATAATAAATATTTATATTTTAAAAAAATATTTTATGATTTTTAAATAATTTAAGAATAAATTATTTTGATAAACGAACAATAGTGTCAATTTTGATACTATTAAATCCATTGATTATTAAAAATATAATGATAACAAGTTAACATCAAAAAAAATATTTTATTATATCCTTAATAGTTGAAGGTCATCTAGATTTTTTTTGGATATATTAATTATAAAAAATTATATTTATTTTAATATTGTTAATAACATTTATTTGTTATCTCCATTAATAAAAAAATTATTACATTAGTTTTGTGTAATTATTTAATATTATTATTTTTTAAATAAAAATTAAATATAAAATAATATGATTAATATAAATAATATAGATTTCAGAATAATAATTATATTCAAATATATCTTCTGGTAAATCCTTCATTAAAAATGTTATATTTATTAAAATAAGAACGTGACAACTTTAACATCACTTTAAATAAAATATTATAGGTGTCATAAAATTTTCCATAATGCTCCATAAGGTTAATAACTCAACCGTTATTTGATTATGGTTGAGATATACTAGAAAAATAACATTTTGTCTAGTGTTTGGGTATTTTAATGGTTATTATCATTTTAATAAAAATCATTTTATTGATATTTCTTATATTAAATAATTTCTCCATCATCAATGTATATGACTTTAAGGTAATTATTTATTTACTAAAAATTAAAAATAAATTAACATGATAAATAAAAACATTTTATTTTTAAAATGATTATTTAGAGTTGAATTTATCTTCTTTATCACCTAATATTAAAAAATATACAGTTATTAAAATTTGAGTAAGAAATATTTAACTTTTTCTATAAATAAAATAAATTAAATGTCATAATCTAATCTAAGTTGATTCTAAAGGATACCATTTTGACCTAAGGATGATTTAGGTCAAAACAAACTCATCCAATGATATTAGGACTAGTTTTAGGATAATTATATAATGTTATTTTAACCCTTAATTATACGATTTATCCTTTTATCATATTAATAATTTTTTTGAAGTTACTATTCATATTGCCAAAAAATACAAGAAATATATTTATGTTAGACTCACCTATTTTGATAATCCCAAATCATGTTTCACTCATGTGATAATCATGTTTCATTAATATTTATAGTGTTTATGAAGCAATAACCATATAATTTTAATCTCACTGCTCTTTTATTTAAGTTTAGAGTGCAAAATTTATCTAAGTACAAAGGTCACCGATGAAAAGGTCACCGATGGAAAGGTCACCGATGAAAAGGTCCCCAATGAAAAGGTCACCGATGGAAAGGTCACCGATGCAAAGTTCACCGATGGAAAGGTCACCGATGTAAAGGCCACCGATGAAAGGTCACCGATGTAAAGGTCACCGATGCAAAGGTCACCGATGTAAAGGCCAGCAACGAAAGGTCACCGATGTAAAAGTTACTGATGAAAGGTCACCGCTAAAGGTTACTACTAAAGGTTACCTTTTAAGGCTACTGATGCACACCTACTGTTGAAGCTTACCATTGTAAAGGAAACCATTACCAGTCTATCGATACTCCTCTACTCCATACTTTGTCAAATTCTTATGATTATTCTAACTTTCATATTTGGTAAATTTAATATGTATAACATTAATTAATGTTGATTGTAGACATATCAAGAAACTATATCTAGGGACAGTATGAGGTACGAGGAGGACTACACGTGGTCTATTTATTCCTATTGTCAAACCTAAAAAAAAAAGTGGAGATAGAGTAAGAGAGCGGTGCGTATACAGAAGAAATGAAAGAGGAACACACGAGAAAGAGATATCTTGATAGATAAAAGAGAAAAAGGAATAATCATTCAAGCACTTACACTATGAACCCAATAACTTCAAGGAGATAATTTTGCGAGAACAATTTGAAGGCTGCCTTCTGTGCTTCATCAACTCTTGATCAACACAAGAAGAAGAATACTCAGTTTCTGAAAGCTATAACCTGGAGTTAAGACACTCTGTTTTGAGGAAAACTTCCAGAGATAAGCTCAAATGGAAAATTCTTCATTCTAAGGAGTCAAGAGATGAAATCCAAGCACATAGGACTTTCTAAACTCAATATCATAATATTAACTCTACTGTGTTATTTTATTTCACATTTCTGAGAAGTGTGTGTCTGTATGTTACACACACTGTCTCCTGTGCTTGAACTGGAGGATACTGAAAAATCATCACATCAAATTTCACCTCTATATTGTTTCACATGTATATCTGTGGAAGATACCATGTGTGTTTTGTATTGTTTGTTTTTCCCATGATGAACTGTGGTAGAGGGTGTCAACCCTAGACAGTTTGTGAAAACTATTGTAAAGAGTGATAAAGTCTATGTATCAAGTTTGTTGTTAATATAAACTGTTTGGTGGTAGATGATTAGCAAGTGGAGAGGATTAAGTCTTGACTTGAGACTGAACCTCTTGTTTAACTCTACCGTATATTATATTTTGCGACACTCTGATTTATCTATTTTCCTCTGTTTATTAATTTCTAAAATAGAAAATTTTTTTGCATTGACTTTGATAGTTAGTTTTTGTTAGTGTGTGTATATTTTTAATTCAGTAAACTTGTTTCAAAAGTTGAAGAATTGTTTTACATGAATTCAACTGAGGACTGATCACCCTTTGAGAAACCTATTGACCAACTAAACATTTATATCTATACGGCCTTAATTAACTAGGCTGTTTCAAAATTGGGATTTATTAAGTATAAAGTTTTTAACAGAAATTTTAAGTAGGAACTAAATTCACCCCCCTCTTGAGATTCCACTCTGACCAACATTTGGTATCAAAGGTTTTAGTTTTTATCGATACCATATGAACTATTGTGAAAGTTGTAAAATCATTTTCAACTGTGATTTTAGTTGTATCTTAAAGATATTAAAATTTCTATCATATCTAAATTTTCCATTCTTTAAAATTCTAGTTAAAAATGGATAACAGAGTTGAGGGTGCTGCTACTAATAGACCACCTTTCTTTAATGGTAATAATTATACTCAATGGAAATTAAAAATGAAAATGTATGTAGAGAGCATGGGTCCTGAAATCTGAGACACAATTGAAAAACAACACGCATTGCCTCTTATTGCTAGAGACACATGGTCTCAATTGACTAAATCTACATATAAAAATAATTGTAAAGCAATGAATGCTTTGTAGTGTTTTCTAGGTGATGAACAATTCAGTAGAATATCTGCATGTAAAACTGCTTATGAAATTTGGGATACTTTTGCTGTTTCTCATGAGGGAACAACCATTTTCAAAGAAATGAGATTAAATAATTATACTATATAATATGATAATTTTAAAATAAACCCTGATGAACTTATATCTAAAATGTATCTCAGGTTGAATGAAATAGTGAATACCATGAGTCTTGTTGGGAAACTAGTGGATAACAAGGATCAAATAATGAGATTACTTCGATGCCTACTTGACAGATGGAGATGAACCTCTATTTCCATCAGAGAATCCTGTGACATAGGCAAGATACCAGTGAAAGAATTAATTGGAAAACTTATTATGTACAAAGAAGAGATTAAGGTAAATCAAGAAGAATATGAAGAACCAAGAAAGAAATCTGTAGCATTCAAGACTACTACCTCAAAATGTAAAGACAAAGAAAAAGTTCATGCTCCTCTAGTCACTTCCACCAGTGATGACTCAACTTCTAATAGTGATGATGATATGGCTCATATTTCTAGGATATTTAAGAAGTTCTACGAGAAGAAGAAGTTATTTATAAATTCGGACTATAAAGGAAAGTATAATAATAAAGGACAATATAAAAAGGATAAAAAATGGAATGACCATAGAAATGAGAAAGTCTGCTATGAGTGTAAATAAAAAGGCCATGTGAAGTCTGATTTCCCCAAGCTAAAATTTAAGAATAAAGATGAAGATGTGGGAAAGGGATATAAAAAGTCTATGAAAGATACTTGGAGCGATTCATAACACAGCTCAAGTAGATCCAACACATCTATTATCGAAAAGGAAAAACATGAAAAATTGCATTTCATGATAGCAATATCTGAGGTAACACCCAATTCTTCTTTAAATAATGCTTATGATTTTGGTAATGAAAGTGAATCAAATAATTATGAAAATATGATAATGGTTGAACAATTTGAATACTATAGAATGCTTTAGGACACCTTTAATGAAGTCAAGGATAAATATAAATTGTTGAAAAGACAACATTCTTTAAATGCTAATTATAAGTCTGATTTGGATATTAAGAAAGAAAAATGCGCCCAACTATTAAAAGAAAATAGTGAACTTAAATTATCAAATGAGAAATTAAAAAGATATATTGATAAATTTACTAAAGGTCAAGATAGATTGACTCAGTTTCTAGGGAAACATATTGATTCAAAATACACAACTGGTATAAGATATTAACCCGGACAGAGATGAATAATTAAAAATAAATTTGTTCCAAAATCTGGAAAGTTCACTGCTAGTTCAAGTTCTAGACCATCATTTGAAAAAAAATTCTCTAAAGGATCTAAAAAAGTGTTCATGTCTCAAAATATATCTACTACTTATAGGAAACCTGTGAGACAAGTATGGGTTCCCAAAGATTTACTTGCTAACCTCTCTTGACCCAAGGAAATCTGGGTACCAAAGTTACCCTACACTTAATCTGTTTTATCTGAAAACTATTTAAAGAGATCAAGTAAGACTCTATGGTACTTGGACAATTGATGTTCAAGACATATGATAAGAGACTACTCATGGTTAGAGAGCCTAATTAAATTTTATGGTGGACATGCTATATTTGGTTATAATGCAAAAGGGAAGATCGTTGATTTAGGCGACCTTTGTAACCTTAATACTATATTAATTTCAAAATTACTTTTTATTGATGGGTTAAAGTACAATTTATTAAGTATCTCCCAGTTACGTGATAATGGTTTTAATGTTAAGTTTGAAAATGATTCATGCAATGTTTTTAATTCTAAAAATGATTTAATATTCATTGATCGTATAAATGAAAATGTATATGATGTTGATTTAAATTATTTAGATAAGAATTTTTTTTTCATGTTTAAATGATTTTCATAAGGAATACTAGTTATGAAATAGAAGATTAGGACACTCCAATGTAAAATCTCATAGGAAACTAACTAGTAAATATTTAGTTAGAGACTTACCTAAATTGAATTCCCACTTAACAAAGTTTGTAGTCCTTGTCAAAAGGAAAAAAAACACAAAGTTTCTTTCAAACTAAAGAAATAGGTATCCACTTCTCAACCACTTGAGTTGGTACACATGGATTTGTTCGGACCATTTAGAGTTTCAAGTTTAAATGGGAAGCACTATTTTTATGTTCTTGTAGATTATTTTTTTAGATATTCTTGGGTATACTTTCTAACTCACAAAAGTGAATCTTGTTCTTACTTCATTAAATATTCCAAGTCTGTAGAAAATCATTGTGCACTTAGAATTAAGACCTTGAGAAGTGATCATATTCAAGAGTTTGAAAATAAGGAATTCAAATGTTTTTTCTCACAAAATTGATAAAATCAAAATTTATCTGATCTTACAACACCTCAACAAAATGGATTTGTAGAAAGAATAAATAGGACACTTCAAGAGATTTCCCGAACTATGCTAAATGAGTATAATCTACCTTTCTATTTTTGGTCTGAAGCTGTTAATACATCTTTTTACATCATCAATAGAGTCTTAATTAAACCGGTCCTTAAGAAAACCCCTTATGAGTTATGGAATAATAGGAAGCCTAAGGTTAATTACTTTAGAGTTTTTGGTTGCAAAGTATTTATCCTTAACACTAAGGATAAACTTGAAAAATATTCTTCCAAGAGTGATGAAGGAACTTTCCCAGGTTATTCAATCTCTAGTAAATCATATAGAGTGTTCAATAAGAGAACCAAATGTGTGGAAGAATCAGTTCATGTCAAATTTGATGAAACTGATCCGCATGAACCCAAAACCTTGGTTGAACATCCTGGGGAAGATATGTCAATTTTGGACATTAATGATAAAGATATTGAACCCTTAGTGATGACAACTAGTTCTCGAAATTTTCCAGAATCTATTCATTGTGAATCTAAACCTATAGAAAACCATGAGGAGTCTAGGTCAACTCTTTCTAGAGGTATTAGAACTCTCAAGAATCATCCTTTAGATGTTGTAGTAGGTGATCTAAATATAGGAAGACAAACTAGAGATTTTTTGATAAATAAGGTTGAACATCAAGCCTTTCTTTCATAGCTTGAGCCTAAAAATATCAATGATGCAATCATTGATGAATTTTGGGTGAAAACTATGCAAGAAGAATTAAATCAGTTTGAAAGAAACAAAGTTTGGGAATTAGTAGAAAGACTTAAAGACACTTTGACCATATGAACTAAATGGGTGTTTATAAATAAATTTGGTGAAAATGGAAACATAGTTAGAAATAAGGCTAGACTAGTCTCACAAGGATATAATAAAGAAGAAGGGGTATACTTTGAGGAAACCGTTTCACCTGTAGCTAGACTAGAAGCTATTAGGATAGTAATTTCTTATACAGCTCATCTAAATTTCAAACATTATCAAATGGATGTAAAAAGTGAATTTTTAAATGGGTACATAGTTGAGGATGTATTTGTTGAACAACCTGCTGGTTTTACAAATCCCCATTTTTCAAATCATGTTTTTAAACTGTCTAAAGCTTTATATGGTCTGAAACAAGCTCTAAGAGCTTAGTATGATAAACTTAGTTCTTTTCTTATTTCAAAAGGTTTTATTAAAGGAATAACTGACCCTACTGTTTTTATTAAAATTATTTCCAATGATTTTTAATAGTATAAATCTATGTAGATGATATTATTTTCAGATCTTTTAAAAATTCTTTATGTACTAATTTTTTTGAAAATGATGCAAGATGAATTTGAAATGAGCATAATGGGGAACTCAAATTTTTTCTTGGATTTCAAAATTTTCAAAATAAAAATGGTATTATTTTAAATCAGAGTAAATATACTAAGGATATTTTAAAACATTTTGGTTTGGACAACAATAATGGTAGTGATATAACTATGAGTACCACCTATAAGTTGGATGCTGATGAAACTGGTAAACTAGTGGATCAAACTAATTATTGATGTATGATTGGTAGTTTGCTCTATCTTACTACTAGAATACTTGATATTATGTTCAGTGTATTAATGTGTGCTCATTTTCAAGCCAATCCCATAGAATCTCATTTAACATCTTTTAAAAGGATTTTCAAATATCTCAAGTATACTCCAAACTTAGGACTATTCTATCCAAGAGGACAATTATTTGATTTAATAAGTTCTTTGGGTGCTAGATTTTCTGGTTGAAAGTTAGATAGAAATAGAACCTCTAGAACATGTCACATATTAGGCAAGTCACTAGTATCATGGTGTAGTAAGAAACATAATTATGTTGCATTATAAACTGTTGAGGTTGAATATATAGCTGCTGGAAGTTTTTGTGATCAAATTCTATGGATGAATCGCACTTTACTAGACTACGGATTTCAATTCAAACATGTCGCTATAAACTATGATAATAAAAGTTCTATTAGAATCTACAAAAATCCTGTATCTCATTCTAGGACAAAGCACATTGATGTAAGACAACACTTATTGAGAGATCGTTATCAAAGAGGTGATATCACTCTTGAATTCATTGGCACTGAACACCAATTGACTGATATATTCACAAAGCCTTTGAATTCTGAGAGGTTAAAATTACATCAAACATGAGTTATGTATGATAAACTATTAAGGTTTAGAACCTCACCGATGGAACTTACTATTAGACCTCACCGTTGGACCTCACCATTGGACCTCACCATTGAGACCTCACCGTTAGACCTCACCATTAGGACCTCACCGATTGGGACCTCAACATTGAACCTCACCATTGGACCTCACCATTGGGACCTCAACGTTGGACCTCACCGATTGGGACCTCACCATTGGGACCTCACCGATTGGGACCTCACTGTTAGACCTCACCATTGGGACCTCACTGTTGGAACTCACCGATTGGGACCTTACTGTTGGACCTCACCGTTAGGAACCTCACCGTTGGTACCTAACTGATAGTCGACTTTTCTAGGACTTTACATTATTTTTTTTTTCTATTTCTGCCAGAATCTGAAATGTTTTCTACATTACTTATTTATTTTTCTTGATTTGTTTTTTTGATCCCAAAATGATAAAAATAAAGACCACACCACATTTCGATCCACTTCTACTCTCTCCCAAACCTCTTTCTCCACATCCTAAGAACCTCACCTTCTACCGAACCCCTTGAACCACTCCACATTGAAATGGAAAGGTTGAAGCGACCATTGGATAGTGATGAAGTAGATGATCCAAATCCAAAAGACCTCTAGATGAGCTGAGTAGTGGAAGCCAAGAATTAGAAAATATGATCAATCAACATCTTTCTAAGAGGTAAATCATGGTTGAAAAGGGATCTAAGTTCTGAATGGTTGCTGATGAGAAAATCTTTAGTGTTAAAGGAACTTGGAGCTCAATGATGGGTTGAATTCTTTGTAAACAATAATGGACCCTATTACCCGAAGTTAGAGAAGGAGTTTTATGAGTTTGTGAAATTCGAACAAACTGAGAATGAAAACAAAATTTCTTCTAGGATAAATGGTGTAAGTGTTAACTTCTCCTCTGTTGAATGGGATGAGTGTTTTAGAGTACCACATGAGGGGATTTTTGACTACTACTCAGGAGTGGTGCCTCCCACTAGTGAGTTCTTCTGTTATGAAGATTCCTTAGCTAAACTGACATGGAATGGGATCCTTAGGAAAGTCATTGCTGCTGAAATGGAAGGATAAGAAAAGTTGTTGTTTAAGTTTTTTCAGCTTGTCGTGAGTCCCAGGAGAGGGGAATTTTCTACCTTAAAATATCAAGACATATTTCTTTTGTATCTGTTGAAGCATTGACATAATATAAATTTGTGTTGGCTACTGATGATTTAATTAGAGGATATGACAAAGCCCAGTTCCAAGTCAATGCATTATTTCATGCCAGATTGATATCCTTGATATTGAAGGTAAAGAGAGTTGTTGGAAATAAGAAGGAAACAATTGTATTAAGGGACAATTTATGCATTATAAAGGTAATTTGGAAGTTGATGAAGATAAATTGGAACCCTTGGAAAACAAGATGGGTGCATGATGAGGCTAAGCTATATGAGGAATTCAACACTATTACTTATCCTACTATGCCTAAGGATAATATAGATCCTGGTCTAAAGCCTGATGAAGTGTAACCATTATATTTAGATAAAGAAGAAGAAGTTTCTATTGTGCAAGAAAGAGAGGATTCTTCTATAGATGACAGGAGTGATCCTGACCTTCCCTGAAATCCTCATGCTAATACTGTATCCTTTGGGGATCCCAATCCACTAAAGAGATTTTCTAGAAGGGATACAGTCATAAGGGACAATGATGATGAGGAGACTAGTGAAGAAGAAGGGAAAGAAAATGTCTTAAGAGACATTAGAGAGACCTTAGAAGAGAATGAGGACACTGAATCTAGTTTTGATGAATTTGAGACTAATGTTGATGTGATTAAAGAGGAATGTCTAAGTCCCAGTCCCTTGATAGGGCATAAAGAAATGGTTTAAATTGTATATGAAGAGGTTGCTAATTCGTTTGAAGTTGGAATTTTTTTGGAAGTTATTGAAGATTTAGTAGAGGAAGTGGAAGTGGACCCTTTTATTGACTAAGTTGCTCAAGGAGGTATGGAAGAGATTGATGTGGTTACTTAGGAGAATTCTCCAAGTGAGGGGGAGTAACCAGTTGCTAGATATTCAGTTACTATAGATCATGGAATAGAAGATTGGTCAGAAGACCCTGGATTTGTGGTCTTGGGTTTAGACTATAGAGATTTTGATGATGACCAGCCTATCAAAAGTCCTCCAATACCTTTAGTTACAGAGACTAATATTGTGCAGCCAATAGTACTTTTGCCTCGAGACTATGTGAAGAAGGTAGATTTGGAATCATTGAAGTCAAATTTGAAAAGACACTTTGATGAGAAATCTACTAAGATAGAGAAAACAGTAGCTCATAATCAAGGACTCATGACATCTTTTGTGGAAATACTAGTTTATACCTCTCAATCATCCATGCTACATGAAGTAAAGAAATGTTAGAATCATATCATAGCATTGGCAGATTCTATGGAATTTTTGAAGTTTTCTATTTCCAGTTTAGAATCCTGTATGGCTTCAAGGGCTCAGGTGGAAAAAGTTCTTAGATATTTTAATAGTGTGGTTAAACAAATGGTCACTATGTTTGAGGACTTTAAGAAGTCCATGGAGACACATGTGAGTAGACAAGATGATGATGTGAAGCGGTTGATCAGTGGGATGACCAAATCCTTTAAGGAGACAATGAATTTCACTATGGCACCTCTGTGTGCATCTGCTTCATCTTAAGCTCCTCATCCTATTGATCTAGAAGCCTTCAGGTCAGTTGTTAGAGAAGAAGTGGATGAGTTCTCTGGTGCCAGTACCTCAGACCCTCAATCTATGACTCATGTTATTTCCACTACCAGAGAAATTCATAATGTCGTGGGAAATTATTTAAGGGAAGCTGCTCACGATCAAAATGACATCAAAGATAAAGTTTATTTCTACTAAAAAAGGGTATATACTAAGCATCAGATGGATGGTCACTTTAAGCAGCTATTGGAAAACTTGAGTGTTCCACATGTCACTAAAGCCTTTAAGGATCAGGTTAGCAGGCTTAGAGAGTTGAGTCCTACTGTAGAGAGATTTATGGAGAATAAGGATGATTTTATTTTAGCTATGGAGAGAGGAGGAAATATCATTATAGATTTCAAAAATCTTCTTTTACCCTTCCTCCATGTGGACTACAATCCTATCATTGTTATTCCAACATTACCTTCTTCATTAGTAGCTTTAGGATCTCCCAGTACTGCACCAATGATGAATCCTACAAAGGCTATCAGAAGCTTGACCCCTATGATTCCTCAGAGATCTACACACTATTGATCTACTAAAGCCTTTGTTGCAGCTCCTCCTACCCTGCCGACTGCCATACCTAGGCCTATCCCTCCATCTTCAGAACCTGCTTCCTCAGCTTCGAAAGCCAAATCTCCCTTGGACATATCTAATGTGGATTGACTGTGGGATGTCTTAGTTGATAATGATCTTTATTAACTTTTTTGAATCTTGTATTATTGTTTCATTAATAGTAAAATACTCTTCTATCATTTTTGTGTCTTAAATTCTTTTTGTTAATCACAAAGGGGGAGAAAAGTTTTAAGTTGACTGAATCTTTGCTTATATATGCTACCTATTTTGGGGAGAAGTTTTAGGTTCCCCAAAGTTACCCAAAGGGGGAGAAGTTTTTAAGTTACCTTGAATATCTCTCTCTCTATATATATACTTTCTTTATTTTCCAAAATAACATGGTTCAGTTTTAATTATTCACACCTCTGAAGATATTAGAAAATGTGCTTAACCATGATTAAGAATATACTGAAATAATTTGTGATTATCAAAAAGGGGGAGATTGTTGGACTCACCTATTTTGATAATCTGAAATCATGTTTCACTCATGTGATAATCGTGTTTCATTAATATTCCTTGTGTTTATCAAGAAATAACCATATAGTTTTAATCTCACTACTCTCTTATTTAAGTTTACAGTGAAAAATTTATCTAAGTACAATAGTCACCGATGCAAAGGTCACCGATGGAAAGGTCACTAATGCAAAGTTCACCAATGCAAAGGTCACCGTTGCAAAGGTCACTGTTGCAAAGGTCACCGATGCAAAGGTCACCGATGCAAATGTCACCGATGCAAAGGTCACCGATGCAAAGGTCACCGATGCAAAGGTCACCGATGCAATGGTCACCGATGCAAAGGTCATCGATGCAAAGGTCACCGATGAAAGGTCACCGATGTAAAGGTCTCACCGATGAAAGGTCACTGATGTAAAGGTTACCAATGAAAGATCACCATTGAAGGTTACTACTGAAGGTTACTGTTGAAGGCTACCGATGCACACCTACTGTTGAAGCTTACCATTGTAAAGGATTCCATTACCAGTCTACCGATACTCTTCTAATCCATACCTTATCAAATTCTTAATATTATACTAATGATCATATTTGGTAAATTAATTGCATCTGACATTAATTAATACTAATTGTATACATATCATGAAACCCTATTTGGGGACCGTACGAGGTATGAGGAGGACCGCATGTGGTCTACTTATTCCTGTTATCGAACCTCAAACATAAAAAAGTGGAGACCGGGGAAGAGAGCAGTCCGTGTATAGAAGAAAAGAAAGAGGAACACATGATAAAGAGCTTACTTGCTAGATAAAAGAAATCAAGGAAGAACCATTCAAGAACTTACACTGTGAACCCAAGAACTTAAAGAAGATCATATCGGGTGAACAATTTCAAGGCTTCCTTATGTGATTTATCAACTCTTGATCAACATAAGAAGAATAATACCCTGTTTCTGAAAGTTAGAACCTAGAGTTACGACTATCTATTTTGAGGACAACTTCCAGAGACAGACTCAAACTGAAAATTCTTCATTCCAAGGAGTCAAGAGTTGAACTACAAACACATAGAGCTTTCTAAACTCAATCTTATAATATTAAATCTTCTATGTTTTTTTTTATTTCACATTTCTGAGAAGTGTGTGTGTGTCTGTTACACACACTGTCTCCTATGCTTGAACTAGAGGATACTGAAAAATACTCACATAAAATTTCCCCTAAATTTTATTTCCCACCTATTACTGTGAAAGAGACTATGTGTGGTCTGTATTTTTTGTTTTTCGCACGAAGAACTATGTTAGAGGGTTTTAACCCTAGAAAGTTTGGGAAAATTGTTGTAAAGCCCGATATATGTTGTGTATCAAGTTTATTGTGAATATAAATTGCTTGGTGGTAGGTGATCACAAAGTGGAGAGAATTAAGTCTCGGATTGAGACTGAACCTATTATTTTACTCTGCTGTATGTTATATTTTTTGACACTCAGTTTTTTCTATTTTCCACTACTCATTAATTTCTAAAAAAGAAAGTTGTTTTACATTGACTTTGATAGTTATTTTTGGTTAGTGTTTGTATATGTTTAATTCAGTAAACTTGTTTCAAAAGTTAAAGAAGTGTTTTACACAAATTCAACTATGGACTAATCATCCTTTTAGAAACCTGTTGACCAACTAAACATTTATATATCTACTACCTTAATTAACTAGGCCGTTTCAAAATTGGGAGTTCTTAAGCATAAAGTTTTTAACATAAATTTTAAGTAGGAACTCAATTCACCCCCCTCTTTAGATTCCACTCAGACCAACAATTTACATAATTTGTTCCTATTGATTCCAAATATTTAATATATTTTTCAAAATTCAAAACACATATGTTATAGTAATTAATTTAAAATCGATCTCATTGTTGGAATGAGAAAATGAGTTTTAAAAGATAAAAAATTACAAAAGATTGAAATGTTTATATACATAAATTAATTGTAAAATTAATTAAAATGAACAACATTATATTAACTGATAAAAATATAGTCTATTTTTACTTTTAAACCATTCAATAATCTAATTTAACCTTATAAATTATTTCGATGAAGAATAGTTGTTTTCAATTAAAATTTAGTATATTTTTACTATTAATCAAAACTTGAAAGTTGTAAGAAAAATATCAAAAATTAGTCCAAAGTAAATTTTTATTTACCATTTACAAATAATAAGTTTAAGTTGTCACAATAAATTATTAACATGTCAAAATTCTAATTTAGCAAGGGTTCTCCATTAAAAGGTGCTAAAATTACCCTTTTGAAAAATATAGGTTTATATATATAAAATAGGGTTTATTCATATCCTATGACTGAAAAAAATATGGTGGATGAATATAAAAAATATTTTGTTAAATATATAATATATATATTTCCTTAATTTCATTAAGTAATTGTAATTAACTTAATTTATTAATAAAAAACACAAATAGTTTCTTTATATTTAATTGGTTTATATTTTTTCAAAAATAATTGGTATCCAATGAATTCACCATAAATTTTTTTATAGGTTAGTTATATTTATTCCTCCAAATGTAATTTCAAGGTTATAATGGTCATTTTATACTAATGGCATCTCACGGTATGTTTAAACTCACAATTTCATGAAATAAAATATATTAAAGAATTAAAATTATTTAAATAAAATATTTAATAAAAACATCCGGGTGTTACATATTATGAGGGTGTATGTTGACACCATGGGGAGTATATAGCCTCATATAAAACTAAATAAAACATCCTAAATAACCAATAAATACCCATAATAATATCTAGAGTATGTAGAATCAAATAAAAAATAATAATTCTATAAGAAATATAATACGATAATACTATCATACATACTAACTAATCACACACCAGGATAATCACACATAAAAATAACAAAATGAAAGATAAAAATAAAATAAAAATAGGCTCTATACCATTCTCGAGCCTCATCTCATCCATATCCGAACTCAATCTATGCTATCTATCAGAACAATCCAATTCTAGTACTTTGCCCTACCTAAGACTATGAATATTGAGGTTTTCTTGGGTACACATGTTCCCTGGATTCCCAAACAGAGTGTGAGTACAAAATATAAAGAAACCATCCACATCATCCCAAAAATAATCATTATAGTATTGTACTCAATTGTGATATGAACATAAAATAAATAAAAATAAATAAATAAAATACTACCAATAATCCCCAAGTTCTAAGATGACACCTAGGATCGATCAAAATTTCTTTAGACAATGTTGGATGTCTTTGAGAATGTAGTATAATAGTGCCAAGGGTTGGGTAAATGTAGGAATATAATATTATCATAAGTATATATGATCATATAGGAGGAAGAGAGTAATACCTGAATTATCTCATATATAAATCTAAAGTATGTAAAATCACTCATAGGGTATATAATACCACATGTATTATCTCATATATACATATAAAGCATTTATAATAACTCAGGTGTAAATTCACCATATCCAGATCATCTCATATATATATCTTATTAAGGGGTAGTGTGTACCTCCTATCCATATCACATATATAAATAACATTTTTTAGTAGTGTGTCCCTCCCATCCATCTAATTTATTACATTACTTGGTTATCGAGGGGTGGGGGGGGGGGGGGTGGATAGAACATCACTCCAGAACATCTCATATATTATATAAAATTTGGGGAAGTTAATCTCTACTATAATGTATCATCAAGTGGAATAGTTCCCATATAATATTATCTCATATATCATATCGAGGAGAGGGGGGATAACACTCATACCATAATATCTCATAGCATAATAATATGGGTTATCCATTTGTCCAAACCCATCAAACTTAACTAAGTCCACCCTCTCAAGTACATGACCTATCAACACCACTAGATCCATACTTGGATAAAACGAGAATAACCTCACTACACTACCCCTCTTAGGGTCCAAAACAATATTTGGGACCTACCGTGGTCCCCTAAGTCACAACATAGCCTAGAAACCCTACCTAGGTTCCTTTATTTCATTCTAAACATAAGGAATCAGGATATACACTCAAAGTTAATAACATTACTCAACATTACAATAATCATATTATGGCCTCACAAGCGTCATAAGAGTATCTACACTGATATCTCTCTAGAGAGATGGAATAACACTAATCTCACTTCCCAAGTCATAGGTTAGTCCTATAATGCCGAAAATATATGAAATAATACCTGAGGGATACTCACCCAAATGATCATATATTAACGACCAAGGAACACCTACCCCATGCTCTAATCAACAAGACCAAAGGCTATAAGGAATCTCAAGATTCCTCATGGTCTATCCCAAGGGCAATAATTTTTTATCACTACTCTACCCTACCTATAGGAGAAAAAATTCATCTGTATCATGGCCCAATATACTCCTATAGTTCATTAAATCCTACAAGGTTTCATATATCACATGGTATATAGTTATAGTTAAGTTCTTCATCATTGGTTGTTGAGGGATCAACTTGTTCTCAAGGGTACATCTTTGACCAATGCTAATGCATTTATTTTGTGTGAGTTTAAATGAGGAATTTTATTCTAAATAAACATACAATCACATAGAAGTGTCAATATTTCATATCACATACTACATAAAAAAATTCATCTACTTAGAGAGAGGTTCAATGGACCACCTAACCAAGTACCAGATTTATTCCCTTTAATGTAAGATCATCCACCCACTTTAAAGCTTATCCAAGACTGTTTGGAAACTGTCCATCCACAAGAGTCCATAACTACTCCATTAAATCATCCAAATTAATTATAAAATCAATATAAATAATGAATACATTATTATAAACCTAATTTTTTTTTTTAAAATTTAAGGAATAATCAAGAATCACTCACCAATTGATTTTTAGAGGTCAAATCCTTGAGAAAATGGGTGTTCACTTCCCTCATCATCAATATAAACCATAAATAAATAAAATAACTAATTTATTCTTTCATTTAATCCATTGATAAATCCAAAAATTCATAAAATCTTTAAATAATTGAGCGAAGCGACAAACCTCTTTGAATATGCACAAAACCTAGTGCAGTCATCTACCATGGAACATAATTAGCTTAGATGAGAAAAGACCCTTTTATATAAAGATTATT
Organism: Viscum album; assembly: GCA_963277665.1. Lineage (NCBI taxonomy): Eukaryota > Viridiplantae > Streptophyta > Magnoliopsida > Santalales > Viscaceae > Viscum > Viscum album. The sequence continues at coordinate 1,300,948,739 of OY728121.1, forward strand.
AAACCATGATTTTTTGTAATGATCACTCAATCCATTTCTAGGTAAAAAATAATCAAAAAGAAAGAGGGGAAGAAACCAAGAAAAAATCAATACAATGTTTTAGATTTACCTCAAGAAATATTTTGGATAAAATGACACTTAAATATGTTATGGAATGGAGGGATAAACCATATTGTAATATTGGGAGATCATAGTGGGTTTGGTAGGGTAAGTGGCACTATTTTATAAAAGAAGAAACACCCCATAAAATTTTAAAACACTTAAAATTTAGTTTTTATTTAACTTAATATATTTTTCTAAAAGAAATCCCATATATGTAATGCATTGAAAACCGTATACAAGGATTACCCATAAAAAACTCCATATGTAATATATATATGTCCTGGGTAATATTTTTTAGATAATGTAAGGTTTTTTCCTTGAAGAAAAATCAATACATAATATAAATTAAACACGTAAGTTTTTTCCATAAAAAGGGCCCTTACATTATATATTTATATGATATGTAATATTTTCATTCCTTACATATTTATTTTACTTTATAGAAAAATATATACAAAAAAATATTTCTATTACATATGTTGTTTCCTTTGGTAGAAAAACCATTACACAACATTTTTTACTCATTTTTAACTTATTAATTCAATACAAAATTTATTTTGAATGCATATGTATAATGCCAAGACCCAAATCAACCAGTATTGGATGAGGTTACCAATGAATTTATGCATGACCCCCTATATGCCTGAGGCTATTGACTAGTGGTGAGGACCTAAGTGGAAACATGTGGAGACTATTCCCTTGGAAACTAATATCCCACATTCATAAATACAAGAGAAGTAATGATAAAATAATTGTACCATTAATACCTACATCAATATGATGGAACCAAAAAGGAAAAAATATCCATGTTATAACAAATGGTATACAATTGTAATACTAAATCAATAAGATCCCCACATGCGGTGGATCAATGTACCAAAAAAAATATAGAAATATAATTGAGGAATGATAACAAAAGATCCCAAGGTCTATCCGGGCATCACCTCAATCCACCCTGCTTCTGCTGCTCAACTTCCCAACATAGGGTCCATTCCATTCACTAGATCCTTGACTATAAAATCAGCACACACATAGATATTATTTTGTAGGATGTGAATATATAACCTATTTGGACACCAACAATTCTTCCTTATCATAAGTTTAGTATTTGTATATAATGGTGTATATAATGATAGGAAAAGAAACTTAAGTAATCATACAACAGATTGAGTCATCATACATCAACCCAGACCCCAGAAACCCTAATCTTACCTACTTGAGAACTATAATAGAAGGTATTTTACATCAATCTAGCTAAATAATGTAAATAAGGTTGCACAAATTAGCCAACGGCTCAACCATCTCATCGATGGATATCCACTATAAAATTAAAACCAAGTTATTCATATCGTCCCCTGACTCAATCATATGATGATGGATAAACACAATATAAACAACATGATATCACAATTTATTCCAAAACTCAACCACATCATCGATATATAACCAATATATAATCAATATGTATAGCACAAACAAACCACACAATAGAGTTCTCATTTGGCTATCTGCACACCCACATGCTAACTATATCACACAATAAGTCTGTCATATAGATATACTTATACCCACATACCAATCAAATCACATCACAAGGTTCTCAAAGGGATATACATGAAACAAAATGAAAATAAAATATACATCTTTATATAAATTTAGTAACAATCAAAGGAATTATTACCTCAAGCATAACACAGTCCAATTTAAATAAACCACCACCCAATTTGATTCTAACTCCCAAAATCTCTATAATCAAGACTAAATTCATCACATTAGAATTGTATAATGAATATCCAAAAATAAATAAACATATGAGGTTAATGAATAGGTTTTTGGGCAAATAAGAAACACCTTTTATGGGCATTAAATAAAAATTTCTTTTAATTTTCTATTTCCTAAAACCTATAGAGAGGATCTTCCATGTTGAATTTATAATTATATTATTTAGATAAGGAATAAATGAAAAATTCATATTAGGATAATTTCTTTGATGAAATTTTTGATATTTTTAAAAACCTTTTTATTACCTTTATTTTACTGTAAGGATTCAAGTGTAGAATCCCTATAGAAGTGAACGACACATGCTACATTGATCTTTGAGAAATACTAATTGATTTCTAGGTACTGGAATAGTGAATTAAATGTATGCTTTTGTTTGTCTTGATTGCTCCAAGATCCTTTAGGCTTAAAGGATTTCTTCTCATTATTGATAGGAAGAGAGGAGGAATTCGAGAGATAGAGAAGTCCGTTGTGCGTAACGATTCTCTATCCTAGATTTTCAATTAACCATATACAATAGATATTACCATATATTTATAGAGCATAGGTTTAGGTTAAAACATTAATAAATTGCATATAGGGCCTTAAATAATATTATAATCTTTTGTAAACCCCATGCCATATAATAATAATACTATTATTATTTTATGGCATGAGATAACTCTTTAAATGACAAATATTATATTAGGGTCTTATAAATTAATATTTATTAGTGGAAACAATCTTAGTCTGCTTGAAATTCTCATCATTTATTGAATACCTGGGTGAATATTTTATTCACTAAAATAAATATTTTATTAACAAAGAGGTGAATAAATATTTATTAAATATTTAATAAATATATCAAATACTTTATCCACAATCCAATGAATAATTTTTTATTAAATATTCATCTAATTAAATAAATAAATTATTTAATCAATAAATAATTGTTTTTTACCTTGTGAATATTAGAGATCAATAAAACATCAATAAAATTATTCCCCATTCATGAGAATAATATCTATTCAAATAATTAAATCCAAAGTTTATTTATTGGATATCAATGGAAAAAATTAGTGTGTGACCCTCTCGGATTTGTTCTCTTTGATATTAGGCAAGTATGCCTAAAATTCAAGAATATTGTCTATCAATGGGTCATGGTACCCAAGATAAATAACTTAATGGTGCAACACTAAAAATAACATACGAGCACTCATTGTGTAATATAATACCTTTGTCCCAATATCTCTTCCTATATGTTTTATATCTATGTTATCAACCTATATTCTTGATATATTTTTCTTTACATATCTGAAATTAACATAGTTACACCATGGATATAGAATTTAATGCTACCATTATATTTCAATCAAAGTGTTGGGATATCAGCTTCCATAAATATGGAAGGGACAAATCCTTCCCTAACTTCTATTAGTAACATGTCATCCATGATGCACCCAATGTACCCTAATTACCACAAACATATGACATGATAGTTTTTTCAGTAAATCTAAGTGCATGAGTCCTAACATGCGTTAATTATAATATTAATGTCTAATGACCATTACACATTCTCGCAGATAAGAATATATGATGACACCAAAACATGTGTAATTACTACTCATGGGGCTGTTATCATAATCTCCTGTATTGAAGATTTCCATGTATGAAATTCATGAGAAGAAGCCTCATTCACTTATGAGTACTCAATCCTAATAGTATATGTAACTTGCACCCTTGAATATTAGGTAATTTGACCATAGAATTTGTTTTAATAATATCATCACAACATTTGAAGGTTCTCATCATAGTGTAGAATTGTTATGCCCTTTTTAATGTGACATATAACCTAGTATATTATCACATCATTTTTTTATAGATTAACAATCAACATATGATAATAAATTTAAATTAATATTCACATATTTGAATATATATGTAATATTAAGTACAAAATTAGTTTTTACTGGGGCACCAACTCCAAGAAACTCCCTCTTGAAAAAGAGAGAACACATAAAATCCTATTTTTTCTCACATGTAGAAACATGATTCTACTAAGTTTGGATACAACATCTAGGACTATCATGTTTCCATAGATAGTATTGAAAAAAGTCACATCTATTTATAGAAAATATATTTACTAAAACATTAATATCTTGAGAAAATCTCTCAAGGAGTGATATAACAAATTATCCACAAATTATTCCCATGTAAAAGTATTAACATCCATACCGAATCCATAATCAATGATTATCATGATAATGATAAATTTGTTTTCTTGGTATTAAACAAAATCATAACATGAGGTTTCTAAACCAATCCTTAATCCGCAATACAAACTGCAACATTCTTAGATATTGTAGATATAGCTACCATTTGTTGTAATAAGTTTTTTTTTTTCAGATTACCTTTGCCTTTTCTATGATACTAGATGAAATTTAACAAAGTGTAAACAAGTGTTCAATTCCCCTAATTACTAGTATTATCACTTCCCCGAATGCTAGGAACTCATCCAATTTTACTTTTCCATGTAAGGTCTGATAGTTATATCTACAAGTCTATGAAATTATGTTGGAACCTTTTTATATTAACCTATTATGATTTATGCCTTATTAATATCAAATTTTATTACATATAATGGAACATGATATGAATTACTAGAACTTAAGATTATTAAATTAATTTAACCTCCAAAATATCTTCCTATTACCATGCATAATCTACTGAAAGGATTATATGTCAATGAAAATTCAGTCCTGAATTGTTTCAAATTTTGTTTTTAGTAATCTTTTAATGTATGGACTATGATTAGATTTATAAAATTCTAGATCTATTTTTTAGATCTTATTTCTAAGAATGTAGATACTACATTAAGTCAAACTTAGAGATATTTCATTTCTTTGTATTAACATACTATTAAGACATAATAGCTATTTTCATATGTTATCAACATATTTATCTTGAAAACCTAAATCACACCCACTAACTATCTAGATACACATGTTACTCATTCATTTCCAAATAAATATTCTAGGATCACTAAGCAAGATTTTTTCAAAAATGAGTTTAAATAATCTTCATATATTATTGGCATCTATTGATGTCCCCACCATTTTAGTTAGGTCTAGTAGACATATACTATAGGTCCCATATTTTGGTTACATTATATATAAATCTTCTATAATGATTATTATAAATTATGAGGCCTTGTAAATAAAACCACTATATAATTATCAAAGATATATTCATTGGTAAGTAGAATCAAAAATGATTTTAGTCCTGATGATTGGTGAATAAGTTTTTTCATTGAATAAACTTTCAATAATATATCATTTAATATTGGTACTATCTTGTACATTCAATGTTATGTTTCTATTGAATACTTACTTGTAGTATCAATTCTTAGATACATTAAATATAAACCATCACTGAATTCCAACACATGGAATCCATTAATTGAATTTGTACATACTTGTACATGGTAGCATATTACTATTTAATACTTATTTATAAGAATATTTATTCTGGAATAATAATATATCTATAACCCACCATGGTAAAAATAAAACACCTATTTTTTTTATGAATTCCTACATTTTATTGTCTTTAGAACTACTCCTCTAAATAAGCTTGGTGAAGTGTATTATTCCTCTGCTAACTCATGTGAAACTAGGGCCTTATCCTATAAAAGTTATTTCATCTACCAATATATTTAAATATATAGGCTTATTTTATGGAAATATAATCTATCTTGACTAGATGTTAATATAATTAGTGTCTATAATGTCATAAAATCAAATATAACTTTGTGTTTTGATGTTAATTTTTTCTAAGGTCATATTTTAAGTAATGGGTTTAAACAAAACTTGGGTAAGTGTTCTAATTTATTATTATCATGTCACATTTGATTTGATATCCATTAGATAATATAGTTGGAGTATAGTTATTTTTTTAACTTATATTTAAAAAATATGTCTTTAATGGAATAATGAAAGATTTTCTATATACATAAGAATCAACATTGATCTTCCTTTTACTACCATCATGACACTAATAAGGAAATTCTAGTTATGGATAACCTTTAATCCACATATATGTTTAATGATTGGTTGGAAAATATTTTATCTGATGGTCAATCTCAATTATTCCTCAGTATTTTCAAAGTGAAATCATTTACTGAAATGATTATTTCTAAAATTTATTAATGGAATAACAGGAAGTATATAAAGTTACCATTATTTTAAAAGGTTAATTTAGCCATGTGAACCAACCCTAAAAATATTTATAATATACCTTTATTTAAAAATATTTCTTTATCTAAAACATGATTAGTAGTTTTTTGCATATCCAGTATCATAGCTTAATTGAGACTAAAACACTTTTATTGGTATAAATAGATCAACTAATATTAGTTTTATTTGATAAATATTTATATTTTCCCTGTCGAGGAAGAGTCATATATTTTATATTCACTATTAATTACATTTGATATATGTGATTCAAGAGTTTCTAAACTGTTTGTCTAGTATTAAAGTACCATAACAAAATTTATTCCAATAATGAAATACTATCTCATTGTTTCTAATTGAAAACTAATATAAATGTTTTTATAAAAATTATTAAAAACTTTAATCAATTCTATATATCAACGAGAAATAGTGAGAACCCCTTCTCTATCGTATGAATCAGCATTTCTCATCTCCTTTTGAGTTCACTCTATAACCTTTATATTATTGCTCATTTCCTATATTTAAATACATGTATGGTGTAAGTATATTGTATTTAATACATAATTATTGAAGAGAAACTTTATAAATATACATGAAGTGGATGAAACTAATCTCCTCTTTAATTCATTCCAATTTCGTTTCTAATTTCCATTATTTTGACATAAGAAGCAAATAACTATCTATTTATTTTTCTGAATTAGAATATTTTGACTCTTTAAAGGATGTCTTAAAGGATATTTTGGTTTTATATTATACATTGGATCTTCAAACTTGTCTTTAAAAATTTTCATTGAAAGGGGTAGAGAATTTTTTTAACTAATCTTTATCTGCCAGTTGAAGTATGGATAAAAGTATCCTAAGTGACTTATCCATTTAATCCATTTGGACTTAGGAAAATAAGAATAATCTTGTTGGTAAGGATAATAAGATAATGTTAATGGATAAATACTTATCCAAGGAAAAGACTAATTTTTACAAATGATCAATATACCCCAACATTTTGTAGTCACGATTATTATCTAGATTACCTTATTCTTGTTTACACTAATATAGTTCTTTGATAGTCTTATTTATATCTAGAATTTCCTTCTCTTTTTTAAGAGATTGAAGATGTGATATTTTGGTGTAAGAATCCATGTATTTATACTATATCATCAACTCTTCGAATATAGTAGATAACATAATACAACATACATCGGAATCTACCTCAACATATATCTAGTAGAATTTTTTTTCACCTTTTCTATCCTATTGTGGTGGCAGAATTGGGTAGGGGTTCTGATTATATAATATAATTTTTTAATAATAATGAATCACATTAATGATTATACCACATCTAAAAATTTTTACTTTTAAAGAAGTACCATTATTTAAGGAATGATTACAATGTTTTTGTGGGTTATCTTGTCATTTTATATAGTAGTAAAAAATTAATTATTAACAATTTTCTTGATTAAAAACTATGTGAGAAATAATAATAATTAAATTTTTATTAAATCTCACACTATTTTATCAAGTGTCAACAATCCACACCACTAGAATAAGAATGTATAGTTTCCTGGACATTCTAGTGGAAAGTATCCATATTACCCTTGATATAACCTTAACAAGGGTTGTTCTAGCTACTTGAAGGTATTTAGGTGGGAAGGTCTTTTCAAACCACTGTCTTTCAGCTCATGATACATTGAGTGGTTTCCCTTATCCATAAGTATTGATTTTTATTTCCTCAACACTTTCCTCAAAATTTAATCAAGTCTAGAAAGGCATACTCCTCTTCATGTAAAATGATTAATTCAACCTAAAACCTTCATAATAAATCCCCTTAAAAATATAAGTGTCTCAACAAGGGTTGGTCAAAAACTTAGTTCTATTGGTTTCATACCTAATAAAGTAATGGAAGGCCAAGTCTAAATTAATATATAGTTAAGGTATTTTATTTATTATACATAATTTTTTTATTGTTTTATCCATTAAATGACTTATTAATATGAAGTGGATTTTAAATAATTAATTAAACATTTTGGATAAATCATTTACACAAAATCCATTTATTTAAATTTCATAATTTTCACATTAATTAATTTATTTATGTGATCACCGTCTTGCATCTATAAAATAAAAAATGATTAGGTAGAAATAAATAAATAAATAAATAAATTACATGATTAGAGGTTTGTCTAAAATTTTATTTATTAAGTGGATAATAAATCAACTTTTGAACTATAGGAAATGAGTCATTGTTCCAGTCTTGGCATGAGTTGAATAATTTCACCTATCAACCTATGTATCACTAGAGTTGGCATCATCTAGGTTCTAACTTGAATCACCTCCACACACCTTGGGATACTATGTTTATTACATGCATTTATAACTCACTCACTAGTGTGGGGATCCAAAGGATTGGTTAAGGGGAATTACAAAAATAACCTTGGGCATGTAGGGCCTACATAATAATAAATGGAGGGATGAATCATAATAAAACATCTTTATTTTAATAATTATTATCTGTGAACCACTGAAATAAATCAAATTAAATAATTCAAAGATATAAAATAGTCTTGTTCAAGCTCATGAATGGTCATGCGCATGAAACAAATACAATTGTATAACTAGTTAATGCTCATTTCTAAATTAGCTTGCATTAATTAATTAATTCCCTTTCATTTTAATGCCCATCCAAATTCTCTTGGAGATTCCCATCATTAAAATCATTAATTTAAAATAAAAGGAATAACCAATAATGATAGATTATTATAATAAATTAATTTATCATTTAATGATTCTTTAAAATCATTTTTAAATTGTCAAGCACACCATGTATTCTAATCAATAAAATTTGATTGTAAGGATGTAGTTTAATAATTTCATGTAATTTAATTCCTTTAGTTATTGGGAGACTATATATTTTTCACTTAAAATATACACACTATGTACCTTTATTTCCATGTACCCGAGATACATGCTTTGGCCTTTAGCGTGCACCTTAGTTGGACTATATAGTGTGTACAGGCCAACAACACACTATAGATTGCACTTTACATGTGTCTGTAGAACCCACCAAAAGACTCAGAATGTTCTTTAAATATAGGAACACATGATGTGTACTATAACAAACCAAGAGTTTATGATATGTATCTTTTTAAACAAATTTAATCTCTTTGATAGCTTATGTTGCATGTAACACATAACTTAAACAGATAATGAAATATTATTATGTGATCATTATAACCTAGCTGTTAAATTAGAGGGTATGAATATTATATACCAAATTCTTAAATATATAATTTTCTAATAATTGTTAATTTATTAATTAATTATTTTTCAATAAGTAATTTAGTTTTAGAAAAGTCATTTTATTCTTCAAAAGTATGTTTTCTTCAAAAAATGGAGTGTCTTTCATTTTATTAATGAATATTATAATTAATTTCTTGAATTTATAGTGAATTTATTTGAAAAAATTAATTTCATTTTTGGTTCATCATGTCAAAATTATATTAAGATTAATTTTTGAAAGTTTCCTAGAGAGATTAATTTTTTAGTGAATAGTGAAAATACTCATTTTTATAACTCTCATTTTATTTATAATAAAAAGTAATTTTATGATTTGAAATTTATCTCAACGTAACTTAAGTAATATTTAGTTATATATTATATAATTAATCACATTTATACAATATTTATATATATTTTTTGTATAAGTACAATTTTTGGGCTTAAAAATACATTTTTATGAAAAAGTGTTGTTCATGGCATTTTGATGATTTAATTTTAAATTTAATTATGAAAATTATAAGTTTTAAAATTTTAAATATGGATTAAATATTTTTAATTATGTGGTCCAAAATAATTAATAAGGAAAATTTCCTTTTAAGGCATAAAAAAGTTACCATGGTAAAAACAATTTACCGCAATATAGTTAAAATAATGTAGCTGGTTAATGTTAAAAGGTGAAATCTTAGAATATATAAAATCTAAAAAATTAAATGGGGTTTTTATGTGTTTTAATACCCTAATTAGTATTTAAGAAATTAATTATAAATGATTTTTTTAATTAATTCCACCCAAAAGTGGTTATCTTTAAATAAAAAATAATCATTATTTAATCACTTAAAACCACCCCTCCTCATATATAAATACCCCATTCCCTCATAACTTATAAAAACAATCTATCTTGACACAAAAAATACAAGTTATATTCCCAAAATCCTTACCTAAGTTATGGAGGTCCTGTTCTTCTAAAAAGACCTGACCATATTCCCATAAGAGGATATCCAATGAAGGATTCTCTAAGAGAAGGTAATCATCTTTTCTAACTCATTCAATTTTATTTCTTCTTCTACTTACTATTAACGTGTTATACTAATTATAAATCAATCACTCTAGTATCATAAATTTATTTATATGTTATTATTTTATGGGGTAACCATTTTCCATCTCTTCTCCATACTACGAAAATTGGAAACATCGCTTGTGTGTACGTACGACTTACCATCTCCATGTAGCGGTGTAATTCGTTTTTCATCACTACTTAGATGGTTATAATGATGGAAATAATATATATGATAATTATGACATTATATTGATTCTAGAAAATTAATATACCATAAAATTACTTATAATTTTAATTATTTGGAAATGATATCATCGCCTGTGCATCCACATAGTTTATCATCTCCATGAAGCACTGCGATTCATTTTCTATTTTAAACATTTAATAATGATTATAAAATTGTATTTAATTACTGAATATAATATATATAAAATTAATATCATTATGGGGATATAAACATGAGAAAACAATGTAATTAACACTTAAAACAGAGTATACTGAAATATTACTAATGAATGGGTGGAAATATATTATAAAAGAATCATATAATATTTTATAAATATTAATATATTTCTAGTATAAATAAATAAAAATTTTAAAACAATTATGCATGAGTTTTTCACACATTTTAAGTAATTCGAACATGGGTTAAGGTACTTCATCTCAATTTTATTTCATTGAGGCATATTTTGATGTTACACACCTATATTATTTTCTATAGTGTATATATTTTTTTTACTTTGAGATGTTATATCATGAATTTATTAATTCTGATGATATTTAATGTTTTTTAAATGTTATTATTTCATCGGGCATACTATTTGACTGATTAAAAAATTGTAACGGATTATTTCACAATATCATCTTTATTCGAGATTTTTTATGTTCACATCTCCCTTGGGTGAATTGTTTTGTTTCTCCATATTGAAATTAATATATTTTATTATCCTAATCTTTTTCATTCACGTTTTCAAGTAATATCATTCTTCCCCTATTGGTACTTATAATTATTGAGAAAATGTTTTTAATAAAATATGACTTTATTTCTCTTCTCGGTTAGAAATATGCTTTCATAGAAATCTGTATTTTATAAAATGGTTTTCAAAAATGATTTTTAAAGACATTATTTACCCATTTTTACAATTTTGTTTGAAAATAATCTTCATGCTGATTTCAAAATAATGCCCATTTGGATTTTACTGAAAATGTGGAAGGAATCATTTCATTAATGTGTATAACATATATGTAATTTACTACTTTCATGAACATGAAATGTTTTAAATATTATTTTACATGTTTTCAAATTTTATCTTCAAATAAAAGTATTTTCAAAATGTTTTTTTTAACTTTTCATTTTAAAATTTGATTTTCAGAATGAAATGGATATTTTCTTCATGAAAGTTTTTAAAAATATTTTTATTCATTAATAAATTATACCATTTATTTTACTTGTGATACACTAAGGATATGTTACTTTGATATCAACATTATTCTTTATTTATATGATTTATGATCAGTTTGATTGTGAATATGCTATTTTTATACCGTTCAACATATTAATCTATATGGTTTATGATTATGTTCATTTGACTGTGGTAAGTATTATCATTTCACATGTTAGTTTTTAATATAAATGTTTATTTCCATTATGCATAACTATTTGATATGAGGAATGCATTAGGATTAATAAGTGATGGGTAGGGCTCGTTTTAGCCCCTTGATGCATCTGTAGGTCTCAAAAGAAAAATTAGTTTTGGGTATTGGCCACAACCTTACCTGTTTATGTATTGTGTCTTGATTGAAGACTTTTTGGTATGTTTATAGAATTATAAATTCCCTAATTATGAGATTTGTTATTGATATTACATGTGACTATTCAATTATTATAATATCTATGTTTAAGTTTCATTCTCACGTGAGTATTTATGTGGAATTATATGATCAAATTTTATTCCTACCATATAATTATAAATTTAATGATTAAATGAATTTTTTTTAAGTTATTTACCTTTATATATTTTTTATGTCTTAGTTACTCATATCTCTCTCTGTACACTTTCCATTATTGAGCATATAATCTCACCACTTTCTTATTTTTTCTCTAGGATTCCAAGAATTTTATTATGATTGATATATAGGTTTAATATAGGAGAATAATGATGTTTTTAAAGGATTCAATATGTTTTATTTTATATTTTAAATTGTAATTTTGGATTAACATATGTATGTATTTTTCCAAAACTACTAAATTGTTTAGTCCTTTAGGATGTGATAGTTTAGTAGAAAAATTGGAAAATATATTAAAAAAACATATATCAGGGAAACATAATCCTTTAACAAAATTTGAGAATATTCCAAATGTTTTCAAGCTTATGATTTTGATATTATTTAGACATAAATTTTCAATTTAAGTTAAGTTGAATTTTTGTTTCTTGGATGGGATTAAGCCAATATTTTGAAGGAACTAGTCTTCTAAACATTATCATCATATGAGGACATAATATCATTTTTTAATAAGATAGAGAATGAATTATTTAAGTATTATGGATTCAAATGGAACATAGAGAAGAAGAGTACATAAGGGACAAATATAGATAAATGTTGGAAAATAAAGAAGGATTTTACAACTAATTATAATTATGGAAGGAAACACCTTGATACATGATTAAAATGAAAATGAGTTTGCTTTAAGAGTAAAAAAAGGCCTCTATACTCATAATTTCATGGGTAAGAAAGAATTTTCCAATGTGGAATGCTTAAATAATATATAGATATAGAAATACACAAATAAATTCCCTAAGAATCAAGGGAATATACCTAAGAACAATATAAGGGAACATGATCAATATTAGGCTGTTGATACAATAGAAGTAGAATAATTTACATTCTTATGTATTTGGATCCATGAAATATATTGTTGAATTATTTTATTGATGATATTATTGAAACATTTTAGGATTGTACTATAGTACTATTTATTAAAGTATCTGGAAGCATGTATCGATTGTTACATAGAAAACTTATCCAGTGGTAAGCTGAACTTCTTAGAAAACACATTATTAAAGGAAAGATAACCCTAAATATGTTACTAATGTTGAGATAATGATGTTAGGATGAAGATATTATTAATATAAATAATGTAAATTGGATAGTATTGACTACCTTAGAAATGATAAATGATTTATTAGAAATGTGGTTTATGCTACCATTAATAGTGCTGTTTTTCTTGATTTAAGAAAAATATCCAATAATCTATGGAATAAGGTATAATGTGTTTTTTTAAAATGGATTTATGGTAATTCAGGTTATTACCATTTTTCAAGAAAATAAATGATGTAGGTTTTCACATTTCTGGTATGTGATGATTAATGTCTACTTAATATTGTTTGATAGGTTAATGATAAGTTCATTTGGGAAATTCTATGAACTTATTTCTATAGTTTTGGATATTGATATTTTAGAGGGGATATAAGGATAACCAATTATGAAATGGTTTAATTTGAACTTTGTACAAGGTTTAATGATTAATTTATTTATTCATATTGGATAGCTTTTTCCTACCATATTGGGTTTGGAATATAGTTTGATAGAGACAGAAAAAATTGTCACTCTTTATAGATCTTACAATCTGTTAAAAGTGAATTTTAGTGCTTCAGATAAAAAAAATTCATTTTGGGATATTCATTTCTTCGAGTAAGTGATGAAATTACTATGGTCTTTGTAACTGTATTTCCAAATACTCCTTGAAATAATGATGTAATGTGGGTTATTATATTTTTTTGAATAGAAAATAAAACATATGAGATAACCATTGAGGTTAAAAAAATTATTTAATATTGAATATATTAAGGTTATTTATGGGATTTTTTAAGTATTATATTAATATAGATTTATAAAAAGGAAAACGCATAGGTTAGATAATAACCCATTATATCTAGAAAGTTCGTGAGGCTTGAACCCACAACCGAAGGGTGATAATGATGCATCACCTACCATTGGCCTATGTGGTGTACTAGTTAGTATAACATAGTATTTATTTACTTAACTATATAAAATATAAAGTATAAGTTCTTAGGATTATTATAAATAGATAATTTTGGAATTTTGTTTGAGGAATAAAGGTTGAATTGTATTCTAGAGAAAAAAGATGAGTTCTTGGTGGAAATTGTTTAAAGGATGAGACTCTACCTATAAAGTAATTTTATTTACTTATGTTATTAATATAGCAAGTAAAATAATTCCTCAATTATAGTAAAAGTATTTTTTTACAAAAAAAAATATTCTTTTACTTTTCTTACTAAGTGATCAATGGAATTTTTAATCAATCACAAATTTATGGTTTTATGATGGTTAAATTTCTAATGACCTGGTTCTCTGTCTCTCCTCATAAGTCTTTGATAGTTATATTTCAATTAAATGTATATATTTTCACTTTAAACTAACTTTATCTTATTTAGAATCCTAGTTTTTGTAAACTTTCACATTTCTCTTTCCTCATTTTTAAGAGGAAGTTTTTTATCCCTTTTTAAGATGTTGTATTTCCCCAATGGAATTTTCAAATACCAACATTTGATTTTTGAATTAAAATTTCAAATTTTCCAGATGAAATTTATTTAATTTTGGGAGAATGTGACACTCCAAAATTTTATATTATGACTATTTTTAAATAAATTCAATCACTTCAATATCTTATGTTTCACGTGACACAAAACTTAAATGAAAAATGAAATATTATTATGTGATAGATATAACATAGTTGTTAAATTGGTGGGTATGACTTTTATTAAGGAAATTATGAAGTATGTAATTTTAATTATCATCATTAATGTATTAATTAATTATTTGTGAATAAGAACTTTGTTTTTATAAAAGTCATTTTATTCTTCAAAAACACATTTTCTTCAAAAATGGATTTTCATTCATTTTATGATTGAATAGTATAATTAATTTCTTGTAGGTTTAGAGAATTTATATTAGAAAACTAATTTCATATTTGGATTCATCATGTAAAAATCATATTAAGAATAATTTTTGAGTATTTTCTGAAAAGAGTAACGAATAGTGAAAAAATACCGATTTTTTATATAACCCTCATTTTATTTATATTAAAAAGGATTTTTTTATTTATAATTTTTCTCAAATTAAATTAATTACTATTTAATAGGATATTATATAATTTATTAAATTTAAATAATCCTTATAACTTATTTAGTTATAAGTACATTTTTTGGGCTTAAAAACACATTTTTCCAAAAAACTATTTTACATTGTGTTTTGACTTTCTAATTTTAAATTTAATTATGAAACTTATGTGTTCTATATTTTTAAAAATTTATTTGTTATTTTCAACCAGGGGTTCAAAATTAAGTAATGATTTCATTTTCATTTTTAGGAATAAAAAAGTTACTGTGGTAATTTGTTTACCACATTATTGGAGAAATAATGCAGCGGGTAAAAGTCAAAAGGTAAAGGCATTAAATAACTAAAAAATACAAAATTTCAAGAATTTTTGATTTATTTAATGACCCTAAAAATTATATATGACATTAATTTTCAACCAAATTAGTTGGAATTAAGACCACCCAAAAATGGTTAGCTTTAAATACGAAATAATCGTATTTAATCACTTTAAACCACCCTCCTCACATTTAAATACACCCATTCCATCCTTACTTCTCCAAACCATATATATAGAATTAAACCATCAAATACATATTCCAAAAATAATTATGTAAGTTATACTGGTCCTATTATTCCAAAAACACCAAGCCTATTGTCCCTAGGAGGAGATCCAAAGTAGGATTCTTTAAGAGAAGGTAATCATCCTTCCTAACTCATTCAATTATATCTCTCCCTATGATCCCTATAAATGTGTTGTAAAAATTATATAGTAATAAATATAATTTAACCAATTCATTGATACATTGATATATTTTTGGGATAACCATTTTCCATATCTTTATATACTATGAAAATTGAAAACATCGCTCGTGTGTAAGTACAACATACTGTCACCATGTTGCAATGTAATTCATTTTTCATCACCAATTTTCTGGGATGGTTATAATGATGTAAATAATGGATATATAGGATAATTATTAAATGAAATTGATTTTGAAAAATTAATATACCATCCACTTCCTTACCCTTTCTTCCATTTATAAATGATATCATCTCTCATGCGTACGCACGACTTACCTTCTCCACGAGGTTATATGATTAATTTTCTATGTTAAACATTAAATAATGGGTTTTAAAATATATTTAATGATTAAATAATATGTTTATGACATTAATATTATTCTGGATATGATGTATCTATATCCTATACAAGAGAATCAGGAATTTTAAGACAAAAAAAGCATGAGAAAATAGAAAAGTTAACACCTGAAATAGTGAAAATAATGAAATATTACTAATTAATGAGTGGTATGATGTTATAGAAGGATAATATAAGTTTTTTAAAAAATTAATTTTTTTCTGGTATAAATTAATAACATTTTTAAAACAATTATAATTTAGTTTTGAACATTTTTTTAGGAAGTTGAAACCGAGGTAATGGAATTTGTCTTAATTTTCTTTCATTACAGCATATTTTGATGTTATGCTCCTATATTTATTTTTAATCTGTATATATATTTATTATTTAAAATTTTATATAATGAAATAATTTATTCTCTTTATATTTAATGTTTTATTAAATTTTTATATTTCAAGGGGCATACAATTTGACTAATTACAAAGTGGCAAGGTACCATTTCTGAATCTCATCATTATTCTTGATTGGTTATGTTTGTGTCTCCCTTGGGAGAATTAATTGATATTTACATATTTAAATAAATATATTTTATTATAATTTGTTTATTCATGAAAATTTTCAGATAATATTACCATTATTCCCATCTTTGGTACTTATAATGATTAAGAAAATATTTTTAAGAAAATTCAACTTTATTTCTATTTTTGATCAAAAATATGTTTTCATAAATACATTTTTTTTCTAAAAATATTTAAAAAAGGTTTTTAAACTTTTAGAAATGATTTATTAAATACATTTCTTCCTATTTTTATATAATGTTTTGAAAATAACTTTCATGTCATTTTCAAAATAATGCCCAATTTTATTTTACCAAAAATGTGAAAGGAAAATCTTATTTAACTTGTATGAAATGTATGTAATTTTAAACTATCTTGACCATGAAATGATCTAAATATTATTTTAAAAGTTTTGAAAGGTTATATTAAATTTTTTATTTTTTATTTTTTTTGAACTTTTAGTTTTAAAAATTTATTTTCGAAATGAAAAGGATATTTTCCTCAAGAATGTTTCTATTGATATTTTTATTCATCAATGACATAAAAACATTAATGTACTCATGATAAATTATAGATATGGTGTATTAATACCAGTAGAGTTTGGATATGGCACACCTGATCCCCAAAATTTATTAATAAAAAGTAAAGATGCATAACAAGAGGAAAAGAAAAGCAGAAGAAAAACTACATCACCTCAAAACCATAACCCTCACCATCACCATAGTCTGACATTGCATCAGCATCAGTAGATTCCCATTCTGACGATTCATACTGTTTGAAGAGTTGGATATATTGTTCCTTTCGTTTCAACTGTTCCGCAGATAGTTTCTCTTTGT
Organism: Viscum album; assembly: GCA_963277665.1. Taxonomy (NCBI): domain Eukaryota; kingdom Viridiplantae; phylum Streptophyta; class Magnoliopsida; order Santalales; family Viscaceae; genus Viscum; species Viscum album. The sequence continues at coordinate 1,300,966,813 of OY728121.1, forward strand.
AGGGACGTTTACTATTATCTCTCCTACCAGTATTAATAACAGCCCCTCTACCTTTTTTGGAGGCATATCTCGTCGACACCGTTTTAGGCATATCAGAGTAATCTCTCCTTGGTCTTCTTTTGATTGAATTATTCGTATTCTCTTCCCTCTCAGAGGCTCCCTTCTTCCTACTCATAAGGATATCACTGTATGAGATTATAGGTGCATCATTCTCTTAATCATGATTCGACACATCCCCCCATTTCCCTTTTAAGATGGAGGAACCATAAAGGCATCCTCATTCCTTCAACATCTCCAAGGAGGTTTGTGACGGACTCATGTCACCTGAAGAAGACAAATTTGTATCCTTAGGATCTAGGCACGGAGAGTCGTTACCCTACTCAACATGATTCTCCACATTTTCAAATCGATTGTGATTATTAATAGTATACCTATCATTATTTTCCCTTGAAATATCCTCATACACTATAATTTCCATAGATTGATCATTACCATGGTCTTCTTGCAGGGGGTATCCATGTGACTCCACATCACAACCAACTTCAGCCTTGTTGCTCTTACCCAAGTCATTTATAATTCTTCCAATGACCTGACTCACTTTCGGATTTTCCATCACCTTTGTTTCCTTTTTCTTGGCAGTACCATGTTCACTACCTTCTGCCACCACAAGTGAACCATGCTGCTGTCCGGCCAGACCATTGATGACCAAATCACCTTGAACAACATCTGTATGTGTTCCCTAGACATAAAAATCTTCCATTACCCAATTAACATCCTTTGGAGTCTCCTTGAGTTTTTCAGAATCACCCCCATTCGTTTCCCATCATTTTCCTGCTCGAGCCCAGGTAAGACATGATCCTGGCCAACAGAGTCGCCCACGGTCAGAGAATTTTGGATTGCTGCAGCTTCTATTCCCTTCCCAGTATTCACTACCAGATTAGCAGTACCATTCCCTAGATCTTCTAAGTGTCGATTTGGCAGAGAATTAACAAGCCCCTATTGAGCCGATCCTTTACAACTCTTACCATTGTCCAACAAAGCCTGCACCTACTGATCATCATCATCCTTCCCTGTCAACCCAAACGTCCTCTTATCTTTTCCCCTTCTACAGACACTATTCAAATTACCAATCTGAAAACAATTAGAGCAGAAGTCAATCCACTGATAAAAAATAATCGATTGCTGATACAGGATCTATCCACCAGCCTCAATCCACACATGATCAACTGGAGGTTTCGAAACATCCACCTCTACACACATTCTTGGGTTTATCGGGTGGCAAACCACATCAGTTCGTGAGTCAACACAGACGAAACTCCCCTCCAAGTTTCCCAATAAAAGCAAAATAGCCAGATTTTGAAAAGGGAGGGGAAGATGCGTCAGACTTACCCAGATCAGAACAGTCGATGAATCACGGTTGAAGTAGAAATCCTGGCACCACCGCATGAGACTAAAGCCAAATTCACCGCATCTCCTTGGAGCAAAGGGTAGATCGGAAGCAAGATCATACTACGAGGAACACCACACCATTATTTTCTTCATACCCAGAAGCCCCAAAACCGTTCTATTAATATAATCCTTATTATTTATTTTTATGGTATATGATATGTTTGATTGTGGATGTGATATTTTTACACCCTTCACTATGTTACTCTAGATGGTTTATGATTATTTAATTTTATTGGGTATGTATTAGAATTTAGTTTTTTAGTTTTTAATATGAATGGTTTTGTTTATTATGTTCAAGATTCCATATGATGGATGCATTGGACTTAGTAAGTGATGGGTAGACCCCACTATAGCCTCTCGATGCATCGGTTGGTCTCATGAGACAAACTAGTTTTGGGTATTGGTCGAGACCTTACCTGTTTATGCATTGTGTATTAGATGAATACTTGGTGATATGTTTATTATTTTTGGAATTATTCATTCCATAATTATGAGATTAATTATCAATATTCCATGTGATTATTTGATTGGTAGGATATCCATGGATAAGTTTCATTATCATGTGATTATTTATATGGAATTATTTGATCTTATTTTATTCCTACCATAAAATGCTAATGTTATTTATTAAATGATACATTCTTATGTAATTTACCTTACTTTATTATTTATGCATTATTTACTCATAGATTCTACTATATTGTTACACTTATTGACCATCTGAGCACACCATTTTCTTTTGTTTTATTTTACTTAGGATGACAATAAGTTTATTATGATTGATATATAGGGTTAATCTAGGAGAATAATTGCGTTCTCAAAGGACTCATGATGTTGTAATTTATATTTTGAACAATAATATAAGATTCAAATATGTAACTAGTTTTCAAAAACTACTAAACTGTTCGGTGATTTATGATAAAATTCCTTAAATATTATGCCAATATAATAAAGTAACCATTGACTATGGGGTACTAGGGTTGGATAATTATAGTTGATATTAGAGGAAGTTTAGTATAAAATTTGGTAATTTTATATTGAAAAAAGCATTGATTTTGTAAACATAAATCTATTACGGGCTCAGAGAATATTCCCAATGTAACCAAGATTATGATTTTAAGATTATTCATACATAAAATTTTAATTTATGTTAACTGATTCAATAGTTTAGAAATTATATATTATGATTCATATTCAAGAATATTACATAATTTAGAAATGACATCTGGAAGAAGGATTGAGAACCAAAACAATACATTTGTTCCAAAGAGTAATAATGACCATTTCTTGAATGAGATTAAGGAAATATTTTTAATGGAACTAGTCTTTAAAAAATTATCATTATATTAGGACATATTATAACGTGTTAAAAATATGAATAAATAATTCTCTAAGTATTATGTATTTTAAGGGAAGCATAATAATATGAGGATGGTAAGTAAAAATATAGATAAAGGGAGGAAGGAAAAAATGATTTTCCAACATTTTAAAATTGGGGAAGGAAACACCTTTTTACATTCTCAAAAATAAAATAAGTTTTCTTCAAGCGTGGAGAAAAAGGCCACCATGTTCATAATTACTAGGAAAAGAAATAATTTTACAATAAACAATGCTTCAACTATAAAAATATAGGGAACTACACAAACAAATTCCCAAATCATCAAGGGGATATACCTTAGTAGAATCTATGGGATTAAGGTCAGGCTTATGATATTTATAAAATTAGAGTGGAATAATTAACTTTCTTATATATTTGGATACAGTAAATATGCTGTACAAATATTTTAATGATGATATTCTCAAAAAGTTTAAGTATTTTATTGTAGTACTATTTCATATTAGATTCAAAAGCATGTATCCAATGGTACCAATAAAAATGATTCAGTGACAACTAGAACTTATGGAAAACCACAAGATTTAATGAAATATTACCCTTAATATGTTCCTGATATTGAGATAATGATGTTGGGATGAAGGGATGATTGATATGAAAAAAGTAAATTGGATATTACTTATTACCTTTGAACTGATTAATGATTTTTTTGGAAAAGTGGTTTATGTGATAATTAATGGGGTTGGAATTTTTTTTGGATATAAGGAAAATGTCTAATAATTTTTGAAATAATTAATAATTCCTGATTTCAATATGGTTTTATGGTAACTCAAGTTATTACCTTGTTTCAAGAGAATACATAATGTAGGTATTCACATGTTTGGTATGTGATGATTAAGATTTAATTCATATTGTTTTAGAGATTAATGGTAAGTTCCTTTTGGAAATTCAAGGAAATTATTTCTAATGTTTTGGATCCTAAACTTTTGGAAGGTTTATAAGGTTAACCATTTATGAAATGATTTACGTTGAACTGTGTATGATGTTTTAAATATTAATGTTTGTATGAATATTGGAAAACTTATGCCAACTATACGATTTTTGGAAAATAGTTTGAGATAGATGGAATTGATTGTGAATCCTAATGGATATTATAATCCATTAAAATTTAATTTTAGTACTTATATAATAAATAATTTATTTTTTCTATATTCATTTCTTGGTGTAAGGGATGACATTACTATGGGATTTTTCACTAGATTATAAAGGAATCTTAGAAAAAATGATGCAATATGGGGTTTTACATTTTTGGAAATGCAGAATGAAATGTACGGGATAAAATTTGAGTTTAAAATAGTTATTTAAGGATGAATATATTAATTTTATTTTTAAGAATTTCTTAATTATTATATTAATATAGTTTTATAAAAAGGACAACCAGTAGGTCAGGTGACAACCCATTGCATTTGGAAAGGTCATGCGGCTTGAACCCAAAACCGAAGAGAGATAAAGATGCATAAATTAACACATGCCTATGTGATTTCCTAGTTAGTATAACATACTCTATATTTATTTAAATTATATTACTATTAAAGTATAAGTTCATGCAATTAAGATTAATATATTATTTTGGAATTTTATTTTAGGAATAAAGCTTGAATTGTCTTTTGAAAAAAAAGATGAGTATTTTGTGGAAATTATTTAAATAATGAAACTATACTAGCCAAGTAAGTATATTTACTTATGTTCTTAATACAGTAATTAAAATAATTACTCAACTTTATTAAAATTATTTTGGAATAGAAAATTTTATTCACTTACTTTTCTTACCGATAAATCAATGGCCTTTTTAATCCATCATAGATTTATGGTTCTATGATGGTTAACTTTCTAATGACCTTGTTATATATCACTCTACATCGGTCCTTTATAGTTTTATTTCTGTTCAATGTCTATATTTTCACTTCACACTAATGTTCTCCTATTTTAAATCCTTGTTTTTTTGGTGAACTTCACATCTCTCTTTCCTTGTTTTTTAAGAGTATGTTTTATTAACTACTTTACGATGTTGGATTTCCACAAAGGAATTTTGCAATATCAACCTTTGATCTTTTAAGTGAAATTTAAAATATTTTACGATGCAATTTTATGAAGGTGGGGAGAATTTAACACCCCAAGATTTTAAAATATGTTGATTTTTAAATAAATTTAGTCTCTTAGATAACTTATGTTGCACGCAACACCTAGCTTAAATGAATAATGAAATATTATTATATGATTTTTATAACCTAGGTGTTAAAATTTAAAATATGGATAGTATTTAAGATATTATTAAATATATAATTTTATTACTCATTGGTAATATATAAATTAATTCTATGTGGATAAGCACATTATTTTTAGTAAAGTCATTTTATTCTTCAAAAATACATTCTCTTCGAAAATGGATTTTCTTTGATTTTAGTAGTGAATCATATAATTAATTTATTAAAGTTTTAGATAATTTATTTGAAAAAATTAATTTCATTTTTTATTCACCATTTCAAAATTATCTTAGGTTGATTTTTTTAGAGTTTTTTGTAAAACAAACTTTTTTGTGAATAGTGAAAAATACCGGTTTTTATAAAACTCACATTTTATTTATATTAAAATAAAATTTTTAGATTTGAAATTGATCCTAAAGTAAACTAAGTAATATTTATTTATATATAATCTCATTAATTACATCTATGAAATATTTATACCTTATTTTGCTATATGTACATTCTTTGGGCTTAAAAACACATTTTTTTGAAAAATTGTTTTTCTTTGCCTTTTGATGGTTTAATTTTAAATTTAATTCGTAAACTTAATAATTTTTAATTTTTAAAATGGATTAAATATTTTTAATTATGAGGCCTAAATTATGTAATAAGTTAATTTGCATTTTCAGGTATAAAAAATTTACCGTGGTAAAAAAAGATTTACCATAGTATAAGTAAAATAATGTTGCGGGTTAAAGTTAAAAGGTAAAAGACTAGAATACCTAAAAAATAAAACATTAAATGTGTGTTTTATGTGTTTCATGAACCTAAAATTTATTTACAACATTAATTATCAACCAAATTCTTGACAATTAATGTCACCAACAAGTGGTTATCTTGAAATACAAAAATAATCATTATTTAATCAATTAAAACCACCCCACCTCATGTAAAAATACATCCATTCCCTCCTCACTTATCCACACCATATATCTCGATGAAAAACTACCCATTTCACGTCTAAAAATCCTTATCTATGTTCTGGAGGTTTTGGTATACCAAAAAGACCTACCGTAGTGTTCATAAGGGGAGATCCAAAAGAGGATTCTTTAAGAGATTGTAATCAAGTTTGGTGACTCTTTCAATTTTATTTCTTCTTATACATCCTATAAATGTGTTGTAAAATTATAAAGTAATAAATATAGTATAATAAATTTCACAATTTATTATTATTTTTATAGTATAAACATTTTCAATCTCTTCTCTATCCTATGAAAATCGAAAACATCATTCGTTCGTACGTACGACTTACTGTGTCCTTGTAGAGATGTAATTATTATTTTTATCACCAATTTAATTAGATGGTTATGATGTTGAAAATAATGGAAATATATTATAATTATAACATTATATTGATTTTTTAAAATTAATATACCAAAAAATTAATTACCCTTTCAACCGTTTAGAAATGATATCATCACTCATGCGTACTCACGACTTACCGTCTCCACAAAGTGATCTGATTAATTTTCTATGTTATAAATTCAAGAATGGTTCTAAAAATGTATTTAATGATAATGTATTATATTTATTGAATTAATATAATTAATTCTATGATGTATTTATATACTATTGAAGAGTAATTGTACTTTCAAGAAAAACTAAGCATGAGTAAATAAGGAAATTGACACCCAAAATTGTGAAAATAATGAAATATTACTAATGTATGGGTGGTAAGATTTTATAAAAGGATAATTTAAGATTTTAAAAATTAAAATATTGTTTCATTATAAATTACTAAATTTTTAAAAACCATTATACATGAGTATTGAACACATTTGAATGAAGTCAAACCTGAGGTAAGGGACTTCATCTCAATATTCTTTCATTGAGGCATATTCTGATTTTAAGCACCTATATTATTTTATAAGGTGTATATATGTCACCCCTTTGAAATTTTATATCAATAATTTATTTATTATAATAATATTTTATGTTTTTTTAAATGTTATTCTTTTTTTGGGTCATATGATTCGAATGATTACAAAGTAGTAAGAGATTATTTTACAATCTCATCATTATTCAATATTTTTATGTTTATATTTCCATTGTGGGAATTATTTAAAATTTCCATATAGAAATAAATATATTTTATTTTAATATTGTTATTATTTAACTTTTTCAAGTAATATTATAATTATTTCTCTCTTTGGAACTTATAGTGATTGAGAAGACGTTTTTAAGAAAATATGACTTTATTTCTCTTTTCTGTCAGAAATCTATTTTCATCAAAAAATTTATTTTCTAAAAAGGTTTTAATATTTTTATCCCTTTAAAATTGATCTATTAAAGACCTTTTTACCTATTTTTACCATTTTTTTGAAAATAGTATTCATGCGATTTTCAAAATAGTGCCTGTTTGGATTTTACTGAAGATATGGAAAGAAAGTTTTCTTTAACATGTAAAACATGTATAGAATTTACTAATATCACGAGAATAAAATGTTTTAAATATTTTTTACAATTTTTTAATGACTATATCCATTTAAAATTATTTTAAAAATGTTTTGTGAACTTTTAGTTTTAAAAATTGATTTTTTAAATAAAAGGATATTTTCCTCAAAAACGCATTTAAAGATATATTTTTCATTAATGAAATCAAAACTTTAATGTAATTATGATACAATAGGGATATGCTATATTGATATAATCCTTGTTCATTATTTTTATGTTTTGTGATTAGTTTCATTTTGGATGTGCTATTTTTATACCGTTCACCATATTACTCTAGATAGTTTACAATTATTTTCATTTGATTGGGTAATGTTTTGGAATTTCATATTTTAAATATTAATATGAATTTTTATGTTGATTATGCTTCAAAATTTAATATAAGTAATGTATTTGGCTAAGTAAGTGATGGATGAGGCCCACTATGTCTCCTTGATGCATTAGTAGGTATCATGATACAAACTAGTTTTGGGTATTTGTGGCGGCCTTACCTGTTTAAGTATGGGGTCTTAGCTGAAGCCTTAATGGTATGATTATGATTTTTGGAATTATGAATTACATAATTATGAGATTAGTTATTGATATTAAATTTTATTATTTTATTAGTAGAATATTGTTGGTGAAGTTTTATACTCTTGTAATTATCCATATGGCATTATTTGAGAAACTTTTATTCCTTCCATATAATGCTCAAGTTATTGATTAAATGGAATGTGTTTTTTATTTAACTTGAAATATTTTTTATGAATTAATTACTCAAATATTCTACTAAAATATTACCCTTATTGAGAATCTGATCTCACCCCTTTCTTATGTTTTATTTTTCTATAGGATTCTAATTTTTTTTGATTGATATGTATGGTTATGATAGGAGAATAACGGGGTTCTCAATGTATTCACTATATTGTATTTTATATTTTAAATTTTAATGTAAGATTAAAATTTGTATGTAGTTTTCTAAAAATGGTAAACTATTTGGACCTTCAAGATTTAATTTTTTTTATATTATTATGATGTAGTAAAGTAACCAATGGCTCTGGGCTACTAGGGTCAGGACATTACATACACCCCAACTACACATCTTGCTTTTTTACTTTCCATATATCCACTTGACTTTTTGAATGGATTAGAATATACTTAAGACAAGACAATTGATGTATTAAATTCCATGTAAACCAAATTCATGTCATGTATTCCATTAATGTTCTAGGTTTTCAGTATCATGTAGTTCTGACTGTGTATTTGACCGCACGGTCAGTGAAGTTTTTTTGTTTAATCAAGTTGGCTACATGATGTGTGTTCCATCTACACATCGTGTAATTTGAAAATATATGTTCTAGGTTATCCCTTTAAACATGTATAATGAAATAAATACACCACATGTAATTTAATGCTTGAAATGTCATGTATGCCTTGAAATAGTTGGGTGAAGTGAACTTAGGTACACAACATTTACTTTGACTACATGATGTGTAATGACATTCGACCCTGCCAGAATCCTTAACACTTCCCAAAGGAATCTCCATTCATTCTTCATATGTTCTTAGTCTTTTAAGAAAAATAATTCATTGGTGATGATAATTAAAATGTATAAAGCCTTCAAATTAAGACATATTAAAGAATTAATAATGTGAAATGAAATATTTAACCACTATTGTGTGTATAGATCAACAGTAAAATAAATAATAATAAATTTGAAACATGACCTCTCTCATACCACTTGAAGATTTTGGGCACAACAAAAGTTCCTTTGGAGGGTGTTAAATTTAAATTTATTTTAATTTAGAGTTTTTTGAAGCCAAAATAGAAGATATTTTACATTATATTTATTATTAATTTATTTATATTAGGATGAAATAATCACCTAATCTTAAGATCCTTTCATTAATTATGTTGTTGATCCTCCAAAAAACTTTTAGATTACCATCATTGTGCTATAAGGATTAAAGTTTAGAATCCATCTAGTGGTTATCCTCTATAAAACTCTAATATTTTTTGAAATATATTTTTGAAATAAATTTAATTTCCCTAATATCTTGAATTACATGAAAAACTTAGTTTTAACAAAAGACGACATACTATTAACATAGCATTATTTAATATGATAGTTATCACCTATCCATTAGAATGATGGGTATGAATATGATTAACTAAATTATGAAAATAAATGGTTTAAACTTGTATAATAAATTAATTCTTTTGTGACCCACTTAACTAGAAATGAAAATAAAAGAAACCATTTGAGGATAAAGGAAATAATTTTCCAAAAAACTATTTTTAGGAATAGAAACGTTTTTTATCTCAATAACTTTAATAAATTACTTTTGTTAAATTATTTTAATTAAATTTATATATCATATAATAAATAAAATTTTGAACATTTATCTTATGTATTTTCTTTGCATGAGATAACAATAAATCCAATTTGACAATTGAAAATTGTATTTTGTTTAAAAAAATGTTTTTTCATCTTTTTCACATTTATTTTAAAATTATATTTTTATAATTTTAGAAAATTTATTTGAGAAAATGAAATTTATTTTTAATATCATAATTTAAAAACTATCTTGGAGTTAATTTTTGATAATTTTCTGAAATGATAAATTTTTCATTGAATAGTGAGAAATACTCATTTTTATTAAAAAAACCTTTTCATTCAAAGAGTTTAAAAGATAAATTTTATTTTAATTTGATTTTAAATATTAAATTAGTTTAATTATATATATTTGAATTCAATTTATTTCATTGAAATAAATTCCATATTTAATTTTGATATAATAACTTTTTAAACTTTAAACACTTTCTCTTTGGAAAATCGGTTCTCATCACGTCTGTGTGTTTAATTTTAAAATAAAATTTCAAAATTATATTAATGAGATTTAAAAAAATATATTAAATATTTGTATTGAACATAATTAGTATTATATAATAAGGTAAACGTAATTTTTTACCATAATCCATAATGGAAATAGGAAAATTTAATTAACCCGATTAAGGTTAAGACATGCTTACTAGGGGGTTAAAATAAAATGATAAGGGGTAAAATGACCTATAAACTTTAAGGAAACCCATTTTATTTTCATATTTAAACCTCATCACCTATAATGTCTTGTAATGAACCATTTTTTATCCTTTTATCTTGTAAAAATTGGGGGTATACAATATTGTTTTAAAAAATTCCACGTGTGTCCTCCCCCAACTTATAAAAGGACACCCCTCTTCTATCATCTTCACATTTCAAAAAATCTTTGATTCAGACATAAACTACCCAAATATATTACCTAATTACCTACTCAAATTCTAGAGTCCATATTTATTTTAGGAATCCATCCTTATATGGTTTCAGGTGTAAATCCAAATAGGTTCTCCGAAGAAGATGTATAGTCCTTAAACTTGTATTTTCATTTTATTTATTCCTATAAGTCCTTAAAAACTTAATAAAATATTATGATATAATAAGATATTATATAAAATATTATTAGATTTTATTATTTTAATTTAATGACAAATATCGATCTCTTATTTCATCAAATGGGAAATGAAACCATCGATCATGTGTGCGGAAGATTGCTCCCTCACGAACCGATGTTAATCATTTTCCATCCCCACCTCTTATTTATGGTTATAATAATGGATTTAATACTTATATAATATATTTTTTATATTATTATACTTATATTTTTATTATTTCACACTGTACTAATTACCTTCCAACCCTTTGAAAAAAGATATAACGCCAGTCGTGTGTACGGTAGACTACCGCCTCATGAACTAATGAGAATTGTTTTCGCATTTACATTTTACTTGGGTGGTAATAAGGATATATTGAATGAATATATATGATATTTTTAACATAATTATGACTATATAATTAATATATCACATACAACTTCATACATTCCATTTCATGGGGGATACGATAATGTCGCTCGTGTGTAGGACAAACTACCACATCACGAAGCGATGTGATTTGTTTTTCACTAATGATTTGAATGGAAGGTAATTAGGGTAAATTTAATGAATATACATTATATATGTGAAATAATAATGATTCTTGATATATTAATTATTATTTAAATTTCTTTTTTTAATATCCATTAAAATAATGGAAACAACATTAATGCGTATGTACGACCTACCATCAACACATTTCAATTTATATCTCTAAATTTTATGGATTCATAAAAATGAATATATAAAGAATATATATTTTATTTATATAATGTTTAAAATTTTGGAGATTATGGAACCATGATCAAAGTAAAATGATTGAAAATACCACATCAATACATACATGAAAAACAAAACATTTATTGCCCGAAATGTGATTTTATTAAGGAATTGTTAACAAATGTGTAATAAAAGGTCATAAGTAAACATTATCAGAGTTATATATATAATTATAGTTTTTAAATATATGTACAATAAACCTATTTTTATTATAAAAGAGGTCCAAACATGTACAATGGAATTCAAGACTTAAGGTAAGGGATTTCTAGTATCTCTTTTATTTTTCAGAGACAATGCCATAATCACCACTTGTTTCATTTGTGTTGTTTATGGATTACCCATTTCAAATTATATATAATTAATCTAATTATTTTAATGATATTTAATGTTTCTTTTTTATGTTATTCTTTAATGGGCCTTATTTCTTATAATATTATTAAAGCGGTAAGCAATTTTTTTCTCAATTTGACTTCTTTGGGATATACATTATGTTATGCACCAATATTCTTTTATGATGTATATATATAACCCCTTTGAAATTTAATATCATTAATTTATTTATTTTCAGGATATTATAAGTTTCATTTAAGGTTATTATTTCATGATTGTTTAGGATTATTCTTTCAATGATGAAATATTATGATATATCTATCAATAAACTCACACCTTTTATTTTCTGCTAGTTATTTTTGGATAATAAATATTTTCCATTCATTTTACTATATTAAAGGATTAAAGAGGCCAAAATATTTCTTTAAATTTTTTTTCTTTATTTCTCTCTTTTTTCAAATAATCATTTTCTTCCATGTCCATGTTTTCTAAAAATGTTCTAAAAAATGTTTTAACATTACCCAAAGGATTTATAAGAGTCATTTTCCCCAAGTCTGATTTTTTAAAAAGTATTTTAAAATAAATCTTTATGTTTTTTTCCAAAATGGGACCATTTTTATTTTACCAAAAATGAGAAAGGAATATTTATTTTAACAAACATGGAATGAATGTAATTTACCACCATTATTAACAAACAATGTTTTTAAAGATTAATTTATTACTTTCCATTTTTATTTTCTATGAATATTATTTTTAAAATGTTTTATATTTTAAGATTTTTTTTTCAAAGTGGAAAGGATATTTTCCTCAAGAAACATTTTAAATATTTTTAAAGGTCTTTTATAATTTTCCAAAGTTATTTTCAAATAAAATTATGTTTTATAATGTTTTATGTTTTGAAAAAAATATATTTAAAATTCTGAAATACATTTTCCTCAATTTTTTTAAATTATTTCAAAATCATCCTTTATAAGTTTCAGAGGTTATTTTTTAGAGATAATGATTTTGAAAATGTTTTTCTTTTTAAAAAGTTCTTTTTACAACACATAAAGACTATTTTCCCCAAGAAATGTTGCTAGTGATATTTAAAAATCATTTTCCATATAATATGACATCCTTTAATGAAAATTAATCTTTACTGGGGATATGATCCAATGATACCATATTTATTCCTTCTCTAGATGTTTTATATTTATAATGAAAATATATCTATGAAAACCATTTCTATTACATGGGTTATACCATGATAAAAATATTATGAAATCCACTTATTTTTCAATTGGTTATGTTATGAAGATATGATGAAATGATTATGAAACCTATCTATTTTCTTCAAGTTTTTCTTTGATGAAATATTTATGAAACCCATTTATTTTCATGGTTTCTAATACAATTAAAGTTTTATGATCTTTTGGTACATGTATGTTTGATTTTAATTATGTTATGTGTGGGACTTATTTCTCTATCAAATTCAATTGGTAAAGATTAATATCTCATGAGATAAATTGGACTGGAATGGGGGATGAATCCAATTTTTTAAGGGACTTTGTCCACTATGATAGTCTTCATATTGAACATCGACCACTAAAATTATTTTAGGAGTTAACCCATTTCACTCTAATAGTTTTTCGAAATGATACTTGAATACTAAAGAAAATTATTTTACCATAATAGTGGGATCATGGAGGTGAATCCATGATCCATAAAATTATTATTAAAATAAAAGGTAAGCATACAATTATGATTCATCTCTAATGAACTACCCATATTTATTATATGACTCAAGTTTATAATATTTGATATACATGGTAGGATTTTCAAATGTTAAACACATGTTATCATACACTTATGCTCCTATTATTCTTGTATGATCATTGATATCTCCCTTTTTTAATATTTCTTAGAATTTTAGATATCTCTTTCTAATTTTTCCTTTCCCTAGGATATGATGAATGTTATTATGTACGACATTTCTATGAAGGATGAGAGTTATTGAGAATTTAGTGGGATATGACATATCTAACTTATGAACTTGTGGTTTATGTTCCCAAGTTTCCAAAAAGGCATTATACCTTTATTATCCACATGCTTGTGTTTCTATGATGTAATGAATATTGATCCAAAGAGATGTAATATCTATGTACGAGATGCCTGGGTCATTATAATCAATATTAGAGGATAAGTTCAGTTAACTATTGGAAAATAGGATGAGAAAACCTTAATAACATACCTATGTATATGTCTAAGGATAATTATAAAGATAATTTTATATATAGGAAAATATCCTATAATATTTGTGAAGGATATATCCAATGGTTTCATGGAAATATATCTCTATTTTGAGGATATAATTGGAAATGGTTCTAAAATAGATGCACCTAGGGGTAATAAATCTGAACAAGGTGCATTGGGTTTTACTAAAGTGTAACCTGATATATGAAAATGGGCCTTACTATTCACCTATTTTGATACTCCTTGGGGATATACATTAGTTAATTCACATTATCTTTATGAAAAATCATAAAGTAATTGAATAATAACTATGAATGGCCAAGGTTAAGCTTAATGTGTCATAGATTGAAAATAAGGTTCCATGATTTAGATTTATTATAAATGTTTTTTTATGATTATGTGGTTCCCCATTCTAAATATTTTTTTTCTCACACTATGCTTTCTAGTTTTAGTCAATGGATGGAACTACACACAACTAGGTTAATGTCAAATGTGATAAACAATATGTTTATGAGAAACCAAATGGGATTTTAACTTTATTTAAGGATATTTTGATTATTCCAAGTCATTTATCATGATATATGATCGAAAACTTTCACTATAACCAACTCTTAGACTCACCAAATATGAAAATGATAGAGTTCTCTAATATTTTTAGTGGGTGAGACCATAGAGGGAAGAAGATTTAGTTTCCTATATTTTGAGAATGTTGGAAGAATCACTCAAGGGAATCTGTCAAATGAATGAGATGATGTTTTATGTGTGGAGAAGAAGGAAAAAGATTAATTGATTTATGAGGAAAAATTAAATGCTTAATTAATTTAATTTATGTTAAAAGTGGTTTCTGTATGACATCATCGATGGTTGAATGTTATAATTGTGGAAATAATGGTCATTATACAAATTGATTTCCAAGGGGGGAGATTAAGAAGAGGATCATTAAGGTAGTATAAGAAATGGTTTTGTTATTGATGATGAAGAGACTAAAATTGATATATGAATGGAAGGAGGTGTTAAATAATAAGATGGTGAATATATGTAAATGGTTTAAAATTGAATTAAAATGATTAAAGTTTTTATGTATCAGAATTTGATAGTTATATAATATATAAGAAATTTTATGTAGAAATTTCTTAATATGGAGTTGTAAGAATATGTTGAATTGTAAAAACCCGTAAATTTCAAGGAAATTTTTTTCTTAATTTTCTTTGGAATTTTACAAGAACGTATTTTCTGACGACACCTGATTCCGGGGCCCAGTGTGCCCAGAATCATTTTCCGAAGTTTGGATCGGGTACATTCAGTGAACGGATGAGCGGGTTTTTCTAACTTTTGAACCGGTGCCCGGAATCGAATTCCGAGGGCACCGATGGAATTGCAGCGCCAGTATTTGCTTAGAAACCCCTCTTCCGGAGTTGCGTTTGCTCGGTTGTGGTTTTTAATTTTCGGGCTTAGAGTAAGAAATAAAATAATTGTACGACAAACTTTATTTTATTTTACTTAAGCCACTTGGAAGCCACTTGAAGCCACTTAAAAGTGGCTTAAGCTGAGTTGATCCGGATAGGATGCTATGCAGAAATATCCTACCCTCTTGGTAGGATATTTGTGAGGTGGAGCCCGCATGAGCCCCACCGTTTCTTTTCCGCTAAGTAAAGCACCCGCGAAAACCCGTCATTATGAAAGTCAACTGACCCGTTTTCTTAATTTCTTAATGCACCATTTAATTGGGCGGTTTTATTCGTGAATTAAATGGGCAGTTTCTTTCGTTGAATTAATTCTACAAATTAATGGGTCGTTACTTACCTATTTTTCGTTTGTTGGCGTAATAATAAAATAAGACCAACATGACATTTGGAGGATTACACGTTGAGAGGATTTGACAGAATTCTTGAGCCTTCATCCTCTTTTGCGAAGAACGCGAAGAACACGAAGAACGCCGTCACCCTCAGTGTTTGACGACGCTTCATCCGATACGTTCTTCCCCGCCCCGATCTCCGATCACCAACTGCTTGAGGTAAGAGATCTCGGGTTTCTTTTTTAAACTTCCTTTGTGGTTTTTGACTCAAGAAGAATTTAGTTATTATTAATTAAATCTTTTTGTTCTTGAACCTCGGAGTTCATTGACGCGACACCCTTCCGCGACGACGCGACGCCGGATACCGCGACGACGCGACGATCCCCAATCCGCGAAGAACCCGCGGGCGACGACTTGACGAGGTAGGGGTTGTTGTGAATATTTTATTTTTCCCCTGAAAGTTTCTTTAAAATTAAAGAACCAGATTCATATGAACAATTTTATTTTGTTAAAATTGTTGTTTCATGTGTTGAATATTTCTCCCGTTGTTATTCACTAACGTGGAGGGTGCAGGCCCAACAAACACGACGCGACAACCCTCCGCCATTCTTCGTGGTTGTGCGGATTTGACGGGCGACGACAAAACGTGACGCAAGGGAATTTTGATGATCCTGTAGTGAAGAACGGAACTCGGGAGGGACAACGGCGCTGACGGGAAGGAAAACGGACCACCAGAGCAACTCCGGGGGCCCGCGGCAGCTGCTGGCGGCGCGGGTCGCAGGCGCGGCGGCGCCGGCGGCTGGAGGCGGCAGCCAGCGGACCCGCGGTTGCATGGGTCTAGCTCGCCCACACGGGAGGCGGTAGAAGCCACGTCCGCTTGTCCAGCGCGGCCCTTCGAGGGCGGCAGCTTCTTCCAAACCGCGGGGGCGGCGCCCCGAGGAACTCGAGCGCTCGGCCGCTCGGCCGAGCCGAGCCAGGCCGGTCCGACCGGCCGGGCCGCGCCCAGGCCGGACTGGACCGGGTCTGGCCGGGTTGTACCGGGTAGGTTCGACCCGGTTCGGGCCGACCCGGTTCGGCGGACCCAAGGGGGGGTCGGGCCGGATCAGCCCGGGCCCGGACCCCCCATCTTCGGACCATTTTTGGTCTTTTGCCCGTAACTTGAGCTACGAGCCTCCGAACGATGCGCCGTCAGGGGCAACACGATCCTTGTATCGAGACGGTCGTTTCGGTATATCGCACTCAAGGTTTCAGATTACTTTGTGTTCGGCCGGGTTGGTTCGTACACGAAACCAACCGGGCCCTCGGAACGGAAACGCTCATATCTTGAGCTCCGAACGTCCGATTGACGTGCCGTCGACTTTGTTTAATTCCTCTAAGTGAGACGGATCTTTTGGATCACTCCGACCAAGGTTTGGACGCAGGTGGAGTACGGTGGGGTTGGTTTTGCCTTAAAAACCAACCGGGCCCCTAGGACGAAAAAGCCAATAACTCTCAGACAGGGCGTCTGATTGACGCGCCGTCTGCGACGTTAAGTTCCTGTTGACGATACAGAACTTTTGGATACATCAACTTCGGACTTTGTATCAGTTGATGTATCAACCTCTTGGCTCGTGGAGCGGACCCTCCCGAACGAGCTTGCTGTGTGCGGGAACCCTAGAGCTGGCTGCGACTGCTACTTCGACAACGACGACTGTGCAGAGATCCTCAGTGGACTGCGACGATGACTGTGCAGAGATCCTCAGTGGACTGCGACGACTACTGCACTCAGCGATCCTACGTGGATCAGTGCTACAGATCCTGTGTGGATCCGATCCTGTGTGGGCCAGCGCTCAGCGGTTCTATGTGAGCCAGCACCTACAGGTCCTGTGTGGGTCTTTGCGGGGGTTAGTTACCTATCGATCCTGTGTGGGTCATTGCGAGGGTTAGTACCTATTGATATTTTGTGGGTCTGACGACTTAGATGGATCAGTGATCATCTTTATCGTCATTCGAAGAAGTATAACTGTGTGAGCTGAATCCTGTGTTACTCTCCTTTGTGGATTGTGTTGAGCTATCCTGTGTGGATTTACTGTTTACTCTCCTTGTGGATTGTGTTGAGCTATCCTATGTGGATTACTTTTACTCTCCTTGTGGATTGTGTTATGCTATCCTGTGTGGGTATAATTTTTGCTTTCCTGTGTGGACTGGGTTGTGCTTTAGCTCAGACGTTGGAGCCGAGCGGGAATTGATGACTTAGGTATATGTATGAGCATATACCTAAGCCGTGTCGGATGTTACTTCATGATTGTATCTTTCCTTTGTGGATTCTGGGAGACCTTCGGGGGTCTCAGGGTCCCTACTGAGTAGCTTATACTCACCCCTGCACGGGCTATGCCTGCACTTCGTTGTGTTGGTTGTAGACGACGGACAACACTGATCGTGGTGGAGGCTTGCGGAGCAGGACGGTGCCTGGAGGTGGACCACTAGGCGGGACGTACTCAGAGCAGATGGCTGGACCGAGGAGCTGTGGAGGCTATCTGTACCCACCCTTCAGGTGGGACCTTCAGAGGACGGCTCGACACTGCTGCTTTTCTTTTCAGTTGTTTTTTCCCTTTCAGTTGTACTTTACAGTTGGGCTTGTATTTCCGGCCCCTTTTACTTTCAGCACAACTTGTTACAGTTTTTACATAGTGTTTACTTTTCCGCTTGCTTACTCTGTGGTGCTTGTTTACATTTCAAAGTAAATTCCTTCCCTTTTGTTGGGATTTACGCCTTGGTGCTAGTCGCCAGCCCCTGGCCTATGGAAGGCGGTCTTGGGGTAGTCACGGCACGGGCCCCGAGGATGGGTCGTGAAAAATTGGTATCAGAGGTGGTCGGTTCTACCGCAGACTCTGATCTTTCTTCTATGTGGAGCAATAGTGTTTAACATATTGAGTGTGGTTATCAGTCCAGGGAGTCCAGTGTTGGTGCGACAGCCGACGTATCCGTACACCAGGCCCCTGCCTTCTGATTTCTGACTTAATGCATGAAAACATTGATTGCTTGTGTGTTTCAAGTTTTCTTTGTGATTACTTGTGTCAGCTCACCAGGTATACTGTTCTGACCGTGGCGCACTTGTTTCCTTTTCAGGATGGCCCCATGACGGCAGCCAGTTAGGGTTCCGAGAGTAGAACGCGACGACAGCCCGCCGAGCGACGAGCCCTCGGTACAGGGCCCTTTGACGGCGGAGGCACCGGCGGTACCTCTACCCGCCGAGCCCCCGATGCTACCAGCACCGACCGCTGACGATGCACGTTGCCTCGGAGCTCTACACGAGTTCCAGAGCTAGTGAACACCCTGGTTTCGTGGGGAGACGGACCCCCAGGCAGCCGAGGACTGGATGGAGGCGGTCGTTCGAGTTTTCAGGCTAGTGAGGACACCAGCAGACCTCATGGTGATCCTCGCGGTGAGCCTACTACACACAGCAGTAGGAAGATGGTGGAACTTGATTCTCCAGGTGCACGATGATACCTCTCTTATCTGGACGGACCTCAAGAGCCTTTTCCACTCAGAGTTCATCCTGGCCACCCTCCGTGCGGTGCGCATCCAGGAGCTTCTTCAGCTGCGGCAAGGCAGCTTGACGGTCACCCAGTACGCGGCAAGGTTCACCGATATTTCTCGCTACTCGGCCGACATGGTACGAGACCCCTTCTTCCGGGCCCGGACCTTCGAGGAGGGATTGAGACACGAGATCAGGGCATCGCTGATCTCCCTTAGCATCCCGACCCAGGCAAGAGTACTGGAGCGAGCCCTTCTGATCGAGAGCTTTCTGGCTGAGTCCATAGCGAGACCTACCGCAGGGAGGCTGGTAGCGGAGTCTTCGGCAGCAGGTAACCGACGGATGACTCAGGGTTCCAGACAGACCAGACCCTCTCATAGACGACCTCAGGACACTGGCTCAGCAGTGCGGGGCACACAGCACGGAGCCAGTCTTCCGAGAGGCAGGCAGTGCTACACGTATGGCGGGCAGGGCCACATGGCTTGTGACTGCCTCACCCGCCGTACCAAGGAGCAGCAGACGGTGGAGGGGCCACCCAGGCAGAGGCAGAGGGTCGAACGTGGTGGTCCGCAGGGAGGAGGTGGACGAGGCAGAGGAGCTGGCTGAGCAGCAGGTGGTGGGTGACGCTTTGAGGCTCTGCCACCACCACCACCAGGAGGTCCGCCCCGACCACAGGGAGCTGGCGGGTAGAGACAGGCACAGCTCCAGGCAGTGGAGGCCTACGACCACGACGCACCAGAGATGATTCGAGGTACAATCTGTGTCTATTCCACCCTTGCTGCAGTTCTTATAGACACAGGAGCGAGTCACTCTTTCATAACCGCTACCCTTGTTCGGAGCTCGGAGATTCCGATAGAGCCGTTGGCTCGATCCTTATGGCTAGAGACCCCTACGGAAGTAGACTCGACGATTACGCACTGGTGCCGGCAGTGTGAGATTACTCTAGGAGGCGATAGCTTTGGCTGGGATCTTCTTGTAGCAGCGTCGAGGCCTTACGACGTCATCTTGGGCATGGATTGGTTATCTACAGTCCATACTCATATTGACTATTTTAGGCGCAAGGTGCGATGTGTGCGCACCGACGGGAGCAGGTTCACCTTCACCGGCGAGAAGGGGGACTTTGCAGCACAGGATAAACTCTCACAGAGGAGGGGACAACCCATCACTCATCAGTTGTCTAGCCTCATCCTTGGATCAGTTGACGTGCAGAGTCTTAGTTTTCCTGCAGTGGTGGATCCGTACGCGGACGTCTTTCCCGATGACATTCAAGGGCTACCTCCTCATAGAGAGGTAGACTTTTACATTGACCTGTACCCCGGGACAGCCCCGATATCCACTCCAGCATATCGGATGGCCCCCGCTGAGATTCGAGAGCTGCAGGTACAGTTGGAGGACTTACAGGGCAAGGGGTTCATCCGACCCAGTGTTTCAGCCTGGGCTTCCCTGATTTTGTTCTCCAAGAAGGCGGACGAGAGCTTGCGACTGTGTGTCGACTATCGTCGCTTGAACCAAGTGACAGTGAGGAACAAGTATCTGCTACCGAGGATTGATGACCTCTTCGATCAGATCAAGGGAGCACGGTGGTTCTTGAAGAAAGACCTCAGGTCAGGCTATCATCAGCTCAGAGTTCGAGACGAGGACGTGCAGAAGATGGCCTTCAGGTGTCAGTATGGCCACTAGGAGTTCTTGGTTATGCCTTTCGGTGTAACCAATGCTCCAGAAGTGTTCATGAGCCTCATGAACAGGATCTTCCAGCTATACCTCGATCGATTTTTCGTGGTCTTCATCGACGACATTTTGGTGTACTTGACCATGGAGGAGGAGCACGCCTACCACTTGCAGGTTGTACTAGACACACTCCGAGAGCACCAGCTTTATGAAAATCTCTCGAAGTGACAGTTCTGGTTACGTGAGTTCCACTTCTTGGGGAACATCATTTTTGAGGTGGGAGTTGCAGTGGATCCCACGAAGATTGAGGCAGTGCTAGCTTGGGAGCCACCCAGGAACGTGATAGAGGTGTGGAGTTTCTTGGGTCTAGCCGGATACTATCGGAGATTTGTGCCGGAATTCTCCAGAGTTGCGGTGCCACTCTCAGCTTTTACAAAGAAGGGGAAACCCTTTGTGTGGTCAGACAGATGTCAACAGAGCTTCTAGGAGCTGAGATAGAGATTGACCAGCGCACCTATCTTGAGGTTGCCTGAGGAGGGAGTTTGATACGTAGTATACTGCGATGCATCAGGGACTGGACTCGGATGTGTCCTGATGCAGGAGTGGGCCATGATTTCCTATGGATCATGTCATTTGAGGCCGCATGAGCAGAACTATGCTACCCATAACCTGGAGTTAGTAGCAGTGGTCTTCGCTCTGAAGACATGGCGACACTATCTAATGGGCGAGCGCTTTACAGTCTTTTCTGACCACCAGAGTCTGAGGTATATCTTCTCTCAGAAGGACCTGATCCTGAGACAGCGAAGATGGCTCGATTTCCTCCAGGACTATGACTTTGAGATAGTCTATACTCCTGGGAAGGGGAACGTGGTAGCCGATGCCCTCAGCAGGAGGACGAGCATCCAACTACTTGGGGAGGGGACAGAGCAGCTAGCCGCCTTGCAAATATCCTTCGTGGATAGGGGCAGAGCAACCTTCCTTCAGTCTCTCACAGTCTCTCCTCCACTTCTACAGCGGGTCAGAGAGGCACAGCGTGGGGACGCTGACTGTGAGACACGGCGTACACGGATATCCTCGGGACAGGCACCTGATGGTTTCTCCCTTGGAGCAGAGCATGACGTCCTTTTCAAAGGACGTACCTTGGTACCAGTCTCTTTACGAGAGGAGGTGCTGAGAGAGTTTCACACTTATCCTTTGGCGGTACATCCTGGAGTGGAGAAGATGTACCAGGATCTCAGACGACAAAACTGGTGGCCGGGCATGAAGAAGGCTGTGGCGGAGTTCGTTTCTCGATGCCTCACCTGCCAGTAGGTGAAGGCAGAGCATCAGGTACCAGCAGGCTTGGTACAGCCCTTAGAGGTCCCTAAATGGAAGTGGGACAACATATCTATGGACTTCGTGACTGGACTTCCACGCACTTCCGGAGGTCACGACTCCATTTGGGTGATTGTTGACCGACTCACCAAGTCGGCACACTTCTTACCCATCAGAGAGCAGGGCTCAGTGGAGAGCTTGGGGCGTCTCTATGTTCAGGAGATTGTACGGCTTCATGGTATGCCATCGTCTATCTTCTCCGATCGGGATGCTTGTTTTACTTCCCGGCTTTGGAAGGGGTTGCAGGAGGCATTCGGGACGTGGCTATGTCTGAGCACCGCCTTTCACCCTCAGACGGATGTTCAGACGGAGAGGACCATTCAGACTCTCGGGGACATGCTCCGCGCATGTGTCCTCGACTTTGGTCATAGCTGGGAGGACCACCTACCCTTGGTGGAGTTCGTGTACAACAACAGCTACCACTCCACCATCGGGATGACACCATACGAGGCCTTGTACGACAGACCTTGCAGATCTCCTTTGTGCTGGACAGACCCTGGGGAGTCTGCACTTTTGGGACTAGAGATGGTCCGGGCCACGACAGAGAAAGTCCAGGTCATCCAGGAGCAGATGAGGACATCTCAGAGCCGGCAGAAGTCTTATGCTGACAGGAGGCAGATGCCATTAGAGTTCGAGGATGGTGACCATGTCTTCTTGCGTGTCTCACCTTGACGTGGTTTGTGGAGATTTGGCTGAGGCGGAAGTTGTCTCCACGCTTCATTGGACCCTTCCAGGTCCTCAGCAGGATTGGCGAGGTGGCTTATCGCCTGGCTCTACCACCTTAGTTGCACCGGGTGCACGACGACTTCCACGTATCTCAGCTCAGGAGATACGTGCACGACCCAACGCACATCATTGACTATGGGGAGCTAGACGTTGATGATGGGGTGACTTTTGCGGAGTTCCTGGTGGAGATAGAGGATCGAAAGGAGCGGGTCCTATGTGGGTGATCAATTACTCTTGTGCGCATCAGATGGAAGCACGGGAACCTCCAGGAGAGCACATGGGAGCGGGAGGCTCAGATACGTGCTCAGTACCCACATTTGTTTCCATAGTTTATGATGTATCTTTACGGGGACGTAAAGCCCTGAGGTGGGAGTAATGTAAAGACCCGTAAATTTCAAGGAAATTTTTTTCTTAATTTGTTTTGGAATTTTACAAGAACGCAATTTCTGACGGCACTTGATTCCGAGGCCCGGTGTGCCCGGAATCATTTTCCGAAGTTTGGCTCGGGTACGTTCAGTGAACGGACGAGCGGGTTTTTCTAACTTTTGAACCGGTGCCCGGAATCGAATTCTGAGGGAACCGATGGAATCGCAGTGCCGGTATTTGCTTAGAAACGCCTCTTCCAGAGTTGCGTTTGCTCGGTTTTGGTTTTTAATTTTCGGGCTTAAAGTTAAGAAATAAAATAATTGTACGACAAAATTTATTTTATTTCACTTAAGCCACTTGGAAGCCACTTGAAGCCACTTAAAAGCGGCTTAAGCTGAGTTGATCTGGATAGGATGCTATCCAGAAATATCCTACCCTCTTGGTTGGATATTTGTGAGGTGGAGCCCGCACGAGCCCCACCGTTTTTTTCTGCTAAGTAACACACCCCGAAAACCCGTCATTATGAAAGTCAACTGACGTGTTTTCTTAATTTCTTAAAGCACCATTTAATTGGGCGGTTTTATTCGTGAATTAAATGGGCAGTTTCTTTTGTTGAATTAATTATACGAATAAATGGGTCGTTACTTACCTCTTTTTCGTTTGTTGGCGTATTAATAAAATAATACCAACATGACATTTGGAGGATTAAACGTTGAGAGGCTTTGACATAATTCTTGAGCCTTCATCCTCCTTCACAAAGAACGCGAAGAACGCGAAGAACGCCGTCACCCTCGGAGTTTGACGATGCTTCATCCGAGACGTTCTTCCCCGCCCCGATCTCCGATCACCAACTGCTTGAGGTAAGAGATCTCGGGTTTCTTTTTTAAACTTCCTTTGTGGTTTTTGACTCAAGAAGAATTTAATTATTATTAATTAAATCTTTTTGTTCTTGAACCTTGGAGTTCGTCGACGCGACACCCTTCCGCGACGACGCGACGCCGGATACCGTGACGACGTGACGATCCCCAATCTGCAAAGAACCCGCGGGCGACGACTTGACGAGGTAGGGGTTGTTGTGAATATTTTATTTTTCCCGTGAACGTTTCTTTAAAATTAAAGAACCGGATTCATATGAACAATTTTATTTTGTTAAAATTGTTGTTTCATGTGTTGAATATTTCTCCCGTCGTTATTAACTAACGCGGAGGGTGCGGGCCCAACGAACACGGCTCGACAAGCCTCCGCCGTTCTTCGTGGTTGTGCGGATTTGGCGGGTGATGACAAAACGTGACACAAGGGAATTTTGATGATCCCGCAGTGAAGAACGGAACCCGGGAGGGACAATGGCGCAGACGGGAAGGAAAACGGACCACCGGAGCAACTCCGGTGGCCCGTGGAAGCTGCCTGCGGCGCGGGGCGCCGACGCGGCGGCGGCCAGTGGACCCGCGGACGCGCGGGTCCTGCTCGGCCGCACGGGACGTGGCAGAAGCTACGTCCGCTTGTCCAGCGCGGCCCTTCGAGGGCCGCAGCTTCTTCCAAACCGCGGGGGCGGCTCCCCGCGGCACCCGAGCGCTTGGCCGCTCGACCGAGCCGAGCCAGGCTGGTCCGACCGGCCGGGCCGCACCCAGGCCGGACCGAACTGGGTCCGGCCGGGTTGGACTGGGTCGGGTTGACCCGTTTCGGCCGACCCAGGGGGGGGGGGGGTCGGGCCGGGTCGGCTCGGGCCCGGACCCCCCGTCTTCGGACCATTTTCGGTCTTTTGCCCGTAACTTGAGCTAAGGGCCTCCAAACGATGCGCCGTTAGCGGCAACACAATCCTTGGATCGA
Organism: Viscum album; assembly: GCA_963277665.1. Lineage (NCBI taxonomy): Eukaryota > Viridiplantae > Streptophyta > Magnoliopsida > Santalales > Viscaceae > Viscum > Viscum album. The sequence continues at coordinate 1,300,992,414 of OY728121.1, forward strand.
GACAGTCATTTCGGAATATCGCACTCAATGTTTCGGATTACTTTGGGTTTGGCTGGGTTGGTTCGTACACGAAACCAACCGGGCCGTCGAAGCGGAAACACTCATATCTTGAGCTCCGGACGTCCGATTGATGTGCCATCGACTTTGTTGAATTCCTCTAAGTGAGATGGATCTTTTGGCTCACTCCGCCCGAGGATTGGATGCAGGTGGAGTACGGTCGGGTTGGTTTTTCCTTAAAAACCAACCGGGCCCCTGGGACGAAAAAACCAATAACTCTCAGACCGAGCGTCCGATTGACGCGCCGTCTGCGACGTTGAGTTCCTGTTGACGATACAAAACTTTTGGATACATCAAATTCGGACTTTGTGTCAGTTGATGTATCAGCCTCTCGGCTCGTGGATCGGACCCTCCCGAACGAGCTTGCTGTGTGCTGGAACCCTAGAGCTGGCTGCGACTGCTACTTCGACATCGACGACTGTGCAGAGATCCTCAGTGGACTGCGACAACGACTGTGCAGAGATCCTCAGTGGACTGCGACGACTACTACACTCAGCGATCCTACGTGGATCAGTGCTACAGATCCTGTGTGGATCCGATCCTATGTGGGTCAGCGCTCATCGGTTCTGTGTGAGCCAGTGCCTACAGGTCCTGTGTGGGCCCGATCCTGTGTGGGTCTTTGCGGGGGTTAGTTACCTATCGATCCTGTGTGAGTCATTTCGGGGGTTAGTACCTATCGATCCTTTGTGGGTCCGAAGACTTAGATGGATCAGTGATCATCTTTATCGTCATCCGAAGAAGTATACCTGTGTGACCTGAATCCTATGTTACTCTCCTTTGTGGATTTTGTTGAGCTATCCTGTGTGGATTTACTGTTTACTCTCCATGTGGATTGTGTTGAGCTTTCCTATGTGGATTACTTTTACTCTCTTTTGTGGATTGTGTTATGCTATCCTGTGTGGGTATACATTTTTCTTTCCTGTGTGGACTGGGTTGTGCTTGAGCTCGGACGTTGGAGCCAAGTGAGAATTGATGACTTAGGTATATGTATGGGCATATACCTAAGCCGTGTTGTATGTTACTTCGTGGTTGTATCTTTCCTTTGTGGATTATCCTTTGTGGATTCTGGGAGACCTTCGGGGGTCTCGGGGTCCCTACTGAGTAGCTTATACTCACCCGTGCACGGGCTATGCCCGTACTTCGTTGTGTTGGTTGCAGACGACGGACATCACTGATCGTGGTGGAGGCTTGCGGAGCAGGACGGTACCTGGAGGTGGACCACTAGGCGGGAAGTACTCGGAGCGGACGGCTGGACCGAGGAGCTGTGGAGGCTATCTGTACCCACCCTTCAGGTGGGACCTTCAGAGGATGGCTCGACGCTGCGGCTTTTCTTTTCAGTTGCTGTTTTTCCCTTTTAGTTGTACTTTACAGTTGGGCTTGTATTTCCGGCCCCTTTTACTTTCAGCACAGCTTGTTACAGTTTTTACTTAGTGTTTACTTTTCCGCTTTCTTACTCTATGGTGCTTGTTTACTTTTCAAAGGCAATGCCTTCCCTTTTGTTGGGATTTACGCCTTGGTACTAGTCGCCTGCCCCTGGCCTATGGAAGGCGGGCTTGGGGTTGTCACGACAGGGGCCCCGAGGACGGGTCGTGACATGAATGGTATGAATGATATAGACAAGTGATTTAACAGAAATGTGATATTTTATAAAAAACATGACTGAGGAAAAGATAACCCTTAATATGTTCCTGATGTTGAGATAATGGCATTGTGATAAAGTGATGATTGATATAGATAAAGTAAATTGGTTAGTTTTGAGGACATTAGAGGGGAGGGTTTTCTCAATGGACCCTCACTCTCACAGGATTAGCGCTTCCCCCCTCCCTCGGCGATTTTTAGGGTTCCCTCTACATCCTTATTCCACCGTATTTTTTCGGTCTCACATGGTGTTCTCAGCAGGAGTTTGAGATCCCGGCTGCTCTGTCTTCTCCCCTTCCCGGTGTGTCCCTTTTGGATGTAGGTTTTTTTTCCTTCTCCCTGGTGCCTTCCCCCTTCCTGCCTCTTTTCTCTTTGCCTCCTCCTGTCTGTTTCCTCCCCTTTAAACTCACCTTGAGTCGGGGGTCTTTCTATCTGGTTCTTGCTCTCTCATCGGTTCCGTTGATGGCACCTTTGATTTCCTTCTTGTGGGTTCTGTTCGATGGTCCCGTCGTGAGTGTTTTATGATGGAAACCCTGGCCGTTCAAACCTACCCTGACCTCGAGTTCCTCCGCACCTCTCCAGGTCGGATCTGGAGCGGGGGTGACAAAGTGGTTTTGGGATCTATGGTTCATCGGTCAGCGGTTTTTCCAGGTGCTCTTACATCGGCATTCTCTCATTCGGCTTCTGGTTCCAGTTTCGTCGTCATGTGGACACCTCGGTCGTTCAAGCCCCTGCTCTGGTCTCAAGTTCCTCTCCTCCTCTCCCAGTCGGATCTGAGCGGTGGTACCAAATAGATTTTGGGATGTGGGATTCAGCGGCCGATGGCATTCTTCGCGCATCCGGAGTCAATTCCTCTTTTGAAGAAGATCTGGTTTCCTTCTTCTTTCAACTTTGGTGACTTTCAAAGCTGGCAACAACATCGACAATGGTGATGTTATTGGTCAGTGCTCCTCCATCAAATCAGCGGTGATGGTTTGTCTATTTATTTTGACGTGCCTTCGTTCTCGATGATTTTTGGTGAATGGGTCGTTTTGTGCCTATTTTGGTATTCTACATTTCAGGTTATGGCGGCCATAGGTGTTATTCATGATGGTATGTGTCTATGGTTTTTTTTTCTTTGATACAGCGAGCTTGCTCTGCACTTGGTTTGATGCTGCGGTTGAAAATGACCGGTGGTCTTATGTGTTGGTGTTTTACGTTGGTGAGGATGATCTCCGGTGGTCAGCCGATGACTGGTGGGGTGATAAGCTCGCAATGACAGTGGTGACCGGATGGATATGATGACAGTGGGTCTCATGATGATGGTGGGCGCAATGACGTGACTCTGGTTGATTTGGATTCTCATGGCTCGAGGACTCCTTTTGAATTTGTGTGGTTTTGAAATTTAAACTTAGTTTGGCTTCTTTAATCTGTATCCCGTGCAGGATTTGGTTACCACTCATCCATAAAGCGATTTTATTTTGAAAATAAAAAAAAAGATAATTTTCAGGTGTAGAACTAATTAATGATTTTTGGAAAAAGTTATCTATGATATCATTGATTGATTTGACATTGTTTTGTATTTATGGAATATTTTCAACAAAATTTGGTATTATTTATGGAATGAGGAAGTATGCATGTTTTCATTGAGTTTTTTATGGTAATTATAGTTGTTACAATCCTTCAGGAGAATATAAGATCATGGTTTTAAAATATTTGTTATGTTACAATTAAGATATACATAGTGATATTTGGGGGATTAATGTTAAGTTGATTTTTCGAAATTTAGTGAACTTATTTGTAAATTTTTAATTTATGAAGGATTATAAGGTTAGACATTTATAGAATGGTTTAAGTTGAACTTTGGATGAGGTTTTAGAGATTAATGTATTAATTCACCATATGAATATTTTTTCACATTGGATAAATAATGATAATTTTTTTTATGTTAATATCTAGATATATAAGGAATGAATTATTATTTTATTAGGGATCTTGTGATCCATTAGTGATTTCGACACAACAAATTCATCTTTATTTCTTAGAGTGAGAGATGAATTGGAAATTGATCAAAGAACAACCAAGTGATGAAATATTTATTTTGATATAAATGAAATATAAGGTGTAACACCCCAATCTTCCACAGTACGCTTCTTTTTGAATAATACAATAGCGTGTGTTGTACGAAACTTCGAGTTCTAACACACACCACAACCAATCAAACTGGTCGTTATGAATAGTAATACCCACTTTTAGAAATTTTATAAATTTTATCTTTCAAAATAGACTTCATTTTTGGATTCGGAATATCAAAGTTAGATTAGGGTGAATTTTTGGTACTTTCTGATAACTTTCAGATTTTGATAAATATTGAAAATTACTAATTTTTAATTAAAAACAACTTTTTTAATCGAAATAATTAATAGTGATAAATTATGTATTTGAGTCGTTTTAAAGTATATTTAGAATATATTTTTACCATTTAATACAATTTTGGTCATTGGATGAAATTTCACATTTAAACCGGATATAAACAAGTGTCAATCTTCTGATAGTTATTATTTCTTAAAAACACGGTTTTTGTTTTGAAAGCGGGAATTAATTTAAATTAATTTCTTCCACTTCTATGTTTTGAATTTGGAAAAATGGATTTCATATTTGTAATTAGGATATCCAAATTTTTTAAATATGTAACTTTTATTTTTATACATTTTGAATAATTACTTCGTTAAATATTTTATTTACCATGGTTAAAGGGTAAATTCAGTAAATAAGTGTAAAACAATAATATTATAATAATATTAAATTACCCTAACACTTGTCCTAACCCTATTTAATGATACATGTCCGACTATGGGAATCTTTGGGTCGATTTTTGGACCCCATGGAGCCACTTGTAAGTGATAATGACACTTTATATTAAATAAGTTAAAGTAAATACAAAAATGACATAAGCATATATCATTTAGAAAAAAAAATTGAGATAGGTTTATATATGTTATATTTTCAACAATAAATATTAATTACAAATATAAAAATATTTCCTACATAATTTTATTTTATTTTTAATTTTTAGACATTGAATAATTAAATTTATTTATGACTCAATAATGATGCAGTATTTTCCTTATTAATGAAAGAGTCAAATAATTGGTATTATAAATAATAAAATAAATATAATTTGAAAGTTTTGATGACATTGGAAACTTTTATAGGATAATATGACATGTTAATATTGCTTAAATGATTTTGGTTCGAATTAATAATGTTTTTAAGACTTTAACAAAAATCAATTATTAAATAGTGTCAAAATTCACATAAAGGAGTTTTAAAAAAAAATATTATAATATAAATTGATATAATATTCCTAAAAATATAAGGTTAGGCCAAAGGAATTATATAATGATAGGTGTATCATTAATGGTTCACTTGGGGGTCACTTGGATGTATATAGTAATTTTATTAACTATATAATATAAAAATACAAAGAGACATCATAAATGTCAAACTAATTAACTAAGAGTAAAACTAAAAGATAAGGTTAATAAAGTGACCCAAACCTATCTAAAACCTATTGGTTGAGTTTTTTTGACCCATCCCCACCTTATAATTTAAATGATATAATTTTTAACCATTATAAAAAGAATATTAATTTAATATAAAATAATATTTATAGCTTTTCCAAAGGTGCTTCTCAACCCTCTTATAAAAGGGCACTCCCCCTTCCTTCTAATTCACACCTTCAAAGCCACTTTTCTCGGCCAAAATCTGCCTAAATATCATCCCAACTTCCCTCAATTCAACCTAGAGGCCTTAGTTTTATCATAAATCAAACCTAAGGAGCCCTTTTGATCAAATCAAAAGGAAGAACCCATAGAAGAGGTAATGATTTCACCACCCTCTTTCAAGTTACTTTCTTCTTCCACTTCTTCTTTCTTTGTTATTTAAATTATAAAATAATAAATCCAGTATCTTCTATTTATTTTAATGTTATTATAAATATGGTACAACCATATTCAGTATTATATCCATCCCTTGAATGACATGTCATCATACGTGCGTACGTACGACCTACCGTCTCCAGGTCGTGGTGTAATTGTTATTCAATACATTATTATTTGGATGTGTATGATAATGATGTGTAATTGATGTAAATAATAAATATAACATGATAATTATTCTGTATATATGATATTCCATCCAATTATATATTATGTTGATATCAAACGAATTATATTGTCACTTGTGCGTACGTACGGACTACCGTCTCCACGAACGCGATGAGATTCATTCCCCATCGTATCCATTCAAAAATAATTATCATTTGATGATTAAAAATAATGTTTAAGGACTTGATATAATTCTATATATGAATAAGATACAACCTATCCTTAACAAATACGACTTATGTAATAAAACATAGGAAATAAAACGAGTAAGTTAACACCCGAAACGATGATAATACAAAGATATTATTAACAAAACAATGTTAAAAGATCAAATATGATATCATATTAATTTATATAATTCTTTTATAATTTAATAACAATTATTTCACAATTATACCAGATGTTAACCTACCCTTGACCAAGGAAAATTACAAGGTAAGAGTTTATTTCACAATCTCTTCATTATACGAGGTTGTTTATACGTAATTATCTACTGGGACCTCTTTATCATCCACATCCATGTTTCTTGAAAATGTATTTAAAATAATTATTAATATTTAACATACTATGGGTTAAAGTCATTTATACCCATGTTTGACTTTTTATAAGAAGTTTATAAAGGAATCTTTCTGTTGTTTTCCAAACAAGGACCTTTTTAACCTTTTTGATAGAATTAAGGTAAGAATGTATTTTTTTGACTTATACGGCGGGTGTGGATATTTTCCACCGTTATAAAATCTTCAAAGATTCGCTTACAATATTATAAGGATATTTTCAAATTAAATGTTTTATTTTATAATTATGTGACTTTTAAATGATTTAAAAAAAGAGATATTTCTCTCAAATAGTTTTGATTTCATCTATGTCAACATCCTTTGATGGATTTTAAGTTTATTCGAAGTTGATTTATTATGATACAAAACTTCTATATTGTATTGAAGGTTTTGTGATATGTTTGACTATGGATGTGCTATTTTTATACCATTCATGTTTTATGGTTAAAGTATTGACATTTCATATGCTAGTTTTAATATGAATGTTTATGATTTGTTTAAACCTTTTCATATAAGGAATGTATTAGACTTTGTAAGTGATGGGTGGAGCTCGCTACAGCACCTTGATGCATTGGTAGGTCTCATGAGACAACTAGACATGGAATTGGACGAGGCCCTTCCCCAATTTGATATATGGTTTTGGATGAGGCCTTAATCATTTTTAGACATCTTGTCCGAGGCCTTGACAAAATGTTTCAGAATGTCTGGGATTATACATTTCCTTATTAAGAAAATAATATTTATGGTTCATGTGGTCATTCGACTAGTAGAATACCAATGATTTTTTTATTATGGCATTATTTACTTAGCTCATATTCCTACCATAAAAGTATTCATGTTTATTATTGGTAAATGCATGTGGTTTCAATTATTCACCATGTTTAATATTTATGTTATCTTCCACTGTATTGATTACCCTTACTGAGCATTTAAGCTCACCCCTTTCTTATGTTTCATTTTCCTAGGATATGAAGAAGTTAGTTATGAGTGACTTGCAAGAATTATTTATGAGGCTTGGATGTTTCCAATGGAATAAATTCATGTTTTATTTCTTTTCAAGTTGTAAAGTTGAACTTATGTATAAATCTTGTTTCCAATAATACTAAACTGATCGATCTTTCGAGACATGATTTCCTTGTGATCATGCCAATGTTATGTAATAATGCAGCGACTCTGGGTAAATGGGTTAGGGGTGTTACATAAGTCCTAGGTATATTGTTCCCTTTGAAATTTTTTTTCACATTAGGACCGTATCCAATCTACTCCCACTTCTACTAAAACTCTCTCATGTTCACGATGTGTTCCATGTATCTCTCCTGAGGAAGTACATACCCGAAACATCAGATGTACTAAACTTAGAGTTCTTACCATTGAATCATGATATTTTTTATGTGGAATAACCAGGTGAGATTATGGATCGTATCAAGAAAGTGTTACAAAATAATACCAGTCACATAGTCAGTGTTTTGTGTCAAGGCCACTAGCTTGATGATGCTATGTGTGAACATGAGGATGTAATGATATATAAGCATCCTAATTTTTTTATTAAACTGATAAATTTAAAATCAGAAATTAAATTTTAAGGGGGTATAATGTAACCCCTTGATATTTTATGAAATATATTTTTTCAAATAAATTTAGTTTCTCTGATAGCATGTGCTACACGTAATATCGAGTTTTAACTAAACAAGACATACTACTAAGATATTATAAATTAACATGATTGTTATCACTTAGTTGTTGGAATGGTGGGAATAAATTGGGTTGACTAAATTATGAAAATACATGGTTTATAGTTGTATATAAAATTAATTATTTTGTGACCCATTTAATTATAAATTAAAATAAAATAAATCATTTGAAGTTAAAGGAAATCATTTTCAAGAAAACTATTTTATGCGCACTAAAGTGTTTTATTAAAATAAATTAAATAAATAACTTATGGTGAAAGTTTTTAAATAAATTTATATATTATTTATTCAATAAAATGTTTAAAAATCATCTTATGTGTTTTCTAGGCCTGGAATAATAATTTATCCAATTTTACACTTAAAAAATGTATTTTTTCCAAAATATAGTTTTGTCACCTTTTGTAAACTTATTTTAAAATAAATTATTTACAATTTTTTGAAAATTTATTTTAAAAAAATGAACATTATTTTTTAAATCATCACATAAAAATTTTATTTGAGTTATTTTTTTATAATTTTTTGAAAAGATAAATTTTTCAGTGAATAGTGAAGAATACTCATTTTTATTTAAAAATACTCATTTCATTCAAAGAATTTACAAGAGTAATTTTATTTTAATACAATTTTAAAAATAAAATTTGATCAGTTATATATATTAATATAATTAAGTTTATTTTAATCTATTTAATGTTGAATTTTGTTATAAAAACTTTTTGAACTTTTATCCATTTTCCCTTTAGAAAACAGATTTCTCATCCCGTCTGCAGATTTTGTTTTAAAATAATTTTTTCCACTTATATGAATGGAATTTATAAAAATTTATTCCATATTTATAATATTAAAAATTCATATTATATAATAATTTAAAATTATTTTTTGACCATATTGAATAGTGAAAAAATAAAAATTAATTACCCTGGTTAAAGTTAAAATGGGTTTACCAGGGGTTAAAATCAAATGATTAGGGGTAAAATGATCTACAAATATTTCCATAACAAATTTATGTCCATATTTAAACCTTATAACCAATAATTTTTGATAATTACCCATTTTGGAGCCTTTTGGTATGTGAGAAATGTGGGTACACTTTATTCTTTTAAAAAAATTTATGTGAGCCCTCTTCCCCAATTATAAATGGCCAACCCCCCTCATATCTTATCCAAACTTCAAAAAACGTTTGGTTCAGAGAATAACTACCCAAATATCTTCCCAAATTCACTCCTCACATCTTAGAGGCCTTATTATGATTATTATTCCCTTATAATAATTCATTAGGTGTAAAACTAAAGAGGTTCTATGAAGAAAAGGTATAACCCTTAAACTTGTATGTTTATTTTATTATTTCTTCCTATAATTCCTTCATAACATATTAAAAAAAGATTATGTAATAAAACAATAACTATGATATAATAATATGTTATTATGTTAATGTAATAAATTATATCTATATCCTCTTCCATTAAATTGGAAATGAAATCGTCGATCATGTGTATAGAGGACTGTCTTCTATTGAACTGATGTTAATTGTTTTCCATCACATCATATCATGGATGGTTATACTTGTGGATTTAAATTTAAATAATATATTTGTGATATTTTTAAAATTATTAAATTATAATATCAAACCTACCTTATTACCTTCCAACCCATTGGAAAACAATAAGGTTTCTCAAGTGTAAGACAAACTACCTCCTCGTGAACCGATTTAATGTGTTTTTCCAATTTCCATTTTACATTGATGGAAATAAGGATGGGTTTAATAAATATATATTATATTTTTAAAATAATTATACTTGTGGAATTAATATTTCACATATACCTTTTATTTTTATATTATGTGGGGATACAATACTGTCACTCATGTGAACGATGGACTACCGCCTCACAAAGTGATGTGATCCATTTTTCAATAACACATAGTATGGATGGTAAAAAGGATAAATTTAATGAATATACGTTACATATATTAAAACTTAATGATACCATAATGGTTAATTATTATTTACATTTTTTTTCGATCTTTAAAAAAAATAGAAACAACGTTCACGCCTACGTACGACCTACCATCTCTATAAATAGTGTATTTCATTTTATATCTAAAAATTTCATGGATTAATATAAATAAATATATAATGAATATATATATGATATATATTTAATTTTTAAAATTATGTATATTATATAACCATTATCAAATAAAAATTATAAAAAATACCAAATCAAGACATACATGAAAAACAAAGTAGTTATTACCAGAAATGCGATTTTTATAAGGAATTATTAATGAAGAAGTAATAAAAGGTCATACGTAAATAATATATGGTATGATATATATATATATATATATTTTATTTAATAGTTTTTATTAAACCTATATTTATTATATAGGTTGTTCAAATGTGTCCAAAGGACTTTGAGACTTAAGGTAATAGATTTTTAGTCTCTCTATTATTTATGGGAGACATATTACATAATCACCACTCTTTTTTACAGTGTACATAATGATTTTTTTAAATGTTATGTCATTAATATACTTATTTTCATTATATATAAAGTTTCTTTTGATTTTCTTATCTAATGGGTCTTATAATTCAAAATATTTCTAAAGTGGTAATGGATTTTGTCTCAATTTTTCTTCTTTGGGACTTATGTTTTGAGCTTATCTTATTTTATGAAGTGTATATACAGAAATCTATAACCTATAATATCATGAATTTATTTATTTTCATGATTTTATAAGTTTCATTTAATGTTATTATTTATTGGGGTCTATGATTCAATGTTACTATAATGGCAAGGGTTTTATGTTACAATCTCATCGTTTAATGGGATTATTTATGATTATGATTCAAATAATGAAATATTACAATTCATATCTAAAGATACACATGTATTTTGTTCTCATCGGGTTGTTTCTTGAGAATACGTATTTTCCACTCATTTTACTCTATTGAAGGATTAAGGAGACTAAAATATCATTTTTAAGAAAAATAATCTTTATTTATCTCATCAGTCAAAAACACTTTTTATTCCATATACATGTTTTCTGAAAATATTTTCAAATATGTTTTAACATTTTTCAAGTGATTAATTAAATATATTTAAAACCATTTTTTACTTTTTAATGTTTTTTAAAACGAATTTTCACATTTTTTTTCAAACATGGATGGTTTGGATTTTACTAAAAATGTGAAAGAAATATTTATTTTAACATTTATGATAAGAAATTTTTTTCCCACTATCAAGAACACCTAATATTTTTAAAGATTCATTTATAATTTCCAAAGGTTATTTTTTGTGAAATGGTTTTTTATAATGTTTAATGTTTTTTAAATTTTTTATACTTTTTAAAAAAATTATTTTTCTAAGAAGAAAGTATTTTTTCATCAATAAATATTTTTATTGTTTTTTAAAGAATCCTTTATAATATTACATGGTTATTTTCAAATTAATGGATTTATTAATTGTTTTATACTTTTAAAAAATATTTTTTGAAGTGGAAATGATATTTTCCTCAAGAAATGTTCTAAATTATTTTTAAAGCATCATTTATAAGTTTCTAAGGTTATTTAAAAGAAAAGGATTTTAAAAAAGTTTTTTGTTTTAAAAATCATTTTTAAAAGTAGAAAGGATATTTTCCTCATTAAATGTTCCAAGTGATCTTTCAAAATATTTTTCCATCCAAGTTGGCATTCTTTGATATAAATTATGATTTACTGGGGATACGATCCATTCATACCATCTTTATTCTTTATCTAAGTGGTTTATATTTATCTTTACATGATATTTATAAAACACGTTGATATTCCATGATCTATACCATGAAGATTTTTTAAGAAGCATGATTCTTTATCCAGGGGTTATGCTATGATGAAATTATGAAACGATTATAGACCCTGTTTCTTTTCCATAGGTTATGCAATGATGAAATGTTCATGAAACCCATTTATTTTCATAGGTTATCATATAATGAATGTTTTACAATCTTTTGGAAAACGTATATATTATTTTCATTATATGATGGGTGGGATCTATATCTAAATCCTATTTATTAGTTAATTTTTTTCTAGTTTGATAAATAGTTCTAGATTGGGGAGTAAACCAAATTCAATAAGGGATATCTTCCAATCTGATAGTCTTCAGAGTGAACCTTGACTACTATGATGGTTTGGAGAGTGAACCATTACACTATGATAGTTTTGGAAATTTTACTTAAATACTAAGAAAACTATTTTATATGTATATGTATTCTAAAAATTTATGTCTTATTCCAATGTTATGATCTCTTGTATTATATAAATTGATTCCATTATGATTCATGCCTAAAAAACTACCAAGATTTATTCCATGACTCAAATTTGTGATCTATGATATGTAGGGAATTATTTTATAATGTTAATTTAATATTCTCATTTCCTTATGCTCGTGTTATTTTTATGTTATCATTGATATCTCCCTTTTTTACCCTTACTCAAAATATGAGATCAACCCTTTATTATGTTTCCTTTTTTCAAGATAGAGGAAATGTATGATGTATGATATATCTAAGAAGGGTTATTGTTATGGATAACTTAGAGGGAGATGATGTAGCTCACTTATAAACTAGTTGTTTATGTTTCCAAGTTTCCAATGGCACTATACATTTACTATACTTAGGCATGTGTTTGTCTAATTTAATAAACATTCATATAAAAGGATTTAATATTTATGTTTTTGAAACTTTGGTTGTTATATCCACACATGCTCCTTTTAAATCTGAGAAACACCAATTGATTTCTTGGCGCAAGCATAGTGAATCAAATGTATTTCATTGTTCTTATTGATTGCACCAAGATCCTTCAAGCTTAAAGGAGGTATTATCGTTCTTGAGGGAAAGATATGATTAATTCAATAGGGAGATAAGTCTCTTGTATGTAATGATTCTATATCCTCAATTTTCAATTAAACCTATACAAGAGACATAACTATCTATTTATAGAGGTAGGGTTTACTTTAAAATATTATTTAATTTCATATTAGCTCGTAAATAATATTATAATTTTTAATAAACCCCTTTCCATATAATAATAATAATAATAATATTTTACAGTGTGTGGTAACATGTGAGATGATAAATATTATTTTATCAGTAAGTAAAATAATATTTACCACCGAAAATGATTTTTATCCACTCAAACTCCTCTTCATTTATTAAATACCTGAATTAATATTTTATTTACATATTAAATATTTTATTCACTAGATAGTGGAGAAATATTTATTAAATATTTAATAAATAAAATAAATATTTTATCCACAATCTAGTGAATAAATATTTATTAAATATTCTTGTAATTAAATAAAATATTTATTTAATGAATAAATAATTATTTATTACCCTACAAATATTAGTGATCAATAAAACTTGAATAAAATTATTTCTTGTTCATGAAAATAATATTTATTCAAATTATTAAATTTAAATAGAATTTAATCGAGATCAACAGAAATAGTTAGTGTGTGACTATATTGGATTCTTTGTCATTGGCATTAGGTGGATATGCCTAAAGTCCAATAATACTATCTAGAAATGGGTTAAGGAACCCAAGAGAAAATATTAATGTCACAAAACCAACAACCACATACCAATACTAGATATATAATACAATCCCTTTGTCTCAATGTCTCATCAAGCATGTTGCACATATGTGTCATCAACCTATATGCTTGATGCAACTTTCATTAACTATCTAAAATAAACTACGTTACACCATGAACATGAAATTTAATGGGATAGTTATATTTAAATAAAAGAGATGATATTTAAACTTATATAAAGATGTAAGGGAGAAATACTTCGTCATCTTATCCAATAATAACAGGTTATTCATGACACACCAAACATAACCTACTTACCACTAATACATGGCATGATATTTTTTATTGGAAAATAAAAATTTATGTTTCATGACATGCAGTAATGATAATCTCAAAGTCTATGTTCCATTACACAGGCTCATAGATAGTAATAAATGATGACCCCAAAAAATGTATAATTCCTACTGGTGGGTCTGTTCTCATAATCTCCATTTGTATAGATTTCCAAAGATGAGCCTCATGAGAAGAAGCCTCATCTGCTTATGAGTACTCTCACCAGATAGTATATGTAATATGTTCCATTTTATAGCACATTATCTAACCATAGAAATAGTTTTAAGAACATCATTATAACATTTCAAGGTTCTCATCATAACACAAAACTGCTATTCCCTTTTTTAATCGACATAAACTCTATGACATTATCACATAAGTTTTATATCTAATAACAACCAATATGTGATAATATATTTAAATTAATTTTAAAATATTTTAATATATATGTAATTTTAAGTATAAAATTATTTAGTTGTTGGGAACTAACTCTAATAAAGATAGGATTAGACTTACCATATAGAAACTTACACACTGAAGGAATATAATATATTCAAAGGTAATTGAGGAAATAAAAGTGTATCCAAGTTCCTATCATTTGAAAATTCAAGGAAAACTAATCATATCATGCCCTGTACTATATATCTACTCCTGAGGTATGCAATCTTGGGATCCTTTCAATATAAGAAGAGAATATCATGGAGAAAAAAGGCAAATTGAAGACATACCATTAATTCCTAAATATAACAAGACAAGATATGATGGAATTGTGTTATGAATGGAAAGGGTTCCCTAATGTCACCCAAATTAGTCTCTTATTTAGAGAGACCTAATCATAAGAATAAGAATTAGGGTTTTTAGGGATGTTTCAAGTTAAAATTTTATTTTTTATATTAATTAATCCCACATGCTTGGTTTGGCCGCATAGTTTTTTCACCTTCTCGACATCACACCCTAGCATCACCCACTTATTTTCATATAAATTTAGGGCCTCACACTTGATACTATATTCATAACATTATTCCTTTTCTTATTGCACATATCAATGTGCTACCTATGAGAACTGATATTTCCATAATCTGAGTCACCTTTACAATTTGTTTCCCAAAATACACATTCATTCCTGCCACCCAACCATAGAAACTATCAGTTACTAAACATACAAACACATATTGATATCCATCAACTGATACCACTATTAGGGTAATTTATAGTTACTACACAAACCCAACTACATGTATCCTTGATCAATTAGAAAACCACAACCACATTCTTCTAGGGCCAACCTACACATAATTCAGGATGTCCAATATATAACACCCAAAAAAGATCCACAATCATAGATCACCCATGGTGTGCTCCCCACTACTGGTATTTGCTTTAACTGATACCTAGAAATAATGAAAAACAATTCATATATTACATGCATATCGATCCTCCAGAGACACACTCATCATCAAGATAACCCCTATCACAAGATAGGGTCTGCAGCACCCACAAGTTGCTGCAACTTTATATTTTATATTATTTCACCTTAATGTTAGTTAAGTTTAAGTCTTGGAGATTTTCTGGTTATTTTTTTAATATTTTAATTTTTTTCCTTCTATAAATATATTAGTAGAAATCATGCATCTTTCGTTTTTAGGGAGTCTTTTTTGTTCATTTTATACAGTGCATGGTTTGTCTATATGGGCAATGCATGTTTTTTTCCCAAACTATGTAATATATAAATAAACTACATGGTATATTTTTTAAGTGGGGTACTAGTTAATTTCTTGTGAATTGGTAGGGGAAACTATTTGAAAATAATGAAACAAGTATATAGTTTTTGATAGAGTAGTTTCACATATTTTTGTAAAATGTGAGACCAAGAAGTGTGATTGTTCATTTTTTATCTGGTGGTTTCCACATATTGGCACACAGTTTGAAAAATATTATGAAAAAACTATTCAGTTTACAAAGATTTCATTAAAATGGTAAAATCAACTATCTACCCCTTTTGGATTTTAGGTTTTTGGCCACCCATTCTTCCCCTATTGATTTCATGAACCATGGGTGTGCATTAGTGCTTCCTTCATTCTACATACTTTAATTTTGGATTTTTATTCCCATATTTCTTGTTGGTAAGACTTTATTTATTCCCCTATTTTTCTCTTCTATTCAACCATTCATCTCTCCTTTGATTTTATCTCATCCATGAACCATAACCACTATTCATGTTGGGATTAAGGTTCAATTTGCTTCTAATAAAGGGGATTTTTGTTGTTTAAGGTTGGGGAGGGTACCTCTTGGATTGGTTTCTCATTATATACTAAAGGAAACCTGTTTCCATTGGATTATTCTTGAAATTAGATTGGTATTATTTAGAGTTCCCTTATAGTGCATATAATGAATTTCTATCTTATTTTTGAATGAATTATTTTGAAATTATTTGTATATTTTATACCACTGGTGGGTTTGAAATATATTTCAAATTGTTTTTTTCACTTGTCATAGAAATGATGCATGAAAAGTTCGTGGTAATTAGTTTACAAGGAATGTTTGAAATATGGTTTTTAAATGGCCTGAAAGTGGATTGACATACCAATCTTCTTTTCAAAGGCCTGATTGGAAACAACATGATTTTATTTCTAAAAACACTAAAGACCCTAGATTGGTCCTCATATTATTATTTTGTCCATCATAGAATGGGACCATAAGGGTGATGTTTTATATTTATGTTTACCTATCTGATGCTTATGCATGAATATGAAATGAACTATTTCATGTGAGGGTGTAATATGTGTGTTGATACTTACTGAAAATTCTTAAAATTATGATTATGTGATGATCTTTTATTATAGTGTCTTCTCAACACTATTGTTTTAAATATTAATGATTTCATATTAGAGTAAGTGGGTATCCAAATGAGTGAAGGACCTTTCATAGATTGTGTCATGACTAGGGATTGTGTCCTGGGTAAACCGTGTTTATTATAGTGAAAGGGGTAGTATGATAGTTTTTGGCCCATCATAGAAGTGTTAAACTGGGAGTTTTTATTCCTGGATAGTTCAAAGGAATCACTATGTATCTGGAAATAATAATTAGTGATGGAAAATATTACTCATCTCTAGGATTGAGATACATGAGTCTTAAGATTCTTCCCATAATGCTTTATCCATTCTCAGGATAATTTTGATGATTCCATCCATTAGGTTTTATTGTATTCCCCTTTCTTATTGATTAGAAGGCACCATCATTGACTATTATACATTATCATGTCTCATTGATATCTTGGTGAATGTGGTGTTTACATTGATTTTGAGTAATCTTTTGGTTTAAATTTAAACTATTTTATTTGAAAATAAATTTTAATTTAAATTTTAAAGGAAATGGTTTCATTTTTTAAATGGTTTTTAAATAATTTTCAGTGAGGTTCTTTTAGAAATTGTATTTTTTGAAGGAATTATTTTGAAAGAGATATAAACAATGACTTTTCTTGTTTTTTATCATTTTAGAGGCCTTACTTCCTTTGTTTGAAATTATTAATAAAATTTTTATCAATAATTTTTTTATAAAATGGGCAATTTTTTATAAATTAAGAAGAGGAGTGTTATTGGATTTTTTTTGTAAAGTATGTGTATTTTTTTATATTTATTATCAAACTAGAACTTTATGAATTATGTTACGAAGGGACTCATAGAGAATACATGGTGAGATCTTACCTGGAATGTTTATCTCACACCCTACATAAGCACTAATCCTCCATTTCATATGTAGCACTTATGTTTCTATTTTAAATTCCTAGTTATACTAACATCTTTGAGATTTAGGTTAGTCCATGGATGGATTATGTGATGAGTGACTTGGGGTTACTAGTGGTGATGTTGGAGTGATTTGGGTTACATTTACTTTTTTATTTTGGTTTTTTTATTTTCCAATTTAGTCTAGTATGTTTTTGTTATTTTCACCTGCTATGTATTTATTTCACCTGATACTTTTAACGTAGAAATTTATTTTTATTTTCTATGTTTGGATGTTTTTTTATTTTTTTCTTTGTATTTTCATATACATAGAAGTAAAATACCTAGATAGGTCATTAATAATTTGTGGTTGTTTCCGTTGTGGGATTATTTTGTTATATAAGGGTAGAAAAATTCCAAAAAAGTGAATTTTTGAGACCCTGAAACTATTTTTCAGCCTGTAGGGATCCATAATGCCCTTTAGGATGAGTGATAGGCCGGTTTGGGTCACATGTCATGTCCACCCAGATAGGTTCATTACAAATGTTATCATTGTTGGTTTCTCAGTAGGTACCTAGGTTCTAGAGTCACTCTCATTATATTTTTGTGTGATGATAGATTTGATTTAGGATTGAAATCCGGACACAAGTTGTGGGTTGTGAGTGGGGGGTGGGGGTGATTATAATTCTTTATGATGACACATAAGTTTCTTTGGGAAGTGGGGTTTGAATTTTAAACAAAAAATTTCATCTTGATTATTTTGGATGATGTGTTGATCCCTATTAACAAGGTCCGAGACACCTTGGGTGTTGGGTCGGATTTTTGGATGAAAATATGTAATGGATTATTAGTGTTAGGTTGGTTTTTATGGACTAATATACCAGGAAATGACCAAACACTCATCTTGGAAACATCTTAGGAATTGTAGCTTGATGGTCCATAGTTCATCAAACCATTCATTCAATTCATTTAAGATGACACATCCAGTTAGTATTTGCTGTTTATACCCCTTGATTCTCGGTCCATTTATAGTCTTACTCGATAATGAAAGATGAAACAAGGTTGGTATTGTGAAGTATTTATGGTGCGGATTGTGGTGCATCTCCCATTTTTTTGATTATCTTGATAAATTTTATGTTTTGAAAAAAGGTTTATTTCAGTAATTTTTTTAATAATTTAAAATGAGTCATTTTAGGATTATTATAAAAAATAGTTGGATTTAGTGGATTTTTTAGAAATGTTTGGTTTCATAATAAAATTTAAAAGGTGTTCTAAATTTAAATACCATTTAGGTAAGTTAATTTGGAATTTGTTTTACCCTTCTTAGGTATGATTCCAAGGGTGTTTGGTTTTGAAAGAAAAATTCTAATTTTTTTATGGAGGTTTTTTTGGAAAAAAAAATTTGGGTTTGAAATTAATCCATGTAAATTTTTTATAAAACAAGTTTGGATTTTATGGAAAAAGGTTTGGGGTTGAAATGAAGCCGTTGTGCCCATTCATAAGGTGGAATTTATTTTCCCGAATACTTTTTGTTTTTAAACTTAGTTTATTATTTAATTGAAAGGTATTTTTAATTTCCTAGGGTATGTTTTTGAAATTGATTATTTTCATTTAATGGAAATGAAGTGGTAAATGTTTTGAAATGTTCCATAGAATAGTGGTTGAGAAGATCTTTTAGTGTTATAATTTTATAAATTAATTTGTGGTTTTCAAAGTTTGGTTAAATTTTTTGGAATTTACCTTGGAAAATTGGGATTTTAAATTAATAAAATCATTTTCAAAAGGTTGGGTGATTTTAAAATGATCAGTGTTTTTAAAAAATGGGTTTAAATTCCAATGCAGTGTTTTTTTAAAATAATGGGATTTTGGGATTGGGTTTCACATTGTTTAAATTGTGTTTTTTGTATTTTCCACTCTGTGTGGGCTAGGACTGAATTATTTGGTTCAATAAAAATTATCAAGTTAGGTTTATGTCAATTTTATTTTAGTTATACCTCCCAGAAAGGTCTCAAGTAAAAGTTGGGTGCTTATCACTTGAGGTATATTTTTTTTTTCATATTCTTGAATCTTGAATGGAATCTAAAGGAGTGTAAATCATTATTATTTACTTATTTTAGTGTGGTTATGTTTTATCCATTAGTTTTATTTGGGAAACTTTGATAAGATAGCCTTAGATTGATAGTTGGATGAATCAATGAGGTCTGATGTCCTTTGGTTTTTAGAAGATGGTGCAATTCAAATATTTTTTCTTAGATATTTTAGAAACATGTGGCATTGAGGTGTTTTTTTGGTATATCATTAATGTACTCCCCTTTTAATTTCTTTTTGGTGAGTGATGATAGTTTTTGGATATTAACTCACTGTTTTTATTTTGTTCTTTATGTAGATTCTTTTTGTGATGTTATCCATGTGGAGATGTCTATATATGGGTTTTTGTTTTTTTTGATTTGGATGTGATATGGAATTGGGTTTGTGATTAATTTGGATAGGATAACAATGTAACCCATTCATACTATACACTTTAAAGTGTTAGTTTCGATCTTGTTGGTTTCACCCTTGGAGGATAACCTGGGTATATAGTCCTAGTTTGTTCCTTATACTTAGTTTTAAGACCTAAGGGTGGATCCCTTAATGGTTTTTTTATGTCATGACTTTAGTCACTTTGTTCTTTTGATGTTAGGGATGAAATGGTTTTAGAAACCTAGTCTCATGACCTTTGACTGTTTTGGATATAATGGTTGTGATTTTTTTGTATCCTGATCTTATGTGATTAGTTATTCCTTGTATTTGAGTTCTTTCAGATGTCTCCTTGATGGTTCTTCCTTTTAGAGTTGTCCTAATATTTTAGGATGTCCACCATGGGTGGTAATATGGTTATCTTATTTTTTATTTTTGAAATCATTTTTATCTTGGTTTCTTTCATCTTAGGAGATGTTGTTATTTCTACCCCAATTTGGATCAATTATAAATGGCAGGGAGCCCCACTTTTAGTCTCCCTTATTTTTAAATTTATTGTTATATGTTTGTGGGATATATTATTTCTTGAGGTCATTGATGTATTTTTATTACCTTTTTAATACCTTTATGTATGAATATCATTCATATTTTTATTGGTCATAGGATCTTTTGAGTCATCCCTAACCCTTCCACTTCTTAGGATGGGGTGGCGATCTTTCCTTTTTTATTACCTTTATTATAATATGGAATTTTTGGGAGTATAAAGTGGTATGGTGGGAAGAATTATGAAACCAAAATGTCATTTATACTTTAAATTTTATATCATTTTACCTTATTGTAAGTTAATTTTAATGTTTGGGGAATTTTGAGTTATTTTTCTTATATTTTTGTAATTTTCCTTCCATGCATGGTTTATAAGAAAGGTTTTGTAGAAACACGAAATTTTTCTTTTATAGGTATCTTTTTTTACTTAATTTTATTTAGTGATCATTTTGTTTTCATGAGTAGAAAATGTTTTATCCTAAACCATGCGACCTACAGGAGGAATCGTGTAAGTTATTTTATAAGTGGGGTTACTAGTGTACAAATTGCACATGGGTAAACGGAACCATGTGGCAACCATGTGACATGTATAAAGTTTTTTAAAGAGTGGTTTCACATATTTTAAATGGATTTTCAAAATTGTGCAACCAGACTTTTCATGTGTGAATTATCTATTTAATGGATTTCACAAGGTTGGACATGGTTTGGAAAACCATGAAACTGAACTGTGGAGCTTGTCAAGATTTCATTAAAATTGTGAAATTATTTTTCTACCCTATTAGGTTTTATGATTTTAACATCCACTTATTATTAAATTTCACTTCTAATCTAGGGGTTTGTCTAATATCTTTATAACTTCTTTATCATTATATTTGGGGATCTTTTTTCACGGATTTGAAGTGGGCAAGACTTCATTTCTTCCTCTTTTATTCTAATATCTCCCTCCCTTTCCCTCTCCTTCGATTTTACTCTCATATAAAAACCATGACCTCTATTGGGGTTTTCATTAGGATTAAGTATTATTATAATAATGGATTTTTGGGTTTTTAGAGTTTTAGAGGATGTTTATTGGATTAGTTATACATTCTCCACCAAAGGTGACTTTTTTCGATTGGATTCCACTTGAAATTTGGTTGGTTCTAATTCATAATTCCCTTGTAAGGGATGTTATAAATTTTTATCTTGTTTTTAAATGGATTTTTTGAAATTATATATACATTTTATACCCATAAAGGGTTAAAAATGGACTTTAAATGGATTTCTCACTTTTCAGGGACTTGCTTCATGCCAATTTCCTATGAAAATGCATGAGTTCCTCTTTTAAAGGAGTTTATATGTTTTAAAATAATATTTGACATTGGTTACCTTTCAAAAGGATATGTGTAATGTTTTAAAGGGGTGATTTAAGAATGGTATAGGTTGAACCTATTTTTAAATTGATTTGAGACCATTAGGTCTCTATGTTTCTAAGGCATTTAAGTAAAATGGGGATTGAGGTTTTGGAAATGGAAAATGGTTCTTAGAAGCAATTTATTTTTAAAGGGAATGGTCATGGTTTTGAAATTGGATTGTGGAAATTGATTGGATTTACAAATTAGTTTACATGTGGGTTTTGTTAAGTGGTTTATAAGGAATGTTTCAAATATGGTTTTTAAATGGTGTGAAAATGGCTTGATATATCAAGATTATTTTCACATCCTAGTGTGCACAATAAAGTGTTTATTTCTAAAAATGTTTGTGATCCTCGATTGAGACATATATGATTTAGGTTCCCATCATGGATTAGCTCCCTAAATGGGTTTTTTAAATTGACTTGTAATTATGTGAAGCTTATAAAAGAATATGAATGGTATTGTTTCATGTATGGGTGTAGTAGGTTAGGCGAGCGTTATTTGAAATCAATGAAATCATATTTATGTGATGATTTATTATTCTATTTTTTTCTCATCTAAATTATTTGAAATTTCATGGGTGTTTTATGAGAATAAGTAGGGATATATTTCAGTAAAAATCCTGTATTATATTGTGCAATGACTAGGGAGTGTGTACCATCTAAAACAAATCTGTTATAATAATAGGGGCAGTGGGATAGTGTGTCTCCCATGGTAGTGGTATTCTCTCAATGGGGTTTTTGAGATATTTTTATTGGACTATCGGGATGTGGACAATATCATTAGTTCTAACCTAGTTTCCATACCACCAATTTAAGATTGAGAAACTTTAGTCTTAGGAGTTTTCCCATAACACTTTGTTCTTTTTCAGTATAATTTAGTGGATCCTAGATATGAACTCATTTCAATTCACCTAGTCTGTTGATTACATGGAACCATCATTAGTCATTAAATTTTATCATACCTCATTTATATATTGGTTTATATGGTGTTTAATTAAATTACAAGTAATGTTTTAGTATAATTTAACTTTTTTTTTATTTTAAATGATTTGGAATGTGTGTGTTCAAAAGATATGGTTTTTATTACTTAAATGGGTTTTATGAAATGGTTTTTAGTGATGTTGTATAAGAAAATAAAGATGGGGATTTTTTTAAAAAAGGATGAAAATTGATTTGGAATTATTTTTATAGGTTTTAAAGGACCTCTTTCCTTGGTTTGAAATTCTTAATTAAATTTTTTATCTATTCTTATTTTATAAAAATTATGGTTTCTTTATAAATTCATAAGTGGCATGTTATAGTATATGTTTTGTAAAGCCTATGAAAAACTATTTTATATTTATGTTTAAATAGGAAATTTATGAATTTTATTATGAAGGTATTCACATATACTCCTTGCTGAGGTCTCACTAGGCACAATTATCTCACACGCTACATATGCATCAGTGCTTGGTTACCTATGGAATTCTAATGTTTTTATTTAAGGTTCCTAGTTATGCTTCCATATTTTAGGTATAGGTTTTCACATAGATGTATGATGTGACAAGTGATCGGAAAACATTAGTGGAGATGTTGGAGCTATTCAGGTTTCCTTCCATTTTTGATTTATTTGGGCTTATATATTGGATAATTCAACAAGGGAAATTTATTATATTTTCTTCTGCTATTTATTTATTTCAGATGATCCTCTTTGGATATATTTTTATTTTGATATTACATATTTGGATGTTTTGTTACATAGTTTCATCTCATTGATTCATCTTATTTCATATGCGTAGATGTTTAATGCCTAACTTGTATTGATTAGGGATCCCTTCAGATTGAGTGGTTGGATGAGTCAGGTGACTTATAGAGTTTTCCCAAGCCTGTTCATTATAAGTTTGGATCAATTATACCACAATAGTGTAATCTATCAAGGAGTTTTCCTCTCACCATGTTGGAAAAACTTCTCATTCCCATAAAACCTTATGAAATCCTGACCACACGAAGCCATGTCAAAACACCATCTCCATAAGCCATTTTAGGTGAAATATACTTATGAAGTCATTTCAAGCACACATCATTCCACTTTATAGGTCATTATTCATAACAGTTATAACACCCTGATATTTAGATATGTAATTCTTATTTAAATTAATAATATGTTCAATAACTTCTACCACATACAACATCAAGCTTAAATGAACCATGAGATACTATAAAAATACTATTATTTAAATATGACCATTAAAACCTAGCATTTGGATTGGCGGGTACGAATAAAAGTAACCGAATTATGAAATATATAGAGCAAAGTTTTATTATAAAAAAATTATTCATTACGTACTAGTAAATAAGTAATCAATTGTGAATTATAATAATAAAGTTATATATGGTTAAAACTGGTTATAAAGTGACCATTCTTTCTATAAAAGTGGTTTTGTTGTATATTTTTTATTTTAATTTCAATGGTAATTTTATAATTTTAAAAAATTTAATTTGATAAAATTGATTTCATTTATGATTTTTGGATATCAAAATTATCTTATAATTTTTTTTGGTATTTTTTAAAAATAATTGATGTTTGTGTGAGTAGTGAGAAAAATTGATTTAACTAACAATTTCACCTTTTTGAAATTATATAGACATAAGAACACCAAGAATGTTTATGAAAGAATTTTTATTGATCAAATTTATATTTAATAAGTAACACAGTGAATTTAAAAATAAAATATTAAGTTATAAATATTTGTTTTACATTTTGGAAATCTAATTAATGTTTTTATTCAAATAAAAACTATTTGTGGTTCTTCTATTTTAAAACATTTTTCTTGAGGTTAATTTTAGTTTTGGATTGGTTTTAGTATTAAATAAGTCTCTTTTAATTTATCCTAATATAACTAATTCAATGGGAATAAACATTATACATGATAGGGGTATAAAATTATTTTCATTCTTAAAACAAATATTTTTTCTGAAAATTGTTTTTGTTAGCCTACTGGGTGATTATGTAACACCCTGAGACTTTATAATATTTATAAATAAATTTAATTTTTTTCTTTCTTTCTTTTTATGTAACACCATGTTAATATTACACTGTAAAATATAATGAGTTGGCTTGCGTTACACGCATGACCCAGTTTTAACGAACAACAATATTTAAATAAAATATTATTATAATAAATAATCTAGCTGCGAAAATAGTAGTTAAGAATTTTATTAACCATATTTTGATTTTTTATATTCCATATAGTTTTAAAATTCATCTTATGTAATTTCTAGAAATGTTGTAGGAAAAAATTCATTTTTTTGGATAAAAGAAATATTTTTGAGAAAATATAGTTTTGCCACCTTTTGATGGAACACCCAATTTAAATTAAATATTTTAAACTTTTATGTATTAAATTTTAAAACATAAACTTCCTATTTATAAGTGTTATATAAAAATTTAGTTTGGAAAATTTTTGGTAATTTTCTAAAAGTTACACATTTTAATGAATAGTGAAAAATATTGCATTTTAATTTAAAACTGCCTTTTCATCTAAATTACTTAAATTTTTATATTATCATTTTAATTGGATTTAGAGTATAATTATATTATTTTTTTATCATTTAATATAATTCTGGTTGTTGGAATTATTTTCATAATAAATTGGATATAAATAAATGTCAATGTTTTGATGATTTTTACTTTAAAGAAACCTGTTTTCTCGTTTTGTCAATGAGAATTAATTACAAATTATTTAATATTACTTATTTGTTTTGAATTTTGAAAAATTTATTCCTTATTTTGAATTAGAAGGCCGAAATTATTTAAATAGGTCCCTTTAATTTTTGGACATTATTAATAGTTACTTTTGTAAATATTTTTATTTTCCATAGTTAAAGGGAAAATCAGGTAAAAATGGTAAAGATAAT
This sequence comes from Viscum album, assembly GCA_963277665.1. Classification (NCBI taxonomy): domain Eukaryota; kingdom Viridiplantae; phylum Streptophyta; class Magnoliopsida; order Santalales; family Viscaceae; genus Viscum; species Viscum album. The sequence goes on from OY728121.1 coordinate 1,301,018,424, forward strand.
ATTATAATAACATAAAACTACCCTAACACTTGTCTTAATCTTATTTTATGCATTATGGGGGACCAAGGAAATCCTTGGAACATAAATGTGGCATTTGGAAGCCACTTGGGTGTGATTATGACACTTATAACGTTTAATTTATAGTAAAGGGAAATATGTTATAAACACGTATCTTCTTGCTGAAACAATTTTTTATATGGGGTTATATAAGTCATATATTAAACTAAAAATAGTAATTTAAAATATAAAAATATTTCCTATATCCTTGATATTTATTTATAATTTTAGTAATTAAATATATAAATTTATTTATGACACAATGATGAGTCAATAATAGATTTATTAATGAGAAAATCAAATAAATTATATTTTAAATGTTAAAATAAATATTTTTTGGAATATTTGATGCCATTAACGAGATTTATTGATGAATATGATATTTTACGATTTATTTAATGTATTTTTTTCAAAGGAATCAAGTTTTTATAATTTTTTTAAAAGGTCAAGTATAAATAGTGCCAAAAATAAAAAAATTTATAACTTAAAATATAAAATAGATTATTAAATGTTTAAAATTCCTAAAAATCTAACATTATACAACATGGTTATGATAATTCCAAATGCGTAAAACTATTTTTGGTCTTTTTACTTATTATGGTAATTATATTAACACAAAGAGTATAAATAGTAAGATATCACTGTAAGATTACGAAGGGTAAAATAAGGGTTAAACAAAAAATATAAGGATTAAAAAAATATTCAAAACTTTTATAATTTTTATTGGATGGTAATAATTCGACCCAAAATCATCTTATATTCAAAATAATTGATTTTGGGACTCTTTGGAACCGAAATTTAAGTTATATTAATTTAATATTTGGAGAGTTTCCTAAAGTGCCCCTTACCTCTCTTATAAAAGTGTTCTTCTCCTTCTCTTTAATTAACACCTAAAAAGACATTTGGATTGTCCAAAAACTACCCAATTATTCTCCCAAATTATCTTAAATAATCCTAGAGGCAAGAATTTGGGAATAGATCCAACCTAAGGATTCCTTTTGTGAAACCAAAAGGTGATCCCCGAAAAAGAGGCAATTGTTTTATCACCACTTTCAAAGTTATTTTCTTCTTCTACTTTACGTTTCTATGTTTTTTCTATATAAAAATATTAAATAAAGTATCATAAATATATTTAGATGTAATTATAATAATGGTACAACCATATTCCTCATTTTATCAATCATACAAAGAACAATATCACCATACGTGCGTACGTAAGACTTACCGTCTCAACGCCGTGGTGTAATTTATTATTCAACACTAAATTAATTAAATGGGTATAATGATGAGTATAATGGAAATAAATAATTAATATTACATTAAATTTATTATTTATAATTAATATAGAATCCAATTCCATACCATTTAACCTTCAAGGTCCTGATACCATCGCTCATGCGTACGTACGGTCTACCGTCTTCACGACGCGGTGAGATTCATTCTCCACACTTACCATTCAATAATTATTATAAAACTTATATGATGTGTAAAAATAATAATTATGAAATTAATATAATTTTTCATATCTCTAAAATAATCCTATTCATAACAAACATGACTTACATGACAAAACAAGAAGGGAAAAACGAAGCAGTTAACACCCGAAACACTGGTAATACATAAATTTTATTAAAAAAATGATAAAAGAGGGTCATATATGATATCATAAATATATATATGGTCCCATTATAATTTAATTACATGATATAATCATTATAAATGAGGTTAACACACTCTCTACTAAAAAAAAATTACAAGGTATGTGATAATTTAACTATCTCATTATTATCTGAGATTGTTTATACATAAGTATCTATTGGGACATATTTATCGTCCATCACCATATTTCTTTAATTTTTTTTCAAAATATTATCAAAATTTATTTAAAGTAATTTTCCCATGTTTTACTCTTTATAAATGGGTTTAAAGTAATATTTCTAGCGTTTTCCAAACGAGGTACTTTATGACATTTTGGACAAATTAATAAAATAATGTTTTTTAACTTATACAGAGTGAGCAACTATTTTCTGCCATTATGACCCCTTAATATTTTGAATATTACCTTATAAGATTACAAGTCTATTTTTAAAATAAATGTTTTCTTTTATAATTTAATGGATTTTAAATTAATTTAAAGTAAAAGAGGATATTTCCCTCAAAGATTTTAAATTAATTTATTAGTTTATTTTGATCTATCTCAACATACATTGCTAGATTTTATGCTTGATTGAGGTTTATTTTTTATGATACAATATTCCATATTATATTGAATGATTTATGAAATTTTTGACTTTAGATGTGATATTTTGATACCATTTATGGTTTATGGTTAAAGTATTAACATTACGTATGCTATTTTTTATAGGAATATTTATGTTATGTTTTACCCCTTTCATAAGAGGAATGCATTGGACTTAGTATATGATGGGCAGGTCCCTCTATATCCCCTTGATTCATTGGTATGTCCCATGATAAAAATTTGTGTCTTGGAATAAGGCCTTAATAGTATGGTAACAGTCTTGGCACAAGGCCTTGAAGGTATGGTTATGACGTACGACATTATGTATTTTCTCATTATGAGTTTAGTTATTGATTTTTCATGTTATTATTTGAACAGTAGAATATCCATGTGAAATTTAAATGACACTATTTGATTAATTCCTACCATATTATGCTGAATATTAGGTTTAAAAGGCATGGTTTCAGTTTTATACCTTACCTTAAATGTTTATGCTTATTTATGAAACCTTTTACTATATTGTTTATCCTTTCTGAGCATATGAGCTCACCCCTTTCTTATGTTTCATTTTTTCCCAAAATATGGAGAAGTATATTATGATTAACCTGCAAGGATAGTCTGTGGGATATGAGAGTTTTCAAAGTGGATAATATGTTGTTTTTAATTTTAAGATGTAGTGTAAAACTTATTTTTGTATCTTGTATTTCCAAGGCTACTAAATCGATCAGTCCTTCATGATTTTATTTTCTCATGATCATGCCAATGTAATAAAATAATGTAATGACTCTGGGAAATTGGGGTCAGGGCTTTACTGCTTATGTGATCACACATATTTTATCTTAGTTTCAATTTTTTGGTTATCCTTATGACCAATCTTAGATAACTTATTGATTTTTAGTTTTTTTATTTTTTCAATCAAATTAGCATTCCCATTTCCATATTTTAGTAGGACCAACCTTTAATTTCATATAATTCCAATCATGATTATCTTTAAATGATTCACTTTGGATAATTAGGATTTTATTTCATTCTATGGTTGGAGGTGTGGTGTTAGTCTTGTGGTTGAGGATAGCATTCGGTAACCATATTTTAAATACAGGAGAGGGATATTGGGGTGGTGAGGGATGTTTTTGGTTTTCATTATTTTTTACTACTTTCATTGTTTTTTATTAGGCTATTGTTTATGTTTTTTATTACATTATAGACATTCGACATATGGATGGGTCATGATATATTTTAATTATATAATTTTAGTCACTTTTACAATAATTTTTGGAAAAAACCATTCCCATGTTTGTTCCTATGATGCCCAAGCACCAGTTTACCACCCATGGGGATTAGGAACACCCTTCAAGATAGTGGTGTGTTGGTTTGTACATTCATCGGATGGCTGACACGGGGCAATTAGTAATAAATGCTATCAATGTTTTGGGTCATTATTTTCCTTAGGAGACTTATCCTTTGGAATAACCTTGTTTTATTTGGGGTTTCAAGATAATATCAAGTTATATTTTTTCATTTTAACTCAAGAGGTAAGAGTTGGGAGAGTTTAGCTAGATATTTCTAGCTTTGAGACTTGATTTTGTATGGGAAGTGGGATTTAATTTTGAATTAAATTTTGTTTGTATTTACTATTAGGGATGTTTTGATCCTCACTAGAATAACATGAGTTTCCTAAGAGTTCATGTTTGATTTTGGGATTGAAACAGAAGATCTATCAGTTCCATGATGTTAGTTAGCCTAGCTTGATCAAGTTGGTAGAAGCCAAATTATTGATCCTAAAAACACCATAGGAATTTTTGGATGACTAGCCTGAGGTCCATTGGGACACATTTCTGATTTAGGAATGGTTAAATATCCCATTTGGTTTCACGTATATACAACTCTTTAGAGATACCTATAAAAGAGGGAAATGTTAATATTGGTCCTATGATATGTTGATGATGCGGATCAAGTGTTTATTTATTTTTGATTTTCCTCATTTTTTGAGGGATTTTTGTGTGAAATTGTTTTTTTTGTGAAAATTGGACATTTATGAAAATGTTTTTTGCTTTGTAAGGAATCCATAAATCTTGTTTATAAAACACATTTGGATTTTAATAATTAGATTTTGGTATTGAAATTTAGACTTTGAGCTATTCAGAAAATTAAATTGGGGTTTGGAAAAGTTTTTGAATTTATATTATTTTAAACTGGTTTGTTTATTTCTTTGGAAATTGTTTTTTTAAAATCCATTGATTGTTTAATTTTAAAGGAATTTTGAACCGTGTGGGTTGTTTTTGAAAAAACAAGTTTTTTTCATTTAATGAAAAAAAACGAGAAAATAATTTTGAAATTTTTTAAATATTGATCTTTTCGAGAAGATCAACTAATTTCTAAAAATGGGTGAAAATGTGTTGCTATTTTCTTAGCGAATTGGGTGCTTTTAGAAATGCATGATTTTTTAGAAAATGGTTTTTTGAAAAATGGTTTTTATTACATTGGGAATGTGATGGTTTTCAAATTAATGGGTTTTTTCATTTGACTTGCCTTATTTTCATGATGTTTTTGTATTTTATCACTTTATGTGGGTTGTGATTATTGATTTTATTTATGGAACATGGTTAGGATAATTCCTTGTTCTTTTGTATATAGTGTATGGATCCCAGATAATTCATGGTAGATTTTGAGTGTTTTCAATTGAGGGTAGTTCTTCCTTGTTCTTTTAGATCTTTCCTAGACTCCAAGCGGAGTAGAGACTATTTTTTCCCTTTAGGTAAGAGTCTGATTTTTTTTGTTAAAGTAAGTTAGTTAAGCATTGGTTAGAAAGTTGGGTGTATTTATTTGGATTAATATTTTTGATCTTTTTGGTGAATGTGTACTCTTGATATGATTATCTGTTTTATGGATTAATTCTTGATGGGTTTAGAGAATTTTTAACCTTGAGGTATATTTTGTTGGTGTGATCCTTGGTTGCTCTTTTTTCATCGTGTTTAAGCTGTGATTGTTTGGGTTTGTTCATTCCTAATTGTTCATTGTTCCTTGTGCGTGGAAGATTTCTGGGTGATTCAATCACTATATAGAGGGCCTTATATGGGTTTTTATTCATTTATTGTATGTGATATGACCTTGGGTGAGTTATTTGAGTGGTTAGGACCAATGTGTAACCATTCTAAGTTATTCACTAGTAGGTTTTGGATTAGTTTTGGTTGGGTTTTTCATAAGAGGGTAACCCAAGTATGAGGTTCTTGTTCATCCCTTTTTCTCTCTGATTATGATCCAAGGTTAGAGCCCCTATCATTTTTTTGACAGAGGAATGTTTTTGATCATTTATTGTCTCAGTATGTTAGACATGTGATGGTTTTGGTAACCTAGTATAGTGAAATTTTGTGATTTTGGATGTTTTGGTTGTGGTTAATTTTTGATAAAAAATCTTAGGATCCTAGGTATTCTTTGACTCTAGGGTCCTTTGAGTGTATCTTATACCATTATTCCTCTTTAGATATGAGTTTTTTATGCATGAACATGGTTAGTGGAATCCCAAGGTCACTTTTGGTTTTGAGGATATCATCACTGTCTTGATGAAACTCTCATTGTAGGAGTGGTTATTTGATACTTCATCATTTAGATTAATTTAAAATGGCAGGGAGACCTTCGTTCGGTCTCCATTAATTTAGAGTTTTATATTGAATGACCATGGATTATTCATATTTAAGTTTGTTATTTTTGTTTGAGGATTATGTAGGTTCTATGGAAGTTGGATTATGTCGAGTGTCTCTCTTCTAGAAGTTTAATTGGTTGATGAATTTACCTTGAATATGGACTTTTTGGGGGTATAAATTGTCATGGTGGGGTGTTTATTACACCCTCCATGAAACTTTAGTTTTAATTAATTAATTAATTAAATTATTTTTAATCCTTTGCGATTTCTCCAGAGTTTTATGATAAAATTTTAAAATTTATAAAGGAGTAAGAATGTTTAATTGTTTGTACTGGGTTAGAAGTAATCATGCACCGACCGTGCGTGATGGGTTATCACTTGACAATGCTGATCCACATGGTTTGAGCAAAATTATCTCAATTTTGTGACCCACCTAAGAGAAACCATGCGTAACATCCTGATCCAGTAGCCACTAAACCGATGCTCTGAGATGTTTCTCCAAAAGACCTTCAGAAGACCTCCTCATATTCTAGAGGATGCCAACTAGAAACGAGGGTCTAAAGGTTAAATTGTGAAGAGTCTATACTCCCATATTTGAGTGCACAACCAGGAGTAAATAACCAAACATATACACACCAGATAAAGTATAAGAATAAATAAACTAAACTAAACATGCTGTAATAAAGTGAAATTATAGTAAAGGCCTAAAAAGATGTTTCATTCATACAACCACGATATCCCGCTGGGCCGATCCCATGTAGAAGAAATAAAAATTGAAAAGTAAATACAACTGGCCCTACTGTAAACTTTTGGATGTAACCCATACCTGGTCTCCAATGCCCTCTCAAGGTGCTCCAACCCAACCAATCTACTCCACACGAGCATGCCTCTCAACTGTGATATCCAAGGCCTCTCCAATATCCATTATGAATTCGTTCTTAACCAAAAAATAAACATAACGTCTGTACAAACACTTTGGTGAATGTATAGGGGGTGATAAAAAATCTTAGTAGGCCACCCCCAAAGGTGAACCTATAAAATTCTTCCATATGTGAATGATCATCCAATATGATCATCCTAGCTGATATACAACATGACAACAATGTATAAATAAACAAATATCGATCTATATGTCCAAGACCTTGATAAACCATACTGAATTCAGCTAATACCGGAATATCTCTATGCTGGTCTTAAAGACCATTCATCCCAAACAACCTTTGGGCTCTAAACCCAAGGTAGCCACAACCAGCCTAACTATACTAGGTACCCATCCTATGATAGTCATTTCACATAGAATACTATTCTATGTTATCCTATACCAAGTCCTCAAAACTATACATTTTTCTATAATTGGATCCTTATCACATCTTTTCCCATTGCCACACAAAAGTACTACCAAACCCAGACATTCATTCTGACATCTATCTCAAACACCATAACCATAGTGCACAAGGAATCATTCCAACCCATAAACCATATATATCCAATCAACCAAGACTGGAACATTAATCTGGCCTCTTAACAACATATATCAAATCAACCATTCCTGGAGCATCAGTCTTGTATCTTAACCAGGGATGTAGAGCATCAATCCACCACCCATCCTAGCTGGAAATCCATCAATGCCTAGAGCCTTAGTTTGGAGAACTGTCACTGAAGTATACTATCACCGTTTAGAGCCTCAGCCTTACACCCTCCTATTATTTTATTTTTTTATCCCCGTAACCTTATTCCAGAAACTATAAAATTTATGAGACCCAGAGCATCAGTTTGTCCCAAACCCAAGGAGAAGGAGCATCAGTCCAACCTTATTATTCCACATGGAATTCCATCCTAGACCAAATCCTCAGTCTAGTGCACTATCCTTGAAGTATAATATTAGTTCTTAGAGCCTCATTCTAGAACCCTCTCAGTAGTACTGTTCGTTTGGTTGAAACCTCAATATAGTACCAAACCACACATATGTGATTTGACATATCTATATTCAACATTATAACATATCATGCCCAGAACCTCAGTCCATCACTCAAAACATAAATAACTATTGGAATCAACACGGATCCTCAGTCCAATAATCTCAATCATGGATGTACAAAACCATACTAGTGGATCGTCTGTCCATCTCTCTCTCTCTATCATCATAGTCCTTACCAAAACAGGCGGTTTACAAAACAATGCTACCCATCCATATCAAATTTCCCCTGGGTAATATAGGTCACAACATCAATGAACTAAAACATAATAATAGATATCTATATGTCCATCTCAACCAGTAACATCTTAGCCCATCGATACATACATCATCATGGGTCCCAAGGAACACCCATAACTAAATAACATAATCAAACACACCTGCTCAGGGTCATCCTTTCAATCAGGCCTAAACATGAACCTTTGGATCCACATATAAACTGAGCTATCCCCTCTTAGATCCTCAGAACTAGCACTCAAGAAAATTCATCCTATCTAAACCCTGGTAACCATCAAATCTCGAGCTAATCCATAATAGAGGAAACATACTCAAGCATCCATCAATGGCCTACAACATATCATTGATCAATAACACGCCCTAAATGAATCTAAAATCAATCCCATGCCATACATGAATTCTCAACCATCAACCACATTATACAATGATCACTTAACCAGAAAATTTTCTTCCAAGGGAATCATCAAGACTACCTTAGAATCAACTCAGCACTAAAATGACATTCTTCCATAACCACAATCCTATTGTGTCAACCTAGATCCAAAGGCTCCATCCACCCAGATCCTCAAATGTAGGATCTAAACCTCAACTGCTATAACCTCGAGTCACTAGCCCTAATTCACAAGGATACCTTGATTATCATATAGATAGTACTCAAATCCCATACTCTGGGATTCACTCATGTAGCCTCATGAAAAACACCATGGTATGCTCAAGTTATATAAAACACTGATCTCACAACCCTCACCTGGGTCTCCTAGCTCGAAACACAACCCAAAAAAGGATTCTAAATCAAAACCACAAGGAAATACACTTTATTAAAAAAATAAACCTAAACAAATTTTTAGATGAAATTTATATGTCAAAAGGATCCCAATATTTCAATCTATGTAGAAAAATTCTTAAAATGGATTACTCACATGCCCAATTATGACTTCCAGGGGAGAAAACACCCAAAACCTCTAAGTTTGAAAAATTATATGGCATGTAATTTAGAGTATATGATGTGTAATCTCATCCCTCCACTAGTCCATGTAATTTTACAAGGAAATAATGACATGGGGTCTACCTGTGTAAAAATACATAGCATGTACTTAAAGTACACAATGTGTACTTTCCAAAAAACAACATCCTGTGTTCTTTTTCACATAGACAGGCACATGGAAATATACTAATACATGGTGTGTACTTCCAAAAACTATACCTTAACAAAAATGTAAAGGACACACGATGTGTTTTCATAGAACTAAACACCGTGATGTCAGGATTTCTGAATGGAAAATACCTATAACTCCCTAAAATCCCCATTTTCCCCAAACAAGAATAGATCGGCCGCCATGGGATCCTTAGCAGTCTTCATAAGGCATTAAAACTTTAAAACAACTAATATATGGGGATTTTGGGCATAAAAATAAAAACCATCCTACGTCACGGCATAAATGCCAAATCTTTGGATTTAAATTCACTCCTAGAAGCTGTTGCACCTCGATTCGGTCCCGATCTATGCCAAGGTTAAGGTCTAGTGACACCCCTTCCACCTTTCCCCTTAGATCCAGCTATCATATGTAAGGGAGATTCCCATAAAATTCTTCTGTGCATGCCAACCACAAAAATGGGGGGTGGGGGTAGGGTGGGGACTCTTTTATTTTATATAATTAATTAATTAATTAACTAATTACACATTTAACACCCTCCTCATTTCCCAGTATCTGAATAGAGTTTATACCTCACCTAGGAAATACCCCACATTATAGAATCAACTGAAGAGTCAAAATCTAAATTTGATGCTACGTTCAGAAGATACAGCCACTCGAAATCACCCAAATAATTTAATATTTAATTAATTAAAAATTAAATATTTGGTTAAAACTACAACTATTCATAATTTTTCCAAACTACTATCTTAGGGTAAACACACTATTTTAGAACCAATGAAGTGGTTATAAAAATTATCCGATACATATGATTTGGCAAAATGACCATTTTACCTCTCATGAGCACCTGATAACAAAAACTTCAAATTTATGCTCGAATTTCAAAATCTAGAATACTTAGGTCTCTACAACCTCTCCAACAAAAACCTTATCATCCCCAAGAAGACTTGGTGGTATTCTAGCCACACATCGTAACCCACTTTGGTAATCAAAATAATATCAACTTGTCTCATTATACCCAAATACATCATCCAGGTTTCTCTACATAACTTCGAAGAGAGGGTGTGCAACCAATGAAAGGTCAAGACACCTCTTTACACCATTAAAAACTTACTAGGATAGTGCATAACTAAACCCATCCTTATCTATATTCCAAATCACCATTTAAAAAACATCATCACATTCATTGTTCTCCCCACTATAGAACTCAACCCACCCTACCAATTATGAACCACGATGCTTCCCATCGTGGATGACACATTTAAAAACATTCATTGCAGTCCTTAACCCACTTAACATGGTACTCACTACATCCTTGACCCTACCCACAAAAGGATCACACCACAAAACCTGATGTGGTACTCCCCACCATAAGAGTATCCTTGTTGTCACCTCATAATAGAACAACCCTTTCCCCAGAACATGCCTCAAAGACAACCAAACCGTTGAGATGGACATGCTCATCCTGCTCCCACTAGAGTAGAAAAACCAAACTACTATTTCCCATTCCCGACATCTGAGAGCAACACCCATGACATTTTTCAATATCTGACCCATCATTGGGATCTAAATCACAAAATCTGATGTTGTTCTCCCCACCACGTAGTTTAAAAAACACCACTCCATGAGGACAACATCATAGGAGGCCCCATGTTAGCCCAAGGAAGCATCTATATTTCATGGAATAAAGTTGGTGCTCTCTTAGAATACGCAGGATGATGTCAAGATATTGGGCATGATCGTCTCTGAACTGTGATTATACTAAGATTTGATCGAAGAATACCATCACAACCTTATCCATCCAAAACACAATAGTTCTATCCCAAGGCCTTCGGTTACCATTCCCAAAGCCTTTTATCAGACCTGCTACAATGTCTCATGTTTCTCATGGTTTCCAGCCGAACTGTAGCACCTCAGACATACACTCTCATAACGTTTGGCCGACAAACCAAACGATACAGTTCATCACTAGTGCTTACGTTTCCAAGTTTCCTCTATCACATAACCATTATACACCCTTATGTAATATAGATATAGGACCTGCCCTTACTCCAATGAGAAACTTCCCAAAAAAAATTTCTCACAAGCTATAACCAAGAAAACTTTACTACTTTCTATACTCTCGATCCAACACAATGCCACTAGGATTAACTCAACTGCATAACCATTTCCTAGAAAGTTACCAGAACAAACCTTTCCACTAGAAACTAACCAAAAGAAATAGAAACCAACACACAAGTACACCATTTGAAAAACAAAAGTCATCCATCAAGCCTAAACATCAATCCCACTTGCACACTTCATACACCAAATTAAAGATTCCAAAACACCCATATGTGCCTCACACACCTAAAGGTTCTCATATCTCATTTGAACCCCCTCACAAGTCACCATCAAAAGTGAAACAACCCAGACTCCCTACTCTAGAGTCATGATAGAAAGGACACTAGGCTCTCCCACCTAGCCCTGTCGATCAAGTCTCACATCACGATACTAGGTCCAACAACCTAGGTCTAAGAAAACTCACTTAAGGTCACAACTCATAGGGCATACACATGCACCCATATCATCAACACACAATATAAACGGGGAAAAAAACCCATATCTTGGGTCCCTCACCAAAAAGGTTTCATATAACAACCAACCACCCACAATTGGGGAATCCATCCTCTCCGAGAATCTACTCATCAGACAACTCCTTGGAGGACCCATACATACTACCAACCTCAACAAAAACCATCTAAAAGGGTTATATAACCCTACATTGATACCATACTAACCCTCTAGGGTCAATACACTAACGACACACAAAACCACACAAGTGCCGCCACCATTGAGCCTCTCACAGTAGATCCACAGAACCTATTGTAGAACCCGGAATTTCCATGTAATTTTTTTAATAAATGGGAATTTTACGAGTCCGGGAAAATTGACGGCGCGTGATTCCGAGGCCTGATGTTCTCGAAATGAATTTATGAAAATTATTTTGGGTACGTTCAGTAAACGAGTGTGTGGATTTTTCTAACTTTTAAACCAATGCTCAGAATTGAAATCTGAGGGCACCGTTGAACTCACAGTGCCGATATTCACTTAAAGAGACTTTCACCTCGACAACAGTTGTTTGAGAGTGAAAGTTAGTTTTCATCTTTTTCGTGGAAATAATAAAATAAAATAAAGTACACTTCACTTTATTTTATTTTTTGTAACCACTCCATGTGGAAGTTGGTAGTGGGGACCACCAAACCTTATCCTCCCATGAGAGGTTATGGTGGTGGGGACCACCCGAGAAAAAACACCCAAGTTTGATTTAAGAGGTGGGGACCACCCGAACCTCTTAATGAGGGAGAAACTTCTCAACTCCCTCATTAATGTGGAGGAGCCTCTTGAGCTTCCTCCATATTAAATTGTGCCAACGCACCACTTTATTATGCCAACATAAATTAATTGGATTGACCCCTTTTTAAATATTAAGTAATAGCATCGTTGGAATTTATGAAGGTTCCTAATAAATGAACCATCATAAATTCCACTATCGTTACATACCTATCCCCCTCTCCTCTATATATAGAGCTTGGGAGGAGGATTTGGGATGGCTTTACCATGCGATGAAGCACTAGTAAAGTGCTGTGACACCCAACACTTGGAGGATTACTCTATTCAACGAAGAACACTACTCCGATGAAGAACGCTGACTTCAAATTCTTCCTTGGGAAACCCTTAAAGTAGGAACATCTTCGACTAGACGAACCGAAACACGAGCCTAGGATTGGAGGTGCGTGGAGGATGAGATGAGCGTCGATGAATTCACCTTCTTCCTCATGCCAACACCAACAACAAACAAAATGAGGTAGGGGTTTAATTGCGTTCGATTATTTGCGGGAATTTGTAGGGTGCTTGATTGATTTCCTTCTCTCTTCCATTCTTGATAATTCTTTGAAATTCAAGAAGGAATTGAACCGATTGCTTCCACTCTTAACGCGGGGGGTGTGGGTCAAACGAACATGGATTGACCCCTCCACCATTCTTCTTTGATGTGTACTTAGAAATGGAGGTAGGCGACAAAGGCAACGGCGCTTTGCCACCCGTGACCTCCGCCACTTCGCGATGCCACTGTGCGGAGCTGAACCGCACTGTGGGGAGCCGCCGAGCTGAGTCGAGCCACTACTACGGGCCTAGTAGCCTTCACCCCTCGTGGTGCCCTAACTGAACCAGCTAGTGCCTCACATGGCACCCCTGCCAAACCCGCCCATGCCTCTCGCGGCACCCCGACCAAACTGGCCGGTGCCCCATGTGGGACCCCTACTGAACCGGCCCGCGCCCCACGCTGCACTCCGACCGAATCGGCCCTCTCCACTCGCGATGCCTTTTCCAAACCGGCCTGCGTCGCTTATGGTGCCCTGGACATATCGGCCCGCACACCTCATGACACCTCAGCCAAACTGGCCCGCCCCCCGTGCGGCGCCCTGGCCGAACTGGCCCAAGCCCCCCGCGACGCCTTGGCCGAACCAACCCGCTTCCCCCGCGGTGCCCCGACCTAACCGACTCGCGCCCCCCCATGGCGCCCCAGACGAATCGTCCCTACGCTCCTCCGCGGTGCCCCGATGAACCGGCCCCACGCCCCCCTGCGGTGTCCCGACCAAACCGGCCCTGCGCCCTCTCGGCACCCCTGTGACCGAGCCGCCCCGCGGCACCCATGGGCTCCGCGACCCCTCTTGGCCCTCATGGCCTGTCAGACCTCCTAGCGGATTGGGCTGAATCATGGGCCCAGCCTGACCCAGCGGGTCAGGCTCTGTCAACCCGAACTGGGTCGACCCATGCCAGGTCGGGCTGGGTCGGTCCGACCGGGTCAGACCGGACCCAGGCCCACTACGAACTGTATACTACTTTTGGCCATAAGTTTGGAACCAGAGATCTGTTTGACTAACCTTCAGTGGCGTTGGGAACCTTGGAGTGAGATGGTCCCTTTGAGTAATACCCCACTGAGTTTTGGATTCAGTTGGGGCACAATCAGGATGGGTCGAGCTCGAATCCAACTGGGCCCTCAGGACTAAAATGATAATAACTAATAGACCGTGCATCCGGTAGACATGCAGTATGTTACGTTGAGACCCCTATGACGTAGAAAACCTTTTTGATACTTCTTCGTGGGACTTCATGATAGTTGGAGTATCGAACAGTAGCTCGTGGAGTGGATCCTCCCAGAGACGAGCGAGCGTAGTGCAGTGACCTAGTAGCTGGCTGATACCTGACAAATGATGACCATTTCGACTCAGAGTGACTCGACTAGCCCAGTGGGGAGTGGCTTGGTGTTGCAGTAGACCCACAGTGGGGAGCGCCTTGGTGTCGCGACAGACCAATGGTACTCGACAAGAAGATTACCTCAGCAGGATACAAGGGGGAACACGCTTGGTGACATGGCAGACCCACGGTGGGGAGTGCACTTGGTGACGTGAAAGATCCATGATACTCGATAGGAGGAGTACCTTAGCAGTTTAGGGTTAGTGGGAAGAACACTTGGTGTCACGGAAGGCCCACTATACTCGATAGAGGAGGAGTTCTCCAACAGCCGAGGTTTTGACAATGTGGCTGGGGATGTTACTTGATACTACCCCCTAGAATAAAATCCTTGTTTGAGCAAAGTCAGTTTTTCTATGTTTTCCTCACGATTGAGGTGAATCACTTCATAACTTAGGTATATGTATCGGCATATAACTAAGTAGGGTTATCTTTTGAGTTCATTATTTGTGGTTTATCCTTGGTGGATTTTGTGAGACCTTGAGGATCTTGAGGTCCCTACTGAGAATCGTTATACTCACCCCTGCATGGGCTATGCCTACACCTTGTTGTTTTGGATGCAGATGATGGACAACACTGACAGAGGCTAAGAGTACTAGGACTGGACGGTACCTGGAGGTGGACCATATAACGAGTCGGTACACGGAGGAGA
The DNA here is from genome assembly GCA_963277665.1 of Viscum album. Taxonomy (NCBI): domain Eukaryota; kingdom Viridiplantae; phylum Streptophyta; class Magnoliopsida; order Santalales; family Viscaceae; genus Viscum; species Viscum album. Next base: position 1,301,033,673 of record OY728121.1, read on the forward strand.
TGGTCAGACGTTGAGTGCTGAGGAGGCGATCTGTACCTACCCTTCAAGTATGAACCCCAGAGGATGATACAATAGCTGTCTTCCCTTATCTTTCAGTTGTATTGTATCACTATAGTACTTTTAATTTCCAGTTGGGCTTGTATTATGGCCCCTTTTTACTTTTAGCAATATTTTGTTATACAATTTACTTGGTGTTTCGTCCTACTATGTGCTTGCTTGTGTGTGTGTTTACTGGTTATAAAGGAAATACCTTCCCAGTTTTAGGGAATTACACCTTTGGTGCTGGTCTCCATTCCTTTACCTATAGACAGTGGGCTTGGGGTAGTCACAGAATGGGCCCCAGGGGACGGGTCATGACAAATTCGTATCAGAGGAGTCGGTTCTACCGTAAAAATTAGGACTATGATCTTTCTTTTCTATGAAGCAATAGTGTTAAGTGTAGTGAGTGTGGTTTTCAATTCAGGGAGTCTTGTGTTGGTGCGGCGACCTACATATCCATACACCAGGACCCTAACTTTTGATTTTTGACTTAGTGCACTAAAACACTAATTTCATGTGTGTTTTAAAAAGTTTTCTTTAAGTCTTCTCACCAGGTCAGATCACTAGGTATAAATTTTAACCATAGTGAATCTGTTTATTTTCAAGATACCTCCCCATAGATAGCCGACTAGAGTTCTGAGAGTTGTACACACTGATAGCTCACCGAGCGAGGAGGCCTCGGTGCATGGCCCTTTTTCAGCAGAGGCACCAGCGGTACCTTTCCCAGTTGGGCCACTGATGCCACCAGCCCTAGTAGCAGATAGTACACGCAGCTTGAGTGCATTTCATGAGTTCCAGAACCAGAGTCCACTCAGGTTCAGGGGATAGATAGACCCACATGCGGCTGAGGATTGGTTGGAGGCTGTAGTGAGAGTCTTCTGACTCGTAGGGACACTATCAGACCTCATGGTGATCCTTGCTGCTAGCCTAATACAGGCAGCATCAGACAGATGGTGTAGCTTGATTCTCTAGGTTCACGACGAGGTGACACTTCTCTGGGAATACTTCGAGAGACTGTTTCGGGTAGAGTTTGTTCCATCGACTCTTTGCGCAAATCACATACATGAGCTACTTCATCTGCTGCAGGGCAACATGACTGTGGATCAATACTCAGAGAGGTTCACAAACCTATCATGCTACTCCAAATATATGGTGCAAGACCAATTCTTCAGGGCCCAGACCTTCAAGTAGGGACTCAAGTGGGAGATCAGGGATTTAGTGATCTCACTTAGCATCACGATGTGGGCGGGGGTGTTAGAGAGAGCCCTCTTGGTGGAGAGTTTCTTTGCTGAGAAGACACCAGCAGTGATACCCACTACCAGTCATCACGTAGTGGAGTCTTCTACATCTAGTAGTAGACAGATGTCACAGAGGTCCAAGGGGACCGGACCTACAGGCAGAAGACCGCATGACTCGAAATCGGTTGTGCGGAGCACCCGAGGTGGAACCCGTCATTCCAGGAGCGGGCAATGTTACAGTTGTAGCGGGCAGGGTCACATGGCTCATGACTATATGACCTGCTATTCATATGATCAGAAGACGGTCGAAGGACCGCCCATGCAGAGAGAGAGATTCGATCGAGGTGGTCTGTAGGGAGCAGGCAGACATGGCAGAGGAGCTAGTCATGTAGCTGGAGGTGGGTGATGATTCGAGATATTACCACCACCACCTCTAGGAGGACCACTCCGACCGCAGGGAGCAGGTGGACAAGGGAGAGCTCAGCTCGAGGTAGCTGAGGCATACGATCACGATGCTTCAGAGATGATACGAGGTATGATATGTGTCTACTCCACCTTAGATGCAGTAATTATTGACATAGCTTCCAGTCAATCTTTCATATCCACTTCCCTCGTTCAGAGCTCGAAGATTCCGACGGAGCTGTTGGCTCGATCCTTACGGTTAGAGACTCCTATGAGAGTAGATTCGACGATTACGCACTAGTTCCAATAGCGTGAGCTTACTCTAGGAGGTGAGAGCTTGAGTTGAGATCTCATAGTAGCAGCGTCGAGGCCTTACAACGTCATCTTGGGTAAGGACTGGTTATCTACAGTCCATGCACATATTGAATTTATTAGGCGCAAAGTGTGGTGTGTCCACACGAATGGGACTAGGTTTTCCTTTAACGGCGAGAAGGAAGCCTTTGCAGCATAGGATAGACTTTCTCAGAGGAGAGTGCAGATGATCACTCATCCATTGGCTAGCCTTAACCTTAGAGCAGTTGATGTGGAGAGTCTGAGTTAACCTGTGTTTTACTTATATAAAGAAAAATTCATTTCCCAAGGAAATTTATCCTTATCATGATTTCATTGATCATATCATCATTTTTCTAAGTGTAAAATTTGGTTTGAAACCAAATCCTTGGAATCCTATAATTACCTAGATATGAAGCATTCTATTTTAGGATCTAAATTCTAATTATGAATTCCGGTTACGAACTCTTATGAGTTCTGACTCTGAATTCTGATTACGAATTCCGGTTACAAACTCTTCAGAGTTCTAACTCTGAATCCCGAATACAAATTCTGGTTACGAACCTCTTTGAGTTCTGACTCTGAGTTCTCTGAATACAAACTCCGAACTCTTATAATTTATGACTCTGAATTCTCAAGAACTTTGACTCTGAACTTTGTATGTTCTGGTTCCGAATTATTGAATTTTAGTTATGTAACCATATTTTTTCTTACACTTGTTTCAAAACGATGTCATGCATTCAGTTACTAACTAACCATTGTTTGAGTGACACATGTACATGTCCCTATGAAATTCAAATAATAATATAACCATTGGAGGAGGGAGCCTACCGTTGAAGTCGTTCCTATAAATAGGATCTCATTTGAAAGAGCTCACAAATGTTCTATGAATCTAGAGATTACATGCTGTTGAAGTGAATTCTAGAGAGAGACTCTCATTGCTTTGTGCATACTGAACTTCTTCTTCAGATTTTCTTTATGTGACTCTGATTGTTGCTGTGTACAATCAAGGGCTTTCATGGATAGGAAGATAGAGGTGCCAACTACCTTGAAGTCGATGGCTTCCTTGCTGAGGAAGACAGAGGTGCTGACTACCTTGAATTTGAGGGATTGCGGGGATAACAAGACAGACTCCAATCTTCGTATCGAGGGCTTACCCTGGTGTGGGTAAGATGGATTTCTTGAAAGTATAAATCAAGGGACCTTTATCCAAGGTTGTTGGATACCCTTCTCTTTGGGTTAAAATATTTACTATTTGTTACTTGTTTTGTTACATGTTTTTTTGCTACATTTATATTGTCGAGGAAAGTATAACTATCTTATACTTGCTTATACTTGTACTCTGTTGTAGTAAGATTCTATACGCTTTAAGGTAGAATCTTTGTTGTTGTAAACTTTAATTATGTTTCATTTCTGGAATCACTTTTCCGGAATTGCATTCTCGAAATCATATTTCCTGAATCTAGTGAGTGCGTAGAACTAGAGGTTTTGTGAATTACCTTTTTTAACCTTGTTGAACACAATCTTTGTTAAAAGTTCCTAAAGAAATTTTAAAGTATACAATTCACCACCTCCTTTATATTGAGCATCATTAGATACTTTACTCAGTATCTCTATTATTTTGATCCTACATTTGGTATTATAGAGTATATCATACTCACATACGATCTCAACAATTGGTATCAGAGGAGGTGACCTTGAATCCTGAACCAATATAACAATTGGCTTCAGAATTTTGGTTTAATCTGAATTAATCTCACAATTAGATTCAGAAGAGAATTCATCTCATTATTTTCCGGAATCAGTTTTTTGGAATCGTATAGTTCGGATTCATTTTTTTTATAGATACTCTTGTTCAATATTTTCCTTGTTTACAAACTTTTATTACTAAAAAGTTTGTGTGGAAAGATATTTCTTTAAGATGGCAGGTATCAATGTTGGTTCCATAGACAATCTCAATCCAACTAAACCACCTATCTTTGATGGAAATGATTACGAATACTGGAGAGATCATATGAGGACTTTCATTATCAATACTGGTGTTGATAATTTTGTTATGCTTACTGGAGGATATAAAATCCCTGACAAAGAAGTTGGTACCACTACCAATCAAGAAAAGCATGAATATCAACTGAATTACAAGGTACATAATACTTTGCTTTGCTCCATGAATATAAATATATATAGCCAAATTTCATCTTGTGAAGTAGAAAATTGTATTTTGAAGAAACTTGTAGTTACACACTTTGGAACTTCCAAAGTTATTGAAACTATAAGAGCCATGCTCAGAGCTGAATACCATCGCTTTAACTTTCCTTATTGAGAACCCATATGTAAGGTGCAACAAAGATTCATGACTATTGTGAATAGTTTACAATACATGGGTGAGAAAGGATTAGATGATGAAGCTCTTGTTGATAAGATCATAGACATCATGACCAATGAGTGGGAATCTAAGAGAACTGCTAATGATGAGAACAGAAAGGTTACTCAGATTTCTCTTGATGAATTGTTTGGAACTCTTCTTCAACATGAGACTAGAATGAAGAGAGATGCTGATAACATAAATAAGAAGAATGTTAATGGCAGTGTTGATCTTACTACAACTTCTAATCATATGAAAGCCAAGACTCCTGAGAGAGTTACTAGATCCAAATCTAAGAAGGTTGTTATTCAATCCGAATCTAGTGGAATTGAGTCTTCAGAGAATGGGTTATCCAATCTTGCTCGAAGGATGAACAAGATAGATTGACAGAGGAACTTTCAATCTATATACAAGAAGAAATAAAGGAAAGATATAAAAGATTCCGAAGTCACATGTTATGAATGTAAGAGAGCTGGACACATAAGACCTGATTGTCCTATGCTCAAGAGAAACGAAATAGAGGAAAAACATTCTGAGAGAAATAGAAATAAGTACTATAAATCCAAAGCTAAGAAATTATTGAAATCAAATGACACCTGGATTGCCAATGGTGGTGACTCTTTAGATGAATCTTCAGATTTTGAAACTTCTGGACAGAAGAATCTTGGTCTAATAGATAGACTACCTATTTAAAATCATTGTTTAATGGATAAGGTACACAATTCCGAATCAATGACCAATGTTTCTTTAAATGAAAATTATTGTAATGATAAATATTATAACTCTTCGGATGAAAAATCTTCTTCTGATAAAGATAATACTTTACCTTCCTATGAAATAGTTTCTATGTTTTCCAAACTCCTTGAGTTTGAGAACTCAAAACTCATGAAAAAACCTGATAAGGAAAAATCTAGGAACACTATTCTTACTAAGGAAATATCTGATCTTTCTAAAGATCTTGATAAGAAAAATCTTGATTTTGAAAGTATTTCAAAAAATATTGAGGAAGTAAATTCTCAGAAGAATAAACTTTCTAAAGATCTAGAAAATGTCATTTCTAATAAAAACATTTTTGAGCCTAACTCTAGTTCAAAATCAAATGTTTTAGAAGAAAAGAACTTGGTTATCAAACTGAAATCCAAAATCTTTTCCTTGAGGAAGTGTTTTTCAAAATTTACCTTAGGTATGTAAAATTTTGATAAAATGTATTCTCAAATCTGACCCCTAAGGAATAGTTCTGTTTTTGGTTATACTGGTTATAAACCGATTTTTAGTAACAATTATTTTGTTCCACAAAGTGCTCAATTCTTCACTAAGTGTCAGTGTGGTGGACACTTGGAAAAAAATTGTTCCTTAAACAAAACCCAGTCTTTAGGATTTCATAAAGCCTATTTTTCTAAAAATATCTGGGTGCCTAAAATCTTGCTTTTTGAGATTTCCAGATCCAAGAAAGTTTGGATTTTGAAAACCTAACTTTTTCTTATTTTCAGGAAAATAGAGAAGGTACCAACAACAATACATAGTACATATATAGTGGATGTTCCCAGCATATGACTGGTAACAAAAACTATTTTGAAAAGATTATCAAGACAAAAGGAGGAAAAATAACTTTCCGAGATAATGCTCAGGGAGAAATATTGGTATAAGTAACATTATTATTCCTAGAAAAAATTCGATTTAAATTTTTTTATTTATTAAGGGTCTTAATCACAACCTCATTTTCATAATTCAATTATGTGATGAAGGTTACCTTGTGAATTTTAGGAATGACAAGTGCTTAGTACACAATTCCAAGGAAGAGTTTATTCTTTCTGCCCATAGGCAAGAGAATGTTTACACACTAAACTTAGAAGACCCTAGGAACCAATATCTACCTTTCCTTAGTGCAATGGAAGATCATTCTTGGTTATGGTATAGAAGGTTTGTAACCTTTGGAACTTATGAAAACTTTCAAAGAAAGTATTAGTTAAGGATCTACCAGAGCTTAGATTTGATATTTAAAAAGTTTGTGACCCTTGTCAATATGGAAAGAAACATAAATAAAGTTTTGAATCAGTCGGTGAAGTCTCAACTATTGATTCATTACAGTTAGTTCATATTGATCTCTTTGGTCCTATACAAACGGGAAGCATTGGGGGCAAGTATTATGTATTTTTCCAAGTTGATGATTACACTAGATTTATGTGGGTCTATTTTCTAGCAAAGAAGTCTGAATATTTTTCTTATTTCAAAAGTTTTAGAGCCCATGTTAAAAATGAGAAAAATCTTCCATTGAAAACTATTCATTGTGATCATGGTGGAGAATTTCAGAATTCAGATTTTGAAACTTTTTGTAGTATAAAAGGAATTACTCATAACTTCTCAGCACCCAGAACACCTCAAAAAAATGGTGTTGTTGAAAGAAGAAATAGAATTCTTCAAGAGATAACAATAACCATGTTTTGTGAATATTTTGTATCCAACCATTTTTGGGCTGAAGCTGTAAGTACTTCTTGTTATACTATAAATCGAGTTTTGATTAGACCTTTTCTTAATAAAACTCTTTATGAGTTATGGAATGGAAAAACACCTAGACTTTCCTACTTTAAGGTTTTTGGTTACAAGGTATTCATTCTAAATACTAAAGATAATCTACATAAATTCACACCAAAATCTGATGAAAGAATTTTATTAGGCTACTCCACAACTTCTAAGGCTTATAGTGTTTTCAATAAAAACACTTGTACTATTGAAGATACAGTGCATGTGAAATTTGATGAAACTGATCCTTTTGTTTTTAAACAACCCCAACCTACATCTTTAGATGTGTTTTCAAAAACTTATTATCCACATTTGATAGACTATCCTTCTGATAAGAAAAATTTCCAAGAAGATAATTCTGATACATTTACCCCAGAAGATTTTCTACCATATGTTGATGAACAGATTTACAAAACCCAAATCAGTCATTTCTAAAGAATCATCCTTGTGATATCATCATTGGTGATGTGAATCAACCTGTAAGGACTAGAATTTCCTTAAGAAATGAAGTAAAACATCTAGAATTCCTTTCCCAATTATACCAAAAAGAGATGATGATGCTTTAGGTGATGATGATTGTATTAAATCTATGCAAGATGAAGTAAATGAATTCAAAAGGAATAAAGTCTGGGCCTTGGTTAAAAGACCAAAGGAAACTTCTGTTATTGGAGTAAAATGGGTCTTTAGAAATAAGTGTGATGAAAATGGAATTATTGTTATAAATAAAGCTAGATTATTTTCTAAAGGATAAAATCAACAAGAAGGAATAGACTATGAAGAAACCTGTGCTCCAGTATCTAGACTTGAATCTATTCGTATTTTACTTTCCTTTGTAGCATTCTTCAATTTCAAAATTTTTCAAATGGATGTGAAATGTTATTTCCTTAATGGTTATGTTCAAGAGGAAGTTTTTGTTGAACAACCTCCTAGTTTTGAAGATACAAAACTTCCTGATCATGTTTTCAGACTTACCAAAGCTTTGTATATACTTAAGCAAGCGCCTAGAGCTTAGTATGATAGACTTACATGATTTTTTCTTCAAAAATAATTATGATAAGGGAAATACAAATCCAAACCTTTTTATAAAGAAATATAAGAAAAATGTTTTGACTGTTCAAATTTATGTTGATGACATTATATTTGGTTCAACACAACAATATTTAACTGATTCCTTTGAAGATCTAATGAAATATGAGTTTGAAATGAGTATGATGGGTGAGTTAACTTTTTCACTTGGTTTTCAAATCTCCCAAAAACCAGATGGAATATATATATCCCAACATAATTATATTAAAGATCTTCTTAAAAAGTATGGATATGATAACAGTAAAAGTATAAGTACTCCCATTGGTACCTCAAACACACTTGAACTTGATGAATCTGGGAAACCAATAGATTAAACATCTTTTAGAGGTACGATAGGAAGTCTACTATACTTGACAGCTAGTCGTTCAAAATTAATGTTTTCAGTATTCTTATGTGAAAGATATCAATCCAATCCTAAGGAATCTCATTTAAAGGTAGTGAAAAGAATTTTTCGCTACTTAAAGTGAACCATGGATTTAGGACTCTTTTATACTTTTGGAAATGATTTTGTTTTAAAAAGTTTTTCGGATGCTGACTTTTGTGGATATAGAATGGATAGGAAGAGTACATCCAAAACTTTTCATTTCTTAGGAGATTAATTTGTTTCTTGGTCTTGAAAGAAGCAACACTCAATAGCACTTTCCACTGCTAAAGCTGAATACGTAGTAGCTGGAAGTTGTTATGCTCAAGTGTTGTGGATGCAACACACACTCATAGACTATGGTATGAGTTTTACTAAAACAAAAATTTTGTGTAATAATACAAGTTCCATTTCCCTTAGTAAAAACCCTACACATCACTCTCGTGAAAAGCACCTAGATATTAGGCATCACATTCTTAGGGATCACACACAAAAAGGAGATATCATTCTTCAATTTATCGGAACTCAAGATCAACTTACTGATATTTTCACAAAATCTTTACCCTCGGATAGATTTGAATACATTAAACAGAAGTTAGGAATGATAACCATAAGGTCATCTTCCTTATTAACTGTATGGGGAATCAATCTCTTTACAGTAATAAACTCCTTTTCAAAGGTGGAGTACAATTTTTCATAAATTTCTCATGTTTATCATAATGGAGTGTTTCATACTTTTCATAATGAAAATTTTCGAAGTAAGTTTTTCAAACTTTTCATAATGAAAATTTTCTTAGTCAGTTTTTCAAAATTTTCGCAATGAAAATTTTCATTGTGGTTTTTTCCCCTATCAAAAATCTTTTGGAACAAAATTTTTCGTACTTTAATTTTTGATAATGAATATTTTCATACTTGAAATTTTTGTAATGAAGATTTTCGAACTTAAATTTTTCATAATGAAGATTTTTGTACTTGAAATTTTCGTAATGAAGTTTTTCATACTTGAAATTTTGGTAATGAAGTTTTTTTACTTGAAATTTTAGTAATAAAGATTTGCATACTCAGATTTGTTTTTTGTGATGGTTTTTTTCTTAGTTTTTTTTTTTAAAAATCTTCAAGAAGAATATTAACTATTAGGAATAATCTTCCTAGAAATACGAATGTTATAACTCTTTCTTGAGTTTTCGTAATCACCTTTTACTTACTGGTAGTTTCTTTTTTATTTTTAAGATTTCATGATTATAATTTCCTTAAATCCGAATATTTTTTTTAAAAACCTCAAAAGATCAGATCCTACCAAATTTTCCTTGCAGCTATCATTTCAATAGTCAGATCTGATCAGAAGAATTCTCAGCCGTTGGATTGAGATGGGAAGATGAACCGTCACATCAACACCTATAAAAGGGGACCCCCGATGGTTTTCCCACATCGGTTTTCAAGAATTTGCGCGTTGAAGATCTATCCCACTTCAAAAGCCCGTTATAGATTTTCAAAGGTTTCTCAATTCCGAATGTCTGGTGAAGTTCTTTCTCAATATATGTATTCTGTCAAGCTGATTGTGGAGGGGAAAGTATACAGAGAGAGCTTTGTGCATCCAAACTTCTTCAATAAGTATGATTCCATTATGGATAAGAACATCAAGCTGAATGGATTGGAAAGCATTTTTATATCTAATCCAGGAGCTCAAGATGTTGTGTATCCAGATCTACTCATTGAGTTTTATGAATCAGTTTGTTTTTTCAAAGAATATGGAAAATTTTCCTTTAAAAGCTATGGAAAAACATATGCACTTTCATACACCATGGAAGCTAGATTGGTAGGGTTATCCTATGAAGGAGAAGCAGAATTTTGTTCTAAAAAATTACAGGATGTACAAGGAAGTTTTATCAAGGTAAAATCTATGGAGTGTCTTGGACTTAAAGATGTCAAGACCGCAAAGATTTCTCACTTGTCTACCAACAATCAGATCCTTGAGTTATGGCTTCAGGGTTTTATCATACAAAGAAATGGTGACAAGGACACGCTGAAGAAAAGTGATATGTATATCTTGGATTTTTTTGGTAAATCTATGGAAGATCAACTTGATGAAGCATATTCTGATTACGATAGAGAATATCAAGAATGTGAATTTAAGAGCACAAATAATCATGTTTCCTGCCCTACTCTCCAAGTTGATTGTTCGATGTCTTGAGTCCTTCAAGATTCCTTATAGTTACAAGCCAAGGAATGCAATGTTATGTTAGTAAGCAATGATACTTTGAAAATAATGAATGTAGTCTTTTCTAAAGATTCTGGAGAGTTTTATGATCTACCAGTGGAAGAATCAGAAGCCATTCCGAAGAATGTAGAAGAGGCTGAACCATCGAAGAAGGTTGGAAAGAAAAGAAAAATGAAGGAATTGGAAGAAACAGAGAAAAACCCTAAAGATAAGGAAGCTCAAACCGCACCTTCATAGCCCAAGAAGCAGAAATCCTATCCGGATGAGGTTGTATCCAAATAGAGGGAGGATAAGAAGAACCGGAAAGAAGGAGAACCACAGTTTGGTCCAGATCCTGCTGAGGCCAAGGCGTTAAAAGAAAATACTGCTGAAGAGCTTGAGAATAAATCCAAAGAGAAGAAGCTAAAGAAGAAATTTTTTGAGGCTGAAATTTGTCAATACCTTCTCATAGATACTGAAATAGCATATGAGAATATCTTGGTACCGAAATCATTCTTGATGGAACCATTACCTAGGACTCCGGGTAATAAGTTCATGACTTCAGAAAAAGTACTTAAAAATGTTGTCGAAGAAAAGGAAGCTGTGGAAGAAGTACAAGAAGCTGAAAGAAGTGATGATAGATCTAATCTGATAAATCAAGTTGAATACTTTCATGAGAAGGAAAGTGCATCTGAAAAATTATCAATCCGGACTTCTCAAGACGAATCTTCAACACTTGCTACTCCTGGAATTGATGAGAAGGCTGAAGAGGAAGTGAATAAGTTATCTAAGGTAGAGAGTCATAATCATGACTTCATTCATCCTGAAGATATTGAGCCAGGAGCCGAGAAAGAAAAATTGATGAAGATAAAATTGTTCAGTTTTCAGAAAGTGAGCATGAATCTCCAGATGAAGAAGCTGTTCTGAGAACCAATAAGGGTAAAAATGTAATTGTTAATTCACCTACAAAAATTTCTTTAAGGAAGAAGGAAGCTGGTGGATCTTCTAAGTGGAAGCTGGTCAAGCTAGAGGAAGAACCATCACCAACCAAAGTGTCAGATTCAGAATCATCAACTCTGGGACATGATTTTTTCATTTAATCTCTAAAGAAGCCTGTTGACACAATTCCGATCTTTCCAACCATTGACTCTAGATGTCAGATGCTCCAACATAGCATGAATCAGAAATTGGATTCTGTATCCATGATGATGGATATGTGTGTAAATATTGAGCCTGATCACAAGAACTTCCTTATCAACTATGATGTCCATAGAAAATCTTGTAAGAAAATGGTTATCTTGTCAAAGAATATAGTTGAAGGTTTGAGAGAGCTTGATGAGTTTCAAGATGATGTTAAAGAAACTTTTGATACTCATGATAGAAAAATCAAGGATATAACAAATAACTTTGAAGAAAAGCTAAATCTTGATCCGAATACTCGGATTCAGGAGGTCAAGGATCTGAATGGGAACCTAAACTCTGTAGCTCAAAGATAGAAGAGGGAAAGGGATCTCCGAATCGAGATTGAATAAATTCTAGTGAAGCAATATGACTTGTTAAAGGCTCAAGAAGAGGATCTGAAGCCTCAGGATGATAGGATCAAAGCCATAGAGAAGCAAGCAGATGAAGATCACAATGAGCTAAAGAAGCTGGAAACCATAGTAAAGAAGTTAATATCCAAGGAGAATGAAGGAAAATAGATCAATCTGATCTTTTGTTGTATTTTTTTTCTATGTACAAATTTTTTCCTATCCTAATGAAATTATTGGTTGCTCATTGTTGTTTGGATGTTTTATACTAATCTTTTAGTTACCATAATTTCTTTTCCATTACATAAATTTCTTTTTGAAAATCACAAAGGGGGAGGAAGGAAAAATAATTCTAAGTAAAGAAGGAATATCCCTAAGTAAGGGGGAGTTTATCAAAGGGGGAGCTCTCATTAGGAAGATTTCCATATTCAATCTAAATGAAAAATCTCATTCCAGAAATCTAGAATACGATCCTTAGTGTTCCAAAGCCTAAGGGGTGAGTTATTTGTATTCATCTTTTCTAATATGAAAAGGGAGATAAGATTTTTTTCAAAGTCTAGAAAGTTTTTTCTATGTCCTTATATTCTTTTTCGTAATGATGTTTGTGCCTTCCAAAAAGGGGATATTGTTGAGTTAATAAGGTTTTCCTTATGAATTTTCCATTCCTTCATACTTAGGGGAGATCATTTGTTCAATAAGATTTCCTTATGAATTTAGAATTACTTCTTGTTTTAAAAATCACAAACACCTTATCTCAAGTCAAATATCTTTTTACCCTATGTTTTACTTCAATATGGAAAAATTTCCTTCCCCAAGGAAATTTATCCTTATCATGCTTTCATTGATCATATCATAATTTTTCTAAGTGTAAAATTCAGTTTGAAACCAAAACCTTAGAATCCTATAATTACCTATATATGAATCATTCTGTTTTAGGTTCCGAATTCGGATTACGAATTCTTGTTATGAACTCTTCTGAGTTCTGACTCCGAATTCTGATTACGAATTCCGGTTACAAACTCTTCTGAGTTTTGACTCTGAATTCCGAATATGAATTCTGGTTATGAACTTCTCTGAGTTTTGACTCCGAGTTCTCTAAATACAAACTCTGAACTCTTATAAGTTCTGACTATGAATTCTCATGAACTCTGACTCCGAACTTTGTAAGCTCTGGTTCCGAATTCTTGAATTTCAGTCATGTAACCATATTTATTATTACACTTGTTTTAAAATGATGTTGTGCATTTAGTTACTAACTAACCATTTTTTGAGTGACATGTGTACAAGTACCTCCTAAATTCAAGGAAGAATATGGCCATTGGAGGAGGGATCCGACTGTTGAAGATGTGCATATAAATAGGAGCTCATTTGAAAGAGCTCACAAGTACTATATGACTCTAGAGATTACATGCTGTTGAAGTGATTTCTAGAGAGATACTCTCATTTCTTTGTGTGTGATAAAATTCTTGTTCATATTTTCTTTGTGCGACTCCGATTGTTGCTGTGTTCAATCGAAGGATTCCAGGGATAGGAAGATAGATGTGACGACTTCCTTGATGTTGAGGGATTCCTTAATAAGGAAGATAGAGGTGCCGACTACCTTGAAGTTGAGGTCTTGTTGGGATATCAAGAGAGACTTCGATCTTCATATCGAGGGCTTACCCTGGTGTGGGTAAGACATAAATTCTTGAAAGTATATATCAAGGGACCATTATCCATGGTTGTTGGATACCCTTATCTTTGGGTTATAAGATTTACTACTTTATTTTTGTTTTGTTACAAGTTTTCCACTACATTTATATTGTTGAGGAAAGTATAAATATCTCATACTTCCTTATACTTGTACTCGGATTTAGTAAGATTCTATACGTTTTAAGGTAGAATCTTTGTTGTTGTAAACTATCGTTTAGTTTCATTTCCGGAATCACTTTTCTAGAATTTCATTCTTGGAATCATATTTCCTGAATCTAGAGAGTGTGTAGAACTATAGGTTTTGTGAATTACCTTGTTTAACATTGTTAAACATAATCATCTTTAAAAGTTCCTAAATAATTTTTAATGTATATAATTCACCCCTTCTTTATATTGAGAATCATTAGATACTTTACTGAGTATCTCTTTTATTTAGACCCTACATTTGGTATTATAGAGTATATCATACGCACATACCATCTCAACAATGTTGTCATAGGTCTACCTCCTCACAGAGAGGTTGAATTTTACATCGAATTGTACCACGGGATGATTCGTGAGCTGTGGGTATAACTGGAGGACTTGCAGGGAAAGAGATTCATCCGGCCCAGTGTTTCTCCCTGGGCAGACTCGATTCTATTCACCAAGAAGGCGGATGGGAGCTTGAGGCTTTGTGTTGACTATCGTCACCTGAACCAGGTGACTTTGAAGAACAAGTACCCACTCCCGAGGATTGATGAACTCTTTGATCTGCTGAAGGGAGAATGATGGTTCTCGAAGAAAGACCTCAGATCATGCTATCACCAACTCAGAGTTTGAGACAAGGATGTGTAGAAGACGACTTTCAGATGTCGGTAAGACCACTACAAGTTCTTGGTTATTCCATTCGGAATAACCAATGCTCCATCAGTTTTCATGGGACTCATGAACAATATCTTTCAGCCCTACCTCGATCGCTTTGTCGTAGTATTCATCGATGACATTCTGATCTACTCGACTACTGAGGAGGAGTAGGCCTTTCAATTGCAAGTAGTACTGAACATGCTCCGAGAGAACCAACTATATGGTAAGCTCTTGAAGTGCCAGTTCTGGATATGAGAGGTTCACTTCCTGTGACATGTCATGTCGGAGGCTTGAGTTGTAGTGGATCCATCGAAGATTGAGGCGGTACTTTCTTAGGAGCCACCTAGAAGTGTGACGGAGGTATAGAGTTTCCTGGGTTTGGCTGGATACTACCGGAGGTCTATGCCATACTTCTCTAGAGTTACAACACCATTATCAGCCTTGATAAAGAAGGGGCAACCCTTCGTGTGGTCAAAGAGATGCCAGTGGAGTTTTTAGAAGATAAGGTAGAGACTGACTAGTGCCCCCATCCCGAGGCTTCTAGAGGAAGGCGTAGGGTACGTAGTATGCTGTGATGCATCAGGGACCGGACTTAGATTTGTCCTGATGCAGGAGCGAGTAGTGATCATATATGGTTCTTGACAGTTGAGACAACTTGAGAAGAACTACACTACCTATGACCTGGAGTTAGCAGCAGTGGTCTTCGCATAGAAGATGTGGTGACACTATCTGATGGGCGAATGTTTTACAGTGTACTCTGATCACAAGAGTCTAAGGTATATCTTCTCTCAGAATGACCTGAACCAAAGACAATGATTTTTCCTTGAGTTCCTTGAGGACTATGACATCGAGATAGTCTATACTCTTGGGAAGGGAAACGTTTTTGCAGACACACTCAGTAGAAGATCTGGTATACAGCTGCTAGGCGAGGAAACAGAGTAGCTGGCCACTTTGCAGATATCCTTTGTGGATCGGGATGGAACTAATTTTCTTCCATCTCTTATAGTCACTCCCCCACTTCTTCAGTGATTCAGGGAGATGCAGCATAGGGACACTAACTGTGAGACACGATGTGCTCAGATATCCATAGGGAAGGCACCCGATGGAATTTCTGAAGTTGGGTAGCACACCGTCCTCTTTAGAGGATGTATCATGGTACCAGTGTTATTTCAGGAGGATGTGTTGAGGGAGTTCCACAAATCCCCTCTAGCGGTACATCCAGGAGTGGAGAAGATGTACTAGGATCTCTGACAACAACACTGGTTGCCAGGAATGAAGAAATCACTTGTAGAGTTTGTGTCTCGGTGCCTCACTTGTCAGTAAGTGTAGGCGGAGCATCAGGTACTAGTAGGCTTGGTTCAGTATTTATAGTTCCCAGAGTGGAAGTGGGATGGGATATCCATGTACTTCATGATAGGGCTTCCACATACATCTAGAGGTCGTGACTCTATCTGGGTGATTGTCGACCGACTCACCAAGTCGGCCCACTTCCAACTGATCAGAGAGTAGAGTTTGTTAGCCCCATGGTCTTCTATGCATGAAGTGGAGTTTGGTTTGTGTTTGTTGACAATCCTCAGTGGAAGTTCAGAATGTGTACCAGAAAAGTGATCACACAGTTCAAGCAGAAAACAGGAAGTGGTGCGCAAAAAAGAAGGGTTGTGCGTGAAATAGTCTAGTTGGGCACGAAAAACAGCAGGATGCGCGAAATAAAGGATCATGGTTTTTCGCGCAAACAATGTTTCGGAATCAGAATGTCGAAAAACAACAAAGGCATGGGCTGCACAAAATGTCTGATGATGTGTGCGAAAAATGATACCGGCGTGAAAGATTACATGCCAGATGAGAAATTTTTTGCACCAAAGGGGGTTTTGCGCGCGGGGGTCTCAGATGCCTATAAATAAGAGGTGACCCACCTCATTCTAGTAGGTTGAAGACTTAGAGAAGATCCGAGGTCTGATGCATGTAAATGGATCGCGTAAAGGGTCTTGCGTGAAATATTATAGATTGCGCGAAAAATTCAGGGATGCGTGAAAAATGAAGAGTTGCGCATAAAAATTGAGGTAGCGCGTAAAATATTCAAGTGCGCAAAAAAGGGTGTTTTTGCGCGAAATATTTTTCCTCGTGAAAAGAAAATTTTGCACGAAATAGTAAGGTTTTGGGCGGAAAGGGTTAGAGTTGCACAAAATTGTCAGAGAAACTTATTTTATCGTTCTGGTTATCTGGTTCAGTGGTTCAGTGCCTACATGTGCATCATATCCGGACATCGATGCAAGCAGAGTCTCGTGGTAAGTAGAGATAAATACTTCAATGAAAATCTATTAAAGAGGCCTTCACGTCTATAAACTAAGTGTGACTACACCAAGGGAAGTGAACCATGAGGAGTCAACGGGAGTGACCTAAGGGATGCTTTGAGATATTCCTAAACATTTTGTAAAGACAGTGAGCCTGGGACATAGTGATTATGCTCGAACCTTTGTAATCCACAGCTAGTGAAGTTTAGTGTAATTTTGTACGGTCGACAACCTGTCGGTGTATGCTCCTTGGACGTAGCCCTTAGTGGTGAACCAAGTAAAAAGTGTTGTGTCGTCTCTATGCATGTGAATGTTTTCTTTCTGTTCATATCCATCATACAGGTTTAACAAGTTCCTACCAACATGGGAACAAGATCCAACAATAAAGTTGACACCTGGATTCACCCCTCCCCTCTCAGGGTGTCCCGGGGTCCTACAAGGTTCAACAAAGATTTTGGGATGCCTCTATGTGTAGGAGATTGTGTGGCTACATGGAGTAACTTCGACGATTGTCTCCGATCATGAAACATGATTTACTTCCCGGCTTTGGAAGTGGTTACAGGAGGCTTTCAAGATGCATCTTCATTTGAGAAACGCCTTCCATCTGTAGACAGATGGTCAGACTGAGTGGACTATTCAGACCCTCGAGGACATGCTGTGTGCTTGTGTCCTCGACTTCGGTCGCAGCTGGGAGGATCACTTTCCTGTGGTGGATTTTGCGTAAAACAACAGCTATCACTCCACCATAGGGATAGCACCTTTCGAGGTGTTATACGGGTGACCTTGCAGATCACATTTGCGCTGGAATGACCTAGGGGAGTCAGCACTTGTGGGACCAGATATGGTACGGGCTACCACAGAGAAGGTTCAGATCATCCTAGAGTGGATGAAGACTGCACAGAGCAGGCATAAGTCGTATGCCAATAGGAGATAGAGACCTCTAGAGTTTGAGGATGGTGACCACATCTTTCTACAGCTCTCACCTCAACGAGGTTTGCGGAGATTTGGCCAAGACGACTTATATTCGAGGTTCATCAGACCTTTATAGGTCCTAAGCAGATTTGGCGAGGTGGTATACCGCTTAGCTCTTCTACCTTAGTTGCACCGAGTGCACAACGTCTTCCATGTATCCCAGTTGAGGAGATATGTGCACGAACCTTCTCACATCACTGACCATGTAGAGATAGACGTTGACGATGGGGAGAATTTTACGGAGGTCCCAGTAGAGATTGAGGATCGACAGGTGCGGGTCCTTCATGGACGATCGATACCTCTCGTGCACCTTCACTGGCAACACGGGAACCTCCATGAGAGCACAAGGGAGCGGGAGGCTCAGATGCATGCTCAGTACCCCCACTTGTTCCCTTAGTTTGAGTTGTATCTTATAGGGATGTAAATCCCTAAGGTGGGAGAATGTAAAGACCTATAATTTCCATGTAATAATATTTTTAAGAAATGGTAATTTTACGAGTCTGTGAAAATTAACCACGGGTGATTCCAAGTCCTGGAGTGCCCGAAAGGAATTTATGAACTTTATTTCAGGTACATTTAGTAAACGTGCGAGTTGGTTTTTCAAACATTTAAACCGGTGCTCAGAATTGAAATATGAGGGCACTGTTGAACTCACAGCGCCAGTATGCGCTTAAATAAACTTTCAACTCGACGACAGTTGATCGAGAGTGAAAGTTAGTTTTCGGATTTTTCATGGAAATAATAAAATAAAATAAAGCACACTTCATTTTATTTTATTTTATTGTATCCAATCCATGTGGAAGTTGGTAGTGGGGACCACCAAACCTTAACCTCCCATGAGAGGTTATGGTGGTGGGGACCACCCAAACAAAACCTCCCAAGTTTGATTTAAGAGGTGGGGACCTCCCGAACCTCTTAATGAGGGAGAAACTTCTCAACTCTCTCATTAATATGGAGGAGAGCATCCTCCATATTAAATCGTTCCAACACACCACTTTATTATGCCAACGTAAATTAATTGGCTTAACCCCTTTTTTAATATTAAGTAAAAGCGTCGTTGGAATTTAGGAAGGTTCCTAATAAATGAACCATCATAAATTCAACAATCATTACATACCTCTCCCCCTATCCTATATATAGAGTGCTTGGGATGAGGATTTGGGATGGCTTCACCATGCGATGAAGTGCTGGTAAAGTGCTGCGACACCCAACACTTGGAGGATTATGCTCTCCAACCAAGAATGCTCCACCGACAAAGAACGTCGACTTCAACTTCTTCCTCGGAACACCCTTAAAGGAGGAACGTTTTCGAATATGATGAACCGACACAAGTGCCCAGGATTGGAGGTGTGTGGTGGAAGAGACGAACATCAACGACTTCACATTCTTCCTCACACCAACACCAACAATGAACAATACGTGGTAGGGGTTTAATTGTGCTTGATTATTTATGGGAAGTTGTAGGGTGTTTGATTGATTTTCTTCGCTCTTCCATTATTGATAATTCTTTGAAATTCAAGAAGGAATTGAACCACTTGCTACCCCTCTAAACGCAAAGGGTGCAGGTCAAACGAACATGGCCTGACCCCTCCACTGTTCTTCTTTGATGTGTACTTCGAAATGGAGAAAGACGACAAAGGCAACGGTGCTCCGCCACCCGCGACCTTTTCCGCTCCACGCTGCCGCTGTGCCGAGCCTCCGAGCCGCACTATCGCCATGTTGTGCCGCCGAGCCAAGCCACACTCTGAGTCGAGCCGCCACTCCGGGCTGAGCCGCTTTCACCCCTCACAGTGCGTCGGCGGAACCGGCCTGCGCCTCGCACGGTGCCCTAGACGAACCAACCCGCGCCTCCCACAGTGCCCCGATCGAACTGGCCCACGCCTCTCGCAGCGCCCCAGCTGAACCGGCCTGCGCCGCTTACCACGCCCTGGCCGGACCAGCGTGTGCCACGCGCGACACCCCTACTGACCACCCCGCTCCCCCGCAACGCCCCGGCCGGACCGGCCCGCGCCCCTTGTGGGGTCTCGCCCGAACCGGCCCTGCGCCCCGTGTGGTACCCCCAGATGAACCGTCCCCACACCCCCCGCAGCGTCCCAGCCGAACCGGCCCCACACCCCCACGACGTCCCCGGCTGAGCCGAACCACATCTCTCACAGCACCCTGGACAAACCGGCCCCATGCCCCCACGACATCCCCGGATGAGCCGAACCGCATCTCTCACAGCACCCTGGCCGAACCGGCCCTTGCCTCTCATGACGCCCCGGCCGCACCGGCCCGCGCCGCTCACGACGCCCCTTCCGGACTGCCCCATGCCCTGCGTGGTGCTCTGGACGCACCGGTCTGTGCCTCGCGCGGCGCCGCGGCCGAACCGTCCCGCACCACCCATGGCGGCCCGACCAAACCAGCACCACACCCCCTACGAGGCCCCGGCCGAACGGGCCCTGCGCCCCCCCATGACACCCCGGCCGAATCGACCCCTCACCCCCCTGCGGCCTCCCGACCGAACTGGCCCCGTGCACCCATGATACCCCCATGGACGAGCCGCCCCGCGACACCCGCAGGCTCTGCGGCCCCTCACGGCCCTCGTGGCCTACCGGCCCTCCCAGCGGAGAGGGCTGAATCACGGGTTGGGCCGAACCCAGTGGGTCGGGCCAAGTCGACCCGAACCGGGTCGACCCATTCCAGGTCGGGATAGGTAAGTCCGACCGGGTCAGACCCATAGTGGGGAGTGCCTTTGTGTCGCGACAAACCCATAGTGGGGAGCGCCTTGGTGTCATGACAGACCCACGATACTCGACAAGAGGAGTACCTCATAGGCAATGAGGGGTGCACGATTGGTGACGTTGTAGACCCATGGTGGGGAGCGTGCTTGGTGACACGACAGATCGATGGTACTCGACAGGAGCAGTACCTCAACAGTCCAAGGTTAGTGGGAAGTGTGCTTGGTATTGCAGAAGGCCCACTGTACTTGATAGAGGAGGAGTTCTCCAGCAGCCGAGGTTTCAACATTGTGACTGGGGATGTTACTTGATACTACCCCTACAATAAAATTCGGGTTTGAGCTGAGTCAGTTTTTCTATGTTTTCAACATGATTGAGATGGATCACTTGATAACTTAGGTATATGTATGGGCATATACCTAAGTAGTGTTATCTGTTGATTTCATTCATTGTGGTTTATCCTTGGTGGATTTTGTGAGACCTTGAGGGTCTCTAGGTTCCTACTGAGTACCGTTATACTCACCCCTGCACGGGTTATTCCCACACCTTGTTGTGTTGGATGTAGACAACGAAAAACGATGACTGCGGTTGAGAGTACCAGGACTGGACAATACCTGGAGGTGGACAATACAGCGAGTCGGTACACGGACAAGACGATTGGATGTGGTGTGCTGAGGAGGCGATCTGTGCCTACCCTTCAGGTAGGAACTCCAGAGGATGATCCAGTAGCTTTCTTCCCTTATCTTTCAGTTGTATTGTATCATTATAGTACTTGTACTTTCCAGTTGGGTTTGTATTCTGGCCACTTTATCTTTTAGCACTCTTTTGTTATACAGTTTACTTGGTGTTTCGTCTAGCTGTGTGCTTGCTTGTGTGTGTGTTTACAGGTTATAAAGGAAACGCCTTCCCAGTTTTAGGGAATTACTCCTTTTGCTCTAGTCGCCATCCCCTAGCCTAAGGAAGGTGGGATTGGGGTAGTCACGACACTGACCCTGGGGGACGGGTCGTGACTCCTACCATCAGAAGGATATATGTAAAATCACAAACTAGAAAACCTATAATATTGGGATCCTATGTTCCAATCATGATGCATGAGATGCATCTTTCTTCTATAGGACAGAGTAAAAACCAACTCATAGGACTATTTACAACAATCCAAGATCCTAAAATCCATCATAAACCATAAAATACCAACAACATGTATGTTGCTCGAAGAGAAAATCATATAAAACATTAACATAAAAAATCCAAAACATCAATCCCTATCCATAGTAACATGGAATTCTTACTGGAATAGGTTTTCACGATGGACCAACCTAGTATCCATCAGAATATCCAACACATTCCTATGTCACATATTTACCAACCCCCAAATAGTGAAATAATAATAAAGTAACTCCTATGATACCACTTTGTTACATCCCGACCCGGTAGCCACTAAACCAGTGTTGTGAGCTAGTTTGACACAAGACCTCAAGAATTCATCCTCGTATAACAGAGGTTGCCGAATAGAAGTAGGGGTCTAAAGGTGAAACTATGAGGAGACTATACCCACATTTCAGAGTGAAAAACCATGAGTAAATAACCAAACACATACACATCAGATAAAGAAGAAGAATAAATAAACTGAACTAAACATGCTATAATAAATTGAAACTATAGTAATGTATAGAATATCCATGTCCAACATACAACCACAATCAACCATTAGGCTGATACCAATTACAAGAAATAAAAATTAAAATTAAATACAACTATCCCTACTACCAACTCTGGGCCATAATACATACCCTCTCTCCAATACCCTATCAAGCCGATCCAGTCCGACCGGTCAACTCCACATGAGAATCCCACTCAACCATGCAATCTGAGGCCTTTTCCAAATCCATTTTCCATTAATACTCAACATAAAAATAGAAAAAAGGATTGTATGCACACTAAGGTGCATGTATAAGGGTGATAAATAAATCTTAGGAGGCCACCCCCAATGATGAACCTATAAAATGATTCCATAGGTGCATGCTCATGTAATATGATCAACCTATATTATATACAATATGGAAGTAAAATATAAATAAACAACCATATATCTATTGGTCTAGGACTTCGATGGACCATACCTTCTTTATCCAGTGCCGAAATATCTCTGAACTCGTCTTAATGACCATTTATCCCAAACAACCTATGGGCACCATACCCATGGTAGCCACAACCAACCTAACTATACCAAGTACCCATTCTACGATAGACATTTCACTGAGGATACTAGTCTAAGTCATCCCATACCAAGTCCTCATAACTATATATTTTCTCATAATTGGATCCTTGTCACATCTTTTCCCATTGTGAGACAAAAGTACTACCAAACCTTGACATTCAGTCTGAAATCTATCTCATGCACCATAACCATAGTGCACAAGGCTTCATTCTAGTTGACAAACCATATATATCAAATCAAAAAATCGCGGAACATTAGTCTGGCCTCTTAACCATATATATCAAATCAACCATTCCTAGAGCATCAGTCCAGCATCTTAACCTAGGATGTAGAGCATCAATCCACCATACATCCCAGCTAGTAAAGCTTAAATGCCCAAAGCCTCTATCTGTATAATTATCACCGAAGTACACTATCAGTGTTTATAGCCTCAGTCTGACACCATATCAACAATATAATTTCTATGTTTGGAACCTCATTCTAGAAACCATAATATCAATGGGGCCCAGGGCAGCACTCTGACCCAAACCCAAGGAGAAGGAGCATGAGTCCGACCTCCTTATTCCACATGGCATTCCATCCTTTCCCAAAGACTCAGTATGGTGGACTATCCATGAAGTAAAATATCAATGTCTAGATCCTAATTCCATGACCCTCTCAATAGTATGCTTACCATGCTCAAAACGTCAGTACAACACCAAACCACACATATGTGACGTCACATAACTATACTCCACATTATTACATAGCATGCCTAGAACCTCAGTCCAGAACTAGAAAAAAACTATTAGAATCAAAATGCAGCCTTTTTCCAATAATCTCAATAAAGGATATCCAAAAAAATACTAGTGGATTATATGTCCATCTCTCCCTCTATCATCCAAATCCATACCAAAAAAAATAGGTTTGAAAAAAAAACTACCCCTCTATATTAAATCTCCCCATGGGTAATACAAGCCACAATATCAACAAACTAAAACATATCAATAGATAGCTATATTCCCATATCAAGTAGTAACAACTTAGAACATTAGCACATACATCATAATAGGTCCCATGGAACACCCATAGCTGAATGAAATAATCAGAAACACCATTTTAGGGCCGTCCTATCAATCCGACCCACACATGAACCTCTGGATCCACATATAAACTGAGACTTCCCCTCTTATGTCCTCAGAACTAGAACTCAAAAAAAGTCATCCTATCCAAACCTTGGAAACGTTAAACTCTCGAGCCAAGCCCTAACATATGAAACATTCCCAAGCATCTCTCAATGGCCTCCAACCAATTATTTATCAATGAAATGCTAGCACGACATCTAAAATCAATGTCGTGCCACACAATAATTCTCAACCGTCAAACACGACATATAATGACTACTTAACCATAAACCAATCCTACAAGGGAATCATCAAGAGTAACTCAATTTCAACTCGTCACTACAACAATACTCTTCCATAACAACAATCCCATTGCTTCAACAAATCTTCAAAGGCTTCATCCACATAGATCCTCAAATGTTGGATCTAAACCTCAACTGCTCTAACCTCGAGTCACTAGCCTCAATTCGCAAGGACAACCTCGATCATCCCATATATAATACCCAAATACTATCATCTAGTATTCATCCAAGAAACCTCATGAAAAACACCATGGTATGATCAAGTCATATCAAACACTAGGCTCACAACCCTTACCCAGATCTCCCAACTCAAAACCCAAACCATAAAAGGATTCTAAATCAAAACCTCAAAGAAACCCTCCTTATAAATCAAATTTGTCTTGAAAAATTTTTTAGATAAACTTTATATGTCAAAAGGATCCCCCCATTGCTATATACATTGAAAAATTCTCAAAATGGACTACTTACAAGCCCAATTCTAACTTCCAGGGCTCAAAATACCCAAAAACCCTAAGCTAGAAAAAATACATCGCATGTAGTTAGAGTACATAGTTTTTAATCTTATCCCTCTGTCTCGCATTGTAATTTTAGATTTCTATACCAACATGGGGTTTTCATCTGTAAAACTACACGATGTGAACTTAAATTACACAGTCTGTACTTTCCAAAAACCAACATCCCATGTTCTTTTTCACATGGCCAGGCACATGGCCATGTACTACTACATGGCGTGTAATTTTAGTATATGGAGTTTAATTCCAAAAAGTATATCTTCCCCAAAATTGTAAGAACAAAATACATGTTTTCATAAATCAATATGCCGTGTTTTTGGGATTTCAGAATAAAAAATCCTTGGAACTCCCCCAAAACCCCCATTTTCTCCCAAAAAAGTAGAGATTGACCCCCATGGGGTCCTTAGTAGTCATAATATGGAATTAAAACTTTAAAACAACTAATATATGGGGATTTGGGGTATAAAACTCAAAACCATACTACCTCATGGCATAAAAACTGAAGCTTTGGGTTTAAATCTTCTCCCATAAGCTAATGTACCTCTATCCTGTCCCGAACTATGTAAAGGATGAAGTATGGAAGCATCTACTCCACCATACCATTTCTATCCAACCATTGTGCTTTAGGGAGAAGCCCCTCCCCTAATTTTGTGCATTCCAACCCTCAAATGGTGGGGGACTCTTTAATTTAATTTAATTTAATTAATTACACATTTAACACTCGTCCCATGTCCCGGTACCTGAAGAGAGTTTATACCTCACATAGGAAACACCCCCATTCCAGACTAAACTATGGAGTTATAATCTCAATATGACATCCGTTCTGAATATACAAATACCCAAAACCACATGAATAATTTATTATTTAATTAATTAAATATTAAATATTCCACCAAAACTCTATCTTCTCGGAATTCCACCAAACTCATTTCCTAGGGTAAAAACCCTATTATAGGACCAACTAAGTGATCCGATGCCATATGATATGGTAAAATTACCATTTTACCTCTCATAAGCCCTTAAGAACAAAAATTTAAAATTTATACTCAAATTTCAAAATCCAAAAAACATGGGTCTCTCTACACTATAGGGAGGGGGTTTGACTAAGTAGTTCCTTACACATGGTTGGTGCATAATTATATTAACCTTGCGACCTAACCATGTAGTTTACTCATGTTTTTTTGGGTTTTATTTTTTATTTTTAAACCATTATTTATTTAAACCCCTAAAACTAAAAGTTATTTTAAACCATGACATGAAAGGTGGATCAATTCAAATTGTTTGTGAAAATTCCACATTAGATTTCAAAGAATGATTCTGGTTTTTAATTTTTTGGTGAGAAATATCTTGAGGTTTTCAGAAGGGTTCTTGAAACCAAATTATCTTAAAACTATGTATAGGATGTTTTGAAAGTGTTTTATATATATAACTTGGGTTGGATGATTTAAAAGGGATGAGTTAACCAATTTTGATTTTATTTTGAAACTCATATGGCTTTGTATAATTTCAAATGAGATTTCTAATTTGGAAGAGTGAGTTCCCATTTTAATTTAAAAAGTGGGTTTATAAAATGGATTTAAATTCCAATCATATTTTAAAGAAATGTCCCATTTTTCAGTTTATTAAAATGAGTTTTCCTAAATGATGTGAGACCCTCTTGAGCCCCTTAGTGATTATTATGGCTTGTAGTGTCATGTGATCCCACATGGGGATGTTTGCTTTGTTGAATTATATATGATTCCTATGTTTGTTATACATGGGTATATTTTTATTAGTATAAGAGGTTATGTGTGTGTTATTTTCAAGTGTTTTCTCATTTTCTTAAGAAATGATTCATTATTCACACCTCCATCGACTAATGACATGAGAGTTAGGGAATTGGGTAGGTGACTAAGGTCATTGATTCCCTAAAATAATTTAGTAATTATTATGGTTACCTTTTGGACTAAGAGAGTCTGTTCTGGGAAAATGTCTTTTGAGATAGAGTGTTATCATAGGTGGTGAGGGATTGAGAGTTCCATAGTGTGAGCTGTGAGAGCCCAAGGAGCAGCTTGTTAGCCTCTACCCTTTAGTAGTTATGTTATGTGCTACAGTTTATCCTAGGGTCATTCAAAGTCATACTAGAAACTGTTTGGAGCATTTTGTTTAGTGCCATGACACTAGGATCCTTTGGATCATTTTATTGTATTTATATTTATGATTTGATTATATCCCTTTATATTCATATTATTTCTCGTAACACATGATCTTGTTTTTTCATCCAATAAGGTATGACTTGACATAGTGGTGCCTCGCCAT
This sequence comes from Viscum album, assembly GCA_963277665.1. Lineage (NCBI taxonomy): Eukaryota > Viridiplantae > Streptophyta > Magnoliopsida > Santalales > Viscaceae > Viscum > Viscum album. The sequence goes on from OY728121.1 coordinate 1,301,060,691, forward strand.
GTGATTTATACCACCTTTTTTCAATCATTTTTAAAACGGTTTGAATAGGGGTTTAAAAGGTTTTAAGGAAGGAAAAAGGAAATCATTTTTAAGGGTTTTCAAATTATTTTTAACAATGTGTTTTTAAATTCGTGTTCTGGGACGTTATGACTAGTTTTATGGAAATGGTTGGTTTTCAAACTTTTTTGGGAAAACCACATGATAAATGGAAACCTATTTGAGTTTTAAAATGTGTATTGAAAAAATATGTGTTTTTTTAAAATCAGGTTTTAATGTGAGCCATTAAAATATATTTTTTTCTATGTGGTTATGGTGGGGAAACATTATTCTCTAGTGACTATTCTAATTTATGAAAAATTATTGAAATTTAATTTAGAGCATTTAAAATATGTTTTTACTAATTCTAAATAACCTCATAAAAAATGTTTTTTAGTTTTATTTAATAATATAAATTTTTGGATTTAAAATGAGAGAGAAAACTTAGTTTTGGTGAGTTGGGGTAGCATACTAAGTTCTTATATTCTAATTCCTATTTTATATCAATTACTATTTCTCTATTCTTCTTTGGACTTCCCTTTGAACATTGATTGGTATGTGGTTGGTTTTTATTACATTGCATTAATCCATTGTTCTCATTACCTGATTGTGGTAGGACATACCTTTACATAATAATAATTCCCCAAAAGATTACCTTTAAATGATTTAATTTTTCCTATTAGGATTTTATTGTATTCTATGGTTGGAGGTGTAGTGATATCAGGTGGCCAAGGATAGACAACTGGGGGAAATTCTTACATTCCATAATTTTGAAACAAGTTATCATTTTCCATGTGATTGTTTATATTTTACTTGGATACATACAATTTTCCGGTTTCTATATGGGTTTTAAGAAATATTTTGATTTTATAAGATAATAAAATGAGTTTATGATTTAAAATAATCTTTATGATATTTTAAAATTGAAAGTTTTGGTTTTATGGAAATTTTTTCATATTTATCATATAAACCCCCATTAATTGTTATTTTTAATTTAATATTACTAATGAAATGTTTTGTGAAAAACATTGACCAAATTTTTTATTTGTTAGGTAAACAAGAGATTATGTTTAAGTCAATGTTTTTTAAATGAAAAGGAAAAATTTCAAATGGGTTTTCTTGAATTTGAAATAGACTAATGTGTTTCCTTTATTTTTATATTCCTAAACTGGGTTTTTTTTCTCTCCCTAAATTTTCAAATGTTTTTCACATATCTTAAGGATGGGAAGGGATTATATCAAGGTCAATGGAGAAACATCTTGAATGAAGAAAAAGTGTCATGAATAAAATATGAGTACACATAAATTTTTTTTTTGGAGAAAATGTACACTGTGTGAAAATATACACTTTATTATATAATAGGATTATTAATTATATAAAACCAAAAACAAAAAATATCCTCAATATGTAAGAAAGTGAGAAACTTATTATAGTCCGTGTAATTATGGGCCTCTTATGTTACATGGTGTTATAGTAATTATTAAAGAAAATGTTTAAATCACTTTAGAGGTTGGGATGTTTATTGATAAGAAACATTCAGTGGGTAGGATGATAGTTTGAGATCATAATTTAAAAAATTTCAATAGATAATAATTTTACTAGGTTAGGATTAATTTTAGTTATTTATTGATTGAATCGAAAGAGTTGAATTGGATATGGAATCATTTTAGATATCTTAAGATTTAGATTTTTTAGAAGGTGGTTTGTTATGATTTTATTTGATATAATCACACTAAAATATTTTTGTGTTGGTAAATCTCCTGAACCTACTATAACCATGTCAACAATGGATGTGGAGGAAAATTATACAGTTGTCTGAATGAGAAAAATATTTGAATATAAACTAGAGTTAAAACTATTGGGTTTATGCCTAGTTATATATCTTGATTTATCATTAAAAACTGATCTTAAGTGAGTTTTCTATCATGCTAAATAATTAAAAGATGGTGTTTTAATTCTATTTTTTTCTATTTAAAACATATGAATATATTAAAAATATTTTCAGAGCCACGCACCGAGAGTGTGTGAGATTCCCAGGCCTGGGGAGACTCGATGTTTATAAAATAAAAATAATAAAAATATAATATCATGCATGGAAATATTTACTGAAATAGTGTAATAAATCCTAAAAAAGGACTTGTATGTGAAATATGATACAAAATTTGACTCTGTAACATGATTTTTACCCTTGGCACAATGTAGAATTTTTTGACATCAGGTGTTTTGATAAAATTATTTCATGGATGAAAATAATAAAATAAATATGTAACTTTTTTTAAATTTAAATCATGAAAAAAATATTCTCTATAAATACAAGTTTATTCCAAATACGCTATGTTATCTACATAAACCTATGTTTTAGAGGAGAGTGTGGAGGAGCATTGATGAACATTGAGATCATGGATAATTGATCGGTGAACGTAAGGATCACTAATCAAAGTAGAGTTTGTGGTTCATGCTAGCAAGGAAAGCCTAGAATTTCTTTTCATCATTAATTAATCAAAACCTAAGATAGGGTGTTTTCATTATTTGGATTCATCATATCTTATCATCCCATGTCCAATGTGAACCAATTTACCTAAAAAAATTCATTCACGGATTGATGGTTTATTTTGGTTGGTGTTATATCGTACCACTGTTTAGGAGTCAATTTATATTATTATTGTTGGTTCTTTGTTCATTATTCTAATGATAATGAATTGAGGTCAAGATAGACAATGTCCAATGTTAGTTCCTAATTTTTCGTTCATTTTTCCCAATTCTTCACATGATTTATCACCAAAAAATTCATTTTACCAGTGGTTCAAAAAATACCCGATGGATGATAATTGCATAACCATTATTTAGCATAACATATCATCACCATGGGATTGGGTTCATGATTGAGGGAGATATCGAGGTGAGATGATGATGGTGGATGATCATAGGTGAAATAGAGGTGGATAAGAGATTCTCGTTTTCCCGATATGGCATGAAACATCAACACAATGCGATATGAGGTAATTCCTGAGTGGCTAAGATGGCCAGAATTCAGCTATTAATGACAACAAGGCTTGGATGGAGAATATAAATATTTTTTAGGAATTAATAATGGTGGGATTTTTGGTATTGATGGTGTGAGATTATGAGTGAAGAACCTTTGGATTCTGGATAATTCTCTACAACATGTTGTGTTGTCCAATGAACACATGCTATGTGGTCCCCTCCGTCATTACGCGGGGTTTCACATAGAGAAACATAATACACACTTTGTGACATATGTTACACACTATGTGATCTATCCTAGAGCCTTGGTGTGTACCCTTGAGGTACATGATCAAGTAAATTACTAGGTACATGGGTATAGATAGAGTATATGGGAATGACTTGATACTCAGACATGTCTAGGAACCCAGAAATGACTTGGTATATGGGCACAAACAAAGTACCCTGTCATGTCCTTGATTTCATGAACACATGCTAGAGCAGATAGGTAGACCTAGGGTAGGAAAGACACACCGTGTACTAAAATTTCACACTATATAAATTCTCTAGGAAAGTTTGAGGACCTTGTTTTCTTTAACATAGGCTATTTTCCTTAAGGTCCATTTCCATAGTTCATTCCCCATGAGGGTAGAGTTCAGAATCACGTCCTATGTATAGGATTTGACCCACTCCCCATGATTCATATTGGAGAGAGTTATATGAATACCCCATGAGGCCCATTTTGGCATCCCCTTTCATATATTCTTCCCTATGCGGGGTTCTAGGAATAAATGTGACCAACATACATGAGATTTGATCCCCTACTTAGTAGGTTAATCCAGTAGGGGATTCAATTATCCTATAGTCATGTGTATAATCCCTTATCTATAAATCAATTTATTATAATTTCTGATACATAATTCTTCATGGAAAATCTCTATGATCATGACCTCTTGTATGAGTTCCATTAGTGTTATCATTCTTGTGGAGTGAGTTCTACCTGATGAGCGTTTCCTTGAAACCTCAAGTAGGAATCCTAGGTTGGTGGTGTGGTTATTCCCTTACCTTGAGTCTTATTGTCTATCATGAGTTTATCTGTATATTACTTTTGTATTTGTCATATTATGATTGACATGCCTTTATTATGATGATTTGACTACTCTTTTAATCCCTTTTTAGTGATTTCAGTGTGTCCTACTAGGTATTTTTATAAATACACCTATATGAGCTCTACACACACTTTTCATGTCTTACATAGACAACATATCATTTTATAGGTTCCTAGGTTGATGAAGAGTGGACATATATTATATTAGGCTAGATAGATTGTGGTTCATACCAACTGTTTCAATAGACAACAATCCCATCCAACTTTGTAGGTTAAACACTTTTTTCATTTAGGTTGGGATTGTTTTTACCCTTTATGATTTCCATTAATTTTTTGATACTCTTGTTGTGGGATATTTTTGTATTCATGCATTAGTTATATGTTTTGGTTTTACATTTCAACATTGTATGTGTATTGGAGATGTTTTCATGCATAAATGCCTATTAGGATAGGCCCCCCCATCTGAGTGATATGCCTACATGACACTATTTCCTAGACCATGGCCTATTAGAGGTGTATTGGGATGTCACAGTCAACTTACATACGACCAAGCAAGACTGAAATGGTTAGATCATAAAAATTTTTCAATAGAAGTGTTTCATCATTGCCCCAAGGATTTTTTCTATCCATGAGGTTTGGTTTTGGAGTTATGGAGATAATGTTAAAGTGTTTCAAGTTTGGATCATAGGATAAGGAATCCTGTGCTTTTGTAGTGGATAATATATCCATTCAAAAAGACTCTAATAGCCTTCTTATTGATTCCGCACATGTAGTAACTAGTTTTAGGGAAAAAATTGGTATATGCGTCATATATAAATGGGTTGTGGTTTTCATTCCCATCATGAGTTAACTCCCTATATATACAATTTACCACAGTATATCTTGTATATTTTATATTTCCTTTACCCTTATTTCCAACTAGGATTCCACAGTAGGTTTAAAATTATGATTTTCCTAGTGACATGGCTTCGATAGAGGGACGTTTGCAGAAGGTGATACCTTTGGGTGGTTTTCCAGCCATACCTCCACCCATCGAGCAAAAAATTGAACCAATTATACCAGTGGACGAGGCATGCATTTTTAATATACTTAAGGAGTTTAAGTGAAAATACCCATTGGTTATTGGGTTGAGCTAGACCCCAGGAATCTAAGGACTGGCTCAAGGTAGTTACATGAGTATTTTAATCGTTTGGAGACATGGTGAACTGATGGTGGTCCTGACAGTGAGACGTTTTCATTTCTCTGGAAGATGATGGTGATGCCTAGTGATTTTATCATACAAAAAGGTGACTATTTTATAAATAGAGTTTGAGTGCATTTTCAGATAGTATTTATCTCCAAAAAAGTTGTGGGAAGTGTGCATATAGGATACTATTCAGATTCAGTAGGGAATTAAAATTATGGATGCCTATTCTTTGAGGTTTACTAACCTCTCCTGATACTCGATGGATATGGTTTATGATCCATTATTCTGGGCACATAAATTCAAGTGATGCATACATAGAGATATCCAGACTAGTGTGATTCCTCCTTGAATTCCTTACTATGATGGGGTGCTAGAGTGTGCTTTGGAAGTAGAGAGGTTTTTGGATGAGTAGAGGTGAATAGTTATTGTTGGAAATGGGTATACTAGAGCAGATACTTTAAATGTAGGTATCCAATGACATACACAATGATCTAGTCAAGAAATACACTTTAGGAGGTTATCCATGTATATAGGGTTAGTGGTTTAGGGCTCTCAATATGGTTCTATTCATCCTAGTGTGAGGTAGTGAACCTATTGTGATATGTGGGGATATATCACATGATATTTTCTGACCCAATGCATAGTTGATAGAGAGACAATAGAAGGGTCACCCAAGAAGAGACAAGGAAAATAGTGGGAGGTCATTAAGGTGATATATGTGGTAGAAAATTAGGGAGAGAAGTTGGAGGTAATATATGCTTTGACCTATTGCTACCACCACCCCCAAGTGTCCCTTGCCAGGATTAAAAATGAGGATAACTTTAGGTAGTGGATTCCTATGACCTAGAGGCTATAGAGATGATTAGAGGAACAATATGTGTCTTTTCTACCTTATATGAAATACTTATAGACACATTAATGCACTACTATTTTCTTCCTAAACCCCTAGTTTGAGATCTTGATATTCTACTTGAGATTTTAGATCAACCCTCGAGTTTAGTGACTCTTACTATAGAGGATTCAGTGACAAAAAAATTCTAACAAGTATTGGTTACGAAGAAGGATGATGTGATATTTGAGGTTGTGTTTGGATTATCATCACATGAATCTAGTGTATGTGAATAATATGTATCCACTAACAATTATTGATGACCTATTCAATCGGTTGATAGGGGTGATATGGTTCTCAAAGATTGATCTCATATTGGCTTATCAGTAGCTCCGAGAATGGGACATGGACATACCGTAGATGAAATTACAATTCCACTATGGTTTTTATGTGTATTTGGAGAACCATTTTAGCATGAATAAATCCCCAAATTTTTTTTTGGGACCCATGAACTAGATCTTTCTTTTCTTTTAGATTGGTTCATGGTGGTCTTCAGAGAAGAAATACTTGTGTACTCAACATTCGAATATGAGCACACGAGACACTTTTGGATGGTCCTTGATGTAATCCAGGACCACAAAATTTATATAAATATCTATAATTTTTAGTTATATATTTTATTGGTCTACTTTTTGGGACATTTTATCTCATAAGTGAGAGTAACAGTGGACCCATAAAATTTTGTGGCTGTGCTAGCTTGGGATCCACCCAAGAGCATGAATGAGGTGCAAAGCTTTCTTGGGTTGGAAAGATAATATAGGAGATTCTTTCCCAATTTATAACATATATTAGAATGCTATTCTAATTTTATATACAATGGGACACCATTTATGTGGTTGTAAAGGCGCTAACATGATTTTTAGGAGTTGTAGTGAAGGTTGATGAGAACCACTATCTTGAGACTTCCAGAGGAGGGTGTTGATTTTTTTAGTGTTTTGTGATGACTCAGGGACTAGAATTGGTTATGTTTTTATTTATAGATAGGAAATAATTACCTATGGGTCTATAAAGTTGAGAATAAACAATTAGAAATATGTGACCCAAGATTTGGAAGTGGTAGTTGTGTTTTTCTCCATAAAGATACGGCAAAACCACCTTATTGATGAGAGGTTTATCATCTATTCAGACTAAAATAGTCCCACATATATGTTCTTATAGAATGGTATTGACTTTATATAGAGACTATGGATAGATTCCCTCTAGTACTATAAATATTATATAGTCTATACTCTCTTTAATGAAAAATGGTGGAAGTTTCTCTCAGTAGGAGATCTTGTTCACAATTTCTCAGAGAGGTGTAAGAGTAGTTTGCCTTATTGTAGTCATACTTAGTGGATGAGGATGGTGGATACTAGCCCCAGTTTATAGTTGTTACCCCACTTATTCTACAACATTTTATAAAGGCGCATCTTTGAAATAATATCTATAAGACCTTACATGCATTGATATCCACTAGACATGTTCATCATGTCTTTTATAAAGGTGGATAGCACAACATCTTTTTCTGAGGATGTATGATCATACCAGTGATCCTTTTCATAGTTTCTCAATGAGGTTTAAGAGTATTTAGACTCATTTTAGTCATCCTTAGTGGATTAGGATAGTGGATAATAGCTCTAGTTTATGGTTGTTACCCCAATGATTCTACAACATTTTAGGGAGTCTCACATTTGAAATACCAACTATGAGATCTTACATGCATATATATCCACTAGACATGATCCTGATGGATTTTATAAAGGTGCATAGAACATCATATTTTTCTTAGGATGTATGATGGTACCATTTATATTGTGTGATGAGGTTCAAAGGTATTTCCGTACATCCCCCTCAGTTGTACATCGAGGTGTGGATAAGATGTAGCAGGACATTCAATGTTTGTTTTGATGGACAATAATGAAGAAGTGGGTATTAGATTTTTTCTCTTAATCGATCTTTTTTAGTAGGTGTAGTTCAACCACTAAGTTATAGAGATTTTATCTCAACTCCTTGAGGTTCTAGAGTGGAAGTGGGATGGTATTTATATGGTATTTTTGATGGGTTTTCCAAAATTGTTTATAGGAAAAGATTCCATCTTGGTGATCATTGAGATTATCACCCAGTTGGACAACTTCCATGATTATTTGATAGAAAATTTCAGTGGAGATCTTGGGATTCCCTTATGAACCGAAGATAGTCTGGCTTCCTAGAGTTCCCTCGATTATTATTTTAGACTATGATTATTTATTCACCTAATTATTATGGTGACTATTATAAGAGGGCTTGGGGACTCAATTTAATTTGAGCATGAAATTTCATCCCCAATCAAATGGACAAAATGTGTGAACCATTTAGGTTCAAGAGGAAATGCTATGTGATTGCATACTGGATGTTTCCATAGTTTGGAGGATCACTAAACATTGGTAGAGTTTTTTTTAATACCTTAGGTACCATTACATCATCTTTAAGGAACTGTTTTAGGCCTTGTGTGGGAGGCCCCGTAGGTCACCACTATGATGGAATGAACCAGGGGAGTCAGTACTCAGGGGACCTATTTTGTTTGAGCAATTACAAATAAGGTTATGATCATCTAGGAGATGATGAAGACTTCCCAGAACCATTAGATTACTTATGCTGTTTGATGAAGGAGGCCTTTGGAGTTCGATGAAGGAGACCATGTCTTCGTGAATGTCTCAACATTGTGAGGATTAGGAATATTTGGATGGGGATAAAAGTTATCTACAAGATTCATTGTTCCTTTCCTGATACTATGTAGCATCATAGAGGTGGAATACCTCTTGGCCCTACCACCATAGTTAAACCAGGTACACTGTGTCTTCTATGTGACACCAGTAAGGATGTATGTGCATGAACCATCTCATGCTCTCGACTATGTTGAGTTGGACCTCGATGATGGATCTACCTTTGTAGAGAACCCATTAGTGATTGGGGATTAGTATGAGAATAACCTACATGGCTGAAATATTCCCTTTCTTCATGTGTACTAGGAATACTATAATCTTTATGAGAGAACTTGGGAGAGGTAGAATCAGATGTGATCCAAATACCCTCATCTTATCAAGTATGATTTTTTATTTTAGGAAAAAATTACCTAAGTTGGGGAGAATGTAACTTCCTTAATTATTATTTTTAAGACTCTAGAATATATTAAGAAATTTTTTTAGAGTTAGGAACTGTGACGACATGAGATTCTGAGTCTAGGTGAGCCTCGATTATTATGTAGTAAAATTATTAAATATATTATATCATGGGAATACTATTTTCCTAAAATAATTGAATATATACTAAATGGGGAATCTAATGGGAAATGTGAAACATCCATTGAATCCAATACATGGGTTTTATCCTAGGATTTCATTTTTTTCCATCATTCAACATTTTGATAAAATATCATGGTGTAAATTATAAAATAAATAAAATAAATAAAATAAATAATTTATTTTTTATTATTTTGACATTGTGACCTAATATACTCTATAAATATACGTTTATTACAAATCCTTTGGGTTAGGCAGATAAACGTATGATTTTAGAGGTGATAATAGTGGATCATTGGTGGATGTCAAGAATATTGATCAATGATCAGGTTCAATAAGGATTTCTAATGATAGTGAATTTTTCAAATCTCTCCAATGATGAAAATGTAGAATCATTCTTCACCAACGATCAATACAAACTCGTGGTTGGGAGTTTTCTTTATTTTTATTCATCTATTTTTATTTTCCCATGTCAAAAATGGATCAATTTAACTAACAAAAATTGGTTTTCAGATTGATGTTTTATTTAATTAGATGTTATATCTTACTATGGTTTTGGAATTGGTTTATTTTGTTAGCATTGTTTTTTCATTCTCAATTTTAGTGGAAATAAATTGAGGCCAAATTGAACAATGGAAGAGCTTTGTTCTTAGTTTTTTGTTACATGAATTTTCCCACATTATTCTCATGATTCATCTCCTACTTTCTTTTAAGAGTAGGTTCAACCAATACCTAGTGAACGATCACTAAAAAACTATTATTTGGCAAAATGGATCATTATTTCAGTTTCTTGTTATAAATATAGGAATAAATCAAGGTGTGTTAATGATAATGGATAATCATAGGTGGAACCAGAGTGGATTTGGGTTTCCCTTTTTCCTAATTTTTCATGAAATGATTGAATGTTTTGATGGTAACTAATTCTCAAGTGGTTATGATAGATGGAATTAAACTATTGGCAGTGACATTTCTTGGATGGATGAGATCTAGGATTATACATGCTGATTTATGGGAGGATCAATGGTAGTGGTGACATGATTAGAGGTGTAAGGAACCCATGGGTTTAGGAAATTTCACCACTACACAACATTTATTCTAAAAAACACACATTGTGTGGTCCCCTTCTGTGGGACTAGGGTTTTCATGGAAAGAATCTAATGAAATGACATGTGAAATGTGTTACAAACCATGTTACTTGACTTGGGTACTCTATGTGTACCCTTTAGGTTTATGGAAACAATGAAGGCTAGGTATATGAGAACAACCAGAGTGCACAGGTAAAAAATAGTACTCAAGAACAACTTGGTATCCAGATATGGATTGGAACACAGGCATGAGCAACGTACATTGTTATGTACTAGAGTACATGGGAACATACTAGAGAACATAGGAAGAACTGGGGTGGGAAGACACACTGTGTACTACAAGTAGACATCGTGTACTATAAGTATACATTCTGTAATTTCTCCAAAACAATTTGAGGCCCTTGTTTTATTTGGTGTGGACAAGTTTCCTTAGGGTGAATTCTATCAGATCAAACCCAATGAGTGTAGCGTGAGGAATGAAACCCCAAGAATATAATGAGATCCCCTCTATAGGATTATTTTCAGATAGAGTTATTAGAATCCCCCTTGAGGCCCTTGGTGTAGATAGACCATGGTTTTTACTAAGTGTTTCATTTGATAGTGGTCCCCTTATACTTAGTAGGTTGGGATCTTTTATCAATTTTCATGAGCTCGTATTTTTCTCTTTAATCTTTAGAGTACCTTTTTTGTACTCTAATTGTGAGATATTGTTGTAAGAATGAATTGGGTATAATTTTTTTTTACATTTCAGAATTTTATGTGTATTAGAGATATGTGTGTGGATAAAGCTACCTTAGGCTAAGGACTCCCATGTTAGTGATATGCCTACTCGATGAAAGTCACTAGCCACTTTCCTATTGGATGTGGGGTTGGGGTGTTAAACTCTTCTTACCATTGGGAAGTAATTACCCATGATAGGAATTTCATGGAAGTTCAGGTGATAATGATCATATAGGTAAATAGATTTAACTTCTTACATGTCTAGAATGTGGGAATAATCATCACTATAAATGTCTAAAAGGAACATGAAGAAGTTTCATATGTGGTAAAATATGATAGATCAATACACTACCAAGTTAAAATGACGAAATATAGAGAAGGGAATCAACAAGATCATACAATTAAATGTTTAGCAAGAAAACATTATATTAGGGAGAAGATTAAGAAACCATGCTAAGCATAAAAAAATTATGAATTATTTTAAATTTTTTTTCTTATGTTTGAAGTTGGAATCATGATTAGGTTAAGATTTATATATCTTATAACTTAATTTATAATTTTTATTAGAGGAAGTAATTATTAAAGAAAGACATTGAAAAACATGGTTAATGGTTTATGAAGGAAGTAGAATGATTAAAGTTTATAAATATAGGGTTTAAATAGTTATGATTTAGTGGTATTTTATAAAAGGATTGATATATTTAAGGATGATCATATGTTCAATAGTATGAGTACTATTTTTGTGTCCTTATGTAATTGTATTCTAAAGTGATTATTGATATTTTTCAGAGATGTTTATTGGGTTTTAGGAATAAAACATTTTGAAATACATTTAGGTTGACATGTGATTTGATATTGATGTAATTTTAGAAATGAGATAATTAATTTTGGGAATAGAATTTATGATAAACATGGTTATTGAAAAGTCAATTGGTTACTATGTGATTATGTTTTTTTTGAAGAATTTATCTATTTTGGGTTTTAATTGAAGGTTGATATATAAATATATAACCATGAGGTTTAACATGTGATTTTGTGTAAATGTTATTTTTTTTGGAAGAATGTTATTGTATTTTGGGAACATATGTTTTATCATAAAGATATCCATGGGATTAAAAAGTGATTTAATGATCTGGTGTTTAAAGTTATTTTGGAATAAGTTCATTTTATTTTTGGGAATATTATAAGATTAAGGTGAATGGAATGTTTTTGGCTAGAATGGGATTTTATTTCAAGATGAATTATGTTATTTTAAAAATAAGAATTAAGTTAACATGTGGGAGGATATATGATTTTTAGTTTCTTTATAGTGATTCATGTTACTTTGGGAAACAATTAGTATATTTTAGAGAATATATGATTAGGTTATATTCATTTTTGGTTTGTGATTTTCTGAGAAATTAATGTTTTTGGAAGATAAATTTTAATTTTTTCATGGAATAATATGCAAAAAAACAATTCTAATATTTGGAATTTAATTTTATATTGCATATTTTGAAGTGTTTTAAGCTTATTTATTTTGGAATTATTTATTTTTAACTTTGGTTGTTATTGTTGTGGCATTGGAGATTAAATTAGTATATCTTTATATGAAGGTTAATTCATATTAGATACTATCTCAAATTGTGCTAAAACTTTTGGTTTTGGATAATGGGTAGAAATTGGGGATATAATTTTTCATCCTTCAATGGATCTTATAACCCATTAGAAGTTAATTTTAATGGTTTGGGAATTAAAAATTCATCACGGTCAGTTATGTTTTATAATATGGGATGAAAAAGAGTTGGAAAGAAACTCCAAAATTCCATTGAATTGAGTAACTAATATTATTGAATGGAAATAAATTAAGTAAGTTTTATCATTCTATATTTTAGAGGTAAGATAACTCCTTGACTCAAACTATAAGACGATAAATATGTTGGGCCTTATGTGGAAAATAAGGCTCCTGTATCAAGGTATGATTTTCGAAACCTATTCACAAATACGAGTCTTGTAATGGAACATTCATAGTATTAGAATTACTTAATTGATACCAATTTTCCTAGTAGTAACTTATAAATTCATTATCATGATAAAGTGTATATATAATATTATACCTATATCAAGTTTCACTCATTTTAGTGGGAGAAAATTCAAATTCCGAGGGAAAAATTATTACAAGAGGGGAAGAATTTAACATCCTAATATATCAACATGTAATTATCCTTTAAATCAATAATATCTTTAATAACATGTACCTTACACAACAAAAAGCATAAATTAATAGAGAGATTCTACTGAAATGTTATAAACTAAATATGATTGTTATAACCTTATAGTTGAATCGACAGGTATGAATAAGGGTAAAAAATATGTTATATATATATATATGTGTATAAAGGATTTCCTAATGAAAATTTGTTTCTTAATTACTTATAAATAAGTAATTAATTGTTAAGGATGAGAATTAAATCATATTCGGTTATGAATTTTTATAAGGGTATTATTTTTTCTATAAAAGTGGTTTTGTTGTATATTTTGTATTTTTATTTAAATTATTTTTTTTAAATTTTATAAATATAATTTAATAAAATTATTTAATTATTTATTTCAGAAAATAAAAATTACCTTAGAGTTATTTTTTATTTTTTATAAGTAATTTCTTTTTGAGTGAATTGTGAAAAATACCAATTTTACAAATAATGTCACTTTTATTACATTATCATGATATAAGAATTAATTAAATGTTTCTGAATTTATTATATATATATATATATATATAATAAGTGATATAATGAATTTAAAAATTTAATTTTGTGCTTATAAATTCATGTTTGGCATTTTGAAAGTCAAAGTAATGTTTTTCTTTCAAATAAAAACAATTTTCAGTTCTTCTATTTTACTCAAGTTTTTATAAGGTTAATCTATTTTGTGATTTGTTTTTAAATTTAAATAATTATCATTTTATTTAAACTAATAAAATTATTTACATTAGAATCATAATTTTACATTACTTTGCAATGAAATCTTTTTTATGCTTAAAAAAACTTTTTTCTAATAATGGGTTTTCATTGCATTCAATAAATATATATTAAAAGTAATTTTATTTTCAAATTATAGGAATTAAATCATTTAAAATGAAAAAAAAAATTTGGTGATAAAAATAATTAATGTTAGGTAATGATAGAAAATTAATTTTTGGTCATAATGAATAGTAAACATGATAAAAATGTATCACTACTATAAGGGTTAAAAAGGGTTACTAAGTGGGTTAACCAAATGGAAAAGGGGTAGATTATCACCAAAAATATTATTAAAATTTATAGTTTGATTTTACTTCAAAATTAACCATATTATATGCGAAAATAAGGAAATTTGGAGCAAACTTACCTGATAAATACATATATTATAAATTAATATTTCATGTATTTACAAGTTTTCCACCCAAACGACCTATAAAGAGGCACGTAATCTACTCTCTTCTTAACACCACTTTGAGCCATTTATATATAAAAATACCTGATAAAATACATTACCAGTATCACACCACATATATTAGAGGAATTGACCTCCCTAAAAAATCAATCTATAAGGATTAAGTTATAAGATAAAGGATGTTTTCCAAAGAAGTGGTATAACTATTAAATGTGTTCTTCTATGTTTATTTCTTAATCAAACTCATTTAAAACCATCATAAAAATTATGATATAATGAAATAAGTATATAAAATATATTTAAATGTTTTTATTTTTATGTTAAAACCTTTATTAATCTATTCTTCCATCCAAATAAAAATTAGAACATCACTGGTGCGTACTTACAAACTTCCATATCTACATAGAGATGTAATTCATTTTTAATCACCCTATCATATGGTTGGTTAAAATTATGGATAAAATGAATATATTTGATATTATAAAATAATTTTTATTATTTAAATATAATATAATACTTACCTTTCTTCCATTCCATCCGTTGGAAAATCATAAGGTCGCTTGTGCTTACATATGGACTACCAACTCTACGTAGAGATGTGATTAGTGTTTCATTTCTAATTTACATGGATATTAATAAGTGTGGATACAATGAATAAATATGATATTTATAATATCATTATTATTTTTTAAAATTAAACCTTTATCTATTTCATTTTATTTTCATCCATTTGAAAAATGGAAATACTGCTCATGCATATGTAGAAACTACCTTTTTAAGGAAACAATGTTATTCATTTTACCTAACGTCCTTATATGGATGGATTTAAAATTATATTTAATGTATAAAAATAATAAATATGAAAATTTGAACATTAATTAGATGATTTAACCATGAATATTTGATCACAGTCAACGAATCAATGTTATTTTGGAGATTATGAACTGAACAACCTCAAAATGTCTGAAGTATAGTTAATTGATGTAACAACTAAATTAAACACAATAATTAATATTATAAATGGTTTAATAATGAGGGAATTAATTTTAAAAATCTTTATCATCAATTATAAAACTAATATAATTTTAATTTTTATGATTTAAATGAATAACCACAATAATGCGAAACATGTGGTAAGGAATTTCTTATCTCAGTTTACATTTATTGAGAATTATTCAATTTTCACCACATATTTTATTTTGTGTGGTGTATGATCTACCTTAAAAATATATACTATAATTTATTTATAGAAATTCAACTTGTTTAAAAAATCATTTCCTTCTCTTCTTCAATGTTCTTTTAAGTTATCAAAAATGAATTGGATTTTCTTATTAAACCTTATTTTAATGTATACCTTTAAAATATCATTCTCTTACATATCCATGTTCTTAAAATTATTTATAAATGTTATTATTTATGGTTTACATATTGTTAAAGGTCATTTGAAACTAATTTTTAATTTCTTTACCATGGTTTAAGGATTTTTATTTTTAACATTTATTATATAGTTTATTTTAATATTTTACAAAACCACAAACGTATGTTTTTGAACATGTACCACATGACCACATTTTCCTACCTTCATAACCATTATTAGTTACAAATATTCTTATACAAGTTTATATTTTTTTCAATGAAAATTCTATTTATATTTTGGGGATTTTTTTTGTTTAAATGTAACCAAAATATTAGTTGTGTTTTCTCTTGATGTTCAAAGCGTATTTTAAATAATTTTATAAAATATATTGATATTTTATGTAAATGTACAAAAAATTTTATAATGTAATGAGAGGTATAATACTAGATATAATTTTTCTATCTGGAAAAAAATAATTGGATCAAGGCTCTATCACTAATACACCATGGGGTAATAATTCCAAAAAAATGTTTGTTGGGTATTAACTCAATCTTCAATCAGCGCACTATTAGTGTGCCTATATAGACACCTGGTTCGATACTCTAAGGGGATATTATTTGGATATTTAACATGATATATATGAACCATATTGAATGATTTCCATATATTTTTTGATCATCATTTGTCCCAATTTTTACTAAACCTTTTACTCATTATTATATACTTTTTGGACTAATGAAAACTTACTAAATAAGTTATTTCATTTACTTGGGAAAATATTGAAATTTTTTATTCTAGTTTTTCAATAAGAATTTTTATGTTTTTATTTATTTCATCGTAATTAATTTTATTCATATGATTAATGCATTGAACTTAGTAAGTAAATGGGTAGGTCCTGTTATTAAATATCACCTCAATGCATCTGTAGGTCTCATGAAAAAAGCTAGCTAGGATTTTTAGTTTATTCATTCCCCATTATATATGAATTATTATCATAGGTCCTTGGTGACATGTATGTGATATCCTAGAATAAGGCCTTGATGCTGATGATATGATGTCTTATATTATGAATTCCATCTTTATGGAATCAGTTATGATTATTTTCATGTGATTATTTACATTTCCCTTGGATATATTTTATATTTATTTTTTTGGTGTGTTTTTAAAAAATATTTTTATTTTATAAGATAATAAAATGATCTTATAATTTAAAATAATTTTTATTATCTTTTAAAAGTTAAAGGTTTATTTTTAAGGAAGAGGTTTTATATTTTTCAAAGAAACCATCTTGAATTATGATTTTTTATTTATTATTTCTTATATAATGTTTTATGAAATACATTAATAATTTTTTTTATATAAATTATAAATAATAGATTAGTTTGAACTCAAAGTTTATTATATGAAAAAGAAAGCTTTATTATGGTTTTTACTGAATTTAAAATGGATTAATGGGTTTCCATTTTTTAATTCCTTATCAAGATTTGTTTATCTCATCCCATATTTTCAAAAAAAAATTGTAGTTCTTAAGTCTATGTAGGGATTATAAAAATTTCATTGGTGATATGTGTTAAATGAAGCAATTGTTTTATAATTTCTATCAGAGTGTAAACATTAGAACCAATTGTTATGAAAAAATTTACACTTTGTGGAAATATAAACTTTTAATGTAACAGATTTTATAATTCCCTAAAGCACTGAAAAATGTCCCCAAAATGTAATAATGTGGAAAAATTGTTATAAACCATGTAATTATGGGTTGTTTATGTTATAGGGTGTTATAATGGTGCTCAATTTTCCCACTGATAAAATAAGGAATACTTAAGTAGGTGGGATTCCTAGTGCCACCCAACTGTACCATTTGAAACATATCATCTTGAGTCCTTCCTATTAATCATAGGCTCTCTAGAATGATAACCAACTAATCATGCCTCTCGTGCATGTATTACCTATCACTACACCGTAACCCCATGTTTTCAAGTTAAAAATATCTAAGGCATCACCATGATTATATCCAATACTTGGTTGAATATCTTGTGCATCAATATCATACACCAAAGCTCAACCCATGCTTCCCATATCTAAGGAACTCCTGGGTTAAGGCCAACCCCACCCTGGGGTTACACTCATACATCCCAACTCAACTCATGAAATGACATAAAATCCTCCAATCATTTAGACATAACACCAATATCACTGATATATAGAGTCATATCTCAAAGTCATTAGGTTATAACACCTATTACACAACCATATCTCACATAGTATATAATTCATTGGGAATACCCCATGCTCCCATCTTAGATATAATAATTCTTCTCACATGGAAAAGTTCCCACTATATGGTCTACAAACATACACACACACACACACACACATATTAGGTATATCATACTAAATTAACTAACCACTCTTTAGTATAAATCCCCACTGAGCTTTTGTATGTCGAATTACCTATTTAAAGATAAAGATATCTTAAATTTTCATTAATACAATGGCATCAACATATGAGGATTTAGATAAAGTAGAACACACCCATAGTTCAATTAAATGATATGAAATCCACAATTTATAGTAGAATACACATTATAAGTTACTATTGACATTTTATTAACCAATACCATATAATAATAAGATTAGATATAGTGATAACACTCTAATTGGTTTTCTTAAGTTGTATTCTAGAAATAAGCTATATGGAAAAACACTATATAGGTTATTATTGACCCTTTAAGTAACTAAACATATTTTCCCATTAATCTACTTATTTTATCATAAAAATTAATCACACATAATAATTCACATGTCATGTGAACTTATATGATTTATAAGATGCATAAACACACACCTGTTACATCCCCTAGAAAAGAGAGGAAAAAATAAAAAATTAATAAATCAATAAAATTAAATATAATATTATACAATAATGAAATCAATTGTAATGGTAAAAATAAGTAATATCAATCCCAATTCCATTATAAGTTTGACTTCATATCACATGGAAACTGGATAAGCACACTATTAATAATTCATGCTATGTTCCAACTTTTCCTACCTTATTTTTATTATATAAAAACTTTCAAGACTAATAAAAAAATTTCTCTGATACCAATTTGTGACGTACGTAGCCTAAGAAAACTCATTTGTGTCTATAATAGAGGTGTTATTTGATATTAGGTATAGCTACCCATACAGAAGAGGTTGTCTAATAATAATGACATTCTATGGTGACATTATGGTGAGACTATAAGCTCATACTAGAGTGAGGAAAGTTGTGGAAATAACTAATCATCATCCACAATAATAATGAGTGTGTGAAAAAATAATTAAATAAGAATAATGCTAAAAAATGTAATGAGTGTTTATTTCCATACCATCTAAACAATTTCTCCTCAATATGATCACACATAAAAATAAAAAATGAATAAAATAAACTAAAAATTACAAAGAGGATCTTCTACACACCCCAAGACTTATCTCATCCATCTACTAACTTTTACCAATTTATCCAAATGAATGATCCAATCTCGGGCCTCTAATTAACCTAAACCTATAAATAATGAGGTATCCTTGGGTATGCTAATTCCAAGGCCTCTAGATCAGGGTGTGATTAAAAATTAGTAGGGAACCACCAATGGTGTTCCTAACATAATTAGTATTGTAGTGTGTACACATGTGATATTCTCATAAAATAAATATACAATATTAGAAATAAAATACTATTATTTATCACCAGGTTCTAAAGTGACACCCAAGATTGATCATACCTAATTCATCCACTGAAAAATGTTTTTGATCATGTGACATAACCATGTAAGGGTTCGAGTAAACGTATTCCCATAATATTATCATTTTTATATAAAATCACTTGGGGAGAGGGGAGACTCCTACATAGA
Organism: Viscum album; assembly: GCA_963277665.1. Classification (NCBI taxonomy): domain Eukaryota; kingdom Viridiplantae; phylum Streptophyta; class Magnoliopsida; order Santalales; family Viscaceae; genus Viscum; species Viscum album. The sequence continues at coordinate 1,301,080,603 of OY728121.1, forward strand.
TCATATCATATATACATAAGAAGAATATAAGAATGTTTAGGGGGTAGAAAAACCCACCTTGATCATATCATATGTACATATTAAGAGTATACTATCACTTGGTGGGTAGTGCGTCCCACCCGAATCATTTCATATATCCATCTCATTAGGTGGGGGGGGGGTGCAACCCTCCTATACATTTCATATATATACATGAAATTGGGGGAAGTGAATCCCTCCCATTAATATAATTTATTACATTAATTTATTATTATGGGGAAATAATTATAACCCATCCATCACATTTATTATATTCATTGATTATCATGGGGAGTGTTTCCTTCCCTCTGATCTCATGTATTACATCATTGATTATCGAGGTGGGGGGGGGGGGTAGTGATTCCATCCCATCCATATCATTTATTACACAATATTGAGAAGTAGTGCATCCCTATCATAATTTCTTATTTAGTGTAATAATACCCACCTTGTAATATCTCATATATCATATCAAGGAGGGGGGATGCTTCTTACCCTATAATATTTCATAACATAAAAATATTGGTTGACAATACTACTGAATCCATCATAAATAACCATGGTATATCTCTAGATAACATAAATTATCCACTATATCTACACTGGGGTATAACAATGATTGCCTCACTATACTACCCATTTTAGTGGGAAACATAAGGCTAGATACTCACCATAGTCCCTTAAGTCATAACATATCCTAGTCAACATTAATTTTTTCTAGTATCTCATTATTGACACTTGTTCCTATGTCCAACACTCAGATGGACTAACCTTCCTCAAAATTACTATAATCATATTATGACCAAACTTTCTCTTAATAAAATCCATAGCGACATCACCCTTATAAGATTGAATAATTCATTTTTAACTTCACAAGTTATAGGTCGGTCCTCTTATGATCAACCAATACATAATCCTACATAAGTTATACCAACATAGGTTCTTATATAGTAATGGGTAAGGAACACTCACCCCATTATAAAATTTAAAATCTCAAATAATATAAGGAACCTAATGGTGCCTTGGGCATGACCCTAGGCCAATCATTTTTAGTCACCACCCCCTTATTGGAAGGTAATGAAAGGAACATGTATAAATTTCCCCAATATTCTTTCACATTATTTATTCCCACATATGATTCATCTATCACATGGTATAAATTTATGTTTAAGCCATAGACCATCAGTAACTAAGGCATCCCCAAGTTTTCAAGGGCCCATCTAAGCCCCTTGATAATTCATTTATTTCATGTAAGTATAAAGGGGACATTTCATTTAAAATAAATGTTCAATCACAAAAACATTTGTGAGACTCAATATCAATTTTACCATTTTTTTTCATATACTTAGGGAGATATTCAAGGGACTACCTACTTCATTCCCCTATTTGTTACCTATAAAGTAAGCTCAAACACCCTTGTTGAAGCTTATCCAATCCTATTAGACCAACATCCATCTATAAGAAGACCTAAATATATTAATACATCATTCAAATTAATAATTAAACAGCTATAATTAATCTATGAGTTATTATAATATATATTACTAAATGGATGTTTAGGTCATAATCAAGAATTACACCCCGAGTGATTTCTTGTGTTTAAATACTTGAGAAAATTGTTTCAAACCACCCTTGAAATCCATACAAACATTAAATAAACAACACAATTAATTTATTCTTTCATATAATTCCTTAATCTCACCCAAAAATTCCTTAAATCGATAAAAATATTTGGTTAATGACATAACACATTAAATATGAATAAAACATCGTGCGGTTATCTACCTAGTATCTTCTTTATATTGACTAAGAAAAATACCTTTTTTGATCCATTGGAATTATCACCCAATCCTTAGTCAATTAAGTAAAAATAAAAAGCAAGAAATGGGGGAGTAAATAAAGAAAGAATCAATACATATTAATAGATTTACCTAAAGTAATAACCAAATCAAACTGCACTTAAATCCATTAGTGATTAGGGGATAAATAATATTAGAGAATGATGGGATTGTGAGGGGAATAAGTGGGGAAGTGAAATTTTTTTATAGGATTAGAAAACCCATCATGATTTTAAAACCCATCAATTTAATTTTTTATTTAAGTTAGTATATTTTTCTAGAAGAAATTCTATATAAGTAAGGTTTTTCATGCTATATTTAAGGATCTTCATGAAAAACTAAACATATAATTTATATAGGACAAGTGTAATATTTTTAAGCTCATGTATGGTTTTTTAGTTAGTATATAATCAATATGTAATATAAATAATATATGTAACGTTTCTCCCTCGTAAAACCATATTGTTTAATATATTTACAAAATATACAACATTTTTATTTTTTGTATATAGTTTTTCCTTTAAATAAAAAATCCATACATACCATATTTCTAATAAGTATAATATTTCCCCTTGTTGAAAACTGATATATAATATTTTTAGTTAAACCATAACATATTCATTCAATAAGTGATATATTTTTTTAATTCATAAATAACTTATTTTCATTAAAATATTTCTAATGAAAAATATATTTCATGCATAATAAATTTTCCCTAGAAAAAACCAAATACATAACATGATATACAATACATAAGGTTTTTCCCTTAGAAAAAACGTCATACGTATCATATTCAATCCACCTGGAACACAATTATCTACTATGAATTGTTTTTCCATTAATAAAAAATACATGGATAACACATTTCATCAGTGCAAAATATATTTTTCTTATATATGATATCTTCCTTTGGAAAATTTTAATACATAACATAATCTTAATCCACATGTAATATAATTCATTATACATATTTTATTTTACTTAGTAGAATTTTAATAGATATCATATTTCCATTTTTAAATATGTGATTAATTTTTCATTTCCATAATGTATGGTATTTTCCTTAGTGAAATATCTAATACATAATATAATTTTTATTTGTATGATATTTTCCTTAGTGAAATATCTGATTCATAATTTAATTTTTAGACATTTGATATTTTCCTAAGGAAATTTCAATACATAATATAACTCCTTATACATAAAAAATTTCAATTAAGTAGGATTCAATATATAATATATTCTTATATATATATATATGATATTTTACTTGGGAAAAATATCCGTACATAACATAATTTCTCCATGTGTAAATATTACCCATATATAATATATTTTCCTTAGAAGGGATTCAATTTGTAATATTTGTTCTTTTAAAATGTAAGATAGTTTCTCTAGGAAAATATCTATATATAAGATAACTTAATCCATGCATAATATATTTTCAATACGTAACATTTTTAACATAATAAAAAATCCATACATATGATATTTTCTTCTATGTATAAAATAATTTTCCGTACATAAGATGATATATCCTCCTCCCAATAATACAGAATATATCCAACTTTCCTGAAATTTCATACATAATTTATTACTTCCATATGTAATATATTTTTCATATGTATGGGTTTTCACTTAGATGAAAAACTTTAAATAATATTATTTAATAAATAACATATTTTTACACATAAGAAACGTTATTTTCCCATACCTTGAGATGTGTAAGGTTTTATACTTAGAAAAAATTTCTAGAAAATCAAAAATTCAAAAATAACCAAAATCATTTCAAACTCCATGAATTTTTCTATGAACATTAGGGCCCCTTAAAACATAGTTTCTACTAGAAAATAGTATAAAGAACAACCCTAATACTGAAAAATTTACAGCAGCTATATTCCAAAACAATTCCAAAACTTCCACACCCCTATAAAGTCCAGATTTTTATTTACACATGCATTATATAATATATTAACACTTCTCCCAACATTCATCTGGGAAACCAGGGAAATCCCCTACCTTAGACTATATCCAAAAACATTACGCCGAGGTGTTATGACTTTTATAATTAAGATTTGAGTGCCAATTGTAAATTTTTTCCCTTATCCAGGACTAAAAATTTAAAAAATCTAAATCCCCTATATTTTACTAACCATTAAAGGGATATGTCATTATAATAAGTGAGAATAAGATGAACACATGAGTATTTGAACATAATCACAATATATTAACATAACATATGTAAATTATACTCAATGAGACATGGATAATAAATTATAAATCAGATTATAGCACTTTAGGGATAACATATTAAATGAGGAATATGGATTGGGAAACCCTCCATAGTAACATTCAAAATTAAAATTTTAGAACATCACATTATCAACTTCGAGCCCACCATACCAACATTCAAAATTCAAAATAGTAATTTTAAAATGAAGTGTCGAGCTATAGGGAGCTATATCCAACACATATTGATCCCTACACTATAGTATTCCTTTCCTGACATATCCAATGAACTCCATAGACTTGTTGATACCATCTCCTCTATTCAAAATTCAAAATAAAAAATGATAAATTACAGGATGATCTAGTGGGTGTCATGTGAGTAATGCCTTGATCCATTTTCTACCTGATTTTTCCAACACATCCCATTATCTTCACCGATATCTTTATTGCATCTCCTCCATTCAATTAACACACAACCTCAATGCCACATTCTATTTCCACTATAACTATAACCTATCAAATCCATATGGGCCAAAATTGGTAGAAATATTTCCAAATTTCCACCATCTTCAATCAATTCCAAACTAATAATAAGTAACTAAAGACATCCATCAACTGAGAACCACTACATCCACCTTCATTAAAGAAACAATCCAATACTTTCCACATTGAAACGTAGTTTTCATAATTGACGAACATTCACACATATTCCCACAATGTTAAACTGAATGAGTTAAAATAAAAACACACAAACCATATCTAGCTAATCCACCAGCACAATCCCAAATCACAATAAACCTCATGATGATTAATTAATTCGGGCCAAATCATGCTACTCTAAATGGTTCTAGTTGAAGGGTATGAGGACAATCAATGAAAAGAAAACCAAACAAAATAAGAAATCTTTATAAAAAAAAATCATCAACCAATAAAAAACATTCCTAGAAACCACAACCAAATATAAGCACCTATTATACACCAAAGAGAGGAAAAAACCAGCACACGTCATATCTCCTAAGACACCGATGATAGCTCTACCAAATCTTCAGAAACCACCATAAAAGAGACATCACACCATAATATATTCAGTTTAGATAATGGGAATATGTATTAAGGGTAGGGGGATAATATATTGAGTGATTAAATAGAGATCCATAACCCTTGAAAAACCAACCCAATAAAATTACACCATCAATAAAAATGTAGAAGCTAAGTAATATCATCCCCATAACATCCCAATCCACCATGAAATCTGATGGTATAGAACAAATATAGAGTCCATCGTAACATTTCTAGCAATAAGGGATGTTGAGAATCAAGAATAAATCCCTTAAAATAAGAAATAATGAACAAAAAAAATTAGGAGAGCGGGTATGGACCCCTATAAGGAAATAAACCAGTGCAAGATAAGAAGGAAAAACATTAAAAATAAATGGTCAATTATATAATTACTATAGAGGAGTTAGTGTGATTCATATAAGATCGATCACCATTATAACATACAAGTGAAACCATATAAATAGGGAGGAGAAGTGAGAGAATGAGATGGAGCTATGATACTGAGGATCCAACCTATTGGGTTCACTCTTAGTTCCCATAAATATCATGGATAGATCTCAATCTCCAGTCCCATACATGTCATCTCATGAGATGTAAATCCATACCAAATGAATTAGAGGTATATAAAATTCTTGGACCATCCATCATGTAATTAAAAACCATATATATATTTTCTATATTAAAGCATTAATTATTCTATAACAACATAATTAACTCATTATATTGAAATAGGTTGCATAAAAATCATTATAAGGAATTAAAATGAATCATTTTGAGAAATTAATAAGATATTTCTATTGAAACATATCCCCAGTGAAACTTGAGAAAAACTAAAGGACATTGACATATATAAAAATTAAGTTATGATATCCTTAAAATATTACTTAGAAAACTAAAAGAAATATTTTATAAACAAATTGTATTAAAATTATTGGTAAAGTAAATAAAAAAATTCTAAAGGAATATTCACTCTAGAAACTGAAGAAAATAGTGAGAGAAAGAGACCATGAAGAAAATGTTAAGAAAAGATTTCTTTCAAACATTTGTAATGAAAGTCGTATTCTATATAAAATTACATTAAAAATCATATAATTAGGGATAATATATATATATATATATATATATATATATTTAACCAAGACATAGATGAAAATGATTCCCATCTGAAAATAAGAGATATGATTGGTTCCAGAAGAAGCATCATTTCAAGGGAATTATAAATCAATGGGTTGGGAATGGTAATAAGGAATGAAAAACCAAAAGATTAATAGTGTATAAGTAAGTATGTGGGGTTTTATATATAAAGAACATATAATTTCCCATAATGAAAATTTAGATATAAACAATCTCGATTTCAAATTTAGATTGAGATAAAAACACTTTCCTTTACTTTTGGCTTCCATAGAAGCGCTTTTATCCTCCTGGATAGTAAAAATAACAATTATAATCACTTATTTTAAAACCATAGTTATATACATGTCATTTTATACCCTTTAATGTTATTAAATTACAACACATATATTAATTTTTGGTTATTTATTTTCATTATTGGATGTTAGTAGTTTTGGCTACCTCATAAAAGTTTCGGTATGGTAATGTCGGTTGCCATTATTTTAAAACAAGTTCATCATTACCATATTAATAAAGGAAGTGGAATCAATTATTTTAAATGATTTATTATATAAAATGTTCATTTGATGGGAGTTATGTGTATGTTTCATAATAATGTAATCTATGATGAGCATGTTGTAAATAATTTAAAAATAATAATGAGTTGATTTTTAATAAACATTAAATAGATATGACGTAAAACTATAGTTAATATGATACATATAGACATATCTTATGGTAAAATAAGGTGTCAACTTAAAGCATGGTTTTCATGCTACTAACATTATCAAATCATAAGGTGTGATAAATTTGAATCATATTGCTAAATTTTGGTTTGAATTATAATGTATGATTATCTCCAAATTCCTATGATATATTGTACTATCAAATGATAAGTATTTTCATTTAGGAATATTATACATGGTATATCATTAAATGATTAATTTTATATGATTAAAATCATGTGAGTAATATCTTGGCCTATGTGTTATAAATGTTGTAACTACAAGGAATTAACTCACACATTATAAAAATATGATTTAATGAATGAATATTGGATGAGGGGTTTATAAAGAGGAAAACACCATTGGGATAATATGAGTCTTTATTCCACATATAATATTACAATTCTCTTATAACCACATATCACAATTATATTCTATTTCCCAGCATGAGATTCTAGAATATCATAGGTTCAGGAGAGTCCCACTTGAGTTTCAATTGATTTTTTATAGCCGATGGATACACCATGGAGGAGGGAGTTTGATGGTTGCCTCTTAGTGGACCTCATTAAACCACAAGTATAAAAAGTTTTGAAAAAAATCTATTTTGAATTATACATAATATTTTTTTTATTCAAGGTTTTTATTTTTAATCCCATTGATCATGGGTTTTTAATTTTCTAATATATTGTTCATACTTAGTTTATATGTTATACTATCTCATGAATTCCATCAGTAGTATTAGAGAAATGTATGTTTCTTGATCATGAAATTATGATTCAAAATAAATAACTCATATATATATATTGTTCAAGTATTTACAATAATAATATATGAATGATAATTTTTTTTATGGCTTGTTATACGATAATAGATATCATAAACTGTGATTGGGTTATGATATACAATATGGGATATTGTTGGCAACGAAAAAAGTTTAATTATTCAATTTTTCTATTTATTTTATCATATGATACCACTTATTGTAATGTTTTATATCACCAAAGGGATGCCTCAAGAAAATGAGTCACATTTCTTTAACAATATCAATACAAATAATAATGTAAGACTCTGCATCATTTTAATATCACTCATTCCATATTTCAAGCCTCTAATGTTTTGGGTATTGAATTAATAACATGTCGGAAAATGTTAAATTGTTTTTTCCTTTTGTAGACCATCACCAAATAGTTTTAATAATAAAAGAGACTTATCTTAAGACATGGGTTCAAAATGATGCGTGAGTTATTCCTTCACATATTTTGGAGTATATAGTTTATCCAATATGAGCCATTTTATGCTGAGTTTAATATCATGAAACAATATTTCATATGTTGTGATAACTGAGGCGTACTAAATTAACCTTACATATATGATGACACACTGTATTAATGTTTTATGAGACTCCCAATTCCAATTTTATCTTATATATATTTATTATTAATTGTTAAAAATTATTGATAACACTGGAGTGTTTTTCACACTATGGCCTTATAAATCATAGGTTACGATTCGGGAACATCGTAATGTATGATATAATTTTAAAGATAATATATTTTTTAAATTTTAGTTAATAATTCATGTAAATGATTTATAAAATATTTATAACTCATAATAAAAGGTATTTTGGGTTTTTTATTAATTTATTAAGGTGTTTTATAAATTAATAAATTATAAATAATTTTTAAATAGTAAATTAAATTTTTATGAAAATTTTTATTAATAAATATCAATAATATTAATTTTTAATATTAAAATACATTTTCCAATTAAATTATGTGGTTCATAATTTTGATATAAATGGTTTATATTGAAATTATAATGGTAGTTTATAAAGTGTTTATGAATTATAATATAAAGAAACAATAGAAAATGGTTTATATTAAAAATTATGAATTATTCATAATTATTTAATTTGAATCATTGAAATTTTATACAACATTTGAGAAATTATTTAAACTACATGAAAATTCAGTTTGAATATTGAGCTTTATATGACAAGTTGGGTTTTATCCCCTTTTTATTAAAGAAATAATATTTCTTTTTTTAATTAAGTTGGGAGGGAACCCATTACCTGACCCATATGCCAAGAGGAACATAGGAATATAAAGTACATGGTATGAAGTCCCTTACATGATCCAAAGGGAACAAATCCTGTTGGCCGACAGTGTGGCATGAAGACCCTGTTGGCATGAAATCCCATGACATGACTCATTAGCCCTTGACTCGTAGGTTAATTTCTTTGGCCTGCACTGCATCCATCCTACTCTATACTCTCCTTTTCCAACACCACCTAAGGCCTTCACTATAATTCCCTAACCATAGTTTCCAAAATTTGTTTCATTATTTTATTACGTTGGCATGATCATAAGAAATAAAATCCCAAAGGACTGATCAGTTTAGTAGCTTTTAAAAAACTAGACACAAACATAAGTTTTAAATTACATCATGAAACAAAGAAAAATATAGTATCTCCTTTGAAAAAACTCATATTAACTAGAGTACACCTACAGGTCAGTCATAATATACTTGTTTAATTCATCAGAAAAAATGAATCATAATAAAGGGGTGAGCGCAGATGCTGAGTAAGGATAAAAAACATAGAGGAAACTATCATAAATAAGCATAAAAATTTTAGGCAAGGTAAAAAAATGAAAGAAAATACTTTTAAAACTAATATTTAGAATAATTTGTAACTAATATATTAAATTATTCCATTTAATCATTAATATTGATATTCTATTAGTCAAATAATCACATGTTATATCAATAACTAATCACATAATGAGGAACTGCATAATTTCGGACATCATAACCATGATGCCAAGCACTCATTCCAAGACACTAATTTGTATCATGAGACATAACAATAAATAAAAGGTCTATAGAGGGCCCCACCCATCACTTACTAAGACCAATACATTCCTCTTATAAAGGGGGTAAAACATAAGATAAACATTCATATTAAAAATAGCGTATCAAATGTTAATACTTTAACGACAAACCATGAATTGCATAAAAATAGAACATCCACATTCAAATATATAATAAACCCCTAAATTAAATATGGAATATTGTATCATAATAAATCAAACTCAATTAATCAAAAAATCCAATAAAGTATGATGACATAGATGAAAATAATCTAAAAAATTCATTAAAACTCTTTGAGAGAAATATCCGTTTTTTACATTGAAATGATTTAAAAGCTACATAGTTAAAATATAAAACATTTAATTTTAAAATAATCTTTTAATATTACTAGTAATTATTCGATATGTTAAGTCTTCATAATGGTGAAAAATAGCTGCTTGCGTCATATAAGTTAAAAAAAATATTCTTTTCTTAATTTGTCAAAAAGGTTATAATGTACCTCATTTGGAAAATGATGGGAATATTCCATTCAAAAGATTTTATAAAAATTAAAATATGGGTAAAAATTTTCATAAAAAGTTTCCAATAATATTTTGAAATACATTTTAAGAAATATTGACATGGATGCTAAAGATGTGTTGGTATATACTTACGTACAAACAATCTCAGATAATAATGATGTTGTGAAATTAACCCTTGCCTTATACTCTCCTTTAGTCATGGGTGAGTTGAAATAATATATAATGTTTAAAACATGTTACTAAATTATACTATAATAATATCCATATTTATGATTTCATATATGATCCTCTCATATCATTTTGTCAATAATATTTCAGCGTTACTATCATTTCGAGTGTTAATAACTTCTTTTTTCCTTTGCATTTTTCATTGCGTACGTCATGTTTGTTATGAATAGGATGGCTTTTATTCATATCCATAATGATATAAAATTCATAATAATAATTTTTAGTCATCATATAAATTTCATAATCATTCTTGAATGGTTAACATGGAAAATGAATCTCACCACAACATGGAGATGGTAGGCCGTACGTACGCATGGGTGATGATATAATTATCTTAATGGTTAAATGGTATGGAATTGGATGGAATATTAATTATAAATAATAATTATAATGTAATATTCATTATTTATATCCATTATACTTGTCATTATACCCATCCAAATAAATTAGCGTTGAAAAAAAAAATTACATCACGACGTGGAGATAGTGAGCCGTACGTACACACACATGGTGATATTATTATTCATAGGATGGATAAATGGAGGAATATAGTTATACCATAATAATAATAATATCTCAGAATGTATATTATTGTATATTAATTACTTTTTTATGAAAACAACATAGAAGGAGGAAGTATAAGAATAAAATAAATTGAATGGAATTCGTAAAACAACTACCTATTCATTGAGAATCTCATTTTTATTTTCACAATAGGACTCCTTATAAGTGTGAATAAAATAGAATGATAGGTGCTATTATATAAGAGAGGGGAGGGGAACTTTTGGAAACTAAAAAACTATTAAATTATTATAAATTTATTTTTGGTTTCAAATAGATACAATGTGAGTTATTTAGAGGGTAATACGAGGATGAGTCAAAATTATCTTAGAAAATGTTTTTAGACAATATTAGGGCACAAAATAAACCTTATCTTTTGGATTTAACCATTAGTTCAATAGTTTAACTCTTACCATGTTTACTTTTCCTTTTATAATATAGGGTTAATATTGTTACAATAAAATTACGAAAGAACCCCAATTGAATCATTAATATTATAATAGTTAGTTGGTCGCCCCTGTGTTTTTTATGAATTTTATAACATTTAATTAAATATTATTTATTTTAAAGTGTTATTTATGTCAATTTTGAAACTATTCAATATTTTCATTTTTAAAAATATAAAACAAACATGATAACTTCAAAAAAATCATTGTAATATTTCACTAACATGTATATGTTATTTATTAATTTTGTGGATGTCATTAATTAAGTATGTTTATATTTATTTTAATATTTTTAATACCATTCTATAGAATCTTTCTTTAATAATTTAATTATTCATTTCCAAAAATTATAAATAAATTACCATTAAATAGATAATCATTTTATATTTATAGAGTCTTTTTATAGTCGTACATATCACTTATTTAAGATAATATTAAAAATGAAAAAGTTATTAAAATTTTAATATGATATTTTTAACTCTTCTTTAAATAAAATATAATAAATATCCTTATCTTACACATGTGGCATAAAAAGGATCATATTTTTGACGGAAAGTTGATTTTGGTCGAAAATAACTTATCCAATGAAATTAGGACAAGTGTTAGGGTAATGTTATATTATTATAAGATTTTTTACCTTTAATTACATTATTTACATTTAATCGTGGTAAATAAAATCCAAAAGTTACAATTCAACAGAAATTATTTTGATAAAATTAGGCCAAATTTTTTATACTAATTACCACCATGAATGTCCATTTTTCAAAATTCAATTCACAGAAGAGGTAAAATTACATTTAATTCTAATCCACAAACGTGGTTAGAAGGTGGGTAAAAGTGTCTTCCAGAAATTAAAAATATTTTTCGATATAATACTATTATAAAATTATTCCAATGAACTATATGTAATTAATATATTTATTATTTATCTATTTTGAATTAAAATCAATTTTCTGAAAAATAATTTTTTAAATGAAATAGTCGGTTTTTAACATCATGTATTAATTTTAACTATTCATTAAAAATTGAAAATTTTCATAAAATTACAAAAATTTCATTGTAAGCTAATTTTGATATTAAAAATATAAAAGTGAAGCCTATTTTACAAATTTTTTTTTATAAATTTCATAATTTGGTTAATATAGTTCATAACTGCCTTTTCAATGGCTAGTTTGATTGGTCATGGTGTACTCGAACTCAATGTTGCGTGTAGGGAAAGCTATTTAAATTATTTAAGAAGGAGCATACCATGGACGATTGGGCTGTTACATTATTCCCTCCTTCAAATAATTTCTTCCTCAAAATTTATAGAATAATACTTCATAAAAATATTTAGGTGGTTCTTTATCATAAGTTCCTCAGGTTCTCACATCGCCTCTTCCGTTTTATTGTTTCTCCAAAGAACTTTTTCCAGAAAAGTTGTCCAATTTCTCAAAACTTGTTCTCTAGTGTCAATAATCTTGATAGCATCTTTGCAATAAGAAATATTGGGTTCCGGTTCAATTTCCTCATAGGTGAGTACATGATTTGGGTATGCCATTTTTTTCCTTAACAATGATATGCGGCACACATCATGAACTTTGGAGAGACTTGGAGGCATTTCTAAATGGTAAGCTGTAGATCCAATTAGTTCAAGAAATTCAATAGGTTTGATGTACCTTAGAATTAATTTACCCTTATTTCCAAATTGAATGACACTCTTCCATAGAGATACCATCAAGAAAACATGTTCTCCCACTTGAAATTCCAAATCATTCCTTCAGTTATAAGAATATCTCTTTTGTATACTTTGAGATATTTTGATATGGGTATGAATAGTATTTACCTTTTCCATTGTTTCCTCAAAAAGCTCTAGGCCTACGAGTTTTCTTTCACTAACCTCATCCCCAAAAGTTATTGTACGATATCTCTTTCCCTAAACACTTCATTTGATGCCATCAAAATACTTGAATGGAAGCTATGTTTATAGGAAATTTCTATTAGAGGTAAATATTGATCCACATACCTTGAAATTAAAGTAAGAAAGAAATAAATATAACTTCTAAGGTTTGAATAGTTCTTTCTGATTTTCCATTAGTTTGAGGGTGGTTGGCAGTGCTTAGATGAAGCTCAACATCTAGGGCCTTCTAAAGAATTTTCCAGAATTGTGATGTAAAACAGGGATCAAAATCAGAAAAAATCTATAGGGTAACACTAGGATGTCTTAAAACATATTTAATATATATTCTTGCTAAAAATTAAAGTGGTACATCTTTTATTATAGCAATAAAATGTTTTGATTTGGAAATATAATCAATAATAACCCATATCGCATTATTTCTTCTCAGAGTCTTTGGTATCCCTATGATAAAGTACATTGTAATGTCATCCCATTTACACACACGTATTGGAAGAGGTTGCATGACTCCACTAGTATTTCCTCTTCTAACCTTCACCTTTTGATGATCCAAATATCTCAACACATAATCATAAATCTCCCTCTTCATGTTGTCCCACAAAAATGTTCCTTAAAATATATGTACATATTAGTTCCACCAGGGTGTATAGAGAAATTGGAGTTATTAACATCATTCAATAATTACATTTTTATCTTAGGAATAGTTAGAAAAAAAATCCTCTCCCCAAATTTCAAAATACTGTTTTCAAATACTATGTCAATCAATCTCCCATCTTTCACAGCTTCAACTTTCTTTATAAAATGCTCATCATCAGACTGAGAACTTTTTACCATTTCTAGTAAATATGGTTAGGAAACCATTTGAAAAATTAGTGATGTTTCACCTTCCATGATAATTTCCATATCAATATTTTCTATATCAAAGTATATATAATCCATTTTAAATCTTATTTTTTTTAAAAATCTATTGTCCTTTCTACTCAAATCATCCACTCCCTTATTTTCCTTCCATGGGTGGTAGTGCGTTGTGAAATCACAATCTTTGAGTAGCTCAGGCCATCTCCATTGTCTCATGTTGAGTTCTTTTTGTGAGAAAATATATTTCAAACTCTTGTGATCTGTATATATCTCACATATTTCACCACATAGATAATTTATCCATATCTTTAGATAAAATATTATTTCTTCTAACTCAGGATCATGAGTTGGGTAGTTTTTTTCAAGAATTTTCAACTGTCTGGATGCATAAGAAATAACCTGATCATTCTGCAAAAGGACACAACCAAGTCCTTTCCTCGATGCATCACTATAAATAAAAAAATCCATCATTTCCATATGGTAAGGTTAAGATATAATCATTAACTAACACTAACTTTAATTATTCAAGACATTCATCACACACTTTTGTCCAAACGAATTTAACCCCAATACGTTTTAGCTTGGTTATTGGGTTTTCCAATTGGGAAAAATTCTGGAAAAAATCATGATAGTAATATATTAAACCAATAAAACTATGTACCTCAGTTATATTCATCGGTGTTGGCCATTCATGGATTATGTTTATCTTTGTAGGATCAAAAGAGATTCTATCCTTGGATTAAGTATGGACAAGAAAAGAAATTACCTATATCTAGAATTCACACTTTCTAAACTTCCCATATAGTTCATTTCTTCTAAGGCTCTTTAGAACAATACATAAGTGGTTCTCATGGTATTTATAACTTTTGGAGTATACCTATATATAATCAATAAATACTATGAAAAAAATCATCAATATATTCTTTGAACACTCTGTTCATTAGATCCATGAAAATAGAGCCTGCATTAGTCAATCTAAATGGAATTACTATAAATTAATAATAACCCTATCTCATATGAATGCTATATTTGGAATATCATACTTTTGTACAAACAATTGATGATATCCAGAATGAAGTTTAATCTTCAAAAAAAATTGGGCTCCATGAAGTTGATCAAATAAATCATCAGTGTGAGGAAGAGGATACTTGTTATTTATTTTAATAACATTGATTTCTTTATAGTCAATGAACATCTTCATTGATCCATCTTTGTTATTTAAAAAAAGGAATAGGGATACCCATATAGAAACATTAGGGTGAATAAATCCCTTATTACTCTACTCTTATAGTTTCTTCTTCATCTCTACTAATTCCACAATGGCCATTATATAGGAATTCTTTGATATTGTCCTTGCATTACGGATTGAACCGATAGTAAACTCAACTTACCACTCTGGGGGATGTCCATGTAAATCCTATAGAAATACATAAATATATTCTCATAAAATAGGTATATCTTCAATTTGAATATTTCTTTCTTCATAACTAGATGTTATTTCCTCTTCCTCCCTAATATTATCATTCAGTAAAGCTACTGAGGGTGGATTTTGATAAGAATCAGGTGATGAAGTTTCTACTCTAAATATAATAGATTATATAACTTCCTTATAAATAAATATTTGGCTAAATTTGAGGCAATTATTAAAGTACCTACCACCACACCATTAAGAACTTCAACCTTAGTAGTTGTGATCACAAATGCTTATCATTTTTCCCTTGGCATTTTGTAGTGAAAGATCCTTGACACTTAGGACAATCATTTTCATAATGTCCCAAATCTTTATAATTGTATCATTGAAAATTGGTAGATTCATTCTTTCCATTAAAATCATGAGCTTGGTGGACCTTTTATCCATACTTGTAACAAACACCCATCCCCTTTAGGTAAGTACCTGGGTGTTTCTCCCCATAATTACTTCTGGGTGGAAAGTCAATTTTTTTCCTACTTCCCCTTATTTCCTTTTCCAGTGTGTTCAATAGCCCACTTCTTCTCTTTCATTAATTTAAATTCATAAGGCATAGATAATTCATTTTATGTCTCGATTTCATATGGGATAATATCTTCGAATAATGAGAATTTTTGTGAGACCAGTGCCCATAAGAGAAATGGGTTTAACCGATAAAATAATCGATCAATCTTACTTCTGGGGTTAAGTATATCGTTTATAGAATAAATTTCTAACCTTATGAAGTTAGGTTCAAACTCTTCAACATTATCATCCTCCTTCTACCTTAGAATCAAAAATTTCCTCTCTATGTCTACTCGTAGATCATGAGGAAAGTATTTTTCAAAAAAGATTTCTTTAAATTATCTCCATTCGATATCATATACCTCTTCATCATCTTTCATGTTTTAAATTAATGAACCTTATTGATCTGTATCTTCTGATAGATGATAGACTGCCATAACAACTTTTTCCCTTTCATTAGTCCCCAAAGCAAGAAATATTTTCTCAAGGTAACTTATCCATTGCTCAGATAAAATAAGTTTTTTAGTTCCACTGAATGTTTTAGGTTTTGTTTCACAAAGCAGTGTAACATTGATCCTACACGTTGTGGATCACTAATACCACTATAATTATCTTTCACTAGGGGAAATTCCTATATGTATTACGTACATTGATACAGTTTCTTTTCCATCCATTAGTCATCATTTCTAAATAATGTCAGACACTATATTAGGTTATGAATCATAATACCTAATTCTAAACTAGTATAATACTTAACATAAACCGAAAAATTTGTGCATATATAATCTATAATCATAAAAATGGTTTGTTTGGGGACATAGTTACTCATAAATTATTCATAATGATTTTTAAAGACAATGTGAATTATCCTAAGCATATCCCTCGGGTGTGTCAAACCATGTGCACAGTATGGCCCGTTGTAGTGTTTTAGGTTACTCCGTGTCTAGCATGAAACACCTTATCAGAGTTTTTACTCTTAGGTACATCTATTCTAAAACCATGTCCACCTATTGTATGCAGTCAAGGATAAATTTTCTTGGAATATCCATGTAATACCTATATTATCAAATTTTTTGGATTTTATTATATAATTATCCTCAAAGTATATCTTAGGGTAATGTTTCCCAATTAAGGTTTTTATAAATCTAGTTTCCAAGTTTTGTAATAAAATTCCTTTGATACCAACTGTAACGCCCTAACCCCTATTTCCTAGATTTGGTGAATTATTTTATTACAGTGGCATGATCCTAATAAATTGAACCCTAAAGGACTGATCAATTTACTATCCTTGGAAAAACTAGATACAAATATAAGTTTTACATTATATTATAAAATGAAGAAAACATAGTATCTCTTTTGAAAAAACTAATATTTCTTAGAATATCCCTATAGTTCAATAATAATATACTTCTTATCATCCTAGGGAAAAAAGAAACATAAGAAATGGGTGAGCTCAAATGCTCCTTAAGGATAAACAATATAGTAGAAGCTATCATAAATATGCATAAACCTTTAAGGAAAGGTATAAAACTGAAACACAAGACTTTTAAACATAATATTTATCATAATACGGAAATTACATATCAAATAGTACAATTTAAACATTCACATGGATATTCTACATGTCAAAAAATCACATGTATTATCAATAACTAGTCCCATAATGAGGAAATGTCGAATGCTAGACATCATAACCATACCGTCGAGGCCTCATACCAAGAAAATTTATGTCTCATGATACGTATCGATGCATAGAGGGGATATAAAGGATCCGACCTGTCACTTAATAAGTCCAATACATTCCTCTTATGAGATGGGTGAAGCATAACATAAACATTTATATTAAAACTAGAAGACAAAATGTTAATAATTTAACCATAAACCATGAATGGTATCAAAATAGAACATCCACAATCAACTATATCATAAACCCTTCAATATAATATGGAAGATTGTATCATAATAAATCAACCTTAATTAATCATAAAATACAATAAATTATGTTGACATAGATGAAAATAATCTAATAAATTCATTTAAACCCTTTAAGAGAAATATCCCTTTTTTACAATGAAATAATTTAGAAGATGCAAAATTATGAAAGAAAACATTTATTTTTAAAATAACCTTATAACATTGTAAGGAAATATTCAAAATGTTAAGCTGTCATTATGGTGGAAAATAGCCACTTGTGCTGTATATGTTAAAAAACATTCTTTCTTTAATTTGTTGAAAAGGTCATAAGGCACCTCATTTGGAAAATGAAGGAAAGTTTCATTTCAAATTTTTTTATAAAAATTAAAACGTGGGTAAAAATTTATTTATTCAATTTTCTACAATATATTGAAATAAATTTTAAGAAACATGGAAATGGATAATAAATATTTCCTAGAAGATACTTACATATATATAACCTTAGATAATAATGAGCCTGTGAAATTACCCCTTACCATATAATTTCCTTTAGTAAAGGGTGAGTTAACCTCATGTATAATTGTTAAAACAAGTTATTAAATTATACCAGAATCATAACCATATTTATTATATCATATATGATCCTCTTATAAAATTTTGTTAATAATACTTCAGTATTACTATTGTTTTGAGTGTTAACTCGATCGTCTTTCTATAAATGTTTTTTGTGTAAGTCATGTTTGTTATGAATAGGATGTATTTTATTCATATAAAAAAAATATAAAGTTCATAATAATTATTTTAACTCATCATATAAATTTTATTATCATTTTGAATGGCTAACACGGAGAATGAATCTCACAGTGTCGTAGAGATGACAGGCCGTACGTACGCATGAGCGACGATATCATTCCATTGATGGTTAAATGGTTTATAATTTAATAGTGTATTATTATTATTTTGAATAATTATAATTTTATATTCATTATTTATATCCATTATACTCATCATTATATTCATCCAAATAAATTAGTCTTGACAAAAAAATTACACCACTGTGTGGAGACGGTAATCCGTACGTACACACTCATGGTGATATTATTATTCATAGGACGGAAAAAAGAAGGAATTTGGTTTTACCATAATCATAATAACATATAATCATGTATATGATACTATATTTATTACTTTATTATGTAAAAAACATAGGAGGAGGAACTAGAAGAAGAAAATAAATTGAATGGAATTGGTAAAACAATTTCCTCATCTTTGAGCGTCTCATTTTGATTTGCACAAAAGGGATCCTTAGGATGGATTTATACCCAAGGTATGGGATCTATGATTAATTTAAGGATTTTGGTAGGATAATTAGATAGGGGTTGGTTGAGAAAAAAGGGTTTTAGAGGCATGAATAAAAGATAAGGATATGTGCTCTTTTTTAAGAGAGGTGAGGGGCACTTTTAGAAACTTCAAAACTATTAAATTATTAAAAATATATTTTCTTTTTCAAATAGCTAAAAATTGAGTTATTTCGTGGATAAGATATTTATAGGTACAAATCCTCTCATCCAATGTTTTTAGACAATTTTAGGTCACAAAATTAACATTATGTTTTGGATTTAACCCTTAGTTAAATAGTTTAGCTCTTACCATGTCTACTTATCCTTTTATAATATAGGGTTAATGTAGTTACTATAAAATGGAAAAGAACCCTAGTTGGAACATTTATGAAATTTTTTACATTATAATTTCTAGTTTTCTAAAGCTAAGTTTTTTATAAATTTTAAAACATTTAATTAAATATTATTTATTTTAAAGTATCATTAATTCAATTTTGATACTATTCAGTATTTTCATTTTTAACAATATCAAAACAACATGATAAATTTGATAAAATAATTCCAATATTTCCCTAACTTTTCTATGTTATCTATAAAATTGGTGGATGTCATTAATTATGTAAAATTATATTTATTTTAAGATTTTTAGATTATATATTTCATTATTCCTTTAATAATTTAATTATTTATTTCCTAAAATTATAAATAAATTAACATTATTTAGATAAACATTTTACCTTTGTAAATAATATTTATAGTTTAACATATCTCTTATATAACCTCTTATTAAAAATGACAAACTTATTAAAATTTGGATATGACATTTTTATCTGTTCTTTAAAAAAAATATAATAAATGTTATAATCTAACACAAGTGGCTTAAAATAGAATATATTTTTGACCTAAAATTTATTTTCTTCAAAAATAACTTATATAATGAAATAATGAGAAATTTTAGGGTAATATTATATTATTATAAATTCTTTTTACCTTTAATTACTTTATTTACTTTTAACCGTGGTAAATAAAATCCAAAAGTCCGTATTCATAAGAAATTATTTAGATCCTATTAGACCACATTTTTCATACTGATTAAAACCATGTATGTACATTTTTATAAATTCATCTCATAAAAGCGATAAAATTACATTTACTACTAATCTGCATAAGTGGTTAGAAGGCTAGTAAAAGTGATGTTCCAAAGCTATATAAATTTTTATATCAAATTCCATTATAAATTGATTCCAATGAACTATATTGGATTAATATATGTATTATTTATCTATTGTGACTTTAAAATCAATTTACATTAAAATAATTTTTTAAATGAAATTATTGGTTTTTAACATCAGTGGAGTAATTTTCACCATTCATCGAAAATTGAAACTTTTCAAAAAATTACCAAAATTTCACCCTAAGCTAATTTTGATATTAAGAATTAAAAAATAAAGTCTATTGTGAAAAATTAAATCTATAAATTTCATAACATGGTTAATATTGTTAATAACCTCTTTTTTAAATGGAAAATGCGATAGTTCATGGTGCACTCAAACTCGGTGTTGTGTGCATTGTAAGCTTTTTGAATTATTTAAAAAGAAGAATTCTAGGGAAGTTTGGGGTGTTACATTCAATATGATCTATATCAACTCCACCATAATCCTTTTTTATTCACAATACCAGAGGTTTCTTTCTATTTTCCCCCACTTTCTTCCTCATTCCCCCTGTAAGAAACCATCTGGCATGTCGCTTGCATCATTCGTACATCAGAACCACCAGAGGCCCCCACCTACATCACCCCTGACACAATCCTTTAGTTCCTGCACCAACATAGGACACCTAAAACCCTCTT
The DNA here is from genome assembly GCA_963277665.1 of Viscum album. Classification (NCBI taxonomy): domain Eukaryota; kingdom Viridiplantae; phylum Streptophyta; class Magnoliopsida; order Santalales; family Viscaceae; genus Viscum; species Viscum album. The sequence continues at coordinate 1,301,102,039 of OY728121.1, forward strand.
GTTTCCCCATTTTCTGAAATTCACCAAGCTGTATTCTTGATAATGTCATCCCTCCTGTGCACACTTGAACATTGTGAAGAATGTCCCCCCAAATAATGGAGAGAGATGTGGGTAGCGACTGAAAATCCAACTACATCTATGGAGGATGAACTGGAGAACCCTAACCAACCATGAAAGGGATCATTTTCTGTGATTATTTATTTGATTATATTTTTAATAATATTAAATAAATAATTTTTATATTACATAAATTGTTTACACAATAGTATTATAATATCAATTGTCTATATTTTATATCATATATTTATGGCGAATTCCATATAATGGATAATAAGAAAGGGTTTATATTAGAGATAAATATAAAATTAATATATTTATTTAATTATGAAATTTCCATACTATGTGGATAAATTATAAATTGATTCAAATTTCTGGATTTATGAATTATTAATAAATAGTGTATCACTTTTTTAAATTTTTGAATTGTTCACTTGTTTAGTTTTCCCCTATTATATTCCTGATTATATTTAATATTTTAATAATTTATTTATTCTATATTTTAACGTTTTAAAATGAATCAATAAATAATCAGACAAGTATTTATGAAGTTACATACTATATATGATAATAGATTTTTTTTCTTTGTTCTTATCTCTTGATTTATGATTAGATTTATAGAGCGTTACACTTAAATATTGTTTTATTATATTGATTTTTTTGAAGGAATATGATGTCAAACTACATCATTAAGTATGTATACATGTAACAAAATACATGAGAAAAATGAAAGCATTATATCCCCATTAAAAATATAATATTTTCAATTCCGTCAAAATTAAACACTTTTCAAGACCTCGATTATCCAACCGTGCTGGTCCTATCAAATATGGGTGATCCTATATTATATTGTATAATGAAATAAATTAATGGGAGAACTTAATTGGATTAAGTGTCCATTCATGGGATTTTCTTTGGGTTACACTTATTTGGGATACCCTAATAGGATTATGTTACAAAAATAATAGAGTTTGGGTTTATCTATATCATGGATTGGATAAAGTGTTATCCACTAAACTATCTAAGATTCATATATGATATTATTTTGAAAATTCCTTACCTAAAGAGATAAGTGGTGGGAGAAACTCCAAAGTGACCCAAGGCATAGTAAAATATGGATCTTGGCCCATTGATAGATATATTGTGTTTAAAAGGGGTTCTAATTTTTGTAAGATAAGATTTAATAAAATTACATATTAAATGAATGCAAACTTGATACTCATATGATAAAATATTCTATTTTAGATATATGAAATCATCATCATCAAAGTTAACTTTGAGATCAATATTATAAAAGGAGAATCAAAATGTATACAACTTATTGGACTGGTAAAAAGCTTAAGAATAGTTCTTAAGAAAGAAAAATTCTTTGTGTTAAGAAAATCACCTACCTGAGTAACTTAATATTGAATTATTTCAATTAGTGGATAAAATATATGCATATTGGAAGCATATAATGATATACTCAAGAATTTCAAATATCATGAACCAAATATGGTCACCATCAAAACCGGAACTCGAACCAGCCCGAAATAAGCCCCGAAGTGCGTTACCGATCCCCACGGGCTGGAACAAGTTTCTTGGGTATCATAAAATGAGAATCGGGAATGATTTACCCGAGTTTATAAACTTAAAACGACAAAAGAATCCAATAAAACAAATATGGATTTTTCAAACCAAATAATATTTTAGAAAAATTCAGAACTGAATTACATATTTTAAAATAACTCAACAAGACTCTAATAAAGGTACAAAATCAAAATGAAATATCCCAAGAACCCTCATGGCAAGGGGCACTGCCCTCAATCCATCTCCACAAGAATTCACCACCAAGACCTGCAAGAAACCCGAACCACTGGAACTAAAAACTGCACCCAACCCACTTCAACAAAAATAACCAAGTCTACATATACCAATGGGTGTAAGTAGGGTGTGATCCAATGCCCAGTAGGATACCACAACTAATATATTCCATGTGATAAACATTCAAATATAAAAATCATGAAAGTTTTCAAAAAAATTAATTTCTAGTTACAATTTATAAAAGATGCAACTTAAAAAAATCAGTTTTCAAGTGGGCTAATTTAAAGAATAAATTTTTTTAAAATAAATGCCAAAGCTACTGAATTTTCTAGCCAAATATACGATATGGCGATAGTAAGTATAAAGGATCTAATGAGCACAAGAAATAGAAAATAACCCCTAGGAAATAGCTCGTTGTGGGTCCCAGGTACCTCGTATCTCGGTGAGAGTAACCATCACGAATTTCCATTATCATGCACGACCCACTAGTAGGGAACATAATCAAAACCTAGTGGTCCCCAATCATTATCATAATATTTTATTTAGAGTTTTAATCATCAATATTTCTAAGTGAAACTGATGCCAAACCCCACGGATTCACTAGCATACTAGTACACATCCACCCACCTAGATACCCAGGTTTTCCCTTTGTGCTCAAACAAGTTTAATAAGTCAAGAAATATAATTTGAACATAAAAATATCATTTAATCATAAAAAATTAACCAAAAATCCCATATGTATACCACACCAGTAAAAAAAGACCACTTTTCATTCAAATTGATTTGAAATTCGACTTACACCAAAATAGCCCACAACACTTTTCACATTTTTTTAACACTTCCACATATCCGTTAAATATTTTTTTAAAACCATTGCAATATATTACAACTCACATAACAACCCACTTACATGGTACATAATACCCTTTTTCATAACCAAAATCCATTTTGCAAATCACACTCATACAAAACATCCCACATCACTTTCACATATCTTACACACATTAGTAAATCCTTCAAAAATTTTTGTTAAACATTTCCAAGATGGAACACATCAGAAAACAACCACTCTCACATTTGGAATGTACCATTTCATAATATACACACTCAATTTTTTTCCAATATGGTTTCACCACTTACATCAATCATTAAATCATTCAAATCTTTCATAAAACAATTCCAAAGAGTATACCCAATATTTTCACATAAAACCCATTTCAAAACCATATTTCAAGGAATAACCACACCAAAACACTACCAAAGTTCAATTTTCATCCCTAGAGACATTTATTAAACTACTTTCAAGTGTTATAAAATCACCTTGGATAATACCATGAAAGATACAATTGAAAACACCCATTTTCATAAAATGATCTCAAGAAGTATAAAAATGTTTAACACAACAAACCTATTATAAAAACCCCCTTCCAAGTCACACATGTTTCTAAGTAATTAACAAAATATAATTTTCATCCCCTTTAAACAACTAATAAATCAATTTAATATTTTATAAAACTATCACAAAAGGTACCACATGTGTTACATTCAAAAAGTTCACAACTTCAACAAAAATGAAATTAAAAAATTAAATGATTAACCAAATCTTTAAAAAATGGGTTTTTCACCACACACAACATATGGGGAACATGAAAAAATAGTAAAAACAGAAACCTAACTCATCATGGAATGGTTAACCATGGAATCACCTACTGAAAGTGTCGAATCCATCAAATCTTGGTGCAAAACATAAACCGCACCACCACCACTCCAAAAGGAAGATAAATCCAGCCCTATACCACAATATTTGACCAAAAATACATCAAATCAAACCCTAGGTTAGAACCCTAACTTATGGACATTTTAGAACATAATGAAAGAGGGAAGAAAACGTAAGGGAAAAGGAAGAAACCCAGAAGGAATCACTTATCTTGAAAAATATTGAAGAAATAACCCCAAATACACCAGTATCTGAATTTAAAAATAGCCAACCATTCAAGGGAGATTATAACTAGGTTTAAGAGATCATTTAGGAATAGGAATGGGGTAAAAAGAGTGATAAATGAAGGAGTTATGAAATAATCAATTTACCTCTTCAAATCTGGGAGATTTGAGAAATTCAGAGAAGTTTCATCCAAAGTCGTGATGAAACCGAGATCCAAAGATGAGGAGGAGAGAATGGGGGAACGACTTGTTTATGTGGGCTCCTGGGAGAGTTGTAACACTAGAAAATGTAAATATTCAAGGAGATATTAGAGAATAAAAAAATATTTTCAATGCATGAAACGAGATTTTGATTAGGCCCAATATCATAAATAAAAACCCATATCCACCATGATTATGGATTATTAAATTGTCTAAATTATATGGTGGTGTTAATAGGTCAAGGGATGACAATTAGGTTTTAGAATGGATAAATTTTTTTTAAAAATTAAGGAGTTATAAATGAATAAAAATTAATTTTTAAATCTGGAATTGAGCTCACGATTTGGCCCAATTAATGAAAACTCATCCATTCCTCCATAAAAGCATGGGAAACCCCAAAAAGAAAGCACGAATGGAAATTAAATGAAATTTAACTTTAAAATAAGTCATGTATGTGAAATCTAAAATATTTTTCTAGATATTAAAATCATTCTGTTTTCATCATTAAAAATGTTCCAATAATACAAATGTGTTTAATAAAATTTTACTATATTTTCTCAGAGTGTTGTGGAAAGTTGAAATATGGTATGTGATATCTAGATTCAGGTGCTGTGTTGAAAGCACAAGTGGATGAGATTTCAAACTCAATGAATAAAATTTATTTTTAATGTCGAAATTTTTTTATTCTTGTTTATAGTTAAGGTCAATAAAAAATAGAGTTGCCATGATAGAGGATTAGTGTTTCCATATGATATAATTGTTAGATATACTTGTAGGGATTTATAGAACTATATAGAATTACCATATTAGTTATAAGTATTACAGAAATTAATTAGCTAGATTTTAAGGTTATGTTATACCAAATATATAATTACAAATTTCTTGAGTTTACAAAATTTCTAAATAGAGGCAATAATTGATAAACTTCATAGTTTGTAGTCAAGTAATGAAGAAAATAATTTTCTACACTAAAGATTTGAATATAATGGAATATTTCAATATAAGATATATCTATGGATATATATCCTCATCTCAGTTCTCTTACATTAAAGGATATTTTTTTTGTATTAAAAAAGAGATGTTATAAACAATTTGAGATGTTACATATGGTTTGTGATTCATTAGATTCTCTAACATACTTGAAAAAAGGTAAATATTAACATATTTTATCTAGGATAAATGAGTTTATCCTAGAAATTTTATCAAATATTATAGATTTGAATAAATCACCAACAATAGAATATCTTAAATAATAAAGTGTTCTTTTATGAAAATTATCCTAACACATAGAATACGATATGAGATATAAATGGTATCAGTTTTTAAAATATTTTTTCCAAGAGTAAATAAATAAAATTTACAAAACAAAAATACTTTTTGGTATCCTATCATGATGTCATGAAAAGTATATAGTGTTATAGAGGATAGTGGTTGTTTTTTGGGACTTTTATAAGTTCAAATTTAATAAATAAAATACTATACCAATTTAAAAAGAAATTTAATGTCACTTTATATCCTAGATGGAGTTTAGCATGTGTTTAACAAGTGATAATTTAATTAGTTACTTTAGTTACCAAAATATTTCCTTGAATTTTTTTGATATAATTGGATCTAATGGATGATGATAAATATAGACTTATAAATAGTTCTATGTAGACAGAAGAAATTGTTAACATCATAAAATTTAATGTTTTAAAGTTAATGATTTTGAATACCTTTTTGTAGAGTTGATCATTTGGTACATGATTCCTAAGTATTTATATTATTCCAACTATACTTCTTTATAAATTTTCCTCAATAAAGAGTTTAGTGGGAGAGTTTTTTCAAATGGTAACATAGTAATGTGGTTGGGATTATACAAATATGAAATGAGTTTAACAAAAACCAAGAATGTTAAGAAAACATTAGATATATGTGGAATTTTATCATATATGATATGTTAGATATGTTTTTATGTATTTTTTTATTAAATTTTTAATGGTATTTAATAATTTTATTGTATCATGCTATAAAAAAATGAAATATCTACTTTATCATTATTTCATATTGGTTGTATATATATATAGATAAATATCATGATGTTAAATGATAATAGACCTATCGAATAATGACTTTGGGTTTATTACTATATTATGTTCACTATATATTATTATAGGTTGTGAATAAAAATTAAGGTTAATGTGAGTAGGAGTTTTGTATAAGGACATAAAATGTTATCATGAGGCACAAAATTAGTTTTGTACATTATGTGACCCATTATTTATACAACCTAGAATCTAATATAATATATCTATGGTATACTTGGGGTTTAAAGTTAATATTTGGTGTCCTAAATTCATATTGTTGACAATATACATTTTTCAAGTTTATACATTTATACCTTTGTTAAACAAGCCTATAGAGTTTTCTAATCAGGGTGTGGTTGTGTATGTTACTGATGATGTCGTTGGTTGGATATTTACCATGATGTTATTTTCCATCTCATAAAATTAGAATGAAATTTGAGCCCTCAATTAAGATATAATAAGGATGTTTACATCCAAAACTTGATAGTAAATATGGTGTACTTATCTATCATGTGAGGTGAATGTGATGTGCATATTCATAAAGGTGAATGACATGTGATATGTTCATCGACTAGAGAAGTATATACTCTGAGTACAGAAAATATGGGATTACATGATTTTCATACTCTGTGTCACATGCTTTCTCGATATCTTAGACAGAAGGATCATATGATAATGGATGCGGAATTATTATGTAGCTAGTAGACAGACACACATATATATATATATATGTTTTATTCTAATCAAACTAGATCCCTTTTAAGTTTTAGTATCATCAATTTTTTTATTGGTCTCTCTTTATATATATATTTGAAATTTGGAATTCATACTTTTTTCAATGTTACAATTTTTCTTGGTGTTTCACATTGTGTTTAATTAAATGGATATAAAGTTAAACTCAAATAACTATTATGAAATTATTTTAGAATTTTTCAGAAAAGTGTTTTGTATGTTTATTTACATCATATTTCATATGATTTGATATACAATGAAGTTAATGATAACCATACAAATTTATTCAAATAGTATGCAAAAGTAATTTTGTGTGTGTTTTTTTAATTATTTTATATGATATTATATAAAATTAAATAATAATAAATCTATAAGTCTTATATGAAAGTGGGATATTGATGGTGATATAACCATAATATATTATTCATATTATGAATTTATCCCTATCGTATTTTATGATACTAAAATATTATAAATCATGGTTTTTATGAAATTATCATTATCCAGTTATAATATCTGATTGGGTTGAATCATATGGAGGTATTTTCATTTTAATACTATGGTATATTTCCCTCAATCATATTACAGTACATACATGGGTTATCATAAAATGAACCATTTCATATGATTAAAAATAAGGGAGGAATATCTATTCCAAGGGGTTTAAAAAATTCTAAACACAATTCATTAACTCATATGTTATTAATGTATTAGTTAATGTTATCTTGTTGACTGAGTTTTATAGAAAGAGGAAAACACCATTTGGATGATGTGAGTATTTAGCCTGCCCATATTCTTCTAATTCTCCCATACCCATATCTCTCTCTTCTGCTCCATTTTCTATTGTGAGATACTAGCATATCTTTGGTGAAGGAGAGTCTTGCTCAAGTATCAAGTGATTTAGCACTACCTATGGATAGACCATAATGGAGTGAGTATGATGTATAACTTTTAGTGATCCTCATAAATACACTTTGATAAATATTTCAATATAAACTATAAGGTAAAAGGTACACAAGGTGTTTTTTATTTTATTATCCATGATTTTAGTTTGAAATCATGGTGATTTTTATTTCATGGATTTCTAATTCATTTGCGCTTATTAGTTTATGGGTTAACCTATCCCATGGAAACCACGAAAAAATTCATTTATGTGTCAACCATACAAAAACATATTCATAACATAAAATAATATTTGATACCATATGTTACAATTATTAATCTATTTATCCACATCCATGAAGAAACTGATGGTATTTGTATAACATCATTTATTTAGGTGGTTTAACCATTCTAAACAAAAACATTAGATAATAATGAATGTGTACGAGTATAGAGTTATATAATTGTAATGTCAATTTCATAGAGGAATAATAAAGTTAATATAACATCATCATATTAGACAATTATATTTTGAAACAGTTATTATTATAATATAATTTAAAATTACAGATAATAACTAGATACTTAGATGGAATCACTCCATCTAATAATGGGTTCCTTCAAAATTAATGATTATGCCTACTCATTAGGATTAGATGCTACCAAAAATTTAATAATACTTCCGGAGAGTACAGGTAGGTTGGTGTTGATGATATAACCAATGTATATGAGTGGTTTTGAAGGAGTGGTTGAGAGCTCCTTTTATTGGTAAGAATGAGGTCCATTTTTTGGAAACTTGAGTTAGGTGTAGGGTAATGATTTTATCGCATAGGTTAGTTATATAAGTAAATATTGGTGAGATATTCATGGTTGACTCAAACACTTAAAAGATGACTTATAGAATGCATAAATATCAATCTAATTAAATTTTTTTTCGATCTTGGTAAGAATGAGGTCCATTTTTTTGGAAACTTGAGTTTGGTGATGGGTAAAGATTGAGTTGAATAGGTTATTTATATAAGTAATTATTGGTAAGATATTCATGTTTGACTCCAAAACTTTAAAAATTACATATATAATTCTTAAATATCAATCTAATTAAAAAAAATCTGATCCTGGTTAATTTTACTCTTTTTTCCTTGTTTAATTATTTACTACTATGATTTTTTTACTGAAAATATAAAATGAGAGATTTTACAATTATTTCATGCGATGATTATAAATATGGTATCAATTTAATCTAATTTAGATTATTTATACGATAAATTAACCATTTAAATAAAAAAATATATACAGAAAAGTCATTTTATAGAAAAATAAAGTTTAAAACATTTAATGTTATTAGTTTTTTTAAATTAATTAGTAATTAGATGAGTCTTAATTGATTTTTTCATATCAATAACCATTATTTTTTAGATTCATCCTTTAAAAGTTTTCTATTTATTTTATTAAGATATGAAAATGTAACACTTCGATTTTTTTTGAAAAATATTCCCTTTTAATACTAATTTTTTTTAATCACATCCCATTAAAATAAATTGTCTATCTACTAGCCATTAAATTTTATAAATTAATTGGTATCATAATTTTTATTTAAATTTTATAAACACATCAAACAATTGGTTAATATAATTATAATAATGTGTTACAAATAAAGATTCATATATTTATAACACAATATTTTAATTAATTATATTATTTTTTCTATTACAAAATTATTTATTATATATGAATTATGTTATTATTAATATTTTTCTAGTTATGATAATTTAAGAACATTAGTATAGATATTGGATAAAAGTATTTCCAATTCAATATATCCAATGATCACATAACTGACAACCTTATATATGATAGTCTTATTACATTATTCTAGATATCCTTTCATAATTTTTTAAAATCACCCATCCGATTGTCAAATTTAATTTTTGTATATTTTTTTATACCTCCACCAAGTTTTATTCTTTATATAGTTATCTTTGTTGGTATGATCTTTATGGAATATTATGATGATAATAATTTCAACATTGTTTTATTTCTATTTACATTGCATTTCATTCCTTTTGTAATTTTACTAATTATATTCAATTTAGTTATCTTGTAATGCATTTAATTTTTTATTTTAATATTCTACCATGATGAAATAATAAATTACTGATTTTAGTTTGATATTGTGTGTGTTTTATGTTATCAAACACATGGTATTTATCTAAATAGGAATGTATACTAAAATCCTGGGGTATTATAAGTGTGATATATTTTTAGGTAGTAAATTTTATAGGGAGAGATTGTATGTGAGTGGGAATAAGCATGCCGTGAAAAGTGATAGTGTTAGTTTGTTTAATTTTTTTCACTCCATTTATTTTTATAATGTATTTATAGAAAATTGTCTTTTTAAAAGTGATAATTTCAATCACCGATATGAAAAACACTTTTTTATGAGAAAATTAATTTTTAAATAAATTCCTCATTTTTACGAAAAATACCAGTTTTAATATTATGATCAATCTATGATCCCTTGAAAAATTGATTATAGTCTCCTAAAATTAGATTATTCTTATAATAAAACATAATTTTGTTTTTTAAAATTATTTTTGAAAATAAATTTTATTTCAAATTTTTTATTTTTATCATAAAAATATAAATAAAACAAATATACCTGACAAAAATTTTAAAACTTGTTTTTTTTTCATTTTTAGACATTTATTTATTTGAATCATGACCTAAATTTTATATATTTTCATTTTATTAAGTAAATAAATATTATTTTTCAATTACATAGGTGAGGTTACTATTGAAATTTCAAGGTTACTATTCCTAACAGTGAGATTACTATTCCAATAATTGTATTACAATTCTAATGGCCATATTTATTACAGTCATATGGGTTTCCAAACATTTATAAATTCCTCTTATCTCATTTATTATTCATTCAATTATATTTTCTCTCAATGTTATATATATTTTCATTTTCAATATGAATATTTCATTACTAATATTATATTTCATTTCTATAGATAATTTCAATAGTGAGATCATTATAGGGGACTGAGCATATCAAAATTTTCAGATTGTAGTTATCTTGTTTTTTATTTTTTTCCCATGGTAATAAATTTAATTATTATGGCTATATTTACTTCTAAATTTAATTTTAAAATCTATATTATGAATTATTGATTATATCCTGAATTTGATGTGATTTATATAACAATGAATTACTATATATGACACATTTATAGAAGGTATATTACATTGAAAAATTTCATGGTCATTACTTTCTTCTTTATTAAAAATTCAACCCTTTAAATTTTATTTTACCCACAAAGATGAAAAATGATTAGGGAATTTCTATTTAATTTCTTTGTCGAATTCTCATGTCACATCCTCATACTTATGGATCCCCATAGTACTTTGAATAGGTGAGTAGTCTTTTTGTGTTGAATTTTGTCTCTATGGTCCAAGATCTTTACTGGGAAGTCCTCATAAGAGAGATCGTGCTCTAATTATACCACATATGGATTCTATACATTTGAGGGATTGATATATAATTCCTCAAGATTGATATTTTTAAAACATAATATATTTGAGGCATGGTTGTTGGGAGTGTTATTAAATAGGAAACAAATCTGATGCAATCAAGAATCTTAGATGGGATGTTGTATCTGGTACTTAGCTTTCCCTTCTACAAAAATATCATGACACTGTTCCATAAAGATAAATGGATGATCACTTTATCTCCAACTGGAAACTTCAGGTCACTCTAAACATTATATGTATAGATCTTTTGTTGACTTTGAGTTTTCATGATTTGTTACTAAATGTGTTTGACCTTTTCTACCATTTCCTTTTCCATTTTAGATCTTGAAGGAATATGTTCACCAAAATCATCCTAACACATATGAATTATATATTTATTCTTTTAGAGGGAATCATATGGAACCATTTGGATTCTTGTGTGAAAGCTATTATTTTATGAGAACTAAACCAGGGGAATATATTGTTCTCATCATCATTTGATGTCCATCGAGCATTCTATCAAAATTTCCTCAAGTGTTTAGACATTCCACTCATATTTTCCATTATTTTAAGGATGATTATCTATATTTTAGTTCAAACTAGTTTTCAGAGAATATTGGATACTTTTCTAAAACATAAAGGTAAACCTTGGATCTCAATTGGATACCATCAATAGTGGATTTCATTACAGTCTCACCACTTACTTGATTTATATCCTTACAAGTTGATCAGGTGAGAGGTTCTATTGAATTTTAATGATGTAGTATTTTCTTGTAAGATAATCTACTATAACACATATATAATTGTTTCATCTATATTTATTTAGAAGTCCAATGTCAAATTCCATTTATATTTTCTCCCACTTCATTGTATGTATGGGTTATTATTGTATCATCCCCTCATAATTGTTTTCTTTCCATGTTCACTTATAGACATACTAGTTACTTTTATTTATATTATATTATGTAATTCATATTTCCCACAAATATTTCTCTTAGAGGTCTTGATATATCTAAATACTACTAGGGTCGATGTAGAATGTCATGATCTATGCATCATTCAAAACCTCCTTCTTTATCTCAGACTTCTATGGTATACATATTCACAACAGAAATCTTGAAAATCCTTCTTTATCAAATTTTAAATTATAGTATTTCCCTTTTATTATATCTTGTGCCTTATTTTTTATTGTCACCCTATCCCTTTGAGCATCATTTTTCATCTTCAGAATGGATGATTGAGAAATAATTTGATCTTGGTTGGATTTTTTTCATTCCTTTACAACTTCTATTTTTGTCCTTTTATAGAATAAATAGATTAGATAATTGTAAATTCTCATCATTGATATGGTTGAGGGATCATTTCTAATTAGAGAATATTCCACTTTATTCTCCTTCATAGGATGGAAATGTATTGAGTTTTCATAGTCCTTGATCAGATCTAAAAATCTTCATCGGTGAACATTAATGTTATTTTGTATGAATATATATTTTGGGCTCTTATAATCATTATATATTTTATAATTCTCCTTAGAGTGATAATTCTACAAAATATGAAATACGAATATCATTGCATCCAAATCCATTTTATATGTGGTATAGTTTATCTCATTAAATCTCAATTATCTTGAGTCATAAACAATCATTTTATAATTTTTCATCATTATATACCCCAAACACAAATTTATATATATAATTTATACCATGATAAGTTCTCTATATATGGGTAGTGTGAGTATTCTTATAGTTATAAGACACTTTTAAGATTCCTTGAATCTCTCTTCTCACACATTGTTCCAAACAGACTTAACTCCATTCTCAGTTATCTTATATAGTGGATTTAATAATAATTATTAGTTTCTCAAAAATCATCAATAATAATATATAGTCCATGAAAACTATATATCTACTTCATATTTTTTATTTGGTCCCCTTATTAATTTTATTTGTTTTATAAGGTTCTATAGATATTGTAACGACCCGAACTGTTATGAATAAAATTCCCCTTTTGATTTAACTAAATGACTTCTTATGTAATATGGTTATAGAAATTAAATTCAATTATTTTTTTCTCTTGCATCTAATTGGATTTAAAATAATTTAAAATATTATTACCATTGTTAATATATCCATTGAATAGTGATTACATGATCAGTATAAATATAGGGTTTCAACAAATACATTCGACACAGACAAAGGAAGTGATGACCTAAAAATATAGGATCATACCCTATAAAGCCCATTTATTTGAGCTTCTAAGGGAGATTGCATCACTGGGCTTTTCCCTTTACCAAGAACAAGTTAATATCCAATAGCTTAATCATGAGAAAATCCATTTACAAGAAAAGTTCAAGATCATCAAGATCACGGCTCAAACCATATACGTCGAACCCCCCATGAATGTCTCACCATCATGCACCTTACTCTTTGGGTGTTTGTTAGTGTATTAAAGGGATATATATCAACACCCTATAAATATGAGTATGTACATTATTTTTCATAGAACAATGCCTACATTTTCATCCAATTATTGTTACTTTATAAATGATTTTCATTTTAATACAATAAAACACAAATTTTATTGTTAATTAGTGTTCAATTTCAATTAAGACATTTATTTTGACGATTTAATTGGTTTTTGAATTAAATAATAATATTATAAAATACTGTTTTACATAATTTTTATTAAATATAAATGTTTATATAATTATTTGTGAAGTCAAATGTAAATTTTATAACGGTTCAAAAAATATTATTGTCAAAACCCAGTATTTCGTAATAAATTTTGTTTTTATATGAAAACTAGAAATTAAAATATTTAGAAAATTATTTATATAAAATGAATATTATTTTTTGAATTATAATTTCAAAATTATACAATGGTTAATTTTTCATAATATTCTAAGACTGTCGAATTTTCAGGTAAAAATTAAATTCTGTATAAATATATATTGTGTATTATGACATTATAATGGCCTAAAAGTGATGAAATAAATACTATAAATGTTATACATGACCAAATTTATGTTTTATATTTAAAATAATGTGATTTTAAATTTATTTATTTAATTTTAAAAATCCATTGTGAATCCTCCAAAACCATTAATACATTTTAAGGATTTAAAACTATTTATTTAAGAGTATGACTCACCTCCACACAATAAAGGACAATATTTTATTAATTTTGGAACTTGGAAATATAAAATATTAAAAAAAAATCCATTTTTTAGAAACCATGGTAAAAACCCATGGGATGGTTATTGGTTTTGGTTATTTTACTATATAGACTCCAAAACCTAAACAATAAATAAATCCCACTCTTTTCCAATATATACCCACCAATATCCAATTTATATCCACCCATCCTTCTTGGAGTACATAAATACTCTTCCTTACACTTTCTAGAGTCCTCTAATGGTACCTCAAGCTCTCCAGAAGCCCCTCCCAATCATTTGGAGTCACACACTCAAGTAAGGAGTCTTTTCCCTTCTCCTCTTTATTAAAGTATCCTCTTTGCTTTATGTCGTTTATCTTTATTTCATCATGATAGGATATATTAGTAAATATCCCCTTGCTGTATAATTTATTTAAAAATGATTATATACCCCTTCCTCTCTCATCAACCCATTTTTATGATTTTTTTAGCGACTCCGTTATACTGTCAAAATTTCGCAATGATTTTCCAAACAAAAGAAATTATTTAGTAAATACTGTACCCATTTACTATCAAGGGTATTTATTTTATACACTTATAACACTTTGAACTTGGTCTTATATTTATTTTCCATCATGATGTCTTGGCAGTTATCCTTAACCTATATTTATGATACAACGTTTTATGTTGTTTCCACATTTCCCATGTTATGATTACCATCATATATCTTTATTTATTATTCTTGTTATTTTCATTCCCCATTTATTTTCCTATTGGATGACATGTTTTTTCTTATTAAAATATTATTAACTTACAAGGATTTATAGATCACCCTATCCTTATATATGTCCCTAGGTTATCTCATGCAGTTTTAAAATCCATGGTATATTTTGATCATGTTAAGGAAGTTTTCTATAAAGACGATGTATTTCATTTTTTAAGTTACTATAAAATGTACCAAATTCTAAAATAAAGTAAACTAATCTATATTATAGGTCATATTAGGTGCAATATTTTGTAACAAATCATGTTGTAATGTGAAATGAAGAGTTGGGTTGTTATAGATATCCCTTTCTAGTGACAAGATTCCTTAACAATGACACTTATTCCTTCCAAAACTCACATTATATCTACCTTTCATATATATTATAATTTAACAATGTTCCTAACATAGTACAAAAATGATCCTCATTTTCCTACATAATTTTGAACTCTATCAGAATATAATATTTAAATAATACCAATTTTTTTTCTTGGCAGTCTCCAATGAATCTATTCACCACGACCATATAGATTTTTGGACCATTTTTTAGTATGAAGGGAATAAATTTGAAATAATTGTATCCGTACCTTTTTATTTATGAAATATTAGGAATATCTTCATTTTCACCTTTAATTACTAATATTATGAATTATTGTGCACCTTAGAGAAGTATCATTCCCCTCATAGTTTAGTAAACAAATTATTAATCTATAGTAGGGGGTAATTATTCATTATCATGATTTTGTTAAGTTCATGATAATCAATTTAGAGTCACATTGAACAATCCTTCATCTTTATTTAGATTATTGGTGCGACCAATCTTGAATCTCTTAAGAATATAAAACACTTGAAAATATTTTATAGTAACTTCTTCTTAATTTTTTCTAAATAAATTTTTGAAAATATTAAATGAGTCTTGAATATGGGTAGAGATCTAATTATAAGTTCAATTGAGAACTCAAACTCTTACTTAGGAGGTATAACATGAAGATCTTCTCAGAATATATCATCATAATACCTCACAATGGGAATGTATTTAAGAATAATTATCTCTTTTTTATGATTCATTTGACTTAGATATTCAAGCTCATATGACGATAATATCCATGATTTAGAATAATATTCTAATGGGGAATAATTCTCCTCTTTAAACTTCTACAAAATTGGAGTGTGACTTGAGATGTGATGATTGATCTCCTTCTCATGATAGTTGTTTTTATATTTATATAAGGATATTAAATACATGATTATTATAACATAAAATTCCAATAAATAATCTATTAAAATATTTTTTGTGAGTTTTAGAACACAAACATTGTTTGGGGAGGATTTATATACTTGGGATGTAATAATTTCCCCATTTTGAATTCTCATAGATATATCAAACTCCATGTTTTGAGGTGGTGGTTGAATAGTTTTACTAAACTTTCATGACATGAAATAATATGTAAAACTATAATAAATTTGGAAATTTTAATCTCATGAATATATAATGAGTGAACATTTCATTTAATGATTCTAGTTCTATTCCTTTAATATATCTAAAATAAACTTATGGATGAGAATACTCAAAATAATAAGTATATAAATAGGGAAACTACAAATCTAGAAGGAAATAATTATTAATGAAATATATATCCTAACTTATGATTATCTAGGTTTCAATAAAAGTTAACTGTGGTAAACTTTATATTAGTTTTTTAACCTTAAAATCTTTTAAAATCCTTCATAATTGTTAATAATGATTTTTTGAATTTTCAATGCCATATCCTTTAAGAGTGTCAAGATAGGGGTGCAGAAATGAATCATTTTCTTGCACTAAATATAGGTTGATTTAATAATAAATTATCTATTTTAGGGTTATTACCCCTAGGTGCATGTGTGACTGATCCATGTCCACTTATATTATCTATACATAGATTTCATTTCTTGGAAACCAACTCTACCAAAATTTCTACATGATTTCCAATAGCTAGACTTATGCCTATGGTTTTTAAAAATATAATCTTATACTAACCCAAAAATAACCAAACATTTACTTTAACACTAACTATATAATCCAAATCCTCATACACATACTATTAAATGATTTCGAACAAATAATATCCTATAAGAACAACCTAAGGATCTAGAGGCCTAATGACTTTATGAGACTAGGTTTATAGTAAATATACATGAATATAAATTAAAAATAATTTTTATGATCTATATAATGTGATAGTTTACCCCCTTTATCTTCTAAAACTATATAAGATAACCCAGGTAATATATAAACAAAAACGGTGTGGGATGGTGCATAGTTAGGGAATATGCGTGATAACGAATCATAGCTTATGAGTCAAATGGAATAACATAATATCATAAAATACAAGTATCATGAATAATATAAAGGAATCCTAAAATAAAGAATATGTTTATAAGATAATGTTATCAAAAGAATGTGGAAACATCATAAAAGAAGACTTAAGCATAAGCCAATGCTCACTTCTAAGATAATACAACATGGTGCATAGAGTCCTGTCATGGATTAGGTTTACTCCAGATTCCCATACAAATCCTCTAATGTTATATAGACAATACCCGATGAAGAAGAGGTAAATATGGTTACAAATATCATCAAATTTAAATGAATATGCTTTTAATATAAGGGAATTATTAATAAGGATTAAGCATACAGAAAACCCATGAAAAAAATGATTTACACAGTCTTATCTTAGAGCATAAAAAATGGAATTTCATAAATATTACCATTAAATAAAGGATTAAATAATTTTTTTGGACGTTCATGAGGGAGTATATAAGTATAGGTTCTGAAAATAATGTTCAATTTATTTTTTGACCTAAAAAGAGTGAGTGGGTAAATGGGTTTTGTAATGGGAATCTTAAGCAATGTTTTAAGAAAAAGGGTAACGAGACATTAAAGAGGGTAAGAGAAAAATAATTTCCGTAAAACCAAAAATTAATAAAAAAGTTATTACTTATTAATATTAGTTTTTTGTAATCCATGGAATTTTAAAAACATTTCATTGTGTGAGATTTTAAATTTGGTAATAAAATAAATAAGTTCCCTTTAATCGGCTATACTTAACAAATAAAGTCGAGAGGGGAACCTTTAAAACATATATCCCCATAAAGGAACGGTGAATTAAACTAGATATTTATTATTGGTACATATATACATAATAAAGAAGAATTAATTAATAATTATATAGAAATAAAGTTATCTAAATAGAGATATAGCATGACATAGAGAAAATTACGAGGCTTAGAGAGATCCCTTACATCGGGTTCAGATTCGTTATGAACATCCACTTAACCTCCTAAATAAGAAAAAAATATTAATTAATTTTTTTATTAAGAAAAATTTTCAACAATATTTGGTTTTTTACTATGTTTTTATTTTAATGTATATTCATTAAATTGAGATAAGGAGTCTATATTCACTATCCCAATGTTGTTCGTTTCATTGTTCTATGGTCACATAACCTGTGGTTGATTATTGATGTTTTTTATGAAATGGTTACATAAATGCATAAGTATAATGACATAGAGTTAATGTATTTATAACCATTAAAATGGTTCTTATAATCAAATAAAATTTATAAATAATTAATATTTATAGTCTAGAATTGTTGTACTCTTATTTCATTTAGGTGGGTTTTTTAACTATGATGAACTTATTGAAGTTATTTTAGAATTACTCATATATATTTATTTAAGAATATTAAAAATATATAATATAAAAATTTTTGGTAAATTTTTAACAATATAAGTGTATTTAAACTATCCATTATGGTGCTAATGTAAAATATAACACATCGTCCATAGAGTAGGGGAACTAACCATAATATGGATAATGTTTTCATATTTTAAATAAAATAAGAGGGGAAGTTTGATAATAAATATTCCACAAATAAAATAAAAATTTATTATAATGAAAATAAATATGTCATAATTATATCATGTAATAAATAGATATGATAAGGTAGAATAAAAAAACAAAAGATTGTTTTGTTAAGAATATTAACTCTTTGGATGCCATATCTTAGACTTCCCCTTAGGGAACCTTGGATTGGTATTTTGATGAGACCAAGTATTATAAGGATATTGGGGAAATATGTTGAGAGAATTTGGTATATATTTAGTGGGGTAAGGATGGTATAACTTGTGAGGAGAATGGAGGTTAGGGGTGGTTTTTATAAGGGAAGGATATAAGTGTTTTTTTGAATATTATATTGTTTAGTTTATTATTCTTGTCTCACGAATACCAAAAGTAATGATTATTTTGATTTGATATAGTTATTAATGAATTTTAGTTTATGATAATGGTTTATTGCATCATCCATGACTCATTAATTCATATATTTAACCTATAATGTTATATACTTTTTTTATCATATTTCATTATTCACTAATAATTCAACTATTTTAGAAAAATATAAAAAAATCACCATAAGAATTTATTTAATTAAACTATTTTAGGCTTGTCATCACTACACAATACCTATCGAGCCATGTCGTGCCATGAAGCCACCTCCCTCATTAAGATACCATGAAAACTTTCCACTAACTAATGTTGAGGCCACAAGACGACGTACTCATGTGATATGAGTGGAAATAGAGAGAAGGAATAATTGGGAGAATAAACAATAATAGATTGAGATGAAAATATTAATGAATAATAATCAAAATTCTTCTCAATTATTCATCACCATAGGATAATATGGTTATAATTATGGTAGTATTTTATAATGATAATAAATATTGAGGATCACCATATAAATATCAATGAATAGAGATTAATATAATATATGCAATGAAGAATGCATGGGTAATGTTTAATACTATTTTTATAAATTACTTTATGAAAATATAAGTAGGATAATAATCCAATGATTGTAAATAATTCAAATGGAAGTACAATGAAGGAAATATCATAAGAAAATTATTATATCCATGCCTAAAAAAGGGTCACCTATTGATGAAGGTCGTGTTCCTATCCCTCACTATCATTGATCTTGAGAAATAGTTCTTTAGTTTCGCCCCCAAGGATCCGCTCAATTGGAACACATGATTACAATGGTATATATGGTTAACCCTTGGAATTAATGTAAATATGATTATATATATTTAATGTTTAGTTTTATAGAATTAATCTTCTATAGTGAATAACTATATTATTTTAAAAAATACCTTTTAGATTTTTATATATTCCACCATTTATGACCAACTCCCATTTTTCCTAATGGGAATAAATGTTATACCATGGTAAGGGTAAAACTCAGGTTTCAAACGAAAATGTGGCCTCAAATTTGTTATATAGGAATCCACCTAGAATTAAAATAGGAATTCGTGAGAATTCATATGCGTTGGATAAAAATAATATTCTAATAAACAATATACTTTTTAGGGGCCTTTCCCTGCTCACAATCCCAGTCATTCTTAGTTTATGGATAAACACTATAATAAAAAATCAATGGATCCATTAAATATTTTTTAAGGTCTGATTATAGTGTAAATTTCTACGTTTTACCCCTTGTGAGATCCTAGGACTCTTCAGATTAAAATCAATTTGAGACTTGCTTAAGAAAAATATGGATCTATATATTTTCTTCTAAATTTCATCCAACTATGAACTAATATTAGATGTTATGACTACTTCAATAATAATTACTTTTTCCCAATTATAACCTTATACTTGTAATTATTGGAATTATTTTTTTTAATATTATTTAAATCCTATATTTTCTGTCCATCGTAATATCCTCTAACTACTATGTCATCTAAAGTTATATTTTGAGATTATATATCAAAATGCATCATAATTAAATATGATAATACCAATTAATTACTATTTTATCCATGATCCAATAACTCATTTTTTGTTAATGTTGAAATTATTTTTTATATATGTGTATTAGCTTTGTTTTTTTGTTTATAATATTTTTCTGGTTAATCCTTACAGTAAATGTTGAATTCATTTATATAAACTTATTAGAAAAATACTAAAGATAATGGAGTATGAGTTGAAGCCTAAGATATTTTCCCTAATAAATGTCATCTATATCAATATACTCTTTTTTTAGTCAAGGGCTTAAGATTATCTATATATTCATCTATATTTATTACATATTAAAATATAATTATCATTAATTTATTTTTTAATTGTGTGTTTTAGTAATATATTTAATTGGAAACCTTATAAGTTTTAGTCTGGTTATGTGTTGATAGAGAAGAAAAATATTCTCTTTATGAACACATTTCTAATACATTGTGATATTGAGAGTTAACCAAAGGAAAAATCATCACAATAATTTAGGATTTTCTTTTAGTTTAATTATTATATTCTTTATCTAGGGGAGTGTTAAGAAAATAATAAATAATTATGTTATAACATTCATGGAGAAGGAAATATTATTAATCTATAAATAATTAAAACAATAACAGAGTTATAAAACTCTACTTAGGCAGATTTCTATAAAAATTAAATGGGAAACATTGTGTCTTGTTCTAATATAGAGAGTGAAGTGCCCAGTGGATAACCCAAGGAAACTAAAGGGGGGGAGTGAATCAGTATTCCTATATATTACGTAATTTTACTTTATCATTTAATTATCACATCTTTATATTTGAATCGCTATCTTAGTTAAGATTTATTGACTAATTAATTTTCCCTAAAAACTCAAATAAACATGTAATACTATAATGAAAATAATAATAACACACATGGATTTAAATGGTTCATTCCTGACATGGGTATCTAATCATTCATGTGTCTGGGTTGAGTTCTAAGAAGTATAGTAATCATTGAAATGAGAGAGTGATTACATCTTGAAGAGTAAAGTGTTTATCCATGAATCGTAAAAATCAATCTTGGATATTTTATACAAAATAACTCTAGATAATGGTATAATTTTTCCTAGGTCTTGTGTAATCATGTATCTCCCCACAGTCCATCAACCTCTTGACTTGGATGGTGTAATTTTTGATATTGGGACCACGGTTTTTAAAACATTTCTCACAAAATCATTGAATAAGATATTCATTATTATTTATATTTCATAACATCGTTATAATATAAGATTATTCCTCAATTAAAAATTATTTGAACTCTAAGATATATAAAGAAATTCTTCATAACGGATAGTTTTTTTTCATCATCTCAATCTCACTATAATCTGTAATAGTAATGGTTTTCTAATTTCAAATATTTCTTACCTAGTGATCATGAATAGTGGCGTTAATGTCAACTATTATCAGTCATCTTTTATTATTTTTGGATATCATAGATCTTATTCTTCTTACTTCAAATATTGGGTTCTATGATATCATTGTATTTTAGGAATCCTTTTCCTTTTTTCTAGATGAAAATTTGATTATTCCTAGATTTACCCAACATTTCACCAGTTCACTACATGGAAAATAATGATTTTATATAGTATTAGTCTTCCCCTCCTTTGATACACTATATTATCATAGTTACCATGGTATCAAGTTCAAATTATTTCATGGAACACATTTTATAAACCCTTGAATTACAATATCATATTTTTTAAGAACCAACCAATTTCGGGTATGTTTTTTGTCTTATTATAATAGTATAATGTGAAGTATATTTTGATATTAAAATATGGGAATATACGTTTAATTGTGATGGTGTGATCTTCTCTATTTTAAATCGGTCAAAAAATGCTATAGTTAAATTAATACTCTGATTCATTTAATCCGAGTAAAATATTCTATGAAACTTATGATTTAATTCATTAATTGATATTCAAAAAAGTCACTACTCTTATATATATAATCCATAGCCTTTTATATTTTATTCCATGTTTTCATGGGATCCTGAAAAAACACTTTAAGATGTCAAATTTCTATTCATGGAGTAACAATATGTGATATTCTAAAACAATTATTGGCTTACATTTCAATCCAAATGTTTCTTCATAATTTAATATTTTTCTCCATTGTATGTTTATGATTTTCTCAACTTGAATAAAAATCACCCTTTTTAATATTTTTTATGGTTTTATGAATGATGAATAACACAAGAATATACATACTTGATCTCCATAAATTCTTACTCTATTGTTAATAATGGTTCCTACATTATTAATATATATTCTTACAAGCCACAGTGTTCAAGTCAAACCAAACATAACACACTTACAAATTTCAACATTATGGATGAAAACATGATAACTATATCAGTAATAAATGATTGATAACTGTAAAGGTTTAGTTTCCTTGGAGGCCAGAGAGTGAATCTACTTATTTATGAAAAATATTCAAATTGTACCAAAATAATTCTTCTCACACGGTACCCATCTTGAATAATCATACATAATATCATTCGTTATAAATAAGGGAAATGGAAACATAGGAAGGGGTGTGTTTATATTCCTAGTAAGGGAAAAGATGGGATGTAAAGTTACTAGATATCTTGTGAGAAAAATATGATGATAAGTGTATGAGAACATAGTCAATATTTTTTTATGGTTATACCCAAATACATAAATATAAAATCATGAGTTATGGAATCAAGCACTAGTATATCATTTGATACGAGTCATAAGAGTGTGGAACATTAGACATTCATGATTCTAGAGATCAAAACAATGGAATTAATGTATATTATAATAATGCACCATAAAAGTGTTTCATAAACATAACCATTGATATCATATTTGAGGTTAATCACTAAGAAATTCATTATATAGTTGTCTAGGTCTAACCAACTGTGTACCTTCGTTGGCTTAGGCTAACTACCCATGTGCCCTCTTGGACTTGGGATAACAATCCATAAAACCATTGAGGTCATGTGATATAAAATATTAACAAATTAATTAGAGGTTTATATTATACTCACCCATCATAAAATGATTATCCATACATATTTGTTTCATATGAAAAAGGAGAATTCATCATTCGTTCATATAGCTTAATTAACTCAGGGAAAAGAAACTTGTTTCATGAAAATTTTATCAAACTTTCATCACAATCCATCGAATTAATGATGAAGGATTGTATTATAATGCAATTTCCCCAATTAATCATAAATATAATTTAAATATGTTAACATAGAATAAAAATACTTTTATAAAATCATTAAAAATATTATTCTAAAAACATGAATAGAAAATAATTTTCATTTATTATCACTTCAAAAATAAATTTCACAAAAAGTGAGAAAATTATTTAATTTGGAACAACATTGAAACTATTAAAGGGATATTGAAAAATAATAATGTTCATGATAGTGGGAAAATTTAGTTAAATGGTAAACATTAAAAAACAATATTTTTCCACTTTTATAAAGAATGTCAAAAATGATTGATATGGTAAAAATTAAAAATATTCCTTATTAAAACATTTTAAAATTAAAATATAGTTTAAAATGAACTTAAAAAATCATTTAAGTATAGATAATATTTTTAAATGATATAAATAATATGGACATGATGGAAAAATAATCTCAACCTAATGAAAAAAAATTAGTTGTATGATGCTAAAAAACATCTATTAAGTCTTTTTTTTACCGAAGTAGGTAAAATTGAAATAATATTTTAAAAACATATATATTAATAGAGAATAATAATATATAAAGGTTTTATTTGCTAAATAACACACAATTCATGTAATTGGAATAAAAACATAAACAACCCATATATAAAGTGGGATTGTACCATTAACCCTTACGTTGATATTCTAATCAATTAAACATGATATAATATCCTATATTAAACATTTAAATTTAATATACAACAATTTTAGAATAATATTTACATCTATATTACTATATACCATTAAATTTAAATTTCCTATTAACTATTTATTAATAATTCTATCTCAAAATCAATATTTGGATGTTAACTATTTCATTTCGATGCATGTTTTTGTTCGATGGTTCGTGCCTTGTTCCTTGGTCATGGTTCAAGAATTTTAATATATTTATAAATATCATATTTTTTATATTTTATAAAATTTTAGAACCATCCATGAATGATTCTAATGAATAATGGAATAAATAACTTCATAGAGGTGGTAGTGCGTACATACTCATGGGTGAGGATTTCATATTTCTATGGATATGAATAAAGGAATGTTATTAATAAGTTACCTTTATGAAATAATAATTTTTTTACAAATATCATATATATTTACTAAATACAAATTTATAACCTACCATGAGAGGCAGTGATAAAAAAAATACCTCTTAATGGAGGTTGTCGTCCACACATACACATGAGTGGAGTTTTCATTTTCCATTATATGGATATGAGGTAGATAATGGTTATTACATCCACATAATAAAATATATATATTCACTAATGTAAATTGTTTCATTATTTTGAGGTACTTGTAGAAAATATTCTGGAGGAATATGAAGAAATAATATTTAAAGAGCTCTGTGAATTTAATTAGATCTTCTTTGAGTATCCTCTGTTATCTTACAACTTGATCCTTCCTAGATTGTTACTTTAGTGAGACAAGATCCATGAGGAAGTGGGAAGTATATTTGGGAATATATTTTTTAGAATATGGTAGAGGAAAGGGGATTAAAGTGTGTGTCATAAGTGAGGAGAGGAGATTCCCTTTTATATTTGAGAAGAGTGTCACCGTTATAAATATTGAGTAATTATAAATATAAAAAATACAATTCTCAAGGAGAGTTGAACCATACTTTCAATTATAAAATAAAATGTGAGGGAGACAAAAATACACCCAATCAATAAAATTAGAGAAAATATTTAGATATATTTGAAGCATTATCCTTTAATTTTAACCCATTTTAACCCATTTTACCATTAACTATGATTACTTAACTCGTGTCATGGTAACTATTATTAATGAATAAAAATAAAATTGACCTTATAATAACATTTTTTAATTAAAATTATAAATTTTTAATCCATTTTATCCAATAAAATTTCTAATGGTGGGAGAAATTATTTCTAATATTGACACACAAAAGTTGTAAATACTTTTGTTTATAAAAAATGCATCATTAAGAAGACAAATGATTTTATTGCCATTTATTTACTCGTAAAAATCCCTAGATGAAGGATAATTTATTTTTTGAATATATTATCTAAAAATTTAATTAAAAATATTTTCCATTAATGATTTATTTAATTTGTATTGATTAAAATAAATTGTTCACATGAAAAATTGTTTTGAGAAAAATATATCTTTTCACCATAAATTTTTTTTCTTAACTTATAATGATTTGATAGTAATTTTTTGAATTGTAATTAATTATTAAATATTTATAAATAGTACTTTCCAATATGATTAATACTCTAAATAATAAAAATTTATTTTTGAATAAAAATACATAAATTAAAATAGTGTTTGTAAACAAAATATTAACTTGGAATTATTAGGCTTGTATTTTTTATCAATGATCTATAATTTCATGTATTTACTTAATTGATTATATTTATTACTTAAATATTATAAATAAATTTCATTTAAATGATTCCATAGAGTTATTAAACTTAAAGGAAATATATAATCGAATAAAGAATATCAAAATAGTCTCTTTAGAATCAATCATATTTTCTTAAGTGAATTCGACCCCTTGTATTTTATTAATTATTTTATTTATCAATTATAATAAGTATCTATTAATTTATTCCAATATTTATGATATAAAATAATTATTCACTTTTGTTCAGTGTTTAATGTATCACAAGATATCATACACATTAATTTTTTTAAGAGGAAAATTTATTCTGAAATCACAATGTGTTATATCCTATTCCTTTAAAATAATTTCTCACATGAAATTATATTATTCTTCTCATTATGTCCTTGGGTCCCCTTGTAGATTCCTAAATCTTATATTTTCTCCCAAAAAATTTGACAAGGTGGGTGATCTAATTTCACAATACTTTATCTCTTCAATCTAGAATCACCACGAGTTGTTTATCATAAGAAAGATTATGCTCTAGTTGTATGTAATATGAGTTCAATATATGTAAATGATTTGGGTTTTAATTCTTAAAAATAAATTTATGGAACACAGAATGAACTTTGGAGAGGTTTATTAGAAGCTCCACATGATAGGATACCATCCCTATATGATCATGAATCTCCAAGGGATCGATATAATAATGGATTGACTTCCTATTATTTCCAAATCCAATAACTTTCATCCAAGTAGATATCTATAGGAATACCATATCACTAAATTGAAACTGCATATATCATTGATGATTTTAAATATAATTTTTTCTATTAAATCTGATATGCTCTAATGTGATGCAGAATGGATCTATCCATCTCATCCATTTTCTGAACTAGATTAGGTTATAATAGCTAATGTTATCTAACTTTATCCCTATATTTTTGAGTTAGGAACATAATTCCCTATAGGTATTTGTAAGGATCCATTTTAATAATTGAGTGAAATCTATTATTGGTTTAAAATTTTAGTATAGGAAGGTGTTATTCCCAATCTCCTTTAATACCCATAGAGAAAGCTCTCAATATATATTTTAGGGTTTAAACATTAATCTTAAACTAACCATTAGTCTAAGGATGAGATGAAATTATCAAGTTTAATTTTCCCTTCAATTATTTCTGAAGACTTCCCCCAAACATTTTGGTAAACCTAAAATCTCAATTTGAAATAATTGAGATTCATAATATAAAAAAAATTAATAGTTGCTTAATGTATATCACAATATAACTGTCACGTGAGAAATATTCTCTAGTAGTAATGAAATGGTTTTCTTTGTAAGCTGATAAAAAACATCCAAAATTTTATTATGACCTTTAAATCTCATAGTGATTCCCATGATGAAATTTATGGAGATATTTTAACATTTCCATAAAGGTATGCAAAAAAATATTTCATCCTATTATCCTTTCGACTTTCATCCTTGAATTCCAAACAAAATATGAATCAAGACTCATACTATAGTTTATTCCTTTTCATGTTGTACCATTATAAATTTACCATGAGATCTCTATGAAAAATTTTACTTCTATGATTAATATAGCTTGATATACTGTGTTCTTCATCAAACAAAACCTTATTCAATTATGGTATTGTATTGACAGATATCTAAGTCAATAATCCCATAATTTTAATGATAACCCATTGTCATGAACCACTATTAAATTATGTTCTTATTATCCTAATAATATTCTATAGTGTCACTAATTAGGGTCTATCTCAAGGTGGATTTTCCTACACATTGAATTTATATTGTAAATATTAAATTCATAATAAAATAAAACCAACTTTTATAAAGATGGGGGGGGGGGGGTTGAAAGATTTTTTTTAAAAGGTTGGGGCCGAAGCCTCAATTTATTATTAAAGAAAAGACCTCTTTAGAGGGTATAGGGAGACCCAATACATAGCCCGAAGGCCTAAGGCCAAGAGGCTTGAATACAAGGCTTGAAAGCCCAATTTTTTGCCCAAAGGACCACCTGTGAACAGTACTGCTACAATACCCCACGCAACTACAGTGCCTGCTAGAGTACCACTGCCGCTACAGTATCCTACAATAGTTCCTCTGCCGCTACAGTGCCCCCGCTACAGTGCCCTGCTATAGTACCTGGAAATTTATCCTTTCCCAGATTTGAACCTGGGTCTTTTGGATACCAAGCAGGAGCCTGTACCACTTGGGTACAGGCTTGTTGGCAGGGGGGTTGAAAGATGCATGTAATATAAATATAAATATAAATATAAATATAAATATAAATATAAATATAAATATAAATATTAATATAAAAATTCAATTCCAAATATAATGAAGTTAGAATAACTCATTAATAAAAGTATTATTATGAGTTCATAAGGAATTAAATCAATGTTCTCAAAGGGTTCTCAATATTTGATTCTATTAGGTGATCAAGACCTATCACTCCTTAAATTATCATTTGAATTGGGATTATCGTATACTGATTTATTTTCATATAGTGAAATTATATTCTTTATATCATATGGGATACATCTTCACTAACCATAACTACCTATTACATGCTATAACATATGCATAACACAAATAGTGAAAGGAAGGATGATTGATGAACAAGAAGAAAAAATAAAACGATTGAGAAAATGGGGTGACCTCTCATGATAGTAGTTTTAAACATTTAGAAAATTATTATAATTTAATAAATAAAAAAATTATATTAAATAAAACTCATTTGCATCACTTCTCCCTCCTTAAAATAATCACTGAGGCTAGTTATTCATTTTCAGTGGAGTTGAGAATGGAACTTAGTGGGAGAACACATAAAAAGAAAATAAAAAAGATAACAGAGATATGAATGAGTAGAATAATATATATTAAAATTATAAAATAATTAAATCATATAGAATTTATATAAAGATACTTAAAATGTAATACTAATGATACCAACCCCGTTAAATGTTGGTGGAGTAGAAATTTATAAGGAGAGGGGAGAATAATTTTCACTCTAAAAGCATATTCCAAATCATAGCATGTTGTATTCATATTAAATGGAATAATTTTAAATAGTTTCATTTTTTTGATGGTGTTATACATTTTCTTGAGTGTTCACCTGCAAAATCTCAAAATAATTGGCCATTTATTGGAGTATTTGTAGTAGATTTACTTAGGAAAATAATTCTACCATGGTGATTATTTAAATTTCCATCCACGAAGTTCTCTTGAATTTATGGCCTTGATGGATGTGGAGTCAAGAAATTTCACAATTAGTAATGTTTTTATTTAGACTATTATATATATTAATGTTTAATTTTAGCTCAATTGGATTGGTACATTGTGAGATATAGTCCCATCCTCAAAATCCATCCATTTTGTGCATAGATTTCAAGACTCGGATTGTCAGATGATTTTAAGCCCATAATTGTGAGATTTTTATTCAGTTTTTGTTGAATTAAATTAACACAAAAATATATTAAATACTTAAAATAAGTAATTTCATAATTTTAATTAATGTATAAAATGTTCTAGTTGACATAAAAATGTAATGTATATATTTTAAAATACAAAATTAGGCCATCTTAGTGATTAAGATAAAATTAAAACTAAAACATAAAAATGTGAAAATTGACCAAAAAATAAAACAACACTGGGATTAGAAACATTTAACTATAGTTTAAATGTGTGAAAATGTTATCTTTATCACTCCCCCAGACTTAACCATTTCACACTTAGAAAATCATCAAATATCGAAATCAAAATCCACAAAATAATCAAAAAATGAGAAAACAACCATGATATTTTAGAAAATAGATTTTCAACATGTATCATATATAAAAAATAATTCCATTTAATTTTCAAACCGCACATTTAAATTCTTACAAACTCAAATATCCTTCCTTGGATTGATCAAAAGCTACCTCACAATGAATTTTATGTCACTATTCACTCAAAAGAGATTAAATCTAGAGTAATGATCATAAATGGAAAATTCATGTATTACCATAAAATTTTAACAATACTCATATCTCTCTATCATGAGTCAAAAAAATTAATTTAATCATGTGTTCTTTTCGAAGTATTTTTGTGTGTCTTAGGGTTAGTAGAAAAAATCATTTAAAAATTAAGGCTGAAAAGAGGAGGTTGAAATTTTAATAAAAATTCATGTATATTCTAGTTAAAACCTCGGAAATGCCTCACTCAATTCCCTTTAAAAATCTTAAACACAATTACAACACATTTTGTGACATGGTACACAAGTCTTGTAGTGATTGCAATGAATGTTTTTATCCAAATTCACCCTATTTTTCAAGTTTTTACTTTTCTTTTAATATTTATGATTTTTTTCATTGAGGATTAGATATTAATTGAATATAATGAATTAATTAAAGTTAATTACATTTCAAAACATCCTGTATTATGAATAACTCAAGCTCAACTCCACTTTTTTTTCTTCATTTTTCTATTTTTTTCATTTTTTCATATCGTTGAAAGAGAAAGAAATGATACAAATAAAGTGTAATTAAATGATTAATTATACATAGTTATGTCTTTATATACTACTAAAAATTATTGAACACAATTTACTCCATACAAATATGATTTATATATAATACAAAACACACGGATAGCCCTCCCCCCACTCTCAAACTTGATAACTATGATTTGAAATATGTCCCAAACTTATAATGAAATTCATGGAATCAAAGAGCTAAAAAGGTTAGATGTAAATGCTAGGTATAAATTAAATGGTGGATATCCAAATAGGCTCCTCAATCATTTTAAAAACATTTCATTAAATCCATAAAATTGAAATAGGAAAATCCGATGTTCTGGTTATCACACAAAATCTATGTTTCTCTTAAGAAAATGTGGGTATTTGGAAGAATATTTCAAAATAGTTCAGAATACCTCATAAGAATAAAAAAATATTTGAGTCAGTGTTTCATAGTTATTTATCTCAAAAATTATTCAAACTCATAAAAATGTTTGAAAATCAAATTCGAGCGAAATATTTCTATATCAATAATCATTTAAAATCCATTATTTTATGAATCAAGTCAACTCTATGGAAATAAATTAAAGTGTAAAAAATGATAAAAATATTTGTTTAATAAAAATATTCCTAAAATCAAAATGAAAAAAACACAAAAAAAACAACTGAGAAATTTGACACTTTCCCCCCACTTAAATTTAACTACCCCACATTTTAGCTCAAAAAATTAAAAATATAAGGTAATAAAATCAATATATAATGAAAGACACAACTTTGTTGTATTTTCTAGTGGAATACTTGATTTTAGTTCCCTGAAACTTCCAATTTAAAACTATAAAGTAACAAAAAAATAACATAAGAAAAATAAATAAAACTAAAGTGGAAAGAAAATAATAAAGAACATGGTTTATACCAACATGTGTGTGGTATGGTTTTGTTACCCTTGTTAGAAAATTTTATATGGTCATCCCAAATCCAAAGGCAGGTGTGGTTTTTTACTCATGAACCACCAGAGATGATTTTTCCCAACAAAAATGTGTATAATTCAACATTAAGAACCCTAAAAATATAATTTTTTCCAACTCCCTGAAGAGATGGAAGGGAGAATTTGAGATGCATAGGGGAGGAAAAGAATATAGGGGGAACGCATTTTCTTGTATTATTAGAGGAGTGTTATCCATTGGTGGGGAATAAAATATAATTGGGTGTGAATTATCTTATGGTTTGGGTTCAGAAAATGATTCATTAATGATTTATTTCTCTTACATCATACTCATATAAACTAGTGTATAACCTGATCTACCCTTCTATTTTATCCTCAACACAAAAAAAATTCTTTATCTTCTTCAACTAGGGCTTGTAGTAGTGGTATAGAATCTATAAAATTATAACAAGGAAGAAATTTTTTAATCCACAACTAATAATTATTTAATAATTTGAATCATTATAGATTCCATAATTCTAGAAAAATATGTAATTGGCAATTCATATACAAAATCACCATAAAAATCCATCATGACCTAATAAATGAAAGATATGAAATAATAAACATGGATCTGTTTTTTAAATTCTTATATTTTATTTTTTTACAAAAAATAGAATATGAATGATATTTGAAAACTATGAAATAGATCCAATTTAATGAAAGTGGATTTCCATGAAACACTATTCAATTAAATTATTATTCTTTTAATAATTTACCATAGTGGGACAACCTAGGGTCTATCTGAAGGGGGCTACTCACATGCACCAAATTTCTATTTTAAATATTATAATCTAACTAATAGAAAACAAAAATATATAAATATGGGTGGATTGAAATATTCATATCTTATAAATAATTAAATAAATATATCTAGATTCAATGAAAAATGTAATGAAGTTAAAATAAATAAATAAGGAAACTATTATTAGGAGTTTATAGTGAAATTAATAATTATTGTCAAAGGTTTCACAATATTTAATACAATGAGGATATTAATACCACTCACACCTAACATTCCCATTTAAATCTTTATTCACCTATAAGAAGACCTCTTTGTACAAGTAAATCATATTATGAACATTATGTTAGAGAATTCTTCACTGACCAACACTACACATTAGGTTAGTTCTCCATTTTTAGTGGAATGGAGAAGGAAACACCTTTGGATAACATATAAAATGAAAATAATTAGTTTAATAGAGATGTGAATATTAATATTAATATATATTAAAAGTATAAAACTATTAAAGAAAATATGAAACCTATAAATCTATTAAAAAATTACAACTAAGGTTTCCAACCCCTAGAAATAGAGGCGGGGTATAGAGAGGGGAGAAGAAATTTCACTCCAAAAACATACTCCTAAAGATGGCACATGGTATTCCAATTAAATAACCAAATTTGGGAAATTTTTCTTTTCAAAAGTTTTTCTAAACTTTCTTTCATGTTCAAAGAAAACATTAACAAAAAATTTACAAATATTTTAGGATTTATGGAAGATTTAATTCAGAAAAAAATTCATTCCCAATGACTGTTTTAATTTCCATGTACCAAGTTCTAATGAATTTAATTAATTTAATTAAGAAGAGTAATGAATTTAAATAGTTGATTACGTTGTTACCAATACTATTATTTACCTTAATGTAATATTTTAGCTCAATTGTTTTAGAACATTGCGAGATATATTCCCATGTCTAAAAGTAATCTATTATTTTCATATATTTCAAGTCATGGATTTTAAGATAGTGTTGTGTATAAAAATGTTATATTATGATTCGGGTCTAGTAAAGTTAAATGAATAAAAACATGTATAAAATCATATTAAAATATAATTTCACAATTTCAATTGGTCTTGAAAAATTTCTAGTAGAAATAATAAAGTAAATTTAAATAGTTTAAAATAAAAATTAGGCCATTTTGGTGGTTAAAAAATAATTACTACAAAAGCCTAAAAATGTGAAAATTTCCTTAAAAATAAAAATATGGGGGGATTAAAAATGTATAAATATAGTAGAAAATTTATAAAAATATTAGATTCATAACATTCCATCTCACTCAAGGTTGAATTACAGAACATTCCTTACCTTCTTTTACAGCTCCAAATCCTTTTATGCACCTCTTTAATCATCATATGAATGGATGGTTGGACATCCATTTAATTAATAAATTATTTTTCCAATTTCATAAATAATTCAAGGTCTATCATACTCAAATTAATGAGAATTGGATCTCTTTCAATCCTCACCATGGACAAGCTAACATAATCCTTCCAACTAAGAGCATCAACCTCTTAGTTTTCCTTCCAAGGTCTATAGTGTATTTAGAATTTATAATCTTTAATAAAATATAACCATATGATTTTGTTCACATTAAACTACTTTTTGTGTTAATATATACTTCATGGTTTTAGGATCATTATATTTATCACACCTTCTACCATATAGTTAATGCTTTATTATTTTAAAATAAAAAATTACTACCACCAGCTCCAAATATATAAAGGGTAATTTTTATCATGAACCATAAATTGAAATGAGATATACAATATAACCATTAAATTTTTAAAGGTAACACATGTAAACCCATTAAATAATAAATAAATATTTATGGAAAACCATTATCTAATACAAGGTAGTGTAAATAAAGATGAACTAACCAACATTATCTTCAGCTCTTTGAATTTTTTTTCACATTAATTTGTCCAAAGGAACATGGCCCATTTCTGTGTCATCTTGGTTAGTGGTTTGTATAGTTGTGAGAAATTTCTCACAAATCACTGATAAAATATAAACAGTCCAATAAAAATATAGATACAGGTTATATTGGTTGGACTGAGAAATGGTTCAATAACTTTCATCTTTGAAGGATCTGTCAATATACCATCCCATTCCAAAAAATGTTTATCAAGATACTCATTTATCTTAAAATATATGACAATACCATCTATAAATACTTAAAAATAATTAATTAGAAAAATTTTAACATATTTATTCATTAAATCCCTGAAGATAGCATGAGAATTGGTATGTCTGAAAATCATCACTATAAATTCATATTTTATATACAATGTACTAAAGGATTTACTAGGTATATCCTCTATTTTGAACCTTAATTTATGATATCCAAATATATGTTTAGTCATGATATTTGCGCAGTTGACCAAATAATTTTATCAATACATGTTTTATGAAACTTTTTCTTTATAATGATCTTGTTATCTTCCTGATATTAAATAAAAAATATTCACTGACCTGTATTTATTCTTTAAAAAAATAATGGGTTCTCCCCATTGTGATTCAATAGGGTTTATGAATCCATTTTCTTGTTTCTTATGGATTTCCTTCTTCAATTGTTGTAACTCAGTTATGGTAATTCTATAAGTAATTTTTGAAATAGGCAATGAACCAGGTTTTATTTCTATTAAAAACTCAACTTCAAATTTCATGGGAAGAATCTGAAAATATTTAGAAAATACAACTTCGTATTCTTGAAAAACTAGAATATATTAATTTTTTATTTTACCCTCAACCATTTGATCTATATATTCCTTATGATAAGGTACTAGGAAAAGTATACTTAAATTAATTTTCATTAGAAGTTTATTTTTATCCTTATACTGATAGATGATCATAACTTGATTTGAAATTTTCAATTTTACTTCCATTCCCTAAAAATTGAAAAGGGATATATTTATATAATTATATTCTATATCCAAAATCACATAAAATATGACGAGAAAGAGAATAACAATATACGAATGAATAAAATTCCCACAAAATTTTATCAAAGGGTAGTTATATAATTTGGATGAAATCATAATACCATTAGGAAATTTCACTAACAGTTCAATATCTAATCATTGGAACCATGATGTGATACACTTAAAAAATTACCCAAATATAAAAGTGTAGGTAGTACCATAAATAAATGTGACATTTAAAGTTAATTAATGAAAAATTAACGCACATTTCACTATTTTATTCTAGTTACCATCATTTACTTACCAAATAAATTTTAGTGTGAGTATCATGTAATAATAATAAGAATAAGAAATTATGTTATAGATAAAATCATTCCAATTATGTCATATATTATGAAACATTATTACCAACCTATAGAACTGTAGTTTTATCCTATATAACTTTCACTTGTTATAGGTTTTTATAAGTTGCATCCTCTCATTAATAATATCATAACCTAAAAAATAACTAAACCTATCTCCCATACAAATTAAAATGATGAATGATCATCAACATCAATCAAAATTTCCTACTCAAATTTTACCCATCACAGACATATCCTACTCCAATACTTTCCTCAGAACCTATGGAAATTGAATCATAAGAATGGGTAAGCTAATTTGATCAATAATGAGGAACATGGGAGATGAAATTAAATATGATAGGTGAGAATATGTTGAAAATAATGGAATGATAATATATTTAATGTACATAATGATCATTCCCAATGATATAAATTTCAAATCATAAGACATGGAAAAAAGAATTGGTATATAACAAAACATAAGTTATATGAGTGAAAATCGTCAAACAACCATGAGAAATGAAAGAATAAAATAGGTATAAGAATATTAAATAAGAATGTGGAATAAAATTTAGGAATAAATATATGTATGGAATCTTATTCCAATTCTAGTGACCAAGAAAATTATTAGATGATAGGCTTGGTATAACCACCCATGTAACTTCTTTTTCTTTGGTTAATTGCCTGTGTACCCTCACTATCTTGGGACGACCTGTTGTATACCCTTTGATCTCTTGATATATTTAAAATCCCCTAATGCATTAGATAGATATAAAAAATCCATCAATCACATAATGATAAGCCTTATAGAAGTATTCCATAATAACATAAGTCCATTCATCATTTCTTCCAGTCATAATTAACCTATTAAAAAGAATAAGTTTGATGAAAATTTCCTATGAATAATAACATAATACATAGAAAAAAATAAGGTAGATGGAATTATAATATCAAATCCCCAGTGAGGAATAATTATCATTAAATTATTATGACATAGATGTAAAATAAGGTTTTTAGAATAATTAAAAATATTTTTTAAAAAACACGATGAAAAAATCCTATTGTTTTGGAAACTATTAAAAACAAAAAATTTATACAATATTGGGATAATATTTTTTTTGAAAAACTATTTAAAATTTAATAATAATCTTGATATTTATTAATGATCATAATGGGGGTAAAATTTATACAAGGGGTAAATGATAAAAAAACATTTCCCCCTACTTTTATAAAAAAGAAAAAAAATAACTTGTACAGAATACGCCAACCAGATTCCTACTTCTAATCATTTTAAAAAGTTTAAGATAGTTGATCATGAACTTAAAAATATTCCATGTATAATGAAGAAATTTTTTAATATAGTATAAATTATATGGATAAAGAGATAAAATACTCCCAACCAAATGGAATAAATAAGGTTTAATTATCCTAAAAAAATCTTTTGGTATTTTTGATTACCATGGAGGGGAAATTGAAAAAAAAAACACTTGATATGACTAGATAAAAAATATATATATATGGGTTTTAAGAGACAAATGAAATAACATTAACCAAATGTAAATTGAAACATAAACAAACCTGATAAAAATTTATATTTTTACACAAAATAATTCCTTGATTTTCCGCTGAGTTGAAAAACTATAACATAATATATAATAAAATTAAATTTATTATAAATATAAATTATAATAACCTTTTTATATATCTTACTTTATACTAGTCAATTATAATTTTTTATTACACATTTATTAATAATTCATTGTTAAAATAAATATTTTAGTATTAACTATTCTGTTTTCCATGCATATTTCAATTTGATGATTTTGGTCTTCATAACTAGTTTATGGTTATAGAATATTAATCAAGTAAAAAATATCATATTTGTTTATGAAATACAATTTTATAAACATCAATATAATATGGTAATGTAAAATGGAATACATCATTTCCTGGAGGTGGTATTCCACACTAACACATGAGTGATATTTTCGTTATTTAATGGATGGAAAGAAATGAAGGTGAAAAATAATTTATCAATATAGAATAATTATTTTGTAAAAAATATCAAATATATTCCTTAAATCCATATTTATAACTATCTATGTGAGGTTGTGACAAAATATTAAGTAAATTGCTTCATAGAGGTGGTAGTTCGGATGTATGAATAAGTGATATTTCCATTTTGCATTAGATTGAAGTGAGGTAGATAATAGTTATTCCATAAACATAATAAAATTTTAATATAATAGTGATAATTATTCCATTATGTTGTGGTGATTAGAAAAAAATTTCTAAGTGGTATAAGATTAAATATATTTAAAATAACTTGATCCAGTTAATTATCTCCCCATTTAGGTACTTTTCTTTAGATTACACTTTAAGACTTCCTAGTTATGTATTTTGGTTACACAAGAATCTATACAACATGGGGATGAGATTTGGGATGTGATTTGGGAAGATCTTGGTTGAGCTAATGAAAGTGTGTAGATATATTAAGAGAGGATTTCCCCTTTCATATGTGAGAAAAGTGGATCCCTTTAAAATATTACAAACATTTAAAAATAAAATATGTTATCCCTATATAGAGTGGCACAAAATAGCCAATTTTATAATATAATGTGATGTAAGATGAAATCAACTCAACTAATTTTATTAGAGATGTGTAATAACCAAAAATATTAAACTTATGTTGGGGTTTATTTTAATATATTAGCATTGATAAAAGGGATATAATCCCAAATGAATGCTCAATTTAGTAGTCTTGTAGATCTGGATACATACATGATACCCATTTTACATTGAGAAATAAAATATAAAACATACCAATTGAAAATATTTTTCATTATTTAACTCATTAAAATAATAATTATTTATATCTTGTGGAAACCAAATGAAATAAATGTGATCTCATATGCTTAGTAAGAGTTACATAGAAAAGAATCTATCATAATTTAAGAAGTAATAATCAAAATTGTTGGGTAAATTACTGAAATCACTTTAAATTTAATCAATATCTTGAGCATGAAAATATCCATGAATAATATAAATGTATTAATCTCATTGATAGTAATAAATAAATTCAAAAGGATGGAAATTCATAATACTGGATCTCCTGATCTTAAATTTCATGATATATATACCATAAAGACCTTGCACAATGTTATTTTAATTTATGTGTAGGTATACACCATGTAACATCCCAAGTAAGTAATGAATAATATATATTTTTATCTATGTCTATTAATGATTAAGATAGTGTTATAGAGGCTTAAAATGAAAATAAATACAATCTTAGGCATGGAATACACTAATATTCTTAAAAGATTGTTTTACTGCCTTTTGATGGAAAACCATTTTTGAATCTATCTTTTGACAATTTTATAAACTATATTTGTCAAAATAAACTTATTCTTTATTATTGGGACATCAAAATTTACATTGTGTGAATTTTTGGTATTTTTCTGACAATGTTCATTTTTTAATGAATAGTGGAAAATACTGCATTTTACATCAAAGCTACTTTTTAATAAAATTTATTTATATGAATAGATTATCCTTTGAATTGGTTTTTAAGTGGAATTAGAATATATTTTTACCTTTTAATCCAATGGTGGTCATTGGAATCAATTTCACTTTGAAATTGGACTTAAACTAGTGTCAATCTTTTAATACTTATTGATTCATAAAAACACGCTATTTGTCATGACAGTGGGAATTAATTATTAAATTAATTAATGTGACTTATATGTTTTTATTTTTTTAAAATAGACTTCATTTTTGAATTCGGAATATCAAATATAGATTAGGGTGAATTTTTGGTAATTTTCTGAAAAACATCAATTTTTGATGAATTGTGAAACCACTAAGTGGTACTTATAAAAAACTAATTTTTCCGTTTAAATGAAATTTTGCCATCATTGTGTTTGGAATGTCAAAAATCCGACATACATGGTTGTCATTAAGAAGTAAAATGTGGGTCAATGGGATTAAAATAATTTTTTGGTGAATAGTAACTTATTAAGTTTTTAATCGCGATTAGTGGTAATTATGGTAGTTTAAGGTATAAATAATGCTTTAATAATATGAAATGACCTAGAAACATGTCCCAACCTTATTGGTTGTGTCATGGACGACCAATACAAGACATGTGTCAACTTGGGGACCCCATGGAGACACATTGGTTGGGAAATGACATAAATAACGTTTTATTAAATGTTAAAGTAAAAATGACACAAACAAGAGATGTTTTACTAAAACAATTTTTACATGGGGTTATACAAGTCAGATTTTTGATTATAAATATTCATTGGAAATATAAAAATATTTCCTACATCATAGTAGTTTTTTTTTAATTTTTAGACTTTAAATAAATTAAATTATTTATGACATCATGATGATGCAGTGATGACCTCATTATTTAACGATTTAAATAAAATGGAAAGATAATGAAAAATCTAAAACCTACACATGTCTAAAACCAATTGGATGAGTGGATTTAGAAGACTTATCACCTTATCCTCGAATTATAGCAATGTGGGACCTTTTGAATCCGAAACTCTTTTTAAAATAAAGTAACTTATCTTTACTTTCCAAAAGTGCCCCTCCTCTCCTCTTATAAAAGGCCCCCACCTCTACCTCATTTCACACACTCCTCAAGCCTTTGGCTCGGCCAAACCCTGCCCATTTACTCTCTCCACATCCCTCTCCTCATCTTAGAGGATTCCCTTTGGGAATAATCCTTTAAAAGGAAGCCTTTAGGCTCAAATCAAAAGGAGTTACACTTTTAAAGGTAATTGATTCTCTCATGTTCATTTGTTTTATTTTGCTTCTCCAACCCCCTAAACTCTTTTTATTTACTTCTTTTTTAACAACACCAGTATCTTAAATATACTAGGATGTTGTTATAAGATTTATTTTAGCTACACTCTCACACAACTACATCAAATGGTTAAAGAACATACGGTTTCTGTGGATGGCGAAATTCTGCCTCCCGAAACAATGATTGTTCAACACTCATTTAACACCTTCAAAGGTGGCCATTATGATGTCACTATTTTTATATATGATATGTTTATTTTTTCCTTAAGATTCTATTTTTTTTTCATTTTGGGCATACCTTTAGGGTTTCCATTATGGGTAAACACGATATCTTCATTTTAGGAAGTGCGGACTACCGCCCCCTGAAAGTGATTTGATTCATTAATACCAAATGTGGGATGTGTTAAGGATAAAGTTAATTATATTATATATGTTATTATACTGGAATTATAATATACTCTTATATCATTATGATTCCATTCCGGAAAATACGAAATAGAAATGGAAGTAGCGTTCATGCGTTCGTACGGCTTACCGTCTCCATGAACGGTGCATTTCATTTCTTACCTCTAAATGTGATGTAATATTATAAATACATATATATGCTGAATATATATGATATAAATGTTATCCAAATCATTAATATCATTCTGGATATAACGAACCTTTGACCAAATTAACAACATGTAAGTGTAAGAAGTCTATTTTTGACTTAAGAACCAAATACCGACAAAATGAACATTATTAACTTAAATGATTACATGATGTTCATAACATGGTATAAAAGGAATAATGAACTTTAAAAAGTTTTATAATCAAGTAGAGATTAACTCAAGATTATTATTCAGGAGATTAAAGAACGATCGGGTCAAGTCGGATACGAGGTATGAGACTTCGTATCAATCTCCTTTCATTGAGGCATATTTTATTTTATACACAACCTTCTTTTATACGGTGTATAAACCCCTTTGACTTTTATGTTTATCCAAAAGGAATATTTTTTATATGAAGCGTTTTACTAAACAACAAAAGGGAATGTTTTTGTCGTACGTATGCGGCGACAATGACTTCTCCGCCGCCGTGACCATTATTTGAGTTTCGACTTCCTCTACAAGCCATACCTTCTTTTTAAAAGAAAAATAAATACCATGTTTTAATTTTCTTTTATTTTGGTATTGAAAATGGTTTTCATAATGTTTTTATATCAGTGTGTTGTATTGATATCTTGTGATTGAAAGGTGGAAATGTTATGTTTCCTTTATGCATGTTTTATATGATATGATTATGTTGAGGTTCTTGGGCATTATTATGAAGACGGGTGGTTCCGTGATATACTAAGGGTGGGTGAGCCCGATATAGCTCTCCAATGCATTGGGTAACGCGAAGGAGTGAAACGTTAAGGTTTCTCCGAAGATATTTTAGGGAATATACTGTGATGGGTATTCCAAATGTAACCAAGAGGGTTACTCCCTATGTAATAATGTTATGAATGCCTCAAGTTACCTTTATGTCTTATGATTTCTATGATTTATTCATGATTTGATGAGGTATGTTAAAGTGCTTATGTTTTATGGGTAAAGTATGATCTCATCATTATGTATATATGTACCCATGTTTCCTTTCCATATTTTTATATCCCTTACTGAGCTTTTTATGCTCATCCCAAGTTTTTTTGAAATTTTTTTCACAGGTCAAGGGAAAGGTACATGATATGATGATAGTGTCAAGGAAGTGTCAAGAATGAATCCATGTTTTATTTTAAATATGCTTCCATTGATGGGAATGAAGAATACTATCTTTATGTAACCACTTTGTTTATATGTGGAATGTAATGCAAGTTTTATGATCTAATTCTCTAAAACTCTAAACCTGAAAAGATCCTCAATGTGTAATATTGTAATAACTCAAGATTAAGTAAGGTTTAAGGCTGGGGCCTTATACACCAAAACCCATTTAATCTGTCCAACTGATTTCTATCATGATACTCTCTATGTATCAATGGGTTATCAATAACTGAGCCACACCCATAACTAAATTTCTGATGGATTCTTCATATATTTAATTATCAATTCAATTTATAAAAAAATGGCTTATCAAAAAATATCCATATCGAGAAAAAAATTTATTTATCAAGATGTTCCCTAGTTAATCAAATAAATTTCATAGCAAAACAACATGTGAAAAACTAGTATATAGTTTAGAAAATAATCATATCCATTATGCAATGATTTTGGATATTTAAGAGAAACATAATTTCCAATGATCACAGGAAGGTGAATATTTCAAGAGAAAGTTAAGGACCAAAAAATTAATTAGGGATAAGAGATGACCATCAGTTCATCAAGAATATAGGTTGTATAAAAAAATC
Organism: Viscum album; assembly: GCA_963277665.1. Lineage (NCBI taxonomy): Eukaryota > Viridiplantae > Streptophyta > Magnoliopsida > Santalales > Viscaceae > Viscum > Viscum album. The sequence goes on from OY728121.1 coordinate 1,301,145,292, forward strand.
ATGTCCTTTGGAAAGATAAATAAAATGGAACTAAAACATTAAAATGGTGTTTTATTAAATTATTTTCTTTATAAAAAAATTGAAAACATATAGAAGAAACTAAATTCCTCAAAGGTTTATTATATAAAACACATAAAAGTAAATAAGTGCGTAATACGAAATATGTCTCAATGGAGTGAAAATAGAGATGAAATCTCTTACTTGATGCTCCCTCTTAGTTGTACATGATTTAATCTACAATATATTAGTTTTAAACATTTTATTAATTAATAATAGGAAAATATTAATTTATAATATCATATATTATTCTCTTATAACATATTATCACCCATTTATTAACAATCCTTCATTATAATCATTGCTTTGGGTGTTATCTGCTTCATTTTTCATGCATGTTTTGTCATGAAAGTTCTAGTTCATGTGTGTGGGATATATTTAAATCATATATAGAAATATATTAATGTTAAAAATATAATTTGGATTCATTATATGCATATTTTTAACTGTTCTTTAGTGTTGGACATGAAAAATTAATCACATCTCTTTTGGGAGATGGTGGGTCGTATGTTTACATGATCGACGTTTGCATTACTTTAATGGTAAAAGGGTAATGAATTATAATAAATATTAATTTTATAGAATCAATATCCTATCATAAGAATCATATTTATCAATTTTTTCATAATTAGTACTATACTTGTGATTCAATGATGGGAAACAAATGAAATATGTTCACGATGTGATAGTCCACCGTATATATGAGTGCCAGATTTGTTTCCCATTTGATGGAGAAAGAAATGAATAAATGTTATGAAATTAACTTAGTGATATATAATTATATTTGAGATTATAATTTTATTATATTTTAATTTTTAGGACATTATTTAAGATGGAAAAACAATAATTCAAACGAAATAGCTTCGTTAAGATGATTACCACCACTTAGAGATACCTCCATTATATCTATTATTAAGGGCCTTAGGGTAGGTATTTTGGGAATAAAAGAAGATATAGAACATGTAAAATAATTTTTGCAAGATATTTTTTCACATTTTTTAAAGATATATTTTCAATGTGGGGAAAGAATATAGGGTAGGGTTGTGCTTTTAAAAGCGGGGAAGAGAACACACTTGAAATATTTAAAAATAATAATATATATTAATGTCTTAACCATAATAAATTGATTAAAAATGGATAATTCCCCAATATTAAATGATATATGGTGGAAATATGTTTAAAAAATATAAAAAATATAATTTTTAGGTCATTTTTACCTTTATCTCTTTAGTCCGACCCACAATAAACCTTTTTCAACCTTAACACCAATGATTTTTTTTATTTTTTTATTAGTTATGAGAAATAATGTAAATGTCCCCAAAATAAAATATGGAAATTAGGATTCCAAATATGGATTCCATTTTATCAAATTTAATTTATGTAATCGGAAGAATATAATTTTATGGTAAGACAAAAAATGTGATAAAAATGATTTTTTTGAAAAATGTATTTTTAAGTATAAAAATAATTTCATACCAATTTAAATTATAAAATTAATTTAAAATAAACTAATTTGATTATAAATAATATAATTAAAAGTTTTTTTATTTGAATCCATTTTTTTAAAATTTGAACATTTTCAACTCTTGAAATGAAAAGATAGTTTTCAATAAAAATAACTATTTTTCACTTTTTATTAAAAATTAAACTTCTCATACAAATTAGGAAAATTAATGAAAAGATAATTTTTATGTGATACTTTAAAAAATTAAGTTAATTTTTTTAAATTAATTTTAAAAAATTTAAATAATTGACTTATTATAATTTCTTACAAAAATTAATGAAAATCCTCTTTGAAGAAAGCGTTTGTTTATAAAGAAAAACCGACTTTAAAAATAATTGAGTTTTTATACCCTAAGAATTAATTAATAAATTTTTATTGAATATTACCTTAATATATATATATATATAAATATTTAAAAATGTGGTTATTACTATTCATATCACCCAATTCAATGGCTACGTTATAACGATCATATTTGAATAATAATATTTCTTTGTTTATTTAAACCAAATGTTGCGTGTTGTATACACTATACAACAAAATTTTGATTCAAAATATTAGGATATTTAAAGAGATAGTATTATTAAATATTTAGTTCCCTATATTTTATTTTTAACCCCTTTAACCCATTATATCCTTGACTATGATTTCTTATCTTTTGTTTTGATAACAATATTTTTATGAATAAAAATAAAAATTAGATTATAACCAACTTCAGAAATTGTAATCCTAAATATGGAATAAATTTTATATGATTTAAATTATAAATATGTAATATATTTATATTAATATTCATGCCTTAGATTAGTATAATGATTTTTCATAAAAAAATTATCTTTAAGAAAAAAAATTATTCTATTCACATTGAAATCATAATAAAAGCCTTTTGAAGAATGAAAATTTAACATATTGAATACGTTATCTACAAATTTTATTGAAAAAATTCAAAAATTATAATGAATAATAACATGAAAAATCCATAATTATATTATTTATTACATTGTTTCTTATTTCTTATATTTCTAAAATCTGTTAGGTTTATTTATTTTTTGAGAATTAATAAAAATGTTACATTACAGAGGGAACACTGATTCATAGTGTTAATTATTTCCTAAAAAACATGACTATTAAATTTTTTCTCATGTTACATAAAAAAACCTCTAAATATGGTATGTTGGTTCACCATTATTGAAAGGGTAACATTTTTATAGTTTCCACACATCCTTAGATCCAACGAAAAAAAATTTAAAAACACGGGATGAGAAAAACATGCTTGGTAAGGGATATAAAAATACAGGGACCCAATTAATCCATTTAAAAGCATAAAATTCCATGATATTGTTTATTGTTTCACAATAAAACTTTTAGAACATAAATAAAATATTTCCCCAAGAGAGTATACAACTTTTATCAATGAAAATCTTCAAAATCCATTAAAAAGCATTTAAAAACGAAGAAAGAATCATGAATAAATTTATTCAAAAAACAAACCTATCACATTTAAAAGTTCACAAAATTTCCTTACCTTATGAAATAAAATAATTTCTATAAAAACCATTAGCAATCATAAGATATGTATATTAGAAAATAATATTCATAATGCATGTTCAATCATGTTTAACCTACGTGCAAATTAACTAAATCCTAGTTAATTCATATGAGTAACCATCTTGGTTATCTCCCTCATTTTACTCCATTGAAGAATAAATAATTACTCAATGTATCATAGATCTATATCATACTCAACCATTATAATGAGTTATATCAAGCTCACCCATCATTATCTATAATGAATAAGTAATATATCACAGAAAAAATATGTGTATGATTTAAATTTTTCATCATTAAACCTTTGTAAAACTTATTTGAACCCAAAATAAAAAAAATCCCATTTTTATATAATCATAAAGAGAAATATAATTTTTCTTTTAAAACTATTAAAAAATAAAAAAATTCCCAATATAATGGTAAATAAATTTAATTTATAAAACCCAAAAAACATGAAGATTACTATTTATAATTAATAAAGGATATAATGGTGGGAAATTTACCTCATTACTTATATGTCAAAAACGTTCTTTTTATATATTGGTAACCGGGGTCAAAAGTTACCCATATAGAAAATGTTAAAAATATTACTTTTTTGAATATTTTTAAAGACAGTCAAAAGTTGTTGAAAAAGAAATTTAAATTAATTTGATGTATATATAAGAAAATTCTTGAAAAATTTTCAAGAATGTGGACATTGTGGAAAACTATTTGAATAAAATACTTTAAAACAAGGAATAAAGGAAAATCTCTAGTGGATTTGATAACTTTCACAAAAAAAGGATGATGAAGAAGAGAACATGAAATGTATTTTTAAACAAGATTGTATTTAGTAAATGAATTATAAAATCCATATATAAAGAATTTATTACACAGTAAAAAATAAATCTGGTGGGGAAAATGGAATAAGTCTGAATGAAAGTTAATTAAGAAAAGAAATTCATTACCATATCTCCCTAATTTCTCTATAAATTATTTAACTCTTATTCTTTTAAAAACCACCATTTGATAAACCTTAATAATTTTTAGGATTGTATTTTTGTGATAAAAAAATATCTTGGTCCTTGGGAAATCACTGAGAAAGGATTTTGGTCGATCTTCGTCGAGTTGAAAGGAACAAAAGGTGTGAAATTTTGTAATTATCCTTTACATAAAAATAATATAATGGTCATAATAAATGGAAAAAGTCACTTAAACTATTTAAATTCAAAACTAAGGTGATAAGGGTCAAAATAATATCATTCAAAAAATAATTAAGATGGGTGTTTGTGACCATATCACTTAGTTTTATCCATAATTAACCTATTTTACTCTTTTATCATTGAAATAATATTTTTTTGTAGAAGTTACTTCTCATAGTCACAATAAATTTATTTAAACACATTAATAAATTTTAAAATTATAATTGAAAATATTTTATCAATTTTTTATATTTAATTTTTAAAATAGATAAAATTTAATTTTAATAAATGTTGGTAAAGTGCACTAAAAATATTTTTTTGAAAATTTAATTTTTAATCATAAATATAAAAATATACAAAAATATAATATAATATTGATTCCAATATAATTATTTATATTATATTAAATAAAATTGATATTAATTTACTTTAAAACCAAATCCAAAAAAAGTTGAACTTTGAAATTACCTTATTTAGAGAAAATAAATTATAATTTTGTGAGAACAACATTTTTAACTATTCACTCAAATTTTGTTTTTGAAAAATAACACAAATTTATCCTAATCCTATTACGAAATGATGATTTAAAAAATTATTTTCATTTTTTAAAATATAATTTCTAAAACTGGATTAAATTATTTATAATATTGACACACAAAAATGTTTAAAACCTTATCTGAATCAATTCTAGGGATTTTATTAAAATATATTATCATGAAAGGAAAAACTATTTTATTATTAAAAATATCCTTTATTGGAAACCAAATTTATAAAAAGGGGTTATAAAAAATCCTTTGGAAAATAGGAGGAGGGTAATATTATGGTCACCTAGAATAAAACTTAATCAGTTTCCCACATAAGGAGAACATTGGAAGGAAGTGAAAAAACAGACATGGAGGAGAGAAATAAATTTTGAGGAATAATAGAGGGTGATAGAAAACATTATCATGAGAAATTTAATGAAAAAAATCAAAAATCCGAAAGTGATAAATATGACCATGAATTTATTATGAATTATGGTAAAATGATTTTTTTTCAAGATACATTTCCTTGTGTTGAGGGATTATTTCACACTCAAAATAAAGAGCATGAGAAAACAAAATTACTTGATTTCATTATATTTTAGAAGATAAATTCCCTCATTTTTTGGTCTTTTGATCAAGTTCCACTTCTATCTCATCTACCACTCTATGAAATGAAATATTCAAGATGAGTTTTTAATGTATAAAGGACTAAAATTAACTTTTATGGGATCGAAAGATCCATAAAATTATGAAACAATATTTCACCTATTTATACCATTTACCAAAAAAAAATTATAGAAAAAGATAAGAACATATCAAATATGAATGAACCTTTATTTGAGGAAATACTATGTTAATCCCTAACGTATCAATAATGATAACCAAATTTAATCTTTAAAAATTCCATATTTGGGAACAAGTCCTAAAATAATTGGGAATGAATTCTATTTTTTATGTTCCCCTAGAGGGTTTGACCCTCAACTTCCAGTGTTCCCCAATTTATTTGGAGGTGGTATATCTCTTCTCTTGCATACTAGTTCATATTGGTGTTATTGGGACTTATTTTGAATCTACTGGATTAGAATAAGGAAACATTCAATTCTGGGTGGGGATACTCGAGTCTAGTTTTAGCTGGATAGGTGCATGATGATGCTTAGGAAATGGTAGGTAGTCATATGACTAGAGAACAATGGTGAGGGATGGTATGTGGAGACCGGTGAAGGCAGATAATCAACTGATACAACTATTTTTGTGGGATTTTTATTCAACACTAGATAGGAATAATATATATATATAGGATCATTTAGGAACTGTATTTACATTTGATTCACTAAGAGTTTTATCCACCAATAAAGGTCTTGGGCCACTATGTCTTTTGGTCATTTAAGGGGTTCTACTAAACATATTTAAAAAGAGTTTATTTCTATAATAAAAATGGGTATTAACCAAAATCTATTTATAAAAAATATTACTTAAATTAATATCCTTAAAATCATTAAATTATTGTTTACCAAGTTTCAAACACAATAATTTGAAGGAATTTATCACAAATTCTTATGAGATCAATTTAATATTTATCAACAAACAAAGTTAATCACTTGGAAACTCACAAGCTATAAATTTATATGCACTAGTAATATAATCAAAAAAATAATCTAGTCATTCCCATAAATATATTTAATCACTCTAAATCATAAAAAATCATATATTCTTATAATTGATAACTCAACATTTATTCTTTATATAAAATCTCATCTTATCCAAAAATATTTCCATTTTCCTTTATCAAATAATGATCCTAAAACAGTGAACGTTTTCAAAAATATATTTAGTTACTCTATCCCCAAATCAATTTTCAAACCTAGGGTTATCTATATTATAATACATTTGTTCCCAAAATATAATGACCCCATTTCCTAATTAATTATAACTCCCAAAACATTAAATATAATTTTAGCCCAAAATGTTACCAATACCTTTAAAATTATGTACAAAAAATATAAAATCATTTTTCCTTAGATATATTTCTCACTAAAACAAAAGTTAAACATACTGGTTACATATACAACAAATATAAAATAAAACTCAATAAATGTCTCCCAAAGTACTCTGATCACATTAAAATTCAAAAGGGATATTAATTTCATTAAAATTATTATCAACCTTAAGATTATTAACCAATTATTGAATATAAAACTCCAAAAATATCCTTATATTGATCATATTAACCACTAAATATATCAAAATATTTACTTTTATATAAGTTATAATTATCCATAACATTGAAAAAATCTAATTACATGATTTTTTAAAAAGGATTAAACTTCCTCCCATATTGAGTATCTTTTAGGATTAGATTTTTTGAGAATTGGGAAAGACATTACAATACACAAGGAACATTGAAATGAAATGTCAATTTTTTCCAAAAAATAGGATTCATGAATATGAACTCATGTATCATTAAAAAAAATTCTTCATATTTTTAGAAAATACTATATAGTGGAAATACTGAGCTTGATATAGTTTCTACAGATTCATATATCCTATTAAAATAATTTTAAAACATGGTATGGGAAAAAATATTAGCCATGTATATAATAATAATGTATTACCCTTAGTCTATGGAAAAACATTAAAACCCATTATAATGTTTAACATTTTGATAATATATCTTTGGGTTCATAAAAAAACTATCCACATAATAGGTTTGATATTTTATCAAAGAAAACCTTTGAAAATCATTAAAAGGAAAAAAAAACATGAAAGAACCAGGAAAATATATTTTTGAAAAAATAATTTCATATTTAAAGGTTCATGAACTTTCCATACCTTTTGAAGAAAACATTTATCAGATTTTATTTTCTCATAATAAACCCTTGTAAAACTCATTTTAACCCATAAGAAACAAAATTTCAGTTTTACGTAATAATATGGATAAATATATTTTCTCTTTAAAATTATCTATAAAATGAAAAATTAATCAATTTAATGTGAATTGAAATTACTTTATAAGACCTAAAATAATGAGGGGTAAGCATTATAATGATGAAAATACAAGATTTAAGGAAACTATTCTCTTGTCTCTTTCATAAATTTTGAAACAAAAGGTCGTTGAAAAAAAATTAAATGGATTTGTTAGCTACTTTTTAAATAGTAAGTGAATGATAAAATGAATCCCTAAGGTAGTTAATATACCAAATATAAAATAAAACTGGAGGTGAAAATGGAATTGTCTCAACAGAATGAAATTGAGATGTGAAATCCCTTACCTTGTCTCCAGAATTTCCATGAATGTTCTTTAACTTTTATTCTTTTGAAACTCTCCTTTGCATAAACTATAACCATTTTTAGGATGGTATTTTGGTGATAGATAAACCTCTAGGTCATGGAGAGTATGTTTTGGAAGGTATTTGTTTTGATCCTCGTCATGTTAAATGGCTCAGAAGGTCTGATAAACAGGGGAGAGGGGGATCCCTTTTTTAAAAAAGTTTTGGTGATTTTTTTTAAATATTTAGAAAATTAAAATTTAATAAATATCATGATCATTTAAAGTGGTAAAAATGGCCATCATTTAAAATCTAGGACATGATAATGTGAAAATAATTTCAACCATTAAAATTTATACTTGCTTATGTTTCATTTTAATCCTTATCTTTTGGTTTAACACCCTCATTATCCCTTTTTATGTTTAATCTTGGTAACACATTTTTCATTCTTTAAGGGTTGTAGATTTACTTATAAGGTGTAAAGTGGAAAAAAAATGGTCCAAGGATAATATTTTCAACCATTTACCATCTAACTTTTCCTAATTAATTTTTTTTATTTTAAATCATATAATAACATATTATTCATCATACAATATCATTAAAGTCATTTTACGACTATTAATTTTATTTGACTTCAAAGGAATAAATATGTCAATCTAATTAGAATATAAAAACATTTACCATTAATTATACATTATATTTACCCTTTTAATTTGTGACATACTACAATTCATCCAAAAAAATTAAATTTTATTATTTTTAAAATAATTTACAATGATTTTTCTTATGATTTGACAAGCGCTTTATGGGAATTTCATAAGTGTTTAAGGTAATCATAACACAACTAAAAAAGAAAAAAAATAAATATCATAAAAATAATGTATTAATATTAAAAATAACCCTTTATAACTATTAATAACATCTTTTTATCCCTATAAAGGAATATTAAAAATATTAAAATAAATAGACTGACATTTTGTTATTATCCTTTATTTAAAATAATATAAAGGTCTCAATCAATAGAAAATGTAACTTAAACAGTTAATATTAAAAAATTTGGTAAAAATGGTGAAATAATATCATAAAATAATAATTCATATAATATTTTTAACTTATCACTTAGTTTTAATCTTAAATAACATGTCATACCCTTTTGTCACCAAGATAATATCTTTACCAAAGTTACTATTCATAATGACCAAACATGTATTTCATCTCATTAATAAATTTTAACCACATAATTAAAAATATTATATCCATTTTTTATGAATATAGTTGTATAATTTGTGAAAATATCTTTTAATATAAATTCACAAAATGCAACAAAAACAATTTTTAGAAAATTTCATTTTTAAGAAAAAAAGTAAACTTATATGAAATCCAATTATAATGTTGATTCCTATCGAATTGTTTATAGTATGTTGAATAAAATGGATATTATTTTAATATAAATAAAAATCCAAAACATAATGGGTCTTTTTAATTAAATTATTTATAGTAAAAAGGAAAGTATTGTTAAAATTATTATTTTTCATTATTTACTCAAAAATAAATATTTTATGAATAATCCCAAAAATTTATCATAAAACTATTATTAAATTAGAATTTAGAAAATATTGATTTTTTTAAAATATAATTTATATAAGTGGATGAAATTAATTTTATTATCTAATCACCAAATGATATAAAAACATTTATAAGGAAAGTTTATTTGTGAAGAAAAAAATGAATATATTCTCAAATCTTTCATAAAAACCATAAGAAAATGAATTTGAATGAATTTGATACAATATATAATTTAAAAAATTAATTTTGAACATTTTTAATTTATTTTTAATTTATTCTGTTAAGGTAAAAATACATTGTTCATATAAAAGTAATTTTATTAAGAATATATCTTTTACCTTCAAAATATTTTATCTTTATTTATAACCTATTAATAATAAATGTATCAATAATTATTAATTTTATTAAAGAAAAAATTACATATATATTAGATAATATGGTCATCTCAATTCATACTCAATGAACCAATATATGGGTTATAACACCCATATTTAAATAATTATATTACTATAATATATTGTTAGTCATTTAAGCTCGATGTTGTGTATACTAAATTATATCGAATAATGTATTATATAAATAAAATAAATTTTAAAATATTGTGGTGTTATATTATACACCCTTAAATAATTTTCAACCTCACAATTTTATCTCATGTTTTTTAAATAAAGGGTACAAAACAATTTTAGAATAAATTGCAAGCAGTGAAATAAAATATACAGTGATGAATGTAAAAATATTTTTAATATTTAAAAATTACTTTTTTGATAACCCACATCAAAAAATGGGATAATAAAACTCATTTTAGGAAATGGTATAAGGTAAATATTAAGGTCACACTATAATCAAAATCACATATAGCAATGGTGTTTTTGGATTTAGGTGGTTTTAAATTCTTATACTTTATTAATGTTGGTTAAAACCTCTACTAAATATTCATAGGTGGTTAAAACCACTACAAGCTATGCAATTTAAAAACTATCTATTCAAAGATATTCTCAATCAACCAAAATCAAATAAATATATAATTTATACAAAAAAAATAATTAAAAAAATATAATAGAGATAATAAAATCCATTAATCAATAAAAATTTGATTATATATAATACTTCAAAAATTATATCAGTATTTAAAAAAAGTCATGTTTCATAAAATGAAAACTCAAACGCGAGTCCTAACTACTATACCAAGATTTAGGTCCCTCATCATCCATTAATTGATCACGATGTTACCCATAAACCCCTTCCCCAATTCATTCCCTTTGTTATTGCATTTATATTAGTTAACCACACCCTAGTAATGGACATATTCAGTGAATAATAAAACAAATACAACTCAAATAATATATGATTCGTTCAAAATTTAGTTTAAGTAATGGTATATTTATTAAATGAATAATTGGTACCTATGAAAATTCCAAAAATTATCATAATAGATGATAACCACAATTTGTTTAGAATATAGACGAATATCCTCAAACACTAAGTCATCCTTTCCATATAACAAGTCCAGGTAATATGGTGTATTTTCATATGTGTCCTTAATTATTCAATATAGGGAAAAAAATATCAGTATTGAGAAGTAAATATATGTGTTCTTATAATAAATCCATATCTTTCAATGAGAATTGAGAGATTTTTCTAAATTCTCTACCAAATGTTTGAAGTATTAATATCTTGTTATTATCCCATAATTTATGTGTATGATCATCAACATGTCCAACTTGATTTAATCTTGTCACTATAAAATCTAAATACATTGTGCACCGGGTTCTGAACACTTCAGTAAGGAAATATTCTATAATAAAACATTCCATATAAGATATTTTTTCATATAAGAATTTAGATGGTAATGATACCTAATGATAAAAGGTAAGAAATTAATAAAAAAAATTATGTATTAAATATTAAAAGTATATTATTTAATGGAAACATTATTAAAATAAAATACCTCTCTTTGGGATACATTCGTTGATAATGTATGTGTCCTCCATTTTTTTCTTATTAGAAGAGAATTACTATGAAATGAATCATCATATTGAAAAATTATGAGGGGCAATAAAATCTCCAAATGACATATCACTAGTACAATTTTTTCCTTATGTTTTATAATTAATTTGTGTTTAATGTATTCTCATAATGTTTTCCAAAAAATGTACATAATTTGATTAGAATGTAATTTATTTAATCTAGCAATGAATTATGCATTTCCCAAGGTAGAACTAATCCATAAATACATGTGATTCATGAATTCTCAATCCATGTAACTTACCATGATTCAAATCAATATATCTTGGAATATTACTAGATATCAATATGCCAACATTTTTATTATTTGATGAAAAAAACCTTTATGATGATTTTTCATTATAAAGACAATTGTTGGATACTTCCCATTATCATTTGCCTATAGATCATAGATGATATTAATTTCCTCTAATTTTTCAAATGAATTAAAATGATCCTTTTTACAAGATCATTAATAAATGTAATCAAAAAATTATAAGAAAAATTATTCTAAATACGTATAATGTTCATATTATGAAGTAACAGATTAAATTCCCAAAATGGAAGTTCAAAATATTCTTTTTTTTCTTCCATTGTTTTGGTCCAATTGCAACTAATTGTGTTCTAACTATTTTTACACATCCATTAAACTAAAACTTGTTTCCCATACCTATAACAAAATATGATAATTGTTTCTTGATCAGTGATCCAGATAATAATGTTGGTCATGCCTCAAATATGTTTTTCCATTGAAATGTGATTTATTAAGTAAAAATTTATGGGATATATCAAGGAAGAAATGATGACTCGTGAAAACCACTTTATTATATAAGGTATTAATTGAGATTCAAAAACAAATTTACAAATTGGAAAACCACTCTAGTTTGTATGTTCCAACCAGAAAAATTTCATAGTTCAAGAATGTCACCAAGGGTTCAAAAAAGGGATGCCATCATTTTTATCATTTTGAAGATAGATACATCAAATGTTTCTACACCATCATTTCATAATACTTGTAATTATTGAATAAGTGGCTAAAGGTTGACAGAAATTTCATTTCTAGTCATTTAATTTATACGAATAATAATTGATATGATGAATGATGACTATTGTATACACATCTTAGGAGGAAGATTACAAGGGATAAAAATAACTGGATAAATGTTGTAACTTATAATTAATGTCCAAAAATAAGTGAATCCATTTGATTCCAATCACAAACACACATTTCTTTGATCATAAAAGAAATATGGATGTAATAAATTGAAGTCTTTCATGCTTTTTAATCTCCTAGACATCACATGAACTCATCTTTATTATTATACAAAGCGTCCCCCTACATATTCTTTGTAGTTTTAGAGGACATAAATAATCTTTTCAAATTGTAGTTTTAAAATAATGTTACTTAAAATCTTTGCAATAAATTTATTTTTATTTTTTATTAGGGTAGTAGTATGAAGATTCAAATGGACATAATTATTTATTGATATCTATTGAGAAGTGCAATATATTTTTAACATTTCTCTATTCGAATCTTCTTTCCTATAGATTATACAATCATTGGGACATGTATGTGTCTTATTATGATTGATTCCAAAATTACTAATTGTCTTCTTCATCTCATAAATTGACACAGGGATCTTAGCTTTAGAAAATGCACCACAAAACAATTATAATATCATAGAAATTACTTTATTTGTATTTTCACATAATCATTTTCTGTGATATAACATCATCAAAAAAGGAAATTTTTAATATTTGACATAAACTTCATACAATTTAGGATATCCATCTGAAAATAATTTAGGAAAATCAATTGTTTTATTGGTTGAGTTTTCCATTGTATCTATTTCCTTATCATCATCCATTAATATGTCATCATCTTTACTAGACTGTTCTTCAGTTTTGGAAAAATCATTAGTATTTGAAGCAACAATAACCGAATGAACTAATATGTTACATTTTTTATGGATTTGACTTACTATCAAAAAATAGTCATTTATCACGTTTTCAATTTCATCAGGCACCATCAGAGAATTCTCTTGTTCATTTTATCAGTATAAGAAACTTCTTTAATTTTATATAAGGTTTTATTCTCCATTACAAAACCTACTTATATAATTAGGAGTAAATTATTTCAATTTATAATTCTAAAATAATTCATCACTCTTCATGATTGTTTTTAATTTTCAATTAGGCCATGGATATTTGATTCTTCTATATACCGATCGATTTTTAAATAAAAAATCTAAGAACATGTTGAAACCTATAACATATAGAGATACGTTTTACAGTAAGGTAATATATATTTTATCCATATGAACTTGAAATCCTATAATATCAAATATAAATTATAAATATACTATTATGTTTAAAAACAAAATATATAAAATTTGAAAATGTAATAATCAATTTCAAACTACCCATAAAACTCAAATAATTCATAAATCTAATAAACATGAAATATTGTAGGAGAGTTAGAATAGATAAATTATTAAACCTAACTAAATTGCATAATTATTCACCAAAATATAGAAAATAATCAAATAACTTGGATTAGGGTAAAATGGATATGATAAATATCACCCCAAATCACGAAAAGTGTAGAATGGAATATAGGCAGATTGGGAATTAGAGAGGAGGATGTCTCGTCAAGGATGAGAAGGTAGTTAGTTCATCGTTGAGAAATGTTGGTGGGGGATGTGATATGGGTTCATCTTTGAGATCCTTTGAGAGTAAGGATGGTAGGAGTCTCATGTTGAGTAGTGGAGATGGGGAGTCTAAGAATCATTATAATGTTTTGAGGATGAGGGTGTGGTAAGGTGTAGAGAAGGTGTGAGTGAGGAATTCAATCAATTAGTAGGGGGAGGATGAGAGTTTACATTGAGTGGGGGTGAGGAGGATGATAGGGATCAGGGTATAGGATATTTTTTTAAATAAAATGTATAATGGGGTTTTAAAACCCCCACTAAATTAATCTAAAATTTAATTATTAGCAATTTAGTAAAAAATAGTCATTAAATACTGGTGCTTTTGAAAATCATCACTAGAAAAAGTGACATGGGCCATTTTATTTGTATTTAGAAGGATATTTATTCTAATATTTCCCATTAATAAATTTAATATAAGAAAACCATAATTAAATCATCAATGATTTCCATATATAAATCAACCTTTATTATTGAAAAAAATCCTATCTTAGGAAAAAATAATTTTATTTAGCTTAATAAATATTATTCCCAATATTGTGAACTTGTTCAAAATTAACTTTAATCACTTAGTAATCAAATGAATTTTCAATCTATCGGTTATCAATATGATAAAACATATATTCTCAAAATGAAATAACCCTTTTACATAGTTAAACATAATTAACTTAACATCAAATATCATATTAACCCGAATGGTTATCAATACCTTTAAACTTATTTACACAAAATTATAAAATCATTATTCCTCAAATGAAATTTTCACTAATAGATAAGTCAAACATAAGGGTTACATATCCCTCCAAAATTTATTAAAACTCAATAAATGTATCCCAAAGTACTCCCATCACATAAAAACTCAAAAGGGGAATCTATTTATTTAAACTTATGATAATCCTTAGACATAGAAACCCATGATGACATCAAAAATATTAAAATATATTCCCCTCAATCATCTTAAACTCTAAACCAACTATAAGGTCCCATTACATAGACAACCCATAATTACATAATTTATAACAACACATGTACTTTATTAAATTTTTAGTATATTTTAGTCTTGTAGTTTTAGAGAATTAAGAAAAATGTTAAATTAAAACAGGGACACTAAACTTAATACGCATATTTTTCAAAAAAAAGGATTCATAAATTCAAAATATAGTTTCATTCAAAATAAATCTTCATCCTTTAATATGATTCACTATAATAGAACAATTGACCTTGTTATAGTTTCTATACATCCTTACATCTTATGAAAAAAGTTTAAAACATGGGATGATCACAATAACCTTAGTAAGGTAAATAAAAATAAAGGAATCCTCTTAGACTAAAGAATAACATGAAAACCCATGATAATTTTTACTTTTTACAATAAAACATTATGATGATAAATAATATATACCCACATGATAAAATCAATCATTTTTTAATAAAACCCTTTTAAACCATTAGAAATCATAGTAATCCCCTAAAATAATTCAAAAAATATTTCTTAAAAAAACCCCTTCACCATTAAAATTTCAAAATCTTTTCTTACCTTATCAAATAAAATGATTTCAATAAAAATATTCAGTAAGCATAAAATATGTATCTAGGATAATCATATTCATAACTGATTTTTAATTTTGTTTTACTTGTTTCTTAAATAATTAAACCTTAATTAATTCTATTGGAATAACCATATGTGTTATCTTCCCCATTTTTTCCTCTGAAGACTAAATAATTACCCAATGTGTTTGAGAGAATTTTCTGGGACACTCATCTTCATAGGTTTATTCAAGAACTGCCCCCACCATCTATAATAAGCATGTACTACATCATGAAAAAAAATCTCAAAAATATTTCACATTTTCATCATAAAACCCTTATAAAAAACATTTGAACCGATAATAAAAACACTTTTTATTTTCACATAATCAAATTGAGAAATATATTTTTTCATTAAACCAGTTAAAAATTTAATAATTAACTAATAAAACATGAATTGAATTGAATTTATAAAAATATAAAAACCTGAATAGTAATGTGTTTAATTATTAAAGGACAAGATGGTATGGAATTCGGGTAATGTTTTATATATTAAAAACATTATTTTTTCACTTTTGTAAAAAGAGTCACAAGGGACTTGTTCTAAAAATGTTAAAAAAATTATTTTTTAAAAATATTTATGGAAATTTAAAATTACTTAAAAATGAAATTTAAAATAATTTGAATTATAAGTAATAATAATCTTGAAACATTTTTAGGAACATTGACATGGAGGAAAAATATTTTAATTGAATACTTTAAAAATTGGTTTATGAAAAATACCTTGTGACTTTAGTAAATTTTGAAAAAAAGGATGTTGAAGAAGGGAACAAGAAATGGATTTGTATACTACATTGTTTTTAGTAAAATAATGATATAATAAATGCATAATAAAGCTCATACACTACACAAAAGAAAACATGTTTTAAAAATGGAATAAGTCTCAATGAAACAAAATTTAGATGAGAAATACTTTACCACATCCACCGAATTTCCATGTACATTATTTAACTCTTCTTCCATGGAAGTCTCCCTTTTCCAACACATTATCCATTTTCAAGATGGTATTTTGGTGAGGCCAGTATAATGACCCAAGCCTTTTACACATATTATTACATTCCTTTATGTATAATTAAACATCAAATTACAAGCCAAAAATCATAATTTCTAGTGTGTTGGAAGATTAGGTATATAATTAAAAACCATAAAACCAAAATTAGAAAATATTTTATTTAATATTAATAATTATCTCTTAAATCCATTTGAGTCCTTATATATACGTAGGATAACTTGGGGGATACAATAAAAAAATTTATGAGCTAAAAATCACAATAAGGGAATATGCATAAGAATAAAACATAACACATGGGTTAGAAGGCCTAACATGATGAAATAATGGGATGGAACATAAAAAAATTATGAATAAAAACATGTATAACACATGAACATATAACCATGAAATAATAGGAATATGGCAATAATATATAACATGACATAAGTATGAGTCAAGCCTAGCTACAAAGACATTGTAGATAAAGTCCCATAACGAAATTGGGTTCAATTATTGTCCCAATATGATGTCTCATGCGACTAAAAATTACCCAATGAATTGGAATCATATCTGTGCACACCCATCATAACATGTTCATGAATATGTTTTTCACATAAGGAATCATAGATAAGGAATCAAACAAAAACATAATTCTTACACATTGAATTAATTGGGTATCATAAAAATGTCAAAAGGTACAACAAAAGGAAATATCTTAAAAGTGTCCATTAAAGAAAGAATTTATATAATAAGAGTAAATTAATAAGTAATTAGGAATATACCCTCATATGTGATGTCAAACAGAAGTTAAAACATGTAAAAAGAGTGTTTAAGAAACCTTTTAAATTAAACAGTTCAGTACTCTTTAAGGAAAATTTTAAAGATTACTTAAAGCTAAAAAGGTATAATTTTTTGTATAAAACTAGAAATAAACCACAATAATTTTTAAGTTGAAGATGAGTTATTTTATAAAAATAATTTTTTATTAAAACATATTATGTATAGTACTTGAAAATAGCTAAGAATTTGGGAAGTTCCCTTTAATCAGGCTTGCTTATCAGGAATAATTGAGAAACACATCTTTTTAAAACATGTATTTCCTAATAAAATATGTATGATATGATCCATATACATGATTTTTGAAAATATAATCATAATTTATAATACTTACACAAAAATAAAGAAATATTACATTGGGGTAAAGCGAGAGAAAGAGTAACGCAAAGGAAAAAATCGAGGTTCATATAGAATGCCCTACCATATGTCTAAAGGTTTTAGGCACTTGATCTTAATCTAATATATAATAAAATTAAATCCATTAATTAATTAATTTAAAACATGTTATACTTTTATTTTATTTATCATTATTTTATTAAGTTCATTTATGGCCATTTTGATGAGTTATAAGATACAATTTCATTATTTGGGAGTGTCTGTTTCCTTAGATTTCATGATTAATTAATTTTATACCTGTGTAGAAAATAATGTAAAATGAGAATGGTTGTACAGAATTGAAGTTTTATGTTATTAATTAACATATATAATATTAAATGGTTATATAAGTCATTTGGTAAATTTTGATTAGGAAGAAGCATTGGATAAGACGTTAATGATGACTTTTTAGATTATTTTGGTGTTTTTTGATCCTGGAAACTAGTTTTGTTTTATTAATTAATATCATGTATATATAATGGTTCTAGAAAATTAAATAGGATTTAATAAATATATTATAATATTTTTTTTACCATATTTGTTTTGAAGGAGGGAATGGAAATTTAAATCGTTGTCGAACTTTAAAGAGATAAATTAATACATCACAGATGATGTTTTTATTCTTAGTAAAAAGGAGATTAGAAAGAAATAATGATGGATTATTCCATTAAAATTACTAAATTATAGTGTATTTAAGTTACTGGAGTTATCATAATATTTGGATGAGGGGATTTGAGGAGATAACAAGAAAATAAAATAACTTGAAAAGAAATTAAAAGAAATGAAAGTTGATTTTACCACTTGAATCCTTCTTCTTGAGAACATCTTTTGGGGGATTAGTTTTGGTCTTTTATTGAGACGAAATGATCCTTGAATTTGGGAAGGGATTGGGAATATGTTTTAGTAGAATTTTTTCATGTCACAAATATTCATAGGTGTGCAGAGAATATGTGATGATGGGTGATATTTATAGGGGAGAAGAGTAGTGTTTTCTCATTATTTTATTCATTAGTTTTTTAATTTTTTTCAAGGCTCTGAAGAGTATTAGAATTATCAATAAATATATTAAATTAATGAAGGATTGTTTGAGATTTTGGGATTACCTCTAAAATGCATCATCTATGATTCAATAATTCGAGTATTTAGCTTTTATCATAAATTGTCATATTTTACACTTCTCTAAAATTTCAAGTATTTCAGAAAAACACAATAAATTAACCCTTAACATTTTTTAATGTTTAGAATTAAAAAATGAACTAAATTTTATGAAAATAATTTTCTAAACATGGGAATATTTAATTTTTAATTAAAATCATCGATTACTCAAAAAATGAAAATTTTAAAATTAGAGCTGATTCTCTAACACTTTGAAAAATTAATTAAGGTCACATAAAATTATCTTATAATGAAAAGACAAAAAAATTAATTTATTAATAAATTTTATTAAAATAAAGCCTCTTTTAAATTATTTTATTAATTATAAAATTTTAAATAAACATTTATTTTTTATAAAATTACCAACATAAATTAATAATTTTAGAAATATTTATTTACTTATACTATGATATAATTATATCATATTGTCAATTATAATATGTATAAATTTTATTTATACTTTCCAACATGAGTTATCAATTCTATTGGTCGATTTACTAATCCTAATGGTCACATTTCTATTCCAAAGGTCAAGTTACTGTTCCATTGGTCTGATTTTATTATCTTCTAGAAATACCGATTCTTTCATTCATTCTTCATTTATAATGTTTATATTTTCATTTATATATGAGTTTATATGATTTATAATATATGAAATAATTATAAGAAGGGAATTTTTATTGATAAAGTCTTGGTTGTTACATTCTTCCCCATTATGAAATTTCACCCTCAAACTTCATTTTACATACTATGGTGAAGAAAACGGTGGGTAATTCTCCTTCATCACTTCCTTGAGTTACCATATCACCTCTTTTTTACTTATAGTTCCTCTATAGTATATTGACCAGGTGATTAGTGTTTTTACATAACACTTTATCTCTAAAATCCAAGATCTGTACTCAATTCTCCTCATATGAGAGATCATTTTCCAACTATACCATTTCTGAATTCAATACCTGTGAAGGATCAGATATGTGATTCCTCAAGGGGGATACATAAAATACATCATGTACTTGAGACATGGTAGGTGGATGTTCTAGTCAATATTCCACAACTCCGACATGATCAATAATAGCAAATGGCCCGATGTACTTGGGACATAGTGTTCATTTCTTCTCGAATCTCATGATCCTCTTCCATGGATATTTTTATAAAAATACCATGTCTCTAGCCTTAAAATCTAATTCCCATCTATGATTGTCTGTGCAAATATTCTGTCATCTTTGGGATACTTTGATATGATGCTGAATGGTTTTCTCCTATTATACCATTTTTTCGACCATTTTAGTTCATAGTAGTCTAATTTCAATGACCTCAACCTCACATTATTATGCTTTCCACCTTCTCCCATAAAGGTCTTCATAAGGACCCATTTGGATGCTTGAGTTAAACTATTATTATAGTAGAATCTGACCAGAGTCAAATTTTGGTCCCATCCTCCATTGAAGTACACAAAAAATTCTCTAAATATATCTTCCAATGTATTAATATTATGCTCATTTTGGCCATCATTTTGAGGATGATAGGCTGTACTATAGTTCAAATCAGTGTTTAGAGCATGTTGGAGAATTTTTTAGAACATGGAGGTGAATATTAGATCTTGATCGGATACAATAGATTGTGTTAATCCATGATGCCTTATGAATTATTTGATGTATATCTATTGAAATAAATTCAGTGAGAAGTCCTCTCAAATTTTGACAAAGTGTGATATCTTTGTGAGATGATCCCAAAAAAACCATATAGAATGGTTTCATTTAGATTCCATCAAAAGTTCAGGGACAAAGTCCACAGTGATGTTTTCCCATTTCTATGTTGGTATGGGTAATGGTTGCGTCAACCCATTATTCTTTTTTCCATTAAGCCTTAACTTGTTTACACAACATTAAACTTTATGTACATTCATTAATCTTATTCTTCATATTGTCCTGCCTATAGTTTTCTTAGAGATCTCAATATATATTGATTCTTCCTGGGAGAATAAAGAAGGTTGAGCTAGGTGAGTATTTCAAAATCTCTTTCCTTGTATCTTAATTATACGGTACACATAGTCATGACCCAAATCTTTCGAATTCATCCACATCTATTTTAAACTCAGCAGATTTCCTATTTTTGATAGCTTGATCCCTTTAATGAATTTC
Source organism: Viscum album (assembly GCA_963277665.1). Classification (NCBI taxonomy): domain Eukaryota; kingdom Viridiplantae; phylum Streptophyta; class Magnoliopsida; order Santalales; family Viscaceae; genus Viscum; species Viscum album. Next base: position 1,301,166,739 of record OY728121.1, read on the forward strand.
CACATCATTCCTTTGAGTGTTATTTATTTTCTCCATGAGGGATTGTTGATAAATTATTTGAGAATTGATTGATGATGTTCCTTAATGATTACCATGTACATACGTTGTAGGTCAAACAAGATTAGATCCTTTTTAATTATCATCATTGATGAAGATGCATGAGATTACCATGTCCATACTTTGTAAGTCTTGCAAGATTAGATCCTTTTTAATTCTCATCATTGACGAAGATGCATGATCCATTCTACTTAGATCATCTACAACCTTAGTTTCTTTTCTAAGATGGTATTGGATTGAGAAGTCATAATTTTTGATGATATATAACTATATTCACTGGTGCATATTAAGATACTTATTTGTGAATATATATTTTAGGCTCATATGATCATTATATATTACATACTTCTCCCTTTAGAGATAATTTCTCCAAATTTTCTATGTAGAGATCACAAATTCGAACTCCAGATCATGCTTGGGATAGTTTTTCTCATGAATTTTCCACTTCCTTGAGTCGTAGGCTATCAATTTATCATTTTTCTTTATAACATATCCTAATCCATTCTTTTAATCATCACTATACACCACAAAGAGTTCCCCATTGTTTGGTAGTGTGAGCATTGGTGTAGTGGTAATACTCTTTATTAACTCTTTGAAGCATCCTTCACAATCACTTGTCGAGACAAAATTCACTATCATCAAAGTCAGTTTGGTTATTGGGGTTTAATGTCATGAAATTTTCATCAGAAATCATCAGTCATACCCAGTTAGACCAATGAAAATAATGATCTCTTTTACAGATGTTTTTCTGGTCCACTTTTCGATTGCCTTTGTCTTGGAAGGGTTCTTATATATCCCTTTTGAGTGAATAAATTCCCTAAGAATGATACTTCCTCTTTCCAAAACTCACATTTGTTGTACTTTGAATATAGTTTCTCCCAACATAATGTTTTTAGAATAGTATTGAAATACTCTTCATGTTCCACCTTTATCTTGGAGTGTACCAGAATATCTTCAACAAATACTCCAAAAAATTAGTCATGATAATCTCTAAAGACTCCATTCATTATGTCGATGAAAATTTATGGTGCATTAGTGAGTCCGAAGGGAAATACTATGAACTCATAATGTCTATACCTTGTTCTAAAGGAAGTATAATGAATATATTCCTTCCTCACCTTTAATTTGTGATATCCTAACTGAAGGTCAAATTTAGAGAAATAGTTGGCCCCACGTATCCAATCAAACATGTCATCTATTCATGGTAGGGTATACTTGTTCTTTATTGTGATATTTTTGAAGTCATGATAATCGATATAGAATCACGTTAATCTATACTTCTTTTTGATAAAGAGGATTGTCATACCCTTTGCTGAATCACTCGATCATATAAAACCCTTCTCTAAATAATCCTTTAATTTATTATTAAGTTCTTACAACTGAATCATGGCCATTCTATGTGGTGTCTTCGATATATTCAGAGATCCAGGAATAATTTAAATTGAGAACTCAACCTCTCAATCAGGAGGAGTACCAAACAATTCTCTAGCTAATAAATAAATGTAATCCCTAACAATGGGCATGTCTTTGAGCATTATTCTCCTCTTAGTCTCATGAATTTGAGTAAGATATTATTTTTCATAAGGAAAAAATATCTACAATTGAGATAATGATTCTAAAAGTGATTCATCTTCCTCCTTAATCTTGTATGGAATTTGAGGATTCTTTGGGTTGTGAGAAGGGATATCCTTTTCCAAACTATTGATATTGGCTTTATATAAAGATAGCCAATCCATTCACAATATAGCATCAGACTATACCAAAGGGTGTATGAATAGTTTTTCTGTGTTGTTCTGTCCGAAACCATTAACCGAGGAGAATTTATAATCTTTGGATGAAATAATTTCCCCATTTTCAGTTCTAATAGATAACTACATAACTAAAATTTAAGGTTGTGATTGAATAGTTTTACAAAACATAAACGATATAAAAGAATTCATAGAACCCGAATTAAATATTATTCTCTATATTATTTAATGAATAACTAACATACCTATAACCATATAATTTTCGGGTTTCACATTAGTAGTAGTGTTTGAATATTCCCTTCTTTACTACCATGGAGGATGTTTTTGTGGACATCCTCTAACAACCCTTGGCTTAGGAAAATGTATACCATAATTCCCATGTTCCTTGATGTTGAAGCACTAAAAAATAGGCTGACCATTGACATGAACCTTCCTTTTTTATTATGAATATGTGGGATTCCTCATATCCATTTGATATTTATTATCCATATACCCTTCTTTTCTGTTAAGTCAAAAGTCTTCTTTTGGCTTTTACATCATGTTTTGGAAATCACAAATATATTCTATGTCATGTTTTGGAAATCTCAAATGTATTCTATCATATGTTTGTAAATTACAATTGTCTTATCATGTTTATCGTATCGTACGATGTAGATCGTACCGACCAAATCGTATCGTACTGACTCTGTCAAACGTATCGTATTGACTCTGTCAAACGTATCGTATTGACTCTGTCAATCATATCGTACTGACTCTGTCAATCGTATCGTATTGACTTTGCTATTCAGATGATCATTATTTGTTTTGGTACTTTGTCAAAAACTCTCTCTGCATATGAATCGTACTCATGTTTTACATTTCTATATATCTCTTATCCTAACAAAACGATGTCGTTGAGTTAGTTATATACTAATCAAAATGATGTCGTGATTTCTGTTTCAATATGACCGTTGGAGGCAATATGACCGTTGGAACCCGAGGCCTATAAATAGGAGGTCATTTGAAGCTGAGAAGACACTGATGAACGAAGAGAACAAATAAAGAGACTCTGTGAACTACGAAGATTCTAGAGAGAGACACTGTGACTTGTCTCATCAGCTTTGTGCGACCGATCATCGTATCGAGGGCTTTCAAGTAATTGAAAGACAGAGGTGCCGATTACCTGCAAAATCGAGGGCTGCCGGGGATAGGCAGACAGACGTGCCGATCATCGTATCGAGGGCTGCCAGGGATAGGCAGACAGACGTGCCGATCATCGTATCGAGGGCTGCCGGGGATAGGCAGATAGACGTGCCGATCATCGTATCGAGGGCTCACCAAGGTGTTGGTGAGACAGACCTTTTATCCTAGGTGAAAGGATAACCCTTCTCTTTGGGTTAAAAGAATTGTATTACTTTTACATTTCCGCTGTTGTATTAGAAAGGGATTTGTATTGTTTCCTTTCTTCCTTACATATTCAATTGTAATTGTTTCAATTACAATCATTCCATTACATATTGTATTGATTTGTTCTATACGCTTTAAGGTAGAATCATTCATATCTGTATTACTCTGATTATTGTGTTCATCTTGAATACAATTGTTTTACATAACATTAGTATTACAATACTTCATACCTTTTACTTTCAATACAATTGAGGGTATTTGTATTTGTATTAGTTTAAGTTCATTTAAACTAATCTCTTTGTTACTAAAACTCAAGGTTTTTAAACCTACAATTCACCCCCCCTCTTGTATTGTTCCATCTAATAGACTTTTATATCGACTATTCGATCCAACAATTGGTATTAGAGGAGGTTTTCCACTGACCTGTATTACTAGCTTTATTTCTTATTACTTTCTTAAATACTTACTACACTAACGTGTGGAGTGGAAAAGTTGTTTTTGTTATATTAGATGGCAGGAATGAATATCGGATCAATAGATAATCTAAATCCTTCTAGACCACCAATCTTTGATGGAAATGATTATGAGTATTGGAGAGATCGTATGAAGACTTTCGTCATCAATACTGGTGTAGACAATTTTATTATGATTACTGGGGGTTACAAAATTCCTGACAAAGAAGTTAGTACTTTCACCAATCAAGAGAAGCAATAATATCAACTGAATTACAAGGTACGCAATACTTTATTATGTTCTATGACCAGGAATATATATAGTCAGATATCTTCATGTGAAGCAGCTAACTGTATTTGGAAGAAATTAGAAGTCACTCATTTTGGTACATCCAAGGTTATAGAAACAAGGAGAGCAATGCTTCGAGCAGAGTATCATGGATTTGTTTTTCCTTATGGAGAGCCAGTATGTAAAGTGCAACAAAGGTTTATGACAATTGTCAACAGCTTACAATCTATGGGAGAAAAAGGTCTTGATGATGAATCTCTTGTTGATAAGATTATAGATATTATGCCAAATGAATGGGAGTCAAAAAGAACAGCTATTGATGAAAATAGAAAAGTTTCCCAGATTACTCTTGATGAACTCTTTGGAACTCTTCTATAGCACGAGACAAGAATGAAAAGAGATGCTGATTTCAATAAGAAGAAGAATGGGAATGGAAGTGTAGCTTTTGCATCTAAAGCTAAAACACCTGAAAGGGTTACAAGGTCTAAATCCAAGAAAGTTGTTGTTTCTGATTCAAGTGATTGTAATCTTTCAGACAATGAGTTAGCTAATCTTGCTCGGAGGATGAACAAGATTGTGGGAAAGAAAGATTTTCAATATAGATTCAAAAAGAAAGACAGGAAAGATAGGAAAGATTCAGAGGTAACTTGTTATGAATGCAAGAAAGCAGGACATATAAGGCCTGATTGTGCTTTACTGAAGAGGAAAGATAGAAAAGAGAAACACTCTGAAAGAAACAAGAAAAGGTTTTATAAGACAAAGAAAGTCTTGAAAGCAAATGATACATGGAGTGCAAGTGGTAGTGATTCCTCAGATGATTCTTCAGAATATGAGATGTCAGGACAAAGGAATATTGGACTTCTAGCCAGACTACCAATTGAAGATCATTGTCTCATGGCTAAGGTACATAATGCTGAAGCTGTTACAAATGTCTCTTTAAATACAAATTATGTTGATAATAAATATTATGAATCTTCAAATGATGAACCCTCATCATCAGAAGATGATACTTTACCTTCTTTTGAAGAAGTTTCTAGATTTGCTAAGTTACTTGAAAATGAAAATTCTAAACTCAAAAAGAGATTTGAAAAAGCAAATTCTAGAATTTCTATTTTGACTAAAGAAGTATCAGATCTTTCTAAAGATCTTGATGGGAAAACTTCTGATTTTGAAAGTATTTTGAAAACCCTTGAGAAAGTCAAATCTGAAAAAGATAAACTTTCTAAGGATATTGAAACTGCTATTTCAAAGAAAAACTTTTTAGAGTCTAACTCTAGTTCTAATTCAAATGTTTTAGAAAACAAGAATTTGGTTTTAAAACTAAAGTCAGAGATTTTATCCTTGAAAAAGTGCTTGTCAAACTTTACTCATGGAAAAGAAAACTTTGATAGGATGTACTCTCAAATAAGACCTTTGAGAAATCGTTCTGGTCTTGGTTATACTTATTCCAAACCTGTTTTTAGTAATAACTATTTTGTTCCTCAAAAAACCATTTTCTGTTCCAAGTGTCAATGTGGTGGACATTGGAGAAGAGATTGTTCTCTTAACAAAACTCAATCCTTAGGATTTCATAAAGCTCATTTTGCAAAACAAATGTGGATTCCTAAAATTCTTTTATCTAATCCTTCTGGATCCAAACAAGTTTGGATTCCGAAAATCTAATTGTTTCTTTTTTAGGAAAACGAGAAGTGTATCAATAAGAACATTTGGTACAAGGATAGTGGTTGCTCTCGACATATGACTGGAAACAAAGATTTCTTTGAAAAGGTTATCAAAACAAAAGGTGGAAAAGTTACCTTCAGAGATAATGCTCAAGGAATGATTGTTGGTATATGTAATATTGTTTCAAATGTTTTTTTTTGTAAAAGGAGATATTATTTTACAATTCATCGGAACGCAAGAACAACTTGCTGATATTTTTACAAAACCTTTACCTTCCGATAGATTTGAATTTATAAAACAGAAGCTAGGAATGATTACATTAAAATAATCATTCATATCTACTTCCTGTTTTACATCTCTCCTAATAGTAAGAAACTCCTCGTAGAAAGGGGGAGGACATTTCTTTATGTCTTTATGTTTCTGATCTTTAAATATTTACTCTCTTTATATATGTTTCTTTCTGTTTATCGTATTGACAGTTTTATCGTTTCATTTTAAGTTTTCCTGTTTATCGTATTGACCATTTCAGTTTTTCTGTTTATCGTATTCAAATTATTTTCCATCGTACCATTCAATAGTTTTTGAATCGACCGATGATAGTATTCAAATTCTTTTCCATCGTACCATTCAATAGTTTTTGAATCGACCGATGATAGTATTCAAATTCTTTTCCATCGTACCATTCAATAGTTTTTGAATCGACCGATGATAGTATTCAAATTCTTTTCCATCGTACCATTCAATAGTTTTTGAATCGACCGATGATAGTATTCAAATTCTTTTCCATCGTATCATTCGATTTTTTTTATCGACCGATGATAGTATTGAGATTGTTTTCCATCGTACTATCGGTTAATGGTAACAACTATTTTCCATCGTACGGTCCGATCATAGTAATGAATTTGTTTTCCATCGGCATCATGATTTTTTTTTCTTCTTACGATTGTGTTTACTTTTGATTCATACCAAAACCAGCAATCACCTTATGTTCTCCGACAGGTTTCTTTTCATTTTTTTTATTCTATTTTCTTTGTTTTAATCCTAACCATTGATCTGGTATTATCTAATCTTGACCGTAGAATATCAACGGTCATCTCGTTATCGCCTATAAATACCCCCCTCCCCTCCCCAAACCCACATTGAAGTTTCAGGATTTGAGGCGAAGCTCTGCTCCACCAGCTATAAACCATCGTACGATCTTCTCATCGGCTGAACCTTTTGTCTTCTCAAAGAACCGATGTTCCTTCAGTGAAAGACTTGCATGATAGGATGAATTCTTTCCAATCTGAATTCTCGAAGGTTTCATCTTTCAAAGATGAAATGGTTTTACTGAAGAATCAAAATTCTGAGTTGTCCAAGGATAACAAGACTCTGCAAAACAGAATTGATACTCTTGAAGAAGTAATCAGAGTCCAGGAGGAAACCATCAGAAATCAAGATCAGATTTTTGCGGATCAACAAGAGCTTCTCAAAACTCAGGGTGAATCAATTTCTGAAGACAAGAAGGAGATCAAGAAGATGAAAGCTGTGCTTCATGAGCTTATAAAGAAAGAGAAGGAAAGAGAAAACAAATGATTGTTGTATTTGTTTCTTTTGGAACTTGTTTGTTTTGTAATAACTCTTATAATCCTTTCTCTTTTATCCATTGTCTTGTATTACTTCACTAACTCTTCCAGACAATTCGAGACTCCTTTCTTTTTGTAAATCACAAAGGGGGAGAATATTTACAAAGCAAAGATTGTTTTACAAAGGGGGAGAATGCATTACAATGCTCTTAAGGAAAATCTATGAATACAATCCTTAGGAAAGTCAATACCTAAGGGGGAGTTAGTTGTATTCAATTTCTTATTCAGAAGAGTTTTCAATAACTCAGGGGGAGATAAGTATTTCTTGTTTCATTTACTTTGTGTGTTTGTGCTTTCCAAAAAGGGGGAGATTGTTAAGTCAAAAGTCTTCTTTTGGATTTTACATCATGTTTTGGAAATCACAAATATATTCTATGTCATGTTTTGGAAATCTCAAATGTATTCTATCATATGTTTGTAAATTACAATTGTCTTATCATGTTTATCGTATCGTACGATGTAGATCGTACCGACCAAATCGTATCGTACTGACTCTGTCAAACGTATCGTATTGACTCTGTCAAACGTATCGTATTGACTCTGTCAATCGTATCGTACTGACTCTGTCAATCGTATCGTACTGACTTTTCTATTCAGATGATCATTATTTGTTTTGGTACTTTGTCAAAAACTCTCTCTGCATATGAATCGTACTCATGTTTTACATTTCTATATATCTCTTATCCTAAAAAAACGATGTCGTTGAGTTAGTTATATACTAATCAAAACGATGTCGTGCTTTCTGTTTCAATATGACCGTTGGAGGCAATATGACCGTTGGAACCCGAGGCCTATAAATAGGAGGTCATTTGAAGCTGAGAAGACACTGATGAACGAAGAGAACGAATAAAGAGACTCTGTGAACTACAAAGATTCTAGAGAGAGACACTGTGACTTCTCTCATCAGCTTTGTGCGACCGATCATCGTATCGAGGGATTTCAAGTAATTGAAAGACAGAGGTGCCGATTACCTGCAAAATCGAGGGCTGCCGGGGATAGGCAGACAGACGTGCCGATCATCGTATCGAGGGCTGCCAGGGATAGGCAGACAGACGTGCCGATCATCGTATCGAGGGCTGCCGGGGATAGGCAGACAGACGTGCCGATCATCGTATCGAGGGCTCACCAAGGTGTTGGTGAGACAGACCTTTTATCCTAGGTGAAAGGATAACCCTTCTCTTTGGGTTAAAAGAATTGTATTACTTTTACATTTCCGCTGTTGTATTAGAAAGGGATTTGTATTGTTTCCTTTCTTCCTTACATATTCAATTGTAATTGTTTCAATTACAATCATTCCATTACATATTGTATTGATTGGTTCTATACGCTTTAAGGTAGAATCATTCATATCTGTATTACTCTGATTATTGTGTTCATCTTGAATACAATTGTTTTACATAACATTAGTATTACAATACTTCATACCTTTTACTTTCAATACAATTGAGGGTATTTGTATTTGTATTAGTTTAAGTTCATTTAAACTAATCTCTTTTTTACTAAAACTCAAGGTTTTTAAACCTACAATTCACCCCCCCTCTTGTATTGTTCCATCTAATAGACTTTTATATCGACTATTCGATCCAACATTTTCTACACATGAAGAATATCTTGGTTCCATTTAGGCTATTTAAGGATACTTATTCCCACAATTTCGACATGTGGGATAATTTGTATTCATTGCACAATGGAATTTATCTATCAATCCACCTATATAAAACTACATTTTACTCTCTCTTTTTCCCCTAGGCCATGTGTCCACTGAGAGTATCTGATCTCTTTTTTTTACCTTGAGGGAATAACAGAAAATATCCTCATAACTTTTGAAGTCTCAAATCACCAAATATTTTGTATACTTGGATTTATTATTCTATTGATGTTATCCTCCTTATTTTTAGTGTTTATAATAAATACATAGAATTGTCTTGTAAGAGTTGTGAAGTTTGTCTCATGCACAATGATAAACTCATCTTCCTTATGATTCAGTCTGGGGAATTTCCTTTCCATCTTGAAATGGGGGGTTTAGGGAAAATATTTATTAAAAAATATTTTCAAAAATTACTACAAAACCATGGAATAAGTTTCCTATTTGGAATTTGGGTTCCTGATCAGTGTCCACTATTGATCAACTTCCCCATAAAAACAATAGGCTTCTTGTATAAATTTCTTTTTTTCAGAGCACTAGATGATAGAGATTATATTATCAATAGAGTTAATCCATTTCTTACAAGCATGGGATCATAACATCCACTAAGCATGGGAGGCCTTTTACACATGAGGTGTTCGATAGAAACATTCTCTTTCTTAAGAGGAGGGAATTAGACACGATTCAAGTTATTATTCATAACATGAGACCACTATGCAGGTACTTTAATTAATATTCGAGCACTTATTTCAATTATATTTGGCGTATCATAAGGAAAATTGTCATATTTACTTTCAAATTGATTTTTGCCACATGTTGTCTTATTACCAACCATTATCTAATAAAAAATAAAGTACAATTAAGGGGATTTAATTCTTATCTAACAAGTATATAAGAAGAAAACATTGAACATATAAGGATAAACTTATAAATGAAAATTATATCATAACTTATGAGTCCCCATGTTTCAATCTGAGATATCAATGGTGATAGAATTACCCATATGGTTCTTACTAAAGTATTCTATTTCAAATCCACAAAAATAACTAGACCATGTTTTGATACCAACCATAAGTTCCTAGAATTTGAAAAATATTATTACATGATTTAATCATAATTAAACATCAAATTAAAAGCCATGGATTATAATGTCTGGTTTCTTGGAAGATTACGTACATAATTAAACACCCTGAAACTAAAATAAGGACGTATTTTATTTAATATTAATAATAACATCCTAACTCCATTTATCCCTTACATATGCATAAGATATCTTAGGGAATACTTGAACCAAAGGAATGCAATAAAAATCCCAGTAAGGGAATAAACATAGGAATAAAACATAACACATGGGTTAGAAGGCATAAAATGATGAAATAAAGGAACCGAACATGAATAAAAACAAGGAAGATTAACATGTATAACATGGTAATGTATAACCATGACATTATCAGAATTTGATAAAAACATATACTGTGATATAAACAAGATCCAAGGATAGCTTCCAATACAAGGTGGATAAATTCCCATAAAGGAATAGAGTCCACTCCTAGTCCCAACATGACATCTCATGAGAATAAACATTACACAATTAATTAGAGAAATACTTACATGAAACCATCATAACATGTTTATTATTATGTGTTCAAAATGAATAATAATACATAAGTAATCAAATATAAACATAAAGGTCACCCATGAAAATAATTGACAATCATAATCATGTCCAAAGGCATAACAAAAGGGAAATAATAAAAGTTCCCATGAAAGAATGAGTTTAAATTATACATGGGAATTCATTAGGGAATATAGGAATATATTATTATAAATATCATGATAATTGATTTCAAACTTAAGTTAACACATGTAAAAAATTTGTTTAAGAAACTTTTGAAATAAAACATTTTTTGTGTGGTTTAATGAAAATATTAACGATCCCTTAAAGTGGAAAAGCCATTATTTTTTGTATAAAACCAAAAATGAACCAAAATAGTTTTTTTATATAAAATGAGTGATTTTGTAAAAATAATGGTGGCTTAAAATATATTATTTAAGGTAATTTAAAATGTATATGAATTTGGGGAGTTCCCTTTAATTGGGATTGCTTATCAAGAAGAATTGAGAAGAGAACCTTTTTAAAACATATATTAACCATAAAATAAGGATGACCTGATCTAGAAACTTGAATTTTGTTCATATAAAAATAATTTAGAATATTTAAACAAAAATAAATAAACATTTAATTGGAGTAAAGAGAGAGAAAGAGTAACCAGAAGAAAAAATGGAGGTTTAGGTAGAATCCCTTACCTTAAGTCCCAAAGTGTTATGAACTTCATTTTATTATCTTGGAAAATAACATTAAATACATTAATTAATTAATTAATAACCTTTTATATAGGTATTTTATTTTTTTAATTTTATTAATTTAATACATCGTCATTTTGATTTGTTAGAAGACACAATTTCATCATTTGGGAGCATTTATTTCCATGGTTTTTTTTCGATTACTTGTATACATGTATGGAAAATCATGTAAAATGAGAATGATTGTCTACAATTGAAGTTATATTTTATTAATTAAAATATATAAAATTAAATGGTCATATAAGTCATTTTTAACTCGAGTTGAGAATGAGTCATTATATAAAACATTCAAGATAACCATTTAGATTATTTTTTCATTTTTTTCGATCACCATGAACTAGTTTTGTTTTATTAATTAATATCATGTAAATATAATGGGTAAAGAATGTTAAATAAGAATTACTACATATATTATAATCTTTTTTTTAAAATAAAAATGGGTTTATGAGTTGTTTTGAAGTAGGGAATGGAAATTGAAAACTTTATGGTCCTTGAATGTGATAAATTCACACATCACAGACAATTTATTCATTCATAGTAAAAAAGGAGACAAGAAAGTAATGATAATGGAATATTACATTAGCATAATTAAATTATATTATATTTAAGTTACTAGAGTTATCAAACCAGTTTTTAGGGGAGGTGAAATTGGATAAGAAAATAAAATAACTTGAAACGAAATTAAAAGAAAATATAGAGGATTTTACATCTTGAATCCTTCTTCTTGAGAACATCCTTAAGAGGATTGGTTTTGGGATTTATTTGAGAGAAATGGCTTCTTGATGTGGGAGAGGGGCTTAGGAAGATATTTGAGTAGAATTTGAATAATCCTAAAATATTTAGAGGTGTGAGTAGAATAGGTTATGGGGGTGGTACTTATAGGGGGGAGTTAAGTGATTTCTCATTATTTTATTCATTTGTTTATTTTTTTTATAAAAGACGATAAATATTTTAATAATTATAAATAAATATATTAAAATAATGAAGGATTGTTTTAGATCTTGTGATTAAATCATCTATACATCATCTATGACTCCATAATTTATATATTTGTCTTTCATCATAAATTATCATATTTTACTATTCACCAAAATTTCAAGTATTTTAGACAAATCCCAAAAATTCACCCTAAACATTTTTCAATGTGTGGAATTAAAAAATAAACTAAATTTTATGATTTTTATTTCTAAATATGAGAAATTTATTTTTTAACTAAAATTAACATTTAATAAAAAAATATAGATTTTAAACATAAAACTGATTTTCTAACACTTAGAAAAATTAATTGAGGTCTCATAAAATTTTCTTATAAAGATAAGACAATAAAATATTAATTTCTTAATAAATTTAATGGATAATAATTTTATTTTAAATCATTAAATTAATTTTAAAAATATAAATAAACATTTATTTTTATAAAAAGACCAACAATTAATTAATAGTTTTTAAAATATTTATTTACTTATACTATAATATTATTTCCTTATAATAGGACTAAATTTTATTTATACTTTAAAAGATGATTTTCTTATTCTGTTGGCTAATTTTATATTCCTAATTGTCACATTACTATTCCATTGTTCAAGTTATTATTCCATTGGTTTGGGTTTCTTAACTTCTTGAAATACCTCATATTTCATTAATTTTTCATTTATAATATTTTTATTTTGTTTTCTTTATGGGATTATGTGATTTATACAATATGACATAGTTATAAGAATTTAAATTTTATTGATTGAATTTTAGGTTGTTACAACCAGTAACACTCAGTCATGGGGAGGAATTTTTGGAATGGATTTGGGATGAGTATAGAAAAAATAAATGTCTCAAATTTTGTGAGGAATAGAAGATAATGAGTTTTCTTTTATAAGGGGGGAGTGTCACAATTGTAAATTTTATGGACCTTAAAATAAAATTAATATTATAATAATGTCATGTCTAAAAAATGGACATAATTTGGAAGGTAGGAAATGGTAAGGTCAAAATACCTTCAACTAATAAGATTTATAAATTTTCATATTTCATTTTATTCTTTACCTTTTGGTTTAGCCCCATTGTACACTGTTTTAAACTTTAACCCTAGTAACACATTTTTCAATATTAAAGGTTATAAATTTAACAATTTTTTTGTCATAAAATATTATTAAAGTCGTTTTAGGGAAATTAATTTAATTTTACATCAAAGACATCAATACCACATTTTAATTTCAATCTAAACATGTTTAAAATTAATTATTCTTTATAATTACCTAGGAAACACGAGTCATACCACAATTCATCCAAAAACTTTTAATTTTATTATTTTTAAAATCATTTAACTTTATTTTTATATTGTTTTTTAAGCAATGTATCGATATTGAGTATGCATTTAAGGTAATTATATGATCACTAAAAATTGAAAACAAATAACTATATTAAAAATAATGAATTAATTTTCCAAATAACCACTTATAACCATTAATAACATATTTTTATTAGTGTAAAAATATTACAGATATTAAAATAAATAGATTGATTTTTTTTAATTATCCTTTACTTAAAATAATATACTAGCAATAATCAATGTAAAATGTCACTCAAAATATTAAAATTAGAAACTAAGGTGATAAAATTCAAAATAATATCATCCAATAAGAATTAATAAAATATTTTTTGAACTTATCACTTATTATTAATCTTAATTAATCTATTTTTCCCTTTTACAATGAAGATAATATTTTAAACAAAGTTACTATTTATAATGACCAAATATTAGATTGGCCTCATTACTTAATCTAAAACTCCAAAATCTAAATATGAAATCCATTTTCATGATTTGATTTGTGAAATTGGATATAATTACCTTAAATATTAGTGAAGAACATGAAATTAAATACAGTTTTTAGAAAATATATTTTTTAAGCATAAAAATGAGTTTACAACACAATAAAATATAATGTTGATTCTTATGGAATTATCGGTATTTTCACCATTCATTCAGAAATAAAAGTTTTCAGATAAATTCTAAATCGTCATCCTAATCCTATTATGAAATTATGATTCAATAATTATTTCCATTTTATCACACATATTTTATAAAATTGATAGAAATCAATTATAATATCAGCAACCAAAATGTAATGAAACCCATTTTTGAAGCATAGAATGAATTTATTCTCTTTCCTTTTATAATAACTATAATTAATTGCATGTTTAGTAATTTTATTTGATATATAATATAATAATTTCATTAGTATTATTTATAAATAGTGATCAATTTAGTCTATTAAAATGAAAACACATTCTTCGCATAAAAATAGTTTTTTGAAAAATATATATTTTACCTTCAAAATATTTTATCTTAATTTATAAACAAATGATAATTAATTAATGATTACTTATGAAATTTATCAATGAAAATATATCAATATATAATCCAAAATATCTTTATTCCTATTCATTCATTCCAAAACAAAAACTAGGTTTTAATGGCCATAGATAAATAAAAATATTTTATAAGTATATCATCATTTTCATAAGCTAAATTTTAAGTATACAAAAATCTATTTAATGTTGTATAATTTAAATAAAATCAGTTCTAAAATAATGGGGAGTTTCAACTATGGTATGGGATATCACATGTGGTGATGTTATTTCAATATGATATATCTCCATATCACAGTACATTAATGAAACTATCATTACCCAGTGTTAAAAAATCATGAAACGATGTGGATAATGTATCAAAGTCATTGAATTATTTATTAATCAATTTAAATGAATGAATTAATAAATATAAGAGTCTAATGTATATGGACATGAGTTTATTTAGTTTTTAGGAAAATATTGAACCGAAAAATGATATTTTATCAACAAAGGAGGTGTAAAAAATTAGTTTTAAACTTCATTTGTAACAAACTCAACTTTATTACATTATACTTGAAGCAATTTTTTTCTTGATTCCTATATTGAAGAAGTATTGGTACATATTGGGGCGATATACAGTCCTATAAAAAAAACAGACTCTACATGTAATGTATGCAACAACCTGGACATTTATCAATGGAATTTATCCCTTCTAATAATAATTTAATATATTATAAATCACATAAAATCACGTATAGAAAATAATAAAAACATAATAAATGAATAATGAATGAAACAAGAGGTATTTCTAGAAGTAAAGGAACCTATACTAATTAAATAGCAATGAGACCATTGGAATAGTAACATGACCCTTAGGAAAATCAATCCATCCAATGGAATAATAACCTCACCTATAAAAGTATAAATAAAATTTATGTATCTTATGAATGAAAATATGATATATTTATTTAATGGAATAAGTAAAATAATGTTTCAAAATTGATAAGTTTTGTGTTGGTATTTTTATAATTTACAAATATTTAATTACTAATTTAAAATTAATTTAATAATTTTAAAGGAAATATATTTTCATAATTTTTTTTAATAAATTAATATTTTTTTGTCTTATTGTTATAATATAATTTTATGACACCTTAATTAATTATTTAATATTCTAGAAAATTAGTTTTAATTTTAAAATTGGCATTTTTTGAGTAAATGATTATTTAAATTTAAAATTAAATTTCTCATATTTAAAAAATAATTTTCATAAAAATGAGTTCATTTTTTGAATTATACTTGTCAAAAAATGGTTAAGTTAAATTGTTATGATTTTTCTGAAATAATTGAATTTGTGGTGAATAGTATAATACAATAATTTACAATAAAAACTAAATAGATGAATTATTGAGTAATGGATGTTATATGTCTGATTTAAGCCCAGAATATCAAACCCTTAACAATTATTTTTATATATTTATTCATAATTCTCAAACTATTCTTTGTCTTGAGCTAAAATAATAAACTAATGAGAAAACACCACTCTTCCCCACTATAAATACCACCTCTCACCACATCTTCTCCTCACACATTAAAATTCTTGATACATGTCCAAATTTTGCTCAATACTATTCCCAATACCCTCCCCCATGTCCAGAATCCCTTTGTATCATAAAAATAGCAAATCCTTTTTCCTGAGGAGGTTCTCAAGGAGGATAAATTCAAGGGGTGAATTCTTCTTTCTTTTCTTTTAATTTCTTTTCAAGTTCTTTTCTATTTTGATTATACCCTCTCATCCCAAAATAAAAATGGAATGAAAACACTAATAACTTAAATATTCTATAATTATATCATGTTAATGGAAGACCTATCATTAACCTCCCCCTCTCTCTTTTATTTGGAAAATGAAACTGTAGGTTGTGATGTGTTAATTTACCGACATCGTGGAAAACACACTTTCATTTTAATTTAACACCATCAAAGATGTTAATAAAACCCTTATAATGGTTGAAATATATTCTGAAATATATTTTAAAAATCTCATTATTTACTGGATCTAACATACAAACACAATAATAAATGATAAAATAAAACGAGTTCGTTGTGATCAAAAAACCGCAAAAGTTACCTAAAAGGATCGTTATTTACTTTTATCTAACAATTTATCCTCAACCCATATAAGAAAATTATTTATAATATCATATAAAATTATTTAAGTTAATTAATAACATCTAATAACAATTCTATATATTAATCTCATTTTACAAGAAATTCAATTCATGTATACAAGTGAATAGATCATGAAAACTAAGAAAATGAATAGTCCCAATTGATGAAATTAAACTCTATAACTCATCAAAAATCCCATAAATGTACTTAATAAAACCATAATGAATCAAACTAATGTATAAAAGGTATTTTATTTGTTAATTAATTAATCTAACATGATTATATGGGATAATAACGTGATAAAATCATTTAGACATAATGTAAGGGGATTATTGTCCCAACTCCATTTCCATTGGGGTTTCCCTCTATCACACCAATTTTAGTATATATATTTATTTAATGATACTTAAATTTAATTTAATTATTCTCAATTTTTTTTCATATACATGTTCTCTACTATAGTTTATGACAATTACAATGTTTTCCAAAGGAACTCTTCTTAAAAAAACAGACCATTTACTTTTCTTGATATTTTTTCTTCTCACCCATGATTGATGATACCTATACCAAGAATATTATTCAATTTTTATTTCCCAATGATTATTCATGAATGTATTATTTATGAAATTATACCCATTCCTTTCCATGTATTATTTTATGCTCAATATTGATATACATTCTTCATGGAATTCATGATATTGTAAATTTTATGATGTGATAGATGCACCTTGAATTACGTAGCACAATGTAAATGTTTTGATATTAAGGGTGTCCCTAGAATTATATATAATTATAATGAATTTCTTAATGTGATTTATCTCATGAAAAAAAGTGAGATATGCTTGAACTTGATGTTATCTTTGTTCACAACTATTCATGGTAGTTTACCACTAAGACATGATGTTTCATTTTTATGTAACACCACATTCTATGCCTTTAATTAATTCTTCATATAATGAATATGATGATAATTTCATGATTAGGGTTTTATTATGATTATTATGATTAAGTAATGTTATATTGATTCATGTCTTTCTCTATCCTATTACTGGGATTTCATCTCACCCCTTTCTTTGGTGATTTCTTATACAATGGAGAATATGAGGGCCAATAAGAAGTCAGAGAAGAAGGAATTAAACAAATATTTATGTTTTATTTTGTAAATGTTATGTATTGAATAGATTTTCCCAAGACACTAAACTTTTGGATCCTATTTGGGAAATTATTTCTTGATGTTTTTATCTAAAATGATATAATAAATTATGTAATAAAAAGTAGGGTCACTAGAGTTGGTATCAGATGATGGTTTTGTTATTTTGGGAATTATGATTAAAGAACATTTAATGAAACTCTTATTATGAGACTAATTACAAGTTTTCACTAAAGAATATTTGTTTTAGATAATTCTAAACATAGGTATCCCACTATATATGCATTTAGACTTAATTACATAAATTAATAAGTTATTTATTCATGAATTGTTGACCTATATTTTGTTTTGACATTTTATATTTCATAAAATGGTAAGAACCTAGAGAAATAAGGACAATAACCCATGTGAGTGACAATACAATTATTTCCTAAATGATACCCCCAATTTATTGGGACATAGAGTTAAAAATTTCATGGTGATGATTACTCAGATGTCTTAGGAAATAAACAATAACCTGAATAATTTGGAACACCCACATTCACCTAAGAGGGATCAAATGGCTATCGAGTGCTTTAGGAATCAACGACCAATAACGTTTAGTCAATTTTATAATCCACTAGTAATAGAATAGTGTGTTAACTATATGTATAAGATATTTTTTTTACATCACTATTCTGAGACAAATATGGAGAATCTGACCATTTATCATCTAGATGGAGAGGCCCACCAATGGTGGGTATTGATTAAGAACACAAAGTCAAAGGATGAAACTGAAGAGATGAAATGGGAAGACATTAAGATAATGTATATTTCCATGTATTTACCTTGAAACCTTCATACAAATATGGGGAGTGAATTCAAAGAGCTGAAGAAAAATGAAGGAGAATCTATCATAGCCTACAAAGAAAATTTTACAGGGCTTGCGAGGTATGATTTGGGTTTTATTATCAATAATGAAAGAAAAATTGATAGATTTTAAGGTGTTTCAAAACCACATCTTTGAAGGCTCTTGAAATTAAAAAATTTGAGAGTTATTAAGAAGTTTCTTGATGTGATATCAAATTTTATATGGAATTTGGAGGATGGTACAATGGCTATGATGATAAGAATCAAAAGATAGAGTTTCAAGTCATAGGATCTAATCGTAAAGGTATAAATAAACTCAACCAAACACATGTCAAAAATGTGGGAAGAATCATTATGAGAACTTATTCAAAGGGATGGAGAAATGCTAAAAGTGTAGGAGAGAGGGCCACCAAACTCAAGAATGTCAAATAGATATAAATAAGATGAATGATCAATTGGATGAACAGAGAGCACCACCCATGGTATAATGCTACAAATGTAGGGAGTTAGGGAACTATGAAAGCTAGTTCACTAAACCTCGAGTCCTAAAGGGTAATCAACATCATCAGCCACAAAAGTCAAAGGGGAAAGATATGGCTTATGCCATCACTACTAAGAAAGTGGTTCAAAAAAATGAAATCATAAAAAGTACACATCCTATTCACTCAATAATGGAAAAATTATTAACTGATTATGTTTCTATGCATTCCATTATATATTAAAAGTTTTATATAACTATTTAATTAAAACCTGAATCATTTTAATATAGATATCAATAAAAAAACCTAGTCGTGCAATCATTGCAACCATAGTGATGGACTCTTATCTTGTTGGCATATTTGGGAAGATTCTTCCTGCAAATCTTGTGATACTTCCCTTCATGGAATTA
Source organism: Viscum album (assembly GCA_963277665.1). Lineage (NCBI taxonomy): Eukaryota > Viridiplantae > Streptophyta > Magnoliopsida > Santalales > Viscaceae > Viscum > Viscum album. The sequence continues at coordinate 1,301,186,369 of OY728121.1, forward strand.
GATGCTATAATGGGAATGGATTGTCACTCTTTATATCTAGAACATATCAACTTTCAAGAAAATAAAATATCTTTTCATATTCCAAAAGATCCCATTATCCTCCACCAATGCAAGGAAGATCATGAATCTTCTTCAGAAAATGCTTAAACGGTGTGGGTGTTGTCTCCTATGGAAGAAGAATACCTCCCTTAAAGGGTTATGTTAAGAGAAGGGATAAACCTCGGGGAAATTGAAATTAAGATGGAATACCATGGTTTATTTAAAAAAGAGTTACCAACACTTCCACAAGATCATGTGGTAGAGTTCTTAATATAACTCATAACCTAAGGAACTCCTATCTCAAGTTGTCCCTACAGGATGGCTCCTAACAAACTGGAGGAGTTAAAGAAACAACTAATAAAGAATTTGGAAAAAGGGTTCATACACCCTAGTGTATCACCTTGGGGTGCAGTGGTGATATTTTTCAATGATAAATATGGATCAATGCGACTATGTATCAATTATCAAGAACTCAACAAGATCACCATAAAGAACAGGTATCCACCTCTAATGATCAATGTCTTGTCAGATCAGTTACATGGATCTCAATACTTCTCAAAGGTGTTTCTTTGTTCTAGATATCATAAGATTAAGGTGGAGAAGTAATATATTTAGAATAATTGTATCTTTATGAGGTATGAGCACTATGAGTTTCTAGTGATGCCCTTCGGGCTTACTAATTCCCATGAAATCATCATGGTTTTGTTAAATATAGTCTTTAGATATTACCTTAGAAAATTTGTGGAAGTGTTTATCGATGATATTATCATCTACTCCTAGAGAAAGGAGTAACATGAAGAACATATATGGCAAGTGTTAGTGACATTGAGGAAGCAAAATTTGTACTTAAAGTTCATAAAGAACTAATTTTGGATGTACTAAGTCTCATTTTGGGAACACATGATCATAAGTGAGGAAATTTCTATTGTCCCCTAAAAAAGGAAATTGAGAAATAGCCAACACCCTTTAGTATCACAGAAAACCATAGTTTTCTTGGATTCTCTATGTACTACTTATATTTTGTGATAAAATTATCTTGATTTGAAATCATTCTAAATAAGTTAAAAAGGGAATGGGTAAAGTATATCTAGATATTAGAATGTAGGGATATCTTTAAGGAGCTAAAGAAGAGGCTGATCGTTGCACCTATACCCAAATTACCAAAATGCGGAGAATGTTTTGTTATAAATAGTTATGCTTCAAAGAAATTCTATGGTTTTTTACTCATTAAAAATTATAATTCCGTATTCAACACCACGTGATAGTTGACGATCCATGAGTAGAACTATCTGGAACATGATCTGAAGCTTGAAACTGTGATTTTTTCCTTGAAAATATTGTAGAACGACCACAATAGTGAGCAGTTTGACAAATATACAGATCAAAAGAGACTACAAAAAATATTCACACAAAAGGATCTTATTATGAGTTAAAGGAGGTGGTTGGAGCTAATCAAGGACTATGATTAATCTATTCACTATCATCCTGGCAAGGCGAACAAGGTTGCTGATGCTCTTAGTTGAAAAGAACCTACTGTTATATCCATGTTGTAGATTGATAAAGAACTCATCCACATGGATACAAAAAGTATGGATTTGGAAATCATAATAATAGGGAATACATCCTACCTTTCCAAAATTATTTCACATCCATTAATCTAAGAGAAGATTAAGTAGGAACAAAGGGATGATATAGAGTTACCCAAGAAGGTGAATGCAGTAATGGAAAGGAAGATGTAATAGTTCCATATTGATGATGATGGTGTGATTATGTTTGGAACAAGGATCTATGTGCCTTCATCTCCTTATATAAAGAAGTTTATATTGGATAATGGCCATATGTCAACTTTATCTATCCATCCTAGTAGTGCAAAGATTTACCATGATCTCTGAGAACACTTATGATTGGATAACATGAAGAAGGAGATTTCTGAGTGTATCCCAAGGTTCTTGATATGTCATTAATTTAAAATAGTGTGACATAAGTCCTAAGGGATGATGAAACCATTACCTATACCTAGTGGAAATGGGAAAATGTTACTATGGACTTTATCATGAATCTCCCAAATATATCCAAAAGAAATAATGCGGTATGGGTTGTGGTAGACTGACCCAACAAGAATTCCCAATTTATCTCAATTTAGAAAGATTTATAACTTAAAAAACAGTCAAATATATTTGTGAAGGAATTGGTGAGATTGCATGGGGTTCCAATCTCCATTTTCACTAGTCGTGATCCTAGGTTCACATCTAAAGTTTTAAGGATTCTTCATCATTATTTGAGTACTAAATTAAATTTCAGCATGGCCTATCACCCCCAAATTGATGGACAATATTAAAGGACTATTTATGCACACAAATATATTTAAGAGACTTATAATTAAAATTAAAATGTGGATGGGATCATCATCTCCCATTGTTTGCATTCTCATACAACAATAACTTCCACTCATTTCTTCATATGGCTCTTTATAAAGCTCTGTATGGGAAGCAATGTAGAACTCCAACTTATTTGGATGAAGTTGATGAAAGAAAGATACATGGACCTGATTATATGAAAGAGATGGAAAAGAAGGTTTAAGAAATACAGAAACATATTAAGACAACTTAGAGTTGGAAAAATTTCTATACAGACGACTATTGAGGTGACATTGAGTTCGATGTTAGAGATACAGTTTTCCTTTGAATATCACCATGGAAAAGAGTAATGACATTTGGAAGGAAAGGGAATATAAGACCAAGTTAAATTGGCCTATTTGAGATCCATGATCGCATAGGATCTATGGTCAATCAACATGCACTTTCACCGAATATGGATCAAGTTAATGATGTGTTCAACATATCACTCCGGATGAAGTACATATCAGATCCCTCGCATGTACTAAACTCAGAGGTGGTACAACTAGAATATGATATATCTTATGAGAGAAAATGGTAAAGATTAGAGACCATTGAGATATGGTTCAATGAAACAAGGACTCCCACATTGTCAATGTTTTGTGGAGGAACCATAAGTATGAATATGCGACTTTTTAATTGGTGGAGGCGACGATGGAGAAGTTCCCTCTCATGCTTATGTAAAAGAAAATTTCAAGGGAAAAATTTCAAAATGGTGGATGAATGTAATGACCCAAACATTTATCAATGGAATTTATCCCTTCTTACTATAATTTCATATATTATAACTCAGAGATAAAAATACAAACTTTGTAACTGAAAAATGAATAAAATAAGAGGTATTTCTAGAAGTAAAGGAATATATACAAATGAAATAGTAACATTACCATTTTATAGTAACACGAACCTTAGGAATGGTAATCCATCTAGTAGAATAGTAACCACACCTACGAAAGTATAAATTAAATTAATGTATCTTATAAAAAAATATGATATATTTATTTCATGATGTAAGTAAATTATTTTTTTAAAAATGAAAAATTAAGTGTTTCTATTTTTGTAATTCATAAATATTTAATTTAAATTTTAAAATTAATTTAATAATTTAAAAGGAAATTTATTTTAATAAAATTTATTCATAAATTAATTTTTTTTCTTATTATTATAATATAATTTTATTTGATCTTAATTAATTTTTCAAAGTGCTAGAAAATCAGTTGTAATTTTGAAATTGGTATTTTTTGAGTAATTGATAATTTTAATTAAAAATTAAATTTCTCATATAAAGAAAATTAATTTAATAAAATGGAGTTAATTTTTGAATTATAAATGTCAAAAATTGGTTCGGGTGATTTTTTTTGGATTTTTCTGAAATACTTGAATTTTCAGGGAATAGTAAAATACAATAGGTTACGATAAAAACTAAATACATGAATAAATGAGTCATGAATGATTAATAGATTATATAAGATCAAAATATCTTAAAACACTTCAATATTTTAAAATATTTAGTGATAATTCTAAAACTATTCATAGTCTTGATTTAAAATAAAAAACTAATGAATATAATAACGAGAAAACACCCATCTCCTCCACTATAAATACCACCCCTCGCCACCTCTTCTCATTACACTTTCCAAGATTTTATATTTATCCAAATTATTCCCAATAATATTCCATTTCAACTCCCCTAATTCTTGAATCCCTTTCTCTCATAAAAATACCAAAAACATTTCCCTAATGAGTTTCTCAAGGAGGAGAAATTCAAGAGGTAAATTCCTCTTTCTTTTCTTTTAATTTCTTTTTAAGTTCTTTTTTATTTTTTTATCTCTCAGAATCCCATCATCAAAATGGAATTATAACTAAATTTACTTAAATATACTTCAATTCGATCATATTAATGTAATATCCATCTTTAAATTCTCCCTCACTCTCTTTTATTCTAAAAATTAAATCATCTTATGTGATGTGTCAATTTACCAACAATGTGGGTGATGTACTTTCATTTTTATTTCAAAACATAAATGATTTTAATAAAACCACTATAATGTTTGAAAAATATTTTAAAATTTATTTTATAACACTATTTATTTTCTATAACTAACATATATACATAATAATAAATGATAAAACAAAACGAGTTCGTTGTAATCGAAAAACCGCCAAAATTTACCTAAAATGATCATCATTTAACTTTGATCTAATGATTCATCCTCATAATATATAAAAAAATTATTTATAAGATCATTTACAGTTCTTGAAGATAATTAATTACATATAATAATAATTAAGGATATTTATCTGCATTTTAAATGAACTTCCATTCATGTATATGAGTGAACCGATCAAGAAAACGAACACTCCTAAACAATGATATAAAACTCTATAACTCATCAAAAATCCCATAAACAAACTTAATAAAACCATAATTAATATAATTAATGTATAAAATGTTATTTTTTTAATAAATTATTCTTATGTTATCATAAAGGATATTAATGTTTGAAATATTTGATACATATGACAAAGGGATTATCGAACCCAACTTCATTTCCTTTGTGTTATCCCCTCTTTCACAAAAATTTCATTATATATATTAATTAAATGATACTTACAAGTCATTTAATTATTTTAACCTCTCTATTTATGGTATATACAAGTTTCATTCAGGAGTTTATACCAAACATAATGTTTTCCAAAATAAATATTCTTTCAAAAAACACACATTTTACTTCTCTTAAGTTATTTCTTCTTGAGTTGTGATTGATAATCCCTATACCAAGAATATTATTACCTTTTTATTTCCAAAATTTTATTAATGGATGTATTTTATAGGAAATGAAACCAATTAATTTCCACATGTTATTATATGTTTAAGATAGATATGTATTCTATGTGGCATGCATGATAATGAAAATGTTATGATGTGATAAGTGTTCCCAAAATTATATAGCACAATGTAATTTTTATGATGTGATATAAACACTCAGAATTATATAAAATTGAAATTAATTGGGTAATGTGTTGTAAATCATGAGAAATAGTGAAATATGTGTGAACACAATGCAATCACTTTTAAAAACTATGTGTGGTAGTTTACCACCCAAACCTGATCTTTCATTTTTATGTATTTCCACATTTCATGCCTATATCTAATGATTTTTTACTTGATTATGATGATTATCCCATTATTATGGTATTATAATGATTATTATGATCACCAAATGTTATATTGATTCCTGACTTTCTGTATCCTCTTACTGGGATTTTAGCTCACCCCTTTCTTTAATGTAGGTCCTCAGGTGATTACTTGTACTATGGAGGGAACGAGGGCTAATAATGTAATGCCCCGACCCCAGTTACCCAGAGTCGGTGCATTATTACATAACATTGGAGTGATCACAAAAGATCAAGTCTCGAAAGACTTATTAGTTTAGCAGTCTTCGTGACACTAGATATATTAATAAGTCTTACATTACATCATAATGTAAAAAAAACTACAAAAACATCTTGTCTTCATATCCCCTCATACTATCCTTGCAGGTCATTCATAAATTACTTTTTAACATTCTAGGAAAAATAAAACATTGAAAGGGGTGAGCTCAGATGCCAAGTAAGGGTAACAATATAGCGGAAACTTTCATAGATAAGTATAAACATTTAAGGAAAGGTATAACTAAAACAAATGCATTTTAAACTTGAACATAAGCATAATATGGAAAAGATAAAATGTAATAATGCCATTTCCTTATTCACTTGGATATTCTACTAGTCAAATAACCTCATGCAATATCAATAAACACTTTCATAATGATGGAATTCATAATGCCAGACTATCAGAACCACATAGTCAAGGCCTCGTGCCAAGACTAAAAATAAGATTTTTTCATGGCCTTGTGACAAGACACTAGTTTTTCTCATGAGACCTACCGATGCATCGAGGAGCTATAACGGGCTCCACCCATCACTTACTAAGTCCAATTCATTCCTCATATGAAAAGTTTGAAACATAAAATAAACATTCGTATTAAAACTAGCATAAGAAATGTCAATACTTTAACCAAAAACCATGAATGGTATAAAAATAGCATATCCACAGTCAAACATAACTCATTCGATAAAATATAGAAGATTTTATTGTATCAAATTAACCTCAATCGAGAATAATGAAGGATATTGACATAGATTAAAATAATCATCAAACTATTGAGAGAAATATCCCCCTTTTCTTGAAAACATTTAAAAGTCACACTATTTTTCAAGATGCCATTTAAAATAGATTTATGAATCAAAGTGTCCCATACCACTTTGAAACTTTTAAAAGGAAATTTTATTTGAAAAATTTAATGTCCATATAAATAAATCGTTAAAACCAATTTTAAAACATGGACATTAATGATAAATATTTAGAATAATAAATCATTAAAACATTTTAAAATGATATTTTAGTTAGAGTTCTTAACCAAAAGAGAGACACTTGAATACAAATAATCGAGGTAATAATTTTTTTAATATCATGAGAATAAAGGGATTCATGATATACTATGTCAAAGTAAATTATATTCACCATATAAAAGTGATTTGGTGTATAACAACAAAGGAGTCTCAATGGAATGTAAATTGAGATGAAATCTCTTATAAAGACCATATCATTAGGTTAAAAATAAATCAAGAACATAATTATGTGTGAAAAATATAAATACACTCAATATTATTGGATATTAATTGTAAATAAATCAGAGGAAATTCACACATATTCTTGTAAAAACAACACAAATGAATTGGATATTTAATGCAACAAATGGAGATTGAGTTAAAATTACTCTTATCAAGTTCATATCGATGACTTGAGAATTTATCAATGGAGTGATTATGTGTATCAAAAGTATATCCACAGAAAGGGGAGTGGAAACTATGACATAAGAAAATTAATAGTGATTACACACATAATCTTGGAGTAAAATAATCAATGAAGTATGCGTAAAGCCGAATGAGTGGAAATTGAAATTTCAAATTCCCTTATCGATTTGGTAAATTAAGAAACATACACCCATGAAAGAAGGATCATACAATTATGATTTAAATATCCATAAATTAAACTATATTACACAATGAATACAATCATGGGCAGTACACACACCACATGCAATAAATACGTGGTGAATAATGGAAATCTCACGGAATTAAAAGTGAGATAAGAAACCCCTTAATTTATACTTTTTCCTAGGTCAAGGGTAGGTTAACCTCCTCTATAATGGTTAAATAATTGTTATTTAATTATAAAATAATCATATAAATTAATATGATATCATATATGATCTTTTAACATTGTTTTGTTGATAATATCTTAGTATTATCGTCGTTTCGGGTGTTAACTTACTCATTTTATTTTATATGTTTTGTTACATAAGCCTTATTTGTTATGGATAGGTTTTATATTATTCATATCCAGAACAATATAAAGTCCTTAAAAATTATATTTAATCCTAAAATGAGAATTCTACATGAATGGATTTGATGGGGAATGAATCTCCTTGTGTTCGTGGAGACGGTAGTCCGTACGTACGCACGAATGCTACTTCCATTTCATTTTTCATTTTAAAAGGAATAAAAACAAAATTATACATAGGTATATTATTATTAAAGTATAATATAATATCTCATATTTTTTACTTAATTTCATTAACACCATCCTTTTTATGTTCCATGTATGGTATGAACGAGTCATATCACTTTGAGGGGGCGGTAGTCCCCACTTCCTCAAATGAAATTATCGTATATATATAAAACATGAAACGGATAATGGTATGCTAAAAAAATGGAATAACAGAAGCTTATATATAAAATAAATATCATTAATATCATATTTAATTATATTTCGGTCATAATTGCCACCATGAGACGTGGTAGGAGATAATTGAACAATCATCGTTTCGTGAGGCGTTTGGTTTCCATACACAGAAACATTATGTTTTTCACCCATTAGATGGAGGTGTGTGTAAGTGTAGTATGAATACTTCTCATAAAAATATCCTATTATATTTATGATACTGGTTTTGTTACAAAAAAAAGAATAAGAAGAGTTTAGGGATTGGAGAAGTAAAATAAAAGAAAAGAAGCTAAGAGAAATTGTTACCTTTAATTTGGGTAACTCCATTTGGTTTGAACCAAATAGGACTATTGAAGTCCCTTATGCCTAAGGTAAGGCTTCTAGGAGGAGGAGAGGGATGTAAGGAGATTAATTGGGTATATGTTGGACGAGAAAAAAGGCTTGAGAGGTGCGAGGAATTGGTTAGAAGTGGTGTCCTTTTATAAGGGGGAGGAGGGGCTCTTTAGAAAAAACTTAAAGTATTATTTTATGATAAATTTATATTCGATTTATAATGGCTAAAAACTGAATTATTTAATGTTTAAGGTGAGTATGGGTCGAAAATCACTCAACCAATAGGTTTTAGACAAGTTTTGGTCACTATTTTACCCTTATCTTTTGGATTTAACTTTTAGTTAAATAGTTTGACATTTACAATGTCTCTTTGTATTTTTATATTATATAGTTAATGAACATACTATATACTTCCAAGTTACCCCCAAGTGGTCCATTAATGATACACCTATCATAATATAAGTCATTTTTCCAAACACTATAATTTTAAGAATAGAATATCAATTTATAATATAATATTTTTTTAAAAAACTCTTTTATGTCGATTTTGACACTATTTAATAATTGATTTGTGTTAAAGGTTTAACAAATTTATTAATTAGAATAATATTTATTTAATAAATCCTAAAATGTCATATTGACCAATAAAATTCTTGGATGTCATCAAAATATTCAAATTATATTTATTTTAACATTTATAATACCAATTATTTGATTCTTTCATTAATAAGGAAAATATTACATCATTATTGTGTCCTAAATAAATTTAATTATTTAATTTTTAAAAATTATAAATAAAATACCATTATGTAGGAAATAGTTTTATCTTTCTAATTAATATTTATAGTAAAAAAATATAACATATATAACCAAATGTAAAAATTGTTTTGCTAAAAGATATATGCTTATGTCATTTTTGTAATTACTTTAACTTAATTAATATAAAGTGTCCTTATCACCAACAAGTGGCTCCATGGGGTCCCAAAATCGACCCAAAGATTCCCATGGTCGGACATGTATCAAATAATAGGGTTAGGACACGTTTTAGGGTAAATTAATATTATTATAATATTATTTTTTACCTTTATTACTGGATTTACCCTTTAACCATGATAAATAAAATATTTACTGAAGTAATTATTCAAAATATCTAAAAAAAAGTTCCCTATTTACAAAATTTGGACATCCTGATTCCAAATATGGAATCCATTTTTTTCTTATTAAAAACATAGAAGTGGCAGAAATTAATTTAAAATTAATTCCCTCAGTCAAAACAAAAAGCGTGTTTTTAAGAAATAATAACTATCAAAAGATTGACACTTTTATGTCCGGTTTAAATGTTAAATTATGTCCAATGAACCACATTGTATATAATGGTAAAAATATATTCTAAATATACTTTAAAGCCACTCAAATTCATAATTTATCACTATTAATTATTTCGATTAGAAAAGTTTTTTTAATTAAAATTTATTAATTTCACTATTCATCAAAATATAAAAGTTATCCGAAAAGTACCGAAATTTCACCCTAGGATAATTTCAATACTCTGAATCCAAAAACGAAGTCCATTTGAGAGATAAAATTTATAAAATTTAAAAAAGTTGGTATTTCTATTCATAACGGCTACTTTGATTGGTCGCGATGTGTTAGAACTCGAAGTTGCATACAACACACGCTACTGTATTATTCAAAGAGAAGTGTACCGTGGAAGCTTGGGGTGTTACATTCTACCCTCCTTAAATAAAATTTTTCCTCTAAATTTTTAAAATTGGTCTTGAGAATATAATGGAAAGTCCCACATCGGAAAAAGAGTCAATAAAACTATCACTTTAAAAGAAAGAAAGAGAAGTACAAAGGTCACCTGAGATAACCTATACTAGGATTCCATGTAGAAAAACATAGATATGAATGATAAAATAAGTGTAAAGTTTTGATGGAGAGTTATAGAAAATATGATCAGGATAGGGTTAACAATAAGAAAACCACAAACTTTTGATGGGACAAAGGATCATTAGTTTCCCAGTAGGAAAAGTAAACAGATTAATTTTTTTAAGTTACATTACATAAAGATGTGGAATTCATTTATGATATTGACTAATAACATAAAGAGATATGCTTAATTTTTAAGTAAAGTTTCATTCATTAATAAATGGATTCAACAAAATAATTTTTAAACTATGAGTATTCACGAAGACATGGTCACACTAGAAGAGCGAGAATAAACTTCTTATAGAATCACATGATCTATGAAGGATAAACTATATATTTACCTTGAATTTAGAGATTAATCAAAACAAAAATGGTTAGTATAAGATTTGATGATCCCCCAAAAGGATATTCCCTTAGATAAAGAAACACTAATCTTAATTTCCAACAATACCCCAAAGTTAAATAAATAGCATTCAGTAAACAATTGTCCTTAAAATCCTTCAATATAATTCAAAATATTATTGAAACTAAAAACATAGAAGAATTTGGTTATGTAAGATTCCACATTAAATGGTATTTCCAAATGATATTAACTACTCTTAAATTCACATACATAAAATTAATTAACCTAATCACATATTCTCTATTATAGGTTAATCATTTCCATAAATAACCCAAATCACTATAAACCCACAATAAAAAAATAGATAAAAATACACCATTACTCCTCAAATGAAATCCCACAGTATTTTATTTTCCTTGGGCATATAGTGTTCCCAACAAAGAAAACATCTTCCAAAGTAAAATTTATCACTTAATCACCAAATCATTTTTCTATACTAAGGGTATTCATTTGATAAGACATAAGATCCCAAATCAAATTATTATTGATCAATAAAATCATTTAACTAAAAATAATTAGTCACACTAACCAGGGACTTCACGTAGTCCAATGGTAGGTGATAAATCCCAATCGCACTTTGGTTGTGGGTTCAATTCCCACATCTTTTTCCGACGTGATAGGTTTTCACACGATCTGTATGTTGTCGTTTTTTAAAAAACTATATTTTATAACATTACAAAAATGAGATAAATTACTCAAAATAACCATAACATAATTTAACCACAAATTTTATCTCATACCTTGAATTTTCATCCCAAAATATAATAACTTTTAATTGCCTCAAACCCAATGATCATATAAAACCAAATGGTTATTTATAGCTATATCCACGAGAAAAAATATAAGTCTTACTCAAATATCATTTTCACATGACAAACTGTAGGGTTACAAATACTAGCGAAAATTATTCCAAAGTAATCCCATTAACAAGGAGTACTAGTACTTTTCAAAATTTCTCTAACCATTTATTTCTAGATAGCTTCTTCTTTGACCAAGAAAATATCCTATAGAATAAGGAATTCACTCGGGTAATGGAAAGATCCCTTACATTTACGGCAAATGACTGTAAATGGATTCTTGGGACCATTTTTATTTTCTTCCATAGTACTCTTCGTTTTTCATCGAAAATTCTTCACTTTATGTCCTTCTTTGCCGCATGTAAAGCATTTATTTGTTCCATTGAGACACTTTCCTGGGTGTCTCCTTCCACATTTACAACATGATGGAAATTGAGGATTCTTTTCTCCATGGTCTCTACTGTTGGAGCTCTTATCATTCATCACCTTTCTCTACTTTTTTGAGTCCGAGAGTTTGTTAAAATATATTTTGCTGATCATGTTTTTGGAAAACTGATTTGGCATGAACAATATATCTTTTACGCCTATCAACATTCCATTTTGTTTCTCATCGCCACCACCGTTCCCACCTTGTACATCATTATCAAAGTTACTATGACTTCCTTGGAATCCATCCATTGATTAATATCAGAAAGCATTGTGTGAGTAACTGTAGTCATAAAATCATTTAGAGAATTTCATGAAACCATATTCTTAATTAGAAACACCTTAGGATTAACAAAGGTCATTTATTATGATCTTATATTAAAATACTTCAAATCGTTTTGTAAAAAAATGTAAATTATCTTAAGCATATCCCCCAGGAGTGTCGTAACCAAGAGTGCAATAAGGCCCATTGTCGTGCACCAGTTGTCGTTCAAGTATAGATAAAAGAGATGTTTTTGGGTTTTACCCCTAGGTACATCTGTTCCAGAGCCACGACTACCTTATCGTATCCAGAGAAGGATGTATTGCTTGGAAAACTCACAAAATCTATACAATACCAAAATTCTAGGAATTTGTTCTATACAAAACCTCAAAGTCCATCTTAGTTCTATGTGATTTAATCAGAGTTTATCTAAATCTAGTTTCCAAGGTTTTTAATAAACTGTCTCTGATACCAACTGTAATGCCCTGACCCCAGTTACCTAGAGTCAGTGCATTATTACATAACATTGACATGATCACAAAAGATCAAGTCTCGAAAGACCGATTAGTTTAGTAGTCTTGGAAACACTAGATATATTCATAAGTCTTACATTCAATCATAAAGTAAAAAAAACTGCAACAACATCTTGTCTTCATATCCCCTCATACTATCCGTACAGGTTATTCATAAATTACTTCTTTACATCCTGGGAAAAATAAAACATTGAAAGGGGTGAGCTCAGATTCTCAGTAAGGATAACAAAATAGCAGAAACATTTATAGATAAGCATAAACATTTAAGGCGAGGTATAACTAAAACAAAAGCCTTTTAAACTTGAACATCATCATAATATGGAAAAGATAAAATGAAATAATTCCATTTACTTATTCACATGGATATTCTACTAGTCTAATAACCACATGCAATAACAATAACCACTTTCATAATGATGGAATGCATAATGCCAGACTATCATAACCACATAGTCAAGACCTCGTGCCAAGACTACAAATAATATTTTGTCAAGGCCTTGTGCCAAGACACTAGTTTGTCTCATGAGACCAACCGATTCATTGAGGAGCTATAGTGGGCTCCACCCGTCACTTATTAAGTCCAATGCATTCCTCATATGAAAAGTTTGAAACATAACATAAACATTTGTATTAAAACTAGCATACGAAATGTCAATACTTTAACCACAAACCATGAATGGTATTAAAATAGCACATCCACAGTCAAAAATAACTCATTTGATAAAATATGGAAAATTTTATTGTACCAGATTAACCTCGATCGAGAATAATGAAGGATATTGACATAGATTAAAATAATTATCAAACTATTGAGAGAAATATCCCCCTTTTTCTCAAAAACATTTAAAAGTCACTATATTTGTCAAGATGCCATTTAAAATTGATTTTTGAATCAAAGTGTCCCATAACACTTTGAGACTTTTAAAATGAATTTTGATTTGAATAATTTAATGTCCATATAAATAAATCCATAAAACCATTTTTAAAACATGGACATTAATGAGAAAGATTTAGAATAATAAATCTTTAAAACATTTTAAAATGATATTTTAGTTAGAGTTCCAAAGCAAAAGAGAGACACTTGGATACAAATAATTGAGGTAATAAAAACATTGTAATATCATGAGAATAAAGGGATTCATGATATAATATTTCAAAGTACATTATATACACCATATAAAAGTTATTTGGTGTATAACAACAACAGAGTCTCAATGGAATGTAAATTGAGATGAAGTATCTTATAAAGATCGTACCCTTAGGATAAGGATAAATTAAAAACATAATTTTGTGTGAAAAATATAAATACACTCAATATGATTGGATATTCGGTGTAAATCAATCAGAGGAAATTCACACATATTCTTGTAAAAACAACACCAATGAATTGGATATTTAACTCAACAAATGGAGATTGAGTTAAAATTAATCTTATCAAGTTCATATCGATGACTTGAGAATTTATCAATGGAGTGATTATGTGTATCAAAAGTATATCCACATAAAGCGGAGTGGAAACTATTACATAAGAAAATGAATAGTGATTCCACACATAATCATGGAGTAAACTAATCAATGAAGTATGCATAAAGCCGAATGAGTGGAAATTGAAATTTCAAATTCCCTTATCGATTTGGTAACTTACGAAACCTACACCCCTGAAAGAATGATCATACAATGATTATGTAAATATCCATAAATTAAATTATATTACACAATTAATACAATCATGGGAATTACACACACCACATGCAATAAATAAGTGGTGAATAATGGAAATCTCACGGAATTAAAAGTGAGATAAGAAACCCCTTACTTTGTACTTTTTACTTGGTCGAGGGTAGGTTAACCTCCTGTATAATCGTGAAATAATTTTTATTGAATTATAAAATAATCATATACATTAATATGATATCATATATGATCTTTTAACATTGATTTGTTGACAATACTTAGTATTTTCATCATTTCGGGTGTTAACTTACTCGTTTTATTTTATCTATTTTGTTACATAAGCCGTGTTTTTAATGGATAGGTTGTATTTTATTGATATAAAGAGATATATAAAGTCCTTAAACATTATTTTTTATCATAAAATTAGAATTATACTTTAATGGATACGATGGGGAATGAATCTCATCGCGTTCGTGGAGACGGTAGTCCGTGCGTATGCACAAATGCTACTTCCATTTCATTTTTCATTTTAAAAGGATTCAAAACCAAATGATACATAGGTTTATAATTATTCCAGTATAATATAATATCTTATATGTTTTAATTAATTTCATTATCACCATCCTTTATACATTCAATGTATGGTATGAACGAGTCATATCACTTTGAGGGGGCGGTAGTCCGCACTTCCTCAAATGAAATTATCGTATATAGATACAACATGAAACGAATAATGGTATTCTATAAAATGGAATTATGGAAGCTTATATATAAAATAAATATCATTAATATAATATTTAATTATAGTTCCTTCATAATATCCACCATGAGAGGCGGTAGGAGATAATTGAACAATCATCGTTTCGTGAGGCGTTTGGTTGCCATCCACAGAAACATTATGTTCTTCACCCATTAGATGGAGGTGTGTGTAAGTGTAGTTTGAATAATTCTCATAACAATATACTATTATATTTATGATACTGGTTTTTTTACAAAATAAAATAAGAAGATGATTTTAGGGGTTGGATAAGTAAAATAAAAGAAAAGAAAGTAAGAGAAATCGTTACCTTTAATTTGGGTAACTCACTTTGGATTGAACCAAAAAGGACTCTTGAAGTCCTTTATGATTAAGGTAATGCTTCTAGGAGGAGGAGAGGGATGTAAAGAGATTAATTGGGTAGAGGTTGGATGATCCAAAAGGCTTGAGAGGTGTGAGTAATTGGTTAGAAGTGGTGTCCTTTTATAAATGGGAGGAGGAGATCTTTAGGAAAAACTTAAAGTATTATTTTATGATAAATTCATATTCGGTTTATAATGGCACACAACTAAATTATTTAAAGTCTAAGTTGGGTATGGGTCGCAAAAATCTCAACCAATAGGTTTTAGACAAGTTTTGGTCACTATTTTACCCTTATCTTTTGGATTTAACTCTTAGTTAAATAGTTTGACATTTACAATGTCTCTTTGTATTTGAATATTATATAGTTAATAAACATGAAATATACTTCCAAGAGACCCCCAAGTGGTCCATTAATGATACAACTATCGTGCTATAAGTCATTTGGCCTAAAATTATATTTTTAAGAATAGAATATCAACTAATAATATAATTTTTTTTAAAACTCTTTTATGTCAATTTTGACACTATTTAATAATTGATTTTTGTTAAAGTCTTAACAACATTATTAATTCGCATAAAATTTATTTAAGCAGTAATAAAATATCATATTAACCAATAAAATTCTTTTATTTCATCAAAACTTTGAAATTACATTTAATCTAACATTTATAATACCAATTATTTGATTCTTTCATTAATAAGGAAAATACTGCATCATTATTGTGTCATAAATAAATTTATTTATTAAATTTATAAAAATTATAAATAAAATTCCATTATATCCGAAATACTTTTATATTTATAATGAATATTTTTCATTAAAAATATAACATATATAACCCAATGTAAAAATTGTTTTGCTAAACGATATATGCTTTTGTCATTTTTGTATTTACATTAATTTAATTAATATAAAGTGTCCTTATCACCAAAAAATGGCTCCATGTGGTCCCAAAATCAACCCAAAGATGTCCATGGTCGTACATGTATCAACCAATAGGGTTAGAACACATTTTAGGGTAAATTAATATTATTATAATATTATTTTTTACCCTTTATTTACTAGATTTACCCTTTCACCATGGTAAATAAAATATTTAACGAAGTAATTATTCAAAATGTCTAAAAATAAGAGTTACCTATTTACACAATTTGGATATCCATATTCTAAATATAAAATCCATTTTTCCAGATTCAAAACGCAGAAGTGGCAGAAATTAATTTAATATTAATTCCCGCTGTCAAAACAAAAAGCGTGTTTTTAAGAAATAATAACTTTCAAAATACAGACACTTGTTTATGTCCGGTTTAAATGTGAAATTATGTCCAATGACCCACATTTTATTAAATGGTAAAAATATATTCCAAATATGCTTCAAAACCACTCAAGTTCATAATTTATCACTATTAATTATTTTAATTAAAAAAGTTGTTTTTAATTAAAATTTAGTAATTTTCACTATTCATCAAAATATAAAAGTTATCCGAAAAGTACTAAAATTTCACCCTAGGCTAATTTCAAAATTAAGAATCCAAAAATTAAGTCCATTTTGAGAGATAAAATGTATAAAATTTTAAAATGTGTGTATTACTATTCATAACGGCTACTTTGATTGGTCGTTGTGTGTTAGAACTTGAAATTGCATACAACACACGCTACTGTATTATTCAAAGAGAAGTGTAACGTGGAAGCTTTGGGTGTTACAAATAAGAAGTTATAGAAGAAGGAATTAAATAAATGTTTACGTTTTATTTTTTAAATTTTGTTCATTGTTCTAATTTTTCAACACACTAATCCTTTTTATCCTGACCATTAAATGATTTAATGATATTTGTCTACAAAATGATGCAAAAAGTTATGTTAGAAAAAACAGGGTCACTATAATGTATTACTTTTGGAGGAAAAAACCATTATTCTATTTTTAACAACCAAAAATTTTATCAATGAAATTTACCTTCTTATAATTATGTAATATAGTATATGTCACATAAAATAACATAGAATACACAATAAAAACTTTATAAATGAAGAATGAATTAAAAAGAAGTATTTCTAGAAGTAAAGAAACCCAAACTAATGGAATAGTAATGTGACCTTTGGAATAGTAATGCGACGATTAGGTATAGTAATTCTGCCAATATAATAGTAAAATAATCTTTAAAATTATAAATAAAATTTATGAATCTTATAAATGATAATATGACATATTATATCATAGTTTTAGTAAATAAATATTTTTAAAATTATTAACCAAATGTAAGTATTTTTATAAAACATAAATATTTATTTAAAATTTTATAATTTATATAATTATTTAAAATAAAACATATTTTCATAAAATGTATTAAGAAATTAATATATTTTTTATAATATTTATAATATAATTTTTTGATACCTTAATTAAATTTTCAAAGTTTTAGAAAATCAGTTTTAATTTTAAAATATGTATTTTTTGGGTAAGTGATGATTTTAATTAAAAAATAAATTTCACATATTTTGATAATTATTTTCATAAAATGGGGTTAATTTTTTAATTCTAAGTTTATATAAATGGTTAGGGTGAATATTTTTGATTTTTCTAAAATTCTTGATTTTTGTGAATTATAAAATAAGATAATTTATGATATAAACTAAATACCTGAATTATGGATTAATAGATGGTGTATGGTTTATATAAGCCCAAAATACCGAACTATCCTTAATTATTTTAATATTTTTTTTATAATTATAAAAATATTCATATTATTGGGGAAAAATAAGAACCTAATGACTAAAAGAATGAGAAAACGCCCATCTCCTCCCCAATGAATACCACCCCTCACCACTTCTTCTCGTCACACCTCTCAAACATTTATCCTTGAAATAATTCTTCTGAAATATCTTCCCAATCCAGTCCCCCATGTCTAAGAGTCTTTGGTATCAACAAAACTATTTCGTGATGATCAGAAAAAATGCCAAAATAATGTAAATAGTTATCTTTAACGTCTTATCTAATGATTCATCCAAACCCCAAATTAGTAAATTAATTTTATAACCATTAATTATTTTTTATTTTTTTAATAACCTATATCTTCAATTCTATACAACCATTCTAATTTTACATGATTTTCCAAAAATTTTTACAAGAAATCGATGATGAAAACCAAGGAAACTAACGATCCCAAACGATGAAATTGTATTTTATAACTTATCAAAAGGGACATAATTAAACAGAAAAAATATAATATATAATTAACATGTATAATATGTTCTTAATTAGTTAATTATTGATTTAATTTTATTATCCTAGAAATTAGGTTCAAGTGTATAACACTTGCGGACATAAGGTAATGGAATCTTACTAAACCTCCATTTTGCATTTCAGTTACACTTTCTATCTCTTTAACAAAATGTAATTATTATTTATTTTTATGTACCTATACTAAATTATATTTATTTGTTCCAATATCATGTATCTAGTTCATATCATTATTATTTCATTGGGAAATACTTGTTTTATAAAGGACCCTTGTCAATTATTTCTGATAAGCATGCCCGCTTAAAGGGAACATCCTGATTTCTTCCCCATTTTTGAAGGAACTACATAATATATTTTAATAAGAATCTTTTTTCCTAAATAACTTATTTTATATTTAATAAATATCTTGATTCATTTTTGGTTATGCCTTTTTTGTTTTAGAGAATCTTTAATATTGTCCTTAAAATGCACTAAAATGTTTTATTTTGTAATGTTCATTAAACACTATTTTTACACGTATTCACTTATTTTTGACATAAATTATTGTGATAAAGAAATATATTACCTTATTAATGTCAATGTATGATTTAAATCATTTATTTCATGGACACTATTAGGATACTTCCTTATGTTATTCCTTTTGACATGATTATGATACCCAATTCTTTCCATAGGTAACACTTATATTTATATTTCATTCGTTTTGTATGATCCTTAATGCAGAACATATATTCATTAAACTGTTATAATGGGTGTGACTAGATAGTGATCTAATTAATTGGGTAATTATTATTATCACGAGAAATCATGTTGGGATTTGGAGTTAATCTGATTTCTTATGGGACTTCGTCAACCATGCCTTGGCAGCTCCCCTTGACTCATGTTTATATCATTTTATATGTTGTTTCTACATTCCTATAATGTCATGGTTATATTTTCCCATGTTATACATTTTATTCTTCTATATGTTTATTAATTTTCCATTCCTTCATGTCATCAGGTTATTCCTTATATCCCATGAGCTATGTTTTATTCCTATTCTTAATCCCTAATTGGGTTTTTAGCTCATCCCTTTTGTTCATATATTCCCCAGGTTATCCTAAAAAGATATAAGGTGAAAATGGAGTTAGGATATCATTATAAATATTAAATAAAAGATGTTTTAATTTTGGTTTCATGGTGTTTAATTATGTAATTAATCTTCCAAGACACTATACTTTACCATCGTTGGATTTTAATTTGATGTTTAATTATGGTTCAAATCAAGTAATAATATATGTAAAATGATAGGGTATCTATAGTTGGTATCAGAGTAAGTCCTAGTTATTTTTAGATTTTAGGTCTAGAGAAATTTTGAAAGAACACTAGGGGTAATTTTACCACTATGGGTAACCTTGATTGAAATATATGGAATCACAAGTTAGGATATACTTTTCATGTACATGTTTATCTTTATATGTTCCATGTTTCATATTTATATGATTATTAGCTATGTATTCAAGACCATTACTTTTTCATTATTTTTCTCAGTTAATGGATGGAAATAGAATAACTCATGCCAACAATCAATGTGATAGGCAATGTGATAATTTCCTGAATGATATGCCAAATGTGATGGGAAAGGGTGATCAAGAATTTGTGATAGTACTTTCTTAACTCGCTCAAGTTATAAATAATAACATGAATCATGTAGATTACCCTTTTTCTCATAATAAATAGAATGTTGATTTCAAATCCTTCATATAGTAAAGGCCTCCAATGTTTAGTGGATTTTCTAATCCCCTCCCCACATAATAATAAATTAATTCAATTGAGATGATATTCTCTATCCTCCAATTCTCAGAATAAGGGAATGTTTCACTGGTGTTTTATCATTTTGATGGGGAAGCTGATTAGTGGTAGGAACTAATCAATAACATAAATTCCAAAGAGGGAATTGTTTCCATTTATTTGGAGGAATTCATGAAATATTTTTTATATAAATATTTTCCTCAAAACCTCCATCCCAAATAGAAAGGGAGTTCGTCACACTAAAATAAATGGAATAAGAGTCTAACAGGGTGTACGAGGAATACTTAACAAGGCCTAAAATATTCACCAATTGATTTATCATGAACCCAAAGAAAATGGTGGATCACTTGTTTAGTGGATGAAATCCCTATCTATGAAAAACATTGGAGATTTTATTCTTCGACAGTTTTGAGGAGATTTTCCATTGTGCCACATAGGTTGTAATAGCGATAAGAGACTCTTAGTGGTATCTTGGGCCCAAAAAATAGGAAAATGTAAATTAATATGGGTGGATCAATAGATATATTCCAAGTTAGAAAGATGACCCTACATCCCATGTGTCAAAAGTGTGGGAAGAAATGTCTTGGAAACATCTTAAATGGAACCAATAGATTCTTAAAAAGTGGAAGAGTGGGGCATATGGATAACAAGTACTGAAGGGATATGAAGAGTCCGACTAATGCATAAGAAGAAAAGAAGGTTCAGATCAACACTCAGGCTTTATTGAAGTGTTTCAAATGCACAGAACATTTTAATTATACAATACATTTCCCTAAACTAATTGTTGTTGTGGGAAATATAAAACAATAACCTCCAAGGTAGTACATAAGGGAATATGAAAACACCCTCCCTAATGGTCTGAAGGCATTTTTTTATTAAGGGTAATCCCCCCTTTTTTAAGGAATGAAGAGGAACCCGTACATGACCCGTAGGTTCAAGGCACAAGGCCCGACATGACCCGCAATACTGCTCCAAAGGCCGAGAGGCATACCATGCCCAATACATGACTCGTAGGCCCAACCCAATATAACTACCCCTCCCTAGCTTATGCATCATTGATCTCTTATCTCTACACCTTGAATTTCTGATCATCTAGCATTGCCCCGTACAAAGCTGTATGGTGCCTGGTCCTGAT
Organism: Viscum album; assembly: GCA_963277665.1. NCBI lineage: Eukaryota > Viridiplantae > Streptophyta > Magnoliopsida > Santalales > Viscaceae > Viscum > Viscum album. Next base: position 1,301,208,279 of record OY728121.1, read on the forward strand.
GGCGGTTGTCATACCCTCTCATTCTTCCAATGCATTTAGCTCTGCTTCTGGTGTCTGCTTCCCTTGTTTCTATGTTCCTTTATTGGGGTCTAGTCTATGTGAACTAGGCTAATATATTGTATATGTGGCCCCAAGGCCTTGAGGCCCGAAGTCCTTTGATGACCTGAAGGCCCTTGAGACCCGTAGGACCAAACTGGTGGCATGAAGTCCCAAACGGGGTGAATAGTTCTGCCTACTACAGTACTGAATATTACTTGCTACAGTACTTCTACAGTAATTCGGGAATTCACCTCCACCATGTTTTGAACCTGATTCTCTTAGATGCCTAGCATGATCCCTTACCACTAGGGTATGGGCTCGTTGATGAGGGCATATGCAAAAACTACTACTGATGTGGAGCCTGAAAATGAAGTGGTGATGGGTATGATGATTATTAATTCAAGAATATTTAACACACTCTTTGATTATGGTTATAATCATTCTTTAATATCTTTCAAGTTTAGTAGAACTATTCTATCACCACCTCCAAATTTAGAGGTTGAGTTATCTTTGGAAAAATGAAAATGGGGAAATTATTGCATCCAATGTTTATAACTCCTCCCCAGTTAATTCTTGTGGATTGAACCTTCCCAGAAATCCTAATGTATTCCATTTGGTAGATTTTGATACTATATTAGTCATGGATTGACAATATTTATATAACTGTTAGGAAAGGTAAATCACTATGCACATCCCAAAGCATTATCTAATTCTTCACAAGTATAATGAGTAATATGAATCTTATTTAGAACCATCGTCTCAATTCTTGATATTTTTTCCTTATGAGAAAAAATATCATCGTCAAATAATTGAGATTAAGGAGAGAATAACGCCTAAAAACCAGGCCATCATAAGATATTTCATTGATGTATTCCCTATAGAATTGCCTAGTCTTCCTCCTAGATGAGAGGTTGAGTTCTCTGTTGAACTTATTCGTGGATCTCTGCCTATATCATAGACACCTTATAGAATGGACACCATTGAGAAATAAGAACTAAGGAAGTAGTTATAGGAGAATATGGACAAGGTTTTTATATTCCCAGGTGCTTCACCATGGGATTTTCCAGTCCTCTTAATCAAGAATAGGGATGGGTCAATGTACCTCTACATTGATTATCACGAGCTCAAAAAAATCATGATAGAGAACAAGTATCAACTGCCATATATTGATGACTTATTTAATTAGATTTTTTGGGTCTAGTAATTTCTCTAAGGTGTAACTTTGGTCAGGATATCACCAATTAAAGGTGTGGTAGGAAGATATTCCCAAGACAACATTTAGAATGAATTTTGGACACTACGAGTTCATAGTGATTCCCTTAAAACTCAATAATTCTATAGAAATTTTCATGGACTTATTGAATAGAGTCTTTAGATATTACCTCGTTAATTTTTTTTGTAGTCTTTATTGATGGTATTCTAATATACTTCAATATAAAGGAGGAAAATGAGGAGTATTGAATAACATTTTGAAGACTTTGAGAATGGATAAACTGTATAAGAAGTTTATTAGATGTTAGTTTTGGATGAAGGAAGTTTCATTTTTGGGGAATTTTATCACCATAAATGGAATATCAGTGGAACCCTTTAAGATAAAGGAAATTTTAGAGTTTCCCATGACAACATATACAATAGAGATCCATAGTTTTCATGGTGTAGTTGGGTATTGCCAATTATTTTTGTAGACCGTATCATGACTGTTGAACAGAATAACCAAGTTAAATTAGAAGGGAGTGAAGTTTATCTAGACTAGTGAATTTGAAGGGTCCATCAAAGAGTTAAAAAGAGGCTTATAATTTCACCAGTGCTCATACTACTGACAAGTGAGGAACACTTTTTGGTGTACAATGATGCTTTAAAGAATTTATTAGGCTATATACTAATGAAAAATGATAAAGTGATAGCATGCGCGAGAAGGCAGTTGAATATTAATGATAAAAACAACCCCACTCATGATTTATAGTTGGTAGTTGTGATATTTTCATTGAAAATATCAAGGAATTATCTCTATGGGAAGAAGTGTGAAATATATATTGATCATAAGAGCCTCAAATATATATTCAAACAGAAGAAGATTAATATGCACCAGTGAATATGGTTAAATATCATCAATGATTATGACTGCTCAATCCACTACCATGCCGAAAAGGAAAATAAGTTGGAAGATGATCCAAGTAGAAAGGATCTTACAACTTTATCAATGTTGATAATTGAAAAGGATACAATATTATTAGACCTATAAAGGATGGACATATGAATCATTAAGGAAGGAACATCATCAATACTTTCTCATGATTACTCAGCCATCCCTTATGGGGAAAATAAGTTATGATAAAAGGAATGATATGGAAATTCAGGAAATGGTGAAAGATATCATAAATAGAAAATAATTTGAGTTCAAGATAAACACATATGGAGTCATAAGATTTGTGTCATGACTATGTGTATCATCTAATCTAGATATAAAGAAAACCCTTCTAAATGAAAGACATAGATCAACCACCTCTATTCATCCGGGGAGCAAAAAGATGTATTGAAACCTCTAAGAGCAATATTTTTTGGATAATATGAAGAATAATATAACTTAATATATATCAAAGTTAATGTTTTTTCAATAAGTTAAGGCTGAAAGGAAAATGACGAAGCACATAATGTAACCATTACCCATACTAATAAAAAAATGGGAGAACATCACCCTTGACTTTTTCACCAAACATCAGAAGAAATTGAGAGGACAAAAATTCTATATGAGTTGTTTCGGATCATCACATTAAGGAAGATCACTTTATCAAAATTAAATAGGAATTATCACTGGATCAACTAGCACATATATAAATCCAATAAGTGGTAAGTCTTCATGGAGTACCACTATACGTTGAATCTGATTGAGATCTAAGATTCACCTCCATGTTCTGGAAAAGTCTCCAACATGATATGAAAACTGAGCTAAACATCAGTACAACCTATCATCCTCAAATTGATGTCCAATCTGATCAAACTATTCATACATTCGAATACATTTTGGGAGCTTGTTCTATGGACTTCAATTTCGTATGGGTCCAATATATTCCTCTAGTTAAATTATCCTACAATAATAATTTCTACTTGATCATCCAAATGGCCTCATATGAATCACTTAATGGGAAATGGTATAGAACACCATCAAGATTATGTGAAGTTGTCGAACGTAAGATACTAAGACCTAAAATATTCGATGAAATGGTAGTAAATGTTAACACCATTTACCAAAACATTAAGGTATCCGAGATTCGATAGAAGATCTATGCAAACAATTATCTATGGGAACTGGTGTTTAAGGTTGGAGACATGTTATTCCTATGAAAATATCAATGTAAGGTGATCCAGTGATTTGGTAGAAGGGAAAACTAATTCTTTGGTATGTCAGCCCATTTGATATTCTTGATCATTTTGGAGTTGTGGACTATCGGCTGACACTTCCACCTACCATTTCTCAAGTACAATATGTATTCCATGTATCTATCTTGAGGAAGTACATAACGAATCCCCCACATATACTAAATCTAGAGGTGGTACTATTGCAAAATGATCTCTCTTACAAGGTGCATCCAGTGAATATCCTGGACCATAGAGATAATACTCAACACAAAATGACTACTGACATGGTCAAAGTACTATAGAGAAACCATAAGTATGAAGAGGCGACATGTGAACTAGGTGAATAGATGAAGGATATGTTCCCTCACCTGTTTTCACCAAAGTATGTGAAAGGAAATTTCGAATGTGAAATTTTATAAGGGGGAAGAATGTAACAACCAAAATTTTTATCAATGAAATTTACCTTCTTAACGTTTTTTCATATAGTATAAATCATATAAACACACCTAAAGAACACAATAAAAACTTTATAAATGAAGAATGATTGACAAAAGAGGAATTTCTAGATGTTAAGAAACCTATACCAATGGAATAGTAACTTGAACATTGGAGTAGTAATGTGACCATTAGGAATAATAAATTGTCCGATAGAATTGTAAAATCACCTTTGAAAGTATAAATAATTTTTTGGAATCTTATAAATGATGATATGATATAATTATATCATATTATAAGTAAATAAATATTTTGAAAATTACTAATTAAGCGTTTGTATTTTTATAAAATATAAATGTTAATTCTAAATTTTAGAATTAATATAATGATTTAAAAGAAAATTTATTTCCATAAAATGTATTAATAAATTAATATTTTGTTGTATTATCTTTAAAAGATAATTTTACGTAACCTTAATTAAATTTTCAAAGTGTTTAAAAATCACTTTTAATTTTAAAATCTATATATTTTTAGTGAATGATGATTTTGATTAAAAGTTAAAATTTTCATATTTAGAAAATTGTTTTCATGAAATGGGGTTTATTTGTTAATTTTTCAGGAACAATTAAATATGGTTGTTTACAATAAAATACAAATTCATGAATTATGGAGTCATAGATGATGTATGGATAAGGTAATCCCAAAATATATAACTATAATTAATTATTTTAATATTTTTTTATGATAATTCTCAAAATATTATTAGTCTTGAGGAAAAATAATAAACTAATGAATAAATTAATGAAAAAACACCACTCTCCTCCTCTATAAATACCACCCCTCAGCACATCCTCTCCTCACACCTAAAATATTTGAGCCGTGTACAAATTATATTTAAATTTGTTCTAAATCCCCTCCTCTATTTCAAATATTCTTTATTCTAAATGAAAGTCCAAAACCATTCCCCGTAAGTAGGTTCTCAAGAAGACATATTATAGATGTAAAATCACCTTTATTTTCTTTTAATTTATTTCCATGTTCTTTTATTTTCTTATTTTATCCTCCCCACACCTCATCAAAATATTATGATAAATCCATTAATTTACATAAAATGGAATTTTATTATTCTAATGGAGTAATACATCATCATTTCATTCCCCTCTCCTTTTGTACTAAAAATGTAAATATCGCCCATGATGTGTTAAATTATCACATTCAAGGACGAACAAGTTTGGAATTTCCATTGCCTCCATAAATATTTCTCATAAAACCTTTCTATGGTTAAAAAATATTTTATTATATTTATTAAATCCTATTTTATATTCTATAACCATTATATATACTGGATATTAATTAATAAAAGAAAAATGTTTTGTGATGATAAAAAAACACCAAAATATTCTAAACTCTTATTATTAACGTCTTATATAATGATTCACCCTCAACCTAAATTACCAAGTGACATTTATGAACACTTAATCTTATATATGTACATTAAAAACATATATCTTCAATTCTGGAAAAACATTCTTATTTTACATGATTTTCCATATATATATACAAGTATCCAATCATGAAAACCATTGAAACAAATTATACCAAACTATAAAACTCTACCTTATAACTCATAAAAAGGGCCATAAATGAAATTAATAAAACTATATTAAATACAAAACATTCATAAATTTTTTTGAATTAATTAATTAATGAATTTATTTTTATTATCCATGACATTAAGATCAAGTACATAACACTTTCAGACATATGGTAAGGGTTTCTTTATGAACCTCTATTTTAACTTCGAGTTACACTTTATCGCTATTTACCCCACTATAATTCTTATTTATTTTTATGTACCTATCCAAAATTATGTTTATGTGTTCGAAAATCATGTATCCAGGTCATATCATCCTTCTTTGAAAGGGAAATACATGTTTTATAAAGTTCTCTTCTCAATTCTTCCCAATAAGTAGGTCAAATTAAAAGGAACTTCATGATTTCATACCCATTTTCAAGGGAATGAATAATCTATTTTAAGCCACCATTATTTTTCCTAAATCAGCAATTTTATCATGAAAAACTTTCTTGGGTAATTTTTAGTTATACCTAGTTCTTTTTAAATAATATTTAATATTTTTCTTAAACCACACTAAAATGATTTATTTCTAATATTTATTAAACACTATTTTTTTACAAGTATTCACTTCATTTTGTCCTCAATAATCATGATATATTCCTATATTTTCTTTTTAATTTAAATTTATTATTTAAATCCTCTATTTCATGGACACCATTATGGTACATCCTTATTTTATTTCTTTTGACATGATTATGATACCCAATTCTTTCTATGGGAAATGCTTATGTTTATGCTTGATTACTTATGTATGATTCTTCATATGGAACACATATTCATTAACATGTTATAATGGATTCTCTTAGATAGCAATCCAATTCATTGGAAAATTCTTAGTCTCATGAGACTTCATTTTGGGACAAGGAGTGAACTTGATTCCTTTATGGGACATTGTCCACCATGTCATGGAAACTGGCCTTGAATCTTATGTCATGTTATATATTATTGACACATTCCTACGGTGTTATTGTTTTATGTTACCACATTATACATGTTATTATTACTTATTTTTATTCATTTTCCATGCATATTTTTCATCATGTTATTCCTTCTAACCCATACCGTATGTTTTATTCTTATTCTTATTCCCTTATTGGGCATTTTCTCTTATCCATGTTGTTCATTTATTACCCAAGTTTTCCTATATAGATATAAGGCCAAAAATGGAGTTATGATCTCATTTTTAAGATTAAATAAAAGTTTTTTATTTTTTTCATGGTGTTTAATTATGGACCCAATCTTCCAAGCCACTAGACTTTGTGTTCCTTTTCTTTTAATTTGATGTTTTATTATGTTTCAAATCCTGTAATAATATCTCTAAAAGGCTAGGGTTGTTATACAATTTATAATTCGTTGTTATTAACAACATGATACAAATATACTATATTGGGTATATTTTATTTATTCACTTCATTTCATTCTTATTTATTAACTTTTGAATTATCATGGATCAATATGATTTGTATTTCTAGTGCACTTAGACATGTATAAAATATATAATGCTCTTAATCATTTTCATAAGATACAATTATTTTATTGTGATTTCACATAAATTCTTGTCAAATTATATTTTAGAAAACATTTTTATAACATCTACATGTCATTCATTGTTCATCAATCACATATTATGGATATTTCATGTTCTAACCCATATTATATAGAAGAATCTATCCTGAAACCTACCAGGATTATATGATATCATTTCTAGACTTTTTTATCATGAATTTTTCATAAAAAAATCCTTCGGAAAAGAAGTATGTCATGATGTATATAATAGATATGAAACACATATAAAAAAATTAAAATTCTAGAAGGTGTAGTAAATAAATATTATTATATTGTCCTATACTAATATATTAGTTTTGAAGAATATTTGTCTCATGATACTTAGAATCTTTAAAAATAGAAAATTTTCATAATAAATTTAGAATTTTTATTGTCATAGAATCATAGGTTTGTCCACAATTTAAGAAATTTGACCTTTATTTATCTAAGAAGGTATATAAATGTTAAAAAGCACTTTGAGAAGTGACTAAAGAAGAGTAAATCCACATTAATGATAATGTTTTAGATATCAAAACTACATATTTCACTATATTCAACCCCAGTATTTATCATTGATAAATAAGGTAGATAAAGGGTAATATTTATCAATTCTACCTAAAATAATTCATAAAGGGTACATTTATCAATTCTAAAAAAATAAATGAGAAAAATACCTCTTTGTCAGTTCTTTCTTTTATTGTATATAAAAATCACTTTTACCATTCCCTTTTTAAGTAGTGATAAATTCTTTCCATTATCTATACACTTTAAGTTTTGGTAAAAGTTATATTTCACTAAAACATATTATATATCCTTAAAAATAAAATATTAATATCTAAATATATTTTTATTTATATAAATATAATAAATTTTATAAAATTTAATTTTAATAATATTAAATATATATTTATGATTAATATATAAGAAATTTAGTGAGAAGTGGTTTATAAAATAATTAAAAGTTAATAATTGTAAATAATAATATTATTCTTATTATTGAGTAATATTTATTTAATAAAAATTTGATGATATATTTTTTAAAAATCACTTAATGATCTAAAATAATTTTAAAACATGACTTGAAAATCAAAATTCCATAACTTTTATTCTGGATTTCTATTTGGTCTCTAGCACATATAAATTCAAATCATTCAAAAGTATTTATGACATGGAGAGATGGTGGAGCTAAGGTTAGTTTGTTTTTGAGGTCAAAAAGTTCTTGTTTGGCCTCCAAAAAATTATTTTTTATCGGGGTACTATAAGGGACTCGATCCTTGTAGTCTAAGAAGTTTTTCATATCTTAGAAGGATATGGTGCATGTAGGTGGACTAGAGAGGTTCTAGAGGTGATTGGATGATAAAATAGAGAAGTAGGAAGAGTTTAACATTGTGAAGGTTCAGATAATGACTTGGGTGAAATACTGAATCACAACTAGTCAAATCAGCTAGGTGGCTGAAACAACTACTGGATGGATTTACTATATAGATGATTCATCTTTGAGATCAAAAAATATACATGGATCATCTATGTGAATCTGCTACATGGTTTTATCGACTATGTGTATTAACTATGTGAGTGATCGACTATGTGGTTCAACTATGTGGGGAATTTTGGGTAGCTAGGGAATTTTGGTATGTGGGGAAATAAGAAGATGTAGATTATGGATACATGGTGTTTTGGGATATATGGAATTAATTACTTGGATCTTTTCACTAGTTTCATGAAATTGACCATACAGGTCTTATGACAGCTTGAATCAGGGTCCTTCAAGGGAATAATTATTAAGGATAAGTATATCTTGGATTTTTCAAAGTTGAAAAGGCTCTAAATGTGTCCTTTAAAATTTATTTTAGTGAAATATTCAGTAGATGTAATTAAATCTTTTATGATATGATAATTCAATCATCTCATATCATTTGACTCAAAAATAAAGTTTCTTCACTTCATTCCATCATAATTGTTTTCTCTAAAGACTGGTCATTCTATATCCCTTCACTTGGAGTAGTAGAATCCTTCTACCAATGTCTCTGGTTTTCCATTGGCGATCCCATGTGGCGTGAACCCAATGTTTTTTTGCAGAGAGTCTTGTGGAGCACCCCTCTTCTAGGTAGGTGATTTTTTAATTCTACTATTAATTTACCTGTAATCATAATTATCATCATGATGGAGCCCTTTGTATGGAAATTCAATTAACCTAATAATTATTGTGCTAAATTAATAAAGAATTAGATGTAGCGACCTCATATTGTTTCTTTCTACCATGATAATGGTTTTCCTCTTGATTTTCTAGGTAGTATTCTATCTACATTATTCTGGTTAGCATGTCTTATTATGCTATATATTATCTTGTTGTTCTCGATATAAAATGGAAATGAATGTAAAGCACAAATTAATTATTAATTAATTGAACAAAAAATAAAGAGTCGTGTTTAGTGAATCTATTGTTAGTTTTAATTTGACAATGATCTATTTAATAAGAGTATATAAGTTTAATTTAATATGAAATTATATGTGTTTATGGAATTTGATAGAGAATGTGAATCATGTTATGGTTATTGATGAAAATAAATAAATTCATGTTAATTAATTATAATTCCACAAGTTTTTGACATTGGAATGTATGCTGGGAAGCATATTTAAATTAAAATTTTAATTATTTTAGTAGATTGTTATATCTTGATGCCTTTGGGTTCCCATAATATTATCCTAGGAATAATCATTCGGTTAATTCAATAAGGAATAAGAACTGGTTGTGTGATAAAGATATTTCTTTTGGATGAGTTTTCTATCTTCTTGAATAATTGCAAGAGCCTTATGTTGGATCCATGAGATATCATTTATGTGTGAAGGATGGATGCATTGTTTTAAGGCCTAGATTTCCCTATTGGTTGTTCTTTTTTGTTTTATTATTCTGTTAGATTTCCCCTAGATTTTAACTTTGCTATGTGATGTGATATGAGCATAGAACGATTAATGTGATATGTGGTGGCATGCTTGAATGTGATATGGAACTATGATGGTTGATCTGGGGACGGATGAGGTGATATGGGGTGGGGTGGTCTAGATGATATGGAAGATGTTTATGTTGGTGATTGCATGAATCATCATTATATGTATGTGGGTGTTAAATATTACACTAGAGAAGATGGAATGGGAAGAATCCGGGCTTACCCATTAAGGTGATAAAGCTGAATACTTGCTTGAAATAAATCTGTTAATGGATAGTGTTCAGGTTTCTTATTTTATATAATTTCCATTACCCACTTCATGATGTATCTCGATGTTTTTGGTTTCATTTTTTACTTTGGTGGTATCTTAGAATTGTTTTCCTAGAGTTCCTTGATGATGTAACAATGTTAATAATGTTTAATAAATGACTTAACCTGTGGATTTGGTGTTTATGGAAGGAAAATGTTCGAAATATGTTAGTATTGAGAAAATTTAGACTCAAGTCGGAATATATATAGAGGTCATGAAATTTTATCTAATGATTAATGAAATATAATATGAAAAATTATTAATGGTTAATTAATTACTAATGAATTAATTAACATAAAGATAATTGTTTAATGAAAATAAGTAATTAATTTATCTCTTTAAATGCTTGTGTTCTTATAGGATGTATGGTCTTAGTAGCAACAACTAGGAGTCCAAACGATGTTAGTTACAATTGTGTGCAAGACTAGGTTATTCCTATAGTGTGATTGTGATCTATATTATATCTTATATATTCTATGATTTCATATGTTGCACCATCCATGTCGTTTAGGATGAATGACCCTGAATGGACTTCAGGAGAGTTTTCCCCAACATTATAGGGGTAGAATGGATGGATAATTGTGCCCTCTGGATCTAATATGTTCTCTTGGTAGTTACTTGTGCTTTTATGAATAGTGGTTTTGTAATGCCCCGACCCCAGAAACCCTGAGTCGGTGCATTATTATGCATCATTGGCCTGATCACAAAAGATCATGTCATGAAAGACCGATTAGTTTATTATCCTTGGAAGTACTAGATACATTCATAAGGTTTACATTACATCATAAAAGGTAAAACTACAACAACATTGTTTCCATAGACAACACCGAGATCCCATAGACTATCCTTGCAGTCATCCATAATATTCTTCTTCACATCCTAGGAAAAATAAAACATAGAAAGGGGTGAGATCATATGCACAGTAAATATAACAATATAGAAAAAACTTTCATAAATAAGCATAAAAATTTAAGGAAATATATAAGTCTAAAACAAGAGCCTTTTAAACCTAAATTTAAGCATAATATGGAAATGATAAAATCAAATAATTCCATTTACCTAGTCATAAGGATATTCTACTAGTTGAATAATCACAGAAAATTTCAATAGTCAATTTCATAATGATGGAATGCATAATACTGGACTTTCATAACAACATAGTCATGGCCTTGTGCCAAGACTACAAATAATATTTTGGCGAGGCCTTGTGCCAAGAAAATAGTTTGTCTCATGAGACCTTCTGATGCATCTAGGAGTTATAGAAGGCTCCACCCATCACTTACTAAGTCCAATGCATTCCTCATATGAAAATATTGAAACATTACATAAACATTCGTATTAAAACTAGCATACGAAATGTCAATACTTTCTCCATAAATCATGAATGGTATTAAAATAGAACATCCACAGTCAAACATAACTTATTCAATACAATATGGAATATTGTATTGTAATACATTAGCCTCAATCGAGAATAATGAAGGATATTGACATAGATGAAAATAATCCTCAAAACTATTTGAGTGAAATATCCCCCTTTTTCTTAAAAATGATTAAAAGTCTCACTTCTTATCAAGAAGCCATTTAAAATAGATTTTTGAATAAAGTGTCCCATACCACTTTGATACTATTAAAAGGAATTTTAATATTAAAAATTTAATGTCCATATAAATAAATCTATAAAACCATTTTTACAACATGGACATTAATGAGAATGATTTAGATAAATAAATCTTTAAAACATTTTAAAATGATATTTTAGTTGGAGTTCTTAACCAAAATAGAGACACTTGAATACAAATAATTGAGGAAATAAAAACTTTATAATATCATGAGAATAAAAGTATTCATGATATTCTATGTCAAAGTACATTATATACACCATATAAATGTGATTTTGCGTATAACAAGAAATAAGTTTCAATAGAATGTAAATTGAGATGAAATATCTTATAAAGACTGTATCCTTAAGTTAAGGATAAATCAATGACATAATTATGCGTGACAAATAAAAATACACTCAATATGATTGGATATTTAGTGTAAATCAATTGTAGGACATTCACATATATTCTGGTAAAAACAACACCAATGAATTGGATGTTTAACTCAATAAATGGAGATTGAGTTAAAATTACTCTTATCAAGTTTATATTGATGACTTGAAAATTTATCAATGGAGTAATTATGTGTATCAAAAGTATATCCAAATATAGGGGAGTGTAATTTACTACACAAATAATAAATAGTTATTCCACACTTAATCATGGAGTAAAATAATAAATGAAGTATGCGTAAAGCCGAGTGATTGGAAATTGAAATTTGAAATTCCCTTACCAATTTGGTAACTTATGAAACGTAAATCCCATGAAATATGGATCACAAAATGAAGAACTAATTACTCATAAATTTAATTATATTACACAAATAATACAATCATTGGGCAGTACATACACCACACAAAAGGAAATAGTGGCAGTATGGCATGAATCTCACGGAAATATGAAGTGAGATGAAAACCATTACTTCATTGTAATCAATCGAGTCGTATGGACAATAGTTAATAAAAACCAAAAGAATCAGAGATTACAATTAATTTAAATAGAATCATGATAATATATATATCAAATTACAGTACACAATACACCATATTTAATAAATAAGTTGCGAACAATAGAAATCTCACAGAATTAAAAGTGAGATAAGAAACCCCTTACATTGTACTTTTCCTTGGTTGAGGGTAGGTTAACCTCCTGTATAATGGTGAAATAATTCTTATTAAATTATACAAGAATAATATACATTTATATTATATCATATATGATCTTTTATTATTGCTTTGTTAATAATATTTTAGTATTATCGTCCTTTCGGGTGTTAACTGATTCGTTTTCCTTTATATGATTTGTTTTGTAAGTAATGTTTGCTATCAATAGGATGCATCTTATTCATATTAAGAAAGATATTAAGTATTTAAATATTATTTTTAATCATCTAATGAAAATTATTCTTTAATGGATTACGATGGGGAATGAATCTAATCGCGTTCGTGGAGACGGTAATCCGTACGTACGCACGAGTGAAAATATCAGTCTTTTGATATTAAAATAATATATAATTGGATGGTATATCATATATAAAGAATCATTATCATGATATATTTATTTTTTTATGTCAATTAAAAATCATTATTATACCCATCAAAATAATAAAGTATTGAATAACAATTACACCACGACGTGTAGACGGTAAGCCGTACATACACACGTATGGTGACATGTCATTCAAAGGATTAATAGAATAATGAAAGTGGTTGTACCATATTTATAATAAAATTGAAATATATAGAATATACTGGATTTATTATTTTAGAGTGGAAACAATAAATAAAGAGGAAGTGGAAGAAGAAAGGAATTTGAAATAGGTGATGAAATATTTAACTCTTCTTCAGGTTCTTCCTTTTGACTTGATCAAAAGGGCTCCATAGGTTGGATTTCTGACAAAAGGAATGCCTCTAGGATAAATTTAGGACGTTTTAGAGGGTATTTTTTCAGAGGTTGGATGAGAAAGAAGGCTTTGGAGGTGTGAATTTGAGGGAAGGGGGAGTGCCCTTTTATAAGAGGGGTGAGGGGCACCTTAGGAAAAGCTAGAAATATTATTTTATAATAAAATCATTTTTAGTTTATAATGGATCCAAAATGAATTATTTAAAGGCTAAGGTTGGGACGGATAGAGAACCACTCAACCAGTAGGTTTTAGACAGGATTGGGTCACTATATTAACCTTATCATTTAGATTTAACTCTTAGTTAAATAGTTTGACATTTACCATGTCTCTTTGTATTTTTATATTATACAGTTAATAAACTTACAATATACATCCAAGCGAACCCCAAGTGGTTCATTAATGATTCTCATATCATTATATAAGTCTTTTGGATGAACCTTATATTTTTAGGAACATAATATCAATTAATAATATAATATTTGTTTTAAAAACTCTTTTATGTCAATTTTGACACTATTTGGTATTTTGTTTTTTCTAAATTCATAACAGCATTAGTTATTTGAAAACAATTCATATAAACAACCCTAAAATTTCATATAAACCTATAAAATTAGTGTAATTCCTAAAAAGTGTCAAATTACATTTATTTTGATATTTATAATATCAAATATTTTAATATTTCATTAATTAGGTAATTACTACATCATCATTGTGTTATAAATAAATTAAATTATATAATGTCTAAAAAATATAAATAAAATACCATTATGTAGGAAATATTTTTAGATTTATAATTAATATTTATAATCGAATTTATCTTATGTATAACCCTATATTAAAAATGTTTTAGTTATTAGGCTTTTAATTTAACACTTTTAACTCTTCTTTGAATTAAATAATAAATGTCCTAATGTAATCCAAGTGGACCTAAAGGATCATATTTTATTCCTAAGGTTGTTTTTGGTCGAATTACACTTATCCAATAGAATTATTACATGTTTTAGTGTAATAGTAATATCATTTTACCCTTAATTACCCTATTTACTTTTAACCGTGGTAAATAAAAGTGAAAAGTTACTATTCACCAAAAATTATTTCTATCTCATTGAACCAAATTTTACTTATAGATATCAACCGTGTCTCTTATATTTTTGAAATTCAATTCACAGAAGCAATAAAATTAAGTTTTATTCAAATTTGTAAATGCTCTTATGAGTTGGGTAAAAGACGGTTAAAAAGTTCAATAAATTTTTTATATATCTAAAATTATTATAAACCAACTCCAATGAATTAAATTGAACTTATATAGGTATTATGTATCTATTTTGACCTAAAATAAATTTAAATAAATAATTATTTAAATAAAAATTCTGTTTTAAACTATGACTCAGTGTTTTTCACTATTCATCAAAAATTGGAAGTTTTTAGAAAAATACCAAAAATTAACCCTAATCTAATTTTGATATTATGAATCCAAAAATGAAGTCCATTTTGAAAGATAAAATTTAATAAATTTCAAAAAGTGGGTATTACTATTCATAACGTCTAGTTTGATTGGTCGCGGTGTGTTAGAATCTCAAAGTTGCGTACAATGCAGCTATTACATTATTCAATGGGAAATGTACCGTGGAAGCTTGGGGTGTTACAAGTTAGTTTCCCCATATAAGTGTGAAGAGGGAAATGATGGTTTGTGGTTACACACACATTTATCCCTTTAAATAGTGTCCAAATGATTATTATATGTATGAAATGTATATGTTATGATGGCTTGAGGTGCTTACTACATGTATGTGTTGTGATGGCTTGAGTTATAATACTCGTTATATGATACACATCATATCAGATGTGTTGGATCCCGAAAACTACTTGGGGTGATGTGATATGAGATTATGTGATGATGTGATGCACGAGGTGCAATTTGTTTTTCCTTTCCCAGTTTTCTTTATGCTAGCTTATTTTTGAGAGTGTTGAATCTGGACATAAGTGTTGGGGTAGATTGATAACCTAGTGGGGAAGTGGAAGTGGGGTACCCTTGATGTTTCATTAAAATATTATATGCTCTCTTATATGTGATTCATGTTTGGAGTTATCCATGGTGATCTTGGGAAATTATTATGTATGTTCACGTAATGAGTCATTTTCACTAATGTTCACTATGATTTAGCATTATTTCTTTATCATTTTCATGAGAGGCTTTGTGGAGGATCTTGTTGAGTGCACTATTATGATCACACAATGTATATTTTTTTCTGGCCAGTTTTATAAGGATGGATATAGAGATGTTAATTACTAATTCAATGTTTTTTATGAGCTATTAGAGATTCATGGTGGCTAAAACCTGCAGTTTTTGGTACTTATAGTTTTCATTTCAGTTTTTATACTACTAAATGAAATTTCTTTTATGCACTTGGGATTTATTTATACATTTGAGGAGTTTTTTATTTGTGTATTTTTCCTATATTTATCTCCTTTCAACATGTTTTCTTAGTGGTCAATGCCTACCATTTTATGATTTTTGTACCCTCAATGAAAATCGAAACCCATGGCCTACTAGAGGTGGGACTCAAAGACTCACCATCTCCCCTCTTTAACTACCATCCAAGTAGATTTAAACTTACGGGGGATGGGGTTTTTAAAGAGTGATATCAGAGGTTTAGGTTGGGGGATATTATAATGTATAAAGTTAGGAACTGGTGAGGTTGAATGGGTTGGTAGGAAAACATTGTTACCTATATTTAGTAAGAAATGTAAACATGGAACACTAGATGAGACATGCGTATTTAGGAACCCCTTTATCTAATTCAAAAAACAATATGTTTACTGAGCCTACTAAATGAAGTGGTATATGTTTCATGGTAGAGACCTTGGAAAAGATCATGCACCATACTTCTTTGTGACTATTATTGAAATGTGTAGACTTTGGTATATGGTAAGATGTTAAAAATGAAATGAATTAGTTAATTAATTAATGTTATGTATTCCATATTATAGGTTTATAAGATCTAACAGTTTTTTCATTTTGATGGAATGTATCCATGTTGATTTCCCCATTAATTTCACATCAAACATGTTCACTGGGATGTGATATTGGATCACCTCAAAGTGGAGGTTAATGATAGAGGCACTTGAAGGAGGAAACTCTGAGAGTTTTAGTTCCATAGTTTTTAGAAGTATGAGGGATCCATTTTATAATTAATTATAGAAGACTTCTTGTAGGAAGTTGAAGCATCTTTTAGTTCAATCCCTTATTATAAGGGGTGGTGGGTTTCATTGTCTATGATGATACCTTTAGTGGTTGTTCTTGTTCCCTAGGGAACGTACTAACTCTTTAGTCTCATTGGAGATGTTCCAAGAATATTTATGAGAAGAGTTCCTTTTTTCAACTGTGAAGGAGCATATTCTCCAAGAGTTTCTTACCATTAGAAAAGGGTGTTCCAGCATGCGATAGTTTGAGATCCATTTTAAGACCCTTATACAATATGATTCACACATATTTCTAGGAGAGGAGGTTAGGGAAGGGTAATTTGAGGATACTTTTCATCCAGATAACTAGTGTCATGACACCCAATTTATGCTAAATAAGTGTCTCAAGGTGCTGGTGAGAGAAGAAGTTATTGAGAGGACGTTAGCTAGAGTTGGATCTTCATGGTATGGGAGTCATCAAGATTCCCCAAACATAAGTGTTGTAGTCTGGGGCTCCCATTTGTCCTGAAAAAATATATTTTTTTCATCCAAGGGTATAGCCTATCCCTCATCACCTTATTTCTATAGGGAAGGAGGATCTTAAACATATGTGAATGGTATGAAAAAACGTTTTTTATTTTGGAGGCTGAGTTCATTAGTGGCGAGAGTGACTAAATTTTTTGAGAAGTTATCATGCACAAGGTGTTCCACTTCTGGTTACTCCATTGATACGGTTTCATATTAGGCAGTAGTAGTAGGGTGTTCCAATCAGGGATCAGTAGATAAAATGTGTAAATAATAGAAGAAAACCCTGAGACACTCCTCATCACAAAGAGGGGTGTTTTTTCATATAGTTAGTCATCAGTAGGGTAATATAATACATGAATTTGGTTTTGGTATGATTCATTCTTTAGCATTTCTAGCACCGGGTGAGCCCAACATCGTTCGAGGTAGCCTTTTCTAGTTTTCCACTTTGGTGCATGATTTATATGATTAATGAGGTAAACACCCATTTATATCACCTAACCTCATCTATGATTTGGGAATTGAGGTAGTGATATTTCTAGTTCCCTTGGTGTGGACTATGACACTTAGAGTTTAAGATGACTTGTATGAAGTTTATTGAGACTGTGAGTTTGTGTTCGGGAAGATCCACCCATGGGGAAACTTCTTATTTATGCAAATACAACAATATGAAATCATCCATGGAATGTATTGGATGCATTCAGGGCATTCTATTGTGGATTACATTTGGAGGATGTTTTTGTTCTATGATGATGACAGTGAGGCTGTGGGGTTTTTCAGAATGAGAGACCATTATATGGGTCAAAGGCACTATAAAAACACATCCATAGTAAGTCTAGAGTCAGTGCATTACATTATCACACTAGGATATAAACACAATTCAAATACAAAAGGATCGATTAGTTTTGTCATTTTAGAAACCAGATACATACATGATAACCAATTAATAATGTGAAGAGAAAATAATACATAATACATAACAAATTATAGTAAACTGTATCCTTGAAAACTCATTAAAACATCGATTCTTCATAATTTGGGGAAAAGAAACAAAATAAGTGTGGTATAAAATGATCAGTAAGGGTTAAGTACAATATAATATATCACGAATAAATGAAAATAAATTAACATGGAAAGTTATATAATTAATAACACATGCCATTAAAATTACTAGATAAAGAATACATAATATTGAAAGGAAAATAACTGAGACAAGTAATATTTAATCAATAGTATGAATATCAAATAGATTCATCGCTTTTGACAAAGTGAAAATACTGTGGATAATTATGCAAATAAATTCTTATTGAAGACAATTCTTTAATATTGGACTTCATGTATCTGGAATATGAACCACTATACCATCAAGATCTATTCTCCCAATGATTTAAACCACTCTTATTAGTTTAATTGATTCATCTCATGAGACTATCAATGAATCGATGGGCTTTCTATAATTGTTCACCACCCCTATATTCTAGTCCAAAGAATTCCTCATATATCTAAAAATCTATTTAATTAATAAACAATGCACCTTATCATCAAATATCAATATTGAATAAAATATTTTGATTTATAAATATTTCCAATGTTAATAAAATATCATTCAAAGTAAATACATTATATAAATATGGTATATAATTTAGGAAGTAATCATACCCATTATGCAATAATATTGATCTAAAAATAAGTATAATTTCATATAAAAATGATTACATGAAAGTGATTGTTTTAAGATAAAGTTAACAATCACAAAATAATGTGATATTATAAGATAACTTTTATCAATTGGTAATGTTCAAGGTAAAACAACTTAGATGAGATAATTAAAAGTTAAATTTTAAATAACATGAATTTTTAAGTAATCATGATATAATATATCAAAATGGGTAGTAGATACACCACTCCACATAAGTAAGTGGTGAAAATGGAATATAACTCTTAGAAAGTAAAGCGAGACAAGAATCCCATTCCATTTATCATACCTATCACATGTGTGTTAAATTTTCCAAATAATAAACTTATGTTAATTATTTAATTGATTTATATAATTTATAAATTTCATTATTACTTTTATTTCACTTATTAAAATTTTGTATAAAACGATTTAAAAAAATTAAGTTTACATCAGGTGTTTTGACCAAATTCGTTTCATGTGTCATAAACATATTTGGTGGGTTGAATGTTGGAAAAGAGGTCATCATATAAAAATATACAGAATAATAATAATGAAAAAATTATCATATTTATACATCAATTATACTTTTTAAACAAATTTCAAATGATGTTTATGAAAAATGAACCAATGTTACAATCATGGAGATGGTAGGTCGTACGTACACATGAGTATCATTCCCATTTTTTAATGAGAGATATTGAAAGAGGATAAGTAAAATGTAATCATTTGATAATGATGATCATATAACAAATATTATATTAAATAATCATATAAATATATATATATATATATATATAATTATTGTGATGTAACAGAAATAACATCATGTCAAGGAGGCAGTAGTCCAGATGTCCATGAACGATGTTGTAAGTTTTTTTGGTGTGAAAAGGGTTATAAAAAATGATATAATATATTTATAGAAAGGTAATTATGTCATTAATATCATATTTTTTTATTTCCCATATTTTTAATTAAACCCATCCTTAATACGTTCTATGTAATGTGTGAACATATCACATCGCTTCAAGGAGGAGACAGTCCACAAATCCACAAACGATGTTACCGTATTTACACAAAATGGAAAGAATAAATTGATGAGTTACATAACAAATAAATATGTATTAAGAAAAAATAAATATAATTTATATCATATAAAAATTGTGTTTCCATCATAATTCCCAGCCATGAGAGGTAGTAAAGGAAAAATGAACAAAATCAGTACGCGAGGTGGTAGTCCACCATACACATGATTATTTTGGGGATTTTCTAAGGGAACATGGTTTAAGAATGATTATTGAAAACCATGTAGAATATATATGAAACCATACAACATGGTAAAATGGAATTTTTTCAAATTTGGCACATATTTTCTCTACCTATTTAAACCAACCATGCAAGGTCTCCCTTGAGGTAAAAACTAGTTCATGTTTAGTACACAGTTTTTCTAATAATGCGACTAAATTGTGAATGACTTAAAAAGTGTATTTAAAAAATTGGGATTGGTCAGGATTTTCCAAAAAAATAGCTCATTCCTACTCTTAGATGAGCCTAACTTGAGATTACTTATTCTCCCATGCTAGGGAGGATCCCCCACTCATTTTGGAAGCGATTTGATGGGTTTTCAAGATTCTTTGAAGGTGATTCTTCCTTGGTAAGTCTCTATCCTTAATAGTTTTATAGTTTTACTTAGATCTACTATCATTTATCTTTGTATATCTCTTTATTTCATAGATCTATTTCCATCACATGTAGATCTAGGATCTTATGTTTCATACAATTGTGTGATTTGGGCCTGTTGATGTTTGGGAAAGAGATCTAAGGAATTTTTTTTGAAGTTTCACCCAGATTTAGTGTGTTGTGGGTCGATTTCAGTAAAACCTAAAGTTAGGTGACATCACCTTAAACTCCATTTTTCTAGAACTATAAGGATTAATTTAAAATTAATTGGGTGTTCCTTGAAATTTATTGTGAATGTGATGCATGAAGCTTGGTAAAAATCCATTTTGTGATAATTTGTGGATTTTGGAAAAAATAGACTACTATTATGAAATGTGAATTCTTGTTGGATTTTAAAATGATGATGTTTAAAAAAGTGGGTTGGTTAATTTATGGAATTTTTTTGTGAAAAATGGCTTTTAATAAAAATGTTATTTTATTGAGTTGTGTTTTGGAAAGGATAATGGATTAAGTGTGTTTCCAATAAATGTGTGACTTATTAAAGTGGGGTTGGAATGTTTTTGGAATTACTAACTAGCTTAAAGGGTTTTCTAGTTTGGAAATTGTTTGAAATTATGGATTAGAATGTGTTTTATGTTATTATATGGGAAATCTTTTATTTTCATGTTGTTGTGATTTTGGTAAATGTTGTTGGCATGGTTTTTGGATTATAATATAAGCATGGTTGGGAATGGATGAATATAGGGAGTAAAGGGACTCTATAAAAAGGGGATGGATGGTAGATATTAAGGACCCCCATCAAGGATATGTGGGAATGAAGTACCACTATAAAGGAAGAGTTGTGGATGTGCTAGGATGTGAATCTCCATCGTTATGGGAACACTGAGTTGTAGTGTGTGGAACTTAAGAATTTCATTGGAATACACATGCAACCTTGTAAGGTGAAATGGTTATTTTAGTTCATGTTTGGAAAATGGTTAATGTTGTGCTTGGTTTATTTCCTTGGTATTGTGTTGATTTGTTTAAAATTTCTTTTGAAAGGGTGTGTTTGGATTGCTAGAAATTATTTCATTGTTTAATAGTTTTTTATAATTTGTTTATATAAATGTGCTAATAAGTTCTATCCTAGTGGAATGTGTAGAGAAGTCATTATGGGGAAATACTAATGAGTATTATTACTCATTCCCTTCTTTTTCATGTTGGTGCTATTGTAGATGTTGTTTTCTGGGACACAATTATAGGTAAATATTCTCATTCCTTTAGTGGTGCATCGTGATGCTTGGGAAATCTTTTGATGTTGGAGCTTGGAGCTTGATGCGTAGTTTGGGAGATATGTTGGAGTCTTAAATTATTTTTGTTTTAGTCTTTATCTATTAACATGTATTGGTTTTTTATAGGATTGGTTTGGTTGTATTGTTGTCACTTGGAAATGTGTTGAATTTGTTTGCATTTTTGTGAAGCATCATGAAATTGTGGTTGGTTGTGAAATTTTGGGTGGTTTCTTTTATTTTAAAGGTAAAATCATCCCACACTTTTTCTTGAAGCCCTTGGGATTTTTTTCTAGCCTTTAGTGTCTTGGGGATGTCTCTTAAGTCGAAGTAGCACTTTCTACCCGACTCAATCGAATGAGGAGGGGAGGGATGTTACAAGTGGTATCGGTTTTTTCTATCCTTGAATTAATAGTGAGACCGGTTTTATTCAGATTATTTGGAATTGATTTTCAATCATGGAGTTGGAATTAATTCTTGGTTTAGTCATTGAATTGGGATGTTTGTAAAGAATAGGATTATCAGAACTTTAAATTTAAAGCATAAAAGGGCATAACAAACCCTTTTATGATGAAATACAGGTTACCAGTGAGTTGGGTACATATGTATTTTGGAGACTTATATATTGTGTGGGAGTATGGATTAGAATATGATGATAGGACTGGTGAATATTCCTTTAAACCCGTAGAGTAAGAAATAATGTTTCTAGTGTGCTTATACAGGCCATATGAACTGGGATTTTATGACACAACCTCCAACATGTCATAACTGCAAGCAGATGGGGTATCAATAGTGTTATTGTCACAATTATCCTAGTTCAGGTGTTTATGACACCCCTTAGGGGTCTCATGCATTGTATACTTCGACGAGATGGGGGAAGGATCATACCCCTCTCTAGTAGAGTAGATTTATCCATGGTGATTTGAGGAACACCATTATTCCCCAGTAAGGGAATAAAGAGTAGAGTGTAGCCAACAAGTAGGTGTTTGGAGCTGAGTAGGTTGTGGTGGATGATCAGTTGGAAACATCCAAAATTAGAGGTTTGATTTTTTTTATTTCTACCTTCGTGAAAGAATTTTTTTAAAGGGGCGTATCTCATTTTTTTAATTTCTTCTTGAGTTGTTGATTTATTGGGGTAAAATGTGGAAATTATGCCTTCTCTGTTAAAACTTCAAACTCCTCTTGGTCAGAGAGAGTGAGTATCCTTCTTATTAAGAAATATTTTTTTTGAGATTTATTGCATTGAGTTGATGTGGGATTTACCAGTTCTAAATATGGATGTTTATGATATAGTCATAGGCATGTAATGGTTTACAAAATTTATAGACCACATCGATTATAATGCAAAAATGGTTAGTTTCACAATATATTACAGAGTCAAGCATATATTTAGAGATGAGAAGAGTGAAAGTGTGGATGATGTAGATTTTTTAGCACCAATGGATGGGATAATCACATATTATTTGGTGTATTTATTGTTGGCATTAGTGGAACAATTTCATAGAAACAGTTTTCTAGGAGTGTATGATCAATTTTTGGATGTCTTTCCTGAAGAATTTTCAGTGTTTCCACACATAAGAGAAGTACAGTTTACAATTTATCTCCCCATGGGGACTAGTCCAATATCAGTTACTTCTTACCTAATAGAACCAATGGAGTTTAGGGAATTGAAATTTCTATTGGAGGAGCTGGAAAACAACAGATGTATATGTCCTAGAACATCTCCATGGGTAACACCAGTGTTTTTGTTAATAAGAAGGATGTAAATCATTAACTATGGGTTGATTATAATAATCTAAACGATTTTATGATAAAGAACCTATATCTATTCTCATTAATTGATTATCTATTCTATCACTTGAGGGGATCTTGGTGGTTTTCCAAAATTTACATGTGATCAGAATATTATCTATTGTAGGTGTGGAAATAGAATCTCCAAAAAGAGCATCCAAGAGTAGATATGACCACTATGAGTATGTTGTTATGAACTTTAGTCTAAAAAATTCACCAGCTATATTTATGGAATTTATGAATCAGATATTCCAGGGATATCTGGATGCTTTTTTGGTTGTGTTTGTCTATGATATATTGGTGTATTCTTAGACAAGGTCTGATCATGAACAATACATTTTAATAGTGTTGGAAATATTGAGAGATCATTGGTTGTATTCCAAATTATCAATGTGTTATTTTTGGATAAAAGAGGTAAATATCCTTGCCATCTTATTTACGAGAAAGGTATTTTAGTGGATCTCAAGAAGATAGGGGCATTTATCTCTTAGAAACCACCGAAGAATGTTTTTGAGATATGGAGTTTCCTTGAACTGGCCGAGTATTATTAATGCTTTGTTCATGTCTTCTCTCGATTAGTCTCATCGATGATAGACTTGGCAAGGGAGAATGTTCCATTTCAATTGTATGAGCAATGTTATAAGTATTTTGAATATATTAAGAATAACCTTATATCAGCACCAATCATGGTTTTTCTAGAACCTAGGAAAGGGTAGTTGGTATATTGTGAAACATCATGATTAGGGTTTTGGTGAGTTCTCAGGAAATGGGTTCATGTTTTTGCATATATACCATAAAATTTATGGTTTCATGATAATTACAACCCCACACATGATTTGAAGTTTGTGGTTGTGGTGAATGCTTTGAAAACTTGTTGTATTTATCTAATTAGTGAGAAATTCATGTTGTTTAATGATCATAAGAGTGTGAAGCATATCTTCACACAAATAGATATGAATTTGAGGAAAATTATATGGATGAAGTATCTCTAGATGTTTGACATTGACTTTATATACACACTTGGTAAATGAAATTTGGTGGAAGATGCATTAAGTAGAAACTCATATGTTCATATGGGAAAAGAAACTTTAGATCAGTGGTAGTTTATTTCATTCATAGAAGATAAGTGGTTGAAATGTGAAGACTGAGGATATGTAGATGGATTATTTTCGGTTTTTTTGGTTCTTGATTTAGTTGAATTCGTTAGAGAGGAAAATATTTCTAATAAAAAATTTGTGACTATGAGGTCAAAACTCAATGGTGGGAAGACCATTTTGGGTTGGAAACTGTATTGAAATTTAGTGTTTTGGTTTCAAAAAAGGATGGTTGTACCAGTGGTTTTTTAGGGACAAATTTTTAGTGCATGCCAACAATCAATATGGTAGATTCACCCTAGGTTTAAAAAAATATACAAGGCATTGGAAGCATAGTTTTTGTGGGTGGGTATGAAAAGAAAGGTAGTTGAGTTTGTTTCTAGGTTTTTTTAATTTTTAGCAAGTCAAGCCATAAAATCAGTTAACGGTTGGTATGTTGTAGTCTTTACCTATCACTATGTGAAAATGAGAGTTTATAACTATGAATTTTGTTATAGGGCTCCCAAGAATGTTTTGGAAATACTATGCCATGTGTGTGATTGTGAATGAGCTCAAAAAGTTAGATAATTTCATCCATATTCGTGAATCTCATAAATTGGGCGATCTAGCCAAAATATATATCTGAGAGGTGGTAAAGTGGCTTGGTTTAACAGTTTTTATTGTATCCAATAGAGATCCAAGGTTCACGTCACAATTCTAGAACTCCTTTCAGCAATCCCTTGGGACTCAGTTGAAGATGAGTACGATATATCATCCTCAGATGGATGGGAAATACAATAGGATGATACAAACATTTGAATACATGTTGCAATCTTATGTCAGGAATTTTGGAAGCTCATGGGAGGAGGGGCTTCCCTTGGAGGAGTTCTCCTTTTATAATAGTTATCAGTCCTTGATACAAATGGCTCAGTAAGAAGAATTGTATGGATGTCCATTTTGTTCCCCACTATGTTGGGTGGAAAGAGGTGAAAATTAAATGGTTGGAACGAGAGTTTTCCAGGAGACTATTGAGAAGATTAAGTTAATCAAGAAGAGAATGGATGTGGCTTAGAGTTATCTAAAATAGTATATGGACCATCATTGATGGCTGTTGTCATTTGAGGTGGGTAATAATGTTTTCTTTATAATCTTTCATATATTTGGAAATCATTATTTTGGAAGGCAGGACATGTCATCTCTAGGGTATATTGTGCCTTTTGAATTACTTGAGTGGGTTAGAGAGGTGGTATATTAGTTGGCCTTTCCACCATAGTTTAATGCAATGCATAGTGTATTTCATGTATCTTCTTTTAAGAAGTATCAGTGTGATCATTACCATGAGATTCAATGGAATCAAGTTGATTTAGAGCCAGATGATTTGTTAGTGCGCATGCCAGTGTTGATTGTGGATAGGCTAGAGAATGTACTGTGTGAAAAATCATCATTCTTTTGTGGGTTTTATGGGAACATTGTCAGATTCATGGGGGAAATTGGATATGAGAGAAAGAAATTGTTGAGAAATGGTCCGAGCTCTTTTGGGAATGTGATGATTTTCCACTTTTTGAGGATGGAAATAACAATGGTGGGGAACATTTAGAGTCCCTAGTTTGAGTTATTTGATCCATTAATTATATTTTATTTGTATATAATGTTGTTGGGTAATATTTGGGAGAGTTTTAGGGTTTTTGGGATGGTTTTGGTGATTTTCTAAAGGTAAGTAGTTTGGGAATGGTTAGGAAAAACTATGAAGAATCTTTAGAAAACAATGAAATATGAAACATTGGGTTTTCACATAGTTGGAACATGGTTTTTCTAACTATTTTGGCCACCTTTTGATGTCCCCCTTGAGGCAGTAGTAGGTGAACAGTTAGAACACAGTTTATCTAGATATGTGGCTAAATAGTGTGCAACTTAAAAAGTGGGTTTTTAAAAATGGGTAATGGATTATATTATCCCAAAACACCCCATTCTTGCTCATATACAGACTTAACTTGTAATTCCTTCTTCAACAAGGTTAGGGAGGCTCTCCCACTCATTTGAAGTCATTCAAATGGGTTTTAAGGTTATTTTAAGGCAATTCTCCCTTCACAAGTCTGTCTATTTATTTGTTTCATGATTTTTTGAGATTAACTCTCATCTCTCTTTAACACTGTATCCAAGATCTACTTTAAGTTGCAAGTATATCTAGGATTCTTTTTTCATATAATGTAAATATTTGGGAATTTTGATGTTTGGGAAAGGGATATAAGGCAATTTTCTGGATTTTTCACATGGATTTAGTGTGCGGTGGGTCGATTTCACCAAACCCCAAAGGTAAGTGGCTTCACCCTCAACTATGTTTTTCTAGAACTAGATGGAATAATTTTAAATTAATTTGGTGTTTGTGAAAATTTATCGTGAATGTGATGTGAAATTTTGGGAAGAACCCCATTTTGTGATGATTTGTGGATTTTGGGGGGAATGAGTTATTGTGGTTAAATATGCCTTGTTGTTGGATTTTGAAATGTGAGTTTTAAAATTGGTTTCCTGGTTGGTTTATGAAAAATGGTTTGTGAACAATGGTTTTCAAAAAAATTAAATTTCATTGATGTGTGGTTTGGCATGTATAATTTATTTAGGGTGTTTTAAAGAAATGTGTAATTTATTAAAGTCGATTTGGCAGGTTGATCGAATTGTTGATTGGATTAAAGGATTATTTTTATTTTGAATTTTTTGTTATTATGGATTGGAATATGTTTTATGTTATGATATTGTCAATTTTGTATTTTCATGTTGTTTGGATTTTGGTAAATGTTGTTGGCATGTTTTTTGTCTTATTGGTGAGAAAGTGAGGGAATGGATGGATAGTGGGTGTGGAGGGCCCCTATAAAAAGGGTATGGATAGTGGATGTGAAGGACTACCATCAAGGATAAGTGGGAATTAAGTACCACTATTAAGGAAGATCGGTGGATGATCTTTGATGTGAAGCTGCACCATCATGGTTACACTGAGTTTGGATGTATGGAACTTATGAATATGGTTGGAATATGTGTGCGTCAAGGCAAGGTGAAATTGGTTATGCCGGTTTTTGTTTGGAAAATTGTTAATGTCGTGTTTGGTTGCACTCCTTGGTATTTTGATGATTTGTGTATAATGTTTTTCCAAGTGTGTGTTTAGCTTGCTAGAAATTGTTTCCTTATTTAATGGTTTTATATAAATTGTTTATATAAATGTGCTAACAGGTTCTATCCTAGTGACATTTGAAGGGAAGTCATTTTGGAAAAGCCTACAAAGTATTATTAATCATGCCTAATTTGGAACAATGGTTCTTTTTTAGAATTTTTTTGAGACATAGGTAATGGTAAAGCATCGCATTCCTTTAGTGGGGAATCCTGATGCTTGGGAGGTCTTGTGGTGTTGGATAATGGAGTTTGGTGTGGATCTTAGGAGCTATGTTGGTTTATTTTAGATTTTTTTTATGTTTTAGTCTTCTAATTGGCACTCTAATTTTTTATTGTTATGGGATTGGTTTGGTTGTTTTATTTTCACTTGTAAATGTGTTGAATTAGTTAAATTATTGACCTGCATCATGTTGGGGTGGTTGGTTAGCTAATGTTTATTTGGTTGATTTAATTTAAAGGTAAAACCATCTACCACTTATTCTTAAAGCCCTTAGCATTTATTTCCAGCCTTTAGCTCCACAGGGATGTTGGTTAAGAAAAATGTCCACTTCCGCCTTGACTCATTCTAATTAAGAGTGAAAGGATGTTATAAGAACACTTTCTTTTTCATTTTTCTTTAAACTATGGTACTTTCTATTCATTTTTTTTTTCTCATGAGGGAATTATTTTTCAAAGAACATGTCCTTAAAATATTTCTATTCCACAAGTTATCTTTCTTATTCCTCTATTGTATTCTAGATCGATAACCACCATTGATTACTATCACCATCGAGAAAATACACTGAACGTGTAAAAGTTTCCTTTTCACCACATTCCAATTCCATAAATATCATCTCTAAAGAATTAATCCATTTCTCACTTTCCATTAGATCAGTAGTACCAATAAATTATGGGGGAATTTATCTCATAAAGTGATCCAATATCAGAAAATCTCATTGTTGAATAGGTTTCTCATTCACAAAATTTTATTTTTCATAACATTTTTAAGCTACCCTAATATATTAATAACATAATCAGTTCTAAAAATAGATATATCAGATTTCTCAAAAGGTAAAACTCCAAATTGGATAAGAGTATTTATATCCTTCTTCCTTCTAAGTTCATTTTTTAAATAATGGAATACACTAGATTAGACATGAACACTATAAAACATAATTTATAATCCCAAAACATGTGATACAATTAAAATAAATTAAAAAATTTATGTGTATTTAATCTCAAAATAATGAACATGGATTCTTTGGGTTATTCTTATATAATTATCCTCATCTTCAATCATAGGCTTATGTTCCCTAATCTATATTTTCTAAATCTAGTTTCCAAGGTTCCTACTAAAATTAATTTGAGACCAACTATAACAACCCTACCCCAGTAAGCCTAGAGAAGATGTATTACTTTATTATATTGGAATATATAAAATATTTTAATCCTAAAGGACTGATAAGATTATATTTTTTGGAAACTAGATACATACATGATACACATTTTACATTAGTAAAAGAAAATAAAACATAATACATAACAAATACTGATAAACTAAAACCTAGAAAACTCATTCAATGATCTCTTTCTTCATAACTATGGGATAGGAAAAACATAAGGGTGAAGTCAAATGATTATTAAGGGTTAATTAAAGTTGAAAAAATCATGAATGAATGAAAATAAATCAACATGGAAAAAAAATAACATATAACACATGCTATTCAAATAACGGGATAAGGCATAAACAATATGGAAAGGAAACTAATAGAAAAAAATTCTATTAAATCAATAATATAAAAATGAAATTCATCCATATATTTTTTCATGGTGAAATTATCATGTATAAAAACTAAAATTAATTCTGAATGAATGTAATTATTTAACATTGGATTCAATTTATCTGAAATATGAACCACTATACCGTCAATATCTATTCTCAAGACAGTTTAAACTACAATGATTTGGCCAACTGATTTGTCCCATGAGAGTACCGATGAATCAAGGAGAAATATATGACCATTCCCCACCTTTGTATTCCATTTCAAATAATTCATCATATATTAAATAATCGATTTAATTGAGAAATAATTTGACTTAAAATCAAATATCCACAATGAATAAAAGATACGAATTTATCAATATTTCCAATGTTAATCAAATAACATTCAAAGTAAGAACCATAAGTATATATGATATAAATTTTTTAAAATAATTATCTCCATTATAAAAGAATATTAATACCACAAATAAATATAATTTTCCATGGACAATGATTATGGGAAATTAGTTGTTTTAAAATAAAGTTAACAATCTCAAAAGAAAGTGTTATTGTAAGATAACCTTTACAAGTTTTTAATTTTCAATTTAAAACTCTTTAGATGACATAATTAAAATTAAAAATTTAAATAACATCAATATAAAAGGATTCATGATATAATATTTAAAAAGAGTTATTAGATACACCAGTGAAAATAAGTAAATTGTGAAAATTGTGTATGCCTCACAGAAGGAAAAGTGAGATAAAAATCCATAACCTTGAGTCTGATTTGTCATGCATGTATTTGTATTAATGAATAATGAACATATGTTAATTATTTATTTTATTTAGAAACTTTTCATGTTTTTCATTACTTTTATTCCACTTCTTACTATTTCTTATATAATTACTTAAACAGTTAATTTTACATTAGCTATTTTGACCAAATTCAGTTCATGTGTCAAAAACAAGTTTAGCGAGTCTACTATGGTCAAAGGGGACATTATATAAACATATCCAAAATAATAATAATGATATAATTTTCATATTTTTCCATAAATAATACAATTATAACCAATCATGAAATATGGTTATGAAAAATGATCCAATGTTACAATCAATGAGACTGTAGGCTATACGTACGCATGAGTAATCTTCCCATTTTTCAATGATCATTTTAGAAAGATGGTAAGTAATATATTTTCTTTCAAAAATGATAATTATATCGTAAATTACATGTTATTTAATAATACACACTTATATATAGAATTATTGTGATTCTAAATAAATCACATTACGTCGAGGAGGCAGTAGTCTATATGTCTACAAACGACATTATCACTTTTTTTAGTGTGTGAAAATCGTAATAAATAAATTCATATATTTAATTTTAAGAAGGTCAATTTTTTCCTGAATATCTTATATATTTTATTTTTTTACTAATGTTTAATTAAATCCATACTAAAAAAATTCCATGTAATGTGGAATGTATCACATCGCTTTAAGGAGGCGGTAGTCCACATGTCCACAAAAAGATGTTATTGTATTTACAAAAAATGAAAGGATGAAGGCATGTGTTATATATTAATTTAAATATTATGAGGAAAACTAAATATCATAAATATAATATAAAAATAGAGTGTCCATCATAATTCTCAAGCATAATAGGTTGTAAAGGAAAAATGAATGACGTCATTATGCGAGGCAGTAGTCCACCATACACACGAACAGTAAACTCGTTACCCATTTAATGGAAGCGTGTTCTAGTTTTGGTTGAACACTTAAAATAAAAACAAATTAGTATATTTAGGATACTTTTTTTATTATATAATAATGTAATAAATATAATTTAATGGTTTTAGAAAGAAATAAAACAAAAGTGATTGTTGAAGAATGTTGCCTCTCATTCGGGTAACTCCTTTTGGTTTTCCCTAAAGAAATGATTTGGATTTATTTCTTCCCAAAGTAATGATTATAGTATGTGGGGATATATCTTTTGGTTCTATCTGGGTATAATTTATATGAGGAAATTTTCTATATAGGCTTCATGAAATGGAAGGGTTTAATGCCTTTTTATAGTGGCGGGGGAGTAACATTGTTGTAAATATAAAAAGCTAAGCAATATTTGGAGGTCTCCCTTACGAAATGTGTCTCAAAAAATAAAAATTAATGGTTTAATGTTAATTTAAGGTCTATAAAAACCTAATTAACACAAAATAATTGATTTTTTTATAAATGTTTTTCTTAACTACTATTTTTCCCCATTTAAACATTTCAGTTTTTATTATAAGTAACTAGTTTTCTATCCTAAGTAATTTAACCCTTAAGACAAAATTAAAGTGAAATCGATTATAAAATAAAGGACCAATAAATTATAAATGTTATATATAATTTAAAAGATAATAATATCATTTTTGTTTTATCGTAATTCTAAAACAGGCATATGTAATGCGCAAAAAACTGTTTTAACTCTAACTATGTTAAAAATGTTATTACAATCTATGGGTAAATATATAAATTTTAAAAGATAAATTGGAAAATAAATGGGGTATATTTTATATTTATTAACAATTTAAAATATATTTTTTAATATAGTATTTTCATTATTGTTTAATCATTTAATTAAATATCATTTATTGTAAAATAACGTTAATTTAAATATTGATTTTTTTAATTTTAATTTAAAATGTATAAAAAAATATTGGAATTAAAATCAATTAAATTTAAAACTATTTAAAATGATATAATCATCTACAAAAAAATTGAACACAATAATTCCTTAAATTTAATTTACTTTTAAAATTTTAAGAATCATTTATTTTATTTAATTATTAATTAAATAATCAGTACATTGGCGTTTCATAAGAATTTAATATAATTATATAAGCTCTCAAAATTAAAGTTAAATTGTCATTATAATAAAAATTTATTTAATTTTCAAATTAATTTTTATAAATGAAACTATATAGCTTCTTCCATACTGCAAAGCTTTATAGGAATTAAAAGCAAGGAAGGTACACTGTTTGTTTTTTTCTTTACTTACCTTATTGTATGGGTGAATTTAATTAATATGTGTCCCAATTACTCATAAAATATGAATCATGAGAGGATATGGTCGAAATATGGGTAGGCAATGGCTTTTCGAAAAGTTTCTAGATTATCTTGGTTATTAAGTTTAATGCATAGTACATTATTAAGCCGAGTTTTTCCTTAATC
The DNA here is from genome assembly GCA_963277665.1 of Viscum album. NCBI lineage: Eukaryota > Viridiplantae > Streptophyta > Magnoliopsida > Santalales > Viscaceae > Viscum > Viscum album. The sequence continues at coordinate 1,301,241,367 of OY728121.1, forward strand.
ATTGTAATTAATTTTAATCAGTTTCAATAATATTTTGTGTCAAAAATTATGTTGATATTATTAGACTATAAATATTATAAAAATTACAATCATTTATATCCATTTTTCCTAATTAAATTAAAATAAGTGAAAAAATTAAATTTAAAGGGAATCCCATATTTGTAGTGGGAAAGAGGTTTTTAAAGTGAAAATGTTAAAATTTTCATTAAATTTAAATATATAAATTATATATAGAAATGATCCCAATGACCTATATTGGATTAATATATTTATAATTTATTTAATTTAAATTTAAAACCAATTTAAAATATTATTTAAGATCAATATTTATTTAAATTAAAATACAATTCTGAACTAAAATTTAATGTTTTCACTATTAATTAAGAAATGAAACTTCTTAGAAAAATAAAAAAATCACGCACATCTATTTTTGATATTTCTTATTCAAAAAATTTAGTTTTTAAAAAAAATAAAATTTATAAAAGTTAAAAAATTTAATTTTAACATAGGTACACCATTAAAAGGAGGTAAAACTCAGTCTTACAAGTAACACAAGAAAACTCAATATTGTAAAATTGGAATGGTTTTGTGAATAAATATAGATAGAAATAAAATTAATTTTATTATATAATGAAAATATATTAATGTCTTGTGGTGTTACATTTGTGTTCTGTCTATGTCTTATTTCATGATTGAGTTAATATTGAGCTCATCAGAGGTTTCAGCAGTTAGTGTTCCCCAGAGTTATTGAAGAGTACCCTGATGTATTTCCATAGGAGAATGAAAAATAATCCCATATTTGGGAGATTTAGTTTGGTATTGAACTTTAACCAAGTGTGTCACATATCATTTTTTCTCCATATAAGATCCTGTCTTTTGTGTTGTGAGATATATGGGTACTACTCGATAATCCGTTGTAGGGAGAATTTATTTCTTCCAAGTGTTCTGCCTTAGGGTGCACGAGTTTTATTAATGAAGAAGTTAGAGAGGGGTTTTAATCTTTGAATCAATTAACTATTCTTGAAATATCAGTTAAGAACATCTATCCTCTTTCGAGGATTGATGATTTATTTGATTGGTTGAAGGGGGAAAATTTAGTCCTCAAAGATTGATTTACATTCAGGATATCATCTGATACGGGTGAAGTATGAGGATTTCTCTAAGAAAAGATTCAATTTTCGTCATGGGAATTATGAGTTATTTTTGAATTTGTTCTGTGTGAATGATGATCCAGCCCTACTTATAGGGTTTGTGAATAAAAAGTTCAAATATTTGTTGGACAAGATCGTGTTGGTTTTTGTCATTGATATCCTTGTGTACTCTACATCTGAGGAGGATCATATAGAGAATTTTCATTCTATTATAGGAGTTCTTCATCACGATAATCTATTTGGGATGTTTTCAAAGAGTGATTTATGGGCTCTTGAAGTTAGTTTAATGAGGAATATTGTATACGATCAGAGAGTAGCTATAGATCCTTGAATGATAATGGCTGTTCTTTCTTGGGTAGCTCCCAAGTTATTGTAAGAGTTTCAAAGTTTACATGGTCTTATAGGATATTAAAAGAGATTAATAGACAATTTCTCTCAGGTTACGACTCTTATTACATCCTTAACCTATAAGGATCATGCATTCTTGTGTATTTAACAATGTCATGGAGATTTTGAGTACCTAAAAGAGATATTGGTCAGCAATCCATTCCATTGAATACTAGTAGAGGCAGTCTAGTTTTATGTTTTCTATGACACTTCCCATATTGGGTTTGGATTTTTTTGTATGTAGAAGTGATAATTTTTTGATTTTGGGTATCAACAGTTATATTACCATGAGAATTACTATGAAACCCATGACCTTGAGTTTTCATGAGATGTGTTTTCTTTGAATTTTTTGTGATATTACCTTATCCATGAATATTTTGTGGTTTTTACCAATCATATGACCCAGATGTATTTCTTCTCCTAGTGTGACTAGAACTTGTACAATCTTTTATAGATTTAATTATTATAGGATTATGACTTTTAGATTTCTTATACATTATGGAATGGAAATGTTGGAGTTGATGCATGGAGTAGAAGTCAAGTAGTGATGTTATGTGTGAATCTGGTGATTCCAAGAGGGTTATTGAAGCATTCTTAGTGATGAATCTAGATATGTGAGATATTGGAGGAATATATTTTATTTTTAAATATAATGATGTAGTGGTACTTTTTGAAGCAGTTGTAGGAGTCCTAGTCGGGGGATTTTGAGGTAGAGTTCTCGAGAGATCGAGTTGATTTTATCCAGCCCCTTAATAGATGGTCTAAGTATATACAACAGTGGGTGTCATTCCATGGAAGACTTTTCATTCCATCTGTGATTCTTGAGATTGTTCTTCGTGAGTTCCAAAGCTCACCTTTAATGGTATATCCTAGGTTTAGAAAGTTATTTTGAGTATTGAGAGGTAAATTTTTGTGGTATGGGTTGAAGAATGTTGTTATAGAGTTTATTTAGAGATGTTTGGTTATCCATAAGGTAAAGGGTGTTCACCAAGTTCCTGATTATTTTCTCTAGCCATTAGATGTTACCTAGTGGAAGTGGGAGTAAATTTCATTGGAATAAATTACCAGTTTACCCCAAGAATATGGAGGATATGATTCTATAAGGGTGATAGTGGATAATTTAATGAAATATTCCCATTTTATAGTGATCGGGTAGTCTTGATCAGTTGACGTTTTTTCATGAGAATATCTAGAGGAGGTGTTGTGACTTCACAGATTCCGGAAGATGATAATATCTAATCCAGATGCTCATTTCACATCGAAGGTATGGAGATTTCTACTTCATTATTTTGGATCTCAGTTACTCCATATCACTATTTTTCATTCATTGAAGGATAGTTAGAAAGATAAGACCATCCATACTCTTGAAGTCATGTGGCGCTCTTATGTCCGAGATTTTGGAGGTTTGTGGATTAGGAACCTTCCATTGGTTGAGTTTTCTTACAATAATATGTTTCACTCTACTATTGGTATGAAATATTGTAAAGATTTATACGTCTAACCTTACCACTATTCGTTGTGCTGGAATGGGGTTGGAGATGTTGAAATTTTCAAGATAAAATAGTTATAGAATACCATAGTGATGGTTTGTGAAATTATATAGAGGATGAAGGAAGAATTGGATCATCAAAAATACTCTTCCGATCATATGAGGAGACCTCTAGAGTTGAACATTTTTTATTCTGTCTCCCTATATGTGACACCTCATTATGGTTAGTAAACATTTGGATGTGGGTGTAATCTTTCTCCCCAGTTTTTTGGGTCTTTCGAGATGTGGGATCATGCTAGAGCTGTAGTGTATCAGATATCACTTCCCCCTAGAGATAAGTTGGATAAATTATGTTTTTCATGTGTATTAGTTCCATTTTAATCTTTATTATGACTCTCATATCATTTATTGAGGAGATATTGAAGTTGAAAATTATGTGACATTCGAAGAGAGGCCTATGGAGATATAGGACTGTTAGGATAAGGTTTTTCATGGGTGTGTTGGTCCCTTTGTTTGTGTCTTGTGGAAACATGGTGGCATGGAGGAGAGAACCAAGTAAAGCGAGTCATAGATTAACACTTAGTACTCCAAGATATTTGATGATCATCTCTTCTCTTTTAAATTTGTTTGTTTTGTGTATGCTAACCTTATTAGATTATAATATGGTTCGCTCTTATTTTATGTTGGTAACTTGGATCTCATTCAAGTGGTATCTTCCTCAGGGGAGTGTTTAGGTTCTGGTTTTTACTGTATCATGGTATTAAACTCGATTCCTCTAATGACATGTTTGATATCCTATAATGGAGATATCCTTGAGTGGTATTTTGTGGGGTGGCTACTCGAATAACCCCAATTCTTCATTTTCTCCATAGGTTTGGATTTTGATTTTTGAGGATGAGAATTGTTCAAGTGGTATCATATATAAGGACCCAAATCCATATAATCGTTACATTTTTCATGTTTTTGATTACCATGGTTCTCAAAGCAGGCCTAATGTTGATCTGGAGGTGTTTGGCTGCTAAAATCTTGAAGTAGGAAGAGCTTCACCTCGTGAAGGTGCAGATCAGGGATTGGGTGAGAGCTCAACCCATGGATATTCAAATAAACTATTGAATTCGGTACGTGGATAAATAGGAAATTTTGTTAAATTAGGTACATGGATGAATCATATATTTGAAGAAAATTTCTATGTGGATTGGCTATGGGAATATACTATGTGGCTGGAATGAATCTGTGGATCAGCTAAATGAGTGACCAGCTACGCGATTCAGTTACATGGGGAGTTAAGATATTTAAAGAATTTTGTGACATGAGGAAACTACTATGGGGGTAAATTATAAACAGGGGGAATTTGGGTATGTGGGAAAATGTATACGTGGATATTTTTTTTATATGTGGTGGTTTTGACGTTGTGAAAACACCTAGATGGAGATTTCAATAAACTTTACAAAAATAGCCATGCTAATATTCTGATGGCATGAATCAAGGTATGTTAGAGGATGAATTGTTAAACATATTTATATCATTCATTTGGATATTTTGGATGAGATTATAAAATAATCCTTGGACATGGAGTTTAATGATATCTCTAACTATTTTAATTAAATATTTAAGGATCTGAAAATTCTACCATCTTATATATTTTGAGTCAAAAGAAAATATTATTCACTTATGTTCTTCCTGGTTACATAGTCTCAGAAATAGACATTATAGATCCCTTCCTATGGAGTCAGGGAACCATTTTACTGGTGGCACTAGTTCTCTAACATTAATCCCATCTAGTGCTCACCCCTATTTTGGTTTTCTGAGTCACGTGGAGCTACTTTTCTCCGGGTATGGGATTTATTACTTCTCCAATTTATTATGTATAATCATACTACTAGCATGACTTATCCCCTTCTATGGAAATGTGATTAACCTAACAATTACTTAACCAGATTAATGAATAATTTGATTTAGCAATCAAATGTTGTTGTTTTCTAATGTGATTAAAATTTTCCCTTTTATTCTCTAGATAGTGTTCGATCAACAATGTGCTTGTTAGCATGTATTTTTATACATAGAATTATCATGATCTTATTGATAGAAAATTATAGATCATTTAAAGAGGGAATTAATTAATAATTTTTCTTTGTAGATAAAAAGAGGCATGTTTAGTGAATTCACTATTAGTTTTAATTTGAGAGTGATCAAAATAATTAAAGTAAACATGTTAAATGGAATATTTAATTCCATGTGTTTATGGAATTTGATAATGAATGTGATGCTTGTTACTTCATTTTGTTGAAAATTATTAAAGTATTTTTAATGAATTGTGATTCCACAAGTTTTTTAAACTAGAATGTATGATGGGAAACTTGTTTAAATTAATTGTTTAACTAATTTGGTAGCTTGTTATAAAATGACGTCTTAGTTTTCCTATATTTAGTACTTATGAAAAATGAATCGGTTAAGTCAAGAAGGAATAAGAACTTGTTATGTGATAACGATATTTACCTGGGCATAAGTTTTTTGACTACTTAACGAAGGATTTGGGTCATGTGTTGTAGTTTTGGGAGATCATTTATGCGTGAATTATGGATTCCCTGTTTTAGGGTTTAGATATCTATATTGGGTATTCTTGTCTTTTTATTTATACTTTTGTGTTGTTCCCTAGATGTGAGCTTCATTATATGGTGTTATATGAGCTTTAAATAGATAATTTGATATTGGGAAGGAGTCCTAGATGTGGTATGATTCTGGGATGGATGATGTGATATGGGGTGAGGATACCTAGAAGATGTGGTAGCAGTTAAGGACTTTCATGTCTAGATGCCTTGGGATATGCATGTGGGTGTCAGGGATGACAACAATGATTATTGAATGGGTTGAAGCTAGGATTACTCATTGATATGATAAATGAAAATGATTTATTGAAATAAAAATGTTAATGGATAATAGAATGGTTTCTTGTTTATTTTCATTCCTTTACCCACTACTTGAGGCAGTTGTGTGTTCTTGGTTGTATGTTTCCTCTTGGTGGTTTCTTAGTATGGTCTTCCTAGTGTACCTAGATTAAATAATGTGGTTGATAATGTTTAATAAATAAATTATCCCATGGGTTTGGTCTCAATGGATTGTAAAACTTGGAAAGATGTGAATCTTGAGAAACCTAAAAATTGGTTTAGATTAGGCATGGAAGGTATGGACTTTACTATAAGAATTAATTTAATGTAATGTGGAATAATTCTTTTGGTTAATTAAATTATAATAAATTAATTAAAATAATGTGAATTGTTTAATGAAAAGAAGAAATTAATGTAGCTCTGTAAATGCTTATGTTTTTGTAGGATATCTAGTCTTAGCAGTGATATCTAGGATTCCGAGTGACTTTAGTTTCACTTAAGTCCAATTCTTGATTATTCACACTATGTGGTTGTGATCTATATTATATATTGTATATTTTTGGATTTTATATGATACCCTTCCCAAGTCAGTTTGGGAGAGTGAAATCCATTGGACTATGGGAAGGTGTTTTCCCCAACATCCCAGTGGGAGGATGGATAGTAGACTCCACCCTCTTTCCTTATTCTTTTCTATTGGTAGATACTTGTGCTGATATGAATGGTGGTTACTTTCCCCGTATATGTGTGTAGATGGTTTTTATGGCTTGTGGTGATTCATACACACACAAACACACACATATCCCCAGATATTATATCTATAAGATTGTTGTAGGTATGATGTGTATAGGTTGTGATGGTTTGAGGTAATTATTAGGTGTATAGGCTATGATGGACTGATTTATGATACCCAATGTATGATCCACAACATACTGACTATGTGTGGCTCCCATGAACTACATTATATACTCTCTTGTATGTGATACTTGGTGAATGTTAGACATGGTGAGGTTGGGAATACAGTATTTTTATTTATGTGGTGAGTTATTTTCACTATTGTTCACTAAGATATAGCATGATTTATTTATCATTTTCATAGGAGGTTCTATCAGGACCCTCCTTCTTCAAGATGAGGTAAGGGATGGAAAGTGCCATGACCTTCCTTCTTCAATATTAAAAGGAGATAATGACCCCGAGTCCCCCCACTAATAGGCCCCTCGGGTGGTAACCAACACCAAGGGTATTTAATCTCATGAAATGTGCAGTATTACCCTTTTTATAGTAACCTAGATCTAGAGATAAGATGTATAAACCTCAAAAAAAACTCTATAAAATATATAGACACACACACACACATAAGATAAATCAAAATCCACCCCACATGCATGTTTAAAGTAAAAATTCAATAAATACATCAGAAATATCAAAAGTAAATACAAAAATAAAAGTAATCCACAACATAAAAACTCTCCAATGTCTGAGATAGTAAGGTACACCTTGACCTGTGTAATCTCCCAGGACACCTGAAAATAGTTTTATATACCTAGGGTGAGCATAGAATTATACTCAATAGGAAATGCCAAAGTCACTCCTGCAGAAGTTGGATAAGTATACTAATGCCCTTGTGTGAGAAAATAGAAGCAACTCAAAATAACCTAATAAGGTATACTATCCACCCCAACATCACCATGGAACACTCACCAAATTGTTCAAGTAAAGTAAATTAAAGTAGTAAGAACATCAATATTTGTGTACCATGTACCACTTCCCACTGGTTAACTGCTCATCCCTAATGGTGAATGTCTTGATGCTACCACACTCTTCCACACACCCCACTATAAAAACCTTCCTCCACACACCTTGGACACAAATCAAACAACATTGATTCCCCCACAAACCTAGGATAAAAACCATACCATATTCCTACCCATGGAAACCTGAGCCTCATCCTGAAGACACATAGGAAATAACACCTCACCTGCACACACATGGTCCTTGAATCCACACCACAACCTACTTGAAGAGTCTTGGGATACCAATACCAAGAATATAGAGCATAGAAGATCCAATAACATACCATTCATCCTCCCACCAGGATGTTGGGAAAGAAAAAATTTCCCTATAACAATGGGGGAGTTAATCAAGTTTTGCTCAACAATGGTGGGGTGAACATAGAAATAAAATGGAACAACAAGTATATATATAGGTATCAAACACTCTGCCAAACCTATGTGTTTTCAAAAAATAATAGACCACACAAAACTGCCCTTGTTGCCAACCCTAGATGCATGTATCACTAAGAATGAAGGTCACTTCTGTAATGGTAAAAAGGAAACCATGTAACATTTAATCATTTCATGCTATAAATAATTTACCATTTATTCCACCCGAACATGGGAAACTACCAAACATGACACACCACAAGTAACATCATAACCCACACTCAGTTCACAAAAGTGTTTGGAAACTATGGGAAAAAAGACCACACAATATAACACTATCCTTATTCAAAATTATCCCTGTTAAACCAACATTGACAACCTTACTTCACTAAAAGTACCACATCTAGCAAAACAAAAAAACTCAACCAACTTGAAATCCCACTGCACAGTACCCTTTCTTACTTCCACCATCATTCTTCAAAGTAGTGTCACCCTATCCTTCCTCTCTACTTGTAAACCCACAACACACCTCATCACAACCAAACTCATTATCCCTGCTGCATAACAAACCCACACTGAGTAACATAAAACTACAATGACCTGAAACTACATCCCCTCTAGCCAACCACTACCCCAATTCTGTCCCAATGCATAAAAATTCCATCCATTCCACAATAAATCAATCTCTCAACCTAAGATACCATCAAAACACACCTACCACCCCATACTCACATCCATACTCCAAACCACAACACCACTAAGAATAAAAAATAGGGTAGAATAGATCCATACAAAACACACAAGCACACTAAACCACATGGTGTATCCAGATTCATCAACACTCATTATTTAATTCTACTTTCATTATTCAGGGCTGATCATATAACTAGTTTTATCCTAGTGCATCCATATATTTTACCAAATATACATGATTTAAGAAGTTTCTATATTTCATCCACTCAACAAGGAAACAATAAAAAATATTCAAAATTCATGTTGGAGAAAAAATAGATTCCAAAAATGACCATTATTTTCAGAAGTTGTACAAACATTACAAAAAACAACATAGGTTAAGTGTGACATATAAATTTTTTCAACCATTATCATCATCTTCCCATACCCTCGTTTGTTACTTCTTATTATCTTTGTTAATTTAGTTTCAATCCTAACCCCAAGAAGAAATTAGAACCCCAACCCACATGATACACAAATAGAAGAGAGATGAAGGGTTCCTTACTTCAAAGAATAAAAAATAAACAACTCCTCCTTACACCAAAAATAGGGGGTCCTACAAGTAGTAGGAGACTTCAAGGAAGGATGAATCCAAATGACATGAAACAACACCTGACTTTGTGGTGAATAAACGATCTAGGTATACCAATAGAAAAAGAAAACACACTGGAAAGAGAATATCACTTCTTAGAAGAGCTAGATCCTATATGAACGAAAAGGAAACTGTTTAAAGGGACATTAAAGTTGTATCGTGGTCAAGATCACACACTTTGATTTGTTTCAAATCTCTTGAAGCCTTTGGATATTAAATATATAATTAATATCCTTTGAAACACCCTTATAAATGCTCAAACCAGGTTTGAAAATCGATTTATGTCAAATAAAATGTAAGAGGGGAAAAACTGGAAGCATTGGAAAAAGATGGAAATGACTCACCAATGGATGAGTCATCAATATGAGTTATTAACTGTGACTCACCGACATCAAGTCATTGATGCGAACCACCGATAGTGAGTCAATGACATCACGCACCAACACCTGACTCTCCGACGTGAGTCACTGACACTCGACCTACCAATGCCCTACCAATCGATGTCTAACCTACCGACGCTCGACCTAACAATGCAAAAACTACCAACACCCATCCTACTGATACTATTCCACTGAACCTTAGATACCTACATGATCTACTGTGCCGCTACCACGTACCAATTCCACAAACCTCCGTTATGAACCACCCTCTATTCGAGAATTGTTCGTTGTTCACGGAATGCCTTCGCTTCCGCGTACCAGAGCTCTCCCTCCACTTACCACTTGAAAAACTCACTCTCTCATGTACCAGAGATTCCTCCTCTGTGTTTTCAGTATTAATTAGATACAAATTGTCAATTAAATCCTTCAGCGGCATTTCTTCAATGCGAACCACTCTAGCCTTCACAGGATTATCCCTGACGAACCACATTTGGACTTTGCCAAAATCCCGGATCAAAAGATGTTCAATAATAATATTCAATCTCCATAGAAATCAGTGGGATTATAATTTCTTATATAGAAAAATATACCCGCTTAATCTGCTGAATCGATATTTAACAACTATTTAATCCAACCACCACCGCTTACCGATTCTTCTGCTGCCACGAACCGCAAGCCACCTGCGAACCATTTTTCCAAGACGTACGCTTACTTCCTTAGTTCCTATGCGGCATATTTCCTCCTCTAATGAAAATCCATCAACGTACTACACTTCCTCTCCACGTCGAACCTTTTTTGGTTTCATGAAAACAAATGAGAAAAATTGAATTTTGGAAAACTCTTGAAATGAGATACCATTACCTCCCAAAACACACTAAACACCATATTTTGACAAAGTAAGGGACTGGGGAGGTATGGGCCATTACATTAGATACCTCTAAAACTATTACCTCCCTTATGAAATCAAACCCAAACCCAAAAGAAAGAGGGGTCCAACAACCATCTTGTAAGATACCTCTCAAGGATAAACCACCCATGTTGTTAAAAATATGGAGTGAAACCTTAACATAAAGAAACACCTTATCCCACATCTTATAACCCAAACATCTACAAGATACCACCAACTTGAACCAACTATCTAGACACATGAATTGGGGAATTCCTTCATCCAAATAAAGATACTATCCACCGAGGGAGGCACCGACTCGCCTTCACGGTTTTAATCACATCTTAATTAATGCATATTGATTAGTAATATGGTCTCCCCCTTTTCATAGGTTAGGAATTCATCACACACTATGGAATAAGGAAGCTATCCATCTCATAAAAAACATTTTCGAAGCACTACATCATATGAAAAACACATAATAAAAACTCAGAACAACTCTGGGTCCTTGGAACGAATCTGCACCTCCCTTTCCCAGGTCCTATTCTCTTGGACACCATGCCTACAGATCTCAAAAACCAAAGGAATGATCCATCTACGCAGTACCTTCTCCTGAAGATTTTTGATCTCCACTGGTCACTCCATGAACGTTGCATCATCCTCGATATCCAAATCTCCCCAGTCAATGATGTGGGAGACATTGTGTAGGTACTAGCATAGTTGAGAGACGTGAAAGATGTCATGTATCCTCTCCAACTATGGTGTAAACTCCAACTGGTATGCCACATCTCCAACTCACCCTAGAACCTCGAAGGGTTCGATGAACCTGGGAGAAAGTTCTCTCCCTCCACTGAACCTTGTCTTCCCACATCGTGAGGAAACCTTTCTGAACACATGGTCTCCAACCTTAAACTCCAAGGGCCTCCTCCTACGATTGAAATAAAAATTCTACCAGTCCTGTTCTACCATCATCCTCTCACAGACAAGCTACACCTTCTTAGTCATACACTGCACCACATCCAGATCAAGAATAACTACTTCCCTAGCTTCTGTCCAATAATAAGGTGAATGACACAGTCTCCCGTACAAGGCTTCGAATGAAGCCATATCAATGGAATATTGATAGATATTATTGTAAGAAAACATTATGAAGGTAAAGTGTCTCACCCAAGACCCACCAAAGTCTATGTCACATGCTCATAGGATTTCCTCCAATGTCTGGATGGTTTTTATGTCTTCCCATCTAACTAAGGGTGGAAAGTAGTGTTGAGCCGTAACTGATTGACAAAGAATTATAAAACCCCCTATATACTCGCATGGTAAAACACATATCCCAATATAATACAATGGTCCTCAGAACCCCATGCAGCTCCAACAGCAAATCCAAAAACCTTTGCACTAGGTCATCCATTGTGATTCCATCCTACTTCTACTCGAGGACATCTAAGGGCTACAACAAACCACTAAGAACGTGGTGCCCAGGCTTCATGTGCTGGAACAACAGTCAATTTACCACCAACTTTTCTAGATACAATTCATTCAAGTCCACCAAAACTTCTCTCTCAAGCCAATATACATCTTTGAAACTCTTGGTTATACCACTAAGGGTGAGCTATGAAAATAAAAGATAACTACATCACACATCACCACGAGAACAAAATTCTTCTCATGGGACATCATCCAATTCTAACCATCCTCCTACCATCCATCTAAACCATTGCCCTGGTAAATGTGATCACACATCACCTTCACCTCTGAGTCTCCTCAATGAGACTCCTCCACCTGCTACCTTAGAGTTGAATGCACCATCATTTGAAACAAAAAATACTTTTCCACCATCCATTGTTGCATCTAAGTGCAAGGTAGCCAACTCCTCCATCACCTTTCAACTATACACAAATTTCTGAAAAAACTATCATTGTGACTTCTTACTCAGAGCAACAGCTAAAACATTCACCTTTACTAAGGTATAGGAGAACTCAAAATCATAGTGTTGAAGAAACTCTATCCACCTCTACTATCACAAGTTCTGATATCACTGGGAAAAGATATACCTCATGATCTTTTGATCCAGTAAGAACACAAAGATCTCTCTAATGAGGTAATTACAATACAACTTTAGCGCAAATATGACCGCTTCTCACTCCAGATCATGGGTGGAAAAGTTAAATTCATGGGTACGTAACTTCCTAGGCTAGAAAGAGATCACTCCCCATTCCTGTATCCATACACATCCCAAGCCAAGATGGGAAGAATAAAAAAACACTTCTAACATCACCCCATCATATGGAAACCTGTGCACTAGAGCCCTAAACAACTTCCCCTTTAGATAATCAAACGATGTCGGGAACTACTATCTCCACACAAAAGCCTACCCTTTTCTAGTCAGAGCCATCAGCATAGCTATTACTTGAGACAAATCAGGTATGAATCTCAGGAAAAATCATTCCAGACCAAGAAAACTATGAACCACTTCCAAAATCTTGGGTGATTACCAATAAACAACTTCTTAAACCTTCGACATATCCACTACTACACCCTACTAAGATACCACATGTCCAAGGAATGTGGATATCTCATGTAAAAAACATTCACTTGGAAAACTTTTATTATAGATGATGGCGTCGAAGGACTTCCAAGACAGTCTTGAGATGCTCAGTATGCTCCTAATATGACTTTGAGTATATCATAATGTCATTAATTAACACGATGAAAAACCAATCCATGAACTCATGAAAGATAATTTTCATAAGCCCCATGTACTTGGCTGGTGGGTTTGTAACACCGAACGACATAACCATTAACTTGATATTCCCATACTTGCACATGAAAGTATTCTTTATGATATCATATTCATTCACCCTCAACTGATAATATATGAACCATAGAACAATCTTATAGAACCTACATGTTCCCTTAATCTGGTCAAAAAGATCATCTATCCTCGGGAGAGGGTGACTGTTCTTGACCGTTACCAAATTCAACCATCAGAAGTATATACACAACATCAGACCACTATCTTCCTTCTTCGTAACCAAGAGCAGAGCACCCCATAGAGACACACTGGGCCAAATAAATCACTTCTTAATTAGATAGTCAATCTTAATAGTTATCTCCCACATCTCAGAATCTTCCATCTGATAAGAAGCCATCGAAATATTAGAAGAAACATACTACAATTCTATCCTGAGATCAATGTAACGCTGATGGGGTAGAGTCACAAAATCTTGGAAAAAACATCCAATAATGCTCCAAAAACACTGGGAACCCCCCACCATCCTAGAATATACTGATTCCACTAACAATAGGTCCAATAAGGAAAGAAGAGGCTCCATATGTCCACTTCCCAACATAGGACTCCACTAACCAATTAAATCCACACATTGGCCATCCAAATCTGAAAACATGAAACTACTCTAAAAGCATTTGATAAAATAATGAACAGAGTAAAACTAGTCAATCCCCTGGATAACACCATATGGATGCATTTGTAGATTAAAGAGATCCCTACTAGATTTATGTGGCTCTAACATTATTCTACATCCCCAGAAAACATCGAACATGATGCCCTAACCTCTGACTAGTGTACTAAACACCAGGGGAATGAACAACCTCTCTATATCTTGTCCGAGATAATGGTCTAGAGAATGTTTAAAAAATGAGTTTGAAGCTCTTGAATCAAAAAAATTAAAATCAAGAGTACTAAACTAGTTGATTGTACCTCGAACGATATCTGACCCCACTTGAACTAGTGTCTCTATGATGTGCAATTGCCCGCACCTAGCTCTGCTTCCCCTCTACTATCGACCACCTCCCTTAACATTCCCATTTCAAGGTCCCTGAGTAACACCCTGAGGGCGGCTTCCACTAACTCCATCTCCCCTCAGTGGAGTTGGAGCCTACTGCCCCTACTGCTGAAATAGCCTCACCGACAACTACTGTTGATGAGGGTGCTGAACCATCCAACCACTGCTATTATGAGCTCAAACTTGGAACTAAATCTGAAGGTGATCGTGTCATCTACAATCAAAACACCTCAGTCCCAAGATAATAGGAAATGAACCAGGACCATAAGGTTGAAACTGAAACTTCTAAGGTCGACTCCCCACTGGATGAAACTTGAAAGGACTTGATGATAGATACATGTTTCTTGAAGCCTTTTACTTTATAGAACCCTTATGGCTCCCCTCTCGTGGTAGACCTCCTTCTAAGTGCATCCTATTGACCACTTCCTCCTTATTTTGGATCTATAGTTATGTCAGTAAGGATAAAGGAGTAACTTGGTGCTGGAGGGTAGGATGGAGTGCCTTCTCTAAGAATCTTGCATGATACTCCTCATCCGAAAAGAGATATGGATCAAAGTGAAGGAGATATTGAAACTGGATCCCCAACTCCCATACCTAGATACTACCCTACTGGAGGGAGTGTATATCTTCTAACTTCTCAGCCTTCATTGTTGAAGAAAGGAATTTCTATTGTAACTTCTTCTCAAAATCAACCCGTAGAACATTAGTCTCCTTCCTCTCTATAAGGTACATCATCAACTATTGAAGCACATGTCCCCTCATCTAACTAACTTCCAATGGAACCTAGTACTCCAATAGAGACCAGATCAAGCTGAAAGTGATTACCAGCTCCTCAATACAACTCTCCATCATGGTATATGAAACAATACTATCATAGTTTCACAAATTCTACTACTAGAAAGAATGAAGCATCTTATTTTATTGGTTGTCCTCCATCTCTGTATCATCCATCCACCGATCAGTCGAATTGGCCCACTGAGCCTCCACTACTCATACCACAAATGGATGACGACTGAGTTCCTTAGTTGAAAAGTAAACACAGAACTCTTAAGACCGAGTGATATGAAATTTTTTTTAGGATTCATTTTAACTCATTGATTATTTTAATTTCCTGGAATCAACTATAAAAAAAAAGAACACAAGTCATCATGATAGATTTACCTTCCCTAGGTTCTCTACCCTGCAAATGGTGTAGCCTCAGTTGGTCGTTCGGTAAGCTCAAAGTGCCTGCTTCAGATCATGGCCCCCCCTAAAATCTTGTGTCATAGCTAGTCTTACCTATCCTATGTCATGAACCAAGATCACCAGACACTATTTCCCTACCAAACCATGCAATCCTCACTATTCCTAACTCCAAACTACATCCAATATCTCATCCATCACCTTTGATACCATTCAATCATGACCGAACTTCTTCAAGATGAGGGAAGGGGTGGAAAAGTATCGTGGCCATCCTTCTTAATGTTGAAAAAGAGATAATGACCCTCCGAGGCCCACCTCCAATAGGCCCTAGTGTGGAGACCAACACTAAGGGTATTAAATCTCATGAAATTGGAGGCATTACCCTTTTTATATTAACAAAGATCAGGAGATAAGATTTATCAAATTAAAAATAACTCCATGACACACACACACACACACACACAGATATATGTATATATATATATATAAGAGAATCCCAAATCCATCCCACATTATTTTTTAAAGTAAAACTTATAGAAATACAATGAAAAGATCCAAGGTAAATACCAAAAAAACTATGCAGCGAAACAAAAACTCCCCAAAGTCTAAGCTAGTAAGGTCTATTATGACCCATGTAATCTCCATGGAAACTTTAAAAAAGTTATATATATGTAGGTTGACCAAACATGTATAGTTAGTAGGAAAAGGAAAAGTCACTCCTTCACAAGTGGGAGCATCATACAAATTTCCCTATGATAAAATGAAAGAAACTCAAAAACACCTAATGAGGTACACTATCCGCCCCAAGAAGATACTCCCTAATAACAATGGGGGTGTTTGACATGTAGTGCTTGACATGGGTGGAGTTAACATCAAAATCACATGGAACTAAAAGTATATATATATAGGTATCAAACTCTCAGCCCAACCAATGGGTTTTTAAAAAAAACCACCAACCCACACAAAACTACCCTTTCTGCCAACCCTACTTGCACACATCACCATAAAGGATGGTCAATTATGTAATGATTAAAATGAAGCCACATAAAAATTGATAACATGAAACTATTAAGTATTTACTAGTTACTCTATCCCTACCCAATAAACTAACAAACACACCACATAAAAACTAACATCATAACCGCCAATTATTTCATAAAAGTCTCTGGAAACTTCGAGAAAAATGCCTATATAAGGAAACACCATACATCTTCAAAATTATCCCTCCTAAACTAACCTTGGTAGCCCCATTGCACGAAAGGCACCACATCCAACAAAACAAAAAATGAACTAGATTACAGTACCATTGCACACTCCCCTTTCTTCAACACCCGTTCAACCACTTACACCATCATTCTTCAATGTAATGCCACCCTTTCCTTCCTTTCAAAAATTAAAACCCCAAAACACCTCATCACAAATACACTCGGAAGCCCCACTACATAACAACACTACACTCTATAACATAAATATTTCATGACCCAAAACTATAGCCTCACTGCCCAACCACTGGACAGATGTAGTCCCACTACATAACAAGTTCATCCATTGCACCATCATTCAATCTCTCAACCTGAGATACCATCGCTCCACCCATACCACCCCATACTCATAGCCAAAATCCCAGCCATGTCACCACATGACCAACACAAACAAAAGGTCAAAAATGAGCCGTACATAGAACACATACACACCAAACAGTAAGGTGTATTCATATTTAGTAACACTCTTCTTTAATTCCACTTTATTATTCAGGTGTGATCATAGATCAGGTTTGATCCTAGGGAATCCATATATTTTTATGAATATATGTGATTAATCGTATTTCAATATTTCATCCATTCAATATGGAAAAAATGATAAATATTCGCAAGTCATGCAAGTGAGAAAACAGAGGCCCCCAACATACACAATTTTCCGTAGCCATACAACCCTTACAAAACAAGACATGGATCAAGACTAACATATAAAATAGAGTGGTCATCATTGTTGTCCTGCCAACCCCTCATTTATTACTTCTTATTATATTTGTCAAATTGGTTTCAATTGTAACCATAAGAAGACATAAGTACACCCACCCAGTATGATATGCAAATAAAAGACAGGTGATGGGATCCCTAGTTTGAAGAATAGATGATCAACAACTCATACTTGCACAAAAAAACAGGGGGTCACACAAGTAGCAGGAGACTCCAAGAAGTGAGGAATTTGAACGCCACAACACAACACAGAACTCCGTGAGGAAGAAAAGATCTAGACACAACCATAAAAATAGAAAACACACTAGAAATAGAACATCATGTCTTAGAAGAGATGGATACTATATCCAGGAGAGGGAAAAAACATTGAAGGCCATTAATGTTGAATCATGGTCAAGACCACACAATTTGACTATTTAAAAGCCACCATAGAATTAGGATATTAATGATATAGTAAATATAATTCGAAATGAATTTATAAATGCTTGAATTAGGTTTTAAACTTAATTTTCATAAAAAAAAATATAAGATAGGTGAAAATGGAAAAACTGTAAAAAGTTGGAAATGAATCACTGATGGGTGACTCATCAATGTGAGTCACCTACAGCGAGTCACTAAAACAACCAATCGACAGAGAGTAATCGATGTGACCCACTGTTGCCTGACTCACCGACATGAGTCACCGAAACCAGAACTACCAATGCCCGACCTAACGAAACCCATCCTACAGACACTGATCCCCCGATGGGAAAACTGAATTTTGGAAAACTATTGAAATGAGCTACCATTACCACCTAGAATACCCCAAACACCAAATTTTGACAAAGTAATGAACCAGGGAGGTCTGGGCCATTACAGGCTATGAGGAGCATCCTACTGAGTACTCTATTATGATCACCCAATGAATATATAAATATATTTCTAGGTTAGGAGGAGTAGGTTGGTGATCAGGCATGATATTACAAGCTTGTGATTTTTTAGGATCATTTTGGGAATCATGGTCACTTTCCTCTTTACCTTTTCCTACTTTTAGTTTTCCATTTTGTTATTGTAGTTTAGTATGAAATTTCATGTATACAGTTTGGATTTCTTTATATATATATATATGAGAAGGTTTTGATTGGTTTATATGTCTTAAAACTCTCTCTTCGACATGTTTTATTAGAGGCTATTCTTCCCATTGTACGATTATTATACCCTTAGTGCTTGTCGCCGACTCCGAGTCCACTGGAGGCAGGACATGGCCAGTCACCCTCTCCATTTACTCATTGTCGACCAAGGAGGGGCACACATTGGAGGGAGGGAATCTGGACATGTACCCCAATTTTTTAACAATTGATGTAACTTCAACCTTGTTCAAGAGGGTCTTCTATTCTTTTTTGAGTGGAAAATTTATTTATTACCTAGACTTACTTTCATGTGGACAAGATTGTGTTTAAATTTTATCATTTTTTCATATTGTTGTCCTATTTATAAATATATATATATATATATATATATAAATGTGTATATATTTACATATAAATAATTTAATTGTATAAATAATTATGTAATCATATTTAAATGTAAAATATATTTAAATGTAAATGTATAAACCCCATGGAAAAATGAATTTATTGTCAATTTTACTTATACATATATTTAATTTTTTTTATAATAATAAATATATATTTATAAAAATAAACCATATACATATTTAATTATTTATTATTTCATTTATTATTTTATAATTATTTATAATTTAATGTTTAGAAAAAAAATACATTTGTGTGTATGTGTGAAAGTATTGTGTAAATACATCATATAAATATATTTATATAAATATTTCTGTAAATATATAATATAAATTTATATATAAATATATGAAATTAATTTATTTAAAACATGTTTTCGAAATATATCATATTAAGGTATTTAAAATAAATATGAATTTCAAAAATACAATATAAAAAATTTGTATGTAAATATAAAACTATATATATTGTTATATAAATTATATGTAACTATATATGAATATATATATACATATTATATAAATTATTCTATAAATATTTATAAGAATATATGTAACTATATAAATAAATAAATTTTTAAATAAGGTGTTAGAAAATATAAATAAATAAATAAATAAATCATAAAATATAAACAAAAATATGATGGTGTAGTGGTAAAGTAGGTCAATTTGGAGAAGGAGTTATGTGGTTTGACTTCTTCTAAGTGTAGGTTGGTGGGAAAGGAAAAACATTGGTAAATGTGGGTAATAATAACTGATAAAAGTGTGGGGGTGCTGAAAGCACTAATAAATGAGGGGAGGAGGTGAGGCATCCTGTGGTGCAGAGGTAAGGGAGCAGTAAAAAAATTATTATTTTAAGTTTTATTAGCAATTTTTTTGTGCTGATAATGTTTTCTTTTATCAGTTGAAAAAAAAACTATAAAATCTTACTTTTATCAGGGATAAAAAACCCCTTCTAAAATACCCTTTATAAATAGTTTTTTGGGTCAATAATGGTGGATTTAATTTGTATTTTTTTGCAATGATAAATGCAATTTGATTTGTAGGATGCTTAGATTTTGACCACCTTTTAGCGCTAACAAAGTCCATTTAGAGTGTTTACTATAGACCAATCTATAATAGGGTATTTTGAAAAAACAATTATTTTCTATAATAATCTATAATGGAGATCTTAGTGGTTTGTGACGATTTCATTGATGAAATGGATCCCAGAAAACAGAACTAGACAAAAAGATAATATTATTGGGGTTTTAATGGGAACTCGAAGACCTATATGATATTGAAGAAACATCTAGAACTATTAATTATTTATTAAATTAAATTTTATGTTGTATCTTGGTAGATTTATTGCATATTATGCATAGTTAATTTATATTATATATTTTTTCGTGTTTTCACATAATTATCGCCAGAGGTATCTCTTGATTAGAAGTGATTGGTTGTCACTATTAAAGCTCTTGAATCGATAACTTTTTTAGTTCTTTGAAAGATATAATTAGAATGGGTTCACTATATAGAATAATTGGATAGTATGAAAGTTAGAATACCTCATTTATAGAGAAGTGAATATGATTGTCAATGCATGAGAAACAAATGCAGTTATAGATCATGTCTCTGACTATTCTACTAGTATTTATGGTGATTATAGTTATTTTTATGATTTTAATGTAAAATTCCATGTCTATACACACCTTAAATTCTAATATTTGTATACTCACTAGTGAAGAATTCATTTTTGATGCTGATTTTTTCATTTCAGTTTTTTGAAAATTATTTGAAATTTTATCAATGTCTATTATTTTATAACTGACTTTGAATTTGAAGATTTTGTAAATAATTTTTATTAAATAACCAACCCAAAAAATGTATTTTAATTTCATTTAAAAAATAACTGACATTAAAAACCCTTAAAAAATTATTATAATGTCAGGATCTATTATTTTTTTGTTTCGTTGATTTAAAAGCCAGTCTTTTTGTTTTAGCCCCATAGTGACATGAACATAATTCTTCCATATTGCATCCATAATCCAACCTTTACCACCATCTTCCACCATCTTCCTCCATTATATGCCATTTTAAACCCCCACCTTCATCCTTTATCCATCATCAAAATCCATTTTTTAGCCCTATCATCCTCCCTCAATCGCTGTCAACCACATCTTTAGTATTCTTGGTCATTATTTATCACTTTTTTGTCATCTTATAACCTTAAAGGTATTTTTATTCATGGGATATTTTTTTATAAAATGTCACAAATGCCACTCAGAGGAATTTAATTATTATTCAATTTTTTATTTATGTTTTCATTTCTCAGTGGTTACTAATGAATTACATTACGATGTCTCTACTATGTTTATAACATTTTCTCTAATCCAGGTAAGAAAAGTATTGGAATAAGGGTGTAGGAAACTAATACCCTGTGGAAAGAACTATCCATCATAAAATTTATACTAAAATTATTTTTTTATTCTTTGAAGAATTGGATGCATTTGTTTTTATTTTTTTAGTTTAATGATTATATGAGTTTGACCATAGCTTCAATGAAGTATAATTAAATTAAAACTAGTTTCTTTGTTAGGAATAAGTAAAGGGGACATAATATCGGTTTTATAATTTTTGGATTATCAATAAATAACAATAATTGATCATTTATGATTTTATATATGAATCTTTAATCACATTTTTTTGAGAAATGATTATTTAATCCAAAAAAAATAGGAATAAGTTTGGATTAAGAATTATTTCACAAGGTTAACAAATAAAATTTTATTTTATAAGGAAAATTTATTTAAGAAAATTCTTGTTTGGGGATGTCTGTGAATTATAATTATTTTTGTAGTTCAAAATCTAATAGAGTCATAATTTTAAAAAATTATTTGGTATTTTTCGGTAGTTCGATGTTTCTAAGTGGTTTGATAGGTTTATATTTGTGTTTGTCATGAATACACCTAAATTATATAATTTTAATGTATTTTATTTTGATAATACAATATAATTGTCATAATCAATATATTATAGTGTTTATTAATCATTTTATCATCTATGTATGATTTCATATATGTGGGTTTATTGTTTCTCTATGTATACAAAACTTATATATTCCAAATAATTCTTTTCTTTATAAAAAACTATTATAATTTACCTTTTAAGTTTTTATTGTGTGTTTTAAATTTTCATTGTTTTCTAATAATTTATGAATTCTATATTTAGAATTTTTTATTTAATTTTTATTTGTTAATAAAATAAATTATTTTTAGTAATATTTTATTACATAATAAATAGTGCCGAAAAAAGTAAACAATTTGACTTATCTTTTAAAATAATTATTTTTAACATTAAATTTGAATTTAAATTATTAAATATAGTAGATTATGTTTATAATTCAATTTTTTGATAGGCAATAGTGGATTATAAATGGATTACTTTTTCCTGAAAAGTGATGTATATGATGAAGGGGTTGATTCTTTCTTATCAATTTCAAAATGAAAGGTTCCAAGAAACAACCTATTTTTTATACATTCTTGAAATGTTTAAATATGATAAATTTTCAAAGAAAAGATATCAAATATCATCCAATTTTCCATGGTATTAGATCTGAATTGCAGTCCTTGGATTAGACATGGTGAAATTAGGAAGGATTCAAGATCTAATAATTATTATGGTTTCTAATTTTTTTTTGAAATTGAATAATAAATTTATAATAATTACATAAATACAATTGAGAAAACATTATAGATTGAAATCTTATATGGTGAGGTAGAAAAACAATTGTGACACATAAAACCACTGCATCCAGGCTGTATAAAATTCAAAGTTTTATCAATAGTGTTAAAATTGATAAACTTGAAGCCCATAATTATATGGAGAGAAAAGAGTTTTCTAGAAATGATATAGTTGTTGAAAGTCAAACTTTATGAATAAAATGATCTTTAATATTCAAATTATAATGAAAAAAGTTTATTCCTGATGGGAATGAGGTAAAAAATATACATTCCTTCCCCAATGGTCGTGTGTTATATTGGAAGGAATACAATGGTCTTTTGGAGTGTCCAAAATGTGATAAATCATTATATAATTTGAAGAAAAATCATAAATTGCTTCATATATTATTCCAAGTTCCAAAAACTCTAATTAAGAAAATTTTGAATCTTTTTTTAATTCCCCATTTGAAATTTTTATATATAAATTCAAATACTGTAAAAAAATACTAAGATGATATATATATAAGAAAATATCTGATGAAAAATAACAATGTCCAACTAATTGTCAATAATGGATTAAAATTGGTATACAATTTCTTAAATTTGGAAATGAAGTTAGAAATCTCATACATCGGTTGTGAATAGATAGAATGAATCTATATTGGATCCTTAGTATAAAACATAGTTCATGGAAATTTTTTGTGAGGTAATTTACTACTTATTCATGAATTTTATATGAAGTAGAATTCTATCATGAATAGTTTAATGATTTTTAGACCAAGAAAACCTGGGAATGATATTGATGTTTACTTTTCACCATTAATTATTGATTTAAATCACTTATTGTTGGACAATATCAATTTTTATGATTATTATAAAATTGAATATTTTCAATTGAATGAAATTATTATGTTTACTAAAAATGGCTTCCCAACTTATGGAAATTTTTCTGGATATAGTTTTAAGGGTCATACATCTTATCTAATTTCTGAATAAGTTACTTAATTTTTTCAAATACAACATGGGAGTAAAATAGTGTACATCGATCATCTATGGTTTTCGTCTATAAATTACTCTTTTAATCTATTAAAATAGAAATTTAGTGGATTAAATTTATTTGGTATCACTCAAAATACTTTTTCAATTGATAAATAATTTGAGATATTGAAAAACACTAATGCCACATTTTTTAAAGACACAAATAACTAGTACGAAAAATATATATGTAAGAAATGACCAATAATTTTTGAACTTCCATATTAAAGATATCATTTGACCAAACATAACATTGATGTGATGCCTATTGAGAAGAATTTATATGACTATTTGGATGGAATATTTTTAGATATTAACAGAATAAAGAGGGATGTTCTGAATTCAAGATTGTATTAAATTTCAATGGGAATACATTTGGAGTTAGATCACACTTCTAAAGGAAAGAGAACATACATTACTACCACTTTTCATACATTTTCCAAGATCTATAAAATCAGTTTTTTCAGTTTCCCGATGGTATCAATGTTCCTCAAGGATATTCTTCAAATGTAATTAAAATTTGTATTAATGAAATATTTTATGGTAATTTTCTTGAAATCTCATTATTTTCATGTTATGATGTAAAAAATATTTCCAGTTACATTGCATTAAATACAACCCATCCATGTAAAAATGATTATCATAAAGGTTTATAAATTTTTAAATTTCATATATAGTAGTGTAATGAATATGAATTCATTGAAAAAGTCTGAGAGTTAAATAGTATGTAAACTTTTTCAACATAAAATGAACTTTATGAATATTTTTTTATATAATGGTGCATTTAATGGTTCATTTGGTGGGTGAAAATAAGTTTTGTGTTCTTGTATATCCATGTTTTATGTCACCTTTTTAAAGTTATATGAAGATATTTAAGGGGTGTGTTAATAATCTATATTTAGCTGCAGCCTCTATTGTTGGAAACTACATTTCTGAGGATGTTTCAAAAATTTGTAAAAAATATTTTTTAATCGTGAAGAATATCAGTTTTCCTACCTTTCGCTATAATGGATTCTATTTTAAAGGAACGAGGATCTGTGGATTGAAACATAAATAATTGGATGGGGTAAAAATAATCAAATCACATTTATATATCTTGAGTAAAATATCAAATGTTAAAACATATATTATATTACATATTATTGTATTATAATAGTGTTTTATAATGAAAATTGATTTTTGGGTATTGAGTGAGTGTAAAAAATCTTTTTTAGAATGGATTAAAGATACCATGCTTAGTAGATCATATGAATTAGAAACATTGAAATGGTTAGTGGTTGGTCCAAGTTTAATTGAGATAACATAGTTAGGGTGTGAAATTAATGGGTAAACATTTTGTATAAAATATCAAGGAAGTTGAAGTGAAATTTAGATTAATAGTGTACTGCTGTCAGGATAAGAAACACATTTTTCTAGATCAAATGACTAGAAGCGAGTATAAGTTTCAAGTTTATATTATGTATTTATTGAATAAACATGGTAGATTAATTATATTAAATTTTGATTTCAAAATTTTTACTATAAATGGGTTGTCTCTAAAAATAGTGTAATACATGATGAATTCGTTAGGACACTGGTAAATCAGAATAGGTTAGAACACAAAATTGAACCTTTTATAATCGAAAAAAATGATAATTATTTTATATATTCCTCATCCATTAATTTCATTGTGGTATATCATCTTCAAGGAATAAGGAAATATTTTATTGAAGAAAAACATGGTTATTATGATGGTTTATGTCTAATACCAACATCCAGGGATAGATTACCTGAGGATATTGAGGATGACATTGAAGAAATGGTTTGTGATCTACAAGATGATTATAATAAAGGAATATGGGAAAAATCTTATAGTAATATTTTAATACAAAAGTTAACATATATTTAAAAAAAATTATATTTAATTTTTTTTCAATTTCTAGATATAATATTTCTAAATGTTTTTACATAAGTCATATATATTTTTTATATCATTTTTATTTGATGTTAAATTAAAAATACAGTACAAATTCATATATATTATATTTTATCGAATTTATTTTTAAATAACTAATATTATTTTTTAAGTGCATATAATGTGTAACGTAACAAAAAATTGATTATGTGGTAATCTTTTTCTTGAAAATAATGGAAATTTATATTAGGGTTGGGAGATTCTTTATTTTATGGTAGATTATATATATATTTTCATATTAATAATGTCTTAAAATTTTATTTAACTTTATATTATTATTTATCATTACTTTTATTTATTTATTAGTAATATTTTTTGGGTAAAAAATATCAATTTTTTATATGTTTTTATAATTATTTGTCTTATCCTTACACATTTCCTCAATACTAGTTTTACCCTTACATATATTTTTTTAGTCTTAATTAATTTTGTTTTACCTTTACATAACTTTATTTACATTTACATAACTTTACTTTTACCGACAATTAAATTTTATTTACTCTTATGTAAATTTATTTTACCCTTACATAATGTTTTTAATAAAAATATTGTTTTTACCCGTAAATTTGATTTACCTTTAGATATTTTTTTTACCTTTACTTAACCTATAAAAATTTCTATTTATCCTTACTAAACCTGTAGGAATTTCAATTTTCCCTTAACCTGTACAAATATTTTTTCCATTACTTAACCTACACAAACTTTATTTTACATTTATTTTACTCATATAAAATTCATACTACCATTCCACAGCCAAATATAATTTCCTTTACTCAGAGAGTATAATTAACAGTGTGTTATTCTTCATTTCCAGAATGAACATAAACATAAATTTAAATATTCTAAACAACGGATTGGTTGTGTGGAGTTTCTATCTTATTTTGGGAAGTTTGAGAAGTTCCTGGATGAGGATATACAAAAAAGGAGATAATTATTTGATGTTAGATAACATGAAAAGTTATAGGGAATTGGACAATATGTGTGAGATCAATTAAAATAATTTCAGAGATGGTTTGAGCTAAATTAAAAGTTAATCTTGTTTTAGGAATGATATAAAATGGTTGTGGTGTGTACTGACTTAAATAATTCAATTGGTTTTTAAATAGATAATTACATGCGGTGTGGGAGATAGGAGATGGTTTCCTTAATTAGCCTTCTCTTTCCCTCAGGGAATCTTGTATTAGTTATAATCATAGATTACTTTTATTCGTTCACAATTTTTTTTTAGGTTTGGGCATCCAGAAGCCTCTTCCTTTTCATGGTAATTTTCAATTAGATTCATGTAATCCCACCTAGAGATCATGATTCCGCCCTATGTTCTTTCAATAATGTGATTGTACAAGATATCATGTTATTTATACAGATACCTATATCATAATTTAAAATTAATTTACAAAAAAAACTATAAATAAATGAGACGTATTCATTAAGACAAGACCAATTTCCATATCCCATTGACATGAAAATTTTAGGCGACTCAACTGTTGGTGTGAGATCAATGAAAATGTGGCATGGTTTTAGAAAATATATTAAATAGAGGTAGTGTGTGGTGACATAATAAATTTTGTGGGTTTGGTGAATAGATAAATGTTTCGGGCGGGGGAGAAATGATCCAGTTCACTTATTCGATTTTCCCCTTCTCCCAAATAATCAATTCTTTGTAAAAAAATGGACACCTTTTATGTATTACCATGTTTTTATTTTTTTGGTGGCCCAATGTTATTTCTTTTTTAATGTCTCATCAGGTCCGATTCATGGAACCTCTATCATGGGATCATGATTCCCCACTTTTTTCTTTTATGAATATGAGTCCTCCTAATAATAAAAGATTTATATGGGTACAAATATCTCAATTTGAAATCCAATTATGATATTCAGTATAATGAATTGAGAAGGATTCATTAGGGCATGATCAATTCCAATGACCCATTGACAAGAAATGTAATAGTGGATTGCATAACATGTTTGAGATTAATGAAAATGCATTCTAGTTTAAGGAAATATATAAAATACTACTGGTGTGTGGTGACATAAACAATTCACTGGGTTTCTTGAATTGAGAAATGCATGGGGGGGACAAGAGCCAGTTTATTTAACCATCCTTCCCCTTCTTCTAGGCTATCCTATCTTTATTAAAAAAGAGATTCATTTTATATATTCGCATTTTTATCATGTTTTTATGGCTATGTAACGACCCAATGTTTTTAAATGGAAATTACATTCTTATAAATATGTCATAGAATCAAATGAAAACACAACATAATGAACTAATAATTATTGAGTGACTTTTAAATATATGTTTGTCACTTTTGTGTTTGGAATTTTGAAAATCTGATATACACAGTTACAATCAGTAAGTTATTTGGAGTCTTATATGGAAAACATAATTTTTGGTGAAAAGTGACCTACCGTTATGAATAGTAACATAACCATGTGAGTAGTGATATACCCTAATGAATAGTAACCTTACTTATTATAATATATAAAGAATATTCAAGTTGAAAGTACAATATACCTATACTTTAGAATAAGTAAATGAAGGTTTCAAAATTGGTTTTTGATAATAAATTTTGATTTTAATTAAATATTAAAATGATATTTTTTAGAAAATTATTTTTAAAAAATGTACTTCATTTTTGGATTCTACACATCCAAAAATAGTTAGGGTGAATTTTTGGGATTTTTCTTAAATACTTGAATTTTTGACGAATAGGGAAATAAAGTAATTTACCGTATATATACATTCTAAGCTAAATAGACTATTCCTAGCATCCTGTATGATGTCACCACCCCTAGCTACAATTCACATGACCCATTTACTATTATTGGTCAGGGAATACTTACTATTCCTAGTATTGTGAAGAAATAATAAATTAATGATTATAATACTGTGAAATCCCTCCTCTCCTCCACTATAACCGCCCCTCACTCCCTCTTCTCTTCAATCCTTTTAAGACTTGTTCCTCGCCAATATACTACCCAAGTCTCTCCCCAAGAGCCTCCCCATTTCTAAAAGCTCTCAGCCTCTTCAAAAATACCAAAACCTCTCCCCTTAAGAGGTTCTCAATGGAGGAAGTCTCAAGAGGTAAATTCCTTTTTCCAATTCCTTCACCTCTCTTATGTTCATTTCTTATTTTTTTTCCTATCCTCCCTTAACCAAAATAGTATGATAAATCCTATAACATACATGTACTATAATGTTTTCATGCTAATGGGATATTTCATTATCTTCTCTCCTTTCCCCA
This sequence comes from Viscum album, assembly GCA_963277665.1. Lineage (NCBI taxonomy): Eukaryota > Viridiplantae > Streptophyta > Magnoliopsida > Santalales > Viscaceae > Viscum > Viscum album. The sequence goes on from OY728121.1 coordinate 1,301,270,443, forward strand.
CCATTTATTTGAATGAAATGAAATCACCGTTTGAGATGTGCTAATTTATCACATTCATGGACAACAATTTATCAATTTCAATTATAATATTTAATTATGGTTAGGAAACCATTTGTTTTATTGTTGAACCAGATTTTTATATATTTAATATATCCGATTTTTAGTTCTATAATCCTTTTGTACAAATGGTATTATTTTATATAGAAAAACATGTTCTCTGTAATCAAACCCACCGATTAACAAAGACAGTTATCACTATGGTTTTATATAATAGTTCGACATCAATCTATTTAACCAAAATAATTTTAAAACCATGTAATATCTTGTATGTTCACTAATATCATATAACTTCATTTCTAGAAACCCACTTCCATCTTTCATATTTATTTGAACTTGAATATACATGAACTGGTCTTTTAAAACCTAGTAAACGAATGATCCCAAACAATTAAATTGAACCTTATAACTAATCAAAGAAATCTTGAATAAACTAAAAATGGTTTTAATAAATCAATTATATATAGAGGAGGTTCTGTATATATGAATTAATAAGCCTAATTTTTTTATTCAGGTATTTAATAAAAAGTGGAAAACACCAATGGATGTAAGGTAAGGGAACCTCTCTATTTCACTCTTAATAAAGATTATCCTCTATACCATGCCTTTTTATATGTAATAGAAAATGATGGGGTATGTTTATGAACCTCCCCCATACTTCCCTCCTGATTTCTATGTGATGAGAAAACCCTTTTCTCCATCATCAATCCCTCTTAGTTACACCCAATACCATGCCGAATAACCGTAATGAATTCTATCCGAACGTCCTTTATTCCTTCAGGTTGCTCTATCTTTATTTTTAACAAGATTTAGTTGTCTTTTATCTTTATGTAAAACTTCTTAATTAGGTTTAAATGATCCAAAATCATGTTCTAGGATCCATCTCTCATTCTCTTTCAGGGATATACAAACTTTTAAGTGAATCCCTCCTCGATACTTCCCAATAAGCACACTCGTTTTAAAAGAACATCCCATATTTTTACCCAATTTCAAGTGCACTATATACAAAGTTTTAAGCCACTATTGTATTATAAAATCATTATTTTTCTTATGAAAACCTTTTTGGTTCAATCCTGGTTTTATATAAAATATTTTCTTCTTTTCAATTTTAAAATCACAATAGTACTTTCCTTAAAACCGCACAAAAATGTTTTGATGCTAACATTTCTCAAATACATTATTTATATGTTTTATATTAGTTTTGACATAACATTCCATTTTATAATATTATTTTACCCTATGAACGTCCATATATGTTCTAATCCCTTTCATTCAGGGACACTTTCATGATATTCTCATTGGTTATGCTTTATGTAATGATTGTGGTACCCAATTATTTCCATGGGTGCCCTTACACTTATGTATAGTTGATTGTGTATGATAATATATTTGGAAAGAATATTTATGTGGAAAGAATATTCATGAAAATTTTTAGATGGGTGTGCCTAGATAGTGAACCAATGCATTGGTAAAAGTTAAGTCTCATGAGATGCGATGTGAAACTGGATTGGCGGTTTTCTTTGACCAATACAAATATGGGAAACATGATTAGCAGTTAGCCTTGACCCGTACCAAAGAAATGTTTTATGATTCTGACACATTTATATGATTCCATGTTTATATGATCCCATGCTTATATGATATGATTTCATATGTTCTATGCTTTGGATATCATTATTTCATGCCTCCTAACTCATGTGATTAAGATGTATCCTTATGTTCATTCCATTACTGGGCTTTTTAGTTTATCCCTTTGTTCATGTGTTCCATTGGGTACCCTATGTAGATTTAAGGGCTCATAGGAAGTTAAGAGATCTTAATAGAGATTAAACAAAGTAGTGTTTTCCCCCTTGTTTTATGTTATATGTACCTAGTCTTCCAAGAAACTAGACTTAACTATCCTTGGCATGTACTATAATGATCCATTGTGCTTAAAATCGTGAAATGTTATATGTTAAAGGCTTCGGTCGCTATAGTTGGTATCCGAGGATGGTCTAGTTATTTTTTGAGATTAGAAATAGATCACATTAATGAGAACCTTAAAGATGAGACTAAGTATAAGAAAATATTTAGGAATTTTGTTGAGTATTGAGTAAGTGGTTTATCAAGAAAATACATCCTTGTTTGGATACGAGCTGGTACATGCGGCTCTAGCACAATTGTATCTAGGGTTAAAACTCGAAAGCATTGCTTTGATCTAGACTTTAACGAGAACTGGTGCATGACAACGGGCTTTGTTGCACTCTTGGTTATGACACTCTCGGGGGATATGCTCTGGTAGATTCACGAGCATAGTAAAAACTATTATTAAGGGACAAAAAAGCCCCTAAGAATATAAGTTAATAAATAGATCGAGGATAACCTGTATTTATACTTAAGGAATCACAAGTTAGGATGTACTTATTCTTTATAAGTTTATCCATTTATGTTCAAAGTTTCCTTTTTATCCTCAATAGCTAAGTATTCAAGACCTCTAATTATATGTTATTTTTCTTAGTTAATGGTAGGAAATTGAAGAAAATGTTTCAACAACCAATGTGATTGGCAACGTGAAGATTTCCTTAATAAAATTCCTGATATAACAGGATTGGGTTCTCAAAACATCATGACAGTAATTGCACAGTTGACTCATGTTATGAATAATAACTTGAAATAGGTAGAACACCCTCCTCCTCCAATGAAATAGAAAGTTTCCATGTAATATTTCATGCAGTAAAGGCCTCCAATGTTTAGCAGATCTTCTGAACCCCTCCTCACTAAAAAATGGAATAAATCCATTGAAATGACATTATCTATCCTCTAGTGCTCATAAGAAGAGAAGTTTGTACTACCAGTCTCTCGTATTGATGTGGAATCTGATCATTGGTGGACAATGATCAAGAATAAAAACTCCCAATAGAAAATTGATTCCATGGATTTGGAAGAATTCAAGAGGACGTCTTTAAAAAATATTTTCCTTGAACCCTTTGTCTCACGATGGAAAAGGAGTTCCTTAGACTCAAGTAGAAGGAAGATGAGTCCATCGGGGTGTATGAAGAAAACATTACAAGGATTTCAAGGTATACCTCTGGCTTTGTCATAAAAACCAAAAGCAAGGTGGATCGATTCTTTAGTGGACTGAAGCTGAGTCTATGAAAAGTGTTGGTGATTAGAGACATCGACTATTATTAGGAGATTGTCTGTTGTTTCCTCAAGGTAAAAATAGAGATTAGAGACTCCCAATGGTCTCATGGGCCCAATAACAAGATGTAAAAAATGTAGAACAACATGGGTGGTTCATCAAACAAATACCATAATGGAAAGAAGCCTGCCTTTTCCCCTAGGAAAAATTATGGGAAGAAGCATCTTGGTAACTGTCTAAAGGGAACCAATAATTGCTTCAAATGTGGAAAGTTTGGTCATTTGGCCATGAAATACTACCAAGATATGAAGAATCCCACCAATGCAGAAGATGAAAGGAAGGTTCAAGTCAACACTCAGCCTACAGTGTAGTGTTACAACTGTAAGGAGCGTGGGAATTATGTGAAAAATTTCCCTAAGCCAAGGGTTTTTGGAGACAATCAACAATAGCCTCCATAGAAACAAGGAAGGGCTTATGCTATCACTACATCTGAGGTGGAGACAGATAACAATGTGGTGATGGGTATATTAGTTATTCATGAAAGAATAGAGAATGTACTATTTGATTCTGGTTTTATATGTTCTTTCATATCTTGAAAGTTTAGTAGAACTATTCAAACACCAAGTCAATATTTGGAGGAAAAGTTATATATGAGAACAAAAAATGGGGCAATCGTTGCATCCATGGTTTATAACTCCTGGCTGGTTAATTTTTATGGACTGAACCTCCCAGTAAATCTCATCATACTTCCTTTAGTAGAGTCCGACACTATCTTGGTCATGGATTGGCTATCTTTATACAAATCCAACATCAACTGTAGGGAATGTTATATAACTTATCACATCTTGAAGCGTCCTCTAATTCCTTAGAAGTGTAAGGAGGAAGATGAATTTATTTTATAATCTTCATCTCAGGTGTGGATATTTTTGCCTTATGATCAAGCATATTTAACTCAAATTATTGAGACAAAGGAGAGAATCATGCTTTAAGAGATGGCCATCGTGAGGGATTACACTGATGTATTCCATGAGGAGTTGTCTGGGCTTCCTCTGGATTGATAGGTTGAGTTCTCAATTGAACTTATCCCTAGATGTCTAACTATCTCAAAGACTCCTTACATAAGGGACACCGTAGAGTTGGAAGAGCTGAAGAAGCAGTTACATGAGAAAATGGATAAGGTTTTTATACACCTGAGTGCTTCACTGTGGGGGTGTGCTAGTCCTCTTCATCAAGAAGAAGGACAGATCAATGCACCTCTGCATTGATTATCATGACCTCAATAAAATAACGATAAAGAAAAAGTATCCCCTTCCACAGATAGATGACTTGTTCGATCCGCTTTGTGGGGCAAGTTATTTCTCTTAGGTGGACCTTCGGTCAGGATATCACCAACTGAAGGTGAGGGAGGAAGATATTCCCAAGATTTCCTTTAGAACAAGGTATGAAAACTATGAGTTCATATTGATTCCCTTCAGACTCACTAATGCTCCATCAATTTTTATGGATTTAACAAATATATTCTTTAGAGAACACCTTGACAAATTTGTGGTAGTTTTTATTGATGATATTTTGATATACCCCAAGAGCAAAGAGGAACCTAAGGGGTATTTGAAAACTGTGTTAATGACTTTGCGAAGGGAGAAGTTGTATGCAGTGTACTGTAAATGTGAGTTCTGGATGGAGGAATTATCATTTTGGGGGTATGTTCTCACCCACAAAGGGATATTTGTGGACCCTTCCAAGACAAAGGCAATTGAAGAGTGGCCCAGACTAACTTCTGTAACAGAGATCCACTATTTTTTGTGTCTAGCTGGGTATTATTGATGATTCGTGAAGAACTTTTCATGATTTTCAAACCCAATGATTAAGCTGACATGGAAGGGGGTAAAGTTTGTTTGGACACAAGAATGTGAAGATTGTTTCAAGGAGTTGAAAAAGATGTTTATCACTGTGCCAATAATGACACTCCCTACAAGTGGAGAACTCTTTGTGGTGTATAATGATGCTTCTAAGAAGAGATTTGGCTATGTGCTAATGCAAAATGATAAAGTGATAGACTATGCCTCATGCAGCTGAAAATCAATGAGAAAAACTATCCAACGCATGATATGGAGTTGGAGGTTGTGATCTTTTCCTTTAAAATTTGGAAGCGTTATCTTTATGGGGAGAAGTGTGAGATATATACTAACCAAAAGAGTCTCAAATATATATTCACATGGAAAAATATTAATATGCTCTAGAGAAGGTGGATAGATCTAATAAAAGATTATGAATTCTCAATCAACTACCATCCTAGTAAGGCAAACAAGGTGGCAGATGCTCTAAGAAGAAATGATCATGCATCCTTATCGATGATGAGAATAAAAAATGATCTGATCTTCTTAGATTTGAAAAGGATGTACATGTGAATCATTAATATAGGAACATTTTCAATCCTTTTTTCAAATGATTTCTTTACCAACCCTCATAGAGAAAATAAAGGTTGCTCAAAGAAAAGATGTGGAAATTCAGAAAAGGGTGGAATCTATCAGAAATGGGAAATCCTCCAATTTGAAAATTGATGAGGAAGAAGTTGTTTGATTTGGGACACGATTGTGTGTACCAACCAATCTAGATATAAAGAAGGAGCTATTGAATGATGCACATGGATAGACCGTCTCTATCGACCCAGGGAGCCAAAAGATGTATCGAGATCTCTGAGAAAACTTTTGGTTGGACAATATGGAAAGGGAGATTGTTGAATATACATCAATGTTCCTGGTATGTCAGCATGTGAAGGATGAGAGGAAAAAGTCTATGGGGATGATGGAACCACTACCCATACCAGCATTTAAGTGGGATAACATTACCATGGACTTTGTCACTAAACTTACAAGGAATTCCAGAGGAAATAATTCTATATGGGTCATTGTGGATCATATTACTAAGACATATCACTTAATCACATTTCGAGAGGACTTTTCATTGGATCAACTTGTGTGGATTTACATCAAAAAAGTGGCAAGGCTACTTGGAATACCACTATCTATTGTATCCTACCATGATCCTAGATTTACCTCAATGTTCTAGAAAACTCTCCAACATGCTCTAAACACTGAACTAAACATCAGTACATCCTATCATCCTCAGACTGATGACCAATATGAGTGAACTATTTAGACACTAGAAGACATGTTGAGAGCATGTTCTATGGATTTCAAAGGAGGATGAGACCAACATCTTCCACTGGTTGAATTCGCCTACAACAACAACTTCCACTTGAGAATCCGAATGGAACCATATGAAGCCCATTATGGGAAAAGGTGAAGAACACGAGCGTGTTGGGATGAATTTGGTTAGCATAAGCTACTAGGACCTTAAATGGTTGAAGAAATGGTCGAGATGGTGAAAACCATTCAACATCATATCAAGGTAACCTGGAGTCGATAGAAGAGTTATGTAGATAGACGTCGACGAGACCTTGAGTTCAAATTTGGAGACATGGTATTTTTACACATATCTCCATGAAAGAAGGTCATGAGGTTTGGGAAGAAAGGAAAGATAAGTCCTAGTTACATCGGCCCTTTCGAGATCCTTGATCGATTCAGAGCTATGGCCTATAGATTGGTACTTCCACCTACAATGTCAAAAGCACATGATGTATTTCATGTATCTCTCTTATGGAAGTACATACCAGACCCTTCACATGTACACTCTTCAGAGGTGGTATAGTTGGACGATGATCTCTATTATTGGGAGAATCTAGTGAAGATCTAGGATCGTAGAGACAATGTTCTATGAAACAAGACTACTAATATGGTCAAGGTAAAATGGTGAAACCATAAGTAAGAAGAGGCCACATGGGAACTGGAGGAAGCGATGATGGAAAAGTACCCCCACCTGTTTTTTCCTTGAATGTAAAATGAAATTTCAAGGGTGAAATTTCTAAAGGGGGGAAGAATGTAACGACCCAATGTTTTTAGATGGAAATTCCATTCTTATAAATATGTTATAAAATAACTTGAAAACACAACATAATGAACTACTAAGTGCTAAGTGACTTTTAAACATAATTTTGTCACTTCTGTGTTTGGAATTTCAAAAATCTGATATACACGGTTGCAATTAATAAGTTATTTGGAGCCTGATAAGAAAAACATAATTTTTAGTGAATAGTAACCCACCCTTATGAATAGTAACATACCCTTATGAAATGTGATATACCCTAATGAATAGTAACATTAACTATGATAATATATAAATAACATTCATGTTGAATGTACGATATAATTACACTTTAGAATAAGTAAATGAATGTTTTAAAACTAGCTTTTGATATTAAATTTTGATTTTAATTAAATATTAAAATAATCATATTTAGAAAATTATTTTGGAAAAATGGACTTCATTTTTGGATTCTACACGTCCAAAAATGATAAGAGTTAATTTTTGGGATTATTCTGAAATACTTGAATTTTTTATGAATAGTAAAATACGACAATTTACTATATATATACATTATAAGCTAAATAGACTTTTTCTAGCATCACAGATCATGTAACCACCCTTGGTTAGAATTCAAATGAACAATTTAATATTATTGGTCATGTAATAATTACTATTCCTTTTCTTTTGAAGAAATAATAAATTAATGATTATAATAATATGTAATCCCTCCTCTCCTCCAATATAAACCCCCCCCCCCCTCACTCCATCTTTTATTCACTCCTCTGAAGCCTTGTGCCTTGACAATATGATACCGAAGTCTCTCCCCAAGATCCTCTCCCATGTAAAAAAGCTCTTAGCCTCCTCAAAATACCAAAACATATCCCCTTAAGATGTTTACAAAGGAGGATGTCTCAAGAGGTAAATTCCTCTTTCCAATTCCTTCATTTCTCTTAAGTTATTTTCTTTTTGTTTCTTTCCTCACCTCCCTTAAACAAAATTGTATAATAAATTAAATAACATATATGAACTAAAATTTTTTCATGCTAATGGGATATTTCATTATCTTCTCTTCTTTCCCCACCTTTAATTTGAAAGAAATTAAAGCACTGTTTGAGATGTGCTAATTTAGCACATTCAAGGACTACAATTTATCAATTTCTATTATAGTCTTTAATTCTAGTCATGAAACCATTTGTGTTATGGTTGAACCAGATTATTATATATGTAATATATCCTATTTTTAGTTCTATAATACTTTTGTACAAATGGTATTAAGTTATAAATCAAAACCGGTTCTTTGTAATCAAACCCACCGATTAACAAAAACGGTTGTCACTACAGTTTTATATAATAATTCGACATCAATCTATGTAACCAAATAAAATATTAAACCATGTATTCTCCTATATTTTCACTAATAGAATATAAATTTATTTCTGGAAAAACACTTTCATATTTCATGTTTATCTGAACTTGAATATAAGTGAACCGATATTTTAAAACCAAGTAAACAAACATGCCCGAACAATGAAATTGAGCTTTATAATTAATCAAAAAGACCTTGAATGAACTACAAAGGGTTATAATAAATCCATTAAATATATAAGTGTTTCTGGGATTACTAATTAACAGTCCTAATTTGTTTATTCAGGTCTTTAATAAAATGTGGAGAACACCAACAGATTTAAGGTAAGGGATCCTCTCTATTTCACTCTTAATCAAGATTGTCCCCTATGCAATGAGTTTTTATGTGTAATAGAAAATTATGGGGGTATGTTTATGAATCTCCCCCATACTTAACTCTTTATTTAGAAGTGATGATAATCCCCTTTTCTCTCTCATCAATTCCTCTTAGTTACACCCAATATCGTGCCGATAAACTATAATGAATTCTACCTGAACTTCCTTTATTCCTTCGGGTTGCTCTATCTTTATTCTTACCAAGATGTAGTTGTATTTTCTTGTTATGTAAAACTTTTAGATTCTATTTACATGCTCAAAAATAATTTTAGAATATCCATCTCTCATTCTCTTTTGGGGATATACATGTTTTTAAGTGAATCCCTCCTCGATACTTTCCAATATGCACACTCATTTTTAGTGAACTTCCCATATTTTTACCCAATTTCAAGTTCACTCTATCCTATGTTATAAGACACCATTTTATTTATAAAATAGTTATTTTTATTATGAAAGCCTTTTTGTTTCAATCCTGGTTTGATATAAAATATTTTACACTTTTTTATATTAAAAGAACTATAGTATTTTCCTTAAAACTTCACAAAATTTTTTTGATACTAATGTTTCTAAAATATATTCTTCATATGTTTTCACTTCTGTTTGACATCACATACCATGTTATAAGCCTATTTTACCTTATTAACATCCATTTATGTTCTTATCCCTTTCTTTCATTTACACTTTCATCATATGCTCATTGATTATGCTTTAGGTCATGATTGTGCTACCCAATTCTTTCCATGGGTGCCCTTATGTTTATGTATGGTTTATTATGTATGATTATTTATGTGGATAGAATATTTATTTCGCAAGATTATTCATGAAAATGTTGAGATGGGTGCGCCCAGATATTACTCCAATGCATTGGGTAAAGTTATGTCTCAGGAGATACGATGTGAAATGGGATTAGAGGTTAGCCTTGACCCGTACTAAAATGGGAAACCGGATTTGTAGTTATCTTTTAACTATACTAAAGAAATTTTTTATGATTCTTCCACATTTATATGATTCCATGTTTATATGATCTCATGCTTATATGATATGATTTCATATGTTCCATGCTTTTGATATCATTCTATCATGCCTTCTAACTCATGTGATTAAGATGTATCCTTATGTTCATTCCCTTACATGGATTTTTAGCTTATCCATTTGTTCACGTGTTCCCCAGGGCACCCTATGCAGATGTAAGGGCTCAAAGGAAGTTAAGAGCTCTTAATGGAGATTAAATAAAGAAGTGTTTTTTTATCCCCATGTTTTATGTTATATGTACCCAGTAATCCAATACACTAGACTTAACGATCCTTGGCTTGTACTCTGATGATTAATTATGCTTAAAATCATGAAATGTTATACATAAAAGGCTTGGGTCGCTATTGGCCTGATATACTTACCATTTCAAAGACATTTTGAGTTTTATGCAAGAAACATCTATCATGGGATAAAGATTATACCCTTTGTTCATCCAATGTTATGATTTTTTCTGATAGTCCATGATTTATATGGATACCCATATACCAATTTAAAACTCACTTATAAAAATAAAAATAATTAAATGAGAGGGTTTCATTAGGATGTGACTGATACCTATGCACCATTAACATGAAATGTAGCATGGGGATGCATAGATAGTTTGATATCAATACCATGGTGGCCTGGATTCGAGTGGGATATAAAATAGTGATGGCGGGTGGAAACATAATAAATTCAGTGGGTTTGGTGAATAGAGATATGCGTGGGGTGGGAGAGGGAGGATCTAGTTTCATTACCCCGACTTTACCTTATCTTGGGGAATCTAGGGTTCCTATTATGCGTTCTCGTGTTTGTCAGGTTTGGTTAGCCCAATTCTGTTTCCTTCTCAAGGATTCATTGGGATTGATGCATGAAATATTTATCACTAGCTCGTGATTCCACCCACTATTCTGACAAGGATGTGATTCCACCAGATAATACATGATTTATATGGACACTTGAATCAAAATTTATAATTCATTTATAAAAGTCAATATTATTAAATGAGAATGATTCATTAGGAAATGGATGATTCCCATGGCCCACTTACATGAAATGTACCTGGGGAATAAATAACAAGTGTGATATCAATGAAAGGTTTTCTTGGTTTTGGGAAATATATAAAATGATGGAATGGTTTGGTGAAATAAACAATTCATACTGTATGGTGAATAGAGAAATACATGTGGATGGGCTGAAAAGAGCCAATTTACTTACTCATACTTCCCCTTGTTTGGGGTGTCCTACCATTTTTTAATTATGGTATTCCTTTTACTAATTCCCATATTTTTATTATTTTAGTGGCCTGATATCATTTCCTTTTCAAGGTCACTTTTAGTTCGATCCATGAAACCTCCATCATGGGTTCAAGATTCAACCCTATATTATTCTAAGGACATGATTAATCATGATAGTACTATATACGTTATATTTATCATGTATAGTAGTGTTACCTTTTATATTTTATATGATTGACATTTTAAATGCAACATTTCTATTTTTTTAAATTAAAATAAACCTTAAATATGATTATCAATCTGAAAAACATGTTACAAATGAAATCAAGAAAAACATCCTATCAAGAATGATTCTTCCCATCCATATTCCAATATTCCAGCTCATGATTAGAATTTTTTTTTGTGTAAATGACATATTTTACTAAAATAATACATATTTAAGATAAAAAATTTGATTAAAAATTATAAAAAATGGTTTATGAACATTTCAAATATTTTGAAACATATTGGTAACCTCATGGAAGTTGGATTCACGAAATATTTACCTCTATCCACACTCAACAACCTTCTGCATTACAAAATGAAAAGCAATGAATTCTTTCATTGGTGGACTCCAATTGGACATAATATATTTATGGTGTTTTATGATGACAAACTCTGATGATCAAGCAAAAAAATCCAACACCAACCATATTATTATATGTTATAGAATCATTTATATTGAGCTTCACCATTGCCCAGGGTGGAGGGATCTATTTTTTATCCTAAAACTTCCTACTAGGAATATCATGGGAAACAATGCCGAAACTCTAAAATAACACCCACTCAGCTGCTTGAGATTCCCAAATATGATTTTAGATATTCCCATAATTGAAAATAATAATGTTTTTAAATATATAAATAATCAAAGAAAGTAAAAAATGATGAAACCAATTTAAATAGAAGAGAGGGGAAGTCTCAAGACAGGTCCATAAACTCGTGATAATTAGATTTCGATGCCATATAAATATCATTATCTATGTAATGATGAAGAATAACATGGATAGGATACCCACATAATGGATCATATATTAGAAATAAAGGAACAATCAACCCATTACCTAATAGAAAAGTCAACAGGCTGTAAGGCATCTCAAGGTTTATTGTAGCCGATCCCTAAGCCAATTATTTTCATCCCCCACTCTCCTTTTCCAAGAGAAGACTAAATGCAATTTTCTAAAGGGCCACTATATTCTCGAGCTTCATTTGAAACATCAATTAGGTTATATATCATATTATATAGAGTTATAGTTTAGTCCTCCACCATTAGTAGATGAGGAATTAAATAGTTCTCCACGGGCCATCATGAACCAATTCTAATTCATTTATTTTATTTGATTTTAAATGGAGAATATCATTTCAAAGAAAATACGGATCACACAGAAGTGTTAACATCACATATCACATGATACATAAAAAATGCGTATACATAGAGATATGTTTAAGACTCCACCTACCCAATTAGCAGAGTTATTCCATTAATGTAATCTCATCCACCCTCTTTGAAGATAATACAATATTTTCTATACACTTTCCATCTAAAAAAGTCAATAAATCTAGAACAACATTATCCAAATTAATTATAAAACATCAATAATTAATCAACCCATTATTCTAATATTAATTCCAAAATTAATATATAGGTAAAGGTCAATAATTACTCTCAAAGTAATTTTTTGAGGTTAAATACTTAAAAAAGTGTTGTGAATCACACTCATCATCCATAATGACCTTAAATAAAAAAATACCTAATTTATTCTTTTGTTAGATCCATTAATCTCACCTAAAAACCATAAATAACCAAATAATTGAGTTAAGTAACATACCACTTTGAATCAATATAAAACCTACTGCAGTCATCAACCAAATATCTAATTTATCATGGATAAGAAATTTTCCTTTAATATTGAAATGATTACACCATAACTTAATGGAATTATCACCTAATCCCTATCTAGGTAACAAATAATAATTAGGGGGAATGGCGTGAAGAAACTAATAATGAATCAATCTAAAGTGTTAAATTTACCTCAATCAATCCCAAAGATCAAAATAGGCTTCAATTCATTATGTTATGGGGGAGAACCCATTTTTGAAGTGTAGGGGATCATAAGTGGAATTAGAGGACATGTGAAACCTATATATAAATAAAGTAACAACCCTACAGATTTTAGAATGCATATAATTTATTTTTTATTTAAGTTAATATATTTTTCAAAAAGAAAAACTTTATATATAATGTTTTGAAAATTGTATGTAAGGTTTCCCCCTAAAAAAATCCATATGTAATATATATAGTCCATGGGAGTTATTGTTAAGTACACATAATGTTTTTTCATTGTTATAAAATCAATTCATAATAGAAATAAAATACTTATAGGTTTTTACGTAAGACCAATGTCTTATATAATGTATTTATATGATAGATAACATTTCTATTAGCTTCATAATTTTTTTAACTTAGAGAAAAATCCATACATATCATATTTATAATACTTATGGTTTTTTACTTTGTGTAAAACCCATTACACAAAATTTTTAAGTCTTGCAGATCATATTCAATCAATACGTAATAAATTTTGAATGTATATGTGTAACACCTAGACTCAAATCACTAGGTTAGGGTTGAGGTGCCAAATGACCTCATGCATGCCCCCCCATATGTAATATGTTGTCAACTAGGGATGAGGGAATGAGTGGAAACATAAGGAGACTATTACCTTGAAAATATATCTCCAACAACCATAATAAAATAGAAGAAATGATAAAATAAGTTTGTCATCAATACCCACTTCAATGTTTCATAATCAAAAAAGGAAACATTATCCATGCTATAGGAAATGTATTAAAAGTATACCATCATGTCAATGGGATCTCCACATGCAGTGGATCAATGTTCCAAAATTAACAAAGAAATAAAGATAAATGGCAGGACAACAAAAGATCCCATAGTTTTACCAACATCACCTATATCTACCGTACATCCCCTTATCAACTACCTGACATAGGGACCTTTCCCTTCACCAGATCGCTGACTATAAAATCGACATGTGCATTGAGATTCCTCTATTGAGTGTGTGTATAAAACCCAATAGGAAACCACCAATTTTCCCTTAGAACAAGTTTATTATGTGTATGTAAAGGTGTTTATAATGAGTTTAAAATAAAAGTAAGTAATCATATAACTGATTGAATCATCATACACTTAATAGGCTATCACAAACCCTAATGCAACCTGCATCAGCACTATACAACAAGATATATCATATCAATTCATTTAATTAACCAAAATAATTTTTCAAAATTCATCAAATGAATCAACCTTCTCATCTATGGATAACCACAATATTATTTGAATTAGGTTACATGTATCATCCCATTTCTCAACCACATGATGGTGGATAAACACAATATAATAAACATAATATCACATCATATTCCATAACACATCCTCCTCATTAATGGATTACCTCCATATAATAACTATACATATCCCAAATACGGTACACACTAAATTTTTCACATTTCCACCTACACACCCACATGTTTATCATATCACACAACAAGGTTCTCATATGACTGGACACACACCCACATACCAATAAAATCACATAACAAGATTCTCATAGGGATATGAATGAACCAACATGACAATAAAAAATACACCAATATATAAAAGTTCCTTCAGGACATGGAAATCATACCTCAAGCATAAAAGAGTCCAATTTCTATGAACCACCACCTAAGTTAATAGAAACCCATATGTCTATAGAATCAGGTCTAAATTCATCATGATGGGATTCTCTAACGAAGATACAATGAAAAACATTCCTATATCATGTAAAGGGATATATGTTGTTAAAGTGGATCAGGGTTGCTATCCTTTGATGATGTAAGGAAAACTAATCAAACCAGGTTCTATAAAATAAATCAATTCATGAAGGATCCAATATATGGTTCTTTTCAGGAGAATATAAGAAGATCCTATATAAAAGTGATAAAATGGAGACATACCATGAAATCTGAGATCCAATGAGCCAATATCCAATTGAAACACTTTAGAAATGTAAATTGATCCCTAAAACATCCCAAATGTGTCTATTGGTTTTAGATATGTAGCCACATGAGGAAGAATGTGGGTTTATAGTGATGTTTCAGGTTAAAATTTTAATTTTAAGATTAACTAATCCAATGTGCATGGTTTACCAAACTATACACCAACTACGGAAGAGACACCATGAAAATTTAGTTTATGATTCATGGTTAGGATACATGGTGTGGTAAACTATTCACTAGCAGTGAAAATAAAACTATCTACAAGGTATCTAATAACACTATTACATGGTGAACCGACATTGTTTCCAATGACCATGTTCCAACTATGTTCCCTCTAAACCAGTTCTAAAACATCCCATAACTATGCATAAATTCTATAAGGAAAAACCTCATGACAACATAGATCAGTAACGATGAAGATAAGATGGAAAAAATATAAACAAAAAAGGTCTTGTAAATCCAAGGGGAATTACACAATCCCCCTCTTAAGGACTTCACATACTTGAGAGTTGTCTCTAGGAGTCTTTCTTGAATAACTTTGGAAACTAAGACCATATATTCTACTCCCACTCCAAAATAGCCTCCAGGAAAAAATCATTCTTACAAGACGCTCAAAAAAGAGGCTCTATATTCCCTTAAATAACCTTTTCACTCTGATCAATAATCTTCTCTAGTCATTCCTTGTATGAAGAATCTATCTCTAACTCTACTACATCACTATGAATCAGATATGTCTAGTCCTGCTCGTACTTGCAATGTTGCATCACATAATAAATTATATGAATACCTAGATCTATTTTAGGATTTATCAACCTATAATCCAATAACTAAATATGTTCCTTTAACATTAATGTCCCCAAAAATGGTGTTAACTTTCCTTTACACTACAACTGCCAATTCCCCAACCGAGGTGATAACCACAAGAACACGCGGTCACCCCTTGAGAATTATAAGGGGGATATTCTTTGTTTAAAATTTGAACACTATCTACTTTGAGTAGTAACTAACTACTTCCAACTCAAATACAATTTTTGAAATGTCTCATGCTCTTGGTTTGTCATAATCACTCGACACAAACATCTCATTCCAACTCAATGGTGAATGATATGGTTGACCATTAATTTCCACAAACAAATCCATTTGAATCGAATCCCGAAAGATATTATTATATTTCAACTCTAAAAATTCAATATGGAAATCCTATGACCCACCAAAATCAATCACACCAGCTCTTAAAATATCTTTTTGAATCTAGATCATCCTCCTAGATTGACTATCTATCTACAAGAGATATGTTGTGCTAAAATTCAGCTATAATCCTTATTAGTTCTCTAGGAATAACCAAAACCAAAACATGAAATAAAAATCCTAATATAATATGATATTGTTTTCCACACCACTCCATCACACTATTTTTTACACATATAGGTTAACCATATCATCCATTATTTGGGTTTTTATGTAACCTTTGGGAGCCGATCAACTACTACCCATATCACATCTTGACTACTCATAGTCCTGTGTAGTCCCATTATTATGTCCATCATTGATTAATCCCAATTATATAGGGTATTGGAAGAGGTAAAAAATCCACTTGGTCATTTGTGTTTTCATTTTACCCCTGGAAACTAATGTAACATGTGAAAAAGCATAAAATAACTTTCTTCATTCTCATCCACCAAAAATTATGTTTCATGTCACGATACATATTAGTGGATCTTGGATATATCACCCAATGTATGATATGGGAGTCTCTCCATACATATTCCCTCTTGTATGTGGGAACCAAAACTATTAAATGCATGTGAAGTATGTCATTCCCATCCAAGTAGCATCCTAAAATAAGTTCATATCACATTAATCTTACCCATAACACTTGAAAATCCAAATCTAATTATTATTTAGCATTTACTCGATCTAAAAATGAGGAAGTGATGACCAATGGAGAATTGGTTTCCACCCACTGACCCTAAAATACACCAATCAATCAATTTTCTAATATGATTATCAGCTTCTACTCATTTTCTGATGTACGTGCTCCCAGTTCTCGTGTCTTCTTGAAAATAGCATCCTCTTCAACATTATAGTTCCTTGAGGAATACACCGTTTCCAAAATTAATTCCAGAAATTGTTCTACCCAAATCCTATGTTCCATGCTTATGTCATGATGTGATACAATATATTTCAAGATTTTATGGTTTTTGTAAGTGAAAAATAACACTCCAAAGAGATAATGAATAAATTACTTCACGAAAATAACCAAAATAGTTAACATTAGGTCATGAGTATATTAGTTTCATTCATTGGGTTATAGCCAATGAGACCACTAATAAATGATCCAAACATCAAGAATTAAGAAAACCCTGAATCCAAATCCTAAAGGATCATAATATAGTGTATATCTAACCCGAGGATTAAATAGAGCTAGAATGGGAGAAGATTCAAACCTCTTCTTTAGTTCCTATAAATCCTCTGGACACTAATTCATCCACTAAAACAAGATTCCAACTTATTAATATCTATCATAGGAACTTCTATATATGGTGAAATCTCACAGAACCATCGGTAATATACTAAAATAAATACAAATATACCAATCTTAAACATGTTATTAGGACATTCCCATACCATCACTTCTTACACCTTCTCCAGACTGACTCATATTCTTTCTTCATAGATCACATGCCTATGAAAATGTACCTACTGGATCTAAAAATGACACATAAATAACTTAGCTAAATGATGATGTGATTAAAGTGTACTTACCACTCCCTCTAGATCCATATCACGCAATTCCTTGGACTACAAGGAAATTAATAAATCCTTGACATAAATAATGATAAAGGAGTATAGGTAGGGTTGAAAAAACTAGTTATTGAGATCAATGAGTAATTCTGGATAATTTTTCTACCTGAATTACATGACAATATACTCGTACAATCTATGCCTACTTCTGAATGATTGTTTTGGGGTTTCTTGCATTTAAGTCGTAGTTAATGATATCCAGATCACATCTAAATCTTGTAGAACCACCATAATCCTCTCAACTAATTGAAAATACCACCAATCCACAATATTGGATACCTTTTATTCACTATGACATGATTTAGTATTTGATAATCGACACAAAACTGAATAATATCACCCCTCTTATTATATAATAGTACAATAACACCCCAAGGATAAGTTATTGATAGAATAAACACCTTTAACAATATATCCTCAACATTTAATTTTAACTCCTTAAACATATTGAGCTCAGTATTATATAGGG
Source organism: Viscum album (assembly GCA_963277665.1). Lineage (NCBI taxonomy): Eukaryota > Viridiplantae > Streptophyta > Magnoliopsida > Santalales > Viscaceae > Viscum > Viscum album. The sequence goes on from OY728121.1 coordinate 1,301,288,906, forward strand.
GAATCAATATTGGTGGTTCACCTGAGCTATGTTTAATATGAAAATAAATCTCTGTTTTAGGAGGAAGTGTTGATAAATCCCCAAATTATTACCTGTATCGATCTGACATATAAGAAATATTAGATAGAATGTTCACCTCATACATTGTAAGTTCTATGTGTTCTTCCAATGCAATTATGGTCCTGATCTGAATAAGGCCTGGTCCAATTATTCATGCTTGTATATCTTATTCCATTGTCAAAACATCATCCTTTTCCACAAGATAGAAAATGGACACTCTATTATACTATAAATCAATGTGAACTTTAAAACTCCCTATCTTGTCTATACTAAAGATGACATCATAGGCTTCCATTTCTATAATTATAAAATCTATTTGATATCTATAGCCTACAACTAACACTGTATACTATGGGATTCTCTAAGTATGATATAATCAAATTCCAATAGAATTTTAAATGGATAAAAATCTTAAGAAAACATTATTGGAAATAATAAACTATAAAGAGATTGAGTACAGATAAAACCAAGGAAAACTCATGCATAAAACAATGTATTATAAAGTGTAGACATAACAAAAATCATACCTACCACCATCAATAGTCCCTCTCTAGTGTCATCCAAAACTTGATCGATTGCATAAAATTTGTGCGTCATGGATAGGTATATTGGTTCATTAAACCATTATGTTAGTCAAAATAATATACAAAACAATTTATAACATGTTCTGGTTATATCAATCACATACAATGAGTGTTTGACATATGAACCAATATACATATCCATGATGCACAAACTCACCTCTATTTCTAAAAATGTGAGATACCATCCCATAAATCATAACACAAAAATCATTTTCATCACTTGATGTTGAAATTGTTCAAAATTAAAAGAAAAAACTAAAATATTAATCTCACTTCCATAGTAACTCAGGGCGCCCACTACACGTTTGTTGTCCATGAACTTTCATAATTCCCTTACCCGTGTTCCAACCATCCTATCATCGTTCCACCAAGTAAAAAATCATAAAAGAGAAAACCTGGGTTTAATTCCACTTTGTAACACCCTTTCCCGAATCACCCAGAATGTCTAGAGATTGAAAATGACCTCATTTTGGCCTCGTTATATACAAGAGGTTACAGACTAGTGGTGAGGGACTATGTAACAATATGGTGTAACTATTTCATCATTAAAAGATATCCAAAAATAAAAAAAGAGAAAAAAATAAAATATCTAAACAAAAAATACAAATAATAGTGTTATATAATAAAAAAGGATACAATACCCATAATGTAACAAATGGAATAAAAATTTACCATCAATTTATCAGGATCCCCACATGTAGAGGATAAATTAAGAAAAATAAAAAAAACATTAAAAGATAAATGGTGCATGAACAAAAAGGATACTAGAGTCTATTCCGACATCACCTAGGTCCACCCTACTTCTTCTGATAAATTACACAATATAGTGTCCTTTTCCATTACTAGATCCTTAACCATAAAATCCCCCTACACATTTTTTATCTCATGAAGGGTGTGAATATAAAACCTTGTAGGACAGAAGAAATACATCATTAGGATAAGGTCGACATGTGTATATAAATATTCATAAAATTAATGGTAAATAAACATAAGTAATCATACATCCAACTGAATCATTATGAACTAGCAAGCTTCCATAGACCATGATCCTTCATACTTAAGCTCCATATAAGAAGATATGCCAAATCCAGATAGTTGCATAATCTGAACAAGGTATCCAATTTATTCAACGTATCAACCATCTCATTGATGGATAACCAAAATAATATCAAAACAAGTTAAAAATATCATCCCATTACTCAACTATATCAAGATGAATATACCCAACCTAAACAACATGATATTATAATTTATTCCATAACATAACCATATAATTGATGGATATCCACCATATAATCAAAATTGGACACAAAAAAACTGAACATCAAAGTTCTAATAGTTCTTATTACAGACCCACATACTAATTAGATCACACAAATATGTTCTCATAACGGTAGACATCCACCCATATTCAAATCAAATCACATTGAAAGGTTATAATAGGGTCACACACATTCCAATAAAAAATAAATCTTTATATTACATCCTAAACATGTTAAGGACTTTATACCTCAAGTGTAATAGATTATAATTTCCCAGAACCACCACCAAGTCAATCCCAACACACAAAATCCCTAGAATCATTCTTAAATTCATCTCATGAGTAATGTAGAAAGAAGTCCCATGATGAAGGAAACATAAAAGGTTAATATAGACTTAAATTTATTGAACCAAAACCATAAAAAACTAATCTTGTATCAACCAGGGGAATTGAGGAAAATATGGTGGATTCATGTACCTCTCTTTCAACAATGGAAGGAAAAAAATAGAACATTCACAATACATTAGATCCCTATATGATTGACCCGATATAGTGTTCGTTTTACGAATATATGAAATGATCATGGAGAATGTGGAAATATAGATACATATATTGAATTCCTTGATCCAATGAGCTAATATCTTATCAATACGTGTTCTGGATGGGAATGAATCTCTAGAATCACCCATAGGAATCTCTAAGTTTGAGGGACCTAGTCCGTGGATGAATGAGTTGTTTTATGGATGTTTCTTGTTAAATTTATAATTTTTAGAGTAATTAATTCTATGTTCATGGTTTTATGTCATGGTTTAGCAAACCATATGCCAACCGTGTGAGAGCCACTATCCAAACCTTGACCAAGTAACATAGTTAGATCGCATGGTTTGCTAAACCATACAAAAACTCTATGAACACAACTTTCGCCAAGTTCTCAAACCACATGGTACGTAGGTAATACATACATTTTCCCTAATCATGTTCTAATCGTTATCCCTATAAACCACTTCCAAAAATTCATAAAGGCACATAGAAACACCCCATGACTAATCCTTAGTATAAATATAGCAAAAAACCCTTGAACATAAGATAAAAAACACAAAAAGACAAATGTAACACACCTTATAAATATTATGGGAATTACAATGTGTAACATATTTTACTTATAAAATTATTTATGCGTAATATATCTCATAAACAATATATTTTCCTTATGAAAAACAAAATTTATAACATATTATATAATATGTAAGGTATTTCCCTTAGAGAAAACTCAAACGTAATATAGTTAATCTATGTGAAACATAATTATTCAATACATATGGTTTTTATCTTAAATGAAAATCCATGTTTAACATATTTCAACCATGCATAATATATTTATAATTCATATGGTATTTCACTTAGGAAAATATAATTTTTCAAAAAAAAATTAAATCTTGTGTAATATAATTCAGTATACATAATGTATCTTCCTCGGTGAATTTTTATATGTAAACTATTTATCTTAATAAATATGTGATATGTAATATATTTTAAAAAAATACAATATTTTCTACTTTGTAATGTCCAATACTTATTATAATTTTCATACGTCAGATATTTTCCTTGGAAAAATATCCAATACGTAATATAATTTTCATATGTACTATGTTTTCCTTAGCAAATATCTACACATAATATATTCTCTATACACTTTTAATATAATTCCTCATATGTATAATATTTTCTTTTGAAAAATTGAGATACATTATATATTCTCATATGTGTAACACTTTTCTTTTGAAACAATAACCACACATGAAAGAATTTCTCTATTCACACTATATTACTAAAAAATAATATTTTTTTCTTAGAATGGATTAAATTTGTAATATATTTTATTTTCATTCATTTAATATTTTCTGTAATCAAGTATTCATACATAAGATAATTTAATCCAAGTGTAATATATTTTTAATACGTTAAATTTTTAGATAAAGAAAAATTGCAGACATAAGGTTTTTTACTTAGATGAAAACCCATGAATAATATATATATATTTCATTACTAGCATTTTTTCCATCATACGTGATATATTTTTTCATTTCCCTTGATATAAATAAGGTAATATACATCATATTTTTTCTGAAAAACATCAAAAACTCAAAAATACCCAAAATCATACCGAAGTCTCCAATTTTCTCAACACCCAGGGTCCCCTTCCAACCCATAACCTGATGAGAAATAATAGGAATAAAAACCTTGATCATATAAAAGTTCCTAAGACTGAGTTTTCCAACATTTTCCAACACTTCCACACCCCTAAATGGTCTAAATTCTCATTTGGACACACACTATCCATTACATGAACCCGTTTTCAAACTTCCTCTTGAGAAGCCACTATTTTCCCGTATTCATTGATCATGTCCCAAAAAAGTAGTTGAGAGTGTTTTAATCTCAAAATTCTAATTTGAGTCCCAATTCTCAATATTTTCCTCAATCCATGATTAAAAATTCAAAAAATTCAAATTGATTCCAATTTTTAAATCTTCTAACGGTGTAGGTAATTACTACTTCCCCAATATATCAATTCTCATCCATAAAAAGTCTCCTCATGAATCCATCTTGAACCATCTTGATCACTAAGACCTAATGCATTACCCAAATATCATATTTCCTTCCAGTTATGTTCATTCCAATACCACACCCAATCTGACTCCATTGTAGAATATTCTACTAGCCTATGGATCATGATACCGATGATTTCAACTAATTACTCAACAATACCCAACTTTTGATGGAATTTGTGAACACTAAATTCCCTGAAATCGAACCAATAAATTGATGTTATAGGTCTAAAACCATAAATAACCCACTCAAAATCACACCTAATAATCTCCCCTTAATTATCATATAAATATTGGGCCTCACACACAAGACTATATTCATAACCCAAGGCCTTTCCTTGCGGTACATGTATATATTCTACTTATGATAACATATATTTACATAGACCCTATAGCCTTGTAGATCTGTTTTCCAAAATACACACCCAATCATTCCATGAAACCCCCATTACATGTCTAGAAACTATAAGTTATCGAAAAAACTAGCATATATTGATGTCTATTAACTGATACCACCATTAGGGTAGTTTCTATTGACTTACCAAAACATGACTTGTTGTATGTCGGTGCCATCAAAATCCCACAACCATCTACTAGTCGGGTCCAAAATAATTTCATTACTGAGGTTTTCTACATAACCCTAATAATAGAATCAAATGTATAAATCACTTATGGTGTACTCTCCACAATAGGAATTTCCTTAAACCTCTTCCCCATCAAAATAATAAAATATTCAAATATGAAACATTTTTAACTCCATTCGAGGCACACTCAATATCTGGTTAACCCCTATAAATATGTTAGGTCAATGAGACCCAAAACTCACTTCCAATTTGAAATTTATATTATTTTACTTAATTATTAGTTAATTTTAGTTTTTGGGTTATTCTATATAAATTTTTTTAAGGATATCATAATTTTCCTTCTACACACAGTTTTGTAGAAATTGTGTATTTTCTATTTGTGGGGAGTCTTTTTAGTTCATTTTATTCAGTTCTTAGTTTTTATACACATCTAATAAATAGTTTAGCTCATACTATGCAATTTATATAAAAAACAACATGATATATTTTTTAGTTGAAGGTATGATTGCATGTCTCAGACTCATGTAGAGAAATTCACATGACAACTTATAACAAGTCTGTTGTTTTTGATAGAGTAGTTTTAAATAGTTTGTATATCATAGGGTCAAAAAGTGTGAGCATGACTTGTTTATCTAGTCAATTCCTCTCATATGTGTGTCCTATCCACTATCCATGTTGGGATTTTGGTTCAATGTAGTTCTAGTAATGGAGAGTTGGGATGTTTAAGGACGTTGGGGTACCTCTTGGCTCAGGTATGAATTCTACACTAATGGTGACTTTTTTCAATTGGATTCTTGTTGAAACGAGGTTGGAGTTTCTTTATAATTACTTCATAATGAATGTAATAAATTTCCATAATGTTTTTGAATTCCTTCTCATGAAATTATAAGTATATTATATACCACTGGGGGTTATGAAATGAATTTGAAATGGATTTTTTACTTGGAATGGACTTTCCTCATGACTTGTTATTGATAAGTGGATAATAAGGAATGCTTCAAATATGATTTTAAAATGGTTTGAAAATAGATTTCCATATTGAGTTTATTTTTAAATTCTACTTTTGAACATTTAATAGTTTATTTTGTAGAACACACAAGACCCTGAATTGAGTCTTGTATGATTGTTGTTCCTATTAGGAAATGGTCCCCTTAGAGGATGTTTTATATTGATGTCAACCTATGTGACTCTTATACATGAATATGAAATGGATTTTTTATCTGAGGGATTATGATATGAGTTGAGGTTTATTTCAAATTATTGTAATTATATTTAAGTATTTATAAATTGTTATATTGTTCTCTCACCTCCATTTTTTTAAATTTCATAGATTTTCTATCTGAGTTAGTAGGAATCCAGATGAGTTAAATCCTTATCATATATAGTGTGGTGTCTTGGGGTTGTGTCTTGACAAATAAAAATAGATTAGATCAAAAAGGGTAGTAGGCTAGTCTGTGTCTCATTATAGTAGTGTACTCCTAGGAGGTTTTATTCCAAGAGAGTTTTATGGGGATACTTGGTACACGTATACGATCATTTGTGTTGTCTTTTGTTCCTCATCACCAGTTTATGATCATGATACTTGAGTCTTTGGACATTTCCAATGGCACTTTATTCCTTATCGGGATAATTCGGTTGATTCCATCCCTTAGCTTTTTTGTATTCCCCTTTCAAATTGATAACATGGAACCATCCTTGATCATTATCTTTATCATACCTCATTAATATTTTAGTGCATTTGGTGTTAACATCCATTTTGTGTAATATTTTCATTTAGTTTAAAATTATTTTATTTTATAAGGATTAAGAAAGTTTGGTTTTAAAGGAAACGATTTGGTTATTTTTTCAAATGGGTTTTAAGTAATGTATTTTGGTGATTTTTTATATAAAAATGGATTTATTAAGTAAATGTTTAGAAAGACAGATAAACAATAATTTGTCTCATTATCTATTTGTTTTAATGGTCAACCTTAATTTTTTTCGAAATACTTAATTAAAATTTTTATCTATCATTATTTTATAAAAAGGGTGATTACTTTAGAAAGGGTGATTAATTTTTTGGAAATACTTAATTAATTTTTTTTATCTATCATTATTTCATGATCTAAGAATTTATTTGATTTAATTATTTCTAGATTGATTTTTTATATTACATGTTTGTATATTTAATTAATTTTTTTTCATATGAATAAATATAAAATTCCTAGAAAGTTACGTTTTTAATTCATAGTAGTTTATACTGTGGTATTTTTTGATTATATGAGGATGAAACCATTCCCAAAAGATTATTTTTGAGACCGAGGTACTAAATTTCAATCCATGGGGATCAAAAATTCCTTTCACAAAGAATGTTAGGATGGTTGAGGAGATGTGATGGGTCATCTAAGAAATTGTAATTAAAAATAGTATTTGAGTTTGGGTTTCTCCGTAGGTACTTGGGTTCTAGATTCACTCTATTTTTATTTGGGGGTGATTGAATATTTGAGTTCCTATTGATGTCAGGACTTACGAGGTTAGTCATGAGTACGTTCTTGATCCCCACCCTTTTGGATGATGCCCGATATTCCATGGGTAGTGGAGTTTGGATTTTTAATTAAAATTTTCAATTTGATTATTTTTGATGATTTATTTTTCCCTATTTACATGGTATGAGTGACCTTGGGGGTTTTCTTAGATTTTTAAACGAAAATGGATGATGAATTATTATTATGGGGTTAGGTTTTATGGACTAATAAATCAAGGAACAAGAAACTGATAAATATAGGAAATATATTTGTAATTATTTCATGAATGGACAGAGCCCATAAAACCATGTGGTCAAGTAAATAATGATTTTAAGTCCCGTTCAGATTCATTATTTCTAACCCACAATAATCAATAAATTTCGAGTGTTACTTTATAATGGATGATGAACTAAGGTGATTCATGTGATGTGTTGATGGTGGTAATTGGATCATGTTGGTTTTTTATATTGTGTCCCATTTTATGATTATAGTGATAAAATTATTATTTTCTAAAAGTGGACATTTTTTTCAGAATTCAATATGAGGAATTTGGAGAATATATTAAAACAAATTTGTATTTAAAGGAATATTTTCAGAGTTGATGGAATTCGTAAAGAAATCTAGAAGGTAATAAAAATTGAAAAACTATTTGGGTGAGAATAATTGTATTTTTTTAACCCTACTATGGTATAATTCTATGGGTGTTCGTTTTCAAATGGGAAATTCATAAATTTTTATAATGTGAGATTTATGGAATTTTTTTTAGTTTGAGATAAGGACACACACTTTTATTTATAAAATGTGTTTGGATTTTGTGGAAAATTGTTTTGTGGATGAAATAATGTATTTTGGCCCATTTCTAATGTAGAATTTATTTTCCAGAAGTGTTTTTTTCTTTAAAATTTATTGATAGTTTATGTGGAAGGGATTTTTAATTATTTTTTGGAGTGTATCTCAATTTGACTATTTCTATTTTGTAGAAATAGAGCAGTTAAATGTTTTGGAAATCCGTTTTGAAAATTGGAGTCTTAAATGAAGGAAAACATTTAAAAGTGGTTCAGTGCTTTTAAAAGATGTTTTTTTAAATGGGATTTAATTATTTTAGGAATGTGGTGGCGTTTGGAAATAATGGGATTTACGGCATGAGTTATTCCTTGGTTATATTTTTTTTGTTATTGTCCCACCGTATGGGTGGGGGATAAATTATTTGTGTTGGGAAACATGATCGATTTAGGTTTACGTTAATTTTATTTAAGGTATGCCTCCAAAAAAGGTATCTAGTAAAATTATGGTGTTTATATATTATGATGGATCTTTTATTATTATTAGATCTTACCTAGACTTCAAATGACTGGAATGAATTAGTATTCCTTTATTTTAGTGTGGAAACGTGTTATCTATTGGGTTTGATTGGGAACTAGGATAGTCGAACCTTGGATAGATAGTAGGGAGAGTCAATGTGATATGATCTCATTCTATTTTTTTGGTGGTGCTCTAATTTAGGGATATTTCTTAGTGATATTATAGCCTTTTATCCATGAGGTGGATTTTTTGTATAATACATCGATACCCCGTTTTGGTTTATTTTTGGTGATTTATGTTTATTTTTGAAATCGTTTTCCATGTTGTTCTTTTGTTCCATGTGTGCAAGATTTTTGTGATGCTGACCATGTAAAGATGACCATATATTGGTTTTTTGGGTTCATTTATTTGGATATAATACAGCCTTGGGTGTGTTATTCAGGTGTATGGGATAGGCCTAGAACCCATTTGGGCTATACCTTGGTGGGTGTTAGTTCAGATCTTGTTGGTTTCACCATTAGAGTGTAAACTGGGAATGATGTCCTAGTTTTCACATTCTAATTAATTTTCTGTCCTACGGTGTTAAAAAATGTCATTTTATTAATATTTCATGACTTTAGAAACTAGGTGACTTGGATTTTGGGAATTCAATATTTTGGTAAACTTTTATCATGACCTTTCGATGTTTTGGATGCAACAGTTGTGGATTATTTTAGTGACCCAATCTTATGATCTTTGATGTTCCTTGTATTTTCATTCTTTTATATGTCCCTCTGATGGTTATTCATTTTGGAGATTATATAATAATTTTGGATTACCATTATTGGGGGAAGTGTGGTTTCCTTATTTTTTTTATTTTTGTAACTATAGTTATCTTGGATGCTCTTATCCAAACATATTCCATTATTGGTTCACCAATTTAGATCAATTATAAATGGTGGGGAGCACAAAATTTGAACTCCATTATTTGGATGTTTCTTATTGTATTTTTGTGGAAAAAATTATTACTTGATATTTTTGATATAGTTTTTGGATTTTTATAGCCTTGTTGGATGGATATCATTCAGTTTTTTCACTTTCTTTGGATCTTTTGAGTCATCCCTGATCCTTCCACTTCACAGGATAAGGTTGAGAGATTTCTTTTTTCATTCAATACTATTATTCTTCAATGGAATTTTTTTGTATAGAATATTTTTTGGGATAATTATGACACCCACGTGTCACTATTACTTTATATTTGATATTATTTTTACCTTATTCTTAGTTAAGATTATTTTTTAGAGAATTTATAGTTAATTTTTTAGGTTTTGGGAAATTTTTCTTTTATAGAAGGTATCATGGGTTTATATAATATGTGTGGTTTCCCTTTATAGGGAATATTTTAAATTAATTTTTTAGTATAAATTTAGTTTTCATGAGTAGGATATAGTTTTTCCTAAGCTATGAAAAATTCAATAAAATCCATAAAATATATTTTTAAGTGGGTTCACTACCTCCCAAATTGCACATGTGTAGAGAAAACCATGTGAAAACCATGCGACAGGTCTACATTTGTTGATAGATTGGATTCAAACTGTTGGAACACAATTTCTAAACTATGTAACCAAACTATACTTGTGTGCCTAGTATATCTAGCATCTTTCAAATGGTTGGAACATAGTTGTGAAAATCATGCAACTAAACTATTCTGTATTACCATATTTCATTAATATAGTGAATTTAAATTTATACCCCATCAGGTTTTTACTCTTTTTGACTTCCTTTCTTATCCACAAGAACTGATGAACGAGGGATTCATGTGAGAGATTCCAGGATTCTCCCCCTACGATTTTAGGCTCTTTCTTATGGGATTTATAGAGGGTAATACATTATTTCTTCCTATTTTCTTCTCATATCTTCTTCTATTTCCCTCTCATTTGATTTTAAACTAATATTAGAACCCCAAACGCTAATTTTGTTAGGATTATGATTCAATATGGTTCAAATGATGTGGTTTGGGTTGTTTAGAGCTTAGGAGGATGTCTCTTGTCTTCATTATGTATTCACCATTTAATGTGACTTGTTTCCATTAGAAAATTCTTGAAATGAGTTTGGTTCTTATGTATAATTCCATTCTAATTCATGTAATAAATTTCTTTCATGTTTTTAAATTCTTTATTGTGAAATTATATGTATATTTTATACCCAATTTTGGGTATGACTGGATTTCGATGGATTTTTCACTTAGTATGGACTTGTTGCTTACCGAGTGCCTATAGAAATGCCTGAGTGGATATTTTAAAGGGCTTTAATTGATTTTAAGTGGTGTTTGACACTTATTACACTTAAAAATTATTTTTGTAATGTATTAAAATGGATTTTTATAAAAAGTAGAGAGGTTATTCCATATTTTAAATTATTTTGTGACTATTGGGTATCTTTATTTTTAGGATTTTTTTAATATGGGATTGAGATGTTGGAATGGAAAATGTTTCTTTTCACCAATTTATTTTAAAATAAATGGGTTATGGGTTTGAAAGTTTAATATTTATGTTCATTGGATTTCCAAATGTGTTTCCAACTAGGGTTTGGTAAGTGGTTTATAAATATTTTTTCAATTATTTTTTTCAAATTGTGTGAAAATGGATTGATATATTGAGATTATTTTCAAGGCTTAGCAATCACCTTCATGTGTTAATTTCTAAAAATGTGAGAGACCCTCTATTGAAACTCTCATGATTATAGTTCCCACTGTAGTTGAGGCCTTTTAGATGGATATTTTAAATTTTTGTCTACAAATGTTATGATTATTCCTGAATGTGAAAGGGTTTGTTTCATATATGGTTTGAGATGGTTGGGTGAGCTTTATTTAAAAATATTGAAATTATGTTTACTTGATTATTTATTGTTACATTTTTTGTCACCTACATTGTTTGAAATTTCATGGGGGTTCTTGGAGACTAATTAGAGATCTGGATGAGTGAAATACCTATAGTATATTATTTAATGAATAGGGAGTGTGTCCTAGCTAAAAACAATTTGGTTATAAAAAATGGGGTAGTGGGAAAGTGTGTGGATTTTGGTAGTTCTACAATCCAAGGAGATTTTATTCCTAAATTGTTAAATAGGAATACTGGGGACACATAAAACATTATTAGTTCAAACCTATTTTTCTCATTCCTAGTTCAGGATAAAGATACTTTACTCTCAAGATGATTCCCCTAATGATTTGGTTTTTCTTAAGATAATTTATTGGATTCTATCTCTTATCACATTCATACTCTAATAGCTAATTGATTATATGGAAGCCTTGTTGGTCATTCATTTATATCATTACCCATTTATATATTGGTGCACATGGTATTTAATTGGGTGTGGATAATAATTTTGTATAATTTCAAATATTTTTATTTTAAAATTATTTGAAAGGAGTACCATTAAAGGAATTTAATTTATTAATACCTGAATGAGTTTTAATAATTGGTTTTTAGTAAGGCTGTTTTGGAAAATGGAGTTTTTGTGGAAATTTTGGAAATAGGGGTAAATGTTGATTTAGATTGTTTTATATAGATTTTAGCCGTCCTCTTTCCTTGGTTTAAAATTATTAATTAAAATTTTAATCCATTATTATTTTATAAAAAGTATGGTTTATTTAGAATTTTGGAAGTGGAATGTTATTGAATTTGTTTTGTAAAACATGTGAAAACCATAATTTATATTTATTTTCAAAGAAGCACTTTATTAATTAAAATTTTAAGGGATACACATTGGATCCTTGGTGAAGTACTATAGGGAAACATTATGTAATACCCCGAGATTATATGAAAAATATTATTTTAATTTCATTGATGTCTTGTGTTGTAAGATACAACAATAATACCTTGCGCTATATGCAACACCGTATTAGCTTGTAGTATACAGAACACTATTCTTGGATCATTATACACACAATTTTGATATTAGTTATTCTACGAAATATTGAGTGTATATATATATATATATATTCAATGTATAAATAAAATATGTTTGGATTCTGTTATAAGAACCAACGAAGGAATCTTTCACTATACACAACACTATCTTGGCTTTCTTTACATGCAATCGCGACCTTCCTCGATAGCTTGCATCATACGCAATACCGAGTTTCACTGAACAATGATATGCAATTAAAATATTATTAACACTAGCCATTTTGAATAGTAATAACAAATTTTTGAAATTTTATAAATTTTATTTTTGAAAATGGACTTCATTTTTGGATTCGGAATATCGAAATTAGCCTAGGGTGAAATTTTGGTATTTTTCTGAAAACATTCAATTTTTGATGAATAGTGAAAACACTGGGTTACTATTTAAAAACCAAATTTTTATTTAAATAATTATTTATTTTATTTAAATTTATTTTAGGTCAAAATTGATACATAATACCTATATACGTTCAATGTAATTAATTGGAGTCATTTTATAATAATTTTAGATATATAAAAATTTTGTTGATCTTTTGACTGTCTTTTACCCACCTCCTTTGAGAATTTCCAAATTTACATAAAACATAATTTTAACACTTCTGTGAGCAGAATTTCAAAAATCCAAGAGACATGGTTGATGTTAGCAAGTAAAATTTGGTTCAATGAGATTAGAATAATTTTTGGTGAATAGTAACTTTTTACTTTTATTTATCACGGTTAAAAGTAAATAGGGAAATTAAGGGTAAAACTGATATTATTATTACCCTAACACATTTCCTAATTATATTGGATAAGTGTAATTCAAACAAAAACAACATTAGGTATAAAATATTACCCTTTAGGTCCACTAGGATTAGATTAGGACATTTAATATTATTTTATTTAAAGAATAGTTAAAATAGTTAAAATCAATGTTTAATAACTAAAACATTTTTAATATAGTGTTATACATAATATAAATTCTACTATAAATATTAATTAGAAAGATAAAAAGATTTCCTACATAATTGTATTTTATTTTTAATTTTTAGACTTTACATAATTTAATTTATTTATGACACAATGTCGATGCCGTAATTATATTATTAATGAAATATTGACATAATTAATGTTATAATTACCCAAATAAATTTAATTTGAGACTTCTTATGAATTAAAATAATTTTATATGTTAATATGACATGTTATTATTGATTTAATTAACTTTTTTCGAACTAATCTTTCTGTTATGATTTTTACAAAAATAAATTACCAAATAGTGTCAAAATTGACATAAAATAGTTTTTAAAAAACATATTATATTATTAATTGTTTTTTTATTCCTAAAAATATAAGATTCGGTCAAATGACTTAGATAAGGTTATATATATTAATAATAAACAACTTGGGTTTCGTTTGTCTTGTTATAGTAAGTTTATTAACCTTATAGTGTAAGAAAACAAGAAGACATGGTAAAAGTTAAATTATCTAACTTAAAGTTAAATCTAAATGATAAGGTTAAAATAGAACCCTAAACTTGTCTAAATTATATTGGATGAGAGGATTGCGACCCATACCTACCTTAGATTCGAAATAAATTAATTTGGAGCTATTAAAAACCGAATATGACTTTATAATAAAATAATATATTTAGTTTTTCCTAAGGTGCCCTCTCCTCCCTTATAAAAGGGCACCTCCTCCCTCTCTTCCTCACACCACTTTGAGCCTTCAATATCAGCCAAACCCTGCCAAATTATATTCTCAACTTCCCTAGAAACATCCTATAGGTCCTGGTATTCTTCAAAGATCAATTTTAGTGCCCTAAGAGGAGGTCTCAAAGAAGCGCTTCAAAGAAGAGGTAATGTCCGTTACCGATTCTTTCAACTTTATTTCTTATTCCACTTATTCTTATTTAGTTGTTTTATTATGAAGTAATAACATCAGTATCACTAATATACTTATATTTTATTATAATTATGAAATAACCATATTTCTCCATCTATCCATCCTACGGTAAACAAAATCACCGCGCGTGCGTACGTACGGAATACCGTCTCCACACTGTGGTGTAATCTCTTTTCCACCACCACCTTACTTGGATGGGTATAATGGTGAAAGTAATGAATATATATGATTATTTTAAAGTGATATTTATTCTGAAATATTATACATACACTTTAATACAATTCCACGATCATGGGAATGATATCATCGCTCGTGCATACGTACGGACTATCGTCTCCATGAACGCGATGAGATTCATTTTCCATGATTAACAATTCAAGAATGATTATAAAGTATATATAATGAATAATAATGAAATATATTACATAATAATGCTACTGGATTTATGTATATATATATATATCTATGTCATCTATTTAATTTCATTCAATTCAATAAGGAAACGAAAACAGCGTTCATGCGTACGTACAGCCTACCGTCTCCATGAAAGGTGTATTTCCTTTTTTTATAGATATATAATATATATGTATATAATGAATATATATTATATATAAATCATGTTTTACACTCTGGAATTATGTAAATTAGGATATAAGTAATAATATCAAGAACGACAAGTTGAAACACATATGATAAATGAAATGATTTTACCCAAAACACTACTTTAACATGGAATTTACAAAATAATGGGAAATATAAAGTCATAAGTGAAACATATATGAAATAATAACAATGAATATGATTATGTAATAAGTCAATGAAATTATTTAAATCATTATACAGGAGTTTCGGATCCATACGAATCATATCGGACCTAAGGTAAGGGAAAATCTCACAATCTCATTTTTATCTGAGATTGTTTATACTTCAGAATTTACTGGGGAATATTAACCATCCACATCCATGTTTCCTCAATATTTAATATTATTTCAATCCACCTACAATTGTTTAAATCCAATTTTACCCTTCGGTGAGTTTTTAGTAAAAGATATGAAAGGAATCTTTTTTCGTTTTTCGTATGAGGTACTTTTTGACTTTTCCGGCCAAAGTACGGGAAGAATGTTTTTTTAACTTATACAGCTTGAATGGATTTTTAAAACATTATTTCCAAAAAGCTTCCTTTAAAAGTTTTAAATTTTATTTTTAATCAACTTCTTTTAGTTTAAAATTTTATGACATGTTAAGAAAGGAAAAATGGTTTTGAAGTAGAAAGGATATTTTCCTCAAGAATGAAGTTCAAGTGTTTTATCAAAATTATTTTACATCTAAGATAATATAGGGTTTGGTTTATATACCTATTATTAAATTGATTTGACTATGTCATTATGGAATTATTTTTATGAATTCCTTTATATTATATGAATTGTTTTATGATGTCACGATGTTTAAGAATCTTATTTTTATTACAAGGGATATGCTATGATGTATGGTTTATGATTTTGTGGCACACATAAGAATGGTATCATTATGAGATGGGCGGGACCTATATCTCCCTCCAATGCATTGGGTAAAGATTTATGTCTCATGAGATAGACATTTCTGGAATGGTAAGTTAATCCAGTTCAGTATTACAGGACTGGAACAAGGAGTGAACTCGATTCAGAAAGGGACTTTGTCCACTAAGATGGTCTTGGTAGTAATGCCTTGGCTACTAAGGAAATCATTACATGTGCTTAATGGATGCCCAAATTACATGTTTTATTACCATGCTATTTTATCATGATTTATGTTCCAATATGATATATGCCTTATATACTTCCATGTTTTATGTCGTTGCTCAAGATTTTGATGTTTAAACATTATGTTCATGTTTTTAAGTTCAAATGTATATGGTATGTTTTATTTTATCCACACTTACCCTTACTAAGCATTTGAGATCACCCTTTTTATGTTTTATTTTCCCCCAGGATTAAAAGAAAGGTTTTAGGTAACGAAACAAAAAGTGGAAGATCTTTATGGGAGATTTTGAAGATCTTTCACCACGATTATAAGATTATGTTCCAAGTTTCCAAAGAAACTAAACTATTATGGTCCTTATGTGTCTGTTTTTTTTATGTACAAAGTATTCCGCAAAAGTAATGTAATGTCCATATACGTCAAGCTTTGGGTCTCTACAGTTAGTATCAGAGGAAAGGTTTAGTTAACCTTTTGAAACTAGGATGCGAAAACGTTAGAGAGATCCCTAGAGATATTTATATGGTATGTCTTGGGATATCCCTAAGGATAATTATACGTATTGGATATAGTCCTAGAACTAAGGTAACGATCATTGAATTTAACCTAAGATTTTAGATATTGATAGTACTCTCCCTTTATTATGTTGTTTTCCCTAGCATGATTTTTCCCACTCACACTATTCTTTTTGGGTTTTAGAAAATGGCTGGAAATAGGAAGATTCACGATAATGGAGGATATGATGGACAATGGAGTGATATTCTTCATGAGCAACCAAATGAAATGGGATTTCGAAGTCCAAACAACATTATTATGCCAAATCAGCAATCTCATAACATGATCAATAAACTCAAATTTGGTAAGTTTCATGACTCGGCTAATAAGAGAAAGATCGAGTTTCATGATGATCATAGAGGAAAGAAAGTTCAATTTCCCCTATGCAAATCATGTGGGAAGAGGAATCAAGGAGAATGTTTCAAAGGAATTGTAAGATGCTCTGGGTGTGGAAAGGAAAGACACAAAGCCACTAAGTTCGAAGGAAAAGGTTCAGTTAACACCATGGATGAGGATAATGGTATTGTTGTGACATAAACAATGGTTAATGTTTTAAATGAGGAAGGTACGGGCATTATGAAAACCAATGACCAAAGGGAAAGACTCCTGAAGAGAATCAGTATGGTCATATGGGTAGTATTTATGTTGATGATGATGAAGAGACTACAAATTATATGTCAGATGAAAGAATTGTTGAAGCTCGGTCAATGGTTTGAGAAGGTAGTTGAATGATTACATGTTTATCAAGTGTAATGTTGTATAAGTAATCTCATGGTACTATGGAATAAAGAGACATCTAAGGATTGTTACACTTTTGTCTTTCCTTATTTTTTGAAAGTGTATGATGAATGGTACCAGTGACCATGAAATGTTATTCAGATATTTTTGGAAAGTATATGATATGCGCATAATGAAGGGATAAGGAGAAAATTAAATGTTTGATAGTATTAATGAGCTCGTGACTGATATAAGGAGATGGTCATATCATGGTTTGAGTATATATAATTTTTGGATTTTGGTATGTGGAAAGAGATAACTTTTGAAAGCATTCATGTTTTCACTAAGGTTTAATGGGTATTAATTTTTCAAGAGAATACATGATTAAGGTATTCACATGATTGGGATGTGACCAACAAGATATATGGGGGATAAATGATGGTATTCACATGCTTGGTTGATGACATTTCAAGTAATCGTTTTCTTTATACTATGAGATTGGACATATGTATTTTTGATAAGCCTAAATATTGGAATGAATTATGTTAGACATAAGTTAGTATTGTTTAAGGCTTGATTTTTTTCGATATTATTTATAATATAGTTTTAGAAAAAGGAAAACCTATAGGACGGGTGAAAACCCGTCGTGTCGGACAAGGCTGTGGGAATCGAACCAACAACCGAAGTGTGACTGGCCTTTATCGCCTACCACTGGCCTATAGGAAGTCCCTGTTTAGTAGAAACTAGTTTTATTATATTAAGCAGTATGATATATGAAGTATAAGTCCATTTTAGGAACCATATATGATTAATCTCACTATAGATAGACTTATGTATTTTTGATAACTTTTATAACATTTTGTTTGAGACAGATGGAATGACCCATCATTCTATCACATGACCAGCTAACACTTCACGAATGAAAAATTCAACTTCTTTCCTTTAAGAGATGAAGTGGAAATTGTCCAAAGATTGACCAACGGTGAGACTCTACCAAAATCATGAAAGTATTTGTTCTAATTCCAATTTCTTCAACATTAGGGGAATGATCTTGAAAACCAAAAATGTTATCCTAGTGCCCTTATATCCGATGAATCAGACAGTACCTTAGATCATCACAAATCTATGGCTTTGTGATTGTTGGCTTTTCCATAGCCATGTTCTCTACCACTCTCCATCAGAACACGATGGTTAGATTTCCCTTCCATATCCAGATATTCACCTATGTTCTCCTATATGGAAACCCAGTGATGAGTTACTTTGGGTAATCATTACATTTCATACTTTAGTTTTTAAAATTAAGTTTTAGTATTCCTTTTTACGATGTGGGTTTCTATAAATAGTAAACGATTTATAACCCCGACGAATTTCAAGGGCGAAATTCATTTTAAGGGGGGTAGAATGTGACACCCCAAGATTTTATGAAAAAAAATTCTTTTAATTTCATTGATGTCTTGTGTTGTAAGATACAACAAGATTACCTTGCGTTATACGCAACACCATATTAGCTTTCAGTATACAGAACATTATTCTTGTGTCATGTTACACAAAATTTTAATAGTATTTATTCTACAAAACATTAAGTGTATATATATATATATAAATTCAATGTATAAATGAAATATAGTTGTATTCTGTTATACGAAACAACGAAGGAATCTATCACTACACACAACACTAGCTTGGCTTGCTTTACACGCAATCGTGACCTTACCCGATAGCTTGCGTCGTACACAATACTGAGCTTCACTAAACAACGATATGCTATTAAAATATTATTAAAACTAGCCATTATGAATAGTAATAACAACTTTTTGAAATTTTATAAATTTTATTTTTGAAAAAGGACTTCATTTTTGGATTCAGGATATCGAAATTAGCCTAGGGTGAAATTTTGGTATTTTTCTTAAAACATTCAATTTTTGATGAATAGTGAAAACACTGGGTTACTATGTAAAAACAGACTTTTTATTTAAATAATTATTTATTTTATTTAAATTTATTTTAGGTCAAAATTGATACATAATACCTATATAAGTTCAATGTAATTCATTGGAGTCATTTTATAATAATTTAAGATATATATAAATTTTATTGAACTTTTGACCGTCTTTTACCCACCTCCTAGGAGAATTTGCAAATTTACATAAAACTTAATTTTACCGATTCTGTCAGTGGAATTTCAAAAATCCGAGAGACACGGTTGATGTCAGTAAGTAAAATGTGATTCAATGAGATGAGAAAAAATTTTGGTGAATAATAACTTTTTACTTTTATTTATCACGATTAAAAGTAAATAGGGTTATTAAGGGTAAAATTGATATTATTATTACCCTAACACATGTAATAATTCTATTGGATAAGTGTAAATAGACCAAAAACAACATTAGGGATAAAATATTACCCTTTATGTCCACTTGGATTAGATTAGGACATTTAATATTATTTTATTTAAAGAATAGTTAAAATAGTTAAAATCAAAGTTTTATAACTAAAACATTTTTAATATAGTGTTATACATAACTTAAATTAGACTATAAATATTAATTATAAATATAAAAATATTTCCTACATAATGGTATTTTATTTTTAATTTTTAGACGTTAAATAATTTAATTTATTTATGACACAATGATGATGCAGTAATTATATTATTAATGAAATATTGACATAATTGATGTTATAAATACCCAAATAAATGTAATTTGAGACTTCTTATGAATTAAAATAATTTTATATGTTAATATGACATGTTATTATTTATTTAATTAACTTTTTTCGAACTAATCTTTCTGTTATGAGTTTCACAAAAATAAATTACCAAATAGTGTCAAAATTGACATAAAATAGTTTTTAAAACAACTATTATATTATTAAATGTTATTGTATTCCTAAAAATATAAGGTTCTTCCAAATGACTTATATAAGGTTATATATATTAATAATAAACAACTTGGGGTTCGTTTTTCCTGTTATAGTATGTTTATTAACCTTATAGTGTAAGAAAACAAGAAGACACGGTAAAAGTTAAATTATCTAACTTAAAGTTAAATCTAAATGATAAGGTTGAAATGGAACCCTAAACTTGTATAAATTATATTGGATGAGAGGTTTTATACCCATACCCACCTTAGCTTAGAAATAAATAAATTTAGAGCTATTAAAAACCTAATATGACTTTATAATAAAATAATATTTTTAGTTTTTCCTAAGGCGCCCCTCTCCTCCCTTATAAAAGGGCACCTCCTCCCTCTCTTCCTCACACCACTTTGAGCCTTCAAGCTCGGAAAACCCATGAAATATTCTCTTCTCCACTTCCCTAGAAACATTGTAGAGGTCCTGGTCTTTTTAAAAGTCCAATTTTAGTTCCCTAAGAGGAGGTCTCAAAGAGGCGCTTCAAAGAAGAGGTAATGTCTGTTACCGATTATTTCAACTTTATTTCTTCTTCCACTTCTTCTTATTTAGATGTTTAATTATAAATTAATAACATAATTTTCACTCATATACTTATATGTCATTATAACTATTAAACAACCATATTTCACCATCTATCCATCCTACGGAAAACGAAATCACCGCGCGTGCCTACATATGGAATACCGTCTCCACGCCGTGGTGTAATCTATTTTCCACCACCACCTTACTTGGATGGGTATAATTGTGAAATTAATGAATATATATGATTATTGTAAAGTGATATTGATTCTTAAATATTATACATACACTTTAATATAATTCCTTGATCATGGGAATGATATCATCGCTCGTGTGTACGTACGGACTATCGTCTCCACGAACGTGATGAGATTCATTTTCCTTGATTAACCATTCAAGAATGATTATAAAGAATATATAATGAATAATAATGAAATATATGAAATAATAATGCTACTTGATTTATGTATATATATATTTATATCATCTATTTAATTTCATTCAATTCAATAAGGAAACTAAAATAGCATTCATGCGTACGTACGGCCTACCGTCTCTATGAATGGTGTATTTCCTTTATTTTTATAGATCTATAATATATATGTATATGATGAATATATATTATATATAAATCATGTTTTACACACTGGAATTATGTAAATCAGGTTATAAGTAATAATATCAAGAACGACAAATCGAAACACATACGATAAATGAAATGATTTTACCCAAAACACTACTTTAACATTGAATTTACAAAAGAATGGGTAATATAAAGTCATAAGTGAAACATATATGATATAATAACAATGAATATGATTATGTAATAAGTCAATGGCATTATTTAAATCATTATACAGGAGGTTCGGATCCATACGAAGCATATCGGAACTAAGGTTAGGGAAAATATCACAATCTCATTTTTATCCGAGATTGTTTATACTTCAGAATTTACTGGGGAATATTTATCATCCACATCCATGTTTCCTCAATATGTAATATTATTTCCATCCAGCTACAATTTTTTTAATCCAATTTTACCTTTCGGTGAGTTTTTAGTAAAAGATATGAAAGGAATCTTTTGTCGTTTTTCGTACGAGGTACTTTTTGACTTTTCCGGCCAAAGTACGGGAATAATGTTTTTTAACTTATACGACATGAATGGATTTTTAAATAATTATTTCCAAGAAGCATCCTTTACAAGTTTTCAAGTTTATTTTTAATCAACTTCTTTTAGTTTAAAATTGTATGACATGTTAATAAATAAAAAATGTTTTTGAAGTAGAAAGGATATTTTCCTCAAGAATGGAGTTCAAGTGTTTTATCAAAATTATTTTCCATCTATGATAATATAGGGTTATGTTTCTATACCAATTATTACATTGATTTTATTATGTTGTGATGGAATTATTTTTATCAATTCCTTTATCTTATATGAATTTGTTGTGGATGTCACGATGTTTAAGAATCCCATTTTTATTACATTGGATATGCTATGATGTATGGTTTATGATTTTGTGGCACACATTAGAATAATATCATTATTAGATGGGTGGGATATATATATCCCTCTAATGCATTGGGTAAATATTTATATCTCATGAGATAGACATGGCTGGAATGGTAAGTTAATCCGGTTCAGTATTACAGGACTGGAACGAGGAGTGAACTCGATTCAAAAAGGGACTTTGTCCACTAAGATGGTCTTGGCAGCAATTCCTTGGCTACTATGGAAATCATTACATGTTCTTAATGGATTCCACCATTACATGTTTTATTCCCATTCTATTTTATCATGATTTATGTTCTATTATGATCTATGCCTTATGTACTTCCATGTTTAATGTCCTTGCTCAAGATTTTGATGTTTAAACATTATGTTCATGTTTTTAAGTTCAAATGTATATGGTTTCTTTTATTTTATCCTTGATTACCCTTACTGAGAATTTTAGCTCACCATTTTTATGTTTTATTTTACCTTAGGATTAAAATAAAGGTTTTAGGTAATGAAACAAAAAGTGGAAGATCTTTATGGGAGATGTTGAAGATCTTTCACCACAATTAGAAGATTACGTTTCAAGTTTCCAAAGACACAAAACTATTACGGTCCTTGTGTGTTTGTTTTTGTTATGTACTAAGTATTCCACAAAAGTAATGTAATGTAATGTCCATATACGTCAAGCTTTGGGTCTCTACACATTCTCACACCCTCGATATATGAATTGGTGATCGGGTGCATATGCAGATCTTGTTTTTTATTTTATGTGCCTTGTTATGATTCAATTTTTGAGGTTCAGGCTCGATCCTGGATGGATGATGCGATGAGTGACAAGTGGTCACTGGTGGTGATGTTATATCTATTTGGGATCCTTTCCCTTTTTTTATTATTTTAGGTGTTGTATCAAATAATTCATTCGGGTATTTTTTTTTATTTTTTCCCTATATGTATTTATTTTAGCTAATCTTTTCAAGATATATATTTACTTTATCTTTCCATGTTTGGATGTTTTATTATGATTCTTCATATTATTTCATTTTAATACATGTTGAATGCCTTGAAATGTAATCCTAGATTCATGGTCATTCCCATTGTTAGGTTATATGACTATATAAGGGTGGATCCATTTCAAAAAGTGAATTCTTAAGACCCATACAGTAGTTCCAAACCTATGGCGATTAATGACACCCTTTAGACCTAGTGGTGGGATGAATGAGGTGATATGTCAGGTCATACAAAGTCATTTTTATAGGTTTGGATCAAATATTCCATGGTACACTGACCTATTATTGAGGTTTCCAATCCCCATTAGGGAAAACCACTCATTCCCATGAAAAACATAAGCAATTATGCCCACAATAATTCATCTTAAAACACCATCTCCATAATCCATTTCAAGAGAAACCAACTTATGAAATTATTTTATATGCACCTAATGCCACTGTATAAGTTGTTATTAATAATAGTTATAACTCCATGATATATGAATATGTAATTCTTCTTTAGATGACTATTATGTTCAATAATGTGTACCATATGAAACATCGTGCTTAAATAAACCACAACATACTATTGAAATGTTAATATATAAACACGGTCATTATTACCTATCCATTCGATTTGAAGGTATGAATAGAAGTATTTTTTTTGAAATATATTTATAAATGATGAAAATATTTTTATCAATTACTATTAAATAATTTATCAATTTTGAATTATTATAACAAAATAATATAAGGTTAATAATAGTTTTAAAAGTGTCATTTTTTCAAAAGTGGTTTTACTGTATATTTTTTATTTTAATTTAAAGGAAACATTTATAAATTATAAAAATTTAATTTTATAAAAAAGGATTTAATTTATTGTTTTATCATATCACAATTATCTTATAATCTTTACAATTATCAAGAAATTATTTATATTTGAGTAAATAGTGAGAAATACTAATTCAACAAATAATGTCACTTTAGTGACATTATGATGTTATAGAAAAGAGATTATTGTTTATGAAACCATTTTTATTGATAGAATATATATTTAAGAAGTAATATAATTCATTTAAAAATATAATATTGGACTTATAAATCTATGTTTTATATTTTGGAAATATATGTAATGTTTTTATTCAAATAAAATGAGTTTTAAATTCTTCTATATTAACCATGTTTTCTTATGGTTAATTATAGTTTTTGATTGGTTTAAAAGTTAAATAATATATTTTAATTTAACAAAATCTAATTAATTTAATTTTTACCAACATTATACAATATTTCGATATAAAATAATTTTTATTATTAAAAGATACATTAATCTAAAAACATTTTTCATTGCATTTTATGAACTTATATTAAAAGTTTTTTTAACAGTTATATGAATTAATTATTAAAAAATATATTTCATATATGGAATAATCACAATTAATATTTTTTAATTACATCTATTTACTTTTTTTTATATTTAATAGTAACCATAGTAAAAAACTATCACTTTAGTAAGGGTTAAAAAGGATCAATAAAGGGGTAAGCTAAGAGAAAAGGGTTAAATTATCATAAATAACTTTCATAAATTTTATTGGTTGTTTTTTGAAACTCATAATTTCATAGTGGATTTAATTTATTAATAAATTTAATTATTTTTAAGCTATTGTGGGTTTTTTAGAGTATTGGGATTTAATTTTATAATTTATAATAGGAGTCGTATTGTGCAAGGTTTTTACAAGGGTAGAAGTAAAAAAATGTAATTATTGTTCAGGAGGGTTATTCACTTAACTATGGTGACTCACGTGGTTTGACCATGGTTAGCTCAACCATGCAACCCACCTAGAAAATACCGCACTTGGTAGGGTTTTGGCTTGGTAGTTCCTTACACACAGTTGACGTATGGTTTGGAAAACAATGCATCCTAACCATGAAGTATAACCATATTTTTTTATGTTGGGTATTATCTTTATTTTAAAATCCTTTAAAAAATGATTGATAACCCCCTTGATCTCCACTTCCCATCACACATCTCCTCCTCTCCCATACCCCTCTTCCTCATACGAAACCCCATGGCCACCCTACTCCTATCACGACCCCTCCCCTCCATTCAATATCCCTCCAATTATATTTATTGTGGTTCCTATATTATGATATTTAATTGGTAGTATTTCCATCCCTCCTATCATTTCTTCTTTCAACCAATCTCTCAAAATTTCCCCCCTCTATAAACCCTATTCACTATCATGTCACCGAACGGCTTAACGATGGTTCTAAAATTATAATTTTGGCTTCATAGGGACTCTCTATCTTTTGTGTGTGAGCCTTCACCTTTGAGGTGACATGTTTCAGACCACCAATATTATCTTACTTTATTATCGATGGTTTGAGGTAGGTGTCTCTTTGCTATCAATTTCTGTTAAACATATTTAATTTATTGATAGTTTGAGAATTAGTTTTATTTAAAAATTTTCTTATTTATATAACTGATGATGGGTGAATTTTTTATAAAGTGATATTAAACCATAACATGGGATGTCAAACCTTTCTTATTTTTTGGGAAAATTCCTAGTTTGAATTCAAATACTGCTTTCATTTGTTAAATTTGTAGTAAAAACAAACTTGAGGTTTTAAAATGTGTTCTTAAAATAAAATGACATTAAAATTTTTTTTGGATGTTTTGGAAGAGTTTGAAGTATTTTACTTGGGTTTGGTGATTTCAAAGGGTTGAGTTATCCCATGTGGATTGTATTTTGAAACTCATGTGGATTTGAAAAATTACAAAGATGATTTACAAAGGTGAATTATGAATTCCCATTTCAATATCAAGAGTGTTTTCTTAAAATTCCTTATCATTCCAAGTGTATTACAAATAAATGGACCATTTTTTATTTTATTATTTTTTAATAAATAATTTGAGACCCTCTTGAGCCCCTTTATGATTCTTATCTCTCATAATGGCATGTGATCCCACATGTTGATGTTTAAATTGTTGAAATATATGCTACTTGTGTTTTTTATGCGTAGGATTTTTTGAGTTTTTGAGGTGATGCATGGGTTATTTTCAAAAGTTTTTTCATTGAGTTAATAAATGATTTATTTATCTTAGATCCATTGACTTTTCATGGAAAACCATGAGTAATGGTGTATGTGAATAAGGTGGTTAACTATCTTACCTATGTTAGTTTTTAGGTGTGTTAACCCTGAGACAGAGAGAGACCATTATGGTAACAATACCCCTTGAGAAAAATGTTACCCTTAATTGTTAGGGACCAAGAGCACCCTAGGGGGGCCATGAGATCCCAAGTAGGACCGTGTCAGCCTCTACCTATTTGTATACACAGTATGAGCTATGATTTGGCCTAGTATATTTATGAGTCACACTAGAACCCATTTTGATCCCTTTGGTTTTCATATTGAAACTAGTTTCATTTGAATCATTTTAGTGAATTTATCTTTTTATTTGATCATATCCCATTCAGTTCATATTATTTCTTGGTATATATGTTTTTTCCATTTGTTATCCCATGTTTTGTGGAATTACATAGTTGTGCTAACATGTTTTCAATCTTCCTCATTGTGTTAATTTTTTTAAATGGTTCAAATAGAAATTTTTAATGGTTTTAAAGTAGGAAAAACAAATTTTTTGTTTTTAGGTGTTTTAAAACTACTTTATTAATGAGTATTGAAAATTGGGTTTTAGGACATTGTTCCTAGTTTTATGGAGATGTTTGGTTTTCAAAATTTTCTTTTAAAACCATCTAATAATTGGAAACACTCTGTGGGTTTTGAAATGTGTGTTTTTAATAGTGGCCTTATGAAATGTGTTTTTAAAGTGAGAAATAAAAATGGTGTTTTGGTCAAGTTGTAATATTGGGGGATAAATTGATTTTAATGTGATTGTTTTCATTTTAGAAACATCATATTAAGATACATTATCACATTTCTGATGTATTGTTTCATACTTTCTAAAACATTATAGAAATTTATTTTTTGTCTTTTTAATATTAAACTATAATTTTTAGGATGTAACATTAGAGTGTCTAAGAAGTTTTTGTGGGTTTTGTTGGACTACTGGGGGTTATGTGCTCATTCCAATTTTATCTCAAATGTAGGTTTATAGTTCTCATTCAAATCGATATTTTAGTGTTGATTGATATGAGGATATTTTTTATTTTATTTTATCTAGACCACATTCCCATTACCTAATTTTGGTAAGACCTTGATTTACATTCCTATAATCATAAACATGTTTCCCATTAAATGAATTACTTTGGTCAATTTTGATCCTATTTCATAATATGGTTGGATGTGTAGTGATATTATGGTGGTAGATGATTGATATATGGTAAGAATATTTTTATTATATGAGATGAAGACCTGGGGGTGAGGAAAGTTTTTGGTTCCCATTATTTTTTAATTCTTTCAAAGTTTGTTATTAGGTTGTTGTTTCTATGCCTATTTTGGTGTGAGAATATGATGTACAGATGTGTCAAGACATATTTTTTATTATAGTATTTATATCTATTTTACTATTATTTTTTAGATAAACTATTTAAAAGTCTTTTAATATGATGAACATTCACTAGTTGTCAGACCTTGGGGAACAAAAACACCCTTTGACAAAATGGAAGGTCTGTTTGGGAATATATCATATGGACTACCTAGGACAGTTCATTAAAAATGGTATCAAAGTTTTTGGTCCTTCCCTTCCAAACAATCCTATGAATTTTAAACACAATTTTTTATTTTGGGTTTCATGGTAAGATCGAATTCGAGTTTTTCATTAGGACTTGAGAGGTTGGTACATGGAGAGTCAAGATAACTCTTTAGAGCCCTGAGCATCGAGTTTTCATGGGGAGTTGTTTCTAATTTTGAATTTATATTTTGTTGGATTTAATATTAGTGATGTGTTGACCCTCACTAGTATAGTGTGATTTTCTTTGGGGGTCAAGTTGTATTTTGGGGTCGAAATAGGATATGGATCAGTGGAATGAGGTTTTTTTTATGGCATGATCAACCAAGTAATTTCAAAATGATTGATCCTAAAATTCCGTTAGAATTGTTGTATGGTTATCCCAATGTCCATTTGGAAATGTGGAAGATTCGGGTACAGTTCCATATCCTGTCTCACTTGTTGTTTAGACCACTCTTGGGTTATCCCTAATGGTGAGGGATAGGTTAGGGTGGGTATTGTGATATATTAATGATGTGGATGGGGATTTGATGTATTTTTAATGTGCCTTATTTTTGGGGTGATTATTTTGTGAAATTGGTTTTTTTTGAAAAAATTGAATTTTTGGAAAATGTTTTTGATTCGAAAAGAATCCTTTTGTTTTATTTATAAAAATGGTCTGGATTTGATGAAACTAGTTTTTGTTTGAAAATTTGGACCTTGGGATATTTATAAATTATTTTTTTTGGAAAAGTTTGGGAATTTTTTATTTTTTAAATTAGGTAATTTAGTTTTTAAAAATATATTTTGTTTAAAAAAACATTGGTGGTTTAATTTTAATGGAATTTTGAACCCCATTGGGCGTTTTTGAATATTTTTTATTTAATTAATGTTAAATTCTTTTTTCAAAATACGTTAATTATTGATATTTTTTAGAAGCTCAGGTGGTTTCTAAAAAAGGGTGGAAATGTTTCATGATTTCTTTTGGGAGTTGGGTATTCTTAAATGTGAAAGAATTTATAGAAAATAGTTATGAAAAAATGGTTCTAATTCCATTTTTAATGTAATGGTTTTCAAATGAAATGGTTTTGGAATGTGAATTTCTTTTATTGAATACTATTTTTCAATTTTTCTACTTCATGTAGGTTTGGACCATTTATTTGACTTAGGTAACATGGTGGGAATGATTCCAGCTTCTATTGTATATAGTTTATGCTTCCGAAATAGGTTTTCATAAAGGGTGGGTATTCCCATTGAAGGTAGTTCTCCAATTTTATATAAACCATTCTTAGACTCCAAGTGGGCTAGCAAGTTTTTCCCCTTTTGTTAAGAGTCAAAAAAAATTTTGATAAATTATACTAGGTAAGACATGGTTTTTTCTATTGGGTGAATTGATGAGGATTGATATATTTTATAATTTTGGTATATGTGTAGTAGTAGGATGATTATTTGTCTTGACGATTCATTATGGATGAGTTTGGATCATTTTTAAACACGAGGTGGATTTTTATGGTGTTATCCTTCGGTGATATTTTGAGTTCCTATTTGAGTGGTGATTTTTTTCAACCATTCATGCCTCATTGTTCTTTGTTATTTATTTATAGAATATTTTTTCTTGATTCTATCCTTATGGAGTTGGATTTTCATGGGGTTTTTTTATTGTTTGGAATATGGATGGCCTTGTGTGAGAGATTTGGGTGGCTATAAATAGTGTGGAACTAGTTTACATCATATATTGGTAGGTGTTTGGATAGTATTGGTTAGGTTTACATTGGGAGTGTAACCAATGAATGAGGACATATTTAATACCTTTTATATCTATATGTGATAAATGGTTGGAGAAAATTCTAATTCTTTATTTATTTATTATGTCCTTTCGATTTTTTTCTTGTTGTCTTAGATATATATTGGTTTTTATAACATTTTATAGTTAATTTTTTTGGTTCTTGATGTCTTGGTTGTTTTTCATTTTAGAAATATGTACTTAGGACCATAGTATTTCTATGGATTTGGGTTCCCTTGAGCATGTCTTGGGCTACAATTCCTCTATAGAGATGATTTAATTATAGATGTTTGTGATTTTCGGAATCATGTGATCTCTTTTGTTTTTGAGGATATCATAATCTTCTTGGTGATGATCCCATTGTATCTATGTATTGATATTATTCTTTTATATTTATATTAATTATAAATGTTTTGGAGACCTCCGTTTGGTCTCCTTTAATTTATAGTTTCATGTTGTATGATTGTGGATGATTCCTGTTTATGATACGTATCATTTTTTGATTATTATAGTTTTTCCTTGGAATTTGGAGCATGTTGAGTGACTCTCTTCTAGTAGTTTAAGTGGTTGATGCATTTACGTCAACTTGGGAACTTTTGGGGGAAACAGGTGGCATGGTGGGGAGTTTTTGACACCCTTCATGTTAATATAGAATTAATTAATAAATTAATTAATTAGTTTTAATCCATTTCTTATTGTAGAGAATTTTGGGAGGAAATTTTAAAAATTATAATGGTAGAGGTATTGTGCGCATTTTGTTTATGTTTATGAGTAATCTTCTGCCAACGGTGCACGAGGGGGCTACACATTATGATGTTGATTCACATTGTTTGATTACCCTTAGCTCAACCATGTGACCCACCTTGGATAAATCACGTGGTGAGGGGTTTCAGTTAGGTAGTTTTCTATGGATGGTTGGTGCATGGTTAGGGAAAATGTGCGGCCTAGTCATGTTATTTACTGGGTTTTTTTATTTTTGTTTTCCTTTTTATATATAAATTTTTTTTGATTTCAATCCCCAAAAAAATCCTATCTCCATCATTATCCTCTCCCTATCACATGACACACCCTCTCCCTTACCCCTCTCCCATGCACAACATCCCATGGTTACCGTTCTCCTCATGTGATGCAACCCCTCGGGTCTACCTCCTTCCTCAGACATTTCCAATGGTTTCTATTATAAAATCTCCAAGTATTAATGTTTAATTCCTTCATCTAATCTATTATGACTATATTTCTCTCACCAGATTTTCTATTTACCATGAATCTTAATTGTTGTAGAGTGACTACTACAGTTCTCAATGTTTCTATAATTCTATTTTTGGGTGTTTAGCGTCCACAGGGACTCTATCTTATGAGTGGTAGCCTTATCCTCCTATGGTGAAATGTTTTAAATTTCCCAAAATTTCTTGGGGATTGATTTTCATTAGTTCAAGGTATGTGTTCGACTATTTCCCCTTTATATTACAATCATTTAATTTCATGATTTCATGAAAATTAATTTTATTTAAAATTGTATTTCTATGTATAACCAATGATACGATAATTTCTTAAAAATATATTTTGAAACCTTATCTTGTGATATGAATTCATTCCAATTAATTGTTAAAGTTATTGTTTGGATTTCAGAAAATAATTTTGGATTTTTATGTAATCACGAGAATTGACTGGATATTTTTAAAAAATTTCATGAAATTAAATAAATTTATAAAAAAGTGTTGTAAATTTTGAGAGTGGTTGAAATTTTTTACACGGGATGGGTGATTTCAAATTGGTTAGTTAACCTATATTGATTTTATTTTGAAACTCATGTGACTTTGAATATTTTAATTGGTGATTTACAAAGGGGGAGAGTGAGTTCCCATTTTAATTTCAATTTTTTTTTTGTAAAATGGATTTTCTTTCCATTTATATTTTAAATAAATTTATCATTTTTAATTTTTTGAAATTATTTTTAATAAATCATATGAGACTCCCTTGATCCCCTTTTCAATTCTTATGGAATGTAGTGGAATGTGATCCCTTATGGGGATGATCAATTTGGTTAATTATATATGTTACATGTTTTTTTATGCATAGGGATATTTTAGTGAGGGTAGGAGGTGATTCATGTGTTATTTACAAGTGATTAATCCTTGAGTTATGAAATAATTGATTGTGTACACCTCTATTGAATTATTATGGAAGACCTTGGGGAATGGGGTAGGTGACTAAAGTTTTTGATTCCCTTTCCTAGGTTTGTGATTATGAGTATTTGCCTAGGTACTGAGAGATCCTGTTGTGGGAATGTTCCCCCATAATATGAGTTTTCTCATGGGTCATTAAGGACCATGAGAACCCTAGTGGGGACTATGAGAGTCCAAGGAGAACCATGAGAGACTCATCTAGTTTATAGTCACATTATGTGTTATAGTTTAACTTACTATAATTTTTATTTGTGCTAGGATATTTTTAGATCCACTTTCTTTTTAACAAGAAATTAGGATCGGTTGGATCATTTTCATGGAATTATCATTATGATTTTATTATATCCCATGATATTAACATTACCTCTTAGAACATATGTTCTTTTTGTTTATCATACCTTATTGAATGAATTTACATATTGTTTCCACCCAATTTGGTTTCTTCCCCATTTTTTGGTTTGTTTTTAAAAAGGATTAAATAGGTTTTCTAAATGGTTTTAAAAAAGGGAAAAAGTAAATAGTTGTTTCAAGTGTTTTCAACCAATTTTTAATAATGAGTTTTGAAAATAGGGTATCATGATGTTGTGTTTAGTTTCATGGAAATGTTATGTTTTCAAACATGTTTTCGAAACCCACGTAATAAATGGAAACATCATTTAGTATTAAAATTTTAATCTCTAAAAGATGTTTTTTTTCAAATGGTTTTTAAAACTGAGGCTTTAAAATAATGTTTTGTCCAAGTGGTTTGGTTGGGGAAAATGTGTTTTCCAAATGACTATTTTCATTTATGTAAAATCATGGAAATGTACATTTGAACATATATGATATTTTGTTTTTTATTTTGTAAAAAAAATTCAAATATTATTATTTTTATATTGTATTAAAACTATAATATTTAGGATGTAATATGAAGTAAACTTCTTAGTTTTTTTTGGTTGTGGTGGCATACTACGTGACTATGAGGCCACACCAATTTTATCTCAATTTTAGGTTTTGGTTATCCTTTGAAATGCACTTTTAAGGTTGATTTATCTATTGTTATTTTTAATTTTATTACAATCAAACAGTGTTACCATTACCTAATTTTTTAGGAACATTTTTTACATGACTAGAATGCCCAAAACATTTCCCTTATTATGATTCACATTGGCCAATTTGGATTTAATTTCATTCCATAGTTGTTGGAATGATTATATTTTAGTGGCTAAGGATAGGTATCTATTGGGAATATTTCCCTTGAATGAGAGGGAGGCTAGGGTGTTGGTGGAATTTTTTGGTGCTCATTTATAATTATTTATCTCATTATTTTTATTATATTATTTTTCTATTTTTATTTCGGTATGGATTTATGATGTACAGATGGATCATTATATTTTTTTTCATATTCATGACCTTTTAATAATTTTATTGGATAAAACCATTCCCAAGTGGGTTCTTATGATTCTCAGGAACTAGTTTCTATCTCATAGGGAATGGGAATGCCCTTTGGGTTTCTAGGGTAGGCTGGTTCGGGTGTCCGTTAGATATATGGCATGGGACAGTTCATTACCTGATTTAATTTTATCCTAACCCCTATAATATTTTAAAACAAAGACAAATTGTATCCACTTTACCTGATAAATAAATTATATAAAAATATGAATATTTCATGTATTTAAAAGTTTTTGATCCTCGTCACTTATAAAATGACCCTCTTGTCCTTTCTTTTTTCGCCCAATTTTGAGACATTTATCTTGACCAATCACTATCAAAATAAATTAACTACATCTATACCAACATTATAGAGGTCTTAGTATCACCAAAATTTTATCTTATAAGGCTTTATATGTAATGAAAATTAGGTTATCCAAAGAATAGGTATAACTCATAATCATGTTCTTTCATGTTTGTTTCTTATTCTACTTCCATAAAATCAATAATAACTAATCTGATATAAAATATCATTATATATAATATAAATATTTTTTATTATGTTTAATATACAACCCTTTTCATCTATTTTTCTATTTAATGGAATAAAAATTCTTTGCTCATGCGTATGTATGAACTACCGTCTCCATGTAGTGACGTAATTCATTTTTCATCATTCTGTCATACGTATAGTAAAAATTAGGTTTGAAATGAGTATATATATAATATTTATGACATTATTATGATTATATGATAAGAATATAGTACTTAACACCCTACCCTTTTATCTATTGGAAAATGACATCGTCACACGTGTGTGTGTGTGTGTGTGGACTAACATGTCCACGGAGCAACATGATTCGTTTTTTCATTTATGATTTACATGCATAGTCAAAAGAATGGATATAATGGATAAATATGAAATTTCAAATTATATTATTATTATTTAAAATTAAACTTTTATATATTTCATTTCATTTTCATCTATTAGAAAAAGGAAAACATCACTCTTGTGTATGTACAAACTGCCATATCCGTGAAACAATGTAATTTATTTTTCGTGAACACCTTTTTTGATGGTTATTAAATTATATTTAATGAAAAAAAATTATAACTATATCATGTTTAGGATTTTATTTATGATTCAACTTTGAACTATTTGTCCGTGGTCAATTTATCAAAGTTATTTTTGAAGATTATGAACCGAATAACCTCAAAACAAATGACGTAAATATAATTGTTCTAGTAACTAAATTAAACATGGTAATAAGTGAAATAAAATGAATATTAATAAGGGAATGAAAATTAAATAAATTAGGAATCAATTATAAAACTAATAATTGTTTTATTTAGAACAATTATGAAAGAACAAAACGAGTATGAACATGAGGTAAGGGATTTCTCTACACAATTTCATTTATTTTAGACTTATGCCTTTTTCAGAACATGTTTTATTTTGAGTGGTATGTGAAATTAACTATGGATATTTTTTAATATCAATTTACTTAAAATAAAGTGGGTTATAAATATATTTTTTGTTTTATTATTCAATGTTCTTTTGTTTTTAAAGTAACAAAATCCACCATGAATTTTTCTTTTAAAACTCTTTTAAAATACTTCCTTCAAAAATATAACTATTATATATCCATTTATTTAAAATTAATAAATAATGTTCTAATTTGTGATTAAAATATTTTTAAATTTAGTTTTTAACAAATTTTATGTTTCTTTACCATGTTTTAAATAGGAATCATATGAATATCTCCTTTATGATTTATTTTACTTTTTAAAAAAGAAAAAGGTTTATTTTTAATCATTTACCAAATTACAGCCTTTTCCCACTATTATATAAAATATATTTTATAAGGATAACCTGTAATTTTAATTTGATTTTTTAAAAAAATTCTTTTCCAATTGTTCATGGTTTTTTTGGTGTTTTTAAAAGTTTCAAAAAGAAAAGTTTTGCTTTATCCGGATTTTAATAGCATATTTTATATGATTTTATAAAAGGGATTTCAATTAAATGTAAACATACTAAAATTTTGATAAAGGGTGGTGGTTTTATAGAAATAATATCCTTAATTTATTAAAAAATGTATCTAGGCTCAAGAATATATGTGACTGATGGAGTGATCGATGGTGGCTGTGACATGAGTGATTGTATGAAAAAACCTATGGGTTCTGGATAATTCAGGACTACACTGTATGTAGTCTGAAGAACACATGTCATGTGGTCCCTTCCTATAGCACATGGTAAAACTTGGGGTAAAAAATAAACACAGTATAATACAATTAGAATCCATTTACATTCTCCATGATAGTTTTAGGCCCCTCATTTCTTTATTGTGGACCAGTTTTGTTAGGGTAATTTCCATCGATTAATCCCCATGTGGGTAGGATGAGGCTTCATGTTTTCAGCATAATATGTGACCCATACTATGGAAAATGTCTTGGATAGAGTCATAGGAATCCCCCATTATTCCATGGCTGAGATCCTCTATCATATATTATGCCTTTTTGGGGTTCTAAGAAACATAATGCAAATAAACATGGTCTTTGATCTCTTACTTAGTGAGTTAATTCTGTTGGATTTGTAGTGAAACCCATGGACAAGGGTGTGATCCCATATCTAGGTATCAATACCTTATGAATTATAGTTAATTATTCCTCATTGTGAGTCCCAATTAGACTGCCTCTTAGATGAGTTCCATCAAGATTGTGGAGTGAGTTCTCCCAAACGAGCATTACCTTGAAACAGCGAGTATGAATCCTAGGATGGTAATGTGATTATGATCATATCTTAAGAAATATTTTTCATGAGTATATTTTGATGTTATTAATTTATGTATCATATAATTTTTGACAATACTTTGGGATGATTAGCCGACTACTCTCTTTATGCCTTATGTTTGGTGATTTCAGGGTCTCATAGTCGGTATTATTATATATACACATGTATGGGATTTTATTGCACATGTCATGTAATATACATAAACCATGTCTTTTAAAAGGATTCTAGGTATACTAGGAGAACATATTGATTATATTAGGCCAAGAAAATGAGGTTCAAACCAAGTGTTTCATCTGTCAACGTTCTTATCCTTCTTAGCATGTTGAAATCTTTTATTAGTATTGTTGGGATTCTATTCAGTCCTTTTTTGTTTCTAGTACATTTAGTGTACAATTATTGTGGTATATAGTAGTTTTAAAGAATGGATATCATTTTTTACATTTCATAAATAAATGTGTATTAGATATGTGGTTGTGCATACATTTAACTTTAGAAAAGTAATCCCACTTGAGTGATATTCCGACATAGCATTTGTAGCTAGCAACTAGCCTATTAGAGGCGGTCTGGGGGATTCACACTCAAGTTTCCACCATCCATGTGGTCACCTAATTTTAGATCATTATAGAGTGGTTTCAATGGATGTTTTTCATCACTGGAAAATAGTTTTGAGTTTTTTCTACCTGTGATGTTTTGTTTTTGATTTATAGAAATAATGATAAATAGTTTTGAGTATGGATCTATGGAAAAGGAATACAGTGTTGGTTTGGTGGTTGATGTATCAATTCACTATGGATCAGATAAGTTTCTTATTGACTTGATACATGTAAGCATCAGTTTTAAAGAAGAACATGGGTGCATGCATCATATATGAATGGTTTTTGGTCACTGGGTCTTTCTCAAGTCACTTCCCCATATATAATATTTACTATGTTATATCTTGTCTATTTCAGGATTCCTATATGATTATTTGCATCTATGATTTCATAGTAGGTCCACAATGATTATCCACTTAGTCATGTGGCTTCGATACAAGGACTTATTTAGTAGGTGATACATCAGGATGGTTTCCCTACCATACATCCACCCATCGAACAACATATTATACTTGAAATGTTGGTAGATGAGATGAATATGAAAATCAAACTTCATGATTTTCAGTAAAATTGAAACCATCAGGTTTCATAGAAATCCAAACCCCCAAGAAGAGGAGGACTCTCTTAAGGTTGTAACATGAGTCTATCATCTTGTTTGGACATGAGAAAACCATATGTTGGTCCTAGTGGTGAGACATCTTCATGGACCCTCAGGGAGATGGTGGGGCCTATGACTCTATCATATTGTGAGGTGATTTTTGTTGAGTCAAAATGTGTTTCTACTTTCTCTTCAATCATTTGTTTTGGAAATCACAAATCACACATATCATAATCACATTTATTTTTTATCATGTGTGTGGTTTCACAATCATAATAACTCACTTTGTCTTTATTATATGTTGCATTATTTTCATAAGAATGTATGGTGTTCACTCAAATTGTTTTATATGTTGTTTCAAAATCGTAACCGGATTATGTATTTCATTACAATCAGGAATCATAACCAAATTTTGTATTTCATTATAATTAGGAATTGTAAACAGACTATGTATTTCATTAGGATTAGGAATCGTGACCAGATTATGTATTGAATTATAATCAAGAATCGAAACCAGGATAAGTATTAGATTGTAATAATCTAGACTATAACCATATATATCATAACCAGGTCATGCATCATAATCACATATATCATAACTAGATCATGCATTGTAACCATGTGCATTATGACCAGGCTAAGTACCACATCATAATCATGCTTCGTAACCAGGTTAAGTATTTTATTGTAGTAATGAATTATTACTAGGTTATGTATTGTATTCTTATCTATGCAATGTATCCAAGTATTGTAACTAGTTTAAATACTATGTATCATAACTATGTTATGAATCATAACTGGGATATAAATTGTAATCACGATATGCATTGTTATCATGATAATCCTAAAAAACAAGTTATGTATTGTAATTTCTAAATTCATTACACTCTTATCATAACTCATACACTGATTTCATGTTACTCGTACTAATTTTTTCATAACATTACACTTACTGTTTTCTAACCTAAAATTATGTTGTTGAGTTGGTTATTTACCAATCAAAATAATGTTATGTATTATGATTGTTTTGATAGTTTTAATGCCAAGTGTCCAAGTCCCTTTGATTTTTTCTGAGAAATATGACCGTTGGGGAAAATATGACCATCATAACCTAATTCCTATAAATTAGAGGTCATTTAAACAAGGATATATAAATTTTGTTTCTATAAAGTTCAATAGAGATATTTTGTTACTTCTCTCTTGCATTATGCAAAATCCTTGAAGATACAAGAAGTGAATAGATTGTTCTATGTTCTTGTATTTCTATAAGTGATTTTTTTCTTTGTGAGACCGATATTTGTGAAAATGATCGAGGGATTCTGGGGATAGGAAGACATGTTTCTGATCGTCATATCGAGGGATTTCAATTTCTTGAAAGAAAACGGTGTTTATTACCTTCTTAATCGAGGTCTTCTGGGGATAGGAAGATAGTCTTGCTGATAATCATATCGAGGGCCTACCAAGGTGGTGGTTAGACAGATCTTTTAACCTAGGTGAAAGGATACCCTACTCTTTGGGATAAGAGAATTGTAATACCTTTACATTTCAGATTCTATATGTATTAGAATGGGAATTTTATTGTTTCCTCTATCAATTCATACGAATATTTACTGTAATTGTTTCAATTACTTTTATTTCTCTACATATTGTATTTTGTGATTCTATACGATGTATGGTAGAATCATTTATATTTATATTACTTTGATTATTTTATTCAATTCAAATACAACAGTTTTTCATTACATATGGTATTACACTATTTTATATCCATTAGATCCTAGAATTATATAGTCATTTGTATTGATTGTGAATTATATTAGTTTAATACCTCATAAACTATGTTTTTTCTTAAGTGTTTAAATAAAAATTTCTTAAAACTAAAATTCACCCCCTCTTGTATTGTTCCATCTAATATACATATACATCTATATTATGATCTAATAATTGGTATCAAAGGATGTTTCCACTGATTTTTTACTTTCTTTATATCTTTGTATCTCAATTTAATTTATTTTACAAATATTTTGTTTATAACTACTTACTAAACTAATGTGCGGAGTGGAGAAGTATTGTTTTATTAGATGCAAGGAATGAATATTGGATCAATTGACAACCTAAATCCAACAAGACCACCTATTTTTGTTGGGAATGAGTATGAGTAGTGGAGAAATTGAATGAAAATTTTGATATTAATACTATATTAGAAAAATTTATCATACTTATTGGTGGTTACAAAATTCTAGATATGGAAATCAGTACCTTCACTAACCAAGAGAAACAAGAATATCAATTAAACTACAAGGTACACAATACTTTGTTATGTTCCATTACCAAAAATATATACAGTCAGATATCATCATGTGATGCCGCCAATTTTACCTGGATGAAATGGGATGTCAGACATTTTGTTACATCCAAAGTCATAGAAACAGGAAGAGCAATGCTTTAAGAAAAATATCATGGGTTTATTTTTCCTTATGAAGAACCTGTATGTAATAAGCAACAAATATTTATGACAATAATCAATAGTATACAATATATGGGTGAAAATGGTCTTGATGATGTAGCACTTTTGGATAGGATAATTGATATAATTCCAAATGAATGGGAATCAAAAAGTATAGCTATTAATGAAAACATTAAAGTTACTCGAATCACTCTTGATATGATATTTGTAACTAATCTTCATTATAAGACAAGAATGAAAAACTTCAATAAGAAGAATAATGGCAATGGGAGTGTATCTTTTACTACTACACCCAAATCTAACACAATAGCAAGGATAACTAGATCCAAATCTAAGAAATATATTTTATATCAGAATCTAGTGATAGTGATCATTTAGAAAATGGGTTGTCTAATATTGCTCGAAGGATGAACAAGATTATTGGAAATAAAGACTTTAAATATAGATTCAAAATGAAATATAGGAATGACAAGAATGATTTAGAAGTAACATGTATTTAATGTAAAAGTGTATGTCATATTAGACTAGATTTTCCTTTACTAAAAAGAAAAGACATGAAGGATAAACATTCTTAAATAAATAAGAAAAAGTATTTAAGGAAAATAAAAAGAAAGTCTTTAAGGAAAATGATACTTGGAGTGTAAGTGGTGGTGATTCCTTAGATGAATCATCAGAATACAAATCTTCTGGTCAAAATAATATAGAACTCATAGCCAGTAAACCTATTCGAAATCATTGTTTCATGGATAAGGTACATATTGATGAATCTCTTACAAGTAAATATTTAATTTAAAATTACCCTAATGAGAAATATTCTTACTCTTTGGATTAAGAATCTTCCTCACAGAGGAAAATTTAACTTCTTTTGAGGAAGTATCTAGATTTTCCAAATTACTTGAGAATGAAAATTCCAATCTCAAGAAGAAACTTGACAAGGAAAATTCTAGAATATCTACTCTTACAAAAAAAATAGATCTATCAAAAGATATTGATAAGAGAAATATTGATTTCCAATATATATCAAAAACCCTTTTGGAAGTAAATTATAAGAAGGATAAACTTTCTATAGTATTTGAACAAGCTATTTTAGAGAAAAATGTCATTGAAACTAAAAACAATTCTAATACAATTTATTGTGAGAATGATAGTTTAGTAATTAGACTAAAATCTGAAATCTTTTCTCTTAAAAATATTTTATCAAACACTAATCTTGTATGGAAATAATTTTTCCAAATGCATTCTTAAATTTTTCATCTATGTAATAGTCCTAGAATTGGTTACACTCACTCAAAACTGATTTTTAGTCATAAATAATTTGTTCCTCAAAATTCTCTTTTATGCCCTAAATTTCAATGTGGTGGAAATTTGTAATGAAATTATTATATTAATAAAAACCCATCTATAGGATTTCATAAAGCCCATTTTCAAAACAAATGTGGATTCCTAAAATTCTTTTATCAAACATTTTTGGATCCAAACAAGTTCAGGTTCCGAAAAACTAATTTTTTATTTTTCAGGAAAAGAAAAAGTTTAACAACAAAAATAAAATTTAGTACTTGGATATTGGTTGTTCTCAACACGTGATGGGAAAAAAATATTTCTTTGAAAAGATAATTGAAATGTAAGGTGGAATAGTGAACTTTGGAGATAATTCTCAGGGAAAGATCATTGGTATAGGTAATATTGTTCTTTTAGGAAATGTTTTAATTTATAATGTTTTGTTTTTCAAAGGTCTTAAGAACAACCTTATAATACTAAGTTAATTATGTGATGAAAGTTACCTTGTGAATTTTTGGAACGATAACTATTTAGTTTATAATTCCAAGGATGAATTCATTCTTTCTGCCCATATGCATGAGAATGTTTAAACAATAAACTTGGAAGATATTAGGAGCTAAGACTTACCATGCATGAGTGCAATGGAAGACAAATCTAGTTATGGCATAGAAGGTTAGGACATTGTAACTTAAAGAACCTTTGTAAACTCTCAAAGGAAAGACTTTTTAAGGATCTATCAGATCTAAGGTATGATTCTTAATTTTTTTTTGACCCTTATCAATATGGAAAGAAACCTAAAACTAGCTTTAAATCAATCAATGAAGTCTCAAATTCTAAATAAATAGAGTTAGTGCACATTTTTCTTTTCTATCCTACACAAAAAAGAAGCATTGGAGGCTATTACTATGTATTTTTTTTAGTTTATGGCTATATTAGATTCACAAGGGTCTAATTTCTAGAAAATAAATCTGAAGCCTTTTTCTATTTCAAAACCTACCACATATAACTATTCATAGTGATCATGGTGGAGAATTTCAAAATGTGCATTTTGAAACCATTTGTAGTAAGAAAGGTGTTACTCAAAACTTTTTAGCTCCAAGAACCCCTTAGGAAAATGTTTTTGTTGAGAGAAAAAATAGAATTCTTCAAGAAATGACAAGAACCATGTTGAGTGAATACTAAATTGCTAAGAATTTCATGACTGAAGCTGTTAATACTGCATGTTATACTATAAATCATTTTTTAACTAGACCCTTTATCAGTAAAACACCATATGAATTGTGGAATGGATGAATACCTAAATTTTCTTACATCAGTGTGTTTTCATTCAAAGTATTTACATTGAATACACAAGAGAATTTACATAAATTCGCACCCAAATCCAATGAAGGAATATTTCTTGGTTATTCCAAAACTTTTAAGTCTTATAGAGTTTTTAATAAAAAATCCTGTACTATTGAGGAATCAATGCATGTCAAATTTTATGAAACTAACACCTTTGTTTTTAGAAATCCTTATCTTCATCAAATGATGTGTTTTCACACTCTGATTATCATCCTTTTGTCAAAAACTCTTCTAAAAAGTGAAATAATCAAGAAAATGTTTCTGAAACATTTACTCCAGAAGAAATTATATCTTATGTTGATGAACATGTTTTAAAAATCCCAAATCAATTTTTTCTTAGGAACCATCCCAGTGATAATATCATCTGTAATGTAAATAAACCTGTAAGGATCAAAAATTCATTGAGAAATGGAATAGAATATATTGATTTTCTATCTCAATTTGAATGTAAAAATTATAATGAGGCCTTATGTGATGAAGATTCGATTAAAGAAATGGAAGATGAACTAAATGAATTTGAAATTAATTAAGTCTGGATATTTATTGAAAGACCTAAACAAACAACTATAATTGGTTAAAAATGGGTTTTCAGAAACAAATGTGATGAAAATGGAGTCATTATAAGAAATAAAGCTAGACATGTTGCTAAGGGATATAATCAACAAGAGGGAATAGACTGTGAAGAATCCTATTCTCCGGTTGATATACTTGAATCTATTTTAATTCTATTAGCCTTTGTAGCATACATCAATTTCAAACCTTTTCAAATTGATATAAAATGTTCTCCTCTTAATGGTTTTTTACAATAATATGTTTTTGTTGAACATAATTTGGGTTTTATATATTGAAAACATCATCATCATGTTATTAAACTTACTAAAGCTTTTATGGCCATAAATAAGCCTATAGAGAAATTGTATGATATACTAACAAGATTTATTTTACAAAATAATTATGCAAAAGGTACTACTGACCCAACTCTTTTTATAAAAATGGAAAAAATATATTTTGGTTGGTCAAATATATGTTGATAACATCGTATTCATATCAACTCACCAATCCTTCACTGATTATTTTTCAATTTTAATGAAATTTTAGTTTTAAATGAGTATGATGGTTGAGATAACATTCTTTTTAGGTTTTCCAATATCTCAAAAACTATAAGGAACCTATTTATCTTAGCATAATTATATCAAATACTTACTCAAAAAGTATGGAAATGACAACACTAAAAATATTATCACTCTCATCAGTACCTAAAATACACTTGATCTTAATAAAGATGGGAAATCAGTGGATCAAACAACTTTTAGAGGTATGATTAGATGTTTGTTATACTTCATAGCTATTCATCCTGATATATTTCTTTTGTTGTTCTTATATGTAAGATACCAATTTAATCCAAAATTATCTCATTTAAAAGAAGTGAAATTAATTCTTCACTACTTAAAGGGAACTATAGATTTAGGACTATTTTATTTGTCTAGAAATGATTTTGTTTTGAATTTTTTTCAGATGCTGACTTGGGTGGTTATAGAATGGATAAAAAATTACATCCAA
This sequence comes from Viscum album, assembly GCA_963277665.1. Lineage (NCBI taxonomy): Eukaryota > Viridiplantae > Streptophyta > Magnoliopsida > Santalales > Viscaceae > Viscum > Viscum album. The sequence continues at coordinate 1,301,333,239 of OY728121.1, forward strand.
AACAAGACATTTATTAAAAGATTCATTAGTTTTTTGGTCATGAAATAAGAAACACTCAATATCACTTTCTACTTCTGAAGCTGGATATGTAGCAGCTTGAAGTTGTTGTACTCAAGTGTTGTGGATGAAACACACGCTCACTGACTATGGAATGAGTTTTTCCAAAACTCAAATACTCTGTGACAATACTAGTGACATTACACTTAATAAAAACCCTTTACACCACTCATGTGAAAAACACATAGATATTCGGAATCCCATTTTTAGGGATCACACACAAAATGGAGATATTGTTTTACAATTCATCAGAACTCATGAACAACTTGCTGATATTTTCACAAAACCATTATCTTCTGATAGATTTGAATACATTAAACTGAAACTAGGAATGATCACTATAAAGTAATCATTCACAAATATTTCTTGTTTAACCCATCTCCTTACATTGATTTACTCCTTTTCAAAGGGGGTGTATACATAATTTATCGGTTTCACCTTTCTATTTTATGATTATCAGTTTTACCCTTTTTGTCTTTCAATTTTATGATTATCAATTTTATCCTACATTTATTTCAATTTTATGATTATCGGTTTTACACTTTATGTTTTTCAATTTTATGATTATAAGTTTTACCCTTTATGTTTTTCAATTTTATGCTTATTGGTTTTACTCCATTTATCTTTGCTTTATCAGTTTTTCCCGTATCGATTCTACATGAATACCAGTTTCACTATAATCAGTTTTACACTTTAGTTTTTCATTTTTTTATTTTTTGAATTTTTATTTATTTTGGATTTTTTCATTGTTTTCATAAGAACAATATGTTGAAACCAATACATCTATCCCAGCAATCTGACATGTATATTTTCTAAAGTATTATTTTGGTTCTTTCAATAGTTGTTTCTCAATTCTTTTAATTTCGAATCGGTTTCTATCTAAATATGAGTTTTATTTTAAGTAAAAAACTCAAGGGTTTTAAATAATTCTTGAACATTGGTTCTTTTAGATCTAATCATCACCGTTAATTTCTTTTTAAAAGAAACTATCCCACATTGAACTCATCTATTTTTTCTCAAGACCAGTTTCTATATAAATAGTCATCATGATTTGAAATCGGTTTCTACCTAAGTTTTCATAATCAACAGGATCTTCAGTGTGTGAGTTAGTCTTTCATGACTGATTCTACTTCTTCATCTCTAAAAGAAATTCCCCCAATATAATTCCCTTCCATAACCTTTCAGCGTGAAAGGTTATTCTCCCAAGACATTTTTGAGTCTTTTGAATCAACTTTGAAAAGAATTATATTTTTTCATGGATGGGAATCAATTTGTATGGAAAGACCATATTCTCATTATGATTATGTGAATCGTGATGTGTTCTTGTAATTTTATGAATTAGTAGAGATAGACAAGGCTCTTATAGTTTCTTTTATGGTGTATGATAAGAAGTATTCAACATCCTCAAAATAGGTAGATATCTTAATATGTATTCCATTTGAGGGAGATTCTTTAGGTCCTAATAAATTACCTAGAATCTGATGGAAATTTCTATAGGTCTAAAGTCGAAGAAACACATTTTGAGATTCATGAGGAAAAGAGAAAAGTAAGTCATTTATCATGAGATAATATACTTATATCCCTTTGGATGTAAGGGTTTTTGGTGTAAATGTAGAGACCCTAAGCTTGACATACATAGATATTACATTACTTTTTCGGAATACTTAATACATAACAAAAATAGACACATAAGGAATGTAATAGTTTAGTGTCTTTGGAAACTTGGAATGTAATCTTCTAATCGTGGTGAAAGATCTTCAACATCTCCCATAAAGATCTTCTAATTTTTGTTTCCTTACCTAAAATCTTTCTTTTAATCCTGGGAGAAAATAAAACATAAAAATGGTGAGCTCAAATGCTCAGTAAGGGTAAGCATGGATAAAATAAAACATACCATATACATTTGAACTTAAAAACATGAACATAATGTTTAAACATCAAAATCTTGAGCAACGACATAAAACATGGAAGTACATAAGGAATAGATCATAATGTAACATAAATCATGATAAAATAGCATGGGAATAAAAAAAAGTAATTGTGGCATCCATTAAGCATATGTAATGATTTCCATAGTAGCCAAGGCATTGCTGCCAATACCATCTTAGTGGACAAAGTCCCTTTCTGAATAGAGTTCACTCCTCATTCCAGTCCTGTAATACTGAACTGGATTAACTTACCATTCCAGCCATGTCTATCTCATGAGATATAAATCTTTACCCAATGTATTGGAGGGAGATATAGGTCCCGCCCATCTCATAATGAAATCATTCTTACTTGTGCCACAAAATAAACATACATCATTCATAAAAACCCAATAAATAAAATGGGTTTCATAAACATCATCCCATCATCACATAATCCATATAAAAGAAGTGGATATCATTTCATAATAAGAAAAGTGAAACCATGTAAATCATAGATAAATTATACTTGAAACATACACATATGAAATAATGTCATCTTAGATGAAAAATGGTTTTGATAAAACACTTGAAATGAATTCTTGAGGAAAATATGCTTTTTTCTTCAAAATCATTTTCTTTTCAAAAAATGTCATTCAATTTTAAAAGAAAAGGATTTTGTTGAAAATAGTCATGAAATATTTTGGAGGAAGCTTCATGAAAATAAGGCTTTATAAAACTGAAAAAATCCTTTCATGTCATATACGTTAAAAAAACATTCTTCTCGTACTTTTGTCGGAAAAGTCAAAAAGTACCTTGTAGGGTAAATAAAAGAAAGATTCCTTCCATACCATTGGGTAAAAGTCAAAATGGGGAAAAAGGACTTTAAACATACATGCAACCATTTTTAGGAAACATGGACATGGATGATAACAATAACCCTAGTAAATACTTACGAATAAACAATCTCGGATAAGAACGAGATTGGAATAGTTATCCCTTACCTTAGGTCCGATATACTTCATACTTATCTGAAACTCCTGTATAATGATTTAAATAATGTCATTTACTCATTATAGAATCATATTCATTGTTATGATATCATATATGTTTCGCTTCTGACTTTATATTACCTGTTCTTTCGTAAATTCCATGTTAAAGCAACGTTTTGGGTAAAATCATTTCATTTATCGTATGTGTTTCGACATGTCGTTCTTGATATTATTACTTATATCCTAATGTACATAATTCCAGAATGTAAAACATGATTTATATATAATATATATTCATCATATACATTTATATTATAGATCTATAAAAAGAATGGAAATACACTGTTCATGGAGACAGTAGGTCGTACGTACCAATGAACGTTGTTTTCATTTCCTTATTGAATTGAATGAAATTAAATAGATGAAATACACACATATATATATAAATAAATCCAGTAGCATTATTATGTCATATATTTCATTATTATTCATTATATATACTTTATAATCATTCTTGAATGGTTAATCATGGAATGTGAATCTCATCGCGTCGTGGAGACGGTATTCCGTACGTACGCACGAGTGATGATATCATTCCCATGATCGTGGAATTGTATTAAAGTGTATTTATAATATTACAGAATCAATATCACTTTACAATAATCATATATATTCATTACTTTCACCATTATACCCATCCAAGTAAGGTGGTGGTGGAAAATAGCTTACACCACGGTGTGGAGACGGTATTCCGTACGTAGGCACGCGCGGTGATTTTGTTTTCCGTAGGATGGATAGATGGTGAAATATGGTTGTTTCATACTTATTATAAAATATCAGTATATTAGTGATACTTATGTTATTACTTCATAATGAAACCACTAAATAAGAAGAAGTGGAAAAAGAAATAAAGTTGAAAGAATCGGTAACGTACATTACCTCTTCTTCGAAGCGCCTCTTTGAGACCTCCTCTTAGGGTACTAAAATTGGTCTTTGAAGAATACCAGGACCTCTAGGTTGTTTCTAGGGAAGTGGAGAATATAATTTTTCAGGGGTTGGCCGAGCTTGAAGGCTCAATGTGGTGTGAGGAAGAGAGGGAGGATGTGCCCTTTTATAAGGGAGGAGGGGGGCACCTTTGGAAAAACTGAAAATATTATTTTATTATAAAGTCATATTTGGTTTTTAATAGTGCCAAATTGATTTATTTAGAATATAAGGTGGGTATGGGTCGAAATACTCTCATATAATATAATTTAGTCAAGTTTAGGTTTCTATTTTAACCTTATCATTTAGATTTAACTTTAAGTTAAATAATTTTACTTTTACAATGTCTTCTTGTTTTCGTACACTATAAGGTTAATAAACTTATAATAAAAAGCCAAAAGAACCCCCACGTTGTTTATTATTAATATATATAACCATATCTAAGTCATTTGACATAACCTTATATTTTTAAGTATAAAATAACAATTAATAATATAATATTTTTTAAAAAAACTATTTTATGTCAATTTTGACACTATTTGGTAATTGATTTTTTTGAAAATCATAACAGAATTATTACTTCGAAAAAAGTTAATTAAATTAATAATAACATGTCATATTAACATATAAAATTATTATAATTCATAAAAAGTCTCAAATTACATTTATTTGAGTATTTATAACATCAATTATGTAAATATTTCATTAATAAGATAATTACTGCATCATCATTGTGTCATAAATAAACTATATTATTTAATGTCTAAAAATTACAAATAAAATATCATTAGGTAGTAAATAGTTTTATATTTCTAATGAATTTTTATAGTAGAATTTATCTTATGTATAACCTTATATTAAAAATGATTTAGTTATTAAACATTGATTTTAACTATTTTAACCCTTCTTTAAATAAATTAATAATAAATGTCCTAATCTAATCCAAGTGGGCCTAAATGGACATATTTTATTCTTAAGGTTGTTTGTGGTCTAATTATACTTATACAATAGAATTAGGACATGTTTTAGGGTAATATTAATATCATTTGTACCCTTAATTATCCTATTTACTTTTAATCGTGGTAAATAAAAGTAAAAAGTTATTATTCACCAAAAATTATTTTCATCTCATTGAACCACATTTTAGTCATTGATATTAACCATGTCTCTTGGAGTTTTGAAATTCAATTCACAGAAGTGGTAAATTTTCATTTAAATGAAAAATTCAGTTTTTTTAACTACCACTAAGTGGTTTCACTATTCATAGAAAATTGAAGTTTTTCAGAAAAATACCAAAAATTCAGCCTAAGAATTATTTGATATTCCAAATTCAAAATTTATGTCTATTTTTCAAAATTCAAAACATAGAAGTGTCATTAATTAATTTTAAAATTAATTCCCATTATCAAAACAAATAGCGTATTTTTAAGAAACAATAACTATCAAAAGATTGATACTTGTTTATGTCCAATTTCAAAGTGAAATTAATTCCAATGACCAACATTGGATTAAATGGTAAAAATATATTCTAATTACACTTTAAAACAAAGTAAAAAGATAATCTATCCAAATAAATTATTGTGATGAAAAAAGTTGTTTTTAATAAAAATATAGCGTGTTTTTACTATTCATTAAAATATGAATGTTATCAGAATAATATGAAAATTTTATCCAAAGTAAATTTTTATATCCTGATTCCAAAGAATAATTTTATTTTGTCAAATTTAGCTTATAGACATGTCAAAAATAAGATTTAAAGTGGGTGCACCATCAAAAGGCGGGAAAACTGTATTTTTTTAAAAATACTTATTTTACTCGAAAAAATTGATTTTATTCTCATAAAATGTTCTAAAAAATGTGTAAGATGAATAATGATGTTATAAAATTCAAAATTTAGTTGATAATATTCATAACGGGTAGTTCATATAACATATCGTTGTTTAGCGAAACTCAGTATTGCATACAACACAAGCTATCGTGGAAGGTCATAATTGCGTGTAATGCAAGCCAAGTCAGGGATGCGTGTTGTGGAAGCTCCTTTTGGTGTAGCGTACAAAACAAGACATTAATGAAATTAAAAGAATATTTTTCATAAAATCTTGGGGTGTTACAGTAGATAAAGAGTGATATGGAAACATTGAAATTTTCAGATGTCTATGTCCTTGATTATTCGGTAAACAAGAGAAAGTTCAACCTTATGGGGTTCATCTTCTAGAAAATCAAGAAGCTCAAATCTGGTGGCATAAAATCCCATCTGATCATGTTTCATACCATTATTAGTAGGTTTTTTATAGGGTTATGGAGCTTATGTAATGTTTCAATAAATTCAGATATGTCATCCTTGAAGGAGATATTAATCAGTAAGGATACAATAAAGAGGCCAAAGTTACGATTCAATCCTGAATCAAATTTTTTTCAGAAACATACGGATTCTATGAAATAAAAGGAAGTGGTGGAAGGTATTGACAAACCTTCATATCCATACAAGTCAAATTCGAATAAAATAAAAGTAGTAAAGACTACAACTCCAAAGTCATTAAAGAAACAAAATGTTGTATACAATGAGGTTTCTGCTGAATGGAGAAAGAAAAATCAACAAATGAAAGAAGTGGATCATCGGTTTGTATTGGATACTACTAAAGCCTTAACATTAAAAGTATGGTCTAAAGAAACTTTGAAAGAAAAATAGAGAAATAATTGAATAAATAAGAGAAAGGTCGAAGATATTGACATTTATAGTCTTCTCAGAATAGTTGAGCAACTAAAAATCAGAATTGAAATTAGGGAGCCATCTGTTAAGACTTAATCGGCTCCATCAGTAAAAGGGAATGAGAGATTTTTTTGAAAAATCAGCTACACAATCTCTTTCTCAAGAATATAAATAAGAAGAAGTATATCAAGAAGCATAAGGGGAAGAAGAATAGGGACAAGAATAAATAAAAGTGGAAGAAAAGAAGATGAAAATAGGAGAAGTCATACCGTGAAGTCATCTAAAGTACCTTAATTTATTTATACATATATGGATACTCATACCTCCAGGAAATTCTCTCAAAAGGTTTCCTCCAAGAGAGTCATTCAGATTTATGATAAAGAAGAAGAAGAACAAGATAAAGAATTTTATAATAATCAGAACAATCCGGCTCAGGTGATCGGCACTGAGATTCATTTTGGTGATCTCCCACAACACACTGAAGACACTGATTCCAAATAAACCATAACTATGAATGGAATTTAGTACATTGAATAGGCATTGAATAGAATGGAGAAGTTGTTAATGTTACTTCCAAAAGTTGATGTAGGGATAGAAATTCTTTAAAATGCTTATAATGATAGAACAAACATTGTCAATGTTTTGATGGACAAATTTCTAAGTCTTGAATCTGATTTGAATATTTTCAAGGGACGCGATGATGATAATAGTAAGGCTTTCAATAAGGTCATTAAGTGGTCTTACATCATTGATGAAAGCCTCCATAACCATCTAAACAAGCAAGAAGAACTGGTACACTTTGTAAATAAACTCAACTCTCTCTATTTAAAGTTGATAGATGATTTGAATGAAAAACTTAACAACATTAAAATACCTGGTACTTCAAAAGGAGTGGATTCTTTAGATCTTGGGTTTTAAAAGTAAATATTGGAAAATAAGAGTAATAAAAAAATTTACACTCAAATAGAGTTTCTATCTTATAAAAATCTTGAAAACACAGGAGGGATGATTTCAATAACTAGAAATAAAGACTTAAAACTTGGGAATAAATTAATCAACTTCATGAATTTAGGATCCTGATGCATGAAATGATTATTTCTAAATAGGATGAGAAGCTGACAGCTCATAAAGATTCTCATAAAAAACTCATGGAAGACAAAAAGGACTTCAAAAAGATGAATCTCTTGATTTTTATTATTTTGAAAAAATAAAAGGGAAATGAATGATGTTTGAACTCTTGCTGTAATAAAATTTTGTTTCAAGTAACAATTATTGTTTCGTATGTTTTTTCTCTAACATTTTGGAGGAAATAAAAACTTTCCCTTATTCTTTTTGAAAATCCCAAAGGGGAGAATGGTTTTTAAAAGAATAATTTTTATGAATGCCCTATTAAGGGGGAAAATTCATGTGAAAGTAAAGAGAATATGATCCCTGAGGTTTTGGTTTAAACTGAGGGAGGAATTGTTTTTCTTTAGTATCACTTTTATAAGAGTTATTAAACTTGGGGGAAGAGAAGTTATTTATTGTTTGTTTTGTTTTGTTTTGTGCTTTCGAAAAAAGGGGGATATTATTGAGTCAAAAAGTGTTTCGACTTTCCCTTCAATCATTTTTTTTGGAAATCAAAAATCACACATGTTGTAATCACATAAATTTTTTATCACGTGTTTTGTTTCACAATTGTAATCACTCACTTTGTCTTTATTATATATTTCATTCTTATCATAATAATGTATGGAGTTCACTCACATTGTTTTATATGTTGTTTCAAAATCCTAACCAAATTAGGTATTGCATTATAATCATGAATCATAACCAGATTTTGTATTTTATTATGATCTTGAATCGTCACTAGATTATTTATTAAATTATAATCAGGAATCATAACCAGATTATGTATTGCATAATAATTAGGAATCGTAACCAGGATAAGTATCAGATCGTAATCACCCACATCGTAAGCACAAATATCATAACCAGGTCATGCATCGTAATCAAATATATCATAACTAGATCATGCATCATAACTATGTGCATTATGACTAGGCTATGTACCACATCATAATTATGTATCATAACCAGGTTAAGTATTGTATTGCAGTCATGAATTGTTACCAGGTTATGTATTGTAATATTATTTATGCATTGTATTCAAGTATCATAACGAGTTTAAATATCGGGCATCATAACCATGTTAAGAATCATAACTAGCTTATAAATTTTAATCATGATATGAATTGTTATCATGATAATCCTATAAAAAAGTTATGTATTGTACTTTTGAATTTCATTAAAGACTTATCATAACTCCAATACCGATTGTATGTTACTCATACTCATAGTTTCATATCTTTTCACACACTATTTTCTAACCTAAAAGGATGTTGTTGATTTGGTTGTTTACCAATCAAAATGAGGTCGTGTATTCTATCTGTTTTGACTATTTTAATGACTGGTTTCCAAGTAACTCTGATTTTTTCTAAGAAATATGACCATTGGAGAAAATATTACCATTGGAATCTGAGGTCTAAAAATATGAGGTCTTTGGAACTAGAATATACAACTTTTTCATCTATCAAGTTCTTCAGAGATATGCTTTGACTTCTCTCTTTCTTCGTGCAAAATCCTTGAAGATACAAGAAGTGAACATTTTGTTCCATGTTATTGTATTTCTATAAGTTTTTGTTTATGATTTGTGTGACAGATCATTGTGATAATGGTAGAGGGCTTCCACGGATGAGAAGATGTGTTGCCGATCATCGTATCAAGGGATTTTAATTGCTTGAAAGATAGAGGTTCTTATTACCTTGTTAATCAAGGGCTTATAGGGATAGGAAGGTATTCATGCTGATAATCATTTTGAGGGCTTACCAAGATGGTTGTAAGACATGACTTTTATCATTGGTGAAAGGATACCCTACTCTTTAGGATAAAAGAATTGTAATAGCTTTACATTTCTGGTGCTATTTGTATTATAAAGGGAACTGTTTTATTTCCTCTTTCTTTTCATATTCAACTCTATTGTAATGGTTTCAATTATAATTAATTCTCTACATATTTTTTTTAGTGATTCTATATGTTTTATGGTAGAATCATTTATTTTATTATTACTCTGATTATTGTATTCAATTCAAATATAATAGTTTTTCATTACTTATGGTATTACATTGTTTCATATCCATCCGATCCTAGACTTATAAAGTCATTTTTATTGATTTTGAATTGTATTAGTTTAAGGCCTCTTAAACTAATTTCATTCTTAATTGTTTAAATAAAAAGTTTTTAATCCTACAATTCACCCCCTCTTGTATTGTGTCATCTAATATACATATACATCTTTCTTACGATCCAAAAATTATTTCATGGATAGATTTTGAGTGCCATTCCATATAGGTTTTCTCTATAGATTCATTACAAGCAGTGTGCATCCAATAGAATCTAATGCTTCTGTACGGAAATAAAAATATTTTTTAAGTATTCATTAATGTTCACTAGCCTCTCATAATACACGATGGGTATGGTTACATGTCCATTATTTTGGGCATTGGCCTTTGAGTGAGGACTATTTAGTGAAATCCAGTCTAGTGTGATACCCCTTCAATTTCCTACATATACTAGGGCATTTGAACTTGATGTTATTGCAGATATCTTTCTATCGAGAAATTTTATATAGTTGTTGTTGAATGATGTCACATAATAGATGAGACTTTGTTAGGGGTAATGCGAGGAAGAAATAAAGATCTTTACTTATGAGATGCTTTAGGAGTTGATCCTAAAACAATTGTTACCTGGTTCATGGATCTCATAACATTTTAGTCTGCTAAGGGAGTAGTAATATTATTCTTCTGACAGCTAGGTAATTTCCACCTAGGATATTCAAACCCACCATATATGTGATAGAGATATAGTGGATGGACCACTGACGAATAGACAATGATAGGAGTAGGGAGTTCCATTAGGTGTTAGATATGGAATAGGAGTAGAAAGATAAGTTGGTGGTGGTTGATAGTTTTATATATTGTTTCCACCACCCCTAGGTGTTTCTAGCTAGGATTAGGGTGTCGGTGGATAGGGATGGGTAATGCTACAGGTGGTGGAGTTTTATGACCCTAAGGCTCAAGGAATGGTTAGAAGTGTGATCTATGTCTTCTCTAGCACACCTGTAGTACTAATAGATGTAGTCATGCAACACTTTTTCTTTATTAGGAAACTCAAGATGGGGGAAATTGAGTTCCAATAAAAATTTCAGTGAAAAGGTTTATTTAAAATATTGCCCCAATTTAAAATATAATAGGCCAATTAGCCATAGTTGTAAAATTATAATATTATGACTGTTCAAATATTTTCATACAAGACTGATTAATTCTCAATTATAACAATACAAGATATTAATAAAACTTTTTAAACTACTAAAATAAGGTAAAAAAGTTATAACTAATATCCAAGACTAATTATCAAAGTAAAATTTAGTGTTATGAAACATGAGTTAAAAATGGAGAAAGAATAAATTGAAATTCATAGTGGATAAAACAAGTGGTTTAGTCTCAATCCAAGGCACAATCCACTCCACTTGGTGATCACCTACAACCAAGAAATATATATAAAAATATTTGATCCACACCTTGGATCAAGGTTAACAACAGTACATGAGACTATCCAGGTCACAAGACCTCTTCCACTATTCTACGTCGGAAAACTAACAGACAGGTCACCGAGAACCCCTTCCACCATTATAAATGGTTTAAACAAGGTGTATAAAGATATTTGAGTGTGGATATATTGTATCCCATAGTTTAGTGAAGGAGAAAGTGTGCGTTCTTAATATAGATACACACACTGCTTGAAAAGTAATGAAACAGTACACAATAGGGAAAAGTGAAACAAGATAGAGTTTAGAAGGATCTGTTTTTCATTAAATATAGATCTGGACTCCTTAGATGCAACATTTCAATGTTCAAGTCCTCTTCTAAAAACAAAATGTCATTGGTCAATTGATTTGGTTTTTAGTGCAGTGAGATGTTCTTCTTCTCCTTTGAGTTGTTGCAAGGATACTTTCAGGATGGTTCTCAACAGATTCTTTTTTTTTTATATTTAGTAGGAAGTGAATGTTTTTCCCTCGGTGTATTCTTTCATTTATGGGTGTTCTTCTCTTTTTTATGCATTCCACTACTACTACACTTTCTGATCAAGTTCCACCCATTATATTTTATATTTTGGTGCAGCTGTTGGATCCAACAAGGTGCATTATCTCCACACCTCGTACCTCGTATCGTCTAATGACAGGTCTTCAAAAGATCATTAATTATGCCAGTGTCATTAAATGACTCAAATATGACCATTAGAAATAACTTTTAAATTTCATTAGAAAAGACAGAGAAATGGTTAAGTATGGAACAATGTCACGGTTGCAGGGACACAATCACGGTGCCACAATCTGTGAGGGATAGTCACAATGTGATAGTTACAATGTGTAAATCACGATGAGACAATCCTGATGAGACATTCACGGTGAGATATTCATTGTGCCATAGTTGTGTTGAGATCTAGAACTGGTAGCATAGATACGATGTCTGGTCCTTTGTCAAAATTCTTAATGGTGTCTTATTATGGTGTCTGGGAAATGGTTTCCTAGAAATGGTGTCAGGTCCTTTGTGAAAATATGGAACTGGTAGAAAGCTTATAGTGTCACATACTTTGTGAGAATCTAGAACCGTTAGTAAGCTTACGGTTTTGAGGACTTCACCAAATTTCTGTATGTTTTCTTATGAATCAATATTCATAGAATGGATTAAGATTAAGCATAATCATACAAAAACATAATAGAACAAGATTAAACGTAGTTTACAAGATACAAACATGATTTTTTAGATTCTGAATCATGATCTTGTGAGACTTTAAAACACAAGTTATAAGAGTGTAAAACATGATTTGTATGAATTAAAACATGAGGAGTCCAAAAATATCCCAACATGATTTGTGAGCATTAGAACATGAGGAGTCCAACAATATCCCACTTTTTTATGATAAACAATCATAAAATTTACAATTCAAATATTTTAGAAAGAAATAAGAATATTACTTATCAAATCAAGATATTAAAGAATATATGTAATATATATCTTAAAGGGTAATTATTTTCCTTTATGTCTCCTTCTTATTATTTATCCCCCTTAGAGAATCAGTGATGATATGTTCTCATCTTTAAATTCCTTGGTATTATTTCTCCCCCTTTTGGGATTATCAAAAGGATAGAGAAATATAAATAGAAAATAACAAGTGAAGAAACAACAACTGGCCACTTTCTATTAAATAAAAGGTCAAAGTCCAGTAAAAGGAAAGAGGAAAATACAATAGATCCCTATCAAAATCAACATTCACCTCTCAATAGAGTCCAAATACATGAATTTTTATTTTGTGGGAGTCATTAGATAGAGAATAAAGAGGTGTTGAAGTAGAGTTGGTACAAGAAGTAGTTAGGGAAGGTAGTGACACTCCTTCAATGATAGAAGGGTCAAGGGTAGGTCTAGTGGAAGAACTAGGAAAAGGTTTCTCAATGATTATAGGTCTGCTATGGCATATAGATAGAGCAACATATATGGTCACAGGTGAAAAAGAGGTGGAGGAAGACGGATATGGAGCAGAATATAGTCCAAGCCTCAAAGGAGATACTGTAGGAGACACAATTATTGTACTCTAAACATGGATATAAGGCTTCCATAAATTGATAAAATCTGAGATGATATCTCCACTATACCACATGGACCTGTCAAAGTCATCCTTGTTTTCTAGGAACTTATTCAGTGTTGGTGTGAATTCCTTGATCTTCTACACTTGATCCTTAAAGGCTTGAGTGATTGTAGGTATTTTCAAATTCTATACAATATACTAAAAGTGATTTCTCGACTCATGATTAGAATAAATTCTCATAAAGTATAAGTCCACATTCTTAGAGATTTATTATTGATCATTAGTGGAAGATTTTGAATTTACCCTCACCAAATCGACTACATGGTCACTGTTCTTGATGACAGTAGAGAGACTTTCCTTATCAATGCCACTAAATACTCACTGAATATATTCTCAAAAAACTTATATGATAAAGTCACTATCTATAGGCTGAGATGGAAGTCTATAGGTAGGTGAAACTATAAATGATGATGTGAGAGACTTAAGTTGATTTAGAACCCTTTGTAAACAACATTCGCAGTCACTGGTCAACAAATTGAGTCCAACAACAAGCCCACACATCTCATTGACTATCATGGTGTTGTTCTCAAAGACCTTTTCATACACGGTAATCATGATTGGTTGAATTAGAGACACAACCTTCTGTTGAATTGTATCAAAATCATCTTCACTAATATGAGAAACCAAATCTTGACTTGTCAGAAAGACTTTCTACAAATATTTAACCATAATTTTTGGAGATTTCACCTTGTCACTGAAAATCTTGTTCTCAATCCAAAATTCTAGAATTTCATGAAGCATCTTCAGTTGAATCTACTAAATAATTTTCCCTAATAGTGGTGTAGCATCCCTTTCACTGAGATTTTTCACATGTGCCAATTGAGACTATAAAAACTTCCCTAATCCAGACAATAAGTGTTCTCCAAAAACATTTAGATCACATTAACTAAAAAAATCAGAAGATTCTTGAGAAGATTAAGAAATACGAACTGAAATAGGTTCATATTCCTTAGAAAGAGATACTTATTTGGAAGAAATTGGGTTCAATTGAAACATAGTAGAAATATATATCCCTTTTACTAATTCCTCTTGGGTATTAAACACATAAAAATAAATGGGAAACCTATATCAGATATCCATAGATCTTTGATCAATAGTATTTGGAATTTGAATACTTTATAATATGGGGTGTTTCTCCCCCTCAACAGGTGTATCTCTTCTAGGACTGTGAGATTCTGTCTCTTGACCCATTTCCAATTTTTCAGCCCTATTAGGTTCACATATGTATTCCCAAGCTAACCGAAAACCATATTCTATTCATTCCTTAGCAGATAAGATTACTTCAGTTTCAACCTGTTATTCCGACTATTCCACAACATTTGTCTCTTTCTCTATAGCATGCACTTTATCTTTAACATGATCTTCATAAATATTAGTCTATTTCTCTATACTAACATTTCCTTTAAAAGCAGTTTGAACCTTTTCACTTGCATCAAAGTGACATCGAGAGAGAGGTGAAATATCTAGATATACTCTCACCAAACCTTCACTAACAATATCTTCTATTTCTTCATCCAAATATTCCACAATCTCATCATCTTCTAATCCAGTATCAACTACATTTTTAGTTCTGGAGGGATTTTCAACCAGATTAAAATCCTCATACAACCTATCATTATCCAAAACCCATAATCTTTTCCTTGGATTTTAGTTAATATTTATTCTCCTTAAAATTTCCTTAGAGATACAGAAATCAAATTTCTGAAGCACTTCTATATTCTATCCAATGACAACTTTGTCTAGATTAATAGAATAAATGAACCACAAATTGAAAAGTAAGGTTGAAATTAATGTAGTTTTGAGGATATCACACATGTGAAATATAATATACATACCCAAGTTGATTTTGTGTCTATTTTTCAGAAGATAAATAAAAAATACATCCTGATACTTAAGAGAGGAAAAATATTCATTTTTGGACAAATGAGGTGTTGAATAAACTTGAACAACAACCCTGACTCACATTCAAACTCAGCAAAAATTAGAATTATCTCCTTCTTATTTGTAGTCAAACATACCATAGCCTCTTCAAGACTAAAAACATCACAAAGTTGAGAATGACCTCTTTGGAAGTCGTCAAGAATTCCTTTATGAGGTATTACTTGGCAATAATCCCATAACCTTGTAGAAAAAGTGCATCTTTGACTATTTACATGGCTCATAACCACAAAATCATCCTTGGAATTGAAGGAAAACTGAACATACTAATAGAACTCAAAAAACAAGCCTTCGGTTGATGGGTCTTTTCTCCTTAGTAAACCAATCCAACCACCATTATTCTTTTAGAACTATTTAAACCAAAGACATACTAGAAAAGAGACACATCACATATATTCCCTTTTCAAGTATGCCTTTGCGATCCTCAAGACTAGGGTTTAGTGGTTTTTCGAGCATTACAACAGAAGCCTTATTCGTTTTCTTCTGAGACCTATGCTTTCTAAGAGTTGATGAGGATGGATTCTTCATCGTGGACATTCAAAGCGGGCTTATGAAAGATGAGAAGGAGGTAAAGCAGTTTCAAAGAGACATAGGGTTTTGGTTTTGAGACAAGTGAGCTTGAGATAAGTGATGCGATTAGTATTTATCATTTAGGGAGTTAGAACAATGTGAAAAAAATGCATTAAAAAGAAATAAAACAGTCAATACAGAAATAAATGTTAAAAAATAAATTATAAATAATACAGTGAGACCGGTATTGGAATTCACAATGTTAGTGTTACTATGTGACTCAAAGTAGCACGACTGAAATGAATGTGACAACGATCAAAGACAACAAGCTGATGTTCTATGACAATGAATTCTAAAGTATTATTAACTTTTTGATAATGATCTCTCAAAAATTGATGTCTTACATCAATATTATTTTCTATAGAATGAGAAAATGGATTCTTTGATATGTTAATAGCACTTGTGTTATCCCAATTTATAAGGACATACTTGAATTGATATCCGTAGTCTAGCAAGGGGTGTTTCTTCTACAAAATTTTATCCCAACAACCACCACCACTTATGTATTCAACTTCAATAGTAGATAATGCAACATAATGTTTCTTTTTTACTACACCATGAAACTATTCACTTTCCCAAAAAGTGACATGTTCCTGTGGTTATTTTTCTATTTTACTTACAACTACCAAAATCAGCATCTGAATAGATAACCATGTTAAATGATTGTCCTCTAGGAAAAATAGTCCTATGTTGGTATTATTCTTGAGGTATTTAACAGGAAGAAGATGTTACAATTTAGGATTTTCATGATAATGAGCACACATACAAACACTAAACATAATATCATGTCTACTAATAGTCAAGTATAGTAAAATTCCAATAATTCCTCTGTAATTGGTTTGATCAACCAATTTACAATTCTCATGAAGATCCAACTTATAGGTGGTACTCATTGTAGTATCAATAGTTTTATTATTATCTAAAACAAATCATTTTTTAAGATCTTTTGTATATTTACTTTAATTTAAAATAATACCTTCATTATTTTGAAATATCTGAAATAGAAGAAATTATTTTATTCACCAATTAAACTCATTTCAAATTCATTTTTCATCATCATTAAAAAATAAATACATAATTTTTTTTGAAGATATGAAAATTATATCCTCAACATAGATTTGAACAACTAAAACATATTTATAAGTTCTTTTCATAATGAGAGTAGGATCATCTATTCCTTTTGTAAAACCTTTGGAAACAAAAAAAAACTACTTAGTCTATCATACCAAGCAATTGGAGCTTGTTTTAAACCATATAAAGATATTTTTAATTTAAAAACATTATTTGGAAAATGAGGGTTTCAATAACCAAGGAGGTTTTCAAAAAAACATCCTCAACTATATACCCATTTAGGAATTCAATATTGACATTCATTTTGTATAGTTTTAAACTTAGATGTGTTTCATATGCTTTAAATATTTTAACGGGTTTAAGTCTAGAAACTGGTGAAAAAGTTTCCTAATAGTCAATCCCTTCTTCTTTACTATAACCTTGAGTAGCTAATCTAGGTTTATTTATTACTATGATGCCAGATTTATAAACTTAACACCCATTTAGTTCCTATGGTCAATATGTATTTAGGTATATCCACAAGTTTCGAGTCTTTATTTATTTGAAATTGATTTAATTCCTCTTGCATACCCATCAGCCAAAATTCATCATTGATTACCTCTTTGATGTTTTTAGGTTCATGCGGTGACAAGAAAGCATGATGTTCATCTTAGTTTCCCAGAGGATATCTAGTATGTGTTCCTTTATCTAAATCTCCGACAACAACATCTATAGGATGGTTCTAAAAGATCTAGAAAAATAAGGACCGGTAATTTCATATTCTTCAACAGGTTCAGGTACCTTATGGATCAAATTTAGAGAATTTCAAAAACTATAAGTATTAATGGATTCCTTCCTAGAATGGTAATAAGATTTATCATTGTTTTTCATATTTGAAATATCATACTCAAGATTTTCTAGAATGTTCTTAGGTTCACGTGGATATGGTTAATTAAATTTGACATGTAATAATTCTTCCACACATTTGATTCTTTTATTAAAGAATATATATGATTTACTCGAAATTTAATAACCAAGGAAAATTACTTTATCACTATTGGATGAAAATTTCTCAAGACTATCCACAACATTAAGGATATAGGCTTTACAACCAAAAACATTGAAGTAATTAACCTTGGGTTTTCTGTTGTTCTAGAACTCATAGAGAGTTCTATTAAGGATAGGTCAAATTAAGACTCTATTGATTATATAACATATCGTATTCATTGCTTCTACCCAAAATTAGATAGGCATGTCATATTCATTAAGCATTATTCTAGCTATTTCTTGTGTGGTTCTATTTGTTCTTTCTACAACACCATTTTGTTGAGGATTCCTATGGTAAGAGAATTTATGACTATAGACATTTTTTGAGAAAAAATATTCAAACTCTTGGTTTTAGACACACGAACATTGTCATTTCTTATGTTTCTAATTCTAAGACCACTAACATTTTGTACTGTCCATGTATACTTGGTAAAATGGGAACAATATTCACCTTTGTAAGCCAAAAAAAATGTCCAAGTATATTTATAATCTTCACCTTTCTCAACGATATAATCCTTGACAATGCAATGATATTTGTCCCAGCATATTAGATGGCTCCCATAAGGCTTTGTCAGCAGAAAGTGTAGTTGGAAGAGTTGAAGATAAAGGGAATATTTAATCCTTGTTGTCGCTTTAGGAATCAACCATTTTTTTCACTAAGAAGGCATATGGGAGTTTGAGATTTTCAATCAAATATCCAATCTTGAATTAGGTGATGAGGAAAAATAATTATCAACTACCTAGTGTCGAAAATATCCTCATCCATTTGAGAGGGACTATATGCTTCTTGAAGATTGACCTTAGACTGAGTTATCAATAGATCCAAGTATGAGACATGTACATATAGAATATGGAGTTATGATTCCTGTATAGTCATTATGAGAATATGTTGATGAATTTCAATGTGATGAATACTAGAATAGTTTTATGGGACTCATGAACTAGATCTTTAATCCCATTTTATATTGGTTTGTGGCAGTCCTCAAAGAATATTTCCTGGTGTACTTGGTGCATGATGTGGATCAGGTAAGACACCTAGGGATGGTCCTAGACATATTTAAATAGAAATTAAATTATTATAATCTATCAATGTATCATTTTTGGATTCAATAACTCCACTTTCTGATACATTTCATCTTAGAAGTGGGATTAGCAGTGCACCCGAAAATGGTTGAGGTAGTTCTAACTTGGGAGCCACCCAAGAGCATGATTGAGGTAATGAGATTTATTTAGTTGGTAGGATACTATAGATTATGTATGCCTGATTTCTCTAGGATATTGGAACAATTTATATCTTTTATTTGGAAGTGGCAGCCTTTAATGTGGGAAAAAGTTTCTAGTAGTATTTTTTGGAGTTGCAGGAAAAGTTGATGAGTGCCCCTATCATATGACTGCTAGGGGAGGGTGTTGAGTGTATAGTGTTATACAATTCATCAAGGACTGGATTTTTATATGTTCTGATCTTGATACATGTACTAATCGCCTATGGGTCCTGAAGGTTATGTCTATATGAGTTGGACTACATGACCCATGATCTATAGTAGGCAGTGATGGCCATCTCCCTTAAGATGTGGTGACACTACCTTATGGGTGAGTGCTTTATCATCTATTTTGACCAATAAAGTATCAGTTATATATTCTTGTAGAAGGATAATAAATTTCTATAGAGTAAATGGCTAGATTTCCTCCATGATTATGACTTTGAGATAGTTTATACTCCCAAGAAGGGAAAAGTGGTGGTAGATCATCCCGTCAAGAGATCTTGATCACAATTATTGAGCAAGGCATCATAGTAGTTATCCCGGTCATAGTTTTCTGTAATGGATGAAGATAGTACAACTTACCACCAATCAATAATCATTTACCCACCACTTCATTATCATTTTATGTATGATTAACATATAAATATAAATTGTGATACCTTACATGCACAGATATCCAATGCATGTGCTCATGAATGATTTTATGAAAGTGGGGAGAACATAATCTTTTTATGAGGATAAAAATTGGTACTATTGATATTGTGTGATGTTGGTTTGATATATTTCCATAAATACACCATATTATTAAATCCATATGTGGTGAATATGTACCAATACATTTGGAATTAGTTTTGCTGGGTAAGAATGTAGAAATGTGTAGCAGTGTTTGTAACCTATTACCTCACTAGTCAGTAGGCAAAGGCCGAGCACTAGGTTCTATTGGCTATATCTCAACCTATTAGGGTGAAATTATGGAGGTGGTATATTATATATATTGACTTCATGATGAGGTTACCATGATCATACAGATTGCATGATTCCATCTGATTGATCATAGGTCGTACCAAAATTTCATCCAACTTCCTAGAAATTTATGGGAAGCATTCAGTGGAGAGATTATGGTTGATTTATGTAAAATAGATAGTTAATATTCATGGATTTACCTTGATGATCATTTTAGTACCTGAATCTTGCTTCAAATCATGATTATTGAGATGATTACAAGAGAGAATTGTGATTCAATTGCATTTGAGTCTGACGTTTCATCCCTAAAAATATAGTCTGAATGGTTGAACCATTCATCTTCAAGAGGACATAACAGGGGCTTGGATCTAACACTTTTTCAATAATTTTTAGGATCACCTACCCTTGGTGGAGTTTTCATAAAATAATAAATACCATTACAGCATCAAAATTGCAGTATTCAAGGCCATATTTGGGAGACCATACAAGTCAGCACTATGTTTTACTATCCTAGGTGATTGAGCACTCATGTAACTAGATTTGGTACAAGTGATTAGAAATAATGTGAAGATAATCAAGCAGTGGATGAATACTTCCTTGATCCATCAGAAGTCTTATGTAGACTAGTGGAAAAGGCCCTTGGGGTTCGATGGGGGAGACCATATATTCCTCATGGTCTAACCTTGACAAGGATTGTAGATATTTTGTTGGGATGGAAATTTATCTTTGAGTTTAATTCTAAATTTATTGACACTAGATGGGGTCTATGAAGTTGAATACCTATTAACCCTACTAGTAGAGTTAGATACATAATGTCTTCTATGTGTTCAATTGGGGTGGTGTGTGCACATCCCATCACATGTTATTGACTAGGTGAGATGGACATTGAGGGTGGAAAATATTTTTTTAGATTACCTAGTAGAGATCAATGATTTTCAAGGGATAATTCTTATAGGGTGATCAATTCATTTTTTCTTATCTTGTGAAAATAGGGGAATCTTCCAGAGAGCACTTGGGAGCGGGAGAACCAAATGCGAGCCTAGTTGCCAGATCTTTTTTATAAGTTTTTTTAATTTTAGGGTTGAAAATACCTAAGGTGTTGAGAATTTAACATCCTAGTTTCTCCCTGGAAAGACTTTTGAATATATTTAGAAATATATTAAAAGATTGGTGTTGAGTGTAACACCCCAAGGTTTTGAAAATAAATATTAAATGCATTTTATAATCTATCCATTAAACACAACTTTTCTTGTAATGTGTTTTGAATTTTAAAAAATTGTTATCTAGAGTTGTGACCAGTAAGTCATTTGGAGCCTGATAGAAAAAAATTGATTTTTTGTGAATAGTAACATACCCTTATGAATAGTAATATGAATAGTATGATGACCCTTATGAATAGTAAAAATAATTTTTTTTTATTTTCTTATGGTAATAAGATGATGATATCTTTATAAATTTTTTAATGTGATATGAAACTAATTATACCTTAAAAATTTTATTTTTGAAATTTAATATGATTTTATATAAAAATTAAATTAATAATATTTAGAAAATTATTTTTTAAAAATGGAGTTCATTTTTGAATGCTACACGACGAAAAATGGAAGGGTTGAATTTTTGGGATTTTTCTAAAATACTAGATTTTTTCATGAATAGTAAAAAATATTTGTGAGTTTTCGGTAGTTTAATGACATCATAAGGACATAATAAAAGACCGGTAGACTTATGTACAGTAACATATGACATGAGGTTCACCAAGTGGCTAAAACCATGGGTAAATACTATGGGCAAGCCCATGGTTTGGCAAAAACCACTAATAAGGCGTCCCATTGAAATTATTAAAAAACTTCCTCTCTTTTACTATAAATACCCACTCATCCATTCGGTTTCTTTCATTAAAAATCCCTCATACTCAAATATCTAGTGGTTTTACCTCCCTATGAGTCATCCAAAGGTTTCCTTATTCCCCCAATATAAGGCCCCAGCCTTAAACCTTACTTAATCTTGAGTTATTACAAGATAACACATTGAGGATCTTTTCAGGTTTAGAGTTTTAGAGAATTAGATCATGAAACCTTCATTACATTCCACATTTAAACAAAGTGGTTACATAAAATATAGAATTCATTCTTCCCATCAACGGAAACATATTTAAAATAAAACATGGATTCTTTCTTGACACATCCTTGACACTATCATCACATCATGTACCCTTCCCTTGACCTGTGAAAAACATTTCAAAAACTTGGGATGAGCATAAAAATCTCAGTAAGGGATATAAAGATATGGAAATGAAACATGAGTACATGTATACATAAGAATGAAATCATACTTTACCCATAAAACATAGGCATATCAAATCATGAATAAATCATAGAAATCATAAGACACAAAAGGTAACTTGAGGCATTCATAACATTCTTACGTAGGGAGTAACCCTCTTGGTTACGTTTTGGAACACCCATCACAGTATATTCCCTAAATCTCTTTGGAGAAACCTCAATGTTTCACTCCTTCGCGTTACCCAATGCATTGGAGAGCTATATCGGGCTCACCCGCCCTTAGTTTATCACGGAACCACCCGTTTTCATAACAATGCCCAAGAACCATAACATAAATGTGTCACATAAAACATGCATAAAGGAAACATAACATTTCCACATTTCAATCACAATATAATATTTTATTATATTGAAATAATGAATCCATTCAAAAAGAAACCATTTCCCAAAACCATTTAAAACATTTAATAAAGAGATTTTTGAATCAAAGTGTCCCATACCACCTTGAAGCTTAAAATTTTAAACCATTAATATCCATATAAATAAATCCTTAAAACCATTTTGAAAACATGGATATTAATAAGAACAAATAATTAAAACATTTATAACGATATTTTGGTTAAAGGGGTTTTACCAAAATTAGAGACACTTGAATACAATAATTGAGGAATAACATTTAGTCAGAAATTTATAATATCATGAGAATAAATGGATTCATGATATAATACTCCAAAGGAAAGTATATAAACCATATAAGAGTGAATTGGTGCATAACAACAATGAACCCTCAATAGAAATGTCAAATGTGATGAAATCCCTTATAAAGAAGGTATCCTTAAATTAAGGACAAATAAATCTCAAAAATATGTGTGAAAAATATAAATACACCCAATCTAAGTGGATATTAAGTGTAAAACAATAAAAGGACATTCACACATATTCAATGGATGACATATTCAATGACTACATGTTTAACCCAAAGAAATCGAAATTGGGTTAAAAAGTTCCCTTGACAGCCTAATGGCATCACATCAAAATGAGTTGATGAGAGATAAAAAGTGTATCTCATCACATGGACATAAAATTTACATCAATAAGGATATATGAGAACATATCCCAACATAACAATATGTAAATTAAAAGACCCAACAAAAGAAGTCTTTTAAAAAAGAGGAGGGTGAAAGGTTCCCTTACCGACTTGGGTATCTTTCAAAACATACACCCCATGAAAGAAGGACAATAGATCATTGATGTAAATACTCATAAACGAAAGTATATTACACAAAGAGTAGTGTAATGGGCATTACATACACCACTCAATGGAATTTGTGGCAAATGTAGCATAAATCTCACGGGAATCAAAGTCAGATGAAAAATCCCTTACGAAAACTCGGCACCCTAACGGCGCCACATAAAACTTCCGAATATGGATTGATGAGATCAAATAGGGTATCTCATCACATTACAATAAAATGTACAGAAAGAGGAATATAAAAGAACATCCCCCAACATTAAAAATAGGAGCTTAAAAGAAGTGACATAAAGGAGAGTACATAAAAAAAAGAGGTTAGATCTCTTACGAAAGTTCGGCAGCCTGACGGCGCCACTCAAAACCTCCAAAATGGATTGATGAGAGAGAATAGGGTCTCTCATCACATGAACATAAAAATTACAGTAAGTGTAATATAAAATATCATCCCAATAACAAGAATTATGAGCTTTAAAATTAATGACATAAAAGTGTGTACTTAAAAAGAAAGAGAGGAGTAGGATCCCTTACCTCGGGTCCGACTTGACTCGATCGTTCTTTAACGTCCTGAATAATAAACTTGAGTTAATTTCTACTTCGTTAAGAACCTTTTTCAAGTTAATTATTACTTTTATATCACTTATTACCATGTCATAAACATTATGTAATCATTTAAGTTAATAATATTTGTTTTGCTGATATTTGGTTCTTAAGTCGAAAGTGGACTTCTTACAATTACATGTTGTTCGTGTAGCCAAATGTTTATTATATCCAGAATTGTATTCATGATGTAGATATCATATATGTCATATATATCCAGTAAATTCATGCATTTATAACATTACATAATCATTTAGTGGTAAGAAATGAAATGCACCGTTCATGGAGACGGTAAGCCGTACGTACGCATGAACGCTACTTTCATTTCTATTTCGTATTTTATAGAATGGAATAATAATGATATAAAGGTATATTATAATTCCAGTATAATATCATATATAATATCATAGTTTCATCCTTTTTACGTCCCACATATGGTATTTAGCGAATCAAATCACTTTGAGGGGGCGGTAGTCCGCACTTCCTTAAATGAAGATATCGCGTTTACCCATAATAGAAACCATAAAGGTATGCCCAAAATGAAAAAAACAGAAGCATAAGGAAAACATAAACATATTATATATAATATATAAAAATAGTGACATCATAATGGCCACCTTTGAAGGTGTTAAATGAGTATTGAACAATCATCGTTTCGGGAGGCAGAATTTCGCCATCCACGGAAACCGTATGTTCTTTAACCATTTAATGTAGTTGTGTGAGAGTGTAGCTCGAATAAATCTTATAACAACATCCTAGTATATTTAAGATACTTTTTTTGTTACAAAAAAAGTAAATAAAAATAGTTTAGGGGGTTGGAGAAGCAAAATAAAACAAATGAACATGAGAGAATGAATTACCTTTAAAAGTGTAACTCCTTTTGAATTGAGCCTAAAGGAATCCTTTGAAAGGATTCTGCCCAAAGGTAATCCTCTAGGATGAGGACAGGGATGTGGAGAGAGTATATGGTCAGGGTTTGGCTGAGACAAAGGCTTGAGGAGTGTGTGAAATGAGGTAGAGGTGGGGGCCTTTTATAAGAGGAGAGGAGGGGCACTTTTGGAAAGTAAGAAATATTACTTTATTTGAAAATGTGTTTCGGTTTTTAAAAGGTCCAACATTGATATAATTCATGGATAAGGTGATAAGGGTTCTAAATCCACCCATACAATAAGTTTTTTACATGTTTAGGTCATAGAGTTTACATTATCTTCTCATTTTATTTAAATCGTCAGATAATGATGTCATCGCTGCATCATTATGATGTCATAAATAATTTAATTTATTTAATGTCTAAAAATTATAAAAAAATTACTATGATGTAGGAAATCTTTTTATCTTTCCAATGACTATTTATAATAAAAAATATGACTTGTATAACCCCACGTTAAAATTGTTTTATTAAAATATATCATGTTTGTGTCATTTTTACTTTTACATTAAATAAAAAGTTATTTATGTCATTTCCCAACCAAAGTGGCTCCATGGGGTCCCCAAGTTGACCCATGGCTTTTATGGGTCGGCCATTACACATACAATGAGGTTAGGACATGTTTAAAACTCATCTTATTTTATTAAAGCATTATTTTTACCTTAAACTACACTAATTACCACTAATCGCGATTAAAAACTTAATAAGTTACTATTCACCAAAAAATTATTTTTATCCCATTGAACCAAATTTTACTTCTTAATGACAACCATGTACGTCGGAGTTTTGAAATTCAAAACACAAATATGGCAAAAGTTCATTTAAACGGAAAAATCAGTTTTTATAAGTACCACTTAGTGGTTTCACTATTCATCAAAAATTGAAGTTTTTCAGAAAAATCCCAAAAATTCACCATAAGATATATTTGATATTCCAAATTCAAAAATGAAGTCTATCTTACAAAATTCAAAACATATAAGTCAGATTAATTAATTTAATAATTAATTCCCGCTGTCAGAGCAAATAGCGTGTTTTTATGAAAAAATAAGTATCAAAAGATTGACACTGGTTTAAGTCTGTTTTCAAAGTGAAATTAATTCCAACGACCACTATTGGATTTAATGGTAAAAATATATTCTAATTTCACTTTAAAACCAATTCAAAAGATAATCTAATCATATAAATAAATTATATTAAAAGGAGGTTTTGAATTAAAATACAACATTTTACACTATTCATTAAAAAAAATGAACTTTATCGGAAAGATGCCAAAAATTTACACAAAGTAAATTTTGACGTCCCGATTCTTAATAAGAGTTTTATTTGGTCCAAAAGAATTTTTAAGTGTGAACAAAACTATATTTAATGATGGTTCAACATCAAAAGGTGATAAGTGAACCTTTAGTGAAAACTAGGGCATATACGCCTAAAATTGAATTCTTTCCGTATTTTAAGCCTCTATCCTTTATTGGATAAATGTAAAAACATTTAAAAACATTTATAATCATATTTTTTATATTTCTATCCATTCCCGCCATTACAATGGCTACATGTTAACTACCATTTAAAATAATATTATTTTATTATTAGAGTGCAACGTAGGATTCCCAAGAAACTCGTTGTTGCGTGTTGGGTACGCCATCGAGCATAGCATCCCCTTTAAAGTCATATTAATATTTTATTCACAAATATGGACAAATATGAAAATGTCATATTCTTTATTTACCTGGGGTGTTACATCCTTCCCCCCTATTGGGAATTGCGTCCTCGCAATTTTTAAAATTGAGCTTGGAAACATCCTTGAACCTCCCACATCGGAACAAGAGTCGGTAAAACAATCACTTTAAAAATAAAGAAAGATAAGTACAGAGGTCACCCGAGTTAACCCATACTAGGACTCCATGTAGGAAAACATGGAAATGGAGGAGAAAACATAGGGTCATGTTCTGATGGAGAGAGATAGAAAACATGTTTAGGAGAAAGTTAACAATAAGAAAATCACAAACTTGTGATGGGTTAAACGGTGTTGGGTTCCCCATTAGGAAAAGTTAATAGACAACATTTTTGTTTTAAGTTACTTTTTATTGAGGAATTTATTCATAAGGAAACATAGTCACTTATCATGTTGACTTTCAACTTTTACTAGATTCCTTAATCAAACTCATATTTTTTCCAAAAGACGAGTATTTAGGGAGACTTGTTCGCATTAAGAGTACTATAATCAAATTATAGAGAATCAACTAATCCACAAAAGAGAACTATATACATCCCATGTCTTTAGGCTTTAACCAAAACCAAAACCAGAAAGGTTAGTACAAGGTCAGATAATCCAAAAAAAAGGATAACCCTAAAAAGAAAATCTATTCTTAATCTCAAAATTTGTCCAACAAAACACAAAGTTCAATGAGGACCATCCGATAAAAAATTTGTACATAAAATTATTCAAAGTAAACCAATATAAGATTGAAACCCAAATATTTTAAGGATTTAGTCATATAGTCTTCCAAGTTAAATCGTGACATTTATCTCCAAACAACATCAGTTTCTCCTAAAGTCTTGCATTGAAAAGTAATTAACCTAATCACATATCCTCCATAATAGGTTAATCATTTTCATAAATAACCCAAAATAAACTTACTATTAATACATAAAATCATATAACTAGAATGAATCAGTCAAACTAACCAGGGACTTCACGTGGTCCAGTGGTAGGCGATAAATACCAGTCGCACTTTGGTTGTGGGTTTGATTCCCGCAGCTTTGTCCGACGCGACGGGATGTCACCCGGTCTGCGTGTTGTCCTTTTTCCAAAACCATATAATTATTAAAACATTCCCCAAAATGAGATAAAATATTCATATTTTAACCTCAAGTTTATCTCATGCCTTTCATTTTCCAGCATATCATATAATAACCCATAATTACCTCAAAAGTAAGGATCATATAAACTCTAATGGTTACCTTTATAATTATTACCTGAACTTCCACATCGATTGGACATCTCGTACATGATGCATTAAAGATCATACCAAGGTTCAAGTGGTTGATCATGACTCCTTGATAGTTGGTTTAGAATAACCACGAGTTTCCCCATTGAATCCCCCATTTTATCTAGTATCTTAATCATAGAACCACCACAGTTTCCTTCAACCCTCTTGTCTCTTTGGTGCCTGCTAGATCCATCCACTCACTAAGAACAGAAATGTCAGTGTGAGTATATCAACAAAACCATCATGTACTAATGAGTAAGGTAAACACTAAGATACACTTACTCATTCACTTTATCTAAAACTAGGACTCTTTCTGAAATCCTAACCATTATGGTAATGTCACTTATGCTTAGAGAATACCCTAACCTCTAAAGTTATCTAAACCGACCTTTGATACCAACTATAAGGCCCCAGCCTTAAAACATACTTAATCTTGAGTTATTACAATATTACACATTGAGGATCTTTTCAGGTTTGGAGTTTTAGATAATTAGATCATGAAACTTTCATTACATTCCACATTTAAACAAAGTGGTTACATAAAAGATAGTATTCATTCTTCCCATCAACGGAAACATATTTAAAATAAAACATGGATTCTTTCTTGACACATCCTTGACACTATCATCACATCATGTACCTTTCCCTTGACCCGTGAAAAACATTTCAAAAACTTGGGATGAGCATAAAAAAGCTCAGTAATGGATATAAAGATATGGAAAGGAAACATGAGTACATGTATACATAAGAATGAAATCATACTTTACCCATAAAACATAGGCATATCAAATCATGAATAAATCATATAAATCATAAGACACAAAAGGTAACTTGAGGCATTCATAACATTCTTACGTAGGGAGTAACCCTCTTGGTTACGTTTTGGAATACCCATCACAGTATATTCCCTAAATCTCTTCGGAGAAACCTCAATGTTTCACTCCTTCACGTTACCCAATGCATTAAAGAGCTATATCGAGATCACCCGCCCTTAGTTTATCACGGAACCACCCGTTTTCATAACAATGCCCAAGAACCATAACATAAATGTGTCACATAAAACATGCATAAAGGAAACATAACATTTCCACATTTCAATCACAATATAACATTTTAGTATATTGAAATAATGAATCCATTCAAAAAGAAACCATTTCCCAAAACCATTTAAAACATTTAATAAAGAGATTTTTGAATAAAAGTGTCCCATACCACCTTGAAGCTTAAAATTTTAAACCATTAATATCCATATAAATAAATCCTTAAAACCATTTTGAAAACATGGATATTAATAAGAACAAATAATTAAAACATTTATAACGATATTTTGGTTAAAGGGGTTTTACCAAAATTAGAGACACTTGAATACAATAATTGAGGAATAAAATTTAGTTAGAACTTTATAATATCCTGAGAATAAATGGATTCATTATATAATACTCCAAAGGACAGTATATACAACATATAAGAGTTAATTGGTGCATAACAACAATGAACCCTCAATAGAAATGTCAAATGTGATGAAATCCTTTATAAAGAAGGTATCCTAAAATTAAGGACAAATCAATCTCAAAAATATGTCTGAAAAATATAAATACACCCAATATAAGTGGATATTAAGTGTAAAACAATAAAATGACATTCACACATATTCAATGGATGACATATTCAATGACTACATGTTGAACCCAAAGAAATCGAAATTGGGTTAAAAAGTTCCCTTGACAGCCTAACGGCATCACATCAAAATGAGTTGATGAGAGATAAAAAGTGTATCTCATCAATTGGACATAAAATTTACATCAATAAGGATATATGAGAACACATCCCAACATAACAATATGTAAATTAAAAGACCCAACAAAAGATGTCTTTTAAAAAAGAGGAGGGTGAAAGGTTCCCTTACCGACTTGGGTATCTTTCAAAACATACACCCCATGAAAGAAGGACAATATATCATTGATGTAAATACTCATAAATGAAATTATATTACACAAAGAGTAGAATAATGGTCAGTACATACACCAATCAATGGAGTTTGTGGCAAATGTAGCATAAATCTCACGGGAATAAAAGTGAGATGAAAAATCCCTTACGAAAACTCGGCAGTCTAACGGCGCCACATAAAACTTCCAAATATGGATTGATGAGATCAAATAGGGTATCTCATAACATTACAATAAAATTTACATCAAGAGGAATATAAAAGAACATCCCCCAACATTACAAATAGGAGCTTAAAAGAAGTGACATAAAGGAGAGTACTTAAAAAGAAAGAGAGAGGTTAGATCTCTTACGAAAGTTCGGCAGCCTAACGACGCCACTCAAAACCTCCAAAATGGATTGATGAGAGAGAATAGGGTCTCTCATCACATGAACATAAAAATTACAGTAATTTTAAAATAAAAGATCATCCCAATAACAAGAAAGATGAGCTTTAAAAGTAATGACATAAAAGTGTGTACTTAAAAAGAAAGAGAGGAGTAGGATCCCTTACTTCAGGTCCGACTTCACTCGATCGTTCTTTAACATCCTGAATAATAAACTTGAGTTAATTTCTACTTCCTTAAGAACCTTTTTCAAGTTCATTATTCCTTTTATATCACTTATTACCATGTCATAAACATTATGTAATCATTTAAGTTAATAATATTTGTTTTGCCGATATTTGGTTCTTAAGTCGAAAGTGGACTTCTTACAATTACATGTTGTTCATGTGGCCAAATGTTTATTATATCCAGAATTGTATTCATGATGTAGATATCATATATTTCATATATATCCAGTACATTCATGCATTTATAACATTACATAATCATTTAGAGGTAAGAAATGAAATGCCCCGATCATGGAGACGGTAAGCCTTACGTACGCATGAACGCTACTTTCATTTCTATTTCGTATTTTATAGAATGGAATAATAATGATATAAAGGTATATTATAATTCCAGTATAATATCATATATAATATCATAGTTCCATCCTTTATACGTCCCACATATGGTATTTAGCGAATCAAATCACTTTGAGGGGGCGGTAGTCCGCACTTCCTTAAATGAAGATATCACGTTTACCCATAATGGAAACCATAAAGGTATGCCCAAAATGAAAAAAAAAGCTTAAGGAAAACATAAACATATTATATATCATATATAAAAATAGTGACATCATAATGGCCACCTTTGAAGGTGTTAAATGAGTATTGAACAATCATCATTTCGGGAGGCAGAATTTCGCCATCCACGGAAACCGTATGTTCTTTAACCATTTGATGTAGTTGTGTGAGAGTGTAGCTCGAATAAATCTTATAACAACATCCTAGTATATTGAAGATACTGGTGTTGTTACAAAAGAAGTAAATAAAAAGAGTTAGGGGCTTGGAGAAGCAAAATAAAACAAATGAACATGAGAGAATGAATTACCTTTAAAAGTGTAACTCCTTTTGATTTGAGCCTAAAGGATTCCTTTGAAAGGATTATTCCCAAAGGGAATCCTCTAGGATGAGGAGAGCTATGTGGAGAGAGTATATGGGCAGGGGTTGGCCGAGCCAAAGTCTTGAGGAGTGTGTGAAATGAGGTAGAGGTGGGGGCCTTTTATCAGAGGAGAGGAGGGGCACTTTTGGAAAGTAAGAAATATTACTTTATTTGAAAATGTGTTTCAGTTTTTAAAAGGTCCCATATTGATATAATTCGTTGATAAGGTGATAAGGGTTCGAACTCCACCCATACAATAAGTTTTTTTACATGTGTAGGTCATAGAGTTTACATTATCTTCTCATTTTATTTAAATCGTCAGATAATGATGTCATTGCTGCATCATTA
The DNA here is from genome assembly GCA_963277665.1 of Viscum album. Lineage (NCBI taxonomy): Eukaryota > Viridiplantae > Streptophyta > Magnoliopsida > Santalales > Viscaceae > Viscum > Viscum album. The sequence goes on from OY728121.1 coordinate 1,301,365,330, forward strand.
TGATGTCATAAATAATTTAATTTATTTAATGTCTAAAAATTATAAAAAAATTACTATGATGTAGAAAATATTTTTAGCGTTCCAATTACTATTTATAATAAAACATCTTACTTGTATAACCCCACTTAAAAATTGTTTTATTAAAACATATCATGTTTGTATCATTTTTACTTTTACATTAAATAAAAAGTTATTTTAGTCATTTCCCAACCAAAGTGGCTCCATGGGGTCCCCAAGTTGACCCATGGCTTGTCTTGGTCGGCCATTACACATCCAATGAGGTTAGGACATGTTTCATGCTCATATTATGTTATTAAAGCATTATATTTACCTTAAACTACACTAATTACCACTAATCGCGATTAAAAACTTAATAAGTTACTATTCACCAAAAAATTATTTTTATCCCATTGAACCACATTTTACTTCTTAATGACAACCATGTATGTCGGATTTTTGAAATTCAAAACCCAAAGATGGAAAAATTTCATTTAAACGGAAAAATCAGTTTTTATAAGTACCACTTAGTGGTTTCACTATTCATCAAAAATTGAAGTTTTTCAGAAAAATCCCAAAAATTCACCATAAGATATATTTGATATTACGAATTCAAAAATGAAGTCTATTTTACAAAATTCAAAACATATAATTCATATTAATTAATTTAATAATTAATTCCCGTTGTTAGAGCAAATAGCGTGTTTTTATGAAATAATAAGTATCAAAAGATTGACACTGGTTTAAGTCTGTTTTCAAAGTGAAATTAATTCCAACGACCACTATTGGATTTAATGGTAAAAATATATTCTAATTTCACTTTAAAACCAATTCAAAATATAATATAATCATATAAATAAATTAGATTAAAAAGAGGTTTTGAATTAAAATACAACATTTTACATTATTCATTAAAAAAATGACCTTTATCGGAAAGATACCAAAAAATTACACAAAGTAAATTTTGATGTCCCGATTCTTAATAAGAGTTTTATTTGGTCCAAAATAATGTTTAAGAGCGAAAAAAACTATATTTAATGATGGTTCAACATCAAAAGGTGATAAGTGAACCTTTAGTGAAAACTAGGGCATATACGCCTAAAATTGAATTCTCTCCGTATTTTAAGCCTCTATCATTTATTGGATAAATGTAAAAACATTTAAAAACATATATAATAATATAGTAGTTATTTCTATCCATTCCCGCCATTACAACGGCTACATGTTAACTACCATTTAAAATAATATTATTTTATTATTAGAGTGCAACGTACGATTCCCAAGAAACTCGTTGTTGCGTGTTGGGTACGCCATCGAGCATAGCATCCCCTTTAAAGTCATATTAATATTTTATTCACAAATATGGATAAATATGAAAATGTCATATTCTTTATTTACTTGGGGTGTTACATCCTTCCCCCCTTTTGGGAATTGCGTCCTCGCAATTTTTAAAATTGAGCTTGCAAACATCCTTGAACGTCCCACATCGAAACAAGAGTCGGTAAAACAATCACTTTAAAAATAAAGAAAGATAAGTACAGAGGTCACCCGAGTTAACCCATACTAGGACTCCATGTAGGAAAACATGGAAATGGAGGAGAAAACATAGGGTCATGTTCTGATGGAGAGTGATAGAAAACATGTTTAGGAGAAAGTTAACAATAAGAAAATCACAAACTTGTGATGGGTTAAACGGTGTTGGGTTCCCTAGTAGGAAAAGTTAATAGACAACATTTTTGTTTTAAGTTACTTTTTATTGATTAATTTATTCATAAGGAAACATAATCACTTATCATGTTGACTTTCAACTTTTACTAGATTCCTTAATCAAACTCATATTTTTTAAAAAAGACGAGTATTTTGGGAGACTTATTCGCATTAAGAGTACTATAATCAACTTCTATAGAATCACCTAATCCACAAAAGAGAACTATATACATCCCATGTCTTTAGACTTTAACCAAAACCAAAACAAGAAAGGTTAGTACAAGGTCAGATAATCCAAAAAAAGGATAACCCTAAAAAGAAAATCTATTCTTAATCTCAAAATTTGTCCAACAAAACACAAAGTTCAACGAGGACCATCCGATAAACAATTTGTACATAAAATTCTTCAAAGTGAACCAATCTAATATTTAAACCCAAATATTTGAAGGATTTAGTCATATAGTCTTCCAAGTTAAATCGTGACATTTATCTCCAAACAACATCAGTTGCTCCTAAAGTCTCGCATTGAAAAGTAATTAACCTAATCACATATCCTCCATAATAGGTTAATCATTTTCATAAATAACCGAAAATCAACTTACTATTAATTCATAAAATCATATTACTATAATGAATCAGTCAAACTAACCAGGGACTTCACATGGTCCAGTGGTAGGTGATAAATACCAGTCGCACTTTGGTTGTGGGTTCGATTCCCACAGCTTTGTCCGACGCGACGGGATGTCACGCGGTCTGCGTGTTGTCCTTTTTCCAAAACTATATAATTCATAAAACATTCCCCAAAATGAGATAAAATCTTCATATTTTAACCTCAAGTTTATCTCATGCCTTTCATTTTCCAGCATATCATATAATAACCCATAATTACCTCAAAAGTAAGGATCATATAAACTCTAATGGTTACCTTTATAATTATTACCTGAACTTCCACATTGATTAGCCATCTCGTACATGATGCATTAAAGATCATAACAAGGTTCAAGTGGTTGATCATGACTCCTTGATAGTTGGTTTATAATAACCATGAGTTTCCTCATTGAATCCCCCATTTTATCTAGTATCTTAATCATAGAACCACCACAGTTTCCTTCAACCCTCTTGTCTCTTTGGTGCCTGCTAGAACCATCCATTCACTAAGAACAGAAATGTCAGTGTGAGTATATCAACAAAACCATCATGTACTAATGAGTAAGGTAAACACTAAGATACACTTACTCATTCACTTTATCTAAAACTAGGACTCTTTCTGAAATCCTAACCATTATGGTAATGTCACTTATGCTTAGAGAATACCCTAACCTCTAAAGTTATCTAAACCGACCTTTGATAGCAACTATAAGGCCCCAGCCTTAAACATTACTTAATCTTGAGTTATTACAAGATTACACATTGAGGATCTTTTCAGGTTTAGAGTTTTAGAGAATTAGATAATGAAACTTGCATTACATTCCACATTTAAACAAAGTGGTTACATAAAAGACAGTATTCATTCTTCCCATCAACGGAAACATATTTAAAATAAAACATGGATTCTTTCTTGACACATCCTTGACACTATCATCACATCATGTACCCTTCCCTTGACCTGTGAAAAACATTTCAAAAACATGGGATGAGCATAAAAAGCTCAGTAAGGGATATAAAGATATGGAAAGGAAACATGAGTACATGTATACATAAGAATGAAATCATACTTTACCCATAAAACATAGGCATATCAAATCATGAATAAATCATAGAAATAATAAGACACAAAAGGTAACTTGAGGCATTCATAACATTCTTACGTAGGGAGTAACCCTCTTGGTTACGTTTTGTAATACCCATCATAGTATATTCCCTAAATCGCTTTGGAGAAACCTCAATGTTTCACTCCTTCGCGTTACCCAATGCATTGGAGAGCTATATCGGGCTCACCCGCCCTTAGTTTATCATGGAACCACCCGTTTTCATAACAATTACCAAGAACCATAACATAAATGTGTCACATAAAACATGCATAAAGGAAACATAACATTTCCACATTTCAATCAGAATATAACATTTTAGTATATTGAAATAATGAATCCATTCAAAAAGAAACCATTTCCCAAAACCATTTAAAACATTTAATAAAGAGATTTTTGAATCAAAGTGTCCCATACCACCTTGAAGCTTAAAATTTTAAACCATTAATATCCATATAAATAAATCCTTAAAACCATTTTGAAAACATGGATATTAATAAGAACAAATAATTAAAACATTTATAATGATATTTTGGTTAAAGGGGTTTTACCAAAATTAGAGACACTTGAATACAATAATTGGGGAATAAAATTTAGTCAGAACTTTATAATATCATGAGAACAAATGGATTCATGATATAATACTCCAAAGGACAGTATATACACCATATAAGAGTGAATTGGTGCATAACACCAATGAACCCTCAATAGAAATGTCAAATGTGATGAAATCCCTTATAAAGAAGGTATCCTTAAATTAAGGACAAATCAACCTCAAAAATATGTGTGACAAATATAAATACACCCAATATAAGTGGATATTAAGTGTAAAACAATAAAAGGACATTCACACATATTCAACGGATGACATATTCAATGACTACATGTTGAACCCAAAGAAATCGAAATTGGGTTAAAAAGTTCCCTTGACAGCCTAACGGCATCACATCAAAATGAGTTGATGAGAGATAAAAAGTGTATCTAATAACTTGGACATAAAATTTACATCAATAAGGATATATGAGAACATATCCCAACATAACAATATGTAAATTAAAAGACCCAACAAAAGAAGTCTTTTAAAAAAGAGGAGGGTGAAAGGTTCTCTTACCGACTTGGGTATCTTTCAAAACATACACCCCATGAAAGAAGGACAATATATCATTGATGTAAATACTCATAAACGAAATTATATTACACAAAGAGTAGAATAATGGGCAGTGCATACACCACTCAATGGAATTTGTGGCAAATGTAGTATAAATCTCACGGGAATAAAAGTGAGATGAAAAATCCCTTACGAAAACTCGGCAGCCTAACGGCGCCACATAAAACTTCCGAATATGGATTGATGAGATCAAATAGGGTATCTCATCACATTACAATAAAATTTACAGCAAGAGGAATATAAAATAACATCCCCCAACATTACAAAGAGGATCTTAAAAGAAGTGACATAAAGAAGAGTACTTAAAAAGAAAGAGAGAGGTTAGATCTCTTACGAATGTTCGGCAGCCTAACGGCGCCACTCAAAACCTCCAAAATGGATTGATGAGATAGAATAGGGTCTCTCATAACATGAACATAAAAATTACAGTAAGTGTAATACAAAAGATCATCCCAATAACAAGAAATATGAGATTTAAAAGGAATGACATAAAAGTGTGTACTTAAAAAGAAAGAGAGGAGTAGGATCCCTTACCTCAGGTCCGACTTGACTCGATCATTCTTTAACGTCCTGAATAATAAACTTGAGTTAATTTATACTTCCTTAGGAACATTTTTCAATTTATTATTCCTTTTATATCACTTATTACCATGTCATAAACATTATGTAATCATTTAAGTTAATAATATTTGTTTTGCCGATATTTGGTTCTTAAGTCGAAAGTGGACTTCTTACAATTACATGTTGTTTGTGTGGCCAAATTTTTATTATATCCAGAATTGTATTCATGATTTAGATATCATATATGTCATATATATCTAGTACATTCAGGCATTTATAACATTACATAATCATTTAGAGGTAAGAAATGAAATGCACCGTTCATGGAGACGGTAAGCCGTACGTACGCATGAACGCTACTTTCATTTCTATTTCGTATTTTATAGAATGGAATAATAATGATATAAATGTATATTATAATTCCAGTATAATATCATATATAATATCATAGTTCCATCCTTTATATGTCCCACATATGGTATTTAGCGAATCAAATCACTTTGAGGGGGCGGTAGTCCGCACTTCCTTAAATGAAGATATCGCGTTTACCCACAATGGAAACCATAAAGGTATGCCCAAAATGAAAAATACAGAATATTAAGGAAAACATAAACATATTATATATCATATATAAAAATAGTGACATCATAATGGCCACCTTTGAAGGTGTTAAATGAGTATTGAACAATCATCGTTTCGGGAGGCAGAATTTCACCATCCACGGAAACCGTATGTTCTTTAACCATTTGATGTAGTTGTGTGAGATTTTAGCTTGAATAAATATTATAAAAACATCCTAGTATATTGAATATACTGGTTTTGTTACAAAAGAAGTAAATAAAAAGAGTTTAGGGGGTTGGAGAAGCAAAATAAAACAAATGAACATGAGAGAATGAATTACCTTTAAAAGTGTAACTCCTATTGATTTGAGCCTAAAGGATTCCTTTGAAAGGATTCTGCCCAAAGGGAATCCTCTAGGATGAGGAGAGGGATGTGGAGAGAGTATATGGGCATGGTTTGGCCGAGCAAAAGACTTGAGGAGTGTGTGAAATGAGGTAGAGGTGGGGGCCTTTTATAAAAGGAGAGGAGGGGCACTTTTGGAAAGTAAGAAATATTACTTTATTTGAAAATGTGTTTCGGTTTTTAAAAGGTCCCACATTGATATAATTCGTGGATAAGGTGATAAGGGTTCGAAATCCACCCATCCAATAAGTTTTTTACATGTGTAGGTCGTAGAGTTTACATTATCTTCTCATTTTATTTAAATCGTCAGATAATGATGTCATCGCTGCATCATTATGATGTCATAAATAATTTAATTTATTTAATGTCTAAAAATTATAAAAAAATTACTATGATGTAGGAAATCTTTTTATCTTTCCAATTACTATTTATAAAAAAATATCTTACTTGTATAACCCCACTTAAAAATTGTTTTATTAAAACATATCATGTTTGTGTCATTTTTACTTTTACATTAAATAAAAAGTTATTTATGTCATTTCCCAACCAAAGTGGCTCCATGGGGTCCCCAAGTTGACCCATGGCTTGTCTTGGTCGGCCATTACACATCCAATGAGGTTAGGACATGTGTCAAGCTTATATTATTTTATTAAAGCATTATTTTTACCTTAAACTACACTAATTACCACTAAGCGCGATTAAAAACTTAATAAGTTACTATTCACCAAAAAATAATTTTTATCCCATTGAACCACATTTTACTTATTAATGACAACCATGTATGTCGGATTTTTGAAATTCAAAACACAAATATGGCAAAATTTCATTTAAACGGAAAAATCAGTTTTTATAAGTACCACTTAGTGGTTTCACTATTCATCAAAAATTGAAGTTTTTCAAAAAAATCCCAAAAATTCACCATAAGATATATTTGATATTCCGAATTCAAAAATGAAGTCTATTTTACAAAATTAAAAACATATAAGTCAGATTAATTAATTTAATAATTAATTCCCGCTGTCAGAGCAAATAGCGTGTTTTTATGAAACAATAAGTATCAAAAGATTGACACTGGTTTAAGTCTGTTTTCAAAGTGAAATTAATTCCAACGACCACTATTGGATTTAATGGTAAAAATATATTCTAATTTCACTTTAAAACCAATTCAAAATATAATCTAATCATATAAATAAATTAGATTAAAAAGAGGTTTTGAATTAAAATACAACATTTTACACTATTCATTAAAAAATGAACTTTATCGGAAAGATACCAAAAATTTACACAAAGTAAATTTTGACATCCCGATTATTAATAAGAGTTTTATTTGGTCCAAAATAATGTTTAAGAGCAAACAAGACTATATTTAATGATGTTTCAACATCAAAAGGTGATAAGTGAACCTTTAGTGAAAACTAGGGCATATACGCCTAAAATTGAATTCTTTCCATATTTTAAGCCTCTATCCTTTATTGGATAAATGTAAAAACATTTAAAAACATATATAATCATATTTTAGTTATTTCTATCCTTTCCCGCCATTACAATAGCTACATGTTAACTACCATTTAAAATAATATTATTTTATTATTAGAGTGCAACGTAAGATTCCCAAGAAACTCGTTGTTGCGTGTTGGGTACGCCATCAAGCATAGCATCCCCTTTAAAGTCATATTAATATTTTATTCACAAATATGGATAAATATGAAAATTTCATATTCTTTATTTACCTGGGGTGTTACATCCTTCCCCCCTTTTGGGAATTGCGTCCTCCCAATTTTTAAAATTGAGCTTGGAAACATCCTTGAACGTCCCACATCGGAACAAGAGTCGGTAAAACAATAACTTTAAAAATAAAGAAAGATAAGTACAGAGGTCACCCGAGTTAACCCATACTAGGACTCCATGTAGGAAAACATGGAAGTGGAGGAGAAAACATAGGGTAATGTTCTGATGGAGAGTGATAGAAAACATGTTTAGGAGAAAGTTAACAATAAGAAAATCACAAACTTGTGATGGGTTAAACGGTGTTGGGTTCCCTAGTAGAAAAAGTTAATAGACAACATTTTTGTTTTAAGTTACTTTTTATTGAGGAATTTATTCATAAGGAAACATAATCACTTATCATGTTGACTTTCAACGTTTACTAGATTCCTTAATAAAACTCATATTTTTTCCAAAAGACGAGTATTTAGGGAGACTTGTTCGCATTAAGAGTACTATAATCAACTTCTAAAGAATCACCTAATCCACAAAAGAGAACTATATACATCCCATGTCTTTAGACTTTAACCAAAACCAAAACTATAAAGGTTAGTACATGGTCAGATAATCCAAAAAAAGGATAACCCTAAAAAGCAAATCTATTCTTAATCTCAAAATTTGTCCAACAAAACACAAAGTTCAACGAGGACCATCCGATAAACAATTTGTACATAAAATTCTTCAAAGTAAACCAATCTAATATTGAAACCCAAATATTTGAAGGATTTAGTCATATAGTCTTCCAAGTTAAATCGTGACATTTATCTCCAAACAACATCAGTTTCTCCTAAAGTCTCGCATTGAAAAGTAATTAACCTAATCACATATCCTCCATAATAGGTTAATCATTTTCATAAATAACCCAAAATCAACTTACTATTAATTCATAAAATCATATAACTAGAATGAATCAGTCAAACTAACCAGAGACTTCACGTGGTCCAGTGGTAGGTGATAAATATCAGTCGCACTTTGGTTGTGGGTTCGATTCCCGCAGCTTTGTCCGACGCGACGGGATGTCACACGGTCTGTGTGTTGTCCTTTTTCCCAAACTATATAATTCTTAAAACATTCCCCAAAATGAGATACAATCTTCATATTTTAACCTCAAGTTTATCTCATGCCTTTCATTTTCCAGCATATCATATAATAACCCATAATTACCTCAAAAGTAAGGATCATATAAACTCTAATGGTTACCTTTATAATTATTACCTGAACTTCCACATCGATTGGCCATCTCGTACATGATGCATTAAAGATCATACCAAGGTTCAAGTGGTTGATCATGACTCCTTGATAGTTGGTTTAGAACAACCACGAGTTTCCTCATTGAATCCCCCATTTTATCTAGTATCTTAATCATAGAACCACCACAGTTTCCTTCAACCCTCTTGTCTCTTTGGTGCCTTCTAGATCCATCCATTCACTATGAACAGAAATGTCAGTGTGAGTATATCCACAAAACCATCATGTACTAATGAGTAAGGTAAACACTAAGATACACTTACTCATTCACTTTATCTAAAACTAGGAATATTTCTGAAATCCTAACCATTATGGTAATGTCACTTATGCTTAGAGAATACCCTAACCTCTAAAGTTATCTAAACCGACCTTTGATACCAACTATAAGGCCCCAGCCTTAAACCTTACTTAATCTTGAGTTATTACAAGATTACACATTGAGGATCTCTTCAGGTTTAGAGTTTTAGAGAATTAGATCATGAAACTTGCATTACATTCCACATTTAAACAAAGTGGTTACATAAAAGATCGTATTCATTCTTCCCATCAACGGAAACATATTTAAAATAAAACATGGATTCTTTCTTGACACATCCTTGACACTATCATCACATCATGTACCCTTCCCTTGACCTGTGAAAAACATTTCAAAAACTTGGGATGAGCACAAAAAGCTCAGTAAGGGATATAAAGATATGGAAATGAAACATGAGTACATGTATACATAAGAATGAAATCATACTTTACCCATAAAACATAGGCATATCAAATCATGAATAAATCATAGAAATCATAAGACACAAAAGGTAACTTGAGGCATTCATAACATTCTTACGTAGGGAGTAACCCTCTTGGTTACGTTTTGGAATACCCATCACAGTATATTCCCTAAATCTCTTTGGAGAAACCTCGATGTTTCACTCCTTCGCGTTACCCAATGCATTGGAGAGCTATATCGGGCTCACCCGCCCTTAGTTTATCACGGAACCCCCCGTTTTCATAACAATGCCCAAGAACCATAACATAAATGTGTCACATAAAACATGCATAAAGGAAACATAACATTTCCACATTTCAATCACAATATAACATTTTATTATATTGAAATAATAAATCCATTCAAAAAGAAACCATTTCCCAAAACCATTTAAAACATTTAATAAAGAGATTTTTGAATAAAAGTGTCCCATACCACCTTGAAGATTAAAATTTTAAACCATTAATATCCATATAAATAAATCCTTAAAACCATTTTGAAAACATGGATATTAATAAGAACAAATAATTAAAACATTTATAACGATATTTTGGTTAAAGGGGTTTTACCAAAATTAGAGACACTTGAATACAATAATTGAGGAATAACATTTAGTCAGAACTTTATAATATCATGAGAATAAATGGATTCATGATATAATACTCCAAAGGACAGTATATACACCATATAAGAGTGAATTGGTGCATAACAACAATGAACCCTCAATAGAAATGTCAAATGTGATGAAATCCCTTATAAAGAAGGTATCCTTAAATTAAGGACAAATCAATCTCAAAAATATGTGTGAAAAATATAAATACACACAATATAAGTGGATATTAAGTGTAAAACAATAAAAGGACATTCACACATATTCAATGGATGACATATTCAATGACTACATGTTGAAACCAAAGAAAGCGAAATTGGGTTAAAAAGTTCCCTTGACAGCCTAACGGCATCACATCAAAATGAGTTGATGAGAGATAAAAAGTGTATCTCATCACTTGGACATAAAATTTACATCAGTAAGGATATATGAGAACATATCCCAACATAAAAATATGTAAATTAAAATACCCAACAAAAGAAGTCTTTTAAAAAAGAGGAGGGTGATAGGTTCTCTTACCGACTTGGATATCTTTCAAAACATACACCCCATGAAAGAAGGACAATAGATCATTGATGTAAATACTCATAAACGAAAGTATATTACACAAAGAGTAGAATAATGGGCAGTACATACACCACTCAATGGAATTTGTGGCAAATGTAGTATAAATCTCACGGGAATAAAAGTGAGATGAAAAATCCCTTACGAAAACTCGGCAGCCTAACGGCGCCACATAAAACTTCCGAATATGGATTGATGAGATCAAATAGGGTATCTCATCACATTACAATAAAATGTACAGCAAGAGTAATATAAAATAACATCCCCCAACATTACAAAGAGGAGCTTAGAAGAAGTGACATAAAGGAGAGTACTTAAAAAGAAAGAGAGAGGTTAGATCTCTTACGAAAGTTCGGCAGCCTAACGGCGCCACTCAAAACCTCCAAAATGGATTGATGAGAGAGAATAGGGTCTCTCACCACATTAACTTAAAAATTACAGTAAGTGTAATAAAAAAGATCATCCCAATAACAAGAAAGATGAGATTTAAAAGGATGACATAAAAGTGTGTACTTAAAAAGAAAGAGAGGAGTAGGATCCCTTACCTCAGGTCCGACTTGACTCGATCATTCTTTAACGTCCTAAATAATAAACTTGAGTTAATTTCTACTTCCTTAAGAACATTTTTCAAGTTCATTATTCCTTTTATATCACTTATTACCATGTCATAAACATTATTTAATCATTTAAGTTAATAATATTTGTTTTGCCGATATTTGGTTCTTAAGTCGAAAGTGGACTTCTTACAATTACATGTTGTTCGTGTGGCCAAATGTTTATTATATCCAGAATTGTATTCATGATGTAGATATCATATATGTCATATATATCCAGTACATTCATGCCTTTATAACATTACATAATCATTTAGAGGTAAGAAATGAAATGCACCGTTCATGGAGACGGTAAGCCGTACGTACGAATGAACGCTACTTTCATTTTTATTTCGTATTTTATAGAATGGAATAATAATTATATAAATGTATATTATAATTCCAGTATAATATCATATATAATATCATAGTTCCATCCTTTATACGTCCCACATATGGTATTTATCAAATCAAATTACTTTGAGGGGTCGGTAGTCCACACTTCCTTAAATGAAGATAACGCGTTTACCCATAATGGAAACCATAAAGGTATGCCCAAAATGAAAAAAACAGAAGCTTAAGGAAAACATAAACATATTATATATCATATATAAAAATAGTGACATCATAATGGCCACCTTTGAAGGTGTTAAATGAGTATTGAACAATCATCATTTCGGGAGGCAGAATTTCACCATCCACGGAAACCGTATGTTCTTTAACCATTTGATGTAGTTGTGTGAGAGTGTAGCTCGAATAAATATTATAACAACATCATAGTATTTTGAATATACTGGTGTTGTTACAAAAGAAGTAAATAAAAAGAGTTTAGGGGGTTGGAGAAGCAAAATAAAACAAATGAACATGAGAGAATGAATTACCTTTAAAAGTGTAACTCCTTTTGATTTGAGCCTAAAGGATTCCTTTGAAAGGATTCTGCCCAAAGAGAATCCTATAGGATGAGTAGAGGGATGTGGAGAGAGTATATGGGCAGGGGTTGGCCGAGCCAAAGGCTTGAGGAGTGTGTGAAATGAGGTAGAGGTGGGGGCCTTTTATAAGAGGAGAGGAGGGGCACTTTTGGAAATTAAGAAATATTACATTATTTGAAAATGTGTTTCTGTTTTTAAAAGGTCTCACATTGATATAATTCGTGGATAAGGTGATAAGGGTTCGAAATCCACCCATCCTATAAGTTTTTTACATGTGTAGGTCATAGAGTTTACATTATCTTCTCATTTTATTTAAATCGTCAGATAATGATGTCATCGCTGCATCATTATGATGTCATAAATAATTTCATTTATTTAATGTCTAAAAATTATAAAACAATTACTATGATGTAGGAAATCTTTTTAGCTTTCCAATTACTATTTATAATAAAAAATCTGACTTGTATAACCCCACTTACAAATTGTTTTATTAAAACATATCATGTTTGTGTCATTTTTACTTTTACATTAAATAAAAAGTTATTTATGTCATTTCCCAAACAAAGTGGCTCCATGGGGTCCCCAAGTTGACCCATGGATTGTCTTGGATGGCCATTACGCATCCAATTAGGTTAGGACATGTTTCAAGCTCATCTTATTTTATTAAAGCATTATTTTTACCTTAAACTACACTAATAACCACTAACCGCGATTAAAAACTTAATAAGTTACTATTCACCAAAAAATTATTTTTATCCCATTGAACCAAATTTTACTTCTTAATGACAACCATGTATGTCAGATTTTTGAAATTCAAAACACAAATATGGCAAAATTTCATTTAAACGGAAAAATCAGTTTTTATAAGTACCACTTAGTGGTTTCACTATTCATCAAAAATTGAAGTTTTTCAGAAAAAACCCAAAAATTCACCATAAGCAATATTTGATATTCCGAATTCAAAAATGAAGTCTATTTTACAAAATTCAAAAAATATAAGTCAGATTAATTAATTTAATAATTAATTCCCGCTGTCAGAGCAAATAGCGTGTTTTTATGAAACAATAAGTATCAAAAGATTGACACTAGTTTAAGTCTGTTTTCAAAGTGAAATTAATTCCAACGACCACTATTTGATTTAATGGTAAAAATATATTCTAATTTCACTTTAAAACCAATTCAAAATATAATCTAATCATATAAATAAATTAGATTAAAAAGAGGTTTTGAATTAAAATACAACATTTTACACTATTCATTAAAAAAATGAACTTTATCGGAAAGATACCAAAAATTTACACAAAGTAAATTTTGACATCCCGATTCTTAATAAGAGTTTTATTTGGTCCAAAATAATGTTTAAGAGCAAACAAAACTATATTTAATGATGGTTCAACATCAAAAGGTGATAAGTGAACCTTTAGTGAAAACTAGGGCATATACGCCTAAAATTGAATTCTTTCCGTATTTTAAGCCTCTATCCTTTATTGGATAAATGTAAAAACATTTAAAAACATATATAATCATATTTTAGTTATTTATATCCATTCCCGCCATTACAACGGCTACATGTTAACTACCATTTAAAATATTATTGTTTTATTATTAGAGTGCAACGTAAGATTCCCAAGAAACTCGTTGTTGCGTGTTGGGTACGCCATCGAGCATAGCATCCCCTTTAAAGTCATATTAATATTTTATTCACAAATATGGATAAATATGAAAATGTCATATTCTTTATTTACCTGGGGTGTTACACCCAAGGTCCCAATATTCAAGTTCTAGTAGTTATTCTACATGGTAGGGGAACATTTCAAGCTCCTCTTTTCATCAACACTTCTTTTATGTTATCTCTTTGAATTTCCATTCCCATATATTGGGGTTTTATATTCTATATTACTATTACTATCCTTTTTATTTCCATATTATGAGATACCCTTTTTTCCCATCAATTCATTTTATGAAAATTTAACCGAGTCCGTTATGCTGCCGAATTTTCATAAGGGATCTCTCAATTTTCTTTTATTTTCAAGTTCATTTATTTTCTTTTCTCTCCTCACCTCCTCTATCCAAATGACCATTTTAACTCTAGTATCATCTATTTAAATGAATTATTTCATGTGAATAGAAGAACCATCATCAATATTCTTACTCCCTCCCTTTTATTTTTATAAACAAAATCAATGTCCATGAGGTTCCAATTTATAGCCTTTGTGGATGATGAAGTTCCATTATTCAATTTATCAATCATTATTGGTCATGAATCCATTTAGATGGTTGATACAAAGTATAATATATTTATTATTACCAGATTAATATTCAGGAACCAGTATATGTACATATTATTCAATCATAAGATCAAACTAGTTCCTAATAATCAAAATTCCGCTTAAATAATCTAAGTGAATATCATTAATGATTCATAATTTTTCCATGAAAAAAATGGTAAAAATAGCATTAAGACTTATGTATGTTCATAAGTAATTTTAAATTTTAATTCTGTAGATTTACATCCATTCCACATGAACTCCATTACTTGAAAACAAGATAACCGATTATGAATATCAAGAAAACGAACACTCCGGAACAACAAAATTCGATATTGTAACTTATCAATAAGTACATAAATGAACTAAAAAGAATTATTATAAACTAAATACATTTATAATAAGTTCTAAATTAAGTTATGAATGACTCTAATATATATTACAGGACTTTATGTTCAAGAGGGGAACACATTCGGACTTAAGGTAAGGGTTTTTCCACCCGAACTTCAATTTTCATTCGGGTTATTTTCATTGTATAATTAACTCAATGAAATTATCATGTATTATTATATACTCATCCTGAACTCTGTGTGAGTGTTCTATATATGCACACCAACCATAATCCATCCTTATTTTATTAATAGATACTTGTTTTAAATGGATATTTCAAAATTGTTTCCGAAATACAAGTCCAATTCAAGGGAATATCTCGATTTCTTACCTATTTTCAAGGGTAATATCTAATATATTTTTAGAAACCATTATATTTATAAAATAAATCATTTTAATAAGAAAATAATATCTTACTTCACTTCTAGTTTTATATAAAGATTTTTCCAAAAGAACACTTCTTTACAAAGTGAAAGAGTATTTGTTTCAAGAATTACTCGAAGACTTTATAAGAGTATTTTCATATATTTCAAAACACTTGTGGAATATTATGTATTATTGGGATTTTATTTCATGGTATCATCTACCATATTTAATTTAATGGTTTATTATTTTTTTGGCAGTGGATGTACAATCTTTAAACGATTCACCAATTTACTCTGAATGGTTAGTGTTTGTGCTTAATGTTCGGGGAAAGTTATTTACATTTGATATATTAGTATAAATATGAATGTATATTTTGTTTATACCTGTTCATATAAGGAATTAATTGGACATAATATGTGTTGGGTGGGGCCCTCTATGGACCCATGATGCATCGGTAGGTCCCATGAGAAAAAATACGGTCTTGGTATAAGGCCATGAAAAAATGATTATTTATGCTCTTGGCTTGACGACTTGATTGTATGGTTATGTTATCCCGAATTATGCATTCCCTCATTATTAAAATATTATTTATGGTTCATGTGGTTTTTCTACTATTAGAATACCCATTATTATGTTATATTGTGACAAAATTTACTCAACTCTTATTCCTACCATAATATGATCAAGTTAATTATTTGTTTAATGAATATGTTTTTATTTATTCAACATGCCTAATGTTTATGTTATGATATATTCAACTGTATTGTTTACTCTTATTGATCATTGGAGATCACCCCTTTATTATGTTTCATTTTCTCAGGACATGAATAAGTTTATTATGAATGACATGCTGAAATAATATAAAGGTGATGGATGTTGTCTAAGGATTTTCTATGTAGTATTTTCATTTCAAGTTGTAATGTTGAAATTATATATGAATCTTGTTTCCAATAATACTAAACTAATCGGTCCATCCGGATTCTTATTCCTTTTTTATGCCAATATAATCAAATAAGGCACCAACTCCAGGCAACAGGGGTCAGGTCCTTATAGTTGGTTTCATAGGAATTTTAGTAGAAAACTCTGAAACTAGATTTAGAAAACGTAGATTAGGAAAGAGTCCCTAAGATGGTCTTTGAGGATAAACATAAAATAATGTCCTGATATATTGGTAAGTAATAGATTATTTGGATCATTCTAGCAATACATCCCTATCTGGATATGAGAAGGTAGAGGCGGCTACGTTACAGATGTAACTAGGAGTGAAAGCTCCGACAAGGAGTTTCGGGATTGACACAGGGTATCTTGGTACATGAAAACGGGTCTTGCTACACTCTTGGTTACGACACTCTCGGGGGATATGCTTATGATAATTCACATTTTCTTTTAAAAAGCCATTATGATGGATTTAAATGTAATTTTTTCCCAAAGAAACCATTTTTGTGATTATGGTATTATCCATGTGTAGGATTTTAATTTATGCTAGGTTAATATTATACATTATGATTCCTAACCTAATATTGTGTATTCCATTATATAGAAATGGAACCTAGTGGAGGGAATGGAAACTGCACGAATGCACGTGTCCCCTGTTGGGATTTCCCTCTAATGCAAGATAATGATGTTGGCTCTGGTGCTGTGACTGGTGTTGAGAAACTTATAACTATACTGGGAAAACTTACTCTGCTTATGAACTATATCCTTACCCATAAGGATCATATAGATCCTCCATGTGGAGGAACTATGTTAGATCACTTTATGCGACAACAACCTCTATCATTCAATGAGACTACAAACCCACTTTTTGCTGAACAGTTGATAAGTTCCCTAGAGAAGAAATTTATCAATTTGGGTTGTAACAAAAGAGAGAAGTTCATTGTGACACAACAAGATTCCATGGTATGCTTCTCTTTGAATAATACAGTAGCATGTGTTGTATGCAACTTTGAGTTCTAAAACACACCACAACCAATCAAAATAGCCGTTATGAATAGTAATACCCACTTTTTGAAATTTTATACATTTTATCTTTAAAAATGGACTTAATTTTTTGATTCAGAATATCAAAATTAGTTTAGGGTGAATTTTTGTTATTTTTCTGAAAACTGTCAATTTTTTATGAATAGTGAAAATAACTAAATTTTAATTTAAAAAAGCTTTTTTAAACGAAATAATTATTAGTGATAAATTATGAATTTGAGTGGTTTAAAAGTATATTTAGAATATATTTTTACCATTTAATACAATTTTGGTCATTAGACGTAATTTTACGTTTAAACCGGACATAAACAAGCGTCAATCTTTTGATAGTAATTATTTCTTAAAAACACGCTTTTTGTTTTCACAGCGAGAATTAATTTTAAATTAATTTCTACCACATCTGTTTTTTGAATTTAGAAAAATAGATTCCATATTTAGAATCAGGAGCTCCTAATTGTGTAAATATGTAACTTTTATT
This sequence comes from Viscum album, assembly GCA_963277665.1. Lineage (NCBI taxonomy): Eukaryota > Viridiplantae > Streptophyta > Magnoliopsida > Santalales > Viscaceae > Viscum > Viscum album. The sequence continues at coordinate 1,301,383,420 of OY728121.1, forward strand.
GTCATACATTTTGAATAATTACTTCGGTAAAAATTTTATTTACCATGGTTAAAGGGTAAATCCGGTAAATAAGGGTAAACAAATAATATTATAATAATAATAATAAATTATACTAAAACGTGTCCTAACCGTATTGGTTTATACATGTCCGACCATGTGCATCTTTGGGTCGATTTTGGGACCCCATGGATCCACTTGTTAGTGATAATGACACATTATATTAATTAAGTTAAAGTAAATACAAAAATGACACAAGCATATATCTTTTAGCAAAATAATTTTTACACACAGTTATATATGTTATATTTTCAACTATAAATGTTAAATAGAAATCTAAAAATATTTCCTACATGATGGTATTTTATTTATATTTTTTATACAATTAATAATTAAATTTATTTATGACACAATAATAATGCAGTATTTTCCTTATTAATGAAAGAATCAAATAATTAGTATTATAAATGTTAAAATAAATATAATTTGATTGTTTTGATGCCATTCACGAATTTTATTAGTTAATTTTACATGTTACGATTTCTTAAATTAATTTTCTTTGAATTAATAATGTTGTTAAAACTTTAACAAAAATCAATTATTAAATATTGTCAAAATTGACATAAATGAGTTTTTACAACAAATATTATATTATTAATTTATATTCTATTCCTAAAAAACTAAGGTTCAGACAAATGACTTATATAATGATAGGTGTATCATTAATGTACCACTTGGGGGTCTCTTAGAAGTATATAGTATGTTTATTAACCATATAATATAAAAATACAAAGTGATATGGTAAATGTCAATCTATTTAACTATGAGTTAAATATAAATGATAAGGTTAATATAGTGACCTAAACCTGTCTAAAATATATTTGATGAAATTATTTCGACCCATACCCACCTTAGAATTTGAATAATTCATTTTGGAGCCATTAGAAACTGAATATGAATTTATTATAAATTAATACTTTATGTTTTTCCTAAAAAGCCCCTCCTCCCGCTTATAAAAGGACACCACTTATAACCAATTCTTCATAGATTAAAAAACTTTTTGTTTGGACAAAATCTTCCCTCATACCCTCTAACCTATCCTCCATTAATCCTAGAGGCCTCCCTTTAGTCATAAATCCAACCTAAGGATCCCCTTTGATCAAATGAAAAGGAAGAACCCAAAGAAGAGGTAATGTATTCACCACACTTTTTCAAGTTCCTTTCTTCTTACACTTCTTATCTCTTTTTTTAATTATATTCAAAAATAATAAATCCAATATCTTATATATACTATGATGTAATTATAAATATGGTACAAACATATTTAGTATTCTATCCATCCTTTGAATGACATGTCACCATACGTGCGTATGTACGACCTACTGTCTCCACGTCGTGGTGTAATTGTTATTCAATATATTATTATTTGGATGGGTATTACAATGACGTATAATTCATGTAAATAATAAATATAACATGATAATGATTCTGTATATATGATATACCACCCACTTATATATTATTTTAATATCAAATGAATGATATTATCGCTCGTGCGTACGTACAGATTACCGTCTCTATGAACGCGATGTGATTCATTCCCCATCATATCCATTCAAGACTAAATTTCATTTGATGACTAAAAATAATATTTAGAGACATGATATAATTCTGTATATGAATAATATAAATCCCATCCATAACAAATATGTCTCACATAACAAATAATATAAAGTAAAATGAATCAGTTACCACCCGAAATGACGATAATACTAAGATATTATCAACAAATAAATGTTAAAAGATCATATATGATATCATATTAATGTATATTATTATTTTATAATTCAATTAAAATTATTTCAACATTATACAGGAGGTGAACCTACCCTCTACCAAGGAAAAATTACAAAGTAAGGGGTTTATTTTCTCACTTTTAATTTCGTGAGATTTCCATTGTTCACCACTTATTTATTGCATGTGGTGTGTGTACTGCCCATGATTGTATTAATTGTGTAATATACTTTAATTTATGGATATTTACATCATAATTTTATGATCCTTATTTCATGGGTGTATGTTTCGTAAGTTACCAAATCAATAAGGGAGTTTTAAATTTCAATTTCCACTCATTCGGCTTTACGCATACTTCATTGATTATTTTACTTCGTGATTATGTGTGGAATCACTATTCATTTTCTTATTTCATAATTTTCACTCCCCTTTATATGGATATACTTTTGATACACATAATCACTCCATTGATAAAATCTCAATTCATCTATATGAACTTGATGAGAGTAATTTTAACTCAATCTCCATTTTTTGAGTTAAATATCCAATTCATTTGTGTTGTTTTTACAAGAATATGTGTGAATGTACTCTGATTGATTTACAGTGAATATCCAATCATATTGAGTGTATCTATATTTTTCACACATAAGTATATCGTTGATTTGTCCTTAACCTTAGGATACGACCTTTATTAGAGATTTCATCTCAATTTACATTCCATTGAGACTTCTTTATTGTTATACACCAAATCACTTTTATATGGTGTATATAATGTACTTTGACATAGTATATAATGGATCCCTTTATTCTCATGATATTACAAAGTAATTATTACCTCAATTATTTTTATTCAAGTGTATCTCTCTTGGTTAGTAACTCTAACTAAAATATAATTTTAAATGTTTTAAAGATTTATTATTCTAAATCATTCTCATTAATGTCCATGTTTTAAAAATGGTTTTAAAGAATTATTTATATGGGCATTAATGTTTTAAAATTAAAATTCCTTTTAAAAGTTTCAAAGTGGCATGGGACACTTTGATTCAAAAATCTATTTTTAAACAGCTTTTGACAAATAGTGTGCCTTTTAAATGTTTTCAAGAAAAAGGGGGTTATTTCTCTCAAACAGTTTTGGTGATTATTTTCATCTATGTCGATATCCTTCATTATTTTTGATTGATGTTAATCTATTACAATACAATCTTTCATATTGTATTGAATGAGTTATGTTTGACTATGGATGTTATATTTTTATACCATTCATGGTTTGTGGATAAAGTATTGACATTTTGTATGCTGGTTTTAATACGAATGTTTATGTTATGTTTCAAACTTTTCATATGATGAATGCATTGGACTTAGTAAGTGATGGGTGGAGCCCACTATAGCTCCTCGATGCATCGGTAGGTATCATGAGACAAACTAGTGTCTTGGCACAAGTCCTTGAAAAAATCTTATTTGTATTCTTGGCACAAGGCCTTGACTATGTGGTTATGATAGTCTGGCATTATGCATTCCATCATTATGAAAGTGGTTATTGATATTGCATTTGATTATTCGACTAGTAGAATATCCATGTGAATAAGTAAATGAAATTATTTCATTTTATCTTTTCCATATTATGTTGTAGTATAAGTTTAAAAGGATTTTGTTTTAGTTATACATTTCCTTAAATGTTTATGCTTATTTATGAAAGTTTTCGCTATATTTTTATCCTTACTAAGCATATGATCTCACCCCTTTCAATGTTTTAATTTTTCCTAGGATGTGAAGAAGTATTTTATGACTGACCTCTAGGGATAGTCTATGGGATCTCGGTGTTGTCTATGGAGACAATGTTGTTGTAGTTTTCCATTTTATGATGTAATGTAAACCTTATGTATGAATCTTGTTTCCAAGGATAATAAACTAATCAGGTTTTCAAGACATGATTTCCTTTAAATCATGCCAATGATACGTAATAATGCACCGACTCTGGGTAACTGGGGTCGGGGCGTTACAGTTGGTATCAGAGGAAGTTTAGTACAAACCTTGGAAACTAGATTTAGATAAACTCTGATTAGAGCACATAGCCCTAAGATATACATTGAGGATTAGTATAGAAGAACTTCCTAGAATTTTGGTATTGTATAGATTTGGTGAGTTTTCCAAGAAATACATCCATGTCAGGATACGACCAGGTAGAGGCGGCTCTGGAATAGATGTACATAGGGGTAAAACCTGAAAACACTGCTTTGAACTAGACTCCTATGGGAAGTGGTGCATGAAAACGGGCCTTGCTTCACTCTTGGTTACGACACTCCCGGGGGATATCCTTAGGATAATTTACATTTTCTTTACAAAACAATTTGAAATATTTTAATATAAGATGAGAATAATTGACTTTGGTTAATCCTAAGGTGTTTCAAATAAAGAATATGGTGTCATGATATTCTCTAAATGATTTTATGACTACTATTACTCACATAATGTTTTTTGGTTTTAGTCAATGTCTGGATTCCAAGGAAGTCAAAATAACTTTGATAATGATGTACAAGGTGGGAGAAGTGGTGGAAATGCGCAAAAAAATGGAATTTTTATAGGATTAAAATATATCGTATTCATGCCAAATCAATTTACCAAAAATATGATCAACAACATATATATTAACCAACTTTTGAAATCAACAAATAAGAGAAAGGTGATGAAAGATGAGATCTCCAACAGTGGAGACCATGGAGAAAAGAATCCTCAATTTCCATCATGCAGGAAATGTGGAAGGAGACACCTAGGAAAGTGTCTCAATGGAACAAAGAAATGATTCACATGCAGGAAACAAGGACATAAAGTGAAGAATTGCCGAGGAAAAAGGAAGAGTACTATGGAAGAAAATAAAAATGGTCCCAAGAATCTATTTACAGTCATTTGCTGTAAATTTAGGGGACCTTGCCTGTCACGACTTGTCCTCAGGACCCATGCCGTGACTACCCCAAGCCCGCCTCCCGTAGGCCAGGGGCTGGCGACTAGCACCAAGGTATAAATTCCGACAAAGGGGAAGGCATTACCTTTATAAACTAAACAAACACCACAAAGTAAGCAAGCAGAAGTAAACACTAAGTAAAGATGGGTATAAAAGTAGTGCCGAAAAGTAAGTGGGCTAGAATACAAACCCAAACTGAAAGTAAAGTACAACTGGAAAGAAAGTACAACAGCTGAAAGTAAAGCAGCAACGTCGAGCCGTCCACTGGAAGTCCCACCTGAAGTTTGGGTACATATAGCCTCCTCAGCTCCTTGGGTCCAGTCGTCCGCTCCATGTACGTCCCGCCCAGTGGTCCACCTCCAGGTACTAACTTGCTCCACAAGACTCAACCACGATCAGCGTTGTCCATCGTCTGCATCCAACACAACGTAGTTCGGGCATAGCCCGTGCAGGGATGAGTATACGCTACTCAGTAGGGACCCTGAGACCCCCGAAGGTCTCCAAGAATCCACAAAGGATAATCCACAAAGGAAAGATACAATCAAGAAGTAACAACCAACACTACTTAGGTATATGCCCATACATATACCTAAGTCATCAATTCCCGTTCGGCTCCAACATCTGAGCCCAAGTTCGATCACGTCCACATAAGAGTACAACCCAATCCAGACAGGACAACACAACCCAATCCACATAGTAAAGCAAGTCAATCATATCGAAGATAATGATTGAAGTCAAGACTCAACTCAAACAGGTATACTTCTTCGGTGATAGAGATGATCAGATATAGCCACGGATTCATCTAAGTTGGGACCCACATAGGATATTAAACCAGCTAAGCTGTCAGACCCACATAGGATACAGACTAGCTACTCTGCCAGACCCACGTAGGATAGAAAGAACAGAGTCAGACACTGCCAGACCCACATAGGATACAAGAACTGTAGTCATTGCCATCAAAACCACGATGAATTTTAGTACGACCTTCATCGCTGCCGAACCCACATAGGATTTCAGTGAAGTCTTCATCGGCGCCGAACCCAAATACGATTTCAGTACGTTCTTCATCGATTTTGAACCCAATTAGAATTTTAGTGCAGTCTTCATCGTCATCGAACCCACGGAGGATTTCAGTACGGTCGTCACAGTCGCAGTCGCATCTAGCTCTAGGGTTCCCGCACAGAGAATGCTCGTTTCTGGGAGGGTCCGCTCCACGAGCCAAGGGGTCGATACATCAACTGACACGTCGTCCGGAGTTGATGTATCTCAATGTTCCTTCTCGACAAGAGGAACTCAACGTGACAGACGGCGCGTCAATCGGACGCCCGGTCTTAGAGTAATTGGCTTTTTTCGTTCCAGGGGCCCAGTTGGTTTTTAAGTCAAAACCAACCCGACCGCACTCCAACTGCATCCAAACCTCAAGCGGAGTAAGACAAAAGGTCCATATCACTAATAGGAATCCAACAAAGTCAATGACACGTCAATCAGACGTCCAGATCTCAAGTTATAAGCGTTTCCGCTCCGAGGGCTCGGTTGGTTTTGGGTTCGAACAAACCCGGCCATACACAAAGTTCTCCAAAACCTTGAGTGTAATATACCAAGATGACCGTCTTGGTCCAAGGATCGCATTGCAACTTACGGTGCGTAGATCAGATGTCCGTAGTCCATGATATGTGCAAAAGACCGAACCTGTCTGGTTTTAGGTTGTTTTGGGCCCGGACCGACCCGGCCCGAGACCCCCTGGGTCGGCCCGAATCTGGTCGACTCGAACTGGGTCTGGGTCCGGCCCATTAGGGCGCGGCCCGCCTGGCCGGGCCTGGTTTGCCCAGCCCGGTGCGACCGGTCGGCCCAGCGCAGGCGCGCCCCGCACGGCCAGCGCGGTCCTAGTCGTGCCGCTGGAGAAAGGGGGGCGGCTGCCCCCCTTGATTGAAGTCACGACCCCCACGTGGGGGCCGCTCCTTGCCAGCGGACACGGTGCTGTATGCCGCGTCTCCCCTGGATCCCGTACGGTGGCAGTACCGGTCTCCTGCCGTGGCGGTCCCTCCTGCCGGCGCGCCGGGACGCCGCCGCCTCCGGTCACCGGCGCCGCCGCGTCGGCGACCCGCGCTGCCGGTGAAGTCCGCGGGCCACCGGAGCCGCTTCGGTGGTCCCTTCTTTCTCCTTTATGTGCCTGGGGTAGTCTTGGGACCCGTAGATTACTGTGACGGCATCCAATCACTCAACGATCCTGTTTCATCGTCGCCCATCGTTTCGTGCATCAGGAATAGAGAAACGGTGGGTTCAGACTTGTTCTTTGGTCCGCACCCACCGCGTTAGTGGTTCATACAACTTCCAACAATTTAATCATATGTCGAGGGTCTAATCCACATAAATTAAATTAAACCAAACCCCCTACCTCAAGCGTTGTTGAGTGAGGGTTCGTCGCGGGAAAAAGGACGTCGCGGAAGAAGGCTCCGTAAGTGTCGCCGGTGTCGCGGTACACGGCGTCGCGAAGAAGAGGATTCGTCGGCGTCGTGGAGAAGAGGATCATCAGTGTCGCGAAGAAGAGAATTGTCAGAGTCGCGGTACATGGCGTCTCGTCGTCAATCTCCGGGGAACTAGCGTTCTTTGTCATCTTTCGTCAGAGGCCGACGTTCTTCGTCGTTCTTCGTGTTCTCCAACGAAGAAGATGAAGATTCGAAGGCTTTGCAGAATTCCTCTCTCAATCCTTCTCACACAACGAAAACTAACCCTTAATGAAATAAGACTTTGTCTTATTTAATTAACACACACAAGCTAACGTTCAATTTGAAATTCGAAATTAAATCACGATTTAATTATCATGAGTTGACCAAGTAAAGAGCCGTTTAATAATCCCATTAAATGTGAGAGTTGACTTGGCATTAAAGAGGGGGGTGCAGGTGAGTTACCAAATTAAATTCTCGTGGGATGTAAAAAGGAAATAAAGTGGGTGTGGCTCGTGTGGGCCCAACCTCACTAATATCCTACCTAGGAGTTAGGGTATTAGTGGGTCCCACTCCAACCACCATGCCTAGGTTTTCATTACTTATAATAAAAATAAAATTGTAGCATAATATTTTATTTTTATTCTTTAGTTAACTCAATTAATTAATAACCTCACCTGAGTGAACGCAACTCCGGAAAAGGCGTTCTTAAGAAATTACCAGCGTTGTGATTCCATCGGTGCCCTCAGAATTCGATTCTGAGCACCGGTTCAAAAGTTAGGAAAACTCGCTCGTTCGTTCACTGAACGAACCTGAGCCAAGCTTCGGAAATTGATTCCGGGCACACCGATCCTTGGAATCAGGTGCCATCAAAAATTGTGTTCTTGTAAAATCCCAAAGAAAATTAAGAAAAAAAATTTCCCTTGAATTTTACGGGTCTTTAAATTACTCCCACCTCAAGTCTTTACGTCCCCGTAAAGATACATCATAAACTAGGGAAACAAATGAGGGTACTGAGCACGCATCTGAGCCTCCCGCTCCCATGTTCTCTCCTGGAGGTTCACATGCTGCCATTTGATATGCACTAGAGGTATTGACTATCGACGTAGGACCTGCTCCTGTTGATCCTCGATCTCCACCGGGACCTCCGCAAAAGTTTCCCTAGTGTCAATTTCCAACACCCCATAGTTGATGATATGTGTCGGGTCATGCACGTATCTCCTCAGCTGAGATACATGGAAGACGTCGTGCACCTGGTGTAACTGAGGTGGTAGAGCCAGGCGATAAGCCACCTCGCCTATCCTACTGAGGACCTAGAATGGTCCGATGAAGCGCAGAGATAACTTGTCGCCTCGGCCAAATCTCCGTAATCCATGTCGAGGTGAGACCCGCAAGAAGACGTGGTCACCATCCTCAAACTCCAGTGGCCTCTTCCTCCTGTCATCATAAAACTTCTACAGGCTCTAAGCTATCCTCATCTGCTCCTGGATGACCTGGACCTTCTCTGTCGTGGTCTGGACCATCTCTAATCCCACAAGTGCTGACTCCCTAGGGTCTGTCCAGCACAGAGGTGATCTGCAAGGTCGGTCGTACAATGCCTCGTATGGTGCCATCCCGATGGTGGAGTGGTAGTTGTTGTTGTACGCGAACTCCACCAAGGGTAGGTGTTCCTCCCAACTATGACCAAAGTTGAGGACACATGCACAGAGCATGTCCTCGAGGGTCTGAATGGTCCTCTCCGTATGACCATCCGTCTGAGGGTGAAAGGCGGTGCTCAGACGTAGCTGCGTCCCGAATGCCTCCTGCAACCCCTTCCAAAGCCAGGAAGTAAAGTGAGCATCTCGATCGGAGACGATAGATGATGGCACACCATGAAGTCTTATGATCTCCTGAACGTAGAGGTTCCCCATGCTATCTACTGATCCCTGCTCTCTGATGGGTGAGAAGTGGGCCGAATTGGTGAGTCGGTAGACAATCACCCAAATGGAGTCGTGACCTCTTGAAGTACGTGAAAGTCCAGTCACAAAATCCATAGATATCCCATCCCACTTCCAGTCCGGGACCTCCAAGGGCTACAACAAGCCTTCTGGTACCTGGTGCTCCGCCTTCACCTGCTGATAGGTGAGGCATCGAGAAACAAACTCAGCTACAGCCTTCATCATACCCGGCCACCAGTGCTGTCGTCTAAGATCCTGGTACATCTTTGCCACTCTTGGATGTACCGCTAAAAGGGAGTTGTGAAACTCTCTCACCACCTCCTCCTGTAAAGAAACTGGTACCATGGTACATCCTCTGGAAAGGACGACGTGCTCTCCTCCTACAGAGAATCCATTAGGTTCTTGTCCTAAGGATATCTGCGCACGCCACATATCACAGTCAGCGTCCCCACATGGTGCCTCTCTGACCCGCTGCAGTAGTGGAGGAGTGACTGTGAGTGACTGAAGAAAGGTTTCTCCATCTCTATCCACGAAGGAGATCTGCAAAGTGACTAGCTGCTCCGTCACCTCCCCGAGTAGCTGAATGCCCATCCTCCTGCTAAGAGTAGCAGCTACTACGTTCCCCTTTCCAAGAGTATAGACTACCTCAAAGTCATAGTCCTGGAGGAACTCGAGCCATCAATGCTATCTCAGATTCAGGTCTTTCTGTGAGAAGATGTACTTGAGACTCTAGTGGTCAGAGTAGACTGTAAAGCGCTCACCCATCAGATAGTGTCGCCACTTGTTCAGATCGAAGACCACTGCTGCTAACTCCAGGTCATGGGTAGCGTAGTTCTACTGATGCTGCCTCAACTGACATGATCCATAGGCGATCACAGCCCGCTCCTACATCAGGACACATCCGAGTACAGTCCCTGATGCATCGCAGTAGACTACGTACCCTACACCCTCCTTTGGTAGACTCAAGATAGGTGTGCTGGTCAATCTCTGTCTCAGCTCTTGGAAGCTCTGCTGACATCTGCCTAGCCACACAAATGGTTTCCCCTTCTTCGTCAGAGCTGAGAGTGGTGTCACAACTCTGGAAAAGTCTGGCACAAATCTCTGGTAGTACCCTGCTAGCCCCAAGAAACTCCGCACCTCCATCACGCTCCTGGGTGGCACCCAAGCTAGCACTGCCTAGATCATCGCAGGATCCACTGCAACTCCTGTCTCAGACATGACGTGTCCCAAGAAGTGGACCTCACGTAGCCATAACTGAAATTTGGAGAGCTTTCTATAAATTTGGTGATCTCAGAGTGTGTCTAGTACAACCCGCGAGTGGTAGGCGTGCTCCTCCTTAGTGGTCGAGTATATCAATATGTCGTCGATGAAGACCACGAAAAATCAATCATGGTATGGATGAAAGATCCTTTTCATGATACCCATGAACACTGCTAGAGCGTTGGTTATGCCAAAAGGCATAACCAAGAACTCACAGTGGCCATACCGACATCTGAACGCCCTCTTATGCACGTCCTCATCTTGAACTCTGAGATGATGATAGCTGGATCTAAGGTCTATATTTGAGAACCACCGTGCTTCCTTGAGCTGATCTAAGAGGTCGTCAATCCTCGGTAGTGGATACTTGTTCCTCACGGTCACCTGGTTCAGGCGACAATAGTCGACACAAAGTCGCAAGCTCCCGTCCGCCTTATTGGAGAACAATATCAGGGAAGCCCAAGGTGAAACACTAGGTTGGATGAATCATTTTCCCTACAAGTCCTCCAACTATACCCGTAGCTCTCAAAGCACAGCGGGGAAATCCGATATGCTGGAGTGGATATCGGGGCTTTCCCGGGGTATATGTCAATATAAAAGTCTACCTCTCTACGAGGAGGTAGTCCTGGAACGTCGTCAGGGAAAACGTCCGCATACTGATCCACCACTACAGGAAAACTAGGACTCTGCACGTCAACTGCTCCAAGGATGAGGCTAGCCAACTGATGAGTGATGGGCTTTCCTCTCTTCTGTGAGAGTCCATCCTGTGCTGCAATGGCTCCCTTCTCGCCGGTGAAGGTGAAGCTGCTCCCGTCGGTGCGTACACACTGCACCTTGTGCCTAATATAGTCAATCTGAGCATGGACTTTAGATAACCAATCCATACCCAAGATGACATCGTAAGGCCTCGATGCCGCTACAAAAAGATCCCATCCGAAGATCTCGCCTCCTAGAGTAAGCTCACACTGATGGCACCAGTGCGTAATCATCGAGTCTGCTCTCGTAGGAGTCCCTAGCCATAAGGATCGAGCCAACGGCTCCGTCGGAATCTCCGAGCTTCGAACAAGGGAAACGACAATAAAGGAATGACTCGCTCCTATGTCTATAAGAACTACAGAAAGGGTGGAGTAGACACAGATAGTACCTCGAATCATCTCTGGCGCGCCGTGGTCATAGGCCTCTACTGCCTGAAGCTGGGCCTGTCTCTGCCCGTCAGCTCCTTGTGGTCGGGGTGGACCTCCTGGTGGTGGTGGTGGTAAAACCTCAAAGCGTCACCCACCACCTGCTGCTCGGCCAGCTCCCCTGCCTCGTCCTCCTCCTCTCGGAGGACCAACACAGTCGACCCACTGCTCTCGTCCGCTGCCTGGGTGGCCTCTCAACCATCTGCTGCTCCTCTGTCCGGCGTGTCGGGCAGTCACTAGCCATGTGGCCCAGCCCGCCGCATGCATAGCACTGCCTGCTCCTCAGAAGGCTGGATATACGCCCTGTGCCTCGCACCTCTAAGCCAGTGTCCTGAGGTTGTCTGCCTGATGGTCCGATCCGCCTGGACCCCTGTGACATCCGTCAACTGCTAGCTGTAGACGACTCTGCTACATGCCACCCTGTGGTAGGTCTCGCTACTGGCGTAGGCTCAGCAAGAAATCTCTCTATGAGAAGAGCTCGCTCCAGTACTCATTCCTGTGTTGGAATGATAAGGGAGATAATCGATGCCCTGATATCATGCCTCAGTCCCTGCTCGAAGGTCCAGGCCAGGAAGAATGGGTCTCATACCATGTCCGTCGAATAGCGCGAGAGAGCAGTAAATCTCACCGAGTACTGGGCGACCGTCATTCTGCCCTGCCGTAGCTGTAGAAGCTCATAGATGTGCAACGCCCGGAGGGTGGCTGGGATGAACTCCGAGCAGACGAGGATCTCAAAGTCCGTCCAGAGTAGTGATGCCTCATCGTGCACCTGGAGCATCAAGCTCCACCATCTCTCTGCTACCGCGTGCAGGAGGCTCGTTGCGAGGATCACCATGAGGTCAGCTGGTGTCCCCACTAACTTAAAAACTTGCACAACCGCCTCCAGCCAATCCTCGGCTGCCTGAGGGTCCATCTCCCCGCGAAACCTGGGTGGTCTCTGATGCTGAAACTCGTGCAGTGCACAAAGGCGACATGCACTATCAGCGGCTGGGGCTGGTAGCATCGGTGGCTCGGCGGGCAGTGGTACCGCTGGTGCCTCTGCTGAAAAAGGGCCCTGCACCGAGGCCTCATCGCTAGGTGGGTTGTCATCTCGCACAAAGCTCGAAACCCTAGCTGGCTGCCGTCGTGGGGTCATCCTAAAAAGAAATAGGTGCACCATGGTCAAACAGTATACCTGGTGAGCTGAAACAATGTAATCACAAAGAAAACTTTTGAAACACACATGCAGTCAATGTTTTCGTGTATTGAGTCGGAAATCAGAAGTCAGGGTCCTGGTGTACGGATACGTCGGCTGCCGCACCAACACTGGACTCCCTGGACTGATAACCACACTCTATACCCTTAACATTATTGCTTCACATAGAAGAAAGATCAGAGTCTTGAGTTCTTCGGTAGAACCGAACTCCTCTGATACCAATTTTTCACGACCCATCCTCGGGACCAGTGCCGTGACTACCCCAAGCCCGCCTCCCATAGGCCAGGGGCTAGCGACTAGCACCAAGCCGTAAATTCTGAAAAAGGGGAAGGCATTGCCTTTATAAAGTAAACAAACACCACAGAGTATGCAACCAGAAGTAAACACTAAGTAATGTTGGGTACAAAAGTAGTGAGGAAAAGTAAGTGGGCCAGAATAAAAACCCAAACTTAACGTAAAGTACAACTGGAAAGAAAGTACAGCGGCTGAAAGTAAAGCAGCAACGTCAAGCCATCCACTGGAAGTCCCACCGGAAGGGTGGGTACAGATAACCTCCACAGCTCCTCGGGTCTAGCCGTCTGCTCCGTGTACGTCCCACCCAGTTGTCCACCTCCAGGTACCGACTTGCTCCACAAGCCTCAACCACGATCAACGTTGTCTGTCGTCTGCATCCAACACAACGTAGTGCGGGCATAGCCCATGCAGGGGTGAGTATATGCTACTCAGTAGGGACCCCGAGACCCTCGAAGGTCTCCCAGAATCAACAAAGGATAATCCAAAAAGGAAATATACAATCACGAAGTAACAACCAACACTACTTAGGTATATTCCCATACATATACCTAAGTCATAAAATCTCGTTCGGCTCCAACATCCGAGCCCAAGTTCGATCACGTCCACATAGGATTACAACCCAATCCACACAGGAAAACAAAACCCAATCCACATAGGAAAGCAATTCAATCATATCGAAGATATTGATTGAAGTCAAGACTCAGCTCACACAGGTATACTTCTTCGGTGATAGAGATGATCAGATATAGCCACTGATTCATCTAAGCTGGGACCCACGTAGGATACTAAACCAGCTAACCTGTCAGACCCACATAGGATACAGACCCGCTACACTGCCTGACCCATGTAGGATAGCAAGAACAGAGTCAGACACTGTCAGACCCACGTAGGATACAAGAACAGTAGTCATTGTCGTCGAACCCACGGAGGATTTCAGTACGGTCTTCATTGCTGCCAAACCCACATAGGATTTCAGTGTAGTCTTCATCACCGTCGAACCCACGGAGGATTTCTTTACAGTCTTCATCACTGCCGAACCCACATAGGATTTTAGTGCAGTCTTCATCACCGTCGAACCCACGGAGGATTTCAGTACAGTCGTCACAGTCGCAGTCGCAGCCAGCTCTAGGGTTCCCGCACACAGCATGCTCGTTTCTGGGAGGGTCCGCTCCACGAACCAAGGGGTCGTTACATCAACTGACACATAGTCCGGAGATGATGTATTTTAAAGTTCTGTCTCAAGAAGAGGAACTCAATGTGACAGACGGCGCGTCAATCAGACGCCCGATCTGAGAGTTATTGACTTTTTCGTTCCAGGGGCCCGATTGGTTTTTAAGTAAAAACCAACCCGACCGCACTCCAACTGTATCCAAACTTCGTGCGGAGTAATCCAAAAGGTCTGTCTCACTAAGAGGAATCCAATAAAGTCGATTTCACGTCAATCGGACGTCCGGAGCTGAAGTTATAAGCATTTATGCTCCGAGGGCCCGGTTAGTTTCGTGTTTGAACCAACCCGGCCATACCCAAATTTCTCTTAAACCTTGAGTGTAATATACCAAAACGACCGACTCGATCCAGGGATTGCATCTCAACTAACGGTGCGTCGATCAGAGGTCTGTAGCCCATGATATGAGCAAAAGAACGAAACTGTATGGTTTTAGTGGGTTTTGGGCCCGGACCGACCCAGCTCGAGACCCACTGGGTCAGCCCGAACCAAGTCGACCCGAACCAGGACCGAGTCCGGCACATTAGGGAGCAGCCCGGCCCGACCGGCGTGGCCTGGCCCGGCCTAGGCGGCCCGACCCGGTGCGGCCGGTGCGGCCGGGGCGGCCGGTTGGCCCGGCGCGGGCTTGCCCCACACGGCCATCGTGGTGCTGGCTGTGCCGCTGCGAAAATGGGGGGGGGGGTGGATGGCCCCCTTGATTGAAGCCACGACCACCACGTGGGGGCAGCTTTTTGCCAGCAGACGCGGTGCTGGGTGCCGCATCTCCCTCGGGTCCCGCGCGGCCGCGGGACCGGTCGCCTGCCGTCGCGACTGAAGCTTCGGCGGTCACTCCTGGCGGCGCGCCAGGATGCCGCCGCCTCCAGGTGGCAGGCCGGTGCTGGCCGCCCGCGACCCGCGCCGTTAGTGAAGTTCGCGAGCCACCGGAGCCGCTCCGGTGGTCCGTTCTTCCTCCTTTCTGCACCTGGGGTCGTCTCGGGACCCGTAGATTACTACGACGACCTCCAATCGCTCAACGGTCCCGTTTCATCGTCGCCCATCATTCCGTGGATCAAGAACAGAGAAATGGTGGGTTCGGACTTGTTCGTTGGTCCGCACCCACCGCATTAGTGGTTCAAATGACTTCCAACAATTTAATCATATGTAGAGGATATAATCTACATAAATTAAATTAAACCAAACCCCCTACCTCAAGCGTTGTTGAGCGAGGGTTCGTCGCGGGAAAAAGGATGTCACGGAAGAAGGCTTCGTAAGCATCGTTGGCGTTGTGGTACATGACACCGCGGAGAAGAGGATTCGTCGGCGTCACGGAGAAGAGGATCGTCGGCGTCGCGGAGAAGAGAATTGTCGGCATCGTGGTACACGACATCATGTCGTCGATCTCCAGGGAACTAGCTTTCTTCGTCGTCTTCCATCGGAGGCCGACGTTCTTCATCATTCTTCGTGTTCTCCAACGAAGAAGATGAAGATTCAAAGGCTTTGCACAATTCCTCTCCCAATCTTTCTCGCACAACTAAAGCTAACCATTAATGAAATAAGACTTTGTCTTATTTAATTAACACACACAAGCCAACGTTCAATTTGAAATTCGAAATTAAATCATGATTTAATTATCGTGGGTTGACCAATTAAAGAGGCGTTTAATAATCCCATTAAACGCGAGAGTTTACTTGGCATTAAAGAGGGGGGTGCGGGTGAGTTACCAAATTAAATTCTCATTGGAGGTAAAAAGGAAATAAATGGGGTGGGGTTCATGTGGGCCCCACCTCACTAATATCCTACCTAGAAGTTAGGGTATTAGTGGGTCCCACTCCAACCACCATGCCTAGGTTATCATTACTTAGAATAAAAATAAAATTGTAGCACAATATTTTATTTTTATTCTTTAGTTAACCCAATTAATTAATAACCTCACTCGAGCAAAAAAAACTTCGGAAAAGGCGTTCTTAAGCAATTACCGGCACTGCGATTCCATCGGTTCCCTTGGAATTCGATTCCGAGCACCGGTTCAAAAGTTGGGAAAACCCACTCGTTCGTTCACTGAACGTACCCGATCCAAACTTCAGAAATTGATTTCGGGCACACCGGGCCTCAGAATAAGGTGCCGTCAGAAACTGCATTCTTATAAAATCCCAAAGAAAATTAAGAAATAAAAATTTCCATTGAATTTTACGGGTCTTTACATGGCCATTACCCGAGTGAATTCCCTATTCTATAGGATATTTTCTTGGTCAAAAAGAAGATATGTGGAAATAAATGGTTGGAGAAATGTTTAAAAGTATTAGTTCTCCTTGTTGATGGGGTTACTTTGGAATAATTTTCTCTTGTATTTGTAACCCTACAGTTTTCCATGTGAGAATAATATTTGAGGAAGACTTATCTTTTCTCTTGTGGACATAGTTATAAATAACCATTTGGTTTTATGTGATCTTTGGGTTTGAATCAATTACAAGTTATTATATTTTGGGATGAAAATACAAGGTATGAGATAACATTTGTGGTTAAATTATGTTATGGTTATTTTGAGGAATTTATCTCATTTTGGTAATGTTATAAAATATAGTTTTTGAAAAAGGACAATACGCAGACCGTGTGACAACCCGTCACGTCGGACAGAGCTATGGGAATCGAACCCACAACCAAAGTGTGATTGGGATTTATCACCTAACACTAGACTACGTGAATTCCCTGGTTAGTATGTCTAATTATTTTTAGTTAAATGATTTTATTGATCAATAATAAGTTGATTTGGATTATTTTGTCTTATCAAATGAATACCCTTAGTATAGGAAAATGATTTGACGATTAAGTGATAAATGTTAGTTTAGAAGATGTTCGCTTTGTTGGGAACACTATATGCCCAAGGAAAATAGAATACTATGGGGTTTTATTTGAGGATTAATGGTGAATTTTTATCAATGTTATTATTTCATATTTATAGTGATTTGGGTTATTTATGGAAATAATTAACCTATATTAGAGAATATGTGATTAGGTTAATAACTTTTAAGTATGTAACTTTAAGAGTAGTTGATGTCATTTAGAGATACAATTTAACATGGAAGACTACATAACCGAATTCTTCTAAGTTTTGGGTTTCAATATTAGTTTGTATTATATTGAAGGATTTTAAGGTCAATTGTTTGCTAAATGGTATTTATTTAACTTTAGGGTATTGTTGGTTTAATTATAGAAATTAAGATTAGTGTTTCTTTCCCTAAAGGAATATCCTTTTGGGGGATCATCAGATATTGTAATAACTATTTTGGTTTTGATTAATCTCAAAAGACAAGGTAAATATATATTTTATCCTTCGGGGATCATGTGATTCTATATAAGTTTATTCTAGCTCTTCCAGTGTGAACAAGTATTCTTGAATACTCATCATTAAAAAAAATGAGTTAGTAGTAGAAATTTATTAAGGAATGAAAATCTACTTGAAAAGTAAGTATATCTCTTTATGTTCTTAGTCAATCTCGGAAATGAATTCCTCATCTTTATGTAATGCAAATTAAAACAAAAAAAATGTTGTCTATTTTCTTTTCCTACTGGGAAACTAATGAATATTTTTACCATCATAAGTTCATGGTTTTCTTATTGTTACATTTATCCTAATCATGTTTTCTATCCCTATCCATCAGAACTTGACAATTATTTTATCATCCATATCCATGTTTTTCTACATGGAACCCTAGTATAGGTCGTCTCGGGTGACCTTTGTACTCCACTTTCTTTCTTTTAAAGTGATAGTTTTATTGACTCTTTTTCCGATGAGGGACTTTCCATTATATTCCCAAGCCCAATTTTAAAAATTTTGAGGACAAAATTATTTGAATGAGGGGAGAATTTAACACACCAAGCTTCCACGGTACACTTCTCTTTTAATAATATAGTAGCATGTGTTTTACGCAACTTCGAGTTCTAACACACACCCAAACCAATCAAACTAGCCGTTATTAATAGTAATACCCACTTTTTGAAACTTTATAAATTTTATATTTCAAAAGGGACTTCATTTTTGGATTCAGGATATCGAAGTTTTCTTAGGGTGAATTTTTGGTATTTTTCTAAAAACTTTCAATTTTTGATGAATAGTGAAAATCACTAAATTTTAATTAAATTTTTTTTTTTAATCAAAATAATTAATAGTGATAAATTATGAATTTGAGTGATTTTAAAGTATATTTAAAATATATTTTTACCATTTAGTACAATTTTGGTCATTGGGCATAATTTCACATTTAAACCGGACATAAACAAGCGTCAATCTTTTGATAGTTATTATTTTCTTAAAAACACGCTTTTTTGTTTTGAAAACTGGAATTAATTTTAAATTAATTTCTACCACTTTTGTGCTTTGAATTTAGAAAAATGGATTACATATTAATATTCAGGTGGTCAAAAATGTATAAATAGGTAAATTTTATTTTTAGACATTTTGAATAATTACTTCGGTAAATATTTTATTTACCATGGTTAAAGGGTAAATCCGATAAAGAAGGGTAACAAAATAATAATATAATAATAATAAATTACCCTAAAAAATTTCCTAACACTATTTTTTGATACCCATCATACCATGGGCATCTTTGGGTCGATTTTGGGACCCCATAGATCCACTTGTAAGTAATAATGACACTTTATATTAATTAAGTAAAAGTAAATACAAAAATGACATAAGCATATATCTTTTAGAAAAACAATTTTTACATAGGGTTATATATGTTATATCTTAGACTATAAATATTAATTAGAAAGATAAAACGATTTCCTACATAATGATATTTTATTTACAATTTTTAGACATTGAATAATTAAATTTATTTATGACACAATAATGAAGTAGTATTTTCCTTATTAATGAAGGATTCAAATAATTAGTATTATAAATGTTAAAATATATATAATTTGAAATTTTTGATGAAATAAACGAATTTAATTAGTTAATGTGACATTTTATTATCACTTAAATTAATTTGTTTCTAATTAATAAATTTGGTTATACTTTAACAAAAATCAATTATTAAATATTGTCAAAATTCACATAAATGAGTTTTTAAAACAAATATTTTATTATTAATTGATATTTTATTCCTAAAAATCTAAGTTTTGGCCTAAGGACTTATATAATTATATTTTTATCATTAATTTACCACTTGGGGGTCTCTTGAAAGTATATAATAAGTTTATTAACCATATAATAAAAAAATATAAAGTGACATGGTAAATGTCAAACTATTTAACTAAGAGTTAAATATAAATGATAAGGTTAATATAGTGACCCAAACCTGTCTAAAATCTATTGTATGAAATTATTTCGATCCATACCCACCTTCTAATTTTAATAATATACTTTGGAGCCATTAGAAACCGAATATGAATTTATTATAAATTAATATTTTAAGTTTTTCCTAAAGATCCCGTCCTCCCACTTATAAAAGGACACCAATTCTAACCAATTCTTCATACCTTAAAATCCTTTTTGTTAGGCCAAAATCTTCCCTAATACCCTCTAAAATATCCTACATTAATCCTATAGGCCTTACTTTATTCATAAAGACAACCTAAGGATCCCTTTTGATCTAATCAAAAGGAAGAACCCGAAGAAGAGGTAATGTTTTCACCACCCTTTTTCAAGTTCCTTTCTTCTTCCACTTCTTCTTTCCTTGTTATTTCCATTATAAAATAATAAATCCAGTATATTATATATACTATGATGTCATTATAAATATGGTACAACCATATTCATCATTTTATCCATCCTTTGAATGACATGTCACTATACGTGCGTACGTACGGCCTACCGTCTCCACGTTGTGGTGTAATTGTTAATCAATATACTATTATTTGTATGGGTATAATAATGACATGTAATTCATGTAAATGATAAATATAACATGATTATTATTCTGTATATATGATATACCATCCAATTATATATTATTTTAATATCAAAAAATGATATTGTTGCTCGTGCGTACTTACGGATTACCATCTCCACGAATGCGATGAGATTCATTCCAAATCATATCCATTCAAGACTAAATTTCATTTGAGGATTAAAAATAATAATTAGATAAATGATATAATTATTCATATGAATAAGATACATCCCATCCATAACAAATATGACTCACATAACAAATAATATAAAGGAAAATGAATCTGCTAACACCCGAAACAACGATAATACTAAGATATTATCAACAAATCAATGTTAAAAGATCATATATGATATTATATTAATGTATATGATTATTGTATAATTAAATAACAATTATTTCACCATTATACATGAGGCTAACCTACCCTCTACCAAGGATAAAGTACAAAGTAAGTGGTTTCTTATCTCACTTTTAATTCCATGAGATTTCTATTGTTCACCACTTATTTATTGCATGTGGTGTGTGTACATCCCATGATTGTATTCATTGTGTAATATAATTTAATTTATTTATATTTAATTCATCATTGTATGATCCTTCATTCATGGGTGTATGTTTTGTAAGTTACCAAATCAATAAGAGAGTTTGAAATTTCAATTTCCACTCATTCGACTTTACACATACTTCATTGATTATTTTATTCGATGATTATGTGTGGAATAACTATTCATTTTCTTATGTCATAAGTTCCACTCCTCTTTCTGTGGATATACTTTTGATACAAAAAATCACTCTATTGATAAATTCTCATTTGATCGATATGAACTTGATAAGAGTAATTTTAACTCAATCTCCATTTGTTGAGTTAAATATCCAATTCCTTGGTGTTGTTTTTACAAGAATATGTGTGAAAGTACTCTGATTTATTTACACTTAATATCCAATCATATTGAGTGTATTTATATTTTCCACACATAATTATGTCATTGATTTATCCTTAACCTAAGGATACGGCCTTTATAAGGTATTTCATCTCAATTTACATTCCATTGAGACTTCTTCAATGTTATACACCAAATCACTTTTATATGGTGTATATGATGTACTTTGACATAGTATATCATGGATCCCTTTATTATCATGATATTAAAATGTTTTTATTACCTCAATTATTTGTATTCAAGTTTCTCTCTTTTGGTTAGGAACTCTAAATAAAATATCATTTTAAATGTTTTAATGATTTGTTATTCTAAATCTTTATCATTAATTTTCATGTTTTAAAAATGGTTTTAAAGATTTATTTATATGGATATTAATGTTTTAAAATTAAAATTCCTTTTAAAATTTTCAAAGTGGTACGGGACACTTTGATTCCAAAATCTATTTTTAAACATCTTCTTGACAAATAGTGTGACTTTTAAATGTTTTCAAGAAAAAAGGGGATATTTCTCTCAAACAGTTTTGAGGATTATTTTCATCTATGTCAATATCCTTTATTATTCTTGATTGAGGTTAATATATTGCAATACAATATTTCATATTGTATTGAATGAGTTATGTTTGACTGTGGATGTTCTATTTTTATACCATTCATGGTTTGTGGATAAAGTATTGACATTTCGTATGCTAGTTTTAATATGATTGTTTATGTTATGTTTCAAACTTTTCATATGATGAATGCATTGGACTTAGTAAGTGACGGGTGGAGCCCTCTATAGCTCCTCGATGCATCGGTAGGTCTCATGATACAAGCTAGTGTCTTGGCACAAGGCCTTGACTATGTGGTTATGATATTCTAGCATTATGCATTCCATCATTATGAAAGTGGTTATTGATATTGCATGTGATTATTGGACTAGTATAATATCCATGTGAATAAGTAAATGGAATTATTTCATTTTATCTTTTCCATATTATGCTGAAGTTCTAGTTTAAAAGGCTTTTTTTTAGTTATACATTGCCTTAAATGTTTATGATTATTTATGAATGTTTCTGCTATATTGTTATCCTTATTGAGCATCTGAGGTCACCCATTTCAATGTTTTAATTTTTTTCCAAGATGTGAAGAAGTATTTTAGGACTGACCTCCTGGGATAGTCTATGCGATCTTAGTGTTGTCTATGGAGACAATGTTGTTGTAGTTTTCCATTTTATAATGTAATGTAAACCTTATGTATGAATCTTGTTTCCAAGGCTACTAAACTAATCAGTCTTTCAAGACATGATTTCCTTGAAATCATGCCAATGATACGTAATAATGCACCGACTCTTTGTAACTGGGGTCGGGGCATTACAATCGTCATGGTAGTTTATCATCTATTAGGAGATGCGGATCAGTGGTGGTGGTTAATCCAAAACACAAAGGAGGATGATGAAATAGAAGATATGGAATGAAGTGCTTAAAGGAAATATTCCTAGAGAAATACTTTCCTCACGAATAGTGGGAAGATATGGAAAGGCAGTTTCTAAATTTGAATTATAAGGAGGATGAAAATGTTGCCAAGTATGAAGCCAACTTTACAAAGCTGGAAAGGCATGTTGTGGAATACATACGTAATCCAAGGAGAAAAATTTATTGATTCTTTGATGGTTCGAAACCATTCTTTTGAAGGGATCTATATCCCATAATTTCTCAACATATGAAGATATAGTCTCAAGAGGTATCGATAGGGAAAATTAATTCTTTAAGTCTTATGACTTTATTAGAAATCAAGAGAAAAAGAGGGCTGTTGAAAACTCTGGGAAAGGAATTAAAGAAATGGGGAACAAGGTAATAGTTGAATTTCCATCGTGCAATAATTGTTTGAAGAAACACCGTGGCACTTTCCTGAAGGGAATGTGATTCATTTACAAGTGTGGATAGAAATTCCACCTACCTCGAGATTGTAAGGGGAATGAAGAAGCTACTAATGTTCGGTGCTATAATTTCATGGATATGGGACATTATGCACATGAATGTTATAAGCGTCAGGGAAATGTTCCCCAAAGAAGGCCAAGGGGGAAAGGACAAGCTTATGCGGTCACAACCGCAGAGGATGAAGTTCCTAATGAATTCGTGGCTGGTACATTGATCGTTTCATCGAACTTAGCCAATTATTTATTTAATTCTAGTTTATTTCATTCATTTATATATTCCCAGTTTTACAAGAAAATTAGATATGTAAAATTTGATTTAATAAAGGAGTTATCAGTCAAACCCCCTAGTGGATGTATCATTGAAAAAAAAGGCGTGTCAATTAGTCCCCATCATGAAACATAAACGTGCTTTAGTTCCTAACCTTATCATTCTACCAATGACTGAATTTGATATAATTCTCGATATGAATTGGCTGTCAAATCATGATGTGAAGATCTATTTCGAGAAGAAAGAAGTTACGATTTTTTGGAATGGTGTGGAATCCCTAATCTCTAGGGAAGAAACATCACCATCTAATTCACATCTATATCCACCCTGGTAGCTCTACTAAATTCAATTATTGGGGAGGAAGGGATTGAAATAACTATGGGAGCGTAAAAGAAGGTTCAAATAGAAGATGTACCTATTGTGCAAGAATATATTGATGTCTTTCTAGAGGATTTACCTGGATATCCTCCAGATCTGGAAATTAACCTTTCCATTGACTTAATTCATAGTTCAAGACCCATATCAAAGACCCCTTAAAGAATGGACACTATGGATTTAGTGGAGCTATAGAAACAACTAGAGGAATTGAGTGGTAAAGGATTTATTCACACCAATTTTCCCTCATGGGGATCCCCTGTTTTTTCGTTAAGAATAAAGATGGGTCTATGAGATTGTGTATTGATTTAAAGGAAATCAATGTTTTTAAAATAATAAATAAGTATCATTTTCCACGAATTGATAACTTATTTGATCAACTTCATGGAGCCCAATATTTTTTGAAGATTGATCGTCGATCTGGATATCATCAGTTGCTTCTGAGGAAGGAATAAATTCCAAAAACAACATTCCCAACCAAGTACGGGCATTACAAGTTTACAATAATGCTTTTGGACTAACTAATTCCCCATCCATTTTTATGGATCTGATGAATAGTGTTTTCAAAGAATATATTGATGAAATTGTGGTGGTGTTTATTGATGATATCCTGGTATACTCTAAAAGATACAAAGATCATGAAAATCGCCTATGCACTTTTTTGAAGACTCTGAGAAGAAATAAATTATATGGGAAGTTTTTCAAGGTTGATTTTTGGCTTCTATCAGTTTCCATTCAGGGACACATTGTCTCTAATGTTGGAATATCTGTAGATCCTTCAAAGACAAAGTATGTGCAAGAATTTCCTACCCCAAAGAACATAATTGATGTACGTAGTGTTATTGGTTTGGTAGGTTATTATCTGTGTTTCATCCAGAAATTCACCCTTTTAGCAAACCCAAGTACCAAGATCACACGAAAATGGATTAAGTTCGTATGGAAAAAGGAATATGAAGAATGTATTGAAGAATTGAAGAGGAGGTTAGTTAATGATCTAATCCTAACCCTACCATTAGGGAATGATGAGTTTGTTATCTATTGCGACGCATCAAAAAGGACTTGGTTTTGGTCTTATGCAGAAAGATCGAGTGATTTCCTATGTGACAAGGTAGCTAAAAATTCATGAAAAAAGCTATCCAACTCATGATCTTGAGTTAGCAGTGGTAATATTTGCTCTGAATATTTGGTGACATTACCTCTATGGTGAAAAATGTGAGATATATAGAGACCATAAGAGTTTGAAATATATATTCACAGAGAAATAACTCAACATGAGAAAAAAAGAGATGGATTGATCTACTCAAAGACAATGATTACACAATACACTAAAACCTGGGGGAGGGAAATATGGGAGAAGATGCTTTGAGTAGAAAGGAATATAGAATTCTGTAAAAGATGAGATTTGAAAGGGATCCTATGTTCAAGGATCTATTAAAGATGTATATGGGAATTATCAAGGAAGGTTACACATCACTACTTTTTCAAATGGTTTCCAATCCCTTATTACGGGAAAGGATAAAATGTTCTCCAGCTTATGATGAGGAGTTTCAAAAGAAAATTAAATCTATAAATGATGGGAAGTTTACTGACTTCTCATATGATGGTGGAATTTTGAAATTCGAAAGTGGATTTGTGTTCCTGCTATTTCTAAGATAAAGATGGAACTATTGGATGATTCTCATAGCTCTAATTTACTTATACACCCTGGTAGCAAAAATATGTTTAGATATCTAAAAAACATTTTGGGTTGGAACACATGAAGAGGGATATTGTTGATTACGTGTCGAGATGTTTGGTTTGTCAACAGGTGAAGGTTGGAAGACAATGTCTTGAACGAGTCATTCAAACCCTTCCAATTCCTATGTGGAAATGGGATGATATTAAAATGGACTTTTTCGTGGGTCTACCAAAGACTATAAGAAATAATGATGCTATATGGGTCATTGTTGATCGTTTTACAAAATCATCACATTTTCATGCTATAAGAGAAAATTCACTACTTGAACGTTTAACAATACATTATATTAACGAATATATAAGACTTAATGGTGTACCCTAATCAATTTTTTCTGATAGGGATCCCCGTTTTATATCACGATTCTGGAAGAGTCTTCATAATTCCCCAGATACTGATCTTCATTTGAGCACTGCCTACCACCCACAAACTGATGGAAAATTAGAACAGGCTATTAAAACATTGGAAGACATGTTGAGGTCTTGTTCACTTGATTTTCAAGGTATGTGGGATCAATATTTACCTCTCCTAGAATTTTCCTGTAACAATATCTTTCATTCAAAGAGATGTCATAAACTAACTTACTGGGATGATATTGGCAAAATAAAGTTCATAGGACCAGAACATGTTGAGGAAACAATAAAAAGGTGGATATTATCCAAACCCAAATCAAAACAGCTTCATGTAGGCAAAAGAGCTATACTGATAACCAAAGAAACTACATGGAATTTCAATAAGGACATGATGTATTCTTAAAGGTATCTCCATAGTAGGTTATTATATGAATCAGTTAGAAGGGAAAATTAAGTCCTAAGTACATTATACCTTTTTAAATTATGGACCGAATATGAGTCGTAACTTACCATTGGGCAATACCGCCAAGTCTCTCCAATGTTCAGAATGTGTTCCATGTATTAAGGTTAAGGAAATACATGCTAGACCCAACACATGTACTCACCTATGAAGAAGTAGAACATGAGCCCGGTCTGCCTTATCATGAAGAGACTATCAAGATTCTTGATACTAGAAAACAAGTATTGAGAAATCAGATGACTCATCTGGTAAATGTTCTTTGGAGGAACCATTAGATGGAGGAAGCAACATGGGATCCTGATGAGCTTATGTTGAAGACATACATGAATCTTTTTAGTTAATATTTTATGAATTTTGAGGATGAAATTTTTGTAAGAAGGGGAGAATTTAACAACCCAAGGTCTTGAAAATAAATATTTAACTCATTTTATAATCTAGCCATTAAACACAACTTTTCCTATAAAGTGTTTGGAATTTCAAAAAACTATCATCTAGAGTTGTGACTGGTAAGTCATTTAGAGTCTGATAGAACAAACTTGATTTTTGGTGAATAGAAACATACCCTTATGAATAGTAATATGAATAGTAATATGACCCTCATGAATAGTAAATAATGATATTATTTTTTTCTTAAGGTGATAAGATAATGATATTTTCATTAATTTTTCAATGTGATATAAAACTAATTATACGTTAAAATTGTTATTTTTCAAATTAACGTTGATTTTATTTAAAAATTAAATTAATAATATTTAGGAAATTATCTTTGAAAAATGGAGTTCATTTTTGAATTCTACACGTCAAAAAATGGAAGGGGTGAATTTTTGGGATTTTTCTAAAATACCCGAATTTACCATGAATAGTAAAAATACACTTTTGAGTTTTCGGTAGTTTAATGACATCATAATGACATAATAAAAGGACAGTAAACATGTGTACTGTAAAATATGACATGAGGTGTCCCAAGTGGCTAAAACTATGGGAAAATACCTTGGGCAAGCCCATGGTTTGGTGAAAACCACTATTGAGGAATCCCTTTGAAATTATTAAAAAACTCCCTCTCTTTTACTATAAATACCCACTGATCCATTTAATCTCATGCATTACAAATCCATCATCCTCTAATATTTGGTGGTTTTACTTCTCTAGGGGTCCTCCCAATCTGTCCTTAAGCCCCCAAGGTCCCAACATTCAAGTTCTAGGAGTTACTCTACAAGGTAAGGGAACTTTTCACCCTCCTCTTTTCGTCAACACTTCTTTTATGTTATCTATTTGATTTTCCATTCTCATATTTTCAGGATTGATATACTATATTCCCCTTAATTTTATTTTTATTTCCATATGATGAGATAACCTTTTTTTCTAATCAATTCATTTTATGAAATATTAAGCGACGTTGTTAGGCTGCCAAATTTTCATAAGGGATCTCTCAATTTTCTTTTATATTTAAGTTCATTTATTTTCTTTTTCTCTCATCACCTACTCTATACAAATGACCATGATAAATCTAGTATCATCTATATACTATAATTATATCATGTGAATATAAGAACCATCATAAATATTATTAATCACTCCACTTTATTTTAATAAACAAAATCAATGTCCATGAGGTTCAAATTTATAGCCTTTGTGGATGACGAAGTTTCGTTCTTCAGTTTCTAATTCATTAATGGTCATAAAACAATTTAGATGGTTGAAAAAGACTATAATATATGTATTATAACCAAATTAATATTCATAAACCAGTATATGTACATATTATTAAATCATAAGACCAAACTAGTTCCTAATAATCAAAATACCGTTTAAATAATCTATGTGAATATCATTAATGATTCATCCTTTTTCCA
This sequence comes from Viscum album, assembly GCA_963277665.1. NCBI lineage: Eukaryota > Viridiplantae > Streptophyta > Magnoliopsida > Santalales > Viscaceae > Viscum > Viscum album. Next base: position 1,301,411,485 of record OY728121.1, read on the forward strand.
TGTAACCAAACGATAAAAAATGACCATTAACACTTATGTATGTTCATTAATAATATTTTATTTCAATTATGAAGATTAAAATTCATTCCACATGAGATCCATTACTTAAAAACAAGAGAACTGATTATGAAAATCAAGAAAACAAACACTCCGGAACGACGAAATTTGATATTATAACTTATCATTAAATGAAAAAACATAAATATGATAAACAAAATAAATTTCTAATAAGTTATTTATTATGTTATTAATTAGTTTAATCTCATATTCCACAAATTTATGTTCAAGAGGGGAACACATTCAGACTTAAGGTAAGGGTTTTCCACGCAAACTTCCATTTTTCATTCGGGTTATTTTCATTGTCTAATTACCTCAATGAAATTCTTATGTATTATTATATACTCATCATAAAATATTTTTGATTGTTATATATATTTACAACAACCATAATAATTACTTATTTTATGGATAGTTATATGTTTTAAAAGGAGCTTTCACAATTGTTTCTGAAATACAAGCCCGATTCAAGGGAATATCTCAATTTCTTACCTATTTTCAAGGGAAATATATAATATGTTTTTGAAACCATTATATTTATAAAATCTTTAATTTTACTAAGAAAATAATATCTTACTTCACTTCTGGTTTTATACAAATATTTCTCTAAAATAACTCTTCTTTTCAAAGTGAAAGTGTATTTATTTCAAGAATTACTCAAAGATTTTATAAGAGTATTTTCATCTATTTCAACACTCATGTTGATTATTATGTATTATTGGGATTGATATTTCATAGTATCATATACTATATTTAATTTAAAGATTTATGGTTTTTTTTGGGTCTTCTATCTTTAAACCATTCAACAATTTACTCTGAATGGTTATTGTTTGTGTCTAATGTTCATGGAAAGTTATTTACATTTCATATATTAGTTTAAATATGAATGTATATTTTTTTTATCCTTGTTCATATGATAAATTCATTGGACATCCTAAGTGTCATGTGGGGCCCTCTATAGCCCCTCGGTGCATCGGTAGGTCTCAAGAGACAAAATATGGTCTTGGCATAACGCCTCGACAAAATGATTATTTATGGTCTTGGCCCGAGGCCTTGATGGTATAGTTATGTTGTCCCGCATTATGAATTCCCTCATTATGAAAATTGTATTAATATTTCATTTGGTTATTCGACTAATATAATACCCATGATTATGTTATATTTTGACAATATTTAATCAACTCTTATTACTGCCACAATGTGATCAAGTTTATTATTTTTTAAGGGCAAATGTTTTAATTAATTCAACATGCCTAATGTTTATGTTATGATATCTTCATCTTTATTGGTTTCTCTTACTTAGAATTTGAGCTCACCCCTTTATTATGTTTTATTTTCTCAGGACATGATGAATTTTATTATGAATGGCATGTTGTAATAACATAAGAGTTATGAATATTTTCTAAAGAGTTTCTATGTTGTATTTTCATTTCAAGTTGTAAAGTTGAAATTATGTATGAATCTTGTTTCCAATAATACTAAACTACTAAGTCCTTCAGGATGCTTTTTCCTTGTTGTAACACCCCAGGTAAATAAATAATATGACATTTTCATATTTATCCATATTTGTGAATAAAATATTAATATGACTTTAAAAGGGACGCTATGCTCGATGACGTACCCAACACGCAACAACGAGTTTCTTGGGAATCTTACGTTGCACTCTAATAGTAAAATAATATTATTTTAAATGACAGTTAACATGTAGCCGTTGTATTGGAGGGAATGGATAGAAATAACTAAAATATGATTATATATGTTTTTAAATGTTTTTAAATTTATCCAATAAAAGATAAAGGCTTAAAATACGGAAAGAATTCATTTTTAGGCGCATATGCCCAAGTTTTCACTAAAGGTTCACTTATCACCTTTTGATGGAGAACCGTCATTAAATATAGTTTTGTTCAATCTTATACACCCTTTTGGACCGAATAAAACTCTTCTTAAGAATTGGTACATCAAAATTTACTTTGTGTAAATTTTTGGTATCTTTCTGATAAAGTTCATTTTTTAATGTATAGTGTAAAATGTTGTATTTTAATTCAAAACCTCTTTTTAATCTAATTTATTTATATGATTAGATTATCTTTTGAATTGTTTTTAAAGTGAAATTAGAATATATTTTTACCATTAAATCCAATAGTGGTCATTGTAATTAATTTCACTTTGAAATCAGACTTAAACTAGTGTCAATCTTTTGATACTTATTGTTTCATAAAAACACGCTATTTGCTCTGACAGCGGGAATTAATTATTAAATTAATTAATGTGACTTATATGTTTTGAATTTTTTAAAATGGACTTCATTTTTGAATTTGGAATATCAAATATAGCTTAGGGTGAATTTTTTGGATTTTTCTGAAAAACTTCAATTTTTGATGAATAGTGAAACCACTAAGTGGTACTTACAAAAACTGATTTTTCTGTTTAAATGAAATTTTACCACTTCTGTGTTTTGAATTACAAAAATCCGACATACATGTTTTTCATTAAGAAGTAAAATGTGGTTCAATGAGATTAAAATAATTTTTTGGTGAATAGTAACTTATTATGTTTTTAATCGCGATTAGAGGTAATTAGTGTAGTTTAAGTTAAAAATAATGTTTTAATAATATGAAATTAACTTGACACAAGTCCTAGCCTCATTTTATGTGTCATTTCCGACCAAGAAAACCCATGGGTCAACTTGGGGACGCCATGAATCCACTTTGGTTGGAAAATGACATTAATATCTTTTTATTTAAAGTTAAAGTAAAAATGAGACAAACATGAAATGTTTTACTAAAACAATTTTTACATGGGGTTATAAAAATCCTATTTTTGACTATAAATATTAATTGGAAAGATAAAACGACTTCCTACATCATAGTATTTTTTTTATAATTTTTAGACATTAAATATATTAAATTATTTATGACATCATGATGATGCAGCGATGACCTCATTATTTAACGATTTAAATAAAATGGAAAGATAATGTAATATCTAAAACCTACACATGTCAAAAACCTATTGGATGAGTGGATTTCGAACCCTTATCACCTTATCCTCGAAACACATCAATGTGGGACCCCTTAAATCCGAATACCATTTTAAAATAAAGTAACTTTTCTTTACCTTCCAAGAGTGCCCCTCCTCTCCTCTTATAAAAGGCCCCCACCTCTACCTCCTTACCCACACTCCCAAAGCCTTTGGCTCGGCCAAACCCTGCCCATTTTGGATCTCCAAATCCCTCTCCAAATCCTTGAAGACTCACCTTGTGAAGAAGTCTTCCTAAGAAAGCCTTTGAGCTCAAACCAAGGGGAGTTACCCGATTTTAAGGTAATGTCTTCTTTTGAGTCATTTTGTTTTATTTTGCTTCTCCAACCCCCTAAACTCTTTTTATTATTTTCTTTTGTAACAACTAAAGTATTCTCAATATACTAGGATGTTTTTATAATAAGGATTCGAGCTAAACTTACACACACCTACATCTAATGGTTAACGAACATACTGTTTCCGTGGATGGTGAATTTATGCCTCCCAGAACGATGATTGTTCAACATTCTGTTAACACCTTCAAAGGTGGCCATTAAGATGTCACTGTATTTATATATGATATATAATATGTTTATTTTTTATTTAATATTATGTATTTTTCATTTGTGGCTTACCTTTATGGCTTCCATTATGGGTATACGCGATATCTTCATTTTAGGAAGTGCGGACTACCGACCCCTCAAAGTGATGTGATTCGTTAATGCCATACGTGGGACGTATAAACGATGGATTTAATGTTATTATAAATGATGTTATACTGGAATTATTATATACCTATATATCATTATTATTTCTTTCCATTAAAGTATGAGATAGAAATGAAAGTAGCGTTCATGCGTACGTACGGCTTACCATCTCCATGAACGGTGCATTTCATTTCTTATCCCCAAATGTAATGTACTATTATAAGTACATGTATATAATGGATATATATGATTAATGATACATCTAAATGATGAATATAATTATGGAATTAAAATATAAATACCTCTCATTTAGTTTTAATTCCATTAATATGACAAAGAAATGAAAGTAGCGTTCATGCGTACGTACGGCTTACCGTCTCCCTGAACGGTACATTTCATTTCTTATCTCAAAATGTTATGTAATATTATAAGTACATATATATAATGGATATATATGTAATATATTACATCTATATTATGGATATCATTCTGTAATTATAACATATATATATATATATCTCATTTTGTTTTAATTCCATTAATATGACAAAAAAATGAAAGTAGTGTTGATGCGTACGTACGACCTACCATCTCAATGAACGGTGCTTTTTGTTTTTTATCTCCAAATGATATGGAATAGTATGAAATGAATATTTACTGGATATATATTATATTTTAATCATTAATAATATTCTGGAAATTATTTACTTATAACTACATGGGCAATATTTTTTCAAACAAGTTCATTTTTGACTCATGTACCAAACATCGGCAAAAACGCCTGATATGAACTAACATTATTAAACAATTATTATAAAATTATAATATGTGACATGAACTGAATAATAATCTCTAAAGGAGGTACTCAGGCAATTATTAATTGACCAAAGTTTATTATTCAGTAATATAAAGAAATGAACAAGACAAGTTGGACTTGAGGTAAGGGATCTTACTTCTCTATTTCTTTTTAAGTACACTCTTTTATGCCATTCCTTCTAAGCTCATCTTTCTTGTTATTGTTATGTTATTTTATATTACTCTTACTGTAATTTTTATGTTCATGTGATGATACACCCTATTCTCTCTCATCAATCCATTTTGGAAGTTTTGAGTGGCGCCGTTAGGCTACTGAATTTTCGTAAGATATCTAACCTCTCTCTTTATTTTTAAGTACTCTCCTTTATGTAACTTCTTTTAATCTCCTCTTTGTTATGTTGGGGGATGTTATTTTATATTCCTTTTTCTATAAACTTTAAGTTAATATGATGATATACCCTATTTGATCTCATCAATCCATTTTTGTAAGTTTTATGTGGCGCCGTTAGGCTGCCGAGTTTTCGTAAGAGATTTTTCATCTCACTTTTATTCCCGTGAGATTTATGCTACATTTGCCACAATTTCCTTTGAGTGGTGTATGTAATACCCATTATTCTACTCTTTGTGTAATATAATTTAGTTTATGAGTATTTACATCAATGATTTATTGTCCTTCTTTCATGGGGTGTATGTTTTGAAAGATACCCAAGTCGGTAAAGGAACCTTTCACCCTCCTCTTTTTTAAAAGACTTCTTTTGTTGGGTCTTTTAATTTACATATTGTTATGTTGGGATATGTTCTAATATATCATTATTGATGTAAATTTTATTTCCAAGTGATGAGATACCTTTTTTTATCTCTCATCAACTCATTTTGATGTGACGTCGTTAGGCTGTGAAGGGAACTTCTAAACCCAATTTCGATTTCTTTGGGTTCAACATGTAGTTATTGAATATGTCATCCTTTGAATATGTGTGAATGACCTATTATTATTTTACACTTAATATCCACTTATATTTGGTGTATTCGTTTTTCACACATAATTATGTAATTGATTTATCCTTAAACGAAGGATACCGTCTTTGTATGGGACTTCGTCTCAATCTCATTTCATTGAGGCATATTTTATTGTATACACAACCTTATTTTATACGGTGTATAAACCCATTTGACTTTTACGTTTATAAAAAAGGAATCTTTCTTTATACGAAGAGTTTTACTAAACGACAAAAGGGAATGTTTTTTTTCATACGTATGTGGCGACAACGACTTCTCCGCCGCTGTGACCATTATTTGAGTTTCGACTTCCTCTAGAAGCCATAAATTCTTTTTAAAAGAAAAATAAAAACCATGTTTTACTTTTCTTTTATTTTGGTATTGAAAATGGTTTTCATAATGTTTTTATATCAATGTGTTGTATTGATATCTTGTGATTGAAAGGTGGAAATGTTATGTTTACTATATGCATGTTTTATGTGATACGATTATGTTGAGGTTCTTGGGAATTATTATGAAGACGGGTGGTTCCATGATAAACTAAGGGCAGGTGAGCCCAATAGAGCTCTCCAATGTATTGGGTAACGTGAAGGAGTGAAACATTAAGGTTTCTTCGAAGAGATTTAGGGAATATACTGTGATGGGTATTCCAAACGTAACCAAGAGGGTTACTCCCTACGTAAGAATGTTATGAATGCCTCAAGTTACTTTTATGTCTTATGTTTTCTATGATTTATTCATGGTTTGATGAGGTATGTTAAAGTGCCTATGTTTTATGGGTAAAGTATGATTTCATTATTATGTATATATGAACTCGTGTTTCCTTTCCATATTTTTATAACCCTTACTGAGCTTTTTATTCTCATCCCAAGTTTTTGAAATGTTTTTCACAGGTCAAGGGAGAGGTACATGATGTGATGATAGTTTCAAGGATGTGTCAAGAAAGAATCCATGTTTTATTTTCAATATGTTTCCGTTGATGGGAAGAATGAATAGTGTCTTTTATGTAACCTCTTTGTTTAAATGTGGAATGTAATGCAAGTTTCATGATCTAATTCTCTAAAACTCTAAACCTGAAAAGATCCCCAATGTGTAATCTTGTAATAACTCAAGATTAAGTAAGGTTTAAGGCTGGGGCCTTATAGTTGGTATCAAAGGTCGGTTTAGATAACTTTAGAGGTTAGGGTATTCTTTAATCATAAGTGACATTACCATAATGGTTAGGATTTCAGAAAGAGTCCTAGTTTTAGATAAAGTGAATGAGTAAGTGTATCTTAGTGTTTACCTTCCTCATTAGTACATGATGGTTTTGTTGATATACTCACACTGACATTTCTGTTTTTAGTGAATGGATGGATCTAGTAGGCACCAAAGAGGCAACAGGTTTGAAGGAAACTGTGGTGGTTCTATGATTAAGATACTAGATAAAATGGGGGATTCAATGAGGAAACTCGTGGTCGTTCTAAACCAACTATCAAGGAGTCATGATCAACCACTTGAACCTTGGTATGATCTCTAATGCATAATGAACAAGATGACCAATCGATGTGGAAGTTCAGGTAATAATTATAAAGGTAACCATTAGAGTTTATATGATCCTTACTTTTGAGGTAATTATGGGTTACTATATGTTATGATGGAAGTGAAAGGCATGAGATAAAATTGGGGTTAAATTATGTTATGGTTATTTTTGATGATTTTTATCTCTTTTTGGGGAATGATTTGAGAATTATATAGTTTTGGAAAAAGGACAACATGCATACCGTGTGACTACCCGTCGCGTCGGACAAAGCTGTGGGAATCGAACCCACAACCAAAGTGCGACTGGTATTTATCGCCTACCACTGGACTACGTGAAGTCCCTAGTTAGTTTGACTGATTCTTTTTAGTTATATGATTTCACGAATTAAGAGTAAGTTGATTTTGTGTTATTTATGAAAATTATTAACCTATCATGGAGGATATGTTATTAGGTTAATTACTTTTCAATACGAGACTTTAGGAGCAACTGATGTTGTTTGGAGATAAATGTTACGATTTAACTTGGAAGACTTTGTGACTAAATCCTTCAAATATTTGGGTTTCAATCTTAGATTGGTTTACTTTGAAGAATTTTATAGACAAATTGTTTATCTAATGGTCCTCGTTGAACTTTGGGTTTTGTTGGACAAATTTTGGAGATTAAGCATATATTTTCTTTTTATAAAGGGTTATCCTTTTCTGGATTATCTGATCTTGTACTAGCCTTTTTGGTTTTGGTTTTGGTTAAAGTCTGAAGACATGGGAATTATATAGTTCTCTTTGGTGGATTAGGTGATTCTCTAGAAGTTGATTATAGTACTCTTAATGCGAACAAGTCTCCCTAAATACTCGTCTTTTGGAAAAAAATATGAGTTTGATTAAGGAATCTAGTAAAAGTTGAAAGTCAACATGATAAGTGATTATGTTTCCTTATGAATAAATTCCTCAATAAAAAGTAACTTAAAACAAAAATTCTTTCTATTAACTTTTCCTACTGGGGAACCCAACACCGTTTAACCCATCACAAGTTTGTGATTTTCTTATTGTTAACTTTCTCCTAAACATGTTTTCTATCACTCTCCATCAGAACATGACCCTATATTTTCTCCTCCATGTCCATATTTTTTCTACATGGAATCCTAGTATGGGTTAACTCGGGTGACCTTTGTACGTATCTTTCTTTTTTTTAAAGTGATTGTTTTAACGACTCTTGTTTCGATGTGGGACTTTCAAGGATGTTTCCAAGCTCAATTTTAAAAAATTGTGAGGATGCGATTCGCAAAAGGGGGGAAGGATTTAACACCCCAGGTAAATAAAGAATATAAAATTTTCATATTTATCCATATTTGTGAATAAAATATTAATATGACTTTAAAGGGGACGCTAGGCTTGATGACGTACCCAACACGCAACAACGAGTTTCTTGGGAATCTTACGTTGCACTCTAATAATAAAATAATATTATTTTAAATGGCAGTTAACATGTAGCCATTGTATTGGCGGGAATGGATAGAAATAACTAAAATATGATTATATAAGTTTTTTAATGTTTTTACATTTATCCAATAAAAGATAAAGGCTTAAAATACGGAAAGAATTCAATTTTAGGCGTATATGTCATAGTTTTCACTAAAGGTTCACTTATCACCTTTTGATGGAGAACCGTCATTAAATATAGTTTTGTTCACTCTTATAAACCCTTTTGGACCAAATAAAACTATTCTTAAGAATTGGGACATCAAAATTTACTTTGTGTAAATTTTTGGTATCTTTCTGATAAAGTTCCTTTTTTTTAATGAATAGTGTAAAATGTTTTATTTTAATTCAAAACCTCTTTTTAATCTAATTTATTTATATGATTAGATTATCTTTTGAATTGGTTTTAAAGTAAAATTATAATATATTTTTACTATTAAATCCAATAGTGGTCGTTGGAATTAATTTCACTTTGAAATCAGACTTAAACTAGTGTCAATCTTTTGATACTTATTGTTTCATAAAAACACGCTATTTGCTCTGACAGCGGGAATTAATTATTAAATTAATTAATGTGACTTATATGTTTTGAATTTTGTAAAATGGACTTCATTTTTGAATTCGGAATATCAAATATAGCTTAGGGTGAATTTTTGGGATTTTTCTGAAAAACTTCAATTTTTGATGAATACTGAAACCACTAAGTGGTACTTATAAAAACTGATTTTTCTGTTTAAATGAAATTTTACCACTTATGTGTTTTGAATTTCAAAAATCCGACATACATGTTTTTCATTAAGAAGTAAAATGTGGTTCAATGAGATTAAAATAATTTTTTGGTGAATAGTAACTTATTAAGTTTTTAATCGCGATTAGAGGTAATTAGTGTCGTTTAAGGTAAAAATAATGTTTTAATAATATGAAATGAACTTGACACATGTCTTAACCTCATTGGATGTGTCATGGACGACCAATAAAACCCATGGGTCAACTTGGGGACCCCATGAAGTCACTTTGGTGGGAAAATGACATTAATATCTTTTTTTTAAAGTTAAAGTAAAAATGAGACAAACATGAAATGTTTTACTAAAACAATATTTACATGGTGTTATACAAATCAGATTTTTGACTATAAATATTAATTGGAAAGATAAAACTATTTAATACATCATATTGTTTTTTTTATAATTTCTAGACATTAAATAAATTAAATTATTTATGACATCATGATGATGCAGCAATGACCTCATTATTTAACGATTTAAATAAAATAGAAAGATAATGTAATATCTAAGACCTACAAGTTTCCAAATGCTATTGGATGAGTGGATTTCGAACCCTTATCACCTTATCCTCGAAACAAATCAATGTGGGGCCCCTTAAATCCGAATACCATTTTAAAATAAAGTAACTTTTCTTTACCTTCCAAGAGTGCCCCTCATCTCCTCTTATAAAAGGCCCCCACCTCTACCTCCTTACCCACACTCCCAAAGCCATTGGCTCGGCCAACCCCTGACCATTTTGGCTCTCCACATCCCTCTCCTACTCCATGAATCCTCACCTTGGGCATAAGTCTTCCCAAGGAAGCCTTTGAGCTCAAACCAAGGGGAGTTACCTGATTTTAAGGTAATGTGTTCTTTTGAGTCCTTTTGTTTTATTTTGCTTCTCCAACCCCTAAACTCTTTTTATTCTTTTATTTTGTAACAACTTTAGTATCATCAATATACTAGGATGTTGTTATAATAAGTATTCTAGTGACACATACACACACATACATCTAATGGTTAACGAACATACTGTTTCCGTGGATGGTGAATTTATGCCTCCCGAAACGATGATTGTTCAACATTCTTTTAACACCTTCAAAGGTGGCCATTAAGATGTCACTATATTTTTATATGATATATAATATGTTTATGTTTTACTTAAGCTTCTGTATTTTTCATTTTTGGCTTACCTTTATGGATTCCATTATGGGAATACACGATATCTTCATTTTAGGAAGTGCGGACTACCGCCCCCTCAAAGTGATGTGATTCGTTAATGCCATACGTGGGATGTATAAACGATGGATTTAATGTTATTATATATGATTTTATACTGGAATTATTATATACCTCTATATCATTATTATTTCTTTCCATTAAAGTATGAGATATAAATGAAAGTAGTGTTCATGCGTACGTACGGCTTACCATCTCCATGAATGGTGCATTTCATTTCTTATCCCCAAATGTAATGTACTATTATAAGTACATGTATATAATGGATATATATGATTAATTATACATCTAAATGATGAATATAATTCTGTAATTAAAATATACATACCTCTCATTTAGTTTTAATTCCATTAATATGACAAAGAAATGAAAGTAGCGTTCATGCGTACGTACGGCTTACCGTCTCCATGAACGGTACATTTCATTTCTTATCTCAAAATGTTATGTATTATTATAAGTACATATATATAATGGATATATATGTAATATATTACATCTAAATTATGGATATAATTCTGGAATTATAACATATATATATATATATATATCTCATTTTGTTTTAATTCCATTAATATGACAAAAAAATGAAAGTAGCGTTCATTCGTACGTACGACCAACCGTCTCCATGAACGGTGCTTTTCGTTTTTTATCTCAAAATGATATGTAATAGTATGAAATGAATATTTACTGGATATATATGATATTTTAATCATTAATACTATTCTGGAAATTATTTACTTATAACTACATGGGCAATCTTTTTTCAAACAAGTTCATTTTTGACTCATGTACCAAACATCGGCAAAAACGTCTGATATGAACTAACATTATTAAACAATTATTATAACATTATAATATGTGATATGAACTTAATAATATTCTCTAAAGGATTTACTTAGGCAATTATTAATTGACCAAAGTTTATTATTCAGGAATATAAACAAACGAACAAGACAAGTTGGACTTGAGGTAAGGGATCCTACTCCTCTCTTTCATTTTAAGTACAATCTTTTATGTCATTCCTTATAAGATCATATTTATTGTTATTGGGATGTTCTTTTATATTACTCTTACTTTAATTTTTATGGTCATGTGATGAGAGACCCTATTCTCTCTCATCAATCCATTTTGGAATTTTTGAGTGGCGTCGTTAAGCTGCCGAATTTTCGTAAGAGATCTAACATCTCTCTTTATTTTTAAGTACTCTCCTTTATGTCACTTCTTTTAAGATCCTATTTGTTATGTTGGGGGATGTTATTTTATATTCCTCGTTCTATAAAATTTATGTTAATATGATGATATACCCTATTTGATCTCATCAATCCATTTTTGTAAGTTTTATGTGGCGCCGTTAGGCTGCCGAGTTTTCGTAAGGGATTTTTCATCTCACTTTTATTCCCGTGAGATTTATGCTACATTTGACACAATTTCCTTTGAGTGGTGTATTTACTGCCCATTATTCTACTCTTTGTTTAATATAATTTAGTTTATGAGTATTTACATCAATGATTTATTGTCCTTCTTTCATGGGGGGTATGTTTTGAAAGATACCCAAGTCGGTAAGGGAACCTTTCACCCTTCTCTTTTTTAGAAGACTTCTTTTGTTGGGTCTTTTAATTTACATATTATTATGTTGGGATATGTTCTCATATATGCTTATTGATGTAAATTTTATGTCCAAGTGATTAGATACCTTTTTTTTATCTCTCATCAACTCATTTTGATGTGACGCCGTTAGGCTGTCAAGGGAACTTCTAAACCCAATTTCGATTTCTTTGGGTTCAACATGTAGTTATTGAATATGTCATCCTTTGAATATGTGTGAATGACCTTTGATTATTTTACACTTAATATCCTCTTATATTTTGTGTATTCGTTTGTCACACATAATTATGTAATTGATTTATCCTTAAACCAAGGATACCGTCTTTGTATGGGACTTCGTCTCAATCTCCTTTCATTGAGTCATATTTTATTTTACACACAACCTTCTTTTATACGGTGTATAAACCCATTTTACTTTTACGTTTATCCAAAAGGAATCATTCTTTATACGAAGAGTTTTACTAAACGACAAAAGGGAATGTTTTTTTCATATGTATGTGGCGACAACGACTTCTCCGCCGCTGTGACCATTATTTGAGTTTCGGATTCCTCTATAAGCCATACCTTCTTTTTAAAAGAAAAATAAAAACCATGTTTTACTTTTCTTTTATTTTGGTATTGAAAGTGGTTTTCATAATGTTTTTATATCAATGTTTTGTATTGATATCCTGTGATTGAAAGGTGGAAATGTTATGTTTCCTATATTCATGTTTTATGTGATACGATTATGTTGACGTTCTTGGGAATTATTATGAAGACGGGTGGTTCAGTGATAAACTAAGGGCGGGTGAGCCCGATATAGCTCTCCAATGCATTGGGTAATGTGAAGGAGTGAAACGTTAAGGTTTCTCCGAAGAGATTTAGAGAATATATTGTGATGGGTATTCCAAACGTAACAAAGAGGGTTACTCCCTACGTAAGAATGTTATGAATGCCTCAAGTTACCTTTATGTATTATGTTTTCTATGATTTATTCATGGTTTGATGAGGTATGTTAAAGTGCCTATGTTTTATGGGTAAAGTATGATTTCATTCTTATGTATATATGAACTCATGTTTCCTTTCCATATTTTTATAACCCTTACTGAGATTTTTATGCTCATCCCAAGTTTTTGAAATGTTTTTCACAGGTCAAGGGAAAGGTACATGATGTGATGATAGTGTCAAGGATTTGTCAAGAAAGAATCCATGTTTTATTTTCAATATGTTTCCGTTGATGGGAAGAATGAATACTATCTTTTATGTAACCACTTTGTTTAAATGTGGAATGTAATGCAAGTTTCATGATCTAATTCTCTAAAACTCTAAACCTGAAAAGATCCTCAATGTGTAATCTTGTAATAACTCAAGATTAAGTAAGATTTAAGGATGGGGCCTTATACTTGTCGTATGCCAATATAATCAAACAAGGCACCGACTCTGGGCAATTTGGGTTAGGTACTTACACCAAGACATTGTATGATTCTAACAACTAGCGAGCCTAGGTGTTGATATATTAAAGATATTAGAAATATTATATTACATGTTTATAGCTTTAATAAAATAGCAGAATAACTCCTTAATGGGGACTTGAATTAGGAATCTAAGAATTAAATTGAATCTAGGATGTAGGTTTTACCCTAGGAATGACATAATATTTATCAACCTCGTGAATTTAGTTACAATATTTTTAGAGGATCAAATAATAATATTAATTAATTAATTTTGTTTTGTTTTTGACACATTGGTATAATATCCTATATAAATAAAAATTTATTCTTAATCCATAGGGTTAGTAGCATAACCCTTGGATTTTATTGGGGTGGGTAGAGGGGCATTGGAGGATGGTGAGATCAGGGTTGAACGATCAGTTACCACAAGGATCTCAAATAAAATTAGGGTTTCTTTATCTTCCTGTGATAGAAACACATAATCATTTTTCATCAGTGATCAATCCACAATTGAGTTAGGGAATTTACTTTATCATAATTCATCCCAATTTTTATACCATGTTGAATAGAAACCAATTTACCAAACAAAAATTGGTTCACGTATCTATGTTCCATTTCTATTGATATTATATCATCCGATGTTTTATTAATTAGTATAGTTGATTATTATTTTTACTTATTTATTCATAATTCTATCAGAAATTAATAAATTCCAAAATGAAAAATGGAATATTATTTTTCCTCATTTTTTTCATTCGTATTTTCCCCTTTTTTGTATGATTTATCACTAATATTTGTTTTTATCGGTCATTAGACCAATACCCTCTAGAAAATCATTGTGAAATAAATTATTGGAATAAAGGATAATTACCATAGGTATTGGTTCATGGTCAAGGGAGATATCAAGTTGAGATTATGTTGTTAGGTGATCAGAGGTGGAATATGAGTGGATCGTTACTTCCCTTCTTTCCAGTTTTTCATGTAGTGCAGTATGGTGAATTGAGACTTGATTCCCAAGAGGTTCGGATAGCCGGAATCCAACCATCAGCAACAAAAAGGAATAAATGGATGAGAATAATATTTTTTTGCATGTTTGACAATAATATTGTTTGTGGAAGTGGGGTGAGTTTATCCATGAAGAATCTATATGTTTTGGAAAATTATGGACTTCATGGGATGTAGTCCAAAGAACAGAAGTCATATGGTAACCTCTTAAAATGCTGTTATTTTCAAGTAAAGAAATGTATCAAACAAATTTTTATGCTTGTCACATTCCATCTGAATTAAAATGGTGACTCAGCTTGTACCCTTAGGTTACAAAGTCATAAAAATGGCCTGGTACATAGGCACGACTAGATTTCATAGGCACAATATAGTACTCATACATGAAAAGGTACCAAGGCATGACCTCACACATGGGTGTGACCTAGAGTACACTTCCATAGTCTAGAACACACAGGAAGATCAGGTGATGGAAATAAATTCCATGTAGTAAAAGTGAATGTTGTTTACATTCTCCATGATTGTTTTAGGCCCCTAATATCATTAGTGTGGACCAGTTTCCTAAGGATTTGTTCCCTTGGATCATTCCCCATGAGGGTAGAGTGGGGAATTATATCATGAACCTAAGATGTCATCACCTACAGTAGATTAGTCTAGTATAGGTTTTTATAAATACACCAAATGGAAACAGGAATGATCCTCTATCATATCTCCAATCCTATGTGGGATTTATATAATCCATATGACCAACATACAAGGGAATTGATCCTATACTTAGTGGGTTAATTCCGTAATGTTTTTGGTTCCCCCGTACAGTTGAATGTTACCCCCATGAATTTATTAATCTCTTATAACATTTAGAATTTCCTTCTTCATAGAAAGTACCAAAGGGAATTACCACTTAGATAAGTGTTATCAATGTTATTAGTCTTATGGAGTGAGTTCTCCCAGAAAAGTGTTACCTTGAAACATCATGTAGGAATACTAGGTTGGAAATGTGGATGCGGATTTACCTTAATAAATTTTTATCTATCAATAGTTTTTATAGATTTTATTAGTGTATGTATTATATAGTAACTAACATTCCATTTCGATGATATGATGACTAATCTCTTGATTCATTTGGTTTGTAGATTGCATGGTGTCTTACTAGGTGTTGTTATACTTACCCCTATATGGGATCTTCACACACATGTATAAACATATATAGATGGCATTGTTCTCAATGGGGGTTAAAGATAGACTAGGATTAGACATATATTAAATTAGTACTAACACACTGTGGTTCATACTGAGTGTTAAATTTACATCAATCCCCTTCTACTTTTCATGCAGGACTCTTTTATTAGTTTTTATGGGCTTGTATTTATCCCTCTATTATTTATTGTAAATTTTTCATAATTTTATCATGGGATATAGTTTTATGCATTCAATTGGTATTATTTTTAGTTTTAAATTTCATAATTGTAGGTGTATTAGAGATGTTATTTGAGTTTCAAACATGTCATACTGCTAGATAGTAGATTCCCAAAGGGTCAGATCCTAATAGGTGTTTCGGGGAACTTTATGTGGTAATGACCGTGAAGGTAAAAATTTTCAAGTTACTATGTGTCAATAATGAGGGAGGAATCATCATGGTAAATGTATTAAAGGAACATGAAGAATATTTATATGTTGTAATGGGGAGAGTAAAGAAATAAACTATAGAGAAAAAAATGTGGAAAGATTGAGAAGGAAATCCACAAGATTGTACAAATAATGGTCTAATAATGATATATGATATTATATTGATGATGATGAAATTGTTTTTAATATATAAAATATATGAACTATTTTAATAGTTATCCATATGTTTAAAGCATGAAACATGATTGGGTAATGATTTATGAATCATACGACATAATTCATATTTTTTGATGTTTAAAGGGATTATTAATGGATTAGAGGAAAAATTGATTGAATATTTTGGAAGGATGTAGAATCATTGATGTGTTAAAATATAGTGTTGAAATAGATTTTATTTAGTGGTATAATATTTAATTATTGATAGATTAAAGAATTTTCATAAGATCAATACTATCAATACCCTTTTTGAGTCCCTATGTTATTTTATTACACAGTTATTAATGGTTTTTTGGGAGATGTTTTCTATGTTTTAGGAACAACACATGTTGAAAACCATTTAGATTGACATGTGATTTGATATTGATTTAATTTTTTAAACAATTTAATTAATTATTTGAATATATGTTAGGATAACCATGGGGATTGAAAATTAAATTGGTTATAAGGCGACTAATGTTATTTTTTAATATGTTCTCAATGTTGGGTTTTAATACATTATTGAGATATATATAACCCTTAGGATTGATATGTGGTCTTATGTGAAAGTTATTATAGGGAAGAATATTATTCTATTTTAGGAACATTAGTTTTATCAAATAGATGAACATGGTATTAAAATGTGATTTAGTGATTATGTGTAAGGTTATTTTTCAAGTTCTTAATATTTGTTGGAACGTTATATGATTATGGTGCATTATTTTTTTATAGTATGAGACTTATTTTCAAAGTGATTTATATTATTTCAGGATTAAATATTTAGTTAACCCATGGAAGGATATATTATTTCGTTGAGGTTTTATGTTGATTTGGTTTACTTTGGGAAATGATTAATATATTTTCGATAATATATAACTAGGGAGTATACTTTTTTGGTACGTGATTTACTGAGTGATTAATGTGTTTTGGTGATAAATTTAAAATAA
The DNA here is from genome assembly GCA_963277665.1 of Viscum album. NCBI lineage: Eukaryota > Viridiplantae > Streptophyta > Magnoliopsida > Santalales > Viscaceae > Viscum > Viscum album. The sequence continues at coordinate 1,301,428,884 of OY728121.1, forward strand.
ACCGTGGAATAATATGTGGTCAAATAATTATAAAAATTGTTTTTTAATTTGGTCACACATATTTTGAAGAGTTTCAAGTTTAGTAATTTATGGAATTCTTTAATTTGAGCTATAGGTTCTATTGTTTAGGATTCAGATATTAATGTTGTAATTATTCATATGATGGTTTATCAATGTTGGATATTATCTCAAATTTGGATAATGTTTTTTGTTTTAGATAATTGATAGAAATTAGAGAAAAACCACTTCATCCTTTTATAGACCTTATATCATGTAAAAAGATAATTTTAGTTCTTTAAGCATGAACAAATTAGCATGTTCATTTAACTTTTATATTATGGGATGAAATAATGGTGGAAAGATGTTAAAAAACATAGTTGAAAGATGAAATTGCACATATGGAATGGAAATAAATCAAGTAACTATAGCTTATCATTCTGTATTTTAATGGTAATATAATTCCTCTACTAAAAATAGAGGAAGATAAATATATCGATCCTTATTTAGACAATCTAATTCCACTATCAAGGTATTTTTATAGACACTTATTCACAAATGTAATTCAAATAATATTACATAAATGGTTTTATAAATAATTAATAGATATTGTGTTTCACTATAGTATCATATAATTTCCTCATCCTGTTAGATGTTACAATTAATATTATACCTATTTCAATATACCCTCATTTTGGTGAGGGAAAGTTCTAATTGTGAGGATATTTTTAATAAGGGTAGAATATGGCACCCTAACAAATAAATATATAATTATATTTTAAATGAATACTTGGTTCCATAAAGTATACCACACATAAAACCACCCTTAAATGAACCATGAGATTTTATTGAAATATTATTATTTAGGTATACCCATTATAACCAAGAAGTTAGAATAATGGGTATAAATCAAAGTAACTTATAGAAACCAAGGATTTTCATTCAAGAACATTGCATCATTTTTTATGAATATTAATTAATTTATAGAAATATATTCCTGATGACTATAATAGTTTAGTGACCTTGGAAAATTGGTACACAATATTCTTTTGGTGAAATAACATCAACATCTCCCATAATGATATTTCTCTTTGGTACACTTCACAAACCTAACCTACTGGATATATTTCATTATAAAATGGGGAATGGAAACATAAAAAAGGGTGATCTCATATTTTTATTAAGGGTAAAAAAGAGAGATACATAAGCCTAAAATTAACATTAGTGTATGAGGACGTGAGAATAAAATTTGAAAATGATACCATGCATATTAATGATCAAAATAATGAGTAATTTCATAAATATTTACTGATCATAAGAAATTAATTGTAAGGAAATCAAGAACATGAGCCATGTGAGCATGACATTGGCATAAAAATATATTTTTTGAATACACATGGGCATATAAAATCCTATTTCAAGGTTATCCACCAAGACATTCATAACATGATAGGCATGGGATAACTAACAATGTAACTATTTTGGGCTTGTAATAACCTCTTATGTATTCTATTTCGGGATTTATATTACCACCAGTGTACCCATTTAAAAAAAATACATTAATCATTCCCCAATTCATTGGATGGGGATATAGGTCCCACTAATCACAAAAATGGGAATCATATGTATGTGTACCTTATGATCATAAAAAACATCAAATAATATCCCATGAATTGAAATGTGGTTCATAAAAATTTCTTCATATCATAAAATTTGGAAAAGATAAAGGGTTTACAATAATTTCATCATATCAAAATCCATAAAAAATGGGTTTCATAAGCATATTATCATCATATGACCCATGGGAAAGGAATAAGATTCAAAAACAAAATTTCATCAAAACATAAAAAATTTAGAGGAATAATATGAATGGTATCCTTGGATCATATACCTATTAAGAGATAAGTAACAATAAAATATGTCATCTTAGATGGAAAATAAATTTGAATGTATCATTTCAAATAATTCTTGAGGAAAATATACTTTTATTTTGGAGGAATGATTTTTAAAAAATAAAATCTTTTGAAAAACGTTTTATTTTAATAGAACATGGAAAAAATATAAATTAATCTTCAGAGAAATGACTGGTCATTAATTTTGAGGATTCCATTCTTGCCTAACATGTTAAAACGAATATTTCTTCTACATTTTTGGTGAAATCCTAGCATGCATTGTTTAGAATATGAAAAGAAGATTAATTTCAAAATAAATTGTAGAGAAGTAAAAAATGGTTAAAAATTTCTATTTATAATAATAATATAGTGATAAGCTAGTTTTTAAAATATATTTAGAAAAGATGGTTTTGGAAGAAAACATATTTCTCTCCAAATAGAGAAATAATGACATATTTTTTCAAAAAAAATTTCTTAATAATTATAAATATCAAGAGGTGGAAATGGAACTATTAACCAAAGATATCATAAAAAATAACACGATAATAAAATTCCAGAAAATTATTTAGAGATTAATCAAAATATTTTATCATCAGAAACATAATCATAGATAATCCCAATAAACAATGAGATTGTAACATGAAACACATTCCACTTTGGTAACATTGAAACATAAAAATCATGAAGTTATAACATTAAAGTGAACTTAAAATATGGTGTATATGAATATATTCATGATATTACATGTCTATGTGGCTGTATATACACCTCATGAAAGTATATATGTGCATAATTTAATGTTTGTATCAAAGAAGGAAAATTGAGACAAAATCCCCTCACAGTTTTGGTAAATTATGAACTTTAAACCCCATTTAATAGATAAAATAAAATAAATATGTAACTAATAATAATTTTTATTATAATAAAAATAAAATAAATTCATTTTATGTATATACACCACATAATAGTAAGAGGTGGTGGATATAGCATGTGTATCACGAAAGTCAAAAAGTGATGCGAAAATCTATTAACTAAATCATTGAATTCCATCACAATCATTAATAAATACTATATTATTAATGTTATTTTATTATTAAACCATTATATAAAAATATTCAAATATTTCATACAATATATTATTTTCTTATTCCCTTTTATTATCCATTTTTTAACGATTTTATGTTAATGCCTTATTTCGGGTAATAATTGCTTTATTTTTTTCATATGTTTAGACTTGTTATTTTGGGAAATCTTACTTAGGTCATGATTTCATAATCTAAAAAAATTAAACCATAATATAAATATAATATATATTCAGTATATAATTATTTAGAATATCCCATAAAATTTAGTGGTAGAAAATGAAATACACCATTAAGGGAGATGATGGATTGTATATATACATGAAAATTGCTTCCATTTTCTTCTTGGATTGAAAAGAAGAAAAGAAAATGATATATATTAAAATTTTAGAATTATATTTTTTTATACATAACACATATTTTCATTAAACCAATACTCAATACATTCCTTTTAGAGTATGAACGGATCCCATCACTTCGTGAGGCAGTAGTTCATTGTACACATGAACGACGTTATCATATTCCCACAAATTGGAAATCTTGAATTTATGTGTGATATAATAACTAAAGAATTATAATAACACCATAAATATAATATATATAATATAGAAACTATAAATGAGTCATTATTACCCATATTAAGATTTGGGAATGGAAAGACGAATGACATAGGTTCGTGAGTTTGTAGTCCATTATACACATGAACGATGATTTCATAACCCATTGAATGAAAGTGTGTGTGGTTGTAGGCCATAGGATTAACATTATAAAATCTTAGTATATTTAAAATAATGTGGTTATTATATCATCATGTTATAATAATAATTTATAGAGGTGGATGTATATATAAAATAATAATGCTCGTTGAAGATTGATACCTCTTTTTGAGGTTACCTCCAAAGGTTTTCACTAAAAACCTTCCTTGGTAATATTTATATCCAAAATAAGGCTTATAAGATGATGGAAGGGATGTTTGGGTGGGATTTTGGAAGGTAATTACCGAACCAAATATGATTGTATGTGTGAGATAGGGAGAAGAGGGGTGGCCTTCTATTAGTGAGGTGAGTGGAAAACTTGTAATCTTTTGAAAGAGAGAATTCAACCCAAAATTATAATATGTCAGAATGGTCCAAATTAGTCCATTATAGAAAAATGGATGTTTTATGGTAGAAATATGGCCATAAAATAGTTTTTATTCTTGTATATTTGTTATTTTTACCTTTATCATTTTAGTTTAATAACCTGATAAACACAATTTTACCTTAACTGTAGTAATTAATTTTTACTAAATTAATTATTCATTTTGGAAAAACAAATAAGTAGAAATTAATAGGATTTATAAATTATTATGATTCCAAATATTAAATCCATTTTCCCAAATTCCATTCACATTTGTTGAAAAAATAATTTAATAGTAATCAGACAAATGTGCTGAGGAAGCACAGTTTTGAAGTGAAATTGATCAAAAGTATACAATGTTTCATAAATAATTTCAATATGAAATTGATTATAATGACCTAAATTAGGTTAATAGTTGTATATTTGAACTAATTATACATTAAAAACAATTTAAAATAAAATATAACGTTGTAAATAATTTAGTCAAACATACAACATTCAATTAAAATCGAGTATTTTTCACTATTAATGAAAAAATAAAATATTTTAGAAAAATACAAAAAATCCATCCAATGATTTTTTGGGAAATTTTAATTCAATAATAATGGTTATTTTATCAAATTAATTTTCTAGAAGCGTGGAAAATATATTTTACTATTTTTAAAAAATTTACAAATAATATATTTGTGATAAAATAGTATTTTCAAAACTTATAAAGACTTCGTAGAAAATTTTGAATCTTATTATAAATTTTATTAATTTAATTAAAACCATTAAAATTAATATTTAAAGAGTATTTATCACTGCTCATTTAACTAGTTTTAATTGCTTGGTTATAATGCTCAATTTTGAATAACTATTTTAATTAAATGTCACTATTTCATTAAACTCAATGTCATGCATAACACAAGATAACCTAGTGTTGAATGTAGTAGGAGATTTAATTAGTGTTTTGTATAACACAAGATAACCAAAAATTTCATATAGAAAATTTTTAAGTTGTTGTTTCATGTAACACAGACTAAGTTAAATCCATCATTTAAGGAAAAATATTTTAAAGAAAAAATTTAATTGAAAAGAATCAATTTCTCAAAATCCCACAATGTTACATTTTACCCCCATAAAATGAATTTATCCCTCAAAATACATCAATTTAATACCATAATATGCGGATAATTATTCCTCAATATGTCCATATGTTCTCATGTTGCTTCCATATACTGCTGGTTTAGCCACAAAACATTGACTAAGTCAGTGATATCATTTCATAGAACTTTCCATATTTTATTTATAATATCTATCAATTTTACCCTCAAAGAAATATCATGATTTAGTGGTATAACATTTGATTTCAGTACATGTGATGTATTAGATATATACTTCCTCAAGGGAGGTATACGGAAAACAACGTGAACCTAAGTGGGGTTTGATGGAAGTACCAAACAATAATCTATAGTCGAGATAAAATAAATTATTTTAAAGTGACTGATACACCTAGGTATTAGTTTTCCATTCCTTATTCTATGGATAAATTCATATAAATATATTTTCAACAATATAAAATTAAATTCTTCATTGATGATTATCAGTTTGAAATTTCTTTCATCTTTGTGTTACCCTTACTTGTTACTGAATGGATTTTAACCTTATTTTCCATAATGTCATATTAATCAGGTTCTAGTATATTTATTTATATAACTTTATTATAGTACATTGGAGTTCAACACTTATTTCTATAAAGGGCTTCATAAGGATATGTCTAATTGCTTGAGTGAAAGCTATTTTTGCATAAAACTCGACTTGTGGTATGTATTGATTCCAACCACCATTAAAATTCAACGAACAATATGGCAATATATCCTCTAGGGTTTTACATGTTATTTTAGAAATAAAATCTATTAGGGGATGATATGTAGTGTTGAATCTCAACTTCATATGAATAGATTTCTGAAGACTTAATGAGATATTTGAGGTAAACCTTAGATGCCATTCAGATACAATTTAATACAGTACTCTATAAAACCCTAATAATTATTTAATGTAATTCTAATAACTAGATATAGAGTGAAATCTTATATAATATAAATTAAGAGTTATTACATTGTAATTTTATTGACTACAATCCAAAATTATCTCACTTTTAAGATAATATAAACCCTAAAGCCTTCAGGTACATTAAAACATATGTTCAAAAAGTATAAATTCATTACTCCTCAATTGACTTTGTCACTAAAGATTATACCAAACCATATGGTTGTGTTGCTATAAGTTTCTACCAAAATATCCTTAATCTTTATAATCCTCCAATAAGTAAAACCATAGTAGGAGTGTTTATGAATTTTATTAACTTATTATCAAACATAAACTTATAAACACCTGATTGAATCCATAAGCCAAAAGTTAATTATACATGGAGGTGTATACACTCAAGTGTTAATTCATCCTTTATTTCTTGTATAAAATATTTAATTATACAAAAACATTTGCACTCGAAGCTTGGATTCATCATTTTATTGATATAATATGTAATGTAATTATTCTACAATCCATATAAATAATAAAATGATATTTTACTCAAGGATAAACAATAATATTTTAACAGGGCTCATTCATATAAAATCAATCACGAAATTTCCAACTAAAGAGGTTTGGATAAGAGTTCCCTAATTATAAGGTTAAATTTATCCATCATTATAAGATAAGATTTCCCTATTCCATTATCTTTAGATGATTTTGTGTCTTATCATCCACATTATCCCTTGGATTTGGGTGTTTATTATCATAATATCCAAAATCCTAGAAATTGAAAAATTGAAGTGTGGAATATGTATTATATTAGGATTTCTCATTATTTTCCCCATTGGATAACTTTCCCCCACATTGTGGTATTCATACACTTCTTGAATTTTCTTTACACCCTTAAAACATATACTAGTTCCATTAAGGCAATTAAATCCATGATTCTTCCCACAATTTGAGAATAAAGGGAAGCTCAACTTCTTCTTTCCATGGTTTTTAGATATTCCTTTGAACACAATCTTAATTTTCTAATAAAAACAATGACATTGATATGTAACTTCAAACACTATTTCTAACTAGATAGCATATTGGACAATCTCTTCATAGCTACAGAAGTATCATTTTGATTAAATCATTCAAAGACATGGTTTTAAGCCAATAAATAATATATCCACCTTAATTTTTGGTGGGATGAAAATACCAAAAGCGTACCTTTTAAGTCTTGTAAAATTCACTTCATGGGTACTATTAGATTCATTATACTTTTGATTTAGCTCATGGAACTCCTTTTCCATCTCCATAAAAAGAATACAAGGCATGTAATCATTGAAAAATAATTTATTGAACTCTACCTAATCCGCGAGGTCAATTTTTTCGTTTTCCCTCATATTAATGATAGTATTATACTATTTATTTGATTCACCTTCCCAATGGTATATAATGAAAATTAAATTTTCATGTTCTAAGAAATGGAGAATGAAAATTTTATTTTCAATGGCATCGATCCATTTTTCAGAAACTAGTGCATTATAATAACCATTAAAATAAAGTGTTTGTTTCATTATGAAGGAATCAATAAAATTTTGTTCCCTCCATTTCTAATTTTGATGTCTAGAAAGATTCAAATCTTGATAATGTTTTGTGATAATTGAAACAAGATTTTTCACTCTTGTTCCCATAAAATATTGATTCTTAGGAAGTCAATCAATAGTTTAACCATTTCAATCAACATTAACATGGTACCTTAGAGTTACATCCATTTATGAATTACCAAAATAGTAGGGTAAGAAATAATAATCATAAGTTAGAACCATATAATCCAAAAAACAACTTATAGGATGTATGAATATTGAAACCTCATTTTTTTAATATATGAATAATTAGTTTTATCTAAAGTCATTCATAGTTATATTTTATTTAAATCCATAATAGTGGTTTATAAACAGTTTATGAATTCCCCAAAAATATATCCTGGGAGTGTCAGACCAGCTATGCAGTAAGAAAATTTTTCATGCACATGTTCCTAATAGATTTTAGCTCAATACAGTGTTTTCAGGGTTATTAACCCTAGGTACATCTATTCCAGAGCCACATCTACTTTTAGTATCAATATAAAGATTTATTTCTAGGAAAAAAATTTCTATATACATTACCAAAATTCCATAAATATTCATATACTTTTACTAACCCTTAGTCTTATCATTAGAGACATCCATAGACTTATCCTTATAAATATCAATAGGTATTTCAATATTTTTTTCTCACTATAGTTTCGAGATAAAAACTAAAAATTTCCTCTAATAAAAAATTTAGAGACATAGGATTATCTTAAATTGATATTATTCTATCTTTGAGGAATATTCATTACATTATAAAAACATACCCATGAGGACCATAATAGTTTAGTGTCTTGGGATATTTTTAACACAATAAATTAATATGGTGAAGGAACATAATCATATCCATTAAAGATCTCCACCTTTGGTACTCTTAACAAACATACCCTACTTAAAACAATGAATCATAAACTAGTGAAAGGAAACATAAGAAAGAGTGAGATCAGATTCTCAATTAAGGTAAAAAGGGAGGTACCAAAGCGTAACATAGACATAAGGGTATTAGGACATGATCATAACATTTGAAAATCATAAACAGTATATCAAAGATCTTAATCCTTAGTCTTGGAATAAATATTTTCAGTTAATAAGACATGAATCATATGGAAATAAGGAACATGAATCATGGGAGGATAATTTTGGAATAAGGTACTGATTTGTTTTAATATACATGGGCTTATAAAATCTTATGTTAAAGATACCCACCAAGGAATTAATAACATTTTATTCGTATGATAACCACCTTTGTACTTTATTTAGGCTTTGGATGACCTCATGTGCACCCTCTTTCGGGTTTGGGATATCCTCTCGTGTACCCATTGAGATAATATTACATTAATCATTACACAATATATTGGAGGGAGATATATATTCCATCCATCACATTATGGAAATCATAAATTTGTGTTCCACAATGTTATAACATCCATCACATAATATCCCATGAAATGATATTGGTTTCATAATCATTTCATTATATCATAAAATATTCAAAAGAGACAGGTTTCATAATCATTTCCTCATAGCATAACCCATATAATTGTATGAGTTTAATAAGTATCTTCTCATTGAATTACTCGTGGGAAAAGAACAAATTTCATAGAAATAATTCCCTCCAAACATAGACCATTTAGGGAAATAATATGAATGGTATCCTTGGATCATATCCCTATAAAGTCATAAGTAACACCAATATATGTCATAGTAGTTGGAAAACCATTTTTAAATGACAATTTTAAACATTTATTGAAGTAAATATTCTTTCGACCTTGAAAAATGATTCTTAAATTATAAAACCTTTTAAAACTGTTTTAGGAATATAAAATGGAAAAAAATTAATTTAATCATCAAATAAATGATTTTTAGGATGTTAAATGATTATTTTCATGCTTTACACATTAAAATGAAGAATCCTTTCACATTTTCGGTAAAATCCCAACGTACATTGTTTGGAAAATAACATGAAGAATAATTTAATCGCATTAAAAAAAATTAAAACATGGAAATAAATTTCAATTAAATATCATAATAGAGTAATAAAACATTTTTGAAAACATTTTTAGAAAACTGGGATTTGGAAGAAAATAGATTCCTAATCGAAGAAAGAAAAAAACTCAGATTTCCACAAAAATAGTTTTATTAATTACTATAAGTAATAAAGAGTGAAAAAATGGTAACATAACTTGTATATGTAAAGAATAAAAAAGGGAAATAAAATTTACGAGAATTATTAATATATGGATATTATGATTTTATCATTGGAAACATTATCATAAGTAATCCAAATATAAGATGAGATTGTAACATGAAACTCTTACAACTTATTAACTTTGAAACATAAGTACCATGAAGGAATAACATTAAATTGTGAGATGGAAATCCCATACCTTAAGTCTTAAGATCTGTAAAAATCATTCAAGAATCCTTTATAATAGATATAAGTCTATTAAAACCCCATTAAATAACCATATTAATGTATATAATACCATATATGATTTTATTATTCCTATTTATAGTCCATTTTTAACTATTTTATGTTAAAATCATGTTTCGTGTTGTAATCGTTTTGATTCTCGTACAAGTTTTGAATTGTAATTTTTACACTTACATGGATCATTATTTAAACATAAAAAAATTTAAACCACCATATAAATATCATATATATTCACTATATAATAATTTAGTGTATCCAATACAATTATTTTTAGAAAATTAAATAAATCATTCAGGGAGATGTTAGGCCGTACGTATGCCTGAAAGTTGTTTGCATTTTCTTATTGGTTTGAAAGAAGTAATGGTAAATGATATATATTACAATTAAAGAAAAATATTTATTTTATAAATATAAAATATTTTTATTAAATCATTCCTTAATATATTTATTGTAAATCATAAAAAAAAATCTAATCGTTTCGCTTAGCGGTAGTCCGTCCTACACGTGAACGACGTTGTTCTATTCCCAGAAAATAGTAAGCATGAAGGTATGTGTGATATAATAATTTGAGAATCATAATGATAAAATTAATAGGAAATATATAATATATAAACTATAAATATATCCTTATTAACTTCCTTGAGAGGTGGTAATGTAAAAATGAATGACATCGTTTCACAAGGTGGTAGTCCCCCATACACTTGAACGATGATTTCACAACCTAGTTAACAGAAGTGTGTACGATTGTAGGTTGTAACATTAACATGAAAAAATATTTGTATATTTAATATAATGAGTATATTATATTATAATTTTATTATAATAATTTATGTAGGTGGTGGGAAATATAATATAAAAACATTTATTGAAGATAGTCACCTCTTCTTCGGGTATCCTATCCAGGGTTGCATTAAATGAAAACATGGATGGATTTTCATTCAGAAGAAGAATTCTAGGATTATGGGAGTTATGTTTGGAATTTATTTTTCTAGTACATGGATGAACCAAATAAGAGTTAATTTTTTAGGAATAGAGGATAGTAGGAGTCCTTTTATAAGTGAGGTGAGTGGGAAATCTGTAAATTTTATAAAGAGAGAACTTGACCCACATTTTTCATATGTAAAAAGGGTAAAAATGAGGCTATTATAAAACTATATAGGTTTAATGATATAAATATTTCAATAAATTAGTTTTTACCTCTAAATTTTTATGTCATTTTCCCCCTTATATTGTTAGTTTAACCCTATGTAAACTCATTTTACATTAACCAATATAATAATATTTTACTATATTGAATAGTTTTTTTTGTAAAAAATTATTCTCGACATATTAAAAAAATAAATTATTATGAATCAAAATATGAAATATATTTTTATATTCCCTCCATATGAGTGGGAAAAGTTAATTTAATATAAATCCCAAAAATATGATGAGAAAGTAGGTTTTTAAAGTGAAAATAATCAAAAGTATAAAAAGTTTTTATATCCAATTTCAATATGAAAATTATACTAATAAACTAAATCTGGTTAGTATATGTATATTATAACTATTTATACCTTTAAAAAATTTAATGTATATTTTAAATTATTACATAATTGAATTGAATAGATAGTTTTCAATTAAAACTCAATATTTTCACTATTCATAAAAAAATGAAATATTTTTGGAAAATTTTAAAAAATTCACCATAAGATAATTTAAAAATTATTAATTCAAAAATTCATCTTATTTTATAAAATTGATTTTTTTATAATTTCCAATAATCAATTTTATTGTTTTCACAAGAAATAAAAATCTTATTTTTGAGAATATAGAATTTTAAAAGCACAAAATGGATTTAATGAAAATTATACATTTATCAATAAAAATGTATCCTTTATTTAAATACATTATATATAATATTTAAAAATTATTTATCACTATTAATTTCACTATGTTTATGGAAAATGTTATAATAGCCAAGTTTTATTTACTATATTAATAATATTTCATGGATTTATTAACACTTCGTGTCATGTGTAATGTAAGATAACCCAGTGTTACATGTAGTAAAATATTGAATTAGTGTTGATTATAGAACAATATAACCCAATGTTTCATGTAGTAAAAGATGAAGCTAGGTTTTCTTGTAACACAAGCTAAAATAAATATTGTGTTTATGAAAAAATACAATAAATAACAAATATAATTGAAAAAAATATTTCACAAAATCTCATGGTGTTATATAATTCCATTATGAACTATATTTAGAAATTTTTTCCCAATAAAAATTTATTGATTAATTCCTTGTAAATAAATTCTCAATTTTTAATTATAACAATAAAATCAGATAAGGTCAAGAACAATTATAAAGAGCTTACTATTTCTATAGTTTCGGTTTTGCTCTAAATTTTTTATTACCAATTAAAATATTCATTTAAAAATATAGAAATTTAGTTTTATAAAAATGATATCATATTCAGTTTCAACATATCAAAATCTTCCTATAGAGATTTTTTGTATTTTCTAGAAATAATTTATTTTTGATTAATATTGAAAAATACATATTTTACAAATAATGTCACTTTCATGAATTATCATGATATAAGAATTACATTAAAGGTTATTAAATTTTTGAGATATAATATATATATATATATATATATTTAATAATCAATATAATTCATTTAAATTTTCATTTTTAACTTATAAATCTATGTTTGACATTTTAGAAATCTAAGTAATCTCTTTTCTTCAAATAAAAATATTTTCGGTTCTTCTCTTTTAATATATTATTCATAAGGATAATATATATTTTTTTCAAAGTTAAATAAAAATAATTTTTTTTCAAAATAATCCAATTAATTCCTTGTGAATCATAATTAGATATTATTTTAGTATAAAATAATTTTCATGCTTAAAATAGACATTTTTCTAGAAATAGGGTTTCATTATGTTTTTTGAACATATATTAAAATATATTTATTCCTATTATTGGAATTGAACCATTTAAAATTTATTTCATAATTTGAATAAAAATAATTAATATTAGTTAATTATTTGAAATTAATGTTTTGTTTTAATGAATAATAATCTTGATAAACAATTAGCACTACGGTAATGGTTAAAAAGTTTTAATGTGTGAGTTAATATAAGAGATGAGGGTTAAATTATCAAAAAAAATTATTAAATTTATATTTTTTATTTAATTTAAACCTTGTACATATTATTTTCAATGATATAGAAATTTAGATCCACTTTTATTTAGAAATACATATTATATATTAATATTTCATGTATATAAAAGTTTCCCACCCACTAAACAAGTAATTTGGCCCCTCCTATAATCTATTCTTCACATCAATTTGAGAAATTCAGATAAAAACATCTAAAAAATACATTAAAATATCCTTATTTATTTTATATAAGTATTGGTCTCACAAAAATACCTTCCTAAAAGGCTTCAAGTGTAAGACAAAGATGGTATTCTAAATAAGATTTATAACTATTAACCAAGTTCTTACATGTTTATTTATTATTATACCTAATTCAATCATATAATAACAATGCTTTTATAATAACATAATTATATAAAATATACTTAAATTTTATTAAGTTTATGTTACAAACTTTTTTAATCTATTTTTCCTTTGAAAGGAAAATGAAATCATCACTCGTGTTTACGTATAGACAATTATGTCCAAATAGGGATGTAATTTATTTTTAATCAGCATCACATATAGTTTTTTAAAATTGTTGATAATATGAATATATATAATATTTAACAAATAATTAGGATTATTTGAAAATAATATATTACATACCATCCCACACTTCCATTTTTTGGAAAATCATGATGTTACTCAAGAATACATGTGGATTAGAACCTCGACATAGTGATGTTATTTGTTTTTAGTTTTTGATTTACATGGTTGGGAATATAATTGGATACAATGAAGAAAAAAATATTTCAAAAATGATTATGATTTTTTAAAGTTAAATCATTACCCATTTCATTTTATATTTATCCATTAGAAAAATTAAAACATCACTGATGTGTAAATATAGACTACTTTCTCTAGGAAATGATGTAATTAATTTTAAATGTCATTTTTATGTGGATGGTTATAAAATTATATTCAATGTATAAAAATGATAACTATAAAAAATTTTATGATTATTTAGATGATTAATACAGGAAATCATTGATCGCAATCAATTCATCTATGTTATTTTAGATATTATAAACCAAACATTATTAAAATGTATGAAGTAAACATAATTGATGTAAAAACTAAACTGAAACAGGTAATAAATGAAATAAATGGAATAAGAATAAGGGAATTAACATTAAAATGGTTTATACAAAACTTTAAATCTAATATATCTTTATATTTCAGAATCTAAATGAATAAACAAAATGATTCAAGACATGAGGTAAGAGATTTATCATCACAATTTATTTTCATAGAGATTTAATCCATATTCACCATATTCTTTATTTTGTATGGTGTATGAACTGACTTATAAATATATTTTAGGAATCATTTCCAAAATTAATTTCTTATTAAAATTAATTTAATGTTCTATGCTGCAATATTATTTTGGTTTAAAATTTATCAAAAATGTAATTAATCATTCTATAAAACATTGTTTTAATGTTTTCTTTTAACATTATTTATCCTATATGCCCATATTGCCCAAATATTTTTAGAAATTTATTATTTAATATTAAAATAATGATAATGGTAATATTAAACTACATTATAATTTCTTTTCCAAGTTTATAATGAAATATTTTCTATGTTTCCCATAATGACTATTTTGGATTTTTTACATAAGTAAAGAAGAATGTTTTTTAATGTTTAAAACACGACCAACTTTTCTTACCGCCACAGTTATTAATTATTATCAATAATACTCTAAAAGTTTCTATGTTATTCAAATAAAATATTACTCCCATTTTCAAATATTTTTTAGTTTTTTTAAAAGTTACCAAAATAAATTTTATGTTTTCTCTTGAGTTTAAAATAATATGTGAAATAATTTGATAAAAGATATTTTCCATCTATGTCAACATCCTTAAATTTTTATAAAGTAAATAGTGTTAGTTTATAATAAATGAAATATCTTTATAGATAATTTCAAATGTATTTAGTCTCTCAAATAGATAAACCTATGGGTATCAATTCAAAAACATTTTGTTTAGGTATTATATGATTCCTTATTCAGTGAAAAACATGTGATACTAACTGTAAACCTAGTTCGAAAATACCAAGGGAACTAATTTGGATATTTTACAAGATTATTTAAAAACCATAATTAATTACTTTGTTATATTTTCTTTATCATCCTTTATCTTAATGTTGAGAAAATCGTATACTCTTTATTATATACTGTGTGAACTGAAAAAACTTTATATGAAGGTAATTTCATTTTATGGTGAAGCAACTGACATTTCATATATTATTTTCCAATATGAATTATTATATTCATTATGTATTTTTTGGTTATTAATTTCATTTATATGATGAATTCATTAAACTTAGTAATTAAATCAGTGGGTCCTACCTTTATTTAATGCCTCAATGCATCGGTAGGTCTCATGAGACAAACTATATTGGGTATTTGGTGTATTCCTAACCAATTATTTATGATTTATTATCATGAGACCTCAAATATTTCTTTATAATATCTTTAAAAAGTTTTTTATAGTGATATTATGATGTCTATTATTATGAATTTCATCATTATGGAACCAAATATTATTTTCCATTTGATTGTTTACATTTCCCTTGGATATATTTTATGTTCAAGTTGATGACGTGATTTTAATAAGTATTTTTATTTTATAAGATAATAAAATGGTCCAAAAATTTAAAATATTTTTTTATCATTTAAAAGTGAAAGGATTATTTTCATGGAATTGTTTTTATATTTTTCACAGAAACCCTCCTAAATTTTGATTTTTCCATTATTTTTCTTATAAAACATTTCATGAAAAACTTTGATGAAACATTTGATTTTAATAGTAAATAAGAAATTATTTTTAAATCAACCATTATTGTGTGTATTGGAAAACATTATTATGGTGTTTTTTATATTTCAAAAGGTTTAATAGGTTATCACTCTTTTTTATCAATTACAGAGATTTCTTTTCTCATACCATATTTAAAAATGTTTTTCATAGGTTTTAGTGATTCATAATTATTATAATAATATCATGTGTGAAACTTATTTAAAGAATAATAAGTGTTATTATTGAAATAAGAGTGTAAACATGAGAACTTACTTTTATAGAAAATTTTTAAACTTTGTGGAAATTTACAATTTTTTATGCAATACTTTTCTAAATTCGCTAAAACTATATAATAAAATGATCCAAATAATGTAATAAAGTGTAACCCTATTTTTAAAACATAATATTATGTATTTTTAGGTTAGATTGTATTATAATGGTGATTGATAACCCTATTTCAATAATATGGGAAACTTATGTAGGTGAGTGCCTGAGTTCTGCCCTCCTATTCCATATGAATGATATCATCTCAAGTATATCCTGCCAATACTAGGATCACTAGCCTGATACCAAAATTACCGTACCTCTCATACCCATCATGCATATCATATCACCATCACCACCGTTGATTTTTCATTCACAATATCTAAGGCATCACCATGTTTCTATGCACTACTCGGTTGTGCATCTGTTGCCTCAAAATTATAATGCAAAGCTCTACCCATGCTTCCCATATATAAGGATCTCACAATCTCGGGCTAACCCATATCTTGGGTTTCACTTATATATCTGAAATCAACTCATTTATTAACATAAAATCCTATGATAATTTATTAATAACACCCAACTTACCAATATCTAGATTCACTTCTCAATGTTACTAGTTTATCACACCTAGTCCACAATTTTATCTCATATAGGAAATAATTCATTAGGAATATCCCATGATCAGGATCTCTGATTTCATAAGAATCTCATATTTTAAAACACTCACTTTAGGGCCCACACACACATACATATAAAGAATCTATTACTAATGTAACTACCAAGGGTATACCCACCTTGGTTATCATATACTAACAGGGAAGGAACATTCACCCCATGCCCCAATCAAAATGCCCAAATATTAGAAGACTCATCAAGGTTAGTACTAGAATGTTCGTTAGAAAATCATTTTTAATCACCACTCTCACTTAGCTGAAGCTGATGGATGGAACCTGTATCAAGGACCATTATATTATTTCAATTAATTTATACCCTCATAGGATTCATATATAACATAGTGTAAAATTATGGTGAAGTTTTTGAACATTGGTAAATATTTAATCATTTAGTTCTCAAGGTTCCATCTTGGCCCCTATAAAATTTATTTATTTCACGTGAGTTTAAAGGGGGAGTTTCATTGTAATTAAATTTCCAATATCTTAAAAGTGGTGAGAACATGCATCACATTATACAAATGAAATTTCATATACTTAGGGATATATTTAAGGGACTACCTATATTTTCCCTATGTTATTCCCATTAATTTAAGCTCATCCACCATTTTTAATGCTAATAAAAGCCTATAAAACAATCATATATCGACAAGAAGTCCTAATTCCATCAATTTATAACCCAAATGAATAATAAAAAACTATAATTAATCTAATAATTATTAAACTATTAATTAGAATTTATATTTTTGGAATAATCAAGAATCACTCATCAGTTAATTTACTGAGGTATAATCCTTGGGCAGTGTCATGAACCATCCTTTATGTCTTTACAGATGTTAAATACAATTTTTGTTAACTTATTCATTTATCTGATCGACTAACCTCTTAAAAAAATCATATATCCATAAATAATTGATGTTAGAGACATAAATATTTGAATCCGTATTTTTTTATTATCTACCCAGAATCTCCATTGTCTCGTCTGAGAAAAAATCCCAATAAAATCATGATGACTCAATAATGATCCAGTGTTATTTTCACCCAATCCTTAGTTAATTCAGAAAAAATTAGTGGAAATAAATAATGGATGAAGAAAATATATAATAAGTAAAGATTGATAGATTTAGGTTATATAGTCTACAAGATCAAACAATACCTAAAACCATCGATGACCCAGTGAGAAAAAATCTTAGAAGAGTAGGGGTCATTAGTCACATGAAAGGGGAATTGGAATTGTTTTATAGGTAAAGGAAGCCCCACATGGTTTTAAGACTAGTAAAATTCATTTTTATACACTTTAATATATCTTTATAAAATAAAACCATTCTATATAAGGTTTCTAAAACTTTATGTAAGGCTTCCACCTAAAAATCCCCATATGTAATATATATTTCTTAGGCATAATATTTTGAAGCAGATAACTGATAATCATTCCTTTTCCTCTGATGGTGACTTCCTGGTTTGGGAACCTGCCCCTAATGGTATTCTAGACTCCAAAAACTTTTATAAGCAGAATTTTTCTCACATTGAATTAAATTATATATGGGTGATCCAGTTTAATAAACCTTGGATTAAAACCTCCAGGCTCACTCTCATTTGGCTTATTTCCCATAATAGTTTTCCTACTGATACTATTCTCCAAAAGTTTGGTATCCAACATCGTTCTAAATGTCGCCTATGTAACCAACACAGGGAGGATGCAGATCATCATTTCCTGTCTTGTGAGACTGCCTCCGCCTTATGGAATTTTGTTTTTGATATATTCAATTATAGATGGTCTTTTACTGATTCTATATCTGTGTTTCTTAAAAACTGCACTAGATCTGAACTTTCTTTGCAGATCAACAACATCTGGCTGGCGGTAGTGGTAGAGCTCATTCACGAGATCTGGTACGTTAGATATGACCTTATTCATAATAATCATTCTTTCAATCTTAATGCAGGAAAATCTTGAATTCTTATTGTGATCCAGGAAGCTTTATTTATTCAGAAAGATTGTTGCAACAACTCATTTGGGGACTTTGAGATCCTTCGTTGTCTCCGAGTTCCTGGCAATTATCTAAATCCAAAACGCACCTTCGAGGTTTTCTGGCAAGCGCCAATGTCGGGATGGATCAAAGTTAATGTTGATGGTGCTTCCAAAGGAAATCCAGGTCCTACCAGTTGCAGTGCTATTTTCAGAGATTCTACTGGTCAGTGTTAGGGCTGTTTCTTCGTTGGATGTGGACACTCGTCATCGCTGGAGGTGGAACTGTTGGGTGTCATCCATGCTGTTGATTTTTCTCTTCAAAGATGTTGGAGGAAGCTATGGATTGAGAGTGATCCATCCACCATCATTCATGCCATCTGGAATGGCAGCATTCATCTAGCCTGGAATCATCCTTCTCATTGGATGAACTGCCTTAACTCACTCCACGGGATTGATTTCATCGCCACCCATACCTACCGTGAAGCGAACTCCGTTGCGGATGCTCTTTCCAACAAAGGAGTTCACCAGCACATGACTTGGATGGACTCCCTTCCTGCTGATTTATTTGAGCTTTTGATAGAGATTGTAAAAAAATCCCCTATTTCAGACTCTTGTAACTTTCTTTCTTTTTTATTAATAATTTATGCTTTGGTCTTTGACCAAAGCATTACCTTTAAAAAAAAGCGCATATAAGGTTTTTCCTTTGTGTAAAATCAATATGAAATATAAATAAAATATGTGAGGTTTTTTCCTTTGGAAAAACCTATTGAATAATATATTTTTATAACATATTACATTTCTCTTATCTGTATAAGTTTTTTCCACTCTGGGAAATCCATATGTAATGTATCACTAGTAAGTATAGTTTTTCCTTTTTTTGGAAAAGTGATATATAATATTTTTTACATGTGTATAGAAAGTTCCATCAATTGGTAGTATATTTTTGAATTCATAGATAACATATTTTCTTTAAAATATTATTGAAGCATAAAATATTTTATAGATAATATATTTTCCTTATAAAAAACAAATGCATTATATATTAAATGATACGTAACATTTTACCTTAGAAAAAAACTTATATGTATTACATAAAATCCATGTGTAACATGATTCTTCAATATTTATTATTTTTACATTTAAGAGTAATCCATGTTTAACATAATTCATCCATGCATAATATATTTTTCTTGTATATTATGTTTTTTATAGTCAAATTTCGATACATAAAAGAATTTTAATCTATATGTAATGTAATTCATTATATGTAACGTATTATCCCTAAAAAAAAAATTAAATAACAAATTTCCCTTACGAAATATCTGATACATATTATATTTCCAATATGTAATATATTTTACTTAGTTAAATATCCAATACATAATATAATTTTTATATGTATGACATTTTCCTTAGAAAAATATCATGTGCGTAATATAATTTTCAGGCATATGACATTTTCCTTAGGAAATTTCAACACGTAATATATTCTTAATCCTTGCGTAATATAATTCATCATATGTAACATATTTAACTTTTTAAAATAGTGATACATAATATATTCTTATGAATATGATATTTTCCTTGGAAAAAATCCATACATAACATGATTTCCCTATATGTAATATATTACCCACATGTAATATATTTTCCTTAGAAGGGATTCATTAAATAATATATATATATATATATTCATAGACATGAAATTTTCCTCAGGAAAATATATATATGTATGTTAATTTTGTCAATGCGTAATATATTTTCAATAGATAACATTTTTAACTTAAAAAAATACATATATATATATGATATTTTCATTCATGTGTAAAAGAATTTTCCTTACATAAAATCATTTCTGCTCCTCTATATGTAATATATTTAACTTTTATAAAAATTTATACATAATATATTACTTTATTGTATAATATATATTCTTATGTATGGGTTTTCACTTTGATGAAAAATTATATGTAATAATTCTTCTTATATAACTTATTTTTGCACATATATAATGTTATTTTTCTGTTTCCTCAAAATTACTATGGTTTTATATTTCAAAAGATTAAATAAATATAAATATTATAAAAGGGACAAAATCATATAGAACTCCCCTAGTTTTAATTAGAACCTAACAGTTCCTTAAAGTATAATAGCAACCATAAAACAATATCAAGAATGTCCCTAATACCGGAAGACATCACTAAAATTATTTACCAACTAATTCCAACACATCCACACCCCTACCAAGTCCACATTATTATTTTTACATACACATTCCAATACATTTATACTTCTACCAAAATTCACCTGGGCTCTCAAGTTATTCCCCGAGTCTTGGACCATATCACGAAACATTACCCAGAGGTGTTTCTACTCTCATAGTTTGGATTTGAGTCACAACTCTCACAATATACTCCTCCTCATGACTATAGATTAAAAAATTAAAATTTTATATCGTTTTACTAATTTGTAATGTTACAGGTCATTATAATAAGTGATAATAATATGAACATATGGATATGAGAAAATAATGATTATATTAGAACATAACATAAGTAAATCATACTCAATAATACATGGATTATAAATCATTAATCAGAACATAAGACATTAGTAATAACATATGAAATGAGGAATATGAATTGTGAAACATACAACACTAATCATGAGTCATGAAATATAATATAAGAATGTGACCAAATTATAATAATTGAAAAACATTTCTTATATTAAGGATCTTTCCAATGAAAGGATATACCCTCCCTAGAAACTTTCAATTTGAAAAATTAATACCACCTCATTATTAATGGTCGTACCCACCACCCCCACAATCAATATTCAAATTATAAATATATAAGTGATTTTTTGAGATGGAGGGTGCTACATTTGTCACCCATCAATTCCTACACTGCACTATTACCTACACAACATATCCTATGAACTATGTGGACCTATCAATCCCATCTCCTCCATTCAAAATTCAAAATAAAAAATTACAAATTATAGGATGATCTAGTGGGAGTCACTTCAGTCATGTATTGAGCCATGTGTTGCCCTTATATTTTTTAATATATCTGAAAATCATCCTAGAATTCTTGATCACATCACCTTCATTCCGTTAATAAACACCCTCTGTGAAACATTCCAATTCCTCTATTATAATCACCAATCACATATGGATGTGTCAAAATTGAGAGGAATCATGACAAATGTCCACCATCTCCAGTCATTCTCAGACCACCAATCATTAACTAAAGAACTCCATCAATAGAGAACTAAATAATCCACCTTACTTAATCAAACATGGAAAAACTAGAAATTATGTAATAATATTTCCATCAAAAATTATGAATCACCAATAATACCCCCAATATAAAACCAAATGAGTAGAAATGAAAAAATGGACCATCTCTAACCAATACACCATCACATTCCCAAATAACCATAAGCCTCATCATGCTTGACTAAGATGGGTCCAAGCATGATGTTCTTAGTTATTATTATATATGGGGATGGAGATGAGTGATAAAAGGAAACCCCACCAATAGAATATCCATTTACTAGAAAATAATAAACTAATAATAAACTCTACTATAAACCACAAAAAAATAGAACCATCCATGATACACCAATGAGAGACAAAAACCAGTGTAGGTTGCATCTCCTAAACCACTTATGATAGAACTCGAAACACATTAAAAACCACTATAAAAGAACCATCATACCAGAACAAATGGGGTTCAGATTGTGGGAATAGGAAGTACGAGTGGATGGATAATAGATTAATAGATTCAATATAGATCCATGAACCTTGAGTAACTAAACAATAAAATCACACCATAAAAATGGAATAAACCATCAAATTCCACTCACAGGACATTCTAAGGCACCATTAACTATGATGAAATAGACAAAAAATTGTGTCCATGACAATATGTATGTCTGTAATAATAGTTGAGTATAAAGAATGATTACATGACACAAAGAATCAAAGATTTTAAATATAGAGGATGATAGTAGTTGATCCCTAGACAAAGGAAAATATATAAGGGAAGAAGCAAAAATAGTAAAAAGAAAAGGTCGATTATATGAGGACTAGAGAGGGTGAATAGTGACGTAGAGGGGATCCATTAACTCTAGAACACAAACAAAAACCAAATAAGGGGGAGGATATTAGTGAAAATGAGAGGGTCTGGGGTAGTGAGGATTCATCCTATTGGGTTCACTCCAAATTCTGATACAAATTGTGGACTAGGCTCACACTTCAGTCCAATACATGTATTCTCATGAGATGTAAATATTTACCCTATGCACCAGGGGTGGTATAAATTTATTAGACCAAACATCATTTAATGAAAGACTATATATATATATTCTACAATAATGTATTTGTTTTTACATAATAAAATAAATGACTCGTTAGAATGAAATGGGTTTCATAAAATTCATAATAAGGCATTTAAATAAATTATTTAGGGAAAGAGGGATGATGTATCTATTGAAATATATCCCTTGTGTAACATGAAAAAAGAAATTAAACTGATATGAATGAAATATAATTTATAATAGAATTAAAATATTTCATATAATATTAAAAGAAAGTGATTATAAATCAATGTTATGAAAATAATTGGGAAAGAAAACAAAAAAATGGAATGGAATATCTGTAAGGAAAACTGATGAAAATAGCGAGAGAACACAATTTTGAAAAAAAAACAAAACAATATTACTCTCACACATTTTTATTGAAATTAATATAGAATCATAAATGACTATAAAAATCATATAATTAGTGACAAGGAAATCTATATATTAATAACATGGACATCGAAAAAAATATTCCTGATTTAAGAGAAGAGATAGAGTTTGTTCCACTTACAAGAATTGGTTATGGTGAATTATAAACCAATGGGATGGGAAATGGTAATAATGATTGAAAAATCAAAACATTACTTGGTGATTACAAAATAGATTCTATTATAGATAGAATGGACATATAATTTCCTATATTGGGAATTTTGATGAAGAGAGTCTTGATTTCAATGTGAGATTGAAAAAAAACCTTACATTTAATCTTAAATTCCATAAACCACTTTCATCTTCTCGTATAATAATCACAACCATTATAATCACTTATTTCATAAACTTATTCATATGTATGACCTTTTATACCATTTAATTACAATAATTTTCAATAAATATATTTATTATTTATTATTTATTTTCATCATTTGATGTTAGTTGTTTTGATTATCTCATACAATTTTTGTTATGGAAATTTTTATTTCCCATATTTTATAACAATTTTGTAATTCTAAAAATATTAAAGGTTGTGTAATTATTTGGAAAATGTATTCTATGATGTATCACGTTCATGTAATGAATGAAATGTTTATGTTTCATAATAATGGAACCCATGATGATCTTGTTCTGATTAATTTATAGACAATAATGAGTTGATTTATAAAGAAAATGAAAAAAACATGTTCTAAAATATAATGCATATGATGAATTTTTACATTTCATATTGTAAAATAAGTGGATTCTTTAATGCATGATTCCCATGGTACAACCATAACTTCTTCATAAGGTTTGATAAATTTGAATCGTATTTCTATATTTTGGTTTGAATCATATGGTTTGATCATATAAAAAATCCTATGATTTATTGGACTGTCAAATGATAAGTACTATCAAGTTGGAATCTTATACTTGGGATATCATAAAATTATCCATTTCATATGATGAAACTCATGTGTGTAATATCTCATCTATTGGGTTAAATTTTTTTAACCGTAAGGCAATAAATCATACATTACAAAGATATGAGTTAATGAATATTTATTGGATTAGGGGTATATAAAAAGGAAAACACCATTAAGATTGTGTGAGATATAGTACCACCTCTATTATTCTGATTCTATTATACCCATAGGTCTCATTATCTTCCCCCTTCCATGTCGAGATATTAGCATATGATGGGTAGAGGAGAGTCCCACCCGAGTATCAGTTAATTTTATATATCTCACGAATACACCATGGAGGAGGTAGTCTAATGTATGCCTATTAGTGACCTTCTTCAAACTATAATAATGAAAATTTCAGCATATAATATATGGTAAAAGATACACAAGCCATTATTTATTTTATTATTCATCGTTTCAGTTTTGAATAATATTGATCCTGGATTTATGACATTCTAATCCAGTTTCCCCAATTATTTTATGTTTTAAACTGTATCATGACACCCATTAGTAGTATTAGATAAATATAATATTTTAGGTCATAAAAACATGTTTTGAAAGGAATAAATAACATATAATATGGTTGGAATATTTCCAATTGTAAGATATGAATGATGATTTTTTCTATGGATTATTACACTATAGAAAATATCATAACAAATGATGGGGTTAAGCTATATGATTTGGGATATTATTGGTAGTGACATAGTTCAATTATTTAGTTTCACTATTTAGTGTAGCTTATAATACCACATATCGTAATGTTCAATATCATTGATGGGATACCACAATATAATGAATCTTATCACATCAAATATATTGCTATAAATCATAAAATCAGACAACTCACAATTTTAATATCACCAAGTCCATATTGTAAGCCACCAATGTCTTGGGTTTTTAATCACTCCTATACAAAAAATTCACCTAATAGTGTTAATCCTATATGAGGCTATCATAATATGTTTTTTTCCAAAGCTTCATGAGTTATCCCTTCAAATGTTTTAGAGCATAAAGTTAATCCTATATGAGGCATTTTGTGCAAAGTTTAAACTCTTGAAAAAATATATTATATGTTATAATAGGCTAGGTGTGCTATATTTATAAGGCCCCAGCCTTAAACATTACTGAATCTTGAGTTACATCAAGAATACACATTGAGGATCTTTTCAGGTTTAGAGTTTTAGAGAATTAGATCATAAAACATGCATTACATTCCACATTTAAACAAAGTGATTACATAAAAGATAGTGCTCGTTTTTTCCATCAACAGAAATATATTTAAAATAAAACATGGATTCTTTCTTGACACTTCATTGACACTATCATCACATCATGTACCTTTCCCTTGACCTGTGAAAAACATTTCAAAAACATGGGATGAGCATAAAAAGCTTAGTAAGGGATATAAAAGTATGAAGTGAAAACATTAGTCCATGTATGAAATCATACTTCACTCATAAAACACAAGAACATTAACATACCTCATCAAATCATGAATAAATCATAGAAATCATAAGACATAAAGGTAACTTGAGGAATTCATAACATTCTTACGTAGGGAGTAACCCTCTTGGTTACATTTGGAATACCCATCACAGTATATTCCCTAAATCTCTTCGTAGAAACCTCAACGTTTAACTCTTTCGCGTTACCCAATGCATTGGAGAGCTATATCGGGCTCACCCGCCCTTAGTTTATCAAGGAACCACCCATCTTCATAAAAATGCCCAAGAACCATAACATAATTGTATCACATAAAACAAACATAAAGGAAACTTAACATTTCCACATTTCAATCACAAGATATCAATACAACACATTGATATAATAAAAAAAATTATGAAAACCATTTTCAATACCAAAATAAAATAAAAGTAAAACATGGTATTTATTTTTCTTTTAAAAAAAGGTATGGCTTGTAGAGGAATCTGAAACTCAAATAATGGTCATGGCGGTGGAGAAGTCGTTGTCGCTGCATACGTATGACAAAAACATTCCCTTTTGTCATTTATTAAAATTCTTTTTATAAAAAAGATTCCTTTCAGATAAATGTAAAAGTAAAAGGGTTTTATACACTGTATAAAATAAGGTTGTGTATAAAACAAAATATGCATCAATGAAAGGAGATTGAGACGAAGTCCCATACCTTGGGTCCAACTTGACTCGATCATTCTTTAACATCCTGAATAATAAACTTGAGTTAATTTGTACTTGCTTAAGAATATTTTTCAAGTTTATTATTCCTTTTATATAACTTATTACCATGTTATGAACACTATGTAATTATTTAAGTTAATAATGGTCATTTTGTCGATCATTGGTACTTGAGTAAAAAATAAACTCTTTATATTTACAAGTTGTTCATGTGGTAAAATATCTATTATATCAAGAATTATATTCATGATGTATATATCATATATATCCTATATATCCAGTATATACATGAATTTATAATATTACATAATCATTTAGAGGTAAGAAATGAAATGCACCGTTCATGGAGACGGTAAGCCGTACGTAAGCATAAACGCTACTTTCATTTCAATGTCATTTTAATGGAATTAAAACTAAATGAGAGATATTTATATTTTAATTCCAGAATTATATTCATCATTTAGATGTAACATAAATCATATATATCCATTATATATATGTACTTATAATAGTACATTACATTTGGGGATATGAAATGAAATGCACCGTTCATGGAGACGGTAATCCGTACGTACGCATGAACGCTACTTTCATTTCTATATCATACTTTAATGGAATGAAATAATAATGATATAAAGGTATATTATAATTACAGTATAACATCATATATAATAACTCTAAATCCATCATTTATGCATCCCATATATGGCATTAACGAATCAAATCACTTTGAGGGGGCGGTAGTCCGCACTTCCGAAAATGAAGATATCGCGTTTACCCATAATGGAAACCATAAATTAATACCATAAATGAAAAATAAAGTTGCTTAAGTAAAAAATAAACATATTAAATATCATATATAAATATATTTACATCTTAATGGCCACCTTTGAAGGTGTTCTATGAGTGTTGAACAATCATCGTTTCGTGAGGCAGAAATTCTCCATCCACAGAAACAGTATGTTCTTTAACCATTAGATGTAGGTGTGTGTAAGTGTAGCTCTAATACTTCACATAACAACATCATGGTATATTTAATATACTGTTTTTGTTACAAAAGAAATGAATAAAATGATTTTAGGGGGTTGGAGAAGCAAAATAAAACATAAGAACATAAGAGAAAACACTACCTTTAAAACGGGTAACTCTTTTTGATTTGAGCTCAAAGGCTTCCTTGGGAAGACTTCTGCCCAAATTGAGGCTTCTATGAGTAAGAGAGGGATGTGGAGAGACAAAATGAGCCGGGTTTGTCCAAGGAAAAGGCTTGAGATGTGTGGGTAAGGTGATATAGGTGGGGACCTTTTATAAGAGGAGAGGAGGGGCACTCTTGGAAATTTATAAAAGGTTACTTTATTAAAAAATTCTTTTCGGATTTAAAAGGTCCCAAAATTATATACTTCGAGGATAAGGTGATACTAGTTCTAAATTTACCCATCAAATAGGTTTTTTACATGTTTAGGTCTTATATATTACATTATCTTTTCATTTTATTTAAATCGTTAAATAATGAGGTAATCGTTGCATCATCATGGTGTCATAAATAATTTAATTTATTTAATGTCTAAAAATTATAAAAAAAATATCATGATGTAGTAAATCTTTTTATATTTCTAATGAATATTTATAGTAAAAATAATGACTTTTATAACCCTATTTAAAAAATTTTTTAGCCAAACAATACATGTTTGTGACATTTTTATTTTAACTTTAAATAAAAAGTTATTAATGTCATTTTCCTACCAAAGTGGCTCCATGGGGTCCCCAAGTTTACCCATGGATTGTCTTGTTCGTCCATGACACATAAAATAAGGGAAGGACATGTGTCAAGGTCATTTCATATTATTAAAACATTATTTTTACCTTAAATTACACTAATTACCTCTAATCGTGATTAAAAACTTAAAAGTTACTATTCACCAAAAAATTATTTTAATCTCATTGAACCACATTTTACTTCTTAATGACAACCTTTTATGTCAGATTTTTGAAATTCAAAACATAGAGGTGGTAAAATTTCATTTAAATGAAAAATCAGTTTTTTTAACTGCCACTTAGTGGTTTCACTATTCATTAAAAATTGAAGTTTTTCAGAAAAATACCAAAAATTTACCCTAAGATATATTTGATATTCCAAATTAAAAATTGATGTCTATTTTAAAAAATTCATAACATATAAGTTTCATTAATTAATTTAATAATTAATTCCCGCTGTCAAAACAAAAAGCGTGTTTTTATGAAACAATATGTATCAAAAGATTGACACTAGTTTAAGTCCAATTTCAAAGTGAAATTAATTACAATGACCACCATTGGATTAAATGGTAAAAATATATTCTAATTTCACTTTAAAACCAATTCAAAAGATAATTTAATCATATAAATAAATTAGACTAAAAAGCGGTTTTGAATTAAAATACAACAATTTTCACTACTCATTAAAAAAATGAACTTTATCAGAAAAATACCAAAAATTTACACAAAGTAAATTTTGATGTCCCAATTCTAAAGAAGAGTTTTATTTGGTCCAATAGAATGTATAATAGTGACCAAAAGTATGTTTAATGACGGTTCTCCATCAAAAGGCGATAAGTGGACCTTTAGTGAAAATTAAATTATATATGCCTAAAATTGAATTCCTTTCTTATTTTAAGTCTTTATCTTTTATTACATAAATATAAAAACATTTAAAAAACATATATAATCATATTTTAGTTATTTCTATTCATTCCCGTCAATACAACAGCTACGTGTTAACTACCATTTAAAATAATATTATTTTATTACTAGTGTGCAACGTAAGATTTCAAAGAAACTCTATATTGTGTATCGGGTACGCTATCGAACATAGCAACCCCTTTAAAGTAAAATTAATATTTAATTCATAAATATTAATAAATATGAAAATGATTTATTCTTTATTTACCTGAGATGTTACAATATTAATCTTACATAGACCCTAAAATAATATATTCATGTTGTGTGAGCCTCCTGGTGACTATTTTATCTCACACAACCTTATTATAAATCATTACAATGACTAATAGACTTATGATGTTTTGTAAACTATAGCCTTCTAAATCATAGTGTATGATTTGGGTATTTCATAATATATTATATAAAATAAAAAAATTGTTTTTTAAAAATTTCAATTAATATTTTATAAAAAATATTTATAAATTATTTATTTGTCATAATAAATGTTATTTTGGTATATTAATTAATTAATTTGTTTATAAATTAATTAACTATAAATCATTAATAATTAATTAACTAAATTTTTAGCAAACATTTTATAAATAGATATATGTAATATTATTTATTAATATTAAAATATATTTGTGAAATTATATGATGTGGTTTTTAATTTAGAGGGAACTCATTGCCTAATTTGTAGGCCTAAATAAACATAGTAATATGAAATATATTTCCCAAATGAGCTTACATGGTCTAAAGGGACTATATACCAAATTCCTATAAAGTGGAATGAAGGATTGGTGGGTATGAAAGTCCCTTAAAGAGTTTAGAGGCCCGCAACCCACATGTCCTTTTCTCTTTCATACACTGTGTCCATCCCAACCTTCTATCACCTACACCTACACCACTAGAGGCCTACTCTAGCCTTTATATCTCCCCCACCACCATCCCCACAAATTCACACCACAAGTGGTTTCCTCCTCCATTCCCCCACCATCATCCATGTGAACCTCCAACATGAAACCACCCCACATGTACTTTCATCATCCAAGATCCTACACTACTAGGGGCCACCACTTTTGTCACCCCTTAAAAATGATTTAATTCACATAACACCAGAGTCTACTATAGACCCACTTGTTTTACCTTGTCCTAATTCCCCCTGTGAAGGATTCATGATGACCTCATCCCTCCAACGTGCACTCATGCGCGGGAAAAAATATCATCCACACCCCCGAAAAAATGAGGGACCTATGGGAAAAAATTTGGAAACAAACCTAATCTAAAGTGGATGAACAAGATAACCCTAAACAAAAATTATGGTTCTCATGTTCTTTGATGATTTATTAGGTTTTGTTTTGAAATTTTTTAAATAAGTGGTTGTTAGATTATGTAAATTGTATTCACCATTTAATTAGAATATAAATTGTTTATATTTCACATCACATATTTAAATCAAATTCCATATAATAGATAATAAGAAAGGGTTTATATTGGAAATAAATATAAAATTATTAAATTAATTTAATTATGGAATTTATATAATAAATGGATAAATTGTAAAGTGTATATAATTTCTTTATTTTTTAATTTTTCTTAAATAGTTTATCACAAGTCTAAATTTATGAATTGTTCATTTAGTAAGTTATTAAATATTATATACAGGACTATAACTGTGATACTTTTAATTTCTTTATTATATTTTACAAAGTGTAAAATTGTTTCTATAAATTTTAAATCATGCATCTATGGAGTTACATTCTATGTATGATAGTAGATTTATTTTTCTTTTACCTCAACTCCAACCATCCCATGAGATGTGTAAAGAGTTAAACATCAATATTGGATGATGATATTGTTTTATTTTGAATAAATAATATGTGAAACAATATTATTTGAATAATTTATTAATGTAAATGGAATATTATAGATAAAGGGTGAGATTATATTCCCATTAATAATACTAAGTTTTAGATTTCTTTAAAATTGAACACTTATCAAGACATTGATCATATGACATAGTTGATTATACCAATGATGGGTTCTCCTAGATTATATTGTGTAAGTAAAGAATGTTTGGGGTGACCTTAATAGGATTGAGTTCTCAATCATGGAATGTTATTTATTTTAAACTTATCCAAGATACCCAAATAGGATTATGTTACCAAAATAATATATTTGGGTTTATAACTATTATGGATTGGCTAAAGTATTAACCACCCAAATATCCATGTTTCATATAATATATGATTTGGAAAATTCCATAGCAAAATAGATATGTGTTAAGAGAAATTAAAAAGTGACCCAAAGTGTAGTGAAATATGGATATAGTCCCATTGATAGATACAATGATTTTTAAAGTGGTCATAATTTTTGTGGGAGAAAATTTAGTAAAAAAACTTATTAATTTATTGTAAAATATATAATCGTATGATTATATTATGATAAATTATTATGTTATAGATATATGAAATCATTATCATCAAACATAATTATGAGATTAATCTTATAAAAATAAAATCTTAATTTAAGTAACATCTTGGATTGGTAAAAATATTAAAAGCAGTTCCTAAGAAAGGAAGATTTTATGTGTTAAGAAAAACAAATTCTTGAGTAAGTTAATATTAAATTTATTAAATTGGTGGATCACATATATTCTTATAAGAATTATATAATTATGTGATCATAGTCTATTAAAATCATGATCAATCAATGAAATAAGTTTTTATTAATATAAATTATTCCAAAATGTGAATAATTAATATTATACTATATTTTCTCATAGCATTGAGTAAAGATGAAATATGACATATGATGCTAAATTTATGGTGTGGTGTTGGAAGAAAAAGAGGGTAAACTAAATCTATAAAAAAATAAAATTCATTTGAAATTCTAACAATTTTCCTTTTGGTAGTTATTCATGGTCTTTTAAAACATTGTATTATCAGGAAAGTGGCGTGGTATTTCCATAAAAAGAAATTGTATGAGATACCTGATGGGATTTATAGAACTCCATGGAATGTCCATATTATTTATAAATATTAAAGAAATTAATTATTTGGTTTTAAGGGTATGTTATTCCAAATATATAATTTTTAAATGTTGTGAGTATACCAAAGTTCTAAATCAAGGTAATAATTGTTAAAGATTTCAGTTTTCAATCATATGATGATGAAATTATTTACTATATTAAGGATTTATATATAAAGTAATATTTAAAGCCTAGATAGATATAGGTATTTATATTTTCATCTCATTTATATTTTTATATAATTGAATTATTTTATTAAATAATATTTTTTAGGAACAAGGTAAAATATTACATATAGTTTTTGGTTCCTCAGATTCTATAACATACATGAGAAAAAAATAAAGATACATATGTTTTAACTAGATTAAATAAAATTCTTCATTAAAGTTTCTAAAATATAAGAGTTATGATAGCGTAACCATATATGGAATATTTTTGAAAAATAATGTGTTTATTATAGAAAATTCTCTAAACATAAATAATACCATATGAGATATAGATTCAATTGTTTTTTAAATAAATATCTATTCCAAGAGGTAATAAATTACATTTTTAGAACAAACATGATTTTTGGTATCCAAGCTTGATTTCAATAATAGCATAGAGTGTTGAAGAGTATGGTGGATTTTTTTTTCTTTGAGAAGTATGAAGTTAATTAATAAAATATTATTCCATTATAACTACAAAGTAAATAACACATTATATTGTATAAGGAGGTTAAGATGTGTTTGAGATGTAATAATGTAAATATTTATATTAATTACAAAAATATTTCAATGGAAAAGTTTGATGTAATTGATTCTAATGGATAATGATAACTATATATTTTTAAATACTTCTATGTAGAAAAAATGAGTGGTTAATATAATAACATTTTATATTATGAAGTAAAGGATATCGAATAATTATTCAATTAATTTAACATGAGGAATATGATTCCCAATTATTTCCATTATTGAAACTATATTTATTTATAAATTTTACTCAAAAAGGTATTTAATGGGGGAGTTTTATCAGGTGGTCACATAGTGATGTGATATGGATTGTAAAAATATGAAAAGATTTTAACAAAAATCTTAAAAGTGCACCAAATATAAGGAATATCTAGAAGTATATCATATATGAAATTTTATACAAGTTCTTATGTATGTTTTTTAGATAAATTTATAATGGAATTTAAGAATATAAATTTTTCATGTTATTCAAAATGAAATATGTAATTTATAATTCCTTCATATTGGTTGTATATATATATATCATGAGTTTAAATGATAATAGATCTATAAAATTATGATTGTTGGATTATATATAATGTATTTTCATTATATATTATTATAGTTTGTGAATAAATATTTTGGTTAACCTTAGTAGGATTATTATATATTGACACAAAATATTCTAATGAGGAATAAAACTATTTCTGTTTGCTAGAGGACCCATGATGTATACAACATAGAGTCTTATAGAATCTATCTTTGGTATACTAGTGGTGGATGGTTCATATTTTGTGTCCAAAATACTTGATGTTGGTGTGATATGTATCCTGAAAAGCTTCACACATTCATAAATTCATTACAAAATTTATGAGATTTAGCTGACCAGGTGGTGGTGGGGTATGTTTTTTATGATTTTTTCAATTAGATGTTACCAAATATTAGATTTATCATATTTTATAATTAGTATGACACTTTATTACTCCATTAAGATAGATATAAAAAGTTTGCATCCAACCCTAGATTTTATTTATGAAATTCTTATTTATCAAGTTAGGGGAATGTGATGTTCTTATCATTAAAGGTGAGTGAAATGAAAAATATTCATCATCCTGATAAGCCTATACTCAAATAATAGTGAAATTATAAGTATACATACATTATTTTCACTCTATTTCATATGATTAATCTATCTATTAGAAGTAGGGATTATATGAGAATGGATTCTGATATATTATACTTCTAGTAGAAATATGTAATGAGATAAATATCTTTGATATAGATCAAAATATTTCCATTTGTATCTTGGGTCACAGATTATTTTCGAGAGGAATCTCTTTATATATATTTAAGAAATTTGGATTTGTTTTAAATTATACAAAGGCCTTTGGGGTATCACTTTTTTTCAATAAAATCAGTAATTAATTAGACTAAAATAAAAGTTATAATTTTTTTATATAATATATCCAAAAAGACTTTTCAATGGGTATTCACTAGGTATTCAATATGTTTTTATATAAAATTAAGTTGATGATAACCACCCAAAAATTATTTCTAAAGATATCCAAATATAATTTAGGATATTATTTTTTTAATTTATTTTATATTATATAATATAATATGAAATAACACAAATTATATACTCCTTTAGTGAAAGTGGGATATTGAAGGAGATATGAACTAAAACTATTATGCATATAATGTATTTATCCATTTCTTATTGTATGATAATAAGATATAATAAAGAATGGGTTTCATACCACTATCACGAGACAATAAAAATATATTATTGGGTTGAATCATATGACTTTATTTTCATTTTAGTCATATGGTACAGTTCTCTCAATCGCATTACAATACAATGGGTTGTTGGATGATAAATGTTATCATTTATAAATACTTTTTAATTGGTTATAATAAAATGATCCATTCCATATGATGACACCCATGAGAGGAATATAAAAATTTAGGTTTTAAAATATTTCTAACCAAAAGGCATTAACTCAAACATTATTATTGTATTAGTTAATGAATGAATTTTGAAGAAGTTTTATAAAAAGTGGAAAACACAATTGGGATGATGTGATCATTTTTCCTATCCATATTCCTCTAATTATCCCATACCAAAATCACCACATTCACCTCCCTTTCTAATCCGTAGATACTATAATATCATGTGTAGAGGAGAGTCCCACTCAAGCATCATGTTATTCAGTACAACCCATGGATACACCATGAAGGAGAGATTTTGATGTCTAGCTCTTAGAGATCCTCATCATACCACTATTATGATGGTTTTTTAGAAACTATATGGTGAAATGTAAACAACATATTCATTATTTTATTATTCATGGTTTTATTTTTTATGAATGGTGATTTTGGCTTTATGGGGTTCTAATTCATTTCCACAACTTACATTATGTGTTAAACTATCCCATGAAACCAATATAATCATTCATTTATAAGTCATACTTTCATAACCATATCTATATCATAAATTACTCCTTAATACAATATATTACCATTATGAATATCCTTTTACTCATCTATGATGAGAATTATGGTGTTTGTAAAACATCATTCATGTAGGTGGTTGAACAAACCTAAATAAGAACATGTTATAATAATGAAAGTTTAACTACATAGTGTTATATATTAGTAATATAATTTTCAGAAAAGAATAATAACTTTAATATAACATAATTAGATCATGTAATTATATTTTTATATATTTGGGATATAAGGGTAATTGATAAATTTAGATAAGAACAAGAATCTTAGACAGAATCATTCCATGTCATAATGGGTTCCTTCAGAATCATGGATTATGCCTTATTTTCTAGTATCAGAAGTAAAAAATATATAATAATACTTTTGGATAATATAAATAAGTAGGTACATAAGATATAACTAATATAAATGAGTTATTTGGAAGGATTGGTTGAGATCTCCTTTTATAGGTAAAAAGAGGGGCATTTCTTTGGAAACATGAGTAAGGTGAAGGGTCAAGATTGAATAAAAAGGGACTCACATGATTTAAGTAACTAATTATTGGTTAAATATTCATTG
Source organism: Viscum album (assembly GCA_963277665.1). NCBI lineage: Eukaryota > Viridiplantae > Streptophyta > Magnoliopsida > Santalales > Viscaceae > Viscum > Viscum album. The sequence goes on from OY728121.1 coordinate 1,301,465,356, forward strand.
TTTTATTCCACACCTATAAACAGACTTCTTTAATTTATAAATACGAATTTAATTATAAAAATTATATCCATGTAAATTTACCTATTTACCAAATTAAATTGTTTACAATCTTAATTACCTTTTTACTAAAAACATACAATATAATATTACAATATGTTGATGTGATGAATCTAAATTTTGACACCAACTAAACTAAATCAATTAATAGATAATAAAAAAAGTAACTTTTAATTAAAAATCTAAATATTTAGAAAAAATATTCTTATCAAAAAATGACTTTTAAACAATAGGCATTCTAAATCTTACTTAAAATTAATTTCTATTTCATTAAATATTAATAAATTTTTTATATGTAGAACCTTTAATTATTTTTAGAGTCATCCTTGAAAATTTAATAATTTAAATTTTAATACAAAAATAACACTTAGAGAAACAATTTTTTTAAAATATCCCCTTTTATAAATTAAATTATTTTAATCACACCCCATTAAAATAAATCTTTATTCAGGTAACCATTCAATTTTTTAAATCCATTGGTATTATAATTATTTTTTAAATTTTATAGACATATCAAAAATTATTTAAAATAATAATAATAATATGTAATGAATAAAAATCATTTTTTAAAAGAAATTATTTTAATTTATTTATTACATTTTATCATTATAAAATTATTTATAAGATTTGAATTAATTTTTTAGTGTTTTACTATTTATGATAATTTAAAAACATAAATGTACCTATTGGATATAAGTATATATATTGAACATATATCCAACAACCATATTTCCAATGATCATATAACTAGAAACCATATATATAATGGTCATATTACATTCCCCAATATAGTCTTGTTTACTTCTCTAAAATAATTCATCCTATTCTCAAATCTTTTTTTAACACGTTTATCGTATTCCTAGCATGTTTAATTCCTTCAATATTTATAATTAGTGTTGTAATATTTATGGAATATTTTGATAATGAAAATTTCAACCATGTCGTATTCTTCTTAACATGTCATTTCATGCCTTTAATAATTTTAATAATCATTTTTCATTTATTATTTTATAATGTATTTCATTTTACATTTTAATATTATACCACAATTCTATAATATGTTAGTCATTTTAGTTCTATGTTCTATGTATTATAAGTTATTGAATATATTGATTTATTTATTGGGGAATACAAATTAAAATCCACGCATGTTACAAGTTTTATGTATTTTTAGGTATGAAATATTAGGGGGTGGGAGATTGAAAGTGTGTGGGGAGAAGCATGATGTAGAAATATTAGGGTTAGTTTTTTATTTTTTTTACACGAGTTATTTTAAAAACCTACATGAAAAAATTAATTTTTTTAGTTTATAATTTCAACCATCGATGTGAAAATACTCATGCTATAGGTTTTGATGACATCAATTTAATAACTAATTTTAAATATATTTTTCAACATTTTTTTTAACAAATGACTTAAAAAATTACAGAATGAGTTATTTTAGCACAGTTATTATATTAATAGTGTAAATTTTTTTGAACATTAGTTATTGAATAACAAATGTTAAAATATGGATAACAAAATTTGTTTTTTTAAAAATTAATTTTGAAAATAAATTCTAATAATTTTAATCACATTACACAAAATATTTACATTCATTTTCTTTATATAGGTCAAAAATTGAAAATGATTCCCCTAAATTTTCAAAATACAAAAATATATTTGTCTAATTTATGTTCATTTTATCAAACTTTTAAATTTTTAAAAATAACTTTAATTACAAAAATTTAATTGTGAATATTTTGAGAATATTTCTCATTATATAAGCTATAGATGCATTTATATAAGTAATAAATCATTCAACAGTCATTGTCTAAATTTTTTTATGATAGTTGGAATTATTTTTTTTTATGACCATTTAATCCACATTTGTTTGTTAAAAATATTTACAATTTTAATAATTATCTTTCAACCATTTACACCACAATGAAGTTTAGGATTATATGACTTTTAGTACAATAGTTAATAAAATAATCAATAATAATTTTCATAAATTTTCATAATGACCTAATAGGATTTTCTATATTTTTAATTTTTTATACATTTTTTTTTAATTTTAAGAAACAATTTTTTATTCTAAAAATACACTTTTTACCATTCAGACTGAAGGGTATTATGTTAATTCTCTATGCAAAAAAAACAGTGGAATAATATACTAAGCCCATATACAAGACCCTTCAAGAGAGGATTAAATGAAACGAAATGAAATCCACAAAACAAAGAATACCTCACTATCCATAAGGAATCCATGAAAATAATAAGTTTTATTGAATTATGTATATAGATACCATGGGTGATGTTATAGTTTCCATTCTACTGGATCTCATTCATTACATGGGTAAATAGGTCTATAAATGTACCTTGGTATAATATTTATAGTCTTACCAGTAGGTTTAACCTTATAGTTTGGACCCGTAGTCATTGGTTAGAGGATGAACTTTCAATATTGAGTGCACCTGACCACATTGGGTTCCACCTTAGGTCACGAAAACCTCAAGTAGACTATACATCCATGTGTTAGAGAGGTTCACATAGTATCACATGTCACACACCAACTTTTGTATAAGTAAAAATTAATTCAAATATATTTCCTATACTATGGGCGGAATTCTAAAAGGGCATGAACGTGAATTACCTTAAGGATCTTGATATCATAAATGTATGCACTGGTCAACCAATTGAGATTATGTAATTTATTCATGTTTGGGGAATTGTGTCGGTGAACTTTAGGTTGTGGGGGTACATTCAAGGACTAAAGATCTGTTATAATTTTTTTATTACCCATGTTTTTTTCTTGAAATCCAATTCATTTCTTGATTAGTGGTTAAGGCACTGACTATCAGAATCTAGGTTATGTATAAATGAAGGATTCCATGTTCAAGTAAACATGGAAACCTTGATGATCTTTCATATAGGTGGAGTTTTATGATGAACTTTAGTGATTTATAGAGGGATCACTTCCATGTGTTGAGATTTCATATCTTTCTAGTTCTTTGTGGATTCTAAATATGTCTCTATTGGAAGCATCATAACTTCATCACTTATTTTTTGAGTTAGTCACATTGTTTTTGTTATTCCCCTCTATCGTAATTATAGAAACTAGGGTTCTTCGTGGATTTTGGGTGACTAGGTTTTGTTTCTTAGGTAATTATGGTAATTGAGTTCTTTAGTGGGTGAATCCTTTTGGGATACACTACTGGAAATCCAGCATTTTCCAATGGTTTAGAACCGTTGGGAAAGGATGCATAACCGTTGGTATATGTTATACCAATGGTTCTGAAAACCGTGGGGAAGTAAGCTGTTGGGAAATCAACAGAGAATTTTCTTTCCCAACGGTTTCAAACCATTGGGATAGGGTGTTTTTACCAAAGTTTCCTTGAACCGTTGGTAAAAACAGCTACATAGAGCCTATGCCAACGGTTTTCAAACCGTTGGCATAGGCTTTGCTGTGCAAATTGCACAGCAGCCTGCAATTTGCACAGCAGGTCTGGTTTTTGGGCATTCACCCTCGGTTTCAATTCAATTTTCAATCCAATTATGCCCTCGTTTTCAATTCATTTTTCAATCCAATTATTGTACCTGTAACACATAGAATGCATACATATAGAGAACAAACCAACACATACAAATAATGCAAACAAACCAACCAACACATATAATGCATCCTGAAAATATACACATCCATAATTAAAGTAGAATTCATAACATAATTATAAACATACATAATTCATTTAGAATTCATTTTAAAATTTAGATGACAATCATATGTGGAATCCAGAATTCAATTCATAATTTGATTGGTTTTTCATATACCATATATTTTTAATAGAAATGATATCCATTTTAAACAAAATACATACATCTGGAATGATACTGGTCACACCGTGCCTCAGATTGAGGCGAGGTTAACTCGTACACGTCACAAATGACTCATTGATCGTTGTCCTAAACTATCAACATATTCCGAAATCGTTTGGTCGGTTTTCCATATGTCAGCTGTTGTTTTCACATAAAATGAAGTGTTTTTTAAATAAAAGAGAGACACTTTGAATGGTGTCGGCCACACCGCGCCTCGTATTGAGGCAGGGTTAACTCGTACACATCACAAATGACCCATGTATTGTTGTGCTAAAATATAAACACAATCAGAATGCGTTTGGTTGGTTTTCTGTATGAATTTAAAATGTAGTCCATTTTAAAGAAAAGAGATACACTTAGAGTGGTCTCGGCCAAACCGCGACTCGGATTGAGGCATGGTTGACTCATACACGTAACATATGACCCATGAATTGTTGTCCTAAATTTTCAATAGATTCCGAATGCGTTTGGTCAGTTTTTCATATGTCAGTTGTTTATTTCACTTATAATCTTGTCCATTTTAAACAAAAGAGACACAGTCAGAGTTGTACCGGCCACACCGCGTCTCGGATTTAGACGGGGTTGACTCTTACACATCTCAAATGACCCATGGATCATTTTCCTAAAGTATCAACACAATCCGAATGTGTTTGGCCAGTTTTCCGTATGTTAGTTGATGTTTTTCACATAAAATGATGTTCATTTGAAACAAAAGACATACACTTTGAGTTGTGCCGGCCACACCATGCCTCGGATTGAGGTGGTGTTGACTCGTACACATCACATATAACCCATGGATCGTTCTCCTAAAGTTTCAATGGAAACCGAATGCGTTTGGTCAGTTTTCCGTATGTACTTAAAATGTTGTCCATTTTAAACAACAGAAAGTCACTTAGAGTGGTCCCGACCACACTTAGATGACAATTAAATTAGAATTCATAACGTAATTATAAACGTACATAATTCATATAGAATTCAATTTAAAATTTAGATGACAATTATATGTGGAATCCGAAATTCAATTCATAATTTGATCGGTTTTTTCTATACCATATATTTTTACCTCAAATAATGTCCATTTTAAACAAAATACATACACCTGAAGTGATACCGGCCACACCGCACCTCATATTGAGGCGGGGTTGACTCGTACATGTCACATTTGACCCATGGATCGTTGTGCTAAAGTATCGACACAATCTGAATGCGTTTGGTCGGTTTTCCGTATGCCAGCTGATGTTTTTCACTTAAAATGACGTCCTTTTGAAACAAAAGACGGACACTATGAGTGGTGCTGACCACACCGCGTCTCCAATTGAGGCGGGGTTGATTCGTACACATCACATATGACCCATGGATCGTTCTCCTAAAGTTTAAATGGAAACCGAATGCGTTTGGTCGGTTTTCCGTATGTACTTAAAATGTTGTCCATTTTAAAAAAAAGAGTGACACTTAGACTAATCCTGACCACACCATGACTCAGATTCATCCCAGGTTGGCTCGTACATGTCACATATGACCCATGTATCGTTGTGATAAATTATCAAAAGATTATGAATGCGTTTGGTCGGTTTTGCGTATGCCAGTTGTTCTTTTCATTTATAATCATGTCCATTTTAAACAAAAGAGACAGAGTTAGAGCGGTGTCGGCCACACCGCGTCTCGGATTAAGACGGGGTTGACTTTTACACGTCACATATGACTCATGGATCGTTGTGCTAAAGTATCGATAGAATCCGAATGCGTTTGGTCGTTCTTCCGTATGTCAGTTGATGCCTTTCACTTAAAATGGCGTTTTTTTGAAACAAAAGACGGACACTTTGAGTGGTGTTAGCCACACCGCATGTCGGATTGTGGCGGGGATGATTCGTACACGTCACATATGACCCATGGATCGTTCTCCTAAAGTTTCAACGGAAACCGAATCTGTTTGGTCATTTTTCCGTATGTACTTAAAATGGTGTCCATTTTAAACAAAAGAGAGTCACTTAGACTTATCCTGGCCACACCGTGACTCAGATTCATACCGGGTTGGCTCGTACACATCACATATTACCCATGGATTGTTGGGATAAATTATCAACAGATTCGGAATGCGTTTGGTCAGTTTTCTGTATGTCAGTTGATGCTTTTCACTTAAAATGACGTCCTTTTGAAACAAAAGATGGATACTTTGAGTGGTGCCGGCCACACCACATCTCCAGATTGAGCTGAAACCACCGTGCAACATTCTAATTATTATTCGTGACGTGTACGAGAAGAAGGCATGTCAATCGGACGTGCGGTTTGCGCGGTACGGCTCAATATTCGTGTTTTAAGTGATGCGCTCGCTTCGTAAACGCGCGTGAGGGGGGTCCAAATGGGCCGAATGAAGTCGGAATGGCCTGAAATCAGGCGACAAATATGGGAGAGTGATTTATGAAGTGGTCGAGCAGACGGAACATCAATCGGACGTGCCGTGTGCCCGCGGTGACCGACAACGCAGTTCTGGTGTCATAAACGGCCAAAACGGGCGTCCAACGGTCAAATTCATAGAGGAAGACCTAAGATTGAGATGAAACCACCGTGCATCATTCTAATTATTATTCTTGACGTGTGCGCGCAGACAACACGTCAATCGGACGTGCGGTTTGCGCGGTACGACTCAATATTCGTATTTTAAGTGATGCGCGCGCTTCGTAAACGCGCGTGAGGGGGGTCCAAATGGGCCGAACGAAGTTGGAATGGCCTGAAATCAGACGACGAATACGGGTGAGTGATTTCTGAAGTGTTCAAGCAGACGACACATCAATTGGACGTGCCATGTGCCCGCGGTGACCGACAACGCAGTTCTGGTGTCATAAACGGCCAAAACGGGCGACAAATGGTCAAATTCATAGCGGACGACCTCGGATTGAGCTGAAACCACCGTGAAACATTCTAATTATTATTCGTGACGTGTACGCGCAGACGGAATATCAATCGGACGTGCGGTTTGCGCGGTACGGCTCAATATTCGTGTTTTAAGTGATGTGCGCGCTTCGTAAACGCGCGTGAGGGTGGTCCAAACAGGCCGAACGATTTCAGAATGGCCTGAAATCAGAAGAAAAATATGGGTGAGTGATTTATGAAGTGGTCGAGGAGACAGCACGTCAATCGGACGTGCTGTGTGCCCGCGGTGACCGACAACGCAGTTCTGGTGTCATAAACGGCCAAAACGGGCGTCAAACGGTCAAATTCATAGCGGACGACCTCGGATTGAGCTGAAACCACTGTGAAACATTATAATTATTATTCGTGACGTGTAAGCGCAGACGGCACGTCAATCGGACGTGCGGTTTGCGCGGTACGGCTCAATATTTGTGTTTTAAGTGATGCGCGCGCTTCGTAAATGCGTGTGAGGGTGGTCCAAACGGGCCGAACGATTTCGGAATGGCCTGAAATCAGACGAAAAATACTGGTGAGTGATTTAAGAAGTGTTCGAGTAGACGGCACATCAATCGGACGTGCCGTGTGCCCGCGGTGACCGACAACGCAGTTCTGGTGTCATAAACGGCCAAAACGGGTGTCCAACGGTCAAATTCATAGAAGACGACCTCGGATTGACCTGAAACCACCGTGAAACATTCTAATTATTATTCGTGACGTGTACGCGTAGATGGCACGTCAATCGGACGTGCGGTTTGCGCGGTACGGCTCAATATTCGTGTTTTAAGTGATGCGCGCGCTTCGTAAACGCGCGTGAGGGGGGTCCAAACGGGCCGAACAAAGTCAGAATGGCCTGAAATCAGACGAAAAATACGGAAGAGTGATTTATGAAGTGGTCGAGCAGACGGCACGTCAATCGGACGTTCCGTGTGCCCGCGGTGACCGACAACGCAGTTCTGGTGTCATAAACGGCCAAAACGGGCGTCAAACGGTCAAATTCATAGCGGAAGACCTTGGATTGACCTGAAACCACCGTGCAACATTCTAATTATTATTCATGACGTGTACGCACAGACGGCACTTCAATCGGACGTTCCATGTGCCCGCGGTGACCGACAACGCAGTTCTGGTGTCATAAACGGCCAAAATACTGTCCATTTTAAACAAAATAGAGACACTTTGAGTGGTGTCGGCCACACCGCACCTCGGATTGAGGTGGTGTTGACTCTTACACATCACATATGACCCATGGATCATTCTCCTAAAGTTTCAACAGAAACCGAATGCGTTTGGTCGGTTTTCCGTATGTCATTTTTTGTTTTCACTAAAAATGAAGTCCATTTTAAACAAAATAGAGACACTTTGAGTGGTGTCAGCCACACCGCGCCTCGGATTGAGGTGGAGTTGACTCGTACATGTCACATATGACCCATGGATCGTTCTCCTAAATTTTCAATAGAAACCAAATGCGTTTGGTCGGTTTTCCGTATGTACTTAAAATACTGTCCATTTTAAACAAAAGAAAGTCACTTAGAGTGGTCCCGACCACACCGCATCTCGGATTTAGGCGGGGTTGACTCGTAAACGTCTCAAATGACCCATGGATCGTTGTCTTAAAGTATCAACACAATCCGAATGCGTTTGGCCGTTTTTCCGTATGCCAATTGATGTTTTTCACTTAAAATGATGTCCTTTTGAAACAAAAGACATACACTTTGAGTTGTTCCGACCACACCGCGCCTCGGATTGAGGCGGGGTTGATTCGTACACGTCACATATGACCCATGGATCGTTTTCCTAAAGCATCAACACATTTCGAATGCGTTTGGTCAGTTTTTCGTATGTCACTTTTTGTTTTCACTTAAAATCTTATGGAAATTCATATAGAATATTTTTATATCATATTTAATATGGATTAGATTTTAGTTGATTGTGCTATGAAACATTTCAGAGCTAATGAAATTAAGGAAGGTGGAGGGGCTGTCCGGGGGGCTGTCCGGGGGGGCTGTCCGGTGGGTGTCCGGGGGGCTGTCCGGGGACCAAGGAGGAGGGTGGGGGGCTGTGCGGGGTCTGTTTGGGGGGTGTTTGGGGGTTGTTCAGGGGGTTGTCCGGGGTTGTTCAGGGGGCTGTCCGGGGGTTGTTCAGGGGGTTGTTCAGGGGTTGTCTGGGGTTGTCCGGGGTTGTTCAGGGGGCTGTCCGGGGGGTGTTTGGGGGGTTGTTCGGGGTCCAAGGGGGGGGGGGGGTGGGGGTTGTCTGGGGGGCTGTCCGGGGGGCTATCCGGGGTCCAGGGTGGAGGGTTGGGGGCTGTACGGGGGGCTGTCCGTGGGGGATGTCTGGGGGGGATGTCCGGTGGGTGTCCGGGGGGCTGTCCGGGGACCAAGGAGGAGGGTGGGGGGGCTGTGCGGGGTCTGTCCGGGGGGTGTTTGGGGGTTGTTCAGGGGGTTGTCCGGGGTTGTTCAGGGGGCTGTCCGGGGGTTGTTCAGGGGGTTGTTCAGGGTTTGTTCAGGGTTTGTTCAGGGGTTGTTCAGGGGGTTGTCCGGGGTTGTTCAGGGGGCTGTCCGGGGGGTGTTTGGGGGGTTGTCCGGGGTCCAAGGGGGAGGGTGGGGGGGGGGTTGTCCGGGGGGCTGTCCAGGGGGCTATCCGGGGTCCAGGGTGGAGGGTTGGGGCTGTACGGGGGGCTGTCCCGGGGGCTGTCTACGGGGCTGTCCGGGGGGTGTTCGGGGGGTGTTCGGGGTCCAAGGGGGAGGGGGGTTGTCCAGGGTCCAAGAATGAGGGGGGTTGTCCAGGGAGTTCTCAAACACACAACCACTAAAAGAAAACAACATCCATAAAAACAGACAATATATAAAAATAACTCAACTCCAATACTATACTACGATTCTAGATAAAACCAACAACTAGAATAGATTAAACATCAAATCTCAGTAATATAAGTCAAAAATGTAACGGATCAATATTTCCCACATCATCATCACCATCACCATCATCATCATCATCATCACCCTCGTCATCGTCCTCCTCATCATCCTCACCCTCCACAGCGCCTTCCTCCTCGCCTTCGCCCTCCTCCTCGCCCTCCTCATCTCCCTCCTCTTCCGCATCAGACTCCTCGCCATCATCATCTTCAAGCTGGACATCGGCCTGACCACCACTGGAACTGCCACCTGGTGCACCATATATAGAATGTATCGACGACATGTATTCATCAATCGCTGGACTGGCCTCTGCTGGAAGTGTTGGACGTAGAACTTCAATAAATTTCATAAATGAACTGTTTTCCCTAGCAGACTGTTATGCCGTCTCTGTGGCCCTTTTCTCAGTCTGTTCTGCCTGTTCCCTAACTTGCTGCAGCTCGGTGGCACTACAACTCATACCTGAGGCAGGCCAATACCTCGTCGGGGCTATCCTAGGTCGGCAGCATACTCTGCCAAAATGATCCTCTCCCAACACCTGATGTAAGTGATCAGATGGCCCAAAATTGTCTGCTTCTTGGGCATCGAGGGCCTCTAAAGCATCCTGTTACAAATATAAATATATTATTAAGTTATGAAATAGATATTAAAATATAAAATCAACAGATTAAAACTTACAATCTGTTGCTGAGTCGCTTCGTTGACAGCACTTCCATCCTTTTTTCGTCTACTCGAGCAAAACAGTTTTGCTCGAGGCACACGTCCTTCAATATTTTGTACTTGCCTCTACAATGAAATTGAAAACAAAAGTTATATAAAAACTTTAGCAAATGGTTAAATAATTTAGGAAACAAAAGAACATGTTAATCGTAAAGAAAACTTATAAACAATTGTCATACCTGCTGCCTCTCATGATCCGACATCGTCGTGCGTCATAGAGTATGGAGGTATTTTTTTAAATCAATGTTTTTTTTATTTTTTCCAGATGATTCCTAAATAAAATTCAATAATGAAATGGATAATATTAATGAAAAACTTAAAAGTTATTATTTAAATACCTCAAATGTAATTCATACCTTAAACTGGGTACTCGTCCAAGGAGTAATCATCTGACGATACTGCTCTATAGGACAATCATCCACGACTGGTATCGCCTCTAACTCAGTGCCAACTCTAGCACGCCAGCCAATATACAGCTCATGCTTTTAGGCTCTCCAAAGCTCGCCTAAATCCTTTAGACGTTTCAGTCGTGCACCCTCACCATCAGGAAAATTAAATCGAAGCTGAAATCAAAATATTAATTCATATAAGTACAAAAATAATTCATGGCATTAAATACAACAGATTTTTTTACCCATATCTCTGCCCAAGATCTATCTTTGACCTCATGTGGAAAATGTCTCCATGACAGCGGGCTGACGGGAATGATGTTGGAGTATTTGGAAAGCGTCGCCAGAAAACTCCGACATTGTTGCCCTGTTTTCTCAACCATCTGATTGCCTTCATTATATTCCACCATAACCTGTGTGCGACGGTTCCACACCGAACGCATGCGTGTACGGCCCCGCCCCTGCCTCCTGTCAGTAGATGTATCTGTCATGAAAGAAAAACAAATATTTTATGAAAACATGTTATAATGAAAATAAATATTGCTATAAAAATTTGTTAGGGTTTTATAAATATACCTGCGCTATTCTGATCAATGAGTGGCGCCGGATCCACAGAACCTGATGGAACACCCTCTGGTGGAACAGGAGTCGAAGACGATGGAATATAAAAGCTCAGAGAGACAGAAGTATAAGGAGAAGATGATGGAACAGCTGTATGACCTGATGCTGACTGGGGAGTGGGAATCATCATGGGATGTGAAAATGATGGGGCAGAAGATGCAGAAGGTAGCGAAAACATGGGAGGCCTAAATAACCTCTGTGTCCCTAACAACACACCGGGATCAGAATGTGGGAAGGCTGAAATGTCAGTGGGAGGGGTAGGGTCTAGTCGGGCACACGCAGCTCTACGTCCACCTCTGGTATGAACCCTCCTCGTACCATCGGCCTGACTACTAGGACCAGTACTAGGCTCCTCGTCGAATAACTGTTGATGTAATGGTGGATCCTACAAAAAAGTTTACAAAAAAAATTAATCACATGACATTATATACTTTGTAAATATATATATATATATTTGAAATAAAGTACTCACTGTAGGCACTAATGGTGGAATGCCCATCTCCTCCATCCGACGATTGTTCTCCGCCATTTTTTTTCTTCGTCTCTCTTCAATTGGCTACATTTCCTGCATTTGAAAACAAATAGGTAATTAATTAGAAAAACAAAATTAATGTGTAATCCAAAAAACTAAATATATGAGGGAATGAGGGGATTCATTGGTAATTTAGCTAACAATTGTTTTAGAAGATCTTGAATGAATTTAATAAAACATACAATTTTTAATGTTCACCAAGTTAGAAATATTGTTTGATTTGGTTTGAATAAAGTTCAATTCCAAATTAGAAAATGAAATTCAAATAAAACAGAAACCAATAAACATTGAAAATTCACATAACGGTCAAGTCAGCTAAAACATATTTGTGATCAATACTAAATAAATATGAATATTACCAACCTTAACAACCCAACTCAAGGTAAACCAAAAGAATTTAGAACATGGATGAATGATTCTATATATTTACAACCACAACTTCAGGTTCACAATCAACTCTGACAATTGAGCTATTGGAGTCATCAAAAGAAATAAATGGATTGGTTCCAATGGCAATAGGGACAGTGTCAATTCCATCATCAGCATAATCAAAAATATGTCTTGGAATTACTTCAACTATGACACCAAATTCAGGTTGAAGTTGATATTTGACATAAAAACTTGTTTAGCCATTGATACCAACACATATGGTTCTTCGGTAGCAAGAGTGTGGGTCATATTAATTACTCGAAATCCAAAATCATCAATAAATGTGCCACGTCTCGTCATCGAATCAAACCAATGGCATTTCATCATTGTGACTCGTCCATGAGAGTAATAATCCAATATTATTATTTTCTCAACGACTCCATAATAACCCACATTTTCAAGTCGCGGTCTACTATCTGATGCACTGGCATAACAATCTGTTGTGGCAGTAACCATAATACCATCATGTTGTGTTATCATGTTTTTGGCTCGTTCAGTGACAATAAATCTGTACCCATTGATAACAATTGATTTACAGTCACGAACCACGGTATTAGGACCAAAAGCCAAAGCTCTTATTTCCTCAGAGACAGAGTCAGCAGACAAACTCAATACCTGCAATATAAATGACAGTTAAACTTAATTAAATATTGAAATAATTAATTTAAACAGTAATATTTTTACCTTCAATTTTAACCAAGCAGAAAACTCTTTGCTATGCAAAGTATCTCTCCTTCTCAAAGATAAAGAATGATGCTTCCTATTTATCATTGTTTTATGTTCCCTGTAGATAAAAAAATATGAATAGTTTAACAGATATATATGTAAGATATACATATTCAATTTTGTTACCTGATATAGTCATCGAACAAATCACAGTTGAACAAAACTGTGCGATGTGCCATCTCCCTCTCTTCATGGCTTAATGTCTTCAATGTATATGATCCAGGAATTCATCCTGTTTGAGGAAGTGATGGAAAACTGGGTTCAATTTGCTCATATTTTTCTTCTTCATTTCTCATTGGTCTGTTCATTCTTGTAGTAAGATCAGACAAATACATTGAACAGAAATCCATACATTCTTAAGCTAAGTAATCGTTCACGATAGAACCTTCGGGATGATTCTTGTTTCGAACATAAGACTTTAATGTGAACATATTTCTTTTAGTTGGATACATCCAACGAAAAGAAACAGGTCCTCTGAGAAGTATTTCAGTTGGAATATGGACAGTCAGATGCAGCATGCATGTGAAAAATGATGGGGGAAATATTTTCTCCAACTCACACAAAATTAATGGGGCATCTGTCAACATTTTCTGCAAGAAAGACTTGGACAACTTCTTAGCACAAAGATCTCTAAACAAATGGCACAACCGAATAACACCCACCCTTACATTATTGGACAAAAGATTACGGATTGCTATTGGAAGCAACTCATGCAGTAGAACATGATAATCATGAGTCTTCAAAGATTTTAGCTTTAACTCTCTTCTGTTGACCCGTTTAGATATGTTGCTTGAATAGCCATCAGGAACTCTAATAGTCTCTAATACTTCCAAAAATTGTTTTTCTTCATTAGTTGTCATCACATAAGAAGCACATGGAAGTTTCCATTTATTTTCACTGATACACACAGGATGCAATTCTGGTTTGATGCCCTAATCCACCAAGTCACGTCGAGATCGTAAATCATCTTTTGTCTTCCCCTTGACATTTAGAAGAACTGAAAGCAACATTTCACATATATTCTTTTCAATATGCATTACGTCTAAGCAATGACGTAGCAAATTGGTTGACCAATAAGGCAAATCAAAAAAGATACTCCTCTTCCTCCAATTGTAACAGGTTTCTGTGGAAACATTCTTTCTCTTTCCAGATTTCATTTGACCCTTCCCGAATAAAAAACTGAAATCTTTCAATTCATTAAGCACATCAGTTCTAGACATACGCTGAGGTGGATCATCGATCTCTATAGTATTATCAAATCTTCGACAATTCATTCTATATGGATGATCCTTTGGGAAAAATCGTCGATGTCCCATAAAACTGAAACTACAACGATGTTTCAGTCTTCTGGATCGTGTATTCTTCATACAAACTGGACATGATAGTTTTCCCTTCGTGCTCCATCCAGACATCATTGCATAAGCCAGAAAATCATTGATCGTCCACATAAGCGCAGCACGCATCTGAAATATGTCTTTCGAACATGCATCGTATGTGCGCACACCCACATCCCAAAGAAGTTTCAACTCTTTTATTAAAGGTTGCATGTATACATCAATATCAATTCCAGGATCAGAAGGACCAGATATGAGTATACTCATGAAAGTGAAAGATTTTTTCATACACAACCATGGGGGAAGATTATAAATGTGTATAAAAACTGGTCATGTGTTGTGCGGAGTAAGCATCTGACCAAATGGATTAAAACCGTCGCATGAAAGACCCAGCCTCACATTACGCACGTCCGCTGCAAAATCAGGATGTTGAGCATCAAATCTCTGCCATGCAAATACATCTGCAGGATGAACCAACTCATCATTAGTCTTCTTTCTCTCGGTATCATGCCATCTCATTTTTATTGATATGTCATCAGACATAAAAAGATTCTGGAGTCTGGGGATCAATGGAAAGTGCCACATTACTTTCTGTGGAACGCGGGATGGTGTTCCATCAGATTTTGACTTTCAGCGGGATGCGCCACATTTTATACATTCATTTTGTTCAACGGTTTCTTCCCAGAATAAACTTCAATCTTTCGGGCAAGCATGAATTTTGTTTCTGGAAAATCTAAGTTCTTCAACTAACTTCCATGCCATATAGTGGTTTGAGGGAATATCTGCATCATCTGGAAGTAAATCCTTCAAGAGGCTAAGAATGTAATCGATTGCTGTATTAGAAATCCCATACATAGTTTTTCCATGAAACAATCGGATTAAAAATTCCAGCTTTTTCATTTTATCGCATTGTCGATATACTGGAGTCGTGGCAGCATCATTCAATTTTTTCACCCTATCAATATCATCATTTTCAATAGATGCATCAGTTGTCCTCATATCGACATCTTCTTGAGTCGAAATCCTTTCTTTTTCATGATGACGAATAAACGGAAACCGATCATCTAACAAATTCTCCATTCCAGTCCTTTCATTTCGATCATCACCAATTTGAGATTTCATTTTCTCCCCATTGTGATACCACACAAAGTAGTTTGCTTGAAAACCATTTTTGGTTATGTGGTAGCTGACTTCTTCACGACTCAACCAAGGTCTACCAACACAATTGGAACATGGGCAGTGTATGCGACCACTATCTGAAGCATTGTGAAATGCAAAATCTATAAAGCTCTCCAAATTGTTTTGAAAATCGCTTGAGATACGATCGGTTTCATACATCCAACTTCTGTCCATTCTGTAAAGAGAATTCATATAAGTCATTTTGTCATAAACAATTCAATAGGATTGAACTTTAATAGAAAATACATTTAAGTAAACGATAAAGGAAGAAAATAATCATGGTATCAACTACACATGTGAAAAAAACATACTAATGTGTTATTGAAAAAAATGTAAAACCAACAAGAACTTAATGTGTTATCACATCAGAGCATGCCTCATCCCATAGCCATATTAGTAGGGTACCCTCGTGGATATCCCCGCCCACCCCCGTGGACAACCCACCCACCCCCGTGGACACCCCCTACCCCCTAAAAAGCCCAACCACCCCCGTGGACAACCCACCCACCCCCTCGACACCCCTTCTCCCTATGGACAGCCCCCCACCCCCTTGGATAGCCCGGCCACCCCCCTGGACACCCCTACCCCCTGTGGCCAGCCCACCCACCCCCCCTGGACAGCCCGTCCACCCCTCCTTGACAGCCCGGCCACCACCGTGGATAGCCCGTCCACCCTTGTGGACAGCCCGCCCACCCCCGTACCCCCTGGACACCCCGTACCCCCCCCCCCCCGGGATAGCCCCGCCCACCCTCCCAAACAGCCCACACCCCCCTCCCCTGCAACCCCACCACCACCACCTAGACATACCAACCCCCCTGGACACCCCACACACCCCTTCCCCACCAGGACACCCCACCCAGACCCCCAGGACAACCCACACCCCCTGGATAGCCCCGCCCACCCCCGTGGACAGCCTTTCCCACCCCCGTGGACAGCCTCGCCCACCCCCGTGGACAACCCACCCACCCCCGTGGACGCCCCCTACCCCCTAGACAGCCCAACCACCCTCGTGGACAGCCCACCCACCCCCTCGACACCCCTTCTCCCTATGGACAGCCCCCCACCCCCCTTGGATAGCCCGCCCACCCCCCTGGACACCCCTACCCCCTGTGGCCAGCCCACCCACCCCCCATGGACAGCCCGCCCACCCCTCCTTGACAGCCCAGCCACCCCCATGGACAGCCCGTCCACCCTTGTCGACAGCCCGCCCAGCCCCGTACCCCCCTGGACACCCCGTACCCCCCCCCCCCCTGGATAGCCCCTCCCACCCTCCCAAACAGCCCACACCCCCCTTCCCTGCAACCCCACCACCACCACCTAGACATACCACCCCACCTGGACACCCACACGCCCCTTCCACACCAGGACACCCCACCCAGACCCCCAGGACAGCACACACCCCCTTGACAGCCCCGCCACCCCCGTGGACACCCCCTACCCCCTAGACAGCCCAACCACCCCCGTGGACAGCCCACCCACCCCCCTCGACACCCCTTCTCCCTATGGACAGCCCCCACCCCCTTGGATAGCCCGCCCACCCCCCTGCACACCCCTACCCCCCGTGGCCATCCCACCCACCCCCCCTGGACAGCCCGCCCACCCCTCCTTGACAGCCCGGCCACCCCCGTGGACAGCCCATCCACCCTTGTGGACAACCCGCCCACCCCCGTACCCCCCTGGACACCCCGTACCCCACTGGACACCCCGTACCCCCCCTGGACAGCCCCACCCACCCTCCCAAACAGCCCACACCCCCCTGTCCTGCAACCCCACCACCACCACCTAGACATACCACCCCCCCTGGACACCCCACACACCCCTCCCCCACCAGGACACCCCACCCAGACCCCTAGGATAGCCCACACCCCCTAGACAGCCCCGCCCACCCCCGTGGACAGCCTTTCCCACCCCCGTGGACACCCCCACCCACCCCCGTGGACAACCCACCCACCCCCGTGGACACCCCCTACCCCCACAATCCATTATCCAAAACATATCAAATTGGTTTGAACACAATCCATAATTCCCACAATCCATTATCCAAAACATGTAAACGTTCACGATAGCCTCCCCCAACTCTGATTTACATGTTTTGAACACTCTCATTCCAAAAATAGAATACAAAAACATTAAAGAAGTCTTCACAAACACAAACAATATCTTATTTAGATATTAATTTCAATAATCAATTAAACCACCAACACCTGGAAAAAATCTATTCATTAAAACAACTACAACAATATGGTTGAGATGAAATTTTACCTATTGGTATGGGGGTGTACCTGTTGGGATGGGGTGTGCTGGTGTTCCAATTTTCGAGAGCAGTGGAGTCGGATGGGGTTCGCTAGAGCAGCGAAGCGAATAGATTAGGGCTCTGTCCGAATGGGGATAGGAGATCGCGATCTAGAATTTGGGGGAAACCTTTGCCAACAGTTTATAAAAACCGTTGGCAAAGGCACACATTTCCCAACGGTTCACTGGAACCGTTGGGAAATGTGTGAGTTTAGCACCTTTTTCCCAACAGTTCCAGTGAACCGTTGGGAAATGTGTGAATTTAGCACCCTTTGCCAACGGTTCTAGTGAACTGTTGGCAAAGGGTCCACCGAAATTCCCTTTGCCAACGGTTTCCTTAAACCGTTGGCAATGGCTCACTATACCAATGGTTTAAGTAAACCGTTGGTATACTACTGTTTGAAAAAGACCAAATTTCAGTAGTGATACGAAATCATATTGGAAGGTTAGCTGTTGGGTATTGTTGCATTTGAAAATCAATATAATGAATTTTTTTTCTTCTTTATATTTATTTTTTATGATTATTATATTATTGGTTATGTGTGTGATGAGCTCATGTTTATTTTGTGTTGGGTGTTCCTTTGGGAATAACTTCACCTATGTGTCTTGATATGGGTAGAATTAGGTCTTTGATGGTGATAGATATCTTTGGTATAATTGGTACTCATCTTCTGGACCTTTTTTATATTGATTATTTATCATTTATCTTCTTCCTTATGGGGATGGAAAGGCCTCTAGTTTGGATAAAATATCATCCCTATTTTTAGGAACTTTACAATTTTATTGGGTATTTTACATGTCATATAATGCATGGAGTTATGTTTTGGGCATTTTTGGAAGGTTATAGACTATTTTGGATGTTTTTAATAGGTTTATGGTTTAATAATAGTTAGTTAAAACCAGGAACTATCTATAGGAATCTTGAAATATGTTCTTTGAGTCACTCCTAAAGTAATAAATTTGTGAACAATTTGGTCAAAACATGCAAGTTCCCATGAGAAACCATGAAAGTGGAGACAATGGGAAAAGCATGGTCAACACATAGTCTATTAAACAATGTAATCCAATCATGCGAGGGGATAACCTTAAGATGGTAGCACCAAATATTTGGAACATGGTTTGTTACACCATACATCCTAAATGTACATCTACCTGGGTGAAGTAAAATATAATGCACACAATTGGAGAATGGTTTGACATATCAGGCATCCTAAATATGTGTTGTGAAATTAATTCTCAAAAAAATGAAAATTTGATATATATTAAATCCCCAAAACCTCGTTTTTATCATTTTATATTTGAATCTCTAACCCCACTCCTCTCATAGCCTTCCTTTCAAATTTCCTTCAATTTGAAAGAAACTTTCTTTGAATCTATATGTGTTAGAGATCCAAAATCATTGGTAAGATATCATTTCTTCTAATTCCATTTTTATAATTTAATCTTCAATCTCACTAATCATTAAATCCAGTCACTCTCAAATAGATATATTCTCTAAGTTGTAGATCTTTTTGAGATCTTATTGGATCTATACAATGGGAGAATATTCTAGGATTTTTGTAGAGTTTTTGTGTGTTAGTCCTCTATTTCCTTAACCATTTTGAGTTATGTAGATCCAATATCATTCTAAAAATTCTTGAACTTGATGTTTTTTTAAACTCATCTCTCTCTCATTAGATCAGAACACTCTCTTGGTTTTTGTACCTTAATCCTTGGTCTTTGTATGATACACTTATTGTGTTTGTTAAAATTACTAAAAAAAGTGTTTTCAAAAGATTTCTTTAATGTTTAATAATCATTATGAGAACATGGAATGTGTGGTTCGTGTGTGTTATTTTGAATTTAGGATGGATCATGATCATGAAGTACTGCTATTAATGTTTGTTGGTGTATTGTTATGAGTTACCAACATCAAAGGGTGTCAATAAGTGACAACATGGTGATAAGATGACTCACCACTGGAGACTATAGGCAGGTACTTGGTTGAAAGAATATGTGTGTGTGTGTGTTGGGGTGAAATGGAATGATTATATAAAGTATAGTAAATGTAGATAACGATTTTCTTATTGGTTTTCATAAGTGGAACTTGTTTATGGTTATAGTATATACTTCCAAATTTATTTTATTCTATTTTATATAATATTATGCTAACTTTCTCTTGTACTAAAGGTATGTGTTTGTAATTGTTTAGAGAATTTGTACGAAGTTTATACCCACCCCTTGTTGGGAATTTGTTTTATGTTTTTTGATATCATATTTTGAGATATAGGTAAAGGAAATGTGTCTCTTTTTTCAATAACACACACACCATGATGCTTCCCTAAATAGTTGGTGTTTAGATATTAGAGATCTCTCTTGGAATATTTAGTGTGATGTTACATCAGTTTTATGGAATTTTAGGTTCTTTGGGTCTCCGGGTGTCACTTTATATAACCTGTTACTACAACTCTACTATTTTTTATTTATTTGGTTTCCTTGAGTTTAATTGTTATTAGTCAAGAGTCTTATTTTTGGTCTTGTTGTTTATACTATGTTTCATTTGGTTTAGTTGTTTCTATATGGAAAATTATCCCACAACATTATGATAATCCCATAGAATTAATTTTTGACCATTGGTATCTTAGAGATTCAACATAAGGTTAGTGGCACCCAACCTCTTCTCAGTGCCAAAATATGTGATGTGATGTTACATAATGAGTCTGTATTAACTATCCTATGGTCTTAATTACATATTTCCAAGGTCACATCAATTGTGGATGGTTATGGATCTTTTTTAGAAAATTGTTTCTAAATGTATAAGTCTTATGTTATGAAGTTAATTTATTTCTAGAAGTTATAATGGTCCATAGTATCAAATAGTATTTAAAAACAATCAATATTTATAGAGTATAATCATTACACACATAGTTCATTCAGGCTAGTTTTCTAACCACGGTAAACTTATTGTGTTTCTTTAAGTATTATGGATATGTATTCATCAATTAAATGGAAAAATATTTAATATACATTTTTAGATCATTTTTACCATTATAAGTGGATTTCAACTAGTTGTGAAAGTGACAATGTAAAATTGAACACATTGAGGCGGTGCACCAGTCAAAATATATATAATGTTTTTTAATATAATAAAATAATTGAGGAAGTTAGATATTTTATATTAAATAAATACAATAATTATCCAGTAAACTAAATATTCTGATGTTATCATACAATAATGGAATAAGTTGATATAATAAGGTGGATTAAGAAATAATCAAAAGAGATTATAAGGGAATTGGAGGAGATATATAAAGATAATTTAGTCAATATTTTTCATGGTAATGAACTTATAATGTGTGAGGATAATGGGAGGTGAAGGATGGTATTAATAAGGGATGGAGCAGGGTTTTTTTGAATATTATTTTATTTAGTTTATTATTTTATCTCAAGAATACAAATAGTGTTTATTATTATGACTATATGGAGTAAGTAATTCATATGAGTTTTAATTAAAGGTTTATTACATCATCAATGTCTATGTAATTCATATATTTAACCCATAATGTCAAATACTATTTTTGACATATTTCACTATTCATAAAAAATCAACCATTTTAGAAAAAATGTATAAAATTTATTTCAACCATTTTTTATGCATAGATTCTAAAATGAAATCCATTTTATCAAAATAATTTATTGAATATGAGAAAATTAATTTTAAATTAAATACCTTATATGGAAAATACTGATTTTAATACTATGATCAACTTTCCGACCATTTACAAAATTATTTATTATCTCATTAAATTATATTATCCATATAATAAAATATAATATTGTTTAATAAAATAATTTTCAAAAAAAAATATTTCACATAAATATAATTATCCTAAAAAATAAAATATATATATATATGTTTCACAAAAATATGAAAACTTATTTTAATATTTTTAAATCATTTTGTTATTTGTATCAACATATAAATTTTCAATATTTACATTTCATGAAAAAATGAATATTGTCTATAAATTACATAGGTGATGTTAGTATTCAAATGGTCATGTTATAATTCAAAGAGGGTAGATTATTATTCCAATAGTCGGATTACAATTCTAACAGTCAAATTTATAGTGGTCATATGGGGTCCCTACCTCCTATAAACACCTCTTAATTCATTCATTATTCATTCCCAGATATTTTATATTGAGGTCATATATATATTATTATTTTAAAAATTAATTTTGTATTTATAATATTCTATTTCATTTCTACAGTGTTTTTTGAGAGTGATATCATTATAGGGGATCAAACATATCCAAATTTTCATATTATAGTTGTATAGTTTCTATTTTTTCCTTATTGTAATACATTCATTTAATATAGAAATTTGTATTCTTTAAATATATTTTTAAATTAAATATTAAGTTTTATTGATTATATCATTTGGTTTATGTGCTTTACATAACAATTCATTGTTAGATATGACACATTTATTGAATAGAAATTCCATTGATAAAATTTCAGGCCATTATATTCATCAACTATTCAGAAATGTTTACATCCAAATTTCATATTACAGATTATTTTCAAAAAATTGAGGGTAAATAAATTTTATTTCTTTTTGTTATTTACATTTCCCCTACTCAAACTTATGGTTGAACCATAATACATTTATTAGGGGAGTTTTCTTTTTTGTATCGAATTTTGTCTTTGTTGCCCAAGATCTTCACCGGATACTCCTCATAAGAGATGTCATGATCCAACTATACCACCAATGGATTTGGTACATGTTAGGGATATGGTAAGTAAATCCTCAAGAGGGGTTTTTGGAATATTTTATGTACTAGATACATGGTTGGTGGGTCCGGTAGTCATTAGTTCATATCTCTAATGCGATCATGAATCTCATAGCGGACAATGTCTCTAGTAATTAGATTTACCTTCTTCCAAAATCTCATTAAACTCTTCCATATATAAATATGAACGAAAAAATAATATTTAAACTCAAACTCTATTTATCTTTGAAGGTTTTAGGAATAGAAATTTTTTAGACTCTACGTTTTCTTGATGTCTTGCTCAATGTAATTGACGTTTTCTAACATTAAATAGATCATTTATGGTCTTGATAACTTATGGTCTCCAAATTCGTCCCAACACATGGTTTTTCTTAATATCTTCCCATTATAGGTACCATATGGATCCAT
Organism: Viscum album; assembly: GCA_963277665.1. NCBI lineage: Eukaryota > Viridiplantae > Streptophyta > Magnoliopsida > Santalales > Viscaceae > Viscum > Viscum album. The sequence continues at coordinate 1,301,488,495 of OY728121.1, forward strand.
TTGGTATTTTGGTTGAAGGATATAAGTATACAAGAAGCCTATTGGGGAATGATATTGATCGAATCATACTTTAATGTCCATCAAGGGTACTCTCAACATTTCCCCAATTTTCTATTTATCCCTCTCTAATTGAAAATCAATTTTGTGGTGATAAGCTATATTGAACAATTAATTTTTGTTTTGAGCATATTAATGACTCTTCTAGACTACGGAGGTAAACCTGGGATCTTGATCAGATGCATTCTATAGTGGAATTCCATATAGACTTTCCACTTCTTTGATTAATATCATTTCCAAATTAATGAGTTAGAATTACTCTGGAATTATAATTAAGTGAGAAGATTTTGTAATAAAATCCACTAAAACCCTTATGGAATTACTTCCTATGGATACGTTCATAAGAACTATGATAAAGTTTAAAGTGATGTTTCTCATTTCTATTTAGGTATGGGTAATTGTTTTATCATCCCCTTGGACTGTTGTATTTCTTTGCACACTTGCTGAAATACTAGGAACTTTGATGTATGTTATATGATATCCCTATTCATATTAGCCTACCCATAGTACTCTCATTTATCTTTATACATATTTATTCTCCTTTTGTGTGGAGAGAGTATTGATCCATTTTCATCATTTGATATATCATTCTTTATCTTAGACTTGATGGCACACATAGTCGTGAGACTAATCCTTCAACACATTAATCAATTTTGATATCAGATGATTTTCCTTTTCTTATAACTACAACCATATTTTTACCTCCACATTATCCACTTGAGTGTCCTTTAATATCTATTGAATTGATGGTTGAGTAATCATTTGAGCTAGTTGGGATGGCTTTCCATCCTTTATGACTTCTATGTCTATACTTTTCAAGTATATTAAGATTAAATATTTCTAAATTCTAGTCATTGATATGGATGTAGGATCATTTCTACATAGAGTGTCCTCTAATTTATCATCCGTCCATAGATGGTAATAGATAGAATAGTTATAGTCATTGATTAGCTCTAACCATATTCAAGTTTTCATATTAATCTCCTTCTTTATGGATATATATTTGAGGCTTTTATGATCTTTATATATTTTACACTTCTCCTAATATAGGTAATTCCACCAAATATTCATTGTGAAGATCATTGCAACCAACTCTATATCCCATTTTAGATATTTTTTCTCCTGAAATTTCAACTATATTCTATCATAGTCTATCATTTTATCATTTTTTATTAGTATCTTTAGTTCTTCCATATTGTAGTCTTCTATTCTATAAGTATTATTGGATATTATTTGAGAATTTTTTAAATTAAAATTTAGAAATCAACCACTCAATTATGATAAATAGCATAAAACTCTTTATGGAACACCCTATCATTATCCCTCACAATGGTCATGTATTCAGAAATGATTATCAATTTTGTCTCATTAATTTGAGAAAGAGAAAAATTCATAAAAATAAATAATATCTATTATTGAGGAAAATATTCCAAAGTAGATTCATTATCCTCCTTACACTTTTACATAATAGGATGGTTACTCAAGATGTGGAGATTAATATACCTTCCTTGATTGTGGATAATGGATTTATAAAAGGACAGACAATGCTTGTCCTGTATAGTAGAAAATTCTACAAAATGAATTATGATAGGATTTTCTGGGAGGTTTAATCCACAAACATTAGCTAGGGAGGATCTATATAAATGGGATTAAATAATTTACCCATTTTTAATTCTCATAAATTAATAAAACATCATGTTTTGAGCCATTGTTAGAATAGAATTACTAAACATGCATGATAAAAAATAATATGTATAAATGTTATCATTTAGTAAATTTGATGCTCATAAATGTCTAATGGGTACACCAATCTCTAGTGAATTTTGGTTATAGTCATTTATGATGTCCAAAACAAACTTAAGGATGAGAATACTCAAACTAATATTCATATAAATAAGGAAACAATTAACTTAGAATTAGAAACTTATTAATTTAAATTATATCCTAACATTCAATTAAATTGTTTTTAGACTAGGCAGTATAAAGTAATTTTCAAATCATTTTTATAACCTAATAGTCTATACAATTTGTTCATAATGGTTCAGAAATAGTTTTTGAATTTTCCAAAGTATATCCCTCAAGAGTATCAATCTTATTATTCTATATGGAATATTTATCATGTAGTAGGTATAGGTCAATTTAATTCCAAATGAGAGACATTTTTGTATTATTACCATTATGTATATCTATGCTAAACCCACATCCACTGGTAGTATCTAGAGATGTATTTCATTGCTTATAAACCACTTTCTATATATTTTTCCAAAATTTTAGGATGTTTTCCCATAATTAGAATTATCATTATTATTTCGAATAAATATTAACTTTTTCTAACTTAGAAAATTACTAGTCCTTTTATTTGATACTAATTATCGAAACCCATGCCTCTTACACAAATTATTACAAGAGTTTTTTAAAAATATCAAACAAACACAATCCAAGGTTTTGGAGGCCTTGTGACTTTAGTTGAATAGGTTTATTACACATCAAAATTTATCTAAACTAAAAAATCATTATTATGATCTTGATAATGTGATTATGCTTCCTTTGAGATTATATACCTAAATAGGATAACCTGGAAAATGTATAACAAATATGGGGAACTATGCATCCTAGTAAAGTAATAAACATGATAATAAAGCATATAAAATGTGTTAGATTTAATAACATGATTTCATAAAATAAAAGGCATATGAATAATCATATGGAATAATGAAAAAATAATATGGAATCATAATGTAAATTAATCATAATAATTTCCCAACAATATAAAACATGACATTAGAAAAAGTGAAGGCTCACTTCCTAGATAACCTAACATGGTGGGAAGAGTCTGATGATTGAATATGTTTACTCCCTAATCCCATACATATCATCTAATGATATATAAACATTACCAAATGAATTGGAGGGAAATATGGTTTCAACCACCATAAAATGTACATGAATATGTTCAGAACATTAGGAAATCATTCATAATGCTCAAGTATAAGGGAAAACCTAGGAAAAAGGAAATGATTTACGTAATAATATTTTAGAGCATACAAAATGGAATATATTAAATATTCCCTTTAGATTTGGAATTGATTTTTTTTTTCAATCTCTATGAGGGATTAAATAAATATAGGTTGTGTAAATAAAGTCTATGTTAATTGAATATATAAAAAGAGTGGGTAAATGGGGTTTGTAATGGACATCTTATGCGGGGTTTTAAGAAAAATGGTAATGAATATTTAAATATTGTTAGGGAATAATAGTGTCTATAAAACCAGAATTACAGAAAATGGTATTCCATATAAAATTATTTTTTAAAAGAAATATATATTTGAAAACATTTCATTTAGTGGAACTTTAAATGAGGTGATAAAACAAATAAGTCCCCTTTAATAAACTCTATATAATGAATTAAATTGAGAAGGTAACCACTAAAACATGTATATCCCCCACAAATAAAGGCTAATTAAACTTGGTATTAATATTTTATACATATATATATATAATATAATAATTATATACTAATAATATAATGTGAAAATGAGTTGAATTTAGAGATATTATAGCCTAATGAAAATTGGGCAGTTTTGAGAGATCCCTTAACTTTTTCTGGATTTTTTCTGCACTTTTTTTAACATCCTAAATAATAAAATTAGATTTATTAAAAAAATTATTTATAACCAAATTAAAATATATTTTTTTTATTATGATTTTGTGTAAATATAGAGTCATTTAATTCATATACAAAGTTTGTATTTACTATCCCAAGGTTGTTTATTTCATTGTTCTAAGGTCACATCACATAGGGATGATTAAAGATGTTTTTTATGAGAGGGTTATATAAATACAAAATTATAATGGTATATAGTTAATGTATTTATAGAGGTTCAATAGGTTCTTAGGGTTAAATATTATTTTTTTAATAATTAATTCTTTGAGACTATAATCGATATACACATATTTCATTTATACTGGTTTTCTAACCATGATGAACTTACTACAATTATTTTATTATCATGGATATATATTTATTCTAGAATATGAAAAAATATATGATATACATATTTAAGTCAGTTTTTCCATTATAAGTGTATTTGGACCATCTATGAAGGTTTTAATCGAAAAAATAACACATCGTTCATGAAGGTGGTAGACTAACCATAATATGGGTAATGTTTTCATTTTATAAAAATTAAAGAATGGATGAAGTTAGATTAAATATATTCCATAAATAATCTAAAAAAGTAGTATATTTAAATTATTAATGTTATCATACTTCCATGGAAGAAATATATATACGAAGGTATAATATGAAAAAATAAAAAAAAAGTTGGATAAAGAATACTACCTCTTTGGATGTCCTCTATTAAGATTCCCCTTAGTGAACCTTGGATTGGTGTTCTTATGAGCCAATGATTCTAGTGATATGGGCGTAGATGGGGAGAGACTTTGGAAGATCATTGGTGATGTAAGGAAGGATGAATGTGTTAGGATAATGGGAGGTGAGGGTGGTAATTATAATGGAAGGAGAGGTGCGTTTTTTGAATATTATATACATTAGTTTATTATTATTTTTCCTCAAAACTAAAAAAAGTGTTGATTATTGAGATTATATAAATTAACTAATTCATTTTAGTTCAAAATAATCATTTCTTCCTTAATTTATGACTCATTAATTCATATATTTAACCTGCAATGTGAGATACATCATTTCTCATATTCTTCTATTCAGTAACAATTCAAGAAAATCAAAAAAATAATAAAAATTATTTATAACCATTTTTTGAAATATTGATTTAAAATTAAACCCATTTATGTAAATAATTATATGAATATGATAAAATAAATATTCAAATAATATCCTTATTTATCTGAAAAATATCAATTTTAATTTTATGATCAATTTTTTGACCCATTTAAAAGTAACATACCATGTAATAAAAATATGTTATCATTATAATTATAATGACCCAGACCCTCACAACCCCTTCCTTTTCCAATTATCGGTGCGACCGATCGGCGCGACCGACCGGCATGACCGATCGGTGAGACCGATCGACACGACCGATCGGTGTCACCTAGCCTTGGCGGACTTTTCTTCTACAAACTTCCCCATAACACCACTTTTAGGCATTTTTAACCGTTGGAAGTGGTTCGAGGCCATTTTTAAGCTCTCAATCAATGCTTTAAAAATCTTGAGGGTGGAGCGACCCTCCCCAACCGACCAAGCTATGCTTTCTCATATAATACCCCTCCTTTTTAATAAATTCTTTAAAATCATAGCTGTTACCACCACTTTGATGGGGATCATTAAATAACAATTTATCCCGTCATGTGTAACCACCCAACTGCATGGGGAATCACGATCCGAATTCAAAGCATTCAAATTTCTCATATCCCGTAACAACGGCATTTTATCTATATATCACAGAAGATTTTGACCAAATTCTCTCTTCTCTGTGGTTCGCTTGAAGTCCCTCCATCCCGAGGCTTGTGGTGCGCCTAGGCTGAAGTCGTCTTCTTGTCCTTGGAGTTCCTGACATTCCTCCCCTACAAGTTGTGCATCCCTTGTTCTTAGCGCATGGAGAAAACGTCTCCTTGATCAGTCAGGTAGGGGTTTCACCTTCGTCTCTCCTTTCTATGTATCATGCGGGGTGGGTATGCTACTGCTTCTATAAAATTGGATGAACCAAACTTTAATGAAGATAATAATCTGTTTCTAAAGAATTAAGGGGAGGGGTGTGATCGATGATGTTGCTCTATTTTTCTCCTCATTCATGATTAATGGTTTCTGAATTTTTTGGGCTTACACCTACTAAAAGTCATGGTTGTTGGTGGTCTTTCTCTCTACATTAATAAACCCTTACCCCTTGTGATGTTTAAATGGCTTGTATTTTTGTTGTGAACCCCTTTTGTGTAAATGGAATTGGTTAATTACGTATATTCGGCTAAATAAATTAGAAGCACCAGGATCAACTCTATTTCTATAATAACCCTGGTTTAAGCCTAGTGGAATTGAAACATGGAGTGTGTTAAATCTTTTAAATCTGAAAATACCTGCATGGGCATGCCTTGTGTTGGTGGTAGTGGTTTGGTTGTTTTCCATAAAGAGTTGTTTTCAGGTGAACTTATGATTTTCTTGGATGGGGGCTTAGATTGATGGGGGCGATGCGGGTGGGGATGGGATCCCCTGTTGTTATACCTTGAGGCTGTGTGATTACTCTGCTTATATCATGAATTGGGGTGGGATCCTCTGTTGATGAGAAACCGATGGCTCCTTGATTTTGGGGACATGGGGCTGTATCTTGGGGTTTTCTTTGGTTCCAGTACTTCAAGGGATCTCACTTATCCCTTTGTTGTTGTGACTTTTCAAGAGAAATGGGTGTGAATGCTTAAATTGTTGTTGGGTGTACTCTTTCCTTGGCCTGTTCATATGCTTACTAGTTGCCCAAGTAGGTGTAGAAACTTATTTAAACATTATTACTGAACATGGAAACAAGGATGGGACAAATAGGGATTTGGTTTGGTGTGAGTTGTGACTTGGGGATGGGTATTGTTCTCTTCTCTTATGAATGAATAGTAAGGATAGTGTTCATTAGGCTGGATGAAGAAAAACCTAGATTGGGTGAGTGCTTGTTACCTATACATATACTTGTAGTTTTTGTGTTTCTTATTCGTGCCCCACCCAAGTTGATAACTTAGTTCCAAACACCCCCATTTCATGGGGGAGGGTGTTTTTTCCAACACTTCTATTAGTGGATGGTTATTATATCCTTTCTTATCCCTTTCCTGGATAGCCCAAGTATCTTCGGGTAGGCTGTGATGGCCTGATGTCCATTATTAGCCCAAAAATCTTCGGGCAGGGTAGTGTGGTGGTTGGCCCAGGTGTATGCGGGTAGGTGGTTTCCCATGTATCTTCAGGATGAGGCCCAGGTGTCTTCGGGTGTGGCACTGGTTGTTCTGGCCTAGGTATTTGCAGGCATGGTTACGTGTGACAGTTGTAGCCCAGGTGTCTACGGGTGGGTTAGTGGTTGTGGCCCAGGTGTCTGCGGGTGGGGTTTAGTAGTGGGACTGCGGTGAGGTTGTGGCCCAGGTGTCTGTGGGCAGGGTTTGGCAGTGGGACTGCGGTGAGGTTGTGGCCCAGGTGTGTGTGGGCGGGGTTTGGTAGTGGGACTGCGATGAGAATGGAAAGATTGGTCTAATGTGTAGGATGTCTTCAATATCCAGTGGGAAAGTGGCGCGGGGTACCCAAACATCGATGTGTTAATACTATACTTTACTTGACTTGCGTTATTTGGGGAGTGTGCCTTGGTGAGGCTTGGGTGGATATTTTACCTTGTTGGGTGTTTGGTTATCTCATTTTCCACGGGGCATTAATATGCCTCCCCACTTGTGCACGAGAGTCATTGGTTTATCCCTACTGAGTATACTTGTATGCTCACCCAACGTATATAAAACTGCTTTCAGGTATCCAGGAGGACTTCAGGGATCATGTGGGACCATAATAGCTTGGACCTTTGGGGCAGTTGCTTTTGTTGTTTCCCTTTTTCTTGGTATCTTTTTACCTTTGGAGTTTTGTGACTTGTATCTTTTACCTTTGAACATGAATATGGGAATGGTTTATTTTTCAGCCATATTTGCACTTTCAGTTTTGGTGTTGTGGGATTTACTATATTATCTCCTGATATTATTAAAAGAAAAATGTAATTCCTTACATTTAGTGTGTGATTTTATACCCTTGGTGCTGGTTGCCACTTCGGGACCTATTGAAGGCGGGCTTCAGGGGTCATTATCTCTCCTTCAACTTAAAGAGGGAAGGGTCTGGCAATCTGTTGACCCTTCCCTCCTATTGGTGAAGGCAGGTCGTGATAGAATGGTATCAGAGGCAAAGAGTTGAGATATAGGATGGAGTCTGGAGTTAGGCACAGTGAGGATTGCATGGGATGGTAGGGCAATGGTGTTGGGTGACCTTGGTTCGTGAATTAGGCCCGGGAAGACCATCTAGGACACGGGGTTTTAGGACCCCCCGTGATCTGATGCTAGGACTCTTGACCTACCGAACGACCAAGTGAGACTACACTGATTGTAGGGTAGAGACCCTAGGAAAGGTACATGCATCATAATGACTTGTCTTCTCGTGTTTCTAGGGTGTTTTGGGAATTTGAAATAAATAAGAAGTTTAAGAGGTTTTAAGAACAATATTCTGCACTACTTGGGCTCAGGCATTCTTTTTTTACCATGAATCTATGGCACCTGGGAGATGACCATGAGTTGTACAAGAAATCGAGGCCCAGGAGGATGACTTGGCCGATCAGCATAGGGCTGATCGGGAGGAGGAGGATGATCAGTGGCAGAAGATTCTTTGAGCCTTCCAGCGACAGACCCTTGAGAAGTATGAGGGAAGCACCTCTGACATGAAGACGGAGGGCTGGTTAGAGGAGCTGGTGATAGCCTTCGTCTTGATTCAGGCTATGACCGAGTACTGGGTTCCTCTAGATGTCATCTAGATGTGGGGAGTGGCACGCCAGGGGTGGATGCTCTACCTTGGGGAGAGGAGAGAGGCTGAGGTGGCATGGGCTGTTTTCGAGAAGGAGTTCCGGGCGGAATTCCTCTCTTCTACGATGAAGGCAGAGAAGATGCAGGAGCTACTCTTCCTCAAACAAGGGAGTATGTTGGTAAGGGAGCTGGGGATCAAGTTCAAGGATCTCCTCCAATTTTCTCCGGACCTTTCCGGATGAGGAGTCTTGGGAGATACGTTTAGAGGAGACGCTCCGACCTTCCCTCAAGTACGTCGTTACCCCCTTCACCTTTCCGACATACTTGGAGGTCCAGAAGAAGGAAGAGGTGGTGGAGAGGATGCACACACTATGCGGTGTGTCATGAGAGGGGATTCAACTAGGCCCATCAAAGGGAAAGGCCGTCAGCACCAGACCTACAGCATCGGGACCCTATAGGTTCCGACCAGCAGGGAGCAGGCCGCATCAGTTCCAGTTCTGGTCCCCTGGTCCTCGCTCTTTCCCATCGGGCCCAGGACCAAGGTGCTTCATCTTTGGGAGCCATGTACATCTTCGGAATCGGTGCCCGGACTAAGTTCAGTACGGCATTGGCGGACAGGCCCAGCACCCACCTCAGTAGTAGCTTCCAGTTATGCCCTATCAGCAGAAGTAGGGGCAGTGAGCTCCCGCTCCTCCGAGGGAAGACGTTGCAGGGGAGGCCGACCTCATGCCGCTCCACAGGGACCTCGACTGGGGCACGGTCAGGGAGGCGGACGAAAACTGAGGGGTAGAGGAGCTGGGCGTGGACAGTTGCACGCCACGGAGGCAGCTATTACAGCGGGACCGGAGGTTGTTCGAGGTACAATCAGTTTGTTCAGTACCCTTGCTTATGCCTTGTTCGATACCGGAGCTTTGCACTCCTTCGTTGCACCCAGTCTAGCCCGTGCTTTGGGTATAGATGTCGAGAGACTTCCAGTTCCCCTGGTGCTGAGCACACCAATCGGAGGTTAGACCGACTTTTTATATGTTGAGGATGCAGACTGATGATAGGGCCACATCAGTCGGTCAGGGATCTGCTACTGCAACAGATTCTGCCATACGATGTCATCCTAGGCATTGACTGGATGTTCTCTTTGTGTGCCAATATCGACTACTTCCGAGGAAGGGTTGTGTAACAACCCGAATCCGGAGCCACATGACTGTTTCCCTGTATCCGGTTCACCACATAACCTCAAGCTCGTTTCCCCAAACTCCAGAGGCTACCGACTAGCAGCGAGGGCCTTGGTGAGTAAGTGGGGAAACTATGCCCTCATTTGGTAAAGTATGCAGTTGAACAAGAAAGATAATCAATAGCGAACGCAGTAACAACATACAACAACTGAAATAAAAGTTGAAACAATGTCTAATATAATAATGATGTAGAATGGTACATGTATCTATGGAAAGCAGTAAACAAATCAATGTGCTGAAATACAACTGAAACCAAAGTACTAAACATAAACAAAAAATCCAGCAGCATCGCGATCCAAAGCCCGGTCCCATGCTCTCCAACTCCAACCATCAATTATGTACCTGAGGTAGAAGGACCAAAATCCCTATCTACACCTGCAACCATATAATCTATTTGGGCCGAAAAGCAGGACCCAAACAGGGTGTGAGACTAATCCCAGTAGGCAATCACCACAAGATTTGTGCCCTACTATCAGTGATTAATATAGAAAAAATAAAGGAAAATAAGTATAATAATGGACTAAGAGTATACCAGTAAATAATCATACCAATTACCATTCACATTCATTCAATTAAACAACCAGGGAAAAACTAGTAAATCATTCTATTCTAAGGAAGGCAAGTAACACAGCAGGTATCTCAAAAGACTACCGAAACACAAGCAGTACAAATCCCAGGCTTGTTCTTTGGCTTGGTGGACTAGTGACAAACAACCATCAAAATTCACACTGACCCTCTGGGCGGCTCAAACTAGCAGACCCCTATTTTCCAGTAATCAAACAAGTCATAGACACTCTAGGAAGCTCTCATGTCAATTCCCCTATAGTCTTGCAACGATAGATACAGTCTCTCTGTGGAAGCACTTACGTCTAATTCCTCATGTGGCCTCGATGCGTGTGTAAACTAAGAACACTCTTGGGAAGCACAATGTCTGATTCCCATAGGTCCTGCGTATGAAACTAAAACCAATATACCCTCTATGAAACCACTTAATCGTATATTCCCTCTTTGATCTCCCATACCAGGTTCTCACAGCCCTGAGCAGTCGAGTTGTGCGTAATAGACTGTCAGCAGTCCTAAGTAAGTTAAACAACTACTTGTCTAATAGCTACCCTACATCAAAAGAATTTAAACAAAAGGAAACACATGCAAACAGCTATAACAATTAAACTAGAAATGCAATAGTGTTTGCCTCACAGGAAAACGGTGTCGAACGACAATAAACAGCCAAACAGGGAGAAAACACCCATGGGGTGATCCTCAAAAATGAAACCAAGCATACAATAGCAACAATTAATCATAATATAACAATATATCTAGGGAAAACAACCAATAGGATCAAAATCCTAAACCCAGGAAACCCAATACATGAGTATTCGGCACTTTTGCAACCAAAAATCAAAGAACATCAGTGTAGGAAAACAAACCACCTACCTCGATCCTCCAAGATAGATATACTTGAACCTCGGCCCGTGAATCGGCCTAGAATGAATTAGATCTGAAAAAATGTCTAAAATTTTAAACCTCATATAACTCACATGAGAGAATGAATCAGGAAACGAGGCCAAAGAAGAACCAAGAACTCACCGTTGTGATTCTTCTGTAATCGACGGAGTTTGATTCAGACAACCGGTGAATGATCGGTGGCTCGGAGAAGAATAGGCCTCCTCAGATGCTCTGGACAGAATTAGGTGGAGAAGAAGATGTTTATGTGCATTAGGTGGGACCCCGGTCTGATTAATGAAATAAATAGAAAAGTACCCGGCGTGTAGTGGGTTTTTCTGTAGTCTTCTAAAATCGGCCTCCATGTTATCCCTACACACCGTGTGTGTGGCCCGAACATGGACAACACACGGCTTCGAGTGGGAAAAGAGTACACGTCGTGTACTCATAAAGTACACGGCGTGTACTTCAAAAATTTCCAGAAACTTCATTTTTTCCCAAAACTCCAGAAAAAGGAAAACACACCTCAAACGAAGATCTGGGTTCATAAAAACTTCCCCTCGTAAATAAATTCATCCCCGAATTTCCCTAATGAGGCATAGAATAAGAAACCCTGAATAGCTCTGGCCATTGTGATCGCACATCAGCCTCCCTCTGCCAAGTCTCGTCTTGTACTCGCCCGTGATACCATAGCACCCATACTAGAGGAACAGACCAGCCACGAAGAACATTCGTACTGCGATCAACAATCCTGACAAGATGCTCCTTGAAAGATACATCCTGCTCCAGCTCAACCTCCTTGGGTTGAAAAACATGAGACGAGTCTGAGAAATACTGTCGAAGTTGAGAAACATGGAAGACATCATGCATAGCATGGTACCTCTGAGGTAACTGAAATCTATAAGCAACCATACCGACTCTCTCCAGAACCTCAAATGGCCCGACGTATCTCGGTGAAATCTTCCCATATCTCCTAATCCTCTTCTGTCCCAACCTCGGGGTAACGCGCAGGAAAACCTGATCTCTGACCTTGAACTCCAGAGGTTTTCTCTTCTGATCACCATATAACTTCTGTCGAGACTATGCAGTAGCCATCCTCTTCCGAATCAACTCTATCTTCTCTGAGGTCTCCTGAACAAGATAATGTCCCAGAAAAGCTGCCTCTCCTGCCTCCAGCCAACATAAGGGTGATCGGCATGGCATACCGTACAAAGCCTCGTAAGGTGCCATCTGAATAGTCACCTGAAAACTGTTGTTGTAGGTGAACTCCACCAGAGGGATATGCTTCTCCCAAGTACCACCAAAGTCTAGAATGTAAGCTCGGAGAATATCCTCAAGCACCTAGATTGTATGCTTGGACTGGCCATCAGTCTAGGGATGGTATGCTATACTCAAAAGTACCTGTGTACCCAGAGCCCTCTGTAGTCCTTGCCAGAAGTGTGAAGTAAAACACGCATCCCTGTCTGAAACAATGGAGTGTGGAACTCCATGCAGACGTATAATCTCTCGTATGTACAACTGTCCTAGCTCATCAATACTTAAGTTCTCCTTGATCAGAAAGAAGTGTGCAACCTTCGTGAGCCTGTCCACCACAACACAAATTGCATCATTTCCTCGAGGAGATCTCGGTAATCCTGTCACGAATTCCATCATGACATCATTCCATTTTCACTCAGGAATGGGTAACTACTGTAAAATCCTTGTTGGTCATTGATTCTCTGCCTTCACCTACTGACAGGTGGAACATCGCATAACAAAACCAGCCACATTATTCTTCATACCTGGCCACCAATACTGACGGTGCAAGTCTCGGTACATCATGGTGACACCAGGATGAACTGCCCAAGATGAAGCATGAAAATCCTGCATCAGCTCCTCACGTATGTTTGCTTAAACCCATACGCAGCCAGGAAAACGTAGCACCTAATCTTCGCCCACTGTAAACCCCGGAGTAGGGTCTCCATCTGACACACCCTCCCATAGGACTAGGCCCTCTTAGTCTAATAGCTGCCTCATTTGAACTCGACCTAAAAGAGTAAAGGTGACCGCTATAGAAGAAAGAACCATTTGTCCCTGTCTGTCATGCACCTCAAGATGCATTTCAAAGAATAGAGACATTAGCTTCCACTTGCTGCTAGCCTCCTGAACTGCCTGCAACTGAGTCCTCCTGCTCAGTGCGTCTGCCACAACATTTTCTTTTTCAGGCTTATAAGAAAGCTCGAAGTCGAAAGACTGTAGGTACTCGACCCACCTCCGTTGTCTCATATTCAATTCACGCTGCATGAATATGTACCTGAGGCTCTTTTGGTCAGTATATAGCACAAAATTCTCTCCCATGAGATAGTGCCTCCAAAAACCCAAAGCATGAACAACAGTAGCCAACTCCAGGTCATGCATAGGATAGTTATTTTCATGTGGCCTCAAATTCTGAGATCCATACACAGGAACACGATCTTCTGGCATAAGCACTGCTCCAAGCCTGATGCCAGATGCATCACATAAAACTGTATAACTCTTGCCCACTCTGGCAGAACTAGAATCAGTGCTGAAGTCAATCTCCCCTTCAGCTCCTGGAAGGCTGAGTCGCAAGCTTCTGACCAAACGTACTTCACACCCTTCCTAGTCAAGCCTGTCAATGGTGCTGCTAAGTGTGAGAATCCCTATATAAACCGCCTGTAATAACCAGCCAGTCCCAAGAAACATCGTACCCCGAAGACATTCTTCATCTGCTCCCAGGTAACTATTGCTCTCACCTTTTCTGGGTCTACTAATACTCATGTCTCTGAGATATCATGGCCCAGGAAGTGAATCTCATCCATCTAGAAGTGGCACTTTGAGATCTTAGCATATAACTTATGTTCTTTCAGTGTACTCAATACGATCTCAAGATGGTTAGAATGGTCGTGTCGAGTGTGAGACTACACCAATATATCGTCCACAAAGACAATGACAAAAGAGTCCAAGTAAGGATGGAAAATCTTGTTCATCATTTCCATGAAAACTGCCAGCACATTTGTGAGACCAAACGGCATAACCAGATACTTGTAAAGACCATACCTGCTTCGGAAAGCTGTGAGAGGTATATCAGATGGTCTGACTCGCAACTGATGATAGTCGGATCTCAAGTCGATCTTTGTGAATACCTTGGATCCTCGAAGCTGATCAAAAAGATCATCAATCCTCGGCAAAGGATATCAATTCTTGACCATCAACTAGTTTAGCTTTAGATAGTCCACACAAAGTCATAAGGTACCATCTGCCTTCTTCACAAACAACATAGTCGAACCCCAAGGGGAAGTACTGGGTCGGATAAAACCCTTTGCCTGCAACTCCTCCAACTGCTTCTTAAGCTCTTGAAACTCAGGTGTAGAAATCCTATAAGGAGGTATTGATACCGGTGATGCTCTTAGCAGAAGATCAATAAAGATGTCTACCTCATGCTATAGAGGAAACCCGGAAAATTCTTCTGGAAAGACTTCTGGAAAACGGTCAACTACCAGAGGAAAGTCCATCTGAGAGGTCCCATGATCATCTAGATATAAACTAGCAATCTGGGCTGTAACACTACTCAACCCATGATGCTCTGGTCCAGCTCTACTTGCATGGACATCCCATTTGCCCTTGTGAAGAAAAGACCCACCCTCTGGTGACATGAAACTCACCCTACGGCAATAACAATAGACAAAGGCCGGAAAAGGAACTAGCCAGTCCATTCCGAGAATGACATCATAACCCGTCATCTCAAGGAAATAAATCTCCCATGAGAAGTGACACCCACCAACCTCAAGGGGGCACTCCATGCACTGACGCACACTAGTAGTACTATGCCCCAAAGGAGTTTCTAGTGATAATGTATCCTCAGAAGTAAAGACAGTAAGTCTAAGGCTCTCCACAGTGTGCACAGAAATAAAGTTATGAGAAGCTCCAGTATCGAAAAGTGCAGAAGATAAAACTAAGGCTACTAGGATCGTACCTAGAACTATGGAAGGTCCATGATCCTGCTCCCTAAGAATCTGCTCTACTACAAACGTCTAGCCAGTACCGCGGCCCTATGTAGCAGCCTGATATCCCTGAGCTGATCTTCCCGGAGCCTTACCACCATGTACGCGACCTCTACCCTGGACTGAATGACCTGAAGAACTCCAGCCCCCAGTCTGCTGCGGAACTATTAATCCTACTCCTACACGAGGAGTAGAAACCGATCCTCCTTCACTAGCTACTGGAAGAAGAACCCTGCAAAAACGCTGCAGATGACCCATATTGCCGCAAGCTCGGCACTCCACTGGATCTCTCGGGAACTGAGGCTTTTTATTCCCGCTCTTTCCACACTGATAGCACACCAGCTGGTTGCCATAAGGAAGATACCGTCTTCCATAAGAATATCCTCGCTACCTCGAGTCATCTCGTGTATACTCTCGGTGGATATTCCTGATGTCAGTATGCATTGAATTAACCTTGGATACTGAACTGACCTGGTCAAAAGATCCAGTCTCCCTCAGATTTCGTTCGGTGATCAATGCCTGGTTGTCTATCAGAGTAATAAAAGTCAACTGGAAGACATTCACCTGCGATCTGATCTCTGGCTTGAGGCCTTACTCAATCTTCATTACCAAAAACAGCTCATCATTTCTCAAAAAGGGAGTGAAATGTTGTAACTCTGTGAAATGGGAGGAATACACCATAATCGAAAGAGTACCCTGCTGCAGGTTCATAAACTCTCGGGCTATGTTGGCCCTCAGCATCGCCGAATAGAAGTAGTCGTAGAACATACGCTGGAACTCTTCTCAAGACATAGTCTATTGGTGCCCTGCCTGCGAGACTACATCCCACCATATCTTGGTAGAATCTCATAGGATGTAAGTCGTGAGCTTCACCCTTATGTCTGGGGGTGTCTCCAGATGCTCGAAGATGGAAAGCATGGTTTCTAGCCATGATTCTGCCGCCTGAGGTCCTCCATCCCCAGTGAAGGTGGGAGGATGCTGCTGCTGGAAGACTCGCGTCAACTCTGCCATAGATGGGGTAGGATGATGAGCTCCCTGGAAGGTCTGTATGAACCTCATGAAACCCTATCTGAACTGAGCATCGGCACAAGTTTCTGGAATCACTACAGGTTCCATGTCCGGAATGATTGGCGGAACTACTGGTAGTCCCTGGTCTGCCGTATCAAGTGTACTGTCACTGCCTGGTTCCTGACGTGCAATGGAAGGACGTCTTGGTGCCATAGCTCTGAGAAAACAAAAGCACAATCAGATTTAGGATTAACATGGACAAGAACACAAGAGTACAAAATGGGAACAGGAGAGAGAAACACTAACGTTTGGAAAACATGACTACATGGCGTGTATTTAAACTACACGGTGTGTTTGTTAAATCCATTTACATGGTTGTGTACTCCTGCCACCACTGGTTGTGTAACATCCCTGACTACACTGCGTGTTGTCCCAAAACATGGCGTGTACTTGAACTCCACTCCCCTGCCCGAGCCTCTCTACATGGCTAACCTACACGGTCCTCCAAATCCTGAACTACACGTCATGTGCACTAAAGACACGGCGTGTACTAGACAGGTTTCGGCATCCTGTGTAGCGGTTACACGACCGACTACACGACTGACACCTACACGACGTGTTCTGAACAAACACGGTGTGTATAACGATCGATCACACCGCCCTGTGTTGTTCAGAGACGGCCGGGTACACAGAAGAAACCTACACAGCGTGTTCTTATAACACACAGCGTGAACTAGACAGGCTCGGTGACATGTGAAGTAGGTTACACGGCCGGCCACACGGCTAACCCCTTACACGGCGTGTTCCGAACAAACATAGTGTGTATAGGAGAAGATAACACTGACTCGTGTTGTTCGTGACATGGCCTGGTACCTTGGAGAAAACTACATGGTGTGTTCGTACAAAACATGGTGTGTACTACCCGAGTTTCCCTGACTCATGTAGTTAGTGACACGGCTGGGTACACGGTTGACTATCACACGGCGTGTACTTAAGTTACACGGCGTGTCCCCGGAGACTCTCTGACACCCCATGTTTTTTTTCACACAGTCAGTAACATAGTTTAAAAACTACACTGCGTGTATTAATAAAGTACACGCCGTGTATTCTGGGTTTTTCAGGGCAGTATCTTAGAAACTGCACCAAACGCCAGAAACACTGAAAAACAAACATCTATGTGCCAAATTCCGATCCGTGGGGGCCCATACTCCCCGCGAACTAAATCATGACATCATAAAAATGCATATATCAAGTAAGGAAGCATAGAAAGTATGTACATCATAGCAACTATCACAACAACATGCATAATTTATCACGACATCTTTCACAACAGCATGAATCCTAATGCACCCTAGATGGCATGGTAAAATGCCTGACATGTGATTTCCTACCCAGTTCCTATATGATGCATGAGATGGTACATCCTCATATCATCGGGCTGCAACAAAATAGAACCACAATCATATAAACTGTAATAGCACAAAACATGTGCATCACCTAACGGTGAAATATAATAAACTGTAACACTTGCAAAAACTGAAAATTGCAATTACAAGGTAATATAGCTTTTCCCTATACATGGGTTAATTACTCCCAGGCATAGTTAAGTACTAACTACCCATTTCTTCATATCCCTGTCTATTGTCACAAAATAGTAAGTCAATAGAAAAGAAGAAAACTCCTTTGATACCACTTTGTAACGACCCGAATCTAGAGCCACATGACTGGTGCCCCGTACCCGGTTCGCCACATAACCTCAAGCATGTTTCCCCAAACGCCAGAGGCTTCTGACTAGCAGCGAGGGCCTTAGTGAGTCAGTGGGGAAACTATGCCCTCATTTGGTAAAGTATGCAGTGGAAGAAGAAAGATAATCAATAGTGGAAGAAGTAACAACATACAACAAGTAAACTAAAAGTCAAAGCAATGTCTGATATAATAATGATAAATAATGGTACATGTATCTATGGAAAGTATCAAACAAATCAATGTGCTTAAATAAAACTGAAACCAAAGTAATGAACATAAACAGCAACTCCAGCAGCATCGCGGGCCAAAGCCCGGTCCCATGCTCTCCAGCTCCAACCAGCAATCAAGTACCTGAGGTAGAAGGACCATAGTCCCTATTTACATCTGCAACCATATAATCTGTTTGGGATGAAAAGTAGGACCCAAACAGGGTGGGTGACTAATCCCATTAGGCAATCACCACAATATTTGTTCCCTACTGTCAGTGAGTAATATAGAAAAAGTAAAGGAAAATAAGTACAGTAATGGACTAATAGTATAATAGTTAATAATCCTACCAATTACCATTCACATTCATTCAATTAAAAAACCAAGGAAAAAGTAGCAAAGCTTTCTATTCCAAGGAAGGCAAGTAACATAGCAGGTATCTCAAAAGACTAACGAAACACAAGCAGTACAAAACCCAAGCTTGTTCTTTGGATTAGTGGACTCATCACAACCGACCATAAATATTCACACTAACCCTCTGGGTGGCTCAAACTAGCATACCTCTATAGTCCTGTAATCAAACAACGCACAGACACTCTGGGAAACTCTCACATCAATTCCCATATGGTCTTGCAACAATAGCTATAGAATCTCTGAGGAAGCACTTACGTCTAATTCCTCATATGGTCTCGATACGTGTGTAAAATAAGAACACTCTTGGGAAGCACAAAGTCTGATTCCCATAGGTCATGAATATGAAACTAAAACCAACAGACCCTCTAGAGAATCACTTAATCATCTATTCCCTCTTTGATCTCCCGCACCAGGTTCTCACAGCCTTGAGAAGTCCAGTCGTGCTTAATCGACTATTAGCATTTCTAAGTAAGCTAAAAAAACTACTTGGTTAATAGATACACTACATCAAAATCATTTAAATAGCAGGAAACACATGTAAACAGCTATAAAAAGTAAACTAGCAATGCAATAGGGTTTGCCTCACAGGCAAACGGTGTCGAACGACGATAAACAGCCAAACAGGGAGAAAACACCAATGGGGTGATCCTCAAACATGCAACCAAGCATACAATAGAAACAATAAATTATAAGCTAATAAGAAATATAGGGAAAACAACCAATATGATCAAAATCCTAAACCCGGGATACCCATTACATGAGTATCTGGCACTTTTGCAACCAAAACTCAAAGAACTTCAGCGTAGGGCAACAAACCACCCACCTCGATCATCGAAGATTGATATACTTTAACCTCAGCCTGTGAATTGGCCTAGAACAGAGTAGATATGAAACAACATCTAAAACGTTCAACCACAGATAACTCACACAAGAGAAAGAGTCAGGAAACGAGGCCAAAGAAGAACCAAGAACTCACCGCTGTGATTCTTCTGCAATCGGTGGAGTTCGATTCGGACAACCGGTGAAGGATCAGTGGCTCAGAGAATAATCGGCCTCCTTGGACACTCTGGACAGAATTAGTCAGAGAAGAAGATGTTTATGATCATTAGGTGTGACCCTGGTCCGATTAATGAAATAAAAACGTGTACTTTTAAAGTACAAGACGTGTAGTGGGTTTTTCCGTACTCTACAAAAATCGGTCTCCACGTCATCCCTACACACCGTGTGTGTGGCCCAGAAATGTCCAATACATAGCTTCAAGTGGGAAAAGATCACACGGTGTGTACTCAGAAAGTACACGACGTTTACTTCAAAAATTTCCAGAAACTTCATTTTTTCCCAAAAATCTAGAAAAAGGAAAACATACCTCAAATGAAGATCCAGGTTCTTACAGGTTGTGCTCTCAGACTTGGGTGGCCGATGTGCTACTTTCACTGGCGAGAGGAGTGGCCAGAAGGGCGGCAGGCGAGAGGATCCTCTCCTCTCCTTGTTAGTCGAGTTGTTAGTAGAGTCAGTGGATGTTGAGATGGTGGGAGTACCAGGGATCGTCAGTGAGTTTATGGACGTCTTCCCTGAGGAGGTGACGACTCTACCCCCTCGACGTGATATCGAGTTTGGGATATACTTGCAGCCTGGTGCTCATCCGATTTCGATGGCACCTTCGGAGCTATGGGATTTGCAGATTCAGATTGACAATCTGATGTAGAAGGGTTTTGTTCAATCGAGTGCATCACCGGGGGGTTCTCCAGTATTGTTCGCAAAGAAGGAAGATGGTGGTCTCAGGTTGTGCATAGACTACAGGAGGCTGAATCAAGTAACAATCAAGAATCGATACCCTATTCTGAGGATAGAATATCTTTTCGACCAGCTGAAAGGGGACGGATGGTTCTCGAAGTTCGACCTACGGTCTGGATATCACCAGTTGAGGGTGAATGAGGGCGACATCCCGAAGACGGCCTTCAGGTGCATATATGGGCACTTAGAGTTTGTAGTCATGCCTTTCGGTTTTACGAATGCCCCAGCTCTGTTCATGGGGCTTATGAACTCTGTCTTTCGGGAGTATCTGTATCGGTTTTTAGTTGTGTTCATCGATGAAATCCTGATCTATTCAAGATCATAGGAGGACCACACGGAGAACCTGAGGATGTTTTTGGAGGTCCTCCAATGGCACCAGATCTATGGGATGTTGTCTAAATTCAAGTTTTGGATGCGAGAAGTGCACTTCCTTGGGCACGTAGTGTCTGAACAGGGGGTAGCGGTGGACCCATCAAAGGTTGAGGTAGTTGTTTCTTGGGCAGCACCCAAGAACGTGACAGAGGTTCATAGTTTCCTCGGGCTTGCTGGTTACTATAAGATGTTCGTACCCAAATTCTGCTGATTTGTAGCCCCTTTGACAGCCTTGACCAAAAAGGACCAGGGTTTCGCATAGAGTGAGAAGTGTGAGGAAGCCTTCAGCTATCTGAAGGAAAAGTTGGTTAGTGCCCCAGTGCTAAGACTACTAGAAGAAGGGGCAGTGTATGAGGTGTTCTGTGATGCTTCAGGGCAGGGCCTCAGATGTGTGTTAATGCAGCGACAAGGGGTGATCTCTTATGGGTCTAGGCAGCTACGGCCTCATGAGCATAATTATTCCACCCATGATCTTGATCTTGTAGCAGTCGTTTTCACGCTACAGTTGTGGCGACATTACCTCATCGGAGAACGCTTTGTGGTCTTCACGGATCACAAAATCTTGAGTTATATCTTCTCCCAGTGGGACCTAAAAATACGGCAGTGAAGGTGGATGGATTTCCTCCAGGATTACGACTTCTATATTTCCTACACTTTGGGAAAAGGGAATGTAGTGGCCGATCCTTTGAGCAGGAAGTTGCAGAAGGATGCGGTCTGAGAATCGGCAGATGCTTGGAAAGCAATGAAGGATTTGGATGACTTGCACCTGGATGTGAGGATGGATAATAGATGGGTATACCTGTATCAGATAACAATACAGTCTTCTCTGTTTCGTCAGGTGGAGAGGTCTCAGTGGGGAGACTCGGAGAGCGAAGTGATGCGTGACCGAGTTGACCAGGGCAATGCTCCGTAAGGGTGGATGGAGGATGGTCAGAACCAGATGCTTTTCTGAGGAAAGTTGTTTGTTCCAGAGGAGATGTGTGGCCAAGTTCTTAGTGAGTTCCAAAACACACCCCTAGCAGTGCACTCGAGAGTTTCCAAGATGTACCAGGGCCTGAAGAGACAGTTTTGGTGGCCTGGAGTAAAGCAAGCAATGGCAGAGTTTGTGGCCAAGTGCCTAGTGTTTCAGCAGGTGAAGGCTGAACTCCATTTTCCAGGCGGTTTGTTGCAACCCTTAGATGTCCCAAAGTGGAAGCGGGATGAAATCTCGATGGATTTCATCACGGGACTACCGAATGTGAAAGGAGGATGCGACACCATCTGGGTAGTAGTGGACCGGTTGACGAAATCAGCTCACTTTCTGGCGATCAAGGAGTCGAGTGCAGTGGATGCTCTATCACAGAGATATGTGGATGAGGTAGTGCGGTTTCATGGAGTTTTTACTTCCATAGTCTCGGATAGGGGCGCACGATTTACCTCGCGAGTCTAGAGGGGTATGCAACATGCTTTTGGCACCCAGCTGCGCCTTAGCACTGCCTTGCACCCCCAGACAGATGGGTAGACAGAGAGCACTATCCAAACCTTGGAGGATATGCTGCAAGCATGTGTTCTAGACTCAGGAGGATCATGGGTGCGACACTTGACTCTTGTAGAGTTTTCCTACAATAATAGCTATCACTCTACCATTGGCATGTCTCCGTTCGAAGCCCTATACGGAAGGCCTTGTCGCTCACCCGTGTGCTGGACTGAGGATGGGGAAACAGGTTTTCTTGGCCTGGAGGTGGTGCAAAGCACGAAAGAGAAGGTTCAGCTTATACGAGAGAGGATGAAGGTGGCTTAGGACCGGCAGAAGTCATATGCCAATGATAGGAGTAGACCCTTAGAGTTCGAGGTCGGGGACCACGTGTTCTTGAAGGTCTCCCCTCAGCGTGGACAGCGGAGGTTTGGCAAGGGAAGTAAACTTTCTCCCAGGTTCATCGGGCCCTTTGAAGTGTTGCGACGGGTCGATGATGTGGCTTATCAGCTAGCACTACCACCGCCGCTACTAAGGATACACGATGTATTCCATGTGTCCCAGCTCCGATGAAATCTGCATGACAATTCACACATCCTTGATTGGGGAGGGCTAGATATCGAAGATGATGAAACATTCCTAGAACGACCAATCAAGATTGAGGATTGTAAGGAGAAAGTGCTTCATGGACAAACCATTCCCTTGGTTCATGTGTTATGGAGAAATGGTGGGATTGAGGAAAGTATCTGGGAGAGGGAAGCACAGATGCGTGCCCAATACCCCGAGTTGTTTTGAGTTTTATCCTATTTTTTCATAACCTGTTTGTTGTGTAATGATTACCTTGTCAGCTATGGATGTGCAGTTTCCTTTTCTGTGGATGTGTTTGTGAAGTTTCCTAAAGAATGGGGAGGGGAGGACATGATCCCTAGTTAAGACGCATTAAATCATATGCGCCTAAACCCGTGCGGGCGATTCAGTGCCGCCCAAAGCGGATAATATATTAACACGGAGGAAGGGAAACCCCTCTCCCACTAGACCGGATGGTTTAGACCTTTTTTCTGCATGAAATGGGAAGGAGCGTTAGAGCGTTTATGTTAGTTCAGGAGATAATATGGTCCTATGTTGGAGAGGTTCACTACTAAGAGGTATCTTAAAGGGTAGTTGTTCGGATCCCCTCATCCTTCCTCCAGGTCTTGTTTTGATTCTCGAGGGCGAGAATGGTTTGAGAGGTATCTGATGTAATGACCCAGACCCTCACGACACCTTCCTTTTCCAATTATCGGCGCGACCAATCGGTGTCACCCAGCCTTGGAGGGCTTTTTTCTACATCCTTCCCGGTAACCCCACTTTTAGGCCTTTTTAACCGTTAGAAGTGGTTCAAGGCCATTTTTAAGTTCTCAATCAATGCTTTAAAAATCCTGAGGGTGGAGCAACCCTTCCCAACCGACCCAGTTGTGCTTTCTCATATAATTCCCCTCTGTTTTATTAAATTCTTTAAAATCAAAGCTATTACAACCTTTCCGATGGGGATTATTAAATAACAATTTATCCCGTCGTGTGTAACCACCCAACCACGTGGGGAATCACGATCCGAATTCAAAGTGTTCAAATTTCTCATATCTCATAACGACGGGATTTTATCTATCTATCACATAAGATTTTGACCAACTTCTCTCTTCTCTGTGGTGCGCTTGAAGTCCCTCCTTCCCGAGACTTGTGGTGCACCTAGGATGAAGATGTCTGCTCATCCTTGGATTTCCTGACGTTCCTCCCCTACAAGTCGCACATCCCTTGTTCTTGGCGTGTGGAGAAAACGTCTCCTTGATTAGTCAGGTAGGGGTTTCACCTTTGTCTCTCCTTTCTCTGTATCTTTCGGGGTGGGTACGCTACTGCTTCTGTAGAATTAGATGAACCAAAAATTAATGAAGATAATAAACTGGTTCTAAAGAATGAAGGGGAGCAGTGTGATCGATGATGATGCTCTATTTTTCTCCTCTTTCATGATTAATGGTTTCTGAATTGTGTGGGCTTACGCCTACTGAAAATCATGTTTTTTGGTGGTCTTTCTTTGTGAATTAATAAACCCTTACCCATTGTGATTCTTAAATGGCTTGTATTTTGGTTGTGAACCCCTTGTTATGTAAAGGGAATTGGTTCATTACGTATATTAGGCTAAATAAATTAGAAGCATTGGGATCAACTTTTTTTCTATGATAACCCCGGTTTAAGCCCAGTGGAATTGAAACCATGGAGTGTGTTAAATCTTTTAAATCTGAAAATACCTGCATGGTCCTGCCTTGTGTTGGTGGTAGTGGTTTGGTTGTTTTCCTTCATGAGCCATTTGCGGGTAACCTTGTGGTTTTCTTGGATGGGGGATTAGATTGAAGGGGGTGATGCGGGTGGGGATGGGATCCCTTGTTATTATACCTTGAGGTTGTGTGATTACTCTACTTATATCACGAATTGGGGTGGGATCCTCTATTGATGAGAAAACATTGGCTCCTGGATTTTTGGGACATGGGTTGTATATTGGGTTTTTCTTTGGTTCTAGTACTTTGAGGGATCTCACTTATCCCTTTCTTGTTGTGACATTACAAGAGAACCGAGTGTGAATGCTTAAATTGCTATTGGGTGTACTCTTTTCTTGGCTTGTGCTTATGCTTACTAGTTGGCTAAGTAGGTGCATAAAATTATTTAAACATTATTACTGAACATGGAAACAAGGATGGGAAAAATGGAGATTTGGTTGGGTGTGAGTTGTGACTTGGGTATGGGTGTTGTTCTCTTCACTTATGAATAAATAGTAAGGATAGTGTTCATTAGGTTGGACGAAGGAAAACCTAGACTGGGTGAGTGCTTGTTACCGATACATTTACTTGTAGTTTTTGTGTTTCTTATTCGCACCCCACCCAAGTTGTGCACTTAGTGCCGAACACCCCCATTTCATGGGGGAGGGTGTTTTTTCCAACACTTCTATTAGTGGCTGGTTATTAGCTCATTTCTACTCACTTTGCTGGATAGCCCAAGTATCTTCGGGCAGGCTGTGATGGCATGAAGTCTATTATTAGCCCAAGAATCTTCGGGCAGGGTAGTGTGGTTGTTGGCCCAGGTGTATGCGGGCAGGTTGTTTCCCAACTATCTTCGGGATGTGGCCTAGGTGTCTTCAGGCGTGGCAATGGTGGTTTTGGCCTATGTGTTTGCAGGCGTGGTTACGTGTGATAGTTGTGGCCCAGGTGTCTACGGGTGGGTTAGTGGTTGTGGCCCACGTGTCTGCAGGCGGGGTTTGGCAGTGGGACTTTGGTAAGGTTGTGGCCCAGGTGTCTGTGGGCGGGGTTTGGCAGTGGGACTACGGTGAGGTTATGGCCCAGGTGTGTGCGGGTGGGGTTTGGAAGTGGGTCTGATATGAGAATGGTGGGATTGGTACAATGCGTAGGATGTCTTCAATTACCAGAGGGAAAGTGGCATGGGGTACCCAAACATCGATGTGTTATTACTATACATTACTTGACTTGCGTTATTTGGGGAGTGTGCCTTGGTGAGGCTTGGGTGGGTAGTTTACCTTGTTGGGTGTTTGGTTATCTCCTTTTCTATGAGGCATTAGTATGCCTCCCCACTTGTGCACGAGAGTCTTCGGTTTATCCCTACTGAGTATACTTGTATGCTCACCCTACGTATATAAAACTTCTTTCAAGTTTCTAGGAGGACTTATGGGATCATGCGGGAACACACTAGCTTGGACCTTTAGGGCAGTTGTTGTTGTTGTTTCCCTTTTTCTTGGTATCTTTTTACCTTTGGAGTTTTGTGACTTGTATCTTTTACCTTTGAACATGCATATGGGAACGGTTTATTTTTCAGCCGTATTTGCACCTTCAGTTTTGGTGTTGTGGGATTGACTATCTTATCTCCCGATCTTATTAAAAGAAAAAGGGTAATGCCTTCCATTTAGTGTGTGATTTTATACCCTTGGTGCTGGTCGCCACTCTGGGACCTATTGAAGTCGGGTTTCGGGGGTCATTATCTCTCCTTCAACTTAAAGAAGGAAGGTCCTGGAAATCTTCTAACCCTTCTTTCCTTTTGGTAAAGGCGGGTCGTGACTATAATAAAATATAATATTATTTTATAAAACAATATTATGAAAAAAAACTATTTAAAATACTTATATTTATCATAAAAATTTAATAAAATATATTTTTATTAAAAATTAAATATTTATTTTATCATTTTTAAGACATTTTTTATTTGAATCATGATATTAGTTTATTATAATTTCATTTTACAAGATAACTAATTATTATTTTTCTATTACATATGTGATATTACTATTCTAATAGTCATATTACTATTCCGAATATTCAGATTATGATTTCAATTATTAGACTACTATTCCAATAGTCATATTCTTAATGGTCGTGTGGGTTCTCTATCTTTTATAAATACCACATATTTCATTAATTATTCATTCACTTATATTTTAGCTCATGGTTATATATATTTCCATTTTAAAAATTAATAGTTCACTATAAATATTCACTTTCACTTTTTCTTTGATGTTTCCAATTTGTGATCATTATAGGGGATCATGTAGATCCAAATTTTCATATTATAGGTATCTTTCTATTTTTTGAACCATTTTAATACTTTTAATTCTTATGGTTATATTTATTCCTTAAATGTAATTTTAATATAAATATAAAATATATTTTTATCCTATCATGAGTATAAAATGCCTTATATAATACTACATTATTAAATAGGATACATTTATTTGAGGGAAATTCCACTGATAAAGTTCTAGGCCATTATAGTTTTACAAATCTACCCAAAACATTCCTCGCATGGGTTCTAAATCTAAAATCCTTCAGTAGGATAAATATAAATTGATACCACTCAGACATAACTTGACCAACTAGGGCCCAATAATTCTAGAAATAACAATTAGATTATTAATGTTTAAAATAAAGATAAACACTTAAAAGATATATAAATAATGAAATATAATATATATAACATGTGTATGTGACATTAGGAACAATTTCATCACTCATACAAAAATAAAAAGCAACTATACATTTGAAAAGACTCTAAATCTGATAGAAAAACTATACTATACAGACATCAATAAAATAACTTTTAGGCTTATTATAAGCCACAAAAGTAACTGCAACCTATAATAACCACTATACTCGTCCAGGAATTTTCATACATCGTTACATATTAGCTTTGAATAAGCCATTTCAACTCAATTTCCACCTATACCATCTCCAACCTGTGCAAAATTTTCATAAACATAATGGATATAAGAAATAATTTCTTGTTTGGGGAATACTAGCATGCCCAACATGTCTCCCTAAAACTAAAAATAAAATAAAAACAAACTAGACATATCAAGCCTCTTACATTACAAGATAAGTGAGAGGAAGATAAGAAATATAAATCTGTACTTGATGTATAACAAGATTTCATTGGAAAACATTGTAGTTCCAAACATCTTGGAATTTACCCCATGCTTCATGAATCTCATGAGAGAGTTGGGATGCATAAGGTAAAGAAAATCCCATAAAGTCTAAAGTTGATATCCATGTTGTACATATAGTGTTGAAGTTATCCAATGGGGTGCTTTAGTGATCAAAATTACCAATGTATTTGAAATAATCAAGCTGTATAATATATACCCCATCATTATAAAAAATAAAATAGGTCCCTATCTATATGGTTGTATATGTATCTGTCTAGATGGTACAATAACTTATTATCTACGATCACAAATACTGCATCCCCATTCAGGAACCCATACCTTGAATAATAGTAAATCTAAATTATGTGGGAACTGACCATATTTGTTATCACCCCATAATAATGATTTAACGAAGAAACAAAAAATTTTACTGAAGTAATTTCTACAATGTATAGCCTAGCCATAGGAGAACCATCACATATCCTCAATAATTTACATTTTCTATGTAGAAGCCCTATCTACACATTTGAGTTGTAAATAAGAACATACTAATTATTGGAGAACATATAGTTGATTGTGATGGAACAAAGAAACCAAGTTTAGAGCACAACATATTATTAGTACATGTTATATAAGAGAGAGTAACCATACCCCTTAATTCTTTGACAATAATGCATTATCCCCATCATCACTCCTATTATGATTACTCAACATTCAATTGATAATTCCACTTAAATGGTCTTGAATATACAAATAGACTATTTTTCTATAAAATATTTAGGGAAATTATTAATATAGGCTTCTATATTTTTTAAATAGTAATTTAGTGAAGAATTCAAGAATTCATTAGGAAATAAATTTTTTTCCTTATGATAGCGTTTGTGGTGCACCATATATTTCATAGAAGTGGGGAATCTTTGTGTGAAACACACCCACTATGTAATAGGTTCATATCTAGAGGACCTAACAGATCAGCCCTTCTTGGTCACTGAACAATGGGTGTTTCCTAGACCGATGGGTTGGGCCTTGGTTTTGGGCCCATAAAACCATCTTGAATGGCCAATCTACTAGACCGACTTGGGTGGCCATCCTTGGAACTATTAATTCTACACTGGTGAAACATGATCTAATAGTAGGGACCCACTATGGTTCCCAATGGGGTGCCTCCTTTCTAAAATCATGACGACCCACATGGGATCCTCTTTCATGCACTACTATATCCATGGCTATGGCTAGATTTTCCTACATGCACCACCACCCACATTAGTCACTTACCATCCTTTCAAACACTACTAGCTGTGATGGTGTCTTACACTAATCATACACACCACAAATTTTGTTGGAATTTGTTCTATCTCAAGTTCACCACTAACCTCAGTAGTGGTCGACAACCTATCCTCCTCATACTATCTAGGTTCATTGTCACTAAAAAATCTGCATCGATCCATTCCATGCCTTACAACCACCTCACTTGTAACATCACTATTTTTCATTGTAAATATTTAAACTATTTATAGTAATATTTTTAGAGATAATAGGTGACAAGACAAGATATTTTGAGGCCTAAAAACTCCTGTATTTATTTTATAAAAATATTAAATATATTAGGGTCACATATACAGAGTTCTCCTAAAATAGTTGAATAACTCGAAAATGGGGGCTTGGATATGAAATCTATGGGATCCATTGAGTTATGGGTCTATGTTTTACACTTTTAATGATATAATCTTTAAGAGATTTGGACTATTGGTTTGATCATGGTCATGGGAGGATAAATAAATTAATAAATATATTTAATTTATTTATATTTGTAATTCCCTTGACCTAATCCATTCTCAATAAATAATAGTTTTTGGTAAGTAATTGGGTGAGTTATATAACCTTGTAGACCTATAAGGGATCCATTAGAGGATTTTTCTATGATTAAAATTGATCGGATTATGGATTTATGATCATTTTGCAGTGGAGTTGGTGGATCTTGCAAACAGTGGATACACATAACCATTTTTCATCAGTGATTGATCAGAACTCCATATAGAAAAATTTATTTATGTGGATTCATTCTAGTTGTTTATCCCATGTCAAACACTGATCAACTCGACATACAATAATTGATCCATATATTTGTTGTTGGTTTATTTTATGGTTGATTCTACATTTGTTTATTTGGTTCTCCATTCGTCACACTAATGAAAAAAATAAATGCCAACACAAAAAATGGTCACGGTTTATTCATTTTTTGGGGTTTGTTCTATTCTAACTCATTTCATTTCACATGAATAATGTTATGTTTATTTTCCCACTATTTGATGAATACCTGGTTTATGATCATTGTGTGATAGTTCTTTAGTACAATGGATCAATATAGTGGGTGAAATTCATGATGGAGGTGTGACCACAATGAAGGACGATCATAGGTGGACTCAATTGGTCAATAAATTAACTTTTCTCATAATTTTATGCGTATTTATAGAATGGGAAATGATGATGGTTTCTAAATTGGTTTGGATAGCTAGAATCTGATCCTCATCAATAGAAAGGATGAGCCACAAGAGATCTGAAATCCCTGGGTGAGATCATAAATGGATCCATACGTGACGACATCATTTGAAAACGCATGAAGGATCCTTGTGTTTCACCATTTTATTCGTTACATGGAATGTGATTTGGAGATACCTCACATGTTGGACCCCAAACTAAAATTAAAGTGTTTCTATAGGAATTTAAGGGTCACATACCATATTACGCATACAATATACAATGTAACCCGATACTAGTGGCTCACTGTTAATCTCATAGGATACATGGGAACATACATTTTCAGACACTTAGGAATGGGTTTAGTACATGGACATGAATTGGTACTCATACATGACTATATACATGACAAGGTACAGAGGCACAACCAATATATACAAGCATGGCTAGGTGCACACAATCACAGGAATAAGAACATGATCACAGACATGGGAAGGTATAAGACTAGAGGTACACACTGTTTACCATCTATACATGTGGTTTACTTTATTTAAGATGACATGTAATACTTTATTTCCTTAGTATAGAATAGGTTCAAATGAGTATAATTTCTTATTCTATCCCTATGAGGGTGTAGTATAGAATTTTGTACTCATCATAGTATTTTGATTCCCAATATGTGTTCTAATTTAGATAGAGTTCACAACATCCCTTCATAAGGACTGGGGTGTAATAATTTATGATATCCATCTTTGGTAGGGTTTGGGTAATTGGAATAAACACCTTGCACAATATATTTATCCCCTATCTACCAGAATAATCTAATGGGCTTGGGGGAATCCACTAAGCCTCGAGATTGTGATCCCCTATTTGGACTGTTTTATCTTCAGAGATCATACAAGAACATTCTTGGAAATGACGGATGAAAAAAACCTATTTTATGAGTGTCATCAGTAAGGACGTAGCTCTTGGAGTGAGTACTGTCGTAATAAGAATTACATTGAAGCCTCTTATAGAATCATGTGCCTCGCAGTGATGGATGAGAAACCTTGAAACTGGTTGTCTATAAATAGTATATATATTTTTTTTCATTTTTTATTTTTATCTTATCTTATTGACATACATGTGTGCTAATGAATTGACTACTCTTTATGCTTTATGCTTAGTTATTTTGGGGTGTCCTATTGGGTATTATTATACACAACCCTATATGGGAATTTCTCACACATGTCACCTCTAATTCAAATGATGGCCCATTTTATGGGGTCATAGGAGGTCCAAGAGTTGGTAGAGATTATACTGGCCTAGAAAGATTAAGGTGTTTAAAAGGTGTTTTATTTGAATATAGTCCCCTCATTATAACCATTTTTAACTCCTTTGCAGTATTCTTTTAGGATTTTATTTGGACACTTTATTACTTTCAATGCTTTTTTATACTCTAATGTGGGATATATGTTGTGCATACATATATGGTATTAGTTTTTTATACTTTATTAGAATTATATGGTATTGGAGATGTGTGTTTGTGCATGAAATTAGGATAAATTATTCCACTTGTGAGATAATCCGACTTGGAATTAGTCACCAGCCACTAGCCTATTTGTGTTAGGCTTGGAGTAGTCAAACTTAGCTCATCACAAGGTAAGAGGGCATCAGTTGATTAGGTTATGAAAGAGTCATATCAGTTCACTATTCTACCTTAGAACTAGAGAATAAATTTTTATCTAACTATGATATTGGTTTGGAAGTTATGGAAACATAGTTAAAATGTTTCAAGTTCATATATTAGGATAGATTATCCAGTGTGGATGAGGCAGCAAACATATAAATTCACATAGACTCTGATAACATACTTGTCAAGTTTACAAATTTTGGCACTGTTTGAAGGAAAACATTGGTACATTAATTATATAGGAATGGGTTTTTGTTTTTGTGTCCTTCTTGATCCAACTCCCAAGATATACTCAATAACCGTGATGAATATTTTCTATTTCAAGATTCCCCCAAAAAATAGCTAGTCAGGATTTTACTTTGTGATCATGAGAATGATTCACAAAGTGAAGAGAATTAAGTAAATGAGTTTTCACAAGAGGTAGTACATCATGGTAGTTTTGTAATTATGCCACCACCGGTTGAGCTACAGATTCACCCATAGTATTGGACAATGATTCACACAAGAAGAATGCACTACATGATATTTATAGGAAAAGAACTCCAATGTTTCTTGTGGATCCATAGTCTTAGGTAGTTTATGAATATCTGTATGTGGTGACTCGTGATTTTTGTCTTTTTAGGATAGCTATAGATCAGATGGTGGCCCTTTTGGAGAGTTTCTTCAGGGAACTTCTAAAAAATAGTGGAGTCTAGAGACTCATTCACATGATGAGGCTTCTATATCTTGGACATATTTTGAGAATATATTTAGGAAGGAGTTCCATCCCTCTAAATTTTGATTGATATGCATCTTGGATGTTCTATAAATACAATAGGGTGTTATGATCATGGTGTAGTTTTCGGTGTGGTTTACTAACCTCTCATAATACTCTATAGATATGATGAGAGATCTGTTCTTTAGGTAATATACCTTTTAAAAGGTCTGAAACATAGATATCATGGATTTTTTGATATCTCTTAGTATTTTCACTAATATTGGAGTTCTTGGGTGAGATTTTGTAGTGTAGAGCTTCTTGGAAGGGGATACACTGATAGTGGGTGATATTTGTGATCACATATGGGTCTCAACAGTTTAGAAAATATAGAATGAACTATGTAACCATGATCATGAGTTGGAAGCGATAGTATTTACTCTGAATATGTGGTGAAACTAAATATTGAGTGGACAATTTATCATATATTATGACTAATAGAGTATTAAACCTATATTCTCCCAGAAGGATTTAAATTTGATAAAAAAGGATACATTGAGTTCCTCTAGGACTATGACTTTGAGATACCCTGTATTCCTGGGAAGTGGAAAGGATTAGAAAATGATCTCAATAAGAGATATTTCTCATAGTTGTTGACTGGGGATTTAGAGAAGTTTCTCTCATTATTGTTGACCTTGGTAGAGTAAGATGGTGCATCATATATGTATTTGATTATTAATACACCACTTCTTCTACAACATGTTATAGAGGGTCAACATGGAGATACCAAATATGAGACCCTATGTATGTAGATATCCATTGTACATGCCCTTGATGGATTCTTTGAAGGTGGGGATCATGTTATCTACTTTAATAGATGGATGATGGTACTAGTAATGTTACAGAAGGAGGCTATAATAAATTTTTATACACCCCTTATCATTACATCCAGGTGGGTAGAAAATGTACCAAGACATCCTATATCAGTTTTGGTGGCTAATCATGAAGAAAGATGTGGAAGATTTGGTATCTAGAGGCCTCACTAATTTGAGGTGAAGGTGGGGAACTTGGTTCCATTAGGTTTAGCTCAAAAACTTGAGGTTCTTGAGTCTATATGGGATGAGAGATCTATAGACTTCATGATTGTGTTACCATGGATGTCCTGGGAACACGATTCCATATGTGTTATTATAGAATGAATTACTAAGTTGTCCCACTTTATATCTATATGAGATAAGATTTTATAAGACGGATTGGGATTCATTTATTTGAATAAGAAAATATGTCATCCATGAGTCCCCTCAATGATCATTTCAGATAGAAATTATTTATTCAAATAACAATTATAGAGAGGATTACAAGAATCCATTGGGACTCAGTTGCATTGGAGAATGGTGTTTCAACCCTAGATTGAAAACCTAATAGAGAATACCATTTAGGTTCTGGAGGACATGATGCAGGGATGGATGTTTGATTTTGGTCATTATTGGGAGGATCGCCAACTGTTTTCAGAGTTTGTGTATAATAACAGCTACCATTCGACCATTTGTATGTCACCATTCTAGGATTTTTATGGGAGACCCTACATGTCACTACTATGTTAGACTGTTCCAAGGGACTCAGTACATACAGTCCTAGAGTTAGTGGGAGCTATGATATAGAATTTTCAGATCATTTAGTATTAGATGAAGACTTCCCAAATCCCTCATAATTCATATAGAGACCAATCATGAGGGAATTTAGAGTTGCTGGAGGGTGAACATGTGTTCCTGAAGGTATCAACTCATTGTAGGTCCTGAATATTTATTCAGGGTGAAAATGATTCTCAGATATTTGTTGGCACTTTCTATATACTCTGTAGGTTTGGTAAGGTGTCATAACACATGACTCAACTATCACAGTTATAACAGGTACGCGACATCTCCCTGGTTTCGTAGCCAAGGTTGAATGTGCACAAATCGTGAAATTTAATCCATAGTTGAAATATAGACATTGATCATGGATCAATATTTTTGGAGTAACTGGTGAATATTTAGGTTTGGAAGAGGAATATCC
Source organism: Viscum album (assembly GCA_963277665.1). Taxonomy (NCBI): domain Eukaryota; kingdom Viridiplantae; phylum Streptophyta; class Magnoliopsida; order Santalales; family Viscaceae; genus Viscum; species Viscum album. The sequence goes on from OY728121.1 coordinate 1,301,523,063, forward strand.
TCTGTGGGTGAGAGACTCCCTTTAATGTGTGTCTGGTGAAAACATAAGAATTGTTTAGATAGAACCTTGGATAGAGATACCCTAATGTGATCTCATCACCTGTATCCTTTTAGGAGTATGTTTCACTTTTTGGGATTAAAATCCCTAATGTGGGGAGAATTTTTTTTCTGTGTAATGCTTTGAAAAATATGTTGGAATATTTTTGGAGATAGGATATAAGATGGTATGAGATCCCAAGGGATCGTGATATCATTATTGATGTTATAAAAATATTGAATATATTAATATCATTTTTAAGAAGACTTCATGAAATAATGAAAAACTATATAATATATGTTTGGGTCTCAAATATGAGTCCATCATTGTGTTCAAATTATAGGCTATTCCCAAGGTGTGATATAAGATTTAAGCACTTCAGTTACATGGGTTGAGCATGGTTATAGTTGGATAAAAAAAATTTATTTTTATTTACCTATTTTTTTAATTACCATGTTTGAATCCCTCCTCTTTAAATACACAATTCTTTTGTAAATATATGGGTTAGTCTCATAAACCTAGAGAAATAGAGAGGATTAATTGGGGGATTATTCTTGGAGGAATGATGACTAGATGATCGATTAAATTTCTAGGTGCAGTGAAGTTCATGGATCTCACCAGTGAAGACAAAACATGACAGTTCATTATTAGTGACTGATCCAAACCCCTGGTAGGAGATTTAATTTATTTGAACGTATTCTGTTTCATTATACCATTTCGAACCAAGATCAATTCCACTAATAAGATTTGATTCATGAATTAAAGGTTTATTTAATTTATTGTTTATTTTATTATTTTTTATTTAGTTCTTAATTAGTCATTATAATGTAAATTAATTGAGTCTAATTAAAAGAATGATAGAAGTTTATTCCTTATTTTTGGTTTTCCTTTTATCCCCCATTTACTCACACATTCATCATGAAATGTTAGTTAGGCCTATGGTTATACGAATACCTAGAATTAAATCATTGGGTGAACACCCTTTTCCTCAAAAGATAAATAATGTGTGTAAAGTTCATGATCAAGGATTGAATCGGTGTACAATGACAACTAGGGATAATTAGTGTTTGATAAGATTGGTCTGATGATTCCTATTCATGCTGGTTTCATGTGTAGTTATGGAATGAGAATCATTGATGGTTTACTAATCATTTTTGATGGACAAAATTAAATCTCCAGTAATGGAAATGATCAGATGAATGAGATCTCCAATCCATTAGGAACATTAGTGGATGATCCATAGGTAATAACGGTGAAGGAATATGTGTGAAGGAACCTTAGGTTTCTGAAAGTTCCACATTGTACGAAATTTAATCTATAGATACAAAGCATGTGTTACCATAGATTATAGTTCTAGGGTTTCCATGGAAAGTTAAAGATCACATGCCTTATGTTATGGGTCACACACCATGTGACCCAGTGTGGGTGGCTTACTGTGAATCCCGAAGGATACACAGACATAGATAAGACCAAAAAAATGATCATAGGTAGAGTATACGAGAACAATATAGTACTCAGACATGGATAAGTACAAATCAAGTTACACTTGGAAGAAAAATTATATAGGCACGTCCTGGTGTACATGGGTACTGGTAGAGGAACATGAGCATATAAAAGGGGAGTTCAGGGGTTATGTGTACACATCATGTACCATCAATACATTCTGTGTACTTTTTATGAGATAAATTGAAAACATTCCCTTCCTCAGTGTAGATCATAATCAGGTGAGTATGGTTCCTTGGTCAATAACTATGAGGGTATAGTACAACATTATATCCTTGACAAAATACTGTGATCCCCTTTATAGGTTCTAATTCAGATAGAGTTTACGGTATCCATCTGTGAGGAATGAGGTAGGATCCTCTATAATTTCCTTCCTAGGTGGGGTTCATGGAATTGACATGAACACCACAAATATGGAACTGATCCCTTTTATAGAATATTGATATAGTAATTTTTATGGTGTCACGTTATGGTCTGATGTGTGTTACATTATCTGGAAATTGTGATCTTTGGAGATATAATCAGAACATTCATGGATAGGGCAGAGGAGAATGACCTCTTAGATGATTTTCATTAGTAACATAATTGATCTTGTAGTGTGTTCTCCTAGAATGAGTGTTACCAATATGATTTAATAAGAATCCTATGGCTGTTAGTGTTTGCTAAGAACCCTTGATACCATGTTCTTATTAGAAATATATATGAAATTTCATTATTTCTATGTATCTTATCTTGTTGAAATACCTATGTATTGATGATCAGGCCACTATTGTTGCTTTAGGATTAATGATTTTAGGGATTCCTACTGGATATTGTTATACTCACCCATGTGTGGGATTTTCCCACACATGTCACATCTTATGCAAATGACATACTATTTGATGGTGTCCTAGGAGGATAAGGAGCAGGTGGAGATTATATTTAATTATACAAACCATTGTGTTTATGGGGTTTTCCATTTTTTGTATTCCTATCCTTTTGATTAGTTTTTAATCATTTTTATTTTTTGGGTTGGTATTTATCCACTTCTTCACTTTTAGTACTTTTATCATACTCTGACATGAGATTAATATTTTTCATGTGTTTATGGTCTCAGGTTTTTTTCTCAATATTGTATGGTTTGGTAGATGTGTTCATGTGTATATGTACTTAGGCTAAGGCCTCCCATGTGTGAGATATTCCTACTCAACTCTCTTATCCATATCATAGTATATTGAAAGAAATCATAGCTATTCACACTCTCCTCATCACCAAATAGGCGGCCCCTAGTGGTATGTGTAATGAAATCCCTCACCAAGACACCATGACATCTTGCTACTAAATAATGTTGATTCCCCCAGAACATGTTCTCATGTGAGATGAGAGGAAACATAGGGAATTAATAATAGATATAATAGTGTATAATATACGTAGGTGAAAAGGTGAAAGAATAATAATCCAATTGCTTGTCCATTAATCAACTCCATAAGACAGAAAAAAGTTACGACTGTGTTGAAAATTTAGTATAATAATAAAAATGATGGATGAAAAGAATAAAAATAATGAGTTGATATTAATATCATATCTGTAATGAATAATTGATGGGTATTGTACAATTATTTATTTATAATTTCATTTATAAAAATATAAGTAGGATAAGAATAAAATAATTCTAAATAGTTCTAATTGATGTACCATGAAGAATAGGGCATAATAAAATTCATATATCCCTACCTTGAATAATTATCACTCATTTATGAAGCTCATTTTTGTGTCCCTAATCATTAATTATCCCATGAAATAGTTATATGGTTCCTCCCCTAAGGCTCCACTCCACTGGAAATCCCAATTCTAATGGTTTATGTGGATAATAATTGGAAATTTTTTAATATGTTTATATAGATTCAATATCTAGGTATATAAAATTAATATACTAATGTAAATAATTATATTATTCAAATAATTCCATTTTAAATTATAACCAGATCCTCCAATGACGTCCAGATCATGGGGTTCCTAGTGGTAATAAGAGTTACACCACCCAAGGGTTAAACTCTTATTTCAGACACAACCACATTCATGGATTTTTAATCTAGGTCTCCCCTTATATGGAAAATTGTAATTCTATAGAAAATATTTGTGTTAAAAAATACATTTTAATACATAGTATATTTTATATAAGAATTTACACATGTAAAATCCATTTCATTTCTATCCTAAGGATAAACAATATAACCCAAAATCAATGGTACAATTTAATAATATTTTTTGGCATCCTCTTTGGTAAATTTTTCATTATTTCCCATTGGGAGATCTTGGGACTATTTGAGCTAAAATAGAGTTATTCCTTGGCCCGGAAAAACCATCATCAGTATAATTTCATTGAAATTTCCTCTAACTATGAACTAATGTTATCAGTGACAACTTCTTTATTAAACATAAATTTTCTTCAACTAATATACTTTTATTGATAATTTGTTCAATGATTTGTATGAATATATTTTAAATAATATTTTTTTCCATCATAGAATCATATAACTACCATTCCATCTAAAGTTCTCATTTGAGTTAAAATATCATAAGGGATCTTTATTAATTTTTGTAATAGAAATTGATGAATATTAAATCCATGATATAATAAATCATTATTTTGATAATGTTTGTGGTTTATATTTATAATGTTTTTTGGTTAATCCTTGAACTAAATGTTGAGCACATTTAACTTCACTTCTTATAACAACTATGGAGGTAACTAAGTCTATGTTGTAACATATGGAAGTTCCCTTAACAAATTTCATCAAAACAACAATACTCTAATTTTTTAGTCTTGGGATTAAGGTTTCCCTTATTTTCATCTATCTTTATTACTAAGAAAAATTTATATATTCTTAACTGTTAATTGTTAATTTTTGTTGATGTAAGATAGTTTAATGGAAACCTTATTAGTTTTAGTCTAGTTAGCTTTTGATAGACATGAAAAATAGCCTCTCTTTAAAAACAGTTCTAAGGAATTATAGTTTTGATAGTTCCCTAGGTAAAACATCAGTGCACCGGTTTATGATTTTCTTTTTTGTTTATTATTTTATCATTTAGTTGTGGGAGTGATAAAAAAAATAAATGATTATTTTATTACGTATAATGTGAATGAAAGATAATTAAATTTGAAATAGTTTAAAAAAATGTATTTCTAAAATTTTTATTCAACCTAATAGTATATAATATTAATGTGGGTCCTTTGTATCGGGTTTTAACATAGAGAGTTAAGTACCTAGTGGATCGTGCAGGGAAATTAAAAGGAGGAGTGAATTCATGTTCTTATATATTCACTAATTATACTTTCTCATTTAATTATCAACTATTCTTAATTGAATATATATTTCATTTAAGAGATATCAACATATTTATTTTCACAAAACACTCACCTCAACATGCAATAATTTAATTAAAAAAGATATTAGCACATATGAACATACAAGGTTTGTTTCAAATGTGGTTACCCATTATTTTTTGTGTTTGGTTTGAGTCCTAATAAATAGTATAATATTTTAAATGGGAGAGTAATTACAAAGGGAAGAATTTAATGTTTATCCTAAAATCATAAAAATAAATCTAGGATATTTTATACATAGAAATTCAAGATAATGGTATAATTTTTCCTTTATTCTTATGATATTTTGTATTTCACCATAGTCCATCATTCTCCTGACTCTAATAATGTAATTATTTATAATGGAGCCACAAATTTTCAATGATTCTTCTAAAAAATTCTGAATTAGATATTAATTATTCTATATAAGTCATAACATCAATATAATATGGATTATTCCTCTACTAATGGGTATTAAACTACCAAGATGTAATCACCAATGATTCATGACTTTCTTCGTTTTTCTACAACTCAGTCTCAATATGATCTTAAAAAGAAATGGCTTTATAATCTCTATGATTTATGACATATTAAACATTAATAATAGTAGTAGTGTCATCTCTTCTTATTCATCTTTTATGATTTGAGGATACCATATAGAATCTTCTTCTTACTTCCAATATGGATTCTACGATTTTAGAGTATTGTAAGACTCCTCTTCCTTCTTTATTAATTCACAGGTTCTTCTTTGTATATTTACTCAACTTCTCACTTCTTCATTACATAAAAAACATTCAATTACCATAGTATTAGTTTTCTACTATGTCGATACACTTGATTTTCATAGTCAATTTAATATCTGGATTATAATTATTCCATGGTAAGAAAGTTTTGATCCCTATAATTACAGAAGAAAATTCTATCAATCACTCTATTGTTTCTTCTTCGTTTTCAATTTTATATTAATATTATAATGTGAATAATATTTCTATACTCAAATATGTAAACATCCTTTGAATTGTGATGGTGTGATCTTCCCTATTTTAAACTGGTAAAAAATCCACTTGTTTAATTCATATTGAGATTTTTTTTATCCTTGTAAAATTATATTAGAAACACATAATTTAATTCCTAATAAGATATTCAAAAATATCACAGCTATTCTACATAAAATAAAAAACCATTTTAATTTTATTCCACAACTACATGGGTTCCTGTAGAAACTGTCCCAGAAAAAGAATTTCTCTTTGGGGTGTGACAATATGTTATGTTCTAAAATAGCCATTTCATAGATTTTAATCGAAAGGTTTCTTATTAAAACAATATTTTTTCTATAGTATGAATATGATTTTTCCATCTCGAATCAGAATTCCCTTTTTGAATAATTGATATTTTTTAATCAATAATGAATAATACAATAATCTAATTATTTGATCTCAATAAATTCTCACAATTTTATAGTCATTGGCTCTAATATAAGATATATGGATTCCTATATATCACAGAGTGTGAGGTGAACCAATCATATCATATATTCATATTTCATCATTTTCGATGAAAAATCATACATATATAATAATTATGTCTTGATGAATATAGTGATTTAGTGTATTTGGAGGCTAGATACACAATCAATTTTTTTATGAACTATATTCAATATTTCCCACAAACATTCTCGTCACGTGGCATCCTTATATAAATATAAAACTTAATATAATTTTTCATATATTGGGTAAATGGAAACATAGTAAATGGTGAGTATAGATGATCAATAAGGGTGAACATTGGATATAAAATTATAAGATCACAAGTGATCATAAAAAGAGTATATGTGTATGAGAACATATTCAATATTTTTAATGATCATACCCATAGACCTAAATCTCAAATCCCGAGTCATTATATAAACAATAAGTATATAATGTGTCATGAACCATAAGAGTGTGGAACATCAAATAATCAAAATTCATGATTGAATAACCTAATCATTATAACATTTCGTAATAATTTGTTATAATAGATCCACATAAACGTAATCATTGGTATCATATATAATGGCTACCCACAAATTTATTCATTACATAGTTTTCTTGGGATAACCACATGTGTACCTTATTTCACATAGGCTAACAACCAACATACAGTCTTGGGCTTGGGTTTAACACCCATACATCCTTTGAGGTCATAAAATATAAAATATTTCAAAATTCATTTGAGTTATATAACTAACCCACCTGTTATATAATGATAAACCAAACATATGTGTTCCATAAGAACAATAATAATTCATCATCCCTTCACAACATAATTAACTCATTGATAAGAAAAATATATGATCAAAATTCCCACAAAATTTCATTACAAACCACCCAGTGAATGAATATGGATGGTATCGTTAGAGAGTATCCACATTGTGTCATAACTATCATTTAAGGATATTAACATATAATAAAAATACTTTCATAAAATAACTAAAAATATTATTTGAAAAATAAGAAGAAGAAATAATTTTTATTTAGAAACTTTAAAGAAATAAAATTTCATAAAATAATGGGAATAACAATTTATTTTAAAAACCATGAAAACTATTAAATGTAGCTTGATAATAAATAATGCTCATTGTAGTGGGAAAAATATTTTTAAATGTTCACCACTTAACTGTCTTTACCCAATGTGTGTGGAAAAGTGAGAAGAGGAGGTGACATTTTATATGTGAGTGGAGTGACACCCTTGTAATTATAAAGAAGTTTTTAATACATGAAATTTCATTTTCAAGGAGATTGGAACTCAAAATTTCAATTTTTAAATAAAATTTGAGTCCGATCTAGATACACTCAATCAATAATATTATAGATACCACTTTGAGATATTAAAACCCATATCATTTATTTTTAACACCTTTTAACTAATTTTACCTTTTACCATATAGAATGAAATTATAACATGGTAACTATTTTATGAGTAAAACTAAAATTAAGCTTATTATAAAAATTTTATATATAGATTATGAATGCATAACCCATTTTTTCAAATACAATTTTAGATTCTGGAAGTAATTTATTCTAATATCCAAGCACAAAATGTGTAAAATCCATTTTTAGAAAAAAATGTATTTTTAAGAATAAAAATGATGTCATCCTCGTTCCTTTACCAATAAAAATCATTGGATGAATTTTAATGTATTTTATTGAATATCTTATATGAAAATTTCATTAAAAATATATATCATTTGTGATTAATTAAAATTTTCTAGATTAAAATAAATTAAAAACATAAAAAAATAGTTTTAAAAAATCTATATTTTTATATTTAAATTATTTGATCGTAATTTATAACCATTTTAGAATAATTTTATGATTTTCCATTAATTTTTTAGTATGTATAAATAATAATTTTCTATATGTTAATTAAAATAACTAACAATTTTTTTTAAAATAAAATTTTATATAATAAAAAAAATTTATAAAAAATTGTCTAACCCGTAATAATGAGACTAGTATTACCTATAAATAATTAAAATTTTCATGTATTTACTTAATCGAAAATATTTATTACATTAATATTATAAATATATTTCAATCATATCATTCCTACAAATTATTAGACATAAGAAAATATATAATTAAAAAAACATTTTAAAATAGTCAGTTTAGAATTAATGGAATTTCCTAAATTTAATTTGAGCCATTTTATTTTATAAAGTCATTTATTTATAAATTTCCAATAAGTATCTTTTGAGGTCTTCCATTTTTTATTGTATAATTGTAGTATTCCCTTATGCTCAGTGTTTCTTGTATCACAGGAAATCAAACACATCTAATTTATTTAATAGGTATATATATTTATAAATTAGAGGGTATTATATTCTACCCTCTTTAAAAGAATTTATCCATTTAAATTCAATCATTATCCCCACTACAACTATAGGTTCCCATATATCTTCCTAAAACATATGATTTGATGAAAAAATGATGACTTGGTAGGTGATCCACTTTTGAAGAACTTTATCTATCCAATCAAGATTCACCGACGGTTGATCATCCTAAGAAAGATCATGAACTTACTGTATATCCTTTGAGTTATTTATATCTGAAGGATCTGGGTTTTACTTCCCCAAAATCAATATATGGAACACATAATGAATATGGAAGATGTTCAGTGGAAGTTCCACACGATAAGATACCATCCCGATTGGATCCAAAATATCTAAGGGTGTAATGTATCATTTGGATTGGCTTCATATTATTTAATAATCACTTAGAACTAATCCAAGGTTAAAACATTTATACTTCATTATCAATAACATAAAACTATATTTCTCACCAATGATTCTCAACATAATTTTTCTATTGAATTGAAGATTCTCTGATGTGTCAATGAGTGGTTCTGTGAAAATAATCGATTTGATCTAGTATATAAGGTAACTACAGATTATGTAATCTAACATAATCCCAGTATGTTGGAGTTCTACTGTAGAGACCCAAAGGTTGTCATATATGGACATTACATTACTTTTGTGGAATACTTAGTACATAACAAAAACAGACACACAAGGACCATAATAGTTTAGTGTCTTTGGAAACTTAGAACGTAATCTTCTAATCGTAGTGAAAGATCTTCAACATCTCCCATAAAGATCTTCCACTTTTTGTTTCCTTATCTAAAACCTTTATTTTAATCCTGGGGGAAAATAAAACATAAAAATGGTGACCTCAAATGCACAGTAAGGGTAAGCATGGATAAAATAAAACATACCATTTACATTTGAACTTAAAAACATGAACATAATGTTTAAACATCAAAATCTTGAGCAGCGGAATTAAACATGGAAGTACATAAGGCATAGATCATAATGGAACATAAATCATGATAAAATAGCATGGGAATAAAACATGTAATTGTGGCATCCATTAATCACATGTAATAATTTCCATAATAGCCAAGGCATTGCTGCCAAGACCATCTTAGTGGACAAAGTCCCTTACTGAATCGAGTTCACTCCTCGTTCTAGTCCTGTAATACTGAACCGGATTAACTTACCATTCCAGCCATGTCTATCTCATGAGATATAAATATTTACCCAATGCATTGGATGGAGATATAGGTCCCACCCATCTCATAATGATATCATTATTATGTGTGCCACAAAATCATAAACCATACATCATAGCATATCCCATGTAATAAAAATGGTATTCTTAAAAATCGTGACATTATAAAACAATTCATATAAGATAAAGGAATTCATAAAAAAAATCCATCACAACATAATCAAATCAATTTAATAATAGGGATAGAAACAGAACCCTATATTATCTTAGATGGAAAATAATTTTGATAAAACACTTGAACTCCATTCTTGAGGAAAATATCTTTTCTACTTCAAAAACATTTTTCCTTTCTTAGCATGTCATACAATTTTAAACTAAAAGAAGATGATTAAAAATAAACTTGAAAACTTGTAAAGGAAGCTTCTTGGAAATAATGTTTTAAAAATCCATTCATGCTGTATAAGTTAAAAAAACATTCTTCCCGTACTTTGGCCGGAAAAGTCAAAAAGTACCTCGTGCGAAAAACGACAAAAGATTTCTTTCATATCTTTTACTAAAAACTCACCAAAGGGTAAAATTGAATTTAAACAATTGTAGGTGGATGGAAATAATATTACATATTGAGGAAACATGGATGTGGATGATAAATATTCCCCAGTAAATTCTGAAGTATAAAGAATATCGGATAAAAATGAGATTGTGAGATTTTTCCTTACCTTAGGTCTGATATGCTTTGTATGGATCCGAACCTCCTGTATAATGATTTAAATAATGTAATTGACTTATTAAATAATCATATTCATTGTTATTATATCATATATGTTTCACTTAGGACTTTATATTACCCATTCTTTTGTAAATTCCATGTTAAAGTAGTGTTTTTGGTAAAATCATTTCATTTATCGTATGTGTTTCGACTTGTCGTTCTTGATATTATTACTTATATCATGATTTACATAATTCCAGAGTGTAAAAAATGATTTATATATAATATATATTCATCATATACATATATATTATAGATCTATAAAAAGAAAGGAAATACATCATTCATGGAGACAGTAGGCCATACGTACGCATGAATGTTATTTTTGTTTCCTTATTGAATTGATTGAAATTAAATAGATGACATACATATATATATATATAAATAAATTAGCATTATTATGTCATATATTTCATTATTATTCATTATATATACTTTATAATCATTCTTGAATGGTTAATCATGGAAAATGAATCTCATCGCGTTCGTGGAGACGGTAGTCCATACGTATGCACGAGCGATGATATCATTCCCATGATAGTGTAATTGTATTAAAGTGTACGTATAATATTACAGAATAAATATCACTTGGAAATAATCATATATATTTTTTACTTTCACCATTATACCCATCCAAGTAAGGTAGTGGTGGAAAATAGATTACACCACGGTGTGGAGACGGTATTCCGTACGTACAGACACGCGGTGATTTCATTTTCCGTAGGATGGATAGATGGTGAAATATGGTTGTTTCATACTTATAATAACATATCATTATATTATTGATACTGATGTTATTACTTAATAATGAAACAACTAAAGGATAAGAAGTGGAAGAAGAAATAAAGTTGAAAGAATTGGTAACGGACATTACCTCTTCTTTGAAGCACCTCTTTGAGACCTCCTCTTATGGCACTAAAATTGGTCTTTGAAGAAGAACAGGACCTCTAGGATGTTTTTAGGGAAGTGGATAAGAGAATTTTGCAGGGTTTGTCCGAGCTTGAAGGCTCAAAGTGGTGTGAGGAAGAGAGGGAGGAGGTTCCCTTTTATAAGGGAGAAGAGGGGCACCTTAGGAAAAACTAAAAAATATTATTTTATTATAAAGTCATATTCTGTTTTTAATAGATCCAAATTGATTTATTTCGAAAATAAGGTGGGTATGGGTCTAAATAATCTCATCCATTATAATTTAGACAAGTTTAGGGTCCTATTTTAACCTTATCATTTAGATTTAACTTTAAGTTAGATAATTTAACTTTTACCGTGTCTTCTTGTTTTCTTACACTATAAGGTTAATAAACTTACTATAACAAGCCAAACGAATCCCAAGTAGTCTATTATTAATATATATAACCTTATCTAAGTCATTTGGCCGAACCTTATATTTTTAGGAATAAAATAACAATTAATAATATAATATTTGTTTGAAAAACTATTTTATGTCAATTTTGACACTATTTGGTAATTGATTTTTGTGAAAATCAAAACAGAAATATTAGTTCGAAAAATGTTAATTAAATCAATAATAACATGTCATATTAACATATAAAATTATTTGAATTCATAAAAAGTATCAAATTACATTTATTTGGGTATTTATAACATCAATTATTTCAATATTTTATTAATAATATAATTACTCCATCATCATTGTGTCATAAATAAATTAAATTATTTAAAGTCTAAAAATTACAAATAAAATACCATTATGTAGGAAATCTCTTTATATTTCTAATTAATTTTTATAGTCTAATTTATCTTATGTATAACCCTATATTAAAAAAATTTAGTTATTAAACTTTGATTTTAACTATTTTAACTATTCTTTAAATAAAATAATTTTAAATGTCCTAATCTAATCCAAGTGGACCTAAAGGGTAATATTTTATCCCTAATGTTGTTTTTGGTCGAATTAAACTTATCCAATAGAATTAGGACATGTGTTAGGGTAATGATAATATCATTTTTACCCTTAATTACCCTATTTACTTTTAACCGTGATAAATAAAGGTAAAACGTTACTATTCACGAAAAATTATTCTCATCTCATTGAACCACATTTTACTTACTGAAATCAACCATGTCTCTCGGATTTTTGAAATTCCACTCACAGAAGCGGTAAAATTATGTTTTATGTAAATTTGCAAATTCTCCTAGGAGGTGGGTAAAAGACGGTCAAAAGTTCAATAAAATTTTTATATATCTAAAATTTTTATAAAATGACTCCAATGAATTACATTGAAATTATATAGGTATTATGTATCAATTTTGAACTAAAATAAATTTAAATAAAATAAATAATTGTTTAAATAAAAAGCCGGTTTTTAAATATTAACCCAGTGTTTTCACTATTCATCAAAAATTGAAAGTTTTCAGAAAAATACCAAAATTTTACCCTAGGCTAATTTCGATGTTACTAATCCAACAATGAAGTCCATTTTCAAAAATAAAATTTATAAAATTTAAAAAAGTGGTTATTACTATTCATAACGGCTAGTTTTAATAATATTTTAATAGCATATCATTGTTTAGTGAAACTCAGTATTGCGTACGACGCAAGCTATCGAGGAAGGTCATGATTGCGTGTAAATCACGCCAAGATAGTGTTGTGTGTATTGAAAGATTCCTTCATTGTTTCATATAACATAATCCAACCATATTTCATTTATACATTGAATATATATATATACACTCAATGTTTCATAGAATAACTACTATCAAAATTATGTGTAACGTGATCCAAGAATATTGTTCTGTATACTGCAAGCTAATACGGTGTTGCGTATAGTGCAAGGTAATCTTGTTGTAGCTTACAACACAAGACATCAATGAAATTAAAAGAATATTTTTCATAAAAGCTTTGGGTGTTACATTCTACCCCCTTAAACTGAATTTCACCCTCGAAATTTGTCGGGGTTATAAATCGTTTACTATTTATAGAAACCCACATCGTAAAAAGGAATACTAAAACTTAATTTTAAAAACTAAAGTATGAAATGTAACAATTACCCAAAGTAACTCATCATTAGGATTCCATATAGGAGAACATATGTGAAAATATGGATATGGAAGATAAATATATCCATCATGTTCTGATGGAGAGTGGTAGAGAACATGGCTATGGAAAAGAGAACAATCACAAAGCCATCGATTTGTGATGATCTAAGGTACCGTCTGATTCATCGGATATAAGGGTACTAGGAAAACATTTTTGGTTTTCAAGATCATTTCCCTAAAGTTGAAGAAATTGGAATTAGAAGAAATACTTTCGTGACTTTGGTACAGTCTCACCATTGGTCGTTCTTGGGACAATTTCCACTTCATCTCTTTAAGAAATGAAGTTGAATTTGTCATTCGTGAAGTGTTAGCAGATCATGTGATAGAATGATGGGTCATTCCATCTGTCTCAAACAAAAGGTTATAAAAGTTTTCAAAAATACATAAGTCCATCTATAGTGAGTTTAATCATATATGGTTCCTAAAATGGACTTATACTTCATATATCATACTGCTTAATATAATAAAACTAGTTTCTACTAAACAGGGACTTCCTGTAGGCCAGTAGTTGGTGATAAAGGTCAGTCTTACTTCGTTTGTGGGTTTGATTCCCATAGCCCTGTCCGATGCGATGGGTTGTTGCCCGTCCTGCAGGTTGTCCTTTTTCTAAAACTACATTATAAATAACATCGGAAAAAAATCTATCCTTAAACAATACTAACTTATGTCCAACATAATCCATTCCAATCTTTAGGCATATCCAAAATACATATGTCCAATCACATAGTATAAAGAAAATGATTACATGAAATGTCATCAACCAAGCATGTGAATACCATCATTTATCCCCCATATATCTTATTGGTCACATCCCAATCATGTGAATAGCTTAATCATGTATTCTCTTTAAAAATGAATACCCATTAAACCATAGTAAAAACATGAATGCTGTCAAAAGTTAACTCTTTCCACATACCAAAATCCAAAAATTATTTATACTCAAACCATGATATGACCTTCTCCTTATATCAGTCATGAGCTCATGAATACTGTAAAACATTTAATTTTCTCCTTATCCCTTCATTATGCGCATATCATCTACTTTCAAAAAATATCTGAATAACCTTTCATGGTCACTGGTACCATTCATCATACACTTTCAAAACTTAAGGAAAGACAATAGTGTAACAATCCTTAGATATCTCTTTATTCCATAGTACCATGAGATTACTTATACAATATTACACTTGATAAACATGTAATCATTCCACTAACTTCTTAAACCATTGACCGAGCTTCAACAATTCTTTCGTCTGACATATCATTTGTAGTCTCTTCATCATCATCAACATAAATACTACCCATATGACCATACTGATTCTCTTCATGAGACTTTCCCTTAGGGAATTGGTTTGAATAATGTCGTACATTCCACATTTAAAACATTTAACCACTGTTGATGTCGCAACAATACTATTATCCTCATCCATGGTGTTAACTGAACCTTTTCCTTTGCACTTACTGGATTTGTGTCCTTCTTTTCCACACCCAAATCATCTTCTAGTTTCTTTTAAACATTCTCCTTGATGCCTCTTCCCATATGATTTGCATAGGGGAAATTAAACTTTCTTTCCTCTATGATCATCATGAAACTCTATCTTTCTCTTATTAGTCGAGTCATAAAACTTACCAAATTTGAGTTTATTGATCATATTATGAGATTGCTGATTTGGCTTAATAATGATGTTTGAACTTCCAAATCCCATTTCATTTGGTTGCTCATGAATAATATCATCATATCCTCCATTATCGTGAATCTTCCTGTTTCCAGCCATTTTCTAAAACCCAAAAAGAATAGTGTGAGAGGAAAAAAACATGCTAGGGAAAACAACATAATAAAGTGGGAGTACTGTCAATATCTAAAATCTTAGGTTAAATTCTATGATCGTTACTGTAGTTCTAGGACTATATCCTATATGTATACTTATCCTTAGGGACATCCCTAGACATACCTTAGAAATATCTCTAGGGATCTCACTAACATTTTCACATCCTAGTTTCCATAGGTTAACTAAACCTTTCCTCTGATACCAACTATAGAGACCCAAAGCTTGACGTATATGGACACTATATTACTTTTTAAGAATACTTAGTACATAACAAAAACAGACACACAAGGACCATAATAGTTTAGTGTCTTTGGAAACTTGGAATGTAATCTTCTAATCGTGGTGAAAGATCTTCAACATCTCCCATAAAGATCTTCCACTTTTTCTTTCCTTACCTAAAACCTTTCTTTTAATCCTAGGGGAAAATAAAACATAAAAAGGGTGAGCTCAAAAGCCCAGTAAGGGTAATCATGGATAAAATAAAACATATCATATACATTTTAACTTAAAAACATGAACATAATGTTTAAACATCAAAATCTTGAGCAATGACATAAAACATGGAAGTACATAAGGCATAGATTATAATGGAACATAAATCATGATAAAATAGCATGGGAATAAAACATGTAATTGTGGAATCCATTAATAACATGTAATGATTTCCATAGTAGCCAAGGCATTGCTTCCAAGACCATCTTAGTGGACAAAGTCCTTTTCTGAATCGAGTTCACTCCTCGTTCCAGTCCTGTAATACTGAACCGGATTAACTTACCATTCCAGCCATGTCAATCTCATGAGATATAACTATTTACCCAATTCATTGGAGGGAGATATAGGTCCCACCCATCTCATAATGATACCATTATTATGTGTTCCACAAAATCATAAACCATACATCATATCATATCCCATGTAATAAAAATGGGATTCTTAAACATCGTGACATCGTAAAACAATTCATATAAGATAAAGGAATTCATAAAAATAATTTCATCACAACATAATCAAATAAATGTAATAATAGGGATATAAACATAACCCTATATTATCTTAGATGGATAATAATATTGATAAAACACTTGAACTCCATTCTTGAGAAAAATATCATTTCTACTTCAAAAACATTTTTCCTTTCTTAACATGTCATACAATTTTAAACTAAAATAAGTTGATTAAAAATAAACTTGAAAACTTGTAAAGTAAGTTTCTTGGAAATAATTTTTTTAAAATCCATTCATGTCGTATAAGTTAAAAAAACATTCTTCCCATACTTTGGTCGGAAAAGTCAAAAAGTGCCTCGTACGAAATACGAAAAAGATTCCTTTCATATCTTTTACTAAAAACTCACCGAAGGGTAAAATTGGATTTAAACAATCGTAGGTGGATGGAAATAATATTACATATTGAGTAAACATGGATGTGGATGATAAATATTCCCCAGTAAATTCTGAAGTATAAACAATCTCAGATAAAAATGAGATTGTGAGATTTTCCCTTACCTTAGGTCCGATATGCTTCGTATGGATCCAAACCTCCTATATAATGATTTAAATAATGTCATTGACTTATTAAATAATCATATTCATTTTTATAATATCATATACGTTTCACTTATGACTTTATATTACCCATTCTTTTGTAAATTCCATGTTAAAGTAGTGTTTTGGGTAAAATCATTTCATTTATCGTATGTGTTTCGACTTGTCGTTCTTGATATTATTACTTATATCCTAATTTAAATAATTCCATAGTGTAAAACATGATTTATATATAATATATATTCATCATATACATATATATTATAGATCCATAAAAATAAAGGAAATACACCGTTCATGGAGACGGTAGGCCGTACATACGCATGAACGTTGTTTTCGTTTCCTTATTGAATTGAATGAAATTAAATAGATGACATATACATAAATCCAGTAGCATTATTATGTCATATATTTCATTATTATTCATTATATATACTTTATAATCATTCTTGAATGGTTAATCATGGAAAATGAATCTCATCGCGTTCGTGGAGACGGTAGTCCGTACGTACGCACGAACGATGATATCATTCCCATGATAGTGGAATTGTATTAAAGTGTATGTATAATATTACAGAATAAATATAACTTTACAATAATCATATATATTCATTAATTTCTCCATTATACTCATCCAAGTAAGGTGGTGGTGAAAAATAGATTACACCACGGCGTGGAGACGGTATTCCGTACGTATGCACACGCGGTGATTTCGTTTTCCATAGGATGGATAGATGGTGAAATATGGTTGTTTCATACTTATAATAAAATATCATTATATGAGTTATACTGATGTTATTACTTCATAATGAAACAACTAAAGAAGAATAAGTGGAAGAAGAAATAAAGTTGAAAGAATCGGTAACGGATATTACCTCTTCTTTGAAGCGCCTCTTTGAGACCTCCTCTTAGGGCACTAAAATTGGTCTTTTAAGAATACCAAGACCTCTAGGACGCTTCTAGGGAAGTTTATAAGAGAATTTTTCAGGGTTTTTCCGATCTTGAAGGCTCAATGTGGTGTGAGGAAGAGATGGAGGAGGTGCCCTTTTATAAGGGAGGAGAGGGGCACCTTAGGAAAAACTAAAAATATTATTTTATTATAAAGTCATATTCGGTTTTTAATACCTCCAATTTGATTTATTTCGAATCTAAGGTGGTGATGGGTCTAAATCCTCTCATCCAATAGAATTTAGACAAGTTTTGGGTTCTATTTTAACCTTATCATTTAGATTTAACTTTATGTTAGATAATTTAACTTTTACCATGTCTTCTTGTTTTCTTGCACTATAAGGTTAATAAACTTACTATAACAAGCCAAAAGAACCCCCAAGTTGTTTATTATTAATATATATGACCTTATCTAAGTCATTTATTTGAACCTTATATTTTTAGGAATAAAATAACATTTAATAATATAATATTTGTTTTAAAAACTATTTTATGTCAATTTTACCACTATTTGGTAATTGATTTTTTTGGAACTCATAACAGAAATATTAGTTCGCAAAAATTTAATTAAATCAATAATAACATGTCATATTAATATATAAAATTATTGTAATTCATAAAAAGTCTCAAATTACATTTATTTGGGTATTTATAACATCAATTATGTCAATATTTCATTAATAATATAATTACTGCATCATCATTGTGTCATAAATAAATTAAATTATTTAACGTATAAAAAATAAAAATAAAATACCATTATGTAGGAAATATTTTTAGATTTCTAATTAATATTTATAGTCGAATTTAGCTTATGTATAACCCTATATTAAATATGTTTTAGTTATTAAACTTTGATTTTAACTATTTTAACTATTCTTTACATAAAATAATATTAAATGTCCTAATCTAATCCAAGTGGACCTAAAGGGTACTATTTTACCCCTAATGTTATTTTTGGTCGAATTAAACTTATCCAATAGAATTAGGACATGTGTTAGGGTAATAATAATATCATTTTTACCCTTAATTACTCTATTTACTTTTAACCGTAATAAATAAAAGTAAAAAGTTACTATTCACCAAAAATTATTCTCATCTCATTGAACCAAATTTTACTTACTGACATCAACAGTGTCTCTCGGATTTTTGAAATTCCACTCACAGAAGTGGTAAAATTATGTTTTATGTAAATTTGCAAATTCTCCTAGGAGGTGGGTAAAAGACGGTCAAAAGTTCAATAAAATTTTTATATATCTAAAATTATTATAAAATGACTCCAATGAATTAAATTGAACTTATATAGGTATTATGTATAAAATCTGACCTAAACTAAATTTAAATAAAATAAATAATTATTTAAATAAAAATTCGGTTTTTAAATAGTAACCGAGTGTTTTCACTATTCCTAAAAAATTGAATGTTTTCAGAAAAATACCAAAATTTCACCCTAGGCTAATTTAAATATTACGAATCCAAAAATGAAGTCCATTTTCAAAAATAAAATTTATAAAATTTCAAAAAGTGGTTATTACTATTCATAACATATAGTTTTAATAATATTTTAATAGCATATCGTTGTTTAGTGAAACTTGGTATTGCGTACGACGCAAGCTATCGAGGAAGGTCGTGATTGCGTGTAAAGCAATCCAAGCTAGTATTGTGTGTAGTGAAAGATTCCTTCATTGTTTCGTATAACAGAATCCAACCATATTTCATTTATACATTGAATATATATATATATATGTACACTCAATGTTTCGTTGAATAACTACTATCAAAATTGTGTGTAATATGATCCAAGAATAGTGTTCTGTATACTGCAAGCTAATACGGTGTTGCGTATAGCACAAGGTAATCTTATTGTAGCTTACAACACAAGAAATCATTGAAATTAAAAGAATATTTTTCATAAAATCTCAAGGTGTTACATATACACATCATTCAATATTGGAATCCATAACGAGCCATCTACATGCTTGATTTAATGCTATTGTTGTTGGAAAATTTGACCGGAGGAAGATGTTAATCCCAATCTCCTACCAAATCTCAAGATAAATATATCAACATAACTTCCATTTTTTGAATGGTCCTCTTAGACTACGTGTCTATCTAAGGATGATATGTAGTGATAACATTTTATTCTATATTAAATTGTTTATGAATACATCCCTAGAACATTGATGTAAACCTCAAATATCAATCCAAAATAATTGAGATTTATAATACATCCAACATCACCACTTCATAAATGTATATCGTAGAAATATGGTCAAGCAAGAAATATTTTACAATTTTAATGAAATTCATTTATTTTTAAGGAGGTCAACAAAAAATGGGTTAACACCTTTATATTTCATTGGGATTCCCATGATAGTAGTCATGGAGATTCTTTCCCAATTTTATAATGTTGTGGGAAATGGTTGTATAATCCCTTTATCCTACTCATACTCATCCTTGAATTTCAAACATATCAGGTATCAAGATTAGTAATCTAAAATAATCTTTTTCAAGTTGTCCCCTAGAAATTCCCCATGATATCTCTATACATTTTTTATACTTTTAGTATGAGTAGAGAATGATAAGCTATATGGTTAATAAAATATATCGTTCAATTTTGGTATTGTATAGACACAAATTTTGTTCAATAATCTTATCATTCTGATGAAAATGACTTCTCTTATAGAAATATTCAAATAAATTCTTATTCTCATAACAATATACCATAATGGGACTACATTGGGCCTATCTTAAGGAGGCTTCTCACATGCACTAAATTTAAATTTTAAATATCAAAAACTAACTAATACAAAACCAACATATATAAATAAGGGGTTCGAAATTAAAATGTAATATATATATATATATATATAAGGGTTTTGAAATTAAGGAGGCTTCTCACATGCACTAAATTTCAATTTTAAATATCATAAACTAACTAATACATATCCAACATATATAAATAAGGGGTTTGAAATTAAAATGTAATATATATATATATATCTATATATATATATATATTCAATGAAAAATATAATGAGTTTAGAATAAATAAGGAAGGTAAATTTTCTAAGAGTTCACGTATAATTAAATCATGACACTCAAAGGTTTCTCAATATTCCATTTAATGAGGTGGTCAAGACCTATCAATCCTAACCTTCTCAATTGAACATTGATAACCCTATTATGATACTTCTGTATATAGAGAAATCAACTTTGAAATGAATTCCATGAGATATATTCATTGACTGTAACTACCCTTTCCATTATTCACGGTGTACATGACACAAATTGTGAAGGGAAGTATGATTGATAAATGAGAAGAAGAACTCGAATGATAGAGAAAATGTAGAGACCACTCACCATAATCAATTTAACCCCTAATTTGATTCCTTGAAATTAATAAGTAAAAAAATTAATTTACATTAAACTCATTCACATCACTAATCACTCCCCTAATTAATCACTGTGGTCAGTTCTCCATTTTTACTGGAGTTGAGAAGGGAACATAGTTAGATCACACATAAAATGAAAAAAAATTGCGGAATAGAGACATGAAAAAGAGGGAAAATATTTATTAAAACTATAAAATTATTTCAACAAACAAAAATCCTATAAAGAAACCAAAAAATTCCAACTAAGGTTTTGAACCCCATTAAATAGATGTGTATTAAAGATATCAAAGTAGATGGGAATATAATTTTCTCTCCAATAAATTCCTCCAAAATATAGTATATGTTGTCCCCATTATATTCTATAATATTGAAAAGTTTTCTTCTACAATGTTGTTAAACATTGTATTTTTAGTACACCCACAAAATTTGGCCTCAAATTTCCATATATTTCAGGAGTTAAGGGTGATTTTCATTGAAAAATAAATATAGCTTTGGGACTATTTGAATTTACATGAACCAAGTTATCATGAATTTATGTCCTTGAAAGAGGTGGAATCATGCATGTACACAATTAGTGAATTTTTCCCCCTTCCAATTACATATGATCTTGTCAAATCCCATATAAATTGGTAGGGAACTTTGTGAGATATAGTCTCGTATTCTAAAGTCATACATTCTATGCAACGATTTCAAGGCCCAGATTGTGATTTATTTTTTCGCCTCTAAATATTATATTGTGATTTTTTTTGTAGTTGAATGAAATTAATAACTACATGTATGTAATCCTAAAAATATAATTTCATAATTTCAACAAGTGTATAAAAAATTCTATCCAAAATAAAAATGTTAATTAAAATATTTTAATATTTAAAATGAGGTGGTCTTATAGATTGCCCATAAATTACAACATAAATAAAAAATGTGATAATTTCCTATAAAATAACACTATATTGGGATTAATAACATTTAATTACATTAAAAAATTTGTGAAAATATTCTCTTCATCACTTACCCACACATAACCAATGCACTCTCAAGAAATCATCAAATATCGAAATCAAAATCCATGACATAATAAAAAAATTGTAATCATCCAAAATCATTTCCAAAACATAATTTCATCACATCCCTATAGAAAATAATTCCCTTTCTGCATCATCTTTCACATTTAAATTTGTAAAACATCAAATCGCCTTCCATTTCCTAATCAAAGGATTCCTTACATTGAATTTATGTCATCTTTTACAAAAAATAGATTATATATAGAGTTTAAAAATGTATATAAAATTAATATATTACCATAGGCTTGTGAAAATTCCCATCCATATATAGTGAAATTCATAAAACTTAATTCAATCATGAGTTCTATTCTAGGAAACTTTTGTCACTTAGGGTGTAATATCCTAATTTTTACAACATAAATAATATCCCTCGTAATTTATAAATTATGAATTCCCTGTGTGAAAAAATGATTTATCATGGAAAAATAAATTAAAATGTGTCAATGGATTTTTATATTGGTAAAATCCTAGTTAACACTTTGGAATATTTGATCAAAATTTTCGAATTAATGCACTAAGTTAGTGTGAGATTCTGAGGCTCGTAAGCCTAGGCGAAGATAGAATAAAAATATTAATTATTTTACATTTAACATACTACATTTATGTAAAAAATTTAATTACTTATAAATGGAACATCCTATGAAAAATCAAAGGCAACCGTTAGGTCCAAAACTTGGTGTTTACCCTAGGAGGGGTATAAAAATTGAATGCATCAGAAGTTGGGTTTCCTCACTCATGAGACAAGGTTATTAAATAATATTTATTATATAATTTTGTTGAAAATAATTAAATTTCTCAAAAAATGTAAGTTATAAGAGAAATTTGAGACAATTGTTGGGTCCATAACTGGTGTTTAACCTAGAATGGGTAAACATTCATATGCAACGGGCTCATTGTTAGCTTACCCATAAAAAATTATATTTTTATTGGAAAATGAATTAAATAATTTAATTTATTAATTTAATTAAATGCATGAAACACTGTTCATCCACCATCAACCCTCACAGAACCTCCATTGACACATATGGAGGATTGTAATGCTTAGTTTCTTCACCCTTTTTGACCAGATAAAAATAGAAATAAATCCATATCAAAATCTATTGACTTCCCATTAATTTTTTGTTTTAATCAAATATTAAAATAGATGTTTTAAATTAAGGATTTAAATGATGTGTTTTTTGGTCCTATATAGGTGAACCCTTTTTTATTTAAGGTTGGTCAATTCCCTTGAGTCCACATGATTTAAAAAACTCCCTTGAACATGGTTAGGAGACCTCTAGTGAACAGATTTAGTCCATTTTTCTAGTATGAGGTGTGATTGTGGTTTACCATCATCCATGTGGGGTGTTATGCAAATATAAGAATGGGTTTTGTTTGTTTTTTTATATATTTATTTATTTCTTCCTAAATTGTGAAAAATTGGATGATTTCAAAAAGAATAATAAAACATAATTTATAGAAGGAAAATTTAACTGAATTATCAATGGATAATCCATAAAAAATATTAATAGATAATTTTAGTGGTAGTATATGAATAATAAGTATAATAAATATATAATTATAATAAAATAGATTTATCCCATTATAATTTTACAATAATTTAATGTTCAAGGATAATTTACTGAAATTATCAAGTGATAATTATTTTGGATTATTAAGGGTAATTCTTAAATAAATTATGAAATGCTTTTTTGTAAAATTATAAAATGATTAATGAAAAAATTAATTGAAGGATAATTTATCAAATCATAAAAAGATACAAATATTGGATTATCATGGGTAATCTATTAAAATTATTTGACGATAATTGTTAAATTATCAAAAGATAATTTGTAGAATAAAAAGTATCCAAAAAAATGATGGTTTATCGACTAAAAATTTATAAAATATCTAGAGGATTATTACATTTAATTATTATGGAATAATTATTAATAAAATTATAAATCCATAATTGTGCGTGTGTAAAAAGATAATTTATGAGAAATTTTCAAGAGAAAATTATAAAAGGATAATTTATAATAAAGTATGAATTGATAATTATAAAAAGATAAATTATGAGAAATTATCAGAAGTAATTATTTTTTTGAATAATATGGAGAGCACATGTGTTGACCAAAATGGTAACTTGTAAATTATACTGGAGATAGGAAGTATCGTCACTTGTGGTATTTTATTTATTTTTGAATTGAAATAACTGGTTTCGTTATTAAGAATCCTTGGAGAACCTGGAGCCTTGACGTGTCAACATTTTCGATAATAATGCTATGAAGAGGTGTTTTTTATTAGTTTATCCTTGCTACTGACATAAAAAACCTTTATGTAGGAGGTTCCTTCCCATTTTGGGCCATATATATATATATATATATTATTTCATCATGATGTGATGTTTATATTGGAATAAAACATGTTTGTGATGAATTGAAAGTGGGTGTGTGATTATCCAGGTGCATACTTGTTTGTGTGTGATTATCTTGACTTTCATATTGGTGTGAAGAATCATTACTTGATCTGAAACATGTTGTAGTGTGTTCATAACCTAAGGAATCTTGTCGAAGGAATCGGGATATTTGGGTGGAGCACTATGGTTGGGATTTATGCAGCTTACTGTCCAGCAACCCAAACTAACATTGTCATAATATCTTTAGTGGCTGACGTGGCTGCCCCAGAAAAGGGAAATTCTTATTATCATAAATGATAGACACAATTGATTGATTCTTATGAACATAGGTTATGGTTGTTTTAAAATGTTATGTTGGATGGGGATTCATAGCTAACAGATGCCAATCATTGCTTTCTCCGAACATTGGGCTTGGGTGTTTTAAAAAGGAAAGGTAGGATGGGATGCATAAATGATTGATATCAGTCATTTATTCCTATGAACACTGGTCATGGGTGTTTGAAAAGGTTAATAAGTCAAGGATCCACTTGATGGAACATGGGGAATTCTTTTAACAACTAATAGTGGGGTTTTCTGAGCCTTGTTTCCTCAGTGCAAGTACATAACTTCCTAGAGAGATGAATAAGTTTTGTCAAGGACCATGGTGGCTTGGTTATCACACTATAATTGGACACATGTAGTCTTACTAAGAGTTTACTTATGTCCTGATATATACTATCATGTTTTTTTGTACTTATGGTAAGGATTCATTGGTGGTTTCATACTAAGTCTTGTAGTCACACCCTACTCAGGCATTTTGGTGCACTTATAGATTTCGTGGTCAATGATCAGGAATATGTAAAGGGACCTATGGTTTATGGTTGAGTAGAGGAGCTTGGAGTTAGAGGATACATTGAAATACATCAATGTACCCCACAAATTTTTGTTTATTTTTTTCACCATGTATTTTTCTGATTCTTTAACTCTTGACATGATTACCACTTTTGGAGCTCTTATATGTATGTCATTATTTGATTTACTCAGTAACTTTGAAAGTAATTATTTGGTATGTTCATTATTATTGATCCAATGACCTGATATAGAGGGTATAGTCTTTCCATGGTTTCACTCGAGACACTCTTTGCAAGTCGTTAACCAATTACATATAGGGCATTGTGCATGAGGTCATGTAGCATTTCAGCTCATATCTTGTGGTTTGGGATGGGATGTTACAAAATGGTATCAGCGGATCATGACTCTCTAACTTATTTGTTCTCTTGTCTTTGTTTGGGACATGTTAGAACAATGTTAAGATGGTTTGGACTTAGGTAGTGGAATTTTGTTAGTTAATATCCAACACTATATATTAGACCTCCAAGTTTCCATAATATGGGAATCTAATGTTTTGTTGTGATGGGAATCTAATTTTTTGGTATTTTGGTTGATTAAAATCACCTTGGGTTAGTCACATGATATTTATTTTTCATTCATGAGGTTTCAAATATGTTCATGAATCATGAAAAGTCATGTAGGATCACATGAAATATATATACCTATTTTTTTGATGCATAGTAGTACATTAATTAAATGTATAGTTTTGTGTTATCAGTTAAAGATAGTTTCTCTTATGTGAAATATCGTTGTTCTCATACTATGTGATATATGTTTCTGGGCATTAATTATTAGAATAGATAATGTTGTTGTGTTAGTATTTATATGACGACAGTGACTAACGTGTCGGGAAGTATACAAGGGTTAGTGTTATGAGAGTTATACAATGGAAAGATGGTATCCACCTAATAAAAACCATATATGAGCCCATAGACTGGTTGGGATATTTTTATATTCCTAATGTACCTTCATTTGCATGGATTACACCTTAGAGACATTTTATGGAACCACCAGATGTGGAAAACCAAGATTCTCCCACGCCACCACCTGTGGAATAGGGGGATATACCCCAATATTATCTAGTACTGGTATTGGTAATCCAGGCCAAAAAGCCTACTCAAATGATACATTCATAGTTCATTCTTATCTGGGGTGAAGGTATTTAGTGTACTATGACCAACCTTTCTAGGTATTTCCATCTTTATCATACTCCAATTTTATTGGGTATTGGTGTCCCACATAATTTTGAGGATTGGCTACACCACATCAATAGAATTTTCGATCAAGTCTAGACCCAAGCGGAAGGGATAGTGATCCAAGAAACTGTTATGCTCCAAGAAACTTATAGGTTATTATGGAATACCATTAATCCCAAGATTTGATTAGATGTTATTACATGGATGAACTTTAAAGAGTTTTTTTGGAACAATACATCCTTGACAAGATGAAGCTAGACTGTTCCCATTAGTTCAGGGAATTATGACATGGTTTTATGACTATCTATGGTTTCTCATAACATTTTAGGGAGTTACTTATTTTTTACCCATTGATGGATAAGAAAGAGGCACATAATGATACAAATTTTGAGATATGTTTACAACCATAGCAAAGATGTATGGATATGTCTTCTGACCTAAGGACATACTGTTTGGTGCTTCGCAAGGCCATAGCCTTTGATATGGGGCTGGAGGAGGATAAGATAAAAAGATTAATTTCAACTCATGGTGGCCTACTGACTACATTTTTTATTTATACTATAAGAGTCCCTTCATATGGTTGGATGAGAATAAAAAATGAGGAGAAACATAGTGAGGGAAAGTCAGGTTAGAATAGAACATTATTAGGTAGGTTCTATAATTATGGGGAATAAGAGCATTATAACTGCACTTGTAGGATCCTAATAGTGGAGTGCCACCGGTGTGGTAAGGCTAGCCATCATTGACATTTTTTATCAATGGTTTCCCATATGAGTTATAAGAGGTCAGCAAAGGCTCGGAGTGGAGACTCCCAACTGAGGATACATACTCCCCTAAGTACAATGACTCATGAAATTTATATATATGATCATGGAGATGTGGGAGGCCATGTATATGAAATGGATCAGGCCCCAACAGATGGTGAAAATAAACTCATTACTATACAAGCTATGGACTAGAGAACATCTTAGATATTATTCCTTGGTTTAATACTTCTTTTTTCCTAATATCTTCGAGCCATGTTTGGACTTGAATTCCCAAAAGAGTTATATTTCCATATCTTACCTTCCCATAATACATTAATGAAAAATGACATGATACCCTAGTATATGAGTGAGTGATATTCTATGCTTATTTTAATGAGAGTGTGATGAGAGAATCATTGAGTTGATAGGGGTTGTAGAGTGTCATGTTGAACTCCCTTATTTCTATTGAGGTATTCATAATGCATTCCAAATTTCTCAGACTTGGAGGTATATAATCGATCTTATGCATATTATAGATTAAAAGGACATTGAGTTTGAAACTCTTGTATCATGCAATTAGTATCCTATATGGATTATATATTGGGGGTGAGAAATGACTCTAAGGAAAACTGATACTACTAGTCCAGTTTCAATGGCACCATAGATAGATCCTAAAAGAGATTCGAAAATGCTAGTCCCATATTTGAGCTCATTGGTTAGAGTTTTTGAGAAATACCACTAGAGATGATTATTGAAGATGATAAGTCAATTAAGGGGGATAATTTTAATATAGTGATTTTCATAATGAGAATAAAATCCCTTAATTTAAAAAATTATAAATTTTAAACATGAAAAAAATATTTTATCATTGAAAAATTAGATAAAATGTGTTAACGGATTTTCAAAATGGTAAATTCCCAGTTTAACCTTTGGAATATGAAAAAAAATTCAAAGTAAGAAACATAGTTAATGTAAAATTCCAAGGTTCGTAAGCATGGGTGAAGACATGATAAAAATATTAATTATATTATATTAAGCGTGAAAACTTTATTAAAAATAATTGCATTACTCCAAAATGGTTCATTTTTCGAAAAATCTGAAACCAATGTGAGGTATAGATCTTGGTTTTACACTATGAGGGGTATAAAATTTGAAGGTGTTGAAATTTGGGATACCTCACTGATGAGATAACGTTATTCAATAACATTTTTGGTATTATTTTTTTTTGAAAATAATTAAATTTTAAAAAAAAGTTTAACATACAAGAAATATAAGACAACCATTAGGTCCCGAATGGGGGGTTTTCCCTAGATATGGTATACCATTCATTGTCAAGAGGAGTACAGTGAGCTTTCCCATACAAAAAATCAAGTTTTTTTAATAATTGAATAAAATAATTGAATTTATTGATTTAATTAAATGTAGGAAATAATGTACATCGGCCTTCACCCCTCACAACACTTCCATTGATATGCATGGATGATTTTAAAGATTCTTTTCTTCACCTATTTTGACTGGATAATAATGATAATAACTCCAAATCACAAATCTACTAACTCCGCATTAATTTTTAAGTTTAATCACAGATTAAAATAGATGTTTTAATTTGAGGGTTTAAATGATGCATTTTGGGGAATCTATATAGTCGAACCCTTCCATATTTGATGTTACTAAATTATTTTGAGTTTAGATGATTTCAAAAAATCCCATGTACACGGTTAGGAGACCTATTGTGATCAGATACCATCCATTTTTTATACAAGCATTATTAAAATTTACCATCCTCTATGTGGGGCACCACACATAGGTAGAAATGGGTTTTGTTTTTTTATATATAGATTTATTTTATTCTAAATTGTGAAAAAATTGTTAAAATAAAATAGAAGAATAAAACCTAATTTATATAAGGATTATCTGAATTATCAAGGTATAATCTAAAAAAATTGTCAAAAGATAATTTTTGTGATATTAAAAAAACAATAATTATAATAATTTTGGATTGATAATTTAATAGATTTATCCTAATATAATTTTAAAATCACATATTGTTGAATGATAATGTATTTATATTATCCAGCGATAATTATTTTGGATTATAAACGGTAATGGTAAAATAAATTATGAAATTATGTTTCTATAAAACAATTAAATGATTATTGAAAACCATTAATGAAGGATAATTTTTCAAATTATCCAAGGATAAAACATTGTATTATCAATTAAAATATATTAAAATTATCAAATGATAATTTCTCAGTTATCAAAAAATAATTTTTAGAATAAGAAGTGTCAAAAAATAATCTGATGGTTTTATCAACATATAATTTATAAAATTTCTAGAAGATAATTACATTGAATTATCAAAGAATAATTATTAATTTTTTTTATCAAACTATAATTGTAAGTTTATAAAAAGATAATTTATGGGAAACTATCATGATATAATTATAAAAGGATAATTTTTAATTAATTATCAAGATATAATTATAAATAGATAAATTATTAGAAATTATCAGAAGTAATTATTTTTGTGAAGAATATTACTAGGGCATGAGTTGAACTATATGATAATTTTGAAATTATCCAGAAGATAGAGAGCATCATCACATGTGATATTTTATTTCTTTTTGAAATAAAATATCTAGTTTTGGTTATTGGAAACTTTTTGGAACCTCGAACCATGACATATTGACATTTATCATAATAAGGGTGTGAATAGGGGTTTTTGACTAGTTTATCCTTATAGATGGATTTTATGACCTTGAGGAAGGTGGTTCCTTACCATTTTGGACCATATATATATATATATGATGATCTCATGATGTGATGTTTATGTTGGAATAACCCATTCTTGTAATGAATTAGATGTGTGTGTTTTTGTAGCCATGGGTGTACTTGTTTGAGTGTGATTATCCTGAATTTGATGTTGGTGTCACTTATCATTCATTTCTTTGACACATGTTGTTATATGTGAATAAGATATGGAATTATGATGCATGTATCAAGATACTCAGGTGGAGCGTTGTGGTTGGGAGTTAAATGGCTTAGTGGACAGCTACCCAACATAACACATTCATAATATCCACAATATCAGATATGGATACCCCAGTAGAGGGGACTGATTAGTAACATAGCTGGAAGATACTAGACCTTGCTTCCTATGGTCTTGGGTCATGGGTCTTTTAAATGGTTAAGCAGGTTGGGGAAGCAAAACAGACATATACCAGACATTAATTCATATGGACTTGGGTAGTGGGTGTTTTTAAAAGTTTATGTGGGATGGGGATGCATTGGTGATAGGTACTGGTCAACTCTTCATGTGTTTGTGGTCTACTGATGTTTTAAAAGGTTAAGTGGTATAAATATCTACATTATGTAACATGAGTTGATCTTGTAAAAACCACCAATGGGGTAGTGTGAGCCCTGTTTCCTTGGTGGAGGTACACAACTTCTTGACATTTTTACCAACAAAAATCTGAAACAAGTGGGGCTGAGGTTCATAGAGTCTTGGTCAATGCACGATGAATCAAAACATGAATGTTTATTGAGAATTTACTTATGTCATAATATAAACTATTTTAAAAAAATTCACTTATGGTAAGGACATATTGGTGGTTTCTTAGTGAGTCTTGTACCGACAGACTACATGGGCATTTCGATGCGCTTGTAGATTTTGGGACCAGAGATCTAGTGAAGGGTAAGGGAACTATGGAAGATGGTTGAGTTGTGGAGTTTAAATCTGGAGAGGAGAAATACATACACAAGATAATTCCAAAAATGGTTTTTTATTTACATTTATTTTATATTTGTCTACTTATTTATACTTTAGACAGGCTTACAACTTTGTGAGCTCTAATATGTGTGTCATTATTCTTTTCCCAAATTTACACTGAATTTTTATTATTTGGTTTACTGATTATTATCAATCCTAGAACATGATACATAGGTTATAGTCTCCCCAAGGTTTCACTTGAGACCCTCTCTACTGGTCAGAAACCTCTTTCATATTGGGAGGTGCACAAGAGGTCATGTAGCATTCTTACGCCGATCCGGTTGTCCAATATCGATGTTACATAGGGTTGGTTGATAAAATAATTTAATAATTAAGACCAAAAAGAGGAGGTTGAACTATTATATATAATTTATTAATATCCATGTAAAAACCCAGGAAATTACTGACTAAATTGCACATACAAATTTTAAACAAAATACAACCCCATTTTGTTAAACAGGGCTTGATTCTTATAGTGATTACAATGAATGATTTCATTGAAATTTAGTCCCTTTTCCATTTTTCCATTTTTTCATGGAGGATGGGATCATAATTGAATATAATTAATGAATGGAAATTTATAAAAATAAATTTTAATAGGGACATGAGTCAAAAAAGTAATCACAGTGTATAATTAAAGATCCTATCAAGTATTATTTATTTTTTCTATTTTTTTTCATTTTTTTGGACACGAACCAGATGAACCAAATAATTCAAAATTAAATGATGAATCATGGCAATTATCTCTATATCCAATGTAAAAAAATATAGAACACACCTCACATCATCAAAACAGTTCATAATACCACTTAGTACTAGAAAAATGTTTGTGTCAATGTTTCTTTGTAATATATTTAAAAAATAATCCAAACTCATAAAATGTTTGAAAATAAAATTCCAAGAAAAATTTCCCCCATCAATAATCATTGAAGATACATTTTTTTAAAAATAATTTTAAATATTTCAAAATAAATTAAAGTATGAAAAAATGATATGAATATTTATTTAAGATTAATGTTCCTAAAATTAGAAAAAAAAAACAAAAACAATAATGTAATTTTTAATTCCCCCACATTTAAATTTAATAACCCCAAATTCAGATTAAAATTTAAAAAGATAAGAGAATAAAATCTAAAGAGAAATAAAGACACAACCTGTGTTTATTTTCATAGGGAATCCATAGATTATAATCCAAACTACTTCAAATTAATCATAGAAAGTAAGAAAGGAAATTACATAATAAAAATAATATAAAATAATGTGGAAGAGAAAGTGTGGTAGATCATGGTTTGGACCCCCCATGTGGGAGTTATGGTTTTAGTTCCCCTGGTGAGGTAGTTGCAGCTGGACATCCCATATCTAATGGTGGGTGTGGTCTCATAAACATGATCCACCATATATTATTTCTTCAAATATCCATGAGAATATTCCAATAGAGAGGACACCCAAGGGAAATAAAATATCTATAACTCCCAGAAGAGATAATAGAAATAATTTGATGTATATAGGGTGAGAAAAAATAATATAGGGATTATCCCTATTTTTTAGCTAAAGGAGTGGTTTCCACTGTTAGTGAATATAATATAATATTGTGTGACTAATATTATAGTTTGGGTTCAAAAAATTATTAGTTTATTATTTCTTTATTATTCCATAATCCTTATATGGATTAGTTTAATACTCCACAGGCTCTGCCATTCATTCCTCAGCACAAGAGACTTCTTCATCTTCTTCAACTGGGGCCTACAGTTGTGGTTTTGAATCTACCAAATCATAGTAAGGTATACCGGTTCTCAATTCCAAATTAATAATTATTGAAGAAAATTAAATATCATAATTTGAATCTCCCATAAAATTTTTAGCTTCCAAATATTTTTTTTGTAAGCAGGGATAGTGGGAATTCATTTTTTGATATGGAATTGGATCTTCATGTATTTATTCAACCTCACCAATTCCTTCTTGAAATGAATTTGGAATAGTAATTTCATTATTTTAAGTTGTTTTTTATTATCATTCCATCCTTGTAACTTTATGTTATCAAGTAGTAGTGGAAAATATATTTATTTAGTTTTCACATCTTTAAGTATCTTGAAATTATCTCGAAGTACCAAAGTTTTTTATTCCATTTTGTGAGAATTTTATTTTAGTTGACGTTAATTTTTTAAATTTTAGTCTTTATAAATTCCATATGGTTGGTAAAGTTATTAATTGGCCATAGATATGAATTATCACCATGAAATCCATATTTATCTATGAAATGAATATTATACAATAAATATATTTATTTACTATTTATAAAATTGTTTTTTTTATGAAAAATAGCTTGTAAAAGCTCTAAGTCTCCTTAGAAATGCCTCCAAATTGATGAGAGTAGATTTTCTTGAACAACTATTCAGTTAAATTCGTATTCTTTTAATAATTTACCAGATGTTTTCTAACTAGTTTTGAACTCAAGGATGCCTCTCACACATAATGAATTCTTGTTATCACTATTATAATGTTACAAATATAAAAATAACTTATATTGGGGGGAGGGGGTGTAAAATGACTCAGGTGATATATATAAATATTTATATAAAAATTCAATGCATGGAAATTGTGGTTAGAAAAAGGAATCCATATACTCTAAAGAGCTCATAATGAATGAAATCATATTTCCCAAAGCGATCTTAATACAAAATTCCATTATGTAATCAAGAACTATAACTCTTAAAATTCTCATTTAAATTGTGATTACCCCAAACTAAAAACTCAATATATAGAGATATCATATTTTGAAAATCATCTAGGATACCTCTTCAATGACCATCACAACCCATGTCATGTTCCACCATTTTAATGAAACCGATATTGAATGGAATGTTGATTGATAAATAAGAAGAAGAACTAAAATGATAGAGAAAATAGGGTGACAGATCACCATAATCAGTTTTACCATAATCGAAATCTTTTTAATTGAATAAATAAAATGAATTATTTCATATGAAACTCATTCATATAACTTCTCCCTTCCTTAATCAGTCGAGCAGGTGAGTTCCCTATTTTTATTGGAATTGAGAAGGAAACATGGTGGGAGAACACATAAAATTAAAAAAATGGTATAATGGAGATATCAATAATAAAAATTACATCTATTAGAACTATTAAACCATTATCAAAAATAAAAATCCAAAAAATGGACTAAATATTTTCAAAAAGGGTTTCTAACTCCTTGAAATACAGGTGGAGTACAAATATATATGGAGAGGGGTGAAGAAATTTCACAATAAAAATTCCCTCTAAAAAGGGTACGTCGTATCCCCATTAAATTAAAAAATATTAAATAATTTTCTAACTGAATGTTTTTTTAAATTTCCTTCTTTGTTCATCAAAAAATATCATGTCAATAGTGCCAATTTCTTTTGATTTATGCCATATTTATTGTGGATTTTTTTGGGCTGGAGACTATTTGAATTTCTATGTACAATTTTCTCCAGAATTTATGGGCTTAAATGAGGTAAAATATGGAATTTACATGGTTAAAAAAATTTCCCCTAAAATATTTTATATATGCATGTCAAATTTCAGAAAAACATGGTTAGTGATTTAAAATATATACAACCATCATCAAAATGAACCCATTTTGGGCGTAGATTTAAAGGTATATATGGTGAGCTAGTTTTGTGTTAGTAATTTTTGAAATTTAACTCAATAAAGATGAATTTAATGAATTATAGAATTTTCTAACTAATAAAAATGGAATTTCACAATTTCAATGAGTTTATTAAAATTTCTGGCTGAAATAAAAATTAAATAAATAGTGATTAAAAATAAAAATTATTTTATTTAAGAGATTGAGAACAAATTACTACTAAAACCTAAAAATGTAAAAATCCCCCTTAAAGTAACACTACGATGGGATTAAAAAATTAGTATACTAAAAATGATTTTAAAATATTAGCTTCAATACATTCCATTATGATGAAGGTTGAATTCTAAAAAAATACTTAACTTCTTTTACACTTCCAAATCCCCCTTCTACACCTCTGTAATCTTCACATTAGTGGATGTATTTATGTTCATTTTATGAAGATAATATTTATCCCCTTACATAAATATTTATTGACCCACCTAATAAACATCCATATGTATTTGATCTCTCTCAATCCTCACGGTGGACAAGTTAACATGATCCTTCTGAATGGTGGAATCAATGACCATGTTTTCATTCCCATATCTATTATGTACTGAGTTATTAAAATCCTTAATCAAATCCAACCAGATACTTCATTTCATATTCAAATATATATATATATATATATATATATATATATATATATATATATTTGTGAATATATATTTTATTATTTTATGAATAGTATATGCATCACACCATTCACTATATTGTTAATGCCTCTAT
Organism: Viscum album; assembly: GCA_963277665.1. Lineage (NCBI taxonomy): Eukaryota > Viridiplantae > Streptophyta > Magnoliopsida > Santalales > Viscaceae > Viscum > Viscum album. The sequence continues at coordinate 1,301,558,977 of OY728121.1, forward strand.
ATTTTAAAATAAAAATTTACTACTTTCATATCTAAATCAGTAGTTTGTAATTTTTATCACTAAGCATAAATTAGAGTGAGACATATACTACCATAATTTCTTTTTTATTGGGAACACATCCCGATCACTTCATTGATAAGACACTTTTTTATCAAAAACCATTATATTATATATAAAAATTTAAATAATGGTGAACTATCCAACCAAATTTTCATATCCATAAATTCTTATTAAAATTCAACTATACAAAGGAACCTGATACCTTTCTCAGAAATATTCGTCATAGGATTTTATAGCTCTAAGAAATTTCTCAAAAATGATTGATAATATTTGACCAATCCAATAAAGCAATAGATATAGGTAAAAATAATTTATCTAATATATTGTTTAATAACTTTTATCTTTGATGGATTTATCTTTATACCATCACATGAAATTTCATGACCGACAAATTTTACATTACATAGCTAGAATTCAAATTTCATAAAATTTTCATACTACTTCTCCATTATCATTGTCTTCAACACAATACAAAAATGAAATTCTTAGTCTTCCTTTTTCTTGGAATATATAAGAAGATCATATGTAGAAGCTAAAAATAATTGAATATGGTAATTTATAAAGTCTCCATTGATTAAATCAGTAAAGATTGTGTGGTAACTCATAAATATGTATGGAATCACCTTAAATTCATATTTTCCAAACCATGTAAAAAATTATTTGCTAGATACATCCTCCCATTTGAAAATAAATTGAGAGTATCCCAATCTATGGTTGTTATTGATCTCTATGTAGTTGATAAATCAATTCATCAATAAATGATAGATGATACTTGTTCTTTATAGTGATATTGTGATATTACCAATAATTAATGCAAATATGTGTTGACCTACCTTTATTCTGAACAAACAAAAGGTGCACCAAGTCATGATACACTAGGGTGTATGAATACATGTTCTTATTTCTCCAGAAGTTCCTTCATTAATTCCTATAATTCAATTTTTGTTATTCAATAACGAATTTTTATAATCAGAGTAACACTATGTATGTGTTTTATTAAAAAAATCAAATTCACAATTTAGTAGAGAACTGAGAAAAGCTTTAAGAAATTTATCATCATATTCTTAAGAAAGTTTAATATATTAAATGTTGAGTTCATCCCCAAAATTTTGCCTAGATACCCCTCATGATTAGGTATAAATACCCATATAAAGAATTTTATTTTCATTAAAATTTAATATTTATCATTTCACTAATAGATAACCATAATTTTATTTGGACTATGTAATATGACTTCCCTTATTGATAAATTGATAAGGGATCTATATAGATAATGCTAATACATGACCAAAATCAAATAATATCCACTAAGAAGGAGAATACCATGTTTTTCAATAAGAATATTTCCTCAAACTACTATCAAAGGGGTGTTATACATTTAGGATTAAATCATCATACCATTAGAAGTTTTCTTTATTATTTTAATATCAAAACATTGATGTCATGATGTGATACCCTTAAAAAATTACCTAGATATAAAATATTAGGTAGAAAATTATATAAATATGAAATTTAAGGTCCATGAGTACACAATATACACAATTTTCACCATTTTATTCATAGTATCATCATCTTCTTACATGAAAGTGTTTATTATGGATATTATGAAACCTTTTAATAAACATTTAAATTTTTTCCTATATAACTATTGTTTATCAGTGGTTTTCATAGGGTTTATCTCACCATTACTCAAAACATATCCTCCAAAAATAACTAAAACCATCTCTAATACCAACTGAGGTGACCCAAGTATAATATACATACATATACTATCATTTTAGATAATTATTCATTATATTTATTAACAATACACACCCTTTAACCATAAAGGTTTAGTGTCTTTATAGACTAGAAACAAAATAAATTTATTTCAGGGATATTATTAAAGTTATCTCAAAAATTTCATCTAGTATTTTAACATTCTTACACATATCTTAATTAGTTCCTTTCTTCCTAGACTAAAATAATGGAATTATATAAATGGGTGAGATAAGTTGACCAGAAAGGGTGAACATTCTAGATTAAAATAATATATCATATTTAATAATTAGTTGAGATGAAGGGTATGAGAAAAAAATAAAGTAACATAATGATCAGGCCGGAAGTCATAAATATCAAATCATGATCCACAAAAAAAGAATTGATATTTAATAATACATAAGTCATAGGAGTACAAAATATCAAACTATCTTGATCAATGAGTGAATAATATAGGAATAATAATTTATTGTAATTATGAGTCATAATAGTGTGGAATAAATATAATCATAGAAATCAAATTTCATGGATACCTCTAATACATTTATAAGATGGTAGGCTTGGTCTAACCACCCATATACCTTCTTAGGCTTGGGTTACCACATGTGCACCATATTCATATTTGGATAAAATCTTTTGTACGCTTTGAGATCGTGCGATATATAAAATTAATTAATTAAATATATGGATATAAATAAACCAATAAATCAACTAATGATTAAATATATATATGTATTTCATAATAACATGGCAGGATTCAATATTCCACTATATAAAAATTTACCTATTGAAAATAAATATGTTTTTTGTAAATTTTATCAAAAAAAATCATCATAATTCTATTAGATATAGAAAGTGGATGATATTATTAGATATATTCACCATTGTGGCATAATTATTGTTAAATTATATTGGCATATATGTAAAATAATTTTATAAAATAATTATAGTTTTTTTAAAATACAAGAAGAATGAATCAATTTTTTGATAACTTTTAAAAACATAAAACAAATAGAACAATGTTATTATATATTCATTAAAAAAGTATGGATAAATGAAAATTAATCTTGATAAATATTAATGGTCATGATGGTGGGAAAATTTATACAAGTTAGAAATCCAAAAACAATTCCCCACTTGTATTAGAAAAGTAAAAATTTAACCATAAGGTACATATTAAAAACATCTTGATTTAGAAACTTTTTAAAAAGTAAAATATAGTTGAAATTGACCTTAAAATCATACATACAAATAGAATATTTTTTTTACATGGTATAATTAATATTGATATGGAGATAAAAGATTCACAACCAAATGAAATAAATACGCATGGATTACCCTCTAAAAATTTGGTCATCCATTTTGAGTACCACAGAAGAAATAATTGAAATAATTCATAAAAATATAGAATTGAAAAGATAAGAAAAATATATATAGGTTTAATATAGAAATAAAGTAAAATTCCCACTATGTAAATTATAAGATAAATATTCTTGATAAAAACTAAGATTGTAGCACAAACCCTTACCTTGATCTTCTATTGAGTTGAACACACTCTAAAATAATGTATATTAAATTTTAGTTTATTTTAAATACATTTTATTATTATATTTAAATATATCTTACAATATACTAATAGATAATAATATTTATCAACTGTTTATTAATAATTCTATGTTAAAAAAATTCCGTTGTTAATTGTTTAATTTTCCTCACAGGTTTCAGTTTTAAGGTCATAGTCCTTATAACTAGTTCATTGTTATAGAATATTAATAATTTCATAAATATATTTTTTATTTATTAAATATACTTACAGAAAAATAAATTTAATTTGTAAAGGTAAAATGGAATACATCTTTTCTTGGAGGTAGTAATCATCACATACACATGAGTGATGTTTTCATTATTTGATAGATATAAATAAATGATGGTGAATAATCATTTCCCTTAATCGAATCATTATTATGTTATAAATATCATATATATTCATTAAATCCATCATAATAACCATCCACATGATTATTTTTTAAAAAATAAATACATTGCTTCATAGAGATAGTGGTTTTCATGTACGTGTGAGTGATATTTTAATTTCCCATAAGATAAAATGAGATAAATAAGCTCTATTCCATAAACATAATAAAATTTTAGTATACTAATGAAACTAATCTCATTTTTTATGTGGTTATAGAAAATGTATATATTGGGGAAGGAAAAATAAACTTAAAATAACTTGACTAGGATAATTTTATCTTCTTCGGTATCCTCCTTTGGATTACACCTAAACCTTCTTAGGTGTGTATTTTGGCGAAAATAATATTTTTATGATATGTGGAGGCGATTTTGGAAGTTATTTGGGATGATCTCGGTTAACATAATGATTTTTTTTAGATAATTGAGGAGATGATGCACTGTTTTATATGCGAGAGGCGTGGAACCCCAGAAAATATTAAGAAAATTTAAATATAATAAATGTATTTTCAAAGAATATTGAAAAAAACATCTAATTTTAGAAGATAATAAGAATTTTGATATAATCCATTCAATTAAAAGGATATGGTATGTGAAAAACAAAAATATAATAACCTAGATTTTGTGTCTATTTTATTACATTGGAATAGATATAAGGGATCAAATCCCAATGGACAAATCAATTTAGTTGTCACGTAGAGCCATATAAATAAATGATACCCATTTTAAATTGGGAAATTAAATATAAAAGTTTTTAATAGAAAAAATTAAATATCCTTCAACACATTCGAATAATTATTCTTCATATTTCTAGGAAAGGGAACCAAATAATTGTGTGATCAGATGCTCAGTAAGAGTTATGTGTAGTAGAAGCTATCATGTGAAAATAAGGCATAATCAATATGGAATATTAAATTATAGATTGAAAATTAAATTTAATCAATAACCTGAGTATTAAAAGAAACCATTAATGAAATCAATTATGTATCCTTATAGATTATTATAATTTAATTCTCATATAAGGAAATACATAATATTATATTCCAGGATCTCAGACCTCAGGATATGTGTACCATTAAGACCTTGTTTTAAAGAAGTTTGATTTATGGGTAGGTATATACCAAACCCCATTTAATATGGATAATAGTTTCTTCTCATGAGGTTATCGATACATCAAGTGTTTAATTATAAAATATCCCCACGTGAATCTACATTTCCAATATATTCCACGTATATTGAATGATTAATTCAATTTATAAACAATATGAATTATCAATAAATATCTATATTGGTTAAATAGTATGAATGTATCAATATTGTACCCACTCAATAAAATAAAATTCATAGTAAAAAAGTGGTGACCCCGACCCCAATAGACCAATGACGGTGCCTAACATTATTACATTGTCAAAATACCCAAGGAATCACAACCAAAAGGAAGTAATAGTTTAGTAGTTATATAGAACATGAAATATCATTGAATCTTAAATTATATTTGAATACATAATATAAAACATATAATTCCATTTTAATACACCCTTAATCCCATAGATTATACCTATATATCAATTATAAAAAACTTCATGGAATCCCAAGGAAAAAAAACATAAGAAGGGGTGACCTAAAATGCTCAACAATGGTATCAATACAATTGAATCTTTCATAAATATTAAATAATAATTTTGTAAATGAAAATACCTACAACGGATTCCATTCAATCAATAACTAGATAACGGTATAGCCAGAATAAAAGATGATCAAAAAAATCTTCATAAATATTCACACGAGCATGAAAGCGTAATCATATATATTATACTAATCAAAAAATCACATGGTAATTAATAACTAGTCTAATAATGTTGTAATACATGACAAAAGACATCTAAAATAGACCATCAATGATTATCTCCTATAATATAATACGTTCAATCCTTCAAGCCAAGAATATGACATTATCAGGGTGTTGTGCTAAGAAGCTAACAAATGGGGAATACATTGGCCATTACGCAGTCTAGATTGTCTCAAGAGGATTGTATATTAATTGAGGGGATATTATGGGCCTTTCACTTCCTGTAATTAGTCGATTAAATTTCTCATATAAAATGTCTAATACATAATCTACAATGAAATTTTAATTGAAAATAATATATAAAATGAAAATAATTTTCACTATTAAGTAAACATAATATCAAACCATCCAGAGTAATATAGATAATGGTATCAAAATAGTAAAAAATAATCAATAAAAAATTAATAAAATATGGATGATGATATCATAATAGAAGAAACTCAATAAAACTAAAGTTTCAACAAATAATTTTGATATAGATGAAAATAATTTATTAACATCATATAAAAATTTTCGAGTAAAATACTCCTTTTCACATTAAAAATCAATTATTTTTAAAACACTTCACAATTATTAAAGAAAAAATTTCCTTTTAAAATAACGATTAAAATTTGTAAATAAATATTCAAAAAATTAAGGTGATAAGAAATAAATAATTTCCATTCATTCCATATATGTAAAAAAATCTTCATGAAAAAGAAACATTAAAAGAGGATTTTAAAATACATTCTGCTAAAAATATCATATCAATTTAGTAAGAATTAAGAAAATTAATTGATTATGCATTTTAATTTTAAAAATACATTAAAATTATTGAAATTCAACTAAATATAACCAAAATTAATTTCTTACATAATTTTATCATATATAATCAAGAAGAAGTTTAACCTCATGAATTTAAATTGAGTTAGGAAATCACTTAAAACATTATAATCAATCAAATAATATACCCCAAAAAAGTAATAATTATCTAATGAAACATAGAATATCATGAATATGATGATATTCATGATGTTATATATCAAAGATCAGTAACTACACCCAACAGAAGGAATAAGTGGTGAATAAGTCATATATATCACAAAATTAAAACTTGAGATAGTAAACCCCATAGGTTATACTTCAATTTGGTTGAACATTATTTAACATAATTTATAATTATTTTATCACATAATTAACTCATTCCATAACGATTTTAAAATTTATGATATCATATATGATTGTTTTATATCTTATTATTACCTATTCATAAATAATATCCCAATATTTTAATTGATTTAGGTTATTAATACTTTGTTTTTCAAGTCAGTTTTGACTAATTAATTTTTTTAAACTTACATAGATCATGATTTTATAATATATATAATTTATAACATGATATAAATATCATATATATTTATTATATATGTATTTATAATAATCCATAAATTTTAGTGATGGGAAAATGAATACACAATTCTGGGAGACTATAGAGAGCCTCACATTTCATACATATACATTACATCATTTTTAGGAATATGTAATACTTTACCAAAACATAATTAGAAATATCATGTCAATTTACTACCTTTGGAAGCCTGGTACAAAATTATTTTAACTCGGTTAAAGATCATCAATTATTCCCACAATGATCTTCCCCTTAGTTATCCTACTTAAAAACAATTCTTCATAACCAGGGGACAGGAAACATGTGAAAGGTGGGAGCTCAAATGATCCGTAAGTGTAAATAAAGAAAATAAATAAGAATAACATGAACTTAATGGTTCATTAACATGATAAAAAAATTTGAAGATACAACCCTACATATAAACAAGAATCATGGAATATTGGTTGGAAGTTCATACGAAATGAATCATAGGTGAATCAAGAGCCTAAGACAAGAAAGAATAACTGAGGAATAGGACATGGATTTTGTGTAATACACATATAAATATAAAATATATGTCAAGGATACCTACTAATACCTTTATAACATGATAGACTTGGGCACTGACCTATGAACCCTCTTATTTTCATACTTGGGATACAACCTGTGTACCTTCTTGTTTTTGAGCTTGGGCTATGACCCATGTACCATCTTAATTTCTGGCATTTGAAACGATCCATGTGAACTTTTATATTCATGATTGGGATAAAAACCATACACCCAATTAATTACAGTCATGTGATAAAACCCATGTACCCTTTGATATTATATACAACTTTTCATTACCTAATGAATTTGAGGAAGATATAGGTCCAACCAATCTCATAATAAAATGATTCATACATGTGCCACAAGACAATAAAACATTAATCATATCAAGACCCATAAAAAGAGATGGATTTTATAAATATCAAATCATAACCTATGTAATAGAATTGGTATCATTAACATTTCATCACATCATAACCTATGGAAAATATATAGGCTTCATAATCATTTTATTAAATCACAACCCATGAAAAGTAGTGAGTTTCGAAGGAATATAACCCAGGGAAGTCAAATAATTGTTCTAATAATATTTATATTAACAAATAAAACATTTAATAAATAATATTAATGGAACCTTTTTCATTATCTAAATGGCCATGAGTAACATCAACAGACATCATCTTAACTGGAAAATATTTATGTAATAACTTTTAAAAATATTTGTTGAGGAAAATATCCTTCTTCTTGAAAAATAATCCTTAAAACATAAAAAATTGAATTTTTTTCATATAAATTAATTTTAAAACTAATAAATAATTCTTGAAATCAATTTTAAATCCATTTCCTTGAAAACAAATAAAAGAATATTGGAAAAATCTTGAAAACCATTTTCATTTAAAACTTATAAAAGTTTCTTGAGAACATTTTGAAAACATTTTTTTGAAAACCACACTTAAACAATGACTTTAATTAACATTAGTAAATGATTTTACTTAAAAATATCCTTTTAATCTTCTAAAATAAGCTTCAATGGAATTACGGTCATGACGGTAGGTAAATCCATACAGGCTAAACATTCCTTTTCCATTGTAAAATGTTTAGAAGAGTGCCTCGATCAAAAATTAACTAGAAGTTTCATTTTCAAAACTAATTTTTATAAAAGGTAAAACATGAGTAAAAACTTATTTCATAAACCATAGGAGAATATTATATTATTTTTAGAAACCTTTTTAAAAACATGTTTTTTACGTAACATAGATTTTCAACTGAAAATATTGGTAAATTCATACTTTGTTAAAAACACTATCATGATCATATTATGTTAAAATGAGTGTGAAAATGTTACCATTACATGAATATAATATTAATAAATATATTTAAAAAAATCATGATAGTTATTGAGTAATTTATCATAATATTTCATCAATGTTAGGATAATAATAAATTATCTCAAAAAACGATGACATTATAGCTATAAACCGTTACCAATTTGGTAAATTTGAAACATTAAAAATGAAAATAATAACATTATATGAATATTAAAATATCATTAAAATAATGATATTTATAATATAACATTTTAATGGTATTAGATACACCTCATTGAAAAATATAGGTGCAAAACATGACATGTGACTTAAAGATGGAAAATGAAGACAAAATTATTTTACCGATTTCATAAGTTTTGAAGAAAAAAACACTATGAAAGGAAGATCATAAAATGGATATTTAAATGAACATAAATAAAAGTCTAATAATAATTTAATACATCCATGGGATGTATACATGCCATATATAACAAATAGGGGTTGAACATGACTTGTGTCTCAGAGAAAATAAATTTGAGATAAGAAACCCCTCACTAAATAGGTAACTTTTGAATCGTGATCCTCATGAAATAATAGGATCAATTAAATATTTTAATATAATTAAATAACTTAAATTATTTATATAACTTTTCATAATGCAGTATACACACCACAAAAAAGAATTTAGTGCTGAATATGGAAAGTATCTTATGAAAAAAAACTGAGATGAAATTCCTTTACCTTAGGTCTTGACTTTCTTCATACACATACAAGCCTACTTTTTAATAAGTATAATTTTATTATAAAATTTTCATAAAGCCATTTTGATATGTATACTACTATATAATATTTTATCATGACCTTCTACTCCCCATTTATTACTAATTATATGTTAAAGTAAAGTTTAGAGTAATAACTGCTTTGTTTATTATATTTTTTTTGACTTGTAATTCTTGATCATCCTACATAAATCCTAATTAAATTATGTACCGAATAAATAAATTTACTTATATATCATATATATTCAGTATATAAACATTTATAATAACATATAAAATATATATATATATGTGTGTGTGAACTTGAATACACCATTCATGGAGATGACAGGTTGTACGTACGCATTAATGTTGTTTCCATTTTCAAGGTGTTTTGATAGAATGAAAGTAAATGAAATATATGTATATATTTATATAATATAATTAATTTATAATTATTATGTCATATATATTATATAATTTTACTAAACCTATCCTTAATACATTCCATGTAAAGTTTGAACAAATCACATCACTTTGGGGAGGCGTTAGTCCACACTTCCATACACAAAGTTATCATATTTACGCAAAATGGAATGAATGAATGTAGGATTTAAATAATATTTAAATAAGTATAAATAAATTATAAATATCATAAATATCAAATAAAAATAGATTTTTCATAAAAAATTCCTACCATAAGAGATTGTAAAGGTAAAATGAACAACATCGTATTGTGAGGCAGTAGTTCACTATACACAAGAATGGTAAGTTTGTTACCTATTATATGGAAGTGTGTGTAAGTGAAGTTTGAACAATTAAAATAAATAAAATATCAGTATATTATGGATAATATTGAAATTATTAGTGCATGTGATAAGAATAATTTAGGATGTGGAGAGGGAAAAAAATCTAGGATCTTGATGAATGATGTTACCTCTTATTTGGGTACCCCCTTTTGGTTTTCAACAATGGGCTTCTGTGGATGGATTTATTAAAAAAGGGGTGTATCAAGGGGAAAGGGAGGTATGTTGGTACATATATTTGTGAGATATTGGAAAAACCTAAGTGGTTTGACAGGTGTGAAGAATGGGGAGAGGTGGAGGCCTTTTATAGGGAAGGGAGAGGACGTACATGGCATTATTGAAAAAAAGTTAGTTATTCCCATGTTTTTACCTAAACAAAGTCATAAAAAACAAAATAATGGAAGTTTTATGGCCAAAATATGTCTAGGAAATGGGTTATGGAAAAGTGAATAAGTCATTTGAGCCCTTAAGTGTCTGTTTTATTCCCCTTTTAAGCTTAATTTTACATTAATCGCTATATTTAATCATTATTACATTCACTAATATTTTTTGTCAAAAATTAATTTGATATTATTAGATTGTAAATATCATACTGATTAAATCTATTTATGAACTTTTTTTAAATTCATTTCATATAAGTGGGAAAATAATGTTTAATGCTAAACTTAAAGACGTGGTGAGAAAGCATGTTTTTAAAGTGAGAATATCCAAAAGGTCATTATGATATTTTATCGACGTTAAATATAAAAAATAAAAGTGAAGTAAATTGGGATAATATATGTATTATTGATATAATTTCACTTCAAAACCAACTTAAAATATAATTTAAATATATAAATAAATTAGGTAAAAAATCTTTTTGAATTCAAATTCATTATTTTTCACTATTAAAAAAATGATGTTTCTCAGAAAAATCCCAAAAATTATCCCTAAGATAATTTAGACATACTAAATTCAAAAATAGAATTTATTTATAAATCTAAATTTCTAAATACATATAGAATTAATTTTATTGTTCTTCATAAGAGAACATGAAAAGTAGTTTATTTGAGAATATAATTTTTTAAACATATGAACATTCTAACAAAGAATTATATTTTTATCATAATTAAGATTTATTTATATAAAAAAATTATAAATAATAATTAAAAAATGTTTATTACTATATATATTATTATTATTAAGATTTATGTTAAACTATCTTTTTTAATTGATTATAAAAAAATGTTGTTTTGTATAAACTTAGCGGTGTGTATAACATAAGCCAAGTTAGTGTTATATATAACGAATTCCAATTGTATGTTTCATGTTGTTAAAAAATATATTGGGTTATTTAATAACTAAATATTATCATTATTCACCTTAGAAAAAGAGTAACTTAGAGCTATACTTCCACATAAAATAAGTTCTTTTAATAGATACCCACATCAAAAAAATGAACACTAAAACTTATTTTAAAAAGGTAACGTTTGAACCATAACAGTTACATAGAGTAACTCATAGCTATACTTCCACATAAAATAAAATAGGTGGGATGAGAAAACCCAATCGTGGATAAAAATTATAAATATTAATAGGGATTTATTGAGGCTATAAATTACAAACAATTGAATGATTAATGAAATGCTTGTGGCCTCGACGTCATAATTCTGGGATGATTTAAAAAGGCCATGAGTTCAACCAAAAGTAAGCGATTAATACAACCCTTTTTTCATTTTCCTAACCTTGAGAAATTATTTTATTGACCAGTAAAATAAGGAAATATACTAACTTGATTTATTTCTATAGACATAATTTTATTCATTATTTGTTCTTTGGTAAATTTTTAATAAATCCATTACCTCAAAAAATTGATTTCTAGAAATATACATTGATTCCTTGAAGACTAAAATAAACATTTAATGGATCATAAGGCCCATAAAATAATTAAAAATAAAACTATTTACCAATAACTATTCTTCAAAATCAATATGATTAATACATTAATCTCTAAATATAAAATGTAACACTACTATTTCACTATTAATATTTATTGATCAAATTTTCCAACTAAAAAATAATAATTATACATTAACTAGGAAGTTTCATAGGCTAGTGGTTGGCGTGAAACCCTTATCATCCTTCGATCATGGGTCTATGTCCCGTGACCTTCACAGTCTTGATGAGTTTTCACTCAACATACAAGTTGTCCTTTTTTAAAACCATATCGATATAATTTAAAAAATAAATGTGATGGATATCATTGAAATATGGGTAATTACTGAATATCCTTTTAACCAAGGTTATAAATACATCCTCAATACAGAAATAATTCATCTAAATATTAAAATTAATCTTTCATAAAGTGTTATCCTTATAACTCTTTCAAAAGTTGAAAATCCATAACATTATAAAGAATGTCCCGAAAGCATCTTAACATTGGTCCCCCTTATATCCCAATGTAGCTCTTGGTATTCACATTACAAAAATGTGAATACCCTCACCATATATTCACATGAAACATTGTAATAACCAAAATTACCATGAGTACTTTCCAAAAAAATCCACGATTCCTTATTCTGAAGATTAATAGATATATTACTCAAATTATAGAAGTTTTAAACTTTCTATACTACTTTTCAACAAATAATTTTCCAATTAAGTGGTAAATAATACTATCCCATTTACTTATTCTTATCAAACTTATCTTTATCCAAGTATCATTTTGTCAACATTAGGAATAAATTAAGTCTTACTATCCATTAATTAAAATATCGACATTCATAAATTCACATTACTATTCCATCAGATCATATAAACATATTCTTATAAATCCATAGAAAAAACATAAACTAAAAATCCATATATAGTTCACCATTCATAATTCTCGAATCCTAATAAATAAATAATTCAATCATTCCAGTTTAATGATGTGTATGGAATAGGTCCTTCCATGGTTTAGATGTAAAATATTATGTTAGGGAAATGAGTTAGGTAATTCCTATGTCCTCTATAGATAATACATTGAACTCCATGGCGATTCATCACTCTATGACCTTTTTCCCCATACAGACAACATTTTCTCCTCTATTTTAGTTATTCTTCAATGTTATTCTTTCCATCCTCTTTAAATGAAGGAATCTGAGTCTTCTTTATTCTATGTTTTTCACCATGTAAAAATTTATAAAATCCCATATTCCTCTTATTCGGTATGCTAGTAATATCACCAAAGATAGCATTTTTAACAATATATCACGATAGATGATTCAGAATATTTGTAATATCTTTTTCTCCAGTGATCATCCAATTTGAATGCTCATCAAAAAATTGTCTATCACATTCATTATTTACCCAGTTCCTTATGGTTCCCCCCATTTAGTAAAACCTAAAAACATAATGTGAGAAACAATTATCATAGCTGAAATCCACATAATCTTGAAAAATCACTTATTGGATTTCTAAATCATGAAACCTACTTCTCCAATCTACAGAACCATAGGTTTATTATAGGTTTTTCATATAAATATTGTATTTAAATACTTCATGATGGTTCAAAACGTTTTTGTGAATTTCCAATACATATCGCCCAGGAGTGTCAAACCTTTTGTGTAGTGAGGGTTGTTGTTTTGTACCAAGTTACGCCGAGTCCACTCTAACACACTTTGTCAGAGTTGTTACTCTTAGGTCTATATGTTCAAGATACACATCTAATTTTCATATCTATAAAGGTATTTATTCCTATGAAACCACTCTTTTTGTCCTTTACCCAAATTACATGTCATTTTCATAATGTTTTCTTAACCTTAGACTTATCATTAGAGATGTACTTAGGGTTCTCACTATGGTTTACTCATCTTAGCTTCCAATGGTTAACTAAACATTTTATCTAATACCAACTATAGAACCCCTCTCTTTTTATACATAGAAATTAAATAATTTTTTTAAGACTTTAAAAATTACAAAAATGATATTCCCAAAGACCGTGTTTGATTATTGGATTTGGAATCTTGAAACAAAAACCTTCTACCTCAGTGAAAGATATTCAATGTTTCTAAAAAATATCACCCGTCATTAGTAATCCAACTAAAAAAATTCTTCATAAACTAGGTAAAGGGAACATAATAAATGGGTGAGCTTGAATTATCATTAAGGGTAAATAAAAGAAATACATTAGCATAACATGAACATAAGTGTAAGAGAACATGATCATAAAATTTGAAGATCAAAACCAGAATATTAACAAGAATCATAGAATAAATATTGTATATTTATTAGACACGAATCATAGGTTAACCAGGAGAATAATCCATAAAATCATAACTGAGGAATAATACCTATAATTTATGGCATACACATATGAATAGAAAATCTTTTTTAATGGACACCTACAAAGAAATTTATAACATGTTAGGCCTAGGATATGACTCATATACCTACTTATTTTCAGGTTTGGTCTACCACATGTGTACCTTATTGTTTTTGGTCTTGGGCTATAACATGTATACCATCTTAATTTGGGGCTTATGATTCAACCCATGTGACCTCTTACTTTTAGGCATGGAGTAAAACCCATGTACCCTATTAATTTTAGGATGGGGATAAAACCCATATACCCTTTGACGTCATATAGAAGTTATCATTTCCCAATACATTGTAGTGTGATATAGGTCCCACCCATCTCATAATAAAATCATTTATAGATATGCCAAAAGATAATAAAACATTCATCATATCAGGACCCATCAAAATAGATGGGTCTTCTAAACATCAGATCATAACCCATGAAATGAAATTGGAATCATTATAATTTAATCACATCATAACCTATGGAAAATATATAGTTTTTCCAGTCATTTATTTAAATCATAACCCCAGAAAAGAAGTGGTTTTCAAAATCATATAACCCATAAAAGAGAAATGAGTATCATAAGAATAATTCCATCAAATGAGAAACCATTCAATAAAGAATATTAATGAATCATTTTAATCATTTCATTGATGGGAATGAGTAACATCAACTAATTTCATCTTAGATTTAATATAATTTTTAAATATCTATTAAAAATATTTTGTGAGAAAAATATCCATTCTTATTTTAAAAAGTCCCGTTAAAACATAAAACCATATGAAAATCATTTTCATAGAAATTAATTTGACAACACAAAAATAATTACTAAAATAATTTTAAAAACCTTTTCCATTGAAAACTTGTAAAATAATATTGAAAACATTATGAAATCCATTTTCTTTGAAAGCTTATATAATAAGATTGAATTTTTTTTATAAATATTTTTAAAAAAAACCAAAATAATTCAACAAATCTTCAGAATATTAGGAAAATAATTTCATTAAAAAATGTCTTTTTAATATTTTAAAATAATATTCAAGGTAATTACCTTCATGATGGCGGGTGAATCCAAACATGCCAAACATTCCTTTGGCGTCGTAAAGTAGTATAGAAAAGTGCCTCAATGGAAAAACAAAAAAATATATTCCTTTTTTAAAATAATTTAGTTAAAAAGATAAAAAAAAGTGTAAATATTACTTTTAAACAACATTGGTGAACATTTGAATATTTTTATAACCTTTTATAAAACATGGTTTTGGACTAACATAGATTTCTAACCAAAGAGAGAGGTAAATTTAGACTTTCATAAAAACAATTTATTGATCATATTATGTACCAATGAGTGAAAAAATGATATCATTTCTTGGATATGACATGAATAAATAGATCATAAGAAAAATAAATATATTTATTGTGTTATTAATCATCATATTTCATCAATGGGGAATAATCTTAAACAATCTCGATAAATCATGAGAATATAACGATAAAGCATTGTGAATTTGGTAACATTGCATCATAAAAAAATGGAAAGAATAAAATTAAATGAATCATAAAATATCATGAATATAATTAGATTCATGATATAACATTTCAAAGTTAGTATATACACCTCATGAAAAAATATAGGTGCATAATAATACATTTGTCTCAAAGAAGGAAAATTGAGACAAAATTACTTTACCAATTTATTAACGTTTTAAGCATAAAACCCATGAAATGAAGATAATAAAATGGATATGTAAATACCCATAAATAGAATTTTATGATTCATATATTACATCCTTGGGTAGTATACACACCATATATAATAAATATGTGGTAAACCTGGCTTGTGTCTCATGGAAAATAAATGCGAGACGAGAAAACCTGCACAGAGTGGGTTACTTTTGAATCATGATCCCCATGAAATAATAGAATAAATTAAATCATTTAATATAATTAAATAAAGTCATTTAATTATATAAAATTTCATAATGTAGTATATAAACCTCAAAAAATAAGTGAGTGGTGAATAAGGAATTTATCTCACGGAAATAAAAAGTGAGATAAAATTCCCTTATATTTTGTGTTGACTTTCTTCAAACACATAAAAGCCTCATGTATCAATAAATATAAGTTTTTTATAAATTTATAACAGAACAATATTCATATACATAATACCATATAATATTATTTATGACCTCCGATTATCCTTTTATTAATAATTCAATGTTAATGTAACGTTTTGGGTAATAAGCTCTTGGTTTATTATATGTTTTTTGACTTGTAATTGCTGATCCTCTTACTTAAATCATGATTTAATTATTTAAGTAATGGAAATGATGAAATATATATCATATATATTTAGTATATAAACAATTATAAAAATCTACAAATTCTATATATATGAAATGGAATACACTATTCATAGAAAGAGTATACTGTATGTACGCATGAATGTTGTTTCCATTTCAAGGTGTATCATTATAAAAAAAGTAAATAATATATATATATATATATGTATATAATTTCATTATATTATAATTATTATTTCATATATATCATATATATTTACTAAACTAATCCTTAATAAGTTCTACATAATGTGTGAACGAATCACATTGCCCGGAGGAGGCGATAGTCCACACTTCCCCAAAACAAGATATCATACTTAAAAAAATATAATGAATGAAGGTAGGATTTAAATAATAAATAAATAATAATAAATAAATAATAATTAACATATATATCAAATAAAAATATATCTTCCATCATAATTTCCAACCACAAGATTTGGTAAATGTAAAAAGAACAACATCGTTTCTTGAAGCGGAAGTTTTCCATACATAGGAATGGTAAGTTTGTTACCCATTAGATGGATGTGTATAAGATCAGGTAAAAAACATAACATAAAAAAATATAAATATGTTAAGGATATTGGGTATATTATGTAATAATGGAATAACAATAATCTAGTTGGTGGAGAAATAAAATAAACGAAAGGATCATGAGAAAGGATGTTACCTATTTTTTGGGAAACTCTTTTTGGTTTCACCAAATGGATTCATTATATGGATTTCTACCCAATGAGATTCTTCAAGGATTAAGGGATTGATGTTTGGTATTAATTTTAGAAGATATTGGACAAACCTAATTATTTTTGGATGTGTTAATAAGGGGGGGAAGTGGTGGTTTTTAATAGTGAAGGAAGGGGACACATTTGAAATTTATTAAAACGACTTAGGTTTTATAATATTTTTACCTAACAAAATACATCAAGAACCAACAAAAAGAAATAATGTATCTTTTATGGACGAAATATAAACATAAACTGGGAGTTGGAAAAGTTTCTAGGTCCTTTGGTCCCTTATGTTTAATGATTATGCCATTGTTAAACTTAATTTTACCTTAATCACAATAAATAATATTAATTACTCTCAAAAATATTTTCTGTAAAAAATTAAAATTTATTATTAGAATAAAAATATCATAATGGTTATAATTTTTTATTTCCATTTTTCCACATTCATTCTAGATAAGTGAAAAAATTACGTTTAATGCTCATCTTGTAGATGTGGAGTGAATTCTAATTTTAAAAGTCATATATGAAACATATGTCTATTAAACTCATCCTTACTATATTCCATGTAAAGTAAGAAGAAATCACATCACTTAGAGGAGGTTGCAGTCTACACATCCCTAAAAGATGTAGTCGTATTCCTAAAAAACGGAAATAATGATTTTATGTGTTATATAATAATTCTAGAATCATAGAAATTATAAATATCATATATATATAATATAAAATCAATAATTCAATAATTAATCCCAACCATTAATGGTGGTAATGGAAGAGGGAACAACATCGGTTCACTTAGCAGTAGTCCGTCATACATTGAAACAAAGATTGCATATCCCATTTGATTATAGTTGATAATGTTGTTTGTCATACAATTTTCATAAAAATTTATATGTATATTTAAGATACTGAGGTTATTATATAAGAAATATATAAGACTAATATAAGTTGTGGAGGAATAAATAAAACAAATGTGATTGTGGAAGAACGTTACCTCTTCTTCATTGGACATCATATAGATATAATCTTAAAGGATAGTGGGCTAAAATTTTCATACAGGCAGAAGAACTCAAATGTGAAGAGAGTGAGGAGAAGTGGGGTTTTTTATATTTAATGAGAATCGTGGATTGTGAGTCGAAATTGGGTGGTATTTATACTTGAGGATAAGTGGTTTATGTGATTAAATAAGGATTATTTTATAATAAAATTAAACCACAATGAGGTGGAATTAATTTAAATTAATCTGGAAGATAATTAAGGTTTTTAATGTTTTTTTTGGGTAAATAAATACCCCAAAAATATTTAATTATTTATTTTTTATGTATTTTAAAACTTTACCTTTTAACTTTATCCCTTTTTGTTAATTTAGTGATGCAGCTGTAAATATTATTTTTTTAAATAGAAAATATATTTTTTAAAACAAAAATAACCATAATAAATAATTTTAAACTTATGGTTTAAAATATTTTATCCATTTTTCTGAATATAATTTAAATAATTTAAAAAAATAGATTTAAAATTAATCTCAGATTCACAATGTGAAAACAAATTTTTAAACCTCAAAAGTTTAAAAGATTAAAATTTTTATATATCTAATTTCATTGTGAAATTGATTCTAATGACCTTAATTGAATTTATTTATATATAATTGAAATAATTATACATTAAATAAAATTTTAAATATAATATATCACTATAAATTATGTATATGAAGTCAGTTTTCATTTATCATTTAGTATTTTTCACTTTTCATCAAAAAGTGAAACATATTAGAAAAATAACTAAAATTCACCATAATTTAATTTTGATATCCAAAATTTAAAAAAATGATGTTATTTTTAAAATTAAAATAATTTTTTTTTCAAAATTCTATTCTAAAATTAGGTGGACCATTAAAATTTAGAAACATTACTTTTTAGAAAAATATTTTTTTCCTTTGCTTAAAATTGGATTTATTCTTCTCTTAGGCCTATAAAACTTATTGGATAAGTTTAAATACATTTTATTGAATTTGTAACATATAAAATTCATTTATATCATTCAATAATAGTGATTAGTTTAATTTATTAATAATAAATTCCATTTTGGGCATTCAAATAGTTTTTTTATAAAAATTGTTCCTTTATGTTTAATTGGTTTTAATTTTTATTTATAATTATTCAATAACCAATGAATTCAATTAGTTAAAATTTGTAAACTATATTATTAAATTTTATTCAATATAATTCATTATCACCATTCCAATGGCTATATGATAAAAATCATAATTAAATAATGATATTTAATCATTTGTTTAAGATCAATGTTTTATGTAATGTAAGAAATCAATGAAATTGAATTTAATTAAGAAAAGATACCGTAAAATATTGGGGTGTAAAAAATCACCATTTGAAAAAGGGTATATTTTTTAGCTAATAATCATATTCATGATATAATTAATGGTTATATTTAAGATAAATCTAATTTTTAGTGATCACAAAAAACCTAATGTTTTATTTGAAAGTTAACAGTCCCATGTTTAATAATAGATAAGATATGACCATCGGTTCATCCTGAACATAGGTTTGGTAATAAAATAATTTCTTTGGAAAAATAATGGAAAACAAATTTAAATATTATTTAAATATTTATTTACATAGTTTTATTTGTAAAAACATTGAAAATGTGTGGAAGAAACCCAATATCATACAGAGTTCCGATGATGGGAAGGACTATTAATGTTGTAAAATTAAAAAACATTCATGTGTACCTTTTATGACGAGAGTAAAAAATGAACCTTTTAGAAAAAAAATATAAAAATTTCATTAAAATAATTTATAATTCTGGTATAAAATAAAATGTCATTAATAAATTATTTTATTAGTAAAAACGAGTTTTGTAAATTTTTATTGATATATATGGTCATCGATGAAAAATATTCTTGATAAAAAAGATAACAAGTTTATATTTTATTTTAAAAAAATATCTTAAAAGAATTACTTGAATTGAATAATGAATATTCATGAATAAATATTAATTCATGTCAAATATATCAATTAGGAAGTATATACACCACATAAAAGAAAATAGGTGCTTTATAACAAATATGTCTCAATAGAGGGGAAATTGAGACGAAGTCCTTTACCTCATGATTCATCATAGTTTAATATGATTTAACAACATGTATGATGGTTTTACACATGATATTAAATTATAAAAATACCAAGTTCATTTAAAATGTCATTATTGATCATCATATAACTTCTTATCTCGTCTTTGTGAATAATCTTTCACAATGATCACTGTTTCGCGTGTTAACTGCTACATTTTCTCATTAATTATTTTTCAAGGAAGTGTTTATTCATATTCATAGGATATAGTTCCATAATATCTGGAATTATATTAATGTTATAAATATGTTTTCTATTCTTTGTCTATATTTTTGAAATCATTCTTGAAAGTTGGAAATGAAAAATCAATCACATCGCTTCGTGGAGATGAAAGATTGTATGTATTCTCAACGTGATGTTATCCATTCCTTAATGGGTAGAGTGTAAGTAATTAGATGATAAGTTAAATATAAATAATCAATATCATATCCTAAGTACTATATATACGCATTTTTCATTATTCTGACCTATAATGTGAGTCGGTGAAAGAAAAAAATGACATCGGTTCATGAGGGGAAGTTCTTCGTACACACGAGTGATGGTTTTGTTTCCAATTTTTTTGGATATGCAGATGCATAAATATTAAAAAATTACATGAATAAAATCTAAATATATTGTATATACTTGATATATTTTATTTTAACTTTTAGGACATAATTGAATAAGGTAAAATAATAAGTAAAACTCAAGAGATTCTTTATGATGATTTCCATCTCTTAGAGATACCACCATTGTATTTTTTCTTAAGTGCATTAGGGTCGATATTTTTGGAATAATTAAAAAACTATAATGTGTATAATGATGTTGGAAAAATATTTTTTATGTTTTTTCATAGGTATATGGATGAAAGTGGTGTTAAGAACAGTGGGGTGAAGTGTCCTTTTATAAATGGGGGAGAGGGCCCACTTGAAATTTTTAAAAAGAATAAAATATATTAACATATTAATCTAGAATATTGTCTCAAAAATAGAATTTTTTTAATTTTAGATGATTTAGTTTCTTTTTATGTCTAACCAATATGTATTATTCACATTTTTTTGGTTATTTTAACCATTATCCCTTTAGTTTAACCCCTGGTAAACCTGTTTTAACATTAACCAAATAGATCTTTTTTACTATTTTAATTATACATTATGAACATAAATTAACATGAAATAATTAAATATTTTTAAATATTTATTAAAAATATGGAATCCACGTTTTCAAATTTAATTTACATATAATTTGGAATTTAATTTAAAGTTAAGCTCGCAAAACATGAGGAAAAATGTTTTTTCAGAAAAATGACTTTTTAAGTGTAGAAATTTTTTTATTCGAAATTTAAATAAAAAATTCCTTATAAATATTATAATTGGATTAATAATAATATAAATGAATAAATTTGTTCATGAAATTATTTTTTCAAAAGGGAAATATGTTAATTATTGAAACAAAATAGACAATTTTCCATAAAAATTAATACTTTCACTGTTCAATGAAAAAACAACATTTTTAGAAAAATCCAAACAATTCCTACTAATATAATTTTAATATCCTAAAAATAATAATGTTTTTTTTATAAAATTAATTTTCTAAAATTGAAAATAATTATTTATATTATTTTCTCACAATGATCAACAAAACTCATTTTTGAATAAAACATATTTTTATAAAGAATAAAATGAATTTACAAATAATTGAGTGTTTTGATCTTAATAATTAATTAAAATTAACATTATTTACTCCAAAAAAATTATTTACTTGATTTTTTCTTTAATATTAACTTCAAAAAAAATAATTTTGGCTCTTCTTCATAACATCCCCAGGTTCCCATAGTGATTCTTATAATTTATGATTTCTCCAATGTACCTTTATGAATCAAGTCGTGTTATTCCTCAGTACATTCTCTTGGGTGTCAATAATATGTATAAGATATTCAAATTATGATCTATTAATCTATAATTAAATTTCTTGGGTGGTGAGAACAAATTTTGGGTCAAGAAATTACTTTCTTATCAAAAATATATGAAGAAAATAATATAGTGACCCATGATTTTTATATATAGATATTATATAATTTTTATGAATATTCATTACATTACATAAACATACTCTTGAGCACCATAATAGTTTAGTGCCTTTGAAATCATCTAACAAAATATTCAAATATTGTGAATGATCTTCAATATCTCCCTTAATGATTTTCCACTTTGGTACAGTTTAAAAACATACCCTACTAAAAACATTTCTTCATAACCTATGGAATGGAAACATAAGAATAAGAGAGATCATATGGAGTAAGGGTAAATAATGATGAATCATAACATGAACATAATGGTATTTGGATATCAACCTAACATTTTAAAATCACACTCAATAAATCAGTGATCACAATATGGAGTCATGAAATAAATATCAGTAGTATATAAGACATGAATTATTAGAAAATCATGAACATGAGACATTAGAGCCTAAAATATTCATGTGACATATATTTCTGGTATATACATGGGAATAGAAAATCCTATGTCAAGGATACCCACTAAGGTATTTATTACCTTATAGGTTCAGGATAACCACTCATTTACCTACATCAAGATTGTGATGACCTCCCATGTACCCTCTTTCAGGCTAGGGATAACATCCTTTATAACATTTATGCATGTATAATATTAATCCTTACCCAATTCATTTGAGGATTATATAGGTCCCACCTATCACATAATGGAAATAATACAAATATGTGTAACAAGACCTCACAATTAATCACAACGTAACCCATGAAATGATATGGGGTGTATAAAAATTACATCATATCATAACCTATTGAAAAGATTCATGTTTCATAATCCTTTCATAATATTCTAATCCATTAAAATTTATTGGTTTCAGAAGTTTGATATCATGGTATAACTCGTTGGAAAGGAATAGGTTTCATAAAAATCTTTCCATAGAATCATAAACTATATAGAGAAATAATATGGATGGTTTCCTTGGATTATATCCACATTAAAATATATATAATACCCAGATTTGTCATTATTGATGGAAAATGATTTTCAATGGATCATTTAAATTATTTCTTGATGAAAATCTCATTTACATTTTAAAAAATTATTTTTAAATTTAATAACATTTTGAAAAACGTTTTATTTTAATATAACTTTGAAGTCATATAGATGAATATTTTAATAAATGATTGTTCATGTTGTCAGAAGTTTCTATTCATGTCGTAAATGTAAAAATGATGATTCCTTTCACATTTTTAGTAAAATGAAAATGTCTGTTGTTTGGAAAATGATACGAATTTTGCTTCCGAAACATTTTAAAAAAAAAATTAAACATCAATAAAAACATATTTTAAAATTCACTAGAGGGTAATAACATATTTACTAATTTTTTTAGAAAAAAATGTGTTTAAAAAAAATAGATTTCCAGTCGAAGTGAGAAATAAAAGGATGATGTTATTTAAAACCTTTTCTTAATAATTATAAGAACCAAAGAGTGTAAAATGGTACCATTAGATGAAGATTTCATGAATAAATACAGGATAAGAAAAGTCCTGATAATACTTGAGAGATGGATAATAATATTTTGTCATTAGAAACATAATCATAAATAATCCTAATAAATGATGATATTGTTATATGAAACTCTTAGCAATTTAGTAACTTTTAAACTTAATACCATGGATGGAATAACATTAAAAGAGACATAAAATATTCTTAGGATGAATAAATTCATGATATTACATGTTAATGGAGATATAATTACACAACATGAAGGAATATAGGTGTATAAAATAACTTATCTCTCAAAGAAGGATAATTAAGAAGAAAATCCCCTTACCATTTCTGTTACATTTGAACGGTAAACCCCATGAATGAGAGATCATCCAATGGATTTGTAACTCCCAAATATTTAAATTTTAATCATCAAACAATCAATTATAGGAATTATTTTAAACACATAGAATAAATATGTGGTAAATATAGAATGTGTCTTACAAAAGTAAAAATTGATATAGAAATCCCTTTCCTCATGTCATGACTTCCGTCATACAGATTCAAACATTAACTTATTCGAGTATGCATCTTTAAATTTCACTAAAATTATTTATTTTTTGTTCTTATGTCAAAAAAGGCATTCGGTATTATGGGATGGATGTTGGGAAATGAATTTGGCAGGGAATGGATGAATCAAACAGGATTCAAGGTGTTTGGAAGTGAGGAGAGGGAGAGGCCTTCTATAAGTGAGGTGAGTGGAAAACCTAAAAAGTATTGAAATAGATAATTCCACCCATGTTTTTAATTTTCAACAAGGGTCCAAAGTAGTCCATTATAGAACCATAAAGGCTTAATGGTCTAAATATGGACATAAAATAGTTTTTATACAACTTATAGGTTATTTTTACCCTTATATTTTTAGTTTAAACCCCCGAAAAACTAATTTTTACATTAAGTGTAGTAATTAATTTTTACTATATTCCCTATTCAATTTTGTAAAAAAATAAGCTTCCCTTGTTATAAATTATACGTTATTCTAATTTCAAATATGGAATCTTTTTTTATAAATTCCATTCACATAATTAGAAAAAAATTAGTTTAATATAAATCCCATAGATGTGATGAGAAAGTATATTTTTAAAGTGAAAATGATCAAAAGTATACAAAGTTTTTATGTACAATTTCAATGTAAAATTGATTACAATGAACTAAATTGGGTTATTTGATGTATTTTTGAACTAATTATACTCTCAATATTTAAAATATAATTTTAATTTGGAAATAATTTAGGTACAATGACAGTTTTCAGCTAAAATTTAGTATTTTTCATTATTCATCAAAAATAGAATATTTCAAAAAACCCAAAAAAAATCACCCTAAGATAATATTTATGTTTTGAATTAAAATATTATTTTTATTTTATCCAATAAGTTTTCTAAAATTATCAAAAATTAATTTCTTTGATATTCCCAAATTATATAAAAATAAGATAGTTGAGAAAATAGTATTTTCAAAGTATATAAAGACTTTACTTAAAATTAACTATATTGTTATTAATATATTTCAATTATATAAAACCATTAAAATTAATATTTAAAAATTTATTGTCCGAATTCATTTCCATAATTTTAACAACTATGATATATCAATCGTTTTTAAATAACTATATAAATAATATGGATTGGTTTCATTAAAACCCAATAACGTGTGTAATACAAGCTATCCCAGTGCTATTTTTCTTCATAGACAAACATGGTGTGGAATATAACACAATATAAACCAATTTTTCATATATCAAAAAATGTAAAATTGTTTTTTGGGTAATTTAAGAGAAAGTTAATTTTGTATTTAGGAAAAAATATTACAAAGAACAAATCCAATTTAAAAAATTATTTTAGAAATTATGGAGGTATTTTACATCATTTACTTTTGAGGGGATTAGTATAATTTAAAAATGGTTGGCCCAAAATCCATTTCATTCAAGAATTTCAATTTTTTGATGTACTTGGGGCTCATTTTCCATTTCCTACGAAGCCGTATAACACCATTCCAATGAGATACTTTGAAGAAAATGTGATCTCGAACATGAAATTCCAAATCTTTCTTTTGGTAACCAACATAACTCTATTTTATTATTTTATATTATTTATTATGAGACTAAGTTCCCTTTTATATTTTCATTGTCTCCCCAAAATGTTTTGGTCTAACATTCTTTTTTCACAAACTTGATTCCAACATGTTGGAGTGTGACATCACAGTCCATATAATTCTTTATAAGATACCATTTGAAGATGTTAATGGTAGATATTGTTATAAGAAGACTATAAAAAAGTTAAATACAGATCCCACATACCTTTAAAGTCATGTAATAATGAACTCTTCATGTATTACAATGTTTTAACAGTCCCTTTCTACTGTCTATCAGTTTGAGGGAGATAACCGGAGCTGGAATAAATATCAAGATCCATAACATTTTAATGTATTTTCTGGAATTTGAATGTAAATTAGTGATCATGATTTGAAAAAAATTAAAATAAGTGAATTATAACGCCTTAAAACATCAATAATATAATTTTTTCTAGGAACTCAAGTGGTAAATCTTATATTATAATAAGGATATATTTATATTTTCTAAGATGATAAAAATAACTCATATTTCATCATTCTTTCTATGATTATTTAGTAATAAAATAACAATTTCCCTAGTAATTTCATCCCATTTCCACATAGGAATTGATATAGGTATAAAAAATCTTCATGGATATTTTCACTCAACCTTCACCTAGAGAAAAACCTGTCATATTGATAAGAAGTTTTCAACTTCAAACATTATATGATCCGACTAAAAATGGTCCTTCAAATACTAATACATCTCGGTGGTACCAGGGTGTATAGATATATTTAACCAAATAAAATCATCCAATAATTACCTTTTTAGACCAATAGTTGTTGGAACAAAAATCCTCCATTCAAATTTTTGTATTCTATCTTCTTATGTGAATTATTTCAAATTACCATCATTCAAGTATTTAATTTTATTTTGGAAATTATTTTCATCAGGAAGACAAATATTTACCTCTTCTAATAAATATGTTTTAGTCATCATTGGAAAAGTAATGGTGGGTCCCATTCCTAAATAATTATAATATTTATCTTTACTATATCCAGGAATATAAGATCCCTATCCATCCTCATTCTTTCTAGATCTCCAGGATCTTTTCTACTCAGTGAATCCACTACCTTATTTTCCTTCCTAGGTTCATAGTGTATCAACCAATCAAAATACATGTGTATCTTGAGCCATCATATTTTCATAAAGTAGAGATATTTATTTTAATATATATATTTACAATTTTATGATCAATATATGTCTCATATCTTTCACCATAGAGATAATGTATCCATATATTTAATGAAAAGATTAGGAGTACTAAAAAAAGAACATGATTTTGATTACTTTTTTCATGAGTCATCAACTATCTGGATTTATATATAATAACTTTACTTTTCTTAAAAAGGAAACAACCATGTATCTTATTTGATGCATCAAAATATATAAAAATGCCTAATTTTCTAATAGTAAATTCAAAATCAGATCATTAACCAATGTCATCTTCAATTTTTAAAAACATTCTTCATATTTCTTTATCTATGTGAGTTTAACCCGCTTATGTCATGACCTTCCCTAGAGGATCCCATGTCATGACTACCCTAAGCCTGCCTCCAATAGGCTAGGGTTTGGTGACCAGCACTGAGTAGTCATATCCCACAAATAAGAGGAATTAGCATTAAATACATGTACTCATACACACATATCGATGCCAAAATTTCTGAAATGAAAAAACAATAAGTACCCAAATTCATGAAAAGAACTATAACCCAAAACTTGAGTTCTAAATAAATGGTAAGTAAATAAAGTAAAAATACAAGAAAACCAAAAATAGTATGTAAATAAGTCCAAAAAACATGATTATGTGTTTCCTGCATCATCCCAATCTATGAAAGTGAAAGAGAAAGTTCTTGAAACTCATCCACATAAAACCATACTCAATTCAACATGAAGGAAATGGTATTGGGACTATTATCTGAAACTTCAGGAGGACAAATCATCTGTCTGGCCTTGCTAAGAACCGACTTGTCCTAGACCACCTAAGACTTCATCAAAGGGTTGATCTTCTTCAAAATACACAAAACGTGCGAGAAAATCAAATGACAGGGTGAGTATAAAAATACACAGTAGGACATCCTGAAATCAAAAAGGAAAAAATACCTTGAAGGATATAACAAAAATGAAATACCATAAAGCAAATACCAAAAACAAAATACTAGTCAACTAAACAGGTATATTTCAAAAACACTTATAAAAATAATTATCTAGATATACTCAGTCCAAGATAAAAGGTCTATAAGTAATTCATTAATAATTACCAGTCACACTATTTTTCTCAAAGCATGTTAATATTGGGAGAAATCTCTCCTCAATCCATGATATAATCGGAGACACTCTCAAAGAGGTATAGATCATTTGTGCCCTGCCCAAAGAGATCGTATTGTCCAAGGAAGATTATAATACACAGAGAATGGATCATTCCTAGAGAATAAAACTAACCCATTTTGGATCAACCTTCAATGTAGTAGATCCTACCAAGAGAATACCACTAACCCTACAAATGTGGTTCGTAATGTAGGGGATATTGCCAAGAGAATACCATTAAACCTACTAATTCAACCATCTATATGGGGAACCAATACCCTAATCTTAGAGGTTTTGAAAATTCCTAAAAACTCCACTACGGGTGATAGAAGATGACTTGAGTCCCGTGTAGGGATACCATATCTCTATCTTGGACTCAACTTCTAGAGGGGACTATAATTCAATAGTGTGTATATAATGTCGTACTGAACCCTTGATGAATGGACCAAGTTAATGCTCTAAACATATAACGGCTTGACAAAAAATTGGCCACATTATCTCAAAAGTATCATCATGTTTCTAAGGTCCCAATGTTATACATGGAACATTTATTGGACACTCAATTTTGAAGTTATGGAATTTTGAAATTTTATAATGGTTTTACTAGCCTATGGACTAACTTGTGGTCATTCCATTGACTTTAGTGGTCAACTACCATCCTCAACTTCCCCTTGGACATCGCAGTCAACCATATGGGTCCACTGAACCATGTCGTTGTGGCTGCGAGGCAGTTTGTGTGAACATGGCTCATGGTTGACAGTTGCGGTCGACCGTGGCATGGATTTGGCCCCAGTAAAACCGGGTCCAACTCAGGTCTAGCCTGTTCAGCCTGAACCACCTTTCCTGGACCACTCAGCCCGACCATACCCACCTAGCCCGACCCACCTTCCCTGGCCTGGCCTACTCATGCTTGGTCCGCCTGGACCATGCGGCCTATGCATCCTGACACTCCTAGCTAGCGCCACCTGGCTCAGGCCGCCTAGCCTACCTGGCCCACCAGCTCCACTCAGCCTGCTGGGCCTCCATGTTTGTCATGTCCTATGCACCTAACTCCTCATGCAGTTTTGGAACCAATCATTTGATGATATGGTCCACTTCTACCAGCTCCCATGTGGTTGACCACCACATTCCTCATGGTCACCGCCACCAGCTCTAGTTCTAGAACCTATGATCGTCGCCGCCTCGAGTCGCCAATGTCACTTCATCACCTCGTCTGACCTCCGTGCTGGAGTCAAGTTGTTGGTCCATTTCTCGTATCATCAAGTCACCTCTAATTCATTGATTTCAAAATGGTCATAGAACCATGCTTTTCGAGTCTTGATCCAAATAGACCCTACCTTCATTGTTGGTTTGCCTCTAATCTGGGGTGAATGATTGTGTTCGGAGCCACCCAAAAAGTCAAAATGTGTCCATGGGGGTCCAACAGTGATGAAAATGTTTAATGAGGGAGATAAAATCAAAAATAAAACCCTAAGGAATGATCCTCAGCAATTTTCCATGTCTAACTCAATCCTTTTTGGATTGAAGGATAAACAAAGAGGAATTGAAATCAATCTCCCGATGATCTTGAAAATAATTTACCATCACGTAACAGCAGCCGATCTATGATCCAATATATTTTTTTATCGGTCCATGTTCGTCGTATAATCTATGAAAATGGAATAAAAACAAAAAAACATGCACTTCCTCAATTCAGATCAATCACTGAAGAAGGACTATCATAGTGTTGTCATTCCTTGATTTATTGAATATGTGGTGTGTCGTTCATTCAATCTACCATCGTTCAACAATAGTTTCTCCAAAGGATATTTATCCACTAATCATATGAATTTCATGGTCATGGTGGTAACCCTGAATTCCTGATAATGACTTATTAATAGAAAATATGTTTGTGCCATGCAATAATTTATAATTTCTTTAATGATGATCACACCCTTTTTTACTTTTCCCACATAATATCCACACTGACCAAAGTAAAGTCACACCTATTGGAAGAATATCTTTATGATCTCAACAGTGCCCTTAGATTTCATATCTGGGCATGCATTTATCATTTTCTCACTTTTTCAAGAAAAATGTTCGCATGGGAAATTTAAACTATAATATTTTTCAAACAATTGTTCCTAGAAAATCAGGCATCATAAATACATGTATTCTCAGTTCTTAGTCTCTAAATCAATCCATATAATTTCTAAAAAATATTACATTGGAAAATCTGAGACTTTACGTTCCCCCTACCTTGGGGATTTACCTCCCTGGTAGCCAAAAACAAGGGCTACTCAAATAGATGAGGTAACTGAGCACAAATATGATCCTCCCACCCCCATGTGTTCTCTTGGAGATTAATATGCTACCACCAGAAACACACCATAGGAAGTGACTACTCAAGAAGGATCCTCTCGTACCGATCATTGATCTTCACTGGGTATTCTGAAAAAGTATCCCCATCTTCGAGGTCTAGCTCGACCTATTCAAATATTTGTGATGGGTCATGCATGAACCTCATTGGTTGTGACAGGTGGAATATTTCATGTACTCACTCTAATTATAGATGT
Source organism: Viscum album (assembly GCA_963277665.1). NCBI lineage: Eukaryota > Viridiplantae > Streptophyta > Magnoliopsida > Santalales > Viscaceae > Viscum > Viscum album. The sequence goes on from OY728121.1 coordinate 1,301,590,452, forward strand.
ATATATAATCAGTATTACACCTCAAGAGTTCAACACAATATCATAAAGGGTCTGATGAACCTCAAAGATAGATCTCCACCATGGGAAAAACTCCATAATTTGTGTCAAGGAGAGATCTAAAGGAATGCATGGTCGCCTTTCTAGAACTCCAAAGGCCCACACTAACTATCAACATAAGACTTAAGCCGATTGTTTTCAGTCATCATCCACTGCTAGATGTTATGTACCTTCTATGTATTAGCCCGCAAAAAGTTCCAACCCATGAGTTCTAACTCCCCTAGGTCATTCTATAAAATAGGAAACCTATAGGTTCGCCAGTACAATGATTAGAACGGTTCCATACTAATGGGGAAGTGACAAATATTATTGTAAGAAAACTCCACTAGTGGTAGGTGATCTTCCAAAAAAATATCCAAAATCCATCATGCATGCCCGTAACATGTTCTCTAGAACCTAAATGGTCTGCTTAATCTTGTCATTCGTCAATGGGTGAAACGATGTGGTCAAGCATAACTGAGTCCCAAAGACTCTTGAAATCCCTTCAAAAATGAGGATATGAAGAAACCAACATGATATAAATCTATTGTTGATGAGACTCTATGGAGTCGAACTATCTATAGTATATAAAGGAATCCCAATATCTCTACTGAACTTTTCTCTCGGATAGCTAAGAATTGTGCCGACTTTGTGAGTCGGTCAGTGATCACCCAAATGGTATCATACCCTTTAGGAGTACATGGTAAAACTATAACAAATTATATGAATATTCTATCCCACTTATATTATTCCACCCTAAGGGGTTGTGTAAAACATGCTGGAACTTGGTACTCAGGATTCACCTGCAGAAAAGTAAGGAATTGAGAAACAAACGCAGCAACTACCTTCTTCATTCATGGACACCAAAACTAATGTAGGAGGACCTAGTATATCATTTATACACATGGAGGTACAACTAAGGTGTTTATATGGAACTCCCTAAAAACCTCCTCTAGAAATGCCACTGGTACTACTGTGTGCCCTTTGAAAATAACAACTTGCTCCCCACCATTTGAATATCCATCGGGATGATTCCATGTGGACAACTGAGTATGTGGGGTCTCATAATTGCTATCTATAAGTTTTTCCTCACCAACTCTCTGTAAGAGTGGAGGGGTTACAACCATCAACTAGAGGTAATATGCACCATCTCTATACACAAAGGATATCTATAATGAGACCAACTTCTCTAATTCATCATACAATGACTACGAACTAGAACTCTTGTAGAGAGAATCTACAACTACTATCACTTTTGTAGGAGTATAAATAATCTCAATTTCATAGTCCTAGAGGAACTCTATCCATTACCACTATCTCAAGTTCATACCCTTAAGAGAGAATATATAATTTATGCTCTTATGATTAGAGTAGATTATAAAATGCTCAACCATTAGGTAGTATTTCCACATCTTCAATGCGAATAATTGTGCTGCTAGATCAAGATCATGGGTCATGTAGTTCTAGTAATATGGCCTGAAAGTACATGAACCATTATAAATCACCTCTTTCCCATGTATCAAGACACAACCAATACCATCCCCTGATGAATCCTATAACTCCTTATAATCGAAGCCCTCTTCTATAAATCACATGATGGGAGCACTCATCAATATGTATGTCAAATGTTGAAAACTCCCTTGGAAATTTTCCATCCACATGAAAGAATACCCCTTCACATTCAATGCGGTCAAGGGTGCTTCCACTCTAGAGAAGTTAGGTAAAAACATCCGATAGTAAAATTCCAAACCAGGGAATCTCCACACTCTAGTAACACTCTTGGGTAGATCCCAAGATAGAACCACCACAATCTTCAGTATATCCACTATAACTCTTGCTTCTGAAATTATGTGTCTAAAAAAATAGACCTCTCAAATCCAAAACCAACATTTATAGAGCTTACCGTAAATATGGTTCTCTTGGAGTGTGTCCAGGACCATCCTCATGTGTCTCACATGCTCCTCCTTGGATGCCAATAAAACTAGGATCTCATCAATGAAGACCACTATGAGACAATATATGTAAGGATGATAGATCTAGTTCATGAATACCAGGAACAATCCTAGGGAGTTTTCCATGTCAAACGAAATCAAAAAGTACTCATAGTGACTATAACGACACCTAAAATCCATATTAGGTATATCCTTTTCGCATACTCACCACTCGTGATATCATAATATGATGTTGAACTTCAAGAACCATGTCACCCCTTTCAATGGATCAAAGAGGTCATAAATCCTCGATAGTGGATACATGTTCTCTAGGGTCACCTTTTTCAGGCATTAGAAGTTGGCACATAACCTCAAGATCCATATTTCTTATTAGAAAACAAAACTAGGGATGCCTTTGGTGAAACACTAGGTCTCATGAAGTCATTCCTCTACAAGTACTTCAACTGTACCCTCAGCTTGAGAAGCTCTGTTGGTGCCATATGATATATAGGTGTATATATCAGTCCCTTTCTTGGGTGTATATCAATGAATAATACCATCTCTCTATGGGGAGTTAACCCCATTAAATCATCAGGCAAGACGTTCTCATACTATGCCACCACAAAATGAAAATGATGGCTTATATCATCCAATGGATCGAGGGTTGAGGTTGTCCAACTAATGAGTAATCAGATGCACCCTCCTATGTTTGAGCCCATATGGAACTACATGCATTTCCATTTCACCAAAAAAGTAAAACCATGTCCCATTACTATAGAAACACCACACTCTATTCCTAAAAGATTATATATGATCATGAACTATGGATATCCAATCCATTCTAAGAATGACGTCAAAAGGCCTCGACACCGATACCAAGAGCTCCCAACCAAAACTGTCACCTCCAAGAGTTAGGTCACACTATTGTCACCAGGGTGTGATCAAAAAATATTCTCCCGTATAAGTCTCCATGCATAAGGGTTAAGTCATTGTTTCTACCAGAATCTCTGAGTCCCAAACAAGGTTCGTGGAATGAAAGGAATTACTAACACCTATGTCTATAAAAACTATAAATAGGGTGGAAAAGATATAGATCTTACCTTGAATCATACCTGGATCCCCTAGATCATAATCTTTCATCAATTGGAGTTGGCCTCATTCCTATCCACTAGTTCCCTAAGCTTTTCATGGACTACCTATGGGTTGTTATGGAAATGGGTCGAACTTCCAACCCCTCATGACGCCCTGCCTGCTCCTCTGCCACATCCACTACTATGCAGAGCACTCGGTTCCAATCTCTTCCACTACGTCTGTGGTCCCTCAACCATCCTACAATCAACTATATGACATGTCAGTAAATATCGTTCCAGATTTCCCAGGAAGACGCATGTGTAACTGAGTCTACCTCTAGGATGACTAAAGTAGCCCCAGGTGCCCTTAACCACTGACCCTGAGTCCTATGGTCATCGCATGAAAATATTGACCTACTCGGGTCCTTAAGACTATCATAGGCTATTTATTGTCATGGTATCAACTACTCGGTGTCCACTACTAGCTCCCACTTCTAGTACCTGCTCCGCCAGAACTCTCTCTATGAGAAGGGCTCACTCAAGTAACCCTGCATAATTAAGAATTCTATGGGATACCACCAACACCTTGACATCCTGGCATGGTCCCTACATGCAGGTATGATCCCTGATGAACCGATCCCATACCGTGTCCATTGAGTATCATGAGAGGTCAATAAACATAGTTGAAAAATCCTCTACAGTCACACTACCCTGCTGCAGATGCAGAAGCTTCTATATGGGAATAGATAGAAATGTGGCCAGATAGAACTCCTCTTTGAAAAGGCACTCGATGTCTATCTAGGAGAGAGATTTCTCGCTATGTGAATGTGTCACCAAGATCCACCATCACCCCATAGATCCCTGAATATGACTCATGGATAGAACTTCCATATATTCAGTAGGTGTCCTCACAAGTAAGAAAACACGGGTGAGTGTCTGTAACCAATTATCAACTAGCTGGGGTTATGGCTCACCCTAAAATTTGGGAGGTCGATGCATTTGAAACTTCTCCAAAGAACTCATAATGTATACATCCTCATCCATTAGTTCTAGTAGTAGTATTTTCTCAACAGGTGGTGTAATATGTGGTAAACTATCAGGGGTGATATCTATGGAACATTTCCCTACATGGATGCCTCATCACTAGGCAGATCATCATCATGACCTTGTAGTGGAAACCTAGTTGGATTTCTACATGGAGGCATCCAGAATCAAAACAAGATGTACCAAAGTCAATTGAGTATTTCTGGAGAGTTGACTCAAGAAGGACATGTAAAACACAAGTATTCCTATATGATTCATATACCATTATTTTCCCCTAAAACAAATTTTTTTCACATACCCAGTCAACAAGAAGGTTCCTAGAGTCTCAGTGTGTGGATATGTCAACTTATACACCCTCACTAGATCCCCTGGCTTGAAATATGAACTCTAAACACTTAACACTATTACCCCAAACCAACCTCATAGACTCATTATCATAATGTAAGAGCACCCTCCTTTAATACCACTCTGTCATGACCCATCCTAGAGGGTCTTGTGTCGTGACTACCCCAAGACCAACTCCAACAGGCTAGGAGTTTGTGCATAGCATTGAGTAAGAATATCCAACAAACGAGAGACATTAGCCTAATGTAAATGTATGAATACAGACATATCTAAGACATAAATTATGAAATTTAAAAACACTATGTATAAAAATTTATGTAAACCACTATATCCCTCAATTAAAGTATAAAAGTACTGGTAAGTAAACATGGATAGACTAAAATCCCACAAAAAAAGAGTCTGTAAACAAGACCAAAAAAACATGGTGATGTGTATCCCACATAGTCCCAGTCTAGGAATGTGAAATTACAAGTTTATGAAAATCTTTAGTTGAAAGATTTAACTTATCCAACCTAAAGTCAATGGTACAGGGATGATTGTCTGAAATAGTAAGATAAAAACTCACCTGTCAGGCCTTATTGAGCACTGCTTGGTCCTATTCCACCTTGAACTCTGTCAAAGGGTTGATCATCTTTACAAGACACAACAAGTGTGGGAAAAGCCTGTGTAGGGGAGAGTATAACAGTACTAGTAGGACACCCTGAAACTATAAAGGGAAATAATTCCATGAAGGATATACCAAAAAATAAAATACCTCTAAGGAAATACAATAAAAAAATACCAGAAAGAAAATACTAGTATGATCCATGCATGTATATGTCAACCACACATATAACAAAAATTATCCAGATATACTAATTCCAAGACACAATGTCTATAATTAAGACACAACCAATTACTATCTTTATGATTCTTCTCGAAGCTCATTCATTCCATGAGAACTCACTCCTCGAGCCATTATATAACCAGAGACACTAAATAAGATGTGTAGCTCATTTGGACCCCACCCAAAGAGATCACATTGGTCAAGGAAGACTATGATACACATAGAGTGGATCCTACCAAAAGAATACCACTAAACCAATCTGGAACAACCTACAATGTAAGGGATATTTCCCAGAGAATACCACTAACCGTACTAAAGTAGCTCATTACGTAGGGGATCCTACACTGAGAATATCACTAACCCTACTATAGCGGCCCACAATATGGAAGAAGAAAACAATATTCTCAGAGGTTATGTTGATTCCATAAAACTGCACTAGGGTTTATAGAGGATCTCTCTAATCCCAAGGATGGATACCATAACTCTATCAGGGACTCTCCCTCTAGAGGGGACTATAATCTAGCAGTTTTTATGTAATGTCGTACCAAACCCTCGAGGAAAGGACAAAGGGAATTCTATGAGCCTATAATAGATCAAATAAAAACTCACCAGATTATCTCAAAAGGACCGTCTCATTACTAGGGTCCCAACACTATAGTCAGCTTATTGATTAGACGCTTTGTTCAGAAGTTTTGGTGTTTTTATGTTTCAGAAGGGGGTCACTAGCTTGTGGGCAGACTCATGGTCAGAAAAATGATTGTGATGGTTGAACACCCTAGTTAAACACACCTCATATGCTATGTCCAATTGTCACTATTTACTACTCCCCCAGTTACCATAGCCAAATGGCTGCTTGAGAGACTGTGGCTTATGGTCGACCACTACAGTCGGTCGTGGCCCGACTTCAGCCCCTCCGTCCCTAGTTCAACCTCTTCAAACCGACCCAAATGACTCAGCCCACTCATAAAAGTTTGTATTCCTTGTCCTAGCCTACTCACATTCAGTCCACCATACCCATTCCGCCTAGCCCGCCCAGTCAGGCCCACGCCGCCTGGACCGCCTGGCCTGCTCCACTTGGCTTGCCCTGCCTGGCCCATACTCGCTAGCCTTCCTGCTCTGCTCATCCTGATTTCCCTTAGTTTCTACCTCATCTAGTAGCCTCTAAATGGAATATTTTTTTACCACAATTCACAATGACCCCGCTGGACCACTACCGTTAGCCCTGCCCACTCCCACACAGCCACCAATGCCAACTCTGGTGTCGCCACCTCCAATATTTATTACCCCAGGTCTCCAATGCCACCGCCTCACCTCACTATATGGACACACAGGATCCAAGCTAGGGGTCTCTTACACGTACCACTGAGCCACATTTGATTCCTAGATTGCAAAATGATCATAGATCCGCTCTCCTCTGGTCATGATCTACATAGACCCAGCCTCCGTTGTAGTTTTTCCTCTAATCTGTGGGTCTGATCATGGTGAAAGCCTCCCATAAAGTCAAACCGTAGCCCTGGGGGTACAACCATGATGATTTAGAAGAACATGGGAGGGGTAACGACAAAGAACACTATGAGGAACAAATTTCTGCCTTTGTTCATGTCTGTCTCAATCTATTTTTTGTTAAAAGAATAAATGAAGATGAATTAAAAACAATTTCCTGATAATCCCATAGATAACTTCCCATCCTGCAACTACGATCGATCCATGGTCCAATATTGTTTTTGATTTTTCCAATTTCATTGTAAAATCTATGAACAAGGAAGAAAAAATAAAAAACTACATGACCTACCTTAATTTGGATTTTTCACTAACGAAGGACGATCGTCGTGTCATAGTTCCTTAATTCATTGAATCAGAGGGGTGTCGTTCATTCGATCTATTTTCATTCTCTAATGGGTTCTCAAGATGCTATTTCACCACTTATCATAGTAATTGTAGGGTTATGGTAGTAACCATGAATTCCTATGAAATCCTTTTTAAAATAAAAGTGTCACAAGATCAAACTATAATTTATTTAAATTATTTAATGATGATTACATCATTTTCAACTTTTCCCACCAAATACCCACACTGACCAAAGTTATGTTTCACCGATGGTAAGTACCCCATTCTAAGCTCAACGGTGCCATTTTATTTTTTATATATGGACCTAGTTAATAGTTTTCAAGTTTTTCATGAAAACCATTCATGCGTGCTGTAAAAAGTTTAACATTTTTCAAACAATTGTTCTAAGAAAACTAGGAAACATAATTACATGTTTAATTAGAACCTAGTATCAAAATCAATCCATAAAATTTCTAAAAAATAATAAACAGGAAAATATGAGACATTAAATCTTACGTATAATCTCAGTCAACGGGTTATCCAATTAATAATTTTTTTGATTTAATGGGTTATAGTAACAAGTATGACCAATGAAACTACAAACCACAGTTATGTTCATTGGTTTAGGAAAATCCTTGATTTCTATTTTTTTCAAAGGATCAAATGAGATTTTATCCTTGGAGACAATATGGCTAGGAAAATTAACTTTTTGAATCCATAATTCAACCATTTTATATTTCCCATTTAACTCTTTTCTTTTAAGAGTATCAAGAATGATATGAAAGTTAATTTGATGGTCCTCATATAATTTATAATACACAAATATATTATCAATAAATAATAAAATATAATATTCAATATATTCCATGAATGAAATGCACCTGTGATCCAAAAAATTAGAGGGGGTTTTAGGTAATCGAAGCTGAATGACTATAAATTTATAATATCCACACCCTATTTGAAATGTTGTCTTTATAATATATTCCTAATTTACTCATAATTTATGATACCTCAAATTAAGTTTAATAATTGAAAATATAGAGGTATATTAATTTTATTTAAAAATACATTAATTCATGGTGTAAGTAACTTGTTATTATTCATGATGGAATTAATTTACCTAAAATCAATGCACAACCTCATCAGTATATATTTATTTGTAATGAAAAGATGGTGGGATCCCAAAGGTGAAACCCATGGGAATATAAATCCCTTATTACTCTAATCCTATCATTTTTTATTCATCTCCACCATTTATGTGGTTTATTTTATATCGGTAGTCTTTGATATGGATCATTAATTAGGGATTAAATCAATGGAAAATTAAACTTCACACTCTAGAGGATGTCTAGGTAATTCCTCAATAAATACATCAATGTATTCATAAAAAATTGGAACATAATAAATTTAAAGATTAATTTTTTCATTTTTATATTGTGTGTAATCTTATTCCCCATGAATCTCATTCATAAGAAAAACTGTCAGTGGAGCTAATTATTACTCATATGATGAAGTTTCTCTTATAAAAACTACGAATTCTATATCTTCATCACAAATTATAATTTCCTTCTACCTGAAATTATTATTTTTCATCATATTATGAATGTTAGTCCATAACAATAATTATATCAAATTGTACCATATGTATGATAATAAAGTCATAAAATAGATAATGATTATGTTTCATAGTGGGAATATTTGAACACATCCTTCTTTCAGCTATGTTTCTATAGGTATTTATGATCGACATCTCCATTCAAAATGTTATATAAAAATATAATATTTTCTTCTTAAACTAGGAAGATATATATGGGTGTGAGGATCAAGAATCAAATAAAGAATTAGATAAAATTTAATACATGATTAAAGTACCAACCACTGCATCTTTAGTAACTTCAACCTAAGTTGGATTGATTGCACAAGCCTAGACTTCTCCCCTTTCCCTCTTATGTGGTAAGTTCCTGCAGTTCTTGGGACATTGGTTTGAATAATGTTCCATTTTATAACATTTTAAACATTGGATAATAGTGACATATTTCTTTCCATTATTTTCATTAACCATACGAACCTTATATTATCAATTGAAACAAACTATTAGGCTATTTATTAATTTTCTAGGATGTAATGTTCCAAAAAAAAATCATGATGGAAACAACATCAACATCTTATTATTATATGAATCATTCACTTTTTTTTTGGAGTTTGATGGACTTCTTCTTTTTGGTTTCCTTTGAATATAAGGGGTATATATAATTCATTCTATATTTTATGGAATAAAATATTATTTCATCATTTGATGTAAAATTTTGAGAAACCAGTGGCCTTCAGAGACTTTTATTTTTATCATAAAATAAATGGAAAATCTTTCATTCTGTATTAAATATATAATTTTAACATACTTGTATAATATTGTAAAGGTATCTACATACATTGTAACACTTCATAGTTCCTTTTTATTTAATTTGAGGAAATTTATCTTCATTTTAGATCATTTATCATGAACTAAGTATTTAAAAAATAATGGCACTTTAATATCTATCCATTCCATATATTAAATTTCGTCTCCCTATTTAATATTCTAGATCAACGAACGAAATTGATCAACATAACCTTGACTGAAATATAAAACTGGTATAAAATTTTCCTTTTCATTATATCCCAGATCTATAAATATCTTTTCAAGGGTTTTAATCCATTAATCAGCTACCATTGGATTTGTAGTTCCCTGAAATGTTGGGGGATTCTGTCTCATGAAATGATACAACATAAGAGGAATCAAAATATACAATAACTAGTTTCTCCATTAAATTAAGTTAATGCCTCATAACCTAAGTAAGATTCCCAAATATGGCCATGATCTACTCAACTTTAGCACCAACTGTATTTGTAATATCAATAGGAAAATTTCTACCCTAGACATATTTTTTATTTCCATAAATTATACCATAAATGATCTCTAGAAAATGTAAATAATAAATCTGTTCCATACATTGTCAATTTTAGATCATAATTTATAATTCTAAATCTAGTGTAACACTTAACATCAATTGAAAATTTATGTGTCATTAATCTCAAAATCATAAAATTGGTTTCTAAAGGAATGTCTTTAAATCATAAAAAATCCAATCATTCATAATTTAATGTAAAGATAAATTTTAATAACAAAATCATATCACTAATTAGTGTCAATACATGTTCACATTATGTTTACACTCATCATGCACCAGAAATATGGTTGAAATATACTCAAACAACTCTTTTTTTGGGTTTCAACCCCAAGATGCATATTTTACAAGACTATGTCCACTTTTGTTATCTAGAGAGGGATGTATTTCTAGTAAAACCCACATAATCCCTACTATAAATTTTTTATAACATATTATCATATTACTAGACATGTTCTATACTTTTTTAACCTAGTTATGTTCCTTAATTTATGTTTTCCTAAATATATTTGTCATGTTTCAAATAAATTTTTTTTCTATACCAACTATAATAGCACCAAATCCATTAACCCAGAGTGGGTGACTATTTTATTACAATGTAATAGATACAAGGGATCTAATCCAAATGGAATAATCAGTTTATTAGTCTTGTATAACCAAAAAATACATGATACCCATTTTATATTGTGAAATAAAATATTAATTGTAGTAATAAAAAAAATTGATCATACTTGATCTTGTTCAATGATTTATTTTACATAAAATTTAGAAAGGGAACAAAATAAGGGTGAGCATAGATTCTCAATTAGAGATATGAATAATAGAAACTATTATTTGTGAATATAGCATACTCAATATGGAAATGAAAATTATTTAAAGAACATTCCATTTAATAAATAATATGATCTTGAAACGAAATCATGGATATTATCAATGAAATAATCTCAAGGAGATATAAACTAAATTATAAATGACTAAAATTTAAAATATTGGGAATTATGAACTATGCCAACAAGATATATATATCATCAATACCATTTTCTAAGATAGTTTAATATATAAGTATATATACACTAAAACCCTTTTAATTTTTTCTATTTAGTCAGTCTCATGAATCTATCGATGCATCAATGGGAAATTTATAAATAAGACACACCCATCACTAAATTCAAAATGAATTATTAATATATTAAATTATAATTTCAATTTATAAACAAATACTCCTTATCAATAAATATATGTATTAGTAAAGTGTGTGAATTTAGAAAAAATTTCCCTAGTTAGTCAATTCAATTTTTTACATTTTGTAAAGAGTGTCCAAAATGAATGTATTGGAAAAAAATATAAATATTCTCTTAAATCATTTTAAAATTCATAGAAAATGAAAAAAATACTTAATTAACCATTTGAGGAATTAAAAGGACTTTGGTAATTTTATTTTAAAAATTTGGTCATTGAATAAAAAAAATGCCCGATCAAAAATATAAATATGATTATATTTTCTGTTATATATTATTATTGAAAGAATAACCTTATGTTAACTATAAATATTTATTAATAAATATATATTCAAATTAAATACAGAAATATGGTATTATATACACCATGTTAGATTAAAGTGGTACATAATACCAAATATGTCCCAATGGAGTGGAAATTGAGATAAAATCCCTTACCTCATGTTTCCTATTACATGAACATGATATAAACTCCCATATAATGGTATGAAAAATTTTATTAATTTATGAGACAAAAAAATTAAATAATAATTTCTTTTTTGATCCTCTTATAACATATTATTACCCATTCATTAATAATATTTCATTATTATCATTTATTTAGTTTTTAAATGATTGCTTTTCTCATGAGTTTTTTCTATGGAAGTTCCTATTATTTTTTATAGAATATATATAAATAATATATATATTTATATAAATTTTAAAAATATAATTTTTATTCATTATATTATTTTTTATTTTCAATCATGAAATTTGGAAATGGAAAATTAATCACATCACTTTGTGGAGATAGTAGGTCATACATGCACATAAGAGACATTATCATTTCCATAGTACTGAAAGGGTAAGAAATTGGATAATATATTATTTTCAGATAGAAAATAAAATTTTCTAATTTTAATATATATATATATATATTAATTTTTCTATTTTTATTACTATTCACATGATTTGGTGATTGAAAACAAATGACACAGGTTCACAAGAGAGGAGTCCACCACAGTCACAAGTGATGGTTTTGTTTACAATTTGATGGAGAAGGACATGGATAAATATTACGAAATTAAATCAATAAAATAAAAATATATGGAGATATTTTTATTATTATATTTTAATTTTTATGACATAATTTAAATTGGTAACAGAATATTTAAAATAAAATAACTTTGTTAAGTTGATTACCTTCTTGTGAAGATACAACCTATGTATCTATACTTAAGGGCCTTAGAGTTGGTATTTTTTGAATAAAAATAGATCTTGGGTGTATTTAAAGATTTTTGGAAGATATTGTTAAATTTTTTGGACAATATAGATTGCTCAAAGTGGTTAAAAGATGATAATTTAGGGGTGTCCTTTTATAAGTGGGTAGAGGATAAACTTGTAATTTTAAAAAATAATAAAATATTTTAATTTCATACTCTATAAAAATTGATCCAATGTGTATCATTTACAAATATTAGAAGATATAATATCTAAATATATCCAAAAAAAATTAAATAATACTTGTTTTAGGTCATTTAACGCTAGTCTCTTTATTTTAACACAACAAAAAGATGTTTTAACCATAATTGTGTTGATTTTTTTCTTCGATTTTTCATGTTAATTATAGGAAAAAATTAAAGTGTCATAATTAAAAAAATTTGATATGTTTATTCAAAATATGGAATCAAATTTTACATATTAAATTTTCATATGGGGTTGAATTTTATTTAAAGTTAATCTAAAACATGAAAAAAAAACTTTTTTCTGAAAAATAACAATTTAGGTATAAAAATATTTTTATACAGAATTAATATATAAAATTAATTCAAAATAAAATAATTGGATTATAAATAATATAATTGAATTAATTTTTCATAAAACAATTTTAAATCAAAATGTAACTTTGTGAATTCTTGAAGCGAACAATCATTTTTTCCATAAAATCTGTATTTTTCAATATTCATTGAAAAATCAAAATTTTTAGAAAAATCATAAAAATTCATCCTAAGGTAATTTTTATTTTATAGTTTAAAAAATGAATTTAAATTTATCAAATTAATATTATAAAGTTTTTAAATATTGATTATATTATTTTCTCCCAATTGCTAGTAAAGATCAAATTTGAAGAAAGTATATTTTTATGAAGAATAAAATTACATTACAAAAAATAGAGTGTTGATATACTAAGAATTAATCAATAATTTTTTTGGAATATGGACTTAATATAAAATTCATAATTTTATTATTCCTATTCATACTCACCAGTTGATTGTATATGTTATAACAGTTCAATTTATATAATAATATTTCATGGTTCATTTAAACTCTGTGTTGCATGTCATATACACTATCAAATATAATGTTCTTTTAAAATGTTGGTATATTAAATGTAATAATATTTTGAAATATTTGAGGACATATACCGTAGTTTTAACACGTTTCAACCATTTTATCCTTAAATTTGATAACTTTTATTATATTTTAATAACTATTTTTATGAGTAAAAATAAAATTGAGATTGTAACGAAATTTAGAAATAATTATTATAAATATGACATCAAATTTATGAACCTCAATTTCAGAAGAAGGAAGATATTTTATCTAATATTCAAACCTAACATGAATAAAAATAATGTTCAGAAAAAAATGAATCTTAAGGAATAAAAATTATTTATTCTCATTACATACATATTAATAACCATTAGAATAATGTTAAATTATTTTATTGAATATATTATCTACAAATTTAATTAAAAGAATTCACGAATTATAATTCCTCATAATATAAACAACACATAATTACATGATTTATAATAAGGGTTTCACTTTTATAAATTTATACTATCTTTTATATTTATATTTTAAGTGTATTTAGAAAAGTGTTACATTACACAAGGAACACTGTAATGTAGTATCTATTTTATCAATAGAACATTACTCATAAATTTATACTAATGTTTCATTAAAAAAATTATTCATATTTGACGATGTGTCGCCATGGGGTAATTATTAACATTTTTAAAGTTTCCACATATACTTTGATCTATTAAAAAACATTTGAAATGAAGGTATGAGAAAAACAATCTTGGTAAGGGAAATAAAAATAAAGAAAACCCCATTAGTCCACTAAAAACTATAAAACCTATTATATTTTTTGCCTTTTCATTATAATATTTTGATCAGATAAATGAAATACATCCCTATGATTGAATCATACAACACTTAGTAAAAACAATTTAAACCCATTAGAAATAATATGAAAAGTGATGTTTTGTAGGATCTCTCAACCACTGATAAGGGTGGTAGAATCAATGGTTGTCTTTTTACAAATTCTGAACATTATGAAATTTAACCCCTGCAACTTAGTAGAGTTATCTTATTATTAAATTTTTATAATAATATTAGAATCATGAAAATTTAGTAATGTTAACAAGGTATATAAGATTTAAATGGTTAAACCTTAAAGTGAGAACCCATATCCTTTCCATTTCCACTCTTATGGGTCTATTAAAATTCACTATTATTAACAAGTGAATAATACATTTGTGATAACTCTAATTAGAAACATTATATCTCCCAATAGGAAATATTATACTAAATCACCCCCTTTATAAATTTATCTTTCAAAACATTGAGTCACAACACAAGTTTGCGACTTTGTGAAATTAGATACAATAAAGGTACTTCTGGAAACGCGTTGTGATTTACCTACATCTGATAGACCTACATCTAATGGCCTCCAATCGATGAACCTTTTCGGAATAATTTCCTTTTAAAAAATATGAATTATTTTTTATTCAAAAAATAATATTACTTTTAGAAACTCTACTCAATTACTTATTCAAATTTTTCTTAGACCAATACACTATACTGATATTCTAAACATAGACTCAATCTGATAATCTGATTAGTTGCATTATTATGCCTAGAACATTACTTCAACATGAAACTCATTTTCCATTGAAAACTCACTCTAACACTGACTCTACAGCACTTAGATTAATTTCATGTTTGAACAATTTCTCATATGATGTACTTTTCATCTCTATTTGTAGGTACTGCAAAATATAATAGGTGGGAACCCAATTTTCCTTTCCTACTTACTGAAATTCATAAATTTTGAATTTCACGCTCATTTGAATTTTTTTGTGATTATTCTAGACCCATATCAACTCTTTTAGTGTCTTCTCTAATATTTTTTAATATTCTCAAATTCTCCAGTGTTCTAACAATCATTTAGGTTCCTTAATCTTGATGTTTAATTAACACTTTGTAACACCATGATACTTTGTGAAATATTTTTTTCAGTTAGAAATTATCTTTATTATATATTCCTTAAATGAAAATTTTTATTCCTTTTATAAAAAGAAACACCAAGTTAAGTTCATGCTACATGAAAAACTAGTTTAACTTATGTTATATAAAACAACATGTAAATAATGAACTATATTCTATACCAGATTATCTTTCATTATAACTGGTATTAAGTTTCAATGAAACCACAACATAATATTAATATAGTTATCTAAACTAGGCCATTATAACCTATCCATTAAACATAGTTAAATGAATAGTTATATATTATTTTTAAATATTAATTATAATGATTTTACTTAAATTAATCCTATTTATAACAAAATATTAAATTTTCGATAAAGTCTTTAAATGATTTTAAAATACTATTTTCTAAAAAAATTGGTTTTTATTCCTTTTGGGAACTATAAGGAAACTAATTTATACCATTATGAAAAATTAATTTGACAAAATCAATATTATTATTGATTTTCTATATTGAAATTAACTTAGCTTTATTTTAAGAGATTTTTCTGAAATATTTCAATTTTTATATGAATAAGAAAAAATACTGAATTTTAATTGAGAATTTTCATTTAATATAAATTTATTACAAAGTTAAAATATATTTTATGTTAGTTTTAAAGAATAATTATTTCGAAAATACATCTATTAAAAGCCCACTTTCACATAAAATCTGATGGATTAATATTAAACTTATCTCTTCAACTTATGTGAATGGAATCTAAAAAAAATGGATTCCATTTTTTAATTATAACAATTTACAATTTATAATATAGTCAGAATTATTTTTTACCAAAAATTAATAGCGAATAGAGTAAAAATTAATTACTCAGGTTAAGGTAGGAATAGTTTTACATGGGGTTTAACTGAAAATATAAGTATACAAATAAGATATAAACTTGTATAAAATCTATTGTATAGACATATTTCAACCATTTCACAGCTATGGTTTGAGAATAACCTTATTTTTAACTTTTTCACTTGAAAAATGTTGGGTAAATTCTCTCTTTCAGAAATCTATAATTTTTTCACACACCTCACATGTAAAAGGCTACCACTTTCCTCCCTTCCTCACACCTTCACTCCTATTTGGTTCTTCCAGGCCATGCCCAAATCATTTCCCAACATCACTTTCATCATCCAAAAAACCATATTTTCATATAAATCCAACCAAGAAATTATTTTAGTGAAAACCTAAATAGGATATCCATAGAATAAGAGTTTTGAATGACTATGATGGAAGTCAATACCTATTGTAAGGGATTTCTTTCTCACTTTTTTCTGTTGCGAGACAAAAGAAAAATTAATGAGATCTTTCTTCAATTTTGTGTATAAAGTTCCCAAGAATTTATTTTGTGATGATTAAAATTAAAATTATTAATAGTTACATTTATATTTTGGGATTTCTATTTCACGGGGATTCATGTTTAAAAGTTTCCAAAATGGTAAGGTCGTTTTGTCTAAATTTTTCTTTATTTGAGGTGTATCTTAATTTATGAACCTATATTATTTTTTTGAGGTGAACATAAAAACCCTTTGACATGTAATATCATTAAATTATTCATCCTTATTAAATTTTATGTTTCATTTAATATTTTATTTCATGTAGTTTATATATTAAAGTTACCAATGTGGTAAGAGTTTTATGTTAAAATCACATCATTATTGGGGTTGTTTAGGATCAGGTTTCTGATGTAAAAAATATAATGAAACATATCTCAAGAATTCTAGTGGATTTTACTATCCTATGTATATTTATGATATCTATAAATAATTGTATCATTTTACCACAAATTGTTACTTATAATTATTAAGATTTTTTTAATAAATTATAAATTCATTCATCTCTTTGTTTGTAAATATATTTTACTCCCAAACAATAGTTTCTTAAAATAATTTCAAATTTTTTTATTACTATCTTATTATTTTTGAATTAAATTCTTACCCGCATTTCAAATTTTGTGAAATTTTTTTGAGAGTAATATTCATGCCATTTTCGAAACAATCCATGTTTGGATTTTACTGAAAATATAAAAGGAATCTTAGTTTTAACATGTAGACCATGAACTAGATCTTTTGACATCATGATGAATCATTTCATTGAAGCTCACTTAATATGTTTACAATTTTATCCTAAAATAAAAAAAAAATCAAAAGGTTTTATGTTTAAAAAAATAATTTTTCAAAGTAGAATGGATATTTTCATCAAGAATGGTTTTAGATAATCAATTCAATATTTAATTCCATCTAATATGACATATATTTTAGTTATATATTCCATATTGGGCATATGAACCAAGTATACCATTAATTTATTTCCCTGAATGGTTTATATTTTTTATAGAAAAATGTTAATGAAACCCATTCCTTTCTCAGGTGTTATACAATGATATGAAAGTTATGAAACCCATTCCTTTTTGAAGTGTTATTCTATGATGAAAAGATTATGAATCCTATCTCTTTTACATAGGTTATGATATGATTAAATGATTATGAAACCCAACTAATTTAATGGGATATAATGGGATGGATGTTATGATCTTGGGGCACACATGCATATGATATTTATTATGTTACAGGTGAGACCTATATCTACCTCCAATGCATTGGGTAACTATTAATTTTATATAATCTCAAAGGGTAGACTAGAGGTCATGCAAAGCCATAAAGGGGGTACATGAGAGATCATTCAATGCCCGAAGAAGGTACAATGGTGGTATGACCAAGCCTATCATGTTATTAATTTCTTGGAGGGTATTCCTGATATAGGACATACAATTCCCATGTGTTTGGGAAAAATTATTGTATTATGATAAAGTTATACTCTCATGTATGATTTTCTTGATTTCTTAATTATTCATGTCTTATGAACTTCCAATATTTGCAACATGATTCTATAAAATTTTCTTTGACATAAAATGAATGATTTTAAAATGTTATTATCATATCCTCATATCCTTATGCTCATTTTATGCTCGTGTATTTCCCTTGTTTACCCATACTGATCATATGAGCTCACCCTTTCTTATGATTCCTTTTCCTAGGTTATGAAGCAAGATTTTGATGAAGAGTAATAAAGGGGAATATCACTTAGGGACATGTTTATATTATTTTAGAAGATTAGAATATTGTGATTCATGTTTCCAAAGGCACTAAACTATTATGATCCTCAGGAGTGTGTTTTTGTAATTTAATGAATATTCATAAAAATAATGTTGCAATATAAATGTATGAAAATATTGGGTCCTTATAGTTTGTATCAGAGGAAATGTTAAATTAAACTTTAGAGAGTAGGATGAGATAACTTTAGTGAAATACCGAGGGATATTTCTAAGTATATCTCTTCATATGTCTTAAAGGAAATATATAAGGATGAGTAAAACTATAGAAAAATAACCTGTAATTTTGGTCAAGGATAGAGTGTGCGTTACCAGGAAATACATCCCGATGTGGATAAAAAATTAGATGTTTAGGTGGTACATATTTACCTAGGGGAAACAATTCTAAAATAACTATATTGATCTAGATTTTATCAAGATCTAGTGCATGACAATGAGGCTCGCTACACACCTGGTTTGACTCTCCCAAGGGACATGTTTCATAAATTCATCAACTCTTTATGAACCATCATGAAGGATTTAAAAGGAAGATGACAATGAATGACCAACGATAATCCTAAGGTGTCATATATTATAGAAAATAATTTGTCACACTTTATATAAACTATAAGTGTTTTTCATGATTATCTGGTTCCTACTTATGATCATTATTTCTTATGTTATGTTTCTTAGTTTTACTCAATGGATGAAACTCTAAGTGACCACAGAAATGATGAATGTGACAAACCATGCAATATTTTTATTTTTGAGAATCCAAATTTTACGGGATTAGGAATACAAAATTATGTTTCTTTTCTCACTCATCCTTTTCAATTTATGAATCTTGTTGTAATTACAAATGAGAAAATGAGGGAACATAATTCTTTTGATTCCTTCATGATATAATGTTTAACTCCTCTTGGTGGGCATTTTGATCCACTAATTTCTGAACTATGTATTGATACTACTAAAAATATATTTTATGTTCTCCAGTTTTGGTATCATGTAAAATTCATTCTATTTGTCTACTATTTGGAAGGTGAATCAGATCAATGGTAGACACTGGTCAAGAATATGAGGAAAGATGATGAAATTGAGCCCATGGATTGGGATGAGTTAAAGAATTTTTTTTCAATAATTAAATTCCTAGAATTATTTATATGTAGATGGAGGTGGTGTTCCTTGAGGTAAAACAAAAGAATGATGAATCAGATGTTACCTATTAGTCAAAGTTTTTAGGACTTGTGAGGTACGCTTCTAGTATTATCGTCAAACCTGATAACAAAGTTGATTAATTCTTCTATTGATTAATACCATTTCTCCAAATGTAATTATCCATAAGAGACTTTTATACCTATGATTATATTTTTCTATGATCTATCATAGATGAAATGGAGGTTAGAGTTATATATCAACCTCATGATTTTGACAAGAAATCAAAGATGGAGTTCAAAGGAAAATATAAGAACCACAGAGAGAAGAAGACGAGTTTCCTTTATTCTTGATGTGTGGGGTGAAGAATGGTGGGAGTTTTCTTAATTAGACTAGAAAACATTTTGTTTTGTAAAGGATGTTAATCGAATGGATGAATACTAAAGTAGATAGAAAACATTATCTAATGATGAGAATAATGGGAAAGCCCCACATAATGTACCTCCCACACTTCATTGTTTCAATTATAAGTAGTTTTTGAATTATGAAAATAAGTTCCCCAATGTAATGGATGTTGTGGATTATAATCCATAATAACCATTTAATCAAAATGAAAAATGGAGATTTTATGCTATCATAATGGATGAAGTGAACCATTATAATTATAGAACACTTATCCTTCCCTCCTTAGTTTGGAATTCCATGCTTGTTTTTGTATGAATAATCAGAATGAAAATATTATTGTTCACACTTTTGTGATATTTTATTTTGTTATCTAAATGGATTCTAGAATAATGAAATCACATATTCTTTTCATACCGGGAAGAACCCAACTTTCTAATGAATTTTTTTTTTATTAGATAAGAGATTATATAAGGAATAAAGTTTGAATTAACCCATGTAATTTTATATGTCTCCATGTAAGATTAAAATAATGTTTATTTATTCCATCATAGGTTTATTTTTTAAAATGTGATAATAATTTCAAAGTCTTATACACCCCTCTTAACGATTCACGTGATAGTATTTTATCATGATTAATGATATTTTCATAGACATTTATGGAAATACAACCCTTTTGTTTTGTATATGTTTTAGTGACTGTAACACCCTGATTTTTTAGAATCCATATTTATTTTAATAAAGAAAATTTATTTGATGTCTTGTGTTATAGGAAAAACCAATCTTTTTCAACATGGAACACAGTTTTACCTTGCATTAGCCACAACACTGAGTTTCTACGAAACATCATATTATTATTCACATTGTTAAAATAAGAAAATTTAAACATATATTTTAAATTAGAGGGAATGAATATTATTAACCACATCATGAAATTTATATATTCAATCAAATTTTTTAAAATTCATCCAATATAATCGATTGGAACAATATTAGAATAAATCAGATCTTATGCATAAAAAGCTATATTTTTTCTAAAGACAGATCTATAACCATTTAATGTACCACATTTTCTAAAATTAAATTTTGGAATTTAAATAAATTATATTTTAAAAAATAAACATATTTTTTTAATTATAATTTCAAAATTAGCTGTGGGTTATTTTTTAAATTTTCCAGATAAGTTTCATATTTTGATGAATAGTGAAAAATACTAAATTTAAAATAAAAAAATACAATTCAACTAATTTATTTAAAGAGTTAAATTATAGTTTAAATAGGTTATAAAGTATAAATAGTTCAATTATACACAATTAAATACAATTTTAGTCATTGGAATTAATTTCACATTGAAATTAGATATAAAAAATTTTTAAAACTTTTGAAACATTTTACATTAAAAACGTAACGTTCCATCTCATCAGTGGAACTAATTTTAAATGATTTTTTATAACATCCATTAATTTAAATATGAAAAATTAATTCCATATTTGGAATAATGTTTATTAAATTTAGTAATTACGTCCTTTTTATTTTTTCATAACATTAATTGTAATCGTAGTAATTTTCTTACCATGGTTAAGGGTAAATCAGGTAGTTAAGGGTAAAAAAATATTTTAAATATTATAAAAATACCCTAATACATGAATCAATGTTATTAAATTAATTTAAATAGACCCTTAATACCTAATGTTTAATATGGAATTATTTAATATAAACTTGACTATGAAAATGACTTATATATTATTAAAATCAATAAGAGTGACAAAATGTCACACTCTTACTTTTAATAAGAATAATATTTCTAATATATGGTAAAATTGAATCTATGATCAATTATAATTATAAATATTAAAATGAAGATAATTTTAATTAATTAAGGTTCTACTAGAATTTTATAGGTGAATAAGACATATTATTGGTATATTAAATAATTATTTTTAATGATATATTTTTTTTATTTCGTTTAAGCCAAAATAATTAATAGTTTCAAAATTAACACTAAGGATATTTTATGAAAATAATATTTTATTAAATTATTTATAAATTATAAAAACAAATAAGGATAAGTGGGGTGATATATGGTCTAAAATATCATTAATTGGAGATTTTTGGTCTGATATAAACTTTATACGAAAAACCACTACATTATAATATTGATTTTTTTTATGATAGTTAAAATTAAAATAGGTTGACTAAGGGTTAATCAAAATGATAAGGTATAAAATATCACCAAAGAATATATAAATATTTTGGTCGATGATATTATAACATTATACTATATTATCTTCGAACCAATTTAATTTTTGAAGTATCTGGATTGAGATTATATTTATTATAAATTAATCAATCAAAAAATTACATATACCCATACAATAAATTATAAAATGTATCCTTTTATTATTTTTTTCTTGACAATATAAATCCTACTTTTTTAGTAATAACCTATAGAAATATCCTCCCATATTCAGTAACATCATCAAATAAGCCTTAAATTGGGGAAAAAATCAAACCATGTAAGCATTTTTTTGAAAACCAAAAGGAGATTGATGAAGAAGAGGTAACATTCATCAATAGACATTTTTGTTTTATTTCTCCCTCAATACCCTTATTTTTTTTATTTCAAGTTTATATAATAATCTAATTATCTTAAATATAATGATATGTAATTATGTTAATGATATTACCTATAATTTCACACACTTCCATCAAATGGGATACACAATCATCGTTCTTGTGTATGAAAGTCTACCTCTAAGCGAACCAATGTCATTCTTTCTACCTTCACAACCTATAATGGTTTGGAATAATGATGTATTTAGAGTATATATATGATATATATTATTTTATCATGTTATTTTGATTATGTAATTATCACGACCCTCTCCCTACAAAGTGTACCCGTTCTAGGTCAGCAATGTGAGAAGGGAGATAATAACCCCCGAGTCTCATCTCCAGTAGGCCCCGGGCTGGCGAATAGCACTGAGGGTATAATAAACACACAAATGGGAGGCATTACCTTCTAAGAGAACACATGCAGAAGATAGTGATAAGATAGACACCAACCAACTCCAACTTAGAACTGAAATATAAAAGAAAATCGAGTGCACATATGTAATGCCATGAAAAAGTACCACAACTGAAAGGGAAAAAACTGCATGTACCCAAAAGAAAGTAAAAACAGCAGCAACCACAATCCCAAACAGCTCCTGCAACCACAAGCTAGTAAACACCAGCCAGATCTCCAACCTGCTCCAAGTGACCTGAAAAATAGTTTATATATATACATCGGATGAGTAAAACATTATACTCAGTAGGATCCTCCCTGAAGCCTCTCATGCAAAATTAAAGAAAGTATGCTAAATCACAGTGAACAACATGTAAAACTAACTCATCACCTAAATAGGAATGCTAAGTTCCTAGTCTCACCATGGAAACTCTCACCAAGTAACACATACAAGAATATACCATATAATAAATAATATCAAGGGTACCCCGCTATTACTTCCCCACTGGTTTTCCGATTTTCCCCAACATCGCATGTCCTGAGCATCTCTCTCCAAAAAGGCTTTCCCACAGACACATGGGAGAAGCACCACAATATGAACCTCGTGCAACAAAACCACCATGTCCACACACCAAAGTAACCAGGTAGTTTTCGGGAGCTAGCACAGCTCACATAACATGTATCATACATCGGGTATTATACCTCAAGCCATCATAGCCCATTCACCGAGTAAGGATCCTCAAGCTATCACAGCCTATACACGTTACACCTATAGTAGTCCATAGAAAACTATATCCAGAATATATGTGTGTGAATAACCACAAGCCATTACATCCCTCTACACACATATATGTGGAAAATTAAACAATGTGCTTGCAAACACAAGTAACTACCAAGCGAAGAGAGCGGGGCCAAAGGGGGTATTCATCCATCCATCCTCCCACTGGAATGTTGGGGAAAACACCCCCCATAGATTAGAATCCCCGGGGTGTCATTTTCCCTTACTGACAGGGTGATGTATCATATAGAAACAAAAAAAGTACAGAATATACTATAACTCAAAACCACACAATGGGCATAACCTAGTCTTAGACACAACTACAGCTAAAGTCTCTCAGACTCTGGGCTGCTACTTCTAAGACTAGGTATCCTATAATCACACAACAATTTAAATAGATTTATGAGATTAATTCATTACCTTTTTATCAGTTACATTGTATGTTAATTAATTATTTAAACATTAATTAACCATGAACAATCCCACATTAAATTTCATCAGCATCACACCCAAAGTCCATTGTTCCTTCAAAAAAACAACCTTATCATTATGTTCCAGCAACTCCATACCCATGGGTTGACACCATTTATTCAATTATTATTTACAAAAATATTTTCCCACATTCTCAGGCATTATAGAAAAAACATTATTTTCTACTAAACACAAGGGGGCTCAACACGGTGAGTAGATGTACTACCCGTCAAGTGTTTGTTTCTTATAGTAAGAGCATATACCCATCCTTCTTTGAGAAGCTAAACACAAAAAGCACATGGCATACCCCGTGTGTGTTCGCCTCTTTCAGAAGAGGGGTAAGTAAGACCAGCTGCCTAGAGAAGTGGGTAAAAGTAAAGCAGATAAACAACCAAAGAAGCAGCAAGCATCCAATAATCACATCCATTCTATTCCATCATCCCCGGTGTCCTCCCTGACACCCACATGAATAAACTAATGCATCTCGCCACTCTAGGAGTCATCTTCTTCCACAACCAAAATGGCCTCAATGCCTCCACATATTACCACAACCATCAAGGCTCACATCAAAACACAAGCAGTAGTAAAACAAACATCTTCACAATTGGGCTCTTGGCCCCTAAACAAACAAGAGGGTAACTCAGAACCCTGCAAGCAATTATCTTTTAACAACCAACAGTTCTTTAATCCATCTTGGATTAACCGATTTATTTTTTGTTGGTTCTAAATTCGGGAAACCTAACAGTAAGCTATCAAAAAAAAATGAACATGCTTACTGCACCAATTTGATTAAAATCAAATTACAACAAGAACCTAATTCTTTTACATGCCTCTTTATCTTTAGCCAAACAATTATCAATTAATACTGATTTACCTTCTCTACTGATTTCCATCAAGAACAAGCATAAATATCACAAAATATAGAAAAAACAAGAGGCAATAACATATGATCGATATTAATTTATGTATCCAGTTCAAATATTTATTTTTTCAATTCTATTTTCATCCAGTAGGATGAAACATGCTAAAGATATAGTTGCACATAAAAGAAAGTGAAGCAATGAATCCCCCACCTCAAATAGTTTCTCATGTTTTTATCCACACAACGGGTCATGATCCTCTTCTCATGACAACTGCATCCACCCGAGGATGTCACAGTACGACCGCACCAACCAAACCCCAAGTAAAACCCCATTAATAGCATGTAGATTTCATTATATAATATGGAAAGGAGAAATAGGAGAAGATAGTCCCCAAAGTAACAACGATAAAATAGACCGTATATCGAAGATTGGTCGATACAGCTTGGTTGCATCAAAATAGAGCCGAAACAATCCGAGGGGTAAAGTTTTATTTTGAAACTCATACGGGAAGTATTGAAAAGTTATAGAATCTCATAGTTGAGAACAAAGAGGAAGAATAAGGGAGGAAGATATCTTGTCCCTTTTTGAAGATTTAATGGGGTGACGTTTTAGGATACGCCTAATTCCCCATTTAAAGAAGATCACATTAAACCACGCAGTTTGACCATGTAAAAACATCCTGAGCCATAGGAATAATTAATATAGGATTTATAGCCTTTGAATTGGCCTTAAGAGTACTTAAAATAAGGCTATAAATGTATTTTACGTTAAAGGAAACTTTAATGGAGTGAATTTGTAGGAAGCTGGAAACATTGTTCACAAAACCTCACTGATTCAACTGTTCACAAAACCACACCGATAGAACTGTTCAATGAACCTCACTGATAGAACTGTTTAGTAAACCTCACCGATAGAACTATTCACTGAACCTCATCGATAGAACTGTTCAC
The DNA here is from genome assembly GCA_963277665.1 of Viscum album. Lineage (NCBI taxonomy): Eukaryota > Viridiplantae > Streptophyta > Magnoliopsida > Santalales > Viscaceae > Viscum > Viscum album. The sequence continues at coordinate 1,301,616,734 of OY728121.1, forward strand.
TGAACCTCACCAATAAAATTGTTCAGAAAACCTCACCAATAGAAATGTTCACAAAACCTCACCGATAGAACTGTTCACTAAACCTCACCAATAGAACTATTTACTGAACCTCACCAATAGAACTATTCACAAAACATCACCGACCAAACTGTTCAGTGAACCTCACTGATAGAACTGTTCACTGAACCTCTCTGATAGAACTGTTCACTGATCCTCACTGATAGAACTGTTCACTGAACCTCAACAACAGAACTATTCACAAAACCTCACAGATAGAACATTTTTCACTGATGGAACTATTCATAGAATTGGAAATTTGGCTAAGTGTTGGGGATAAGTCAGCTTGACCTCCCAGAACACCTCAAACACCACATTTTCACAAAGTAATGGACTGGAGAGGTCTGGTCCATTACATCAGATACCTCACAAAACATTATCGTCCTTGAGAATTCTAAACCCACCTAAAGAGAAGAACAAAAGAAACGGGGTCTGAATAACCACCCAATGAGATACCTCTCAAAAGAGAGCAAGCCACAGGAAGAAACAAAAGAAAATCATGTCAAAAACATGGAAGGTCTAACCACAAGGGACATCGTTACATGAAAAGAGTTAAACATCAAATAACTATGGGTACTGAGCACATATCTATGACTCACATTCCCGGGTACTCTCCTCCATGCCACCGTGTTTCCACAAGACATGAACTAAGGGGATAGAATGTCCGCACAACACCTTCTCCTTGTGGTCATGGATCTCCATAGGTCACTCCTCAAAGGTTGCATCATCATCAACATCGATCTCTCCCCAATCGATGATGTGAGAGTCATCATGAAGATAACTATGGAGTTGTGATACATGGAAAACATCATGTATCTGACTAATCTTTGGGGGAAGTGCTACTCGATATGCCACAACTTCAACATGAGCTAACACCTCGAAAGGCCCAACAAACTGGGGAGGAAGCTTACTTCCACGACCAAACCTTTGCTGCCCACGATGGGGAGTCACCTTCAGAAACACATGGTCCCAAAAATTAAACTCTAAGGGTCTCCTTCTTTGATCAGCATATTATTTATGATGATCTTTCACTATCTTCATTCTCTCACGAATCACCTGAACCACGTCTATTATATTCTGCACTAGTTTCAGTCCAATAATTACTGACTCTCTGACCCCGGTCCAGCACAACGGGGAACGGAATGGTCGACCATGCAAGGCTTCAAAAGGTTTCATATTGATGGTGGAGTGAAATATATTATTGTAAGAGAACTCCACCAAAGGTATGTGCCTTATCCATGAGCCTCCAAAATAAAGAACACAAGAGCATAACATGTCTTCAAGAGTCTGGATGGTTCACTCTGTCTGACCATCCGTTTGATGATGAAAAGTAGTTCTAAGGCATAGTTGACAAACGCAAGCATGTTGGAGACCTCTCCACACCCTAAAGGTAAAATGATAATATTGATCAGAAATTATCATCCTAGGGACTCCATGAAGTCTCATCACCTCCTCTAGATATTGTCTCGACAAAACATTCACTGAGCTCGACTCCTTGATCGCAATGAAGTGGGCCGGTTTTTTTAAAAAATCCACTACCACCCAAATAGCATCATGTCCTCTTGGGGCTCAAGATAAACTAGTAACAAATTCCATTGAGATATCCTCTCACTGCCACTGAGGAATATCTAATTTCTGGAGAAGACCACCTAGAACAAAGTGTTCATCCTTCACCTTCTGGCAGACTAAACATCAAGACACAAACTCTGCAACCGCACGCTTCAGCCCAAGCCACCAAAACTGACTCCTCAATGATCGGTACATCTTTTTTACGCTGGGATTTACTACTAAAGGAGAACTATGGAACTCTCTGAGAACCATCTCACTCATCATCAAGGGAACAAAAATCCTTCCATTATACAACACTCGGTGTTGTTCATCCTCCAACCAACCATCAGGGGCATCACCACAAACAACTCGGTCTCTCCAGACCTCCACCTCTAGATCTCCCAACTGGAATTCCTCCACCTTCTACATCAGGGATGACAGTACCATCATCTAAAAAATAAAACCTCTACCCCAACTTCTTCCATATCAAGTTGTAATGCGGACAGTTCTTCCATTACTCTCCAAGAATCACCAAATTCACGCACAGCATCACTACCTAACTTTCGACTCAACGCATCAGCTACAACATTCCCTTTTCTAGGTGTATACGATATTTCAAAGTCATATTCCTATAAGAACTCCATCCACCAATTTTTTCATTAGTTCAAGTCACATTGGTAGAAAACATACCTCAAACTCTTATGATCGTTGAAAACCAAAAAGCGCTCACCAATGAGGTAATGTCTCCACAACTTCAGAGAAAACACCATGGATTCCAACTCAAGATCATGGGTGGCATAGTTTCATTCATGGGGACACAAATTTCAAGACCCATAAGAAACAACTGACCTCTACTGCATGATAACACATCCTAACCCCAGATGTGAAGCATCGTAGAAAACATCAAACTGAACTCCCTCAGCTGGAAGACAAAGGACTGGAGCACTTACTAACTTATCCTTTAGATACTCGAAATCTGCATGACACTTATCAGTCCATATGAATGCTTGATCCTTTTAGGTCAAAATTTTCAATGGAGTCGCAACTCGTGAGAAATCGGCTACAAACCTCCTGTAGTAGCCTGTGAGACCAAGGAAACTTTGCACCTCTGACACTGTCTTGGGGGATGCCCAAGACACAACAACTTCTATCTTTGATGGATCCATAGATACTCTTTGTTGGGACATAACATTCCCCAAGAAATGTACTTCTCGAGCCCAAAACTCACACTTTGAAAACTTCCCAAATAGCTGATGTTGGCGAAGAAATCCCAAAATGGCTTGTAAATTCTATGCATGTGCCTCCTCAGATGTGGAGTACACAAGGATTTCATCGATGAAAACTACCACAAACATGTCCAGGAACTCACAGAACACAACATTCATCAATCCCATGAATACAACGGGATAATTATTTATGCCAAATGGCATTATACCAAACTCATAATTCCCATGATGACAATGGAAAGTAGTTTTTGGGATACCCTCATCCTTCACACGCATCTGATGATATCCCGACAACAAGTAGATATTTGAGAACCAACTTTCACCTTTCAGTTGACTGAATAAATCATCAATCCATGGAAGAGGATAGTGATTATTTAATTTCACTTTGTTTAAGCGGTGATAATCGACACACAACCGCAAACTGTCGTAGACCTTCTTCACGAAAAAAACCGGTGCACCCTCTGGTGACACACTTGGCAAAACAAAACTGCACTGTAACATACCATCAAGATATATATGTAGCTCTCGTAACTCAGAAGGGGCCATCCTATATGAAGACATAGATATAGGAGACGCTCCTAGATGTAGCTCGATCCCAAACTCGATCTGTCGTTGAGGGGTTAATGCTACAACCTCTTCTGGAAAGACATCAGGGCACTCCTCTACGACCCTAGGAAACACCAACTGCTGAACCTCTGAATAACTTAGTATCATCTCATCCATCATGGATGATAAGGACGGAACGTGCCTATGACCCATCCGAGGATTTCTCTCACCAATAAACACCACTTTATCTCCATCTGCACCAATGAAAATGACCTTCTTCCTAAAGCAATCCATGATAGCCTGCACCAAATACAAAAAATCCATGCTGAGGATGACTTCATATGGTTGTATTTGTAAATATAGGAAATATCCCTAAGAGCGTTGTTTCCCAAACATTAGCTCATAGTATCTACATACTTCAAACAAGTCAACTCAACCTCCAACTAGGGTAGGCAATGCCAAGGGAACTGGAAGCCTCTCTACCTCAAGTCCCAAAGTAGGGAAAGCGTAGGTGATATTAAGGATTGTGTCGCTCCTAAATAAAACAAGGCATACAACAAGGTAGAAAACAATCAAAGGGTACCTCGAACAACATCTGGCTCTCCTGGAGCTGGAAACGCTAGACTATGAAGCTAACCACGACCTCCTCCACAGCCTCTCTGACCCTGGTGACGACCACCACCATGGCCACTCTCTGCTCTCTAAAGATGGGGAGCGTCATGGGGATGTCCTCTACCTACCCCATCTACCCTCTACTGATCTAAAGATGGTGCAACTATATGATGTTTCCTCGGCTGAAACTGTCTCAACGGAGGACCCTGGAGCATAGCTCCTAGTGAACGATGGTCGCTCTGAAATGTCGGGCACTCCCACTTATGATGACATGACCACCAAAAGAAAAACAAGTGCATGATCCCTTGGCATAGGCCTGAGAGTTTATGCCACTAGAGAAACGAGATGTGAAGGACTGGGACCTTCCACCGGCTGAACAAAAACTCTTCTGCCCTAAAAACTGAGAACCTCGTACCATTGCTCTGCTTCGGGAGGAATCATGCTGATTCCCCTCTCATGATGATCCGGTCCTGGCCAAAGTCCTCTCGATAACCTCTACCCTCACCAGCACCTCAAGATATGTTTGCAGCATAAATGCGGTGACCTGGTACTGGATCTCTGGACCCAAAGCCTCATCAAAATGCCTTTCCCTATCCTCCTAATCTGGCAGTAGGTCTGAAGCATATCGTAAAAGGTTCTTGAAACGGATTCCAAACTCTCGAAATTTGGAGCTCCCCTATCAAAGGGCAAGAAGCTCCTGGAGACTAGGTGCCTTCACAGTCGAAGAAAGAAACTGAACTCTAAACCTCTCTTGGAACTCCTCCCATGATATTGCTGACTCCTCATGATCCCCGAGGACCAAGAACCACCACTGCCTCACTGCTCCACGCAGCATCGTCACAACCAAGGACACCCAGTGCTCCTTCTGAGCATGAATAAAACTGAATCCAATCTCAACCTCTTCTAACCAGTCTTTCGTGATTGCATCTGAAATGGAGTCCTCATACGTCTGTAGAATCTGGCTCTGAAACTCTCAGATTTTCTTCCACCATGTGTCGTCGTCGTCAACCTATACCCCGAGACGATCTGCTGGAATATCCTGCTAGACATTTTCTGCACAAATCTGACAAGGACATTGACCTGGAGCCATACCTATAAAATAACAACCGTTAGAGTTCCTAAACCTGGAATATGGAAGACTCAACATTAATTAATTAATTGGTTTTTTTATTCATTTTAGGTTAACCTATCCCAAGGTCTACCCATTAAAACACTGGCACAAAGACGAATGATGCATGATCCTTTCCTAGGTCTCTACCTGGTAACTAGTAGCACATTTTTTAGTATCCATTGTAAACTTAAAGGTCCATACATCAGATCATAGGGTGCCTAAACGCCTATGTCTCAGCCAGTATCCAGTGTTAACCTCACTTTCTAAACATAAATGACACTGTTGCACTACCAACCCATGCAACCTCACCTGTTCCAAACTCCAAACTCCATCCTATCCCTCAACAAGACCTCTGATACCACTCTTTCATGACCCCCTCCCCACAAAGTGTACCACTACTGGGTCGGAAATGTGAGAAGGGGGATAATGACCCCCGAGTCCCGCCTCCAGTAGGCCTCAGGTTGGAGACTAGCACCGAGGGTATAATAAACACAAAAATGGGAGGCATTACCCTCTAAGAGAACACATGTGTAAGAGAGAGATAAGATATAAACCAACCAACTCCAACTCAAAACTGAAATATAAAAGAAACCCAAGTGCACATATGTAATGCCATGAAAAAGTACTACTACTAAAAGGGGAAAAACTGCAAGTACCCAAAAGAATGTATGTAACACCCTGAGATTTTATGAGAAATATTTTTTTTATGTCTTATGTTATATGAAACACCAAAGGAATCTTTCACAACACACAATACTGACTTGGCTTGCATTACACGCAATCGCAACCTTCCTCGATAGCGTGTGTAGTACGCAATACCGGGTTCCACTAAACAACGATATATTATTATGGACTAGCCGTTATGAATATTATTAACTACATTTTGAATTTTATAACATTATTATTCATCTTACACATTTTCTAGAACATGGTAAGAAAACAAAATAAATTTTTTGGGTAAAATAATTATTTTTCAAAAAATGCAGTTTTGCCGCCTTTTGATGGCGCACCCACATTAAATCTAGTTTTTGACATGTTTATAAGTTAAATTTTACAAAATAAAATTATTCTTTTGAATCAGGATATAAAAATTTTCTTTGGATAAATTTTTGATATTTTTCTGATAACTTTCATATTTTGATAAATAGTAAAAATACGCTAATTTTTAAATAAAAACAACTTTTTTCAATGAGATAATTTATATGGTTAAATTATAATATTTAATGGTTTTAAAGTATAAATATAATATATTTTTACCATTTAATATAATGTATGTCATTAGCATTAATTTCACATTGAATTCATAGGTAAAAACATTTAAATCTTTGGAAATGTTTTAACTTCTAAAACCTGTTTTCTTAACAACGGGATTAATTTTAAATTAATTACTGAAACTTATTTGTTCTAAATTTTGAAAAATGGATTCAATATTTGGAATCATCGGGTCAAAATTATGTTAATAGGCTACTTTTTATTTTTGGGCATTATGAATAGTAACTACGGTAAATTTTATTCACCATAGTTAAAGGTGAATCAGGTAATTAAGGGAAAATATAAGATTATAAAATTACCCTAACACCTGCCAAAATCCTATTGAATGACTAAAAGACAACACATATCACCTAAGGGTTGGATTAGATTCATTTAATAGACTTTTTTCCATGAAAATAATTTAATTATTATTAAAACCAAAGAAAGTGACAACATGTCACTTTCTTAAATCTTATAAGTATAATAATTTTAATTTAGTGATAAAATTAATGAAACTTCGAACATTAATAGTCTACAGAAATCTAATACAATTATCTACATCATAGTAATTTATTTAGAATTTTTAGGGATTAAATAATTATCATTAATTATGACACAATAGTGATGTTGAAATTATTTTATTAATTAAAATATCAAATAAATGGTTTTAAAAATATTAAAATAAATATTATATGAACAATTTAATGTTCTCCACTACTTTTATAGATACATATGAAATTTTATGAATCTATTAAAGCTTTTATTTCTAACATAGCTTCTGTATATATTTTATTTAAATTCAAATAAATGAATAGTGTCAAAATTGACACTATTGTTATTTTATAAAAATAACATATTATAAAATTGTTTTAAAATCACAAAAATATTTAAAATTTATAAATTAAAATTTATATGGTCAACAATGTCATAAAGTGTCAAATTATGGAAAAGTCACAACACATATGTAATTATTTATAATAATTTAAAATTTAGAATATTATTACCACAAATAAAATTAAATTGGTAGATAAGGATAAATCAAGTTTATAATGTTTATAATAAATTCCTAACATGTATAAATTTTATTTTTGGATGATATTACAACCCTATATCATCTTATCTTCGGATATGAGTTATTTTGGAAGTTTTTAAGTGGGGTTGGTATTTAATATAAACTAATATTTCTTATATTTCCAAAGGTGACCCTCTCCTCCGTTATAAAAGGGCACCTCCTCCCTATCCTCCTCACACCAATTTGAGCCTTCAAGCTCGGACAACCCCTGCCCATTTAACTTCCCCACTTCCCTAGAAACATCCTAGAGATCCTGGTTTTCTTCAAAGACCAATTTTAGTGCCCTAAGAGGAGGTCTCAAAGAGGCGCTTCAAAGAAGAGGTAATGTCTGTTACCGATTCTTTCAACTTTATTTCTTCTTACTCTTCTTATTATTTATTTGTTTCATTATGAAGTAATAAAATCAGTATCACTCACATACTTATATGTTATTATAAGTATGAAACAACCCTATTTCACCATCTATCCATCCTACGGAAAACGAAATCACCGCGCGTGCGTACGTACGGAATACCGTCTCCACGCCATGGTGTAATCTATTTTCCACCACCACCTTACTTGGATGGGTATAATGGGGTAAATAATAACTATATATGATTATTTTAAAGTGATATTGATTCTGAAATAGTATACATACACTCAAATAAAATTCCACGATCATGGTAACGATATCATCGCTCCTGCGTACGTACGGAATACCGTCTCCACGATGTGATGTGACTCGTTCTACATGATATTCATTGCATAATGATTATATAAATGAATTGAATTAATGAATATGATATATATTACACTAATACCATTCTGTAAATAAGTTATCTATAACCTAAAAATAAGAACAAGAATTTATTCGACAAAACACGCATAAAAACATAAAGCAATAAACACCCGAATAACAAGTAGCAATGAAATATTACTAATAAGAAGCTAATAATATGACCATATATGATATCATAAAAATAAGTATGATTCTGTAATAATTCAATGACATTATTTAAATCATTATACAAGAGGTTCGGATACTTACGAAGCAAATCGGTCCTAAGGTAAGGGATAATCTCGCAATCTCATTTTTATCCAAGTTTGTTTATACTTTAGAATTTACTGGGGAATATTTATCATCCACATACATGTTTCCTAAATATGTAATATTATTTCCATCCAACTACAATTTTTTAAATCCAATTTTACCCTTCAGTGAATTTTTAGTAAAAGATATGAAAGGAATATTTTGTCGTTTTTCATACGAGGTAGTTTTTGACTTTTCCAGCCAAAGTACGGGAAGAATGTTTTTTTTAACTTATACGGAATGAATGGATTTTTAGAACATTATTTATATGAAGCTTCCTTTACAAGTTTTCATGTTTATTTTTAATCAACTTCTTTTAGTTTAAAATTTTATGACATGTTAAGAAAGGAAAAGTGTTTTTGAAGTAGAAAGGATATTTTCCTCAAGAATGGAGTTCAAGTGTTTTATCAAAATTATTTTCCATATAAGATAATATAGGGTTCTATTTCTATCCCTATTTTTACATTTATTTGATTATGTTGTGATGGAATTATTTTTATAAATTCCTTTATCTTATATGAATTTTTTTATGATGTCACGATGTTTAAGAATCCTATTTTTATTACATGGGTTATGCTATGATGTATGGTTTATGATTTTGTGGCACACATAAGAATGGTATCATTATGAGATGGGTGGGACCTATATCTCCCTCCAATGCATTGGGTAAAGATTTATATCTCATGAGATAGACATGGATGTAATGGTAGGTTAAACCGGTTTAGTGAAACAGGACTGAAACGAGGAGTGAACTCGGTTCAGAAATGGACATTGTCCGCTAAGATAGTCTTGGAAATGAGTCTTGACTACTAAGAAATGATTCTCTATGATTATTTGTGTATGACACAAAGCTTCATGTTTTATGTTATGATTATTGGGATTACATTTCACTTCAACGATTTATCCCATGTTATGAAATTATGATTTCTTTTGCAGGCTAATATTTTCAAAATGTTATGTTCTTATGAATATGATATGTTTGATATTTCTTTTGTTTACCCTTACTGAGAATTTGAGCTCACACTTTTGTATGTTTTCTTTTCCCCAGGTCGGGAAGAAGGATATTAAGTAGTATATGCCAAAAGGGACTCTAGATATGATGAAATAAATGGGAGACAGTGTAGATGCTTTATGAACCAGTTGTTTATGTTTCCCAGTTTCTAAAGACACTATACTAATACGGTCCTTTCATGGTTTTGTTATATTTTTTAATAAGTATGATTCAATTTTTAAGTAATAACCATGTATGTAAAGTATGGGTCGTTATAGTTGGTATCAGAGGAAAGGTATAGTCAACCTTTGGAAACTAGGATATGAAAGCCTTAGTAAAAAAACCTAAGGATATGTCTAATCATAGAACACAATATTAGTGTTTTAGAAATGGCCATGAACAACCTATGATAAGACCTTAAGTGTGAAATTTTATTCTTTATTATGTGTTTTTCCTATTATAATTAGTGTTTCTCACACTATTCTTCTTGGTTTTAGTCAATGGCTAGAACCCGAAGGAACCGTGTTAATGCGTAATGTGACGGGAAATGCAATGATTGTCCCCCTGAGCAAACAAACGTTATGGGAGCTGGAATTAAAAATCTTGTAGCCATGCTCACACAACTTTCTCAAGCTATGAATCATTCAGGACTTCCAAATGAGCAAAGGAAGGAGCAACATTCTGTTGAATCCTTCATGAGGCAGCGTCCACCTTCATTCAATGGTTCTTCTGATCCATTAGTGGCTAAACAATGGATCAGTACCACTGAAAATATATTTTCAGTTCTTCAATGTTCTGAACATGATAAATTCATCTTAGCAGTATATTGTTTGGAAGGTGATGCTGATCAATGGTGGAATATTATTAATAATATGAGTCAAAGGGATGAAATTGAGTCCATGGAATGGGATGAGTTCAAGAACTTATTTTTCAATAAGTATTTTCCTCGTATTCTTTGAAAAAATATGGATAAGGAGTTTCTTGAACTGAAGCAAAAGGATGATGAATCCATTGGTACCTACGAAGCAAATTTTACAAGACTTACAAGGTACGCTTTCGGAATTATTATCCAACCTGAGAGTAAGATCGATCAATTATTTTGTGGCTTAAAACCAAGTCTTTGAAGGGTGTTATCCAGAAGGGACTTCAATAGCTACGAGGAAATTCTTTGATGTGCTCTCATGGTTGAGATGGAGATTGGTGTAACCCATCAGTCACATGGGTTTGATAAGAAGAGGAAAATAGAATTCAAAGGAAAATCTAAAGACCACATTGAAAGGAAGATGAGTTTTCCCTTATGCTCAAAGTGTGGAAAGAAACATGGAGGAAATTTTATTAAGGGGACAAGAAAATGTTATATGTGTGCAAAGGAAGGTCATCGGGCAATTGAATGTCAAAATAATGGGAAGAAGATGTCTAATGATGCAAACAAAGGAAGGGATATACGGAATGAACCTACTACACTTCAATGTTTCAAGTGTAAGTAGATGGGGCATTATGCCAATCAATGCCCAAATCCAAGGGTTGTTGATGATGATCGACGTCAACAAACTCTTAAGGCCAAAGACAAAGGAAAGTCACATGCAATTACTATCAGCGATGTGGAGTACGACAAAGAAGTGGTGAGAGGTACACTTACCATCCACTCTAAAGTATCAAATGTTTTATTTGATTCTGGATCCACCCACTCTTTTATTTCTGAAGAATTTTCTAAGGGTATCGTCGTATTACCTCAACAATTAGATGTTGATTTGGCTGTGACAACTCCTAATGGCACAACGGTTGCATCAAAAGTTTACAATTCTTCTCCGATTGAAGTTTTTGGGAAAGTGCTTCCTGCAAATCTTGTGATCCTTGCTATAGTGGAATTTGATGTGATTATTATCATGGATTGGCTTTCTTTATATGGATCTCATATCAATTTCCAAAGAAGGGAAGTCACAATTCATATTCCAGATCAATCTATGATCATCTATCGATGCAAGGATGAACATAACCTTCCAATGGAAATTTCTTCCATCTTATGGGTCTTGATTCTACTAAATGAAGGTTATTTATCTCAAATGGTTGGAGAGAAACTCATGATTAATAATATTCCCATTTTACGGGAATTTGATGATGTCTTTCCGGAGGAATTTTCGGGTCTTCCACCAAATCGTGAAGTTGAGTTTTCAAAAGAACTCGTACCGAGTGCTTTTCCTATTTCAAAGAAACCTTATAGAATGGACCCAATTGAGTTGTAGGAATTGAAGAATCAACTCCAAGATAATCTTGATAAAGGATTCATACGCCCTAGTGCGTCACCTTGGGGAGCACCAGTTTTGTTTGTTAAGAAGAAAGATGGATCAATGAGACTCTGCATTAATTATCGAGAACTTAACAAGATCACTATGAAGAAAAAATATTATCTCCGACGCATTGATGACCTATTTGACCAACTACACGGAGCTCAATAATTTTCCAAGATTGATCTTCATTCGGGGTATCATCAATTAAGGGTCAAAAGGGAGGATATGCCAAGATGACTTTCCGTAAAAGGTATGGACTATGAATTTATAGTGATACCATTTGGTCTTACTAATTCCCCTGTTATCTTCATGGATCTGATTAATAGAGTCACTAGAGACTATCTTGATCTGTTTGTGGTAGTCTTTATAGATGATATTCTTGTTTATTCAAAGAGCAAGGAATAACATAAATATCACTTGAGAATTGTATTGAAGACCCTAAGAAAGGATAAGCTTTATGCCAAATTTACCAAGTGTGAATTTTGGCTTCAAAAAGTATCATTTTTGGGTCACATAATCTCAAAAGAGGGGATATATGTGGATCCAGTAAAAATAGAGGTTATCGAAAGATAGTTGAGACCAAAAATAGTAACTGAGATCCAAAGTTTTCTTTGTTTGGCTAGATATTATCGACGTTTTGTGAAATATTTTTCACGATTATCTAATCCACTCACCAAGTCGACTCAAAAAGGAGTTAAGTTTGTTTGGACAGAGGAATGTGAAGAGAATTTCAAGGAGTTGAAAAGAAGGTTATCCAATGCACTTGTACTCACACTTCCTTGCAGTGGAGAAAGGTTTGTGATCTACAGTGACGCATCCAAGAAGGGGTTGGGGTGTGTACTTATGAAAAGTGATATGGTAATAGCTTATGCCTCACGACAGTTGAAAATCCCTCAGCAAAATTACCCAACTCATGATTTGGAGTTAGCTATGGTAATCTTTGCATTAAAGATTTGGAGGCATTATCTTTATGGATAAAGGTGTGACATTTATACTGATCATAAAAGTTTAAAGTATATTTTCACACAAAAGGAGCTGAATATGTGCCAAAGAAGATGGTTGGAGCTGATTAAGGATTACTACTGCTCAATTCATTACCACCCTGGGAAAGCAGACAAGGTATCAGACGCATTAATTCGACAAGACCATGCTAGCTTATCCATGATGAGGATCAAAAAAGATCCAATATTTATGGATTTACAAAGGATAGATCTTGAAATTATAATGGAAGGGGAAAATTCTTATCTTTCTCAAATGAATGTTCAACCATCTATACATGTGAAGATTAAAGAGGCACAGAAAGAAGATGTAGAGTTACAAAAGAAGGTGAGAAATGTTCCTGAATTCAACCTTGATTGTGATGGGATAATAAGGTTCGGGAATCGGGTTTGTGTTCCTCCCATCCCAGAATTAAAGAAGGAGCTACTTGAAGAGGCTCATAGTTCTTCATTTTCTATTCATACTGGAAGTACGAAGGTGTATAGGGACCTAAAAGAGTACATCTGGTGGGATGGCATGAAAAGAGATGTTGCTGAATATGTCTCTCGATGCTTGGTTTGTCAGCAAGTTAAAGTTGAGAGACAAAAGTCTAAGGGGGTGTTACAACCATTACCCATACCAGAATGGAAATGGGAAAACATCACTATGGACTTTGTCACTGGACTTCCTAAAACATCCAAAGGCAATAATGCAATATGGGTTATAGTTGATCATCTTACAAAGTCGGCACACTTCATTGCTATTAGAAAATATTTTTCTCTTGATCATCTTTCCAGGATATATGTAAAGGAATTAGTAAGATTTCATGGAGTACCACTTTCCATTATATCTGATCAAGATCCGAGGTTTACCTCAAAATTCTGGTGAAGTCTTCAGCATACTCTGGGTACAGATTTGAGTTTCAGCACTACTTATCATCCTAAGATAGACGGTCAGTCTGAGAGGACAATTAAAACTCTAGAAGATATGTTGAGAGCTTGCTCTATGGATTTCAAAGGTGGTTGGGATCAACACCTATCTTTGGTGGAATTTTCTTATAATAATAGCTTTCACTCCAGTATTTAGATGGCTCCTTATGAAGCCCTCTAAGGAAAGAAATGCAGAACTCCAACTTTCTGGGATTAAGTTGGGAAAACAAAGCTATTAGGACCTGATCTTGTTGATGAGATGGCAGAAAAGGTCAGATTTATTCAACAACACATAAGAGTAGCTCAGAGTCGACAAAAAAGCTATACCAATAACCGAAGAAAAGACCTAGAGTTTGAAGTGGGTGATAAGTGTTCTTACGAATATCTCCCTGAAAAAGGGTAATGAGATTTGGAAAGAAGGAAAAGTTGAGCCCTAGATATATCGGTCCTTTTGAAATACTGGATCATGTTGGGAAGGTATCTTACCGATTGGCGCTTCCACTGAATCTCTCTCAAGTTCACGATGTGTTCCATGTATCTCTCCTGAGAAAGTACATACCCGATCCTTCACATGTACTCAGCTTAGAAGTTGTACCACTGGAGCAAGATCATTCTTATGAAGAAGAGCCGATAGAGATTCTGGATCGTAGCAAAAAAGTCCTACGGAACAAGACAACTCGCTTGGTGAAAGTTTTATGGAGGAACCACCAATTAGAAGAATCTAAATGGGAACTTGAGGATATGATGAGGGAGAGGTATCCTCATCTGTTTGTAATGAAGTGACGAATTTTGAGGGCGAAATTCATTTTAAGGGGGGTAGAATGTAACACCCTGAGATTTTATGAGAAATATTTTTTTATGTCTTATGTTATAAGCAACACCAAAGTAATCTTTCACAACACACAATACTGACTTGTCTTGCATTACACGCAATCACGACCTTCCTTGATAGCGTGTGTAGTACGCAATACCGGGTTTCACTAAACAACAATATATTATTATGGACTAGCTATTATGAATAGTATTAACTAAATTTTAAATTTTATAACATTATTATTCATATTACACATTTTCTAGAACATGGTAAGAGAACAAAATAAATTTTTCCGGTAAAATAAGTATTTTTCAAAAAATGCAGTTTTGTTGCCTTTTGATGGCGCACCCACATTAAATATATTTTTTGACATGTTTATAATTTCAATTTGACAAAATAAAATTCTTCTTTTTAATCAGGATATAAAAATTTTCTTTGGATACATTTTTGATATTTTTCTGATAACTTTCATATTTTGATGAATAGTAAAAATACGCCAATTTTTAAATAAAAACAACTTTTTTCATTGAGATAATTTATATGGTTAAATTTTAATATTAAATGGTTTTAAAGTATAAATAGAATATATTTTTACCATTTAATATAATGTATGTAATTAGCATTAATTTCACATTGAATTCATAGGTAAAAACATTTTAATCTTTGGAAATGTTTTAACTTCTAAAACTCGTTTTCTTAACAACGGGATTAATTTTAAATTAATTACTGCAACTTATGTTTTTTGAATTTTGAAAAATGGATTCCATATTTGGAATCAGTGGGTGTAAATTATGTTAATAGGCTACTTTTTATTTTTGGGCATTATGAATAGTAACAACGGTAAATTTTATTTACCATAGTTAAAGGTAAAACGGGTAATTAAGGGTAAATATAAGATTATAAAATTACCCTAAAACCTACCAAAATCCTATTGGATGACTAAAAGTCGACCCATATCACCTAAGGGTCGGATTAGATTCATTTAATGGACTTTTTTCCATGAAAATAATTTAATTATTATTAAAACCAAAGAAAGTGACAACATGTCACTTTCTTAAATCTTATAAGTATAATAATTTTAATTTAGTGATAAAATTATTGAAACTTCAAACATGAATAGTCTCCAGAAAGATAATACAATTATCAACATCATATGAATTTAATTATAATTTTTAGGGATTAAATAATTATCATTAATTATGACACAATAGTGATGTTGAAATTATTTTATTAATTAAAATATCAAATAAATGGTTTTAAAAATATTAAAATAAATATTATATGAACTATTTAATGTGATCCACTAATTTTCTATATACATATGACATTTTATGAATCTATTAAAGCTTTTAGTTCGAACATAGATTCTGTATATATTTTATTTAAATTCAAATAAATGAATAGTGTCAAAATTGACACTATTGTTATTTTATAAAAATAACATATTATAAAATTATTTAAAAATCACAAAATTATTTAAAAATTATAAATTAAAATTTATATGGTCGAAAATGTCATAAAGTGTCAAATTATGGAAAATTCACAAAACATTTGTAATTATTTATAATAATTTAAAATTTAGAATATTATTACCACAAATAAAATTAAATTGGTAAATAAGGATAAATCAAGTTGATAATGTTTAAAATAAATTACTAACATGTATAAATTTTATTGTTTGATGATATTACAACCCTATCTCATCTAATATTCATATATGAGTCATTTTGGAAGTTTTTAAGTGGGGTTTGGATTTAATATAAACTAATATTTCTTATATTTCCAAAGGTGCCCCTCTCCTCCCTTATAAAAGGGCACCTCCTCCCTCTCCTCCTCACACCAATTTGAGCCTTCAAGCTCGGCCAACCCCTGACCATTTAACTTTCCCACTTCCCTAGAAACATCCTATAGATCCTAGTATTCTTCAAAGACCAATTTTAGTGCCCTAAGAGGAGGTCTCAAAGAGGCGCTTCAAAGAAGAGGTAATGTCCGTTACCGATTCTTTCAACTTTATTTATTATTCCACTTCTTATTCTTTGCTTGTTTCATTATGAAGTAATAAAATCAGTATCAATCATATACTGATATGTTATTATAAGTATTAAACGACCCTATTTCACCATCTATCCATCCTACGGAAAACGAAATCACCGCGCGTGCGTACGTATGGAATACAGTCTCCACGCCGTGGTGTAATCTATTTTCCACCACCACCTTACTTGGATGGGTATAATGGTGTAAATAATAACTATATATGATTATTTTAAAGTTTTATTAATTCTGAAATAGTATACATACACTCCAGTACAATTCCACGATCATGGGAACGATATCATCACTCGTGCGTACGTACGGAATACCGTCTCCACGATGTGATGCGACTCATTCTACATGATCTTCATTGCATAATGATTATATAAATGAATTGAATGAATGAATATGATATATATTACACTAATACCATTCTGGAAATGAGGTATCTATAACCTAAAAATAAGAATAAGATTTTATTCGACAAAACACGCATAAGAACATAAATCAATAAACACCCGAATAACAAGTAGCAATGAAATATTACTAATAAGAAGCTAAGAATATGACCATATATGATATCATAAAAATAATTATGATTCTGGAATAAGTCAATTACATTATTTAAATCATTATACAGGAGGTTCGGACACTTACAAAGCAAATCGGACCTATGGTAAGGGATAATCTCGCAATCTCATTTTTATCCAAGATTGATTATAATTCAGAATTTACTGGGGAATATTTATCATCCACATCCATGTTTCCTCAATATGTAATATTATTTCCATCCACCTACAATTTTTTAAATACAATTTTACCCTTCGGTGAGTTTTTTATAAAATATATGAAAGGAATCTTTTGTCGTTTTTCGTACGAGGTACTTTTTGACTTTTCCGGCCAAAGTACGGGAAGAATGTTTTTTTAAATTATACAGAATGAATGGATTTTTAGAACATTATTTCCATGAAGCTTCCTTTACAAGTTTTCAAGTTTATTTTTAATCATCTTTTTTTAGTTTAAAATTGTATGACATGTTAAGAAAGGAAAAGTGTTTTTGAAGTAGAAAGGATATTTTCCTCAAGAATGGAGTTCAAGTGTTTTATCACAATTATATTCCATATAAGATAATATAGGGTTTTGTTTCTATCCCAATTATTAAATTGATTTGATTATGTTGTGATGGAATTATTTTTATGAATTCCTTTATCTTAAATGAATTGTTCTATGATGTCATGATGTTTAAGAATCCCATTTTTATTACAAGGGTTATGCTATGATGTATGGTTTATGATTTTGTGGAACACATAAGAATGGTATAATTATGAGATGGGTGGGACCTATATCTCCCTCCAATGAATTGGGTAAAGATTTATATCTCATGAGATAGACATGGATCGAATGGTAGGTTAAACCGGTTCAGTGAAACAGGACTGAGATGAGGAGTGAACTCGGTTCAGAAATAGACATTTTCCACTAAGATAGTCTTGGAAATAAGTCTTGACAACTAAGAAATGATTCTCTATGATTATGTGTGTATGCCACAAAGCTTAATGTTTTATGTTATGATTATTGGGATTACATTTCACTTCTATGATTTATCCCATGTTATGAAATTATGATTTCTTTTGCAGGTTAAGACTTCCAAAATGTTATGTTCTTATGAATATGATATGTTTGATATTTATTTTGTTTACCCTTACTGAGAATTTGAGCTCACCCTTTTGTATGTTTTCTTTTCCCGAGGTTCTGAAGAAGTATATTAAGTAGGATATGCCAAAAGGGACTCTAGATATGATGAAATAAATGGGAGACAGTGTAGATGCTTTATGAACCAGTTGTTTATGTTTCCCAGTTTCTAAAGACACTATACCTATACGGTCCTTTCATGGTTTTGTTATATGTTGTAATAAGTATGCTTCAATTTTGAATTAATAACCATGTATGTAAATTATGGGTCGCTATAATGTAAAAACAGTAGCAACCACAAGCCCGAACAACTCTTGAAACCACAAGCTAGTAAACGCCAGCCTGATCACCAACCTGCTCCAAGTGACCTAAAAATAGTTTATATATATACATAGGGTGAGTATAACAGTATACTCAATTGGATCCTCCCCAAAGCCTCTCATGAAAAAGTAAAGAAATCATGCTAATGCACAGTGAACAACAATTGAAACTAACTCGTCACCTAAACAGTAATTCTAAGTTCCGAGCCTCACCATGGAAACTCTCACTAATTAACGCATACAAGAATATATCATATAATAAATAATATCAAGGGTACCCCACTACTACTTCCCCATTGGTTTTCCACTTTTCCCCAACGTCGCATGTCCTAAGCATCTCTCTCCAAAAAGGCTTGCCCACAGACTCCTGGGCGAAGCACCAAAATATGCACCTCGTGCAACAAAACCACCACATCCACACACCAAAGTAACTAGGTAGTTTTCGGGAGCCACCACATATCACATAACATGTATCATACATCAGGTATTATACCTCAAGCCATCACAGCCCATACACCGAGTAAGGATCATCAATCCATCATAGCCTATACACGTTACACCTATAGTAGTCCATAGAAAACTACATCCAGAATATGTGTGTGTGAATAACCACAAGCCATTACAGCCCTCTACACACATATATGGGAAAAACTAACCAATGTTCCTACCAGAACAAGTAACTACCAAGAGAAGAGAGCGGGGAAAAATGGGGTATTCATTCATCCATCCTCCCACAAGAATGTTGGGGAAAACACCCCCCAGGGTGTCAGTTGCCCTTACTAATAGGGTGGAGTAGCGTATAGAAACATAAAAAGTACAGAATATACTATAAGTCACAACCACACTATGGGAATAACCTAGTCTTAGACACAACTGTAGCTAACGTCTCTCAGACTCCGGGCTGCTACTTCTAAGACTTGGTATCCTATAAGAACACAACCATTTAAAGAGATTTATTAGATTACTCTTTTCCCTTTTTTTAGTTCCACTGTACGTTAATTAATTCTTTAAACATTAATTAACTATGAAAAATACCACATTAAATTTCATTAGCATCACACCCAAAGTCAATTGTTCCTTAAAAAAACCTCATCATTATGTTCCAGCAACTCCATCCCCATGTGTTAACACCATTTATTCAATTATTCATTACAGAAATTTTTTCCCACATTCCCAGGAACTCTTGAAAAACATTATATGCTACTAAACACAAGGGGGATCAACACGGTGAGTAGATGTACTACCCATCGAGTCTTTGTCTCTTATAGCAAGAGCATATACCCATCCTTCATTAAGAAGCTAAACACGGAAAGCACGTGGCATACCCCATGTGTCTTTGCCTCTTTTAGAATAGGGGTATGTAAGACCAGCTGCCTTGATCAGTGGGGAAATGTAAAGAAGATAAAAAACCAAAGAAGCAGTAAGCATCCAACAATCACATCCAATCCATTCCATCATCCCCGATGTCCTCCCTGACACCCACATGCATAAACCGATGCATCTCGCCACTCTAGGCGTCATCTGCTACCACAACCAAAATGGCCTCCATGCCTCCACATATTACCACAACCATCCAGGCTCACATCAAAAGACAAGTAGTAGTAAAATAAACATCTTCACAATTAGGCTCTTAGCCCTTAAACAAACAAGAGGGTAACTCAGAACCCTTCAAGCAATTATCTTTTAATAACCAACAGTTCTTTAATCCATCTTGGATTAACCGATTTATTTTTCGTCGGTTCTAAATTCGGGAAACCTAACAATAAGCTATCAAAAATAAATGAACATGCTTACTGCACCAATTTGATTAACATAAAATTACAACAGGAACCAAATTCGTTTACATTATTCTTTATCTTTATCCAAACAATTATCAATTAATCATGTTTTACCTTATTTACCGATTTCCATCAAGAACAAGCATAAATATCACACAATCTAGTTAAAACAAGAGGCAATAAAATATGATTGATATCAATTTATTTATCTAGTTAAAATATTTATTATTTCAATTCCATTGTCATACAATGGGATAAAACATGCTAAAGGTACAATTCCACATAAAAGAAAGTAAAGCAACGAATCCCCTACCTCAAATAGTTTCTCATGTTCTTTATACACACAACGGGTCATGATCCTCCTCTCGCGACAACTGCATCCACCCGAGGATGCCACGATACGACCGCACCAACCAAAACCCAAGAAAAACTCCATTAGAAGCATAGATATTTCATGATATAATATGGAAAGGTGAAACAGGAGAAGATGGTCCCCAAAGTAATGACGATAAAATGTACCTTATATCGAAGATTGATCAATACAGCTTGGTTGCATCAAAATAGAGCGGAACCAATCTGAGGGGTAAAGTTTGATTGTGAAACTCCTATGGGAAGGATTGAAAGGCTCTAGAATCTCATAGTTTAGAACAAAGAGGAAGAACAAGGTAGGAATATATCTTGTCCCTTTTTGAAGGTTTAATGGGGCGGCAATTTAGGATACGCTTAATTACCCATTAAAAGTGTATCGCATTAAACCTTGCGGTTGGACCATGTAAAAACATCTCGAGCCATAGGAATAATTAATATAGCATTTATGGACTTTGAATTGGCCTTAAGAGTCCTTAAAATAAGGCTTTAAATGTTTTTTACGTCAAAGGAAACATCAAAGGAGCGAATTTGTAGGAAGCTGGAAACACTGTTCACAGAACCCTACCGATAGAATTGTTCACAAAACCTCACCGATAGAACTATTCACTAAACCTCGCCGATTGAACTGTTCACAAAACCTAACCGATAGAACTGTTCACTAAACCTCACCGATAGAACTGTTCACTGAACCTCACCGATAGAACTGTTCAGAAAACCTCACCGATAGAACTGTTCACTAAAACTCACTGATATAACTGTTCACTGAACCTCACCTATAGAACTGTTCACAAAACATCACTGATAGAACTGTTCACTGAACCTCCCTGATAGAACTGTTCACTGAACCTCACTGATAAAACTGTTCACTGAACCTCACCGATAGAACTGTTAACTGAACCTCACTGATAGAACTGTTCACAAAACCTCACTGATAGAACACTATTCACTGATGGAACTGTTCACAGAATTGGAAATTTGGCTAAGTGTTAGGGATAAGTCACCTTGACCTCCTGAAACACCTCAAACACCACATTTTCACAATGTAATGGACCAGAGAGTTCCGGGCCATTACAGTAATTCTTATATCGCATATACCATCATTCATTCCATTTTGTGATAATACGATAACGTCATACATGTATACGACAGACTACTGTCTTGCAAAGTGATAAAATTCATTCACACGTTATATATAATGTATTAAGGATATATTATGTGAAATTAGGTGATATATATGACATAAAAAATATTATTTAATTAAAATATATCATATAATTTTTTTTCTTTTAATATAAAAAGAAAATTAAAACATCATTCATGTGTATGTACGACCTACCATCTCTATGAACTGTGTATTTTATTTTCTAGCTTAATCATTTATGAAACACTATAATAAATTATATAATGAATATATATATATATGATATTTATATTATTCTTATCATTTCTTATATGATTAAATAATCATATATATAATAGGACTAAGAGTAAAAAAACATGTATGAAAAACTATGTGCTCAATTTAACATCGATTGGTTAATAAACATGTAATATAAAGTCACAAGTAAATCAGACATGGTATCATATATATGAATATGGTTTTATGGTAAATGTATAATAAAATTATATTTATTATACATGAGGTTTTAACATATATTAAGGAAGTCATGACTTATGTTTAAGGGATTTCTAGTCACACTTATATTTCTATGAGACTGATTTCGTATTCACCAATTATTTATTTGGTGTGGAGTATATTATAAAAATAAATATATTATATTATTTTTATACTTAAATTTATTAACTTTAAATATCCATTTAATGATCTCTCTATTGTGGGTTTTAGAGTTCAAAAGTTTCTAAATTTGTATTGTAATCTTTTCTCAATTTTCCTTCTTGGAGATATATGTTATGTTATGCACTAATATTCTTTTATAAGGTGTATATAATTCCCATTTAAATTTTTTATCTTTTATATCCTTCTATTCTTGATATTTTATGTTTTATGTAATGTTATTATTTCTTATTTTTTAAATTTATTTTATTCAAAAAAACATTTCTAAAAAATGTTTAAAAATGCCTTCAAATTATATTTTAATAATTTTTAAGGGAAATGAATTAGAATATGATTAAAATGGGTTTTCAATGATTAATTTAAAATTTTTCATGTTAATTTTAAATAAAAAATGTTTGATAAATGTTTTTAGATTTGAAAATAATTTGTCAAAACAAAAAGGATATTTTCCTCAATAATTATTTCAAGTGATATATGAAAATTATTTTTCATATATCATTATTTTTTTTAATGTTAATTATTTTCTAATAGGAATATTACTTGAGTAAATTATCCTTATTAATTTATGGTCATTTTATGGTTATATTTATTAATCCAATTTCTTTTCAATGTGTTGTGCTAGGATTAAATTTTTATGAAACCAATTTCTTTTTATTGGATTTGATATGATGAATGATTTATGTTTTAATGGAACACATATTTGTGGTTATAATTATGTTAAGGGTGTTAATTATATATCCATACAATTAATTGAGTAATGATATTATATTTCATGAGATAGACATGAGTCTAATGTTTATTAAACTCAGTTCAGGAAAGACTTGAATGGGAAGTGAAATCATTTCAGTAATGGACATTATCCACCGTGATAATATTGGGAGTGAACCTTGTCTACTATGATGGTTTGGAGAGTGATACCAATGAACATTGATAGTCTTGGAAAATACCTTTTACTACAAAATAAATTATTTTCTATGATTTTTTTCCACAATTTCATGTTTTATGCAATGTTATTCTTTTATGATTCATGTTTTAAGATTTTTTATAATTTATTCAATGAATAAATATTATGATTTATGATATTAAGGGTTCAGTTTTCAACTGTAATGTTTTTATACTTATAAAATTATATTTATTTTATGATTCATATATCCCTTGTCTATCCTTATTGAGAATCTGAGATCACACTTCTCTTATGTAACGTTTCTACCATGAAATGAAGGAAAGTATTATGAATAGAATGTCAAAAAGTGTTCTAGTTTTGAATAAATTGGCAGGATATGATTTAAATATTCTATGAAAAAGTTTTTTATGATTCCATGTTTCCTAAGGAAGTTAACTAATATAGTCTTTTCTTGTGTGTTTTTTTATTGTATGAAATATCCCACAAAAATGATGTGATGTCTACGTATGTTAATCTTGGGTCATTATTGTTGGAACTAAAGAATTTTTTTATCAATATTTAGAAACTAGGATAAGAAAAAAATAGTAATATCCATAAGGATAAGTATAAGTATAGGTTACAATCCAATAATTTTGGAAATTATCATTAATAACTAGTGATTAAATATATCATGTCATAGATTTAAATTTTATATCAAATTATCTTTTATTATGTGGTTATCCTAGTATAATTATTACCACTCAAACTATTATTTTTGGTTTTTATGTAATGTATATATCTAAAAGGATTTATATTAATGATGAATTTTATGGAGAATGGAATAATATTTATCTTGAGAAACCAAATGAAATGTATGTTGGAAGGAAAATCCCTGTTATTATTCCTAATATGAAATATATTAATATAATCAAAACAATATACTATAGGTAGTTTAATTAGGTATATCACCAGAGAAAATTATGTTTCATGGAAACCAAATAGGATATAAATTTTAATTTTTCTCATGTAAAACATGTGGGAAGAGGAATCAAGGATAATGTTTCAAAGGAAACAAAAAATACTTATGGAGTAGAAAATAAGGGAAAAATTTAATTAGTTGAAAAGGAAAAGGTTTAGTTAATGAAATGAAAACTGATAATAGTATTACTACGAAATCAACTTCCATTATATGTTTTTAATTTGGAATGTATGGTAATTATGAAAATCTATCCCCTATAAGAAATATCATGAATATAATCAACAAGGTTGTATGAGTAATGGATATATTGATGACAAGGAAGAAACTAAAAATTACATATAATATGGAAGAATTGTTATTAAATAAAATGTTGAAACCTGGTTAATGGTATAACAAGGATATGGAATGAGTGAGTGTTTATGTATTTTAAATCAAAAATAATTTTTTAGAAGTAATTTTATGGTATTATAGAGTAATTAATCATCTGAGGATTCTTTCTCTATAATATTTATTTATGTATATGATAGTATATATTGAATGGTATTTGAAACCATGAAAAGTGATTGAGGTGTTATGGTAATATTTTTGGAGATCACATGATTACTAGAAATATAATAGTTAATATGTGCATAAAGAGATGTTTGGTTGTGATAAAATAAATGTGATAGCATTGATGTCCTGGAAACCGATTAGTAACATGATGAATATGTGCTTTATAGATTGAGTTTATTTATGCTTCAGATTTATGGGGTCAGAAAAGAGTTAATTTTGGAATGCATACATGTTTTCCCTATGGGTTTTTTGGTAATTCATGATTATTTACATGTTTAAAGAGAATACCTAATGATGTTTTTCACATAATTAGTGTTTCACAATTATGACATACATCATGTTATTCAAAGGAATAATTATAATCTAGTTTTGGAGATTTAGTAACCTTATTTCTATTATTTTGGATTTTAATCATTTGGAAGGCATATATGGGTAACCATTTATGAAATTTTTTTATTGGACTTTGGATTTGGTTTTAAATATTAATGTTTTACCTAACCATATGAAGATTTATGAATATTTGATAACCTGTACTAACAATTTTGATATTATTATAACTAGAGAGACAAATAATTACTTATCATCCCATATCTTATGACCCACTAGTTTTTTAGGTATTACAATTTCACCCTAATTTCATGGTGTAATACTTGAAGTGGAAATTGATCTAGGAACATCCAATGGATACAATTTTTTTTACAAAATGGAATGAAATCTAGTAATTATATCTTCTTATGAAAATTATTTATCTTCAAGAAAAGTATTTTGGAACAAAATTTTTATCCTAGTACATTTATTTCTATGGAATCAAATGGTCACTTAGATCATCACAAAATTATTATTCTATAATGATTATATTTTAATGACCATGTTCTCTATTACTCTATCAAAATTTGATAGTAAAAATTCTATTCCACATCAATGTTTTCTATTTACCCTAATGTTATCTGAATAGAAATTCTAGTTTTGTGGTGATCTTCACCTCTTACTATATCTATTTTTAGGATAAATATTTAATTTTTAGTTTTATGATGTCATTTTCCCACAGAGAAATTATCGAACATACACAATTGTTTTCTATGTGAAATGTCAAATTTCTAGGACATGACTTCTTTTTTTAAATTCATGATCACGCTAGAATGATATATTTTTTATTTATGCTTATAATAAAATTCTCTCAAGTTAATGATGTGTCCCATGTATCTTTTCTGAGGAAGTATATACCAGATCCATAATATGTACTAAAATTAGAGGTCGTACAGATAGAGAAAGATCTTTCTTACAAAGAGAAATCAGAGAAACTTTTCATCATAGAGATAAAGTTCAATAAATCAAGCCCACTCTCCTGGTCAATTTTGTGTGGAGATTCCAATATTTTGAAAAAATAATCATGGGAACTTTAGGATATGATGAGGTAGGCGTATCCCCATTTGTTTGTATTAGAATAGAGAATTTCAAGGGAAAATGTATTTTAAGGGGGGTAGAATGTGACACCCTGAGTTATTATAATCTTTATTTGGTTTTTGAATAAATTAAATTTCATATTTGTTTTATGTTATATGCTACACAATATTAGGCATGTGCTATAGACAACACCATCTTATCTTGTGTTACACACAATACTAAGTTTCCACAAAACATCATTTTATTTTTATAAATACAAAAACAATACAATTATAACCTAGCCATTAAATTAGAGGGAATAAATAGTACTAAAAACATCATGAAATTTATATATTCTATCACGATTTTTATATTAATATAATATTTTTTATAGGCATAAGATATGAATAAATCCAATTTTATGCATAAAAAGATTATTTTTCTAAAGGCAGTTTTGTCACCTTTTAATGGTTAGTTTTCTCTAAAACTTAATTTTTGAACTTTTATAAATTCTATGTGACAAATGAACATAAATTTTGAAAGTATAATGTAAAAATTAGCTAGGTGTGAATTTTTTGTATTTTTATGATAAGTTTCATTTTTTATGAATATTGAAAAATATAACATTTTAATTAAAAAATAACCTTTTTTAAAATTTATTTATACAGTTAAATTATATTATAAATTAATTTTAATTTATAAATATTTAAATTATACATCATTCAATCAAATTTGGGTCATTAGATTGAATTTTACAAGGAAATTGGATATTAAAATATTATAAACTTTTGAACACTTTTACTTTAGAGACTCAATGTTTCGTCATGTCAATGAGATTAATATTTAGTTAATTGATTCAACATATGTGAAGTTTATTATGAAAATGAATTCTATATTTGGAATTATAAGGTCTAATTTTTTAAATTATTTTCCTTTTATTTTTTAAAATAAGAATAGTAATCTTATTAATTTTATTACAACAGTTAAGGGTAAATCTGGAAACTAAAGTTACAAATAATATTATAAATATTTTAAAAATACCTAAAAATTTTCCAAAATGTTATTGGATGAATTTTATTAGATTAATAAAACCTATGTTTCTAAATATAATTATTTAATGGACATCATTCAATGAAATATAATATGAATTTATTAAGAAGATAAAACTTTTTATTGTACAATATGACATATTAGGGGTGTATTTAATGATTTTTGTTGAAGATATAATTATTTATATATTTTATTAAATTTCATCTAATCAATAGTCTCAAAATTAAAAATAATTTTATTTTATGAAAAGAATATTTCTGAAACTTAATAAGAGAACATAAAAAATCAATAAGGACCAATGGGGTGTGATATAGTCACAACTATCATAAATTATACATGTATGGTCCTATTTAGCCTTCATATATAATAATTAAAACCTTTTAATATTGAATAATATGTTAACATAGTTAATATCTTAGCATAGAATCAAACATTATTTAATTATATAAATTGAGATTAAATTTATTATAAACCAATATTTTGTGAAATTCTAAGAGCTCCCTCCCATCTCTTATAAAACAAAACCTTTTCTTATATTTTACTCACAATTTAAAACTAATTTGGTTAGGCCAAACCCTATCAAAATCTCTACCCAGATTCTTTACCTTAATCCTAGAAGGCTTCCTTTTGGCATAAAGTCCACCAAGGAGGTCCTTTGGTCCAAACCAAAAAGAGATACTCGAAGAAGAGGTAATGTTCATCAAAAATATTTTTATTATTTATTCTATAAACCCATTAAATTATTTTTGTTTCATTATTATATAATAAATTCAGTTTCTTCAATATAATTATATTTTATTATATTAAGGGTACGGCCTAAAATTTCCCACACTTCCATCAAATTTGATACACAACCATCATTCTTTTGTATGGCGGACTACCGCCCCATGAACTGATTTAGTTTATTCTTCCATTACCACCATTAATGATTAGTAATAATGATGTATTTATAGTTTATATATGATATATATTATTCTTGTGATTTTATTTTTATTCTTCAATTTTTATGTCATACATACCTTCAGGCTTTCCATTTTTTGATAATATGTTAACATTATTCATGTGTACTGAAGACCACTACCTCGTGAAGTGATGTGATTCATTCATGATTCATAAATAATGTATTAAGGATGGTTCTAATAAACTTATGTGACATATATGACATAAAAAAGGTTCTAGATTTATAATATATCATATACTTATATTTCTTTTAATAAGATAAGAAAATGAAAACAACGTGCATGCATACGTACGACCTACTGTCTCCTAGTATGGTGCATTTTATTTCATTCCTTTATATTTTATGAATAATCATAAATAAATATATAATGAATATATATATGATATTTATATCATGATTATTATTGTGGAGATGATGAAATCTTGAAATATTTAAGAGGAGAAAGAATGGAAATCAAAACATGTACGGAAAACAAAGTGGTAACATAGACAAGGATTTTTTACAAAAAAGTAATATAAATTTATGAATGTTGTTATATGTTGGATGAATAATATACTTATATTTGTTATACAAGAGGTTTTGACATGTACAAAGGAATTCAAGACTTTAGGTAATTATATTTCAATTCACAGTTATATTTCTATAAGACTTATTCCAGATTCACTACTCATTCCTTTTAAGTGGCTTATATTCTAGAAATTAATGTATTATATGATCCTTATACTTATATTTATGGGTATTTAGATATCCATTTTATGATCTCTCTTTTATGGTGTTTATAATTAAAATGATTAAAAATCTATAAGGTAATTTTGTCTCATTTACCTTCTTTGAGACATAGGTTGTTTTGTGCACCTATATTCTTTTATGAGGTGTACATACTGCCCTTTCATGTTTAGTATATTGAATATAATTATTTTAATGATATTATATGTTTTATTTATTATTACACTCTCTTCGACCAGAAATTATTTTTATTCAAAACGCATGTTTTATAAAAATTGATTAAAAAAATATATTTAAATGATCTTTTAATATTTTTCAAGGAAAATAATTTAGAATTGGTTTAAAAGGGGTTTTATAAGATTCCTTTATATTTTTTCAAGGTTAAATCAAATGAAATTAATTTTCTATGTGTTTTATTATTTAAAAATAATTTTTCAAAATAGAAAGGATATTTTCCTATAGAATTATCTCAAGTGATCTTTAAAAAATATTTTATATATAAGATAATTTTTTTTGATGATAATTGTCAATTAATGGGTCTATTATTTTATTAAATTAACATTATTATTTTATGGTTGTTTTTGGATTATATTTATGAAACCAATTTATTTGCCCTATATTATGTTATGATGAAATATTTATGAAACCTATTTATTTTTATATGTTCAAATATGATAATCGATTTAAGTTCTTATAGAACACAAATGTATGGTTCTAATTATGTAATGGGTGGGACTTATATCTCACTCAAATTCATTGGGTAATGATATTATATCCTATGAGATAGAAAATACTATAATAGTGATTTAACATGGTTCAAAAAATATTTAAATGGTATATGAGATCGGTTCAGTAATTGTATTTTTCGACCTTAATAGTCTGGGAAGTGAACTGTGAATTCTATAATTGATTTGGTAGTAAAACCAATAAACTTTGATAGTCTTGGAAAATAACCATAATACTTAGGAAACTATATTCTATTTTTTTCACAATTACATATTTTATGCCAAGTTATTCTTTAATGATTCATGTTTTATTAATTTTTATAATTTATTTTATGACTCAATATTATTATTTTTGAAATGATGGGTGTAATTTTAAAATTTAATGTTCATATTATGATACCCTTATATTTATTTTATGATTCATATCTTCCTAATTTACCCTTACTAAGCATCTAATCTCACCCTTCCCTCATGTTTCTTCCCCTATTAAATATGAATAAAGTTATTATGTATGACATGCCAAAAAGTGATCTAGTTTTGGTGAAATACGCAGGAGTTGATGTAGATGTTCTATGAACCAGTTTTTTTGCTTCTACATTTCCAAAGACACTAAACTAATATGGTATTTGGGCATGTTTTTGTGTAATGCATGAAATATTCGACAAAAATGATGTGATTTATATGTAAGTTAGGCTTGGGTCATTATATTGAAAATCTTATTTGAGTAGGAATGGCTTTACACTTTGTGTAAATTTTATTTAAGGTATTGGAAAACTTTTGGGTTTAACTTATCTTAATGTT
This sequence comes from Viscum album, assembly GCA_963277665.1. NCBI lineage: Eukaryota > Viridiplantae > Streptophyta > Magnoliopsida > Santalales > Viscaceae > Viscum > Viscum album. The sequence continues at coordinate 1,301,647,268 of OY728121.1, forward strand.
AAAATCCTTGTTGGTTATTTTCGACCTACTTATGATGTCAACACAATTATTTTCTATCAAAGAAGATTTTAATCAAGATCTAGTCACTAGAAAATACACTAATGATGTAATAATGTTTCATGGTGTTCAACATTAAATTTTATTTGATCGAGATTCAAGGTTTAACTTAATTAATGTTCTAGTGAAGTACTCAGTAATATCCTAGTATAGATTTTATTTTCATCACTATGTATCATCCCCAAATATATGGTCATTCAAAAATAACAATTCAAATCCAATGGTAGAATTTAAGATATTGTTCTTTGGATTTCAATGGTGGTTGGAATCAACACCTTCCCCATATTGTGTTTCTTAGAATAATAGGTGTCACTCGAACATTCAGATGGGACCTTATGAAGACCACTATGGAAATAAGTGTAGAAATCCCTTGTATTGGAATAAATTTATAGAAAGAACGTTATTAGAAATATAGAAAGATAAAAAGATGGTAGAGATGGTTACATTGCATTTCGAAACATGTATGGGAAGAAAAAAGTTAACAAAGATTTTATTATGATAATCATCAACGTGACATTCAATTTTAAGATTTTGAGAATATCTTTATATGAATTTATACATGGAAAAAATAAGGTTATAGTGAGACCTAGGTACATTGGTCCCTTTGAAATACAGGATTGTTTCTAGACAATAGATTATTCTATAGTGCTTCTAGTCAACCTCTCTAGGGGCCACAATGTGTTCCATGTACTTCTCCTAAAGAAGTACACACCAGATCCATGAAATGTACTGAAATTGGAGGTTATACAACTAGATTGTGATATCTCTTATAAGGAATAATTGGTAGATATACCAGATAAAATATAAAATGTTATACAAAATGAGACCATTCACCTGGTCAAATTTTTGTAAATAAACCACCCACTTATAGAAGCTATGTGGGAACCTAAGGAAGTAATATGGCATAATTAGCATCTTATTTTCGTATAAAAGTGATTATTTTCAAGGGATAAATACAATTTTAGTGGGAATGGAATGTAACACCATGATATTTAGTGAAATATTCTTTTTTCAATTTAATTTGTTCTTTATTATATTTTTCCTTAAAGAAAATATTTGGTTTATCTTGCATTATAGAGAAAACCACATTAATTTCATGATAATTGAAACAATGGGATAGATTGTGTTTTATACTACACTAAGTAAATATTTAACTATGTATAACACATGGTTAGCCCACATGACACATGAAGTTGTGTTTTAATGAAATCCTAAAATATATTTAATATAGTAATTTATACAAGACTCTTGTAACCTCACTATTAAAAATAGTGAAATTAATAGTGATAACTAATGATTAAATAATATTTTTTATTATTTACATAAAGGAAATTTAATGATAATAAAATACTGAATTTTTTGTAAAGTCAGTATTTATTTTGAAAATAGTATTTTCTCAAAAATATTATTTTAATGTCTTTTTGTGAACAATAATAAAATTAATTTATGGATCTTATAGAAAATTAATTTGATAAAATAAACTTAATTTTTGATTTCATAATTTCAAAAATTATATTTTTTTTAATGTTTTTGTAATTTTTTTGAAGTATTTTAATTTTTTATAAATAGTGGAAAATACTAAATTTTAATTGAAAACTATTTTTCATCTAAATTATATAGAAAGTTATATTATAATATAAATTGTTTTTAAAGTATAATAAGTTCAAATAAAAATATATTAAACAAATTTATGTAATTGGAATAAATTTCACATTAAAATTGGATATAAAATCATAGTATACTTTTGATCATTTTCATTCTAAAGACCCACTTTCTAACAGTGTCAATGAGATTAATAATAAATTAAAAAAATTCACTTCTATAAATGGAATTTGAAAAAATGGATTCCTTAATTAGAATAATCATAATTTATAAATTATAATTGTGTCAATTTAATTTTTTACCTTAATTAACAGTGAATGGAGTAAAAATTAGTTACTGCGGTTAAGGTAAAAATGGGAATACAATGGGGTTAAAATAAAAAGGTAAGGGTAAAAATAACGAACACACTTGTCTAAAAACAAATTTTCGGCCATTTTTAGACCATTAAACCTATAAGGTTATAGAATGGCCTAATTTTAACCCTTTTTACATATAAATAGTTTGGGTGGAATTCTCTCTTTAAAAAATTAAAAAGTTTACCACTACCTTAACTTATAAAAGGACACTCTCTCATCCCTTCCTCCCAGCTTCACTAATCATTGGTTTGCCAAATCACTACCCAAATAACATACCAAATTACCTCCCAGCATCCTAAAAACCTTAGGTTGGAATTAAATCCAACCAATCATGGATTTTAGTTCAATCATAAGGATAATTCACAAAGAACATGAGGTTTGAATTAGTATGATAGAAGTCAATACTTGTGGTATGTGATTTCTAAATCTCTTTTCACATTTATGATTACATGTTATTTTTCCCACATTTTTATTCAATATGGTATATATTCTATAGATTAATGAGTTATTTTTATGATTATAGTTAATATTTTTGTTATTTACATTTCCATTTTAGGTACTCTCTTCCATGGGTTTTATGGTTCAAAAGTTACCAAAATGGTTAGTGGATTTTGTCTAATTTTTACTTCTGTGATATATACATCATGTTATGCACCTATATTCATTCACGAGGTGTTTATAAATCCAATTTAAAAAGAAATATCATGGATTTATTTATCACCATAATATTTTATGTTTCATTTGACGTTATTCCTTCCTGGGTATTAAGTCTAAAAGTCACCAAAGTGGTAAGAGTTTAATGTTAAAATCTCATAATTTATCAAGATTGTTTATGATTATGTTTCTGATGAAAAATTATTATGGTCCATCTCTTATGAATTCTCTTTAATTTTATTCTCCTCAGGTTATTCATGATATCTTAATGTAATGATACTAGTTTCCACTCATAGGTCCTTATAATTATTAAGAGTTTTTGTAAGAATATCCATCTTTATTTGTCCCTTCATTTGGAAACTAGTTTTATCACAAAACCATGTACTATATTTTTTTCAAAAAAAAATTATTATGTTATTGTTATTTTAAAATTTATATTTTCAGAAATTTTGACTTTTTTTACAATTTTTTTGACAAGAATATTTATATTGGTTTCCCAATGATGCGCATTAGGATTTTACTGAAAATGTGAAATTAATACACATTTTAATGTATATTTTGGGAATATAATATTCCTAAATCATGACAAATAATTTACTATAATATTATTTTACAAGTATAAAAAACTATTTTTAAATAAAAAGGTTTTTAAAATGATTTGTGTTTTAAAAAGTATTTTATAAAGTGGAAATTATATTTTCCAGAAGAAATTTTGAAAATGATCATTCCAAATTTATTTTCCATCTAAGATGATATCCATAGGTATTAATTATTATTTACTCAGGATATGATTAACGGATACCATTTATATTCTTTCCTTTAATGGAATATGTTTTGAAAAAATGATGTTTCTAAAACCCATTCCTTTCACATGGGTTATACCATGATTAGATTATAATGAAACACATTCCTTTTTATAGGTTATTCTAGGATGAAATGATTATGTAACCTATCTATTTTCCAAAAGTTATTATATGATTAAATATTTAATAAACCCATATAATCTCATTGGTTTTGATGTTATGGATGTTATGATCATGTGGAACACATACATATGATTTACATTATGTGACGAGTGGGACCTATATCTCCGTCCAATTAATTGAATGACAATTAATATTATATGATCTCAAAGGGTATATGTTTGGTTATCCCAATCCCAATATTGGATGTACTTCGGTTCATCTAAACCTCAAAGTAGGTACATTTGTGCTTAGCTAAAGCCTATCATGTTGTGAATTTCTTATTGGGTATCCTTGAAATTGGTTTTTATATTCTTATGTGTATGACACAAATATATGTCTTATACCAATTTTATGACAACATGGATTATGTTATTGATTTCCTTATGATTAATGAATTATAAACATCCAATAATTATTCCATTCCTCATGAATATGATTTTTAATATTATGGGTATGATTCTAAAATGTCATTCACATGTTCTCACTCTGTTGTGTTCAAGTTATTCTTATGTATTTTCCTTGTTTAACCTTAATTAGAATCTAAGATCACTCATTCCTTTCTCGAGGTTGTAAAAAAATATTTTTAATAGGGTATGTTTGTTAAGAGTACTAGAGGGGAAGTTTTGTAAGAGATATGTTGAAGTTTATTCATTGTATTATAGGATTGTGTTCTATGATTCCAAAGAAACTAAACTATTATGGTACTCCAGATTGTGTCTATGTAATGTATAGAGAATTCAAAAAAAATGTAATATCCATGTATGAAATTCTTGGGTCATTTACTCGACAAACAATGTATATTCATAAATCATCAATATTATAACTTATACACGCCTTAAATTTTTATCTTCATGAAACAAAAACATTGTACAATCATGAAACAGGGACTTTGTAAAGTTATTTTTGTCATTCTTATACTTTATCTATCTAATTTTACTATTTATACACTTTCTATGTCTGATCATACATTAATCGTTTTTCTTAGTTTGAACATAATATTCTTTTGTTTTCTTAGTTTGATCATACTGCTCATCTGTTTCCTTAATAAAACTGTTCTGTTGATTTTTATTCTCAATCCCATCATACTGTAAATATTATTTCTCCATATAATCATTTTTTTCCATTTATGAAGTACCAAATCTTTAAAAAAATATTCATTAATAAACTTGAACTTTGTCAAATCTAAAAATTTACACTTCTCTTTCTTTTTACAACATTCAGCTTATATCATGACTTCTTCATGATGATTTATGAACATGAGAGAACATAAATTAATCACTTAAGTTAGTTGTAAAGTTAATTATGTAATATTTTTAACTTTCTAGATTTATAATTATCTTTTTTATCATCTTTAGAAACATTAGGACTTTCAAACTTTCTCACATTCTATATCTCTAGAAACCTTCTATCTTTTTATATTTTCTAAAACTCTATATACATATAAATTATGACTTTCTAAATATTATAAATTTTCAAAACATTTATATTTATAACAATTATTAATTTTATGAAACATTTAAATTTAAAACAAAAACGTTTTCTTAAGGTTTGTCTGATGGATAATCTAATCAGGAACACTGCAAGTCTTTGAACATCCAATTTTCTAACAGTTTCTTTATCTAGTGATTCTCTTCACAATAATATGCATCTAGAAAACTTCACCTTTACATAAAAATATCTTACCATTTCAATTATTCAAAATTTATGACATTACAATATTATTTAACTTCAGAAACATTATACAAATTTTTTTAATGTCCACCAACTATACATTTCTTATATTACAAAAGCATTATTAAATTAAAGTTTGTTATAAAAAAAATAAAAAATCATTGTCATAAAACATTAAAAAGGATCTTCAATCAACGCTTTTATTTTTAAAAAAAATAATTATAAAATTTTAACAATCATCATTTCTCATCACTCATAATTTTTTACAACTCAATATTTTAAAATTTCACCAAAATATAGCCTTTCTCAAAACTGTGTTCTAACACCACACATCTTGATAAAGTATTTTTTTGAAGTAATTCCATCACTAGATAAAAATTAAATTTGTGTCCATGTTAAGATAAACTCCCCCTTAATTTTATTATCTCCAATTTTGATATAAATTTTAAACTCACATTTTTTTCTCTCTCCCCCATTTTATGGTACTCGTAGCAACATATTATTTTCAAAAAAATAAAGAACTTTTTAAAAAAAATTAATTTATTTCCTGCTTTGTAAAAATTATCCAAAGTATAGTGAGGGACATACTAAAGTTGTTCACAATAACTTTGGTGTTGAATTAACATGAAGTTATAGCCTTAATTATTCAAATCTTTCTTTTATCGTAGCTTTGGAAGAGATATTTGAAATTTGATACATTGTTGACATATACTCTAGAAAATCATCTATAATAAAAAGTTTATCTTTTAGGAAGTGAAACATAATATCAATATTCATTGATATTGAGTATTGGACAATATTTTTAAAAAGGTAAATTACAATTTGATTATCACAGTGTATCACAAATGGTTTAGAAAAATTCAATTTCAAATCATCTAGTTAAAATTTAATCGAAAACATTTGAGTATAAGACAATGTAGAAAAAAACCTATTCAATTTTATTTAGGTTTAATGTTAATGAACTATATTTATTCCATTTCCAAATTATACAAAATTCTATTAAGGAAAATTTTCTCCCTGATGTTGACTTTATATCATTACAATATCCAGCATAATCAACATGATTATAACCATAAAACGTCATATAACATCTTATTTTGTATATAAACCCATTTCAAATTGATCCTTCAACATATCTCATAATTCTCTTTACTTCCAAAATATAAAATTATTTTTTACCACTTTGATATCCAAAACATAAATTTACTGTATAAACAATATTAGTTCTTTATGTTATAAGGTAAATCAAGCATCCTATCATCTTCTGAAAATAATTTTGATTTAAACTTTTAATGGTTTAAACTTTTCTTAAATTTGTTATCGCTAAAATAATGGAATAAAATTCATTAGAATATTCAATTACATACTTTTTTAAGAACTCCCTCATGTACTTTTACTAAGAGATGTAAATGTATTTTTCCTTTCATTGAACTTGTTAATCGAGGAAGAAAGTCTATTTTCCTTACATTGACATATAAAAATTTTTCTTAATTTATTCTAAAAATTATTTTAAAAAAGTTTCTATATCCTCATTAAAACTTATATCATTCACATACTTAATAACAACCAGGGTTCATGAATCTACTTCTTTCACATTAAAGTTACTTTCAAATTTTCATTTAAAAATATATAAATTTTTTAGACCACTTTCAAATTTTTATTATACCAAGAACATAGAGGCATTTAAACCCATAGAGGGACTTATTCAATTTAAAAACCATAATTTAATCATTAAAATGTGTAAATACACATTGTTTCTCATTGTACCTTTATTCTACAATATTCCCATTTATAAAAACTAAATTTTTATCCATGTGATCAAATTTATAACATTGATGTGCTATAACTTCTATGAACATTATGATGGTTTGTAATATTATAAATTTGGAAAAAGTTTCTTCATTGTTGACACCTTCCACCTGTGTATAATATTTATAAAAAATTTCAACTTTGTTTCTTGAAACTTCTCCATGTTCATTCAACTATTTTCTATACACCCATTTTGTTACAATAATATTTTTATCTGTTAGTCCGGAAAAAAGTTACAAAATTCCAATTTTATCAATTTTATATGAATATTAATTAACTACATTTAACCATAATTTTTTTACTTATTGAGAAACCTAATCACATTCAATCTGTTAAATGATTAATGTTTGATCTTATAATCTCAAAATTCTTCATGACTGAAATAGATCATTATGATTTCCATGTTTATTTTTAATTTCAACCTATTTCTATATTGTTGGAAATTTGAGAGTTTTTCTTCCAGATTATCTATCCTCATCACATGATTCATGAGAGTATATTTTGAATATGTGTATAGATCACTATATTTATGTATGAATCCATGATTCGTTAGATGAAATTCAATAGTATTACATGTGAATTCTTTATTAGTATCAGATCAAAACACTTTTATTTTATCCCTAGTTTCTCTCTCTCTACATTTCCTTTAAAATATTAAAACACTTCTAAATCATTTGATTTAATTTTCATAAACCTGATGTTGGTCATGAAAGTGAAATCATCAATAAAAGTGATAAAGTATAGATATACTTTTCTGTATTAATGTCTCATCAGTCAACAAAAATCCCAGGGAATATGTCAAGAGGTCTACTATATTGAATTTTTAAATTATTATCTATTTCACAAACTATCTTTATATTCTGAAAATTAATACAGACATCAAATTCACTTCTTCTAACTATTGGTACATTTTGTATAACATTAAATTTACAGTGATTATCCATACATTTATAACCTATATTCCCATATCTGTGATACCACAACTTTTTCTCATCATTAGCCCATGGGTAACATTTGTTATAAAGTTGGGATATCAAAAAGAGAATACCATTGGTTCTTTCACCCCTGGTATCAACTTTATCATCATCCACATGGTTGGTGAGATATGAATATTTATGAAGAATCATTTATTTTCCACAATACAAATTTTTTCTCACACTAGGTATGTTATGTTTCAGCCAATCAACATATAAAAAATAATATGATTTTAGTTTCATAGATTCGATCTCCGCTATTCAAATTCATCTAATTTTTAAGGAAATATAATTTTTATAAGGTATTTATCAATAATATATGTATATACCCAACCCAAGAATCCCAGATCCAATGTTTTCTATCAATTACATTGAATTACCTGGAATCAATCCCTAAAGGGATGATTTGTTTAATAGTATTCATAAACCAGATTCATATATGAGTCCTTTATTATAAATGAGTACACAAATTACAACATAATTTATTCTAAATAACTTATTTCTAAAATAAAAATAAATAACTTCAAGGGTAACAGTAATCAATTTAGTAAATCCTAGAATATCTTTCAAAGTATGCTTCTTTCATACCCAAGGAAATAAACATAACAAAGGGTGATCTCAAATGCTTAGTATGGGTAGGTAAACAAGAATAAATAATGAATAAATTAGAATAAATTAATATAAAAAGGTAAATAACTTATAATACATTCCATTAAAATAACTAGATAACGAAAAAATAAATATGCAAATGTTATTAACTAAAACATATTCTTTCTAAATAACTAAAAATGAAATGTATTCATAAATATGTCAATGAAAAATCTCATTAATGAATAATAACTAGAACTAATATTAGGGAAAATGCTTAATTGTTGGACATCATGTTTCCAAGGAACATGATGCATTTTTAATCAGCATACAATTTAAAATTTTCTAATTTTCACAAATAATTTATATCATGAAACTATTGAAGCATCACAGGGATTCCATTAATTTATCCCCAACCCAGATGGATTTCCTTAAATGTTCCCCAACATGTGTATTTTATTTCCAAAACATTCATCATATTGAATAAAAAATATGCCTTATCAAATATTTTTATAAAGAAATAATATTATCCATATTTCCTGAAATAATCAAATAAACTCAAAAGTAAATACTATATGAAAAATGTTATATGTTTTAGGAAATAATAATATCTATAAAAAATGATATAAATATTTTGTGGAAATTCAATGTCAAATGATCATAGGAAATTGAATATTTTAAGGGGACTAAAATAAATTAATAATGTGAATGTGAATATTATCCTTGTATAAATATATCATAAACCATTCATGGGAATATTATGGATGGTATCAATTTAACATACCCCAATTTTGGTAAAAAAATGTTTTTTATATTCTATGAAAATAAATATTATAAAAATATATTTTAATGAAATTCTTTAAAAAAAAAATATACCATTGTTTTAAAAATCATTTTCAATTAAAATTTATTTTGGAAGCATTTTCATTAAATAGTAACCTTTTAATTATTTTATGGAATATATAAATAGATGATGGTGGGTAAATCTATACATGTCATATGAAGTTAAAAGATCATTCCTTTTTCACGGTATGAAGGATAGAAAAATTACTTCTTTAGAAAGTGATAAGAAGATTAATTTTAAAATAATGGTAAAATAAAAAAAGGGTACAAATGTATTCACCAAATCAAATTTAAATTAATTTTTAAAACATTTTTATAATACATGGTTATGAGAAGAAAATAGTTTCTCTAACTAAAGAGAGAAATGAAATCATATTTTCTTAAAAAAATTGAAACACATTGAGTAGAAAAGATTTTAAAAATGGTACTAATACTTAAAAATGTCTTGAATTACTATAGGAGATGAAAATTAAAGGGTTTATTTTACAATGGTATTGTAATTTCCACAAATGGAAATACCATGGAAAGATCATAAATGTTATTGTTGATGAAAATAATCTTTAATCATTCCCAAGTGTCCCCAACCACTTTGACACATTTTAAATCCTAAACCTCATGAAGGATTAATATTAAGTGAAATAAAAAATTACATGAAGATAAAGTAAATTGTGATATAATATATAGGAATTGGTAGTAGATACACCAAAAAATAATGTATATCGTTAACATGAAATTTATCTCACAGATGTAAAAATTAAGATGCAAATCCCATACCTTGTGTTAACTTTTATGTTTATGTCCATTAACTTTTTTATAATAAATTTATGTTAATTTTATATTTTATTGAGAACATTGTTCATATTTATCATTAATTTTATTTTATGTATTACTATTTTTTAGACAACTACTTATACAATGATGTTTACATTGGGTGTTTTGACCAAATTCGGTTTATGTGTGGAAAACATGTTTGGTAGGTCAACTATATACAAAGGGGCCAATATATAACAGATACATAATAAGAATCATGACATAATTATCATATGTATTTAATAATTATACATTTAAAATAAAACTTTAAATATGGTTAGAAAAAATGAACCAATGATATAATCATGGAGATGGTAGGACATACGTACTTATGAGTGACGTTCTCATATTTCAATGATCATTATATAAAGAAGGAAGGTATAATCAAACCATTCAATAATGATAAAAATATCATGAATAAAATTTTATTTAGTCATATATATATATATAATTCATATTATGTAAAAAATCACATCATGTCGATGATGTGGTAGTCCACACGTCCATAACCAACACGATCAATTTTTAGTGTGTCAAAGTATAATAATGAAAATGATATGTAAATATACACATATATATACATAAAGTTAATTACATAATTAATATCATATATATGTTTTTATGTATCATATTTTCAATTATAATCATCCTTTATACATTCCCTGGATTGTGTGAATGAAGCACATCGCTTTGAGGGGGTGGTCATCCAAACTTCCTCAAATGATGTGATCATATTAACACATTATAGAATATATAATCGTACAAATTGTAAAATAATTAAATAATAATAAATACATAATAAATATCATATATAATATATATAAATAGTGTTTCAATCATAATGGTCAACCCTGAAAGTTGGAAATGAAAAAATGAGTAATCATCGTTTCGTGGGGCTGCAGTTCTCTATACAAAGAATGTAAATGAAACTAAAAAGCATGAGAGATGATAGTACCTTTAAATAAGGTAACTTATTTTGTTTTGAACCAAAATATTCCTCGGATTTATTTCACACTAAGGGGGGCTTCTTGGATGATGGGATTGATGTTGGAAGACTACTTGGGTAGAGTCTGGAAGATCCAATGTTTCTTTAGAGGTGTGTGGAAGGGGGGAGGTGGTGGCCTTTTATATGGAAGGAAACTGACTAACTAAGAATTTTTGGACACAAGTTACGTGTTCACATGTTCTTACCTAATACAATTAACATAAAATCAAAAAACAAACTCAATAATATACATCTAATTTTTGTTGGACAAGTTTCTTGGTCATTCGGTCCCTTAAATATATGGTTTTTTTAATTTAAGCCTAGTTACACCTTAATCACTGTAATTAATTTTAATCACTTTCACTAATCATTTTGGTTAAAATTTTAGTTGATCTTATTGGATTCAAAATAGAGTCCTGATTACAATGGTGTATGCCCGTTTTCTTTGAAATTCAAATCACACATGTAGAAAAATTAAGATTAATGTTATTCTTGTAGACAGACATTTTAATTGGTTTTAGTATAAAAATGTTCAAAAGATTGTTGAGTTTTTATATTCAATTTCCATGTGAAAGTTATTCTAGTAAATTAAATTCTATTAATATATATATTATTTATCTAATTTTACTTTATAAAAAAATAATTATATAATTTATCATTAATAATTATTTGAACGAAAATGTAGTATTTTTCACTATTCATCCAAAAAAGGAGTTCCACTAAAAAATACAAAATATCAACCTTGGATAATTTTTACATTATGAATTAAATTAGAAATTTTATTTTATAAAATGAAATTTTTAATAATTTTAAAATTAGTATTTAAAATAGGATCTCCATTAAAAGGCAGTAAAATATCCTTTATAAAAATATTCATTTTTATGAGTGAAATAAGGTTTTCCTTATCTTATGCATATCAAACCTAATGGATAAATATAAATAATATTTTTTTAATAAATAAAATGTATGTTTAATTTAAATCATTCACTAATTGTAAGTAGCCGTGTTTGTTAATGTAAAACTCCTATGGAAGCATAAAAATAATTATTATTTTTTATATCCAAACGGTCCTTATTTTTGTTTCTGCTTAATTGTCAACAAATGAACTCATTTTATGTTGGACTAAACCACATTTTTATAAGTTAGTTATTAATATCCATAAAAAATTTAATATCTAAATTATTTCATATTATACTAAATAATAATATTTTAATAATACATTGTAATTTGGTGAAACTCGGTCTTGTGTGTAACGAAAGGTATTGAGTAAGGTAGATCTTTTTTGTAATGAAATATAACTCAGTGTTTCATTCATTACAAAAAATATCATGTGATTAATTTATTTTAAATTGAAAATATATAATATAGTCTTGGGATATTATATTCCCTCACGTGTTTGGTATTTCATGTCATACGCTTTATTGAATATAAAGTTATAATTTATAATTATATGGTGTTAAATTCTCTTACAGTAATTAAATCACTTCATATTTGTTTAAACTAGATCATGGTGATAGATTATTTATCACTTCCTATGTTTCAAATCCCACATCATGGGAAGGGTTTGTAAAACATCCTCCAAAAAAGAGATAATGAGAAGTATAAGGGTCACATGGGCTATCAAGTATCTAGATTTCTATGTATGAGAACATTAGTGGAAAGTAGAGACATAGGAATAGAGGAAAAAAGTATATATTTATAAGAATTTATGTGGTCATCAATCACAAATAAGTTTATGATCGATAGAAAATTTAGGGCCTCAATTCCATAAATCCAAGAAGATTTAAGAGACCGTCGGTTCAATAGAAATTAAGGTATAAGGACAAAATTTTATTTCTATTTCATTTTCCTATTATTGGGTAATTATTTTACTGACCTTGAATATAAAAAAATATCCATACTTGATTAGTTTCAATTTCAAGTGAACAATACTAACTTTTGGTTGTGCATTGATCAAATTCCAATTCACTTCTTTAGTCCCAGAAATTAATTACCAGTAATGCTTTATTTCTTAAAGAACTCAAAGAAACATTTAAAGGATCATAAGGCCTATAAATGAATGAAAAGTATAACTATTTTCCTCGAACTATCTTCCAAAACAAATATGGTCAGTAGATTAATATCTAATCCTCAAAAGTGACACTACTGGTTCATCATTAACATTTATTTTATAATTTTTAACTAAAATCAATTAAATATTAACCATGACATTATGTTGGTCAATGTTTGTCATGAAACCCTTATCATCCTTGGTCAGGTATATATGACCTGTAACCTTGCTGGAATTGATTGGTTTTCACCCAGCTTATAGTTTGTCCTTTTCTAAAACAAAATTAATAGATTTTCTTAAATAAATATGTTGTAAATCCTTGAAATAAGGATAACCACTAAACTTCCTTTTATCTATGGTTTTCAATTCAACCTCAATACATAAATACTTCTTCAATTTATTAAATCATAGGTCCTAACATGATCTAGGGTTTATCCAAAATAACATGTGTCAAATTTATAAATCATGTCAACTTATCTTTATTATAAAACACTTTAGTTTTAACCATGGATATTCATTTTCATTATCTATTCAAATTATTCAAAATGGTTTGAAATGAAAATATGGATTATCCTAAGGATGTCCCCTAGGAGTGTCAAACTAGGTGGGTAGAAAGTTCTGTTTCCATATATCAGGTTACCCCAATTCAAGCCTGGAACACCCTATCAGAGTTGTTACTTCTATGTGCATCTCTTCCATAACCATGTTCATATGTAGTATCTAGAAAGGGATGTATTTATAGGAATACTGTAACACCTCACCACTTCCTCATTGTCTTAAAGAGGTTTTGGGGTGTTAATTGGCCTTAAGAGATGTTCCCAAGGGGCCAAAGGTTGGAAACAAATGTCGATGGATTCAAGAATTAATTGGGGAATGATTTTCCCTTGAGATAAACCAACCAACCAAACAATCCATTACTAGAACAATTACATGATGCATGTTAACATTTTAACCAAACCCATATAGTACCAAAATAAAACCAAATAAATCCATAAAAATTCCCAAAATCCAATACAACTAAACCATTCCAAACCAAAATTAGAGTACTAAGAATAAGACCAGAAAAGAGACCCAATGTAAAGATAGACAAACTCTACTGATCCACAACAATATCCATGCTCCAAGCACCACCAAGACACCAAAGAATCTGAAATAATGTCTAGAAAAATGTGATTCTTTACTCCTACTTGTGTCCCAAAATTCAACATCTTAAAAATCACCAATGTGCCAAAGAAGGTGGGAGTAATATTACTCAGCATAATTTCAAAAAAATTACTTCCCTACACACGACACTAGGAATGAACCATTAGAACATTTATATTAAATAGTTTATAGAAAACAAAAACTATTTCAACAATTAAAACAATCCATACATACCCTTACCAGGCCATGTGAAACAAGTAAAATCCACAACTATGCCATATTCCATATCTTGTATAGCATACATAAAAAGGAAAAAACATTTTTGGAACATCATTTAAAAAACAGTTTACTCCTTTTACAATAAATTCATACTTCTAACCATCTTATCATTGACAGTGTCCCTTCCATCAAATATCCATCCTATTTTTATATTGGTACTCCCTGCCCACTTCACAACATTTCAACATAAGCATAAATGCTCATTCCAAGAAACAATAATATAACACACCTAGGTAACAGGCATATTAAACAACTATTTAATAATAAAACAATCTCCTAAATTATAATCCATGTTATATCACATTTTTAAAAAATAAACCCCTTTTATTGAAAACCATTTTCACAAATGATTTTTTATTTTAAAATCAATAATTTAAAATCACACAATAAGACCACTTTTTCAACAATATCCCATTTTACCCAAAATCCAAAAATCATCACCAAATGGGTTTCCACCCATACTATAAAATCATATTCAAAATTAATTAAAAAATAATAATTTCATACGATGTCTCAAGTTCTATAAAATTGGAGTTGAGATAAAACCCACTTACCTTTAGGTTATCGACGAAATCAACCCACAAGTTACCACACCACAAATATAGGAAAATACTCCACCAAAACCTCTCTATATCTACTTACCTATCACCAATAAGAATAAATATCATCACTTAAGTAAATAAGAACCCTATATATACACATAATGGATGCATATCTAGAAAACTGGGAGGAAGGGAAGTGTAAATCTGGAGAAAACCATAAGAAAACAATAGGGGAGACTTACCCGAGATGAACAACCTTCAAACCACTAATAAACCCCTTCGATTTTTTTCCAAAATGTTTAGATATCCCCAATATCCATTGAGATCAAGAAATCCTTCCTAGGGTTCATATGGGAGAAGAAATTCATGAGATAGGGAGAATCCTGACTAACCTCACTTTTTAAACTCATTTTAATGGGATGCCTAGTTAGCTCACATAGTTTGAGAAACAGAACACTAACTGTGTGGATATTGTTGTCCTAATAGTGTCATATCACACAGTTACCTAATATTCTTTCACAATTTCCCCAAACCATTCTCAAATTGTGTATCCATAAAAAGGCCTCTAAAACATTATAAAACCTTTTCAAACTCTCCCAAACTCTCCAAAACATTACCCAACCACATCGTATACATAAAATGTATAAATGGTCACATAAGTCTAACTTGGGGTTCTAAAAAGACCCACATAAAATATAATTTACCAAAATTCTAGAGTGTTCTTATATTCTTATCCTGATATTCTACCATACAGTTTCGTTCTCCAACTAATGATTTCCTAAATATAGTTCCCAAGGTTACTATTAAACTTCCTCTGATACCAACCATAGTGACCCATTCATAGAACCCTAGATTTAGTGTCTACTACTAATTACATTGGAATGATTAGAAGGAATTAATCCCTAAAGGACTAATCAGTTTAGTAGTTTAGGTAATCCAGATAAATAAATGGGCCTTGTATTACAAATGACTAAAGTAATTAAAACATAATTTTTTCTAAATAGATTCATTTTAAAATCTAAACAAATAACTTCTAAGGTAACTAAAATCCATTTAGTAAATCTAGGAATATATTTTATAATATTCTAATTGGTTATGTGGTGAAAGAAACATAATATGTGTGAGTGAAAATACTCAATAAGGGTATGCAAAGCTAACACAATAATTAATAAATGAGAATAAATTAACATGGAAAGGTTGATAACTAATAACACATGCAATTAACATCACTAGATAAGGATAAATAAATATGTAAAGGCAAGAAACTTAAACAAATGCCATCTAAATTACTATAGATGAAATGTATCCATAGATATGTCAATGAAAAATCTCATGGATGAATAATAACTGAAACTAATATGACTGAAAATGATTAATTTTTAGATTTCATGTTTCCAAGGCACATAATAACTTTAAAATCAAGAGATAGTTTAAAAATTTCCAATTTTTGCAACTAATTCATCCCACGAGACTACTGATGCATCATGGGGATTTCATTAACAGGTCCCCAAACTATAGGGCTTACCTTAAACTGTCCCCAACCCATGAATTGCATGTCAAAAACATTCTTCACAATGAATAAACAATATCCCTCATCAAATATTAGAATAAAGTATACAAATAATCAATATTTCCCAAAATAATAAAAATAACATGCAGCATAAACACAATATGAAAATGGTATATGGTTCAGGTAATAATAATATCCATGAAAAATGATATGTATATTTAGGATAATTTCAATGTTGAATGCTCATAGGAAATTTAATATTTTAAGGGGACTAAAATGAATCCAGGAAGTGAATGTGAATACTCTTCTTGGAAAAATCAATCATAAACCATCCATAGGAATATTAAATATGGTATCAATGCATCATAACTTAAGTGGAGTAAAATAAATGTTTTTTATCATTAATGACTGAAAATATTATAAGAATATGTTTTAAAACATTCTTGAGGAAAATTTCCTTTTGTTTTGAAAAAAAAATATTTCAAAAATTGTTTTAAAAACATTTTATTTAAAATTAAACTATTTTAACATTAATTATATATTTTGAGGATATGATGGTAAATAAATCATTACATGTCATAAGTGGTAAAAATAACATTTCTTTAACTTGGAAAAAATGATTGAAAAAATGCCATTTTCATAATGTGATGAGTAGATTCCATTAAAAAAACAGTAAAAGAAAAAAGATTAAAAATTTATTTACTAAATCATTTTAAAATAATTTTTGAAATTTTTTTAATAAAATATGATTTTTATAAGAAACCAAGTTCTCTGACTGAATAGGGAAATGAATTCAAGATTTCATAAAAAACATTTTTAAAACAGTTTTAGTACCAAAGAGTAGAAAAATTGAAATAATAATTAAAAAAGGTCATTGATTACTAGAGGGGATGAAAATGAAATGTTTTATTGAACAATTTTAATATAATTTCAACAAATGGAAGTACCATTGAAGGATCATTAAAGTTATTGTTGAGGAAAATAATCATTAATGATTCCAAAGTGTACCATACAACTTTGAAACTTTTTAAATAGTAATCCTCATGAAGGAATAATATTAAATTAAATACTTATATACCATGAAGATAAATTAATTTATGATAGAATATATAAAAATGGGTGGTATATACACCACATAAAAGATGTAAGTGCTGAATAAGTCATTTATATCACAGATGTAAAAACTGAAATGAGAATACCTTACCTTGTGTTTCCTTTAAGGGGAACATCATTAAACTTCATGTAAAATAAAATTATATTATTTTTATTATTTTTTATAACCTTTTTCATGTTTATAATTAATTTTATTTCATTTATTACTATTTTTTATTCAACTACTTAAACAATTGTTTTTACATCGGGTGTTTTGAACTTATTCGGTTTATGTGTCGAAAACAACATTAGTAGGTCAACTACGGTCAAACTGGTAAATTTATAACATATATAAAAAAATAATCATGACATAATTACCATATTATACATTAATTATACTTTTAAAATCAATAATAAAATATGTTCATGAAAAATAAACCAACAATTCAATCACGGAGAACGCAGGTCGTTCATAGGTATGAGTAACATTCTCATTTTTCAATGATCGTTATGGAAAGAAGGTAAGAAGAATTATATATTTCAAGAATTATAATAATATCATGAATAATATTTTATTTATTCATATATAATTATACATAAAATTCCTATGATTTAAATGGAATCACATCATGTTGAGGAGGCGATAGTCCACACATCAACGACTGACATTATCACCTTTTAGTGTGTGAATAGATAACAAAGAAAATGATATATATATATATATTGTTGGTCAGAGTGGATACTCAACAGGGGGGTGAATTGAGTTCCAATTAAAATTTTTGATAAAAAATATTTTCTATTAAATTCCCCCAATTTATAAAACAATTTAAACTGTAGTGAATTTTTAAAACTGTAAAGGTTCAATTAGATTCTCAAAAGATTGATTAGTTCTCAGTTAATAGAATCAGAAGACTAAATTAGCTTTTGAAAATAACCTACTAATTTACAATAGATACAAAAAATTTCTAGATTAACTATCAAAGTAACTTTAAAACAGATTTGTATTTCAAAGTAATAAGCAGCGGAATATAAATTAGATACTGTATATTTTGAACTTAAACTAAAAAGGCACAGAAAATATAACCAAGGGGTTCAGTCTCAATCCGAGACTTAGTCCCCTCAAATTTAGATATAAATTGGATCCACACCCTGGATCGGGGTTAACAATAGTACAAGACTATCTAGGCCACGCAGGGACCTCTACCACTGTTCTTCGTGGGAAACAAAAATAAAGATCAGGCCACACAAGGACATCTTCCACAGTTGACGTTGGTAAACAAGAGTAAGCAGTTTTGGTGTAAGGATTGTGATGTCCTCCAGTTCAGCATAAGAGATAGTGTGTGTGTTAGATAAACAAGACACACACACTTCTCTAAAGTAAATAATAAATCACTTAGAGATAGTATATGAAAGTTTAGAAAGCTCTAGTGATTGGCAGTGCAGCTCTGGACTCGTTGGATTCAGCAAAAATGATTCTGAGTCCTTCTCTGGTTTTTCTGTTGAAAAATAGAGTGTCATGGTTCAGATTTTGTTTCTCCAGGAGAGAAGATGTTCTCAGAATTCATATTAATTCGTGTGCTCTTTAGTAATGTAGGATTCCATGTGTGGAACTTCTTTGAGGATCGTGTAATGTGTTCTTCACAGTTGTTCTCAAGATTGTTCTTCGGTTCAGTACAGAGCTCACGTGTATTGTAGTATTTTTGTCGAGACGTGTCAAGCATGAGAGTGTCCTCTACTACATCTCAATCTTCTTTATATTCCACGAGCTCAGGCAATAGGAATGATTTCCTTTCCATAGGTACGAGGTATGGTTTCCTGACATACCAAAAACTATAATTAAATAACATTAATTGCATTAAAAAAATCAAAAATGATCGTTAGTATTATTTAAATAATATTGACAAAAAGGTTAAGAAACGTTGTCACAGTAGTTGTTCAAACGGTGTCTCTTTGAATCGGGTTCTCCTTCACGTTATGTGCTTCACGCTGTGTCCATGTCACGGTGTCTAGCTCACGGTGTTTGAGTCACGGTGGCTGACTCACGGTGTGTTATTCACTGTATTTGGGTCACGGTGTGTCCTTTACGGTATCTGGGTCATGGTGTGTCATTTACGGTATCTGTGTCACGGTGTGTCCTTTATGGTATCAAGGTCACGGTGTGTCCTTTACGGTATGACCTTCATGGTGTCTTGCTCATGGTGTGTCCTTCACGGTGTCAGCTTACTGTGACTGTGTCTTGCACACAGTCTTTCTTACTGTGTCAAGCTTCACAGTGTCTTTATACTTAGAAAAATATATGTATTTAGACTTAAAGAATAATATGTAGAATATGAATTAAGCTTAACCATTATCAAGTAATAGAACTTGAAACATAAATACAAAGGTTTGATAAGATAAGGAAGAGTTGTGATCATGCATAAGATTTGTAAATAATAAT
Source organism: Viscum album (assembly GCA_963277665.1). Taxonomy (NCBI): domain Eukaryota; kingdom Viridiplantae; phylum Streptophyta; class Magnoliopsida; order Santalales; family Viscaceae; genus Viscum; species Viscum album. Next base: position 1,301,667,635 of record OY728121.1, read on the forward strand.
GAGATTAATTAACAGTAATAAGATTTTCAATCATTGAAACCTGATGTGTAATTATTATTGAGATTTTTTGATCATTAAAACATGATTAATACAAGAGGATTCCAACAATATCCTCCTTTTTTATGATCACAATTCATGTATAGTTAAATGATAAATGAAATGCAACATTAGAGAAAATAAAAGATATAATAAAAATAGATAAAATACTAAGAGATAACTATTCACTATTTCTCACCCTTTTGGGATTATCAAAAAGTAGAGAGAATGGAGTGAAACACTTCATTTTTCATTAAGAAGGATCATAATAAAACATACTGGAGAAATACAAACAGTAAATAGAAAAAGACATCCCATCAAAAATTAAGAAACATTGGTTGGCATCACGGATTGGCTTTCTCTTTGCCTTTATCAGCAGGAGCTGGAGATGATGTAGAAGAAGGAATGGAGGTAGTATACAAAGATGGTAAAGGTAGACCTTCAAATATGGAGGGAGCCAAAGTAGGAGCTATAGAAGATCTATTCTGTGGTTGGTCAAGAATGACTGGTCTGATCTGAGAAAGGGCTTGGCTGACTGACATGGCAGTTGAGGATAGGGTAGGTAGACCTCGTCGAAGAGGGGCAACAGCTGGTGTAACTATAGTTGTACTCTGCACATGAAGATACGGCTACAAAAGTTTGATGAAATCAGTAATGATTTCTCCACCATATTGAATAGCCCTATCAAAATCGTCCTTATTCTCCATGAATTTATCCAACAATCTGGTGAACTCTGTAAGCTTCTGAAATTGAGCTTTAAATGATTGAGTTACTAGAGGGATTTTTAGGTTCTCCACAAGATACTTAAAGTGATTTTTCATGTCAATTTTAGAGAAAATCCAAGATAGATAAAATTATATCTTTTTAGTGATCTCCTGTTGAGCATCATTGAAAATCTTGGAATGAATCTGAATAAGATCAAGTGCTCTATCATTGTTCTTCACCACTTCTGACAAAGGAGACATATCCAAGCCACTAAAGGCATTCTGAATTTCTTCCTTGATTATGGATATCATTAGAGAATCATCCAAAAAGGGAAGAGATGTCTGACTAGAGGGAGGAGAAGCCTTGACAGCTTCAGTGAGAACTTTGAGTTGTTTCAAAACATTTTGCAGACATCTAGTGTACTTATCTGTGAGCTTATTCAGATTTTCTACAAGCTCTCTCATGTGTTTCATCATCTTTGTGTGTCTTGTTCCAATAGTCCCATCAAAAGATAACAGATAAGGATGCACTTGAGACACAATCTCTCTATAAATTTTGGAAACATCTGGTTCAGGAGAAGCAGCAACAGATGCAGGAGCAGAAACAGGAGCAGGATCTGATCTTGAAGAGAATTCTGTTTGTAGGTTTTCCACCAAACATTTAAAATTTGCAACATCAGCACTAATCAACTTATTTTCAACTCTGACATCTTGTATTTATCATATCATCCTTGGTTGAATATGCAGAATAATATTTTCCAAAATAATCGATGCATCTTCTTGAATTATTTGAGTCACTCGTCAAGGTTGAGAGAATATAATCTTTTCAACTCCATCTAGGATAGTATCTCCAAATACTTTCAAATAATTATTAGTTACATATGATTATTTCTCAGGTAAGAGAGTAGATGAAGGTAGTGGTACAGGTTATGATGCAGATTCTGGTTGCGGTTTAGAATTAGTTTCATTTTCATATTCAGATTGAGGTTGAGGCTCTGGTTCTGGTTCTGGGTGAGCTACTGACTTCAGTTGAAACAAAGAAGAGAGATCTATACCAGTTGTAGTCACTTGCAGTGATTCACTCACATCATAAAAACTTGTAAAATCATACCGAGTGTACACAGAATATGTGATAGTTGGTTGAGAGGTTTCAGCAGATCCAACTTCATCAAAATCAAGGTTTTTTAGGTTCCTCCCCCTCAGAATGTGCTTCCATTTCAAATTCTTGAGGCTCAAGAATTGGGTTAAAATCCACAGGATCAGTTCTAATCTATTTAGCAAATTCATGCCTTGCTAACTGAAAGTAAATTTCCAGCATCTCTTCAGTAGAGGGTATGTACTCAGGAACTGACTATTCCACTGGTTGTTCTTCCAGACATGCTTCTTTTTCAACAGGGAGATCCTCTTGATTAACATTTTCCCTAGTAGGGATTTCTCCTAGATCATCTTCTTCCATGACAGGGAGGTCTTCTGCACCACCAGACTCTTCCATGGCTTACTTCTCTAAATCAGGTATAATAAAATCTCTTGCAGTATCAGGCTGAATTTCCTGATGAACAACATCTATAGAAGCTGGAGATTCTTCTCTAAAAACAAAATAGACTTCCTCTCTTGAAGGTATTTCAGCAGGAACATCAGCAGGAACAACAGTCCTTTCTTTCTTAGCAGGAGCTACTTCCTCTTGAGGTATTTTAGCCTCTTATTCTTCTTCTTCCACTTCTGGGTACTCAGCCACTTCATCTGGTTCCAAACCAGGATCTGTCATATTTTTTGTCCTTCTTGGATAATCAATAGGATTATACTTCTTATACAGTTGATCACTATCCTCAACCCACTGCTTCTTCCAGGGGTTCCAATTAATCTTCATCCTTCTGATGATAGGCTTGGATAAACAGAAATCAAAATCCACTAGCTTTTCTTCATTCAGTCCAACTATTCCCTTGGAAACTAACATGGCCGAAATCATCCTTGAGTAAAACATGGAGTTGGATTTGGAAGTGACTTTAATCAGATCACATATATGGTTAATGACATATTTGAAAAGATTGATCTTATGGCCATTCTTCAACAGGTGAATCAGGAACACATCCTGATACTTCATCACAGCAAAATCTGTTTTTCTTGGACTAATAAAATTTTGAACAAATTTGAATAGTAGTCTTGTCTCCCCATCCAATTTAGTTACTATGGCCCTTTTCTTGGTGCCATTTCTAGTCAGGATCTCTAGTGCATTTTCCAGATCAAATATTTCAGTTGTTGGAGGAGGGTCTCTCTGGTAATCGTCACAAATCCCTTCATGAGGAATCCTCAGGCATGCAACCCATGTCCTCGAAGAGAATGAACACTTTTTTCCATTTATCCAGCTTTTCACCATATAACTTTCTCTAGCATCAAAGGAAAACTTTACATATTGGTAAAATTGAGATAACAACCTTGGATAAATCGGTCTATCTTGTCTAGAGAACCATTCTAACCATCCTTGTTCTCTTAATATTTTCAGGTTCAAAGACTTGCTAGACAGCAGCCACTCAGGGCAAATCTCTTTTTCAAGTACTACAGTATGACTTACTAGGTTCATATTTAGAGGTCCTTCGAGTGCTATCCTCGGTGCTCTTTTCTGTTTCTTCGTGCGGTGCTTCTTAGATGAGGGTGAAGATGGACGCTTCATCCTAGTCATCTACTGAAGATTCGAGCGAGAGAGAAGGAGATAAGGTTTTCAAGATAAAGAGTGTTCGAGAGAGAGAAAGAGAGCATGAGAGAGATCGAGTAAGGAATCAAGTGAAAACCCTTATGTTTTGTCATTTGGGAATGTCAAACATCATAAAAACAAAAACATGGGAAAGTAAACAATGGTGAAATAAAAATTACCGCAATGTGGGTTAAAATAAATATATAAATAATCTTCACGGTGAGACTGTGAGTAGAAATTACGGTTCGATGATAAACAGTCATCACGGTGAGATAGTTGGTGGTCATCACAGTGAGACAGTGACCATTTTGTGCAGTCATGGTGAGATAGTGAGTGAATTGTTCTGTCACAGTGAGATAGTTAGGTGACAAACCATGAACACAAGGTGTTAACTATGAGACCATAAACATGAAACAATAACTGAGAAACCATGAACATGAAACCGTAAAGTAAAATATAGTAAAATAGTAAACAGTAAGATCTATAAGATTTCTATTTATGGTTAATCATACCAAGATTATGTATGATGTAGTCTAATCTCTCCGAATTTAATGGTTTAGTGAATATATCAGCAAGTTGATATTTAGTACCAATGAATTCTAAAGTGATATCACCTTTTTGGTAATGATCCCTCAAAAAGTGATGTCTTACATCAATATTCTTTGTCCTAGAATGTGAAACAGGATTCTTTGAAATGTTAATAGCACTTGTGTTGTCACAATTTATTGGGACATGTCTGGATTGATATCCATAGTCTAGTAATGTGTGTTTCATCCACAAAATTTGTGCACAACAACTTCCAACAGCTATGTATTCAGCTTCTGCAGTAGATAATACAACAGAATTTTGTTTCTTACTACACCATGATAATAGTGACTTGCCTAAAAAGTGACATGTTCTAGAGGTTATTTTTCTATCTAACTTAATTCCAGCAAAGTTAGCATCAGAATAACTAACTAGTTCAAATGATTGTCCTTTTGAATAGAACATTCCTAAATTGGGAGTATGCTTCAGGTATTTGAAAATTCTCTTTATAGCATTTAAATGTGACTCTTTAGGGTTTTCATGAAAACGAGCACACATACACACGCTAAACATAATATCAGGACGACTAGAGGTCAAGTAGATTAAACTTCCAATCATTCCTCTATAAGTGGTTTGATCAATGGATTTTCCATCTTCATCAAGATCCAACTTACAAGTGGTACTCATGGGAGTGTCATTACTTTTTATGCTATCCAATCCTAAATGTTTTAAAAGATCTCTAGTATATTTACTTTGAGTTAAAATAATTCCATCGTCGTTTTGACATATTTGAAATCCAAGAAAGAATTTAAGTTCACCCATTAAACTCATTTCAAATTCGTTTTGCATCATTTCATAAAAATCAGTACATAAAGAAGTTTTTGAAGATCCAAAAATTATATCATCTATATAAATTTGTACAGCTAAAACATCTTTATAAATTCGTTTTATAAAAAGAGTAGGATCAGATATTCCTTTTGTAAAACCTTTAAAAATTAGAAAATTACTTAATCTATCATACCAAGCTCTTAGAGCTTGTTTTAAACCATATAAAGCTTTTGATAATTTTAAAATATGATTTTGAAAATGAGTATTTGCAAATCCAGGTGGTTTTTCAACAAAAACATCCTCAGCCATATACCCATTTAAGAAAGCACACTTGACATCCATTTGATATAGTTTGAAATTTAGATGTGTCGCATATTCAAGTAAAATCATAATGGCTTCTAGTCTGGCTACTGGAGGAAAAGTCTCCTCATAGTTAATTCCTTCCTCTTGACTATAGCCTTGTGCAACTAACCTGGCTTTGTTTCTAACTATATTTACAGATTCGTCTACTTTATTTCTAAACACCCATTTAGTCCCTATGGTGAAAGTGTCCTTAGGTTTTTCAATAAGTTTCCAAACTTTATTTCTTTCAAATTGATTGAGTTCTTCTTTCATATAAATTACCCAACATTCATCATTAATATAATCATCAATATTTTTAGGTTCAAGTTGTGACAAGAAGGCTTGATGTTCAACCTGATTTCTAAGAGAAGCTCTAGTCTGTGTCCCTCTATCAATATTACCAACAAAAGCATCTAAAGGATGATTCTTTAGAATCCTAGTTGATCTATTAAAGGTAGGGCTAGAAATTTCAGGTTCATCTCTAAGTTCGGGTTCAATAGAAGCAGATTCTGGAATATGTCCAGAACTGGATGTTTTTACAGTATGTTCTTTAGATTTATCATTAAGGTCCAGAACAGATAAATCTTCTTCAAGATTTTCAAGAGATGACTTAGGTTCATGTGGATCAGTTTCATCAAATTTGATGTGAACATATTCTTCCACACACTTGGTTCTCTTATTGAAAACTCTATAGGCTTTTCTAGTAATAGAATATCCTAAAAATATTCCTTCATCACTCTTAGAAGCAAACTTATCCATATTATCCTTGGTATTAAGAATAAAGACTTTATAGCCAAAGACTCTAAATTAACTAGCTTTGGGTTTTCTATTATTCCATAGTTCATATGGGGTCTTCTTGAGAACAGTTCTGACTAAGACTCTATTGATGATATAACAAGTTGTATTTATAGCTTCATCCCAAAAATAAATTGGCAGGTCATACTCATTAAGCAGGGTTCTTACTATTTCTTGAAGGGTTATATTCCTTATTTCTACTACACCATTCTGTTGAGATGTTCTAGGGGGAAAAAGTTGTGACTATAGCCATTGTGTGAGTAATAATATTCAAACTCTTGATTTTCAAACTCATGGCCATGATCAATTCTCAGGGTTTTAATCTTAATTCCACTAAGGTTTTCTACAAACTTGAAGTATTTAACAAAGTAAGAACAAGCTTCACTTTTGTGAGCTAAGAAGTATACCCAAGTATATCTACAAAAGTCATCCACTAAGACATAGACATAGTGCTTCCCATTTAAGCTAGAAACTATAGAAGGTCCAAAAAAGTCCATGTGAACCAACTCGAGAGGTTGAGAAGTTGAAACTTCTTTCTTTGAATTGAAAGAGATTTTGTGTTGTTTTCCCTTTTGACAGGGATTACAAACTTTGTCATTTAGAAACTCTAGTTTGGGTAAGTCTCTAACTCAGTTATTCCTAGTTTTTTTTTCTAAGTGAGTGTATATTGATGTATCCTAATCTCATATTCCATAACCAAGACTCTTTATGAAAAGCATTTAAACAAGTAACATTTTGTTTAGCTAAAGAATATAAATCAACAGCATAAACATTTTTATTTCTTAAAGCAAAAAATTTTAAAACATTCTTATAATTAAAAACATTATAAGAATAATTTTCAAATTTAACAATAAAGCCATCATCACATAATTTATATATACTTAACAAGTTATATTTCAATCCATCAAAAAATAAAACTAAATTAAAATTGAGTTAGTGTTACCAATTTAGCCTAGGCCGATGATTTTTTCCTTAGAATTATTACCAAAGGTGACATGGCCTCCATCAACCTTGATTAGGCTCTTGAAGCATGAGTAATCCCCAGAAATATGTCTTGAACAACCACTGTCCAAATACAATGCCTTCTTGTGGGAACTATTCAAATAGGTTTCCTACAAAACATATTTAGATAGGAAATGACTTTGGTACCCAGATCTTCTTGGGTCCAGATAGGTTAGCAATCAATGATTTTGGTACCCAAATTTTTCTTATGGGTTTTATATAATTTACAGAATCAAAAGATTTTGAAAGATAAACTCTATTTGATCTATAACTGTGTGAATAACTAGTTGAATCATATGAATTGACAAAACTAGAACAAGCATAATTTTGTCCAGATTTAGGAATAAATCTAGTTTTTGTGAAATATCTTTTTCCAGGTTGGTATCCCAAACCATTAGTATACTTTGGTGTAACTTCTTTACCTAAAATTTGAGTAAGTGTATCTTTTCCCTTTGTGAATTTTTCTAAGTCCTTTCTAAGTTCCTCATTAGACATTTTCAATTCTGGTTTTTTCATTTAACAGTTGATAATTATTTTCTTTTTCTATATCAAGGTCGTATTTAACAGTAGCAGTGACAGCATGTTTTTTCTTTAATGACTTATATTTGTGCTTAAGTTCATTGCATGTTTCCTCCATCATGTTATAGTATTTAGATAATTCATATTTAGTCATGTCTTCAGAATTAGAATCATATTTAGCATCAACTCCAGAATAATAGGAATTTAAAACTGGAGTATCTAAGGTTACCTCGGATGTGTTGGTCATGAAACACATGTTGTCACGATTCTTTTCAGAATCAGTAGCTTCTGATTCACTTATGCTATCTTGTGAAGCACTCCAATTATCTTTCATAGCTTTCTTGTAATTCTTATCCTTATAATCATGTTTCTTTTTGAATTTTAATTTTGGACATTCAACCTTGATGTGTCCTTTCCTTTTGCACTCATAATAGACTATATCATCTTCCTCATCAGACTTCTTCCAATCCTTTTTTCCAGTGACTTTTGTTGTCATATTTACCTTTTTAGTTTTTTTCTAAATAATTTCTTCTTCCTATAGAATTTCTTAAACCTACTGGCTATTTGAGCCATCTCAGCATCACTGTCTGAATCTGAATCTTCACTAGTTGAACTTTCAGTTGGTACATGTATTTTTTCCTTGTCTTTTCTCTTTGAAGCAGTAGACTTGAAAGCCACATATTTTCTCTTGGGTTCATCATCTCCTTCCTTGTTTACCTTAAGTTCTTCCTCATATGTCATTAATTTACCAATAAGCTCTTTGACAGGAAGATCTCTAATGTCACATGATTCTCTGATTGAAACAGAAGTGCCTCTTCATCTATCTAGAAAACATCTCAGTATCCTCATGATTTGTTCCTTTGCTGGAACAGCCTTTCCAAGTGAACTCATTGTATTGACTATCTCATTGAACCTGAGATACATATCAGAAATAGGTTCATCAGTCTTCATTTTAAAATTATCATATTTAATAGTATAATTATTTAATCTAATTTATTTAACATTATTTGTTCCCTCAAGAGAAACACATAAAGTATCCCATATTTCATAAGTTTTTTTACAGGAAGATATTCTATTGAATTCCTCATCTCCTAATTCACAATACAAACCATTCATAGCTTTACAATTATTATTGTAAGCAGTTTTTATAGGTTCATCCTGAGTTGTTCTTTCAGTTTCTTGAATTTTATATTGGGATTCTATAGCAGTCCAGATATCAAAACCCATACTTTCTAAATGAATTTTCATCTTAAGTTTCCACTGGGAATAGTTTGTATCGTTGAAGAAATGTGGCCTGTTAGTAGCAGCACCTTCTAGTCTATTGTCCATAGCTATATTTTAGAAAGATAAATAAAAAGATAAAATTTAGAACTAACAAAAATTTATGATCTTTAAGGATGCAACTAAAATCACAGTTGAAAAACAGAATGTTTTGAAAACTTGTATTAATAAAAACAACCTTTGATACCAAATGTTGGTCGGAGTGGACACTCAAGAGGTGGGGTGAATTGAGTTCCAATTAAAATTTCTGTTAAAAAAATATTTTCTATTAAATTCTCCCAATTTATAAAACAAGTTAAGCTGTAGTGAATTTGTAAAACTATAAAGGTTAAATTATATTCTCAAAAGATAGATTAGTTCTCAGTTAATCTAATCAGAAGATACAAATAGCTTTTCAAACTAACCTACCGATTTACAATAGATAAAAACACTTTCTAGATTAACTATCAATGTAAATTTAAAATAGATTTGTATTTCAAAGTAATAAGCAGAGTAATATAAATTAGATACTGTATATTTTGAACTTAAACTAAAAAGGCACAACAAATATAACCAAGAGTTTCAGTCTCAATCCGAGACTTAGTCCTCTCAAATTTATATATAAATTTTATCCACACCCTGGATCGGGGTTAACAATAGTACAAGACTATCCAGGCCACGTAGGGACCTCTACCACTGTTCTGCGTAGGAAACAAAAATAAAGACCAGGCCACATAAGGACCTCTTCCACAGTTGTCGTTGGTAAACAAGAGTAAGGAGTTTTGGTGTGAGGATTGTGATATCCTCAAGTTCAGCAGAGGAGATAGTGTGTGTGTGTGTGTAAGATAAACAGGATACACACACTTCTCAAAAGTAAATAATAAATCAATTAAAGATAGTATATGAAAGTTTAGAAAGCTCTAGTGATTGGCAGTGAAGCTCTGGACTCGTTAGATTTAGCAGAAATGCTTCTGAGTCCTTCTCTTGTTTTTCTGTTGAAAAAACAGAGTGTTGTGGTTCAGATTTTGTTTCTCCAAGAGAGAATATGTTCTCTGACTTCAGAGTACTTAGTGTGCTCTTTAGTAATGTAGGATTGCATGTATGTAACTTTTTTGAGGATCCTGCAATGTGTTCTTTATAGTTGTGCTCAGGATTGTTCTTCGGTTTAGTACAGAGCTCGCGTGTATTGTAGTATGTGTGTCGTGATGTGTCAAGCGCGAGAGTGTCCTCTACTGTAGCTCAATATTATTTATATTCCATGAGCTCCAGCAATAGGAATGATTTTCTTTCCATAGGTACGAGGTATGGTTTCCTGACAGACCAACAACTATCATTAAATAACATTAATTGCATTAAAAACATCAAATATGACCATTAGTATTATTTAAATAATATTGACAAAAATGTTAAGAAACGATGTCACAGTAGTTGTGAAAATGGTGTCTCTTTGAACAGGTGTCTCCTTCACGGTATGTGCTTCATGGTGTGTCCATTTCATGGTGTCTAGCTCACGGTGTCTGAGTCACGGTGTATGACTCACGGTGTGTCATTCACGGTATCTGGGTCACGGTGTGTCCTTTACGGTATCTGGTTCACGGTGTGTCCTTTACCGTATCTAAGTCACGGTGTGTCCTTTACGGTATCTGGGTCACGGTGTGTCCTTTACAGTATGACCTTCATGGTGTCTTGCTCACGGTGTGTCCTTCACGGTGTCCGGCTTACTGTGACTGTGTCTTGCATACAGTCTTTCTTACTGTGTCAAGCTTCGCGATGTCTTTGTACTTCGACAAATATCTATATTTAGACTTAAAAAGTAATCTTCAGAATATGAATTAAGATTAACCATTATCAAGTAAGAGAACTTGAAACATAAATACAAAGGTTTGATAAGATAAGGAAGAGTTGTGATCATGCAGAAGATTTGTAAATAATAATGAGATTAATTAATAGTAATATGATTTGCAATCATTGAAACATGATGTGTAATTATTATTGAGATTTGTGATTATTAAAACATGATTAATACAAGAGGAGTCCAATATATATATATATGTCACCAGAAAGGTAATTATTTCATGAATATCATATTTTTTTATGTCACATATGTTAAATTATAATAATCCTTTATACATTCCATGGATCATGTGAATGAAGCACTTCTCTTTGAGGTGGAGGTAGTCTACACTTCCACAAACGATGTTTTTATATTAACAAAAAATGAAAAGTATAAGGGTATTTCTTATAAAATAATTAATAATATTAAATAAATAATTAATATCATATATAATAAATATAAATATTTTTTCCATCATACTGGTCAACCATGAATGTTGGAAATTGAAAAACGAAAAATCATCAGTTCGTGAGGCAGTAGTTCGCCACACACAGAAACAATATGTTCGGTACCCATTAGATGGAGGTGTGTGTAATTTTTGGTGTAAATTTAAAAAAACATACTAGTATAATGATAATAATGGTTTTGTTATGTAATCATAGAATATGAACAGTATAGGGGTTGAATAAGGGAAAATAATCTAAAAATCATGACGGAAGACATTACCTCTTAATGAGGTAACTTCTTTTGGTGTAAACCAAATGCTTCCTTAGATTGTTTTCAGCCCAAGAGTAGGATTATAGGATTATGGGATTGATTTTGGGAGAATAATTGTGTATATTATTGGTGAGATAATGTATCTTGATTTGTGTTAGGAAGGGGAGACTTGGTGGCCTTTTATAGGGAAGGAAAATGACCCACTTGGAATTTTTAGAAACAAGTTATGTGTAAAAAGGTTATTAGAAAAAAAGTAATTCCAAATAGACCAAACTCAATAATTTATGTTTCATGGCCATATTATGGATAGAAAAGTTGTGTGGGAAAAGGGTACGGGTTATATGGGCCCATAAATACACGGTATAGTCAATTTTTATCCTAATTACACCTTAATCCCTATAATTAATTTTAACCACATTCACTAATCATTTCTGTCAAAAATTAAGTTGATATTATTGAATAAAAATATAATCCATATTATAATGTTTTTTATACACTTTTATGAAATTAAACACACAAAATCATCAAAACTATTATCAATGCTAATCTTGCAGACAGATGATTTAACTGATTTTAGTTTGAAAATGTTTAAAAGATTATTGAGTTTTTATATTCTATTTCAATTTGAAATTGATCATATTAAACGAAATTGTATTAATAAATATGTTATTTAACTAATTTTACTTTATAAAAAAATTAAAATATAATATTACATTAGTATGTATTTGAACAAAAAGGAAGTTTTTAACTAAAATGTAGTATTTTTCACTATTCATCCAAAATGATGTTTCTCAAAAAAATACCAAAACTTCACGATAGGTTAGTTTTTACATTATTAATTCAATAATAATGTTTATTGTGATGAATATAATTTATATGAGTTTCAAAATTAATATTTAAAATAATTTTTCCTTTAATAGGCGGTAAAACTACCTTTATAAAAATATAGGTTTTTAGGTGGGAAATATGAATTGTTCTTATCTTATACATATCAAATGTAATGGATAAATATAAAAAATATTTTATTGAACATAAAACATATATGATTCATTAAAATAATTCACTATTTGTACTCAGTTATTTTTATTAACGTCAAACTCCATCAGAACCATAAAAATAATAATATTTATTTTTTATATCATATTTTATCTTATTTTCTTTTCACATTAATAGTAAAATAATGAATTAATTTTATATTTATGTAAACCATAATTTTTAAAAATTAGTTATTGCTAGTCATATCACCAAATTTAACAACTAGTTTATATCATATTATATTAAATAAAAATATTTTATTAATTCATTGTTGTTTGGTGAAACTTGGTATTGCATGTAATGTAATCTATCAAGAAAGGATTATATTGAGTTTAATGTAATCTAACTGAATGTTTCCTTCATTATAAGAAATATCTTATGTTTAATTTATTTAAAATAGTAAATATATAATAGTGACTTGGGATATTATATTCCCTTACGCACTAAGTGTTTCATGTCATACATGTTATTGATTATAAAGTTTCACTATAGAATTTTAGGGTGTTAAAATAAATATTTTCAACATTCCTCAATATATTCAAATATTATATCATATGTGAGGAACATCCACTATTGAAAATCCATGGTTTGTTCCTTTTTCTTACTTTCAATCCTATCTCAAAAAAATCCCTTTCCCAAACATTCTTCTTTCCATCATCCTTTTCATTAATTTCATAAGAAACTTATCCTTGAATAGTTGGAATATATTCTACAAAAAAGTGACCTATATGGTCACATATTTCACATATTTAATCCATGATATCAGATTTATTATTATTTTAAATGTTTATTACATGTTGTGATTTCAATTTTCAAACATACTAAGGCTTATAAAGTTTTATTACTTTTCTTCAACCATTTCCCCCCTTAATTCATGCCTATTTTTTGTTAGTGACATATTATGACAATATTTATAATATTTGTTCCAATGAATTATATATCATAAAAAACCATCGAATATTGTTATTATTTTGAACTAAGATATTTCAATTTAGATATTTTTTTGGAAGTTCGGAGTAATATTCAATTTTTTATTACCTCCTAGTGTGGAGAAACTATCTTATAAGGGATATTTTCAAATTTTGTTAATGTGATGTATTTATCCCATACTTTCTTACCAATTAATTCAAAATATTTTGCATAAAACCTATATGGTTAGAAAATTTAGATGAGCTATCTCATTTAGTGGGTTAATATTTCACCTAATTCTTTTTATGAGATTTCTCAACAATGATAGAATTATCATATTTTTCTTTAGTAGGTTCATTGAAATTTTTATTTATATTCCCCAATGTAATATCAAAATCAAGAATTTTTTATTGAGTTTTACAAAACACATTTCCCTTATAAAAAACTTTCTTATAAATTTATTCCACTAACTATCAATATTCTACAATTTTTTGTTTGAAGTTATTAATATATGTAGTTTATGAATATACCATTTTAAGAAGATATTCCTTTTCATAAAACTCCCTCTACCCAAAATAATTCATTATTCTGATTCCATTATTGAGAATTTTTTCAAGACATGAAAAAAATATCTGATCTATGTGGATATTTTCTGTAATATTCTTCACCTCTTTCATCTAATTCACTATTTGAGGAATCTTATCTTTTCTAAACTTTTTCAATGAATTTTATTAACTTCTATGAACATTTATCTTCTAAATAATTGTATAATGTTGAGTTAGAATCAATTTTCTAACTTATCAAACTTCTTTTTATTCATGAGAACTTCATATTATATATGTGGATGATTTTTTTCTATATGGAATTCTTCCAACATTTTTTAATGATGATTTTTTCTAAATCATCTTAATATTATCCAAATTTATTTAGGGGTAAATTCATAGAAAATATCCCAATTCCTTTACACTCAAATAATTTTAGTGGATGTTTTCCTCCATAAATTCCTCGACCTCTTTGATAATTCTTAGAGATAAGAGACATGTTCTTTAAATACATTTCATCATATTCCTTACCTTTTAAATAAATGTTGTCATGATTATTATTTTCCACATCATGGATTTTTATATTTCTTATAGATTTAAAATTCATTTCATCCTTGATATTATTTTTAAAAGTTGAAAATTTTGTCATCTCATAAGCAAAAAAATTGGTATGGAATTCATCAATAGATAAGACATCATTATCTTCCAAAGTATAGATTTTGGAACAAAATTGATAGGAAAGTTCATCTGGAGATTATTAATAATAATGGAATAATCCTACAAATTTTAAAAACTGATGATATTGAAAAAACATTATTTACTCTAATAAAATATTCAACAATAATTTCTTCATCACCCATCTTGATATCTTCAAACATTTTATGATAATGTTTTCACATGTTTTCTTTCCTTTATTATTTAACTCAAATATACTTTCATGTTTTCCCATGTTTCATTGGATATTTTGATACCCATTACCTTCATGGAGACCTTTTTTGAAAAACACATAAGGATAACATTTCTAGATTTTCCACCAATATCAATGTTTCTATTTTCAATAGAATTCATTATAGCATATTTTTCAATTGGTAAAAACCCAATAGTACCGAAATAAATAAAATATAGGATAAGTGGAAGAGGATTTAGAATCATCAAGTATTCCATCCCTGATATATTTTTTCACAGAAGGTAGGAATAAATCTTCTATTTATAGAATATTATTATTTATATTTCTAAATATTAATATTATAGAATAAAATAGGGTGGATATGAATAAAAATGTGTGGATTACAATTGTTGGAAAAAATAAGATGAGGATAGAGTGAAAGGGTTCATCTTGTTGGTAAAATATTATGCATATGACCATTCTAAAACCCTTTTTCCATGTTTAAGAATAGATTATTCATGACTTATTAGTATAGAAGAGTTTGAAGAACACTCGACCTATCACAGAATAGATCAAAGTTATAAATGTTTGAATAATCATGTGAGAAAACTGAATTTATCTAGTGAATGGGATAAAACTATGATTAATTGATCATATGATATGATTACATGTGTGAACAATGAAGAAGAATTTATTGAGTATATGAATATAGGTGTGTACGATGATCATGTCGTTACTGATAAAATGACAATGAAAGTCTAAGATGAACTTTATGATCTTATAAAATATGTATATATGTTAAAGAGTTATGAAAGGAAACCATTGTATTTTGTTTTACTAAATATAAATCATTTTCATCCCTACTAAATCTATATAATATAAATGATAGAAAAATATGGGATGATGATAGTTTTACTAAATTGTTTTCTATCTTGAATGATATGATCCCAAAAATTTATGATCTTCCTTATCGAACATATGAAGATAAATGAATGCTAAATTCAATTTGTATAATCTCAGAAATAAGATAAAACTATCCTAATGACTATATACTTTTTTTAAGAACCAAAAATCACAATTAAAAATTTAAAATTATGGTGCATCTTTATACAAGAAAGATGAATTAGGGCCTATAAGATTTTCATGGTACTTTTCAATTATTCCATGGTTGAGGCACCTATCTTGAAGTGAGGCAGCTTCAAGTAAATTGATAAGGCATGCAGCTATAAGAATTAATGATGGGAAACATCATCATGCAAAATAATATCTTCATTTATAAAAACCAATCACAAATTTCCAAATTAGGAAACAAGCTGAAGAACCTTCGTGTTATGATTCCTAGAGAAGTAGTGAATCCTTTTGGTTTTCAAGACACCCCCATTATATATGGATGGTTATGTGGTAAAAGTATAACTTTCTACCTTGGTTATGCAATAAATTAAATTAAATTATTTTTATCTTATTATATAATTAATAAAATAACCGGGTTGTAATATTGACGTTCATTTGTCTCTAATGATCAATGATTTGAAATTATTGTGGGACACATATGTTATGTTGAATTAGGTTTATTGAAATTAAAACTTCACATTGAGATCCATGTTGTATGGGATGATAAATGAGTTTTCCTATTATGGAAATGTTTTATGAAATTAAGTTCAAGGAACTCAAGGGTGTAACATTTTTTAATAGGGTACATAGTCAATTATGTTTTAACATTCATCAAATACTATTTTTATAGTAAATATCATATTTCTACCCATATAAAATAAATAGTAAACATGGATGAAATCATTTAATGGAAGTGTAAAAGATGTTATTTCATCATATCCAATAACCATTTATCAATTATTTGAGAATTTAAAAGATATAGAAACTATTTTTGGTAAAAAACATTGAGACACCATAAAAAAATGTTCGAAAAAAGGGACTAGTTTTTTTTTAATTTCTATAATGGAGTTTTTTATATGTCAATAATTTCCATAATGTTATGAATGTTGAAAAATATTTGTTATAGTGTCATTGACATGTTAATAAATGAACATATGAAAACTTGAGATGGAATTAAGGCTATACTAGAAATTATTTATCTAGGGATATATAAATAGCTGGCACCAGTGAAGAGTTGAAAAGAGACTTTTCTTTATATATCTATTTACAGTCTTTCAATGAAAGATAGATATCAAATTTTCAACTTATTTAATGATGTAAAGGATACAGTGGGGTATTCATAATATATCAAGAATATCATATCAATTACATATTTAATGGTAGTCTCATAAATTACATGGTTGTCATGTTTTTATTAACGATATAATTAATGTATATTTATGTTGCATATTAACAAAATAAATTCATACATTAACAAAGATCTATTTTTTTCAAATCTATATGAAAAAAAGTTATAGAGATGATAAAATTTACTACTATATTAAAGGAAAATGTTTTCATGTTATGTGAATTGGAGATGTTATTCTTACCAAAATTCATTGATATGTGGGTTCACTTGATGGTTCAATTGGTATGAGTTATTTAACATTTTTGTCCTATATATTAACAATGGTTGTATAAAATTCAATAGTATATGATGATTCTGAAATTTTATGTCAAAATCCATGCCTTCCATAATGTTTTATTTCCAAGAGATATGTTGGTGCTAAATCCATTTAATTTTTTACTAACTACATATCTGATATAGAAATCATTGCTCTATCAAAATATTATCACATCTGGTGTCTTGTGGGTGAATTAATTTCAAGAATATATGTTGTCACAATTACTATTATAGAGTGGGAGTAGTCTCCCCTTTATTATTTTTGTAATAGTTTATAGGATATACCATATGTTGAAACCCATAAACTGATTATTACGAATTTAAATCCCTCATGGGATGAATGTTCTATATAAAATAAATATATAAAAAATATACATCGGGTTTGAGAAAATATTTAGTTGTATTCAACTATAATTATATATTCAATTTCAAAACAAATTTTATGGCTAGCTAGAGGACCAAGTGTCCATGTATTATGTTATAATGCTTATGCAATTAATAGTTATATGTTCAATATAAATAAACATGATAAATGTAGTACCATAAAAATAAAGAGTCACACTGGTTGATGAATAAATGAATGTATCTATTTCCAAGGATATAAATCCAATTTATTCAAATATGGAATATTTTGGCATCATCAAAAAATATCGGATTTAGACTATACAATATTCCATGTATTTATTTTTCAATTAAAATTGGATGATAACATGAGTTCAAAATAAATTGATGAAATGGGATTTTTGAAAGAGTATTTTAGTGACAAAGGGTACAAAATTGAACCATTTTTAATGGTATCACATGAAAATAAGTATTTTTTTAATCCTATAAACCAAAAGTGGTAAATTTTTCAGTTATCAAGCAAGCCATTTAAGGATCATATGTTAATTCAATTAATGATAATGGTTTCATTGGTATGTTTTAATCATTTCATTGTGGTCCTAATGTAGATGGGTTCCAATATGTTAAAGGAGAACAAGATTAGGGGATTTGGTTACTTCAGAGAGTGGTTACATCCCATCAACATTCAAAAAAGATTATGCAAAAATCATGTTATATTTATTTTTTAATTTAAATTTCATTAACACATATTATTATATAATCACTACTATATTTTTTTATTCTAAATTTAATATTCAACCACTTATTTAGATATTGAATTTTTCACTTTCTAATTCTCCAATTCCAAAGGGAAAAACAGTTTTATCAACATTTTTCTTCTCCCAATGAAGAGAAATAATAGGTTTCTACACATATAGATGCCAAAAATATAGAGGAAGAGCATATTGATGAGGTTGAAGCTAACAAAATGGTATTTTTTGAACAACTTTTGTCCCATAAAAAAAGAGTACCATAGTGTGATGGTGTTTGAAAAAATTATTAGGACGAGAAACAAAGGTATCAAATTCAATGATGGATGGAATGTATGTGAAATTCCTATTTAACCCAACAATGACATGTTAAATATTAACATTTGTCTCACCCCTTGAATGTGTGTTCCTATTGATGTATATTCATCGAAAAATATTGTTTTCTTCTTAACGAATAATTTTATAAGAGATTTGGGTAACTTTAGGATATCAATTATTTATTTTACTAAAAAATAATATAGTGAAATTTTGATTTACACTTAATTATCCCTTGCATATTTCATTTATTTTAGATAACCCTCAAAAGAAATTTTTATTGATTTTATTAGGAAAGAATCATTAATTATTTCAGTAAATTCATTTAAAGAAGCATCAAAATTAATGTAGAAGGGAAAAATCCACACCAACCACAAATTTTTTCACATTAGACAAAACAAAAAACATGGGATTTTTTTGTTTTTCATATTGAGAAAAAAAATTAACTACATTGTTATTACTAATACATTTCATGATAATATTTGTATTAATGAATTTGATTAATAATTTATAATTTATAAAAATCAAACGAGTGATCAAAATAATCAATGTTCCCCAAATCCAATGTACCCCATCCATATAGGAAGGATTGGGTACTCTTAACATGAAAAAATGGTGTATATTTGAAATATACAATGATACTTTAATGTGAAATGAAACAATAACATAATTATGTTCCTTTTATAATATTTAATTTTGTGAATAGAAATCTAAAGACACTTCTATCTCATGCCATGTCATATGGAAGGATGCATATGTAAAGAAATATGGGATACTATATATGAAAACAAACCAAAATTATTAGAATCATGTGTAAGTATGAAATAATAAAAAAAATTATTTAAATAAGTATAACATAAAAAAGATTAATTATTTTACAACATTTTTTATCTACATTACACTTAATAATCATCATCAGCTTTATCCAATGAATAGTTATTATTTGTGGCATTGAAGTGGCATGTACAATATATCCATGTCAGAGGTCTAGGTTTAGAGGTCTCACCTTGAAAATATTTTCAAAAAAAACATTATAGTGGGATAGTAATAATAAAATGGAATATATAATGGAATGATTGGCTTCTCTAGAAGAAAAAAAATTAATTGTAAGAATTCATTGTTAAAAAATGTAATGATGCGGAAGAAATGAGAAGAAAAAACACAACAACAACCACAAAATGAAGACCCCCCACCCTACCCACATTGAGGCAATCCGTTCCCCTCAGAGGGTTATCTTAAAATATGTAATAAATATTTTCGTAATTATTTCTGTAAAATGTGAATTAGGAAGACACTGATACGTTTATTACACTAATATTATATAAGACTATGATGATTTTGATTCATATCCAACAACACAAAACCATAATCTTGTTTAAAGGTGCACAATGTATAATGAATAAGGAGATATTTTATACCAAAAATAACTTTCAATAGGTCATGTGGGGGTTAGGATTCACATTTCTATTGTTCCAAGTGGTGATTCACATATTCCACTTGGGGTTTCACATATTCACATAAATGATATTGATATTTTAAATTTCATATAATGGAAGTTTGATCTTCAAAAAATACATCTTGAAAAGGTGGTATACATTACCATTTTTATGAAAAACCATTAACAATTAATGAAAAAATTATTACACCAATGAAAGTTATTGTAGATGGAAAGAGGTAACATTTTGAAATGGAAATTTGGATCAAAACAATATAATGGATAAAAAAATTCAAATGATGCTAAAAATTAACTTTAACCCACTTGGTCTCCTTCACCATTTCATGAAAATAATTGATCATGTAGATACAACATTAAGAAGTGGTTATATGACCATAATTTGTTTACAAGAACATTTATACCGGGAGGAAATTATAGACTATGTTGGTCTTCATACTTAAAAAATCCCCATGTATGAATGGATATAAGTCTTAGTTTATAAATATTTATATAAGGTGTGTATTCCTAATTTTTCTCCAATATCTAATCTACTAAGTTAAATTTTACTAAATAATATTCATAATTTTTTTAGGCATATATACCAATAGTTTTTTAAGGGAAAACCCTATAAATAGATATTTGGAATAATTAGTCCTCACATAACATAAACACAATAATTATAAATGGATCTAAAAATATATGACTTAATAACGGATACATTTTTTCCATTTCATATAAGAAAACTTACATATGATATTTTCTTCTTAATAACCATGATGTAGCGTAAACCACTAAAATTTAACCATATCAAATATATTTTCATTCCATTTATTACTTATTGATTTGGTTTTATTTATGAATCATTTTTTACTCATTAAAATCAATTTGGATTCTCCAAATGTTAATTTTCTGGATTCAATTCATGGACACCCATCAAATCGAACACATTTGATGAAAATTATCAACTTTTAATACACTACATGAAACATTTTACCAATAAATGTCAAGTTATAAATTTTATATTAAATTTTAATGAGAATATAGTTATGAAAGGGAGGTGTTCAAATATCATCAAAATCATGGAATGAAGATATTCTTTGAGTAAAAAAATTCTATGGAATTCTAACAATTTATAAGTATTTGTATATATATAAAAACATTTCACAATTAAATCATATATTGAAACAAATTACCTACTTTTATAAGTGTTTTAATGTTACTGAAACAAACTAATGGAAAATATTTTTGTTATTATATTCAAAACTTTATGAAAGATATCGTAATCCATGAAAAAAATAGAGCCCCTAATAAGATATTTTTTTATAATAGCTATAATTTCATTAAAAATAATTATTAACCCTTTGTTTATTTATATTTTTCCTATATTTATAGAACTGTT
This sequence comes from Viscum album, assembly GCA_963277665.1. Taxonomy (NCBI): domain Eukaryota; kingdom Viridiplantae; phylum Streptophyta; class Magnoliopsida; order Santalales; family Viscaceae; genus Viscum; species Viscum album. The sequence continues at coordinate 1,301,689,052 of OY728121.1, forward strand.
GATATTCCTTATCTTCATAAAGATAAATAGTTCTGCTAAAAAGTGAATGGGTAGAATACATGGTGGAAAATGTATATAGAAACCATGAAGAGGAGACTTAATACTACTTATTTAGATAATTTTATCATAATTTAATAAAAAATTTATTTAATTTACTAATTATTTTTATTTGAAACTTATTTAAATACTTATCATAGAGGTCATGAATAAATGACTTCATTAACAAGGTTGATTCACTCGTGATGATTCACTTTTTTTTATTTTCTAGTAAATTCATCCTTCCAGGTTATCAAAAAATAATATTACTAGATATCCCCAAATGTTCAATGAATTAAAAAAGAAAAATACATTTTGTGATGTGTAAGAACTAATCAAAATTAAATATGATACATAGTTTTCCTAGTATGGATTTTTTATTATTTTTTTATTTCAAAATTGACATTTTAGTTTGACACACACATTGCATACTCAAAATATAAAAAATCATATTATTTTGATATATTAAGAAAATGATTCTTAATCAATTTGTGATATGGGGGAATTAACTATAATTAAATCAAATACATAGTGATTCCAATATGAAAGATCTTGTAACATGTTCTAAGATGGTCGTGATTATGGGATGTTGGAATTCAAGGATAAATTTGAGATAATGGTGATTGGTAAATGGGTTAATAATGTAGATTGACATCATGGAATGGTGAATTACCAATAATTATTTAGTTTACTTTTTAATCATTTTATCCATTATTTTTACGTTAATATAAATATAATTTTTATTTGCTACTTTTTTAGTTATTTATGTGATATTTTGTGATGTTATACTTGGTATTCAACTATATGAAATAATCCATAAAAGATATAACATGTTTCTTTCAAATAGAAGTAGCAGATTCATGCTACATGAAATGTGAAGTTAATTAAAAGGATACATATTCTAATGGATTTTTCAATAGCTAAATTAAAAATGATGGATTCCCAACAGAATTGTTATGAACGTTTTCTTGAATGGATTAGGAATATTCCACTCCTCAATAATTTGTACCTCAGTCAGATACATAGTGTGCTTAGTATGACTCAATGTAGCATGACTCAAAGTGTATGCTTTAAGTTTATAGTTTTCATTTTCTCTCGAAACAAATATTACATATTCAGAATCATGAAAATGCATTCATATAGTTTTAGTAATTATATATAATGATAAATAAGTCTTTTTTGATGATTTGGAATCAACCACTTCTCATTCCGATACTTGGTGTGTCGGGTCTGATTCAAAATGTGTGTTTTGTAATTAATATTGATATTTTAGTTTAAAACACATATATATACAAAAAAATAAAGAAAACATTCAGATTATGTTGATAATTTATTAAAATGATCCATAAATAATTATTGATGTGTAGGAATCAGTTGTACTAGAATCCAATACACAATGTGGTAGGTATGAACCAATGTTTATGTTATAAATTTAAAAATGAAATTTTAGCTCAAAATGTGTTTCACAAATTGAAAGCCACAATTTTTTTTGGATTTTATGGAAACTTTTGGATGATTTTTCATAAATGTTTTGACATTTATTAATTAGTCACATGTGAAACTGATATTCAATGTGACTGGTATTAACTAAAGTCCTTGTTTTTAGTTTTAATTTACTTTTTAATAAAAAAAGAACACAATAGAAATCAAGAAACAAATTAGGATTTCTTTGATACATTGCAATAATGACCCATAAGTCATTATTGATGAGTTGGAATCAACCACACATCAATCCAACACACATTATGATAATAATGACTAAAATTGATTTTTATTTAAAATTAGGATTTTTTTAACAAATAATTCACATATTAAAAACTGGGAAACACATTTAGATCATTTTAATAATTTAGGAAAACAATCATAAAGCATTTGTTGAGTATAGAGATCATCCTTACCTCAATATAATTAATGGTGTGCCCAGTATGAATCAAAGTTTCTATTTTTGGTTTAAAATGGAAATTTTAGTTCAAATCCTATGTCAAACACTAAAAATCAATACAAAAGGATAAATTTTTTAAACAATTGGATAATTACTTATAATTAATTTATGACTTGTAGGAATCCGTTTCTCATCAAACTAACACATGATGTGACCGGTATGACTCAAAGTTAGTGTTTTCAGTTTAAGTTTACCTTTTGATATAAAAGGAACATGACATACACAAAATCAGGAAAATTCATTTGGATTATTTTGATACTTTATTAATGTTATTGTTAAGTCATTTTTGAAATATAGGAACCAATCTCTTGTCAAAAGGATGCACAATGTGACTGGTATGAATCAAAGTACATTTATATTTAAAATTTGGATTTCAGTTTAAAGCACACATCAGATTATCAAATATGATAAAAATATTATAATTATTTTTTGATAACATATTAAAATTATCCATTAATCATTTGTGTTTTAGAGGTATCAAACACACCTCAATATGAAACATGTTGTGATCGGTGGTACTAAAAGTTTATGTTATCTATTTTAAGAGTGACATTTTATGTCAAAACGTGTATCACCCACTAAAAACCGATCAAACATTCTGGTATTATCTTGATAATTTATAAAAATGGTTCATAAGCCATTTTTTAGGTGACTGAATTGGTATCACATCAAAATATCACACTATATGGGTGGTATGACTCCAACTGTGTGTTTTCCATTAAAACTTATTTTTTAAAATGACCCATGATATACTCAAAAACATGAAGATTCATTCATATAGTTTTGATTCCATTGTAAAATGAATCATATGAAATTTATAAAATGTATTAATCAAATTCAGATTAATATTTTCCATAGTGTGACTGGTATGACTCTAATTGTGAACTTTTATATGAAATAGATATTTTAGTTCAAAATACACACCACATACTCAAAACCGAGAAAATGAATTCATATTGTTTTTATAATTTAGGAAATTGATCCATAATTAATTTTATATTTTAAGTAATCATATTCACCTCAATTTGATACTCTGTGGTCCCTGTATAAATCAAATTTTATATTATCAGTTAAAAATTGACATTTTTGATAAAATCATCTCTCACTCACTGAAAACCAAGAAAAAGAACATGTATTATCATGATACTTTAGTAAAAATATTCATAAATAATATTTGACATGTAGCAATTATTCTCACATAAAATTGACACATGATGTGACAGATATGACTTAATGTTCTTGATTTCAGTTTACATTGACATATTTGTAAAAAAGAAATGTGTTATACTCAATACTCCGAAAACACATTTGGATTGTTTTTATACTTTATGAAAATTATCCTTTTGTCATTTTTGAAATGTAATTATCCACCACATATTGATATAATTCATAGTGTGATCAGTATACTCAAAGTGTGTCTTTTTATTTATAATTGAAATTTTTGTTCAAAATGCACATCACATGCTTAAAATAAAGTGAACTCATTAATTTATTTTGATACATTATGAAAATTTTCCATTTGTAATATTTGACGTATAGAAATCATTTTCACCTTTATCTAAAACACAGTGTGGCCAACATGACTCAAACTATGTGTTTTGAGTTAAAATTGACATGTTAGTGAAAAACACAAGTGTTAGACAAATCAAATGTTGAAAAAAATCATATTTATTCGATACATTATTAAAATATTCTTTAATTCATTTGGGATGTGTAGGAATCAGTGTCACCTTAATCTGATTCAAATTGTGACCAATATGATTCATATCGTGTCGTTTCTATTTTAAAATAGAATTTATTTAATTTATTGTTGCATGTTTAATTTTAATTTTTTTCTCTATAGTATCACCAATATAATTTTTTTTTCTTATACAAGTGGATTATTTTTCTAGATTTGGATATGTTTCTTGAAAACAGATACAATGATCTGGATTTTTTGAGTGGGGGTTGGGTCATAATGATAATGAAACCATTGATATTTTTAAATGATTATGATAAACTGTACATTCTAATGTAAATGTATAGAAAATTTTATGAAATTTCAATAATATAGTATTTTTTCATAGTTGTGATGAGATTTTGATTTTATATAAATTATGAATTTTCAGTATACCTATATTTTTTAGTATTTTACGTTGTAATTTTAACAGAATATTTTTGCAACATGTACTTTGTCATCGCTATTTATATCACAGATAATGGGGGTGTTTTATCAGTGTTTAAAAAGGAACTGATATTGGGGCCCTTTTATGAGATGTAAACATGAGCTAATAAAGGGACACCATTATCAGTACTTTTTTTAGCATTGACCCCCTTTATCAAAACATTTCTAGAAATGATAAAAGTGGGCCCCTTTTAATATTACTAAGGGAAAAATGTTTTTTTGAACTAATAAAGTCCTTTTATTATGCTGACTTTAGCCTGACCTATTAGAAACATTATTTTTAAATGAATTGATAATGATAAATTATTTAGTAGATATAAAATCAAAACAATATAGTTATCTAATTTTTGGATTCATTCATGTTATTTTTTAAATGAATAAAAAATTACCTTATAAGTGAATGTATATATTTTATAGGGTTTTAAAACAAGTAATTCAAAATATAAATTTATTGTAATGAAATTTAGAAATAAATGAATTCTATTCATGATACCAAAATTTCACAGGTATGGGGAAATAAATTTATCATTTCATATTTTGAAATATTTATTTAATTTTTCAAAAATGGTCCAACATTTGGTTATACAATTTAAATTTTAAAATTTATTTTCAACTACATTAATAATATTACCACATTAAATGAATATATATTTATATTCTTTTTATTATTTTGATTATAAAATAATTTAATTCATAAATTTAAATTTAATTGAGTTTTTAGTTTAATTAACTATTACAATAAATTTACATAATACATGATTTCTATGTATACTATTATCCCAATTTAAAAATTATTTTAAAAAATAAATATAACTAAATGATAATTATTCATTAGGAAATTACTGATTCCTCTATCCCATTGACTTGAATAGTTACAGAGAGTTGTACAGTTGGTGTGAACACAACACAAAGGTGAACTAGTTTTAGAAAATATATAAAAATCTAATGGTGTGTGGAAACATAAAAAATTTATTGAGTTTAGAGAATAGAGAAATGTATGACGTGGGGGAGTCACGAGATATTTTCCTCACCTAGACCTCCACTTCATCAAGGGTATTATTCCTTTGTTAAAATCAAAGAGTTGTTTTGTGCATTATCATGTTTTTCTTATTTGGGTATCCTTGCATCATTTTATTCTCAAGTCCCCATTAGGTTTGATGCATAAAACCTCTATAATGGGCCCAAGATTCTATCCTTTTTCTTCCAAGCACACCATATTTTTTGATAATACATGATTCATATGGATACCTATATCCCAATTTAAAATCCATTTACATAAATAAATATAGTTGAATAAGAAGTATTAATTAGGGAAAGAATGAATATTGTGGACCATTTAAATGAAATAAAGTAGGGGACAATACATCTTGTGAGAGCTCGGTAGAATGGTGACACAGATTTAGAAAATATATAAAATAGTATTGGTGTGTGTTTAGATAAACAATTTAGTGGATTTAGTTAATAGATAATGAAAGGGGAATGAGTGAAAATATACAGTTTCCTTACTAATCCTTACACTACTATCAGGGAATCTTGTCATTGTTAAAATCATAGATTCTTTATACAGGTTCCCATGATTTTCATGTTTGGGAGTGCTAACATCATTTCCTTTTCATGTTCATGTTCGTCTTGATGCATGAAACCTTCTATAGGTTCCATGTGTAATGGAAGCACTTGTGGAGGGTATATATATATAAAATTTCATTTAAATAAAACATCTTAGAACACCCAGAGAGAATATTTCATGTTAAATTTATAATTAATTTATTATGTTGAATTAATAAATTTCCTTATCAAGGATCATTCTTATAATATGAAATTGATCATATCTAAACACTTCTCGTATTAACTTCATTTTATTATGAGGATCAAACTGTTGAATAACTCTTGTGGTGATCCACTCATTCTCCATTGATCTCTAAGAAACACCATTCGATTTCTAGGTTCTAGACCAGTGAATAAAACTTCCTACATTATTCTTCTTGATCACCTTAGGATCCTTCATGCATGAATGAGTTCTTCTTATTATCGAAAGGAAGAGAGGATGATTTCAATAGGGAGTTTATAATGTAATCTGCAATGATGATCTATTCTTAATTTCAACTACCAATATAAAGTAGATATAATAACCTAATTATAGAACTAGGTTTTAGGATGGAATATTTTTTAACTGCATTCTAGCACCTAAATAATATAGTAATATTTATTAAACCCCAGTCCAAAAATAATAATATTATCATTATTATTTTATAGTGTTACTTCCAAATTTTGAAATAAATAACATTATTTACATGGCATGTTAATTAATATTTTTCATTGGAGTCGGTCATGGTCCATTCAAACTTCTTGATATTTATTGAATACCCAAATAAAAATTTAATAAAATACTTAATTTATCAATAAATATTTGTGATCAATAAAATGTGAATGAAATTATTCATACTTATTGAGATTAATATTTATTCCATAAATTAAATTAATACTTTATTGAATTAATATTGAAAAAAACACATAATATGCAACCCTATAAGATTATTCCACATAATAATTAGACAGGATCACCTAATGTCAGAGATTACTATATAAAAATGGGTCATGTACCCAAGATAAAGAACATAATTTCACAGAAATGAAACCCATATATAAATGCTAACTGTGTAATATAATACCTTTATCTCGATATATCGTCAATAAGGTTCCAAATTTGTTTAATCAATATATGTAATTATTAAGTCTTCATTTTACTGTTGGAAAAAACATGTTGTTACACCATGGACATAAGATTTAAAGAGATGTTTCTATTATAATAAAAGGGATGAGATATAAAATTCCATAAATATGGAAGGGGAAAACCTTCCTTGACATAACTATTAATGTCATGTCATTGATGATGCACCCAATATACCCTACATCTAACCAACACGGGGCATGGCGATTTTCTTCAGTAAATCTAAGTGACCGAGTCTTGACATGAATCCCTGATAATCTTGAAGTCTAACTACCAATAAAAATTCTAGCATTTAGGAATATATGATGAAACCAATACTTATTGAATTCGTTTTAGGGGTTTTTTCTTGTAATATCCCATATTAGAGATTATAAAATCTAAAATTCATGAGATTAAGACTCATCCTCTTACTAGTATTCACACCTGGAAGTATGCATACTATGTTCCCATCATAGTATGATATTAAACTAAAAAATGATATTTAATATTATCTTCATCAGTTTCAGTTCCTAATGCACAATATGGTCCTTCAGTGGGAGTTAAATTAAAATTTCAATTAATTTTGAGTATCCCAATACCCTATGAGAGGATCATTCACATTAAATTTATTAATAATATATTTACGATTATAATAAATGAACACCCATTCATATTATCTTTTCTTTGTTGAAAATACTTTTTATTGTCTGAAATACCTTTTTTGGGTTACCTTTTTTGTGCTTGGAGGATCCAATTTCATAATCCCTCAATTGGTGACCCACATATTCTCTTTTGATCAATGGGTGATTCCAATTGATTTTTGGATGATTCTGTGGTGATTCGATTGTATTGGGTTATCTGACTTGATCAATATACAATCCATTTGTCTAGAAAAAGTTATTATAATTCTTAAGATGGTGAGGGGTGGTGTTCGATGGAGGATTCAATTGTTTTAAAATATTCTAAATTCTCAATTAACCATAAAAAAAATAACCATCAATTTATTGTGTTATGGTTTAGGTTAAAATATTATATAATTATAAACTAAACCTTAAATAATATTATAATCATTAATAACCTTGTACCATATAATATTATTATTATTATTATTATTATTATTACTTAGCATGGACAAACTTATATAATAATAAATATTATTTCAAAGTCTTGTAAATTAATATTTATCATTTGAAGAAATGTTAGTTGGCCTCAACTCCTCATTATTAATTAAATACCCAAATAAATATTATATTAACTTAGATAAATATTTTATTCAAAATTAAATGAATTAGTATTTGTTAAATACCCAAAAAATATGTTAAATATTTTAACCCCAATCTAGAAAATAAATATTCAATAAATATTAACATAAATAAATAAATAAAATCAAGTACATTAAAGATCTTCATTATCTCTCACTAGGTTCTTCTTGACTAGAATCCTTCTTAGACACATCACACTTAATATATACCTTCATAACCTGTGTAAGGAAATATCAAAAGGGGTGATCTAAGATGCTTAGTGAGGGAAAACAAGAGAGGCATGTAAGCATAAAAATGTGAATAGGGGTATGAGAAGATGATCATAACATATAAAAAATCAAAAACATGATTAATTTAATAGAGATTATAAATTCATAATACAATAATTGCACAAAAATAAAGAACATAAGCCATGAAATTGTAACATAGGAACAATACCTAGAGTCGTGGAATGCATAAAAATGTGATATAATTCCCTATAATCCAGGACACATTGCTAGATCAAATCAACGAACATCATGGGAACAGAACTTACTGTGATGGAAACACCCCCATCACCCATTTATATCATTTATTTATAAGGAATTATGTTTCCCCATCTTCCCATAGTGGATTGGGTTTCCCCATCTTCCAATAGTGGATCATGTCTCCCTATATTCCACCATCATGGTGACTACACCTACTGGGTAGGACACATCACTATCCCCAGTTGTAGGTCATTTATTATAATGGATCAAGTTTCCCCATATTATTATAGTGGAACGAGATTATTGGATTGATTCCCATCATTATATAATGAGATATAAATCTTTACCCAATGCATTGGTGGGAGATATAGGTCCACCCATCTCATAATAAAGTCAATCATATATGCACCACAAGATTATAAAACATTATTCATATCATGACCCGTAAAAAGATATGGGTTTTTTAAACATCCTATCATAATCCCATAAAACATAATAGGAATAATTAAAATTTCATCACATCATATCCTTTGGAAAAGATATTGGTTTCATAGTCATATAATCAAAGCATAACCCACGAAGAGAAGTGGGTTTCAAAATCATATAACCCAAGGAAGATAAATTGGTGTCATAATCATATTTCCATCAAAATATAAGAAATTGAAGAAAGAATATGAATGGATCCTTTGGATAATTTCCATCAAGGTAATGAGTAACATAAATGGATAAAATATTACATGACATATAACTTGGAAGGATATTTTGAAATCATTTCTTGAGGAAATTAACATTTCCTATTTAAAAAAGAAACTTTAAAACAAAAAAACTATTGAAACCATTTTCTTGAAAATAAACATGAAAACTTATAATGAAATCTTTGAAAATAAATTTGGGAAAATTTTTCTATGTAAACATATAAAGAGAGCCAGAATAATTTTGAAATCCATTTCTGTGAAAACATATAAAAGGATCGTAAAAAGTTTTTGAAAATAATTTTCCTTCAAAACATTTTAAAGTATCTTAAAAACCTTTTGAAAAATAATTTCATTAAAAAATAAATTGAAAACGTATAAAGAAATATTGAAAACTTTTTGAAACCCATTTATTTGGTAATTAATTTTAAAATAGTATTCCTAAAAAATTTCATTTTAAAAATGAAATGTAAGATTCCTAAAAATTATGGTGGTTAAATCCATACATGTCGTATTAGGTAAAAAGAACATTCCTTTTGTACAACCAAAAAGGTTAGAAAACCGACTTGTTTAAAAAGAGACAATAAGTTTCCCAAGAAAACATTGGGAATAGAAAAATGGGTAAAAATCCCATTTAAATAGTATAGGAGTATAATAGAAGATTCTTGGAAACCCTTTTTAGAGAACGCAGTTTTGAACGAACATGGATTTCCAATCAAAGATATGGTAGTATTGGGCTTTCTTAAAAACCCGTTATTTACTATATTATGTACCAAAGAGTGAAAAAATGTTCCATTTCAGGAATATATCAAGAATATACAAAGGTTAATAAATTTCATGATATTTCTTGAGATATTGATCCTACGATTTCCTCAGATGAAGCGTAAACATAATGAATTTGGAAAAGTGGTGAGATTGTTTTAATAAACACTTACAACTTGGTAACATTGAACCATACTCCCAATTTGAGAAAATGAAATTACATTAATATTAAAATATCATGAAAGAAATTATATTCATGATATAAAATTTCAAAGTTATTATATAAACCTCAAGGAAAAATATTGGTGTATTACATGCCATGCATCTCAAAGAATGAAAATTGACACAAAATGTCTTTACCGATTTGGTAACTTTAGAAACATATAACCAATGAATGGAAAGATAATAAAATGGTTATTTAAAAACCTATAATTTTATGTATAATAATCATATGAAGTATTTGGGAATTATAAACCCCACTCAATGGGAATGGGTGGTGAATAAAACAACTATCTCCTGATAATAAAAAGAGAGACGAAATTTCCTGACCTTGTGTCTTGACTCTCATCATACACATACAGAACTAATTTATAACTAATTTATGATTATTAAAAATAATATAAATAACCATATTATTATATCTAATATCATATAAGGTTTTATTATGACTTTATATTACCCATTTTTTTACAATTCCATGGTACAGTTATGTTACAAGTATTATTCTCTTTGTCTTTCACTTGTGTCATAATTTGTTATATATTTAATCCTTCTGATTTTATAATTAATTACAAAATGTAAAACATTATAAAAGCAACATTAATATTCATTATGGTTATTTTATAATAATCTATATTATATAGATGTATGAAATGTAATACTCTAGTCATGGAGACGGTAGGCCGTACAGATGTATGAACCATGCTTTCGTTTTATTAACGAATTAGAAGAAAGAATGTAAATGAAATATATGTATATTTTTAAATATAATATCATTAAATTATAATTATTGTTTAATATATATCATTACGGTTCAAAAAAATAAAATTAATACATTCAATGTAATTTGTGAACGAATCACAATGCTTTGATGGGGCGGTAGTCCACACTTACTCAAGTGAGATTATCATATTTACAGAGATTGAAAGAAGAAAGGTAAGTTCAAAATAAAAAATAAAAAATCATAAATAGATTATAAATATAATATATATAATATATAATTATATTTTCCTTCATATATGTCCACCATGAGATGCAAAAAAGGGAAAATGAACAGTCATCATTTTGTGAGATTGTTGTTCGTTGTACACGTAAAAAGTATGTTTGTTACCCATTATATGGAAGTGTGTGTAATTATAGATCAAAAACATAGAATAAAAAATTATATTATATTTATGACACTTATTTTTTATACCAAAATGCAATAAGAAGAGTTTGGGGAGTGGGGAATGGAAATAAATAAATGATGTTTGAGGGAGGGTGTTACCTCTTAATCGGGTAACTCCTTTTGGTTTCCTCCAAAAAGATACCTTGGATGACTTTATGCCCAAAGTTAGGCTTATAATAGTATGATAGATATGTTCGGATTTTTATTTTGTTGGGATTTTATGAAACATAGGGTTTTGAGATGTTTGAGTAAGTGGGATAGGTGGTGGTCTTTTATTGGGAAGGGAGAGTATAGACATGGGATTTTTGAAAATAGGTTTGGTGTATCAACGTTTTTACTTATAAAAGTCATCAAAAACATAAAAATCCATAATTTAAGAATTATTGATGAAATATTTCCATCCAATTGGTTTTGAACAATTTTCTTGGTCATTTTGGCCCTTAAGTTTAATGTTTATTCCCTTATTAATCTTAATTTTACATTAATCACTGTAATTTATTTTAACTACATTCAATAATATTTTTTGTCAAAAAAATTGTCAAGATTATTATAAATTTAATATTATTAAAAATATGGAATAAATTTTTCCAAATTCCAATAACTGAAGTGGCAGAAGTTTTTTTAAAATTAATCATGCAGACGAGACAATACTGTGGGTTTTTAAAATAAAAAACATCCCAAAGTTTTCTATGTTTGTAAACCCAATTTCATAGTGAAATTGATTCAAATGAAATATTGGTTTAATTGATAGAAATATCATTTAATTAAACCTTAATAATAGTTTAATATATAAATTATTCTTGAAAATAATGTCGATGAAAAATTAGTTTTAAATTTAAATTCAATATTTTTAAATATTTATTAAAAAAATGAATCCTTAAAGAAAAATAAAAATAATTTATCCTAACCTATTTTTTATATTTTGTTTTCAATTATGAAGTTTATTTTTACATATTAAATTTATAAAACTTCCAAAAATGGATTTAAAAATAGTTCTCCCTTAAATGGGTATAAAATCTCGTTTAAAAATATAGTTTTAAACATATAATTGGGTTTTTTCTTCTCTAATGTCTATAAAAAATATTTAATGAATATAAAAAATAAATAATATAATATAATATAATATATATATATATAACATTAATTTCACTTAGTAATTATAATTAATTTAATTTATCAAATCAAAAACACTTTGGGGTCATTAAAAAAATATCCTTTATTTTAAATTAGTTCTTATATTTTCATTTCTAATTAATTGGTAACCTATTAATTCATATTATATTTTTGTAAACCATATAAAATTCATAATTTAGTTATTAATACTAATTTAATCACTATTTTATATAAAATAATATATATTTATTTGGCAAAACTTGGTCTTGCGTGTTACACAATCCATCGGGGAAGGTCATTGTCACGTGTAATGCAAGCTAACCCCAATGTGATTTGAAGATAAAGCTAAAATGTATGTTGTGTGTAGTGCCTGATTAACATGGGTTTGTATATAATGCAATCAAAAAATAGTTATTTAATATAAAATAAACTCTTTTTAGTGTTTTCTAAAATCAAAAATTTAAAAAATATTAAATTAATTTGAAAAAATATATTTCACAAAATCTCACGGTGTTACATTATAGCCCCATTAAAATTAATTCTACAATAGAAAATTTTATATGGTATCAAAGTTTTAATACTTGAAATTTTCATTCATAGAAACCCACATTATAAAAATGAAAACTAATACATACCATAAAAAGGGAATATTGGAACCATAACGATAACCCAAAGGGACATATAACTAGGTTTCCTCTTAGAATAACTTAGGATGGGAGTAAATATTAGAGATAAAGAAACTTCATAAATATTTATAGGGATTTATTGAGGTAATCAATCAAAAACTAGTGAATGATCAATGAAAAATTGAGGGTCTCATATTCATAAATCTTTTATCATTTAAATTTACATCGGTTTAACAAGAATTAAGGTATTAAGGCAACACATTTTTTAACATTTTCTTTTTATAGATTATTACTTTTATTAACAAATAATATATGGAATTATACATAGTTAAAATATTTTTATAAAAAATTTAATTATCTTTTTGTGCTTTTATCAATTTCTAATTCATGCATTTCTTCCAGAAATTATGTTAAGAAACTAAATTCGATGCCAAATGTACTATAATACAATTTTACAAGATATTAAGGCCCATAAAATAATAAAAAGTGTAACTATTTGTGTCTAACTATAATTCCAAACCAATAGGGTTAAAACATTAATCTCTAAACAAATAATGTAACATTATTATTTCATCACAAATATTTAATCATATAAAATTACTATAAATTAACCTAGAAATCATGTAGGCATGTGATAGGCGTGAAACCCTTATCGTCCTTCGGCCATTGGTTCAATATGGGTGGCATTTTTGGACTTGATTGGTTCTCACCCGACATACATGATGTCTATTTCTAAAACCACACTAATATAATTTCCAAAATATTATGGAAATCATTGAAATATAGTTGAACACTATATATCCTTTTAAACAAGGTTTTAAATACAATCTCAATAAATTAATAATTCCTCCAAATTTTTTTATAAAATATTCATGAATGGTTAACCTTATTACCCTTCTGAAAGATGAAAATCCAAAGCATTAGAAAGAAGGACATGAAATATTATTAACATTGATCCCATATATATCACAATGTATCTCTTGGTTTCCAAATTCCAAAAATTTGAATATCCTCATCGTATATTCTCTTGAAATGTGGCAATGATATGAATTACAAAAAAACCTTGGTTAAATCATTCATGTTTACTTATTCCAAAGTATATTTGAAAAATTCCTTAAATCCAAAAAATATATATTGTATTCTCCATCCATGATAATGTACACAACTTATCATGAAATCCTTAATAAATTATAAGGTTATCGGTATCATCTAATTTAATTATCCATATTGAATATATCATTATCCAAATGCCATTATCTCAATACAAGGAACATATTAAGTGTTATCTTACCTTAATAAAATTATCACCATTCTATGAAATCAATTCTCTACCTCACTAGTCTCATTCTGTATATCCATTAAAATTATAAAAGAATATTTTCAGAAAATACTTATATATTTCATGGTTTGGATAATATAATAATTGAATTATGTAATATATACACTTCAATATTTGAAATTAATTCTTAAACCATTACTCAAGAATTATCAACTTATTTCTTAATAACTATTTCAATGAATATGAAATCCAAATCATGTCTTAAAATTTATCAAACTCTATTTAATGATTCTTATCAAAAATACTATTAAAACTACATGTATGATTTAAATTTAATTTAGGGTTTATTCATCATCAATATATAAACAATTAGTTGTACCACCTTGTTGAGTCTCTTCATGATACTTTGGGAGGCCATCATTCTCTTCAATTTCATTAAATAAACTCTTCATGCTCTATTGGATGTTATTTTCTTTGTGAGCTTCTTTTACATAATAAAAACAAATTATTTTTTCACTAAAACATTCACTTAGTTGATTATTTCCGCATTATTGACAACAAATCAAGACAATAATCTTTCCTCCTTGGTATTTATTACCTGAAATCTTAAAGAAAATGTTTCTTATCTATATTGGTGAGTCCAATAGTTGGTTATGCTACAAATTATTGATCATGTTTCTTGAAAACGGATTAGGTATGATCACAAAATCCTTCACTCTAATGTTCATTACATTTGACTTCTCATCAACATATTGTCCATAACATTCAAAATTAATCACATTTATTCTTATTCCATCCATTGGATACAACCACAAAGAATTGAATTAGAAATTATTATCATATTTAGGAACCACATAATTATGAAAAATTACTTATAGGATGTATATGTTATGACACCTTCTTTAATCATGGACACATTCGTTTTATACTAGGATATTCATAGTTATATTCTATTGAAGTTAATAATAATGGTTCATGAAGAGTTTGTGAATATCCATATCGTATCCCCTAAGAGTTTTAAAGCATGTGTGAAGCAATTCCCATTATCATGTACCAGATCACCCCGAGTCAGTCATGAGACATATTTTCGGTGTTTTTACCCATAGGTTAATCTGTGTTGGAGCCATATCCACTTGTAGTATCCTTATAGAGATTTTTTTTCTAGGAAACCACTAACTATATACTTTACCAAACTTCTAGTACTGTCTTATAAACAATGGATGATACTTAGACTTATCCTTAGAGACATCCCCAAATATATCACTAGAAATATCACTAGGGGTATCACTATATTTTTACAAAACTAATATAAAAAGGATAACTAATCATTCACTCTAATTCCAATAATAATGACCCAGTCTTGACATATGTTAACATAACATATCTTTTTCAGAATACATTAAACATTATATAAATAGATTCCCAAATACCATAATTGGTTTAGTACTTCTGGAAACATGGAAACATAAAAAATAGTACATTAGAGTCCTAAAATATCTCCCAATATGTTATTAATGACTAGAAACCCTCTTAGACACATCACACATAATATATATCTTCATAACCTTGTGATTAAAACATAAAAATGGGTGAGATCAGATGATTATTAAGGGTAAACTAGGGAGACATGTAAGCATAAAAATGAGCAAAGGGTTATGAAAACCTGATATTAACATTAAAAAAACACACCATGCATATAAAAAATCATAAAAATGAATAATGGAATCAATCATACAAGTTCATAATACTTGAATCACACATAAATAAAGAAAATAATCCTTGAATTCATAACCTAGAAAAAATTTAGGGAATTGTGAAATGTATAAACCTTTCATATCAATCCTTATAAGTCAAGACCCATTGTTAGAACAAATCATGAAACTTCATGGGAACTGCACCTATTGGGAAGGATAAATCACCATCCCTACTTGTTTTAATTTTCTTGTAAGGGGTTAGGTTACCCTATCTTCCCATATTGGATTGGGTTTCCCCATATTCTGATAGTGGATCGTGTTTCCCCATCTTCCATCTTCAAGGTTACTACAGCTACTAGGTGGGACACATCACTATCCGTAGTTGCAGTCATTTCATCATAAGGGATCGAGTTTCCCCATATTCCCATAGTGTATCCCTCCCATTTAATTTATTCCCATCATTATCTCTTAAGATATAATTATTTACCAAATGAATTGGAGATAGAAATAGGTCACACCAATCTCATTATAAAAATAATCCATAAGAATAACACAATATAACAAAACATTATTCATGTCATGACCCATTCAAATAGATGGGTGTTATGAACATTCTCTCATAATTCCATGAAATTTAATGGGAATCATTAACATATCAACACGTCATAACCTATGGAAAAGAGATATAATTCATAATCATTTTATCAAAGAATATCTCATTAAGAGAAGTTGGTTTCCAAATCTTATAACTGAGGGAATACAAATGGGTGTCATAAGTATCATTCCATCAAAACATAAACCATTAATGAAATAATATAAATGGATCATTTTGATCCTTTCCTATAATTGAATGAGTAACATCAATGAATGTCATCTTAGAAGGAAAATAACTTATAAGGATAATTTAAAAACATTTCTTGGGGAAAATACCCTTTCTTATTAGAAAAAATATAATTAAAACATAAAACCTTTTGAAACCAATTTTCATGAAAATAAACATGAAAACATATAAATAAATATTTCAAAACATTTTGGAAACATTTTTCTTTGTAAACATATTATGGGAGCATGAAATATTTTTAAAACCATTTTCCATGAAAACATATTAAAGGAGCTAAAAATGTTTCAAAAACCAATTTCCTTGAAAACTTATAAAAGGATCATGAACGCATTTTGGAAACCATTTTCCTTGAAAACTTATAAAATAATATTAATAACTTGTTGAAAAAAAACTTTCCTTGAAAAAAAACATTGAAAATTTATAAATAAATCATGATTTTATTTGAAAACCATTAATTTAAAAATTAATTTTAAAATAATATTAAAAAAAGGACATCCAAAACATGTAAAGGAAGATTCATAGAGATGATGTTGTGTAAATATGTACATGCCACATGAGGTAAAATGAATGACATTTTATATAGTAAAAATTCTAGGAAAATTCATTTTTTGGAATGAGATAAGAATAATCCCTAGAAAACATTCATAAAGAGAAAAATGGTAAATTTTCCATTTAATGATTTTTGTGAGAATAGTGTAATATTCTTGGAAACCCATTTTAGAAAACATGGTTTTGAAGGAACATTTATTTCCGGCCGAAGAGAGGGTATAGTCGGGCATTCATATAAACACATTATTTACCATCTTATGTTCCAAAGTGTGGAAAAAAGGTTACATTACATGGATATAACATGAATATCTAGAGGTTAATTATATTCATGAGAGTTTGATGAGAAAAGTATCAAAATATTTCATCAAAAGAAGGATGAATATAAGAATTCTCAAAAAGTGATGAGATTGTTTTAATAAACACTTATCACTTGATAACATTGAACCATACTACCTATTTAAAAAAATAAAATTATATGAAGATTAAAATATAATGAAAATAATGAGATTCATGATATAAAATTTAAAAGGTAGTATATACTACACATTAAAAAATATTGGTTCGTTACATGCAATGCAACTCAAAGAAGGAAAATTGAGCCAAAATTACTTTACCAATTTTGTAACTTTTGAAACATAAACCCCATTAAAGGATAGATAAAAATATTGATATATAAATAAAAATAATTTTATCTTTATGAATCATATATTACATAAATGGGATGTATACACAAAACACATAAGGAATGGGTGGTGACTAAAGTATGTATCTCATGGAAATAAAAAGTGAGGTGAAATTCCCTTAACTTGTGTCTTGACACTTTTCATACTCATTAAAAACTCATGTATAATAAATGTGAGTTTATTATAAAACTTTTACTGGAATATATTTTTATATCTAATATCATATATGGTTTTATTATGACATTATATTACCTTATTGTTAACTATAACGCCCTACAAAAGAAGCCCCGGAGCCGGTGTATTATTTTAGTACATTGGAAAGATTATAAGAAATAAGATCCCAAATGACCGATCATATTAGCAATCTTGGAAGACCATATTATAGTCATTATACCCATAATACATTAGAAAAATAAAATAAAACATGATACAATATGAAATAAACAGCATCCTTGAAAGCTTATTCAATTTTTTCTTCTTTATGACATGGGGAAAGGAAACATGAGATACAATTGAGCCTATTTTATCTGTAAGGTTAAGTGATAAATTATAATAAATCATAAAAATCAAGGAAAATTGAACATCTCATGCCACTAAATAAAATCTTAGGCATAATATGACAAGAATAAAAACTGAATGAATAACACCATATAAATAATCACATGAATCTTCATTGTGGATATACTACTAGTCGAATAATCACATGATTTATATATTACTAATATAATAATGGGGGAATTAATATTAAAAACATCATAAACCTATCATCAAGGACTCATTTAAGACTTCTAAAAATACTAAGGTAAAGCCTCAGCTAAACCATAATTCTATTTTGTCTCATGAGACCTACCGATGCATCAATGGGAAATATCTCCCCCCCCCCATAACATGCTATGTCCAATGAATTAATAATATATATAATAAAATATATATTTATATCAAATTTTATAATATAATTTTGAAATATTTTAATCATAATCATATATGAAAATACTATAATTAAATAATTGATAAACTCTTGAGGAAAATGATTATTAAACATTTAGAAGGGTCTCATACCACTTTGAAACTATTAATTCTTAATCACATATAATATCATAAGAATAATAGGAATCGTGATTTGATATATCAAAGGGAATTTTATACACCACATTCAAGTATTAAGTGGTGAACAAGTCATAAATATCAAATAATTAAAAGTGAGATGAGAAAACCCCTTTTATTTTTAGAAAGAAGATTTCTTTTTGAAAACAATTTTTATTTGTCATAAAATAAGTTTGTAAACATTCTTATCCCACAAATTTAATGGTAAAAGAATTGAAATTATATTTGAGGCACAAATATTGTCCCATTGAAGTGAAATCTCGTAAAAAGAGTCTTTAATAAAGTTTATAAATAAATCATTTTAGTGAGGTTTATGGAAAATATTAATGATATATTAATGCAGAATGACATGTTTGTTTTTATAAAACTAGAAATGAACCTCAATATTTTTTCATAATAAAATTTTTTCTATTTAGAAAACAGTTATGCCTGAAAAGGATATATAGTGAACTAGAAATGAGTAAGAATTTGAGAAGTTCCCTTGAATTAAGCTTATTTATCGAGAAGAATTCTTGAAGTATCCTTTAAAAAAATGTAACTCCCCATAAAATGATGGAATATTATGATTGGTAAAAATATATTGAACATTGAAAAAAATATTATGAGTATTAAACAAGAATAATTCATAATTTATTTGGGGTAAAAATATCAAAAGCGTAACCCGAAAAAATGGAAGTTCGGGTAGAAAACCCTAATAAGTTTATAATTGATCGAATCATGTGCCCCAAAATTAATAATCATAAAATGATACATTGAATAACATTAAAATAAATACATTCTTGATATGATACTTCAATTGGAATTATACATACACCATACACATTAAATAGTGGTTAATAAGGAAAATCTCACAAAAATCGAAGTTAGATGGGAAAACCCTTTCCGGATGTCTAAATATATTATGAACATGATCATAAGGTCATGTAATACTAAATTAGGCCCATTAATAATTTAATTGATAACCTATTAAAAATTTCTATAATTTAATATAATTTTATAAAGTTCATTTATGGCCTTCTCATAAGTTATAAGATTGAATTTCTTTGTTCTTGAGTGTTCGTTTATTGATATTCTTGATCGGTTCGCTTGATTATAATTATGGATGTTCATGTGGAAAGTATGTAATTATATAGGATGGAATTTATATATTATTAATGAAAATAAGGAATATTAAATGTTTATATATATCATTTGGTTATATTTTATGAGGAAGAATCATTATAATTGTCATTTTGTGATAATCATTTAGATATTTATGGCGGTTTTTTCTTGATCACAACAAACTAGTTTTGTTATATTATGTAGAATCATGAAAAAATGATGGCTATATAATCATTAAATAAGATATAATATATATTTTATTATATTTTTCAACCACAAAAATTGTTTCATGGCCAGACTTGAATGATAAAATAAAGAATGAAGGTTTGTTGACCACGAAGGTTGTAAATTGGGACCTCTAGGATGATGATATCATTTTTAATATAATAGAGAGAGTGAGAGTAAGGATATAGATGATTTATATTATATTAAAATGATATAATTATAGTATATATATTATAATGGATCTATCCTGATCATTTGGATAGAGGAGGGGAGGATTATAAAATAATATAAAACAAATTGAAAATGAAATTGAAGGAAAAGGGAGAGGGTTTACCACTTGAAAAAGCATCTTTGAGAACCTCATTAAGAGAATTATTTTTGGTATTTTTGTAAAAAAATGGTCTCTTGGAGGTTGGGAGGGACTAATTAAGATTATTTGGGAATATAATTGGTAATATTTAAGAATTAGAGGTGTGATGAGAATAGGGAGTGAGGAGTTGTTTTATAGTGGATGAGAGGAGGGTTTTCCCATTATTTTAATCATTATTTTCTTATTTTAGATCAAGACTATGTAAAGTCATGATTAATTTGACTAAAAATTGTGATAATTTCATGTGAGTTTAAACCAATGGAAAATTACATCAGCCATGACTCAGGCATGCTGCAGAAACTCATTTATTTTACATTTTTCATAAATTATTATATTTCACAACTCACAAAAAATTCAATTATTTCATAAAAAACCCAAAAATTCAAGCTAACCATTTTTTAATGTGTAGAATTAAAAAAAGGACCCCATTTTACAAAAAATAATTTTCTAAATATGTAAAAATTAGTTTTTTAATAAAATCATCATTTACATGAAAAATACATATTTTAATTTTAAAAAATATTTTATAATACACTAAAACATTATCTGAGGTCTCATCAAAATATCCTAAAATCATAGAAAAACAAAATATTTATTTAGGATATCATTTTTTTAAAATTAATTTTATTTTAAAAAATTTATTAATTTAAAATTGTAAATAATTATTTATTACTCACAAAATACCAACAGTTAATTATTTATTTTTAAATCATTCACTCTCATTTATAAGGTGCCTAAATTTTATTTATACATTCATTATTGAGGTCACTATTCATAAGGGTAAAGTTACTTTTCTCAAGGGTAACATTACTATTCCTTAGGGTACATTACAATTCATAAGGGTCATGTTACTATTCACTAAAAAATTATGTTGATCCAATTGGTGTCTAAAAAAATTACTGATCACAATGGTGTATATCATTTTTTCGATGTTACGATCACAGAGATTAAAAAATTATGTTTCCTGGATAACTTAAAAAAGTTTTGTTTTATAGAGACTCAGTGTTGTGTGCATATAAGCTATCTAATGAATTTAAATTATTTATGAATAAAAATCCCATAAAATATGTGGGTGTCATCATAATATTGAATATATTCATAACATTATTTAGTATTTATCAAAATAATTATAATATTCAATATATATTATATTAAATTAAATAATATATTGATAAAAATGAATTTTGTAAAAATAATCAAATATATATTCATATTAAAATATTATTTTACAAAAATATAATACTCTGCAATAGTTTTTTATAGGACATTGACTAATTGGAAAGAAATAAATTGTAATTATTTATATTAATTGTTATTAATTGTAAAAATTAATTTTAAACATTTTAAAATTATTAAAGAAATTAATGGTGTATTACATTATTCCCCCCTCAACAGAATTGTGTCCTCCCAATTCAAAAATGCACATTAAAAGTTAAATGTTGATGCTTGAAAATTCCCTTCTGGGAAACCCACATTGGAAATAGGGTTAATAAAATTTTCTCTTAAAATAGGTTAAGGTAAATGACGTGGTTACCACAAAAAATAATCATTCTAATGGGGTGACATTAGTTAGAAGCAAAAACCTAGACTTGGAAGAAAAATAAAACTATAATGTTCTCATGGAAATTGATAGAGAACATATTCAGATGAAAATTGATTACTAAAAAACTATAAACTAATATAAAAAATTTCATTGATGTTATCAATAATTATTTTAATAAGATAAAATGTTATTTAAGACTCTTTTCATTTAGTTGAGGAATTATTCCACTTTATAAGCATAAAAATATATGTTTCTATTTCATAATCACAAACTTGTCCTATGACTACACCTTGAACTATCTATACTTCATCTCTTAGCACAGGTTGTGTCTCATGGTTAATTAATACATTATCCTCTAAAACCTCATATAATGATCAAGTAAAACTATTCATTAATGGTTAAAATTTCCAAAATATAATGATTCAACACTTTAGAAAGAAGGTCACTAAATTTCCATGATAAACTTATCCATGAAGAAGCTCTAAATTTTCACTTTCCAAAAATGAGAGTAACTTCATCATGTAACCTCTCAAAATATGGAAATAACTCTAATTACAATTAATCCATATTGTAAATGTGAAATCATTAGTATTACTTAATTAAGATACATGTTATTAGATATATTCTTTAAATCAAAAAGTGTTGTAAACCACATATATGATAGCATAGAGCACTTTTCAATAAGTCAATAATTAGTTCCATGTAGTCAGTACTTATCAAAACCAATCATTTCTTCATCATTATCTCAACATCAGAAATATATTAAGGTTTTTATTTCCCTAAATCATGTGTTTTAAAAAAATTACTTTTATAGGAATATCTTTTCTTGGTAACATTCAACATATGGTCTCAAATCTTTAATAAAAAATTATTACAGTACAATCCTCATATATTCCATAATTCGTATAACCTGTACATTGCTGATAAAATATTCAAATGAAATGATTCTTTCATATATATATTAATTATTACACATCTTATGTGGAAATACAATAACTTGATCATTATCCAATAACATCATTTAGGGTATATTTCTAGATGCTTGGGAAATTGATTCGTATAGTGTAGAATCTCTTCACAGTTGAAACATTTTACATTAGAAACATTTTTCTTACCTTTTCAATCATGAACATAGTGTCCATTTTCCCCTAACATATAACAAAATCACAAACCATTTAATTATATTCTGTGGTGATTCTTTCCATACTTATCACATGTTGAAAAACCCCTTCATTACCATCTTCCCTTTATCCTTATTTTCCTCTACCATCCTTTTCTTCTCAGGCTTCCCTTAAAAGTTATAGGACTCTTAGAATTCCTAACATATCTTGTTAACACATGATATAATTTCCTCTTATGTTGAGTATACATTAGAGACTATGTCCCTTTGAAATTTGTCTTAAGACCATGAAAAATATGATCCTTCTTGTAGTTTTCATCACGTGCATTGGTGAAGTTCACATTACTTCTTCTAAGAACCATTTCATAAAAATTACATATACTATATTATCTCATAAAATTATGAACTTTCTATAACTGTAATCACATAACATAAATTTATGCATTGTTAATCCTAGAAACATATACTTTGGCTACTTTGGAAATATAAATCTTTCATAATTTTATATAAAAAATGTGAATTATCCTAAGCATATCCCCTAGGAGTGTCAAAATAGGTGCATAGTAAGGTCCATTGTTGTGTGCCAGGTTACCCCGAGTCATGCTCAGAACACCTTGTCGAAGTTATTACCCCTAGGTACATCTGTTGTAGAACCACGACCACTTGTAGTATCCATACAATGATATATTTTCTATGTATATCCACATAATATATACCTTACCAAAATTATAAGATGTAATTATATTTGTATCATAAAATTATATATTAGGGTTATGTTTCCTAACCTATGTTTTCTAAATCTTGTTTCCAGGGTTTCTGTTAAAAATCCTCTAATACCAATTATAACGTCGGGACCCCAAAATCCCAAAGTCGGTGCATTATTTTAATACATTGGCATAAAAAAGGAATAAAATACCAATGTAAAAATTATTTTAATAGTCTTAAAAGAAATTATTATAGTCATAATACCCATAATACATTGGAAAAATAAAATAAAACATGATAAAATATGAAATAAACACCATCCTAGAAAGATTATTCAAAATTTTATTATTTATAACATGAATAAAAGAAACATAAAAAAGGGGTGAGGCTAGATTCTCAGTAAGGATAAGTGATACAGTATAAGAAATATCAAAAAATAAAACAAAGTGTACAAATTATGCCACTAAAGCATATTGTTGATCATAATATGGAAAGAATAATAAATTATTGAATAACGTCAAATAAATAATCACATTTGACTTCACCATTGATATTATACTATTCAAGTAATCACATGATTTATATATTACTAATATCATAATAAGGGAATGTGTATGTTGTACATCATAATCATGATGTTGATTCCTCATCCAAGACTTCTGAAAATATGAGGGTAAGGCCTCAGCCAAAGCCGAATTCTATTTTTTCTCATGAGACAAACCAATTCATCGAGGGGATATAGAAGGTCCCACTCATCACATTATAAGTCCAATGAATTCCGAATATGTATAATAAAATATATATTTAGATCAAATTGTTCCAGATAACAATGAAATATTTGAATCATAATCATAGTAGAAAATACTCTAATTAAATCATTTGATAAACTCTTGAGAAAAATGATCATTAAAAATTCCGAGATGTACCATACCACTTTGAAAAAATTAATTATTCATTCCATATAATATAAAAATAATAATAAGTATCATTATTTGATATATCAAAGGGAATTACATACATCTCATCTATGGAATAAGTGGTAAAAAATTCATAAATCTCATAGAATTAAAAGTGAGATGAGAAAAACCCATTTTATTTTTGAAAGAAGTGTTCTTTTGGAAAACAATTTTTATTTTTCATAAAATAATTCTGTTAACATGCATATCCCAAAATATAAAAGGGGAATTCATTGAAATTATATTTATGCATAAATTTTTTCCCACTAATGTGAAATTAAGTATAAAGGTTTTTTTATTAAGATATAGAAATAAAACATTTTAGTGCGATTTAAAGAAAAATATTATAGAGTCATTAAAGTGGAATGGCATGCTTCTTTTCATAAACCAAAAATTAACCATGATATTTTTTTATGATAAAATTTTTCAATTTACAAAAAAAATTATGGCTTAATATATGTTTTTTGTTCACATTAAAATGGGTTAGAATTTGAGAAGTTCCCTTGAATTGGGTCGGTTTATTGGGAAGAAATTTTAGAAGATCCATCTAAAACATATAACACCCTATAAAATAAATAAGGATTGGTATTGGTAAAAATTTATAGGAAATTAAAAAATAATTTATTAGGACTACGTAATAATAATTTAGATTTTCATTGGGGTAAATATATCAAAAGAGTAACCAGAAAGAAAATGGTTTTTCGGGTAGAAAACCCTTACCAGTTTGCAATCGATCGAATCACATGACCTAAAATTAATAATCATCAAATCATACATTTAATACCATTAAAATAAATATATTCAAGGTATTATACATCAATGGGAGGTATAAATACACTATACACAAGAAATAGTGGTGAATAAGGTATATCACACAAAAATGGAAGTGAGATGGGAAAACCCTTACCTTGTGTCTGAATGTGTTCTCCACTTGACATTATGGTCCTTGAATATGAAATTAGACCCATTAATAATTTTATTATGAACCTATTATACATTTATATAATTTATTTTATTTTTCTTATGTTCATTTATGGTCTTTTGATATGTTATAAGATCGAAATTTTTTGTTCTTGAGTGTTCTTTCTTGATATTCATGATCGATTCTCTTGATTATAAGTATGGAAGTTCATGTCAAATAGATATAATTATATAGTAATAAATTTATATATTACTAATGAAAATAAATATTTTTAAATGATTATATATATCATTAGGTTACATGGTATGAGGATGAATCATTAGATAATTCGTTTAGTGATAATTATTTAGATTTTTGAAGCTGTTTTTTCAATCACAATGAAATATTTTTGTTATATTATTTAGTATAGTGTACAAATTATGGTTAAAAAATCATAAATAAGATATAATACATATTTTGGAATCTGTTTCAACTATAAAAATGAGTTCATGAATAGAATAGATGGAGAAAATGAAGAATGAAGGTTTGTCATCCACAAAGGTGGAAAATTGGCACCTCCCGGACGATGGTTTTCTTAAATAAAATAGAGTGAGTAAGGAGATTGATGATGTATATTCCATTAAAATGATATAATTACATTATATAGGTGATAATTTATTGATCATGATCATTTTGATAGAGGAGGTTATGAGAATATAAGAATATAAATCAAATCAAAAATGAAATTAAAAGAAAAGGGGGGAGGGTTTACTTCTTGAAATATCCTCCATGAGAACATCCTTAAGTGAAGGTGTTTTGGTATTTTGGAAAGTAAATGGATCATGGATGTGGGGAGGGACTAGGGATGAGTATTTTTCTAGAAAAATGAGATGGTTAATGGCTTAAAGGAGTGAAGAGAAGTGAGGGTGAGGGGTGGGTTTTATAGTGGAGGCGTGGATGGGCATTCAATTATTTTAATCATTATTGTATTATTTTAGCTGAAGACATTGAATATTCTAGTTTATTATAACTAAAAATAGTAATAAGTGTATGTTATGTCAAAACAACTTCCATTTACAACATCCATGACTCAAGCATGATGCAAAAACTCATTTATTTGTCATATTTTGTAAATTATCGAATTTCACTATTCACAAAAAATTCAAGTATTTCGGAAAAATCCAAAAAATTAAACCTAACCATTTTTTGACTTGTAGAAATAGATAATGGACACCATTTTATGAAAATAATATTATAAATATGTGAAATTTAATTTTTAAATAAAATCATTATTTAGTTGAAAAATATAGATTAAAATTTTAAAATTGATTTAACAGTACTTTTGGAAAATGACTAACATCTGAAAAATTTATCCTAAAATATTTAAAAAAATTATTTAGGAATAAATTTTATGAAAATTAATTTTATTTTAAATAAATTTATTTATTTAAAATTGTAATTAAATATTTATTACTCAAAAAATACTAATACTAATTTTTTTTAAACATTCAATCCCGTTTATAAGGTTCTGAAATTTTCTTTATACTTTCATGGGTGACGTTACTATTCATAACGTTGAAGTTAATATTCATAAGGGTAGAATTACTATTCATAATTGTACATAAATATTCATAAGGTCATGTTACTATTCAAAATAATAATAATTCGATCATATTATACTCTAAAAAACTTACTAATCGCAATAGTGTATGTCTGTTTTTTGAAATTCAAATCACATAAGTGGAAAAATTAGGTTTCATGGCTAGGTTAAAAAACTTTGATTCGATAGACTCAGGGATGTGTTCATATAATATATCTACTGAATTTAAATTACTTACGAATAATTATGCTATAAAATCTTAGGGTGTCATAATAATAGTGAATATATATTTAACAGAATTTAGTATTTATCAAAATAATTATAATAGTAAATATATATTATATTTAATTAAATAATATATTGATAAAAATGAATTTTGTAAAAATATTCAAATACATATGTTCAAATTAAAATATTCTTTTTTCACAAATATAATATTGTACAATAGTTTTTTTGTAGAACATTGATTAATTGGAAAGAAAAAAATTATAGTTATTTATAATAATTATTATTAATTATAAAAATTAATTTTAAATTATTTAAAATTATTAAACAAATTACTGGGGTGTTACATTGACAATTCAATTTTAAGGTTGAGCTTTGGGTATTATTCAATCTGTTTTTCACATTTGTCTTAATTTTTTATTTTGTTTGGTCCCTATACATATATCATGAGTTAACTAATGTACACCATGATATAAATATCACTAATATTCAGTATATTTGTATTATAATAATATATAAAATATATAAGTATGAATTGAAATTCACCATTGATGGAGACGGTAGGCTGTACGTATGACTGAATGTTGCTTCCGTTTTATTGAAAAATTTAAAGAAAGAAATTAAATGACATATATATATATATATATGTATATAATAAAATTAAATTATCATTATTATTTCATATATGTAATATATGTTTAACAAAAAAATCCTTAATACATTTTATTTATTGTCTGAACAAATCACATCTCTTGGAGTGGGCGGTATTACACACTTCCTCAAACGAAATTATCAAATTTACACTAGATGAAAAACATAAGGGTATGTTCAAAAATAAAAAATATGTAATAATTAATACATTATAAATATTACATTTATCATATATAAACTTATTATCTACCATAATGTGCACCATGAGAGTCAGTAAAGGAAAACTGAACAATCCTCGTTTCGTGAGGTGTTAGTTCACCGTACACGTAAATAATATGTTTGTAACCCATTACGTGGAAGTGTGTGTAAGTGTAAATTGGACCATTAGAATTGAAAAATCCATTTATATTTAGGAATCTTTTTTATACAATAATTCAATAAAAAAAATTAGGTAGTGGAGAATGGAAATAATTGAAAGGAGCTTGAGGGAGGGTGTTACCTCTTAATTAGGTTTCTCCTTTTGGTTTTCACTAAAGGGATTCATTGGAAGGATTTAGGACCAAATGGGGGCTTCAAGGAATAAGGTATGGATTTTAGTAAGCATATTGGTAAGATCGTTGATGATCGTAAGTAGTTTGAGAGGTACGAGGAAGTGGGGGTGGTGGCGGCCTTTTATAGAGAAGGGAATGGACACACTTAGATTTTTTGAAAATAAGATAGGTGTACCCAACTTTTTACCTAAAAAAGTCATAAAACCCCCTGATAAATCAATAATGGAAGGTTTTTGGACAATATACTTCTATCCAATGGGTTTTTTACAAGTGGATATGCCATTTGGGTCCTTAATTTTAATTTTTATTCCCATGGTAAGATTAATTTTACCTTAATCACTGTAATTAATTTTAACTGCAATCGTTAATATTTTCAATAAAAAGTATGTTGACATTATTAGACATTTTAAATTATGATGATTCTTAATTTTGATTCTATTTTTTTTTAATTTCAATCAAATAACTTGCATAAATTATTATAAAATTAATCATGTGGACAGGACAATGCTAGAGGATTTTAAAGTAAAAAAACATCCAAATGTTTGCATAGTTTTTTTACCTAATTTCAAGGTAAAATTTATTAAAATTAAAAAAATAATTCATTAATTAATATATTATTCAATTAAATTTTAATAACAATTTAAAATATATTTTAACTTTATAAATAAATTAGATGAAAAATATTTTTTGAATTAAAATTAAATATTTTTATCTATTCGTTAAAATAATGAAATCTTATAGAAAATTGCCAATAAATTATTATTAACCAAATTTTATTTTTTTCTTTAAAGTATTTTGTTTTTTTTAATATTAAATATATAATTGTTCCAAAATTTGTATTTAAAATGGGGTTTCCATTAAAATGTGGTAAAACTTCCTTTATAAAAATATAGTTCTTTAACCATAAAATTGGGCTTGTTATTATCTTATGTCTATCAAATCTATTAGAAGAATAATAAAAATATTTGGCAGAATATATGACATATATATTAAATTAATACCACTAAGTAATTTTAATTAATTTAATTTATTATGGATAAAAAACTTTTCATGTTATAAAAATAAAAACACATCCTCTTTATTCAATTGGTTATTACTTTTTCATTTCTGATTAATTAGTACCCTATGAATTCATCTCATATTTGTTTATGAAATATATTTTTCATAAGTTTTATACTACTAGTAATTTGACTTATATGTTATATTAAATAATATATTTTCATTTGGTAGAACTCGGTCTGGTGTATTACACAAGCCATCGGGGAATGATATTATGGCGTGTAACCCAAGCTAACCACGGTGTTTCATGCTGAGAAATCTAAAATTTATGTTTCCTATAGTGTAAGATTAATATGTTTTTTCATATAACACTACCAAAACATAATTTTTTAATATAAAATAATCTATTTTTAGTGTTTCATGGAATAAAAAATATCAAAAAGTTTAAATTAAAAAAAACATATTTCACTAAATCTGGGGGTATTACACCCACCCCACCAACCATAATCTCCTACAGTCCTCTCCTTGGTAGAATCCACAAGCCCCTGACCCCTTTTCCACACATCACTTCTCCTCTCTAGTCCCCAGCGGTGACACCGAGCCTACAACCCAGAGCCCACGACCCTAAGCCCGTGACCCCGAGCTCATGACCCCTGACCCCCACGATGCCCCCAACACTAACGCACACAACACTCCTCCCTCAGACCTCCTCTTTGACCAGCACTCCCACAATGTGAACCCACCCACCTTCTGACCTCCCTCACCCTAGATCTATTCGACTCTTTGGTGGTAACATGGACCCCCCCCCCCTCTGAGCTCCCTCTCCTTACCTCGAATCCCCTCCTGGGAAGCAATGCAGACCCCCCCCCCCCCCACCACCACCATAAATGTTCCGTCATCGTCACCCTTAATTTTTTATTTATTAGCAATTAATGGAAAATAATTGGTGATAAAAACTATATAAAAATTATTTTTTTTCATTGGACAGTAATTATATATGTTATTAATTTTTATAATGTGTTATTTGTATTTTTCAGTTAGTTTTTTATTGCTATAATAATAAAAAATTATGTTGTATTAAATTAAAAAAATAATACTTTTATGATATATGTCGGTTTTGAAATTTAGATCATTCATTATTTCAGGATTTTTATTTGATGTTAATGAATTCCACTTTTTTCTATATATATTAATGCCTCTAATTTATGATATATACATAATTGAGGATATTTTCCAACTCATTACCAACTACTGGTAGGGCTTGGGGTCATACCTGGTTTCATCACCAACCCTATGATGATATCTAAGGATAAATGCTTTGAAAATTAGATATGAGACCATTTTTGAATTTATCATAATGCATCATGTTTTATTAATATGTGAGGAATAATTTAGTTTTATAAAATCCATTAAATAATGAGAGTAGTTTGGGTAAAAAATTAAATGCGTGAAAATAAATTATTGATTATAGTGACTGGATCATCGAATATAGTTTCATTGATTTTATTTTAACTAACATAATTTTTAATCGAACTAATTATAGTGTGTGGTTTGATTTTTGTTTCCCAAATGATGAATTTTTATCATATTATTTGAAACCCACAATAGAAATTATTAAAAAATTTGTTAACATTGAGTTTTTATGTTTACCACGTATTGAAGTAACATCTGATTTGATGTTATGTGAATAGAGTTGATTTATGTAATTTAGGGAAGCACGTTAAGTCACACAGGACTAGTTCAATATAATATAGACATATAGAGTTAAATATTTTTAGTATGTATGAAATATCACGATATCTAAATAAATTATACTTTTCATTCATATTTTTAAAGGGATTATCTTGTAATTAGACACGTCTTTGGAAATAGTCTGTATAATGATCAATGTAGCTAATTTTTCAACAGAATGAAAAATATTTAGTTACAACACTAGGGTGTAATACATAATTATATTTTATTTGATTAATCCCATTCATCTATTTTTGTGAGAAATGAAAATTTATTTGTATATTTTATTAAATTACATGTTTAGTAATAAAAATTTTATATTTGATTCATCCCATTTTTTATTTACAGTTTTTATGAAAGAGTCAATGGAAAAGTTTGGTGATGTTTTATTTTGATATTATTTTTTTGATTATAAATTTATATCTTTATATTTTATTTTACATAGAAAATAAAATACAATACATGTGTATAAATGTTGTATTAATTTACTTCAAAATATAACATGATATTCCAAGGGTTCGGAAGAATTTTTAGATTATTCAAATGAAAACTGATCAGTGGGTGGTATAATTAAATATACTTGTCCTGATTGTAAATTCATGTGGTGGTTGAATTGAAATGATGTGTATGAGAATTTTATATTGAAATATTTTCAGGCTTGATATGTCTGTTGGATTCAATATTGTGAATAAAATTTTATGAAAATTCAAAATGAAGACAATACATTAACGGAAATAGAATGTGTCATGGATTAGGAAAATTCTATTTGAAAATTTTTAAATAACACCTTTGGTTTTCATTATACAATGTCCAATATTTTAATAGATCAAAATAACTATCATTTTATCCTAAGAAGGATAAGCTTACTCAAAACATTAGTGAACAAAAAAATTATTTTTATGATTTATTTGAAGATGAACATCTAGAAATATAGGAAGGGTGTGCCAATTATTCAAGTTTGTCTTTTCTACTTAAGTTGAATCATATCAATTGTCTCTATGGAATTAATAAAAAATAAATATACATGTTTTTAGATTTGTTTCAATAAGAATTTAGTAAATTTAAGATCCATGCATCATTATATGAGATGAAGAAAGTCGTCAACAAACACGAACTTCATTAAATAAAGATGGAAGCTTTCCCTAATTATTGCATGGTTTTTTGGGGAGAAGAGTCTAGAAAATATGAATGCGGAAGATCTCATACAACAATAAGTAATTAAAAGAACAAAAGTGAATGCATAAATCAATGCAAATCAAGGATGAAATAGAAGAGGAGAACTCTTGCAAAGGTATTGTGTTAATTTCCTCTAAAACCATTCTTTCAACGAATATTCATGTCATTTAAGACTACAGACAACATAAAGCGGCATCCTCTAGATAGTAACAATTGAATAATGATACATTCAAAAGATTAAACATCATACGATATATTTTATTCTCTATATCTAGATTTCTTTTCAGAAACCATGAATGTGTGTTTGGTATTGGATTCTCATGGTTTTAACCCTTTTAGAACATTATGTTCTAATTATAGAATTTTTCCAATTGTTTTGATCTCTTATAATCTTCCTCCATTGATGTGTATGAATAATAGTTATTTTATTATTTTAATTATTATTCATTGGATGAAAATTCTGGAAATAACATTTAACCGCACCTTCAACTTCTAATCAAAGATTTGTGAGAATTTTGGTGTGATGGCTTGGAATTATTTGATGCTTCAATAAGACCACTATTCAAAATGAATGTTGCATTAATGTGGAAAATTAGTGACTTTTTTGGATTAAAAAATTTATCTGGTCGGAAAGCTCATACTTTCTTGGCTTATCAATTTTTTAATTTTGATTTTTGACCTAAGCGGTTACCTAATAGAAGAAAATGGTGTTTAATATTAAATCATCGATTTCATGATGCTTATTAAAAATTTACTTTTAAAAAGGCATGATTAAATGGAGATAATGAATTGATAAAGTCTCTATAGGTGTTATTTAGATAAAAAAATGTGGTAAAATTAATGAATATTTCTAAATAATTTGAAAAATTTTATCAGTTTAAAGAAGGGGGAAAAGGGTATGAGGTATAATATTCAAAAAAGATGGAGCACAACAATAGAATAAAAAGAGTATATTTTTCAAACACCCTTATTGGGATTTTAATTTGATATGTCATAATGTTTATGTAATTCATATTGAGAAGAATATTCATGATAATATAATTTTTACAGTTATTAATGAGTAGGGTAAATTGAAGGATAACATTAATTACCATAAGGATTTGGTTTCAATGAATATAAAGAATGGATTATCAAAAAATGAGAATGGAAATTTTCATTTGGATATTTTTATAATGAAAATTCATGATAAGGATTTATACCATTGAAAATTAAAGAATGTAAATGTGCTAGATGGATATTCAAGTAACATATCATGTTGTATTGACTTAAAACCTCTAATAGACATGGATTTAAATGTCATTAGTCGCATGTTTTGATGGACTTGTTTGGGTAATTAGGTTTTCATAACACGTTACCTAATAATTTATATGTGGTTCTAGATGTATTATACCTCTTTCAGAGAGATTTATTGAAAACTATTAAATCCAACTGATCTTGATAAACTTCATGAAAGATTTGTTTTGACATTATGTCATTTAGAGATGTTATTTACCCTTTTATTCATCATAGTCATGGTTTATTTGACTATTTATTTGGTTGAAGAATCTAAACATGGGGGACCAATACCCTATCTATGGATGTACCCAATCAAGAGGCATGTTGATATATATTTTTATTTTCATTGGTGAATTTGATTTTATAAAATCATTGTGTAATTCTTTTAATATTAATCTTATTATTTTTTATCAGGTACTTAGGTCATTTGAAATCATATGTGAGGAGAAAAGCTCAACCAAAATTCTATTTTTCTAAAGGTTATAAAGGTGAAGAGTGTTTGATGATATGTTCTATGTATTTTCATGGGACTAAAACTAGATTCAATCATGATGGACGTGTCGATGATATCTCCACTAATTATAGTTCAGAAAACCATCCTCAGTATTTCCATCTATTGGATGACCAATTAGAAAGGGGTCAAATTTAACATAGACTGAATTGGATTTTCTCATAGAACATAGATATATGAAACTCAATAGTGTTATTTCAAATCAATTTATTGAAGAATTGAGACTAAATACAAAGATGCGACTAAGGGGTCGAGCATGTAATGAGTTGGAATTAACAGATGTTATTAATAAGTCGATTTTCGAATGGTTCGTTCATTTTGTATGTATATACTCTTATTCATATTATTTACATGTAGTTATTTTACCTATATAAAAAATGTAAATTCTTATATTTTCTTTTCTACATAAAGAATTTTCAAATTCGAGCTGAAATATTGAATGACTTGAAATTTTTGGCCTGAGGTCCTCTAAGTAAAGCTAAGAGATTCAATTCCTATAATATTTTTGGTTTCATGTTTTTTACAATTTATTGGTAAGAAGGCATGAAAACTCAAAATAGTGGTGTATTTACATTTTTATAGGTGGGACACTATGGGAATTTGATTGATTTAATTGAATTAAACTATCATGGAACGTTTTTAGTTGTCTTATTCAAATAAAAGTGGGTTAACATTTATAGAGATATAATGAGAGATTCATTATATTTTACTTGTCTTACAAGAAGGATTCTAGGGATCATGAAAAAGCATGCTCCAATTATCTTGTATTCACAAGAAATGATGGTTTATTATCTGGATGATGATATACATGAAGGTAGGAGTGTTTTTGTAAACATAAATAGTATTGAATTATATGATATGGGTGATTAACATCAATTGGTTCATTTTGATAGTGGACCTTACCAACCACTAAATATTGAACTGTTTTTTTTCAGAAAATATAGAAATGTTAGAACATGAAAGTGATAGTGAAAATGATGTACTCATTGTAAAGTAAGTTGATAAAATTAT
This sequence comes from Viscum album, assembly GCA_963277665.1. NCBI lineage: Eukaryota > Viridiplantae > Streptophyta > Magnoliopsida > Santalales > Viscaceae > Viscum > Viscum album. Next base: position 1,301,725,011 of record OY728121.1, read on the forward strand.
GATAATGTTGGTGAAGATTATTACATGTATAAATTGGTAATTAAATTATATTACAATTTCTCATTGATAAGTGCTTCATACATATATACATTGTGCTAGATATTTTTATATAAAAATCATCTAGTTTTTAATTTTTTATATATTTTACACACATTAACCATTTGAAATATAAGAATGTTGAGAAAAAAAATCAAGATTCTAGCGAGTCAACTTCTCAGAGCATGCCACCCCTTCTATTATCTTTTATGGAGCCCAGTGATTTCATTTTACCTAGGACTACTAGTGAGCTAGCCATTACCAAAGATGTATTTGGTAGCCTACCACATGAGTCACCACAGGTGATGGATCATTTGGTCACCCCTCCATATAGGGGGTATTGGTGTGTTACTGTTACTGGTATGTATTTCATTTTTCAAAAAAAATTATATTTTTTCAATTGTTTAATGAATTTACAAAATAGATAAAAAAACAAAGAAGGGTTTCAAATATAAACACACCATATTTATGGGACATGAATTACATCAAGATTATTCTTCCATTTTGTTAGTTTTAGGTTCCTATCGGTGGCACTGACAAAATATATGGGAATATTCATTGGGAACATTCTTGTGATACTGTGAGTTTTACCATTAATTATAAAGATTGTGGGAGTATTCCTACCACTTAGAAAATGATGGATTTAATACTAAAGTAAAGGTAATATTAATTTATTATTTAATGACAAATAATTTAAAATAATTGTGTAAAATTTTATAATATACTTATAAAGTGTTATGTTTTTTATCTCATGATGTTTTTTTCATTTTGATGTCACGTACTCTGTTCCACGCCCATGTAATTTGCAACGAACACAATCAATATACAGAAAAAAGATAAAATGATACTTTTGAATAAAAAAACACATTTTGAGTTATTATAACAAAATATTGTGCTTTATTGATATGTGGTTGTTTCATACACATAAAAAATAAATTATATACCATAATCTATGAGTTTGAAAACAATCCAATATTTTTTTCTCTATTTTTACTCAGTGACCACTTATTAAAGTTAAAAGATCAATTAAAATCATGTGTTGGTGGGTAAAAACCATGAAAAAGACATCAAATTTCCATAAAATCATGGGACACTAACTGTATATTTAATTTTGAAATATAAGAACTGACGGCATGTCATTCTGAATGATAGTTATCCTATTATGGTCATAAAAGCATTTATAGTTTTTTAAAACACTAAATCATGTGTGGAATGGTCAAAACCATTCAAATGATGTTGGATTGTCCTGAAATCATTAGAAAATGTCCTTATATTCAATTTTGAAATCTAGGAACTGAAAAAACCGCATTCTAAATGATGGTTTTCATGTGATGGTTGTAAACATAGTTTTAGAGTTTTAAATATTAAAACATGCATGGAATGATCAAAACAATAAAAATGGAATCGAATTGACCTGAAATCAAGTGAAAACTACCATATATTTAATTGTGAATTTTTGGAAATTATGAAACATCATTCTGAATGATGGGTTGACTGTTATGGTTGTAAAAAAGTTTTTAGGTTTTTAAAACACTAAAACATGTATGGAATGGTCAAAATAAAAGAAAAAGACCTCATATTGAAGTAAAATCCTAGGAAAATGCATCTTAGTGGATTTTGATGTGTACGTACATACAACACTTTAATCCAATGTGCAGTGTGGTAAAAATTACTCAGTAAACTCTTATGAATGGTATAAAAGTATTTAAAAACAATTGTTGGATTGTTAGAACTGAAGGAACATCATTCTAAAATATTATTTTCCCAATATGGATGTCATTTTTTTAGATTTTTATAATACTAAAACGAGAATGAAATAATCAAATCAAGGAAAATGAAATCAGATAAACATTAAATTGTGGAAAACCATTAGTTAGTTGTTTTTGAAATGGACGTGTAGAAAACATGTCAATATGACATGTGGTGTGATCATAATTACTTTATAAACACTTATGAAGGGTATAAAATACTTTAGAAAATGTTTGGGTGTCAAAAAAATAAAAAAATATTTTATTTCCTTAAAATCAAGGTACAACAACCATAGACTTAATTGTGAAATATTGGAACTGAAAACACATCATTCAAAATGATGGGATGCCTATTAAAACTATAAACACATTTTTATTATTTTAAAGAACTAAAATGTATGTGGAATGGTCAAAACTAGAAAAAGGATGTCTGATTATCTTGAAATAAAGGGAAACCATTTCTTAGTTGTTTTTGAAATGTATGTATAGAGAACACCTCAATTTGACGTGTGGTGTGATCCTAATTTCTCAATAAACACTTATGAAAGGTAAAAATTCCATTACAAACAAGTGTTGGGGGTCAAAAGATGGAAAATAATATCAAATTTCCTTGAAATCAATGGGAAAATCCAAGATTTAATTTTGAAATATTGGAACCGATGGAATGTCATCCAAATTAAGGTATGCCCGTTAGGGGCGTAAACATGTTTTTATTGTTTTAAAACACTAAAACTTGTGTGGAATATTAAAAACTAGGAAAACAATGTTTGAATATCCTAATATCAGGGTAACATGAACTTATATTTAATTTTGAAATTTTGGAACTGATGACATGTCATTATGAATGAAGGCTTTCTTGTTATGGTCATAAGCATGTTTTTAGTGATTTAAAACATTAAAACATGCATGAAACTCTCAAAACCATACTAATTATGTCATATTGTCCTAAAATCATGGGAATATGAAAATAGATTTTATTTTTAAATGTATGAACTGAAAACATATTATTCTTAATTAATGTTTTCCTGTTATGGATGAAAACATATTTTTAATGTTTTAAAACACTAAAATGTTTAAAGAATGGTCAAAACCAGGAAAAATATGTCAAATAGTCCTGAAATCAGCAGGACAAAGACCATATATTTAACTGTAAAATTTAGTATCAAATGTATCATCATTTTAAATGATTATTTTACCGTTATGTCCATAAAATAATTTTAGTGTTTTAAAAAAACTAAAACGTGCATGAAACGGTTCAAAAAAGAAAAAAAGTATTATTCTCCAAAAATTAATGTACATAAATCATAGATTAAATTTTGGAATTTAGGAACCAAAATAACATCATTTTGAATGATTTTTTCCAGTATAGACAAAAATGAATTTTTTGTGTTTTAAAACACTAAAACATATTTGGAATGGTCAAAACCAGGAAAAAATCCGATTTTTCTGAAATAATGGGATAGATATAATAGATTTAATTGTGAAATGTTTGAACTGATATAACTTCATTTTGCATGAATGGTTTCCCGTGATGACTGAAAATGCATTTTTAGTGTTTTAAATCATTGAAATTTGCATGGAATTCTCAAAACTAGACAAACAATGTTGAATCAGCCTAAAATTAAAGGAAACCCACCATAAATTTATTTTTAAAATATTGTAATTGACGACACGTCATTCTGAATGGTGATTTTCCTATTATGGCTATAAATGTGTATTTAGTGTTTTAAATGACTAAAATGTGTGTGGAATGGTCCAAACTATGATGAAAATGTCAAACAGTATTCAAATCAAGGGAAAACTGTATATAAATATGTTTTTATTTTTTTTAAACACTAAAACATGTTTGGAACACTCAAAACTATAGCAAAGGACCTCATATTGTTGTGAAATCATGGGAAAAACACCTCTATATTATTTTTTTGCAATATAGGATGTGTTGTGATAGCAAAATCTTTAAAAAAATATTAAAAAAATTCATGCACATCACACATTTCCTTAAAAAATTCGAATATTTAATTATCCTTTTCATTTTCATGTGTTCAATATTATCTTAAATTGGTATTTTTTTTATTTTCAATGTTTTCTAAATTATATAATATTTATTTTATGATATAATTCATTATATTGGATTAAAAAATAACATATTTTATGTGAAACATTCTTAATATATTCTATGTCTTTTCTCTTTCTCATTTATTTTCCAAAATGTTATGGATTACATTATAGGTGGAAGATGCCAGAAGTTAGAAGGAGGTTGATTATTCTGATCCCTGATATTTTTTAGAAGGAATTGATGATGTTTCATAGTTTCCATGGTATTTTAATGATTTCTCTATTAATCTATATTAATTATGATTTATTAAGTTTATTTTTAATTTTTGTATCATTTTTTTGTTACAGTTGATGTGTTGACATGGTCGGTTTTTACTAATGACATGATGTGGAGGTAGAAAGACGCAGTGGAGGTCATGAAATGGATGTATATTGTCCATGGGTTTTTCTTTGAAATATTTAATTTTATATATTTTGGTGACTATGGAATTGGTTGATGTATTTCGTGACTGCGATGTAGGATATAATGATCATGGCTATTTGTATATGACTTGATGGGTGATGTATGAATGATGTGTTTATCATATTTTTTTGTATTTTTGTTTTTATATTTAATTATTAAATATTTTTTTTTTGAAAAATCAAATCATATTTAGTGGAATTTTATAGTAACCAACACTAAACATATTATATAGAATGTATTTACCAGTAGTTCATCCTAACCTCCATTAAGAATAACTGCCGCTAAATGCATTGCAGTGGTTAATTTTATACATTAAAATTTTATAAACTACTACTAAACAATTAGGTGGTAGTTCAAACTGCTTATAGAAAAATAAATAACTACTAATAATAACCATTTATTCCATAATTCATTCACTCTAGTATTAATAATTTTTATGGGTGCTTCACAGTAAGATAAATCATGTAGAAATTCTGTTACCTCAAATGGGAGCACATGTGTTAGGTCCAGCATGTACTTTCTCAATAGTGAAATTTATGATAAATCATGTAATTTTGAGAGATGTGGTGGAATTTTAACATGATAATAAAAATCACTAATTTTTTCTATAATTTTAAAGGGTCTAATGTACTTAGGTCTCTACTTTACCCTTATTCTAATCCTTAATTCAACCTTCCATGGAGAAAATTTTATGTAAACATGATATCCCACTTGAAATTCCTACTCCTTTATCTAATTGTCAGCAAAACCCTTTTTCCTAATTTAACCTGCTTTAATGTTATCCTAAATAGTATTTAACTTTTTTGTAGTCTCTTAAAAAATTTTGGGTCCTACAAGTTTCTATTCACTAACTTTATCTAATAATATTTGACTACGATGTCTATTTCTATTTAATACTTCATATGAATCCATTGGAAAACTTGAATGGAAACTATTTTTATAAGAAAAATCTACCAATGGTAAATAATTATCCCCCATACCTTGAAAATACAGTGAGCATGAACTCATCATGTCTTTCATTTTTTGAATAGTCATTTCTGAATATCTACCATTATGTAGATGGTAGACGGTGCTGAAATGAAGATCTGAATCAAAGATTTTGAATAGTCATTTCACAAACATACTCCATTAACATCCCATCATTCAATTCTTTGATTTTCTTATGAAAATTCTTATAATTAGAATTATAAATTTTATCTTATCAAGTGGAGAGGTTTTTTTCAATCATTTGAGAAATGAGTGATATCACCCCTTCTATAATAATGCTTATATACACATTTAACAAATCAATGAACATATGATCCCTCTCAGTCTTCATTTGGGTCAAAACACTATGATATTTCCTACTCAATGCATCTTCTAACATAACTTCTTTACCAATGACATATAATCTTGATAAATAATAATCCTCCATTAACTCAAGGTATCATATTTTCATCACGATGATAACATTCTATGAAAATATATATTTTGGGCTTGTACAGTCTATATATATCTCACATCATTCACCATAGAGATAATTTCTCTATATATTCAATGAAAAGGTTACAACTGCCCACTCAAAATCATTAGTTGGATAGTTCATTTTGTTATTCTTCAACTACCTTAATTAATATATAATAATTTTTCTATTTTTTATATAGACACAACCTATTCCTTTCATAGATTCATCATTATATATAAGAAACTGATAATTTCCTCATGAAAAATTTAAATTTGGATAATTTAAAAATGTACTCTTAAATTCATTAAAAAATCATTATATTTCTTTTTTAAAAATGAACATAACCCCATTACATGATTGATTGTTTAACTGGATTTCTGGTTATGAAAACTTATGAATGAATCATAGATAGTAACCATCCAAAAAAGAAAAACTACATAGCTTAGTTTTTTTAATTGGTGTATTCTATTATATTATTGCCTTTGACTCCAGGTGATCAACTAATATTCCATTATTGGAGACAATATGGCCATGAAAAGAAATATCGTGAATCCATAAATCAAAAATAATAAATTTTCCATAAAACTCATTTCTTCTTAGAATCTCAAGAATTATCTGCATGTGATTCACATGTTACTAATAGATTTTAGAATACCCTAAGATATCAATAATGAATAACACAATAAAATCAACCAGATAATCATTAAATACACTCTTTATAATATCCATTAAATTAGAGGGCTTATTAGTAAATCCAAATGGAATTACTATAAACTCATAATTTCCATAACCCATTCAGAAAGTTATCTTTATAATACCTTCCTTCGTTAAATGGAATTTTTGATACCCAAATCATTGGTAAATATTTGAAAAATATTGACCTCTAAAAAGTTGATCAAATTACTCATCAATTCAATTTTGAGGATACTTTTTATTTATCACAATTGTATTTGTTTCCCTATAATCAATGCACAACCTCATAGATCAATCTTTCATAATAATGAAGAAAATAGGAGATCTCCATGGTGAAACAATAGGGCATATAAATCCCATATCATGAAACTCCCCTAGTTATCTATTCTACTCAACAAACTCCACACTGTTTATTTTATAGCATGTCTTTGATATTGGTTTTTAATATTAGACTACTTTAATGGAAAACTGTAATATAAAATCAGGTGGATGTCCAAGTAATTCATCAATATATTCATGTAAAATAGGTACTTCCCCAATTTAAGATTACCAACTCCATAAATGGATTGTGTTTTCTCTTCTTCCCTAAGAATATAATTCAGAAGAGCAATATGGGGTAGATCTAAACATTTCCCAAATAGTGAGGTATCCTCTCTAAAGATAAGAAATTCCATATCATCATCATGAATGGTAGTTTCCTTCTCCTTACAATTAATTTTTGAATCATATTTTATAATCCACACCATAATAAGGAAAATATCATAGTCAACCATTGTTATGATAATAAATTCCATAAACTCTGAATTTTTGTGTGTTATAATGGGTATTTTCTGACAAATCCTTATTGTTGTGATGCTTCCCAAGGGATTTATGATTAAAAAATACCTTCTAAAATTCAAATTGATTTATATATACTTTTCCTAGAAAATTGTATTGATATAAAATGGTGTAAGGATCAAAAATAAAATAATCTGTATCTTGATTTGATGACATGATAAGTGTACCTTCCTCTACATCATTAGGAACTTCCACCTCAACATTATTGATCAAGTAATGTCGGCCTTCTCCCCATGGCATCTTCTATTGTAGATTCCCTTGATGCTTGGGGAACTGGTGTGAATAATGTACCATTTCATTGCAATTGATGCATTAGACATAATTTAATAGTTTATTTAACTTGATTAATGAGTTAGATTTCTATTATTCCTCACTTATAACAAAATAACATTAACTTCAAGCATTTCCCATGATGATTCTTTCCACAATTTTCCTATGATTGAAATTGATTCATTCTCTTCTTCTTATCCGACAAAAAAAAATTTCGTTGTTGTTCTGATGAAATATTATTCTATTTATTTCCCCTTAATACATATGATCTTTATAATTACTTATTGGACATGAAGCAACATAAAAATATTTCATCCTAGGATGAAATTTTTTTGATAGACCACCACCCTTCAGATTCTTGGATTATTCCCTTCAATGAAATGGTTAACCATGCACACCATCTGGTATATGTAATCCATAGCATACCTATCTGTCCTTAGAAAGGTTGTATCTTTCTCCTCAACACATTTACCTTACATTTTCATTAATATTATGATTTTTCTCTTCAATTTAGTTTTTTACTCATGTGGGGAATACACTTCAAATATTGTACCTTTAAAATCTTTCAATTTAATGTGTTCTACTTCCTCTTCCTCTTTAGTATTTTGAATCAATGACCGCCATTGATAATCACTTCATTTGATACTATACATAGAAAGTGTAACCTTTTCCTTTCCATTACAACCTAGGGACATAAATATTTTATCTAGATACTTAATAAACTTCTCATCTATCATTGGATTAGTTGTCCCATAAAATGATGGCCAATTCAGTAACATCAAGAAATCCAACATAAGACAATCATGATGTGGAATAGGATTCTCCATCAGGGAATGTTTATTTTTCATAAATTTATTAAGCTTCCTAATTTATCCATAATCTTCTTAGATTCATTACTATATTTATTTGTTTTCTTAGCAGGGAATCTCTACATTGGCCATGAGTATTGATACTCTTCATTGTTCCAGGATCCAGTTCTAAATAATGGATTATATTATATTTGATCATATAATTATTAATTTTAAATAAAAATGTATAACAATAAATATGGTGTAATAATAAACATAAATTAAAATTTTATTCATTTTAAATCTAAAAATCATAACCTTCTTTCTTTGGGTATTTCATAATTTTCAAATACTTTATAAATGTTTCTAATGAAAATGTGAATAATCCTAATTATATCATGGCGAGTATCAAACAAGGAGAATAGTGTGGTTTGTTTCTTTGTACTGATGGATGATCAGTTCAAACCCAATGCACTCTTTTCGGACTGATTACCCATAGTTACATCTATTCCAAAACCAAGTCCACATATAGTATTAAAAATGGGATTTATATTTAGGTAATACCCCATAATCTCTTCCTAAAAGATTTTGGATGTACACTAGTGCAGAAAACATTTTTTTCGGTGGTTATTTTTTATTTTTAACATCAGATTTTGGCCAATGTTATTACAGGAGACGTTATAAAAATAGTTTTTTATGTCAGTTATTTTACAACCGACATAAAAAAACACAAATCCGAAGCATTTTTCACGTCGGTTGATAAAAACCCGACATGGAAAACACTTCGGAGTTGTGGTTTATTATGTCATTTATTTAATAACCGACGAGGTATACACACTTTAACATTAGTTATATAATAACTTATGTCATAAAGTACTCCTCCGAAGCATTTATCAAGTCGGTTATTTTTATAACCGATGTTATAAACCATTCTGCCAAGCAGTTTCCAACATCGGTTATATAATAACCAATGTAAAAACATATCTATGATGTCAGTTATAAAATAACTGATGTAAAAAACTATCCATTTCAATTTATTATGTCGGTTATGAAATAACCGGCGTAAAAACCATTTCCAATGATGTTATTACGTCGGTTTCCAAATAATCGACGTTAAAACTAATACTAATGCATTTTTTACGTCGGTTATGAAATAACCAATGTAAAAAAATAAATAAATAAAACTGAACCAATGCTATGCCAACCCAAATTACCTGAAAAAGTGTAAGAGGTTACCAAAAACATATTAGAACGGGCAAGAACCCCCCCCCCCCACTGACAACCCCCACCACACCCTTGGACACCCCCACACCCCTGGACTGCCCCCCACCCCCTGGACAGCCCCCCACACCCATGTACAACCTCACCACCCCCTGGACAGCCCCCCACACCCTTGGACAACACCCCCCCCCCCCAGCCACTTGTATACCCCCCACCCCCTGGACAACACCCCCACACCCCTGGACATCCCTCCCACACCCCTAAAACAGACCAAAACATTTCCAAAAATAGACTGGAACCACCCCCCCACCCCCACCCCACTGTACATCCCCCACACAAACCCCTAGTCCCCCCACACCCCTGGACATCCCCCACCCCCTGGATAGACCCCAACACCCCTGGACAACCCCCACACCCTCCTGGTCACCCCCACACCCGTGGACTACCCCACCACACCCTGGACATCCCCCCACACCCCTGGACAACCCCCCACCCTCCTGTATACCCCTACCCCCTATACAGCACTCCCACACCCCTGGACATCCCTTCCACAACCCTGAAATAGACCAAAAAGTTACCAAAAATAGACCAGAACCCCCCCCCCCCACTGGACAGCCCCCACCACACCCCTGGACCCCCCCCCCCACACACACACACACCCCTGGACTGCCCCACCACCCCCTGGAAGCCCCCCACACCCCTGGCCAACCCCCACCCTCCTGTATACCCCCACCCCCTGAACAGCACTCCCACACCCCTAGACAGCCCTCCCACACCCCTAAAACAGACTAAAAAGTCACCAAAAACAGACCAAAACAGACTAACCCCCCCCCCCCTCCCACCCTACTAGACAACCCCCACCACACCCCTGGACACCCCCCCTGGACTGCCCTCACCCCCTGAATAGGCCCCCCACACCCCTGGACAACCCCCCACCCTCCTGCAGACACCCCACACCCTTGGACTACACCCCCACCCCCTGGAGAGCCCCCCACACCCCTGGACAACCCCCACCCTCCTGGACACCCCCCACACCCATGGAATGCCCCCTCACCCCCTGGATAACCCCCCACATCCCTAGATAACCCCCCACCCTCTTGTATACCCCCCACCCCATGGAAAACACTCCCACACCACTGGACAGCCCTCCCACACCCCTGAAACAGACCAAAAAGTTACCAAAAATAGACCAGAATAGACCAGAACCCCCCCCCCCTCCCTCCACCCTACTGGATATCCCCCACCACACCCTTGGACACGCCCCACAACCCTGGACTACCCCCCTCACCATCTGGACATCCCCCCACACCCCTGGACAACCCCCCACCCTCTTGGACACCCCCACACCCCTAGACTGCCCCACCACCCTCGAGACTTCCCCCCACACCCCTGGACACCCCCTAGACATCCCCTCACTCGCCTAGACATCCCTCAGACCCTCCTGGACACCCTCCCACCAAAACTGGAAATCCCCCACCACACCCCTGGACACCCCCACCTCACTGGACACCCCCAGACCAAAAACAGACCAAAACCCAACCAAAACCAAACTAAACCCCCCCCCCCCATTGGACAGTCCCCACCACACCTTTGGACACCCCCCACACCCCTAGACTACCCCCACCCTCGGGACATCCCCTGGACAGCTGGTGCTGGGAGAGGAGACGTTGTTATCCCTCGTGGGGGTGAATGCCTCTGGAAGGTACTCATCACTCCCACAAGCGAAGCATGACCTCTCCCACCCCCCTATACTGCCCCCCATCCCCATGGACACCCTATACCCCCCACTATATAGCCCTCTCACACCCTTGGAAACCCCCCACACCCCACAGGACACCCCCACACCCCTACACACCCCCTGGACAACCCCCCACTCCCTTGGATAGCCCTTCCACCCTCCTAGAAATGCTACCACCCCCATGGACTTCCCTCCACTCTCATGGACACACAGGATACCCACCCCCCCCCCCCCACACACACACACACACCACCAGATATCCCTCCCACACCCTTGGATACCCCCCACCCCACTGAACACCCCCACACCCTTGGAACCCCTCCCCCCAAACCAGAATCCATACCAGAAAAACCATCATTATTAAACCAAAACAAGAAGTAGAGAAAAATAAAACATTCAAATATATAACATTCAAAATAGAAAATGTCAAATTAAAAAAATCCAACCTAAACGACTACCAAATACACAATTACAATGACAATATTCAAAATTACATTTTACACTACAAACAACTGAAATTCAATGAAACCTGTAAAATAATTTGACCATTCCACTTGTAAGTGTTTGAAGTCTTGAGAACTATAGGGTTGAGGGTCACCAAATAGATACAAATTAAAAGGATAGTAGTTAACGTGTATAATTAATAAATCAATTGAAATATTATGGAAAAGTTTAAAAGGAAATATTACCAGGTTAAAGTTCACAACTATCCCAGTTGTTATTATTTCATACATAAATCTTAACATATAATATTCACATTCAATGAAACCTTGTTGTTCATGAAAATTACATTTAAATGATTGTAAATTAAATATAATATTTTTATGTAATAAATCAAAAAGTAAAAATTAAAAATTTATATTTACCATTACATTTACATATTTGATCTTCGTACTCTTTTTATTTGTGTTTTTTTGAAAGTATACCCATCCCCTGTTAGAAAATAATACAAATGGGATAAATTTAAAATTCATAATAATATATAAATCTATTGAGAAATTGAAACTTACTTTTCCAACATTTTCTTAAAACTTTCTTGCACATCACTATGGACAGAGCATATCCAATAAATTATTTTCTCCCTTGGGAAAAAAAACCCTAACATCCAATGATCATTGATAAAAGAAAATTTATGGTTAGTGGTTTTTATGTTAAAATCTAATGAAATCTTTGAGAGAGATGTGGTTCATACCTCTCACAAAAAGGAATCATCCAACATTGTGTGACTATATTCGTTTCAAGTCTTTCAGCAATATAAATCATTTTTTGTTCCTCATCCAATGCACATGCTTCAGGGGAAATCAAATGTGGGTCCATGAATCCATATACATCTGTCTGCTCATTCTTCTCACAAATGTTATAAAGATACCTAATACAAAGAATACATAATTATACATTTTTAATAAATATAATTCAGGGAAAATGTGTTAAGACTTACATGGAAAACATTTGCACCACGTTGATGCCCAACTTATCTCCAGTAACAAGCTTCATGATATTAGTTTTCATAATCCCCACAGTTATTGCACGTCCACAAACATGAGCTTCCATTGGAAACTCATAATGATCCACGAATAAATTTGAATATCTTGAAAATCTGTCAAAACTACTAGAATCTGTATCTGATGTCATAGCTATTTGTATTTGTTTTGGTATATACAATATTTATTTACCTTTGAAGAATTCCTATAAAAATAAATAGAAAAATTTATTATTTTCAAATGATAAAACAACTTTAATAAAAAAAAATCGAAGATATAACATATATAACTCTATGGTAATGAGTCAAAGAATTCTAGATAGCCAAATTAAAAAATGGTCGATACTATGTCTGATTGTCATCACCTCATATATAGGTAATGGTACTCGATCTGATCTATCTATAATATCCTTTATAGTGACCCTTTGATTCTCTACCTCTAATTGTTGATGATGAACTGTATCTCCTATACAATAAACCAACCCATATGAAACTATATGATGTTGAGGATCATCAACATACAACTCCCAATATGTAGGAAGCTGCGACGGAGGATTTGGATCAAAAATGGGTTCCGTTGGATGAGGTGGGTGAGTGGGAACTACTGGTGGAGGTGGAGGATAAATAATGGGGTTTGTAGGGGGTGGTGGAGGAGTGGGAACTACAGTCTAAAATTGTATTTTCCTGTCTACAATCATAGACTGTACCGACGCACTAATCTTTTCCTCCATCGTTGCATTAATTCTATGAAATTCAGCCTCCAAGGATTCTATTTTTTTTATAAACACCCTCAATGTAAGAAGTTTAAGAACATGGAAACACTTTTCTTACAGATACACCTATTGGATATCCTCGTACACGACCAGGATGTTCGGGCTTTCCCAATGTTGCAGATAAAATATCTTGCCTCCCAGCAGCTGTAAATACCCCTTGTGAGCTCTACTCCTCAAGATAATCCTGTATTAATTAATTGAAAATTTCTGTAAAGATTGAAATTATATGAAGCAAATAGTTAACTTAAATAAGTTAAATAGATACATCAAAATCCTCTCACCTATAATTCTGAAATCTTCCGAAAGATATTGCCCTTTTTTGCCCATCTGATCTCTCTTCCATTTTTCATGTCTATATGGAGGGGATAGAGGGGCCACCTCTCCAGAGCTTGAAGACTCAGCTCTTAGTTTTTGTAATTTTTCTGCCATCATTTGTTCTTCCAATAATGTATACCCTCCCCGAGATAAAATATGAGGGTATGCATTTTTAGATTAGATCTCTTGATGACATTTCCTTTTTTTCTATAAATTAAGAATAAGAAAACTTTAAAAAAACATTAATAAGATCATTTATATAAGAAAGATTATAAAAGTTTACATTGCCCTTACTAAAAATGAATCTTTTCTTATACTTTCAAAAAACTGTCTCCATGTGTCTTCATCTATGAAAGGATATATACGACATGGATGGTCATGAATCCTATGACCAAAAATGAAATCATATGTGAGGGTTGATTTGAAATCCCTCTATCTCATGGAAACCATCGATGAGCATTTCTTCCTGACTCCTCCACTTTCAGGAATTTCAAATTTCATCTGATAAAGAAGAGGTTAAACATATTATATATACTAGAAACATTTAATGAATAGGAAAATAATATAAAAAGATCTTACCAAAATCATCTCCCATAACTGAGAGATTATCGCTTTGTCCACGCTTCTCTAGTCATCATACGAAATTATTACTTTACTCTTACCCTGAGTTGATACAAAACTCTTAAAATATTTTGCATTTGGACCTCTAGGAATATCACCATCATCAAACTCAATGAGTATCCTCTGATCCTACGTATGGGCAAGTGATAATTTTGGTAAAAGTGTGAACCCACGTTTACAAACTCTTGAACTTTTTGTCATAATGGGAGCACATGAGGAATATTAGGGAATATCAAGAGGAGCATGTGAATGTTCCTCCCTAGAGGTATGACCAATATGTTCATCTCTAGAATCATGTGGTTGATCAACTGATTGATCTATTATTATCCTTTAAATCAAAAAAACAAACATTAGTTCCCAAATATACAAATTCAAATATTACAATACTACTGTAATCATAAAATAGAAAATTGTACTAAGTTACATAATAGTAAACATGGTTAATATGGTAAGAATGTTAAACAATGGTAAAGATGGTAAAGATGGTCCAGATGGTAAACATGGTAAACATGGTAAAACAGGTAAACATGGTAAACTTGGTAAAGTAATTGTCACTGAAAAAAAATAATAGATATATAATTTATGTAATGGTAAACATGATAAAGTAAACTAAACATAATTAAAACAAACAAAAAAGTTTAATTATTCTGTTTTAATAAATGTTTTAATAACGAAAAAACGTACAATATCTAAAATTTTATTAAAATAATAAATGTAAATAAGAAATAAACAAATGTTACCTGTAATTTTAGGAATGTAAAAATGAATTTTTTTCCCAAATTCCTTCATCGTGATCGTTCCTTATGGCACAAACCATGTCTTCAACATGCTCATCATTATGTTCTGTTAATATTTCTAAGGAATTAGGAATCTCACATAAATAAGCATCATCCTCAAGTTCATCCTCACCAACAAATTATTTTTTCCCTTGTAAAACAACAAGCCCCAGCATATCTGATTGATCTACTACATAGAAAATTTATTTTTCATGTGTTTCCATTATAAAATAATAATTTGTGTCTTCCAATCTATTTAAATTAACAACTGTCATTCCAAATTCATCATGTCTGACACTATTGTTACCGATAAACCATTTACAGTTAAAACAAGAACATTAATTTTAAAATAATCAACCTCCCATATGTCTTCAATCACTCTATAATATGCACTTGATGCAGAAATTAGGTTTTTGTCCTTTACACTAAAAAAATTCATTGCTTCTGCAAACACCAATACACCACTATTCTGAACTGCACTTCTATTGTCCTAAGCTTTCATATGAAATGTATATCCATTAAGGTCATAACTGGATCATGTTATCACATTTAAACAAGGACCACCAACTATCCATTTTAATGTCTTTGATACATCTGATCTACCAAGTAAGGTCTTTTTAAACCATGAAAAAAATGTTTTATTGTGATCATTGAAAATCCACATTTCTTTCTTCTTTGGATGACATTGTTTGAACTCATTAATAAGCAATGTGATATACGGTTGAGCATCAGCTATGTTATTCAAGATGTATGATTCTAACTTCTTCATCTGTTCAGCTGACAACGATTTGACTTTCAAGCCATAAATCCCCTTTCCCTCACTATTAACTCATTCATAGAGAGATAGAGGCAAACCTATGTGCTGCGCCACAACCAAGTAGCTCGTACAAAAATCTCCAACCTCCTCAGAAATATACTTTTCAATAATGGAGGCTTCAGGTCGATTTGTATTCTTAACATACCGATTCAATATTTTCATATACCTTTCAAAAGGATACATCCAATGAAGATATACAGGTCAACAAAGATTTATTTCTCGAACCAGATGAATCATTAAATGCACCATTATATCAAAAAAAGTTGGAAGAAAATTCATTTCCAATTGACAAAGTATAAAAATTTCATTCTTTTCCAAAATTTTCAAAGCATTCACATCAATCACCTTATTACAAATTGAATTGAAAAATTACACAACTTCATTATAGTCTTTCTAACATAGATGGGAAATATTCCACGCAATGCAACTGGTAGATGTTGTTTCAACATGATGTGAAACTTATGAGATTTCATACCTATCAACTTCAAGTCCTTCAATGAGACAAAATTTTTCTCATTTGAAGAATAACCTTGAGGCACTTTGATATCATGAAGATAATGACAAAAGCTAATTTTCTCCCTCTTCGATAATGTATGACAAGCCGGGGTAAGAAATGTTCGTCTTCCATTAAGAGTGGGAGTTAACTCCAAATGTATTCCCATTGATAGTAAGTCTAATCTTTCATTCAACCCATCTTTTGCCTTTCCTTTAATATCTATAAATGTTCCAATCAAACTATCACAGATATTCTACTCCACGTGTATGAAATCAGTATTATGTTTAACTTCATGATATCTCCAATATGGTAGCTCAATAAATATTGACCTTTTCTTCAAAATATGTCTATCATTACCATATTTCTGTGTCTTTCCCAATGTCACATCAAGTTTTTTCACCCTCTCAAAATACAGATCAGGCTATAAATGTTTTGGAGAAATATCAAATTCTTGTGAGCCATTGAATGCCTTTTTTAATCTTTTATAAGATTGATACATAGGCAAGAACTTTCGATGACCCATGTACACTGTTTTCCTCCCATGATGCAATTTAGAATATGAAGTATGTTGTTCAAAAATTGGATATGATTTATGCCCTTTAACACTGTATCCAGACAAATTTCCATATGCTTGTAAGTCATTTATAGTGTACAAAAGCACTGTATACAGTTTAAAATATTCCATTTCATAAGAATCATACACCCTAATACCATCCTCCCATAAAAGTTTCAAATCATCAATCAATGGTGATAAGAAAACCTCAATATCATTGCCGGGTTGCTTCGGACCAGAGATCATTATACTAAACATGACATATTTTCGCTTCATACAAACTTCAGAAAAGAGGTTGTAAATTACCAATAAAACAGGCCGTGAACTATGTGTGCTACTGGGGGTTCGGTATGGATTCATTCCATCTATGCACAACCCTGGTCTAAGATTTCTGATTTCATTTCTTAATATAGGATACTGCTCATCAATTTTCTTCCATTGTGGAAAATCAGCTGGATGATGTATTTTTCCATCACATAACCGCTCATCACCATGCCATCTTAACATTTTTTCATCGTGATAATTAGAAAATAATTGCTTGAAACGATGAATTATATGAAGATACAAAAATAACATTGAAGGATTCTTTTTCATCTCTACATCAGCCTGTGATTTTTTTTCTCCTTATACCGTGATGTCCCACATTTAGGACACTCTGACAGAAATTTATATTCCTTCCTATATACCATACAGTCATTCATATAGAAATGTATTTTCTTGTATCCCAATCCCATAGGGAATAATATTTTCTTGGCCTTATAATGTGAATCTAGAATATCATTATCTTTTTGAAGAATGTCTTTCATCAATTGTAGCACCTCTGTAAAACTTATATCACCCTATCCATTTTTTTCCTTCAGGTTAATCAATCCTAACACTGCCGAAAAAACCGTAAAATCTATACAACCAGAAAATAATTTTTTTTAGCATCACCATATAGACACGGAACTGTCGGTTCTATCTCAATTTGTTCTGCTGTAATATCACGAATCATTTCTTCAATTCCATCAGAGTCACCATCTTGTGAATCATCATCATCAGTGACATTCCATCCAGTTTCACCATGCTAAATCCAAGGGCTGTAACTTGGATTAAAACCATGACAAATCAGATGATCTTTTATCTCTCTACTTTTCAACTTCTTCATATTCAAACATTTCAGGAATGGACAGAAAAAAATGTAACTACTAGGAACATTTCGTTTAGCAAATTCCAAAATAGCATCAACACCTTCCTCATATTCATTGCTTATTCGATGTTCTGTAATCCAACTTCGACTCATTATAACCTATAAAAATATCAAAATTATACACCTTTTTAAGATAAGGAAAATATATGTTTATATGAAAAAAAATCGTAATTTGAATGTAAAAAAAAATTGAAATATAAAACAAATCTATGAGTATTTAAAAAAATATACTTGAATATGATTTTAAAAATAAAATATAGTTAGATATAATAGTTTTAAATTCATCTTGGATCCTTTATTCTTAAGTTTCACAAAGAATACATCCTGGTGTAACTGGATACCAAATTCACCCTTCCGTAAAAAAGAAATATCAATTATAAATATTAAAATATGTATACATTCACTACTGAAAATTAAACAGATCCTAATGATTTGAAACCTCTATACATCCCCCACCCCTCTGGATAGCCCCCCACCCCCCTGGACACCACCCCCACCCCCTGGACATCACCCCCACCCCCTTGTACACCACCCCCACCCCTTGGACACTCCTACCCCCTTGGACAACACCCCCACCCCCTTGGACACCACCCCCACCCCCTTGGACACCACCCCCACCCCCCACCCCCTTGTACACCCCTGGACACCACCACCCCCTTGGATATCCCCCCACCCCCTCGACACCACCCCCACCCCCTTGGAAAACCCATGGACACCACCACCACCTTGGACAGCCCCCCACCCCTGTGGACAACCCCCCACCCCCTGGACAACCCCCACCCCTCTAAATAGCCCCCCACCCCCTTGGACACCCCCACCCCTCCTGGACACCACCCCCACCCCCTACCCCTTGGACACCCCCTAGACACCCCTAACCCCTTGGACACCCCCACCCCTTGGACACCACCTCCCACCCCTTGGACACCCCCTGGACACCCCCTGGACACCACCACCCCCTTGGACAGCCCCCCCCCCCCCACCCCACCCCTCTAAACAGCCCCTCCCCCCCTCCCCCCGGACAGCCCCCACCCCTCTAGACATCTCCCTACCCCTTGGACTCCCCCAACCCTCTTGATAACCATAAAAAACATCTATTAATATTAAACCGTCAATTTAAAAATGACCAAACATCTATAATAATAGAAGGAATGAAGGAGAAGAAGAAGTGGAAAAAGAAGAAAAAAAGAAACAAAGAATAAAGGAAGAAGAACATGGAATAAGTAACTTATTTAAGGAAATTACATGGAATCCAAGAAACCCATGGGGACTCTAATGGTTGATATAAAATTGGAGAAAATGGAGTAAACCTGAGAATCAAATCAAATTTAAAATAAAAACTCGGTTGGGAAAAATCGTAGTGTAAAGCCTATCATCACGTCACAATGGGGTCAGGATGACTGCACATCTTAGAAAACCATGACATGGTATCCCCTATAACCCATAATTTTCACATAGTCAATGACTGGTGATAATATATATAACCAAATAGAATCATATTGCAACACCCCTCATCTTTTCATAATACTTGAATCCCTAAAAATCATAGTGGAAACCTCAATCATAGATTGTACCAACTGCCTTGGACACCACCCCCCACCACCTTGGACACCACCCCCACCCCTTAAACAAAAATAATAAATTATAGCCTAATATCCATGAAACAATACAATCATCATGTCATAATCTCACAAACCACGATGCAATAGTCAATCCCAACTGACACTTATCCCCCACCCCATTAGACACCACCCCCACCCCATTGGGCACCCCCTGGACACCACCACCCCTTGGACAGCCCCCCCCCCCCCCCCACCCTCTAGACACAACCTCCCACCCCCTTGGACACCCCCTGGACACCACCACCCCCTTGAACAGGCCCCCCACCGCTCTGGACATCCCCCCACCCCCTGGACAGCCCCCACCCCCTTTGACACCCCCACCCCTCCTGGACACCACCCCCACCTCCTACCCCCTTGGACACCCCCATGAACACCCCCCAACCCTCTAGACAGAACCCCCCCCCCCCCCCACCAGACAACCCCCCAAACCCTCTGTACAGGCCCCCACCCTCATGGACACCCCCACCCACCCACCCACCCCCTTGGACAGCCCCCCACCCCCTTCGACACCCCCACCCCCTTGGACCCCCCACACCCCTAGACTGCCCCCACCCCCGCACCATGGACACCCTAGACACCCCCAACCCTCTGGACAGCCCCCTGAACCCTCTGAACACCACCCCCACCCCCTTGGACACCCCTGGACACCACCACCGCCTTGTACATCCCCCACCCCTCTGGACATCCCCCACCTCTAGACAGCCCCCACACTTCAAGATAGCCCCCCCCCCCACCCCTTGGACACCCCACCCCTCCTGGACACCACCCACATCCCCCTACCCTCTTGGACACCCCCCCCCCCCCTCAACCCTATGGAAAGCCCCCCCCCCCCCCGGACAACCCCCATACCCTCTGGACAAGCCCCCACCCCCTTAGATAGCCCCCCACCCACCCACCCCCTTGGACAACCCCCCACCCCCTTCGACCCCCCCCCCCCCCCACACACACACCCCTCGACTGCCACCCCCCCCCCCACCCCACCCGAACCCTCTGAACAGCCCCCTGAATCCTCTAGACAGCCCCCACCCCCTTAGACAGCCCATGCACCCCCTGGACACCACCCCCACCCCTTTTACATCTCCCACACCCCCTTGGACACCCCCAACCCCCTTGGATAGCCTCTACACCCCTTGGAAACCACCCCCACCCCCTTTCACACCCCCTGGACACCCCCAACCACTTGCACAGCCCCCACCCCCTTGGAAACCCTCTGTACGCGCACACGCACATGATAAAACACACAAAAATCAGAAACTTGCATGATATCACTTCCATAGGTTTATTTTACCAGAAAATAATTCATCACATTATATATGAACACTATGAAACTAACCATGATAGCAAGAACAAATAAAAATAACATCTCAACACATTTGTTTAGGGCATCGTGGAAAAAAACTGAAAAGGAGTCGTGTGAGGCTTACTTGAGTGTTGTGAGTCGACCTGATAGATCTGATAATAATAAATATGAATAATGATGTTGGAAAAATGAGGCTGGAGGGCACGACTTCGACGAATCAATTCTCGATTTTCCAAGTGAGAGAGACGAGTCGCGGGTCGCCCGATCGAAGAAAACAGAATGACTGAATACGGGGTGCGATACATCATTTAAAAGATTTATCATGTCGGTTATTTAATAACCATCGTGATAAACTATTTTTAAATGTTTATAACTTCGGTTATTTAATAACCGACGTAGAAAACTATTTATCATGTCGGTTATTTTATAATCAACATGATATATGTCGCTTTATACCGACATGATAAATTGCTGAGATTGGCTTTATCACATCGGTTTTTTATAATCGATGTGGTAAAGTGTCGAGATTTCCTTTATCACGTCAGTTATAAAAAAACTGTTATGATAAAGCACTGAGCTTTCCTTTATCACGTTGGTTATTTTATAACTGACGTGATAAAGCACGCCAAATTCGATTTTCACATCGGTTAGACAATAACCGATGTAAAAAAGCTAATCTATGTATATTTTGCATCAGTTATAAAATAACTGATGTAAAATATGGATCTTAATTGATATATCACATCGGTTATATAGAACTGACATGAAAAATGCCGACGTGTTAAACATTTTTTCCACTAGTGGTACTTCTATACCAATCCACAAATTTTTTTCATACAGTTATGTTCCCTAATTTATTTTTCCTTAATATAGTTAGTATTGTTCATAATAAACTTCCTATGATACCAATTGTAATAACCCCAACTATAGTAACATGGAGCATGTTCCTACTTAATTATATTATGATAGTTATAAGAGAGTCAAATCCCAAATCACTGATTATTTTAGATGTTTTGGAGAACCAGATACTTGTATGGTACACATTTTTCATTGGGGATAAAAAATAAAACAATATATATAAAAAATCAAATGTACTTCATCCTTGAAGGATAATTCTATGATTTTTTTGTTATATCATGAGGAAAGGAAAGTAAATAAGGGTTATCTCAATTTCTCAATAATGGTTTTGTACATTGAATTCTATCACGAATCAATAAATAATAATCAATATGAAAATGTAGATAATTGAAAACACATTCCATTAAACAATAACATGTCTATAATAATTAGATAACGAATAACAAATATGTAATGGTAATTAAATTACCACACATTCCATTTAATCAATAAATTTAGAATAAAATGCATCCATAAATAAAATAATTATGGAAATATCTTGGATAATAATAAATAAATAAATTATTAATGAGGGAAATTATTAATTATTAGAGTTAATAATATCAGGAATCATTATACCTCTTCCATTAAGACCATTCCTAATAGGTTTAAAACTATATGAAAAACCCTATTTAATTTGGCCAACTAATTAGTCTCATGAGACCGGTCGATGCATCGAGGGGTTATATAATATTCGGCACCACCCAGTACTATATTTCCAATGAATTCCTCTTATATTTAATAATAATTTTAATTCATAAATAATACTACTTATCAAAAAATATCCACATTGAGTAAATAACACTTATTTTTCAATATTACCCCAATTAATCAAACAACATCCAATGTAAACACCATATGTAAGAATGGTATGCAGTTTAAGAATTATACATACATGTAGTAAAAATAATATGGATAAACTAAAATTAGAACATAAAAAATAATAAATTAATATAAATTAATGTAAAATACATTAATTTGGTAGTATATACACCATTTAAAATTAAATAGATGTATATTAATAAATTTTATTCACTAAAATAGAAATTGAGACAAAATCCATTTCAATGATCATAAAATTGACGTTAGAATAAATTAATAGATTATGGGTATATAATGTAAATAAAAATAAAAAAATTAGATATAGAACATAATATTTTGAAAAAATATTTCATTCATAATCTTATAATTTTAAAGACAATGAATATTTAATATTGCCCAATGAAAAAAATTGAGTTATGAAATTATTAACCAGTTGGTAATTTACAAGTCAAATCACCTTAGATGAAATAAGTAAAATTAAAACATAACACAACATAAATTTTGGATTATTAATGATATTAAATGTAAAAATGGGTGGTATGTTCACCATATTAAATAAATTAGGTGCACAATAATATCATGTGCCTTAATGAAGTGAAATTGAGATAAAGTCCCTAACATCATGATTTTTTTTATTTGAACATGATTTAGACTCATGTATAATGGTTTTAAGAAATTTATTAATTTTTATTAAACCATATTCATACTTACAATATAATATATGACCCTATTATTACATTTTACTATCCATTTTTTAATAATATTTCATTATTTTCATTGTATCATGTGTTAATTGCCCTGTTTTATCATGCATGTTTTATCAATAATGCTATTGTTCTTGTTCATAGGATATATATCTAGGTTCTCCACAATTATATTAATGTTATAAATATAATATTTACTCAATAGACACATTTTTATAACCATTTGTGAATGTTGTACATGTAAAATAGATAGAATCACTTCAAGGAGATGGTTGTTCGAACATATGCATGAGCGATAATATCATTACCTTAATGAGATAATGGGTAAGTAAGTGGTTGATATATTAATATTTTAGAATCAATATACTCTTATAAATATAATATTAATTCATTAATTTTAGCCTTATTAAATTATATATAAATCGTAATTGAAAAACAAATTACATCACTTCATGAGGCTTTAGTCTGTCATATAGGAAAGTGATGATATCATATTCTAAATGGAATGGAACATCAGAAGTTATATGTGATATTAAAATTCATGAAGTATAATAAAATTATAAATATCATTTAATTTTTATAAATACATAACTATATCCTTCCTTTAAAGGTGGTTATAGAAAACAAATTAAATCGGTTGGTGAGGCGGTAGTCCATCGTACACACGAATGACTATTTTGTTTCACATTTGATAAAAGTAGTTGTGGATATTGATCACTCCACGCGCCAGAAGTGACCAAACAATTATCTCTGAAGAAAATTAATTTTTTTAATAAAACATTTCTTGTTTATTCAAATAATTTCTATTTTAATTTATAAATAATGGAAAACTAATGAATGTGTTAAAACTATATATATTTTTCATAATCTATTTAGTCATATTCATACAATCCAATTTAACTTCTAGGTTAGAATGGTCAAGGTCAAATAATATTTTAGTATATTATCATGTTTCCATTAAATCCTTTGGTGGGTGCTTCATAAGCTATCGAAGAGATCGAATTTATTTAGAAGGAAATAAATCATAGAGGTTCATGGTTCTATATATACTATGTTGATCTTGTTCCCAAGAACACATTTCCTACATTACTTTATTTTTTGTTAAATTTAAATCTTTAGTCTTAACAACCAAGAGAAACACAAAACCAATTTTAATATTTTATCAACATATTAATATTGAAAACATCTAGTGCAACCACTAATGATTTAGAAAAATATGTTACTCATCCATTTCCAAATGAATGTACCAAGATCACTATGCACGTTTTATTGATGAATTAGTTTATTTAATCTCTATATATTGTTGGAATTTATTGATTTCTTCAACCCATTTAGTTATTCTTAATAGAAACATACCATAGGGTCTAATTTTGGTTTTATCATGTGGAAATATTTTGTAACTATTCCCCTAATAGGGAACCCTTGATAATATATATCATAATATATGATCATATAAATATTCTATTACAAGTAAAATTCAAAATTATTTTTTTCATGATGATTGGGGAATATTTTTTGGTTATAGGAAAAAACGTTCAATATTCTATCTTTCTATATTAGTAACATATAGTACCATCCATGTTAAGTTTCTATTGAATACTCACCAGAAATATCAAGTCCTAGAAACATTCATATTTGAAATAAATGAATTTTGATAAATGGAGTTCATTATTTGAAATTATATATACTTTTCAACTTTATCATATTATATATTACAACATTATTATAAGAATCTTTATTCTAGAAGAATACAATATATTTTTCACCCTCCTCTGTAAACATAAACCACCTATCTGGATACAAGTTATTACGAAGTATGTGTCTCTATAACTACTCTATCCACTAATATTATTAGATTCCAATATTTCTATGTTAACACATATGAATCTAGACCCCCAACCAATATAATTTAGTTCTTCTCCCATTATCTTCAAATAGATAGGATTCCATTTTGGGAACATATTCAATCATGACTAAGGGATAATATTCATAGTGACTATTGAATCGTTGAATCAGATTCAACTTAATGGTTTAATGGTTATTTGTATCTATAGATAGGTTTTAACAAATGGTTTTCAAAATAGTTGTGGTAGTTTCCTAATGGATTATTATCATATCATAATCAACATGATATCCATTAAAAAATATGCTTGACACATGGGTTTTTTTCAAATCTATTTTCAAAACTTGTCTTGGAAAGAATGATTGAATATTTTCAATATATATATATAATATTCATCACTGATCATACTTTACTACCACTATGAAAATGATTCATATAAGGAAATGTGAGTTAGGTAAAAACTTTAATCCACACGTAAGATCAATGAAAAATTGGATAATATATTTTCCTACAAGCGTGTATGGAGATTAATCAAACTTTACCAAGTTCACTCGTTTACCTCATGGATAATTTCTAAAATTTATTTAAAAAATCTCATAAATATTATGAACATACCATTAAATTTAAAATTTTTTATGCCAGAGCTCACTTTCTCAAATAATTTTATTCCTATTATTTATCTTGGCATCAGGTGTTTTGCCTAAGTTTCGGTGAGTCCCGGTTTAAATTTTTGATGTTTGGAAAAGTTTGTGGGTTTTAGGCTGGTGCGTGAACATTGTGCGTCTTAGAGGAAGTCGTGCGGACAGTTTGGATACCTGTGCGGTTACTGCTGGAGTGGGCAGAGGCCACAGCATGACCCATACATGGTCGACTGAGCTATGCGGGGTGACCGCACAGTCTCTCACCTTTAAGAGTAATTAAATAAATTGGTTAAGTGGTGATATAGTGAATAAATGAGACAATGAGTAAATATGTATATATATGTTTATAAATATATATTGTCTGGGAATGTGCAATTTTTATTATTATCAATGTTTTATTATTATTATTATTAAAAAAGTTTGATACGAATTATTATTACTGATGTTCTATTAGTATTATTGTTATTAATAAAGTTTTATAATAATGATTATTGTTTTTATTAATATTATTAAATTTTTATTATTGTAATTATAATTATTGAGGTTGTTATGGATGAATTTTTTTTGTTTTAATAGAATAATGTATAATAATAATAATAGTAATGAAAAAAATCATTAAAACTTAATTCTACCCCCCATGCACGGCCACCACCTTCCCATATTTCCCTCTCTCTTTTCCCATGGTGCACCCCCTCTTGTAGCACCCTCCTGCGCACCCTCCAGCCTCCGACCCACTGCCAGACATCGACCACCGTCCGCCTCCACCTCCTGCCAGCATGCCTTGACATTCTCCTCAGCACGCCTCTCTCCTACTTCGTCCACCCCGTCGGCTCTGCATCCCAGTCTCTCAGTCAGCTTCCTTTCATTGACTAACCTCTACCCCAACACCAACCATCCGCAAGTTGTCCAACTATTGTCGCCGCCTCCTACCAATGCCCTCCAGCCGCCCTACACCCTCAGGCCACCTTGCATCCCTCCGCATCTCATTCTACCCTTCTACTACAACTTTACCTCCCAAAAGAATCCTTCCCAGCACCGGTTGAGCAAACCTCTCTGGCGTTCCTCTACTCATCACACCTACTAGCAGCGACTTTGCCTCCTCCCCCTATTCGAGCACTCGCGTGCCTCCTGTCCAACACCATCCCTATCTTCAACCACCCCCTTTTGGTTCTGATGTTCCCACCTTGTGAAGGATTGTAATTATTTAAACCAATGACCCTCCATCTTAAATTCTTGTTGCTGGAGATCGAGATTGTAAGTGGTTTGAATTTGCATGCTCTTATGGTGCTGATGATCTTGTTTTAGGGATTCCAGCATTCATGTGATGCTGCTACTTTTACTAAAGATCGGTGATGGTCCGAGCTATTCTTTGGTTGTAATCATGGAATTTTAACACTTCATTGGTGATGTTTCATGTTGGACCACCATATTAGTGTTGCTATTGAAATTTTTAGCTCAAAGCAACTTTGATATTGAGTGGAGTCGTCTCCATTGTGCTGGAGTTTATTTTGTTTTGGTCAGATCATGGAAACGTATCGGGTGCTTGGTTCATTGTCACCTTGTTCGTGCGAAGCTATTGGTTCATGCTGGAATAGTTCTTATATTGAATATTTACAGTTATGGATTGTTTTAAAATAGAGTTGTTGTTGGGTGATTTAATTCAACGTTCCATATATGATTTCTTAGATTCTCCATCTTATTGTGCATAAGTTTGGAGTTTTTAGCTTGTGGCTTTCCTATGGAGATTCCGAATTTTAGGTTTTCTAACCAATTTCCATGCTGAATCGGGTGTCTTGTTTGGTGTGCTTCATAGTAGACCTGGAGGATTCATGTACCAAGTTTTATGTGAGTTCTGTGCTTTTTTTCTCTTGGATTATGTGAAGTCTAGGCTTCTGTGTTTTTAGTTTTTTTTGTGACTACTACGACGTGTTGGGAGAGAATGTCCTTGATATCATGGTTTGTAGGTTGCGCATACTTATGCACAAGTGTGAGACGTGTCACGTCATCATAATCGAGCTGCAAGTCAATGTAGGTTTCCCAATGGACACACCTTAAAATTTAGAATTTATTAATTGTTTTATATTTCATTTATTTTTAATAAATGAGGAATAGTATTAGATAATTATTTTTGGAATAATTACTTGATATAAACAAACCTGTTTATTTTATACACGTCACATGGATTATTTTCTTGATTAATTGATGCACAATAATGAAAGAATACCCATTTGGCCTTTTAATATAATTCACGAACTTATATGGGTGGTTTTGTTTTGGTTTACAACGTTCTCTTATGATGTGGGAATATATGTTTTTCATTCTATAGAGGAATAGTGTATCTTTAAAAGTTGCACAAGGACCATTTGAAACTTTGATTAAATTTGTTGTATTGAAAAACATTCTATGGGGATACTTAGGGGTGATCATGTTTTGTACGTCGATTGTGTGAGTTGTTGTGTGTGATTTTTTTGCATCATTACTAGTTACTTGATTGACATTGTTGAATCGCCCACTTTTTATTACACATGTTGATATGTGAACTTGACATAATAAGTGAATCTTCTGAGAATTATTTCTGCACTAGTTTAGACCATGCACTGGCTAGTGGCCCTTAGTATGGACTTTACACTGCTAGGGGATTGGGCCCCTTGGTTAGTCCAGGTAGGGAAACACTGAGCGTTAGGGATTTATGACATCATCGAGAGTAGGCATGTCTTCAGGATGAGTCACACGTATAGTATGTTATGGATTATTCACAAGCTACTAGGTTTGACCCATGCTTCCTTTAGTTATTATGTTTATGTGGAAGACGATTGAGGGGCCTCGTTCAGTTGTTGCTCCCCATTTTCTACATTACCTTTTCTTTTATTTTGTGTTGTTTGTTTTGTGTAGTTTTCCTCTTGACTAACAACTAAATTTTTAGATTTTGAATTGTTTTGGAATGTTTTTTAAAAATTTAATTCATCTTTTACCTTCCAACATCATACTAGTTTTAAAATTAGTTTCTATTGTAGGTTTGAATCGATCATTCTTGTCGTGGGCGAGAGTTGATTATGGATTGGGGGTAAAACTCAGGGTCATGAGTTGTTTTGGTTGTAGTCAGGTTAGTATGTGTTATTGGATGTTCTTTCTATTTCGTGTCATTTATTTATTTATTTTTCTTCTATTTTATTTCTGCTATTTAGTTCATTTTTTTATTGGAAGAACTCATTCCCCTGTTATTCTCTTTTGATTCCCTGACACTTGTCTCCAGCCTGGGATGATCGAGAAGGCCTCTTGGGCCTTACTGCTGATCGGCTCGGGTGACCGGTTCAGGGTCAACCAAGGTTGGTTCGTGACAAAATTGTATCAGAGTGGTCGGATCTTGAGTAGACCATGTTTTTTAGAGCACCCATATTTATTTTGGGGTTTTCATGGTAGAAGGAGTTGGATTTTCGGTACATGAGGTGTAAGAAAGGGAAAGATGTCATGAACCCTTGCTCGTTCCGATCCTCGGGTTACCATGGGATGTCTGGGTAGTTGGTGTATTTTTGGATCCTTTGAATTGTTTTATGTTGGGAAATGAAAAGGGAGTTGGTAAAGTATCCTTGTTAACTACCAGGGCCTAGAAAACAATGTGGATATGGGGACATTTCCCTAGAATACTCTCTGTGAAGGTGGTGTGACTTGTGTATGGTTGCCAACCATATGTTTGAGTCACCCATCGACACTTGTTTCCCCTAGTGATTCATTTTGGTCTTCTTTAATTCCGAAAACTATTTGTAATGTTTTATTTTGGAAACTATGAAAAGTTGAATTTAAAATGGTGATGACCATGTTTGGATTGAGTTCTTTTTCCCTTGTTCTATAGTGTTCTCCACATGAAAGTTTGATAAATACCCAAGGTGCAGCTTCAGTTGGTGCACCCATAGAAAATCCTCCATTTGATTAGCTCATAGACATCATCCTTGAGTTTCATAAATTGAACCCTCCTCTCTTTTATAGTCAAACAGATCCTCTTGAGGTGGAGGAGTGCTATGGAATATTGAGAGGAACTTTTTTTTCTCGCGTCACCTTAGTCATTGAAAGTGAAGTTGGCTACCTTTATGATTTAATGTCCAACCTGGAAATAGTGGAGGTCTGTGTCTTGAAGAAAGCCATGAAAATATATCAATTGGGAGTTCTTCAATTCATCATTTATCCAACAGTATTTCTTCGAGGTGAGAAAGGTGAGAAAGAGGACGGAGTTGTGCGGTATTTAGCAAGGAGTTGGAATTATTTTGTCATTTCTTGGACCTAGCTCCATACGAACCAGGGAATGTTGGAAATGATCCTATGAAAGCTTGGAATTTTGAGTTTAGGCTTCATCTTGAGCTGCAGTCGAAAGTTCCATAGCTGAACCAAACCACCTTCTTGGATATTGTGGGGCACGCCTTTCTGGCCGAAGGTGAGTTAGCTGGAGGACATGAGGTGGTGAATCCTCCCCCAGCCTTGGGAATGAGTGCATAGAATGGTGATAGAAAGAATTGGAAGATAACTGATGTTGGTGGCTCTAATTGAGGAATCAATAGGCCTTCAGACATTAAATTATATTCCTCACAATGCAACGCCTTTATCTATCACTAGTTTGGTAAGCAATGACACAAGAGGCCAATGTGCCTGAGTGCTCTGAGAACCTTCCACACCGGTAGACGTCTGGGTCACTTCCAGTGATTATATAGAGGTGTTTCCAAGTGCTCTGAAGCCAGACATAGCTTGCCAATGGTCACCTCATCCCATCAGTAAGAGTAGGAAAATAATTCAGATCGATTTTTGGTTTTCTCTTTGTTTTGTTCCTTGGATGTAGTGGTAGTTTCTTATGGAATTCTATGGTGTTTTTTTCCTTCGGTTTTAAGAATTATTATTTCAAACCTCTTTCAAACATTTATTTTGAATGGAAGTGTGTTTGTTGAAATTTTGGTTCCTGTGTTATGTTTGAGAATTTCTAAAGCCAGACTGTGGGGTGGGAGATGCTTCAATCATCAGAACTCCATCCATAGTTTCCAGAGTGAATCTGGCATGTATTCAAGAGAACCCCAGTGGTGTAAAAGACATTGGT
Organism: Viscum album; assembly: GCA_963277665.1. NCBI lineage: Eukaryota > Viridiplantae > Streptophyta > Magnoliopsida > Santalales > Viscaceae > Viscum > Viscum album. Next base: position 1,301,756,227 of record OY728121.1, read on the forward strand.
TTAATCCTTTTCCTTAGTGTGGAATGGTTTGTGTTCTTTCGAGGGTGATACTTTGTTGATACGGTGATGGCGGTAGTTTTTATGCTCTATCAGTTGGGTCCTTCCCTTCTCCCCTTATGGGTGAGGGTTTTTGGTCCATGCAGAAAGTTTCCATGTTTGGTTTATATCATCAGTTCTTATGGTGGGGAGACCCATGGTAGGTCACGTAGAGTTACACCAGAATTAATTTAGTGTTAGTCAGGTCCTTATGGTGGGGAGTCCATTTGGGCCTCCCTGTGACAATATCAGAGTTTCTTTTCACATATCGTTTGGTGGTGGGTGGTCTTGTGTAGAACCACCCAATTTTAAGTTCTTACTCTTGAGTAAACATTGGGATTGAAGTATACCCTACGGTTTTTATGGACCGGGATTTTAGGAATCAATGTCGGAGATGGTTTAAGATCGTTCATTCATGGGTTGATAGGAATGGTATGAGATCTGTTTGGTAGTGGATAAGGGGTTTTTGTTTTGAGGATGAGTTGTAACTCTGGTGTTTTTCATTGTTTGTTTGGATCGATCAACCGGAGCTGCTTAATATTTTGGAGGTGGTTGACACTTAAGAAGTTTTATCTTTGGGTATATATCTCATCGTGGCTTTTTGGGTGCAGAAATAATTATGATGGAGATATTTGTCACACTGTACTTTATCAAATAATTTTATTACTATTATTTATCTTGGTGTCGAGTGTTTTTGATGATGTTCCAATGAGTCCTGATTGAAATTTTCGATGTTTTGAAATTTTTGTGGGTTTTATGCCGGTGCACGAACAATGTGCATCTTAGCAGAATTCATGCAGACAGTTTGGATACCCATGCAGTCACTGTTGGAGTGGGCAGGGGCCACCACATGGCTCGTGCACTGTCGACTGTGTCGTGTGGGGCGACCGCGCAGTTGCCCTCCTTTAAGAGTAATTATATTAATTATTTAAGTGGAAATATAGTCAATAAATGATACAATGAGTAAATATGTATATGTATGTGTGTATATATATTGTTAGAGAATGTTCTATTTTTATTATTATCAATGTTTTATTATTTTTGTTATTACAAAAGTTTGATATGAATTATTATTACTGAATTTATATTAGTATTATTGTTATTAATAACGTTTTATGATAATAATTATTGTTATTATTAATATTATTAAATTTTTATTATTTAAATTATAATTATTGAGGTTATTATGGATATATATTTATTATTATTTGTTGGGAGGTTATAATAAAGTAAAATAATAATAATAAAAATAATAATAGGAATGAAAAAAATCATCAAACCCTAATGCTACCACCATGCGCCACCACCCCCTTTCCATCTTTCCCTCTCTCCTATCCCATGGTGCACCCCATCTTGCAGCGCCCTCCCGTGCACCCTCCTGCCTTAGACCCACTGTCAGCTGTCGACCACCATCCTCCTCTTCCTCCTGTCGGCACACCTCGGCCTTCTCCCAAGCACACCGCCCTCCTACTTTATCCACCCTTTCAACACTGCATCCCCTTCTCCCAGTCGACTTCCCTTCCCTGGCCGGCCTCTACCCCCACACCAACCATCTTCATGCTCTCTGGCCACCGTATCTATCCCCTACCGGCACCCTTCGACTGCTATGCATTCTCAAGCCACCTTGCAACCCTCCGCATCTCCTCCTCCCCTTCTAATGAAACTCGCCCATCCAACCGCCTCCTTCCATTCATCGGTTGACAAAACCTCTATGATATCCATTTTCTCATCACACCCACCAGTAGCAACTTCACCTCCTCCCCCTATCTGAGCACGCACGTGCCTCCTGTCTTGCACCGACCACAACTCCGATAACCCCCTTTTGGTTATGATGGTCACCCCCCCTGTGAAGGACTGGAATTATTTGAGCCACTGACCCTCCATATTAAATTCTTATCACTAGAGATATAGATTTAAGGTGGTTTGAATTTTCAATCTCATGTGGGGATGATAATTTGGTTTTTGGGACTCCATATTTGATGTGTTTCCACTACTTCTACTGAAGACCGGTGCTAGTATGAGATGTTCTTCAACTACAATCAAGGAATTTGAACACTTCATATGTTATGTTTCATATTGGACCGCCATATCAGTGTTGCTATAGAAAGTTTCATCTCATAGAAACATTGATTTTTATTGGAGTTGTCACTGTTGTGTTGGAGTTCAATAGTATTTAGGTCTGAGCATGGAAATGTATGAGGTTCTTGGTTCATTTTTAACTTGTTCATTTGAAGCTACTGGTTAATGTTATAATAGGTCTAAGATTGAATCTTTACAGTTCTGGATTGTTTTGAAATGGAGTTGTTGTTGGGTGATTTAATTCAACATTTCTTATATGCTTCTTTAGATTCTCTTTCTTGTTATGCAGAAGGTTAGAGTTTTTAGCTTGTGGATTTCCTATGGGGATGCCACATATTAAGTTTCTGACCAATTTCCAAGATGAATCTAGAGGCCCGTTTGGTGTACTGTATAGCAGACATGGAGGATTCATGTACTGGGGTTTAGGTGAGTTCTGTGCTTTTGTTATCTTGGATTATGTTAAGTCAATGATTATATTTTTTTAGTTGTTTGTGTGATTCCTACGGTGTATTGGTTGAGAAATTCCATGATACCATGGTCAGGAGGTTGCACGTACTTGTGCGCAAGTGTGAGATGCATCGCATCATCATAATCAAGCTGCAAGTCGAGGTAGGTTCCCCACTTCCCTCACCTTTAAATTTATAATTTAATAATTGTTTGATATTTCATTAATTTTTAATAAATGAGTAATTGTATTAGATAATTATTTTTGGAATAATTACTTTTTGTAAAATAATCTGTTTATTTTATAAACGTCACTTGGATTATTTTCTTGATGAATTGACGCACAATAATGAAAGAATGCCTATTTGGCCTTTGAATATAATTCAAGAACTTACAATTGTGCTTTTGGTTTGGTTTCAAATGTTCTATTATGATGTGTGATCATATTTTTTCTTTCCCTAGAGGAATGGTGTTTCTTTAAAATTTTCACAAGATCTATTTGGAACTTTGATAAAATAGGTTATTTTTAAAAATATTATTTGGGGTGACTCAGGGGTGATCCTATTATGTACATCGATTGTGTGATTTGTTGTGTGTTATTATTGTGCATTGTGACTAGTTATTTGATTGAAATTGTTGACTTACCCCTTTTTATTACACATGTTGACATGGGAACCGGGAATAGTAAGTGAATCTTCTGAGAATGATTGTTGCACTAGTTTAGACCACGCACTGGCTAGTCACCCTTAGTACAGGATTTGCTCTGCTAGGGGATTGGGACCCTCTATTAGGCCAGGTAGGACAGTACCATGCGTTTGGGTGTTATGACGTCATTGATAGTAGGCATTCCTTCAGGTTGAGTCACATGTATAGTACGTTCTGGATTGTTCACAAGCTTATAGGTTTGACCCATGTTTTCTTTAGTGCTTATGTGTATTTAGCAGGCGATTGAGGGGCCTCGTTCGGTTGTTGGTCCCCATTTTTTACTTTACCATTTCCCTTATTTTGTGTTGTGTGTTTTGTGTGGTTTTCCTCTTGACTGACAAATAAATATTTAGATTTTGAATTGTTCGTGAAAATGTTTTAAAAATGTAAAGCATCTTTACCCTTCAAAGATTAAACTTGTTTTTAAATTAAAAAGGGAAATTAAATGTTACTTGTTTTAGAAATTAATATGTGTGTGGAAACCCATATGTTATATAATTTAGTTCAAAAATAGAATTATTAAATTCTTTATTTAAAGGTAGTTCTTTTGGAATAGATTGTTGGGAATAACTACTGAGTTTTAATACTCACGCCTATTGTGTTTTCCTGTTTTTAGTTTATGTTGCTGGTTATACTCGAGATTTCTTAGCTTAGGAGGGAGTTGGTTGTGGTTTGGTGAGTGAAACTCGAGGTCGTGGGGAGTTTTGGTCATGGTCAGGTTAGTATGTGTTGTTGTTTGTTGTTTCTCTTTCGTGTCATTTATTTATTTTTCTTTGTTATATTTTATTTCTGCTTCTTAGTTCATTTCTTCATTGGGTGAAATCATTCCCCTGTTGTTCTATGTTGATTCCCTGGCACTTTTCTCTAGCCCGGGATGATCAGGAATGCCTCTTGGACCTAATTGCGAATTGGTTCAAGTGACCAGTTTAGGGTCGACCTGCGTTGGTTCATGAAATTTTACATGTCCATGATGAACTAACTCTAATAGATTTGTGACATACATATATTAATAACAGTTTCTTTATCTAATATATGGTATGTAGTATATTTTTATGTATATTATCTTAGATAAATTGATACTAATTCACTATTATGAATTTAAAATGGTAAAATTCATTTAGTTCTATTTGAAATATAATTATAATTCCACAATTAGTTAAATGTTAGTTATTTTTAATATTCATCTATCATTAAAATATATATTTGTGATTCAAGAGTTTCAAAATCATTAGTTTATTATTAAATTAATACAAAATTATTAATTTCAAAAAATATATATTATATTGTTTTTTTCATGATAGAAACTATGATAATTTTTTTATCACACTTATTATAAACATGAATCAATTCAATCTAGAAATGAGAAATTGTGATCTCCCCTTTGATGACATAAGAATCACGCTTTCTCAACATATTTTGAATCTTTTTTTTAGTTTCTATTATTGTGAATTTATTTTATTTAATGACATGTAAGTTTTAATATTATTGAATTTAATACAAAATTGTTGAACCGAAATATTATGAATATGCATAAAGTTGGTGTATCTTTTTTATTTTTCAATTAATTAAAATTTATTTTTTAGTTTCAATTATTTTAATATAAGAATTAATGATCCTCCAATTCATTCTTATACCATTGAATATTTTGTCACTTTTAAGGACACTGTGAAGAATATTTCATATTTAGATCACTACTAGAAATTTAGGCTTTAGAGCCCCCTAGTATGGGTGACCGCCTCTGGCTATGCAAGCCTGAAAAAAAAATTACCCACCTTCTGCACTCTCTCCCATGTGCACTTTCTCTCTTTTCAAACCCTACGATGTCCTTCCTCTCCCTTTCCATACCTGCATCCTCCCCTAAATAACCCCCATCGCTCGTCTTATCCCTAGCCTCACTGTGTTACTCCTGTTGCCCTCCGGCTCCCTCTCCCTCCCTGACTCCCCTCCCCATCTCCACCTCCACCGCCCTCACCCCGACTCCCTTTACTCACACATCACCCATCACCACAACTAACCCAGAGCCACATGCCGCGCATTTTCCCTAACCACCGCCTCTTCCTTGCATCTAGTGGTTCCTCAAACTCCTCCTCTAAATTCAATTGGTTCTATATTTTTTACACCATCAGATAATCGATATTTTCTGTTATAGTGTTTTGATTTTGGGTACATTCATCCCTCAAATTGGAAAAAGGAAATACATTTTCTAAAATCGAATAAAAAATAAGAGACAAAAGAGACACACACACACATGTCGAATAATGAATGAAACTAAGAAATAATAAAATCATTGCTTTAGAATTTATAGATTTATATTGGAACATCTATTAAAATTAATCCTTACTTCATTAAAATGTACCCACAACTAGTCTCATACAAAATTTCTTATCAAACATCTTACATATTTGGTTTCAAAACCATAAGAACCCTAATGGTTTTTCCAGGTGATCCATAGGAATGATGTCAGCTATTTATTGGGAGTTTATAGGTAATGGGTTAGTTTTAAATTGTCCCTTATACAGGTTTTAATGAATATATCTATTTTCTATTTTGGGTTCCCAAAAAACAAATTTCCTTATCAATAATGTTAAAATTACATCTTGGAAAATCAATTTCAAAAAATAGTAAATAAAAGATATTTTTTTGATTGATGAGAGGAAAGGGTTTTTCTGCAAAACTCTATTATTTCAACTACAAAAAATACCCAAGATATTGTTAGTATATATCTTTTTGTTTATTATGATTTTTATCATTCCAAATTATAATTTTATTTTTTAATGTATTTATTTTAAAAAAATCTATTTCTGTATATCTTATAAAAAAAACATTTTTTTTGAATAAAGATTTCATTTTCATGGTCAGTTTGAAATATTTATTTTAATAGATATTTTCAATACGAACCCTCAATGATTTATTTTGGAAACCATTATTTTTTCTGAAAGTATTGTTTACTTTCCATGATGATGCACTTATGGGTTGATATTTAATGATGTTTATGGATTTAAAATAAATTTTTTTAAATTAGAATACATAAATTTACAAACAATTTATTATGATAATTTCATTTCTTGAATTTTTTATACATTCATGCTTATAATCTATTATTTGGTGGGTGATTCTATAGAGATTTTGGGAAAAAAATTCATATTGAACAATAGTATGAATAAAGTTGTGTTGATTTTTGTTATAGATGAACAAGGGCTATTGATAATGAAACATATAATTTTAGAATTTGGTTTTCTTATATAATGTCCCAGATGATACATGGTGATAGGATAATTTACTAGTTGACCTTTAACCCTGTTTACCTTGTGGGTTATTTTTTATTAGTGAAGAAATGACTATGTGCTACCAATTTTCTGCTTATTAATTATGCATGTCTGGTGTTGACTTGGTTGTTTTCCTTTTGGGTATAACCAATTATGCATAATGTTTTTCACAGACCCAATTTTACCTAAAGGTTTATAGAAATATATTTATCAATTTGTTGGGAGGAATTAGCTTAGTCATTAAAGTTGATAATCAAATATTGGTATTTGAGGATTTTATTCATGTACCACATAGGCATGCTAGTTATTACGTTTATGTTTCATTTTTTTGATTTAGAATTTTCCTATCTATTTTTATAGTTGTCATATGTGATGTGATTATTGTGTATCAAAATTTATGCATTGAAATTTTTTATGATATTATTGGATCTCATATTCCTTATATTCCATCTTAGAGCGTTATGTTTTTAGATACCCAATAAAATATATTTTGTTTCTTAACTGATCTAACGTCTCTGCCCATCTAATCAAATGAGTGAATTAATTCCATTATATATGGTCCATGATCTATCCAACTATATAATATGAATAACAATATAGTGAATGGAACCAATGATCAAGTGTATAGGTGGAGAATCTAATAAGTTGGTATGGGTAGATAATTCATTAACATACCCAACCAGTTTAACTTCACAATTAAATAACATTGAGTGAAAATAGTTTAATAAAAAGAAATATATATTCAAATATGAAGGGAAATATCTATATAAATATCTACTTTAAATCAACATTGTCATTTTCCTACATTAAATAGAGTAAATAAATTTAAATGGAGGAAAACATAGGTAAAAAATGAAAATGAAATTACAATAAAAAATATAGGTAGTCTAAATTTATAAAATATTTTTTTTTCTAATGCATTATCTTAAATTTATATGATTCATTATATACCTCTGTTATTATGGGATTTGGTGGAATTTATCACCTCCTCCTCTTTCCTTGAATAGCATCCCTATGACTTTTCTATTAAGGCGTTACATAATTTAGTTATGAAACATTCATGGAGACTAATTTTTTCTCATATGTGTGTGTATGTAAGAAACATTTTGACATTACCTCATCAATTGCCTTAGAATATTTCTTTGATAGCATGGATCAACCATATTTAGGAATCCTTCCTCTTATAGAATCATCAAGGAGGTACTGAAGTCTTTGGTTAAATGATTTGTGATAGATATGACATATTTAGAAGAATTATGTATAGTTTTTGATATATTAAATCATATTATAGATATAGATTATGTTCAATGTAATTATCATATTTTCTCCCCTAATTTGTAGATATCAAAATCAAAAGTAGGTATTTCTTAAGAATCATGGGAAACAACTTTTTTATGTCACCCCCTATAATAAATTTATAATTAGTGAAATTGATATTTCATAGTTGGAAATATAATTTTTTCTTCAGTTTAAATTTTCCTATTGTCACTAATTTCAACATCCATATCTCTATATACAAATAATCGTAATTTATTTTTGATATCACCATGTCCTCAAATAGAGTGTGCCACCAATTAGAACAACCCGTTTTATTTAAAATATCTATATAATATCCTTTACTTCACTACACATGAAAAATAAAAAAACACAAAATTAATCTACATCAATAAAAAAATTATTCAAAATAATAAATCTAATGTGTTCTTATATTAATCTCACCTAACATTTTACTCTCATAAATCACCAATTAATCAATTTTTTGGTAAACCACTACTAGAGGATAATGGATATTTAATTAAAACCTCAACCAATGAAGTTACCAACCCAAATTAAATTTTAATTACATGTAAATTTATAAATATTTAGTGATTCTTTGATGATAACCAATGTATAAATCCCTTGACTACCAATTTATTTTAATAAATCTGAATATTTAATTAATGTTATTTCATTTTCCTATCATAGTTTCCTTTTATTTTATATATTCATTATATCAACTTTTTGTTTTTGTTAAAAATATTTGTTTTATCCGAACATATTTTATAAGAACCACTCTGTAAAATATTTAGTCATGTACCAAAGATGAATTAAAAAATATATAATTAATTAAATATAATGCAATGATCATGTCATTTGTGAATTGTGTTTTTGTTTTTGGTGAGTATGAATTGAAGTCCACATTAAATTGGTTATTACTTATTTTAAATATATTTTGTGATATCAAATTCTAAAAATACAAGCAATATTAAGTCTTGTGTAAATGTTACTGCTTCTTATATAGATACAAATATGGATAAGAGATGGACTGGACTTCCAAATAGAATGTATAGCTAATATTTTGAAGTCATTATAATTTTTTTTGATTTAATTAGAGGATATCAAAGTGCCTATATTAGTTGTCAGTGTAAAAAATGTTAAAACAGATATCAATTCATATGAGATACTGTGTGGGGGCACCAATTCTTTGAATGGGTGTCTAAACAAGTATAAGATTTGGACTCATCATGGGGAAGAATATATTCATTTTCATCATACATAAATATTTTATATGGATGTTTAAGTGATCATGGATGATCTTATCAATGAAATTCATTTTTAAATGGTACATGGGCTAGCTCTTAATGGCATTAACATCCAGAATGTTGTGACTAGTGAGATAAATTTGTGCTCTATTTTAGATCAGGTATCATTAAATCATTGGGAAATACTTGAAGATTTGAAAAAATTATATTATTGGTTTACATATTATATTAAATTTTAATTTATTGTAGAGTTTATTCACATGAATTCAATGCATTAATAGTTAGACACATCATTCTACATGTTATTGGTGTTATTGAAAAAAGTACTTCCTGTTGATGCTAAGATTTTTGAGTCGTATTATTATGCTTGTAAGTTGAAAGAGAGCATAGGTTTCACATATAGAAATATAGATGCATGTTAAAGCAGATTTATAATTTTTAGAAGCAAACTATTCATTTGGATAATTGTATGGTATGTTACTATGGAAAGATGAAAGGGGATGTCACACTAATCAGTGTCGGACTATGAAATACGGGAAACCGATTTCCATAAATAAAATCAGTTACTTTCCATGGAATCCAAGGATGAAAATATTATTTATTTTATATATATATTATTTATTAATGAGACATAGTGTGAAAATAAATAAGGAATGTGATATGATAACCCACCTGGAAGACTCTTTTACATGGAATGATTTTGATCTGAGATGCCCGAAATTTTCTAAAGATAGTCGTAATGTACAATTGGGATTGTAAGTTTATGGTTTCAATACATTATGGTATATAGTCAGATCAACTCATAACACATGGCATGTGGTGTTGGTTCCATATAATCTTCCTTTGTGGCATTGTATGAAACAACAATTCCTATTACCATCCACTCTCATTGATGGACCTAGAAGTTCGGGGTAATAGATGGATGTTTACCTTCATCCATTTATTGATGAGTTAAATGAATTTTCAAGAAATGGTGTGATGAATTACGAATGTGAAGAAAATGAATTGTTCAAACTGTAGGCTACTTTATTGTGGAAAATCAATTACTTCCCAGCTTATTCTATTTTTTCAAGTTGGAGTAAGAAAGGGGAATTTGTTTCCCATATTGTAATAAATTTAAAATTCGACATGGATTAAGCATTGTAAAACATGGACATACATAGTTCATAGAAATTTTCATACCCAAGCGCACATGTTGAGAAAGAATAGAGTGGCATTTGATGGTTCTATAAAATTCAACCCATCACCAAAGGTCATGAATGGAGTAGAAATAGTATCATATATTGAGCAAGAAAATATCCACATGGTATCTAAATTTCCAGATTTAGTGGGTCATCCATTACCTAATCAGGGTCATATAGGTAGGCAGTAAATTCATAGTTGAAAGAAGAAAATTATTTTTTAATGACCCTTACTAGAAAACTAACATGCTAAGTCACAATCTTGATTTCATTCAAACTGAAAAAAAATGTATGTGATAATATATTTTGGACCATTTTCAGTGTTAGGGGAAAATAATTGTATCATGTAAATGAACGGCGTGATTTAGAAGAAATGGGTTTAAGGAAACCATTGCATTTACACTTGGGTGTGGGAAATAAATAATACATACCTACTTCACAGTATACGTAGAGAAAAAAAGAGAAAGATAATTTTATTTATATTTTTAATATGATCAAGGTCCCTAATGGTTATTCATAGGATATTTCCAATCACATGAACTTGATGACCACAACATTATATGGGTGAAAAGTTATAACAGTCACAAAATACATCATTAGTTGATTCTAATCACAATTTGTGACTTTTTATCACCTAGTGTAATTCCACCATTGATTAAGATGAGTAATTAAATTATACAGCTTTGTTTGAGAAATCGACGAATGGGTGATTTAAAAATTTTGTTTGACAGAATTGTACTTGCTTTGTCACATGGAAAAACTATTTCACCCTCATTTTCCAATGTTATGGTTCACTCTATAGTTCACCTAACTGAATAAGTAATGATTTCTAGTCTAGTGAAATTCAGGTGGATGTATCATGTTGAGAACAATCCGAATACATTGAAATTGTTGAAACGTAATAGAGCTCATCTAGAGGAATCAATAGACAATGTTTATTTGATGGATGAGTGTACAAAATTTTGTGCAGAATATCGTATGGTTCTTGAAAAAAAAATAGATTATCCCCCTTGAATTCTTGATGGTCTAGTTGGTGAAGGAACTATGTTTTATATGAAAAACATCAGGAGGATACAAGATCATTGACATAACATGTTCAATACCCAATCAGATGCATGATTGATGCAATAAGTGTCTTATAACTTTTACTATTTAACTTTTACATGTTTTTTTCATATATAAATTTTATCATTAAAACATGGCATTCTCATTTCTAGGAAACACATGAATGATCTAAAAAAAGAGATTTCTCGTGCGAGTTATTATCAAATTCAACAATCCCATATAGATAATTTCGTGATTGGTTCTAGGATTTTGTACCTATAAATTAATTTTCATTATGATTAAAGTATAATAGTAATTTAATCATATATATCTTTTTATATAAATTGATGAAATATATAGGTCCATAACATGTGGGTGTTTGGTGACCCTACACTAACTAAAAAATTTAACCAACTAGCCGAGGGTCCATCTGTAACAGCTCATCATTATAAATCTCTTGAAGATAATGAATTTTGGTTTTATTAAAGATGTCGATGATAAATGAGCAACACAAAAAAGTGGAATTGGCAGTCTATCTATTGATTATAGTTATTAATATGGTCAATTGAATGACATAATTGAAGTTGTATATGAACAAGGGTTGAAATACATATTGTTAAACTATAATTTCGTATAACTAATAAGTGGAAGTAAATTACATCAATATTAGTTTACGTTGGGGAATTTTAATTGTATTTTATTAAGAGATGAATGATTTAGTAACAAACCTTTCATTTTAAAATCACAAGAAGAACTTGTTTTCTTTGTTACATTACCATCTAATCATAATTGGAAAGTTGCTATAAAAATTTCAAGGTGATGGGTGTTATTAACTGAATGATATGAACCAAAGATTGTTTCATTTTTTTTATAATATATTAATCAACACATTGTAGTTCTTTGTCAATAAGATATTCATTGGGATAGAGAGACCACTAAAGGAGAAATGATTTATTTGAATGTTTAATCAAAGGTATTATTTTTCCCTCTCTCGGTATAAATCCTTTTTTTAAATTTTTTTACTTTTTATGAACAGTTTAACTTTTTTTTGAATTTGATATTTTTATATTTAATATATACATGCATGAAAAATGACAGAAATTAGAGTTAAAATAATTAAATGAATTATTTATCAGAAAAATATAAAAACATAAATTCATACTGTGGAAATAGTGGGTTCCCTAGACCCAACTATGCAGTACTTTTGATTACCATATCATGTGTATAGTAAGTTATACATGATGGTATCTTACCGTTATAGTGTAGACCTTTCTGCATCCACTATTATAATGGTAATTTCTAGAGGTTAATTTTCACGTCAAAAGGTTATATCAGATCTCATGTTATAATAAGAACCCCAAGATACAATGACATTGATCATAAAATATATATTCTATAGTATAGATACATCTTACTGACTGGACACAGCAGATGTTTGACCATCAGATGTTAGGGGATCATAATCATTGAGTCTTATTCTCAAGAAGTTCGTACTTGGTGATATATAGTTATGAGATCATGAGGACAAACCCACTAATAGGAACACCACAAGTTTTGGGTGTCATTGGTTGTTTCTATCTATGGACATGTGTATTGGTCTTCTGACTTGATACCATTACCAATGCGTACTATTTGATTACGTACTTTGATGCAAGTTGAAAACCATGGAAATGAAGTTCTGGTGAGGTAGTTTGTGTTGGCTGGGTCATTGGTGGTATGACATTGGATGAATGGTCAAGAAAGGATTTGTTGCTTCCATGTTCAGGAAGTTGTTTATATTAGGTGTAACGACCCGAAATTTTGAATAAATCGTATTTCCTAATTTTATGTGTTATTTTATTTTATTTTTATACTCAACAAAAATGTTTCATTTGATAACATGAGTATAATTAAAATGAGACTGTTGGGTTTTGACTGTTATATGACCATTGGTCAATATGACCACTGGAAACTAAACGTTTTGATTATTGTCTCTAAATATAAGTAATCTTGGTTAATTAATATAGAAAGAAGATTCGATGGCCTCACCCAGTAGTCTTGGACCGATCGAAGCCCATCTAACAGAACTTGGGAAGGAGGTAGCACCACTAGGCTTTGCTCTGGACCAAACACAAGCTGAACTTCATCGTGTGAAGCTATAATGGGATCGCCTTCGCGAGAAGTTCAAACTGATAGAAATTACTACTCGTGCGATGTTGTCAAGCCTCCCTCGGATTCTCTCACCTTAGCACACCTTACACTTAGTTCCTATGATGGTGTGATAAGGGGCTATGTAAGGAGACCGTAACTACCTTGTTTAATCCTTTGTTTTAAATAAAAATTTGGATTTCTTCTTATAATGATGTTTATGACTTTTCAAATGTCCGGATAAATATAGTATGCATATTTTTGGTGAATTTTAGAGAAAGGATATTTTAAAAAATGTTTATGTAAACCTTAAATAATTAAAAATGTGTAATGATTTTCAAAAAAATGGTCTTCTACAATTATGTTCAGTATGAAATTTAGAGTCTAATAAGATCAACTAAATTTTTGATGAATAGTAAATTATGAATAGTGATTTTATGCTTAGGATTAGTAATGTGAACAAATGGATTAGTAATCTCACTTAAATAAAGTATTAATATAATCTAGGCACCTTGATTAAGTAATGTGATTCAATAAAATGGTTAAATAACGGTTTCATAAATTATTATTCAAGTATTAGTTTTTTCGGGTGAATAGTTTTTTTTTAATTAAAAATTAAATTAAAAATTAAATTAAAAATATTTAGAAAATTATTTTTATAAAATGGATTTCATTTTTAAACTCAGAGCATCAATATTATGTTAAGGTAATTTTTGGGGATTTTTCTGAAAAAAATGAATTTTCGATGAATAGTGTATTTATTTAAAAAATAAATTAAAAATATTTAGAAAATTATTTTTATAAAATGGAGTTTATTTTTGAAATCAAAGCATTGATATTTGGTTAAGGTGAAATTTTGGGATTTTTCTGAGAAAGTTGAATTTTCAGTGAATAGTAAAAATACAGTTTTAGGGTTTCGGTATGTTTAATGACATCATAACTGTGTCATGATGATTTCATGAGATATTTTATGGATTGGCCGACCAAAGGTGATGAATTATTGTATAGGGGGCCCCATGTGGCCTAACTTCATGGGAAATATCTTGGGAGAGCACATGGTTTTGAGAAACCCACTTATGAGGTGTCCCTTTGCCATTAATGCCTTGTCCCCTCACTTTCCCTATAAATACCAAGCCATTATCTCATCCTTTGGACTCCAAAATCATTCTCAACGAAGTTATGATCTCCTTACCTCCCAAAGAGTCCTCTCAAGGTGCCCCCAAGCCCTCAAGGTCCCAACCTTTGAGTTTTAAGAGTTACGTTTTAAGGTAAGGGATCTGACCCCCTCTCTTTTCAAGTGATCTATTTTTTGTCATTTCTTTTATGATCCATGTTCTTATGTTGGATGATGTTCTTTTATATTCATTATAATTTCCTTTTTATGTTCATATTATGAGAGACCCCCTCTTACTTTCATCCTTTCATTTTATGAAAGTTTAAGTAGTGTCGTTAGGCTGCTGAAATTTTTGTAACGGATTCTTCCTCCCTTCTCTTTTTTTCAAGATCTATTTTCATGTAAAGTATTTCAAGTTCCTTTTTATTATGTTGAGGTATGATATCTATATCTATCATACTGATCTTTTATGATCATATGATGAGATACCCCATTTGATCTCTTCAATTCAATATTTTGAAGTTTTAAGTGGCGTCGTTAGGCTGCCGAATTTTTAAGTGGTTCTTTCACCCTTCTCATTTTGAAGTTCTACTTTCATGTCAAGTCTTTCAAGTTCTTTTTTATTATGTTGTATTATGATCTCTATATCTATCATACTGAAATCTTATGTTCATATGATGAGAGACCCTATTTGATCTCTTCAATTCAGTATTTTGAAGTTTTAAGTGGCGCCGTTAGGCTGCCGAATTTTAAGGGATTCATTCACCTTTCTCATTTTTCAAAGTTATACTTTCATGTCAAGTATTTCAAGTTCCTTTTTATTTTTTTTGGGTATGATCTCTAAATCTATCATACTGATATTTTATGTTCATATGATGAGAGACCCTATTTGATCTCGTCAATTCATTTTTTGATGTTTAAGTGACGCCGTTAGGCTGCCGAATTTTCATAAGAGATATCTTATTTTTTTCTTCCTTTCATGTTCTTCATTTCATATGGTAAATCTTTCAAATTTCATTACCATGTTCATATATCCTTCATATTCTATCCCTATACTGTTTTATGGGTCATTTATGAATGTTTGACCCATGTCCCCTCTCTTTTCAATGTTTTCTAAAACCCCGAAATGTAGCTGTTATGCTGCAGAATTTTCGTGTCAAAATGTATCTCTCTTTTCTCAAAATTATTTTGTGTTATTAAGTGAATACTCAAAGATATTATTTCTACATGGGGTATTCACATATATATCAAAATGTTCTATTTTAAATTCTGGGATTTACATACATGAAACCCGCTTTCCCTTTCTGTGGGTTTAAAGTGACATAAAGATCATGTCTTTAAAGCAGTTTTTAAAACGTTATGATTATGAAATGAAACCCATTTCTTTTATGATATATGGGTTGTTTATGAAATTATTTATGATTATATATGTGGCTCACATGATAATAAATACATGTCAAGGGTGCTCCCAGATAGCGCTCCAATGCATTGGGTAAAGACTTAATCTTTAGAGATGACCTTGTAGACTGATACCTTGGTGAATAACCTTGGTAATTTTTAATGACACCTTGGGGATGGACCTTGGTGAAACGAAATGATTGTCAATATTAAATGTTTTAGCCACATATTTAAGTTATGAAAAATGTTATTTTTATTATGATATATCTCATGATTTCTTTCTCATGCCTTAAAGTTCTTTTCATGACCTTATTGAAGTATCTCAAGTTCACATGTAAAATGTTTCTCTTGTTTCCCTTACTGGGCCTTTTGCTCACCCTTTATTTTGATGTTTGTACCCAGGTTATGAGATGAAGTAATGAACCTAGGATGAACATGAAGAGAAGTCTTTCAAGTGTTTAAGAAGAATGTTTTATGTTTTCATGTTTTAAGTTCCTGGTTTCCAAGACACTAAACCTTAAAGATCCTCGGTTTTGTAAAATGTAATGAAATTTTATGTGATAAAAAGGCGGGATGCTATAGTTGGTATCAAAGGATGGTTTAGTTATTTGTGGAAATTAGGATATGAAAACTTTAGGAAGAAGCCTATAGAAAAGTTTATATATAGGAAATATTCCTGGTATTTTGGTGAGTATTGAGTAATGGTTTGCCAAGAAAATACATCCCTGTTTGGATACGAGCAGGTAGAGGTGGCTCTGGCACAGATGTACATAGGGGTAAAACCCAAAAACACCACTTTGAGCCTGACTCAAATGGGAACTGGTACATGACAACGGGCCTTGCTACACTCTTGGTTACGACACTCCTGGGGGATATGCTTTGGTAAATTCATAAGCTTAGTATGAACCATTGTTAAAGGAACAAAGATAAAATAAAATAAATATTCACATAAGAATATATGATCATGGATAACCTAGATGGGAACCTAGGGGATCGCAAGTTAGGGTATACTTTTCTTCTACAAGTTATCCTTATATGCTTTAATTTCCTTTTCATGATTATTGGCTAAGTATTTAAGCCCCTAATTATACTTTCTCTTCTTAGTTAATGGTGGGAAATGGAAGAACATGTCCCAACAACCAATGTGATAGGAAATGCGATGATTTCCATATTAATATGACAGAGATGATTAGGTGATTAAAAGATGATTATTATTTTGGAAGACGTTCACTATTTTGGGGACCCTATATGATCGAGGTAAATATATTACTACGGTATTTTCATTGAGGAGTAAGGTTGACTTATATTTTAAAGAATCGATGAATTTAAGGTCGACTTATAGTAATTTAGGTTACTTATGGGAATGATTAACCTATCTTGGGTAAAATATGTTTAGGTTAGCTACTTTTTTATAAGATGTTAGGAGTGGTTGATGTTGTTTGGAAATGAACAATGAAGTTTATTTTGGAAGACTATGTTATCAAATCCTTCTTGTATTTGGGTTTAAATCTTAGTTTGGTTTATTTTGAGGAATTTTAAGGACCGTTATTTATGGAATGTCCTATGATGAACTTTGGGTAGTACCATGGAACTTTGAATATTTAAAAGTAGTTTCCATTCCTATGGGATTCTTTCTTTTTGAAGAGTTGTTTTACCTTAACCTTTCTGTTTTTGGGATAATGTTTAAAGATAGAAGAAATAGATAGTTAATCTTTTGTGGATTATGTGATTCTCTAGAAGATGATTATTGTGATTTTGATGAGACCAAGTGTTTTTGTATTCTCATCATTTGGAGAAAAGATTAGTTTTGGTAGAGACTTATCAAAGGATGAAACTCTACTTGAAGGTAGGTATATTTTCTTATGTTTTTGTTCTATGTAGTAAATGAATCCCTCAAAATTATGAAAAGGAACGTAAAACAAAAACATTGTTGGTTTACGTTTCTTACTAGGTAATCAAAGACCGTTTACACACATCATAAGTTTGGGATTTTCTTATGGTTAACTTTCTCCTAATCATGTTTTCTATCACTCTCCCCTAGAACTTGACCCGTTGTTTTTCTTCCATATCCATGTTTTCCTCCATGGAATCCTAGTATGGGTTAACTCGGGTGACCTCTGTACTTCCCTTTCTTTCTTTTAAAGTAATAGTTTTACTGACTCCTTTTCCGATGTGGGACTTTCAATAAAATTTCAAAACCCAATTTTAAAAATTGCGAGGATGCAATTTCTTAAGGGGGAAAGATTGTAACAACCCGAAATTTTGAATAAATCTTGTTTCCTAATTTTATGTGTTATTTTATTTTATTTTTATACTCAAAAAAAATGTTTCATTTGATAACATGAGTATAATTAAAATGAAACCGTTGGGTTTTGACTGTTATATGACCATTGGTCAATATGACCGCTGGAAACTTTCGTTTTGATTATTGAATCTAAATACAAGTAATCTTGGTTAATTAATATAGAAAGAAGATTCGATGGCCTCACCCAGTAGTCTTGGACTGATCGAAGCTCATCTAACAGAACTTGGGTTGGAGGTAGCACCACTGGGCTTTTCTCTGGACCAAACCCAAGTTGAACATCATCGTGTGAAGCTAGAACGGGATCATCTTCGCGAGAAGTTCAAACTGATAGAAATTACTACTCGTGCGATGTTGGCTGAGCCTCTCTCGGATTCTCTCACCTTAGCACACCTTACACTTATGTCCTATGATGGTGTGATAAGGGGCTATGTAAGGAGACCATAACTACCTTGTGTAATCCTTTGTTTTAAATAAAAATTGGGATTTCTTCTTATAATGATGTTTATGACTTTTCAAATGTCCGGATAAATATAGTATGCATATTTTTGGTGAATTTTAGAGAAAGGATATTTTAAAAAATCTTTATGTAAACCTTAAATAATTAAAAATGTGTAATGATTTTCAAAAAATGGTCTTCTACAATTATGTTCAGTACAAAATTTAGAGTCTAATAAGATCAACTTAATTTTTGATGAATAGTAAATTATGAATAGTGATTTTATGCTTAGGATTAGTAATGTGACCAAATGAATTAGTAATCTCACTTAATGAAAGTATTAATATAATCTAGGCACCTTGATTAAGTAATGTGATTCAATAAAATGGTTAAATAACGGTTTCATAAATTATTATTCAAGTATTAGTTTTTTCAGGTGAATAGTGTTTTTTAATTAAAAATTAAATTAAAAATATTTATAAAATTATTTTTATAAAATGGATTTCATTTTTGAACTCAGAGCATCGATATTATGTTAAAGTAATTTTTGGGGATTTTTCTGAAAAAAAATGAATTTTCGGTGAATAGTGTATTTATTTAAAAAATAAATTAAAAATATTTAGAAGATTATTTTTATAAAATGGAGTTAATTTTTGAAATCAGAGCATTGATATTTGGTTAGGGTGAAATTTTGGGATTTTTCTGAGAAAGTTGAATTTTCAGTGAATAGTAAAAATACAGTTTTAGGGTTTCGGTATGTTTAATGACATCATAACTGTGTCATGATGATGTCATGAGATATTTTATGGGTTTTCTGACCAAAGGTGATGAATTATTGTATGGGGGGCCCCATGTGGCCTAACTTCATGGGAAATATCTTGGGAGAGCACATGGTTTTGAGAAACTCACTTATGAGGTGTCCCTTGGCCATTAATGCCTTGTCCCCTCACTTTCCCTATAAATACCAAGCCATTCTCTCATCCTTTGGACTCCAAAATCATTCTCAACGAAGTTCTGGTCTCCTTACCTCCCAAAGAGTTATCTCAAGGTGCCCCCAAGCCCTCAAGGTCCCAACCTTTGAGTTTTAAGAGTTACGTTTTAAGGTAAGGGGTCTGACCCCCTCTCTTTCTTTTCAAGTGATCTCTTTTATGTCATTTCTTTTATGATCCATGTTATTATGTTGGAGGATTTTATTTTATATTCATTATACTGTCCTTTTTATGTTCATATGATGAGAGACCCCCTTTTACTCTCATCATTTCATTTTATGAAAGTTTAAGTGGCACCGTTAGGCTGCCGAAATTTTTGTAACGGATTCTTTCTCCCTTCTCTTTTTTTCAAGATCTATTTTCATGTAAAGTCTTTCAAGTTCCTTTTTATTATGTTGGGGTATGATCTCTATATCTATCATACTGATCTTTTATGATCATATGATGAGAGACCCCATTTGATCTCTTCAATTCAGTATTTTGAAGTTATAAGTGGCGTCGTTAGGCTGCCGAATTTTTAAGTGGTTCTTTCACCCTTCTCGTTTTGAAGTTTTACTTTCATGTCAAGTCTTTAAAGTTCCTTTTTATTATGTTGGAGTATGATCTCTATATCTATCATACTAAACTCTTATGTTCATATGATAAGAGACCCTATTTGATCTCTTCAATTCAGTATTTTGAAGTTTTAAGTGGCGTCGTTAGGCTACCGAATTTTAAGGGATTCGTTCACCTTTCTCATTTTTTAAAGTTCTACTTTCATGTCAAGTATTTCAAGTTCCTTTTTATTTTGTTGTGGTATGATCTCTAAATCTATCATACTGATATTTTATGTTCATGTGATGAGAGACCCTATTTGATCTCGTCAATTCATTTTTTGATGTTTAAGTGACGTCGTTAGGCTGTCGAATTTTCATAAGAGAAATCTTCTTTTTGTCTTCCTTTTATGTTCTTCATTTCATATGGTACATCTTTCAAATTTCATTACCATGTTCATATATCCTTCATATTCTATCCCTCTACTGTTTTATGGGTCATTTATGAATGTTTGACCCATGTCCCCTCTCTTTTCAATGTTTTCTAAAACCCTGAAACGTAGCCGTTATGCTGCAGAATTTTCGTCTCAAAATGTCTCTCTCTTTTCTCAAAATTATTTTGTGTTATTAAGTGAATACTCAAAGCTCTTATTTCTATAGGGGGTATTCACATATATATCAAAATGGTCTATTTTAAATTCTGGGATTTACATACATGAAACCCGTTTTCCCTTTCTGTGGGTTTAAAGTGACATAAAGATCATGTCTTTAAAGCAGTTTTTAAAACGTTATGATTATGAAATGAAACCCATTTCTTTTATGCTATATGTGTTGTTTATGAAAGGATTTATGATGATATATGTGGCTCACATGATAATAAAGAAATGTCAAGGGTGCGCCCAGATAGCGCTCCAATGCATTGGGTAAAGACTTAATCTCTAGAGATGACCTTTTAGACTGATACCTTGGTGAATAACCTTGGTAATTTTTAATGACAGCTTGGGAATGGACCTTGGTGAAACGAAATGATTGTCAATATTAAATATTGTAGCCACATCTTCAAGTTAGGAAAAATGTTATTTTTATTATGATATATCTCATGATTTCTTTCTCATGCCTTAAAGTTCTTTTCATGACCTTATTGAAGTATCTCAAGTTCACATGTAAAATGTTTCTCTTGTTTCCCTTACTGGGCCTTCTGCTCACCCTTTCTTTTGAAGTATGTCATCTGGTTATGAGATGCAGTAATGAACCTAGGATGAACATGAGGAGAATCCTTTAAAGTGTTTAAGAAGAATGTTTTATGTTTTCATGTTTTAAGTTCCTGGTTTCCAAGACACTAAACCTTAAAGATCCTCGGTTTTGTAAAATGTAATGAAAGTTATGTGATAAAAAAGGCGGGATGCCATATTAGGCCCGGTTGATCATGATGGTGCTGCCTTCATAAGCCTTTGGCCAAAAGAGTATAAAGGAAAATTCATCTAGATAGATCAACAAATAATAAAGTAAGAAAAGGACGATGACACAAGTGTGCCTCCTGCTTTATGAGATATTTAATGACATATAGATTATAGTACACAGTCAGTGTTCGTAGGATGGTAGTCATTGATATGACTATCTTTATCTCTTTAGGGGCCATTATGGGTTGTTAGAATCCACTATTGGTCTATGGATTTTATTCACTGCTATCGAGATAAGGGCCTAGAGGGTCACACACAATAGCATATTCAAGGATCCTTCCTATTGAGTTGAATTGGTATATGGACATAGTGGGCCCCGTCACGGGGGCTGAGTGTTGTCCAAAGTATTGATCGCCAAAAGAATTAAATAAATTCATTAATACTAAAGTTATGAATATTTGGGATTGAATTTGTTTAATGTATTTACATGTTTAGTAAATACGAGATAGTATTAATCGAATGAATATTAAATTCAAGGATCGTTTAATATTAAGTGGGATAGCAAGTCAAGTTAAATGACTCGGTTTTATCACGTAATATATTTTATATATATTAAAATTACATGATAAAATAATAAATAATATTGGCATAGTTTAGTCCGTCAAAATTATTTATTTAAGTGGACGTTGAAATAAACGGGGGACGGGGAACCCAACCGGGTATTTCTCAACTCCACTGTATATATAAGAGGAGGATCTCTCTTATGTTGTGTCAATCACTATTCTTTCATTCATGGGATGAAAATTGAGAGTCGCTCTCTCCTCCTGCTTCATAGAGAGAGAAACTTTTCATCCAAGAGTTCTGATCAAGTTCTTCCTCAAGCATCTAAGAGATCTCGATGCGGTGATCGTTGGGACGACGAAAGCATCGTCGAATCGCTGCGCTAGCACCCATAGTTTGATGATCGACGTTCTAGTGGATTTTTGGAGTGCGTGTAGACGATCTAGAGGGATCCTACTTTGGATCCTTTAAGTGACGATCACCATCGACTAGTTGCAGTCGATCGCGACTTCGGATTTGAAATGGGTACGTTTTTATTTTAGTTTTGTGCTCCTTATGATTTACGCAAGATCCTCAGACTTTTCCGGGGCTTCGATAGTCGGCGACGACAACTTCAGTCATCCCGCCGATGAAAATTTTAAAATCCCCGACCCGCCGGCTTCCACTGCGGGCCTTTGAACCTAACAGTGTTATCAGAGCGATCGCGCAGATTTTCTGATCCTAGAAGATTAAAATTGCATTCAAATTAAGTAGAGGGTTTAAAGGCGTTCCAAACGATTTGAACCGCACGTCGATCCGATGCCGAATGACCAAGTTATAGTCAGTTTAATTTTTTCAGATTGGATAGAATATGCGGTTTGATATTGAGTTATAATTTTTTATTTCATATTTTTGAATCGATTAAGTTTCAATCGGTTCATAGGAAATAAAATTTATTGTGCAAATTGTAAATTTAACAATTTAGTAATTCACATAATTTTTTTTATAATTATAATAATATTTATTTTTTTATAATAATAATATAATAATAATAAATAATTATTTCATTATAATAATTTTATTATTATTATATTAAAAGGAAAGTAGCCTTTAGAATTGTTTATGGAAAACACATAAAAGATTTAATTAGGTGACCTTGACTCATAAAAAAATTGAGGTGTGGAATAGATTTAAAAAGAAGTCTATAAAAAAAGACTTCCAAAGAAGTCTTAAACAAAAAAACTAAACAAAGGTGGGCGGTGGGGTGGCTCGTGGAAAATCAAAGCTGAAAAAAACAAATTAAAAAAAGGGGGTCTGGCGGACCCCCTGTCTTCCCCGCACGGTGCACCAGAGGCCGGCGCACCAGCCTCCGCATGCCGCCGCTGGAGCCCCTGATCGCCTCATGGTCTCGCCGCACACAGGGCCGCCCACTACAGCGTTGGATTCATACGGTGCACCCAGTAGCTGCCGCGGGACCTTCCACCTCCCGCTTAACCTGGTGCCGGACCGCCGGTCTACTCCTGCCCCGCTCCTCATGTAGTGCAACAGGACACCCTAGAGCCCTCCTCCGCTGCCTATGCTGTCCAGGCCGCCATCCCCTCACCCAGCAAAAGCACCACCCGAGCAGCGCAGTACAACCGCCTCCTCCTTGGAATCAGTGCCTCCTCCTGAGGGTGAGCCCAGCTCCCGGACGCCAACATGCCCCGCACAACATGCAACACACCCTAGTCAGCTCTCAGCAGACCACCAGCCCGCTTCTCTGCCTTCAGCCTCGTCTGTAGATCCCACGCGCCGCCCAGGTCTTTCCTCTCATAGGGTCGACCTTCCTCGGCATTGCAAACCAGCTTCCATCCCATGACACCTCCTCTTGGCAAGAACCTTTGTCCCGCCCTACATGCAGATCTGTGGCGCATGCAGCGACACTGATCATCCGCCTCTTGTCGGGTCTCCGAACCAGCACGTGGTAGTGCCGCTACCCTATCGACCTTTCAGAGCATAGCCCCGCTCCTCAGCTCTCAGCCGGACCTTCCAAGGCCGCCGACCTGGCCGCTGTCTGGGGTCTTGCAGCCCAACGGAGCCACATCGGGCAGGGAGGTAATCCATTATTTTGTCTGAAAATTTCTTATGCATGGCAAAATACACCCCGAAACGGTCTGAACAGATCCGCCCGACCCAGATTGGCCCTGCATGGACTGCCATGGAACTGCGTGTGTTTAGACCGACCATCATAGGCCCTACAATCGGGTTTCGGGGACCAACCATTTAAATTAATCAATGATTAATTAATTTTATTAATTTAATTTTAGTTTCTAAATTAAATTAATTAAAATTATTTTTGGTTAATTATTTTAATAGCAGGATGAAAAAATAATTCAATTTCTAAATTAAATTAAGTTAATTTTATTTAATTTTTGCAGTAAAATTTTATTAATTAGAGGACCGATAATTAATTAAATTAATTAAATTATTTAATTAATTTAATTTAATTAAATAACTCTCATACTTATTTAATGCATTTTAATTTCATCGCGCTATATTTTACCCGCATTCTGGTCTTGTGCACCAACAAGTGTATGTCGCCTTTATTTAATTAATTATTTTAACTACATGCGATGATTTTAATTAATTAAACAGACGGTCTATGCATCATCATCCATTTTCAGTAAAAATTTATAAGGACATGCGTGTCCAATCTACTTGATGTGCATTTATTCCCGAGTTCCCCTTGCCTGTGCGTGAGTAATTTGGTACTTCGGACAAAGATGGAGAATGATGCGGACCCCGCCAAGATGAGGCAGTGCACGTTGATGAAGAAGGTGCAAGAGGGCACGTGAACTCCGCCAAGACGTGACAGTACTCCAAGACATGATGTGGACCCCGCCAAGACAAGGAGAAACTTGAGGTGCGAAGCGAACATACAAGATGGGGGAATGATGCATCAAGAGTCAAGCTTCGACTTAGGTATGATGCCCCTTAGGTCATTTAGATACTCAAGACCAGTTGGGTAGTAGTTTAACCTTTATGCATTTATTTATTATTTTATGCATTTTTGAACAGTGGGAAAATACATAAAATAATAGTCAATAAAATGCATAAAGAAGAAGTGTATTTTTTTCTATTAAAGATGTCTTGTGAGCACGACAACATGGATAAAAAAGTTTAATAGAAATGGATCACATTTTTCGAGAGAAATCAATAAAACCCTCCAAGAAAATATTAAGTGATAACTGCCTTCTGTCATTTATGTTTGAAAAAAACTTGGTGTTCAGGTGCCGGTCATGCCATAGCTGAGGGTGCTCTTACTACCGCAGAGTTCTTATTAGTGTGGTGGGTCGACTTAACTAAAATTGCAGTAAAGAAATAACCATAGCTAGGTTTTTGTAATTTTAGAGGCAAGTGTTGAGTAAATCAAATTATGATTTTTTGAAGCTTGGACTTCACTCAACAGATCATGGAACTGTGAGTTAATGTGGTTGGCCAGTGAAAATCCAACCTGGGACCCTTTGAGTTGTGGCGTAGCCATAGCTTATAGACTATGAAGGGGTTCATGGATCCTTGCCACTACAATACTCAAGAGTATTCCAATTATAGTATACAGGGTTTCTAGAATTCGAAAAATAAGTGGGAGACATTTAATTATTAAATAATCAATTATGCTTAAACTTGTGATCACATTAAATTAAAATCTGATAATGTTTATTTGTAGAGAATGAAAAGCAATACCATAGTAAAACTGTGATAAATTTTGGACAATGTTAATGTCTAAACCAGCATGAAATTTGAAGTGTAGTATAGGCATTTGTGCACATTACTACCATAATGGAAATTTAAGCTGCTTATGTCCTGACATTTTAAGACACCTTTGAAAGTAAGCGTGTAAAATGCTTACAGGAGACTCATGAATCAATCATATAATAGTTTTTTCATAATGCTGTAATCATCATCTGATGTCATTTTCGGTCACTACATCATGACATGGATGATGTTACATGTAGTCTCATCTCTAAGATCCTTTTGAGGAGAAAGCAAAGCAACATTTAACTGTGATGGTCACACTCGGTTTGTGTAATGTGAAAAACAGTTCACAATCTTTCATGTCATCTCATTCTTATACCTTTTACACCCAATTACTCTAGTTTCATTTAAGGGTACAAATGAATGGTATAGAGTGAGTACTTTATTACCTTTAAGGTAAGCTTCACCAATTAATAAGAATATTAGAGATAAAGCCATCTTTTATTCTTATGGCGAATAAAGTGAATGAAAAAGAGAAAAGCCCTATGGCATTTTATTCCAAAGGCAGTGGTGAGAAACACCTAACTTATAATTGCCAAGTGATTGATTGAAGTTGAAAAAGTTGTTGAGTATAACCAAAACATTTATCTCATGTGCCCATTAGGTCATAATGAGACATTATTCCATGTTTTTGGAATAAATGTTGTTTCTGGTAACATATTCAACAAACAGTTCAGACATACTTGAATCAAAGGCAACACATTATGGATATAAAATGTAAGACCTACCCAGTTATGGAAATATAATTCTTTTTCAAGTAAAACTAAAAGTGGACGTCAAGAATACACCCAGTATGGTATTTTGGATCGGCACAGCTAAACACCTTTGGTTTTATTGACACCCTTAGTTTAGACAATGAAACCTTTAGAGATAAAGGTTTGCCACAAAGTTTCAAGGGTTTGTTCAACAAGAGAGTGTAAACTATTATAAAGGAAAGATATAGGTAAAGATACTTCAAAAGATACCTTTAAGCTATTAAGGAATGTAATAGTGAAGCAAATGTGTGGTCAGAAGATATGAGTTGCTTCGGTTCGGCATGCCGAAGAATATCTTGACTATACAATCATCGATCATGATAATGTAGAGTAGAGTAATTCCTAAACACATGTTACCTTATCTAAATCACCGTATTGATGTTCATATGGAGGATCGATGATAATGTCTTACGTGTTTAAATTGATCAAAAAAATTTATCATGGAGAAATTCCTAAACGCAAATTTTATACATCAATTTTTAGAAACTTCTGTTATATTTTATGATATGCTTGGAAAATAACGGCATAAACCCATAACAAATATGCCAACTAAAATGAAAAATGGATCATAGTATGATGAAAATCCATTATTTCATAGATAATGTGTTAGGATGCAAAGAGTTTCTTAAGATATAAACAAACATGCATCAATATGAACACATGGTGCATTTAAGTAATTATCCTAATAGTTTCTTAGGATATTACATAAATCCCTAAGATAGAAAAGATGTAGTCAAACATTAGACTACATTTCTATATAAGGTTGCACATCTCTATTAGAGATAGTGGGGGAAGAATTGACTTGGACTTAGTCAATGCTTGAGATGCACAAATGGTTGACATAGGAACAAGTTTCACAAGTTCATGGGGAAGAGGTATGTTCCAGTGACACATACTACATATGAAGGATGAAACCATCGTGATAGTTTTATATTCACCATGGTTGGTGATACATTGTTCATTAAAAATAATAAATCATACAAATATGTAGTATATAGAAATAATCAAAGATTGACAAGGTTAATTAAAATTCAATAATGGATTACATGTATCAAATTGAAAAGGGGATTATAAATTGAATATTGTGGTGGGTATTCAAATGAAATGATACATGGATGGTACTAGCTTGGTACCACTAAGGATAAATTGGTTATACCAAGTCAGTATGCCTAAATCCTTTAGAATTGTACTTATAATAGCTAACTTCTAATATCATTTTATTGTTCATTGGATATCAAGATCATCTTTCGTGGAAGGTGTCTATACGACGCAACCAGAAAGAGATGATGACATCATATGATGCCAATAAGGGTTTCAAGATACTAAAATCCAATTCTAGATTAAAGTAAGAAACAAGATATTAGAGGATTAATTATAAATGAATCTTTGCCTTGTGTCTACCAAAAGGTTAGTGGGAGAGCCAAAGTTTTCCAAGAGAAATATGTTTGGAAATATATGGAAAATAGAACATGATCTTACAGTTAGATAAGATCAGGTTAAAAGAAATTACCCAATGATTGACTTAAAGTAGAAAATTGAGTTCTAGGGAACAGGATTTACAAAGTTAGGTCCATAGGTTGCTTGGTCCTAGTCAATCTTACACATAGTGACATTTTATTGAAAAATACAAGTTGGAACAATTCAAGTTTATAATTGTTGCCAATGTCACATGGATTAATCTCTCCAGGTTAACATGTTCGGAGCATTTGAAGAGACTAATGTTATAAACTGATACCACACGCTTCAGTGATAGATCAATCACACATGTTATTTTATGTACAATAATTTATATTTCTAAAATATTCTCTATAGTAAGCAGATATCGATTATATCTAGTAGCACTGCAAGTGAAGCAGTCAAAACTATCATCTTGTACTTCGGTGAGTACAAATGATATGTGCCTGGAATATAGAGAGGAAGGCATGCTAGTTTTTTTGTGGGACACATACTAGTAATCCATAGATCAATATGATCTAGTATCATAGTTTGAGTAAGGTGATGAGTGAGTCAAGCTCATAAAATCTAGTGGTATCCATATCTACAAACACCGAGTATGTTGTAGCTTCTAAAGCAGCTAAGAAGTAGTTATCAATTGCAACAATTTGTTCCAGTTATTAGATTTGCACTTAGTGAGAAAAGTATTATCAAAATATAAATTATGATGTTCTTACTATCCAAGTTGTCATGTTATGACAATGGAAAAAAGTGATATACTCAGGGATACCTTATCTTGATAAGTTTTACTCAAGCAGATGAGGTCGCATACAACAGATATGCCATTTAGTGAAAACGTGGCAGGCCCAGCAGTTAAATCCATTACTCAGCAGAAGCATGATCTTTATCATTTGAGTAGCTAATATGTTTAGTTATCAAGTTGGCTCTAGTGAAGGTTGGAGTGTTTAAATAGTGGGTTCCCTAGACCCAACTATGCAGTACTTTTGATTACCATATCATGTGTACAGTTAGTTATACATCATGTTATCTTACCGTTATAGTGTAGAACATTCTACGTCCACTATTATAATGGGAATTTACAGAGGTTAATTATTGCGTCGAAAGGTTATAACATATCCTAGGCTATAATTAGAACCTTGAGATACAATGACATTGATCATAAATATATGTTCTATAGTCTAGATACATCTTACTAACTGGACACAGAAGATGTTTGACTATCCGGTGCTGGGGGCTCATAAGCATTGAGACTTCTTCTCATTAAGTTCTCACTTGATAATCTCTAGTTATGAGATCATGAGGAAAAACCCCTCTAATAGGAACACCACATGTTTTGGGTTTCATTGGTTGTTCCTATCTATGAACATTTGTATTGGTCTTCTGACTTGAGACCATTACTAATGAATACTATTTTATTACATACTTTGATGCAAGATGAAAACCATGGAAATGAAGTCATGGAGAGGTAGTTTGTGTTGGGTGCATCGTCGGTAGTATGACATTGGATGAATGGTCAAGAAAGGATTTTTCGCTTCCAAGTTCAGGAAGTTGAATATCTCAGGCCTGGTTTATCGGGATGGTGCTTCCTTAAAAAGTCTTTGGCCAAAGTAGTAGAAAGGAAAATCCTTCTCGATAGATTAACTAATAATAAAGTAAGAAAAGGACGATGACACAAGTGTGCGTCCTGCTTTATGAGATATTTAATGACAAAGAGATTATAACACACAGTCAGTGTTCATAGGATGGTAGTTGTTGTTATGACTATCATTATCTCTTTAGTGGCCATGATGGGTTGATAGACTCTGCTATTGGTCTGTGGATTTTAATCACTGCTATCGAGATGATGGCCTAGAGGGTCATACATAATAGAGTATTCAAGAATCCTCCCTATTCAGTTGAATAGGTGTATGGATATATTGGGCCTCGCCACAAGGGCCGAGTTTTGTCCAAAGTGTTGATCACCAAAAGAATTAAATAAATTCATTAATATTCAAGTTATGAATATTTGGATTAGAATTTTTTTAATGTATTTACAAGTTTAGTAAATATGAGATAATATTAATTGAATGAATATTATATTCAAGGTTTAGTTAATATTAAGTGGGATAGTGAGTCAAGTTAAATGACTCAGTTTTATCACGTAATATATTTTATATATATTACAAGTATGCGATAAAATAATAAATAATATTGGAACCGTTTAGTTCATCAAAATTATTTATTTAAGTGGACATTGAAATAAACCGGGGCCTATAAACCCAACCGGGTATTTCTCAACTCCGCTATAAATACAGGAGGAGGCTCTCTCTTATGTTGTGCCAATCACTATTCATTCATTCATGGTATAAAAATTGAGAGCCACTCCCTCCTCCTGCTTCCTAGATAGAGAAGCATTTGATCCAAGAATTTTTATCAAGTTCTTCCTCAAGCATCGAAGAGATCTCGATGCGGTGATCATTGGGATGTTGAAAGCCTCATCGGATCGCAGTGCTAGCACTTGAAATTCAACGATTGACGTTCCAGCAGATTTTTGGAGTGCGTGTGGATGATCTAGAGGGATCCTGCTTCGCATCCTTCAAGTGACGATCACCATCGCCTAGTTACAGTCGACCGAGGCTTCAGATTAGAAACAGATACGTTTTCATTTTAGTATTGTGCTCCTTATGATTTACGCGAGATGCTCAGACCTTTCCGGGGATTGGATCGTCGGCGACGACATGTTTCGTCATCTAGCCAGTGTAATTTTTTTAAATCCTCGGCCCATTGGCTTCCACTACGAGCCCCGAAAAATAACACCTATAATATTTATATAATAAAATAGATAAAACCATGAAATATATGTGATCTATGGTAAGAAAATAATAGAAAAAAATATGTAAACTATACCCCCATGAAGTGTAAATGTTTAATTACTTATCTGTGATACCACACTAATTGGTAGTAGTATTATTAATATCAATATTATTATTATTATCATTTTTAGTGTTATTATTTGAAACATGTTGTGCTTAAACCCATATTCACTTTCTCTTTTTTTAAGTAGTGTCAAGATCCATCCTCGGGACCCGTGCCGTGACTACCCCAAGCCCGCCTCCCATAGGCTAGAGGTTGGAGACTAGCACCAAGGCGTAAATCCCGACAAAAAGGGAAAGACATTGCCTTTATAAAGTAAACAAACACCACAGAGTAATAAAGCAAAAGTAAACACTAAGTAAAACTGGGTACAATAGTAAGTGCGGAAAGTAAATGGGCCAGAATACAAACGCAAACTGAAAGTACGGTACAACTGGAAAAAAGTACAACAACTGAAAGTAAAGCAGCAACGTTGAGCCATCCACTGGAAGTCCCACCTGAAGGGTGGGTACAGATAGCCTCCTCAGCTCCTCGGGTCCAGCCGTCCGCTCTGTGTAAGTCCCGCCCAGTGGTCCACCTCCAAGTACCGACTTGCTCCACAAGCCTCAACCACGATCAGCGCTGTCCGTCGTCTGCATCAAACACAACGTAGTGCGGGCATAGCCCGTGCAGGGGTGAGTATACACTACTCAGTAGGGACCCCGAGACCCCAGAAGGTCTCCCAGAATCAACAAAGGATAATACACAAAGGAAAGATACAATCACAAAGTAACAACCAACACTACTTAGGTATATGCCCATACATATACTTAAGTCATCAATTCTCGTTTGGCTCCAACATTCGAGCCCAAGTTCGATCACATCCACATAGGAGTACAACCCAATCCACACAGGATAACACAACCCAATCCACATAGGAAAACAAGTCAATCATATCAAAGATATTGATTGAAAGGGAAGAATCATCTCACACAGGTATACTTATTCGTAAGGTGATAGAGATGATCAGATGTAGCCACTGATTCATCTAAGCTAGGACCCACGTATGATACTAAACCAGCTAAGCTGTCGGACCCACATAGGATACAGACCATCTACTCTACCAGACCCACGTAGGATAGCAAGAACATAGTCAAACACTTCCAGAACCACGTAGGATACAAGAACAGTAGTCATCGTCATTGAACCCACGGAGGATTTCAGTACGGTCTTCATCGCTGCCGAACCCACAGAGGATTTCAGTGCAGTCTTCATCGATGCCGAACCCACGGAGGATTTCAGTGCAGTCTTCATCACCACCTAACCCATGGAGGATTTCAGTGCAGTTGTTATCGCTGCCAAACCCACGGAGGATTTCAGTGTAGTCTTTATCGCTGCCGAACCCACGTAGGATTTCAGTGCAGTCGTCATCATCGTCGCAGTCGCAGCCAGCTCTAGGGTTCCCGCACACAGCATGATCGATTCTGGGAGGGTCCGATCCACGAGGAAAGGGGGTTTGATACATCAACTGACACGTAGTCTGGAGTTGATGTATCCCAAAGTTCCGTCTCGACCAGAGGAACTCAACAAGACAGACGACACGTCAATTAGACGCCCGGTCTGAGAGTTATTGGCTTTTTCGTTCCAGGGGCCTGATTGGTTTTTAAGTCAAAACCAATAAGACCGCACTACAACTGCATCCAAACCTCGAGCGGAGTAAGCCAAAAGGTCCGTATCACTAAGAGTAATCCAACAAAGTCGACGACACGTCAATCAGATGTCCGAAGCTCAAGTTATAAGCGTTTCTGCTCTGAGGACCCGGTTGGTTTCGTGCCCGAACCAACCCGGCCGTACCCAAAGTTCTACAAAAACTTGAGTGTAATATACCAAAACGACCTTCTCGATCCAAGGATCGTATCACAACTGATGGTGCATTGATCGGAGGTCCGTAGCCCAAGATATGGGCAAAAGAAAAAACCTGTCCGGTTTTAGGGGGTTTTGGGCCCGGACCGACCCGGCCCGAACCGGGTCGACCCGAACTGGGTCTGTAACACCCCAGGATTTCAGAGTGTGTTATTTCTTAAAAATAATTCAATAACTTGCACTACACGCAACACCGAGTTCAATCACACCATTAAAAGAGGTCATGAATAGTATTAACTACATTTTGAACTTTATATAATCCTTATAATTTTAGAATCCCTATTATGAGTTTCTTAGTCATAATGCAAGAACAAATTCATTTTCAGTATTTCACTTTTATCAACTTCTAATAGTGAAACCTTTTTAAATACAATATTTTAAACTTTTTGACTAAATGGAGACATCAAAAAATTTAAAATGAAACATCCCAAGCGTCCACGGTACGCTTTCCTTTGGATAAAACAGTAGCGTGTGTTGTACGCAACTTCGAGTTCTAACACACCGTAACCAATCAAACTAGTTGTTATGAATAGTAATACCTACTTTTTGAAGTTATATATATTTTATATTTTAAAATGGACTTCATTTTTGGATTCGGAATATCAAATTTATCCTAAGGTGAAATTTTGGTACTTTTCGGATAACATTCATATTTTGATGAATAGTGAAAATTACTAAATTTTAATTAAAAACAACTTTTTTAATCAAAATAATTAATAGTGATAAATTATGAATTTGAGTGGTTTTAAAGTATATTTAGAATATATTTTTACTATTTAATATAATGTTGGTCATTGGACATAATCTTACAATTAAACCGAACATAAACAAGTGTCAATCTTTTGATAGTTATTATCTCTTAAAAACACGCTTTTTGTTTTGACAGCGGGAATTAATTTTAAATTAATTTCTGCCACTTCTGTGTTTAGAATTTAGGAAAATGGATTCCATATTTGGAATCAGGATGTTCAAATTGTGTAAATAGGTAACTTTTATTTTTATACATTTTGAATAATTACTGCGGTAAATATTTTATTTACCATGGTTAAGGGTAAATCCGGTAAATAAGGGTTAAAAAAATAATATTATAATAATACTAAATTACCCTAAAACGTGTCTTAACCCTATTGGTTGATAAATGGTCGACCATGGGCATCTTTGTGTCAATTTTGGGACCCCATGGATCCACTTGTAAGTGATAATGACACTTTATTTTAATTAAGTCAAAATGAATACAAAAAATGACACAAGCATATATCTTTTAGAAAAGTAATTGTTACATAGGTTTATATAAGTTGTATTTTAGATTATAAATATTCATTAGAAAGATAAAAAGATTTCCTACATAATGATATTTTATTTATAATTTTTAGACATTAAATAATTTATTTTATTTATGACACAATGATGATGCAGTAATTTCTAAAATAGTGAAAAATTAAAATAATTGATATTATAAATACCCAAATAAATATAATATGAAACTTTTAATGAATTAAACTAATTTTCTAGGATAATATGATATATTAGGATTGATTTAATTGACTTTGTTCGAAGTAATCAATCTGTTATGAGTTTCACAAAAATCAACTATTGAATAGTGTCAAAATTGACATAAAAGAGTTCTTAAAACAAATATTATATTATTACTTGATATTAAATTCCTAAAAATCTAAGGTTCGGCCAAGAGACTTATATCATGATAGGTTCATCATTAATGTACCACTTGGGGGTCTCTTGGATGTATATAGTAAGTTTATTAACCATATTATATAAAAATACAAAGAGACATTGTAAAAGTGAAACTAATTAACTTAGAGTTGATACTTAAAGATAAGGTTAATATAAGTACCCAAACCTGTCTAAATTCTATTGGATGAGTTGTTTTCGACCTATCCCCACCTCATCCTTTGAATAGTCAACTTTGGAGCCTTTGGAAACCGAATATGAATTTATTATAAATTAATATTTCTAGCTTTTCCAAAAGTGCCCCTCACCCCTCTTATAAAAGGGCACTCCTCCTTCTCATTTCTTCACACCTCTAAAGCCTTTTGGTTCGGCCAAACTCTGCCCAAATACTCTCCCAACATCCCTCAATACAACCTAGAGGCCTTAGTTTGATCAGAAAGCCAACCTAAGGAGCCCTTTTGATCAAATCAAAAGGAAGAACCCGAAGAAGAGGTAATGATTTCACCACCCTTTTCTAAGTTCATTTCTTCTTCCACTTCTTCTTCCTTTGTTCTTACCATTCTAAAATAATAACTCCAGTATCTCACATATACTGTGATGTTATTATAATTATGGTACAACCATATTCAGTATTCTATCCACCCCTTGAATAACATGTCACCATACGTGCGTACGTACGGCTTACCGTCTCCACGTCGTGGTGTAATTGTTATTCAATATAATATTATTTGGATGGGTATAATAATGATGTGTAACTCATGTAAATAATAAATATAACATGTTAATGATTCTGTATATATGATATACCATTCATTTATATATTATTTTAATATCAAAAGAATGATATTGTCGCTCGTGCGTACGTACGGACTACCGTCTCCACGAACGCGATGAGATTCATTCTCCATCGTATCCATTCAAGTATAATTATCATTTTATGATTTAAAAATGATGTTTAAGGACTTGATATCATTCTGGATATGAATAAGATACAACAAACATGGCTTATGTAACAAAACATATAAAAGAAAATGAGTAAGTTAACACCCGAAACGATGATAATTCTAAGATATTATTAATAAATCAATGTTAAAAGATCATATATGATATCATATTAATATATATGATTCTTGTATAATTTAATAACAATTATTTCCCCATTATACAGGAGGTTAACCTACCCCAACCAAGGAAAAGTACAAGGTAAGGGTTATTTCACAATCTCTTCATTATCCGAGGTTGTATTATACGTAATAATCTACTGGGATCTCTTTATCATCCACATCCATGTTTCTTCGAAATGTATTTCAAAACATTTTTACTATTTACAATAATATGGGTTAAAGTCATTTATACCCTTGTTTGAATTTTTATAAGAGGTTTATAAAGGAATCTTTCCGTCGTTTTCAAAACAAGGTCCTTTTTAACCTTTTCGACAGAATTGAGGTAAGAATGTTTTTTTAACTTATACGGCGGGTGCGGTTATTTTCCGCCATTATAAAATCGTCGAAGCTTTCCATACAAGCTTATAAGAATATTTTCAAAGAAAATGTTTTATTTTATATGGATCTTAAATGGTTTCAAAATAAATGGAGATACTTCTTTAAAAAGAATTTTGATTTCATCTATGTCAACATCTTTTGATGGATTTTAAGATTATTTGAAGTTGATTTATTATAATACAAAACTTATATATTGTATTGAAAATTTGGTGATATGTTTGAATGTGGATGTGCTATTTTATACCATTCATAGTTTATGGTGAAACTATTGACATTTCGTATGCTAGTTTTAATCCGAATGTTTATGTTATATTTCAAACTTTTCTTCAGATGAATGTGCTAAACAAGTATGTTCCGGGTTGGGGACCGGTAAAAGTAAGCCCTCCAGGTTGGGGACTGGTAAAAGTAAGCCCTCCAGGTTGGGGACTGGTTAAAGTAAGCCCTCCAGGTTAGGGACTGGTAAAAGTATGCCCTCCGGGTTGGTGTCCGGTTATTAGAGGCACTCCGGGTTGGTGTCCGGTTATTAGAGGCACTCCGGGTTGGTGTCCGGTTATTAGAGGCACTCCAGGTTGGGTTCCGGTTAGAAGTAACCCCTAGGTCTTGGGATGAGGCCTAGACAATGAAATTAACGTTTGACATTATGCATTCCAACATTATTAAAGTGGTTATTGATTTTTTGCATGTGATTATTCGATTAGTAGAATATCCATGTGAATAAGTAAATGACATTATTTCATTTTATTTATGCCATACCATATAGAATGTTCATGTTTAAAAGGCTTTTGTTTTAGTTATACATTGCCTTAAATGTTTATTCTTATTTATGAAAGTTTCCTCTATATTGTTATCCTTACTGGGCATTTGAGCTCACCCCTTTTCTATGTTTTATTTTTCCCAGGTAGTGAAGAAGTAAATTATGAATGACTTGCAGGGATATTATGAGGGGTTAATAGTATGGATATGAAGACTTTTTTGTTGTAGTAGTTTTTTTTCACTTTGAAATGTAATGTAAAACTTTATGATTATATCTAGTGTTTCCAAGGCTACTAAACCAATCGGTCCTTCGGGATTTGATCTTTCTTGTGATCATGCCAATGTTACGAAGTAATGCACCGACTCTGGGTAGCTGGGGTCGGGGCGTTACAGGGTCCGGGTTCAGCCCATTAGGGCGCGGCCCGGCCCAGTGGGCGTGGCTCCGCGGTCCCACTGCTTTGAGGCGCCGGCGGCCGGTGGTTCCGACCGCCGCTCCCTACTCCGCTGTGGCCAAAAGATGTGGCCTTGGTCCATCCGGCGCGGCGTGACGACGTCGTGCCCCTCCACCGTGGCCCTGCTCTGGCCACGGTCTCTTCGTGGTTCTCCAGCGTGACGCAACGGCGCCACGCCCCTTTTCCTCGGCCCGACTCCGGCCGTGTCTTCGTTCGGCCTCAACGGCGCGGTGCGCCGGTGCCGCGCTTCTTCGCCCGTTCCTCTTGCTTCCGCGCGGTGCCGTTGCACCGTGCCGCCTTTACTGGTGCCGAAACATTTACAACATCAAAGGGGGAGGAGGGTCGTCCGTGTTCGTGCGGTCCGACCTCCTCCCGTTATAATGGTAACAGGTGGCCATAAATAAAAGACGAAGAATGGAAAAGAATAGTTGACGAACAAAATTAACCCCTACCTCGATGAAGTCGCTGAACGAGGTTCGTCGTGGGAAAAAGACGTCCTGGAAGACGATGTTGCGGAAGACAGCATCACAGAAGACGACGTCGTGGATCGATGCTTCATAAGCGTCGTCGGCGTTCGCCCGAAGAAAGATGCGGCACGCCGTCATTCTCCGAAGAAGGTGTCTCTTGCCGGCTACAGATAAGAGAGGGGATGAACCAACGATTCCCCTACGGTGATGGAGTTCTTCATCGAAGACTCGGCGTTCTTCGCGTTCTTCGACGAGGATAAAGATATTCATCAAGAGCGCAAGAGTCCTCTCCTTTCCGCACAATGAAACAACAACCCAATAAAATAAGTCATTGTCTTATTTTATTAACACACACAAGCCATTAATTTGAAATTCAAAAGATCTCATTCAATTAATTGTCTTAATTGAAGAGCGTTAAAAATTCAAATTAATTTGAGGGTTGAATTGCCATTAAAAAGGGGTTGCAGGTGAGTTACAAAATTAAATGCACATGAGAGGTTAAAAGGAAATAAAGGGGGGGTGGGGCTCGTGTGGGCCCCACCTCACTAATATCCTACATAGTGGAGTTAGGATATTAGTGGGTCCCACTCCAACCACCATGCCTAGGTTATCACTACTTAGAATAGAAATAAAATTTGTAGCACAATAATTTATTTTATTCTTTAGTTAACCCATTTAATTAATAACCTCTCCCGAGCAAACGCAACTCCGGAAAAGGTGTTCTTAAGCAATTACCGGCGTTGCGGTTTTATCGGTGTCCTTGGATTTCGATTCCGAGCACCGGTTCAAAAGTTAGGAAAACCTGCTCGTTTGTTCACTGAACGTACCCGAGCTAAACTTTGGAACATGATTCCGGGAACACTGGGCCTCGGAATCAGGTGCCATCAGAAACTGCGTACTCGTAAAATCCCAAAGAAAATTAAGAAAAAATTTCCCTTGAAATTTACGGGTCTTTACATTACTTCCACCTCAGGGATTTACGTCCCTGTAAAGATATATCACAAATTAGGGAAACAAATGAGGGTAATGAGCACGCATCTAAGCCTCCCGCTCCCAAGTGCTCTCCTAGAGGTGCATGTGCTGCCGTCTGATGCACACTAGAGGTATCGACCATCCATGTAGGACTCGCTCCTGTCGATCCTCGATCTCCACTGAGACCTCCACAAAATTCGCCCCATCATCAATGTCTAGCTCCCCATGGTTGATGATATGCGTCGGGTCATGCACGTATCTCCTCAGCTGAGATACGTGGAAGACGTCGTGCACCCGGTGCAACTGAGGTGGTAGAGCCAGGTGATAAGCCACCTCGCCTATCCTGCTGAGAACCTGGAACGGTCCGATGAAGTGTGAATATAACTTGCCACCCCAACCAAATCTCTGTAATCCACATCGATGTGAGACCCGCAAGAAAACGTGGTCGCCATCCTCGAACTTCAGTGGCCTCCGCCTCCTGTCAGCATAAGACTTCTGCCAGCTCTGAGTTGTCCTCATCCGCTCTTGGATGACCTGGACCTTCTCTGTCGTGGCCTGGACCATTTCTGGTCCCATAAGTGCTGACTCCCCAGGTTCTGTCCAGCACAGAGGTGATCTGCAAGGTCGGTCGTACAATGCCTCATATGGTGCCATCCCAATGATGGAGTGGTAGTTGTTGTTGTACGCGAACTCCACCAAGGGTAGGTGGTCCTCCCAGCTACGACCAAAGTTGAGGACACATGCACGGAGCATGTCCTCGAGAGTCTGAATGGTCCTCTCCATCTGACCATCCGTCTGAGGGTGAAAGGCATTGCTCAGCCGTAGCTTCGTCCCGAATGCCTCCTACAACCCCTTCCAAAGCCTGGAAGTGAAGCGAGAATCTCGATCGGAGACGATTGATGATGGAACACCATGAAGTCGTACAATCTCCCGAATGTAGAGACGTCCCATGCTCTCTACTGAGCCCTGCTCTCTGATGGGTAGAAAGTGGTCCGACTTGGTGAGTCGGTCAACAATCACCAAAATGGAGTCATGACCTCTGGAAGTACATGGAAGTCCAGTCACGAAATCCATAGATATCTCGTCCCACTTCCACTCCGGGACCTCCAAGGGATATACCAAGCCTGCTGGTACCTGGTGCTCTGCCTTCACCTGCTGGCAGGTGAGGCATCGAGAAACGAACTCTTCCACAACCCTCTTCATACCCGGCCACCAGTGCTGTCGTCTGAGATCCGGGTACATCTTCACCACTCCTGGATGTACCGATAAAGGGGAAGTGTGAAACTCTCTTAGCACCTCCTCGTATAAAGCAACTGGTTCCACGGTACGTCCTCTGAAAAGGACGACATGCTCTCCTCCTACAGAGAATCCATCAGGTGCCTATCCTAAGGATATCTGCGCACGCCACGTCTCACAGTCAGCGTCCCCACGTTGTGCCTCTCTGACCCACTGCAGTAGTGGTGGAGTGACTATAAGTGACTGAAGAAAGGCTGCTTCATCTCTATCCACGAAGGATATCTGCAAAGCAGCTAGCTACTCCGTCGCCTCCCCGAGTAGTTGAATGCCCGTCCTCCTGCTGAGAGCATCGACTACTACGTTCCCCTTTTCAGGAGTATAGACTATCTTAAAGTCATAGTCCTGTAGGAACTCGATCCATCTCCACTGTCTCAGATTCAGGTCCTTCTGCGAGAAGATGTACTTGAGACTCTGGTGGTCAGAGTAGACTGTAAATTGCTCTCCCATCAGATAGTGTCGCCACATCTTTAGAGAGAAGACCACTACTGCTAACTCCAGGTCATGGGTAGCGTAGTTCTGCTCATGCTACCTCAACTGACGTGATCCATAGGAGATCACTTCCTGCTCCTGCATCAGGACACGTCCGAGTCCGGTCCCTGATGCATCGCAGTAGACTACACACCCTACTCCCTCCTCCGGTAGCCTCAAGATAGGTGCGCTGGTCAATCTCTCTCTCAGCTCCTAGAAGCTATGCTGACATCTGTCTGACCACACGAAGGGTTTCACCTTCTTCTTCAAAGCTGAGAGTGGTTCCACAACTCTGGATAAGTCTGGCACAAACCTATGGTAGTACCCAGCTATCCCCAAGAAACTCCGCACCTCCATAACGCTCCTGGGTGGCTCCCAAGCTAGCACTGCCTCGATCTTCACAGGATCCACCACAACTCCCACCTCAGAGATGACGTGTCCTAAGAAGTGGACCTCACGTATCCAGAACTGAAACTTTGAGAGCTTTCTATAAAGCTGGTGCTCTCGGAGTGTGTCCAGTACAACCCGCAAGTGGTAGGCGTGCTCCTCCTCAGTGGTCGAGTATATCAATATGTCTTCGATGAAGACCACAACAAATCGATCGAGGTATGGCTGAAAGATTCTATTCATGAGACACATGAACACTGATGGAGCATTGGTTATGCCGAAAGGCATAACCAAGAACTCATAGTGGCCATACAGACATCTGGAAGTCGTCTTCTGCATGTCCTCGTCTCGAAATCTGAGCTGATGATAGCCTGACCTCAGGTCTATCTTTGAGAACCACCGTGCTCCCTTGAGCTAATCGAAGAGGTCGTCAATCCTTAGTAGTGGATACTTGTTCCTCACGGTCACCTGGTTCAGGAGACGATAGT
This sequence comes from Viscum album, assembly GCA_963277665.1. NCBI lineage: Eukaryota > Viridiplantae > Streptophyta > Magnoliopsida > Santalales > Viscaceae > Viscum > Viscum album. Next base: position 1,301,797,580 of record OY728121.1, read on the forward strand.
CGACACACATTCGCAAGCTCCCATCCGCATTCTTGGAAAACAATATCGGGGAAGCCCAGGGTGAAACACTGGGTCAGATGAATCCCTTGCTCTACAAGTCCTCCAGCTATACCCGTAGCTCTAGAAGCTCAGCGGGAGACATCCGATATTATGGAGTGGATATCGGGGCTGTCCCGAGGTACAGTTCAATATAAAAGTCTACCTCTATGCAAGGAGGTAGTCCTGGAATGTCGTCAGGAAAAACGTCCGCATATTGATCCACCACTACAGGAAAACTCGGACTTCGCGTGTCAACTGCTCCTAGGATGAGGCTAGCCAACTGATGAGTGATGGACTGTCCTCTCCTCTGTGTGATTCCATCCTGCACTGCAAAGGCTCCCTTCTCACTGGTGAAGGTGAACCTTCTCTCTTCGGTGTGTACACACCGCACCTTGCGCCTAATACAGTCAATCTGAGCATGGACTTTAGATAACCAATCCATGTCCAAGATGACATCGTAAGACCTCAACGCTGCTACAAGAAGATCCCAGCCAAAGCTCTAACCTCCTAGAGTAAGATCACACTACCGGCACCAGTGCGTAATCGTCGAGTCTGCTACCATAGGAGTCTCTTGCCGTAAGGATCGAGCCAATGACTTCGTTAGAATCTCCGAGCTCCGAACAAGGGCAGCGACAATAAAAGAATGACTCGCTCCTATGTCTATAAGAACTACAGCATGGGTGGAGTAGACATAGATAGTACCTCGAATCATCTCTGGCACACCGTGGTCATAGGCCTCCGCTGCCTGAAGCTGAGCCTGTCTCTTCCTGCTAGCTCCTTGTGGTTGGGGTGGACCTCCTGGTGGTGGTAGTGGTAAAGCCTCAAAGCGTCTCCCACCACCTGCTGCTCGGTTAGCTTCCCTGCCTCGTCCGCCTGCTCTCAGCGGACCGCCACGGTCGACCCTCTGCCTTTTCCTAGGTGGCCCCTCAACCGTCTGCTGCTCCTCTGCACGACGGGTCGGGCAGTCACGAGCCATGTGGCCCTGCCCGCCGCATGCATAGCACTGCCTGCTCCTCGGAAGGCTGGCTCTACGCCATGTGCCCCGCACCTCTGAGCTAGTGTCCTGAGGTCGTCTGCCTGGTGGTCCGGTCTTCCTGGACCCCTGTGACATCCGTCGACTGCCAGCTGTAGACGACTTTGCTACGTGCCGCCCTGCGGTAGGTCTCGCTGCTGGCGTAGGCTCAGCAAGAAAGCTCTCTATGAGAAGGGCTCGCTCCAGTACTCCTGCCTGTGTCAGAATGCTGAGGGAGATCATCGATGCCCTGATATCATGCCTCAGTCCCTGCTCGAAGGTCCGGGCCCGGAAGAATGGGCCCCGTACCATGTCCGTCGAATAGCGCTATGGATCGGTAAATCTCGCCGAGTACTGGGCGACCGTCATGCTGCCCTTCCGCAGCTGTAGAAGCTCCTAGATGCGCACCGCACAGAGGGTGACTAGGACGAACTCAGAGCGAAAGAGGCTCTCAAAGTCCATAAAGAGGAGAGATGCCTCGTCGTGCACCTGGAGAATCAAGCTCCACCATCTGCCTGCTGCCGCGTGCAGGAGGCTCACTGCAAGGTTCGCCATGAGGTCAGCTGGTGTCCCCAATAACCTGAAAACTTGAACCACAGCCTCCAGCCAATCCTTGGCTACCTGAGGGTCCATCTCCCCGTGGAACATGGGTGGTCTCTGACACTGAAACTCGTGCAGTGCACTAAGGCGACGTGCACTATCAGCGGCTGGGGCTGGTAGCATCGGTGGCTCGGCGGGTAGAGGTACCGCCGATGCCTCCGCTGAAAAAGGGCCCTGCACCGAGGCCTCGTCGCTCGGTGGGCTGTCGGCTCGCACAAAACTCGGAACCCTAGCTGGCCGCCATCGTGGGGCCATCCTGAAAATAAACAGGTGCGCTACGGTCAAACAGTATACCTGGTGAGCTGACACAATGTAATCACAAAGAAAACTTTTGAAACACACATGCAATCAATGTTTTCGTGTGTTGAGTCGGAAATCAGAAGTCAGGGTCCGGGTGTACGGATACGTCGGCCGCCGCACCAACACTGGACTCTCTGGACTGATAACCACACTCAATACCCTTAACATTATTTCTTCACATAGCAGAAAGATCAGAGTCCTGAGTTCTGCGATAGAACCGAACTCCTCTGATACCAATTTGTCACGAACCGTCCTCGGGACCCGTGCCGTGACTACCCCAAGCCCGCCTCCCATAGGCCAGGGGATGGAGACTAGCACCAAGGCGTAAATCCCGACAAAAAGGGGAAGTAATTGCCTTTATAAAGTAAAAAAACATCACAGAGTAAGCAAGCAGAAGTAAACACTAAGTAAAACTGGATACAATAGTAAGTGCGGAAAGTAAATGGGCCAGAATACAAACCCAAACTAAAAGTAAGGTACAACTGGAAAGAAGTAAAACAACTGAAAGTAAAGCAGCAACGTCGAGCCGTCCTCTGGAAGTCTCACCTGAAGGGTGGGTACAGATAGCCTCCTCAGCTCCTCGGGTCCAGACGTCCGCTCCGTGTACGTCCCGCCCAGTGGTCCACCTCCAGGTACCGACTTGCTCCATAAGCCTCAACCACAATCAGCGTTTTCCATCATCTGCATCCAACACAACGTAGTGCGGGCATAGCCCGTGCAGGGGTGAGTATACGCTACTCAGTAGGGACCCCGAGACCCCAGAAGGTCTCCCAGAATCCACAAAGGATAATCCACAAAGGAAAGATACAATCACGAAGTAACAAAAAACACTACTTAGGTATATGCCCATACATATACCTAAGTCATCAATTCCCATTCATCTCCAACATCCGAGCCCAAGTTCGATCACGTACACATAGAAGTACAACCCAATCCACACAGGATAACACAACCCAATCCACATAGGAAAGCAAGTCAATCATATCGAAGATATTGATTAAAAGTCAAGACTCATCTCACACAGGTATACTTCTTCGTAAGGTGATAGAGATGATCAGATGTAGCCATTGATTCATCTAAGCTGGGACCCACGTAGGATACTAAACCAGCTAAGTTGTCGGACCCACATAGGATACAGACCAGCTACTCTGCCAAACCCACGTAGGATAGTAAGAATAGAGTCAAACACTGCCAAACCCATGTAGGATACAAGAACAGTAGTCATCGCCGTTGAACCCATGGAGGATTTCAGTACGGTCTTCATCGCTGCCGAACCCCTGGAGGATTTCAGTGCAGTCTTCATCGCTGCCGAACCCACGGAGGATTTTAGTGCAGTCTTCATCGCTGCCTAACCCACAGAGGATTTCAGTGAAGTCTTTATCGCTGCCGAACCCTCAGAGGATTTTAGTGTAGTCTTTATCGCTGCCGAATCCACAGAGGATTTTAGTGCAGTCGTCATCATCGTCGGAGTCGCAGCCAGCTCTGGGGTTTCCGCACACAACATGCTCGATTCTGGGAGGGTCCGCTCCACAAGGAAAGGGGGGTCGATACATCAACTGACATTTAGTCCGGAGTTGATGTATCCCAAAGTTCCGTCTCGACTAGAGGAACTCAACGAGACAGACGACGCGTCTATCAGACACCCGGTCTGAGAGTTATTGCCTTTTTCGTTCCAGGGGCCCGGTTGGTTTTTAAGTCAAAACCAATAATACCGCACTCTAACTGCATCCAAACCTTGAGAGGAGTAAGCCAAAATGTCTGTCCCACTTAGAGGAATCCAACAAAGTCGACGGCACGTCAATCAGACGTCCGACGCTCAACTTAGAAGCATTTCCGCTCCGAGGGCCCGGTTGGTTTCGTGCTCGAACCAACCGGGTCATACCCAAAGTTCTCCTAAACCTTGAGTGTAATATATCGAAACGACCGTCTCGATCCAAGGATCACATCACAACTGATGATGCATTGATCGGAGGTCTGTAGCCCAAGATATGGGCAAAAGAAAAAATATGTCCGATTTTAGGGGGATTTGGTCCCGGACCGACCCGGCCCGAGACCCCCTGGGTCGGCCCGACCCGGTGGTCGCGGCCCGACCCGGTTCAGTCGGTCGGGACCGGTTCAGCCAGTTGGCCGGGCGTGGACGCTGCCGCGTGGCCAGACAGCTCGGCTCTGCCGAGCTCTCGCGGAAAGGGGGGGGGGCTGCCCCCCTGATTGAAACCACGACCCCCACGTGGGGGCCGCTCCTTTGCCAGCCGAGGGTTACGACCCCCGGATCCTCCGAGCGGCCGGCCCGGCTGGCTGGCCGGTGCCGCCACCACGGGACCCCGCGGTCCCGCTGCTCCGAGGCACCGGCGACCGGTAGTTCCGGCCGCTGCTCCCTACTCCACCGTGGCCAAAAGCTGCGGCCTTGGTCCGTCCGGTGTGGCACGACGGCGCCGCGCCCCTCTACCGCGACCCCTCTCTGGCAGCGTTCTCTTCGTGGTTCTCCGGCGCGACGCGACGGCGCCGCGCTCCTTTGCCTCGGCCCGACTTCGGCCGCGGTTTCGTTCGGCCTCAACGGCGCGGCGCGCCGGTGCCGCGCTTCTTCGCCCGTTCCTCTTGATTCCGCGCGGTGCCGTTGCACCGTGCCGCCTTTGCTCATGTCGCAACATTTACAACATCAAAGGGGGTGGAGGGTCGGCCGTGTTCATGCGGTCTGACCTCCTCCCATTATAACGGTAACATGCGGCCCTAAATAAAAGATGAAGAACGACAAAGAATAGTTCACGGACAAAATTAACCCCTACCTCGATGAAGTCGTCAAATGCGGTTCGTCGCGGTAAAAGGACGTCGTGGAAGACGACGTTGCGGAAGACGGCGTCGCGGAAGACGACGTCGCGGATCGATGCTCCGTAAGCATCGTCAGCGTTCACCCGAAGAAAGATGTGGTGCGTCACCATTCTTCTAAGAAGGTGTCTCTCGTCGGTTGCGGAGAAGAGAGGAGATGGCACGATGATTCCCCTGCGGTGATGGAGTTCTTCGTCGAAGACTCGGCGTTCTTCGCATTCTTCGGCGAGGATGAATATATTCCCCAAGAGCGCAATAGTCCTCTCCTTTCCGCACAACGAAACAACAACCCAATAAAATAAGTCATTGTCTTATTTTATTAACACACACAAGCCATTAATTTGAAATTCAAAAGATCTCATTCAATTAATTGTCTTAATTGAAGAGCGTTAAAAAATTCAAATTAATTTGAGGGTTGACTTTCCATTAAAAAGGGGTTGCGGGTGAGTTACAAAATTAAATGCACGTGGGAGGTTAAAAGAAAATAAAGGGGGGTGGGGATCGTGTGGGCCCCACCTCAATAATATCCTACATAGTGGAGTTAGGATATTAGTGGGTCCCACTCCAACCACCATGCCTAGGTTATCACTACTTAGAATAGAAATAAAATTTGTAGCACAATAATTTATTTTATTCTTTAGTTAACCAATTTAATTAATAACCTCACCCGAGAAAATGCAACTCCGGAAAAGGTGTTCTTAAGCAAATACCGGTGTTGCGGTTTCATCGGTGTCCTTGGATTTCGATTCTGAGCACCGGTTCAAAAGTTAGGAAAACCTGCTCGTTCGTTCACTGAACGTACCCGAGCTAAACTTCGGAACATGATTCCGGGCACACCGGGCCTCAGAATCTGGTGCTGTCAGAAACTACGTACTCGTAAAATCCCAAAGAAAATTAAGAATAAATTTCCCTTGAAATTTAAAGGTCTTTAAATTACTTCCACCTCAAGAATTTAAATCCCTGTAAAGATACATCACCAACTAGGGAAACACATGAGGGTACTGAGCACACATCTGAGCCTCCCGCTCCCAAGTGCTTTCCTGGAGGTTCCCGTGCTGCCATCTGATGCGCACTAGAGGTATCGACTATCCATGTAGGACCCACTCCTGTCGATCCTCGATCTCCACCAGGACCTCTGCAAAAGTTGCCCCATCTTCAATGTCTAGCTCCCCATGGTCGATGATATGCGTCGGGTCATGCATGTATCTCCTCAGCTGAGATACGTGGAAGACGTCGTGCACCCGGTGCAACTGAGGTGGTAGAGCCAAGCGATAAGACACCTTGCCTATCCTGCTGAGAACCTGGAACGGTCTGATGTAGCGCGAAGATAACTTGCCGCCCCGACCAAATCTCCGTAATCCACGTCGAGGTGAGACCCGCAAGAAAACATGGTCGCCATCCTCAAACTCTAGTGGTCTCCGCCTCCTGTCAGCATAAGACTTCTGCCAGATCTGAGCTGTCCTCATCTGCTCCTGGATGACTTGGACCTTCTCTGTCGTGGCCTGGACCATTTCTGGTCCCACAAGTCCTGACTCCCCAGGGTCTGTCCAGCACAGAGGTGATCTGCAAGGTCGGTCGTACAATGCCTCATATTGTTCCATCTCGATGGTGGAGTGGTAACTGTTGTTGTACGCAAACTCCACCAAGGGTAGGTGGTCCTCCCAGATGCGACCAAAGTCTAGGACACATGCATAGAGCATGTCCTCGAGAGTCTGAATGGTCCTCTCCGTCTGACCATCCGTTTGAGGGTGAAAGGCGGTGCTCAGCCGTAGCTACATCCCGAATGCCTCCTGCAACCCCTTCCAAATCCTGAAAGTGAAGCGAGCATCTTGATCGGAGATGATTGATGATGGAACACCATGAAACCGTACAATCTTCTGAACGTAGAGACGTCCCATGATCTCTACTGATCCCTACTCTCTGATGGGTAGAAAGTGGGCCGACTTGGTGAGTCAGTCGACAATCACCCAAATGGAGTCATGAACTCTGGAAGTACGTGGAAGTCCAGTCACGAAATCCATAGATATCCCATACCACTTCCACTCTGGGACCTCCAAGGGCTGTACCAAGCCTTCTGGTACCTGGTGCTCTGCCTTCACCTGCTGGCAGGTGAGACATCGAGAAACAAACTCTTCCACAGCCTTCTTCATACCCGGCCACCAGTGCTGTCGTCTGAGATCTTGGTACATCTTCGCCACTTATGGATGTACCGCTAAAGGGGAAGTGTGAAACTCTCTCAGCACCTCCTCCTGTAAAGAAACTGGTACCATGGTACGTCCTCTGAAAAGGACGATGTGCTCTCCTCCTAAAGAGAATCCATCAGGTGCCTGTCCTGAGGATATCTGCGCACGCTGCGTCTCACAGTCAGCGTCCCCACGCTCTACCTCTATGACCTGCTGAAGTAGTGGAGGAGTGACTATGAGTGACTGAAGAAAGGCTACTCCATCTCTATCCACAAAGGATATATGAAAAGCGGCTAGCTACTCCGTCGCCTCCCCAAGTAGTTGAATGCCTGTCCTCCTACTGAGAGCATCGACTACTATGTTCCCCTTTCCAGGAGTATAGACTATCTCAAAGTCATAGTCCTCGAGGAACTCGAGCCATCGCCACTGTCTCAGATTCAGGTCCTTCTGCGAGAAGATGTTCCTGAGACTCTGGTGGTCAGAGTAGACTGTAAAGTGCTCGCCCATCAGATAGTGTCACCACATCTTCAGAGCGAAGACCACTACTGCTAACTCCAGGTCATGGGTAGCATAGTTCTGCTCATGCTGCCTCAACTGACATGATCCATAGGCGATCACTGCCTACTCCTGCATCAAGACACATCCGAGTCCGGTCCCTGATGCATCGCAATAGACTACGTACCCTACTCCCTCCTCTGGTAGCCTCATGATAGGTGCGCTGGTCAATCTCTATCTCAGCTCCAGGAAGCTCTGCTGACATCTGTATGACCACACGAAGGGTTTAACCTTCTTCGTCAAAGCTGAGAGTGGTGACGCAACTCTGGAGAAGTCTGGCACAAACCTCCGGTAGTACCCAGTTAGCCCCAAGAAACTCCGCACCTCCATCACGCTCCTAGGTGGATCCCAAGTTAGCACTGCCTCAATCTTCGCAGGATCCACTGCAACTCCCACCTCAGAGATGAAGTGTCCCAAGAAGTGGACCTCACGTATCCAAAACTGAAACTTCGAGAGCTTTCCATAAAGCTGGTGCTCTCGGAGTGTGTCCAGTACAACCCGCAAGTGGTAGGCGTGCTCCTCCTCAGTGGTCGAGTATATCAATATGTCGTCGATGAAGAACACGACAAATCGATCAAGGTATGACTGAATGATCCTGTTCATGAGACCCATGAACACTGCTGGAGCGTTGGTTACGCCGAAAGTCATAACCAAGAACTCATAGTGGCCATACCGACATCTGAAGGCCGTCTTCTGCATGTCCTCGTCTTGAACTCTGAGCTGATGATAGCCTGACCTGAGGTCTATCTTCGAGAACCACCGTGCTCCCTTGAGTTGATCGAAGGGGTCGTTAATCCTTGGTAGCGGATAATTGTTCCTCACGGTCACCTGGTTCCGGCGACGATAGTCGACACACAGTCACAAGCTCCCGTCCACCTTCTTGGAGAACAATATCGGGGAAGCCCATGGTGAAACACTAGGTCGGATGAATCCCTTGCTCTGAAAGTCCTCCAGCTGTACCCGTAGCTCTCGAAGCTCAGCGGGAGCCATCCGATATGCTGGAGTGGATATCGGGGCTGTCCTGGGGTACAGGTCAATATAAAAGTCTACCTCTCTACAAGGAGGTAGTCCTAGAACGTCGTCAGGAAAAATGTCCGTATACTGATCCACCACTACAGGAAAACTCGGACTCCGCACGTCAACTGCTCCTAGGATGAGGCTAGCCAAATGATTAGTGATGGGTTGTCCTCTCCTCTGCGTGAGTCCATCCTGCACTGGAAAGGCCCCCTTCTCTCCGGTGAAGGTGAACCTGCTCTCGTCGGTGCGTACACACCGCACCTTGCGCCTAATACAGTCGACCTTAGCATGGACTGTAGATAACCAATCCATGCCCAAGATGACATCGTAAGACCTCGATGCCACTACAAGAAGATCCCATACAAAGCTCTCGCCTCCTAGAGTAAGCTCACACTGTCGGCACCAGTGCGTAATCGTCGAGTCTTCTCCCGTAGGAGTCTCTAGCCATAAGGATCAAGCCAATGGTTCCGTCGGAATCTCCGAGATTTGAACAAGGGCAGTGGAAATAAAAGAATGACTCGCTCCTATGTCTATAAGAACTACAGCAAGGGTGGAGTACACACAGATAGTACCTCGAATCATCTCTGGCGCGCCGTGGTCGTAGGCCTCCGCTTCCTGAAGCTGAGCCTGTCTCTGCCCGCCAGCTCCCTGTGGTCGGGGTGGACCTCCTGGCGGTGGTGGTGGTAAAGCCTCAAAGCATCGCCCACCACCTGCTGCTCGGTCAGCTTCCCTGCCTCATCCGCCTGCTCTCGGCGGACCACCACGGTCGACCCTCTGCTTCTGCCTGGGTGGCCCCTCAACCGTTTGCTGCTCCTCTGCACGGCGGGTCGGGCAGTCACGAGCTATGTGGCCCTGCCCGCCACATGCGTAGCACTGCCTGCTCCTCGGAAGGCTGGCTCTGTGCCGTGTGCCCCGCACCTCTGAGCCAGTGTCCTGAGGTCATCTGCCTGGTGGTCCGGTCCAGCTGGACCCCTGTGACATCCGTCGACTGCCAGCTGCAGACGACTCTGCTACGTGCCGCCCTACGGTAGGTCTCGCTGCTGGCGTAGGCTCTGCAAGAAAGATCTCTATGAGAAGGGCTCGCTCCAGTACTCCTGCCTGTGTCAGAATGCTGAGGGAAATCATTGATGCCCTGATATCATGCCTTAGTCCCTACTCGAAGGTCCGGGCCCGGAAGAATGGGTCCCGTACCATGTCTGCCGAATAGCGGGATAGATCGGTAAATCTCGCCGAGTACTGGGCGACCGTCATGCTGCCCTACCGCAGCTTTAGAAGCTCCTAGATGCGCACCGCACGGAGGGTGGATGGGACAAAATCCGAGCGAAAGAGCCTCTCAAAGTCCGTCCAGAGGAGAGATGACTCATCGTGCACCTAGAGCATCAAGATCCACCATCTGCCTGCTGCCGCGTGCAGGAGGCTCGCTGCAAGGTTCTCCATGATGTCAGCTGGTGTCCCCACTAACCTGAAAACTCGAACCACAGCCTCCGACCAATCCTCGGCTGCCTGAAGGTTCGTCTCCCCGCGGAACCTGGGCGGTCTCTGACGCTGAAACTCGTGCAGTGCACTAAGGCAACGTGCACTATCAGCGGCTGGGGCTGGTAGCATCAGTGGCTCAGAGGGTAGAGGTACCGCCGGTGCCTCTGCTGAAAAAGGGCCCTACACCGAGGCCACGTCGCTCGGTGGGCTGTTGGCTCGCAGAAAACTCGGAACCCTAGCTGGCCGCCGTCGTGGGGTCATCCTGAAAAGAAATAGGTGCTCTACGGTCAAATAGTATACCTGGTGAGCTGACACAAAGTAATCACAAAGAAAACTTTTGAAACACACATGCAATCAATGTTTTCGTGTATTGAGTCAGAAATCAGAAGTCAGGGTCCGGGTGTACGGATACGTCGGCCGCCGCACCAACACTGGACTCCCTGGACTTATAACCACACTCAATACCCTTAACAATATTTCTTCACATAGCAGAAAGATTAGAGTCCTGAGTTCTACGATAGAACCGAACTCCTCTGATACCAATTTGTCACGACCCGTCCTCGGGACCCGTGCCGTGACTACCCCAAGCCCGCCTCCCATAGGCCGAGGGCTGGAGACTAGAACCAAGGCATAAATACCAACAAAAAGGGGAATTCATTGCCTTTATAAAGTAAACAAATACCATAGAGTAAGCAAGCAAAAGTAAACACTAAGTAAAACTGGGTACAATAGTAAGTGCGGAAAGTAAATGGGCCAGAATACAAACCCAAACTGAAAGTAAGGTACAACTGGAAAGAAGTACAGAAACTGAAATTAAAGTAGCAACGTCGAGCCGTCCACTAGATGTCCCACATGAAGGGTGGGTACAGATAGCCTCCTCAGCTCCTCGGGTCAAGCCGTCCGCTCCGTGTACATCCCGCCCAATGGTCCACCTCCAGGTACCGACTTGCTCCACAAGCCTAAACCACGATCAGCGCTATCCGTCATCTGCATCCAACACAATGTAGTGCGGGAATATCCTGTGCGGGGTGTTTCACCCCAAGCTTTCACGGTACACTTCTCTTTGAATAATACAGTAGCGCGTGTTATACGCAACTTCGAGTTCTAACACACACCACAACCAATCAAACTACCCATTATGAATAGTAATACTTAATTTTTAAAATTTTATAAATTTTATCTCTCAAAATGGACTTCATTTTTGGATTCAGAATATCGAATTTATCCTAGGGTGAAATTTTGATACTTTTCGGATAACATTTATATTTTGATGAATAGTGAAAATTACTAAATTTTAATTAAAAACAACATTTTTAATCGAAATAATTAATAGTGATAAATTATGAATTTGAGTGGTTTTAAATTATATTTAGAATATATTTTTACCATTTAATACAATGTTTTTCATTGGACATAATTTCACAATTAAGCCGGACATAAACAAGTGTCAATCTTTTGATAGTTATTATCTCTTAAAAACACGCTTTTTTTTAACAACGGGAATTAATTTTAAATTAATTCCTGCCACTTCTGTGTTTTGAAATTGGAAAAATGGATTCCATATTTGGAATCAGTATGAACAAATTGTGTAAATAGGTAACTTTTATTTTTATAGATTTTGAATAATTACTTCGGTAAATATTTTATTTACCATGGTTAAAGGGTAAATCCGGTAAATAAGGGTTAAAAAATAATATTATAATAATACTAAATTACCCTAAAATGTGTCCTAACCTTATTGGTGGATACATTTCCGACCATGGTCATATTTGGGTCGATTTTGGGACCCCATGGATCCACTTGTAGGTGATAGGGATACTTTATATTAATTAAGTTAAAATAAATACAAAAATGACATAAGAATATATCTTTTAAAAAAACAATTTTTAGATAGGTTTATATATGTTGGATTTTCAACTATAAATATTCATTATAAAGATAAAAATATTTCCAACATAATGGTATTTTATTTATAATTTTTAGACATTGAAAAAGTAAAAATATATATGACACAATAATGATGCAGTATTTTCCTTATTAATGAAAAAATCAAATAATTGATATTATAAATACCCAAATAAATATAATTTGAGACTTTTTATGAATTAAACTAATTTTATAGGTTAATATGACATGTTAGGATTTATTTAAATAACTTTTTTTGAAGTAATAATTTTGTTATGATTTTCACAAAAATCAATTTTCCAAATAGTGTCAAAATTGACATAAAAGAGTTTTTAAAACAAATATTATATTATTAATTGATATTCAATTCCTAAAAATATAAGGTTCAGACAAGAGACTTATATAATGATAGGTGTATCATTAATGGACCACTTGGGGGTCTCTTGTATGTATATAGTAAGTTTATTAACTATATAATATAAAAATACAAAGTGACATGGTAAATGTCAAACTAATTAACTAAGAGTTAAAACTAAAAGATAAGGTTAATATAATGACCCAAACCTGTCTAAATTATATTGGTTGAGTGGTTTTAGACCCATACCCACCTTAAACTTTAAATAATCCACTTTTGAGCCATTAGACACCAAATATGAATTTATTATAAAATTATATTTCTAGATTTTCCAAAGGTGCCCGTCCTCCCCCTTATAAAAGGACACCACTTCTAACCAATTCTTTACACCTTTAAAGCCTTTTGGTTCGACCAAAACCTACCTAAATATTCTATCAACTTCCCTCACTACACTCTAGAGGCCTTAGTTTGATCAGAAAGCCAACCTAAGGAGCCCTTTTGATCAAATCAAAAGGAATAACCCGAAGAAGTGGTAATGTTTTCACCACCCTTTTTCAAGTTCCTTTCTTCTTCCACTTCTTCTTTATTTGTTATTACCATTATAAAATAGTAAATCCAGTATATTATATATACTTTGATGTTATTATAAACATGGTAAAACCATATTTCATTATTCTATCCATCCTTTTAATGACATGTCAACATACGTGCGTACGTACGGCTTGCCGTCTCCACGTCGTGGTGTAATTGTTATTCAAAACATTATTATTTGGATGGGTATAATAATGATGTGTAATTCATGTAAATAATAAATATGACATGATAATTATTCTGTATATATGATATACCATCCAATTAAATATTATTTTAATATCAAAAGAATGATATTGTCGCTCGTGCGTACGTACGGACTACCGTCTCCACGAACGCGATGAGATTCATTCTTCATCATATCCATTAAAGTCTAATTCTAATTTGATGATTAATAATAGTATCTAAGGACTTGATATCATTCTGGATATGAATAAGATACAACCTATCCATGAAAAACATGGATTATGTAACAAAACATATAAAAGAAAACGAGTAAGTTAACACCCAAAACAACGATAATACTAAGATATTATTAACAAATCAATGTTAAAAGATCATATATGATATCATATTAATGTATATGATTCTTGTATAATTTAATAAAAATTATTTCACCATTATACAGGAGGTTAACCTACCCTCAACCAATGAAAAGTACAAGGTAAGAGTTTATTTCACAATCTCTTCATTATCCGAGGTTGTTTATATGTAATTATCTACTGGGGCCTCTTTATCATCCACATCCATGTTTCTTAAAAATGTATTTCAAAACATTCTTACTATTTTACAGAATATGGTTTAAATTCATTTATACCCTTGTTTTACTTTTTATAAGAAGTTTATAGAGGAACCCTTCTATCGTTTTCCAAACAAGGTGTTTTTTAACCTTTTCGACAGAATTAAGGTAAGAATGTTTTTTTAACTTATACGGAAGGTGTGGATATTTTATGCCGTTATAAAATATTCTAATCTTCCCTAACAAGATTATAATAAAATTTTCAAAGTAAATGTTTTATTTTATAATTATTTGACTTTTAAATGATTTAAAAAAATGGATATTTCTCTCAAAGAGTTTTACAAATCATTTTCATCAACGTCAAAATCCTTTAATGGATTTTAAACTTGTTTTGAAGTTGATTTATCATGATACAAATCTTATATATTGTGTTGAAGGTTTTGTGATATGTTTGACTGTGGATGTGTTATTTTTATACCATTCATTATTTATGGGTAAAGTTTTAACATTTCGTATGCTAGTTTTAATACGAATGTTTATGTTATGATTAGACCTTTTCATATGAGGAATGAATTGGACTTAGTAAGTGACAAGTGGAGCCCATTATAGCTCCGCGATGCATCGGTAGGTCTCATGAGACAAACTAGTGTCTTGGCACAAGGCCTTGGAAAAATCTTATTTGTAGTCTTGGCACGAGGCTTTGTATATGTGGTTATGATAGTCTGGCATTATGCATTCCATCATTATGAAAGTGGTTATTGATATTGCATGTGATTATTTGATTAGTAGAATATCCATGTGAATAAGTAATTGGAATTATTTCATTTTAGTTTTTCCATACTATGTTGAAGTTGAAGTTTAAAAGGCTTTTGTTTTAGTTATACATTGCCTCAAATGTTTATTCTTATTTATGAAAGTTTCTGCTATATTATCATCCTTAATGGGCATTTGAGCTCACCCCTTTTCTATGTTTTATTTTTTCCCAAGATGTGAAGAAGTAAATTATGAATGACCTACAGGGATAGTATGAGGGGATACGAGTGTGGACTATGGAGACTATGTTGTTGTAGTTTTCATTTTTATGATGTAATGTAAAACTTTATGAATATATCTATTGTTTCCAAGGCTACTAAACTAATCGGTCTTTCGAGATTTGATCTTTCTTGTGATCATGCCAATGTTATGTAATAATACACCGACTCTGGGTAACTAGGGTTGGGGCATTACAGTTGGTATGAGAGGAAGTTTAGTATAGACCTTGGAAGCTAGATTTAGATAAACACTGATTAGAGCACATAGATTTAAGATGGAATTTGAGGATTAGTATAGAAGAACTTCCTATAATTTTTGTATTGTTGAGATTTTGTGAGTTTTTCGAGGAATACATCCCTGTATGGATACGAGCAGGTAGAGGCGGCTCTGGCACAGATGTACCTAGGGGTAAAAAATGAAAACACCGCTTTGAGCTAGACTCGAATGAGAACTGGTGCACGACAACGGGCCTTGCTGTACTCTTGGTTACGACACTCCCGGGGGACACGCTTAGGATAAATCTCATTTTCTTTACAAATAATTATAGAGGGTTTATGAGTATATACTTCCTCAAAGAACACATTTTTATGATTATGGATTATATCAATAAATAGTTCAATTTATGTTAAGTGTTTTATAAGTATGAAATTATGTATTTTGATTCATAAACTGATCTAGTTTATCCATTGTTTAGAAATGACACCTAGTGGAAGAAATGGAAACCGTATCAATGCATGCAATCCATGTAGGGATTGCCCTCCTGCTCAAGATAATTATAGTGGAGCTGGCGATGCAACTGGTGCTAATCAACTAATCACCATACTGGGACAACTCACTCAGGTTATGAATAATAACCTTACCCATATGGAGCACCCTGATCCATAGTGTGGAGGATCAATGTTAGATCACTTCATGAGGAAACAACCACCAACATTCAATGAGAGTACAAATCCATTAGTAGCTGAGCATTGGATAAGTTCCCTAGAGAAAATATTTCAGGCTTTGGGAAGTAGTGAAAGGAAAAAAGTTATCATGGTAGTTTACCGCCTCACTGGAGATGCTGATCAATGGTGGTCATTGATTCAAAACACGAAGGAAGATGATGAAGTATAAAATATGGAATGGAGGGAGTTCAAAGATCTTCTTTTAGAAAAATACTTTCCTCGTGACCATCGAGCAGATATGGAAAGGAAATTTCTGAGTCTGAGACAAAAGGAGGATGAGAATGTCGCAAAGTATGAGGCTAGCTTTACAAGGTTATCAAGGTATGCTGGAGATTATATACGTAACCCAATAAGTAATATTGATCATTTCTTTGATGGGTTAAAACCATTTCTCCGTCGAGCATTAGTCTCACAATCCTTCTCATCGTACGAAGACATTGTCTCATATGCTATCAAGACAGAAAAGGAATTCTCTAAGTCTTATGACTTTAAAGAAAAAAAAGAGAAGAGATCTGCTGATCAATCTGGGAATGGAAATAAGGGGAAGAAGGGAAAGGTTGAATATCCATCTTGTGGTAAATGTGGGAAGAAACACCCCGGTACTTGCTTGAAGGGAATGAGTGTCTGTTACAAGTGTGGTGAAAAAGGCCACTAAGCTCGTGATTGCAAAGGGAAGAAGGAATCTACCGATGTTCAGTGCTATAATTGCAGGGAGATGTGACATTATGCAAATGAATGTCCTAAGCGTCAGGGGAACTTACCTCAGAAAAGTCCAAGGGATCAAGGCCAAGATTATGCTATCACTACTGCTAAGGTAGAATCTCCGAAAGACGTGGTGGTAGGAAATTTAATGGTTTCCTCATGTTTAGAAAATGCATTATTTGATTCTGGATCATCACATTGTTTCATATCTTCCTAGTTTGCTAAGAAAATTAGATATTTCCAATTTAATTTAACAAGGGAGTTTTCAGTTAAAACTCCTAAGGGAAGTATCATTGCAACAAAGTTTTGTGAATCAGTCCCCATTAGATCACATAAATGTTCTTTATCTGCTGATCTCATCGTCATACCTTTTATTGAGTTTGATATAATTCTCGGTATGGATTGTCTTTCAGACCATGATGTGAAGATTTATTGTAAGAATAATGAGGTTACAATTTTTGATGATGATGATAAGAAACACCTTATCTTTAGAGCAGAATCGTCACCACCTAATTCTTATCTAGATCCACCCCCAGTAGCTCAACTAAATTCAATTATTGGGGAGGACGAGAATGAAATGACTGTGGGTGAGGAAAGGAATGTTCAAATAGAGGATGTACCTGTTGTGAAAGAATATGTAGATGTGTTTTCGGAAGATTTACCTGGACATACTCCAAAATGAGAAGTTGAGTTTCCCATTGATTTAATTCCTGGATCAAGGCCTATATAGAAGAACCCTTATGGAATGGCCACTATAGAATTAGTTGAACTAAATAAACAACTAGAGGAATTGAGTAATAAGGGATTTATTCTCCCTAGTGTTTCTCTATGGGGATCCCCTGTTCTTTTTGATAAAAAGAAAGATGGATCTATGAGGTTATGTATTGACTATAGGGAGATCAATGCTATAACAATAAAGAACAAGTATCCCCTACCTCACATTGATGATTTATTTGACCTACTGCATGGATCTCAATACTTTTCAAAGATTTACCTTCGATCTGGATACCATCAGTTGTGTGTGAAGAAGGAAGACATTCCGAAGACAGCATTTCGAACCAGGTACGGGCATTACGAGTTTATAGTAATGCCTTTTGGATTGACTAATGCACCCTCTGTATTCATGGATATAATGAATAGTGTTTTCAAGGAATATCTAGATGAATTTTTGGTGGTATTTATTAATGATATCTTGGTATAATACAAAAGCTTCAAAGATCATGAAAATCACTTGCGCATTATCCTGAAGACTCTGAGAAGACATGATTTATATGGGAAGTTTAGTAAGTGTGAATTCTGGATTCAGAAGATTTCTTTTCTTGGCCATATTGTATCCAAATATGGAATCTCTATTGATCCTTCTAAGACCAAGGCAATCCATGAATGGCCAGCACCTACGAGTATAACTGAGGTACGTAGTTTTATTGGTTTATCAGGTTATTATCGACGTTTCGTCCAGAATTTTTCCCGGTTGGCTAACCCATTAACAAAGCTCACACGTAAAGGGGTTAAATTTGTTTGGAAAAAAGAGTGTGAAGAATGTTTTGAAGAACTGAAGAGAAGATTAGTCAATGCTTCTATATTGACTCTACCATCGGGGAATGATGGGTTCGTTATTTATAGTGATGCATCAAATAAAGGACTTGGTTGTGTCCTTATGAAAAATGATAGGGTTATTTCCTATGCATCACGAAATTTGAAAATTCATGAGCAAAACTATCATACTTATGATCTTGAGTTAGCAGCTGTGATCTTTTCTTTGAAGATATGGAGGCACTACCTCTATGGTGAAAAATGTGAGATTTATACTGATCACAAGAGTTTGAAGTATATTTTCTCACCAAAAGAACTCAACATGAGGGAAATGATATGGGTTTAACTACTCAAGTATTATGATTTCATGATACACTACCACCTGGGGAAGGAAAATAAGGTGGCAGATTCTTTGAGAAGAAAAGATCATGGGGTTTTGAACAATATGAGAATTGAAAGGGATCCAATTTTCATGGATCTAGTGAATATGGACATGAGAATAACCATAGAAGGTGAAACATCAGGGCTTTTTCAAATGGTTTCCAAACCATCTTTACTAGAAAGGATTAAGAGTTCTCAGACTGATGATGAAGAGTTTCAAAAGAAGATTAAAGCTGTGAATGATGGGAGATTGAATGACTTTGGGTATGAAGATGGAATTTTGAAATTTGGGAAGAGACTTTGTGTTCCCAATATACCTGATCTAAAAAAGGAACTATTGGATGATGCTCATAGTTCCAATTTCTCTATACACCCTAGGAGCACCAAAATGTATAGATACTTGAAGGAACATTTTTGGTGGGACAACATGAAGAGGGAGATTACTGATTTTGTGTCAAGATGTATGGTTTGTCAACAAGTGAAAGCTGGAAGGCAACAGCCTGGAGGAGTCATGAAACCTCTTCCCATACCTGAGTGGAAATGGTATAATATAATGATGGACTTTGTCATGGGACAATCAAAGACTCATAGAAGGAACGATGCAATATGGTTCATTGTTGATCGTCTTACCAAGTTAGCACATTTTCTTGCTATAAGGGAAGATTTACCACTTGAACGGCTAGCAAGACTATATATTAATGAAGTTGTGAGACTTCATGGAGTACCCCTATCGATTGTTTTTAATCGTGATCCCTGTTTTAATTCAAGATTCTGGAAAAGTCTTCAGAAAGCCTTGGATACTGAACTTCATTTGAGAACTGCCTACCACCCTCAAACAGATGGACAATCAGAATGGACTATTCAAACCTTAGAAGACATGTTGAGATCCTACTCACTTGACCTTCAGGGTATGTGGGATCAATATTTACCTCTGGTAGAATTTTCCTATAATAATAGCTTTTATTCGAGTATTCAGATTACACCATATGAAGCGTTATATGGAAAGAGATGTCGCACACTGACTTGTTGGGATGACGTTGGTGAAAGAAAACTTGTAGGTCCAGAATTGGTGGAGGAAACGATGAAAAAGGTTAAGGTAATCCAAAATCACATCAAAGCAGCTCAAAGTAAGCAGAAGAGCTATGCTGATAACCGAAGGAAGGATTTGGAATTTCAGGTAGGATACCATGATTTCTTGAAGGTATCTCCATGTAAGGGATTTATACGTTTAGATAAGAAGGGTAAATTAAGTCCCAGGTACATCGGACCTTTCAAAATTCTAGAACGAATTGGGGCTGTAGCTTACCGTTTGGCAATGCCACCAAGTCTCTCCAAAGTTCACGATGTGTTCCACGTATCACTGTTGAGGAAATACATGCCTGATACAACACATGTACTCACCTATGAGAAATTAGAACTGGAACCCGATCTGTCTTATTGTGAAGAGCCCGTCAGGATTCTTGATACGAGAGTACAAGTACTGAGAAACGGACGACTCGTCTAGTAAACGTTCTATGGAGAAACCATAAGATGGAAGAGGCAACGGGGGAACTTGAGGAACATATGATGAAGAACCACCCGAGTATTTTTATGCAGTAATATTCTAGAAATTTTGAGGAAGAAATTATTTGAAGGAGGGGAGAATGTAACACCCCAAGATTCCATGGTACGATTCTCTTTGAATAATACAGTAGCGTGTGTTATACGCAACATCGAGTTCTAACACACACCACAACCAATCAAACTAGCCGTTATGAATATTAATACCTACTTTTTGAAATTTTATAAATTTTATCTCGCAAAATGGACTTAATTGTTGGATTCGTAATATCAAATTTATCCTAGGGTGAAATTTCGATACTTTTCGGATAACATTTATATTTTGATGAATAGTGAAAATTACTAAATTTTAATTAAAAACAACATTTTTAATCGAAATAATTAATAGTGATAAATTATGATTTTTAGTGGTTTTAAAGTATATTTAGAATATATTTTTACCATTTAATACAATGTTTGTCATTGGACATAATTTCATAATAAAACCAGACATAAAAAAGTGTCAATCTTTTGATAGTTATTATCTCTTAAAAACACGCTTTTTTTTAACAACAGGAATTAATTTTAAATTAATTTCTGCCACTTATGTGTTTTGAAATTGGAAAAATGGATTCCATATTTGGAATCAGGATGACCAAATTGTGTAAATATGTAACTTTTATTTTTATACATTTTGAATAATTACTTCGGTAAATATTTTATTTACCATGGTTAAAGGGTAAATCCGGTAAATAAGGGATAAAAAATAATATTATAATAATACTAAATTACCCTAAAACGTGTCTTAACCTTATTTTTGGATACATTTCCGACCATGGGCATATTTGGGTCGATTTTAGGAACCCATGGAGCCACTTTTAGGTGATAGGGACACTTTATATTAATTAAGTTAAAATAAATACAAAAATGACATAAGAATATATCTTTTAGAAAAACAATTTTTACATAGGGTTATATATGTTGGATTTTCAACTATAAATATTCATTAAAAAGATAAAAATATTTAATACATAATGGTATTTTATTTATAATTTTTAGACATTGAAAAAGTAAAAATATATATGACACAATAATGATGCAGTATTTTCCTTATTAATGAAAGAATCAAATAATTGATATTATAAATACCCAAATAAATATAATTTGAGAATTTTTATGAATTAAAGTAATTTTATAGGTTAATATGACATGTTAGGATTGATTTAATTAATTTTTTTGAAGTAATCATTCTGTTATGATTTTCACAAAAATCAATTTTCTAAATAGTGTCAAAATTGACATAAAAGAGTTTTTAAAATAAATATTATATTATTAATTGATATTCAATTACTAAAAATCTAAGGTTCATCCAAGAGACTTATATCATTATAGGTGTATAATTAATGGACCACTTGGGGGTCACTTAGAGGTATATAGTAAGTTTATTAACTATATAATATAAAAATACAAAGTGACATGGTAAGTGTCAAACTAATTAACTAAGAGTTAAAACTAAAAGATAAGGTTAATATAATAACCCAAACCTGTCTAAATTCTATTGGTTGAGTGGTTTTAGACTCATACACACCTTAACCTTTAAATAATCCACTTTGGATCCATTAGAAATCGAATATTAATTTATTATAAAATAATATTTCTACCTTTTCCAAAGGTGCCCCTCCTCCCCCTTATAAAAGGACACCACTTCTAACCAATTCTTCACACCTTTAAATCCTTTAGGTTCGGCCAAAACCTGCCCAAATAATCTCTCAAATTTCCTCACTACAACCTAGAGGCCTTATTTTGATCATAAATCCAACCTAAGGAGCCCTTTTGATCAAATCAAAAGGAAGAACCCAAAGAAGATGTAATGTTTTCACCACCCTTTTTCAAGTTCCTTTCTTCTTACACTTCTTCTTTCTTTTTTTATTACCATTATAAAATAATAAATCCAGTATATTATATATAATTTTATGTTATTATAAACATGGTACAACCATATTTCCGTATTCTATCCATCCTTTGAATGACATGTCACCATACGTGCGTACGTACGGCTTCCCGTCTCCATATCGTGGTGTAATTGTTATTCAAAACATTATTATTTGGATGGGTATAATAATGATGTGTAATTCATTTAAATAATAAATATAACATGATAATGATTATGTATATATGATATAACATCCAATTAAATATTATTTTAATATCAAAAGAATGATATTGTCGCTCGTACGTACGTACAGATAACCGTTTCCACGAACGCGATGAGATTCATTCTCCATCGTATCCATTCAAGTCTAATTATCATTTGATGATTAATAATAGCATATAAGGACTTGATATCATTCTGGATATGAATAATATACAACCTATCCATGAAAAACACAACTTACATAACAAAACATATAAAAGAAAATGAGTAAGTTAACACCCGAAACAACGATAATACTAAGATATTATTAACAAATCATTGTTAAAAGATCATATATGATATCATATTAATGTATATGATTCTTTTATAATTTAATAAAAATTATTTCACCATTATACAGGAGGTTAACCTACCCTCAACCAAGGAAAATTACAAGGTAAGGGTTTATTTCGCAATCTTTTCATTATCTGAGGTTGTTTATACGTAATTATCTATTGGGACCTCTTTATCATCCACATCCATGTTTCTTAAAAATGTATTTTAAAAAATTATTACTATTTTATAGAATATGGGTTAAAGTCATTTATACCCTTGTTTTAATTTTTATAAGAAGCTTATAAAGGAATCTTTCTGTCGTTTTCCAAACAAGGTGCTTTTTAACCTTTTCGACAAAATTAAGGTAAGAATGTTTTTTTAACTTATACGGCGGGTGCGGCTATTTTCCACCGTTATAAAATCTTCGAAGCTTCCCTTACAATATTATAAGAAAATTTTCAAACTAAATGTTTTATTTTATAATTATGTGACTTTTAAATTATTTCAAAAAAAGGGATATTTCTCTCAAGGAGTTTTACAAATCATTTTCATCAACGTCAAAATACTTTAATGGATTTTAAACTTGTTTTGAAGTTGATTTATCATGATACAAATCTTCTATATTGTGTTGAAGGTTTTGTGATATATTTGACTGTGGATGTGTTATTTTTATACCATTCATTATTTATGGGTAAAGTATTGACATTTCGTATGATAGTTTTAATAAGAATGTTTATGTTATGATTAGACCTTTTCATATGAGGAATGCATTGGACTTAGTAAGTGACGGGTGGAGCCCGCTATAGCTCCTCGATGCATCGGTAGGTCTCATGAGACAAACTAGTGTCTTGGCACAAGGCCTTGGAAAAATCTTATTTGTAGTCTTGGTGTGAGGCCTTGGCTATGTGGTTATGATAGTCTGGCATTATGCATTTCATCATTATGAAAGTTATTATTGATATTGCATGTGATTGTTAGATTAGTAGAATATCCATGTGAATAATTAAATGACATTATTTCATTTTATTTTTGCCATACTATGTTTATGTTCAAGTTTAAAAGGCTTTTATTTTAGTTATACATTGCCTTAAATGTTTATTATTATTTATGAAAGTTTTAGCTATATTGTCATCCTTACTGGGAATTTGAGCTCACCCCTTTTCTATGTTTTATTTTTCCCAGGATGTGAAGAAGTAAATTATGAATGACCTGCAGGGATAGTATGTGGGGATAAGAGTGTGGACTATGGAGACTATGTTGTTGTAGTTTTCATTTTTATGATGTAATGTAGAACTTTATGAATATATCTAGTGTTTCCAAGGCTACTAAACTAATCGGTCTTTTGAGATTTGATATTTCTTGTGATCATGCCAATGTTATGTAATAATGCACTGAATCTGGGTAACTGGGGTCGGGGCGTTACAAGGGGTGAGTATACGCTACTCAGTAGGGACCCCGAGACCCCCGAAGGTCTCCCAGAATCCACAATGGAAAGATACAATCACGAAGTAACAACCAACACTACTTAGGTATATGCCCATACATATACCTAAGTCATCAATTCTCGTTTGGCTCCAACATCCGAGCCCAAGTTCGATCACGTCCACATAGGAGTACAACCCAATCCATACAGGATAACACAACCCAATCCACATAGAAAAGCAAGTAAATCATATCGAAGATATTGATTGAAATTCAAGACTCAGCTCACACAGGTATACTTATTCGTAAGGTGATAGAGATGATCAGATGTATCCACTGATTCATCTAAGCTGGGACCCACATAGGATACTAAACCAGCTAAGCTAGCGGACCCACATAGGATACATATCGGCTACTCTGCCAGACCCACGTAGGATAGCAAGAGCAGGGTCAGACACTGCCAGACCCATGTAGGATACACGAACAGTAGTCATCGCCGTTGAACCCACGGAGGATTTCAGTACGGTCTTCATTGCTGTCGAACCCATGGAGGATTTCAGTGCAGTCTTCATCGCTGCCGAACCCACGGAGGATTTCAGTGTAGTCTTCATCGCTGCCGATCCCATGGAGGATTTTAATGCAGTCGTCATCGCTGCCGAACCCACGGAGGATTTCAGTGCAGTCTTCATCGCTGCCAAACCCACGGAGGATTTCAGTACAGTCGTCATCATCATCGCAGTCGCACCCAGCTCTAGGGTTCCCGCACACAGCATGCTCGATTCTGGGAGGGTCCGCTCCATGAGGCAAGGGGTGTCGATACATCAACTGAAACATATTCCGGAGTTGATGTATCCCAAAGTTCCGTCTCGACAAGGGGAACTCAACGAGACGGACGACACGTCAATCGGACACCTGGTCTGAGAGTTATTGGGTTTTTCGTTCTAGGGGTCGGGTTGGTTTTTAAGTCAAAACCAATCCGACCGCACTCCAACTGTGTCCAAACCTATAGGGGAGTAAGGAAAAAGGTCTGTATCACTATGAGGAATCCAACAAAGTTGACGACATGTCAATCGGAGGTCCGGAGCTCAAGTTATAAGCGTTTCCGCTCCGAGGGCCTGGTTGGTTTCGTGCTCGAACCAACCCTGCCATACCCAAAGTTGTCCGAAACCTTGATTGTAATATACCAAAACGACCGTCTCTATCCAAGGATCGCATCTCAACTGACGGTGCATCGATCGGAGTTCCGTAGCCCAAGATATGGGAAAAAGAACAAACCTATCCGGTTTTAGGGGGTTTTGGGCCCGGACCGACCTGGCCTGAGACCCCCTGGGTAGGCCCGAACTGGGTCGACCTGAACCGGGTCCGGGTCCAGCCCATTAGGGTGCGGACTGGCCTGGTTCGGCCGGTCCGGTCGGGGCGGCCGGTTGGCCTGGCGCGGACGCAGCCGCATGGCCAGACAGCTCGGCTCGGCCGAGTTGTCACGGAAAGGGAGGGGGGGGGGGGGTGCTGCCCCCTGATTGAAACCACGACCCCCACATGGGGGATGCTCCTTTGCCAGCTGGGGGTTACGACCCCCGGCTCCTCCGAGCGGCCGGCCCGGCCGGTTCCGCCACCGTGGGACCCCGTGGTGCCGCTCCTCCGAGGCGCCGACGGTCGGCAGTTTCAGACACCGCTCCTTGCTCCGCCCTGTACAAAATCTGGAACCTTGGTCTGTCCGGCGCGGCGTGACGGTGCCGCGCCCCTCCGTCGCGGCCCCACTCCGGCCGCGGTCTCTTCGTGGTTCTCCGGAACGACGTGACGACACCGTGCCCCTTTTCCTCGGCCCGACTCCGGCCGCGGCTTCATTCGACCTCAACGGCACGGCGCGCTGGCGCCGCGCTTCTTTGCCCATTCCTCTTGCTTCCACGCGGTGCCATTGCACCGTGCCGCCTTTTCTCGTGCCGCAACATTTACAACATCAAAGGGGGAGGAGGGTCGGCCGTGTTCATGCGGTCCGACCTCCTCCCGTTATAACGGTAACAGGCGGCCATAAATAAAAGACGAAGAACGACAAAGAATAGTTCACGAACAAAATTAACCCCTACCTAGATGAAGTCGTCGAATGAGGTTCATCGCGGGAAAAGGACGTCGTGGAAGACGACGTTGCGGAAGACGACATCGCGGAAGACGGCGTCACAGATCGATGCTCTGTAAGCGTCGTCGACGTTCTCCCGAATAAAGATGCGGCACGTCGTCGTTTTCTGAAGAAGGCGTCTCTCGCTAGCTTCGGAGAAGAGAGGAGATGGCACGGCGATTCCCCTATGGTGATAGAGTTCTTCGTCGAAGACTCAACGTTCTTCGCGTTCTTCGACGAGGATGAAGATATTCCTCAAGTGCGCAAGAGTCCTCTCCTTTCCGCACAACGAAACAACAACCCAATAAAATAAGTCATTGTCTTATTTTATTAACACACGCAAGCCATTAATTTGAAATTCAAAATATCTCATTCAATTAATTGTCTTAATTGAAGATCAATAAAAAATTCAAATTAATTTGAGGGTTGACTTGCCATTAAAAAGGGGTTGCGGGTGAGTTACAAAATTAAATGCACATGGGAGGTTAAAAGGAAATAAAGGGGGGTGGGGATCATGTGGGCCCCACCACACTAATATCTTACCTAGTGGAGTTAGGATATTAGTGGGTCCCACTCCAACCACCATGCCTAGTTTATCACTACTTAGAATAGAAATAAAATTTGTAGCACAATATTTTATTTTATTCTTTAGTTAACCCATTTAATTAATAACCTCACCTGAGCAAATGCAACTCTAGAAAAGGTGTTCTTAAGGAATTACCGGAGCTGCGGTTTCATCGGTGTCCTCGGATTTCGATTCCGAGCACCGGTTCAAAAGTTAGGAAAACCTGCTCATTCGTTCACTGAACGTACCCGAGCTAAACTTCGGAACATGATTCCGGGCACACCGGGCCTCGGAATCAGGTGCTGTCAGAAACTGCGTACTCGTAAAATCCCAAAGAAAATTAAGAAAAAATTTCCCTTGAAATTTATGGGTCTTTACAAGTATAATCTAAAAAGGGAAAGATTAAGCATATTTTATTACATGGTAAAGTTTCTTTTATCAGAAAAAAATACCAAACAATGGCTATGAATGGTCAAGAACCTAGGTGCCCAAGTATTCCATCCAAAAAAAAAAGTACCAAAAGAAAACCTTCAAATAATTATTTCTATAATTTTTCCTCCAACACCAATATATTGAGGGATTTCACAATTATATTATGATGTTATCTATTCTATACCATTGTTTTCTAACAAGGACTATATTCTTCATCTGATGGAAAAATAGTTATATCATACTTTTTGTTATCCTTATATTATAGAAAATCATAATTAATTTATAGATGGGAAAAGTGGAATGTATTGTGGGTATGGATTTGATTTATCATCCTTATATCAAGATCTCATGAATTTTATAGGACACATTCCACTCTATGTGCAATGATGGTTGATATATTAATATAGTCATCTAATCTGGAGTAGCTATATCTCAATCATTAGTATCCATAACATCGTTATGTCTCCTCGCATGACACTATCACGATCTTATAATATTAGATCCTTAATAAGTGGAACAATAAACCTCCTTGGGATCACCCATATAGAGCATGTCAATTTACATTGAAGGATAGGTTTATATAACTCTATCACCTTTATTTTCTGTTCACTTCCCATTTCCAACAAATGATTAAAGAAAAATTAGAGAAAAAGTTTAAGGAATAACCTATATAGTTACTTTATTACCATTTATTGGAGTTATCCTTATATTAGATATAGAAGTGTAATTATTTGGAATATCATAATTTTTTCTGTCAGATTTTCCTTGTCATTCTTATCACCTTCACTACAACATAAGGAAATAGGTAGGGGATATTTTAAACTTCCATAGAAAAAGACGTAAACATAGCAGTACCAATGGGTATGAAGTCCATGAAATTTATACTGAAAACAATATTTTAGATTCATCACTACCCACTTTCATAGAGACCTTTAATGAGTCTCCTAAATGTCATTACAGTAATGTAACTTAACTATTTCTAACAGATTCTATCTTCTCATGGGAATATTAATTTACATATCTATTTTTAGTTAGGAAAGAACCTCATTTCCCATTTTAGGTGAACCCACATAAGTTAATGAAATGTGATTACCTTACTACTTACACTGATGGAAATTAAGTATTACACAGCTCAAATCATATCTACGTTGAGAGGATTCATGCATATAATAACAAGCATTATGTTTATATAGAGACCAAATTGATTTTTATGGGGACATTTTTTATTTTCATATAGGCATGCCTTGATCACTCACCACCTATATCGATTCTTAAATACTCTATGTATACATATATATAATTCATCTATGCATAGAGTCTTGATGAAACTTTCAAATCATGTTTATAAGTTGTAATGTCGATGCTTATACACATACTTGGAAACTTGAGAAGAACTATCAGAAAATATTCATTTGTTGGACAATTAAACTTCTTCAAACTCATCAATAATAGTACCTAGTTGTCAATCATATCTCCAAGGATTATTAACATCAATGCAGGTGAGTTCAATTCCAAATAAACTATGATGAACATAGAATCTTCATAATTTCAGAATGAATTTATATATTCATAATTTATTTTCTTCTAATGCACACATGGTGAATATGTCAATTTCATTGTATTTACTTCTATTATTTTCTCTGTATGGTCTGGAATACACTTGTTTTGTGAGAATCAACTAACTAGGACATTTTCCCTTCTTAAATGAATGACTTGTGTAGTTTTTCCCAAGTCTACTTATCTATATTTTATTTCTCCTTCAATATAGATTTTTGAGTATGTACTACCCTTGTATTTTGGTTCCCTCCTTGATACCATTGTATAAAACTTTTAGAACTTGAAATAACATCATTGAAATTTGACACCAATTTATATTTTATGAAATATGTGTGTAATAAATAAAAAGTACATGAGCCCATTGTAGTTCACTATATATGGAACTATAACAGGATTGAATAATTTTCTTACTAATGATTTCTATGACTACAGACTTGTCAGGGGAACATGCACAAGATCCAAATCATTCTGCAAATCCATCTACGTCTAAGGGTCGAGGTATGCATGGATGTAAATGTGTTTATTTTTTAATGAAGAATTAAGTAGATATATGAATGTTTGTATGATTATGTATGATTTTTTTTAAAATTATCATACTGGATCACTTATTCCTCTCATAGGTGTGGCCCTGATCATGGTATTTATTCTTGGAATTTAGACATAACCCTTCATGTATTATTTGATGAGAGATATCATCCTGTGGGAGTGGGTTCTCCTGCATTTATTCTCCAGTTGGGTCATATAATATGGGACCCACAATGATTTTAGTTTACTACATAGGACTAGGCATCATTCCCCTAGGATACAATAGATTGGTTATGGAGGGTTGTTTAGGTAAGAGGATCATTTTTTTTTCTTAGATATGTTTAGAAAATACTAACATGTGTGATAATTCTTTTATTTAATACAATAATTTGAGAGTATACCCCAATGCATTTCTGCCAATGTGTAGGTAAATATCTCATAAAATGAGAAAATCTAATAAAGGGAGAGTTAATAGGTATCACTGTGTACCAAATACTAGTGCCCCATACATTCTGGATAGAGTCCCAATATGGCTTCTCTTGTATAAGTGGCATGAGTTAGTTTCATATTGGTCTATTGAGCATGCAAAGTTGAGTCTATTTATTTTGGATTATATATTTAAAATAATTTATAACATTTAAATGTTTTCTCTTTGGAATTAATTTTATTTAGGATGTGGCATGACGTCATTCTGAGAATCGTGCATTGTAGGGACCACCTTACAGGCTTGGGACTCGTCATGTGTCCCCGATTCAATATGTTGTATTTATTATTCACTTTTTTAAATCAATTATTTATTATGGTATTTTGTTATGTATTTATATCATATTGGTATATAGTTATGAGAGAAAGGTGAACCAATTGATAAAATGTCAGTATGGATGATAACTCGATATCAAGATGATCCAGATGTTGCTACTCTTATGTATATCCTTTTACTAAATGTCAATAATTACATACATCTGTATATATATATACATATTATATTGCCTAAATTTGAGGCTACGTTAGCGCTAATGCCAGAGGACCAGTGACAATTTTCCATGCGAAGGGATAAAATATTTCATCGCATTATCCTTTGTGATGGACATGGCTACAGTTTTACCTATAGAACTAGGAATATTCATTCTTTAGTTTGAAAAAATGAGTATTTTGATCTTATTTTTTTGGGATGACATAAAAGGTGGAATATTTTGAGGCACAGATTCATGCTTCAAAGTTGGTAAATGCGCATCTGGTAGATGAGGTTAGAGCACTATGGTAATATGTATGTAAGGGTGATGATGTAAGGGATAATATGATGCAAGTATATAATGAATTGATCTATTTATTTATTTTACCTGTGTTATTATTATCTTCATAATATTTTTTTAGGCCCCTTTCACATTGGACTAAGGTAGAAACTATGCCCCCACATGACTCCTCAGATTCAAGAGGTGTGTTTTGTTTTATCTTTTTGGTTTCTCATTTAAATAGATTTTTTCATTTTGTTTTTTATCTTTTAGGGGTAAAAATTCATTTTTACAATTATTCATGTCTTAGTTTGTCATAGTTACCTTTAGGTAGGATTTATTCATTCAAATATTCCTGCTATCTCACCTAAACTAATTAGATTTTATGAAAAAACTAAAGAATATTCTCACTAACCCCCCACTATCTTCACCCCTCCTCTTATATAATAGTTCGAACTTCTCTTATTCTTCAATGTAAGACCCCATAAAAGATATATGTTTACAGAATGTATAAACCATTCAAAAATATAATCCCCAACTATATTTTCATAATGCTAATTCCCAAGATGCTTCCTAGCCTCCACCTTCCACCCAGTACGCTTCTGAAGATGTGGAGCAATTTCTAGTTCGACATTTTTTTTTATTTTCTGTCATATATTTTCCAATCCTACCTATCCAATAATATTCCATTGTGATTTTGATTCTATAATATTCTTTTAATCTATTTGTTTCTTATTTTGTTTGTCTTTATGATCAGCATGTATGTATGTCTTTCTCTACGTGCTTTTGTGTGGGAGTGTGGGTGTCTATATATCTGCATGTTTGTCAGTCTATATATCTATAAATTTTCCCACAAAACCTTATAACCATTTATCCATTTATTTGTTTTTTCCATCAATCTGTGTATATTTAAAGATCAATATATTCACAAGTGGGTTCATCCATAGGTTTTTTTTTCCTAGTTTGTCAACATGTCTTTCCAATGAAGATTGTATCTATCCATGCGTCTTTTCAATGGTATAGTTGTATATCATTATGATTTCTATTTAACTATCCATCCATTTTTTATTTTTTTGTGTATATATTATTTTTTCTCAATTGATTCAATTTTTTATTGGTTTATGTGTGTATTTATATACCCATAAATGTGTATGTCTTTCTTTTCTCTTCAACATTTTTTTGCAAGTTGTATTTTTAACTGTTCATCGGTTCATTCTTCTAGTAATCCAACTATCTATTTTTTCATCATTCTGCCTATATGTATGATCATTCATCCTTCTATTCATGTATTTTCTATTGTATATGTGTTTCTCTCACATGGATTTTATTTGTGTGTGTGTTTCTATATTCCCATAAATTTGTTCATCCACTCATTTTTCTATCAATTATTTTGTAATATCATCCATTAGTTCATTGGTATCTCTATTAATTCATCTCCCATTCACTAGCCTGTCTATCTATACATATGTCTATACATTGGTTTGATCAAATATGTTACAATCCATACTATTTAGAAGATGGACACTGAAAACACCCATGGATAAATGTATCTATATATTCAAAAGAGAACCTATTTTAAACACATCATCAGGAAACCAGTTAGTTTTAAACTTCATGTCCAACCAACTAACATGTTTACTCATGTAGAACATTTCTTTTATAATATATATATGTAAATTTTGGGTTTTATTTTTTTCTTTTTATGTTCATACCATGACTCTGACTCCTTAGATTACCCATCAAGTTTGTACATTGTTTTTAATGTTATCTTCGAATCATTACAGCACCCAACAATATTATTATCTAACTATTTTTCTTTTTTATATTTTTTTATGTTATCAACTGGTTGATGGAGGTAGAATATTGGAGGGGATTTACAGTTCTTTAGGTCATTATTTTAGTCAGGTTATCTCCTTTTAATTTTTTGTTTATTGGATTTATTTTTTGTTTTTTGTTTTATTGTAATATTTCCATGTAATACTAAAATATGGTTGTTAGAATATAGTATTTTTTTAAAATTTTCCAGACTAAATACCACATATGGAAATAGCGATAGTTCATTATTTTGTGACCCTAAGAAACCACACATAGTAGTCGCTGAATATATTATTTTTCAAAAACTTTAGCGGCCGCATGGGCGGTCACTAATGTGCTTCCCAGTGACTGATTCCACCGTTGAATTAGGGAAGCTTATAGAGATCAACTCTGGTGGTCCCAATTCCCTATACTGACCAGGCAACTATGACTACCAAAGGTAGCTTGGTGGTGGTCTCTAAAGACTATTAGAGACCACTCTTGGTAGTCACTAATGTTCAATTTTCTAGTAGTGAATTAACCATTGGATATTTAGCCTTGTATTTAAAATCGTTAGCCTTATGTGGTGGAGAAATATGTCTCAACTAACAATTATCCTCTTTTCTATGAATAAAAAAAATTATCCCAAGAGATTTATCTATTATGCTTATCTGAGCTTGGAAAAATATGGATAACCTAGATGGTAAGGATAATAAGATAATATTGATGGATAATTTCTTATCCAAGTGAAAGACCAATTTCCCTAACTGATTAATATTCACCCAAATTTTGAAATCTAGATCTATAGATAGATTTCCATCTCCTAGTATACACTGATATAATGTATTGACATATTATTTATTTATAGGTTTTCATTATTTTTCTCAAGAGAATGGAGATGTGATATAGTGTATGCATACATGTATTTATGTTCTATCATCAAATATCTGGAGAATAATGGAAACATTATACAAAATACATAGAAATCATCCTTGACATATCGTTCAAAGGCATTCTTTTCAAATTTGTTATCCTGCTCTGGTGGGAGAATAGGAATATGGGATTCTAACACATAATTCAAACTTTTTGATAACAAGGAATCACATAAAAACTTGTACCTCATCTATAGATATTTATTCGTAAGGACATACCCTAAGTTAAGAAATAAATTCACTATTTTCATTAAATTTTCTTTTAAAAATAAAAAAATACAATTAATAGTTTAAATTCCTTAAAACTATACAAGAAATATAAATAAAAATAATTATTAATTCTCCCACAATTTTATTAGGGATTAAAAGAAATAACTATTTATCCTATAATTTAATTTTTCTATGAGATTATTTTTAAGAGGATCTATATTTCCTTTATTATAATCCAAACAAAGTGCACAAAAATTAATATAACGTATTTATGTCAGCAATGTTTTAAACTATGGGATTGAAGCTTCTTGATAAATTGAGTGAACTCCCCAATATTAAAAATCTAACTCAGATTTCCTAAACACTTGCCTCCAAATTTTTACTGGATAGAAAGAGGCCTTAAAACCCAATAATGATTTAGTTAAGTCTAACCAATAACTTATTTAATATGTACACATAATTAAACGTTCCCTAGAGGAGGCTGAACCAATAGATAGTATATGGGTTCATCTTAATTAAAACTATGGAAGTCTTGATGACTAAATATTAAGTTGGGTGGTTTTTATTTATTGTGCTTAAAATTTGTCTTATTTTTTTAGGTATATAAATTGTAAATATTAAGTATATTATAGTTCATTAATTAAACATGTTGGGATAAAACATGTACCCATAATGAATTTATCTAAATTCAATCATGTCAAATTAATTCCTTTGTTTACATCATATAGGTCTTGAATCCACAGAATAAATATTTCATAAGATAGAAATTAATGAAAAATTAATGTTCGATCATGGGATTATCTAATAGTGGATTTATTGATTTGATAATAAGTCAACATTTTACCTTGGGGGAAAACTCCATATTCTTGTCATGGAAGGAGTTATAACATTCCAACTTTATACCGTTGTATCACCTGAGTTGAAATCATTATGGTTTTTTATGGAAATGCTTCTACATGCCTTGAGATACACTATTAATTACAAGAATATATAACAACCCTACAGGTGATAGGAAGAAACAGGTTATCTAATGGGGACTAATTAATTAACAATGGACACACATGTATCATATAATAATGATGGAAGGGATAACATGAAATCCATCAAATTTAATTTCATATTAAATAATTGAAATCCCATGAAATAGATTAAATAAAATTATAACAACACATACATTGTGATCTATCAAGTTCATGAATGTTCATAGACAAGAAATGAATACACTGAAATAAAACTGATTATCATTCATTTAATACTCATTCATTATTATTAATATAAAAATTATTTCCATAATTAATTAATAAATCAAGTAATTAATTATCGATCATATTAATGACCATCTAAATTCATTTAGAGATAGCCATCAATAATGGAATTCATGGAAAATAAATAGTATAACCAATAATCATAGATTTATTAAATTAAATTAATTGATAATCTAAAATTAATTAAAAGCATTATTAATTTGGAAACACACTATGTATTAAAATCAATGAAATAAGTTTTTAATAGGTAATTTTCAATTTAATGTAATTTAATTATACACATTATTGGTAGACTACACAATTTATACCTACAAGCTACATGACATGGCTAGGTTTAATTCACATGTGTACATGATGCTTTCTCCGTTAACATGCCATGTAATATGGTGCTATTTGGATTGATTCATGGACAATTTCTGATGGATTATACAATAGTTCATTATTTTTTCTTGACATTATAAAATAGTGAATCCTAAATAAAGAAATTAAAATTTTAAAAACATTTAAATTCAAACCAAATTTAATGATGAATATTATTAATTGGAAAATTCAACGACTATTTCACATCTTGATCAAAAATCAAATAAACCATTATAAATTTAAAACATGAATGCTTTGAAATAAATTTTCGGATATAGATAAGGCAGTAGAACCTTTGATGGGGGTTTAATTAAAATTTCTTTTAATATTTTTGTACTGAATCCCCAAGAGAGGATATTTTACATTAAATATATAATTATATTTTTATGATTAGAGAAAATGAATACAATGTTAGAAGATATTTTATTTGATGAAGATATTTTTTATCGTCCGGAGTACCTTGTTGGGATTACCTTTGTTGTGCTTAGAGCATCTATGTGTAGAATACCTCAAGTGTTGAATCACATGTTCTCCTTTGATCTATGAGTTATTACAATTGATTTTTGTGTGCTAGTATAATGAATTAATTGTCTTTGGTTTCTCAATTTGATTGCTCAAAGATCTTTCAAGCTTGAATAAGTTCTTCTCATTCTTGAGAAGATAAGTTGAGTTTTTTAAGAGAGATGTCTATTGTGAACAATGCTTCTTAGTCTCAATTAACCCTACAAAATAAAAATAACCATCTATTAATAAAGATAGGGTTTGGGTAAAAATATTATTTAATTGCTCACCATCATTAAATAATATTATAATCCTTATTAAACTCCATGCCATAAAATAAAAATATTATTATTATTATTATTTCATGGAGTGTTCTAATCCGCGCAATGATAAATATAATTTTATTTATTTTTAATTAAAATTTATCATTAGACGTAGTCCTAGCCCACTCGAACTCCTCAAATTTTTTTTAAATATCTAAATAAATATTTTGTTAACATAAATAAATATTTTATTAAAAAAAGAACCAATAAATATTTAATAAATATTTAGTGAATAAAATAAATATTTATTCATAATGCAATGAATATATATACATTAAACATTAAAATAAATAAATATATAATTTATTTAATTGATAAATAATTTTTATTACCTTGATAATATTAGAAATAAATTAAAACTGAATTAAATTACCCCACTATCATGAGAATAATGTTAATTATAGTAATTAAATTCAAATAGAATTTAATCGAGATCATTGAAAAAACATAGTGTTTAACCCTTTAGGATTCATTCTCATTGGAATTAGGCAGGTGCACCTAATGTCTAAGATTTCAATCTAGACAAGGGTTATGGTACTAAAGGGGGAGAACATAATTTTATAACATCAAAAACTACATATTAAGGATCACTGTGTAATATAATACTTTTCTCCCAATATATCATCTTTTAGGTTGGGAATTAGTGTCCTCAACCTATATTCTTGATACGTCTTTCTTTGAATATATGAAATAAACAATGCTACACCATGTCCATTGAATTTAATGTGGTAGTCATATTCCAATCAATAGAATTAGATATCAACTTCCATAATGGTTGAATGGGAAAATCCTTCACTTATTAATTAACAAAATTCCATTCATGATGCACCCAATGTATCCAAATTCACCAAGAAATGTTATCATCTAGGTTTGTGATATACATCTATGTTCAGAATTCATAACATGAATTATTAATATTCATAACATGTAAGTACCAATAAACACACTCATAAATGGGAATAACATGTGACATAAAAACATGTGTAATTTCTATTGATAGGCCTTTTCTCATAATCTACCATTTTAGAGTTTACAAAGTGAGAACTTTATGATTAAACCTCATCCAGATAGGTGTACTTTAACTTGATTATATATATACTACATTCTCTATCATAGTACATTATCAAAACATAGAAATTTTTTTCAAGAATATCATTATGGAATTTGAAGGTTCTCATTATAGAAAAGAACTAATATGAACTTATAAATGAAACATATACTCAAGGACATTATCACACTATTTGTATACAGATGAATAATCAATGTGTGATTAGATATACAAATTAATATTCACTATTTTAAATATTCATTTAATATAAATTATAAAGTAGTTGGTTTGATGGAAGACACTCCAACAATAGCATCCCTGGGTTGCCATCATATCTATGAACTGCTTTGACTATATCAATATGACTAATAATATGGGAAATTATTACATTGAAGTCATATAGAATAATGAAATATATATAGTAATATATTTTATTAATATTCAAATAATCCAATTTATGTGTAATCAATGTAAAAAAAGTTTTCCCTAGGACACCAATTCCACCAAACTATCACATGGACTAGAGTGAACTACCTATGAATTTAAGTTCTCTAGGACTCACATGATAATAATGTTTCTTCTAATTCAAGGATTTAGTCATGGGGTCTATCATATTTCATTTTATAGAATTTTGGTCACTAAAACCTCACCTCTATGAGAATAATTCCTCAAGATGTGATACTTCTAAATTTTGAGCTTCATTCACTATTGTGACCATGCATCTTTTGGAAGAGATTCTACTATGGTATTATCATAATGGAATGTGATATCATATTTACATCTAGGTATCACATCAAGCTCTTTAATAAAGTCATGCATCCATACTTTTTCTTTATATACCTCATTAGTATCAATATAGTCAAACTCTGCTATCAAATATATGATCAAAACCTATTTTTTCTCTTCTTGATCATAAAACCTCCATTCAAAGTGATGATGTATCCCATTTGTGATGAAATATCATCCTGATATATTTTTAAACTAGCATTCACATATCGTGTAATCAATATTTCCTCATCTCTTCCATATACCAATAACATATCCTTTGTAAAACTCAATTACATGAGGATAGTCTTTACTTCCCTCCAATAGTGATCACTCAAATCTGTTTGATACGAGCATTCTATACTTAATGTGTATGAGACTACTATAATAGTACATAGAACATCATACACGAGCAACCCAATAACTGAATAATATAGAATCCATGATCTCCTTTAGCCTACCTCATGTGTTTGGGGACTAATATTCCTATAAAGATGAATTCCATGTGGAAATGGAAATTGTCCCCGCTTGGATTGTTCCATATTGAACCACTTCATGATCTTGTCAATATATGTACTTTGACTTAGGCACACCAACCTCTTGGATATATCACAATGGATATTGATCCCAATAATATATGATTCCATGTCTAATTCCTTAATGGATCATCATTTATTTAACCATTCCTTAATAGACTATAAT
Source organism: Viscum album (assembly GCA_963277665.1). Taxonomy (NCBI): domain Eukaryota; kingdom Viridiplantae; phylum Streptophyta; class Magnoliopsida; order Santalales; family Viscaceae; genus Viscum; species Viscum album. The sequence goes on from OY728121.1 coordinate 1,301,835,522, forward strand.
ATTGGTATCTTATTTCCAATAAGTAATATGTCATTAACAAATACTATTAATAAAATGTCATGACTCCCAGTAAACCAATTATTGATACAATGATCTCATTCATTCTTTATAAAAACAAATTCCATTATGGATTCATCAAATAAAAGGTTTTATGACCTGGATTCATGCTTTAATCCATAAATAAATTTTTGAAATTTACAAATCTTGTTTTCAACTTTTGGAGTAAAAAACATTCGATTTGTTTCATATAGTCATCTTCATAAAGTTCCAATTAATAAAGGATGTTTTGAAATACATTTTAAAATTATGATAGTCCAAGAAGGATGAAATAAAAAGTATAATTCTGATGGATTTTTATCATTGTATATAGTGAAAATGTTTCTTTGCAGCCAATGCCTTACTGTTGTTCAAACACTTTTACAACTAGTCTTTCCTTATAAGTTATGAATTTTCATTCGATTTCAACATTATTTTTCTAACAACCATTTATATCCAATGGGATTTACATCAACTATAGGATCATCCAAAACACATACTTGGTTTTGGTAAATGGAATCCATATCATAATTCATAGATTCTTCCCACTTGGATAGATTAGTGCCACTTACTACATATGTTTAGGTTAGAGGATCATATCTATCTACTAATAGTGAGTCACCATATTTTTTTCATAGAAACATATTTCATTTTGGTTCTATAACCACTCTTATACTCCTAGGAAATGCTTTTTTATATCAAACATCTTCTTATTCGATGATTATTTGTGGAATATGTTCCCTTACCAAATATTTTATATCTTGATCCTGGACTTCATCAATGTCTATCTCACTACCAAAAAAATATTTTGGCGTTTTTATCCCTATAAAGTAATTTTTTGTGTCTTTCCGCTATTATATTTTTGAATTCCGTTTCATATAGGTAATATCCACTTATTTCCATAGGGTATCCTATAAAGTCATAACTTGTTCCTTGGTGTGAATGTTTTTCCCTAAATAGGCCTTATAAAATTCATTAGTTCCCTGCACATTTAAATTCAAAATCATTCTTTTTAATCCACTCCAATGTTCATATGGAATACAATTTATCAATTTACTTGCAGTTGTTTTAGTATGTGTCCTTCTTTTTGTAATGAGTGTAAAAAAAATGATAATGGAAGACTCACAAGACTCATCTCTGATCTTACCATATCAAACAAGGTGTGCTTCCTCATTTCACTAAAACTATTCCAATGAGGTGTATAAGGAGGAGTGATTTGAGATAGGATTCCAATCAACTTCAAATAATTCACGAGGTCTTGATTAATCTATTCTATACCCTAGTGTGACTGTAGATTCTTAATCTCCTTAATAAGATGGTTCTCAACATAAATCTTGTATTCCTTGATTTTTTTAAAGAATTTTATTTATACCACATTAAGTAGACATGTCCAAATATATTAAAATCATTAGTAAAAGTTATGATGTATTTGTTCCGACACCTTATCCCAATAAGAAATAGTCCACAAACATCGATATGAACAAATTAAAGAACATATTTTTACCATTCAACATCGCCACCAAATGAGGATTTAGTAATTTTAAATTATAAAAAATCATGGAATACACCTACTAGTTTTAGTTCAAATGAATCTAAATTTCCATCATAGTGAGATTTTTCCAAATTCTTTCATACATAACGTATCCAGTGATTCAAATAGTTCCTCATGGTTTTAGCTATAAGGCCCCATCCTTAAACATTACTTAATCTTGTGATAAATTAATAGTTTGATATTAATTCAAATCAAGGATATTTTTAGGTTTAGAGATTTAAAGAATTAGGTCATAACTTATACGTAAAATCTTGAATATTACAAGTAGAAACTTCTACTCATTGTTCATTTTTTTTCATAAAACAAAAACTCTTTAAAACAAAAAATAACATCATTTCATGTTTTAGTGACATAAATTTTCCTTGATCTCATCCTTGACTATATTCTTCTTTATGTCCTATGAAAAACATTTCAAAAAATTGGATGAGCAGAAAAAGCTTAGTAAGGGATATATAATGAAGCAAATCTATTTGTCTTTCAAAAACAGGTAATCCATGAAATCTTTATCATAAATTAATACTTTTCACATTTATGAAGTAGCAAAAAAAATTCACTAAATATAAGCTCATTTATTATTATTTTTGTAAACAAAAGATTACCATAAATCCCGTAAAAAGAAAAATATAACATATAAAGGTTACTTAGGACATAAAAATAATAATATGGAATAACCATATGGTCTATTTCCACACATATAACTAAACAGAATAGCCATAAGACCGAATTCCATACCCAATACATTGGATGTTTTAATGTAACCACCCGTCCTTGTTTTATCACAAAACCACTTGTCATTTGGTTTATCACATAACCACCCGTCATTGGTTTATTACGTAACCACCAGCCAAATATCCAGGTACCATTATATAATCATAACACATAAGACAAGAATAAAGGAGATATAACATTTCTACACTATAACTGCAGGAGATCATTTTAATATATAGAAATATTTAACCCATTTCCAAAACCATTTAAAACCTTTAATAAAGATAATTTTGAATCAAAGTGTCCCATACCACTTTGAAACCTTTTAATGAAATTTTCATTTCAAAAAATTTAGGTCTATTTAAATAAATTATTAAAAACCATTTTAAAAACATGCATAAGAAATTGCACGTTTTAAATGAATAAATCATTAAAACATTTAAAATTGTGTTTTAGTTAATGAGTCACCTTCCACTTGAGAAACACTTGAATAAATATCATTAAGGAATAACATTAAATTAAAATTTAAATATCAGGAGAACATAAAAATTCATGATATATCATTTCAAAAGGGTTGTAAATAAACCTTATAGGTTTATAAAAGTGCAAAACATCAATATATACCTCAATTAAATGAGATAGAGATGAAGTCCCTTATAATGATCGTATCATAGATTAAGGATGAATCAATGAAATAATTATTTGTGAAAAAAATAAACACACACAATATAAGTGGATATTAAGTGTAAACAATAAGAGTTCATTCACACATATTCTTTAAAAAAAACAACTGACAAGGATATATAACTCAATGAATGGAAGTTGAGTTAATATTTCCTTTACAAAGTTCGTATAAATGATGTAAGAATTTATCAATGGGGTGATTATGTGTTTCAAAAGTATATCCAGACAAAGGGATGTGGAAATTACAAATTAAAAAAATAGTTCTTCCACACATCATCTTTCCATAATATAATCAATGAAGTATGCATAATACATAATGAGTGGAAATTGGTTTTTAGAAATTCCCTTCAAAATTTCGGCAACCTGACAACATCACTTAAAAATTCAGAAATTGAGTTGATAAGAGAAAAATGGGTCCCTAATCACTTAGAAATATAATTTTCAGCAATAATTATATAGAATAACATATCCAAACAAAAGAAAAAGGAAATTAAAATATATAACATAAAAGAAGTCTTTGACTAAAAGAGGACGGTGAAAGGTTCCCTTACCTTGAGTGAGATTCGTCTTATATATTCCTTGTTCTTCATTAATAATACACTTATGTTAATTTACAATTGCTTTAGAACATTTTTCAAGTTTATTATTCCTTTTATATCACATTTTACAACATTATAAACATTACATAATTTTTTATGTCAATATCAATCGTTTTGTCGATATTCGGTACTTGAGTCAAAATTGAACTTCTTATAATTACAAATTGTCAATGTGGTCAAAATTCAATTATCTCTAGAATTATATTCATGATTTAAATATCAAATATACATATATAGTATATAAATTTATTTATAACAGTATATAAAATTTGGAGATAAGAAATGAAATGCACTATTCATGGAGACGGTAAGTCGTACATACGCTTGAATGCTACTTTCATTTCTTATTCATATTTAAGGAATGAAAAATAAATGATACATAAGTATATTATAATTAAAATATAATATCATATTTTATATACATTACATAAGTTTATTAACACCAACCTTTATACATTTTTTGTATGGACTGAACAATTCAAATCACTTTGAGGGGGTTGTAGTCCACACTTCCACAAATGAAATTATCATATTTACACATTATGGAAGGAATATAAGTATTATTTAAATTAAAAAAAGAAGAATTGAGACAATATAAATATAATATATATCATATATAATTATATTTCCATCCTAATGGGCACCATGATAGGTGGTGGAGGAAAACTGAACAATCAACATTTCGTGAGGAAACAGTTCGCCATACACAAGAAAAATATGTTTGTATCCATTAGATAGAGCTATGTGTAAGAATAGTTAGAATACTTCTCATAAAAATATATTAGTATATTTATGATAATATTTTTGTTATGTAATAAAATACTAATAATATAATATTGAGTGAAGAAGTAAAATAATGGAAATGAACTTTAGAGAAGACGCTACCTCTTAAAGCATGTAACTCCCCTTTAATTGCGCCAAAAAGACTTCTTGAATTGCCTTATGCCTATAGTAAGGCTTATAAGTGAAAGGGATGGATGTTTAGAGCTAATTTGGGCAGATTTTTTATAGTCCAAGGGGCTTGAGAGGTGTGATTAAATGGGTAGGGGTGATTCCCTTTTATAAGAGGTGAGAGGGGCACCTTAAGAAGGTATTGAAATATTATTTTATTATAAACTTATTTTCGGTTTCAAAAGGTCCCAAAGTCATTTATATTAAAGATAATATTTTTTTTGGGTCGATAAACTTTCAAAAAATAGGTTTTAGACAAGTCTATGTCCCAAATTTAACCTTTTCTTTTTTCTTTAACCCTTTGTTAAAAACATTAAGTGTTACCTTGTCTTCTTGCATTTTCATAATTTATGGTTAATATAGTTACAATAAAATGCCAAGAGAACCAAAAGTGGTTAATTATTTACATTTTCAACATTATATATGTCATTTGGACAAATATTTTTTTAGGACTATTATATTATTTAATAAAATAGTATTTGTTTTAAAAACCATTTATATTAATTTCCAAACTATTCATATCATAACTTTTTGAAAAATACATAACAACTTGAATATTTCTAAAAAACATAAATAATTCAAAGATAAAAAGTCATAATCATCCTTAATATTAGTGTATGGTATAAAAAGTTTCAAAATAAATTTATTTTAAAATTTATAATTTCATTTATTTAAATAAATAATTAATGAGGTAATCACTACATCATCATTGTGTGATAAATAAAATTATTTATTTTATATCTAAAAATTATAAATAAAATACCATGATGTTGGAAATATTTTTATATTTTTAATGACTATTTATAGTCACAAACATCACTTATATAACCCCATATAAAAATTATTTTAGTAAAATATATAATTTTATGTAATATTTTTATTTACTTTAAATTAATTTTTATAAAATGTCTTTTTCACATTCAAGTTGCTCCATGGGGTCCCAAAATAGACCCAAGGATGACCATGGTCGTACATATCTCATAAAATAGTATTTTTACATGTTTTATAGTAGTTTAATATTATTATATTATTATTTTTTACCCTTATTTACCAGATTTACCCTTTGACCATAGTAAATAAAAAAATTATTGAAGTTACTATTAATAATGTCTAAAAATAAAAGGTACCTATTAACACAATTTGGACCACATGATTACAAATATAGAATACATTTTTCTAAATTCAAAACATATAATTTGCAGTAATTAATTTAAAATTAATTCTCATTGTCATTTCTAAAAAGCTGGTTTTTAAGAAGTAATAACTATCAAAAGATTGGCAAGTGTTTATGTAAAATTTCAATTTCAAATAACATAAATTGAACAAAATTGGATTAAATGATAAAAATATAATCCATTTACACTTTAAAACCAATTTAAAGAATAATCTAACAATTTAAATAAATTAGATGAAAAGGCAATTTTGAATTAAAATGCAGTTTTTTTCACTATTCATAAATATATGAATTTTAACAGAAAAATAACAAAATTTCATCAAATGTAAATTTTTATCTTACTATTCTATAGAAGAAGTTTATTTTTTCAAATAGAACATATAAAATTTAAAAATACTATACTTAAAATGGGTTTTCTTCAAAAGGTGGTAAAACGATCTTTTAAAAAAATTAGAGAATTTCATACATAAAATCAGATTCACTCTTATTTGAATCCATTAATATTCATTGGATAAATGTAAAAACATTTAATAAATATGTAAAATCAGAATATATTTAGTTATTTTCATTCCCAGCAATACAAAGACTATGCGTTAACTACCATTTAAAATAATAATAATATTTTATTATTTTTCGATATAACTCAAAGTTGTGTGCAACGTAAGTTCTCATAGAAACCTGTTGTTGCATGTCGAGTATGCTATCGGACAAAGTTTCCTCTTTAACATAAAATTAATATCTTATTAATAAGTATTAATAGATATAAAAATGTATTATTCTATAAATACTAGGGTCATTACATCCTTCCCCCCTTTTGGAAATTGTGTCCTCACAATTTTAAAATTGGGCTTGGAAACATAATTGAAAGTCCCACATTGGAAAAAGTGTCCATAAAACTATCACTTTAACTGAAATAAATAGAAGTAAAAAGGTCACCCAAGATAACCCATACTAGGATTCCATGTAGGAAAACATAAATATGGAAGAGAAACTAACCTTCATGTTCGGATAGAGAGTTATAGAAAACATGGTTAAGATAAATTTAACCACCAGAAAATCACAAACTTATGGTAGTTTAAGCGGTCTTTGATTCCATTATAGGAAAAGTAAATGGAAAAAAATATATTAAGTTCCTTTTCATAATGTTGATAATTTATTTATGCGATTGACTAAGAATATAAGGAAATTTACTTACTTTTCAAGTAGTGTTTCAACCTTTAATAATGTTCTACCAAAAACTCATCTTTTTTTCTAAATAATGATTATTAAAGATGACTTGGTCACACATAAAGTGCTAGAATATACTTCACGAGAATAAAATGATTTTTAAAAGATGAACTATATATTACCCCTATATTTAGACATTAACGAAAACCAAAATGGTTTGTAAAAGATTAGATAATCCCCAAAAAGGATAATACTTAAGAAGAAATACTACTCTTAATCTCCAAAATTCAACAAACAATACCCAAAGTTCAACAAAGACCATTAAATAAACAATCGACCTTAAAATTATTTAATATAATCAATACTATGATTGAAACCCAAAAATTCTAATGAATTTTACCAAATAGTTCTCCATGATAAATTTTAACATTTATCTAAAAAAAAATCAACTACTCTTAATGTCTCATATTGAAAAGTAATTAACCTAATCACATATTCTTTATTATAGGTTAATCATTTCCAAAAATAACCCAAATCTCCACATGTCTACAATAAAAATATATGTTATTCCAAAATAAAATTCAACCATTACTCCTCAAATAAAATCCCATGGAATTCTATTTTTCTTAGGAATATAGTGTTCCCAAAAGAGAAAACGTCTTCCATAATAGCATTTTTAACTTAATCACCAAATCTTTTTCCTATACTAGGGATATCCATTTGATAAATCATAAGTTCCCAAAATAAAATTATTCTTGATCACTAAAATTAGTTAAACTAAATACAATAATTCATACTAACCAGGGACTTCCTGTAGGCCGGTGGTAGGTGACATACCCTTGTCGCCCTTAGGTTGTGGGTTTGATTATCGTGACCTTACTAGACGCTACGGGTTGTCAAACATCCTACAGGTTGTCATTTTACTAAAACTATATAATTTTATAACATTCCAAAAATGTGAGATAGATTCCTCAAAAATATCCATTACATATTTTAACGTGAAATGTTATATTATACCGCGTATTTGCATACCAAATTGTAATAATCCATAATTGCCTCAAATTAAAGGATTATATAAATCAAAATGGTTTTTTATAACTATATCCACCAAAGAAAATACAATTATTCCTAAAATAATATTTTCACATAACAAAAATCAGGGATACAAATACAAGAGAAAAGTATTCTAAAGTAATCCCATCAAAAAAAAGAGAATTAATAATTTTAATAATTTCTTCGCCTAGATATCTACCATAACTCTAAAATTACTAAAATGTAGACATATTAATCATCCAGAATTATCCATGATACCTTAACAATTTTTTTCCAACGTATTCCATAATACTTATTACCTACAAAAATATCTTGAATCGTATCATAAGATTCAATAATATAAAAACATTAGTTAAGAAATAATCCATACCTTTCATAGGTCATTTTCAGTTTCCTCATCTTTAATTGGAATGGCATTAGGTACCGGTAAACATATATTTGTATGGTCCTTCTCAAATATTTCTTAATCCTTCTTTGTAGGACATATATTTGTGTAATGACCAGGCAAAAAATATTTAAAACATTCAATTTATCCCTTGAAAAGAAATTTTTTCCCTTTCCTAGAGCCAACTGAATGCTTCCTTTTTTTACATCATGTTATTTCATTATGACCTTCATTACCACATCTATAACATCTTCTGATACCGTTGAAACATTTTCCTAGGTGTTTCTTTCCACATAATTGACACTTAGGTTTTTTAATATACTACCCATTATAATTATTACTTGATCTTCTGTAGTGATTTGTTTTGTCGTATATATGATTACTTATAAAAAACCACCAAGGTCCAAGTTTTCAATCATGACTATAGATAGTTGGTTAAGAATAACCACAAGAGTTCTCATTGCATCTCCAACATCATCCAGTTTCTCATTCATAAAATCATTGTAGTTTCTTTAACATCCATTAATGCTTTGGTGCCTGCTAGAACTAGGAATTTACTAAAACCAAAAAGGTCAATGTGAGTATATCAGTAAAATCATCATATATTATCTTATGAGGAGAGTAAACACTAATTTATAATAATCCATGTTATCTTAAACTCATTCAATTTATCTAAAATAACTATGTCTCTTTCTAATATACTTAACATTATGGTTATGTCACTTATTCTTAAATAACACACAAAACTCTAAAGGTATTTAAACCGACCTCTGATACCCACTATAAGTCCCCAACCTAAAACATTACTTAATCTTGAGATAAGTAAATAATTTTACTTTAATTCACATCGATGATCTTTTCAGTTTTTAAGATTTAGAGAATTAGTTAATAACCTATACATAACATATTGAATATTAAAAGTAGAAACTTCTACACACTATCCATTTTTTTTTCATAAAACAAAAACTATTTAAAACAAAAAATGACATCGTTTCATTTTTTTAACTGCATAAAATTTCCTTTATCTTATCCTTGACTCTATTATTCTTTATGTCCTGTGAAAAAACATTTCCAAACCAGGGATGAGTATAAAAATCACAAAAAAGGGATACATAATGAAAGAAAATAGTTAGTATTTAAAAAACATGAAAACCATGAAAACATTATCATAATGTAATATTTTTCACCTTTAATAAGTAGAAAAACCACTTCACTAGATATAAGCTCATTGCTTTCACTTTTTGTAACCAAAAGACTACCATAAAGCCTATATAAATCAAAATATAACATATAAAGGTAACATGGGACATAAACATAATTAAATGTAATAACCATTTGGTGTACTTCTACACAAATCCCCAAACGGAATAGCCATACATACTACTTCCATACCCAATGCATTGGAGGTTTTAACGTAACCTCTCGTCGTTGGTTTATCATGGAACCAGCCATCATTTGGTTTATCACATAACCAACCACCATTAGTTTATCACGTAACCACCCATAAAATGTCTATGAACCATTATATAATCATAACACATAAGAAAATCATAAAGTAAATATAACATTTCCACACTATAACCGCAAAAGATAATTTTTGGATATAGAAATATTAAACCCCTTTCCAAAACCATTTAAAACCTTTAATAAAGATAATTTTGACTCAAAGTGTCCCATGACACTTTGAAACTTTTGAATTAAATTATCATTTCAAAACATTAAGGTCCATTTAAATTAATTTTTGAAAACCATTTTTAAAAAAAGGACATGAAATAGAAGTTTTTAAATGAATAAATCTTTTAAACAATTAAAATGGTGTTTTAGTTAAAGAGTCCCTTGCCACTTGAGAAACACTTGAATAAAAATAAGTTAGGAATAACATTAAATAAAACTTTAAATATCAATAGAAACTAAAAATTCATGATATAACATTTCAAAAGGGGTTTAGATACACTTTATAGGTTTAAAAAGGTTCAAAACACCAATATATTCTTCAATGGAAGAAGATTGAGATGACATCCCTTGCAAAGATCATGTCATTAGATTAAGGATAAATAAATGACATAATTATATGTGAAAAAAATAAATACCACCAATATAAGTGGATATTATGTGTAAAAAATAAGAGGCCATTCACAAATATTATTTTAAAAAAACAAATGACTTGGATATTTAACTCAATGAATAGAAATTGAGTTAATATTTCCCTTACAAAGTTCGTATAAATGACATAAGAATTTATCAATGGGGTGATTATGTGTTGTAAAATTATATCCACATAAAGGTAAGTGGAAATTAAAATATCAATAAATAGTGCTTCTACACATAATCTTGGAATAATATAATCAACGAAGTATGCGTAAAACCCAATTAGTGGAAACTGAGTTTTAGAAATTCCCTTATGAAAATATGGCAGCCTAACGACATCACTTAAAAATTTAGAAAATGAGTTGATGAGAGAAAATGGTATCTCATCAATGAGGTATAAAATTTATAGAAGTAAGTACAAATAATAACATATCCAAATGTATGAAATTTGAAATTAAAAGACATAACATAAAAGAAGTCTTTGAATAAAAGTGGATGGTGAAACGTTTCCTTACCTATAGTCCGATTCATCACGTATATCCCTTGTTCTTCTTGAATAATAAACTTATGTTAATTTATACTATCTTAAAAACCTTTTTAAAGTTTATTATTCCTTTTATATCACTTATTACCATGTTATAAACATTAAATAATTATTTAAGTTAATATCAGTCGTTTTGTCGATATTCGTACTTAAGTCAAAAATGAACTCGTTATAATTACATATTGTCCATGTGGTCAAAATTAAATTATCTCAAGAATGATATTCATAATTTAAATATCATATTTATTTATTATATATATGTATTTTTAATGGTACTTAACATTTTGGGATATGAAATGAAATGTACCATTCATGGAGATAGATAAGTTGTACGTACGCAAGAACACTATTTTCATTTCTTTTTCATATTTAAAGGAATGAAAACAAAATGATAAATAGGTATATTATAAATCTAGTATAATATACTATTTTATATACGTTACATAAGTTTGTTAACAACATCCTTTATTTGTTCCATGTATGGAATGAACGAGTCATATCACATTGAGGGGGCGATATTCCGCACTTCCTCAAATGAAATAATCGTATTTACACATTTTGGAAAGCATAAAGGAATTATATAAATTAAAGAAATAGAATTATATAGACAATATAAATATAATATATATCACATATTAATATAGTTCCATCATAATGGCCACCATGAGAGGTGGTAGGGGAAAATCGAAAAATCATCGTTTCATGAGGTAGTAGTTCGCCAAACACAGAAACAGTATGTTCGTATCCATTAGAAGGAGGCATGTGTATGTTTAGTTTGAATACATATCAAAACAACATACTATTATATTTAGGATAAAGGTTTTATTATATAATTGAATAATAATAATTTAATAGGGAGTTAAGAAGTAAAATAATGGAAAATGAACATTAGAGAAGATGTTACCTCTTAAAATGGGTAACTCTTTTTGATTTGAGCCAAAAGGCTTTCTTGAATTGTCTTCTGCCTAAGGTAAGGATTATAGGATGAAGGGAGATATATTTTGAGATTATTTGGGTAGGGTTTTGGCTATACAAGGGGCTTGATATGTGTGATTAACTGGGTAGGGATGGTGCCCTTTTATAAGAGGCATAAGGGGCACTTTACGAAGGTATTGAAATATTATTTTATTATAAAATTATTTTCAGTTTAAAAATGTTCCAAAGAAATTTATATTAAATATAATATGGTTTTTGGTCGAAAACCTGTCAACCAATAGGTTTTAGACATGTCTAGGTCACAAATTTAACCTTGTCTTTTTTGCTTTAACCCTTAGTTAAAAACATTAACTCTTACCACGTCTTCTTGCATTTTCATAGTTTATGGTTGCTATTGTTACTATAAAATAAAAAGAGAACCACAAGTGGTTCAATAATGAAATTTCAAACATCATAAAATTCATTTGACCGATTATTAAATTTTTAGGACTGTTATATCAATTTAAAAAATAGTATTTGTTTTAAAAACTCATTTATGTCAATTTTGATACTATTAATATCATGGATTTTTTGAAAATCCATAACAACTTTATTTCATTGAAAAAACATCAATAATTCAATGATAAAATGTCATAATAATCCTCAAAATTTTTGGATGGAATTAAAAATTTTAAAATAATTTTATTTTAATATTTAAAATCTCATTTATTTAAATAATTCATTAATAAGGTAATCACTACATCATCATTGTGTCATAAATAAATATATTTATTTAATGTCTACAAATTATAAATAAATTACCATGATGTAGGAAATATTTTTATCATTTTAATTACTTCTTATAGTCAAAATAATAACTTATTTAACCCCATATAATTTTTTTAGTAAATGATATATGTTTATGTTATAGTTTTCTTTACATTAAATTAATTCTTATAAAATGTCATTTTCACATCCAAGTGGCACCATGGGGTCCCAAAATCGACCCAAGGATTCCATTGGTCAGAAATATCTCATTCAATATTATTATGACATGTAGTAGGGAATTTTAATTTTATTATAATATTTTTTACCCTTATTTACATGATTTAACCTTTTACCATGGTAAATAAAATAATTACTGAAGTTACTATTCATAACGTCTAAAAATAAAAGGTACCTATTTACACAATTTAGACCCCATGATTCCAAATATGGAATCAATTTTTTTAAATTCAAAACACATATGTTGCAGTAATTAATATAAAATTATTTCCCGCTGTCAAAACAAAAAAAGCGGGTTTTTAAGAAATAATAACTATCAAAAGATTGACATGTGATTATATCAAATTTCAATATGAAATAACTTCCTATGACCAAAATTGGATGAAAATATTAAAATATAATATATTTACACTTTAAACCAAATGAAAATATTAATCTAACTATATAAATAAATTAGATGAAAAAGTAGTTCTGAATTAAAATGCAGTATTTTTCACTATTAATAAATATATGAATTTTATAAAAAAAACCAAAATTTCATAAAAAGTAAAATTTGATGTTCAGAGTCTATATAAGAATTTTATTTTGTCAAATAGAACAAATAAAAGTGAAAAATACTAGATATAAAAGGGGTTTCCTTAAAAGGTGGTAAAATGATCTTTTTAAAAATATTAGAGTATTTTTTTTTGGTTTAAATCAGATTCATTTTATTTGAAGACTCTAATATTCATTTGATAAATGTAAAAACATTTAATAAATTTGTAAAATCATAATATAGTTAGTTATGTTCATTCCTGGAAATATAATGGCTATGCGTTAACTACCATTTAAAATAATATTATTAATTTATTATTTTTCGGTATAACTAAATGTTGTGTGCAACGTGAGTTTTCATAGAAACCCGTTGTTGCATGTCAAGTACGCTATCAAAAAAAAGTTCTCTTTAACATAAAATTAAAATCTTATTCATAAATATTAATAGATATAAAAATGTATTATTCTATAAATAAATGGGTCATTACATTATTAATGTGAAGTATATTTTTTGTAGGTTTCCATTACTTGATTTTTTGTAATCCAACCCATAAAGATAGTTATTTAAATTCCTCTTACATTAATAATTGTTGTATTTATTTAAGTACCAAAAATTATTTTTGAACCTGAAAATAAAACCATTTTTATCAAGTCTGGATATTGGAATGATTTTTTTGGTATCATATGTCCCCAAATAACTATCTGTCATCACAAATATCATTCCGATTAGAAATGTGACTTGGTAGTCACTGATAGATACTTAAATAATTTTATCTATTTTGGATAACCATATTTCTAAATCCCATTGGTTAAACATTATAAATCACCATGGTTTCTATATTTCAATAAACATGTGAGCACCAAAGGCAGTATCAAATGACTCATTTTCAAAAACAAATAAGTTTCACTGAATAGAAAAAAACATATATCATCCCCTTCCTTCTTTTCTCATGTGTAGTTTTTTATCTAGTGGACCTTATTTCCTTATTTGAAACAAAAATCATCATTTTCCCTTATATTCCCTCAGATATTACTCTTCTTTGAAGGTCATGAAGAATCTTCGGTCTTAAAGCTCATTGATTTCCCTTTACATTTGTTATCTATAAGAATGGAATATTTTTTAAATTTCATCTTCTAGTCTACTAGCTGTAGAAGTTAAACCATATTTGGGAGATATTTCTCAATGATTTTGATAATAAAACTAATTTCAAAACCATATATGATTTGGGGGATTGATTCATGAATGAAGTTGGTGTTGAATTCTTCAGGGAGTTTAAATCATATAATATCTATAAAATCAATGTATCTAATGAGATTAATTACATGAGGCCTTGATCGGTCACGTTTTCCAATATTTTTGTGAAAAATATAGTTGGATATCTTAAACCATACTTTTCTATATATCTCTTATTATAGACCATGAAGATGCTCGAGCATGCAATAGGTATCCATGTTTTCATGAGAATTCATAAATTCCTCAAAAATAGATAATAACATCAATCATTGAACGATGATCATATCATTCGTATGGTTTTTAGACAACAAAATATTCATCACTTTCCTCAATAATTAGTGGATCTAGCATATAGGTTTCTATCATGTAAGATTTCCTTTTATGGTGAATTAGAATCTGAAGGCATCTGACCCACTCCCCGATGTTACTACCAGAGATAATGTGGCCCTTATCAAATTTAGATCATATGTATAGTGTTGATAATGAACTTTTAAGTTTAAAAAATAATAAAATATCATTTTATTACATAATTTCTTGATTAAATTTTTTTTGATAAAAAATAATAATAAATTTTATTAAATATCCCCTATTTTATCATAATAGAAATAATGATTGAATATGAAATATATAGAGGCTATTAAATTCTAGTGGGCATGATTCATATTCCCCATCACATAACCCCAACAAGGGTTGGTAGATCATTTTTAGGGTATTTAGGTAGGAATTTATTCCCTAACATTTTGCATGCACTAACTTGATCTGTTGAGTGTATTCCCAATTATTGAAATCATGGATTGTATTTCCTCAACACCTACCTCCAAATTACACCAAGTCTAGAAATGGATATTTCAATTGACGTAACATCGTTATATCAACAAAAAAAATCATAATAACCTTCTTTAAAAAGTATGTGGCCAAAAAATGGATGGTCAAAAACATAGTTCTATTGGTTTCATTCCATATCAAGTAATAGAAGGATAAGTCTGAATTAATATATATTTGGGTTATTTTAATTCATTAGGAATAAATTTTATTTTTTTGTCCTTCAATTTTATTTTTATATATTACGTGTATTTTACTTAATTAATTAACCAAGTTGGATATAACATTTAAGCATCATAATTTAATTAAAATTTAATATTTTGAAATTAATTAATTTTTTTCTGCAATACTAATCTTGCATCCATAAAATAAATATTGAATAGACAGAAATAATTGAATAAATTAATTAATTATCTAATCATGAGATTATCTAAAATTAGTATTTATTGATAAGAATATAAATCAACCTATGAACCAAGGGAATAAATCATTTTTTGGTATTACAAGGAGTTGCAATATTCCTCATGTCCACCAGTATATCAGTAGAGATAGAATCATTATGGTTTTAACTAGAACCGCATCCACACACCTAGGGACACTCGATTAATTAAAAGTATTAATAACTTACATGAAAGTGAGGGGAACCAAAGTATTGGTGAAAAGCGATTACATAAATAAACTTGTATCCACAAGACCTATGTAATAATAAAAGGATGAATGAATTGAAGGCTACAAATTTAATATATATTAATAATTGATAACTAATTTAATAAATAAAATTAAATAAATTCAAACTCCTACATAGGTTTTGTTCCTGATCATGTTTTTTAAAATATGCAACAAATAAGAATAAGTAACTTTCTAACATCCATTTCCCATTTAAAATTTATTATTAACATAATAATGTTTTTATTAATTAATTAATTAAAATTCATCTTAATGATTATTCTAATTCATTTGGAGATACAAATCTAAAATGAAATTCATGGAAAATCAATATCCAGACCAATATTTACAAATTTATTAAAATAAATTAATTCAGCAATTAAAATTATTTAATACAATTATTGAAATTCTAAACACAATAAGTGCCGATGAATAAAATAATAGTTTAATGATTCAATTTTTAATTTATTATAAATTTATTATACGATTAATTGGGAGACTATATTTTGTGTACATTACAACTACATGTTGGGTACCTCAGTTGCTGTGTATAATGGGTACATGCCCGGGGCTTCGATGTATACCTCATCCAAACTAAATTGCATGTACTAACCAAAAAAACATAAAATTTTCATCTTTATGTGTTCCTAGGATATATGTTTCATTCTTTGGGGTGAATCATAGTATATTTTAGAGTGCGTATAGGATAGAGACACACTGTGTGGTCTAAATACAGTGTGTTTGTGAAACTCGATGAAAGAATTGATGTGCCCTCAGATGAGAGACTACACAATGTGAAAAGTACAACTATAAGACATTTATCTCTTATGTAGTTTGTTATAATTTCTCATATAATGGATTGACCTATATTTCAGATGTGTAAAATAATAAATTTCATGTCGTGAACACTGCATACACATCATATATATCATTCATGATCCATTCTGTCAGGATAACATGGTTTTTCTATGTATAGTCACAAAAAAATGTGTAATTTATATATTATACCATGCAAGATACATGGAAGGTATTCCATCTACGTGATATTTAATCTAACATTCTATGTGATAGGTTGTCCTGGTCCTCTCATGGTCTACAATTAATGCACCTTGTGTAATTAATTGATCATTGTGTCATGTATCATGCAACACAACCATGTGTAGTGAACACTGATACATGATTTGTACTATGAATACGCACTATATAGACCCATTGTATCCTGACGGATTTTTCATCACTTTTTGATGGAGTCTCTAGAAAATCTTCATCTTTTCTTAGATATTTGAGAAAATAAAACATTGAATGCTCATGATTAATATTTTTATTACATGTTAATTCAAATGAAACTAAATAAAAAATAATATGAAGGGAAAATATGACAAATATTGGGAATGGACCAACAATCAAGTAAATATTTATAACATTAAAATGTGTCCACTGTGATACAACTTATAGGTTCTAGGTTCAGCAAAAGCACTAGTGGTGGGTGATTTTTTAAAAATTTGTTTTAAATAAAATGTCATGAAACCAAAAGATTGGATCTTACATATTAAAATTCTAATTTATTTATTTATACTGAGAGAATAAATTACCTATTCATGCATAATAATTTGAATAGGATGTTGATAAAATGTAAACCCTTCCCAATTTATCAAAATTATGGTTAGATGACTCAAGTGTATAATCTATATATAAACAATCCACACGTGCTCCCATGATCTCTGATAAATGACGATTGATTTTTTTCTGCTAGTGCGGAAAATTATTCTTCATGAACTGTTCATCTTGATCACATCAAGATACTTTGGTCTTGAATAATATCTTCCCTTTCTTGAGTTTAAGAGAGGAGGTGATTGAGAGAGATAGAGAAGTTTGTTTTCGATAATGATTCTTTATTCTGAATTTTAAAACAGTACTACACAATAGAAATATAAATATATTTATAGAGATAATGTCTAGGTAAAATTATTATTTAATTTAATGATAACTATTGAATAGTATAAAAATATTAATCAATACCAATGTCAATAAATAAAAATATTATTATTTTTATTGTATGGCACATGCTAACATGTGCGAGAAAAAATATTATTCTACTAGCATGATAATTAAATTTTTTTCACTAGACTCGGTCTTAGTCTGTTTGAACTGATCAATAATTATTTTATACCCAAATAAATATTTACTAAAATAATAAATTTATCTATAAATATTATTTATTGATAAAACATGAATAAAATTATTCCTCGATCCCGAGAAGGTGTGACACTCTATGAATCATTCTGGTTGGAATCATATGGGATTTCATAATTTCTAATATTACTATCTAGAAATAAGTTAAGGAACCCAAGATAAATAAATGAATGTCACAATGATGATGAAAACATATAAGATATTACTATGTAACATAATAAATTTTTCTGAATATCTCATTATAGGGGTTTCAAATCCATTTAATCTACCTATTTTCTTGATAAATCATTATTTTACATTTAGAAATAAACATGTTGTAACACAATATTGATGTAATTTAATGTGATGGTTCTATTCCAATCAGAGTGATGAGATATTAAATTTTATAAATCTAGAAGGGAAAAATCCTTCCTCAACTTATCCAATAAAAACTTTTCATTCATGATGCAATGAATGTACTATAATTCTCGCAAACAAATATGGGGATAGTTTTCATAAGTATGTATAATTGAGGGAATCATGACATATATCAATGATAATCATGACGTCTATGGAATATTAAACACACTCATAGATAAGAATATTTAATGATTGTAATACTTGGAAAATTCCTACTGGTGGATATATACTCATAATCTACCCTCTGGGAGATCACTAAGTGTGAACATCATGATAATAAGCCTCATTCACTTACAAATACTCATACCTAATAGTCTATATACTATGTCCCTATTATAGTATGTTATCCAACAAAAAAACTATATTTATGAATATCATCATAGAATCCAAACATTCTCATCATAGCAGGGAACCTATATGACCTTTCCAATGCGACTAATTCTCCAGTACATTATACCATTGAATTAATATCGAATAATGAACAATATGTAATATATATTTTATTAATATTCAAATAGTTGAATATATGTGTAATAAAAGTATAAACAGTTGGTCCTAGGACACCAAATCCAACACCTCTATCAAGAGCTTTAGATTCAAACCAATATTCCTCTATGGACATTATTACACCTGATAATAAATTATTTTTATGGATACCCACATCCCAATTATAAATTCATTTAAAAAATAAATGTAATTAAATGATTGAGATTCATTATGAAATGGCATATTCTTGCGGCCCATTGAAATAAAATGTAGTATGGGACTTTATAGATAGTCTGATGTCAACAAAATGGAAGTCCAGTTTTGGAAAATATATAAAATAGTTATGGTGTGTGGAAACATAAGAAATTAAATGGTTTTGGTGACATGTTGATAGGGAGATAAGAGTTGGTTTCCTTACTCGACATTCCCATTCTATCATGGAGTCTTGGATTTGTTAAAATGATGGATTCCTTTTACGTTCTCCCATGTTTTTCATGTTTGGAATACTCAACACCTCTACCTTTTCATGTTCAATTTTGGTTGGATTCCTGAATTCTACTTCAAAGGTTAAATTTCATACCCTATGTTTTTTAATAGATGTGATTTTTCATAATAATACATGATTTATGTGGATAATCATATCCAAATTTAAAATTTTTATATAAAAATAAATATAATTAAATGAATGGGATTCATTAGGAAGTGAAAAATTCTTGTGGATGATTGACCAAAAAAATAATATGTTAATTAAAAACTAGTTTGCGATTAACACAAAGGTGGTATGGCTTTGGGAAATATATAATATGGTGATGGTGTGTGGTGACATAAACATTTCAATGGGTTTACTGAAAATGAAAATGTATGGGGAAGGGGTGATATGAGATAATTTACTTAATTTTCCTTCCCCTTCTCTTAGAGAATTCATTGTCAAAATAAGTGATGTATTTTATGTGTTCCCATTTTTTTCATATTTGGGCAGCTGAGCGCCATTGCCTTTTCAAGGTCTTGTAGGGTTTGATCCTTGAATCCTCCACCATTAGGTCAATATTCCACCATCTATTCCTATATGGATATGATTCTACATAATAATACCTAATTTATAGGGATGATAATATCCATATTTAATATTTATTTATAAAAAAATATAATTAATTAAGAATTATTCATTAGGATGTGAGTGATTCCCATGGGCTATTTTTTTTAAAGTAGTACAGGACTACACACTTGTTGCGAGTTGAAGGAAAAGGAGGAATACTTTCAGGAAAGATATAAATCAATGAATATTTTGACAATATTATCAATTCAATTGGTTTGGTAAATATAAAAATGCATGGGGTGGGGGAGAAAATAGTTGGTTTCCTTACATGGCCTTCCACTTCCCATATGACATCATATCATTTTTAAAATAAGGGGTTCCTTTTACAGATTCCCATGTTTTTCAGTTCTAACATCCCCACATCATTTAGTTTCAATAGAACGTATGGTTATTGGAATTTTACCAATGTCACGGGCTCAATATTCCATCATATGATTTTGCAAAGAAGAAATTCTTGATGATAATATGTGATTTATATGGATAATCATGTCATTTTTTAAAATTTATATAAAAAAATAAATATAATTAAACAAGTGTGATTCGTTAGGATTTGAACATTTACCATGGACCATGAAGACAATAACTAGTAGGTGTAACACCCCTAAATTCTAAATTATAACACTGTATTCAATAGTGTGTATAAAATGAATCAAAAAAGGCATAGAAGAATATAATATCCCTAGAATCTACTATATATTTACTATTTTAAATAAATTCAAAAAATGATATTATGTGTAATTCATGAATCACTAAGTTGTCTTGCATTAAAGGAATTATCAAAATTCTTTAATATCTTGTGTTACTCTCAAGGGTCACCATCTTCAATAGCTTGCATTACACACAAGACTGAGTTTTATTGAACAATAATATTATTATTTAACAGAATTGGATATAAAAGATTCATTAAATTATTTTTTATGGATAGTATTCAATAACTTATAAAATTTTTGTTTACACCAATATAAAATTAACTTATTGGTTAACTATTAATAAGAAATTAAAACAATAACCAGTTGCATATAAAAAGAAATATTTTTAATTTTATTCTTCCAAATGAGTTTTACTTTAATAAAAAAAAATAATTACAATTAGTGAAATATTTTATTGAAACATATATTTTATATATTCAATAAAATATGTTTTATATTTATCAATTAGGTTTTATATTCATAAGATAAGAAAAAACCCAATTTCACAAATAAAAACCAATATTTTTATAAAGGCAATTTTACTGCCTTTAGATAGAGAACTAATTTTAAATCTTAATTTTGACACTATTATATATTAAATTTGATAAAATAATATTTCATTATTGAATTCATAATTTTAAAATTAGCCTAGGATGTTTTTTTTGTATTTTTCTAAGAAACATCATTTTTTGATGAATGGTGAAAAATACAACATTTTTGTAAAACATTTCCTTTTAGTTTAAATAATTATTAATGTAAAATTATATTTTTAATTTTTGATAAAGTTAAATTAGATAAATAATAAATATATTAATAAAATTTAGTTTACTATAATCAATTTTACATTTCAATTCAATATAAAAAACCATTAATATTTAGAACATTTTTCTACTAAAACCAGTTGAATTGTTTGTCTCCAAGATTAGCGTGAATCTTTTTTCCGCTTATCAGCATTAAATTTATAAAAATGGAAATAATGTTTTTTATAATGTATTATAATTTTATTATAAAAATATAAAATTAATTATTGACCAAAATGATTGGTGAATGTGATTAAAAGTAATTACAGCGATTAAGGTGTAATTAGGATTAAAATGGACAAAAAGTTATATTTAAGTGTCCAAATGTCCTAGAAAATAGTCCAACACCCATTTTATGTCCCTAATCCGGACATTAAACTTAAATTTTTGATTATTTTGGTTTTTTTATGACTTTTGTTTTGTAAGAACAAGTGTACACCAAACTTGTTTCCCAAAATTCAATGTGAGTCCTCTTCCTTTCCTATTAAAGGCCACAACCTATTCCCCTTCGTCACACCTTTCAAGCCACATTGGCTCTTCCATACTCTACCCATGTAGTCTTACAAATCCCTCCCCTCATCTTAGAAGCCTCCCCTTGGGACAAAAGAAATCCAAATAATATTTTGGTTCAAACCAAAAGAAGTTACCCGATTAAGAGGTAAGGTCGTCTCTCAAGCTTTTTAGTTTCATTTCCATTACTCAACCCCTATACTCTTCTCATTCTATTATTACAAAACAATAAAATTATTCGCATTATAATAGTATATTTTTATTTTAATAGTCTGCCTATAATTACAAACACCTCCATCTATTGGGTAATGAGCGTATTGTTTCTATTTATGGCGAACTACTGCCTCCCAAAATGATGATTGTTCATTTTTCCATTTCCAACATTCATTGTTGTCCATTATGATGGACACACTATTTATATATATTATATATTATATTTATTATTTCTTTAATATTATTTAATTATTTTACACCACATACCTTTATACTTTCCATTTTGCGTTAATATGATAACATCATTTGAGGTAGGGTGGACTACCACCCCCTCAAAGCAATGTGCTTCGTTCACATGATCCATGGAATGCATAGAGGATTATTATAATTTAACATATCAGTCATAAAAAACATATATATAATTATAAATACATAATTAAATTTATATAAATATTATATATATATATACATGTTGTTTTCTTCATTATCCTTTCACATACTAAAAAGCGATAATGTCGGTCGTGGACATGTCAACTACCGCCTCCTCGACATGATGTGATTCCTATTAAATCATGATAATTTTATATATAAGTATATATGAATAAATAATATGGTATTAATGATATTATGATAATTATAAAAATATATAATTCTACTTAAATTCTTTTCATAATGATCATGGAGAAATAAGAACATTACTCATACATATGTATGACCAACCATCTCCATGATTGTAAAAGTAGTTAATTTTTCATTACCATATTTAATGATTAATTTTAAAAAGTACAATTGATGTATAAATTTGATAAATATTTCGTTATAATTATTCTTGAGATGTTATATATTGACCCATTTGACTATATTTGACCTACCAAAGTTGTTTTCGACACATAAACCCAATCTTCTCAAAACACCCAATCTTAACATAATTGTTTAAGTGGTTTCCAACAATAAAGAAATAAGTTAATAAAAAGTTATTATAAAAAAATGTTCTCAAGAAATTTGAAAATTAAAATAAGTTTATTATATAAGATGTTAAAGGGCATTCACCGAAAAGGAAACATAGGGTAGGGGATTCTCATATCAACTTTTTTCATCCCTGAGATAAATATCACGTACACCACTTACCTTTTTTTGTGTAGTGAATATACTAATTTTTTTATATTATATGATTAATCATTTTTCTTAATGGTATTTTAAACATTTATTTAATCTAATTTCTTCTTGATTTTTATGATTTTAAATGCTTCAAAGTGGTATGGGACACTTTGGAATGTTAAAATATAATTTTCCTCAATACTAACTCTAATGATCTTTCAATGGAATTTCCATTAAAGGAAATTATATAATTTTTTTTTAGTAAACCATTTAATTTTTATATGGTAATCATTTTCTCTTTTCAGTTATTATTACTATTTTTTCACTCTTTGGTACTCAAAATATTTTAGAAAATGTTTTTCAGAAAGCCTGTAATTCATTCGATCTTTAGTTAGGGAACCCGTTTTCTTCTAAATTTTTTTTTAATTAAAATGTTTTCAAAAATGTTTTTAAATGATTTGGTAAATAAATTTTTAAATTTTATATATTTTAACAAAATTTTCAATGGAATCTTCTTTCCTCTTTCCAAAAAATGTAACTTTTTAAAATTTTACTATGCAAAAGGAATTTTCTTTTCACCTTGTATGGCATATTTAGATTTACCCACTATCATTTCGTTTAAGCTTCCTTTTAATTTTTAAATGGATAATTTTTAATGAAAATATTTTTCAAAATGTTTTAAAAAAACGATATTTTCCTTAATAATTTTTTTAAAATATATTTTTCTAATACTTCTATTCATCAACAACAGAAATCCTTTATTTTACTCTACTTGGCGTCTGATGTATTGACACAATCCTTATTCTTCATTAGGTCTAATTATGATTGTTTTGTCCATGAATAGTATTACCATTCACTTCCTTGATTCCATTTAGTACCATTGAAATATTTAATTTTTTATGATAATTTCACATTGAATTTCCCTTAAATATACTGTTTCTATTGGATATGATTATTTCCTAAATTGTATACTATTTTTCATACAGTGTTTACTTTGACATTAATTTGATCATTTGGGGACATATGATTAACATGTATCCTTTATTCAATAAAAATATTTTATAATGAAATTTGTTACTTTAAATGCTTTAGAAATGCAGTATATGGTTTCAGGATAGGTTAATGCAAGACCTACAGGTTAGATATCAATTAATGAAAGATCTACGTGTTAGGGACCGGTTAATGAAAACCCTTAGATACTTCAGTAGTCTCAAGGGATCAATCAGATTCATAAATTGGAAAAGTTTAAACTGCCTCTTGATTATAAAGGTATCATGTTCCTAAAAAACATGACATGAAATAATTAAGCATTTTACCTAATATTACTTAGAGTTATTATTCATCCATGATATTTTCATCGATATATCTTTGGATACATTGTATTTTCAATTATTTAGACTGAATGTGTTTCACTTTATTACCTTGTTATATTGATTTTACCATATCTATTTGTTTGAATGGAATGTGTTATTAGTTATTTACATTTCCTTGTTAATTTATTCTCATTGATTAATTATTTCTTCTTCATTACTTACCCTTACCGAGCATTTGAGTTCACCCTTATTATGTTTTCCCCCTTTTATCCAAGAAGAATATTATAAAACATATGAATTCATTTACTAAATTGATTAGTGTGAACCTTGAGGTTATTTATTTATATTTTAGAAAGAAGTTATTTTGAAGAATTTATTTTTTAATTAGTGTAGTATTTTTTTAATAAATGAATCATTTATGTATCTCGTTTACCAAGGCTACTAAACTAGTCAGTCCTATGGATCTTGATTACCTCTAATCATGCCAATGTAATTGATAGAAGACATTGGCTCTAGGCTTCTGGGGTTGGGTCACTATAGTTGGTATAAGAGGAAGTTTATAAACTACCTTGAGAAATAGATTTAGCAAAATGTAGGTTAGAGAAAATCACCATAAGGTTTAATTTTAGGATAAGTATAGAAGAACACCATATATTTTTGGTAAATTATAAATTATGCGGCTCTTATCAACAATAAATCACTATATGGATACTATAATGGGCGTTGTTCTAAAACAGATGTACCTAGGAGTAAAAATTATGATAAGATTTTTCGTGTCTGAATCGAGGTAACCTGGTACATGACAATGAGGCTGACTGCAATCCTGGTTTGACACTACTTGGGGATTTTCGTAGGAAAATCCATGTTTTCAATACAAAAAAATATAATGAATTTGAATATATAATGACAATGAATAATCTTGGATAATCCTATGGTGTTTTAGATTTAATATAAGGTATCATGATTTAGAAATCCAACTAATAATAATATGGATAAAATCTAGACAATGGAAGGATCTATGTTAAAAAAAGTGGATGAAATATTTATGTATTAGGGTTTTATAAAAAACCTTAGTTAAAATTCTATTTAGTAATTAACATTATTTCAGGGATGTCTATTATATTTATATTTCAATGTTATATTAATATGATTTTTGTAAAGGACAACCTGTAAGGCGGGTGACATGAAACCAAATATGTAAAGGTCATGGGATACGAAGCCATGACCAAAGGATGATAAGGGTTTGATGCTAACCACCGACCTATGCAATTCCTGTAAGGGTTGGTGTCCTGAGAACCAACTGTTTTATACTTTTATTATATGAATGTTCACTTATTATATATTGTTCGTTGTTCTGCATAACTATAATATAATAATGTCCCAGAATATTTGTTGCATTGATAAGGTCATGGAAGATCCCCACTATGATGAGAACCATGAAATGCTATAACAATATTCTTAAATAAAGTTCTACGATTGGATGACATACTATGATAGGACACATAGTATATATACCGTCATGTGCGAGTACTCGTAAGAAGACGAGACTCCCTCTCATGGAGTTCGCACTTGGTAATCTCCAAGATGGGAGATTATGAGAACAGACCCGCCAATAGCGATTCTGCATATCTTGGTGTCATCGGACATTTATATCTACGAGCGTGTGTAATGGTCCTTAGACTAGAATATTATCATTAACTCATGTCATGACTCACACACTTAGATTTACTGACAAAAACAGTCACGTAGACAGTTGGCGGGAAGTAGGGTACGTTGGGTGCATCACGAGTGACATGTTGTTAATGGATAAGTCGAGGAAGGATTTGTCCCTTCCATTTATGGAAGTTGATATCTCGGCCCTTTGATTGAAATAGAACTTTCGCATTAAATTCCATGGCCATGGTGTGAATGATGAGTTTATTTCAGGTAGTCAAAGAACGATGGATCAAGCATATAGGTTTATGACACTGCCATGAAACCTACTTAATGAGATATCGAGACAAAGGGATTAAATTACACAGTAAGCATTCGTATGAGGTGATACGTCAATGCGGCGTCAACTTCTTTCTCTTGGGTTCCTTGACCCATTGCTAGACAGTAATCTTGGACTTTAGGCAAGACCGCCTAATGCCAACGAGAAAGAGGCCTAGAGGGTCACACACTAAGTGTATCCAAGTATCTCAAGTTGAATAATGATTATTCCCGTACGTGGTTTAATAATTATTCAAGGAATCCTAATTTGTTTTAAATGATGGAGGAAAAATAAAATAAAACAAGTACACACCGTGTATTATTAAATGTACACGCCGTGTAGTTTTATTTTGGGAAGGAAACGAATAAATGAAAATAAGATATACACGTTGTGTACATTGAATGTACACGCCATTTAGTTTTCAATAAAAAAAAAGTACACGCCGTATATTTATTAATACACGCCGTGTAGTTTTTCCAGTCGGGATTTTGAGGATACAATATTGTTTTAAATGATATTTATTATAATCAGCGTGGGCGCATGTCAAGGAATTAATTATTCGACATGGGGGTTTTAAATAAGAGTCAATGAAATAAATAAAATGCGTAATGAATTTATTTATTGTCATAACTCTGTAACATCAAACCTGATTATAAATATACTCACAACCCCAAATATTTTCCCACCCCGTGTGAGACACAACAATTCTGGAGAATTCTTTCAAGGCCGAAAGAACCTCTTCCTCCAAGAACGCTCTCAAGACCGAGAGAGATCCTCTTCCATCGGATCAAGACGATCTAAGGCAGACAACGAAAGCAAAGGCTTCTCCATGCTAGCACCTGTAGAATCCTTTGGCGACGTCTAGAGATACGAGGTACACGTGCGGATCACCACTAGAGGGAGTCTACACTTGGCTTCTGCGACGCAACGACGGATCACATCGACAACGTGATCGAGAACATCAATGAAGAAAGAACACCCAAAAGGTATTTCTTTATAATTAATTAAATTAATTATAATCAACCTGTAATGATCCTTGTTTGTGGTTCTGGGACAAACCTTCTTCTTTGTCCTTTTCTGTGATTCGATCCATGGAGTCTGGCGTTTATCTTCATATTGATCCCAGATTGATCATCACTAATGAAAAAAAGCCAATTGGGAACATCCACCCACGCGCTTCTACTGCGCCCGAAACCTTCAAATGGTATCAGAGTGAGGTTACAACATTGATTATAGTTATTTAATTTTCTTTGATAATTTACGCATTTATATTTTATTCAATTCTAAATAAATCGTTCTATAAATTTGAATAAATGAGATCTGTTCTTCCTCCTTCGTTTCTCGATTCATATCACAGAAACAGCCTTTTAATTTTAATTTTGATTAAAATAAAAATGAGGAACTCATCCGGAGGAGATGCTCTTTCTATCTGTACAACATGGGATTACACGGTGTGTACTAAAAACTACACGCCGTGTAATTTGGTTCAACAAACCGGCACTAGTCCGCCAAACCACGCCGTGTGAATTGATTATGCCTAAGTTTTAATCATGCTGTGTTGACCAGAATTGAAAAGTGTGTGGAAACCGGAATACACGACGTGTATGTTGGAGCAACATGCCGTGTAGTCCGTTCCGGCCCAGGTGAAACTGTGTACAAAGATAAGCCACGTACCGCGTACACGGGATCACCAGGCCAGTTACCACGTAACAAGGAAGTACACGCCGTGTATGATTCATCTACATGCTGTGTACTCCAAAATTTTCAAAGTACAGAAAACAGGCCAAAGCCCCGACGTGTACTTTGGATAAAGGGTGAAAAGAAAAATACACGCCGTGTAATTATAAACTACACGCCGTGTACTTTCCAGAAATGGAATTTCACAAGGTTTCCTCCAATGTACAAAGACCCGTACAAGGAATATGGATGAGAATAATCTCAAGGAAATTTAGAAAGGAATTTAAGATAAAGAATTGATTAATTATAAGATCATAATTAATTGAATTCGAGTGCGTCTTATCTTAAATAAAATAACGATTAAAAGAATTTGAATTCTAAATATGCATAAATGTCGTTGCATACTATGGATGATCATGAGATAGACCAAAGACCCTTTGTATGTGTATGGTTTCATTTAAATTTATTTAAATTTGTTGGCATGCGAGCCTTCTTCCAATAAAATGTAGGGCCTGGGTTCCCATGGTTTCTTTAATGTAAACCCATGTAATGGAGGATCTCCCAAGCCAAAGGAGACAGTTCAAAATCTTGAAGCTGAGGCGAAACTGATGCAAGAAGATACAAAGGTGGACAGGTGGGAGCTGAAAAACACGAACCAACAGGTTCAAGGTGTTTTCCCTAGGTCAGGGTTAGCTTATCAAAACCGCTAGATATGCTAACCAATAGAATCTCATGATCATGCTATCTTAATTTATTTATGTCTGATTGCATGGTTTACTTATTATGTATGTGTTGTTGCGATCACATAATTAATAAAATGAACAAGCATGCAAATATGGAATAAAATAAAAACCGGATTATGCGTAAACATTATCAGAACATGATTAATCACTTAAGCAAGCATCACTTAATATTAACAAGCATGTGATAATGAAAAACTTCACATAAAGACTAAAATCCCTCAATACCATGTTAAGTCAGACCATGCCTTCCGTTACCTAATTAAGGGTAAGACTCAATAAAACTATGTGTTTGACCAACCCTTGTTGGGACACTTACTTTTATAAAGGAAGACCTTATGAAATGTTTTGGGTTGACTTAACCATATTACATCAAGAGAAGTAGCCCTTGCTAGACTTGATGTAATATTGGAGGCAAGAGTTGAGGAAATCCAAGTCAGGATTTCAGGATTAGGGAGTCCACTCAACAGATCAAGGAACTGTAAGCTCACAGTTGGCAAAGACCTGCCTACCTAAATACCTTCAAATAGCTTGACCAACCCTTGTTGGGGTTATTCGAAGGGAAATATGGATCCTTTCCACTAGAATGTCAAAGAAACTGAACATTCCGAGTTCAATGGTGAGGGCCATTGGGTCTTGATAAAATAGTGGGAGAATTAATTAGTTAATTCATTATTTCTCATAAATTGTAATAAAGAAAGTACTAATAAATATCTATTTTTAAATTGTAGAATCAAGATGACAAACTCATCAACCACATTTTCTCTGTGATCAATACTGGATAATGAAAATATCCTCACCGGTAGTAACTTTCAGGAATGGTTTAGGCACCTTCGGGTTATCCTATGCCATGAATGAAAGTTTTACGTGCTTGAGTCCTCACTTCCTAATTCTCCTACCCCAGGGGTGAGTGATGAAGATTTCCTGGTCTATGATCAACATTTGAATGATGCTCTCAACGTTCAATGTTTGATGCTATCATCGATGTCTAGTGAGCTCATGAAGTCTCATGAAGACATGGATGCCTATAGCATGCTCGAGCACCTCCGTGGTCTATACTAGGAGAGAGCAAGACAGGAAAGGTTTGAGATCTCCAAGGCTCTATTTCAGAGCAATCTTAGAGAGGGTTCCCCAGCTGGGCCTCATGTAGTCAAGCTCATTGGATACATTGAGCGCTTGGAGGTTCTAGGGTTTAAACTCCCCGAAGAACTGGGCACCGATCTCATTCTTGCATCACTCCCCCAGAGCTTCTCGAACTTTGTTGTTAATTTCAACATGAACAACATTGAGAAGTATCTATCTGATCTTCTTATCCTTATCCACCAAGTAGATAATGACATGAAGCATGAAAAGCCTTCTGTCCTTATGATGATTAAAAGGAAAGGGAAGGCGAAGAGCTTTAAGCCCAAAGCTTCTTCAAGGCCTTCCAAGAAAAGGAAGATCAAAGGGGAGGCAAAGGAACATGATGCTGTTTGTTTTGCATGTGGCAAGAAGGGCCACTGGAAGAAAAACTGCACCCAGCCAAGGAAGCAAGGGGAAGCTTTAGGTGCGTTTATTATCGAATGTAATCTATATATTTCTACTAATTGGGTATTAGATAATGCTTGTGGTGCTCACATCTATATCCAAATACAGGAACCAAGTAGATTCAAAAAGATTGATCAAGGTGAGGTGGATCTACGAGCAGCCAACGGAGCCAGACTCGCAGCTATAGCAGTCAGAGACTACCACCTCACATTGCCTATTGGGATGGTCTTAGTTTTGAAAGGTTGTTATTATGTGCCTTCTGTTACTAAAAACATTATTTCAGTATCCATATTAGATACTGATGGATTCATATTCAAGTTTGGAAATGAATGTTGCTACTTTTATAAAGATAGCATTTTTTTTGGTAGGGCACATTTATATAACGGCCTTTATGTGTCAGGCTACACAAACAAAGTAATGGAAATCGATAACAAATTTAATTCACATGACTCATACCACACCCAACTTTGGCATCACTAGCTAGTTCATGTCAATGAGAAACGTTTGACAAAATTACATCAAGATGGGTATTTAGATTCTTTCGAACTAAAACCACTTGGTGTATGTCATGCATGTCTACAAGGCAAAATGACCAAAGCCCCATTTAGTGGGAAAGGTGAAAGAGCTAAAGAGCTTCTAGAATTAGTTCACACAGATGTGTGTAGACCATTTTTAGTTGAAGCAAGGGGTGGGTTCTCATACTTCATAACTTTTACTGATGATTTTAGTAGATATGGATATATCTACTTAATGAGGTATAAGTCATATTCTTTTGATTGGTTCAAATAATACAATAATGAAGTTGAGAACCAACTTGGTAAGAAGATTAAGAAACTCCGCTCAGATAGAGGAGGATAATATCTTAATCAAGACTTCATTGATTTCTTACGGGAGTTTGGGATTCTATCTCAACTCACTCCTCCTTACACGACACAATGGAATGGTGTAAGCAAAAGGAGGAACCACACCCTGTTGGACATGGTGAGATCAATGATGAGTCATGCAAGACTTCCATTATCCTTTTGGGGATATGCATTACAAATAGCAGCGCACATACTAAACCAAGTACCAACTAAATTGATAAATGGTATTCCATACAAGTTATGGAGTGGACGCAAAGCCATGTTATCGAATTTACATGTGTGGGGTAGCAAAGAATTTGTTAAGGCCTCTTCAGGTAACAAACTTGAACCCCGAGGCACAAAGTGTATTTTTATAGGATATCCCAAGGAAACAAGGGGATATTACCTATACAACCCCTCAGACAAAAAGGTTATAGTGGAAAGACACACTATATTCATTGAGAGGGAGCACATCTCCAATAGAGATAGTGGGAGCGATATAGACTTCGATGAAGTCGAGGCTCAAGATACACATGAGTTGGTACGAGAACAGATTCCACAAAGCCCCATGGAAGAACAATCTGTTCCAGAGATACAAGAACTGCGTAGGACCACGAGAGAGGTGAGAGAACCAGAACGATATGGTTTTCTTGTCACCGAGAACGGTGACTCATTATTGGTTGACAATGATGATCCTCTTACCTACAAGGAAGCAGTTGAAGGCACAGACGTTGCCAAGTGGCAAGAAGCCATGAATTCTGAAATGGATTCCATGTACCAAAACCAAGTCTGGATTTTGGTAGATCCTCTAGTTTATGTAAAGCCTATTGGTAATAAATGGGTATTCAAGAAGAAACTAGACATGGAGGGGAAAATCAGCACCTACAAGGCACAACTGGCTACAAAAGGTTTTAGACAGTGTCAAGGAATTGACTATGATGAAAATTTTTCACCGGTTGCAATGCTGAAATCCATCAGAATCCTATTGGCCATTGCTTCTTACCATGACTATGAAATTTGGAAAATGGATGTCAAAACATCTTTCCTTAATGGGAACCTCCAGGAAGATATCTACATGACACAACATGAAGGTTTTGTGACTCCAAAGGACGTCAAAAAGGTATGCAAGTTGCAGAAATAAATTTATGGATTAAAGCAAGCATTAAGATCATGGAACATTCGTTTTGATGAAGCTGTAACAGAATTTGGCTTTGTTAAGAATGAATGTGTGCCTTGTGTCTATAAGTGGTTTAGTGGGAGTGTAGTCATTTTCCTAATAGTATATGTTGATGACATATTACTAATTGGAAATGAAATACCCGCCTTACAGTCAGTTAAGGCATGGTTTCATAAATGCTTCTCCATGAAAGACTTGGGTGAGGCAAAATATATTCTTGGGATCAAGATCCATCGTGATAGATCCAAGAGAATGCTGGGACTGAGTCAAAGTACATAAATTGACAAGATACTGAAGAGATTCAGTATGGAACAATCCAAGAGGGGATTGTTGCCAGTGTCACATGGCATTCATCATTCCAAGAAAATGTGTCCTCAGACACATGAGGAAATAAAGAGAATGGCAAGGATCCCTTACGCATCCACGATTGGGTCATTCATGTATGCTATGCTATGTACGAGGCTAGATGTTTCTTACACATTAAGTGCGGTAGGCAGATATCAAGCTGATCCAGGAGACCGCCATTGGATGGCAGTCAAGACTATCCTTAAGTATCTGAGGCGTACTAAGGATATGTTCATGGTTTATGGAGGAGATGAGGAACTAGTCATCAGAGGACATGTAGATGTTAGTTTCCAGACTGATCAAGATGACATGAAGTCACAGAATGGATACATCTTCAGTTTGAATGGAGGTGCAGTGAGCTGGAAGAGCTCAAAGAAAAGTGTGGTGGCAGATTCTGCAGCAGAATCCGAGTATATCGCAGCTTCTGAGGCAGCTAAAGAAGAAGTATGGATGTGAAGCTTCATCCAAGAGTTGGATGTAGTACCGAGCAGTAAAGATCCTATCACACTCTACTGTGATAATACTGCAGCGGTGGCACTTGCAAAAGAGGCAAGTTCACATCAGTGGACAAAGCACATACTTAGGAAGTATCATCTCTTGAGGGATTTTTCTCAGAGATGTGAAGTTTCAGTGAGCAGTATTTACACAGAAGACAACGTGGCGGACCCCTTGACTAAAGACCTGACTCAGCAGAAACATGATCATCATGTGAGGTCTAGCGGACTAAAAGTCGTAGGCAGTTGGCTCTAGTCCAAGTGAAAGTTTGTAAGGGTTGGTTTCCTGAGAACCGACTGTTTTGTACTTTGATTACATGAATGTTCACTTATTATATATTGTTCATTGTTCTGCATAACTATAATATAATAATGTCCCAGAATATTTGTTGCATTGATAAGGTCATGGAAGATCCCCGCTATGATGAGAACCTTGAAATGCTATAACAATATTCTTAAATAAAGTTATATGGTTGGATGACATACTATGATAGGACACATAGTATACATACCGTCATGTGCGAGTACTCGTAATAAGATGAGACTCTCTCTCATGGAGTTCTCACTTGGTAATCTCCAAGATGGGAGATTATGAGAACAGACCCACCAATAGAAATTCTGCATGTCTTGGTGTCATCGGACATTTCTATCTACAAGCACGTGTAATGGTCCTTAGATTGGAAGATTATTATTAACTCATGTCATGAATCACACACTTAGATTTACTGACGAAAACCGTCACGGAGACAGTTGGTGGGAAGTAGGGTACGTTGGGTGCATCACGAGTGACATGTTGTTAATGGATAAGTCGAGGAAGGATTTGTCCCTTCCATTTATGGAAGTTTATATCTCAGCCCTTTGATTGAAATAGAGCTGTCACATTAAATTCCATGGCCATGGTGTGAACGACGAGTTTATTTCAGGTATTCAAAGAATGACAGATCAAGCAAATAGGTTATGACACTGCCATGAAACCTGCTTAATGAGATATCGAGACAAAGGGATTAAATTACACAGTAAGCCTTCGTATGAGGTGATACGTCAATGCGACATCAACATCTTTATCTTGGGTTCCTTGACCCATTTCTAGACAGTAATCTTGGACTTTAGTCAAGCCCGCCTAATGCCAACGAGAAAGAGGCCTAGAGGGTCACACACTAAGTGTATCCAAGTATCTCAAGTTGAATAAAGATTATTCCCGTACGTGGTTTAATAATTATTCAAGGAAGCCTAAGTTGTTTTAAATGATGGAGGAAAAATAAAATAAAACAAGTACATGCCGTGTATTATTAAATGTACACGCCGTGTAGTTTTATTTTGGAAAGGAAATGAATAAATGAAAACAAGATATACATGCCGTGTACATTGAATGTACACGCCGTGTAGTTTTCAATGAAAAAAAAGTACACGCTGTGTATTTATTAATACATGCCGTGTAGTTTTTCCAGTCGGGATTTTGAGGATATAGTATTGTTTTAAATGATATTTATTATAATCAGCATGGACGCATGTCAAGGAATTAATTATTCAACATGGGGGTTTTAAATAAGATTCAATGAAATAAATAAAACACGTAACGCGATTATTTATTGTCATAACTCTATAACCTCAAACCTGATTATAAATATCCTCACAACCCCAACTCTTTTCCCACCCCGTGTGAGAAACAACAATTCTGGAGAATTATTTCAAGGCCGAAAGAACCTCTTCCTCTAAAAACTCTCTCAAGACCGAGAGAGATCCTCTTCCATCGGATCAAGACGATCTAAGGCGGACAACGCAAGCAAAGGATTCTCCACGCTAGCACCCGGAGAATCCTTTGGCGACATCTAGAGATACGAGGTACACATGTGGATCACCGCTAGAGGGAGTCTACACTTGGATTCTGTGATGCAACGATGGATCACATCAACAACGTGATCAAGAACATCAATGAAGAAATAACACCCAAAAGGTATTTCTTTATAATTAATTAAATTAATTATAATCAACCAGTAACAATCCTTGTTTGTGGTTCTGGGACAAACCTTCTTCTTTATCCTTTTATGTGATTCGATCCGTGGAGACTAGAATTTATCATCGTATTGATCCCAGATTGATCATCGCTAATAACAAAAAGCTAAGTGGGCACATCCACCCACGCGCTTCCGCTGCGCCCAGAACCTTCAATTCCCTGGTTAGTTTTTCATTATTTTTATTTAATAATTTTTGATGAATTAATAATAGTGATGAAACATTAGTATAACTTTCAAGTATTAGAGAGTAATCTATTATCCATATTGTTATTGAAAGATATTTAAAGGAAAACTGTTGGACTTTTCACTATTTTATAGTTCTTATGGTCCTCTAAAATTTTATTTTATTGTTTCATGCATAAAAAATTCATTATTGGTAATTAATTTCTAGGTGTATAAGAATGAATTAGAATTTGGTAGAAGGACAACCAAAATTTAGTATTGTTCACATAAAATTGAAACATATTTGGTATGTATATTTCCTTATATTCAAGTTCAGTAAATTGTTTTCCCAATAATAGGAAGATAAATTATAAATAAAATGTTGTCCTAATACATTTATTTCTATTGAACCGGTGGTCTCATAAATCATCGAAGAATTATAGATTTGTATCCCTAAAATTTCAATCTATTAATCACTAGTCTGGGATTGATTTCCTCATTCAATCTCTATAAATATTTACAATTTTCCTCCAAGTATATATCTCTAATTTTCACTTATTATCTCATACATTGAAACCGAGATACATGGTTTTCCATGTGACCCTTGTACATCCCATACTCCCTTTTCTAGAAGATGTGTTACAAACCCTTCTCATGATGTGGGATTTCAAACATAGGAAGTATCAACCAATATATCACCATGAACGAGTTTAAATTATGGTGATTCAATTTAATTAAGTTGGGGAGAATGTAACCCCTAAAATTATGAAGTATAACTTTTTATTCAATAGCATGTATCACAAGCAACACCAAACTTGTAAAGGAATTTAATATCCCAAGACTCTAATATATATATAGTATTTTAAATAAATTCAATACATGATATTACTTGTAATGAATGTGACACCGAGATAGATTGTGCTATAGGAAAGATCTACCTTCCATGATAGATTGCATTACTTGCAAGAGTGACCTTTTTTCGATGTCTTGTGTTACATAGAAGAACAAGTTTTATTGTACAATAATATTATTATACAATATAAAAAGATATTAACTAGATGTGAATTTAGATGTTATGATTATTTATAACTAAACTATATAATAATGGTTTTCACCAATATTAAATGAATTCATTGGTTAACAATTGTTGTGAAATGAAAATATAAACCATTTGGATATAAAAAGAAATATTATTATTTTTATGCTTTCAAAAGAGTTTTACCATAATTAACATTACTTATTTAAATTACTGAATGATTTTAATGAAAAATATATTTTATATATTCAAAAAAATATTTTTTATATTTATCTTTTTGGTTTTACAAGTATAAGATATGAAAAAACCTTATTTTACACATAAAAACCTCTATTTTTATAAAGGAAATGTTACCACCTTTTTCTGGAGAACCAATTTTAAATCATAATTTTTAAACTATTAGAAATTTAATTTGATAAAATAATCCTAATTATTGAATTTTTTAACGTCATAATTTTCATAGGGTGAATTTTTGTTATTTTTCAGAGAAGCATCATTTTTTATGAATTGAAAATGTACTACATTTTAGTTAAAAATTACCTTTTTGTTTAAATAAATATTAATGTTAAATTATGATTTAAATTTTTAATAATTTAAATATATATAATATAAAATCAATTAATAAAATTTAGTTTACTATAATCAATTTTACATTGAAATTGAATATAAAAACTTGATAATCCTTTGAATATTTTTCAACTAAAACATGTTAAACCGTCTCTATGAAAGGATAACATTGATAATAATTTTGAAACTTATATTATTATAAATTCAAAAAAATGGAAATCATTTTTTTAATATATATTATATTATGATTATAATAATATCAACATAATTTTTTACCGAAATGACTAGTGAAAGTGATTAATTTTAATTATAGTGATTAAGGTGTTATTGGGATTAAAAATGGACAAAACCTTATATTTAAGGGCCCAAATTACATAGATACTTGTCCAACAATCATTTTATGTCCCTAATTCGGATACGAACCTTCCATTTTTGAGTTTTGTTGGTTTGTTATGTATTTTTTACGTAATAACATGTGTACACCTAACTTGTTTCCAAAAATTCCAAGTGTTTCCTTTTCCTTCCTTATAAATGGCCACCACTTCTCCCACTTCCTCACAAATCTAATGAAATATTGTCTTGTCCAAACACTAACCAAGTAGTCTTCCAACATCCCTCCTCTAATAATCAAATCCTCCCCTTGTAGATAAAGCAATCAAAGGAATATTTTGGTTCAAAAAAAAGATACCAGATTAAAAGGTAGTGTATTCTCTCAAGATTTTTAGTTTAATTTCTATTATTCAACCCCTATACTATTCTTATTATATTAAAGGTTAGAATTAATCATAATTTCTGTGTATGGAGAACTACTACATCACGAAATGATGACTATTCATTTTTCCATTTCCTACTTTCATGGTTAGCCATTATGATGAAATCACTATTTATATATATTATATAAATATTAATTATTTCATTAATTGTATTTAATTATTTTACAACAAATACCCTTATACATTCCATTTTACATTAATTTGATAACATCATTTTAGTAAGTGTAGACTACCGCCCCCTCAAAGCGATGTGCTTTAATTAAATGATCCATGGAATGTATAAAAGAAGATTATAACTCAAAATATGAGACATAAAAAGCTTCTATATGATATTAATGGAATAATTAATTTTATATAAGTATATTTATACCTTTTATTTTGTTTACTATCCATTCACACATGAAAAAGAGATAATTTCAGTTGTGGATGCATGAACTACCGCCTTCTCGACATGATGTGATTCCTTTTACATAATGAGAATTATATATATAAGAATATAGGACTAATTAATATGGTATTCATGAAATTATGATCACTATAGAAATATATAATTAAAATAACATTATTTTCATAATTTTCATTGAAAAATTAAGACGTTACTCATACGTACGTATGATCTACCGTCTCCATGATTGTAATGTAGGTTCATTTTTCATAACCATATTTAATGATTGATTTGAGAAGTTTATTTTATATATAAATATGATTATTATGTCATTATTATTATTATTCTTGAGATGTTATATATTAACCCATTTGACCACTGTTAACCTACCATAGTTTTTTTCAACACATAAACTGAATTTGGTCAAAACACCTGATATAAACATAATTGTTTATGTAGTTGTTTAAAACATCGTAATAAGTGAAATAAAATTAATGATAAACATGAAAAAGTTTCTCAAGAATGTATAATGTTAATGTAATTTTATTATAAATTATGTTAAATGATGTTTACCCAAAAGGAAACACAATGTTAGGGTCTCTTATCTCACATTTTTACAACTATGAGATAAATGCCATGTACACCACTTACACATTTTCTATAGTTAATATATTGACCCTTTTGTTATAAAATATCATTAATACTTTTAACTCAATGGTATTTTAAAATTTCATTTAATATTATTTATTCATGAGGTTTATTATTTAAAATTATTCGAGGTGGTATCAGAGACTTTGGAACGTGTAAATATTATTTTCCTCAAGACTATTCCTAGTGGTATTTCAGTGGAATTTCAAATCATGTAAATTATATATACATTGTTAAATAGAAAATTTAATAATTATATGGTTATTTATGAACCTTTTCAAGTTTTTGAACCATTTATCACTATTTGGTAATCCAAATATTTCTTTTCTTCAAAAAAACTAACTTTGTTCCTCACTTTATTTGGAGAATATGTTTTCTTGTAAAACCATGGTTTATTAAAATTTCTTCAAAAAAGTTTCAAAATGACTTTGAAATATTTTTTAACTATTTTTTATTTTATTATTTTTTTAATGGAATCTCATTTCTCTTTTTGATCAAGGCACCTTTCTAACTTTGTACCAAGAAAAAGGAACGCTCTTTTTAACTTTTACGAAATGTTCAGATTTACCCACCAAAATTCCTATGATGATTACTTTGATTTTTTAAAAGGTTAATTTTTAAAGAAACTTTTTTTCAAAAAAAATCAAAAAAGGATATTTTCCTCAATAATTTTTTTTAAAAATATTTTTGTAATATTTCTATTCATCAATGATAGTAATCCTTTATTTTTCTCAACAAAGTTTATGTTGTATTAATACCACCCTTAATCTTCCTAGGGATGGATTGTAATTGATTTTTCTATGGATAGTATTAAAATTTACTTCATTGATTTCTTTTAGTCCTCTTAAAATATTCTATTTCCCATGGTCATTTGACACTAAATTTATCCAAAATATCCATAATGTTTCACATGGATATGATTATTTCCAAAACTGTATAACATTTTTCATATGATATTTACTTTGACATTTATTTGATTATTTGGAGAAATATTGATAAACCCATATCCTTCATTCAATATGGATATTTTATAATTCACATTGTTTCTTTAAATTCTTTGGGCGTGCACTATCTGGGTAGGGGACCCACTAATGCAAGCACTATAGGTTAGAGACTACTTAAAGAAATATCTACGGGTTTGGGACTAGTTAATGAAAGCCTCTCGATGCATTGGTAGTCACATAGAATGAATAATTTGATAAAATTTGAAAATTTTAAACTGTCACTTGATGGTAAAGGTATCATGTTCCTAACAAACATAACATCTAATAATTAAGTGTTTCACTTATATTAGTTTTAGTAATTATTTATCCATGATATTTTTCTTTGAAATATCTATGGATAAATTTGTTTTTCAGTTATTTATATGATTTTTTTTTTCAGTTTCTTACCTTTACATATTTATTTTTCCTTATCTAGTTATTTGAATGGAACATGTTATTAGTTATTTACGGTTTCATGATAATTTATTCTAATTTATTCCTTATTGATTCCCCATTACTTTCCCTTAATGAGTATTTAAGCTCACCTTTATTATGTTTCTTCTCCAGATCTCGAATAATTGTACTATTAAAGGTAAGCATGGATTTATAAACTGGATTAGAATTAATATTGAATTTATTTATTGATATTTCAAAAATATGTTATTTAGAAACAATTATGTTGTAAATAGTGTAGTCATTTATATTATAAGACTCATTTATATATCTAGTATACCAAAACTACTAAATTGATTGTTCCTTCAGGGCAAGATTCATTGTGATCATGAAAATTTAATTTATAGAAGAAAATAGATTTGGGAATCTAGGGAAAGGTCACTATATTTGGTATCAATGGATGTTTAGTAACAAACCTGAGAATGAGATTTATGGCGACATTAGTTATAGAACATAACCATAAGGTAAAATTTGAGGATCTGTATTTAAGACACCATATATTTATGGTAAATTATATATTATGTTAGTATTCAAAGAAATATATCCATATCTGGATACTACAAGTTGGACTGGTTTATGCATATATGTATCTATGAGTAACATCTCCAACAAGGTGTTCTTAGTCTAACTCGGGGTAACATGGTACATGACAATGAGCCTTAATGCACACCTAGTTTGACACTCCTTTGGTATTTTCTTAGGATAATCAATGTTTTCTTTACAAGCCAATATAAAGTATTTAAATATACAATGAAAGTGAATAACCATAGTTAAAACTAAGGTGATTTAGATTGAATATAAGGTGTCATGATTTATAAATCCAACTAATTATATTATGGATAATCACTAGACGAATGGAGGAACTATGAGAAAATAAGTGGATGAAGTATTTATGAATCAGGGTTGTATTAAAAACTATAGTTAAAATTATATCTGGTCATTACCTTAATTTCACGGATGTTTATAATACTTAT
Organism: Viscum album; assembly: GCA_963277665.1. Classification (NCBI taxonomy): domain Eukaryota; kingdom Viridiplantae; phylum Streptophyta; class Magnoliopsida; order Santalales; family Viscaceae; genus Viscum; species Viscum album. Next base: position 1,301,877,206 of record OY728121.1, read on the forward strand.
ATTTGGAAGTTATGTTAACATGTTTTTAAAAATGTACAACATGTAGGAAGGTTGACATCCAATCAAATCCAGTAAGGCCATGATACATGAACCCATGACCAAAGGATGATAAGGGTTCGACACCAACCATTGACCTACACAATGTCCTGGTTAATTTTTCATTGTTTTTAGTTAAATAATTTGAATTTTTTTATTAACGATGAACTAGTAGCATCAATTTTTAGGATTAGATATTAATATATTAACCATATTTGATTTGTAAGATATTTAAAGAAAAATATTGGGACTTTTCACTCTTTTATTGGCCTTATGATCCTCTAAATGTTTATTTTAGTTATTTGGGCATACAAAATGAATTATTGGTAATTAATTTCTAGGAGTATAGGAATGAATTAAAATTGGATCAAAGAATAACAAAAAAATATTATTTTCCACATGAAATTAAAAAATATCTAGTTTGGATATTTCCTTATATTCAAGGACAGTAAAAGAATTTCTCAACAATAATAAAATGACTTAGAAATAAAATTTTGTCCTCATACATTAATTTCTATTGAAGTGATGGCCTCATAAACCATCAAAAATTTATGGCTATGGGTCCCTCAACTTACTATCGATCATTGAATTGTTTGTGATTTCTGACCTCATTAAACCCCTATAAATATTTATTCTTTTCCTCTATGTTTGTGTGTCCACTTTCCACTAATGATCTCATACATAAAAACCAAGATACATGGAAGTCCGTGTGACCCTTATACTTCCCACTCTCCATTTTCTAGTAGATGTTTTATAAACCATTCTCACGATGTGGGGTTTCAAAAATAATAAGTATCAAACAATCTATCACTATGATCAAGTTTTAATTATGATAATTCAATTTAATTAAGGATAGGAGAATGTAACACCCCAAAATTCTAATGTTAAACCTTTTATTTAGTAGTGTGTATGATATGAAACACCAAATGTGGAAGGGAATATCATATCCCAAGACTCTAATATATATGTAATATTATAATTATATTCAACACATGATGTTGATAATAATTCATGAAACACCAAGTTATCTTGTATTACACACAAGATCGACCTTACTCGATAGCTTGCATTACATGGAAAAGTGACTTTCTTTGATGGATTGCGTTATATGCATGACTGAGTTTTAGTGGACAATAATATTATTATTTAATACAATATTATATAAACTAGCCATTAAATTATTTACTGTTAATTGTAACATCTAATATATAAAATTATGTTTTATACCAATATAAAATTAACTCATTGGTTAACAATTATTGAGAAATGAAAATAACAACCAATTAGATATAAAAAAAATATTATTATTTTTATGCTTCCAATGGAGTTTTAATTTAATTAAAACAATTAATTATAGTTAGTTGATGATGTTAAGGAAACATATATATTATATGTTCAATAAAATAGTTTTTTAATTTATCTATTAGGTTTGATATGAATAAGATAGGAACAAGCTATATTTCACTCATAAAAATATATATTTTTATAAAGGTAATTTTATTGACTTTTAATGGTGAACCAATTTTAAATAATAATTTTTACACACTTATAAATTGAATTTGAGAAAAAAATGAATTACTAAATCTATAATTTCCAAATTTACTTGGGGTTAATTTTTGGGGTTTTATTTGAGAAACTTCATTTTTTGAGGAATGATGAAAAAAATTTCACTTTAGTTAAAAATTCCTTTTCATTTAAAGAATTATTATTGATAAATTATATTTTAAATATTTTATAAAGTTAAATTTGACAAAAAATACATATATTAATAAAATTAAGTTTAGTAGAATCAATTTCACATTGAAATTGAATATAAAAACTCAATAATATTTTGAACATTTTACTTCTAAAACCAATTAAACTGTCTGTCTGTAAGATTAGAATTATTCTTAATTTTTATTATTATATGTTTTAACATTATAAAAATGGACATAAAACATTATAATAAAGATTATATTTTGAGTCTAATAATATCAACATAAATTTTGTATAAAATGATTAGTGAATGTGATTAAAATTAGTTATAATGATTAAGGTGTAATTGGGCTCAAAATGAACAAAACTTTATATTTAAGGGGCCAAATGATCTATATCATTATCTAAAATCCACTGAATGTTTATAATTAGTAAATTAAACTTATATAAATGCGTTTATTTTTTATGGATTTTTTAAGTAAGAACATGTGTACAACTAACTTGTTTTCAAAAATTCCCAGTGATACTTTTCCTTCCCTATAAAAAGAAACCAACTCCCCCCTTCCTAACACCTCTCAAGCCACATTGTCTCATCAAAACTCTGAAAAGGTTGTCTTCAAACATATATAACCTCATTATATAATCCTTCCCATGTACAGAAAGCAATCCAAGAAGATTTGTGTTCAAAGCAAAATTAGTTACCCGATTAAGAGGTAATGTCTTCTCTCATGTTTTTAGTTTCATTTACATTTTTCAACTCCTATAATCTCATTATTATCTAATTACATAAAAATAACATTATTATAAAAATACTATGATTTTTTATGTTATTTTTTATACCAAAACATACACACACCTCCATCTAATGGGCAACAAACATACTATTTTTGTGTATGGTGAACTAATGCCTCACGAAATGGTGATTGTTCATTTTTCAGTTTCCAACATTATTGGTTGGAAATTATGATGATAACACTGTTTATATATATTATATATGATATTTATTATTTATTTAATGTAATTTAATTATTTTAAAACAAATAACCTTATATTATATATTTTTTATTAATACAATAACATTGTTTGAGGAAGTGTGTACTACTGCCCCTCAAAGCGATGTGCTTTGTTCACACGATCCATGGAATGTATAAAGGATGTTTATAATAGAACATATGAGGCCTAAATAAAATTTATATTATATTCATGAAATAATTTACTTTATGTATTTATATATATATATACACATATCATTTTCTTTATTATCTATTCACGCACTAAAAAATCATAATGTTGGTTGCGGTTGTGTTGACTACCGCCTCCTCAACATGATGTGATTACATTTACATCACCAGAATTTTATATATATTTATATATGATTAAATAATATGATATTCATGATATTATGATTTTTCTAGAATGATATAATTTTAATTTCATTTTTCAATAACAATCATTGAAAAACAAGAACGTTACTCATACGTACGTACAACCTACCATCTTCATGATTGCAACATTGGTTCATTTTTCATAACCATATTTAATTATTAATTAAAAAATTATAACTGATGTATAAATATTAATATTATTTCATTATTATTATTATTCATATGTTATATATTGACCCCATTGACCATAGTCGGCCTATCAAAGTTTTTTTCGACACATAAACTAAATTTGGTCAAAACACCCGATGTAAAAATAATTGTTTAAGTAGTTGTATACAATATATAAATAAGTGAAATAAAATTAATTATAATCACGAATTTTTTTCTGAAGAATGTAAAAATTCAAGATAATTTTATTATACATTAAGTTAAAGTACATTCAAGGAAAGGGAAACAGAAGGTACAAGATTCCCATTTCACGTTTTTACATATATGAGATTAATTTTATTTTCACCACTTACATCTTTAGTATAGTGTATGAAAAGACCATATTTTTATATTATATCATTTATCCTTTTATCTTAATGATATTATAAACTTATATTTAATATTATTTCCTCTTGAGTTTTATTGTTTAAAATTTTTCAAAGTAGTATGGGATACTTTGGAATGTTTAAATATTATTTTTCTTCAAGACTAGACGTAATTATATTTCAATTTAATTTAGATTTGAGTAAATTATATAATTTTTTTTCAATTACCATTTGATTATTCTCTATATAATCATGAAAATTTTCAGTTATTAGTGAAATTTTTGACAATTTGGTACTCAAACTATTTTAGAAAATGTTTTTTAGAAAACTTGACTTTGTTCTGGTAACGATCCAAACTTTCATTAATGGAAATCCATCTAAATCTAATTAAATATCTCTTTATTTAAAATGTTTATATAAAATGTAAAATTTTTGGGTTTTTGTTTTTTTATTTTAAAATACTATTAAGAATTTTGACCATTGCTAACATTGCCGTTTAATAGTGATCACTTGATTAGTATAAATATAGGGCTTTAACAAACCCAATTTACTTAGACAAAGGAAGAAATAGCCTCATCTAGTAGACGTGCCCCATATGAATCCCATTTGTATGATCTCAAAAAGGAGCTTGAGTCATTGGGGTTTTCTCTTGACCAAGCCCAAACCAAGATTGAATATGTTAAGCTCGAGCGGGACCACCTATGAGAGAAGTGGATGTTCATAGAGATTATCACCCGAGCAATGTTATCCGAGCCACCCTAAGAGTCTGTCACCATCGCACACCTTATTCTTCGGTATTATGTGGGTTTTATAAGGGGTTATGTAACAAGACCCTAGTACTATGGTCATGCACATTATTTTTGTATATAATAATTAATATACTTTCATTTTATTATTGTTACCTTGTAAATAGTTTTTAAAGCACAAATAGTATTTTTAGTTAATGTTCGACTAAGAAATATATTTTGATGAATTAATGGTTTTTTTAATTAAATAATATTTTAGTAAAATATTAATATTATTATTAAATTAATTTTTATTGAATATAAATGATCGTATAATTTTATGAATGCTATTGTGATTTTTATTAAGGTTGGAAATCCATTTTTGTGAAAACCCAGGAATTTTCGATAAATGTCGGTTTTTATTTTAAAAAGTAAAAATTAACATATTTAGAAAATCATTTATAAAAAATTAATATTATTTATGGAATTAGGACGTCAAAATTATCCAATGATAAATTATTCATAATTTTCTGAGAGAGTGAAATTTTTGGTACAAATTAAATACCGTTTAAATATATAATGTGTTTTATGACATCATAATTACCCAATTGTGATGTAATAAAATACTATAAAATTTATGTTCGGCCAATATATGTTTTACCATTAAAATAATGTGATTTTGGGTTTGTTTGATTTCTTTTACAAAGCTTTAGTGGACCCTTCAAGACTTATTAAACATTTTGTCTTTTTAAATTGTTTTCCTTGGGAGTGTGATTCACCTCCACATAAGAAACCCCATTATTTTTAGAAGTTAAGACTTTGGACCTATAAAATATTTTTTTCCAATTCCCTTTCACAAAAACCATGTGCAAAAACCATGGTATGGTTTGTGGTTTGGATTATTTTAATGTGAGTTTTCCCAAACCTAAATAATAAAGAATTGCCTAACCTTTCCTAGATAAACCCACCCATGAACGCACTTCCTCCACACTCAAGGCCTTTGGATTTAGTCAAACATCTTAAATACTCTCTATAGAATCCTCTCAAGGTTCCCCAATCTCTCAATAAGACTCTCTCAAGCCTCTCTCAAGCCTTTGGAAGCACACTTCCAAGTAAGGGGTTTTTCTTCCTTTCTCATTTTTGTCCAATATTCTTTAAATTGTTATGACCATTTAATTTCAACTATAAATGTTTGGGTATGGGTTTTCACCTCCCCCATACTTCCATATTTATGTTTTAATGATGGGATACCCCTTAATATCTCATTAAATTCCTCCCATTACACCTGTTACTATGTCGAAATTCTGAAAGGAATTTCTCCCTCCTCATTTACATTCAAGAAATTATTTTGTATCATGAATCTCAATTCCATTAAATTTGTTGGGACATGTATATATATGACCCCCTTAAATTACATGTTATGTAAATATTATGAGGTACCCATTTCCCTCTCATCAACAATTTTTATGAGTTCTTATGTCACACCGTTATGCTACCGAAATTGCACTGCCCTTTTCAAAGCCAAAGTCATTGAGCAGTGAATACCATGCCCATTTATCTATCAAGGGTATTCACCTTTATCAACATTTACTTATTATTTAAATAGTTTCATGTATGTATTCCACATTTGTTTATCATTGAATAAATGATTATGTTTAAGGATTCAATATTTTATGATCTATGCAGCACACCTATGCCTGAAATGAAATGTTTAAGAAGGGTGCGCCCTTATAGCGCTCCAATGAATTGGGTAAAGTATAGTATCATGATACATAATGTGAAATGGGTGTTTACTAATTCTAATTCAAGTGAAATGAGGGTTTACTCGTGCTCTATGTGGAATGAGGGTTTACTCATTCTCCATGTGCAATGAGCCTTGGCTCATGCTAATTCCATGTTAAGTGTTGTTGCCACATTTCCATGTTATGATTATCATGATTTATCATGCCTTTATGTTTATTCTTCTCTTGTTCTATATTGATATGCCTATTATCTAACATGTATTTTATTCCTCACGTTATTCCATGATTATTCCCTAACTGAGCTTTATAGCTCACCGTTTTCTTATGCATGTCCATTGGTTATCCCATGCAAGGCTAAGTACAAGGGAATGTAGTGGTCATGTAAAAAATGTTTTCAATGCAGATGTTGTTTTTTTCATGTTTTAAGTTGTTATGTAATGATCCTAAGCCCCAAATACACTAGACCTATAGATCTTATATGTTGTATCAAATTATTTTTGTGTATTAAATTATGTTTAATTGTGTAATAAAAAGCTGGGTTGTCATAGTTGGTATCAGAGGATAGGTTTAGTTATTTTTGTTATTAGGATTAGAAAACCATTGTAAAGACTTAGAGACACGACTAGGTATAATAAAAATATCCCTATGTTTTTTTGTGTATTGAGGAAGTGGTTTACCAAGAAAATACATCCCTGTATGGATTCGAGCAGGTAGAGACGGCTCGGGCATAGATGAATCCTAGGGGTAAAACCCGAAAACCCTGCTTTGAGCTAGACTCGAATGGGAACTGGTGCACAACACATGCCTTGATGCACTCTTGGTTACGACACTCCCGGGGGATATGCTTTGGTAAATCCACAAGCTTAGTATGAACCATTATTAAGGGAATAAAAAATTCCCTAAGAATATATGTTAGAAAGTATATCATGAATAACATAGACTGAAGCCAGTAGATTCATATGTTAAGGAAATAAAAGTTATTTATAAGTCATCAGTTTTTTCCTTGTATTACCCTTTAGGTGTTATCCCTAACTTTCCTTTTATTCCAGCCAATGACCAGTAATAGGAGGACTCAGGCTAACAACCGATGTGAAGATCAATGTTATGACTGTACTAATGAGATTCCAAATCCAATGGGAGCAGGAATCACAAACATTATCACACTTCACTCTCAGATAACTCAAGATTTGATTAGAAACAATGGTCAAGAGGAACGTTCAACCCCCCTAAGAAAGAAAAAGTTTCTATTGAGAGCTTCATGAGACAAATGCCTTCTACTTTTAATGGATCATACGATCCCTCAATTGCAAAACAATGGATCAACTCCATTGAAAAGATCTTCTCCATCCTTAAATGTTCTGAACAAGAGAAGGTTCTCCTGGATGATTATCGTATGGAGGGTGAAGCTGATCAATGGTGGACTTTGATCAAAAATATGATTCCTAAGGAGGAGATCGAGGCGTTGGAATGGAAGGATTTCTAGAAGATTTTTTTTGATAAATATTTTATGCACACCCTCCAGATTAAGATGGAAAGAGACTTCCTTGACCTCAATAAAAAAGACGACGAATATGTTGGAGTATATGAGGAAAACATCACAAGGCTTGAACGATATGGTTCCGGATTTGTCGTTAACCCTGAATGCAAGGTTGACCGCTTATTTGGTGGGTTGAAACCTAACATGTGGAAAGAGATGGCGATCCGGGACTTTGACAGATATGAGGAAATTGTCTGATGTGCCCTCAAGGATGAAATGGAGATTGGAGAATCTTAGGGGTATCATAGGGATAAGAAGATGAAGGTGTAATTTAATGCTGGCGGTCTGATGGATAAATCCAATGATGCTAAAAAGACCCAGCACCCCACTTTCCAAAGGTGAGGAAAGAAGCACCCTGGAAATTGCCTAAAGGGGACAAGGAAATGCTTTAGCTGTGGAAGAGAAGGCACCTAGTTATTAACTGTCGGCAAGAAAGACCCGTGGTTGCGACAGAGGAGAGGAATTATCCATTCAAACCACAACGCGTGGTTCATTGCTATAGCTGCAAAGAACCAAGGCATCTTGTAAATTAGTGCCCTAATCCAACAGTTTTCGGAGGCAACCAACAACCTCTAAGGTAGCAAGGGAGAGCTTTTGTCATCACTACTACTAAAGTGAACCCCGACAATGAAGTGCTGACAAGTACGATTTTTATTCATTCAAGAATAGAGAATGTTCTTTTTGATTTAGGTTATATGCATTCTTTTATATATAGAAAGTTTAGTAGAACAATCCCTACTCCCCCACAATTCCTGGAAGTGAAGATGTCGGTGAGTACAACAAATGGGGAAATAATTGCATCCCATGAATATAACTCCTCCCCTGTCGTAATCTGTGGATTGAAAATCCTGGAAATCCTCATCATACTCCCACTGGTGGTATTTTAGGAAATTCATGGCAGGGATTGGATTTCTTTATATAGAGACACCATAAATTTCCGTGAGAGGGAAATCACTCTCCATGTGGAGAATCGACCCCCGATTCATTACAAGTGAAAGGAGGAAGATGAATCTTGTTTAGCTCCATCATCTCAAGCATGGATATTAATTACCTACAAGCACATGTATCTGGTTCAGATGATTGAGTCTAAGGAGGAAACCATCCTAGAAGACATGCCTACTGTGAGGGAATTCACTGAAGTGTTTCCATAGGAATTTCTTGGTCTTCCTCCTAAAAGAGATGTTGAATTCTCAATTGATCTTATATCGGGGGAATTCCAAATATCCAAGACTCCGTATAGAATGTTTGTTGTGGAGCTTGAGGAGGTGAAGAAACAACTATAGGAGAATTTGGATAAAGGGTTTATATGCCCAAGTGCTTCACCATGGGGTGCACCAGTCCTCTTCATCTAGAAGAAGGATGGGTCAATGTTCCTCTGCATCAATTATCGTGAGCCCAACAAAATCACGATAAAGAACAAGTATCCTCTCCAAGAATTGATGACTTGTTCCATCATCTTTGTGGAGCACAATACTTCTCCAAGGTGGATTTTCTGTTGGGATATTATCAAGTATGGGTGAAGAAGGAAGATATCCCAGAGACTTCTTTTTGTACAAGATACGAGCACTATGAATTCATAGTAATGACTTTTGGACTCACTAATACTCCATAAATCTTCATGGATTTTATGAATAGGGTCTTTAGAGATTACCTTGGAAAATCTGTGGTAGTCTTTATAGATGATATTTTGATATACTCTGAAACCAAGGAGGATCATGAGGAGCATCTAAGAACTGTACAAGAGACCTTGCAGAAGGTGAAGATCTATGAAAAGTACAACAAGTGCGAGTTCTGGTTGAAGGAGTTCTCATTCTTGGGACTTATCATCACAAGAAATGGGATATCTATGGATCCCTCAAAAATAGATGCGATTGAGGGATGAATGAAGTCAACATCGATAACAGATATCTGTAGTTTATTAGGGTTAGCTAGATATTATCAATGATTTGTGAGAAAGTTATCATGATTTTCTAACCCTCTTACCAAGCTAACTTGTAAGGGAGTAAAGTTTTCTTAGAGTGATGAATGCACAAAAAAGATTCAAGGAGTTGAAAAAGGAGGCTTATCCTTGCACCTGTGTTCTCTTTACCCACAAGTGGAGAACTTTTTGTGGTATTCAGTGATGCTTCGAAGAAGGGACTAAGATTTTTGTTGATGAATGTTTGGTCCACTAGGTTAGATACCCTGAGAGGGGTTTTGAATCAGGGTATGATAGATTAAAACAACTTCCCCTTTTGATCTTGTCTCACTGTTAAGCATGACTTTCTTCTCTCTATTTCCTGTAGCAAAGTATGAACCGAAACTAAGGCATGCACAGGAAATAACGATTTTTACTTGGTTCACCCTCACTGGGCGACGTCCAAGGAGCATACACCGGTGATGTGCCGATGTACTAAATCCACTAAAAGCACACTGATGTTTACAACATTCGGGATAAATTACTTCTATTCCCTGGCTCACTGCCTTTAAAATGTTTAGGGTCAACTAACTGCTTTCCCATGGGTCACTCCCTGTCTCTCTCTCTCTAGATCACTGTCGGTGGAGAAGATCACCTTCTTCCTCTTTCTTTTCTCACTACTCTGGAAAGGATCCACCAACATTTTATAAACCTATAGGTATCTTCATTATCACTAATTAATACATTCTCTGTTGTATGGAGATGCTCTGTTGAAGTCCAACTTTCACCAGTAGATGAATCTCACTTTGCACCAAAGGTATCGATCAATCTTCCAGCTTCCACGCAGCCCTGAATCACTTTCGTGCTTCAACCATACCTGGAACCCTTCTCCAAGCCGGCACGCATGTATTAGTGTTCAAGTTACAACTAGCGCACAAGTCCACCTCAACCACTTGCGTAACACAGGCTTCTGCAACTCCAAACTTACACGACTCACATCCTTTTACACCCAAACCAATATTGGCGCGCAACCACAAACTATCGCGCTTCTTAAAAACATGGCATGCAAGTGTCACCAAACCACTTGTGCGACACCCCCTTCTTTAACTCAAAACTTGGGATACTCCCTTCCTTTCTCGCCCAAACATCCTTGGGCATGCAACAAACAACTAGCGCACAACTTCTACTTGCGTGACCACACCACCACTTGTGTGACCACCACACCTACGTGATGGGTGCTCTGATTTTCTCTAAGCGTTGAACTCTTACAAAATGAGGAGGGGTCAACCTCTATTTATAGGCATTTGGACACCCTACACGACGACGTGTAAGTCTCCCGACGACGCGCAAGTCTCGTCTCCCTAGTCTCTGCCATGCAAGTCACTTGCACGACCAAACATAAAACTTGGGCACCCCTTTTCCATTTGCCATATTTTGATGTTCTGATCTTGAAAAACATATGGCATATAAGTTTCCTCTCCTTCAATACATTTGTGTGCAAGTCCCTTTGCAAAAAAGGCACCACCTTGTATCTTCTCTTTTTGTACTGCCTCCAGATCAACCATTCCTTTGTCGACATTCTTGAATCAAACATGGATCATTAACCACATCCCTTGAACTCGACATGCCACCATGAAATCCCATTTTTCAAAAAATTTGTATGTCATGTAAAATTCATTGCCTATACTTCAAGGCAACTAAAATTTCATGAACAAAACTATCCAACACATGACCTCGAGTGGGCTGCAGTGATCTTCGCTTTGAAAATTTGGCGACTTTATCTCTTTGGGGAGAAGTGTGAAATATATACGGACCACAAAAGCCTCAAGTATATATTCACATATAAAGAGTTGAACATGATCCAATGAAGATGGTTAGATATGATAAAAAACTATGACTGCTCAATCCATTACAACTCTGGAAAAGCAAACAAGGTGGCAGATTCCCAGAGTAGAAAGGACCTAGCGATTATATCATTAATGAGAATCTAAAAGGATCCAATATTTTTAGATTTGATTAATATGGAAATGGGAATCCTAAAAAATGTAACATAATCAATCCTTTCAAAAAATATAGCTTAACCTCCACTTTTGGAAAGGTTAAAGGATGCTCAAAAGGATGATGTGGGAATTCAGAGAAAAGTGGATGCTATCAGAAAAAATAAATCCTCAGAGTTTAATGTTAATGAAGAGGGAATTGTGAGATTTGTGAAAATACTATGTGTTCCATCATGTCCGGATCTGAAGAAGGAACTTTTGGATGATGCACATAGTTCAAATTTCTCCATTCACCCTAGAAACACAACTATGTATCGAGATATCTGAGAGCATTATTGGTTGGATAATATGAAGAAGGAGATCGCTGAATATATATCAAAGTGCCTGGTGTGTCAGCAGGTGAAGGAAGAGAAGTAGAAGTCTAAGGGGATGATGCAACCATTTCCCATACAAGAATGGAAATGGGAGAAAATAACCATATACTTTGTCACGAGAAATCTGAAGACATCCAAAGGCAACAGTGCAATATGGGTTGTTGTGCATCATCTTACAATGGCTACACACTTCATTTCTATTTGGGAGGATTTCTCATTGGATCAACTGGCACATATATATATCAGGGAAGTGGTAAGGATGTATGGAGTACCACTATCTATTGTGTCTGATCGAGATCCAAGATTCATTTCTATGTTTTAGAAGAGTCTTCAACATGCTCTGAATACTGAACTGAACATCAGTACATCTTATCATCCTAAAACAGATGGACAATCCGAGCGGACTATCCAAACACTTGAGGACATGTTGAGAGCATGTTAAATGGACTTAAAAGGAGGATGGGATCAATATCTTCCTCTAGTTGAGTTCTCTTATAATAACAGTTTCCTATCGAGAATCCAAATGTCACCATATGAAGCCCTTTATGGGAAACGATGTAGAACACCGACGTGTTGGGATGAGGCCGTTGAGTGTAAGCTTCTTGGATTATAAATGGTCGAAGAAATGGTGGAGAAGGTGAAAACCATTCTGCAGCATATCAAGGTAGCCCAGAGTCGATAGAAGAGTTTTGCAGATAACTGTCGATGAGGCCTTGTGTTTAATATTGGAGACATGGTATTTCTACGCATATCTCTGGGGAAGAAGTTCATGAGGTTTGGAAATAAAGGGAAGTTAAGTCCAAGGTACATCGGCCCCTTCAAGATTCTTGATTGTGTTGGGGTTGTTGCCTATAGACTAGCACTTCCACCTACCGTGGCCAAAGTACATGATGTATTTCATGTATCCCTCTTATGTAAGTACATACCAAACCCTTCACATGTACTCTCTTCAGAGGTGGTACAGTTATAGGATGATCTTTCATATGAGGAGAAACCATTAAAGATATTAGATCATAGAGAAAAAGTTCTATTAAATAAGACAATGCCCCTTGTCAAGGTGTTGTAGCGAAACCACATGTTTGAAGAAGCGACATTGGAATCAGAGGAAATGATGAAGAAAAGTTACCCAAATCTGTTTTAGTGTGGGAAAAGGAAATTTCAAGGGTGAAATTTCTTAAGGGGGGAAGATTGTAACGACCCAAACTTTCATTAATGGAAATCCCTCTTTATCTAATTAAATGTCCCTTTATGTAAAATATTTATATAAAATGTCAAGTTCTTTAGTTTTATGTTTTTGGAATTTAAAATACTATTAGGAATTGTGATCATCACTAATATAGCCATTGAACAGTGATCACATGATTTGTATAAATATAGGGCTTTAACAAATCCAATTTACTCAGACAATGGAAGCAATGGCCTCATCCAGTAGACATTCCCCATACGAAGCCCATTTTTCAGAGCTCAGAAAGGAGGTTGTGTCTTTGGGCTTCGCTATGGACCAAGCCCAAACCAATCTTGAATATGTTAAGCTCGAGCAAGACCACCTATGAGATAATTGGAGGCTGATATAAATTACCACCTGAGCAATATTATCCGAGCCACCCCAAGAGTCTATCACCATCACACACCTTACTCTTAGGTCTTATGCGAGTGTTATAAGGGGTTATGTAACAACACCCTATTACTATGGTTATGTACATTATTTTTTTATATAATAATTAATATACTTTCATTTTATTATTGTTACCTTTTAAATTGTTTTTAAAGCACAAATAATGTTTTTAGTTAATGTTTGACTAAGAAATATATTTTGATGAATTAATGGATTTTTAAATTAAATAACATTTTAATTAAATATTATTTTTATTAAATTAATTTTTATCAAAAATAAATTATCTTATAATTTTATGAATGCAATTGTTATTTTTATAATGGTATGAAAGCCATTTTTGTCAAACCCCATGAATTTTCGATAAATGTCAGTTTTTATTTTAAAAGTATAAATTAACATATTTAGAAAATTATTTAGATAAAATGAATATTATTTCTAGAATCAGGACCTCAAAATTATCCAATGGTAAATTTTTTATAATTTTCTGAGGAAATCAAATTTTTGGGTAAAAATTAAATACTGTTTAAATATATAATGTGTTTTATGACATCATAATGACCCAATAGTGATATAATAAAATACTATAAACTTTATGTTCGGCCAATATATGTTTTAACATTAAAATAATTTGATTTTGGGTTTGTTTTATTTATTTTACCAAGCTTTAGTGGACCCTTCAAGACTTATTAAACATTTTGTCTTTTTAAATTGTTTTCCTTGGGAGGGTGACTCACCTCCTCCTAAGCAACCCCATTATTTTAAGAATTTCGGAATTTGGAATTATAAAATAGTTTTTTACACTTCCCTTTTCCAAAAAAACATGGGCAAAAACCATGGGATGGTTTGTGGTTTGGATTAATTTAATGTGAGGTGTCCCAAACCTAAATAATAATGAATTCCCTCACCTTTCCTATATAAACCCACCCAATCTCCCACTTCATCCTCACTCAAAGCCTTTTGAGTTAATCCAACCTCTTCCCTCATATATCTATAATCCTTCCAAGGAACCCCAAGCTCCCAAGAAGCCTCTCTCAATCCTCTCTCAAGCCTTTGGAAGCACACTTCCAAGTAAGGGTTTTTTCTTCCTTTCTCATTTTTTTGAATATTCTTTAAATTGTTATGCCCTTTTAATTTCAATTATAAATGTTGAGGTATGGTGTTGAACCTCCACTATACTTCTATATTTATGTTTGAATGATGGGATACCCCTTTCTCTCTAATTAAATTCCTCCCATGTACACTTGTTATTATGCTGAAATTCTGAAAGGAATTTATCTCTCCTCATTTACATTCAAGAAATTCTTTTCTATAATGAATATAAATTCCATTAAATTTATTAAGACTTGTATCTATATGACCCCTTACTTTACATGTAATTTAAATATTATGAGGCACCCCTTTCTCTCACATCGAGCATTTTTATGAGTTCTTATGTCATGTCGTCATTTTGCCGAAATTGCACCGCACTTTTCCAAGCCAAAGTCATTGTGTAATGAATACCATGTCGATTTCTATATCAAGGGTATTCACCTTTATGCACATTAACTTATTGTTTAAAGAGTTTAATTTGTGTATTCCCCATTCTATTATCATGGAATAAATGATTATTTTTAATGACTCAATGTTTTATGTTCCATGTTGCACACCTATGCATGAAATGAAATGTTTAAGAAGGGTGCACCCTTATAGCGCTCCAATGAATTGGGTAAAGTATAGTATAATGATAAATCTTGTGCAATGGGTGTTTAATCATGATAATTAAAGTGAAACTAGGGTTTACTCATGCTCCATGTTCAATGAGGGTTTACTCATGCTACATGTGCAATGAGCATTGGCTCATGCAAATTCAATGTTAAGTGTTGTTGCCACATTTCCATGTTATGACTATCATGATTAATCATGCCTTTATGTTTATAATTCTCTTGTTATCTATTGATATGCCTATTTTCTAACATTTATTGTATTCCTCATGTTATTCAATGATTATTCCCTTACTAGGCTTTATAGCTCACCTTTTTCTTATGCATGCCCTTAGGTTATCGCATGCAATGCTAAGTACGAGATAATGTAGTTGTCATGTAAAGAAGGTTTTCAATAAATATGTTGTTTTTTTTCTTGTTTTAAGTTGTTATGTGATGATATTAAGCCCCAAAGACACTACACATCTTGATCTTCTATGTTGTATCAAATGAATTTTATATAATAAATTATGTTTAATTGTGTAATAAAAAGAAGGGTTTTCATAGTTCCTCTCTTTACTCGGGGAACCATTTTTATTCTAAAAAAATGTTTTAATAAAATGTTTTCAAAAATAATATTAAAATTATTTGGAAAATAAATTTTTACCCTTTATGTATTTTAGCAATTTTATCAAAGGAATATTCTTTTTTTCTTTCAAAACAAGGCATCTTGCTATATTTTCACAGTGCAAAAGGAATTTCCCTTTTTGCTTTGTATGACATGTTAATAATTACAAAACATCATTCCTTAAAAGATTCCTTTGAATTTTTAAAAGGTTAATTTTAATAGAAATGATTTTTCAAAAAAAATCAAAAAAAAAAATGAAACTTTCTTCCAGAATGTTTTTAAATGATATTATTGTAATATATTTTTTGATCAATGACAAAAAGCATTTATTTTAGTCCACTTGGGGTATTTTGTATTGATACTTACATAATATTTGTAGGGATGGATTATTATTGACTTTTCCAAGGATAATATTTTCATTCAATTCATTGATTCCTTTTATTCCCCTTGAAATGTTTAATTTCTTATGATCATTTAACATTGAATTTCCCATAAATATCCATATCATTTTTCATGGATATGATTATTGCCTAAACCATATATAATTTTTCATATGTTATTTACCTTTACATTTAATTGGTTATTTGGGAAAATATTGATAAACCCAAATTCTTTATTCAATACAGATATTTTATAAGGCACTTTATTTCTTTAAATGATTTGGACATGCACTATACACATTGGGGACTTGTTAATGCAATACATACCAGTTAGAAATGGGTTAATTCACGCTCTAAGGGTTGGGGACCAATTAATGAAATCCCATCAATGCATTAATAGTCTCATGGGACGAATTAGTTGCACAAATTGTAAAATTTTAAACTTTCTCTTGACGGTAAATGTATCATGTGACAGGGAAACATGTTGTCCAAAAATGAATAATTTTCTCTCATATTAGTTTCAGTTATTATTCATATATGAGACTTTGCATCGACATATCTATGGATACATTTAATTTTTAGTTATTTATCCAGTTAGTGTTTCAGTTTCATTCCTTTCGATATTTATTTTTCCTTATCTTGTTATTGGAATGGAATGTGTAATTTTTTATTTACATTTCCATGTTAATTTATTCTCATTGATTAATTATCTATTCCTCTTATCTTACCCTTAATGATAATTTGAGCTAACCCTTGTTATGTTTCTTTCCTTAGGTATTCTAAAAGCATACTATGAAATATATTCACGTATTTACCAAATGGATTACAGTTACCCTTGAAGTTTTTTATTCATATCTTAGAAAGAAGTTTTTTATAAAATAATGTGTTGTAATTAGTGTAGTCATTTGTAATACAAGACTAATTTATATATCTGGTTTACCAAGAATACTAAATTGATCAGTCCCTTTGGGCTCGATTCCTTATAATCATGAAAATGTAATTGATATAAGACATTAGATTTTGGATTTTGGGTATGGTTATCTACATTATGGGAATTCAAAACTAGTGTGAGATCAACAAAAAGGTCTCCTAAATTAGGAAAGATAGAAAATGATGATGGTGTGTGGAGACCTAAAAAAATATGTGGGTTTAAAAAATAGAGGAATGGATAGAGAAAAGGTGGGGGACATTAGCTAGTTTCCTTACTCAACCACCCCCATCTCCCAAGTTGTTATGTCTTTGGTAAAAAATTATTCTTTTATGCATTAACATGTTTTATTATTTGGTAGGATTGACTAATATTCCTTTTCAAGGTCACGTTGGATTTTATACATACCACCGCCGTCAGAGTCTCAATATTCCACACTCTATTCTTCCACGGATGTGATTCTACCTAATAATACATGATTTATATATATAAACATACCCAATATAAAATTCTTTTATAAAAATCACTGTAATTAAAAGAGAATGATTCATTAAGATGTGACCAATTATAATGTCCCATTGACCAAAAAAATAGTAGGGGACTACATCACTACCATGATATTACTTCAAATCTATCCTGGTTTTTGGAAAGATATAAATTTTTTTGTGAGGTGAAATAAAAAATTCAATGGTATTGGTTATTAAATAAATGCCTGACATAGGATAGACATGTGTTAGTTTAATTACTCAACCTTCCCCTCCTTCTGTGCATCAAATTTTGGATAAAATAATGGGTTCCTTTTTAGAGTTATATTTTTTTCATTTGGGATTCTTGATGCCATTTCCTTTTCAATTTCGCATTGGGTTCAATGCAAGAAACCACATTCAACGGCTCATGATTCAACCTACGTTCTTCCATGATTGTGAATATTCCTGAAAATACATGATCTATATAGATACCCATTTCCCAATTTAGAATTAATTTATAAAAATCAATATAATTAAAATTGAATGATTCATTAGGAAATGACCAATTATAGTGGATCGTTGAAATGAAAGGTATCATGGGACTACACGGATGGTATGAGATTAATTTAGAGGAGGACTTGTTTTTGGAAAGATACAAAATAGTGATGCTATGTGATGATATTAAACACTTTATTGAGTTTTTTTGATCATAGAGATGTATGGGTAAATGGATACTTGACAATGTTCACTTAGTCGACCTTACCCTTATCCAATATTATCCTATATTTTCTAAAATTAGGGTTTCCATTCATGAATTATCTTATTTTTCATGTTTGGGCTGCCCAATGTCATTACCGGGTCATGGTTGTGTTGGTTTTGAAGCATGAAACCTCCATAAATGGTTGAAGATTCCATACTATATTATTCCAAGGATGTGATTCTGCCTCATAATACTTGATTTATATGGATACACATATTTTTATCTAATATTCATTTATAAAAATCAACATAAATTAATTATTAGGATTCATAAGCACGTGATTGATCTCGATGAACCATTGACTTGAAAAATTTTAGGGGTATGCACCATTAGTTTGATATCAATGAAAAGGTACTTGGTTAGAATAAAGATATAAAATATTGATGGTGTGTGGTGATATAAAAAATTTAGTGGGTTTGGTGAATATGGATATTCATGGGTCAGGTCAGACATGGCCAGTTTCCTAACTTTGCCTTCCACTTCTCTGGATGAATCCAATATTTTTTAAAATTAGGGATGTTAGTTATGAGTTTTTATGTCTTTAATGTTTTGGTGGCCCAATGTTTCTTCCTTTTCAAGGCCATGTTAGGATTGATTCTTTTTATCACCATCATGGGATCAAAATTCCACACTCAATTCTTATGTAGACATGATTCTTTCTAGTAATACATGACTTATATTCATACCTATATCCTAATTTGAAATTAATTTAAGAAAATTAAAATAATTAAATGCGAAGTATTCCTTAGGAAGTGACTAATTCCAATAGCCCATTGACATAAAAATTAGAAGGTGACTACACAGTTTGTGTGAGATCACATAATAACACTCTCGTTTCATGAATGATATAAAACAGTAATGATGTGTGGTGGAATAAAAAAATTATTGGGTTTATTAGAGAAATAAATTCATGGTTGGGGGAGAGAGGATCCAATTTCCTTATATGTCCTTCACCTTTTCTAAGGACATATTTTATTTGTTAAAAACAATAATTCCTTTTACATCTTCCCATGTTTTTAATGTTTTTTCTACCGATGCCATTATCTTTTCATGGCCACATTGGGTTCAATGTAAGAAACCTATACCATAGGCTCAATATTCCACCCTCTATTCTTCCAGGCTTGTTATTATTCTTGATAATAAAATATTTATATGAATAATCATATACGAACTTAAAATTTATTTACAAATATAAAAAAGAATTAATTATTATTTGGATATAAAAAATAAAGAAATAAATTACTATAAATTTATCAGAGTTTTTTTGTTTGATTTTATATTAAATTAAATTAATATAATACATGATTTATAATAATACCTATATACCAATTTTAAAACAATTTATGAATATTAATATAAATAAATGAGAAGGATTTATTAGGACATGAACAATTATCATGGGCCATTAACATGAAAAGTAGTAGGGGACTGCACAACTAGTGTGATAACTAAGAAAAGGAGGCCCAATTTTAGGAGATATAAAAAAAATTAGTTGAGTGGTGACATAAACAATTATGTGGAATTGGTGAATAAATAAATTTATTGGTTGGGGTAGATAGGATCTAGCATCCTTACATGGTATTCCCCTTATCCTGGGGTGTCATGTATTTGGTAAAAAATAGGAATTATATTATGCATTCCTATTTTTTTCATGTTTGTGTGGCCCAATTCTTGTGAATTTTAATGGTAGTGTCGGGCTCAATGCATGGAACCTCCGTCACTAGCTCAATATCCCTACCTCTTTTATTTTAAGGATATGATTCTCCATGGTGATACATGATTTGTATCAATACCTACAACCCAATTAATATTCATATATAAAAATAAATGTGATTAAATTATATGGATTCATTAGGACATGACCGAATCCCATGGCCCATTGACATGAAAATATAAAGGGAATACATATCTGAATTGAGGTTAATTAAATGGTAGTATGGGTTTGTAAATATATAAAATAATGTGGGTGTGTGATGACACATAAACAATTTACATTGTTTGGTGAATATAGGAATGCATGGGGTGGGGGTTATAAGATCCAATTTCATTACTCTTACTTCCCCTTAACATAGGGTGTCACGTATATGTTAAATGAAGGGATTACTTTTATATGTTCCCAAATTTTTCATCATTGGGTGAACCATAACTATTTCCATTTCAAGGTTGTGTTGGGTTTGAAGAATGAAACCTATGTAAAGGGATCAAGATTCCACTCTTTGTTCTTTAAAGCATGTGATTATTCCTGATAATACATGATTTATATGGGTAACCATATTTCAATTTATTATTAATTTATAAATATCAATATAATTAAATGATAATAATTGATTAAGATAAGGGCTGATTTATGTAGTCCACTATCATGAAAAGTAAAGGCGGACCACATAGCTGGTGAGAGGTTAATAAAAATGTGGCCTAGTTTTAGGAAAGATATAAAAAAGTGATGATGTGTTGTGATATACAAAATTTAGTTATTTTAGTGAATATTGAATTACATAGGGTGAGGGAGACATTAGTCAATTTTATTAATCATCCTTCCCCTTATCCTGAGGTGCCCTATATTTGTTAAAATCATGGATTCATTTTTTGTGTTCCCATGTTTTTATGATTGGGAAGCCCAAAGACATTTATTTTTCAAGGTCTTATTAGGTCGGATGCATGTGTACCCTACAACAGGCACAATATTCAAACACATCTTCATCCAAAGATGTGATTTTGTAAGGTAATAAATGATTAATATAGATACTCATTTCCCAATTTAAATATATATATATGTGGTGTGTGTGTGTTTAAATCAATATGATTACATGAAAAGGATTGTTTAGGACATAACTGATTTCCATGGCCCATGGTCATGAAAAGTAGTAGGGG
Organism: Viscum album; assembly: GCA_963277665.1. Lineage (NCBI taxonomy): Eukaryota > Viridiplantae > Streptophyta > Magnoliopsida > Santalales > Viscaceae > Viscum > Viscum album. Next base: position 1,301,898,455 of record OY728121.1, read on the forward strand.
GCTACACAACTATTTTGAGCTAAGGAAAATCATTCTTGGTTCTAGAATAGATATAAAAAGTGATGGGTTGCAATGTTATAGACAATTTAGTGGTTTTGGTGAATAGAGAAATTAATGGGATAGGGGAGATTGGAAAATGTTTCTTTACCCTGCCGTTCCTTCTCCCGCAGTGTCCTATATTTAATAATGGATGGTAAGCCTTTTACATGTTCCCATTTTTTTCATGTTTGGGTGGCCCTATTATTTTTTTTTGTTTTGAAGGGCATGTTGGGTTTAATGCATGAAACATCCGTCATGGGATCAAAATTCCACCCTCTGCTCTTCCAAGGACATCATTATTCATAATAATACATTATTTATATAGATACCCATATCCTAATTTAAAATTAGTTTATAAATATAAATATAATTAACTGTGAAGGATTCTTTATGGCGTGACTAATTACCATGGTCCATTGTTCGAAAAAGAATAAGGGGACTGCATAACTAATGTGAACTAATAAAAATGTGTCATAAATTAAATAAATATATAAAAAAGTGATGGTGTGAGGTAACATAAACAATTTAGTGGGTCTAGTGAATATGGAAATTCATGGGGCAACGGATATATGATGCATTTTTATTACTCAAACTTCCCTTTTCATGAAGTGTACTATCATTTTTAAATGTAGGAATATGTTTATGTTTTCCTATGATTGTCATGTTGCGATATCCCAGTGTCCTTGGCTTTTCAATGTCACATTTGGTTTAATTAATGTGGCCACCATCTGAGGATCGAGATTCCAACCTACATTCTTCAAAGGATGTGATTCTTCTAGATAATTCATGATTTAAATGGATTCCCATCTCCCAATTTAATTTTTTTTTGTATAAATAAATATAATTACATGATAAGGTTCATTATTATGTGACCGATTCCCACCTCTCGTTGACCCAAAAAGTACAAGGGGACTACACAACTTCAATCTGCTCAATAAAAAGGTGGACTAGTTTTGGGAAATATATAAAATTTTAACAATGTGTGGATACATAAAAAATGTAGTGGATTTTGTGATTAGAGAAATTCATAGGGTGGTGTTGAAAGAAGATTGTTTCCTTACTTGATCTTCCCCTTCACCTAGGGAAAACCACCTTTGTTAAAAGTATGTATTCCTTTTACATGTTCCAATGTTTAAAATAATTTAGAGGACTAGAATCAATGAATTTTATAGGTAACATTTTGTTTGAGGCATGAAACCTCTATCAATGGATCATGGTTCCACCCTATATTCTTCCATGCAAATGATTTTACCTGATAAAACATGATTCCAATGTATAACTATATCAAAATTTGAAATTAAATTATAAAAATAAATATAATTAAATGATATGGATTCATTAGGACATGTCCAATTCATGTGGCCCATTGATAGAAAATGTATAAAGGGAGTTGAAATATGATGTGAGCTAATTGAAAATTGAATCTCACTTTGGGAAAGACATAAAAAAAATTTAGTGCATGGAGAACTAAATAATTAAATTGGTTTGGTGAATATTGAAATGAATTGGGTGGGGACATGAGCCAGTTTCCATACTCATCCATGCCCTTCTATATAGGAATCATTTATTTTTTAAATCAAGGATTCCTTTTTTTATTTTTCATGTTTGGGAAGAATATTTCATTTTCCTTTTCAAGGTCGGGTTGGGTTCGATACATGAAACATCCATCACAGGCTCAAGATTCCACCATCTAACCCTCTAATGATGAGATTCTACTTGATAATATATATCATAAATATGGGTTTCCATGTATATATTTTAAAATCAACTATAAATATCAATAGAATTAAATGACAATAATTCATTAGGATGTGATTAATTCCCATTTCCCCTTGCCACAAAATGTTGCATGGGACTATTTAGAAAGGGTGAGCTTAACACAATTGTGGATGGTTTTGGGAAATATATTAAAAATCGATAGTGAGTGAAGAAAAAATCAATTCATTGTGTTTTGTGAATATATAAATACATGGGACAGGGGAGATAGGAGGATATATATTTATATGACCTAACCTTATATCGAGGTGCTCCATGAAAAAAATAAAGGATTCCTTTTATGCATTTCCATGTTTTTCATGTTTGTGTGGCATGATGTCATTTCCTATTTATGGCAGCATTGGGTTCGAGTCATGAAACCTCCGTCGCTAGCTCAGGATTCTACCCTCTATTCTTCCAAGGGATTGATTCTTCTTGATAAAACATGATTTATATTGATTCTAATATCCCAATTTAAAATTCATTAATAAAAATCAATATGAATAAATGAGATGGATTTATTTGGTCATTACTAATTCCCTTAGAACATTGACACAAAAAGTTGAAAGGGAATGCACAACTATAATGATATCAATGAAAAGACATCATTGTTTTGTGAAAGCTACAAAACATTTCTGGTGTGTTGTGTCATAAACAATTTAGTGGGTTTTGTAAATATAGAAATGAAATGGGTGGTGGGTAAAGGAGTCAGTTTCCTTACTTGACCTTACCCTTCTTCCAAGATGTCCTATATTTGTTAAATTTAGGGAATCCTTTTATCTATTCCCATGGTTTTCATATTTTGGTGTCCAAGTTCCATATCCATTTCAAGGTTGGGTTCGGTTCAATGCCTACAACCTCCATCCCGATCACAAGATTCCACTCGTTGTTCTTTCGAGGAGGTGATTCTTCCAAATAATACAAGATTTAAATGGATAATAATATCCCTATTTAGTATATATCTATATATAAAAATATAATTAAATAATTAAAATTAATTTGGGTATGACCACTTCCCATGTCCCATTGACACAAAAAAGTAGTAGGGGACCACACAAACATTTTTATCTTAATGAAAAGGTGGACTTGTTTAAAGAATGATATAAAATGGTTATGGTGTGTGATGACATAAAAAATTCAATGGAATTATTAAATAGAGAAATTCATTGGATGGGGAAGACATAATCCAGTTTCATTACTCTACCTTCCCCTACTCTCAGGGTGTCCTATATTCATTAAATTAAAGGATGAATTTTACACGTTCCAATGTTTTTTTTAATTTTGTACGACTCAGGGTTGTGTCTTTATCAAGGTTCCATTTGGTTCGATGCATGAAAGCTCCATTACAGGATGAAGAATCCATGCTTTTTTTCTTTCAAGGATGTGATTATTCCTAATAATACATGATTTATATGGATACCCATATACTAATTTATAATTAACTCCAAGAAATTAATAAAATTAAATTATAAGATTCGTTATGGCATGATAGATTCATGTGGCCCATTAACACCAAAACTCACAGGGGACTATGTAGCCCGAGTGATATTAACATAAATGTGATCTAGTTTTTTGGAATATATAATACAATGATAGTGTGTAGTGATATCTAAAAATAAAAGGAGTTGGTGATTATATAAATTCATGCTGTGGGGAATACATGTTTCATTTTCCTTACTCAACCTTCATCTTCTCCTCGGGCATCCATTTCTTATTAATATTAATAATACATTTCATGAGTTCTAATGTTTTTCATGTTTGAGCATCCCAACACCATTGCCTTTTCATTTTCTCATTGGTTTCAAATCATGAAACCTTCCTCATGGGATCAAAATTCCAACCCTTATTCTTCCATAGATGTGATTCTTCTTGATAATAGATGAATTATATTGATAACCATATCCCAATTTAAAATCCATATAAATTAATAAAAATATATATATATATATAATTAAATGGGAAGGATTTTTTAGGACATGAATGGTTTCAATGGACCATTTCCATGAAAAGTAGTAGAAGATTTACCACTAGTGTGAGCTCAACACAATGGTATCCTAGTTTTTGGAAACATATAAAATATTCTAATATGTGGGGGAATAGTTTATTTTGGTTGGTTTAATAGATAAATACATGGTGAAGGGGAGACATGGGCCTATTTCCTTACTCTTCCACCCCATTCCCCATGGTCATCATATCTTTTTTTAAAGTGATTCATTTTATTAGATCTCATGTCTCCCATGCTTGGGCGATCAGGTACCATTTCATTTTTATGGTTGCATTGGGATCAATGAATGAAACCCTTATTATGGGATCAAAATTCATCCATCTATTCTTCCAACGGAATAATTCTACCTGATAATACATGATTTATATGGATAAAAAACCCAATATAATATTAATTTATAAAAAATATAAATTTAAACATTAATTATTTTCAGGACATGACCGATTCCCAAGGCCCAATGACAAGAAATGTATTAAGGGACTACATATCTAGTTTGAGATCAACATAATGGAATTCACTTTTCAGGAATGGTATAAAATAGTGATGGTGTTTAGTGATAAAAATAATTTAGTATATTAATTAAGTACAAAAATTCATGGCTTGGGGGTGACATGAGCCATTTTCCTTACCTATCCTTCCTCTTCTTATGGGGAATCTAGTATTTTTTAAAATCAAGGATTCCTTTTATGTGTTCACTTTTTTTTAATGTTTGGGTGACCCGATGGCATCTCTATTTCAATGCATCAATTAGTTTGATTCATCCACCCTCGATCATTGCCTCAAGATTCCACCATATCTTTTTCTAAAGTTGTGATTAATCCTGACAATACAAGACTTATATGGATACCCATATCCCAATTTTAAATTCATTTGTAAAAAACCATATGATTAAATGAGACCGATTCATCAAGATGGGACTAATTCCCATGGTCCAGTGTCATGAAAAGTATCTAGGGAGATAAAAGAAGGTGAAATATCAATGCAAAGTCAACCTGGTTTTAGAAATGATATAATGAAGAGTTGGGGTTTGGGGACATTAAATGTTCAGTGGTGTTTAATTATTAAAAAGTTAATTTTTTGGGAGAGGGGAGATAGTTTCCTTACTCTATATCCCCCATATCTTAAGGAATCATATCATTGTTAAAATAAGGGTTTCCATTAATGTGTTCCCATGACTTTCATGTTTTAGTGGCCAAATACTTTATCCTATCAAAGATGTTTGTGTTCGATATAAGGAACATTTTTCATAGGCTCAAGATTTCACACCCTGTTCATGAAATTATTTGATTCACTCTAATAATACATGATTTATATAAATACCATTATCTTAATTTAAAATTATTTTATAAAAGTATATTTAATTAAATGATAAGGATTCATTAGCATATATTTGATTCACATGGACCATTGAGACAAAATGTGGTAGGGGACTACATAGATGGTGTGAGCTCAATGAAAATGTGTCTTGGTATCAAGAATGATATAAAAAATTTATGGTGTGTTGCGATATCATTAATAAAATTGTTATTGTGAATAGAGAAATGCATGGTAAAGGCGATATAGGAGCTAGTTTCCATACTCCACCGTCCCCTTCTCATGTGGTGTCCTATCTTTGTTAAAACTAGGGTTTAATTTGACAAATTCCCCTGTTTTTCACATTTATATGGCCCAACATCATTTCCAATTCATAGTCATGTTTGGTTTGATGAACGAAACTTCTGTCACATTATCAGGATTCCCCCTATATTCTTCCAAGGATGTGATTCTACCAAATAATACAAAATACGTTATACTTATCATTAATAATATATTTACACTGTATATTTTATATGAATAAAATTATAAATGCTTTATTTGGATTTCTTGAAAATAAAATAGACCTTAAATAAGATTACCATTATGCCAAACAATGGTACAAATGAAATCAATAAACACTTTCTATCAAGAATTAATATCTTCGTTAAGATTCCATTTTTACACTTCTAGAGAAACCTTATTGACTTCTCATTTTTTAAATAACAATGTGAAGTCCATGAATAAATCTTCTAGAAAAAAATTAACTTAGTGACAAGAAAAAAAGGGCTATTGACCTTCGCCAATCACAGGAACACCAATTTTTTTGAATAGTTGAAAAGATAATTTTGATAATGATAAATTATATAGATGTTATAAAATTTGAAAATATTGATATCTAATTTTGAGATACATTTATTTTAAGTTTTTAAATGAATAAAAAAATAACATTAAAAGTGAATGTTTAAAATCACTAGGGTTGTAAATCAAGTAATTCAAAATAAAAATATATTATAATGGATTTTTAGAAAAAAATTATTATGGTCAGGATACCCAAATTTCACAGGTATGGTGCAATAAAATTAGTATTTTATATTTTCAAATAGATTTTTAATAATTCAATAAAATTGAAACATTTGAATATAAAGATAAAATATTAAAATCTATTTTCAAATATAATAAGATATATCCAATTTAAATAAATAAATAAATAAATATATATAATATTAATATTATTTTGAAATATGAAATAATTTAATTAATAACTATAGATTTAATAGATTTTTTAGTTTGATTAACTTTTACCTGAACTTTTTATAATACATGATTCACATGGATACCAATATCCCAATTTAATAGTCATTTTTAAAACTAAATACAACTAAATGTGGATTCATTTGGATGTTACCAATTCTCCTAGACCATTAACAAGAAATGTATAAGTAGAATAAAAAGATGGGGTGGAATCAATGTAGAGGTGGCTTGGTTTTGGTAATGATATAAACCAATGATGGTGTGTGGAGAAATAAAAAAATTAAGTGGGTTTGGTGAATAGAGAATATAATGGGATGTGGTAAACAGGATCTGGTTTCATCATTAAGGGTTCCCCTTCTATTGGGGAATATAGTATTTTTTAAAATTATTTATTCATTTTACGTGTTCCTATGATTTCCATACTTGGGCAGCCCAATTCAGTTTCCTTTTCAATGTTAGGTTGGGTTCGATGCATACAACCACCATCATAGGATCAAGATTCCTCCATCTATTCTCCCATGGACATGATTCTACATGATAATTCATGATTTATATGGATACCCCTATCATAACTTAATATTCATTATTAATTATATATATGATTATATGATTAGGATTTATTAGGATGTGATCGATTTCCATAGACCATTAACATGAAAATTAGTTGTGGATTTCATAGATTGTGTGAGATTAATGAAAATATGGAATAGTTTTAGAAAGTATAGGAAATAAAAATAGTGTTTGTTGTAATAAATAATTCATTGGGTTTAATGAATAGAAGAATTTATGAGGTGGCGGTGATATGATCAAGTTTCCTCAATCAGACTTCCCCTTATCCCAGGTAATCCTATCATTATTAAATGATGTGATGCATTTTACACATTCACTTGTTTTTAATTTTTCAGTGTCCCAATTCAAGTTCCTTTCCAATGTCACATTGGGTTTAATGCATGAATCCTCCATCATGGGCTCAATATTTCATTCTTTGTTCATCCAAGGATGTGATTATTCCTGATAATAAATGATTTTTTTGGATACCCATTTCCTCATTAAAATTCATTTATAAAGATCATTATAATTAAATGATAATGCTATATTAGCACATTAATGATTATCAGGGCCCATTCACACAAAAAGAAGTAGGGGACTAAAAATATGGTGTGATATCAACACAAAGGAAACATGGTTTCAATAAATATATAAAACAATTATGGTGTGTGGATACATAAAAAATTCATTGGAATTGGTGAATAGGGAAATGCATGGGGTGGGGAGAAATGATCTAGTTTCCTTTATCATCCTTTTTCTTTTCATGGGGTTTCCTTTATTTGATAAAATCATGGATTCCTTTTATGAGTTCCTATTATTTCATGTTTGGGGGGACGACCTTATTTCCTTATCAAGGCTGTGTTGGGTTCGATGAATGTAACCCCATTACAGGCTCATGATTCCACCCTCTTTTCTTCCAAGGATGTCATTATACTAGATAATACACTATTTATATGGATATATATATATATATATATCAAAAATTAAAATTCATTATAAATATAAATAAAATTAACGAGAAGAATTCATTAGGATGTGACCAATTCCCATAGATCATTAACGTCAAAAGTAGCTAGGGATTTCATAGCTGGTGCGAGATGAAGGAAATAGTATCTTGGTATCAAGAATGATATAAAATATTGACTTTCTATGGGGATATAAACAATTTTTTGGTTTTAGTGAATAGGGAAATGTATGGGGTGGGGGGAGACATAACCATATTTCCTTACTCAACTATCCCATTCTCCGGGGGAATGATTCTGTTGTTAAAAATTGGATTCCTTTTACGCATTCCCATGTTTTCATGTATGGTCAGACCAGTTCTGTTTACTATTCATGGTTGATTTTTTTTTGATACAAGCTGTTGGGGTCGGAACCACTCACCCTCTCAGAATCACTCACAAAATAGAGAAACAAAAACACAAATAGAGGCACACAGATTTACGTGGTTCGATCGGATGACCTATGTCCATGGGGAAGGCAGCAGAAACTTCTTATTCAAATGGGAAGAATAGATTAAAAATTCCCTCTATCTCTCATATTCTCTCACACATAACAGAAACCCATATTTATAATCAGGATGCAACAAAAAATAACACAGATGGTTGCTGCAAGGTTTCTCTGGGCGGTCACCAACTGCTGCAGTGAGTCTTCTTCGGTGGCACCACCCTCCACAGGACATCAACAAGCAGCAAGAAACATCTTCACATTGTCACCTATAGTGGATGGATCTTCCATGGTAGTCACCCACTGCTACAAGTCTTCTGGGGAGGCCACCGACTATTTGTATAATAATATTTTTTCAGTCAAAAACTCATAAAACACCACCTAGACTAAAAAATATCACCATGTTACCTCTCAAACAAATCATCACGTAACTAAAACAAATTTTCATGCTGTTGCTGAAATAAATCTTTCTGTCTACTGCTCCCTTCCCGATGCTTGTAGGAAAAACATGTTTGAGTCATATTGACAAAGTCCAAACAATGTTGGAACTTGATCCTAGTATCATCTTTCTTGTCCTTCGGAGGAGGAAAAAGATCCCATATCATATTCTGATGCAGTGAATTTATATCTTCTTACATAATAGACTACCACTGGATGATTTCTTTGCTATCCAAAACATCTCGATAGCAATCTGGAACCCCAAATTCAACTTCACAAATAGAAAGGATAACTAATTTTTAAATCCAAGAAGGTATTTGTATAATCCTTCGTGTTCTACTAATGGTGATACTCTTATCTGATGCACTACTCCACCTATAACAGTGTCAACATTCAAATAATACAAAGTACCTTTTCAAATACCTTTCATTGCATGGAGTGCACCACCGATAATTTTCAGGAATCCATCTTCAATAGTTATCCGGATGTAACACCCCAGGTAAATAAAGAATATGGAATTATCATATTTATCCATATTTGTGAATAAAATATTAATATGACTTTAAAGGGGACGCTATGCTCGATGGCATACCCAACACGCAACAACGAGTTTCTTGGGAATCTTACGTTGCACTCTAATAATAAAATAATATTATTTTAAATAGTAGTTAACATGTAGCCGTTGTATTGGCGGGAATGGATATAAATAACTAAAATATGATTATATATGGTTTTAAATGTTTTTACATTTATCCAATAAAATATAAAGGCTTAAAATATGGAAAGAATTCAATTTTTGGTGTATATGCCCTAGTTTTCACTAAAGGTTCACTTATCGCCTTTTGATGGAGAACCGTCATTAAATATAGTTTTGTTCACTCTTATACATTCTATTGGAACAAATAAAACTCTTCTTAAGAATTGGGACATCAAAATTTACTTTGTGTAAATTTTTGGTATCATTCTGATAATGTTCATTTTTTTAATGAATAGTGTAAAATGTTGTATTTTAATTCAAAACCTCTTTTTAATATAATTTATTTATATGATTAGATTATCTTTTGAATTGGTTTTAAAGTGAAATTAGAATATATTTTTACCATTAAATCCAATAGTGGTCATTGGAATTAATTTCACTTTGAAATCAGACTTAAACTAGTCTCAATCTTTTGATACTTATTGTTTCATAAAAACACGCTATTTGCTCTGACAGCGGGAATTAATTATTAAATTAATTAATGTGACTTATATGTTTTGAATTTTGTAAAATAGACTTCATTCTTGAATTCGGAATATAAAATATATCTTAGGGTGAATTTTTTGGATTTTTCTGAAAAACTTCAATTTTTGATGAATAGTGAAACCACTAAGTGGTACTTATAAAAACTGATTTTTCCGTTTAAATAAAATTTTGCCATATTTGTGTTTTGAATTTCAAAAATACGACATAAATGGTTGTCATAAATAAGTAAAATGTGGTTCAATGGGATAAAAATAAGTTTTTGGTTAATAGTAACTTATTAAGTTTTTAATCGCGATTAGAGGTAATTAGTGTAGTTTAAGGTAAAAATAATGTTTTAATAATATTAAATGAACTTGACACATGTCCTAACCTCATTGGATGTGTCATGGCCGACCAAGAAAACCCATGGGTCAACTTGGGGACCCCATGAAGCCACTTAGGTTGGAAAATGACATTAATATCTTTTTATTTAAAGTTAAAGTAAAAATGAGACAAACATGAAATATTTTACTAAAACAATTTTTACATGGGGTTATACAAATCATATTTTTGACTATAAATATTAATTGGAAAGATAAAAAGGTTTCCTACATCATAGTATTTTTTTATAATTTTTAGACATTAAATAAATTAAAGTATTTATGACATCATGATGATGCAGCGATGACCACATTATTTAACAATTTAAATAAAATGGAAAGATAATGTAATATCTAAGACCTAAAAATGTCCAAAACCTATTGTATGAGTGGATTTCGAACCCTTATCACCTTATCCTTGAATTATATCAACGTGAGACCTCTTAAATCCGAATATCATTTTAAAATAAAGTGACTTTTCTTTACTTTCCAAGAGTGCCCCTCCTCTCCTCTTATAAAAGACCCCCACCTCTACCTCCTTACCCACACTCCCAAAGCCTTTGGCTCGGCCAAAACCTGCCCATTTTGTCTCTCCACTTCCCTCTATTACTCCTTGAAGCCTAAATTTGGGCATAAGTCTTCCCAAGGAAGCCTTTGAGCTCAAACCAAAGGGAGTTACCCGATTTTAAGGTAATGTCTTCACTTGAGTCCTTTTGTTTTATTTTTCTTCTCCAACCCACTAAACTCTTTTTATTAATTTCTTTTGTAACAACTCCAGTATCATAAATATACTAAGATGTTGTTATAAGAAGTATTCGAGCTAAACTTTCACACACCTACATCTAATGGTGAAAGAACATACTGTTTTTGTGGATGGCGAATTTCGGCCTCCCGAAACGATGATTGTTCAACATTCTTTTAACACCTTAAAAGGTGTCCATTAAGATGAAACTATATTTATATATGATATATAATATGTTTATGTTTTCCTTAAGCTTCTGTATTTTTCATTTTGGGCATACCTTTATGGTTTCCATTATGGGTAAACGCGATATCTTCATTTAAGGAAGTGCGGACTACCGCCCCCTCAAAGTGATGTGATTCGTTAATGCCATATGTTGGAAGTATAAAGGATGAATTTAAAGTTATTATATATGATGTTATACTGGAATTATAATATACCTCTATATCATTATTATTCCATTCCATAAAAATATGAAATAGAAATGAAAGTAGCGTTCATGCGTACGTACGGCTTACCGTCTCCATGAACGGTGCATTTCATTTCTTATCCCCAAATGTAATGTACTATTATAAGTACATGTATATAATGGATATATATGATGAATGATACATATAAATGATGAATATAATTCTGGAATTAAAATATACATACCTCTAATTTAGTTTTAATTCCATTAATATGACATAGAAATGAAAGTAGCGTTCATGCGTACGTACGACTTACCGTCTCCATGAACGGTGCATTTCATTTCTTACCTCTAAATGATTATGTAATATTATAAATACATGTATATTATGGATATATATGATATATATGATATCCAAATCATTATTATAATTCTGGATATAATGGAAATTTGACCACACGAACAACATGTAATTGTAAGAAGTCCACTTTCGACTTAAGAACCAAATATCGACAAAACAAACATTATTAACTTAAATGATTAAATAATTTTTATAACATGGAAATAAGTGATCTAAAAGGAATAATGAACTAGAAAAAGGTTCTTAATAAAGTGGAAATTAACTCAAGTTTATTATTCAGGACGTTAAAGAACGATCGAGTCAATTCAGACCCGAGGTAAGGGATCCTACACCACTCTTTCTTTTTAAGTACACTCTTTTATGTCATTCCTTTTAAAGCTCATATTTCTTGTTATTGGGATGTTATTTTATATTAATCTTACTGTAATTTTTATGTTCATGTGATGAGAGACCCTATTCTCTCTCATCAATCCATTTTGGAAGTTTTATGTGGCACCGTTAGGCTACCAAGTTTTCGTAAAGGATTTTTCATCTCACTTTTATTCCTGTGAGATTTATGCTACATTTGCCACAATTTCCTTTGAGTGGTGTATGTACTTCCCATTATTTTATTCATTGTGTAATATACTTTCTTTTATGTGTATTTACATCAATGTTGTATTGTCCTTCTTTCACGAGGTGTATGTTTCGAAAGATACCCATGTCGGTAAGGGAACCTTTCACCCTCCTATTTTTAAAAGACTTCTTTTGTTGGGTCTTTTAATTTACATATTGTTATGTTGGGATATGTTCTCATATATCCTTATTGATGTAAATTTTATGTCCATGTGATGAGATACCCTTTTTTTATCTCTCATCAACTCATTTTGATGTGACGCCGTTAGGCTGTCAAGGGAACTTCTTATCCCAATTTCGATTTCTTTGGGTTCAACATGTAGTTATTGAATATGTCATCTTTTGAATATGTGTGAATGACCTTTGATTATTTTACACTTAATATCCACTTATATTTGGTGTATTCGTTTGTCACACATAATTATTTAATTGATTTATCCTTAAACCAAGGATAGTATCTTTGTAAGGGACTTCGTCTCAATCTCCATTCATTGAGGCATATTTTGTTTTATACACAACCTTCTTTTATACGGTGTATAAACCCCTTTGAATTTTAAGTTTATCCAAAAAGGAGTCTTTTTTATACGAAGCTTTTTACTAAACGACAAAAGGGAATGTTTTTGTTGTACGTATGCGGCGACAACGACTTCTCCACCGCCGTGACCATCATTTGAGTTTTGGATTCTTCTAAAAGCCATACCTTCTTTTTAAAAGAAAAATAAATACCATGTTTTACTTTTCTTTTATTTTGGTATTGAAAATGGTTTTCATAATGTATTTATATCAATGTGTTCTATTGATATCTTGTTATTGAAAGGTGGAAGGGTTATGTTTCCTTTATGCATGTTTTATGTGATAAGATTATGTTATGGTTCTTGGGCATTGTTATGAAGACGGGTGGTTCCGTGATAAACTAAGGGCGGGTGAGCCCGATATATCTCTCTAATGCATTGGGTAACGCGAAGGAGTGAAACGTTAAGGTTTCTCAGAAGATATTTAGGGAATATACTGTGATGGGTATTCCAAACGTAACCAAGAGGGTTACTCCCTATGTAAGAATGTTATGAATGCCTTAAGTTACCTTTATGTCTTATGATTTCTATGATTTATTCATGGTTTGATGTGGTATGTTAAAGTGCCTATGTTTTATGGGTAAAGTATGATTTCATTCTTATGTATATTTGAACTCATGTTTCCTTTTCATATTTTTATTACCCTTACTGAGCTTTTTATACTCATCCCAAGTTTTTGAAATGTTTTTCACAGGTCAAGGGAAAGGTACATGATGTGATGATAGTTTCAAGGATGTGTCAATAAAGAATCCATGTTTTATTTTAAATATGTTTCCGTTGATGGGAAGAATGAATACTATCTTTTATGTAACCACTTGGTTTAAATGTGGAATGTAATGCAAGTTTCATGATCTAATTCTCTAAAACTCTAAACCTGAAAAGATCCTCAATGTGTAATCTTGTAATAACTCAAGATTAAGTAAGGTTTAAGGATGAGGCCTTATAGTTGGTATCAAAGGTGGTTTAGATAACTTTAGAGGTTAGGGTATTCTTTAAGCATAAATGTAATTACAATAATGGTTAGGATTTCAGAAAGATTCCTAGTTTTAGATAAAGTGAATGAGTAAGTATATCTTAGTGTTTATCTTCCTCATTAGTACATGATGGTTTTTTTTGATATACTCACACTGACCTTTTTGGTTTTAGTAAATGGCTGGATCTAGCAGGCCCCAAAGTAACAGTGGATGTGAAGGAAACTGTGACGGTTTTTTGAGCAAGCAACTGAATGATATGGGAGCTGCAATGAGAACTCTTGTGATTATCCTCAACCAACTATCTGGAGTCATGATTGACCACCTAAACCTTGGTGATTTCTCTAAGGCATCATATATGCGAGAAACAAATCCCTACAGAAGTACAGGTAATAATCATAAAGGTAAGTGTGTTCAAAAACCTATGTGTCAAAGATGTGGAAAGAAACACCTAGGAAAATGTTTCAAAGGGACAGAAATATTCTATAGATGTGGAAATAAAGGTCATAAAGCAAGAACCTGCCATGGAAAAAGGAAACATCCAGTTGACTCGAGGAAAGGGAAAGAAGTTATCTATAAGGGATCAATTGAATGTTTTAAATGTGGTGTGCATGGTCATTATGAAAACACATGTCCTATGAAGAAGTTTCGTGAATGGGATCACCAAGTGCGTACAAATGTTCGTTTACCAATACCTAATGCCATTCCGATTGAGGATGAAGAAACTGACAATGACCAATAAAAGGTATGTATTATTTCATGACTATTGTTTTCTTATTTTGGAATCTTAGGATATGATTCATGATTTTGTTTGTAAGAAAGAGGTATTTCGGAATAAGTTGGAAAGGAATGGTTAATGGATCATGAAGAATGTTGAATGAGTAAGATGTCAACATATAAGGGCTTCATGAGTTATGGTGAAATTCTTAAGAGTATTAAGTCTCTTTTGATGATGGGGTTATATTAGAAGACTTTTTATATTATGTGTAACCCTGATGTTTAATATATGCAAATTTTATTCAAGGAATAGTTATCTTTTTCTTTTGTGGACATAGTTATAAAGAACCATTTGGGTTTATATGATCCTTACTTTTGAGGTAATTATGGGTTACTATATGTTATTATGGAAGTGAAAGGCATGAGATAAACTTGAGGTTAAAATATGTTATGTTTGAAGATTTTATCACTTTTTGGGGAATGATTTGAGAATTATATAGTTTTGGAAAAAGGACAACATGCAGACCGTGTGACAACCCGTCACGTCGGACAAAACTACAGGAATCGAACCCACAACCAAAGTGCGACTGGTATTTATCACCTACCACAGGACTACGTGAAGTCCCTGGTTAGTTTGACTGATTCTTTTTAGTTAGATGATTTTATGAATTAAGCGTAAGTTGATTTTGGGTTATCTATGTAAATTTATTAACCTATCATGGAGGATATGTGATTAGGTTAATTACTTTTCAATACGAGACATTAAGAGCAACTAATGTTGTTTGGAGAGAAATGTTACGATTTTACTTGGAAGACTATGTGACTAAATCCTTCAAATATTTGGGTTTCAATATTAGTTTGGGTTACTTTGAAGTATTTTATGGACAATTTTTTTATCTAATATTCCTTGTTGAACTTTGGGTTTTGTTGGACAAATTTTGGAGATTAAGAATAGATTTTCTTTTTATAAAGGGTTATCCTTTTCTGGATTATCTGATCTTGTACTAAACTTTTTGGTTTTAGTTTTGGTTAGAGTCTAAAGACATGGGAAGTATATAGTTCTCTATTGTGGATTAGGAGATTCTCTAGAAATTAATTATAGTACTCTTAATGCGAAAAAGTCTTCCTAAATACTCGTCTTTTGGAAAAAATATGAGTTTGATTAAGGAATCTAGTAAAATTTGAAAGTCAAAATGATAAGTGATTATGTTTCCTTATGAATAAATTCCTCAATAAAAAGTAACTTAAAACAAAAATGTTGTCTATTAACTTTTCCTAATGGGGAATCGAATACCGTTTAACCCATCACAAGTTTGTGATTTTCTTATGGTTAACTTTCTCCTAGAAATGTTTGCTATCACTCTCCCTCAAGAACATGACCCTTTGATTTTTCTTCCATGTCCATGTTTTTCTACATATGGGTTAACTTGGGTGACCTCTGTACTTATATTCCTTTATTTTAAAGTGATTGTTTTACCAACTCTTGTTCCGATGTGGGACTTTCAAGGATGTTTCCAAGCCCAATTTTAAAAATTGCGAGGACGCAATTACCAAAAGGGGGGAAGGATGTAACACCCCAGGTAAATAAAGAATATGACATTTTCATATTTATCCATATTTGTGAATAAAATATTAATATGACTTTAAAGGGTACTCTATGCTCGATGGCGTACCCAACACGCAACAGCGAGTTTCTTAGGAATCTTACGTTGCACTCTAATAATAAAATAATATTATTTTAAATGGTAGTTAACATGTAGCCGTTGTATTGGTGGGAATGGATATAAATAACTAAAATATTATTATATATGGTTTTAAATGTTTTTACATTTATCCAATAAAAGATAAAGGCTTAAAATACAGAAAGAATTCAATTTTTGGCGTATATGCCCTAGTTTTCACTAAAGGTTCACTTATCACCTTTTGATGGAGAACCATCATTAAATATAGTTTTGTTCACTCTTATACATTCTATTGGACCAAATAAAACTCTTCTTAAGAATTGGGACATCAAAATTTACTTTGTGTAAATTTTTGGTATCTTTCTGATAATGTTCATTTTTTTAATGAATAGTGTAAAATGTTGTATTTTAATTTAAAAACTATTTTTAATCTAATTTATTTATATGAATATATTATCTTTTTAATTGGTTTTAAAATGAAATTAGAATATATTTTTACCATTAAATACAATAGTGGTCATTGGAATTAATTTCACTTTGAAATCAGACTTAAACTAGTCTCAATCTTTTGATACTTATTGTTTCATAAAAACACGCTATTTTCTCTGACAGCGGAAATTAATTATTAAATTAATTAACGTGACTTATATGTTTTTAATTTTGTAAAATAGACTTCATTTTTGAATTCGGAATATCAAATATATCTTAGGGTGATTTTTTGGGATTTTTCTGAAAAACTTCAATTTTTGATGAATAGTGAAACCACTAAGTGGTACTTATAAAAACTGATTTTTCTGTTTAAATGAAATTTTTCCATCTTTGTGTTTTGATTTTCAAAAATACGATGTACATGGTTTTAATTAAGAAGTAAAATATGGTTCAATGGGATAAAAATAAATTTTTGGCGAATAGTAACTTATTAAGTTTTTAATCGCGATTAGAGGTAATTAGTGTAGTTTAAGGTAAAAATAATGTTTTAATAAAATGAAATGAACTTGAAAAATGTCCTAAACTCATTCGATGTGTCATGGTCGACCAAGAAAACCCATGGGTAAACTTGGGGACCCCATGAAACCACTTTGGTTGGAAAATGACATTAATATCTTTTTATTTAAAGTTAAAGTAAAAATGAGACAAACATGAAATGTTTTACTAAATTTTTTTTACATGGGGTTATACAAATCATATTTTTGACTATAAATATTCATTGGAAATATTAAAATCTTTCCTACATCATAGTATTTTTTTTATAATTTTTAGACATTAAATAAATTAAATTATTTATGACATCATGATGATGCAGCGGTGACCTCATTATTTAACAATTTAAATAAAATGGAAAGATAATGTAATATATAAAACCTACACATGTAAAAAACCTGTTGGATGAGTGTATTTAGAACCCTTATCACCTTATCCTCGAATTATATCAATGTGGGACCTCTTAAATCCGAATATCATTTTAAAATAAAGTGACTTTTCTTTACTTTCCAAGAGTGCCCCTCCTCTCCTCTTATAAAAGGCCCCCACCTCTACCTCCTTACCCACACTCCCAAAGCCTTTGGCTCGTCCAACCCCTACCCATTTTGTCTCTCAACTTCCCTCTCTTACTCCTTGAAGCCTCACTTTGGGCAGAAGTCTTCCCAAGGAATCCTTTGAGCTCAAACCAAAGGGAGTTACCCGATTTTAAGGTAATGTCTTCACTTGAGTCCTTTTGTTTTATTTTTCTTCTCCAACCCCCTAAAATCTTTTTATTCATTTCTTTTGTAACAACTCCAGTATCATCTATATACTAGGATGTTTTTATAAGAAGTATTAGAGCTACACTTTCACACACCTACATCTAATGGTTAAAGAACATACTGTTTCCGTGGATGGTGAATTTCGGCCTCCCGAAACGATGATTGTTCAACATTCTTTTAACACCTTAAAAGGTGGAAATTAAGATGACACTATATTTATATATGATATATAATATGTTTATGTTTTCCTTAAGCTTCTGTATTTTTCATTTTGGGCATACCTTTATGGTTTCCATTTTGGGTAAACGCGATATCTTCATTTAAGGAAGTGCGGACTACCGCCCCCTCAAAGTGATGTGATTCGTTAATGCCATATGTGGGACGTATAAAGGATGGATTTAAAGTTATTATATACGATGTTATACTGGAATTATAATATACCTCTATATCATTATTATTCCATTCCATAAAAATATGAAATAGAAATGAAAGTAGCGTTCATGCGTACGTACGGCTTACCGTCTCCATGAACGGTGCATTTCATTTATTATCCCCAAATGTAATGTACTATTATAAGTACATGTATATAATGGATATATATGATGAATGATACATCTAAATGATGAATATAATTCTTGAATTAAAATATACATACCTCTAATTTAGTTTTAATTCCATTAATATGACATAGAAATGAAAGTAGCGTTTATGCGTACGTACGACTTACCGTCTCCATGAACGGTGCATTTCATTTCTTACCTCTAAATGATTATGTAATATTATAAATACATGTATATTCTGGATATATATGATATATATTATATCCAAATCATGAATATAATTCTGGATATAATGAACATTTGACCACACGAACAACATGTAATTGTAAGAAGTCCACTTTCGACTTAAGAACCAAATATCGACAAAGCAAACATTATTAACTTAAATGATTACATAATTTTTATAACATGGAAATAAGTGATATAAAAGGAATAATTAACTAGAAAAAGGTTCTTAATAAAGTGTGAATTAACTCAAGTTTATTATTCAGGACGTTAAAGAACGATCGAGTCAAGTCGGACCCGAGGTAAGGGATCCTACTCCACTCTTTCTTTTTAAGTACACTCTTTTATGTCATTCCTTTTAAAGCTCATCTTTCTTGTTATTGGGATGTTATATTATATTAATATTACTGTAATTTTTATGTTCATGTGATGAGAGACCCTATTCTCTCTCAGCAATCCATTTTGGAAGTTTTATGTGGCACCGTTAGGCTGCCGAGTTTTCGTAAAGGATTTTTCATCTCACTTTTATTCCTGTGAGATTTATGCTACATTTTCCACAATTTCCTTTGAGTGGTTTATGTACTCCCCATTATTTTATTCATTGTGTAATATACTTTCTTTTATGAGTATTTACATCAATGTTGTATTTTCCTTCTTTCACGAGGTGTATGTTTCGAAAGATACCCATGTCGGTAAGGGAACCTTTCACCCTCCTCTTTTTAAAATACTTCTTTTGTTGGGTGTTTTAATTTACATATTGTTATGTTGGTATATGTTATCATATATCCTTATTGATGTAAATTTTATGTCCATGTGATGAGATACCCTTTTTTTTATCTCTCATCAACTCATTTTGATGTGACACCGTTAGGCTGTCAAGGGAACTTCTTATCCCAATTTCGATTTCTTTGGGTTCAACATGTAGTTATTGAATATGTCATCTTTTGAATATGTGCGAATGACCTTTGATTATTTTACACTTAATATCCACTTATATTTGGTGTATTCGTTTGTCACACATAATTATTTAATTGATTTATCCTTAAACCAAGGATACCGTCTTTGTAAGGGACTTCGTCTCAATCTCCATTCATTGAGGCATATTTTGTTTTATACACAACCTTCTTTTATACGGTGTATAAACCCCTTTGACTTTTACGTTTATCCAAAAAGGAATCTTTTTTATACGAAGCTTTTTACTAAACAACAAAAGGGAATGTATTTGTCGTATGTATGCGGCGACAACGACTTTTCCGCCGCCGTGACCATCATTTGAGTTTCGGCTTCTTCTACAAGCCATACCTTCTTTTTAAAAGAAAAATAAATACCATGTTTTACTTTTCTTTTATTTTGGTATTGAAAATGGTTTTCATAATGTATTTATATCAATGTGTTCTATTGATATCTTGTTATTGAAAGGTGGAAAGGTTATGTTTCCTTTATGCATGTTTTATGTGATAAGATTATGTTATGGTTCTTGGGCATTGTTATGAATACGGGTGGTTCCGTGATAAACTAAGGGCGGGTGAGCCCGATATAGCTCTCCAATGCATTGGGTAATGCGAAGGAGTGAAACTTTAAGGTTTCTCCGAAGAGATTTAGGGAATATACTGTGATGGGTATTCCAAACATAACCAAGAGGGTTACTCCCTAGGTAAGAATGTTATGAATGCCTCAAGTTACCTTTATGTCTTATGATTTCTATGATTTATTCATGGTTTGATGAGATATGTTAAAGTTCCTATGTTTTATGGGTAAAGTATGATTTCATTCTTATGTATATATGAACGCATGTTTCCTTTCCATATTTTTATAACCCTTACTGAGCTTTTTATGCTCATCCCAAGTTTTTGAAATGTTTTTCACAGGTCAAGGGAAAGGTACATGATGTGATGATAGTGTCAAGGATGTGTCAAGAAAGAATCCATGTTTTATTTTAAATATGTTTCCGTTGATGGGAAGAATGAATACTATCTTTTATGTAACCACTTTGTTTAAATGTGGAATGTAATGCAAGTTTCATGATCTAATTATCTAAAAATCTAAACCTGAAAAGATCCTCAACGTGTAATCTTGTAATAACTCAATATTAAGTAAGGTTTAAGGCTGGGGCCTTATACCGGTAACCAAGCTTATCCAAACATCCAAGCGATATGTGGTTCTTCTCCAATTCTGGTACATATCACACATCTGTAAGGCATCGAGTTATACTATAAGGCCCCAACCTTAAACCTTACTTAATCTTGAGTTTTTACAAGATTACACATTTAGGATCTTTTTAGGTTTATAGTTTTAGAGAATTAGATCATGAAACTTGCATTACATTCCACATTTAAACAAAGTGGTTACATAAAAGACAATATTCATTCTTCCCATCAACGGAAACATATTTAAAATAAAACACGGATTCTTTCTTGACACATCCTTGACACTATCATCACATCATGTACCTTTCCCTTGACCTGTGAAAAACATTTCAAAAACTTGGGATGAGCATAAAAAGCTCAGTAAGAGTTATAAAAATATGGAATGGAAACATGAGTTCATATATACATTAGAATGAAATCATACTTTACCCATAAAACATAGGCATATCAAATCATGAATAAATCATAGAAATCATAAGACATAAAAGGTATATTGATGAATTCATAACATTCTTACGTAGGGAGTAACCCTCTTGGTTACATTTGGAATAACCACCACAGTATATTCCCTAAATCTCTCCGGAGAAACCTTAACGTTTCACTCCTTCGCGTTACCCAATGCATTGGAGAGCTATATCGGGCTCACCCTCCCTTAGTTTATCACGGAACCACCCGTTTTCATAGCAATTCCCAAGAACCATAACATAAACATATCACATAAAACATGCATAAAGTAAAGATAACATTTCCACATTTCAATCACAATATAACATTTTAGGATATTGAAATAATGAATCCATTCAAAAAGAAACCATTTCCAAAACCTTTTAAAACATTTAATAAAGATATTTTTGAATCAAAGTGTCCCATACCACCTTGAAGATTTTAAAATTTTAAACCATTAATATCCATATAAATAAATCCTTAAAACCACTTTGAAAACATGGATATTAATAAGAACAAATAATTAAAACATTTAAAGCGATATTTTTGTTAAAGGGGTTCTCCCAAAATTAGAGACACTTGAATACAATAATTGAGGAATAACATTTAGTCAGAACATTATGATATCATGAGAATAAATGGATTCATGATATAATATTCCAAAGGACAGTATATACACCATATAAGAGTGAATTGGTGCATAACAACAATGAAGTCTCAGTAGAAATGTCAAATGTGATGAATTCCCTTATAAAGAAGGTATCCTTAAATTAAGGATAATTCAATCTCAAAATTATGTGTGACAAATATAAATACACCCAATATAAGTGGATATTAAGTGTAAAACAATAAAAGGTCATTCACACATATTCAAAAGATGACCTATTCAATAACTACATGTTGAACCCAAAGAAATCGAAATTGGGTTAAAAAGTTCCCTTGGTAAAATTCGACAGCCTAACGACATCACTTCAAAATTCAGAAAATGAGTTGATGAGAGATAAAAAGGGAATCTCATCACTTGGACATAAAATTTACTTCAATAATGATATAAAAGAACATATCCCAACATAATAGTATGCGAATTAAAAGACATAACAAAAGAAGTCTTTTAAAAAGAGGAGGGTGAAAGGTCCCCTTACCGAGTTGGGTAACTTTCAAAATGTACACCCCGTGGAAGAAGGGTCTTACAATGAATATGTGAATACCCATAAATGGAATTATACTAAAAAAAGTGTATAATAATGGGTAGTACATACACCACTCAAAGGAAATTGTGGCAAATGTAGCATAAATCTCACGGGAATAAAAGTGAGATGAAAAATCCCTTACGAAAACTCGGCAGCCTAACAGCGCCACTTAAAACATCCAAAATGGATTGATGAGAGGAAATAGGGTCTCTCATCATATCAACATAAATATTACAGAAATAGGAATACAAAATAAAATCCCCCAACATAACAAAGAGGAGCTTAAAAGAAGTGACATAAAGGAGAGTACTTGAAAAGAAAGAGAGAGGTTGGATCTCTTATGAAAATTCGGTAGCCTAATAGCGCCACTCAAAACTTCCAAAATGGTTTGATGAGAGAGAATAGGGTCTCTCATCATATGAACATAAAAATTACAGTAATATTAATATAAAAGAACATCCCAATCACAATAAATATGAGCTTATAAGGAATGACATAAAAGAGTGTACTTAAAAGGAAAGAGAGGAGTATGATCCCTTACCTCGGGTCCGACTTGACTCGATTGTTCTTTAATCTCCTGAATAATAAACTTGAGTTAATTTCTACTTCATTAAGAACATTTTTCAAGTTCATTATTCCTTTTATATCACTTATTACCATGTCATAAACATTATGTAGTCATTTAAGTTAATAATATTTGTTTTTCCGATATTTGGTTCTTAAGTCGAAAGTGGACTTCTTACATTTACATGTTGTTCGTGTGGCCAAATGTTCATTATATCCAGAATTTTATTCATGATGTAGATATCATATATATAATATATATCCAGTATATTCATGCATTTATAATTTTACAAAACATTTAGAGTTAAGAAATGAAATGCACCGTTCATAGAGACGGTAAGCCGTACGTACGCATGAACGCTACTTCCATTTCTATTTCTTATTTAATGGAATTAAAACATAATGATACATAATAGTATTTTAATTCCAGTATGGTATCATATATAATATAATTAAATATATCCTTTATACGTACCACATATGGTATTAACAAATCAAATCACTTTGAGGGGGCGATAGTCCGCACTTCCTTAAATGAAGATATCGCGTTTACCCATAATGGAAACCATAAAGGTATGCCATAAATGAAAAATACAGAAGCTTAAGTAAAAAATAAACATATTAGATATCATATATAAATATAGTGTCATCTTAATGGCCACCTTTTAAGGTGTTATAAGAATGTTGAACAATCATTGTTTCGGGAGGCAGAAATTCGCCATCCACAGAAACAGTATGTTCTTTAACCATTAGATGTAGGTGTGTGTATGTGTAGCTCGAATACTTATTATAACAACATCCTAGTATATTTAATATACTGGATTTGTTACAAAAGAAAATAATAAAAAGAGTTTAGGGGGTTGGAGAAGTAAAATAATACAAAAGGACTCAAGTGAAGACATTACCTTAAAATCGGGTAACTTCCTTTGATTTGAGCTCAAAGGATTCCTTGGAAAGGATTCTTCCCAAAGTGAGGCTCCAAGGAGTTAGAGAGGTATGTGAAGAGACAAAATGGGCAGGGGTTGGCTGAGCAAAAGGCTTTGGAAGTGTGGGTAAGGAGGTAGAGGTGGGGGCCTTTTATAAGAGGAGAGGAGGGGCACTCTTGGAAAGTAAAGAAATGTTACATTATTTTAGAATGTGTTTCGGATATTAATGGTCCCACATTGATGTGTTTCGAGGATAAGGTGATAAGGGTTATAAATCCACCCATCCGATAGGTTTTGGACATGTTTAGGTCTTAGATATTACATTATCGTTCCATTTTATTTAAATCGTTAAATAATGAGGTCATCGCTGCATCATCATGATTTCATAAATAATTTAATTTATTTAATGTATAAAAATTATAAAAAAAATACTATGATGTAGGAAATCTTTTTAGATTTGAAATGAATATTTATAGTCCAAAAGATCATTTATTTAGGCAAAATTAAAAATATTTTACTTAGGTGATACATTCTTTGTTACATTTAACATTCTTTAAAAAATAAAAAGATAAAAAGTCACTTTCTCACAAAAGTGATTCCATGGGGCCCCCAAGTTTGGCACAAGGCATCCCATGGTCGTCCATGAGACAACCAATAGCCGTAGGACACATTTTGTGGTCAGTTTTTATTATTATGATATTATTTTATTATCTTTAACTACCCGATTACTCCTTAATCAAGATAATTAAAGATAATTACCGTCATTACTATTCATAAAGTCCAAAAACAAAAGAGTCTTAATTACATAATTTGGACCTTCTGATTCCAAATATTTAATCCATTTTACCAAATTACAAACACATAAATTGAAATAATTAATTTAAAAATAATTCTTGTTGTCAAAACAAATAGCGGGTTTTTTAGAAACAATATTTATGAAAAGTTTGGTACTTGTTTATGCCTAATTCCAAAGTGAAATTAATCCCGATGACCATAATTGGATTACATGGTAAAAATATATTCTAATTACACTTTAAAACAAATTAAAAAGATAATATAACCATATAATTAAATTATATGAAAAAGCAGTTTTGATGTAAAATGCAGTATTTTTCACTATTCATTGAAAAATGAACATTGTCAGAAAAATACCAAAAATTAACCCAAGGTAAATTTAAATGTCCCAATCATAAATAATATATTTATTTTGAAAAATATAGCTTATAAAATTTTCAAAAAGTGGATTTAAAAGTGGTTCGCCATTAAAAGGCGGTTAATCGACCTTCTAAAGAATATTGGAATGTTTACGCTTAAAATTGGATTCATTCGCATTTTTAATCCTCTAACAATTATTGTAAAGAGGAAAAATATTTGAAAAACATATATAATCATTTTGTAGTTAGTTCTGTTCATTCCCTCTATTACAACGGCTAGGCGTTAACTACCATTTAAAATAATATTATTTTATTATTAGAGTGCAACGTAAGATTCCCAAGAAAATCATTGTTGCGTATTGGGTACGCCATCGAGCATAGCATCCCCTTTAAAGTAATATTAATATTTTATTCACAAATATGGATAAATATAAAAAATTAATATTCTTTATTTACCTGGGGTGTTACATCCTTCCCCCCTTTTGGGAATTGCGTCCTCGCAATTTTAAAATTGAGCTTGGAAACATCCTTGAAAGTCCCACATCGGAACAAGAGTCGGTAAAACAATCACTTTAAAATAAAGAAAGATAAGTACAAAGGTCACCCGAGTTAACCCATACTAGGATTCCAAGTATGAAAATATGGACATGGAGGAGAAAACATAGGGTCATGTTCTGATGGAGAGTGATAGAAAACATGTTTAGGAGAAAGTTAACCACAAGAAAATCACAAACCTGTGATGGGTTAAACGGTGTTCGATTCCCCAGTAGGAAAAGTTAATAGACAACATTTTTGTTTTTTTTTTATTGAGGAATTTATTCATAAGGAAACATAATTACTTATCATGTTGACTTTCAACTTTTTTTATATTTCTTACACAAACTCATATTTTCTCCTAAAGACGAGTATTTAGGAAGACTTGTTCACTATAATCAACTTCTTTAGAATCACCTAATACATAAAAGAGAACTATATACTTCCCATGTCTTTAGACTTTAACCAAAACCAAAACCAAAAAGGTTAGTACAAGATCAGATAATCCAGAAAAGGATAACCCTTTATAAAAAGAAAATCTATTCTTAATCTCCAAATTTTGTCCAACAAAATCCAAAGTTCAATGAGGACCATTCGATAAACAATTTTTCCATAAAATTATTCAAAGTAAACCAAACTAAGATTGAAACCCAAATATTTGAAGGATTTAGTCACATAGTCCTCCAAGTAAAATCGTAACATTTATCTCCAAACAACATCAGTTGCTCCTAAAGTCTCGTATTGAAAAGTAATTAACCTAATCACATATCCTCCATGATAGGATAATCATTTTCATAAATAAACTAGAATAAACTTACTCTTGATTCATAAAATCATCTAACTAAAAATAATTAGTCAAACTAACCAGAGACTTCACGTAGTCTAGTGGTAGGCCATAAATACCAGTCGCACTTTGGTTGTGGGTTCGATTCCCGCAGCTTTGTCTGATGCGACGGGTTGTCACACGGTCTGCGTGTTTTCCTTTTTCCAAAACTATATAATTCTTAAAACATTCCCCAAAACGAGATAAAATCTTCAAAAATGATCATAACATATTTTAACCTCAAGTTTATCTCATGCCTTTCATTTTCCATCATGACATATAATAACCCATAATTACCTCAAAAGTAAGGATCATATAAACTCTAATGGTTACCTTTATAATTGTTCCCTGAACTTCCACATCGATTGGTCATCTCATACATGATGCATTACAGATC
The DNA here is from genome assembly GCA_963277665.1 of Viscum album. Classification (NCBI taxonomy): domain Eukaryota; kingdom Viridiplantae; phylum Streptophyta; class Magnoliopsida; order Santalales; family Viscaceae; genus Viscum; species Viscum album. The sequence continues at coordinate 1,301,925,611 of OY728121.1, forward strand.
ATACCAAGGTTCAAGTGGTTTATCATGACTCCTTGCTAGTTGGTTTAGAACAACCAAGAGTTTCCTCATTGAATCCCCCATTTCATCCAGTCTCTTAATCAGAGAACCACCACAGTTTCCTTCAAACCTATTGTCACTTTGGTGCCTGCTAGATCCATCCATTTACTAAAACCAAAAAGGTCAGTGTGAGTATATCAACAAAACCATCATGTACAAATGAGGAAGATAAACACTAAGATATACTTACTCATTCACTTTATCTAAAACTAGGACTCTTTATAAAATCCTAACCATTATGGTAATGTCACTTATGCTTAAAGAATACCCTAACCTCTAAAGTTATCTAAACCGACCTTTGATACCAACTATAAGGCCCCAACCTTAAACCTTACTTAATCTTGAGTTATTACAAGATTACACATTTAGGATCTTTTTAGGTTTAGAGTTTTAGAGAATTAGATCATGAAACTTGTATTACATTCCACATTTAAACAAAGTGGTTACATAAAAGACAATATTCATTCTTCCCATCAACGGAAACATATTTAAAATAAAACACGGATTCTTTCTTGACACATCCCTGACACTATCATCACATCATTTACCTTTCCCTTGACCTGTGAAAAATATTTCAAAAACTTGGGATGAGCATAAAAAGCTCAGTAAGAGTTATAAAAATATGGAAAGGAAACATGAGTTCATATATACATTAGAATGAAATCATACTTTACCCATAAAACATAGGCATATCAAATCATGACTAAATCATAGAAATCATAAGACATAAAAGGTATCTTGAGGCATTCATAACATTCTTACGTAGGGAGTAACCCTCTTGGTTACGTTTGGAATACCCACCACAGTATATTCCCTAAATATCTTCGGAGAAACCTTAACGTTTCACTCCTTTGTGTTACCCAATGCATTGGAGAGCTATATCGGGCTCACCCGCCCTTAGTTTATCACGAAACCACCCGTTTTCATAACAATGCCCAAGAACCATAACATAAACGTATCACATAAAACATTCATAAAGTAAAGATAACATTTCCACATTTCAATCACAATATAACATTTTAGGATATTGAAAAAATGAATCCATTCAAAAAGAAACCATTTCCAAAACCTTTTAAAACATTTAATAAAGAGATTTTTGAATCAAAGTATCCCATACCACCTTGAAGCTTTTAAAATTTTAAACCATTAATATACATATAAATAAATCCTTAAAACCACTTTAAAAACATGGATATTAATAAGAACAAATAATTAAAACATTTAAAGAGATATTTTGGTTAAAGGGGTTCTACCAAAATTAGAGACACTTGAATACAATAATTGAGGAATAACATTTAGTCAGAACATTATAATATCATGAGAATAAATGGATTCATGATATAATATTCCAAAGGACAGTATATACACCATATAAGAGTGAATTGGTGCATAAAAACAATGAAGTCTCAATAGAAATGTCAAATGTGATGAATTCCCTTATAAAGAAGGTATCCTTAAATTAAGGATAATTCAATCTCAAAATTATGTGTGAAAAATATAAATACACCCAATATAAGTGGATATTAAGTTTAAAACAATAAAAGGTCATTCAAACATATTCAAAAGATGACATATTCAATAACTACATGTTGAACCCAAAGAAATCGAAATTGGGTTAAAAAGTTCCCTTGGTAAAATTCGACAGCCTAACGACATCACTTCAAAATTCAGAAAATGAGTTGATGAGAGATAAAAAGGGCATCTCATCACTTGGACATAAAATTTACTTCAATAAGGATATAAAATAACATATCCCAACATAATAGTATGTGAATTAAAAGACATAACAAAATAAGTCTTTTAAAAAGAGGAGGGTGAAAGGTCCCCTTACCGAGTTGGGTAACTTTCGAAACGTACACCCCATGGAAGAAGGGTCATACAATGAATATGTGAATACCCATAAATGAAATTATACTACACAAAGTGTATAATATTGGGCAGTACATACACCACTCAAAGGAAATTGTGGCAAATGTAGCATAAATCTCACGGGAATAAAAGTGAGATGAAAAATCCCTTACGAAAACTCGGCAGCCTAACAACGCCACTTAAAACATCCAAAATGGATTGATGAGAGGAAATAGAGTCTCTAATCATATAAAAATAAATATTACAGAAAGAGGAATACAAAAGAACATCCCCCAACATAACAAATAGGAGCTTAAAAGAAGTGACATAAAGGAGAGTACTTAAAAAGAAAGAGAGAGGTTGGATCTCTTACGAAAATTCGGCAGCCTAACGGCGCCGCTCAAAACTTCCAAAATGGATTGATGAGAGAGAATAGGGTCTCTCATCATATGAACATAAAAATTACAGTAAGATTAATATAAAATAACATCCCAATCACAATAAAGATGAGCTTATAAGGAATGACATAAAAGAGTGTACTTAAAATGAAAGAGAGGAGTAGGATCCCTTACCTCGGGTCCGACTTGACTCGATCGTTATTTAATCTCCTAAATAATAAACTTGAGTTAATTTATAATTCCTTAAGAACCTTTTTCAATTTCATTATTACTTTTATATCACTTATTACCATGTCATAAACATTATGTAATCATTTAAGTTAATAATATTTGTTTTGCCGATATTTGGTTCTTAAGTCGAAAGTGGACTTCTTACATTTACATGTTGTTCGTGTGGACAAATGTTAATTATATCCAGTATTTTATTCATGATGTAGATATAATATATATCATATATATCCAGTATATTCATGCATTTATAATATTACATAACATTTAGAGTTAAGAAATGAAATGCACCGTTCATAGAGACGGTAAGCCGTACGTACGCATGAACGCTACTTTCATTTCTATTTCATATTTAATGGAATTAAAATATAATGATACATAATAGTATTTTAATTCCAGTATGGTATCATATATAATATCATTAAATATATCCTTTATACGTACCACATATGGTATTAACGAATCAAATCACTTTGAGGGGGCGGTAGTCCGCACTTCCTTAAATGAAGATATCGCGTTTACCCATAATGGAAACCATAAAGGTATGCCATAAATGAAAAATACAAAAGCTTAAGTAAAACATAAACATATTATATATCATATATAAATATAGTTTCATCTTAATGTCCACCTTTGAAGGTGTTAGAAGAATGTTGAACAATCATCATTTCGGGAGGCAGAAATTCGCCATCCACGGAAACAGTATGTTCTTTAACCATTAGATGTAGGTGTGTGTAAGTGTAGCTCGAATAATTCTTATAAAAACATCCTAGTATATTGAATATAATGGAGTTGTTATAAAATAAAAGAATAAAAAGAGTTTATGGTGTGGGAGAAGTAAAATAATACAAAAGGACTCAAGTGAAGACATTACCTTAAAATCGGGTAACTTCCTTTGATTTGAGCTCAAAGGCTTCCTTGGAAAGTATTATGCCCAAAGTGAGGCTTCAAGGAGTTAGAGAGGGATGTTGAGAGACAAAATGGTCAGGGTTTGGCCAAGACAAAGGCTTTGGAAGTGTGGGTAAGGAGGTAGAGGTGGGGGTCTTTTATAAGAAGAGAGGAGGGGCACTCTTGGAAAGTAAAGAAATGTTACATTATTTTAGAATGTATTTCGGATATTAATGGTCCCAAATTGATGTGTTTCGAGGATAAGGTGATAAGGGTTATAAATCCACCCATCCAATAGGTTTTGGACATGTGTAGCTCTTAGATATTACATTATATTTCCATTTTATTTAAATCGTTAAATAATGTGGTCATCGTTGCATCATCATGATGTCATAAATAATTTAATTTATTTAATGTCTGAAAATTATAAAAAAATACTATTATGTAGAAAATATTTTTATATTTTAAATGAATATTTATAGTCCAAAAGATCATTTATGTATTAAAAATTAAAAATATTTTACTTAGGTGATACATTCTTTGTTACATTTAACATTCTTTAAAAAATAAAAAGATAAAAAGTCACTTTCTCACAAAAGTGATTCCATGGAGCCCCCAAGTTTGGAACAAGGCATCCCATGGTCGGACATGAGATAACCGGTAGCCTTAGGACACATGTTGTGGTCATTTTGTATTATTATGATATTATTTTATTATCTTTAACTACCCGATTACTCCTTAATCAAGATAATTAAAGATAATTACCGTCATTACTATTCATAAAGTCCAAAAACAAAAGAGTCTTAATTACATAATTTGGACCTTATGATTACAAATATTTAATCCATTTTACCAAATTACAAACACATAAATTGAAATAATTAATTTAAAAATAATTCTCATTGTCAAAACAAATAGCGGGTTTTTTAGAAAAATATTTATGAAACGTTTTGCACTTGTTTATGCCTAATTCCAAAGTGAAATTAATCCCAATGACCATAATTGGATTACATGGTAAAAATATATTATAATTAAACTTTAAAACAAATTAAAAAGATAATATAACCATATAATTAAATTATATGAAAAAGCAGTTTTGATGTAAAATGCAGTATTTTTTCACTATTCATTGAAAAATGAACATTGTCAGAAAAATACCAAATATTAACCCAAGGTAAATTTCAATGTCCCAATCATAAATAATATGTTTATTTTGAAAAATGGAGCTTATAAAATTTTCAAAAAGTGGATTTAAAAGAGGTTCTCCATTAAAAGGCGGTTAATCGACCTTTTAAAGAATATTGGAATGTTTACGCTTAAAATTGGATTCATTCGCATTTTTAATCCTATAACATTTATTGTAAAGAGAAAAAATATTTGACAAACATATATAATAATTTTGTAGTTATTTCTGTTCATTCCCTCCATTACAACGGCTAGGCGTTAACTACCATTTAAAATAATATTATTTTATTATTAGAGTGCAACGTAAGATTCCCAAGAAACTCATTGTTGCGTATTGGGTACGCCATCGAGCATAGAATCCCCTTTAAAGTAATATTAATATTTTATTAACAAATATGGATAAATATAAAAAAGTAATATTCTTTATTTACCTGGGGTGTTACATATACCATCTTGCATCTTCAACCATATTGTTCCAATACCTCTCGTATGTCAAGGGTGGCTATTTCCCATAAGCACCACACCATCATCTGACTCATTGTTGTTTGAAAACCAATCTCGATTACTGCACATATAGAATGAACAACCTAAATCAAGAATCCAACCTTCTGAATGGTTGACCGTCGAGCAAACGATGATAGTATCTTCAACATCTTCAACATCCTCAGTTCTCTGTACAATATTTTCCTTTGATTTCCCAATTTTGGCACAATCCTTCTTTCCGTACCCCTTTTCATGACATTATGCACACTCATCTTTAGCTGGACGTCTAAAGTTGGACTTTCCTTTTGACGTCGATCGAGATTCATCTCTTCTGAATCTTCCAGTTTTTCTATTAGACGACCTTCCTCTAATTGTCATCAATCCCTCCGATGCAGAATCCCAATGGTCATATTTTTCCTTCTGCATGTACTCATTGTTAGCTAAATAATTTGAAACATAAAAAAATTTCACCTCATCTTTACCATAAAGCAATGTTGTAGTAAGTTGATCATAAATCTCCAGTAGAGAGTTCAATAGAAACATATCCTTATCTTCATCTCCAATAATTACTTCCAAACTTTTCAAATATGCCAGGATTTTATTAAACGTATCAAGGTGATCAATCATAGGCATAACTTCGTAGTACTAAAATCTGAACAATTTCTTTTTCAGGTACAACCAATTTTAAATACTTTTGGACATATACTTATTCTCCGAGATACTCCACAAACATTTTGCTGAAGTTTCTCGCATCACACTATATTTTTGGTCTTTAGCCAAACAAATCCGAATTGTACCACAATATTGACAGTTGAGTCTCCTCCAAGCACCATTAGAGATGTCGACATGATTTTATTCCAAGGTGATATCTAACTCTTGATGAGTTAGAATATCCAAAACTTCACATTTCCACATACTGAAGTTGTTCATCCTGTCAAATTTCTCCACCTCAAATTTGGTACTGGACACCATAATTCTATATCTGGAAGTATTTGTAGTACCAGGGTGTGTAGCTGGAACAAACTCCTAGGGCTCTTTCTATAGGTACTGAACTACTTTCAGTTTCAAGATTCTCCATGACAAAAACAGATCATAATTTCCAAAAATAGACACCACCAATGAATCCGAAATAGTTGACAAAGATGAAATCGACGATTTAATTTTTTTCAATTGGATCCCAAATGAATTCCGAATTTTCTTACCAAATATATTTTTTTTGTTAAAAAAAATACCAAAAAAAATTCCCAACGCAAATTTTTAATCCCTTATTTTTTTTGGTTGGGGTGTGGCCCTCCCCCATATGCACAGCTGGGGAAAAAATGAGGCAATCACCCTTTTTGTTTCTTTCAAACACACCACATGACAAAAAGAAATTTTTTCCCTTTTCTTTTTCTACTACAACTAACTTTTCCCCCCTTGTCCAACCGTAGCACAAAACAATATCAATTCTCTACAATACCTTAGCATGGCACCTCACCTGCCCCACTCCATTATTATTTTTTATCACCTCTTTCTTCTTGTTTCACGGATGTGGTGTGCACCTAAAAAACATCAAAGAAGATGAAAAACAGAGTTCAAACATGAGGTGAAAACTTCGATCGGACAATAGTGTTGCAGATTCGGATTGGGAAACCAACTGCCCATAGGAAGTGCGGACAGAAACGATTGCAAATGGGTGGACATCAGATTTGAAGAGAGGCAGATTCAGATTTGCAGACACTGCTTCAAGAAGGGAATGGATAGCAGCTGCAGACATGGCTTCGAGTAGGGCGTGGACAGCCGTGGGTTGTCAAGAGTGCAATCCCCAGGTGATTGAACACAACCTCTGATACCACTTTTTTGGGTTTGGAACCGCTCACCCTCTTAGAATCGCACACCAAATAGGGAAGCAAAAACAAAAATTAAAGCACCCAGATTTATGGGGTTCAGTCAGACAACCTACATCCACAGGGAAGGCAGTAGAAACTTCTTTTTCAAATGGGAAGAATAGATTAAAAATTCACCCTATCTCTCATATTCTCTCACACATAATGGTAAACCATATTTATAATCCCAATGCAAAACAAAAGCAAAGATGTTTGCTGCAAGCTTTCTCTAGGCAATCACCAACTACTGCAACGAGTCTTCTTCGGCGACACCACCCTCTACAAGACATCAATGGGCAACACCAAACATCTTTAGAAGGTATCCTATGGCAGCTGGATCTTCCATGGCAGTCACCCACTTCTACAATTCTTCTTGGGTGGCCACCAACTGTTCAGTTATTAATATTTTTTCAATCAAAATATCAAAATAAGAAACATCCATAATAAAATAAATATTCCACTCTCTATTCTTCCTAGTATGTTATACTACATAATAATAGTATATTTATATGGAAACCTGTATCCCATCTCAAAATCCTTTTCGGAAAATAAATATTATTTAATTAGAAGGATTATTTTTTACATGATGGATTCCCTTTTCCATTGACATGAAATTTAGAATGGGGATACATAGCTAGTGTGAGATTAAAGCATAGGAATTTTAGTTTCAGGAAGGATATAAAACAATGATGGTGTGTGGGGAAATTAACAATTTTGTGGGTTTTGGGTATTTAGAAAAGAATCGTGCTGGGGTGATAGGTGCCTTTTCCCATATGTCGACTTCCTATTCTTTCAAGGGATACTATATTTTTTAAAAACAGGGGTTCCTTTTACATGTTCACATGGTTGTCTTGTTTTCTTACCGTAATGTTTTTTTCCTTTTCATGTTCTTATTGGGTTTGATTTTTTCAACCTCCATCACTAGCTCAAGAATCCACCCTATATTCTCAAGGATTTGATTCTCCATAATAATTTATGATTTATATGGATAAACATATCAAATTTTAAAAGTAATTTATAAAAAACAATATAAGTAAATGATAAGAATTCATCAGGACATGAACTATTCTCATGGCCCATTGACATGAAATGTAGAAGCATATTTTGCAGCAGGAGTGTGCTCAAGGAAAAGGTGACCTAGTTTTGGGAAATACAAAAATAGTGATGGTGTTTGAAGACATAAAGTGTTCTAGGGATTCAATAAATATATAAAATCATTGGTCAATGGTGATAGGATAATTTTTCTGAACACTTCTTTTTTCTTTTCCTAAGGCTTCCAAGGATTCCATGTACATGTTCTCATGTTATTCATGTTTTGGGAAGCCCATTTTCATTGTCTTTTCTATGTCATGTTGGGTTTAATGATTCCATCCTCTATCATGGGATTAAAATAAAAATCTAAATTCTAAAAAATATATGATTCTTCCTAATAATAAATGATTTATATGGATAATCATATCCGAATTTAAAATTCTAATTGTAGAAATCAACACATATAAATGAGAAAAATTCATTAGGACATGACCAATTCAGGTTTCTTATTTATAGAAAAGGTATTAAGGGATTTTATATCTAGGGATATATCAATGCAAATTCATCCTTGTTTTGTGTGGGAACATAAATAATTCTTTGGGTTTAGTGCATAGAGAAATGCAAGGGCTGAATGGGACAGGATCCAATTTCCTTAAATTGCCTTCTCTTTATCCCAGGTAACCCTTCCACTATTAAAATAGGTAATAAATTATAACTGGTCCCATTTTTTCATGTTTGGGTTTCCTGGAATCATTTTCTTTTGAAGGTCACATTGGATTTTATGCATGCAACCTCTATCTCATGCTCAATATTCCACCCTTTCTTCTTCTAGGGATGTGATTCTACATGATAATACATGATTAATATGGATAGATTTATACAAATTTATAATTCATTTATAAATATCAATATAATTAACTAACATGGATTATTTATGATGTAACTGATTCTCATTTACCGTTTTCGTGAAATGTAGCAGGGGACTACATAGCTAGTGAGATCTTAATGTAAAAGAAGTCTGGTTTTGGGAATAATAAAAAAATGATGGTTAGTTGAGACATAAACAATTTAGTGGGTATGGTTAATAGATAAATTCAAGGGTTGGGGTGATAGGAAGTAGTTTTCTTACTCATTGTTCCCAATATCCAAGGGAATCATGTATATGTTCAATGCACGTATATCATTTTTGTGTTCCCATGTTTGACATGGTTCATCAGGAAGGCAATGTTTCCTTTTCAAGGATGTTTTTGGTTTTAATGTTGGAAAATTATATCACGGGCTCAAGATTCCACCCTATATTCTTCCACGGAAGGGATTCTTCCTAATAGTACAACAAAAATTATATGTTACATTTATAGTAGTTTTACATTGTTTATTTTATATGAACTGAAATTATAAATATATCATTTAGATTTTTTTAAAATATATTAAATATTAAATTATATTATAATCATGATAACAATTGTATGAATAAAATAATGAAGAACATCATATCAATGTTGATTCCATCCATCCAGATTCTATTATTCAAGCTCATAATAAAACTTATTGACTTTTTTTTAAAATACAAAGTAAACTCATATAGTTACTCTTAATGAAAAATAATCACATAAAAATAAGTCCAAAGGGATACATATTATCATTAAATTTCATAAGAATATTTTCAATATTGTAATAGCTGGATTCAAGATTTTTTTTATATATACACACTCAATAGCTGACTCCATTTGAAAAAGAAGAGAGAAGGCTTCATACACTTTTGGAATCCAATGGTCCACTACAAATTTATAGTGTCTTATCAGATCGAACCCAATAAAACATGGACCAAAATACCAACACCAAAAATATTCATACAATTCGTAGAATAATATGTATTGATCATCACCATTCCCAAGGGTGGGGCCCATTTTTCATGATGAACATTCTCAATGCGAACATCATTTGAAATAGAGACCAAAATCCAAACCGATTCCTACTCAGTTTCTCGTGTTCCCCAAATATGAGATTGGAGATTCACATAATCGAAAATAATACCATTTACCCACATCAAAATAATGAATTAAATTGAAACAAGGATGAAAACCAATTACATATAATATAAGATAATTGTATATAAAATTCGGTGAACTCAAGATAATTTTTCTTATATTCCAAATTGATATCATTAGCTCAAAAAGTGAACAGTTGAGCATATAAGATACACATCATTATGAGGGAAAATGAGTAAGTTAGGATCATTAGTTATGTGACACTTTGAAGGAAAAAAACCAGTGTGAAGAATACCATACCTAACCTTCTAGATGAATAATTTTATTTTTCAAGGGATTGACAGTTATGAAAAATAATTCCATGTTATGGAATATAGTGAGAGGGAGATGTTCATGGAAAATATGTACTTGTACATGATTTAATAAATACTATATTCCTCTAAAATCCAATAAAAATAATTTAATCAACACAACCATATAGTGGAATGAACACAATAGAATTGTGGCCCCAATCATTAAAATCATAAGAGAGTGGTTAATAACATTAGTATTCCATGAATTCATTAAAATGATCATGGAACATATCATTTTTAAGACCACTAATATAAGGTAATTCAATTTTTTATTATATATTATCTTGTAATATAATGTTTGGAGTTTGTTCTTGGATTTTATGGATGGGGTTTGAGTGTTTAGAAAGTGTTTTAATAGTCCATGTTTGGAGTATAGTTAAATATAAACTATGAAATTTTTCCATGAAACTGTGAAAGAGATTATGGGAGTTAACGAGAAGGAACACAGTCAGTGCACAATTTTTCTAAAACATGAGACAGAGAATTCTATTTGAATATTATTAGGATATATATTATTGACATAGTTGACACACAATTTTTCAAAAAATGTGTAATAAACCTGAAACCACATGGGGTTATACTCATTAGTACAAACATAATGGAACATAGTTGGTTAAACCATGTGGCTGAATTCTGAAGAATTCATTAATACATTGGAAAATTGGATTTTTAATCTATTATGTTATGAAAATCTAGTTTTCCTCATGTTTTCATATTCTAAAAATCCTATGGATTCCTCTTGGTTTAATTTCTATATACCCTCCCATAGAAACCCTATTTCAATAAATCAAAGTGTATTGGTTCTGTGATATTGAAGATAAAAACATTTTCTCTCCACATTTCTCTCTTCATTCTATATAATATAATTTATCATGGAATAAAAAAATTATATATGATATTTTATGGATAAATATATGATGTTTATGTGTTTTTTATTTTATATTGATTGTATTTATTAAAGTAAAGGAATTTTAAACCTGAATATTGTGGTTATGTTGTGTCATTATTCAGTTTTATCATTAGATGTGAGCTAAGTGGCTTGTCCCTATTCTATAATTAGTCTAAAACATGTTTGTATAAACATTTAAATTAATTCTGTATAATATCGAAGGAAACTCATTTTGATTTTATTGGTGGAATCCACCTTCTTTTATAATTTAGAAACCATGGAATCATATTTAATTTTGTAAAAACCCATATTTTATGGTTTTAAATTATGGATTTTATTTTATGAAAGAAAAAAGATCGATTAATTTTTTTATATGGAGGAATTGAATTATGTAAAATTAATGGTTTGATATCTTGAGAAACATGGGTGGTGTCTACTCATAATAGTATTGGACTTGTTCATGGAATTATTCACTCAGTGTAAGGTGCCAAACTGGTGGTACCTAGATATTGCTCAACTAATGACAACTTGGTGGATTGACCAGCTTCTTTTAATTAGTATGAAAATATGATCTGAAATGACTGTGTTTGTTTGTTACATGAGGTGTTTTGTGTATACTATGTAAAATTATTGGACCAATTATTTTTATTTTCATTTTAGTTGTTTCATTTTGGTAAACTTCTTTGATGTTCCGCTCTTTTTATAAATATATTTTTCATGTTGTTCTAATATTTTCTTATCATGGTGGAATGTGTGGGAAGATTTTTTTGATTTCCTACTAGGTATGATTACTCACCCACTGAATATAAATTATGGTGTGTATATAGAAACTGTTTTCTATGGTATATTAATTGGGTTGATTTCATATTTCACTTTTCTCCCCTCTTGATTTATATTTATGGAATCAGAGCATTTAATTTTATTATATCCTTGGAATTTAGAGAGGTTCTGAATTTTTTCATTAGTCATGAATTATTTTAGTTTCTTATTCCTCTACTTTTTTAACACTATTACTTTGATGCTATTATTTACTAGTTTTAATTTCAATTGAATTATATTTTTTATACTCCAATATTCATATATATTTTATTGGTTATTTATATTTTTTATTTATAGGATGTGGTTTTTTAAAATTCAAAACAATTCCTCAATGTTTTAGTAAGATCTTGAAATTTATTTATAGACTTTGGTGACTTGAGGACATCACCTAATGTTATAATAAAATCATCTCATTATAAGAAAATGGTTAGCGTTGGTATGTTACGATATTCATCACGCCTAAAAAATCTAGAGATCATGTTTTAGAAATTTCCCTATCATTAATCAATGTTTTATCCCAACTCTTAACCTTAGAACCATTTCCTATCATACTGAGAATTCCTCTTTTGGATAATCATTGAGGCCCCTAAAGTCCTATCTAATGTAATATTGTTCTATGCACCAAAATACATTCATAAAAACAAATCCAGGGAAATACATGACTCACAAGGGATAATGGAAACCTAATTAGGTACCAATCTTTTTTAGAATTCAATACATCATTGAAGAGACTCATCTTCAAAAACCCTAGGCCACCACCTACCATAGTAGTACACAACTTATTCTATTCCAACCAATGAATTTTATTTTTATAATAATGATTCACCCCAAAAGGAATCTATTAAATAGTGAGTTCAATCAATAAGTGTGATATTTAATTTATAAAGGGACAATAAATATGTGGTAATAGATATAACCACATAATTAATGAAGAATTAATTTTAAGACTTAGACACTCTATGATATGACCAAAGTTTGATTTTCTTATCAATCATGTCCACGATACTAGGAAAAAATCATTATTATAATGATCTATGGTGGAAGGTAGAACTAAATATTTGATATGTTTATCAACCATCCAGATATCACTAAAATTCATTAGTTCTTCCTTCCTATCCCTTGGGAATCCCTTCTTGAAATAAATTTGAGACAAACTAAAATTAAGTTACTTCCCCCAGGAGGCTATACAATATTGAATAATTACCTTGATCTCTCTATATTCCTCTGTGGTTTCCAATGTAAAAAGAACTCTATTATTAGTAATGAAAATAAAAAAGAAACATTTCGTCCACAAAGACAAGCCAAATAAACTTGAATGAAATTCCTTTTAGATGAAACATAAATAACGTTATTGAAAACATCAATGATAAAAATGAAAAGAAGTTGAGGGAGGGGATCCCCTAGTTAGAGACCTCTAAAAGGTTAGATGAAATGTGTGAGAGAATAAAAAACCTATATCCTGAAGGAGACTGAAGAAACAAATTGCATGATGATTTCAACCAACATGGTGAAACCCCCATTAAAAAAAGACCAATCCACCATATCATAAGACTTAATCGTATCTCGTTTCCAATCCATCACACCCATTTGTGATGATAGTCAGGTATACATATACTAAAATGTTTGATTCTCAATAATGGAATTATCATTAAATAATCTCTTTGGAATATAAGAATTTTTGTTCCGAAAAACTATTGATAGAAAAAAACTCCCAAGATAGTTCACAATGATGTTAGAAATGATCATATAGATGAAATTAAAAAAAACTTATTGGATGATACACAAAAATCATAGAGGGTATTTTTAAAATAGTAATTATAGTGATAAGGTTTTAAATGATGTTTCCAAATATCTCCATTCCAATCTAGAGATCATTTATAAACACCAAAAATAATAGACCCCGTAATATTCTATTACCTTTTTATGAAAGGTTTGTTAAATATATCAGGACCAGAAGCCTATGTTGGGTGCATCTTCTTGGTAGAATTATTAGCTTTATTAGGAGAGACAGTTGAAATGAGAGTTTCAATTTTCTCAGAAGAAATAACTGGGGAGATAAAGGAGGAGAACTCATGTGAAATATTCAATCCCCCTAACTAGTAAAGATCGCAAGATAACCTTTAAATAAAATCCTAAATTTCATCTTCATCTATAACCAAATTCCCATCAAAATCCTCCAAGAAGGATATAAAATTATCTCATCTTTTTGAGGATGTTTTCTAATGAAATAATGAGGTTTTTGGATCTCCCTCCTTAATATTTTATTACCTATGTATAAAAAACTAGAAGATTATTCTATTTTGAAGATTAATATGGAAATCCCTTTCAAGAGATGAAATTGGTGAAATGGATGAATATGAAACTATTTGGGATGAGCGAGAATTCAGAATCATCATGATTATGTCAACAGTTTGGTAAACAATTTCTGAACGTGGAGCTGCTCCAAGAGTGTAAAACTATCATAGTGGGACTAATATTACTGTAGAAATGAAAGTAAGATTTTTTAAATGAATTTATTATAATATAATCCCAAACCTCCTATATCAACCATAATTTATGAATGAAAAAACGTGATTCTTATTTAATACACTCATGAATAGTTCACTATTAGGAGAATTAGAAAATGATTTGAAGAAATTGGAGGAATAAGAGATTTATGAAACTGATGAAAATTATTATTCCAATTATTATATCCCAAAAATGTATCATGGAACTCTAAAAGTCTTACATATTTATGATTACCCTTGAAATAAGTAAAAGGTTTTCCAAAAAACCAAAATAATAAATACATTTTCCCTATAATGGTTATCTAAAATTTCATATCATTAGATGGGTTCTAGATATACCCACAAAATTAACATCATGGTAGATAATTTAACTCACCCCCCCACCACACCAGCATGCCTAGAAAATAACCATGACCTACATAAGTTGATCTCAGGACCTCTATTTATCTCTTTGGATGGGCCTTCAAAAAATGTCACAAAAAATACATAAAGTAATTATACTAAATCTCCCCCACCTCATTGACTTGGTTCGAGGTGGAATTTCTTCTTATCCTTAATGAATATCCCCAATATCGTGGAGTCTGGAAATAACATATTTATTAACATGTGTTGGAGGATATTCCCAATGAAAATAAAATAAGAAACCAAACATTCCATAACCAATAAACACCTACATGGTGCATGTTAAAAATTAAATTCAAATAAAAAATTACATTTATATCAAAACCAACTACAAATAGTACAACATTGGAAGACTACAAAACAACCATGTACACAATAGAGGACTATAAAACCAAGAAAAATATAAGGCAAACACAACTCAATGTCTCTAACCTTTTCCATCTTCTACTCCACAAAATAGCCCAAGTATCACTAAACACCACTAGAGAAGTTTGATACTTTACCATTTCCCATGTCTTGATAAATAAAATCTTCAAAATAATCAATGTACCAATGTATGGGAGAGTATTAAACCTCATTAGGGTTTCCAAAAATTCCTTCCATACTTAGGTGACTAAGATAGAACATGTTATAAAATTTATAAAAACCAATTTTTATTAAAAAAAATTCTAAAATAGATTATATCATAATATAAACAAGTACCATTACAAATTAGTTTTCACAAAACAATATAATGTTCCCTGAAATGAAACCAAATAATACTTCAAAACCAATTAATGTGTTCCATTTTGGCATAACCAATTCATTTCCACACAACCACACATCCAAAAATAGATGAAACAACAAACCTCCCTTTAATTGTGAGTGATAAGTAATCATTTCACTAATTTGTCACTCAGTTCACCATTTTTACTGGACTACATCATGCCTATACTAATCCTAACATTTTTATGGGAGGACCTTCACACCCTTATCCATACCAATGCATATGACCATACACTACACAACCATGCCTAATCCATATAAAACCTAAGTGTGCTAAACCCATTCCAATAAGAGGTGATTTTAATTGAAAAAAGTTCCATAAAATATTTTTCAAAAATCAAACCAAAATTACTTTTAAAATCATTATTTTAGAATCAAACCACAAATCATTTTTCATAAAAATTCCACAATTTACGAAAAAACTAAAAACCATCAATAAATATGGTTCTTACCATGATTTTCATACCAATTTAGCAAAAAAATTAATTTAATAAACCAATTTGAAATCATACATTTATATTCTATATTGAGGTGTTGAGAGTGAATGAACCTACATTGGGAAACTTGAAAAAATTGGAAAATGACATGAAAACGACCAAAAATTCAGTTTGAGACTTCAAAAATCCTTCTTAGATATATTCACATAGTGAATAAAGTCAAATATAATAATATTTTGAAACAAACTTCCTTATATTTTTTCATAGTGGAAGTAGATCTAATAAACTGAGAAATAGGGAGATGTTGATCTAAGGAAAAGAATGGAAAACCATCATGAATGATGAATTACTGTGAGAATTTGTCTTCAAAGAACCAAGGGAAGCCTTTGTAATGCCTTCAGATCAATGAGATCAGCCTCTACTACGATTGGGAGGAGAAAAAATTGAGTAAAGAGAATTTTGGGAAAAAACCAAGGGAGTTAGTGATGAAAACTATTGGGATCCACAATTTTATGATCTCGCTTATAACATTATCACTAACTATGCGCCATATTCTCTATCATGGGATCCCTCACAAGGTTAGACCACACATTTAGACCAAACGTGTTCCATTCATGCCAAATTTATCTGTCCCACCCAAAATGTTTTCTCCTAGATAGTTTCACAGTTTGGAATATTGTTCCCCTTCATGTGCTCCATTCCCTTAGTCCATGTCTCATTTTTCACAATTTTCTATAGGTGATTCACGGTTTTGACAAATCATGTTAAAACTGTGAACCCTGAGAAAATCAACAAAAAATTTTAAAACATATTCTAAACCCTCCCCATTATCACCAAAACACATTGATTACATAATAATCATAAATTAAGGGTAAATTACCTGAAAGTAGGGTTGCTAAATTCTCCATAACATTTACCTTTCTATGCACAGAATGTTAAAAATGATAGATTCCTCAAAAGAGTTCAGGGGACGCTCAATAATTTCTTTCTCCTGTTCCCATGCCTCTTATAGAATATGACCATGTTTCCAAAGAACCCACACTAGACCAAATATTTTTCCACATATTATTTTCTCTTTCCTATCCACAGCACGCACTGGCATGTGCACCAATGAAGCATCTAGATCTAGTTCTACATGATCCCATCAGATCACATGGTCTGGATTAGGCTGATATATCTGTTACTGAGATACATTAAACACATTATGCACCGCACTGAACCATGGTGGGAATTACAAATGATATGACACCTCACCAACCCATTCATATATCTAAAAAGGGTTTATGTATCAAGGAGACAACTTTAAATTTTTTCCAAAATGTTGATGTACATGCCTTGAATAGATCGTCAAGAAAACATGATCACTCACTTTAACGACCCGAAATTTTGAATAAATTTTATTTTCGACTTTGTGTGTTATTTTATTTTATACTCAACAAAATTATTTCATTTAATAAAATGAGTATAATTAAAATAAGATCATTGGGTTTCGACTGTTATATGACCATTGGTCAATATAACCATTGGTCAATATAAACATTGGAAACTAAATGTTGCGATTATTGTCTATAAATACAAGTGATCTTGATTAAATAATATAGAAAGAAGATTCGATGGCCCTATTCAGTTGTCTCGGGCCGATCGAAGCCCATCTGATGGAACTCGGGAAAGAGGTAGCACCTTTGGGCTTTGCTCTAGACCAAACCCAAGCCGAACTTCTTTGTGTGATGCTTGAAAGGAATAACCTTCGCGAGAAGTTTAAGCTGATAGAAATCACTACTCGGGAAATGTTGGCCGAGCCGCCCCAAGATTCTATCACCATAGAACACCTTACTCTTAGGTCCTATACTGGTGTTATAAGGGGCTATGTAGACCGTAACTGCCATATGTAATCCTTTGATTTAAATAAAAATTATGATTTCTTCTTATGGTGAAGTTTTTGAAGTTTCAAATGTCCGGATAAATATAGTATGCATATTAATGATGAATTTTATAAAAAGGATATTTTAAAAATATTTCTGTAAACCTTAAATAATTAAAAATGTGTAATGATTTTCAAAAAATGGTCTTCGACATTTGTGTTTAGTATGAAATTTAGAGTCTAATAAGATCAATATAATTTTTGATGAATAGTAAATTATGAATAGTGATTTTACGCTTATGATTAGTAACGTGATCAAATGGATTAAGTAACCTCACTTAAGAAATTATTAATATAACCTAGGCACCTTGATTAAGTAATGCGGTTCAATAAAATAGGTAAATAACTGTTCCTGAAAGTATTGGGTAAATATTAGTTTTTTTGGGTGAATAGTGTTTTTTATTTAAAAATTAAATTTAAAATATTTAGAAAATTATTTTCATAAAATGGAGTTCATTTTTGAAATGAGAGCATCGATATTTGGTTAAGGTGAATTTTTGGGATTTTTCTAAAATAGTAGAATTTTCAGTGAATAGTGTTTTTATTTAAAAATTAAATTAAAAATATTTATAAAATTATTTTTATAAAATAGAGTTCATTTTTGAATTTAGAGCATCGATATTAGATTAAGGTGATTTTTGGGGATTTTTCTGAGAAAGTTGAATTTTCTGTGAATAGTGAAAATACAGTTTTTGAGTTTCGGGTGTTTAATGACATTATTAAGGATGTAATAATTATGAAATAATTCTAGTAGAATTATGAATAGTAATAAAAGGTATGAGGTGTCCCAAGTGGCAAATACAATGGGCAAATACCATGGGCAAGCCCATGGTTTTTCCAATACCCCCGACGAGGTGTCCTTTGGCCATTAATGACTTGTCCCCGCACTTCTCTAATAAATACCAAGACTTTCCCTCATTATTTCCATTTCCAAATCCTTTTCAAAAAAGTTCTGGTCTCCTTAACTCCAATGGAGTCCTCCCAAGTTGCCCTCAAGCCTCCCAAGGTCCCAAACATTAAGCTTTCGATGTTACTCTTCAAGGTAAGGGATCCATTCACCCTTCTTTTAAGTCATGACTTCCTTTATGTTGTGTCATATATTTTCCATCTCTTTATGTTGAGTTTATGTTATTATATGTTATTATTACTTTTCATTTTATGTCCAAATGATGAGAGACCCTTTCTTCTCTCATCAATTTGTTTTCTAAATTTTTAAGTGACGCCGTTAGGCTGCTGAATTTCTCGTAAAAGGAATCACGTCTTCTCTTTTCTTTCATGTTTCTTTTTCATGTGGTATGTATTTCAAATTTCCATAACATGTTCTTAACTCCATGTAGTTCTATATTTATTATGTATTATAAATTATTTATGAGTGGGTTAGTCTTGTACCCTCTCTTTCCAATGTTTTATAAAACCATGTTATGTAGCCGTTATGCTGCCGAAATTTCGCCTCAAAATTTCTATCTCTTTCTCTCAAGAAATTCCCTTGTTTATTTATGTGAATAACCGGACCTTTTTCGTTTCTATGGGTGTTAATAAATATATAAATATGATATATTTGATTCTGGAATGTACATAAATATATCCCTCACTCCCTTTCCATGGGTTATAAATGATATAATGATCTTATTTTTAAGAGCTTTTAAAACGTCATGATTTTGAAATGAAACTCATTTCTTTTATTCTTTATGGGTTATTTATGAAATGTTTGAATATGATCTATGTGGATCACATGTATGTAAATACATAATAAGGGTGCTCCCTGATAGCGCTTCAATGCATTGTGTAATGATTTAATCTCTAGAGATGATAAGTTTCATGATACCTTGGTGAATAACCTTGGTAATTTTTATGAAACCTTGGGGATGGACCTTGGTGATATGTTCATGAATGTCTAAATTAAATTTTCTAGCCACATATTCATGTTATGTTTCAAGTTCTCTTCCTTATGATATATCTATACTTCCATTTCTCGTATCATTATGTTGTTATTCAAGTTCCTATTGATATCACAAGTACACTGATTCCCTTGTTTAGCCTTACTAGGACTTCTGCTCACCATTTACTTTGATTTATGTCTCCAGGATATGAAAGGAAGTAATTTTACATAGGATGATTTTATGATAAAGCCTTACAAGTGGATCAGAAGAATGTTTCATGTTGTATTCAAGTTTTTTTGTTCCTGATTTCCATGACAGTAGACTTTAAAGATCCTCTGTATGTAAAATGTAATGAAAAGTTATGTATTAAAAAGGCGGGATTCGATAGTTGTTATCAAAGGACCATTGAGTTATTTATGGAAATTAGTCCATGAAAACTTTAGGATGAACCCTATAGAAAAGTTTAAATATAGTGAAAACTTCATGGTATTTTGGCGAGTATTGAGTAAGTGGTTTATCAAACAAATACATCCCTATCTGGATACGAGAAGGTAGAGGTGGCTCTGGCACAGAAGTACATAGGGGTAAAACCCAAAAACACCGCTTTGAGCTAGAATCAAACGGGAACTGGTGCATGACAACGGGCCTTTCTGCACTCTTGGATATGACACTCCCAGGGGATATTTTTGGTTAATCTCAAGATTTTTATGAATCATTATGAAGGAATTATAGAGAAATATAATTATAGAGGCGGCTCTGGCACAGATGTACATAGGGGTAAAACCCAAAAACACCGCTTTGAGCTAGAATCAAACGGGAACTGGTGCACGACAATGGGCCTTTCTACACTCTTGGATATGACACTCCCGGGGGATATGTTTGGTTAATCTCAAGATTTTTATGAATCATTATGAAGGAATTATGGAGAAATATAATTGTTTAAGCATGAATTTTTAAGACATAGAATCATTTATAGTTAAAAGATTCATAAATAAAACAAGTTTCTCACTAAGATTTTATTCTTTTATGAAATGGAGGGCTATAGAAGGAACAGTGAAAATGGTGACCACAATGGACCATGTGCTGATGACCTTCCAATGGAAGCCGGAATGGAAACATTCATGCGAATGATGAACCAAATGACTCAAGTTATGACTAATAACATGAATCATGCTGAGAGGCCGATCTCACCATGAAGGGAACAATATTATTTTGAGTCCTTTATTCACCAACGACCACCAACCATTAGTAGATTGACTAAACCATTGATTGCTAATAAATTGATCAGATTTATAGAGAATATCTTTTCTGTGCTACGTTGTTCAGAGCAAGAGAAGGTCACCCTGGTTGCCTATCGCTTAGAGGGAGAAGCTGATCAGTGGTGGTAACTAATCAAAAGCAATAGGAAAAGAGTGGAAGTTAAATCTATGGAGTGGGAAGAGTTCAAAGGGATATTTTTCAGTAAGTATTTCCCTCATTCCATGAGAACAATAATGGAGAAGGAGTTTCTCAAGCTGAAGTAGATGGAGAATGAATCTGTGGGAAGCTATGAGATGAACATCACAGGGCTTTCACGATATACCTCTAGCTTTTTCATGGATCCAAATGGTAAGGTTGATATATTCTTCGGTGTATTGATACCTCAACTACGGAAGAATCTAGCCAACCGAGATTATGATATCTACGAGGAGATCGTGCGGAGTACGATGAATGTTGAGCTAGAGTTTGGTGAGACATTGTGGTCTCCTAAATCCAACGACAAGAAGAGATTGATGAAGCCCAGCTTATGGAGGAATTTTGATCGGGGAAGAGGAGGAAAGAAAGTGAAACTTTCCACGTGTATTAAATGTGGGAAGAAGCATTCGGGGAACTACCCGATCGGGAATGGGAAGTGCTACAAGTGTGGCTGAGTTGGCCACATTGTGAGGAATTGTCATGGCGAGGTGAAACCTCAACTTCCAAACACAAAAGACAATGGGTAGATGGTGAAGGCCCTACCTTATGTCCAGTGTTTCAAGTGTGGACAATGTGGGCACTTTACCAATCACTATCCAAATCCAAGGGCAGTGTAGGGGAACCACCATCAGCCTCAGCAAAGGCCAAGGGATCAAGGCCTCTCTTTTGCTATCGCGACATCTAATGTCGATGATCCGAATGATGTGGTAGAAGGGACTATTGTTATCCTCTCAAATCTAGCAAGTACATTGTTTGATTCAGGTTCTACGCATTCCTTTATTTCCTCCAAGTTTTCAATGAATTTAGAATCAACCCCTGAATTGTTAAAAGTAGAGTTTTCAGTCAAGACTCTTGGTGGGACTATCTAAGGATCATCAGTGTTTAGAAACTTTAGTATTTAATTTAGTGAGCACAATATTATCTCAAATCTAGTGGTGATTCCCATGATGTAATTCAACATTATACTAGGGATAGAATTTCCCCCAAAGTATAATGCAAAGATCAATTACATAAGCAAGGAAATATCAGCAGTCTTGAATGGAAAACCTACATTTATCTTCCAAGGAGTGATTTCCCAACCTCAAATTTGTCTAAAAGAACCCCCAATATCCTTTTTTATGGAGTTGATCGGTGAATAAGAAGAAGGAGATAAGAGTTTGTTGATAGAAAATTTCCCCATCATCCGGGAATATGTTGATGTATTTCTGGAGGAGTTGTTGAGACCTCCCACAGAAAGAGAAGTAGAGTTCTCTACTGAACTCGTACCTGAATCTCATCTGATGTCAAAGAACCCCTATAGGATGGAAAATGTGGAGCTAGAGGAATTAAAGAAACAACTCCAAGATCTTTTTTATAATGGGTTTATCCGACCAAGTGTGTCTCCTTGGGGAGCACCAGTTCTCTTTGCGAAGAAGAAGGATGGATCGATGGAGCTATGCATTGATTGTAGAGAACTGAATGAGATCACAATGAAGAACAAATACTCTCTTAAAAAAATTGGTGACTTATTTTACCAACTTTGTGGGGATCAATTCTTCTCTAAGATTGATCTTAATTCTGGTTATCATCAATTGAGGGTTAAGAATGATGATATTCCAAAAAAATTACTTCCAATCAAGATATGGGCATTATGAGTTTTTTGTTATGCCCTTCGGACTGACTAATGAACCTGGTATTTTTATGGATCAAGAATAAGTTGATTTTGGAAACTTATGTTTTACCAAATGGATATCCGTTGTATAGGAAAATGATTTGGTTATTAAATGATAAATGTTTTTTCGGACGATGTTTTCTCTTTTGGAGTACTATATGCCTAAGGGAAATATGATACTACAGGATTTAAATTGAGGGGAAATGGTTGATTTTTTTTTAATAATTTATGTATTTATTGAGGACATATGGTGATTTGGGTTATTTCTAGAAAATGATGAACCTAGCATAGAGAATATGTGAATAGGTTAATTACACTTTAGTATGAGACTTTAACAGTAGTCGATGTTATTTGGAGATAAATGTTAAGATTTATTGGAGAAGACTATGTGATTAAATCCTTTTGAGTTTTGGGTTCAAATCTTAGTTTGGATTATTCTGATGAATTTTAAGAATGATTGTGTATTAAATGGTCTTTTTGGAACTTTGGGTACTCTTGTTAAATTTTGGAGTTTAATGGTCATATTTCTTTTTATAAATGATTTTCCTTTTTGGGTATTATATGATCTCATACTAACCATTTTATTTTAAGTTGATGAATAAGGAAAAAGAAAAAATATATTTATTCTTTTGTGGATTATGTGATTCTCTAGAAGATGATTCATGTGCTTTTGATGAGACCATGTCCTTTTGAATGCTCATTGTTTGGAGAAGATTAGTCTAGGTGGAAAATTATTAAGGGATGAAACTCTACTTGAAGGTAAGTATATTTCCTTATGTTTTTTTCGATATAGTAAATGAATTCCACAAAATTATGAAAAGGAAATTAAAACAAAAACGTTGTTGGTTTACGTTACCTAATGGGTAAACAATGACCTTTGAACACATCTTAAGTTTGTGATCTTCTTGTGGTAAATTTTTCTCCTAATTAATTTTTCTATCACTCTCCATCATAACATGACCCTTCGTTTTCTCTTCCATATCCATTTTTTCCTACATGGAATCCTAGTATGGGTTAACTCAAGTGACCTTTGTACTTGCCTTTCCTTATTTTAAAGTAATAGTTTTACTGACTCTTTTTTCCAATGTGGGACTTTCAATGAAATTTCCAAGACCAATTTTAAAATTGCGAGGATACAATTTCGTAATGGGGGAAGATTGTAACGACCCGAAATTTTGAATAAATTTTGTTTCCTAAGTTTGTGTGTTATTTTAGTTCATACTCAGCAAAACTATTTCATATAATAAAATGATTATAATTAAAATAAGACTGTTGGGTTTCGACTGTTATATGACCGTTGGGGAATATGACCGTTGGAAACTAAATGTTGCGATTATTTTCTATAAATAAAAGTGATCTTGATTAATTAATATAGAAAGAAGATTCGATGGCCCCATCCAGTAGTCTCAGGCCGATCGATTCCCATCTGACGGAACTCCAGAAAGAGGTAGGACCTTTGGGCATTTCTCTGGACCAACCCCATGACGAACTTCATCGTGTGAAGATGGAATGGAATCGCCTTTGCAAGAAGTTAAAGATGATAGAAATCACTACTCGGGGAATGTTGGCTGAGCCGCCCCATGATTATATCACCCAAGCATACCTTACTCTTAGGTCCTATGCTGGTGTTATAAGGGGCTATGTAACGAGACCGTAACTACCTTATGTAATCTTTTGATTTAAATAAAAATTGTGATTTCTTCTTATGTGGAATTTTGTGAATTTTCAAATGTCCGGATAAATATATATGCATATTATTGACGAATTTTAGAAAAAAGATATTTTAAAAATATTTATGTAAACCTTAAATAATTAAAAATGTGTAAGGATTTTCAAAAAATGGTCTTCTATATTTGTGTTTAGTATAAAATTTAGAGTCTAAAAAGATCAACATAATTTTTTATGAATAGTAAATTATGAATAGAGACTTTACACTTATGATTAGTAATGTGATCAAATGGATTAAGTAACCTCACTTAAGAAGGTATTAATATAATCTAGGAACCTTGATTAAGTAATGTGATTCAATAAAATAGGTAAATAACTGTTCCCGAAAGCATTGGTTAAGTATTAGTTTTTTCGAGTGAATAGTTTTTTTTATTTAAAAATTAACGTAAAAATATTTAGAAAATTATTTCCATATAATGGAGTTCATTTTTGAAATTAGAGCATCGATATTTGGTTAAAGTGAATTTTTGGGATTTTTCTGAAACAGTTGAATTTTCAGTGAATAGTATTTTTATTTAGATATTAAATTAAATTTATTTAGAATTTTTTTTATAAAATGGAGTTCATTTTTGAATTCAGAGCATCGATATTAGGTTAAGGCTATGTTTGGGGATTTTTCTGAGAAAGTTGAATTTTCGGGGAATAGTGAAAATACTGTTTTTGAGTTTTGGGTATTTAATGACATCATTAAGGATGTAATAATTATGCAATAATTCTGGTCGACTTATGAATAGTAATATAAGGTGTGAGGTGTCCCAAGTTTCCAATACCATGGGAAAATACCATGGGCAAGCCCATGGATTTTCCAATAGTACCGATGAGGTGTCCCTTGGCCATTATTGACTTATCCCCTCACTTCTCTTATAAATACCAAGCCTTTCCATCATTATTTTAATTTCCAAATCCTCCTAAAAGAAGTTTTTGTCTTCTTAACTCCCATGTAGTCCTCCCAATGTTCCCTCAATACTCCCAAGGTCCTGACCTTCAAAATTTTGAGGATACTCTTCATGGTGAGGGATCCTTTCTCCCTCCTTTTAAGTCATGACTTATTTTATGTTGTGTCTTATATTTTCCATCTATTTATATTGAGGATTTCTTCTTATATGATATTATTACTATAAATTTTATGTCAAAATGATGATAGACCCTTTCTTCTCTCATCAATTTTCTTTCTGAAATTTTAAGTGACGCCTTTAGGCTGCCGAATTTCTCGTAAAAGGAATCATGTCTACTCTTTACTTTCATGTTTCCTTTTCATGT
The DNA here is from genome assembly GCA_963277665.1 of Viscum album. NCBI lineage: Eukaryota > Viridiplantae > Streptophyta > Magnoliopsida > Santalales > Viscaceae > Viscum > Viscum album. The sequence goes on from OY728121.1 coordinate 1,301,951,650, forward strand.
GTTATATCATTCAAATTTCCATACCATGTTCTTATATCCATGTTGTTCTATATTTATACTTTATTATAAGTTATTTATGAGTGGGTACCTATTGTACCCTCTCTTTCCAATGTTTTCTAAAACCATGTTATATAGCCGTTATGCTGCAGAAATTTCGCCTCAAAATTTCTATCCCTTTCTCTCAAGAAATTCCCTTGTTTATTTATGTGAATACCCAGACCTATTTCGTTTCTATGGGTGTTCATAAATATATAAATATGATATATTTGATTATGTAAGGGAAATACATATAACCCTTACTACCTTTCCATGGGTTATAAATGATATAATGATCTTATTTTTAAGAGCTTTTAAAATGTCACGATTTTGAAATGAAACCCATTTATTTTATTCTCTATTGGTTATTTATGAAATGTTTGAATATGATCTATGTGTCTCACATGTAAGTAAATAAATATTAAGGGTGAACCCTAATAGTTCTCCAATGCATTGGGTAAAGATTTAATCTCTAGAGATGACAAGTTTCACGATACCTTGGTGAATATCCTTGGTAATTTTTACGACACCTTGGGGATGGACCTTGGTGATATGTTCATTAATGTCTAAATGAAATTTTGTAGCCATATATTCAAGTTATGTTTCAAGTTATTTTCATTATGATATTCCTACACTTCCATTGCTCATATCTTTATGTTTTTATTCAAGTTCTTATTGATATCACAAGTACACAGATTCCCTTGTTTACCCTTACTGGGACTTCTGCTCACCCTTTCCTTTGATATATGTCTTCAGGATATGAAAGGAAGTAATTTTACATAGGATGATCTTATGATGATTCCTTACTTGTGTAATATAAGAATGTTTTATATTGTATTAATGATTTATTGTTCCTTATTTCCAAGACAGTAGACTTTAAATATCCTCTGTATATAAAATGAAATGAAAAGTTATGTATTAAAAATGTGGGATGCCACAGTTGGTATCAAAAGATCGTTTAGTTATTTATTTAAATTAGTCCATGAAAACTTTAGGAATAACCCTATTGAAAATTTTAAATACAGGGAAAAATTCCTGGTATTTTGGTGAGTTTTGAGTAAGTGGTTTACCATAAAAATACATCCCTGTCTGGATATGAGTAGGTAGAAGCAGCTCTGACACAGATGTACATAGGGGTAAAACACATAAACACCGCTTTGATCTAGACTCGAACGAGAATTGGTTCACAAAAATGGGCCTTTCCGAACTCTTGGTTACGTCACTCTTAGGGGATATGTTTGGTTTATCGCAAGGTTTTTATGATTCATTATGAAGGAATTATAGAGAAATATAATTGTATAAGCATGAAGTTTTAAGACGTAGAATCCTTTATAGTTAAAATATTTGTAAATGAAACAAGTTTCTCACTAAGATTTTATTATTTTAGAAAATGGAGAGAAATAGGAGGAACCGTTCAAATGGTGACCGCAATGGGCCATGCGCTGACGGCCCTCCGATGGAAGCCAGAATTGAAATATTCATGCGAATGATGAACCAACTAACACATGTTATGAGATATAACTTGAATTAAGTTGAGAGGCCGATCTCACCATGAAGGGAACAACATTCTATTGAGTCCTTTATGCTCCAATGACCACCAACATTCAGTGTATCGACTAAACCATTGATTGCTAAGCAATGGATAAGCTCTATAGAGAAGATCTTTTCTTTTCTATGTTGTTCAGAGCAAGAGAAGGTCACCCTGGCTATCTATCGCTTAGAGGGAGAAGCTGATCAGTGGTGGGAATTGATCAAAAACACGAGGAAAAGAGTGTAAGTTGAATTTATGGAGTGGGAAGAGTTCATAGGGATCTTTTTTAGTAAGTATTTCCCTCGTTCCATGCGAACAAGAATGGAGAAGGAGTTTCTTGAGCTGAAGTATAAGGAGAATGAATCTGTGGGAAGCTACGAGATGAACTTCACAATGCTTTCACGATATACCTCTAACATTTTCATGGATCCAAATGGTATGGTTGATAGATTCTTCAGTGGAATGAGACCTCATCTGCGGAAGAATATTTCCAACATATATTATGATAGCTACGAGGAGATCGTGCAGAGTGCGATGAAAGTCAAGCTAGAGTTTGGTGAGACGTAGTTGTCTCATAAATACAACAACAATAAGAGATCGATGAAACCCAGCTTAGGGGGGAATTTTGATCAGGGAAGAGGAGGAAAGAAATTGAAACTTCCCACTGGTAATAAATGTGGGAAGAAGCATTCGTGGAACTGCCTACTTGGGAGTGGTAATTTCTACAAGTGTGGAAGAGATGGCCACATTGCGAGGAATTGTCATGGGGAGGTGAAACCTCAACTTCCAAACACAAATGACAAGGGGAAGATGGTGCATGCCCTACCTGATGTCCAGTGCATCAAGTGTGGAAAGTGTGGGTACTTTTTCTAATCGCTGTCCAAATCCGAGGGCAGTGGAGGAGAACCACCATCAGCCACAACAAAGGCCAAGGGATCAAGGCCGTGCTTTTGTTATCACGACAGCTGAAGTCGCTGCTCCGAATGATGTGGTAGCAGGTACTCTTGTTTTTATTTCAAAGCTAGAAAATAACTTGTTTGATTCTAGTTCCACGCATTCCATTATTTCCTCCAATATTGCACGGAATTTAGAATCAACCCCCGAATTGTTAAAAGTAGAGTTGTCAGTAACGAATCCTGGTAGGACTATCCAAGAATCGTTAGTGTTTAGAAACTCTAGTATTTAATTTAGTGAGCACAATATTATCACAAATCTATTAGTCATTCCCATGCTGGAATTCGACATTATACTAGGGATGGACTGGATCTCAAAGTATAATGCTAAGATCAATTGCAGAAGCAAGGAAATATCAGTAGTCTTGAATGGAAAACCTACAGTTAGCTTCCAAGGAGAGATACCTCAACCTAAAAGAACCCCCTATATCCTTCTTTATGGACATGATTAGTGAAGAAGAAGAAGGAGACGACAGTTTGATGATAGAAAATTTCCCCATTATCCAGGAATATGTTGATGTATTTCCGGAAGATTTGTCGGGACCTCCCCTAGAAAGAGAGGTAGAGTTATCCATTGAACTCGTACCTGGATCTCATCTGATGTCAAAGAACCCCTATATGATGGAAAATGTAGAACTAGAAGAATTAAATAATCAAGTCCAAGACCTTTCTGAGAATGGGTTTATCCAACCACGTGTGTCTCCTTGGGGAGAACCAGTTCTCTTTGAGAAGAAGAAGGATGGATTGATGCACCTATGCATTGATTATAGAGAACTGAAGGGGATAATAGTGTAGAACAAATACTCTCTTCCAATAATAGATGACTTATTTATCCAAATTCATGGGGATCAATTCTTCTCTAAGTTTGATCTTCATTATTTTTATCATCAACTGAGGGTGAAGAATGATGATATTCCAAAAAACTACCTTCCAATCAAGATATGGGCATTATGAGTTTGTTGTTATACCCTTCAAACTGACTAATGCACCTGCTATTTTTATGGATCAAGAATAAGTTGATTTTGTAAATTTATGTTTTATCAAATAGATATCCTTTTTATAGGAAAATGATTTAGTGATTAAATGAAAAAGGTTATTTTGGACGATGTTTTCTCTTTTGGAGTACCATATGCCTATGGGAAATAAAATACTAGGGGATTTAAATTGAGGAGGAATGGTTGAATTTTTTTGTAAGAATTTATGTATTTATTGTGGGAATATGGTGATTTGGGTTATTTCTAGAAAATGATGAACCTAGCATAGAGAATATGTGAATAGGCTAATTACATTTTAGTATGATACTTTAATAGCAGTCAATGTTATTTAGAGATAAATGTTAAGATTTATTGGGGAAGACTATGTGATTAAATCCTTCTGTGTTTTGGGTTCCAATCCTAGTTTGAATTATTCTGAAGAATTTTAAGAATGATTGTGTATTGAATGGTCTTTCTAGAACTTTGGGCACTCTTGTTGAATTTTGGAGTTTAATAGTCATATTTATTTTTATAAAGGATTATCCTTTTTGGGGATTATATGATCTTGTACTAACTATTTTATTTTTATTTGATGACTAAATACAAGAAAAAAAATATAGCTATTCCTTTATTGATTATGTGATTCTCTAGAAGATGAATCTTGTGCTTTTTATGAGACCCAATCCTTTTGAATGCTCATTGTTTAGAGAAGATTATTCTTCGTGGAAACTTATTAAGGGATGAAACTCTACTTGAAGGTAAATATATTTCCTTATGTTTTTATTCTATGTAGTAAATGAATTCCTCAAAATTATGGAAAGGAACGTAAAACAAAAATGTTGTTAGTTTACGTTTCCTATTGGGTAATCAATGACTGTTTAACACATCTTATGTTTGTGATCTTATTGTGGTAAATGTTTCTCCGAATCATGTTTTCTATCACTCTCCATCAGAACTTGACCCTTTGTTTTCTCTTCCATATCCATGTTTTCCTACATGGAATCCTAGTATGGGTTAACTCGGGTGACCTTAGTACTTCCCTTTGCTTCTTTTAAAGTAATAGTTTTACCTACTCTTTTTTTAGATGTGGTACTTTCAATGAAATTTCCAAGCCCAATTTTAAAATTGCTAGGTTACAATTTCTTAAAAGGGAAAGATTGTAATGACCTAATATTTTGAATAAATTTTGTTTCCTAACTTTGTGTGTTATTTTATTTTATACTTAATAAACCTATTTCATTTAATAGAATGAGTATAATTAAAATAAGACTATTGTGTTTCTACTATTATATGACCGTTGGTCAATATGACTATTGGAAACTAAATGTTGTGATTATTTTCTATAAATACAAGTGATCTTGATTAATTAATATAGAAAGAATATTCGACGACACCATCCAACAGTCTCGGTCCGATTGAAGCCCATTTGGTGAAACTCGGGAAAGAGGTAGCACCTTTGGGCTTTGCTCTGGACCAAACCCATGAAGAACTTCATCGTGTGAAGCTGGAACAGAATCGCCTTCACAAGATGTTCAAACTGATAGAAATCACTACTCGGGCAATGTTGGCCGAGCCACCCCAAAATTTTATCACCCTAGCACACCTTACTCTTAGGTCCTATGCTGGTGTTATATGGGGCTATGTAACGAGACCGTAACTGCCTTTGTGTAATCCTTTGAATTAAAAAAAAATTGTGATTTCTTCTTATGGTGAAGTTTGTGAATTTCCAAATGTCCAGATAAATATAATATGCATATTATTGATGAATTTTAGAAAAAGGATATTTTAAAAATACTTATGTAAACCTTAAATAATTTAAAATGTGTAATGATTTAAAAAAACGGTCTTCTACATTTGTGTTCAGTATGAAATTTAGAGTCTAATAAGATCAACTTAATTTTTGAGGAATATTAAATTATGAATAGTGATTTTATGCTTATGATTATTAATGTGATCAAATGGATTAAGTAACCTCACTTAAGAAAGTATTAATATAATCTAGGCACCTTGATTAAGTAATGCGATTCAATAAAATAGGTAAATAACTGTTCCAGAAATTATTTGTTAAGTATTAGTTTTTCCGGGTGAATAATGTGTTTTATTTAAAAATTAAATTAAAAATATTTAGAAAATAATTTTCCTAAAACCGATTTCATTTTTGAAATCAGGGCATCGATATTTGGATAAGGTGAATTTTTGTGATTTTTCTGAAACAGTTGAATTTTCAGTTAATAGTGTTTTTATTTAAAAATTAAATTAAAAATATTTAGAAATTTGTTTTTATAAAATGGAGTACATTTTTGAATTCAGAGAATCGAAATTAGGTTAAGGTGATTTTTGGGGATTTTTCTGAGAATGTTGAATTTTCGGTGAATAGTGAAGATACAGTTTTTGAGTTTTGGGTGTTTAATGACATCATTAAGGATGTAATAATTATGCAATAATTCTGGTCGACTTATGAATAGTACGATTAGGTATGAGGTGTCTGAAGTGGCCAATACCATGGGCAAGCCCATGGTTTTTCCAATACCACCGATGAGGTGTCCCTTGTCCATTAATGAATTGTCCCCTCACTTCTTCTATAAATACCAAGAATTTCCCTCATTCATTTCATTTCCAAATCCTCTTAAATGAAGTTATGGTCTCCTTATCTCCCAAAGAGTCCTCCCAAGGTTCTCTCAAGCCTCCCAAGGTCCCAACCTTCAAGCTTTCGAAGTTACTCTTCAAGAAAAAGGGATCCCTTCTCCCTCCTTTTAAGTAATGACTTCCTTTATGTCGTGTCTTATATTTTCCATCTCTTTATGTTGAGGGTATGTTCTTATATATTCTTATTACTTTCGATTTTATTTCCAAATGATTAGAGACCCTTTCTTCTCCCATCAATTGGTTTTCTGATTTTTTAAGTGACGTCGTTAGGCTGCCGAATTTCTCGTAAAAGGAATCACGTATTCTCTTTTCTTTCATGTTTCCTTTTCATGTGGTATGTCATTCAGGTTTCCATACCATGTTATTATATCCACGTTGTTCTATATTTATACTATATTATAAGTTATTTATGTGTGGGTTACTCTTGTACCCTCTCTTTCCAATGTTTTCTAAAACCATATTATATAGACGTCATGCTGCAGAAATTTCACCTCCAAATTTATATCACTTTATCTCAAGAAATTCCTTTGTTTATTTATGTGAATACCCAGACCTATTTATTTTCTATGGGTGTTCATAAATATATAAATATGATATATTTTATTCTGGAATGGACATACATATAACCCTCACACCCTTTCCATGGGTTATAAATGATATAATGATATTATTTTTAAGAGCTTTTAAAACATCACGATTTTTAAATGAAACCCATTTATTTTATTCTCTATGGGTTATTTATGAAATGTTTGAATATGATTTATGTGGATCCCATGTATTTAAAGACATATTAAGGGTGCACCCTGATAGTGCTTCAATGCATTGGGTAAATATTTAATCTCTAGATATGACAAGTTTCACGATACCTTGGTGAATAACCTTGGTAATTTTTATGACACCTTGGGGATGGACCTTGGTGATATGTTCATGAATGTCTAAATGAAATTATGTAGCCACATATTCAAGTTATGTTTCAAGTTATTTTCATTATGATATGCTTGTATTTACATTGCTCATATCTTTATGTTGTTATTCAAGTTCTTATTGATATCACAAGTACACTGATTCCATTGTTCACCCTTACTGGGACTTCTGCTCATCCTTTACTTTGATGTTTGTCTCCAGGATATGAAAGACAGTAATTGAACTTAGGATGATCTTATTATGAAGCTTTAAAAGTGGATTAGAAGAATGTTTTATGTTGTCTTCAAGTTTTATTGTTCCTGATTTCCAAGAAACTAGACTTTAAAGATCCTCTGTATGTAAATTGAAATGAAAAGTTATGTATTAAAAAGGCGGGATTCCATAGTTGATATCAAAGGAACGTTCAGTTATTTATAGAAATTAGGCTATAAAAACCTTAGGAAGAACCCTATAGAAAAGTTTAAATATAGAGAAAACTTCCTGGTATTTTTGTGAGTATTGAGTAAGTGGTTTATCAAAAAAATACATCCCTGTCTGGATACGAGCAGGTAGTGGTGGCTCTGGCACATATGTACACAGGGGTAAAACCCGAAAACACCGCTTTGAGCTAGACTCGAATGGGAACTGGTGCACAACAATGGGCCTTGGTGCACTCTTGGTTACGACACTCTCAGGAGATATGTTTGGTTAATCTCAAGCTTTTTATGAACCATTATGAAGAAATTACAGAGAAATATAATTGTTTAAGCATGAAATTTTAAGGCATATAATCCGTTATAGTTAAAAGATTCAAAAATGAAACAAGTTTCTCAATAAGATTATATTCTTTTAGAAAATGGCAGGCAATAAGATGAACCATTCAAATGCTGACCACAATGGACCATGCACCAAATGCCCTCTGATGGAAGCAGAAATAGAAACATTCATTCAAATGATGATCCAACTAACTCAAGTTATGAGTAATAACTTGAATCAAGCTGATAGGCTGATCTCAACATGAAGGGAACAACATTCTGTTGAGTCCTTTATGTGCCAATGAACACCAATCTTCAGTGGATTGACTGAACCATTGATTGTTGAGGAATGGATCAGCTCTATAGAGAAGATATTTACTGTTCTACATTGTTCAGAGAAAGAGAAGGTCACCCTAGCTGTCTATCGCTTAGAGGGAGAGGCTGATCAGTGGTGGGAATTGATCAAAAACACGGGGAAAAGAGTGGAACTTGAAGCTATGGATTGGGAATAGTTCTGTGGGATATTTTTCAGTAAGTATTTCCCTTGTTCCATGAGAACAATAATGGAGAAGGAGTTTCTCGAGCTGAAGTAGAAGGAGAATGAATATGTGGGAATCTATGAGATGAACTTCACAAGGCTTTCAAGATATACCTCTAGCATTTTCATGGATCCAAATGGTATGGTTGATAGATTCTTCAGTGGACTGAGACGTCATCTACAAAATAATATAGCCAACCGAGATTATGATAGATACGAGGAGATCATGTGGAGTGCGATGAAAGTCGAGATAGATTTTTGGTGAGACGTAGTGGTCTCATAAATCCAATGACAAGAAGTGATCGATGGAGCCCAGCTTAGGGAGGAACTTTGATCAGGGAAGAGGAGGAAAGCAAGTGAAACTTCCCACATGTAATAAATGTGGGAAAAAACATTTGTGGAACTACCTTCTCGGGAGGTGGAAGTGCTACATGTGTGGTAGATATGGACACATTGCGAGGAATTGTCATGGTGAGGTAAAACCTCAACTTCCAATCACAAAAAATAAGGGGAAGATAGTGCATGCCCTACTTGATGTCCAGTTATTCAAGTGTGGACAACGAGGGCACTTTTCTAATCACTGTCCAAATCTGAGGGCATGTGAGGGTAACCACCATCAGCATCAGTAAAGGACAAGGGATCACGACCATGCTTTTTCTATCGTAATAGCTGAACTCGATGCTCCGAATGATGCGGTATCAGGTACTCTTGTTATCGTCTCAAAGATAGCTAGTACTATGTTTGATTTTGGTTCTACGCATTCCTTTATTTCCTTCTAGTTTGCAAGGAATTTAGAATCAACCCCTGAATTGTTAAAAGTAGGGTTGTCAGTCAAGAATCCTGGTGGGACTATCCAAGCATCGTCATTGTTTAGAAACTCTAGTATTTACTTTAGTGAGCACAATCTTATCACAAATCTAGTAGTCGTTCCCATGATGGAATTCGACATTATACTAGGGATGGACTGGCTCTCAAAGTATAATGCTAAGATCAATTGCAAAAGAAAGGAAATATCAGTTGTCTTGAATGGAAAACCTACAGTTATCTTATAATGAGAGATATCTCAAACTCATCTTTGTCTAAAAGAACCCCTTATATCCTTCTTTATGGAGTTGATCGGTGAAGAAGAAGAAGGAGATGACAGTTTGTTGATAGAAAATGTCCCCATCATCCAGGAATATGTTGATGTATTTCCGGAGGAGTTGTCGGGACCTCCACTAGAAAGTGAGGTAGATTTCTCCATTTAACTCTTACATGGATCTCATCTGATGTCAAATACCCCCTATATAATGGAAAATGTGGAGATAGAGGAATTAAAGAAACAACTCCAAGATCTTTTTGAGAATGGGTTTGTCTGAACAAGTGTGTCTCCTTGGGGAGAACCAGTTCTCTTTGCGAAGAAGAAGGATGGATTGATGCAGCAATGCATTGATTATATAGAACTAAATGGGATCATATTGAAGGAAACATACTCTTTTCCAACAATTGATGACTTATTTGACCAACTTCATGGGGCTCAATTCTTCTCTAAGATTGATCATCATTATGGTTATCATCAATTGAGGGTGAATAATGATGATATTCCAAAAAATTTCCTTCCAATCAAGATATGGGCATTATGATTTTTTTGTTATGCCCGTTGGACTGACTAATGCACCTAATATTTTTATGGATCAAGAATAAGTTGATTTTTGAAACTTATGTTTTATCAAATGGATATCCTTTGTATAAGAAAATGATTTAGTGATTAAATTATAACGGTTATTTTGGATGATGTTTTCTCTTTTGGAGTACTATATGCCGAAGAGAAATAAAATACTATAAAACTTAAATTGAGGAGGAATGTTTGAATTTTTTTATAAGAATTTATGTGTTTATTGTGGACATATGGTGATTTCGGTTATTTCTAGAAAATGATGAAACTAGCATAGAGAATATGTGAATAGGTTAATTACACTTTAGTATGAGACTTTAATAGTAGTCTATGTTATTTGGAGATAAATGTTAAGATTTATTGGGGAAGATTATGTGATTAAATCCTTCTGAGTTTTGGGTTCCAATCTTACTTTGGATTATTCTGAAATTTTTTAAGGATGATTGTGTATTGAATAGTCTTTCTTGAACTTTGGGTACTCCTATTGAATTTTGGAGTTTAATAGTCATATTTCTTTTTATAAAGGATTATCCTTTTTGGGGATTATATGATCTTGTACTAACCATTTTAGTTTTAGTTGGTGACTAGAGACAAGGAAAAAATATAGTTATTCTTTGGTGGATTATGTGATTCTCTAGAAGATGATTCTTGTGCTTTTGATGAGACCAAGTCCTTTTGAATTCTCATTTTTTGGAGAAGATTAGTCTTGGTGGAAACTTATCAAGGGATGAAACTCTACTTGAAGGTAAGTATATTTCCTTATGTTTTTATTCTATGTAGTAAATGAATTCCTTAAAATTATGAAAAGGAATGTAAAATAAAAACATTGTTGGTTTACGTTTCCTACTGGGTAATCAAAGACCGTTTAACACATCTTATGTTTGTGATCTTCTTGGTGTAAATTTTTCTCCTAATCATGTTTTCTATCACTCTCCATCAGAACTTGGCCCTTTTTTTCTATTACATATCCATGTTTTCCAACATGGAAACCTAGTATGGGTTAACTCGGGTGACCTTTGTACATCCCTTTCCTTATTTTAAAGTAATAGTTTTACTAACTCTTTTTTCCAATGTGGGTCTTTCAACGAAATTTCCATGCCCAATTTTAAAATTGTGAGGACGTAATTTTTTAAGGGAAGAAGATTGTAGCGACCCGAAATTTTGAATAAATTTTGTTTCCTAACTTTGTGTGTTATTTTATTTTATACACAACAAAACTATTTCATTTAATAAAATGAGTATAATTAAAATAATACCATTGGGTTTTGATTTTTATATGACCGTTGGTCAATATGACAATTGGAAACTAAATGTTGCGATTATTGTCTATAAATACAAGTGATCATGATTAATTAATATAGAAAGAAGATTCGATGGCCCTATCCAGTAGTCTCGGGCCGATCGAAGCCCATCTGACAGAACTCAGGAAAAAGGTAGCACCTTTGGGCTTTGCTCTTGACCAAACCCAAGCCAAACTTCATCGTGTGAAGCTGGAATGGAATCGCCTTCAGAAGAAGTTCAAGCTGATAGAAATCACTACTTGGGAAATGATGGCTGAGCCGCCCCAAGATTCTATCACCATAGAAAACCATACTCTTAGGTCCTATACTAGTGTTATAAGGGGCTATGTAACGAGACCGTAACTTTCTTGTGTAATCCTTTGATTCAAATAAAACTTGTGATTTCTTATTATGGTGAATTTTGTGAATTTTCAAATGTCTGGATAAATATAGTATGCATATTACTGACGAATTTCAGAAAAAGGATATTTTAAAAATATTTATATAAACCTTAAATAAATAAAAATGTTTAATGATTTAAAAAAAAAGGTCTTCTACATTTGTGTTCAGTATCAAGTTTAGAGTCTAATAAGATCTACATAATTTTTGATGAATAGTGATTTTACGCTTATGATTAGTAATGTGATCAAATGGATTAAGGTGAATTTTTGGGATTTTTCTGAAACAATTTAATTTTTAGTGAATAATGTTTTTATTTAAAATTTAAATTAAAAATATTTAGAAAATTAGTTTTATAAAATGGAGTTCATTTTTGAATTCAGAGCATCAATATTAGATTAAGGTGATTTTTGGGGATTTTTCTGAGAAAGTTGAATTTTTGGTGAATAGTGAAACTACAGTTTTTGAGTATCAGGTGTTTAATGACATCATTAAGGGTGTAATAATTATACAATAATTATGGTCTACTTATTAATAGTAAGATAATGTATGAGGTGTCCCATGTTGCCAATACCATGTGAATATACCATGGGCAAGCCCATGGTTTTGCCAATACCACCGATGAGGTGTCCCTTCGCCATTAATGACTTGTCCCCTCACTTCTCTTATAAATACCAAGAATTTCCCTCATTATTTTCATTTAAAAATTCCCCTCAACCAAGTTATGGTCTCCTTACCTCCAAAGGAGTCCTCCCAAGGTTCCCTCATGCCTCCCAAGGTCCCGACCTTCATGCTTTCGATGTTACTCTATAAGGTAAGAGATCCTTTCACCCTCCTTTTAAGTCATGACTTCTTTTATACTGAGTCTTATATTTTCCATCTATTTATGTAGAGGGTAAGTACTTATATGTTATAATTACTTTACATTTTATGTCCAAATTATGATAGACCCTTTATTCTCTCATAAATTAGTTTTCTGAATTTTTATGTGACACCGTTTGGCTGCCGAATTTCTCGTAAAAGGAATCACATCTTCTCTTTTCTTTCATGTTCCTTTTCATGTGGTATTTCATTCAAATTTCCCTACCATTTTCTTATATACATGTTGTTATACATTTATACTATATTATAAGTTATTTATTAGTGTTTTACTCTTGTACCCTCTCTTTCCAATGTTTTCTAAAACCATGTTATATAGACGTTATGCTACAGAAATTTCGCCTCAAAATTTCTATCTATTTCTCTCAAGAAATTCCCTTGTTTATTAATGTAAATACCCAGACCTATTTCGTTTCTATGGGTGTTCATAAATATATAAATTTGATATATTTTATTCTATAATGGACATACAAATAACCCTCACTCCCTTTCCCTGGGTTATAAAAGATATAGTGATATTATTTTTAAGAGCTTTTAAAATATCACGATTTTGAAATGAAACCCATTTCTTTTATTCTCCATGGGTTATTTATGAAATGTTTTAATATTATATATGTGGATCACATGTAATTAAAGACATATTAAGGGTGAGCCATGATAGTGCTCCAATGCATTGGGTAAAGATTTAATCCCTAGAGATGACAAGTTTCACGATACCTTGGTGAATAGCCTTGGTAATTTTTATGACACCTTGGGGATGAACCTTAGTCATATGTTCATGAATGTCTAAATGAAATTTTGTAGACACAAATTCAAGTAATGTTTCAAGTTATTTTTATTATGATATTCTTATAATTCCATTTCTCATATGTTTATGTTGTTATTCAAGTTCTTGTGGATATCACAAGTACACTGATTCCCTTGTTTACCCTTACTGGGCCTTCTGCTCACCCTTTCCTTTGATGTATGTCTCCAGGATATGAAAGGTAGTAATTGTACTTAGGATGATCTTATTATGAATCCATACAAGTGGATTAGAATAATGTTTTATGTTGTATTGAAGTTTTATTATTCCTAATTTCCAAGACACTAGACTTTAAAGATCCTCTGTATGTAAAATGTAATGAAAAGTTATGTATTAAAAAGGTGGGATGCCACTCTCACCTTGAAAGAAAATGGCCATCAACGATGATCCACATAAGATTTATAAGGACTATTATCCATATCCATATATTTTCTGATCAACTGAATATAAACCATTGATTCTTGGATAAGGCATGTCCCAACAAGTGAAGTCTCACCTATTTCCACCAAACAAAGTAGAGAATGAAAAAGATTCCCATAAAATGATTCAAAAGGACCTATATGTATAAAATCATGATAACTATTGTTATACAATTTCAGCAACAACTATTCATGATCTTCCCATGAGGCACCAAAATCCACTATGAAATAACACCACAAATCTTCCAACATTTGTATCATTATTTCATAATTTCCATTAGTATGAGGATGATACCCCATGATCATAGTCAACGATTCCCAAGGGATTTATACAATGATTTCCAGAAATTGGATATAAACCTTGAAACTTTATGGGATATGATTGAAATTGGTATTCCATGCCTCTTTACCGCTTCATAAGTACATTTTTTTACAAGTCCTACACCGTATGGGATTCACGAATTGGGTTGAAATGAGATAACTTTGTGTGAAGATACACTATCACCCATATGGAATTGTGTCTTTAAACTATTCTAGGGAGACCTGTTACAAAATCCATATCAATATGTTATCATTTCCCCAATGTAATAGGAAAATACTACAAAATACCTAATGGTCATTTATGATCTACCATAACCCACTCACATACTACGCATCTCAAAACAAAATCATCTACCTTAATTTTCATACTGAACCAAATTTTTTTTTCTTTCAAGGCCTTATAAAATTTTTTTAATCTAAGATGAATATCCCTTATCTAATGGTGGTAATGATGAATAATTTTTTTTTGAAAATCCATATGTACAACCATATGATTTCTAAACCATGACACTGATCCTTCGTCCACCTTCCATCCCTCAATGGTCTCCCCATAATTGGGTTTTGAACTCATCGCCACACATTATAAATCTGATTTCTAATCCTCATTAAAATTATTTTCCAAATTAGTAACAAAAAAAATTGAAATAAAACCACTACATCACCTCAGTCTTCACACTCTAAATTTGTATCATCTAAGATCAACATTAACTACCACTCATCAAAAGATTCTTTTTTCAATTGAGAATATTAATTTTTTTCATATTCCACCTTCCACTGAATTTCCTTTTCCCAATTTATAAATCAAGTTAAATTAAAATATTTGGATATAATCCATATATATTCCTTGTCTTAGGTTCTAATTATTTTGTGATAAAATACACTTCATGCTCTTATGATCCTTAAACATAGAAAATATCTCACCATAGAGGTAATGAGTTCAAGTGATCAATGCATGAATAATTGAAGCTAACTCCAAATAATGTGTTGGGTAGTTATTCTCATGAACTCATAAATAACTTTATCTATAATAAACAACATGGTCTCCTTGGATGAGAACACACCACAACCCAAATCTTGAACCATCACAGTACATAATATTTCCTTGTCCTAATTTTGGAAAAATAAAAATTGGTGTGGTTGTAAGGAAAACCTTTTTTTTTGAAAATAATTTTGTAATTACTCATACCATTGGAATTTAACATTCATATTTTTTAATGCTATCATAGGTGAAGATAGTCATGGGATTTCATGAGTGAAGCGTCACTAGTAACTAGCTAGACCAAAGAAATCATTACACCTGGAAAACATTCTTTAGCTATTTCAAAGATCTAACAACCTCAATCATTTATGGATTAATAGAAACCAATATTTATAAAATTATATGTCCATGTAAATGTATCTATTGTATCCAAAAATAAAACTTTGAATGTTTTCCATATAGATGACGATCCCTCATGATTCCAAACACAGTCACGAAGGGTTACTCATGCTCAGTCCTTATCCTTGAATATACCAACATTTCATCCATAGACTCCACCATAATTGAATCTAGGTATCACTAAAATATCTAATTCAACAGTTATATAAAGATATATGGTGCATTTATAAGACCAAAAGGTATTAAGAAAAATTTTTAATGGCCATATATACTTCTGAAAGCTGTATTTGGAATATCCACCTTCTTAACAAACAATTGGTGATATATTGATAACAATTCAATTTTGGAAAACCATTGATCTCCCCTAAATTGATCAAATAGATCATCTACATGTGTACTTGGATACCAATTCATTATCTTAACCTTTTTAGGCTTATAATAATCCACACAAAGATAAATAGTTCTATCCACATTTTCAAAAAACAAGATCAGTGCTATCCACTGATATGTGATTAGATGAATGATCCAATTTCATTCCATCTCCTATTAATACACTTTTATCTCCCTTAATTTTGTTGGTGTCATTTGATAATATGGTAGGGAAATGTGACCGATTCCCAAAAGGACACCAATCACAAACTCTACTTCTCTAGTAGGTGGAATCCCATATCGGTAAACACATATGGAAACAGATAAACCACTACTGGGAAAATTTTATTCTTGATATTTTACATTGATTCCAAAGACAATGCTACCAATTGGTGTGAGATCTTTCCAACTAGTAGTGAAAACAAACTTGTTTCACCCATATTTACATTCTGATCTCCATGAAAGTTATGATCAACTCCATATTAAGTTTTAAAACTGATTGTTAATGTATAAAAGTCAATGTGAGCCTTTAATATCGTAATATAATCCATACCCAAATTTATATCATATAAATTTATCTCAAGCATAGAGAAATTCCATTTTAGCTCGCCTCCATAAACAATTATTGTACATGATATAGGCACAATGGATCAACATTCTATTTGAC
This sequence comes from Viscum album, assembly GCA_963277665.1. NCBI lineage: Eukaryota > Viridiplantae > Streptophyta > Magnoliopsida > Santalales > Viscaceae > Viscum > Viscum album. Next base: position 1,301,968,157 of record OY728121.1, read on the forward strand.
CAAGAGGAATTTAATGTTTAATGTCATAAGGTATCAACTCAAATATTATACAAAACAAATGAACAATTTAAGAAGAAATATAAGAGTGTTAGGGACACATTTCAAACAAAGCTTTCATAATGGTAGAATTAAAAATAATCTTACCTCGCACTATAGATAGTCTAGACTTATCATCCATAATAACATGATCACCTGCATATAATTGCTTTCTCCCCACAATTTATTCTATATTTATCTATAGATATTTCAATTTTTGAGAAGTAATGGTATTCTAAGAATCACCATGGCCAACTCTATTCTGCTGATGATAGGTATTGTGGTTCCCTCACCCTGTCAAAGCATACAATTCATGTGGCACAAGAGATGGGTCCTGAACACTTGAAATTGGAGTACTGTGACAATAACAATGAAGATTACCCCATTTGATTAGATTTGTCACATGATCTAGGTTTGGGAGTACCTATCGCTTTATGTGGTCAAGAGAACCACATTAGAAACGTCCATGTTTTCCCTTGGGTCTAGAAGGAAGGTTTAATGATCAAACCCCTTGATTTAGATTCATTCTCCCACATTGGAAATAGGTGTCCCTCTTTCACTTTCTCCTAGAATTATAGTTCCCACTATTTACCATTGGTGTCAACATGCTTACTCCTCCCATGGATCCTAAGATGTCTCTATATACTAATATCTATCTGTTAACCATCTTAGTATATTTTTTAATACAGAGCACAACAATCATCGAGTGAATCTCTTATCTCATCCCCAATTCAAGGATGTGTTCCTTTAAGGAAACAATAGAAGAAACCTCAGGTGAAAAGAACTCTAAATTCATGAATTTAGCTACATACACCATGACATAAATATATACTTATTTTAGTTAATGATGTCCATTATTCATTGAATTTTGAACGTATGAGGATAGAATTGTTTATTGAATAATTCTTCAAAATCTACCCATGAAAGGCCTTGGGTTAATTTAGCTTATATGGCTAAATCCCACCACTGGTGTAAAATATACAATAGAATATACATTTCAAGATTAAAATTCATCTATGATAGTGTTCTAATGAAATAGAATATATGATTCATCCTATCTAGCCACACCTCTACCTATTCTGGTTCTGAATCACCCTGAACTATGGGTTGATTCAACTTCTGGAACCTTATGGAAATATCTGCATACCTTGGCTCATCCCTCCTATTCCCTCTATACAAAACTTGAAATTCTTGGACAATACTCTAAAATAGATGTGGTTTCACTGGTGGATCAGGTGAAACTACATTCTCGACATCTTCTTATAGATGATTTCTATGATGCCTACTAAGTTTCATTTTTAAGAAACACAAAAAATGTCATAAGTCTCAATATCTAGATATTTAAGGCTTTTAAATTTCAAATTCTATCACATCTTAACTATAAAATAGTTCTGTCTAAATATTCAATATTTTCCACATTCAACAAATTTTGAAAAAAAAATACTTTCTTTTTAGAATCAAAACTTATCATAAATACCACAATAATTCAATTTTTCAAAATATCACATTTTAAAACAAATTTATAGTCTTATAAAAATTAATACTTTTGTAAAAAATCATATGTAATTGTTAAAAATGAAATATTCACTCCAAGCAGGATGTCATTTCTATAATTCTTATCATGCTCATATCATTGGATAAACCCAGGACAATGAGATTCCAAATCCTATAAGTGTATCTAAAACTCTTATATACCCAAATTCTCTATAACATGAAGTTAAAAAAAAGTTTTAGCTATGTCTTTTTAGGTTCTAAATTTCATATTCCAACAATCCTACTCCTTTACAACAAATCGACACATAGAATAAACTATAATTAATTGTTAACTCGAAGACCGACAATAAATACAATGTAAAAGAACACTTGTTCCAGAAAGATATTCAGAAGGACTAAACTGATACAACTTGTAGCAACCATCACCTCCTCATTAGCTTGAGTGGATGCAAAATTTCTACTTGACCTTAAGAGATATAACCAAGATGCAAAAGAATGGAAATAAATGGAAACAGATTCATTAACAGTTGGGGGATAAATTTACCTAAAAATATAAAACAACAACAAAAATTTCTACAACCAATAAATCACTACAAGATGCATGATAAGGATGAAAGACAACTCAAACATTACATTTATATCAAAACCAACTACTAATAATACCATAGTTAAAAACTAAAAACAAACAAGTGCACATTGAAATACTACAAAACCAATAATACACAAAGAAAATAACAACTCCATTGCTCCATCCTAGTCCATACCCCACTACACAAAATAGCCCAAGAATCAGTAAAAATCACTAGATAAGTTTGATACTTTACCTTTCCCAATATATCGATAATAAATATCTACAAAAGAAACAAATTTACAAAGTAGGGTTGTGTAATCAAACTCAGTAGGCTTTCCCCAAATGACAACCCTACTTAGACCACTAGGATAGAACATGTTAGAACATTAATTTAATATTTTTTATATAAAACTATTTCTAAAATAGTTTATATCAAAATATAAAAAAGTTCCATAACAAAGTATTTTGAAAAAACAACTTCCAATACCAGTGAAATAAACCAAACAATACAACAAAACTATTTAACAAGTTCTATTTTGGAATAACCCATTACTTTACACACAACCACACATCAAAACAAGCATGAAAACAGATACCTCCATATACTCATGAGTGGTGAGCCATCCTTTCACGAATACATCACTTAGTGAACCATTTTGATGGGAGTACTTCATTTCCATATTCATCCCACCCTTTTTATTAGGGAACATCATTCCCTTTTCGATCCCAATTCACATGAACACATGCCACACAACAATGCCAAACCCCATCAAATATAGAGTGTGATGAACCTATTAAAATTAGACTACAATTTTATTAAAAACCATTTCATAAAATTGTTTATTAAAATAAAACCAAAGAGCCTCTTTCTATTCCACATTTTAAAATCAAACCACAAATAAGTTTGCATAATAATTCCACAATTTCCTCAAAAACAACAAATCATCACTAAAGAGGGTTTATAAAATGATTTACACACCAATTTCTCAAAAAAAATATAACAAAACAAATAATTTGATATCAAGTATAAATATACCAAATATAAGAGTTGATAGTCAAGAAACCTAATTCTGGAAACATGTAAAAAATGTAAAATTGCACGAAAACTACCAAACAATCAGATTGAAACTCCAAAAACCCACTTTATATCTCTTCACAGAGAATAAAAAAGGCCTAATATAACCATATCTATAATCAAAATCAATATATATATCCAAAAAATAAGTCAATATAAGAAACCAATAGAAAGGGAAGTGTATCTAAAGAAAACTAGGGAAAATCACCAAGAATGACGACTTACCATGAGAATCCAGCTTCAACACACCAACAAAAGACTTTTGATTTCCTATAAATTGATGTTAGAAGCTTATAATACATTTGGGATGAGAAATAATTCATTTAGGGACGTTTTGGGCCAAAAACAAGGGATATATAGATGAAAACAAATGATATCCATAGTTTTAGGATTTCACTTTTAGCCAGTGCATTGTTAGTTTCTAGGTTAGAAAAATTGTGTGCTAACCATGCAATATTTTCTATCTCAAAAGAGGCCTTGTATGATTTCCCTACATGGTTAGACAAGAAATTAACCAACCATGGAAAACTTCTCTATCAAACTCTACATGGTTTCTCATATATGGCCGCACATTTTGGAAAACCCATGACCCAACCCATGAACCTTCCTCTTAGCCCCTATCACATTGTGAACAATTTTATATTGGTGTTTCAAGGTTTCTAGAAGTCATGATCAAAAGGTTCAGCCTAATAAAATCCAAAAAAAAAAATGATTCAATAATCTTATATATTCCTCCCAATCACTTCAGATACTTAAAATTCATAAATAAAGGGTTAATTACCTGAAACCAGGTGTGCTAAACTTTACCACTTGGAAAATTTCAACCACAATGGGATTATTTGAGAATTTATTAATGTTCAATTCAAAAATGAATTTCCATAAGAGAAAAATACCACTAGCATGACCAATATCCTAAATGATAAGGAGTTATCAAAACCATCATTAAAAAAATATCATGATTATCAATCACAATTTTGGACATAAAAACTATATCAGGGTGATATATAAAGATCCGGTTACAAAGTTTTTGAAGAGTATAGCGGTTTCTAGACCTCATATAGTTCCAAAATAAGGGTTTCATGGATGTAGGTAGGGTTGGAATGCATCAACCTTTTCCTACTCTATGATAAGTGATATATGTTCAATAATAGTTTTCAATTTTTTGTATCATTTGTATTTTATGAACTCAATGAATATAATAATAACCATTTCCTATGAATTGTTTCTTAATTTGGTTCAACAGTAAATGATTTTTATTTCCACTTACAATTTTTTTCATAGAAAAGTCTATAATTTTATATCAGTGAACCAGAATAAAATATCTCTACTTCATTATACCCTTTAATCATTTCCAATTTATTTAATGGATGGATGTTGTGAATACTTCATATATAAGTGATTAAGACTTATAATAAGTGTTGAATTTAGAAATATCACTCTTAGAGGTTGTGAATTTTTAATTAAAATATTATAATTTCCTTTCCTATATGATAATGAATTGTTTTAAGGTATAGATCTTAAAGTTAAAAGGAATATAGAAAACCAAAAATCCACTGGTGATTTTTCATTACAATTTCCCCATTTATTTAATATTTTCTCAGCGAATTAATGGTTCACCACCTTATAAATTTTTCATATAGAAAATAAATCTCACATAAATTTTTTTTGTATGCACTTCATATCCATTTCCACTACCTTGCAATAAAAAATTATAATATATCATTCATATCTTAGTGACATTCCCTAAATAGAAGATCAATTTTCCCTTAGAATCTATCACTATTGATGGGTATTTTTTCACAATATGACCCAAGATTCCATTGAAAAAAAAGTATGGTAGCCTCTCATTTCAAAATCAAATCCATCATTAAGAAAATCCCATTTTAAAATTGATACCTTGGGCCAATAGATGGTTTACATCAATGCATGTGTTTATCCTAGAAAAAAATCCCTAGTTAGTAGGATTTGAAATATAAAACTCTATAAATGACAAAAATACTATTTCTCATTTCTTCCATCACATAAGGGTGTTGTTTTTCCATTCGGATACCCTATACTAAATTCTAGAATGGTTATTTAGGAAATGATATGTAATCCAACAATCCCTCTTCTAGTGATTCCATAAGAATGAAATATCTATTATCAAAATTCAATAGATGTCCATCCAGGACTCATTTCTTATCACTCAACTGAAAATTTGAATGGCATGAATCAATTATCATACATCTTGAATCACAACACGGTATTTAAAATTCTAAATATTTAAAAGATTATTTTTCATGGACCCATATTAATGTTCTCATCCCCAATCACCAATACAAATCACATTTAAAAGAGTATGTATGTCACATCACATTACACATTTATGTGTTATTTGTTTCTACATATAAAAAATTAAAAGATGATATTCTCATTTTCATAGTTTGGATCATTCACAAAAAAAATTTCTTTTAGAAATGTATTTATAAAAGCATACATTGGGTAATTACACAAACATCATATTTAAAATCAGCATGAAAATAATTTTCATCAGTCACAAATTAATCAACAATCATTTTCTTAAATTTTCATGATATTTGATGCTCATTTACTCAGTTTTCATTAATTAATCCACATTATTATGTAATTTTTTTTTACAATCAGTAATAGAAAAATACATTTTCACATCGATTTTATAATCTTTAACATTGGTTTATAATTTAGGTCATTTTGGGTGATATAGTAAACATATTTTTAATTCCTATTTTAATAAAAAAAATTAAGAACATTTATAATGTCATTTAATATGAAAATGGATATGTAGAAAATTCTCACATCGATGCATCAAATAACCAACATGATAAATTATATTTAACAAATTTTATTTGGAGAATTGAAATGAAATATATGATTTATTTTTTTCTTTTTTTAAATAATATATAACCATGCACAACTAATTTATAGAATAAACACTAACAAAAATAATTATTAAAAAATGCATATCCTTATCATTATTTAAAAATAGTTCCTTATTATAATAAAATTAGTTATAAAGTATAGAATTTAATGAAATAATAATCCACAATAAAATAATTATAATAATCATAAGTTGTTTTAAATAATGAAAAAAATTACAGCAGAATAAAATTAAAGATTTCATGGATTCTGACTCTATAAATGGATTTTATATCAAATCATCATGTTAACAAATTTCTTCAAAATTATCGAAAATTTCAAATTAATATATAAAAAGTTCTTAAATTGATATTTCTTCCACAATTTTTCTCAGTTTAGATTCATCCTATATAAAAAATAGTCAAAATTTTAGATAATTATATGCTATGGTTTGAAGTATTCAGTCAAAATTTAGAATACATGAATGATGAATGTCAAACATTAAAATAGGAAATGTGCTCATAATGGATGGAAAATAATAATTTAGGGGGAAATGTGAAAGGAGTGTTGGAATCATATTGAGGACCCAACTACAATTGACATACATCTAAATGAATATTTTTTATTTTCTAACACAATCCACTTTCTAGGTAGGGTTAAGTGGGAACTATGCTCATTGAACTATATAAAAAACTACAAAACCACCACCATGACCACAAATATAACAAAACATACTCTAAATATGGATTTAAAATTTCGACCAAAATGTATATACATAATACATAATTTTTCATGAACAAACCTTACATATCATAATAAATCATAGCCTTGAAAAAATTTATTTAGTGACTTTGTAAATTAGATTCATAAAAACATCTTCTACAACACCATATACATTTCTCTATATTCACATGTCACTTGACCATACTATAAACATATCATACATTATGCACTTCTTTAAAATCATAGAAATGAAAAAAAATATTGTTTGAGATCAAACTCTTATTAATGTTTGGAAATAATATATATCAATAAAAGTTCATAATTTTATGGTCCCTAATTGAGATCCCCTCAACAGTGTTCGGAATAGATATTATTACCTGACATTTGGAATGCCTACTTGTATTTCAGAGGTTTCTGACTAGAAGTGAAGTTTATAGTTACCCCATGGGGAGAATATACCCTTATATTATACTAAATAAAACATTATAAATGACCAATCAAATTATATAATTATATTTAGAGTATATATAATCAAACATCAAATAATCATACAATAAGAAATTTAATTTGATCATACAATCATATACACCAACTAATCACCCACCGAACTCATCACACATAAAAAAACCAAATGAATAAATAAAACAATAAAAATAGGATTTATACCATCCTCAACCCTCAACTCATCCATTTACTAAATCCATCTATATATTTATATTAATTATCCAATATATGCCATATTCCCTACCTAAACCTATAAATATTGAGGTTTTGTTGGGTACCATTGAGCAATGGATGCCCAAAAATGTGTGAGTAAAAATTAGCATGACACTACCTACAATATCTTTAACATATCCCAAAGATTAGTGTCTGAACACATAATATTCTAATAATATTAATAAAAAAATAATTATAATTCTACCATTGATCACATAGTTTTGATTTGATACCTAGGTTCGATCAATCTTTCTTTGGCCAGTGTTGTATGTCTTTGACCATGTGAAATAATTGTTCTAGGGGTGGTGAAAATGTCTGACCATAATATCATCATATCTACTTAATATTACTTCGGGTGGAGGATTGAAATTCACAAATTATACCATATATACATATCAAGTATATACAATCACTTTGGGGAGTAATTAATACCACTTGGATCATATCATAGGTACATATAAATATTATACAGTTAGTTAGGGGGAACTCCATCCTACTAAAATAATGTCATATATAATTTTTATATGGGGTTACTTTTACATTGTGTCCATATCACATATAAAAATAACAACATGGGGTAGTTTTTCCCTCCCATCCATCTCATTTATTTCATTACATAGTTATTAAAGGGGGTGGTTGAAAATGAATCTCCCTAGACCATCTCATTAACATCATAACATCGAGGTAAAGTGAATCCCTCCTACAATGTTTCATTAAGTGGAATAGTGACAACCACACATAATCTCATATATTATATTAGATGGAGTGGTAAAAACAATCATACTATAATATCTCATAACATGATAATATGGGTTAGCCTTTTCATAAACTATTCACACATAACAATGGTTGTCTTATCAAGAACATGACCTATAAACACAACTATATTTGTACTAGTCTAAAGCATGTATAACCACATAGTACTTCCACACTTAGGATTAAATGTAATATTTGGAACCCACTGTGGTCCCCTATGTCAAAAATAGCCTAGAAAACCAACCAAGGTTCCTTTATTTGATTCTCGACTGTAGGGACAAAGAAGAATCTAAAAGAGAATATCATTCCTCAATATTACCATAATTTTTTATGGCCTCACTAGCCTCATAAGAATATCCACACTGATATCACTATAGAGAGATGACATAATTCTAATCTCATATCTCAAGTCATTGGTCTATCCTATCATTCCCAACCAACATATAATACTTACAAAGGGATTGCAACCTAAATTCTCTTACATTAATGCATAAGGAACTCTCACTTGATTCTATAATCGACACACCCAAAGTATATAAGGAATATTATGGTTCCTTGTTGTATGTGCCTAGGTAAATAATAGTTAATCACCAATCTCCCATAAAAATAAGAGTCTAAATGTACCTGCATTGAGACCCACTATATCCCTTCCCTTCTTCTATACCCTTCATGGGTTCATATACCACATGGTATAGAGTTATGTTTAAGTCCTCAACCATTGGTGGATGAGGAAACTACTAGTACTCAGGTGTACATAATGGCCCAATTCCAATGCATTTATTTCATATGAGTTTAAATGGGGTGTTTAATTTTAAATAAATGTATAATGAAATAGAAGTGTAAATATTTCACATAACCTTCTACATAAAACACATATACCTAGGTAGATGTTAAATGGATCAATAACCCAATTCCTAGAGTTATTCCTTTTAACATAAGATTATCCACCCTCTTCGATGATATTCTGTTCCTGTATAGACACCATCCATCCCCAAGAGTCCATTATACACCAACACATCACCCAAATTAAATATAAAAAATTTATTATTAATCAACACAATATTATATTATAAATTACAGGTTTAATATTTCAGGAATAATCAATAATAAATCACCAAGAGATTTTATAAGGTAAAATCATTGAGAAAAGGGGTGTTCACCACTATCAACATCAATCTAGACCATAAAAATATAAAATAATCAATTTATTCTTTAATTTAATCGTTTTATTACACCTAAAATTCTAGAAATTCCTAAATAATTGGGGGAATACTAATACCTCTTTTAATTCACACAAAACCGAACGTGGTCATCAACCTAGGATGTACTTTAAATGGGATGAGAAAATTACCTTTGTTAATAAGGTGACTCCACTATGCTTTGGTGGAATGAACACTCAATCCCTTGATGGGTACTAAAATAATTAGAGATAAACATTGAATGTAACCAAGAAAGAATCCATAAAAATTGTTAATTTTACATATAAAAAGCTCCTAGATTAAATGGAATGTAATCTATTAGGGAATGAGGGATAAACAATATTTTAAGAGAATGGGATCATAAGGGGCATGATAGTGGAATTGATTGTACTTTATAGAAGAAAGAACACACCATTATATTTCAAAACACTTAAAATTCATTTTTTATTTAAATTAATATATTTTTCTTAGACAAACCCCGTGTTTTTATGGTTTATTGAACTATACGTATGATTCCCCATAAAAAACTCCATAATTAATATATATAGGCCATGGATAATATTTTTAAGTGAATGTATATTTTTTCCATATTGTAAAATCAATACATATTAAAAATTAAATATGCACGGTTTTTTCACTTAGAAAATACCTCTTGTGTAATATAATTTTATATAATGTAACACTTAAATTCTCTACGTAATGATTTTACCATTGAAAAAAATACATAAGTAACTTATTTATAAGAAATATGGTTTTTAATTTTGTGGAAAAACATTACCAAACATTTCTAACTCATCTATAACATATTTATTAAATATGTAATATATTTCTAATTCATACATGTAATGCCTTCACCCAAATCCCTAGGTCTAAGATGAGGTAACACATGACCTAATTTATGCCTCCTCATATGTATGTGGATGTCTAATAGTATCATGGTATAGATTGGAAACATGATGAGATCATTACCTATGTAAAAAATATCCAACAACCATAAATACAATACATGAAATTATAAAATAACTGTACCATCAAAAGAAACTTCAATATTTTAGATCAAAAATAGAAAAAATATCAATGGTGTAACCAAGGGAATACAAGTGTACTGTCAAGTCAACATGATCCCCACATGTGGTGGATCAATGTTCCAAAATAAACAAATTCGGAAATGAGGCATGATAAAAAAATAATCGAGAGTTTGTCCCACCATCAACTCACTCCACCCTACCTCTCATTCTCAACTACCCAACATTGGGCCCTTCCCCTTTACTAGATCCCACACTATAAAATTAGCCTTAACATAGAGATTACTATATATGATTTGTGTTTAAAACCATGTAGCACACCACCAATGTATCCTAATAATAAGTGTATTATGTGTATTTAGAGGTGTATATAATTACTAGTAAAGAAATGTGAGTTATCATACTTCCTATTGAGTCATCGTACACTAATCGGGATTCCGAAACCTTGATCCAACCTACATCATTACTATACTAAAAATATTCCATATCAATAACATTACATATTATTAACAAGAAGGCATAATCCATCATGTAACTCAAGCATCCCATTAATGGATAACCACAATATTATCAAAACTGGGTTATACATATCTTCCCATGACTCAACCATATGATGATGGATAACAACATAAACAATGAAATTTAAAAATTTATTCCATGACCCAACCACATCATTGATTGATAATAACCTTATAATCATTATACATTTCACAAAAAAGACCCAAAAATAGAGTTCTCAGAGAGAGATATACCCACCCACATGCTAATAAGGTCCCACAAAAATGTTCTCATATAGATAAAAATTTACAAACCTGCAAATCTAATCACATAACAAGGTTCTCAGAGGGAAACACATGTACCAACATGACAATCAAACATACATATTTTTATAAATGTTGTAACATAATGAGGAAATATTACCTAAAGTGTAACAGAAAACATTTGTTTTGAACCGCCACTTGTATTGAGAACAACCCAAAAAATCCATTGAATAAATCCTAAATTCATCACATAAATATTATAGAATAATTATCCAAGAATATGAAGACATCATGGGTTAATATTTAAGGTTCCAACATTAGTAGAATCGCCTTTGGTGGGTGTGAAAAAAATTTATTTTAATTTACAAATATTATAGACTTTGAGAGGATATCTTTCAAATTAAATTTATAATTAAATTATACAAACAAGGAATAAATGATAAACTCATCTTAGTATCCTTTATTCAATGAAATTTATGATTTTTGAGAAAATTTTTTGGATTATCTTCAGTGCATTGTAAGGATAAATTTATAGAATCTCTATAAAGGTGATCCACACATGATCCTTTTATCGATAAGAAACCCCAATTTATTTCCATATTATGAAGTGGGGTATCAAATATCTTGCATTTTTCTTATTTATCACTCAAAGACACTTTAGTCCTGAATGAGTTCTTCTCATTATTGAGTGGAAGAGGGGAGGAATTAGGGAGATAGAGTTAGAGAAGTATGTTTTGGGAAATAATTCTCTATAATCAATTTTCGATTAACCCTATACGCTATACATAACCATCTATTTCTAGAGCATGGATTTCAGTTAAAATATTATTTAATTGCATCCCAACACTAAAATAATATTATAATCTTTAATAAACCCTTTGAAATATTTTATTATTATTATTATTATTAACTTTCACTATGTGCTAACTCACATAATTATAATTATTATTTTATGGACTTGTAAATAAATATTTATTACCAGACATGATCTAGGTCCACTCTAACTACATAGAATTTATAAAATTCCCAAATAAATATTTTATTCACATAAACCAATATTTTACTAAAAACCAATAAATAAATATTTATTTATAATTCAATTTATAAAATAAATATTTTTATCCACAATCCAATGAATAAATATTTTTTAAATATTCTAGTAATTAAATAAATTATATATTTAATGATGAAATAATTATTTATTAACTTGTGAATGTTAGAGATCAATAAAAAACGAATAAAATTATTCCTCATTCATGTGAATAATATTTATTATAATAATTATATTTGTTTATAATTTTATCAAGATCAATGAGAACACTTATTCTGTGACACTAAAATATTATTTCTCATTGTCATTAGGAAATTGTTCATAAATATCAACAATATTTTCTAGAAGTGGGTCATGTCGCCCATGTGAAAGAACATAATGTCGTAACATTGAAAACCACATATCATTACTCAACATGTAATATAATCCATTCACCCCAATATATATTCAACCTGGATTCAAATATATGTCATCAAACTATATGTATGATATGTGTTTCTTTGACTGTAAAATAAATATCATCACACAATGTCCATGGTATTTAATTTCACAATTATATTTAAATCAATGGGATGGGAAATAAATAGTCATAATTATGGAAGGGGAAATCCCTAAGTTATCCATCAATAGCATGTAATTCATGATGAACCCAACATACCCTACATTCATGCATCATGTGTCTTGATAATTTTTAATAGTAAATCAAAGTGGACGAGTCATGACACAAATTAATGATAATGATAATGTCTAAAAGCCATTACACATCCTCATAGATAGTAATATCCAATGAAACCAAAACATTCGTAACTCATAGTGGTGGGATTGATATCATAAACCCCCATCATAGATATTAAAAAGAATGAAAATCATGAGAAGAAGCATCATCCAGTTAATAGTACTCACATTATATAGTCAATGTACTATATTCCATAGCATAACATGTTTTTTTACTATAGATCTAATTTTAGGAATATGATCATAAAATATCAAAGTTATCATCATAGTAGGGAACTATTATGAACTTTTCTAGGTGAACGATACTCTAGGAAATTATAATATCAATTTTTAACATTAGATCAATCAATATGTGATAATATATTTAAATTAATATTCTCATCTTTTAATATACAACTAATATTAAATACAATATTATTTCGCGATAAGGATACAACTAAATTAAACTCCCAATAGCACTAGATAAAATTTCTAATTAATGTATAGTTCTCACATGTGGAAACATGATTCCAATGATAATTCATACAGCTTCTAGTCCTATCTAGTTTATGGGGAAATTGTTGGAAAAATACTAGTGTATTTTTGGAAAATCTGTTTACCAAAAAATTAGTATCATGATAAAATAAATGAAGTTGTGATATAACTGAGTATCCCCCAATTTTTACAATGTAAAAGACTTGTAATAATGATTAAATATTAAATGAATATCATGATAATGATTAAAATAATTCTTTTGGTATAAAAAATCATAATTATATGTTTATGAACAACTCCTTAAGTTGGAACAGAATCTATAACATACTTGATTTTTGTAGATATAGTTACCTATTCCTGTAATATTTTTTCAAGAATATTACCATAGAATTTTTATATTAGATCAAATTAAACAAAGTGTAAACAAGTGTAAAATTACCTTGAATACTAGTATTCTCACTTATGAAGAAACCAAGAACTCAACCAGTTGTACATTTCCATGTGTTGTTTGATAATTATAACTATAAGTCTATGAAATTACGTTTGATATGTTTTAAATTCACCTATTACAACTTATGAATTAGTTATAACAAATATCAAAACACGTTATGGAGCATTAGATTAATTTATAGTACTTAACCTTTTGAAATTATTTTATTCCCCATAATCACTTCTTATTCCCATGCATGTTCTACTGGAAGGATTATATGTCAAAAAAAATTCAGTACTATATTTTTTCATCATGTATTTTTAATACTATGTTAATTTTTGATTTATAAGTAGATTTAGGAAACTTATAGACCCATTTTTTAGATCTTGTTCCCTATAATATGGTTTCTACATCAATTCAACCATTGATAGATTTTATTCCTTAGTCTTAAATAATCTTGCAATATACAACAGTTGTTTTCCTATGTTATCAATGTATTTATCTTTGAATCCTATAGTGCTGCCTCTAACCAATTATAGAGGCATATAACACTTTAATTTCCAAATGATTATTATATGGTCACTATGCATGATTTTTCCATAAATGAATTTAAGTAATCTTAAAATCAGATTGGAATTTATTGATATAACATACCTATTTAGTTATTCCAAGAAGATATATACTATAAGGACCCTTTTTTGGTTATGTCATATAGACACCTCCCATAATGATTCCTCTAAATGATTTTTCCTAGAAAATAAATATCCCATTATAATTATCCTAGATATATGCCTTGAAAAGTAGAATAAAAAAGTATTTTAGTCATGATGAGTGGTGAATATGTTTTTCAAAGATTAAACATTCAATAATCAATGTTGTTATATTAATACCCTCTTGTACCATATATGTTATGTTTATATTGAATACTCACCTATTGTATCAATTCATATATATATTCAATTTTTTAAAATCCATGATTTCTGATAGATGGAATCCATTACCTGAATTTTTACATAATTTTCAATAGTATCATATTACCAATTAATACAAATTTATTGGAATATTTACCCTGAATGAATAGTATATTTTCAACGATAATAGTAAACACAAACCACCAATTTGGTTATTACTTTATACATTGTATGTGTCATTATGATTACTCCTCCCACTAAACATTATGGAGTCCAGTGTTCTAATGCCTACTCATTTTAATCCAGAGCCTTAACCTAGAGAAGTTAGGTCTTATTCTACTGAATTTATACATATATTTCTACATTGTGGAATTATAGTTAATCATTTTTATATTTCAATATTTATTTTTTCTATAAGATCATTAAATCAGATGCACCTTAGTGTTATGATGTTCATTTGTAAATAAGGCATGTTTTTATCATAGGGTTTTAAAGAAACACATAGGGTACTGTTCCAATTGATTTTTACCATATCACATCTGATATGATATACATTAGACAATATAGTTGAAATATGGTTATTTTTTTCCATTCTATTTATAAAGTATATCCTAGAAGGAATAATGGACGGTTTGCAACACACACACACACATGAATAATAATTGATCTTCTTGTTAATACAAAAATGATATTGATGTATATAAGGAAATTTTAGTTGAGGATAACCATTATACCACATAAATGATTATTTATTACTTGGATATGATATTATCTAATAATCCGACTCCATGATTCCTGAATATTTACCAAGATCATTTATTTACTTCCTTCATCATTTATAAAATTTCTTAAAGGAATGTCATGAAGTATATAATGATACCATTATTTATCAGGCTTCATGTGGTCATGTTAGACCAGATCTAAAAATATTTGTGATGTGCCATTATTTTAAAAGGTTTCTTTATCTAACACCTGACAAGAAATTAATTTTTTTATTGAATATTTTAGATCAATTTAGAGTAAAACACTTTTATAGATCTAAATATATTAAATATTGTAATTTTATTTGAAAAATAATTATCTTTTCATGATTTGGTAAGATTTTTATATATTATATACACTATTCTTTACAATTAATATATGTTATTAAAGAGTTACTAAACTGAAAGTTTTTCATTAATGTACCAAAAAACCATTTATTAAAAAATATACATTGTCTCATTATGTATATATGGAAACTTAGGAAAATATTTTGGCAACTCTTACTAAAAAATTCAATCAACCCAATATGTAAATGATAAATTGTGATCTCTCCCTATCGGATATAGGAACCAACCTATCTTGGATCCTTTTTATATCACTCTATAATATTTTTTTTCTCATTTCCTCTATTTAGATAAATGTATGTTTCCATAATATTCAATTTAATTCACTAGTGGTGCATACAAAATTAAAGAATATAACTTTAGTGGATAAAAATACTTTCCTCTTCAATTTATTGAAATTTCATTTCATGTGTCCATTATTTTGACATAAGAAACAAATAGCCTCATATTTATTCTTTTAAAATTAAGTATTTTGTCTCTTTAAAGGATTTTTAAGGGTTATTTTGGATTTATATTAGCCATTGGATCATCATAATTTTCATTCATTGTTTTCATTGAAAGGGATAGAGAAACATGTTTCAAACAATCATTATTCTCTTGGTGAAGCATGGGAAAAAGTATCATGAGTGAGTAATCTAACTTTTTTTCTGGGATTTCACAAATAAGTATAGTCTTGGTGGTAAGGATAATAAGATAATATTAATGATCAATCCCTTATCCAAGTGGTATCCTAAATTTCATAAATGATCAATATACCTAGGGATTTTTAAATCATGATAAGTATCTTGATTACCTTATTCTTATTTACGCCGTTATAGTTCATTTTCAGTCTTATTCATTTCTTGAATTTCTCAAAATTTCTCAAGATAATAAAGATGTGACAGTATGTTGTAATCATCCATGCCTTTATGTTGTATCATCAACTTTACAAAAATAGTCTACAAAATAATAAAATATAAATATGAAGAATCTTCTATATATCTCTGGTAGGAATCCATATCACCTTTACTCGACTATTAGGGTGGAAGAATAAGAGTAGGTGGTTCAAAATAATAATACAAAATTTATGATAATAATTCACCACAATAACTATTATAACATATTTAGAAACATGTATTTGTAAGGAAATTCCATAATTTAAGGAATTATTACTCTATTTTGGTTGTTTTTTTTCCATTTTATAAAATAATTAAAAACTGATGATTAGTGCACTGCATAATTAAAAATTATGTGAGAATTAAGAATGATTTTTTTTATTAAATATCCCATGATTTTATCATGTCTTAGTAGCCCTCACCATAGAAAAATAATGTATAGTTTCTTGTACATTCTAATTAAAAGTATCTATATTCCCCTTCAAATAACCCCTACAAGTGTTGGTCAAGATACTTTAAGGTATTTAGGTAGGCAAGTCATTGTGAACTATAGCCTTGTTTCTCCCTGATCAATTTAACTGATTCTCAAATATAGAAAAATTTACTTGTATTTATTCAATACATGCCTCCTAGTAAAACTAATTATATAAATGTAAACTCTTGTTGATGTAAAATGATCATGTAAACCCAAAACCTTCATAATAACTCCCCGTAAAAAATTATGTTTCCTAAAAAGGGTTGGTCAAAAAAAATTATTCTATTGGTTTCATTCCAAATCAAGTAATGGAAGGCCAAGTATGAATTAATATTTATTTGAGGTATTTAATTTCTTAGTCATAAATTTTATCTTTTTGTATCATTTATATTACATGTCAAAAATAATGTGGACTTTAATTAATAAATAACCTTTTTGGATAAAACATTCTAACACAATCCATTTATTTGAATACTATATTTTCACATTAATTAATTTATTGATGATATCCCTGTCTTGAATCAAAAATATAAATAATGAATTGATTGAAATAAATTATTAACTAAATATGTGTCCCACACATGATATTATGTGAGAGAAAATTTATTGAGAGGAAAATAGATAAATTATTGACCCAAGGGAAATAAACCATTATGCTATTATTGGAATGAATTGCATCATTCTACCAATCCGCCTTTGTATATCTTGATTTGGCATCATTTAGATCCATATTAACTAGCATGCACATGCCTTGAGATACATAATCTATTAAATTTATTTTTACCCCACACATATGTTTGGGGAACGAAATGATTAGTTAAGAATAATTATATAAATAACCTTATACATGCATGTCCTATATAATAATGGAGGTAGGGCTGAATTGCAGGCCATAAAATTCAATAGAATAATTAATACGTAAAAACCTAGGAAATCAATTAAACTAAATAATTCCAACACAAAAAAAGTCTTGATCAAGCTCACGTACCATCTTGCAAATGAAATGAATATGAAAAAGTATAACATGTTAACATCTATTTATATTAATTATTAAATATTTAGATAATAATGATTTAATTAATCAATGATTTAATTAATTAACTCTCTTTCATCTTAATGACCAACAAAATTCTTTTGGAGGTACCCATCATTAAAATCATTCCTATAAAATAAATAAAAAAACCAATAATGACTGATTTTCAAAATAAATTATTTAAGTATTTAATGATTCTTAAAACATTTATGAATTTTTCAAAAACACCATATATTCTAAATAATAAAATATGTTTTTAATTATATAATTTAATAATTTATTGTAATTTGATTCCTTCAATTATAGCGAGACATCATGGTGTGAACATACTTACTACACACTATGTACCTCGATTACCGTATACCTAGGGTACATGCATGGGTCTTCAGCGTGTACGTCAGTATGAATACATGGTGTGTACAAGCCAGATACACATCATAAATTGTTATTTTTTGTGACCATGATACACAACAAAAATACATATAATGTTATTTGGACATAGGACAACATTTCATGTACTCTAGATACACATCGGGTGTTTTTCTTTCGGTATGTTAGCTTGACTTGATTAATGGATCAGAATGTACTTAAAATGTTAGAATTAATTTACTATAACCTATGTAAACTAGACACCTATTGTTTACTCCATTAATTTTATATTCTTTTAGTATCAAAATGTTTTGACTGTGTATTTTACCATATAGTTAGCACAAATTTTGGAGCTAAACAGTGTTGACTACATGATTTCTATTCCAGCTATAAGCCGTCTAATAAGAAATTACAAGTTCTAGGTATGCATGGTCATCAGATGTGGGGATGTAAATTAACCGCATGTAATTTACTACTTAGAATGTCTTGTATAATTTGACACATAATGGTGTAGTTCACTTGGGTACTAGGAGTGTACACTAGCTACGCACAGTGCAATCCTATTTTATCCAGCTAGAATATTTGATACTTCACAATGGAATATCTATTAAAATTTATTATATTATTAATACTTTATGAAAAATAATTAATCAATAATGATAATTAAAATGATGAAATTATTTTAATTAAAATTTATTATAGAATGAAAAATATGTCATGAAATATCTAATAACTATTCTGTATATTAATAAAAAATATAATATAAATATAAAAATTTGAAAAGTGAGCACTCTGATATTACTTGATGGTTCTAGGAACAACATAAGATCCTTTGGTGAGTGATAAATTAAAATTTATTTTAATGTATAGTTTACCAAAATCTCAATAGAGGAAGTTTCATATTAAATTTATAAATAATTTATTTAGAATGGGATGAGAATATTGTCTCGTCTCAGGATCCAGTCTCTGAGGATGTTTTTTATCTTCTAAAAACCCTTTCATATATCCATTTTTTCACTATAAGGATTAGTGTTTAGAATGACTCTAATGGTGATACATTATAACAACCTAAGATTTTGTGAAATATATTTTTTTCAAATAAATTTAATTTCTTTGGAAGCCTACATTATACGCAATATCGAGGTTTAACCAAACAAAACATAATATTAAAATATTATTATTTAGTATGATGGTTATTACCAAGCTATTTCAATGGAAAGAATGAATATTATTAACTAAATTAAGAAAATATATGGGCTAAAATTTGATATAAAATTTTGTAAAAATCAATTAGGAATTAAAATAAAAAGCCCATTTTAGGATGATAGAAATATTTTTCTAAAAAAAAGTTTATGATCATAATTTTTTTTATCTCAATAAACTAAATATTTAATTTTTTATGAATGATATTATTGAAATTTATATGTTATATATTTAATAAAATTTTAAAAATAATATTAATTTTATTTTGCAGTGATATAAGAATAAATCCAAATAGCACTTAAAATTTGAATTTTTTTCAAAAAAAAAACAATTTTTTCAGCTTTTGCACACTTATGTTAATTTTATTACACACTTAGATTTTGTATATAAAAAATTAAATTAAATTTTCAAATAATCTTTTAGAACATTTCTTCTATTATATTCTAATAATTTAATGAATGTTTAAATTTTTCAGGGAATAATGAAAAATACCTATTTAAATTAAAAACTCTCTATTTAATTAAAAAGCTTTATAGGATAAATTATATATTAATACGTTTTTAATTGAATAATTATTCTAGTTATATATAAATTAATACAATTGTAACATCCTAGTTCCAGGAGCCGCCCAAAGGTGCCCCGTACCTGGTTGGTCACATGGCCTCAAGCGCATTTTCCCAAATTCCAGAGGTTTCTGACTAGGAGCGAGGGCCATGAGTGTGATAGTGGGGAAACTATGCTCTCATTAGTAGAGTAACACAGCAGAAGTAAAACAGATATCAATAGAGGAAGTAATAAACAACTGGAGAACACACACAGTCACACACACACACACACACATATATATGATGCCTGATACATATGTCTAGGAAAGCAGCAAACAAGTCACAATGATGGAATACAATACTAAACCAAAGTACAACATAAAATAGATAAAATGATTTAGAGCATCACAAGCATTAGTTTGGTCCCATGCTCCCCACCTCTGTTGCAATCAGGTACCTGAAGTAGAAGGGTGCTTGCCTTTATCTATACCTACAATAATATAATCTGTTTGGGACCAAATGCATAACCCGAACAAGATGTGAGACTAATCCCAATAAGCAACGACCTAAAGATCTGTGCCTAATAATTAGTGAATATATATGGGAGTCAATAAAAAAAATGAATCTGTAAACAAAGAAGTAAACATAATAACAATCCAACAATTTCAAATGCGTTCATTTTCATATATCAAGTAAACCGCTAATCAAAATAAGGTAACCCTCTGGGAAGTACTCACATCCTAACCCCTCTGGTTCAACCAAAACAAACCCAAGAAACCCTTTAATAAGTACACACAGTCTAACCCCTCTAGTTCAGCTTCTGTAAAGACACTCTGAGGAAGCACCCACTATAAATTTCCCATATGGTCTCATATTGATAACTAATAGGTGCTCAAGATAAGAACTCAACGTCGAATTACCCCTATGGCCCACATCGAGGAACTACAGACACTCTGAGGGATCACTCAATGCCCATCCCCCCTATAGTCTCACAACGTAACAGTAAAATAGACACTCTGGAGAATCCCTCAAAGTCCATTCTCCATATGGTCTACTACACTAGGTTCTCACAGCCCTGTCTAAGTCAATTGTGAACAACGATATATGTTAGCAAAAGTAAACCTCAATAACTTCTTGGATAAACAATCTACAACATATCATATCATGTCAGATAATAATCACTTCATCCTAACAATACTTTCCATGGGAAGTAAAGCAGCAGCCCAACAGGAAAATCTACACCAAATGGTCAAAACAAGAAAATATGGGTAAAACCTCCATAGCATGGAAAAATTAACCCTATTCATAAACAAGCAACCTCTATCCAAAAAAAAAATTGTCGAAGGAAAAAAAACACTAAAAACCATAACCACGCAATACCCTATTCAAGGGTATTAGGCACATTTGCACGTAAAATTGAAATACTCTCTAAGGAAAGGCACAAACCACATACCTCGGAATTTTACGATCAATATACTTGACTCCCAGGCCTTGAATCACACTATAACTCTGAAGATCTACCAAAATGCATAAAACGTTCAGTCAAGGATAAGTTGAGAGAGAGTAGAAATCAAGAGATGAAGTTCAAGAAGAAATGAGAACACACTGATATGGTTCCAACACAATCAAAAGTGGTCGATTCAGAGAACATATGGCGAGTTGGGGGCTCAAAGAAGAACTGTGGCTGTACAATTGCTCTCAAATGAGATGGGTGAAGAAGAAGATGGTTCTATCCATCAGACATGACCCCAGTCCATTTAATGAAAAAATTACACGATGTGTATTTTAAAATTACATGGCGTGTACTTGCTTTTTACGGCCTCCACTTTACGCGGTCTCCAGGTCACCACACACTGTCATGTGCTCGGCCATTACACGGCCTGCACACGGTCACCAGCGGCAATTGGGTACATAGTGTGTACTTAAAGTACACAGTTTATACTCCTGAAATTTCTAGGAACTCCTCTTTTAATAAAAGACAACCATAAAGCAAGATTTATACCTGAAAAGAAGATCTATGTTCTTACAAGCTTCGCCCCTTTAAGAAAATTTTCCCTGAATTTCACTAGCAAGGTGGAGTAGAAGAATCCGTGAATTTCTCTGGCCAGTGTGATCGTACATTAGTCTCCCTCTCCCAAGTCTCATCTTGTACTCACTCGGGTTGCCATATCACTCATACCAAAGGAACAGACCAACCATGAAGAACCTTCACACATCGATCAACAATTTGGATAGGATGCTCCTCCAACGAGGCGTCCTCCTTCAGTTCAACCTCCTTATGTTGGAAAACATGAGAAGTGTCTAAGAAATAACATCGATGCTGAGAAACGTGGAACACAACATTCATATCCCAGTACCTCTAAGGTAACTGCAACAAATATGCAATCGGTCTTACTCCCTCTAACACCTCACACGGTCCGACGTACCTTGGGGAAATCTGAACCTGCCTCCTAATCCTCCTATGTCCCAACCTTTGTGTTACATGCAGGAAAACCTAATCTCCAACCTTGAACTATAGAGGTCATATTCGTCGATCAACATAAGGCTTCTTTCATGACTGTGCAATAGACATCCTCTTCTGATTCAACTCTATCTACTCTGTGGTCTCCTTAACAAGTCGAGGTCCCTACATAGCTACCTCTCCTACCAACAGCTTGCATAAGGGTGATCAGCATGGCCTACCGTACAAAGCATCATAAGGTTCCATGTGAATAGTTGATGGAAATATATTATTGTAGGAAAACTCCACAAGAGGTGTGTGCTTCTCCTAATAACCTCCAATATCCAGGATGCATGATCGAAGCATATCCTCAAGAACCTGAATTGAACGATCAGACTGGCCATCTGTCTGGGGATGGTAATTTGTACTCAGAAATACATGTGTTCCCAAAGACCTCTAAAGTCCCTGCTAGACCCAAGAAGTTAAATGTGCATACCTGTCTAAAAAAATTGATTATGGAACCCCATGTAGATATACAATATCTGGGATGTACAACCTACCCAACTTATGAACACTGAAGGTCTCCTTAATCGGAAAGATGTGAGAAACCTTCGTGAGCCTATCAATGAGAACCCAATCTACATCAACCCATCAAGGAAAACTTGGTAAACCAATCACAAAGTCCATCACGATATCATTCCATTTCAACTTGGGAATGGGTAACTGCTGCAAAAGCCCTGTTGGTCGCTTATGCTCCACCTTCACCTACTGACTGGTGGAAAATCTCATGACAAACCCAGCAACATCTCTCTTCATACCTAGCCACCAATACTAACAGTGTATATCATGATACATCTTCGTGACACTAGGATAAACTACCCAAACTGAGGAATCAAATTCTTTCATAATCTCCTCGCGTATGTCTACTATAACCCACATGCGTCCCTGGAAATGCAAGATCTCATCCTCCTCTACTATCCATCTAGGAATAGGGTCCTCTCTTAAAACAGTCTCCTATTGGACTAGGACTTCATAATATGATATCTTCCTCATTTTCTCTCAATCAAGTAGAGTAGAGGTACAACCACTGAAGAAAGATACGTTTTCCCCTAACTGTCATGCACCTGAAAATGAATCTCAGAGAATAGAGCCATAAGCTTCCACTATCCGCTAGCTTCCAAAACTACTTCTATCTAAGTCCTCCTGCTCAACACCTTAGCCATAGCATTTCCATTCCTAGGAAGGTATGAAAGATCAAAGTCAAAGGACAGAAGGTACTCAAACTACCTTCTTTGTCTCAAATTTAGGTCACACCGAGTGAAGATATACTTGAGACTTTTGTGTTCGGTGAAAACCAAAAAATGATATCCGAGAAGATAATGTCTCCAAAAGTGTATGAAATGAAAAATTATAGCCAGTTCGAGATCATGCATCGGGTAGTTCCTCTCATGCGACCTCAACTATAGAGACCCGTTCAGAATGACTCGTCCCCCCTACATAAGCACAACTCCCAGACCGACACATGATGCATCACAGTGCATAGTATAGCTCTTTCCCATCACAAGATATATTAGTAAAGGTGCTAAAGTCAACCTACCTTTCATCTCTGGAAAGGAAGTCTTACAAGATTCTGACTATAAGTACATGAAACCCCTCTTAGTCCGGCCCATCAGTGGTGCTGCTAAGCATGAAAAGTCTTGTATAAAACATCTGTAGTAACCAGCCATCCCTATAAAAATTCGTACCTCAAAGAAAAACTTCGTATACCCCAAGGAAATTACTATTCTCACTTTCTCTGGGTCTACTTATACTCTTTCCTCTGAGATAACATGACCCATGAAGTGAATTTAGTCAATAAAAAAGTGTCATTTTGAGAGAATATCATATAAATGTTGCTCGCTCAGTGTAGTCAAAATGATCTCAAGATGTGTGTCATGGTCATGTTGAGTGTGAGAGTACACCAAGATATAATCAATTAAGACTACCACGAAAGAATCCAAGTACAGATGGAACACTCAGTTCATTAGTTCCATGAAGACTGCAGGCGCGTTCATGAGACCGAACGACATAACCACATACTCGTATAGACCTTCTCTATTCCAAAAGGTTGTAAGAGGTATATCAGATGGTCTAACGTGCTATTGATGGTAACTGGATCTCAAGTCAATCTTCGAGAACACCCGGGCTCCTCGAAGTAGAACAAAGAGAACATCAATCCTCAGCAAGGGATAACCGTTATTGACCATCAACTGGTTCAACATCCGATAATCCACACAAAGTCTGAGGGTACCATTCGGTTTCTTTGCAAACAGGATAGGAGAACCCCAAGGAGAAGTACTGGGTCGGATTAACCCCTTATCCTGCAACTCCTCCAACTCCTTCTTGAGCTGCTTTTACTCTGGTGTATCCATCTTATAAGGAGGAATAGACACCAGTCCCACTCCTGGAACATACTCGATAAAAAATTCCACCTCTTGCTCTGGTGGAAAACCTGAAAATTTCTCTGGAAAGACATCCCTAAAATGATCCACCACTAGTGGAAAGTCCATCTGTGAAGTCCCCTAGTCATCCAGATATAGGATAACAATCTAGGATGCAACTCCTCCCAACTCATGATGCTCGGGTCCTGCTCTGCTCGCCTGGACATCCCATTCACCCTTATGAAGAAATGATACGCCCTCTGGTGATGTGAAACTCACCCTAAGATGATAGCAATCGACAACTTCCTAGAAGGGATCTAACCAGTCCATTACAAGAATGACATTAGAGCCTATCATATCTGGGACATAATGGTACCATAAGAAGTGACACCAACCAACCTCTTGAGGGAAGTCTTTATGCTGTCGTACACTAGCTTTTCTTGTCCCCAACAGTTAGTCTAGAATCTAGATAACTGCAGAAGAAAATATACAGAGCCCAAGGCTCTCCACAATAGAAACAGATATAAAGCTATGGGAATCCCTAGTATCTAAAAGAGAGGAATCTAAAACTAAGACAACTAGGATCGTACCTCAAACTGTAAAGGGTTCGGGATCCTAGTCCTGCTGGGTCTACTTCACTACAAATGTCTGACCTGCACTGCGGCCCTATGACTCCACCTGACCAATCTGAGCTGATCCACCCGGTTGTCACTGAATTCCTGGTGACTGGCTTCCACAAACATGACATCCACCTCAGCCTAAATGGCCAGAAGAACTCCAGTTCCTAGACTGGTGAGAAATTGGTGCTACTGCTCCTGAATGAGGAGACATAAAATAACCCCTATCACCAGATTATGATGAGAAAAACAGAAATAAATGTTGAAGATGGCCCATCTTGACACATGATCGGCACTCCACTGGGTCTCTCGGGAAATGTGGCCTCATATTCCCACTCTTCCAAAACATTTATCACACCACATGGATACTATAATATGGCTCTCATCTCCTTGGATCTCCGCGCATAGACTCCCTGTGGTGTTTCATGCTGTCAGAAGGAGGGATACCGGCTCGGGATATTAAGTTACCCTATCTCACAGCTCTAGAATCTCTCAGATTGTGCTCCATGGTCAGTGCCTGCTTGAATATAGAGGTGATGGAATTCAACCTAAATATGTTCACCTAATATTGGATTTTTTTCCTAAGACCATCCTCATACTTCCTTGCTAGAAATAACTCATCACCTCTGGGGATGGGCGTGAAGCACTGTAGTTCTGTGAAGCGATAAGAGTACTCCATTACATAAATAGTACACTACTCCAGACTAATGAACTCTCAGGTTCGATTAGCCCTCATTTTCTCCTAATATAATTAGTTGAAGAGGGGTCACTGGAACTCATCCCAATCCATAACCTACTGGTGTCCCACCTGTGACATCATATCCCAGCATCTCTGGGAGGAGTCTCGTAGCACGTACGTAGAAAGATTCAACCTCCTCTCTGGAGGAATCTCTAGATGCTCGAAGATAGAAAACATGGCTTCTAACCATGACTCAACATCCTGAGGTCCTCCGTACCCTATGAAGGTGGTAGGATTCTACTCCTAGAAAACCCATTTCAATTCTGCTATTGACGGGGTAGTATGATATGCTCCTTGCAAGGTTTGCATTAACCTCATAAATCCCTCTCAGAACTGTGCATCAACACCTATGTCTAGAATGACGGATGTTGCCAAGATTGGCACTACAGGAGGATCTGCTAGTAGTCCCTGATCGGCCATGTCCAGTGTCTGATCACTGCAATACAACTGGTGGACAACTGGAGGACATCTTGGTTGCATAATTCTTCAAGGTTAAACACACACCCAAGATCAAGATTAACAGGGACTGAAACTTAGAAGCGTATGAAGGGAACAAGATAAAGAACACATCAAGGTTTTTAAAAAAATGGGTACACATCATGTATTATGCCTACACGACGTGTTCTCTTAAGACATCACAAGGGAGTGTACTTCTGCCAACCCAGGTCATGTAACTCCCCATACACATGGTGTGTTTTACTAACACATGGAATGTACTTGAATCATATTCCCCTGCCTGAGTTTTTCTACATGACTAAGCCACACGGTTTTTCCTAAAACAGGACCACATTATGTTTCAGTTCCAGACACGACGTGTACTAGACGAACTTCACTAACTCGTGTTGTTAGTCACACGACTGGTTACATAGCTCACTCTACATGGCAGGTTTTAGACGGGAACAACGTGTACTTATTAGGTTTCAACTTCTCATGTTGTTAGTCACACAGGTGAAGACACAACAGACTATACACATCATTTTATTCAAAACACGACATGTACAGGAAGGTTTCCACCGTCCTGTGTTGTTTAGTACACAGTCGAATACATGGGTTACACTACATGGCGTGTTCAAGATTGACACGGCGTTCATAACTTAAGTTTTTATCCATCCGTTTTGTTAGTCACACGGGTGGAAACAAGGTCTATGTGACACTCCATGTGCATCCGGTACACAACATGTCCCACCAATGATTTTTCAACCCCATGTCTCTGCCCACATAGCCAGTGACACGGTTAGAGACTACACGACATGTACATACAGTACACGATGTGTACTTAAGAAAAACAGTTCATTCCTTATCAAAAGGACTTGTGGCATGTACTCATCATTACACATCATGTATTCTTGGTTCTTCTAGACAGTAAGCCTCAGATACTACTCTGGAACCCAAAAAACACCGAAACGAACATTGAGGTGCCAAATTCCGATCTGTGAGGTCCCATACTCCCCGCGAATCGAAGCTTGGAATCTTATACAGGTTATATACAAGGAAAAAAAGGCAACGATCCACCAAATTCTGATCCATGAGGGCCCATAAAACCTCAAGAACCAATGTTTGGTGTCAATTCAAACAAAACCTTACACATCCAATACCTTATAAAAAATCCGGTATTCTATCAAGTCATTTATAACAACATCATTCAATCGCTAATGCACCTTAAATGGAATGGAAAGAACACATGACATGTGATCTCTAGGATGTGCATATATGATGCAAGAGACGGTGTACCCCATATAATTGGGTTGAAATTGGAATTGAATCTCAATATTATCATTAATAACAACACAAAACATGTGAATCACCCAATGGTGAAATCAAATCAACTATAAATATTGAAAAATCAGAAAAATTTCAATAATGTGGTAAATTGAATTTTCCATGTACATGGATTTGCTACTCCCAGGCACATCTTATTACCAACTACCTATTCCTTCCTATACCTAGCTATAGGCTCCAAAGAGTAAGTCAGGAAGAAATGAATCCCTCTGATACCACTTTGTAACAACCCGATTCCGGGAGCCGCCCAGAGGTTCCCCGTACCTGGTTGGGCACAAGGCCTCAAACACATTTCCTTGAAAAGAAGAGGATACCAAATAGCAGTGAGGGCCTTGGCTATGATAGTGGGGCATCTATGCCCTCATTGGCAGAGTAACATAGTGGAAGAAAAATAGATAACAATAGAGGAATAAGAAAAACATGAAATCGGTAAACAATGAAAGTAATAAACAACTAGAGAACACACACACATAGATATATATATGATGAATGATACATATGTCTAGTAAAGTATAAAAACAAGTCACAATGATGGAATATAATAAAAAACCAAATTATAATATAAAATAGATAAAATGATCCAGAGCGTCACAAGCCTCAGTTTGGTCCCATGCTCCCCAGCTCCGTAGCAATCAATTACCTGAATTAGAAGGGCACTTGCCCTTATCTATAATTGTAGAAATATAATCTATTTGGGCCCAAAAGCATGACCCAATAAGGGTGTGAGACTAATCCCAAAAGGAAAACACCTAAAGATCTATGCCTAACAGTCAATGAATATATATGGCATAAAATAAGCAAAATAAAGAAGTAAATAAGTAAGTAGACATAGTAACAATCCTAAAATATCAAATGCATTCATTTTCATATATCATGTATATAGATAATCAAAAGAAGGTAACCTTATATGAAGTAATCATAGCCCAACCCCTCTAGTTAATCCAAAAAAACAAAAGCAACCCTCTGGGAAGTACACACAGTCTATGCCCTCTAGTTCAGCTTTAGCAAAGACGCTCTAAAAAAGCACTCACCATCAATTCCCCCTGTGGTATCATATCGGTAACTAATCGGCGCTCTAGAGAAGAACAAAATTTCCAATTCCCCAAATGGCCCAAATAGAGGAACTACAGACACTCTGAAATAGTACTCAACGTCCACCCTCCCTATGGTCTCGCAACATAACAGTAAAATTGACACTCTGGAGAAGCCCTCAACGTCCATTATCCCTATGGTCTACTACACCAGGTTCTCCCAAACCTGTGTAAGTCAATAGACCACAACTATTTATGGAATCCAATGTAAACCTCATGAACTACTTGTCTAAACAATCTACATCATATCATAGCATGTCAGATAATAATCACTCCATCGTAACAATACTAGGCATGAGAAGCAAAGTAGTATCCTGACAAGAAAAGCTAGACCAAATGGTCAAAATAAGAAAACAAGGGAAAACCTCCATAACATGGAAAAATTAAACCTATTAATAAAAAAAACCTCTATCCAAACAAACAAGTAATCAAAGGAAAAATAGGTATAAAAACCATAAACTTGCAATACACTATTCTAGGGTATTGGGAAATTTTGCACTTAAAATTCAAAGAATATCTAATGAAAGGAAGAAACGACCTACCTCAGAATTATAATATCAATATACTTGAGTATCAGGCCTTGAATCTCCCAAAACACCGAGGATCTACAAAGAATCGTAAAACGTTGAACCGAGGATAACTTGAGAGAGAGGATAAATGAAGAGATGATGTTTATAAAGAGAGGAGAACTCACTGATGCGGTACCAACACAATCGTCAGAGGTCGATTCAGAGAAGGGATGGCGAGTCAGGGTCTTAGAGAAAATATGTGGCCTTACAGACACTCTCAAATGATATGGGCGAAGAAGAATAAGGTTCTATCCATCAAACGTGACCCCGATCTATTTAATGAAAGAAATAAAGTACATGGTGTGTATTTTAAAAATATATGACGTGTACTGGCCTTTTCCAACCTCCAATTTAGGTGGTCTCTAGGTCACTACACACAACCATGTGCTCATCCATTACACAGCCATCAGATTGTCAACAGCGGAAACTGGGTACACGGCGTGTACTTAAATTACACGACATGTAGTCCTGAAATTTCTAAAAACTCCTCTTTTTCTAACAAACAACCAGAAAGAAAGATTTGTACCTGAAAAAGAAGACTCAGGTTCTTACACCAATATAGTTCATTGGAATCAATTTCATATTGAATATTGATATATATATTTTTAAACATTTGAACATTATCTCTTTGAAAAAATGGTTTCTCATCGCCTATGTGTGTTTAATATTTAAATAAAATTATCCAATAAATTTAATTTAATTTCAAAAAATGAATTCCATATTCTAAATCAACATAATTAATATTAAATAATATTGTCAACTTAATTTTTTACCATAATTAATAATTAAAACATAAAAAATAATTACAGTGGATAAATTAAGAAAGGGTTTACTTAGGGGTTGAACTAAAAATATAAGTGGTAATATTACCTAGAAACAAACCCAACACCCATTATTTAACTATATATCTATCTTTTCACATAAAAGGGTAAAAAATGACCCATTTTGGATCTTTTTTCATTTAAAAAATGTGCGTACACTGTATTTTTTTTTAAAAATCCATGTTTTTCCTCCCCCCACATATAAAATTCCAGCCCGTCACCTCTCCTATTCATAAGTCAAAAAACCATTGTTTGTTATAATTCATACCAAAATAACTTCCCTAAATTAATCTTCACAAAATATTGGCGTAGTTTTGATTATGAATCCCCCTAAATAAGCCTTTTGGTGAAAAACTAAAGAGGTTGTCTGGAGAATAGGTATAGCCCATAAACTTGTGCATTCATTTTATTTCTCCCTCAAACTCCATAAATAATTTACCAAATATGATAATATAATAAAAAAATATAAAATATAATTAATTTTTATTATTTTAATTTAATCACCTCTATCCATCTCATCTTCCATAAAATGTGAAATGAAATCATAGAACATGAGTATAGTAGACTACCGCCTTGCTAACTAATGTGAATTATATTCCATCACCACCTATCACATCTAGTTATAATCATGGATTAAATGTTAGTATAATATATTAATGATATTTTTAAAATTATTTAATCATAATATCACTGATACCTTATTACCTACTAAACTGTTTTAAAATAATTAGTTTGATCATGTATATGGTATGATATCGCCTCGAGAACCGATGGGATGCATTTTTTCAATTTAAATTTTATTTTGATGGTAATAAAGATAGTATGAAATAATATATATGATATTTTTTAAATAAATATACATCATTAATTAGTTTTTCTAATATACCTTTGTACTTTTCATTACGAGTGGGAAATAATAACATCTCTTATGTGTACGATGGAGTACTACCACACAAAGTGATGTTATTCATTTTTCACTAAAAATTTTCAAGGAATAGTGAATAATTGTTATATATGTGGAATAATTATTATTATTTAATGACGAGTTATTAATTAATTTTTTTTTTCTATCCATTGAAAAATGGAAATAGTGTTCATGTGTACATACGACCTACCGTCTCTATCAATGATGTATTTTATTTTATTTCTATGAATTTTATGTATTTCTGTAAATACATATATAATGAACATAAATAAAATTTATATCATGTTTAAAATTATGGTGATGATGGATCCTTGATCAAGGTAAATGGATATAAAATAAAAAATCAAATCATACATTGAAAAAATAAATTAGTACCCGAAACAAGATTTTAATAAGGAATTGTTAGTAAAAGAGAAATAAAAGGTGATATGTAAATAATATATGTTATGAAATATATGAGTATGATTTTTTCATATATGTATAATAAAGCTATATTTATTATAAATGGAGTTCTAACATGCACTATGTATGTTGAGATAAAAGGTAAGGGGTTTTAGGTCTCTCTTATCTCGGTGAGACATATGCCATACTCAACAATAATTAATTTTGTGAGTTGTTTAAACTAACCCTTTGAAATGTTATATCACAAATATATTTATTTTAATGATTATTAAATTATCTATTGATTTTATTCTTTAATGGGTCTTATTATTCAATATATTACTAATGTGGTATGGGTTTTTTGAGTTAACTTTTCTTCTTTAGAACATACATTATGTTACGAACCTATCTTCATTTATGATTAGAAAATATATCCCATTTCAAAGGTCATATCATGAATGAATTAATCACATAATATTATACATTTAATTTAATTTAATTTTGTCAAGGGGCTTATGATTCCATGTTATAATAGTGTTAGGCGTTTTATGTTACATTCTCATCATTTATTAGGAATTTTTCTGATTATGATTTCATTGATGAGATATGAAGATATATCTCCCAAAAAACTCTTGTATTTTAGTGTCCTCCAGTTATTTCTAGAGATTAAATGTTTTCCTTTTATTTTACCCTATAAATTGATTTATGAGACAAAAATATGAATTTTATGAAAAAACATTTTTATTTCTCTATTTTCTCAAAAACTCATTTTCTTCCCCATAAATGTTTCAAAAAAATTGTTCAATTATTTTTTTACATTATATAATGTATTTTTTAAAGACATTTTTACCCACTTTTTACTTTTTATACTATTTTTTAAGTTGAATATTCATTTCGATTTCCAGGAATGTCCCATTTCAATTTTACCGAAAATGAGAAAGGATTCATTAATTAAATGTGTATAACATGAAGAGAAATTTACACTTTCATGTCCAATTAATGTTTTTTAAGAATCCTTTATTATTTCTAAATTTTATTTTCATGTAATTTATCTAACTGTTTTTTTTCAAAGGGCAAAGGATATTTTCATAAAAAAATTTTTAAATGTTTTTAAAGATTCCATTATAAGTTTTAAAAGTTATTTTCAATGATTTTTTAAAATATTTAATGTTTTAGAAAAATTATAATTTTCAAATTGTAAATGATATTTTCTTTAATAAATGTTATAAATTATTTTTAAATATTAATTTTTATGTTTTAAAAAGTTTTTTTTTTGAAAAAAAGGGTTTTAAAAATGTTTTATGTTTTAAAATATTTTTTCAACGTGAAAAGTCTATTTTATTCAACAATTGTACTAAAATATATTTTAAAAGAATCTTCCATCTATGATGACAACCTTTGATGTAACTAAAGCATTAATGGGGATATGATCCAATGATATAAACTTTATTATTTCAATATATTATTTTCATTTATGATAAACATATATTTACGAAACCTATTTCTCTTCCATGGGTTATACAATGATAAAATTATTATGAAACCCACTTTATTTTCCAATGGTTCTGCTATGATGGAATGAAAAAATGATTATGAAAACCATCCCTTTTCCACATGTCTTTCTGTGATGAAATTTTTATGAACCCCATTTCATTTAATGGGTTCTGATATGATGAATGTTTTATTAACTTATGGAACAAGTATGTAGGATTTTCATTATGTGATGGGTACGACCTATATCTCCGTACAGTTAATTTGGTAATTATTTTATCCAATGTGATAAATAGGACTGAAATGGGGAGGTAACTCAAATCGGTAACTAAAATTTTCCACATTATGGTAATGGGAGTGAACCTTGACTTCTATGATGATTTGGGGAGTGAACCCATTCCACTATGGTATATTTTTAAATGATCCACTAATATTAAGGAATTTAATTTCTATACTTATGTATGCAAAAAATATATTTCTTATGCCAATTATTTTCTCTCATGTAATTTTTACTTTGATTCCATAAATATTAATCTCTAATTAAGTTATAATATTTATTCCATTACTAAAGTTTATGATATTTGATATAAAGGGTATGATTTTTAAATGTTACGATCATTTTCTCATACCCTTATTCTCATTTTATTCTTATTAGACAATTAATATCTAACACGTTTACCCTTACTGAGCATCTGAGCTAACCCTTTCTTATGTTTCTATTATAAAGGATATGATGAAAGGTATTATTTATGATATTTATATGAAGGGATATTTTAATTGAGATATTTGTGGGAGATTACATAGCTTACTTATGAACTTTTTGTTTATGTTTCCATGTTTCTAAAGGCAGTATAACTTTTTGATCCTTAGGTGTGTATAATGTAATGAATAATCATTTAATTTTTTTAATATCTATGTATGAGAATAATGGGTTATTTCTATAATACCCAATGGTTTTATGGTATTTATATTCTTAAATAAATTCAATTTGTTTGATAGCTTACATTGGAAACAACAATGAGTATAAAAAAACAGGGATATACAATTAAATATTAACATGGACACTGGAATATTAATATAACTATTAGGAATAGTAAGGTGGCCATTATAATTATAACCTCAGATATGAAAGTATAAATTAAATTTATTTATCACATAAATAAAGATCTGATATATTTATATCCCTGAATATGTAAATAAATTTTTTCAAAAATGATAAATTTAGTGTTGGTATTTTTGTTGACAAAAAAGTTTAGTTATAATTTTATAAATAATATAATTTTTTAATAAAAAGTTTATTTTAAAAAAATATATTGATAAATTCATATTATTAACTATTATAATTATAAGATAATTTTATGTAACAATAATAAATTTTGAATAGTGTCATAAGTTGGTGATAATATTAAAATCATTATTTTTTGAATAATTGATGACTTTAATTGAAAATTAAAATTTTCATATTTAGAAAATTAATTACATAAATTGGATTCCATTTTTGATATCTACACATAAAAAATTTTTGGGTGTAATTTTTGGAATTTTTTTGAAATAGTTTATTTTTTGGATTATTGAAATAAAATAATTTACGATATTTAACATTTTACGAACAATACATGATATTTTGGGTTTTTCATGATGTAATAAATGATTATATTAAAATCATGTGACCTAGTTATTTTATGTATCCATAATAATCAACAGAGTTTATATTCATGAGAAAAATTATAAACAAATGAATAAAGTAATTAAAAAACCGCTCTCCTCCCTTAGAAATACCCCCTCACCACCCCTTCTCCCCACACCCAATAAGCCTTGAGTATTGTCTAAATTATACATAATTACCATTACAAGCCTCTTCCCCATGTCCCGGACCTGTTGGTCTAACCAAAAATACTAAATCCAAGAGTCTTTTGAAGGATCCCAAGGAGACGATATTCAAGATGTAAAATCCTCCTACTTTCTCTTTTATTTTCTTTCCCTTTATTATCCTCTCTTCATCTCCCATATCCAAAGTGTAATGGTAACTGTAGTATGATATATATATATAATAATTTTATTCTTATAATTGAATATCCATCTTCCAATCTCTTCTCTCATTATTTTATTCTAAAAATTAAAACATCGTCTGTCAGGCGTGGATTCACAACCTTCATGGAATACAATTTTTCATTTTTTATTTCTACTTGCATGGCTAGTCATAAAACCATTTTTATTGGTAAAAAATTTTATAATACGTTTATTGAAACTTATTTAATGTTCTTGATCTAGTATATAATGTAATATTTAATAAAATGATAATAGTATGAGATGAACATAAGTACTGCCAAAATGAACTAATCATTTTTCAGTAATGTTTTATTTAATCAATAATCCTCTTAACATATAACCAAATTATATATAGGGAAAATTTAAAATCATGTAGTCATATTAATATCATTCCATTACAATTTTATTTTTTTCTTCCCTTTTACATGAACTCTATTAATTATAAATAAGGGAACTGACAATAAAACCATAAAACAAATTCCCCTAGAACAAAAACAATTACACAATATAACTCATTTGAATGGACATCAATAAACTTAATAAAATTATAACAAAATCAAATATATTTTGAATAAGTTATGAATTAATTAATTAATAAATCTAATTTCTTTATACAGGACATTATGTAAAAGTGTAGAAAAATTTTATACATAAGGTAAGTGACTTCATATCAATATTCATTTAGTTGAAACATATTTCGTATTGTTTGCCTAATCATTTTTATGTGGTGTATCTACTGCCACATTTAGAAGATTTTTAATTTATCATTATATTTATATTAAATATCTATACTTTTTTAATGAAGTATAAAATTATTGTCTAAGATGTATACCATTTTTTCATATACGGTGCTTACATGGAATGTTATTTTATACATTGGTAAACAATGTTAAATTCATATATTATACTCAATGAAAATATTAATTGGTTAGTAATATTGATTTCATGAAATAATCCATCATTTTTATATTGAAGGAATGCTTTGGAAATGTAGACAAGGGTGGGGCCTAGTTATAAATAGCCATGTCGATCGATCAACAGGTCTCATGAGACAAAATAGTTATGGACAAACCCTTTATGTTTGTTTCTGTGTAGAATCAGATGGTTTTCTATCCTCTTACATACACTATAATTTTAAGGGTTAAGATGGTAGTGGTTTATATGCCAGATACATGACGTCCAATAATTTAAAATTCCCTTCATTTAGTGTTAAGTTATTAATATTCATTAGATTTTCACCATGACCAAATCTGGGGATGTGTTTTAATTATTATTTTATCGATTAAATGTGTTGTTTTTTTAGTTATCCATATTGATTATGCTTCAGATATCATTGATCCATATTTATACTATATTTAACCCTTATGGAGAATTTGATCTCAAAATTTTATTTGTTTTCCTTCCCCATATTGTGATGATGAAATATTTTAATAAGTGTCAGTTTAAATCTCCCAGATATGTTTTATGTTTAATTACTAATGTAATAAAAGAACAATATATGTATCTATTCCTTAAATACTAATAAACTAATTTATCCTTTCTAATGTTATAATCTATATCTATTCCATCGAAATAAAATAACCCCAAACTATAGGCTATTGAGATCAGTGTTATTATAGTTGGTATCAGAGTAGGTTAAGTTGAAACTCTAATAATTAGATGTTAAATAAACAATAAAATTACAATAATTAAAAATAGTTATTTCATGGATCACCATTGATAATTAATATAAGCTAACTTAGTGTGTTATATTATTTTGTTATGGCTCCTAACTGATGAAAGAGAATTAATAATTGTGGAAAATGTTGGGATTTTCCCACTTAGACAATCAACATAGATATGGATGGAGCTAAGAAGATCTTGAACCCTCTAAGTCATCCTACTTAGGTTATGATGAAAACCCATAATATATATATTTTTTATTATTTGATTTTGTCTAAGTCCCCATAGTTTAGTAGGACTAATAATCTAGTGGTAGCTGAGTAACATGAAAAGATATTTCTGGCATTGAGATTCGATTAAAGGGACAAGGTGGTACTAGTGGTATATTGCCTCAGGGATGATGTCCATCATTTTTGGCCATTTATATGGAATACTACTAAGGAAGATGAAATATAATACATAGAATTAATGACTTTTAAAAAATCTTTATTTCACATATACATACATCATGAGCAACAAAATGAAATTAATTGAAAATTTCATATCATAAAGAAAGAGTAAGAAGAGAGTGTTTTAGAGTATAAGGATACCTTCATAAAACTACCTAAGTATCCTATAGATTATATACATGATTTAGAAAACAATATTTATCATTTCAATGAATATCTTAAGACACATATATTTATGGAACATACTTCTCAAACATTTTCATCATATGATGAAATAGTATTAATTTCCATCAATCAAATAATGAATTTTCTAGATCCTATTTGTTTAAGTGAATTCAGGAGAAGAATAGTTCTTTAAATAAAAATGAAAAAGTTAGAGAAACATTAAATAATAGGGTAACAAAGTAATTCCCATCATCAAATTTTTTTGGATGAATTTACTTTGTAAATTCTTCAAAGTAATGGGAGTTTAACATAAGTTTATAGAAAAGTTTCATCGAGATAATAATGGGAAGGGTGAGAAATAAATAGATGATGTTCATAATTAAAATATAGAGAAATGGGGAATAATTAAAAACAATTTCCCATACACCAAGGAAATCTTCCAAAAAAGACACTAAGGGGAGATGGAAATTATTTTTTGATAACTACATTTGAAGTTGAAGTACCGAATTATGTGTTCAAAGGTAAATTAATCCAATATTAAAATTTAGACAATGAATTATTTAATTCTAGATCATAAAATTCTTTTATATCTACCTAGTTTTATAGAAAATTATATATTTTCCTTCTAATTTAATAAGGATGTTTTCAGTCAAAACTCCTAAGGGAAGTCTCATTATAACAAATATGTGTCGAGTAGTCCCTAATATGGAATTTTATAATGATTTTTTGACCCTATAATCATAACTATGATTTAATTTGATATAATCCTTGGTATTAATTAGCTTAAAATTTTTGATGAAAAAATATAATGTAAGTAAAAAATATTTATTTGTGAGGTAGATGTATAATTTATTATCTTTAGAGAAGAAGATTCATTATACAATTTGTATCTATACCCACCCCTATAGCTGTAATGAATGAAATTATGGAGAGGGAGATAAGGAAATATATTGGGAGGAGGAAATTAATCTATAAATTGGGGATGTACTAATTGAATATGAATAAATTGATGTATTTACTAAGGAATTACCTAGACACTGGAAGGAGTGTGATGTTGAGTTTACCATTGATATAATTCCTGAACTAAGACCAATATCAAATACTCCATATAAAATAGACACTATAGAATTAATGGGGCTAAATAAATTATTATAGGATTTGAGTAATAAGGTACTTATTCACCCATGTGTTTCTCCATGGGGAGGCCCAATTCAATTTATAAGAAGAATGATGGATATGTGAGGCTGTGCATTGACTATAGAGAAATAAATTCTATTTCAATAATGAAAAATTATACTCTTACTCGTATTGATGATTTATTTGATCTAATTCATAGAGATATTTTTTTTATGACTGTGCATTATTTTGTGTATCGTCAATTGTGATTAAGAAATGAATATATTTTGAAGGAGACTTTTCAGACAAGGTATATACATTACGGGTTTATAGTAATTCCATTTGGAATGAATAATGCACCATCATTGTTTAGGTTTATGATAAAAAAATAGTCAATTAATATCTTGATTATTTTTTTGTGGTATTCATTGATGATATTATAGTATATTTTATAACATATTAAGACCATTAGATTAACTAGTAGACCATTATTAAGACTCTCATAAGGAAATAGTTATATAGTAAATTTAGACTGTGTGAATTATAGCTTCCATAAATTTATTTTCATGCCCATATTGTATGTATGGATGGAATCACAACTGATCATATAAATAAAAAGGAAATCCAATTATGGCCTTGAGAAAATAAAATAACCAAGGTGCGTAGTTTCAACGGTTTAGCAACATAAGAATTTTTCCTTATGGGCTAATCCATTAACCGAGATCACATATAATGGGGATATGTTAATATGTAAAAAATATTGTGTAGAATGTCTTTAATAATTGATGATATGGTTATTCAATGATCTAATTTTGTCTCCACCAACATGAAATGATGGGTTTGTGATATATATTGATGCATCAATGAAATGAAAATGTTTTTGACATAATTTAACTAGTCATTTTCAAGTTTTTTAGTCATTTGTATTTATAAAACCAAAATTATCACAAGAAATGTTTTCTAATGTGTTATTACTTCCTTTGATTCACTAATAAATGGTATATTATGCAGAATATATGAGTTTTTGGGGGGAAAGTATGAAATTTTATATCAAAAACCCCGCATCTAAAATCTATACTTCATTATCCCTTTACCCATTTCTAGTAAAGTTAAAGGAGTTATAGTAAGGAAATATTCGTCAGGAATAGGTGACCAATACTCATGAGAGGGTTTCAATTTAGAAATACCATTCATGGATATTATATTTTATTTTGAGAGTATATTATAATTTATAGGTCCATCAGATAATGAAAATATTTGAGGCACAGATTTTTATGTTTCATGATGTTGATTACACTATAACAATATTGGTGATTTTTTTTTCTAATTACCCTTGTTTATAAAATTTGCTTTTGTGGATCAAGGCTTACTAGTTCAGAATTTTTTTCCTATGGAATGGTAATATCCCTAAACAAGGTTTTGGATATGCCTCCTATACCTATATTTTTTATAGAGAAATAATATAACATTCATAGCTCTAAGAAGTTCCCCATGTTA
This sequence comes from Viscum album, assembly GCA_963277665.1. Lineage (NCBI taxonomy): Eukaryota > Viridiplantae > Streptophyta > Magnoliopsida > Santalales > Viscaceae > Viscum > Viscum album. Next base: position 1,302,008,806 of record OY728121.1, read on the forward strand.
ATGCACAACTATTCAATCAATATTAGGAACCTTAAATGGGTAGTTTTTCTCAATATAACCGTAGATGACATAGAAAAGAAGAAAAAATATGGCACCCTCTCATATTTGAATCTAATACATCATTGAGACCCACCTTTTTAATATGGATTTCTTATGCCAATGGTTGGTTTACATCAATCTAGGCCTTTACCAGACCAAAAAATCCCCAATTTAGAAGATCTAAATTATTGAACACTATAAATCAACCTATATCAATGCAAATATTTTCAACAATAGAGGGTATCAGTTTTCTAGAGGGACACCCATCAACCAAACCTTGAATGAGGATCTATAGAACATATATCAGATTATAATCCATCTTCTAGAATTGTAATGAGAATGAAGAATCTGTTATCAAAACTCCATAGTTTTCTATCAAGAAATCATTTCTAATCACTTGATGAAAAACATTAAACCAGAAGGATCTATAACCCTCCCTATCAAATCACAACACCATCTTTCAAATTATATATTTTTAAAAGATTATTTTTCATCCCCCCATATAGATGTTATTGTCCCTAATAATCCTTTTATATCATAGTTAAAAAATATTTTTGGCACATCACATATCATATTTATGTTTCATTCATTTCTACCTAAAACAAAAATAATGTTTACCAACTAATCTTCCAGTTTTTTATCTTTTCATGATCATTTTTTTTCTTCAAGAAAATTAATTTAAACAACATACTTTTGATCATTCTGAATACATTGTATGCCAAAATTTCATTCCACTCAATTTTTACAGGTCACAAATTAATCGATAAATATTTTGATTAATTTTCATGATATTCGATGCTCGACTATTTTTTTGATCATTTAATTAAAGTTATGTAGTTAAAAAGGAGTTATAATCACTAATACAAAAAAGTATTTACACCTTGATTTATTATTATTAATATTGGTTTCAAAACAACATCAATTTGAGTGATATAGTAAATATTATTGTTAAATTTCAGTTTTAATATTTGAAATTAAAAATATATATAGATTAATTTATTATGAAGAATGGATTTCAAATGTAATTTTTTATATTATGAAGTAATTTTTATATCATTGAATCATATAACCAATGTGATAAATGATATTTCTCATTAGTTATTTCGATAACTAACATGGAAATTATTATTCTTTTTAATTTTTTTGATATAATATAGGGACCTATACAATTTTTTTTAAGAAATATAATTGAAAAGATAATGATTATAAAACACATATCAATTTCAATGATGAATTATAGTTTCATATGATAATAAAATTAGTATATAATTTCATAATTTAAATAAATAATGGTCATCAATGAAATCAAGATAATAATTAGAAAATATTTTAATTAATGAAAAAATAATATTAGAATGAAATATTACACTTCAAATATTATACCTTTTTATAAGGATATTTGATCAAATTAGCATATTTGAATATATGTATTCATTATTAGAGAATGTTTTGAAAAAAAATTAATAAAATTTATTTAATTTATATTTCTTCCACCATTTCACTCATAAGAAAACCTGTCATATCTAATAAAAACTTAAAAAATTTATGCCAATTTTCATGATGGTTTGAAATATTCATTCAGAATTGGAATCCATGAATGAGGAATGAGAACATTTATGTGAGGAAATATTTTGAGAATGGGTTGGAAATGATAATTTTTTTGTAAAATTGAAAAAAGTGTGGGCACAATATAAAGGAACAAACCAAAAAACCACCACTGTCACTAAAAATGTGAAAGAAAATATTCAAAATCTAGATTTTAAATTTCCACCATCGCATATATACAAAATAGATATTTTTTCAGGAATATCTAGTAATTATCCTATTAAATCATATTATATCCCTATATGTTTATTGAGTTTAGAAATTAGATATATAAAAAACTTATTTTATAACAATGTATGGGTTTCTCCATATTCGCATCACACTTGATAGTATTTTAAAAATATCATATGTTATACCTTTCTTTATAAGCAGTGGAATGTAAACAAAAGAAAGGGTGAGATAAAACTCTCAATAAGGGTTGGAAATAATATATATCCATAAATTATCATAATATTAACTTCCATGTCTAAGAATCCCTCATAAATGGTTAGACTAAAGGTGTTAAATGACCTTAGGAATTCCACCTATTATTCTTAAGGATCTTGACGATGAGGGAGGGTCTATGTTGAAACCATGGGGAAGGTATACCCTCATATGAGACTGAGGAAAACATTATAAATAATAAATAAATATCCATAATAATATTTAAAGTATGTAGAATCAAATAAAAAATATTCAAGATATATTAAATTTAATGTGAGCATACTATCATACACCCAAACTGATCACCTATTAGGATGATTGTACATACAAATAAAAAAAGGAATAAAATAATATAAAAAGTGGATTTATACCATATCTAAGATCGTATTATCCATATCTTAATTCCATATAATCTATATATCTGAAAAATCCCATCCTTGGAGTACCCTACTTAAACATATCAATATTGAGTTCTTCTCGTGTACACAAATGCCATCGATTCCGGAACATAGTGTGAGTTCAACTTTGTAAGATGCCACCAATTAATTCCAAAATGTAATAAATATGGTATTGTATAAACATGTGATATGAACATATAATAAATAAATGAAAAAATAAATAAAATACTACAATAAATCCAGGGGGTCTATAGTGACACCTGGGATAAATCAAACTTTCTTTCTCCAGTGTTGGATGTATATGAGCATGTTTCAAAACCATACTGAAGGATGGGTAAATGTCTGATCGTAATATCATCATAATTATATCTCATCATTTAGGGGGAATATTTTCCTACCTAAATTATCTCATATATATATAAATATATTAAGTATATACAATCACTATGGGGGTAAATAATCTCACCTAGGTCATCTGATATGTATATCTAAAGGATATTCAATCATTAAGGGGGAATAGTGTCCCACCAAGATCATCTCATATATACTTCTCATTAGAGGAATTTTGTCCCCATTTTATAACTCAAATATATAAATAACATCAGGGTTTGGTGTATCCCTCCCATTCCTATCATTTATTATACTCCATCGAAATTAGGGGTGATAGCACATCTCACCTATGTATATCATTAATTACATAACATCATGGGTAAGTGCATCCACACTATAATATCTCATCAAGGGGAATAGTTACCACATAATTATATCTTATATGTCATATTGGTGGGAGGGGAGATAGTGTCTGCCCCATAACATCTCATGAAATAATAATATGGGTTACCAATTAATCCAAAACAAAATCATAGGACTAAGGTCTGCCGCTCATGAACATGACATATCAACACCAGTACAACCAAACTAGGCTAAAACCCAGCTAACGTCACTACACTTCCTATCTTAGGGTTCAATGAAATATTTAGAACCCACCAGGGTTTCCAAAGTCAAGACATAGCCTAGAAACACACCATTGGTTTCTATTATTCATTCTCAACTATAAGGACATATCCAAAAATTCAAGTGGAGTTATGTTCCTCAATATTACCATATTCTTATTATGGCCTCACAAGCCTCATAAAGAAAATCTCACCAATATCACTCTAGAGTGATATCATAATTCTCATCTCACTTCCCATGTCATAGGTGGGTTTCACAACAAACCTACACATAATACTACCTGTCAGATACCCACCAGAATGCTAATATATTAACGATAAAGGAAACTCTACCCAATTTCTAATAGACGATTCCAAAGTATATAAGGAATCTTAAAGTTCCTTGTGGCCAATGCCTAGGACCATAATTTACAATCACCACACTCTTCTACCTAGAGGAGACTTAATTCACTTGTCTAAATCCCCACAGTATTCTTTCACTTCATTTATACCCTTAAAGGTGTTATATATCATATCGTATAGAGTTATGGTTTAATCCTCCACCATTAGTTGTTGGGGAATCAAATAGTTCTTATGGACCCATCATGGCCCAATGATAATTCATTTATTTACTTTGAGTATAAATTGGGAATTTCATTTTACATGATATATAAAAAATACATAAACATTGGGAGATGTTCAAGAGACAACCTACCCAATTCCCAGAATTTGTCCTTATAATGTAATCTCAGTCACCCTCTCTGAAGACCTTTCAAATGATTTGTGGCCAAATTCTACTAAAAGAGACCATAAATCCCAAAATACATAATCCAAATGAATTATAAAACATCCATAATTAATCATCACATTATTATAATATTAATTCAAAGATTAAAATTTTGGTAATAATTAAGAATCACTCTCAAAGTTATTTTTTGAGGTTAAATCCTTTTATAAAAGGGGTGTACACCACCCTTAACATCCATCCTGACCATAAATACCTAAAATTACATATTTTTTATTTCATTTGATCCATTAATATCACCAAAAATTTCATAAATCACCAAATAATTGAGAGAAGTGACATACCACACTACTGTTGTATTAAACCTTGTGTGTTCATCCACCATGAATATAATTTTTTTGGCCGAGTAAATTACCTTTGATATTTAGAGGATTCCATCATACATTAGTGTAATGATCACCCAATCTCAATCCAGCTAACAAATAATCATTAAGGAGAAAGAGTAGAAGAAACCAATAATCTATCATTAAAGAGAATTAGATTTACCTCAATCAATATCCCAGATCAAAAGACACTTAGATTTATTATGTAATGGGGTTAAAACCATCTTTGAAGTGTAGGGGATCATAAGCGGCATGATAGGAGAAGTGAAACCTCTATATAGATGAAGGAACAACCGTAATTATTTTAAAATACATAAAATTTAGTTTTTATTTATGTTAATATATTTTTCTAAAATAAAACCGTTATATATTATGTTTTGAAAATTGTTCATAAGGTATCCCAAAAAAAAATCCATATGTAATATATATATCCCATGGGTAATATTCTTAAGTTCACGTAAGGTTTTTTCATTTATGTAAAAAAATATACTACATAAATAATATGTGTAAGGTTTTTACCTTAATAAAAAAGTATTATATACTATATTTATAGGATACCTAACATTTCTATTATCTTCATAATTTTTTTCCGTTAAGAAAAAATCCATACATGTCATATTTGTGAAATTAATGGTTTTCGACTTCATGGAAAACCCATTACAAAACATTTTTAACATATTCATAACATATTCATTCAATATAAAATATTTTTTGAATATATAGTTGTAAAACCTTGACCCAAATATCCTAGTCCATGATGAGATTCTACATGGCCTCATGCATTCCTCCCCATATTCAAGTGGTTTTCAACTAGAGATGAGGGCCTGAGTGGAAACAAGGGGATACTATTCTTGGGAATCAAATATCAAAAAACCATAAATAAAATAGAGGAAAGGATAAAATAACTGTACCATTAATACCAAAATCTATATTCCATAAGAAAAAAGGAAATAATATCCTTGATGTTACAAGTGGAATACAAGTATACCATAATTTCAATGGGATACCCACATGAATTTTTATCAATGTTCCAAAATTAACAAAGATATAAATATAAATGAGGCACAACCAAAAAAGATCCCCTAGTTTTTCCAAAAATCACCTCTATCTACCTGGATTCTCATATTCAACTTCCTCAAATAGGTTTATTTCCCATCACTGGATCCATGACTTTAAAATTTTCATGTGCATCATCATTCCAACGTAGGGTGTGAGTATAAAAAAATAGGAAAACACCAATTTTACCTTATCATAAGTTTATTATGTTTATATATATATATATATATCTGTGTGTGTGTTTGTAATGAATTTAAAGGAAACATATGTAATTATATATCTGATTGAGTCACCATACACTAAATAGGCTGTCACACACCCTAGTTTATCTTTATTTAGAACTATACTTGATGATAAGTCATATCAATCTATTTAATTAGTCTAAAAAAAGTTTTACAATTAATCTGAGGACTAAACCTTCTCATCGATGGATAACAAAAATAATATCTAAACCATATTACACAAGTCATCCCCTAAATCAACCATTTGATTGTGGTTAAACACAATATAGAAACACAATATCATAATATATTCCATGACTCATCCATCACATTTTTGGATGAACTCTATATAATCAGTATACATAGCACAAATAAACCACACAACAAAGTTTTAAATTTCTACCTACACACCCACAAGATAATTAGATGACACATCCATGTTCTCTTCTGACTAGATATGCACCCACATACTAATAAAATCCTAAACAAGAGTTCTTATAGGGATTATAATTCTCCCATAATTCAATCAAACATACCCCAATATATATAATTTGTATCAGGGAAAGGACTTCCTACCTGAAGCGTAATAGAGTACAATTTTAGTGAACCTCCACCTGAGTTGATCTCAACTATAAAATCCCTATAAACAAGCCTAAATTCATCCTGTGAGGATTATTTAAAGAATATATAACAACAATGACACATATATGGTTAATACATGATTACAATTACCCAATTAAAACAACTATAATGAAAAAATCCTATATCATCAAAGTGAATTGGGGAAATTTAGCTGAATTAGGGTTCCTATCCTTAAATTATGCAAGAAAAGTAATCATATCATGTTCTAGAAATTTTATCCTTGCATGTAGGATTCAATATATGATTATTTTCAATAGAATATGATAAGATCATATAGATAAAGGAGAAAATGTAGAAATATCTTCAATTTCGAGATCCAATGAGACAAGATCCAATAGAAAGACATTCTAAATGGAAAATTATCCATATAATTTCCTTAAGGGGTCTCTTAGTCTGAGATCCATTGTCCCAAGAGGAATAATTAGTGCTTTCATGGAGGTTTCTGATTTAAATTTAATTTTCAGATTAACTAATCCCATGTACATCATTTATCTACATAGTTTACCAAACCACTCACTAACCATGAAAAATATTCTATTAAAATATTTGTCATGATATATAGTTGGGAGGTCTGGTTTGGTAAAACATGAACCAACCATGAAAATTGAACTATCAACAAGGTCTCTAATCACACTCTTACCTAGGGAACCAACATTTTTTCCTTAACCATGTTCAAAATTTTTGTCCCTTAAAAAAATAATAAAACATTCCCAAACTACCCATGAATTATCCAAGGACCAACTTATACACAAGGAATATTAATAACCACAATGATAAGAAAAAAAATGACAATGAAAACATGCCTTATAAATATTAGGGGAACTACAAAATCTTAATCATAAGGAGTTTTCATCCTTGAGAAGTGTCTCTAGGAGTCCTACTAGAATAAAATAGGACATTAAACTCATATATTCATTTCCCACTTCTAATTATCTTCCTAGAAATACTCATTATTCCAAGACACTCAGAGAAGTGTCAACATTTTCACTTTAAGACTGTTTCACTCTGGTGAATAATCTGCACTGGACAATTCCTTGTTTGAATAATCTACCTCAAACTCTTCTTCTTTGCTATCAGTCACATGTGTCAGGTCTAGATCATACTTGTATAGTTACATCAAATTAGAATTTATATGGATACCTTAATGTAGTGGATGATCGTCAAACATATAAGGCACCATAGAAATATGTTTCCTAATCTTGAATGGACCCACAAACCATGTTTTCTACTTTCCATGCCTCTATAACTGCCAATTCCCTAGCCTAGGTGATAATAAAAAGAATACTCGGTCACACATGAAGATATTTATAGGTAATTATCTTTGTTTAAAATTTTTATGCTACCAACTCCATGTGGTATCTAACTACTTACAAATCAATTTCACTTGTTCATATGTCTCCAACAGTTGGTTCATCCTAATCACTCTCGAAAAAATCATCTCATTCCAACACAATGATGAATTATATGTTTTACTATAAAGTTTAATAAAAGAACAAATTTCAATCAATTACCTAAAGATATTATTATATTAAAACTCTAAAAATTATATATGGAAATCCTATGAACCACCAAAATCAATCACACTAGCTCTTATCATGTACTTTAGAATAAAAATCACCCTCTCTGACTATCTATCTATATATAGGTGATATGTTTTTCTAAACATCATCTATGATCATTATTCCTACTATAGGGATTTCCATAACCACAACATGAAATAAAATTCCTAATATAATATGATACTCTTATTTAACCAATCCATCACACTATTTACAACACTTATAGTTCGAAAAACTCATCCATAGTTTGGGTTTGTATGTAACCCATGGGAGTGGATCAACCACTATCCATACAACATCTTGAATTCTTTTAGTCATGGGTTTTCCCATGAGGAAGTCCATAATCACTACATCCCAATTAAATAGGGGTATTAGAAGAGGTACAAATATTCCAAATGGCCACTATAGTTCTCATTTCCCCCAGAAACCTTTGGTGGCCCATAGAAAACCATAAAACATCTTACTTTATTCATAGCCACTAGAAAAAATTTCTCATGTCATGAAACGTCTTAGTTGATATTGGAAATAGTAACAAATTTATGGTATGAGAGTCTCTCAATAAATCATCTTGAATGTATGTGGGATCTAAAAATCATCCATGCTTATGAAGTATTTCATTCCCAACCAATGACCATGCAAGAATAATATTGTCTCACAATAGTCATGCCCATATAAACTTACAATCCCAATATAATTATTTTTTATCCTTTAATTGATCCACCAATTAGGAAGTAATGACTAAGGGATAATAGGTTTCTACACCTTGAGACTCAAATGCACCCATCTACCAATATGCTAACAAGATCACCATCTTATACTCTTTTTCTGATGTATGTGTTCCCAGTTCTTATGTATTATTTAAAAGTGAATCCTATAAAACAATTTTATTCCATGACGAATACTCCATTTCATAGTTGAATTTCTGAAAGTTCTCAACCCAAATCCTCTATTGCAAATTTAATAATTGATGGGATATAATATATTCTAGTATATTACGGTTTTTGTAAGTGAAAAAATCTCTCTATAAAGAGATAATGACACTATAACTTCATGAAATGAACTAGAATAGCTAACTTTAGATCATGATTATGGAAGTTTTATTCATTGGATTATAGATAATGAGACCCTTAATAAATGACCCAAACTTCCTACCTTAAGAAAACATGAACACAAATCCAGTAGGATCACAATATAAGGTATATCCAACCCTATGGTTTGATATATCTATAATTCAAGAATATTCCAACATCTCATTCTGTTCCTATATATCGACTTCAACCTAATTTATCTATTTAAAATTGATTCCCTCTTAGTCATCTTAGTTATAAGAACTTTTTAATAAAGGGAAATCTAAATGAATCACTTATAATATATTGAAAACCCCAAAATAATCCCAATATCAAACATTTTCTTAGGATGTTACTATACAATCACTTCTTCCACCTTCCCCAAACCGAATGATATTTATTCTTCATAGATAACATGCATAACAAAATGTACCTATTTGATCCAAAAATGACATAACATAGAAAAATTATGATTTTCTCAAAGTGTAAATAGCACATCCTCTTGAAGCATATCATGTAACTCCTGGGCCAACAAGTAAATCAAGATATCCTTGACATAAAAAATAATAAATAACTAAAGGAAGGGATGAAAAATATATTTCTTGAGATCAATAAATAATGCTGGTGAATTTTTTTTCCTGAACAAAATGACGAGATACTCATAAAATCTGTTCCTAATTCTGAATGATGATTTTGGTATTTCCTTGGTCTTAATCCAAATATAAGGATATCTAGATCAATACTAAATCATTGAGAACCACCATGGTCCTCTCAAAAAATTTAATATATCATCTATCCACAATATTAGATACAATTTATTCATTATGACAAGATTTTGTTTCCGATTATCTACACAAAACTGAAGAATACCATCTCGCTTCTTAGAGAAGAGAACAAGAACACCCATATGAGATGTTATTGGTAGAATAAATCCCTTTACACCTAGATCCTCTACATTTTATTTTAACTCCTTCAATTAAGCTTGATCAATATTATATAGAGGATTTTTTATTGGTGGTTCACCTGATATAAGTTTAATCTCAACATCAATTTCCTTTTCAGTAGTATATCTCAATAACTTCCCAAAAATAAATTACTAATATCATTACACCATATATTAAATAGTTTATGGAATGATCCTCTCATCTATTGAATGTTATATATCTTCGGCCCACATGGTTATGGACCTGATCTGACCGAGGTATGATCCAATGATGATTTATCATATATCATGTTTCATAATAAAAACATGATGCTTTCCCACAAGATAGATAGTAGACACTCTCTTATGATATAAATTGATTAGAACATAAAAAATTATCATCTATTCTAGAATAAAGATAACATCATAGGTTTCTATTTATTTAATAATAAAATCCATTTTATATATGTATCCCACAGTTACTACTGTATACATTGGGAATCTCATAATAAAATCTTCTTTCATTCTAAGAGGAGTATAAATAGAAAAAAATCCAAATAAAACATTATAGTCAAATCTAAATCTTAAAATGAATGAGTAGACTTAAAATAATGATAAACTCACACATAAAAAAAGTCATGATAAAGTGTATAAATAACCATATTCATAACTCACATAATCAATGGTCCCTCTCTAGTTCATCGATAACCTGATAAATCACATAAAATGTTTCATCAAATGATATAAAACCACTTCCTCATTGTCCCTCACTAACCTAGGACCCTAAATCCTATGTAGTTTAAAGGTATTTATATGAATTTCAACCTTATGCACAACATGACCTTCCTCTAGTAGGATGGATATCAATTTGAGGGACCCCAGACCAAGCCCTCAATTCCTGTATCTGTAAAGTTTTCCATCATTAATATATTTATAATACACTCAACAAAAATATCTAGAGGTCACCCATCTTACAACCTAGATGAAACTCTGTAGGTGGTGTAGTATAGAATGTGTGGTGATTACCACTCTTCTTACACTAAAAACATTGAGGAGGACCACTTTCCATGAAAGCTATTAAAGAACCTCAAATCTACTATGGTTTCCTTTCACTCCCCCAATGTGTCTCTTCAACTCTCCTCTATCTATTTCTATAAGATACACCTATAATTACACTAGGAATACCACTTAATAGTTTCCTAAAAATTGGAAGGAGTCCTGCTTCATTGTCATCCTCTAGAACCTTCTCAATCATATGAGTCTTTCAATGAATGTCTTGATACGATACCTTGTGGAAGTTCTTAACCTGGGGGACCACCTCAAATCAAAAATCAATTTAAAATTTTATATCATTTTGGTCCCCATTCCTTGAAAATAGAGCATCAATGTTCATTAACTATATAAAATGAGTGGAATAACATTCTACTAATAGTTCTCCACATTGAATAGATAATAAATGAAAAATCCATGGAAGTACTAGTTCCATATATTGGACTACAAGTACAACTACTAACTCATTTCCATCCACACACTATTGTACATCTAGAGGAACAAAATGAGTGTATCCCATGTCAGGAACCCCATGAATCTAATCCCTGAGTGAAATTGTGGGGAATCTTCTTGGAAACATATATAAATATTTATAAGAAACTCATAATCTCCCTTGATAGTTTAGGAAAAAAAATGAAAAAAAGATCATTCAAAATATAAAAAGTATATAAACCACTAGAGTCTACCTTCTGTTACCTGTCATAAAATTCTATAAATATTGAAGGCCTAAACTCATTATGTCAATAGAATGTATTTCACAATTATATACATAAAAATTTATAACATGTTCTTGTTATCTGAATCACATACTACAAGTGTATGGAATATGAACCTATATACCTTTCCATAATGCATCAAATCAAACCTATTTCTAATCATCTAAATAAAATCCAAAAAATCATAACACAATACTCTTTTGTATCACTTAAGGGAAAAATCAATCAAAATTAATAAAAAAAATGAAAATATGAATCCCATATTCATGGTAACATAGAGGTACACAATACGAGTATTTCCCATGAACTTGCATAATTATCAGTCCTAAGTTTCAACTATGCTATCACAATTGCACCATGTTTATAATCATAAAAGAGGACCTTTCATTAATACCACTGTGTAACACCCCGAATAGAATCTCCCAAAATGATTAGAGGTTCAAATTGACATCATGTGTGCCACCTCACACACAATAGGTTGCTGACTAGTAGTGATGAATTTTCGAGAAACATGGGGAGACTATGTTGTTACTATTAGGTATTCAAAAATCATAAAAATAGTATAGAAAAATAAAATAACTCAACCAATAATTCCAACATGGGTATTATTAGAAAAAGAAAAAAATTCCTATGATTTAACAAATGGAATACATGTTTAACATCAAGTTAATAGGATCCCCAGATATGGTAGATTAATTTAACAAGATATACAAACAAGAATAGATAAATAATGAATGAAAAAATGATACCAGAGTTTGTTTTGACACCACCTTGGCACACTCTACTACTCCTGCTCAACTACCAATATAGTATCATTTTCCATTGGTAGATCCGAAACCATAAAATCTATATACATATTGAGATTCCCATGAAGGGTGTGGGTATAAAACCTAGTTAACACTAAAAATAAATCCTTAGAATAAGTCCAACATGAATATATAAAGGTTTATGAAATTAATAGAAAATAAATATAACTAATTATATAGGTAATGAATCACCATGAACTAACCCGGCTTCCATAGACTGTGATCCTTCATACTACAACACCATAGAATAGGATATGTAAAATAACGATAGACACATAATATGAACATGATAGAACAATTCATTTAATGTCCCAACCATCTCATTAATGGATAACCACAACAATATCTCAAACTTGTTACACATATCATCCCATTACTAAACTATATAATGAGGAATAGACCCAAGATGAACAACACAATATCACAATTTATTCCACAACTCAACAATATAATCGATTGATAACACCATAAAATAAATATTTAAAACACAAAAAACATCATAGTCCTCATAGTGATACCTATAGAAACATGTCCAAATCATATAACACAATAATGTTCTCATAAGGACAGACACAATCCCATATGTCAATCAAATCACACAGAAATGTTCTCACAGGGACAAAAACACATTCCAATCAAACATTCATATTTATATAAATGTTTAAACTTGGTATGGACTTCATAACTTATGTGTAACAGAGTCTAATTGAGAATAAACACCACCAAGTCCATCCCAACGCATCAAATCCCTAGATTCATGCCTGAATTCATCTGATGATGAATCTAGAAACATGATCTATGGGAAAGGAAACATAAAGCATTAAAATAGGATTAAATTTTATGAATCCAAAACATCACATAGAACTAATATTGTATTGAACATGGGAATTATCAAAAATAGGGAAGATGTGGGTTTCTCACTATCATCAATACCAGGAAAAGTAATTAGATCATTCCATTTACATTAGATCCATGTATGATATATCTGATATAGTGTTCCTTTCAAGAGAGTATGATAAGATCCGAGATAAGACATTAAATATAGATATGTATATATATATATTAAATACCTATATTGAATGAGATATGATCTTATAAAAATGTGTTGTTATATATGGATAGGAATCCATAAAATCACCTATAGGTGTCTCCTATTTCAAGATACATATTCACAGGATGAGGAATAATGTTTTTAGGGATTTTTCTTGTCAAAATTATAATGTTTAGTGTAATTAATTTTATTCTCTTGGTTTGATAAAATGGTTTAACAAATATTGTGATTACTATATGAGATCAATACTCAAAACCTAGGGCAGACCACATATTTAGGTCACACCATTTTCGAAACTGTGCACCAACTATGTGAACCCCACTATCTCCGTGGTCTTCAACAATATGGTACCTAGTAAATATATAAAATTTTCCCTAACAATGTTCCATTTGTTAACCCAATAAACTACTTACAAAAATTTATAAAACCACCCAGAAACTACTCATGACCACACCTCAAAAGAACTGTGACACAAAACCAATAAAGATAATCTAAAAATAAGAAAATTAAAATTTATCAAAACTTATAAATATGATGGGCATTACAATATGTAACCTATTTTTCTTATAAAATTATTCATAAATAATATATTTCATGCATAATATATTTTCCTTAAATAAACAAATTCACAGCATATTATATAATACATAAGTGATTTACCTTCGAAAAAAACTCAAATTTAATATATTTAATCTATGTATAACATAATTATTCAGTGCATATGGGTTTCCTGTTAAGGAAAATCCACATGTAACATATTTCAACCATGTATAGTATATTTTTTATACATTTAATATTTTACATAGGAAAATATAAATATGAAACATAATTTTATTTTATTTTTGTAATATAATTCATTATAAAAAATACATTATCCTTAGTGAAATTTTACTATGATACATATTTTCCTTGAAAAATATGTGATATATAATATTTTTCAAAAACATATAATATTTTCCTCTGTGAAAATCCAATATGTAATATAACTTTCATACATATGATATTTTCCATAGAGTAATATCCAATACATAATATAATTTTCATATGTATTATGTTTTAATTTAGAAATATCAATATTTAATATATTATCTATACATGTGTAATATAATTCCTAATAGATAAAATATTTCCATATAAAAATTTTTGATACATTATATATTCATACATGTATAATACTTTTCATGGGAGAAATAACCATACAGAAGATATTATCTTCTATACATAAGTCAAATTCCCATACATAAGATCATTTATCCTCCTCCTTACGATATTTAATTTACTTCACTTAGTCTAAATTTCATATATAATATATTAATTCCTTGTTTAATAAATTTTTTATACATAAGGTTTTTTACATAGATGAAAAACAATACATAATATTTTTTTCCATGTGTAATATATTTTCCATCATATGTGACATAACTTTTTCCTTCCCCTGAGATATATAAGGATTTATACTAATATCTTTTTTTTGAAAAAATTCAAAAATAAAAAAATACCAAAAATAATCCCAATGTCCCCCCAATTGTTCTCACCTCTTAGGGTGTCCAACAAACCAATTACCTGAAATAAAATAACAACAACCAAATCCTTGAGCTCAAAAATGTTCCTAAGACTCGTTTCCCAACAAATTACATGACATACAAAACCCTACCATGTCAAAATTGTAATTACAGCATACATGATGCATTACACAAACCATTTTTGTAACTTTTTCAGGGAACCTGAGACATTACCCAATGGTGTTCTTATTTCAAAAAAAAAAAAATTGAGTCCAAATTCTTAATATTATCCTCACCCCATAATTGAAAATTTTAAAAAATTAAAATTCCACCTGATTTTATTGTCCTGTAATAGTGTGGGTCATTACAACCTCCCCACTATAAAAATTATAATCCTTGGAAGTCACCTCGCAAAACCATCATGAACCATCATGATCACTGAGAGCCAATGCATTAACCACATATCCTTTCTTCCATCCAGTTATGTTCATTCTAATACTACACCCAAAACAAATCCACTATAGAATATTCTAGAGGCATGTGCATCATGATACTGATTATTTTGACCAATTCCATAACAATACCCCAATTTTGGTGGAATTTTTCAATCCTAAATTCTATAAAATCACACCCATCAATTGATGTTATAGGTATACATTAGTGAATCACCCTCTCGACGTCACACTTATGCACCACCCACCTATTTTTATTGAAATCTTGGGACTCACACTAAAAACTATATTCCTAACATAATGAATTTTCTTTCTTCACATGTATATGTTCAACTTATAGGAACTGATATTAACATAGACCCCATCACCATCCTTATTTATTTTCCGAAATACACATGAATTCCTTCAACGAAACTAGTTCCCAATTCTAGAAACTATCAGTTGTTGAAGAAACTAACATATACTAATCTCTATTAACTGATATCCAAATTATGGTGGTTTCCCTTAACTTCCCATAACATGACTTATTGTATCCATGTGCCATCATAAATCCACAACCACCTCCAGGCTAGGTCCACCAGCATTTTATTGTGGATTTCCACTATAGAAATATGAAAAAATAATCACATGTATAAATAACCAATGTTGTAATCCACACCATAGGAATTTCATTAAACTTATACCAGATAACAATAATAAACAATTCAAAAATTACACATTTTTCACTCCTACCGTGACAATATTATCATCTAGTTAACCCCTATCAAGAAATAGCATCTATGAAACCCACAAGTTACTTTCACATTATATTTTATATTATTTTACATTTTTATTAGTCAATTTCATTTTTTGGATAATTCAATGTTATTTTTTAAGACTCAAAAATTTTCTTCTATAGATTTTTATGTAGAATTGTGCATTTTCCTTTTGTAGAGGGTGTTTTAAGTTCATTTTATGTAGTTAATTGTTTTTATGCATTAGTAATGCATAATATATCCCAAGATATGTAATTTAAAGGAGAAACTATGTGATATATTTTCTAAGTGAGGGTATGAGTTCATGGATTGCACACAGGTGGAGAAAATCTCTCAATAACCAACATAATGTTTTTAGTTTTTTAAATATAAGTTTTATATAGTTTGTAAACCATGTTTCCAAACAGTGTATGTGTGCCTTTTTTATCTAGTGAATTTCACATAGTTAGAACAAAATTCTGAAAATCTTGTGAAAAAACCATGAGTAACACATATATTTTATTAAAATGGTTAAATAAACTTTCTAAACCCTTCGGTATTTATGTTTTTGGCCTCTATTTATTCTCCTCCTACTCAGCCTAACCTTGGGTGTGAATAGGTGCATCATCTAATCTTACTCCTTTTATTTGGGGGTCATTTATCATGGATTTCAAGTGGGAAATAAATTTATTATTCTTATTTTCATCTCCACACTTCTTCCCTTGACCTATCCTTTTATTTTACACTAATATGTGAGCCCTAAACACTATTTGGGATGGTATTTGGGTTCAATATGGTTCTAATAATGGTTATTTAAACTGTTAAAGGATGGAAAGGATACCTCATTGTCCATTTAGGAATTCTCCACTAAATATGACTTTTTTCAGTTGGATTATTATCTAAATGATGTTTTTATTTCTTTAAAATTCCTTTATAATGAATGTAATAAATATCCATCATGTTTTTAATTCCTTCTAAGGTTGTTTTAAGTATACTATATACCACTGGTGGGTATGAAATTAATTTGAAATGGGGTTTTCACTTGTCTCGGATTTTCCGCATTCCAAGTGATTAGTAATTGGTTTATAAGGAATGATTCAAATATGATTTTAATATTGTTTGATAACAGATTGACATACCAATATTATTTTTAAATGCTCATTTGGAACCATAAATATTCTATTTTTATCCATAGAGAAGACTCTCTATAGATCCTTGTATGATTGGTGTTCCTATCATTGAATTCGACCCTTGGAGGATGTTTCATGTTTATGTCTACCTATATGGTTACCATCCATGAATATGAATAGTATATTTCATCTAATTGTATAGGATGTGAGTGATTTTTGTTTCAAATGATTGAAATTGTGTTTATGTGATGATATATTGTTCCATTGTTTCCCCACCTACATTGTTTTAAATGTCTTGGAAGTATTAGTAGAATATCTAGGGATATATATGAGTGAATGAACTATCATAGATTGTGTGTTGACTTGGGATCATTGAATGACCAAAAAAGGATGATTAGATCAAAAGGGGTGGCTACATAGTGTGTGACTCATTCTAGTGTTGTGCTCCATGGATGATTTATTCCAAGATAGTTTGAAGGACATACTAGGTATGTGGATATGATCATTTTTATTGTCCAATGTTTCCCAAATCTAGTATAGGATCGAGATAATTGAGTCTTCAGACATCTACTATGACTCTTTATTCCTTATCATGATAATTTAGGGGACTCCATCCATTAGATTGTTTGTATTCCCCTTTCTAATTGACTACCTGGAACCATCGTTGATCATTTTCATTTATCACACCTCATTAATATCTTATTTTATATCATGTTTACATCTATTATGTGTAATATTCTAGTTTATTTTTAAATTATTTTATTTTATAATGATTCTGAAAGAGTTTTTCCAAATCAAATGGTATGGTTATTTTTTATTGGGTTCAAGAAATGGATTTCATTTATGTTTCTTAGAAAAATGGATTTATAGGGAAATTTTTAGAAATAGGGATAAAAAATGATTTCTATTGTTTTCTATAAATTTTAAATGTCACCTTTACTTTTTTTGAAATAATTAATTAAATTTTTTTATCTATCCTTGTTTTGAAAAAAGGG
The DNA here is from genome assembly GCA_963277665.1 of Viscum album. NCBI lineage: Eukaryota > Viridiplantae > Streptophyta > Magnoliopsida > Santalales > Viscaceae > Viscum > Viscum album. The sequence continues at coordinate 1,302,027,234 of OY728121.1, forward strand.
TGATTACTTTAGAATTATAGAAGTGGAATGTTATTTTATTTTATTTTTAATGCTTGTGAAAAAAATAATGTATATTCTTATTAAATATATTAATTTATGATATTTATTATGAAGTGATTCATAAATACCCCTTGGTGAGATATTATAGAGCACACTTATCTCACACCCAGCATATATTCCAATGATAGGGTGCATACATAGATTTTATGATTCTATTTCATATTCCCAATTCTACTTCCATCTTTAAGGATTAGGTTAGACCATGGATAAATGATTAAATGAGTGACTTATGGACACTAGTGGTGATGTTGGAGTCATTTATGAATCTTCAAAAATATTTCTTTTGGGTGTTGTAACATCAAATTCATCCTGGGTTATTTTTTTTAATTTCTTCCTATATGAATATATTTAATCCAATCCTTTCTGGATAGATTCTAATTTTGATATTCCATGTTTTTATATTATATTATTTTGTTTATTCTTCTTTCAAATGCATAAATTTAAAATTATGAAATAGGTCATTTTTGAATTCTTGGTAGTTTATACTATGGAATTTTTTTAATATATGAGAATGGAAACATTGAAAAAGGATAATTTTTGAGACCCAGGTACTAAATTTGAACATATTGTGATTTGGAATGCCTTTCTAGTAGATTGGAAAGATGGTTCATGTGATATGTCTGATCAGCCAAGATAGATTCATTAAAAATATTACTTGAATTTGGGTTTCTCAATATATACCTAGAATCTAAATTCACAATATTTTTTTTGTTATGGTATATTTGTGTTATCATTGTTGTCCGAAATCCGGAGGTTTTTCATGAGAAGGTTCTTGATTACTACTCTTTATGATGATGCCCGAGATTCCATGAGAATCAGGGTTTGAATTTTGAATTGAAATTTTAATTCTGATTATTTTTATGATGTGTTTCTTTGTATTTACTTTGAATTAGTCATAATTTTGGTTGGGTAGGTTTTTTTAATGAAAATTTAAAATGGATTATTGGTGTGAGTTTGGTTTGTATGACCTAATATTTCAAGAAGTATAAAAAAAATAATCATTTAAATATCTTTATAATTGCTTCCTGAATGGACATAACCCATAAAAAATGAGGTTTATTAATGAATAATTCTATTTCCCATTATGATTCATTATTTATAACCCATGATTCTTATAAATTTTTGAGTGTTACTCGATAGAGGATGATTAATTAAGGCGAGTCTTGCGATGTGTTGATGGGTTGAATTGGATCTCATTGGGTTTTAGATTTTATACCATTTTTTAATTATTGTGAGAAATTTATTATTGTAAAATACTGAGATTTATGGGTTTTTTAGAACTAAATATGAGTAATTTAAGGATTATTGTAAAAACTAGATTTATTTAATGGAAATACTTAATAAATGAAGGGGTTTTATAATGAAATCTGGAAGGTAATAAAAATTAAAAAAACAATTGTATGAGTTTATTTGGAATTTTTTTTGATTCTCTTAGTTTATGATTGTGATGGAGTTATATTTTAAATGTGAAATTCATAATGTTTTTCAAATATGATTTTTTAGGGAATTTTTTTTCTTTTTTAGAGGAAGACAGAAATTGTTTCTACAAAATTAATTTTGATTTTGTGGAAAATGGTTTTGTGGTTGAAATGAAGTATTTGGGACCATTTATAATGTGGAATTTATTTTATAGAAGTAATTTTGGTTTTAAAATTGATTTAACATTTATGTAAAATAGATTTTTTATTTTTTTGGTCTCTTTACCAAAGAGTCTGTTTTCATTCAGTAGAAATAATGTAGTAAAGGTCATGAAAGTTTTTAAAAAATAATCTTGGAGAATCTCTAGAGGGGTTCCTCTTTTATAATGGAATTACTGGTATATATAGAGAGGTTAAATGATTTAGAATTACCTTGTGATAATTGGTATTTTAAATTAATGAAACCATTTTAAAATGGTACAATGCTTTTAAAATCTTGTACATTGTTGAAAAATGGGCTTCAATTCTTTTAGAAATGTGGTGTTTCTTTAAATAAATTGGATTTCAAGCATATATTTTTCCTTGGTTATATTTTTTTATGGATATTTTCTCCATATTAGTGGGGAAAAAGTTATTTGGGTTAGAAAACATGATCGAGTTATGTTTAAATTAATTTTATTTATAGTATTCCTCTAAAAAAGTTCTCAAGTAAAAGTAGGGTGTTTATCTCTTGAGGTGGATCATTTATTTTTCTTATCTCTTACCTGGACTTAAAAGGAGTGGAATTCATTATTTCTCCTATCAATTAGTGTGGTAATGTGAAATCTATTGGGTTTTTTAGAAACAATAATAGTCAAACCATGGATAACTAGTAGGGTCAAGTGATGTGATATGGTTTCCTTTTATTTTTAGATGTTCATATTATTTAAAGATTTTTTTATATTATATCCTTTTATCCTTGATTTATATATTTTTATATATTATATAAATACCCCCTTTTTTGTTTCTTTTAGGTGAGTGATGGTTATTTTTTAATATTTATGACATGTTGTTCTTTTGTCACATGTGTGGACGCTTTTTGTGATGTTGTCCATGTGGAGAGGGCCATATATAGGTTTTTAGGTTAATTTATTTGGATATTAGATGGACTTGGTGTGTCTGATTTAGGTATATATGATATTAATGGAATATTTTGAGACTATGAACCATTGGGTGTGAGTAGATATCTTGTTGGTTTCACCATTAGAGGTTAAACTAGGTATGTGGTCCTTGTTTTTTCCATTCCATTTTTTTGACCATAGGTGATAGAACGAGTAATTTAATAATAAGGAATTACATAATTCACATTGTGATTTGGATTTTAAGGATGAAATGGTTTTGGTAAACTAGTATCATAACCATTTTATGTTTTAGATGTAATGGTTGTGGATAATTTTATTGACTCAATATTATAAGCTTTCATGTTCCGTGGACTTTCATTCTTTCAAATTTCTATTTTTTAGTGCTCCCATGTGAAGATAAACTAAGAATTGTGGATTAACATCATTGGGGGGAATATTTTTTTCTTATTTTTTTATTTTTGGAACTGTATTTATCTTGGACGCTTTCATCATAGGAGAGTCCACTGCGAGTCCACTAATTTAGATCAATTCTAAATGGTGGGGAGCACCACATTTGGTCTACCTTATTTTGTAGTTTAAAATTAGATTTTTTTATGAAAAATTATTTCTTATGATTGTTGATATAGTTTTAGTATTTTTTTATAGCCTTATAGGATTGATATCATTCACTATTTTAACTTTCTTAGGATCTTTTATGTCATCCCTAACCCTTTCACTTCATATGATTGAGTGAGGATTATTCCTTTTTAATTCATCACCTATATAGTAAAATGGAATTTTTTAAGGTATAATATGGTTTAGTGAGGATAATTATGACATCCACATGTTACTGTTACTTTGTACTTGATATTTTTTACCTTATTATTAGTTAACATTAATTTATATATATTTGTATGATTTTTTTAATTTTTGTAAAATTTTCATTATATGCATGGTTTTTATGCTATGTTTTATAAGAAATATTCTGTTTACCTTGATAGAGATTATTTTAAATTAATTTTTTTAGTACACATTGGGTATTCATGATTAGTACCCATTTTTTCTCAAACATGCAACATATATGAGAAACTGTGTAATATATTTTTTATGTGGGGTTACTGCCTCACAAATTGCACATAAGAAGAGGAAACCATGTGAAACTAATGTGATAGATCTATAGTTTTTGATATATTGGATTCACATATGTATCACTGGGTTTGAAAACCGTGTAACCAAACCATGCTTGTGTTCTTTTTACATCTCATGTCTTCCACAAGTTTGGCACATATTTTTGAAAAAAGTTCTACAAAACTGTTCAGTCTTCCTATATTTTATTAAGATAGAGAATTTACATTTCTACCCCATATGGATTTTATTCTTTTATCCTCCCATTATTATCATATTTCTCTTTTGAATAGGGTAATCTTATGAGGGATTCCTTTCTTATTCGTCTTTCATTTTCGGGATTTTTATTCTTAGATGTCAATAGGGTTAGTCATTATTTCATCCTATTTTCTTCTCCTGTCTTCATCCCATTCCCTATCCTTTGTTTTTCCACTCATACATGAACCCTAAATAATATTTTTGTTAGGAATAGGATTATATATGGTTATAATGATGTGGTCTTGTTTGTTTAGAGATTAGTAAGATGTCTTTTTTTTGTTATTTATTCACCACTGAAGGTGACTTCTTTCTATTAGACTATTCTTGAAATGAGGTAGGTGCTTCTTTATAATTCCCTTACAATTCATGTTATAAATTTCATTCATGTTTTTAAATTAATTATTGTGAAGTTCTATGTATATTTTATACCCATTATGGGTTAAAAATTATTTCTATGTCATTTTCACTTGCCATGGACTTTTTGCATGACAAGTGCCTATCAAAATACTCAAGTGGATCTTTTAAATGGATTTAATTATTTTTAATTGTTGTTTGACACTTGTTACACTTCAAATAGATTTATATAATATATTATATGGGTTTTTATGAAAATTAGGGGGGTTATAATACATTTTAAATTTCTTTTGTGACCATTTGGTCTCTTTTTTTAGGAATTTTTATAAAAGGGGGATTGAGGTATTCAGACTGGAAGGGGTTTCTTGTCGCCAATTTATTTTCAAATAAAGGAGTTATAATTTTTAAAGTGGATTATGGATGTTTATTGTATTTAAAAATTAGTTTCCAATTAGGATTGGTAAGTCATTTACAAATAATTTTTGAAATATGTTTATCTAAAGGTTTCAAAATTTATTGATATACTGAGCTTCTTCTAAAGGCCAGACAGACACCTTCATAGGTTGACTTCTAAAAATGTCAGACACTCCCAATTGAGACCCATCTGACTTCAGTTCCTATTTTATATGAGCTCACCTATATAGATTATTTATATTGATGTCTACTTATGTGATTTTTATACATGAATGTGAAAGGTGATGATTCATGTGTGGGCGTAGAATGTGAGGTGAACATTATTTAAAAATATTGAAATTAATTTTATGCGAAGATTTATTGTTCCATTGATTTCTCACATACATTTAATGAATTTTCATTGGTGTTTTCATAGACTAAGTATGGATTTGGATGAGGTAAATACTTAGCCTATATCGTGTAATGATTAGAAATTCAGTCATAGACAAACGAAGTCAGTTAAAACAAAATAGTTAGTGAGATAGCATGTGGATCATGTTAGTGGTATGATCCCTAGAGTTTTTTTCTAAGATATTTAATCCAAACTACCGGGGACATGTAAAAGACCATTTGTGCCAATGTAGGTTCCTCATTATTATTTTAGGATAAAGATACTGGTGTCTTGGGATGTCCCCCTTAATGCTTGTTCATTATTAATACAATTTAGTGGATTCTATCTCTTAAAACATTCATATTCGACTAACTTGTTCATTATATGGAACCATCATTAGTCACTCATTTATATCATTCCTTATTGATATATTGGTGTATTTGGTGTATAAATATGTTTTCAGTAATGTTTTTTTATACATTGAAATTGTATTATTTTAAAATGATTTGAAAAGTGTAACTTCAAAGGAATTGGTTTCATCATTAACTAAATGGTTTTTAATAAATGGTTATTCGTAAGGCCTTTTTGGAAAAGAGATTTTTTTTGGATTTTTATGGAAATAGGGGTAAATCGTGATTTTCATTATTTTCCATTATTTTTAAAGGACCTATTTCCTTAGTTTGAGGTTATTAATTAAAATATTTATCCTTCCTTATTTTATAAATTTTTTTTGTGATATTAGAACTATGGAAGTGGAATCTTATTGGATTTTTTTTTGTAAAACATGTGAAAATACTAATTTGTGTTTATTTTGAAACATGCACTTTAGGGATTGAATTTTTAAGGGATACACATATAAACATTAATGAATTCTTAACAGTAACACTTATCTCACACCAAACATATTCATCACTTCTATAGTGCCTATGCAGCTCATATTTTTTTATTTCAAGTTCCTGGTTATGCTTAAGTATTTGAGTTTTTGGTTAGTCCATGGATAGATGATGAGATGAGTGACAAGTGGTCACTGGTGGTGATGTTGGATATATTTTGGATCCTATAACTTCTTGTATTTTTTGTGATGTTGTATCAACTATTACGTCCTAGGATATTTATCTTTAGTTTCTCACTATTTGTATTTATTTTATTTGATCATTTTTTGACATATGTTTATTTTTATATTCCATGTGTGGATTCATTATAATGATTGTTCAGATTATTTCATATGAATCAATATTAAATACCTTGATTGGTCAACCCAGATTCATGGTTGATTCCATTGGGGGGTTATATGATTATATGAGGGTGGAACCATTTCTAAATGTTCATTCTTGAGACCAAGACAATAGTTCCAAACATATGGTGATCAGGGACACCATTCAGAACAAGTGGTGGGCCAGATCTAGTGATGTGTTAGGTTATCAGTACCCTTTTTTATAGGTTTAGATCAAATATATCATGGTAATCCAAACTATCACTTAGGTTTCTAGTGACCATTTTTGGAGAACCCCTATTTCACATCAAAGACATAGTAAATTATGCCCAAAATAAGCCATCTCCAAACACCACCTCCATAATCTATTTCAAGTGAAACCAACTTATGAAATAATTTCACGCACACCTAATTCCACGATATTGGTAATTAAAAATAATAGTTATAAAATCATGATATATCAATATTTAATTCTACTTTATATGAATATTATATTCAATAATGTGTACCACATGAAACACCAAGCTTAAATAAACCACGAGTTAATATTAAAATGTTATTATTTAAATATGATCATTATAACCTGGCTATTAGATTGGAGGGTATGAATAGAAGTAAACAAATTTTGGAATTTATATATAGAAAATTTATAAATTTATTTACTGATTAATTGTAAATAATTTATCAATTGTGAATTATAATAGTAAAATCATATAAGGTTAATAAATATTATAAAGGGTAATTTTTCTGAATCCGAATTACTTCATCTTTTTAATTTTCTTCTCAAAAATAAATTTATAAATTTTTAAAATTAAATTTGATAAAAAATTATTTCATTTTTGGTTTTATCATAACAATATTATATTATAATCTTTATTATTTCCCAGAAATAATTTATGTTTTATTGAATAGTTAGAAATACTAATTCAATGAATAATTTCACCTTAATGACGTTATCATGTTATAAGAACAACCTGAATGTTTAGGAAACCATTTTGATTGATAAAATATATATTTAAGAATTAATATAATTAATTAAAAAAATATAAATTTTAACTTATAAATCTATCTGTGACATTTTTCAAATTTAAGTAATGTTTTTATTCAAATAAAATCAATTCCAAATTTTTCTATATTAATCATGTTTTTTATGGGTTACCTTTAGTTTTTCAGGTGGTTTATAAGTTAAATAATTATATTTTAATTTAAAATAATCTAATCAATTTCATGGGAGTCAACATTATACATGATTTTTGTATAAAATTTTATTTATTTTTAAAAAATACATTAATATAAAAAAAATTATTTCATTTAATTTAAGGAACTTATATTAAAAGTTACTTATAAAAGTTATAGGAATTAAATCTTATAAAATATATTTTACATTTTTAATAATCATAATTAATATTTTATACATAGGTAAACCTAGTTTTTTATATTTAATAGTAAAAATCACAAAAATTATCACTATGGTAAGGGTTAAAAAGGATCAATAAGGGGGTTAAGCTAAGATAAAAGGTTTAAATAATAATAAAACGCTTTAATAAACATTGTTGGTTATTATTTTGAAACTCATTATGTTACTTTGGATTTAAATAATAAATAAATTAAATTAGTTTTATGTCCTAGTGGGTTCGTGAGAGTTTTGGGAAGAAATTTTAAAAGTTCTATTGGGAGAGGTACTATGAATGGACTGCACATGGTTAGAAGTAAACACATGATGATTATGCATGAGGGGTCATCACATGATTATGATGATTAACATGGTTTTAACATGGATTAATCAACCATTTGAACCTCCTATAAGAAATATTGTAGGGGTGGGTTTTAGCAACTAAGTACCATAAGAATGGTTGGCACACTATTAGGAAAACTATTTGACCTAACCATGTAGTGTACTGAGTTTTTATTTTGAGTAATATTTTTGTTTTAAAATACTTTCTAATTTAAAACCCTAAAATAAAACCCACCTCACTCACCCTCCACTTCCCATCACACAACACTGAATCACCTTACCCATCTCCCTCAAATAATAACCCCTTTTCGACCATCCTCCTATCACGACACCTCCTTTCCAGTCAATCTCCTTCCACCTATATTTATGGTGATTACTCTATTGTGATATTTAAGTGGTAATATCTTTATCCAAAATCTCATTTCTTCTTGCTACATATCTCACTATATTTACCCCCTTGATGAACACCAATCACTATCTGGCCATAAAAAGGGTTAGGGATGGTTCTAAAATTCTGATTTGGGTGTTTTTGATTATTAGGGACTCTCTCTTTCATGTGAGCGCATTCACTTGTGAGAGGACAAGTTTAATCTTACAACAATTTTCTTACATTATTTTCATTGGTTTGAGGAGGGAGTCTCTTTAATACTACATAATTTCAATCTTCATTAATTTATTTACATTTTGATAATTAGTTTGATTTAAAAAATTATATATATACAACCCACAAGGGGAAATTTTTTTATAATTTTATTTTAAACCATATAATGTGATGTGAATCCTTCCAAATTTTTTGTGAAAATTCCCAATTTTCATTCAAATAATTCTTTCAATGGTTAATGTTATGTTGATCAAAAACATGAGGATTTTAAAAGTGTTCTTAATATTAAATGATAGTCAATTAAAGTTATGGATGTGTTTAAAGTGTTCTAAAATATTTACACGGGTTTGGTGATTTCAAATGGGTGAGTTATACCTTGTGGATAGTATTTTGAAACTCATTTTTCTTTTACCAATTGCAACGTTGATTTTAAAATTGTAAGAGTTATTTCCCAATTTAATTTCTAATTTTTTTATTAAATACCTTGTCATTCTATCCTTATTTTAAATAAATTGACGATTTCTAATTTTATAAAAATGTGTTTTAATAAACGAAATGAGACCCTCTTGACCTCCTTAATTATTCCTATAGATCATTGTGGTATTTTATCCAACTTGTAGATGTTCAATTTTGTGAAATATATGATTCTTGTGTTTGTTATGCATTGGGTTTATTTGGTGGTTAGAAGTGGTGAATGGGTTATTTTCAAAAAATTTCTCTTAGATTTAATAAATTCTTGATTTCACACATATAAATTGACTTTTCATGTAAATACTTGTGTAATGGGTAGGTAAATATGGTGGTTAACTACCTAACCTATGTTAGCTATTAAGTGAGTTAATCTTGAGACTGAGATAGAACATTGTGGGAAAATTCCCCCTTGATAATTTTTTTCCCATTAGTAGTTATGGACCATGATAACCCTGATGGGGAACATGAGATCCCATGTAGGACCATGTGAGTATATACTATTTTTTAGTCATGTTTTGTGCTATATTTTAGCCTAGTATAATTCAAAGTATCACTATAACCAATTTAGAGACCATTGGTAAGTACAATGAAACTAGGATAATTTGAATTATTTTAGGGTATTTATCTTTTTTCTAGGATTATATCCCATTAAGTTCATATTATTATTTAGAAAATATAAATTTTTCATTTATTATCCCTTATTGTATTGCTTGACACAGTGGTGCCCTTATGTTTTCGTTATTCCTCATTGTGTGACATGTTTATAAATTTTTTTGAATAGGTGGTGTGAAAGGTTTTAATAAAGGGAAATATGTTTTATTTTATTATGTTTTCAATGTATTATTATTAATGGTTTTTGAAAATAGGGTTTTGGGACATTGGGCCTAGTTTTATGGAAATGATTTCTTTTCAATCAATTTTTGTAAAACCAAGTGATAAATGGAAAAGTACATGTGATTTACAATTTTTATTTATAAAAGAGGTGTTTATAAAATTGGGTTTTAATGAAATAAATTGAAATGTGGGGTTTTCAAAGTTGTAAGGCAGTTTAAAGGTGATTTCTGAATGATTTTTTTCATTGAAGAAAAATCAAGGAAGAGAAATTTATCATATTTATGATGTTTTTTTCTTATTTTTCAAAAAATTATAGAAAAGTGTTATTTTTCTTTTTAATTTAAAACTATAAATTTTAAGATGTAATATGAATGTGACTAAATTGTTTTTGTGGGTTGTGGTGGACTACTAAGGGTATATTTTCTCACTCAAATTTTATCTCAATTATAGGTACCTAGTTATCATTAAAATTGATCATTGATTGTTTATTGATTTGAGGTTAGTTTTTTTATTTCATTTGGAAAATTTTCCCATAAAATAATTTTTGTACGAATGTATTTACTTTCTTAGAATACTTGACATGTTTCCCTTTAAATATTCACTTTAAACAATTACAATCTTATCATATTATATAGTTGGAGGACTACTGATGTGTTTGGGTTTTAGATAATAGGTATCTAGTGATCATATTTTTATTATAGGATAGGGATACTAGGGTGGTGAGTGGGGTTTTTGGTTCAAGTTGTTGTTTAATGATTTTATATATTGTTATTAGGGTGTTGTTTTTATTTTTATTTCCATATGGACATCTAATTAATGGATTGTTTAAGTCATATTTTAATTATATTCATGATATCTATTTTCATATGATTTTATGGAAAACTATTCCCAAGTGTGTCCCTATGATGCATATACACTATTTGTAAGCCCACAGGGAGTGGAAACGCCCTTTGAGAAATGGATAGTTGGTTTGGGAATCTATCAAATTGATGGCCTAAGATTTTTTGTTAAAAATGGCATCATAGGTTTGAGTCTGTCATTTCCAATGGATCCTATGAATTTGGAACTCCATTATTTTATTTAGGGGGTCATTGTAAGATCGAGTTATAATTTTTCATTGGGACTCAAGAGGTTGGTGCTTAGAGATTCTAGCTAACACTTTCTAGCTTGGAGCATCATGTTTCTATGGGAAGTGGGTTTTATTTTTTAATTCATATTTTTTTGGACTTACTATTAGTGATTTATTGATCCTCACTATCATAGTGTGATTTTATATTGGGGTCGAGTTCTATTTTGGGATAGAAACTACAGATGGATTAGGGCCACGAGGCTTGTTTGGATGGAATGATCAACAAGGCAATGAAAAAAATACTCAATCCCAGAATTCTTTTTTTATTATTTCTAGGATGTCCCATGGTCTTTTTGGGAATGGGTAAGAGTCGAGTACATTTCCACATCTTATTTGGTTTTATGTTAATAATAATACCAGGAGATTCATAATAGTGAGGGACAAGTTAAGGTTGGTCTTATGACATATTAATGATGTGGACAAGGCATTGATGGATTTGTGATGTGCCTCTTTTTTGGAGCCACTATTGTGTAAATTGGGTTTCTTGAAAAAATTATTTCTTTTTGGAATTTTTTTTTAAAAGAAGCACTTGGTCTTGTTTATATAAGGAGTTATGATTTCTTGAAACAAGTATTGGTTTTAAATCTTATACCTATGGATACTTGAAAAATGATTTTTTGGAATTGTTTTGTCATTTTTCCTATTTTAAATTGGATTATTTTATTTTTTGGAAAATGATTTAGTTTTAAAAAAACACATTGGTTGTTTAATTGTAAAAAATTTTGGATCCCCATGGGGTGTTTATTATGAAGTTATTTTTTTCATTCATTTAATATTAAATGATATTTTTTAATAAATAAACTTAATATTTATATTTTTTGAAGATCTGGTGGTTTCCAAAAAGGGTGAAAACGTTGCAATATTTCTTCAAATAATTGGGTACTTTTAAAAGTGAATGTATAATGACCCTACATTTTCTTACATTACTATTATATAATTTTAATGATAAAGAACATAAAAAAATTACACAATAAGGATAAAAATATTTAGTTTTATGGGAAAACATGGACCATACATAACATTTACAACTTAAAACACAAACATTTATTTAATTCCTTCTTCCATGGCTTCTAATTGTCCCTTGTGTTCTCCGTAGTATATGTAGTCTCCTAAGGATATACATCAAAAATTAGTGATCTAAAATCCTTGTAACATGATCGATTATTAAATTAGAAAAAATAACATGGGGTGGGAATAATAATTATCAACATAAAAAAGGCATAATATCATCATCATGAGAGGAAGCATTGAGAAAAGACTTGGAATGTGGAAATGCATAAAAATTAAACATCATGCCTTAGTGGTCAACTACCATACATAGTAATGAAAAAATCTAGAATCATGTTCACAGATATTTAACATTACTCATGAGTTTCTTCAAATTACCCAATGAATTGGATCACTATATAATTATGGGCACACCCATCACGTCATAATGTTTACATTACGCTATATAATTCTGGGTGCACCTGTCACATCATAACATTTACATTATCATGCATGCCACATAGAACATATATAAATCATGAAAAAAATTAAACCATGGAAAGGAATTTGTTTCATCTCATAATCATACATTATCATACATTGGTTTCCCAAATGAAAGGTGAAATAACATACTTGATATAAGAATCATAAAACACGAGTTAGAAGTAAATGGTGTGTTTTAACAGAAGATGTATTTTCGAAAACATCAGGTTTTTGATAAACTATTGTAGAAAACATGTATATCTTGGAAAATATAATATAATGATGAATAAAATATTTTTAGGGAATAAAAATTCTGAAAATTGAGTAGAATATGGAAAACCCAAGAAAGAGAGTTGGGTTTGAGAAACCCCCTTACCTTTTGTCCAAAAATGTCCTTCACATTAATATGTTGTATAATAACGTTATATTAATTAATTAAAAATTAAATAACATTTTATAAATTAATATTATTCATTATGACTTTATTATGTCTTTGTATAGGACTTTGGATGAGAAATAAAGTTTAAATTCATTGTTCGGGAGTGTTCATTTACCTAGTTTTCATGATCGGTTCACCTGTATTTATATGGAAGTTCATGTAAGATGCGGTAAAACATAAAGAATTTTTATTATATGTTTTTATTGATATTAAAAACATTAAAAGATATTATGATGTATTTGGTTATATTCCATGAGGAATATTCATTGGATAAAAGTTCACGATGATCGTTTTAGTTTAATTTTGGCGGTTCTCATCACAATGAACTAGTTTTGTTTTATCGTTTAGTATTACACATATATGTTAGTTATAGAAAATAATAGGGGTTACAAATTACACATTTAAATGTGTTTTTAAACATTTATTGGTTTTATTAAAATCCTTTAATGAATTTTGGTAAAGTGAATGTTCATTGCACACGATGTTGATAAATTGAAGCATTACAGGCGACTATTTAATTTTTAAGGAGAGAGAGAGTGAGAGAGAGAGAGAGAGAAGGGTTTAATGTTAAATCAACCATTAAGATGATATAAATTCAGTATATGTATGGTACTAGAGTTATAATTCCATTTGGATGAAGGTAGCTGAGGAGAGAATACGAAAAAAAATCAAAATTGAATGGAAATAAAAAAAGAAAAGAGAGAGGATTTACCTCTTGAATTCTCATCATAATATCCCTCTCATAGAACATATTATTCATATTTTTATGATACCAAGAGCTCCTAGACATGATAGATGTTCTAGGGAAGATTATTGAGAATAATAAAGGAAAAGTTCAATTCTTGAGAGGTGTGAGGAGAAGAGGGTGTGAGGGGTGGTATTTATAGTGGAGGAGAGGGATGTTTTCTTATTATTTTAATAATTAGTTTATTATTTTTCTCAAAACATGCAATAGTGAGGACTATTGGGACTAAATACAGTAATTAGTGAGTGTTATTTTCAAAATAATGGTCACTTAAATCATCCATGACTGAAGCATAACTAAAATATTTATGTATTTTTCATGTATAGAAAATTATCATATTTTATTATTCACTAAAAGCTCATGTATTTCATAAATATCCCAAAAAATAACCTTAACCATTTTCTGATGTGCAGAATTCAAAAACAAACTCCATTTATTGAAAATTAATTTATAAATATGATGATTTTTTTTTTAAAATCACAATTTAAATGGATTTTTTTTAAAATTATAATTGATTTTATAACACTTCGAGAAATTAATTAAGGTTTCATTAAATTATCATAAAATCATAATAAATAAAAATATTAATTTATGAATTTATTTTATAAAAATATTTTTTTTAAAATAATATTATAATATTTATGACTTATAAAAATACAAACAATTAATTACTAATTTTTAAAATATTTATTTACTTATACTATGATATAATTATATCATATTTTCACATTTAAAATGGATAAATTTTATTTACACTATCATTTTTATGATTACAATTCACTGAGAAGAATTACTCTTCTTAAGGGTCATATTACTATTCATAAGGGTAAGTTTATATTCACCAAGAATTAATTTTTTCATATAAGAGTTCAAATATCTTACTGATTGCTACCATGTATGTTAGATTTTCGAAATTCAAAACACAAAAGTGGAAAAATTATTTTTAATTTCTAGGTTATAAAGGTCACACAGTATTTATTATTTCATTTAAGCATGGTGTGGAATTGTGTTTCCTAATAATATTTATGTGACATAATTTTAAGAAGGTAATTTCCATTTAAAAAACATTGAGTCATTACAATCTTCCCCCCCTTTGAAATTTCACTCTTAACATTTAATTTTACAAAAATAGGTGAGGGTACTTCAACTTCATCTATATATATGGTTCCCAAGTTTCTTATTCATACTTATGGTTCCTCCACAACACTTTAACATGAGGTGTTGTCCTTTTTGGCATATAACCTTATCTCTTTAGTCTAGATTCTGTACTGGCTACACCTTGTAAGAGAGATCATCTTCCAGTTGTACCAAATCTGAGTTTAGTACATGAGAGGGATCTGGTATGTACTTCCTCGGGAGAGATACGCAGAACACATCATGAACTTGATCCGTATTTGGTGGAATTGCAAGTCAATAGGCCAAGGATCCTACGCGATCAAGGATATGAAAAGGGATAATTTACATTGGTCTTATCTTCCATTTCATTACAAACCACATGAGTCTATTCCATGATGGTCTTCATAGGAATACTTTATCTCCAAAATTAAACTCAAAGTACCTTCGACGGGTTTGAGAAGAGATCTTTTGCTGACTCAATGTAGCTTTGATATGTTGCTGGTTGTCTTGAACCTTTTTTGTAATATCTTTTACAAGATATAGTCCAAGTGGATTTATTTCCCAAAATTCATCCCAATAGGTTAATGTTCTACATCACATTCTATACTAAGCTTCATATGGTTCCATCAAAATACTCGAGTTCAAGTTATTTTTGTATGAGGACTCAACCAAAGGGAGATACTGACCCAATCCACCTTTTAATTATAATGAGAAATCTCTTAGAAAATCTTCGAGCGTCTGAATAGTCCTTTCATATTGGCCATTAGTTTGGGGATAATAGGCTGCGCTAAAATAAAAAATGGTAATCAAGGCATGTTAAAGACTCCTCCAGAATACAGATGTGAACCTGATATCATAATCTAAGATAATCTAGAGCGGAACTCCAAGTAGTCTCACTGATTCCTTCATATATATCATACAATGTTATTCAAGCGATATATCCTCCCAAATAGCGATAAAGTGAACAGTCTTGGTGATTCTTTCCCCTAAAACCCATATCTCATTATTATCATTTGATGTCCAGGGGAGACTCGTGACAAATTCCATAGTTAAATTCTCCCATTTTCTTATTGTTACAAGCA
This sequence comes from Viscum album, assembly GCA_963277665.1. Lineage (NCBI taxonomy): Eukaryota > Viridiplantae > Streptophyta > Magnoliopsida > Santalales > Viscaceae > Viscum > Viscum album. The sequence goes on from OY728121.1 coordinate 1,302,043,168, forward strand.
ATGGTTACATCATCCCTTTGGACTTTTGTTCCTCTACTTTAACTTGATTACATATCAAGAACATTGAGATATATTCTACAATCTCTTTATCTATGTTATACGACCAGAATTATTCTTAGATATCATGATACATCATGGTTCTACTAGGATGAATAGGGAAAGTTGAGCTATGTGTGTTTTCCAATAGCTGATTCTTTATCCTAGGTGATGAAGGTACACATGTCCTTGTTCCAAAGAAAATTACATCATCATCATCGATATGGAACTCTTTTAGAATCCCTTATTTTACTGAATTCACCCTATTTTACTACTCCAGCCCGAATGGCCCGAAGGCCATCTTTTTATTGATTTTTTGATAACCCCCCTTTCGAGTGATGAGGGGGAACCCTTACATGTCCCATAGGCTCAGATATTACATAACTCGTAGGTCTTAGAAAAAATACATACTATACATGGATATGATCCTCCCCAGATTCTTCATCGTGATATCAGCTCTCCACTTTTGAATGGGTTGTTCGGCTAAGCTTCCCATGAAAGCATAGGCTGGTCCATAGGGCAATTCCATACCCTCCCTTTCTGAAAAATCCTCTTAGCTTCATCTCTGGTGAATGTGCCTAATTTGATCCTCATCTAGTGTCTACTCCTTTTAGAGTTTTTCTGAACATTTTAAGCATAATTGCAGGTGTCCCAAAAGCCTTGAGGTGGCCCGAAGGCCTTGAGGTGGCCCAAAAGCCTTACTGGACTGAAGGGCTTGGGAGGCCCAAAGGCCTAAAAGGACCCAAGGCCCAAACCGATGGCCTAAAAGCCCAAATGGAAGAATAGTTCCATCTGTTACAGTGCCAAACATGGTCTGTTATAGTACCCACTATAATGCTGCTACAAATACTGCTTCAGTAACCCTAAAATATGTCTCCACCTGGTTTTGAACTCAGGTCTCTGGGATGAACTTGTTGAGTCCTCACCAATTGGGATGAGGATCTTGGGCACCAGATAATCCCTTTGGGCCTTCTTAATCTTCTCTTGGATATATGGTTTGGAAATAATTTGGGAAACATAGGATGCGTGTCTTGTATTTATTATTTCAAAATAAATCTTTTTCATTATGATGAAGATAGAGTCTTTCTCAATCCACAACATGGATAGAGTAACAGGTTCTTTTCAGCTTAAAGTATCAGCTACACTGTTCACCTTGCTGGGATGATAGTGAATAAAGCATTCATAGTATTTTATTAGCTCTAACCATATCCTTTGATGCATGTTGAGCTCCTTTTTTGTGAATATATAATTTATGCACTTGTGGTCATTATATATGTCATACTTTTCACCATAGAGGTAATGCTACCAAATTTTCAAGGAAAAAATCACAACTACTAGCTTTAGATCATGCATAGGGTAGTTCTGATCATGGATAGTCAACTATTGTGAGACATATCCAATAACATTCTAATTTTTTGTGAGTACATAATCCAAGAATTTATTGGAAGAATCACTATATATCACAAAACATTATCCCCTTTCTGGTAATGTGAGTACAAGTATAGTGATCAAACTTTTCTTTAGCTCATTGAATATTTTATCACATTCTTCAGTCCATACATACTTAACCCATTTCTTTTTTATCTTTGATAACAGGATTGAAAGTCATGTGAAATTTCTCATAAAACGATGATGGCACCCAATCTATTCTAAGAAAACTATGTATTTTTGTATCGCTATATGTTCCGGGCCAATCCTAAATTACCTTGGTTTTCGAAGGGTTTATATAAATTCCCTCAATTGTGATCACATATCCCAAGAATGTGACTTATTTCATCAAAAAGTCACACTTGTTGGACATTGCATACAACTTCTCATTCCTTAGTGTTGATAACACAAGCCTTAGTTATTCTTCATATTACTCCTTGATCTTGGATTAGATGAAAATCTCCTCAATAAACACTAGCTAAAATTTTTCGAGGTAATGTCTAAATACTCTATTCATTAATAAATGAATATGAAGGGGAATTAGTACGACAAAAAGGCATCACCAAAAACTCATAGTACCCATAACTTGTATAGAAGGTAGTATTCTAAATATTTTCCTTATTCACCTTTTGATGATGATATCAAGAACCTAGATCCTCCTCTAAGAAGTACTGAGATCCTCTCAATTGATCAATCATTCCTTCAATCCTCAGAAGAGGATAATTGTTCTTTATGTTGATCTTAGTGACCTATCTACAAACAATAAAAAACCACATTGATCTATCCTTGTTATGGACTAAGAGAATTGGCGTACCCTAAGGTGATTGAATAGGGTATAAGAACCCTTTGTCAAAATTCTCTTGAAGCCACTTATTTAACTCCTCTAGTTTTATTGGAACCATCCTATAGGGACACATTGATATAGGAGTAGCTTCGAGTATGAGTTCTATTAGGAACTATACCTCATGATCCAGGGGTATTCTGGGAAACTCTTTAAGAAATACATCACAATATTTCCGCATGATGGGAATTTCTCCTATGTAGATAAACTTCTTTGACTAAACCAATTGAGAAAGATATTCCTCTTTATAGGTAATCAACACCCACACCATTGAATGAATTTTCAAAGGATATTCATGATCTTCCTTGAATTTTTACTGGATCATGGGACAGTTTGGAAGATGAAGAGATATTTCCTTTTCCAAACAGTTTATATGTTCTTTATATAAAGTTATCCAATCCACCCTAGTATAGCATCAAATTCTACTAGGGGAAGTATCTTGAGATTTTCTGGACAAATCTTCTCACATACGCCAACAGTTGTAGAGTCCAACACTTTGGTTGAAATTATTGCACCACTAGGTGTTATTATGGATATATCTACTTCACGGTATCGCAAATTAGATTCAATAGTTCTAGAAAACTTTAAAGATAGAAAGGAATTCATAGAATCATAATCAAATCGTAATTTTTCCATTCTTGATTTAATAAGAGGTGTACCTGGTACAACATTGTTTCCTTTATACACTTTTGAAGTAGTGATGGCATAAGACTCCCACTTCTCTTTTTTTATTTGGTGGATGATGACGCTGATTACCCTTTAAAACTCATGGTTTAGTGCATTTTATTTCATAGTCCCATTGCTCCCTATAGTTTTAGAATTTCACCATGGGTGGTTCTCTCCGTTCTTCCACCACATTGTATTTCCTTTTCATAACCTTTCTCCATTCACTAGCATAGTGTTTTTCTATCCCACATTTTATGCATTTCTCAATCCCTTTGAGGAAGTACCCATGATGATTCTTACCACATTTTTGACATGTGGGAGGTTGAGTTTTTTATCCCTTTTTTCATTATATCCTCTGGATTGATAATCCAACTTTTGTTTCTTATCACTATAGTCATGGGACCATTCTCTAAACACCATATTCACTTTGAGACGACATTGAAAAATTTCTTCATAAATAAAAAATTCCCTAATTGCAAGATCCTTTTGAAGGTGTGGTTTAAAACCACTAAAGAATCTATCAATTTGTCTATAATTATTGATAAAAAACACGAAGCGTACCTTGTAAGACTTTTCAAATTTGATTCGTATGACTTGAAAAGTTATTCTTCCTTTTTCATTAGCTCTATGAAATATCACCCCATTATAGTTCTAAGAGTTCGAGAGAAATACTTATTAAGAATAATTATCTTAATGTATTACCACTCCATATATTCAATTTCATCCCTCATCTCATTATTCTTAATCAAATCCCACCATTAATTGGAATCTCCATCAAGAAAATAAAAAGAAAGATTCACATTCTCCATATTAGAATAGTGAAGCATAGAGAAGATCTTCTCCGTCACGTTAACGAATAGTTCCATAACTAGTGGATTAGATGTTCCACTAAACATTGGTGAAAATTTCCACATAAAACACTCAATATATTGTTTCTCTGTCTTTTGTGAAAGAGGATGTTCCACATTATATACATTATTATTCATAACCTAAAATAGCTAGGTAACCAAGATCATGAAATTTTGATGTCCACCTCCAAAATCATTGATGGTGTCATTTAGGAAATAACTGCACTTTCGCTCACATGGGTTGTTGGTCTGGTTCATCTTGGTTCCAAAATTTTTCTAAATTAGAAATGGTTAGAAAAGAAACCTATGGAAACATGTCATGAATATATAATTTATTACTTTGATTAATTAATTCTAAAGGCATATCTTGTCCTATACCAATGTTTATAAATTCATATTGGGTGCTTACAAATACATATTCTCATACTAATGTTTTTCACTATGATTATATAATCTTAATTCCCAAACTAACTAAGTGATTACTTGGTATCAACAACATCGACCCTATTTTTTCTTACATTACTATTATATAATTTTATTGATAAGAAGCATAAATACATTACATAACAAGGATCCAATGGTTTAGTGTCTTGGGAAAACTGGGACCATTCATACCTTTTACAACATAAAACATAAACATTTATTTTATTATTTATTCTCTAGATTATTATTGTCCCTTGTGTTCTCCTTAGTACATGTAGTCTTCTAAGGATATACATAGAAAATGGGTGAGAAAAAATCCCAATGATAGGTTAGATAATTACATGGAGCAATATAACATGGGGTGGGAATAATCGTTATCAACGAAACATAGGTATAAGATCATAATCATGAGAGGATGCATTAAGAAAATTCCTGGAATGTGGAAATACATAAAAATTAAACATCATGTCTTAGTGGTCATGTAATGTCATGTCCCTAGATTCTCAGAGTCGGTGCTTTATTTTAATACATTGTCATAATTAAAAATAATGATGTTATGAAAGACCGATCAGTTTAGTAGTCTTGGAAAATAGATTACATACATGAACATTATATTACACTTTCAAACATACAACACACAAAAAAATCCTTTTAGAATCCATTTTTCCTTTATCTTAACCCTAGATGTCAAATATAAAACACTTTTTGGGATCCAGGGAAAATAAAACATAAGAAAGGGGTGAGCTCAGATGCCTAGTAAGGGTAAATAATTTAGTAGAAGAAATAAACTTTTGAGGAAAGATGTGTAAATAAAACAATAGCCTTTTAAACATAAACTTGAACATAAAATGGAATAAATAAATGAAACATTATCATATAAAAATTCACATGGATATTATACTAGTCTAATAATCACATGTAATAACTAATTTCATAAAGAGGGAATGTATAGTACCTGATATTAATTTCTATATCAAGGCCTCGTGCCAGAACCTAGGGAATAACTGTAACTTAACCCCAACCTAGAGAGCCTATGTTACCGAACTCCAACCAGAAGAGCCTATATAACCGTACTCCAACCCGGAGAGCCTCTGTAACCGGACTCCAACCTAGAGAGCCTCTGTAACTGGTGTCACAAACCAGCCAAAGTTGACCCTGAACCGGTCACCCAGGCCAGCCTACGACATGTCCTAAGAGGAATTCCCAATCCCCCCGGGATAGTGACAAGCACCAAGGGCATTAATGGAGTACATAATTGGATTATTTATCCTATATAAAAACAATCAAACAAACAGTGGAAATAAATTAACAACCCAAAATTCATTAATATAAAAATTGAACTAAACATTATTTGTACAAGAAACTAAAAGTAGAACTAAACCAACAACTAAATTGAAAAAACACGATAACGAACTAAATCCATGTGAAAAAACTTTTAACTCTCCAACATAATGATCACACATCACCCAAGGCGATCGAACTCATGCTTAAACCTGCGCAGGGGATAAAAACAGAAGAAGACTATATGCGTGTGTATTAAAACTTAGTAGGTTATCCCGATATTATATTCCTAATGCACTTCCTTAAAAATAAAAGAAACATCAATTTCATGTTTAAAATAATAGATATAAATGAATGTTTTTACAAATCAGGTTCCATGCTATAATAATTTTTAGAAAAAACATGCATGTTTTATAAACAAAAATGTATGTAACCCTTTTTCAAATAGGTGCAAATTGAAATTGAAAAATGTTTTAATGAGGGCTGATTTAAATATTGTTCAATTTTAATTAAATAACACATAGTACTGAATTTACCAACCAAAAAAACTGTATGCCGACAGTGAGTACAAAATATCCAATGAACACAACTCACGGGAACACCCCTAGGCCCTAGTTATTTGTGAGCCCTAAGTAACTATTATCTTGGTGAAAGTAACCATAATAAATATCCATTCTCATGAACACGAGCCAATAATAGGGAGAATACCCATAACCTAGTGGTCCCCCAACATCATCATAATCATCATAGTTTAGTTAGTGTTGTTATCACTAAACTTGATATGTGAAACAGGGGATGAACCCCACAGAATCACTAGCATACTAGTTCACGTCCACCCACCAAGATACCCGAGATTTCCATTAGTGCTCAATAAAGATACACATATTATCAAATACACATTTCACATCCCAATTCCATTCCCAAACCATAAAATCACAAATATCCCATAATTATTCTTCAAATTTCTTTAACAAATCTATAAACCACTACAAATTTTCGTAAAACAATTTCAAGGAGTGTATTGAGGTATTGCACATAAAACTCATTCAAAAACACTATTTGAATTATAAACACACAACAAGACCATACCCAACCATATTTGGAAGCCCTACAAATATTTAATAAAATCATTTCATGGATGATAAAACAATCTCAATTGACACAACATGGTATATACAAGTAAAACACTCATTCTTCATTATTAGGAAAGGCCAAACATGCCTTTAAACATTTTCCCAAAGCTAACATTTGAAAAAGATTTGAATTTAATTTTTTTTAAATAGGTGTATAAAAACCATGTACATCATAAAACCACATTCATTTATCCCATTAAACACTTATGTTACATATTCAAAACACAACCATTTTCATAAGAATATGAAAGATGCCATTTTTCAGCAACTCGGGCCAAAACATGTTGTGAACCAATACCCATTTATTTGAAATAGAAACTAAAACTTGGAAAACCATAAAAGGATCCCAAAATAATTTTTTTAAATTCTTCCAATGTATTTACAAATCCAAAGAAATCATTTTAAATTGCACTAGACATATAAAAGCCAACCGGGCAATTTATCGAACATGTGGCATGAACTCTTTAAAAAAAACTTATACTATGAACTTAAAAGGGGATAGAATTCCATTTTAATTCCATAAAGATATTAAAGAAACTGAAAAATATTCGAAATACTATAAACAAAGTGCAGAAGCTCATGGAATAATTTATCAAACAAGAAGAGTGCACATTTATACCAAAACAACTATATTTTTAACAAAATAAGTCATAAAACATAATTTGCACACAAAAACTTTGAAACCAAGGTTTCATAGCAGAAAATATCATATAAATAACGTTATAAAAGTATGATAATTCTGAAACATAAATGATAAAGGCTTGTGCAATGGACATCCCTCCTCAAATCCTTGGCGTAATGGAAATGCACTCCCAAAATCACCATCTGAGGGTTTACAAACCCTAAACCAATGATGACCAGACCCAAATGAATAAAAACCCCATAAAAATCATGTAATAATAGAATCATAAGTCTAAAAAGACTAGGGTGGATTATAAAACTGAGAAATAATGAAAGGAGGAAGAAGATGGAGGATAAAGGAGAAGGAATCTCACCTTTTCAAGTAGAAAACTCTTCGCATTCCACTAGACATGCACCCTTAGGTAAACGACAATGGATTGAAAATTCTTAGAGAGACTCCTATGGTCTGGAATAACCATATAGAGAATATTTTTGGCCAAAATAGTACGAATTTATTGATTTATGAATGATAAAATTTACCTTGTCAATTCTGGATGATTTGAAGGACATTGAGAATATTTCCCCAATCTGTGACAATTATGAGCTCAAAAGTGGGATCATTGATACTGGGGGTGAGGGTAGGGATATTGGCTTTTTTTGGAAGGTGGAATCACCGAAAAAGATTAAATATTTAATTATATAGAAAATAAAAAAATTATTTTTTTAAAACTAGAAATGGGCCAATGGACTGTCCCAATGCCTAAATATGTAACCCCAATTCACCATGATTATGAATTGATAAGGGGTAAAAAAGATATTGTTGTTTGAATATATCGGTTTAGGCCAAGTAGGTAGTGTAATGGGTGAAAAAGGATGAAAAACAAAGGAGTTATAAAAGAAACAAATTTGGTTTTTAAAACTGGAAATGGGCTCACGGTTGGCCCATATCATGAAGTAACCACCATTTCTCCAAAAACTCCTAAACAAGAAATGGGGAACCAAAATTTGGGTGAGTAGACATATATGAAACAGAAAAACTCAAAATTAATCTCTTAGAAGACCCAAGAAAAGTATAAGGATTTCAAATGAACCAGATCAAAACAAAGACATGAAAAAACTCGTGTGACAACCGGACTCCAACCCGGAGATCCTCTGTAACCGGATTCCATCCCGGAGGGTCTGCTATAACCAGACCTCAAACCAAAGGATTTACATTTACCGTTCCTTTACCCAGAACATACTAGTACAATACATTCATCTTAAGAAAATTTTGAAATATAACATAAACATTCGTATTAAAACTAGCATAAGAAATGTCAATATTTTAAACATTAACTCTGAATAGCATAAAAATAACTCATCCACAGTCAGAAATATCACAAAAACATAAATACAATATTAAAGATTTGTATCATAATAAATCAACTTCAAACAAGTTTAAAATTTATGAAAGGATGTTGACATAGATGAAATCAAAACTTTTTTAGAGAAACATCTCTTTCTATTTTGAAATAATTTAAAAGTCATATAATTTTAAAAGAAAAAAATTATTTTGAAAATATTATAATAATCTTATATGGGATGCTTTGATGATGATATAATGGCAGAAAATAGCCACACCCACAGAATAAGTTAAAAAAAGACATTCTTACCTTTATTTTGTCGAAAAGGTCATTAAGTACCTTGTTTGGAAAACGACAGAAAAATTACTTTCAAAAAATATGTGGTCAAATAAATTTATAAATGAATTTAACCCATAGTATATTAAATATTAAAAATGTTTTGAATAACATTTTTTAGAAAACACAGATGTAGATGATAAAGAGGTCCCAGTAGATACTTACGTAAAAACTACCTCGAATAATAAAGAGATTGGGAAATTAACCCTAACCTAGTACTTTTCCTTGTTTGATGGTACGTTAACCTCATATATAATATTTAAATAATTGTTATTAGTTTATACAAGAACCATATACATAATTATGATATCATATATGATCCTCCAATAATTTTTTGTTAACGGTATTTTAGTATTATCGTCGTTTCTGGTGTTAACTGATTCATTTTCCTTTATATTATTTGTTACATGAGTGATGTTTTTTATGGATGGGATGTTTCTTATTCATATACATAATTATATCATGTCTTTAAACATTATTTTTAATCATCAAATTAAAATTATTCTTGAATGGTTACGATGGGGAATGAATCTCATCACGTTCGTGGAGATGGTAATCCGTACGTATGCACGAGCGACAATATCATTATTTTGATATTAAAATCATATATAATTGGATGGTATATCATATATAAAGAATCATTATAATGTAATATTTATTATTTATGTCAATTATACATCATTATTATACCCATCGAAGTAATAATGCATTGAATAACAACTATACTATGACGTGGAGATGACAAGCCGTACGTACGAACATATGGTAACATGTCATTCAAAGGATAGATAGAATAATGAATATGGTTGTACCATATTTATAATAAAATCACATTATATAGAAGATACTGGAGTTATTATGTTAGAATGGAAACAACAAGGACATAAGAAGTGTAAGAAGGAAAGAACTTGAAAGAGGTGATGAAATATTTACCTCTTCTTCAGGTTCTTCCTTTTGATTTTATCAAAAGGGATCCTTAGGTTAGATTTCTGAGTAAAGGAAGGCCTCTAGGATGAAGGTAGGATAACTGAGAGGATATTTGGGCATGTTTTCACTGAGACAAATGGCTTTGAAGGTGTGAATCTGAGAGAAGGTTGAGTGCCCTTTTATAAGAGGGGTGAGGGTCACCTTAGGAAAAGATTGAAATATTATTTTATAATAAAATCTTATTTGGTTTATAATGGCGCCAAATTAATTTATTTATAAGATAAAGTGGGGATGGGTCGTAATCCTATCAAACAATTGGTTTTATTCAAGTTTAGGTTACCATTTTAACCTTATCTTTTAGATTTAACTCTAAGTATATTTTTAACTTTTATCGTGTGTTCTTGTATTCTTACACTATATGATTAATAAACATACTATAAACATAAAAAATTACCTCAATTGGTTCATTAATGACATATATAATCTTATTTAATCCCTTTGGACAAACCTTAGATTTTCAGGAATATTATATCAACCAATAATATAGTATTTGTTTAAAAAATAAAATTATGTCAATTTTGACACTATTTTGTATTTTGTTTTTGTGAAATCCATAACAAACTTATCACGTTGAAAAAAATTTATCTAATAAAACCTAACATGTCTTATTAACCTATTAAATTTTTGTAATTCATCAAAAGTCTAAAATTATATTTATTTAAATATATATAATATCAATTATTTTAATCATTAAATAATAAGGTAATTAATTCATCATCATTGTGTCATAAATAAGTTAAATTATTTAATGTATAAAAATTATAAATAAAATACCATCATTTAGGAAATATTTTTATCTTTCTAATTAATATTAATATTAGAATTTATCTTATATATAACCTTATATAAAAATGTTTTAGTTATGAAAACTTGAATTTAACACTTTTAACTCTTCTTTAAATTAAATAATAATAAGTGTCCTAATCTAATCCAAGTGGACCTAAAGGGTCATATTTTATTTCTAATTTTGTTTTCGGTCAAATTAAAGTTATCCAATATAATTAAGACATCTGTTAAAGTAATTATAATATCATTTTTATCCTAAATTACCCTGTTTACTTTTAACTATGGTAAATAAAAGTCAATAGTTACTATTCATAAAAAATTATTTTCATCTAATTGAACCACATTTTACTTACTGTGGTTAACCTTGTCTCTCAGATTTTTGAAATTCAACTCACAGAAGCAGTAAAATTAAGTTTTATACAAATTTTCAAATGCTCCTAGAAGGTGGTAAAAAGACGGTAAAAAGTTCAATAAAATTTTATACATCAAATTTTATTATAAAAAATATTCCAATGAATTAAATTGAACTAATATTGTTATTATGTATCTATTTTGACATAATTTTTTTTAAATAAAATAACTAATTATTTAAAAAAAAATTGGGTTTTAAACAATAACGTAGTGTTTTTCACTATTCATCCAAAATTGAAAGTTTTCAGAAAAATACCAAAATTTCGGCCTATGATAATTTTGATATTCCAAATTCAAAAATGAATACTATTTTACCAATTTAATAACATATAGTTTCATTAATTAATTTAAAATTAATTCCCGTTGTCAAAACCAAAAAGCATATTTTTAAGAAATAATAACTATAAAAATATTGACACTTATTTATGTCCAATTACATAGTAAAATTACTTAAAATGACTATAATTGGATTAAATAGTAAAAATATAAATTCTTTATACTTCCAAACCATTAAAATGTATAATTAAACAATATAAATTATTTTTATTAAAAAAGTTTTTTTAGTTAAAAAATAGTATTTTTCACTATTAACCCAAATATTAAAGTTTTCAGAAAAACACCAAAAATTTATTGAAACTAAATTATTTTTTCCTGATTCTAAATAGTAGTTTATTTTAACAAATTGAATATATAAATGTTTCAAAAATTGTGTTTAAAAAATGGTTCGCCACTAACATGCGGTAAAATTGCATTTTTTTTAAAAAATACTTCTTTTATCTGAAAACAATGAATTTATTCTTAAATTATGTATAAGAAACTCAAAATATGGATTCTAAAATTATAAGGATTATATAAAGTTCAAAATTCGGTTAATATTATTCATAACGGCTTTTGAACGTCTAATTTAGTAAGTCGTGGTGCACTAGAACTCGGTGTGGCGTGCAGTGCAAGTTATTGAATTATTTTGAAGAAATAACGTACTATGAAATCTTGGGGTGTTACAGGTCAACTACCACACATAGATTTAAAGAAGTATAACATCATTTTAATGCATATTTCACTTTACTCATGTGGTAATTCAAATTACCCAATGCCATGGTGTGGTATATAATTCTTGGGTGCATCCATCACATCATAACATTTACATTGTGCTATATAATTTTGGATGCACCCATCACAACATATCATTTACATTATCATTCTTTCCAAATAGAACATATATCAATAATGAACATAAATAACCCATTTAAATGAGTGTGTTTTATCTAAAAATCATACATTCATAAAAATTGGCTTACCAACTGAAAGGGGGAATAACATACTTGATATTAGAATCATCAACTGTGAGTTAGAAGTAAAAGGTGTGTTTTGAAAGGAGAGTTATTTTAGAACACATTTTTTTGTCATAAAATCAATTAAAAAACATTTATATCCTAGAAAGTATAATAAAATGTTGAATAAATTGTTTTAAAGGAATAACCATACTAAAAATTGGGTGAAATAGGGAAAACCCCAAGAAAGAGTGTTGGGTTTGAGAAATCCCATTACATTTTGTTCGAAAATATACTTCACATCAATATACTATTTAATCACATTATATTAATTAATTAACAATTAAATAAAATTTTATACATGAGTATGATTCATTATTAATTCATTATGTTATTTTATCGGCCTTTGTATGAGTTATAATGTTTGAATTCGTTGTTCGGGTGTGTTCATTTTCTTAGTTTTCATGATCGGTTCACTTGTATACATGAATGGATGTTCATGTAAGACGTAGATAAACATGAATTTTTTTTATATTTATTTAGTGATATTAAATAATTTTATGTTATATTATAAAGTATTTGTTTATATACCATGAGGATGATTCATTATATAAACGTTCCTGATGATCTTTTTAGGTTAATTTTGGCTGTTTTTTATCACAACGAACTTGTTTTGTTTTATCATTTAGTATTAGGTTTACAATAATGTTACAGAACATGAAAGGGGTAAACAATCAACATTAATTTTTTTTAACCATTTAATGGTTTTATTAATATCCTTGAAGTCATTTATATAATGTGGAATTTCATCACCGAGGATGTCAGTAAATTGATACTTGATGGGAAATAATTTCATTTTTACGATAGGAGAGAGAAGGGGAGTTTAATGTTGTATCTTCTATTAAAATGATATAATTAAAGTTCATATAAGGTAATGGAGTTATCATTCCATTTTTAGTAATGGTGGTGTGGATAGAAAAATAAAATAAATTTAAATTGAATTTAAATTAAAAGAAAAGAAATAGGATTTACATCTTGAATTCTCCTCTTGAGATCCTTCTCAAGGCACATAGTCTTGATATTTTGATGTAAAAAATATCTCCTAGAAATGGTGTAGGGACTAGGGATTTTTATTGTAATGAATATATGTATGTTTTAAATCTTGAGCGGTGTTAGGTAAGAGGTCCTGAGGGGTGGTATTTATAGTGAAGGAGAGGGGTGTTTTCTTATTATTTTAATCATCAGTTTTTTATTTTTATCAAGACAAGAAATATTGAGTTTTATTATGAATAAATACATAAATTAGTACTTATTAGATCTAAACAATGGTCACGTAGATCATCCATGGCTCAAGAATGACTAAAAAATCAGGTTTTAGCATTAATCATAAATTATCTTATTTTACTATTCACAAAAAATTCAAGTATTTCAGAAAAAATCCCAAAAATTAAATTTAACCATTTTATAATATTTAGAATTAAAAAATTAACTCTATTTTATGAAAATATGTTTTCTAAATATGAGTATTTTAAATTTTATAAAAATCAACATTTACTTGGAATATACACATTTTAAAAATATTACATATTTTGTAACACTTTGAAAATTTACTTATGGTCTCATAAAATTATCATAAATTTATAAGACATTGAAAATATTAACTTATGAATATATTTTGTAAAGATTCATTTTATTTTAAATTAATCATAAAATATTAATGAGTTATAAAAATTCTTACACTTAATTAATAAATTTTAAAATATTTATTTACTTATACTATGGTATAATTATTTCATATTATCACTTATCAGATAGATACATTTTATTTATATTATCATTTTTATGATTACTATTCACATGGATGATTTACTATTTATAAGATTCATATTACTATTCATTAGGTTTAGTTACTATTCACTAAAAATAATGTTTGTCCTACCAGACTCCAAATATCTTACTGATCACAACCATATATGTCGGATTTTCTAAATTCAAAATAAAAAAGTAGAAAAATTGTGTTTAACATCTAGTCTATAAAGGACACATAATATTTAGTAGTTAATTTATGAATTATGTGGCATTGTTTTTCCTAAAGTGATTTTATGTGACATAATTATAAGGATAGAATTTCCATTGATAAAACTTTGGGTCATTACAACGTTCTTTTTTAGAAAATGTTTTTTGAAAAATGGTTTTTATTCCCTTGGGAATGTAATAGTTTTCAAAAGAAAGTGTTTCTCAATGTGAATTTCCTTTATTTATTAGTGTGTTTTGGATGCTTCCCCTCTGAATTTTTTGGGACTATTGATTTGATTTAGGGAACACGGTCTGGCTGAGTCGATGTTCCTTTGTATATAGTGTATGCCTTTCAGAGAGGTTTTGGTAAAGTTCAGGAGTTCCCTATGAGGGTGTGTTTTCCATTTTATATGGATAATTTATAGACTCCAAGTGGAGTGGAATTTATTTTTACCTTTTGGTAAGAGTCAGCTTTGTTTTGAGAAATTTGGCTAGGTTAGACATGGTTTTTTAATTGGGTGACATTATGTGGATTGATCTGTTTGGTATTTTTAATATATGTGTAATCCTAAGATGATGAATTTTCTTGAGTATTCATTCTAAATGTGTTTTGATATTTTTCAACCATTAGGTGGATATATTTATTGTGATCCCTGGTTTTTCTTTTGGGATCTTTTTTGAGTGGTGATTGTTTGGGTTCGTTCATGCCTCCTTGATTTTTCAGCCATTTGTATAGAATATTTTTGTTTGAATCTATAATTATAGATAGGGATGTTCATTTACTTCTTCTTCTTTGTTTGTATGTTGGATGTCCTTGTACACGTGTTTGGTGTGTAAAGTACTAATTTGTAACACATTTTCCTTATACATTGGTATGTTTCAGGATAGTGCTTGTTAGGTTTACCTTGAGGGGGTAACCCAAGTACGAGGGTCCAATTTATCCCTTTTGTATCTATCTAAGATCCATGGTTATAGGCCACTTCGAATATTTACTTATGGAATATTTTTTATCAGTTATTTTCTTATTATATTATTGATGTGATTGTTTTTGTAATATGTTATGGTGACCTTTGGTTTTTTTGGATGTCTTGGTTGATGTTTGATTTGGGTAAATTATCCCAGGATCTTAGATTTCCTACAGATTTGTGTCCCTTGAGTGTTTCTTGGTTTATGATTCCTCTTTGAGGTAATTTTATTATGGATGTTTGTGGTTCATGGAATCTTGAGATATCATTGGTTTTGAGGATATCATCATCATCTTGGGGACACTCCCATTGTTGGTGTTGTCATTTGATTCATTAACATTTAGATTAATTCCAAATGTTTCAGATACCTGTATTAGATCTCCCTTCATTTAGAGTTTCATATTGGATTCTTTTGGTTGATTCCCATTTATTTTTGCATTCATTTCTTGGGGATTATAGTGTTTCCCTTGCAGTTGTAGCATGTTTATTATATCTCTTATATTAGTTTAAGTGGTTGATGAATTTACCCTGACAAGGGACTTTTAGGGGGGGAAAGTGGAACTATGGGGAGTTTTTGACCCCAATCATGTCAATATAGAATTTAATAATTAATTAATTTAGTTTTTTTTAATCCATTGTGGGACATTGAGAGTTTTTGGAGGAAATTTTAAAAATTTATAAAGGAAGAGGTATTGTGCAAGGTTTGTTCATGTTTAGAAGTAATTGTGCACTGACCGTACATGAGTGGTCTACACATGATAGTGCTTATTCATGTGGTTTTATCACACTAAACTCAACCGTGTGACCTATGTAGGATATACCATGCAGGGAAGGGTTTTGGTTTGGTAGTGCCTTATGAATAGTAGGTTCATGGTTAGGAAAATTGTACGGTAACCATATGGTCTATCAGGTTTGTTTATTTTGGGTTTTCTTTTTATTTTTAATTATTTTTAAATTAAATCAACTAAAAACCTATATCTATCATTCTCTTATTCCAAACACTTGACATCCCTCTCCCTTCTGCGACATCCCCCAGACCGCCCTTCTCCTCATGTGATTCCACCCGTATAGTCAAATTCATTCCTCCACAATTTCTTCCAGTTCCTCTTATAAAATATTTAAATTGTAATCTATCATTCAATCTAATTTATAATCCATGTCTCCCTCTATGACTAGATTTTCCCCATACCATGAATGCTAATTACTTCCAAGACACTACTATGGTTAGTGATGACTCTAAAATTATAGTTTTGGGTGTTTTGGGTGTTTTGGGTTCATAGGGACTCTCTCTTATGTGTGGGATCCTTTTCCTTCAAATGTGACATATTTTTATCATTCCCATATTTTCTTCAAGTTTTATTTTCATTATTTAAAGGTTGGTGGTTCCCAATTATTTCTTTCTATTAAAATCATTTAATTCCATGATATCTAGTAAATAATTTTTTGTACAAATTATTCTTATTTGTGTAACGCATTAGAGGATAATTTATTATAAAATTTATTTACAACATTATCATGTGAGTTGAATCCATAGAAACATATTTGAAATTTTTTATTGGATTTCAAATAATTATTTTTCTTTTCAAAGAATTCATGAGAACTGATGTGATGTTTTAAAAACTTATTGAAATTAAATAAATTTCAAACCATGTTTTGGATGATTTGAGAGTGTTTGAAATACTTTTCATAGGTTTGGTTTTTATAATGGGGTGCATTAACATATTTTTTTTGAGAGTCATGTGACTTTGAATATTTTAACTAGTGATTTATAAACTGAAATATTGTGTTACAATTTTAATTTCAAAAGTGTTTTGATAAAATGGATTTTTATTCCATGTATGTTTTAAATAAATTACCCATTTTTAATTTTATAAAAAGGAGTTTTCATAAATCATGTGAGACACCCTGGAGCCCCTTTATGATTCTTATAGCCTATCGTGGAGTGTGATCCCATGTGGTGATGTTTACTTTTGTGAATTATATATGTTTCTTGTGTTTTTATTCATAGGGATATTTTTGTGAGGGTAGGAGGTGATGCATGTGTTATTTTCAAGTGATTTCTCGTTGAGTAAAGAAAAAATTGATTGTGAACACCTCTATTGAATTTTCATTGATGACTATAGGGAATGTGGTTGGTGATTAAGGTTGTTGATTCCCTAACCCAGGTTAGAGATAAGGATCATTTCCCAATGGACTAAGAGAGCCTCTTATGAAAAAATTCACCTATAAGAATGAGTGTGGTCATGGTTCATTAGGGAGAAAGAGCACCCTAGTGCGAACTTTGAGAGCCTAGGGAGAACCGTGTAATCCTTAACGCATTTATAGTCAGGTTATATTATATAGTTTAGCCTAATGTCTTTTTATGTCATTCTAGAATCTTTTTAGATCCCTTTTCTTAGTACCATGAAACTTGGATCCTTTGGATAATTTTATTGGATTTAACATTTTACTTTGATTATAACCTATGGTATTCACATTATCTCTTGGAACATATGTACTTGTTGTTTTTTATATATTGTTGTATGAATTGACATCATATTTCTACCCAATGTGGTTTATTCCTCTTTGTGGTGTCTATTTTTTATAATAGGATGAATATGTATTGTAAAATTTTTTAATGAAGGAAAAAAGGAAAGAGCGATTTCATGTGTTTTCAAAATATTTTTAATAATTAGGATTGAAAATGAGGTATTGGTCTATTTTGTTTAGTTTCACAAAGATGGTTGGTTTAAAACCATGTTTTTGGAAAACTATGGGATAAATAGAAACCTAATTTAGTATTGAAATGTGTATTTCTAAAAGTGGTTTTGTTTCAAATTGGATTTAAAATTGAGGATATAAAATAGTTTTTTGGACATATCGTAAGGATGGGGAAAATGTGTTCACTTTGAAAAGGTTTTCTTTTAGGAAAAATAACGGAAATGTAATTTTACACATTTCAGATTTGTTGTTTCTTATTTTGTAGAAACTTCTTGAAAATTATTATCATTATATTTTATTTCAAACTAAAATATTTAATAGGTAATATGATGTGACATCTTTAACTAACAAAAATTTCACCTATACCGATGGTTCTAGACCAGTGAGATAGCCCTTAAAGCTATTGGGATAGGTTATTACAACAGTTCCGGGAACCTTTGGCATGTTGGCTATTGCATTAGCACTATACCAATTGTTCCTATAAGACCATTGGTATAAGATTTATTAAGTTAATCCATTATTACAGTTTCATTAGAACCCTTGGGATGTATGTATACCAATGGTTTATGAAAAATTAGTATACATATTTTCCAGAATATAATCTATGTCAATGATTCCATTAAACCATTGTGATATATGTATACCAACAGTTCGAGAACTGTGGTAGACATATTGTGAAAGATACTTGTATACCAATTGTATACAGATCCATCGGTATACACTCTTCTCCACAAACATTACTTGCTATCTGTATACCAATGGTTCTATAAACCATGGGTATATCATCTTTACCCTAGTAAACAAAATAGGTCCATCAGGAACGACGTCCACACATCCAAAACCTATAATAATGAAACCACCTATAAACATGATATCTTAAATTCCGGTGTTCCAAAACCTATAAACATGAAAGAAACTTTAAAACTGACATCTTTGAATCTGATTACCTATCATAATGGGATTTATTTAGTTTCAAACAACATCTAGCATGACATTTAAGAGAAAAAATAAATATTTTTTTGAATAAAACTGACTATTTAAAAGAAATTCCTATACATTACAAGGATGTTCATGAATGATGGTTATTTGTACATTCCTATCTAGAATTCAGAAATGATGATTCATTAATCCATTTTAACAGTGTTCTAGTATATGTTTAGGATTTTTTATTGCATTTAAATGGTGTTCTACTATTGATTTAGGTGAGGCAAGATAGAAACAATGTTAGTAATTTCATTAGAAAATGACAGAAATTATTCAGTATGAATATTCAAAGGAGGAGACACAAAATCACATGAATTGGTGGTGGTAAGATAAATCTTATGGTGGGGATAAATATAATAATTATAGGTGTTGAATAATGAAAAAATCAATGTATTTTGACATACAAGCTTAGTTAAAATACATCCGGGTGCTTCAATTATAAAAACATGCATTGGATCTAGTCTTCTGGTCAGAGAGCCTTAAATGAATAGTTATTTCTTTGATGTGTTTTGAGTGTTTGGGAGTGAAATGAGGTTATTTAGCCTAAACATATTGACCAACATAGGTCAGGATATACGGATGGGTTTTCCACTAAGACTTCATGGGTATGAGAAGAATTATAGTTGGGATATTTTGAAGCCATGTGTTTATATAGGAATTCAAAATTTGATGGAATTTTTTTAATTATCAATTACTATAGGGGTCGATTTTTCAATAGTTGTTTGATTTAGATTTATGGGGGCTGAAAAAATCAAAAGGGAATTTTGAACATCATAATGGGGCTCAGTAAATAGCTTAATATTTCATGGGAGCATTAAGGAGGGGAAGAGGTGCCTCTTAAAAATATACAATAGACCATTGGATGATTGGCGGCCTTTTTGAGTGGAAATGTTACAACATTTCCCCTCATGTTTTTAATGTTGGAGGTCCCGTGTTCTTAATCCATTTGTAAAAACCACTGAAATCCATACCTCCCACCTCCCCCTTCAGGTCCCTTTGATCTTGGGGTGTTTTTGTGACTTTTCATTTGAAATTAATGGTTATTTCCTACCTCAGATATCCTTTTTCATTATAATTTACACACTTGTGTCATCATGATTATCAATTATATTTAGTATTATATTATATTATGGAACTATTTTAATAACAATACCCAATAGAACATTTTAATCAGACCTCACACTCCCGCACTCTCTAGGGATCTGATTTAACCATCACTTCTACCCCCCACATAGTTTTATTCCTTTCACGAATCTATCTTCCTTACCAATGATCTCCCATCATCAGTGTACCTGATGGTATTTAATCTTTTCAAGGTTCTTCCCAATGTTTTTCTTACCAATTATAAGTTATCAGATGCTTCACCCCTCCATCTCTTCTCTCTATTAGATTGGTTTGGCTACCACCAACCCTCAATCAAGACTTTTAATAATTCCATCAATGGATTTAGGGGGCTTAATATTTCACAAAATTGTGGCACTAACTGACTCTTGTAAAATTCTCATCAATTTCTTAAATGACGAAAAAGACATTACTTCTATGTCTTCCACCCATCATTTTTCAATTCTATGCATTTAAACTATCACAGATGGCCTTTCAATTATATTTTGATTATTTAACATCCCTCTCAATGTTTTTTATAAGTCCACTTATCCTAACCCTCCCTTTTAATTTTTTTTCATCAATTTGGTGATTGGAAACATGATTGGGAATTATCATGGTTTAGACCATAGAACTCAATATTTATGTCATCATATCACCATGTGTATTTTAATGGAGGTTTAAATATTGAAACCCCAATTGAATTCTACCTCAGATGATATTGAAGGATAGTAAATGTTTAAAAAAATAGGCTCACTTGTAGCTTTTTAAATGATAAGAGCATTTGGATTAAATGTTCAACTGTAACTAGAAATCCTTTCCATTTGTAATTGATGAAGAAAAAATGAAATGATTTTATGGTATACTAGAATGAGGTCTCTAACTAGAATGTTCCATAATCTATTCTATCCTATTCTGGGATTGATTGAATACCTCCGATTCTTTCCATTTATTAAAGTGATGACCATGATAAAATAAATTGGGTGGATTTTATCTTATTATGGAATTAATTTTTCCATCATTTAATGTTATATTATTTCAAGTAGCACCACTTCATCTTTGAAATAGTTTATATAGTCATGGGTGTTTTTGGAGAGTCGGTTAATTCTCATATCCATCCTTTTGAAATTTAATTGAGTTTACTTGATTTTTTCATTGGTTATTTTGATAAATCTCTCTTATATGTCCCCACTTACTGAGGTTTTATCTTGTATAACTTAAAGATTTTCTAAAATCATCAATAATTTATGGTAATTCTCAAAGTAGTTCTACAGATTTTCCAAATCCCTACATAGTTCATCTACGTTTCCAAGTCCCTCCTAGGGTTCAGACATAGTAATGACCTAGTTATAATCTAATATAGAAATGACTAGGATAGATTAAGGTGGATGGGATACACCCATGGGCTAGGACTGGTTTCTGGGCATCAAGGGATCACAAATTGGGAACAATTTTTCCCCCAACTAATTAATTAAAACAACAACAAAAAATAATGAAAATTTCCGCATGAACCATCCATACATTGGACATATATGTCAAAATAAATACAAAATAAAAATAATCAATATGGTATAAAGGATGATAAAATGAAGCACACTGCTTAATCTCTCCAATAACCCGATCTTCAACCCCTGCAATGAAAACCGCATAGATGTATCCAGTGCCCTTCTGGTACCCTTCGCAGAATATAACTACCATATGTCCATAAAAGTGGTAAAAGGACTAAGTGGTCGATGTGATGAAGAAAATAAAATAAAAAATAAACTACAATATACCTGTATCTAATGAATATTGAAGTCACCACTCAACATAAAAGAACCAAAATTCCCCATGGGTTATATAATGTTCCTATAGGCAAGGGGGATGTAGATCCAAGTTTCAAAATGATACTATCTAATTGTACATTCATATGAATTAAAAATTACTATTCCTATTAATATAAAATTATCATTTTGGGTCATTTTTTCATCTTACTTTGGTTTTTTTCAATATATGTTTGTTTGGGATAGTTTTATTAGATTTATTTTTTATTGTTCTTTTTTATATGATCTATGAAAATTTCATTCATTTGAGTTAGAATAGATTCATATTGATTATATTTTATTCATATAAATTTGTTTTAGATTAGTCTAGTTCATGTCGGTTGTTCTCATATTATTTTGAATTCATTATATTTCGTCCAATTTTATTCATTATTTATAATATCACATTAGTTAAAGATAGATTAATTTGACATGGTCAATTTTTTTTATTTCAAATTTTTTATTTGAATTCTATTTTCCTGATTTTTATCATTCAATATCTATTTTTGTTGATCATATTTAAAACTATACCAATAAGGTTATATTAGTTTGTGAATGTTATTTAAAAAAACGATTCATTGTATTTTATATTTGGTTTTATTCTAACCATTGTGGGTTTGTGTGGTGCCACTTTATTTGCTTCAACTCATTTTGGGTTTACTCTTCATAATCTTATTTGTTCTTTTTCTATGGTTCATCTTCGTTTGTTATGTTTGATGAAATCCTAATTTTATAAGATCTGGAGAGGTCTAATTGAGTTATGTTAGGGGGTATTTTACACTATGATGACCTAAGATGAAATAACATGCACATTTTTTCCTATATAGAAGGATGTATAATGTTCCCATTCATTTTATGAATAAATAGAAGAAACATTTGACCTTTGGTGAGATGGGGTATCTATAAAGGTATTTTAGAAATGTTGGCATGAAAATATATATTCTAGAGTGAGCATAAACATGAGAATCTTGTTTTCTAATATAAATAATAATAATTTTGAGCAATATTTTGATTTTTATAAATGATTGGGATATATTTTGATTGCAGAAACCAAGTTCTAGTTGACATATATTTTTGGGTGGAGTATTCTTATTCCCTTAAATTCATGGGTGAGTTTTATTGGATATTTTTTTTCAGTTCTGTCGATATTGGCTAATGTATAATGGTTTTAGTGTAATGTTGGAATTTTGGTGCATTAGTATTGGTGAAATAATGATATGGGATGTATTATAGTGAATAGAACTCCTTTTGAAACATTATAGTATAATTACTATGATTGGTAAATTGAGATTAATGTAGAGGGAAGCCTATGTGACAAGCTCTGAAAGTTGGAGATTGGGGTGTTTCTTTGAATAATATAATAGAAGAAATTGAGTTATATATTCTTCCTTCATAAAAATTTCATTTTTTAGTTAGTAAATGTCCTTTGAAAAAAGTAATTTCCTAGGGTAATCTATTAAAGGTAGTTTTAGTGAATAGTCTATGTACTCCCCAAAATTTGAAGAATTATAAATTTCATTAATGGAGTTTGATAACCATTATAATAAAGGATATTTTGTACAAGATACCAGGTTTTGATCAAGAGAATATGGATCTTGTTTAGATAATTAAGATACTCTTGGGTGTAGTTTTGAGTGGATGGATGAATTTTAGAGAATGTGGATATCAGCTCTGAATGATTGATATCATAGGTTCGTTAATTCTATGGATGTCACCTAATTTAACATATATAGTCTTGTGGAGAAAAGAAAATTATAATACTATATTGAATAGTAATATTAAGGGGTAATTGGACGAAGGTATATTGGTGTGTCTACAAGTGATTTTCAAGTGTAACTGACTTTGTCGAGGTATATATGGAGTTGAATGAACTTTTTGGGATGAGATTGGTGTATAATTTATATTAAATTGATATATATTTAAAATAATTTGAATTATATCTTGACGTAGAACAACTGTAGCTTGGTTTTATCTTGTATAGAACTGAGAAAAAATAGTATCATCAGATCATAGTGGAGAATTGGGTAACTAAATATGTGCTATGGTGTTTCATAAAAATGAGAATTTATATATTGTGAGTACGAAATGACACTTGTTGAAGTGTATTTGTAGAATATGAAAAAATAATGGAACTCAATGAAATGATATTTGACTGAATTTGAACAATTGTAATTTGGACCAGGAGAAGAAATATTTTTCAATTCACGGGAATCCTAAATATACATTTTAGAGGTACAAATTTGGGTATAAAAGGGCCATATTGATATTTTGGGTATTATGGTGTTAAAATCCATTAATTTGGTTAAAAGAACTCTTGAAGAATAAAAAAACAAAATTTGGATCTTGGTATGTTGGAAGTAGAATTGGAACACTATCCTTTCTAATAGGTGATAGATGATAGATAATTGGGATCATTCTAGGGGATAGCTGGTAATATATAGGAGATTCCAAAACCTGGATTTATTTTGTGTTATTATAGGCATTTATAGAAAATTTTCATAAATATGTGGGTCCTTGGTTCTTTCCCTATATTTCCAGAAGTAGTGGATACTCCCCCTATATTTTATCTCTTCCCTATTTATCTTGGACTCCCTCTACACTTAACTTCCATCACCCATTTGATGAAATTTCTATATGTATAAGATCTATGAATCAAGTCTAGGATAATACCTAATATATTTAACATTTTTTAATCATTGAGATGTGTTGTAGATAAATTTTTAAATTTTAGAATTTTTGAAACATTCATTAACAACTCCCAAATTATGATAAAATTGTTGATGAAAATGGACGAGTTAAGTGATAATGTTATAGTTTTAGTGTTTAATAACATATTATGTAATTTTTCTATGTTTTATTTGGTTTATTACATGTGTATTAAGGATAGGGAACCTGAACTAATTACACGAGGGTTTTAATTTGAGTAATAGATTAAGTAGACCATATTAAGGCAAAAACAGACATTCCACACATGGTTAGTTAATTTTAGGATTAATATACATCCATTTTACCATGTAAAATTACCGGTAGTTACATATGATAAACTCTAAATTGATTTTCATGTGGGATTTAAAACATAAGAGGTCTAGGGTGGTACCTTGTGAGTTATTTAGTGGTATATAGTGAGTGTACACCTTGTGATTGTTGGTTTAGACATAGGTTCGCCTTTTGGGTTTTTTCAATAATGGAGTTGAAAATTTATATAGGCCTTGAAATATATTTTAATAGAAAAATTTGGGTTTGGGAGTGGGATTAAATATGAAAACCCATGTGAGGATTCGTGTAACCATGTGATGTAACCGTATTAAATAATACTAGATTGTTAACACTTAGAATATGATTTATTAAAGACAGATGTCTAATAATTGTTTGTGAGGAAATCAAATTAACAATTATTTAATCAACTATTTGATCTCAAAGACATGTAAGTGTTTGAGTGAGGTCCTAGGTGACCAGATGTGGTGATCTAACAATTGTATAATTGGTTCAATAATTATTTTATCTTAGTATAACATAGTTAATCCCATTCCCAACTCCTAATAACATGGTTTACCTAAAAATCAAAAAATTATTAAGAGGATTATAGAAAAAATACCTACTACAAAAAATCATATTGAAAAATCTGACTTAAAGATCGTCTAACATTCAAAGTTCATAACATTAAATAGTAGGCTACATTGAATTCAAATTCATATTATACTAAGGTATCAATTTTTAAACATTTAATATGAAAAATTTATTTTTAAACTTATATAATATCTCATTATTTTATTTCTAAAAAATATATAACGGAAACAAAAAATATATTTATAGAAACCATTTTTTTTAATTTTTATACATTGGGTTTTGAATTTGAAATATATTTTTATCAGACTTAGTACATGGGTGGATACCCAAATTTGGATATATTCCTATACATTTCACCGAGATACAATCGTTGATGGGATAACTAATAGATGACAAAAATTATCATTTATTCCTATATAGTAGAAAAACTAATAGTGTCAAACTCATTTGATGGATAATTACATTGAGATATAGTTCCTTTAAAAAAATATAATAATTAAATATAAACATGTATGTACTAAATATATGGTATAAATATTAAAAATATATAAACACAATTGTGATCATGGGTATCATCACATCTTCTCATATGTACTTCTCATTATGAGAAATATTCCTTTTTCTTAATTCATTATAGACATATGTGTTTTATGAAAACATATTCTGTAAATAAATTAAATAGACATAAATATGATTAATTTCTAAAATAATTTTCAAATTTTTAATAAAATAAATTTAAAATGTAAATATATAAATTTAAATAAACTTATTTTTACCTCAAAAAATTTAGTTTTTAGTCATCCTTAATAGTTAAATTGTTTTAAACATCATATCCACGACTAGAGTGATCACCTACATAGATATTTAATAAGGAAATATCATATTTATTTCCATAAAAATATATTGATATAAAATTTTAAAAATTAAACAAAAACAAGGACATAATGGCTTAGTAATGCAAAAAATAGGTT
Organism: Viscum album; assembly: GCA_963277665.1. Lineage (NCBI taxonomy): Eukaryota > Viridiplantae > Streptophyta > Magnoliopsida > Santalales > Viscaceae > Viscum > Viscum album. The sequence goes on from OY728121.1 coordinate 1,302,069,685, forward strand.
TATCATGAGATTTCAATATATACAGTTTTTCAATTTCAAAATAAAAACTCATCTCAACCACTATAAATATATATTTATTAGCAATACCATATTTAAAATAAATAAATAAAATAAATTGTATTTTATCATTAAAAATATACATTGAGAGTACGGTAATAGGAAAACCTACCTAGAATCAATGACAGATGGGCCAGAATGCATCTCTTCTAGCAGTGGATGAAAAACAACCAATAATAATTTTCCATGAACCCTAAAACCCAAAAAAACCACAAAACTTAGGTCAACCTATAAGGTCCCAGCCTTAAACCTTACTTAATCTTGAGTTATTACAAGATTACACATTGAGGATCTTTTCGGGTTTACAGTTTTAGAGAATTAGATCATAAAACTTGCATTAATTTCCACATATAAACAAAGTGGTTACATAAAGATAGTATTCTTCATTCCCATCAATGGAAACACATTTAAAATAAAACATGGATTATTTCTTGACACATCCTTGACTCTATCATCTTATCATGTACCTTTCCCTTGACCTGTGAAAAACATTTCAAAAACTTGGTATGAGCATAAAACTCAGTATGGGTTATAAAAAAAACATGGAAAGGAAACATGAGTTCATACATACATAAGAATAAAATAATACTTTACCCATAAAACATAGGCACTTTAACATACCTCATAAAATCACGAATAAATCATAGAAATCATAAGACATAAAAGTAACTTGAGGCATTCATAACATTCTTACGTAGGGAGTAACCCTCTTGGTTACGTTTGGAATACCCATCACAGTATATTCCCTAAAATCTCTTCGGAGAAACCTTAACGTTTCACTCCTTCGCGTTACCCAATGCATTGGAGAGCTATAACGGGCTCACCCGCCCTTAGTTTATCACGGAACCGCCCGTCTTCATAATAATGCCCAAGAACCCTAACATAATCATATCACATAAAACATGCATAAAGGAAACATAACATTTCCACATTTCAATCACGAGGTATCAATACAACACGTTTATATAATAAAACATTATGAAAACCATTTTCAATACCAAAGTAAAACATGGTATTTATTTTTCTTTTAAAAAAAGAAGGTAGGGCTTGTAGAGGAAGCCGAAACTCAAATAACGGTTATGACGGCGAAGAAGTCGTTGTCGCCACAAACGTATGACAAAAACATTCCCTTTTTTCGTTTAGTAAATGCTTCGTATAAAAAAGATTCCTTTTGAATAAACGTAAAAGTCAAAGGGGTTTATACACCGTATAAAAGAAAGTTGTGTATAAAATAAAATATGCCTCAACGAAAGGAGATTGAGACGAAGTCCCATACCTCGTATCCGACTTGACCCGACCGTTATTTAATATCCTGAATAATAAACTTGAGTTAATCTCTACTTGCTTATGAACCTTTTTTCAAGTTCATTATTCCTTTTATACCATGTTATGAACATCATGTAATCAGTTAAGTTAATAATGTTCATTTTGTCGGTATTTGGTTCTTAAGTCAAAAATAGACTTCTTACACTTACATGTTGTTAATTTGGTCAAAGGTTCATTATATCCAGAATGGTATTCACGATGTAGATATCATATATGTCATATATATCCAGTACATACTTGCATTTATAATATTACATCACATTTAGAGGTAAGAAATGAAATGCACCGTTCATAGAGACGGTAAGCCGTACGTACGCATGAATGCTACTTCCATTTCTATTTCATATTTTCTGGAATGGAATCATAATGATATAAAGGTATATTACAATTCCAATATAATATCATAGTTCAATCCTTTATATGTCCCACATATGGTACTTAACGAATCAAATCACTTTGAGGGGGCGGTAGTCCGCACTTCCTAAAATGAAGATATCGTGTTTTACCCATAATGGAAACCATAAAGGTATGCCCAAAATAAAAAAAACATAAGCTTAAGGAAAACATAAACATATTATATATCATATATAAAAATAGTGGCATCATAATGGCCACCTTTGAAGGTGTTAAATGAGTGTTGAACAATCATCGTTTCGGGAGGCAGAATTTCGCCATCCACAGAAACCGTATGTTCTTTAACCATTTGATGTAGTTGTGTGAGAGTGTAGCTCAAATAAATATTATAACAACATCCTAGTATATTTATGATACTCTGGTTGTTACAATAGAAGTAAATAAAAAGAGTTTAGGGGGTTGGAGAAGCAAAATAAAACAAATGAACATGAGAGAATGAATTACCTTTAAAAGTGTAACTCCTTTTGAGTTGAGCCTAAAGGCTTCCTTTGAAAGGATTCTGCCCAAAGGGAATCCTCTAGGATGAGGAGAGGGATGTGGAGAGATCAAATGGTCAGGGTTTGGCCGAGCCAAAGGCTTTAGAAGTGTGTGAAATGAGGTAGAGTTGGGGGCCTTTTATAAGAGGAGAGGAGGGGCACTTTTGGAAAGTAAAGAAATATTACATTATTTGAAAATGTTTTTCGGTTTCAAAAAGTCCCACATTGATATAATTCGTGGATAAGGTGATAAGGGTTCGAAATCCACTCTTCCAATTGGTTTTGGACATGTGTAGATTTTAGATTTTTTATTATCATTCCATTTTATTTAAATCGTCAAATAATGATGTCGTCGCTGCATCATTATTATGTCATAAATAATTTAATTTATTTAATGTATAAAAATTATAAAAAAATACTATGATATAGGAAATCTTTTTAGCTTTCCAATTATTATTTATAACCAAATTTTGGACTTGTATAAACCCACTTAAAAATTGTTTTCGTAAAACATATTATGTTTGTGTCATTTTCACTTTAACATTAAATAAAAAGTAATTTATGTCATTTCCCAACAAAAGTGGATCCATGGGGTCCCCAAGTTGACCCATGGCATTTCATGGTCGGCCATGACACAACCAATGAGGTTGGGACATGTGTCTAGGTCATTTCATTTTATTAAAGCATTATTTATACCTTAAACTACACTAATTACCACTAATCGCGATTAAAAACTTAATAAGTTACTATTCACCAAAAAATTATTTTAATCTCATTGAACCACATTTTACTTCTTAATTACAACCATGTATGTCGGATTTTCAAAATTCAATACACATTAGTGGTAAACTTGCATTTAACTGAAGAATCAGTTTGCTTGATTACCACTTAGTGGTTTCACTATTCATCAAAAATTGAAGTTTTTCAGAAAATTACCAAAAATTCAGCCTAAGCTATATTTGATATTCAGAATTCAAAAATGAAGTCTATTTTACAAAATTCAAATCATATAAGTCACATTAATTAATTTAATAATTAATTCCCGCTGCCAGAGCAAATAGCGTGTTTTTACAAAACAATAAGTATCAAAAGATTGACACCAGTTTAAGTCCAATTTCAAAGTGAAATTGATTCCAATGACCACCATTGGATAAAATGGTAAAAATATATTCTAATTTCACTTCAAAACCAATTCAAAACATAATCTAATCATATAAATAAATTAGATTAAAAAGTAGTTTTGATGTAAAATGCAGTATTTTTCACTATTCATTAAAAAATGAACATTGTCAGAAAAATACCAAAAATTCACACAAGGTAAATTTTGATGTCCCAATCATAAAGAATAAGATTATTTTGACAAACATAGTTTATAAAATTGTCAAAATATAGATTCAAAAATGGTTTTCCATCAAAAGGCAGTAAAACAATTTTTTAAGAATATTAGTGTATTCCATGCATAAGATTGTATTTATTTTCATTTTAAGCCGCTATAACACTATCTTAATCATTAATAGACATAGATAAAAATATCTATTATTCATTACTTACTTGGGATGTTACATCCTTCCCCCCTTTAGAAAATTGCATCCCCGCAATTTATTTACTTATCGAATAAATGGGGGTACTTATCCCTCATTGCATTTTCAGATTCCCATGTTGCCTCTTCAATCATGTGGTTTTTCCACAAAACCTTTACCTGATGAATCACCTTATTCTGTAACACTTGCTCCCTATGGTCAAGAATCTGGACCGGTTGTTCCTCATAAGATAGGTTCTCTTCTAGCTGAACTACCTCTGGACTCAAAACATGAGATGGATCTGGCATATACTTTCTCAACATCGAAACGTGAAAAACATTGTGTACCTGAGATAAACTCGGAGGTAAAGCCACTCGGTATGCAACTGATCCAACTCTCTCCAGAATTTCGTATGGTCCAATGAACCTTGGACTCAACTTTCCTTTCTTACCAAATCTCATCACACTTTTCCAAGGAGAAACCTTAAGAAAAACATGATCACCTACCTCGAAAGATAGATCCTTCCTCCGGTTATCCGCATAACTCTTCTGCCTGCTCTGAGCTGTTCTCATGTGTTTCTGAATCAGCTGAACTTTTTCTGCCATCTCTTCTACCAATTCTGGTCCCATAAACTTCCTTTCACCCACTTCATCCCAGAAAGATGGAGTTCGACACCGCTTCCCATATAATTCCTGAAATGGTGCCATCTGTATACTGGAATGAAAACTGTTATTATATGAAAACTCAACCAAAGAAAGATGTTGGTCCCAACTTCCCTGATAATCCATAGAACAAGATCGTAGCATATCCTCCAATGTCTGAATTGTTCGTTCTGACTGCCCATCTGATTGAGGATGAAAGGCTGTACTAAAATTTAATTCAGTACCCAACGACTTCTGAAGGCCTTTCCAAAAGTTAGAAGTAAACTTGGGATCACGATCCGATACAATGGAGAGAGGAACTCCATGTAACCTGACTATCTCTTTAAGATTCAAACGAGAATGTTGATCAAGAGAGAAAGTATCTCGTATAGCAAGGAAATGAGCAGATTTGGTCAAGCGATCAACAATAACCCAGATTGCATTATTACCTCGAGATGTCTTCGGTAATCCAACAACAAAGTCCATGGATATATTCTCCCATTTCCACTCTGGCACTGGTAAAGGCTAAAGCATCCCTTTCGGTAACTGCCGCTATGCTTTAACCTGTTGACATGTCAAACACTTCACACTAAAATCAGCAAGATCTCTTTTCATTCCATCCCACCAGTAATACTCCCGCAGATCTCTATACATCTTAGTACTTCCCGGATGAACTGAAAACGGAGAACTATGAGCTTCACATAACAGCTCTCTCTTCAACTGTGAATCACAAGGCACACACAATCTCTTCCCAAATCTCAAAACACAATCACTATCAATGTTGAATTCAGGCAACTTACCTTTCTGAACCAGCTCTACCTTTTTCTGCAACTCACTATCTTGCTTCTGTGCTTGCTTGATTCTATTTGATAGAGAAGATCTCACTGATACCTGAAACAAAACGGAAGGACTTCCTGCACCAACAACTTCTATGACAAAGTTCATCAAATCGTTAACCAAAGGATCACGTTCCAAACGCAACATTGTTAATGAAGCATTACTTTTTCGACTCAAAGCATCAGCCACTTTATTTTCTTTTCCCGGATGGTAATGAATTGTACAATCATAATCCTTGATTAATTCCAGCCATCTCCTTTGTCTCATGTTTAACTCTTTCTGAGTGAATATATACTTTAAACTTTTGTGATTGGTATATATTTCACACTTTACTCCATACAAATGATGCCTCCAAATTTTTAAAGAAAAAACAACAGCAGCTAATTCCAAATCATGTGTAGGGTATTTTACCTCATGAGTTTTCAACTATCGTGAAGCATAAGCAATTACATGATCATTATGCATTAGGACGCAACCAAGTCCTTTCAATGAAGCATCACTGTATATAACAAACTCACCATTCCTGGAAGGTAGTGCCAAAACTGGAGCATTCACCAATCTTCTTTTCAATTCCTGAAAACAATCATCACATTCTTTTTTCCAGATAAACTTAACACCCTTCCGAGTTAGCTTAGTCATTGGACTAGATAACTGTGAAAAATTTCTAACAAACCTTCGGTAATAGCCCGCAAAACCAAGGAAGCTACGAATCTCGGTTACATTTGTGGGTCTTGGCCATTCTTCCACAACTTTTGTTTTTGCAGGATCAACAGTTATTCCATCTTTAGAAACAATGTGACCAAGGAAAGAAATTTGTTGCAACCAAAACTCACACTTGCTGAATTTCCCATACAGTTTCTTTTCTTTTAAGGTTTGAAAGATAACCCTTAAATGTTTTTCATGATCCTCTTTACTTTTAGAAAACACCAAAATATCATCAATGAAAACCACCACAAACTTATCCAAGAACTCATGGAAAATTCTATTCATTAAGTCCATGAATACAGCAGGTGCATTGGTTAGCCCAAAAGGCATTACTACAAATTCATAATGGCCATATCTCGTACGGAACGCGGTCTTCGGAATATCTGCCTCCTTTACCTTCAGCTGATGGTACCCCGATCTCAGGTCAATCTTTGAAAAAAACTGAGCTCCCCGGAGCTGATCAAACAAATCATCGATATGAGGCAAAGGATATTTGTTCTTAACAGTGATATTATTCAAGGCTCTATAATCAATGCAAAGTCTCATAGAACCATCTTTCTTTTTAACAAATAAAACAGGATCACCCCATGGTGATGTGCTAGGTCTAATGAAACCTTTATCTAATAAATCTTGCAATTGCTCCTTCAACTCTAAAAGTTCAATTGGTGCCATTCGATAAGGGGGTTTTGAAATTGTCTTAGCATCAGGAACTAAGTCAACAGTAAACTCAACTTCCCGATCTGGTATTATTCCAGGCAACTCATCAGGAAAAACATCAGGATACTCATTTACCACTGGCACATCATTAATCTGAACAGTTCCTTTATTTTCAAGGACGTGTGCAAGGTAACATTCATTTCCATCTTTTACAAGTTTCTCGGCCTCTTGATATGTTATCAAAAGTAAGGGTTCATTCTTGTAAACAAACTGAAAGTCTTTCTGAAACGAAACTTCTTTATCTCTACAGTCAATCTTAGCATGGTAAGTAGAGATCCAATCCATACCCAGGATAACATCAAACTCTACTAGAGGTAGAACAATAAGGTTTGCAAGTAGGTTCTTTCCACAGATAAGGATAGGAAGATTCTTATAAATTATTTTTGCCTCGACATTTCCCCCAGGTGTTTTTACCAAAAGTTTAGGAGTCATTTCTTGAGTTGGTATTCCCATTTTACTAGAAAAGGTTTCAAAGATGAAAGAATGTGTAGACCCCGAATCAAACAACACACTGGCATAATCTGAAAAAACAAACAAAGTACCTGATACAACTTCATTTGATGGCCCGACATCTACTGAAGTAGTTGCAAAGGATTTCACCACCCCTTTCTGATTGTAGTCTAACTGCTTCCCATCACTCAAGCTCCTTGTCAGACACTCGTTTGCATAGTGACCCATCTCATTGCACTTATAACACTTCACTAACTGTAAATCAAATTTGTTCTTACCTTCAGCTTGATCCTTTTCAGTGCAATCACGAGCCTTATGTCCCATCTTACCACATCGGTAGAACTTTCCAGAATTCAGAAGACATTCCCCAGCATGCCTTTTTCCACATTTATCACAAACTGGAAACTTAGTTTTCTTACCATCAGACTTTTTTGAAGAATTCTTACCTTTCTCCTGCCACCTCGGTCTCTTCTTCTGCTGGTTGTTATAGAAAAGTTGGTCATCGGCAAACTCCATTTCCACCTTATCAGCACATCGAACAAGCTTTTCATAACTTTTAAACTCACGAGAAGCTAATTCACTTCGATACTTTGGATTTAATCCTGAGTAAAAATGATTGATTTTACTATCAAGGTCCCGGATAAAATTTGGAGCATACCTTTCCAATCGAGTGAACCTTTCTTCATAGGCAGCCAATGAGTCTTCCTCTTGCCTCAATTCCAAGAATTGCTTTTCCATCCTAAGTCGAATAGCCTTAGGAAAATACTTCTCAAGAAACATACCTTAGAATTCATCCCAGTCAAGAGCATCAATCTCATCGGCGTCCCTGATATTTTTAACAATAGACCACCACTGATCTGCTTCACCCACCAAATGGTAAATACCAAGACTAACCTTTTGATTGTTTGAACACCCCATGACATCAAAAATCTTCTCCAGTGCTTTAATCCACCCTTCAGCTAGCACAGGGTCAGATGATCCTCTGAATGATGGTGGAGGTTGCCTCATGAAATGTTCCACCACTGACATGTTCCTCTGCGGTTGATCTGGCTGATCTCGTGCATGGATACCACCGCCATTTATCGCTTGAGTCAACTGCGTCATTACTGCAACAAACTGTTCAGTTCCAATTCCGACCATCTTAGGATGCTGATTCGGAAGGTTATTTCCTTCTGTATGCCTTCCTAGCACTGCTTCCCTGTTTCCTCTGTGGAAAACCATTCTGAACAAACATGTCTTAGATGAAGCAACATGGTAATCTTTAAATGCTATATCATTTCGAAAAAAAATATTTTTGGATAATCATTTAATAGAATTATAACTCCTAAAGTTATCTAAACCGACCTCAGATACCAACTATAAGGCCCCAGCCTTAAACCTTACTTAATCTTGATTTATTACAAGATTACACATTGAGGATCTTTTCGGGTTTAGAGTTTTAGAGAATTAGATCATAAAACTTGCATTACTTTCCACATATAAACAAAGTGGTTACATAAAGATAGTATTCTTCATTCCCATCAATGGAAACACATTTAAAATAAAACATGGATTATTTCTTGACACATCCTTGACTCTATCATCTTATCATGTACCTTTCCCTTGACCTGTGAAAAACATTTCAAAAACTTGGGATGAGCATAAAACTCAATATGGGTTATAAAAAAAACATGGAAAGGAAACATGAGTTCATACATACATAAGAATGAAATCATACTTTACCCATAAAACATAGGTACTTTAACATACCTCATAAAATCACGAATAAATCATAGAAATCATAAGACATAAAAGTAACTTGAGGCATTCAAAACATTCTTACGTAGGGAGTAACCCTCTTGGTTACGTTTGGAATACCCATCACAGTATATTCCCTAAAATCACTTCAGAGAAACCTTAACGTTTCACTCCTTCGCGTTACCCAATGCATTGGAGAACTATAACGGGCTCACCCGCCCTTAGTTTATCACAGAACCACCCGTCTTCATAATAAGGCCCAAGAACCGTAACATAATCATATCACATAAAACATGCATAAAGGAAACATAACATTTCCACATTTCAATCACGAGGTATCAATACAACACGTTGATATAATAAAACATTATGAAAACCATTTTCAATACCAAAGTAAAACATGGTATTTATTTTTCTTTTAAAAAAAGAAGGTACGACTTGTAGAGGAAGCCGAAACTCAAATAACGGTTACGACGGCGGAGAAGTCGTTGTCGCTGCAAACGTACGGCAAAAACATTCCCTTTTGTCGTTTAGTAAATGATTCGTATAAAAAAGATTCCTTTTGAATAAACGTAAAAGTCAAAGGGGTTTATACACCGTATAAAAGAAAGTTGTGTATAAAATAAAATATGCCTCAACGAAAGGAGATTGAGACGAAGTCCCATACCTCGTATCCGACTTGACCCGACCGTTCTTTAATATCCTAAATAATAAACTTGAGTTAATCTCTACTTGCTTATGAACCTTTTTTCAAGTTCATTATTCCTTTTATACCATGTTATGAACATCATGTAATCAGTTAAGTTAATAATGTTCATTTTGTCGGTATTTGGTTCTTAAGTCAAAAATAGACTTCTTACACTTACATGTTGTTAATTTGGTCAAAGGTTCATTATATCCAGAATGGTATTCATGATGTAGATATCATATATGTCATATATATCCAGTACATACTTTCATTTATAATATTACATCACATTTAGAGGTAAGAAATGAAATGCACCGTTCATGGAGACGGTAAGCCGTACGTACGCATAAACGCTACTTCCATTTCTATTTCATATTTTCTGGAATGAAATCATAATGATATAAAGGTATATTACAATTCCAGTATAATATCATATATAATATCATATTTCCATCCTTTATATGTCCCACATATGGTATTTAACGAATCAAATCACTTTGAGGGGGCGATAGTCCGCACTTCCTAAAATGGAGATATCGTGTTTTACCCATAATGGAAACCATAAAGGTATGCCCAAAATAAAAAAAACAGAAGCTTAAGGAAAACATAAACATATTATATATCATATATAAAAATATTGGCATCATAATGTCCACCTTTGAAGGTGTTAAATGAGTGTTGAACAATCATCGTTTCGGGAGGCAGAATTTCGCCATCCACGGAAACCGTATGTTCTTTAACCATTTGATGTAGTTGTGTGAGAGTGTAGCTCAAATAAATCTTATAACAACATCCTAGTATATTTATGATACTGGTGTTGTTACAATAGAAGTAAATAAAAAGAGTTTAGGGGGTTGGAGAAGCAAAATAAAACAAATGAACATGAGAGAATGAATTACCTTTAAAAGTGTAACTCCTTTTGAGTTGAGCCTAAAGGCTTCCTTTGAAAGGATTCTGCCCAAAGGGAATCCTCTAGGATGAGGAGAGGGATGTGGAGATAGAAAATGGGTAGGGGTTGGCCGAGCCAAAGGCTTGAGAAGTGTGTGAAATGAGGTAGAGGTGGGGGCCTTTTATAAGAGGAGAGGAGGGGCACTTTTGGAAAGTAAAGAAATATTACATTATTTGAAAATGTGTTTCGGTTTCAAAAAGTCCCACATTGATATAATTCGTGGATAAGGTGATAAGGGTTCGAAATCCACTCTTCCAATTGGTTTTGGACATGTGTAGGTTTTAGATTTTTCATTATCATTCCATTTTATTTAAATCGTCAAATAATGATGTCATCGCTGCATCATTATTATGTCATAAATAATTTAATTTATTTAATGTCTAGAAATTATAAAAAAATACTATGATATAGGAAATATTTTTAGATTTCCAATGATTATTTATAATCAAATTTGGGACTTGTATAAACCCACTTAAAAATTGTTTTCGTAAAACATATTATGTTTGTGTCATTTTCACTTTAACATTAAATAAAAAGTAATTTATGTCATTTCCCAACAAAAGTGGATCCATGGGGTCCCCAAGTTGACCCATGGCATGTCATGGTCGGCCATGACACAACCAATGAGGTTGGGACATGTGTCTAGGTCATTTCATTTTATTAAAGCATTATTTATACCTTAAACTACACTAATTACCACTAATCGCGATTAAAAACTTAATAAGTTACTATTCACCAAAAAATTATTTTAATCTCATTGAACAACATTTTACTTCTTAATGACAACCATGTATGTCGGATTTTCAAAATTCAATACACATTAGTGGTAAACTTTCATTTAACTGAAAAATCAGTTTGCTTGATTACCACTTAGTGGTTTCACTATTCATCAAACATTGAAGTTTTTCAGAAAATTTCCAAAAATTCACCCTAAGCTATATTTGATATTCAGAATTCAAAAATGAAGTCTATTTTACAAATTTAAAATCATATAAGTCACATTAATTAATTTAATAATTAATTCCCGCTGCCAGAGCAAATAGCGTGTTTTTACAAAACAATAAGTATCAAAAGATTGACACCAGTTTAAGTCTAATTTCAAAGTGAAATTGATTCCAATGACCACCATTTGGAAAAATGGTAAAAATATATTCTAATTTCACTTCAAAACCAATTCAAAACATAATCTAATCATATAAATAAATTAGATTAAAAAGTAGTTTTGATGTAAAATGCAGTATTTTTCACTATTCATTAAAAAAATGAACATTGTCAAAAAAATACCAAAAATTCACACAAGGTAAATTTTGATGTCCCAATCATAAAGAATAAGTTTATTTTGAAAAACATAGTTTAAAAAATTGTCAAAATATAGATTCAAAAATGGTTTGCCATCAAAAGGCAGTAAAACAATCTTTTAAGAATATTAGTGTATTCCATGCATAAGATTGTATTTATTTTCATTTTAAGCCGCTATAACACTATCTTAATCATTAATAGACATAGATAAAAATATCTATTATTCATTACTTACTTGGTATGTTACAAAACCCCTTGAACAAGGGTTCTACTAAATAAAACATTACAACAGGGAAGGAGAAACCCACAAGGAAATAGGGAAAATGAACTGGATAACAAATATTGGTGTGCTAAATGGATAAGGTATTGTGTGTTAATGAGGAGTATAGAAGATGAACAAGTAATGAAAGAATCTAAAGTATTTGGAGTATTAAGTAAAGGTTTTATCATTGAGTGGGATGACCATAATAGATGATAGAAGAACTCGGGGAGAAGAGGGTTGGTGGGGGTGAGGAGAGAAAGGATGTCAATCCTGAGATTCTATTTAGAATCATTTGAGATTGTTGAAATCCACTCATAGACTCGGATAATAGGAATATAAGAGTCTACTTCAACTTGATCCAACACCAATATCAGAAACTCCCTTGTATAAAGAAGAAACTGAATGAAACCACATAATAGTGATTATTAAAAATATCAAGATTGGTGCAATTTTTTTTTCTAATGTTGGAAAAGATATTTCCTTACATTTTCACTGACATCCAGATCAAAAAAAGAGTCAAAGTAATAAATATATTATCAAATTATGATTCTTGTGATACCATAATTGATAATTATACTAGATTAATGACAACCAAAAAATGTTCACATAGCCACTAGATGAGATGTACTTGGAGGGGATAAAAAACATGGGAGGGTGCTCGCAAAGATGGAGCTCTGTAAGGGAGAAGGGGTGATGTGCATGGGACATGGTTCAATAATACCACTTCATCTTGAATACCTTTCCATACTAGAGGTTAAAGTATATATCAGAAAAAATTTATATCAAACTCAATCAATGAATCATATTTCAACAAGGTTATGAATTAATAAAATAAATTTCCATATGAAGAAAAATATAGCATGCTTATGTTTCCATGAATCAGAAAACAGTAAAATGGTATAATTATTCAATGATGAAAAAAAATTATGAGAAGTATTAAATGAAAATAGTAGTAATTGAGGAATTGGAGACCATTGAGTTTAATGGAAAAAGAGTTAATGAGTTTTAGAATGAAATAAACTAGAGAAGACAACGTTATTAGAAGAATGATCAATGTGATACTGTAAGATAGAATGGTGGAGTTTGTATGAACTTAATTAGTATTTTCACATGATGATACATTCAAACTGATAAATTCACATTACATCCATGAAATATTCCTTTTGCGGCAACATTTTTCTTCACAATAATTATCAAAAAGAAAAAACTGAAAACCATGCCATCTTTATTTTTTCCCAATTAAAAAGTAAAGCTTACATGGGTGATAGGTACAATAAGGGCAATGAAAAATTGTAAAAAATATTCCACCGTCCATCCAAATATCTCCACTAACACATATATAAATAATTCAATATAATTGATGAATGAAAATTGGGAATTACATAGCATAACTAAAGCGTAGCGTAACAATAATCCCATATCATCCCAATCAAAAATAAAGCCACAAGTTGGTCTAATTTTCTTAGATTGATTGATCGAACTAACATAACTGGTAATAATTATATATAGAATGTAATGGAAAGGAAAAGGGAGTAATTAATTTGAGATGAAAAGGAATGATCATATTTTGAGTAGGGATTAAATTTAAGGACATGAAAGAGAAATACCACTGGATCATGGATTCAAGGAGGGTTAGGATTTGAATAATATAATATTTTCCATGTGAATGAAGAATTTATAATATTGGAACACTAAAATGAAAAAAATTCATTCATGGGATACATTTATTTTCTAGATTACTTGTATTAAAATCAGATAATAGACTGAATGAGTGATGGATTTAATAAAATTAGTATATACATACTTTTTATGTTTGTGGTGGCACCTTCTAAGTGAAGGATGCAGAGATATGGAGGATTTCAATATTAGGGTGCTTGTGATATAGCTCATTTGGGTAATGAAAGAGCGAAACACTATTGGAGAGAAAAGAGATGGGGGAATAGGTAAAAAATTTAAGCCTAGTGATGTGAGGTGAATCGTGTTGAATCCAACTAAAAACCTTCAATTTTAAAACTAAAAAATAGGATTTCACCCAATGGAAGCAGTGAGTCTACTAGGGTGAGTGATTTTTCTCCATGTTTGTGAATTTGATACTAATTCTATAGAAAATTGTTCCTTTAGGTGTGTTCATTTAAAGGGGATAATTTAATCCAAAAACAAGTATCATTGTATTAATTGCCTCTCAAGATCCACTCCTTTGAAGAATAGGGTTCAAGCTCAGGTTGATGTTAAAGGATAATTGGAGTATAGAGGGTTTGTGGGGGATATGAGAGTTTGTGAGGGAATTTCACATGTGGATGAGCCCGAAAGAGTTTAATTATGAGTGATTTTATACCAATAGTTTCTCTAAAATTGTTGTGATACCTCTACCAATCACATCTATCCTAGTTGTTTTTTTGAACCATTGGGGTAGGTGCATTGCTATAGACCAATTTTCCATTAGTGTTAGTTTCTACAGGTTGTGGTGGCCTACTGAGTGACTATGTACTCACACCTATTTTATCACTTTTGAAGGTTATTTTTTCTCCATTGAGAAAAACTTTTAATATTTATTTATCTATGATTTTTTTATTTTTTTTACATTCATCCAGTTTTATCACTACCTAATTTTGGTAGCAATTGCCTTTACATAACTTGAATGCCAATAATGATTCCCTTTAAATGATTCACATTGGCCAGTTAGGCTGTTATTTCATTATATGGTTGGATTTTAAGTGATATTTTGGTGGAAAATGATAGATTTATGGTAAGAATAATTCCCTTATTGGATAGGGAGACTAGGGTGGTGATGGAGATTTTAGTGATTGTTTCTAATTACTACTTTAATTGTTTTTTATTAGGTTTTTGTATCTATTTTTAATTAGATTTGGATTTATGACGTTGATAAGGGTCATAATATATTTCCTATGTATTCTTGTTGACACTTTTAATCATTTTTTGGTGAAACCATTCCAAAGAGGGTTTCTATGATTTCCAAGCACCAGTTTTTAGCCCATGGGGATTTGGAATTCCCTTCGGGAAAGTGGTAGGCTGGTTTGGGGATTCATCAAATAGATATCTAGGGATGTTTCATTTCCTAATTTTATTTCATCCTTACCCATATTATACATGATTCCAAGACAATGTTTATCCACATTACTTGACAAATATATTATATACATATATTATTAATTCATGTATGTAGATTTTTTCGATCCACCTAAGTTATAAAAAGGCACCTACTATCTTTATTTTTTCATAATTCTAATCTAATTATATATATTAATAACTAAAAAAATAAATTAATGACATCTACACCCACATTACAATGGTCTTGGTATCACCAAAAGTCTATCCCATAAGGTTTAATCTGTAAAGAAAATGTTTTTTTCAAAAGAATAGTCAAAACTATGAATCAAGTTCTATCAGGTTTAATTCTTATTCTACCTCCATAAAATCTATCATAACAATTTAGATATAATAAATTAATTATATATAATGTAAATAATTTTTTATGTTCAAGTTACAAACCTTTTTCTCTCTTTTTCTAACCAACGGGATATATATTCTTTCCTCATGCATTTGTAAGAAAAGCCTTCTCCATGTAGCGAAGTAATTAATTTTTCATCATTGAATAATATGGATTGTTAAAATAATGGATTAAAGGAATACATATGTCATATTTATGAAATAATTATGATTATATTAATATAATACATTAGTTACCTCCCTAATCTCTCACCCATTGGAAAATGATAGTGTGGCTTGTTTGTGTGTGTGGACTAACACCTCAATGAAGCGATGTGATTCGTTTTTTCAAATTAAATTTATATGGAGAGTAAAAAAGAATGGATATAATGAATAAATATGATATTAAAAATATTATTAACATTTTTTAAATTTAATAATTATCTGTTTCATTTCTTTTTTCATCTATTATAAAAATAAAAACATATATCTTCTATTCATACAATCTACAATCTCCATGAAAAATGTTATTCATTTTTCAAGAAAAATTATGTGGATGATTATAAAATTGTATTTACTGTTTAAAAAGTATTATTATATCATTATTATGATTCTATAAATTATTAATATTTAATAATTTTGATTATGGTCCTTGCATCATTGTAATTTTGAAGATTATGAACTGAATAAACTCAAAACATATCATGTAAATGTAACTGTTGTAGAAAAGAATGAGAGAGAAAATGTACAATTTAGCTCACATGACCTCAATATTTTCCCCAACTATGGTGTTATTGTTTCTATTAAATGACCTCAAAACATATGGTGTTATATTTGGTCATATGAAGTTGAAATCCTTTTTATAAACAATTAAATTATGGGTTGTTTATATAATATAGTGTTATAGTTGGTTTTAAATGAAATGATTAACTAACATTAACAGTTAGGATGTTTCATGATAAAAAAATCAGTGCATAATATGATATTTTAATATTAAAAGGTAGATGTTTTATATTACTGTGTAGGTAAGTAGGTTACGGAGAATTATTAATAATTTTATTTCATCGAAAGAGTTGAATAGAATAGGAAATAGGTATAGATATCTTAGTTTCTATCCTTTTTGAAAGATGGATTGTTATGATTTTATTTTATATACTGAAAATCATTTTTTGGATTACGTAATTGGATGGAACCAATTTCAATGATGGATGTAAATGAAAGTGTGTCAGTTTTATAAATAAGATAAGGAATGGGATATAAACTGGAGTTAAAAATCTTGTGGTTATTCTTAATTAGATATCCTGAGTTATTCTTAAGATCATCAATCCAAGAGAGTTTCTAAATACACAAAATAATAGATAAATGGGTTTTTAACATCCTAGTTTTCTTCTTATAAGACTTTGGAATATATTAAAAAATATTATTATAGCATTAAATTGAGATAAAATGAGATCCTATGGTCCATTGGTCTAGAATGGTGATATAATATGAATATAAAATATAATATATCATATGCATAATTTTTTTTGTAAATAGTGGAATAACTCATAAATAGGGACTTATATGAGAAATCCAAGACTTTCATTGAATTTAGGAGGTGGTTTTACCATTGTCACGACATAATATTTATCATTATTATAATTTTTATAAAATGTTATCATGAGAAAAAAATAAAATAATAAATTTACTTATTTATTTGAATTGTTTTTTTATTTGAAAAAATAGAATAATATCTTGTATAAATAAAAATTTATACCAAATCCATAGGGATATATTCATTACCAAATGATTTTTTATAATATGGAGGAGAATTGGTTGATGTCATGATCATGGATTCATGATCAAGTAACAGAAGAATGCACAATGATAACAAAGTTTATGGATTTTTCTATAGATGAAAAAGTGGAATTATTATTCATTAGTGATTGATCCAATCCGTAGTTAGGGTTTTTTATTTATTTTTACTCATACCTTCTTTTTATTCCATGTCAATCCCAAATCAAATAACCTAACAAAAATTGGTTTTCAGATCGATGATTGATTTTGGTTGATGTTATATGTTTTTATGGTTTAGTAATTGATTCATTGGATTATTATTATATATTCATTCATAATTTGAAAGGTATAGAATTGATGCCAATCCAAACAATGTCCAAGGTTCATTCCTAATTTTTTGTTTCATGAATTTCTCCCACATTCATTAAATGATCCATACATGTTATTTCTTATGACTTTAACATTGACTAATAATCATTGTGTGATAATTTTTAAACCATTATTTTTTGCAATAAATCATTACCATGGGTTGGGGATTGGAGCTAAGGTAGTAATAAAGGTGTGATGTTGGTGGTGGATGATCATTGGTGGAAAATGAGTGTATCAAAGTTCCCTTTTTCCAAGTTTAGTGTTTAGTAATTGTATAGTACAATGAGAGTTGACTCCTGAGTTTTTTATATGGTCAGAATCCAACTAACGATGATGGAATTTCTAGAATGAACAAGATACATGATTTATAGATTCGATTGATGATGAGATCTAAGGAGGAAGTGGAATGAGTGTATGCATGAGGAACCTATGTGTTATGGAAAATTTCTAAGTACACTGCCATTAGTTCAATGAACACACATCATTTACTCCCTGTTACGAAACATGGGAAGTCCCGGGGTTGGAAATAAAAAACATGTACTAAAAATATATTCAATATAATTTCTCTGATATAGTATTGGGTCCGTAAGTTTTTCATTATGACCATTATTATTATGGTACTTTCGCTCGATTCATTCCACATGAGGGTAGAATGGGACATCATGTTCTGAGCATAAGACATGCTCCCCTCCTTAGGAAATGTATTGGACAGAGTTGTAGGGATCCCCTATGAGGCCTAGGGTGAGGTGTTATATCATATCTTATACCTTCATTGGGGTTCTAGGAATCTATGTTACCAACATACATGGTATTTGATCCCTTACTTAGTAGGTTAATATAGTATGATTTATAGTGTCACCCATGGCCCTATGTGTCATCAACTATATATGAATCGTTCTGTTATAACTTCTAGTTAATACTACTTTATGGAAAATCCCAATAATATTTAACTCATGGATTATTTCCATCTGCATCCTCAAGCAGGTGGAGTGAGTTCTCCAAAATGAGCATCACCTTAAATCCTTGAGTAAGAATCCTAGTCTGGCAGTAGAATTTGGACCTTATCTTGAGAGATAATTTATTTCATGAGTATATCTGAATGTTATAATTGTATGTATCATATTATGATTAACATGCCTTTTTTTGATGAGTTGACTACTCTATTGATACCATATGTTTTGGTATTTTGGGGAATCCTAGTCTTTATTATTATACTTACACTAGTGTGGCCTATTCCAGCACATGAAATGTATTTAGTATAAAATAGGCCATTCAAAAGGTTTCTGGGTAGACTAGGTAAATATAGTTCTTAGATAGGGAAAACAATGGTTCATACCATGTGTTTCATCTTTATGCAGTCCCTTTCTTCTTAGTAGGTTGGAATCATTTATCAGTGTTGGTGGGATTTTATTTTGACCTTTTTTGTTTCCAGTACATTTTTTGATCTATCAGTTTGGTATATAATAGTTTTCATGAAAGGGATTGCAATTTTAGTTTTAAATTTTATCATTATATGTGCAGTGTAGATTTGTGTGTGCATATAGGTACCTTTGGATAAGTCCTCCCACATGAGTGATATGCCCACTCGGCATTGGTAGTTATCACCTAGATTATTAAATGTTGTCTTGGGGTGTCACGCTCGTCTTTCAACCATCCATATGAGGCCCATAAGGTAATTTCATGATAGAGTTGTAATAGTCAATTTCATTCTTCCTTGGATGAGAGTTTGGAGTTTTTTCTAGCTCTAAGGGGTTTTGGGATTTATGGAAATAATTATAAAGAGTTTCAAGAATGTCTCTTAGGATAAGGAATCCAGTGTTAGTTTGTATGTCGATGTATCCATTCACAAGGAATCAGATAAACATCTTATTGGCTCATTACATGTATGCATCAGTTACATATAAAAACATCAGTGGATGAATTATATATTAAATGTTTTTGGATTACATGTATGTATTGAGTCAAAACCCCATATATGATCTTAATCCTATTATATCTTATCCATTTTAGGATTACTCAGTGATGATTTCCATCTTGGATTCCATAGTAGTTCCACAAGGATGATCCACCAAGGGGTGCAGCTTTGATACCTAGACCTATTCTGGATGTGATACCTCATGGTGGTTTTCTAGCCATAACTCCACCCATAGAGTAGCATATTATACTAGAAATACCGGACTAGTGGGGCATAGGTTTCACACACTTTAGTAGTTATAGTGATATCTAACGCTTTAGTTTTGGGGAAATCTAGACAACTCAAGGAGATGAGGACTATCATGAGGAAGTTATAAGATTCTCTCATCTTGTTTGGAAACCTGCAAAACAGATTTTTGTCCTATTGGCGAGCCTTATTAATGGATCCACAGGGAGATGGTGAGGCCTAGTGACTCTATCTTATATTGAGGTGTTTCTTTTAGGGATAAATTTTGACTGCCTCTCTAGATATGTGTTCCCTCAAGCTATATTACAAGTAGTGTGCAATAAAGGGGATCTATAGCCTCAATTGGGAAATGTGACTATGGTTACGTATTCATAAAAGTTCATTTACACCTCATGATACTCAATTAATAGGTTTCATGGTCCATTCTTTCAAGTCATATACCATTGAGTGATGAATATTTAGAGATATCTAGTCTGGTATGATATATCTTCAAATTTTTATATATAATTGGGTGTTGGAACATGATTTGGTAGTAGATATCTTTTCAGATGAGGAGATGTAAATTTTTGGTGTTGATGGTTGGAATAAATTAGATAATACTTTAGTAGTGTATAGATGATAAAAGAAAAAAGAATCCAGAAAGCCAATATGTTTTAGGAGGTGATCCCAAAGTAATGGCTTCATGGTTCCCATCTCTTAGGACATTTTAGTCAGTATTGGGGTAGGTAATGATATTGTTCTGATAGTTAGGGAATCTGACATGTGATTTTATTACCCAATAAAAATCTGATGAAGATATAATTTATGGACCACTAAAGAAGAGACAATGAATGGATTAAGGAGTTATACAAGGTTTCAGAAGTGGTAGAGGAGTAGGAAGAGAAGCTGGTGGTGGTAGATAGTTTGATGTGTTGTTTTCATCACCCCCAGGTGTTTCACGCTAGGATACAAGATCCGGTAGATAGGGATGAAGAAATATGTAGGAAGTGGAGGTTTAAGACATTGAGGATCCACGAATGGTTAGAGGTATGATCTATTTCTTCGCTACCCTAGTTATAGAACCAACAAACACATGCATGATCCACTTTTTGTTGAGAAATCCCTAGTTCATAGCCTAAATATTCCAATTGATCCTTTGGCTCAACCATTTCATTTGGAGACTCCTTCTAGAGAGGATATTGTAATCACACACATCTAAAGGTAGATTGAACTAAATCAAAGAGGGGAGATCTTCTTTTGGGATCTATTTGTTGAAAGGATATGGCCTTATGATTTCATACATAGAATGGACTATCTATTAATTGTTTATTCCCATAATTACTATTTTATATAAAGGATGTGACTTATCCATAGAGGTATAATGATATTTTTCTTCATTGGTGTAAAGGAAACCCATATGGAGATGGATAGGACCTTTCATAGAAGTATTCAACTAATTACTCACTAGTTAGATAGTGTTACATTTGCAGTAGTGTATGTTATAGGCTTTTAGCTTTCTACCATTGTTTTAGGGTTTTAGGAAGTCTTTATAGAGTATAATTCATGCATTTAACCCTATCAATATATATACTTATTCATATTAATTCTCCCTAGGAAATTCATGATATTATTTTCATCATATCAGATGACTCTCATAAGTCATTGTTAGCTTAAAGGGCTATTACATGAGTTATAAATGCAAGGATTTCTCAAACCTAGTGTGTCCCTATAGGAAGCCCTATTTTTTTCACTAAGAAAGAAAATGAGAATTTTTGGTTTTATGTGGATTATTATCTCCTAAATTAGGTGATGCAGGAGAATAAATATCCAAAAAAAGTATTGATAACATCTTCATCCATTTGATAGGGACAACATGGTGCAAAGAGAATGACCTTATAATAAGTTATCACCAGCTCTATGTATGATATGTGTACATAGAAAAGATGGAATTCTAATGTCTATATGGTCATTATTAGTACTATGTGATGTATTTAAGTTTTATTAATACCCCATTATTGTTATGGTAATCATAAAATGGTTCTCCTATCCCTTTTTAGATTGTTTTTTTGGAAGACATCATAGAATATACCCTGGTGTACTCATTGTTTGAGGAGGAACATATGACAAACCTGAAGATGGTCCTTAACATATTATATGACCACTAGATTTTTGGTAATCTCTTGAAGTGTCAATTTTGGATTCAAGAACTCAACTTTCTAGGAAATTTAGTCTTAGAATAGAGAGTAGAAGTAGACTCGATAAGGGTTGAGCTTGTGCTAGATTCATATCCACCAAAGAGCAAGGAAAAGGTATGGATATTTATTCAAATGGTTGGATACTATAGTTTTTTAATGGATGATTTATCTGGGATATTGAAAATGTATACATATTTTAATTTGAATGGGAATAATTTCTTGTGGTAAAATGGTCTAGTAGTCTTTTCAAGAGTTTCAGGAAAGGTTGATGAGTTCCCCCATAATCAGACTACTAGAGGAGGTTATTGAGTTCACAGTGTTCTTCAATTCATCAAGTAATATACTTTTTAGTGTTCTAATGTAGAGACATATAGTAATCAAATATGGGTCTTGAAGGTTGAGAACAATTGAGTTGGACTACATGACCCCTGATCGAGAGGTTGATGTGATGGTCTTCTCCCTAAATATGTGGTGACACAACCATATGGTTGGGTGGGTTTTCACTTATTTTGACCCAAATAGTGTCAATTTTGTTTCTTGAAAAAATAACATAACTTTGGGCTGAGGAAATGGCTAGAGTTCCCCAATATTATGAATTTGAGATAGTTTATACACTCTGGAATGGAAACATGGTGGTAGATTCTCTCATTAAGAGATCTTGATCACAATTTCTAATTGTGGGATCACAGTAGTTATCCATGATGCAATTATCCATAGTGTATGAGGATGGTAAAAATTACCTCCAGTAAATAGTTGTTACCCCATCACTTTTATAGAGTTTCAAGGAGGATAAACTTATAGATACCAACTGTGAGACGTTTCTTGCTTAGATATTTATGGGATGCAAACCTATTGGGTTTTCTAAAAGTTGTGAGAACATCATATTTTTCGGAGGATATATTATGGTACCAGGGATGTTGGGTATGGTGGTTTTGATATATTTTAATACATACCCCTTAGTGTTATATAAATATGTGGGGAATATTTACCAGGACCATTTAAAATAGTTCGGGTGTCCATGAATGAAGAAATTTGTATGAGAGTTTGTAACATGGTTCCTCCCTTATCAATAGGTGAAGGCATAACACCATGCTTTAGAGGGTTTAGCTCAAAACCTTGAGGTTCAAGAGTGGAAGTGGTATGGTTAATATATAGAATTCATGATGAGGTTACCAAGATCTAATAGAGTACATGATATCATTTGGTTGAACATAGGTCATATCACCATGTTGGCCCACTTCCTAAAAATTTAGATCAGTGTTCAATGGAGATATTAGGATTCCTTTATGTTCAATAGATTTTCCAGATTCATGGAGTTCCAATTATGGTAATTCTAGATGATGATTATTTTTCACGTAATGATTATATAGTGGATTATAGGAGTACAATGGGACTCAGTTGCACTTGGGTATGATGTATGATCCCCAAATAGATGATCAGAATGATCGAACCATTTGGGTCATAGAGGACGTAAAAAGGGATTTAATATAACATTTTTTCAATAATTTAGACTATAAAATACCATTTTTGTGGTTTTCATAAATGAATAACTACCATTCCACCATAGCAGTGTAACTATTAGTAGCCTTGTATGGGAGACCATGCAGGCCACCACAATGTTTTACTAACCTAGGGGAGTCATCACTCATGTTCCCATAGTTGGTGTGAGTGATTATAGGTAAGTTTATGATCATCAATGAGTGGATGAAGAGATCCAGAATCGATCAGAAGAATTATAAATACTGAAAATTGAGGCTCTTAGAGTTAGATGAGGGATACCATTTTTTCTTGAAGGTCTAACCTAAACATGGATTAAAAATATTTGGTTGGGGTGAAAAGTTATCTTCAAGATTAATTGGAACTTTCGTGAAACTGTATAGGGTCAACGAGGTGGAAAACCTCTTAGAACTAAAAATAAATATAGACAGAATACATGATGTATTTCATGTGTTACAACTGAGGTGGTATGTGCCTGAACCATCATATTTTACTAACTTGGTGAGACAAGCATTGAGGATTGGTGATTGATTTTTAGAGTACCCAGTAGAGATCAAGGATCAGAGAGAGATGATCCGTTGTGGGTGCGTAATTCCCTTGGTTCTTATGAGGTGGTAATGAAGGAATATTTATAAAAGCATGTAAGAGTGGGAGAAACATACGTGATCCCCATACTGATATATTTTTATTAGGATTTTTTACTTTTAAGTTTGAAAATACCTAAGGTGTGGAGAATTTGACATCATAGTTTGTTCTTTATAAGACTCTATATTATATTGGGAATTATATTTAGATAAAAGCACAAAGATAATGTAATATTTATCCCAGTATGTTGGATTTATACACATCATTCCATATTTTGATTCATAATGATCCATATACATTCATGAGTAAATGCTGTTGTTATAGGAAAATTTGACTAGATAAAAGTGTTAATTTCCATCTCCTTCGAAATCCCTAAAGAAAGATCTCGACATAAATTCTATGGTTTTAACAGTCCACTTATACTAACCATCTATATGAGGATGATATTTAGTGATAAAATTTTATTGTATATTCAATTCATTATGAATACATCCAAAGAACATTGAGGTAAACCTTAGATCTCAATCAGAAACAATTGAGATTCATAATAAATCCAATATCACCACTTTCTATACGTATATATTGGAAAGATGGTCCAGTGAGAAATATTTTCTAATTGAAATGAAATTCATTGACATTTTATGGAAATCTAAAAACACACACATGGTTTTATGACCATTATATTTCATAGGGATTCCCATGATAATACTAATGGTGATGTTTTCCAATTTCCACAATTTTAGGGGTAATGGTTGTTGAATCCCCTTATCCTAATTATACTCAGCGTTGACTTCTAAAAATACCATGTATCAAGATTCATAATAAAAAATGGTCATTTTCATGTTTTCCCATTAGAAATTCGTATTTAGATCCTTATACATCATTATAGCTATTGTATGAAAAGATAATGATAGGCTACATGCTTAATTGAATTGCTTCAACAATTCTGGTAATGTATGGACACAAATTTTTTTTCAATAATATTATCATTCTTGATGAAAATCAATTTTATTATACCACTATTTCATTAAATTTTTATAATCCTAATACTATACCATAGAGGGACAACATAGAGTTGATCTTAAGGAGGCATCTCACATGTACTAAATTTCAATTGTCACTATTTTAAACTAACTAAAATAAAAAACATATACCAAGTGGGAGTTTTAAAATTTAATGTAATATATATATATATATATGAATGCAATGAAAAACATAATAAAGTTAGAGTAAAGAAAGAACCCAACTATTCGGAGGAGTTCACATGGAATTAAAATAAATATTCTCAAAGGGTTCTCAATATTAAATTTAATCAGGTGATCAAGATTTATCACTCCTCACCTACTCATTTTAATAATGATTACCCATTTATAATACCTCTTCCTTCAAGGAAAGAAAAATCTAAATATAATATAAAATACCTCTTCAATGACTGTAACTACCCATTTCATGCTCCACGGTATG
Source organism: Viscum album (assembly GCA_963277665.1). Taxonomy (NCBI): domain Eukaryota; kingdom Viridiplantae; phylum Streptophyta; class Magnoliopsida; order Santalales; family Viscaceae; genus Viscum; species Viscum album. Next base: position 1,302,095,236 of record OY728121.1, read on the forward strand.
CATGAAACAAATAATGAAGAGAATGATAATTGACCAATGAGAAGTATAATTTGAATGATAGAGAAAATGGGGTGGGGGGACTCATCATAATTAAATTAACCACTTAATAATTTCATATAAATTAATAAATAAAAACATTAAGGAACAATAAACTCATTAACACCACTACTCACACCCTTAATAAATCAGTCTCTTTAGTTCACCATTTTTATTGGAGTTGAGAAGGGAAGACAGTGGTAGAACACACAAAATGAAAATAAATGGGATAATAGAGAAATAAAAAGGAACACACACACATATATATACTAAAACCATAAAATTATTACAAAAAATAAAAATCCAAAAAGCTACATTAAAAGTTCAACTAAGGTCCTGAACCCCTTTAAATATAGGTGGAGTTACAATTTATAAGTAGAGGGGATCAAAATTTTATCACTAATAAATTGCTCAAAAATATAACATGGGTATCCTAATTAAGTTAAATAATGTTTAAAAGTGTTATTATTAAATGTTTTTATCGATTTTATTTTTCATTCACCCATAATATTGGACCTCAATTTTCAACGTATTTCGAGAGTTATAGAAGTTTTTCATTGGAAAATTATTATAGCTAGGGGACTATTTGAATTTCAATGCACCAAGTAATCAAGAATTAAATCCTTGAAAGAAGTGTAATTAGGAATGGACATAAGTAGTAAAGTATTTCCCTTTCCTCTTGTATATCTTTATGTCAAATCCCAGCTCAATTGTGAAGGTAATTTTTCACATATATTCTTAGCTTCTAAAGTTATACATTCTGTGCACTAATTTCATGTCTCAGAATATGAGTGCATTTTTTGCCTCTAAATATTGTATTGTGATTTTTTTCTAGTTGAAAAAATAAATACCAGAACATATGTAATCCTAAAAAATTTATTTCAAAATTTCAATGATAGTAGAAAATTGTTTGGAAAAAAATATTAATTAAAACATTTTAAAATATAAAATTAGCGATTCAGTGATTGAGAATAAATAATAACTAAAACATAAAAATGTGAAAATTTATCATAAAATAACACAATGTTGTCATTAAGAACATTTAATTACATTAAAAAATTTGTGAACATATTTACTTCCTCACCCCCCCGAACACACATAACCAATGCACTCTTAGGAAATCATCAAAGATCCAAATCAAATTCCACATAATAATAAAAAAATTAGAAAACATACCAAATGATTTCCAAAATATAATTCCATAATGTCCCTATTATAAATATTTCCCTTTCATTATCATATCCCAAATTATATTTTTTAAAACCTCAAATATATATCCCAATCCCAATCAAAATCTACCTTAAATTGAATTTTATGACATCTTTAATTCCAAAGTGATTCAATATAGATTTATACTCAAATATATAATATTCATGTACATCTATAGGCTTGTGAAAAATATTATATAATAACTATGAAAATCATAAAAATGTATTCAATCATGAGTTCTATTATATGGACTTTTTTTGTCTTAGGATTGTTTGGTAAAATAACTTATTAATTTAGGAAACAACTAGTAGGTTGAAATATTAAGAAGAGTTCATTAGTGTTCAAGAGAAAACCCATGAAATTTCTCACTAAATTACATATAAAATAAATAAATAAAATACCACTCAATTTTGAAGAATGGAACTAGATTTTTGTAGTGATTACAATAAATGTTTTCATCAAAATTCACTCCCTTTTAAACTTTGTAGTTTTTCCATGTAGGATGGGATGAGAATCGAATACAATTATTTAATGAAAATTTATTAAATTGATTTTTAGGAGGGGTTTGAGTCACAAAATTAACCTTGATTAATAATTCAAGATCATATCCACTTTTGTTTTTCTATTTTTATTTATTTTTCTATTTTTAATAAGATCCAAATGATTCAAATAATTTAAAATGAAATGGTGAATCATTCCAATTATCTATCTCTCCACTTCACAAAAAAATTGAACACACCTCACACTAACTAATAATTAAGTATTTCCTAAATAACACACAATAATGTCCCTTCCCTCACACTCAAACATGATAAAAGTGGTTTCTAATGTTTATTAGTCCTATAAGGAAATTAATGAAATCTATGTGATATAAAGGGTATATGTAAAAGTTTGGTATCATTAAAACTATGGATATCCAATTTAGTCCCCATAACCATTTAGAAAAAAATTTAATGAACTCAATTTCCATGAAATTTAAATATCACAAAATCTACTTGTCACACAAAACAAATGTTTCTATCACGAATATGTGGGTATTAAGAAGAATATATCAAAATGGTCAAAAAATAATTTTAATAGAAAAATGTATGCGTGACTTCTTCATTGGAATTGATTTAAAAAATCAGTCATACTCATAAAAATTTTTGAAGAAAAAATTCCAGGAAAAAGATTCCTCATTTATAATCATTTAAAATCCATTCCTTAAAAATGTATGTGAATTCTCTAAAAATCAATTAAATTATTAAAAAAATGTTATAAATATTAATTTAATATAATTTTTTCTAATATTTGAATAAACAACCTGTAATAAATAATTTAATTTGACATTTATCCATAATATAAATTTAATTACCCTCTTTTTCAGCTTAAGAAAATAGAAAGATAAGGGATGAAAATCCAAATTGATGGAATGACAAAATGTAAGTTTAGTTTCCTATATAACCATTATGTTAAGATCCTAACTATATAAATTGAATAATATAAAGTAAGAAAGAAAATTACATAAGGAAATTAATGAAAAATAATATAGATGATAAAAGAAGATAGAAAATGGTTTGGTCCCCCCTCGTGGGAGGCAAGGATTTACTTCCCCTAGTCAAGAAGATGCACCTGGTCGTCCCTTTTCTGAAAGAGGTATTTTTTTATTCACTTAAGCCACAAGATATTATTTATCCCAACATCCATGAGAATATTAAAATATTGAGGACCCCCAAAGAAAAGAAAATATCCCCAACCATCCAAAGAGCTGAAATAAAGAATTTGAGGTGCATAGGGATAGAAAAAAGATTATAGGGGTGCTCTTTATTTTTTCAGGTGAAGGATTGGTGTCCCCTAGTAGTTAAGATAATGGAATATGGTGTGAGATATCATTTGGTGTGATTAAAAAAAAATTATTCTCTAATGATATATTTTTTGATACATCATCTATATATGCATCAGTGTAAAACTCGAATGGCTCCTCCATTCTCTCCTTAGAAAAAGAAACTTATCTAGATTCTTCAACTGTGTCCTATAGTGTTGGTTCTAAATATAAAATATATGAATAAGGTATAAAATTTTTCAATTCAAAATTAATAATTTATGAATACAAATAATTCTCAATATTTTAATCTCCCTCAAAATATTTAGATTAATACTATTTTTTCACAAGGAAGGGTGGCTGGAATTAATTTTTTACAGAGGGAAGTAGATCTTCTTGTGTTGCATCAACCTCAAAAATGTCTTCATGAAATAAAGGTTTAATAGTAATTTCATTATCTTATTTTTATTATTTCATCCATAAAACATTAAATTCCTCATTAATAGTTGAAAATATAATTATTTGGTTGCTCACTTATTCAAAACAACTAGAAATTCTTTTGAAGCATCAAAGCGTTTTTTTTCAATTTTGGGATCATTTTATTAAATTCTATGTTAATTATGTACAATTGAAGTGTTCATATGTTCCATATGGTTGGAATGTTATTAATATTCCATGAATATGAATAATCACCATAAATTCTATATTTACTGGTGAAATGAATGATATATAGTAAAGATACATTTTTAGTTTTTTAAATTTATGGGGTTTTTGATAAAATGAATGTGAAAGATCTTCGCCTCACTAGAAATAGAACCGAATTATTTAGAGAGGCCTTCCATGAACCACTATTAAATTTTATTTTTATTCTCCTATTAATTTACATAGGTTCACAAGTAGTGGTTGATCTTAAAGATGCTGATAATGCACAATAAATTTATATTATCACTATAACAATCTAACTAATATTAAACCGACTTATATAATGAGGTGAGTGGGGTTGAATGAATCATTTAATATTAATATTTACATAAAACTTCAATTCAAAACTAGATGATATTGGAAAAAATATGTTATTTGGATATTCTCAGGTGCTCACATTGAATGAAGTCATTATTCTCAAAGGTATCTCAATATTCAATTAAATTATCTAGTAAAGAACTATAACTCCTCACCTTCAAATTTTAATTACAACTACCCCATAGTAATACCTCTATATATTGAGAAGTAATTTTTTTAAAATCATATAGAATACCTCTTCATTGAAAATCACTACATATTACATGCTCGCCCATTTTGAAGAAAAAAATAATATAGGGAATGATGATTGATATATGTGGACAGGAACTCAAATGTTAGAGAAAACATGTGACCGATCATTATAATCTCCTTTAGCATCATCAAAATCTTTCTATTTAATGTATAAAATAAACTAAATCATATAAAACTCAATCATATTATTTATCCTATTACTAAACAATCATTGGAGTGAGTTCCCAATTTTTATTGGAATTGAGAATGGAACAGAGTGGGAGAAAACATAAAATTAAAAAAAATGGTATAATGGATATATAAAGAATAAAACTCAAATATATTAAAAGATTTAAAATATTATATAAAAAAATAAAACAAATATTCTAACAATTTCTAACTACGGTTGTCAACCCATTGAAATAGAGGTGGAGTACATATATATATATAGAGGGGTGAATAGTTTTTTCTAAAAAATATCTTCAAAATTATTATACATCATATACCAATTAAATGAAAAAATATGTAAAAGTTTTCTTATTTAATTTGGATTTTAATTTACTTCTTTTTTTACCCAAATAAATTCATCTCTGTTAGTGGAAAAAATTAGGATTTATGCCACATTTATAGTGGATTTTTTGGCCCAATGAACTTTTGAATTTCCATGCACTATGTTATCAAGAATTATTATCCTTTAAGGAAGTGGAATCGTAAATTACCATTTTTAAAAAATTATTTCCTATAATATTTTACATCTACAAGTCTAATTTCATAAAAAATTATATATTAATCTAAAATATATATGCCCATCCTCAAGATTCATCCATTACATATATAGATTTAGTGTCATGGATGGTGAGAAGGTTTTTTTTCAGTAAATGTTTGATTTTTCATTGGGTAAATTTTAATTAAATGAATCCCAAAAATTTTATAAAGATTAAAAAATACTAATTTCAAAATATCAGTTAGTTTATAATAAATTATATCTGAAATTAAAAAGTAAATAACAAAATAGTTTAAAAACCAAAAGTAGGCTATTATAGAAATTTAGACCAAATTACTACTAGACCAAAAAATGTAATTTTTTTTTGTAAAATGGTACTGTTAAATGAAGATGTCATGAATAAATGAAGGAAAATAAATGTTATGATAATGATTGAAATAAAGATCATAATATTTTATCATTAGAAACATAATAATAAATAACCCTAATAAATGATTGGATTATAACCTGAAAGACTTACTGATTTGGTTACATTGAAATTTAACCCTGATGATTAAATAAAATTTAATGAACATAAAATATGTTTAGGGTGAATAAATTCATGATATTAAATGTAAAAAGATATTTATATACACCTCATTACTGAATATAAGTGCATAGAATAACTTACATCTAAAATATGTTATACTGAAAAGAAAACCACTTTACCATTTTAGTAAATTATAACCTATAAACCCCATGAAAGAGAGATCATCTGAGGGATATTTAAAAACCAATAATTTTAATTTAAAAAATCATAAAATAAATTCTTGGGAAGTTTATACACCAAATATAAGAAAGACATTTTGAGTATCCCATTTATCTCACAAAAGTAAAATTTGAGATTGAAATCCCTTTCCTTATGTCTTGAATTTCATCAAACTCATTTAAACATCTTCTTATTTGGGTATCCTCCTTAGTTTTTCCTTAAAATCTATTATTGGTTGGATTTATGTAAAAACTAGATAATTTAGGATTATAGGAGGGAATTTTGGAAGTGGGTTTTTCAGGGCATGGCTTAACCAAGTATGATTAAAGGAGCGAGGAAGGGAGGAGAGGGGGTAGCCTTTTATAAGTGAGGTGATTGGGAAAATAGAATTTTTTGGAAAAAGATAATTACACCCAAATTTTTTATTATTCAACAGGGTAAAAATTATTTTTCTATAGAACTATATAGTTTTAATGGTTAAAATATAGAAATCTAGTAGTTTTTATACAATTTTATAGGTTATTATTAACATTAATTTTTTAGTTTAACTACCCAATAAACCCATTTTTAACTTAGTTGTAGTAATTAATTTTAACTAAATTCAATAATAATTTTAGTAGAAAACTAAGAAATCCTTATTATAAATTATAAATTTTTCTGATTCCAAATATGGAATCCATCATTCCAAATTTGATTCACAAAAGGGGAAAAACAATATTAATATTAATCCCATAGACGTGATGAGAATTCATGTTTTAAAAGTGAAAATGATGAAAAATATAAAAAGTTTTTTTATCCAATTTCAATGTAAAATTAATTCCAATGAAATAAATTGGGTTATTAGATGTATAGTGTGAGTAATTATACTATATAAATGGTTTAAAATATACTTTAACTTTCGAAATTGTTTAGGTGAAAAGGAAATTTTTAATTAAAATTCTTTACTTTTCACTACTCACCAAAAAAGTAATATTTTTAACAAATCCTAAAAAATTATCATGACCTATCCGAGAGGGCCCCATGATGTGACTACCCCATGTTCGCCACTAATAGGCTAGGGGCCAGTGACTAGCACTGAGTTGGAATCTATAAATGAGAGTCATTTTCCTAAGTACCTGTACTCATGAACACATCTCTAAGACACAAATGAGGAAATGTAAAAACACTATGAAAAAAATTCATGAAAACCACTATAACCCAAGTAGAGTACATTAGTGGAAGAATGGTAAATTAAACCATGCCAAAATCTAAGTACACCAAACAAAAACCAAACACGACACCCCAAACATGGAGATTAGAAGCCCATGTTTCGGAAATTATCCAAAGAAAACCCTACCTGATCCATCCTAAAGTTGATGGTACTAGGATTAAATTCTAAATCCATAGGAGCACCCATCTGTCTAGCCTCACTAAGCACTACCTGGTCCTAGACCTCCAAGGACTCCATCAAAGGGTCGATCATATTCACAAAACACGACACATGTGGGCAAAGCCCATGAAGCGGTGAGTAAAAAAATACTCAGTAGGACACCCCAAAAGCACAAAGGAATACCATAATTAAGATACTACATAGAATAACACACAGGAAAACTACCACAAAGGAGTTACCACATAGAATACCACAATTTAAAAACACTAAAAAATAGATACCACATAAAATTAAACAAAATAATACATAGTCAGGTCACACAGGTGTAAGTCCTTAATACACATAGAAGGAATATCAAACAAATTTCATTTAGACACACAATCTTAATAAGACACACAATCTATATAAGATTCACGGTCAATATAAGACACATAGTGATGATAAGGAAAAAAATATCTGTAAGAAACATAACCTCTATATGTCATGTAGTCTTAATGTCATATCTAGCCTCATAATTGCATTTATAGCATGCTCATTCTAGGAAAAGATACTACTAAAGCTAATTGTAAATTTAATACATCCAAAAAACCAACTTTTGATATCTTAAAAAGTAAATTCTTATCACAAGTGTCACAATGTCGTAGATCGATTGTCAAATGGATGCACCATTTGAATGTTATGAATATTTTATTAAACAGATCCTACCCAGGTCTGGTCCAAGTCCAATCCATCCCAGGTCTGGTCCGGGTTTGATCTTTCCAATCAGACATAAACTGGACTAAACCAATTAGTTTCACCTCATTTTATTGGTTTTAGTGCATCCCATGCTAATGGGACTAGTTCCACCCATCCCATTGGGTCAGTTGGCCCATCCCTTTGGGTCCGCTTGGTGCCGCCTGACTCCCCTGGTCTTGACTGCATGCATACGGTCTAGCTTGTCCACCGCACACTGCCCACCGTATACCCATTTCCCCATAGTCCATGTAGTTCCACACTGCATTCCATGTGGTCAGACCATCGCGTTCGCACACACCCCATGTCCTCCACCTTCTAATGGCCTCACCGCCAATGTGGGCTACCTTCTACAGTCGATTTATTTTCAACTCTGCGCCATTGTGTGACACTGGCCACCGGTGTTGCCACATCTGCGGGCTACCCATTATCCTCTAGTGATCTGTTTGTCGAGACGAAGACACATCTGCGATCCTTGGGTTGCGATCTACACTTCCTTGGTATCTGATTCATCTTGCAATCACTATGGGGGTATGATCACATTGGGAGCCTCCTATAAACTCAAGTCATGACCACAAGGGTCCAATGGTGAATTACACTATGAATGGGGGTAAGAAAATAACAATTAATTCCCTAAGGAATGAACCATGAGCTTTGTTTATATCAACCTAAATCCATTCTAATTTGAATGAATAATAAAGAAACAATAATGGATAACAATAAACCCCAATTATTTCCCATAATTAAGCTCATCTCACAAGAAGGAGCATACCATGGTTCAACTTGTTCAATGGTTGATCCACGTTCATCATTGATTCTAGAAATGGGGAATTAAAATAAAATAATAATGCCCTACCTCAATTCACATTAGTTGCAGATGAAAGATTTTTGTTGTCATCATCATTAGCGATGTTCCTTCGAATCTGGGTGTGTTTTTTATCTTCGATCCATGATCCACCAGTGTTCGTTGGAGATAGATTTGTCTCCTTTCCACAGAGTAATTCTAGGGCTATCTCATAACCCTAAATTCTTGACAAAGGAATATTAAAATAAAAACCAATGCTGCTTAAAAAATAACTTTTTCATTAAATTATTAATAATGTTTACATATTTTTCTATGTTTTCCACTATCAACTCATGTTGACTAAAGTTACATAAATCCTAGGTTAAACACGCCATACTAAACTCTATGGTGCCTTCATATTTATGATCTGATAATAGTTTTAAGAGTTATTGCACTATTTCAGGAAAACCACTCATGTGATTTATTAAAAAATGAACATTTGTCAATAAATAGTTCTGATCACACCATGACTTAGTATCCCACACCATTTTTGAACTAGATCATGGAGTTTACCCAAGTAATATTTAAAAATAAAACCTGAAAAATCTGAGTCATTACATTCTCCCCACCATAGGGATTTACTTCCTTGAATCCAAAAAACTAGGTCTGCTAAAAAAGGATAAGGATACTGAGCACAAATTTGAGCCTCCCACTCCCAAGTGATCTTCAAGATATTCCTCTTCTTCCATAGAATGCACACTAGAGGGATCAAAAACCCATGAGGGATCCTCTCATATCGATCCTATATCTCCACAGGGTACACATCAAAAGTCACCTCTTCATCGGTGTCTATCTTACCCCAGTTGATGATGTGTGAGAGGTAATGCCCATACCTCCTCAACTGCGACACATGGAATATGTCATTAAACCGATCTAACTATGGTGGTAGAGGAAAGAGGTAATCCACCTCACTAACTCTATGTATAATTAAGAAATTTCTGATTAACCTCATAGATAGCTTTCTACCCTAGCCAAATATCTGCAGTCCGCATTGAGGTGAGACCTGAAGGAACACATGGTCTCCATCCTCAATCTCCAAAGGCCTCCACTGACTATCAGAGAAATATTTATAACGGCTCTGTTGAGTTTTCATCCACTCTTGGATGATCTTCACCTTCTTCATGGCCTCCCACACCATCTTTGGACCCATGGCTACTGACTCTCCGGGGTTAGTCTAGTAAAGTGGAGATCAGAAGGGTCTCCCATAAAAGGCCTCAAATGGTTCCATACTGATTGTTGAATGGTAGTGGTTTTTGTAGGAAAACTCAACCAGAGGTAGGTGATCCTCCCAACTAGGGCCAAAATCCAAGATACATGCTCGCAACATATCCTCTAGAACCTGAATGTACTCTTCGTCCAGCAATCCTCCATGGGTTGAAATGTCTTTCTTAAGAAAAAAGAATCCCAAATTATTCCTAGAATAACTTCCACAACTAGGATGTTAAGTGAGCATCATGATTTGAGACTATCATTGATGGAACTCCATGAAGCTGCACTATCTCCAAAACATATCGGTGCACCTTTCTCACTACTGTACTCTACTCTTAAATAGATTGGATGTTGGATGACATGGGTAGTCGGTCAACGATCACCTAGATTGTTTTGTATTCCCTGGATATATGTGGACAACCAATCATGATTTCTACAAATATCCCTTACGAAATTCATTTTGTAACTTCAAGGGTTTGAGTGAAACCAACTGAAACGTAATGTTTGAACTTCACCTATTTACATTTGAGGCATCGAGAGAAGATCTCTAAAACTCCCTTATTCATCCTAGGCAACCAAAACTGACGTTAGAGGTCTTGGTACATCTTCAAAAAACCTAGATGTACTGCCAAAGGGGATGTGTGGAACTCTCTCAAAACCTCTTCCCACAACACCACCAGTACTACTGTTCACCCTCGGAAAAGGATGATGTGTTCCCCACCTTTAAAATATACATCAGGGGCATTCCTATGGACATTGGAGCACATAATCTCTCATAGTCGACATCCCCAAGTTGTGTCTCCCTGGAATGATGTATGAGTGGAGGGATGAAAACCATCTATTGGTGGTAATATTCTCCATCGCTATCCACAAAGGATCTCCACAATGAGGCCAACATCTCTAACACCTTGCTCAAAAATTGTGAACTGGGTATCTTGCTGAGAGAATATTCCACCACGTTCCCCTTCCCATGAGTATATAAAATCTCAAATTCATAGTCTTGGAGGAATACTACCCATATAATATGTCATGTCTCCAGATCCTTATGAGATAATATATTCTTGAGACAATTTTTATAAGGGTAGATGTTAAATAGCTCACCCATCATGTATTATCACCACATATTCATAGAGAAAACTATTGTTGTCAGCTCAATATTAGGGAAATGTAATTATGAGAATGCTATATCAATTGGTGTGAACCATTTTCAATCACTAATTTTCCTTGAAATAGTATAAAACCGATCCAATTATTGATTCATCTAATAACACCACATTCTCGACACCCTCTTTTGGAAATCTCAATATGGGAGCGCTCTTCAGCCTCGGCCTCTACTCCTAAAAGAACATCTGGAACATCTTTTTTCACAAGAAAGGCTTCCCTTTCCATGCTAATGAGTTAAATGGTGCTACTAATCTAGAATATTCGGGTAAAAACCTCTAATAGTACCCAATAAAACAAAAGAATACTCCACACCTCGGTAACACTCTTTTTTCGCTCATAAGAAAGAACCCTCAATCATCACTAGATCCCCTGCATGTATAGCCCCTAAAAAGATGTATCCAAGAAAATTTACCTTTCAAATCCGGAATTGACACTTCTAGAGCTTCTCATAAATTTGGTTCTCTCAGTGTGTGTCTAGGAACATCCTCATGTGTATCACCTACACTTCCTCAAACATCGAGTACACAAGGATGTCATAAATGAAGAATAAAATAAAAAGGTCTAATTAAGTCTAAAATATCATGTTCATGAGTCATGTGAACACTACTGAGGAATTAATTATTCCAAATGGAATCACCACATATTCATAGTGTCCGTATTGACATCTGAAGTCCATCTTCTATACATCCTCATCCCATATCTTTAGCTCATGATAGCCCAATCTAAGGTCAATCTTGGATAACCATTGCACCCCTATCAATTAATTGAAGATGTAATTGATACTCGGTAGTGGATATTTATTCTTCATGGTCACCAAGATTAAGCTTTATATTTCCAAAATTAACCACAATCTCTCATCTTCCTTCTTGAAGAAAAACTAGGGCTACTTAGGCTAAAACACTGGGCATAAAAACTCCCATCCTTTACAAGTCCTCAAACTTCACCCAACACTCACAAACCCTTATGGGATCCATCCCATATGAATGTGAATATATCAGTTTATTTAGGGTACAGATCAATGTAGAAGTCTATCACCACATGGGGAGGTAATCCTGGAACATCCTTAAGAATGATGTCCTCATAATCCTCCACCAATGTAGGAAACAAAAGACACACATCATCCACTGCACTGGGGGTGAGGCTAGCGAAGTAAATAGTATTCCCCTACACCCTCTTATGGATGAGTCCATCCTATTCTTCATGAAATTCATTTTCACCAACAATTGAAAACCTGGTCCCATCACTACATACACACCACACTTTTGCCTAAAATAGTCAATCTGAGCATGAACGGTGGATAACAAGTCCATACCAAGAATGATGTTGTATGTCCTCGACACCGCTACCAAGAGATACCAACCAAAGCTACCACCCCAAGAGTAAGTTCAAAATATTTTCACCAGTTTGTGATAACTAAATCCCCTTCTATTAGTGTCTCTAAGCCTAAGGGTTTGGTCAACTATTAAACCAGAATCTCTGATCCCCGAACAAGGTCCATGCAATTAATAGAATAACTGGAACCTATTTCAATAAAAACTGAAGCTAGGGTGTAAAAGACATAGATCATATCACTAATCATTCATGGAGCATCGGGGTCAAAGGCCTTCATCGACTACAGTTGACCTCGTCCCTATCCACCAGCTCCCTAACCTTGGCATGGACCACCGAGGGGTGGTGGTGGTGGTGGTAAAACATCGAACAACCACCCAACCCATACTGCACTGCTTACTCATATGCCACATCTTCCACCCTACTACTACCTCCACCTACACCCTGACCATTCCTTGACCATCTACTGATCAGTCATATGATGAGTCAATCAATCTCATTCAATATGACCCTAATCACCGCACGAATAGCACAACTTTTCCCTCCGTTGACTCGAGTGGCCCTGGATTACTCACACCACTGATCTTATGTCCTAGGGTTTCCCCATAGAGATCATCATCTTCTTGGGTCCCTACGACTATAATCAGCTACTTTCTTCCAATGTCTTATCTACGTCATTATCCATGGTAGCTAACACTATCAGTGTCTACTCCACCATAAATCTCTCAATAAGTAGAGCACGATCAAGTACCCCAACATAAGTAGGGATGTTGAGGGATATCATAGATGTACTAATCTCTCGATGTAATCCCTTATTGATGTTATAAGACCTTCAAATGGGTCTTGAAACATATCTATAGAGTAGAGTTAACGATCCGTATATCTCACCGAGTACTATATCGCAGTCAGACTGCCCTACTGTAGATGTAGAAGCTCATGTATATGCATTGATCATAACGTAGCCCAAAATAACTCCTCTCTAAATAGATTCTTGAATTCTGACTAAGTGAGTATCACCTCATCATGTGTATGGGTCACTAAGCTCCACCATCGCCCTACAGATCCCTGAAAAGGACTCACAGAAAGCACATCCATCTTGTTAGAGGGCATCCTGACATGGTGGAAGACATGTGTGACTACATCCATCCTATCCTTAGTCTCTTGGGGTTTTGGATAACCCTAAAACATGGGAGGTCACTACCTTTGAAACTCATGAAACACACTCAGTCTATGTGAATCATTAGCTAGTAGTACTGGTAGTAGCTATTGCTTAATGGGTTGTACTACAACTGGAAAACCACCTAGTGGTTCCATCATTAGTCTATGCTCGTATTCTGATGCCTTCTCACTAAGAGGATCATCCTTATAGTCACACAATGGAAATCAAGATAGATGTCTGCATGGACGAACCAGGAAATAAAAAAAATGTTCCAAAATCAATAGAGAATACCTAGTGAGCTGGCTAAAGAAGGACATGAGAACACACCCAAATCCTATATGATGCATGTACCAATATTTTACCTACAACCAGTTTTTTCATGCACAAAGTTGAAAAGAAGGTGTCCAGAGTCCTTCTGTATGGATACATTCGTCACCGCACCAACACTGTGTCCTATGGACTGAAATCGTAACCCGAAACACTTAACACTATTTCCCCAAGCCAAACTCATAGAATCCAGATCCAAAAGTAGAATTGACCCATCTAATACAACTTTTCATGACTCGTCCCATAAGTGCCCATTCCATGACTACCCTAAGCCTTCCTCTAATAGGCTTGGGGCTGGTGAATAGAATTGGGTAGTAATATCCCATAAATGGGAGGCACTCACCAACGTATATGCACACACACACATCTCCATGACACAAATGAAGAAATGTAACAAGGATAAGTAACCAATGAATTAAAAACACTATTACCCAGACAGAGTATAACAATGAAAGAACTGGAAATTAAATCAGGATATAATACACTCCCACCAAAAAGAAAAAGTAATATACAAACAAAAATGACACATGAAACCCCCGTGTAGGAAAGTGAAAGCACAAATTCCTGAAACTCATCCACATAAAACCCTACCTGATCCAACCTAAAGGAGAAGGTACTGGGACTGATGTCTGAATCCATAGGAGCACCATTCTATTTTTCTTTTATTAGTACTTCTTGGTGATAGTATACCTAGGATTATATGAAAGGGTTGATCATATGAAAAAGACATGACATGTGCAGGTAAAGCCCATGCAGGGGTGAGTAAAAAAAATACTTCGTAGGACACCCTAAAACCACAATGGAATAAAAATAAAAAGATACCACATAGAATACCAAAATGCAAAAATACCCTAAATTTGATACCACACAGAATACCACAATGGGAAAATACATGAATGAGATGCAACACATAATTCAACAACAGAATCTATAGTCAGCTCACATGGGTATAATTCGTTAATACACATAGTAGTATTTTCAAATGAATCTCATAAGGCACACACCATTGAAAAGAAACATTGTCTCAGTAAGAAACATAGTCCCGATAAGACACATAGTCTCTAGAAGGCTCACAGTCCTGATATGACACATAGTCACTGTAAGACACACAACCACTATAATTCATCTAGTCTCATGGTTATAGCATGCCATAGAATTCAGTTCACATCACTTATTCTGGGATAAGAAGTGGATAAAGCCATTAGATCATATGAAAACTTCCACTAAAACCCATATAGGATATTGAAAACAGAATGTCTCATCGAAAGGGTCACAATTCCATAGATGGATATTTAAACAGATGCACCATCTGAATGTTATGAATTTTTTAGTAAAAAGATCCAACCTAGGTCTAGTCCGGGTCAAATCCAACCCAACATGCCTGGCCTGACCCGACCAGGTCCGGTCAACTCGACCTAACCCAGTCCATGATACTGGGCTCAGTCTGACCTAGGAAGGACTGTGGGGCCTGGTCCAGCCCAGACCGCTGGGCTGCCTTGCCACACCAATTGGTTCCCCTTGGGGCGGCCTAGTTCCCCAGGTCCAGCCCACACACACATTGGTTATCTTGTCCACCGCAAAATACATGTCTTGGCTATCTGATCCCTAGTCCCCAAAATGTTGTACATCATCCCATGCAGTCAAGAAACCATGTTCATGTCTGCCCCGCACGCTCCACCTACCCGTGGCCTCGTCACTTCCATCGTATCCCTTCCGCGACCGAGCCACATTCGACATGATATCGGCACACCACACTACCACGCACCTATAGCCACTGTCAGGGCTAGCCACCATTTTTTCGTGCTACTAATCATCCTCTGGGGCTCTAATTTTTGTGATGAAGATACATCATCAATCCTCAGGCTGTGTTCTACACTACCTTGGGATCTGATTCATCTTTCCATCCCTCTGTGGGTCTGATCGCATTCGGATCCTCATGGAAACTTGAGCACCAACCATGTTGGTATGATGCTAAAGAATTCCAACTATGGGGGTAATAAAAGCACAAAAAATTCCTTGAGGAATGAACCTTAGACTCTGTTTTTATAGACATCAATAAGTTCTCATTAAAACGGTGAACGAATAAATAAGAATAGATAACAATAAACCCAAATAATTTCCCACAACTAATCCCATCCATTAAGAAAGATCAAAACATAGGTTCACATTTTCATAGGATGATTGGCATATGACATTGACTGTTGAATTCGGGAAAGAAAAATCAATGAATGATTCCCTACCTTGATCCAGATTAATCACAGAAAAAGGATTGTTTCCATCATCCTCATCAGTTATGTTCCTTCAAATCCGGTTGTGTTATTGACCACTGATCCATGATATGCTGGTGTTAATTTGATATATCTCTGTCTCCATGCATCATAGTAATTCTTGGGTTATGTTGTAACCCTATGTTCCTAAAAAATCATATTAAAAGAAAACCCAAAATTCTATCAAAAATAACTTTTTAATTATTTTTTTAAAGACGTTTACATCATTTTCATGTATCTTTCTCTGATGACCCACGCCAAATAATGTTAAGTTGTTCCTAGTGTAAACCCACCATTACATCTAAATAGTGCATTCATATTTCTAATATGGTCTTGAATTTAAGAGTAATTCCATTATTTTAGGAAAACTGCTTTTGCAGTTTATTAAAAACCAAAAACTTTTCAACTAATTTTTCCAGACTCATTGGGCCTCAGAATAACAGGTCGTCTCAGTTCCTGGTCTGGGAATTTTCCCAATTAATTTTAAAAAAAACAAGAAAAAAACTGATTCATTATAGAAACTCACCCTAAGATAATTTCAAAATTGAAAATTAACAAATTATGGTTTTTATTAAAACAATTTTTTAAAAGTATTAAAAATTAATTTTATTGTTGTTCACAAAATTGAATAAAAACATATTCTTGAAAAAAAATAGTATTTTCAAATCATATAATGTATTTTTTAAACATGAAGCTTTATTATCAATTGGTTTCCATTATATAGAACTATTAAAATAAACATTTAGAAAGTTATTATCACAACTCATTTTAGTAATTTTAACAACTAGTTTATAAGGTCCATGTTTAAATAACTATATTAATAATCATTCGTGGTTTCTTTGAAACTAATTATCATGTGTAATTCATGATAACCTAGGGTAATGAATTGTTATTGATTAACATGGTTTTTATATAACACAATATAACCCAATAGTGCATGTATAATAAGAAAAACATGTTGTTTTGTGTAATCCAAGAGAAACTAAATATTTCATATAACGAAAAATATAATAAAAAAATTTATTGAAAACATACATCCAAAAATATCCAGGTGTTACAAATCAAGAACATTAGTGAGGCTTGGTGGAATTGAAAAATGGTGGGGCCCTTCTCTAATTCACTATAGATATAATATATCTATATCATTAGGGAAACAGTTATAGATACTAACTCAAAATCATCAGTTGGATTATTTTTTTTCATGATCCATTAACTTTCTAGATTCATATATAATAACTTTATAATTTTATTAATGGATAAAACCAAGTCCCTTCTAGGATGAATCACTCTATTTAAAATTCCATCATTTCCTTAAGGTAAATATAAAATTAGATAATTGACCAATATAATTTTTAATTATTAAAAACATTCTTCACATTCCATTTTATGTGTGAGATTAACCCTCTTATGTATAATCTTGGTTAATGGGTTATCCCATCAGGAATTTTTTTGAATAAATTGATGAAAATAACATGTCAATTGAATGAAACTACATAACTTAGTTATATTCGTTAGTGTATGAAACTTCTTGATTCCCATTTTTTCATAGGATCAACTAAGATTGCATCCTTGATGACATAATGACCATGAAATGATTTTTTTTAATCCAATATTAAATCATTATAAATTTCCAATAAAATTCTTTTCTTCTAAGAGACCCAAGACTGATATGAAATTTAATTTTATTTTCATCATAGCACATGAAATACCCTATGATATCTTCAATAAATACAACAATAGAATATTCAAGATATTTGATAAATAAAATTTTCATTAGATACATAAAATTAGAGGGTTTTTTTGGTAATTAAAATTTAATTACGATAAATTCATAATGTACATACCTTGTTAGAAATGTTGTATTCATAATATTATCCAAATTTCCCCACAATTGATCTCACCTGAAACAATTTTCAGTCTTTTAAAAATATTTATCACTATAAATTTGATCAAATAATAAATTATTGCAAGGTGGAAGACATGTTTTATTTATCATGATTACATTTATTTCTCATTAATAAATGAACCGCCAAATAGATCTGACATTATTTTTAATTAATATGGATGGAGATACCCAATGTAAAACCCTAGGGCATATAAATCCAATATTAATTAAATCCTATTGTTTTTTCATCATCTCCACCAATGAAAAAGTGTATATTCTATAGGTACTCATTGTCATGGGTCTTTTGTTAGGGATTAAATCAATGGAAAACTAAACTACTTTCTCTATAGGATGTATAGGTAATTTATCAATAACTACATAAAGTATTCCTAAAAAATTTGTACATACTCAATTTAAATATTACCATTTTATTTTATAGATATTTTTTGACTCTCTTCCCAAGAATATTATTCATAAGGGAATATGATAGGGGATATAGATATTATATAGTTGATGACGTCTCCACTAATGAAATTTGGAATTCCATATATTCATTAAAAATCCTAATTTCCTTCTCCCTGAAATATAATTTTTCAACATATTATGAAAGTCAGACCATACAATGGATTATATAAAATTTAACCATAGTTAAGATAATAAATCGATTAAAATTTAGAACATTATGTGCCATTTTTGGAATATCTAGACACATAATTATTGCTGTTAGGTTTCCAATTATATTTTTGACTACCATATCCCTTCATAATGTGCTAGAAAAATATCTAATTTTCATGGAGAATAGAGTTTATATATTGGAGTGTGAGGATCATGAATCAAATAATTTATTATCTATATTTTAAGAAATGATTAAAGTACCATCCACCATATCTTTAGGAACATCCACTTCAGATATAGTGATCACACAAACCTAACCTTCTCCCCATGCTCCTTTCTGTAATAAGTTCCCTTGATTCTTGGGAAATTAGATTTAAAAATTTTGCATATTACAACATTTTAAACGTTGAATAATAGTGACATAATTCTTTCCCTTATATTCATTAGCTGGATGAATCTTATCTAATCACTTTTAACAAAATACCATGATTTTCATTCAATTTCTATGATGTTTCTTTAAAAAATTTCAATAAATGGAAATTGGATCATCAAAACCTTCTTCTATGATGCATTCACTTTTATTATTAGTTGAAATACAATATATTTTCTTGGTTTCAATTCAATATATTGGTTATAGAATTTTTTTATATATTTTGTAATGTAATACTATTAAATCAAATGATGAAAATGTTTGAGAATCCAATGGTCTTCAATGACATGGATTAATATATTTAATGAAATGGTCAATATTTATTTCTATGTTATATATATAATTTGTAGCATATGTAGATATTATTGTAAAGGTATCATCATACTCATCACACTTTCCTGCCTCGTTTTCTTTAATATAAGGAAATTCCTCTTCATTTTAGTTCATTTCTAATGAAGGAAGTATTTGTCGAATAATGTTACTTTAAAATCTCTCCATCCCATAAATTTGATTTCATATACCTCCTTAGTATTCTAGATCAATGAACAAAATTGATCAATATCACCTTTATGGAAATATATATCCATTATAACATATTCTCTTTAATCACATCCCGATGATATAAATATCTTTTCAAGGGACTTAATCCATTATTTTACTACAATTGGATTACTAGTTCCACAAAATGATAGAGTATTCCTTCACAAGAAATGATCCATCATAATAATAATCACAATATGAAACAACAAGTTTCTCTAATAAAGAAAGGTAATTCATCATTACCCAAATAGGTTTCCCTAATATATACATGATTGAATCTTCTCTATCTCCAACTGTATTGGCATTCTCAATATGAAAATTTCTACATCGGCCACAAGTACTAATATTACACCTTCTACCATGAACCGTATATACACAACAGAATATTCTGAATTACTTCCTAACATTTTTAATTTTAAATAATGATGTATAATTTTACATATGGTTTAACACTTAACATAAAATAAAAATTTATGTTTCATTAATCTAAAAATCACAAACTTGTTCTCTATGGGAATATCTTTAAATCATAAAAAAATTAAAATCAATAAAAATGGTTTGGAAAAGTAAATTGTATTAATAAAATCATATCCTTCAAGAGTTTTAATCCTAGTGAACATTAAGGTCACACTCATCAACCAACATAATTATGGCTGATATATATTTGAACAACGTGTTTCATGGTAACTACCCCAAAATGAATCTTTTATCAAACTTTGTGTACTTGTAGTATCTAGAAAGAGAATTAATGCCTAGAAAACCCAAATAATCTCTACTATAAATTTTTTTCTAGGATATTATCATATAATTAAACATATCCTCAATGTGTTTCACATAGTTTTTTTAACTAATTTTTGTGTTCCTAAATCTAGTTGTCATGGGTTTTTCTAAACTTACTCTGATACCAACTTTTTTTAAAGGATGGGGCCAAATCCACATTTTTTATTATTGAAACAAAGAAATGACCTCTTTAATTGGGAAGAGGGAGACCCATTACAAGCCTGAAGGCCCAGTAGGCATTTATCCCATTACATAGCACGTAAGCCAATTTTTTTGGCCAAAGGTCCATTCTGTGAATATTACTACTAAATTACCCGCTGCTGCTACAGTGCCCCTGCCGCCACTACAGTACCCCTGCTGCCACTACAGTGTTGCCGCTATAGTGCCGGCACTGCAACAGTATCTCGACTGCTACAGTAGCGCTAAAGTGCTGCTACAGTTCCTGTGCCCGATGGGTTTGGAACTCTTATTTTCCATGTAGAATTATGGGGTTCTTACCACTAAGTCAAACCCCACCTACGTTTCTGATACCAAATTTAATAACCCCAAATTTAGTAACCAAGAGATTAAATTAACATAAATACGATGGATCTAATCCAAATATAAAAATAATTTTATTAGTCATATAGAAGAAAATACATACTTGTTACCAATTTTATATTGGAAATTAAAATATAAAATATAGTAATAGAAATCATTGAGAATCCTTGATTTCATTCATAAATTTATTTTACATATACTTGGGAAATTAATCAAAATAAGTGTGATATTAGATGATCTATAAGAGTTATGAAAAATAAAATATATTAGTAGTAAATAGGTAATAATAAATATAGAAAAGTAAATTACTAATATAACATTCCATTTAATCAATTACATACACTTGAAAAGAATCCATGGATATTATCAATACAATAATATCAAGGATAATAGTAACTAAATTATCAATGATCAAAATTTAATACATTGGAAATAATTATCTATGAAATAATTATATTCATATAATCCAGACATTTTGAAAAGAAAGTTTAATTAACAGGTAGGTATACACTAAAATGCATTTAATTTGTCAAATTGATTCATCTCATGTAATAATTGATGCATTATGGGGAAATCTATAACAGAGACCCACCCATCCCTATATTATAGAAGAATTGAAAATATATTAAATAATCATTTCAATTGAAAAATATTATTTCTTGTCAATAAATATTTCTGTTGAGTAAAGTGTATAAATTTATTAAAATTTTCCCTATTAAATCAACTCATCGTTTTTACTTTTTGTAAATAGGGTCTGAAATAACTATATTGGAAAACATTATAAATATTCCAATAAAACCTTTTAAAATTCAAGTAAAAAAAATATCCATAAAATAACATTTTATTAATTAAAAGGTCTTTTTTAAAACAATTTTTAAAAATAAGGTCATGGAAGAAAAATATACCTAATAAATAAGATAAATAAGATCATATTTTCTTTTAGATATTACTATTGAAATAATATCATAAATTTAATAATAAGTATTTATAAATAAATATGTATTCCCATTAAATACCTCAATATTGTATTATATACACCACATAAAAATAAATCGGTGCATAATACCAAATATGTCTCAATGGAGTGGAAAATGAAATGAAATCCCTTACCATATGTTTCCTCTTAGTTGAACAATATCTGACCACATATATAATGGTATGAGACATTTTATTAATTTATAACACAATCATATTAATTAATAATTTCTTTTATGAGCCTCTTAGATCATATTATTACCCACTCATTAATAATAATTCATTATAATCATGGTTTCGGGGGTTAAATGCTTCGTTTTATGAAGCATATTTTCCCATAGAAGTTCCCATTCTTTTGCATAGGATATAGTTCAATAATATCAAGAATTATATAAATGTTATGAATATAATTTTGATTCTTTATATAATTTTTTATATTCAATCATTAAATTTGGATATGGAAATTGAATCACGTCATTTCATGGATATAATAGGTTGTACGTATGCACAAGAGACGTTATCATTTCAGTAATCGACCGCAGACACAAGTGATGGGTTTGTTTAAAATTTTATAGAGAAGGAGATGTATAAATTTTATGAATTTAAATTAATAACATCACAACATATAGAAGATATTGGTATTATTATATTTTTGTTTTTAAGACATAACTGAACACTACTGGAAATATGATCTATACCAAAGGTTTTTGGAAAACCATTGGTATAGTTCACTAATTTGGATATATACCAATGGTTTCGCCAGAATCGTTGGTATAGGTCACTTATATAGACTTATACCAATGGTTTTGGACAAAATTTTGTTATAGGGGGGACCTATACTAACAGGTTCACCAAAACCATTGGTATAGGTCCATTATAGAGACCCTATACCAAAGGTTTGGCCAAACCGTTGGTATTGGTCCCAAAATCAAAGACCCTAAACCAATGGTTCTCACGACTATTGGTATAAGTCTATACCAATGTTTTTGAGAACCGTTGGTATAGGTACAAGTATTTTTAATGGAATCTTATTACAGAGGACATTAAATAAATCAGAATTTAAAATACTTATGATAATACATATATATATTTATGAAATTATGTTCACAAAAGAAAGTTAGGTTTGTGGTTAGGTCATTAAATCAAAAATGGGAAGTCCTGGGATCAAAATCAACCGAATGATTATTAATTGAATTACTAATACCAATGGTTTTATGGAACTGTTGGTATAGATTTTCATATTACTTATACAAAAGGTTTTCAAAACCGTTGGTATAGACCTATCCTTATGGCTTACTTGGCAACGATTCCCCAAACCATTGGTATAGGCTAAACCAATGGTTTGGAGGCCTATAACAATGGTTCCAAACCGTTGGTATATGGTATTTTTTTAGTAGTGGATGTTGGGAAAGGAAGAAGTAAAATGGAAAAAATTCATTAGGATGATTGAATTCTTTTAGAGATACCTCCTTTGTATGTATTCCTAAGGTACTTAGGCTAGGTATTTTTTAAATAACAACAGATAAAGGATGTATTTAAGGATTTTGGGAATATATTATTTCATTTTTGGAATAGATATTTTTATAAAAGTATTTACATGGTGGCAGTGGAGGGTTGTCCATTTAAAAGTGGGATTGAGGACACATTGGGAGTTTTTAATATGAATAAAATAATTAAATTTCATAGTCAATAAAAATGTCTCAAAATAGATAATTTACAAATAGTAGATTATATATGATCTAACTATGTAAAAATGGATATAATACATTTTTTTGTTTAGTTTAAGACTTATCTCCTTAGTTTAACACCACGATAAACTTATTTTAACAATAATAACATTGATTTATTTTTACTATTTTTAATATTCGTTATAGCCAAAAATGAAATTTTCCTAGTTAAAAATATTCAAAATTTTGATTCCAAATGTTAAATCCAATTTATCATTTTCAATTTAGTGATGTTGAATAATTTAATTTATTGTCAATCCCACAAAACATGAAGAAAAATGTTTTTTTGAAAAATATATTTTTAAGTATAAAATGATTTTTATACAAAATTAAAGTATATAATTAACTAAAAATAACATAATTTTATTATAAATAATATAATTGAATTATTTTTTCTTTGAAAAATTTTTATTAAAAAATATAACTTTGTGAATTCTCGAAGTGTACATACATTTTTCCATAAAATTGGTATATTTCATTATTCATTGAAAAATAAAAATTTTCAAAAAAATACTAAATTATCATCCTAAGATAATTTTAGTTTTCTAATTTAAATAATTAAGGTAATTTTATAATATAAAATTTTGTAATGTGGTAAAAAAATTTAATATTATTTTCTCACAAATAGTGCTAAAAATCAATATTGAAGAAAACATATCTTTATGAAAAATACAATGAAAGTACAATAAATTGTGTGTTTATATAATAATAATTAATCAATATTTATTTAGAATATTACCTTCATAAATATTTCATAATTTTATTATTCCTATTTGTACCATCTAATTCAACGGTTATGAAATAACTGTTATATTTAAATAATAATATTTCATGGATCATTGAAACTCAGTGTGGCATGTTGTATACTCTATCTAAAATAATGTTCTATTAAAATCATTTGATATTATATGTGATAATATTCTGAGAAATTAAAATACCAATCCAATATTTTTAACCACATTTTACTATTTTATCTTTAACAGTGATAACTTATATTTTATTTTGATAACACGTTTTTATGGATAAAAATAAAATTGATATTGTAACCAAATTTAGAAATGATGATTCTTAATATGAAATCAATTTTATGAAACTAAATTTCTAAAGCTGTAATATATTAATTGTTATACTCAAACATAAAACATTTAAAAATAATTTTTATTAAAAATGTATCTTTAATTAAAAAAAATATTTAATCTCATTTCATCCCTATTAAGAACCATAAGATGAATGTCAATTTCGTATATTAAATATAATATATACACATTTCTTTAAATGAATTCATAAATTATAATTCCCTATAAGATTACTAGCCCATATTTTTATTATTTATAATAAGGGTTTCATATTCATAGATTTTTATGATATTTTAGGTTTAGATTTTTAGAGAATTAGGAAAAACATTACTTTAAATAGGGAACATTGAAATATAGTATCCATTTTTCTAAAAAACATGAATCTTAAATCTATACAAACATTTCATTCAAAACACTTATTCATATTTGAAGATGTGTCACCATGGGGTAAATAATTTACTTTCTAAAGTCTATTCATATAATTATATCTAATAAAAAACATTTGAAAAGAAGGGATGCAAAAAAAATCTGGATAAGGGATATAAAAAAGGAACATTATTAGTTCAGTGAAAAACAATAAAACATATGATAATTTTTACCTTTTCATTATAAATTTTTTTGAACATAAATAAAATATATCCCCATGAAAAAAATCCTAAAATCTTCACTAAAACCCATTAAACCCCTTTAGATATCATAGGAAAACTGATGTTCTGTAGGATCATTCATCCATTGACAAGGGGGTTCTATCTATGGTTGTCTTTTTAAAAATTTCTATCTTTATGAAATTTAACCCCTGGAATAGGTTATAGTTATATTACATTTCAATTATTATAAAAATATGTAAAGAATTAAAATTTATGAAATTAAACAAGGTATATAAGATTTAAAATGTTTGGCCTCAGTATGAGAACCTATATCCTTGACATGGCCATTCTTGTGGGTCTATGGGAGTTCAATTTTATGAAGATGTGAATAATAATTTTTGGGTCAAGTCTCATTGGACACCTTATATCTATCAATAATAAATACTATACTGATTTCTATACATTTGTAATGTTTTCTTTAAAAAAATTAACCACATAAAAAGTATGTAACTTTTTGAAATTGGATCCAATGAAGGTATTTCTGGAAAGTCAATATGATGTATGTGTGTCAGATAGACCTATGTCTAGTACCCTCTAACAAATGAACATTTTATAAAACATTTCCTTCTAAAAAATAAGAATTATTCTTTTTTAACTAAATAACATTCCTTTTAGAAACTATTCTGAATTACTTAGTCTGATCATACTTAGACTGGCACTCTCTTCTGGTATTCTAAACATAAACTATGTCTGATAATCTGATCAAAATAGTTATTTTATCTTAAACTTATCTTCAACATGAAACTAAAATTAATATAGAAATTCAATATGACATAGACTCTGCAACACTTGAACTCTATTAATTCATGAAAAATGTCTCATATGATGTAATTGTATTCTCTATTTATAGTTAATACAAAAATAGAATAGGTAGGAAACCAATTTTCCTTTCCCGTTACTAAAATTCATAAATTCTAATTTCACACTTATTTGAATTTTGTTGTGGGCATTACTGACTCTTGTTAACTCTTTGGGAGCCTTCTATGATCCTCTTTCATCTTCTCAAATTATATAGTGTTCCAACATTTTATGATGTTCCATAAAATCTATGATCAATAAACTCTTTACAACTCCCAGTTATTCTTTGAAATATTTTTTTCAATTAAATTTTTAGTTTGTTATATTTTTACTTAAATGATATATTTAGTATTATTTGTGAAACAAAAAACACAAAGTTAAGTTCATGATACTTGAAACACTAGGTTAACTTATTTTATACAAAACACCATGTAAGGATTTCACTATAGGGTGTACTAGATTAGCTTGTGTTACACCTGAAACTATGTTTTAATGAAACCACAACATAATATTAATATAGTTATTTAAACTAGACCGTAATAACTAATCAATTATAAAAACTAAAATAAATTTTTATAGATAGTTTTTAATTATTAATCATAATGTTTTTACATAAATGAGTCATATTTATAATAAATTAAAACATTTTTGGTAAATTATATCTTGTTTTTTAAAATAATATTTTCTCAAAAATCTATTTTTTAGTATGTCTGTGTAAAATAATAAAACTGATTTCAACCGTATATAAAATTAATTTGATAAAATAAAATTTATTTTTGAATTAATAACATTCAAATTAGAACTGGTCTAGGATCCATGGACTAAAAGCTGAACCTGAAATACTTAACACTTTTCCCCAAAACAGCCTCATAGAATTATGATCCTAAAGTACAACTACCCCATCTAATACCACTCTATAAAAACTCATCCCCTAGGGGCCAATCCCAAGACTACCCAAGCCTTCATCTAATAGGTCATGGGATGTTGACTAGAAATGAGTAGGAATATGCCCCATATGGGAGGCACTCACATATGTACATGTACACACACACATCTCCAAGCCACAAATGATTAAATATAAAAACACCAAGTATCCAATAAATTCTAACCACTATAAACCAAAAAAAGTACAGTATTGAAAGAACAAGAAAGTAATTTAGGATAGAATACAAGCCTAGAAAGGGAAAAGGAATCTGCAAACAAAACCAACACAAGGAACCCCAGTCTAGGAATGTGAAATCAGAAAATACTGAAACTCATCCGTATAAAACCCTACCAAATCTATCCTGAAGGAGAATTTACTGGGACTACTATCTGAAGATGTAGGATCACTATTCTATTTTTATTTTCTAATCACCTCCTAGTTCTAGTCCACCTAGTATTCTATCAAAGGGTTGATGTCTTCACAAGACATGACATGTGTGGGAAAGTGCGTGTAGGGGTGAGTAAAACAATACTCAGTAGGACACCATAAAACCATAAAAGAATAAAAGAATAAGATACCCCATAGAATACCAAAATGGAGAAATACCATGAATTAGATACAATAAAAAAATACCACAATTGGAACATACCATGAAAGAGATACAACACAAAATGCCAAAATGGAATCTATAGTCAACTCAATTAGGTGTATGTCGTTAATACACATAGAAGGAATATAAAATGAATTTCATATGGAACACATCCTCAAAAAGACACATATTCTTGATAAGACACATAGTCTTGATAAGAAACCTAGTCTATAGAAGACACACAGTCCCGATATGATGAACAATCACTGTAAGACACACAACCTCTATAATTCACGTAGTTTCCATGTCACAGCCAGCCCTATAATTAAGATAGTAGCACTTGTTCTTCAATAACTGACAAATAAATCCATTAGATTGTATAAATAATTATAGAAAAACACACATAGGATATAGAAAATGGAATATCTTGTCGTAAGGGTCCCAACACCATTGAAAGATCTTTAAACAGATGCACTGTCTGCATTTTATGATCATTTTAGTAAAAAGATCAAACATGGGTATAGTTCGGGTCCAATACAACCCAACATACATGACCCAACCCGACCTGGTCCAGTCAACCCGAACCCAGTCCATCCTACTGGGCTATGTACAACCTGTCCTAGAGAGCGTGGCCTGGTCCAGCCCGTCCCGCTGGGCCACCTGGCCCAGTCAGCTAGTTCTGCTTAGGGCGTCCCAGTTCCCCAAGTCCAACCCGCTCGCACCTAAGTCGCTTGTCCACCGCACACTTTCTGCCCCGGAAGTGTTCCCCCTAGTCCTCATGGTGATTCATTACATCTCACATAGTCTACCCACCACATTCACGTGTGCGCTACGTGTTCCACTTACCTGTGTCCTCACCACTACCACAAGCTCCCTTCTGCGGCCAAGCCACAATCCACATGGTGTCGGTGCGCCACCATACCATGCACCACTAGCTGCTGTCGGTGTTGGTCACTAGTTCCATGGGCCACCAATCATCCTATGGTGATCTATTTTTTAGGCGAAAATACATCAACAATCCTAGGGTCAGGATCTACACTCCCTTGAGTTCTAATTCATCTTTCCATTACTCCGAGGGGCCGATGGCATTTGGAGCCACCCAGAAACTCGAGATGCAACAACGTTGGTCCAACCATGGAAAATGACATGAATGGGGGTAGGAAAAGCACAAAGAATTCCCAGAGGAATAAAACTTATACTTTTTTTGTACAGACATCAATCTGTTCACATTAGAACGAAGAAAAAAGAAACTAGAACATATAACAATAAACCCCAATGATTTCCCACAATTAATCCCATCATGTAAGAACGATCGAAACACAGGTGGACATTTTTGTCAGATTATTGGAATTCATTGTTGAATATAGATACGAGGAAAGAAAAATAAATGAATTATTCCATACCTCGATTCGAATTACTCACGAAAAAAGTATTGTTTTCATCATACTCATCATTGAAGATCCTTTGAATCTGGGTGTGTTGTTTATAATCGATCCACAATCTGCCAGTGTTTATTAGAGAGAGCTCTATCTCCATGCCTTAGAGGAATTATAGGGTTATATTGTAAAAAAAAATTCCTGAAAAATAATATTAAAAGAAAAACCAACACTTCATCAAAAGTAACTTTTTAATTAAATTTTTAATAATGTTTACATCCTTTTCATGTTTTTCCACTAAAGAGCTATGCTGAATAAAGTTATACTGTCTCTAGGGTAGACCCACCATTCCAACTCAATGGTGCCTTCATATTTATGATCTAGGAACCTAATTAAGAGTTAATCTACTATTTCAGTAAAAAAAAATTTGTGGTTTATTAAAAACTAAACAATTTTCAACGAGTTGTTTCAAACACATCAGGTCTCAGAATCACACACCGTCTCAGTTCTGGGACTCATAATTTTCCCAATTAATTTAGAAAAAATAGAAAATTAAAAACCTTTCATTACATAAATTCACCCTATGTGATTTAGACATTCTAAATTAAAAAAATTTGTTTTTTTCAAAATAATTTTCTAAAATTATAGAAAATTAATTTTATTATTATTCACAAAATTGAATAAAAACAGATTCTTGAAAAAATAGTATTTTCAAATCATATAAAATATTTATAAAAAAATCGGTATTTTATTATAAATTTTTCTCTATTATGTAGAATCATTAAAATTAATATTTAGAAAGTTATTATCACTACTCATTTTAGTAATTTTAACAACTAGTATATAATGTCCATGTTTAAATAAATATATCAATAATCATTCATGGTTTCATTAAAACTCGTTGTCATGTGTAATGTAAGATAACCTAGTGTTACGTGTTTTCCAAGATTGACATAGTTTTTCATATAACACAATCTAACCCAATGTTTCACGTTGAACAAAAAAACATGGTGTTTTGTGTGATTCAGGAGAAAATAAATATTACATATAATGAAAAATATAATAAAAAACAAATTTAATAGAAAAAATACTTCCCAAAAATACCAAGGTGTTAAAAATCATGAACATTAGTGAGGATTGGTGGAATTGAAAAGTGGTAGGCCTCTTCCCTAATTAATCCAAGAATTTCATAA
Source organism: Viscum album (assembly GCA_963277665.1). Classification (NCBI taxonomy): domain Eukaryota; kingdom Viridiplantae; phylum Streptophyta; class Magnoliopsida; order Santalales; family Viscaceae; genus Viscum; species Viscum album. The sequence continues at coordinate 1,302,125,501 of OY728121.1, forward strand.
TTTTCTATGCACTTGGGGATCAGTTTCCCTTTTCTACCAACCTGTATAATGCCTTTCCAAGGAGGTACTTTCATGAAAACATGATCACTCACTTGAAATTCAAAATATTTACTCTCGTAACCAATATAAATCTTTCTATTATTTAAGATTTCTTATTAAAACATTGAAAAGCCTTATACTTTTTCGTTGTCTCCCCAACATGCTCTAGGCCTAAGAGCATATTTTTACTAAATTCATCCTGACAAGTTTGATTATGAAAGAACTTTCCATACAATGCTTCATATGTTGCAATTTTAACACTTGAATGAATGGAATTTTTATAGGAAGACTATACCAAAGGTAAATACTGATCCCACATTCTGTGAAAGTCAAGTAATAATGAAATCAGCATGTATTATGATGTATGAATAGTCATTTTGTACAGTTTATCAATTTGAAGGTGATACATTGTGCTGTAATAAACCTTAGTATCCAATAATTTATGATGAGTTTTAAAAAATTTCATCAAAAATTGTGGATCATGATCAGAAACAGTTGAACGATGTGCCCCATTATGTCTTAAAACAACCAAAATTTTCATTTGTCCATGGAAATCATGTGGTAAATATTATCTTATATTAAGTAAATGTTTCTATTTTGTAAGTTGATAACCAATAACCCATATTTCATTATTCTCTCTATGAGTCTTGGGTAATCTAGTAAAAAATTCCATAGTAATTTAATTTTTTTCTTACAAAATAATTAATATAGGTCGGAAGGCTTCGCTTGGATATTGTCACCCAATATTTACCTACAGACTCAAAACATCCTAATACATATTTAAGAATTTCCAACATCCTATTATCCCATGAAAAATGTTAATTAAATTACCTATACATTTTTTGCTACTAGGTGTATTGTGATATTTGAGTTATGAAAACCATCCACTAATTCTATTTTGATCTCAACAGAAAATAGAACACAAATACACCTTGAAAATTTAAAGTCTCCATCTTCATATATGAATTCTTCTAATTTCCCATCATTCTTGGATATAATTTTTTTGGAAATTATTATCATCCGGTGGATAAATTTTTATCTTTTCTAATAAATATGGTTTATCACTCATTGGAAAAGGAATGGTGGATCCCCTTTTGATAATAATAATATGTATTTTTACTAGATCTGTGAATATAAGATACTATTCCATCCTCATTTTGGATATAAATCTAAGATCCTTTCTTTTCAATGTATCCACTACCTTATTTACCAACCTTGGGTAATAATATTTCAACAAATAAAAATTCTTGTGTATCCTGAGCCATCATTTATGCCCGATGTATTGATCATTATCTAAAAATATATGTTCCATACTCTTATAATCCACATATATCTCACATATTTCACGATAGATATAATATCTTTATAAATTTTGGGGATAGTTTATGGATTCTAACTCAAAATCATGAGTTGGATTATTTTTTTCATGAGTCATTAACTTTCTAGATTCATATATAATAACTTTATCATTCTGAAAATGGATATAACCAAGCCCTTTATTTGATGCATCACTCTATTTAAAAATTCCATCATTTCTTAATTGTAAACTGAAAATACTAGTATTGACCAATATAATTCTCAATTATTAAAAAAATCATAATCCTTTTCCTGTGTGATCTTATCCCTCTTATGTATAAGCTTTTTTAATTGGTTATCTAATTGGGAATTTTTTTAAATGAATTGATGATAGTAACATGTCAGACCATTGAAACTACACACCTCAGTCATGTTCATTGCTAGAGAAAAATCCTTGACTTCCATTTTCTTCATAGGATCAACTGATATTGAATCATTAATGTCAAGATGACCAAGAAAAGATTTTTTCAGAAGTCATTATTCAATCTTTCAAAATATCCCACAAAATCCTTTTCTACAAAGTGTCCCAAGAAGGATATAAAATTGAATTTTATAGTCATCATAGCATTTGAAATGCACTAAGATATCATCAATATATACGATAATAAAATATTAAATATTTTTTTTAATGAAATGTTCATTATATACATAAATATAGAAGATTTTTTGGTAATTAAAATTTAATTACTATAAATTCATAATGTACATACCTTGTTCGAAATGTTTTCTTTATTATATTATCCTAAATTCCTCATAATTGATGATACCCCAAATGATGATCAATATTTCAAAATTATTAATCACTATGAATATGATCAAATAATAAATTATTGCATGGTGGAAGAAACTTTTTCTCTATCATGATGGCGTTTATTTCTCTTTAATAAATGAATAGCCTTATATATCTATCTTTATTTTTAATTAACAATGTAGGGGATCCGCGAGGTAAACCCCATGGGAATATAAATCCCTTATTAATAAAATACTCTTGTTTTTTCTTCATCTACACCAATTAAAAAGTGTATATTCAACATTTAGTCATTGTCATAGGTCTTTAATTAGGGATTAAATCAATGAAAAACTAAAATTCATACTCTGGAGGATGTATATGTAATTCCTCAAAAAAAAAATCAAATTATTTTTAAAAAATTGGTACTTACTCAATTTAAATATTACTATTTTATTATATAGATCTTTTTTGATGTTGTTCCCAATAATCTCATTCAAAAGATAATCTGACAGGGGATCTAGATATCATATAGTTGATTAAGTCTCCATTAATGAAATTTAGAATTCCATATCTTCATCAAAAATCATAATTTCATTCTCTATGTACTAAATTTTTTCTCCATATTATGAAACTTAGACCATAAAATGGATTATATAAAATTCAAACAAAGGTATGATAATAAATTCATCAAATTGAGGACATTTATGTTCAATAGTAGGAATATCTAGACACATACTTATTGTAGTTAGGTTTATAATTATATTTTTGACAACCATATACCTTTATAATGTTCTAGGAAAATATATAATTTTGTTGGAGAATAGGGTGGATATATAGGAGTTTGAGGATAAAGAATAAAATAATATATTATCAAAATTTAGAAAATAATTAAAAGACCACCAACCACATATTTAGGAACTTCCACCTCAGCTATCATGATCAAAAAATCTTTAACTTATCCCTTTACTCCTTTCTAGTGTAATTTCCCCTAGTTACCATAATATTGTATTGAATAATTTACCATTTTACAACATTTTCAATCCTGAATAATAGTGATCTACTTATTTTCGTTATGTTCATTAGCTAGATGAAGCTTATCTAATCACTTGTAACAAACTCCCACTCTTTTCAATCAGTTTCCATGATGTTTGTTTTCAAAAAATTTAAATTTTTGAAATTGAATCACCAACATCTTCTTCTATTACATATTCAGTTTTATTGTTTTTTGAAAGAACACATATTTTCATTGGTTTCCCTTTAATATATAGGTTATAGATAAATTTTTTTATATTTTATGGAGTATAATACTATTTCATCATATTATGAAACGTTTTTAGAAACTTGTGGCCTTCAAATACATATATTAATATAATTAATGAAATGGTCAATCTTTTTTTTGTATTATACATGTAATTTATAGAATACCAGGATAGTATTTCAAAGGTAGCCTCAAACTCCGCACACATTCTTGTTCCATGTTCTTTTATCTAAGGAAATTCCTCCTCATTTTAGTTCATTTGTAATATAGGAAGTATTTTTCAAATAAAGTTACTTTAAAATCTCTCCATCCCTTATATTTGATTTCATTTACAAAATTAGTATTCTAGATCAATGAAAAACATTGATGAAGATCTACTTTAAGGAAATATCTATCTTTTATAGAATATTCTCTTTAATCACATATTGAATCTATAAATATACTTTCAAGGGACTTAATCCATTACTCTGCTAAAATTGGATTAGTAGTTCTATAAAATGATGGGGGATTCATTCACATGAAAAGAAAAATCATAAGAAAAATCACAATATGGAGCAACAATTTTCTCCAATAGATCCAATTAATTCATCATAACCTGTGTAGGATTTCATAATATATCCATGTTCTAATCAAATCTATCTCTAACTATATTGTCTTTCTCAATAAGAAAAATTTATATATTTTCCACAAGTATTATTAATACTGCACCTTCTACGATGAACTATATATACAATAGAATATACTGAATTAGTTCTTAACATTATGTATTTTAAATAACGATGTATAATTTTACATATTTTTTAACATTTAACATAAAATAAAAATTTATGTTTCATTAATCTAAAAATAATAAACATTTTTTCTAAGGGAATTTATTTAAATCATAAAAATATTAAAATCATTCAAAATGGTTCGTAAATAAAAATTGGATTAACAAAATCATATACCCCAAGAGTTTTATTCCAAGTGCACATTAAGGTCACACTCATCAATAAGTAAAATTAAGAATGAGATATAGTCAAACAACTCTTTTCCGGGTTACTACCCCAAGATACGTCTCTTCTAATACTATGTTCATTTGTAGTCTCTAGACCGAGAAGTAATGATAGGAAACCCACATTATATCTACAATAAAAAATTTAATGATATTATTATATAATTATACATATCCTCAATTTGTGTCACACAGTTATGTTAACTAATTTATGTTTTCCTAAATCAATTTGTCAAGGTTTCTGCTAAACTTATTCAGATATAAAATATAATAACCCCAAATCTAGTAACCATGAGTGTGTGACTATATTATTACTTTTTCAAAGATACAAGGGATCTAATCCAAATGTACTAATAATTTTAGTATTCTTATAGAACCAAATACATTCATTATTCCCATTTTGAAATGAGAAATAAAATATAAATTATAGTCATAGAAAACATTGGTATCCTTGACTTCATTCATAGATTTATTTTACATATACTTGAGAAATGAAAAAAAATAAGTGTGATATTAGATGATCTATAAGAGATATGTAAAATTGAATATATTAGTAGTAAATAGGGGATAATCAATATGGGAATGTAAATTACTGAAATCACATTCCATTTTGTCAATAATAGGAGCCATAAAAGCATCTAGGGATATTATCAATGCAATAACATCAAGGATAATTATAACTAAATTCCCAATGAATGTAATTTAATACATTATAAATCATGATCTATGAAATAAGGATATGTATATCATCAATACATTTTTCAAAGAATGTTTAATCAATAGGTAGATATACACTAAAACCTATTTAATTTGTCCAATTGATTCATATCATGAGTTAATTGATGCATAAAGGGGAGATCTATAACTGAGACCCACCCATCACTAAATTCCAAATAAATTCAACATATATTAAATAATTATTTAAATTTATAAATATTTTTCCTTGTCAATATATATTTTTATTGAGTAAAGTGTGGGAATTTATCAAAATTTTCCCTAGTCAATCAATTCAAATTTTTACTTTTTAAATAGAGATGGAAACAACTGTATTAGATAAATTTAGAAATATTACATTAAAACCTTTTAAATATCAATGAAAAATTCAAATTTCCTTAAAATACATTCTATTAATTAAACGTTATCTTTTAAAACAATTTTAAAAAATATGACCAAGGAAGAAATATACACCCGATCAAAAAGATAAATAAGATCACATTATCTTTTAGATATTACTATTGAAAGAATATAACTAATTTAATCAAAAGTATTTCTGAATAAATATACATTCCTATCAAGTACTTGAAAAATGTATTATATACACAACATAACAATAAATCAGTTGATAATACCAAATATGTCTCAATGGGGTAGAAATTGAGATGAAATCCAATACCAAATGCTTCCTCTTAGATGAATAATATTGAACCACCTATATAATGGTATGAGACATTTTATTAATTTATAACAAAACTATACTAATTAATAATTTATTTTATGAACATATTAGAACATATTATTACCCAATCATTAACAATATTTCATTATTATCATTGTTTGTGGTGTTAAATTCTTCATTTTATCAAGCATGTTTTTCCATGGAAGTTCTCATTCATCTGTGTAGGATATAGTTCAATGATCTCCAAAATTATATAAATTTTATGAATTTAATTTTGATTCATTATATAATTTTTTATATACATTCTTTAAATTTGGATATTTAAAATTATTCTAATCATTTCATGGTGGTAATAGGTCATACTTATGCACAAGTGACGCTATCATTTTAGTAGTTGACCACACACACAAGCAATGGATTTGTTCACAATTTGGTGGAGAATGAGATGGATAATATTATGAAATTAAATTAATTACCTCAAAATATATAGGAGATGTTTTTATTATTATATAGTAGTTTTTAGAGCATAATTTAATTTGGAAAACGAGGAAATAAAATGAAATAACTTCATTAAGTTGATTAAAGTATTTTTGATATACCTCCTTCATATCTATTCTTAATGGGATTAAGGTTGGTATTTTGGAAATAAAAAAAGATTTAGGATGTATTTATGGATTTTGGGAAGCTATTTTTTCATTTAGTGAATAGATATATTTATAAAAGTATTTTAATTGATTTAGTGGAGGGGTGTCCTTTTATAAGCTGGGTTGTGGACACATTGGGAGTTTTTAAAATGAATAAAATATTTTAATTTCATACTCAATAAAAATATCTCCAAAATATATAATTTACAAATATTAGTTGATATATGATCTAAAAATGTAAAAATGGATGTAATACATGTTTTAGGTTATTTTAACACTTATCTCTTTAGTTCAACACCATGATAAAATTTTATTAACCAAAATAGCATTGGTTTCTTTTTACTATTTTTAGTATTCATTATTTCCAAAAATGAAACATTCCGAGTAAAAAAATTTCAAAATCTTGATTCCAAATGTGGAATCCAATTTATCATATTAAATTTAGTGATGTGGTAGAACATAATTTATTGTTAATCTCACAAAACATGAAGAAACACATTTTTTCTGAAAATTTCTTTTAAGTATGAAATAATTTTTATACAAACAAAAAGTATAAAATTAACTAAAAATAATATAATTTTAATATAAATAATATAATATAATTACTTTTTCTGTGATTTTTTTTAAAATATAACTTTGGTGAATTCTTGAAGCGTACATAAATTCTTCTATAAATTTTTTATTTTTCACTAATTGAAAAATAAAAAATTACAAAAAAATAATAAATTATCATCATAATATAGTTTTTTTAATTTTAATTATAAAGATAATTTTATAAAGTAAATTTTCTAAATTGGTAAAAACTAATTATATTATTTTATCACAAATTGTAGTAAAAATCAATATTGAAGAAAGATTATTTTTATGAAGTAAAAAATGAAAATACTATCAATTGAGTGTTTATGTCCTAAGAATTTAATTAATATATATTTTAGAATATTAACTTCAAATATAATTCATAATTTTATTATAATTATTTCTAGATGCCAATTCAATAGTTAGGTAATAACTGTTATATTAAAATAATAATATTTCATGGTTCTTTTAAAATCATTATTACATGTCATATACTCTATCAAATATAATTTTCTCTAAAAATATTTTCATATTAGAAGTGATAAAGTTCTGAGAAATTAAAAGTCATATAATATATTTTTAACCCTTTTTTACCGTTTTATCTTTTACTATGATAACCAATATTTTATTCTGATAACAATTTGTTATCAAATAAAATTAAATTGTGATTATAACCAAATTTAGAAAAAAAAAATTCTTAATATGGAATAAATTTTATGAAACTAAATTTATAAAGGTGGAATATATTTATTGTAACACTCAGAAATATATTGCATAAAAATATTTTTTATAAAAATGTATCTTTACTATAAAAAAATGATTTATTCTCATTCTATCCATTTTAAGAACCTTAAGATAAATGTAAATTATTTATATTGAATATATTATATAGACACATCCTTAAAAGGATTCATAAATTATAACTCACCATAACATGAACATCCCATAATTTCATTATTTATAATAAGGGTTTCAGATTCATATATTTCTAGGATCTTTTGCGTATATATTTTTAGAGAATTGGAGAAAAAGTTACTTTACACTTGGTAAATTGAAACATAGTATCCATTTTTTACACAAAACATGACTCTTAAATTTATACATACATTTCATTCAAAACACTTATTCATATTTAAAGATGTGACACCATTGGGTAAAGAATGGCCTTTCTATAGTTTATTCCGATACTTATATCTAATAAAAATCAATTCAAAATAAGGGATAAGAAAAAAATCTTGTTAATGGATATAAAAAAAGGAAACTTGTTAGTCTATTGAAAAACATTAAAACCTAATATAATTTTAACCTTTTCATTATAAAATCTTTATAACATAGATAAAATACATCCCCATGAAAAAAATAAAAAAATCTGTATTAAAGCGCATTAAAACCCATTTGATATTATATGAAAACTGATATTCTATAAGATTATTCATCAACTGATAAGGGGGTGAATCAATGGTTGTATTTTTACAAATTTCCATCTTTATGAAATTTAACCCTTGGAACTGGTTGAATTATAATACTTTTCAATAATTATAAAAATATCTAAAGCATTAAAATTTATTAAATTAAACAAGGTATGTATGATTTAAAAGGTTTGACCTCAGTATGAGAACCTATATCCTTACCATTGACACTATTGTGGGTTTATGGAAAATCAATTTTATGAACAAGTGAATAATACATTTTGTGTCAAGTATCATTGGAAACCTTCTGTCACTTGATAGTAAAGGATATACTTAATTATATCCATTTACAATGTCTTTTTTAAAAAAACTAGCCACATAATATGCATGTAATATTGCGAAATTGGATCTAATGAAGGTATTTCTAGAAACTCTATGTCATGTCGGGGTGTTTGATAGACCTACGTCTACTACCCTCCAACTGATGAACCGTTTTCTAAAACATTTCCTTCTAAAAATAAGTATTATTCTTGGCTAACAAAATAATTTCCCTTATTAAAACTATTATCAATTACATAGTCTAATAAACCTTAGACCCGCAATCTCTAGTGGTATTCTGAACATATACTATGTCCAATACTCTGATATGAAGAGTTATTCTATCTTGAACTTATATTCAACTTGAAAATCAACTTCATATGAAAATTCAATCTCAAATAAACTCTACAACACATCAACTCTTTTCGTGCATGAAAAATGTATCATATTATATAATTTTATTCTATATTTATAAAAACTAAAAAAATATAATAGGAAAGAAACCAATTTTCCTTTCCCACTACTAAAATTCATAAATTCTAATTTCACCCTTATTTGAATTTTGTGGTGATGCTTCTCGACTCTTAAAAAATCTTCTTGATACTTCTCTGATCTTCTTTAATCTTCTCAAAATGTCTAGTGTTCCTACCTTCATTAATTTTCCTTGAACTCTTTGTAACACCAATTTATTTTGTGACATATATTTTTTAATTAAATGTTTAATTTATTATATTTTTTACTTAAATGAAATATTTAGTTTTTTCGGTGGAACAAAAAACACTAAGTAAAGTTCATGCTACTTGAAACACTATAATATCTTATTTATTAAAAAAACACCAAGTAAAGTTTTCACTATATGATACAATAGATTAGCTTATGTTACACATGAAACTATGTTTTAATGAAACCTCAAGATAATATTAATATAGTTTTTTAAACTCAACTGTTATAACCGACCCATTAAAAATACTGAAATGAATTATTACATAATGTTTTTAAATGTTAATTTTAATTTTTCTTATATAATGGAATCATATTTATAATAAATTACAAATTTTTTGGTAAAGTCATTATATTTTTTGAAATTATTATTTTCTAAAGAATCTATTTTTTTATTACGATTGTATAAAATAAAAAACTATTTTAAACCGTATATAAATTAAAGTCGAAAAAATGAAATCTATTTTTGAATTAATAATATTCAATTTATTTTAGGCTCATTTTTTTTGATTTTTCTAAAATATTTTATTTTAATTAATAGTTTAAAATACTGAATTGGAATAGAAAACTATATTTTAAACTAAATTGTTTACAAAGATAAATTATATTTTAATTATTTTTAAATAAAAATTTGTTCTTAAATAAATATATTACCCCAATTTAAGTTATTTTAATCATTCTCACATTGAAATTGGATATAAAAATGTTGTATACTTTTCACTAGTTTTACAATAAAAACCCACTTTATCATCACAACTGATGGATTAATATAAAATTAATATATTCCCCTAATGTGAATGGAATTTGGAAATTTTTATTCCATATTTTCGAAAGAAAAATAATTTAAATTTCTATTAAGGAAAAATTAAATTTTTACCAAACATGAATTGTGAATGTAGTAAAAATGAATTATTGTGGATAAGGGAAAAATGGGTTTACCTGGGGGTTTAACTAAAAATATAAGTCTAAAAATAAGATATAAATTTGTATAAAAAATATTTTATTACCATATTAATAAAATTTCACATATTAGGTTAGATATTGGACTTATTTTTAGCCTTGTGACATATGGAAAATGTGGGTGAAACTTTCTCTTTCACAAATTTACAGGTTTTCCACTAATCTCACTTATAAAAGGGAACCCCCTCTCCTCCCTTACTCACACATTTAGTCCTATTTGATTAATATATGGCCTTCCCAAATCACTTCCCAACTACCCCTGCATCATCCCAGATGTCATATTTGGGAAATAAAACCAAACAAGACTGGATTTTAGTGAATACACTATAAGGATACCAGAAGAAGAGGAGGCTTGAATGAGTATGAAATATGTCCAGACTTATGGTACAATATTCCTCTCTCAATTAATTATTTTTTGAGAAAAAAGATATATTCAAAACTATTTATTAAATGTGGTAAGAGTTTCATGTTACAATCTCATCATTTATTAGGATTATTTTTTATTAGGATTCCAAGGACAAAATATAAAGATAAATATCTAATAGTTTTTCATGGATTTTATTCTATTATTTTTATTCATGATTTTTTATGTAATTTTACCATTTTACCATTCCTTGTTACATATAATTAATTAAGAATATTTTTTAATCATGTATGACTTTATTTCTATCTTTGGTGGAAAATATGTTTTATTCCAAAATAATGGTTTTTAAAAATATTTTCAAAAATATTTTATTACAATCTGATTATTTTTGAAATAATTTATTACACATAATTTACTTGTTCTTAAATTTATTACAAAAATATTTTTTGATTATTTTTTTTACTTTTTCTTAATTTTTTTTAAAGGAATCTTCATGTCATTTTTCAAACTATGCATATTTTTATTTTAACAAAAACATGAAATTAATCATCATTTTAACTTATATAAGGCATGAACTAGATATTTCAACATCATGAACAATAATTTCTTTGAATCTTACATAATGATATTTCAATGAAATATTAAAATAAAAATGTTTTCATTTTTTTTGTTTTAAAAAATAATTTTTCAAACATGAAAGGATATTTTCTTCAAGAAATGTATTCAATGTTCCTTAAAAATTACTTTCCATCAAAGATGAAATTCGTTGGTGTTAATTATAAATTACTGGGTGTATGATCCATGTTTACAATTCATATTATTTTCTGAATGGTTTTTGTTTTGATTGAATTAAATTTATGAAATCCATTACTTCCTCATAGGTTGTACCATGATAAGATGTGTACAAAACTAGTTCCTTTTTATTGGTTATGCTACGATGAAACGATTATGAAACTTGCCTCTTTTATATGGTTTATGACGTGTTGAAATTTTTATAAAATGCATCTAATTTTATGGGTTATTATGGGATTGAAGTTGAGATATTATGGAACACATACATATTATTTTTGTTATGTGAGGGGTGAGACCAATATCTCCCTCCAATGAATTGGGTGACTATTAATGTTATATAATCACAAATGGAACACTAGAGGCCATTCTAAGCCTGAAAGGGGGTACATGGGAGTTCATTCCATTCCAGAAGTAGCTACACAGTTGGTTATACCAATCCTATCATGTTATGAATTTTTTTGGTGGGGTGAATTGATATATGATTTCAAATTACCATGTGTTTGTGACAAATCTATGTCTTATGCCAATTTTAGTCTCTCGTGGTTCATTTTATTGTTTTTTTATGATTCATGTATTATGAACATATGATATTTATTCCATTATTCATGACATTTATCTTTAAAATGTACGATTTGTTTTTTGAATGTCATTCCCATGTCCTCATACCCTTATGTTAATATAATGGTTTTGTATGTCCATTGTTTAAGCTTACAGAGCATATGATCTCACCCTTTCTTCGAATAATTTCCCTAGGTTATGATGAATTATTTTATATAGGGTATGTTTTTGAACAGTTACGAAGAGAAATATATTTAATGGATATGATAAATTTCCTTCACCATATTATAATACTATGTTCTATGATTTCAAAGGCACTAAATTATTAGGGTCCTCTGGTGTATGTTAGGGAAATTTAATGAATATTAATATAAAATAATGTAATATCTTGGTAGGAAAATCCTGGGTCACTATAGTTTGTATCATTGGAAATTATTATTTAACCTTTGGAAACTAGAATGAGACAACATTAGTGAATTTCCTGGGGATATTTATAAAGAAATTTCATTATATGTATCTAAGGAAAAGTATAACACTTATTCAAAGTATAGGAAAACATATTCGAGTTTTTTTAAAGGATTGAGCGAATGTTTCTTAGAAATAAATACATAACTAGACAATAAAAGTGTTTGTATTTGTGGTTAATATTTACCTAGGTGTAAAAATGATGAAAAAAATGTATTGAGCTAGACTCTCTTAGGAATTGGTGCATGACAACAAACCTCTCTACACACCAGGTTTGACTCCCTTGGGGGATATGCTTTGGAAATTCCTGACATCTTTATGAATTATCATGATGTATTTGAAAAAATTATGACTACAAATGGCCTAAGATAAACCTAAGTTTTAATATATTTTAAAAAATGAGGCTCCATAATTTATATATCAAATATGTTTTTTTCATGATTATGTGGTTTCTACTCATGATTATTGTTTCTTATGCTATGATTTTTGGTTTTATTCAATGGATGTTACCAGAAGGGAACATGTTAATTATTAATGTGAAGCACAATGAAATGTTTGCCTTATTAAGAATAGAAATGTTATGGGACCAGGAATACAAAACCTTGTTTCTATCATCACATAAATTTCTCAAGGTATGAATCTCCCTAGGCTTCAAAATGGGAAATGGATGGAACAAAATTATATTGATTCATTCATTAGGTAATATATACATCCTTCTGGTGTATATTTGGAAAAAATCATTACTAAAAAATGGTTTAGTAGTACAAACAATATATTTTTTCTTCTCCAGTGTTGGGAACATGAAAATGACATTTTGGTAGTCTATTGTTTGGAAGGTGAAACAGACCAATGGGGGAATCTTATAAAGAATATGTGGAAACATGATTAAATTGACTCTATTTATTTGGATGAGTTAAATTACCATTTAATAATAAGTAATTTCATATAAGTCATCATATGAAGATAGAGAAAGTGTTACTTGAGAGAAAAAAAGGATGATGAATCATTTGGTATGTATGAGGTAAATGTTTCATGACATGTGAGTTATATTTCTAGTATTATCATCCAACCTGAAAATAAGGTTGATCAATTTTTCAATGGTTTAAAACAAATTTTCCAATGGGAGTTATCCACAAGATATATTACTATATATGAAGATATTGTTCTATGTGCTATCATGATGGATACAGAGGATTGAGTTATGTTTCAGTCTCATGATTTTCACAAAAAATAAAAAATTACATTCAAAGGTAAATATAAGAACCATATAGAGAATAAGATGTGTTTCCTTAATTCTAGATGTGTTGGAAGAAAAATGGATTGAGTTATCTTAATGATTCTAGTAAAATTTTTATGTGTGGAGAAGAAGTTCATCAATTGTACGAATGTCGATGTGGTGGAAAAAGTTCGCTAATACTGTGAATAATTATAAATCCCCACAATAAGCTCCTCCCATAATTCAGTGTTTCAATTGTTAGAAGTTTGTGAATTATGAAAATTAGTGCCCCAATCCAATGGCTAATGTGGATGATAGGCCAAAATAACATCTTAAGAAAATGGGAAAAGGGAATGTTTATGAAATCATAAGAGATGAAGTGAACTATGATAATTATAGAACAATTATTCTCCCATCCTAAGTTGGAATTTCATGTTTGATTTGGTATGAATAATACCTCTGAAAATTTTGTTGTCTGTCATTTAGTGATATTTCTTGTGATTATCTAAATATATTATAGAATAATGAAATTAATTATTTTGTTGATACAAGTATGAACCCAACATTCAAATGATTTTGTCTTGTAAATGAAACAATATTATATAAGGAATAAAGTGTAATGCCAAAACCCCAGTTACCTAGAGTCGGTGCATTATTAAAAAACATTGGCATGATCACAAAAGATCAAGTCTCGAAAGGCTGATTAGTTTAGTAGTCCTGGAAATACTAGATATATTCATAAGTCTTACATTACATCATAAAGTAAAAAAACTACAACAATATCTTGTCTACATATCCCTTCATACTATCCCGACAAGTTATTTACAAATTACTTCTTCACATCCTGGGAGAAATAAAACATTAAAAGGGGTGATCTCAGATGCTCAGTAAGGATAACAATATAGCGGAAACTCTCATAGATAAGCATAAACTTTTAAGGGAATGTATAACTATAAAAAAAGCCTTTTAAACTTGAACTTCAGAATAATATGGAAAAGATAAAACGAAATAATTCCATTTACTTGATCACATGGATATTATACTAGTCGAATAACCACATACAATATCAATTAGCACTTTCATAATGTTGGAATGCATAATGCCAGACTATCATAACCACGTAGTCAATACCTTGTTCCAAGACTACAAAATAGACTTTGTCAAGGCCTTATGCCAAGACACTAGTTTGTATCATGAGACCTGCCAATACCTCGGGGAGCTATAACAGGCTCCACCCATCACTTACTAAGTCCAATTAATTCCTCATATGAAAAGTTTGAAACATAACATAAACATTCATATTAAAACTATCTTACGAAATGTCAATACTTTATCCACAAACCATGAATGGTATAAAAATAGCACATCCACAGTCAAACATAACTCATTCAATACAATATTGAAGATTGTATTGTATCAGATTAACCTCAATCGAGAATGATGAATTATATTGACATAGATGAAAATAATCATCAAAACTATTAGATAGAAATATCCCCCTTTTTCTTGAAATCATTTAAAAGTCACACGATTAGTCAAGAATCCATTTAAAAATACATTTTTGAATCAAATTGTCCCATAACACTTTGCAACTTTTAAAAGTAATTTTAATTTTATAACTTTAATGTCCATACAAATAAATACTTAAAAGCATTTTTAAAACATGGACATGATTGAGAAAGATTTAGAATAATAATTCTTTAAAAAAGATAAAATAATATTTTAGTTAGAGTTCCTAACCAAAATAGAGACACTTGAATACAAATAATTGAGGTAATAAAAACATTATAATATCATTATAATAAAGGGATTCATGATATACTATGTCAAAGTACATTATATACACCATATAAAAGAGAATTGGTGTATAACAACAAAGAAGTCTCAATGGAATGTAAATTGAGATGAAATCTCTTATAAAGACTGTATCCTTAGGTTAAGGATAAATCAACGACATAATTATGTGTGAAAAATATTAATACACTCAATATTATTGTATATTTAGTGTAAATCAATCAGAGGACAATCACACATATTCTTATAAAAACAACACCAATGAATTGGATATTTAACTCAACAAATGGAGATGAGTTAAATTTACTCTTATCAAGTTCATACCGATGACTTGAGGATTTATCAATTGAATAATTATGTGTATCAAAAGTATATCCACTAAAAGGTGAGTGGAAATTATGACATAAGCAAATGAATACGGATTCCGCACATAATGTGGGATTAAAATAATCAATGAAGTATGCGTAAAGCCGAATGAGTAGAAATTGAAATTTCAAATTCCCTTATCGATTTGTTAACTTATGAAACATACACCCATGAAATAAGGATCATACAATGATGATGTAAATATTCTTAAATTAAAGTATATTACACAATGAATACAATCATGGTCAGTATACACACCACATGAAATAAATAAGTGGTGAACAATGGAAACCTCACGGAATTAAAAGTGAAATATGAAACCCCTTACTTTGTACCTTTTCCTTGGTAGAGGGTAGGTTAGACTCCAGTATAATGATGAAATAATTGTTATTGAATTATAAAAGGATCATATATATTAATATTATATCATATATGATTTTTTAACATTGTTTTGTAAATAGTATCTTAGTATTATCGTCATTTCAGGTGTTAACTTACTCATTTTATTTAATATGTTTTGTTACATAAGTCGTGTTTGTTATGGGTAGGTTGTATATTATTCATATAAAGAATGATATCAAGTCCTTGAAAATTATTTTTAATCATAAAATGATAATTACACTTGAATGGATATGATGGGGAATGAATCTCATCACGTTCGTGGAGATGGTAGTCCGTACGTACGCATGAGCAACAGTATCATTATTTTATATTAAAATAATATATAATTGGATGGTATATCATACATACAGAATAATTTTCATTTTATATTTATTATTTACATGAATTACACATCATTATTATACCCATCCAAATAATAATGTATTGAATAACAATTACACCACGACGTGGAGACGGTAGGCCGTATGTAAGCACGTATGGTGACATTTAATTCAAAGGGTGGATAGAATAATTAATATGGTTGTACCATATTTATAATAACATCATAGTATATAGAAGATACTGGAATTGTTATTTTATAATAGAACAACAAAGAAAGATGAATTTTATGAAGAAAGGAACTTGAAAATGGGTGGTGAAAACATTACCTCTTCTTCGGGTTCTTCCTTTTGATTTGATCAAAAGGAATCCTTAGGTTGGATTTCTGAATAAATGAAGGACTCAAGGATTAAGGTAGGATAGTTTAGAGGTTATTTGGGCAAGTTTGGACGAACCAAAATGCTTTGAAGTTATGAATAATTGGTTAGAAGTGGTGTCCTTTTATAAGGGGGAGGAGGGGCTCTTTAAGAAAAACTTAAAGTATTAATTTATAATAAATTCATATTCGCTTTCTAATGTCTCCAAAGTGGGTTATTAAAACTATAAGGTGGGTATGGGTCGAAATAATTTCATCCAATATATTTTAGACATGTTTGGGTCACTATATTAACCTTATAAATTATATTTAACTCTTAGTTAATTTGTTTGACACTTACCATGTCTCTTTGTATTTTTATATTATATAGTTAATAAACATAATATATACTTATAGAGACCCCAAAGTTGTCCATTAATGATAAACCTATCACTATATAAGTCCTTTTTCCAAAACATAGATGTTTAGGAATAGAATATGAATTAATAATATAATATTTGTTTTAAAAACTAATTTATGTCAATTCTGACCCTACTTAATAATTTATTTTTGTTAAAGTCATAACAACATTATTAATTCGAATAAAATTAATTTAAGTAATCCTAATATGTAATATTAACCAATAAAATTCGTGAATGTCCTAAACACTTTCAAATTATATTTATTTTAACATTTATAATACTAATTATTTGATTATTTAATTAAAAAGGAAAATACTGCATCATTATTGTGTCATAAATAAATTTAATTATTAAATGTATAAAAGTTATAAATAAAATACCATCATGTTGGAAATAGTTTTATATTTCTAATTAATATTTATAGTCGAAAATATAACATTATAACCCTATGTAAAAATTGTTTTGCTAAAATATATATGCTTATGTCATTTTTGTATTTACTTTAACTTAATTAATATAAAGTGTCCCTATCACTTACAAGTCACTCCATGGGGTCCCAAAATCGACCCAAATATTCCCATGGTTGTAAATGTACCAACCAATAGGGTTAGGACACGTTTTAGGGTAAAATAATAAGATTATAATATTATTTTTTTACCCTTATTAACCGGATTTACCATTTAACCATTGTAAATAAAATATTTACCGAAGTAATCATTCAGAATGTCTAAAAATAAGAGTTACATATTTATGCACTTTGTAACTCCTGATTTTAAATATGCAATCCTTTTTTCTATATTCAAAACATAGAAATGGCAGAATTTAATTTAAAATTAATTCCCGCTATAAAAACAAAAACCGTGTTTTTAAGAAATAATAACTATAAAAAGATTGACACTAGTTTATGTCCGGTGTAAATGTGAAGTTATGTCCAATGAACAAAATTGTATTAAATGGAAAAAATATATTATAAATAAACTTTAAAACCACTCATATTCATAATTTATCACTATTAATTATTTCTATTAAAAAAGTTGTTTTTAATTAAAATTTAGTAATTTTCACTATTCATCAAAATATGAAAGTTATCCGAAAAGTACCAAAATTTAACCCTAAGCTAATTTCAATATTACAAATCCAAAAATGAAGTCTATTTTGAAAGAATAAATTTATAAAATTTCAAAAAGTGGGTATTAATCTTCATAATGACTAGTTTGATTGGTTGTGCTATTTGTTAGAACTCGAAGTTGCGTAAAACACACGCTACTGTATTATTCAAAGAGAAGCGTACCATGGATGCTTGGGGTGTTACATTATCACCTCCTTCAATAAATTTTATCCTCACAATTTTTAAAATTGGCCTTGGGAATATAATGGAAAGTCCCACATCGGAAAAAGAGTCAATAAAACTATCATTTTAAAAGAAAGAAAGAGAAGTACAAAGGTCACCCAAGATAACTCATACTAGGATTCCATGTAGGAAAAAATGGATATGGAAGATAAACTAAGTGTCAAGTATTGATTTAGAGGGATAGAAAACATGATCAGAAGAAATTTAACAACAAGAAAGCCAAACACTTGTGATGGTACAAACGACCATTAGTTTCCCAGTAGGAAAAGTATACGGACAATTTTTTAAGTTACATTACCTAAAGATGAGGAATTCATTTCTGAGATTAACTATGAAAATAAAGATATTTACTTAATTTTTAAGTATAGTTTCATTATTTAATAAATTTCCACCACTAACTCATCTATTTTAATTGATAAGTATTCAAGAAGACTTGGTCACACTGGAAGAGCTATAATAAACTTCTACAGAATCACATGATCCATGAAGGATAAACAATATATTTACCTTTTCTTTAGGGATTAATCAAAACCAAAATGGTTAGTATACAATGTGATGATCCCCCAAAATGATATTCTATTAGAGAAAGAAACACTAATCTTGATTTATAAAATTAAACCAAGAACACCCAAAGTTAAATAAATACCATTAAATAAACAATTGTCCTTAAAATCCATCAATATAATCCAAAATAATATTGAAATTCCAAACTTATAAGAATTTGGTTATGTAGTCTTCCATGTTAAATTATATCTCCAAATGACATCAACTACTCTTAAAGTCAAATACTTAAAAATAATTAACCTAATCACATATTATCTATTATAGGTTAATCATTTCTATAAATATCCCAAATCACTATAAATCCACAATAAAAACATAAATTAAAATCCACCATTACTCCTTAAATGAAATCCCACCGTATTCTATATTCATTGGGCATATAGTGTTTCCAACAAAGAAAACATCTTCCAAAATACCATTTATCACTTAATCACCAAATCATTTTCCTATACTAGGGGTATTAATTTGTTAAGACATAAGATCCAAAATCAACTTATTATTGATCAATAAAATCATTTAACTAAAAATAATTAGTCACACAAATCAGGGACTTGACATAGTCCAGTGGTAGGTGATAATCCCAATCACACTTTGGTTGTGGGTTCGATTCCCACAGCTTTTTCCGACGTGACACATTGTCACATGGTCTTCATGTTGTCCTTTTTCAAAAACTATATTTTATAACATTAACAAAATGAGATAAATTCATCCAAATAACCATAACATAATTTTAACCAGAAATGTTATCTCATACCTTGCATTTTAATCCCAAAATATAATAACTTGTAATTGCCTCAAAAACCAATGATTATATAAATACAAATGGTTATTTATAACTACATCCACAAGGTAAAAGATAAGACTTCCTCAAATATTATTCTCACATGGAAAACTATGGGGTTACAAATACAAGAAAAAATTATTCCAAAGTAATCCCATCAACAAGGAGAACTAATAATTTTAAACATTTCTCTATCCATTTATTTCCACATAGCTTCTTCTTTGACCAAGAAAATATCATATAGAATAGGGGATTCACTTGGGTAATGTCTAGGTCCCCTACATTTATGGAAAATGACTGTAAATGGATTCTTTGGACCATTTTTATTTTCTTCCATAATACTCTTCATTTTTCCTTGGCAATTCTTCACTTTATGTCTTTTTTTCCCGCACATAAAGCATTTATTTGTTCTATTGAGTCACATTCTTGGGTGTCTCCTTCCACATTTCCTACATGATAGAAATTTAGGATTATTTTCTCCCTGGTCTCCACTACTGGATCTCTTATCATTCATCACCTTTATCTTCTTTGTTGAGTCCGGGAGTTGGTTAATATATATGTTGTTGATCATATTTTTGGAAAACTGATTTGGCATTAACATGATATCTTTTACTCCTATCAACGTTCCATTTTGTTTCTCATTTCCACCACTATTCCCACCTTGTAATTCATTCTAAAAGTTACTATGACTTCCTAGGTCTCCAGCCATTGACTAAAACCAGAAAGCATTATGTGAGTAAAAGTAGTCATAAAATCATTTAGAGAATATCATGACACCATATTCTAAAGTTGAAACACATTAGGATTAACCAAGTTTATTTATTCTCATCTTATACTAAAATAATTCAAATTGGTTTGTAAAGAAAATGTAAATTATCCTAAGAATATCCCCCAGGAGTGTCGTAATCAAGGGTGCAGCAAGGCCCATTGTCGTGAACCAGTTCCCGTTCGAGTCTAGCTCAAAGCGGTGCTTTCGGGTTTTACCCCTAGGTATATCTGTACCAAAGCCACCTCTACCTGCTCGTATCCAGATAGGGATATATTGCTTGGAAAACTCACAAAATCTATAACATACCAAAATTCTAGGAAGTTATTCTATACTAATCCTCCAAGTCTATCTTAGGGCTATGTTCTCTAATCAGAGTTTATCTAAATCTAGTTTCCAAGGTTTGTACTAAACTTCCTCTGATAACAACTATAACACCCCAACCCCAGTTACCCAGAGTCGGTACATTATTACATAACATGAGAATGATAACAAAATTTTAAATCTCGAAAAACTGATTAGTTTAGTAGTCTTGGAAATACTAGATATATTCATAAGTATTACATTACATCATAAAGTAAAAAAACTACAACAAAATCTTGTATTCATATCCCCTCATACTATCCATACAGGTCATTCATAAATTACTTCTTCACATCCTAGTAAAAATAAAACATTGAAAGGGGTGAGCTTAGATGCTCAGTAAGGATAACAATATAGCGGAAACTTTCATAGATAATCATAAACATTTAAGGCAATGTATAACTAAAACAAAATCCTTTTAAACTTGAACTTCAGAAAAATATGGAAAATATAAAATGAAATAATTCCACTTACTTATTCACATGGATATTCTAATAGTCGAATAACCACATGCAATATCAATAACCACTTTAATAATGATGGAATGCATAATACGAGACTATCATAACCACATAGTCATGGCCTTCTGCCATGAATAAATATAATATTTTTTCAAGGCTTTGTTCCAAGACACTAGTTTGTCTCATGAGACCTACTAATGCATCGAGGAGCTATAGCAGGCTCCACCTGTCACTTACAAAGTCCAATAAATTCCTCATATGAAAAGTTTGAAACATAACATAAACATTCATATTAAAACAAGCATACGAAATTTCAATACTTTATCCACCAACCATGAATGGTATAAAAATAGCACATCCACATTCAAACATAACTCATTCGATATAATATGGAAGATTGTATTGTATTAGATTAACCTCAATTGATAATGATGAAGGATATAGACATAGATGAAAATAATCATCAAAAATATTAGATAGAAATATCCCCATTTTATTGAAATCATTTAAAAGTCACACTATTTTTCAAGAAGCCATTTAAAAATATATTTTTGAATCAAAGTGTCCCATACCAATTTGAAACTTTTAAAATTAATTTTAATTTTAAAACTTTAATGTCCATATAAATAAATCCTTAAAACCATTTTTAAAAAATGGTCATTAATGAGGAAGATTTAGAATAATAAATATTTTAAACATTTAAAATGATATTTTAGTTAAAGTTACTAACCAAAATATAGACACTTGAATAAAAATAGTTTAGGTAATAAAAACATTATAATACCATGAGAATAAAGGGATTCATGATATACTATGTCAAAGTACATTATATACACCATATAAAATAGAATTGGTGTATAACAACAAAAAAGCCTCTATGGAATGTAAATTGAGATGAAATCTCTTATAAAGACTGTATCCTTAGTTTAAGGATAAATCAACGAAATAATTATGTGTGACAAATATAAATACAATCAATATGATAGGATATTCAGTGTAAATCAATCATAGTACATTAAAATATATTCTTGTAAAAAAACACCAATGAATTTGATATTTAACTCAACAAATGGAGATTGAGTTAAATTTACTCTTATTAAGTTCATACCGATGACTTGAGGATTTATAAATGCAGTGATTATGTGTATCAAAAGTATATCCACTTATAGGTGAGTGGAAATTTTGACATAAGCAAATGAATACTGATTCCACACATAATCTTGGAGTAAAATAATCAATGAAGTATGCGTAAAGCGGAATGAGTGGAAATTGAAATTTCAAATTCCCTTATTGATTTGGTAACTTAGGAAAAATACACCCATGAAAGAAGGATCATAAAATGATGATTTAAATATCCATAATTTAAAGTATATTACACAATGAATACAATCATGGGTAGTACACACACCACATGTAATAAATAAGTGGTGAACAATCGAAAACTCACAGAATTAAAAGTGAGATAAGAAACCCCTTACATTGTAATTTTTCCTCGGTCGAGGGTAGCTTAGCCTAATTTATAATGGTGAAATAATTTTTATTGAATTATAAAAGGATCATATATATTAATATGATATCATATATGATCTTTTAATATTGTTTTGTTAATAATATCTTAGTATTATCGTCGTTTCGAGTGTTAACTTACTCGTTTTCTTTTATATGTTTTGTTACATAAGACATGTTTGTTATGGTTAGGTTGATTCATATTCATATAAATAATGATATCAAGTCCTTAAAAATTATTTTTAATCATTAAATGAGAATTATACTTGAATGGATACGATGGGGAATGAGTCTCATCGTGTTCGTGGAGACGGTAGTCAGTACGTACGCACGAGCGACAATATCATTCTTTTCATATTAAAATAATATATAATTGGATGTTATATCATATATACAGAATCATTATCACGTTATATTTATTATTTACATGAATTACACATCATTATTATACCCATCCAAAAAATAATGTATTGAATAACAATTACACCACGATGTGGAGACGGTATGCCGTACGTACGTACATATGGTGACATGTCATTCAAAGGATGGATAGAATACTGAATATGGTTGTACCATATTTATAATAACATAAAATTATATAGAATATACTGAAATTATTATTTTATAATGGGAAAACAAAGAAAGAAGAAGTTGAAGAAAAAAAGAACTTGAAAAAGGGTGGTGAAAACATTACCTCTTCTTCGGGTTCTTCCTTTTGATTTGATCAAAAGGGATCTTTAGGTTGGCTTTCTGACTAAAGTAAGGAATCTAGGATTAAGGGAGGATAGTTTAGAGGGTATCTTGGGAGAGGTTTTCCAAACAAAAAGGTTTTGAAGGTATGAAAAATTGGTTAGAAGTGGTGTCCTTTTATAAGGGGGAGGAGCGGCTCTTTAGGAAAAACTTAAAGTATTAATTTATAATAAATTAATATTAGGTTTACAATGGCTCAAAAGTGGATTATTAAAAGTATAAGGTGGGGATGGGTCTAAATCCTTTCATCCAATATATTTTAGAGAGGTTTTGGTTACTATATTAACCATATCATTTATATTTAACTCTTAGTTAACTAGTTTGACACTTACCATGTCTCTTTGAATTTTTATATAATATAGTTAATAAACATATGATATACTTTCAAGAGACCCCCAAGTGGTCCCTTAATGATATACCTATTATTATATATGTCCTTTGGCAGAACCATAGATTTTTAGGAATAGAATATGAATTAATAATATAATATTTGTTTTAACACCTCATTTATGTCAAATTTGACACTATTTAATAATTTATTTTTGTTAAAGTCATAAAAACATTATTAATTAGAATAGAATTCATTTAATTAATCATTATATGTAATATTAACCAATAAAATTCGTTTATTTCATCAAAACATTCAAATTATTTTTATTTTAACATTTATAATACTAATTATTTGATTCTTTCATTAAAAAGTAAAATACTTTATAATTAATGTGTCATAAATAAATTTAATTATTCAATGTATAAAAATTATAAATAAAATACCATTATATATGAAATATTTTTATCTTTATAATTAATATTTATAGTAGAAAATATAATATATATAACCCTATGTAAAATTGTTTTGCTAAAAGATATATTCTTATGACATTTTTGTATTTACTTTAACTTAATTAATATAAAGTGTCCCTATCACTTACTTGTGGCTCCTTGGGGTCACAAAATCGACCCAAAGATGCCAATGGTTAGAAATGTATAAAAAAATAGGGTTAGGACATGTTTTAGGGTAAATTAATATTATTATAATATTATTTTGTTACACTTATTTATCCGATTTACCATTTAACCATGGCAAATAAAATATTTACTGAAGTAATTATTCAAAATGTATAAAAATAAGATCTTATTATTTATTCAATTTGGACCTCCTGATTCTAAATATGGAATCCATTTTTATAAATTCAAAACAAATAAGTGGAAGAAATTAATTTAAAATTAATCTCTGCTGTCAAAACAATAAGCGTGTTTTTAAGAAATAATAACTATCAAAAGATTGACACTTGTTTATGTCCGGTTTAAATGTGAAATTATGTCCAATGACCAACATTGTATTAAATGGTAAAAATATATTCTAAATATACTTTAACACCAATCAAATTCATAATTTATCATGATTAATTTTTTCTATTAAAAAAGTTGTTTTTAATTAAAATTTAGTAATTTTCACTATTCATCAAAATATGAATGTTATCTGAAAAGTACCAAAATTTCACCCTAAGAAAATTTTGATATTACGAATCCATAAATGAAGTCCATTTTGAAAAATAAAATTTATAAAATTTCAAAAAGTGGGTATTACTATTCATAATGGCTAGTTTGATTGGTTGTGGTGTGTTTTAGAACTTGAAGTTGCATACAACACACACTACTATATTATTCAAAGAGAAGCGTACTGTGGAAGTTTGGGGTGTTATATAAAGTGTGAATTAACACATGGATGTTTATATGTCTCCATGTAATATTAACATAATTTTTATTGATTCCATCATGGGTTTATTTTTTTTGGTTGGTAATAAGTTCAATGTCTAATACACCCCTCTTGAGTTTTTACATGATGGTAGTTTTTAAAATTAAGGATATTGTTGTTGAAATTTATTGAATTAAAATTGTTTGGTTTTATATGTATTCTATTGACTGTAACACCTCGAATTCTTAAGAACCTTATTTTTTTTGAGTAAATTAAATTTATTTTATTTCTTATGTTATATGATACACCATGTAAATATTTCACCAAATGAAACACCAATTTATCTTTCATTACATGAAATTCCATGTTTCTAGAAAACATAATTTTATTATTATAATTATTCTAAAATGTAAATTCTAACCTAACTATTAAATTATTTTTTTTAAATTTTTTTAAAAAATATTTATATTTATATACTCAATCAGATGTTTTAAAATTCATCCAACATATTTGATAGGAACGAGATAAGAATAAATCCAATTTTATGCATAAAATCTATATTTTTCTAAAGATGGTTTCATCACCTTTTAATTGAAAATCTGTTCTAAATTAAATTTGGAACATTAATAAATTTTATTTTTTAAAAACTACTTTTTAGAAATAGGAATGTAAAAATTATCTCAGGTTGGATTTTTTGTATTTTTCAGATTATTATCATTTTTAGATGAATAGTGAGAAATACAACATTTTTAAAAAAAATTGACCTTTTGACTAATTTATATATATACATATATCATATTTTTTTTTAAAAATAAATTATAAATAGTTCAATTATAAACTATTAAACCCAATATGAGTCATTGTAATCAATTTCACATTGAAATAGGATATAAAAACATTTCAATTTTTTAAATATTTTACTTTAAATACTTTTTTGTTTCGTCCTATTAGTTATATTAATTAAAAGATAATTTATTGAGCTTTGGTATGTTGAAATTTAGAAAATTTATTCCATTTTTGATGTCAAAGGTTTTAAAATTATTAATTAGTGCCTTTTATTTTTGGAGAATATGAATAGTAATCTTAGTAATATTATTTCCACGTTTAATGGTAAATTAATTAAATAACGGTAAAAATAAAATTGTAAATATTTGAAAATTATCCTTCACAAAAAAAATTATTGGATGAATTCAATTCAAGCATTAAAACCTATGGTTTGAAAAGAAATTATTTAATGAACGCAGTCCATTGAAAATGACATAGATATTATTGAAATCAAATAGAGTTACAAAATGTCACAACCATACTTTTAATAAGAATAATATTTTTAATATGGGATAGAATATAAGATATTCTCGATTATAAATATTATTCATAAATATGA
Organism: Viscum album; assembly: GCA_963277665.1. Taxonomy (NCBI): domain Eukaryota; kingdom Viridiplantae; phylum Streptophyta; class Magnoliopsida; order Santalales; family Viscaceae; genus Viscum; species Viscum album. Next base: position 1,302,152,578 of record OY728121.1, read on the forward strand.
GTGGTTTTTATACAAAATGGTAATTTATATTAAATTTTATGTGAAGAAATATTTTGCATAAATAATTAAGAAACGATGTTGGAGAAATTATTCAATTAAAAGAAAATCAATTAAATTGTATTAAAACTATTAAAATAAATAAAAGATGAATTAATTAATTTGATTAAATAATTTTCATGGTGATTACGGAATATTAATGTTTTATTAAAATATGTTTTTTCATTGTATATTTCTGTATTGTTTTTTTTTAATTTCAAAGTTATAAATAGCCTCAAAATTGACACTAATGATTTTTTTTGAAAATAATATTTTATTAAACTATTTATGAATTAAAAAATATTCGATATGTATAAATTAGATGATATAGTGTCTAAAAAAATACTAAATTGGACATTTATGGTATAAGTGAAACTTTATATGTAAAAATAACTACCATTTTAATTTTGAAAAAGTTGTTCTTATAGTTAAAATTAATATAGTTTAACTAAGGGTAAATCAAAATGATAAGGTATAAATTATCTCCAGAACATTTATAAAATCCATTTTTATGATATTACAACCTTAAAATATATTATCTTCGATCCAATGAATTTTTGGACGTATTTGTATTCAGATTATATTTATTTTTATTTAATATTTTGAGAGATTCCAAGAGTACCCCTCCCCTCTTTTATAAAAGTAAACCTCTTATTATTTTATCTTCACACTTCAGAACAAATTTAATTAGTAAAAAAAATCCAAATATTCTTCTAAACTCCATAAATTCATCATAAAATACCTACTTTGTGCACATATCAAGCCAAGGAAGTCTTTTGGGGGAAAACTAAATGAATATACCCAAAGAAGAGGCAATGTTCCTCAACGAATGATTTTATTTTATTTCTTCCTTAAATACATTAAATTAATTTTATTTCATGATTATATATTTAAATAATTATCTTCAATATAATGAGATTTTATTATTTTAATTTTATTACTTAATATTTCACATACATTCATCAATTAGGATACATAATCATAATTCATGTATAGGGAGGACTACCACAACATGAAACGATGTCATTCATTCTTCAATTAAAACCTATAATGGTTATAAATAATTATTGGTTTAGAGTACATATATGTTATGTGTTATTTTTATGATGTTATTATGATTATTTATTTGTTATATCACAAATACCACAATGCTTTAATTTTTTTGATAACATGATATTTTGGTTCATGTATACATCGGACTACTACCTTTTGAAGTGATATGATTCATTCACGCTTTACATGGAATGCGTTAATGATTTATTTAGTAAAATTACATGATCTATATGAAATAAAAATTATTTTTTAATATTAATATATTATTTAATTTTTTTCTTTTAAAATGAAAAGAAAATAAAAATACTGTTCATGTATATATATGGCCAAAAGTCTCTGTGAATGGTCTATTTTATTTTTTAACTATAAAATTTATGAATCAACATAAATACATATATAATGAATATATATATATATATATATATATTATATTTATATTATTAATTTCATTTTCAAGATGATGAAATCATCAAATATGTAAGAGGACCATGAAAAAAATTCAAAACATGTACAAAAAAATATGTAGTAACTTTAATATAGATTTAATAATAATCGAGTAATATAAGGTCATATATAAATCAAAAATGGTATAAAATATACGTACATGGTTTTGTGGTGTATGTATAATATAAATAAATTCATTATATATTTGGATTTATTATGTAGGAAGGAATTCAAGACTTATTTTAAGTGTATTTCTAGTCACACTTATATTTCTACGAGACTTATGAAATATTCACCATTAGATTAATTTTTTTAGAGAATATTATACCCATAACTATATTTTTTAAAACATATCATTTAATTTAGGGGTTTGTTAATATCCCTTCTATTATCTCTCTATCATGAGTTTTATTGTTCAAAAGTTACCAAATCGGTAGTAAAAGATTGTCTCAATTTTCATTCTTTGAGACACGTGTTATGTTATGCACCTATATTCCTTTATGAGGTGTATATACTAAAATTTTACATTTTTTATATTTAATATCCTTATTTTAATTATATTATTAGTTTAATTAAAATTTTTTTCAATTCATTTGGAAATTTTATTTATTCTGAAACTATGTTTTCTAAAAAAATATCTAAGAAAACTATTTTAAATGATATTTTATGTATTTTCAAGGAAAAAGATTCTAAATATGTTTAAAATTTGTTTTCAATGAATTAGTTTAATTTTTCAAGATAATTTTAAATTAAAAAGGTTTGATAAATGTTTTAGGAATTAAAAATTATTTTTAATCACATAAAGGATATTTTACTCAGTAAATTTTGCAAGTGATGTATGAAAATTAATTTCAATATATGATAACATTTTTTAATGTTACATATTCAATAATGGGGATATTAATCCAAAAAATTATTCTTATTATTTTATGGTAGGTTTATTTTTATATATATGAACCCCTTTCTTTTCCAGGGGTTATGTTATGAGGAAATGTTTATAAGTCCTATTTATTATTATATGTTTAGATATGATGAATGATTTCTGTTCTTGTGGAACAGAAATGTATTTTTTTCATTATGTGAGAGGAGGGACCTATATCTCCTTCTAATGTATTGGGTGATGATATTATATCTCATTGGAGAGATAGGATTACAATGGGGATTGATCATGGTTCAGAAAAGATTGGAATGGGAAGTGAATCTGGTTTAGTAATAGACGTTTTCCACCACAATTGTTTTGGGTGTGAATCATGACAACTATTATGGTTTGGGGAGTGATCATATTCCACTATGATAGTCTTGTAAAATATCCTTGACTACTAAGTAATTTTTTTTATTTTATTGTTTGTTTTCTAAAATTCAATGTTTTATGCCAAGTTATGCTTTTTTGATCATTGTTTTATGAATTTTTTAAATTGATTAAATGAATCAACATTTTGATATATAATATTAAGGGTATAATTGTGAAATCTTATGTTAATATACTTATACAATTATTTTTATTTTAGGATTAATTTCTCCCCTGTTGACAATTACTAATCATATGATATCACCCTTATATTATGTTTAATTTCCCATATGAAGGGAAGAAAGGTATTATGTATGACATATAAAAAGGGGTTCTAGTTATGATGAAATTAGCATGAGATGATGTACACGCTCTATGAAAAAGTTGTTTATGCTTCCATGTTTCCAAAGGCACAAAACTAATATGGTCCTTGTGCATGTGTTTTTATATTGTATTAAATATCCCACAAATTGATGTGATGTCTATGTATGTTATTCTTGGGACATTACTGTTGGTATCAAAGAAATGGTTTAGTCATCCTTTAAAAAAAATGATTAGAAAACCATAGTAAGATCCCAAAGGATACGTATAAGTACGGGTTACTATAACAACTCTTATTTTCTTTGTTTGATTTTTATATATTATATGGATTTATTTTCAGATAAGGAATTGATACATTGTGCGATTCCAAGGCTAGATGTGCCTGGGAAAAAAATTTTAAAAAATATTAAGCTTTTTCATAACACAAAAATGAGGTTTTTCTAAAAATGTGTAGTAACTCTTAAATGGGTAACTGGATAAAAAATTTGAGGGTGTCGTTGAGCACAGAATTTCAGCTTTCCCTATTTGTGAATTAAATTTAGTTGGTGCGGGTTTTCTATAGAAAAATCCATAGATAATGTACCCATAAATAAAATAATTTAATAAAAAAATTATTTTGATAAAAAAATTCATTTTATTAAGTATTTTTTAGAAATTCAGGGTTATAATGATAACCTTGGAATTTATCTAGAGGAATAGCCAAAGAACCTCTAGAGAAATAATTTGTGGAGAATGATATATTGATCGAACGATGCACCTCAGATTCTATGAACACTGCCAAAGATGACAATGATGATTTTTTCTTCATCAGCAATCAAACTAAATCAATATATGTTGTTTTGTTTTTATTTGTTTTCCCTATTCATTAATTCTACGAAGAATTTGGAACAATCAAAAAAATATTGGACCATGGATTGATCATTATTGTGTGATGGAAAATTATCTATGGGATTATTGGTAGATTGTTCTTTATTCCTCTTCCTGTATCATTCTATAAAAAATTGATTGAGCCCAACATTAAAATTGGTTGAGGTTCATTCCTCATGGTTTCTGTTTGTGATTTTCTCCCTCTTTTCCTCAAGATCATCATCGTTGGTTCTCAATTGTCAAAGGTTGTCCTTTCTGTGTGGCTCTGAAGGTGATCAGACCTCGGATTGGAGGAAAATTGTTTGCAGAGGTCGTATCATTGTATTTCATGACTCGATGAACCTAGTTCTATTATTTTTTATAATTTATGGAATAATAGGATTATTTGAGGCTTTTGTAAGAGGATGAATTGGTGAAAGGAATATGATGATGCAGGTGGAAGAGCTGTTTTGGCGTGGTGGTGGACACATTAGATTCAGTGGGGCTGAAGGATGCATGGGACACGGTCGTCAACTACTTGGATGGAGTTCCCAGAACCACGACAAAAGTGGTACTGCGGTGGATGTTAGACGCCACATGGGACATGGTCAGGAAGGATGTTTGTGGTAGCCCAGGTGGCTCATGTGCAAGCAGGCTAGGCCTAACAGGCTGGGCAGGTCCTAGGGTGAATGGGGTGGAGCTGCACTATGGTCGAATTTGAGTCATGGCTTCCCAAGATTCCCCAAGAGTTGTAGCCATGACCACGAACGGTCGACCATAATAGTCAACTGCCACAGATGATTGGTCGGTATACAGGGTGTTCGACCACCGTGGTCAGTCAATTGATTGTGCGGTCAGTCTAGATCCCCAGCGACCCCTTTAAACTTTCAAATTGCCATAACTTCTAAATGGGGTGTCCAATCGATTATCCATCTATAGTGATGAGGCCATCAATTTGACATCATCCATTTATGACATGTGGTGAGTTTTTAGTTTGGACCAGTATTGGTTATGATAATTCCCCTTGTACTTTATTCGAGGATTCAGTATGACATTACATCCACATAATAGGATTTTAATTCCCTCAAGATGCTGAGTCCAAGATGTAGTATGGTGTCCCTCTCTGGTACTAGAGTGTTAAACTCTATCACCCTGAGTGGAGTTTTTTGGAATCTATGTCACCAACAAGAGAAGGTTGTTGGTCCTCTATCTAGAGATCTATATTAGTTGTGTCAGTGGTAATCCCCAGTAGGTATGGGAAATATCCTCTACATTGCGGGTTGATCGAGATTGGGTATGTGGTATTCCACAATATTTCTGGGCAGGACCCCTTCTCTATGTGTCATAGTCTTCCTTGACCAATGCATTCTCCTCGGGTACGAACCAAAGAATCTATACCTCTTCGTGAGTGTCTTTCATGATATCATGGCTCGAGGAGCAAGATCTCCAGGAATGAGAATTCTATGAGAAACATCTTGTGGCTGGTAATTGGTTTTGTGTTACCTATACACTTTTTCTCCTGGATTTATTATATATGGATGTTCTTAATATATGTATTATAGGCATATACATGTTTAGAGATGAATTTACTTTGCATTTTGGTTGTTTCTTATGGTATTACCTTATGGTTTTAGGGTGTCATACTGAGTATTTTTATAGTGACACCTACATGAGCTTTTCTCGCACTTGTCGTTTCTTGTGAAGATGGACGAACATTTGTTGGATTCATGTGTAGACCAGGACCAGTATGTTCATCATGAGAACTAATAGTCTAAGGTTTGTTCCCAATTCTTCCTAGATAGTGGTCCCAATACATCTTTTCTTATAGGTTGGACATGTGGTTATAGACTCTCTCTGACATCCTTGTATTGGGCCCTATTTACTTACCCATACTTTCATTGTTGTACTCTAGTTGTGGGATATAGTTGGTTTCATGAACTGTTTACTTAGTGTTTCTATATTTCATCATATGTTCCTTGGAGATGTTTGTGTGTTTATAGGTACATTAGGATAGTGCCTCCCATTTGTGGGATATATCTACTAAGTGCTTGTCACCATCCCCTGTCCTATTAGAGGTGGACTTGGGGTAGTCATGGAATGATCCCCTATAGGACGGGTCATGATAGAGTGGTATTAGAGGAATTCATTTATACTATAACACTTGGAATCTGTGATATTGGTTTTGGGTAATAGTGTTAAGTGTTTCTTATTCTACTTTCAGGCTAGAGAGTCTAGTGTCAGTGCAACAATCTATATACCCAAACACTAAGACTATGATCACCAACTTTTCTTATCAGTACATAAAAAGGATGGTTGCATGGAAAAATAATGGTGCATTCATAATATAGGAATGGTTTTGTTTTAGATGTCTTTCTTGAGTTAAATATATAGATATACTATCTTTAATGCAGAACATCTGGTTTTATTTCATGATTCCTCCAAATATATATCCTGCCAGGATTCCAGTGCATGATCATGAGGATGAACCACTTATTGAAGAGGCATTGATACATGGGAATGTACCAGATATATCACCTCTGGGTGGTTTACCATTTATATCACCACCCCTAGAGAAATATATACTATTTTCACTACCAGATGAGGATACACATAGACCTAGTGCATTGGAAGTGTTTCAGAGGTAGCGGCCACCCAATTTTCAGGGTGAGCTAGAACCCCATAACGCTGGGGATTGGCAACAGGCAGCCACCCCTATTTTACGCCTTGTGAGGATGCCTATTGATCATATGATAGTCCTTGTTGAGAGTCTTATTTTGGGATACACAGGGGGATGGTGGAGCTCAGTATCTCATAAAAATTATGAGATGACTCTCTCCTAGATATAATTCAATCATCTATTCAGAGAGGAGTTCTATCTATCCATGTTATTATTTATGCACATATAAGAGCCTCCGCATATGAAGAATGGTAGTATTACCATAGACGAGTATTTGGTGAAGTTTACTGATCTTTCACTCTAATCATTGTATAGTGTATGAAACCATTTCTTCAGGGCTCAAAATTTAGGCATGGATTACATCGGGACCTTATGGAATTGGTGGTATCCCTTAGCATTACTTCCTAAGATGGGGTACTTGAGTGAGCCCTGTTAGTGGATAGATTTATAGAAGAGAAAACACCAGTAGTGGGAGATAGAAGTGGGAACTATGTAGCTGAGACCTCGACAGTTGGTAAATAATGACAGTTGTTGGGATACAATCCTTTCAATTAATTTAGTAGGTGATCCCATGACTCAGGGTCATTGGTGAAGGGATCTTCGGGTTGATCGAATCATCCAGGGTACAGACAGTGTTACTCATGTGGTAGTCGGGGACATATGAAAGAATATTTCAAGACCCATTGCACAAATAATCAGGAGATAGTCGAGGGACATATGAGGTAGAGGCAGAGACATGATCAGAGTGATCTGTATAGTAGAGAAAATGGAAAAGGAGTATGCATGGAAGAAGGAGGTATTCTAAGGATTGACCTATAACCACCACCACCACCAGGTGGTCCATGCCAGGCTCAGGGACCAGGTGGACATTGACATGGGTAGTAGTAGGAAACATAGTCTTATGACCTTAAGGATACATAGATTATTCAAGTTATAATATTTTTATTTTCAACCCTAGCTATAGTTTTGATAGACACCATTTATAGTAATTCCTTTCCTTGCACAAATATTGTTCGATACTCAGAGATTCTGGTTAAAACAATGACTCAAACTTTATGCTTGGAGAATCCTATTGGAGGGGATTTGTTGATCACACACTGGTGCCAATAGTGTGACCTGACTCTTGGAGATTAGATTTTCGACTGGGATCTCTTATTAGCAGTGTCGAGGACTTATGATTTCATTCTTGGTGTGGATCAGTTATCCACAATTCATTCTTAGACTATCTATTTTAGGTGAAGAGTCCATTGTGTCCAGAGTATGGAACTAGGTTTTCTATTGTTGGTGAAAAGGAAACGCAGGCAGTACAGGATAGACATACACATAGGATAGTTCATCAAATCACTCATTAGTTGGTTAGCCAGACCCTTAGTGTGGGGGATGATATGAGTCCTCAGTTTCCTACAGTGGTGGTGGTGGTGGTGGGGGGGGGGGTATGTGGAAATCTATCATGACGATTTTCATTGTTTTCCTCCCGGTATAGATATAGACTTATGAATTGTTCTATACCCCATGATGACACTGATATCTACACTTGAGTATCATTTTTCTACCATATAGATTTATAAGCTGAGGGTATAGTTTGAGGATTTGTAGAGGAAGTGAATCATGATACCAAGTGTATCACCCTGGGAAGCCCCAATTTTGTTTTCTGTGAAGCCAGACGAGAGCATGAGGTTATGTGTGGATTTTTGGTTCTTAAACCATGTGACTAGGAATAATATGTATCCACTACCAAGGATTGATGACTTATTTGATAATTTTAAAGGGAAAGGTGGTTCTCAAATATTGACCTCATATTTGGCTATTAAAATCTATGAGTAAATGATAAGAATATACCGAATACGGCCTTCATACATCATTACAACCACTATAAGTACTTTTTGATGAAGTTTGGCATGAAGAACACACCAACAGTATTCATGGGACTCATGAACCTAATCTTTCATCCTTATATAGAAATTTTTTTGGTTGTCCTAATTAACGACATCCTAGTTTAATCTACATTAGAGGAGGAGCTTAAAAGACACTTTAGGATGGTTCTAGATACACTTAGAGATCACAAACATTATTGGAAGCGCTCAAAATTTCAGTTTTGGATTTTATATGTCTATTTTATATGACACATCATTTCAGATTTTGGAGTTTTAGTGGATCCTGCGACGATTGAGGCACTTCTTTCCCGGGAGCCACCAAAGAGTTTTACCGAGTTGTGGAGTTTCCTTACATCGGAAAGGTACTGTCGGAGGTTTGTACCCAACTTCTCTAGGGTGGAAGTATCCTTGACAACTTTGACCTGAAAGGGGAAACCGTTCATCTGGATAGAAAAGATCCAGGATAGTTTTTAGAAGTTGAGGCAGAAATTGAGGAGATCTCCAATATTGAGATTGAGATAGGAGGATTCCGAGTATGTAGTGTTCTATGATTCATTATGAACCGCACATGGTTGGGTCCTGATTTAGAGTCAAGATGTTATTTCCTATATTTCACATCGATCAGTTTAGACCACATGATCAGAACTACATGACCCATGACCTTGAGTTAGTATTTGTAGTCTTCGCATTGAATATGTGGCAACACTACCTGATGGGAATGCCTTTTATCATGTAATCCTATCATAAGAGTATTAAGTATATCATCTCTAAAGATGATATGAAATTGAGATAGAGGCAGTCACTAGAGTTCCTCCCAGACTATGAATTTAAAATTTTCTACACTCATGGGAAGGAGAATGTGGTGGACTGTTCTCTCCACTAGAGATCCATTTCATAGTTGTTGAATGAGGTGTCAAAGCAATTAGCCTTATTGAAGATATCTATTGTGGATGAAGATGACATATCATACCTCCAGTTGATGGTTGTCACCCCTTCAATCTTATAGCAATCCAAGGAGGAACATATTTGGAATATCAACTAAGAGACCATAAATGATAAGATTTCCATAGGTAATGATCCAAATGTATATTTAAAAGGTGGGAATTATGCCATTATTTTTAGGTTACATATAGTAATACCAGTGGAATTATGGGAGGAGGTTCTGAGGGATTTTCATACACCCCCTTCATTAGTACATCTAGGTGTTGAAAAGATGTACCAGGACATCTGACATCAGTCTTGGTGGCCATGAATGAATATGGGAGTTGTATAGTTTGTCTCTCAGTGGATTACGTGTCCGCAAGTGAAGTTAAGAACCAGGTTCTAGTGGGTTTATCTCAATCTCTTAAGGTTCCAGACTAGATGTGGGATGAGATATTGATGGACTTTGAGATATTTTTACCATGTTTTTCTAGGGGAAAAGATGAAATCTTGTTGATCATTGACCAACTCAAAAATTCATCCCACTTTCTTGCCATCCGAGAGCAGAGTTTAGTAGAGAGATTGGGAAGTCTCTAAATGTTAATGATAGTTCCACTCAATGGAGTTCCATTGATGATATTTTTAGATCATGGTACTCACTTTTCATCCCAATTATGGAAGGGATTGCAAGAGGAATTTGGAACCCAGTTATGCTTGAGCATAACATTCCCACCATAGACAGATGGCTAGACTGAGCGGGCCATTAAGATTCTGGAGGACATTTTTTTGTCATTTCATGTAAGTCTTTGAAAGTAGTTGGGAGGATAACCTTAAACTGGTGGGGTTTTATACAAGAACAACTATCACTGAACCATTGGTATTTCCCCATTCAAGGCCTTGTATGGGAGACCCTGTAGGACACCCCTTTACTTGGGAGTCCTTGGAGAGTCAGCACTCATGGACCCAGAATTGGTGAAAACTACTATAGAGAAGGTGAAAATAATCAAGGTGTATATGAAGACTACATAAATACATCATAAGTCTTATGATGACCGGAAAAAAGGCCTTTGGAGTTCGGGGAGGGAGATCGTGTGTTATTTTAGGTTTCACCTCAAAAGGGATAATAGAGATTTGTTCAGGGAGGCAAGCTATCTCTGAACATTATACTCCCTTTCTAGATATGAAGTAATGTTGTAGAGGTTTCATGATTATTAAATCTACCTATATATTTGGAGAAGGTATATGAAATATTTCATGTGTTGTAGTTGAGGAGGTACATGCATGACCCAGGCACGTCATCGACATGGGAAAGTAGGACTTTGAGGATGGAGTGACTTTTTATGAGTAAGTAGCAGAGATTGAGTATCGGAAGGAGGGGATAGTTATTGGGAATGTGATTATATTATTTCATTTCAGGTGGTATCACAATAATCTCCAATAGTGCACATGGTATTGGGAGGCTTATATTCGTTCTCAGTACCCTCGTCTGTTTGAGTAGCTCTTGCTTCGACTTTGGGGGACGTAAAGCCCCTACATGGGGAGAGTGTAACATCTCATATTTTCCACATATTATTATTAGATATTATATGGATTGATTTATAGATATGTTGGTGAGATGGAATGAGATTCTGAGACTCAGTTTTCCCAGAAAAAATGTATGAAAAATATTAAACTTTTTAATAGCACACTCATCCGAGTTTCCAGAAAAAGTCGAATATCTCTTAAATAGGTTCCCAGATCAGAAATCTTAGGGAAAACATGAGCTTAGAATTGTAGATTTACAATTGATTTAACTTAATATTAGTCATAATGGGTCTTCTATAGAAAAATTCATAGAGTAATTAACCATAAATAAATTAATTTAAAAAAAGAAATTAATTTGATAGTGTGAATTTATTTTATGAATGATTTTTCATAAAATTAGGGTTAGAATCATAATCCTAGAATTTTTCATGAGGTGTGTAGAAAGAACCTCTGGATAATATATTGGTGGATGATGTTGGATTTATTTAATGCCGCACCTAAAATTTGAAAAACCTATCAAACAACTACAATAATGCTTTGTTCATCATTAGGGATCAAAACAAATCGAGGTAGTCAATGTTGTATTAAGTTGATTTCACCATTAATTAATTATATGATTAATTTGAAAAAATAAATAAATATATTGGCATGTGGATCCACCATTTTTTAGGATGGGATATTATCTACAAGATTATCTAAATATATATATTTATTCTTCATTATTTATCATTTTAATAGAAAAAAATGAGGCTGACATCAACAAATTCCTAGGTTTGTTCCTTAGGGTTTCTCATTGTATATTTATCCCTATATTCTTCACTTTATTAATTATTGGATCCCAGTTGTCATGGATTGACCTTTCCAGGTTGATCTGAATGAAATCGGACCCTCAAATTGGAGGAAAATTGACCAAAGACGCTGGATCTGTGTATATTATGATATAGGTAACCTAGATATACGACAATTTCAAATTCTAAGAATCAGAGAAGGATTTTTGGCTTAGGGAAGAGGAAAAATTAGTGTCCAGTGCAGGAAGATTCACTCTATAGCATGGTGAAATCGACAGAAGTGTCCAAGGTTGCGGGCGGTGGAGTCATGTGGGCACACCTGAGGCAGTGTGGGGTACTGATGATGGCCACATGGTCAGAGGTCAAGGAATAGTAGTGGATATGAAACTGCGACAAACATGAGATCCCCCATGGGATGCAGCCAGGTGGGCTGCATATAGAATCTCATGCTGGCTATGTTCAACAGCCTAGGAAGCTCGGGTGCTAGTGGGAAGGTTCGAGCTACATGGGATGAGTGTTTTGGGCCTTGTATACTGGGGGAGTGGGATCAGGTTAGACCCAGGTCAACCTGGGGTGGTAGGGTAGGAGTTGCACCATGGTTGACCATGATGCACAACAAGTCTAACTACCACAAGCATAACAACCCATGCGTCCAAAACTGCAAATGGTCGACCGTCACAGTCGACTGCCATGGTTGGTCTATGACAGCTAGTATGTGGAGAAGTTGGCCACCACGGTCGGTGGACCAACATTTCAGTCGATCCATAGGCCTAATAACACACTATGAAACATTAAACAACCATACCCTATAAACAAATCATCTAATATATGGGGTTTCTACTCCACTGATACATTTAAGTTGAGGAGATCCTTTTGAGACAGGTGGTGGGTTTTCAGTTTGGACCTATGAAGGTTTAGAGTGTTCCCTTCATCCTTTACATAAGGGTTCAATATAACATTACATCCATATCACTAAATTGTAATCCTCCATACTGGATAATTATTAGATAGAGTATGGTATCCCTCCAGGGGACTAAATTGAGATCCTATATAACCCCCTAGTAGAGTTTTGTGAAATTGACGTAACCACCGAGAGAAAGGCGTTGGTCATCCATTTATCAGACCTCATCAGTAGGGTCAATGGTATTCTTTAGTGTGTCTAGGATAGATCCTCTAGGTTGTGGGTTGATCCAGATTGGAAAGATGGTATTACCTTGTGTATCTGGGATGAATCTCTCCTCTTTGAATCATATACTTCCTTGACCAATACATTCTCATGGGGGAGGGGGCCAAATGAGCTTGACCTTTTCGTGAGTGTCTCTGTTTTTATCATGGATCGAGGAGTTAGTTCTCCATGAATTATTATAATTTGAGTAGAATCTGGGGGATGAAAATTTTTTGTATCTTACATATAGATTTTGTGTCTTGGATTGAGTATATATGGTTGTTCTTGTTATATGTTTTGGGGACATATACCTATATAGAGCCGACTGCACTTTCCTTTCTACTATTTATTTATAGTATTCCTTTGTGGTTTTATGTTGTCTTACTAAGTATTCTTTTACTCAGTCGTACAAGGGATTTTTCTGCACATGTTAGGTCTGGTGTAGTTGATTGACCTATCAATGGTGTCCTAGGAATACCAGGACCAGGTGGGATTTTGAAGACTAGATAGACCGAGGTGTGTTCCTATGGCTACTCAAATAGCTACCCTATTACCTCTTTTCTTTTAGGTAGGCCTTATGGTCATAAAATCATTTGGTGGGCTTGTATTTGGCCATGTTTACATTCCGGTAGTTTCACTCTTGAACTCTGGCTGTGGGATATAGTGCTTTTCATTCATTTTTTATGTAGTGTCATTACATTTCATCTTGTTTGGGTTTGATATATATGTGTGCGTGTTAATGTACTTCAGGATAATGCCTCTTGTTTGTGGGATATTCCTACTTTGTTTTAGTCACCATCCCCTTGCCTATTAGAGGTAGTCTTAGGGAAGTCACAGCATGAGCCCCGCTAGGATGGGTCATGATAGTTAAAATCAAAGAACATTGTTAATGATCATGAATAACTGAGTATTAAACCTAAGGTATCATTGATTGATATTTTATAGGTAATTACCCATTATTATGTTTTTTTTCATGTATGATTATTGCCTCTCAAACTATTCCTTCTAGTATTTAGAAAGTTTTGGTAACTAGGATGATTCATGTTAATGGTGAATTTGATGTACAATGAAATGATCTTCCTTGTGAGATAAAAAATTAAATGTGATTTTGAAGGAAAACGTATTATTATTCCTAATTATAAATTTCATAATAAAATCAATAATATCTTCATGGTGGAGTTTCCTAAACTATATAACAAGAGAAATATGGAGTTTCATGGTAACCAAATAGGAATGAATGTTCAATTTTCCAAATGTAAATCACGTTGGAAGAGGCATCAATGATAATGTTTCAAATAAAATATAAAGAAAATTGAGTGTGAAAAAGAAGTAAAAAAAGAAATTAGTTTCAAAGGAAAATGGTTGGTTAATGCAAAGAACAAGGATATTGGTATTCCTAAGGCACTACTGGCCATTAAATGTTTTAAATTTGGAATGTGTGGGAATTATTCAAATAAATTCTTTAGGGGGATAGATCATGAAGAGAATAGAAAGGTTGTATGAGTAATGGAAATATTTCATATGAGGAAGAAAATACGAATTACATATGATATGGAAGAAGTGTCAGGGAATAAAATGATGAATCCTTGTTAATGTTACAAGAAGGGAGTGGAATGAGACATTGTTTATGTATTAAAAATTAATAATAATGTTAGAGAAGTAATTTTATTGTATAATAGAATAATTAATCATCTAAATATTATTCCACTATAATTTTTACTTATGTATTTGAAATTATATGTTGAAAGGTACTGGTAACCATGAATTTTTATTGAGGTGGTAATATTATATTTTTGGAGAACACATGATTAAAGGAATTATAATCCATAATATATGCATAATGAGATGTATGATGGGGATAAGATAAATGTAATAATATTGATGTCCTTGAAAAAAAATAGTAATATTCTGAAATGGTTGTTTGTGGATTGAGTTAATTGATGTTTCTAATTTGTAGTATGATGAAAGACTTAATATTTTAAAGCATGCATGTTTTCAAAAATATTTTTTGTTAATTCAGGATTATTACCATGTTTCAAGGGAATACATGATGATTGTATTCACATGATTGGTGTAGTAAAATCTAGAGTTGCGTCATGTTGTTTGGAGGAATAAGGATAATTTTATTTTGTAAATTTAGTAGCCTTATTTATAATGTTTTGTATTTTTATCTTTCGTATGGTTCATAAGGGTCACTGTTTATGAAATTGTCTATGTTAAAATTTGGATTGGGTTTTTGATATTAATGTTATATATAACCATGTGAAGATTTATTTGTATTTGAAAACATGTACCAACAATTAGTTTTGATTAAACCTAGAGAAATGATTAATGGCTTATCAACCAACATATTATTATCCACAAGTTCTTCTGGTATAACAATTTCAAACTCATTCGTTCAAGTAAGAGATGAAGAAGAAATTGAACAAGGAATAACCAATGGATGTGAGTGTGCCTAAAAAATTTAATTAAATTGAGTAATTATATATTCTAGTAAAAATTATTCATCTTTAATAAAAGTATCATGGAACAAAAATGTCACCCAAGTACCATTAATTACAATGAATCAAATGGTCCCTTAGTTTTTCATAGATTTATCATTTTGTTATAGTTTGCTTTATAATGACCATGTTCTCTATCACTCTCCATCAAAACATGATAGTTTTAATTCTATTCAAAGTCCATGTTTTCACTTTCATCTAACTTTATTAGAATCAAAATCCTAGTTATGTGGCGATCTTAACCTATTACTTTCCCTATTTTATATGTTTTTTTAATTACTGGTATAACAATGTTAGCTTCCCACAAATAAATTTTCAAGCAACCAACATTGATAAATTTTCAAGCAACCACCATTGATTTTATATGTGAAATTACAAATTACAAGGATGATACTATTTTGAATTCATGATCATATCATAATGGTATCTTATAGATTAGAACTTCTAAAAAATCTCTCTCAAGTTCATGATGTTTTCCATGTATATATTATGAGTAAGTATATTCTTATCCTTCACATATAATAAACATAGATGTCATACCACTAGAGAAATATATTTATTATTAAGATAAATCAGAATAAATTTTGGATAATAGGGATACAGTTCTATAAAAAATATCAATAACATGATTAATGTTTTATGGAGAACCACCAGTTCAAAAAAGCATCATGAGAACATGAGGATATGATGATGTAGAAGTATCCACATTTTTTTATTAGAATGAATAATTTCAGGGGAAAACTCATTTTAAGGGGGGTAGAATGTAGCACCCTAATTTTGATACACCTTATTTTTTTAAAATAAATTAAATTTTATTTGTGTATTGTCTCATAAATGACACCAAGTTAATATTGTTCTACACACAACACCAACCTAGCTTTCATTTTAGGAAGCACTGAATTACTAAAAAAATAAAATAATTATTCTAATTGTTTAAAAAAATAAAATTATAATCTATCCATTAAATTAGAAGGAATAAAAATTAATAAACACATAATAAAAATTATATATTCAATCGAATTTTTCAACATTCGTAAAACATATTTTATAGGAATAATATAATAAGAATTCCAATATTACACATAAAAAAGCTATATTTTTAAAGGAAAATTAGTCACCTTTTAATGGTGCACATCTCCCCCAAACCCAACCTCTCCCAGACTGCAAACCATAGAATGTTCCCCCCCACTGATGTTTGGGAATCCCTCAAGCCCTCCAATCCTAAGCCCCCCGATCCCTCATTGGCACTGTGGTCACAACCCCCCAACCTGTCAACCCTTCCCTCACCCTCACCAAATCTGCCACATAAGCTCGAGCCCTCTATGTACCGTGGGTTTTCACCTTCATTGGATCCCACTATAGAGCTATAGTCAACCCTGATCCCACTAATCCTTCACCCTAGTGGTTTGTGTCATCCACTAGATAACATGGACTATAGTATAGAGGCTCTCCAATATCCTACTTTAGCTAGCCTTATATGAGTCCCCCATAAAACAAATCACATAATAAGCCTTCCAATTTCAATTGGTCATGTTGAAAATATACTAATATGTCCAATATGGTACGGTATCCACTATTTTCTCATTTATCCATTTCTATTTTTATTGAATCTCTTCAATGTTAACCATAGATTCAATGATGCATTTGATTTTTCACTGTATTTTATTTTGGAAAACTATGGATACAAAACATCATGTAACAATTCAAGGTCGAATGATAATCATTCTTTTTCATAAGAAAATTTTAATCTCAAAAAACAACATTAAAAAATGTGGTGCCAATGAGCTCAATTTTTACAACCAGCAAAATGTGGTTAATTTTTAAAAAACAAGTGATTTTTCCGAAAAATAGAAATTTTAATGAAGATACTTCATAAAATATTTTATTAAATAATTATTTATATATAAATCCTTTCAAAAATCATTTTTTTTCTACATTTCTAACAATCACGAAACTAAAAATTCACTATAGTGATTTCTAGTAACACAAGCATTTTGAAGACTCATTTTCTCACAAAACATGATCCTTTAGACCATTAATTTTATATGTGAAATTCATGGATCATTTGATATAATTATACTATACCATATATAAAATATTTTATTCCATTAAAACTATAATGATTATCCATTTATTCTCATAGGAATTTTTAAATTCATTATTATACTCTAAGAATCATCATAAAGGAACACCCTTTCTCTCATCATAGTTACTCATTCTACCTAAGTCATCACCATTCTCATATGTTATATTCATTATCCCTATATTACTAATATTTTTACATTATTTTTATATTCCAATCATTACTTATAAAATATAATCTTGTATTAGCAACAAATTGTATTTACCATAATGGTATAAGAAAGAAGAAACCCAAGGCACTTAAATGTATTTTCATGTCAATGGATCCTCAATATCCTCCTTTGTATATGTAATGAATACCACTATTCTAATACCAAAAATTATATCAGTAACATCATTTAAATATATTATATATATATATATTGTTAAAAAACAACACTTTAATTTTCTTTGCCTTTATTTTTTAGTTTTGTTTTGAATGTGTCTGAATGATCCACTAAATAATGATGGGATAAGTGCTAGTGGGACTACACTAATAATGAGATAAGAATCACTATTTATGTCACCTATAGTATCAGATCGTTGGGGGTTTTAGGTTGGAATACCCCCCAGATGTGGTTCTGGGGGAGAAAGGGATTTTGACCAAATTTTGAAGGCACTATCAGTAGTTTTCTTATGATGTAGAATGTGTATTATAGAATTTTTTTACTTTCTCATCATAGGAATTGCAGTTTTCTGGAAATTTTCAACTTGGGAACTATGTAAATGTTGAACATGGTGGAGTTCAATAAATTTGGATGTTCTGTTTTCCATACCATTTCATTTGTTTATAAACTCCACTTCGAACTATGTTTTTTTATAGTGGGTGTGTCACTAAAAATATTCTCTAAAATATAGTGATATTGTATTTTCTCCTCATAGGTATATGTATTATTATCTGATAATATAAATATTTCTATTATTTTTTTTCTGTTTCTAATTTATTATTACCTTTTTTACTCTTATTCTAGGTTCATTTATTATTGGTAATCACTATAATTTTTAAATAAATATATATCATATCTTGAGTTAAGAAGATAGAATTAAGTATTATTGAGTGGAATGATGGATACTAAAGAAGTAAAGACAAAGACTGACCATTTTTATGGATCTCACATTAGATTATAGATAATATATATTAAATATTATCTTTAGTATAAAAATATTCTCTGGTCACAACTGTGTGATAAAGTAACTGTAATAGAAAAGTCTTACTAAAAGTTACTAGATCAATTGATTTGGGGAATTTTTCATCTTTGAATGCTAGAGAATTCGGTCTTTAACATTAAAGAGTAGATGAAAATGGTTGGGTTGATGAAATAACTCATGAATATATGATAATCCATTTATATAAAATAATGTGCACTTAATGCGATTATTATTTAGTCTGATGATTATTTGTGACATCCCGACTCAGATACCACTAAACTGGTTCCCCAACCTAGTTCCCCACATGAAATTTTGATCTCCTCCTTTAAAATAGATTAAAAAATAGTATTAATGGTCTAATGTGGTACTATTAAGTTACTATTACCACATACCATGGTTCACAACAATAATGTAAAAACTAATAATCAAACACTTCGTAGTATATGGATAGAACACATCATGAAATCATGCAATAATATAAAATAAAATGTAGTAATGGTCCAAACAAACATACAATACATAAAGCCAACAACCCATTTGTCTAGTTACCCACACATAGAGAATAAATAAATCCATTAAAAATGGCTCTATTAAATCTTAAAATTGAACCTCATCAAATCTAATGACACCATCTGATGTATCATGTCTAATCATGAAAAAATCAACATGAACCTAATCATAGAACCAACGACTACAACAAATATATTACTGTTTATCCAGAACCAATGTGAATTAGTAGCCCATGTATATATTTCATATTTCTCTCATGGTTCAATATTTATATCCATGTAGTGGATTACCACCTAAAGGGATGATCATTATTCTTTAGTTATATTATTCCAATAGGTTTTTAAATTTTTTGATGGATTTTATAATTTCAATTAACTATTTAAATAGGTGTTCAACAAAATTTTTCCCTCTAAAATGTTTTTCAGTTTTGTTATAATTTTTTTTATGAAATCTCAATTGACAGTTTATGAAAAATGATTTATAAATGTGTGAGACCCTCTTGAACATCGAGTGACAATAGATACTTTCAAGGGGACTTGTAATCCCATGAGGGGATAATTTTTATTGATTCATATTTTTGTTTTTCTTAATTACCATATGATTTTTATCTTTCTTTTATTTTAAATAATTCAATCATGTATTGATATCATTTTTTTAACTTTGACTTTTTTAGTACATAAATGAATTTTATTATAACTACCTGGGTTGTGTGTTTTATTCACTTCCATTTATCTTTTTTCCTGCATAGTAATACTTATATGTTTTATTGTTTTTTATAATATATAAGAAAATTATGATATATATTTATAAAATCAGGATCACATTATCGAGGAACACACCTCAGTATGCATAATAATTGGTGGTGTGTTTAGACTTTTGGATTTCCAATCAATCCATTTATCGGATAATAATATTTTCATGACCTAAATGTTAATTTATAATTTGGTTATAGAGAGATGAAGTTTATGAACACTTGATATTGAAGAAATTACATGCTCCATATTTGTGTAGGATTCAGTATGGATAATTGAACATTATAGAATGTTGGAAAACTCATGTCAATTGAAAGGATGATATTCAAACTTCAGCAAGAATGGACAATGAAATGAAAAACCTTATAAATGATGCATTTGTTGTTACAAGACAACAACATGAACATTAAAACATATCAGAACTAAAAGATGAGTGTTCTATAAATAGAAACATGAAAAGTGATGTTTTTGGGACTATAGAACAACTAGATCAAGATTGTAACGTATCATTGAATCATACTCTAGATTATGGGGAGACTAATCTAAGAGTAGAATTCACTAAGTGGAAAATTTCATTTCATGGCTTTGTTGATGATGGAAGTCAAGAGATATATAGTGGATTTTTGAAATATTCACAATAATATTTTATAATAAATTTGTACCATATAAAATTCCTGTGTGAAATTAAAAATATGGGGATTTACAAGATATTTGAATTGTTGAGTGATGCATTTACTAAAGCTATGATATCTGAGTATTATTATGATTTGAAAAAGTTGTTAACAATATTGGTATGAATTATAATAAATACATTATTTCCCTAATGATTGTATTCTTCATGTGGGAGAGGATTAATATAGGAAGGATGGAAGAAAATTTTCTTCTAGATGGCGGTCAATGGGTGATGTTGCAAGTCTGAATCAATAAAATACTAGGAATAAGAAGAAAATGAACACCCCAACAAAGTTTTTTCAAAAAATTCCATTAAATCCTTGATTGAAATGATTATCCATGTCATAAAAACCACATATAACATGTAGTGTCATTCTATATGTATTATTTTACTTCCATTTAGCTAGTTGGAAAAATACATGGGTTTGCCTTGTCCCATTTTAACTTTTATTTTGAGCTCAAATGACTACCTCAAAGTAAAAAATGTTCATTATTGTGTCATCTAAAGTTTTTTAATGCATCTCATATATTTCGATTGAACAAGTAAAAATTAAATGGTTCAATTGATCATATACCACCTCTAAATTTTTTGATAGGTTTTGAAATATTGGTACAAGTTGGAAATGTTAAAAAATAATTTGGAAAGGTAGATAATTTGATTTATTTTGTGAAATGGGTTTGAAGTGCATCATTAAGTGAAATTGGAAGGCTATAATGGAAAAAAAATTACATTCTTCACACATTTGTATTGGGAATTTAATATTTTGTGACATAATTTTGAAGTTATTCATATTGAGAATAATTTCTGTGACAATTTGATCTTCACATTTCTTAATGAGTAAGGAAAATCGAAGGACCACCTCAATTAATAGAAGTACTCGAAAAAATGAATATAAACTATGATCTATGTGAAGATGAGAATTGTAAAGACTCTAAAAATTCCGTTTATTTTTTTTTAAAATTATTTGAGGTTTTTATGAGTTTGCTAAATTTGACGGTGCATGATTCCGAGGCCTGGGGTGCTTTGAATGAATTTATGAACTTTTTTAAGGTACATTCAGTAAACGCTTGGGTGGAGTTTTCTATCTTTTTAACTGGTTCTTAGATTAAAAATCCAAAGGAACCATTGAGTCTGGAATCCTGGGATTCATCTAGAAACGACTTAACTTAGGCCGGAGAGGGACGAGTGGAAAATGTAATTTTTGGACCTTTTGAAAAAAATAAGAAAATAATTTAAAGGAATTATTTTATTATTTTCTCTCCACTATGTGGCGGACGACAACGCTGTGGGGAAGCGATGATGTGGTGTTGGGGAAATTTAATGAAGCACATGGATGAACTGTATTCCAAAACATAACAATGAATTTAATGGTGCAAAACAGTGACGTTGTTTCATAAATGAAACATCATAATAATGCGACGTCACGTCATTATGGAAACGTTGCAGCGTGGTTCTATAAATAGTTTGATGTAATGGAAAAAATAAGGTGATGGATTTGGGGGATTCTTGGGAAAATATCTGACACACTTCCACCCTAGTGATGAATGACGAATGACGAAGAACGCCTTTTAAAGGTTGGAACTGAGAAGCACCATTGATTTTATAAACCCTCATGGACGAATGTGCAACAATGAATGTTAAAAAGGTAGGGGATTATGTGATTTGATGTTCCCTCTCTACATGTTCTTTAAAAATATAACGAACGTGGACCAAATGACTAATAGGTTGATCCGCGTCCCATATGATCATGCAGATGGTTGTTGTAGGATCTTAAACTCAAGGATTATTATTCTTTTTGTTATTATTAATTTTCATCATATTTAAAAAGCTAACATGAAAGGTGTAGGCCAAAACTACAAAGGCTCAGACCCTCTGCTAAACTTTTCATTGTAGGTTCTTTGTGATGGAGCAATGAACGCGACGATAAGGTGTTTGATGGTTGAAAAATGATGGTGGCTACACTGTGGCCCGTGGAAAAAACTGATGACGTGCCATGCCAGCGGCGACCGGTAGTTGCTGGAGGAGACCCGTGGAAACTGGCAGCGAGCGGTGGAAGGAAGAGCGCTGTCGCACATCACAGAGGCCAAAGGCAGCCAGCCTGAGCCGACCGCGTGGGAGATGGGCGGCGCCCGCTGGCACCACCGGCAACAGAAGTTGTGGCTAGTGGGCCGCGATAGTAGGGGGCGTCGTGGACCCCGTGTCACATAGCATCACGCTGGACGAAACTATGCTCTATCCGTGAGGATAGCTAGGTGAAGTGGTCTGGATTCATAAGGACTAAGCCAGACCCATTACTCGGGCCCACAAACCAGTCGAGCAGACCCCGATGGCCAGTCCCAGTGGAACTGGGCCGACCCTTAATGGGATAGACCCGGGGGGTCATCTAGACCCCGTGACCTATTGCGTTAGGCCAGCTTGACCGATTCGGACCGGGCCTAGACCCATCCAGCACCCGAATAAAGAAAATCTTTTAACAGACGAACATGGTGTCTTTTTGACACACCATCAGTGGTGTTTGGACCCATTTTGGGAAGTGGTCCCTTGGGCATATTCCGGTAGGCCTGACCTAGATGAGCCAGACCGAGGTGCGGTCACCCCCATTTCACGGAATGGGGTGCAACTAACAGACCAGATGTCTGATCGATGCATCATCTGTGGCATAAGGTCTCTTGTGAAAATGCGGTCCATCGGAGATAATATATGTGAGTTTTGATGGAGTTTGACGTGCGACCTTGGTTGGATCATTCGTGAATCCAACCAGGACCATTTTAGAAAAGTTAGCAAATCTCACAGACCGGGCATCTAATAGACGTGTCGTTTGTCACGTTGGGACCCATATGATGGGGCAATTCCTTGGGTATAAATTTTGTGGGACTTTGTACTGATTGAAAAATGAATAATGGATTGATGTGCAGAGTCTTATGGAGATTAGGGTGCTCCATGTGGGAATCAAGTGGTTGGTTGTGACATGAAGAAGAAGAATATCCACCAATACGGGTCTGCATCAAAATCTATAGAGTGGGATGATCTAGCTATATGAATTATTATATCTACCTCTTTATTAGTGACTAAGGCTAGTCAGTACCAGTGACCAATTCTTGTTAGCACCAACGACCAATACAGGTCAGTACCAGCAACCCATATAGGTCAGCATCAACCGACCAATTGGGATCAACACCAGCGACCAATATGGGTCAACATCTAGTGACCAATATGGGTCATCATACAGTGACCTATACGGGACATTAGTGGAGTTAATATGGATAGGATGATCTTGTTGTACAACTAGTCATCCCTATCCTAGTAACCTTAAAGTTACGTCATTAGAGCAAGCTAACTCTTCTGTTGTGTGCTTCATGATTTATATCATGCTTGTGATATTACCTTCATGGTATTTCTTGTGATTTCTTCCTTTGTGGAATACTGAGAGACCGTAAGGGGTCTCGGGGTCCCCTACGGAGTAGTTATACTCACCCCTACATGGGCCCCACCCACACATGTGTGTCTGTTGCATACTATTAACACTATGAAGCAGACATTGGAGGTTCGGGACTTGGTGGATCTTGGTGTTATAGGAGTTGTCGAGATCCTCTTCTACAACATGAGACTTATAGCTTCTACCCTCCAGGTAAGGTCCAGGGAAGATGTGATAGCTATTTAATTTCTTTCAGTTAATAGGTCTTTTATTCCGGCCCACTGTTTTCAGTTTACAGTTGTACTTGTGGTTGTACTTATGGTTGTACTTTACTCTTGTGGTTGTACTTTACTCTCATGGTTGTAACTTACTTTTGTAGGTTTTTTACATCATTTTTCCCTTTTTAGTGTGTATAGATCTCTAAGTTAATTCTTTCCTTGTTCGAGAAAATCCTTCAGGTGCCAGTCACCAACCCCTTGCCTATTAAAGGCGGGCTTTGGATAGTCATGCCCGTTTCCCATGGGATGGGTCGTGACATGAATGGAAAGTCTGCTCTTGAAAATTTTACAATTAAAAATAGGGATAAAGAGATATTCATTTGAATTTGAAAACATGTGAAGGTATCTAATGGGTATTCATGTAACATATGAAGGTGTGTTAACCTAAGGAATCACATGATAGATGGATTGACAATTTATGATTCACATATTTTTTTTATAGTATTCACTACCATTGGAAATGCATACATTTTTAGCAAAAAAGGATACTATTTTTGTACTACAATGTTTCAAATTCTTCAAAATACTATGGGAGAAAACAGTATAACCATTTGTTCTTGAAAACGTTTAGAAGAGATTTTTATTGTTGCTTTGTGAAATAGAGACGATCTTTTCTCCATCATTTTTAATTTTCATATTGGATTTAACTGTGTGTTTGGTTGAGGAAGCTAAATTTGGAGGCCTCGTACATTATCGATTTATTTTTACTATTGAGAGGTACATTATTTATATGTATTTCATTTTAAGTATGAAATTATTTCCACTTAGTTAAATACACAATTATGTTTTATTTATTTTATTTCATAGATATTTTGGTCATTTGAAATCTTATGTGAAAAATAATTCTCAACCAGCATGATGTATTTCTGAAGGATATTTGGTAGAGGAGTGTCTAAAATTTTGTTTTAGATAGTTTAATAATATTATGAACAGATTCAATTGAGTTAAACATATTGATGACATATCAACTCAATCTCAACTATATGGGAATTGAAAAAAATTTCTTGCTATTGGTCAATCAGTTGGGAGGATACCAAATGTTAAATTGATAGAAATGGAATTATTAAATACATAATAATATTATATATTGAATAGTAAAATTTAATATTCATTTACTGAAGAAATTGGGATACAAATAAAAAGAAAATTGAGAAGCTGATCACAAAATGAGGGTGATATATCAAAATTTTTTAATAAAGAACTTGTATAATGGTTTACACATCATGTGAATTTATAAATATTGCAACAAAAAGGATATTAGGATAACACATATATTTTTTAAATCTAAAAAATTATATTGATTCTTTAAGATGATGAATACTGATACTTGAGAAGAGTTATCAGAAGATTTGATGTTTCTGGCTCGAGGACCTCAAAAATATACTAGAAAGTTTGATGCTTCCAATTTCCATCATTTTACTATTCATATAGTCGATCAAAAAGGGGGTTTGAAAACATTAAACAGTTTTATATTTTTATTTTTTGAAGTGAGATACATTGTAAAGTCGAATGATATTATCGAATTAATCTACCATGAGA
This sequence comes from Viscum album, assembly GCA_963277665.1. Taxonomy (NCBI): domain Eukaryota; kingdom Viridiplantae; phylum Streptophyta; class Magnoliopsida; order Santalales; family Viscaceae; genus Viscum; species Viscum album. The sequence continues at coordinate 1,302,178,453 of OY728121.1, forward strand.
ATTTTTTAGATTTTTATTCAATTGAAATTTGGTTGATATTACCAAGAGTGTTTAAAGAGATTCCTAGAAATATATTTCTATGAACTTGTCCTTCTTAATGGATGTTAGTGACTATGAATTACATGATCCATAGGACTTATCATCATAAGTGAAAATGGTATAGTATGCAGAAGATATCATGGATCAAGGGTCGAGTGTAGTTCTTCACATAAAATAAATATAAATGAATGATAAGAGATATTAAGTGGAAGATTTTACCTCTATTATTGAATCACATCAACAAGAAGAAGTGAAATTATATGTCCATCATGAAATTTATAATATTAGTATTTCAATGGTTCATGATGTAGATGAAGTAATTATGGGGAAGGAAAATTAAATTATTGAATAATAAAATGATCGCATGTTCAGTCATCCATTCATTTATGAACCACTTATGCTATTTGTGCAATCATTAATTATCCTAGCTATGTACATTTTTTTGTCCGTACTGTGCATCTATTATCCTTTATAATTTTTTTCTAATTAATATTTTTTGAAATATATGTTTAGAAGATAATTTTATTTTAATAAATAAAAATAGTTCCAAAGAAGAAGCGTTTTACTGATCCTAGTTTACTTTTTGTCAATGTTCCCATGACCGCACCGACATATGATGATCCATCAGTCCCCTCCATACAGAAACCAAGAAAACCTCCACCTATCCCCTTAAAACATATCTACCATCTTCTATTCTATCATATTTTGGAACAACCTTCATGAAAATCCCATCAGCAGCTGAGAAAACGAATCCCCATTCAACAGGATCAGTTGTGAAGGAGAAGTTGTCACTTCTATTTCTTCATGGGGATATTAGAGGGTAATAGTTATAGGTACAAATATAAATGTGAATAATGTTATGGTAATTTTTCGTACTACCAATTAAATTTTAATGAAGTATGGAAATAATGATACTAAAGATAGAAATATGAAAAATTTAGATGTCTGTAATCTGAACGGACTGAAGATAGTTGTCACATTTGACAATTATAGGGTCCCAATGGATGATGCCACAAGATTATTTATCCAGAGAGAGTTTATTATTATGAAAATAATAATTTATGAATATAGGTATTATATAATTATTCAAGATAAAAAGGTTGTCTCTCTTTAGAAAGTGTTGGATTAATTATATCTATAGACTACTGGATCTGTCCCTGGAGATATTTCATCAATGGTAGATAGTGAGTAGGTAAATAACAAAACTTCAAAATCATTTAGTACCAAATTTTTTTTTGTGTTATGTTAAAATTTTAATATAATAATAATTTTTACTTTTCAATATATTTGTTATGTAGGTTCTAGTAGAAAGAATTGGAGATGGGGGGAGATGGTGTTGAGAAGAGTTCATCGGGAAATGATTAGGATTAACATTGGATTTAGAGATGAAGTGAAACTAAACTTATGAAAAATTATGTAAAATGGTTTCAATTTTTTTAGTTTTATCCTTGTTGATCCCCCTGGATTATATTATGTTCTTGATCTTGTGTTTTGTGATATTATAAGATAATGGATTCATTCTTATGTATTTGAATTGTGATCTTTGGTAATGAGTGTTGGAGGTGGGATGGATAAATTCTGTAATGATATATTGGATTCCATTTTCCATTAGCTATCTTGGGGATGGATATTTTACATCTATATTTTTTAAAAAATAAAAATTTGGAGGCGATATAAACCACCGCAAAAAAAGAAATTTTTTATCAGCAGTTTAAACTATATCTATAGAATATTGATATTTTTTAGTGTTAGTGTTCTTATTCAGCAGCATTTCCCCCATGTAAAAAATATCTGGGATATAGGGTAAGTTTGAAAATCCTATATATCCTCAACCATTTTTAGAGGGAAAACCATCGCTAAATCCAAAAAACACCACTAGAAAAACTTTTTGCGATAGTTCCAAGAAACTACCACTAAATAGAAGGAATCGATATGATTTGGAGGATGATGCCAAATTTAGTTGCAGTTTTTGGAATCCAACATATAAACATTTGGTATCTATTTAAACCATATATAATATTTAATTTTTTTGTAATGAAAAACATTTCAAACATTTTTTATTTTTACTTTAAAACCCTATTGTTTCGTTATGTTACATGGTTAATTTTAAATTAATTTTTGTAAAATACTTTAATTCAATTTTTAAAAATGGATTCCATATTTTCAATCATATTGTCTAAATTTATTAATTATACCCCATTTAATTTTTTACAATATAAATAATAATCTTATTAATTTTATTACCATAGTTAAGGGTAAATCGGGTAATTAAATGAAAAAATAATATTATAAAATTAGCCTAACGATTTCACTGATGTTATTTGGTGAATTTAATTAGATTTTTAAAATATATGGGTTGAAATGGAATTATTTAATTCAATTTTACAATGAAAATGACTTTGATATTATTAAAATTAGGGGGAGTGATAAAATGTCACACTCTTACCATTAATACTTTCAAATTTTTAAATATGTTGTTAAATAGAAGATATTATCAAATAAAAATATTATTTTCAAATCTAAATGGTTTATATATGTCAAAAGAATTTATTTATCATTTTTATTAAATAAATTATAACCATAAATCATTACAAAATGGTGATTCATCAATAATTAAATTAATAAAAAATAAATTAAATGAAATTATAAATATTAATATAAATATTATATAAATTAATTAATGTTCTAGAAAACTTCAATTAGTTAATATGACATATTATAGTTGTATTAAATGAATTTTTTGAATATAACTTGATGTATTGATTTTACTAATGTTAATTTAATTAATAGTGTAAAAATTGAGAATAATGATATTATATGAAAATAATATTTTATTAAATTATTCAGGAATCATAAAAAATAGTAAATAAAAATTAGGAGATATATGGTCAAAAATATCATAAATTAGACATTTATGGCCTAATTGAAACATCATATTTAATTTTAAAACTAGATAATATTGAAATATTTGTTACCATAGTTAAAATTAAAATAGGTTAACTAATTCTTAATCAAAATGATATGGATAAAAATAATAGAAAAAAATTTCATTAATTTTATGTATTATGAGATAATAATCACATAATATATTATCTTTGAATCAATTCTATTATTGATGTATTTGGAATGATATTAAATTTATTATGAATTAATGTTTTGGTAAATTCTAACAGTTTCCCTCCCATCTCTTATAAAAGGGATCCTTTTATTATTTTTTATTCACAATATAAAAATTATTTGATTTGGTTATAACTAATGAAAATATCCTCCTAAATTCTATCTCTTCATATAGAAGCCTTCCTTTTGGAATAATGGAAACCAAGGAAGTGCTTTTGTGAAAATAAAAAGGAGATGCCCAAAGAATATATAATTATCATCAACTAATGTCTTTTTATTTATTACTTAAACCCATTCAATTTTTTCTATTTCATGTTTATATACTAACATTAGAATCTAAAATATAATTATAATATTCTATATTATTGGTATAACCTAAAATTTACCACATTTCCATCAAATGGGATACATAATTATCATTTTGTTGTAAGGAGCACTACTACCTTGCTAACCGATATAGTTTTTCCTTCAATTTCCACCATTAATGGTCGATCATAATGATGGATTTATAGTTTATATATGATATATATTATTTTTATTATTTTATTATGATTATTTAATTTTTATATCACACGCGCCTTCATGATTTTCATTTTTCGATAATATGATAACATCATTAATATGTATGATAGAATACTACCTCGGGAAGAGAATTGATTTGTTTACGCTTTACAAGGATTGTACTAATGATGATTTTGATAAAATTATGTGATATTTGTGAAATAAAAATTATTCTGGAATTATAATATATCATTTAATTTTATTTCATTTGTAATGATAGAAAAATGAAAACAATGTTCATGTGTTTGTTGGGTCTATCGTCTCCATGAACATTGTGTTATATTTTATAACTGTAAATTTTATGAATAATCATAAATACATATTTTTATAATATATATATATATATGATATTTATATCATTATTATCAATCTGAAGATGTTGAAATTATGAAATATTTAGGAGGAGATGGAATAACAAATAAAAACATGTACGAAAAACAATGTGGTAACATTGGTAAGGAATTATTAATAAATGAGTAATATAAAGTCATAAGAAAATAATATATGTTATTATATTTATTAATATGGTTCTATGGTATATGAATAATAATATTATATTTATCGTATAGTAGGGTTTGATGTGTATGAAATAATTCAAGACTTAAGGTAAGGGGATTTCAATTCTAACATATATTTCTATGAGTCTTATGCCATATCCACCACAAGTTTCTTTTGTGTGGTGTATGTACTTATGATGAATTTATTATATTATCCTTATATATATATTTATGGTAATTTTAATATCCATTTGATGATATATTTTTCATGGGGATTATGATTGAAATATTACCAAATCAGAAAGGTAATTTTATCTCAATTTTTCTTCTATGAGACACTTGTTATGTTATGAACTTTTATTCTATTTTGAGGTTTATATACATCCCAATTAATTTTTTTATGATGAATAACCTTATTTACATGATATTATATGTTTCATTTAATTTTATTCTCTCTTTCACTGGGAATATTTTTTATTTAGAAACCATATTTTCTAAACAAATGTTTAAAAATTTTATTTTATTGATCGTTCAATATTTTTCATGGAAAAGGATTTTGAATATGTTTAAAATGGTTTCTCAATGATTTATTTTTATATTTTCATGTTTATTTTAAAATATTTTTTTATCTAAATTTTTTGGATTTAAAATGAATTTTTCATAGCAGAAAGGATTTTCCCCCAATAATTGTTTCAAGTGATCTATAACAATTATTTTCCATCTAAGATAGAAATATTTGATGATAATTATGAATTAATGGGGATGTTATTAAAGGAAAATATTCTCATTATTTTATTATTAGTTTATGTTTATATTTATAAAACCCATTTCATTTTCCATGGTTTAAGCTATGGAGAAATGTTTATGAAACCTTTTTATTTTTATATGTTCTAACATGATGAATAGTTTTGTTCTTGTGGCACATACATGTATGATTTTAATTATATTATGGTTGGGATCTGTATCTCCCTAAAATTAATTGGGTAATGCTATTATATCTCATATTATAGACATGACTGGAATAGTGTTGATCTTGGTTCAGATAAGATTAGAATGGAACGTAAAACCAGTTTAATAATGGAATTTTTCCCCCACAATAGTCTTAAGAGTGAACCTAGATTACAATGATGGATTGGGAAGTGAAACCAATCCACTATGATTGTCTTGGAGATTAACCATGACTAATTTAGAAAATATTTTATATTCTTATGTGTTTTCTTGAATTATATATTTCATGCCACATTATTCTTTTACAATTCATGTTTAATGAATTTTTATATTTTATTATATGACTCAAGATATTGATATTTGATATACATAGAGTGATTTTAAAATTGTATTTTTTTATTCTTATACCCTTATATTTATTTTATGATTCTTCTCTCCCTTATGTAAACATACTGATCATCTAAGTTCAACCTTGTATCATGATTTCCCCCTATAATATGAAGGAAGGTATTATGTATGAAATTTAAAAAATGTTTTTAGTTCTTAAAAAATTTGTGAGATCTGATAAATATATTCAATGACTCATTTTATATGATTCTATGTTTCCAATGGCACAAAACTAACACTGTCTTTAGCCATGTGTTGGTTGAATTTATGAAATATTAGCCAAATATGATGTGATTTCTAGGTACATTAAGCTTGGGTATTTATAGTGATATTTTTATTTTAGGAGAAATGCCTTTACACTTTGTGGACATATGATTTATGGTACTAGAAAAAATTTTGGGTTCATGTTCTGTTAATATCGAAATAATTATGTTTTTTTGTCGGTCATCTTATGAATTCTGCACACTTCATTGCTATCATAGAATATTTCACTCTAGAGCTTCTCAATAGAAAATAAATTAAAAAAATTAATAAGGTTCAATGGAATTCCGTATTAAATTTTATCTCATCTAGATCTGTGGTTTTCCTCAATTATTTAGAATTATTCAGAAATATCTTAATATGGAGTTGGGTTTCATCAATGTGTATCAACTCCAATTTGATGGTCAGTCTGAAAAAAATAAATATACTAGAGGATATGTTGAGATATTGTCCATTGGATTTCAAAGGTTGATGAAATAAACAATTTCCCCCTGTTGAGGTTCTTAAAACAATATATTTCACTCAATAATTCAGATGGGGCCTTATGAATCCCTTTATAGAAATAAGAGTAGAACTCCAGTGTACTGGAATAACGTTACAAAAATAATTCTATTTGAAATTGAGTAAGCTAGGTAGATGGAATAGAAGGTTACAAGACATTGAGAATTATATAATGGAAGAAAAAGGTATATATAAATGTTATAGTGATAATCAGCAACAAGACATTTAATTTTAATATTCTGAGAAGATTGTTTTATTAATTTCTCAGTGGAATAAATAAGTTAAAACATATACATAGGTATAATGGTCCATTTGAAATAATTTATTGTAGCTCGACATTAGATTAGTTTTTGGTGCTTCCACGGAACTAGTCTATGGTTTAGAATGTGTTCTATATACCTCTATTGGGGAAGTAAATACATGGTTTACCACATGTACTGAACTCATTGGTTATACCACTAGATCATGATATTTCTAGTGATGAAAAATTGGTAGAGATTCGGGATTGAATAGGAAATGTTCTATGAAATGAGACCACTCAAATGTTCAAAGCTTTGTGGCGAAACGACTAGCTATAATAAGATATGTGGGAACCTAATTAAGTAATAAGGGAGAATTATAATCATTTTTTATTACCAAAGTGATGAATTTATAGTGAGAAATATATTTTAAGGGGGTAAAGATGTAACATCATGATATTTTTTTGGGATTTTTTTAATTAATTTTTTTTATATTTTTCATTAATAAAAATATTTAGTTTAGATTTTTTTTATCTAAAGCACCAAAATTTGTTTACTATACATGAAACACAAGGATTTCATGTGTTTTATACAACACCAAGTCAATATTTCACTTCGTACAACAATGGGTTAGCTCGGGTTACACATGACACTATGTTTTAACTATAAAATGACATAATTTTATTATTGTCATTTAAACCTGAATATTATAACCTTGTTATTAAAAATATTAATGTGAATATTAGTAACTAGTTTTTAAATAATAATATCTAAATTTTATTACATTATTTTAAATTATAGACAGTAAAATAAATTATTTTTTGTAATGGATTTATATGTTTTGAAAATACTATTTTCTCAAAATTCTTCTTTTTTATGTCTTTTTGTGAACAACAATAAAATTAATTTTTATACATATATAAAAATAATTTGAATAAAAAAGCAAAATTTTTTAATACATAATTTCAAAATTATTTTAGTGTGATTTATTTATTTTAATGAAATATTTTATTTAATAAGGAATCGTGGAATAAATTGAATTTTAATTGGAAACTATTTTCCCTAAATTATATAGAAAGTTAAATTATATTTGATATTGGGTTTTGTAACAACCCGGGCCCGAAAAGCCACCCGAATAGTGTCGAACGGGTCGGGTGTCACTACCTTAGGCGCACCTCTCCTAAATGCCAAAGGCTGCCAACTAGCAGCAAGGGTCAGAACAGGTATAGTGGGGAGGCTATACCCTCTCAGAGGAATAAAATGGTACTGGTCTGAGTATAATACTAAAATGTGTAGTAGAAAATAATGACCCAACAGACTCAAACCAGACCCGCAGAGTGGAAGCATAACAATATCAATAAACCAGCGGAAGCAATATATTACAATAGCAGCAGAAAGTAAACAGAACATCATGCCACCAATCAACTGCAATATCTGCTAAAACAACCAAGCATGCATTCAAGCATGTCATACAAATCAATATATATATATATAATGACACCAATGGCTAACCAGTAGTAGCTACAATATGAAGTAAACATACTGATGCAAGAAAATAATACTAAACAAGTAACTCCAATACGACACGACCTTAAGGTTCATGCCAATCTCCATGTCAACAGCACTAAAGTCCAGCTCCTGAGGATGACCCTATACCTGCACGCAATTTCATAAAGTCTACACGCATCCCAAAGGGCCCGTGTATGGTGTGAGACTAGTCTCAGTAGGATACCACCCAAGGATGCGTACCTAATATAAGTGTTCAGGGAGAAATTATTATATAAGGAAACAGTAAAAGTATAGTGCCAAAATTAAACAACAACACCACTGGTGCCCAACAACCACCAGGAAGTGTCACCTACTTCGACCAGCGTCGGAATCCCTGGTCAGTAGCTCGGCACCTCGTACCACCTGACACCAAGAGTCTCAAGTACCTATTTCCCAAAGGCACACCCAACCATCATAATCCTACTCGGAAGCTCCACCTGCCCATGTCACAACATCCGGAGGAATAGTGATACTTGTCCTCAAAAGATAATCGGAGGGACAATGATGTCTACCCTCAAATCGCAGCGAGCCTCTACCCCCCAATTTGACCTTCTCAAGCTGTCTCCAGAAGGATCCTCTCCTTCCATGTGGCTTCCTATGGCAAGCACCCCAAACCAAATATACCTAACCGCATCTACCGGGGGCCTCTACCCAGCGAGTGGCCATAACACCTCATCTCGGAGTCTATCTGTGTGCACACTACTCAAAAGTACCCGGTGAGCGGTAATCACCTAAATAATTTATCAAGCCACAACACCTCTGACACCTCATGTCCCTACGAACCTCTCGCTCAAGTCTGATGGCCTTTCCATCCAAGTAACCTAGGACAAGGCCAAACCGACAGTCCAACTGCCTCAGCTGACGTCCATAACGACCAATCCCATGGTAGCAACCACCCCAAGGAACCCGAGAAAATGCCCCAACCTTTGATTCCCATCACTCAAAAATATATGTCCGGGCCACGCCCAACACAAAAAGCAGCTCAACACAGGCAATATCACACATTGCATAACTCTACTCAAAGCATCACTTGGAACAGGCAATTAAAAAACAGTTAAATCCCACCAACTCATGTTGTCCCACACCAGCACCTAACTCATTCTTAATTTAAAAATTAAACTCATTAGTTTAACTCAAAATATATAATAATAAGTCCAAACATGGAAGTTAAAATAATGGTCCAACTCATACGCATTTCAGCACCGACGACTGAATTTCCCCAAACGAGCTATGACCCCTAACTCAGCCTCGCTCACGCACAAAAAGGATCAGGGAATACCCAGAGGCATCCCACAATGTAGATAAACTATTAAAGATAAATAAACAAGGGTTTTTCTCAATAACCACGTCACGCTCGAAGGTCACAACCCCAAGTTTTCTACGAAATCACACAAGAATTTATACACCACCCACCTCGTACTCGTACGATGACACTCATTTGATTCCAGCCTCTGAATCGGACTGAATCACGGTAGATCTGCGTTTCCGTCAAATCCAGGAATTTCGTTCAGATGGAATCTGTGGAGGAACAGGTGAGAGATCAAAGACGAAGAAGGGTGCGCGGGGTTAGCCTTTCTGATGCGGTCCCGCTGCCACTAACGGGTCGATGAACGGAGGTCATACAGAGATTCTGTGAGGGTTTGAGTTTTTCGGGGTTTCTTGGATGAACTGTTCATCCAAAGGGGAAGAAGAAGAAACATCTGGTAATGAGACGTGATAGCGCCTCGATCGCTAAAATAAAAATAAAAATACACAGCGTGTATTTCCCAAGTACATGCCGTGTAGATGTGTTTTTGTACTCTGACATAAGCGGAGTCCAGCACACGGCCTGGGCCATGTACACGGTCAACACATGGCCAGGGTCTCAGCCGCTACATGGCACAAAGGTACACAGCGTGTTAAGGAAGAATACACGCCGTGTAGCTAGAAATTTACACCTGGAACCACACGACATGTACTTGGCCTCGCATGGGTAAGGGATACACGGCGTGTCTATAAATACATGCCGTGTAGTATGAAACTTCTATACGGTCTTCACACGGCATGCACTTGGCGATCACACGGCCGGTCACTTGGGTAACTCATACACGGCGTATACTTAAAGTACATGGTGTGTAGTCTGGAAATTTCCAGAAACTGCCCAGATTTTCCAGACTTCTCAAAAACTAGTCAAAAAGTTTAAACAGGGTCAGGATTTGACCCGTTTCTAAAAACACGGGTTCTTACAAACTCCCCACCTTAACGTAGCTCGTCCCTCAGCTACCGACCACAACTAGGAGATGGCGCCAAACATGCCCATCCTGGTTAATAACCTGGACTAACCCAGTCCTAAGTTTCTGGCTAAAATATTAAGGGGGCTCCCCACCTTAGGGATTCCCTACTCGGTCTCAATCAACAATCTCAAAGAAATGCAAATAAGAAAACAAGGCCCAAAGACCAATTTTCTCATCGGTTCCCACGTGTACCTTATGACACCCAACATATCCCTCACCACCTCGGTGTCCGCCACTCTGAGGTCTTGCATCTAATATATTCTCAAGTCAAACCTAGTGCCATGCACCTCATGTAACCCGCATCCACGATGCCCCGATGCCCACGACATCTCATGTAACCTGCATCCTTGATGCCCATGATGCCACACTCCTCAAATATATAAATAAAATATATAACACATCTGATATGATGCAAATCTCACTAAATAGCATCTATTTAGTCCACAAGTATCCTTTACAGCCCGTGCACTCAACCGGACATGCCTCAAGAGGCCATGTCGAAAGAAGGTAATGAAAAAAAATCACGGCCACACCCGCATTGTACCTGCCACCATCGTCGGTTCTCCAACCTGATCTATCCCTGGAAGCTCCATAGCATGAACTTGGCCAGAGGCCTGACTGCCTGATGCCTCACCTACCTGTAGTACTGCTCTAGTCTCTGGCCACAGACCCCTTAGCTGGGTCCTACTATCTCCGTCAATGACCCCCGCCTGCAGCTGAACCTCGGCTACCCTCTCTTTGTACCAAACCTGAACCAACTCCTAACGCCACAGTCTGTCCTGGTCCCTACCTACCGGTTATCTGAGAAGGCTGCTTTCAAAACCTCTCTAGATGTATGACCTGTCCACACGCCTGACATTCCTTCGGGGGCCTATCGCACTGAGCCCGAACATGTCCCGGATGTCCACACAGAAAGCAAACCACTGCTGAACTGCCACAGGGTGGTCTAGCTGAGTCCTTGGCCTGCCCACCCTACTGGAAGTCATCTCTCCCCCACTTCTTACTATCCGGACCATCACCTGAAGCTGTCACCCTACCAAAATGAGATTTCTCTCTCTCGTTGGCCTCGGCTAGGAGTGCCTGATTCACCGCCTCAGAGAAGGAACCTAGCCTGAAGATGTTTACCTGACCCCGAATAGTGTGTCGTAAGCCATCCTCAAAACGCCTCAACCGAGATTCATCATCGCTCACCGTACCAGGTAAAAAATGGGACAAATCCATGAAGGTAGCCGCGTAGTCCATGATGTACATATCTCCATGCTGAAGACGCAAGAACTCCCGAGCTCTCTCTTCCCTCAACATCTCTGGATAAAAGTGCTCGAAGAACCTATCCTCGAAGTCCTTCCAAGCGAGTCCCTCATGCCTACGAGCCTACACCTGTACATCCCACCAATGCTTCTCCGGGCCTCTCAGTATGTATGTCTCCCGCTTGACCCTACACGCTAGAGGCGTCTCGAGCTGCTCAAAAATCATCTACATACTCTCTATCCAGTTCTCTGCTGCCTGTGGACTACCCTCACCCTGAAAAATCAGCAGGTGCTACGATTGGAACTCCCGCGTCAGATATGCCATAGAAGGCGTTGCACCCTGCGCGCCTCTGTCAATCCCCTGTAAGATGCGTACCAGTCTAGCTCAGAGATGCTCGTCAAGCCATGGTCCAAACCCTGCCAAACTCGGCTGCTGCCCTGCCTACACTGGATCCTGAACCTGATCATGTCCCTGTGCCTGTACCTGCGGCTCATGCTCTGCTTGTACCAGATTCTAAACCTAATCCTATGGCACTGTATCCTCTCCTTCCAGACGCTCCATCATGTCGTGAAGGAGTAACCCGCTGAATACCATAAATGGTTAGACAACCCAAAAATATATAACAATATATTCTACACAGATAAGGAAAGCAGTAAAAGGTAGTGCATAACAACTACCCTTTGTCCCCATCACCGCAACCCATTCCCTCAGCATCCCGACCTCACAGCCTCCTTACCGGCCCTCAATAGAGCCAAGTATCAAAAGTGCCTTAGGCCGTGCCCGTCTGGACAACCCACATTGCCTCACTCCTGACGACCAAGTCGCCCAATCCTGATAGTTACACTGCATCAACCATAGTACCTCCTTGCTCTCATAAGAGCCAGACCCATATTCCCTTCAATGAAATTCTAAAAAATACAAAGCATGGCATAAACATTGCAATAAAAAAGCAATTCTATCAGGAGTTTTACCTATTCACATTTCAGAGCATACATAGCATGGTAATTGGTTTTATTCACATGGTATTATCACCTCACAAAGAATACGTGCAGTTATGTAATTAAAATACCCTAAAATGTTCCTATCAAAAGCCAAGAAAGCAAGCCTTTCCATAATGGCCGAGGTTTACATATCATAATCAAAAATATCGCACAACAAGTGAGACCCCGAGGTGGAAATCATATAAACTGTAATCTGAGCCAAAAGCAAACATCAATTCCCACCCCTGGCAACTCAATACATGCCTCGTACATGGGGCCACAGGCACTCAAGGACAAGTTCAAAAATCAAGTTCCAACAACAACCTATCTCCAGTCTACCATATGCCAAATAGTAAAACCAGCAGAAATAAAAACAGAAGTCTCAAACTCATTATTATCCAGCAAAGCAATGCTACTGAATACTTGTTAAGAACTCCTCTGATACCACTTTGTAACAACCCGGGCCTGGCCAGCCACCCGAACAGTGCCTAACGGGTCTGGTGTCACTACCATAGGCGCACCTCCCCTGAATGCCAAAGGCTTCTGACTAGCAGCAAGGGTCAGAATGGGTATAGTGGGGAGGCTATACCCTCTCGGAGGAATACAATAGTACTGGTGTGAGTATAATACTAAAAAGTGCTGCAGAAAATAATGACCCAACAGACTTGAACCAGACCTACAGAGCGGAAGCATCACAATGTCAATAAACCAGCGGAAGCATCACAATGTCAGAATGGGTATATGTCTGGGCCACTCCCAACACAACAAGCAGCTCAGCACAGGGAATATCACACATTTCATAACTCTACTCAAAGCGTCACTTGGAACAGGCAATTACAAAACAATTAAATCCCACCAACTCGTGTTTTCCCATACAAGCACCTAAATCATTCTTAATTTAACAATTAAACTCACCAGTTTAACTCAAAATATACAATAAGCAGTCCAAACATGGAAGTTAAAATAATGGTCCAATTCATACGCATTTCGGCACCCCCGACCAAATTGCCCCAAACAAGCTATGACGTCTAACCCGACCTCAATCATGCACAAAAAGGGTCAGGGAATACCCAGAGGCATCCCACAATGAAGAAAAACTAATAAAGATAAATAAACAAGGGTTTCCCTCAATAAACACATCGCACCTGAAGGTCGCAACCCCAAATTGTTTATGAAAACACAAAAGAAGGTATGCACCACCCACCTCATACTTCTACGATGACACTCCTTTGATTTCAGCCTCTGAGTTGGACTGAATCTCAGTAGATCTGCGTTTCCGTCAAATCCTGAAATTTAGTTCGAATGGAATCTATGGAGGAAAATGTGAGGGATCAAATATGGAGATGGGTGCACGGGGTTAGCCTTTCTGAAGCGGCCCCGCTGCCACTGATGGATAGAAGAATAGAGGTTGTGCAAAGATTCTGGGAGGGTTTGAGTTTTTTGGGGTTTCTCGGACGAAATGTTCATCCAAAGGGGAAGAAGAAGGAACTTATGGAAATGAGACGCAATGGTGCCTCGATCGCTCAAATAAAAATAAAAATACACGACCTGTATTTCCAAAGTACATGCATTGTAGATGTGTTTCCGTACTCCAACTTTTGAGGAGTCGATCACACGGCCTGGGCCGTGTACACGGTCAACACACGACCATGGTCTCGACCACTACATGGGACAAAGGTACACGACATGTCAAGGAAGACTGCATGCCGTGTAGCTGGAAATTTACACCTGGCACCACACGACATGTACTTGGCATCGCACGGGTAAGGGATACACGACATGACTATAAATACACGCCGTGTAGTAAGAAACTTCTACACAGTCTTCACACGGCATGCACTCGGTGAGCACATGGCCAGTCACTCGGTTAAGTCATACACAGCATGTACTTAATGTACACTGTGTGTAGTCTGGAAATTTCTACAAACTGCCCAAATTTTCCAGACTTCTCAAAAACTAGTCAAAATGTTTAAACAGGGTCAGGATTTGACCTGTTTCTAAAAACCTGGGTTCTTACAGGTTTAAACTCTAATAATTTCAAATATAAATATTTTAAACAAATATATGTAATTGGAATAAATTTCACATTGAAATCATGTATAAAAAAATGGTGTACTTTTGATCGTTTTCAATTTAAAAACTAGCTTTCTCATCACATCTACATGGTTAATATTAAATTACTGTTCTTCAATTCTTTACCTAGAATTAAAAAAATGATTCCATTATTATAATCATCATAATTTTTAATTTAAAATATGTTTAACTTGATATTAAACCTAAATAAATAGTGAATGTAGTAAAAATTTGTTACTGCAGTTAAGGTAATGGGTTTGTCGGGGGGGGGGGGTTAAACTAAAAAGGGAGAGGTAAAAATAACCAATAGAATTGCCTAAATTTTTTTATGGAAATATTTAAACCATTATACATATAAATTTATATAATTACCTAACATGGTCCCCTTTTAAATAAGGAAAATGTTGGTGGAATTCTTTTATTCCAAAATTTAATAGTTTTCCACTCACCACACTTATAAAATGCTACCCACTATCCTTCCTTCCTCACACCTTCACTCATATTTGGCTTGGCCATGCCTAGCCCAAATCGTTTAAAAACATACTCTCCATCATACTTGAATCCTTAGTTTGGAATGATATCCAAAAAATAATGGATATTAGTTTAAACCTAATGAGGATACCCAAAGAAGACAATATTTGAACAAGAAAGATAGAAGTCAATACCTATGGTAAGTTATTTCCATCTCAATTTTTTCTTTTGTGATTTAAATTATATATTCAACACATTTTACTTCAATATGTTGTAGATACTGTTGATGAATGTGATTGATGATTATTATACTAAATGTTTTTTGTATTTACATGTATATTTTAGGATATCACTTTCATGAGGTTTATGGTTCAAAAGTTAGTGAAACAACAAGGGGATTTTGTCTCAGTTGTCCTTATTTGAGACATACATTATATTGTGAACCAAAATTCATTCAAAAGGTGTCTATAAAAACCCTTTAAAATTTAATTTCTTTAATTTATTCATACTTATAAAATTTTAAGATTCATTTAATGTTATTCCATCATGGGGCTTACGTTTCATTGTTACCAAAGAGGTAATAATTTCATATTATGATCTCATTGTTTATCAATATTTTTATGATTATGTTTCAAATGATAAATTATTATGATCCATCTCTAAATATTTTTCATTATTTTTTCCCCTCATAATATTCATGATATCTTCAATTAATGGTAATAATTTCCACTATTTGGTACTTATAATTATTAATAAAATGTTTTTAAAAAAATATGAATGTATTTCCCTATTCAGTCAAAAACCAATTTTACTCCAAGACCATGTCATCTAAAAATGTTTCCAAAAATAATTTTTAACTCTCTTATGATTTTTAAATGATAATTTTACCTTTTTTTTTCTTTTTTTAGTTTTTTCTAAATGAATTTTTATGTCATTTTCTAAAAAATTCTTGTTTGGATTATAATGAAAATATGAAAGGAATATTAATTTTAATGAATATGATGTGAATAAAATATTCTGACATCATAAAAACCCATTTCTTATAATATTTCATTATCTGTTTTAAAAATTAATTTAAAATAAAAATAATTAGTAAATTCTTAATTTTGAAAAAGTGTTTTCCAAAGTACAAAGGATATTTTCATCGAGAATTTTTATAAATTGTTCCTTTAAAAATTATTTTACTTCTATGATGATATCTTTTGATGTTACTTATAAATTAATAGGGATATTAAGGGTACCATTAATATTATTTCTCTTAAGGTTTTATGTTTTGATGAAATGATTTTTCTAAAACCCGTTCCATCCACATGGGTTATACCATGATAATATTCTTGTGAAATATGGATTTCTTTACATTTTATGCTATGATGAAATGATTATGAAACCTATATATTTTCCCTAGGTTGTGATATTATAAATTTTTGATGAAACCCATCGCATTTCATGGGATTATAGGTGACGTATGTTATTATCTTGTGGACAAATACTTATGATTTCAATTATGTAAGGGGTGGGACATATACATATCTCTAATTAATTAGGTAATGATTAATATTAAATTATTTGAAAATATACATCGGTGGTTATTCAATGACTGAAAGAGGGTATAAAAGAGTACGTTCCAATCCCAAAGCAAGAAAATGGGTGGTTAGCCCAAGCTGGTCATGTTATGAATTTATTAGTGTGTAACCATAACATATAGTTTTATATTAACATGTCATTTACCAAAATATATGTATTATGAAAATGTTATGAAATGATGGATCATGTTCTTGATTTCATTATGATCCACGTACTATTAAATTCCAATCATTTTACCATGTCTCGTGATTATAATCATTAAAATACAGTGTATGATTTTAAAATGTTATTTTCATTTCCTCATACCCTTATGTTCTTATTATGGTTATGTATTTTAATTATGTACCCTTATTGGGATTATGATCTCAGATATTCTTATTTTTCTCATTCACGAGGTTATGAATTAATATTTTAAATAGGGTAAGTTTGTAAAGCATGCCAAATGGGAAGATCTTTAAGGGATATATTGATGTTCTTTCACTACATTTGAATATTGTGTTCTATGTTTCAAAAGTAATCAAACTATTATATTATATAGGAATGTGTCTTCATAATGTACTGAATATTAATAAAAAATGATGTAATATCAATGTATGAAAATACCTGGTTGTTATACTCTTAAGAAATTTTAACTTTATAAAAATTTAACACAAAACTTATACAAACATCAAATTTTTAGATTAAGGAAACATAAAAATTGTACAAACATGAAACATGAAATTTTTCAATCTATTTTAACCATTTATCCACCTTCTCCATCAAATTTTTCTATTCATACACATTCTCCATCTAATCAGACTATTCATCTATTTTCTCAGTCATATTGTATTGTTCATCTATTTTATCAGTTTTATCATACCATTCATCAATTTTCTTATTGTGGCCAAAATGTTCATTTTAAATCTCATTCCCACCATTATATTAATTTTATTTCCCCTTCTAACAATTCATTTCATTAGATGATGATGTAAAATCATTATACAAAAATATTCATTAATAAACCTGATCTTTGGAAATTCAATAAATATGAACTTCTTTTATTATTACAACCTTCAGCTCAAATCATGACTTCTTCATGATGATTTATGAATTTGGAGGAATATAAATTAATCTTTTGTCTTTGATTGAAAGTTTATTATGGAATATTTCTAAAATTAAGACATTATATATTTAGTTTTTCGTCTTCTTATACAAAATTTTGACTTTATAACTTTCACACATTGTGAAACTATATATTATTTCAAACTTTTTAAATTTTATAAAGCTCATTTTCTCTAAAACATATGAAATTTTATCAATTATAACTTTCATAATCATATAACATTCAAAAAATTATTTCTCTTTTACAACGTCTACCTTTCTAACAAAAACTTTTTCTGAATGTTGGTCTGATGGATCATCTGACTAACAACTTTTAAATTCATTGAGCACCCATTTTTCTAAAATCTTTTGTGTTTGATTCTTGTCTTCCAAGTAAGATATGTTTAGAAAACAAAAACATCATTTAGAATCATCTTATCTTTCCAATATTTCAAACAGTCTAACATTAAAACATTCTTTATCTTTAGAATCATCTTAATTTTTTTTAACTTCCACTAACTCTATATTTCCTATATTTTAAAAACATTCTTCATTAAAATATAATTGAAAAAAATAAAATACATTTCTATAGAAATATCACCATGGATATTAAATCCCCATTTTCTATTTTTTTTTAACAAAACTCATTAATTTTTTTGAACATTCATCATTTTTCATCTGTCAAACATTTTCACAACGTAAAATTTGCATGTTTTACCAAAAGATAAACTTTCCCAAAATTGTTTCCTAACACAAAACTTTTAGATAATTTAATTTCTTGAAGTAACTACATCCCTCAGTAAAAGGTAAATTCTTGGCCTCATTGTGACAAATTTCCAATCATTTTTTTCATCCCCACTTTGGATATCAATTTTAAACTCAATTTTTTTTATTATCTCCCCCATTTTATGGTAACCATAGAATCAGATTAATTTCAAAATAGAAATGTAAACACTTATTAAGATGTTGTTACTTTATCTACTCCTTTTTCAAAATTAACCAAAGAATAGTGGAAGACATCCTTATGATGTTTATGATGTATTTGGTGGAGTTTGAACTTGAAGTTACAACCTTAATTATTCATATATTTCTTTTGGTATGACATCGATAAAGAAATTAGAAGTTAGATACATTATAGTCATATATTCTAGAAAAAATCTCCAAAAACAAATTTATATTTTTTTAATTGAGACTTAATATCATTGTACTTTGATCTTGAGTGTTGGATAATATTTTTTAAATGATAAATTGCACTATGATTATCATAGTGTATCATTGATGGTGTAGAAACATTCACCTTAAAATAATACAGATAAAATTTCATCCACAAAATTTCAGTATAACCCTGTGTAGAAACAAAATATTCTATTTCCATTATGCATAATTTTTCTGAACATTATTTCTTACTATAACAACATTAAAAAAATTATTGTAAGAAAAATATTCCTCCGGATGTTGACTTCATATCATTGCAATCTATAGCATAATCTACAGTAGTATAACAATGAAAGTTCATTTCACAACTTATTTTATATATCAGATCATACAAAGTTGTTCATTTAACATACAACAAAATAATATTTTCTTAAAAAATATATAATTTTTTTGGATCAGTTTGATATTCGGCACACCAATTTACAATATAAACAATATCAATTCATTAGGCTATAAGGTAAACCAATCATCCTATCAGCATCTGATAATCTTTTAGATTTACACTTTTTGTGATTTTATATTTACTTACCATTGCGATCAATGAAAAATGGGATGAAACATCATTAAAATATTCAATTACATTCTTTTCTAACAAATCCGATGAATAATTTTCTTATGATATGAAAATGAATTTTTAAATTTGGTTAAACCTGTCAACTTCAGAAGAAAGTCAATTCTCCTTACATCGACATCTCAAAATTCTTATTCATTTCTTCATAAATTTATTTTCAAATCTTTTCTATATCCCCATAAATAATTATATCATCCACTTCAATTATATAAAAATTAATTTCAACTTTTCTATTTAAAAAATTTAATATTTTGAGATAATGATCATTTTTAGTGTACTAAGAAAATGGAATTTTTTAACCAATATAGGGATTTGTTCCATATATAACCAATAATTTCTTCATTATAATGTATAAAACCACATTCTTTCTTATTGAACAATTATTGTACACTCTTCCCATTTAAGAAAAAAAAATTACATCCTTTTCTAAACCTTAGAATATCAATGTTTAGTCACTACTATGAACATTAAGACAGTTTATAATATTCCAAATGGGATAAAAGTTTCATCAAATTTGAAAACTAATACTTATGCAAAAATTTTGAAAAACAATTCTACTTTTTTATTGAATGTTCTCCATTTTTATTCTATATGTCTATATACCCCCACTTTGTTCCAATATCATTTTTATCTGTTGTTCCTAGAATAAGTTCCCATGATCCAAATTTTTAAATTTGATGCAAGTCTTTATTCATGACATTCACACATTATATATATTTTAATGATTATAAAACAAATTCATGTTCAATCTATGAAATGAGTTATGTCTGATTTTCTAATCTCGCATTTCTTCTTGTTTGAATATGAATTTTATAATTTCCATATATACTGTCAGTTTCAGCCTCTTTTTATATTAAAGGAAATTTGAAATTTTCTATTCCTACTTCAAATTTATTGTCATGTGATTCCATAGACTATTTATAAATATATATTGGCTCATATTCACTTTTTTAGAAAAAATCGGGTCTTCCCCTCAACATTCTTAATACCAATTAGTAAATAATTTTTAATTTTAATAACATTCACATCATAAGAATAACAAAAATTTTGTAAATGTTTGTTCAAAAATTTTTAACATCTGTTTTAGGTGAATATCCCTTTTATTTTCCTTCCACATATTTTACCTCAAATTTCCCAAGATCTAGAATTTTCATTTTTAGTAATCTGGGTCTTAAAAAATACTTTAAATATTTTATTGAATTTTATTTGTCATAACACTTTTAATAGGAATAGTTTTTTGATGTGATATTAAAAAAAATTGTTTTTAACATGTACAATGATTCTAATAGCTTATCTCGAGTAGAAATTTGAATGTCTGTACTCTACCAATATACTTCTTCCCATTTCCCAGAAATTTTTATTTTTTCTTTTTTGAATCTCTATTTTTTATGGGTGTATGGAGGACTATATTGATGTATGCTTCAATGATTATTTAGATAATATTAAACACCATTTCATGTGAATTATGTATCATTATTCGTTCACAAATTGTTAATATAAAAACATGTTTCTCTCTCAATATATCTTCTAAAAGAACAAAAAATTTCTAAAACCTTTGATTTATGTTTTATTAACATGATATCAGTCATCTAAGTGAAAACATCAACAAATGTGATAAAGTAAAAATCTACTATACATAATTTATGTCTCATCAATCAAAAAAGATATGAGTGAATAATCTCAAGAGGTCATGTAAATTGAATTTATAATTTCTTTTGTCGTTTACTAACCATCTATACTTTTTGAGAAGTTATACAAACATCACCTTATTGTATTTTTTAGTGTAGGAAATTTTTTTTATAACGTTAACTATATAATTATTCTTAATAATTTTTGACCAACATTCCCTGGTTTGTGATGCCGTAAATATTTCTCATTTTGAGCACTTATGTAACATGTGTTTTAGGTTTTTCTATCTGAAATAGGCTTCCACTGGTAATTTCTCCCCTAGTAATAACTTTACCATCTTTCACACTATTTATGATAGAAGAATAATTCATGAATATCACATCTTTTCCATCATAAAAATAAAGTATCAGACAATGTAAGTTATGTTTCATCCCATAAAAATATCAAACATCCATGAATTTTAGTATATTATATTTAATCTTAGCTAATTTAATTCATCTATCTATTACAGAATAATAATTTTATCAAGGTACTTCTCTTCCATCATGATTTTTAACATCCCAAAAAAACATTAAATATAATTTCAAATGTGAGGAATAACAACTATCAATAATCCATGGGTTGTTCATTTTATTACTCTCAAAGTTGTCTCAATAAAAAAATATCATTCCTAAATATTCATCATTCCAGTTTCCCTTTCTTTCCTTTCAAAAGAAACTTTACTCGGAATATTAAAAAATTCATTATTCAACAGTGACCCAGTTGGTTACATATATTGTATATTTCTTATATTATATCAATATTTATTTGTTTTTAAATGTTTATAAAAACCTGTGGTTTTATTTTTCATGCTTATTATATATTAGGAAATTTTCTTACTTTTCTTCTGATGTTTCTCCCCCTTAATTCATGCTAATTTATGGTGAGATACATATTGTGCCAATTGTTATAAGCTTTGTGACCACGAATTCCATAGTTCTGAGAAAACCGTCTAATATTTGTATTCTCTAGAACTAAGATCCTTTAATGTAAATATTTTTTTGAGGTTTATAAAAACATTCTATTTTTCTATCCTCCTGCAGTTTATAAACATTCTTATATGGGTTCTTTTAATCTTTGGGTAATGTGATATATTTCTAACATACATTATTAACCCATTATTTCCTATCATTTTTTATAAAACATGCATAGATAGAATAATCTAATGGGCTATCACATTTAGTGGGTGAATATTTCACCTGATTAATGTTATGAGCTTTCTCAAAAACTGTAGAAGTCTCAAAATTTTATTCCAAAGTTTTCTTGAACTTTTTATTCAAATTAAATAGTGTAATATCATCCTCAAGAATTTTGGATTGAGTCTTACAAACCTCAAATTCCTTGGAAAAAACTTTATTATAATGATATTCTACCAACTATCCCCATTATGCAACTTTTACTTTGAGTTTCATAATCTCATCAATGACTGATTCTTCCCATTTAAAAACACCTTACTTTTGATAAAACTTATTATCCCAAACGTTCTTCACATTTTTTTCTTTGTTGAGATTTTTAATTTTATCATTACATGGGAAAAGTTGTGATCTATGTTTATATTCATTGTAATATTCTTCACCTTGTTCATCTTCTTCAATATTTGACGAATCTTCTATTTTATCAACATTTTAAATGAATGTTATAAACTAATATGAAGATCAATTTTCTCAATAATTCTTTTTAGATGGATTAGATTCAATTTTCTTAATTATTATACTACTTTTGATTCTACTGAACTTGTTCTCATATATACGGATGATTTTTCTTCCAAATAGCATTTTCCCACTTTTTCCAATGAGGGGTTTCTTTTGAATAATCATGATTTTAACCCAAATAATTCAGTGTTATATTCATAGGAATCTTCCCAATTCCTGCATAGTAAAATAATTTGAGTTCAAGCTTTCCTCTATACATTAATTGACCACTTAGATAATTTATAGAGTTAAGAGACTTGATCTTTTAATGCATTTCATCATCTTACACACCTTCTGAATCGATGTTGTCAATAGTGTTATGATCCATACCATAGATTATCATCTTTCACATCGATTTAAAATTCATTTCATTATTGATATTCTTTTTAAATGTTTGATATTTTCTAATCACATATGAAAAATGAATGTTATTTAATTCATCCAGAGATAAGTCATCTATATCTTTAAAATTATATATTTTTGAATCAAACCTATTAGGGATGTTTCTAATTGGGTTATTAATAACAGTATAATATTCATATGTATTTTTGAAACCTATGATATTTAATACAACTTTATTTACTTTGGAAAAATATTCAACAATAGTTTCCCCATCAATGATCATTATATCTTAAAACATTATGTACTGAATATTTCACTTTTCTTATTTTTAATTATTATTTACCTCAATTATACTGTCATGTTTCCCATGTTTTATTGGATATTTTGTGAAACATTTATTTCATGAAGAAATTGTTTGATAACAACATAAGAATTAAATTTCGACATTTTCCACCAACATCAATGTTTCTATTGTTAGAAAAATACATAAGATCATCTTTTTTAATCGATGTAAATCTAATTGTTTCTAAATAAATATCCTATAGGACAGGTGACATAATATAGGAATCAATATATTTTCAAAACCCATTATAATTTTTTCCATTAAATGTATGGATACCACTGATATTGATGGAATTGAGATTTACCACGACAAGGAATCAATAGGTAAACCTTTCCACTGATACCAATTTAAGTTCCATTGGTTCACTGAACTATTGAGAAGAGGGTTGAATAAATGGTTTTTTAATTTCCATTATTATGAAATTTAACATGTGTAACTTGTTAGAGATATATTCCTTATAATTTTTATAAAAATATCTAATGCATTAAAATATATGACGAAGAATATGAAAAAACATATTTACAAGGTTTGAAATTCGTGTGGGAAACAACATCCCTGCCATGACCACTCCCATGGGCCAATATAAGTTAAATACTAGAAATAAATGAATAAAAATTTTGTCTCAACTACTGTGGGAAGCCTTCAATCTCTAGATATAAATTATTATACTTAATTCTATCAGTTTAAAAAAAATTATGAAAAAAATTCCATAAGATATGTATGTAATTTTTTGAAATATTTTACAAAATGGCCCATTCAGAAAATATCTATGATTTAATTATTATTAATGGTTCTTTTTTTGATGTCCTACTTCAAATTAAACTCTTCCAAAAATATAACTTTTAAAAAATTTTAATTATTTCTCAATGAACAAAACTCTATACATTTTAGAAGCTATGCCCAATTACTCAATAAAATCTTCCTCAGAACAATAATATTTATCTAGTATTCTAAACATATACTCTCTATAATATTCTAATAAAAAACATTATTTTTGGAAGTTTTCATAAATATTAAAACTCAACTTCAATTGAAAAATAACTCTAAAACAATCTCTACATCACTTAAACTCTTTTCTTACATGAACAGTGTCTCAGACAATGTACAATTCATCAATATTTATATGTACTCTTGAAATATGAAATTTATGAAACCAATTTTATTTTTCACATACAGAAATTCAATTATTCAAAAATCACCGTAATTTTATTTTTTTGGGATGCTCATAAAATCTTATCACCTCTTATAAAGTATTATTGAATATTTTTGAATCATCTCAAATTATCTCGTATTCCAATCCTTTTATAATCTTAATTAAAATTGATATTTCTCAAAATCATTAATCTTTGTAACTCCCTGAAGGTACAACATAGTCATGTGAAAAAAAATTATTTTTTAGCGTTATGAAACTTCATCTTTGAACAAAAATGAAACAAGGACTCTGTATGACTGATTTCAATATTTATCCACTTTTTCCACCTGATTTTACTATTCATAAATTTTCTCTATATGATCTCACTTTTCATATATTCTCTCATTCTGATCATACTATTCATCTATTTTCTCATTCTTATCATAATTTTCATTTTTTACTTATTCTAGACATATTATTCGTTTACTTACCTTTTAAAATCAAATGATTTCTATAAAGACATTTATCTGGAATAAAAGTTTTATATTGGATAATCATATTCATAGCTCACACTCACTCATATTTAACCTATGTCAAAAACAATTGATTCTAGGTTATTTTTACAGTAGTAACTATCTTAGTAATATCCCTCATTTTCCCCCTTTTAAGACAAAATTATTTCCCAATTCATTGGGGAGTTATATTAGGCATGACCATCATCATGGGCTATATGGAGCACACACTTAATAATTTATAATTCAAAAGTATAATAACATGAACTAAAAATTTCCATGATTTCAAATTTTCTTCACAAAACGTTGTAAAACATATTTGTAACCAAAATAAAAACACATCCAATTTACATATAATCATAACGAGAAAAAAAATTAAAATTACCCAATGTAATGAGAAGTGAATTTAATTTTAATAACCATGAAAACATTAAGAGTATGACTTACACCAAATAAAGGACTTGGGGTTGTAAATATTAGTCATTCCTTTTATGATAATTTTTTTTTCACATTTTTGAAAAGTGTAAAGTGAAACATATTGAAAATGTTAATATATTCATTTTTAAATATTTCTAATATGGATCAAAAGGTAGTTGAAAATAAAATTTTATGGACATTAATGTTTAAATAACAATATTCCTGAAACATTTAAATGAACAATGACCGAGGGGGAAATATTTGAAAGGAAATGTTTAAAACAATGACTATAGAAATATTTAATTTTTCTATTGTAGATTTAAAAAGAAATTGAATTTGATGAAAAGAACAAGAAATAAAAAATTAAGACTAATTTCTTTAGTAAATTATTGATAAAATGAATTTATATGGTATTTCATACACCAAAAAAAATTAATCATGTGGGGAAAATTTGATATGTATCGATGAAAGTAAATTAAGATAAGAAATCCTTTACCTAGTCTGTCAACATTCCATTTATATTATTAAACTCCTATTCATCGAGAAAACTCATTTGGATACATCTTAAACCTTTTTAGGATGGTATTTTTATAAGACCAAAACCTCTATGCCATTGGTAGGATGGATGGGAATGAATCTAGGTAGATCATGGTTGAAATCAATCTCTAGAAATATGGCAGGAAGACATCGGAGTGTGTTCCCCTTTATATGTGAGGGTAGTTAGAAAATTGTTAATATTGAGAACATTAAAACATTATCAATATCATAATCTTTTTGAGTGGCACTGAATGGAAATAATTTTGATGTTCATCCATAATATTTTTCAAAATACCTAGAACAAATAATATTTAAATACTTTTAAGTTTCATTTTAAACGTTATCTTTTACTTTAATCCCCATATTAACTCTCTTAAACATTGACCATGGTAACAACATTTTTCACTCTTTATGGGTTATAAATTTAATTATAATATGGATAATGAATCAAAAATGTGTTATAGATAATGTTTTAGACCTATTCTCAACCCAATTATCCTCTTTCAATATTTTTTGTTTTTAAATCGTTTAATAAAATATTCTTCATCATTAAATATCATTAATCATTTTTGGGAATATTTATCTAATTTTAAAATAAATTCATAAAGAAAACTAGTAATTAAAAAACAAATGAAAATTTCATTAATTATAATTTATAATTACGTATGAAATTTTTTGTCATACTAAAATTATTCGAATACATAAGAATTTTATTGTTTTAATGATAATTTACCATGAATTCTCAACTTCTTAAATATGCACTATAACAGCGTTTCATTAGAATTTAAGTTAATTTTAAGTTTAAAAAAACGAAAATTAAATTATCATCATAAAAAAGATATATTATTATTTGAAATAATGATTTAGAATTATTTATAATTTTTTTTATTCCAAGGAAAGCATAATATAAATATTAATATAATGGTAGTGACATTTTGTATTTATACTATACATAAAATAATATAAAATTCATAGTCAATAAAAATGTCACTTAAAATTTAAAATTCGAAACAAAGGTGACGAGGGTTTAAATAATATCATAAAAAATAATTAGGATAACATTTTTAACCTTATCAATTATTTTTAACTATAATTAAACCATTTTAACATTTTACTATAGAGATAATAATTTTTAAATAGCTAATATTAATAATCACCAAAATTGAATTCAAAATCAATAAAAAATTTCAACCTAATATTTATAAATAAAATTTCAATTTTTATGATTAAATTTTTATATGTCATAGAAAATAATTTTAATATAAGTGCAAAAAACGTCATGAAAAATATTTTTTAGAAATTTTGTTTCAATGAAAAAAAAGTGAACTTATACCAAAATGAAATTTAATATTTATTAGTGTATTATTATTTTGTTTCTTAATTAAATTTATCATATGTTACTTTTAATCAAATTATAAAAAAATATGAATCTTTTAATTACTTGATTTTGGAAAAATAATTGATAGTTTTGTAAAAAAATGTCAATTTTCACTATTAACTCAGAAATCATTATTTTCAGGAAAACCATAAAAAAATTAATTATAATATTATTAAAATTTTATTTTAAAAATTATGGCCATTTCTAAAATATAATTCCTAAAAATTTTCAAAAGTTAATTGTAATATTCACGCACAAAATGCAATAAAAACCAATTTAAAAAAATGAATTTTTGAATAATGAAATGACACTATTATTTTCATTTACTAATTAACATAAATAAATATATTTTATATTATTTAATTGTTTATATTATCCACTCTTTTCATTGGGATCATTTATCAATAGTGATTAGTTTAATCTTTTATGATAAAAATTCATTGGGCATATAACAAATTTCGATGAAAAATATATTTTATACTATAAATATTTTTTATCTTCATTTATATCTAAATAATTATCAATATATTTTTGATTATTAATTTTATTAAGGAATAAATTTATGCATACATTCCATAATATGCTTATTCATCTTCCTAAATTAGAAACCAATGGCAAGGATATAATGATCATATTTAAGTAATAATATTTATATAGTATATAATCATTTTTTATGAATGGTGTTGTGTATACCAATTTATATCAAAAATAGTATTATTTAAGCAGAATTCATTCTAAAATTTTAGGGTTTTACATTCTTCCTCCCCTAAAGAAATTACATCCTCTCAATTTTATCTCTTGTCTGACGAATAAGGTGTTTAATAACAGTTCAGAATCAATACCAATGAGTATAATTAAATATATGATCATGAATGAAAATAACATTATTAATATTTTAAAGCACCATTGTTAAAAAACCACATCATAAAACATCATTTTGTGTAGATGTGATGGGAATATGACAGCCACTTATAATAACACATAATGGGGTACCCACACTTGTATAACATTGGTGGTATGTAAAAATATAGCCATAGAAGAGAGGAATAACGTTCTATGATTAATAGAGTGTGATGGAGAACATTATTAAGAGAATTTTAATGGACAAAAAACCATAAATCCACATGTAATATAGGAGTCCAAAAATTATTCATAAATTAATCTAAAATGATAATATTTTTATGTTAAGATCCTTTTCCTAGACTTGAGGTATTCCTTAACACTGAATATAGAGAACATGAGAATATATTCCTTGTAAGGGAAACAATATAGAATATGCATTAAGGATGAAAAACCATACCCATACTATTATGGAGTGTAGTGTAGAGTGTAATATGATTACATTGTTGGCTAAAATTCATGTCATGGTTTAAGAGAGTCAGGAGTATATAACTATAATTTCCCATATTTTCAATGTAATTATTTTAAAATTATATGCGAGTATTTCAAGACTATAAGCTATAACGGCACGTGATTTCAATGCTTGGGGTGCCCAGAATAAATATTTGAACTATTTTTATGTTTATTAAAATTACCATGCATGTTTGGTTTCAATAAATTCTAAACATGTTCTCAGATCATAAATCTGAGGGAACCATTTCATTTTGTATGGTGGGTTATCCCTAGGCACAACATAACATTAGTCAGTGTAGGTCTCTAGTGAGAAAACATGAAAAGGATGTAACTAAAAATAATATAATTAAATAACATTATTTTATTTTAAAATCATAATACTTGATAAAATATAACATGGATTGGAAATCTGCGACTATCATTCAGTTCTTAATGAGGTGTTCTCCTTAGACAAAGCCTAACCTCGACCGGTGTGGGTCCAGGGTGAATGTTAATTTCTGGACATGAATGTATTAAAAATATTTAAAAAAATATTTGAATTGATGTTATGTGGTAATGAGGTATTGATTTTATTTTTAATTAAGCCTTGTCATGAAATCTAGGGTTATTATCATAACCCTGGAGTTTTCCTGAGGTAAGGAGGATAAACCCTCCCATTGGTGAATAATGAAAAACAACAGATCGAGATTGTTCGTGGATGGGTCACCATAAATGAATAATTCTATTATTTGACAGATCCAAACATCAGGAAGGGGGTATATTTTTCTTTTTTATCCATTTGCCCATTTTTGATTCCAACAATGAATTCAGACCATCCCATGAACATGTTGATTCATAGTTTTATCATTATTGCAGGATGGATAAACTGCAGGATTAAGTGTTATATACTGATATTTATTTATTCTTCGTAATCCTACTGAAATTAAAGGACAATTTTTGACATGAACAATTCTATGTTCTATTATAATGGTGTTCTTGTGCTTATCTCTCTTCCCCATTCTCACATTCTTTTCGGCAAACCCTCTTGGTTGTGACATGTTTTTTCGGGATATTCCGAATCTAACCGGACCCCCAGAATGATGGTGCGAAGATTTGGAGTCGATGGATGTGAATAAATAAACACCAGTATTGTGAGGGTATTTCCTGGTTCAAGAAAGGGGCTACCACGGTGACAGTGGAGGACCACATAAGGGGAGCCTCCACCGCCGGCATGACTACCCTGCAGGCGGAACCCATGGCACGACTTTCGTGGGGTGGTTGATAGGGGCCATAGGTAGGTGGCCGAAGGTGAGCCTCATCAGATGTACTAGGAGGACGTGCCATGTGGTCGAAATGTCGTAGTCCAGTTGGACCATAGGGTGGTCACCTGATAGCTGTCGCATCCAGGCGAATTACCCAGCCTGTTCGAGTTGGTTGAGACCAGTCCGGGTGGGATGGACGCCATGGGCTTGGTCGACTTGATCGGTTTGAGTCGGACCCGTCGGTTCGGGTTAGACATAGAAGGTTGGGTCAGGCCCGGTGTGTTATGTCGGCCTCGATTGGTCGAGTCAGGCAGAATATGAGATAGGTCAGGTCGGACCGTACTCATACCCAACCAGTCCCTTTAGAATTAAAATTCCATAACTCTCAAACCATGTGTCTATTTGAAGAGTTTTTTGCAACAGTGGTACCCTTTTAATGAGGTGGTTATTTTGAAAAACTCTATGTGAGTTTCTGTGGAAGTTTTCATATGGCCTTTTGGCTCGAGTAGGAGGTCCTCCTGGAACGAGCATGCTAAGGAGGGAATAATGTGGTTGGCTGCGACCTGGAAGCTTGGTGATTACCTAGACTGTGTGTCTTACATGGACTATTGGTCTTATCTAGACTTTGTTCCTTAAAAAGACTAATTTTATACTCCCCTGTGCCAGCATAGTATAGATCCTCTAGTCCTTTATGAAACTATGTTTGTTACCCACACTCCATGTGTTAATAACACTCTATGTGTTATCTACGCCTCATGTGTTACCTACACTCCATGTGTTGCTGATACTCCATATGTTACCTGCACTCCATGTGTTACCAACACTCAATGTGTTATATACACCCCGGGTGTTACCTACACTCCATGTGTTACTGACACTCTGTGTGTAACCAATGTTCCACATGTTACTACTTGAGGGTATTGTGGATTCTCATGCAAATCCTGTTTATGTACCATAGACCTATAAAAGGTGTGAGTTGACTCTAGTTACTACCTTTATTGTACCTTTTGGTGGATACAATTTTTGTGCCTCTTTGGTAGTCTACATGTTGTATTTAATAGTGCTCCTCTTTGTGATATACTTCGCGTGATTCCATATGGTTTAATTTGTGTAATTTATTTGTGTTTTGGGTTCCTATTGATTATTATTTTACTCACCCCTTCACGAGATTCTCTCTAATGTGTCTTGTCTTATGAATATGACCTAAAAATTTGAATGATTCTTAAATGGGATGGTGTTAGGTGGTGCTTTGAGGTAGACTCGACGGATTTGGTACAGTTCGGCAACATTTAGACATCTTACTATACCTACCCTTCAAGTAGGGATTTCATCAGATGTTATCTAGGATCATCTATTTTTCTATTTTATTTGGTATTTTATTCTGGCCTATTTACTTTCCAATATGCACTATTACTCTCAGTGGTTGCCTTAGTGGGTTTCATATATGTTTACTTAGTGTTTTTAGTTTCTGTACTCTTCTTTGGGATGGGTGTATTAGTGCATGTTTATAGGAAAATGCCTCCCATTTATAGTAAATGACTACACAACACTAGTCACTAGCCCTTAGCGTATGGGAGGTGGGCTTGGGGTAGTCACAGAATGATCCCCGAGGAATGGGTGGTGACAATAAATCTCATATAATTTTTAATAGAGACCACACATTTTAACTATATAAGAGATAGAACGGTTTTGGATCTTGAATTTTTTACATTGAGGGAAAGACTTGAAGGGGAGTCACCATATTATTGAATCGTATATGAGGATGATATTGTCTTTGTTAGGAATCAAGTTTTTGTGCCAACAAGTTTTCAGGGGGAGATGTTTCATGAGTTTCCTGCCTCTATGTGGGTGGTACACCCAGGTGTGACCAAAATATATCATGACCTACATTGACAGTTTTGGTTTATAGGCATGAAAAAGGATATAGCACAGTTCGTAAAATGATGCTACACCTTTTAGTAGGTTATTTTTTAGCATCGATGACATGGTAGTTTATTTTAGTTGTTACCCATTCCATAATGGGAGAGGGGCAACATGACAATATATTTTATGGTTGGTATCCTACAGATTCCTCAGAAGAATGATGATATTTGGGTGATCCTGGACAAACTGAAGAAGGTGGTTCATTTGTTTCCAATATGGGAGATCTTTACAGGGGATTAGTTGGGAGATTTTTATGTTCAATAAATAGGTTGTTGTTATGGGGTTCCATGGATGTAACTCCCTAACCCCAAAATCCCAAAGCCGGTGCATTATTACATTTCATTATCATTTTTACAAGGAAACAAATCATGAAGATCCTTTTAGTTTTGTAGTCTTGAAAATATATATTACATATAGGATACCCATAATACATTGGTAAATATAACACAAAAACACAGTACATAATAAAATGAAATAAATATCCTCCTTGAAGGATTATTCAAAGGATTCCTATTCATAACCAGGGGAAAGGAAACATGATAAGGGTAAACTCAAATGCTCAGTAAGGGTAAGTAAATAGGTAGCAATAATGAATCAATTAAAATAAATTAACATGAAAATTTTAATAACTACAACCCAAGACATTCAATAACTAGATAAAGAAATATCAAACTATAATGATAAGAAACTGAAAACATATTCCATTTAATCAATGAAATGAAAATGAAATGCATCCATAGATATGTCAATGCATTATCTCGAGGATGAATAATAACTAAATTATCAATAAAAGAAATGATAATTTCTCAGACATCATATTTCCTAGAAACATGATACCATTAACATCCAGAGATAATTTAATCTAATTTTCCAACTAATTCATCTGATGAGACTACTGATGCATCTAGGGGATTTCATTAACCAGTCCCCAACCCATAGGGCTTACCTTAAACAATTCCCAACCCATGTATTCTATGTCCACTATATTACTCACTTATTGATTAAAAAATGTGCCATATAAAATATAAAAATTGAATAAATAATATGGATTTATCATTACTACCTCAATGGATGATAAGTAACAACAAGGTCTGTTGAAATTAAAACATTCTTGAGGATAAATAATCAGTAGACATTCCAAAGTGTCCCATTCCAGATTGAAACATTTAAATCAAAATTTCTAGAAAGGAATGACATTAAATGAAACTAAATATATATTTTTAATAATGGGATTCATGATATAACATAAAAAAGATTTATATTCCCCAAATAAAAGTGAATTCAAACATATTATCAAATAACTCTCAATGGAGTGTAAATTGAGACAAAATTCCCTTAACATAACCATACTTTTGTTCTATGGTATTAATCCACATATATAGTTTTTAAAATACGTTGTTAACATATAATAGCACTATAATCATGCTAATAATGTCATATATTAACTCTTAAAATATTTTATTACCTGTTTGTTAATACTCTTTTATTATTTTATTTATTGCAAATGTTAATTTCCTAGTTTTCTCCAGTAGGTTTTGAATTATGATTTGTTGTTCCTATTAATTTGATAATGATTTCATCATATAAAAAATTTAAACAATGACTAAATTATCTTATATATTTAGTAAATATGAATTTATAATAATCTTTAATATTTGGAGACTACAAATGAAGTGCACTATTCGTGGATATGGTAGGGCATACGTACGCATTAATGCTACTATAATTTCATTGTTGTATTAAAAGATCAAATACTGAATGATATATATGTATATCATAATTATGGAATCATATCTATGTTATATATGTTACAAATTTTTATTAATACCATCCATTATACATTTTATGTATGGAATGAACAAGTCATATCGCTTTGAGGGGGTGGTAGTCCACACTTCCCCAAACAAAATTATCATATTTTCAAAACATGGAAAGCATAAAATTATGTTATAAATAAGAATTATAGAATAATAAAAAATTAAAAATAACATATAAACCATATATAAACATATTTTTCATCATAATGGACATTATTATAGGTGGTAGGGGAAAATTCAATAATCAATATTTTGTGAAGAATTGGTTCGCATATATAGAAACAATATGTTCATTTCCCATTGGATGGAGGTGTGTGTAAGTGTAGATAAAAATATTAACATAAAAATAACCTCGTATATTGTGGATAATAGTTTTTTTATTTAATAATATAAAAGTAATTTTATATTTAGTGGAGAATGGGAATGAACCTAAAAACCATGGGAGGAGATGTTACCTCTTAATCAGGTAGCTTTTTTTGGTTTAAACAAAAAGTCTTATTTAAGTAGATTCCTTTAAAAAGTGAGGCTTATAGGTATATAGGAGGGATTTTAGGAGACTACATGGGTATATATGGGAATAAAATGTTTTTTAGAGGTGTTATGAATGGGGGGAGGTGGTGGCCTTTTATGAAGAAGGAAAATGACTCACTCGGATTTTTTGGAAACAACTTGGGTGTAGACATGTTCTTACCTACAAAAAGTCATACCAGACCAAAAACAAGACATGAGTGGAAGGAATATGGCCTATATATTTTCATCCAATTGATGTTTTAAAATTTTATATGTCATTTGGGCCCTTAATTTAATGGTTTAGTCATTTATTGAGCTTACCTTTACCTTAATAATTATAATTAATTTTAATTACATTCACTAATATTTTTGGTCAAAAAAATTCATTATTATTTTAAATTATAATTTATTTTGATTCCAAATATGGAACACATATTTCCAATTTCCAATTATATATGTTTCAGAAATTAATTTAAATTTTATCTCGTAGGCGGGACGACAAAGCAGGTTTTAAAGTAAAAACGTCCAACATTATAATATGTTTTTATGGTCATTTTCATAATTAAATTGATTCCAATGACCTATATTAGATAAATTGATAAATTTATTATCTAATTTAACTTTAAAACCAATAAAAAAATAATTTAAATTTATAAATAAATTATTTGAAAACCCATTTTTTAACTAAAATTCAGTATTTTTCACTATTTATTAAAAAAATGAAATGTTTCATAAAATTATAAAAAATTCACCCTAACCTAATTATTATGATTATATTTCAAATAATAAGTTTATTGATATATATTAAATCATTAAATGTTTCAAAATTCATATTTAAAATGGGTTCTCCATTAAAAGGTGATAAAATTGTCTTTATAAACTTATAGGTTTTTATCTGTAAAATAGTGTTTGTTCTTATCCTAAACATATCTAACGTAATAGATTAATATTATAAATATTTGATTGAATATATAACATATATATTTCATTTATAATATTAAATAATTATAGTTGATTATATTTTTGAAGAAAACACTCCATTGAGAAAAAAATGTTTTTTAAATCTACTTGGTTCTTCTTTTCAATTATAATTAGTTGGTAACCAATGAATTAATTTCATATTTGTAAAGACAATAAATTTTAATAATTTAGTTAATAATATTAATAAAAACTAACCTAATGTCTAGGATATTTAATATTCTATATAATAATAATATTTTAATAAAACTTTGTTATTTAGTTAAACTTGGTCTTGCGTGTAATGCAAGTTATCATGCATTGTCTCTCTCGCATGTAAAAAAAGCTAGTGGGGACGATCTCTATTGCATGAAATTAAATATAAATAATTTTTTCCATAATTAAATGATATATCATGAATTTAATATATTTAAAATATTAAATATATTATAATGTTTTAGTATATTATATTCCCTTATGCACTAGGTGCATCATGTCATGAATGCTATCGAATACAAGGTTCTTACTTTAGAATTTTGGGCTGTTACATTCTCCCCACCTAATTAAATTACTTATTTGAAATTTAAACTTGATCTCAGTGATAGAGGTATTTAAAATGAACTATTTGTTAAATACAATCATTGTAAAAATGGTTAATATCACATATTATTAATAAGAGAGAATGGAAATTACAACTGTCACACAAATAGTTTCCCCAGTAGGAGAACATAGGTGGTAAATGTAAGCATGGATATGGAAGAAAAATTACGAAAATAAATTTATGATGGATAGTGATAGAGAAAAAGATCATATGAATATTTTTTCCCACAAAACCATTAACCATAGATGTGAATAAAGGTCATTGATATCGTAAAAATGATAATAATAGGAAAACATTTTTGATTCAAAACTATTATTTTCCTATAGTTAAAGAATTATTTCACTATATAAGAATATAAGTAAATATAAATATCTATAAATATAATATTTTCCTTTTATAACACTTTGAACTATTTCTACTTCATCTCTTAGAACATGATGCATCATATGGTGAAGTAATACATTAACCGATAAAATCGCAAACAATGATCTTCTTAAACCATTTTATAAATGGTTAACTTCTCAAAAGATTATGATACAATAAATTTTGATATAGAGCCACTAATTTTCCAAAATAAACATATCATTAGTCCAAAATCAACAAGGGGAATCTCTAAATTTTCACATTCCTAACATGTGAATAACATCACCATGTATCCACTTATAATATGGTAATTGATCAAATCACCATATTTTTTTTGGAAACATTAATTATACCTTGTTCCTTAAGTAAGAAACATGTTATTGGATATATTCCATAAATCCAATAGTGTTATCAAATCAACTAGTGATATAATAGAACACTTTTCGGAAATCATTATACTGTTTCAAGTTAGTTATCACTTAACTGAATCAATCATTTCTTCATCAATATCTCCACATCACAAACATATTAAGGGTTTTATTTCCATTAATCTTCTATTTTCTTAAATTTTTAACTTTATACTTAATTTTTTATGGTACTATTCAACATAGGATTATCAAATCCTTAACAAAAGAAGTATTATAGTACAATCCTTACATATTTCATAAATCATATGATGAGAAAATCGTAAACCAAATAAATTTAAAAAATATTTCTTACATCAAAATATTGAATTACATGAATCATTCCAATTCGGGTTTTTAAATAACATATGCTAGACCTTGATCCCTTAGCTTATTCTAAGGTATATTCTCATGATGCTTGGAGAATTTTTTGTCATAGTTCCCCATATCCTAATTGTTGTAACATTGAATTTTTGTTTTAAAAAGTGCCCCAAGGGGTCATTTTTTATAGGTATAGGTTTGTTTTAAATTGGTATATATGGCTTATCAGCACCACTTGAAGTGGCGTTTTTTTGAAGAAATTTCAAAAACACCACTTCAAGTGGAACTTGGATTTTGCAGACCAGAAAGCGCCACTTGAAGTGGTGATTTGTAGAAATTTTGTATCATTTACACATCAATTGTAATAGATAATGGTATTTTTAACCTATTATCACCACTAGAAGTGGAGCTAATAGATCTGGGATTAAAAATCATGGCGCCACTTCTAGTGGAACTTAAATCTTATTTCCCAATAAAAGGGGGATCGATCTACCCCCTCATTCATCTTAAATTCCCTATTTCCATTCCGCCTCCCCCATTTCTCTCTCAAGTTTATGATTGGTCTATCCACGTAGCCATTTCCAAAGAATCACCATATCTTAAGCAGTAGTACCTCTTCCCCAAATTTGAGGTATTTTTTTATTTAAATGTGTTTAATATTTTTTTTCCTTCTTTATTTTTTTAGTTCATTTTTAATGTATTTTATTTAAAAAAAACTTCATATTTATTATATTTTATTTGGAAATAGTAATAGTTTATTTTAATTAAGTGTAATTGGGTAATTAATTAATTATAATGAGTTAATTAATTAATTAGAATTAGGAAATTAATTAATTAGATATAGGTAATTAATTAAGTGTTATTAGGTGATTAGGTGATTAATTAATTGTAATTAGGTGATTAATAAATTTTAATTTGGAAATTAATTATTTTTAATTATATTATTAATTGATTTTAATTAGATTACTGTAATTAGGAGATTAATTTAGTGGAATTAGATGAATAATTTAGTGGAATTAGGTGATTAATTAATTGAAATGAGGGACTTAATTAATTTTTATTAGGGAATTAATTGATTGATTTTAATTAGGTAATAACTTGGTGATTATTAATTAAGGTTAATTATGGAATTAA
This sequence comes from Viscum album, assembly GCA_963277665.1. NCBI lineage: Eukaryota > Viridiplantae > Streptophyta > Magnoliopsida > Santalales > Viscaceae > Viscum > Viscum album. The sequence goes on from OY728121.1 coordinate 1,302,216,690, forward strand.
TTAATTAATTAATTAATTATAAATAATAAATTAATTTATTAATTGTAATTATGTACTTAATTAATTATATTAAATTATTTAACTGTAATTTGGTAATTAATTTATTTCAATTATGTACTTAATTAATTGTAATTATTTACTTAATTAATTGTAAATAGATGCTTAATTAATTTTTATTTGGTAATTAATTATGTGTAATTTGGTAATTAATTATGAGTAATTAGGTAATTAATTATGTGTAATTAGGTAATTTATTTTGTATAATTAGGTAATTAATTATGTGTAATCTAGTAATTAATTATGTGTAATTAGGTAATTAATTATGTGTAATTAGATAATTAATTAAGTGTAACTAGAGAATGAACTAGGAGTAATTAGGCACTTAATTAATTGTAATTAAGAAATTAATTAAGTGAAATTTGGCACTTAATTAAGTGTAACTAGTCACTTAATCAAGTGTAATTAGGCGCCTAATTAAGTGTAATTAGGTGATAAATTAATTAATTGTAAGTAGGTGACTAATTAATTAATTGTAATTAAGTACCTAGTTAATTAATTTCAATTCAGCACCTAATTAATTAATTGTAGTTATGTAGTTATATAATTTACCAAAATTATATACTTAATTAGTTAATTGTAATTAGGTAAATAATTAAGTGTCATTGAGTAATTAATTAAGTGTAATTAGGTAATTAATTAGGTGTAGTTAGGTAATTAATTAATTGTAATTAATTTTAACTAGGTTTGTAATTAGATAATAAATTAATTTTAATTAGTTAATTAATTGATTTTAATTAAGGTTGTAATTAGGTTTGTAATTAGGTAATTAATTAATTAAGTGTTATTTGGTTTGTAATTAAGTAATTAATTAATTAAGTGTAATTCGGTACTTAATTAATTAAGTGTAATTTGGTAACTAATTATTTAAGTGTAATTGGGTACTTAATTAATTAAGTATAATTAGGAACTTAATTAATTAATTTTAATTTGGTACTTAATTAATTAAGTGTAATTAGGTACTTAATTAAATAATTGATTTTAATTAAGTAATTAATTAGTTAATTGTAATTAGGTAATTAATTAATTAATTATAATTAGATAATTAATTAAGATTAATTATGTAAGTAATTAAGTGTAACTATGTAATTAATTAATTGTAATTAGGTACTTAATTATTTAATTGTAGTTTGATAGTTAGTTATTTTAATTTGATAATTAATTAATCTAAATTATATGATTAATTAATTGTAATTAGTTGATTAATTATGTGTTATTAAGGTGATTAATAAGGTGTAATTATGTGATTAATAACGTGTGATTATGTGATTAATTAGAAGTATTAAGGTGATTAATTAGGAGTAATTAGGTGATTAATTATGTGACGCCCTGACCCCAGTTACCCAGAGTCGGTGCATTATTATATAACATTGGAATGATCACAAAAGATCAAGTCTCGAAAGACCGATTAGTTTAGTAGCATTGGAATCACTAGATACATTCATAAAGTTTACATTACATCATAAAGTGAAAACTACAACAACATCTTATCTCCACACTCATATCCATTTATACTATCCCTGCAGGTCATTCGTAAAATACTTCTTCACATCCTTAGAAAAAAAAACATAGAAAGGGGTGAGCTCAAATGCCAAGTAAGGATAAAAATATAGCGGAAAATTTCATAAATAAGCATAAACATTTAAGGCAATGTATAACTATAAAAAATCATTTTAAACTTGAACTTCAGTATAATATAGAAAAAATAAAATGAAATAATGTCATTTACTTATTCACATAGATATTATACAAGACGAATAATCACATGAAATATCAATAACCACTTTTATAATGATGGAATGCATAATGCCAGACTATCATAACCACATAGTCAAGGCCTTGCACCAAGACTATAAATAAGATTTTTTCAAGGCTTTGTGCCAAGATAAAAGTTTGTCTCATGAGACCTACCGATGTATCGAGTAGCTATATCGGGCTCCACCCATCACTTATTAAGTCCAATGCATTCCTCATAGTAATTGGTTTAAACATAACATAATCATTCGTATTACAACTAGCATACGAAATGTCAATACTTTCCCCATAAACCATTAATGGTATAAAAATAACACATCCATAGTCAAACATATCACAAAATCTTCAATAAAATATAGAAGTTTTGTATCATAATAGATCAAATTCAACTAAGCTTAAAATCCATCAAAGGATGTTGACATAGATGAAATCAAAACTATTTGAGAGAAATATATCTTTTTTTTTGAAATAATTTAAAAGAAATATAATTATAAAAGAAAACATTTACTTTGGAAATATTCTTATAATCTTGTAAGGTATGCTTCGAAGATTTTCTAATGGTGGAAAATAGCCGCACACTCCGTATAAGTTAAAAAACACATTTTTACCTTAATTCTGTCGAAAAGGATAAAAAGGACCTTGCTTGGAAAACGTTGGAAAGATTCCTTTATAAACATCTTATAAAAAGTCAACATGGGTATAAATGACTTTAAACCATAGTCTATAAAATAGTAAGAATGTTTTGAAATACATTTATAAGAAACATGGATGTGGATGATAAAAAGGTCCCAGTAGATAATTACATACGAACAACCTCGGATAATGAAGATATTGTGAAATAAACCCCTAGCTTGTACTTTTCCTTGGTTGAGGGTAGGTTAAACTCATATATAATGGTGAAATAATTGTTACTAAACTATATAAGAATCATATACATTAATTTCATATCATATATGATCTTTTAACATTGCCCTGATAACAATACCTTAGTATCATCGTCATTTCGGGTGTTAACTTACTCATTTTCTTTTATATGTTTTGTTACATAAGCCATATTTGTTATTGATAGGTTGTTTCTTATTCATATCTAGAACGATATCAAGTCCTTAAACATTATTTTTAATCATCAAATGAGAATTAGACTTTAATTGATACAATGGGGAATGAATCTCATCGAGTTTCGTGGAGACGGTAGTCCGTACGTACGAATGAGGGACAATATCATTATTTTGATATTAAAATAATATATAATTGGATTTTATATCAAATATAAAGAATAATTATCATGTTTTATTTATTTTTTACATGAATTACACATCATCATTATACCCATCCAAATAATATTGTATTGAATAACAATTACACCACGACGTGGAGACGGTATGCCGTACATACGCACGTATGGTGACATATCATTCAAAGGATGGATAGAATAATGAAAATGGTTGTACCATAATTATAAAAACATCACAATATATAGAAGATACAAGATTTATTATTTTAGAAATGAAATAACAAATAAAGAATAAGTTGAGGAAGAAAGGAACTTGAAAGAGGGTGGTGAAAACATTACCTCTTCTTCGGGTTCTTCGATTTGATTTGTTCAAAAGGGATACTTAGGTTGGATTTATGATCAAACTGAGGCCTCTAGGTAGAATTGAGTAAATTTGGTAGGAAATTTGGGCAGGGTTTGGCCAAACCAAAAGGATTTTAAGGTGTGAAGAATTGGTTAGAAGTGGTGTCCTTTCATAAGGGGGGAGGGGCTCTTTAGGAAAAACCTAAATTATTATTTTATAATAAATTGATATTCGGTTTATAATGGATATAGAGTAGATTATTCACTGTATAAGGTGGTTATAGGTCTAAATACTTTCAACCAATATATTTTAGACATGTTTGGGTCAGTATATTAACCTTATCTTTTAGTTTTAACCCTTAGTTAATCAGTTTGACACTTACCATGTCACTTTGTATTTTTATATTATATAGTAAATAAACTTACTATATAAATCAAAGAGAACCCCAAGTGGTCCATTAATAATACACCTATCATTATATAATTCTTTTTTCAAAACCTTATAATTTAAGGAATAGAATATCAATTAATAATATAATATTAATTTTAAAAACTCATTTTTGTCAATTTTGACACTATTCGATAATTTATTTTTGTTAAAGTATTAAAACTTTATTAATTTGAATAAAATAAATTTAATTAATCCTAACATATAATATTGACCAATAAAATTCGTTTATGTCATTGAAACTTTCAAATTATATTTATTTTAACTTTTATAATACCAATTATTTGATTATTTTATTATTATGGAAAATACTGCATCATTATTGTGTCATTAATAAATTTAATTATTCAGTGTCTAAAAATTATAAATAAAATACCATTATGTAGGAAATATTTTCATCTTTCAAATTAATATTTGTAGTAAAAAATAGAACATATATAAGCCTATGTAAAAATGGTTTTTCTAAAAAGATATATGCTTTTGTCATTTTTTATTTACCTTAACTTAATTAATATAAAGTGTCATTATCACTTACAAGTAGATCCATGGGGTCCCAAAATCGACCCAAAGATTCCAATGGTCGGATATGTATCAACCAATAGGGTTAGGATACATTTAAATGTAATTTATTATTATTATTATATTATTTTTATACCCTTTTTTACCAGATTTATCATTTAACCTTGGTAAATAAAATATTTTCCGAAGTAATTATTCCAAATGTCTAAAAGTAAAAGTTACCGATTTACACATTTTGTACCTCCTTATTATAAATTTGGATTCCATTTTTCTAAATTCGGAACACAGAAGTGGAAGAAACTAATTTAAAATTAATTCCCATTGTTAAAACAAAAAGCGTGTTTTTAAGAGATAATAACTATCAAAAGATTGACACTTGTTTATGTCTGGTTTAAATGTGAAATTATGTCCAAAGACTAACATTGTATTAAATGGTAAAACTATATTCTAAATATACTTTAAAACCACTCAAATTCATAATTTATCACTATTAATTATTTTGATTAAAAAAATTTGTTTTAATTAAAATTTAGTAATTTTCATTATTCATCGAAATATACAAGTTGTCTGAAAAGTACCAAAATTTTACCCTAGGATAATTTTGATATTATGAATAAAAAAATGAATTCTATTTTGAGAGATAGAATTTATAAAATTTCAAAAAGTGGGTATTACTGTTCATAACGACTACTTTGATTGGTCACAGTGTGTTAGAATCTCAAAGTGGCGTACAACACACGCTACTATATTATTCAAAGAGAATCGTACCATGGAAGCTTGGGGTGTTACATTCTCCCCTACTTCAAATAATTTCGTCTTTGAAATTTCTAGAATACTACCGCATGAAAAGACTCGGGTGGTTCTTCATCATAAGTTACTCAGGTTCCCACATTTCCTCTTCCATCTTATGGTTCCTCCATAAAACTTTTACCAGACGAGTCATCCGGTTTCTCAGCACTTGTTGTCTCGTATCAAGAATCCTGACGGGCTCTTCGCAATAAGATAGATCGGGTTCCAGTTCTATTTCCTCATAGGTGAGTACATGCGTTGGGTAATGCATCTATTTTCTCAACAGTGATACGTGGAACACATCGTGATCTTTGAAGAGACTTGGAGGAATTATCAAATGGTAAGCTACATCCCCAATTCGTTCTAGAATTTCAAATGGTCCGATGTACCTGGGACTCAATTTTCCCTTCTTACCGAAACGTATAACACCCTTCCATGGAGACACCTTCATGAAAACATGATCTCTTACCTGACATTACAAATCGGTCATTCGGTTGTCAGCATAGCTCTTCTGCCTACTTTGGGATGCTTTGATGTGGTTTTGGATTACCTTTACCTTTTCCATCGTTTCCTCCACCAGTTCTGGGCCTATAAGTTTTCTCTCACCAACACTATCCCAACATGTTGGTGTGAAACATATCTTTCCATATAACTCTTCATATGGTGCCATCTGAATACTTGAATGGAAGCTATTGTTATAAGAAAATTCCACCAGAGGTAAATATGGATCCCACAAACCCTGAAAGTCAAGTGAGCATGATCTCAACATGTCTTCTAAGGTTTGAATAGTCCATTCTGATTTTCCATCTATTTGAGGGTGGTAGGCAGTGCTCAAATGAAGTTCAGTATCCAAGGATTTCTGAATACTTTTCCAGAATCTTGAAGTAAATCGGGGATCACAATCAGAAACAATCCATAGGGGTACACCATGGAGTCTCACAACTTCATTAATATATAGTCTTGCTAGACGTTCAAGTGGTAAATCTTCCCTTATAGAATTAAAATGCACTGACTTTGTAGGACGATCAACAATGACCCATATTGCATTGTTCATTCTAGGAGACTATGGTAGTCCCGTGGAAAAGACCATCATGATATTATCCCATTTCCACTTAGGTATGGGAATAGGTTGCATGACTCCTCTAGGCTGTTGCCTTCCAGCTTTCACTTGTTGACAAACCATACATCTTGACACAAAATCATCAATCTCCATGTTCATGTTTTCCCACAAAAAATGTTCCTTAAAATATCTATACATTTTGGTTCTCCCAGGGTGTATAGAGAAATTGGAACTATGAGCATCATCCAACAATTCACTTTTTAGATCAGGTATATCAGGAACACAAAGTCTCATCCCAAATTTAAAAATTCCATCTTCATACACAAAGTCACTCAATCTCCCATCATTCGCTCCTTTAATATTCTTTTGAAACTCTTCATCATCAGTCTGAGAAATCTTTATCATTTCTAGTAAAGATGGTTTGGAAACCTCTTGAAAAAGAATTGATGTTTCACCTTCCATGGTGATTCCTATATCCATCTTTACTAGATCCATGTATATAGGATCTTTTTCAACTCTCATCTTGTTCAAAACTCCATGATCCTTTCTACTCAAAGCATCTTCCATCTTATTTGCCTTCCCCAGGTGGTAGTGTATTGTGCAATCATATAAATTTAGTAGTTCAAGCCATCTCCTTTGCCTCATGTCGAGTTCTTTTTGTGGGAAAATATACTTCAAACTCTTGTGATCAGTATAATTCTCTCATTTTTACCATAGAGATAATCTCTCCATATCTTCAAAGAAAAAATTACAGAAGCTAACTCAAGATCATGAGTAGGATAGTTTTTCTCATTAATATTCAATTGTCGTGATGCATAGGCAATAACCCTATCATTCTGCATAAGGACACAACCAAGTCTTTTCTTCGATGCATCACTATAAATAACAAACCCATCATTCCTCGATGGAAGAGTCAATATTGGATCATTGACTAGTATTCGCTTTAGTTATTCAAAACATTATTCACACTCTTTTGTCCAAACAAATTTAATCCCTCTACGTATGAGCTTCGTTAATGGGTTAGCCAATCAGGAAAAATTCTGGACGAAACATCAATAATAACCTACTAAACCAATAAAACTGTGTACCTCGGTTATACTCGTAAGTGCTTTCCATTTGTGGATTTCTCTTGTATTAGAAGGATCAATAGAGATTCCATCCTTAGAGACAATATGCCCAAGAAAAGAAATCTCCTAAAGCCAGAATTCACACTTGCTAAACTTCGCATATAATTCATGTCTTCTCAGAGTATTCAATATAATTTGCAAGTGATTTTCATGATCTTTGTAACTTTTGGAGTATAACAATATATCATCAATAAATAACATTACAAAGTCATCAAGATATTCCTTGAAAACTCTATTCATTAGATCCATGAAAACAGAGGGTGCATTAGTTATCCCAAATGGAATTACTGTAAACTCGTAATGCCCGTACCTGGTTCAAAATTCTTTCTTTGGGATTTCATCCTTCTTCACACACAACTGATGGTATCCAGATTGAAGGTCAATATTTGAAAAGTATTGATCTCCATGCAGCTGGTCAAATAAATCATCAATGCGAGGTAGTGGATACTTGTTCTTTATTGTTATAGCATTGATCTCCCTGTAGTCGATACATAACCTCATAGATCCATCTTTCTTCTTAACAAAAAGGACAGGGCTCCCCCTGGAGAAACACTAGGGTGAATAAATACCTTATTACTCAGTTCCTCTAGTTGTTTTTTTAGTTCCAATAATTCCACAGTGGCGATTTTATAAGGGGTCTTTGATATGAGCCTTGATCCAGGAATTAAATCAAAGGAAAACTCAATTTCTCATTCTGGAGGATGTCCTGGTAAAGCTTCTAGAAACACATCAACATATTCTCTCACAATAGGTACATCCTCTATTTGAACATTCCTTTCCGCACCCACAATCATTTCATTCTCTTCCTCCCTAATAATTTAATTTAGTTGTGATACTGGGGGTAGATCTAGATAAGAATTAGGTTGTGACGATTATTCTCTGAAGATATGGTGTCCCTTATCATCATCATAAAAAATCGTAACCTCCTTATTCTTACAGTAAATCTTCACATCATGGTCCGAAAGACAATCCATACCGAGGATTATATCAAACTCAATCATAGGTATGACGATGAGATCGGCAGATAAAGAACATTTATATGCTCTAATGGGAATGGATTCACAAAATATTGTTGCGATGATACACCCCTTAAGAGTTTAAACTAACTACTCCCTTGTTAGATCAAATTGGAAATATATAATTTTCTTAGCAAAATGGGAGGATATAAAACAATGCGATGATCCAGAATCAAATAAAGCAGTTGCTAAACTTTAGGAAACCATTAAATTACCAGCCACCACGTCTTTCGGAGCTTCTACCTCAGCAGTAGTGATAGCATAAGCTTAGCCTTGATCCCTTGGCCATTTCTGAGGTAAGTTCCCTTAACTCTTAAGAAATTCATTTGCATAATGTCCCATCTCCCAACTGTTGTAGCATTTAACATCGGTAGCTTCTTTATTCCCCTTATAATCACGAGCTTGGTGGCTTTTTCACCACACTTGTAACAGACTCCAATTCCTTTCAAGAATGTACCAGGGTGTTTCTTACCATATTTACTACACAATGGATATTCAACTTTTACCTTATTCCCCTTATTTCGATTTCCATATTGATCAGTAGATCTCATCTTCTCTTTCTCTTCTTTAAAGTCATAAGACTTAGAGAATTCTTTTTTTGTCTTGATAGCACATGAGACAATATCTTCGTAAAATGAGAAGGTTTGTGAGATTAATGCTCGATGGAGAAATGGTTTTAACCCATCAAAGAAACGATCAATCTTAATTCTTGGGTTATATATATAATCTGCATCATACCTCTCTAAACTTGTAATGTTATCCCCATACTTTGCGACATTCTCACCCTCTTTTTTCCTCAGACTCAAAAATTGCCTTTCCATATCTGCTTGATGGTCACGAGGAAAGTATTTTTCTAAGAAAAGCCCTTTGAACTCACTCCATTCCATATTTGATACTTCATCATCTTCTTTCGTGTTTTGAATCAATGACCACCATTGATCAACATCTCTAGTGTGGCGGTAAACTGCCATGATAACTTTTTCCCTTTCACTACTCCCCAAGGCATGGAATATTTTCTCTAAATAATTTATCCATTACTCAGCTACTAAGGGATTTGTACTCCCATTGAATGTTGGTGGTTGTTTCCTCATGAAGAGATCTAACATTTATCCTCCACGCTGTGGATTAGGGTGCTCTATATGGGTAATGTAATTATTCACAACCTGAGTGAGTTGTCCAAGTATGGTGATTTCCTGATCACCACCAGTTGCATCACTAGCTCCACTATAATTATCTTGATCAGGAGGGAAATCCCTATATGGAGTGCATGGATTGATATGGTTTCCATTCCTTCCACTAGGCACAATTTCTAAACAATGGCATAAACTAGATCAGTTTATGAATCAAAATACATAATTCCATACTTGTAAAACACTTAACATAAATTGAACTATTTATGGACATAATCCATAATCATAAAAAAATGTTTTCTTTGAGGATTTATATACTCATAAACCCTTCATAATGGTTGGTAAATAAAATGATAATTATCCTAATCATAACCCTCGGGAGTGTCGTAACCAAGAGTGCATCAAGGCTCGTTGTCTTGCACCCGTTCCCATTCGAGTCTAGCTTGAAGCAGTGTTTTCGGGTTTTACCCCTAGGTACATCTATGCCAGAACCACCTCTACCTACTCTTATCCAGACAAGGATTTATTTTCCTAGAAAATTCACAAATTCTCTACATTATCAATATTCTAGGAATTTCTTCTACACTAATCCTCATAGACTATCTTAGGTCTATGTGATCTAATCAGAGTTTATCGAAATCTAGATTCGAATGTTTGTATTAAACTTCCTCTGATACCAACTATAATGCCTTGACCCTAATTACCCAGAGTCGGTGCATTATTACATAACATTGTCCTGATCACAAAATATCAAGTCTTGAAAGACCGATTAGTTTAGCATCCTAGGAATCACTAGATACATTCATAAAGTTTACATTTAATCATAAAGTGAAAACTACAACAACATCTTGTCTCCACACGCATATCCCTTTATAATATCCCTGCAGGCCATTCATAAAATACTTCTTAACATCCTAGGAAAAATAAAACATATAAAGGGGTGAGCTTAAATTCCCAGTAAGGATAACAATATTTTAGAAACTTTTATAAATAAGCATAAACATTTAAGGAAATGTGTAACTAAAACAAAAACATTTTAAAATTGAACTTCAACATAATATGGGAAAAAATGAAATAATGTCATTTACCTATTCACATGGATATTATACTAGTAGAATAATCACATGCAATATCAATAACCACTTTCATAATGATGGAATGCATAATGCCAGACTATCATAACCACATAGTCAAGGACTTGCGCCAATACTACAAATAATATGTTGTCAAGGCCTTATGTTAAGACACTAGTTTGTCTCATGAGACGTACCGATTCATCGAGGAGCTATAGCGGGCTCCACCCATCACTTATTAAGTCTAACACAATCCTCATATGAATAGGTTTAAACATAAAAAAATTATTCGTATTAAAACTAGCATAAAAAATGTCAATAATTTATCCATAAACCATGAATGGTATAAAAATAACACATCCACTGTCAAACATATCACAAAACCTTCAATACAATATTGAAGTTTTTTATCATAATAAATCAACTTCAAATAATCTTAAAATCCATCAAAGGGTGGTGACATAGATGAAATCAAAACTATTTGAGAGAAATATCTCTTTTTTTTAAATCATTTAAAAGTGAAATAATTATAAAAGAAAACATTTACATTGAAAATATTCTTATAAGCTTTTAAGGGAAGATTATATGATTTTATAATGGCAGAAAATAGCCGCACATGCCGTATAAGTTAAAAAAGACATTCTTAACTTAATTCTGTCAAAAAGGTTAAAAAGGACCTTGTATGGAAAACGATGGAAAGATTCCTTCATAAACATCTTATAAAAATTCAACAAGGTTATAAATGAATTTAACCCATAGTCTATAAAATAGTAATAATTTTTTGAAATACATTTATAAGAAACATGGATGTTGACGATAAAAAGGTCCCAATAGATAATTACGTATGAACAACCTCGGATAATGAAGAGATTGTGAAATAAACCCTTACCTTGTACATTTACTTGGTTGAGGGTAGGTTATCCTCATTTATAATGCAGAAATAATGGTTTTTAAATTATAGAAGAATCATATACATTAATATGATATCATATATGATCTTTTAACATTGTTTTGTTAATAATATCTTAGTATTATCGTCATTTCGGGTGTTAACTTACTCGTTTTCTTTTATATGTTCTGTTACATAAGTTGTGTTAGTTATGGATAGGATATATATTATTCATATACAGAATGATATCAAGTCCTTAAACATTATTTTTAATCATCAAATGAGAATTATACTTGAATGGAAACAACGAGTAATGAATCTCATCGCGTTTCGTGTAGATGATAGTCCGTAGGCACGCACAAGCAACAATATCATTCTTTTGATATTAAAATAATATATAATTGGATGGTATATCATATATACAGAATCATTATCATGTTATATTTATTATTTAGAGGAATTAAACATCATTATTATACCCATCGAAATAATAATGTATTGAATAACAATTACACCACGACGTGGAGATGGTAAGCCGTACATACGAACGTATGGTGACATGTTATTCAAACGATAAATAGAATACTGAATATGGTTGTACCATATTTATAATAACATCACATTATTTAGAATATACTGGAGTTATTACTTTATAATGTAAATAACAAAGAAAGAAGAAGTTGAAGAAGAAAGGAACTTGAAAGAGGGGGGTGAAAACACTACATCTTCTTCGGGTTCTTCCTTTTGATTTTATCAAAAGGGCTCCTTAGGATGGATTTATAATAAATATAAGGCCTCTAGGTCTAAGTGAGAGAATTTGGGAGGATATTTGGGTGGGTGTTGGCCGAACCAGAAGGACTTTAAGGTGTGAATAATTGGTTAGAAGGGGTGTCCTTTTATAAGGCGGAGGAGGGGCTCTTTAGAAAAAATATACAGTATTATTTTATAATAAATTAATATTCAGTTTATAATGGATCCAAAGTAGATTATTAAAAGTCTAATGTGGGGATGAGTCTAAATAATTTCAACCAATATATTTCAGACAGGTTTGGGTCATTATATTAACCTTATTGTTTAGTTTTAACTCTTAGTTAAATAGTTTGACACTTACCATGTCACTTTGTATTTTTAAATTATATAGTTAATAAACTTATTATATACATCCAAGAGTTTCCCAAGTGGTCAATTAATAATACAACTACCATTAAATAAGTCTTTTTACCGAACCTTAGAATTTTATGAATAGAATATCAATTAATAATATAATATTTTTTTAAAAAAACTCAATTATGTCAATTTTGACACTATTCAATAATTGATTTTTGTTAAGGTCTTAACAACTTTATTAATTAGAATAAAATTAATTTAAGATAACCTAACATGTAAAATTAACCATTAAAATTCTTGTATTTCATAAAAACATTCAAATTATATTTATCTTAACTTTTATAATACCAATTATTTGATTCTTTTATTATTAAGGAAAATAATACATCATTATTGTGTAATAAATAAATTTAATTATTCAGTGTCTAAAAATTATAAATAAAATTAAATAATGTAGGAAATAATTTTTTATTTCTAATTAATAATTATAGTTGAAAATATAACATATATAAACCTATGTAAATTTTTTTTCTAAAAGATATATGCTTATGTCATTTTTGTATTTACTGTAACTTAATTAATATAAAGTGTCATTATCACTTAAAAGTGGATCCTTGGGGTCCCAAAATCGACCGAGATATTCCCATTGTCAGAAATTTATCAACCAATATGGTTAGGATACCTTTTATGGTAATTTATTGTTATTATAATATATTTTTACCCTTTTTACTGGATTTACCCTTTAACCATGGTAAACAAAATATTTACCGAAGTAATTATTCAAAATGTATAAAAATAAAAGTTATCAATTTACACAATTTGGAACTCCTAATTCTAAATATGTAATCCTTTTTTCTAAATTCAAAACACATAAGTGGCAGAAATTAATTTAATATTTATTCCCGTTGTTAAAACAAAAAGCGTTTTTTAAGAGATAGTAAATATCAAAAGATTGACACTTGTTTATGTCCGGTTTAAAAGTGAAATTATGTCCAATGACCAAAATTTTATTAAATGGTAAAAATATATTCTAAATATACATTAAAACAACTCAAATTAATAATTTATCACTATTAATTATTTTGATTAAAAATGTTGTTTTTTATAAAAATTTAGTAATTTTCACTATTCATAAAAATATACACATTATCCAAAACGTACCAATATTTCACCCCAGGATAATTTCAATATTAAGAATCCAAAAATGAAGTCCATTTTGAGAGATAAAATTTATAAAATTTCAGAAAGTGGGTATTACTATTCATAACGGCTACTTTGATTGGTCGCGGTGTGTTAGAATCTCGAAGTTGCGTACAACAGACGCTACTGTATTATTCAAAGAGAATCGTACCATGGATGTTTGGGGTGTTACAAATTAGGGGTAATTAAGTGATTAATTTGTTGTAGTTATGTTAATTATCAAAGTAATTATTTTAATTAGCGAAGAAATAATATTAATTAGCAAAGTAATTATATTAATTAGAAAAATAATTATATTAAATAGAGAAGTAATTATCTTAATTAGAAAAGTAATTATATTAATTAGAGAAGTAATTATATTTGGCTAATTAAGACAAACATAAACTTGTGGGATGATTAAAGGTTGATTAAGGGATAAATTAACCAATGATGAACTAATGATTAATGGTTAACTTATAATTAATTAATTATTAACTACGTGGAATGATTAGATGTTGATTAAGAGATAAATTAAGTAATGATGAAATAATGGTTAATAGTTAACTTATGATGAACTAATGATTTACTTATCATGAACTAATGGTGAACTAATGACGAACTAATGGTGAACTAATGGTGAACTAATGGTGAACTAATGATGAAATAATGATAAACTGATGGTTAAGTAATAATTAACTAATGGTTAAGTAATGATGTACTAATGGCTATGTAATGATTAGTTTCCTTGTTTTGGATATAAGAAAACATTCTAAAATTTTGGAAGTATAAATATTATGTGGTTATCTAAGATACCCAATCTCTATCTGGATACAAACAAGTGAATGTTGCTCTGGCATAGATATTCCTAAGAGTAAAAACTCTAACAAAGAGATTCGGGCTTGACCCAGGGTATCCTAGTACACAACAATCAGCCTTGCCGCATCCTAGTTTGACACTCCTGGGGGATATGCATAAGATGATTCATATTTTATTTAAAAACTCCTAAAATACCTTTATGATGGTTAAAAATTACACTAAGAAACATTATTATCATATTTTAGAATATAAGTATATGTTCTAAAGTTTTAGAATCATAAAAAATAATAACATCTTCGAAAGGTATGTACTTAACTTTGAAAATTTTAAAATATTCTAGCATTATAATAATAATTATAATGTATTTTAGCTAAAAAATATGGATTCCTATATTTATTTAAATGGTAAATTAATTGATATAGAACAAGGATGTAGTTATAGTATATGAGTAGAAGGTTTTGTGATGCTTGGATGTCATACAACGTTGGAATATCTTCAAAGAAAAATTCATCGAAAGTTAAAACTAATGAGAAATAAAGAGATAGAATCCATCACAAATAGACATCTGAAATTTTCAGATAGGTTTTGGCATGTGGTCTATCCAATAACTGATGATGAATAATGGGAATATGTACTTTCATTGGTTAAGTATCCAATTGAGAATCAAATGATGGAGTTGTATGTCAATATAACTACAACTGAGGTTCCATCACCATTGGATATTGGGACACCACAAAATAATGATACTGTATCATATCCTCCTTCTATAACATATCAAGACATTCCATCAGTAATGGTATTTTTTCCATCATTTCCTCTGGAAACAGTTTCTATGGATAGTAATCCAAGAAATTTAGATCCACTGGTTGATGATATTGAGGATGATGATAATTTAGAACAAGAATATGAAGAGGAAGTTGATGAAGAAGAAAAAGAAGTGCAAGAAGAAGAACATTCTGTACCCACTCATGTGTAGTTGAATTGACCGTTGAACCATCCTCCACTATTGGATTCATGGTCGACTGAAAGCATGAATCACTTAATGGAGTTTAATTTTTGTTTTATTACTTCTAGTACTAAATTTCTAGGAATCATTAGCGTCAAAAATCGAGTGTCGGATAAAGGTAAATTGTATATTGGAAGAGAGTTTGAGAGGAAAGATTCACTAAAAAATGTGATAAAATAATATTAAATTGAAAGACACAAACCTTATGTTGTGGAGGAGTCAAATAGGTCTTATTGTGTGATCTGTTATGATAAATTTGATTCGAACAATCAAATGCATCTTGGAGCTATAATTGATAACACTTATCACAGCTACCACATCACTAGATTTACTCCACACACATGTGTGAACCCAAGATTTTCATAGGGCCAGTCCTTGTTATATTTTGAGTTTTTTTCAACTGTTATTGTGGAAATTATTAGAGCATGTCAAGATGTTCCTGTAGTTTTAGTGGTGGAGTTAATAAAAAAACATTTTCAGTATCAAATATCATACTATAAGGCATTTGTGGCTTGAAAAAAGGCTATTGTGAAAGTATACGGTGATTAGGATGAATCTAAACTAGTTTTACCACAACTTATAGAGATTTTAAGCCATAAAAATCATGTGGTCTATCAGTTACATACTACTAAATATGATAACCAACACAACCATGTTGAGCGGTCTACGGTTGTGTTTGATAGATTATTTCGGACATTTTTACCATGTGTGGCATCTTTTAGACATTGCAAGAAGTTTATATAGATTGATGGAACATTTATGTACGGAATGTATGTTAGAAAATTATTGATTTCCACCACACAAGAAATAAATTGAGCCCCTCTACCATTGGTATCTTCAACTGTGGGGAAGGAGAACTTCTCATCATGGAGTTGGTTTCTGGCTTGTCTTTGAGAGTTTTTTACAGAAGCAGAAGGGATTTTTCTTAATTCATATCACAATCATCCAATCAAGGAGGAATTATAGTCTAATGTTAATTCTTATAGACCACCCTATTCCCATCATCGATACTTTATTTGACATATTTCCAACAATTTTCAAAATATGTTCATAAATGAGTCGATGAAGAAATCATTCTTAAAAATTGGTATGAATATATTTTTTCATTTTCATAATAAATTTCATAGTTATTTCAATATGTGTTTAGAATAGTTTTTTATATCATATGAGCCTCAACAACAAAGTTTATAGGAGCATCTTTAAGATATTCATAGAGTTAATTTGGAAGTTTATTATTACATTAGGAAAATTACAAAGCATAAATGGTCATTGGTATGTGATGATGGGACGAGATATAGACATATGACAACCAACATTGTAGAATGTATAAATGGAGTTTTTAAGGGAGTTCAAATATTACCAATAACATGTAAATAAGAATAATTGATTATATATTACACAGACAATCTAAATTTATAAGTTAATTTTAGTATACTAATTTTAATATTAATTGAATTTTAGGTACAAGATAACTTCTATCGTACTTTAAATTATTTTCTAGAATAAAGAAATCAGGCTAAAGAGGTTCTGAACAGAGGGATACATTATGAACATCATTTATAGTGCGATCAAGATAGAGTTCTTTAGGAATATGAAACTTATCACGTAACAGCATTTAATCATCTAGACCAGCGATTTTAGGTTTCTAAGCCTTGTTATGTTGTGTCTTATATCAATGGTCATGTGTGAATTGTTTTATTGGAGAGACGTTACTGTGAATTTGGAAACATTCAAGCATTTCGATATCGATTCGGCCATGTGATCACAACATGTGCTTACGTATATTTATCTTGGGAGTAGTTCATTGATCCAGTTTATTGATTACAAAGTATCAATGACTGCTATAGTACTATGTGGATTCCTATTGGGGAATATCAAATATTTTGGTACCTAATGGCACACATGCATGATTATACCGAAACAGACTAGGCTTCAACCTAAAGGTAGACCAAAGTTGACTCGTATTCGGAATGAGATGGATTCGCCCAGTGAACGGGCCCCTAGACGGATGTCCAGTATATGCCGCCAAGAAGGTCATACAAAGACACAATGTATTAGACACATAGGGAAGTCATTTAATTGATTAAAAAATCAGGTATTCTATTAGTTACTATAAAAGTTTGTATGTAAAATAATTTCTAGCATTATGGTCATTTTTAATCATATTATTCTTTTTTGTGTGTCGTGTAAATTTTAGAAAACGTACTTATATATCATAATAAATAAATAAATAAATATATATATTGAATATATAATAGAATAGATAAACCCAGATTTTTATAAACTTTTTTATCAATTTTACAATTAATTATTTTTAAAAACCAAATCATTTTCTATGAATCATAAAAAAAATCAGCTAATTTAATCAAAAACATACCCAAAACATTTATGGAAACCAATTCTATTTTATAAAAAGCTTAATGTCCTGACATCATTTAAAACATGTTTTCATGAAATCAAAACCTATTTTATAAATATTACCTCAATATCTATTTATAATCAAAAATAATTTTCTTAAAATGTAGCCTTTTCAACATTCCATAATGATACAAATTCAATGGTAAATTCAACAAAATTGAATCTTCAAATTTCATACCCTACTATCCTTGGTATACCTTGGGAACCATCATTAATGGTGTTGATCAAGTACCCAGTAATAAATCATTTAAATACTATGAGATATAGACATTTAACCCATGTAAATAACCAAACCACTATTCATACCACTTTCTAAAGATTTCATGGAAACTCTTTTTTGTAAATATTGTAAAATAAAGACCATTATGTATAGCCCATTTAAGATATAATTAGAATTAAAAGCGCATAAATATATACAATTATTACTAGGGAAATTAAATTCAAATAAATTTCATACATTACATGATAAATTTCATATATTACATGATAAATTTCATAGATCATGAAATTAATGTTTTGCTATTCCTACATTCAGATGAAGTATCCTTTTTTATCTTCCCAGCAGTCGCATGTGTCTTGAGATGTGTTGGTGCAACGACCTATTATACATATTTTTGATTGGAGAGCACATCATTTTCTTCATGATGCACCCCCAGTAGCCATTTATCCATACCTCATACATTATGGATTTTATTGAGTCACTATGTGTGACTTCAAGAACATTTTTCACCATTTGGTTGCTACATTTGATGAGAGATAGGGGGCTGAGATTCACACATTTCTTCGCCCAGAATGAGAGATGAAGATTACTTTATAGGACGTCACCTACAGGATTAGGTTACCCATCCATGGAAAGGAAGTTACGGGTTCCACTATTGGTGATTGGATTGTAGTCATACAATGTCTTCTAGGCATTGATGTCATCGGCATACCACATGACCTCTCGGGTTCTCACTTGCGCATTGGGTGGCTTGATGAGAATTTTTCCATCATTGATGATGATGAAGATGAGGAGATGATTATTTATCACACACATGCATGTATTTTGTGATTTGTCAGAGGCATGTTGTGTGTCGACTACTCGACCACTTTGGTACACATGATGTACCTCCCATTACTTGAGAATATTGATCAGACAACTATATATAGTTCGGGGTCCGCCGTATTATCACATCTATATAGATGTCTCTATACCTGTATCGAACTGAGGCATAGTAGATTGTAGGTTTAATCTCATTGGAACATATGTGGTCCTGGGAGTGTTTTCCATGCATCACTCATCAAGATATCACACCACTTCCACTGAAGCTATTTCAGGACATTCCTCAGGGACACTCGTATGTTTACATCATTACTTTCAACTATTTAGTTTTTTTGTTATAATTTTTTATTTAATTACTATATATTACAAATTCTTGACTAGGTAGATTCAGTCTTATAAGTATAAACATACTCCTATACATAGTGTGCATAGTTTTTTATAAATATTTGACACCATAAAGCTAGTTGATATAAGTTAAACATGACTTTTATTGTAGAAATATTGATTTTGTTATTAATTTTTAAGTTATTTCAATGAAATATTAGTGACATTGTCATTCAAAATTATGAATTATTTTTTATTTACATTTTATGTTTCATGGACTCCATATACAGGTTTTATCTACTCATCACTTCTACTATATTTCAACGCTATGATTGGAGATCGTGGGGAAGTGGTTCCACTCATACAATTCCATATCATTGAGTGGAACCAGCCAGACTGGGTCATGTGCAAGTTTGGTTATATACAACATGTTCCCATTGTAACATGATAGCCTGATGGGAAACATTCGATTGTGATTACAGGTAGAAAGGAAATGAATTGGTGGTAGTTTCATGCAACTTATATCAAGATTTGGGACACATAGGCCTAATATGGTATCTCTCAATATGGATATCCCACAAAAGGATATCGGTTAACTGATTAGGGGGATTATGAAAACCAGTATCGATGAAACCCCATAATGTAGCTTACACGTCAGGGGATTGACATTCAGCAGTTCGTAAGTTTAGTAATATTTATTATATTGCTTTAATTCACTTTATGTATTAATTTGAATGTTATTTAATTTGTAGACATAGAGCATTTCACATATTTCACATATCACAGATCATAAGGAGGCATTCATTAGGCTAAAATTAGTTCACCCAGATGTGTTGGATCTCATAGATCATCTCTGGTCTATATGTGACAGTTTCTATGATTAGGAGCCATAAATATATCTCAATCCATATATTCCAACTACAGCTCTTAGGGATGATTATGTTGCAGCTATTCCTACTAAGGATGATGTACCACCATCACCACTTCCAGTTGGAAGATAGAGATGAGGGCGTTAGTAGGGGAAGAGGTGACGACATAGACATATGAGAGCATCTCCGGTAGATGTTGCTACACCACAGAGGGATGATCCTGTATAGATAACTAATGATATTCTATATCATGGAAATTCTTATATGCCACATATGTCATCTTCACATACTACATTGCAGTACGAGTTGGGTGTAGTAACACAGCTTTTGGGGGCCCCATCTCCAGCCGATAAGGACTTCTTCAATGTACGCATTTTTCTATTTTTAGGAGGTTCGAGGGCATATAGATCCACATATGATTTTGTTCCATCCACACATGATGTCGACAAGTCCTCTACATATCCGCATCATGAGGCTCTGGAAGCAGCACAAGAGGATGAAACAAAACATATAGCTAGGACACTGGAGGGACACAGACGTCAGCCGTGAAGTGCCCGTGAGGTTCAAATACCATGTTGTGGTATTAGAGGGAATCCACATTGATTTATTCAGATTTCATTTTTTATATATTAAAAACCATATTTACTATGCTAATTAATTCTTATTTTAGACAAATAAGAAGAAATTCACAAATATAATAAATAAAAACTAATTTATATGAATAAAGACTACCGTAGATTATATGATGTTTGAAAATAATGAATGCATACCTGAAGTGATATTTGAACATCAATATTACATACTTGAGGTTCAAATATAATTTTCTATATTCCATCCATATATTAAGATTTCAGAATTAATGATGAAAGTTTCATTGAGCTCTTTAATGTGGAGTTAAAATGGGGATTGAGATCATGATGATTATCTTAAATAGATATATGAATTCTATGATTTTATATTGAGTGGATGAAGATCTATTCTTGGTTTTTGGAATTAATTGTAATGAAACAGATATAGATTAATAAGGTTTTGAAAAAAAAGGCCTTATATATACTATATGTCAAACTGCGGAACCTATTATGCTCATGGCATGAAAGTAAAACATGATGAAAATCGATGATTATAATGAACGTTTTATGGGGAATTTCAGTGAAATGAATGGATATATAAATGAGTTCTTTGAAAAATAGTAAATATATGAAGATTACAAAACAATTGATGTGAGTTAAATTTCATAGGTGTTAAGAGATTCTAATATAATATTGAAATTTGTAAAAAAAAATATTTATTCATCCCACCACCACACTCAGGTGTCTAAACTGATATTCTTTGGTAATTCAATTTAAATTAATGAGAGGTTTCATATGATTGGATCTATTTATAAATCCCCACTGAATTTTATTTTAACTAATGAATTATCGATTTGAGATGTTTGATGATCCTTAGATGGAAATATGAAAAATATATTAATATTGTTACTTATTTGACAGTCACTTTCATGAATATGGATAAGAAGAAAATAAAATAAGAAATGAAATAAAAATAATAATAGAAATTGAGAAACAGATCAATAACTTAATGAAGATGAACAATGTGATAAGTGAACATCAAATGATTTTATGGATAAAGATCTTTCTGAAAACTCTAGTTCAAGATATATATAAATAGAGTTTATTTGTTATATATATATATATATATATTTAAACAAATTTAATAAGGTTTATTAATATATTTCAATAATTATATATAAATTTATAAATTTAAAATATAAGGTATTCATATATCTAATTATATATATAAATTATTTAAATATAAGTTTTATTTAATAATATAATAATATATCCATATTTTTTAAATTTATTTATTTATTTATATTTATATAAATAAACATAGAACTTATTTTTAAAATTTAATAATGATTATTTATAAAATACATTTAAATAAATATATAAATCTATATAAATAATTTTATATAAATTTTATTTAATTACATAATTAAATAATTTATATTTATAACTATATAAATATATATTTATAAAGTAGATTTATATTTATATAATTCAAAATATATTTATAAAGGTAAATAAATATAATTTCATATTTTTAAATACATATATAGAAAAATATATTTTAAATTTAAAATATTTATATTTAAATATAGTTATAAATATATATTAACATATAATTATTAATATAGCATTATATATTTATATATTTATTATTATTTATATAAATATAAATATATATATTGAATATATTTATTATTATATAACTCTAAATCTATCTACATAAATAAATATTTATAATTATATAAATACAAATATATTCATAATTATAAAATTTAATATACATTTAAATTCCAAATAACATTATATATATGTTTATAAATATATATCTACAAATATATATATACAAATCTATAAATATTTATAAATAAATTTAACATATTTATAAATAAATAATAATTTATAAATATATATTTATGAAAATAATTATAATTATATTAAATATAATAAATTTCAGAAGGTTAGAGAGAGAAATATTTATTTTGGGAGAAAATATTTATTATAATAATTTATATATTTATTATAAAGAGTTATGATTTTAATTATATATTAATTATATTTATAAGAATATATTTATTATTATATATTCATTTTATTTATATTAGTAATTATATATTTAATATATATTATTTATATTATTTATAATTAGTTATAATTGTATATTGTATATATATGGGGTAGGGGGCAAGATGTGGGTCCAAAGCACCAATTCAATTGGTGCTTTTGGATTTCTCCAATAATTCCAATTGAATTAGTGCTAATGAGCCCTTAGAACCAAAATAAACAAAAAAACTGCCCCCCACTAATTACAAAAACAATTAACCCTCCCCCAATTTTTCTAATAGTAGTATTTTACTTCTTTCCTTTACATTATTTTTCTTGGTGACCATTTTCTCCAAAATTATAAAAAACTCTCATTAATTTCATGCATTTAAAAGGGTTATTCTTTCTATAGTTTTCACATGTTGGATAATCATTCCTTCCCTTCATATTATTTGACTCATTTCCTTTTTCATGGTGTTCAGAAGACATCTTCTTCTCTTGGTTTCCCTTAAAGTCATTGGACATGGAGAATTATTTCTCTATCTTGATAGCGCATAAAATTATTTCTTTTTATAATTAAAAATACTGAGAAACCAGTGCCCCTAAAATTTTTAGATGAAGTCCTTTAAATAAGTGGTCAGTCTTTTAATTAGTGATGCAAATATAATCTGTAGCATAACTAGATATCCTTGTTAAGGTAGATTCATAATATTCAATAATTTATTTTACCTTTTTATTTAATCTAAGAAAGTTTTTCTTCATCTCAAATTTTTGATTATGATGAATTTATTTATCAAATAATGTCCCTTTAAAACTCTTCCATTCTATGAGTTCAATTTCTTAATCCTCCCTTCTATTTTGGATTAAAGAGAACAATTGATCAACATCACCATTTGAAAATATACTGAAAGTGTAACATTTAACGTTTTGATGAATTCCAAGGTCTTAAATATCTTCTCAAGATACTTAATCAATTTCCCATATATAATTGGATTTGTAGTCCCACTAAATGACATGGTATTCTACTGCATAAAGCAATCCTGCATATGTTATTCTATCCATGGAATATGTTTCTCCATTCAAGAATGGTTATTTTTCATAACCAGACTAAGCTTCTATAATATAACCATTTCTTTTTTAGTTTTTTATAACATAATCATTGACTTTATCAATAGGGAAACCACTACATTGGTCGTGAGTATTGATTCCATCCTTCCTTCCATGAACCATTTATGAACAATGGAATATTATGAATTAGCTCCTAAAATTATGAACAATATATAACCCTAAATATTTTATAGCACATAATAAAAATTTATAAATCATAATTACTAGAATTACAATCTTTGGTTACTTTGGGGAAAACTTTACTTTCAAATGCTTCATAATGGCAGTTAAAAAAATGTGAACTAACCTATGCATATCCCTCAGGGGTGTTAAACAAGGTGCATAGAAAGGCCCGTTGTCATGGACCAGGTTACCACGAGTCAAGACTGGAACACCTTTTAAGAGTAATTACTCCTAGGTACGTCTGTACTAGAACCATATCTACTTGTAGTATCCAGACATGGATGTATTTCAAGGAATACCCACATAATCACTACCTTACCAAAATTCCGAGATATTCATGTGTACGTATCCTCAATGACTATTTTATGTTTATGATCCCTAATTTGTTGTTTCTAAATCTAGTTTCCATGGTTTCTAATAAACATACTTTGATTCCAACTGTAATGCCCCGACCCTAGAAGCCCATAACTAGTGCTTTATTGAATTAAATTAGCGTTGTTACAAGGGAAAAAAAATCCCAAAGTAGCATTCAGTTTAGCAATATCAAAAATCTATATTAGATACAAGATACCCTAAAAACATTGGGAAATATAAAATAAAATCATTATACTTACTAAAACAAAAAAACTATCCTCCTTGAAATCAAATTCAAAATATTACTCTTCATAACCAAGGTAAAGGAAAAACGATCATGGTGAGATCAAATTCTCTGTAAGGACAAGTAAATTGAAATCAATTATAAATCAATAGGAATAAAATAACAAGGAAAGGTGAATAACTAATAACACATTCCATTAAATAACTAGATCTATAAAATCAATATGGAAAGGTAATAAACTGAAAACACATGCTATTAAATCAATAAACTGAAAATGAAATTCATCTACAAATACATCAATGCATAATCACAAGGATAAATAATTACCAAATCCTCAATAAAAGAATTTATAATTTGTCAAAAGTTATGTTTCCCAGGCACATTTAGCCATTACCATCAATAGATAGTTTAAACTATTTGTCTAACTAATTTGTCTCATGAGACTACTAATACATAGAGGGGCACTCATTAATCAATCCCCAACCCATAGGGCATGACTTAAATGGTCCCCGACCCATGCATTGAATATCAAAATAATTCCTCATATATTGAATAAAAAATTTCCCCTATAAAATATAAATATTTAATAAATAATATTTATTTAGTAATAATCCCTAAATAGAGGATAAGTAACAACTAGTGTTGATTACATTAAAACATTTATGATGATAAATAATCTTTAAAAATTACAAGTGTCTCATACCAGTCTGAAACATTTAAATCAAAATTTCCTGAAATGTATGACATTAAATGAAACTTAAAATTTCGTGAGAATATTGTTATTCATGATATAACATGAAAAATGTTCTATATTCACCAAATAAAATTAAATTGGTGGATATTAAGAAATAAGTCTCAATGGAATGTAGATTGAGATAAAATTACCATAACATAACCTTCCTTTTGGTGTGTTGACATTATCATCATGTATAGTCATCTAAATAATATTTATAACATTTAGAAGAACCATATTCATGTTAATAATATCATATATTAACTCTTACAACATTTTATTACCTTTTTTAACACTATTTTTTTTATTTTAACTATTTCAGGTGTTAATTTCCTAGTTTTATCAATTATGTTTTGAATTGTGATTTGCTTTTCCTTTTATTTATGTCATGATTTAATAATATACATAATTTAAACCATGAAAATGTATCTTATATATTCAATACACATGAATTTATAATAGTCCATAATATTTGGAGATTAGAAATGAAGTGCACCATTCATGGAGATGGTACGTTGTACGTACGCATTGATGCTACTTTAATTTCATTTTTGTATTAAAAGAATGATAAATAAATGATAAATATGTATATTATAATTCTAGAATAATATATATGTTATATTTATTACATTGTTTTATTAAGACCATCCATTATATGCTCTATTTATGTCATGAACAAATAATATCGCTTTAAGGGGGGTAGTCCACACTTCCTCAAAACAAATTATCATATTTACACAAATTGAATGTATAAAGGTATATTCTAAAAAAACACTTTATAATTATAAAGAAATTATAAATAAAATTTATATCATATATAAATCGATTTTCTATCATAATTTCCTCCAAGAGAGGTGGTGGGGGGGAAATGAACAATAATCGTTTTGTGATACAATAATTCGTCGTACACAAAAATAGTATGTTTGTTACCCATTAGATGGAGGTGTGAGTAAGTGAAGGTATAAATATTAACATAAAAAATCCTATTATATTTAGATATTTGTTTTTATGTAATAATTTAAAAATAATATTATTGGGAGTAGAGAATGGGAATGAAACTAAAAATCTTGATATGAGATGTTATCTCTTAATCAGGTAACATCGGTTTGAACCAAAAGGCTTCTTTAAGTGGATTTCAACAAAAAGTGAGGATTCTAGGTGGATCGAATGTATTTTGGGATAATACATGGGTATATATTAGCCAAAACAAATTAGTTTGAGAGGTTTGAGAAATGGGGAGAGGTGGTGTCCTTTTATATGGATGGAAAAGGACTCACATGGAATTTTTGGAAACAAGTTAGGTGTACATATGTTCTTATCTAAAAAAATTAAAAAAACAAAAAAACCAAATTAATATAAGTTTTATGGATGATATCTTCTTATTCAATAGGTTTTGGGAAAGTTTTTAGTTCATTTGGTCCCTTAAATTAAATGTTCAGTCCTTTATTAAGATTACTTTTACCATAATAATTGTAATTAATTTAAATTAATTTTAATTAATTTCACTGATATTATTGGTAATTTTTTTTGGAATTTTTATATATTATAAATTATACTAATTCCAAATATGGAATAAAATTTTCCAAATTAAAATCTCAAAAGTGTCCAAAATTTATATAAAATTCATCTTGTAGGTGAGATGACAATGCAGGTTTTTAATGTCAAAACATCTAATAAGATTGAAATGTATTTATAGTCAATTTTATAGTGAAATTGATCGAAATGAACTATATTTTATTAATTTATAAAAATATTTTCTAATTTATATTTAAAAAAAATCTAAAAAATAATTAATCCTTAAAAATCAATTAGATAAAATAGAATTTTTTAATTAAAATTCATAATTTTTCACAATCCCTTAAAAAATGAAATTTTCAGAAAAATAAAAAAAAATCACTATAACAAAATTCATATATTATACATTAAAATAAATAGTTTATATCAATATATTAAATTAATAAATGTTTTGAAATTCATATTTAAGATGGGTTCTCTACTAAAAGGAGATAAAATTATCTTTTTAAATATACATGTTTTTATGTGTAAAATAGAGATTGTTCTTATCTTATGCGTATAAAACCTAATAGATGAATATAAAAATATATGATTGAATATATAAAATATATATTCCATTTAAATAATTAAATAATTATATTTAATTTAATTTATTATGAAAAGCACCATTGGAAAAATAAAAATAAAAATAAAAGTATTCCCTTTTTATATCCAATTGGTTCATATTTTTGTTTCTAATTAATTGGTAACCAATAAACTCATTTTATGTTTATATAAACCCTAAATATTTATAATTTGGATAATAATATTCATAAACACTTACATAATAGTTAGGTTATATCATATCAAATTAAATAATATTTTTTTAATAATATATTGTTATTTGGTTAAACTCGGCCTTTTTTGTAATGCATGTTATCGAGTAAGGTCTGTCTCGCCTGTAACAAAAGATATCGACGTAGGTATTTCTTGAATGAAACACAAGGTACCATAATTATTTTTTTATTACATGATATTCCATGTATGAAATATATTTAAAAAATTAAATATATTATAAAGTATCCTTATATTATGTTCCCTTATGTGCTTGGTGTCATGTGTCTTGAACACTATAAAATACAAGGTTATTAATGTAGAATTTTGGGGTGTTCCAAAATAATATTGTTTCAAACTATGATTCATGTTTTACATAACTCTTCTAGAAGGTATTATAGAAGTATCTTGGTATAGAGTTTTTATTGAGTACGGCATTCCACCCACATACTAGTGGGCATTCAGAGCATACTATACTGGTAATTGAGGATATGCTTTGGACTGTGTGTTCTTGATTTTGGTGGATCTTGGGAGAAGAACCCAACATTAGTGGAATTATACTATACCAGTATTTATCATCCTATGATACATACCAAACCATATGAGGTACTTTTTGGGTGTCCTTGAAGATCACCTCTATAGTGGATAGAGGTAGGTGAGTTAGTGCTGTTATGAATGAGTGTCATGAAGGAAACATCAGAGTAGGTTCTGATGATTCAGAATCATGTGGATACAGATCAGAGTAGATAGATTCCATATACAGATTGACATCTAGGAATCCTAGAGTTTATATAGGGTTATCATGTTTTCTTCTGAGAATCACATAGATTGGGTCACCGTAGGATATAGAGGAACGGTGAGATAGTTCCCATGTTCATTAGACTATTTGAGACTATGGAGAGAATCATGATAGTGGTGCAACGATTAGATCTTCCACAGAGATGAAATTATATAAGCTCTATTTTCCATGTGTCACAACTATAACAAAATCACCCCAATGCCTCTCATGTGATCGATGTGGATGATGTTGCAAATGATACAGATGCATCCAATGTGGAGAATCTGATACATGCATTTGATGATATTGAAAATGTGATTTGAGGAAATACTGTTCCAATAGGTCACATATTGTGGCCACATAGTCGGGTTCAAGAGGAAACAATGGAGATATAATTAGATATGTTGGTTGAGTGCCTGATTTTTTACCTCAATGCCTTAGAGGTGCTTGAGAGTAAAACTCGAGGACTAGCTGTTATATGGTGGGGAGACCGAAAGATCCCATATTTTTCTAGGTGCATCTCTCTCTGAGATTTTAGTCTCGATATAATTGGGTTAAGTGTTTCATGGGTTCTTGTTTATATGAAATTTGTAAAAGAGTTTTAGATTGTGGAAAAAGTAAGATGGTCTAGAAAAAGAACTACCAAACATTTATATGTCATGGAAATGGATTACAAATCATGTAATTATTTGAGGGTTTTAATAATTTTTTTTGAGGCAGTAGGTTTTTTGGGGGCATTCTATTAAAAACATTTACATGATGTTTAATAAAATTTCACATCATATAAATTCCTTAAATTCTATTTTAAATTATTATGTTTCTGAATATTCTATTGTTTTTATCTATAGCTATCTTCCACAAACCATAGTGTGACTCTTAGAAGATTTGGAGTGATTTCCTCATATCTGATGATTTTAGATTAGTGTTGTATACATGGTAATCCCTTCTTTCTTTGGTTTCATTATGTTACTCCTTATTCTGAGGAAGTAGTGGAACTTCTGATTGTTTGGGGGTTTGGTGGTTGATCTTGAACCTAGTTTTTGGCCTATATATATTTTTTCATTGATGATTCAACCATATTACATCAACTAGGGATTTTATATAGGGTGATCATTCATCCATGAATTTAGGTAGGTGGCCTATTATTCATATACCGAAGTCTATATTTGAATCAAGTTTAAATAATTTTAGAAATTCTATTGGATGTTTATAAATTCAATTCATGATTATATTAACTAATTTGGTGAATTAATTAATTGAGGGAATTGTGAAATTGTGAATTGGTATTGTTGAACTGGGAAACTTAACTATTGAATTAATTTTTGAGTTATTAATATTCTAAAACAAGATTAAAAAATTGTATAATAAATTAATTGGAATGGTGGGGATTATGAAATTTTGGTTTGTAATAATTAATTATTAAATTAATTATGGTGAGATAATGATTGTTGCAATTAAATAATTAATTGGTAAATTGATTATTGTTATATTAAAGCTATTTAATTGTATAATTAATTGTAGAATTAATTATTGGACATAGTTTTGATTGTAAAATTGTTTGATTTGATTAATTAATCCTTTAATTAATTAATGAATTGATTTTATTAATTATTTTTTGAATTTAATATTGAGTTGATTTGTGAATTCAATTATTGTATTTGATTAATTAATTGGTGAATTAATTGATGTGTAATAATCTATGGGATATGGTCTACTATATCAAAATCCCATATTTTGATAAGAAATAATTAATGGTAATAGTTGAATGCACAGTGATAATCATGTGTGGTACAAGGTCTGCTGCATCAAAATCCTAGAGGGTGAATTGAAATGATAAATTGTAACAGTGGAATTCATATGTTATAATTGTGTGTGGGACATGGCCTACTCTATCAAAATACCCTAATGTGAAATGAGATAACAAATTTCAATAATTTCATTCAATTTTATGATATTCATTGGGGATATATTAGACTATGTCATGGGATGAAGTAGGTATTGAGAGTTTAAGTGTCCTCGAAAACCCATGGATTTATGTGGTCAAATAGAGAGTAATTGAATAAATGAAAAGCATTTAAGTTATTACTGGTTTTTATTCATTGTTCATCTTTATACAGTGTATTGAATTAATGATGTTTTAGACACTATTGGTGGGGGCCTATTGAGTTGTACTCACACCCTACTTGGGATTCCTGATCGTTACCCTAAATGACATCATGTATGTAGGATTTGATAAGGCAAAAGGTCATAAGTTAGATGTTTGTCTTGGGATAGAGATTGTATGAGGGAACCCTCCATGGATAAGGACACTCATTTGAGTTTCCAATTCCTTTACTTTTGGGTTTTCATTTTTTTTACTTGGAACATATTCTATCATGGAATATCTACTGTCAGTTTTCAAATTTTATTTTATATTTTAGATATGTTGTGATTCTAGCATTATTATGATGATGGTTAAATATTTGGTTCGTTGTAATTTTTTTATAACCGATTTAGAATTAATTTGATAAAGAGGTTATAGTCTCTATATGATATATATTAGACCCTTTTCTTTGAGTTAGTAGCCTCTACCATATGGGGAGTTGTGCTTGAGGTCACGTGACTGACCGTCCTGGGGAAATATTGTGTGGCTTCCAGGTCATGACATTATAAGCCCCAAATGTACAAAATATCAAATTGAGGACATGATAAGGTCAAAATACCTTCATAGAATCAAACTTAGACATGTTGAAGTTTCATTTTAATTCATATCATTTTTAACCACTTTATTAACTATTTTTAACATTAATCATGGTAAGAAATATTTCACTATTTAAGGGTTATAAATTTACTTTCAGTGTGTAATGTGTCTATAAAATGGCCCTTGGATAAACTTTTATATAATTTCCCATACCAATATTTTTCATTCAAAAATATATTTTATTTGATTTTCATTTAATAAAATATCAATATAATTAAATTTATTTTTTGAACTTATCATTTTATTTGAATTGAACGGAATATTGAAAACATTAAAATTAGAATATGAACAAATTTAAAAGTAATTATAAATTATAATTAAAAATTAAATTCATTTAAAAACACAACCCATCAAAAAAAATTTTATTTTATTATTTTTATTATCATGTGCATTTATTTATTTTCTAAATGTGTTAGCTCTCTATTAGGGTTGCGTAAATATTTAAGGTAATTATATCATCACTAAAATATAAAAATAATTTAACAACATAAAAATAATTTATTAATAATAAAAATAATGCTTTATAACCATTAATAACTTCTTATTATCCCTATGGTAACATATTTGAGATATTAAAAGAAACAGAGTCACATTTTCTAATTATCCTTTACTCAAAATAATATAAAGGTCCTATATAATTTAATATGTTAGTTAAATAATTCAAATTCGAAACAAAGGTCATAAGGGTTGAGATAATTTCAAAAAAATATGAGTTTATCCAATATTGTTTTACCTTATCACTCATTTTTAACAAAAATTAACATGTTTTACCCTTTTGGCTTGGAGGTAATTTTTTTTACCAAAGTTACTATTCATAATGAAAAAAATTAAATTGATATCATTAATAAAATTTTAAATCATAATAAAAAATTTGAAATCTATTTTTTAAGATTAATTTCATATAAGTGGACTAGATTACTATTATATAATTGTGAAAAATGAAAATAAAAACTGGTTTTAGAAAATGGTGTTTCTAAGCATGAAAATGAACTTATACCAAATTAAAATATAGTGTTTATTCATAAGGAATTATTTAGATTATGTTTAGTAAAATGGGTATTATTTTACATTAAAACAAATTTCAAAAATATCACGAGTTTTAAATTACTGGATTTAATGAAAATAAATCGTATTTTTTAATAAATTTGCATGTTTCACTATTCACTAAAAAATCAATTTTTTTAGAAATCCAAAAAAAATCCTAATTATTTTATGAAAACATGATTTCAAAAATTATGAATTTTTCTTCAAATAAAATTTATAACTGTAGAAAAAATGAATTGAAATATTTATACCCAAAATGAAATAAAAACATTTTTTGAGAAAATGTATTTTTGAAGCTTCAAATAATCTTTTTCCATATCCTTTCTTAAGAAACATAAATAAATAAATTGTAATTAATATTATTTTATATAAAACACACTACCATCATTGGGAAAATTAATGAATTTTGATTTATTTAATTATATTAGATAAAAAAATACATTCCTCATATATAAAAAATCTTATGAAAAATATGTCATTTACCTTAAAAAGATTTTAACTTGTTTTATAAAAATTGATAATATATTTATGGTAAATTAATAGTCTTATTAAGGATATAATTTGTACATGTATTACATAAGGTGGTTTTAAATATTCATACATTATAAAGGAGTAGTTCAGTTATAACAATTATATTTAAATAATAATATCTGTATGGTATATCATCACTCATTTCTACTCAGCATTATGTCTACCACATGATATCAGATGGAGTATTATTTAAATAAAATACATTATAATGTATTAATTTATTACATTCTAACCCCTTAAATAAATATCATTTGAATAATTTTATCTCGTTTTTTATGAATAAAGGGTTTAAAACATTTTTTGAATAAATTCCGCTAAGTGGAATAAAATATACAATCATGAATGGAAATATATTTTTAATATTTATAAATTACATTACTGAAAAATCATATAAAAAAGGGATAGTAAAATATAATTTAAAAAAATTTAGAAGTGTAATATAAAGGTCACCTAGAATGACACATAATCTGGTGCCCACATAAGGAGAACATTTGTGAGAAGTGAAAATATTCACATGGAGGAGAAAATAATATCTAAGGAATAATATGGAGTGATTGAGATCATTATCATGGGAAATATAAAGACCATACATCAATAAATAAATAATGGATAATTAATACCATCAATTTATCATAAATGAAGTTAATATAGAAATTTTTTTATTTGTACATTATTATCTTAGAGGTGAGGGAGTCTTTTACTATAAAGATAGACAACATGATAAAATAAAATTATTTTATTTATATCAAATTTTTAAAAAAAATTACCTTTTGGTAGTACCCCATGAATTTCATTTTTCATCCTATCACATACTCCAAGAAATGAATATTCAATATGAAAATTTCAAGCTTGAAGCATGGAAATTAAAGTTCAATGGATTACAAGATCCATATAAGGATGATTTGTTATTTCTATTATTTTTATTCATTATAAAAAAACAAAAATGGGGAAAAATAGATAAGATAATATTCGATAACAATACTTCAGTGGAAATAATGTTATATTAATATCCAAATCCTCAACAATAACACACAATGGTAAACATTAATCATTCTATAAATAACTATGCTTAAAACTCTTCAAAATGTCATGGACCAAGTTCAAAACCCAACAATTTTAAGGATTTTAAAACATTTTATTATAAAATATATTTAACATTTATCTCTGGAAAACATTTATCATGTGCAATGTCTCTTGAAAAAAATGTATATTTGTTAATCATATAATAAAAAATACCAATATTTTCCATAGAAAACATAAATCCGCCTAAAGTCTTAATAAAATCATATATTCTCCCAATATATTAATCAATATATATTAGTTAAATAAAACATTAGATTTTTAAATTGAACACTTACAGTTACCTTTGTCATATAATATTCCCAACGAAGTGAACTTTTTCCAAAAAAAAACATTAATGACTTAGTCAATAAATCAATATTTAATATCAAGGTATCAATATGATAAAACATATATTCTCATAATGGAACTTCCCTTAATCCTAATTAACTATAATTAACTTAACATCAAATATTATATTAACACTATAGGTTATAAATAACTTTAATCTTATATCCAACAAATATAAAATCATTACTCATCAAATATCTATTTTAATAAAACATAAGTTAATCATAAGGGTTCCATATACCTAAAAATTTAATGAAACTAAAAAAAATTCTCCCAATATGCTTCTTTTTCATAAAACCTCAAAATTTGTATCTATGAATTTAAACTAATAGTCAAAATTAGACTTTCAAACCGATGATGGTATCCAAAACAATTAAAATATACTCCACTGAATCATATTAACCTCTAATGATAATTAAACCTTTCCTTTTATATCAACTATAATGCCTTATAACATAAAAAATCCATAATTACAAGATTTATTACAAGGGTTTCACTTAATTATATTTTATGTATCTTTTAGTCATATAATTTAATACAATTGAAAAAACCGTTAAATAAAATTACGAATGATGAAATGTTATATCATTTTTTCCCACAAAATGGGATTCTTATATTTAATCTATTATTTAAATAAAAATAATTCTTAATATTTTATGATGACGAAACATATCTAAACTATTGGTCATGATATAGTTTATACACATCCTTAAAATTTATGATGAAATTTTAAAAACTTGAGATGATCATAACAAGCTCATTATGGGATATTAAAATAAAATATTCCCATTAGTCTTGTAAAAAACATTTAAACAAGTGATGATGTTTACCATTTTTAAATTTAAAACATCAAAACCTACATAAAATATATAAACTTGAGAAAATAAAACTTTTATCAAATAAAACCTTTGAAAACCTTAAGAAAAAAGGAAAACTAAGATACTATAAAGGATATATTTCATTGAAAAATAAACCATTCAAAATTAAAAGTTCAAAAACATTCCTAAAGTTATGAAATCGGAGGACTACCATAAAATCATTTAGCATGAACAAAATAAAAATATTGTATAATCATATTCATAACCTAATTTCACTCTTTTTTACACTTTTCATGAAATAATTTAAGCTTTGTTAATTCCACAAAAGTTACCATCCCGGTTACCTTCCCCATTTTTCACCTATGAAAACTAAATAATTACCTGATATATTTGAGAACTGTATCTAGGACACCCATAGTCCTGATCTATATCATACGCTGATGTAATTATATATAATTATCTAGTACTATATCATGAACCAAATATTCGAAATATTCCAATCATCACCATAAGACCATTTTAAAACACTTTCAATTTTCACATAATCAATGGTACATATATGTTGTTTCGTTTAAAAAACATGAAATATGAAAAATTAACTAAAAAATGTAATTAAATTTACTTTATAATATAATTAAAAAATTAAGTGTAATTTTTATAATGATTAAATTACATGATGGATGGAAATTACACACATGTTGTATATGCTACAGAAAATTATTTTTGTACCTTTGTAAAAAGAGTAAGAAGTGATCCATATAGATAATGTTAAATAAATTTTCTCAAAATTTTTATAAAGTAAGTAAAAAGTATTTAAAAATTGGTTTTAACATTTATTTATGTATAATAAATAAACTTCATAAAATATTTTAAATAAAATTGGAATCAAGGGAAATTTTTTAATGGAATACTTTATAACATGATTCAACGAATAACCATATTCGACTTTCATAAATCATAATGTAAAAGGAAATTGATGGAGAAAACAAGAACTGGATTTGTAAATAACTTTTTTAGTAAATGAATTATAAAATTAATCCACTAGGAAGTAAACACAACACATGAAAAAAGAAATAATGTTTTGAAAATGGCAAAAGTTTCAAAGAATGGACGTTGAGATTATAAATCCTTTACATTGTGTTCATACTTTATATATTTATTATTCACGCATATTCTTTGGAAGTGATCATTTAGCTACACCATAATCCTTTAATGGATGGTATTTGGTGAAATTAAAATATATCGGACATGGAGTTAGTGGTTGGGAATGTACATGGGTAGATCTTGGATGAGATAAATAGCTCAAAATATGTAATTATTTGAAGAGAGGAGTGTCTTTTATATGTGACGTTAGTGGAACAATTATAAATTTTAACAACATTAAAACATATTTAAAATTATATTAATGTATAGGGGAACCAAATGAACATAATTTAAATGGTAAAAAATTTTATGTTCTAAACCCCTTCAACCAATAGAATTTATTCTAGTATATTTTTCATTTTAAATCTTTTCTTTTGGTATTAATCCCGTGTTAACCCTTTTCCACGTTAGCCATGGTAACACATTTTTCAAAAATCAATGGTTATAAATTTATATTAATGATGTAAATTGCCTAAAAAATTTCCCATGTATGATATTTTCAAAATTTTATCCTCTCACATTTCAACTTTAAAATTTTATTTTATATTTAAATAATTGTAGAAAATTTTTCTTGTTTTAAAATAACATAAATTTCATTTTTAGGACTATTCATTTAGTTTTCCTTAAAAGACATCGATATAGAAATATAATTAGAGTAGTAACACATTTATCATTAATTATAATTTATAATTACCCAGAAAATTCTGGTCACATCATAATAAATCAAAAAAATATTTTTTTTATTTCTAATATCTCTTACCTTTATTTTTAAACTATTTGTTCAAGCACTATATCAATGTTGCATAAGTGGTTAAAGTGATTATACCATCATTAAAAATTAAAGAATAAATTACTCAAATAAAAATAATCCATTCATATTCATGATAACCTTTAATAACAATTCACATATTTATTTTATCCCTAGTAAAAAAATTAGAGATATTAAATGAATGCATGTGACATTTTTTAATTATTCTATACTGAAAATAATATACAAGTCATAATCAATTTGAAATGACACTGAAAAAATTAAAATTAGAAACTAAGGTATTATGGGTCAAATTAACCCATGATATAATAATTAAGATAATATTCTAAGACTTTATAACTTAGGTTTAACGTTAATTAACCTATTTTCCCCTTTTACCATGAGGATAATATTTCTATTGATGTTAAAATTCATAATGTCCAAATATGAAATTGAACTCATCGAAAAAGTTGAAAAAAAATTAAAATACCAAATCCATTTTCATGATTGAATTTGTATAATTGGTAGAAAATAATTTTAATATTAGTGAGAAGAATGCAACCAAAAACAATTATTAGAATATTTTGTTTTTAATTATAAAAACTACCTTTCACAATAATTAAATGTTATGATGATTATTATTTAATTAATTATATTATGTTTAATATAATTGATAATATTTTACTTTAATACTAAATCCAAAATTAATTGGTTCTTTTAAATTACTTGATTTAATTAAATGAAATGACATATTTTCAAAAAACCAAATTCGTCACTATTCATTCAAAAATAATTCTTTTTCATAAAATTCTAATTGGTAATCCTAAGACTATAATTAAATTATCATTTCAAACATTATATTCTTCTTATCAAATATAATTTCTAAAAGTGATAGAAATATATTATAATATTATGGGACGAATTGAAAAACTGACCATTTTGAAGATAATGTATTTTTGATGCACAAAATGAAATTATTCTCTTTTCATTAATTACAAAAATTATTAAATTAATGTTAATCTAATATTTTTGGATATATCATATACTCATTTGTATAGTGTAATTCATCAATACTTATAAATTTAATCTATTAAGATGAAATCACGATGCGTACACAAAAACAGTGAAACACCACAAGTTTTTATTTATTTATTTTTTCAATTAAATTAAATTTTATAGATGACTTGAGTTATATGAAATAAAAAAATAATATAGTGTTACCTGCAACACTAGATTTGCTTTCACTACTTGTAATATTGAGTTCCCACAAAACCATGATACATTTTTTATTTAGTTATTTAAAATCCACTATTATAACCTATCTGTTAAAAATAGTTATATGAAATGTAATAAAATATTATTAAATATTAAGTATAAAATTTTTATATAAAGAAAACATATTGAAAAAAAATACAAATTCTCAGTGTAATATTTTTATTTTTCAAAAATAGTATTTTCTCAAATAAATGTATTATACCTTTTTATGAACAATAATAAAATTTATTTTTGATAGTTTCAAAAAAATAAATTTCAAAATATAAAAATAATTTTTGAATTCATATTCCAAAATATTTTTTATGTTTGACTTTCATGATTTTTCTGAAAAGATTCATTTCTTAATAAATAGTGAAGAATTAGTATATTTTTATTGAAGACTATATTTTTTTAAAAATTTATATATAATAATAAATTTTATTTTAATTTGTTTTTAAAGTCTATTTAGTTATATTATACATATATTAATTTAATTTATGTTTTTGGAATTAATTTCATTTTGTAATGGAATATAAAAACTTTTCAAAATTTTGATCATTTTCCTTTTAAAAACATGCTTTCTCATCATGTCCATGAGATTAATTTTAAATTATTTTTTCCCAATATTTTGAGTGGATTTTAAAAAAATGATTAAATATTTATGATAATAATAATATATATTATCTCATAACTTATACTAATTTTCTACTAAAATGAACAGTGAATGTATTTAAAATTAATTATTGCGGTTAAGGTAAAAAGGGGTTTACTGAGGGTTAAAAAAAATAAGTGTAACAATAAACTTTAAATTATTATAAAAATATTATCAGGAAATATTTATATGAGTATACCTATAATTTTCTAACATAATCAATTTTTTCCCATTTCTCATTTGAATAATTTTGGATCAACCAATTCCTTTAAAAAATACCAAGTGTGTCCTCTCATACACTTTTAAAAGGCCACCCCTCACCACTATTCATAAAAAATTCATAACACTTTGGTTCTGAAAATACATTCGCAAATAACTTACCAAATTTAATCAAATAATCCTTTACGTGCTATTTTTGACCTAAATACATCCAAGGAAGGCTTTAGTGAAAACCTAAGGAGGATACCTGAAAAATAGGCAACATTCATCCATGAGAATTTTTATTATTATTTATTCCTCCACCCCATTGAATTGTTGTTATATCACAATTATATAATATAATAATTATCGTAAATATACTATGATGTTATCAAGTTAAATTATTTTCCTACAACCATCTCCAATTATATCAAATGGGTTAAAATATCATCATTAGCGTATATGACAGAGTACCTCCTCACGAGCAGATGTCGTTCGTTTTTCTATTACCACATGTCATAGTTGGACATAATAAAGTAATTTTTATTTATATAGTATAATCATTATATTTATTATTTTATTATTGTTTTTGAATTATTATATGAGACATACCATCAAAATCTCCATTTCATGGGAATGTGATAACTTCATTTACGTGTACGATAGGCTACCACCTCACGAAGTGATGCAATTCATTCATCCAAAAAATGAACTGTATTAAGGATGAGTTTAATAATAAAATTTATATATATAAAACTAACGTGTTTTATTATTTATTATCAATGTCATTTACTTTTCTTTTGTTCAACCCAACATGAATATGGAAAGTATTGTTCAGGTATACATCCAACCAAAAATCTCCATGAATGGTGTATTCCATTTCAAATCACTAAATTTTACAGATTTATACAAATAAATAAAAACCTATTCTATATTATAATTATATTTTGTTTATAATTATAGAGATTATGGAACTATGAGTAATGTATGAGTACGGGAAATAGAAAAAATCGAAACAAATATGAAAAGCAGAGTGGTTGTTACAAAAATAATAAATTTATATTGTGTTGTTAATTAAAGGATAATAAATGGTCATAATGAAGTCATATAGTGTGTGATATATATATATATATATATATGAATATATTTATTTTATATATTTTTAATATTGTAATATTTATTATACATGATGTCCGAATGAGTATGACAGAATGAATTTCAGTCTCACTTTTTTCTTCAGTGATACATGTGTCATATTCACCACCTACTTCTTTTATATTGTGTATATACCACAGATGAAGCTCACATTTTCATATATTTTATATTGTTAATCATTGTTTATAATCCCACAAATGAGTTATTGGATGGGTAATTGTCATGTTTTTAGGTTTTAGTGTTATTTTGAGCCCAAATGTGAAAAACACATAATTCTGGATTTTAGACAGATTTTTACGTCAAGGGTATTTTGGTCATTTAGAATTAAATATATGTCCAAAATTTATGATTAAATTTTTTTTAGAATAATTGTTTAATTTCCTTCATATTTGTCTTCTGGCGCAGGGGATGAATCGATCATCTATTAGTCATAACAATTCAATGAAGATGAAAAGTTTTCGGGCGGATAGAATGGGACCACCAAAGTAACGGAAGCATAACTAGAATCAAACACCTCCAAATGCATTGATTATAGATGTAAAAAAATAGGATTAATAATGGAGTGTCCAGGATGAATTTAATGTCAAAATACCCTCATTAAGGCATTATGGGAATGCTCACAATATGTGGAAGACGAAACGTCTCACCTTGCAGAAACGGTTCAATTGGGTAATAAATTCATATAATCTCGAAACGGCATCCAAAATGGCTCATATTTTGTGGAGGGAAGAGAAAGTACATTTGGAACAACTGTTGTGAAGGAATAAACACGTAAATAGACGTTTTGGAGGGCAATAATGTCACAGGAATGTGAAGAATTGAAAATTCAGAGAGTCAAATGGAGAGATTAAATGTCTTGGATGGAATCGGTCATAACTCCTACATCCGATGGCCAATAAAGATGAAATTTTGGGAGAAAACTGAGGATATATTATGGAAAAACATTTATGAAGACAAAAATTACAAATTCGGTCATTTAGTGGATTATTCACGTGGAAAAGTTCAGATTAAATGTTTTGTGTGTAAATTCTTCACCTCTTCTCCCTATAAATATGTATCTTCACCCCTTTTCAAAGTATTGGCACATCTGTGTGGCCATTTTTTTGTGTTTTTTTGTAGTTTATTTCCATTTTAATAGTATAATTCATTTTTAATATATTTTTCTCTTCTTCATCTCATTCTCATTTTTTTATCTTTTGTTCTTCCACCGCCTTCTTTTCCACCGTAATCTCTTCTACTTGTGATCATGAGTAGCTAACCCATGGATCTTCCCGGGGGATCAATCCAGGTTTGAACCCAAGTATTTTAAAATTCATATTAATTGTATCTTATTTAATTAGATTTAGTTTTAGGGGGATCTTAGTGGGAAAGGAGCCTTTGTGTCTCTACTTGCCACCCGAGACTCAACTTTCTCTTTTATAATATTTTCCCTCGATCGAGGAGGTGGATGTGCGGTCTCTCAGTGATCGTTGAGAGCACTGCATATTCAAAACCATATATAAAAGAGGATATTCAAACATATGACGGTGTGTGTTTATTAATTAAATTTGAAACTAATAATGAGACGATGAAGGTTTAATCTGGGTGATTCTTTCAGGAATATCTCTTTTTTTTCTAACATCATTCTATTTGCATTCATTCAGTTTGTATTGCATTGTATGTTTAATTTTATTATTTCATTTTCAATTCTCAATATTCACTTCTGAACATTTTTTTTATATATTTATATAAGTGAATTAGAAGTATTGAGTGATTGACCACGACATCTCCTCAAGAGAACGACCTATGTCAGCCCCTGTGCTGCACTTAGCTATAAATATTTTTGAGAGCGTGCACGACAACACTTCGTCAAATTGGCGCCGTTTCTAGGGAGACAAGTGGTTTTCATTCACTATTTTTGTTCACTTTTTGTAAATTATTTTCCTTTCATTTCAAAAAACAACAAAAAAATCATAAATTTCAAAAACTAAAAAAATATTCTTCATTCATGATGTATTCAAATTATGATTATTATGCATGGACTGACCAATCTCAAGGGCAAGAAAATGTTTAAAATGAACATGATTCTCAGTTTAATAGGATTAGTGATAAATTACAAAACCTGGAGAGAAAAATAGAATTAATTTGAGAATATGTATGCACATCCCAGGAAAAACCCGAACCTGAGCCGGAAGCTGACCTGGAACCTGAACCAGAACCAGTGGTGGAAGAGATTTCACCAATCACATTTTTTGTTAAAGAACCTGAGGCGGGTGAGAAAGAACTTCTAAATGAACTTATCACATCATCCCTCACTCAACCATTGCTCAAGGAGGTCCCAGAATTACACTTTCCAACTGATGCACTAATGGGAGGTCAACATTTTTTGGAAGAATCTTGGAAAAACATTGTCGAAGATAACTTGAAACATGATCTTCCCATGATTGATATTGAACAATCTATACCTTTTGACCTCACTCTTGCTTTGGAAGATGATGAAGAAGATTCAACTGCTGAGATGGAGTTTCCAATGGTCCTATCAGAAGAAATCAATTTCCAAGCTGACTTACTTGGAAGAGAATATTTCTTTATTGATTCGTCAGGTTTTAATTTTATTCAAACTGAATTGTTTTCTGACTTCTACTTTCCTGAAATTTCGGATATAGCACAAATGGATCGGGCCTTGGATGTTGATGATGAGACCACCCAAGTGGTGGTAATCAAGGAAGAAGATCTGGAGAAGCTGGTGGTGGTGGTACTACCTCCTCTACATCAACTTTTATATCACATGGAGGAGGACACCACCAAAGGTAACAGGGAGCACCCTTATCCTTTATTCCCTCCAACTTCAAAAATGAAATTTCTTCTTTATTCTTTCTCTGGGGTTGGGAATATTTTTATCTTATTTGGGGTTCTCTACTTTCAGTGTTTAATCATAGACATCGGGAAAAATCACATGTGGTGGTTCATCTCAAAGAAACCACACCCACCTTCTGATTGGGGATAAACCACTGAAACTGCCTGACTAGGGGCAGTAAAAACCTAGCACCTGCTTAGGGGTCCAAACCAAGAAGTATCTATTTTCTTTTCCTTTTCTCATTCTTTTTATTTATTTTTATTATTTATTTTTATTAATTTCTTATAGTCTTAATGTGGCTGCTTCTTGGAGATTAACTCAAGGAATCCACTTCTAAAATAATGTCAGGTTGTATATTTCCTTCCCTTTTATTTTCTACCTTTATATTTATATTTTGTTGAGTTGAAATAAGGGGTAGTTAAATTTAAATGTGGGGGAGTGTCAACCTATTTAGTTCATCTTGTGTGCTTTTCATTTTTTTATATTTTTAGGATTTTTGAGATTTAATGAATATTCATATCACTTTTCACACATCAATTGATTATAAAGAGTTGAAATGATTTTTGAAATAATGGATTTTAAATGATTGTTGATGTGAACACATTTTTCTTGAATTGGATTGTCAATCATTTTTATGAGTTTGACTGAATTTTGAAATCCATGACCATGAAACACTGACTCAAAATATTTTCCCAATCCTGTGACGTATTCTAAACCACTTTTACATATTCTTACTAATACCCACACTTTCTTGAGGGAAACTTGAATATTGTGTGAGAACTAGAATTTGTGAATATTATCTTTAAAAGCTTTGGATTTCATGGAATGTATTTAA
The DNA here is from genome assembly GCA_963277665.1 of Viscum album. Taxonomy (NCBI): domain Eukaryota; kingdom Viridiplantae; phylum Streptophyta; class Magnoliopsida; order Santalales; family Viscaceae; genus Viscum; species Viscum album. The sequence goes on from OY728121.1 coordinate 1,302,260,590, forward strand.
AATGATTAAGGCATCTCTTTGGCTATCAAAATTTTATCTTGAGACCCACCTTAACATTTATCCTTCAAAATCCCTTAGATTCCATGAATTGCCTTATAGGTTTAAGCCAACTTTCAAGCCAATTTTCCCTTACCTACCCGTACTTTTAGTATTTTTTCATGGTTATTTCAAGTTTGAGTGTGGGGTAATGGCCTTTCATGTGTGTTCTTTGGGATTTTTATCATTTATGTGTGGTATGAGGTGTGTTTCAATATTTTGGGCTATGGATAATAAGAGAATTGGGCATGTGTCGTCATTTCATTGTGCTTTATTTGTTTCATCCATTTCTCCTAAAAAAAGAAAACAAAAATTAGAGATGAGCTTGAATTAATTATTATAAATTCTTTTATGACTTATGTCCCTCCAAAAAAAATCAAGTGCATGATTTTTCATTCATTCATTGTATTCAATTTTCATCTCATCCTCCATAAAAAAAGAAAAAATAATAATAAAGCTGTGCCTTTCTGAAGCTTTGAAAAAAAGGAGGAGAACATAGATGATATCAATCATTATAATCACGTATTGGATCATGTACCATGTCATAAAAAGGGAGTGGTGTTTTTTTCACATTTTCAAGTGGGATTGAGTGGGGATTTTCTGTTTTTTTAGTTGATTTAATCATGCATTGTACTTAAAAGTCCAACCTCCTCTTTCTAGCCTGGAACATTTTTTTTTAATAATTTTCCCACCAACCCTAAGCCACAGAATCATTTGAACCATTAATTAAATCCCTCATGATTAAATTAATTTTCATGTTTCACGTTGTGGAGAAATGAGAATTTTCACAAACCTATGGTGATACATGCGATTTTCAAGTATGAGTATAACTCTAGATTCAATTTCTCTTGAGTGAAGAGTGAAAAAAAATTCAATGTGATGTAGGTTGTGATTAGGCCATGGATTTATTTATGAGGTTTAACAACTTTTAGTTATTGAAAGGAAAATAATAGAGAATTATTATTCATATATGAGACATGATGGAATTCTATTTTGGATAAAATCATTGATATTTTCTCATTTTTGATTGTTGTGTGTATTTTGATTTGGATGTAAGATGATTGCCCAGGAGTGCAATGTTTAAGTGTGGGGGAGTGATGAAGCTCACATTTTAATATATTTTATAATGTAAATCATTGTTTATAATCCCAAAAATGTGATATTTGATGGGTAATTTTCATGTTTTTAGGTTTTAGTGTTATTTTGAGCCCAAATGTGAAAAATGCCTAATTCTGGATTTTAGACAGATTTTTACATCAAGGGTATTTTGGTCATTTACCATTAAATATATGTCCAAAATTTATGATTAAATTTTTTTAGAATCACTGTTTAATTTCCTTCATATTTGTCTTCTGGTGCAGGGGATGAATCGATCATCTAGTAGTCGTAACAATTCAATGCAGTTGAAAAGTTTTCGGGTGGACAGAATGGGACCCACCAAAGTAACAGAAGCATAACTTGGCTCGCACACCTCCAAATGCATTGATTACATCTGGAAAAGAAAGAGGATTAATAATTTCGTGTCCAGGATTAATTTAATGTCAAAATACCCTCATTAAGGCATTATGGGAATGCTCAAAATATGTGGAAGACGAAACATCTCACCTTGCAGAAACGATTCAATTGGGTAATAAATTAATATAATCTTGAAACAGCATCCAAAATGGCGCATATTTTGTGGAGAGATGTGAAAGTATATTTTCAACAACTATTGTGAAGGAAGAAATGCGTAAATAGACGTTTTGGAGGGCAATAATGTCACAGGAATGTGAAGAATTGAAAATTCAGAGAGTCGAATGGACAAATTAATTGTCTTGGATGGAATCGGTCATAACTCCTACATCCGATGGCCAATAAAGATGCAATTTTGGGAGAAAACGGAGGAGATATTATGGAACAACATTTATGCAGACAAAAATTACCAATTAGGTCATTTGGTGGATGATTCACACAGAAACTTTTGGATTAAATGTTTTGGGTGTAAATTCTTCACCTCTTCTCCCTATAAATATGTATCTTCACCCTTTTTCATAGTATTGTCACATCTGTGTGGCCATTTTTTTTGTATTGTTTTTTAGTTTATTTCCATTTTAATAGTATAATGCATTTTTAATATATTTTTCTCTTCTTTATATCATTATCATATTTTTATCTTTTGTTCTTCTACCCCCTTCTTCTCCACCGTGATCTCTTCTACTTGTGATCATGAGTTGCTAACCCGTGGAACTTCCCAGGGGATCAATCCAGGTTTGAACCCAAGTATTTTCACATTAATATTAATTGTTTCTTATTTAATTAGAGTTAGGTTTAGGGGGATCTTAGTGGGAATGACTCCTTTGTGTCTCCACTTGCCACCCGAGACTCAACTTTCTCTTTTATAATATTTTCCCTCGATCGAGGAGGTGGATGTGCGATCTCTTGGCCAAGAATGTATATTATGATTCTTACCAAGAAATATTTTGGGGTTCAAAAATCCATTTGAGTATCATTCTTTCATTTGGTATACAGTTCACAATTTACCACATAAATAAGGTATTTTGACTCAATTTTCCTTTTTTGAAATGTATGTTACTTTATGCACCACAATTATTTCACAAGTTCTATATAAATAACATATGACATGTAATATAATGAATTTATTCACCCTAATTATATTATATATTTTTTTATTTTATTCCTACCTGATTCTTATGATTAAAGGTTGCCAAGAGGTAAATATTTTAGCCTACAATCTGATCATTAAATGGGATTGTTTATGACTATGTTTCTAATGATCAAATATTGTGACAAATCACCCAATAAAATGACTAATTTTATTATACTCTAATAATTCATGTTATGTTAATGTAATTTTACCATTTTTAAACTCTTTAGAACTTAAAATAATTAATAAAATGATTTTAATAAAATCCAACATTATTTTTTCTTTTAATTAGAAATTCAATTTCTTCTAATCCCTTGTCTTCTAAAAATGTTTAATTTTTTTTATTTATCACATATTATTTTTAGAATGTAAATTTTAACTATATTTTAAATTTTACAAAAAAGGATTATTCATGTCCTTTTAAAAAACATTGCATGTTTGGATTTTACTAAAAATGTTAAAAGAATAATTGGTTTTTAACATGTACAACATGCATAGTTTTTCCTACTATCCAAACTGCTCAATGATTTCAATATTGCCTTAAATTTTTTCAACATTTTTCTTCTTCAAATAATATTTTCCCTTTAGTATTTGAAATATTTTTTATATCATTAATTATTTTTTCAAAGAGAAAATTATCTTGAAAAATCATTACATTTTTTAAATTATTTTCAAAGTATAAAGAATATTTTTCCCATAAAATATTTAAAATTATTGATCAAAATGATATTCATTCTATTATTTCATAAGTTTGTGATATATATGCCTTATTGGGAAGGCGAACCAAGGATATTATTATTTTTATTTATCTGAATGTTTAGTCTTTAGGATGAAAAGTTGTTTATAACACCCGTTTATGTTTCACGTGTTATACCATGAGAAAATACTTATAAACTCTTCTTTTTTAATACTTTATTTGATGATTAAATTATTAGAAAACATGTATATTTTTATATCTTATGATATAATGATATTTTTATTTCACACATTTCATTTCATGGGATGTGATATGATTAATTTCTATGATTGTGTGCAACACATATATATGATTTCATTATATGTTAAGTGGGACCTTTATCTCCCTATAACGAATTGGATAATGATATATATCTATTTAGATATAAAATAATGTAATAGAGAGTGAATCTAGTTCATTAAGGATATTTTTCTACTATGATGGTCTTGTGAGTAATCCTTAACTACTACATTTTTATGAGTGGAGCTATATTTCATATAATTAATTTTATCTCTAAACTAGATTACAAGTTCATAATGTTATGCATGAACCTTATTTCATGTTAATAATGTTATTCATGGAGTTTTCTTTCATGCACATAATGTATTCCATGGACCTAGTTGTATTTCATTAATTTTATGCGAGGGATAGATTTCATGTCTTCATCCTAATGAGTTAAAATATTTGTACTTATACTTGTTCACAACATTATATGATGTTATGTATTCCACAAATTTATGTTTTATGACAATTTTATTCTCTCATGGCTCATGTTATTTGATTACTTAATGATTAACATGTTTTGATATTCTAATATTTATTCCATTACTCAGGTTTATAATCTAATATCGATTTTTTATGAACATCGTAAGTTATGTTCATTACCACATACCCTTATGACTACCATATGTTTTCATATGTATATATATTTTTATCTCTTATGTGTAACCTTAATGAGAATATAAGCTCACTCTTACTTACATATCATTTCCCCAATTTATGAAGAATGTTTTTATGTAGGGTATGTTTAAAAATATTACTAAATGGGAAGATCATTATGGGAAACATTGATGATTATTCCCCATATTAGAAGAATGTGTTCCATGTTCCCAATGTAACTAAACAATTTTGGTGCTCAATAATGTGTTTGTAATATGTAATGATTATTAATAAAAAAATATTAAATATACATGTATGATAATCTAAGTTCTCTTTAGTTGGTATCATAGGAATGGTTTATTTATCCTTTTGAAACTAGGATGAGAAAACATTAGTGATATCCCTAGCTATATATCTAAAGAAATTTCTAGGTATGTATCTAATGATAAGTCTATGTATGAGTTAATGTATAGAATAATATCATGGGATTATGGTAATGTGTATAGAGAGTGGTTTCTTAATTATAAATCCATGTTTAGATTCTACAAGTTGATGTGTCTATAGAACATATGTACCTAGGGTGAAAAACTCGAAGACATTGTGTTGATCTAGACTTGATCATGAACTAGGTTGAAACAATGGGCCTTTATACACACCTATTTTGACACTCCTAGGGGTTATAATTTTGAAATTCAAAAACTCTTTATGAACCATGATGAATTATTTAAATAGATGATGAATATGTATGAACTAGGATAGATCCAAACTTGCATAGATAAAAATATGGTTTCGTGATTTATAACTGATAAATTATTTTTCAAAGAATTTGATTTTCCATTGTGATTAGAATTTTTCATACTATGGTTTATGGTCTTAGATAATGGTTCTAATCCAATGGATCCATGTCAATGATGAATTAAATTCGAAATTAAATGATTTTCCTTTTGAAAAACGAAATGTTATGGGAGATGGAATAAAAAACCTTGTTTATATACTTACTAGACTCTATGTCAAGAAATGAATCATGGTGAATTTAAAAAATATCAATGGTGGTAACAACATTCTATTTAGTCCTTCTCAAGGAAAAACCCATTTTCATTCATTGGTTATGTCGATCCATTAGTTGTTGAGAAATGTACTAGTACAATTTAAAAGATATATTCCATTCTCTAGAGTTCATAGCAAGAAAAAGTCACTTTTTCTATCTACCCTCTAGAAGGTGAGGTAGATGAATGGTGAAATATTATAAATAATAATTGTAATGATAATAAATTGACTCCATGAAGTGGGATGACTTTAAGAGATTATTTTTTAGTAATCACTTTCTTCGTATTCCTTATATAGAAGTGGAGAATGAATTCTTATAGCTTAAGTAGAAGGTTGATGAATTTTTTGGTTCCTTTTATACTAAAGCAACAATACTTGGGATGTTCTCTTCAAGTATAATAACTTAGCATAAATGTACGGCAGACCAATTCATCATTTTCTTGAAATCAAATATTCAAATGGTTTTATCTATAAGTGAATTTTTATGCAAAAAATAAATCGTTTAGTGTTCAAAAAAATATGAAATAAAACTAAGAAACCATCATGGTTTTAATGATAAGAAAATGAAAATGGGGCTCCACGGATAATATAATGATATTTCACATAAAGTGAAGTTAAAATTTTGAACTCCCACATTTCAAAACTAAGGAATGGATCAAAAAGGTGAGTTCTTAAAATGAAAAAAAGTGTTTAAAGAGTGATAATATTAGACATTGATAAAATAAATTTAGAAGTGTTGTGAAGAGGCCATTTAATGAAATGAATATAGAGAGATCCAAATAGAATAAACCCATATAATATATTTTATCAATTGTATAAAGTATGGGAATTATGAGAATAATTTCTACAATCCAAGTGCTAAAATGCCTGATAATCCACAAAAAACTCTAATGATAAAGGATAAAAGGAACTATTATTCAATAATAACGGATGTAGTGCATCATGATAATTATGGCACACTTATCCTTCCATAATTGGTTAGGAATATCATGATTTATTTTGATTTAATGATCCCTATTAAAATATTATTGATCATCCTTTAGTGAAAGTATAAGTCATTGTCTCCCTCAACACAAGTTCCAAAATAGTAAAATCAAATTTTATATTCTCTATGTACAAGGATGAACCCATGTTTCTATTAAAAATCTTTTTATATAATATAAGGTATTATAAATGTAATAAAGGTTAAATTATATTTTGTAAGTATATGTGTCTCCAGGTATGATTAACTTAAGGGTTATGGACACCACTGAGGGTTTATGAGTTTATGTTTGATAACATGTTTTGAGTTATTCAAATCAATTTTTGTGGTTTTATATTATGGTAGTTTTTAAATATTAAGTATATTTTAATCTGAATTTATAGAATTAAAACAATTTGGTATTATATGTTGTGACTAAGTTATTTGAAGGGAAATCGTAACACCCGAATGTTTTTATGTAATATTTTAAGTAATTTTAATACTAAATAGCTTTCGTTGCACATAATCATCAGTTCAAATGAACCAAGAGATGCCCTTAGTATAAAATGAACATTTTACCCTAGCCTTTAGATTATGAGGAATAAATATAACTAACTTATGAAAATGTATGGTGAGTTTATTGTATACTATTTATTACAAAAAAATATATAAATCAATTATATATTTGTATTTCTGAATTTACAAATTGAGTGAATTGATATTAGTAAAATAAATAAATAAATTATATATGTTATATAATTAATAAAATATTTTGGATATTTTTCAAATAGATATTTTTTCATAGAGTATGAATAAACACTATTTAATGTATAAAACCATATATTTTTTAAAACAGTAATTTTTCACCTTTTAATGGGAAACCACATTTTAATAATATTTTGAAACATTAATAATTTTTATATGAAAACATATAAATTTTCTTTGGTATAAAGATATAAAAATTTACTTTGAATAGGTTTTTTATATTTTTATAATAACTTTCATGTTTTCATGAATTAAAAAAATACACTAAATTTTTGTTAAAAACAACTTTTTCGTCAAAGTAATTCACATGGATAAATTATAAAAATGAATTATTTTAATATATAAATATAATATATATTTTTCATTCAATATTATATATGTCAATATAATTTATTTTACATTGAATTATGATGTAAAAACCTTTCAATCATTTTCAATGATTTATCTTTTAAAACATATTCTCTCTTTTTTACAATGCTATTAATTTTAAATTAATTACTTCCACTTATGTGATTAAAATTTTGAAAAATAGATTCTCTATTTTTATTCATTAAGTCCAAATTATGTAAATATATTACTTTTATTTTTGGGAATTATGAATTGTAACATCTATAATTTTTATTAATATGGTAAAATGGAATATTTGGAATATTATTAAATTACCCTAACACTTTTCCTAATATAATTTATGAGTGTGTTCAGAGATAAATAATCCTTGAACCAAAATGGAATTCTTTGGAATCAACTTGTATGATATTAAGACATTTAATTTAATTTATTTGATGAAAAGATAAATATGTCTTACTAAAATGTTAATAAATATATAATTTTTATAATCAGGTAATGTAGAAGATAAATTAGATTATAAATTCTAATTTTAAATCTATTTTTTTTAATTTATCATTATAATTTATTTTTAGTTTTTAGTTAATATAATATTAATTTAATGACTTATACATTAATGATGCAGAAATTACTTAATTTATGAGAAATCAATAAGATATGAATTATTAAAATGATAATAACAATTAAAAGACCAAAAAAAATTCCAAAATCGTATTGGTTGAGTATATCTCGACCATAACCATCCAACTATCGAGTTATTGTCCATTTGGATCCTTATATATATGAGATTATTACACTTATAATATTTTATTTAAAGTGATGTTGAAGTTTCCAAATTCATGTTTACATTAATATAAAATTGTTAATGTAAGATTTTAAAGAATATAAATTATATTATAAGTTTTATTATGAAATATAGTGGATTTATCATTTTCATAGTTTTTTATTTTTTTTCGTAAATAAGAATATTAAATAATTACACAAAACTACTATAATAATTGTTTTATTATGGTAAATATCAAATAAATGTTATTAAGAATATAAAAAAAAATTTAATTTGGGATAATTAATCTATAAAATTAATTTTCTAGATGAAATTTACCTCTTTTTAATGTAATAAAATAGTTGGTTTTATGTTATCTCGTTATTTTAATATTTCAAAAAAAAACCAGTAAAATGAATAGTGTCAAAAATAACAATATTAATTATTTATCAAAATAATGTATTATTAAATTATTTTGAAATCATAATACTTTTTTGAAAATATAAAATAATTATTATATGTTTGAAAATCTTTTATTTTTTTTATCTTTGGTTTAATTGACATAAAAAAAGTAAATATTTTTCCCTTTTAATATTGAAATATTTGTTACCTGAGTTAAAAATTAAATAGAATAACTAAGTGTTAATTAAGATTATAAGGTTTAAATTGAAAGAAAAACTTTTCTAAAAACTTTTTTTATGTTATTGAAACCCTATCTCATCTCATATTCTAAATTTGGACACTTTTGAGGGTTTTTTATGGGGTATTAAAATTTTATAATTTAATATTTTCAAAGATCCCAAAAGTGCCCCTCACATCAATTATATAAGGTCACCTCCTCCCTCACCTCTTAACTTCACTTTGATCCTTCAATCTCGGCCATAACCAACCATTTTCCATTATAAACATCCCTAGTAACATTATATATGTAATGGTAGTATTCAAATTCTAACTCTAGTGCTTTAAGAGGAGATTTAGAGGGAGAACATTGAAGAAAAGGCAATCTCCTCTAATAATTCTTTAAACTTCTTTATTCTTCTACTTCCTATTGAATAGTTTTTTCATCATAAAGTAATAAATTTAGAATAAAGAATAATGATATTTTATTATGATTATAAAACAACCATATTTCATTTTCAATCCTTCCTACGAAAAACGAAATCACCACACATGGGAACGTATAACTTACCCTCTCTATGTCGTCCTGTAATATCTTTTTCACCACCAACATAGTTGTATCGGTAAAAGGATGTAAATAATAACAATATTTAATTATTATAACATTATATTTATTCTCAAATATTATAAATTATCCACTTCAATACCATCCAACAATTATGGGAATGATATCATTTCTCGTGCATGTGTATTCCCTACCGTCTCCACGATGCGATGTGATTAATAATACAAGAAAAACATTAAATAATTATTATATAAATGAATGGAATGAATATATATGATATATATTATAAAAATATCATTATTTAAATGATATTAATATAAACTAAGAATATTTTAATGAACTTATTCAGAAAACATGCGTAATAAAATAATGAAGTTAACACCCAATAGACATGTAATAATGTTACTAAACAACAGATGATCATATGATCATATATGATATCATAAAAAATGTATATGAATCTGAAATAAGTCAATGGAATTATTTAAATAATTATACATTATTTTTGGATATATAAAAATGAAATCATACCTAATTTAAGATATAATTTCCCAATATCATTATTATTTGAGATTTTTTACACGTAAGCATTAATTACATTATATTTATCAACCATATCCATGATTCATAATTATATAATCCAAAATATTCTTTATATTATTCAAAAAAAATTTAGAGTCAATTTTACTCTTTGGTGAATTTTTTTAAACGGTATAAGACTGATCTTTTATCATTTTTTAATGAGTTACTTTTTGACTTTTTTAGAAAAATTACGTGGAGAATGATTTTTTAAACTTATACATCATAAACGGGTTTTTACATTTTCATAATGCCTTATTTCCAAGAATCTTACTTTATACTATTTTGAGTTTATTTTTAAATAAATTATTTTCATTTCAAAATTTTTGGAATTTCTTTTAAAGAAAACATTTTTAAAGAAGAAAGGATATTTTCCTCAATAATTAATTTCTTGTGTTATATAAAAATTATTTTCCATCTAATATGGAAATATTTAATAAGTTTTTGTTTTATAAATAATATCCTTATTTTTACAATGGTTGGATTGTGTTTATGATGGAATACTATTTAAGATATACATTTGTTTTATATAACTTATGTTATGGTGTTTAAAGATACCAATTTAATTCGATGGGTTTTGATTAATGATTTCTGTTATTGTGGATGTAATAATGATTTCATTATGATATTGATGGGACCTATATATTCCTCCAATTCATTATTTAAATATTTATATCTCATGATATAGACAAGGAAGGAATGAGAAATGATCTCGGTTTAGTAGTACAGGGCTGCAACTAGGAGTGAACTCAGTTCAGTATTGGACTTTGTCTGCTATGATGTTCTTGGAAATGAGACTTGACTAATATGAAATTATTTTATATGATTATGTATATGCCAAAAAATTTCATGTCTTATGTTATGAATTTTGGTATTTCATTGATTGATTATTATGAAATTTTATGATTTATCCCATGGCATGATATCATGATCTTTGATATATAGGATGAGTTTTTAAATTTTATTTACATATGTATTAAGATTATGATATGATTGAAATCTCCCTTTTTAACCATACTGATCATTAGAGATCAGCCTTTCAAATGTCTATTTTCACCGGGTCCTGAAGAAGGGTATTGAGTAAGATTTTTTAAATGGGGTTTTAGTTATGATGAAATTATTGGCAGGAAATAAAGACATCTTATGAACCAATTATTTATTTTTCTTAGTTTCTAAAGACACTATACTGATACGGTCTTATTTTACAATTTTCATATTTAATAATCAATATTATTCAATTTTGAATTAAAATCTATATAAGTAATGTTTTGGTTGTTATAATTGGCATTAGAGGAAATATATAGTGAATCTTTTGAAACTAGGATGAAAAAACCATATAAGAACCATAAGGATATGTCAAAGTATAAGTTACAATCCTAGTGTTTTATAAATGATCATAAATAACTTAGGATATATCCTAAAAGTCCAAAATAGAAATTTTATTCTTAATTTTTTGGTTTTCCTATTATGATTTGTGTTTATCATACTCTGTTTCTTGGTTTTTAAAAATGGATAGAACCCAAAGGAACTTCCTTAATACTGATTTTGAAGGGAAAGGAAATGATTTTTCTCATGAGCAACCCAATTTTATGGGATCTAGAATGAAAAATCTCAAATCTATGCCCACACAACTTTCTCAATCTATTAATCATTTAAGACTTACAAATGAGAAACAAAGGGAACAACATTATATTGAGTCCTTAATGAGGCATCATGAACATTATTTCAGTGCGTATTATGATCCATTAGTGGCTAAAAAATGTATCATTTACACTAAAAAGATATTTTCTGCAATTCAATGTTCAGAACATGATAAAGTAATCCTATCAGTCTATTACTGGGAAGGGGAAGCTGATCAATGGTGGATCCTTATAAAGAATATGAGGAAAAGGGATGAAATTGAATCCATGGAATGGGATGAATTTAAGATCCTATTTTTCAGTAAGTAAGTTCGTCAAATTTTTCAAAAAAATATGGTGAAGGAGTTCCTCAAACTTAAGAAAAATAAAGATGAATATGTTGGAACATAAGAAGAAAATTTTAAAAGACTTGAAATATATATATTTGGAATTATTATCCAACCTGAGAGTAAAATTGATCTATTCTTTAGTGTCTTGAAACCAAGTATCTAAAGGGTATTATATATTAGGGAATTTAATAGCTATAAGGAATTAATTTGAAGAGATATCATGCTTGGGATAGAGATTGGAGTAACCCATCAGTCCTATGGGTTTGATAAGAAGGAAAAAATGGAATTAAAGGGAAAATTTATATACAACATTTGAAAAGAATATGATTTTACCCTATTCATAAACTATAGAAAGAAACATGGAAAAAATTGTCTTAAATGGACTAGAAATGTTTTAGGTGTGGACAAGACGGTCATCAGGAAATTGAATGCTAATGTAATGGGAAAAAATGTCCAATGACTCGAATAAAGAAATGGCTATGTAGAATTCACATCCTATTATTTAATGATACATGTTCTAGTAAATGAGGCATTATTCCAATCAATTACCTAATCCAAGGGTTATTGATGATGATCAGTGTCGAAAAAAACATAAAACCAATGATAATGGAATGTGACAGGTGATCACTATCAGTGATTCAATGATTGATAATGAAGTGGTGAAAGGTATACTTACCATAAACTCTAAAGTAGAAAACATTTTTATTTGATTCTAGATCTATCCATTCCTTTATTTATAAATATTTTTTTAATGGTATCTCCATATTATCTCAAAACTTTTATGTTGAGTTAGCTCTGACAACTCATAATGGCACAATGGTCGCACCAAAAGTTTATAATTATTCTTTGGATGAGTATTTTGGGAATATTATTACTTCAAATATTGTGATCCAACATATAGTGGAATTTTATGTGATTCATGGAATGGATCATATTTCTCTATAGGGAGACCATATCTACTATCAAGGAAAGGATGTCACATTTCATATTCTTGATCAATCTATGATCATCGATCAATGCAAGGATGAATATGACATTCTATTACAAATTTCTTCAATATTATGAGTCTTAATTCATATAAATAATTCTTATCTATCTCAAATGGTTGGGGATAAACTCAGCATTATGAATATAATATTTTACAAGAGTTCGATGATGTATTTATGGAATAATTTCCAGGTCTTCCACTAAATCGTGAGGTTGAGTTTTCAATAGAACTCTTACTGGTTTCTATACTGATTTTAAAGAAACCTTATATAACAGCCCCAACTGAGTTTCAGGAATTAAAGAATAAACTCTATGAAAATCATGAGAGGGGGTTCATACACCATAGCGTGTTACCTTGGGATGAACCTATTCTATTTGTTAAGAAGAAATATGGATCAATGAGACTCTATATTGATTATCTAGAACTTAAAAAATAGATAACTATCAAGAATAAATATCCTCTTCCCCACATTGATGAATTATTTGACCAACTATGCAGAGATCAGTACTTTTCAAATATTGATATTTATATAGGATATCATCAACTTAGGGTCAAGAAATAGGATATACCAAATATGGAATTCTATACATGGTACGGACACTATGAATTTATAGTGATGCATTTTGGTCTCACTAATTCCATTTCTATCATCATGGATCTAATGAATAGTGTCTTTAGAGAATATCATGATTAGTTTTTGGTAGTGTTTTTAGATTAGATTCTTGTCTGTTATAAGAAAACGGAAGAACATGAAGATCACTTGAAAATTTTATTTAATTCCCTAAGACTCAATAAGCTTGGTGAAAAATCTACCAAGTGTGAATTTTGGTTTCAGAATGTTTCATTTTTGGGTCACATAGTCTCAAGAGAGGGGATTTAAATATATCCATAAAAAAAAATAAGTTATTGAAAGTTGGAAAAGACCGAAAATGGAAACTGAGATCTAATGTTTTCTTTTTTTGGGTGGATATTATCGATGTTTTGTGAAATAATTTTCATGATTATATTATCCACTCACCACATTTACTTGAAAAGGAGTTAGGTTCGTGTGTATGGTGTAATGTGAAGAAAATTTCAAGGAGCTAAAAGGAAAGTTAGCTAGTGAAAATGTTATCACACTACCATGTAGTGGAGTAAGTTTTTTTGATCTATAGTGATACATACAAGAAGTGGTTGGGTTGAATTCTCATGGAAAATGATATGGTGATAATATATAACTCGAAAAAAATTAAAAATCCCTTAAAAAAAATTCCAAACTCATGATTTTGAGTTAGTTGGAGTAATCACTTCACTATAGATATGGAGGCATCATCATTATGGTGAATGGTATGATATTTATACTTGTCATAAAAGCTTAAAGTATATTTTCAGACAAAAGTATATGAATATGTCCCAAATAAGAAGGTTGGTGTTGATTTAATATTATGACTGCTCAATACATTACCACCATGGGAACGTGTACGTCGAAAGGACCATGCTGGCCTATACATTATGAGGATCAAAAAATATCCAATATTTATGGATTTTTAAAGGATGGATCTTGAAATTTTAATGGAAGGGGATAAATCATATATTTCTATAAGTAATGATCAACCATTGATATAAGTTAAGATTAAGGAGGCACAAAAGGAAGACATAGAGATATAAAAGAATGCGAGAAATGTTTCGGAAATATAACTTTTTTTTGATGGAAAATTAATGTTCAATAATTGGGTGTGTATTCCTCCCATACAAAAATTAAACAAGGAGCTATTGTTTGAGAAATCATATTTCTTCACTATCTATTCATCCTGTAAGAACAAATATGTATAGGGACCTAAAAGACTATTTTTTGTGGGATTCCATGAAAAGATATATTGTAGAATATGTATCTTGATTCTTCATTTGTTATAAAGCTAAGACTTATGGACATAAGTCTAATGGGATGTTACAACCATTACCCATATTTGAATGGAAATGTGAAAAAAACCAAGAGGGACTCTATCATCAGCCTTACAAAAACATGTAATTTACATAATACTATATGGGTCATAGTTGATTTCCTTAAGAAGTATGCACACTTCATTGCTATTAGAGAGTATTTATACCTTTATTATATTTCTAGGATATATGTTAAGGAAGTGGTAAATTTGTATGGAGTTCCACTTTCTATTATAACTGATCGGGATCCAAGGTTTACCTCATTGTTCTAGAGAAGTATTCAATAGTTTCTTCATACAGAGTTATGTTTTATCACTTCTTATAATCCTCATACAGACAATCATTTTGAAAGGACAATTCAAACTCTATAAGGCATTTTCAGACCTTTCTTTATGGATTTCCAAGGAGGTAGGGATCAACAAATTCCATTGGTGAAATTTTATTACAATAATGTATTTCACTCTAGTATTAATATTTCTCCTTAAGAATCCATCTATGGAAATAATTTCATAACTTGAACTTTCTAGGATGATGTTCAGAAAAGAAAGCTATTTGGACATGATCATGTTGATGAAATGGTAGAAATGGTTAGATCTATTCAACAACAAAAAAAGATATTCTCAGAGTCGAATTTTTTTTGCTGAAAACTGAAGAAAAAAACTAGAGTTTGATGTGGGTGACAAGGTGTTCATACGAATATCTCCCTATAAGAGAGTAATTAGATTTGGAAAGATGTGAAAGCTAAGACCTAGGTATATTGGCCATTATGATATTCAGGATCATACTTGGATGGTATCTGAATGACTAGTGCTTCCACTGAATTTGTCTCAAGTTCATGATGTGTTCTATGTATCTCTCATGAGAAAGTACATACCTGATCCTTCACATGTACTAAACATAGATGTTTTACCACTGTAGAAAGATCTTTCATTCAGAGAACAACCGTTAAAGATTCTAGATATTACAAAAAAAGTTCTACAAAACAAGAGCAATCGCTTGGTTAATATTTTATGGGGGAACCACCAATTTGAGGAAGCTATGTGGGATATTGATTATGTGATGAAGAATAATTATCCCCATATATTTGTTTCCAAGTGATGAATTTCAATGTGAAATTCAGTTTATGGGGGGTAGAATGTAAAACTTGGAAGTTTTTATGAAATGTTTTTTTCTTTAAATAATTTTATATATTCTATAGATTTTTTAGAACTCAATGGTGAGTTTAAACTAACTATGATACACACTTATTATAAAATTACCATTTTAACCTAGCTATTAGGTTAACAGGAAAAAATATAACTAACTTATGAGAATGTATGGTGAGTTCATTATATAAAAATTTATTTATAAAAAAATATAAATCAATTATACATATATATATATATATATATATATTTGTTTAAATAAATTGAGTGAATTACTATTAGTAAATGAAATTAATTAAATATATATGTTATATACTTAATGAAATATTTTTCATATTCATCCAATAGATATTTTTATCCTAGGGTATGAATATACCCAATTTGATGTATAAAAACCTATATTTTTCTAAAGGAAATTTTTCTACCTTTTAATGGAGAATACCATTTAAATAATTTTTTTAAAACAATAATATTTTTTATATGAAAAAATAAACATTTTATTTGTAATATGGATATAAAATACTACTTTGTATACATTTTTGATATTTTTCTAATGAGTTTCATGTTTTGTTGAATATTAAAAATGCAATAATTTTAATACAACAAACCTTTTTCATAAAAATAACTTATATAATTACTTTATAATATTTAATGGTTTTAAAGTATAAATAAAATATGCTTTTATCATTAACTATAATTTATGTCTTGGAATTAATTCAACATTGAATTCAGATGTAATAATATTTTAATCCTTTGCAATGTTTTAACTTTTAAAAACCATTATCTATTTTTGAAAACTGTATTGCTTTCAAATTAATTACTACCACATATTTTATTTGAATTTTGAAAAATTGACTCCATATTTGGAACCAATTAGTCCAAATTATTTAAACTTCTTTTATTTTTTGTCATTATGAATAGTAACTTCAGAAATTTTTATTAATACGTTAAAAGGGTAAATTGAGTAATTATGGGTAAAAATAATATTATTAAATTACCCTAAAACATGTTTAAATATAATTTATTATCTGTTTTGACAAAAATCATCGTTGGGGAGAAATGGTGCCCTTTTGAATCCACTTGGATGTGATTAGGAAATTTATTTAATGAAAAGTTAAATATAACATACTCAAACTGTAATAACTATATCATTTTTAAAATGTGGTTATGTAAAATATAAAATTTATTATAAATACTCATTTCAAAGATAAAATGTTTTTATTTATCATGATAATTTATTTGTAATTTTTTTGAAATACATAATTACCTTAAATATATATACTTTAATGATGCAGAAAATAAATAATTAATTATAAATCAATAAAATAATTATTACTAAAATTATAATAACACTTAAAATACCCAAACACTTACCAAATATTATTGGTTCAGTATATCTCGATCATAACCATCCAAGGGTAGAGTTATTGACCATTTGCAGCCTTATAAAGGAGATTGCGAGACTTATAATATATGTTATTTAAAGTGATGTTAAAGTTCCCAAATTTATTTTTTAATTAATAAAACATTTTTAATGTACAGTTTTACAGAGGTTATATTATATTTTAAGTATTATTATGAAATATAGAGGATATATATTTATCATTTTATTGTATTTTTAATTTTTATTCATCAAATAAACATATTAAATAATTACACAGAATAGTTGTAGTAATTATTTACTTAAGGGGAATATCAAATAAATGTTTTTGAATATATTAAAATAAATATAATATAGGATAATTAATATGTCCAATTTATTTTATAGATTAAATTTACCTATTAGGAATATAATAAAATTTCTGTATTTATGTTAACATGTTGTCTTAATATTTTTTTACAAAAAATCAATCAATTGAATAGGGTCAAAATTGACACTATTGATTGTTTATCAAAATAATGTTTTATTAAATTGTTTATAACCCATAATTTTTTTTAAAAAACATAATAATTATAATATGTTATAATATTTTCTAATTTATTTATTTATTATTTAATTGACATCATATAAGTAAATATTTCACCCTTTTAATATTGAAATATTAGTTACCCTAGTTAAAAAGGAAACAGTATAACTAAGTTTCATTTAAAATGACATCGGTTAAATTTATAGAAAAATTTTTCTAAAATCTATCAGTATATAATATAACAACCCTATCTCATCTCATCTTTGAAATTGGTACATTTTGGATGTTTTTATGGGGTTTGATTTTATTATAAATTAATATTTTTGGGGATCCCAAAAGTGCCCCTCAACTCAATTATAAAAGCGCACCTACTCATTCAATTATTATCTTCTCTTTGAACCTTTAATCTAAGACATCCCCTTGCCTTTTTCCTTTTAAAATTTTCTAATTACATTCTATAGTTTTTTTGTTCTTCAAATACCCACTCTAGTGCTTTAAGAGGAGATTTAACGGGAGATCGTTCAATAAGAGGTAATCTCCACTACCGATTCTTTCAAACTTAATTTATTATACTTCCCCTTCATGAGTTGATTAATTATACAGTTATAAATCCAATATATGTTTTATAAATAAATTTTATTATCATTTTAAAACACTCATATGACATCTTCTATCCATCCTATGAAAAACAAAATCACCACGCATGCGTACGTACGGCTTACTGTCTCCACATCATAGTGTAATCTGTTTTTCACCACCACCTTACATGGAGGGGTATAATGATGGAAATGATAACTATATATGATTATTATATCATTATAATTATTCAAAAATAGTATACATCATCCACTTCAATACCATTCAACAATTATGAGAATGATATCATCACTCTTGTGTACATACAACCTACCGTCTCCACTGTACGATGCGATTCATTCTACATGATATTCATTAATACATATTTATATAAATGAATATAATGAAAAAATATTATATATATTATAATAATAAAATTCTTTAAATTATATAACTATAACCTTATAAAAGGAACAAGAAATTATTCGTAATAACATACATAAGAAAATATAGAAGTTAACACCCAATGGGCGAGTAATAATGTTACTAAAAAATAGATGATAATATAATAATATATGATATCATAACAAATTAATATGATTATAAAATAATTAAATGAAATTATTTAATTCATTATATAAGGTTTGCATATAAATACTGAGGAAATCAGACTTAAGGTAATGGTAAATTTCACAATTTTGTTATTATCCGAGATTGTTTATGCATAAGTATTTACTAGGGTATATTTATCATCCATTTCCATGTTTCATAATAACGTCTGCCTAAATATTCGTTCTATTATTGTCCAAAATTTTAGATTTAATGTTACCCATTTTTGAATTTTTATCAAATGATATTACTGGAATCTTATATCTTTTTCAATATGACGTACTTTTTTACATTTCTTGTAAAAGTATGAGTATAATGTTATTTAACTTATACATCAAAAACAATTTTTTATTTTTTCACAATTCCTTATTTTCATTAAAACTCCTTTACACTACTTCAACATTATTTTCTAAAAAATTTCTTTTAAAATCAGATGGAGTTTTTAGAAAATAAAATGTTTTTGAAGAAGAAATGATATTTTACTCAAGAATAAATTCAAGTGTTATATAAAAATTACTTTTCATATAAGATGGAATTATTTAAGACCATTATTTTTCAACTATAAAATCCTTATAATTCCTATTGTTTTATTTTGTTTATGATGGAATTTTATTTATGAAATATATTTGATTTACATGGATTATATTTTGGTGTTTAAAGAAACCCGTTTAATTCTTTGGGTTATGAGGAATAATCTATGTTATTTTGGAACATGTAATAATGATTTCATTATGAGATGGGTGGGACCTATATCTCCCTCCAATTCATTGGATAATTATTTATATCTCATGAGATAGATATGGCTGGAATGGTAAATGATCTTGGTTTAGTATTACTGGGATGGAACGAGGATTGAACTCAGTTCAGTAATGGACTTTTTCCACTATGATTGTCATAACAATGAGCCTCGACTAATATGAAATGATTTTCTATACATATTTGTATGAACCAAAATTTAATTTATTAGGTTATGAATTTTTGGATTACATTCATTGATTCCTATAAACTTATATGATTTATCTCATGGTAGGATATCATGATCATTCATATACAGAATTAGATTTTCAATTTTTTTTTCTTATGTATTATGATTATGATATGATTGATATCTCCCCTATTTACCCACACTAACCATTTGAGATCACCATTTCATATGTTTATTTTCCCCAGGTTAGGAAGAATGATATTAAGTAAGATATGTAAAAAGGGGTTTAGTTATGATGAAATAATTAGGAGATAATAAAGATGTCTTTTGAACCGGTTACTTATGTTTCCCAGTTTCTAATTACACTACACCTATATGGTCCGCTCATGGATTTTTTATATTTTTTAATGAATATTATTCAATTTTGAAGTAATATTTATGTATGTAAAATATGGTTCATTATATCATTGCCTTTAAAATATTTGAAAATATTATTAAAGGATAATATAAGATTTTATCTAATGGATTTCAATGGTTTTTATGATCAACACCTTCCAAAAGTTGAGTTTTCTTACAATGATTAAATATTTATGAGAATTCAGATGTATCCGTATGATTTCCTTTTCGTAAGGAAGTATAAAATTCAACGTACTGGACATAATTTATTATATGAAAGCTGTTGGAACCAATGAAAATTTATTAGAAAAAATAGAAGGTAAATGTCATTCAGTAATGTGAAAGGATTTTACAATGCAGATAGAGATTCTATACTGATAATAGTCTGCATTTTGTGGAATTTGAAGTTGGTGAGAAGGTCTTTCTATAAATTTATAAATAAAATAAAGGAGGGAAAACTAAACCTTTGTTATATTGGTCCCAATAAATAACTTGATTGAATCAAGTCATTTGATTATTATTTTCCACTTCCACAGAACCTCTATCAGGTTCATGATGTATTCCATGTATCACTCCAAATAAGTACATACATGATCCATGAAATGTATTTAACTCAGAACTCATACTTCTGGAGCATGATATTTCTTATGAGGAATGACCGGTACTGATTCTAGAATATAAAAAAAGAGTTATATGATAAAATACCACTCATCTTGTAATTTTTTTGGGAAAAAATCACCAGTTTTATGAAGCTATGTGTAAACATTTGGAATTGATGATATAGAAGAATATTCATTTATTATAGGGTAATGAATTTCATGGGAGAAATTCCTTTTAAGGGGGTATAATGTAACACCCCCAGTTTTAACGAATTTATTATTTTTAGTTAAATTAAATTTCATTGATGGCATATATTTACATGAAACACTAGGTTAATATTTAACTATTTGTAACATTAACTTAGCTTGAGTTATATGCAATAATGTGTTTTAATAGAACCATGCTATAATATTAATTTAGTTATTTAAATGTGACTATAATAAAGTCACCATTAAACCTAGTGATATGAATAGTAATAAATAATTTTAAAATATTAATTAATTTTTTTTAAAAAACATATTGATAATAAAATAAATATTTTGGGAAAAATATCTATATATTTTAAAAATACTATTTTTTTAGAAAAGATTGTTTTTATGAATTTTTGTGAACTAAAAAATTATTATTTTAAAAGTCATATAAAATTAATTTGATAAATTAAACATCATTTTAAATTTAAATTTTCAAATTTGTCTTAGAATAATAATCTCTAATTTTCCTAAAAAGTATAATGTTTGGATTAATTCCAAAAATACTTAATATTAATTGAAAACAAACCATTCAATTAATTTATAAATAAAGATAAATTATATGTAAATTTAGTTTTAAATTATAATTTTATCAAATAATCATACATTAATTCAATTTAAGTCATTGGAATCAAATTTATAATTAAATTGTATTTAAAGATTTTGTAGAATTTTGATCATTATCGCTTTGAAAACCCACTTTCTCGTCATGTCTATGGAATTATTTTTAAATTAATTATTTCCAATTATGTGGATGAAATCTGTAAAAATAAATTCAATATTTGGAATAATCCTAATTTAAATTTTATAATAATTCTATCTTGATGTTTGACCTAATATAATAGTGAATGATTTAAAAATTAATTACCACGGTTATGGTAAAAATATGAATATTGAGGTTCTAAACATTAAAAATAAGGGTAAAAATAACCTATTCAATTGTATAAAAAAAATTATCGACATAATTAAACCATTAATGTTATATGGTGTGATAATTTTTCATTTACGACCCTTGGGGCATATGAAAAATTTGTAGCACTAAATTCTTCTCAAATATTCCATGTGTGCCATCTCCCCCACTAATAAAAGGACACCACATGTCATATCATCTTCACACCTTAAAACCACTTTTTATCATAATATACCAACCCAAATAACTTCCCAAGTTTCCGAACCCCAACCAAGAATCCTTAATTTTGATAGAAGTCCAACCGTGTAAGGCTTTTAGTGCATACCTAAGGAGGATATCCAAAGAAGAGGCAACGTTCATCAACGAGGACTTTTTTAATTTCATCCTCCAAATCCTTAAATTAATAATATATCATACATATATAATAACCATAGTATATTATTTATTCTTTTATATTTTATATTAAGGGAATGAACTAAATCCATATCCACTTCCATTAAATGGGTTACAAAATCATCATTCATGTGTAGGGAAAACTACCACCTCTTAAAACGATGTCATTAGTTTTTCCATTACCTCCTATACGAATTGTAAATAATGATTTATTTATAGTTTTATTAAATATTTATGATATTTATGATGCTATTTTGATTCTAGAATTTGTATATGACACATACCTTCGATCTCTCCATTTCATGGGAATAAGATAACATTGTTCATGTGTACGACAGACTACATCATCGCAAATTGATGTGATTCCTTCACGCTTGGCATGAACTGTATTAAGGATGAGTTTAATAAACATTTAATATATATATATATTACATTAAAATGATTATATAATGAATAATATATATACTTTTCTTTTATTTATTTCAACCCAAAAAAGAAAATGATGAACAATATTCATGTGTACGTATGACCTATAGTCTCCACGAACCGTGTATTTAATTTTATATTACTCTATATTATAAATTAATATATGTAATCACTTATATTTTCTCTATTTATATTTTTAGAAATTAATTGGAAAAATTCTGAAACCAGGCACTGAGATGGCATGAAATTATGAGGTCCGGTGTACCAGGAATGATACGTCGAAAAATGTTATGTTTTTAAAAAACACATGGGTAGTTTCTTTATTAAATGGGAAGAAATTATAAACAGGTTCCTAGATCCTAAATTTCTGGTCACTATTGCATCTAGAATAGTGGATTTAACTTTGGTGCATCTTAACATCGATCAGCATAAGTCGAGGGTGAAACATCGATTTTGGATGTGGACGTCATTGAAATATATAATAAAAATATTTTATTGGATGTAACATGTTGACGTAGTGGCATTTTACCTTTTTAATGATCAATTTAAGAGGAATTCAACGTCATCGCCATATCCTTGGAATTCACCTTAGGCAAGGAGAATGATGCTCTCTCCTGATGATGAACACCAGTAGATTAAGAATCGATGACGACATAGACCTCTGTTATTCATCAAAGATTTATCCAATCATCTATGTAGGTTTTAGATCTCTTTATGATTTATTTTCCCCTTCATAGAATCAAATAGAGAATGCGGACCAACCCAAGAATATATTTATCCGTGGTTTGATCATTTTTGCAGGAGGGGTAACTATTGTTTGATTAAAGGGTGTTGATCTTGGAGGTTTTTCTACTCTTGGTTTCTTTATGATTATACTATGAATAATGGATAAAGTCTGACATAAACAAGACCATGATCCTTTCCTTTGGTGTTCATTGGGATGCTTCTATCCATGTTGTTGGTGTTACTCATTGTTTGACCCTCATGGTCACGAAGTGATTTTTCCAAGAGGATACCAATGCGATTAGACACATAGAGTTCCAGAAAGGGGGATCAAGGCCCATGGAAGTTGAGGATAAGAACTGTGGATCACATAAGTGGCTCTGTTTCAAAAAAATGAAAATCCAGAGTTGTGCTGGCGACCCATAAAACTAGGGCCACCAGGGACGCCCAATAACTTGTACCGGTGGCCACGTGCTGGTGTGGTGTAGGATGGTGGTCACCCTAGTGGTGATAAGGGAAGAGGAAGTGGCATACCGAGTAGGTGGCATTGTCAGACCTATCAGGTGGCACGGGTGGACCACCTAACACCCCCGCCGACAGGAGGCACAGGTGGAAAATGAAGGGTTGTGGTGGAGCAGGGACACAATCAAGGCCTCATCCGAGGAGGGATGCGTAGTGAAGCTATGGGTGTATGCAAGGAAGGGGGATCATACCATGTGAATTGAATTCTAACACCATGTTCAGTTGATAGTTGCCGCCAGGTCAGGCTGTGCCTGACACACACGCATTGGCATGCACGCTATGCGACGGACTGAGGAAGCTGGGCCACTCCAGCGGCCTAGCATGCTGGACCCCATGGCCTAGAGATTCAAGCCTAATGGGATGTGTTCAGTGGGTTGATCCTAGTTTCCCAAACCCAGATGGATGAGCCAATTCGGCCCTGGCTGAGCTAGGTCGACCGGGTCGGCCGGATGAGGGCCTTTTTACTAAATTGACCACATCATTCAAACTATATTTCCGTTTGAAGAGATATTTTTGTATTGGGACCCTTGTGATGAGGAGGTTGTTTTGGGATACTATAACTAAGTTTCAATGGTTGTTTTTTTATGACCTTATTGCTTTAGGAGTTGGTGCTTCAGAAAAAACACGCTACAAGCGAGATCCTATAGCTGGCTATGACTATGTGATCTTTGGGACTGTGTGACTTTGGGGATGCATGAACCATTGATGTTTCATGTTACATAAATGCTCCATGAACCATTGACTCTTTGTGTTTCATCAACGCTCCATGAACCCTTGACATCCGGGGTGCCATTGCTAATGTGGGCGCCATTGCCGCTCCGGGTGCCATTGACGCTTCATGTGCCATTGACTCTCCGTACTCCATCGACATTTCTAGTTTCAGGTAGATTCGAGGATAATTGGACTATAAATAATAAACCATCTCATTGTGATTTAGAATTATACCTGTTTGAGATAACTATTTTGATAGTACTTCATGTGTTTTCTTTGTGGTGTACTTAGTGTGTTTCTGTTGAGGTATACTTCATGTATTTATTATTGGTACTTTTTGTTGTGGTTTAGAGGTCCCTACTGAGTACTATTTTACTCACCCCTGTAGAGGATATTCCCGAACATGTCATGGATTCTACATAGGATTGAAACATTTTCGGAGTCCTTGGTGGATCGGGTACATGTGATTCTTAGAGAGAGGTCTGGTAGACGAGGATTCCTTCAACGACTTTAGAAAGCTAATTATTTACATACCCATCAGGTAGGGTTTTCTGCTAACGAGTTTTAGGATATTGTGCATTCACTTTGGTAGACTTTACTTTTGGGGGGACTATATTCTGTCCTTGTTCACTTTCCAGTTTTTCTACTGTCATACTCTATTGTGGGTATCTTAATGGTATTCATTATTTTTTACTTTATGCTTTTACATTTCAGAATTTTGGTCTCGGATATGTGTTTGTTTTTATAGTTACTTAGGAAAATGGCTCCAATTTGGGGGATATAACTACTCGATTCTAGTCTCCATCCACTGGCCTATCGGAGGTGGGTTTGGGGTAGTCACAGTATGGGCCCCTCTAGGATGGGTCATGATAGAGTAGTATTAGAGCTTTTTGGTTCTACCTAATGAAGCAAGATCATGTGAGATTAGTTTGGAGAAATACTGTCAAGTGTTCAAATTTGGATTTCAGTCCTGGGAATCTAGTGTTGGTGCAATGGCCACCATTTCCAAACACTCGAAATCTGAATTTTACTTTCTGGCTCAGTACATAAAAAAGTTGGTTTCTAGGAAAATAATGGTACATCCATCATATAGGATTGACTGTGTTCTCGTATCCCTCTTGAGATAGTGTCAACTAACTAGGTATACTCCTTTGACCTTGGTACATCTTGTTCTTTATTAGGTTGCATCCATGCACACATCAATCTAGGATTCTGATGTGTGATCACGAGGATGATCCTCATTGCGATGATGTGTTGGTTCATGGACCAGTATAGGACATAGCACCCCCAGGTGGTGTACTAGGGTTACCACCACCTGAATACCATTAGTTACTACAAGTGTTACTAGTAGAGGATGCACACAGGTTAAGTGCAATGTATGAGTTATAAAGGTAGTGACCTTCCAGGTTCAGGGGTGATGCAGGCCCCCAGGAGGCTGAGGATTGGCTGGAGGTAGTTACGTGTATCCTCCACCTAGTGGGGAGTCCCCTTGACCAAATTTAATTCCTAGCCACAAGTATTCGTCTGGGCTCATTGGGGAGATTGTGGAGCTTAGTGATCTAGAAACATAAGGAGATAACCCTCACATGGACAAACTTTGAGTGTCTCTTCAGGGGGAATGCTTTTTTAGAAAACTTACAATCCATGCGTATACAAGATCATCTGCATCTATAGTAGGGTTGTCTGACAATAGTAGAGTGCTCAGAGAGATTTAGAGATCCTTCTCGCTACTTCATAGTATTGTGCAGGACCCATTCTTTAGGGCCTAGACCACTGAGTAGGGGCCACACTATGAGAATAGGGCATACCCAATATCCCTTAGCATCCCAATATGTGTTGGTATAATGGAGCGAGTTCTCCTTTTGTAGAGAATTCTAGTGGAGAAGATGCCAGTAGTGGGAGCTACCCCGATGCACCAAGTAACTAAGTCATTGGTGATAGGTATCCAAAAACATACACAAGGATCCTAGTGTATTAGACAGTTCAAGGGATGACCCTAGTACAAGAGGGTAGCAGTGCAAATCTCCCTAGGAAGAGTGAGTTATCTGAAGTTCAGGTTGTGTTATAGGTGCGACGGTCGGGGACACATAGCTCGAGATTTCCTGATTCTCCATGTAGAAGATTGGAAGATGGTCAAGGGACCACCAAGGAAGATGATAAGGTTGGAACCGGGCGATATTCTAGGTAGCAAACATGGAAGTGGAGATGGATAGGAAGTAAGAGTTGGGCGGAGGTTTGAAGTACCACCACCACCACCCTAGGTGGTCCACCATGGACACATGGAGTTGGGGGACAGGGACAAGGAAAAATTTAGGTGATGGAGGATTATAACCCTAATTATATTTAGATGGTTATAGGTAGGATATATTCCTTTTCCAACGATTCCACTGTTTTGATAGACACAGGTTCTAGTCCCTCTTTTCTCACCACATCCCTTGTTCAAGACTTAGAGATTCCACTAAAACAATTGATTTGATCCCTCTGATTAGTGTCTCTTATGGGAGGATATTCGACAATCACAAACTTGTGATGATAGTGTTCCCTTCCTTTTTCGGGCAAGAGTTTTGGTTGGGATATCTTGGTGACATCGTCCAGGACATATGAAATCATTCTCGGTAAGGAATGTTTTTCTGTATTTCATGCCCAGGTTGACTATTTTAGGTGTAGTATGTGGTCTATCCATGTATATGGGACCATGTTTTTTTTGGTGTATAGAAAACACATGCAGCACATGAAAAACTTATACATAGGAGGGTTCAACCGATCCCAGATCAGTAGGCTAGCCTAACCCCTGACATAGTAGATGAGATGATTCCTCAGTTTCCTATAGTTGTGATGGAGTATTTGGACATCTTTCCTAAAGATGTACCATGATTACATCCCCATAGGGAGGTAGACATATGCATTGATTTTTACCTCAGAACGACACTGATATCTAATCCTACATATCGGGTAGCACCCATGGAACTTCGTGGGTTGAGGGTACAACTGGAAGACATACAGGGGAATGGCTTTTTAGGATCCAATGTTTCACCCTGGGAGGCCCTAGTTTTGTTTTCCAAGAAGTAATATTGGAGCTTGAGGTTATGTGTGATCTTGGGATGCCTGATGGATGTGACTATTAAGAATAAGTATCTACTACCAAGTATTGAATACCTCTTTGATCAACTAAATGGAGCGAGGTGGTTCTTGATGATAGACCTCAGGTCTGGCTAACACCAATTTTGAGTATGGGATGAGGACATCCTGAAGACATCATTAAGATGTAATTATGGCCACTATGAGTACACAGTTATTCCATTTGGCATAACAAATTCCCCAACAGTGTTTGTGGGACTCATTAACATGATCTTCCATCCTTACATAGACTTGTTCTTCATGGTCTTCATTGATGACATCCTAGTGTACTCATCATCTGAGGAGGAGAATACGATACACTTGAGTATATTCCTAGAAAAAATTTGAGAGAACCATATCTTTAAGAAGCTCTCAAAGTGTCACATCTGGATTTGGGAGGTCTACATTCTGGGACACGTCATTTCCTAGTATGGAGTTGTAGCAGATCTGACGAAGATTGAAGTGGTACTTTCATGGGAGCCACCCTAGAGTGTTATCAATATGTATAGTTTTCTAGGATTTACTGGGTAATATCAGAGGTTTGTACCCAAATTATCTAGATTGGAAGCACCTTTTAGGGACTTGACATGGAAGGTACAACCTTTTTTGTGGATATTGAATATCTAGCCGTGCTTTCATGAGCCGAGTCGGAGATTGGCGAGCACCCCTATCTTGAGATTATGTGAGGAGGGTGTTAAGTATGTAGTGTTCTATGATTCATTAGGGACCGGGGTTATTTGTGTCTTGATGTAGGGTAAAGCAGTGATTTCCTATGGTTCACCCCAATTGACGCAAAAAGAGAAGAACAACACGACTCATGATTATGATCTATCAATGGTAGTCTTCTCATTGAAGATGCTGCAACACTACTTGATGGGAGAGCATTTTACAAAGTGATCTGTCCATAAGTGTCTCATGTATATATTCTGTAATAAGGATCTAAACATGATACAAATATTATTGATAGAGCTCCTCTAGGTCTATAACTTTGATATTGTCTATACTCATGGGAAGTGTAATGTAGTGGCAGGCGCTCTCATCAGGAGATCCTTATTGTAGTTGCTGAGTGAGGAGTCAGAGTTGTTAGTCGCATTACAGATTTACTTTATGGATGGAGATAGATCAGCTTACCTCTAGTCGATGTTCTTAACCTCTCCATTATTATTGTGAGTCATGGAGGCACATCTCAGAGACACTAACTATGAGACTATACAAGCTTAGATGTCCACATGGAATGACCCTAATGGAAATTCAGAATGTGGGGAGAACATCGTTTACATTAGAGGATGTATAGTAGTACCAGTGACATTACGGGAGGATGTATTGAGGGAGTTTTATACTTCCCCATTGGTGATAAATAATAGGCTGGAAAATATTTATTAGGATCTAAAATGTTATTTCTGGTGGATCAGGATGAAAAAAGGCAATTATAGAGTTTGTTTTTAGATACCTCACTTATCAACAAGTAAAGGCCAAGCACCAGGTTCCTGCGGGCTTGACCCAACCACTTGAGGTGTCGGAGTAGAAGTGGGATGGGATATTGATGAACTTTGGGAAGGTTTTACCACACAGGTCTAGGGGACATGATACCATCTAGGCGATTGTTGACCAACTCATCATATCAACCCCCATCCTACCGATCCCTATATTGTGTCAGTACGGAGAATGTGATGCCTCTATATGCATAAGATATTTCAACTACATGGATTCCCATAGACTATAGTCTCGGATCGTGATGATCTCTTTATATCTCAATTTTGGAAGGGATTTTAGGGGCTGTTTTTACTCAAATATGCTTGTGAAGAGTGTTTCATCCCCAAATGGATGGCCATATAGATAGGATCTTCAAATTTCCAGAGAACTTGCTATAAGATTGAATCCTATACATTGGCCATATTTGGGAGGGTCACCTAACTCTGGTGGAGTTCACATACAATAACAGATACCACTCCACCATTGGTATGACACTATTTGAGTCCTTATATGGGTGACACTACAATTCAACACTTTTCTAGAAAGACCACGAAGATTTAACACTCATGGCCTTGGAGTTGGTGTAGGAAAATACAGGGAAGGTGCAAGTTATATTGGAGTAGATGAAGACTGCACAGATCCTTTAGAAGTTATATGTTGATAGGTGGAAGATGCCTTTGAAGTTTGAGGGGGGAGACCATATGTTCATTTCGGTCTCACAGTGATGTGGATTACAGAGATTTGGATCGGGAAGCAAGTAATCTCTGAGATACATTGGCCCTTTTTAGATTCCGAGGAGAGTTTGTAAGGTGGAGTATCACATAGCACTACCCCCAAAGTTGAACTCAGTGCATGATTTCTTTCACATGTCACAGCTGAGGTGGTACGTGCTTGATCCATTGCACGTCATCGACTTGGGCGAGCTAGACATTGATGATTCAGTGACTTTTAAAGAGTTTGTGTTAGAGATAGAGGATCAGAATTAGTAGATCCTTTGTTGGCGATTGATTCCGCTAATTCACATTCAGTGGCAGCATGAGAATCTCTAGGAAATCACTTGGGAGAAGGAAGATCAAATTTGTGATCAGTACCCTAATCTTTTTTAGTTTCCTTTTTTGGATTTCAGGGACATAAACTCTTATGCGGGGATAATGTAATGACTCAGATTTTCTTTAGTTTTACTTTTATTAATTAAATTGGAAAATTATGAGACTAGGAACTGAGATGGCCTGAAAATATTCGGCCATATATTCCTGAAATTAAATGTCAAAAAATGTTAATTTTTTTAACAAAAATCACAGGAAGTTTCATATTTAAACGGGAATAACTTCTAATTGGGTGCCTGAATCAGAAATATGAGGGCACCATTTCATCTATAACATTGAATTTACCTTAGGTGGGTCCTGAACATGACCTGCACAAGTTTAGGGTCAAATTTAGATTTTGGACATAGAAGTCCTTAAAATATATAATAAAAATATTTTATTACATGTTACGTGTTGACACATTTGTAGTTTTCCTTTTTAATAACCCATATCAAGGGAATTTAGTTTTATATCCATAATCCATGAATTCTACTAAGGAAAGGATATGTAAGCTATCTTGATGATGATGAACATTGGAAGATCAGGGATAAACAATGACACCGATCTCTGTTATTCTTTAATAATTGATCCAATCCTCAAGGTAGGTTGTCAATCTCTTCCTGATATCATTTCCCCTTCTTGAAATAAAAAAACTAACATGGACCAACCCACAAATTGGTTGATCCATAGTTTGATCATTCTTAAGAGAGGGATAATTATTGCAAAATTAAAGAGAATAGATATTGGTTATTATTTTGCGGTTGGTTTCTTTGTGAATATGCTAATAAGAATAGATCATGGCCGAATCATACAAGACAAATATTCATTCTTTGTGTGTTTTATGTGATCATTCAATCCCCATTATTTGTGTACCATGAATTTGGACCCTCATGTTCACTGCACAATTTTTTCGGGTGGCTCCAAATACTGTTATACCCTCAATGTTCTAGAAAGGATGATCAAGGCCTTGGGTAGTGAAGGCTTCGACCTAAGGATCGTGGAAGTAGATTTGTTTCAAAAAATGGAGAATCAGAGCAGTGACAATGACACACAAAACTTTGGTCAATAGGGGTTGTGCGAGGTGTCCCCCAGTGGTATGAGGTGGTTGATGAATGAATTTGCGATGGGGGATGGAGGTCACCTAGATAGATACTATAGAAGCAGTGGAGGATAGATCACATAGGCAGTGACCAAAGGGCCGCAATAGGATCCCACAACAGAGCAAGGATGAGGCTGGAAGCCACATTAGAAGAGGGAACCATGATGGATCGATGGGTGTGTTCTGGGAAGGTGAGCTAGCTGAATGAACTGTGGTCTAGAAACACATTTACCTGATAGACCTGGCTAGAGTGGGCTGTGTCTGGTGCGCACACACCAGCCCGCACACAGTAGGTCGTACCGAGTAAGCTAGACCGCTTTAATAGCCTCGACCCTATGGCCCAGTAAGCCGAACCCAGTGGGTAGAGCCCAATGGAACATGCCCAGTTGTATGAGCCCTGAGGTCTGCACAAGTTTGGGATGTTCTGAATTGGGTCAGGTTGGGTTAGGCAAGCCAAACCTAGACCTGACTGGGCCATTTTTACTAAATTTGCCATATCATTCAAACCGAGTGTCTGTTTGATGAGTCATTTTTTGCATTGGGCCCATTGCGACAAGGTGATATTTTTTAGATACAATAAGTGGGTTTTTTTGGAAGTTGGTTTACAACCTAAAGGATTTAGGAGTAGGTAATCTCAGAACAAGTGGTCTAGGAGTGGAATCATGTGGCTGGTTGTGACTATGTAACTAGGGGGTTACATGACCCATTGACATTATGTGTCCTATCGACGCTCCATGCACCATCCATGATATGTGCTCTATAGACTATTTTTGCACCATAAACTCTTTTTCACTATCAACATCTCGGATTCCATAACTACTTCTAGCACCATCGACGCTTCGTCCACCATCTATGCTTTGTGCTCCATTGATGCTTTGTGCCCCATGGATGCTCCATGCACAATTGACGCTCTCTATGCTATTGACTTAGTGTGTTCCATCTATGCTCTTGGAACCATCAAAACATCTAGAGTCATATAAATTGTGATATTTTTGGACTATAATTGTTAATACCACTCTTTTATCTTTATACTTATACGAGTGTGAGCTAACCATATTGACCATACTTTGCGTGTTTCCATTGTTGTGTACATAGTGTATATTATTTGTGGTATAGTTAATGTATTTCTTAGTGATCTTTTACATTGTGTCTAAAGGGTCCCTACTGAGTATTTTTTTACTCACCCCTGCATGGGTTATGCCTGCGCATGTCATGTCTTGTGCAGATGATCAACTCTTTGAGGGAGTCCTTAGTAGACTGGGGTCGGGTGGTTCTTAGAGGGGGATCCGATAGAGTAGGTGTGATTCAGTGACATCAGAAATCTTTTTCTATGTCTACCCTTCTGGTAGGGTTTTCTACAAATGAATTTTAGGAACTTGTGCATTCTCTTTGGAAGACTTTACTTTTGGTGGGATTGTACTCTGGCCATGTTTACTTTCTAATTTTCCAATCGTCGTACTCTGTTGTTGGTATCTTAGTGGTGTGCATGCTTGTTTATAGACTGTTTTTACATTTCATCATTTTGGTCTTGGAGATGTGTTCATGTGTATCAGTACTTAATAAAATTCCTCCCATTTTTGGGATATGGAAACTCGATGCTAGTCTCTATCCCCTAGTCTATCAGAGGTGGGCTTAGGGTAGTCACAAGATGGGCCCCTCTGGGATACGTCGTGGCACTATAAATAAATATATACTGAATATATATGATATTTATATTATGGAGATCATTTTGGATGTTGTGTAACCATGGTCAAAGTATGAGGAACAAAAATATAACAAATCAAAGCATTTATTACAAACAATGCGTTTATTACCCGAAACATAATGTTAACATGGAATTATTGATAAAGGGGTAATAAATGGTCATAATAAAATTTCATACCATATGAAATATATAAATATATGAATATTATTTTCTAATATATTTATAAAAAAATTAGTTTTATTATACAAGATGTTTAAATGAGTATGACAGAAGTCAAGACCTAATGTAAGGGATTTTTTCTCACGTTTTAATTCTTTGATAAACATGTCATATGATCCTCATATTTTTTTTATGTGGTGTATATAATTCCCATGAATTTATATATTTATTATTATCCTAAAAAATATTGTGGTTTACATGTCATTTTTGGATATATTTTTCATGGGGTTTATTGTTAAAAAGGTGACTAATCGGTAAGGGATTTTTTTGTCTCAATTTTCCTTCTTCGAGATGTACATTATGTTATCCACATATGTTATTTCACATAGTTAATTTACAGCCCCATTGAAATGTAATATCATGAATTTATTAATACTCATAATATTTTATGTTTTATGTTGTTGTATTCCATCATGGAGATTATGATTCAAATTTACAATAGTGGTAATGATTTTATGTAACAATGTCAGAGTATATCGGGATTGTTAATGACTATGTTTCTAATATTACAATATTATAACACATATATCATGATAATAAATAATATTATTCTCTTCTTCTTATTCCTGATATAATCATGTAAAGTTCCATTTTTTCACTCTTGTGTACATAAATTAATATATAAAATGTTTCTAATGAAATCTTACATTATTTCTCTCTTCAATCAGAAATAAGTGGTCTTCCAAAACCATTTTTTCTAAAAATAATTTAAAATGTTTTATTACCCAACATTTATTTTTAATAAAATACGTTTACCAATATTTTACACTTATTGGAATCTATTAAACATAATCTTCATGTATTTTTATAAAACAATTTCCAATTGGATTTTTCTGATAATGTGGAAGGAATCATTGTTTTTTAACAAGTATTAAGTGAACAATATTTGACACTATCAATACAACTCAATGATTTGAAAATTACCTTTCATCTTTTCAATTTTCTTTAAATAAAATTTGTTCCATAACATTTGGGAGGTTA
Source organism: Viscum album (assembly GCA_963277665.1). Classification (NCBI taxonomy): domain Eukaryota; kingdom Viridiplantae; phylum Streptophyta; class Magnoliopsida; order Santalales; family Viscaceae; genus Viscum; species Viscum album. The sequence continues at coordinate 1,302,295,175 of OY728121.1, forward strand.
TTAAGATTTTTAATAAATGAGTTCAAAATAAAATTATTCTAAAAATAATTTACATTTATTAAGAATTATTTTTGATGTGGAAATGATATTTTCATAATGAAATTTTTTAAATGATCAACCAAAATAATTTTCCATATAATATTTCAATCATTGATGTTACATATTACATACTGGGTATAGGGTCCAAGGATACCATTTTTATTATTCAATTGAATATTTTATGTTTATGATGGCAAGTTGTTTATGAAACCCATTTCACTTACACGGAAAATACCATGAAGAAATTATTATAAAACCCACTTCTTTTCATTGGTTATTATATAGTGAAATGATTATTAAACCTATAACTTCTCAATAGGTTATTATATGATGAAATGTTTATGATACCCATTTCACTTCATGTGTTATGATATGATGAAATTTTATAATCTTATGGAAAACATATATATTATTTCATTATGTGATCGATGTGACCTATATCTCCCTCAAATGAATTAGTTAAATATTTATACCTCATGAGATAGACATGACTGTAAGGAAGAGTGATATTGGTTTGATAGGTGAATTTCTCAGCTATGATGGTTTTGAGAGTTAACCTTGACTACAATGATGTTATTCATGGACCTATATTTCATGTCCATAATGATATGCCTGAACCTGATTACATGTTCATACTATTACGCATGAACATGATAACATGTTCATGATATTATGCATGGAACTATTTTTCATGTCCTCAATGTTGTGGGTAAACTTGGTTTCATGTACTTAAGTTTATGTGTTGTCCTGATTTCATTTCCATAACTTGATGAGTGAACCTGTTTCTATTTATAAATTTTCACAATGTTATAAGTTTACATGTATACAAAATATCTATGATTTATCCTAATATTATCCTCTCATGGATCATGTTCAATTATTCTCTTATGATTCTTTTTTTAAGAAATTTTAAAATTTATTCCATGACTCATGTTTATGATCTATAAAGGGTTGTGTATAGACATGACATGTTATCTTCATTATTGCACACCCTTATTACTATCTTCTAATTACATAAGATGGTAGTTTTATATCAGTTATATTTACCCTTACTAAGCATCTAAGGTCACCCTTTATCATGTTTACTTTCCCCAATTTATGAATAATGGTTTTATGTAGGGTGTGTATATGAGTAGTAGTAAATGGGAGTATTTTTTTGGAAACATTAAAGATCATTCACTATAATAGAATATTTTACACTAGGATTCCAATGAAACTAAACAATTGTGGTCCTAAGGTGTGTGTTTGTGAAATGTAATGAATATTAAAATAAAAATATATAATATAAATGTATGATAATCATGGGTCACTATAATATTTTTATGAAAAAATATATATTTTACCATCAAAATATATTACGTTCATTCATAATCAATTGATAATTAAACTATGCCTAATTATTGATTTTATTAAGGAAAACTATAAATAATGTCTTTAATATGTTAATTCATATTAATACCTATAAAAAACAAAAATAATGTTTCTAAAATCATATTTAAAGAATAATATTTTTATAGTTTCTCATTATTCTCTTAAGAATGGTGTTGTGTATACAACATGTAATTTAATGTGGTATTATTTAAATAGATTAATTTCTAAAATCATAGGGTGTTACACTCAGGGCATGAAATATCATTAGAGGTGATATAATTACAATATGAGATACTTCTAGATGATTCTACTTCAACTAAACTATCATTATTATCAGATAAAACATAATGTGATGATTTCGATTATATATTATGATCATGGAAGTATTTTTTGATCACATGAATTGAAAGAAGAAAATATTAAAGGAGTCTTACAAATGTGGAAAATAAGAGTAAATCCACATCCATTATAATGTTACTATACATGGTATATTTCATTTATGTTCTTTATTTTATTCTTATATCATAACTTCTAAATGGTCCTAACTCGGTATTGTTTGAGATTCTAGTGATTTTAGACATGTTTTATATATATATAACTCTTCAGTAATTTCTTAAAATCCCATTAAGATATCATGAATTCATGGATAGTCGTGTAAAATGATATTTTTTTCCAAATTATTATAATATGTATATATCATGAATTGTTTTTCCAGCATTTTTTATGAATATATAATTTTCTAACCCATATTATATGAGAAAAACATTCTTAACACACTATCATGATTATATGATATCCTTACTATAAATTTTTAGTATCAATTTTTTTCCTTGTAAAATCCCTATGAAACAAGTATATTATGATGCATAAAATATCTATGAAACATTTATGGAATAATGATTACTCTAAAAGGTGTTGCAAAAAATATTTTAATATTGTCTTATATTAATATATTATTAATCAAAACAATTAGACTCATGATTCATGGAAGAATTAAATTTTATAAGTTTTTATATTATTTTTAAAAATTGTATTATCATAGAACATGATTTATTAACATGGATCTAGAGTGTCGCAAGCTTGAAAAAAAATTATAGAATATACTCTCATATTTTAATGATGTTTCTTGCACATTATAAGATATTTAAACATTAAATATGTGAGAATTAATATAAATGTGAAACATTAGTTGTAGAGGTGGTTGAATATGTGTAAATTGACATTAATGATAACATTTAGAATATCACTACTACATATTTCACTATATTAAACACCATAATTTATTAGTGCTAAAAACATAGATAATTGGGTATCTTTATTAGTACAAACTAAAATTGATAAAAAATGGTACCTGTATCAGTGCTAAGAAAGAAATGATATAAAGGTAATTTTCATCATTTTTTAATACAGATAAAGATCAATTTTATGAGTTCTTTATAAATCACAAAGAAATGTTATATTTCATTAAATATTATATAGATTTTGAAGACCCACAAGTTTATAAAAAAGAAGAGTTAAATCAAGATCAAGGAATATGGGTGGAATATATTCCAAGTTTCAATCAATAATAGATTATAATATATATGTTGGTGTTTATTTTCATATTTTAAATATAATTTAATTTAATGAATATTTTTATGTAAATAAATTTTATTATCCCCAGTGATGTTACTATGGTGTTATTCTACATCTAGTGTTTTTTGTTTTTGTTGCTAAATTTGGTTGTGGGTAACTAGTTTCATGTAATATTAAATACAAATATAGTTTCAAAATTATAAATTTAATAATTGATGTTGAAAATCCTTCATCCATTAATAAACATATTGTTTTTTAAAAAAATTAAAAAAATTACAAATGTTAAAAACCATTTTCAATGTTGGTAAAAATTACTCACATGGATAATATATTTACAAAGTTTCTTTTATAAGATTTCATTATTTTAACTAAATTTATATATTAAAAATCCCAACTTGAAAAAATCATTTATGCACTAATTACTCCACAATTTCATTTTAATTTTCGAAGTGCTACCCAACCTTCAATGATAAAATATAATTTGTGACCATATTGATTTTTAAAAAGTTTTATTAGAAAATATGTCTCCAAATAATGATAGAAATATCAAGTGTGGGATATTTCAAATTGATGCTTCATTTTAAATTATAAATGAATATTTAATCACAATACTTCACCTTTATCTCTCCTAATAAATGAGTTTATTTTTTTATATGGGTCACTACATGAATGAGAACAATGTGGTGTGATCCAAACACTATGGGGAATTTGTGGTCATTAGATTTCTGTTTTGGAAATGGAAATTTGGTTAAAAAATAAATGAAATACAACGATTGAAACACATCTACCTATTTCCCTAGGTTATGGTGGAATGATAGATTACCTTCAAGTAGAAAATGTTAGAAATGTATTTCTCCCTGATTGAGGATTTCTAATCACTCTAATATTGTGATGATTTGGATGAAATAATATTGTTTTCCAATTTCTTATGTTAAAACTATTTGTATTTATATTATTGTACCTATACACTATAAAAGAACCCAATTTATTGATAGGGGTCTTGTTAAAGGCCTAGGTAAGTCCCTTTTTCAATTATATCCAATTAGTCTGTAGGATTTTTGTTATATTTATCCCTTTTTTCAGACCATTGTAAATAATTATAACAAATAATTGTTTTGGATAATTCATTGTAATTTTATGTAATTATATTTATATGTATGGAAATAATTTATTTGTAAATATTTTAAATTTTTTATATAATTTTTTTTGGTAATTATTGATATTTTATGGTTTAAAAATTAATTTATACAATTAATTATTTATAAATATAAACTATATATTTTAAAATATATAAATATTCATTTTAGGTAAATTATTTTAAAAAATATCTAAAATAATTTTAGTTTAATCATTTTTTAAATTTAAATATTTTTTTAATATATTTTTCTCATTTAAAATTTTATCTAATTCTATTATCTTGAAATATTAATGATATATTTAAGTGAAAACTATTAATTGTTCATTTTTTAATTAAAATGTTAATTATCATTTATTATTTAGGTAGGTTAATTCACTAATTTGTTTGTTCGTAGTTTAAAAAATTTTCTATCATAGTAGTTTTCCCCTACTTACCCCATGAAGATTACTTCCACTTTCACTCCATCCATGGAACCAATTTTCAAGTGTGTCATTATTCTTAGTGTGTTCTGGCTCTTTCCCCAACTTATATTAATTCTAACCCCCATTGGATTTATTTAAGTCAACTATATCTTATTCTTTTTTAAAATTTAATTTATGGGTTTATCCCATTTAGACATACCCATAGTTTTAATTGAACCCTCTTCCAAAATAAGAAGACTCATAGAACAATATTTTATATACCACTAAATGTTTCTTTTAATCCTTAAATTATAATCCTGAAAAACATTCATAAAATTTGTATCTTCTTTTGTGTTTTTTAAACCTCACTCCTAATTTATACTCTGGAATTTTTCCAGTGTCAATTCTCTTTTTTGGTTGCATCAAGGATTAGTTTTTTTTCAGGTTATCTTAGGAATTTAGACATATATTCTAATATTTATTTTGAGAATTTTCTTTATGATGATCCCCCAGGGAAACTTATTCAACTTTAATTTATGTTTACTATTCTTCTTGAATCCAATAACAAGTTTCATTTCTATTATTTGATGCTTTATCCCACCCATTTAATTTTTTTAAAAATATGATTAATTAATGAATCCCAAATTATATTTTTCATTAGTTTATCCAGTAAATTTGGAACCCAACCTATGACTTCTGGTCCATTGTAGATAAATTCTCAAGTTTCCTTAAAGGTTAGGTTCTGAAGACCATGAATTTTAGCCCTATAAACATTTTTTTATCTAAAAAGAAAGACAAACTTTGGATCTTAAATGCCCTATAACTAAAAATATTGACCCACTATATTTTATATTATGTAATGTATAACCATCAAATTATCCCTCATGTTTTAATCAAAGCTAAAAATTTCATAGTAACTCTCCTTAATTTTTTTGAATAGATTATAATTGAATTAGATTCTTTGTAACTTTTTATATACAATCTTTTTTCTTCATTAATTATTTTAACGCCAAATAAATATCACTACACATCATTTGTTTGTTATTGTCATAGGGAAATGGATTCTTGTTGGTTGAAGGATTATTTAAGAAATAGATTTTATGTGTTCTAATATCAAAACTTTCATGTATATATTTACCATTCAAAATATTACTATTATTGAATCCAACAGTCTGTATATAAATCTAAATGGGTAGATTTGAATCATATAAGAAAGGTTTTTGTGGATAGAGTGAATGAGTTCATAAATTTTTAAAAAATATAATGCATATAACCCTTCTCAAACCATTATTCCATGTTTATTAATCTATTATTAAAGAAAAATGAGTGCATGGTAATTTGAAGAATAGTTTACCTATCACCGAATAGATCAAACTTATAAATGTTGGAATATGGGTAGGCAAAAAGTGAATGTATTTGGGCTCTGGGATAAAACTATGTGTGATGTATTATATGATTTTATTACAGGTGTGAACAAATTTTATGTTTGTATCAAGGATATTATTATATGTGTGAAACATAATCAATCTCTTATTGGGAAAATGAAAATTAAATCTGAAGATAAACATTATGATTTTCCAAAATAGTTTTAGATGTTAATGAGTTATGACATGAGGGAATTGTATTCTACTTGTACTAAATATATTTCATTTTCAACAATATTAATTCAAAATAATATAAAATCTAGAAAAAATGTAGTGATTATAGTTTTACAAAACTACTTTATCTCATTAATTATATAATCCCAAAAATTATTATCTTCCCTTACATGCCTATAAATCTAAATGATTGAAACATTTAATAGGTAATATATTTGAAATAATACATAACTGTTAAAATGATTTTATACTTTTTTAAGGAAAAAATCACATTAAATTTTCCCAAAATGTGGTGCATCTTGATACATTAATGATGAATTAGGGCCTATAAAAGTTTCATGGTACATTCAGATTAATTTATGGTTGAGGAACCTATATGGATGTGTGGTGGTGAAAAAACTTGATGTGACATGTAGATATAACAATAAAGTAGGGGAAACATCATCACCTGAAACACTATCCTTAGTGGAATAAAACCACTCCTGAGTAATCATAATTAGGACACGAGATGAGAAAACATTACCTTTTGTTATCTATAGATGGAGTGAATCCTTTCGGGTTTCAAATCAGCACTCCTAGTATATGGCTGGTTATGTGGGTATATTTTAACTTTCCACAATGGTTTTTCATGAAATGAAAATACGTTATGTTTTATATACATATATAAAAAATAAAACCTTTAGACAACAATATGGGTTTTTATTTGGCTCCATTGAACAATGACGTGAAATTATTGAGGGAATTAGGTGCTATGTTGTTTGATGGTTACAAAAATGAAAATTTCATATCAAGATCTATGTTTTTAGGGATAATAAATGAATTTTTTGGTTATAGAAAATTCTCGGGATTTATCTTTACTGGAACTCAAGGGAGTCGCATTCTTGAATTGGGTATATAGCCAATTTGGTTGAAAAATTCATCGAGGTCATTGTTTTTTGGAAGCCATATATTTTTACCCTGATAACATAAATAGAGAACATGAATGATATCATTTAATGGAATTCTAGAAGATTTTATATTTCCATCTCCATTATCCAGTGGAAAACTATTTGAGAATTTAATGTATATGGAAACTTATTTTGGTAAAGATCTTTTGAAAACCCAAAAAAAGGTTGCAAAAAGGGACCAGTTTTTTAAAATATCAATAATGAATTTGTTTGTACACCAATGATTTTCATGATGTTATACATGTGGAAAACATTTATGTGATAAAGTCATTGAAATGTTAAAAAAATGAACATATCAAAACATAGGTTGTAATTAAGGATTGGTTAGGATTTATTTATAAGGTGATATGGGAAAAGCTGACACTAGTGAAGAGTCTAAAAGATACATCTCTTCCCTCATCTATTCACACTCTTTCTAGGAAAGAGATATACGAATTTTTCAACATATTGAATGATGTAAAGGATCTAGTGGGTTATTCATCATATATAAAAAATATAATATTAATGAAAGATTTAATTTTAATTGGTCAAAAATATAATGGTTGTTATGTTTTGATATAATATCTAATGCTTATAGATTTATGTTTAATTTTTCCCAAAAAATATTATCATTCATTAACCAAAAACTATTTCTCTTTCAATGATATATGAAAAACATTTAGATACCGCATGAAATTTACAACTATAGAAAAGGAATGTATTGTAATACTATGTGAATTATATACATTCTTGTTGTGAAAATTCATTGATATAATGGTTCACTTGGTAATAGTTATTTCTATTTTGGTCCTATATATTATATATGGTAATACCACATTGAAAGGTATATGGTGATTTTGAAATTGGATGAAAAATTTTAATTCTTCCATAAGTTTTTGTTGTTGACTGATATGTTGGTGAAAAAGATGTTGAATTCTATACTGACTACATGTCTGTTGTATAAATCATTGTTCTATCAATGTCTATTCACATACAATGGCTTGTCAATAAATTAATTTCTTGAATAAATGTTTTCACAATTACTATTACAGAGTGAGAGTAGGATCACCTTTATGTATTTTATAATAGTTTAGTGGATACTCCATATGTTGAAACCCAAAAAATAATTCTTAGTCATTTTAATCCATCATGTGATTATATTTGGATACAAAATAAATAAAATAAGAAATTTACAAGATGGTTTTGAGAACATATTTTTATGGGGTTGACTTCAAATCGGTATTAAATTTCACAATTAATTTTATGGCTATCCCAAGGACAAAGTTTGAATGTATTATCATATAATGGTTATGTAATTAATGGTTATATGTTCAATATAAAAAACATGATGAACGTAGTGCCATGAAAATAGTGGATTCAAACTTATGGATAAAGAAATGCATGTATCTGGTTCCTAGAATAGAAATCCAATTTATTCAAATACGGCATACTTTATCATCCTCACCCAAATATGGGAGTTAAATTACAAAACATCCCAAGTGTTCATTTTTCAATGCAACTTGGCTAATAACAGGAGTGAAATTAAAATAGATGAATTGGGATTTGTTAAAGTGGACTTTAGTAAGAAAGGGTATAAGGATGAACCATTTTTAATGGTATCATAGAAAATAAATGTATTTTATGTTCTATATAATGTAAATAAAAGTGGTTAATTATTTGGTTATCAACCAAAACCACTAGAGGTTCGTATTTCAATTCAACTGGTTATGAACCTTTCATTAATAAATCATAATAATTTCCCAGTTGTCCAAATGTGGAATGTGTCTTGTTTGTTAGAGGAGATAATAATTAGAGGATTTGGATACATGATAAATGGTTCAAATCCCTTTAACCATTAAAAATAGAATTCAATAATCATGTTATATTTAATTTTTATTATACATTACCTTACCTCATATTTTTATATGTTCACTACTTTATTTATGAAATTTAAATTAAATCTTCAACCAATTCTGTATATATTTACTCTTTCACTTGCTGATTCTACAAATACAGAGGAACAGTAGGTTTTTCAACATGTTTATACACTTAATATAGAGGAACAACATGATTCTCCACACACATATGACACTAATATATTGGAACAACAAATTGATGATGTTTAATCAAAGTAATTGTTAGATGGTGAACAACCTATGTCCCCAAAAAATAAGAGTATCATATTATGATGGTGTTTAGAAAAGTTATTATGGGAGAAATAAATGTATCAAATTCATTGATGGATGGAATGCATGTGGTGTGCCTATTAAACTCAACATGTCCATATTCAATAGTAACATTTGGCACACCCCTTGAATGTGTGTGTCAGTTGATGTATATTCATATAAAAATATTCTTCCTATGAATAAAAAACTAATTTGGAAAAATATTTTGGAATATAATGATATACATTCTTTATTTTTCTATATATCAATATAATGATATATTTATTTTCACTTCATTATCCCATGAATACTGAATTTTTAGAAGACGAATCTTGAATAAAAATTTTATTAATTATTTTAGGAATGACTCACAGAGGATTTTGATAAATTCTTATGAAGAATTATCACGATGATGCTAATGGAAAAAAAACTTTTACCCTTGAAAAATGTGTTCAAATCAGATAAACCAAAAAACATGGGAAGTGTTTATTGGTTATCATGAGTAGTAAAATTATTAGGTACATTGTTATTGCTAATAAATTTAATGATAGTATGAATATTAATCCATTTGATTAAGAATTTCTATTTCATAAAACATAAACTAAGTGATGAAAATAAAAAAACATGCAACAAAGCCAAAACACGTGTACCATAAAATAAGGATGGCATACTCTTCACATGAAGAAAATGGTATATAATTTTGTCTATAATATTAATTTAATTTGACATGAAACAACAACATAATTTCTATCCATTTTTTATATTTATTTTTTTTGAATTGAAATATAAAGACACATCCATAGCACATCATTTGATATGTGATGATGCAATTGTAAATAAATATGGGATACTAATATATGAAAACACATAAAATGTATTGGAAACATTTTCAAGTATGAGATAATACTTATTTTTACTTTAATAGGTATTACATTAAAAATATAACTTATTATATTTTATATTTTATGTTACTTAAACACAATAATCATCATCAGGTTAATCGAATGATGATCTATTATCAGTGTTTGTAAAGTGGAAAGAACAGTATCACCATGTCTAAGGTGTGGTTTTTGGGGGTAACCCCAAACATATTTTGATAGGAGAAATGTAGGAGGGGATAAAAATATGAAAATGGAAGATATGTAGGCCTGATTAGCATCTCTAGAAAAATAAAACTTAATTAGAAGAATTTTTTCTTGAAAAATGTAATGTTAAGAAAGAAAGGGGAAGAAAAAACACAATAAAAACCCCAATTTGATGATTCCACACACATACCCACAATATATTATAGAATTCATTCGCCTCAATGAGATTTCATATAATAGTTAATAAATATTATCGTCATTTTATTTTATGAAATGTGAATTCGGAAGACACTGATTCCTTTCCTTCACTAATATTCTATAGGATGGAGATGATTGTGATTTATATCTAACTACACCCACCTATCACCTGCTTGAGTTGGATAATTTATAAAATATCCAAGTAAATATTCTACCAAAAGAAAAATCCAATAGGCCATGTTAGAGTGAAGATTTATGTATCTTATGATCCAAGTGATGAGTAACCTATTCCACAGGATGATGAAAATATTCATACAAATGATATTGTTATTGGAAATTTCTTAGAATGGTTCTTTATCTTCAAAAAATACAAGTCATGAAGTAATTATACATTTCCATTTTATTTTTTATGAAACCCCTTTAACAATTAATGAAAAAGGATTGAACCAATGATTTTATTACATACAGACAGAGGGAAGGGGTTGAAATTGTGGATTGTATCAAAATGATCTATAGGATCATCTGACCAGTTAAAAATATCTTCAATTCCTCATTTACCCCACTCTATCAGCTTCATAATTTAATAACATAAATGGTTATTCTGGATATAATATTAAAAAGTGGAGACATTACCCCAGTTTAATTTCAAGAAGATGCGTATAGGGAGGAAATTAAATACAATAATGGTCATAATAATGTAAATTAAATCCTCATTTAGGAGTAACAAAGAGTCCCAATTTTTAAATGTAAACAAGAGGTGTGTGTTTCTAATTTTTTTCCAATAGCTAATCAAATATGTTAATTTTTACTGAATAGTATTCATAATTTTTACAGGCATATATATCAATACTATTTCAAAGTAGAGCCCTATGAACATAAATTTTGACTCAGTAGTACTAAAATCACTTATGCACAACTATTATCATTGGAACCCAAGAAATATGAAGTAATTATGGAAAAATTGTCTTTATTTTTTGAAAGAAAATTTAAATATTAAATATTCTTGTTAATACCCATGATGTGGGGTAAAAATCTACAATTTAATCATGGTAAATATATTATCATTTGATTCATTACTTATCAATTTTAATTTATTTAAGTAGATTTGGTTACTCATTAAAGTAAATTTGGATAAAACAAAGATTAATTTTTGGTATTAAATTTATATATACCTAATAAACTGAACACATGTGATTAAATTTATCATTTTTAATAAAATACATGAAAAATTTTACAAATAAACATCATGTTATAAATTTTTTATAATATTTTAATGACAATATTTTTTTAAAGGCAGGTTTCTAAATATAATAAAAATCATGGAATGAGGATATTAGATAAGAAAAAAGAGTCTATATAATTCTACAAATGGATAAGTATTAGTTTATATAAAACACATTCAACTATAAAAAAAATATAAAAAAAAATATTATTATTCTTAATGTTATTTCACTTCTTTGAAAGAAATAATGGAAAATAGTTTGGTTATTATATATGAAAATTAATATAAGATATAATATTACATAAAAAAACTAGAATCCCCAAATATATATTTTCAATTATAATTATAATTTCATTTAAAATATTTAACAATCCTTTGTTAACTTATTTTTTCAATACTACCATGACTGTCAAAAGTCCTTAAATTTAAAATAAATAAACAGTTTTGTTTTGAAATGAATCGATTAAATATTTTGTTCCAAAATGCATATAGATACCATGAATAAATGACTTATTACTACATATTTAGTTAATTTTAACATATTTCAATCAAATTTTTTAGTTAATTTATTTATCATTTATATCTAATACTTATTTAGTTAATTTTCAAAGATATCATGAATAAATGTGTTAATTAAGAAGGATGACTGACTCATGATGATTAATTTATATTATTTTCAAATTCATTCAACCTTCCTTGTTATCAAAGAACAATATTATTATATATCATTAATTGGTGAATGAATTGAAGAATAAAAAGAAATGGTGTGATTTTTTTGAACTAATGAAAACTCAATATGATACATGATATGCCTAGTATGACATAAAGATTATTTTTTTATTTTAAAATTGACATTTTTTTTCAAAACACACAATATAAAATCATAATATATAAAGCACATTCATATCTTTTTGTTACTTTTGGAAACTCATTCATAATTCATTTGTGAAATATAGGAATTACGTACACCTCAATACAATACCCAATGTTAATAATATGATAGAGCTAGTAACATGTTCCAAGCTACTTATGATCATATGAAATTAGAATTCGAGGAGACTTTTTTTTAATTTCTATAGGGAAATGGGTTAATCATGTAAGTAAACATCACGGAAAGGTGAATTTATACTACTTATTTAATTTATTTTTTCATCATTTTATCCTTTATTTTTATTCTAATACAATTATCATTTTTATCTAATACCTTTTAAATTTTTTTTGTTAATATTTAGGGATTTCATACTCTACATTCAAATATTTGAAACAATTTAAAAAATATAGACCATGTTCCTTTCAGATGATGAGTATGTTTCATGCTACCTAAAATGTGAAGTGAATTGTTAGGATGCATCTTCCAAGGGATTTTTCAATAGATAAATTGAAAAAATATGAATTTCCAAAAGATCTATCATGAATGTTATCTTTAATGGTTTAGAGAGGTACCACATCTCAATTATCCACACTTCAATCTACTACATAGTGTGCTCAATATGAATCAAAATATTATGACTCAAAGTGCATGATTTTAGTTTATAATTTAAATTTTAGTTCAGAAAAAACATCACATACTCAAAACTGATAAAATCCATTCAGATTGTTTTGATAATTTTTTAAAAATTTACATATGTCATTTTTGATGTGTAGGAATCATCCACACCTCATTCTAATACACACTTTGTCTGGTTGACACAAAGTGTTTGTTTTATGTTTAAAATTTACATTTTTTTTCAAAATCTGTGTTATATAATAAAAAAATAGACCACAATTAGACTTTGTTGATACATTAGTAAAATGATCCATAAATATTTTTGATTGGTTGGAATCATTTGCACCTCAATAAAATACACGGTGTTCCTATTATAACTCAAAGTGTATGTTATGATTTTAAAATTATCATTTTAGTTCAAAACATATGTCAGACACTGAGAACCAAGAAAATTTGTTTGAATTTTCACAAAACAATAATACAATTATTTATATTTCACTTTTTAAATATATTAATTTCTTGCACATCAAACCAACAAATGATGTGACTGGTATGAATCAAGGTGAATGTTTTCAGTTAAAATTTAATTATTAGTAAAAAAGTCACATACTTAAAATCAATAAAACATGTTCATATTTCTTTAATACATTTTTAAATTGTGTCATATTTCACTTTTTATGATTAAGAATCAACCACAATTACTTCCCAAACATGTTGTGAGCAGTGTGACTCAAAGTGTTTTTTATTTTGAATTGAAATTTTTATTGAATACAAAATTTTCATTCTCAAAACTAGTGAAACACATTTAGATTATTTTAATACTTTAGGTAAAAATATATTAATCATTTTTGATGTGTAGGGATTATTATCACTTTAATCCAAAAAATGGTGTGACCTGTATGACTCGAAGTGTCTATTTTCGGTTTAAAATTGATATTTTAGTTCAAAACAAGTGTCACTCATATAAAACAAAGAAAACGAACTTTGAATATTTTTATACATTACAATAATGATGCATATGTCACATGTGACTTATAATAATTCATTTCACATCAAACTGGAACACGATGTGACTAGTATGACTTGAATTTTGTGTTTTCAGTGTATATTTAAATTTTTAGAAAATGGCACATGACATACACAAAATAAGGAAAATGAATTCAAATTTATTTGACACTTTAGTTAGTTTATCCTTATGTTATTTTTACATATAGGAATTAACTTCTTCTCATTATGACTTACAATGTAACCAGTATGAATCAAAGTGTTTTTTTACTAAAAATTCACATTTTAAAACAAAACACATATCACATGCTAGAAAATGATAAAACATAGTAATTGTTTTTGAATAGTTTAAGAAATTTATCCATAAATAATTTTTGATGTGTAGGAATTAGTCTCACCTCAATCTGAAACATGGTGTGCTCGGTATGCCTCAATGTGTTTGTAATCTTTTTTATATGTGTAATTTTAGTTCAAAACATGTATCACTAACTAAAATATTATAAAACATACATTTTATATCTTGATAATTTAGTAAAATGGTTAATAAGTATTTTTTTATGTGAATAAATCAGTACCACATCAAATTAACACATTATATAGGCAGTTTGACTCAACATGTGTGTATTCAATTAAATCTAACATTTTAGTGACAATGAAAAGTGGAATACTCAAAACTATAAAAAATCATTTATATTTTTTTTATACTATTGGAAATTGATTCATATGAAATTTTTTACATGTTGGAATCAAATAGAGATTATTCTAATGCATAGTGTGAGTGGTAAGACTCAATGTGTGTCATTTTATTTAAAATATATATATTAGTTCAATACACATATAACATACTGAAAATCAAGAAAATGAATTTATAATATTTTTATAATTTATAAAAATGATTCATAATTCATTTTTGATGTCTTGTAATCATCATCACCTCAATCTAAAACTCAATCTTCCTTGTATGACTCAAAATTTCTATTATTAGCTTTAAATTTTCATTTTTTATCAAAATGTGTCCTAATCAACTAAAAACCATGAAAAAGAACATTTATTTTCTTCATAAATAAGTTAAAATATTCATAAGTCATTTTTGACATGTAAGATCATTCTCTGTCAAACTAACACATGATGTCACCAATATCACTCAAAGATCGTGTTTTCAGTTTACATTGACATTTTATTTTAAAATGGCATGTGTCATACTAAAAAAAGAATAAAAATATGGATTGTTTGGATAATTTATGAAAAATATTCATATGTAATTTTTTACATGTGAGAATCAACCACATATAAATATATTTCAAATAGTGACCAGTATGACCCCCTATGTGGATTTTTATATGTAATTTACATTTTAGTTCAAAAAAATTTCACATACTCGAAATTGAGTGAACTCATTAATTTTTTGTGATACATTAGTAAAATTATCTATATTTCATTTATGACTTATAGAAATTAGTTTCAACTCAATATGATACATGGTGTTCCCAATATAACATAAATTGTGTGTTTTGATTTAAAAATGACATTTTAGTTCAAAAAAATCTTACATACTACTAAAGACTAAAAACAAAATCATATTGTTTTGATAATTTTGGAAAATAATCCTTAAGTAATTTGTAACGTATAGGAATTATCCTCACATAAATATGATACATATTGTGACTAGTTTGATTCAAATTGTGTGGTTTTAGTTTAAAAATAGCATTTCATTAATGTATTTGTCCATATTTATTTTTACTTTGTTTTATTATAGTATTTCAAAGATAATAATGGTTTTCATATATAAGTGGACTTTTTCTCGAGTTGGGGATGTTTTTTGGAAATTAATATGATGTTTAGGATTTTTTGAAATGGGGTCAGTTCATAATGACAATGAAACCATTGACGATTTCGAATTATTGTGATAAATTGTACTTGATATTGTAAATGTAAAGAAAAATGTTTGAAATTCATATAATTCAATATTTTTTCTTATTATTGTGAAATAATTTTTATTTCAATTAAATTATGAATTTTTAATATACCTGTACTTGTTGCTGCAGTGTGTGGTAATTTTATCCACACAATTTAGTAGTATGTCCTTTATCCTCACTATTTCTTGCATTGATAAAGGGTGTCCTTTATCATCATTAAAAATGAACTTATACCGGGGGGGGGGCTTTATAATCTCTTAATTAGTTTTGAAAAAGGGGAACCTTTATCAGTACTTTGTGAGCATTAAATCCCTTTATCAGCACTTTTCTAGCACTGAAAAAAGTGTCCCCCTTTTAAACCCACTTAGGGAAACAATGATTTTTAGCACTGATAAAGGCCATAACTTCTGCTAACTTTATCCCTCCCCAATACAGACATGACTATTTTTAAATAATTTATAATGGTAATTTATTTATCAGTTATAAAATAAAAAAATATAGTTATGTAATTTTGATATTCATTTATGCTATTTTTTAAAATGAATAAAAAAATTACATTTTAAGTGAATGTATAAATTTACCAGGGATGTAAAATAAGTAATTCAAAATATAAATTTATTATAATAAATTTTAAAAATAAAACCATTTTGTTCATGATACCAAAATTTCACAGGTATGGGGAAATAATGTTATAATTTCATATTTTAAAATATTTATTAAATATTTTAAAAAAGATCAACCGTTTGGAAATACAGTTAAAATTTTAAAATTTATTTTAAAATATTATAATAATATTACCTAATTAAGTGAATATATATTTATAATTTTAATATAACTTTTAAATATAATATAATTTAATTAATAATTGTAAATTTAAAGCAGTTTTCAGTTTGATAAATAATTACCTCATATTTACATTGTTCGTGATTTATATGTATACCTGTATCCCAATTTAAAAATAATTTATAAAAATAGATATAACATATTGAGAAGGATTCATTAGGACATGACAAATTCCCCTGGAGCATTGACATGAATATTTGATGGGGGATTCATAGATAGTGTGAACAAAATGAAATAGTGGCTTGGTTTCATGAAATATATAAAAAATTAATGGAGCATAGAGACATAAAAAATTTAGTGAGCTCAGTGAATATAGAAATTCATTGATGGGTCAGTCAAGAGAGAGTTCCTCACTCAGACATCAATTCTCCAAGGGAATCATGTCTTTATTAAAATCAAATATTTTATTTCTAAATTATCATGTTTTCCGTGATTGGGTAGACCTATGTTGTTCCATTCTCAAGGACACATTGGGTTCGATACAAGAGACCTCAATCATGGGCCCAATATTCCACCCTTTCTTATTCCATGGACATTATCCTTCATGATAATACATGATTTATATGGATAGCAATATCCCAATTTAAAATAATTTACACAAATAAATATAATTTAATTAAAAGGATTATTTAGGTCATGCCCAATTCCCACGGACCATTGACATGAAATGTAGTAGGGGGCTGCACATTTGGTGTGATATCCACAGAATGGCGACCTGGATTCGGAAAATAAATAAAACCATGATGGTGTGTGTTGAGATAAAATTTTTAGTGGTTTTAGTGAATAGATAAATTCATGGGGAATGGGTGAAAAATGATAGTTTTTATACTCAGACTTACAATACTTCTGACGAATCTTGTCATTATTAAAAGTAGGGATTCCATATACAGGTTCCCATGTTTTTCATGTTTAGGCGGCCTGACATCGTTTCCTTTCTAGGGACTTGTTGGTTTTGATGCATGAAACCTCCTGTAGGTTTCAGGTGAAATGTAACCACCAATGGAGGGTAATATATATATAATTTCATTTAAATTAAATGTCTTAGAAACCCTATAGAGGATCTTACATGTTATATTTATAATTGATTTATTTAAACTGAAAGAATAAATTACTTTTTTAGGGTTCACTATTCGAATATGATATTGATTATAAGTAAAAATTTCTCTTAACACTATTATTTTTTTAGGATGATTAAAGTATATAATACCTCTTTCGGTGATCCATACATGCTCATTTTATCTCCAAGAAACTTCAATTTATTTTTAGGTGATAGAACATTGAATAAACCACCTTGTGTTGTTATTCATGGTTACTTAAATATCCTTTAGGCTTGAATGAGTTCTTCTTATTATTTTAAGAAATAGAGGAGGAGTTAATGTGAGAGTTGATTCTGTTGTCTGTAATGATTCGCTATTCCCAATTTCATCTACTACTACCCAATAGACAAAACCACCTATTTATAGAGCTATGGTTTCAGATAAAGTATGTTTTAATTGAATTATAGACCCTTACTAATAGAATAATATTTATTAAAACCCATTCATAAAATAATAAAAATATAATTTTTATTTTATTGTGTGAGTGCTAAACTATGAAATAAAAAATATTATTTAATTGGATTGTCAATTTATATTTTTCACTGGACCTAATCTTTGTATATTTGAACTCCTCAACATTTATTTAATTTGGAAATAAATATTTAATAAAATATTCCATTAATAAATAAATTTTTTTAATTGATAAAATGTGAATTTAATTAATCATCATTATTGTGAATAACATTTAATCAATTAATTAATTTCAAAAATAATTTAATTTATATCAATAGAAACACATAGTGTGTGAACCTAAAATATTATTTCTCATAATAATTGTACATGATCTCCTAGTATCAACGATTACTACATATCAATGGGTTTAACACCAAAAATAAATAACATAATTTCACAATAATGAAACCCTCATATAAACACTCATTTTGTAATATAACACCTTTATCTTAATATATCATCAAGAAGGTTTCACATTTGTTTCACTGATATATGTGCTCAATAAGTCTTTATTTGACTATTAGAAATTAAAAAAAAATTTAGACAATGGACATGAAATTTAATGAAAATTTTCTCTTATAATAAAAGGAATAAGAAATAAACATTCATAAATATGTAAGGGATAAGTATTTCCCTAACATATCCATTATTGTCATGTCATTCATGATGCACCCAACATACCCTACATCCCACCAACATATAGCGTGATGATTTTCATCAGTAATTATTTGTGCGTGGTTCCAGACCTAAATCGTTAATTACATTAAAGTGTAATTACCATTAAACATTCTTGTAGATAATAATTATATATGACACCAATACATGTGTAATTCATACCGGCATATTTTTTCTAATAATATCCAATCTTAGATATTATAATGTTTGAACATCATGAGATGAAGCCACATCATATTAATAGTATTCACACTTGATAGTATTTATAATATGTATCATATCATAGTATGTTATCCAACCAAAAACCAATATTTAATAATATCTTCATAGGTGTAGTTTCCTAACCCAGCTGAAGGGCCTTTGGTGCGAGTAAAATTAATTTTTTTTTAATTTATAATATCCAAAAACACTAATAGGTGATCTTTCTCATTGAATTTAGGACTAATTTATTTATAATCATTTGAAATGAACACATGGTCATAGGATCTCTTCATTTATGAAATATTTTCAATTGTCTGAATACCCTTTTCTAGATTACCTTTTTTTATTCTTAGAGGATCTAAGTGTAGAATCCATCAATTGGTGACCCACATGTTTTCCTTTGATCTCCGAGTGATGCTAGTTGGTTTATAGGTGATACCACAGTGAATAAATTGTATTGGGTTTCTTTAATTTACCACTCTAATATTCTTTTGTCTTGAAGGAGTTCTTCTTATTCATGGGATGTAAAGGGGTTCTGTTTGAGGGAGATGTTTTTTGCTTGAAACAGTTCTCAATTCTCAATTGACACTGCAGAATATAAATAACCATCTATTTATAGTGTTATGGTTTTGGTTAAATTATTATTTAATTTTACACTAGGCCTTAAATAATATTATAATGATTAATAAACCTCATTCCACACAATAGTAATAAAAATATTATTATTTTATGACATGTGATAACTCACAGAACAATATATATTATTTTACAGACTTATAAGGTAATATTTATAATAGGATGTGATCATGGTTATCTCAAAATCATCATTTTTTATTGAATACCCAAATAAATATTTTATTCAATTAGATAAATATTATATTTTAAATATAGTGGGAAAATATTTATAAATTAAAAAATATTTTAAACAAATATTTTAACTTAAATCTAGAAAATAAATATTCTGTAAATATTAATGTAAATAAATAATAATAATTTATTTAAGGGATAAATAATTATCTATTACCTTGAGAATATTAGTGATTAATAAAACATTAATAATATTATTCCTCATTTTAGAGGATAATAATTATTATAATAATTAAACTAAATAATAATTTAATCTAGATCAAAGGAAACACATAGTGAGTGAATCACTAGGATTATTTTTCATTGGAATTAGGTATGTATGACAATAGTTCATGATTTCATTCTAGTAATGGGTCAAGGAACCAATGAGAATGAACTTAACGTAATAATTTCGACAACCAAACCAGAATTATTTCTGTAAAATAATCCATTTGTTTTAATATCTCACCATATAGGTCTGACATATATGTCATTATGATATATAATTGATACATATTTCTTTGAATATCTAAAATAAACAGCGTTACACCATGCCCATGCAATTTAATGTGATATTTATATTTCCAACAATGGTTTTTCAGATCAAATTCCATAAATATGGATGGGAAAATCCTCCCATTTAATATAAATTAATGAGATGATATTCGTGATGCACCCAACATATCCAAATTTACTAAAAAACTGTTATCATCATTTTGGATGAAATACATCTATGTGTGTGATTTATCAAATACATTGATAATAATCATAAAATATTAGGACCGTTATGCATTCTTTTAGATTGAAATATCCCATAAAATCAAAACATAATGAATACCAACTTGTGGTTAAATTCACATAATCTCTCATCATAGAGATTACTAATTGAAAAATTATTTAAAAGAATCCTTAACTAAATATGAGTACTCACAACTAATTATTTGTATACTAAAATCCATATAATAATATGTTTAAGAATATCATCACTGCATTTCAATGTACTTATAACAAAACCCCTATATATTTCACATTTAAACATTATTCATTGCCTAAAATAACACTTTATACAACATGTAATATTGATATGTCTTGTGTCTTTGGGATATTATGAATGATAAATAACAAATTAAAACATGAAAACACCATCCTTATTAAAATCTTCTTTAACATGATCAAAATGTTCCTTCATACTTAACACAGCATGGGATAACCAGAGGACATATATAAGAAAGGGGTGATCTATAAATCCCAATAAGGGAATAAAAAATTTATAACAGGAAGAATACAATACATTTAACACAGTTGGCATATCAATAGAGAATAAAAGGAACATGAATAATAACGCAAGATATCACATCATAATCATAACACAGGGAATGTGGTAACAACCTAAAACAATGCATCATAAACATGGTTCCAGGATATACCCGCCAAGGCATCATGGTGGAAAATTTCTCATAATGGAATTAGGGAAACCCCTATCAGCAAATGAAATATCCTAAGAGTGAGTTTTATGATTGTGGGTAATTCATGGGTGTTTTTGGTTAACATGATTTGTGTCGGGATCTCGATGAGCTTGAAATTATCCAATAAACATTTTTTCTTGTACTTAAGTTATTGGATCTCATATTGGAGTTGGTTAAAGGGAAATGACCAGAAATTCTATCTACGTCAAAATCTCTGATAAGTGGGCTTCATAGAGTACAATCATATTAGTTGGGGACATCACTTCTATATCTTTATCAAATGGATTTTTTTAAAATCCCACATTTATACTAGTCATGAGATTACTATTAAATATATTTATTATTAATGTTAATGATATTTAATGGTTACATAAATTCAATTGGATATAAGAAAACAAAATGAGTGCTTGTTTTTTCAATAACCATGAGATATTTAATTAAATCAAAATGGTTGATTTAATTTATAACTATTCTGGTCATTATAGTCTTCCCCTCATTAAAAATTTATCGACCAAATTTTGTTCCCACACTTAAATAGATTATGGTAAATATTATTCATCACCACCTCATGTTCGCACCTTGATTCTTCAAAACTGTGGTATCTTTATAACACTTTTACAAGAGTCATAGTCTTATTTCACATAACTTTTTCTCTATGATCTAAGATATTAATGGAATACTATTTATAGGAAATATCATTCTATAATGGTACCACATCTTGATTGAGTACATGTGAGGGTTGTTATATGTAATTTCATAATAGGGACACATGGAATACATCATGTTCTTGAGATAGATTCGGTTGGAGTGTTAGTCGATAGGCCACTACTCTAATGCGATCAAAGATTTCAAATGGTACAATTTACCCTAGACTAAGAATCCCCTTTTTCCCAAATATCATCACATTAGTAGAAAAATTCAGTTACAGAACCTAGTTCACTCCCCATTCTAGCTTTTTATTTCTAAATTGGGTTCACTTCACATTCTAGCCCAGTAAAACTGAACCAATTTTACTCCTCATTTCATCCATGTCTATCTAATGAGATATAAATCTTTTACCAATTAATCCGAGGGAGATATATGTCCCAACCATCTCATAATGAAATCATGTATTCATGTCCCACAAGATCATAAATAATTATATCATAACCCATGAAATAAAATGGGTATTATAAACCTAAAATCATATCACAACCATTGGAAAAATATATGTTTCATAACCATTTCACCATAAACATAATGTTTAAAAATAGGGGATCAAAATAATATAACCCAAGAAATAAAAATGGGTTTTATAAACATCATTCCATCAAAACAAAAACCATTAAGAGAAAGAATAAGAATGGAAACATTGAATAATTCCCCCAGAAAGGAATGAGTAACACCATTGGATGTTATCATATATTGGAAATAATTTTGAAATATGTTTTTAGAAAACACTACATGAGGAAATTATCCATCTCCTTTTAAAATTATTATTAAAATTTAAAACCTTTTGAAACCAATTTTCCTGAAAATAAAATTGAAAACTTATAAAGGAGTCATTAAAAACCTTTTGAAATCATTTTTTTCCTTTGAAAACATTTTGAGGGGATTAAGAACATTTTGAAAACTATTTCTCATTGAGGACATATAAAATATGCTAGAAAAACTTTTGAAAACCATATTATTGAAAATATATTTTAGACAAATATCTGAAAAATTTTCAACTCAAAAATGAAATTAATGATTTAATGAAATGATGTTATGAAAATCTGTACTTTCTCAAAACTCGTTTTCACTATTAAATTATTAGAAAAGTTACATGATCAAAAACTGATATGAAGATTCCATTTAAAAAAAATTATTTTAAAGATAAAAAAGGGTAAAAATACTTTTATATATTGTAGGATAATAGTATTATATTCTTCAAAACATCATTAGAAAACATTGTTTTTAAGGAACATCAATTTCCAACTAAAGATAGAGGTATGTTCATATTTTCTTAAAAAAATTTCATAATTATGTCATCTAATAATGTGTGGAATTAGTGATATTAATATATTTATAATAAGATTTACTTAATGAAAAATTGAATATAAACAATCTCGATAAATAGTGAGATTTTTTCAATAAACTCTTTCTGCATGGTAACTATGAATCATACTACCCATGTAGGAAAAAGAAATTAAATGGATATTTAAAATATTTTTAAAAAAGGATATTCATATTATAACATCTCATTGTTAGTTTGTAGACCTCATAAAAAAATATCTCTCAAAACATGGCATGTGTCTCAAAGAAAGAAAATTGATATCAATTTATATTACTGATTTGGTTACATTTGAATCTTAAACCTCAAGAAAAGAAAGATAAAAAATTTATTATGTAAATACCAATAGATTTATTAATATGAGTAATATAATGAATTCATGGTAATATATAAACTACACAAAAGAAGTTACTAGTGAAAAATGCATGTATCTCACAGAAATAAATAGTGGGATAAAATTCTTGTACCATGTGTCTAAATTGATTCCTCTGTCACTATATTCATGTGTAATAAACTAATTTTAGCTAATTACATGATTTTTAAAATTTATCATGTTTATTATTAATTTTACCTCACTTGTTACCATGTCATATTAAAATAATTAAACAATTAATTTTCAGTCGGGTATTTTGACAGAATTGGGTTCATGTGTAAAAAATGACATTAGTTGCTTGATTATAGTCAATGGGGTCATTATATAAAAATCTCAAACAAAAACTAAGTATAATATTTTTATATTAATTATACTTTTAAAACCAACCATTAAATATGGTTGTGAAAAATGAATCAATGTTATAATCATGGAGATGGTAGGTTATAAGTATGCATGAGTAATGTTCCTATTTATCAATGATCATTATGAAATGAATCTCAGTAAAATTAATATTTATAGAATGATAATTATATAAAAAATACCATATTATTTAATCATATATTCTTATATATATAATTCTTATGATGTAAAAGGAATCACAACGTGTCGAGTAGGCGGTAGTCCGGACACCCACGAACGGCGTTATCACTTTCTATGTGTGTGAAAGGTTAATAAACACAATGATATAAATTATTTTTCCAAAAATTTAATTTTGTCATGAATATGATATAGATTTTATTTATGTATAACATGTTTAATTAAAACCACCCTTGATAGATTCCTTGTAGTTTTTGGACGAATCGCATCGCTTTGAGGGGCGGTGGTCTACACTTCCTCAAATGAAATTATCGTATTTACACAATATCGAATGTATAAAGATATGTGTTGTAAAATAATTAAAGAAGCTTAAATATATTATAAATATCATAAATATTATATAAAAACTTATTGTTTATCATAATTATCACCAAGGGAGGTGGTAAGAGAAAAATGAACAATCATTGTTTTGTGTGGCGGTAGTTCATTGTACACATAAAAAATATGTTTGTTACCTATTATATGTATGTGCGTGTATGTGTAGGTCAGATAAAAGAATTAAAAAATCTAATTATATTTATTATACTTTTTTTTATATTTTTGTAATAATGAAATTGGATGGGATGTATAATGAAAAAAAGATAATGGATCTTGAGGGAGGATGTTATATCTTATTTGGGCAACTCCATTTACATTTCATCAATGGACTCCCTTGGAATGATTTCTTCCCAAAGATAGGTTTCAATGAGGAGTGAAAGGATTTTGGGGATCTATTTAGGAAGATATTTTCTGAAATTATGTGGCCTGATAGGTGTGTGGAAATGAGAGGAGATGAGGCCTTTTATAGTGGAGGAGGAGTGGGACTCTTGTAATTTTTTGGAAAAGGGAAGCCCCACGCACATTTTTTTAATTGAAAGTGGATCCAATAATGGTATAAATTCCATAAAAATAAGGATAGTGTCTAAATATGGCCACAAATTGTCTTTTGGACAAGTTTATATGTATTTTTGGGACTTATGGGTTTGGTATAGTCCCTAATTATGCTAAATTTGTCACGACCCGTCCTCGGGGCCCGTGCCGTGACTACCCCAAGCCCGCCTTCCATAGGCCAGGGGCTGGCGACTAGCACCAAGGCGTAAAATCCCAGTAAACAGGGAAGGCATTGCCTTTATAAGTAACAACCACACAGAGTAAGCAAGCGGGAAGTAAAGTGCAGAAAAGTAAAGGGGGCCGGAATACAAGCCCAACTGTAAAGTACAACTGAAAAGTAAAGTACAGCAACTGAAGAAAAGACGGCGGCCTCGTGTCGTCCACTAGCAAACCCCCCTGAAGGGTGGGTACAGATAGCCTCCAGGCTCCTCGGGTCCCACGTCCGCTCCGAGCACGTCCCGCCCAGTGGTCCACCTCCAGGTACCGTCCTGCTCCACGCCCCAACCGAGATCAGCGCTGTCCGTCGTCTGCAACCAACACCACGAAGTGCGGGCATAGCCCGTGTAGGGGTGAGTATAAGCTACTCAGTAAGGACCCCGAGACCCCCGAAGGTCTCCCGAAATCCACAAAGGATATAGCACAAAGAAAGATGCAATCACGAGGTAACATCTGACTCGACTTAGGTATATGCCCATACATATACCTAAGTTCCCACTTCTAGCTCTGCTCACGAGCTCAAAAACAACTCAATCCAAAAAGGAAAGCAAGACTCAAATCCACAAGGAGAGTAAACAGTAAATCCACAAAGGATAGTTCAACACAATCCACAAAGGAGAGTAACATAAGATTCAGCTCAACCAGGTATACTTTTCCAGATGACGTCAAAGACGATCACTAATCCGTCTAAGTCGTCGGACCCACGAAGGATCGATAGGTACTAACCCCCGCAGAAGACCCACACAGGATCGGGCTCACACAGAACCTGTAGGCAGTGGCTCACACAGAACCGGTAGTAAGGACCCACAAAGGATCGGGCTCACACAGAACCTGAAGGCAGTGGCTCACACAGAACCAGTAGCACTGATCCACGTAGGATCGCTGAGTGCAGTAGTCGACGCAGTCCACTGAGGATCTCTGCACAGTCGTCATCGCAGTCCACGGAGGATCTCTGCTCTGCCGTCGTCGCAGTCCACGGAGGATCTCTGCTCTGCCGTCGTCGCAGTCCACGGAGGATCTCTGCTCTGCCGTCGAAGTCACAGCCAGCGCTAGGGTTCCCGCACGTAGCGAGCTCGTTTAGGAGGGTCCGCTCCACGAGCCGAGAGGCTGATACATCAACTGACACGTAGTCCGAAGTTGATGTATACAAAAGTTCCGTATCGACAACAGGATCTCAACGCAACAGACGGCGCGTCGATCGGACGCCCGGTCTGAGAGTTATTGGCATTTTCGTCCCAGGGGCCCGGTTGGTTTTTAGGGCAATACCAACCCGACCGTACTCCGCCTGTATCCGATCCTCGGGCGGAGTATGCCAAAAGTTCCGTCTCACTTAGAGGAAACTACCACAGCTGACGGTACGTCGTTCGGACGTCCGTAGCTCAAGTTATGAGCGTTTCCGCTCCGAGGGCCCGGTTGGTTTCGTGTACGAACCAACCCGGACGAACACAAAGTCTTCCGAAACCTTGAGTATAATATACCGAAACGACCGTCTCGATCCAAGGATCGCGTAGCCGCTGACGGTTCGTCAATCGGAGGTCCCAGGCCCAAGATATAGGCGAAAGACCGAAGAGGGCCCGTAACGGGGGTTCTGGGCCCGGGGCGACCCGGCCCGAACCCCCCCTGGGGTCGGCCGAACCGGGTCGGCCCGACCCGGCCCGAACCGGCTAGGCCGGGTCCGGTCCGGCCTGGGCGCGGCCCGGCCGGCCGGACCGGCCGGCTCGGCTTCGGCCGAGCGGCCGAAGGAGCCGCCACCGCGGGGTTGACCCGCGGCTTTGAAGGAGACGCGGCCCCACGGGGGGGGGGGGGGGGGGGGCGCCTGTCACGCGGACGCGGCCGGGCCGCCGCGTCCCTTCCTGGTTCTGCGCAGCCGCGGAACCGGCCGCCGCCATGCCGGCGACCCGCGCCGCTGCCGCCTTCTGCGGGCCGCCGGAGTTGCTCCGGTGGCCCGTTTTGCCTCCCGTCTGCGCCATGATTCCTCCCGGGACGCGTCCTTCACTGCGGAATCAACAATTGGCCCTTGCGTCGTGCTTTTGCCGTCGCCCGCCAAATCCGCACAAAAAAGGAAGATCGGCGGAGGGTTGTCGGGTCTTGTTCGTTAGACCCGCACCCTCCGCGTTAGTCATAAAATCATCGGGAGGAAAATAATTAACCAAATCAACAATTTTAAATAAATTAAAATTGTTCCGATCGGGTTCTTTATTTGAAAAGAATAAACACGGGAAAAGAAATAAAATATTCCAATCAACCCTTACCTTGCAGCTGTCGTTGCCGAACGAGGGATCGTCGCGGGATTGCTTGTCGCGGAAGAAGGAGATCGTCGCGTTGTCGCGGTATCCGGCGTCGCGTCGCCAATCTCCGGATCAAGATGAAACGGATTAATTTAAATCCGTTGATATTGAATTATAAAAAGGGGAGAAATAAAAGGTTCGATTTTCACCTTTATTGCCGAACGAAGATCGGCTGCGGAGGAAGGGGCGTCGCCGAAGAACGTCGCGGGTAAGGCTCGTCGACGTCGCAGATCTCGGTGTGCGTCGTCGAATTCCAGTCGCCGGCGTTCTTCGCGTTCTTCGCGTTCTTCGCGTTCTTCGCGTTCTTCGTGGGGAGGGTGGAGGTTCAGAGGAATTGCACAACGATAGCAATCCTCCAAAATAGACAAGTTGTCTATTTTATTATTTTTCCAACAAACGCAAAACGCGTAAGTAACGACCCATTTAATTCGTTGAATTAATTCAACGAATAAAACAGCCCATTTAATTCACGAAATAAACCGCCCAATTAAATGGTCTGTTAAGAATTAAAGAAAACGCGTCGGTTGACTTTTCAGTTACTTTGACGGGTTTTCGCGGGTGCGTTACTTAGCGAAAGAAACGGCGGGGCTCGTGTGGGCCCTGCCTCACAAATATCCTACCAAGGGGGTAGGATATTTCTGGATAGCATCCTATCCAGTTCAACTCAGTTCAAGCCGCCTTTAAGTGGCTTCAAGTGGCTTCCAAGCAGCTTAAGTGAAATAAAATAAAGTTGTCGCACAAACTTTATTTTATTTCTGACTTAAAGCCGCAAAATTTAAAAACCACGTCTGAGCAAACGCAACTCCGGAAGAGGCGTTTCTAAGCAAATAC
The DNA here is from genome assembly GCA_963277665.1 of Viscum album. Classification (NCBI taxonomy): domain Eukaryota; kingdom Viridiplantae; phylum Streptophyta; class Magnoliopsida; order Santalales; family Viscaceae; genus Viscum; species Viscum album. The sequence continues at coordinate 1,302,324,088 of OY728121.1, forward strand.
CGGCGCTGCGATTTCATCGGTGCCCTCAGAATTTGATTCCGGGCACCGGTTCAAAAGATAGAAAAACCCGCTCGTCCGTTCACTGAACGTACCCGAGCCAAACTTCGGAAATTGATTCCGGGCACACCGGGCCTCGGAATCAGGTGCCGTCTGAAGCTGCGCTCTTGAAAAATTCCAAAGAAAATTAAGAAAAAAATTTCCTTGAAATTTGCGGGTCTTTACATTACTCCCACCTCAGGGCTTTACGTCCCCGTAAAGATACATCAAAACTAGGGGAACAAATGGGGGTACTGAGCACGCATCTGAGCCTCCCGCTCCCAAGTGCTCTCCTGGAGGTTCCCGTGCTGCCATCTGATGCGCACAAGAGGAATCGACCGCCCACGTAGGACCCGCTCCTATCGATCCTCGATCTCCACTGGGACCTCTGCAAAAGTCGCCCCATCGTCCACGTCCAGCTCCCCAAAGTCGATGATGTGCGTCGGGTCGTGCACGTATCTCCTCAGCTGAGACACGTGGAAGACGTCGTGCACCCGGTGCAACTGAGGTAGTAGAGCCAGGCGATAAGCCACCTCTCCTATCCTGTTGAGGACCTGGAAAGGCCCGATGAAGCGTGGAGACAACTTTCCGCCTCGGCCAAATCTCCGTAAACCACGTCGAGGTGAGACACGCAAAAAGACGTGGTCGCCATCCTCGAACTCTAGTGGCCTCCGCCTCCTGTCAGCATATGACTTCTACCGGCTCTGAGCTGTCCTCATCCTCTCCTGGATGATCTGGACCTTCTCTGTCGTGGCTCGGACCATCTCTGGTCCCACGAGTGCTGACTCCCCAGGGTCTGTCCAGCACAACGGTGATCTGCAGGGTCTGCCGTACAACGCCTCGTATGGTGACATCCCGATGGTGGAGTGGTAGCTGTTGTTGTATGCGAACTCCACCAAGGGTAGGTGGTCCTCCCAGCTGCGACCAAAGTCGAGAACACATGCACGGAGCATGTCCTCGAGTTTCTGTATGGTCCTCTCCGTCTGACCATCCGTCTGAGGGTGGAAGGCTGTGCTCAGATGGAGCCGCGTCCCGAACGCCTCCTGCAACCCCTTCCAAAGCCGGGAAGTGAAACGAGCATCTCGATCGGAGACGATAGACGATGGCACACCGTGAAGCCGTACGATCTCCTGGACGTAAAGACGTACCAAGCTCTCCACTGAGCCCTGCTCTCTGATGGGTAAGAAGTGTGCCGACTTGGTGAGTCGGTCGACAATCACCCAAATGGAGTCGTGACCTCTGGAAGTGCGTGGAAGTCCAGTCACGAAGTCCATAGATATTCCATCCCACTTCCACTCCGGGACCTCCAAGGGCTGTACCAAGCCTGCTGGTACCTGGTGCTCTGCCTTCACCTGCTGGCAGGTGAGGCATCGTGAAACGAACTCTGCCACAGCTTTCTTCATGCCCGGCCACCAGTGCTGTCGCCTGAGATCCTGGTACATCTTCGCCACTCCAGGATGTACCGCCAAGGGAGAAGTGTGAAACTCTCTCAGCACCTCCTCTTGTAAAGCGACTGGTACGAAGGTACGTCCTCTGAAAAGGATGTCGTGCTCTGCTCCAAGGGAGAAGCCATCAGGCGCCTGACCTGAGGATATCAGTGCACGCCGGGTCTCACAGTCAGTGTCCTCACGCTGAGCCTCTCTGACTCGCTGTAGAAGTGGAGGAGAGACTGTGAGAGACTGAAGGAAGGCTGCTCCGTCTCTATCCACAAAGGATATCTGTAAGGAGGCTAGCTGCTCCGTCGCCTCCTCAAGTAGCTGAATGCCCGTCCTCCTGCTGAGGGCATCGGCTACCACGTTCCCCTTCCCAGGAGTATAGACTATCTCAAAGTCATAGTCCTGGAGGAACTCAAGCCATCTCCGCTGTCTCAGGTTCAGGTCCTTCTGAGAGAAGATATACCTGAGACTCTGGTGGTGAGAAAAGACTGTGAAGCGCTCGCCCATCAGATAGTGCCGCCACGTCTTCAGAGCGAAGACCACTGCTGCTAACTCCAGGTCATGAGTGGCGTAGTTCTGCTCATGCGGCCTCAACTGACGTGATCCGTAGGTGATCACGGCCCGCTCCTGCATCAGGACGCACCCGAGTCCAGTCCCTGATGCGTCGCAGTAAACTACGTACCCAACTCCCTCCTCAGGCAACCTCAAGATAGGTGCGCTAGTCAATCTCTGTCTCAGCTCCTGGAAGCTCCGCTGACATCTGTCTGACCACACGAAGGGTTTCCCCTTCTTCGTCAACGCTGAGAGTGGTGCCGCAACTCTGGAGAAGTCCGGCACAAATCTCCGATAGTATCCGGCTAGGCCCAAGAAGCTCCGCACCTCTGTCACGCTCCTGGGTGGCTCCCAAGCTACCACTGCCTCGATCTTCGCGGGATCCACTGCAACTCCCGCCTCAGAAAAGACGTGCCCCAAGAAATGGACCTCACGTAACCAGAACTGGCATTTTGAGAGATTTCCATAAAGCTGGTGCTCTCGGAGTGTGTCTAGCACAACTCGCGGGTGGTAGGCATGCTCCTCCTCAGTCGTCGAGTATACCAAAATGTCGTCAATGAAGACCACGACAAATCGGTCGAGGTATGGCTGGAAGATCCTGTTCATGAGGCTCATGAACACTGCTGGAGCATTGGTTACGCCGAATGGCATAACCAAGAACTCATAATGGCCATACCGACACCTGAAGGTCATCTTCTGCACGTCCTCGTCTCGAACTCTGAGCTGATGATAGCCTGGCCGGAGGTCTATCTTCGAGAACCACTGCGCTCCCTTGAGCTGATCGAAGAGGTCATCAATCCGTGGCGGCGGATACTTGTTTCTCACTGTCACCTGGCTCAGGCGATGATAGTCGACACACAGTCGCAAGCTCCCGTCCGCCTTCTTGGCGAACAAAATCGGGGAAGCCCAGGGTGAAACACTGGGTCGGATAAACCCCTTGCTCTGCAAGTCCTCCAACTGTACCCGCAGCTCCCGAAGCTCGGCGGGGGCCATCCGATATGCTGGAGTAGATATCGGGGCTGTCCCGGGGTACAAGTCGATGTAAAAGTCTACCTCTCTACGAGGAGGTAGCCCTGGAACGTCGTCGGGAAAGACGTCCACGTACTGGTCCACCACTGCAGGAAAAGTGGGACTCCGCACGTCCACTGCTCCTAGGATGAGGCTAACCAACTGATGAGAGATGGGCTGCACTCTCCTCCGCGGAAGTCCATCCTGTGCTGCAAAGGTTCCCTTCTCGCCGGTGAAGGTAAACCTGCTCCCGTCGGTGCGAACACATCGCACCTTGCGCCTAAAACAGTCGATCTGGGCATGAACCGTGGATAGCCAATCCATGCCCAAGATGACGTCGTAAGGCCTCGACGCCGCTACAAGGAGATCCCAGCCGAAGCTCTCACCTCCTAGAGTAAGCTCACACTGCCGGCACCAGTGCGTAATCGTCGAGTCTACTCCCGTAGGAGTCTCTAGCCGTAAGGATCGAGCCAACGGCTCAGTCGGAATCTCCGAGCTCCGAACAAGGGCAGAGGCTATGAAAGAGTGACTCGCTCCTGTGTCTATAAGTACTGCAGCAAGGGTGGAATAGACACAGATCGTACCTCGAATCATCTCTGGCAAGTCGGGGTCGTAGGCCTCCACTGCCTGGAGCTGGGCCTGTCCCTGCCTGCCAGCTCCCTGCGGACCGCCACGGTCGACCCTCTGCCTCTACCTGGGTGGCCCCTCCACCGTCTGCTGCTCCTCTGGTCGGCGAGTCGGGCAGTCACGAGCCATGTGACCCTGCCCGCCGCAGGTGTAGCACAGCCTGCCTCTCGGGAGGCTGGCACTCCGCTGTGTGCCCTGCACTGCTGAGCCGGTGTCCTGAGGCCGTCTGCGTGGGGGTCTGGTCTGCCTGGACCAGAGAGTCATCCGTCGGCTACCTGCTGCCGAAGACTCAGCTACCTGCCGCCCTGCGCTAGGTCTCGCCGCTGAAGAAGGCTCTGCCAGGAAGCTCTCGATCAGGAGGGCTCGCTCCAGCACTCCCGCCTGGGTCGGAATGCTGAGGGAGATCAGCGATGCCCGGATCTCCTGTCGCAAGCCCTGCTCGAAGGTCCGGGCCCGAAAGAAGGGGTCCCGTACCATGTCGGTCGAGTAGCGGGACAGGTCTGTGAACCTCGCTGCGTACTGAGCGACCGTCAAGCTGCCCTGGCGCAGCTGGAGAAGCTCCTGGATGCGCACCGCTCGGAGGGTGGCCGGGACGAACTCAGAGCAGAAGAGGCTCTCGAAGTCCGTCCAGAGCAAGGATGCCTCATCGTGAACCTGGAGCATCAAGCTCCACCATCGTCCTGCCGCCGCCTGCAGGAGGCTCGCTGCGAGAATCACCATGAGATCCGCTGGTGTCCTCACTAGCCTAAAGATCCGTACCACCGCCTCTAGCCAGTCCTCGGCGGCCTGGGGGTCCGCCTCACCGCGAAACCTGGGCGGTCGCTGGCTCTGAAACTCATGCAGTGCCCTGAGGCGACGTGCATCGTCAGCGTCTGGTACTGGCAGCATCGGTGGCTCGGCGGGTAAAGCTACCGCCGGTGCCACTGCTGGCAAAGGGCCCTGCACCGAGGCCTCGTCGCTCGGTGGGCTGCCGTCGCGCCCTACACTCGGAACCCTAGCTGGCTGTCGTCGCGGGGCCATCCTGAAAAGGAGAACAAGAGCACCACAGTCAAAACAGTATACCTGGTGAGCTGGCACAAGTAATCACAAGGAAAACTTGAGACTTTCATAAAGCAGATCAGTATACCCGGTGAGCTGACACAAGTAATCACAAAGAAAACTTGAAACACACACGCAATCAATGATTTCATGCATTAAGTCGGAAATCAGGAGTCAGGGTCCTGGTGTACGGATACGTCGGCCACCGCACCAACACTGGGCTCCCTGAACTGATAACCATACTCAATACACTAAACACTATTGCTTCATAGAGACAGAAAAGACGATCAGAGTTTGCGGTAGAACCGACCACCTCTGATACCAATTTGACACGACCCATCCTCGGGGCCCGTGCCGTGACTACCCCAAGCCCGCCTTCCATAGGCCAGGGGCTGGCGACTAGCACCAAGGCGTAAAATCCCAGTAAACAGGGAAGGCATTGCCTTTATAAGTAACAACCACACAGAGTCAGCAAGCGGAAAGTAAAGTGCAGAAAAGTAAAGGGGGCCGGAATACAAGCCCAACTGTAAAGTACAACTGAAAAGTAAAGTACAGCAACTGAAGAAAAGACGGCGGCCTTGTGTCGTCCACTGGAAAACCCCCCTGAAGGGTGGGTACAGATAGCCTCCAGGCTCCTCGGGTCCCACGTCCGCTCCGAGCACGTCCCGCCCAGTGGTCCACCTCCAGGTACCGTCCTGCTCCACGCCCCAACCGCGATCAGCGCTGTCCGTCGTCTGCAACCAACACCACGAAGTGCGGGCATAGCCCGTGCAGGGGTGAGTATAAGCTACTCAGTAAGGACCCCGAGACCCCCGAAGGTCTCCCGAAATCCACAAAGGATATAGCACAAAGAAAGATGCAATCACGAGGTAACATCTGACTCGACTTAGGTATATGCCCATACATATACCTAAGTTCCCACTTCTAGCTCTGCTCACGAGCTCAAGAACAACTCAATCCACAAAGGAAAGCAAGACTCAAATCCACAAGGAGAGTAAACAGTAAATCCAAAAAGGATAGTTCAACACAATCCACAAAGGAGAGTAACATAAGATTCAGCTCAACCAGGTATACTTTTCCAGATGACGTCAAAGACGATCACTGATCCGTCTAAGTCGTCGGACCCACGAAGGATCGATAGGTACTAACCCCCGCAGAAGACCCACACAGGATCGGGCTCACACAGAACCTGTAGGCAGTGGCTCACACAGAACCGGTAGTAAGGACCCACAAAGGATCGGGCTCACACAGAACCTGAAGGCAGTGGCTCACACAGAACCAGTAGCACTGATCCACGTAGGATCGCTGAGTGCAGTAGTCGACGCAGTCCACTGAGGATCTCTGCACAGTCGTCGTCGCAGTCCACAGAGGATCTCTGCTCTGCCGTCGTCGCAGTCCACGGAGGATCTATGCTCTGCCGTCGTCGCAGTCCACGGAGGATCTCTGCTCTGCCGTCGAAGTCACAGCCAGCGCTAGGGTTCCTGCACGTAGCGAGCTCGTTTAGGAGGGTCCGCTCCACGAGCCGAGAGGCTGATACATCAACTGAAACGTAGTCCGAAGTTGATTTATCCAAAAGTTCCGTATCGACAACAGGATCTCAACGCAACAGACGGCGCGTCGATCGGACGCCCGGTCTGAGAGTTATTGACATTTTCGTCCCAGGGGCCCGGTTGGTTTTTAGGGCAATACCAACCCGACCGTACTCCGCCTGTATCCGATCCTCGGGCGGAGTATGCCAAAAGTTCCGTCTCACTTAGAGGAAACTACCACAGCTGACGGTACGTCGTTCGGACGTCCGTAGCTCAAGTTATGAGCGTTTCCGCTCCGAGGGCCCGGTTGGTTTCGTGTACGAACCAACCCGGCCGAACCCAAAGTCTTCCGAAACCTTGAGTATAATATACCGAAACGACCGTCTCGATCCAAGGATCGCGTAGCCACTGACGGTTCGTCAATCGGAGGTCCCAGGCCCAAGATATGGGCGAAAGACCGAAGAGGGCCCGTAACGGGGGTTCTGGGCCCGGGGCGACCCTGCCCGAACCCCCCCTGGGGTCGGCCGAACCGGGTCGGCCCGACCCGGCCCGAAAAGGCTAGGCCGGGTCCGGTCCGGCCTGGGCGCGGCCCGGCCGGCCGGACCGGCCGGCTCGGCTTCGGCCGAGCGGCCGAAGGAGCCGCCGCCGCGGGGTTGACCCGCGACTTTGAAGGAGACGCGGCCCCGCGGGGGGGGGGGGGGGGGGGGGGGCGCCTGTCACGCGGACGCGGCTGGGCCGCCGCGTCCCTTCCCGGTTCCGCGCGGCCGCGGAACCGGCCGCCGCCGCCGCGGCTTCAGCCGCGGCGGATCTTCTCCACGGCGGCGCGCCGGGCGCCGCCGCCTCCGGTCGCCGGCGCCGCCATGCCGGCGACCCGCGCCGCTGCCGCCTTCCGCGGGCCGCCGGAGTTGCTCCGGTGGCCCGTTTTGCCTCCCGTCTGCGCCATGATTCCTCCCGGGATGTGTCCTTCACTGCGGAATCAACAATTGGCCCTTGCGTCGTGCTTTTGCCGTTGCCCGCCAAATCCGCACAAAAAAGGAAGATCGGCGGAGGGTTGCCGGGTCTTGTTCGTTAGACCCGCACCCTCCGCGTTAGTCATAAAATCATCGGGAGGAAAAGAATTAACCAAATCAACAATTTTAAATAAATTAAAATTGTTCCGATCGGGTTCTTTATTTGAAAAGAATAAACACGGGAAAAGAAATAAAATATTCCAATCAACCCTTACCTTGCAGCTGTCGTTGCCGAACGAGGGATCGTCGCGGGATTGCTTGTCGCGGAAGAAGGAGATCGTCGCGTTGTCGCGGTATCCGGCGTCGCGTCGCCAATCTCCGGATCAAGATCAAACGGATTAATTTAAATCCGTTGATATTGAATTATAAAAAGGGGAGAAATAAAAGGTTCGATTTTCACCTTTGTTGCCGAACGAAGATCGGCTGCGGAGGAAGGGGCGTCGCCGAAGAACGTCGCGGGAAAGGCTCGTCGACGTCGCAGATCTCGGTGTGCGTCGTCGAATTCCGGTCGCCGGCGTTCTTCGCGTTCTTCGCGTTCTTCGCGTTCTTCGCATTCTTCGCGGGGAGGGTGGAGGTTCAGAGGAATTGCACAACGATAGCAATCCTCCAAAATAGACAAGTTGTCTATTTTATTATTTTGCCAACAAACGCAAAACGCGTAAGTAACGACCCATTTAATTCGTTGAATTAATTCAACGAATAAAACAGCCCATTTAATTCACGAAATAAACCGCCCAATTAAATGGTCTGTTAAGAATTAAAGAAAACGCGTCGGTTGACTTTTCAGTTACTTTGACGGGTTTTCGCGGGTGCGTTACTTAGCGAAAGAAACGGCGGGGCTCGTGCGGGCCCTGCCTCACAAATATCCTACCAAGGGGGTAGGATATTTCTGGATAGCATCCTATCCAGTTCAACTCAGTTCAAGCCGCCTTTAAGTGGCTTCAAGTGGCTTCCAAGCAGCTTAAGTGAAATAAAATAAAGTTGTCGCACAAACTTTATTTTATTTCTGACTTAAAGCCGCAAAATTTAAAAACCACGTCTGAGCAAACGCAACTCCGGAAGAGGCGTTTCTAAGCAAATACCGGCGCTGCGATTTCATCGGTGCCCTCAGAATTTGATTCCGGGAACCGGTTCAAAAGATAGAAAAACCCGCTTGTCCGTTCACTGAACGTACCCGAGCCAAACTTCGGAAATTGATTCCGGGCAAACCGGGCCTCGGAATCAGGTGCCGTCTGAAGCTGCGCTCTTGAAAAATTCCAAAGAAAATTAAGAAAAAAATTTCCTTGAAATTTGCGGGTCTTTACAAAATTCAACCTTAATAATTGTAATAAATTTTAATTAATTTCACTAATTGTTTGGTCGAATATTAAGTTGAACTTATTATAAATTAGAAATTATTTTTATTCTAAAAATAGAATCCATTTTTACAATTTAGAAACATATAAATGGAAGAAATTAATTAATATATAATCCTGTAGATGGGACGATGATGTGGGAATTTTAATGTTAAAACGTTCAAAAGATTGAAATATTTTTAAATTCAATTCCAATATGAAATAGATAAAAATGAAATAAATTATATTTTTTTATAAAAAATTCATATAATTTTTTTTAAAACCTTCTTAAAATATAATTTAACTATATAAATAAATTATATGAAAAAGATATTTTGAATTTAAATCAATTATTTTTTAACTATTCACTAAAAAACTAAAAATTCATAGAAAACATCAAAAAATTAAGCCTAATGTAATTTTAATGATTTTATATCAAAGATAAAGTTTAAATTGATGTATAATTTTTACAAAAGTGAAAAAATGTTGATTTAATATAGGTTATCTATTAAAAGGTGGTAAAATTTCCATGATAAAAATATTGGATTTTATGTGCTAAATTGTGTTTATTCATATATGTTTCCCATAAAATCTATTGGATGAACATAAACATAATTCCTTATATATATTACATATCTATTATATTAAATTTACTTTATAATTTTAATTAATTTAATTTACTAGGATTAAGAAAACATTGTGAGAATAAGAATAGTTTCATATAAATATTCTCCCTTTATATTCAATTGGTTCCTATAATCATAATAATTTGTAACTAATTAATTCATTTTATATTTTTTTAAATCCAATTTTTTTTCATAATTTAGTTAAAAATATTCATTAAATCTAATTTAATGTCTCGGTTATATATTATTATATTAACGAATAATATTTTTAATAATATTTTATTGTTCTGTAAAACTTAGTCTTGTGTGTTAGGCATGCCTTTGAGGAAATTCAATCTTGTGTGAAACATATCTCAACCTTAGTGTTCTATATAGATAATTAAAATTTATTAAGTTGTTTGGAGTGTAATATTAACATGGTACTTCCCAATATAAAATTATTTCATTAATAATAATATATATATATATATATATATATTTAGTTTTGTGTTTTATGAAAAAATACGAAAGCGATTAAATTAGTTAAAAAAATCAAAAATATTAGGGTGTTACATTTTACCCCCCATAAAATGATTTTTCCCTCAAAATTTATCTTTGTTATAGAATGTTTAACACTATAAGGTTCCTTTCATAGAATCCCATATCGTAAAAATTAATGCATAAACATCCTTTATGAAAAAATAATGTTGGAAACATAATGACTACCCTAAGTAACATATATATAGGTTTCTAGATAGGAGAACAGAGGTGGGAAGTGAAAATTTGGGATTTGAGGAAATGTGTAAATAATAGGGGGTGATTGAGTTGATAAAACAAAAACATGATATTTACTCAAAAAAAATTAAATAAAAAAATTAAGCATTAACTAAGACACCACATAGGCCAATGGTATGCATGAAACCCTTATCGTCCCTCGATCTTGGGTTGAAGAACTATAGCCTTATGAGATATGTTGGGTTCCCTACTAGAATAAATGATGTCCTTTCTAAAAATAAATTAATATAATTTCCAAAATAATTATTTTTTACAACTTTTAAATATGTATAATCACTAGATATCCTTTTAACAATGGTTTTTAATACTTCATCTGAGGCTTAACTTAAAAATTATGTAACTGGTTAACCTTATAACCCATATAAGGGTTGAAAATAAAAAACATTAGAAATAAATTCACAAAAAATATTAAAATTTATCCATTTTATATCACAAAGTAGATATTGGTTGTCACATTCCAAACATTTGAATAACCTCATCAATATTCCCATGAAACAGTGTAAAAACCTAAATTACACTAATTACTTTTTGAAAACATTAATGATTCCATATTCCAATGGTTACATGATATATTACGTATATAAAATATATTATAAACTTCATCCATGATGACATAGAACACTTTTTCAAATAATAAATAATTTGATCCAAATTTTTTTTCAACATCATGATCAAATTAATGGTTACCTTACCTTAATCAAAATATCACTTTTATAAGTCTTCATCACCATTAAAAATATCATTTTCAATCCCCAATGAAAACTTATACTGAAAATAATTATATATTTCAGGATTCATATAAAAAAATATTTGAATACAATAACATAATTAGTTCATTCCTCCAACATTATTATTGAACCATTACTCATGATTCATCAACTTATTCATTAATAACTCATTCCATTAATATGAAATATGAATACTATCTTATAGTTCCTTAACATAAATCTAATCAGGGTTCTTGTTATTAAGACAAGCAATATTAGAAGAACATCACACACCTTTCACATTTTATTGGCGGTATCTTTATCTTAAAAAGTAAAACCAATTCATAAAACACATTTCGTATTCTCTTTATGAGATTTAAACATGGAAAATTTATTTTAATAATGATCATAAATTCCATATATGAGAAATTAAATATTAACCATGTTCCTTCTTGGTCTCTCCATTGACTAAAACTAGAATTCACGTGGTGATAAACACATATTATAGAAGAAAATAAAATAATCATGAAAATTTACTTTTAGGATGTCTAAACTATGGAACCTTTATTAACCCCTGAAACATTTGGTATATAATTGGTTATTCATAGTCATATTCAATTAAAATCCTTTATACTATTTCATGATGAGTTTGTGATTTTCCAAAGCATATCAACTAGGAGTGTCAAACCAGGTGTGCAGTAAGGCCCATTGTCTTATACCAGATTACCCTGAGTAAGGCATGGGAAATCATTTAAAAGTTGTTTCCACCAGCTATATTTGTTCAAGTGCCACATACACTTGTAGTATCCATACAAGTATTAATTTCATGGAAACAACTCAGTCTATCCATTATCAATATTCCATGACATTTCCCTATAATATTCCTTATATATAGACTTATCCTTATACATGTCATTAGGGTTATCCCCAATGTTTTCTCATCCTAGTTTCAAAAGTATAACTAAAACATTTCCCTAATTCCAACTATATGTACCATCTCTTAAAATACATAGATATTATAACAATTTTAAGGAATACATAAAACATTATATAAATATATTCCCAAATATCGTATTAGCCTAGTGCTTTTGGAATCATGGAAACCGAAACAGTGGTACCTAAATGAGCTTCATAATCTCCCACTAGGTTCTTCTTGACTAGAACCCTTCATATACACATCAAACACAACATATATGTTCATAACCTAGGGGATGTAAAAATAAAATATGGTGATCTAAAATGCTTATTAAGGGTAAACAAGGGAGATAGGTAAGCATAATCATGAGAATATGGGTGCGAGAACATGACCATGAAAATAGAAAATGACACCTCAAATGTTAAATATTATACACAATAATCATGGTATAATTATTATAACTGCAAAAAACAAAAATTATAAAGAAATAAAGAACACAATCTATGAAATCATAACATAGGAATAAAACATGGAATTATAACATACACAAAAGCATATATAATGATTTCCATAGTAGTCAAGAAATTGCTACCAATTCTATGATAGTGTAAAATATCCTTTAAAGAACTATTTTTACTCCCTATTCCATCCTTGTGTTATTGAACCAATTTTACTCAATGTTCTAACCCTATAATACTAAACTGAGTTCACTTCGTGTTCCAGCTATTTCTATCTCATTATATATAAATCTTTACCCAATGTGTTGGATGGAGATATAGGTCCCAACCGTCTCACAATTAAATCATAACTATGTATACCATAAGATCATAAATAACGTTATCATAACCAATGAAATGAAATGGGTACTATAAAAATGTAATAATATCATAACATGTGGGAAAAGATAGGTTTCATAATAATTTCTTTATAAACATAACCCCTGAAAAGAAGCGACTTTAAAAAGAATATAACCCTTCAAAGGTAACGAGGTTTCAAAAAATCCTTCCATAAAAACATAAACCATTAGTAGATTGAATATTATTGAAATCATTGAATTATTTACTTAGAAATTCATGAGTAACACCATTTGATGTTATCTTGGTTGGGAAATAATTTTTAATTATCTTTAAGAAAGCAATTCATTATAACATTATGATTTCTCTTCTGAAAAATCATTCTTAAAACATAAATTATTTTGAAAACCATTATCATGAAAATAAACTTGAAAACATATAAATGAAGGATTGAAAAAAGTTTTAAAGCCTTTATTCCCTTGAAAACATGTAGAGGTTCTTGAAAACCTTTTTTACACCGTTATTCCTTAAAAACCTATAAAAGACCCTTGAAAAACTTTTGAAAACAACTTATTTGAAAAAAAAATTAAAAACATTTTCTTAAAATTTGACATTTTAAATATGAAAATTAAGCTCCAATGAAATGATGGCGGGTAAATCCATACTTTCTGAACATTCTCTTTTCACCATAAAAAGTTTTGAAAAGCTCCTTGACAGAAAAAAGACAAGAGGATTATTTTATTAATTTTTTTAATGTTAAAAAGGGTAATAATTTATTTTATAGATCATTGGATAATAGATTAATATTCTTTGAAAACTTTTTTTAAAACATGTTTTTGATGGATCACAGATTTCTGACCAAAGAGAGAGGTAACATCATATTTTCTTAAAAACATTTATTAAATATCTCAACTACCAAAGAGTAAAAAAATGGTACTAATACATAAATTATTTATGAATAACAATAGGAGAATAAATTTCAAAAGTTTTCTTGAAATATGGATCATAATATTTCATTAATGAAAACGTTAACATAAACAATCTCGATAAATGGTGAGATTGTTTTAATAAACCCTTACCACATAGTAGTGATGAATCATAATCAACATGTAGTAAAATTAAATTACATTGATCGTTAAAATATAATTAAAATAATAAGATTCATGTTGTGACATGTCAAAGTTATTTTATACACCTCATATAAAAATATAGTCTTATAATATGGCATGTGTCATCAATAAAGAAAAACTAAACAAAATTGTTTTACCTATTTGGTATCTTTTGAAACATAAACCTCATGATATAATGATCATAAAACTGTTATGTAAATAATAGTAGATTTAATTATAATAGGAATAGAATAAATTCACTTTAATTATATGCCCCACAAAAAAATAGGTGAGCGGTGAATAAGGCATGTCTCCCATGGAAATTAAGAGTGAGATGAAATTCCCTTATTTTAAGTCCGACTTGTTTCTTGTGTCCTTATATTCATGAATAATAAAATAATATTATTTAATTATTTTATTTAGATCATTTGGAGGGTTTATTTTTACATTTACATCACTTATCACTATGTTTTACACAACTTCTTATACAGTTAAGTTTTGATTTATTTTTTGACCAAATTTGGTTCATGTGTTAAAAATTATATTAGTTGGTCCACTATGGTCAAATGGGTCATTATATAAACATATAATGAAGTGAATAATTATAATATTTACAAATTATTTTTAATTTTAAAACAATTCATTAAATATGGCTATGAAGAATGAATCAATGTTACAATCATGAAGACAGTAAGTAGTATGTATTCATATGTAACGTTCACATTTCTCAATGATCATTGTAGAAAGAAGGTAAGTAACATTAATTTATCCAAAATGGTAATTATATAATAACTAACAGGTTATTTAATCATATATACTTTTATATATAATTATTGTGATGTAATAGGAATCACATCATGTTGAGGAGGCGGTAGTCCACACGTCTATGAATGACGTTATCACATTATAATTGTGAAAAGGGTAATAAAAAATGTTATATATTATATTTCTAGAGTGGTAATTATTCCAAGAATATCATATATATTTGTGTTTTTCAAGTATTTTTAATTAAAACATTCATTTGTACATTCCATGAAGTGTCTAAAAGAATCACATCGCTTTGAGGGGTACACACTTTCAGAAACAAAATTATCGTATTTAAACAATATGGAAAGTATAAAGATATGTGTTGTAAAATAATTGAATAAGCTTAAATACATTATAAATATCATAAATATTATAAAAAATTGTTTTTCCATCATAATTCCAATCGTTATTTGTGGTAAGGGAATATTAAAAAATCATCGTTTTGTGATACGGTAGTTTTCCGCACACAAAAACAGTATGTTCATTACCCATTATATAGATGTTTGTGTATTTTTAGGTAGAAATATTAGAATAAAAACATATTAGGATATTTATTATACTATTTTTTTTCATAATAATGGAATAAATAGATTTGATGGTTTAGAGACTGAAAATAAGATAAAGGAGATTGAGGGAGGACGTTACATCTTATTTGTATAACACATTTTTTCTCCAATGGAATCTCTTGGATTTATTTCATCACAAAAGGAGGCTTCAAAGAGTAATGGGGGTATTTTGGTGATATATTTGGTTAGATCTTGTCTGATCTTATGGGGCATGAGAGGTGTGTCTATGTGGGAGGATAGGAGACCTTTATAGAAGAGTAGTGACACTCCTGTGATATTTGGGAAAAGGGAAACCTCGCCCACGTTTTTCTATTGAAAGTGGATAAAATAATAGTACAAATTTAATACAAGTATAAAGTCTATATATTTTCATAAAATTGATTTTTTATATGTGTATTGGTGGTTTTGGGCCTTAAGGATGTGGATTAGTCTCTTATTAAGAATAATTTAACCTTAATCATAGTAATTAATTTTAAATACTTTCACTAAATTTATAGTAAAAAAATAATTTGAAATTATTAGACAATGTTAATTATTCTTATTCCAAATATAGAATCAATTTTTCCAAATTCCAAACACATAAGTTGGTGAAATTAATTTAAATATAATCTCACAAATGAGATGATAATGCAGGCTGTTAATGTAAAACATTCAAAAGCTTGCTACGTTATTATAGTAAATTTAATGGTGAAATTGATTACAATTACCTGGATTGGATTTATTGACAAAAAAATAATCTATTTAAACTTTAAAACCAACTTAAAATATCAATTAATGATATAAATAAATTATATAAAAAGGCAGTTTTGAATTAAAATTCTGTATTTTGACTATTCATTTAAAATTTAAAATTCATAGAAAAATACAAAAAAATTTCCCTAACCAAATTTTAATGATTATATTTCAAATATGATGTTTATTATAACATATTTTATTCATAAAAGTTCTATAATTTAGATTTAAAATATGTTCTCCTTTTAAAGGTTGAAAATTTGCCTAAAAAATATTGGATTCTATATGTTAAATTTGGGTTACTCTTATCTTATGGCTATAAAATCTATTGTATGAATATAAAAAATATTTCCACTTATATATAACATATATAATAAATTAAAATCAGTTTATCATTTTAATTAATTTAATTAACTAGTATTGAAACTAATATTTGAGCATAAGAATAGTTTTTTTATAAAAACACTGTCTTTATATTCAATTGGATCCTATATTAATTATAAATTGTGGATGATAAGCCGCACTAAAATTCAACTCAGAGTTTAGAGAACACTTGAGACATTTCTATAACATTGAGGTGAATCTTGGATCTAAATCACATACAGTCTATAGTGGTAATCCATAGATAGTTTCCACTTATATAATGTATATATGTTCAATTTGATCTTGTGTGAAATCATCTCAAATCACGATGTAGTGTGTAGTCTTTGTATGATAGTCCAAAATAACCTAGAAAGCATTGTTTCTGTTGGATGTCTTCGGAAGTTTGGTGGCGAATTCTGTAGTTATGTTTTCCCATTTCCATGCATGTATAGGTAATGGTTTCATCATCCCATTAGAGATATGCCTTTCAACCATCATATTATTTCATACAACGCACTTTTATTTACATTCATCAACCACATTCTTCATGTTGTCCCACAAATAATGTTATAAAATATCTTGAAACATCTTTATATTTCCTTGGTTAATAGAGAATGTCAAACTATGTGCATTATCCAATAGTTCCTTATTTAACTCATTATTTTATGAAAAACATACTCTTGATCCAAATATCAAAATTCCTTCTTCATTATCATTAAAATATGAGGATTTACCTTTACATACAGTTTCTACCCTCTTAGTAATTTCTACATGTATTTTTGAGAATCCTTTATCATTTAAAAAAGAGATGATTGGGAAATAATTTGTAAAAGGATGTATTATTTTCCTTTCTTTATGATTCCAATGTCCATCCTCTTCAAATCTAAGAAGATAAAATCCTTCTCTATTCTCATCAAAGATTGAAATTTTGGGTACTTTCTTTAAAGATCATCCTCCACCTTATATGATTTACTATTTTGGTAGTGGATTAAGGGGTTGTAATACTTGATGAGCTATAACCATATTTTCTAGTTCATATTAATCTCTTTATGTGTGAATATATATTTTAGGCTCTTGTGATCTGTATATATCTCACACTTATCCCCATAGAGATAATGCTGCCATATTTTCAATGCAATGATCATATTTACCGACTCTAGATCATGCGTGGGATAGTTTTAATCAGGAATTCTCAACTTCCTTGAGGCTTAGGCATATAATTCTCCATTTTTCATCAAAACATATCCCAATCCCTTTTTTGAAGCATCAATGAAAATTATGAAAAGTTACCCACTTGTGTGTACTGTGGGTATATGGGAAATGACATGCCTTCTTTTCAAGTCCATAAATACTTATTTTCATTCATCATTGCAAGAAAACATGACTCCCTTTTGATTTATCTTGGTAACAGGGTTTGATAATTGTGAGAAATTTCAAAAATCATAGATAATACCCAGCCAACCCAAGGAACCTACAAATATCTTTCATAGATGTAGGCCTCATACATCCTTCAATTTCTTTTTTATTTTAAGGATCCACAGATATCTCATTACATGTTATGATATTACCCAAGAATTTCACTTCCTTCATCCAAAACTCACACTTGTTTAACTTTGCATAGAGCATCTCTATTCTCGTGGTCTTTAGCATAATGCTCAGATTCTACTCATGGTCCTCCTTGGTTTTGGAGTACATTAGAATATCATCTGTAATTATTATGATTTTTTTGAGGTTATATATAAATAATCTATTTATTAAGTCCATGAAAGTTTTTAGAGAATTAGTGCATCGGAATAGTTTCACTATGAAATCAAAGTATCTGTATCTTGTACAAAATACAGTCTTTAAGATATCTTCTTTATTCACTCATACATGATAATATATTGACTAAAGATCCAACTTGGAGAAGTATTATGTACCATGTATACAATTGAAAAATTCACCAATCTGAGTTAGAGGATACGTTTTCTTTATCATGATCTTATTGAGCTCATGATAATCATTTCAATGGAACATTGACCAATCCCCTTTCTTAACGAAGAGGACTAGTGCACCCCATGGTGAATCACTATGGTGTATGAACCCTTTTTAAAAATTCACCTATAGTTGTTTCTTCAGGTCCTCTAGTTCCACTACAACCATTCTATAAGATGTCTTGGATATTTTAAATTCCACATGTATAATCTCGATGGAAAGTTTAACCTCTTAACTATGAGTAATACCAGGAAATTCCTTAAGAAACACATCAGCTTATTCCCTTACAATAGGCATTTCATAGAGGATGCTTATTTACTTAGACTCAATCATTTTAGGTAAATAAAATTTCTTATAAGTAATTAATATCCATGCTTGAGATGATGGTGCTAAATAAGAATCATCCTAGTCCTTGCACTTACATAGAATCAGTTTTGGATTCTTCATATAACGGGTGATTTCCTTCTTGTGGAAATTTATGTTGGCTCTGTATATGGATAGTAAATCCATGATTATAATTTCATAAAATTCAATCAAAGGGAGTGTGATAAAGTTCATAGGGAGTTCCAATATATGAATTATGATAGGGGGAGTTATTTACATTGGAGGCAATAATTTCCCCATTTTACATTTTAACTGACATCTCTACTTCAATTATTTGTGGTGATTTTTGAATAGTTCTACTAAACTTTTAAGATATGAAAGAATTCATATACCTATATTCAAAAATTATATTCACTATTATTTAATGAATAACTACTGTACCATTCAACACTTCATTGTTGGGATCTACCTCAGTGGGCATGATAAAAAAGGCTCCCCCTTGCTACCTCATTGGTTGTTGGTCACCTATGAAATCCCTTAGCTTAGTGAACTTGATTGAAAAGTGCCTTAATTCATTGAAATTGAATTAGTGAGAAATGTGTTGAGTGTAGACCAGATCATTCCATTACTTTTTCACATTGGTGAGTTTCTCCTATCAACAATCCTTGGCTAAGTTACCTTCTCTTTAGTACCTAAAGAATTTCCTTGATACCCTAAGCCAATTTTTGGGGTTCTTCTTTCCATGACATTGACATGTGGGATGAAAATGTTTCTAAGCAATGTTGGATTGATCAATAAGACCTTTTGAATTAAACTCCATAATTTACTTCTTATTTATATAATACCCTTGTGATTATATGGACTCTATTTCATCTTTGAGGGAACGTCAAAAAATTTCCTCATCGTTGTCAAAGTCACCATCAACATATCTTTCTGTATACTAGGATTTTTCCCACCAAATAAGAGTTGAACCTTATATTCACATGTAATGATAATGTCAGAGGCATATCGTGTGTGCCTTGTGAAGTTTTACACATACATCCCGATAGATTCATATTATTTTTTCTTAAGTTAATGTAAATACCATTAGATTTTATTATGGAAAGTTCAAGGAAAATATTTATTGAAAAACATTTTCTGAACTTCCTTCCACTCCATTGTTTTGAGCTATTCCTCAAGATTCTTATTCTTGATAAATGTGCACCACTAATGAGATTATCCCTCCATATGATAAACACCCAGAATAACCTTCTATTTTTTGAAAAATTGAAGGTTACACATGATCTTCTCAATGGATTTGATTCATTATTCCATGATTATGGTATTATATTATCCATTGAAAGTAGTTGGACGTTGTCTCATGAATCCTTTGATTATATCTTTCTCTCTCATAGGGGAGGTTTGGGTGCTCCTATAGATATAGGTTTCTACTCAAAACAAGTGTTATTTTGGAGAGTATCAGGAGAAAGTATGTGATTCAAACTCCCATTAGGTTGGGAATCTCTTTGGGGAAGTCATCACATTTCCCTCCACATCAGTTGTCAACATGATTCCTCCTATTACTGTCCATTGGATAGAATAAGTGGAAAATTAGGTATGATTATTTTATAATATTAAACAAATAAAGGGTAATCAAACGACATTAAAGGGATAACTTATAAATTACATTTATCTCCTTAACTTATGAGTTTCTAGGATTCAATCTATGTTATCCATGATCTATATCCTAACATGTAATATTATTGGCATGTTTTGATCCCTTAATTATGGATCATAATAAGCTTATAAATTTACCAACTAATATCACCCAGGTGTGTCAAACAAGGTTCATGATAAGGCACATTATTGTTTACCGTATTACCCAGAGTCAAGCCCGGAACATCTTGTCAGAGTTGTTAGCCCTAGGTACATCTATACCAGAACCGCATCCACTTTTAGAATCAATACAGGGAGGTATTTTATTGATAAAACAGTTACCGTATACTAAAAACTATTTAGAGTTGTTTTTATATAATTAGTATTATCCATAAGGCATTTGATAAAGTTTTCTAATCCTAATCCCAAAAATAACAAATCACATCCTCTGATAAAAAATATAAAACCCTACACTTTATATCACATTTTAAAATGATTTATACATAATATTACACTTAAAGCAACCTGAAAGATTGAGAGGTCTCGTGTATTTGGGAAATTTGGTACATTACATAAAAAATTAAAACATGAAAAACAACATCTTTATTGAAAACACCTTTATCATTGTCAAAACGTTCCTTCATACTTAACACTGCATGGGATAACCTGAAGACATACATAAGAAAGGGGAGAGATATAAAGAAAAATAAGGGAATAAATAAGGAATAACATGAATAATACAATACATTTTAGATAATAGTATTATTGATGTACCATAAGAGAAACATGAATAATAATGCATGATATAGAATGATAATCATAACATGAGGGATGTTGCAACAACTTAAAACACTGCATCCTAAACATAGGTTAATGATAGGACCATAAAGACATCATGGTCGAAAATGTACCATAAAGGAATCAGTTAAACCTCCTTTACCAATGTGAATTATCATGATACTTACTATTACCTAATGCATTGGAGCACTATATAATTTCAGTCACACCCATCACATTCATTTCATTATCATGCGTAAGTGTTCCACATAAATCATTCATCATGTATTTATTCATCATAATTTTTTTTCCATGATCAAGAAATATAGAATAGATAAATGTATGTCCTTAATAAAATAATTATATGTGTATAATTTTGAATACCTATGATAGAAAATGGTCATGGTATTCACAACACATTTTTTTTGGAATGGAAAATTGTGGTGCAATTTTGACAGCATACCGACGTCACATAAAAACTCATAAAAAATTTTGATGAGAGGGAAATGGGTCTCTCGTAATTAAGATATGAAATGGATAGTAATATTTAATTTAAATACATGTACCAACATTTGAAATTAGTAATATAAGGCAGAACATAAAAATGAAACTTGAAGAAAGCGGAGAAAGGAATAATGCCTTACAAAATTTCGGCATGGTAACAGGTCTATTTAAGGGTTCATAAGAGGATAAATGAGTGTGAAAGGGGATATAATAATTTATAAAACAAACGTTAGGTAATTATTATATATAGGATCATATCCTGATATATGAAAATTGAAATTAAAATACATAACATAAATGGAGTTCTTGATAAAAGAGGAGAGTGGAGGATGATGTTCCCCTACTTGAATGTTTGACTCTAAAGGTATTGGAGGGGATTCATGGAAGATTATGGGTGCCTTGGGAGTATTATGTGGATTGGATTGTAAAGTTTCGATGTGATCAAATGAGTTTTAGTGAAGATAAATTGGGGCTTGGTTGGGTTTATATAGGAAAGGAGGGGGGTTTCTTACATATTTAGGAATGTGACTCTACATAATAAAGTATCAAAAACTAAAACTGATCTTGTGGTTTTTAAAAAATTGTTTTTTTCAAAATGGGAGTGGATTAAATTATTTTATATGTATAAGGTATGATCTTATTAATATATTACCATTGGTTAAGTGGAGGGGATTCACACTCTTAAAGAATTTTTTTAAAATATTAATATATATTATATATCCTAGAGGATTCATAATAGAGTTAATAAAAAAATAAAATAAACAAATAATCATATAATTTTAAAGTTAAAACATATATTTGGTCATGAATCCCATTTATATTACTTATTTAATCACTTATGGGTCATTATGATGTCATAAAACACAAAGTACATTTATTTGGTATTTAATTTTTACCCAAAAATTCAACTATCTTAGAAAATTATAAAAAATTAAATGTCGGATATTTTAAATGTTTTGATACCGAAAATAATATTCATTAAGTATAGATATCTCTATAATTATGTGAATTCGAACCTATAATAATAAAAACTAACATTTATTAAAAATGACTGATTTTTGAAAAAAAAATATTTTAAACCCTTGTAATATTACAATTGACTAAAAAAAATTATATGATAATTTATATTTAATAAAAATTATTTAAATAAATTATTTTTATAAAATATTATTTTTTTCTAAAATCCATTAATTCATTAAATAAATTTGAATATTAACCAAAAAAACAATTTCTGCTTTAAAAATCATTTACAAAGTAACAATAATATGATTAAAATATGTCTATTATCTTATAGAAAACAATGTACATATTATTATTCCTATTTTATTTATACATTCCAATTTAATAAACCATAATACACCCTGAGAGTGAGGTGTGTGATAGTGGGGATTTCATGGGGTCATTCGATGAACATGGTTTGAGCCATGATCTTGATGATCTTGAAATTATCCCATAAATAGTTTCTCTAATGTTTAAATTATTGGTTATATACTTGGGATTTGTAAGGTAAAAGCACAAAAAATATATCTCCCTCAGAAGCTTTGATAAAAGGGATTCACAGGGTATGATCTTATTAGTTATGTTCATCACTTCCTTTTTATATTTCAAAATGATTTATTAAAAACCCTATATTTATACTATTCTTGTGATCACTATTCAATGACTATATTATCAATGTTAATTTTACATTGCATTAAACTAAATAAAATTGGATATAATATATCAAAAGCAGTACATGTTTGTTCTATATCCATAATACATTTAATTAAATCAAAATGGGAAATTTATTCATAATTGTTTGGGTTGTTACTGTTCTCTTTGTAGTAGAGAAATTCTATGACCTTATCAATGCGGTATATACTCTCTGACATTATCACATAAATATTATATAGTGCAAAAATCAATAAGTGATAAGATATCAATATTAATATTCACTCATTTTAATATTCATGTAATCTAATGTAAAAATTTGTCAGTTTTAGGGAACCAACTCTAACAAACTCTAATATTCCGTAGAGCCAACTATTTACAAACGGTCTGACATCACATAAAAGACAGGGTATTTATGAGAATAGAAACAACATTTATTCCTACCTTGTTTTCATTGATAGGGTTTTTAAATCTATTTTATATGCAGAAAGTTAGTTTAATACAATATTAATATATTGAGAAAATCCATCAAGTAGTGATATTACTGATTACCCACCACTTATTTCGATGTCAAAATTATAACATCTTATATAAATCCCTAGTAAATGTTTTCCATAAATTGATAAATATCATTTTTCCTGTATATACCAAAATCATATCATGAAATTCCTAAAATTGCTTCTTATGCTAAATTAGAATCCACAACATACTCGGATATTGTATATATGACTACCACTAGATGTAATAAGTTTTTCTTTCATATTAATTTATAATTTTCTATGGTAATGGGTAAAATTGAACCAAGTGTTTAATTATCTTGATTACTAAAATTATTACATCAAAATACATGACAAACTAATGATGTTTTACTTTTTATAGTATAGTTAGACAGTTCAAAATGAATTTCTATGAAATTATTCTTGATTAGTAAGATATTCACCTATTATTATATATTTATTATTAATATGAGACATTAGTTTATTTCTAGGATCATGAGATGGAATTCTATAACATAATATTGTGAAATTATATTAATCACTATAATCTATTCATTTTCCCATGTATGTTGATTGGAAGGACAATACATAGAGAAAAATTTGGTGTTGAATTATTTCAAATTGAATTTTACAATACTATATAAATATATGTACTATGAATATATTTTTGAAAACTCTTATATATATTGTAACAACCCATACTTTAGTAACACAAATATAGTTCCTAGTTTATTACATTATCATAGATATAAGGGGATCAAATCCCATATGACTGATTAGTTTTTTAGTTTTGGAGAACTAGATACACCAGTGACTCCATCATTATATTGGGAGTAGAAAATAAAAAATAATACATAGATAAATAATTCCATACTTGAAAAATAATCCTATGATTTCTCCTTCATATCTTGGGGAATGAAAAAAAATGGTGAGATCAAATGCTTATTAATGTATATGTACAATGGAAGATATCACAAATCCATATAAAATAATCAATATTTTAAGGTAAATAACTAAACACTCATTACAATTAATCAATATAATAGATATCCAAATATATAAGGCATAATAGATAAGGAAAAGTAAATTACTGAAAAAAAGTCCTTTTAATTAATAAATTGAGAATGAAATGTAGCTAGAGATAATATCATTTTGAAAATAAATTAGATAATAAAAATAATTTAATTATAAATGAAGGAAATTATTAATTATTATATTTTATGCTCTCTGGAATCATGATTACTCTACCATCAATATTGTTAATAAGATGGTTTAAAACTATGGGTACAAACTAATTTAATTTGGCCAATTTATTTGTCTCATGAGACCTCTCGATGCATCAAGGGGCTATATAGTTCTGTTCCCCACCCCAAAATTTTTATCCGAATAACTTTTAATATATCAAATAATAAATTTCATTCAGGAATGAAATTTCTTATCAAAAAATATATTCCTCGAATAAATAACATGTACTTATCAATATTTCCCCAATTAATCAAATAACGACCAATGTAAAAAACAACATAAAAGAATGTTATATGGTTTAGGAAATATTTATATACATGGTAAAAATAATATTTTTAAACTAGAATTGAAATATTTACCATCATGAATAAATATATATTCATGTCAAATTAAATGCACTACATAAAAGTGAATAAGTGCACATTAACAAATATGCTTCATTGAAATAGAAATTATGATGAAATCTATCAAAATGTTCATGAAGTTTTAGTGAGAATAAATTATTAGATTATTTCAATCCAATATAAATCTAAAAAAAAAACTATAAATATAATATAAGAGAGTAAAAATTAATTACACAGATAATCAAAGAATTTCAAAGATAATGAAAATTTAATATAACTAAATAAAAATAAAACGAGTTATAAACTTTTTTACCTCTTGGTAAATTTCAATTCAACTACCCTTATATGAAATAAATTAAATTAAAACCAAAAATATCATGATGTGTTTATTTTTCAAGATATTACATTTAAAATTAAATTATTTTAACTATATTAAATAAATTAAGTGCATGACAATAGAATATGTCTCAATGATGGGAAATTGAGATGAGATCTCATACACTGTGTGTTATTTTATTTGATCATTATTTAACCTGTTTTTTAATTGTATTTGGAATGTTATTAATTTATTCTAGAACCATATTAACACATATAATTTCATATATGATCCTATTATTACATATTCCAGCTTTTAATAAAAATATTTCATTATTTTCATTGTTTTGTTTCTTAATTGCCTTATTTTCTCATGTGTATTTTTTTGATGAATATTTTTCTTATTGTATATAGGATATATATCCATGTTTTGCATATTTATTTTAATTTTATAAAAATAATAGTTACGCATTAGGTAATTTTTTTAACCAATGGTGAATGTTTTGCATAGAAAATTGGATGTATCGCTTCATGGAGATTGTTGGTGGTACATACGTATGAGAGACAATATCATTCCATTAAGGAGTAAAAGGGAAAGTAAGAGTATGATTTTTCAAATTTATAAATAAATACCTTATCATTTATATCACACAAAAATATTAATTTCATTGTTATTAGATTCTATATAATTAATAATTGAAAAATGTATCACATTGCTTCGCTAGGTGGTAGACCATCGTACACATGAGCGACATAATAATATTTCAAACATAAGGGAATGCAAAAAGGTATATGTGATATTGAAATTAAAATTTTATAATAATATCGTCAATATCATATACAAATTTGAAATATATCATTAAATCCAACCACTAATGTTGGTTATGGAAAAAAAGAATTTAATCTGTTCGTAAGGCGGTAGTCCACCGTACACATGAACGACGGTTTTGTTTCCCATATGAAGGAAGTGGAGATATATATTTTTAATTATGTTTAAATAATACCATATAAGTATATGGGGTTTATTGGTGTTATTATACAATCATTATTGAATAATATTTGGAGGTGGAATAGGAAATAAAATAAAAATGATCATTTAGGAAGGTTACCTCATCATCAGAGGACATCCATATGTTTACAGCAAAATACTTTCTTGTATGGATTTTCAGTCAAAAAAAGGTCTCTGGTATGAGGGGAGGGAACTAGGGTTGTTATTTTGTTTTTTATTGGATGAAAAATAGATTTTATGTGTTAATAGGGGAGGATAGCGGGTGACCTTTTAAAAGTTAGGGAGAGGGAACCCATATAATTTTTAATAGAAAAAAATAATCTGATATTTTTATCACAAAAAAACTAATAAAATAGAGTTTTATAAACCACTAGATGATATATGGTTGATATATGTCCATAAAATAGGTTTTGGATAAGTTGGTTGGTCATTTTATCCCAGAAAATAATATTTTAACCCCATGTAAATTAGTTATTACCCTAAACGCAGTAATTAAATTTTATATATTTTACAATTCATAATGGTAGAAAATAATGTTTACCTTATTATATATTTAAAATTATCATAATTAATTATATTTAATCTATTTTTTCAAATTCAATTTACAAAATTTGAATAATATAATTTAATATTATATCCATAGACCTCATGAAAAAGTAGGTTTCTAGTGAGAAAATTCTCATAAGTATAGTTTTTTTTTAAAAAATGTAAGAAAAAATTAATCCTAATGTCCTAAATTAGTTATATTTTAATATAAGTTTTCAAATTTTACATTAATATAAATTTAAATTGAAATTTAACTGTGAAAATAATTTAAACAAAGATGAATTGTTCAATAAAAATCAGTATTTTTCACTGTTCATTAGAAAATGAAATTTTTCCAAAATGTCCAAAAGATTTACCTGAAGATAAATTTGATATGATTATTTAAAAAATTAAGTTACATTTATCAAATAAATTTTCTAAATGTCAGAAAATTTAAACCTATCATAAGTTCATAAGAATAGATAAAACAGTTTTCTATAAAAAAAATTCATTAATCATTTATTTTACTATCAAATGATACTTATATTTATTTATAATACTTAGATAACCAATGAATTCATGTGAAATATATATATATATATATAAGTATATATATATTATCTAGTAATCCTTACTAATACCCTTCAATTTAATGTCTTGGTTATAATGGTTATGTTTAAAAAATATTTTAATAGAGTATCATGTTTTATTTAAACCCGGTGATGCGTGCATAAGAAGTCGTCAAGGAGATATAATTATTTGAATAGAAATAAATAAAAATGCCTTAGGGTGTTATATTATTCCCTCTAACAAAAATTTTTTCCTTATATTTTTTTGGATATTCCATTTAAAATAGAAGTGTTTAGTTCTTTTTCATAACATTTTCAATATCCAACATTACTTCCTTAGTTTTTTTAATTTAAACATAGTACATTTACCATTCGAGTAATATTATTCCTAAATAATTTCTCTCTAATATCAAGAATTTTCATTGTTTCTTCACAATATGATAAATCATGTTCCAATTATATTTCATCAAAGGTGACCACATGTGTTGGTTCCTTCGAGTACTTTCTTAACTGTGATATATGGAAAAAAACATGTAATTTTTATAGGCTTAATGGGATTTTGAAATGTTAATAAAAATCTATAAACATTTATAGAATTTTAATGGGCCTAATGTACTAAGGGAACATATTTCCCTTTTTATGAACATTATGACACCCTTCTATAGAGAAACTTTTAAGTAAAGATGATCTCCCAATTGAAATTACAAACCATTTCCCTTATTTTCAGCATAACCATTGTTCCAACATTTACCTTCTTGGACATTTTCCTAAAATGATGGCTCCATTATCCCTGGGTCTTTGGCCCTCTTGCCTCACCCTCTTCTAGTGTTCCTCCTCCTTCGGTGTGGGTTCTCCATCTCTTTCCCATGTCTCCGGCTCTCTCGCGTCTCCATCTACCACTTCTACGGATTATCCCCCTTCAACTATGGTTCCCCTACTAGTCTTCGGTGGTCTCGCATCTATCTCCCCATTTTCTAGGTATTCTCTTCCTTTGGTGATGCTTCTCCCTCAAGATGATGGGGCTCCCCTGGCTTCATTCCCCTGGTGTTTCTTCCGTATCTTGTTCATGCCTCGGCCTTTCTTTAGGTCTTGTTATAACTTCTGATCTAGTGTTGATGCCCTCTCTTTCGCAATGCTGACTTCTACTGCAAGGAGGTCCTGGAGTTTCGATGCTAGTTTCCTACTATGGATTTCATCTGTCGCCCCTTCTGTGGCTCTGACCTCCTTTTCCCCGGTGACTATCTAGGTCGGATATAAATCGGTGGCTCAAGGAGGTTTTGGGTTAGGCGGTTCGGTGGTTGATGAATCTCTAGGTGCTGCTAGGTCGCTTGCTCCTTTTTTTTGTTTCCAATTTTCTACTAATCATCGTTACTACCATTTGGAATTCTTGACTGCTCAACCACTTCTCTATCCTTATGTTTTTCTTCTCCTCTCTGGATCGGAGCCTGAGAGGTGGTAACAACAATGTTTTGGGAGGTGCGGTTCGACAACTGCCATCATTCCAAACCCATCTCTTCAACGCCGGTTTTTTGTTTTTCTATGCTGGTTGCATTGTTTTGTTCTAGATGGTGGTGTGTTGAAATATTTATCTATGTTCTTTCCTATTTTTGTTTTTGGTGTTTGGGATGTTGCTGGCTCGATGGAGGATGACGACATGGTGCAATGTTTACAGGGGCACCAGAGGTCTCAGATGGTCTTCGGTGTCTGGTGCAGTGGTAGGATGTTGATGACGATGAGGTGATGGATCACGACGGCTACATTGGTACTTATCATGATGATGAATGGTGATGACTACAGTGGTACTCATGATGATGGTGGGTGATCCTAGAATCTTCTCATCAGTTTTTGTGAACATTTTTGAATTTTTAAATCGTGTATTGGGGTTACTTTGGATTATGGTTCCCACATAGTGGTTTGTATATTACTGCTAATTGAAAATCAAATAAAAATGAATTTTTTGGTATAAAATTATCCTAAATAATATTTACCTTTTTAGTTGTCTCTTCTATATGTTCGGTTCCTACAGAAATTGTTTGACTAGCATAATCCTAACATGTTTGATTACATAATCTCTTTCCACATAATTCATCATATGAATCTAGTTGAATACTTCAATGGAAACTATTTTTATAGGAAAATTCTAACAATGATAAATAATGATTCCACACAAACTTTACTGTCATCAGACCATGTAAACATCATATATTCCATTTTTGTATTGTTGTTTTAGAATATCTATCATGTTGAGGATGGTATAAGGTTCTGAAATAAATATCAATATCATGAGCCTTCTGAAGACTCTTCAATAATTTTTAAGTCAAATGGGGATCATGATCAGAAGAAATCAAAATTGGTTGACTATAATGTCTTAAAAACCAGCAATAAGGATATTTATCGGTATTGAAGTGGTAAATATTCTCTTATAGAAAGGAAATGTGAAGATTTTGTTATCCATTCAACAATAACCCATATTGAATCAGTATTTCTATGTATATTTGGTTGTCTTGGAACAAATTCCCTAGTTATGTGGTCACATTTACACACAATAATATTAAGTGGTAGCAAGACTCCTATAATATGTTGTCTCTCATTCTTAACCTTTTAAAAAATAAAGCATCTTGATGAATAATTAGTAATTTCCTACATCACATTTTCCCAGCAATATGTTCCCTCAAATCCATATACATATTGCTAATATGATAGTGTGTAAATAAGTTCATGTCATGAGAATAAAAAAAAATACATTTTTAGCTCATCTATGGATGGGACTAATATTATCCTTCCAAATTTTAGGATTCCATCCTCACAAACAAAATCCATTAACATCCAATCATTCAAAGATTTAATATTCTTATGAATATTCCTGTAATCATATTGATAAATTTTTATCATTTCAAATAAATAGGGGTTTTAAATCATTTGATAAATGAGTGATCTCTCCCCATTTATAATAATATCTATATCTAACTATACTAAATCTATGAATGTAGTATTGTTATTAATCATCATTTAGATCCAAACACTATGATATTTCCAACTTAATGCATATGCTACCTTACATGCTTTAACAAGGTTATAGAGTATTGAGAAATCATAATTCTTATGTATCTCAATCCATCATCATTTCCACATGATGATCAATTTCTATATAAAGTTGTATTTTAGGCTCTTATGGTCAATTTATATCCACCTATTTCACCATAGATATAATATCTCTATATCTTCAAATAAAATGATACAGATTCCAACTCAAGATCATGGGTTGGATAGATCTTTTTTTTATTCTTCAAATACCATGATAAATATGAAATAAATTTAGAATTTTGAATATATACACAGCCCAATCCTTTCATTAATGCATCACCATATATAAAAAGGGCATAAATTTCCAATGGAATAGTCAAAATTGGAGCATTGAAAAATATTCTCTTTAATTCATCGAATATTCTTCACATTACTTTTCCCTAATTATCTTAAGCTCAATGCATGAAGGATTTGTTAATGGGATATCCAATTAGGTAAAAAGCTAAATGAATCACTGATGGTAACCATATAAACCAATAAAACCATATAACATAGTTATGTTCGTTGGTGTAGGCCATTATATGATTTTCTTTGTTTGCATGGGATCTACTAAGATTCCATCCTTCGAGAAAATATATCCAGGAAAGGAAAAATATTGAATCCCTAAATCCCCCATAATAAATGTCCCATAAAACTAATTTCTTTTATGTCACTCAAGAATGACATGTAATTCATTCTCATAGTACTCTAAGATTTCAGAATAAATCATATATCATAAATGAATACAACAATAAAATCAACCAGATAGTCCTTGAGTACTCTGGTTATAATATCAATTAAAATATATGGTTTATTATTTAATCCAAATGAAATTACAATAAACTCATATTGTCTATTACTCATTCCAAATGATAACTTTGCAACGTATTCCTACATTACTCACATTTTTTGACACATAGATCAGAGGCCAATATTTTAAAAATATGGAGCTCTGTAAATTTGATTGAATTATTCATTAATGAAATAGTCAGGGTACATATTCTTTCTCATAATGTAATTGATTTCCCTATAATCAATGAATAGCCTCATAGATCCTTAATTCTACATAATGAAAAGAATATGGGAACCCATGGTAAAACAATAGGGCATATAAATACATTATCACACAACACCCTAGTTGTTTCTTCTAATAAAATAACTCCATAGTGTCTATTCAAAAGGAGTTCTTTGTTAATGGTCTTGCATTAGAAAATAAGTCAATAAAAAACTCAAATTCATGCTCTGGTGGATGTCTAGGTAATTCATCAGGAAAGTCATCGGTGTGTTCATGTAAATTAGGTACGTCCTCAATTTTAAGATTACCCTCTCCATCCATGAATTGTGTTTTCTCTTCATCCCTATAATCCTCATTCTAAATGGATGTATTGGGTGGATCCAAACATTGATTAGATTGTTAAGTCTCCTATCTAATGATAATTAATTCCATGTTATCATCACGAATCATAATTTCCTTCTCCTCATAATTTATTATGGAGCCATATTTTTAAATCTAGTCCATAACAAGGATAATATCATAGTCAAAAAAAATTTATAGTGATAAATTCCATAAATAGAGAAATTTTATTTTTTATAATGGGGACTATCTAACATATCCTTATTACTGTGAGGCTTCACCAATGATTAATGACTCATAAATCCCTTGTTAAATATAATGTGTAATATGTAATTTTTCTAGAAAAATATGTAGATATAAAATAGTGAAAGGATAAAAGATCAAATAATAATTATATTCATTTGATGATATGATTAATGTAACTTCCTCCACATAATTAGGAAATTTATACTCAGCAATGGGGATCACATAATATCAGACATCTCTCCATTACCTCTTCTATGGTAGATTCCCATGGAACATAGTGATTTGGTGTGAATAATGACCTATTTCATTATAACTGAATAACTAAACATAATTAATTAATTTATTCCCCTTAAATTCATGAGATTTATGACCCTTATCTACCCACTTATAATAATCTATAAATAGCTTGAAGAATTACCCTTCATTATTCTTTCTACAATTATTCCAAAGTGTAAATTTCCCCATTATCTTATTTTTGTATGACCAATTAATTTTTTTCCTCTTATTTAGGTGACATAATATTCTCTTTATTTCCATTTAATATATAAAATATAGATAATTACTTAACATTATTTGTGGAACATAAAACTATTTCATCATCTAATGAAATTTTTTTATAGTCCACCACATTTCAAAGGGTTTTCTTAATCCCTTCAAAGAAATGGTTAATCATGCACACCATTTTTCATATATAATTGGTAGAATACCAATATATCCTAGTAAAGATATCATCCTAATAATAACCACATTCATATTAATTATTCATTAAAATGAGAAAAATTATCTTCATTTTAGTTTGTTTCTCAGAAGGTAAATACTTTTCAAATATTTTCCCCTTAAAATATTTACATTACATAAGTTCTATTTCCTCTTCCTCCCTAGTATTTCCGATCAATGAACACCATTAATAAGCATAACCTATGAGAAATACACAATAATTGCAACCGTTTCCTTTTCAATAAATCCTAGGGCCATAAATATCTTATCTAGATACTCAATCGATTTCTCATATATCATTAGATTAGTTGTCCCACTAGATGATGGGAAATTATAGTACATGAAGAAATAGAACATAAGAAAATCATGTTGTGGAATTAGTTTCTCCATCTGGAAAAGTTTATTTGTCACAAAATGGTTAAGATTCCAAATATATCTATAATCTTCATTGTCCCATGACCATTTATATTGTTTTTCTCATTAGGGTAATCTCTACATTGTACATGAGTATTGATACTCTTCATTATTCCAGGATCCATTTCTAAATATTAGAATATGATGTATTAGATCACATAGTTACGATTTTTAAATTAAAATGTATACATCCAAACATTTTGTAACACTTAACATAAATTTAAAATTAATGAATTGTTAATCTTAGAATGATAAACATTCTTTCTTTGGGGATATCATAATTTTCAAATCCATTATAAAGGATTGTAAAGAAAATTTTAATTATCCTACTCATATCCTGGGGAGTGTCAAACTAAGTGCACAATATGATTTGTTTTCATGAACTAGGCGTTGATTAGGTCAAGCCTAATGGAACCATATTTGAGTTATTACCTGTAGGTACATCTGTTCTAGAAACAACTCCACAAGTAGTATCCCAAATGTGATGTATATCCAGGAAGGACCTCATAATATATTTCTTATCAAATATTTAGGATGTTTTTATATAATTATCCACAAATTATTTCTTAGGGTTATGTTTCCTAATATATTTTTTCTTTAATATAGTTCATATGGTATGTACTAAACCTCATATGATACAAATTTTAACATCCTGGAATACAATAACCTAGAGCTGAGGCCTAATTTTTTATATTGGTATAGATACAATGGAGTCAAATTTCAGAGGACCAATATGATTAGAAATTTTGGAGAACCAAATACATATATAATACACATTATATGGTAGATATAGAAAATAAAATAAAATAAATAAAAAAATCTATTTAATGTAATCCTTGAAAACTCAATCTATGATTAATTCGTTATATCATGGGCAAAGGATAGTAATTAAGGGTGATCTCAAATGCTTAGTAAGGGTTTCGTACATCAAATGCTATCACGAATCAAAAAATAATAATCAATATGGAATGGTAGATAATTTAAATGACATTCCATTTAATCAATAACATAAATATAATAATTATATAAGGAATAACAAATATGGAAATGTAAATATTTGAACACACGTGAAATTTAATCAAACAAATGAGAATGAAATGCATCTAGAAATAATATAATTACAATAATAACATGGATAATTGTAATAACTAAATTCTAAATAAATTAAATTCTTAATTATTAGAGTTTATGATCTCAGTAGTAAATATACCTCTACCATCATGACCACTCACTAGACCATTTAAAATTATAGGTAGAAACCCATTTAATTTGTCTAACTGATTTGTCTCATGAGACCTATTGATGCATCGAGGGGATATATAATTTAAGGCCCCACCAATCACTGCATAACTAATGAATTCCTCATATATTTAATAATAAATCTTATTCATTAATAATAATATTTATCAAATAATATTAACATTGAGTAAAAACATTGATTTGTTAATATTTCCCCAGTTAATCAAAAAACATCCAAAGTAAACACTATATGTAATAATGGAATATAGTGTATGAAATATTCATATAAATTATATAAATAATATGGTGGAACCAAAAGTTAAGGATTAAAAATCATAAATAAATATTAATTCAATTCAAATAAATAAACATGGTAATATATACACCATATAAAATTGAATTGAATCATATTAGCAAATACAGTTCAGTAAAATAGAAATTGAGACAAAATCCCTTTCAACGATCATAACACTGATGTGAGAATTAATGAATATATTATTTGTATGAAATTTAAATCAAAATGATAAAATTGCATATAATACATAATATAGTCAAAATCCATTACACTCATAATCTTATAATGATAATGGTAATGTAGATGTAATATACCCCAATTAAAAAATTGAGTTATGAAATTCATAACCCCTTGGTAATATACAATTCAAATCAGCTTAGATGTAATAATTAAAATTAAAACATAAAATAACATTAATAATGAATTATTTGGGATATTAAAAGTAAAAATCGGAATTATTCACACTATATTAAAAAAATTATGTGCAAAACAGAAGAATGTGTCTCAATGAAGTGAAATTGAGATGAATTCCATTACATCATGATTTTTTTATCTGATCATGATTTAAAAAAATATATAATGGTTTTAAGAATTTTATTAATTTATAATAAACCCATATTCAAACTTATAATATCACATATGATCCACTTATTAAATTTTACCACCCATTGGATAATAATATTTCATTATTTTCCTTGTATCGAGTGATAATTGTCTTGTTTTCTCTTGGGTGTTTTATCCTAAAATTATGGTTATTATTCATAGGATATATATCAATATTGTCCCAAATTATAATATTTTTTATAAATATCATATTTATTAAATAGATACATTTTTTTACCATTTCTTAAATATGTACATGGAAAATGAATTGCATCACTTTGGGAAGATGGTTGGTCGCACATACACATTAGCGATGATATTATCCTCTTTACAAGAGTATGTGGAAGTAATTTGGTGATATATTAAATATAAAGAATCAATATACTCTCATATATAACACATACATTCATTAATTTTATCTTTATTACATTATGTATAAAACGTTTTTGAAAAATGATTCAAATCTCTTAGTGAGGTGTTAGTCCAACATACACTTGATCAATGTTATCGTATTATAAAAATAATGGAACATAAAAATTTATATGTGATAATAAAATTAATTAAGTATAATAAAATTATTAATATATTATAATTGTTCTAAATACATTATTATATCCATCCTTCAAAGGAAGTTATGGAAAAAAATTAATTGTTTTCCTGAGACGGTAGTCCGCTGTACACACGATCAATAGTTTTGTTTCCCATTTGATAGAAGAGGAGATGGATATATAGTATTACATTAATATATAAAAATATATTTATATCCTAGATAATTTTTTATTATACTATATTTATTGAATAATATTTGAATGAGGTGGAGGAAGAAATAAAATAAAAATTCCCATTTAGGAGTGTAACCTCTTCTTCCAAAAACCTCCTTATGTTTACAGAAAAAGCCTTCCTAGGAAGGATTTATGATAAAATAAAATTCTATTATGATTTTATCAAAGTATATATGTGATTTTTTTTTGTATTGGATAAACCAAATGGTTTGTTATGTGTGAATAGGGAAGGATGTGGGGTAGCCTTTTAGAAGTGAAAGAGAGAGGACACACATGGACTTTTTAAAAATAAACAGTTACAATAGCATTTATATCATGCTTTAAGCCTCCCAAATAGGTCATTATGGACTATTATAGGGTTTAAGGTCAATATATGTCCATAAAAATTCCCTTTCACTAGTTTATAGGTCATTTTAAAAATTAATGTTTTATTTTAACCCTTAGTAAATTAGTTTTTACCAAAACAATAATATTAAAATTTTACTTCTCTTACAGTTCATAGTGGCAAAAAGTTATGTTTACCATATTATATATTGTCAAATATTCTAATTTAAAATAGGGAATCATTTTTCTCTTATTTAATTCACATAAGTGGGAAAAAATTTAAAACTATACCCACTACAGCGATAAAAAAGTTGGTTTCCAAATGGAAAATTATCATAAGAATAGAAACATTTTATATTGAAATTGATCATTAAATTTTCCCTATTTACCTAAATTAGTTAAATTTTAAGATAATTGGTAAATTTTAAATTTAAATACAATTTCAAATTTTATTAAATATTATAAATAATTTAAATGAGAAGGATGTTTTCAATAAAAATATTTATTTTTCAACAATTCATCAAAAAATGAAAACATTATGAAAAATCACAAAAATATACAATATGGTAATTTTGATGTGAAAATTTAAATAATAAATTTAAATTTAAATAATAATCTTTTTATATGTTTTAAAAAAGTAAATCTTTCATAAGTACGCAACAATCAATGGAACAGTTTTCTTTGAAAAAAAACACATTTTTTAAAAACATTCTTTTTTATTCAAATGATTCATATTTTTATTTATAATGAATATATAAACAATTAAGATGATTAATATATATATATTATTCCTAATTTACTTATTCATATTCATAAACAACAATTTAACTTCTTGGTTATAATGTCCATGTTCAAATAAAATTTTAATAGAGTATCATGTTTCCTTTAGACCCGGTGGTGCGTGCATCACAAGCTATCGAAGAGATTGAATTTATTTAGAATTAAATAAATCATATATTTTAAAGGTGCTACATATACGATGTTTCTCTTATTCCCCAGAACATGGTTTCTACGTTACGTAATTCTTTGATAAATTTCATTCCTTAGTCTTAAAAATCTCAAAAGACATAAAAACAATTTTTGTATTTCATCACCATTTAAATATTAAACACTTATAGTGCTCCCACTGACTAGATAGAAAAAATATCACTCATTAATTTATAAATGAATGTGCTATTTTCACTATTTATCTTTTATTCATAAAGTAGTTTTTTTAATCTCTATATCCTATTGGAATTTATTGATTTCATCATCCCAATTAGTTATGCCTACTATACACACACCATAGGGTATCCTTTTGGTTAAATAATCTGGAAAACTTTTGTAAGGATTCTTCTAATGAGGTGACCTTGAAAATAAATATCCCAATATAATGATCACATAAAAATGCTCTAACAAGTAAAATTAAAAATGAATTTCGTCTTGATGATTGGTGAATAAGTTTTTGTCACAGACAAAACCAATAAATGGTCTATCTTGATATATTAGTAACATATATTACCATTCATGTTATGTTTCTCATGAATAATCACTAGCATTATCAAGTCATATAATCATTAATAAAATAAAATAAATTAATTTTGATACATAGAGTCAATTAATTGAATTTATATATACTAGTAAACATTATCATAACACGACTTACTACATTATTTTAAGAATAATTATTCTTGAAGATTAAAATATATGTATCAACAACCTTTGTAAACATGAACCGCCTATTTGGATACATGTTCCTACAATGTATAAGTCTCTATAACTACTCATTCCACAATTCCTGTTGGATTACAATATTTATATAACAACCCAAATATATCAAGAGCTTAAACTAATACAATATAAGTCTTCTCCCATAATCTTTGATGTGATAGGATTCATTTATAGAACTATATTCAATCCTGAATTAGTGTTAATATATATAGTGACTATAGGGCCATTAAATCATACTCACATTAATTTCTTAATTTTCATTTATGTATAAATCCCTATTTTAACAAATGGTTTTCAAAAAAAAAACTATTTTAGTTTCCTAATAGATTGTTATAATATCATAGTTAATATGATATCTATTAGAAAGTATGCTTAACATATGGTTTGTTTTTTCCAATCTATTTTCAAAACAAGTATCATAAGGATGATTTAAAATATTCAATATATATACAAGACTCACAATTTATCATCATTTTAACACCATCAAGAAAAATATTTATATAAGGAAATTGGTGTTTGGGATAAACATACATGTATGATCAATGATAACACTGATATAATGTTTTTAAACAATCCATCTCAGAGATTCTCCAATATTTTCCATGTAGACTGATTTACTTCATTAAAAATTTCTAAAATTTCATAAATAAATACCATAATGTTTATAAGGATACCTTTAGCTTTATAATTTTTTACATGTCTATGATAAACTAACTCTATATGATTTTTGACACATCTATATTTATAAAACATTATTAATATAAAACATGGTATTCAGTTTTTTTGTATTTATAGTAACCTATCTTAATTGATACTAAAACACTTTTGTGGTCATAAATATTTCAATTACATTCTTTTCTATATTGAAAATATTTATCTTTTAAAAAATCAGAGAAATTATTTTTTTTATAATATTTATCATTCATTGAAATGGATATTAGTGATTTAGTAGATTCTAAATCATTAGTTAAGAATTTATTAACAACAAAAATATTAATAAAAAAATTAATATTACCTTTTTGTTTCATAATACAAAGTAAAATAAATATTTTATCACACTTACTTCAAAAATGAATCAATTCATTCAAGAAATGAGAAATAGTGATCTCCCCTTGGCTGACATAGGAATCACCCTTTATAAGCTCCTTTCGAGTTCACTATATTACATATCTATTCCTCTATATTTATTTTATTTAATTATGTGTATATTCTAAGAATATTTTATTTAATAAATAATTCACGAATAGAAACTTGTTGAATATACCTAAATTGGGAAATCTTCTTACTTCTTTAATTAATTAAATTTTTTTCCAGTTTCTATTATTTCAATATAAGATGTAAAGTTACCCCTATTCATTCATCTACATCAGAATATTTTTTCTCTTTTAAAGAAATCATAAAGGATATTTTTTATTTAGATTTACTATTTTACCTTTTTCTTTTTATTTAAAACTTTTCACCATTTGTAGGGATGAAACATTTTTCCACTAACCCTTATCATCTTGGGGAAGTATTGAAAAAAACCACCCTGGATATTTATCCACTATGCTTATCCAAACATGGAAAAATAAGGATAACCTTGATGGTAAGGATAATAAGATAATATTTATGGATAATATATAATCCAAGTGAAACCCAAACTTTAATAACTGATCAATTTTCCTCTAAATTTTGAAAGCATGATCTGTAGCAAGATTTGCTTCTTCCAGTTTACCATATTATTGTGCATTAACAATCTTATTTATTTATTGGATTTATTAATCATTCTCTAGATAATGGAGATTTTATATGATGTATTCATCCATGTCTTTAGGTTTTGTTATCAACTCTATGGGGAAAGTTGATAATATAATAAAATGTACATAGAAGGCATCCTTCACATATCTTTAGAAGGAAGTATTTTCACCTTTTCCCACCTTCTGTGGTGGGAGAACATGAATGTGGTATTCCAACACATAATACAAACTTTTTGATAATAATGAATCACATGAATGATTGTACCATATCTTTATATTTTTATTTGTAAGGATATACCCATAGTTAAGTAATGATTTCACTATTTCCATGATTTTTCGGTCCATTTTCTATAATAATTAAAAATATTATTAATACATTGCTTTATTAAAAATTATCTGGGAAATAAAAATAAAAATAATTTTTAATTATCTCAATATTTTATAGTCTCGAAATAACTCACAATTTTACATGGAATGTTTAGTCTCTTTAACATTATTTTATAGATGGTCCATATTTAGTTTCTTATAATACAAAAAAGGATATCAAAATTAATGTAATATATTTTGGTAAGAATTTTTTCCAACTATGGGCTTACAACTCCTTGATCAATTTAGAAAACTCTCCAATCTAGAAAATCTGACACAAACTTTCTAAAATCCTATAACAATGTTTATATTAGATAGATGGATATCTTAAGTCCACATAATGATTTAGTTAATTCAAATAACTATTTTAGTTAAGACTTACAAATAATTTGAAATTCCCTCGATAGTGGTTGAACTGATTGTTAGTATATGGGTTCATCTTAATTCAGAAAACAGAAGTCCTGAGGACATAATATTAAATTGAGATATTTTTATTTATGATACATAATATTTTTATTTCATTATCATTTATGTAATTTTTAAATATTAAGTACATTATATTTAATTAATTAATCGTTTTGGACACAACATTTACACATAATACATTTATATAATTTCATCAGTTCACATTAATTCATTTATTTATGTTATGGAGGTCTTGGATCCACACAATAAATACTCGATAATATAGAAATATATAAAAAATTAATGACCCACTCATGGGTTTATCTAACTATTGATTTATTGTGTGGGAAATAAATCAACCATTATCCTTGGTGGAAACTAATTATTCTAGTCTTAGCATGTGTTTCAACATTCCACAATTATACGTTTTTATCACATAAGTTGGAATCATTATAGTTTTTCTTAGTACCACCTCTATGTGCCTTAGGATACGACATTAATTAAAAATATTTACAACACACACATTGGTGATAAGAACCAATGTTTTATTTAATGGGGATTAAATAAAAAAACCTAGACACACAACTCCCAAAAATAATGGTGGGAATGATGACATGAAATCCAAAAAAATTATTTCCATGTTAAATAATTGAAAACCCGTGAAATAAATAAAATAAAATAATTACAACAGATACATTGGGCTTGTTAAAACTCATGAATGTTCATACACATGCAATAATTACTCTAATGTAAAACCAATTAACATTCATTTCTTAGATGTTCATTATTTTTAAGATAAAAGTGATTTCCATCATTAATTAATTAATCAATCAAATTTATTATCATTAATATTAGGGATCATTTTAATTAATTTAGAGATACCCATCAATAATGGAATTAAAGGAAAATAAAAAATAGAACCAATAATCATGGATTTATTAAAATAAATTAATTTTTCAACTAAAATTCATTAAATCCAATATTAAATTATTAGACACACGAGGTAGTCCAATCAATAAAATATATTTTTAATGTGGAAATTTTCCATTTATTGTAATTTAATTTTATAATTTAGTGAGATACTACAAAAATTATACTTATGATCAACATGAAGTGTATCTCAGTTGCTGTGTACCCATGTTACACACCTGGGGATTCGGTCTTTTACCTCATTTGGACCACACATAATTTATTATCCATCAATATTCCATGTATCAGTTTTTTCATGTGTCTGTGAAAACCACTAAATAAATCAGCGTGTTCTCTGGTTACAACAACATTATGTATGCATATTAGCTACATGGCGCGTATTACTTATACCACATGTCTTCATAACTCACCAAATGGAACAATAAGTATTTTGGATGTAGAAAATGATGAAATAAATTTCCCTTACACAACATTGAAATCACGTATACTATTAATTCTACAACCCTTAAATCTCACAATGTTTGATCATGTATAATGTATAAATCAATTTCTTGAATTATTCCTGTAACCCATGTATACAACACGGTGTGTACCCCAGCTACACATTGTGCAATTTGACATGTCATGGTCTATGTTGGACTAGTCTAAACACATCATTCAACAAATAAACCATGTGTAATTTCTTCTCATGCATCATATATCTTGTGACATGGGAATCTATAGTGCACATGGGTACATGATGTGTTCTTCATTTACACACCTCATAATCCCATGTTATTTGGCTTGATTCATTGAAACTTTCTGATTAAATCTCCAATCATTCATTATTTTTTTCTTGAAATGAAGAAATATTGAATCCTGAATAATGAAATTAAAATGAAAAAACATTTTGATTCAAATAAAATTAATAAATGATTAATATGAAATTTCAAATTCATCCACTATTGTATATATTGAACAAATAGTATAATAATTAATTATAAAATTAAAACAGGAATGCTCAAATACCACTTGTAAGTTCTTGACATAGTGGAAGAATCATTTGTGGATATTTAATTAAAATTTAATTTAATATAGAGTATAAAAAACCTTGAGATATTATCTTTCACATTAAACATATAAATATTATTTTTTATTATTGGAAGAAATGAATACCTGGTTAGAGGATATTTTTTTCGATGAATATTTTCTTGATGGTATGAAACCCCTTTTCCGGATTACCTTTGTTTTTCTTGGATGCTCTAAGTATATAATAGGTAAAGTGTTTATTCACATGTGCTAAATTGATCTCTTAGTGATGCTAATTGATTTATGGGTGTCAGTGCAGGGAATTAATGGTCTTTGGTTTCACAATTTGATCGCTCTATGATCCTTTGATCTTGAAGGAGTTAATCTAATTGTTGAGAAGTTAAGAGGAGTTGTTAGATGGGTATGTTAATTGTGTGAAACACTTATCAGTCTCAATTAACCCTATACTAAAGAAATAACCTTATACTAATAGAGATATGGTTTGGGATAAAAATATTATTTTATTATATACCATCCCTCAAATAATATGATTATCTTTAATAATCTTCATTTCCTAAAACAGTAATATTAATATTATTATTTTATAGAGTGTGTAAACTAATGTAGTGATAAATATTATATTATTATATTCTAAATAATATTTATTATTGGATGAAATCTGGGTCCACTCGATCACCTATGAATTTATTAAATATCTTGATAAATTATTTATTCATATAAATAAATATTTAATAAGAAAATAACATATAAATATTTATTAAATATTCCTTAAAAAATATATTATATCCATAATAATATGAATAAATATTTATTAAACATTAATGTAAATAAATAATTTAATTAATTAATCATTATATTATTTATTACTACATTGAGAATATTAGTGAAAAAACTAAATAAAATTATTCTTCCATCTCAAGAATAATATTAATTCTAATAATTAAATTCAAATAAAATTTAATCTAGATTAATGAAAACACATATTGTGTCACCCTTTTGGATTATGTTTTGTTGGAATTAGGAATGTATGAATACAATCTAATATTT
This sequence comes from Viscum album, assembly GCA_963277665.1. Classification (NCBI taxonomy): domain Eukaryota; kingdom Viridiplantae; phylum Streptophyta; class Magnoliopsida; order Santalales; family Viscaceae; genus Viscum; species Viscum album. The sequence goes on from OY728121.1 coordinate 1,302,367,680, forward strand.
AAATATAGAAACGATTCAATGGACCCAAGGGGAAGAACTTAATATCATAACTTCGAAAACCAAATTTGAATGCTCACTGTGTAATATTATACTTTTGACTCAATATATAATCTTGTAGGTTGCACATATGTTTCATCGACCGATAATCATGATACACATTTCTCCAAATATATAAAATAAAAAACATTACCCCATGAATAAGAAATTTAATGTGAAATTCATATTCTAAACAAAGGGCTGAGATATCAATATCAATTCAGATTGAAGGGAGAATTCATTGACTTATTAATCAATGAAGTTTCATTTATGATGAAACCAGGGTATCCAAATTAACCCTGAAATGTTATCATCTTTGTTTATGAAATACATATATTGTCACAAGTCATTATATGAATCATTAATAGTCTTAAATTCCAGGTACAGTCAAACTTGCTCATTGATTGGAATAACGTATGACACCAAAACATGTTTGATTCCTTCCGGTGAGTCTTTCCTCATAATCTATCATCTTTGATAATAACATGTGAGAACATCATGAAAATAAGTCTCATCCAATTATGTTTAATTTCACATGATTATCTATATACTATGTTCCCTATTATAGTACATTATCTGAACATAGAATTATTTTTAGGAATATTTTTTTGTAATTTGATGGTTCATCTCATAGCAGGGAACTACTATAACCTTATCATGGAAACATATACTATAGTACATTAGCACATCGTTTTTTATTGATGAATATTAAATATGTGATATGATATTAATTTTAATATTCACTCTATTGATTAATTGTGTAATCTAAGGTACAAATTAGTTTGTCCTTGGGAACCACCTCTAACTATAACATCTCATGGTTATCGTCACAGTGGGGAACTTCTATAACTAAATCATTTTGAAGGATACTATAGGAAATTATTACACTGATTTAATGTGGAAAAATGAAAATTATATAGTAATATATTTTATTAATATTCAAATTATGGAATTTATTTATAATCAAATTAAAAAAATTTGGTCTTAGGACACCAAATCAAAAATATTTCCACGTGGAATATGAATAAAATTCCTTTGAATTTGATTACTTTAGGACTCACATTATAATTGACTTTATACTAAGACAAGGATTTAGACAATGGGTCTATCATCTTTTCTTTAATGGATATACTACTTGCTAAAACCCCACCTCTCTTAGAAAAACTCATCAAGTGATGATACTTATATTGTTTTTTCTTTTTCCACTAATGTGTCTTAGGATCATTTGAAATAGATACTACTGCCGTATTATCACAATGGAGTGTTATATGATATTTAATTCTAGGTATCACTTAAGGATCTTGAGTGAAGTTGTGTGTCCAAACTACTTATTTAGTTGTCCCATAAGTCTCAATACACATAGACACTACTGTAGAATATATGATGAAAACCTATTTGTATCTCTTCCATGTCATAAAAACTCCATTCAAAATGATGAGTCATCCCATTTGTGATTAAATACCATGTTGATATATTTTAAAATAAACATATGTATATCCAATTTTTTCTATTTCATAATATCCTTCATATACCAAGAACATATCCTTAGTACAACTCAGGTACATAAGGATAGTCTTCGATTCCATCCATTGGTAGTCACTCGAGTCTATTTGATATGAAACTACTACACTTAATGTGTAATAAAAATTCCTAACAAATAGAACATTATACTTGACCAACCTAATCGCTAAAGCAGAATGAATCCATTATATTCCTTGTCTTTCCACATTTTTGTGGGGACTCTATTTCCTAGAAAGATGAATTCTATCTGACAATGGAAATAATCCCCTCTTGGATGGTTCCACATTAATCCTCTTCCAGATATTATCAATATATGTACATTGACTTAGGCTGGCCCGACACTTGGACTGATCATGATGGATCTTGATCCCAATAATATATGATTCCATTCTAAAGTCAATCATAGAGAATCATTTATTCAAACTTGCCATAACAGAATATAAGACTGGAATATTTTATCCAATAATTCATTTTTCATCAGTATATACTATAATGAAAATGAAAAATATCCCACAACAATATTTATAGACATAATGATCAAATTAATTCTTTATAAAACGAAATTTCATTATGGAATCATCAAATATAATATTCAATGAAATGGATGGATGAATTAATCTATTAATTGTTTTTTGAAATTTTCATATCTTGTAGGAATCTTATGGAGTCATAAAACCTTCAAGTTGTTTCATATAGACATATTAAAAATGGTTTCCATTAAATAAAGTTGTTTTGACATCCATTTTCTAAATATCATATCCTTGGTAGGCTACAATGGAAAGTGGATTTATTATGGACTTCAAAATTGTATCTAGTGAAAATATTTCATTGTCATCAGTGCCTTCCCATTATTTAAACACCATTTCATCTAGTCAAGCCTTATAGGTTCATAATTTCATTTAATGTATAGTTTCTTTTTTAATTACCATTTATATCCTAGTGTATTTTCATCCACAATAGGATCTTCTAAAATCAATACTTGGTTTTGGTACTTGGAATCTGTATCATACTTCAAAGATTTTATCACTTAGATACATCTATACCATTTAATAAATCTTAATAGATTAGAGGATAATATTTATCTAAGAATAGTGACACATAATCCTCATTTAATATAAAAACATATTTTTCTAGTTCTCTCACCCCTTTTCTACTCCTACGCAATACTTGGGTCTCTAAAACACCATCTTCTTCCAAGGTGCGTGTTGGATTATTTTTATGTAAAAACTCTTGTGCATCTTGCTCCTAGAATTCATAAAATAATATATCATTGTCACATTCCATTTTTGATATTTTTCTATCTAATTTAATATATAGTGTCTTCCCACTATTACCATTTTTTCTGAGGTTTTACATAGGTAATATCCTCTTATTTCCATAGGGTATCGTATAAAGGCACACCTTGTGATTTGGGTTGCAAGTTTTTTTTCCTAAAGATGACTTATAAAATTATTTGTTACACCAAATATGTAAACTATTCAGCAAGGGTTTTCATCCACTGCAAATTGCATATGGAAATCCATTTTTTGATTTAGTTGGTATTGGGTTTAGAGTGTGTTGTAGTGTTTTTAATGAGTGTATACAAAATGATGATGGAATAATGGAGTGACTCATCATTGATCTAACCATATCAAAAATAGTATAGTTCCTCCATTCACTAAAACCATTCAATTGAAGTGTATATGGTGGAGTTAGTTGATATTTGATTCCAATATCCCATATATAATTAATGAGGTCCCAATTGTGGTATTCTCCACCATAATCAGAATATAGTTTCTAAATCTTCTTACTAAGATGGTTCTCTACTAAATTCATTTACTCCTTTAATTTAAAAATGGAAAATGATTTATACCAGATTAAGTAGACATATCAATATCCAATAAGATCATTTGTAAAATATAATATGTATTAGTACCCACTATTTAATTCAACAAGAAATGTTTCACGCACATCAGTATGTACTAATTCAAGAATATATTTTTCCCTTAAAAATTTTCCACTAAATATAGATTCATAAATTTTACCTTATAAAGATTAATGAAATCCACCAAGTGGTTTTAGATAAAAAGAATAAAAATACCCTTCTTTATGAGATTAAGTAATTTTTTTCTCAAATAACCTACCCAGTGATGCCAAAGACATGTGTGGTATGAGTAATGTGATGTAGTTTTGTTATTGTTTTATATTACTTAGTTTTTTGTAGTCCAAGACAAAATAACCTTTATTTTAATTAGACTTACCTTACTTAATATTATCTTTATAAAAGTACAATAATTTATCATTGTACATTAAAATCAAAACATTTTTGTCACATATTGATATAGAAGTGATATTTATGTTAACATATGAAACCGAATAAAAATCCAACATAAACAATATCATTCTAGTTGGAAATTTGAGTTGGTATTCACTAATAGACACAACTACAAGTTTATCTATGTTGGATGATCATATATCCACCTCCCCTCAGTTAATCTTTATAAATATACTTTGATCCTCTATTTGAATACATATTTTAGCACTACAAGATATAACTAATACCTAATTTTTAGAAATAGATAAATTACACTTGATAAAAAACTCACCAAAAGCATCACCTTGATTCTTTTAATGTTTATAATTTTTTTGTGCAGTGGCCCTTCCTACCACATGTGAATAAAATAAAATCATTTTCCTTAAATTTCCTCTTGATCTTTTAGTTCTTGGAAGGTCACAAAGAAGATTTGGGACTAGAGATATCTGTTTTCAGATTCCATTTGTTAATTATAAGTATAGAATGATTTTTACACTTCATATTATTATCAACAATTCAAATATGTGTAAACATATCTCAAAGGTATTTTACAATTATTTTGATATTAAAATTGATAAAAAAAATACGTAGAAGCTCTGAGTAAGTGATTCATCAATGTGCACGGTGCCCAATTCCTCAAATATTTTATAACCAAGAGTAAATATAAACACATTATCCAATAGAATTAACTACATGTTCCCAAGATAGAGTACCCTCTATATGATTTTAAGGAAAAAGATACATCAATATCTAAAACAATTATTTTCTATATCTCTCTTAGTATAGTCCATGGAAATGCTAGAGCATAAAATAAGTGTCCCTATTTTCATGAGACATCGTAATCTTACCATACATTGATGATAACATAAATCAATGAATGATGATTGTATGATTAATATTTTTTGTGTATACAATAGACTCCTCATAATTTTTCTCTTTTTTCGGAAGATCTAGTATTGAAGATTCTAGCATGTAAGATCTCCATTTACGATGAATTAGAACCTTAAGGCGTCTAAACCACTCCCTGAAGTTACTACAAGTGAGAAGATGGTCCTTATAAAGTATAGATCGTAGGGATATTATGGGTGTAGAACTTTTCATTTTATAAAATTATAAAATATAAAAATAAAAGTTTATTTACTGATTATAAAATTATGTGAAAAATAATAATTAATTCAATTTAATCATAAAATATTTTATCAAGTCCCAATAACCCTAACCATTGAACTTGAAATGTATTGTAACTGTGAAATTTTAGTGGAAATGATTCATATTCTCCTTCACATAACCCTAATAGTGGTTCGTAGAGAATATTTAAGGTATTTAGGTAAGAAAGTATTTTTCCAACTATGGTCTTGCACTACCATGATCCGTTCAGTGGACTCCCAAATCTAGAAAGTTTGACTTTGATTTCCACAGAACATGCCTCTAAAGTAGACCAAGTCTAGGAAAGGACACTATTATTGAAGTAATATGGTTAATTCAACCCAAAACCTATATTAGAACATCCTTAAAAATGAATGTTTCCAAACAAGTGATGGTCAAACACTTAGTTCAACTAGTGTCATTGAATATAATGTAATGTAATGCTAAGTATGACTTAATATATATTTAATGGAATTTAATTAATTATGCATGAATTTTATTTTTCTTTATCCTTTACATGTATTTTTTAAAATTAAGTGTATTTTTATTAATTAATTAACCATCTTGTGTAAAATATTTTCACATAATTCATTTAGTAAAATTTAGCAGTTTCACATTAATTTTTCTATTTATGTGATCTTGATCATGAATTTATAAAATAAATAATTCATAGAGAGAAATAATTAAATAAATAAAGTACCTAATCATGAGAATATATAAAAATATGACTTATTATTTAGAAAAAATCTACCTCTGACCTAGGGGAATAACTCCTTTTTTCAGTCATGATAAGAGTTGCAGCATTCCACCTTTCTACCAGTATGTCACCTGAGATGGAATCATTATGGTTTTATCTTGAATCACCTCCACACACCATGGGATACTCAAATATTTACATGTATTTATACCTCCCATGCAGGTGAGGGGACTAATGGATTGGTTAAATGGAATTACATAAATAACCTTGGACACATAGGTCTAATTTAATAATGAAGGGAGGGATGAATCAGATGAAAAAAAATTAATTTAATAATTAATAAATTAAAACTAATGTAATAAATTAAATTAAATACATTCAAACTCACATATAGGTGTTGGTAAAGATCATTATATTTAAAATTTTCAATCAATAATAAAAATTAAATAGCTAATATTCAATTATTATTCATAAGTTATTATTAAGATAAACATGTCTCTATTAATTAATTAATTACCTTTAATCTTAATGACCATTAGATTATAGTTGTAGATACCCATAATTAATGAAATTAATGTAAAATAAATAGTTAATAAAATAATTGGAAATATATTATAATAAATTAAGTTTGGATTTAAAATTATTTAATATCATTATTTAATTTTTAAACACATCAAGTTATGATCAATAAAATTATAGTTTAATATAATAATTTTCAATTTTGATTAATCTTATTCTACCATTAATTGGGAGACTACACATATTGTAATTTTTATATACATGTTTTTTACCTATATTATAGTGTTTATATGGTATATTCTAGGGGTTTTTTGTATAAACCTCGTCATGACTACATTGCATGTACTAACCATCAACACATCATTTTTTCCTCTTTTGGTATTCCTTGGATATATTTCTAGGTCATCAATGTGTATGTTATTAGATTATAGCTTTTTTACAGGCTAGATACATGCTGTGTGGCCTAAATATTGTTTTGTTGTGCATCCATATGAAAGAAACTATGTGTTCTAAGAGGATAGACTACACCATGTGAACAATCCAGCTACATACCATGTACCCATTATGTTGTGTGTTGCCTTTTTCGCAGAAATTGTATTGACCCCTATTTCCGCAGTTTGGAATGATGAGTTTCATGTTGTGTACACCTCATATACAATATATATATATATATCATTAATGCTCCATTATCTCAATCTCACATGGTATTTCTATGTATAATGACCACACAAATTTTGAAAATTTTTCTATTAACCTGGGTATACTATATGGAATGTACATCATCTATATGGTATTTAATATGAAATTCCATGTGATAGGTATTCCCAGTCTACACATGGTCAATATTTTTTGAACCACATATAATTAACAGATTGTTGTCTCATATTTCTTGCAACACCGCTAGGTGTGGTGAACTTGGGTCCATGACATGTACTCCGACTACACATTGTGTAGTCCCTTGCTATATGGCAATATTTTTTAGCACATCCTAATGGTATCTCCATCTATTCTTCACATTTTTTCATACCATAAAAAAGATAAAACATTGAACAATCATAATTAATATGTTTTTAAGAAGTTAACTCAAATCAAATTAAATAAACAATTGTATGAAATGAAAATATGAAAAATATTTTTCAGAGACCAAAATCTTGGAAATAATTACAAATTTAAAATATGGCCACTATGATAACACATAAAGGTTTTGGGTCCTATAGAAGCACTAGTGGTGTATGGTTTAAAAAAAAATATTTTAAATAAAATGTAGTAAAACCCAAAAAGTGGATCTAACACATTAAATTTATAACTTATTTATTTATATCAAGATAATAAATTACCTCATGAAAGATCATTTTTTTAATATGATGTTGATCATATGTAAACCCTTCTCCAAATACCATAGTTTTGGTTGGAGGACTCAAGTGTAGAGTCCCTCTAGTGAAGATCTGTACATAATTTGTTAATATCTAATCAATGTCGATTGATTTACGAGTGCTAGCATAGTGAATCATACATCTTTAGTTTTTTCATGATCAATTCATGATCATTTGGTATTTAAGAGGGTTTTATATTTCTTGAGATTAATACAGTAGGAGTTTGAGAGACATAAAGAGAGAATCTTGTTGTGCATAATTATTCTCAATTATGAATTTTCAAAAACTACTACACAATTGACATGTCAATTTATTGAAAGAGTTAGGGTTTAAGTGAAAATTCAATTTAATTGATTGATATCCTCAAATTGTATAATAATAGTAATTAAACCCCATGTAGAAAATAGAAATATTATTATAGTTTTCTTATGGAAGGAGCTAACAAGTATAATTAAAAATATAATTTTACTCGTATTATAATTAATATTATTCACTGAATGTTTTCTTGGTCTGTTTAAAATCATCATCATTTATTTAATACCTAAATAAATATTTATTACAATATTAAATTTATCAAAAAATCAACATGATCGATAAAATTTAAAACAATTATTCATCAGTCTTGAGAACAATATTACTCTATTAATTAAATTAATTTAAAATATTATCGAGATCAGTGGAATAACTTTTGATGTGACCCTATAGTATTGTTTATAATTTTTATTAGGTGATATTTCATAAAGTCCAATATTAATATCTAGAAATATCTCAAGGAACCAAATTGAAAGTGACTAATTTTAGAATGATGACAACCATATATGAATTATTACTATGAAATATAATATCTTTATCTCCTAAATCATCATGCAAGTCTCACATCCATGTCATTATCTTATGTTCTCGATACATCTTTTTTTAACAATCTGAAATGAACATGTTGTTACACAATATCCATGTAATTTTAGTTGATTGTTCTATTATAATCAAAGGGATGAGATGAGAAATTTAATAATTATGGAAAGGAAAAATGCTTCCTCGAATTATCCATTAAAAGCATTTCATTAATTACACAATGAAATACTCTAATTCTCACCAACATATGTGATGATTGTTTTCATCAGTAAATCTATGTGCCAAAATCATGGCAAGCATCAAAGATAAACATAAATTCTATAGAATATTACACTCACTTGAAGATAACAATATCTGATGACACTAATACATGAAAAATTCTAAATGGTGGTTATATCCTCATAATATCCTCTCTTGGAGATCAATAAGTGTGAACTTTATGAGAATAATCATCATTAACATATAAATAATCACACCTAATTGTATATATATTGTGTCCCCTATTATAATATGTTATCCAAATAAAAAACTATTTTTAAGAATATCTTCACAGCATCCCAAGGTTCTCATTATAGTGGGGAACTTATTTAACCTTATCAATGTGACTAACACTCAAGGACATTATTACATTGTGGTAATGTAGAATAATAAACAATATGTAATAATATATTTTATTAATATTGAAATATTTGACTATATGTGTAATTAAAGTACAAATATTTGGTCCTAGGAAACCAAATCCAACACCTCCAACATGGGCTCAATATTCCACCATCTATTCCTCCACAGACATGATTCTTCTAAATAATACAAGATTTATATGGATAAAAATATCCTAATTAGAAATTAATTTTAAAAATCAATGTAATTAAATGAGAAGAATTCATTTAGAAATGAAGAATTCATATGGCCCATTCAAATTAAATGTAGTATGATATTGTATAGCTGGTTATTGGTCAACACAAAGGTAGTTTGGTTTTGAGAGAGATTTAAATAAGTGGTGGTGTGTAGTGACATAAAAATTCAATGGGTTTGGTGACATTGGGAAAGGGATACAAGGTTTGGTTTCCTTCCTCAACCTCTCTCTTCTCTCGGGGCAGCTTGTATTTGTTAAAATTGGGGATACATTTTATGTGTTCCCATGTTTTTCAGGTTTCATAAACTTTGTAAATTTTTCTTTTCATGTTCGAGTATGGTTCAATGCATGAATACTCCTTCATGATTTGAAGTTTCTACCCTCTATTTTTTTCAAGGGTAAGATTATTCCTAATAATATATGATTCGTATGGATAATCTTACACCAATTTAAAATTTATATATTAAAATATATATAATTAAATGAGAGGGACTCATTAGGAAGTGACCTATTCCTATTTCCCATTCAATTAAAAGTAATAGGGGGCTTCCTAACAAGTTTGATATCAGCACAAATGTGGTATGGATACATTTTACTTATGGTCCCTTCCCACTTCTCATAGGGAATTCATTATTAAAATAAGTGATTCATATTATGCGTTCCAATATTTTTTAGGTTTAGGTTGTTCAATATTTTTTTCTTTTCAATGCCATGCTGGGTTCGATGCATGAATCCTCTGTCACAGGCTCAATATTCGACCCTTATTTCTTATAAGGAAATGATTCTACATAATAATATATTATTTATATGGAGATTATTTTCCCAATTTATGATTCATTTTAAAAAATAAATATAATTAATTGAGTTGTATTCATTTGGATGTGAGTGACTCTCATGGTCTATTATCACGAAAATTAACAGGGCAAAGAAAAATAGGTGTGAGTTCAAGTACAAGGAGTCCTAGTTTTGGGAAATATATAAAACCATTAATATGTGTAGTGATATAAAAAAATATATTATGTTGGTGAATAGGAAAATGCATGGGGTGAGGCAGAAGATTTTATTTCCTAACATGGACTTCCCTTTCTCCTACAACATCATATCTTTTTTAAAATAAGGCGTTCCTTTTTCACATTTCCAGGGTTTTAATTTGTGGAATCCCCAAATCATTTCCTTTTCAATTTCACATTGGGTTTGATGAATTTAACCTCCATCATAGGATCATGATTCCATTGATGTTATTCTAATGATGTGATCCTTCTTGATAATAAATGATTTATATAGATACTCATATCCCAATTTAAACGTTATATAAAAAATTAAATATAATTAAATTATTATGATTCATTAGGATGTTACCATTTCACATAGACCATTAGAAAAAAAATTAGTAGTGGACTACACATCTAGTGTCGTCTCAACAAAAAGGAATCTCAGTTTTAGTAATGATTTAAAACTGTGATGGTGTGTGGTGAAATAAAAAAAAATATGTGGGTTTGGAAAATAGAGAAATTCATGGAGTGGGGGGGGATCCAGTTTCATAACTCATCCTTCCCATTTATTAAATGTTTTTTTTTTCATTTCTAAAATAAATTGTTTCTTTCATATGTTACCATGTTTTTTCGTGTTTGGGAGAACCAACAACTTTGACTTTTCAATGCCGCATTGGATTTGATGCATACCACCTCCATCACAGGCTCAATATTGCACCAATTATTCTTCAAAGGATGATATTATACCTAATAATACATAATTTATATGGATAACTATAACCTAACATAAAATTATTTTATAAAAATATATATAATTAAATGAGAAGGATTCATTAGAATGTGACAAATTACTATGTCCTGTTGACACTAAATGTAGTAGAGGACTACACAACTGCCATGATCTTAATGCAATTCTATCATCGTTTCAGGCGAGATATAAAAATGTGATGATGTGTAGTGTAATAACCAATTAAATCGGTTTGGTGATTAGATAAATGTATGGAATATGGGTGACATGGGTTAGTTTTCATACTCTTCCTTCCCCTTCTATTGTGGAATCTTATATTAGATAATTTTAGGGGTTCATTTTAAGCGTTCTAATGTTTTTCATGTTTGGGAGGCCTAACGTCATTGCATTTTCAAGGATGCATTGGATCATTGCCTGTAAACTATATCTTTCTATCTGGATTTAACCTATGTTATTCCTCAAATGTGAATATTATTTATAATACATGATCTATATGGATACCTATTTCCGTATTTATATTTCATTCAAAAAAATTAATATAATTAAATGAGAAGGATTCATTAGGATATGACAAATTCTAGTGTCCCATTGACATGAAATTTATCATTTGACTACATAGATAGTGTGAGCTTAAGGCATAGGTGTCCTTGTTTCAGGAAAGATATAAAATAATGACGGTGTTTAGAGATATAAAATAGTTTAGTGGGTTCTATGTGTAGGGAGATGCATGGGGTATGGGAGATATCATAATTTTCACTTACTTGACCTTCCTCTTCACTCATGACATCCCATATTTGTTAAAATTGTAGTTTACATTCATGAATTATCTTATTTTCATTATTGGGATCCTTGTGTCATTACTTTATCAAGGTTGTGTTGGGTTCGATGCATGAATCCTCCATCATGGGCTCAAGATTCCATACTCCATTATTCCATTTATGTTATTTTTTCATGATAATTCATGTCCTATATGAAAAGACAGCCTTGTATTAGGAACACACAGCCTTTTATCAAGAATGATAAAAAACAGTTATGGTGTGTGGTGGCATAACAATATTATTGGGTTTATTGAATAATGAAATGAATGGGGTGAGGGAGATAGGAATGGGTTTCCTTACTCAGAATTCCACTTCATTAAGGGAATCTTATATTTCTAAAAATAAAGGATTTATTTTATAGTTTTCAATGTTTTTCATGTTTAATTAACCCATTCCATTATCTTTTCATAGTTTCATTGGATTCTATACAAGAGACCTCCATCATAGGCTCAAGATTCCACCATCTATTCTTCTTAAGGTTGTTATTATTCCTCTTAATAAAAGATTTATATGGATACTCATATCCTAATTTAACAATTATAGGTAATGAAAAAAATTAATTTATTATTATTTGGATATATAAAATAAATGAACTAGTAATTATAAATTTAATGGAATTTTTAGTTTGATTTTCTATGTCTTGAAATTTACATAATACATAATTTATATGAAAACCTATATCTCAATTTTAAAACCATTAATATAGATAAATATAAATAAATGAGAAGGATTCATTAGGACATGAATTATTCTCATGTCCCATTTACAAGAAAATTATTAATGGACTATACAACTACTATGAGAACAAAATAAAGGTGGCCCAGTTTGTAGAATTACATAAAACAATGATGGTGAGGGGGTACAAAAATAATTAGGTGGATTTGGTGAATAAATAAATTTATGGGGTGGGGTATACCAGATCCATATTCCTTACACTGCATTACCCTTCTCGTTGTTCTTCCTATCTTTGTTAGAAGTTAGGGTTTATATTAGGTGTTCTTATGTTTTCCGTGTTTGGTTTGTCCAAAATTTTACCATTTTCAAGGTTGTGTTGGGTTCAATGCAAAAAAACTCCATCATGGGCTCAATATTACATCCTCTTTTACATAAAGGATATTATTCTCCAGGAAAATACATGATTTCTATCAATTCAAATATCCTAATTAATATTCATCTATAAAAAATCAATATAATTAAATTAGAAGTATTCCTTAGCAACTGACCGAATCCCATGGCCCATTGACATGAAATTATAAAGGGACTGCATAAGTGGTCTAAGGGTAATGAAAAATAATCCATTTTTTTTAAATATATAAAATATTGATGGTGTGGGATGAAATAAACAATTCACCGTTATTTTTGAATATAGAAATGCATGGGGTGGTGGAGAAAATATCAAGTTTCCTTACTCTACCATCCCTTTATCTTGGGGCATCCTATCATTGTTAAAATAAATGATTCCTTTTATTTTTCCAATGTTTTTCATCATTGGTTGGACCATCACCATTTCCTTTTCATTTCATTCTTGGTTTGGTGAATGAAACCTTTGTCACAGGCTCAATGTGCCACTCTTTGTTCTTTTTGGGATGTGATTATGCGTGATAATACATAATTTATGTGTATACCCATATCCCAATTTAGCATTATTTTATAAATTTCAATATAATAAAAAGATAATGATTAAAGGTGTTGTGATTGATTCCTTTGGGCCACTATAATAAAAATTATAAGGGTGTTACACAATTTGTGATAGCTTAATGCAACTACTGAAAAGTTATAGGAAACACATAAAAACATGATGATGTGTGGTCATATAAAAAATTATGATGGGTTAATGAATATAAAAATCCATGACGTGAGGGATACAACTATTTATTTCATTAATCTTCCTTCCCCATCCCTTGAGGGATTCTATCTCTTTCCAAAGTAAGGATTCATTTTACATGATCCCATTTTTTTATGTTTGAGAAGCCCTATTCCATTTTATTTCTAAGGTCTCATTAGGTTTGATGGATTCTTCCCCTATAATGGGAAAATCATTCCACCCTCTCTTAATCCAAGGATGGGATTATTCCAGATAATAAATTATTTATATGGATATGTATATCCTAATTCTAAAAAAATTATAAATAAATAAATTTGATTAAATGAAAAGGATTCATTAGGACGTGACCAATTCTCCTGGAATAGGAACATGAAAATTAGTAGGGGAATGCACAACTATTGTGAGATCAAGGAAAAAGTAGCTTGGTTTAATGAAAATATAAAATATTTATGGTGTGTGATGACATAAAGAACTTAGTGGGTTTGGTGAGTAAATAAATTTTTTCGGCATGGGAGATATGAGACTGTTTCCTTAATTGGACTTAACTTATCCTAGGGATTCCTATCATTATTAAAAGTAGGGATTACTTTTATGTTTTCCTATTTCTATCATGTCTGGTGGCCCAATGCATTTTCCATTTCAATTTCATGTGGGGTTTAATGCATGGAACCTCCATCACATGTTCAAAATTACAGCCTATATTCTTCCAAGGACATGATTCTTCTTAATGATACATTATTTTTATGGAAAGACATATCCAAATTTATAATTAATTGATAAATATAAATATAATGAATCGATAAAGATTCCTTAGGTTGTGGTCGATTAACATGAACCATTGTTCTTAAAAATATATAGGGATTGAGTAGATGGTGTGAAATAAATGAAAAGCTTTCCTAGTTTCAAGACATTTATAAAAAAGTTCTCGTGTGAGGTGATAAAAACAATTCAATTGTTTTAATGGACATATAAATGGATTAGGTGAGGGATACATGAGTTGGTTTCCTTAGTCAGCCTTCCTCCTCTCAAAAAGATTACTATGGTTGTTAAATGAAGGGAAACAATTTATGTGTTCCTATGCCTATTGTGTTCTGTCACCCCAGCATTGTTGGATTTTCAATGTCCCATTGGGTTGGAAGAATGCGGCCTCCATCACGTATCAATATTCCACCATATATTATTCCAAGGATTTTATTCTTCTAGATAAAAGATGATTTATGTGGATAATCATCTCATGATTTTAAATTTATTTATATAAATCAATATACATACAGAATAAGGTTTATTAGGATGTGACTAATTCCCATGGACAATTATCACCAAAAGTACGAGGGGATTATACAACTGATGTAAGATCAATGCAATTTTGTCCTAGTTTTGGGAATGAAATAAAATGGTTATAGTGTGTGGAGATAGATTTTTAAGAGTTGGTGTTTAGAAAAATTCATAAGGTGTGTCTGAGGGAAGATAGTTTCCATACTCGAGCTTCCCCTACACTCATCACATCCTACCTTTTCTTAAACTATGGATTCCTATTATGTGTTCCCATGTTTTTTCTATTTTGTAGTATTGACACTGTTTCCTTTTCCAGCCCACATTATGTTTGATGCATGAAACCTCTATCACGAGCTCATGATTCCACACTCCATTCTTCCAACCACAGGAATCTTCCTGATAATACATGATTAATATGTACTACCATATCCCAATTTATAATTCAATTATAAGAAAAATTAATAAATAAATGAGATCAATTCATTAGGACATGGTTGATCCCCCTGGACCACTGATTGAAAATGTTTTAGGGGACTTAATAACAAGTGTGAACTAAATGAAAATTTGATCTCACTTTGGGAAAGACATAAAAAATGTTGGTGTCTTAGGAAATAAAAAATTTGGAGGTTTTGTTGAATATTTAATTGAATGGTGTGTGGGGGGGGGATACATGAGAATTTTTCCTTACTTTCCCTACCCCTTCTCCCAAGGCATCCAATATTTTTAAAACAAAGTATGCCTTTTAGGATTTTCCATGTTTGTCTTGTTTTGGAAGACCATTTCCATTTAATTTTCACGGTATCATTGGGGTCGATGCATGAAACTTCCATCATAGTACCATGATTCCACCATATATTATTCTAATGATGTTATTTTACCTGATAAGAAATGAATTACGTGGATATTGAAATCCATATTAAAAATTAATTTTTAAATATCAATATAATTAAGTGACAATGATTCATTATGATGTGAACAATTTCCATGTCCTATTGACACAAAAAGTTGAATAGGACTCTACAACTGGTGTGAGGTCAACACAGAGGTGGTATGGTATCAGGAAATATACAAAAATATGATGGTCTATGGGGTAAAATAATTTATTGGGTTTGGTGAATAGGGACATGCATAGGGTGGGGGTGAAAGGAGCTAGTTTTGTTAATCATCCTTCCCCTACTCTTGAGGTTTTCCTAAAGTAATGAAGGATTCTTTTTATGAATTTCCTTGTTTATCATGATTGGGAGGCCCGAAATCATTGCCTCTTCATGGTCTTATTTTGTTCGATGCATGCAACGTCCATCACTAGTAAAGGATTCCACCCTTTATTCTTCCATGGACATGATTCTACATATTAATACATGATTTATATGGATTCTTGTATCCCAATTTAAAATTATTTTATAAAAATCAATATGATTAAATGAGATGGTTTCATTTGGAAATTATACATTTCCTATGCCCATTGACACAAAAAATTTCAAGGTACTGCACAACTGATCTCAATGCAAAGTCATCCTCGTTTGGGGAAGGATACAAAACAGTCATTGTGTATTGTTTCATAAACAAATTAGTGGTTTTGGTGAGTATATAAATTAATGGGGTGGTGGATATAGGAGTCAGTTTCCTTATTTAGCATTCCCCTTCTCCCGGGGAATCCTGTCATTGTTAAAATAAGGGAATCCATTTATGCCTTTCATGTTTTTCATGTTTGGGTGGCCTAGTGGGATTTACATTTCATGGTCACGTTAGGTTCGATGCATTTGACCCCAATCACGACAACTAGAATCCACCCATTGTTCTTACAAGGATGTTATTATTCTAGATAATTGACAATTTATATGGATAATCATATCCCAATTTAATATATATATATATATTGATATATCAATATAATTAATCGATTATGATTCATTTGAATGTGAATAATTAATATATCCCATTTAAAAAAAAGTAGAAGGGACTTCACAAATGATGCGGGCTTAATTAAAAGTCTAGATAAACTCTCAAAATATATTAAATGGGGATGGTGTGTGGTTAAATAAAAAATTGATTGGTTTTGGTGAAGTGATAAATTCATGGGGCGGGGAATAGAGGATCATTTTTCATTACACAACCTTACCCTTATATTGGGGTATCCTATCTTTGTTAAATGCATGGATACCATTTATACATTCCAATGTTTTTCATTTTTTTACAGATTGATGTTGTTATCTTATCAAGGATGAATTTGGTTTGATTCATTCAAAATTCTATCATGGGCTCAAT
Source organism: Viscum album (assembly GCA_963277665.1). Classification (NCBI taxonomy): domain Eukaryota; kingdom Viridiplantae; phylum Streptophyta; class Magnoliopsida; order Santalales; family Viscaceae; genus Viscum; species Viscum album. Next base: position 1,302,384,896 of record OY728121.1, read on the forward strand.
ATTCCACCATTTTTTCATATAGGGATGTGATTATACTTGATAATACATGATTTATGTGTATAACCATATCCCAATTTAAAATTAACTCTTAAAAATAAATATAACTAAGTGAGAAGGATTCATTAGAACGTGACAAATTCATGTGGTCCATTGACACAAAATGTAATAGGGGACTGCACATCTAGAGTGAGCTTAACATAAAGATGACATAATTATTGGAATGATATAAAACAATGATTGTTTTTGGCAACATAAACAAATCAAAGGGGTTGGTGACTAGAGATAACCATGTCATGGGGAAGACATGTTTTAGTGTCATTATTCAACCTTCCCCTTCTCCTAGAGCATCCATTCTTTGTTAAAATAAAGGATTCTATTCTCGAGTTCCTATGTTGTTCATGTTTGGGTGGCTAGACATCATTGAATTTTCAATGTCGTGATGTTTTAAATGAATTCACGCTTCATCATGGGCTCAAATTTAAAACCCTTATTCTTCCTAGGATGTGATTATAATTGATAATACATGAATTATATTGAAACCCATACGCCAATTTAAAATCCATTTATAAAAAAATAAATATAATAAAATAAGAATGATTTATTAGGACATGATAGATTCTAGTGGCCCATTGACAGGAATGGTATTTTGGGACTTCCCTGCTAGTGTGATCTCAACACAATGGAAGCCATGTTTTGCGAAAGATAAAAAATATTTATGGTGTGTGCCGATATTAAAAATTTACTAGGTTTTTTAATAGAAAAATGAATGGGGAAGGGGAGATATGATTCGGTTTCCATACTCTTCATTCCCCTTACCTAGAGTCTTCATATATTTGTTAAAAAATGTAATCCTTTTATGAGTTTATATGTCTCTCTAGTTTGGGATACCTTGTACCATTTCATTTGAGACATTTCATTGGGTTCCATGCATACAACCCCCATCACAGGGTAAAAAATATTACCTTTATTATTCCAACGACATAATTGTACATGATAATACATTATTTATATATATATATATATATATCCATATCCCAATATAAAATTAATTTATAAAAAACAATATAATTAAACAAGGATGATTTTTAGGACATAACTGATTCCCATGGATCGTTGATCGGAAATGTTGTAGGGGATTGCCTAGGAAGTTTGAGATCAATGTAATGGCGTCTGAGTTTTAGAAATGGTATAAAATAGTGATGATGTATGTTGTTATTAATAATTCAGTCGATTTAGTTGGGGGGGGGGGCACTCCCATTCAGGGGAGATTTTGCAGCGGGGGGAGTCTCCATTGTCGCCAGTAGTCTTTTATGGTTGGAAGACGATGCAGTGGACAGTTTCCGACAATGGGAGAAAGTTCAAGGAGTTGATGAAAAACCCCATACCAACCTATATTTCATTCCTATTGAAAAAGTTATTGATTCCCATGGGTGTAGAGGTGTAATATGTGGTGTAAGTTTGTGATCCCCCATCAAGTTTCATACATAGAAGAGAGAAATAAAAAGTGATGTCCAATGTTTCTCTTGTGGATGTAGGCATACTACGGAACCATATTAAAATTCTATGTTTCATCATTTTTCATCATTTTTGTGTGATTTTTTGTGCCACACACCTCCATTGCGTCCCAACAAGTGGTATCCGAGGGAGCTGGAGTGAGTGGAGTCGAAACGAATAACCGGCAGTGAGTTTTCTGGTGACCAAAAAATTGAAATTTGTCGGAAAACATTTCGGATGCCATATTTGTGAGTAGGATTATGTGATGATTCCAACGTTGTAAGCAGTGCTGAAAATGGATCTGAAACGAAGGAGATAGGCTTAGTCAATGTTTGGTCAAACCTGTGGGTGACCAGTAACCCGTACCAGAGAAGATGGTACTATTCAAGATACCGAAAAAAATTCGGGCAAGATTCCCATAGATTCTCGAGCATGCCACTTCATCGCCATGCCAGTAGGTGATTTGGACCGTTCAATTTGTTTTGGTGATTTCTTTTCCAATTAGAATCCCTTTTTGGTGATACAAGAGTCAACTCTAACTGTTTCGACTGTTCTGGATGCATCCGTACAATTAGTTTTTTCAAAATTCGTACTCTATTACCTAGTGTAAAAAAGGGTGTGACATCGATGGTGGTGATTTCTTTTTACGACAACGACAATGGACAGTGGCAGAGCACTACCAAAGTTTGAGATCAAGATGTTCTATGGTCAAAACAATTTTGTCTTATGGCAATGCATAGTGAAGGATATTTCTGTGCAGTAAGGCATGATCATATTTTTGATCAGAGAAATGCCCGAGGCAACTAGTAAAGATGATTTTGAAGAGCTCAAGATTCGGTTCGTCAACACAATTCAAATATGTTTGGAGAATGAGGCAAAATAGTCTGTGTAAGACGAAACCTCACCGAAGTTGACATAGAAGATGTTAGAGTAGTAGTATATGGGTACGTCGCTCACCAAAAAATTATTCCTGAAAAATAAATTTAACCAGTTGCCCATGGATGTGGGAATTTTTTATTGGATCAGTCCAATGAATTCAACAAGATCCCGAAACAATTATTAGGCATAGTGTTAAGGTTTGAGAGGAAGATAAATAAATTTTTCTTTTTTAATCTCGACCAATATGATTTTATGGGCTTATGACTGCATTTCTCGTGGGGAAGAAAAAATTGAAGTTAGATGAGACGATGGCATCACTTCAAGATTCAGAGGCATTCTGAAGACCCACACTGCATTCAAGTGAGAAAATCATGGTGATGCGAGATGATCAACGTGGGAGGATCGGACATCGGAAGTCATGAGGTAAAGAATGGAGGCCAAAATCCCGGGGACACGATCCTAGCGAAATGACAGGTTTTTGGTGCAAGCAAAAGGGTCACTAAAAAAGTGACTGTGGAGAGGAAAAATAGTATGTTGCTGGGAAAGGGAATATTGAAGAGAAGGATGTGAACATCACAAAATTTTCAGTAGTTGATGAAGTCTACGTGAAAATGGGAAGCTTATACTTATATGTGAGAGTGGAATTGGAAGAAGTGCAGTGTCATTAATGCAAAAGATATGGGAACATGAAGTGGTAATGTCGATTTCTAAGAAGGAAGAATGAGAGGGATCAAAATCCAAATGAATATGGATGGGTCCTGGATCTGGGAGCTCAACACAAATTTGTATTATCAAAGGTGTATTTCATACCTTTCAGTAGATACATGATTTGGTGAGACTTGGTGATGGGTCAACATGCGAGTTTCGAGGAGTCGGGATGGTGAAATTGAGGACACCCAATAGAGGAGTTCGAAAACTGGATAATGTGAAATTCATTATTAGGATGATACATAAATTTATATAATTAAGTAGGCTCAATGCGAAAGGGTCCAGGATTTCCATAGTAGGTGGAGTATTGGGGTTATCATGCAGGGATGCAGCGATGCATACTAGGAATGATTCCCAAGGGTTGTATCATTTGATTGGGACCGAATTGAGATTGAGATCAATTGAAGATGGTGGAATTGCTATGTCATCTGGCATGAATAAGAGAGTTCTATTTTTTTATGATGTTTTCAACACCTACAAGGAGACTAAAGGTGAAACTTATACCCCAAATTGGTCATGAGGGGCAGAGTTGTGGGGGGAACTCCCAATCAGGGGAGATGTTGCAGCGGGGGAGTCTCCATTATCGGCAACAGTCTTCTAGGGTTGGTAGCCGATGCGGTGGAAAACATCCGGTAGTGGTAGAATGTTCAAGGGGTCAATAAACTACCCCATACCAACCTACGTTTCATTCCTATTTAAAACGATATTAATTCCCATTGGTGTAGAGGTGTAATATGTTATGTAAGTTTGGGATCCTCTGTCGAGTTTCATACGGAGAGGAGAGAAATAAAAATTGATGCCCCATGTTTCTCCTATGGATTTAGGCATACAGCCAAACCTTGTTAAGATCAATATATTCATCCATTTTACACCGGTTTTGTGTGATTTGTGGTTTCAGGAACCTCTGTTGCGTCCCAAAACTTGTTGGGGAGCAACGAAGGTGTGTGAACACAAAATCACTCAAAAATAGAAGAAAAATATATCAACCCAAAATTTTCAACTGGCCTACATCCACGGGAGAAGGAGGACCAGTTTATTATCACCGATTCTTTTTAGAGGATCCCAAATACACACATAGAAAACAATGGGATTTGATTCCAGTTTTATAAAGAGAATAAAATTTTCAATGTCAAGGTTGGTTCATCTTCCCTTGACAAATCCTTCCACCGCTGGATACTTCAATGTTGGAAGGTGTCCACCTTGACTTCCCACCATGGTTGGTTGCCTCCCATAGCCGTTTGTGTAGGTTTCATCCTTCAATGACTTCCACCACTGATTTCTCTCACCAAAACACTCCCAAATTGGGAGTGGTCCCTAGAAATCTCCCCCTCACAACCAATTTGGGATAGAATCTTGACCTGTAGTATCCTTGCAGGTGTTGAAATATTCATTGGAATATCAAACATGCTTATTTGAACTAGATAACGTGTCACTTACACTATCTTCAATCGAGCTCGGGCTGACTATGGTCCCCATCAAATGATACAACCCTTGGGACACCTTCCCAGTAATCTATGTTGTATCCCCGTTTGAGACATCCAACACTTCACCTGCTATGGAAATCTTGTACCCTTTCGCATCAATCCTACTTAATGATACTGAGTTCCGTCTCATCCTCATAACAAATTTTACATCAGTCAATTTATGAAATACTCTATTGGGTGTCTTCAATTTCACCATCTTAACTCCTCGAACCTCACATATTGACCAACAACCAAGTCTCACCGAGTCTCCCACCTATTGAAAAGTATGAAATTTGCCTCTCGTCGTACATATGTGTGCTGAGCTTCCCGAATCCAAACCCCATTCGTCTTCCTTTGTATTTTGAGCCTTCTCATTAATTCTCTTTAGAAATCAACATTCCCTCTTCATGTGCCTATATCTTTTGTAGTAATGACATCGCACTTCCCCCCATTCCACTCTCTCATATGAGTGAAAGATTCCTGTTGTCACATAGACTTCATCATCTGCTAATAATTATGTGATGTTCGCATCCTTCTCTTCAAATTTCTCATTCCCAGCAACATATCGTTTGTGCTCTCCACAATCAATTTTATAGTGACCCTTTTTTCCACACCATAAACATGTTATTTTACTTGAATCACATCCCCTTTATTTTTTCCACCATTCTTTACCTCATAGCTTCTGATGTCTGCTCCTCCCACATTGATCATCTCGTATCACCATTATTTTCTAACCCGAATGCATTATAAGTCATCTAAACGCCTCCAAATCATGAAGCAATGAAATCACATCATCCAGCTTCAATGTTTTCTTCCCCAATAGCAATATAGTCACAATCCCATCAATTAATATTGGTAGAGATGAAAAAAGTAATGGTGCTTTTTCTTCCTCTCAAACCATCACACCGAGCCGCAATAACTACGTTTGGATCTTGTGGAATTAATTGGTATAATCAAACAAATTGTACCTATCATCCATCCAAAACAAGTTGAAATTATTCTTTAAGAACAATTTTCTGCTTAGAGACTTCACCATATACCATTACTCTCTCTTCTTCCAGGTCTCTTTCAGTGATGTCTCTTCCAACACCGAGTACTTTACCTCATTCTCCAGACATAGTCAAATTGTGTGGATGACCCGCATCTCGAGCTCTTTCCAATAATCAATATAGGTTTCCTCAGGATTTTCTCCTTTCCATGGTCTGATCATTCCCTACTACACAAAAGTATCTTTCACCGTGCTTTTCCACAAGCTGAAATTGTTTCGAACAAAAAACATCTCGATCTCAAATTTTGGTAGTGCTTTGCCACAAGCCATCTTCATTGTCGCAAAATGCTGTCACCACCATCGATGTTACACCTCTTTTTCATGACCTGATGAATTGAGAATTTTTAAAACTAACCATATGAATGCATCCGGAACCATTGAAATAGTCAGAATCGACTCCTAGATCGTTGAAATCAGACACCAATTTTCCAGGTTATCGCCAAAACAAGTTCAACGGTCCAGATTGCTTGCTGACGTGTCGATGATGGGGAATTGATGTGGTACACTGGACTAGCTGCCCGTATCTCACCAGAGTTTTCACCAGTGGAATGAACAATACAGTCTTCTCCTGCATGGGGTTACGGATCACTGACAGGTTTGACCAAACATTGATCGAGCTTATCTCCTTCGTTTTAGCTCTGTTTTCAATGCTCCTTATGCTTTTGGAATCTTCTCATCATCTGGTACACGAATCTAGCAATAGAAAAATTTTCCAACTAACATCAATTTTCCAATCATTGGAAAACACATTTTTGTTTCTCTATTTTGACTCTGATCGCTCCGAATCTCCTCTGAAATGGTATAAAATAGTGATGATGTATGGTGAGATAAATAATTTAGTGGATTTAGTGAATATAAAAATGAAAGGTTTTGGGGAGACATGATCCATTTTCCTTATATGGACTTCCCCTTTTCCTGAGAAATTCATTATTTGTTAAAATTAGTGATTCATTTTCTATGATCTGTTTCTTTTCATGTTTGGGTGGCTCGGTGGAATTTACATCTCATGCTTGCATTTAGTTTGATGCATGCTACCTTAATCATTGCCTAAAGATTCCACCCACTATTCTTCTATGGATGTGAATCTTCTAGATAATAAAATATTTATTTGTATAACCATATCCCAATTTAAAATTAATTTATAGAAATAAATATAATTAAATGAGACTAATTCATTAGGAAGTGACTGATTCCTATGGTTCATTGACCTGAAATGTATATGGGGATATCACAACTAGTGAGAGTTTGAGGAAATGGTTGTCTGGTTTTGGAAATGATATAAATAAGAGATGGTGTGTGGTGACATAAATTATTTGATGGTTTTTACATATTTAAAAATGTATGTTGTGGGGGATGGAGGAGATCATTTCCTTACTCGGTGTTCCCTTTCTCCCGAGGCATCCTTTATTTGTTAAAAGAAGGGTTTCATTTCATGAGTTCTCATGTTTTTCATGTTTGGGTGGCCCCAATCCCTTTTCTTATCAATGTTACACTAGATATGATGCATGAAATCTTTCTCATAGGTGCATCACCCTATCAATACATGATTTATATAAATACCCTTATCATAATTTGAAAATATTTTATAAAATTATGTTTAATTAAATGAGAAGGATTCATTTGGATATGACTAATTTACCTGGCCCATTGAAACAAAATGTTTACAGGGAAAACATAGTATGTGTGATCACAATGCAATGGTTACTTTGTATCATGAATGATATAAAACAGTTATGGTTTTTGTTGATATCAATATTACAATTGTTTGGTTGAATAGAGAAATGCATGAGGTGGGGGAGACAGAAGCTAGTTTTCAAACTCGACCTTCCCCTTCTCCCTTGGTGACCAATGTTTGTTGAAATCAGGTATTCATTTGATACATTCCCAAGTTTTTCATGTATTTGTGGCCCAAAATCATTTCATATTCATGGACATGTTGGGTTCGATGCATGAAACTTCCATCAAAGGATCAAGATCCCCCCTATGTTCTTCCTTGGACGTGATTCTACTGAATAATTCAATATTAATTATAATAATTATTAATAATAGTTTTAAATAGTATATTTTATATTAATGAGATTTTAAATGATTCATTTAGAATTTTTGAAAAAAAAAACTTAAATAAGATTACCGTTGTGCAAAACAATCATACATATCCAATCAAGAAAAAATCATATCTATAATTAATCTCACCCTTCAGATTCCATTTTTATAGCCCATGATTAGGATTATTGACTTCTCATTTTGTAAATGAAAAACATAAATCCAATAATATGACATTAAGATAAACAATTATCATAGCGATTAGTCAAAAGGATTTCACACCATCATCAAGAATAGTAACATAAATGTTTTTAAAGAGTTGATGAAGATCATTTTTTATAAAGAAAAATTATGTGGATGTTATAAAATTAGAAAATATAGTAATCTAATTTTAATATTCATTCATTTTATTTTTTCAATGAACGAAATATCCCAATTTTAAATGAATATGTAAATTTACTAGGGTAGTAAAATAGGTAATTGAAAATATAAATTTTTTGTAATGGTTATTTGAAATAGATGGTTATTGTCATGATTCCCAAATTTCATTGGTATGGTGCCATGACATTATCATTTTATTTTTTTAAATACTTTTTTTTGTTATTCAAAAAAATAAAAAACAATTAATTATTGAGATAAAATGTTAAAAATTATTTTCAAATCTAATAAAAATATAGCCAATTTAAATTAATCTACATTTTAAATTTTATTTTTATTTTGAAATATAAAATAATTTTATCAATAACACTAAATTTAATGGATTTTTAGTTTGATTAACTCTTACCTAAACTTTATAAAATACATGATTAATACGGATACCAATATCTGAATTTAAATAAATTTATAAAAATTAATATAACTAAATGAGGATTCACTGGGAAATGTCTGATTCCCCTATCCCATTGACATGAAAAGTAGAAGGGGATTTCATAGATGTTGTCACATCAATGAAGAGGTGGAATTTTCTAGAGAAGAAATAAACCAATGATGGTGTGTGGTGACATTAAAAAATAAGTGGGTTTAGTGAATAGAGAAAATCATGGGGTGAGGTAGACAGAAGCAAGTTTCATTACTCAGCCTTCCAATTATTCTGGGGAATCAAGTCTCTTTTAAAAGATTTTATCCCATTTACACATTCCCATGTTTTTCATATTTAGGTGGCCCAATACATTTTCCTCTTCTACGTCGTGTTGGTTTTAATGCACACACCCTCCGCCATAGGCTCAATGTGCCACCACATTTTCTTCCTTGGAAATGATCACACCTAATAATACATGATTTATATGTATAATGGTATCCTAATTCAATTTTTTTTATAAATATAAATATTATTATATGATAATAATTCATTAGGTTAATACGTATTTCAATTTCCCATTGACATGAAAAGTAGGAGTGGATTTCATGGCTGGTGTAAGCTCAATGAACAGAAAACCTTGTTTTTGGATAGATATAAAATAACTATTGTTTGTGGTGACATAAACAATTAATTATGTTTAGTGAATAAGGAAATTTATGTGGAAGGGATTATAGTAGCCAATTTCCTCACATGTCCTTCCCCTTATCCTAGGCAATACTATTATTATTTAATGATGTAATTCATTTTAAACATTATCATAATTTTTAATCTTGGGTGACACAATTATTGATCTTTTTCATGGACACATTGGGTTCAACGCATGAAACCTCCATCACTGGATCAATATTTCATCCTCTGTTCTTCTGGTGACTCTTCCTAATAATACATGATTTTTAAGAAAACCCATATCCCACATTAAATGTAATTTATAAGAAAACACTATAATTAAATGAGAAGAATCTATTTTGATGTTAGTGATTCCTCTATCCCATTCACACAAAACGTTTTATGGGAATACAAAGATAAGGTGAGCTCAACACAACAGAAACTTGGTTTCAGGAAATATAAAAAATTATTATTGTGTGTGGTTACATAAAAAATTCAATGGGTTTGGTGAATTGAGAACTGAATGGGGAGGGGATGAAAGTATCCAGTTTATTTTCTAGTCCTTCCCCTGCTCCTGGGGTGTGAGGTCTTTGTCAAAAGCGAAGATTCATTTCACTTATTCCCATTTTTTCATGTTTTGGGGGACTGAAACTCATAACTTTTTAAGGACATGTTGGGTTCAATGTATGCAACCACCAACATGGTTTCCTCTTTCCATCCTCTTTTCTTCCATGGATGTGATTATTCTAGATTATACATGATTTATATAGATATCTATAGGAAAAATTAAATTTTATTATAGATATCAATAAAATTTTATTAGAAGGATTCATGAGGATGTGACTGATTTTCGTGGTCCATTAACATTAAATGTTTTATGGGATTGCATTTATGGTGTGAGATCAAGTAAATGGTATCCTAGAATTGAGAATCATATAAAATAGTGATAGTTTGTATTGACATAAACAATTAGTAGGTTTGGTGAATAGCGAAATGAATGGGGTGGGAGAGACCTGACCTGGTCTCTTTACATGACCTTCACACTCTCTTAGGGAATATTTTCTTTTTTCTAAAAAAGGGATTCCTTTTATTCATTCCCACATTTTTCATGTATGGTCATCCATGTGTCATTTCCTTTTCAAGGGTATGTTGTGTTCGATACATGAAACCTCCATCACAGGATCAAGATTCTACTATCTATTCTTCCATGTTGTTCTAAATTATAATAAATTATTTATATGGATACATTTTTCCCAACCCAATATCCATTTTTAAAAATTAATACAATTAAATGGGAATCATTCCATATTACATTAATGATTCAATTGTCCCATGGAAATGAAAAATAGCAGGGGACTGCACAACTGGTGTGAGATGAACATAAATGTTTTATTGTTTTAGGAAAGATATAAAATAGTTATAGTGTATGGTGACATAAATAATTTAGGGGGTTTTGGGAATACATCAATTTTTTGGAAAAAATCCCTCAAGGTATCATTGAAGCATTTTTGAGGTAATTGTGTTTGTTGAAAAAGTGGGCCTCAGTGTTGTGTTTGTTGGAAAAGAAGACCATGATGATCAATTTGTTGAAAAATGGGGTTTCCATGGGGATTTTTTGAGTTCAAGGGATTTTGTCAATAATACATGATTTATTGAAAAACCTTGAAAAAGTAATGGAGGATCTGGAGGTGGTACAAAAAGAACCATGATGATCACTTTTTTGGAAAAGGTACCTGTGCACCGGTGTATTGGAGGCTTGGAAAGTTGGGTGAAATTTGTTTTTCAAGATCATAATATCAAAATATAGCAAATGAAAGAGGGATTACCATGTTTTGGTTTGAGTGCGTAAGGTGACTAGGGTGATAGAGACAAGGGCGGCTAGACTTGTGTGCCGATAGGAGACTTGTGCATCGGTGCTCTGGGTACCCAAAATGCCTATAAATAGAGGGATAACCCCCCTTATGTTTCACATATTTCAAAACTTAGTGAAAATAAGAACTCCAGTCATGCAGGTGGTTTGGGCCTACAAGTGGTGGTGTGGGCGTACAAGTATAAGGTTATTCAGATGTTGTCAACCAGTTGACAGTTTCCAGCCAATATCGGATTGGGCATAAAAGGGTGTGAGTCTCCCATTTTTGGAGTGGAAAAGGGAGTTTTTTGGAAGTGGATAGGTGACACTTAAGAACTGGGCTTGAAGAAGTGCATAAGGAATTAGAGAAGTACGCCAAGCATAGAGAAGCATGCCAGTCACTCTATGACTGCATGAAAGTTGGAATATTTCCTGGTACCTCCGGTGCAAAGTGTGATTCATCTACAGGTAAAAGTTGGATGTCAATAGAGCATCTACATACAGAGAAAGATGCATTAATTTTTGATAATGAAGAGACCTACAGGACTATAAACTGTGAGTGGATCTTCTGAAGAAGCAGTGACCTCATTTCAGTTGAGAAAGCCGCATGTTCTCAAATTATGAGTGGTTTTAAAGTAGAAGGGATAGTGAGTCCTCTTCAAACTTGTAAACAGTAGTTCACTTATAGTGGATTTGGTGCATCGACACATCGCTAGTGTGTGCTCCTTGGATGTAGCTTAGTGAGGGTGAACCAATTAAAATTTTTGTGTCCTATGCATGCTTTAAGATTCATTCATACTCAGCAATGGGATGGAGAGAGAAGTGGGTTTTTTCTAACAACCAAATAAGATCAAAAGGGGTATTTGTTTTAATTTTTCAAACCCTGATTCACCCCCCTATCAGGGTATCTTGCATAGTGAACCTAACAAGAAATGAATGTGGCTAGGTTGATAAGTGTAATTTTCCTTACTTTTCCTTTCCCTACTCTCAGGTAATTCTAAATTTGTAAAAAACAGGGTTTCCTTTTACATTTTCCCATGCATTTATTTGTTGAGAAGTCCAGGGATCTTTCCTTTTCAAGGTCATGTAGGGTTTCTTTTCTAAAACCTACATCACTAGATATAGATTCCACCCTATGTTATTCCAAGGATTTAATTATTCATAATAATAAATGATTTATATGGATACACATATTTGAATTTAAAATTCCATTCTAAAAAACAATATACATAAATGAGAAGGATTCATTCAGACAAGACTGTTTCTCCGAGACAATTGAATCAAAAAGTAGTAGGGGACTATACAGTGGGTATGCGATCAAGGAAAAGGTTACTAGGTTTTAGGCAAGTCAAAAATAGTGATGTTGTGAGGAATCATAAATAGTTCTATGGCTTTGTTAAATGTATAAATCCATTGTGAAGTGGTCACATGATCCATTTTACATACTCATAATTTCACTTATCTCAGGGAATTTATGGATTCGTAGTACACATTCCTATGTTTTTAGTGTTTGGGATTCCAATTTCATTGCCTTTTATAGGTCGTGTTGGGTTTGATGCATGCATATTCAGTAACGATCTCAATATTACACACTATTTACTTCAAAAGTTGCGATTCTTCTTGATAATAAAAAATTTATATGGATAATAATATCCAAATTTAAAATTCATTTATCAAAATCATTATATTTAACTGAGAAAATATCATTAGGACATGACCAATTCACATGCACCATTGAAACAAAAAGTATCAAGGGACTTCATCCCTAGGGTTATCTTGATGAAAATGTGGCCTTTTGAGAATGATATAATTCATAGATGATGTGTGGGGGCATAAAATATTTTGTGGTTTTGGTGAATAGAGAAATGGATAGGGCGACACAAGCCTGAGCTAGTTTCCTTACTCTACCTTCCCATTTTCATGGTGTATCATACCTTTTTTAAAATATGGAATGACATATAGATGTTCCCATGTTAGTCATGTTTTGGAGTTCTGAAATCATTCCCATTACAAGGTCATGTTGGGTTTGGTGCATAAAAACAATATCAGACACTCAATATTCCACAATTTTTTCTTCCGAGGAAATGATTTTTATTGATATTACATTATTTATATGGATAATTTTATCCAAATTTATAATTAGTTTTTAAATATTAATATAATTAATTAATAAGGATTAATTAGTAAGTGAAATATTCTCATGGACCATTGACATGAGAAGTAGTAGGGGATTGTAGAGTTGGTGTGAGTTTAATACAAAGGCATCCTGGTTTTAGGAAATATGTAAACCAGAGATAGTGTGTGGTGACATAATCAATTTAGTGGGTATGTTGAATAGATAAATTAGTGGGGTAGGGGTGACCAGAGATGGTTTTCTTACTCAGCACACACCTTTTCATAGGGAATCTTTTCATTTTTAAATTAATAGATGTCATTTATGTGTTCCTATGGACTTCATGTTTGATATGTTGGTAACCATTTCATTTTCAGGGATGTTTTGTTTTTGATGCATGCAACCTATATCATGGGAACCTGACTCCACCCTTTTTTATTATATGGATGTTAATCACCCTAATTGTACAATATACATTATATGTCACATTTATATTACTTTTTACCTGTTTATTTTATATTAATGACATTATAAATGAATAATTTAGATTTTATGAATATAAAATTATCCTTAACTAAGATTTCCATCGTGAAAAAATTGTATGATTCCAATCATGAAACATATCATGTCAAGAATGATTCTATACATACAGATTCCCTTATTACATCTCATGATAAAACATATTGGCTTATTTTTTTTCAAATGACATTGTGAACACTAAGAATAAAAATTTAAGAGAAAAAATTCATTGAATAATCAGTCGAAAAAGCTATATACCATCATTAAAAATCATAAGAATATTGATAATCTTATAGTTCTTGTATTGAAGTATGAATGATCTCTAGACCGACTCAAAAGCTGACTCCATTCCAAAAATTAGATAAAACGATTCAACCACCTTAGGACTCCAATGATCCAATATAGATTTATAGCGTGCTATGAAGATCAATCCCTATTAAACATTCACAAAAAAACCAAAACCAACCTTATTCCAAAAATTCAAAGAAGAATATGTATTTATTTTCACCATTCCCTTGGGTGGAGGGATCCATTTTCCAAGTTGTATTTTCTCACTATGAACATCATGTGAAAAGGAAACCAATCTCTAAACTGAAACCCACTTAGTTTCTCACAAGAACTAGATATGAGTTTGTAGATTCCCATAATTAAGAATTAGATTATTTCCCCACATAAAAATTACCCATGAAACAAAATAAATAAGTAAGACCATTTATAAATAAGAAATAATAATTCAATATACTAGTCTAAAAACTGAATATAATTTTCTTTATATTCCAACCAGATATACATAGCCCAAAAAAGTGATGAATTTATTATATAATAGATTCATCGTCATAATAAAAAATGGGGAAGAAAAGATCAATTGTTGTGTTCCAATTTTAAAGGAACAAACTGGTGGGATGAATACCAACTCTAACATTCCAGGTGAATAATTTTATTTTAGGAGGAATTTGTTGTTTTGAAAAATAATTCCAAGTTAGGGAGTCTAGTGGGAGGTTCATTCTCCTGGAAATCATGTACTCATGCAATATTGAATCAACACTCCTATTTATCTCATATGAAAAAAAGGTATCTAATTAAAAACAACCCTATTGTGGAATCATCAAAAAGGAATAGTGGACCCAATCATTGAACATGTAAGAGAGTTTATAAAGACATTAGTCATCCTTGAAAACATTAAAATGATAATGGACCATATAATTTTTAAGACCCCTAAGATGATGTAATTAAATTATCTTTATATATTATTAAGTTATATAATATTTAGGGTGCGTTTTAGGATTTTATGGATTGTTTTGGTGTGTTCTGAAAGTGATTTAGGGGTCCATGGTTTGAGAATGATTAAGGAGAAACTATGAAGTTTATCCAATAAACTATTCAATAGATTACGTGAGTTACTAAGAAGGCACAAAGTTGGTGAATGATTTTCCCAAACCATGCAATTGACCATGATATTTGAATATTTTTATGATAGATATGATTTAATTTTTTGACTCACTATTTTCCAAATAATAGAGAATAATTGTGAAACCACCAGGGTATTACCTAGTAGTACAAACATTATTAGCACACAGTTTATTAAAAGATGATGCCAAACCATGCCATAAGCATTAATACATCTGAAAATAAAATTTTTAATCTTTTATTTCACAAAAAATATCATTTCTCTCATGTTTTCCTAGTCTCTTGAACCTAAGGATTCATCTTGGTTTCATTGTCATCTACTCTCTATCTAGAACCCAATTTTAGTAGATCAATGTGTGTTGGATCTATGATATTAAAGGTAAAAACCTTTTCTTATCTCATTTCTCTATTCTTTATATATATTCTCATTTTCCATGGAACATAGCATTATATCTGATCTTTTATGGATAAATATAGTATGCTTGATGTGTTTTTATGAGATCTTCATTATATTTATTAAAGGAAAGGAATTGTGAACCCGAATCTAGTGGTTTCCTTATTTCATTCACCAGTTTCATCATAGGCTGTGAGTTAGGTGGTTTATCTCTATTCTTTAATTATTATTGAACTTATTGGATTTAATATTTAAATTAAACATGTATAATCTCAAAGGAAACTCATGTTGATTTTTTTGGGGAAAACCCATTCTTGGACAATTTATAAATTTTGGAATCATGAAGGTTTTTGGAAAACCATGTTAATTTATGGTTTTAAAGTATTTATTTGGTTTAATTAAATAAAATACTGATTTTTTAATGGATGAATTAAATTATTTGAATTGAATTAGTGTGAGGACTTTAAATACATAGGGGTGTATACTCATTATTTCATTGAACATGGTCATGCCATTATAGACTTGGTGCGAGGTTCCAGACCCAAGGTACCTCGAGAATGTTAACCAAGTGATTACATGGTGAATCTATGAGTAACATAACATGTGTATGGGATGGTTATCTAAAATGAATGTGTGTGTTTGTAATAGGATGTGTTTTGTTCATGCCATGTGATATTAATGGCTCAATTATTTTTTATTTTAATTTAATTTTTTATATTGGTAAAGTTCTTTGATATTCCCCTCTTTTTTAAAATATATTTTCAATCATGGGATATGTTTTTATTTTCCATGTTGATTGTGTGGGGAGATTTTGGTTGATTTCCTATTGGGAATGAACACTCACACACTTTATATGAATTTTGGTGTGTTTTTTGGCATTTTTTCTATGATAGTGGAATGGGGTAGATTTCATATGTATCCATTGGATCCTCTTGATTTATCTTTCTAGAATTATATATTTGGAGTGGGTTGTATCTTTGTATTTTGGAGAGGTTCTACCATTGTGAATGAGTAATAAATTATTTTAGTGTCATATTCTTCTGGTTTTAGTTTCCACTATTACTGTGACATTTTTATTTAATTGTTTCAATTTCAATTGAATTATATTTTTTACTTTAAACATCATATATTTTGATTTGGTTGTTTTTATTTTATGTTGATAGGTGTGGTAGTTTAAAAACTAAAATCATTACCTGATGTTTAGTAAGACATAAACATTTATTTTTAGCGTTTAGTGTATTGAGGATGTCACCTAACGTTATTGGAAACTCATCTCTATACAAAACAATGGTTATGGTTGGGATATTACCAGATTCATCACACCTGTAAAAACATGAGGGTATTTTGAGCACTTAAATTATCATCAATCCAAGGATCATCCCAAATTTTCACCGTATCTCCATTCCCAATCCACTTGAAATTTCCTGTTTTGAATAATCAATGAGACCCCTAAAGGAATATCGAATGGAAGATTGTCCGAGTAACAAAAAAAACTTCATAAAAATAGACCCAGGGAAACACATGACTCTAAAGGGTGTTTGGACACTTAATGAGGAACCATAAATTTTTATAATTCATTACATCATTGAAGATCTTAATATCTAAAAACCCTGGGCCACCACATTAACTTGTTGTAAACAACTAATTATATTCGAACCAATGAATTTTTTTCTTATAATTATTATTCCCCCATAAAAATGGATCTATTCATGAGTGAGTTTGATCAATAAGTGTTTTTGGTTTTTTAAAAGTAGACATTACATAGGTGGAAATAAATCCAACTTCATCATTAATGTATAATTCCATGCAAGACTTAGACACACTATAATAAGACCAAATTTGTATTTTCTTATCAATATTATTAATGATACAAGACAAACCTTATTTTTATAATGATGGATGATAATAGGTAAAACCAAATATTTTAGATGTTTCTTGACCATCATGATTCCACCATCGTTCAATAATTCTTCCTTTATATCCCCTAAGAATCCTTTCTTGAAGGAAATTTTAGACTTTGTAATATTAATAGACATCCCTGAGGAGGTTATATAAAACTGAATAATTCCCCTGATCTTTCAACATTCCTTCATGGTGGTTAATTAAAAAAGAACTATTTTATTATTAATTAAAAGAGGAGAATCATTTAAGCCACCAACATAAAACTTAGAACCATGACTGATATTCCTTTTAGATGCATAATAAAAAATATTTGAGAAAATATCCATGATAATAATGAAAATAAGTGGATAGAGGGATACCCTAACTAGATAACTATAACAGGGGAGAAGTAAGGTGTTGAAGAAAAATTAAACTATATCTTAAAGAAGACTTAAGAAACACAATTCATAATGATTTCAACCCACTTGGTGCAAAACCCCATTTAAAAATATACCAATCCACCCTATCATAATCCTTATAGTGATAAGGGTTTCATTGATAATAATCAATAATATTAGTGGATTTTTATATTGTAATTATAGTGATAAGGGTTTCATTGATGTCAAAAAATCTCTCATTTCAAATCCATAAATAATTTATAAGATATAACATATTAGAACCCACAATATTAAAATCATTTTTTATAAAAATAGAATGAAATCTGTCTGGATATAGATCCTTATATGGTTGTGTCTTCTTGAAAGCATTCAAAATATTTTTATGAGTGATAGATAAAATGAGATTCTCATTCATCACACAAGAAATAATTGGTGAAATAAAAGAGGAGGAATCTTGTTAAATATTTAATCCCCCTGACTGGTAAATATCCTATGATAAATTTTTTTATAAAATCGTCAATTTTATATTATTTATTCACCAACATCCCATCAAGAGCCTCTATAGAGGAAATGAAATTCTTTTGTCTCCATTAGGATGTTTTTAATGAAAAAAATAAGGTATTTTGATCAGTATAATAAATATGTTATTCCCTATATCTAATAAATTAGTGTATTTTTTTTATTTTGAATAATTATAGTAAACTCTATTTTAGGAAATGAAATTTATAAAATGGATGAATATGAAAATTTCAGGGTGTAGCAAGAATTTGGACTCTTCATGATAATGTCAACATTCTAGTCAAAATTTATTAACTTGGTGATTCTCTAGGAGTATAAACTTATCACAGTTTTACAAATACTATTAAATTTATAAATGTAAGAAGTGTTTCATGAATTCATGTTAATATACTTCAAACCCTCTTCATTCATCCACAATTCGTCAAAGAAAAAAACCATGTGCCTTATTTTATACTTTGATGAGTACTTCACCAATATAAGGACTGACCAATGATTTTAAGGAATAAGAAGAATATGAGATGTATTAAAATCATGAAAAATATTCCTCCAATCATTGGAACCCATATATCTATAATGGAATGTTGAAAATATTTCATCTTTCTGATTTCCCCTAAACCTAGTAAAAAAATTTCCAAAAAACCCAAATAAGTAATTCATTTTCCTTTTAAGGATTCTTTGAATATGAAATCATTAGATGGGGTATATCCTTTTCCATAAAAATCTTATTATGAAAGATAATTTTAGTGAAATCCACCCCCCCACACACATGCAAACTAGAACGCATATAAAATTACCTAGAACACACATAATAAGATACTAGGTCCTCCATTTTTCTCTTTGGATGGGCCTTCCATAAATGCCACAAATGTATATAAAGTGATTCTGAATTGTAAGATACCCACCTCTATGTTATTATTTTAGAGTTTATTAACAATCACTACAAAAGTTTCATTCCATATAATAAAAATACCCCAAGCAGGGCCAATTTTCTCAATAGATAAGGAGTTACCAAAAATATCCTTGAATGAAATATCAGGATAATTCTTGTTATCAAACATTGTTTGGGATAGAGAAACTATATTTGATTGTAATATAGAGAACTAATTATAGATATTTTTAATAGTATAGTGGTTTCTATTCCCCCTACAGTTCCTAGATAAGGGTTTCATGGTTGTTGGTAGGGCTGGGAACCACCAACCTCTTCCAATACAATAAATAATGTTATAGGGTCACTAATTGCTTTCAAATTTTATAAATAATTTTTATTGTAAGAACCCAATGAATCAAATAAAAACCAATTCATGTTAATATTTACAGCATTTGGTCCTCCAGTAAGTGGTTTGTTATACCCCTTTGAGTAGTTTTCATGGAAAATTATCCAATTTTATATCAGTGACCCTAAATACATAATCTCTAATTCATTATCCCCTTTATATATTTCTTATTAGTATAAAGGAAGGATGGGAAGAATAAATCCTTCATATATTAGAGACTAAGAATCATGAGAACGGTTGGATTTATCTTGTTCATTCAAGGAGATTGTGAAATTTTTAGTGAAAATATTATAATTTGTAGGACCATCTGATTATGAAATTTTTATAGGTATAGAGTTTGAATTTAGAAGGAATTTATCGAACCAGAATCCCATGGGTGGGTTTTCATTAAAATTTTCCCTATATTTAAATTTTTCTCTGTAAATTCTTTCTCAAAAACATATAACATTTTCCAATGTAAGGGGACTCTCCATTGACATGGTTTTGGATGAACTTCCTATCCATTACCTTTTCCTTGGAAAAAACAAATAATAATATATCATTCATAACTCGATGAAATGCCTCAAACCAAAGAAAAAATTTCCATTAGCATTAGGCACCATGGCTGGGTAGCTTTCTCTCAATTTAACATAACATTCCATAAAGAATGAAAATGTATTGTGCCCTCTCCTGTTCGATTTTAATCCATCGTTGAGTCTTAACTATTTTATAATTGATACATTGGGCCAATGGTTTTTCTACATCGATGGATTCCATTATCCAAGTAAAAAATCCAAAATTTATAAAATCTGAATTATAAACCTATAAAAATTTGTATATAATGTTTTTCGTCTTTTCCATCTCATAAGGGTGTTGGTTTTCCATTCAAATACCCTTTACTATATCCTAGAATCGATATCTAGAAAAATTTATTTCAGCCAATGATCCCTCTTCTGGTGCTTCAATGAGAATGACAAGTCTATTATCAAGACTCCACATATGTCCATGCAGGACTCTTGTCTTATCACTTGATAAAAAATATAAAAGGCTTGGATACCTTACAATGAATCTAAAATCACAATACTATATTTCAAATTCCAAATATTTATGAGTATTTTCCATGGCCCTATATTAATAATCTCATTCCAAATGAAAATTAAATATCATGTTTAAATGAGTATTTCTAGCACATCATAGAACAAGTTTATGTGTGATTCGTTTCGAAATATGAATAATTAAATGTATATATCCTCATTTCATCATTTTTCATCTTTGACTAATTATTTTAAATTTCTTTTAGAAAAATAATTATAAAAAAATTGTTTTTCCATTACAGAAAAATTATAAGTCAAATTAGCATGAAACTCATTTTTTTCGTCAAAAAATTAATCAAATATCATTTTCATAACTTTTCATGATATTTGATTCTCATTTACTTAGTTTTTATCATTTAATTCATCTTATGATTTTAAAAATTGTCACAATCAATAATAAAAAACAAATTTTCACATCAATTGTTTAATTTTTTTCATTGGTTTAGAATTAAATCCATTTTGAGTGACATAGTAAATATATTTTTAAGGATAGTTTTAATAATAAAAAATCAGATATTTATAATTTAATTTAACTATAAAATAGATGTCAAGTGTAATTATTTATAATATAGAGAAACATTTCACATCGGCACATCAAATCACTATCTTGATAACTGATATTTCAAATGTTTTATTTAGAGAATTAATATGAAATGTATTATTGGTTTTTTTTTAAATAATATAAAACAGTAAACAATTTTTTTGTATAAAAATAACCAAAAAATAATTATTAAAAAACACATATCAATCTCACTGTTGAATTATAATATCTTATGATATTAATATTTTTTAGAAATTATAGAATTTAATGAAATAATGATCACCAATGAAATCGTTATAATAATTATAATATGTTTTCATTAATAAATAAAATTACATTAGAATGAAATAGATAATTTCAGTTATTATACCTTTACACAGATATTTTTTTTATCAAATCATCATATTTATTAAATTTATTCATAATTTCAGAACATTTCAAAATTATATACTAATTGCTTAAATTTATATTTATTCCTCCATTTCTCTCGTTATCAATTCAGCCTACCTAAAAAAATTCAAACATTTAGGTGAATTTCCATTATGGTTTGATGTATTTGGTCAAATTTATAATCCGTGAATGAAGAATGAAAAATATTAAACAAGGAAAAGTTTGGACAAAGGATGGAAAATGATAATTTTGGTGGAAAAGTGAAAATTGCATTGTTATTTTATTGAGCACCCAACCACATCATAAATTCATTCAAATCAATATTTTTTTTTACTTTGTATGATAATACACTTTTTTGGGTTGTGTTAAGTGGGAACCATACGGGTTATACCAGAGCAAAACCCACAAAACCACCACTACGATGACAAATTCGATAAACTATAAGCAAAATTTGGATTTTAAATTTCCAAAACAACATATATAAATAATGGATAATTCTTCAAGAATAACCTTTACATATCCTAATAAATCACACCCTTAAACTATTTGATTTATAGAATTTTTATATTAGATACATAAAAACTTATTATATAGCACTGTCTATATTTCTCCCTATACACACCTCACTTGATAATCTCTTAAACATATCTTAATTTATAATCTTCTTCATAATAATATGATTGAAAAAAATATTATGTTAACTCAAAATCTTAGTAAGGGGTCGAAAAAAGAGATATCAATAAAAGATCATATATTTAAGGTCCCCACATTATACCCCCTCACTAGTGTCCAAATTGTATAATGTCACATGTATTCTAGAGGTTACTGACTGGTAGTGAGGTCCTATGGTGACACCCTAGGGAGACAATACCCTAATATCATAGAAAAGAAAACATCATAAATAAACAATCAATATACATAATAATATTTTTATTATGTAGAAAAAAAACTAAAAAAGTCACATACTATAAAAAATGTAATTTAATTATTCAATCGTATGTACCAACTAATCACCCACTAGGTTGATCACACATACAAATAACAAAATGAATCTAATAAAATAAATAAATAAAAAGAAGTTTTATACCCTCCTGAAGCCACAACTCATCCATATCCTGACTACATCCATGAAATATACATAAAAGATCTATCTTGGACCTCTTCCCTACCTAAACATATGAATATTGAGGTTTAATTGGATATCCTAGTTCCTTGGATGCCCAAACTGAGTGTGGGTACGACATAGTAGGACACCACAAATTATGACCAAAAAATTACCCATGGATTAGTGTATGCACATGTGATATGAACAAAAAAATAATAAACAAAAAAATAAAACTACTAGTACTACCATTGATCCTCAGGATCTATGGTGACACCTATGATCAGTCAAACATTCATTTTCTAGTGGTGGATTCCTATGAGCACGTGGAATAACCATGATAATGGTTATGAAAATGTCCAACCATAATATCATTATATGTACACGAAATTACATTGGGGGGAGAGTGTAATACCCCTCATATTAACATCTCAAGTATATAAAACCACTCACGAGTAATTAATTGCACTTGGATCATCTCATATGTAAATCTAAATCATATACAATTAGTCAAGGGTCACTCTATCCTACTTGGATCATCTCATATATACATCTCATCAGGGGGTAGTGTGTCCCTCATGGCCATCTCATATATATAAATAACATTAAAGGGTAGTGTATCCCTCCTATCCATCTCATCTTTTACATTCCTTAGTTATTTGAGGGGTTATATAGTGAATCTCTACTTACCATCTAATTTATAAAATAACATAATGGGTAATTGAATCCCCCTTGTAATGTTTCATTAAGGGGAATAGTGAGAACCACATATCATCTCATATAACATATTAGGTGGATGGGGGATAATGGTCATGATTTAATATCACATAACATAATAATATAGATTATACATTTTTAAAAACCCATCACACATTACCAAGGCCATACTCTTATTAAAATTACCTATAAACACAACTATATTAATACTAGGAAAAATTTTATCTATCCTCACAACAGTACCCCTTTAAGGGTTCAATTAATGATTTGGTACCCACCATGGTCCCCTAAGTCACAAAATACCCTAGAAACCATAATAATGTTCTTTTATTTAATTCTAATATGTAGGGCCAATGAAAAACACTCAAAGATAATATCATTCCACAACTTTACCATAATCATATTATGGCCTCACAAACATCATATAAATAGCTACTCCAATGTCACACTACAGAGATGGAAAAATTATAATCTCACTTATCAAGTAATAGGTCTATCCTCTCTTGACCAACTAACACATAATACTACCCAAGGGATTCTAGACCCTATGATCAAATATTAAAGAAAATAGAACACTCCACCCCTGCTCAAATCGACATTCCCAAAGGATATAAGGCATATCAAGATTCCTTCTGGTCTTTCCCTAGGATAATCTTATTCAATTACCACTCTATCTTACCCATAAGAGTATAAATGTACCTATCTCATGTTACGATATATTACTTCATTTATTTTATACCCTTATATGGTTCATAAATCAAATTGTATTTTTTATGGTTATTTACTCAACCATTGGTGGATGTTGCAACAACTAGTTCTCAGGGGTCCATATTGGCCCAATTCTAATGCATTTATTTCTTAAGAATTTAAATGGGGTGTTTAATTTTAAATATATATAATCACACAAAAGTGTCAATATTTCACATCACATGCCATATAAATAAACAAATATAATTAAGAAGATGTTTAAGTGACCACCGAACCAATTCCAAAGGTTATTAAATTAATGTATGCTTATCCACCCTCTTTAATGATCTTCCAAGCATGTATGGACACCATCCACCCACAAGAGTCCATAAATACACCAATCCACCATCAAAATGAATTATAAAACAACTATAATTTATCAGTACATTATTATAATATTAATTACAATGTTAATATTTGGGTAATAGTTAATAATAACTCACCAATATATTTTCCAAGTTAAAATCCATGAGAAAAGGGGTGTAAAGCACCATCAACATCAATCTGGACCTTAAATATATAAATTATCATATTTATTATATCATTTAATCATTTAATCATTTAATCACACCTTAAAATCCATAAATCCCTAAATAATTTAGAGAATCAACATACCTCTTTGAATTCACCCAAAACCTAGTGTTTCCATACAGTTAGGATATCCTTTAGGTTGTCCAAGAAAATTCCATTTGATATTGAGATGATTATACTATGCTTTGGTGGAATTATCCCGCAATCCATTTCTAGGTAGAAAAATCACGAGGGACAAATATGGGATGAAACCAAGAAAATTCCATACATTTGTTAGTTTTACCTCAGGAAATCTCTTAGATCAAATGAAACTTAAATCTATTATGAAATATAGGATAAACCATCTTGTAATTTGAGGAAATCATAAGGGCTGTGGGAGTGGGAGTGACACTAATATATAGAAGAAAGAACCCCACACATGATTTTAAAACACTTAAAATTCATTTTTTACTTAACTTAATCTATTTTTCTCAATAAATCCCCATGGATGAAAGGTTTAGATAACTATAAATATGGGTTCTCTTAAAAAACTCCATATTAAATATATATTGGAAATGGGTAATATTTTTTAGTGAATGTCTGCTTTCCCATGGAGTGAAAGAAAGAAGTAATATAAATTAAATAATTATGGGTTTTCCATTAATAAATACCTCTTACGGAATTTAATTTTTTGTTATTTAATGTTTCTATTCTCTACATAATTATTTTACCTTGGATAAATATACATTCATAACATATTTCCAATACATATGTTTGTTCTTTTGTGTAAAAACCATTATTCAACTTTTTTAACTCATTTTTAACATATTCATTCAGTATGTAATATATTTAAAATTCATACATATAATGAATTGACCCAAATAACCTATTTTGGGATGAGGTTCCACATGACATAATTTATGCATCCTCGTATGTAAGTGGATGTCGACTAGTGTAGAGGACCTAATTGGATACATGGGGAGAGTAATCCCATAGTTACAAATATCCAACAATCATAAATACAAAAAAAATATAATGTAATTGTCCCATCAATACCGACTTCAATATTGTTGATAGAAACATGAAACAATATCCATGCTATAACCAATTGAATACAAGTGTACTTACAAGTCAATATTATAGACACATGTGGTGGATCAATGTACCAAAATAAACAAAGAAAAAATGAGGCATGATAAAAAAAGATCATAGAGTCTATCCCACCATCACTTTGGTCCACATCGCTTCTCCATCTCGACTTCCCAACATAGGGCCCTTTCCCTTCGTCGGATCGAAGACTGTATAATAAGCACACATATAGATTTTTGAATATAGGGTGTGAAAATAAAACCCATTAGGACACCCCCAATGTTTCCTAATAATAAGTGTATTATGGGTATTTAAAGCTATATATAATGACATGAAATGAAAATTAAGTGATCATACAACCAATTGAGTCATAGTGCACTAGTCGGGCTGCCAAAACCTTGATCCTACCTACTTTAAAACAATATTAAATGATATTTCATATCGATAATGTTACATAATCTGAACAAGGTTTCAAAATCCATTGGTCGACTCAACTATATAATTGATGGATAAAAACAATAATATCATAACTAGGTTACACATATCATCCCTTAACTCAACCATCTTATGATGGATCACCATAATATAAACAATTCCAAATCAGTGTTAATTCCATGACTCAAAAATACCATTGATGGATAATCTTCCTATAATCAGTATAAATAATATGAAAACCCACAAATCATAGTTCTCATAGGGATATCTACACACCCAAAATCTAATAAGATCACACAATAATGTTATTATATTGATACACATGTGCCCACATACTAATAAAATTGCAAAACATGGTTCTCAGAAGTCTAAAAATGAACCCACATGGAAATCAAACATATATCTTAATATAAATGGTGTCACATGATAAGGAATTATACCTCTAGATCAACATTTCCCAATTGTTATAAACCACCACCCGTGTTGATCCAAACACCCCAAATCCCTAGAATCAAGCTCATACTCATCACATGAGGATTCTATAATGAAGAACCCAAAATAAGGAAACATCATGGGTTAATATTTAAGGTTCTGGATGTAGTGAAATCACCTTTGGTTGGTGTAAATTGAAATTTATTTTAATTTACATGTTTTCTAAACTCTGATAAGAGATCAATAACATTAAATATATAATTAATTAATATAGATCGAGAAGAAATGATAAACTCTTATTAGTATCCTTTACTAAATGAAATTATTTATTTTAGGAAAAACCTTTTGGATTAACTTTTTTATGCTATAAGGATTCATGTATTGAATCCCCATAGAGGTGATCCACACATGGTTCATTGCACTCCAAGAAACACTAATTGATTTCCTTATTCTAGAGTGGAGAATTAAATGTATTTGGTTATTCATCTTTATCACCCCAGGACCCTTCAAGCTTGAATGAGTTCTTCTCATTCTTGGGTGGATAAGAGGAGGATGTTTAGGGAGGGATAGAGAGGGAGAAGTATGTTGTGTGCAATGATTCTCTATATTCAATTTTTGATTAACCCTATATAGTAGACATAACCATATATTTCTCGATCTTGAGAATTAGTTAAAATATTATTTAATTGGGTTATGTCCCTTAAATAATATTATAATCTTTAATAAACACCATGAAATATAATAATATTATTATTATTATTTTACAATGTTTGATAACTCATATAATGATAATTATTATTTTATGGGATTATAAATTAATATTTATTACCAGACATGGTCTTTCTCCCCTCAAACTTCTCATTATTTCTTAAATAACTGAATTAATATTTTATTCACATAAATTAATATTTTATTCAAAAACTAGTGAAAAAATATTGATTAAATATTCAATATATGAAATAAATATTTTATCCACAATCCAATTAGTAAATATTTATTTAATATTCATATAATTAACTAAATTATTTATTTACTAAAGTAAGAAGTATTTAATAACTTATAAATTTTATAGAAAAATAAAACATGAATATAATTATTATAGATTCATGAGAATAATATTTATTATAGTTTTGAAATTACACTATATTTTAATCGATATCAATCGGAAAACATAGTCTGTGAAAGACTATGATTATTTGTTGTTGGAATTAGATAGGTATTTCTATTGTTGAAGAATATTTTGTAGAAATGGGTAAATGAATCCAAGTTATAGAACATAATGTCTCAACACTAATAACCACATGTAAGTTCTATCTATGCAATATATTCTATTTTTTAATTATATGTTCAACATGGTTTCACATCACTGTCATCAAGCTATACGTTTGATATGTGTTTCATTGATTATTTGAAATAAATGTTGTTACATCATGCCCATGGTATTTAATTTGACAATTATATTTTAATCAAATAGATGAGATATCAATATCAATAAATATAAAATGGGAGAATCCTTCATCCACATGTCAATTAAAAACATGTCATTCATGATGCACCACACACACCATACATGCCTCCAACATATGGATTGACACTTTGTGTCAGCATATCTAATTGTGTGTCATGACATGAATTAATAATAACATTAAAGTCAAAGGACCATTATACATTCTCAGAGATATTAATATCTGATGAAACAAAAACATTCATAATTTCTACTGGTGGGTTAGTAATCATAATATCCCTTAATAGAGAATACAAAGAACAAAATTTATAAGAAAAAGCACCATCTACTTACATGTACTCACATTAGATAGTCTATGTACTATGATCCCTAGCATAATCTGTTTTTTGTGTCCATGGATATTATTTTAGGAATATCATCATAACATTATAAGTTTCCCATCATAGTAGGTAACTGTTATTATCTTTTTAATGTGATAAACACTCTTGGTCATTATCACATCAAGTTTTTACATAAGATCAATCACTATGATATAATATATATAAATTAATATGCTCAACTATTAATATAAAAGTAATATTAAATACAAAATTAGTTGGTTAAAAGGAGCCAACACCAATAAACTCCCACTATCACTAGATAAAAAAGTTAATGACTTTTTAGTTCTCACATATAGAAACATGATTACACTGAGTATGTATATATCTTCTTTTCCTATCTTGTTTCGGTGGAAAGGGTTGGAAAATGATACATTTCATTGTGGAAAATCTATTTAACACAACATTATTGTCTCAAAAAAAATGCAAGTATTGATATAATTGAGTATCCACCTATTTTTCCCATGTAAAAGTCATTGAATCACACTATTTAGTAATTGATTTTCATTATAATGATAAAACATGTTATTTTGGTATAACCAAAAATTAGAAAATGAAATTTATAAAACACTTCTTATGTTTCATTAGAATCCACAACAAACTTGAATTTTATAGATATAGTTACCTATGGATGTAATTTTTTTTAATGAATATTACCTTATAATATTTTATGATATTAGATAAAATTAAACCAAGTGTAAAAAAGTGTCCAATTACCTTGATTACGAGTATTCTCACTTCTGTAGACACCAAGAACTCTTCAAGTTATACTTTTCCAAGTACTCTTCGATTGTTCTAACTATAAGTCTGTGAAATTATACTCGATATATTTGATATTTAGCAATTATTACATAAGAATTGGTAATATAAAACACTAGTTCATGTTATGGAACATGATATGAATTCCTAGAGCTTATGTTAGTGAAATTCTTTTATTCTCTTTAATCTCTTCATATTCTCATGCATGTTCTACTAGATGGATTATATGTCAACATCAATTCCGCATTTATTTTTTTTAACATGTATTTTTTAATAAAATGACAATTTTTTTACTACTAATACATGTTGAAAACTCATAGATCCATTTATTGTATCTTGTTCACCATAATATGGTTTCAACATTAAGTTAGTCTTGGAGAGATTTAATTCCTTAGTCTTAACAATCTAGTAAGACAGAATAGTTGTTTTCATATATTATCAATGTACTTATCTTAAAATACAATAGCTCTCCCTATAACTAGTAAGATATTCATGTCACTCATTCATATCAAAATTAATATTATATAATCACTATGCATTATTTTTTTATAAATTATTTTAAGTAATATTTATATCTAATTGGAATTTATTGATGTCAGCTACCCATTTAGTTATTATTCATATAAAAATACTATAAGGAACATAATTACATCATTTCATATAGAAATCATCCATAAAGATTTCTTAAAATGATATAGCCATGAAAATCAATAGCCCATTTTAATGATGATAGATATAAACATTGATAAGTAGAATCAATAACTATTTTGGTGTTGATGTGTGGTGAATATTTTTTCATGGATTAAAAAATCAATAATCAATCATTTTATATGGGTACCTTCTTGTACCATAAATGTTAAATATATATTGAATACTCACTAGTAGTATCAAGTCTTAGATATATTCAATATAATGAATCCCTGATTTCTGATACATGGAATCCATTAAATGAATTTACACAAACTTGTTAACAGTATCATAATAACATTTACTACTTATTTAGAATAATATTTACTATGAATTAATAATATATGTATCACCCACCATGGTAAACATAATACACATATTTGGTTATGAATTCCTACAAAATATGTGTCACTGGAACCACTCCTCCCACAAAGCATAGTGGAGTCCATTAATCCTATTCCAACACATTTACATCCATGTCATTAACCCATAGAAGTTAAGTCTTATTCTCCTATAAGTACCCATCATTAAACATTACATAATCATCATATATTTCAATAATTTGAATTTATTTCACATTGAATATCTTTTCAATTTTACAGTTTTATGGGATTAGGTAATAAATCATACATACAAAGTAAAATATTACAAAGTAGTCACTTCTACTCACTATTCATTTTTTTTACAAAAAAACAACTGTTAAAATGAAACATGGTTTATTTTCTTGTTTAATCATCATGACATTTCTTTGATCCCATCCTTGAATCTATTCTCCCTTAAATCCCATGAAAAAATATTTTGAAACTTGGAATGAGCTTGAAAAGCTTAGTAAGGGATATAAAAATAAGTAAAATTGTTAGTCATTAAAAGAACATGTAAACCATGAATACTTTATCACAAATTAATACTTTTACTCTTAATGAAGTAGAAAATACATTTTTTTTGTATTATAATCTCATTAGTTAAATTATTTTAATCAAAATATTACCACAAATTCCATATAAATAAAATATAAGATATAAAGTATATTGGGGACATAATCATACACAAATGTAATAACCATGTGGTCGACTTCTATACATATCACTCTTACATATGAAATATCCATACAGCCAAATTCTAAACCCAATGCATTACATGTTATAACTTAACCACCAATCCTTGGTTTATTATGGAACCACCCATATTTTTTTTATAAAAAATCATCCGTATTGGGTTTATCACATAACCTCCCATAAAATGTCTAAGTACCATTGTATAATCAAAACATATAAAAAAATGCAATTATCATCATTTTAATCATAAAAATGTGTTTCAATCACTAGAAATAATTTCCAAATATTGAAATATTAAATCCATTTTCAATACCATTCTCAATACCAAAATACAAAAAAATGTAACAACATATTTCTCTTTTCATTTTAGAAAAATTAATTCTTATATAGTAATAAAAATATCAGATAATAGTTATGGTTGTAGAGAAGTCATTATCGCCACATATATTAATCAAATTCCATTGTAATTTTATAAATAAAATAAAATTATTAATATAAAAATATTTCATTTAAAAATATTTTAATGAAATTAAAATTCAAAGGGGTTTATTATAGACTTTAAAAATGAATATGGTGTATAACATCAAAATATGCCTCATTAAAAGAAGATTGAGATAATGTCCCTTACTAGGATCCCATTATGAAAACATTTGAGAGATATTAAAAAGATCAAATTTTAAAAAATGAATTTTCATATAAATAAATTCGTAACAATCATTATGAATATGTGCAAATAAAATAGAATTATTTTTAAGAATAAATCCTGAAAACGATAAAATGAGGTTTTGAGTAAAATATTATCTTACCACTTGAGAAACACGTGTATAAAATATATTAAAGAATATCATTAAACAAAACATAAAATATCATGAGAATAAGGATATTCAAGATATAATATGTCATTTTTTCAGAATATACACCATATATAAGTGAAATGGTGCATAATAACGAATTAGTCTCAATGGAATGTAAATTGAGATGCAATCCCTTACCTTGAGTGTAACTAGTCACATAAAATCTTTATATTCATGAATAATAATCAAATTTTAATTTATACTTTAATGAGAAACTTTTTATTGTTTTCTATTCCCCTTATATAACTTATTATGATTTTATAACAAGTACTTAATTATTTATGATCATCTCAGATGTTTTGTCGATATTTGGTACTTGGTTTGAAAATGGACATGGAATGATGTCAATAGTCCATGTGGTCATAAGTACATCATCTCTAGAATAGTATTCCTGAAATAATGATCACTTTTATAAATAAATTATTCATTTAAATCAAACCATTAACTAGGTTTATAAAAAATGAAAAATGTTATAATCATGGAGATGGTAGGTCGTACGTACGAATGAGTAACATTTCAATTTTTCATTGATCATTACGAAAATAAGGTAATTATTATTTTATCTTTATAGAATGATCATAGAATTATTAAAATCATATTAATATTTTAAATATACATACATAAATCATACATGTTATGTGGTGAATAAAAACGAATCACATCGCTTTATGGAGGGGATATTTCACACATACTCACGAACGATGTAATCAATTTTATGTGCAAATAAAGTAAGAATGTAATTTATATAATATTCTATAACAATGATAAATATTTTATTATTATCATATATAAACATGCATTCTTTAACACCCCAAGCTTCTATGGTATGCTTCTTTTAAAATAATTTAAATAGCTTGCACTGCACGCAACCCCGAGTTCGAGCGCACCATGACCTATAAAACCAGCTATCTAAAAAAAAGTTATGAATAGTATTAATGAAAATTTGAAACTTATAAGTTATATTTTTTTAATTAGAATTAATTTTTCAATTCTGTACAGAAAAATTATCTTAGGGAGAAATTGTGGCAATTTATTCAAAAGTGTCAGTATTTGGTGAATAGGGAAAATTACTACATTGATGTTAAAACCTGCATATTTCATTTAAATAATTGTTTTAATTTAAATAGATTGAAATTAAAAAGAGATAAATAATAAATATATTAATCCAATATAGTTCATCGGAATTGTTTTATAATAGAATTAGATATAAAAATTTATTTAACTTTTTTATGTCACTTATACCTTCCTTCTAACCACATCAGCAGGTTAGCATTAAACATAATTTTACCGCTTTAGTGAATTTAATTTGGAAATATTTACATAAATAGTTGTAATAAATATGAAAAATTTGGTCTAATAAGATAAAAATAATTTTTAGCGAATAGTTTCTTTTGGATTTTATTTATTACGGTTAAAGGTAAATATGGTAATTAAAGGTAAATATAATATTATAATACTGCAATATTTCATTAAAACAAGTCTAAATTTCTTTGGATAAGTTTCTTTCAAACAAAATATACTTTCGGTCAAAAATATGATTATTTTTAGCCACTTGTGTAGGATTATGACATTTATTAGATTTTATTTAAAGAAGAGCTAAAAATGTCATATACATATTTTAATAACTATATCGTTTTTAATAAGAGGTTATATAAGTGATACCATCAAATATAAATAGTACTTATAAATCTAAAATTATTATCTATATAATGGTAATTTTTTTTACAATTTTATGAAAAAATTAATTAAATTATTAAAGGAAGAATCAATTAAATGATATTAAAAATAATAAAATAAATATAATTTTAGTTAATTAATGGCATCCAAAAATTTAATAGATAACATAGACATGTTAGTGACATATTTTATATATTTGTATGAATTAATCATATTGTTTTCTTATTATTAAAAATGAAAATATTGAATAGTAACAGAATTGGCATATATGAAACTATAAAATAAATAATATTTAATTAAATGTTATAAAAATAATAAAAATCACAAGTTCATACAAATGACTATTATAATGTTAAAAAATTCTTAAATTATCCAATTGGTATTTTTTGGTATTTTACAGTACATATATTAACCATGTATTATAGATGGACATGTAAACACGATAAGAGTTAAACTATTTAACCAAGGGTTAAATCCAAAATATAAGGTTAATTTTGTGACATAAATATGAAAAAAAAATCAATGGATGAGATTATTTCGGCCTATACTTATCTAATCCTCTAAATAACTCACTTTGGATCTATTTTAAATTGAAAATAATTTTATAAGAATTTAATAATTTTGGATTTTCAAAAAGTTCTCCTCTCCTCTCTTACAAAAGAGAACTTTTGTTTTTCTTTTATTAACACCTATAAATCCCTTTAACATAGTCAAAACCTAATCAATTATCCTCCCAAAATCCCTAATTTCATTCAAGAGGTCATAATTTGGGTATAAATCCACTATATGGAGACCTTTTGTGCAAATCGAAAGGAGATGCTCAAAGAAGAGGTAATTGTTTTACAAATTCAATTCAATTTATTTTCTTCTTCTAATCCCTCGTCCAATATTTCTTCCTTACTAAATTAATAAATCTGGTATCATCTACATGATGATATGTTATTTTGATTATGGGAAAAAATATTTATCCTTTTATCCATCCTTCAAATAACAATATCACTATATGTGGGTATGTACGGTTTACCATCTCCACACCGTGGTGTAAACTTTTATTCAACACAACTTTATTTGGATGGGCATAATGATGCGAATAATTTATATAAATAGTGAATATAAAATTATAATGATTAATTATAATTAATATAACATCCAATTCCATACCATTTAATCATAAATGGAATGATACCGTTACTCTTGCATACGTATGACCAACCATATCCACGATGCGGTAAGATTAATTCTCCATGATGACCATTAAAGATTGAATATAAAACTTATGTGATGATTAAAAATATTTATTATGAAATTTATATAATTTTGGATGCCAATAAAAAACATCCTACGCATAACAAGCATGACTTCCGCAACAAAACATGCATAGGAAAACGAAGCAATTAACACTCGAAACAATGGTAATATAGACATATTAATAAAAAATGTTTAATAGGATCATATATGATATAATAAATATGGATATGAATTTTTTATAATTTAATATCATGTTTTAACCATTATACATGAGTTTAATACACCCTCGACTAAATGAATGCATATGGTAAGGGTTAATTTCACAACAATATTATTATTATCTAAGGATGTTTATATATAAGTATCTACTTGGACATCATTATCATCCATTTCCATGTTTCTTAAAATGTATTTCAAAATATTATAAAAATCTTGAATAGAAATTTTTAACCATGTTTTACATTTTTATAATTTTTTTTGAAAGGAATAATTTCTTCATTTTCCAAACTAGGTAGTTTATGACCTTTTTGAAAAATTAAGGAAATAATGTTTTTTAACTTATAAAGTGAAAGCGGCTATTTTCCACCATTGTTATTCCTTAACATTTTTATGTTTTCCTTAGAGTATTACAACGTTATTTTCAAAATAAATCTTTTCTTTTTTAATTGTGTTTCTTCTAAATGATTTCCAAGTAAAAAAGGGGTATTTCTATCAAAGTGTTTTAATCAATTTATTAGATTATTTTCATCTATGTCAACATTTTTTATTAGATTTTATGATTAATTGAGGATGATTTTTATGAAAGAATATTCCATATTATATTTAAGGGTTTATGATATATTTGACTATGGATATGCTATTTTGATACCATTCATGGTTTATGGTTAAATAATTAACATTTTTAGGCTAGTTTTTATATAATTCTTAATGTTATGTTTTAACCCTTTCATAAGAGGAATGAATTTTCATGACCCATCCCTCGAGTCCCATGTTGTGACTACCCCATTCTCGCATCCTATAGGCTAAGGGCTAGAGACTAGGGCCGAGTAGGAATTTCCCCAAAAGGGGAGGCATTTTCTTATAAACCAACACACAAAAAACCATTCCCAAACTAAAGTAATAAAACATAAAGAATTGAGTAAACATATGTGAAACCCACTAATACAACCACTTAGAGTAACAATATAAACTGAAAAGTAAATGGGCCAGAATACAAGACTAAATGAAATAGAAAAAGTACAAGCTCATGGGTCTCGTCTGTAGAAAACCTTACCTAAATGGTAGGTACTATAAGTTGTATGAATGTCACTGAAGCGTACCATGTCCGTTGGGTAACCCTGAAGCACCCCCTATATTTATCCCTCCAAGGACCCCGTCAAAGGTGTCGATCATATACACAATACACAACATGTGTGGGCGAAGCTCATGTAGGGGTGAGTAAAAAAATACTCTGTAGAACCCGAAACCATAATTTAATAACAAAAAGTAAACCAGAAGGAGTCACAAAAAGATTACTATAAAGAATAGGAGTAATAAATACACCAAGTAGGCTACCAAAGAGGCACATGAATTGTTTCCTCAAATTGTTACAGTTAAGAGACTCACTAGATTCATCTCACACCAAGTATAGGTCTATGAAATGTAAACAGGTTTATTTGTCACCACCCATCTCTTGGGGCCCAAGCCATGACTACCCCATGCCCGACTTCCACAGGCCAGGGGCTGGCGACTAGCACCAGAAAGGCATATCCCTATAACAGGAAGGCATTGCCTTTAAACCTGTACAAACACACAACCCCAAAACACAACACGAACAAACTACAAGTAAACTGTTGTAGTAAAAAGTTTATTGAATGTAATGGGGCCAGAATACAAGCCCAACTAAAAACTACAAGTACAAATGAAAAGAGAAAACATGTCATGGATCATCACTGAGGATCCTACCTGAAGGGTAGGTATAGCTCCTGATCAGTAGTCACTATGGCACGTCACGTCAAATGGTCCACCTCTGAGCAACGTCTAGTACTGGCTCCCCGAGCCTCGATCAATGATGTTCGTCTTCAGCACAATACACAACAAGTTGTGGGCATAGCCCATGTAGGGGTTAGTATATCAATACTCAGTATAGACCCCCAAGACCCCTGAAGGTATCCTAGATTTCAACAAAGGAAAAACCACAAATCAAGACCTCAATCACAAAGCGCAAATAAGTCATAAACTCTACCTAGGTATATTCCCATACATATACATAAGTTATCAAAAGATACCCATCACATTCACGAGGAATCATAGGGTTCCATGTTTTAAGCCATTTTCACAACTGTTCGACGAAGGCAGAATACCACCATGGTAACACCACAAAGGTAACACCATGAAGGTGAGAGTACCCCATTGTTAACACCATGAAGGTAACACCACGAAGCTTAGAGTACCACCAAGGTAGCACCATGAAGGTAACACTACAAAGGTATGATTACCACAATGGTAGCACCATGAAGGTAACACCATGAAGGTAACACCACGAAGATAAAATTACCAAAAATTTAAAGACTCTGATCACAATAGGGATAACATAATTATAGAAGTACATATTATTAGACATATCGATGAATCATATTATTCTGTCGAGAGCCTCTCTTGCTAACCCACAGAAGATTGATAAATGCACTAACCCACACAGGATCGCTAAGAGCTGTCCCACACTCTATCTGAACCACACAGAATTGGTAGATGATGACCCACACGTGATCGTTAGGCATTAACCCACACATGATCGATAAATGCAGACCGACATAGGATCGTTGTTATTTCTTCATGTTACAGCCATCCATGAGATTCTCGCACTAAGCACGCTCGATTATGGGAGGATTTGATCCTAAAACCATCGGTCATACCCCAACAACCATGATGTTCCACGAGGAAGTATCCCAAAGGACTTTCATGTCTTAAGGGTTCCAAGCCGATAGACGGTGTGCCAATCGGATGCCCGATATGTGACTTATAATTGTTTTAGTACCGATGGCCTGGTTGGATTCAGGTTCAATCCAACCCTGTCATACTCCAACTTTATACAAATCTTATGTATCGTATTCCAAAAGGAATTTCTCTCTCCAAGGATCTCAGTTCTATAGATGGTTCGTCAAATGGATGTGTGGATAACAACTTATGGCTCTTTAAGAGAAACTGGGCCTGGTTGGGTCTGGGTTCGGTCCAACCTGGACGGACTGACCCAAACAGACATAGTCTGGGACTGGCCCATATGGTCTGGGCCCTGGTGGGCTCGGCCAGCTGGGCTATGGTCTAGCCCAACCTGTAGGGGGTTTGGCCCGACCCGTGGAGGGCGAGGCCCGCATTGATCGCACAGTCCAACTTATAGAGGGGTGGGGCCCGCTGGTCTCTCACGGTCCATCCCATGAAGGTCATGACCTGCTTGGCTTGCATGGCCCGTCTCGCATTGGGGAAAGGTACACTTGGCTCACGCGGCCCACCGGTTGGGGTCTGCCCTAGCTGGCGCGGAGTGGAGCGGCTCCCCCT
Organism: Viscum album; assembly: GCA_963277665.1. Taxonomy (NCBI): domain Eukaryota; kingdom Viridiplantae; phylum Streptophyta; class Magnoliopsida; order Santalales; family Viscaceae; genus Viscum; species Viscum album. The sequence goes on from OY728121.1 coordinate 1,302,423,042, forward strand.
ACTTTTCCATGAACGGCAGTAGCTGTTCGGTTTGGGAAGGAGAAATGCCACTTGGTGTCACCTGATCATCATAGGAGCCACAAGAGGGTGAGTCCCTCCACCACTGCGACTTTCTGTCACGGCTCCTCCAGGGGTGCGCGATGGCGTGCCGCACCACCTTCGTGACCGGCCGGTGTCGGCCGCCCTGCTCAACCGCTATGGCTGTAAATATATGGCCTATCCTTTTGTTGATCATGATGACACACCACCTCTTCCACATTCGGCCGGTGTCGGCCGCCTCCATCACCCGCCAGTGCCGGTCGCTAGAGCTGTTGTGCCGGTACCGCGACTGCGGTCTTCTGCAGGTCACCAAGTGAGCTTCGGTGGACCGTCTTTCGATATAAAGGTGCCAACAGACCTCTCGGGACACCCTCTTCATTGCTTGTCTCTCTGTTACAAAATTCGTCCAATCCAAACAAAATGCCTTCAAGAACTCATAAGAAAAACAAGTAGTAGAGGGTTTAGGCCACTTTTGTTTGTCCTGCGTCCTCTAAGTTAGCTTGATAGATAGAAAGTATTATAGGATTCCAAAGACTCCTGAAATTAAAATAAGACAAATCCCTTCCTCAATATTCATTGAAAAAACTGTCTTCCCTTGAGGAGGGGTTAGTGTTTGTCAATTCGTGATTCGGTGGTGCTTGTCACAGTTCGCTGGAACTGGTCCCTTCCTCCAAGTGATTGGTTTCCCGGTACTTTAATAAAGCTTCATCACTTGGAGAAGTCATACCAATACCCCTCCCCAAGCTCCATATAAATAAGAGGGGTAAGAGATGGGTAAGGCCATTGGAAATTTATGACATTCATTAAATAATGAACCTTCCCAATCCCAACGATACAGTTACAAATATTGAAAAGTAAACCCAATTAATGGAATGACATGTCGTTGGTCCTGCCATGCCACTTGTCTGTTGGTGGAAAAGAGAAAGAAAAATAAAATAAAATAACATGTTATTTTATTAATTTTTTTCTCAAGCCTACAAAATTATCATTTTTCTCTCGACCGACTACTATCGAAGTAAAGACACCCTTAAGAGAATCCAGGCACTACAGATTCATTGGTGCCCTCAGATTTTTAATCTGAGCACCGATTCAAAAGACAGAAAATTATGCCTATTAGTTTACTGAACGTTCCATAAAAAAGTTCCGAAATTTATTCCGATCACACCATGCCTCAGAATCATGCGTCATAAATTTTGGAAGACTCATAATAATTCCATATAATTAAAGAAATTAAATGGAAAATTTGGATCTTTACATTCTCCCCACCTTAGGGATTTTCATTCCCGAAAGACACAACATAGACTAAGGAATCAAATGCGGGTACTGAGCATGAATCTAAGCCTCCCTATCCCATGTGATCTCTTGGAGGTTCCCGTGCTGCCACAAAATGCGCACATGTGGTATCGATCATTCACGAAGGACCCACTCTTGTTGATCCTCAATCTACACTAGAACCTCCGTAAATATCTCTCTGTCAACAATGTCCTGCTCACCATGGTCGATGATTTGAGATAGGTCATGCACGTATCTCCTCTACTTCGTTATGTGAAAGACGTCGTGCACCCTTTCTAACTACAGGGACATTTCCAAGCGGTATGTCACCTCGCCAATCCTCTGAAGTATCAGAAATGGTATGATAAACCTCACTGAGTGTTTTCCACCTATTCCAAATCTCTGTAGTCCCCGTTGAGGGGAGACTCACACCCACTCCTAGAACTATAGAGGTCTCATTCTTATATCAGAATAAGAATTCTGTCTGTATTTTGTAGTCTTCATCCTCTCCCAGATGATCTGCACCTTCTCAGTGGTAGCTCATACAGTCTCTAGACCCATAGGTGCTTTCTCCCTCAGGTATGTCTAGCATAGAGGTGATCTGTGTGGTCGATCGTACAAGGCCTCAAATGGTTCCATACCAATGGTGGAGTGATAACTATTGTTGTATACAAACGCCACCAAGGGAATTTGATCCTCCTAACTACAACCAAAATCTTGGACGCAAGCACGAAGCATGTCCTTGAGTGTCTGAATTGTCTGCTCTTTCTGACCAGCCGTATGAGGATGAAAGGTGGTGCTCAAATGTATTTGAGTCCTAAACACCTCATATAATCCCTTCCATGACCGGGATGTGTAATGTGTGTCATGGTCAGAGATGATTGTCAATGGAACACCATGAAGTCTCAAAATCCCTTGTACATAGAGGAGTCTCAATCCAACTACTGATCCCTACTCTCAGATGGGTAGGAAGTGGGCCGACTTGGTGAGTCGGTCAACGATCACCCAGATGGAATCCGATCCCCTGGATGTACATGGAAGCCCTATCACAAATTCCATGGAGATACCATCCTAATTCCACTCCAGAACCTCTTGTGGCTGCACTAAGCCTTCTGAAACCTGATGCTCGGCATTCACTTGCTGGAAAGTTAGGCATCATGATAGAAAATATGCCACTACATTCTTCATCCCTGGCCAACATTGATGATGCTGGAGGTCTTGGTATATCTTTTCCACACCAGGATATACCACCATAGGGGATGTATGGATATCCCTCAATACTTCATCCTATAGCACTACTGGTACCATGGTGTATCCTCTGAAGAGGATGACATGCTCCCCACCTTCATAAAATCCATCAGGTTCCTGTCCTGAGGATTTCTGAGCACATCGAGCCTCGCAGTCAATGTCCCCAAGTTGTGCCTCCAAAACTCGATGAAGAAGTGGGGGTGTGACAGTCATAGACTGGAGGTAAGCTGCTTCATCTCTATCCATAAAGGATATCAGTAACGCAGATTGCTTCTCTGTTACCTTACACAGTAACTGGTGAACAGACCTCCTACTGAGTGCGTCTGCAATTACGTTCCCCTTTCTAGGAGTGTAGAATATCTCCAAGTCATAGTACTGGAGGAACTCTAACCAGTGCCGCTATCTTAGGTTCAGGTCCTTCTGTTATAAGATATAACTAATAATATTGTGATTAATATAGACTATAAAACTTTCTCCCATCATGTAATGCCACCATATCTTCAAGGAGAAGACCACTGCTGCTAACTCCAAGTCATGGGTAGCGTAGTTATGCACATATTGTCTATACTATTTTGAACCATACGCAATCAATAATCTCTCCTGCATTAGTACACATCCATTTCTGGTCCCTAATGTGTCTCAGTATAATGCATACTCAATGCCCTCTTCTATTATCCTCAAGATGGGGGCACTCGTCAATCTCTACCTCAGCTCCTAAAAACTATGCTGACATCTCTCTGTCCATACAAAGGGTTGCAACTTCTTTGTCAATGCTAACAAGGATACCTCAACATTAGAAAAGTTGGGTACAAATATCTGGTAGTACCTATCCAACCCTAGGAAACTCCGCACATCAGTCACACTCATGGGTGGCTCCCAAGCTATCGCATCCTCTTTCTTCACTAGATCCACTACAAATCTATCCTCTGAGATAACGTGTCCTAGAAAGTGGATGTACCATATCTAGAACTGGCAATTTGAGAGCCTGCCATAAATATGGTGCTCTCAGAGTGTATCCAAAACTATCTACGGCTCCTCCTTCGATGCCGAGTATATCAAGATGTCATCGATGAAGACCACCACAAAGCGATCGAGGTATGGCTGAAAGATCATTTTCATGAGTCCCATGAATACTGTTGGGACATTGGTCAGTCCAAATGGAATAACCAAGAAATCATAGTGTCCATACATACATCTGAAGGTCAAATTATGCACATCCTCATCTCATACCCTAAGCTGATGATAGCCTGATCTGAGGTCTATCTTCGAAAACCATTGAGCTCTCTTCCACTGACCAAAAATATCATCAATTTTTGGAAGTGGATACCTTTTCTTAATGGTCACCATTTTTATGAATTGATAGTCTACACAGAGTCTCAAACTCCCATCGGCCTTCTTGGTGAACAAAATTGGGGCTGCCCATGGTGAAACATTGGGCCTTATGAACCCCTTCCTCTACAAGTCCTCTAGCTATACTTGTAACTCATGAAGCACTATGGGAGCCATCCGATATGCTGGTGTAGATATCATGGCTTCCCTAGAGCACATTTCCATGTAAAATTCTACCTATATGTGTGGGGGTAGTCCTGGAACATCATCAGGAAAGACATCGGCATACTAGTCCACCACTACAGGATAGCTCAGACTCTCAACATCAACTACTCTGAGGGTAAGGCTAACCAATTGATAAGTGATCAGCTGAACCCTCCTCTAGGAAAGTCCAGAATATGCTAAAAAGGTTCCCTTCTCACCAGTTCAGGAAAACCTGGTCACATCCTCACAGATACACTGCACATTGTGCCTAATACAGTTAATCTGAGCATGGACTATGGATAACCAATCTATACCCAAGATGACGTCGTAAGGCCTCAACACTGCTACTAGAAGATACCAACCAAATCTCTCACCTACTAGAGTAAGCTCATACTTCCGACACCAGTGTTCAATCTTCGAATCCCCTCTTATAGGGGTCTCTAGCCGTAAGGATTGAGCCAATGGCTCCATCATAATATCCATGCTCTGAATGTGGGTCGTGGAAATAAAAGAGTGAATGGAACCTATGAATATAAGTACTGCAACGAGGGTGTAGTAGCAATAGATCATACCTCTAATAATATTTGGAGTTCCATGGTTGTAGGCCTCAGCTTCCTAGAGCTGAGCTCATCTCTTTCCACCTGTGCCGTGTGGTCGGGTGGCCCACATGGAGGTGGTCATGGTAGAAAAACGAATCGCCACTCACTGCCTAATACATGACCAACTCCTCTGCCATGTCTACCGCCCTATGTACCGCCGTGCTAAAACCTCTACCTCTACCTCGATAGTCCCTCGACCATCTACTGGTCATCTGTACTTCGAGTTGGGAAATCATGATCCATGTGACCCTGCTCATCACTTGAGTAGCATTGCCTACTCATCTTCTGTGCTCCTCTATCCCGTGATCCCCACACCACCGACCATGTATCCTAAGATCATCCAACAGAAGGTCTATCCCTCTTGGGACCTTGAATCATCTGTCTACTACCTACTATGGATGACTCTGCTACCTAACATCTGGTGGTGGCTCTCCTTGTCGGTGCCTGCTCAGCTAGGAAGCTCTCCAGCAAAAGTGCTCACTCTAGGACCCCAGTCTGCATCTAAATGCTTAGTGATATAATTCATGAACTAATATCCCATTGAAGACCCTTAACAAAGGTCTAGTCCCTGAAGAAAGCATCTCGTACCATATTGGTGGAGTAGCGGGGGAGATCAGTGAACTTTTCCGAGTACTGGGTCACGGTCATGCTGCCCTGCTATAAGTGCAGCAGCTTCTATATACACACTGAGCATAGAGTCACTAGGATGAAATCAATCCTAAAAAGTCCCTCCAAGTACACCCATATGTGGCTCTCCTCATCGTCTAGCTGGAGTGTCAGACTGCAACATCTACTAGCTTCTCCCTGAAAGAGACTGGCAGGTAGGATCACCATCAGATCAGCTGGTGTCCCTACTAAGTGAAAAAATCTAGCCACTACATCAGGCCTATCCTCAGCCACCGGTAGATCCATCTCGCCTTGGATCCTTAGAGGACACTGCTACTAAAACTCGTGCAACGCGCTCAGTCATCGTACACCCTCTACTGGTGGGGCTGGTGGATGCTTCTTCCCGATGGGTGGTGGTGCTACTAGTGCACCACACAACGATACTATTGTTGTAAGGGGGCCCTGCACCAAAGCCTCATCACCCAGTAGGCTGCCATCATGTACTCTCTCGAGAATCCTTGCTGGCTATCTGTGTAGTGGAATCCTAAAGGAAAACAAGTTTTCCATGGTCAATAAGTTACACGTGGTGAGATTAATCAAAGATATCAAAAGTAAAACTTTTCAAAACACAGTCAATCTATTTTTTCATACACTCAATCAAAAATTAGAATTTAGGGTCTTGGGGTATGGATACATTTTCTACCGCACCAACATTGGATTCCCCAAAATGAAAACTACACTAATAACACATTACATTATTTACACATAGAAAAGATCTAAGTCCTAATTCTTTTGTAGAACTGACTCCTCTGATACCACTTTGTCACGACCCATCACCTGGGGCCCATTTTGTAACTACCTCAAGGCCGCCTTCCATAGGCTAGGGGATGGTGACTAGAAATGGAAAGCTGTATCCCTATAACAGGAAGGAATTTCCTAGAAACCTATACAAACACAAAACCCCAGAACAAAACAAGAAGAAACAACAAGTAAACTGTTGTAGTAAAAATTGTACTAAATTTAAAGGATCTAGAATACAAGCCCTACTAAAAAGTAAAAGTACAACTGAAAAGAGAAAACAACTCTTGGATCGTCCAATGAGGATCCTACCTGAAGGGTAGGTATAGCTCACGATCATTAGTCACTACAAAATGTCACGTCAAATGGTCCACCTCTGAGCACCGTCCAGCCCTGGATCCCTTAGCCTCGATCAATGTTGTTCATCATCTGCACAAGAAATAGTAAGGTGCAGGCATATCCTATGTAGGGGTGAGTATAACAATACTCAGTAGGGACCCTGATACCCCTGAAGGTCTCCCAAAGTTCCCTAATGAAAAAACCACAAATCAATACCTCAATCAGATTTCATGAAGCAATCATCAACTCTACTTAGATATATGACCATACATTTACCTAAGTTATCAAACGATACTCATCTCATTCTTGAGGAAACATAAGGATCCAACTTTTAAGCGATTTTCACAAATGTTACATGAAGGAATAATACCACTAAGGTAATACCACGAAGGTAATACCACGAAGGTTAGATAACCATAAAGGTTACAACACAAAAGTAACACCACAAATGTGAGAGTAACACAAAGGTACCGCCATGAAGGTAACACCATTATGGTAAGAGTACCACAATGGTAACACCACGAAGGTAACACTACGAATGTAAAAGTACCAAAAAATTAAATAATCATCTCACACCTTGTATAACTTAAGTACAAAATTATTGATGATTAGGAGTATCGCTAAATCACCTTATTCTGTCGAGAGCCTCTACTGCAGACCCACACAGGATCAGTAAATGCATTGACCCACACAGGATCTCTAAGCGCTGATCCACATTGGATCTGAAGCACAAAAGATCGGTAGATGCTGACCCACACTGGATCATTAGGTATTGGCCCACACAGGATGGATAGATGCTGACCCACATAGAATCACTATTCTTTCTTCACGTTATAGCCATCCACGAGATTTCTGCACTAAGAACGCTTGATTCTGGGAGGATACATTCCATAAGCCATCAGCCATATCTCAAATACCACAGAGTTCCATGAGAAGTATACTAAAGGATCTCCAAGTATTAATGGTTCCAATGGTACATATGGCATGTCAATCAGATGCTCAGTCTGTGACTTAAAAGTGTTTTAGTTCCAAAGGCCTGGTTGGATTCAGGTTCGATCCAAATTTTACATACTCTAAAATTCATAAAACCTCAAGTGGAGTATACCAAAATGACCTTCTCACTCAAAGGATCTCAACGCCGCTGACAGTTCCTCAAATGGATGCCTAGTTCACAAGTTGTGGCTCTTTAAGCGAAACTGGGCCTGGTTTGGGTCCGGGTCTGGTCCGACCCAGCCCGACCTCGTCTGGTTCTGGACTAGTTGGGGTATGCCACGAAGGTATCAGCCCGCTGGGCCGTGTTCCAGCTGGAACCTAAGGGGGTGTGGCCCATCCTTTAAGGGGGGAACGGCCCAGCCCGTTGGGCTTGCGCAACCCGCTGGGCTCATGCGACCTAGACCACAGAGGGGTGCAGCCCGCTGGGCTCAAACAGCCTGGTCCATTAAGGGCGTCGCCCACTAGGCTCACGCGGCCTGGCTCGCAGTCCAATGGGCTTGCACGCCCTGGCCCGTGGAGGGTGCGACCTGCTAGTTGGGGTCCTCTATAACAGGCACGGGGGGGGGGGGGGGGGGGGAGCGGCTCCCCCTATTTTACCCGAACGGCCATAGCAGTTCAGTTTGTGAAGCGGTGGAACCACGTGTCATCACCTGGTGAGCGTGGGACCCATAGGAGGGAGGGTCCCTCCCCTACCGCAACTTTGGAATGCATCCTCCTCTAGCAGCGCACAATGGCGCATCGCACCGCCTCTGCGGCCGACCGATGTCAGCCAGCCTGGTCAGCCAACACTGTTATAAATCCTTGACCTCTACCTTTGGCGGTGTGCGACAGAGTTCCACCTCATCCATGGCCGGACGATGCCATCCGGTTGCATGTTATGGTGAGCCAGTTCCACACCGACAATCTTCCGCAAGTCACAAGGTGATCTCCAGTGGGTCGTCTTTCCATCCGAAGGTACTAATGGACCTCTCGGGACACCCTCTTCACAGCTTGTCTCTCTGTTCCGAAATTGGTCCAATCCAAAAAAAACCAGCGAAGAAAATGTTGGTAAAAAAAGTAGTTAAGGGATCAAGACTTGTTTGTTTGGACCACACCCTATGTGTACTCTTGATAGAATGAGGTTATAATAGGATTCAACAAACTCTTGAAATTAAACCAAGATAAATCCATACCTCAAGATTCGTTGAAGAATGTCTGTGCTTGAGGATGGGTTAGATTTCGTCGATTCGTTATTCATTGGCGCTCATCACCATTTGATGGAACAAGTCCCATCCTTAATGTGATTGTAGTTGAGGTATTTTACAAGATCTTTGTCTCTTGGTGAATTTGTGCCAATACACCTCCACAAGCTCCATATAAATAGGAGGTGGAAGAGGTGGGTAAAGCCATTGGGAATTTATGATGTTCATTTAATAATGAACCTTCCTAATAGAAACAATACAGTTACAAATATTTAAGATTCAAGCCAATTAATGTCTTGACATGTCCTTGGTCCCACCACTCTGCTTTTTCATTGGAGGAAAAACAAAAACAAAAATAAAATAACAAAACATGTTATTTTATTAAGTTTTTTCAAAAGTCCGCAAAATTAACTATTTAACCCGATCTACTACGGTCAAATTGAATCCTCTATTATGTGAATCTTGGCTCTATGAATTCAATGGTCCCTTATATTGTTAATCCAAGGACGAGTTCAAAAGAAATAAAACAATGCTCGCACATTTACTAAATATACCTTTAAAAAAGTTTAGAAATTTATTCCGGGAAAATCGGGCCTTGGAATCAGGCATCGTAAATTTTAGCAGACTCATAATAATTCCATATAATTAAAAAAATATGTGGAAAATATAGTTTATTACATTATCATATGAATCTAATGTACCCTCAAGTAGTAACATTTAGAGCATTGGTAACACACAAAATGTAGGAAACATAGTGCGTGTTGGTAACCCATGGAGTGTAGGTGACACACATAGTGTAGATAACACACGGAGTGTTGGTAACACATAGAGTTCCATCAAAGACTAGAGAACCCAAACCCTAGTGGGATAGGGAAGTACCAAATCAGTATTGGTATGACAAAAATTCTAGATACAGGTAAGATTAATAGTCTAGGTAAGACATGAACTCTAGTTAATCACAAAGCTTATAGGTCGCAACTAGCTACAGGATTCCATCTTTAGAACACTCATTCTAGTAACACCTCATCCTGGTGCCAATAGGCTATATTCCAACTTCTATGTAAACACACTTAGAGTATATCTAAAGGAGTGCCTCATCGCAAGGGTTTTAATACCACAAATGGGTCATCAAATAGACACACGATTTGAGGGTTATTGTCTTTTTTGTGAAAAGGTTCAAGTTGGGTCTTGGTCCGGTCTGAACAGGTTGGACAAACTAGCCCCAAACTGACCCAGGTCCCACTTGACCTAGACTGGTGCTAGCCCTCCTACCTAGCACAACACAAGGAATCAGGCCGGTTCATCCACCCAGAAGCAACGACTGCTATGTCCGCTACAAGTCAACATGGGGCAGCCACGAGGTTTGACGTGGTGGTCTACAGCGTGACCACCCCACAGCCATGGTCTAGCTAGAGCACGACCTCCTACCATATCTACTAAGTCTTGATGCCATCCACTTACCTTAATCCCCTGTTCACCGCCCTATGGTAGGCGTACCTCTAGTTCCACCCTTCCGATGGCCATAAAACCGCACGCCACCAAGTGCTTCCATTAAAAGCTCCCTCTTTTACAGGCCGCCACTGATTCTATGGTTATCTGTTCCTTGAACCAAAAAGATTCTCACAATCTTTGGGTAGTAAAATATTCTTCTATGGGCTTCAAAACTTGATGTCGTCACATTGGGGGTCTGCCTATGTTTTGATCCTCCAGGAAAAATAACGATGTGACCACGAGGGTCCACCGATGAAGAACGTATGAACAAGGGGAAAGAAGAATCACATGAACACCCCTTAGAATGGACCGTGGCCTTGTTCATTGGTCTTAGTCCATTCATTCTAGCAGAATCACAAGTGAACAAGAGATAAATATTCACAAAGATCTATTCTCTTTAATCCCTTATTTTTAATCATCCCGCAAGAATGATCGAACTTCAGATCAATATGTTCATGGGTTGGTCGACAATCTTCATTAAACAATAGAACGAAGAAAGAACTAACTATGAAAATAAACCCCCTAGTTATAATTTTAGATCTACCAATGGAGAAGAATAGAGATCCAATGACATCGTTCATCGATCCTCGATCCTTGGTTCATTATCCGTAATATTTTGGCATTCGTCAGCCTTTGTATTTTGTAAATTGGGGGAAATATCCAAGCCCTCCCCCAACATTCATAGAGATGGATAAATAATCCTAACCTCGAATAAATACCAAAGGTTAAAGACATGTTTCATCATTAATGTTTCACATTTAAAAAGAATCACCATGATGTTTCATTTATAAAAGTAAACAACTTCTTTATCGCTTCATCACTGCATTGACGCGTCATCATGAAAAGTTAAAAGAAAAATAAAATAAAATATTTTTTTATTCTTCTTTAAAATGGCCAAAAAAAATTTCCATAGCCATCCCACAACAGTCGAAGTTAGGTCATTCCTATGAAAAACCCATGCCTTGAACACAACTGTGCCCTCAAATTTAAAATGCGAGCACTCATTTAAAAGTTACTAATACCAAGAATGTGTGCTACTTTTAATAAAAAAAAAATTGTTCAAATATTTATTATGGGAACCCCAATCCTTAGAAATATGTGTCGTCTCAGTTTCTGGTCTCGAAATAATCCCATATAATGTTTTAAAAAAAAATCATCGAAAATCATAGATGTTACATTCCCCCAAAGTTAAGGATTTGTGTTCCTGAAAGGGAAAATAAGGGATAAAAAATTGGGGTTACTGAGCATGAATCAGAGCCTCTCTCTCCTATGTCCTCTTCTAAAGATTATCATGGTGCCACCAAATGCATAATAGAAGAACTGATCAGCCATAGAGGATTTTCTCTTGTCAATCCTTGATCTCCACTAAAAACTCTGCAAAAGTCACACTGTCATCAACATCCAACTCGCCCTAGTCAATGATGTGTGAATGTTCATGTACGTATCTCTTCAAAAAGGATACATGAAAGACGCCATGAACCCGCTCTAACTACAGAGATATATCCAAGTGCTACACTGCCACGCCAACACTACTCAGTGTTTGGAAATGTTTGATGAACCTTGTAGATAGCTTGCTGCCCCGACTAAATCCCTATATCCCTCATTGAGGAGAAACCTTAACGAAAATGTGGACTACCTCCTTTAACTCTAAGGGTATCCTTCATCAATCAGCGTATAACTTTTGTCGTTTATGTGCAGTATTCATATTCTTCTAGATGACCTGTACCTTTTCTATAGTAGCATGCACCAACTCATGGCCCATGAGTGCAGACTCTCCTCGGTTAGTCTAGCAAAGTGGTGACCTATAGGGTCTCCTGTAAAAGGCCTTGTATGGTTCCATACCTATGGTGGAGTGGTAGATTTTTTTGTACGAAAACTCAACAAGGGCTAGGCGATTCTCCCAAATGTAACACCCTAAGGTTTTGAAAATAATAATTGAATTCAAGAAACACATAGTCCCTACGAAATAACACATTTTATAATCTATCTGTTAAAAACAAATTTTCCTTTTCTATGTTTTTAATTTCGAAAAACGGTCATCTAGAGTTGTGATAAGTAAGTTATTTAATGTTTGACAGGATAGACATGATTTTTCGTGAATAGTAACATACCCTGATGAATAGTAATATGAATAGTAATATGACTGTTATGAATAGCAAATAATGATATTATTTTATTTTTTAATGTAATAATATAATGAGATCTTAATTAATTTTTCAATGTAATATAAAACTAATTATACCTTTAAATTTTTTATTTTCTGAATTATGTATGATTTTATTTAAAAAATAAATTTATAATATTTATAAAATTATTTTTGAATAATGGAGTTCATTTTTTAATTATATATTTTGAAAAATCGTTTGGATGAATTTTTGGTATTTTTCTAAAATTCTTGAATATTTGATGAATAGTAAAATACAGTAAAATATCGTATATACGAATTATCAGTGAAATTCACTATTTATGATATCATGAGTGATAAAGGCCACTAGGTTTGAACTCACATGCACTTATTACTATTATGGGTCACATGAAACAACACTGTTGGTCATCTTGAGGGAAACAATAAAATAATGATTAAAATATTCAAAATTCACTCCTCTCCTCCACTATAAAAACCCTCCATCACTCCCTCTTATCTTAACTCCTATAAGACATGAATATCCTCAAAGTTATTTCCAAATACCCTTCCCTAGTCACTACCTATGTCCAAGAAGCTATTGGTGTTTCCAAAAGGCCAAAATCCCTTCCCTTACGGAGGTTCTCAAATAAGTTATTTCAAGAGGTGAAGCACCTTTAATTTTCATTTAGTTTCATTTCAATTTGCCTTATTTTGTTATCCTATCCTCACCTCCTCTATCCAAATGACCACAATAAATCAAGTATCATATATATACAAGATTTATATCATGTTAATGGAAGAACCGTCATCAATATTCTTACTCTCTCCATTTTATTTTATAAATGAAATCAAAGTCCATGAGGTTCCAATTTATTACTTCTGTGGATGATGGTGTTTTTTTTTTCAATTTCTCATTCATTACTGGTCATGAAACCATTTTTATGGTTGAAACCGACTATAATATATGTATTATAACCTAATTAAGATTCATGAACTAGTATACATACATATTATTAAATCATATGACCAAACTAGTTCCTAATATTCAAAATACCGCTAAAATAATCTAAGTGAATGTCATTAATATTTCATCTAATGATTCATCTTCATTCGATGTAACGAAATGATATAAATGACCATTAAAACTTTTTGATGTTCATAAATGATATTTAATTTCAATTATTTAGATTTATATCCCTTCCACATGAACTCCATTACTTAAAAACAAGTGAACTGATTATGAAAATCAAGAAATGAACACTCCAGAATGATGAAATTCAATATAATAACTTGTCAATAAGGAAATAAATGAAATAAAAAGAATTGTGGTAAAATAAATACATGTCTAGTGGGTTATGAAAGGATTTATTAATAATTCTAATTTCATATTCCAAGACCAAAAGTTCAAGAGCGAAACACATTCATACTTAAGGTAAGGGTTTTTCACCCGAACATCCATCTTCATTCGGTTTACTTTCATTTTATAAATACCTCTATGAAATTCTTATGTATTATTATTTAATCCTAATAAATTATGTTTTATTGTTCTATATATGTACACCAAAATTAATCCTTCCTTATTTTATGGAGAGTTACATGTTTTAAAAGACACTGTCAAAATTGTTTCCAAAATACAAGCCCAACTCAAGGGAATTTCTCAAATTTGTACCCATTTTCATGGGACCCCTATAATAAGTTTTTGGAAATCATTATCTTCATAAAATAATTAATTTTACTTTTAAAATACTATCTTACTTCACTTCTGGTTTTATAAAAATATTTTTCCAAAAGAACTCTTCTTTTCAATGTAAAAGGGTATTTATCTCAAGAATTACTCGATGATTTTATAAGATTATCTACATCGTTGTCAACACTCTTGTTGATTGTTATGTATTATTGGGAAAATATTTTATGGTAATATCTACTGTATTTAATTTAATAGTTTATGATAATTTTGGTTGTGTGTGTGCTATCTTAAAACAATTAACTGATTTATTCTGAATGGTTAGTGTTTATGCTTAATGTGTGGGGAAAGTTATTTACATTTAATATAGTAGTTTCAATATGAATATATATGTTGTTTATTTTTTATCCTCATTCATATGAAAAATGCATTCGACATAGTAAGTCTCGGTTGGGTCCCTCTATAGCCCCTTAGTGCAATGGTAGGTCTCATGTGACAAATTACAGTCTTTGCACAAGGCCTTGAAAAAATGATTATTTATGGTCTTGGAATGATGCCTTGAGGGTATGGTTATGATGTCCCACATTATTCATTACCTCATTATGAAAATATTATTTACGGTTCATGTGGTTATTCGACTAGTAGAATACCCATGATTATGGAATTATTTATTCAAATATTTTTTCTTCCATAATGTGTTTATGTTTTTGTTAAAGGCATATGTTTTTAGTTATTCAACATGCCTAATGTTTATATATAATTCATTGTAATGATTACCCTTACTGAGTGTTTGAGCTCACCCTTCTATTATGTTTCATTTTCATAGTACATGAATAATTTTATTATGAATGACATGCTGAAATAACCTATGAGCTATGGATGTTGTCAAAGGAGTTTCTATGTTGTATTTAATTTCATATTGTAATGTTGAACTTATGTATGTATCTTGTTTCCAATAATTCTAATTTAATTAGTCCATCAGGATGCATATTCTTTATTTATATACCAATTTAATCTAATATGGTTCCGGATCCGTGTAACTAGGGTTGGGTCCACACAATTGGTATCAAAGGAAGTTTAGTAGAAAACATGGAAACTAGATTTAGAAAATATAGATTATGGAACAAATACCTAAGATAGTCTTCGAGGATAATCATACGAGAACATCCTGTTATTTTGGTTGGAATAGATTATGTGGATCTCTCTAGAAAATAAATCCCTGTCTGGATATTATAAGTGGGCATGGTTCTAGCACAGTTGTACCTAGGTGTGAAAACTCCAACATGAAGTTTCAGGCTTGACCTGGGGTATCCTATTACAAGACAACAGTCCATACTGCACACCTGGGTTGACAATCCTTGGGGATATGCATAGGATAATTCACATTTTAATTGAAATCCATTATGAAGGATTTAAATGTAAATTTTTCCTCAAAGAGAAAATTTTTGTGATTATGGGGTTAGCCTTGTGTAGGATTTCAAGTTATGCTAAGTATTTTTCTATGTTAAGATTATACATTATGATTCATAACCTAATCTAGATTATGATATTATATAGAAATGGCACCTAGTAGAATAAACAAAAACATCATGAACACACATATCCCATGTAGGGAGTTCCCTTTGATGCAAGATAATGATATTGGCTCGGGAGCTGCAACTCTCACAGATAAACTTATAACTATACTGGGACAACTTACTCAGGTATGAAAAATAATCTTACCCATATGGAGCATCCGGATCCAGCAGATGGGGGAGATTTTTTCGATCTCTTTATGTGAAAATAGCCTCCATCATTCAATGGGACTAAAAATCCCTTTGTAGTTATGTAGTGGATAATTTCCCTATAGAAGATATTTTTTACATTGGGATGCAATGTAAAAGAGAACGTCATCATAGTAGTTAATCAACTTTTGGGAGATGTGGATCAGTTGAGGTTGTTAATACAAAACCAAAAGGAGGAGGAAGAGATAGAAGAGATGGAATGGAGGGACTTTAAGGAAATATTCCTAGAGAAATACTTTCCTCGTGAACAATGAGCGGACATTGAAAAGAAGTTTCTGAATTTGAGGAAAAAGGAAGATGATATTGTTAAAAAAGTATGAAGATAATCTCACAAGGTTATAAAGGCATGTTTCAGACTATAGACATAATCTAATGAGAAAAATTGATTGATTCATTGATGGTATAAAACCATTCCTCCAAAGGGATATAGTCTCCCAGAGTGTCTCCTCATATAAAGATATAGTCTCAAGTGCTATCAATATAGAAAATGAATTTTATATTTATTATGACATTAAAGGAAAACAATAGAAGAAGAGGGATTCCAAAATCTCTGGAAATGAAAATAATAAAATGGTTAAGAAGGGAAGAGTTAAACTTCCATCCTGTAGTAATTATGGGAAAAAACACCATGGAACTTGCCTGAAGGGGATGTGATTCCATTACAAGTGTGGAGAAAATTGACACCAATATCAAGATTTTAAGGGGAAGAATGAAGCTACCAATGTTCATTGCTACAATTATAGTGAGATGGGACATTATTTACATGAATGTCCTAAGAGTCAGAAAAACATTCCCCAAAGAAGGCAAAAAGAGCAAGGACAAGATTATACAGTCCCAACTGTGGAGGTTTAAGTTCTTAATGAAGTGGTGGAAGGTACTTTAATCATTTACTCAAACATAGCATATTATTTATTTGAATGTAGATCGTCACATTCTTTTACATCATCCCAGTTTTCCCAAAAAATAAGATTTTTTCCAATCTGATTTAATAAGGTAGTTTTCAGTTAAAACTAATAAGGAAAGTATCATTGCAATAATTTTTTGTCAGGCAGCCCGTATTATAGAATATAAACATTCTTTATCTGTTGATTTTAGTGTCATACCCATGATTTCCTTTGATATAATCCTTAGTATGGATTTTCATTCAAACCATGATGCAACAAAATTATTGCAAGAAAAGGAGGTTACAATTTTTTAGGATGATGTGGAAACCCTTATCTTTAGGGAAGAAACATCTCTATCTAATTACAATCTAGATCCACCCACAGTACATATACTGAATTCAATTATTGGAGAGTAAGGGAATGAAATAACTATGGGTGAGGAAAATAATGTTCAAATAGAGGATGTAACTATTGTGAAAGAATATATTGATGTCTTTCCAGAGGATTTACCTAGACATCCTCCAAAGTGTGAAATTGAGTTTCCCATTTAAGTAATTCCTTGTTCAAGGCCTATATAAAAGACACCTTATAGGATGTCCACTGTGGAATAAGTGGAACTGAAGAAACAACTAGAAGAATTGAGTGATAAAGGATTTATTAACCTAAGTGTTTCTCCATGGGGAGCCCCTATACTTTTCATTAAGAAGAAATATGGGTCTATGAGGTTGTGCATTGACTATAGGGAGATCAATGATATAAAAATGAAGAAAAAGTATCCCCTACCTCGAATTGATGATTTATTTGATCAACTTCATGGAGATCAATATTTTTGTAAGATTGATCTTCAATCTGGATATCATCAGTTTCTTGTGACAAAGGAAGACATTCCCAAAATAGCATTTCGAACCAGGTATGGGCATTACGAGATTGCAGTAATGCCTTTTGGACTGACTAATGAACCCTCTATTTTCATATATCTAATGAATAGAGTTTTCAAGGAATATCTGGATTACTTTGTGGTGGTATTTATTGATGATATATTGGTATACTCCAAAAGTTATGGGGATCACAAAAATCACTTGCACACAATTCTGAAGATTCTTAGATGAAATGAATTATATGGGAAGTTTATAAATTGTGAATTTTGGATCCAATTAGTTTCTTTTCTAGGAAACATTTTCTATAAATATAGAATATATATTGTTCCATCAAAGACAAAGGTTGTGCATGAATGGCATACTCCAACGAACATAACTGAGGTATGTAGTTTTATTGGCTTAGCTGGTTATTGTCGACATTTTGTTCAAAACTTTTCCCATATATCCAACCCAATGACCAAGCTTACATGTAAGGGGTTTATGTTCATATGAAAAAAAGAAGGTGAGGAATATTTCAAAGAATTGAAGAGAAGGTCAGTGAATTATCTGATCCTAACCCTACCATCAGGGAATGATGGGTTTGTGATATTTAGTGTTATATCAAAGAAAGGGATTGGTTTTTTCCATATGTAGAATGTTAGAGTTATTTTATATGCATTAAGACAGTTAAAAATTAATGAAAAAAACAATCCTACTCATTATCTTGAGTTATAAGTGGTAATATTTGCTCTGAATATATGGAGACATTATCTCTATGGAAAAAATATGAGATATTTAAGGATCACAAGATTCTAATGTATAACTTCTCATTGAAAGAACTCAATATGAGGCAAAGTTGATGGCTCAAACTACCCAAGGATTATGATTGTACTATAAACTACCACCTAGGAAAGGCAAAAAAGGTAGATTATTCCTTGAGTTGGAAGGACCATGGAGTTCTCAATAAAGTGTGGACTGACAAGGATCCTTTGTACATTGATCTAGTAAGGATGAACATGGGAATTATCATCAAAGGTGAAAAATCATAACTTTTTCAAAAAGTTTCCCAACCAACTTTATTATAAATAATTAATGATTATTAGCCCGATGAAGACAACCTTCAAAAAAAAATTAATGCTTTGAATGATTGGATGTTGACTGACTTTGTGTGTGAAGATGATGTTCTAAAATTTGGGAAGTGGCTTTGAATTCCAGCAATACCTGAGCTAAAAATGGATTTATAGGATGATTCCCATAGTTCGAATTTATCCATAAATCTTTGTAGCACTATTATTTATGGATATTTGAAGGAATATTTCTGGTGGGATAACTTGAAGAAAGAAATTTTATATTAGGTATCAAGATGTTTAGTATGTCAACAAGTGAAGGCTGAAAGGAAACATCCAAAATGATTCATGAAACCTATACCTATTACTATGTGGAAATGGGATGACATCACCATGGATTTTTTCACTGGATTACCCAAAACAATAATGATGAATGATTTGATATTGTTAATTGTGGATCGACATATGAAATATGCACATTTCCTCTCTATAAGGGAGGATTTTCCACTAGAGCGCCTAGCAAGACTCTATATCCATGAAATTTTTATCCTTCATAGAGAACCTATGTTTATTGTTTCTGATTTTGACCCATTATTTACATCAAAATTCTAGAAAAGTCTTCAGAAGTATTTGGATATCGAACTTCGATGGAGTACAACTTACAATCCACAAATTGACAGGCAATCATATAAGTAAATCCAAACCTTAGAGGGCATGTTGAGATCATGTTGACTTTAATTTCAAGGTATGTGGGATCAATATTTTCCTTTGGTGAAGTTTTCCTATAATAATGGATTCCATTCAAGTATTAAAATGACACCATATGAAGCATTGTATTACAAGATATGTCGTACACCAACGTGTTGGGAAGAAGTTGGTAGAAGGAAGTTTGTGGGCCTAGAGCATGTTGAGGAAACTACATTGAAGGTAAATACTGTTCACGGTGATATCAAAGCAGCTCAAAGCATGCAAAATAGATATGCTGACAGTTGGAGGAAGGATCTGGAATTTCATGTGGGAGATCATGTTTTCTAGAAAGTATCTCCATGGAAGGGCTTTATAATATTTGGAATGAAAGGGAAACTGGGCCCCAGGTACATTAGGCCTTTTGAAATTCTAGGGAGAATTGGATCTTTTTCATATTTTTTGGCTATGCCACCTAGCCTATCCAAGGTACATAATGTGTTCAATGTCTCATTGCTTAGAAAGTACAAGCCATACCTAACGCATGTCCTGACTTTTGATGGTATAGAGTTGGATCCTGACTTATCCTACTGTGAAGAGCCTATCTAGATTCTAGTCACTAAAAAAAATTGTTGAGGAATCAGAAAAAACGATAGATAAATATACTTTGGAGGAATTATAAAATCGAAGAGGAAACATGGGAACCTAAGGAGAATATGATGGGGACCTACCCACCTCTTTTTTTGAGGTAACAATCTATATATTTTGAAGACAAAATTTCTATAATGAGGGGAGAATGTTACACCCCAAGGTTTTGAAAATAAATATTGAATGCATGAAACACTAATTCACTAAAAACAACACATTTTATAATATATTCGTTAAACAAAAATTTTCTTCTTTTATGTTTTTTATTTCAAAAAATTGTTTTCAAGAGTTGTGATCAGTAAGTCATTTGGAATCTGATAGAACAAACATGATTTATGGTGAATAATAATATTCTATTAGGAATAGTAATATGAATCGGGATATGACCCTTATGAATTGTAAATAATGATATTATTTTATTTGATAAGGTAACAAGATAATGAGATCTAAAATTAATTTTTCAATGTGATATAAAACAAATTATATCTTTAAAATTGTTATTATTTGAATTAACTAGGATTTTATTTAAAAAATAAATTAATAATACTTAGAAAATTATTTTTGAAAAATACAGTTCACTTTTTAATTATAAACATTTAAAAATGGTTGGGATGAATTTTCTGGATTTTTTAGAAATTCATGATTTTTGAATGAATAGTGAAATACTGCGAAATACTGTATATAAAAATTATCAGTAAAATATACTATTTATGACATCCTGGGTGATGCAATGACACTTGGTTTGAACTCACATTCACTTATTAATATTAGGGTCACATGAAAAATTACTATTGGTTGTCTTGAGGGAAATTATTAAATAATGAGTAAAATATTAAAAATTAACTCCTCTCCTCCACTATAAAACCCCCCATCACTCCCTCTTCTCGTCAATCCTATAAGCCTTGAATATCCTCATAGTTCTTCCAAAATACCCTTCTCAATTCACTCCACACATCCATGAATCTCTTTTTCTTTACTAAAGACCAAAACCCCTTCCCTTGAGGAGGTTCTCAGGGAAGTTATTTCAAGAGGTAAAGAACATTTTTTTTCATTTAGTTTCAGTACAATTTTTCTTATTTTGTTATCCTATTCTCGCCTCATCTATACAAATGAACCTGATAAATCAAGTATAATCTATAAACTAGAATTATATCTTGTGAATTGAAGAACCCTCATTAATATTCTAACACTATCTCTTTTATTTTTTAAATTAAATCAACGTCCACGAGGTGCCAATTGATAACCTTCGTGGACGACGAAGTTTCGTTCTTCAATTTATCCATTATTTCTGGTAGTGAAAATATTTTTATGGTTAAAAAGGACTATAATATATATATTATAACCTAATTAATATTTTGGAACCAGTATACGTATATATTATTAAATCATATGACCAACCTAGTTCCTAATAATCAAAATACTGCTAAAATATTCTAAGTGGATGTCATCAATATTTCATCTAATGATTCATCCTATTTATATGTATCCAAATAATATAAATTAACATTAAAACTTATGCAGGTTCATAAATTATATTTTATTTCAATTCTGTAGATTTACATACATTCTAAAAGAACTTCATTACTTAAAAACAAGTGAACCGATTATGAAAATCAAGAAAACGAACACTACGGAAACAACGAAATTCAACATAATAACTTATCAATGAGGACCTAAATGAACAAAACATAATTACAATAAAATAAATACATGTCTAATAGGTTCTAAAATATATTTTTAATACGCCTAATTTCATATTCCAGTACCTTATGTTCAA
The DNA here is from genome assembly GCA_963277665.1 of Viscum album. Lineage (NCBI taxonomy): Eukaryota > Viridiplantae > Streptophyta > Magnoliopsida > Santalales > Viscaceae > Viscum > Viscum album. Next base: position 1,302,444,651 of record OY728121.1, read on the forward strand.
GAGAGGAACACATTCAGACGTAAGGTAAGGGGTTTTCACCCAATCTTCCATTTTCATTTGGGTTACTTTCATTGTCTAAATACGTCAATGAAATTATTATGTATTATTTTTTAATACTAATAAATTATGTGTTAGTGTTATATATATTTACACTAACTGTAATCATTCTTTATTTTATGGATAGTTACATGTTTTAAAAGGAACATTCCAAATTATTTTTGAAACAAAATCCTGATCCAAGTGAATTTCTCAAATTCTTACCCATTTTCAAAGGAACCCTATAATATTTTTATGGAAACCATTATATTTATAAAATCAATAATTTTCTTATAAAAATACTATCTTTATTCACTTATGGTCTTATATAAATATTTTTTCAAAATAACTCATCTTTTCAAAGTAAAGGGGTATTTATCTCAAGAAATACTTGAAGAATTTATAAGAGTATATTCATTGAATTTGACAAACTTTTTGATTATTATGTATCATTGGGATAAATACTTTGTGGTTCCATCTACAATATTAATTTTAATGTTTTATTATTATTTTGGTTATGGATGTTCTATCTTAAAACCATTCACTAATTTACATTGAATGGTTAGTGTTTATGCTTAATGTGCGGGGAAAGTTATTTTTCATTTCATATATTAGTTTCAATATGAATGTATATGTTGTTTATGTTTATCCATTTTCATATGAGGAATGAATTGGACATATTAAGTGTTGTGTGGGGCCCTCTATAGGCCCTTGGTGCATCGGCAGGTCTCATGAGACAAACTACGGTGTTGGCACAAGGACTTGAAAAAATGATTATTTATAGTCTTGGAAAGATGATTTGACAGTATGATTATGATGTCCCGCATTATGTATTACATCATTATTAAAATAGTATTTATTGTTCATGTGTTTATTATACTATTAAAATACCTATGATAAGGGAATTATTTATTCAACTCTTATTCCAATTATAACGCGTTCATGTTTTTTTAAAGGAATATGTTTTTTGTTATTCAACATGTCAAATTATTATATATCTTCCACTATGTTTCTTACCCTTACTGAGCATTTGAGATCACCCATTTCTTATGTTTCATTTTCTCATGACATGAATAATTTTTTTATAAATGATATGATGAAATAGAATAGGATTTTTGGATGTTGTCAAAGGAGTTTCTCTGTTGTATTTATTTTGATGTTGTAATGTTGAACTTATGTATGTATCGTGGTTCCAATAATACTAAACTACTCAGTCCTTCAGGATGCATATTCGTTGTTTATATTCCAATGTAATCAAATAAGGCACTGGATTCAGGGAACTATGGTTGGGTCCTTAAACTAAATTTGGCCAAAATCATGGATACAAGAATTTTAGAACTATCTCTAGTATGTAGAGGTGTCGCATGTTATCTATGAGTCTCTCTTCCCAAATTTCTAGGATGTGGGCCGACATGTGATTCGGTCAACAATCACCAAGATGGTATCATTCCCTATGGAAATATGTAGTAATATTGTAACTAAGTCCTTTGATATTCCATCCCACTTCCACTCAAGCACCTCAAGGGGTTGAGTCAAACCCACTGGATCCTGGTTCTCAGCCTTCTCTTACTGATAAGTGAGGCATCTAGGGACAAACTCAGCCAGTAACATCTTTATCCCTGACCACATAAATTGACATCAGAGGTTATGGTACATATTTTCCACACCTGGATGTACTGCCAAAGGGGATGTATGGAACTCCCACAACACCTACACCTGTAACATCACAGACACAACTGTGTGTCCTTTGAAAAGGATGAAATTATCCCCACATATTGAATAACCATCAGGGGCATGCCCTATGGATATCTAAGAATTTGTTATCTCACAGCTGATATCTCCCAGATGTTCCTCCTTCATGCAATGTAAGATTATAGGGGTAACCACCATTGACTGGAGATAAGTTATTTAATCTCCACCTATGAAGGATATCTGAAGCGAGGACAACTTCTCTGGGGCCTCATTTAGTAGTTGTGAACTTGATCTGCAGCAAAGAGAATCTACCACCACGTTCCCCTTAATAGGATTTTAAAATATTTCAAAGACATAGTCCTAGAGGAATTCTTTCCAAATCCATTGTATCAGGTTTAGATCCTTCTGAGAAATGATATACCATATAATTTTTTGGTTTGAGTAGATGATAAACTGCTTTTCCATAAGGTAGTGTCACTACATTTTCAATGAAAAGACTACCACTACCAACTCAACGTCATGGGTTGCATAGTTCTACTCATGTGTTCTCAACTAATAATAACCATATACAATCACCACATTCCCCTACCTCAGGATATAACCTTGTTTAGTTCTTGAGACATCACAAAACACCATGTACTCAACACCCTCCTCTAGAAATCTTAAGGTAGGTGTGCTTGTAAAGCTCTTCCTCAGCACCTGAAAACTATGTTGGAACCCTTCTATTCACATGAAGGGTTTCCCATTCTCCATCAAAGCGGTCATGGGGGATGATACTCTGGATAATTTAGGTACAAACCTCTAATAGTACCAAGCCAATCCAATAAAAGTGCACATCGTGGTAAATCTCTTGGATGGCTCCCAAGAAAGAACCACCTCAATATTCAGTGGATCCATTAAAACTCCAGCCTCTAAGATGACATGTCCTAGAAAGTGGACCTCTCAAATACATAACTGAAACATAGAGATAATCACGCATAGATAGTGATCTTGGAGTAAGTCTAAGACCATACTCAAGTGTATCGTATGCTCCTCTTCGAACGTTGAATACACTAGAATGTCATAAATGAAGACCACTACAGACTAGTCAATGTATAGCTAGAAGTTCTTATTCATGTGTCCCATGAACATAGCTGGGGAGTTTTTCCTACCAAATAACATCACTATGTACTTGTAGTGACCATACCGGCATATGAAATTCATCTTCGTGATGTCCTCATCCCATACATGAAGCTGGTGATAGCCTGATCTATGTCCAATCATTGAGAACCATCCCACTCCTTTCAGTTTATTAAAGATATCATCAATCCTTGGTAAAGGATAATTGTTCTTCACAGTCACATCGTTCAGGCATCAGATTTACACACACAACCTCAAGATCCCGTGCTTCATCTTGGAAAATTAAACTAGGGCTACCCATGGTGAACCAATAGGCCTAATGAAGCCCTTTCTCTAAAACAACTCCAACTGTACCCTCATCTCCTAGAGCTCCATAAGAGCCATCAAATATGCAGTTGTAGATATCAGTGTTGTCCGAGGGTATAGATCAATGCAGAAATCTACCTCCCTATGAGGAGGTAATCTTTGGACATCATCAATTAAGACATCCTCATATTCATCCCCCACCAAAAGAAACTAAGTCATCATCTCCTCCACTGCACCAAGGGTTATGCCAGCAAACTAGTGTGTGATCGGTTCCACCCTCCATCGTGCGAGTCCATCACACACTACATGAATTTCCTTTTTCTAGTAAAGTAAAACTTGATCACATATCTATAGACACACCAAACACTTTTCCTAAAACAGTCAATCTATGCATGAACTTTGAATAACCATTCCATACACAAAATTACATCCTAAGGCCTTGACGCTTCTACTAGGAGATCCCAACTGAACCAGTAACCCCCAAGAATAATCTCACACTTCCATAATTAGTGTGTGATTATCTAATCTCATCCCATAGGAGTCTCAAAACATAAGGATTCATCCAACAACTCAACCGGAATCTCCGAGCTCCAAACAAGGTCCGTGGAAAAGAAAATTTGACTAGAATTATAGTATACTATACCTACACATCATGTAGGGTTTTCTATGTATGAGTCCCATGAGCTTTTACTTTTTCTATTTTAGTTTGTCTTGTATTCTGGCTCGATTTATATCAGTTTGTATTGTTACTCTCAATGGTTATCTTAGTAGGTTTAATATCTATTTACTCAGTTCTTTTAGTTACAGTACTTACATTTGGGAATGGGTGTGTGTGTGTGTGACTCAGTTTATAGGTAAATTCCTCTCCTTAAGGGGAAATTCATACCTGGCACTAGTCGCTAGCCTCTGGACCATGGAAGGCAGGCTTGTCGTAGTCCCGGTACAGGCCTTGGTAGATGGGTCATGACTTCATTGTACTTATTAAGTGATAGGTGGGCCCTTCATAGACCCTTAATGCAATGTTAGTTCTCATGAGTCAAACTAGTTTCTTGGAATGAGGCCTTGATGGTATGGTTATGGTGTCTGACATTATGCATTTCCACATTATTTGATTAGTTATTGACAGTACATGTGAGTATTAGACTAGTAGAATATCCATGTGAGTGATTAAATGGAATTATTTGATTTATTCATGGTAAATTATGATGAATATTATGTTTAAGAGGATAGTGTTTCAGTTTTATACCTTTCCTTAAAGTTTATACTTAATTGTGATAGGTTATACTATATTTTGTATCCTAACCGAGCATCTAAGCACACCCATTTCATATGGTTCATTTTCCCCTAGGATATGAAAAGTTATGACATACCTATTGGGATAGTCTAAGTAATATTATTGTTTTCAAATGAGGTACTATGTTGTTTTTCATTTCATGATGTAATGTAAAACTTATGTTTTTTTCTAGTTTTTATAAGGCTACTAAACTCATCAATCCTTCAGGATTTGATTTCTATTGATCAGGTCAAAGTAATAAAATAATTCCCTAACTCTGGGAAATTTGTGTTGGGGTATTATAGTTTGTATTAGAGTAATTTTAGTTCAATACATGGAAATTAGATTTAGAAAAACCTTGATTATTGAAGATTACCCTAAGATAGACTTTGAGTATAACTATATAAGAACAACCAAAATTTTTGTTAATGTAGACATAATTTGGATATTCCTAGAAAATAATTCTGTTTCTGGATACAAAAAGTGGATTTTCTTTCTGTATATATGTACCTAGAAGTAACAACTTCGACAAGTTGTTCCGGGCTTGACTTGGGGTAACCTGGTACATGACAATGAGCTTTTCTATGCACCAATTTTGACACTCTTTGGGGATATTCCTTGGATAATTGAAATTTTATTTACAAACCATTATGAAGGATTTATGGGTATATATATACCCAAATAAACCATTTTTTTATTTTGGATTAGTAATGTATAAAATTTTAAATTTATGTTATATATTTTACTAGTTTTGAATTATGCATTATGATCCATAACCTAGTCTAGTGTATTATATTGTTTAGAAATGGATAAAAGTGGTAGGAATTGAAATAGTATCAATACATGTAATAAATTTATGTATTTTCCTCTTGTACAAGATAATGATGTTGGTTCTGGTGATACAACTAATGCTGAACAACATATAACTATAATAGGGTAGCTGAATCATGTTATGAACAACAAACTTAACTGTATGGAGCACCCTGATCCACAACATGGAGGAATAATGTTAGACTTATTCATGATAAAACAACAACCAACATTCAATGGGACTAAAAATCCCTTTATAGCTGAGTAAAGGATATGTTCCTCAGAGAAAATTTGTCTTTCTTTGGGGAGTAACAAAATTGAAAATGTTGTTTTGGAAGTTTATCATCTATCAGGAGATATAAATCAATGATGATCATTAATTAAAAACATAAATGAGGATGAATAGATATAAGATATTTAATGGATGTAATTTAAAGAACAATTCCAAGAAAAATATTTTCCTCTTGATTTATGAGTAGATATGGAGAGGCAATTTTTTTACTTTAAGGTCGAAGGAGGATGAAAATGTTGAAAAGTATGAAGATTACTTCGCATGGTTATCAAGGCATGTTACATAATACATATGTGACCCAAGACGTAAGACTGGTCAAATATTTGATGAGATAAAACCATTCATCTCATGGGAAATGGTCTCAAAATATTTCTTTTCATACAAAGATATAGTCTCACGTGCTATCAAGGATGAATAGAATTCTATAATTATTATGAATTTAAATTAAATAACGATAATAATAGGGTTTTTAAACCCTTTGGAAAATTAAATAAGGGGAAGAAGGGAAAAGTTGACTTTCCACCGTATATTAATTATGGGAAGAATCACCCTGTTACTTTCCTAAATGGGGTGGGAGTTTGTTACAAGTGTGGATAAAAAGTCCCCACACTCTCGATTTCAAGGGAATGAAAAAAGATAACAATGATTAATTCTACAATTTAAATGAGTTGGTATATTATTAAAATTATTTTCCTAATCATCAAAGAAACTTTCCCCAAAAAATGAATAGGGAGAAATGCCATGATTTTGCGATCACAACTGTTGATGTTGAAGTTCCAAATGATTTGTTGGTAGGTACTTTAATCATTTCCTAAAATTTACCCAAAGATTTATTTAATTATGGATCCTCACATTCCTTTATATCTTCCCAATTTAAATTAAAATTATATATTTCTGATTCTCATTAACAAGAGAGTTTTCAGGCAAAACTCCTAAGGGAAGTCTCATTACAACAAAGATGTTTTAGGCAGTTCCCATTATGGAATATAAACATGCTTTATTTTCTAACATTGTCATCATAGCTATGGTAAAATTTGATATAATCATTATTATGGATTATCTATGAAAATATTATGTGAAAAATTATTTAAAAGATGAGGGAATATGCGGTTTTGGGAGAAGATATATAATCCGATATATTTAGAGTAGAAACTTCATCACATGATTCTTATCAAAATCCAACCCAGGTAGCTTTACAGAATGTGATTGTTGGGGTGGAAGACGAAATAACATCTAGGAATGATGAAGGAAGTAATCAAATTTATGATTTTCCTATTGTACAAGAATATTTTAATGTACTTCCATATGATTTACCTGGACATCCTCCAGAGTGGGAAGTTGAGTTTATTATTGATTTTATCTCAAATGCAACACCAATATCAAAAACTCTCTACCAAATGGACATTCTAGAATTTGAAGAGTTGAAAAACAACTATAGTAGTTGAGTAATAAGGTATTTATTCTCCCTAGTGTTTCTCTATGGTGATCCCTAGTTCATTTTGTTAAGAAGAAAGACGGATCAATGAGGCTATGCATTGACTACAGAGATATATATATTATTACAATAAAGAAAAAGTTGCATCTTCCTCTCATATATGATTTATTTGATCAACTTCATTGAGCTCAATATTTTTCAAAGATTGGGCTTTGTTCTAGATATCATCAATAGTATGTAAAAAAGGAAAATATTCTGAAGATATCATTCTGAATGATGTATGGTCATTACGAATTTATAGTATTTCCATTTCAATTGACTAATGCACCATATATTTTCATGGATCTTAATAATTGAGTGTTCAAGGAATGACTTGATGATTTTATTGTAGTATTTTTTAATTATATCTCAGTATAATAAAACTGTTACGAATACCATGAGAACCACATGAGGATTGATCTGAAGTCTCATGGAATAAATTAACTAAATGGGATGTTTAACAAGTATTAGTTCTGGCTTTAGGGAATTTCTTTTCTTAACAATATTGTCTCCAAGGATAGAATCTCCTTTGATCCTATAAAGAAAAAGGAAATCCAAGAACTGTCATCACGGATGAATATAAATAAGGTACAAAATATTATAGGTTTAATAGGTTACTAGCAGAGTTTCATCCATAATTTTGTATGATTGGAAAACCCGTTAACCCAGATCACACATAAAGGGGTTAAATTCAGTTGGACAAAAGAGTCTGAAGAATGTTTTGAGTAATTGAAGAAAATATTAGTAAAATCACCTATATTAAACTTCTAATCTAGAAATGATTGGTTTATCATTTATAGTAATGCATCAAGGAAATGAATTGGTTGTTTCCTTATGCATAATGATAGAGATATTGATTATGCATCAAGATAGTTTAAAATTCGTGACCAAAACTACCCAACTCATGATCTTGAGTTAGCAGCAGTAATATTTTCTTTGATGATATGGAGACATTATATATATGGTGAAATATTTGAGATATATACTGATCACAGGAGTTTGAAATATATTTTCCCATAGAAAGAAGTAAACCTGAGAGAAAAGGAGATGGCTTGAACTACTCAAGGATTATGATTTCACAATACACAAGCACCCAGGGAAGGAAAATCAGGTGGTAGATGATTTCAGCAAAATGGACCCTAGAGTTATAAAAATATGAGAGTTGAAATTGATCCTATGTTCATGGATATAGTAAAGATGGATTTGGGAATTATCATGGATGGTGAAGAATCACTAATTTTTCAATTGGTTACTAACCATATTTACTATAAAGGGTAAAGAGTTCTTCATATGATGATGAGGGGTTCTAAAAGAAAATTAAAGCTGTGAATGATGAGAGACTAATTGAAATCTTATTTAAAGATGTTATTTTTAAATTTGGGAAGAGGCTTCGTGTTCTAGCTATACCCGATCTAAAAATAAAAATATTGGATGATGCTCATAGCTCTAATTTATCTATACACCCTAGTGGCACTAAGATGTACATATATTTGAATGAAGATTTTTGGTGGTTTAACATGAAAAGGAAATAGTTGATTATGTGTCTAGATGTTTAGTTTTTCATCAAGTGAAGGTTATAAGACAACATCCTATTAGAGACATGCAACCTATTTTTATACCTATGTAGAAATGGGATGATATTATGACGTAATTTTTCATGGGTCTACATAAGACTCCAAGAAGAAATGATCTGATATGGGTTATTATTGATCACCTTACCAAATAAACACATTTTTGTGATATAAACTAAGACTTACCAACTGCACTTTTAGCAATACAATATATTAATGATGTTGTATGACTTCTTGTTGTACCCCTATAAATTTTTTCTATTCATGATCCCCATTTTACATCACAATTATAGAAAAGTCTTCAAAATGCCCTAGGTATTGAGATTTGTTTTAACACTGCCTACCACCCTCAAAATGATGGAAAATAAATAAGGACTATTCAAACATTAGAAGAAATGTGGAGATCTTGATCACATTAAATTCAATATATGTGGGATTAATATTTACCTATTGTATATTTTTTTAGAATAATAGATTCAATTCAAGTATTCAGATGGAACCATATAAATCATTATAAGGAAAGAGATGTTGTACATCGACTTGATGGGATGATGTTAGTGAAACAAAAATCCTAGGCCCACATCTTATTGAGGAAACAACAAAAATGTTAATATCTATTCAGATCCATATCAAAATATATCAATGTAGGAAAACGAGATGTGCTAATAACTGAAGGAAGGATTTGGAAATTCAAGTAGGTGATCATGTTTTCTTGAAGGTATCTCCATGGAAGGGTGTCAAACAATTTGGTAGCAATGTTAAACTATGTCCCAAGTACATTATAAATTTTGAAATTATTGAACAAATTAGAGTTGTATCTTACAGTTTGGAAATTCCACCATGTCTCTCCAATGTTCATGATGTGTTCCACATATCATTATTAAGGAAATACTTTCCAAACCCAAAGTATGTACTCACCTATGAAGAAATAGAATTGGAACCCGATCTGTCCTATCACAAATATCCGATCAAGATTCCTGACAATAGATAACAAGTGTTGAGAAATCGAAGAACTCATCTGGTAAAAGTTCTTAAGAGAAACCATAAAATAGAACAAGTGATGTGGGAACCTAAGGAATATATGATGGAGAACCACCCAAATATTTTATGATTTAATATTCAAGAAATTTTGAGAATGAAATTATTTTAAGGAGGGAATAAAATAACACACCATGCTTCCATGGTACAATTCATTATAAATAATTCAAATAGCTTGCACTACACACAACACTGACTTCGAGCGCACCATGACCTATCAAACTAGCCATTTAAAAAGACGATATGAATTCTATTAACCACATTATTAAATTTATAAATTTTATTTTTCAAAATAGACTTCATTTTTGCATTTTTAATATAAAAATTTACTTAGGGGAAATTTTGGTGATTTTTTGAAAAGTTTCAATTTTTGATGATTAGTGAAAATTACCACATTGATGTTAATAACCGAATATTTAATTTAAATAATTATTTTATTCCTAATTTATATTAAATTAAAAATGGATAAATAATAAATAAATTATTACAATATAGTTTATTGGAATCATTTTATAATATAATTAGATATAGAAATTAATTTATCTTTTGGACGTCAATTTTACCCGTCATTTAACCACGTCTGCAGATTAAAATTTAATTTAATTTTAACACTTATATGAATTTAATTTTAAAAAACATACAAACATTGTTGTAATAAATATGAATTTTTTTTCTAATAGTATCAAAATGCTTTTGTTTGAATTATAACACTGTTATCTTATTTACAATAGTAATAGGTAAATATGGTAATTAAAGGTAAAAATAATATTATAATTATATCATATTAATATAAAACTTGTCCTAATTTCATTGGATAAATGTTTTTTGAAGAAAATTAACTTCAGGTCGAAAATATGATCCTTTTTAAGACACTTGTGTAGATTAAGACATTTATTATATTTTATTTAAAGAAGAGAGAAAAATGTCATATTCAAATTTTAAAAACTATATCATTTTTAATATGAAACTATATAAGTTATGTGTTTGAAAATAAAAATTATTCATAAATATAAAATGTTCTTCTACATAATTGTAATTTATATCTAATTTTAGGAAATAAATCATTAAATTTTTATTGGAAGAATCAATTTAATGATATTAAATTTTTTAAAATAAACATAATTTTACATAATTAATGAAATCCATGGAATATATAGATAACATAGACATGTTAGTGAAATATTTTATGTACTGGTTCGATGTTTTCTTGTTGTTTTTATTTTTTTTTAAATGAAAATATTGAATTAAATCAAAATTAGAAAAAATAATAATATAAAATGAATAATATTAAATTAAATGTTATAAAATTCAAAAAAAAATATCAAGTTCAACCAAATAACTAGAATATTGTTAAAATTTTCATTAATTATCCAATTCAGGTTCATTTAGAATTTTATTATAACTATATTAGCCCTATATTATAAATGTACAAGTAAACACGGTAAGAGTTAAACTGTTTAACTAATGGTTAAATCCAAATGAAAAGATTAATTTTTGACTTAAACATGCCTAAAATCATTTTTTGAGAGTATTTAGACCCATAATCAACTTATCATAGATATAAACCCCTTCAGATCTATTTTAAATAGAAATAAATAATAATAATTTAATAGATTTGCAGTTTCCAAATGTGCCTGACCCCTCTCTTATAAAAGAGAACCTCTCATTCTCTTTTATTATCACATCTAGAGCCCTTTTTATCATCCAAAAGATTCCCACTTCTCCTCCCAAATTCCATCACTTTATCATAGATTCTATAAATTGGGAATAAATCCTTTATATGGAGTCCTTTTCCAAAAATCAAAAGGAGTCGCTCAGAGAAAAGGTAATTGTTTTAACAATTACATTCTATATATTTCATTCTTATACTTCTTCCTCCTATGTTGTTTCCATAATAAAGTAATAAATACAGTATAATATACATTATGATATGCTATTATGATTATGGGACAACCATATTCCTCCTTTTATCCATCCAACTAATAACAATATCACCATGCGTGTGTGCATACGACTTACCATCTCCACATCATGGTGTAATTTATTATTCAAACCTACTTTTTTGGACGGGTATAATGATGGTTACAATGGATATAAATAAAGAATATAAAATTATTATGATTCTATATAATTAATATACTGTCTAATTACACACCATTTAACCATAATGGGAATGATATCGTCTCTCGTTTGTATGTACGACCTGCCATATCCACAACACAGTGAGATTCATTATCAATATTAACCATTAAAGAATAATTATAAAATTTATATGATGAGTAAAAATAATTATTATATACTTTATATCATTATCAATATGAATAAAATACTTCCTATTCATAAAAAAAATGACTTACAAAACCAAACATGCATATGAAAATGAAGTAGTTAACACTCGACACAATGGTAATACTAAAATATTATTAAAAAAATGATATAATATTATCATATATGATATCATAAATATGGATATGATTATTGTGTCATTTAATAACAATTTGAACCATTATACATGAGGTAAATGTACCATCGACTAATGGAATGTATAAGGTAAGGTTTATTTTCACAACCTCATTATTATCCAAGGTTGTTTATACATAAGTGTCTACTATGAAATCTTTATCATCCATATTCATGTTTCATAAAATGTATTTCAAAATATTATTGACAATTTTTTAAAGAAATTTGTACCCATGTTTGACTTTTTATGAAAAAAATTTATAGGAATCATTCCGTCATTTTCCAAATGAGGTACTTTATGACCTTTTCAACAAATTAAGTAAATAATGCTTTTTAACTTTTACGGAACAAGAGGATATTTTACAACATTATGATGACTTGACATTTTGAAGCATTCCATACAATAGGACAAGGATATTTTCCAAAGATATGTTTTCTTTTATAATTTTGTGGCCTCCAAATAATTTCCAAGTAAAAAGGGAATATTTATCTCAAAGAGTTTTAATGAATTTATTAGATTATTTTCATATATGTCAACATCCATTATTGGATTTTATGATTAAGTGAGGTTGATTTGATAGGATACAATCATCCATATTATATTGAAGGTTTTATAATATATTTTATTATGAATGTGCTATTTTCATACCATTCATGGTTTGTGGTTAAAATATTATCATTTCGTATGCTAGTTTTAATACGAATGTGAATATTAGGTTTTACCCCTTTCAAAAGAGGAATGGATTGAACATAGTAAGTGAAGGGTGGGTCCCAATATATCCCTTTTATGCATCGGTAGGTCTCATGATAAAAACTAGTGTCTTGGCATGATACCTTGATGGTATGGTTATGATGTACGACATTATGCATTTATTTATTATGTGTTTAGTTTTTGATATTACATGTGATTATTCGACTATTAGATTATCCATGTGAATGTTAAATTTTCATTATTTGATTTATTATTTCCATATTATGCTGCAAATTATTTTTAAAAGGTTTTGTTTCATTTTTATACATTTTTGTAAAATTTTATGCTTATTTATGATAGTTCCACTATATTATTTGTCCTTACTGATCATCTGAGCCCACCCTTTTCTTATGTTTAATTTTTCCTCAGGATATGAAGAATACTTTATTACTGACTTGAATTTATAGTATAATATGTATGAGTGTTTTCAAAGAAGATACTATGTTGTTTTTAATTTCATGATGCAATGTAAAAGTTATGTTTTTTATCTAGTTTTTCCAAGGGTACTAAACGGATCAGTTCTTTTGGATTTGATTTCTTGTGATCAAGAAAATGTAATAAAATAAAGCTCCAACTATGGGAAACTTGGTCTGGGGAATTAAATATTCCATCATTATAACTAGTCTTGGGAGACAGTAATGAAAAAAGAACAATATCGGTTCACAGGGCGGTAGTCCGCCATACCAACGAATGGAAAGTTCATTTCCAATTTGATGAAATTGGAGATGGATTTAGGTGATGGTTTAAAAAAAATAAATAAATAGTATATTTAGGATATTTTATTTAGTATATCATCAGGGTTGGAGAAGATTTGAAGGATTTGGAAGGAGAAATAAAATAGAAATAGTTAAATAAAAACATTACCTATCCTCCGGATGATCAACATTTATAACACCTTAACATCTCTGAATAGGGTTTTATGCCTAAAATAAGGCCTCTATAATGTGGGAGGTATTATAGAAATGGGTTCCGGAATAGATTGGATGAACTAAATGATTTTTAAGTGTACTAAATAGAGATGAATGAGTCCCCTTTTATATGTGAGGTGGGAGGCATAGTTGGAATTATTAAAAGTATTAAATTAATATATATTAATTTTCTATAAACAAATGGGTCCAAATTGATTTATATATAATATTTTATGAGTATGGGTAAACATTAATTCATCCAATGGAAACTAGACATGTTTTTATTATTTTATAATCCTTATTATATTGTTTTAACCCTTTTAACTCTTACCGTTTTATTAAGTAATTTACAATTTTAGAGTTGAAATAATTAGCATAATATGCCAAATGGCCAATGAATGAGACATTAATGAAATATATGGACTTATCTAGACTATTTGGATGAATTTAGTATTTTTATAAAATTTATAATATTTAATAAAATATTATATATTTTAAAATACCAATAGTGTCAATTTTGACACCATTTATTTGTAGCCATTTTAGAAATATCAAAACAAACTAGATAATTTTGAAAAAAACACCATTAAATCATCCAAAAAAGCTAAATTTATCCATAAAATTATTTTATGGCATCAATTATGTCAAATTATATTATTTTTATTTTTTATAATATCATTTATTTAATTTGTTAATTAATTAGGAAATTACTACGTGATCATTATGTCGTCATTTAATTTAATTATTTATATTATAAAAATTGTAAATAAATTACCAGGATATATTTAATAATTTTATATTTATAAAAACTATTTATACACGACGATGTCACTTATATATATCCCCATATGAAAAAAATAGTTATGAGGGACTTGATTATGGCATCATTCTATTTTCTTTAAATAAAATGTTATAACTGACATAATCCCACCCAAGTGGCTTAAAAAGCTACAATTTCAGCCCAAATATTTTATTGGTCTAAAATAACACATAAAATAAGATTAGATTAAGTTTTATGGTAGTTTTATAATATTTATAATATTATTTTAACTATTAATTAATTAATTTACCCATAACCATGGTAATAAAAATAATTGAAAAAGATACCATTCATACTATCCAAAAAATAAAAGGGATATATTTACATAATTTTTACCTTATGATTCAAAATATGGAATCCATTTTTAAGAATTATAAATATCTAATTTTTGAAAAATAATTAAAAATTATTCCCAATGATGAAAGGAGAAAATGAGGTTTTAATGTAAAACGTTCAAAAGTTCAAATAGTTTTTATATCCAATTTCAATAATAAATTGATTACAATGACATAAATTTGATTAAATGGTAAAATAATAACATATTAATACCTAAAATTCAAGTAAATTTATAATCTAAATATATAAATAAATTTAATGAAAAAATGTTTTGAATCAAAATGCTGTATTTTTTACTATTCATTAAAAAATGAATATTATCAGAAAAATTCCAAAACATAATCCAAATTAAAATGTTATTTCCTATATCTAGAGAAGAATATTATTTTTTCAAATATAATTTATAATATTAAAAAAAACTATGTTTTAATGGATTTTCCATTAAAAGGCGTTAAAAATTCCTTTTTTGAGAAATAATTATTTTATTCTTAAAATCACATTTATTCTTATATTAGTACTAGAAAAAACATTAGATTAATTTTGTACATTATATTTAATTAATATTTCATTAATATAATCTAATAAGAGTGATTTTATTATTTTATAATCAAAATTATTCACCCTAAAAGTGTTTTCCCAAAAAACGCATCCTTTATATTCAATTAGTTTTTTCAGTAATAATTAATTTGGTTACCAATGAATCATTATATAAACATATTTATACCCTAATTTCATTATTTAGTTAATATATCCCATTCTCACCATTTTAACTACTAGGTTGTAATGGTAACATTTAAATAATAATACATAGTTGTCTGCTTAAGGTCGATATGGCGTATCATGTACACTCTAGAAAAAAGTATTCCTTTCTAAAAAATTAAAGATATTAAATTCTCCCCACCTTTTAGAAATTTCATCCACATAATTTTGAATTTTGGGTATGAAACTAAGGTATGACTTTTCCAAATACCTTTATTTCTATCCCACATCAAGAAAATGATTAATAAAACTACCAATTTAAAAGTAATAAAGGGAAATATGAAGATCACCTAAGATAACACATACTAGGGTAACGTTTAGAAAAATATATAAATTAGAGAGAAAAATAACCATCATGTTAGTATGGAGAGTAAAAGAAAACATTGTTTAGAAAAAGTTAATCATCACAAAACCATAATTTTGTGATGGGTTAAATAGTCGTTGATTTCATTAGAGGAAAAGTAAGCGGAAACCATTTTTATTTTAATATCCTTTTAATAGATTTGTGGAATTAATTTTCTATCTAGACTAATATCATAATGAAATATACATATTTTGAAAGTAGATTTTAATCCATTAATAAATTTTAACCACAAACTCATCTTTTTCACCAAATGATGAGTATTCAAGTAAATTTTTCGTGCCTGAATCAACTTATAGAGAATCACATAGTTCACAAAATATTAAGTATATATTTATCATGTCTTTATACATTATAAAAACCAATATTTTTATTATAATATAAGTCAATTCCCCAAAAATATTAATCCCTTAAAAGTGGAAAGACAAATTTTAATCTCCAAAATTAAACAGTGTTACCCAAAGTTTATTATAGACAATTCAATAAATAACGGTCCATGAAATTCTTCAAAAATATTCTAAAAACATTGAAACCTAGAAAAATATTTTATCAAATAATATTTCAAGATAAATTTTAACATTTAGCTCCAAATAACATCAATCACTCTTAATTTATTGTGCCAAAAATGTAATTTCCTAATTTACATAACCTTTATTTTAGGATAATAATTTATTTAAATAACCTGAATCACCATAATTCCAAAATTAAATCATATATTCTTCCAAAATATTAATATAAAGTTAATCCTTAATTAAAATCTAATAATATATTATTTACCTTGATCATTTGAAGTTCTCAAAATAGTGAACATCTTCCAAATGACTATTCCACACTTAATCCCCAAAATCATTTTCCAATACCAATGATATCCATTTTATAAAACATAAGTTCCCAAAATATACTTATTCTTAACCCATAAACTCATTTAACTAAAACGAAATATTCATACTAACCAGGTACTTCAATATTTCTAGTGGTAGGTGATTCTCCCTTGTTTCCCATCAGTTGTGTGTTCGATTTCGGAAGCCTTGTTCTACGCCACTGGTTGTCACCCATCATTTGAGTTGTACTTTTAAAAAAACAAAATCAGTACCAAAAGATGATAAATTTCTAAAAAATAACCACAAAAGTTTTTTACCTCAAAGATTAATGTTTCCAAAAATACCATTTCTCACCTTAAAATTTCATAACATAAATCCTAAAAAAGGATTGTAAGATATTAAACATATACTCAACCTAAAAATTATAGACTCATGATTATATCCTCATCTCTTAAAAAATAATCCTAATAAACAAATTTATTTTAACCATCCTCTAATACCGACTATAAGGGCATGACGTTAAACATTAAATAATTTTTAGTTAAGTAATTAATTTGAATTTATATGAAAATAAGAATCATTTTATGTTTAGATATTTAGAAAATAAGGCCCTAACTCAAACAAAGTAACCCAAATATTACAAAGTAGAAACATATACCCACTATCCAGTTTTTTACAAAACAAAAACTATTAAAATGAAACATGGTTTCTTTTCATGTTTAATCATCATAAATTTGTTTGATCCCATCATTCAATATATAATCCCTTAAATCCATTGAAAAATATTTTAAAACTTTTGATGAGAATAAAAATCTCAATAATGGATAAACAATGAAAGAAAACTGTTATTATAGTAAAAAACATATAAACCATGAATACTTTATCATAAATTCATAATTTTGACCTTAAATAAGTATAAAATACTTTCATTGAATTATAATCTCATTGTTTACCTTTTTTAAATCAAAATATTATAATAATACCAATATAAAGAACATATTAAATATAATGGTATCTTAAGACATAATAATACATAAATAGAATTACCATGTATTCAACTTCCATACATATCACCCTTACAATTGGAATGGTCATACAGTTGACTTCCAGACCCAATGCATTGGAGGTTATAACGTAACCACCCATACTTGGTTTACCATGGAATAACATATATTTGGATTATCACAAAACCACCAGTATTAGGTTTATCAATTAACCACATATCAAATTTCTGAGTTCCATTGTATAATCATAACACATAAAAAATTAAATTCTAATCATTTTTCTCATGAAATGTCATTTTCAATCACAATAAATCATTTAAAGATATTGAAATAGTAATTCTATTTTAAAAATAATTTTCAATACCAAAATAACCAAAAAAGGTAATAAGATATTCATTCTCCATTTTTAAAACATTATGGCTTATAGAGGAATCCAAATATCAAATAACGGTTATGGTGGTGGAGAAGTCGATGTCACCGCACACATTAAAATATATTCATTTTTTAATTTTTTAAATAAAGTAAAACCATTCATATAAAAATATTCTTTTTTAAAAGAAATGAATGAAATTAAATGGTATAGAGGTTTATTATACATCTTATAAAATAAGGTGGTGTATAACATGAAAATACTCCCCAATGAAACGAGATTTAGACGAAGTCCCTTAAAAGGATTCCCTTGCAAAAATTTCATAGAGAAATTCAAAAGGTTCCATTTTAAAACATTTTTTCCATATAAATTCATTCATAAACACTATTTTTAAAACAGGGACATAAAATATAAATATTTATTAGAATAAATTATCAAAACATTAAAATGAGGTTTTTTTTAAAGTGTCCATTACCACTTGAGAAACACTTGAATAAAAATAATTGGAGAATAAAATTAATCAAAATATATAATATCATGAGAATAAGGATATTCAGGATATAATATGTAAAAGGGAAGTATATACACCATATAAAAGTGAATTGGATCATAACAACAAATAAGTCACAATATAATGTAAATTGAGATGAAATCCCTTACATTGAGTCCAACTCGCCACGTACAATATTTATATTCATGAGTAATAAACATAGGATAAATTATACTTTGTTGAAAAATATTCATGATTATTTTTCCATTCATATCACTTATTAAAATTTTATAAAAATTACTTAATTATTTATGTTTGTATCGTAGGTTATGTCAATATTCTGTACTTGATTTGAAAATGTACATGGTATTATTCCAATAGTCTAGGTGGTCCTAATTCCATAATCTCAAGAATAATATTCATGATATAATGATCACTTTTATAAATTAATTATTATTTTAAATCAACCCAATAATTATGGTTATTATAAATGAAAGACATTATAATCATGAAGACGGTAGGCTGTACGTACACATGAGTAACATTTTCATTTTTCATTGATCATTATAGAAATAAGGTAATTATTATTTTATCATTATATAATTTTCATAACATTATTAAAATCAAATTCATCATTTAAATATAATTATATAAATCATAAAATTGATATGTTTAATAAAAATTAATCACAACGCTTCGTGGAGGTGATTGTTCACACTTATGCACGAACGACGTTATCATTTTTATGTGCATGGAAAGTAGGAACATGATTGATATATTATTATCTAATAATGATAAATATTTCATGATTATCATATATAAATATTTATTCAATCATTATAACTAGTATTGAGAGATGGTAATGACAATTTCACTATATCAGTTCCCGAGGCGATACTCCTCTATACACACAAATAGAAATTTATTTTCCAATTTTATGAAATTAGAGATGGTATGAGGTGATTATATTAAAACAATAACATCCAATATTATTGAGGATACTAGATTTATTATATCATCATGTTCGGATAATATTTTATTGAAGTGAATTAAAACACTTAAATAAAAACGTCACCATTCATTTTGATGACCGCCTTTCATAACACCTTAACACCTCTAAGAATGGAGTTCCTCATAAACTAATGCCTCTATAATATGGGTAGGTATTATAGTAAGGGTTTTGGGGTGATATTTTTTAAACCAAAATATTTTTTACGTCTATAGAATATAGATGAATGGGTTACCTTTTATAGGAGAGGGGAGGGGCACTCTTGAAATTATTTTAAGTATGAAATTAATATAAATTCATTTTCTATTTAAAATGGGTAGAAATTGATTTATTTATAATATATGATGATCATGGGTATAACTCCATATATCCCATAAAAATTATACATGTTTTGATTATTTTTTAATCCTCATTGTTTTTTAACCCTTTTTACTCTTACCATTTTTTTAGCGATTTACAATTTGAGAGTAAAAATGATTTCCATAAGATGAAAAATGTCTAATTAATGTGTCATTAATTAGATATAAGGACTTATATCAACTTTTTGGAAGAATATTGTATTTTTATAAATTTTATAACATTTATTAAATATTTATATTTTAAAATACCAATAGTTTCAATTTTGACCCTATTCATTAGTTGGCTGTTTAAAAATATCATAAGAGAAAGATAAGTTCCAAAAAAATCCTTAAAATTGTAAAAAAACAATTAAAATTAAACAATATAATTATTTTATGGAATCAACTATGTCAAATTATATTTATTTTAATATTTATAATATAATTTATTTGATTCTTTCATTCATTAAGAAATTATGGTATCATCGTTGTGTTACCATTTATTTAATTATTAATTTCCTAAAAATTATATGTAAATTACCATTATGTAGGTAATAATTTTTTCTTTCTAAATAATATTTATTTCAAATATATCACTTATAACTCTTTATATTAAAATTTTTTTAGTTATGAGAGACATGATTATGCCATATTTCACTTGTCATTATATAAAATGTTACAAGTGTCCTAATCACTCCCATGTATATTACTATGGTAGAAATTTGGGTCCAATGATTTTATTGGACTAAAATAACTCATAAAATAAGATTAGAACAATTTTTAAGGTAGTTTAATGATATTTATAATTTTATTATAATCTTTAATTTCCTAATTTACCATTAACTATGGTAATAAAACTAGTTACTAAAGTTATTATTCAAAATGTAAAAAAATAAAAGGGACCTAATTACATAATTTGGAACTTATTATTCCAAATAAAAAATCCATTTTTCAAAATTTTCAATATAGAATTGGAGGAAATTAATTACATATTAATCTCTTTGGAAATATGAGAGAACATGTTTTTAAAGTAAAACCTTCAAAAGTTCATATTATTTTTATATGAAATTTCAAAATGAAATTGATTCCAATGACCTAAATTTTATTAAATGATAAAAAATTAATTTAATAATACATTAAAATTTATTATAAGGATAATCTAACTATATAAAAAATTAGATGAAAAAGAGTTTTGAATTAAAATGCAGTATTTTTCACTTTTCATTAAAAATGAATATTATTAGAAAAATACCAAAACATTATCCAATGTAAAATTTTATGTCCCTCATACGAATAATAATTTTATGTTATCAAAAATAAATTATCAAAATTGAAAAAAACTAGATTTAAAATGGGTTCTTTTTCAAAAGGTGGTAAAAAGGCCTTTTAGGAAAAATACTTATTTTTTCTTAAAATAGGATTTTCTCTTATATTAGGACTAGAAAATATATAAGATGAATTTTAAAAATTATATTTAATTTATATTTCATTAATAAAATACAAAAAGATGGATTTGATTATTTTATAAACACAATTATTCGCATATAAATAGTTCTTCATAAAAATACATCCTTTATATTCAATTGGTTTTAATTTCTAATTATTATTAATTTGGTAACAAATGAATCATTATATAAAAATGTGTTACCCCTATTTCCACAATTTTGTTAATACATTCCATTTCCACTATTCCAATTGTTTTTTATAAATATAACATTTAAATAATAATATTTAGATGTCTTTTTTAATTTGATATGGTGTATCATGTATGCTATATAACAAAGTATTTATTTTTAAATAACATGGGTTGTGAGACCTAATATATTTAAAAATATTGGTTTCATTTATCCAAATATAGTTGATCATATCTACTGCATAATATATATAGTTTCTATAAGATCGTTAAACAAGATGTACCTTAGGGTTTTGATGTTTATTTGTAAATAAGGAATGTTTTTATCATACGATTTTCAAAAAACACTTATGGAATTGTTATAATATATTTTTATCATATAATATAATATATGTTATCCATTAGGAAAAATATTTGGCATATGGTTACTTTTTTCACTTTTATATATTAAAATATGTCTTGGATGGAATAATTGAATATTTTAAATATATATGTATGACTCATCATTTATATTTATATGATTATGATTATGACATTGGGATATATAAGTAAATGTGAGTTGAGGATGAAATTTACTCCACATATATGATCAACGATTCCACGGATAAGATATTATCTGACAATCCGACTCAATGATTCATCAATATTTACCATGTTCGGTAATATACTTCATCGGTAATTTGTAAAATTACATAAAGGAATGTCCCTAAGAATATGAAGTGAAATTTTTTTAAGATTCATGTGGCCATGTTAACCCCCTTAAAAATATTTATGGGGAAAAATTATTTACAAATGTTTCTTTATCTAAAAAATGATAAGTATTTTATTTATATATCCAGTATCACAGATCAATTGAGATTGAAACTATTTTATAAATATAAATAAGTTATCAATTTTTAGTTTTATTTTATGAATAGTTATCTTTCCACAATTCGTTAAGAGTCTTATATATTATATTCATCATTCATTAAAATTGATATATGTTATTCAAGAATTACTATATTGTTAGTTTTTTATTGAAGTACCATAAAATAATTTATTATAAAAAAATAATGTCTCTTTGTATATTGATGGACACTATGAAAAAACATCGTATCTATTATTACAAAAGTGAACAAATCCAATATTCAAATGAGAAATAGTGATCACCCATTGTCTTACATAGGAAACACTATTTCTTAGATCCTTTTTATTTCACTCTATAAATTTTTGTTTTTTCTCATTTCATATATTTAAATACCTGTATGTTTTAATAATAATGTATTTAATACGCAATAGTTGATTAAATACACGGTGAATATACCTAATGTGGATGAAGCTACTTTCCTCTTAAATTTATTGTAATTCCATTTCTTGAATCTATTATTTTGACCTAAGAATAAAAATGCCTCATGTTTATTCCTCCACCACTGAATATTTTCTCTCTTTAAAGGATGATGTACTGGATATTTTGTATTTAGATTTTCCATGGGATCATCAACCTTTTATTTTAAACATTTCACTAAAAGGGATGGGGAGACAGGTTTTGACCAATCCTTTTCCTCTTTGTGATGTATGAACAAAAGTATCTTGAGTGAGTTATCCATTCTATTTATCTGGGATTGGAAAAATAAGGATAATCATGGTTGTCTGGATAACAAGACAAGAATAATTATTAATATATTATCCAAGTGGATTTCTATTTTTTAAGATGATAAATATACACTATAATTTTTAAATCATGTACAATATCTAGGTTACATTGTTAAGGATTACACAATTATAGTCCATTAGTAAGATTATTTATTTCAAGGATTTATTTATCATTCTAAAGAATATTAAGATGTGATATTATATTTTTTAAATTCATGTATTTATTATGTATCATCAACTCTTCAGACATAGTTTATAACATAGTACAATAGAAATAAGAATAATCATCAACAAATCTCTAGTAGGAATCTTTTTCTCCTTCACTCACCTATTAGGGTTGTAGAACAAGTATAAGGTATTCTGTGAAATAATACGATATTTTTTATAATAATTCATCACATTAATGATTATACCATATCTAAATATATGTATTTGTAATAAAATACAATAATTTAAGTAATTATCACACTATTTTTGTGGTTTTTTATTCAAATTTCAAAAATAATTACAAACCAGTGATTATTAAATTGTTTAATTGAATATTAAGTGAGAAATGGTAATGCTAATTTTATTATTAAATGTAAAAATATTTTATCAACTCTGAATATCCCTCAACATTGAACTATGTTTTTCTATTTTCTTTGGCATTTTAGTGGAAAGAATATGTATTCCCCTTCACATAACCCCTACAATTTATAGTGAAGCTACATGATGGAATTTAGGTAGGCATGACTTTTCCAAGTCAGATATTGTTGCACCTTTCTTGATTGATTTAACTCCCCAATACATAAATATTTACCAATATTTCCTAAACACATCCCTAAAAGTCACACTAAGTCTAGAAATGGCTATTCCTATTTATTTAGAATGATCATGTAAACTCAAAACCTTCATAACAACTCTTCTTAAAAAGTTTGTTTCCGAAAAAGGGTTTTTCAAATAATTAGTTATATTGGTTTCAACCCAAATCAAGTAATGGAATGACATTTATGACTTAATATTTATGTGGGGGAATTTATTTGGTAGTCGTAAATTTTAAATTTTTGTATCCTTTACATGACTTATTAATATTAAGTGGATTTTAGTTAATAAAATATCCTTTTTGGATAAAAAATTTACGCACAATATATTAGTTTTATTTATCTATTTTCTCAATAATTAATTAATTTATTATATTCTATTCATGAATCCATAAAGTAAAAAATGAAAAAGCAAAGGAAATAAATAAATAAATAAATATCATAGCCCTCAGATTATCTTAAAGTTGATTTATTGAGAGTGTAATAAATCAGAAATTGCCCCAAGGGAAATAACTGTTTATGAAAGTCATAGATTGAATTGAAGCATTCCACATATCTTCTTTTTTATCTCGTGAGTTGACATAATTTAGTTCTATCTTAAATCACCTCCAGATGCCTTCGGGTAATCCATTTATTGAATTTATTTACAAGTCACCCATAGGTTGGGGTTACGAAAGGATTGGTTATGGGGAATTATATAAATAAACATGGACATGATGGTCCAATATAATAATGGAGGGAGGGATGGCTTCTAGGAAATCATATTGAATTTATTAATTAATATTTTCAAACCCATGCAATTAAATAAATTAAATATTTAAAAAATATACATAGTTTATTGTGAAGCTTCTAAATGGTCTTGCCCATGCAATGAATACATAATATAATAACTAGTCAACATTCAATTATATTCATTAATAATTATTTAGATTAATGTAGTATAATTAATTAATTATCATTCATTATAATGACTATACAAATTCACTTGGAGATACCCATCATTAAAAGTATTCATGTTAAATAAATAGCAGAACCAATAATGAAAGATTATTACAATATATTTGATGAGAATTTAATTATTCCTTAGAACATTTATTATATTTTCAAAAACACCTTGTATTCCAATTAATAAAATGACGGTTAAATGTTATAATTTAACAATTTAATGTAATTCCATTCCTTCATTTAGTGGTAGACTACACGATATGAAAATGAAAACTACAAACATTGTAAATCAATTACCGTATACTTGGGGTACAAGAATGGGTCATTGGATTGTGCCTCAATAGGAATATAGGGTTTGTACAAGCCAGTTACACATCATGAATTACACTTTTCATGTTTCTATGATACACACAAAAATACTTGGTGTGTTCCTCAAACACAAGACCACAATACATGTACTCCAGCTATATGTCATCTATTTTTATTTCAGTATGTTCTATGGACTTTATTAACGGCATGTAATGTAATTTAGACATGAGAATTAATTTTATATATGTTTCCAAATTAGGATACATGTTTTTTACTCTATTAATGTTCTAGGATGTCAGTATCACATGGTTTTGACCATGTATTTGACAACACAGTTACTATGAATTTCATTGTTGAACCATGTAGACTATATGACTAGTACTCTAGCTATAGACCGGGTAATTTAAAAATTCATGTTACATGTTGGACTAGTTATGATATGTTGTGAAATAAATTCACCTATTTTAATTTAATATATAGCATGTCATTTATAACATGACACAACTAGGTGTAGTGAACTTGGGAGCATGGAGTTTACTTTGGATACACACTATGTAATGAATTTTATCCATCCAGAGAACTTGATACATATTAATAGAATCTATATTAATTCTTATTCTATTCTAAATCCATTAAGAAAAATACTTCATTAATTATGGTAATTAATATGATGAAATCATGTTAATTAAAATGTATAAAATAACGAATAATTTGATTTGAAATATTTATCCTTTACTCTGTATATTGATCATCAATCAAATAAAAAATTGAAAATATGAATTATGACCACTATAATACCACTTTATGGTTGCAGGAAAAATATAAGGTCATTTACTGTTTATTAAGTTATTATTTATTTTAATGTAGAGTTTCTCGAAATCTCGAGATATAAAATTTCATATTAAATTTGAAATTAATTTATTTTGAACAGGAATAAATAATTGACTCATCTTAGGATCCAATCTCCGATTATATTTCTGATCTTTTGAAAACACTTTCAGATATCCTTTTTTATAGTATAAGGATTGAAGTGTAGAATCCCTCTAGTAGTGATCTAATGTAATGACACAATATTTTATGATATATATTTTTTCAAATAAATTTAATTTCTTTGATATCTTTTCTTATACACAACACAGAGGTTTAACAAAATGTGACATACTATTAAAATATTATTATTTAGTATTATAGTTATCATATAGCCATTAGAATAGAAGCTATGAATAGGATTAAATAAATTATGAAAATCTATGGTCTAAAATATTATATAAATTTGTTTAAAAAATAATTATAAATTTAAATAAAAGGAACCATTTGATGATAAATAAATCTTTTTATAAGAAGAAACTTTTTTAGGTGAAAAAAAATGTTTTATCTCAGTAAATTAAATAAAAATATGTTGGTTATTGATTTTAATGAAATATATATATATATATATATATATTATAACCAATAAAATTTTAATATTCATCTTACATTTATCTAGTAATGGGAATAGAATGAATCCAATTTCTCACTAAATAACTATTTTTTTTCAAAAGAGAATTTTTATCCCTATTTGCACACTTATTTTAAAAT
This sequence comes from Viscum album, assembly GCA_963277665.1. Taxonomy (NCBI): domain Eukaryota; kingdom Viridiplantae; phylum Streptophyta; class Magnoliopsida; order Santalales; family Viscaceae; genus Viscum; species Viscum album. Next base: position 1,302,471,586 of record OY728121.1, read on the forward strand.
TAAATTTTACAATTTTAGAAAAAATATTTGAAAAAAGAAATATTTTTTTAAATAATCGTGTTAAATTATCTTTAAGTGAAATTTTGATAATTTTATGAAAAGATATGTTTTAGTGAATAGTGAAATATAATCATTTCTATTAAAAACTCTCTATTTCATTTAAATAATTTATTGGATAAATTATATATTAATATAGATTTCAAATAAAATGTAATATAATTATATATCAATTAATAAAAAATATTTCAAGGTATTAAATTTCACATGTATTTATATATAAATTTTTCAAAACATTTAGAAAATTTCCCTTTGCAATACTGTTATATCATCACCTCTAAGTGTTTAATTTTAAAATAAAAAAATTTAATTATTTTAAAATTTTTGAAAAAATGGATTCCATATTTGGTATCAAAAAATTAATATTAAATAATATTTATAGCTTAATGTTTTATCGTAATTAAAAAAGAAAAAAGAAAAAAGAAAAAGTTAATTGCAATGGTTAATGTTAAAATGGTTTACCAAGGGATTTTAATAACAATATAAGGGTTAAAATGGACTAGAAACATTTATAACACCCATTATTTAACTATATCTCAATTTTATCACCTATAATATTTTTGAATGACCCATTTTGTGTAATTTTTCATATGAAAAGTGTGAGTACACTTTATTCTATTAAAAAATTTCATGGGGTCCTTTCCCCCACTTGTAATAGGCCACCCATCTCCTCTCATCATTACACTTAAATAACCATTTTTTAGACAATATATACCCAAATATCTTCCCTACATTACTACGCAAATACTATAGCACTTATTTTGATTATTAATCCCTTCTAATAAGGCTTTAAGTGAAAATGTAATGAGGTTTTCTAGAGAAGAGTAATTGTCCCTGAACATGTGTTTTCAATTTATTTTTTCATCTAACTCCTTAAAAACATAATAAACAATTATAATATAATAAAAAAACTATTTAAATATAATTATAATTTTTATTTTAATGTAATAGCGTATATCATATTTTCTTCCATTAAATGTGAAATAAAATCATTGATCATTAGTATAGTGGACAATCGAATTGTGAACTGATATTAATTATTCTCCATCACTGCCTCCCAAATCTAGTTATAATGATGGAATTAATTTTATTATTAAGATATTTAAGATATTTTTATAGTTTTTTAATCATAATATCACACACACCCTTTTACCTTCCAACCCATTGTAAAAAAATATGGTCGGTCGTGTTTGTGGTCGGCTACCTTCCCTTAAACTAATGACATGTGTTTATCTAATTTAAATTTTATTTAGATGGTAATAAGGATATGTTTAATGAAAATATATGATATTTTTTACATTAATATATATATTTATTTAAGATATCAAAAATACATTTGTACTTTTCATTTTGGGTGTGTTATGATAATGTCACTTATGTGTACGGTGGACTACTACCGCATAAAGTGATGTGATTCGATTTTAACTAACTATTTTCATGGAATAATGATTAATTGTGATATATTTGTAATAAGTATTATTATTTATTTATTAATTAATAATTAACTTTTTTTCATCTGTTGAAAAAATAGAAATAATGTTCATGTGTATATACGAAATGACATCTCCATCGACAATGTATTTAATTTTATTTATATAACTCTTATTGAATACTATTAACACATATATAAAGAATATATATTATATTTATTTAATTTTTTAATTATTTATATTATGGATCCGTGGTCAAGGTAATTTTTTTTTAAAATATCAAATCAAATCTTACATGGAAATCAAATCAGTTATCACAAGAAACAGGATTTTAATAAGGAATTATTAACAAACGAGTAATAAAATGACTTATGTAAATTATATAAAATAGGAAATATATATATTTATGGTTATATAATTTTGGAATAATAAAACTATATTTATTATAAAGGAGGTCTTAACATGTATGAATATGTCGAGATATAAGATAAGAGATTTATGGTCTCTCTTATTTCTCAAAGACATATTCCATAATCACCACAAATTTATATTATATGGTGTATACACTACCATCTTTAAATTTCATATCATGAATCTTCTTATTTAAATTATATTTAATTTTGTTATTTATGTTATTATTTAATGGGTATTATGATTCAAAAGATTACCAATGAGGTAAATTATTTTTGTGTTACCTTTTTTTCTTTAGGACATACATTACGTTATAAAACTACCTTTATTTATAAGGTTTATATATATCACCTAACACATGTAATATCATGAATTTATTTATTCTCATTATATTATATGTTTTATTTAATGTTATTATTTTAAGGGATTATGATTCAATGTTATAATAGAGGTAAGTGTTTTAAAATACATTCTCATTATTTAATAGGATTATTTCAAATTATGCTTCCAATGATGAGATATTAAGATATATCTCTGGAAAAAAACTTTTTTTATTATCAACTAGTTATTTAATGATAATAAATTTTTTTAATTTTTTCCCATTTTAATGGATTATTGGGAAAAAATTATTATTTTTAAGAAAAATATTTTTTTTCTATCTTCAGTTGAAAACCCTTTTTTATCCATATTCATTTTCAAAAAATCATTTAAAATGTTTTTTAAATTTATTTAATGGATTTATTGAAAAACATCATCAATTTTTCTATTTTTAAAATGTGTTTTACTGGGAATCCTCATGTCATTTTCCAAACAAGTAACATATGGAACTTACCAAAAATGAGAAAGGAGTCATTGTTGAAATTTGTGTATCATGAAAAGAATTTTTTACCTACAAAACCACATAATGTTTTTTAATATTCCATTATATTTTTATAAGGTTATTATCAAGGAAATTTATACTTAAATTTTATTTAAATTTTTTAATTTTTTTCAAATTGAAAAGGATTTTTTCCTCAAGAACATTTTTAAATATTTTAAAAAATTCCATTGCATTCATTCAAAGTTATTTTAAATGATTCTTTAATTGTTTTAGGTCTTATAAAAAATATTTTTTAAATTTGAAAGGATATTTTAATTAAGAATTTTTTTACAATATTTTTAAATCATAAATTATATGTCTGAAAATGTTATTTTTAAATAAAAAGATTTTGAACATGTTCTTTGTTTTTAAAAGTGTTTTTCGAAGTGTATAATCTATTTTCCTAGATAAATGTTCCATCGGATATTTAAAAATAATTTTCCATCTATGATGACATCCTTCAATGTGACAAAAGTTTCAATGAGTATATGATCTTATGATGTCATCTATATTATTTATCTCGATAATTTATATATATTTTTACAAGATGTTTATGAAACCCATTTATATTACATAGGTTATATCAAGATAAAATTATTATGAATCCCACATCATTTTCCATGAGTTATGCGATGATGAAATGATAAAATGATTATAAACCCTATCTCATTTCAATTTTTTATGCTATAAATAAATATTTGTGAAACCCATTCATTTTTTGGGTTATAACATGATAAATGTGTTATGATCTTTTTGAACATTTATATATTATTTTTGTTATCTTATATGTAATATATATATCTCCATACAGTTCATTTGTTAAATATTGTTATCTAATGAGATAAAAAACACTAAAATGTGAATGAACCTATTTGAGTAAGAGAAATTGTCCACTCTGATAGTCATGTGAGTGAAACTTGACCACTATGATTATTTGGGGGCTGAAAAAAATCCACTATGATAGTTCTGTAAAATATCCTTGAATACTAAGGATTTTATTTTCTATGCTCATGTATGCCAAAAATTTACTTTTTTTTCAAATTTTATGCTCTCATGGATTATGTACTTTGATTCCATTAGTATTCAAGCCTAATTTAATTATATTATTTTTTCCATTACTCAATTTTTTATCTTTGATATTAATGGAATGTTTTTTAAATATTATTATCATGTTCTCATACCCTTATTCTCATGTTATTATTATTTGATAAGAAATATCTATCTTTTTTACTCTTACAGAGCATATGAGCCAACACTTTATTACAATTGTTTTCCTAAATATATGAGGATAGGTATTATGAATGATATGTATAAGAAGGGTGGTAGTTATTGAGTACTTAGTGGGAGATGACATACCCCACTTATTAAATAGTTTATGTTTCAATCTTTCAAATGACATTATTCCTTTAAGATCCTCAGGTGAGTGTTTCTGTAATGTAATGAATATTCTTTTAGAAATTTGTAATATATATGTTTGAGAAGCTTGGGTTATTTTTATAACACCAAAATATTTTCTGGTAGGTATATTATTAAATAAATTCAATTTATTTTATATATTACATTACACACAACATCATTATTAAACAAACCGTGATATAAAATTAAATATTAACATGATTACTGGAATATTAATACGACTGTTAGGAATAGTAATTTGAGAATTAGAAGAAAGAAATTACCTATGAATGTATAAATAAAATTTAGGTAACTCATAAATGAAATATGATATATTTATATCATGGAATAAGTAAATAAAAGGTTTAAAAAATGATTCGTTAAGTGTTGGTATTTTTGTAGAATGAAAAATTCTATTTACAATTATATGAATAAAACAGGGATTCAAAAGAAAATTTATTTTCTTAAAATAGATTCATAAATTAATATTTTTTTCTATTATAATTATTATATAATTTTATGAAACGATAATTAATTTTTAAATTTGCTGTAAAATCTGTAATGATATTAAAATCTGTACTTCTCGAATAAATGATGATTTTAACTAAAAATTAAATTTCTCATATTTATAGAATTATTTATATAAAATAGATTCCATTTTTAAAATATAAAAAACAAAAAAAAAACATTAGTATGAATTTTTGGTATTTTTCTGAAATAGTAAAAAATTTCATGAATAGTGAAATACCGTAATATATAGTCATTAACATTTTAAGCCAAATACATGAATTTTTTGGTCATTAATGATGTAATAACCCATTATTTTGAACTCATGTTCCCTATTTAATGTACATACCCCCAAGAATAAAAAGTATTGATAGTCTTGCATTAAAATAACAAAACAAGTTAATAAAAAACTAAAAAACACCCTTCCCCCTACTTATAAATACCACCCCTCACCACACCTTATCACCACACCTACTAAGCAGTGAGTCTTCTCTAAATTCATCCTAATTAAATTTAACAGTAATCTCCCCCATTTAAACGGATTGATAGTATTACCAAACGAATAAATCTATGTGTCTTAAGGAGGTTCCCAAGGAGACGATATTTAAGCGGTAAAATATTCATTATTTCTCTTATATATTATTTTATTTTCTTATCATCTCCTAAAATACCCTATCAAAAATGACTTGGTAAATCCAGTATCATATATATAATATAATTTTATTCATCTAATGGAATATCCATTATCAATTCTCTTTTATCCTCCCTTTAGTATAAATATGAAAACATCATCCATGAGGTACCAATTCACCGTCTTCATGAAATATGGGTGTTGTTTCTTCATTCCATCAATCTAGGATGCTCATTAAACCATTTTAATGGTTAAAAGAGACTATAATATTTTTATTGAAACTTATTTAATGTTATTTAACTATTATAAAAATGTAATATTAAATAAAATAAAATTAGTCTGAGATGGTTGTAAAAACCTCCAAAAGGAACTAATCATTTTTCATTAACGTTTTATCCAATGAATCATTCTCATATTATATAAAGAAATTATATATGAAGACTATTTAAAATAATGTAAGTATATTAGTATCATTCTATTCAAATTTATTATTATTTTCTTTCATTTGACAAGAACTCTCATAATTATACACAACAGAACCGACCAGAAAACCAAGGAGTAAAAACTCCTCGAACAATTAAATTATAAAATTTAAATCATCATAATGGACAAATGTTAACGTTATAAAATTAAAATAAATCATATATATTTAGAAGATATTTTGAGTTATGTAATTAATGAATCTAATTTTATTTTCCAGGACATTAATTACGAGTGTGGAATGCTTTCATAGATATGGTAAGGGATTCTATCTAAATATCCATTTAACTGAGTCTTACTTGGTATTATTCACCGAATCATTTTAATATGGTGTATCTACTACCATTTTGATATAATATTTTTTTCATTATATTTCTCTTAAATAACCATATTTATTATAGTATATATATTATTATTATCTAGGATGTATAGAATCTTTTTTACATATAGTTTTTACTTGGAATGTTATTTTATTAAGTGGGAAATAATATTAAATCCTTATCCTATAATCAGTATGGATATTCATTGATAATTAAAAATTATTTAATGAAATAATAAATCACTTGGATATTTGAGGAATTATTTGGACATGCAAACATGGATGGGGCCTAGTTATAGATATCTCCTCAATGCATCGACGTGTCTCATGAGACAAAATAGTTGGTGGAAAACCTTTCACATTTGTTTCCACGGAGAATTATATGGGTTTCTTCCATGAGACATAAATTTTTTTGGGAAAGGTCATGATAGTATTTTTTCATTTGATAGATACATGATTTCTAATAATTAATAATTCCCTTCATTAAGTATCCAGTTATTACTATTCATGATATTTTCACTATGTAAAATCTATGGATGCATTTTCATTCATAGATTATTGACTAACTGGATTGTTTTAACAGTTATTCCATATTGATTAATCTTTAGATATTAATGATTCATATTTCTATTTTATGTAACTCTTACTAAGAATTTGAGACCACCCTATTATTATTTTTCTTTCCAAAGTTTATGAAGACGACATCTTTGAATAGGTGTTAGTGAAGCAGTTTCTTTCCCACTGTTTTGTTTTATGTTTAATTACCATTGTAATAACGTAACCATGTATGTATCTTGTTATTAAATACTACTAAATTATTTGATCCATGGTAATTTTATCTTCTTTATGTATTCAATTTTAATCAAATAACCAGTAACTCTACCCTATAGTGGATGGGGTTTCTATAATTAGTATTAGAGTGGTTTGAGTTGAAGAAATGACAATTTGATGTTATATGAACATGGGAATTATAATAATTCCTTATAGTGAATTAATGGATTATTATTCAAGATGATTATAATAAAATATAGTGTGTGTCCTTGTTTTTTATGGATCCTAATAGAAGAAAGGTAATCAATACCTATGGAACATATACAGATTTCCCCACTGAGAATGTAAACATTGTTGGTTTTGGTGTAGAGAAGATCATGACCATATTAGGACATATTACCCAGTTTATGATGATTAACCCTAATACACCTATGTTAGATCATTTCATGTGGCATATGTCCCCATATTTTAGTGGGGCTACAAATCTAGTGGTAATTGAATTGGGATGTGATGAAAACGAGAAAGAAGAACTAGTGCTATATTACCTCATGGGTGATGCTGATTAATTATGGTCATTGATTTATAATACTAAATAGGAAGGTGAAATAGAATACCTGAAATGGATAAATTTTAAAGAATTATTATTCATCAAATACTTACCTCTTTAGAAACATATTGAAATTAAAATAAAATTACTTATATTAATGAAAAATATGAATAGAGTTCTATAGTGTATGAGGATACTTTCATAAGAATATCTAGGTATACTAAAAATTATATACATGTTTCCCAAAACAATATTGATAATTTCTTTGAAGATATTATTTCTAGTAAATATAGGGGAATTTCTTCTCCTACATTTTCAGTAGATAATGAAATTGTATTATTTTCCATCAAAATGGACAAAGGATTTTATAAATCATATATGTTAAAGGGGATTAAGTATAATAATAGGTCTTCGATTAAAAATGAAAAATTTAATGTATCAATAAATAATAGTGGAAGAATGCAATAATTATTATGTGAAAATTTCTGAAACAAACATCTCGGGAAATTATTGAAAGGATTTGGAGTTTTTTTTCAGTGTGTAAAAAATGTTCATAGAGCTAATTAATGGAAGGGGAGTAAAAAAATAAATTATTTTCAATTATTAAACTGTACATAAATGGGTCATTTTTTTAAAAAAAATGTCTTTTTATCCAAGGGAATCTACCTCAAAAGAGGCCATGGGGAGATGACCAAGCATATGCGATCACCAGTAGATGTACCCAATAATATGTTAAAAGATACATTATTCCTATCTTAAAAATTAGGCAATTATTTATTTCATTCCAAAGCATTACACTCTTTTACATCTACCTAGTTTTCCATGAGTATAGATATTTCCCTTTTGATTTGATAATGGAGTTGTTAGTCAAAACGCTTAAGGGAAGTCTTATTGCAACCAATATGTGTCATGAAGTCCCTATTATGGCATATAAAAATGATTTTTATATTGATATTATCATCATAAATATGGTATAATGTTCTATAATCCTTGGTATGTAATGGATTTAAAAATATAATGTGAAATGTTTTGCAAGAAGAAAATTGTTATTTGTGAGGAGATGTAGAATTCCATATCTTTAGAGAATGATCTTTAACATATGATTCTTATCAACAAACCCCTATAGATATATTTAATTAAATTATTATGGGGGAAGTTAAGACAATATCTAGGGATGAGTAAAGTAATATACAAATTGAGGATATTCTAATTTAATAGGAATACATTGATGATTTTTCTAGGAAATTACTTGGACATCCCGAGAGAATCAATTTAAGTTTACTATTGATATAATCTATGATTAAAGACAAATGTCAAATATTCCTTATAGAATAGCCATTATGGAATTAATGGATCTAAATAAATTAATTGAGGATTTGAGTAATAAGGGATTTATTCACCCTAGTGTTTCTTTACTGGGATTTTCTATTCTATTTGTTAAGAAAGAGATGGATCCATGAGGATGTGCATTGACTAAAGGGAAATTAATGCTATTACAATAAATAAATGGTATCATTTTCATCATATAGATGATTTATTTGATAAAAATCAGGGAGATTAAAATTTTTAAAATATTTTTTTTTTCATTATGGGTATAATCCAGTGCATATTTATGAGGCATACATTCCAAAGTAATATTTTGGATAAGGTATGGGAATAACTAGTTCATAGTCAGGCCATTTGTAATGACTAATTCATCCTATTTTTTATGGATATGATGAATAGAATATTCCATTAATATCATGAATTTTTTTGTGGTATTTGTCGATGATATGATGGTATATTCTAAAACACATTAAGACATTGAGAATCACATGAATACCATTCTTGAGTCTCTTATAAGGAAATAGTTATATGGTAAATTTAGCAACTTTGAATTATAGATTCCAAATATTTCATTTCCTGGACATATTGTCATTATGGATGGAATACCAATTTATCTAGTAAATATAATAGAAATTTAATATTTTCTTATAGTAGTGAACATAAAAGAGGTACTTAGTTTAAATGGCTTAGCACGTTCTAAATTTTTTTCGTTAGATAACCCATTAAACATGATCACACGTAAGAGGGTTAAGTTTATATGATCCAAATAATTTGAAGAATGTTTTGAAGAATTCATGCGATGGTTAGTCAATTATCCAATTTTGACTCCACATATAGAAAATTATAGTTTTGTGATATATAGTGATGCATCGAATAAATGACTGGGTTATGACCTTATGGAAAATGAAAAAGTCGTTACATCTGAATCTAGTCAATTTAAGATTTATACACAGAATTATCCAACTCATGATCTTGAGTTAGCGTTCATATTATTTTATATGAAAATATTGGTAAAAAATATATATGGTGAAATTTTTGAGTTATATATGGATCAAAAGAGTTTAAAATACATCCTTACAAAGAAAAAAACACACGATGCAAAGAGGATGGATCATGTTATTCAAAGATTATGATTTCTCAATACACAACCACCCATGAAAAGAAAATAAGGTAGTAGATTTATTAAGAAGTAAAGACCATTGGCTTATAACCCAAATAAGGATTGAGAAATATCATATGTTTATAGATGTATTAATGATAGATATGGGAATTTTTATGTATGGATAAATGTCACTCCTTAAAAATTTTGTGAAACCATTTGTATTGGAAAAGATAAAAAGATATCAATCAGATTATGAGAATATTCAAAATAAAATTAAAGCCATTAATGATGTAATATTGTAAGAATTTATTTATGTATATGGAATTCTTAAATTTGGGAAATGATATTTGTTCCATCATTACCTCAGATAAAATATGAACTATTCAATTATTCATATTTCTCAAATTTAACTATAGATCCTGGTAGTAAATATATGTATAGAGATATAAAGGAAAATTTTTGATGGGATAATAAAAATAAGGATATTGAGGATTGTGTGTTAGGATGTCGAGTTTTTCAACAACTTAAGGATATGAGATAGAATATTAGGGGATTCATGAAATATTTACTTATTTCTATGTGGATGTTGGCTAACATTACTATGGAAGTCATCACTAGATTACGAAATAATCCTAAAAATAATAATATGAGATGGGTTATATTTGATCACCTAAAAATGTGAAAAAAGTATTTCAATAAGATAAGATTTACCTATTGAAGGTCTAGTAGGAATCTATATTAATGTATTTTTAATACTTCATGTTTCACCTCTATAGATTGTCTCTAGTTCAGATCCGTGTTTACAAAAAAATTCTAGAAGTTTCCTTAGATTAAATTGGATACTGGGCCTCACTTAGGTGTTTCTAATCACCCTCAAATTGATGGAATATCTTAAAGGACTATTCAAACATTTGTATACTTGTTTATATCATTTTCACTTGACTTTTAATGTATACGGGATGCATATTTTATTTTTGTAGATTTTTCCTACAATAATTGTTTCTATTATAGTATTAAAATGGTGTGATTTGATGCATTATATGGAAAGATATTTCATACTCCAACCTAATGGGAAGAAGTTGGTGAGAGGAAGTATATAGGACCAGAACATATTAAAGAGACAATACATACTATTTGGTCTCATATTAAAGCAACTCAATGTAAGAAAATAAGTTATAATGAAAACTAGAGAAATGATTTTTAATTTATTGTGGGGGATCAAGTCTTTAAGAAAGTATCTTCAGTAGAGGGTGTCATAATATTTTGTAAGAAAGGTAAAATGAACCCCAGGTACATCGAAAAATTTAAAATTCAAGAAAGAATTAGAACTGTAGCTTTCCAAATAGCAATTTTTCTAGGCCTCTCCATAGTTTATGATGTATTTCAAATAACATTGTTAATGTTGTAACTTCTAGACCCATCACATATACTCACCAATGAAGAAATTGGACTAGAACCTAATCTGTCTTACCACAAAGTGCTTATTTAGATTCTGGAAAATAAACAAAATGTATTGAGAAATCGAATGACTTGACTGGTAAAATTTCTTTCGAGACACCGTAAAATGGAAGAAAAAACATCAGAACCAGAGGATATTATGAATAAGAACCACCCACATTTGTTTAGAAGGAAACATTCTTGAAAAATTTGGTGGGATAAATATTTGAATGAGGGAATAATATAACACCCCAAGATTCTATGGTATGTATCTTCTTAAATAAATTCAATTTATTCAATAGAATACATTGCATGCAATACAGATCATAAACGAACTGTGATATTCTATTAAATATTAACATGGATATTATAATAGTAATGTGACCATCATGAATGGTAATGAGGACATGAGAATAATAACATCACCAGTTAAACTTTAAATAAAATTTAGATATCTCCTAAATACAAATATTATATATTTACACCGTGGAATGAGTAAATAAATTTTCTAAAAAAATGATAAATTAAGCACCGGTATTTTTATGAAATTAAATGGATTATTTAAAATATTATAAATAATATAATCATTTAAATGAAAAATAATATTCATAAAATAGATTCATAAATTAATAATTTTTATTCTAATATAACATAACTTTATGATACCATAATTAATTTTTAAGTGTTATAAAATCCGTCATAATATAAAAAACAACATTTTTCAAATAAATTATGATGATCATTAAAAATTAAATTTCTCATATTTAGGAAATTATTTTCATAAAATGGAGAACATTTTTTAAATATAACATAAAAATAGTTAGGGAAAATTTTTGGGATTTTTTTGAAATAATTGATATTTTAGTGAACAGTGAAATATAGTAATTTACAATATTTAACATTTTAATTAGTATACATGAATTCTTGAGTCATGCATGAGGTAATAATCCATTACTATGAACTGACATGTGCTATTTATTATATATAGCAACAATAATGTAAAATATTGATGTTCTTGAGTGAAAATAAAAAACAAAAGAATAAAATAATTAAAAAATGTTCCTCTCCTACTTTATAAATACCACACCTCACCACCCATTATCCTCATACCTTATAAACATTAAATATTTCTTAAATTACTCCTTATTCCATTCTGAAATCTCTTCCCCAAATCTAATAACTAATGGTATTATGAAAAGGCTAAATCCTTGTGACTTAAATAGGTTCCCCTAAGATGATATTTAAGAGGTAAAATCCTAATTCTTTCTCATTAATTTTATTTTATTTTCTGTTCATATCCTCACCTACCATATCCAAAGTGGCATGGAAAATCCACTATCATATTCATATGGTTTTTTTATTTTTCTAATGGAATATCCATATTCAAATCCATTATCTACTCATTTTTATTCTAAAAAGGGATACATTGTCCATGATGTGTTGATTCATTGCATTCATGGATGATGTGTTTTTATTTTTTATTACTACATTCAAGGATTATAATAAAGAAATTTTTATTGTTAAAACATAGAATAATATGTGTATTAAAACTTATTTAATTTTCCCGATCATGTATATACGAACAATATTTAATAAATAGACAATAGTATGTAATGGTCTTAAAAACCACCAAAATGAACTAATCATTTTTCATTTACATTTTATCTAATGAATCATCTTTATACCATATAACTAAAAGACATATGAGTAACATTAAAAAAACGTTATGTATATTAATATCATATAATTCAATATTTTGATTTTTTCTTCTATTTTTCAAGAACTCCCATAATTATACACAAAGGAAATGACCATAAAACCATCAAGTAAACCCTCCTAGAACAACTAAATCAAACATTATAAAACGTTGGAATGGAAAAATATGAACTTAATAAAATTATAATAAATAAAATATATGTGTAATAGGTTCTTAAGTAATTAATTAATTGATATAATTTTGTTATCTGGTACATTAAGTACAAGTGCAGAACACTTTCATAGATAAGGTAAGGGACTTCGTCTCAACCTACATTTCAGTGAGACTTATTTGTAATTTTGCACCTAATAATTTTTATGTGTTTTATCTACTACCCTATTCAGATCATTTTTCATTTGAAATTATATTTCTCTTAAATATCCATATTTCTTATTTCTGGGATATGATTATTGTTTAATATTCATTCAATTTTCTTACGTACGGTTTTTCTTTGATTTTATCAATTAATTGGGAAATGATGTCAAATACAAATCTTTTACTCAGAAATTATTTTGGTTGATAATTAATATTTATTTCATGAATTAAATCAATCATATCGATATTTGAAGAATTATTTGGACATGAAGACATGGGAGGTCGTAACACCCAGAGATTTTATGAAAAATATTATTTTAATTTCATTGATGTCTTGTGTTGTACACCCCACCAAAATTAGCTGGTGCTATATGCAACACCGTATTAGTTTTCCGTATACGCAACACTATTTTTGGCTCATGTTACACACAATTTCAAGTTAATTTTGTAGAAATTATTCTTTGCAAAATTAAGTATAGATTTTTTTTAATGTATAAATGAAATAAGTTTTGATTATTTTATACGCAACACCAAAGGGATCTTGCACTACACACAATCGTGACTTCGCTTGAATTACATGCAATCACGACCTTCCTCGATAGCGTGTGTCGTACACAATACCAGGTTTCACTAAACAACAAAATGTTATTATAATATAATTATTAACTAGCCATTTAGAATAGTATTAACTACATTTTGAATTTTAAAACATTATTATTCATCTTACACATTTTCTAGAACATGGTTTGAGAACAAAATAAATTTTTCGAGTAAAATAAGTATTTTTAAAAAAATGCAGTTTTGCATCCTTTTGATGGAGAAACCACATTAAATATATTTTTTTACATGTTTATAAGTTCAATTTGACAAAATAAAATTCTTATTTGTAATTAGGATATAAAAATTTACATTGGAATTTTTTTTGATATTTTTTCTAATAAGTTTCTTATTTTGATGAATAGTAAAAATACGCTAAATTTTAATTAAAAACAAATTTTTTCATCGAGATTTTTTATATAGTTAGATTATAATAATTAATGGTTTTAAAGAATAATGAGAATATATTTTTAACATTTAATATAATTTATGTCCTTATCCTTGATTTTACATTGAATTCATAGGTAAAATCATTTCAATCTTTTGCGATGTTTTAACTTTTAAAAATCATTTCTTAACAACGGGATATATTTTAAATTAATTTCTACAACTTATTTGATTTGAATTTGAAAAAATGGATTCCAAATTTGCAATCAGTTGGTCCAAATTAAGTTAAATGGATACTTTTTATTTTTGGTCACTATAAATAGTAACTACGGTAAATTTTATTTACCTTAGTTAAAGGTAAATCAGGTAATTAAGGGTAAATATAATATTATAAATTTATCCGAACACTTTTATTAGTATAATTAGATGATTATATTTCATGCTAAGCCGTATTTGGGTCAAAATTGAATCCATTAGAAGCCACTTGGATGTGATTAAGACCTTTAATTTATTTTATTTTAATGAAAGTGAAATATGTCTCACTAAAACTTTAATTATTAAAGTAGTTTTAATATAAGTTTATACAGAATATAAATTCTATTGTAAAAAATAATTTGAATGCTAAAATATTTTTATTTGTTATGGAAATTAATTTTTAATTTTTAAGAGATATTTAATTACCTTAATTTCTTATATGGTAATGATGCAGAAATTATTTATTTAGTGAAAAATCAGTAATATTGTTTTCATTAAAAGAATAATACCCACTAAAAGGCCCAAAAACCTAAACAAAACTTATTTGACGCATATATCTAAACCATAAACATCCAATGGTCGATGTTTTGGCCATTTTGATCCTTTAAAAGCGATTATGACACTAATATTATTTTATTTTAAATGATTTCAAATTTGTCACCTTCATGATTTAATAAATATAACAAATTAAATGTTGTGATTTTAATATGATAAATTCGAGTAAAATTATTATTATCAAAGATATTAGATTTATCTACATCCTAGTATTTTAATTTTAATTGGTATGCAACAAATAAATATATTAAATAATTATAAAAAAATGTTGTGGTAATTATTTTATTAAGAGAAATACCAACTAAATGGTTTTAAAAATAATAAAATAAATATTTTATGAACAAATTAATGTTATACATGATTTTTTTAGATAAATATGACATGTTCGGCATATATTAAATATTTTGTTTTGAATATGTCTTCTGTTTTGATTTTATTTAAATTCAAATAGTTCAATAGTGTCAAAATTTACACTATTGATATTTTAAAAAAATAACATATTGTTAAATGGCTTAAAAATCACAAAAATATTTAAAAATTATAAATTTAAAATTATATGGTCTAAAATTTAATAATGTATCTAATTTTGTTAAATTATCAACACATTAGTAAGTATTTATAAAAACTAAAAAATTAGAATATTATTACCACAAATAAAATTAAATAGATTAAATAAGGATAAATTAAAATGAAAAGGTTTAAAATAAAATAAAAAAATGTCTAAATTTGATTGGTTGATAATATTAAAACCCTATATTACCTCGTATCTGAATTTGAGTCACTTTGGAAATTTTTAAGTTGGGTTTGAGTTTATTATAATTTAATATTTTGGAGGTTTCCAAAAGTGCCCCTCTCCTCTCTTATAAAAGGGCACCCCTTCCCTATACTCTTCACAACACATTGAGCCTAATGGTTGGAAAAACCCAGCCCATTTCTCTTCTATACTTTCCTAGCAGCATAATAGAGGTCCTGGAATTCTTCAAAGACCATCTTTTGTGCCCTAAGAGGAGGTTTAGAAGAGGCGCGTCGAAGAAGAGGTAATATCCTTTACCGATTATTTCAAATTAATTTCTTCTTCTAGTTCCTCTTCTTTTGTTGCTTTATAATAAAGTAACAACATCAGTATCACTCATATACTGATATGTTATTATAAATATGAGACAACCCTATTTCACCTTCAATCCATCCTATGGAAAATGACATCACCGCGCGTGCGTACGTACGGAATACCGTCTCCACGTCGTGGTGTAATCTGTTTTTCCACCACCACCATACTTGGATGGGTATAATGGTGTAAAGAATAACCATATATGGTTATTATAACATGATAATAATTATGAGATATTATATCATACACTATAATTCATGGTACTATGGAACAAAGAAACATCTAAGGATTGTTACACTATTGTTTTTACTTATGTTTTTTTTGAAAGTATATGTTGAATTGTACAGGTAACCATGAAAGGTTATTAATATATTTTTGGAAAGAAAATTATATGAGCATAATGAAGTGATAATGAGATAATGAAATTTTTGATAGTAGTAATGTGCTCATATAAGGACAAAGTGATATCATGGTTTGAGTATATAATATTTTTGGGATTTTGGTATGTGGGAAGAGTTGACTTTTGACAGCATTCATGTTTTCACAATGATTCTATGGTAATTCATGTTTCAAGTGAATACATGATTAAGGTATTCAAATTTTGGTAATGTGACCAACAAGATATATCTTAAGATATATGGTGATAAATTATGGTATTCACGTTCTTATTATATGACCTTTCAGTTAATCATTTTCTTTATACTATGAGACTGGGGAGATGTATTTTGGATAAGCCTAAGGATTGGAATGGATTATATTGGACATAATATAGTATTGTTTAAGGCTATAACTTTTTTTCGATATTATTTCTGAAATGTTATAATAGTGTAGTTTTTGAAAAAGGACAACCTAAAGGACGAGTGAAAACTCGTCGCGTCAGACAAGGTTGTGGGAATCAAACCCACAATCAAAGTGTGACAGGCCTTTATCTCCTACCATTGGCATACAGGAAGCCCCTGGTTAGAAGAAATTGGTTTTATTCTATTAAATGGTATGATAGATGATGTATAAGTCCATTTTTGGAACCATATTCAATTTATATCAACATATATGGACTTATGCATTTTTAATAAATTGTGTTAACCTTTTGTTTAAGACAGATGGAATGACCCATCATTCTATCACATGATCCTCTAACACATCATGAATGAAAAATTAAAGTTCATTTATTTAAGATATGAAATGTAAATTCATAAAGGCATGAAAAATGGTGAGATTGTTCCGAAATAATGTAAGTATTTCTTTTAATTCAAAAATTCTTCAACATTAGAGAAATGATCTTGAAAACCAAAAATGTTGTCCTAGTGCCCTCATATCTGATGAATCAGATGGTACCTTTTATCATCCCAAATTTATAGATTTGTGATTGTTGGATTTTTCATAGCCATTTTTTCTACCAATCTCCATCTGAACTTGATGGTTAGATTTCTCTTCCATATCCATGTTTTCACTTATGTTCTACTTTGTGGAAACCCAGTGATGATTTAATTTTGGTAACCGTTACATTTCATACTTTAGTTTTAAAATTATTTTTTAGTCCTTTTTACGAAGTGGGTTTCTATGAAAGAAACTTTCATGTAGTATACCATTTATAACCCCGACAAATTTCGAGGGTGAAATTCATTTTAAGGGGGGTAGAATGTAACACCCCGAGATTTTATAAAAAATATTATTTTAATTTCATTGATGTCCTTTGTTGTATGCCAAACCAAAATTATCTTGTGCTATACGCAACACCGTCTTAGCTTGCAGTATACGCAACACTATTCTTGGCTCGTGTTACACACAATTTCATGTTCGTTTTGTAGAAATTATTCTATGCAACATTAAGTATAGATTTTGTTTAATTTATAAATGAAAAATGTTTTGATTATATTATAAGAAACACCAATGTGATATTTCACTACATGCAGCCCTGACTTGGCTTCCATTACACGCAATTGCGACCTTCCTCGATAGCGTGTGTATTACGCAATACTGAGTTTCACTAAACAATGATATCTGGTTATAATATTATTATGAACTATCCTTTATGAATATTATTAACTAAATTTTTAATTTTATTACATTATTATTCATCTTGCACATTTTCTAGAACGTGGTATGAGAAAAAAAATAATCTTTTCGGCTAAAATAAGTATTTTTTTACAAAATGCAGATTTGCCGCCTTTTGATGGAGTACCCAGTTTAAATATTGTTTTTACATGTTTATAAGTTCAATTTGACAAAATAAAATTCTTCTTTTGAATTATCATATTAAAATTTATTTTGGATAAATTTTTGATATTTTTCTGATATGTTTCATATTTTGATGAATAGTAAAAATACGCTAAATTTTAATTAAAAACAACTTTTTTCATAGAGATAATTTATATGGTTAGATTATAATATTGAATGATTTTAATGTATAAATATAATATATTTTTACCTGTTAATATAATTTACGTCATTAGCATTGATTTTACATTTAATTCACAGGTGAAATCATTTAAATCTTTTGTAATGTTTTAACTTTTAAAACTCATTTTCTTCACAATGAGATAAATTTTAAAATAATTTATGCAAATTATTTGATTTCAATTTGTAAAAATGGATTCAATATTTGTAATCAGTAGGTCCAAATTATGTTAAAAGGCTACTTTTTATTTTTGGGCACTTTGAATAGTAACTACGGTAAATTTTATTTACCATAGTTAAAGGTAAATTTGGTAATTAAGGGTAAATATAATATTATAAAATTATCCTAACACTTGTCTTAATATATATGGATGATTATATTTCGAGTTTAGGATTATTTGGGTCGAAATGGAATCCATTGGAACCCACATGGATGTGATTAAAACCTTTAATTTATTTTACTTTAAAGAAAGTGAAATGTGTCTCACTCAAACAATAATAATTATTGTTTTTTTAGTATAAGGATATACAGAATATAAATTAGATAATAAATAATAATTTGAAAGATAAAATGTTTTTCGTTGTTATGGTAATTTATTTGTAATTTTTAAAATATATTTAATTACTTTAATAGATTATACATTAATGATGCAGAAATTATTCATTTCGTGAGAAAGTAGTAATATGGTTTTTATTAAAATAATAATATCCATTAAAAGGCCCAAAAATCGTACCAAAACATATTTTTCATATATATATAAACCATAACCATCCAAAGGTAGAATTTTTGACCATTTTGATTCTTATAAAAGCGATTATGGAACTTATATTATATTATTTTAAATGATGTCAAATTTTTCACCTTCATGATTTAATAAATATAACAATTTAAATTATGTTATTTTAAGATTCTAAATTCGATTAAAAGTATTATTATTAAATATATTATATTTATCTGCTTCACAATATTTTATTATTAAATTTTATGCAACAAATAAGTATATTAAATAGTTATACAAAACTGTTGTAGTAATTATTTTATTAATAGAAATACCAAATAAATGGTTTTAAAAATATTAAAATAAATATGATATGAACAAATTAATGTGATAAATGAATTTTTTAGATTCAAAAGACATTTTAGGAATCTAATAAATGTTTTTGTTCGAATATATCTTCCGTGTGGTTTTATTTAAATTCAAATAATTGAATAGTGTCAAAATTGACACTATTGATATTTTATAAAAATAACATATTATTAAACTGATTAAAAATCACAACAATGTTTAAAAATTAAAAATTAAAAATTATATAGTCTGAAATGTAATAATTTATGTAATTATGGAAAATTAACAACACATAAGTAAGTATTTATAACAATTTAAAAATTTGAATATTATTACCACAAATTAAATTAAATAGATTAATTAAGGATAAATTAAAATGATAAGGTTTAAAATAAAATCAAAACATGTATAAATTTGATTTGGTGATGATATTACTACCCTATATTACCTCATATCTAAATTTTAGTCACTTTAGATGTTTTTATTTGGGGTTTGAGTTTATTATAAATTAATATTTTGGTGGTTTCCAAAGGTGTCCCTCTCCTCTCTTATAAAAGGGAACCCCTTCCCTCTCCTCTTCACAACACTTTGGGCCTTCATGCTCGTCCAAACCATTCCCATTTATCTTCTCCACTTCCCTCTCAGAATATTACAGGTCCTGTTCTTCTTCAAAGACCTATTTTAGTGCCCTAAGAGGATGATTAGAAGAGGCACGTCGAAGAAGAGGTTATATCCGTTACCGATTCATTTCAATTATTTTCTTCTTCTACTTCCTCTTCATTTGTTGTTTAATAATAAAGTAATAACATCAGTATCACTCATATAATGATATATTATTATGAATATGATCCAACCCTATTTCACCTTCTATCCATCTGACGGAAAATTAAATCACCGCACATGCGTACGTACGGAATACCATCTCCATGTTGTGGTGTAATCTGTTTTCCCACCACCACCTTACTTGGATGGGTATAATGGTGTAAATAATAACAATATTTGGTTATTATAAAATGATACTAACTCTGAGATATTATATGATCCACTCTAATTACATTCAATAACTATGGGAATGATATCATCGCTCATGCGTACGCACAGATTACAGTCTCCATGACGCGATTAGATTCATTCTCCAAGTTAACCATTCAAGAATGATTATAAAGTATATATGATAAATAATAATGGAATATATGAAATATTAATTATACTAGATTTATTTATATGTTATTTACTTACTTCCATTCAATTTAACATGGAAACGAAAACATCATTCATGTGTACGTACAACCTACAGTCTCCCTGAACGGTGCATTTCATTCCATTTATTTATCTGTTATATATATGTATATTATATATATATATATTTTATAAATCATGTTTTACATTTTGGAAGTATGTAATCAAGATCTAAGTAATCATATGAATAAATACAAGTCAAAACACGGACAATAAATGAAACGATTTTACCCAAAACGCTGCTTTAACATTGAATTGACAAATGAACGGGTAATATAATGTCATAAGTGAAACTTATATGATATTGTAAATAATATTATGGTTCTATTAAAAGTTAAAATATGTTTAAACCCACTATACAGGATTCTCGGACACATACAGAAGAAATTGGACATAAGGTAAGGGATAATTTTGCAATCTCATTTTTATCCGAGATTTCTTATATGTAAGTGTCTACTGGGGTTATATTTATCATAAATTTCCATAAAAATGATTTTAATAAAGTGTTTAACATTCTTCCATGCATGTTTAAAGTCATGTTCACCCCGATTTGACTTTTACTTTGTGTTATGGAAGAAATCATTCTTTTGTTTACCATAGGTGGTACTTTTTGACTTTTCTGTTAAAAGTACGAGGAGAATGTTTTTTTAACTTATACAGCATGAAAGAATTTTTACTATTTCATAACACCTTAATTTCATGAAGCTTACTCTACAAGATTTCATGAATATTTTCAACAAAGTGCTTTCCTTTTAAAATTGAACGGAAATTTTTGAAAATAAAATTATTTTGGAGAAGAAAGGATATTTTCCTCAAGAATTCATTTTAGGTGTTTTATCAAAATAAGTTCCCATCTAAGATGACATTATTTCATATGTGTATGTTTCATGAATAATGGATCTATTATATACTTGGTTTCAATTTTCTTATAATGAAATGATATCCATTTTTTTATATGGATTATGTTATAAAGGGATGAAGTTTATGAATCCCATTTTATTATTTGGGTTATGATGAATGATTTATGTTTTTGTTGTGCTACACATAAGAATGATTTAATTATGAGATGGGTGGGACCTATATCTCCCTCCAGTGCATTGGGTAAATATTTATATCTCTTTAGATATACATGGTTGGAACGACAAGTAAATCTGATACAGTAATACAAGGATGGAACGAAAAGTAAACCAGGTTCAGTAATGGACATTGTCCACTATGATGGTCTTGGAAGCAATGCCTTGGGTACTATGGAAATCATATGATTTGTTTAATGGTTTTCCACAATTATGTGTTTTATTCCCACTCTATTTTATCATTATTCATGTTTATTTATGATCTATGCCTTATGTATTGCTAAGATATATGTTATGTTCATGTTTTTACGTTCAAATGTTTATGGATTGTTTTATTTTCTCCATGTTTACCCTTAATGAGCATTTGACCTCAACCTTTTTATGTTTTCTTTTTCCCAGGATATAAAGAATGGTTTTAGGTATGAAAAAAAGGTAAATATCTTTATGGGAGATGTTGAAGATCATTCACTATGATTAGAAGATTATGTTCTGAGTTTCCAAAGACTTTAGAATAATACGATCATTAGACGTTTGTTTTTTTCATGTATTATGCAATCCGAAAAAGTAATGTAATTTCCATGTACGTCAAGCTTGGGTCTCTACTGTGGTGGCTTGTAATATACAACCCGTAGATGCATTGAAAGGTCTCCTGAGACAAAACAGTAGGGGATGAACCCTACGCCTTTGTATCTAAGAATAATTATACGGTTTTCTACCTTCCAAATTAAATGATATTCTTAAAGGTATTTACATTAGTTTTTAATGGGATATATAAATTGCTTCCAGTAATTAATAACTCCCTTTATTTACTATTTAGTTATTTCAATTCATGGTTTTTTCACTATGAATAAATCAATTGATGCATTTTTAATCCCATTTTTTTATTAAATGGACTTTGTTTTTTCATTTATTACATATTGATTATGATTAATATATTATATATTAATATTTCTTCTATATTTAACCCTGAATGATCATTTATTTCACCCTTTTATTTGTTTTCCTTCCACAGAATATGAAGATGAAATATATGAATAAGTGTAATGGAAGAATATTATTTCATTTTGTTATGTTTTAGGTTTAATTACCTATGTAATAAGGAAATCATTTATTTATCGAGTTCTTATATACTACTAAACACATCTTTCCTTGGTAATGTGATCTCTTGTATCTATTCCTCAAAATAAAATAACCACTAACTCTATTATACTAGGGTCGGGATTGTTACAATTGTAGTTGTTATCATAGGATATGTTTAGTTAACCATTGGAAACTATGATGAGAAAACCATAGTGATATTACTAGGGATATGTCTAAGGATAATACTAAAGATTATTTTTCATAAAGTAAAATATCATAGAATATTGGTGTAACACCCCAGGTAAATAAAGAATATGACATTTTCATATTTATCCATATTTGTGAATAAAATATTAATATGACTTTAAAGGGGATGCTATGCTCGATGGCGTACCCAACACGCAACAACGAGTTTCTTGGGAATCTTACGTTGCACTCTAATAATAAAATAATATTATTTTAAATGGAAATTAACATGTAGCCGTTGTATTGGTGGGAATGGATAGAAATAACTAAAATATTAATATATATATATATATTTTTTTTACATCTATCCAAAGGCTTAAAATACGGAAAGAATTCAATTTTAGGCTTTTATAGCCTAATTTTCACTAAAGGTTCACTTATCACCTTCTGATGGAGAAATGACATTAAATATAGTTTTGATCACTCTTATACATTCATTTGTACCAAATAAAACTCTTCTTTAGAATCGGGACATCAAATTTTACTTTGTGTAAATTTTTTGTATCTTTCCGATAAAGTTCATTTTTTTAATGAATAGTGTAAAATGTTGTATTTTAATTCAAAACCACTTTTTAATCTAATCTATTTATATGATTAGATTATATTTTTAATTGGTTTTAAAGTGAAATTAGAAAATATTTTTACCATTAAATCCAATAGTGGTCATTGGAATCAATTTCACTTTGAAATCAGACTTAAACTAGTGTCAATCTTTTGATACTTATTGTTTCATAAAACACGCTATTTGTCATGACAGCGGGAATTATTTATTAAATTAATTAATGTGACTTATATGTTTTAAATTTTGTAAAACGGACTTCATTATTGAATTCAGAATATCAAATATATCTTAGGGTGAATTTTTGGGATTTTTCTGAAAAACTTCAATTTTTGATGAATAGTGAAACCACTAAGTGGTACTTATAAAAACTGATTTTTCCGTTTAAATGAAATTTTTCCATCATTGTGTTTTGATTTTCAAAAATCCGACATACATGGTTGTCATTAAGAAGTAAAATGTGGTTCAATGAGATTAAAATAATTTTTGGTGAATAGTAACTTATTATGTTTTTAATCGCGATTAGTGGTAATTAGTGTAGTTTAAGGTAAAAATAATGCTTTAATAAAATTATATGAGCTTGACACATGTCTTACACTAATTGGTTGTATAATTGACGACCAAGACAAGCCATGGGTCAACTTGGGGACCCCATGGATCCACTTTGGTTGGGAAATGACATAAATAACATTTTATTTAATGTAAAAGTAAAATTGACACAAACATGATATGTTTTACTAAAACAATTTTTAAGTGGGGTTATTCAAGTCATCCTTTTGATTATAAATATTCATTGGAAAGCTAAAAAGATTTCCTACATCATAGTATTTTTTTATAATTTTTAGACATTAAATAAATTAAATTATTTATGACATAATAATGATGCAGCGATGACATCATTATTTGACGATTTAAATAAAATGTAAAGATAATGTAAAATATATGAACTACACATGTCCAAAACTTATTGGATGGGAGGATTTCGAACCTTTATAACCTTATCCACGAATTATATCAATGTGGGACCATTTAAAACCGAAACACATTTTCAAATAAAGTAATATTTCCTTACTTTCCAAAAGTGCCCCTCCTCTCCTCTTACAAAAGGCCCCCACCTCTACCTCATTTCACACCCTCCTAAAGCCCTTGGCTCGGCCAACCCATTCCCATTTACTCTCTCCACATCTCTCTCCTCATCCTAGAGGATTCCCTTTGGGCAGAAGCCTTTCAAAGGAAGCCTTTAGGCTCAAATTAAAAGGAGTTACACTTTTAAAGGTAATTCATTCTCTCATGTTCATTTGTTTTATTTTGCTTCTCCAACCCCCTAAACTCTTTTTATTTACTTATTTTGTAACAGCACTAGTATCTTCAATATACTAGGATGTTTTTATAATATTTATTTGAGCTACACTCTCACACAACTACATCAAATGGTTAAAGAACATACGGTTTCCGTGGATGGCGAAATTCTGCCTCCCGAAATGATGATTGTTCAATACTCATTTAACACCTTAAAAGGTGGCCATTATGGTGTCACTATTTTTATATATGATATATAATATGTTTATTTTTTCCTTAAGCTTCTGTTTTTTTTTCATTTTGGGCATACCTTTATGGTTTCCATTATGGGTAAACGCAATATCTTCATTTAAGGAAGTGCGGACTACCGCCCCCTCAAAGTGATTTGATTCGTTAAATACCATATGTGGGACATATAAAGGATGGAACTATGATATTATATATGATATTATACTGTAATTATAATATACCTTTATATCATTATTATTCCATTCTATAAAATATGAAATAGAAATGAAAGTAGCGTTCATGCGTACGTACGGCTTACCATCTCCATGAACGGTGCATTTCATTTCTTACCTCTAAATGATTACGCAATGTTATAAATGCATGAATTTACTGGATATATATGACATATATGATATCCAAATAATGAATATGATTCTGGATATAATAAACATTTGACCACACAAACAACATGTAATGGTAAGAAGTCCACTTTCGACTTAAGAACCAAATATCGACAAAACAAACATTATTAACTTAAATGTTTACATAATGTTTATAACATGGAAATAAGTGATCTAATAGTAATAATGAACTAGAAAAAGGTTCTTAATAAAGTGGAAATTAACTCAAGTTTATTATTCAGGAAGTTAATGAACGATCGAGTCAAGTCGGACCGGAGGTAAGGGATCCTACTCCTCTCTTTCTTTTTAAGTACACACTTTTATGTCATTCCTTTTAAAGCTCATCTT
Organism: Viscum album; assembly: GCA_963277665.1. Lineage (NCBI taxonomy): Eukaryota > Viridiplantae > Streptophyta > Magnoliopsida > Santalales > Viscaceae > Viscum > Viscum album. The sequence continues at coordinate 1,302,497,768 of OY728121.1, forward strand.
TCTTGTTATTGGGATGATATTTTATATTACACTTACTGTAATTTTTATGTTCATGTGATGAGAGACCCCATTCTCTCTCATCAATCCATTTTGGAAGTTTTGAGTGGCGCCGTGAGGCTGCCGAACTTTCATAAGAGATCTAACCTCTCTCTTTCTTTTTAAGTACTCTCCTTTATGTCACTTCTTTTAAACTCCTCCTTGAAATGTTGGGGGATTTTATTTTATATTCCACTTGCTATAAATTCTATTGTAATATTATGGGATACTCTATTTGATCTCATCAATCCATATTCGGAAGTTTTATGTGGCGTCGTTAGGCTGCCGAGTTTTCGTAATGGATTTTTCATCTCACTTTTATTCCCGTGAGATTTATGCTACATTTGCCACAAATTCCATTGAGTGGTGTATGTACTGCCCATTATTCTACTCTTTGTGTTATATACTTTCGTTTATGAGTATTTACGTCAATGACCTATTGTCTTTCTTTCATGGGGTGTATGTTTTGAAAGATACCCAAGTCGGTAAGGGAACCTTTCACCCTCCTCTTTTTTAAAAGACTTCTTTTATTGGGTATTTTAATTTACATATTTTTATGTTGGGATATGTTCTCATACATCCTTATTGATGTAAATTTTATGTACAAGTGATGAGATACACTTTTTATCTCTCGTCAACTCATTTTTATGTGATGCAGTTAGGCTGTCAAGGGAGCTTTTTAACCCAATTTCGATTTCTTTGGGTCCAACTTGTAGTCATTGAATATGTCATCCATTGAATATGTGTGAATGAAATTTTATTGTTTTACACTTAATATCCACTTATATTGGGTGTATATATATTTGTCACACATATTTTTGAGATTTATTTGTCCTTAATTTAAGGATACTTCTTTATAAGGGATTTCATCACATTTGACATTTCTATTGAGGGCTCATTGTTGTTATGCACCAATTCACTCTTATATGGTGTATATAATGTCCTTTGGAGTATTATATCATGAATCCTTTTATTCTCATGATATTATAAAATTCTGACTAAATGTTATTCCTCAATTATTGTATTCAAGTGTCTCTAATTTTGGTAAAACCCCTTTAACCAAAATATCGTTTTAAATGTTTTAATTATTTGTTCTTATTAATATCCATGTTTTCAAAATGGTTTTAAGGATTTAGTTATATGGATATTAATGGTTTAAAATGTTAAAAGCTTCAAGGTGGTATGGGACACTTTGATTCAAAAATCTCTTTATTAAATGTTTTAAATGGTTTTGGAAATGGTTTCTTTTTGAATGGATTCATTATTTGAATATCCTAAAATGTTATATTGTGATTGAAATGTGGAAATGTTATGTTTCCTTTATTCATGTTTATGTGATACGATTATGTTATGGTTCTTGGGCATTGTTATGAAGAACGGGTGGTTCCGTGATAAACTAAGGGTGGGTGAGCCCGATATAGCTCTTCAATGCATTGGGTAACGCGAAGGAGTGAAACGTTAAGGTTTCTTCGAAGAGATTTAGGGAATATACTGTGATCGGTATTCCAAACGTAACCAAGAGGGTTACTCCCTACGTAAGAATGTTATGAATGCCTCAAGTTACCTTTATGTCTTATGTTTTCTATGACTTATTCATGATTTGATATGCCTATGTTTTATGGGTAAAGTATGATTTCATTCTTATGTATATATGAACTCATGTTTCCTTTCTATATTTTTATAACCCTTACTGAGCTTTTTATGCTCATCCCAAGTTTTGGAAATGTTTTTCACAGGTCAAGGGAAAGGTACATGATGTGATGATAGTGTCAAGGATGTGTCAAGAAAGAATCCGTGTTTTATTTTAAATAGGTTTCCGTTGATGGGAAGAATGAATATTGTATTTTATGTAACTACTTTGTTTAAATGTGGAATGTAATGCAAGTTTCATGATCTAATTCTCTAAAACTCTAAACCTAAAAAGATCCTCAATGTGTAATCTTTTAATAACTCAAGATTAAGTAAGGTTCAAGGATGGGGCCTTATAGTTGGTATCAGAGGTCGTTTTAGATAACTTTAGAGGTTAGGGTATTCTTTAAGCATAAGTGACATTACCATAATGGTTAGGATTTCAGAAAGAGTCCTAGTTTTAGATAAAGTGAATGAGTAAGTGTATCTTAGTGTTTACCTTCCTCATTAGTACATGATGATTTTTTTGATATACTCACACTCAAATTTTTTTTAGTGAATGGATTGATCTAGCAGGCACCAAAGAGACAACAGGTTTGAAGGAAACTGTGGTGGTTCTCTGATTAAGATACTAGATAAAATGGAGGATTCAATGAGGAAACTTGTGCTTGTTCTAAACCAAATATCAAGGAGTCATGATCAACCACTTCAACCTTGGTGAGTTCTCTAATGCATCATGTACGAGATGGCCAACTCGATGTGGAAATTCAGGTAATAATTATTAAGGTAACCCTTAGGGTTTATATGATACTTAATTTTTAGGTAATTATGGGTTACTCTATGATATGATGGAAAATGAAGGGAATGAGATAAACTTGAGGTTAAAATATGTTATGATTATTCTTGAAGATTTTATCTCATTTTGGGGAATGTTTTAATATTTATATAGTTTTGGAAAAAGGACAACACGCAGACTGTGTGACAACCCGTCGAGTCGGACAAAGCTGCGGGAATCGAACCCACAACCAATGTGCGACTGGTATTTATCGCCTACCACTGGACTACGTGAAGTCTCTAGATAGTTTGACTGATTCATTCTAGTTATATGATTTTATGAATTAAGAGTAAGTTGATTTTGGGTTATTTATGAAAATGATTAACATATCATCGAGGATATGTGATTAGGTTAATTACTTTTCAATACGAGACTTTAGGAGCAACTGATGTTGTTTGGAGATAAATGCTACGATTTAACTTGGAAGACAATGTGACTAAATCCTTTAAATATTTGGGTTTCAATATTATATTGGTTTACATTGAATAATTTTATGGACAAATTGTTTATCAGATGGTCCTCGTTGAACTTTGGGTTTTGTTGGACAAATTTTGGAGGTTAAGAATAGATTTTCTTTTTATAAAGGGTTATCCTTTTCTGGATTATCTGATCTTGTACTAACCTTTTGGTTTTGGTTTTGGTTAAAGCCTAAAGAAATGGAAAGTATATAGTTCTCTTTTTTGGATTAGGTGATTCTCTAGAAGTTTATTATAGTACTCTTAATGTGAACAAGTATTCCAAAATACTCGTCTTTTGGAAAAATTATGAGTTTGACTGAGGAATATAGTAAAATTTGAAAGTCAACATGATAAGTGATTATGATTCCTTATGAATAAATTCCTCAATAAAAAGTAACATAAAACAAAAATGTTTTCTATTAACTTTTCCTACTGTGGAATCGAATACCGTTTAACCCATCACAAGTTTGTGATTTTCTCGTGGTTAACTTTCTCCTAAACATGTTTTCTATCACTCTCCATCAGAACATGGCCCTTTGTTTTTTCCTCCATGTCCATATTTTCATACTTGGAATCTTAGTATGGGTTAACTCGGGTGACCATTGTACTTATCTTTCTTTATTTTAAAGTGATTGTTTTACCGACTCTTCTCCGATGTGGGACTTTCAAGGATGTTTCCAAGCACAATTTTAAAAATTGCGAGGACGCAATTCCCAATAGGGGGGAAGGATGTAACACCCCAGGTAAATAAAGAATATGAAATTTTCATATTTATCCATATTTGTGAATAAAATATTAATATGACTTTAAAGGGGATGCTATGCTCAATGGCGTACCCAACACGCAACAATGAGTTTCTTGGGAATCTTACGTTGCACTCTAATAATAAAATAATATTATTTTAAATGGAAGTTAACATGTAGCCGTTGTATTGGCGGGAATGGATAGAAATAACTAAAATATTAATATATATGTTTTTTTTACATCTATCCAAAGGCTTAAAATACGGAAAGAATTCAATTTTAGGCTTTTATAGCCTAATTTTCACTAAAGGTTCACTTATCGCCTTCTGATGGCGAAATGACATTAAATATAGTTTTGATCACTCTTATACATTCATTTGTACTAAATAAAACTCTTCTTTAGAATCGGGACATCAAATTTTACTTTGTGTAAATTTTTGGTATCTTTCCGATAAAGTTCATTTTTTTTAATGAATAGTGTAAAATGTTGTATTTTAATTCAAAACCACTTTTTAATCTAATTTATTTATATGATTAGATTATATTTTTAATTGGTTTTAAAGTGAAATTAGAAAATATTTTTACCATTAAATCCAATAGTGGTCATTGGAATCAATTTCACTTTGAAATCAGACTTAAACTAGTGTCAATCTTTTGATACTTATTGTTTCATAAAACACGCTATTTGTCATGACAGTGGGAATTATTTATTAAATTAATTAATGTGACTTATATGTTTTAAATTTTGTAAAACGGACTTCATTATTGAATTCAGAATATCAAATATAGCTTACGGTGAATTTTTGGGATTTTTCTGAAAAACTTCAATTTTTGATGAATAGTGAAACCACTAAGTGGTACTTATAAAAACTGATTTTTCCATTTAAATGAAATTTTTCCATTATTGTGTTTTGATTTTCAAAAATCCGAAATACATGGTTGTCATTAAGAAGTAAAATGTGGTTCAATGAGATTAAAATAATTTTTGGTGAATAGTAACTTATTATGTTTTTAATCGCGATTAGTGGTGATTAGTGTAGTTTAAGGTAAAAATAATGCTTTAATAAAATGAGATGATCTTGACACATGTCTTACCCTCATTGGTTGTATCATGTCCGACCAAGACAAGCCATGGGTCAACTTGGGGACCCCATGGATCCACTTTGGTTGGGAAATGACATAAATAACATTTTATTTAATGTAAAAGTAAAATTGACACAAACATGATATGTTTTACTAACACAATTTTTAAGTGGGGTTATTCAAGTCATATTTTTTATTATAAATATTCATTGTAAATCTAAAAAGATTTCCTACATCATAGTATTTTTTTTATAATTTTTAGACATTAAATAAAATAAATTAGTTATGACATAATAATGATGTAGCGATGACATCATTATTTGACGATTTAAATAAAATGTAAAGATAATGTAAAATATATGAACTACACATGTCCAAAACTTATTGGATGGGAGTATTTCGAACCTTTATAACCTTATCCACGAATTATATCAATGTGGGACCTTTTAAAACCGAAACACATTTTCAAATAAAGTAATATTTCCTTACTTTCCAAAAGTGCCCCTCCTCTCCTCTTTTAAAAGGCCCCCACCACTACCTCATTTCACACCCTCCTCAAGCCCTTGGCTCTGCCAAACCCTGCCCATTTACTCTCTCCACATCCCTCTCCTCATCCTAGAGGATTACCTTTGGGCAGAATCCTTTCAAAGGAATCCTTTAGGCTAAAATCAAAAGGAGTTACACTTTTAAAGGTAATTCATTCTCTCATGTTCATTTGTTTTATTTTGCTTCTCCAACCCCTAAACTCTTTTTATTTACTTAATTTATAACAACACCAGTATCTTCAATATACTAGGATGTTGTTATAATATTTATTTGAGCTACACTCTCACACAACTACATCAAATGGTTAAAGAACATACGGTTTCCGTGGATGGCGAAATTCTACCTCCCGAAACGATGATTGTTCAATACTCATTTAACACCTTCAAAGGTGGCCATTATGGTGTCACTATTTTTATATATGATATATAATATGTTTATGTTTTCCTTAAGCTTCTGTTTTTTTCATTTTGGGCATACCTTTATGGTTTCCATTATGGGTAAACGCAATATCTTCATTTAAGGAAGTGCGGACTACCGCCCCCTCAAAGTGATCTGATTCGTTAAAACCATATGTGGGACGTATAAAGGACGGAACTATGATATTATATATTATATTATACTGTAATTATAATATACCTTTATATCATTATTATTCCATTCTATAAAATATGAAATAGAAATGAAAGTAGCGTTCATGCGTACGTACGGCTTACCATCTCCATGAACGGTGCATTTCATTTCTTACCTCTAAATGATTACGTAATGTTATAAATGCATGCATGTAGTGGATATATATGACATATATGATATCCAAATAATGAATATGATTCTGAATATAATAAACATTTGACCACACAAACAACATGTAATGGTAAGAAGTCCACTTTCGACTTAAGAACCAAATATCGACAAAACAAACATTATTAACTTAAATGTTTACATAATGTTTATAACATGGAAATAAGTGATCTAATAGGAATAATGAACTAGAAAAAGGTTCTTAATAAAGTGGAAATTAACTCAAGTTTATTATTCAGGACGTTAATGAACGATCGAGTCAAGTCGAACCGGAGGTAAGGGATCCTACTCCTCTCTTTCTTTTTAAGTACACACTTTTATGTCATTCCTTTTAAAGCTCATCTTTCTTGTTATTGGGATGATATTTTATATTACACTTACTGTAATTTTTATGTTCATGTGATGAGAGACCCCATTCTCTCTCATCAATCCATTTTGGAAGTTTTGAGTGGCACCGTGAGGCTGCCGAACTTTCGTAAGAGATCTAACCTCTCTCTTTCTTTTTAAGTACTCTCCTTTATGTCACTTCTTTTAAACTCCTCCCTGAAATGTTGGGGGATTTTCTTTTATATTCCACTTTCTGTAAATTCTATTGTAATATGATGGGATACTCTATTTGATCTCATCAATCCATATTCGGAAGTTTTATGTGGCGTCGTTAGGCTGCCGAGTTTTCGTAAGGGATTTTTCATCTCACTTTTATTCCCGTGACATTTATGCTACATTTGCCACAAATTCCATTGAGTGGTGTATGTACTGCCCATTATTCTACTCTTTGTGTTATATACTTTCGTTTATGAGTATTTACATCAATTACCTATTGTCTTTCTTTCATGGGGTGTATGTTTTGAAAGATACCCAAGTCGGTAAGGGAACCTTTCACCCTCCTCTTTTTTAAAAGACTTCTTTTATTGGGTATTTTAATTTACATATTTTTATGTTGGGATATGTTCTCATACATCCTTATTGATGTAAATTTTATGTACAAGTGATGAGATACACTTTTTATCTCTCGTCAACTCATTTTTATGTGATGCCGTTAGGCTGTCAAGGGAACTTTTTAACCCAATTTCGATTTCTTTGGGTCCAACTTGTAGTCATTGAATATGTCATCCATTGAATATGTGTGAATGAAATTTTATTGTTTTACACTTAATATCCTATTATATTGGGTGTATATATATTTTTCACACATATTTTTGAGATTTATTTGTCCTTAATTTAAGGATACCTTCTTTATAAGGGATTTCATCACATTTGACATTTCTATTGAGGGCTCATTGTTGTTATGCACCAATTCACTCTTATATGGTGTATATACTGTACTTTGGAGTATTATATCATGAATCCTTTTATTCTCATGATATTATAAAATTCTGACTAAATGTTATTCCTCGATTATTGTATTCAAGTGTCTCTAATTTTGGTAAAACCCCTTTAACCAAAATATCATTTTAAATGTTTTAATTATTTGTTCTTATTAATATCCATGTTTTAAAAATGGTTTTAAGGATTTATTTATATGGATATTAATGGTTTAAAATGTTAAAAGCTTCAAGGTGGTATGGGACACTTTGATTCAAAAATCTCTTTATTAAATTTTTTAAATGGTTTTGGAAATGGTTTCTTTTTGAATGGATTCATTATTTCAATATCCTAAAATGTTATATTGTGATTGAAATGTGGAAATGTTATTTTTCCTTTATTCATGTTTATGTGATACGATTATGTTATGGTTCTTGGGCATTGTTATGAAGAACGGATTGTTCCGTGATAAACTAAGGGCGGGTGAGCCCGATATAGCTCTCCAATGCATTAGGTAACGTGAAGGAGTGAAACGTTAAGGTTTCTCCGAAGAGATTTAGGGAATATACTGTGATCGGTATTCCAAACGTAACCAAGAGGGTTACTCCCTACGTAAGAATTTTATGAATGCCTCAAGTTACCTTTATGTCTTATGTTTTCTATGACTTATTCATGATTTGATATGCCTATGTTTTATGGGTAATGTATGATTTCATTCTTATGTATATATGAACTCATGTTTCCTTTCCATATTTTTATAACCCTTAATGAGCTTTTTATGCTCATCCCAAGTTTTGGAAATGTTTTTCACAGGTCAAGGTAAAGGTACATGATGTGATGATAGTGTTAAGGATGTGTCAAGAAAGAATCCGTGTTTTATTTTAAATAGGTTTTCGTTGATGGGAAGAATGAATATTGTCTTTTATGTAACCACTTTGTTTAAATGTGGAATGTAATGCAAGTTTCATGATCTAATTCTCTAAAACTCTAAACCTGAAAAGATCCTCAATGTGTAATCTTTTAATAACTCAAGATTAATTAAGGTTTAAGGCTGGGGCCTTATAATTGGAGTAGGATAGATCTAGTGGTTTCCTAGTAATACATCCATGTCTAGACACTAAAAGTGGTTCTGGTTCTGGAACAGATGTACCTAGGGGTAATAACACCAAAAAATGTGTGTCAGTCATGACTTGATAATTAGATAGTACATAGTAATGGGACTTACAATGCCCCCGGTTTCACACTCTTGGTGGATATTCTTTTTTTAATCAAGAATTTATTTATAATAAACATCATGAGGGATTTTAAAAATAACTATGAATAAACTAAGTTAAGCACAATGTGTTATAGTTAGAAAATAAGGTGTTCTAATTTAGATATAATATATGAGATTTTTTATGATTATGTGCTTACATACTATGAATATTTTTCTCACACTATGATTTTTGGTTATATTTAATAGTGGGAACCAAATTGAACTGGGTTAATGACGAATGAGGTATACAATTTGTTAATGATAAACCAAATGGGATTATAGTAGGAGTGAAGGGTGTTTTCCTTATGCTTAATCATTTATCACAATATATGATTAACAAAATTCACCTTAAAAGACTCTATGAATACCCAAATATGGGAAGGAGATATTTCTTTGGTAGTTTGTGTGGTGGATAACATGGAATAAAGAAAATTGATTTTCATATTTATCGATAATGTTGGAAGAATCACTGTAGAGAATGTCTCAAAGGAACAAGATTGTGTTTTATGTGTGAGGAAGAAGGGAATATATTAAGGGGTTTATGAGGAAAAATTAAATGTTCAATTATTGCAATGGAAGATAATTATGGTTTCCCTAATGCATCATCCACAGATGAAAGCTATAAATGTAGATAGAATGTGCATTAAACAAACTGATTTCCTAGTGGGAAGGCTCAATAAGTGGATCAACATGGTGGTACATGTAAAAGTTTAATTGTTTATAATGATGAGACTACAAATGAAATATTAAAGTAAGGATTTATTATGGTATAATATTTCTATGCCTATAAAATGTTTTATGAATGAATTAAAATGATTGAATTTTCTATGTATCAGAATTTAAGAATTATGAAATATATTTTAAATTTTTTGTAGAAATTTTTCATTAATTATTCTACAAAAATATATTCAATGGAATAGTAAACCTATAAAATTTATTTAATAGAAAGGTTATATTTTAAGGAAAACACTTGACTACGGGATGGAGAAACCCATAATATGTTCCTGATGTTGAGATAATGTTGTTTGGATAAAGAGATGACATATTAAGATAATGTAAATTGGATAGGGTTGATGAACTTTGAAATGATTAATGAATTGTCGATAAATTTATACATGTTATCATTGACTAAGATTAAAACATTTTTGGATTCATGGAATATATTAAATAATATGTTTCTTTATTTTTTGAATGTGGAAGCATGTGTTTTTTTCATTGTGGTTTTATTGTAATTCTAGTTATTACCATGATTTAAGAGATTGCATGATCAAGGCGTACACATTTTTGACATATGACCATTAATAGATACATAATGGTACATGGGGGACTAATTTAATGTTGATTATAGAAATTTTAGTGACATTATTTATTATTTATGAATTTTGAAATGTTCACTATGTTAAAATTTTATGTAATGGATGATGATGAAATTTGGATGAGGTTTTAGATATTAATATATTGCTTCACGATATGAATATTTTTTTATATTGGATAACTAATGAGAACCAATTTATGATGATAACAAGTAGAGATAGAACAATTGGATTATTATTATATAATGTGTATTGTGATCTGTTAGTGCTTCAGGAATAAAAAATTTATCTTCATTTCATAGAGTAAGAGATGATGTGGAAATTTATCAAATCAAAACCAAAGGGTGAAAATTCATATATGATATAAAGGATAGATTAGCCCTGGGTATATCAGTCCCTCTGAAATTTTTGATCTTATCGAGAATGTAGCCTATTGATTGCTGATTCCACCGAAACTCTATCATGTTCTTGATGTGTTTCATGTATATATCATGAGGAAGTACATACTAAACCCTTAACATGTACTTAACTCAGTGGTTATACCACTATAGCATGGTATTTTAAATAATGAATAACTAGTTGTGATTCTAGATCATACAGAGAAAGTGTTAAGAAACATGGACAGTCACCTGTTCAATGTTTTTTTGCAAAACAACTTGCTCAAGGAAGCGATGCGCGATCATGTAGATGTACTGAGGAAGAAAAATCCTCTTTTTTTCAAAGTGATGAATTTTGAGTGTGAAATTAATTTTTTGGGGGGTACAATGTAACACCCTAAGATTTTAGGAAATATTTTTTCAAAATAATTTTAATTTCTTCAATAGACTTTGTTACATAGAGAATCATGTTTCAATGAAACATGAAAAATTATTATAATATATTTATTTAATATTATAGTTATCACCAATCCATTAGAATTGTGGGTATGAATATAAATAACTATATTATGATAATTTATGGGTAAATTTTTTTGTATAAAATGAATTTTTTTACCCATTTAATTAAAAATAAAAATGAATAAACCATTTTAAAAAAATAAATCTTTTTATAAAAATATATTTCTTTATGAACCTATTTTTTTCTAAATAAATTAAATAAATGAAATTTGGTGAATTATATTAATGAAATTTATATATTATATATTCAATAAAAATTTAAACATTCATCTTCTGTGTTTTATAGGCATGATATATGAATAAATACAAATTAACACATAAAAAATTTATTTAAAAAATACAGTTTTGGCTTATTTTGTGCACTTATTTTAAAATTAATTGTTTAAAATTTTAGAAAATTTATGTCAAAAAAATGACATCAATTTATTAAAAATTTGTTATTAATTATCTTGGAAAATATTTTAGATAATATAGTAAAAAGATACTTTTTTCAGTGAATAGATACAAATAATCATTTATATTAAAAAACAACATTTTCATTGAAAGTATTTTGAAAATAAATTTTATTTTAATAGGGGATTAATTGTAAAATTATTCAACATATATATATATATATCAAATTTATGTAATTTCAATCAATTTCATGTTAATAATTGATACAAAACTTTTTAAACTTTTGACCATTTTTTCTTTGTAAAAATATTATCTAGCCACGTGTGAGGGTTTAATTTTAAAATAAATATTTACATTTTTATAAATGGAATTTAGAAAAATGTATCCCATATTTGGAATATGAATAATTAATTCTATATAATAAGGTAAACATAATTTTTGACCATAATTAATTCTGAAAACAGTAAAACTTATTTAACATGGTTAATACTAAAACAGGTTTACCTGGGGGTTAATTTAAAATATAAGGGGTAAAATGACTAAGAAACTTGTAAAAAATAATTTTATGACAATATTTAGACATTATAACTTTAATGGTTCAATAATTAACCAATTTTTAGCCTTATATCATGTGAAAAATGTGGCAACACATTATTCTTTTCAAAAAATTAATTTGTTTCTTGTCCCCCACTTATAAATAGACACCCCCTATCAACACTTATTCCAAAGTTAAAAAAAAATCTGCATATACCTACCAAAATATATTACCTAACTTTGTAATCACTCCAATATGACTTATTCTGATTATGAATCTCCCTTAAAATGGGGTTATCTGTAAACGAAAATAGGTTTTCTGAAGAAAAGGTATAGACATTAAACATGAGTTTTCCATTTATTTCTTTTTCTACCTCCTTTAGAAAATATAGAACTATTATGAGATAAAAAAAATTATGTTACATATAAATGTATGATATTATGTTAATTTCATAACATATATCCATATTCTCTTCCATTAAATGGAAAATGAAACTATTGATTATATGTACATTGGATAATGGCCTCACAAACCCATGTCAATCGTCTTCCATCACCACATTTCATTAAAGGTAATAATGATGAATTTAAGTATTATGTATGATATTTATGATATTATTATACTTAGTTAATTATAATATCTCCCATACATTATTACCTTCACACCCTTTGGAAAACAATAATGTTACCTATGTATACGGTGGGCAACCATCTCCCAAACTAATGTGATGATTTTTTTTGTTTCCATTTTAATTGGATGGTAATAAGGAATGGTTAAATTTATATAATTATATATTCAACCAAATTATACATATTAAATAAATAAATCACATATAAACATTTACTTTCCATTCTGTGCGGGGATGCCATAACATTGTTCCTATGTACGGTGGACTATCGCCTCGTGAAGAAACGTGATTCATATTTCACTAACGATTTTCATGGAAAGTAGTTAAGGTAAATGTATTTATTATATTATATATATATATATATATGAAATAATAATGATTATTTATATATGAATTATTATTTACATGTCTTTTTTCCATCTATTAAAAAAATGTATACAGTGTTCATGCATACTAACAACCGACCATCTCGATGAACAGTGTATTTTATTTTATATCTATAACTTTTATGGATTACAATAAATATATATAATGAATAAATATCATAATTATATAATTTATAATAATCTATATATTATTTAAATATGATCAATGTAAAAGGATCGAATATTCCAAATAAAAACATACTGGGAAAACCAAGATTTTATTACTCAAAACATGATTTTTAATATGGAGTTCTTGATAAATGGGTTACAAAAGGTAAAATGTAAATCATATATTGTATGATATATATAATATTGGTTAAGAAATATATTTATAATAAACCTATATTTATTATACAATACTTTTGAACATGTATAAAGGATGTTGAGACTTAAGGTAATTGATTTGAAGTGTCCCTTTTATTTCTAGTAGACATACGCCATAAACACCACTTGTTAATTTTTTGTGGTGTATATAATTACCATTTGAAAAATTTAATAATTAATATAACTATTATAATTATATTTAATATTTATTTTGATATTATTCCATAATTTATATTACAATTAAAAATATTACTAAAGCGATAATCTATTTTTTTCAATTTTTCAACTAAGGGACATACATTATGTTATGCACATATCTTTTTTTATGAGGTGTATTTATAAACATATTTACATATAATATAATGAATTTTTTTATATTCATGATATTTTATGTTTCATTCAATGTTATTTTTAATGGGGCTTGTTATTCAATGTAACTATAGTTGTCAGGGTTTTATGTTATAATATCATTATTTTTCGGGATTTTTTATGATTATGATTCTAATGATGAAATACTATAATCTATCTCTCAAAAAACTCATGTATTTTAATATTCATTTGGTATTTACATAGAATTATTTTTTCCATTTTATTTTTCTCTCTTAATGGATTAAATAGGGTAAAAATATTATTTATGTTTAAAATCATATTCTTTTTTACATTTAGTCAAAATCCATTTTCATTCCATATAAATTTTTTCTAAAATTTATTTAAATTTTTTTTTGACTATCTAAGAACATTAAATTAATGGAATTTTAACCACGATTAAATTTTTAAATCATGTTTTAAAATGGATCATCATGTAATTTTTAACAAAATTTCAATTTGTATTTTACTAAAAAATTTAAAGGAATGATTATTTTAACTTGTACGTCATGAATGAAATTTACCACTATAATGACCAAAAAATGTTTTTAAATATTCTCTTATAATTTTATAAGGTAATATTTAAAAAAATTCTTCAAATCATTTGAGTTTTAAAAAAAGTATTTTAAATGTGGAAAGGGAATTTTCCTAAAGAAAAGTTTTAAATATTTTAATGATTCCTTTACAAGCTTCAATGTATAATTTAAATAGAAATCGTTTTTAAAATATCTTTTATTTTAAAAAATATTTTTTTAATTGGAAAAGATATTTTCATTTGGAAATGTTTTAAATGATTTTAAATTTATCCTTCATAAATTCGTGATGTTATCTTGAAGGAAAAGGATTTTGAAAAAAAATTATGTCGTAAATTTTGTCTCTTAGAGTGTAAATGTTGTTTTCCTTTGGAAATATTTCAAGTTATTAGTGAAAATGATTTTACATCAAATATGACATAAAATTATGTAATATAACGTTTTCTAGGGAAATGATCAAATTATACCATGTTTATTATTTTTGTGGATATTTTATATTTATGATGATAAAATGTTTGTGAAATCCATTTATATTCCACATGATATACCTTGATAAAATTCTTATGAAACCCTCTTCATTTTTACTATTTATGTTATGATAAAATTGTGAAATTACAGAGAAACAAGTCTCTTTTCCATAGGTCATTCTATGAGGAAATGTTTATGAAACCCATTTATTTTTATGGATTATGATACGATTAATGTTTTATGATCTACTGGAACAAATATGTATGATTTTCATTATATGTTTGGTAGGACCTATATCTCTATCCATTGTGTTTGGTAAATATAGATATATCATGAGATAAATAATAGTGTAATGGGGAGTAAACATATTTCAATAAGGGTCTTTTCCACTATGATAGTCTTAGGAGTAGTCCTTGACTACTAGGATGGCATGGGAAGTGAAACCATCCTACTATAATAGTTTTAAAAATCATCCTGAACTATTATGAAAATATTTTTTTGTGCATATATATATATAATATACATCTTATGACAATGTTATACTCTCATGGATTATTAAATTTGATTCATATATGATTCATGTCTAATGAACTAAAAAGATTTTTTTTGATGACTCGTGTTTATGATATATGATATATAGGTTATGGTTTTTAAATGTAAATATCATGTTTTCATAATATTATTCTCATGTTATTCTTTTGTGATCATTTATATATCCCCTGTTTACATTTATTGAGAATTTGACCTCACAATTTCTTATGTTTCCTTTCCCTAGTATATGAAAAAACATATGATATATGATATGTATAAAATGGGTTGTTGTCGGGGAGAACTCAATGGGAGATTATTTAGATCACATATAAATGATTACATTATGTTTCCATGTTTCCATGGGAACTATACCTTTACGATCTTCATGCATGTGTTTGTGTAAGTAAATTACAATTTATATATAAATATTTAATATCATTATATAATAATCCTAGGTCGTTATATTGACACATGCTACATGGATATCTAAGTAAATACAATTAGTTTCTGGGTTCTAGAATGGTGAATATAACATCTTATATTGTTTTTATTGATTAATCCCAAATCCATTGGTATTAAAGGAGTTATTATCTATCTTTGGAGTAAGAAAGGTGGAATTTGAGAGAGAGAGACAGAGAGGGTGATTTCTATTGTGTGGAACAATTCTCTATCATCAATTTTTGATTAACAATATACAATAGACATAACCACCTACTTATAGAGTTCAGGTCTATGTTAAAATATTATTTAATAACATACCATCCCTTATTAAAGATTATAAATTTTTATAAACCCCATAATATAATATAATAATATTAATATTTTTAAATAACAGTGTTCGATAACTCATGAAAAGAGAAATATTATTTTTTATGGCTTGTAAATTAATATTTATCACCATAAAGAGTCTGTGTCCCCTCAAAATCCTCATAATTTATTCACTACAAAAATAAATATTTTATTTACATAAATAAATATTTCATTAAAAAACTGAAGAATACATATTTATTAAATGTAAATTTTTTTTCCCACAATCCACCAAATGAAAATTTATTAAATATCCCTACATTTATATAAATTATTTATTTAATGAATAAATATTTTTTATTACCATGAAAATATTATAGACCAATAAGACATTATTAAAATTATTTCTTTGTCATGTGAATAATATTTATTATAATAAATTAATTCAATTATAATTTAATTGACATAATTTCAAACACAAAGTGTGTGACACTCATGGATTCTTTTTTATTGGGATTAGGAATGTTTTCTTAAATTCTCTGATATATGTCTAATAATGAGTCATAGAACCCAACAAAAAGAACATAATGTTTAAATCCCAATGATTTCTTATGAATTTTCATTGTAAAATATCATCCCTTAATCTCAATATATAATCAAGAAAGTTTCACATTTGTATCATCAAACTATATGATAGATACATCATTCTTTGACTATTTTAGATAATCCTTATGATACTATGGTAATGGGATTTAATTTAATAGTTATATTTTGATTAAATATAAGAGATATCAAATTCCATAATGATGGAGTGGAGATATCATTAATTGATTTTCTATTAATAACATTTCACTAATGATGATCCCAATGTACCCTACTTCCTTCCAACATATGGAGTGAAAATTTTTATTAGTAAATATAAATGTGTGAGCCATGACATACATTAATGATAATCATAATTTCTGTGGAATATTACACATGATTGTACACATGAATATATAATGACACAATAACATGTAATTTTTACTGGTGGGTGTGTTTTCATATTCTCGCATCTTAGAGATTACTAAATTAAAAGTTCATGAGAAGAAGCCTCAATCACTTAGGAGTGCAGACAGTAGATAGTCTATATACTATGTTCCCTTTCGTATTACATTATCCAAATATATAACTAGTTTTAAAAATTTCATCATAACATTTAAATGTTCTCATCATAGTGGGGAACGTATATTTCCGTTTCAAAGTGATTGATACTTTAGGAAATTATCACATAAATTTTATATAGAATAAAAATCAATATATTCTCATATATTTAAATTAATATTGAAATATTTGAATATAAATGAAATCCTATGTTTAACATTAGTTGGTTACATGGTAATAACTCCAATGTAGATATGCTTAGACATACCAAATAGAAACCTCCACAATGAAAAAAAATCTCATATCATTCAAGGGAATTAAGGATTTTATTGAGGATTTGGGGTCCTATAATTAAATGATGTAATGAAAAATAATTATATCTTGATATAGAACTTATATCCATGCTTGATGGATCTGAGCTAGGGTTCCTATTGAGATAATATGAGAAGATAATGGAGAGAAAATATAAAACGAATATATACCATTTATTCCAACATATAATGATCCAAGATCTAATTGAAATTAATTCCTAATGGAAATGGATCCCTAAAATCACTAACCAATGTATATTAGTTCTATATCCATAGTCACAAAGCGGAATAATGAGTTTTTTTGGGGTTTTTCGGGTTAAAATTTTAATTGTGGATTAATAATCCCATGTGTGTGGTTTAGAGACGTAGTTTAATCACATGATTAATGTCACACAGGAGCATCCCCCACTTATTATCATCAAAATTGATACACTAAAATTCATGAATATATTAATATTATAATTCCTTTCCTTGAGGGGCCAGTCCATGTGCTGCCTATGAGACCATATATTTCTATATAGCCTGTCACCTTATAGTCTATTTCTAAAAATACTCACATGTTTCATCCACCCAACCACCATATTGAATCTATAAACAATAAGTACCTAAATATTATAACATATAATAATCTATATCAACTGGTAACCTCTTTAGGTTATTTTCCAATTACTATCTTAAACCAAAATTATTGAATCCATGTTCCATTAAAAACACAGAACACCTTTGTCTTAGGTCCAGTGACATGTCATTCCCAATTTCAATTATGTAACACTCTAAAAAGTTCCACAAACATTGATCACCTATGGTGTGTTCCAAACTATAAGAAATTACTTAAACTGATACCCATATAAAATAATAAACAATTAAAATATTACATGCATGTTGAACCTCATAGGACACACACACATTCTAGTTAACCCTTGTCACGACATAGGGTTTGTGATAGGCATAAGTCACTATAACATTATATTTTATATATTTTTTTACCTTAATCCTATTGAAGTTAAATTTTCATGATAATTCTAGGTTATTTATTATGAATTTAAAATTTATCCTTTTATATATAGTTTAGTAAAAATCAAGGATCTTCCATTTTCAAGTATCCTTTTTAGTTAATTTTCATCATTTCAAGTTTGGTTTTCTTGAGTAATTCTTAGTTCATCCAAAACTATTCCATGTAAAGAAGAAATCATGTAAGGTATTTAATAGGGTGTACTAATGCATGGATTGAACATTAGTAAAGGGAAAATGAGAAAATCGTGAAATAAGTCTATATTCTTTTATAGAGTGTTTTCCCAAATTTTATAAACCATACAGCCAAATAGGGTCATTATTCCTTCTTAATTCAGTGTCTTCCACATAATTGGATTTTTTTTGAAAATGATGTGAAAAAATATTCAGCCTAACTATATTTTAGATAAAATTTTAAATTAACTTTCTACATTCATAGTTTTTTTTTCTATTAGACAACCTTTATTATCTTATTTCTTAGCAGAAATAGGGCTGTTTATAGGTTCTTCCTCCAGTATTCATCCATCAATTTGGGGATCCTTATTCTTAGACTTATAGTGGGTAAGACATTCTTTAATTATATTTTCATATCCTCTATTCATCCTAAGACCTCTCATTTTACTTTCCTCTCATATTTGAACCCTAACGACTATTCAGGTTGGGATTGGGGTTCAATGTGGTTCTAATAATTAGGATTTGGGTTGTTTAAGGATGGGGAGGATACCTTGGGTCTTGGTTCTGTTTTTCTATTGAATTTGACTTGTTTTGATTGTATTATTCTTAAAATAATGTCGTGTATCTTTTAGATTCCCTTCCAATTCATTTAATAGATTTCTGTCATGTTTTTTAACTCATTATTATTATATTATAAGAATATTTTGTACCCCGTGTTTGTTTGAAATAGATTTCAAATGGATTTGTCACATATCATGGAATTTCTACATTTCTTTTTCTCTGTTAGGGGTTTACACGGAATGTTTCAACTATGATTTTTAAATGGTTTGAAAATGGGTTGACATTTTAGGCAGCTTTTCATAGTCCTAGTTATAACCCTCAGATGTTTATTTCAAAAATAACATAAGAACCTTGATTGAGCCCAATATGATTGTTGTTCTTGTCATATAATGGAAAAAATTTTGTGATTTTTTTATATCAATGTTTACCTTTTTAATTATTATGCATTAATATTAAAGGGGTAATTTTTTGAGAGGGTGTAGGATGCGAGGTGAGGTTTCATTCGAATTCTTGAAAAAAAATTTACATGGTTATGTATTATTCAATTTTTTCTAACCTACATTATTATACTGGCCAATGAAGTCCAAGTAGAATAAGTGAGGATATTGATGACTAAAAAAATTGAATAGATCGTGTGTTGACTAGTGATTGTGGCCTGACTAAAACAAGTTTACTAGTTTTAAGGGGCATTAGGATAGTTTTTGTCCCATTGTAGAAGTGCGATACTATGTGGTTTAATTCCTAGATTTTTCAAAATGGACTGCTAAGGATGTGGATATGATCAATATTGATGCCTTATGTTCCTCATCACCAATTCAAGAGACAGATACGTGATATTTAAGAAATTCTTCAATATTTTCTGGCCCTTTATTGGAAAATTTTGGTAATTTAATCCCACAACATGTTTGTATTATGATTTCTATTGACTATATAGAACTGTTGTTGACTATTCTCTGTTACCGTGCCTCCTTGATAACTTGATCTGTGGGGTGTTTAATTCTATAGTGAGCGATTATTTTGTTTAAATTCAAATTATTTTATTTTAAAATGACTTAGAATGTGTGGTTTCCATATATATGGTTGGATTATTTTTTATAATGTTTTTATGACAAGATTTTAAGTGGGGTTGTTTATGAAAATGTATTTTTTCAAGAAAATGTTTGGAAAGAGTGATAAATTATTATTTTTAATATTTTATATATTTTTGTCCCTAACTTCCTTGGTTACGAATTCATATCTAAAATTTTTATTGATCACTATTTAAAAAAGAGGTAATTTATTTTTAAATGTATAAGGTAAATTTTATTGGATTTTTCTATATATAATATGAAAAAGTATTTTATATTTATGTTTAAAATATTACTTTATGAATCTTATTATGAGGGGATCCATATTGAATCCTTGAAGTGATATAACAAGGCATGTATATCTTATACCCTGCATATGCACTAATGTATAGGTGTGTGTATATCCCTTATGAATCTATTTCAAATGCCTAGTTCTACTTCCATATTTTATGTTTGGGTTAGTCAATGTATATATGATGTGAAGAGTCACCTAGGGTCACTAGTGGTGATGTTGGATTCATTCAGGTTCCTTTTACTTTTTTTGGATGTTGTATTAGCCAATATAGTCTAGGATATTTTTTCATCCTCATTGAATTTACTTTGTATGATCCTTTCATGATTTAATTTTGTTTTCATGTTTAATGTTTGGATGTTTTAGTATTTTATTATTTATTTTTTCATATTTATAGATATACATCACCTAGATAACACATTATGAATTTGTGGTAGTTTATATTGTGGGATTGATTCATTATATGTGGATGTAAAAATTACCAAAATTTAATTTTTAAGACACAATCTATAGTTTTCTTCTTGTATAGATCCATAATTTCATTGGGTATGAGTAGAGGGAAAGTTTGGGTGATGTGTTGGGTCCGCCCATAATTGTTTATTACAAATGATATAAGAGTTTGGGTATCTCTGTAGGGAACTAGGTTCTAGAATCAATCTCTTTTTTATGGAATATTTATATCAGTATTCACATTATGACCCAAGAGGTATTTCATTAAAGGGTTCTTGATCACCATCCTTAGTGATGACACCTGAGTTTCTATTGGAAGTGGAGTTTGAATTATGAATTAAGAATATAATTCTGATTATATTTGATTATGTGTTGATCCCTATTGACATGCTATGAGTAATATTGGGTATTAAGTTATATTTTTATATTAAAATAGAAAATTTTATAATACAATGAGGTTGTTTTTTATGGACTAATAAACCAAACATTGAACAAACACTCAATCTTGGGAACATTTTAGGAATTTTTCCATGGATATCCATGGCCAATCAAACCATGTGGTCTAATAAATCAAGATTCCACATCTTTTTAGGATTCATTGTTTATACCCCTTAATTCATTGTACATTTTGAGTGATACTTTTCCATGAAGAAATAATTAAGGTAGGTTTTTTGATGTATTTATGTTTCTGATTATGGTGTGTCTCTTATTTTTTGATTATCTTGAGAAATCGTGTTTGGTTTAAAAATGGATATTCTATTAGATATTTTTTCAGAATATAAAATGAGTAATTTGGGGATTAACTTAATAAAAGTTTTCTTTAATGGAATGTTTTCAGAAATGGTGGGTTTTATAATAAAATTTCAAGCGTGTTCTAAATTTAAAAACCATTTTTTTGAGTAAATTTGGAATTTATTTTACCCTTCCAGGGTATGATTACAATGTTTTTTAGATTTAGAATGAGATTTCATAAAAAAATTGAAGGTGGGGATTATGGATTTTTTTGTTTGGATGCAATCCATGGAATTGTCTTATAAAATGTGTTTATATTTTATTAAAAATGGTTTTGGGGTTTAAATGAATAATTTTGGAAAATCTGTAAGGTGAAAATTGTTTTATAGAAAATTTTTGGTTTAAAATGTTTAATTTTTTAAGTGAAGTAGATATTTAATTACATGGTTTTTTCTCCGAAAATTGTTTTTTATTGAATGGAAATGAAATATTAAATGTTTTAAAATGTCTTAAAAATAATATTTGAGAAACTCAAGTGGGGTTCTTATTTTATAATATAATTAGTGTTTTTCAAAGGAGGATTAAATTTTTGGGAGTTCCCCTGGAGAAATTTGGATTTTAAATGATGGAATACATTTCGAAATGGTGGATTATTTTAAAATAATTTATGTTTTTGAAAAATGGATTTTAATTCATTCATGAACCTGGTGGATTTTTTAAAAGAACAATATTTTGGGATTGGGATTTTTAATGGATTTTTTTTAATTTTTCCCTCTTATTATGTAGGTACGGGAATGATTTAGGTCGAAAAACATGACTGAGATAGGTTTATGGTCATTTTATTTAATGTATTCATGTCAAAAACATCTCAAGTAAAAGTAGGGTGTTTATCACTTTTGGTATCTCTTTTTTTATTCTGTAATCATTCGATAAATCAAATGGAGTGGAATGAATTATTATTCCCTTCATTTATCATAGTGATGTTTTATCTATTAGTTTGGGTTGGGAATCATTGTTAGGAAAGAATTGGATATATAGTTGGGTGAATCGATGAGGTGTGATGTACATTTTTTTAGGTGATGGTATAATACAATGATTTTTTTCTTATCCAATTTAGAACCTTGTCGATTTGAGGTAGTTTTTGGTCATATTATTCTAAACCCCCCTTTCAGTTTCTTTTTGATGAGCGGGGTTTTTTTAATATTTATTCCATATTGCTCTTTTGTTCCTAGTGTGGATTTTTCTGTGATGTTATCTATGTGAATAGGTCTATATTTGTGTTTTTTGTTCATTGATTATAAGGTTATATGGACTTGGGTGTGTGATTCAGGTGACTAGGATAAGAATTGAACATATTTAGGCTATGCACTAGGGGGTGTTAGTTAGGTTATTGTTGGTTTCACCATTGGAGGGTATCCTTGGTATAAGGTCCTAGATTTTCCATTATGCATAGTATTGTTTCATGATGGTAGAGCACATGTAAGTTTTTATTGAGGCGTAAATTTAGTCACTTTTTTCTTTGGATGTTAGGAATGCAATGCTTTCGGTTACATGATATCATGACCATTGGATGTTTTGGATTTAATAGATTCATATTTTTCTGTGACCTAATCTTTTGAGAATAAATGTTCATTGGATTTTATTTTTTTAGATGTCTCTTTAATGGTTCTTAATTTTTGAAAAAGGGTATGTTTTATAGATGTACACTATTGTGGGAAACATGGATTTATTAATTTTTTAATTTATAGGATCATGGTTATCTTCGATTATTTTTTTATAGTATAGGTCATATTTTCTCTACCAATTTTGATCAATTATAAATGATATGTATCTCCACATTAGGTCTCCCCTATTTTGAAGTTTCATATTGGATTTTTTTGGGCTAGAAACTTGACTGAGGTTATTTATGTTGTTTTGGTATTTTTCTAGTTCCTTGGAGTATGGATATCATTAAGTGTTTTCTTAATATTAGGATTTTTTTTTAGTAATCCCTAACCCTCCCATTTCTTAGGATGGGATAGTGGTAATATTTTTCACCCATTACCTTTATTCTACTATGGAATTTTTGTGGGTAGAATGTGGTAAGGTGGGGAGGATTTTGACACCAAATGTCACTTCTAGTTTATATTTTATATCATTTTACCTTATTCATAGTTATGTTTTATTTATGGATGATTTTTGGTTATTTATTTTATATTTTAGGAAATTTTCCTTCTATGATGTCTTGGACCTGGATGCTGTTTAATGGGTGCCACGAGGCTGGTGGGCCACATGGCCTCAACCACATCTTCCCTAATGTCAGAGGCTTATTACAAGTTGTGGGGGCCTAGGGTGGGTTTGTTTGAATACTATTCCCTTATTAGTATTGTGTAACACAGCGGGAATAATATAAAGGAATAGTAAACAATATAAACAATATAAATAAACAACAGAAGAAAAATGATGTAATAGATAAACAATAATAATAGTAACTATATCAACTAGAAAATGAGGACGTAATGTAATGTCATTATAAAATGGGGAAACATGTATACAATAAAATAGGCATAACATGTTCCACAACGTAAAATAAAACAAATACTACACAAAGCATCTAGAGATCCTACTCGATCGTCTGCTATCAAGGTCCGTCCTATTAGTAGAAAAATCAAGTGTTCGAAGCTGCATGCATCCCTTTTTCAATACCTACAACCATTTAATCTACTTCAGGAACCAAATAGCACCTAGAGAGGGTGTGAGATAAATCTCAGTGGTCCACCACAAATGGTGTATATAACATCTGGCCCATATAATGGAATATAAGAGTGTGTGGGCATGAATATATAACGTATAGAAAGCATTACAATATAAATAAATACCTATGTACCTACTTCAGCTCCTGACTAGTGTCTTAACATGTAACCTGTTCATTAATTAAGAAATTACCATTTAGTGTTAATAGGTCACGTTTTTCATAGCCAATACTAACATCACCTCATGTTATTATAAGTAGTGATGGTCCCAAGACATTACAAGGCAACCTAAAAAAGATATTCAATGAGGGTGTTCTAGGGTAGTCACCAGGGTAAAGTAAATCTCATGGAATGCTAACTCACTAGTATCTGAGTCTAGATAATGGGGTAAGAGTGTAATCCAAGTCATTCAACAATAAGAATCCTACCAAGTCCAAGGTTATTAACCAAGTTAAAACATGGATATGAAAAATAGGACCCTATGGACTTTCACCATAGCACCTACTAGTCAATGCTGGATCCAAGGAGTGTATCTGAGGTATCCTGTAATAATGAAAAGGACCCTAAGGTAGTATACCAGGAATCCGAGGAGTAGATAAGAACCGTAGTCTAGGTGGGTATTAACCTAATCAAACTGTATCCTTGAATCGTAATGGGGTTCTTGAGACCTAAGGTATTATCCTCCCAAAATACAAGGTGAGCTCGAGTCCGCCCATTCCTATTTTATATTGTAATCATGTAATAATTCATTTGGTTCAAGTCTTAAATTACATTAGTGTGGATAGGTAAATTATAGTTTCAACCATTTATTTATAGGTTCAATCCCTATCTTCCATTAGTGTGGATAGGCCAAGTAGCATTGAAACTATTTAATCAAGTCTTTATTAACCATTAAGGAATATTCAATTTTTGAGGTTCACTCTTCTACCTTCCAAAAACATGAAAAGGGGTTCTAGGGACTTGTAACCTTTATTCAATCTTATTTGATAATTCCATGTTATATACTTAGTATACTTTCCATTCCACATTTCACATTTAATAATCAATTTGAAACACTTACCTTAGGAAGGTCAATTGGTGAGCATACATGGTACATTCCATTATGAAATTCTCATTAAATAACAAACCATTTTTTATAGTAATGCTCACCTTTAGGAAGGTCAAGCAAGGGCACACCCAAATGGTAGCTCAAACATGTTAGAAACACTAAAAACCAAATTATGGAATAACCTGCGACATGATGAAGATTGAGTTGTGTGTGTAACCACTAAGAAATAATCACATATTTTGAAAGAGCATAACCATACGATTCTTACAATTATAATAATGGCTTGTAATTTATGAAATGACTCCCAATGAAACTGATTGGACCACACAAACATTCCAAAAACAAATACCTTTAGGGAAGAGTTATAGACCACCCTCCTTAGGGTTGTATGATAATTCTCTTCCAGTATTGGAACTTGGTTTACCTCAGATTGGAGAAGATCTAAGAAAAGGTGAAAAAACAATCACATGATGATAACTATGTCGAGAGTGAAGGAGAAGAATAATGGATAAATAGAACTCGAGTACATACCATTTCACATCTAACCTGACAAACGGAAGCTCAATTTGATGTCGGATGATTGAGATATCTTGATTCTAATGTTAGATCTTCAAAAAAGGGCCAAATTGAGGGAGAAATAGGTCAATCTCACATAAACTCAAATTAGATAGGGGTGGAATAATAGATCATTAAGGAAAAATTATAAAAATACCTATAAAATTAGAATACGCATGGGTGTTCCACACGATTTGTCAAACCATGCGCAAACCCTGTGGGACAGCTCTGCATGAATAGTTTTGTCTACACGGTTTGTCAAACCGTGTGATACCCTTGTATGGGTACCTTTGAAAACGTGGGCTCTCGCATGGTTAGGCCTTACGACCGTGCACCAATTGTGTGAGGTGTATTTTTCTGAAAAGACACCATCAGTATGGTTTTCCAAACTGTGTAGAATTCTACACAGTTTAAAATAAACTATTCACAAATTCTGTTTTCTCTGAAAGGTTGGTTTCTAGGCTCCGAAAAAGCCCAAAAAACCCTTGGAAATTTTACTAACCCGTTAGAAATCTATATTAGTTCAAAAGTAAATATCTAGACCCAAAATTAATGTATCTATACTTGACTGATAAATCGGGTTCTTATAGTCATTCCCCCTTAAAAGAACTCACCCCCCAAGTTCTCCTTCCAAGGGTAAAGAAACACTATTTGAGAACAACTCTAGCCACTGGGAATGTACATCAGCTTCACTCACCGAAATCTCATCATATACTTAGTCGTGCTTCCATAGCACCCATATGATAGGGATAGAATTTCCATGGAGAACCTTAGTGCTTCAGTCAAAGAAGCATACTGGATACTCCTCAATGGTAGCATCAACATCTAAATCAACTTCCTTGGGATCAAAGGTATGAGATGAATCGAAATGATATTGGAGAAGCTGTGAGACATGAAAGACATTAGGCATGGAATGGTACCTCTGAGGTAGTAACAGCCGATAACCTATCAACCCAACTCTCTCTAGAATCTCAAACGGCATGTCGTAATGAGGCAAAAACATTCTCTGCTTTCTTTACTTTCTATGCCCTAGACTGGGCGATACCCAAACGAAAACATGATCCCCATCCTTGAACTCAAGAGGTCTTCGATAGATATTGTCATAAGATTTTTGTCTAGAATGATTAGTAGTCATAAGCTTCGTGATCAACTGGACCTATTCTGAACCATCTTGTACAAGATGATGACCTAGTAGGGCTGCATCACCCAACTCATGCCAGCACAAGGGTGAACAACATGGCCTACCATATAAGGCCTCAAATGGAGCCATCTAAATTGTCTCCTAAAAACTATTATTATAAGAGAACTCAATGAGAGGGAAATTCTTATCCCAAGAATTGCTTCAATAAAGGAAACATGCTCAGAGAATATCTTCTAGAACCTATATTGTCGGTTCTGATTATCCATCAGTATGAGGGTGAAAATATTTTATTAGAACCACCTGAGTCCCCATAGCTTTCTGCAAACCCTACTAGAACTGTGAAGTGAAATGAGCATCCCTATCTTAAATGATAGTATGTGGAACCCCATGTAATCATACGATCTCATAGACATACAGTCTTCCCAACTCATCAATTGAGAAAGTCTCCCATATAGGAAGGAAGTGGTATGACTTTGTTAGTTAGTCAATGACTTCCCAGATAACATTACTACCTCTCATTGACCTAGGAAAGCCGACTACGAAATCTATAGAAACATCCTCCCATTTCCATTCTGGGACTAGAAGTGTTTGTAACAAGCTTGAAGGTCTCTAGTGCTCTGCCTTAAACTGCTGATAGGTGGAACACCTAGTTATGAACCCTGTAATCTAACATTTCATTCCAGACCACCAATACTGGTGTCGCATATCTCAATACATCTTCAAGATTCTTGGATGAAAAACCCACTGAGAAGCATGTGTCACTTTAATCAACTCCTCTCTCATATATGAAAGAACCCAAATACATCCATGTTGATGGAGGATTTCATCTCTATCCATGGTCCAATACCTATGTGGGTTGTCTCTTGATATACTCTCACAAAGAACCCAACCTTTAAGATTTGAAAACAACCTATTTTTCACCTTATGAAGGAGGGAAGAGGTAACTAATAAGGCTAAGAGGTAAGATTACTCAAGACTGTCATGAAACTCCAGATGAAGTTTAGAAAAGAAGGTTATTATCTTCCATC
Source organism: Viscum album (assembly GCA_963277665.1). NCBI lineage: Eukaryota > Viridiplantae > Streptophyta > Magnoliopsida > Santalales > Viscaceae > Viscum > Viscum album. The sequence goes on from OY728121.1 coordinate 1,302,525,860, forward strand.
CATCGCTGGAATCCTATACGGAATGTTTATGTTTTCCTACTCAATGCATCAGTGACCACATTCCCCTTTCCAGATGTATAGGAAAGCTCAAAATAAAAGGATTGTAGATATTAGACCCATCTCCATTGTATGAGGTTCAAGTAACACATAGAAAAGATATATTAGAGGCTCTTGTGTTCTATTTACACCACAAATCACCCACCCAATTGATAGTGTCTCCAAAAACATAAGGAATGGACAACTGCTTCTTACTCAAGGTTGGGAATTGGGTAACTTCTCTCATGAGGAATCAACTGCCATGATCCGTATGGAAAAACATTTTCTTCTTGCATAAAAATTTATCCTAGGAAAATTTTTGATACATCGCTGAAGAAAATATAACCTTTACCAGGTTCTGGAAGAATCAAAATTGCTTTTGAGACAATCCTCCCTTTCAACTCTTGAAAGAATTTCTCACATGATTTTGACCACATGATATTAAAAACCTTCTTTGTAAGACCAGTAAGAGGTGAATCCAGATTTGAGAAGTCTTGTATGAAACTCCTATTATATCCAGAGATCCCTATGATACTCCTGATATCAAACACGTTTTTGGGATACTCCTAGTAAACTACAGCACTAACCTTTTCAGGATCAACAGATACCCCTGATTCGGAAATTATATGACCCAATACGTGGACTTTGTTTATCCAGATGTCACATTTAGCAAGCTTGTCGTAAAGCTGATGCACTCTCAGTTTACTCATAATGATCTCAAGATGTTTGGCATGGTCGTTATGAGTGGGAGAATACACCAAGATTTCATCCACAAAGACAACAAAAAAAGAGTCCAAATAGGGGTGGAAAACCTACTCATCAAAGACATGAAAATGATTGGAGGGTTTGTAATACCAAACGACATAGCATGATTTTCATAGAGACCATACCTGTAGTGGAAAGTTGTACGAGGTATGTCTGATGGTATGAATCACACCTAATGATAACCTAATATTAGGTTGATCTTAGAGAGCACCTTTTCTCCTTAGAGATTCTCAAAGAGATCATCTATTCAAGGATGTGGATATAGGTTCTTGAACGTGAGCTAGTTCAACATTTTGTAATCAATGAATAGATGAAGAGTCCCATCCGCCTTCTTAGAAAAAATCAAGGTTGAACCGTAAGAGGATGTACTAGGGTGTATAAAGCCTTTGGAATCTAGGTCCTCTATCTATCGCTCTAGCTCTTGAAGGTCAGTAGTTACCATCCTGTAAGGATTAATGGAAACTATAGCTTATCTTGGAACAAAATCAGTTGTAAACTCTACCTCTCTATTAAGAGGTAATCGAGAAAATTCATAAGGAAAAACTTCCCTGAAATTATCAACTACTGGAGGGAAATCAGTTTAATGAAAACCCTGATCCTCTATGAAAAGATTCGTAATTTGGGCAGTCATATCACCTTGCCCATGATGCTTCGGTCCAGCTCTCCTAGAATGGACATCCAACTCACCCTTGAAAAGATAACCACTACCTTATGCTGAGGAAAAAGAAACCATGTGGTGATAGCGGTCTACAAAGGAATGATAGTGCACTAATCAGTCCATCTTGAGAATAACATTGATGTAGGTAATCTCGATAACAAATAGATTCCACAAGAAAGGGTAATTTCCTTCCTCAAGGAGATAGTCATAGCCCTGGTGTATATCCTTTGTATGAATTCCGAATGGTGTACCGAGGGTTATTACACCATAGTTATATTATATCTCTATTTTAATACTTTCCATGATAGATACAGAAATGAAAGTGTTTGAAGAACCTATATCAATAAAAGTAGATACAAAAGTAGAGGCTACTAGAATATTACCTCGTACTATAGATGGTCCTGCAGCCTGATTCTCAAGTATCGACTGTAAGTCATGCAACTGACCTGATCCATGGCCCTGTGCTACAGATTTACTACCACATTCATTACTTACCTACTAGAGTTGTTTGTGATCAAGGATTGAACTACCATGACCATGGCCTCCTCCCCGACTAGACCTATCAGTTTTATTACAACTCCCCACCTAACGTGGCGTAAAATAACTTCCTCTTGAAGGTGGAGCTGGCACATATCCTTTTCCACACGATGATGGTGTAAAGGTCCTAAAAAAATACTGAAGATGACCCATACATCCACAAGCTCTACACTCCATAGGGTCTCTATCACATTGGGGCTTCTTATGCCTCGGTATTACACATTAATGACACACCACCGAGCTATCAAAAAAGATACTCCGGATTCCACTTCCCTGATTAAAAATCTCAAGGGAATGTTTCCTGTCACCAGAAGAACTACTAGCCACACACGACACTGATCCTTTAAACCCAGTACTTGTGCCATCCCTCAAGTTACACTCAGTGATAAGGTTTAGAACAACTGTTGAAGAAAATGTTGGAAGGATAAATACATTCACCTGAGTTTAGATTGCGTACTGGAACCCATCCTGAAAACCTCTAGCACATGAAATTTCATAACTGGATAGAAGTGGTGTAAATCACTGTAAATTGGTTAAATGTGCATAATATTCCATAACTGACATAGAACCGTACTTCAGATGCATGAAATCTCTGGATTTGTCATCCCTCTATGCCTGAGTAAGGAATTGATCATAGAAGGCAGTCTGGAAGTCAACCCATAACATTCCCAGATGACGATCAGGCTGGGTAACCATATCCCACCAATGCTTGGCCGAATCCCAAAAATGTATATTGAAAGCTTCAAACATTGCTCTGGATGAATTTCTATACGCTCAAAGATAGGTATCATGTTCTCTATCCAAGAATCAGCAGCCTAAGAACATCTATCCCTTTAAAAAGTAGGTGGATGTTGTTTTTGGAACTCATGAGTTAGATCATCCGTCGTAGGTGAAACCAGTGGATCACCTTGCATGGACTACATCATATATAATAAACTATCATGGACATGGGAATAAGTGAGTGAATCATGTGCAGAAGGTGGTGCCTAAAGTGTCACTCCTGTAAGTATGATTGGCAGCTCTGGTCCCTCCATGTTTGGAGCATGGTGGTCAATACCCTCCTAGCGAATGACACAAGGGTTTTATAGCGGCATTGGTCAAAAAATGTCAAGAACATTCCTTAGAACAAGCTTGTAATTATAAGATAGCATCACTAATTAAATTTGAATGTAAGAAAACTCATTAACCAAGGCATACTACCCAAACTACTTACTTAGATGGCTAGGTATTGGTAAGTGCTCAAGTATAAGTTTCATGTCCTTTTGCATCTAATTTCCAGGTTCACTCCATTACCTTTCATAAACATGAAAAGGTGGAATAAATTTGTTCAACCAATTCATTTTAGGTACCATTATTTATTTTATAATGGATATCCATTTCTGATGAATCTGTTCCCATACACCTTACGTGAAACAACACCCATTTATTTATAGCATGATGGACCGACTTAGTAAATTACTCATCCCAACTCATGAGGTCCCTTACACCTCATGAATAGAGACAGAAAATCACTCAATCTCATCCCGAGTAATATAATTACAAGTAAACAATCACAACATCACTCAACAATCACATGAATATAAAGAAATTCAATGTAGTGAAATGCACCTATACGGCATTACAATATGGAAGACATGTGAACTCTAGGTTCCTATAATAATGCATTTAACACTGCTCTTCTCCCTCATATCATTAGGATAATGATGGATTTTTCTTCAAAAGAGTAATAATCAGCAAAACCAAACAACATGTGCATCACCCAACTGTGAAATATTATCTATAGTAATAGGTAAAAGTAGAATAAAAGTTATAATTTAGGCAACATGGTTTTTACCATGAAAATTGGTTCCCGACACCCAAGAATGGATTATGACCATGTATCATGCATTCCTATTCTCTAATATATTGTCTCCAAAGAGTAATTCATCAAAATAAACCACCTTTGATACCACTTTGTGACGTCCCAAACCCGAATACCACTTAATGGGTGCCCTGATACTTGTGGGCCACATTGCCTCAAGTGCATCATCTCGAATGACAGAGGTTACCGACTAGTAATGAGGACCAAGGATGTGTCTTTGGGAAAGATATTCCCTCATTAGAAGAGTGTAACACAGTGGAAGGAATATAAAGGAATAATAAATAGCAGAAGCAATATAAATACATAGAAGATGAAAATTGATGCAATAGATAAACAAGAAAATATAGTAACTGTATCAACCAGAACATTGATGATGTAATTTCATGTCACTAAAAAATGGGAAAACATGGATACAAGACAATTGGAAAAACATGTTCATCAAAGTAAAAGAAAAAAAATACTACTCCAAGAATCCCAAGATCCTACTATATTAACTACTATCAAGCTCCATCCTATCAGCAAGAAAATAATGTTTTGGAAGCTACATGCTTCACTTTTTCAATACCTACAACCATGTAATCTACTTCGGGTACCAAATGGCGCCTAGTGATGGTATGAGATAAATCTCAGTGGAACACCACCAATGATTCCTATAACATCCGGCCCTTGTAATGGAATATATCGATGTGAAGGCATACATATATATTTTAAAGTAAGAATTACAATATAACTAAATACCCAAATACCTACTTCATCCCTCAACTAGTTTATAAACATGTAAACAATTCATTAATTAATCAATTACCATTTAATGATAATATTTCATGTGAGGCATATACAGCACTAACATCACCTCATGATAGTATAAGTATAGAAGTTTCCAAGATAGGACAAGGAAACTTAAAAAAGATATCTGGTGATGGAGTTCCAAGGTAATAACCTAGGTATTGTAAATCTCATGGAATGCAAACTCAGTATTATCTGAGTCTAGTTAAGAGGCTAAGAGTGTAATCCAAGGAGCGTAATCCAAGGAATTCCACAATAAGGCACCTACTTAGTCAAAGGTGACTGACCGAGGTAAAATGGGGTTAAGAAAAGATAGGGCCCTATGGACTCTCACCATGGAATCTACTAGACAATATTGGATCCAAGGAGTGTATCTGAGGTATATTAGAATAATGAAAAGGACCCTAAGCTAGTATACTGAGAATCCGAGGAATAGACAAGAACTAGAGTCTAGGTGGGTATCAACCTAATCAAACTGCATCCTTGAATTAGAATGGGGTTCCAGAGACCCAAGGTATTCTCCTCTCAGAATCGAAGTCGAGCTCCAGTCAGTCCATTCCAATTTCATATTATAATCATGTAATAATTCATTTGGATCAAGTCTTTCCTCCAATTAGTGTGGATAGGTCAAGAAGAGTTGAAAACATTTATTTAGAGGTCCAATACTTATCTTCCATTAGTGTAGATAGGACAAGTAGCATTGCAACCATTTAATCAAGTCTTTATTAACCATTAATGCATATTCAATTATTGAGGTTCACTCTGCTGCCTTCCATAAACATGGAACGGGGTTCTACAAACAAGTAAATTTTATTAAATATTATTTTATTAGACTAGGTTATATACAAAGTATAGATTCCATTCCACATTTTATGTTTAATAATCAATTTGAAACACTTACCTTAGGCAGGTCAAGTGGTGAGCATACATGGTACATGCCATTATGAAATACTCATTAGACAAGAAACCATTTGTTATAGGAAGGTTTACCATTAAGAAGGTCATGAAAGGGAAAACCCAAACAGTGGCTCAAACGTGTCAGAAACACTTAAAGCACAATTATGGCATAACCTTCGACCTGAGGCGGACTGAGTTGTGGGTGTAACCTCTAAAAAATAATCACATATTTGGAAAGAGAAGAACCATAAAATTATAAAAAGTATAATCAAGGCATGTAATTTATGAAATGGCTTCCAACAAAACTGATGGGCCCCACATGAACATTACAAAAAGAACAATCTTTAGGGATGAGTTATAGATCAGCCACCTTAGGGTTGTATGATTCTTATCCTCTGGTATCATCCCTTTGTTTTCCTCGGGTCAAAGTAGATTTAAGAAAAGGTGAAAAATGCTCATATAATGATAACTTGGATGAGATAAAAAGGGAAGAATAACATATTAAGAGAACTCAAGTACTTACTGTTGTACATCTAATGTGATGAATGGAAGCTCTATTGGATGCTAGATGATTGAGATCTCTTGATTCCATGTTTAGATCATCAAAAAGCTCAAAATTGAGAGAGAAATAGGCCAATCCTATATAAACTCAGATTAGGGAAGAAGGGGTGGATTAATAGATCATCAAGGAAAAAACAATAAAAATTACCTAGAAAATTATCCTAAGCACGGTTTTTCTACACAGTTTTTCAAACCATGTGAAAAACCGTGCAGGGTGGCTATGCTAAAATGGTTTGGTACGCATGGTTTTTCAAAACCTGTTCAACCCAAGCATGGGTACCTAGGAAAAAAGGGGCACTCGTATAGTTAGGTTTCACGGTTGTGTTCCAACCTTGATAGGTGGCTCTGTTCGAAAAAAACAATCAGCATGGTTTTCTAAACCATGTGGAATTTTGTAAGGTTTACTCTAAACCATGAATAGAGTCTATTTTCTCCAAAAGGATAGGTTTTAAGCTCTAAACAATCCCCAAACACCCTGGAAACTTTTACTAACTCGGTTGGCATCCATATTAGGTCAAAATTTAAGATTTAAACTGAAAATTATAGGATCCATACCTGAGTGAAAAAATGGTTTCTTACACCTTCTATTCGTGGTTTACATGCACGATTTTATAAAAATTATGCATCTTCCCTTCATATAGAGACTTTTTAGATTATTTTGTTTAGTTTAAATTTGATTTTCATTATTATCACATGGTTCAATGAAAACTATGAGACCTATGGGAGAAACCATGAATGATATTTTTCATATTGGGGTATGGGTGCACAGATTTCACATGGGAAGGGGAAACCATGTGACAAACAAGCAATAGGTCTTCCATTTTTTATAGAGTGGTTTCACAAAACATACTCCAGTTTGGTAAATTGTGTAACAATACCATGTATGTGTGCCTTATAAATCTAATTTCTTCCACATGGAAGTAACTTGGTTTAGAAAATAATGAAACTAAACTATATAGTGTTCTTACATTTCATTAAAATGGTGACATAATATTTATTCCACCTTATGTTTTATTTTTTAGCCTCACTTTCTTATCCTCTTACTCTAATAAACATGGTGTTTATGTGAGGGCTTATTTTCTTATTAAAACATAAATTTAGAGATCATTAATATCTTATTTAAATATGGTAAGCCTTGTTTTCATTCTCTTTCATTATACTCTATTCTTCCCTAACCCTATCCCTTAAATGGTGTGCAAATGTCTTGATAAATCATGCTTCTTTTCAAAACCTAGTTAAAACCATCATGTAAGGATTTATAAAAGATATAAAGAAAATTGATTGAGACCCATATTATTATGGTTCCTATAGTGTATTTGGTATCATAGAGGGCTGTTTTATTTTTATATATACTTATGTGATTCTTTACATGAATATGAATGATGTTGTTTCAAGTGTGGGATTAGAGTGTGAGGTGATCATTATTTAAAATGATTAAAATTATATTTATGTGAATATTTATCCTTCGAATGTTTTATCACCTAAATTGAATGGAATTTCAAGGGAGTTTTAGGAGAAAAATTAGGGATCCAAATAATATAATACCCTAGGTTATATTTTTCAATTACTAAAAAATATTGTTAGCTAAAAAATACAGTTAAAACAAAAGGGATAACGTGATTGTTTGGGTAAAATGATAGAGGTATGATCCTAAGTGTGTTTTTGGATAGTTTTGTTATACTATTGGGGATGTGTACAATATCATTAGTTCCAACCTAGGTTCTTTTTTTCTAGTTAATGATCAAGATACATGAGTATTTTTATTTTTATCCAAAACAGCATGGAATTTCATTGAACAATTTAAGGGATTTTATATCTCAGATCATTTTTATTCCCCAACTTTTTTCTTATATGGAACCATGATTGGTCATATTATTTTATCATTACTCAATGATATCATGGTGCATATAATGTTTAATTTAATTTTTAGTAATATTTTCTATTAATTTAAAATAATTTGATTTTAAATTGAATGGAAAACTATTATTTTAATGGAAATTTATTTTTAATTATTTCAATGGCTTATATGAAATGGTTTTCAGTGAGATTATTTTAATTTTTTTTATGGGAAATGTTTGGTTAGAGGGATAATCAATGTTTTTCACGGTTTTTTATAATTTTTAAAGGAACTATTTCCTTAGTTTGAAATTCTTAATTACAATTTTTATCCATACTTATTTTATGATGAAGTTGGTTTCCTTAGAAATTCATAAGTGGAATATTATTGGTGTTGTTTTGAAAATCCTATGAAAAAGAATTTTACATTTCATTTTAAAAAATAACCTTATGAACTATATTATGAAGGGATTCACATATACTCCTTGGTGGGGTCCTACAAGGAATATTTTGATCACACCCAACATATGACTCATTTCATGGTTGCCTACGAAATTCTTATGTTTTTGTTTTAGGTTCTCATTTCCCGTGTATGCTTCCTTATTTGAGGATCATTTGGTCCATGGATGGATGATGTGATGTGTGACCAGAAGTCAGTAGTGTTTACGTTGGATATTTTTAGGTTCCATTAATTTTTTGTTTCTTAGAATGTTGAATAAACTAATTCAACCAGGGATTTTTATTTTTATTTTCTTCTTCAATATATTTATTTTGGATGTCTATTTCTGGATATATGATTATTTGATATACTAGTTTCATATTATTTCATTAGAATAGATGTACAACACCTAGATTTCTCATCCCAGATTTTTGGTAAATTGCATTGTGGTGTATATTATTATATGAGTGTCGAAACATTTCCAAAGGTGCAGTCATGAAATCCATGCACTAGTTCCAATCCTTGGGTGATTAGCAATGCCCCTCAAACTGAGTGGTGGGATGAGTTAGCTGATGTGTTGAGTCATATTTATCCAATTAATTAATGGTTTTAACCCATTTACCAAAATAGTATAATATATCATTGGGGTTTCCACACACCATGAGAAAAAAATATCATTCCATTAAAAACCATAGGAAATCATGCCCACAGTAAGCCATCTTAAGACACCTTATCTATAAGACACTTCAAGTGAAACCAACATATGAAATCATTTCACACACACCTCATTCCACTATACATTTCATTCATTATAACATTTATAAGACCGAGATACTTAGATATGTAATTATACTTTAAATGAATTCTAAGGTCAATAATGATTACTAAATACAACACCATGACTAAATAAACCAAGAGATACTATAGATATTCTATTTCTTAAATATGATTTTCATAACCTAGACATTAGATTGGCAGGTATGAATAGAAGTAAAAAATTATAAAATATAAATAAAGAACCTTTATTAATAAAAATTTAATCAATAATTACTTATATATTAGTAATAAATTGTAATTTACAATAATAAAATCAAAATATGAAAAAAATAGTTATAAATAGGAAATTATTTCAATAAAAGTGGTTTTGAGTTTTATTTTTCATTTTCAAATAAAAGATAAATATATAAATTTTTTAAATTAAATTTTTTAAAAATCATTTCTTTTCTTGTTTTATGTTATCAAATTTAACTTATAATATTTTAGTATTTTTCAATGAAATGTTGATGTTTACATGGATAGTGAGAAATAGTTGATTTAATGAATAATTTCACTTTTATGATATTATCATGATATAAGAAATACTGGAGAATTTATGTAAACATATTTATAAATAAAACATGTATTTAATAAGTAATATAATGATTTTAAAAATATAACGTTGATGATATAAATAAATGTATGAAATTTTTTATATCAAAGTAATGTATTCATTCAAATAAAAACTAGTTTCAGTTATTATCTTTTAATCTAGTTTATATTAAAAATATTTCTGTTTTGGATTGGTTTTAAAGTTTAATAATTATATTTTAATTCATCTAAATTGAATTAATTCCACAGGAAACAATATTGTAGTTGATTTTTGTGTAAAATATTTTGTTTCTATAAAGTATACATTTATCTAATAATGGTTTTTCATTGGCCTATTAAGTGATTATTTTCTCAAAAATATTTTATCCTGCTTATAGGTTAATAGTTATCATTTAGACCAATATTTAATGATTTTTTAATATTTGGGTTGTTTTAGTTTTATTGTGTTTGATCAGTGTTCCCATTACCAAATTTTTATAGGACCTTCATTTTCTTTCATAGAATTACCATAATCTTTCCCTTTCATTGATTCAATTAATCCAATTAATATTTTTTTAGTATCTACGGTTTGAGGTTTAGTGATATTCTATTGGATAAGGAAACACTTCTGGTGGTAATTTTTTCCTTATAGGAGAGAGAGACATAGGTGGCGTGCGAGGTTTCTCCAGATCATTTTTGTGTAATAAATTCATAGTTTGTTATTAGGTTTTGGTTTTTGTGTTTATTTTGTAATGGATATCTGACATACTCATGCATCATGATATATTTCTATTATATTCATTATAAAAAAATTTAATCTGATGATTGGTAAAAAGAATTTCAAATTGTGTTCCTGTAATAAAAATTCACTAGTTTCCACCTTCCAGGGATCGGGAAAACCATTCAGGATTATGGCATACTGGTTGGGGAATTATTTGGATAGATGGCCCCAACTAGTTTGTTAAAAATGGTATGAATGTTTTGGGGCCTCATTTTCCATAGGATCCATATACATTAGATAAACCTTTTATTATTTTTGTTACCAGGATTATATTTTGTTAGATTTTTTCATTAGAATTTGGGTGGTCAGTGTAGGGAGAGTCTAGCTAGCTCTTTCTAACCTTAATCCATGAATTTTAATGACAGGTGGGTATTGATTTTGAATTTTATTTTTTATTTATCATTAGTGATGTGTTGATCCTCACTAGTATAGTGTAGGTTTCATTGAGGGAGATGTTGGATTTTTGGATTGAAAAGGAAGATATATCAGTGGTCTTAGGTAAGTTGACACTACATGATCAACTAGGTAAAATCCAAATTATTGATCCAAAAACACCATATGAATTGATGAATTGATGGGTTGAGGTTATTTGGGACACATGTTCACATCATTAATGGTTCTATAACCTATTTAGTTTTATGTATAGACCACTCTTTAGATATCCCATATCATGAGGGATAGGTCCTAGTAGGTCTTTTGATATCTTTATAATGTGGATCGGCTTTTGATTCATTTGTGATTTTCCATATTGTGGGTGTGATTTTTTTATTAAATGGGGTTTTTTGTGATAATGGATGACTTTTTGGAAAAAAATTCTTTATAAATAATCCATATATATTTTTTTAAAAATGGTTATTTGTTTTACAAATTAGGTTTTTGTTTGGAAATTTAACCTTCATTGTATTTATAGAATGATTTTTTGAGGAATTTTTTTGGTATTTTTCTTATTTTAATTTTTTATTTATATTTAAAAAAAATTGTAATAAAAAACCATTAGTTCATTAATTTGAATGGAATTTTGAAATATGTGTGGTGCTTTTGAAAAATTGATTAATTTAATTTAATGAAAATGAAATGATAAATAGTTTTTAAATTATTTAACGTTTGTTATTTTGAAGAATATTGAGTTGTTTTCAAAAATGGGAGAAAATAGTTCAAGATTTCCTTAGGAAATTTGGTTCCCTTAATAGTTCATGGGTTTATAGAAAATTGGAATGGAAAAAAATGTTTCTTAATCCTTTTGGAGTGTGCTCGTTTAAGAATTAATTTTTTTGTTAGATTTTCCAGCTTTTTTTCGATTTTGTCCCTCTTGTTGGGTTAGGAGTGTTGATTGGATTTATGGAACATGGTAAGGCTGAGTGTATGTTGAATTTTATATAGTTTATGCCACCGAGAGAAGTCCTGGTATAGGTTGTGTTTTTTCTTTTCATGGAAGTTCTAAATTTTTCCTTTTTATCATCCCTTAAATCTAAAGGGAGTGGAAAGTGTTGTTTTTCTTTTATTAAGAGTGAGACTTTTATGAGAAATTAGGATATGTATTCCTTAGTTAATCATTTGGGTGAATTTATGAGGTTTAGTTTTTTTCATCTTTTTAGTGACATGTATTATTTAGAATTTTTTTTATGATTCATTCCTGATTAATTTGGAACCATTTTATCCTTGATATAGATTTTTCAGATTGATCAACAGGTTCTATTTTGCAATCTTTTTTAGTGGTTATTTTTTGGGCTTGTTCATGCCTCATTGTTCTTTGTGAATTGTATAGGGGAGAATATTGGATGATGTTTTCCCGATAAAGAGGGACGTGAATAGGTTTCTATTGATTTTTTATGTTGGATTACATTGGTTATGTGATTTGGGCGGCTAGGACTAGAGTGGAACTACTTTAGGTTCAGTAAAAGAAGGAGTTCGGTGAATTTTTTAGGTTTAACATAATAGGGTAAACTATGTTTGAGGTTCTAGTTAATCCCATTTTTACTCTATTTGTGATCCATTTTAGAGTCCATATTATTTCATTTATTGGGGTTTGTTTTTGATCACTCGTTATAATGTAATCAAGGCGATGTGATGGTTTTGGTAACCTTGTTTGGTGAAATTTTTTATGTTTTAGTTTTGAATTATTTTGGATAATTGATTTTTTAATCATGGATGATATTTTAATTTGTGGTCATTTTAGTATATCATATACCATAAATACCCTTTATAGATGATTTCATTAAGGATTTCAATGTTTAGTGGAATCCTATGGTCTATTTTGATTTTTAGGATATCGTCATCACCATGGTGACACTCTGATTATAGGTATGGTCATTTGATTCATCGCCATTTTTCTTAATTACAAATAGTGGTGAGATCTCCATTTTTTCTAACATTATTTGGAAGCTTCTGTTGAATAATCTTGGATGATTCTAGCTTATGTTTGTTATTGTCTTTTTGTATTATGGCGGTTCCAAGGAAGTTGGATCTTGTAGAGGGTTTCTCTTATTAGTGTTTAAGTGGTTGATATCGTTACCTTGACTAGGGAAATTTTGTGTTTAAAAAGTGGCTGGTTGAGTATTTTATCCACCGTTGTTAAACTATATATTTAAATAATTAATTAAATATTTTTAATCCTATATTGGTTCCCAAAAGTATCATGATGAAAATTTAAAATGTCAAAAGGGGATATTTTCATGGTTTATGCATGGTAATGAGTAATCATGCACTGACCATGTGGGAGGAGACTATACATGACTATTCTAATTCACATAGTTTGGGCAAATTTATCTCTATTGTGTGACCCACATATTTGAATCCTTGTGGGGTGGGTTTTGGGTAGGAATTTCATTATACATGGTTGGCACATGGTTAAAAAACCATGCATCCTAACCGTGTAGTTTATAAGGTTTTTTATTTTGGGTTTTCATTTTTAATTTTCAATTCATTTTTCATTAAATCCTCTAAAAGAAGAAGTGATTTTAAAAAATGGAATGGGTTATGAATCCATTCCTATTGTTTGGAAAAATTATCAGTTAACATTCAAATAATCCTTTTGGTTTTAAACTAATAATTTTAACTAGCTTGAGTTGTTAAATAGTGTTCTTGAAATTAAATTCCTTTCAAAAGGAGTTTATGATGATTGAATGTGTTTGAAATTTTGAACAAGGGTTTAGTGATTTAAAAACGGTTAATTAACCCAATTGTATTTTATTTTGAAACTCATGTCGCATTAAATATTTTCAATGGTTATTTACAAAGAGGAATAGTGAGTTACCATTTGAATTTCCAATGTGTTTTTGAAATAATATCTTGGAATTCCATGCCTTTTTTAAAAAAAATGGCTCATTTATTATTTTATGAAATTTATATTTTATGAATGATGTGTGAAACCATTGCGCACAGTTTTTATTCTTGTTCCCCATCCTGGCATGTGGTCCTACATGGGGATGTTTAATATAGTTCATTATATATAATTCCTGATTTTTTTCATGGTGTAGTTTTTGTAAGTGTAGGAGGTGATTCATGTGTTATTTTGTTCTGGTTTCTCATTTTGTAAATAAATTCATTATTGTTCACACCTCCGTTAAATCTTCATGGTAGACCTTATGGAATAGGGTATGTGATTGTGGATATTGATGCCCAGACCCACTTTAGTGATTACGAGTGTTTCTCTAAGGACACAAAGATCCCATTACGGGAATATTTTACCTTTATAATGAGTTTCCTCATTGGTGGTTAGGGACCAAGAGTTCCAAATTGTTGAATTTTAGAGCCCATGGAGGATCATTTGTGCCTCCACCTATTTGTATTCATGTTATGCGCTATATATTATCCTGGGGTAAATTTGAGTGATACAGGAACCCATTCAGATCCCATTGGTTAATACAATGACACTGGTATCATTTGGATCATTTTTCAAGTTTTATATATGTGATTTGATTGTATCCCCTTATGTTTATAATATTTCATGGAACATATGTTCTTGTCATTTTTCAACACATTTTGTTTGAATTGACATATCATTCAATGCATGTGTTATTTATTCCCCTTTATGTGTATTGTTTATAAAATTATTTAAATAGGGGTTGGGAATGGTTTTAAGGATGGAAAAAGGAAATAGTGTTTGTCAATAATTTACAAATGATTTTCAATAATGAAATTTGAAATCTGGGTTTGGGATTTTGTGCCCAGTTTTATATAAATGTTTGGTTTTAATATATGTTTTGGAAAACCATAGTATATATTGAATCCTCTTTGAGTTTTGAAAATTTTATTTCTTAAAATGGTGGCCATGAAATGGATTTTTAATGTGAGAGCTTATAATTTTGTTTTGACAAGGTGTTTATATTTTCCTTTAAAAATAATTATGGAACTGTACATTGACACATTTATAATGTGTTCTTTCTTATCTGTAAAACATCAAAAAAATGATTACTTTTATATTGTATTTGTAAATAAAATATATAGTTTTTAAAATGAATTAGACTACTTATTTTTTATAGGTGTTTATGGACAACTGAGTGCTTATTTTCTCACTCCCATTTCATCATAATTACAGCTTTTTAGTTCTCCTTTGGACCACTTTTTGAATGTTTATTAATCTACAGTTAGTTTTTTTTCACTTTATTCGAACAGTGTGAACCTTACCTAATTTTGGTAGGAGCTACCTTACCTTTACAAGAACACATAAAAATTATTCCTTTAAGTGATTTTTTTGGCCAATTAGTCTTTTATTTTTTTTATGGTTAGAGGTGTGGTGTTATCCTCGTGACCAAGGATAGAGGTCTGTTGGGAAAATTTTCATTCCATGATTATTAAACCTGTTATTATTTTCCATGTGATTATTTATATTTCATAGGGAAAAATTCTATGTTCACATTATTGATTGGTGTCTAAGAAATATTTTAATTTCACAAGATAATAAAATAAGCATATATTTAAAAAAGGTTGTTGATATCTTAAAATAAAAAGTTCTTTTTATGGAAATGATTTCATATTTTTCTTAGAAGCCCCAATTAATTATGTTTTTCTGCATTGTTATTTGTTATGAAATATTTATGAGAGGATTTAACCAAATATATTATTTCAAGTGTAATTAACTTAATATTTTTAACTAAATGTTTATTACATGAAAATGAAAACATTTTATGGGTTTTCAGGAATTTTAAAAAGAAATATTCTTTCAATTCATTTTATATCCCTCACCAAGATTTGTTTTTCATGTCCCATATTTTAAAATATTTTTTACATATATTAAATATCTATAGGTATTATATCAAAGGAAATGGTGAAACATATTTAAAGAAGAAAAAATTTCATGAATAAAATAGGACTAACAATATAAGAACTTTTTTTGTAAAAATATACAGTGTGTGGAAATTTCCACTATTTAATGCAATGGTTATCCTAATTATGTAAAATCAAAAACCAAAAAGATCCTCAATGAAATAATGGGAATCCCTTGTTATGAACCTTGTTATAAAAGGAATTTTATTTTATGGGGTGTTAGAGTTGGTATTAAAGTAAAGGATTAAATAACTTTAAAGCATAGTTTATTGTATGATATGAGAAAATTAGTGGATAATATGATAGTTTGGTATCATAGTTTTTATTTTTTCATATAACCATTATGGTTAATAGGTTTTCAATATTTTTTTATTTTTTTATTAAATCGAAAGAGTTGAATAGAAGATGGTGTAGTTACAGATAGATATATTAGTTTTTATTATTTTTATAAAGTGTTTCATTAGGATTTTATTTTTTATACACATTCAAATTGTTTTTGTCTAATGTTAAGTACAATGTGGAGGTTGTATAAATAGGAAAATGAACATGATATAAACTAGAGTAAAACTATTGTGGCTATAACTAGTTATCTATCTCGAGTTATGATTAAAAACCAAAACATAAGTGAGTTTCTTAATGAACAAAATAAGATAAAAATAGTGTTTTAATGTCTATGTTTATATTTTAAGACTTCTAAATATATGATGAAATATTTTAATAGCTTGTAACTAAGACTGGATGAGAATAAAATTCCCAGTAACTCTCAGTGGTGATATAATAAAAATATTAACAATATTATGTCTCACACCCAATGTTTTATTAAAATAGTGAAATAAATCCCAAAAAAAGGACATGGATGGGAAATATAAGTCCATATTTTACTCTACAAAATGGGTTTTACCCTAGGTGCGACATAATGTTTGTTAGTATCAGGTATTTAAAAAAAAAATTATCTCAGTCAAAATTTATAAAATAAAATAATGTTTTTTTGAAGAATCAAACTAATACCAATTATAAATACATTTTCATGATTAAAAATGGGTCAGTTTTTAAAATCAATGATTTTTAGGAGAGCATAGAGGAGCATTGTTGGACATCAGGATCATGTATCATCAATCAGGTCCTGTAAGAATCACCAATGAAAATTGAGTTTTTGGATCTCACTAGAGATGAAAACATGGAATATTTAATCATCTTTATTCAATCCAATCCCAAGGTAGGGTGTTTTATTTATTTGGATTTATCCTATTTTTTATCCCGTGTTGAATGTGAAGAAATTTTCCTAAAACAAATTAGTTTTAGGATTGATGGTTTATTTTGGTTTCTGTTCTATCTTTATAATATTTTGGAATTAAATTATTTGATTATTGTTGATTCTTCAAAAATTCTTACAATGAAAAAATGGAAAATAAAAACTATGGTTGAGGTTAATTCCTCGTTTATTTGTTAATTATTTCCCTTTATTTTCACGATTTATCACCAAAATTACTTTTGAATGAATTTTTTACCATACATAGTCGATGATCCTTGTGAAGCCATTATTTTGTGAAAAAAATCATTACAACCACTGAGGTTTTTGATTGAGGGATAGATTAATATTTTATGATAATAATGGATGATTAGAGGTTGAATTTGAGTGGATCATAGTTTCCATTTTTCTCAGTTAGGAATTTATTGAAGACACAGTGAAACATGATCCAATTATTTAGTTGTTTAGATACTAAAAATCAAGAAACCAATAACAGTATGGCTCAGACAGATGAGATCCACAATTTTTGGAATGAATAAATGAAGATTTTATGTTAGAAGTAGAGTGATAATATGTATGTATAACCCATTGGTTATGAAAAACTCTGGATAAAATGGTGTATAGTCTGAATAAAACATGGATTATTGTCCAATGAACTCATACCATCTTGTCCCCTTCTGTGGTGATTTGGTTTTCAAATAGATTAAAAAAAATGCATACTGTGTGAGACATGTCACTTACTATGTTACTCAACATAGATAATTGGTTTGTACCCTCAGGGTACATGATCATGGGGATGACTTGGTAAAATTATACAAATAGAGTACATGGGCATGACCTTGTACTCAGACATAGTCAGGAACCCAGACATGACTTTCTACATGAGGATAAATATTATTCTAAAGCATAGCCTAGAGTTCATGAGTAGGATATAAAGAATATGGGTAGACCTAGGGTAGGTATGACTTATCATTTCCTTTAATTACACTCTATTTACATTCTCTAGATAGTTTTAGGACCTTGTATTATTCAATGTGGACTATTTTCTTTGGGTGTATTCCTTTAGTTTATTCCTCATGGTTATAGAGAGAGGAATAATGTACTGAGAATTGGATTTTATCCCCTCTATAGGATTAATGTTGCAGAGAGTTTTATAAATCCCCCATGGGTACTATGGTGGGATGTTATATCATATCTTGTACCCTAAGTGGGGTTCTAGGAATCAGTGTGATCAACATACATAGGCATTCATCCCCTACTTACCAGGTTAACCTGCTAGCGTTTTCAATTTCCCCCAAAGCCCTAGGTGTGATCCCTCATCCATGTATCAATATATTATGACTTCCAATTCAGACTTTTCATAGTGAGGCATGATGGAGTTGACCTATCAGATGAGTTCCATCAGTGTTACCACACATGTAGAGTGAGTTAATTGGATAAGAATTACCTTGAAACTAGGTGTACGAATCCTAGGATGTAAGTTTGGTTGTGCACATATCGTGGGACATAGTGTCTATAATGAGAATATATGGATATTAATATTTTTTGTATCATATTATTATTAACATTCCTTTTTTATGACTTGATTACTACTCTCTTGATACCTTGCGTATGGGGATTTTGAGGTGTCCTAATAGAGATTATTATTCATACCCCTAAAGTGGATCTAATTAGAAATTTCATGTATTATATGGACAACAATGAATTCAATGGGGGTGTTGGGAATACTAGGATAGAACATTGATTAGATTGGTCTAGACATACCATGGTTCATACCAAGTGTTACATTTGATAGAAGTCCCCTCCTACTTAGTAGGTTAGACTATTTTTTCAATTTTTTGGCCTCATATTTGGCCCTTTATACTTTCTAATACCTTTTCCATACTCGGGTTGTGGGATATAGTTGTATATATGAACTATGTATGAGTTTTATAATTATATTTCATCGTTTTATGTTTATTAAAGATGTGTTCATATATAAAATTACCATAGGGTAGGACACCCATTTTAGTGGTATTACTACCACAAAAAAGTGTTTCCGCAGTTCCACCCTTTATCAGCACAAAAAAAGGCACTGATAAATGGTGGCCTTTATCAACGCTAAAAAAACACTGATAAAGGGAACTTTAATAGCACTAAAAAATACTATTAAAATGGAACCTTTATCAGTGTTTTTTAGCGGGGATAAAGGATCCCCCTTTATTAGCGCTTTTTTAGCGTTGATAAAGGGTCTCCCTTTATCAGTGCTTTTTTAGCGCTGATAAAGGTCCCCCCTTTATCAGTGCTTTTTTAGTAGCACTCATAAATGGGTGTTTTATCAGCATGTATTTTCCTAGCGCTGATAAATGTTTATATTTAAAAAAAATATCATAAAAAATAATATATTGATATATAAGTATATTTATATGGGTATAAATATAATAAATATTTTTTAAAATTTGTTTTAAATCAATTTGATATGTTGTAGACCCAAAATGGACACCCTGGAGCAGAAATTGTGGCCATTTATAGGGATTAAGGACCTTTTCGTACCTTGAAGAATATAAGAATATGTTACAATGGTCACCATAGTGTAGGTATGGTCTTATGATTTGATTCGATATGTGGTTGAGGAAAAACAGACACCCGGAGCAGAAGTTATGGAAAAACAGAACCCTAGCCAAACTTATGACCATTCAAAGGGTTTTTGGTCCTTTTTGATCCTCAAAGAATGTGATAAGGGGTTTCAGTGAAAACTGGAGTGTGTAATGTTTCATAAGATACGATTTGATATGTGTTAGAGCCAAAACGGACACTCATAGACTATGTTATTACCGTTGGAAATTTTTTGAACTCTTATATCTCTTAAAAAACTATGAAACCAGCAACTCACTAAAATGAGCATAACATCTACTCTGGTTGTCCATTAGAGCTCTGAGACTAGTCAAATATAATCTCGTGAAATGAGTGATGACCACATCTAGTTGAAACAATTAGAATATCAGAGGAATGAACGATATATTAGTTATAGCACTCCAAAAAAACCTCCAACTTCTAACGGCCATAACCATTGCACCGGGAGTCCATTTGAGCTCTACCATATATAAAATTGAAGGATGCGATGAGATCTATGCAGCAGGTTGACTTAGACATAGTCTTAGTCATGTATGGGATCCGAAAATCTCATAAATCCACCAGAAGTCCTCCAAAACTCAGTTTCTGTGTCCAGACCCCGTTCAAATTATTATTAAAACGGTCATAACATCTGATCTCTGTGTTTGTTTGGCCCCCAAACACCCTTTTTATCATAGTTTGTTCCATGATCTTTAGTTTTACTATTTACGGAGCTGAAACAGACACCCGGTGAAGAAGTTATTCCTTTTTCAATGACTTTGTGATTTGTTAGGTTTTTCGAGACCACATTTCTTGCACTTTTATATATACATATTAATATATAATATTTTTAAATATATATAAAAATGTATAATTATACCTATAGATATACATATAATATATATCTGTTTGTGTGTGTGTGTTGTATAAATGTATGCATGCATTTATTTATTTATTTATAAAAACACATATAAGAATACATATTTCCTAAATTTATTTAAAACTAATATTATAAATATATATTAATATACAAATAAATATACAGATAAAAATTATAACTAAATATATATATATATATATATAAAGATAAAAATATATATTAATATACGGATATATATATATATATTAATATAATTAAATACATGATTATATTAATGTGACTATATATATATGTTAATATATATATATATATATATATATATATTAATATACAGATATGTATATATATTTATATAATTAAATATATGTATATATTAATATGACTATATATATATGTGTGTTAATATATATATATATTTATTAATATATAGATATAAATATTAATATAACTAAATATACATGTATATTAATATGTGATTAAATGTAACAAAAAATATATATAAATAACAAGATATATTAATAAATGAAAAGAAAAGAAATATGGTGGAGTGGTAAAGGTTTAGGCGCGCAAGAAATAAGTCTCGAGTTCAAATCTTTGGGGAGGCAAGTCGCGCATGCTGGTGTGGGGAATTACCTAGCACTGTTAAAGGGGGGTGGGGCTGGGTGGAGTTGGCCTGGGGCATGCGTGGGCTACCATGGTCAGTGGGAACGGTTAAAGGGGGGCTTCAAGAACTGTTGAAGCCCCCTGGAATTGCAAAAATATTATATATATATATTTTATTATTTTTTCAACTTTTATTAGTGCGTTTTTTAGCACTGATAGAAGGGTCCATTATCATCGCTTTTCAGACAACTGATAAAAGGGACCCCCTTTATCCTCACCTCGACTAACAACACTTTTTTTAGAACTGTTAATTGACTCTTCTAGAACTGATAAAGGACATATTTTTAGTAGTGTATGCCTAAAAATCACTATTATCTAGCAACTGGCCTATGAGAGGCAAGATTTGGGTGTTACGGTTGGCTTACTATCGACCAAGGGTGACTCATATGGCCATGTCATGAGAGAGTGGTATTATAAGAAATGTTTCATCCTATAACTGTATTTTGTATTTCATTCTAGCTGTGAAGTATGGTTTGGGATTATTTAAAATGGAGTTAAAAGTGTTTTGAGTTTAGATCCCATGCTAGGGAATCTATTGCTACTGCAATTGATGACATATCCATTCACAGGGACATGTTCTATATACGATACTTCTGGGTAGTTTTCTAGACATACCTCCAATAATCGAGAAGCATATTTTCCTAGCAGTACTGATTGTTAAGGTGTGTAGGTTAAGCATACTTCATGAGGTTAAAGGATAGATACCACTGAGGTTTTAGGGTGTGATAGACCCCAAGACAACTAATGAATGTTTTTAGGTAGATACATGTGTATTTTTCCTTGTTAGGACATGTGTAGACCATATTGCGGTCCATGAGGGGAGCCTTCTTCATGGATTTTCAAGATGATTGTGTCAAATAGTGACATTTTCATATGATGAGGTGACTCTTTCTTAGAAATAGATTGATTTTTTTAATATACTATTTCTCTCCTCCTAAGTTGTGGGTACTATACATCATGGACCATCTATAGCTATAGTAGAGTAGCACAATATTGGAAGAGTATTGATTAAGGATCGCTAATCTGTCATGATACTCCTCGGATTTGGTTTGTGATCAATTCAACTATGAATGTTAATTCATATGACAAATATATAGATATATCCGGGTTTGTGTGATGCCTTATTGTTTTCCTTCCTTTGTTGGGGTGATGGAGCGCACATTGTAAATAAAGAGTTTTTTGGATAAGAATAGGAAAGTATATTGTTCTGATAGTGGCAACATCAGAGATGATACATAAAAAGTGGGTTTATGATGATAGAAACAATTATATAGGCATTCAAGACACTTTAGGAGAAGATCCAGGTATAGAGGGTCCATGGTTTAGTTATCTCAATCTTGTTCCAGTTATCCTAGGGATAGGTGGTGCTATTCTTGTTACAGTTAGAGACATATGATGTGAGATTGTACAACCTAATGTATAGTTGAAAATTATATAGTGTATGGACTTCCTAGGAAGAGACAATATCATGATTGGGGAGATTCATAGGGTGGTAGTAGTTATAGAGGAGTGGGGAGAGTAGTCAGACATGATATTTCGTTTGACCTATTGCCACTACCACCCCCATATGGTCCCTTTTAGGCTCATGGATGAGGATAACTATAGGTGGTGGAATCCTATGACCGAGATTCTCTAAGGGTTATTATTGGTATGATATGTTTCTTTTCTACCTTAGCTACAATAAGGATAAAAATAGGTGTGTGCCACTCTTTTCTTTCTATATCCCTATTCTAAGACCTAGAGATTCATGTTGACCCTTTGGATCAACAATTTCGCTTAGAGACTCTTACCGGAGAAGACTATGTGATCACACACATCTATCATTATGGTGAACAAACTCTTGGGTGAGACAATATCATTTGGTATCCCTTTAGAGTAGATATTAGGCCTTATGATTCCATATTATGTATTGACTAGATATCCATAGTTCATTCCTATATTGACTATTTCATGTGGATGATATTGTGTGTCCATGATGATTGAATGTGGTTTTCCTCCATCGGTATTAAGAAATCCTCTGAATATCAGTATAGAATCTTATGCTAGAGGATATAGCTTATTACTCAGTGGTTGTAAATTATTACCATTAGAGCAGTGGATATTGTGGGCATTCAACATCCTCCAGGGGTGGTGGAGTACAATGAAGTCTTCCTAGGGATATTTTAGAATTAACTCCACAATTATTGATATAATTATTGAAATACATTGACCTATATACTTACTTAATATTCAGATCATCATATTGGATGACTTCCATAGAACATCATGAGCTAAAGTTGTAGTTAGAGGACTTTCAGAAGAATGGATTTTTTTAGAATAAGTGTTTTAACCTAGAAATCCATAGTTTTCTCTACCATGAATGAATATGGGAGGTTAGTGTTATGTTTCAATTATCATCATCTAAATTAGGTGAAAATGGATAATTTGTATACACCACTATGGATTGTTGAACTCTTCAACCATTTGACAGCGTCATCATAGATTTTGAAGATTGATCCCAGATTGGGTTATCTGTAGCTCTAAGTATGAGACGTGGATATATCGAAGATGAAATATTGATGCTTCTTTGATAATTATGAGTAAATAAGGAATCCTTTTAGTAGGGTATGATCCCTATAATACGTTATAGAAATAAAGAACTGGATTTTAAATACCTTTTTAAATTTGTTCATGGTGGTCTTCATAGACGACGTCCATGTGTACTCAATGTATAAGGAGGATCATGCGAGACACTTGAGGATGGCCCTTAATGTACTATGAGGTCACCATCATTATTTTAAGATCTGGAAGTTTCATTTTCTATTCCAATTTGTCTACATTATGAGATTTTTCATCTCATAAGATAGAGTTGAAGTGGACTTGGAAAAGGATGAGGTAGTGGGTAGTAGTGTTTTTCAATCAATTACTCACATGTCAAAAAGTGATCCCAGAGCACTAGGTTCCAGCAGGTTTATCTCAACTTGTTGAATTTTTACAGTTTATTTTATATGGAATATCTATGGACATCATTATTTGGTTACTGAGATCATTTAGAGGGAACACTTTCATATGGTTGATCATAGTCCATCTCACAAAGTCATCCCACATAATGGATATTCAAGAGAAGAGTTCAGTGAAGTTATTGGGTTGTCTTTATGTGAAGGTGATAGTTTGACTTTACAGAGTTACCTCAAAGATTAGTTCATAACATTAGGCTTTAATCACTTTATGACTATATAGAGGTTAATAATAGTCCATTAAAACTCAATTTCATTTGATCATGTCATTTGATCCCAAAATAGATGGAAAGACTAAGTGAACTATTCATGTTATATAGGACATGTTATGAGATTTCATATATGTATTTTTACAATGTTGGGAGGATTAATGACCCTTTTTGGTGTTTCCATAGAAAAAAATATATCATTCCACCATATGTATAACACTATCTAAGGCCTTTCATGGGAGACCATACAATTTAAGACTATTCATAAATGTACTGTGGGGGTTAGTACTCCTGGTACTAGTGTATGTTTGAATGATGATATAAAATGTTATGATCATCTAGGAGAAGATTTAGACAACCTAGAACTTTTATAAGACTTATGATGACCGATTAAGGTAGCCTTTGGAGTTTTATGAATGAGAATCTATGTTCTTTGACATACCACCTTAGTGAAAATTAGGATTATTTGAACGGTTGAAAATTTATCTCCAATATTCCTTGGCCATTCGCAAATAATTCATGTCATTTTAGAGGTGGAATACATCTTACTCCTTTAGTCACAATTAGAATTTTTACATAATGTATTCCACATGATATTATAGAAGAGGTATGTGCATGACTCATTACATTTTATCGACTAAGGTGAGTTGGACATCAAGGATGGAACTATATTTGCAAAGTGGATGGTAGAGATAAATATTAGATGTAGAAGATACTATGTGGGTGAGAGATTCCCTTAGTGTGTTTTTGGTGGCTACAAGGGAATATTTAGAAAATCACATATGAGAAAGAGAACACATTTTGAGCTGAATACCCTAATCTTATTTAGTACAATTCTTGCTTATAGGTAAAAAATCCTAAGTTTGGGGGAATGTAGCTTCCCTAATTTTTACATGAAATACATTAAAATATATCAATAAATATTATTAGAGCTATCCACTAATCCCACATGATATTTTGAGGCCCAGTTAGCCTTGTTGTCAATCTAAAAATAATAATTAATTATATTATATCATGAATGAACTATTTTAAAAAAATAGTGTAATAACCCCCAATATAAGACACAAATAGGATATTAGAAACAATTATTTAATACAATACGTGGGTATTACCATAGGCATGAAATATTTTTTTCATCATCAATGATTTGTATGCAATGTTGTGGTTGAAAATAATAAAATAAATTTATTTATTTATTTTTATTTATTTTGATACAGTGACCAAATATCCTATATAAATACCAATTTATTACAAATACCTTATATTAGTTTCATAAACCTAGGATTTTAGTGGTGTCCATGGAGGGCCATTCACTTATTTTGAGAATGCAGATAAAAGATCAGGTTCTGCAAGGATCGCCAATGATGGAAGAGTTTTTGGATCTCTCACGCGAGTACAATGAAGATTTTTTCTTCATCAATAATTTATCCAAACCCAAGGTAGATAATCTTATTTATTAAGAATCATACCATATTATTTTTCCATTTCCAATGATAAAAAATTCATATAAAAAAACTGTTTCACATATTGATGGTTGTTTTTTATTGATCATATATCATCCTAAAGTTTTGGAATTGATTTATTTGGTTATTATTGGTTCTTCATTCACAATTATAATGGTAAAAATTATGGTCAACCCCAAAAATACCCTATGTTTTTCCTTATTTTATTTTTCATGCATTATGTACCTCATTCTTTTCATAGTTATTCTCATATATGTCTTTTGATATATTTTTTAACCAATACCTAGTGAGTG
Organism: Viscum album; assembly: GCA_963277665.1. Classification (NCBI taxonomy): domain Eukaryota; kingdom Viridiplantae; phylum Streptophyta; class Magnoliopsida; order Santalales; family Viscaceae; genus Viscum; species Viscum album. The sequence continues at coordinate 1,302,551,974 of OY728121.1, forward strand.
ACTGTTTAAAAACTATTATTATGTGAAATGGAACATTAATGTGGTTTTAGTTTCAAAATTGAAGGAGTTATGGAGGTGTAGTGATGATATTTGATGATCATAGGTAGAAATACAGTGGACTAGATATTCCATTTTTTTGGTTTGGAATTAAATCATAGTGCATTGGAAATTGAGTGGATTAGAGTTTCCATTTTTCTTGGTTTGACATGAAATGACAGCACGGTTTGACTAGAACCAATTATTAGGTGGTTCAAATGGTCAGAATCCAGCTACCGGTGATGATAATGCTTGGAAAGAAAAGATCTAAGATTTTTTGGTGAAATTAATAGTGGGATCGATGGTGGTGGTGGAATGATAGGATGATTGAAGAACCTGTGGGTTCTATAAAATTCTCTACTGCATAATGTGCAGTATGAAAAAAACACATTGTTTAGTGCCCTCCTATGGAACTATGGTTTTCACATAGATAGACATATCACATACCATTTTACACATGCCACACACTGTGGGACTTGACCTACTGACTTGGAATGTACGCTCACATTTTATAGGTAAGGAAATGACTAGTTATCTGGGAAAAACAATTGTATATGGGCATGACTTGGAACCCAGACAAGGCCAAGTACCTGGACACTCTTTAGTACTCAAAGATGACCAATGTAAAAGGGAATAGCATGGAGTACATGAGAATAGCATAGATAACACTGGTAGACCTGGAGTAGGTTGGAAACAATGTTTACTACAAGTAAAAATCATATTCTTTCTCCAAAATAGTATGAGGCCCTTTTTTCGCTACTGTGGACCAGCTTCCTTAGAGTGCATTCCCTATGTTCATTACCAATGATTTTAGGGTGGGGAATCATATCCTGAGTATAGGATATGATCCAATAATTGAGATTATTCTTGGATAGAGATGTAGGAATCCCCTTTGAGGCCTAGGGTGGTAACCTCTATCGTATCTTCTACTATAGCTGGGGTTCAAGGAATCGATGTGACTGACATACATAGATGTTGATCCCCTACTTAGAGGGTTAATATTGCAGGGTTTATGGTGTCCCATATTAACCTAGGACTGGACCCCCATATATGTATCAATATATTTTTTACTTCCAGTATGTACTTATTTATGGCTATAATTGATGAGAACAACCTCTTGTATGAGCACTATTAGAATTAAAATACTTGTATTGTGAGTTATCCTAGAAAATCATTACCTTGAAAATTCAAGTAGGAATCTCAGGATGACAGTGTGGTTGTGATCGTACCTTGAGACTATGTGTCAATCAAGAGTATATATATATATATATATATATATATATATTATTGTCTGTATTATATTCCGATAGACATGAATTTTTGATGATGAGATATCTACGCTCTTGATTCTTTTTTCATGATGATTTTACGGTGTCTTATTGGGTGTTGTTATAGTTACCTATTCATGGGATCTTCTCACCCATGTAATGTACTATGTATATGATAATAAATTCAATGTGTTCCTAGGGGGACTAAGATAATAAAATCAATGATTTCTCTCGATAGACCATGGTTCGTACTAACTAGTGCATCTAACAACAAACCCCTCCAATATAGATTGTTGTATTTTTTATCATTTTTGGTGGGATTTTATTTAGGACTGTAATCTTTCCAAAAAAAAATTAATGTGATTATGAGATATTATTTATGCATTAATTGGGTATCATTTTTAGTTTTACATTTTATAATTATATTTTTACTGGATATTTGTGCATGAATTAAGCTTCCTTAAGCTAATGCCTTCAATGTTGGTGATATTCCTACTCAGTTCTAGTCACCATCCCCTGGGCTATTAGTTGTGTTCTTGGGGTGTCACACTCATCATACCATAATCTAGGTGTTCCAATGAGGGTAAGGTCATGATAAGTGTCTCATGGAAGTTCATTTGATAATGGTCATGTTGGTAAAAAGTTTCAACTTCCAACATGCTAACAATATAGGAAGAATCATTGAGGTAAATGTATCAAAGGAACATGAAGAAGTTTTATATGTAGTAAAAAATTGTATAGGGAAATAAACTACAATGTAAAATGAGGAATGCTAGAGATGGGAATAAAAATGATGGTAAAAATAATAGTTTAGCAAGAAAATATTCAATTACGATGATGATGAAAAAACATCTCATAACATATAAAAGGTATGAATTATTTTAAATATATGTTTAATGTAAGAAAAATCATTGGGTTATCATTTATGAATATTATGGAATAATTAATATTTTTATTACAGGAAGGAAGTATTATGGTATAAAAGGTAAAATTTGATTAATAGATTATAAAGGATGTAGAATGATTTAAGTGCATAAATATTAGGCTTCAATAGTTATGATTTATTTCTATTTTAAATAAGGGATGATAAATATAAGTATAATCATATGTTTAACAGTATATATACCCTTTTTGAGTCATTATTTAATTATATTCTATAGTGATTAGTGATATTTTTGGGAGATGTTAATTTGGATTTTTTTAAAAAGCATGTTAAAATCCAATTAGGTTGACATGTGATTTTATACTGATGTAATATTTGAAATGATTCATTTAATTTTTGGAATATAAGTGAAGGTAACCATTGTGATTGAAAACTAAATTGGTGAACATGTGATTAATGTTATTTTTTAAGAAGTTCTCTATGTTGGGTTTAAATACATGATTGAGATATACATAACCTTGAGGAATAACATGTGATTTTTTATAAAGGATATTTTGAGAAAATATTTATTATATTTTAGTAACATATGTTTTATAATATAGCTAAATAGGAGATTGAAAAGTGATTTAGTGATGACGTGTTTAAAGTTATTTTGGGAGAATGTCATTAACATTATCATATTAAGGTGACTGGAATAATTTTTCTAGTATAAGATTTTGTGTCAAAGGTGTTGATAATATTTTAGGAAGAAGGATTTCCTAACTCAGGGAAGAATATATTATTTTTATAGGTTTTACGGTGATTAATGTTACTTTTGGAAATGATTTTTATATTTTAGTAAATATTTGAATAGGGAAAATATATTTTTGGTAACTAATTTTATGAGTGATTAATTTTTTTAGAGATAAATTTCAATTTGATAATGCAATATATGTGATCAAATCCTCATAAAATTTGGTTTTCAATTTTTTTTGGAATATTTTGAATAGTTTTAAGGATAGTTATTTATGTATAGATTTATGTTGAATATTGGGTATTATTGTTGACGCATTGGAGATTAATGAATTATTTCCTCATATGAAAGTTCATTTATATTAGATATTATCTCAACTTGTTCTCTCCATATTGTTTTTTGATAATGGATATAAATCGTATAAATACATTTTCATCCGTTTATGGATCTTATAACCAGTTAAAAGTTATTTTTGTTGCATTAGGAAGGTAAAATTCATCATGGTCATTTTTCTATTATAATACCAGTTGAAACAGAGGTGGAACCCCATTAAAAACACAACTAAAGGATGAAATTGTTCGGATTGAATATAAATAATTAAATTAAGTATTTTTTTTTATCATTCTCTATTTTGGTTTAAAAATAATTCATCAACTCAAACTAGAGGAAGATAAATATATCGAGCCTTATTTGGAAAATAACGCTTAGCTTTCAAGGTATGCTTTCAGAATCTTATTCAGATATATGATTCACATAATGGTACATTCATGATTTTAGAAATACTTAATTGATTATATGTCTCCTAGAAAAAACATAGAAATTACATATCAGCATAAAATTTACATATAATAATTTATCTATGGTATGATACACTCATTTTGTTAGGAATAATTTCAAATTGTGGGGACACAATTTTTTCAAGAAGGGTAGAATGAAACACCCCAATATATCTATATGTACTTATCCTTTAAATTAATATTATGTTCAATAACAAGTACCCTATAAAAGATCGATATTAAACGAATAACACTATTCTATGGAAATATTAGTATTTATGTATGACCATTAAAACATATCCATTTGATTGATAATCATGAATAGAGTAACCACATTATGAGAGATATATAAATATATAATTGTTTTCCTAATAAAAATATATTTAATAATTCATAGAAAATAATTATTCAATTGTTTATGATAAAAATTAATTCCTATAAGGATAAAAATAGTTATGAAATGTCATTTTTTTATAAAAGTTGTTTTTTAGTATAATTTGTATATTCATTTAAAAGATAAATATTTTAATTTTAGAAATTTAATTTGATATAAATTATTTATTCTGTGGTTTCAATTTATCAAAATTATCTTATAATTATTTTTTTGGGATTTTTAATAAATAACTGATTTTTTAGTGAATAATGAAAACTAACTATTTTACAAATAATATCACTTTTATGAAGTTATCATGATATATGAAGGATTTGAAAGAATATTATTATTTTTAAATACTATATATATATATATTTAATAAGTAATATAAGGAATTTAAAATTTTGATTTTGATTTTATAAATCAATGCTTGGCATTTTGGAAATCAAAGAATAGTTTTCAGTCAAATAAAAACTATTTTCCATTCTTCTAAATTAATCATGTTTTTATAAAGATAATTTATGTTCCGTTTTGGTTTTAAATATAAATAAGTCTCATTTTATTTAATCTAATAAAATAAATTTACTCAGAATCAAAATTATTCATTGTATTGGTATAAAATGTTTTTCAATATTAAAATATAATTTTTTTCTAAAAATAATTTTTTATTTCAATTTACAAAAATTTATTAAAATATTTTTTTCTATTTATATGAATTGAATAATATAAAATAGATTAATTTTTTTAATAAATATATTTACTGTTAGGTAATGAGGCAAGCATAATTTCTGGTCATAATAAATAGTAACCATGATAATAATGAATCACTATCGTAAGGGTTATAATGGGTTAATAAGTGGGTTAAGATAAGAAATAAGGGTTAAATTATCAAAAATAAACATTATTGAATTTTATTTTTTTCACTTTATTTCAACCATACCCCTATTATATTAAAAAATAAGTACAGTTTGAGTAGCTTTACTTGAGAAATACATATATTGTATATTAATGTTTCAAATATTCACAAGTTTTCCACCCACCCCACTTATAAAGAGGCTCCTTGTATACTCTATAATAAACACCACTTTGAGTCATCAAGTTCAAAAAAATCCCTAATAAAATTGTTTCCCAACATCTATCCACATTTTTTATCGATCTTTGAATCACCAAAAGGCTAACCTATATGGCATAAGGTTTAAGCTAAAGGAAGTTTTCCAAAGTAGAGGTATAACTCTTAATCGAGTTATTCTTCAACGTCCCGGATTTTTCCAAGTAAATGTTTTTAATTAAATGGAAATATTATGAGTTCGTGAAAAATTTACGACACGTGATTTCGAGGCCCGGTGTGGCCAAAATAAATTTATGAACTTTTTTTAGTACATTCAGTAAACATACGAGCATGTTTTTATAACTTTTCAATCGGTGCTCGGAATTCAAATATGAGGACACTGTTGAACTTGCAACGCCGATATTCAATGAAGGAGACCTCCACCTCGACCATTGTAAGTCGAGAGTGAAGTTAGTTTTCTTATTTTTTGTGGGAGAGTTAAAAGAATAAATATAAAATAGAACAACTTTTATTTTATTTTTCTTTTGAAACCTCCCATTTTGAGTTTAGTGGTGGGGACCACCCTAACTCTCTTCTTTAATGGGAGGTGGCCCTTGGAATTCCACCTAGTTAATGTGCCAAATCTAATTTGATTAATGTTCCAACTTTTATTAATTAATAAACTTAATTTATTAAGTAGGATTCTCACATTTCTTAAGGTTGAAAAAATTGTTAGAAAAAGATGAGAGCCTTAGAGAGAACTTTTGGAAGATCTTCTTCCAACGAAGAACCACACCCAATGAAGAACGAGGACGACGTACGAGCCCAGATCGGAGATGTGTTGTGGGAGCAAAAAATGAAGGCGTCCCCATCACCAATTTCATCTCCATCCTCAAGACATCTCCAATGAATGTCAAGGTAGGGGATTTAATTTTATGTATGATTAATTATATTTGTTGAATCTTCATTTTCTTGATTCACAATGATGATGTACAAACAAACATGGCCATCTCTCCACACTTATACCTTGACCCCTTTTCATTCGTTTTTCATGCGTTCTTCATGCGTTCTTCGATGCCATATAATTATTGATTCTAAAAACAAAATGCCTCGTTGAGAACGAAATAAGAATGCAGATATCTCGACCTGAGGATTGTGAATATATGAACATCATAATTTTTGGGATTAGAACCAGGCTGCGATGGCTTTCGGAAGAAGGCGGTGGCCAACACTCGACTGACCGCATGAAAGGAGGGCAGCATGGGTCCGCGCTGCCAGAAGAGGTGGTCGTGGTAGAGCGGGGTGGCGGCCGGCACACTGTCCAGTTACATAGAGAAGCAGAGGAACATGTTTGAGCCGTCAGAACTGGAGACGGTGGCCACTTGGCCGCAGTGGTGGAAAGAGGGTGGCCGACACCCAGCCGACCATAGTGGAGTAGCAGCGCGCAACTACACCGTTAGGAGGTGGACCGGTGGGAGCACTGTCCGGCCGTAGCAAGTTGGAGAGACCCGCTCTGGCCCCACGGGTGACATGGCAGTGTCTAAAGGTGCTACCCGAATCAGGTCGGGTCAGCCTTGGACGTGTCGGTCCGATTGGGTCGAACCGGACCCGGGCCCATTTAGACCCAGTTTCACCTTTTTGGTCGTAACATGAGAACCGGGCATCCGTTTGATGAACTGTCTTTGGCACAAGAATCCTTGGATCGAGAGAGTCCTTTTCATATAATCAACTCAATTTTTGAAAAGGTTAGAGTATGTCTAGTTTGGAGTGAACATGAATCCAACTGGACCCTTAGAGTGGAAACGCTAATAACATACAGATTGGACGTCTATTAGGCGTGCCATCTATTGCATTGGGCCCCCTATGTCATGAAAAACCTTTGGGTTAATCCTTTCTGGAGCATAGTGGCTGTCTTGTTATGACCAATATCTTGAGGGACAAATTTTATGAATCTTGAGCACACGTTGTGAAATGAATCCAGTGGCTGGAAGTGAGGCAGACGATGGAGATGGATAATACATAGGCCAGTTACCTATCGACTCTGGATGGGTTGGATACTATGGGGGTCATTGCAAGGGTTAGTACCTATTGATCCTGTGTGGGTTAGCAATTTTCAATCCTGTGTGGGTCAGCGCATACTGATCATGTGTGGGTCAGCACTCCGCGATCCTGTGTGTGTCAGTGCGTACCAATCCGATGTGGGTCAGATCCTGTGTGGGTCAGTGCTCAACGATCTTATCTGAGTCAGTGGAAACCAATCCCGTGTGGGTCAGATCATGTGTGGGTCATTGCGGGGGTTAGTACCTATCGATCCTATGTGGTTCGGACTCCGTATAATCATCATTGGTGCCTCTTTATAGAATAAGATGATATAGCTTACTGAATAATCATTTGTACTTCTATAGTTCACTTATACCTGGTGTGAGCTGAGTCCTTACCCTTATAATATTCTTTGGTGTGGTGTACCAGGTTGGTTCTTATATCATCGTTGTATACCTGTGTGGTAATTTTACCTTCATGGTGTAGCTTTGTGTATCTTGATAAGTTAGGTATATGTATGGGAATATACCTAACTAGTGTTAATGAATATTGCTTTGTGCCTTTTGTTTTCCTTTTTGGAACTCTAGGAGACCTATGAGGGTCTCGAGGTTCCTAATGAGTATCGTTATACTCACCCCTACACTGGTTATGCCCGCACATTGTTATGTCTTGTGTAGACGATGGACAACGATGATCGAGGTTGATAGTACCAGACCAGAGGCTGATCGGAGGTGTACAATCGATGAGACAATCCACAGGGATGACCATTCAAGAGTTGTACATACTCTTCAGGAAGGGTCCTTAGCTGGTGTTCACATGAGCTGTTCTTTTTCAGTTTTACTTGTACTTTCAAGTTGGGCTTGTATTCTGGCCCCTTTACTTACTGTACACACCCAGTTTACATTATAGTTTACCTTGTTCTTGTATCTTGTTGTGTTCATGGTTTGGGTTAGTTTAATGGTTTTGAGGTAATTCCTTCCCAATTTTAGGGATATGTCTTTCCGGTGCAAGTCACCAGCCCCTAGCCTATGGAAGGTGTGCTTGGGGTAGTCACGACACGGGCCCCAGGGGATGGTTCGTGACAAATTGGTATCAAAGGAGTGGTTCTTCAGAAGAAAATGGACTCTGATCTTTTAATCGAAAATAGTGTTAAATGTTATGATTATGGTTATTAGTTTGGGGAATCCAGTGTTGGTGCGGAGATCGATATATTCATACACCAGGACCCTAACTTCTGATTTATGACTCATTTCATGAAAACACTAATTATATGTGTGTTTTTGAAATGTTTTCTTTACGATCTATTTGAGTCAGTTCACCAGGTATAACATTTTGAACGAGGTGGAACTGTTCTTTCAGGATTCCTCTACATAGACAGCTAGCCAGGGTTCCAAATAGAGTACGTGATGACAGCCCAACGAGAGATGAGGCTTCAGTTCAGGTCCCCCTTATGACAGTTATACCATCGGCTGGTGTACCAGCTGCACCACTACTCATTGGGGAGCCAATTACACCAGCCCCAACAGTAGATGGTGCACGCCTCTTGAGCGCGTTGCATTATTTCCAACTCCATAGGACACCAAGGTTTCGGGGTGAGTTGGATCCACAGGCAGTTTAGGATTGGCTAGAGGCCATGGTTAGTGTTTTTCAACTCGTAGGGACACCAGTTGATCTCATGGCGATCCTTGCCACCAGTCTTTTTCAGGCAGTAGTAGGTAGATGATAGAGATATATGCTCCTGGTTAATAATGAGGTGACTCTCGTCTGGGTAGAATTCGAGTGCCTTTTGCAGGAAATGTTTGTCCCAACGACCCTACGCTCAGTGTGTATACAGGAGATTCTCCACTTGCATCAAGGTATCATTGTTGTGGCTCAGTATTCTACAAGGTTCACCGACCTTTCATGTTTCTCTACTGACATGGTTAAAGACCCTTTCTTCAGGGCACAGACCATCGAGCAGGGGCTCAAATGAGAGATTAGATATTTGATGATTTCTTTCAGCATCCCAACGTAGTCGGGGGTGTTAGAGAAAGCACTCTTAGTGGAGAGCTTCCTTGCTGAGCAGTCACCAGCAATGAGACCCAGCACCAGACGACACATAGCAGAGTCATCAGCCGCTGGTAGCAGACAGATGTTGCAGTGGTCCAAGAGGACCAAACCTACAGGTGGATGACCACAGGATAAAAGGTCGGTTGTGCAAGGCTCTTGAGATAGATCCGGACTGGGGAGGAACAAGCAATGTTACTCGTGTGGCTGGTATGGTCACATGGCTCATGACTGCCTGACCCACCATACATACGACCATCAGACAGTCGAAGGACCACCTGGGAAGAGGTGAAGATTCTATCTAGGAAGTCCATAGGTAGGAGGAAGACGTGGCAAAGGATCTGGCCCTGCAGTAGGGGGTGGGCAGAGATTTGTGGTTCTACTACCACCACCTCTAGGTGGTCTACCCCGACCACAAGGAGCAGGTGGATAGGAACGAGATCTGTTCCAGGTAGCTGAGGCCTATGAACATGGTTCTCTAGAGATTATACGAGCTGTGATCTGTTTTTACTCCACCTTAGAAACAATACATATAGACATAGGTGTATGTAACTCTTTCATTTCTATGACCATCGTTCGAAGCTCGGAGATACCGGTGGAGTTTTTGGCACAATTCTTAAAGTTATATAATCCTACGAGAGTAGATTCTATGATTACACACTGGTGCTGACCAAGTGTGTTTACTCTAGGAGGCGAGAGATTTAGTTGGTATCTTTTAGTAAAGGTGTCGAGGCCTTATGACGTCATCTTGGGTATGGACTGGTTATCCATAGTCCATTCTTAGATTGACTGTATCAGGAACAAAGTGTGGTGTGTTCGCCCAGATGGGACTGGTTTTTCCTTCACCGGTGAGAAGGGAAACTTTCCAGTGCGGGGTGGGCTTACCCGGAGGAGGTTGTAGTCAATAAAACATCAGTTGGATAGCCTTACCCTTGGAGTGGTTGATATTGAGGGTCCAAGCTCTCTGGTAGTGGTGGACCAGTATATAGATGTTTTTGCTGATGATGTTTTGGGTCTACATCCTCATAGAGAGGTGGACTTTTACATTGACTTGTACACTAAGACGAAACTGATATCTAATCCAGTGTATTGGATGGCTCCCGCGATTCTTCGAGAGATGCGGGTACAGTTGGAGAACTTACAGGGCAAGGGGTTCATTAGGGCCAATGTTTCTCCTTGGGAGCCCCGATTTTGTTCGCCAAGAAGGCTAATGGGAGTTTGAGACTCTATGTAGACTATCAGTGCCTAAACCATGTAACCGTGAAGAAAATTAACCCACTACCGAGGATTGATGATCTCTTTGATCAGTTGAAGGGAGCATGATGGTTGTAGAAGATAGAACTCAGATCAGGCTATCACCAGCTCAGAGTACGAAATGAGGATGTGCAGAAGATGACCTTCAGATGTCAGTGTGGCCATTATGATTACTTGGTTATGCCTTTAGGTGTGACCAACACCCCAGAAGTGTTCATAGGACTCATTAACATGATCTTTATCCATACCTCGATCACTTTTTGGTAGTCTTCATCGACGACATCCTGATATAATCAGCGATATAGGAGGACCATTCCTATCATCTGCAGATAGTTCCAGACACACACCGAGAGAAATAGCTTTATGGTAAGCTCTTGATGTGAATGTTATGGGTATGAGAGGTCCACATTCTGGGACATGTCATCTCAGAGGCTGGAGTTGTGATGGATCCAGTGAAGATTTAGACTGTAATTTCCTGGGAGCTACCCAAGAGTGTGACTGAAGTGTCGAGATTTCTGGGTTTGGAGGGTTACTACAGGAGGTTTCTGCCTGACTTTTCCAGAGTTGCGGCACACTTATTAGCATTGATGAAGAAATGGAAACCCTTTTTGTGGGAATAGAAATGATAGTGGAGTTTTTATGAGCTGAGGTAGAGATTGACGAGTGCCCCCATGTTGAGGCTACAGGAGGATGGTGTTGGGTACGTCATTTACTACGATGCATCAGGACCGGACTTGGATGTGTCTTGATGCTGGAGTGAGCAGTGATCGCATATGGTTCCCGAAATCTGAGGAAACATGATCAAAACTATGCTACCTGTGACCTGGAGTTATCAACTGTGGTCTTTGCCTTGAAGATGTGGTGACATTACTTGATGGGTGAACATTTTACAGTCTACTCTGATCACAAGAGACTCAAGTATATTTTCACTCAGAAAGACCTAGACCTGAGACAACAGAGTTGGATTGAGTTCCTCCAGTACTATGAAATCGATATTTTCTATGCTCTAGGGAAGGGGAACATGTTGGAAGATGAACTCAGCAGGAGATCTGGTATACATATGCTGATTGAGGCAATGGAGAAGCTAGCCGATTTGTGGATAACCTACGTGGATCGAGATGGAGCGGCTTATCTTTAGTCTCTGACAGTCACTCCCCCACTCCTTCAGTGAGTCAGGGAGGTGTAGCTTTGGGAAATTTACTATGAGGCTCAACGTGTTCAGATATCCATAGGACATGCACCTTATGGATTTTCTGAAGGTGGGGATCACATCATCCTCTTTAGGGGGCGTACTATGGTACCAGTGGTTCTTAGAGAGGAAGTGTTGAGGGAGTTCCATACATACCCTCTAGCAGTACATCATGGAGTGGTGAAGATATACCAGGACCTTCAGCGTCAACACTGGTGGCCCGGAATGATGAAAGCAGTGGCATAGTTTTTCTCTCGGTGCTTGTAACGCCCCAACCCCAGCTACCCAGAGTCGGTGCATTAATTCGTAACATTGGCATGATCACAAGAAAGATCAAAACCCGAAAGACTGATTGGTTTAGTAGCCTTGGAAACACTAGATATAATCATAAAGTTTTACATTACATTTCAAAGTGAAAAACTACTACAACAACAAAGTCTTCATATCCACACTATTAACCCCTCATAATATCCCTGAAAGTCATTCATAAATTACTTCTTCACTACCTGGGAAAAATAAAACATAGAAAAGGGGTGAGCTCAAATGCCCAGTAAGGATAACAATATAGCAGAACATTCAAAATAAGCATAAACATTTAAGGCAATGAATTACTAAAACAAAAGCCTTTTAAATATTAACTTTCAACATGGTATGGCAAAAGTAAAATGAAATAATGCCATTTACTTGTTCACATGGATATTCTACTAATCGAATAATCACATGCAATATCAATAACCACTTTCATAATGTTGGAATGCATAATGCCAGACTATCATAACCACATAGCCAAGGCCTCGTGCCAAGACTACAAATAAGATTTTGTCAAGGCCTTGTGCCAAGACACTAGTTTGTCTCATGAGACCTACCGATGCATCGAGGAGCTATAGCGGGCTCCACCCGTCACTTATTAAGTCCAATGCATTCCCATATGAAAAGGTTTAAACATAACATAAACATTCGTATTAAAACTAGCATACGAAATGTCAATAATTTCACCATAAACTATGAATGGTATAAAAATAGCACATCCATAGTCAAACATATCACAAAACCTTCAATACAATATAGAAGTTTTGTATCATAATAAATCAACATCAAATAATCTTAAAATCCATCAAAGGATGTTGACATAGATGAAATCAAAATTCTTTTTAAAGAAATATCTCCTTTTATTTTGAAATCATTTAAGATCCATATAAAATAAAACATTTTCTTTGAAAATATTTTTATAAGCTTGTAAGGAAATATTTGAAGATTTTATAACGGCGTAAAATTACCGCACCCGTCGTATAAGTTAAAAAAAACATTCTTACCTCAATTCTGTCGAAAAGGTTAAAAAGGACCTTGTTTTGAAAACGACGGAAAGATTCCTTTATAAACCTCTTATAAAAAGTCAAACAAGGGTATAAATGACTTTAACCCATATTCTTGTAAATAGTAAAAAAGTTTTGAAATACATTTTTAAGAAACATGGATGTGGATGATAAATATATCCCAGTAGATTATTACGTATAAACAACCTCGGATAATGAAGAGATTGTGAAATAACCCTTACCTTGTACTTTTCCTTGGTTGGGGTAGGTTAACCTCCTGTATAATGGTGAAATAATTGTTATTAAATTATAAAAGAATCATATACATTAATATGATATCATATATGATCTTTTAATATTGATTTGATAATATCTTAGTATTATCGTCGTTTCGTGTGTTAACTTACTCATTTTCTTTTATATGTTTTGTTACATAAGTCATGTTTGTTGTATCTTATTCATATCCAGAATGATATCAAGTCCTTAAACATCATTTTTAAATCATTAAATGATAATTATACTTGAATGGATACGATGGAGAATGAATCTCATCGCGTTCGTGGAGACGGTAGTCCGTACGTACGCACGAACGCTACTTCCATTTAATTTTTTATTTTAAAAGAATCGAATCCAAATGATACATAGGTATATTACTATTCCAGTATAATATAATATTTTATATATGTTACTTAAGTTCATTAACACCATCCGTTATACGTTCCATGTGTGGTATGAACGAGTCATATCATTTTAAGGGGGCGGTAGTCCGCACTTCCTCAAATGAAATTATCGTATGTATATACAACATGAAACGAATAATGGTATGAAATAAAATGGAATTACAGAAGCTTATATATAAAATATATATCATTAATATCATATTTAATTACAGTTCCATCATAATGGCCACCATGAGAGGCGGTAAGATGTATTTGAACAATCATCGTTTCGTGAGGCGTTAGTTTTCCATCCACAGAAACATTATGTTCATCATCCATTAGATGGAGTTGTGTGTATGTGTAGTTTGAATCCTTCTTATAACAACATCCTAGTATATTTAGGATACTGGTGTTGTTACAAAAGAAAGGAAATAAAAAGAGTTTGGGGGTTGGAGAAGCAAAATAAATGAAAATAATTTAAGAGAAATCGTTACCTTTAATTTAGGTAACTCAATTTGGTTGGAACCAAAGGACTTCTTGAAATGCTTTCTGCCTAAGGGTAAGCTTCAAGGAGGAGGAGAGGGATGTGGGGAGCTTAGTTGGGCAGAGTTTGGACAAGCCAAGTGGCTTTAGAGGTGTGAGGAATGAGTAGAAGTTGTCTCCTTTTATAAGGCAGAGGAGGGGCACTTTAGGAAAGTGTGAAAGTATTACTTTATAATATATTTGTATTCGGTTTATAATGGTCCAAAAATCATTGAGGTCGAAGATAAGATGACTCATATTCTAAATAACATCAACCAATAAGAATTGGACAGGTTTTAGATAATATTTTAATCATTATAATCTTATTTATTTAAATGATTTATTAATGAGGTAAACATTGCATCATTCTTGTGTCATTAATAATTTAAATTATTTGATGTCTAAAAATTATAAATAAAATATCATTATGTAGGAAATCTTTTTATATTTCTAATGAATATTTATAATCGAAAACCCAACATGTATTACCCTATGTAAAAATTGTTCTTCTAAAAGATGTAAGCTTATGCCATTTTTATTTTTATTTTAACTTTATTAATATAATGTGTCCCTACCACATACAGGTGGCTCCAAGGGGTCCCCAAATTGACCCAAGGATGCCCATGGTCGGGTATGTGTCCACCAATAATGTTAGGACACGTTTTAGGGTAATTTTGTATTATTATAATATTATTTTTTAACCCTTATTTACCGGATTTACCTTTTAACCATGGTAAATAAAATATTTACCACAGTAACTATTCAAAATGTCTAAAAATAAAAGTTACCTATTTACACAATTTGAACATCCTGATTCCAAATATGGAATCCATTTTCCTAAATTCAAAACACAGAAGTGGCAGAAATTAATTTAAAATTAATTCCCGCTGTCAAAACAAAAAGCGTGTTTTTAAGAGATAATAACTATAAAAAGATTGACACTTGTTTATGTTCGGTTTAATTGTAAAATTATGTCCAATGACCAAAATTATATTAAATGGTAAAAATATATTCTAAATATACTTTAAAACCACTCAAATTCACAATTTATCACTATTAATTATTTTGATTAAAAAAGTTGTTTTTAATTAAAATTTAGTAATTTTCACTATTCATCAAAATATAAAAGTTATCCGAAAAGTACCAAAATTTCACCCTAGGATAATTTCGATATTCCGAATCCAAAAATGAAGTCCATTTTGAAATATAAAATATATATGATTTCAAAAAGTAGGTATTACTATTCACAACGGCTAGTTTAATTAGTTGTGGTGTGTGTTAGAACTCGAGGTTGCGTACAACACACGCTATCGCATTATTCGAAGGGAAACGTACCGTAGAAGCTTGGGGTGTTACATTCTCCCCTCCTTCAAATAATTGCGTCCTCGCAATTTCTAGGGTATTACTGCATAAAAAGACTCGGGTGGTTCTTCATCATAAGTTCCTCGGGTCCCCACGTTGCCTCTTCCATCTTATGGTTTCTCCACAAAACTTTTACCAGACGCGTCGTCCGGTTTCTCGGCACTTGTTCTCTCGTATCAAGAATCTTGACGGGCTCTTCGCAATAAGACAGATCGGGTTCCAGTTCTAATTCTTCATAGGTGAGTACATGCGTTGGATCAGGCATGTATTTCCTCAATAGAGATACGTGGAACACATCGTGAACATTGGAGAGACTTGGCGGCATTACCAATCGGTAAGCTACAACCCCAATTCGTTCTAGAATTTCGAAAGGTCCAATGTACCTGGGACTCAATTTACCTTTCTTACCAAAACGTATGACTCCATTCCACGGAGATACCTTCAGGAAAACATGATCACTGACTTGAAATTCCAAATCCTTCCTTCGATTATCGGCATAGCTCTTCTGCCTACTTTGAGCTGCTTCGATGTGATTTTGGATTACTTTCACCTTTTCCACCGTTTCCTCCACCAGTTCTGGGCCTACAAGTTTTCTTTCACCAACGTCATCCCAACAGGTTGGTGTACGACATCTCTTTCCGTATAACGCTTCATATGGTGCCATCTGAATACTCGAATGGAAGCTATTGTTATAGGAAAATTCAACCAAAGGTAAATATTGATCCCACATACCCTGAAAGTCAAGTGAGCAAGATATCAACATGTCTTCTAAGGTTTGAATAGTCCGTTCTGATTGTCCGTCTGTCTGAGGGTGGTAAGCAGTGCTCAAATGAAGTTTAGTATCCAGGGATTTCTGAAGACTTTTCCAGAATCTTGAAGTAAAACGGGGATCACGATCAGAAACAATTGATAAGGGTACTCCATGATGTCTCACAACTTCATTAATATATAGTCTTGCTAGACGTTCCAGGGGTAGATCTTCTCTTATAGCAAGAAAATGTGCTGACTTGGTAAGACGATCAACAATAACCCATATTGCATCGTTCCTTCTAGGAGTCTTTGGTAGCCCCATGAAAAAGTCCATCGTAATATTGTCCCATTTCCACTCCGGTATGGGGAGAGGTTGCATGACTCCTCCAGGCTGTTGCCTTCCAGCTTTCACTTGTTGACAAACCATACATCTTGACACAAAATCAGCAATCTCTCTCTTCATGTTGTCCCGCAAAAAATGTTCCTTCAAATCTCTATACATTTTGGTGCTCCCAGGGTGTATAGAGAAATTGGAACTATGAGCATCATCCAGCAATTCCCTTTTTAGATCAGGTAAATCAGTAACACAAAGTCTCTTCCTGAATTTCAAAATTCCATCTTCATACACAAAGTCTCTCAATCTCCCATCATTCACAGCTTTAATCTTCTTCTGAAATTCTTCATCATCGGTCTGAGAACTCTTAATCCTTTCTAGTAAAGATGGTTTGGCAACCATTTGAAAAAGCATTGATGTTTCACCTTCCCTGGTTATTCCCATGTCCACCTTCACTAGATCCATGAAAATTGGATCCCTTTCAATTCTCATCATGTTCAAAACACCATGGTCTTTTCTGCTCAAAGCATCTGCCACCTTGTTTGCTTTCCCCGGGTGGTAGTGTATCGTACAATCATAATCCTTGAGTAATTCAAGCCATCTCCTTTGCCTCATGTTGAGTTCTTTTTGTGAGAAAATATACTTCAAACTCTTGTGATCAGTATAAATCTCACATTTTTCACCATAGAGGTAGTGCCTCCATATCTTCAAAGCAAAGATCACAGCTTCTAACTCAAGATCATGAGTAGGATAGTTTTGTTCATGAATTTTCAACTGTCGTGATGCATAGGCAATAACTCTATCATTCTGCATAAGGACACAGCCAAGTCCCTTCTTTGATGCATCACTATAAATAACGAACCCATCATTCCCCGATGGTAGAGTCAATATAGGAGCATTGACTAATCTTCTCTTCAGTTCTTCGAATCATTCTTCACACTCTTTTGTCCAAACAAATTTAACCCCTTTACGTGTGAGCTTCGTTAATGGGTTAGCCAATCGGGCAAAATTCTGGACGAAACGTCGATAATAACCTGCCAAACCAATAAAACTATGTACCTCAGTTATACTCGTAGGTGCTGGCCATTCTTGGATTGCCTTGGTCTTAGAAGGATCAACAGAGATTCCATCTTTAGAGACAATATGGCCAAGAAAAGAAATCTCCTGAAGCCAGAATTCACACTTGCTAAACTTCCCATATAATTAATGCCTCCTCAGAGTCTTCAAGATAATGCGCAAGTGATTTTCATGATCTTCGTAGGTTTTGGAGTATACCAAGATATCATCAATAAATACCACCACAAATTCATCGAGATACTCCTTGAAAACTCTGTTCATCAGATCCATGAATACAGAGGGTGCATTAGTCAATCCAAACGGCATTACGGTAAACTCGTAATGCCCGTACCTGGTTCGAAATGCTGTCTTCGGAATGTCTTCCTTCTTCACACACAACTGATGGTATCCAGATCGAAGGTCAATCTTTGAAAAGTATTGAGCTCCATGCAGTTGGTCAAATAAATCATCAATACGAGGTAGGGGATACTTGTTCTTTATCGTTATAGCATTGATCTCCCTGTAGTCGATACATAACCTCATAGATCCATCTTTCTTTTTAACAAAAAGAACCTGGGCTCCCCATGGAGAAACACTAGGGCGAATAAATCCCTTATTACTCAATTCCTCTAGTTGTTTCTTTAGTTCGACTAACTCTACAGTGGCCATTCTATAAGGGGTATTCGATATAGGCCTTGATCCAGGAATCAAATCAATAGAAAACTCAACTTCTCGTTCTGGAGGATGTCCAGGTAAATCTTCTGGAAATACATCTACAAATTCTTTCACAACAGGTACATCCTCTATTTGAACATTCCTTTCCTCACCCGCAGTTATTTCATTCTCTTCCTCCCCAATAATTGAATATAGTTGAGCTATTGAGGGTGGATCTAAATAAGAATTAGGTGGTGACGATTCTGCTCTAAAAATAAGGTGTTCCTTATCATTATCATCAAGAATCGTAACCTCTGTTGTACCCCACACTCTTTGATTTTCATGATCACAATCACTTTCATATGTGTCTAACATTGTGTTTTAAGTGTTTGTGTTGATAGGCATTTGATTGCCAAGAAGTTGACCAAGGAAGAGGCAGAAATGGACTGAAATTCAGTCCACCGGCCGACCGGTGGCTTCACCACCGGCCAGCCGGTGGCATCCAGACCAAACAGTGGAAGCTACTGCCTTCCCACCGGTCGACCGGTGGCTCTGCCACCGGTCGACCTGTGGCACCCAGCTCAAATAGTGTTTGCTACTGTCTTGCCACCGGCCAGCCGGTGGCTCCTCACCGGTCGACCGGTGGAGCCTGGATCAAGACTCTTCTTCTCTATCAAAGCACCGGCCAGCCGGTGGAGATGTACCGGTCAGCCGGTGGCCCCTGGACAAGAATCCTATGCCTTTTTGCACACACCGGCCAGCCGGTGGGACTGTACCGGCCAGCCGGTGGACACAGTCAAACTAGCCGTTGGAGCTTTGACCAGGCTGCTCCACTTGCCTCCCAACGGCTCCGAAGACCTCTCCAACGGCTCCGAAGCCTCCCCAAGGGTTCCTAGCCTATAAATAAAGGCCAAGGAAGCCCCGGACATCTACCGGATCATATACGAAGCCAACGGACATATTTTGGATCAATTGGCCAACCTCCGGCGGACTTCCTCAAAGGAACCCACCTAGCTCCAACAACTTCCACATCCAAGGAGCTCCTTCAAAGAAGCTTGGAAGCGGCCTTCAACATCTCCATCCAATCAAAGGCGCCCAAGTCTTCCCAAATACGGGTTTTATTGTTTTATTTACTTTGAGCTTAAAATTGGGTTTGTGCCTACAAACCCCAACCCTTTTCTCAACCTCCCTTTCTTTGGGTTCTCACACCACCACTAAGGTGTGAAGAGGTTGTCAAGCCTTACCTTGTAAAAAGGCTTGAGATCGGTGAGCTAGTCTTCACCCGTAAAAAGACTAGTGGGTTATTGCTTAACCATTAAAAGCATTGGGTTCTTGCTCAACCAATAAAAGCAAGCTGTAATAGGTCCTAGTGCTACCTCAAAGCCTAGTGGGTTTCTTGCTAAAACCATTGAAAAGCAAGCGGTAGGAATCTCTCAACGGTTGAGTTGGGAGCGGAGACGTAGGCCGGGTTTTGGCCGAACTCCGTTATCAATTTCGTGTGTCTTGCCTTCTTTATTTCCGCTGCACTTTACTTTGATTTTTAATTTGTTAATCAATTTTTTAAAAGGCAATTCACCCCCCCTCTTGCCATCATTCCCTCCTTGGGGTGTTCTTCCGACCAAACAATTGGTATCAGAGGGACCTTTGAGTAATTCCTTAACCCGGTTTCAAAGTTAAGATCTTTTTTTGATGGCATCTACCTCTTTCGCCCCCGAGGGCTACTCTTTGGGTCGGGCTCCATTTTTTGATGGGTCCGACTATAATTATTGGAAAACCCGCATGACCACTTTTTTAAGAAGCATAGGTTATCCGATTTACAAAATAGTCATGCAAGGTTACACTTTGTCTACCCCCGATGAATCCAAATGGACCCCCGCCGATATTAGGAATTTTGAGCTTGATGGCAAAGCCATGAACGCTCTCCATTGCGGCTTAGATAGAAATGAGTTCAATCGAGTCTCTACTTGCACCTCCTCACATGAAATTTGGAAACTTTTAGAAGTAACTCATGAGGGCACTAACAAAGTTAAGGACACTCGGTTAGATATGTATAGACAAGACTTTGAATCTTTTTCAATGCATCCAAATGAATCTATTTCTGAAATGTTTACTAGATTTACTGACGTTTGCAATGGGAGAAAGTCCCTTGGTGATGATGTTTCAGCTGAGACGATGGTCAAGAAGATCTTATGGGTCCTTCCGAGCTCATGGGCACCAAAGGTGACGGCGATCCAAGAAGCTAAGGACGTCAAAAATATGCCGGTAGAGGAGCTCATTGGATCTCTAATGACGTACGAGATCACCATGAGGAGGCAAGCACAAAAGGAGGGCACACCAATCAAGACACCAAAGAACATTGCCCTCAAGGTACAAAAAGAAGTAAGCTCCTCCTCATCCTCATCTTCCTCATCTACTTCATCATCAAGCGGCGACTCGGAAATGGAGTATCTCGCCCGCCAAATGCAAAAATTCATGAAGAAGCACAAGAAGAAGAAGAAATCCCGCAAGCACCGAAAGCAAGAACCCACCGAAAAATCCGAGCCCAAGGTGAAATGCTACGGGTGCGGCGAAAAGGGCCATTACAAGCCCGATTGCCCACTCAACAAGAAACGGGCCACGCCAAAGGAAAAAGGAAAGAAGAAGGTCCTCAAAGCGACATGGAGTGACACCTCCTCATCCTCCTCCTCCTCCTCCTCGAGCGACCAAGGTACAAAATGCCTAATGGCATTCCATGAGGTAACTTCTTCCGATTCCTCTTCCTCATGTTCTTCAAATTCAAATTCTTTAAATCATCTTTCTTATGAAGAACTCTCACACGCTAGAGACCAACTAGAAAAAGGTTTTCATACTTTATCGTCAAAATTTGTTTCTTTGAAAAAATCTTTCAAAAAACTTTCCTCCGAAAAAGACCAACTTCTCAAAGAGAAGGAGGAACTCACCCTTAAAATCCAAAATTTTCCAAATGTTGATTCTATGGAATCAACCATAAAAGACCTTAGGGAGACCCTAGCCAAGTTCACCCAAGGGGAACAAAATTTGAACAATCTCCTAGGTTCCCAACGAATATCTAGAACCACCAATGGACTTGGCTACACCAACCAAGCTTCCTCCTCCCATGCTCCCACTGTTTTTGTAAGGGGGAGCTCTAGTTTTAAATTTTGTAACTATTGTAAAAAACCTGGGCACATGATATATGAATGTAATTGTAAAAATGCCCGGTACGGCCAACCCAAGTCTTTTTACTTTTCGGACGAATTTTATAGGAGAAGACCCGCCATGAGACAAGTGTGGATTGAAAAATCCCTCTTAGCGAGTCTCTCCGGGCCTAAAATCATTTCTTTTCAAAATCCCTCTCCCCGGTGATTCATTGTTTTTATTTAGGGGGAGTTAGGCCTTTTTGTGAATTCAAAATTTCAATTTCAACACTTGGTTTCAAATTTCAAAATTCAATTCGAATTTTGATTCAAAACTTTCAATTCAAACTGTTATTCAATTTTTCAATCTTTCAATTTCAAAAATCTCAATTGATTTTTCAAATCTCCATCTTGTTTTTCAACTCTTTCCCTCAATCAAGTTTTATGCCCCACGCTATTTTGATAATCACAAAGGGGGAGAAATTTCTTGATTGATTGGGGGAGAATCTTTTCTCTCATGCTTAGTATTTATTTTCAATTTATCATTTAGGCATGCCTTTCATTTATGTTTTTACATTGCTTTGATAAGTGATTGTGATCATCAAAATAGGGGGAGATTGTTGTACCCCACACTCTTTGATTTTCATGATCACAATCACTTTCATATGTGTCTAACATTGTGTTTTAAGTGTTTGTGTTGATAGGCATTTGATTGCCAAGAAGTTGACCAAGGAAGAGGCAGAAATGGACTGAAATTCAGTCCACCGGCCGACCGGTGGCTTCACCACCGGCCAGCCGGTGGCATCCAGACCAAACAGTGGAAGCTACTGCCTTCCCACCGGTCGACCGGTGGCTCTGCCACCGGTCGACCTGTGGCACCCAGCTCAAATAGTGTTTGCTACTGTCTTGCCACCGGCCAGCCGGTGGCTCCTCACCGGTCGACCGGTGAAGCCTGGATCAAGACTCTTCTTCTCTATCAAAGCACCGGCCAGCCGGTGGAGATGTACCGGTCAGCCGGTGGCCCCTGGACAAGAATCCTATGCCTTTTTGCACACACCGGCCAGCCGGTGGGACTGTACCGGCCAGCCGGTGGACACAGTCAAACTAGCCGTTGGAGCTTTGACCAGGCTGCTCCACTTGCCTCCCAACGGCTCCGAAGACCTCTCCAACGGCTCCGAAGCCTCCCCAAGGGTTCCTAGCCTATAAATAAAGGCCAAGGAAGCCCCGGACATCTACCGGATCATATACGAAGCCAACGGACATATTTTGGATCAATTGGCCAACCTCCGGCGGACTTCCTCAAAGGAACCCACCTAGCTCCAACAACTTCCACATCCAAGGAGCTCCTTCAAAGAAGCTTGGAAGCGGCCTTCAACATCTCCATCCAATCAAAGGCGCCCAAGTCTTCCCAAATACGGGTTTTATTGTTTTATTTACTTTGAGCTTAAAATTGGGTTTGTGCCTACAAACCCCAACCCTTTTCTCAACCTCCCTTTCTTTGGGTTCTCACACCACCACTAAGGTGTGAAGAGGTTGTCAAGCCTTACCTTGTAAAAAGGCTTGAGATCGGTGAGCTAGTCTTCACCCGTAAAAAGACTAGTGGGTTATTGCTTAACCATTAAAAGCATTGGGTTCTTGCTCAACCAATAAAAGCAAGCTGTAATAGGTCCTAGTGCTACCTCAAAGCCTAGTGGGTTTCTTGCTAAAACCATTGAAAAGCAAGCGGTAGGAATCTCTCAACGGTTGAGTTGGGAGCGGAGACGTAGGCCGGGTTTTGGCCGAACTCCGTTATCAATTTCGTGTGTCTTGCCTTCTTTATTTCCGCTGCACTTTACTTTGATTTTTAATTTGTTAATCAATTTTTTAAAAGGCAATTCACCCCCCCTCTTGCCATCATTCCCTCCTTGGGGTGTTCTTCCGACCAAACAACCTCTTTCTTCTTACAATAAATCTTCGCATCATAGTCCGAAAGCCAGTCCATACCGAGGATTATATCAAACTCAATCATAGGTATGACGATGAGATCAGCAGATAAAGAAAATTTATGTTCTCTAATGGGGACTGATTCACAAAACTTTGTTGCAACGATACTTACCTTAGGAGTATTAACTGACAACTCCCTTATTAAATCAAATTGGAAATATCTAATTTTCTTAGCAAACTGGGAAGATATGAAACAATGCGATGATCCAGAATCAAATAATGCATTTTTTAAACTTGAGGAAACCATTAAATTACCTGCCACCACGTCTTTCGGAGCTTTTACCTCAGCAGTAGTGATAGCATAAGCCTGGCCTTGATCCCTTGGCCTCTTCTGAGGTATGTTCTCCTGACGCTTAGGACATGCATTTGCATAATGCCCCATCTCCCTGCAATTGTAGCACTGAACGTTGGTAGCTTCCTTCTTCCCCTTGCAATCATGAGCTTGGTGGCCTTTTTCACCACACTTGTAACAGACTCCCATTCCCTTCAAGCAAGTACCAGGATGTTTCTTCCCGCATTTACCACAAGATGGATATTCAACCTTTCCCTTCTTCCCCTTATTTCCATTCCCAGATTGATCAGCAGGTCTCTTCTTCTCTTGCTTTGCTTTAAAGTCATAAGACTTAGAGAATTCCTTTTCGGTCTTTATAGCACATGAGACAATGTCTTCGTACGATGAAAAGGATTGTGAGACTAATGCTCGACGGAGAAATGGTTTTAACCCATCAAAGAAACGATCAATCTTACTTCTTGGGTTGCGAATATAATCTCCAGCATACCTGGCTAACCTTGTAAAGTTAGCCTCATACTTTGTGACATTCTCATCCTCATTTTGTCTCAGACTCAGAAATTGTCTTTCCATATCCGCTCGATGGTCGTGAGGGAAGTATTTTTCTAAAAACAGATCTTTGAATTCCCTCCATTCCATATTTGATACTTCATCATCTTCCTTCATGTTTTGAATCAATGACCACCATTGATCAGCATCTCCAGTGAGGCGGTAAACTGCCATGATAACTTTTTCCCTTTCACTGCACCCCAAAGCCTGAAATATTTTCTCTAGGGAATTTATCCATTGCTCAGCTACTAAGGGATTTGTACTCCCATTGAAGGTTGGTGGTTGTTGCCTCATGAATCGATCTAACATTGATCCTCCACGCTGCGGATCAGGGTGCTCCATACGGGTAAGGTTATTATTTATAACCTGAGTAAGTTGTCCCAGTATGGTGATTAGCTGATCGGCACCAGTTGCATCACCAGCCCCACTA
Source organism: Viscum album (assembly GCA_963277665.1). NCBI lineage: Eukaryota > Viridiplantae > Streptophyta > Magnoliopsida > Santalales > Viscaceae > Viscum > Viscum album. Next base: position 1,302,576,655 of record OY728121.1, read on the forward strand.
TAATTATCTTGAGCAGGAGGGCAATACCTACATGGAGTGCATGCATTGATACGGTTTCCATTTATTCCACTAGGCGCCATTTCTAAACAATGGCATAAACTAGATCAGTTTATGAATCAAAATACATAATCCCATACTTATAAAACACTTAACATAAATTGAACTATTTATGGATATAATCCATAATCATAAAAATGTTTTCTTTGAGGAAGTATATACTCATAAACCCTTCATAATGATTTGTAAAGATAGTGAGAGTTATCCTAAGCATATCCCCCGGGAGTGTCGTAACCAAGAGTGCAGCAAGGCCCGTTGTTGTGCACCAGTTCCCGTTCGAGTCTAGCTCAAAGCGGTGTTTTCGGGTTTTACCCCTAGGTACATCTGTGCCAGAGCCGCCTCTACCTGCTCGTATCTAGACAGGGATGTATTGTTCGAAAAACTCACAAAATCTCTACAATACCAAAATTCTAGGAAGTTCTTCTATACTAATCCTCAAAGTTCATCTTAGGTCTACGTGCTCTAATCAGAGTTTATCTAAATCTAGTTTCCAAGGTTTGTACTAAACTTCCTCTGATACCAACTGTAACGCCCCGACCCCAGATACCCAGAGTCGGTGCATTAATTCGTAACATTGGCATGATCACAAGAAAGATCAAAACCCAAAAGACCGATTGGTTTAGTAGCCTTGGAAACACTAGATATAATCATAAAGTTTTACATTACATTTCAAAGTGAAAAACTACTACAACAACAAAGTCTTCATATCCACACTATTAACCCCTCATAATATCCCTGCAAGTCATTCATAAATTACTTCTTCACTACCTGGGAAAAATAAAACATAGAAAAGGGGTGAGCTCAAATGCCCAGTAAGGATAACAATATAGCGGAACATTCAAAATAAGCATAAACATTTAAGGCAATGAATTACTAAAACAAAAGCCTTTTAAATATTAACTTTCAACATGGTATGGCAAAAGTAAAATGAAATAATGTCATTTACTTGTTCACATGGATATTCTAATAATCGAATAATCACATGCAATATCAATAACCACTTTCATAATGATGGAATGCATAATGCCAGACTATCATAACCACATAGCCAAGGCCTCGTGCCAAGACTACAAATAAGATTTTGTCAAGGCCTTGTTCCAAGACACTAGTTTGTCTCATGAGACCTACCGATGCATCGAGGAGCTATAGCAGGCTCCACCCGTCACTTATTAAGCCCAATGCATTCCCATATGAAAAGGTTTAAACATAACATAAACATTCGTATTAAAACTAGCATACAAAATGTCAATAATTTCACCATAAACTATGAATGGTATAAAAATAGCACATCCATAGTCAAACATATCACAAAACCTTCAATACAATATAGAAGTTTTGTATCATAATAAATCAACATCAAATAATCTTAAAATCCATCAAAGGATGTTGACATAGATGAAATCAAAATTCTTTTTAAAGAAATATCTCCTTTTATTTTGAAATCATTTAAGATCCATATAAAATAAAACATTTTCTTTGAAAATATTCTTATAAGATTGTAAGGAAATCTCTGAAGATTTTATAACGGCGTAAAATTACCGCACCCACCGTATAAGTTAAAAAAAACATTCTTACCTCAATTCTGTCGAAAAGGTTAAAAAGGACCTTGTTTTGAAAACGACGGAAAGATTCCTTTATAAACCTCTTATAAAAAGTCAAACAAGGGTATAAATGACTTTAACCCATATTCTTGTAAATAGTAAAAAAGTTTTGAAATACATTTTTAAGAAACATGGATGTGGATGATAAAGATATCCCAGTAGATTATTACGTATAAACAACCTCGGATAATGAAGAGATTGTGAAATAACCCTTACCTTGTACTTTTCCTTGGTTGGGGTAGGTTAACCTCCTGTATAATGGTGAAATAATTGTTATTAAATTATAAAATAATCATATACATTAATATGATATCATATATGATCTTTTAATATTGATTTGATAATATCTTAGTATTATCGTCGTTTCGTGTGTTAACTTACTCATTTTATTTTATATGTTTTGTTACATAAGTCATGTTTGTTGTATCTTATTCATATCCAGAATGATATCAAGTCCTTAAACATCATTTTTAAATCATTAAATGATAATTATACTTGAATGGATACGATGGAGAATGAATCTCATCGCGTTCGTGGAGACGGTAGTCCGTACGTACGCACGAACGCTACTTCCATTTAATTTTTTATTTTAAAAGAATCGAATCCAAATGATACATAGGTATATTACTATTCCAGTATAATATAATATTTTATATATGTTACTTAAGTTCATTAACACCATCCTTTATACGTTCCATGTGTGGTATGAATGAGTCATATCATTTTAAGGGGGCGGTAGTCCGCACTTCCTCAAATGAAATTATCGTATGTATATACAACATGAAACGAATAATGGTATGAAATAAAATGGAATTACAGAAGCTTATATATAAAATATATATCATTAATATCATATTTAATTACAGTTCCATCATAATGGCCACCATGAGAGGCGGTAAGATGTATTTGAACAATCATCGTTTCGTGAGGCGTTAGTTTTCCATCCACAGAAACATTATGTTCATCATCCATTAGATGGAGTTGTGTGTATGTGTAGTTTTAATCCTTCTTATAACAACATCCTAGTATATTGAGGATACTGGTGTTGTTACAAAAGAAAGGAAATAAAAAGATTTTGGGGGTTGGAGAAGCAAAATAAATGAAAATAATTTAAGAGAAATCGTTACCTTTAATTTAGGTAACTCACTTTGGTTGGAACCAAAGGACTTCTTGAAATGCTTTCTGCCTAATGGTAAGCTTCAAGGAGGAGGAGAGGGATGTGGGGAGCTTAGTTGGGCAGAGTTTGGACGAGCCAAGTGGCTTGAGAGGTGTGAGGAATGAGTATAAGTGGTCTCCTTTTATAAGGGAGAGGAGGGGCTCTTTAGGAAAGTGTGAAAGTATTACTTTATAATATATTTTTATTCGGTTTATAATGGTCCAAAAATCATTGAGGTCAAAGATAAGATGACTCATATTCTAAATAACATCAACCAATAAGAATTGGACAGGTTTTAGATAATATTTTAATCATTATAATCTTATTTATTTAAATGATTTATTAATGAGGTAAACATTGCATCATTATTGTGTCATTAATAATTTAAATTATTTGATGTCTAAAAATTATAAATAAAATATCATTATGTAGGAAATCTTTTTATCTTTCTAATGAATATTTATAATCGAAAACCCAACATGTATAACCCTATGTAAAAATTGTTCTTCTAAAAGATGTAAGCTTATGCCATTTTTATTTTTATTTTAACTTTATTAATATAATGTGTCCCTACCACATACAAGTGGCTCCAAGGGGTCCCCAAATTGACCCAAGGATGCCCATGGTCGGGTATGTGTCCACCAATAAGGTTAGGACATGTTTTAGGGTAATTTTGTATTATTATAATATTATTTTTTAACCCTTATTTACCGGATTTACCTTTTAACCATGGTAAATAAAATATTTACCACAGTAACTATTCAAAATGTCTAAAAATAAAAGTTACCTATTTACACAATTTGAACATCCTGATTCCAAATATGGAATCCATTTTCCTAAATTCAAAACACAGAAGTGGCAGAAATTAATTTAAAATTAATTCCCGCTGTCAAAACAAAAAGCGTGTTTTTAAGAGATAATAACTATAAAAAGATTGACACTTGTTTATGTTCGGTTTAATTGTAAAATTATGTCCAATGACCAACATTATATTAAATGGTAAAAATATATTCTAAATATACTTTAAAACCACTCAAATTCACAATTTATCACTATTAATTATTTTGATTAAAAAAGTTGTTTTTAATTAAAATTTAGTAATTTTCACTATTCATCAAAATATAAAAGTTATCCGAAAAGTACCAAAATTTCACCCTAGGCTAATTTCGATATTCTGAATCCAAAAATGAAGTCCATTTTGAAATATAAAATATATATGATTTCAAAAAGTAGGTATTACTATTCACAACGGCTAGTTTAATTAGTTGTGGTGTGTGTTAGAACTCGAGGTTGCGTACAACACACGCTATCGCATTATTCGAAGGGAAACGTACCGTAGAAGCTTGGGGTGTTACAGTGCTTCACTTGTCAGCAAGTGAAGGCAGAGCATCAGGTTCAGCAGGCTTAGTTTAGCCACTAGAGGTTCTAGAGTGGAAGAGTGATGAGATCTCCATGGACTTTGTGATAGGACTTCCATGCACATCCAAGGGGAATGATTCCACCTGGGTGATCATTGACAGACTCACCAAGTCGGCCAACTTCCTACCTATCAGAGAGAAGGGATCATTAGAGAGCTTGTGACGCCTCTACGTGTAGGAGAATGTATAGCTTCATGGATTGTAATCTACAATTGTCTCTGATCATGATGCATGTTTCACTTCCCGGCTATGGAAGGGGTTACAGGAGGCGTTCAGGAAACATCTTCGGTTGTGCACCGCCTTCCATCCTCAGACAGATGGTCAGACAGAGTGCACCATGGAAACCCTTGAGGACATGTTACATGCCTACGTCCAAGATTTCGGTCACTTCATGTAAAAAAATAGATACCACTCCCCCATTGGTATGGCACCATTCGAGGCATTGTACTATCAACTTTGCAGATCAACTTTGTGCTGGACTGACCCATGGGAGTCAACACTCATGGAAACAGAGATGGTATGTGCTACCATATAGAAGGTTTAGATCATCCAGGAGAAAATGAAGACTGCATAGAGCAGGCAGAAGTCCTATGTTGATAGGATATGGAGACCTTTGGAGTTTGAGGATGGCGACTGTGTCTTTATAATGGTCTCACCTCTATGAGGTTTGCAGAGATTTGGCCGAGGCGACAAGTTATATCTGAGGTTCATCAGACCCTTTCAAGTCCTTAGTAGAGTTGGCGAGGTGGCTCCACACTTAGCTTTTCCACCATAGTTGCACGAGGTGCATGATGTTTTCCCCGTATCCTGGATGAGGGGATACGTACATGATCCTTCGCACATCATTGACTGGATTGAGCTGGAGATCGATGATGGGGAAACATTTTCGGAGGTTCTAGTGGAGAGTGAGGATCGACAGGAGTGGGTCCTTCTTCAGCGGCCTATACCTCTGGTGCGCGTACGCAGGCAGCACGGGAACCTCCTGGAGAACACATGGTTGTGGGAGGGTCAGATTCATGCTCAGTACCCACACTTGTTTCCCTAGTTTGTGTTGCGGATTTTGGGGATGCAAATCCCTGAGGTGGGGAGAATTTAAAGACCCAGAATTTTTCATGTAATTTTTTTAATAAAATGGAATTATTACGAGTCTGTTAAAATTTGCGGCACGTGATTCTGAGGCCCAGTGTGCCTGGAATGAATTTTTGAACTTTTTTTATGTACCTTCAGTAAATGTGTGAGTGGTTTTTATATCTTTTTAACCAGTTCTTGGAATTGTTATTTGAGGACACTGTTGAACTCACAACACTGATATTCACTTAAGGAGACCTTAACCTCAACTGCAGTAGGTTGAGGGTGAAAGTTAGTTTTGTGGTTTTTTTCGTGGGAGAGTTAAAAGAATAAAAATAAAATAGAAAAAAATTTATCTTATTTTTATTTTGAAACATTTCATTTTAAATTAAGTGGTGGGGACCAACAAAACTCTCTTATTAATGGTTGGTGACCCATTGAATTCCCCCTAGTTAATGTGCCAACTCCAGTTTAATTAATGTGCCGACTTTTATTAATTAATAAACTTAATTTATTATGTTGGATTCTCACATTTTTTGAGGTTAGAAAATCGTTGGAAAAAGAGGAGATACAATGAGAGAACTTTTGGAGGGTCGTCTTCAAACAAAGAACCACCCCCAATGAATAACAAGGACGACACTAGAGTCTGAATTAGATATGTTTTGCGGGGGCGACAAAAACCGGCATCCCCTTCACCGACTTCATCTCCTTCCTCATGAACTCCCCAATGAATTTCAAGGTAGGGGTTTTAATTTGATGTATGATTAAATCTATTTGTTGATTCTTCATATTCTTTATTCACAACAACAATGGAAAAACAAACAAGTCCATCATTCCACACTTATACTTTGAGCCATTTTCCTTCATTCCTCTCCCATTCTTCGGGTGTTCTTCGATTCCAAATTATTAAAGATGCTGACAAAACAATGTCTCGTTGATCACGACATTTGGACGCGGAAATCTTGACCCAAGGATCGTGAATATGAGAACGTCGTGATTTTCTGGGTTGGAACAAAGCTGCGATTACTTGTGGAAGAAGGCGGCAACCCGCACTCTGTCGGTCGCGTGAAAGGAGGGTGGCGTGTGTCCCCACTGCCGGAAGAGAAGACCGCAACCTATCGGCCATGGTGGAGTGGGGTGGCAGCCAACATGCCAGCCAACAGCATGGCGAAGTAGCAACATGCGTCTGTGCTACCGGAACTGAAGACCATGCCTGCTTGGCTATGGTGGAGGATGGAGGGTGGGCGCCACACGGCCGGTTGCAGTAGAGCAGTGGCGCGTGACCGCGCCTCAGGGAGGAGGACCGTATGAAGCACTGGCCGACCATAACAGATCGGAAAGACCCTCTTGGGTCAGGCAGGTGACATGGAAGCGCCTAAAGGTGCTACCCTATGCTATTTTGAATTGAGGGGGGGGGGTGCTCCCCCATCGGCGCTAGCTTAGGTGGACAATGCTGCCCAGCGGGCTGTGCCCAGTGCGGGCTAGGTTACGCCCAGTGGGCCGGGCTAGGCTGTCCTCTTCGTGGGTTGGGCCTGCCGAGCAAGACCCAAATTAGGCAGGGTCCACCTGAACCGGTCCGGTCAGACCATATCTGGGCCCATTTGGACCCAGTTTCACCTTTTTTTCCATAACATGAGAACCGTGCGTACGTTTGAAGAACCGTCTATGGCACCAGAATCCTCAAATCTATATGGTCCTTTTGTTATATTCCACTCGAGTTTTGGATAATGTTGTACAACAGCTGGGTTGGATCAAACCCGAATCCAACCGGGCCCTCAGAGTGGAAACACTAATAACATACAGACATGGCGTCCATTTGATGCACCTTCTGTTGTTTTGGGTCCCTTATGATGTGAAAAATATTTGGGTAACTACTTTTTGGAGCTTAGTGGTAGTAGATTTATACCTGATATCATGAGGGATAGATTATATGAAACTTTAGCGCACCGTGTGTGAGGAATCCAATTGCTGACAGTGAGGCGGAGGTTGGAGACGGATAATATGGAGGATAGTTACCTATCAACTCTGGGAAAGTTAGATCCTGTGTGGGTCACTTCGGGGGTTAATACCTATGGATCCTATGTGGGTCAGCGCTCAACAATCCTTTGTGGGACAGAGCATACCAATCCTATGTGGGTCAGATCATATGTGGGTTAGTGCTCAACGATCCTGTGTGGGTCAGATCCTGTGTGGGTCAGCGCTCAACGATCCCGTGTGGGTCAGTGCATACCGATCCGATGTGGGTTAGATCCTATGTAGGTCATTCTGAGGGTTTGTACCTATCAATCCTATGTGGGTCAGACTTTGTATAATCAGCAGTGGTGCCTCTTAACATAATAATTTGATCTATCTTTGTGACTAATCATCTATACTTCTATACTTCACTTATACCTAATGTGAGCTGATTCCTTACCCTTATAATATTGTTCTATGTGGTGTACCTATGTGGTACTTATATCTTCATGGTATACATGTGTGGTACTTCTACCTTTGTGGTGTACCTTTGTATATCTTGATAAATTATGTATATGTATGGTTATATACCAAAGTATTTTTTGATGACTATTGCTTCATGATTTGTGGTTTTTCCTTTGTGGAACTATAGAAGACCAATGAGGGTATCAGGGTTCCTACTGAGTATCGTTATACTCACCCCTTCCTGGGATACGCCCACACCTTACTATGTCTTGTGCAGATGACAAACAGTGTTGATCGAGGTCGACGGTACCAGACTAGAGGCTGATCGGAGGTGGGAAATTGATGAGGTAATCCCCAAGGATGACAGTTTGAGAGCTATACCTACCCTTCAGGTAGGGTCCTTGGTGGGTGTTCATAGGAGATTTTATTTTTTTAGTTTTAATTGTACTTTCTTATTGGGCTTGTATTCAGGCCCCTTTACTTATTGTACACACCCTGTTTACATTATAGTTCACCTTGTTCTTATATCTTGTTGTGTGCTTAGTTTGGGTGAGTTTTCAGGTTTTTTGGAAATGACTTCCTAGTTTTAGGGATATGCATTTTTGGTGCTAGTAACCTGCCCCAAGCCTATAGAAGGTAGGATTGTGGTAGTCAGGACACGGGCCCCAGGGGACAGGTCGTGACATATTCCATGTTGATTTCTTCATCTAAGACACTAAAAACAATGATAAACTTACTAATATAATAACAGAAGTATCAAAAATATATTTAAATGTTACTATGTTTATTTTAAAACCTTTATTAACCTCTTCTTCCATCCAACAAAAAATGATAAAATCATTTGTGTATATGTATAAGCTACAATCTCCACATAGCGATGTAATTCATTTTTAATCACCATCCCATATGATTAGTTAAAATTATGGATAAAATGTATATGTGATATTTTAAAAATATATATTGTTATGTTAGAATAATATCTTACTTTCCTACCTACACTTAATTCCACTGGAAAATCATAACATCACCTATGTGTACATGTGGACTGACACCTCTATGTAGTGATGTGATTTTTTTCCTTTTTGATTTATATGGATAGTCTATAGTATGTATACGATGAATAAATTTGTTATTTATAATATAGGGCATGACTTATAACTCTTAAGGGAATGTTCCTCACGAACTTCCTCATCCTCCCCTTCTGCCTACCTCACCTCCTCCACCATATGTAATGAAGGCTCCTCCGTTGGCCTTTTTGACCTCTCTCACAATAGTTGGGCCTCCATAGATTCAGGACTCCTCATTGATTTTATTGGATATGCCTTGTTCTCAATGGGGTGGGTGTCTTTCAATGATGTGATTTTGGGGTCTTTCTATGTATGATAGGTGACCTGTCTCCTACACATTCTACCTTTCTCTCGTTCCCATTAGTGCTCAGTTCAGGTTCATGCCTAGCCATTGGTGGATCTCTCACTGTTTGAGTTAAATGGAGTGGTGGGGATTCATCATTGGAATCTGGTGGTTGATTTCAGGTTTGATAAGCCATCAGTCAGTTTATTTTGAACATTTATGTGCTCATGGGGTTTCAGCGTGGTGTCGAGAGTGTCAAATCTCTTGGTTGGTGACGTCTTTATTCACTTTGTGTATAGGGAATATTTTTTTAAAGCATGGTCCAAGGTACCTTGAAGTTGTAGGAGATGATATTTCCCCCAATATCAGTGGTCGTTGGGTGTCTATTTGAACAAGGTTTCTATCTCCGAGGTGGTGTTGGTGAATGCACCCATTTTACCCCTCACATTTCACAGTTCAGTGATCTTTCATGGCGTTAGTGACTCCTAGAAATTTTTTGGTTGTGTGGAATACGAAACTATTGAATTGAAGGTGACCTATGGGGATCGTACTTGTCTGAAAATGGAAATGTTGTGGCATTTTATTTAATGCATCCTTTATCGAGCCGGGGATAGTTTTTCATTGTGGTAGAATCGTTTCTTTAATGATCCTCCTTGGTTCTTCTCCATGTGCCACCACTAGGGACATCAAATGGATGTGTGCAGATGAAGGATCAAAGTATTCCGAGGTTTTATTTATTTAGAATTAGGGGGTGTTTCTCTTTCTCCAGAAGATGATCAAAAGACTACCCAGGGGCCTGTTCCAATGGATCAGTTTCATGATCTAACTTTTCCCCCAACCATTTCAATTCGGGAGGACACACCTCACATGCCGGCTACTGTGTTATCGACCCTAGAACTATGTTTGGTCATATTTTAGTAAAAGAAAAGAAATGATTTGATGGTTTATAAAAGAAAAGAAATGAAAAGAAAAGATTGTGATTTCTCTCCTTGTGTTTGGATCCATAACTTAATAAAAGAAAAGAAATGATTTGGATTTCACTCCATGATGTCTGGTGACAAGTTTTAATAGAAAAAAAAGAAACTATTCTTGTGAAAATGACACAAATAATCTTTGACTAAAAATAACACATAAACATGGGATTAAAAGTCATATTTTCTCAATATAAAAAACCAATATCGATTAGATCCACATGGACACCACAACTACCACCATATATTAATATAAATTATAATATTTTAAAAAATTAACTAAAGATAATCAAAATTATTTATATAATTTATTAATTATAAATTATTAATTCAAGGTAATAAAAATTATACATTCAAATTTATTAATTAAAAAAATATTATTTAAAAAAATTATTAATTCAAAATAATTTTTAATTAAAAATAATTACTAATTCAAAATAGTTATTAATTCAAAATTAGGAATTCAAAATATTTATTAATTCAAAATTAGTTATAAATTATTTATATAAAATATTAATTAAAGATAATTATAATTATTTATATTCAAAATTATCTATAATTAGTATTATTTGTAAATTATTTATGATTATTTATATATGCATAATTAGTTATAATAAAAATTATTTATATACACATTATCAAAATTATTTATATTTGATTGTGTTTTATATAATGTACCTTAAAATATGGGTGAAATTTTCAACTTTTGAGTATCACGGGAGAAACATCAGATCCATCAGGTGGGTATAGAAATTTATCTTCTATTGAAATCATTACTCTCAAAAAATCAAGAAAATGTATACTTGTTTTTTCACCGGATCAACAAAAAAAGGAAACATTTCTATTTTTTTACATTATGTTACCGGATATAAAGAAAAATTGAATCTTTTTTATATTGAGATCTAAGGGGAATATTTGAATAAGTAAAATATTTGAACAGGATTGATGATTTCTATAATAATTATCCTGATTCTAGGATGATTCGAAATATGCTGAAATCGCATGTGGGAGAGAAATTTATTTCTCTCCCTTATGATTCCTATAGTTTCTTTCCTTCAATCATTGATAACTAAATGAGAGAAAATAATTTCTCTCCTTCCAAATCTCCTCTTTTACACCCGTATCTCCCCTGCCAAACAAGGTGTAGCTATCTCTTTTTCAAATTGACACTCTCTGAATGGATTCCTTCAACCCACTTATTGGCTTCGTTGGTGGTTCTTCCCTTTTAATGGAAGGCTTTGCCGAGGCGTTTTAAGGTTTATCTTAAGGGTTCTTCCGATACCCATATCTCGAATGTTGTCTCTCTGGGCTATCCTTCAACCCTGAAGGCTTTTGTTGATGGAGAGATTGTCCGAAATTGGTTGGAGGCACCTCCAAATGGTGGATCATTCATAGAAATATCCCCTAAAAAATCCTATCTCAGATGTTCCCCCTCCTCATCCTTCTATAGTCACCCATTCAATGTCACTTCCTCCTCCAATCCCATCAAATTATTCATCTTATAGGGATGGTGTCACTCAAAATCTACCTCTTGGGTTAGCGGGGTTGGTCACAGCTTTGTTGGTCATTGTGAACGGAGAGGATGCATTGACTCTAGTGGGTGAGCCAGGTCTGGTTGGTCCTTCATCCCCAAGGTCACCGAAAAAGGTGGTTTCATTTAATTAAGTTCTGGTGGACTCTCCTCTCCCCTAGTCTTCTGTACTGATGGATGGTTTGGCTCCCTCTCCATCAGTTAGCTATTTGGGAGGTCTTCATCTGGTTAAGGCTCTTGTTCTGGGAGAGGTTTTTAGTGTTCCCTCTATTCCGGATGATTTTTCTTGACTGAGTATCCCATTTCCTCCTTCGGCGGACAGCCTAATGACTATTTCTAAATTATGGGGATCACTCTCCATCAACTTTTTATTAAACTTTACTACATCTAGTATCCAAGAGGCCTCATCTATTGTTATCTAATTCATCTGATCATCATCTGGAACTCCAGACGCTTGGGACCTCGAGTTAAATGTAATCTTCTTGCTAATGAAGCTCGTCGTCATTTCATTTCAATAGCAAAGGTTCTCGAGATAAATCACCAAGTGAATAAAATAGGAGCCTTTTCTAGAAGGTTGTGTGGGGGCCACTCCCACACTTGGGAGCATCCAGTGGGAGGAGTCTCCATTGCCAACAGCAGATTCTCCTTTCGTGGGCAGTGCGGTGGATGTCCCCCAACTATGTGGACATGTAGAAAATAACCGTGGAATATTACAAGGGTTGTTGTGTCAACCCTTTGACAAACGTTAGTTTTCTTATCTTTATAATGGTATAAAATCACTTGTTGTAATATGTGGGTTGTAAATACTCCGATGAAAACTAGGGAGAAGTGAAATAGAGAAGAACCCCCTTTCCCTCATGGATGTTGGAAAATCTCCGAACCACATAAATTCCTGTGGTACACTGTTTACTCCTAATTTTGTGTGTTTGAGGTTCCACACACCTCCGTTACGCCCCAAAAAGCGGTATCAGAGGAGAGTCATAGTGAGTGGATACAAGATAGTGAGGCAACAATGAAATTTCCAGTGAACAATATTTGAAAGTGGTCAGAAAATTTTTCTGAGCCCAGATATGCGAAGAGGACAGCGATAGGATTCCAACGGAGCAAGCGGCGAAGAAAACGAAGTTGAAACGAGCCTAGTAAGATCAGTCAATATTTGGTCCAAATTACAGGTGAACAGTACCTATGTGCTGGGGAAGACAAAACTGTTCATGCCCCGGTGACAATTCCAGTGATTTTCTGGCATGAACTCTGGCATTCCACGTTAGCGTCATGTCACCAGGCGATCTGGACCTTTGATCGTGTTTTGACCATCTCTCGATCAATTCGTGTCTGATTTGAGCTATCTAGGAGCCAATTCTGACTATTTTGACCATTCCTGACGCAACTGTGTGGTTAGTTTTTCCAAATTCCCATTATATCAGTTGGTTTTAGTAGGGTTAATCCTCAATGGTGGTGATCACGTTTTGCGACAACGACAATGGCTGGTGGTGGATCACTACCATGATTTGAGATCGAGAAGTTGAATGGTTGAAACAATTTCGGATCATGGAAAAGAATAGTTAAAGATATTTTGGTACAACATGTCCTGATCAAACCTTTTATCAGAGAAATGACTGAGACAACCAGTAATGATAATTGGGAAGAGCTCAAGATGCGGGTCATCATCACAATTTGACTGTGTCTGGAAAATGAGGTAATGTACTTGGTGTTGGATGAGACCACACCGAAGGCGATCAGGAAGAAGTTGGAGCAACGATATATGGCAAAGTCACTCACAAAAAAATTATTCTTGAAGATGAAAGTGTACCAGTTGTGCATGGACGAGGGAATGTATTTTTTGGATCACACCAAAGAATTCAACAAAATACTGACACAGTTATTGTGTCTTAGTGTGATTTTTAGAGAGGAAGACAAAGCACATTTTCTTTTTTCATCCCTATCAAGCTCATTTGACGGGCTTGTGACTCCATTGCTCATGGGGAAGGAGACATTGAAGCTAGATGAGGTGATGGTGTCATATCATGATTCAGAGGCATTCTAAAGACCAGTGATGCATTTAGGCGAGAAAATCATGGTGATGTGAGATGATCAATATGGGAGGTTCCGACATTGATAGTCAGAAGGTAAATAATGGCTTCCAAAATCTAGGGAGTATGATCCTAGAAAAATCACCAGTTTCTGGTGTGAGAAAAAGAGTTACTATAAAAGTGATTGTGGATAGTGAAAATAGTACATTGCTGGGAAGAAGAAAGTGTAAGAGGAGGATGCAAGCATCATAGAATTATTGGCAGATGATGAAGTCTATGTTACAATAGGAAGTTTTCACTTAGATGAGAGAGTTGATCAGGAAGAAGTGAAGTTTCATTAATACAAAAAATATGGTCACATGAAGGGGAATGCCGATTTCTAAAGAGGAAGAATGATCAGGCTCAAAATTCAAAAGAAGACGGATGGGTTATGCATTTGGGGATCTCAGCACACATATGTATGACAAGAGGTACATTTGATACTTTTTATCAGGTGTGAGACTCTGTGAGACTTGGTGATGGGTCAACATTCGAGGTTCGAGGAGTCAGGATAGTGAAATTTAAGACACCTGATGGAGGAGTTCGTAAACTGGCTAACGTGAAATTCGTTCTGAGGATGAGACGGAACCTGGTATCAATATGTAGGATCGATGAAAAAGCGTTCAAGATTTCAATAGCAGGTGGAGTGTCGGTAGTCTCACGTAGGGATGCAGTGATGTATAATGGGAAGGAGTCTCGAAGGTTGTATCATTTAATGGGAACCACAGTTGGCCCAAGATCGATTGAAGATAGTGGAAGTGCCACATCATCTGGCGTGAAGAAGCGTGTTCGATTTGATGATTAAGTCTTTGACACCTACAAGGATACTACTGGTCAATATTCTACCCCAAATTGGTCGTGAGGCGTAGATTTGTGGGGGACACTCCCAAATTTGGGAGGATTCTGCAGGAGGAGTCTCAATTGCCAGCAGCAGCTTCTCCTTTGGTGGACAATGCGATGGACGACCACCAACTCTGTGGACATGCAACAAATAACGGTGGATGATTACAGGGGTTTTTGATCCAACCCTTTGAAAAACTCTTGTTTTCTTATCTTTATAAAGGTATCAAATCCCATGTTGTAATATGTGTGCTGTAAATACTCCGAAGAGAACCAGAGAGAAGTGAAATTGAGAAGAACCAACTTTCCCCCGTGGATGTAGGAAAATCGCCGAACCATGTAAATTCTGGTGTTTCTTCATTTACTCCTGTTTTTGTGTGTTTGAGGTACCATGCACTTCTTCTATTCCCCAACAGGTTGGACTTTCCAAATTCTATGCATTGATCACTGAGAAAATCTCATGTTTGTATTTTCTAGAAGAATAACTATATTGTGGACCTGGTGGACGTTCCCTCTCAGCACATCTAACTTTCACTATATCAGATCATTCTCCTATCTTGGTGAGACTTCAAAGGGATGATAGAAGGCCAAATAATTTCCTTTTTGTACAAGATGGATGCAACTAGGTAGTTTTTAGAGGAATTTGAGATATCATTGGACCATCCCACAATGGGGTCATCATTGGAATGGATCACCAATAACCTCCACCAGATGAATAAATACATACAGTGCTGGATGAAGAAAAATCATCAATAAAAAATATCTATAGGTCATAAATGTGGGAATTAAATGTATTGTAAAGGGAATCCAAATGTGCTGGGATGATGTGTCTTATGCAAACCTTGTGAAAAAAAAGATATGCTAGACATGAAATTACTACAGATAAAAAGGGTAAGTATAGAAAAATATCAGGGATTGTGGTTAAGAGAAGGTGAAAAGAACATGAAATATTCTTAGGTATTATCGAAATAAGGGAAGGAAGTTTGGCGGTTCATCTTGGAGCTCAAGAATGGGTCATTCATGAATTATTCGAAAGTGTAAGGTAACCTGACATAAGTTCATTTTGATAATTTTATAGCATTCTTGGTTCCCCCAATCAATGGAAATCGTTGGGGTGGTTAAGGACCATGTATTTTTGTACAAAATTACTTCCGTGGTCCATGTCAGAGATAATGATTGTATGGAAGAAATACCGATTGAGTAGGATATCGAAGATACAATACATGGCCTGAACCCGAAGAGTTCTTCAAGGCCTGATGGGTTCCTAGATTCTTTCTATGTTTTATCTTGGGATGTCATCAGGGAACATGTTGTATAGGATATCCATGATTTTTAAGGGAATGCCATTAGACAAAGTGGTGAGTACTTATAGGTTAGTCCTTATTATAAAAATTAATGATCCCATTACTCTAAATCAATATCGACCTATTTGATTTGTCATTTTAAGTTACAAAATTCATTCATGCCTTCTTAAAAAATGGTTTAGAGAGCCTCTACCGAGTATTATTTCATGATAATAGCATGGGTTAGTTCAAGGTTGGAGCATCCAAGGGGATTTTGAAATCACAAAATAAATTGTGAATATCATCATCAAAAGGATTTTTGGTCATAATATTATGTCCAAAGTGGATATGGAAAAGGCTTATGATCAACTTGAGTGGAGTTACATTCTAAGGGTCATGAGGATTCTTGTATTTTTAATCTGGGTCTATGATCTCTTCTTCAGATGTTGTGCCACTCCAAGGGTCTCAATCACCATTATGGGAGAGGCAGATGAATTCTTCAAATATGTACGAGGACTCAAGCAAGGAAACCCACCTTCTCCTAATCATTTTGTTTTACCATGGGAGGCCCTATCTAGGGACATTCATTGTTCCATTATGGAATGGATGATCATTTCATTCATGAGTAGAGTTGAGAACAGTATTATTTCCCATCTTATGTTCACTGATGATGTGATTTTCATTATCAATGGTATGTGTGGATCCATCTATGGTTTCATCACCATTCTAGACTCCTATAGTTTTTTGGAGTGGCCAAAATCTTAATTAAAGTAAGTGAAATGTGTTTATTCCATGAAAATTTATTATAAGAAGCATCGAGCATGTTCATGATAGGCTACTAAACTCGAATAGCTTCATCCCTATGTTTTATTAGGGTCTGCCTATATCGAATGATAGGGTTGAATAGATTCTATTAAATGATATTATAAACAAGATCACATGGCACATTCTCAATTGGAAAGAATGTTTTAAACTATTTATAGGGTGGATAACATTAGTAAAAAATGTTTTTGACATCTATTCCAATGCATGTCCTTTCACTTATTAAGCTTCCCATTGTTAGAAATGATAAGATTGAGAAAATTATGATGGATTTAATATGGGATTCCAATCTAAATAGATGATATCATTTTTCCTCTTGGAAGCGATTTTCGCAAACAATAAAGGGATGTTGAATAAATATTTTTATCATTAGTGCATCAATGAAATTAATGTTGGAAAATCTGTCCTGGGAGATCATTGAGGGCTCATATTTATTAGAATGTTTATTGAGGAGAAGTCGTGGAGATGACTGAAGAATTTGGGGTGAAGGTAAAAAAATAATCCCATATGTATAACTTCATTCAAGAGTAAATGGATCATCTAAAATAAAATGTGAGATGGGTATTTTAATGAGGAGACCTCAGAAACTACAATGATAATAGGGAGGTCATTGAACCTTTTTTCATTCATGCTTGTGCTATGCCCAAAATCTAGTTCAAAGTAGTAAGAAATTTCATAGGATTCATAAAATCAACATTTTACATGGATCAAAAATAGTTACACACAAGTATCATCTTGGTTATAAACCTAATTGGTGTGTTTTTATTGGCTGAACTTCAGGACTGTTTTACAATAAGGTTTTTCATGTGTGGCTCCAACCATTGTCCGTCCGAGATGAGCCGGAATCAATTCACATTTATAATGATGTTCTAGATATATTAATATTCTAGGTGTGTTGGTTGGGGAATTTTAAAAATACAAAGGATGAAAATATCCAAATGAAGGAAATTTAAATGGCCTCTCATTGCTAGTGTTCTGACTCTCTCAGAAAGGAATCGACATGGACGATTTTATTTAGGGGAAACTAAGAAACATTCTTATAGAGGCTTTAAAGGAAGTGAACGGGGATCACATTTCATAATGATTTCGTGGAGGACATCATATTATCCTGTTTTCTTGGTGTTCAATAGTCTGAATGCAAAGATAATGTGCTTGATTCAGTATTTGAAGTGGTTTCTGACTTCTATGGGACTCTGGGAACTCTTCTAGAATTAGAAACTCTATTTCTGTGTTGGGTCTGAAGGCTCCAAAGATGTATCAGATTCAATAAATGTGATATTCCATTGAATAATCAGGGAATTTGGTCTCATTATGGAGGTTATTTCAAAAAAATTCTTCAACTAATGCATGAATAAGAGGCATTGATAGGGGATGGTGGATCAGTTGGGTGGAGCCCATGCCATGCCTTGAATTAAACATGGATGAATCATGCTAGAATAAAGTCATGTGTGGTAGAGGGATAGTTAAAGATTTTATGTGTTAAATGATATTTGGATTAAGTATCTATTTTTGGACATGTAATTCCAATGGCACTGATGTTATGTCAATGAATTTCGGGATAATTTTATGCATCCCTTTAAATCAATTTTTTGTGTGGAGGAATCTGAGTCCTCTGTACTTTTTTGGTTTCTGATCCATAATTCCCACACATATGATCTTGAATATATTATTAGATAATGATAAAGATTACTGGATCAAGAAACAGAGGTCTTAAGAAAACTTATAAAACTTATTTTTCTATGCATTCTTTATCTATATGTGGATGTTCTTGTGATAACGTTATTATTTACAACTATGTTGGATCCACCCCTAGGCTTGTGAGCATTTCATTAAAAGTTATGCTCATGGAATCCACCAATTTCCCCCCCATAGACATTTCTTATGTTTATCTATTTTAAATAAAAATTGATTTTTGAGAGATATTTACAATAATTTTTTTTTTAAATTATACATTTATCTGTTAATTTTTTTTAAAAAAATTAGGAAAATGAAAACATCGTTCATGCGTACGTATGGACTACCTTCTCCATGAAATTATGAAATCAATTTTTTACATTAATTACACATGTGGATATATTTTAAAGTATATTGTATATATAAACGTTCTAATTATGAAATTATTAATATTATTTATATGATTTAACCACAATGTATTTGATAACATTCAATGCGTGAATGTAATTTGAGAGATTATGAACCAAACAACTTCAAAATCTTTGAAATAAACATAACCGATGTAGAAAATAAATTAATCATGGTAATAAATCAAATATAATTAAAAATAAAAAGGGAATGAATTTAATTTTTTCCTTATATTGTGTAAAACAATTATAATATTGTTTTAGCAGAGTCAAATGATGAATAAAAAAATGATTCAGGACATGAGGTAAGGGTTGTATCATCTCAATTTCCTTAATTATTTATTTATTAAATTTTCACCACACTATTTTTTTCATCAATTACCTTATAGAATTATTTTAACTTTCATTTCTATAAATTTTTTTAGTTTAAAAATTCATTTCATATTCCCCTCATCAGTGTCCTTTTGATTTAAATGCTGTGATAAAATTAAATGGATTTTCCTATTAAACCTTGTTTTAATGTTTTAATTTCATAATATTTCTTCTCCATATCCTTGTTCCAAAAATATTTTATGAATGTTCATATTTATTCATGAAATATTGTTAAATCTCATTTTTTAATTCTTTTAAATTTCTTTACAGTGGTGTAAAATGGTTTCTTTTCAACAATTCCCATATATTTTATTTTTACTTCTTAAAAATGTATAAAAGGATGTTTTTTAATGTGTACTGTGTGAATTCCTTTCCCTTATTTTATAAAAATTATTCATTACCATGATTACACTACAAGTTTCTATATTATTTGAAGAAAATTATATTACCATTTTTAGTTAATTTTTTTTCTTGTTAAAAGTTAACAAAAGAAATGGGATACTTTTTCTTGATTTTAAAATAATATTTTAAATGATTTTATAAAAATCTTTATTCATCTATGTCAAAATCATAATTTTTTTATAAATTAATGAGTGGTACATTCTTAGAAATTATGTATCTATCTATATACAAATAAGTCGATTGGGGTGCTAGAATAGATGCACAATGGGTAATTAGTTCTGAAAAATGTTGTTTGGGGTCTAAAACAACCGTCACTTGGCACAAAAATTGTGGGCATAACTACACTCTTGGTTTGAAGCTCCCTTGGGATATTTATTTTGATATTTCACATTATTTTTTATTAACCATAATGAAGGATTTCAATATATGTTCTTTATCATCCTTTATCCGAATTTTGACTAAATTGTATAATCATTATGATACAATGTTGGAACAGAAGGAAACATACTAATAATTTCTATTTCATTTAATATATAACATATTGAAATTTAATATGCTAGTTTTTCAATGTGAATGTTTAGGTTTGTTATGTATTTTATTTTTATTCATTTCTTTCATGTAATGAATATATTTGAATTAATAAAAAAATTGGTGGTCCTACTATTAGATAGCCCCTCAATGCATCAGTTGGTCTCATGAGATAGACTACTAGGGGTACTTTGTGCATTCCTACCCTATTATTGATTATGTCTTAGCACATGGGATTGGAAATATTTTTATGACGTATTGGAACAATTCCTTGATAGTGAGATTATAATTTTTGATATTATGACTTCCATCATAATGTAATCAATTTTGATTTTTCATGCGATTGTTTAAATTTCCCATTGATATATTATATATTCATGTTGTTTATGGGTGTTTAAGAAATATTTTGATTTCATATGAAATGATAATTATCATATGATTTAAAATAATGTTTATTATCTTTCAAAATGGAAAGAATTGTAATCAAGGAATTTGTTTTATATTTTTCTATGAAACACAAATAAATTAATATTTTTCATTTATTCATTCATATGAAATGTTTCATGAAAGAAATTGATAAAAACATTGATATTAATATTAATTAATTTATTATTTTCAACTCAATGTTTATTATGTGAAAAGACAAACATTATTATGAGATTTCATGAATTAAAAAAATATTAACATGTTTCCTTTCTTTTTTAATCCCTTATCATGATTTTTTTTTCTCACAGCAGGTTTTCGAATGATTGCCATAGGTTTTAACCCTATCTAGAGATTATAAAAATTTCAATGGTGAAATGAATTTAACAAAGAAAGAGTGCCTGGAATTAGTAAAGATTGTAAACATAAGAAAATATTTACACTGTTCTGAAATTTTTACTTCGTTATGTAATTGTATTGAAAATTCAATGAAACTCAAAACCAAAAAAAATACTCAATTTTTTTGAAAGTGAAATCATTTTTTATAAAACTTGTAGTTATGCAATGGTTATACTCTGGAGTGTTATAACGGTGCTCAAAAATCCTATTGCTATAATAAGGCATACATAAGTAGGTGGGTTCCCATGTTCCAACCATCTATACCATCTGTTGCATATCATCCCGAGTCCTTCGTTTTAATCATATGCTCACTAGCCTGATACCTAATTCATCATTCCTCATATACATGTCATACCATTCATAGATCCAGCACCACCCTCTTTTTAATTTGAAAATATCTAATTCATCACCATACTTATATTCCATACTCTGTTTGACATCCTATGAATAATTCTATTAACACATTGTGCAACCCAGGCATCCCATCTCTATGGAAGTCACTGGCTAGGTCCAACCTTTCTCTTAGGTTACACTTATACATTCCAATTAAACTAATGCAATAACATAAAACGTATTTCTGTTTAGACATAACACCCAACTGAAAAATATATATAGTCATATCTCTGGGTCGCTGGGTTATCACACCAAGTCTAAAAACATATCTCACATATGATAAATTTCATGGGGAACTTCCAATGCTCCCATGTCAGATATATTAATTCATTTCAAATTGAAAATAATCCTCTCTGGGGTATACATACACAAAAAAACACCCATATTTCTAGAATCTCATACACATGTAACACCCTAATCTTTAGTAAAGTCCTCAATGATCCTCTGTATTCTATATAATTAATTTTAGAATCATTATCTCATAAATGTTAATATATACATTGACATTACTCTATTATGATTATGATTAAGTAGATCACAAAATAAATCTGTTAAATTATATTCTATCCACATGTTACAGACTGAAACACATTATTTGTATCTATTGAACTTTTAATTAAAATAAATCCCATATAATAATAAGATCACCAATTGTGATAACAATTTAATTGGTTCAGTAAATTATAATTCTACCAAGAAGCTATATATAAAAACAACATAGAGGATTTTGTTGAAACTTTATGTAACTAAATCAATTTTCCTATTAATGTATTTATTTTATCATAATCATTAATGACACATAATAATGAACATGTCAAGAGGACCAACATTATTAATAAGATACAATAATGCACACCTCATATATCCCCTATCTAAGAGATGGAAACTAAAAAATTAAAAAATCAATAATACTAAAAAGAATATTAGAAAATAATAAACTCAATTATAATGAAAAAAGTAGTAATATAAATCAGAATTACTTGGTATATTGGACTTTAGAAAAATCATGTGTTGTCTAGGCACACTACAAATCATTCATCCAAAATTAAAACTTGTCCTACCTCGTTTCTAATATATAACAAATTGTAAGAAAAATAATAAAATTATGTGATAGAACCTTTCAACATCCGTGGACTGATAATCTTCTATAGGGTCTATACCGAAGGTGTTTTATGAAATTAGGCATAACTCCCTGTACACCTAAGGATACTGACTAGTAGCATGGGTATATGGTTATACCATGGAGATACTATAACGTCATATCAAAGTGATGAATGTAGCAGAAATGAACAATAAATATACACAATAATAATTAGAGTATGAAAACTCAAATTAATAATAATCATTCTATGAAAATTGTAATTAGAGTATACAAATATACATCACAATGAATTTACCTCCAAGATAATCACCCATTCAGATAAAATAAATAAAAAATAAAAATAAAAAAAGTATCTAATACCATCCCCAAGATTCATTAAATCCATCTATTATCCTTTTCCTAACTATCCAGTTGAACTATTCATTCATGATACTCTAATTGAACTAAACCTACAAATAATGAGATCTGGTCGACTTCCCTAGTTCCAACGCATCCAGAGTTGGCTGTTAGTAAAATAGAGTATGGAACCACCAATATTGTTTCTAACATAACTATTAAATGAGTGTAAGAACAGGTGATGTTCTCATAATTTAAATAAATAGTAACAAAAAATAAAATACCATTGTTGATCACCATGTTATAAAGTGACACCCAATATTAACCATACGAACATTAAGAAGTGATGGATGTCTCTGACAATGCGACATAAACATGCATGGAATAAAGTAAAAATCATCCCATAAAATCATCACATGTGTATATAATCACTCAGGGGGGGATAAAATCTTACCTAGATCATATGATATACACGTATCAAGAATATACATCCTTATAGGAGTACAACATCTAGCCTTGATCATATCCCATGTACATATCAATAATATAAAATCACTTGGGGGTAATGTGTCCCACCATGACCATCAATATATACATATCATAATGGGGATGTTCCCCGCCCATCCATTTCATATATGTACATAAAATTTGGGGGAAGTTCATGCCTCCCATCAATCTAATTTATTATATTATGTTATTGTTATTGGGTAATGCATCCTTCCCTTCCATCGCATTTATTACATTTTTTGATTATCAGTCAAAGTGTGTCCTTCTAAAAGATCTCTTGAATTACATCATTGATTATCTGAAGGTAGTAAATCCCTCTAATCTATATCATTTAATACATATGATTGAAAAATAGTGCATCCCTTTCATAATTTCTCATTTGGGGTAATAATACACACCTCATAATATCTCATATATCATACCGGGTGGGCGGTGAAATGGATTGGAGGGATTTACCATACACTGTAATATCTCATTTGGGGTAATAATAAAAACATACTAATATATAATAAATCATATAGGGAGGGGGGTGATGGATCCTACCCTATAATATCTCATAACATAATAATATGTGTTTAATATCTTCTAGAACCTATCATACATAATTAAGGTCAACCCCCCAATCACATAATGTATCCCCTATATCAAAACTACAGTATAACCATTCTAACCTCACCACAATACTCATTTTAGGGGTTAAAACAAGACTGGGATCTCCCCATGGTCCCTTAAGTCAAAACATAGCCCAGTCACCCTACATTGGTTACTCTATCTCATTCTCAAATCATAGACTCATGTTCAATACTCATAGAGAATAAAATCACTCTGAATTACTATAATCATATTGCAACCTCACATTCCACATAAGGAAATCATCATTGACATCACTCTCATTAGATGGAATAAGACCAATTTAACCCCACAAGTCATTGGTCATCCCGCTTATTCCCAACCTATAGAAAATCCTACCAAGGGTATACCCACCTAGGTTCTCATAAAATAACGAGGAATGAAATTTCCACCCCATGTACCAATTAAAAAATAAATTGATTATATGGAACCTCAAGGATCACTATGGAATGTCCAAGGGACAATCATTACTAACCACCAATATATGTTACCCAAATTTGATAAAATCCACATATCTCATGGCCCATTATATAATTTCACATTTTTTAGACCCTTATAGGATTCATATACCACATGGTGTAAATTTACGGTTAAATTCTTGACCATTAGTGACTAAGGCATAAACTAGTTTTTAAGGGTCCATCATGGGGAATCATCAATTTATTTATTTCTTGTGAGTTTAAAGGAAACTTTTTGTTTAAAATAAATAGTCAATAAAAAAATTGGTGAGACATCACATCATATTCTACATAAAGAAATCACATACACTTAGGGATATATTCAATGAACTACCCACATCATTCCCTGTGTTATTCCCATTAATTTAAGCTTAACCACCCTAATTGATGCTCATACAATCCTATTTAGCCATTTTCTATCCACAAGAAAAAATAACTCCATCAATCCAATATCCATATGAGTAATAAAACAACTATAAATAATCTGTGAATTATTACAACATTTATTATAAAAAATTATTTACCTCATAATTACAATCATTCAAAGATGGATTTTCAGAGGTCAAATCCCTGACTAAAGTGTTTTACATCACCCTCAAAATCTATAAAAATTTTAAATACAAATAATTCCTAAATTTATAATTTTAACTAACCCATTAATATCACCCAAAAAACCCTTAAACCCCTGATTTATTTATTTATTTACCTAAGTATTTTAATTTTTACAAAAATATGAGAGCTTATCCACCCATGATATCCTTTATCAAGGATGAAAAAAATCCCTTTTATGATCAAATGGAATGTTTAAACAATCCTTAGTCAATTAAGATAAAAATTAATAGTAATTAATAGTGGATAAAACAAATAATGATTTGATATAGTGTGATATAATTAACCAAATTACTCACCCAAATCAAATACCACGTAAATCCATTAGAGATTGGGGAAGAAACCATCTTGAAAAAAGTGGGGATCATGAGGGAAACAAGGGGGAAGTGAAACTGTTTATAGGATCAAGAACCCCCTCATGATTTTAAAACCACTAAAATTCATTTTTTATTTATGTGAATATACTTTTTTAAAAAATACAGTTCATATGATTTTTTAATATAGATGTAAGGGTTGCACCTTAAAAACTATACATGTAATATATATAGTCCAAGAATAATATTTTTAAGCTCATTTAAGGTTTTTTCATTGGTGTAAAATTGATACATAATATAAATAAAATATGTAATGTTTTTTTCTGGGTAAAAATATATTGTGTAAAAAATATGTCTAATATAACACATTTCTATTCCTTATATATGATTTTTCCATTAGGTAAAATATGTATGAAAGATATTTTTAATAGGAATAGTATTTACCTATTTAGAAAATAGATAAATATTATTTTGAACTCATGAAAAATATATTCATTCAGTAAATAACATATTTTTTAATTAATAAATATTATATTTTCCTTAAATTATTCTGGATCCATAATATATTACATACATATTATAATTTCTCTATAAAAATCCCAATTACCAAAAATTTAAATAATAGGTATGGGTTTTATCTGAAGAAGAACCACATATATATTTTATCCAATACAATTGTAACACAGTTCTCTTATATTTATTATTTTCCCCTTAATGAAAAATCAATATGTAAAATATATCATCCACTAATAATATATTATTTTTACATATGATGTTATCCAGAGGAAAATCTCAATACATAACAAAATTTTAATCCATGCATAATATTAATTAATATACATAATTTATTTTCCTTAGAAAAATTTTGATAAGTAAAATAATTCCCTTAGAAAATCTATGATTCATTTTAAATTTCTAATATTACAGATATTTTCCGTATTGAAATATTCAATACATAATATACTTTTCATATCTATAATCATTTACATAGTAAAATATCCAAAATGTAATATAATTTTCATACAAATGATATTTTCCCTAAGAAATTTCAACACATATTATATTCTTAATCCATATGTAATATAACTCCTCATACGTAACATAGTTCACCTAAGAAAATTACGATACGTAACATATTATTATACATATGATATTTTCCTTGGAAGAAATCTCCATACAATACATAATTGTTATATGTGAAATATATTACCCATATGTAATATAATTTCCATTGAAGGGATTCAATTTGTAAGATATTTTTCTTTCATGCATATGATATTATACTTAATAAAAATTTATTTTGTAAAATTATTTAATCCAACCATAATATATTATCTATACATAATATTTTTAACATAATAAAAAAATCAAAACATATGTTATTTCCTTCAATTCATAACATATTTTTCTATATATAAGATCATTTATTCACCTCCCAATAATATGTAATATATTTCTCTTAGATAAAACTTCAAATGAAATATATTACTTCCATGAATAATATTACAATCGTACATAATATTTTTCACTTAGATAAAAATAATTAATACTAATATTTTTATGCATAAAATATGGTTACCCTTATGTAATGTTATTTTTCCCTTACACTGATTTGTGTAAGGTTTTATAATTTTTTTTTAAAAATAGCCAAAATTCAAAAATAACCAAAATCATTCCATACTCTCCCAATTGTTCATAGAACCTACCCCCCTTGAAACATAGTACCTATAAAAAATAGTAGCATGAGTATACATGAGATTATAATACTTCCAAAAACTCAGTTCCCAATAAATTTTAACACACCCTTACTTAGTCTAAATTCTAATTTACACATACAATATCCACTACACTGGCTCTTATCCCAACATTCACACAAACACCTGGGTTATTATCCAAGAATTAAACTATATCTAGAAAAAATACCCATATTTGTTCATAATATCATAATTTGTTTTTATTTCAAATTCTCTAAACATCCACTTCTTTGGGACTAAAAATTACAAAATAAAAAATTCCCTAGATTTTACTAACCAATAAAAGTGTGAGTCATTATAATAAGTGATAATAAGATGAACACATGGATATGAGAACATAATAAAGATATATGAACTTAAAATAAATAAATTAAACAGAATAATACATGGATAATAAATTATGATTCAAAATATATTTATTTAGGGATAACATATGGAATGAGGCATATGAATAGGGTAACATGATACAATAATCCTAAGACATGAAATATAACATAGGATTTTGACAAAAAAATAATTACAGAAAATAATTTCTTATGTTAAGGATCCCTACCAAGGCCATTACTACATAGTGTAAATGTCCCACAATAAAGTGGATTGGGTCCACTCTTCTAATCCATTTATTTATACATTTTTGAGAAAATATAATTTTTGGTTTTTTGGATACCTTATATACACCCAACCAAACAACTAGAAATAATCAATGATCAAACCCTCTCTAGAATTTTTGAAGATTAAAATTTTAGGCCAAAACATTATCAATTGTCAAACCCCCCCATTCGATCATTTAAAATTTGAAATACAAATTTCCAAATGAGGTGTTGGGCTAAAGGTAGACACATCCATAATATATCAATCCTTATTCTACACTGTTCATTGGATGAAATATCAAATGAACTCCTCCAACATCCTGATCTCATATCATAAATGAAAAATTCCACACCCAAAATTTCAAATGATAGGAATGTCTCATGGGAGTAATTTTTCACGTTCCTTGAGCCATTTTGAATCCTGATTTATCCTAAAAAATCAAAAAATCATAACTGATATCTTGATCACATCACCTTCATCATATTGATTTAAAACCAACATGTCACATTAAAATTATAGTATAATTATCACCAATCACCACTGGATGGGTTGAAACCCATAGAAACCATGCCAAATGTCTACTATCTTTTGTCACTACCGAACCAACAACCCTTAACTATAGAACTCTATCAGTAGATAATCATTTCATCCAACCTTATTAAAGAAACATGCTAATACTATACAAATTGGAATTTTGTTAATAATATAAAAATAATCATTCAAAATCCCTAAACATTAGACCAAACGAGTAACAAAAAATACACAAAATCCTTCTCTGGCCGATCCATTAAAAAATCCTGAATCACCATAGATCTCATCATTCTTAAGTATTATAGGGCCAAGGGTGATGTTATAATTAGTGAGAGTATAAGTGTATGAATAAATAAAATTAAAGGTGATCCCAAAAATAGAATAACCAATTATCAGAAAAACCATCAGGTAGTAGAAAACTCTTTTAGAAACTGAAACCAAATAGAATCACCAACTATACACCAAAGAGTGAAAAAAACCAATGCCGGTCAAAACTCTTGGAACCATGGTAAATGTTCTACCAACTCATAAAAATCCACCATAAAAGAACCATATCACCAGAATATATGAGTTTTAGATCACATAAATATTTAGTTAGAGTAGGGGAATAATTGATTGGGGGGTTTTATTAAAGATCCATGGCACCAGAAATCCCAACCTATGAAAAGGTCACTATCAGACGGAAGTATAAAACATATGAATTCCAACCCTAGAACATATGAATCCACTACGAAATATGACTTGATGGAAAAAAAATGGAGTCCAAAACAATAGGTATGGATGAATTAAAAGAAAAAAAAACAATATAAATAAAAGTGTGTGAAAATGAGGACTAGAGAGGAGGATAATTGATCGAGATGATATCCATCACCATAGAGTAGGAAAAATAAACCTAATAAATAGTGAGGATACGTGATATATTTAGAGTTATCTAGGTTTGTGGGGACCCATGTGATTATGTTTAGAATAAATTCTAAAAAACATTATAGACAAGGATCATTCTCTAGTCCCATGCATGTCACCTTGTGAGATATAAATATTTACCCAATTCGTTGGAGGTAAATAAAATTCATGGACCAACCATAATGTGATTAAAAAGCATTCATATGTCTTCTAAATGAACGAATTTAGTATTCTATAATAAAAAAATACACCCAATATACTAAATTGGGTTTCATAAAAATCATTTTAAGAAATCAGGATGGATTATTCTGAGAAATAAATAAAGTGTTTATATAGAAACATACCTCAAGTGTAACATGTGAAAAATTAAAAGATATTAACATAGATGAAAATAAAATTAATAATATTGTTGATATATTACATATGAAACTAAATGAAATAGTTTAAAATAAATTATTATAAAATTTATAGGAAATTAAAAAAATATTGAATGAAAGATGCATATTGAAAACCTAAGAAAATAAGGAGAAAAATTGGCTATATAAAAATTTAAAAAAAAATATTGTTTTCAATTTTTTTTAATTAAAGTCAAATTAAATAGAAAATTTCACAAAAAAAAATATAAATGGGGATAAAAATATCTATATAAAGGGAAAAATTAAATTAAAGAAAAGGATTCTAAATTGAAAATAAGTAATATAGTTGGTTCCACATAGATGCATCATTTCATGTTAATTATAAACCAATGGGATGGGAAATGGTAAAAAGGAAAGAAAATCCAAAAAATTAAAATACCATAATAATTTTTATGGGTTTTTATATCGAATTAAAATAAAAATTCCCATAATATAAATTTATACATAATCAATCTCTATTTAAAGAGAGATTGAAAAAAATATATTTCATTTACTCCTGACTTATAAAAACCACTTTTAACATCATATATAATAAAAATAACAATTATATTCACTTATTTCAAAAAATTATTCTTCTATATGACATTTTATAACCATCAATTATAATCATTTAATGTATATATATTAATTATTTATGATATATTTTCATCATCTGATGCTAGTAGTTTTGATTATCTTATAAAATTTATGCTATAGAAACATCGAGTTGAATTCTTTTATAAAAAGGTTATAATTCCCATTTTAGTCAAGGTAGTGGAATTATTTTGATAAATGATTTATTATATATAATTTTTATTTAATGTAAGGTATGTTTATGTTTTATAAGAATTTAATCCAAGAAAAGAATGTCATAATTAATTTACATATAACAATTATTTTCATTATAATGAACATGAAAGAGATATAACCAAAAACTGATATGCATTTGATAATGTTAAATAATATTGTTTTATTATGTTTCGAATCATATGTTATGAATCTATCAAACACCCTATGATATGTGGTACTATTGAATGATAAATATTATTATTTAGGAATCTTGTATATGGGATATCATAAAATGATTCGGTTTAAAAGATGAAACTCATGTGATTAATATTGAGGGGTTACAAATGTTGTAACTGAAAGTAATTAACTCATAGTTATGAAAATATGAGTTAATGAATGCAGATTAGATGAGGGGTATATAAATAGATAGCACCATTGGGAAAGTTTGATTTATAATACCAACTCTATTCTTATGATTCTATTATACCCATATATCCTACTTATCTTACATTTTATATCATACTATATTAGAATATAATTGGTGGAGGAGAGTACTACTTGAGTGTTGAGTGATTTTATATATCCCATGGATACAACATTGATGAGGGAGTTTGATGGATGCCTCTTAGGAACCCTCATCAAGACAATATTATGAAAAGTATTCCAGCAACTCTATAATTGAAGATACATAAGGTGTTCGTTATTTTACAATGGAAGGATTTAGTTTTGGGGGATATTGATAAAGAGTTCATAAGTTTATAATATAGTTTTTCATCTTAGATTAAGTGTTTAACTATCTCATGAAACCCACCAATAGTTTCATAGAAATAAATGTTGTTGGATCATGATATCATGATTGAAAATGAATAAATCATATATTATATGTATTTAAAATCATAAGATATGAGTGATAATTTTTTCTATGACTTGTTAAATGATAAAAAAATATCAAAAAAAAAATTATTGGGTTTTTCTATATGTTATGAGAAACCATAGGTAGTGACACAATTCAATTATTTAGGTTTTCTATGTATTGTAGAATATGATACCACCTATCATAATGTTTTATAGTACCGAAGGGGTATCAAAAAACTATTCTTAATATTGTTTCAAAAATTTCGACATGAATCATAAAATAAGACTCCTCTCTATTTTCATGTAACCTAGACCATATTAAAATCCTCTAAAGTTTTGGGTGTTTCATTGCTCCTATATAGGTAACTATGAATTTGTTTTTTCCTTACGTATACCTTTATAATAACAACCGTTCTCTTTTTACAAATTAATTCTAGATTTATTAAATAATATTAGACTTAATACAACCTAAAAGATAAGTAAGTCTACTTCCCTTTGGAATAATGTACATAACATAACATTTTGAACATAGGATACAACAACATTATTGAAAACATCCTTGAAATACTTCTAAAATTTCCATGGCTTTTTAAAACTACACGGGAAAACATGGAAAAAATATAAGAAAGAAGTGAGATAAAATCCTATTAAGGGAATAAACATGGAATAACATGAAGAATATATGTTAGAAAAATAAATATTAATGGGGAATAACATGTTTAGGGATCATAAACATGACAATGTGACATTATATTCCATGATAATTATAACATGGGAAATTCATAAACAACATAAAATGATGAATCATAAATATAGTTCAATGATAAACCCTCCAAGAAATGAGGGTGAAAATTTTATATTAAAGGAATCAGGTTCACTCTATATCCTAACATTACTTATCATAATACTAAACAATACCCATTTCATTAGATCCCTATTTGGATGTACCCGTCATATTTATTCATTCTCATGCTTATATGTGCCACATATATCACACCACATGGAATAATTTATCATAAGATATTTATTCTATGATTATGGTGTGTGGAATTAATACATGTAAGTCCCCAATAAAAATTATATATGCATAATTGGGAACACCATTAATAGTAAATAGGTACTATATTCACTACATAATTGGTTTGGCTTGGAAAATAATGGTGATATTTCCAAAGCATAATGGTGTTCCATAATGATTCATAAAAATAGTTTAATGAGATATAAATAGGTATCTCATCACATATAAATCAAATATACAGTAATGGGTACAAGGATAAACATATCACAACATTAGAAAATGGAAATATAAGGAATGAGGCCATGAGGAAGCATGAACAATGGTAGTAATCCCTTACAAAAATTTGGCATGGTAACAAGTGTACATACAGGATCATGGAAGGGTTAATAAGAGCGAAGACGGTTCTCATCATTTTTAAATTAAATTTAAAGTAAGGTTAAAATGGAAGAATATACCCAAATATAATAAAGTGTAATTGTAGACTAACAAAATAAAAGAAATTCTTGAATGGAAATTAAAAAAGATATATCCCTGACTAAATTTCAGCATGATAACAGGTGTACATAAATGAAAATAGAAGGATTAATGTGAGTGAAAGTTGGATATATTAATTTATAAATTAAATTGAGATTAAGGGTGATAATTATGAATATATCCCAACTTATGAAAATGGAAATTTATAGGCATCAAAAAAAGAAGGAGCTGATAAAAAGAGGATAGTGGAAGATCCCTTATAGAATTCCAGCATTGTAATGGCTTAGTTAAGTCTCAAAATGAGAAAGGATAAATTATTTACCACTAATATAAAATCAACTAGATAGTAATGTAATGATTATAAATGAATAAAATATATTAAATAGAAATTCAAAAGTCTAATTTCATAGAATATGCATAAATTGAAAGGAGGGGAAGTTAGGGATCCATTACTAGAGTGTGTGAATCCAAATTCTTGGGAGGAGATTATTGAGAGATTTTCGTCATCTTAAGAGAAATATAGAGATGGTATTTCATTGTTTTTATGTTCTCCGTGTATTTTTAGCGAAGAGAAATGGGGTCTTGGGTGCGTTTATATAGGGAAATAGGGGGTTTTCTTTATTATTTAGGTTTTAGACTCTACATAACAAAATATCCAAAACCACAAACCATACAAAGGGGTTTTCCATTGATTTATACCACATGGAGTGTTTTTTATTATTTTACAAGTCCATGGGATGAACATGACAAAATAATTCCTTTTCTCTTGTAGAGGTAAGTCACAATATTAATGAAAATATTTCAAAGCCATAAAATATATTATTGGTTTTGAAATATTCATAATGTCTTTATGAAATAAATGAAATAAACTTAAGAATAAATTATTTTAAAGGTGAAACATATATTTGGTTGTGGATACCCTTTACAGTATGTATTACATCAGTTTTGGGTCACTATGATGTCATAATAGACAAACTATATTTATATGGATTTAATTTTTACCAAAAAATTAAACTCTCTCAAAAAATTATGAAAAACTCACCATTAGTTAATTTTAGAATTCTGATTCCAAAAAAGGATATTCATTCTATAAAAATAATTTTCTAACTAAGTGATATTTCACTTTAGAAATAATAACTGGCATTTATTGAAAATTATTGGGTTTTTTTGACAATAATAGTTTTCAAACATTTATAAAAATTATATATGAATTCATAAAAATTATATGATCATTTATATTTAATAATTTTTTTAATAATAATATTTTTTTAAAATATTTTTTATTTAAATATTTTTATTTCAACAAATTAATTCCATAATTGAGTTTGATTGTTAACAAAAAATACTATTTGTGTTTCATTGAATTAAAATAAAAATCATAAACAAAGTATCCATAATAGGATTAAAATATATTCATTATTCTATATAAAATAATTTACATATTCATATTCATATGTTCTAGATATATATCCCTTTAATACCCCATAAATGCTCTAATACTATGGTGTAAGATGGTGGGACATTCATGTAGTGATTCAATGAAAATGGTTTTGGTCATGATATCGATGAGCATGAATTTTTCCCGTAAATGATTTCATTAATGATTAAGTTATTTTGTCTCATATTGGGATTGGTCACTAGAAAATCCCATAAATTTGGTTTCCGTCAGAAGCTCCGATAAATGGGATTCATGAGAAAGGATCGTACCGGTTGTGGTCATCACTTCCTTTGTCTATGTCAATTGGATTTGTTAAAACCATATATTTATAATAATCATGTGATCACTGTTCAATGATTATATTATAAATGGTAGAGATAATTAATGGAATTTTAAATTTTATTGGATATAATAAAACCTAGGAAGGGAAGTTTATATCTATAACCATATTAGTTAATTAAATCAAAAAGGGAAATTTTTTATTTTTAGTTTTTTGGGACATTAAAATATTTCCCCCCTATGAAATTTTACCATTGAAATTTTCTTTTCCCACACTGAAACAGAAAAGGGTAACTCTGTTTCATCAACCTCCTCTGATTCCCACGTTGCTTCATTAAACAAGTTATTTCTCTAAAACACTTAAACAAGGTGCAATGTATTATTTCATTAAACGGTTTATCTATGACCTAATATATTCACTAGATACTCTTCATTGGAGAGATCATTATCCAATGATAACATAGATGGATTGGTTATATGTTAGAGGATGGGTATGTACTTATTCAAGAGGGATACATAGAATACATCAAGTACTTGAGATAGGTTCGGTGGGAGTTCTAGTCGACATGCTACTACTCCAATGCGGTCAAGGATTTCAAAAGGGATGATGTACCTTGGACTAAGATTTACCTTCATCCTAAATCTCATCTCTCTATTCCTTGTAGATATTCATAGGAATACCATGTCTCTAACATCAAACAATAGGTATCATCGATGATTGTCAACATAGATCTTTTGTCGAATCTGTGCATCCTTGATGCTCAACTGAATGGTCATAAACTTTTTCCCACCAAATTTCCTAAACCATTTCAGGACTTAGCAGTATGTGTTCCGAAACATAATCCCAACATGTAGGTGTTCTACACCTCATCCCATAAATAGATTCATAAGGATCCATTTGGATTCTCAACTGGAATTTATTTGCTGTAAGATAACTCTACCGAAGGAATATGTTGGTCTCATCCACCTTTAAAGCCAATTGAGAATGATATCAATATGTCATCTAGTGTCTAAATAGTCTACTCGTACTGACCCTCATTTTAAGTATGGATGTCTATAATATAGTTCATCGCAATTTTTAGAGCATGTTTTAGACATTTCTAGAATGTGGAGGTGAGTCTAAGTTCACATTAAGATACAATCGATAGTGGTACTTCATATAGCCATACCACTTATCTGATTTATATCCATGCATTTTTATCCCAGGATAATTCCTCTTTAATTATGATAAAGTGAGGTTTATTTATAATATGATCCACAAAAACCCATATAGAATTATTTACCATTGAATTATTTAGAATTCTGGTGACATAGCCAGTGCTAATATTCTATCTTTCCCTGTTGGTATGCGTAATGGTTTCATCATCCCATGATAATTCTACCTTGCATCCTTCATATTCTAGCATACTAGGTACTTTGACATATATTTTGTGATTTTCTTCATCATATTGTCCCACCAATATCATTCTCGAAGGAATCAATATATTTTTGTGCTTAGTGGGTGGATAGAGAAGGTTGACCTCTGTGCATCATCCAGCAACATCTTCTTTAAGTCAGGTTTTGGTGGTACTCATAGCCTTGAAAAAAACCTCACAACCGTATTTTCATTAACATTTACTTCCAAGGATTTTCATTTTCTAATAGTTTCCACTTACTTTTTAATTCACACATCATCACTTTGATCTTCCTTTAACCTCTCTAGAAAGTAAAATTGATAAATAATTTGTGAAAGTATTTTAGATGTTTGTTTCTTTATGATTCCCATGTCCATACATTATAAATATAAGAAGATTGGATCCCTTTCCATTATCATCTAAGAAATAATTGATTGATCCTTTATACTTATAGTATCCACCATCTTATTTTATTTACCAAGATGGTAGTGGATTGACCAGTCATAGTCCATGATCATCTTTAAAATTCTTTATTTGTGTATATTCATCTCTTTCTTTTTGAATATATACATTTGATTTTTTTATAGGTTTATGTCTCACACTTATCCCCATAAATATAATGCAGCTAGGTTTTCAATGAAAATATCCTAGCTACCAACACTAGATCTGGCGAGGGATAGTTTTTCTCATGTATATTCAATATAATTGAGGTATAGGCTATCACTTTTTCATTTTTAATCAGTACAGAACATAATCATTTATTTGAAGCATCATTGTATACCAAAACGAGTTCCCCATTATTTGCTAGTGTAACCACTAGTGTAGTGATATTCCACTTTTTTATATCTTTAAATATTTCCTCGCATTATCTTGTTTAGAAAAACAACACTCCGTTTCGAGTTATCATGGTAAAAGGGTTTGAAAATAATGAGAAATTTCACACAAATTGGTGATAATACCCACTTAACCTATGAAAACTATAGATATATATCCCAAATGTTTGCATTGGTTATCCTTCAATTGCATCCTTCATTAAAGGGTCTATATATATCACATTTCTTATGAATATATTCCTCAAGAAAAAGAATTCTTTCAAACATAACTCAAATTTTATATACTTGGCATAAATCTTCTCCTTTCATAGGGTCTTAAGAATAGTGCTCAGATTCTCCTGAAGCTCCTCCATTATTTTGGATTATTTTAGAATATCATCTATAAATACTGCCACATATTTTTCAGGGTAATCTCTAAAGACTCTATTCATCATATCCATGAATATTTATTGGGAATTAGGTATCCCAAAAGGCATCACAATGAAATCATAATACTTGTACCTTGTATGAAAAGAATTGTTAGGGATATCATCCCTCTTCACCCTAACATGGTATTACCATGACTGTAGATCCACCTTGGAGAATTATTATGATCCACATAACTGATCAAAAAAATCATAAATCTGAGGTAGATGATACTTTTTATTTATCATGACCTTGTCGAGCTCATGATAATCAATACAAAAGAACATTGACCCATCCTTCTTCTTAACGAAGAGGACTAATGCACCCCTTGGTGGAGAACTTGGTTGTCTCATCCCTTTATCCATTTTCACCTGTAGTTGTTTATTTAGCTACTCATGTTCCATAACAGCCTTTCTATAAAATGTATTTTATATTGTCAATGACCTAGGTATAAGCTCAATTAACATTTCTGTCTCTCATTTTAGAGGAATACCAGGAAATTCATTAAGAAACACATCAACATATTCCCTCACAAAGGACACGTCATCAATGATTATTCATTCCTTAAACTCAATAACATGAGACGGATAATATTTCTCATAAGTAAATAATATCCATTCTTGAGATTTTGGTAATAAATAAGATTCCTCTTCCTCTTTTCCATTGTATAGAATAAAGGGGTCTATTCTCAATATAGAGAGTGACTTACTTATCGCAGAAATTTATATCGGCTCTATACAACAATAGTCAATCCATGCCTATAATTGCATCAAATTCTACCAAAGAATGTATGGAAAGGTTTTTTTGGATTTTCAATCCATAAGTTATGATAGGGGAGGAGTTATATACCTAAGATGGAATAATTTTCTCATTTTATATTTTCACCAACATCTCTACATCCCAGCTTTGTGGTGCTGATTAAAAAGTTATTCTAAACTTTCATGATATAATGGAATGCGTATAACTATGGATTATAACCATAATATTCAATTTTTTATTCTAGTTATAACCATTTAATTTATCCAAAATGGACATAGGGATGATAATTTTTAAACTATTAAACCCATAAATTGGAATCCAATAACACTAAATAGATAACATAAAAATTAAATTTATTTTCTTAACTTATAAATTTCTAGGCTTCAATCAATGTTATTTATGATATATATTATAACACATATTCATATGGGATTTTTTTGATCCCTCAATAATGTTTCTTAATGAGGTTATGAATTTACCAATGAATATCCCCCAAGAGTGTCAAACTAGTTACATAACAGGCCCACTGTCATGTACCAAGTTACCTAGAGTCTGTCCTAGGACTCCTTGTCATAGGTTTTACCTCTAGGCACATATATTCTCAGACCATGTCGACTTGAAGTATATAGATGAAATTTATTTTCACGATAAACCACTTAAATTAAACATTCCAAAAGATTGGGATGTTTTATTATACTTATTCTTATCCCAAAAGCATTCCTTGGAGTTTTTTAATCCTAATCCCAAAAAAATAATATATTTAATTTTTTACCAACTATAACGACCCCACTCTTGGTAACACATTAATTCTTGATTTATTACATAAAATTACACATAATATAAACCAAATTATAAATAAGTCTATTTTATTTTTGAATTAAGTACATAAAATAACATTTTGAACATGGGATAAAACATAATTATTGAAAACTCCCTTAACATGTTTCTAAAATTTCCTTAGCCTTTTAAAACAACATGGGATAACCTGGGAAAAAACATAAGAAAGAGGTGAGATATAATCCAAGTAAGGGAAAAAAATGTCATAACATGAAAAATAGAATACATGTTAGACAACATACATATCAATGGGGGTATAACAAGGTTAGAGATCATAAGCATGAAAAATGAGATATAACATAGAATGTTAATCATAACATGGGAAATGTTGGAACAACTTAAAATAATGAATCATAAAAAATTTTCAAGGATAAACCCAGCAAGATATCATGGTGGAAAAAGTCTCATAATGGAATATGGTGCACGCCCTATCTCAACATGACATATCATGATATTATACATTACTAAATCCATTAGACTACTATCTGGGTGCACCCATCATATTCATTTCATTCTCATTCTTATGTGTGACACATAAATCATACAACATGGATTCATTCATCATAATAATTTATTCCACGATCACTGAGTGTTGAATAAATACATATTAGCCCAAAATAAAAATACTTTTTCTATAAATGTGAATACCCTTGATAGGAAATGGGTGTTGTATTCATTACCCAATTGGTTTGGCATAGAAAATCTTAGAGATATTTCGATAGCATAATGATGTAACTTAAAGTTTATAAAAAATGGGTTGATGAGAGAGAAGGGAGAGCATCATAACATAGACATAAAATGGGTTGTAATAGGGAAATATAGAACCATATAACAATATAAAAAATTGTAAATAGTAGGCATATGGTAATAAAGACACACGAATAAAGAGAGAAATCCCTTACTAATTTTGGCATGGTAACGAGTGTACTTAAATGATCATGGGAGGCTTAATTAGAGTGAATAAGTTCTATAATAATTTATAAATTAAATGGTTAGTAAGGTGATATGTGAGAACATATCCCAAAATATGAAACTTTAATTTAAGATACAAAACATAAAATAGGTTCTTAAACGAAAATGAAAAGAGATAAATCCCTTACTAAATTTCAACATGGAAATGTTTGTACATAAAGGATCATGGAAGGTTTAATGAGAGTGAAACAGTTATATCAGAATTTTAAATTGAATAGATAGTAGTGGGGATATTTAAAAATATATACCAATATAATAAAAAGAAATTTTGGGGACAATACAAAAATAAGGGCTTGATAGAAAGAGGATAGCGTAGGATACCTTATGGAATTTGGACATTATAATGGATTAGGTATGGGTCAAAATGAGAGAGGAAAAATGATCTATCATTAATATAAATTAAATTTGACAATAAGGTAAATTTTATATATTTATTTAAATATAAAAAATTGAAATTAACAAGACTAATTACACAGAATTTTCTGGAATTGAATGGAGGAGAGGAAGGTGTGGATCCCATTCCTGAGTGTGTGACTCAAAATTCTTTGGATTGTCTTCTTGTGAGAATTGGGGGAACCTTTTGAGGAATCTAGAGAGGGTAGGGTAGAGTATGTATATTCTCAAAATATTTTTAGGGAATAAAAAATGTGGTTTGGGTGGGTTCATTTTGGGAAAGAGGGGGATTTCTTTATTATTTTGGTTTTTGACTCTAAATAATAAAGCAATCCAAATACACAAACCAACCCATGGTTTTCCCACATTTTCTTACAAATGGGAGTGCTTTTTTATTAGTTTATATGTCCAAGGGATGAATGTATTAAAATAATACCTTAATTATGTGGATATGAGCCACATTCTTAAAGAAATGGTTTTAAAACATTAAAATATATTATAGGTTTTGGGAGATTAAAAATGTCTTAAAAACTAAATTAAATAACTCAAAATAACATAATTTTAAAGGGAAATAAAATATTTGGACATGGATACCCATTTTAGTATTTATTAAATAACTTTTTTTCATTATGATGTCATAATACCCAATTTATATTTATATGGTATTTAAGTTTTACTCAAAAATTCGATTATCTATGGCTAATATAAAACATTTACTATTAGATAATTTAGATATTCTGATTCCAAAAATAATATTCATTTTAGATAAATAATATTCTAAATATATGAATTTTTAGTTTCAAAATAATAACCTATATTTATGGAAAATCATGTGTTTTTTGACAATAACAGTTTTCGAACAGTTAATAAAATTACATTTGACTTAATTATAATTATATGATAATTTATATGTAATAAAATTTATTTAATAATAATATATTTTTAAAATATTATTTATTTAAAAAATCCATTAATTCATCAATATAAATTCCATTATTTTGTGGGAATGTTAACTAAAAATACTCTTTGTGTTTTATTAAATAGAAATAAAAATCATTTACAAAGTAAAAATAATAGAGTGAAAATATATTCATTATTCTATAAAATATAATGTACATATTCATATTTCTAGGATAATGACACATATTATTTTAATACACTAGTAAACACCATAGGAGTAATGTGTGAAATTATGGGACTTTCATAGGGTGGTTCTGCAATCATGGTTTTGGGCCATGATCTTGATGAGCTTGAACTTCTCAAAAAAATAGTTTCTCTCGAGCCTAAGTTATTAGATCTCATATTTGGATTTTCCAAGGTAAAACCTTATAGTGATATCTCCATAAAAAGATCTAATAAATGGGCTTCATATTGTATTATCCTAATGGTTGAGGTTATCACTTACATTATCTGTGGCAATTATATTTTTTAACACCCTATATTTATACTAATCATGAGATCACTATTCAATGACTATATTATCAATGGTAAAGGAACATAATAAAATTTTAAATCTAATAGGATATTATAAAACCAAAAAAGTGCTTGTTTTTTAAATAAACATATTATTTAATAAAATCAAAATTGATTTTTTTATAATAGTTAGGGTCGTTAAATTTGCCATGTAGGGTTAATCCTAATTGTGTAATATGCTAAGAAATGGATTCCAATAGTTTCCTGAGTTGTTCTGGAAAGAGTTTCATATCAAATAGTTAATCTTATATCTTCCATTCTATGTTGGTATTAATATCATGAGTGAAAATATCATATG
This sequence comes from Viscum album, assembly GCA_963277665.1. Lineage (NCBI taxonomy): Eukaryota > Viridiplantae > Streptophyta > Magnoliopsida > Santalales > Viscaceae > Viscum > Viscum album. Next base: position 1,302,618,184 of record OY728121.1, read on the forward strand.
TTGTGATAATCGATGACTATTATATTAATCTTATGTAGATCATGACGTACCATATTAATGTTTTGTGATACTCCAATATTGTATTATCTTACCAATCTATATTATAAATTTTCTAAAATGATCGATAGTAGTGGAATTTTTTCTACACTGTGACTTTATAAATCATTTGTTATGATTTGGTAATATCATAGTATATGATATAAAAGAAAAAATTATATTTTTTTACATTTCATATTAGAATTTATATAAATGATTTATAAAGTATTTATAACTCATAATTAATGGTATTTTGGGATATTAAATTATTTACTAAGTTGATTATAAATTATTTTATTAAAATTCAGTTAAAAATAATTAATTTACGATTTATTCAATAGTTCATAAAAAATATAATATTAATTGTAAATATTATAATACCTTTATAAAAATTAATTATTTGGTTAATAATTTAGATATAAATGGATTATATGTCAATTATAATTGTAAATTTTGAAGTGTTTATAAATTAAAAAATAACGAAAAATATTAAATTTTTTACACTAACCATTATGTGTCTCTTATAATTATTTAATTTGTATCATTCAAATTATAGGAATTATTTGAAAAATTACTTTAAAAATATAAAAATGTGGTTTTATTATTGATTTTAAATGACTTTTTGGGATCTATCGACTTCTTACTAAGTAATTGAAGACACCATTTTTAACCAGGCTAATATGGATCCCATTACCCTAACCATAGGCCTAGAACATTGGCATATGAAATACATGTCCCAAAGGCCCATATAAGGTACAAAGGGGCCCAATATCATTTTCATAGAGAGTTTAATGAAGGACCAATGGGAATGGAAGCCCGTATCATAGTTCATATGCCCCTGACCCATAGTTCATTTATTTTTTCTAGTACTACATCTATACTGCTCTACACTCACCTCCACCCACACCACCAGAGACCTTCTCTTTCCTCTATATTTCCTCCACCATGATCCATGTGTGTATTCACCACTTAATTCATACACCCAAATTACCCCCTCTATCATCCACACATGCTCATACAAGAGACCATCTCATACTCTAGTTTCATCGTCCGTGAAACCGCACCACTAGAGGTCATCACCTACATCGACCCCTTTATCATCCTAGAGAACCCACACCACCTCAGTCCACTAACAAACCCAATGTGTCACCGTGTTCCGACATACACCATGCCGATGTCATGATAATATGATCCCTCCCATGTGAACTCAAACATGGTGAAGAAATACCCTCCCCTGCAAATAATGGGGAGAGTTGTGGGTAGCAACTGACAATTGAACCCCGGTTGCAAAGGATACATTGGATAACCCTAACCAACCAATCTAGGGATCTCGTTCTTTGATTATTTATTAGATTAAGGATTTAATATTATTAAATAAGTGATTTTTAGAGAATGTAAATTGTTTAGATAATATTATTAAAATTTCAATTTTTTATATTTTGTATCATATATTTAATATAAATTCCATATAATGGATAATGAGGAAGGATTTATATAGGGAAAAATATAAAATTCTTATATTTATTTAATTTTGTTAATTTTCATAATATATGCCTAAATTATAAATTAATTATAATTTCTCCATTTATGAATTATTCATTAATAGTGCATAACATGTTTAGATTTATGAATTTTTTATTTATTCCATCATTCCCTGTTATTTTAAAGATTATAAATATTATTTTATAAATTTTTTTATTCAATAGTTTAAAGTTTTAATGTTTTTAATTGATTATATAAATTATAAAATATGTATCTAAGGATTTACAGGATAAGTATGACAATATATTTTCTATTCATTTATTGTAACTGTATAATTCCCATGATACGTGTAAAGAGTTAAAAATCATTATCTTTAGATGATATTGATTTGGTGTAAGTAATATGAATCCAAAATCATAATTTAAATAATTTATTCATATAAATGTAATTCATGAAATAATATGGTAAGATTATATCTCTAGAAAAATAATATGTTTTAAAGTCATTCATAATTAAAAACTTATTAATGGCCCCGATCATCAAAATGGGTTGGTCACACCGAATTTGGGTGGTCCAAGATTATATTATGGAATAAGAGTATGTAAATTGTGACCATAAAAAGATTATGTGTCTATTCAGGTAATTATATTTGGGTTACACTTAGTCAAGTGACCCGAATAGGCTTATGTTACCAAAAGAATAGAGTTGGGTTAATCCGTATCACAGATTTGATAATGTGTTATCCAATCACGTATCCAATAGTCATATATAACATTATTGGTATAATTACATAACTAAAGACATATTTGATGGGAGCAATTACAAATTACTCAAAACATACTGAAATATAGATCGTGGCCCACTGATATATAATGATAATCGAAGGGTTCACATTTTTTGTGGGAGAACATTTAATAAAATCCTTTATTAATTGAATGTAAATATGATAAAACCATCTATTTAGATTTATGGAATCATCATCATCAAATATAACTTTTAGATCAATATTATAAAATAGGAATCTTAATATAAGCAACTTCTAAGAGAGGTAAAAAGAATAAGAACATTTCATAGGAAATGAAATTTATTTTTGTTAAGAATATTTCGTTCCTAAGTAACATAATATTAATTTATTTCAATATTTGGATCAAATAAATTGTCAATTTGAATCATAGAATTATATAATCAAGGTTTTTTGAAATCATTTTCTGGATATGAAAATAAATTTGTAATTATTAATATATATGTTTCTACAATGAGAATGCATTTAATAAAATTTTACCTTATTTTTTTGAGAGTGTTGAGGAAACATGAAATATTCTATATTATTTCCAGGTACTGGTGTTGTGTGTAAATTTTTTGTTGGTTAATTTTCAGACCAAAAAAAGAATATTTAGTTGTAAATTCATAAAATTTTTATTCTGTTTGTTAGTCAATGTCATTTAAAACATAGAGTTACTAAGAAGAAGTAGTGTTTCTATAGGATGGAATTGTCTAAGATACCTATGGGGATTTATGGACTTCTAGGGATTTTATATATTATGTAGTAGTTTTATAGAAATTAATTATTTTTTAAGGGTATCTTTTACGAAATATATTCTTTAAAAATGTAGTGTGTACACAGAATTTCAAAATCAAGGTAAAAAATGATAAATATTTTAGTCTTCATTCAAGTTATCAAGTAAAGATCATCTACATTAATGATTTGAATATAAATGAATTTTTAAATCACATATAAAAGTAAGGATGTATTTCTTCATCTCATATCTATTAAATTACAAAAGAATTTTTTTATTGACAAATATTTATTATGAATAATATGATATGTTATATATGGTTTGTGATTCAAAAAATTATATAAAATACTTGAGAATAAGATAAAGAAAAACAAGATTTATCTAGGATAAATTTTTTTATCAAGGAAATTTATTAAAAATTGAGAGACACTATTATATATCCATTAGTGTAATGTTTAGAGTAATAATTTATTAATTATAGATAATTATCAAAACCTATAGAATACGATATGAGATATAAATTCCATATTCTATTTAAAATTTTCTTCCCATAGGAAAAAAATACAATTTAAAAAAAATTAGTTTTTGTATATTAGAATGATTTAATTTATATTATATAGTTTTCAAGTGTGTAGTGGTAGTTTTTTTAGACACTTATAAGTTAAAAGATAATAAATTAAAGATTATAATATTCTAACTACAAAGTGAATGCCACATTTATTTGGTCCGGCATTCCCTCTACTTCCCTTACCCTTTTCCTTCCCTCCCTTCATGATGTCGATCTCTTCTTTATGGCGGTGCAGCTTTTTGGTGTCTTTCTCTCTGGGATGATGGTGGGTGATAAAGCCCGTGACCGCTTCTTCCCCTCTATAACCTCGGGTTCCATCGCACCTCTCCAAGTAGGATCTAGATTGATGGCTAATCTGTGGTTTTGGGATTTTTGGTTTGCTGGCTGAGGGTTTTTCAAGTGATCCTATGTCGGCCTCGTCTTGGATTTGGCTTCAGGTTTCAGTCTTGGGGAGCAAGGAGGCATCAAATGCTCCTTTCCCGGTCCTGACCCCAAGACCCTCTAACCCTATCCAAGTTAGATATAGAGTAGAGTTTCCAAAGGTTCTGAGAGGTTGGATTTGGCGGTCGAAGATTCTTATTGCGTGACATATTCTAGATCTGTTTGAGGTTTGTATGTTGATGACTTAGATATATGTCTCTGGTAAGGTTTTGGTTCTAGTTTTGTTATGGAGGTGGGATTTGTTTGTTCACAATGGTATTGTGTCAATTGTTTTTTCGTTTCAATGAGGATGGTCTCCGATCGTGGTTTTTGGTCGATATCGTTGGGTTATGATAGTGATAGGGGTCTATTATGGTTTATATGGTTTGAGTTTCAGATGTTCAGCAATGTCTGGTTATGGAGATTCTATGGAGGTGAATTATTTTTTATTTCAGTGATGAGATTAAGCGGTTTGGCTTGGTTGAAGGTGTTACGGTGATTTGAATCGGTGGAGGGACAAGGTCCAGTGTGATCACACCGACAGTCGTTGAAGCGTTATTTTCAAGGTAGATCACGTCTTGAGATCTGACCCGATGTTGTGTGATGATGGATCAAAATTTGCGATGATAGTGTTCGGAAGATGGTTCATGAAAGAGGCATTCATGAATATGGATTTTCGGTTTTTGAATTTTGAATTTTGAATCAGTTATCTCATGTATGGATCGGTGTAGGTTACCACTCATCCTTAAAGATGATTTCAAAAATCAACTAAAAATGAATTTTCTGGGGTAGTCTTTTAAAATTTTGAAGTATAAAAAATGCGTTATTGACATTGTTACATTTTATTTTCTGAAGTAAAGGTGTTTGAATAGTTTTCTGTGTAAGTAAACATTTAGAACGCGATTCCAATATCTTTTCATTATTCCTAATATAGTTTTTTATAAATTTTTATAACTAAAGAATATTGTTGGATATTTTTATCATATGGTCATGTAGTGATGTGGTTGGGATTATATAAATATGAAATGAGTTTAACAAAAATCCTGAATGTTTTGAAAACGTAAGGATGAAATGGGAGTCTACAATCTATAATACTTATATAAGTTTTTACGTATGTTTTTGTTAATTTTTTTCTGTAATGTCAGATATTTAATGTATCATGTCATAAAAAAGGAAATATATACATTCTAACTATTTCAAATTGGTTATTTATATAGATAAATATTATTAAGTTGAATGATAATAAACACCTAAAAGTTTAAATTTGGTTTTATTCTTAGAGTATGTTCATCATAGATTATTATAGGTTGTGAATAAATATTAAGTTTAATTTGTGTTGTATTCTATTATCATGATAAAAAATAATAAAATGAGGTGAAAAAAGGTTTTGTAAACTAGGTGACCCATGATGTATACCACATGGTTTCTCATAAAATTTATATTGGGTATACTAATGGTGGATGGTTCGTATATTGTGATTTCAATACCTGATGTCGGAATGATATATATTTTTATACCTTCATAAATTGACGCTCTTCTTAGAACATCCTTGTGATTTAGCTAATCAAGTGGTGTTTTGGGTTGGTGGTGATGATTTCATCATTTGGAGATTAACCAAGATGATATTTTTACTTTTATATGATGTGTATTATGTTTTATCCCTCAATTATGATATTTTGAGGAAGTGTATGTCCATACCATCATAATATATATGATGTTATTATCTACTATGTGAGGGGCATGTGATTTTCACATCCAAATGATGAATTACTTGTGATACAATTATCAAATTGATAAGTATATATTCAAATTATAGAGAATGTAAAAGTGTACATACCTGATTTTCATACACTTTGTGACATGTTTAATGGATGCCTTAGAAAAAGGGATCATATAAGTATGAATGATGAAATATGATGAAGAAAGTATATACATTTATTGAGATAAATATTTTATATTTTGATCAATGGAGATCGCTTTGTAGCTATAGTATCACTTATTCTTTTTTATAGGTGTCTCTTTTAATATATATGAAATTTGGAATTGATATTTATCTTCAATGCAATAATGGAACTTGGTGGATTTAATTTTCTTTACTACGTATGGACTATGCTAGACTCAAAAAACTATTCTAAAATTATTTTATAGTTTATCCAAAAATAATTTTATATGGGTATATTCACAAGGTATTTCATTTGACCTGATACACAATGATGTTGATAACAAATATAATTTTTTTAAATACATCCAACATTAATTTTAGATAAAAATTTATAATTTATTTTATATGATACAATATAAGATAAAATAACAACATGTTTATAAGTATTTTCTGAATGTGGCAGATTGAAGGAGATATGACCTAAAATTAATAAGTAAATTATATATTTATCCCTATCATATTGTATGATAATAAATTTAATCTATGAAATGGTTGTCTTGAATCTTTTATTAGCCAATCACAATGAAAGAGTGTGTTGAATCGTATGGGTGGATTTTCATTTTAATCCAATGGTATAGTTTTCTCAATCATATTATAATACATTAGGTTATTGAATGATAAATAATATCATTCAATACTCATGTACTTTGGTTATCATAAAATCATCCATTTCATATGATCAAAAACAGGGGAGGAATATCTCTACCAAGGGGTTAAAAATTTCTAACTGGAAGTCATTAACTCATATGTTATGAATTCATGAGTTAATTATTGCCAATTGAATGAGTGTTACATAAAGAAAAAAACACCATAAAGATTATTTGAGTATTTATTGTCTCTTTTTTATAATGACATACTATAATATATTTGAAAGAGAATAGTCATGATCAAGCATCGAGTGATTCAGTACTACCCATGGATACACCATAAATATGTGATTCTAATGTCTATCTCTTAGTGATCCCCATCAAACCACTTTTATGAAGATTTTAGAATAATATATATAGATAATGCTACACAACATGTTGTTTATATTATTATGAATGGAATCAGTTTTATCACATCTCTATTTTGGGTTTATGGGTTTTTAATTCAATCCTGCTACTTAGTTTAAGGGTTAAACTATACCATGACACTCATCATAGACATTATTTATGTGTCAACATTCTATAACCATATTCATAAATAAATTAATATTTAATTTCATATGTTACCATTATTAATCTTACTATACTCAACCTTGAGGAAAATGAAGTTTTTGGTATAACATCATTCATATAGGTTATTGAACCATCCTAAATAAGAATATGCTATACAAATGAATGTGTATGAGTATAGAGTTAAATAATAGTAAAACATTTTTGAATAAAGAATAATAATGGTAATATAACATCACTTGTTAATATAATGATATTTTGAAATATTTTGGTGTTTTGATAATATAAAAAACATGATAAGAATTAGATACTTTGATAGAATCACTCAATGTCATTATGGGTTCCTTGGGAATGAAGGATCATGCATCCTTATTATGATCCTAGACAACCAGAAATATAATAATTCTTTAATATTGTATAAATATATATACATTGAAGATATCACTAATATACATCAGTGGTTTGGATGGAGTTTTTGGGAACTCATTTTAGATGTAAAAATAAGGGCCATTTATTTGGAAACTTGATTTATGTGAAGGGAAAAGATTGAATAACATGATATTTAAATGATTTAGGTAAGTAAAGATTTGTGAGACATTCATGGTTAACTCAGACACCTAAAAGAGTACTTCTATTAGTCTTAAATATCAATTTAATAAAAAAATTGATCCTTGTTAATTATCCTTTTTTAACATTGCTTATTTTCTTACAGACGTAATTATTTTTTTACTATAAATATAATATGGTAGGTCTTACATTTTTTATTGTGATGACTATAAATTTGGGCTACTTATAACAAAACTCAATTTATAGATTTGTCATATTTTTATTTTAAATAACAAATTAATATATAGAGAATAAATTTTCATAGAATATTTTCTTTCAAAAAATTAAATTTTCTTAATTTTATTTCAAATGAATTACTTATTAAATGAATATGAATATATATTTTTATATGTAGAAACATATATTTATTTATATTCATCCTAAAAAATTTATAAATTTTATTTCATAAGATAAAAAAACAGAACACTTAGAAAAAATATTGAAAATTACTCTTTTAACAATAATTGATTTTAATCACATCCGAGTAAAATAAATTTTTTATTTTATAACCATTGATTTTTTATAAATTATTTTGGTATTATATTTTTTATTTAAATTTTATAAACACATAAATCCATTCATTAATATAATAATAAAAAAATGTAATGAATAAATGTTTATATATTTATAACATATTTTAATTAATTATTATATTTTCATCATTATAGAATTATTTATTATTCATGAAATATGTTATTTTTAATCATTTTATAGTTTTTATTATTTAAAAAAATTAATATAACTATTTTATTAAAGTATATTCAATGAGAAAATATCCCATAACCATATTTTAATTAATAATATTACCGAAAACCATATATGTGAAAGTCATATTACATTCCTCTATATCTCTTTGAATACTTCACTAAAATAATCCATCATATTCTCTTATTTTAGGGTATTTATTATATTTGTGACTAGTTTTATTTTTATATAGTTTTCATTAGTGATAATATCTTCATGGAATATTTTGATGATGGCAATTTCAACCTTGTGGAATTTTTATTTGTAACCTGTTTCATCCCATTAACAATTTTATTTTGATTAGTTTAGTTATCTTATAATGTATTTAATTTAGTTTTTGAAATTTTTACTATAGTAAAATAAGCCATTAATCATTTTCGTTTTGTGTTTCATGTGTTTAATTTATCAAGAACCCTAGATGTATTTAAAGAGGAATACATACTAAAATTCTAGTTTATTACATGTGTGACATATTTTTATCTATAAAATATTAGGGAGAGGGATAACATGTGATTGGAGATGTGCATTATGTTAAAAGTCCTAATGTTACATTTATAAATTTATTTTTCAGTATAGATATATTAATAACCTACAATAAAAAAATATTTTTAAAAAATTGATAATTTCAATCCACGATGTAAAAAAATAATCATTTTATATGTTTTGATGTTATTTATTTAATAACAGTCATTAAAGAACTTTTTTCTACATTATTTTTTTATCAATTAACATGAAAAATTTTGGAATTATTTTTTTAAGCTAGGTATTAAATAATTATTGTGAAAAGTATTTTCAACATCATTTATTAAATAACTGACATAAACAATTTTATAATAAAATTAGTTTTTTCAGTAATTTATATTGAAAAATAAACTGTCAATAATTTGAATAATATCACATATCATATTTTTATATTGTTAATTTATACACATGAAAAAATAAATTGAAAATAATTTTACAAGAAATTTATAATTGAGAAATTTATTTTCCTCATTTGTGATCATTTTATAAATTATATTTATTTTTAAAAAATAATTATGATTATAAAAATTTATTTTTGATCATTTCAATAACATTGATCATTAATTTAACCAGAGATTCAAATTTGCATGTAAAAAATTCTTCGATGATCATTTTATAAATTATCTATGACATTTGACAATTTTTCCTTGATTATGATCACTTAATAAACATTTTGAAGCTAAAAATAGTTATAATTATAAAAATTAACATTCAATATTTTTTTATAACATTGAAGTTCTTATTTATGTAAATTTCAATAGCATTTGTCATAAAATAAACAATGCCAATTCTTATAAAATTTCACAATGTACAAATTTCATTTTTTATATTTTAAATTTTTTATGAAAATTGAACATTTATAAAAACTAATTGTAAAAGTAATATTGTGATTATTAAAACTAATGGGTTTTATGTGATATATCTATGAATAAATAAAATGAAAAAATATATGAAACCCATTTACATGCTTTATTAAGATAGGATTCAATGAAATGAAATGGAAACTATAAATCAAATAATTCCTCACTCTTATAGAGGCATCCATCACAATTGTGAGTTTGATTGACATCCATCAATAGAATCCATGGGTGACATCATAGTTTCCTATATATTAGATCTGAGTCCTTTCATGGGTGACCTAGTCTGTGAATATTTCCTGGTCAACAAATTATATTCATACTATTAGGATTAACCTTATGGTGGGGAGCCATAAGCATTGATATGGGCATGAAAATTCTATGTCAATTTCATCTGGGAAAATTCAGGTTCCACATTGTGACTAGACATCCTCAATTAGACTATCCATCTATGTGAAATAAAGGTACCAAATGTTTCACTTTTTTCAAACAAAAGAGTTCATAATTTATAATGATTTATATAAACATTCATACTAAATAGGGGAATCCTCGTATGGTTGAAATATATTATCTTATGAATCATGATGAAAAAAGAAGACATTTTTGCTCTAATAACTTATACATTTTATTCATTGTTATTAGGGAAATCATGTCTATGAATTTCATATAGTGGTTGTATATTTGAGAACTAAATTTCTTGAATCACATTCCTATTATCCTTGTATTTTTTCTGCAACCTAGTACCTTTTTGGGTAAGTGGCTAATACACTTACTGTTGGAATATTGTTTATTCGTGAATACATGATACCATCTTTGAACAAATAGTGAAACCATGCCAATTATTCATCTTGGGGGATTTAAACATTGAAATTTATTATTTCATGTATTTTTCACTTGGATAAGAAGATATTTCATAGTTTTTTAGTTCTCCATGGATGTTTTATTTAACATTATATGAACATCATAACTTCATCTCTATTTTTTTGAGTAATTAGTGATGTTGTTATTTTGAATGTATATTTATAGTCTAGAATCATGATTTATTAATGTATTTGGAATGTTGTTTTGTTGACTCCTAGTTAATCAGCGTAAGTATATTCCTTGCTAGGGGAAACAATTTGGGATCCAAAACCGTATTGGTAGGTTTTCATTTGGGAATAATTTCTTTTCATATTGAATGTAGTTCATGTTATTTAGATTTATCTTTATGTCATATGAAGAATTAATTCCTAGTTCTATATAGTATGAGCAAATGTTTCTTTTGTATATGGTGTTCCCTTGGGATTACATTCACCATTATATCATGGGATGGGTAGACTCATATCATAATTGTTTTCGTGTAGCTTTGGTACATTTGGTACTCATCAGCTGGTTGTTTAATATATTGTTTCTTTTTTAGTGGGAACTATATTTTTGAGTATAGAAATCCTTATTGTAGGAATAATGTAACACCTTTGGTTTCAGGTACTTCACAATTTTATTGTATATTTTTTCTATTATAAAATTTTTGGGTTATACTAGGGGAGTTTCTTGAATATTTTTGGAGTGTTTTGGAAGTTTATTAAGAAAGTTAATGGTATGAGATAAATTAGAAGAAATAATGAACTATCTCTGTGAATACATACAATAAATTTTGTGAGTCACTGGGCTTGTGCATGTTTATCATAATGTTTTGACAAACTGTGTGGGTTCCCATGAGAAACCATGCTAGTGGAGATGTTGAGAAAATCATGGTTGGTGCATGATCCATCAAACACATTGATCCAACCATGTGAGGGTATATCTAGGAGATAGTAGTTACACCCATTTAGGGAATATATTTTCATACAATGTATCCTACCATGAAACTATCCGGGCCAAGCCTAGTATCATGAAAATAATTGGAGAGTAGTTCATCAAATTGTGTGCTAGAACCATATGTTGTGCTGTTAAAAATCCTAAAATGACTCTTTAATTCAAATAATGGCCCTAAAACACCCATTATTTTATCATTTTATATTAGGGTATCAAACAATTATTTTCTTATTGGATCCCTTATTAGTTCCATCTGATTCAAAGAAACTTTTGGTGAATTAATGTGTGTTGGATATACCAAATAAATGGTAATTGATTATTCCATATATTTATATTTAGATCCACTCATCTTTTCTCACCAATTTAATCAGATCAATCACTGCATGAATACATATATGCTCTATTTTGTGGATCTTGATGTGATCATGTTTGATCTGTTGAAAGGAACATGAATCAAGGCTAGATCTGGTATTTTTGAGCATTATTGTATGATTTCATTAACAATAATGAGGTTGGGGAATTCACCTTCATTCTAAAAATTCTTGAACTCAAATTCATGGTTTTTAAATTACATTATATATTATTAGTTTTGAAAAATATATTTATTTTACAGCATTAATCTTTAGTTTTTTAATGAATCAATTAAGCTATTTTTTAAATGAATGAAATAAAATTGGTTTCAAAAGATATTTTTATGAGGAATAATTGATATGTAATGTGGAATATGTGGTTGTGGTTCATTATTTTTCGTTATGGATAGATAATTATAAATATGTTTCTTTGTCAATGTTGGAAAATTATTGACATTAAGTACCATTATCATAGGGGGTCAATAAGCAATAGCTTGGTGATAGAATGACTCACTATTCATGATCATACGAAGGTCTGTCATTGCATAGATATATGTGTGTTTGTATATGTATTGTATTTGAATGTAATTATTATGCTACGTGTTATGAAATATAGATAAATAATTATTTAATTTTTTTTCATAAGATGCCCTGGTTTTTTGTTTTAATATAATTTGTTCAACAATTTCTCTTTTTAATATAAAATTATGATAAATTGTTCTTATCATAATCATGTGTTTTTGGAAGCCTTATGAAATTCCAATTAAGTTTTTAAAAACCCCCTTCATAGGAACATTAGGCATCTCTAGATATATTGAATCTAGATACTGATAAAGGAAAGGTTTCACCTATCTGTTGTGGCGCACTGTGATCCTTCCCAACATAGTTGGTGCTTGGTGTTTTTAGATCTCTCTTAAGTATTTAGTATGATGTCACATCAGTGTTACAACATTTTAAGTGCTATGGGTTGGTTGGTATCATTTTTTATTACTTTTAAATAAAAATCTGACATTTCTATTTATTTTTTCCCTTGAGTAGTATTTGTTTTACTAAGACTTCTTATGTATGGTCAGTTTTTTATATTTTTTTTCATTTGGTTCAGTAGATTCTAAAATGAAAAATGTCCCTAAAAATTATATTATGTCCATATCATTTATCTTTGGCCTTTGTTATCTTGGAGATGTCACCTAAGGTTAATATAACTCTTCCTCTTCCCAATCTAATGAGTTGTGAAGGGATGTTACATAATTATCCCGTATTCACTATCATAATGTCTTTGTTTCAGGATTCCATGGTCGCATCACTAGTGGATTGTTATGAAATTTATTTATAAAATAGTTCTATAATTATTGATGTTTAATGTTACATATATAATTTATTTTTATATGATAAATTTTTTCATAGTATCATATATTATTTAAAAATAATAAATATTTAGAGTATAATCATTGTGCACTTAGTGAATTCAAGCAGGTATTTTGACCATAATGGACTTATTTCATTTCATTTAGTATTGTAGAAATATATTCACTATATAATACGAAAAAATATTTAATATAAATATTTATATCATTTTTTACCATTATAAGTGGATTTCAACAAACCGTGAAAGTGGTAATGTAAAATGAAACATATGGAGTTAGTGAACAAGCCATAATGTAGAAAATGTTTTTATTTTTCTAAAATAAAACATGTGAAGAAGTATGATAATGAATATTCTATAAATAAAATAAAAATTAAGTGTACTAAAAATATTTATGTAATCATAATATCATTTAATAAATAGATACGAAAAGTTATAATATGACAGAATTGAAAGATAATTTTCTTTGGAATATAACCTCATTGGATATATGCTCTTATAATTCCCCTTGGTACACCATTAATTGGTATTTTTAGGAGACACAAGATTATAAGGACATGTTAGTAGAAGTTTGGAGATATTTATCTATAGATTTGGTAAGTTAAGAAGCTAAAATTTGTGTGGAAAATGGGATGTGAGGTGTGGTATTCATTAGTGGATTCGAGGGGTGATTTTTTAATATTAAATTCATTTGATGATTTTTTATCTCAAGTATAAAAATCATGTTAATTATTGTGAATATATAGAGTAATTAATTCATCTGAGTTTTAATCATTGGTTTCTTATATCACCCACGACTCATTAATTCATATATATAACTTATAATGGAAAATACTGTATTTTGATGTATTTCACTATTCACTAATAATTCAATTATTTTACAAAAAGAACAAAAATTCACCATCAAAATTATTCAATGTGTAGAATTTAATAAATAATACTATTTTAGCAGAACAAATTTATAAATATGAGATGTTTTATTTTTAAATAAATTCCTTATTTATTTGAAAAATACCAATTTCAATATTATGACCAGTTTTCTTATCATTTGAAAAATATCTTATGGTTTCATAAAATTTTCTTATCTTTATAATACAAAATAATTCTATTTTATAAATATATTTGATGAGAATAAATTTTATTTTAAATATTTAGATTCACCACAAAAAAATAAATAAAATATATATGTTTAAAATGCATTTTATCATTGTCGAAACATTTTTTCATTTGAACCCTGATATAAATTTTTAATATTGTAATTTTAACAGTAGGATAAATATTATTTTTTAATTACATAGGTCGGGATTCTATTCTAAGAGTCAGGATACAATTTCTAGTGGTCATATTACTATTCCAGTGGTCAGATAAGTATTCCAATGTCCAGATTTATAAGGGTTATTGGGTTCACCATATTCTAAAAATACCTATTATTTCATTCATTCACCATTTACTTCTATTTTATCTCTTGTTTATATATATATATATATTAATTTTCAAAATTAATATTTCATTATGAATATTCTATTTCATTTCAATATAGTTTTTCTTGGGGTGAGAGCCTTATTGGGGATAATGCATTTCCAAATGTTTAGATTATAGTTACCTTAATTTAATTTTTTTCCCCTTTTAGTAATTTCAATCATTATGTATATATTTATTATTTAAATGTAATTTTAAAAATAATTATTTGTGTTTTTTGATTATATCATGAGGGCTATGTGCTTTATATAACACTACATCACTATATATAACACTATTATAGAAGGATAATTCCATTGATAAAATTATAGGTTATTATATTCTTCCCCAATTAGGAAATATTGTCCATGAAATTTCATTTTACCCATTAATATGAAAAAATATAAGGATACTTCTATTTCATTCCTTCGTCCAATTCACACGTCAACACCCCATACTTGTGGCTCCACCATAGTTCTTCGACTAGGTGAGTAGTATTTTTGTGTTGAATGTTGTCTCTACGATCCAGGATTTCAACTTGAAACTCCTCATAAGAGAGATCATTATCCAACTATATAACCTATAAATTCTATACAAGTGATGGACCAAATATGTAATTCCTCAAAATGGATATGCGGAACAAATTATGTACATGTGACATGGTTGGTGGGATTTCTATTTGATTGGTGATACCTCTGATGTGATCAAGAATCCCAAAGGGGTGATGTGTCTTGTATGATTTACCTTATTCCCTATACTCTTAACACTATTTCATATAGATTTGTTGAGGAACACTTTATCTCAAAACTGAAAATATTGGTCTATCCAAAATTCATCTTCATATCTATTTTGTCGAAATTTATTTTAATGGTTTGTTTATGAATGGTATTGAACTTTTCTACCTTTTCTTAAACATTTTTAGGTCTCGATAGCTTTTTTTCACCAACTTCATCCCAAAAAATCAGTGTTATACATCTCTTCATAGAGAGGTAATCACATGGAGGCATTTGGATGCATGAGTGAATAAAAATTTTATATAACTACTCAACATATGGATGATATTGATCATATATTATTTTAATGTCCTTTGAGCATACTGACAACATGGCCTCTTGTTTTTGATATCACAATTATATTTTCTACCAGTTCTATGGTGACGATCTTTATTGAAGTTCAAATCAGCATCTCAATAATATTATAGACCTTTCTAGTACTTGGACTTAATCATTTCATCTCAATCAAACACAGTCTATACTGGGGATCCATACATCATCCCCACATCCTAGATTCATATCCATATGAATTAATCATGTGGGAGGTCCTCTCAAATTGAAATTAAGTGATATTTTTTTGAGTGATAATCCACTAAAACACATATAGAATAATTCTACCTAGATTTATTCCAAAGACTAATGAACAATTCAACAATGATGTTCCCGCATTTCCATGTAGCAATGGGATATTGATGTATCATCCCCATTAAAGTTTTTCATTCTACCTTTACTTTCAGACATACCTGTCACCTTGATGTATATTTAAAGATCTCCTTATTCATATCATTCCCCAAATAGTTCCCTCATATATCTTGATATATCATCATACTCCCTGGGTGAATGTAGAAGGTCGAGCTATGTGAATCATTCAAAAACTCATTAATTATCTAAGAATTTTAGTTTTCACATATTATTAACCCATTTTACAACTCCCCATTTATCAATTTTAAATTCTATGTATTTACCTTTTCATATAGATTCCACCTTATTTCGGAAATCAACAGCTTCCCATCGAGAATCATTTATTATCCTTAGAATGGATTCTTGAGAAATCATTTAAGAATTGTGTGATATTGTTCATTGCTTTTGGTTTTCTATTTAAATATTTTTTTATCATTAAAATATTGGATCCTTATTAATTTACATGATTTATAAGGTTACAACATCCTTTCTACATAAATAATCTTCCATATTATTCTCCTTCCCATGACAATAATAGATTGATAAGTTGTTGATCATAATCAAATCTAACCATATTCATTGGTATGTATTAGTCTCATTTAGTATGAATATATATTTAAGGCTATTATGATGAAAATATATTTAACACTTAACCTCATAGAGGTAATGTCACCAAATTTTCAATGTGAAGATCACTTCATCCAAATCCAAATCATGTGTTGGATAATTCATCTAATGAAATTTCATTTATCTTGAGACATATTCTATCCTTTTATAATTTTCAAAGGTACATATCCTAATCACTTGTAGAAATGTTCTTTAGCACAAAAGTTCCCCATATATGGGTAGTGTCAATATTTTTGTAGCTATTAGGATCTTTTTGATACCATAGTTCTCTCTTCGCACACATTTTTCCAAACTAACATCACTCCATTTTGATTTATCTTGGTCATTAGGTTTGAGAAACATGAGAATATTCTCTTAAATTCAAAATAACATCTAGATAGTCCTTGAAAAATATATATCTCCATCATATATGTTGATATAGTCCAATCCATAATTTCATTTTTTTATAAGGATCCAAATACAATCCATTCCTGGTGATAAAATGTCCAAATAGTTATACTTCTTAAATCCAAAAATAAAATTTAATATACTTTCAATACATATTATCCTTTCATAAAATCTTTATCATATTTTTTGAATTCTAATAATATTTCTATTTACATTTAGAATGTATCATAATATTTTTTATTAATAATTATATATATATATTTCAATGTTTCCTATAATGACCCTATTCAATAATTAAATAAATATTTTTGGATCAGTAGTGAGTCTTTAGGGAATAACATTGAAATTATAGTGTATGTACCTTATTACAAAGTTAGTCGTGGAAATATTTTCCTTATTCACTTTTAAGTATTGATATATCAAATGAATGTCCACCTTAATGAAGTGCCAATCCCCACATAGTTTATCGAATAATTCATAAACCAATGGAAAGGGATACAGGTTATTTTTCATGATTGTTTTGAATCAAATCGTAGGTTCATTAGAAATTCATTATTATTTACATAGAGGATGGGTGCAAACAATGGTCAAGCTACAAATCATATAAAAACCATGTACAAATTCTATTATAATATCTTCTTTAGTTTTTCCAACACAATTTTGGATATTTCATAAGGATTCTTCGATATTGGTAGAGAACCACGTATAATTTCAATTCAGAACTGTACCTCACAGTCAGGAGGAAGGCTAAGAAACACTTTCGAGAATACCTAATCATAACTCCTTACAATGGGAATGACATCAAGAATGATTATCTCGTTTTACTCACTCATATGAGCTAGATATTCATGGAAATATAGAAATAATATTAATTATTAGTAAAAATATTTTAAAATAGGTTCATTCTAATTCTTACACCTATATAAAATTAGGGGGTGGCTAGTGATGTGAAGACTGATCTCCCATTCTGGATATTTGTTGTCATATTTATATAAGGATGGTCAATCCATGCCCATTATAGGATAAAATTACACTAAAGAAGGTATGAAAAGGGTTTTGGGAGGTTTAGCCCATAAACATTGGATAGAGAAGAGTTATATACTTGGTACGCAATAATTAACCCATTTTCATTCTCATTGGTAACTCAAAATCCAATTTTTGAGGTACATATTGAATTGTTTTACTAAACATGTAAGATATCTAATAATATGTAAAACTAAATTTATTTTGTAAATTTTATTCGCATGGATGGATAATTATTGTATCTTTGAATATTTTATTTTCTTTCTTTTCATTCATGATATCCAAATTCAACTTAGGGATGAGAATACTAAAACTAATAATTATTTAAACCAGGAAACTATGAACTTTTAAGGAAATAATTATAAATAAAATATATATAATAACATACAGGTCTTGCGGTTTCAATATATGTTACTAAGGGAAATTATCCTATTAGGTTATCTATCATAATAATCTATTCAAGTCTATCATAATGGTTTGTAAAGAGTTAATAATTTTCCATTGCATATCCCTTATGAGTGTCCAGGAAGGAGTGTATCAAGGAATCATTATCTTGCTCTAGGTATAGGTCGATTTAATAACCAATTATCCCCTTAAAGGCTAATAACCCTATGTACATTTTTCCAATACCCACATCCATTGGTTGTGTCTATATAGGGATTTCATTTCATGAAAACTACACACTTTATACTCTACCAAAAATAAACTATTTTTTTACAAATATATACTTTTCCATTGGGTTTTTTTTCAAAAATATTCAATTTCTAACCTAAAAAGTAACTTTGAAATTGCTTGGATACTAACTCTATAATCCCATGCCTCTTACATATATTATTACATTATTTTTAGCAAAAAATATCGAATAATAACAACCCAATGATATATTGGTCTATTAAATTTGGGATACTAGGTCTGTATGACAACCACATAAACAAAAAATAAAAAATAATTACTATGTTATATATAATGTTCTCCTAGATCTTATTGAGATTGTAAAACTATATAGGATAACATCGGGAATATATAAATAATCTGTGTGTGCTATAAAGACTATTTAAGGAATAACCATGATAACGAAGCACAATATAATGAATATGGAATCATAAGATCCTGGAATCAACGTAATTTGGAAACAACATATAATATTTCTTATGAATAAGACAATACTCAAAACAAGATAACATAAAATGGTGGACAGAGTCCCATCATGGATTAGGTTTATTCTGTAATATCAAACATGTCATATATCAAGATATAAATATTTCATAATTAATAGGAGTGACATATTGGTGAACCCATCATAATATATAAAATATACAAGAATATGTGTTCTATATGAGGAAATTATCCATAAAGAAATAAACAAAAAACCATAAAAAATAAAATGATTTTAAGAGTCTTATCTTAGAGTATAAAAAATATAATTTAATAAATATTACCATTAAATAAGTGTAACACCCTAACCATAGAAGCACAGATCCGGTGCATTATTTTAATACATTGACATTATTACAAGGAATCAAGCACTGAAGGACCGATCGATTTAGCAGTCTTGGAAAATTGATTACATACATGAATGCTACTTTAAACATTATAACATAAAAAATAGCTTAAAAATCCTTTAATAATGCCAATATTCCAATAGTTCAACCCTATATATAAATCATTACAAACTTCTTGGAATCTTGTGAAAATAAAACATAAGAAAGGGGTGAGCTCAGAAGCTCAGTAAGGGTAAATAACTTAGCGGAAGCTATAAACTTTTAAGGAAAGATGTCTAATAAAAACAACAGTTTTTTAAACATAAACATGAAAAAAATATGGGGAAAATAAACTAAACATTACTATATGACCATGCACATGGATATTTTACTATTATAATAATCACATGTAATAACAAATTTCATAATAATGGAATGCCTAACGCCAGACATCGTTACCACATAGTTAAGGCCTCATGCAAAGACTACAAATAAAATTGTTGTCAAGGCCTTATGCCAAGACACTAATTTGTCTCAGGAGACCTAACAATGAACTGAGAGGCTATAGTAGGCCCCACCCATCACTTACTAACTCCACTGCATTCCTTATATTAAAACATTGAATCATATCATAAACATTCAGATTAAAACTAGCATATTAAATGTTAATACTTCTACCATAAACCATGAAGGGTATAAAAATAGAACATATATAGTCGAACATGTCATAACTCATTCAATACAATATGGTAGATTGTATTATAATAAATCAACCTTAATCATGAATAATATATAGTAAAGGATGTTGACATAGTTTAAAATGATTAGTAAAACTTTTTTAGAGAAATATACCTTTTTGTGAAATCATTTAAAAGTCACACATTTATAATGGAAGTAATTTAAAAGTTATTTTTGAATTAATGTGTCCCATAAAACTTTGAATCTTTTGAAAGGAATTAAAATTTTAAAACAACCATGTCCATATAAATAAATCCTTAAACCCATTTTGAAAACATGGACATTAATGAGAAAGGTTTAGAAGAATAATTATTTAAAACATTTAAAATGATGTTTTAGTTAAAGGGTATATTAAAATAATAATTTTGAAATGTATTTTATGAAAAATGGACATGGATAATAAATATTTCCTAGAAATTAGTTACATATAAATAATGTCATATAATAATGAGATTGAGGAATTAACCCTTACCTTGCACTTTACATTGGTCGGGGGTACGTTAAACCTCCTGTATAATGACCATATTATGTTATTAAATTATACCAGAACCATATTCATATTTATTATATCACACATGATTCATTTATTACTTTATAATACCCATTTAATAATGAATTCCATGTTAAATTAACATTTTGGGTAATAATCGATTTATTTATCATATATATTTTAACTTGTTATTTTGGATCGTATCATTTAGATCAAAATTTAAATAATTACAGAATATAATACCTGATTTGTAAATCATATATATTAGGAATATAAATATGTATAATAGATAGATATATGAAATGGAAAACTCCATTTATGGTGATGGTAGGGCGTACGTACGCATAAACGTTGTTTCTGTTTTCATATCGTATTGAACGGATGTAAGTGAATAAGATATATGTATGTCAATATATATATATATATATAATATAATTATTATGTCAAATATTACATACTAATTAAAAATATATATTTTTATAATCATCATTGATTATTGAATGTGGAAATGAATCTCATCACATCATGGAGACGGAAAGTGGTACATACACACGAGCGACGATATCATTTCCTTAATAATTAAAAGGTGTCGAATTGGATGGTATATTCATTTTTATAGAGAAATTATCATGTTATTTTAATTATTTATTTACATATTATTCATCATTATATCCATCCAAATTATAGATTATTGAATAAAGAATTACACCACGACGTGGAGACGGTAAGTCAAACGTATGTAGACTTGGTGACATTATCGTTCATAGGATGGGTAGAATAATGAATATGGTTGTACCATATTTATAATAACATATAAGTACATGAGGTACTGGGGTTTTTATTTTATTATGGAAATAACAAATAAAGAGAATGTGTAAGAAGGAAAGAACTTTGAGAAAGGCGATAAAATAATTTCCTCTTTTTGGGTGTTTCCTTTTGATTTGAACAAAATAGATCCTAAAGTTAGATTTATGCTCAAAAGAAGGCCTCTAAAATTGAGTGAGGGAAATTGGGTAGAGATATGGCCAGGATTTAGCCGAGCCAAATGGATTTGGATGTGTCATTTTGTGAGAAGGGGGTGTACCCTTTTTTAAGAGAGGTGAGGGTCACTTTAAGAAATGTTTGAAATATTATTTTATAATAAAATTATTTTCTGTTTATAATGGCTCCAAATTAATTTATTTAGTAGTTAAGGTGGATATGCGTCTAAATACTCTCAACCAGTTGGTGTTAGACAAGTTTAGGTCACCATATTATCCCTATCAATTTTATTTAACTCTTAGTGAAATAGTTTAACTTTTACCATGTCCTCTTGTATTATTATAATAAATGGTCAATAAAGTTACAATAAAAACCCAAGAGAATCACATGTAGTTACTTAATGAATTATTTATAATTATATTAGTCCTTTTGTCTAACTGTAGATTTTTAGTAATATTATATCATTAAATAATATAGAATTATTTTTAAAAACTCATTTATGTCAATTTTGACATTATTTAGTATTTGGTTTTTCTAAAAGTCATAACCACATTATTACTTCAAAAAAAATTGATTCAACCTTAACATGTCATAATTATCTAGAAAATTAGTTTTTGTCATCAAGAGCCTTAATTTAAATTTATTTTTATAGTTATAATATCAATTCTTTTAATATTTCATTTATAAATTAATTACTGCATCATCATAGTGCCATAAATAAATATAATTATATAATCTCTAAAAATTATAAATAAAATAACATTATGTAGGAAATTATTTTATCTTTTTAATTAACACTTATATTAGAATTTATATTATGTATAATCCTATATTAAAAATGATTTAGTTATTAAGAATTGAATTTAACACTTTGAACTCTTCTTTAATTAAAATAATAATAAATGTCCTAATCTAATCCAAGTTTACCAAAAGGGTAATATTTTATTCTAAGGGTTTATTTTGGACAAAATAAACTTATCCAATTGAATTAGGATATGTGTTAGGGTAATTATAAGATCATTTTGACCTTTAATTACCGTATTTACTTTTAACCGTGGTAAATAAAAGTCAACCGTTACTATTCCCCAAAAACTATTTTCATCTTATTGAATCAAATTTTACTTAATTATGTCAACCACATCACTTGGATTTCTGAAATTCAATTCAAAGAACAAGTAAAATTACGATTTATGAAAACTAGGAAATATGCATAGAAGGTTGGTAAAAGACGTTAAAAAGTTCTATATAATATTATACTTCTAATTTTTTTATAAAATGACAAAAATTAATTAAATTTAACTTATATAGGTATTATATATATATTTTTAATTAAAATAAATTTAAATAAAATAAATAATTATTTTAAAAACTGTTTTAAACAATAACACAGTGTTTTTCACTATTCATCAAACATTGAAAGTTTTTTGAAAAATAAACAAATTCTCCCTAAGATAATTTTTATCTTCCAAATTTTAAAATGAATTCTATTTTATCAAATTCAAAACAAAGAAGTTACATTAATTAATTTAAAATTATTTCCTATGGTCAAATCGAAAAAGTGGATTTTTAAAAAGTAAAAATTATCAAAATATTGACATGCGTTTATGTCAAATTTAAATGTGAAATTACTTGTAATGACATAAATTGTTTTAAATGATAAAAATATAATATAATTCTATTTCAAAACCATTCAAATTCATAATTTAACACTATAAATATTTTGTTTAAAAAAGCTATTTTCCATTAAAATTTAGTATTTTCTACTATTCA
This sequence comes from Viscum album, assembly GCA_963277665.1. NCBI lineage: Eukaryota > Viridiplantae > Streptophyta > Magnoliopsida > Santalales > Viscaceae > Viscum > Viscum album. Next base: position 1,302,641,951 of record OY728121.1, read on the forward strand.
TCAAAATATGAAAGTTATCAAAAAAGTACCAAAAACATATCCAAACTATTTTTTTATGACCCTATTTTAAGGAATAATTTAATATAATTAAATTGAATGTATAAATGTTTCAATTTTTTTAAAATGTTTCACTATTAAAAGGTAGTAAAATTTCATTTTTTTTAAAAAAATAATTCTTTTAACTGGAAAAAATGAATTTTTCCTAATATTATGTCTAAGAAACACATAATATGGATTATAAAATTATATGGAGTATATAAAATTCCAAATTTATTTAATACTATTCATAAAATATTTTTGAACGGCTAGTTTGGTAAGTCGTGGTGTGCTTGATTTAGGTGTTGTGTGTAACACATTTTATTCAATTACTTTGAAGAGATAACGTACTATGAAATATTGTGGTGTCACAATAAGTGATTAAATAATAATTTTTATGTTCATGAGGGTGTATATAGGTATAGGCAATGAAAATAAATTCCTATTTAAGTTAAGATATAAAAATAATGGTTCAGTGGTTTTTGTAATTGAAATCTTATGTGATGTTTTAAGAAAAAGTGTAATGAGTCTTTAAAGAGGGTAAGAGAATTATAGTTTCCAATAACAATAAATGAATCAAAATTGTATTACATATAAAATTTATTTTTTTAGAAACCATGTAAGTTTAAAAGCATTTCATTAGGTGTGACTGAAAATGAGTTAAGAAAATAATGAAGTTACCCTTAACAATCTTTGCACGATGAATGAAATTGAGAAGGGAACCATTAAAACATGTATATCCCCTTAAATAATGGGTTAATTAAAAAAATATTATTTCTTTGGTATGAATATAAATAATATATTAAATGTAAATAATTATAATATAGAGATAAAATTAATTAATGATAGAGATAACAAAATCCCTTGAATATAGGGACTCTAAGAGAGATCCCTGACCTCGTGTTTGGATTCTCTCTTCAAATACACATAACAAACTAAATAAGAAAATTATATTTAATAAAAATTATATTAAGAACTATATTTAACTATATTTGGATTATATTACAGTTTTATTAATTTTGTGTCATTTAATTGAGATACTGAGTCCATATTCACTCTCCTGGGGTCATTCATTTCATGGTTCCAAGGTTTCATCACTTTAGGTTTATTATTGATGTTATTTATAAAATGGACACATAAATCCAAAATTATAATGGTATATAGGTAATGTATTTTTTTATGTGAAAAAATTCTTATTATTAAATACTATTCATAAATAATCAGGACTTATAGATTGTAATCATGACAGGTATAGTTACTTTTGGTGGGTTTTCTGTTAATGATGAACTTATTGTTATTATTTTGTTATTATGGATATATATTTATTAAATAATATTAAAAAATATAAAATATACATATTTAGTTTATTTTGTTCCATTATAATAGTATATCAACAAGATTGGATGATTGTAATGGAAAAGAGAATGCATCACCCATAGCAGATGTAAATTGACCATAAAATTGTTAATTTTTTCATTTTTTTAAATAAAATAAGATAGGAAGTTATATAGTTGAAATTACATAAAATAAATCAAATTTTATTATATCTAAAATAATTTGGTTATAATATTATCATGGAAGAAATTGACATGACAAGGTTGAAAATAAAAAAAGATATTTTGGATACGAATATTACCTATAGGGATGTCCACTCTTAGAATTCCTCTTAAGGATACTTGTATTGGTCTTTTGATGGGACCATGGATTATCAGTATGTGGGAGACATATAGGGAGATAACATATCATATATTTAATCAATTAAAGAAGGTATATTTTTTTAGTAGAATGGGAGATGACGGGTGGTAATTATAAGGGGATAAGAGGGGTGTTTTGTAATATAACATTCATTAGGTTACTATTTTTGTTTCATGAATACCAATAGTGTTGATTCATCTAAATATATATATAGTAATTAATTCATGATAGATCAAAATAATTTTTTCTTACATCATCCATGACTCGTTAATTCATATATTTAACCTATAATGTTAAAGAGTATTTTTTTTTCATATTATACAATTCACAAACAACTTAAATATTTTCGTAAAATAGAAATTATTCACCTATAACTATTTTTGACATAGAGACTAAAAACTTAAATAAATTCTATGAAATTAATTTTCTATATAGGAGAAAATTAAATTTTAAATAAAATCCTTATTTATTTGAAAAATATACATTTTAATATTATGATAATTCTTTTTGGTCATTTATAAAATTTAAAATGGTATCCTTAAAATATATTATGTTTGAAATAAAATAAAAAAAGTTTTAAAAAAAGTTAATAAAATGATTTATATTTTAATTATTTATATTAGTCATTAAAATATAAGGAAAACATATATATTTTATAAAAATAAAATAATATATTGTTTCAGTTATAAAATATCTATTCATTTCCCTCATGATATAAATTTAATATATTATAATTTTATGAGGTAACTAAATACTATATTCAATTACTTTGGTTTGATTACAATTCTAATAGGTGTAATATTATTCCTAAAGGTTATATTACTATTCTAATGGTGTAACTACTTTTTAAATAACTAAATTCCTAATGGTTGTATGGGTTCCCTATCTTCAATAAATACATATTTTTTCATTAACTATTAATTCACTTCTATTTTATATAAATGTTATATATATTTTAATTTCAAAATTTATCTTACTTTAAAAACAATCTATTTCATTTCTTTAGTATTGTTCATGTGTAGGATCATTTTTGGGGATCAAGAATATATAATGTTTCATATTATAGTTTTATACTATTCTGTTTTCATACCATTGTAATACATTTGATTATTATGATTATATTAATTCATTAAATGTATTACTCAAATAAATATAATATGTTTTTCAATCTATCGTGAGGTGAGCATGAATTATATAACAATGTTTTGTAAAATATGACACATTTATAGAAGGTTAATTCTATTTATAAAATTATAGGTCATTAAAAGTTTTTTAATATCTCAAAAAACATTTATCACATGGCTTCTATCTCTAGACTCCTCCCTTAGGATAAATCAACATTGATACCACTCTTACATGATGCGACGAACCAGGTTTCCAACTGAGGTAACAGAAATTGATACATTATTAATGATTAATATAAACAAAAAACTCCAAGGATATATATATATATATATAATGCAATGAACTATATATAATTCATGTATGTGATATGAGGGAGAATTTCATCACACATATAAAAATAAAAAGGAATTATACATCTAAAAATCTCTAAATCAAATATATATAAGACACAATATATCCCTCACAACATGTACTCCTAGTCTTATCATCAGTCAGAAAATCACTACCACTAACACTAACCACCATAATCCACCAAGTATCATCATGCATCCTTAATAATACTATTTTAATAATTCATTCCAAATCCATATCCACCTAGTCCGCTGACAATATTTTCATCTTCTTCAAGAAAATACTGTAAATGAGAAAAATTCCCATGTATGGGTGAATATAAACATTCCCAGAAGGTCACCCCAAATCTACAATGAAAATACAAAAGCACCAGTTAGATCAAGGCTCATGTATTAAAAGGAAATAGATAATATGTTAAGAATAGGTAATAAAAACCTGATCTATAAAAAGATTTCATAGGATCATGGAGTACATCCAATCATATCATCTTTAACCACTAAATTTTGGAATCCCTTAGGAATGTATGGATACTCATGGTATAGAAAATTAAAAAAATGTTCGATGGTAATAACCCATTTTTATATCTAATACTGAAGAAAACCAATGGGGTTCCTTAGGTATAACATTTCCTAATGTATATAAACTAATAAAAGTCCATATCTTATACCCCATCATTATAAAACATAATATATGACCCCCAAAAAACTAAAGTATACATATCGGTTAGTGTGGTATTATACCTTGTCTCCCATGATCACAAATATGGCATATTCATGCTACCAATCCATAAAGGAACAAAAAAATGAATAATAACGATTCTTGGTTATGGTTTTACTAAAAACAATCATCATAACACCCTATGAATTATTTAATAGAGAAATGGAAGATGGTACTGAAGGTTTTTCTCATCGGCATAGCCTAACACAAGGAGAACCATCACATATCCCCAAAAAATTTGGATTATCCATATAAAATACCTATATACACATTTAATTTATAAATAAGAACATTCTTTTTATTGGAGATTATATACAAAATGAGAGTAGAAAAAAATATTCAGGTGTAGAACACAATATAAGAGCTGTAAATGTTATATGAGATAGAGTTATGGTACCACATAATGCTCTAACTGTAATTCCTGAACCCCATCATCACATATATGGAGATAAATCCAAATTATGTAGATAAATCCACTAAAATGTCCTTGGATATCATGAAAGACCACACCATTTTTTTATATTTTATAATATAATTAATTTGGGATATTTACTTTTCGTAAACCAGAATTCAGTGAAGATTCCCATATAGGTTCAGGAAACTGATGTTTCATCCTCATGGTGGCCCTTATAGTCAATCGTGTGGTGAAAAAAAGTTTGTCATGTGTGCATATACCTCACCAACTATCTAGATGGGTTGTCTTGAGAATAACTGAACCACCCATCCTTATTGTTCCCTGACCATGGTCTGTTTCCTAGACATAGGGGTTGGTCCATGGTGTTGGGTCCATTGAACCATCCTGCACAGTCTGGCCTATGTGGCCGACCTAGGCACATTCAATCCAGAACTAGTGAATCTATCAACAATAATAGGGACCTGTTATGGAACCCTAAAGGGAACATCATCCCTTCAATCATGATGACCCAAGTGGGATAATCTTTTAGACAATACGCCAGCCATGATGATTTATAGCAGTGTTTTTGTAGACCTCTAATGACATTAGTGGTTGACCCTCCATGAATAAATTGATTTTCGTGATGGTGTTTGAACATACCCATATAAACCAAAAGTTTAATTGGTTTTTGGTCCATCCAAGGTTCACTAAGGGCCTTAAAAGTGGCCCACTACCTCTCCTTATCATACTTTATAAGATCATCATCATTGTATAATCCATTTCAAGATATGCCATGTAACACCCCGATCTTCCACGATACACTTCTCTTTCAATAATGCAATAGCTTGCATTGCACGCAAGTTCGAGATTCTAACACACCGAGACCAATCAAAATAGCCATTATGAAGAGTAATACCCACCTTTTGAAATTATATATATTTTATATTTCAAAATGGACTTAATTTTTGGATTTGGAATATCGAAATTAGCCTATGTTGGATTTTTGGTATTTTTCTGAGAACTTCCAATTTTTATGAATAGTGAAAAATACATAAAACATCTTTTTTAATAAAAATAATTTATAGTGATAAATTATACCATAGAGTGGTTTTAAAGTATAATTAGAATATATTTTTACCATTTTATCCAATGGTGGTAATTAGAATTAATTTAACATTGAAATTGGACATAAACAATTGTCAATCTTTTGATATATATTGTTTCATAAAAACACGCTATTTTTTGTGACAGCGGGAATTAATTATAAAATTAATTAATCAAAATTATATGATTGAAATTTTGTAAAATAGACATCATTTTTGAATTCGGAATATCAGTTATAGCTTAGGGTGAAATTTTGGCATTGTTCTGAAAACATCAATTTTTGCTGAATAGTGAAACCACTAAGTGTTAGTTAAAAAAACTGATTTTTCATTTAAATGAAATATTACCACTTCTGTGATTTGATTTTCAAAAATCCGACATACATGGTTGTCATTAGGAATTAAAATTTGGCTCAATGGGATTAAAATATTTTTATGGTGAATAGTAACTTTTAAGTTTAATTAATCACGATTAAAGGTAATTAGTGTAATTTAAGGTAAAGATAATGTTATAATAACATGAAATGAACTTTAAAACTGTCCTACAAATATTGGATGAGTCATGGCTGACCAAGAAAATCCATGGTTCAACTTTGGGACCCCATGGAGCCACTTTGGTAGGAAAATGACATTAAAAACTTTTTATTTAGTGTTAAAATAAAAATGTCACAAACATGAGTCATTTTACTAAAACAATTTCTAAATGTGGTTATACAAGTCATATTTTTGACATTAAATATTAATTGGAAAGATATAAATATTTCATACATCATGATATTTTTTTTATCATTTTTAGACATTAAATAAATTAAATTATTTATTACACCATGATGATGCAGCGATTGCCTCATTAATTAACGATTTTAATAAATTGGAAGGATAATATAAAATATAAGACATAAACTTGTCCAAATCCTATTGTATGGGTGGATTTAGAACCATTATTACCTTAACCTAGAAATATATCATTGTGGGACCTTTAGAATCCGAAATAAAATTCATAATAAAGTAACATTTCAATTCATCCAAGAGTGCCCCTCCTCTCCTCTTATAAAAGGCCCCCACCTCTACCACCTTACCCACACATCTCAAGCCTTTGGATAGGCCAAACCCTGCCCATTTTGTCTCTCCACACCCCAATCTTTCTCCTAGAAGCCTCACTTTGGGAAGAAGTCTTCCCAAGGATGCCTTTGATCTCAAATCAAAAAGAGTTACCAGTTTTAAAGGTAGTGTTCTCTCGTGTGTTCTTATGTCTTATTTTTCTTCTCCAACCACCTAAATTATTTTTATTAATTTATTTTGTAACAACACCAGTATCCTCAATATACTAGGATGTTGTTATAAGAAGTATTCTAGGTACACTTACACACACATACATCTAATGGTTAAAGAACATACTGTTTCTATGGAAGCGAATTTCTGCCTCAAGAAAAGATGACTGTTCAACACTCATATAACACCTTCATAGGTGGCCATTAAGATGTCACTATATTTAAATATGATATATAATATGTTTATGTTTTACTTAAGCTTATTTATTTTTCATTTATGGCATACCTTTATGGTTTCCATTATGGGTAAACACAATATTTTCATTCGAGGAAGTGCGGACTACCGCCCCCTCAAAGTGATTTGAATCGTTAATTCCATATGTGGGTTGTATAAAGGATGGAGTAAATGGTATTATACATTATATTATACTTTAATTATATTATACCTTTATATAATTATAATTTTATTCCTTTAAATATTAAATATAAATGAAAGTAGCGTTCATGCGTACGTACGGCTTACCGTCTCCATGAACGGTGCATTTCATTTCTAACCTCTAAATGTTATGTAATATTATAAATGAATGTATATATTAGATATATATGATATATATGATATATATATCATGAATATATTTTTTATATAATGGATATTTCACCACATGAACATCTTGTAATTATAAGAAGTTTATTTTTGACTCAAGTACCAAAGATCGACAAAATGACCGTTATTAACTTAAATAATTACATAATGTTCATAACATGGTAATAAATGATATAAAAGGAATAATGAAAATGAAAATGGTTCTTAAGAAAATAGAAATTAGTTTTAGTTTATTATTCAGGATATTAAAGAATGATCAAGTCAAGTCGGACACGAGGTAAGGGAAATTCATAACCCGATTTCTGTTCTTTGGGTTAATCTCCTACTTTCAAATTATGTCATGATATTATTATGTACTATCTTGTATTTTTACATTATTTATGTATACTTATAGTGAATACACATAATAGATATATTTTATTTAATAATGATCTTTGTAAGGGACTTCGTCTCGATCTCCATTCATTGAGGCATATTTTGTTTTATACACAAATTTCTTTTATACGGTGTATAAACCCCTTTGAATTTTACGTTTATTCAAAAGGAATCTTTTTATACGAAGAGTTTTTACTAAATTAAAAAAGGAATGTTTCTTTTCTTATGTATGTGGTGACAATGACTTCCCCGCTGCGATGACCATTATTTGAGTTTCATCTTCCTCTATAAGCCACAATTTTTTTAAATGAAAAATAAATATCAAGTTTTAATTTTCTTTTATTTTGGTATTGAAAATGGTTTTGAAAGTTTTTTTATTTTATCAATGTGTTGTATTTATATATTGTGATTGAAATGTGGAAATGTTATGTTTCCTTTTTGCATGTTTTATGTGATACGATTACGTTATGGTTTATGATATGTTTAAACCTGTTCATATGAGGAATGCATTGGACTTAATAAGTGACGGGTGGAGCCCGCTATAGGTCCTCGATGCATCGATAGGTATCATGAGACAAACTAGTGTCTTGGAATGAGGCCTAGACAAAATCTTATTTGTAGTCTTGGCACGAGGACTTGGCTATGTGGTTATGATAGTCTGGAATTATGCATTCCATCATTATGAAAGTGGTTATTGATATTGCATGTGATTATTCGACTAGTAGAATATCCACGTGGGTGAGTAAATGGCATTATTTAATTTTATTTTTTCCATATTATGATGAAGCTCATGTTTAAAAAGGCTTTTGTTTTAGTTATAAATTGCCTTAAATTCTAATGTTTATTTATGAAAGCTTCCTCTATATTGTTATCATTACTGAGCATCTGAGCTCACCCCTTTCAATGTTTTAGTATTTTCCAGGATTTGAAGAAGTATTTTATGAATGACCTATAGGGATAGTCAGAAGGGGAAATGAGTGTGGAATATGGAGACTATGTTATTGTAGTTTTTTACTTTGTGATGTAATGTAACATTTATGAATGTATCTAGTGTTTCCAAGGCTACTTAACTAATCGGTCTTTCGATACTTGATCTTTTGTGATCATGCCAATGTTACGCAATAATGCACCGACTCCGGGTAACTGGGGTCAGGGTTTTACAGTAGGTATCAGAGGTAGTTTAGTACTAACCTTGGAAGCTAGATTTAGATAAACTCTGATTAGAGCACATAGCCCAAATATAGACTTTGAGGATTAGTATAGAAGAACTTCCTTGAATTTTGGTATTATAGAGATTTTGTGAGTTTTCTGAGCAATACATCCCTGTCTGGATACGATCAGGTAGAGGCGGCTCTGCCACAGCTGTACCTAGGGGTAAAACCCAAAAACAACGCTTTGAGCTAGACTCGAACGGGAACTGGTGCACGACAACGGGCCTTTCTACACTCTTGGTTACGACACTCTTGGGGGGATATGCATAGGATAATTCTCATTTTCATTACAAATAATTATGAAGGGTTTATGAGTATATACTCCCTCAAAGAAAACATTTCTTTTTATTAATATAGATTATATCCCTAAACTGTTCAATTTATGTTAAGTTCTTTACAAGTACAGAATTATGTATTTTTATTCATAAAATGATCTAGTTTATGCCATTGTTTAGAAATGGTACATAATGGAAGGAATGGAAACTGTATCAATGAACAAACTCCATGTAAGGATTTCCCTCCTACTCAAGATAATTATAATGGAGTTGGTTATACAACTGGTGCTGATCAGCTTATCACCATACTGGGACAACTCACTCAGGCTATGAATAACAACCTTACTCGTATGGAGCACCCTGATCCGCAACGTGGAGGATAAATTTTAGACTGATTCATGAGGCAACAACCACTAACATTTAAGGGAATTACAAATCCCTTAGTATCTAAGAAATGGATAAATTCCTTAGAAAAAATATTGCATGCCTTGGGGAGTAGTGAAAGGGAAATGGTTATCATGGCAGTTTACTGCCTCACTAGAGATGCTGATCAATGGTGGTAATTGATTCAAAATACAAAGAAAGATGAAGAAGTATCAATTATGGAATGGAGAGAGTTCAAATATATTTTCATAGAAAAATTCTTTCCTCGTGACCATCGAGAAGATATGGAAAGGCAATTTCTGAGTCTGAGACAAAAGGAGGATGATAATGTCGCAAAGTATAAGGCCAACTTTAGAAGGTTAGCGAGGTATGGTATAGATTTTATATGTAACCCAAGAAGTAAGATTGATCATTTCTTTGATGGGTTAAAACCATTTCTCCATCAAGCTTTTGTATCACAATCCTTCTCATCGTACGAAGATATAGTCTTGTGTGCTATCAAGATAGAAAATGAATTCTATAAGTATTATGACAACAAAGTAAAGAAAGAGAAGAAGAGAACGGTGGAACAAGAAGAAAATAAAGGGAAAAAGTGAAAGAAGGATTTTCCATTATGTGATAATTGTGGGAAGAATTACCCTGGTACTTGCCTAAAAGGAATGGGAGTTTTTTATAAATGTGGAGAAAAAGGTCACCAGGCTCGTGATTTCAAGGGAAAGAAAGAGGCTATCAATGTTGAATGCTACAATTGTAGGGAAATGGGGCATTATGAAAATGAATGTCCTAAGCATCAGGGAACCTTACCTCAGAAAAGGCCAAGGGATTAAGGACAATCTTATGCTGTTACTATAGTTGAAGTGGAATAATTAATGTATTGGTGCTTTTGGAAACAAGGATTATATTCTGGTTATAAGAATAATGTGATATATATAAGGATTGTACTGCAGTTCTTGTTGTTTTCATTAAGGTTTTAATATGATGAAGGTAATAATATTTTTAGTATGTGACAATAAGAGAAACATTACTCTGTTTGGAGAATCTAATGTTACAATTGATTTTGGAATTTAAGGACCTTTTAGAGAATGTATGGATGGAGGTATTTTGGATAACCATAAAGGTTTGAATGGATTAAGTTGAACATTGGATAGTATTTTTTAGGGTTAAAACATTTATGAAGATTATTTTTGGAATATTATAATACTATAGTTTTAGGAAAATGACAACCTGCAGGTTGGGGGATAACCCGTCACGTCGGGAAAAGCTGTAGGAATCGAACCCACAACCATAGTGCGACTGGCCTTTATTACCTACCACTATCCTACAGGAAGTCCCTGGTTATTACAAAATAGTTTTCCTAATCTAAATGGTATGTAGTAATATTTGGAACCTTATACAATTATGATAAATAGAATATTTTTGAGTTCTATTACCTTTTAGAGTGAAAGATGGTTTTGTGGTAAACTTTTATTAAAGAATGAAAGTCTACATGACAAGTATGTATATTCCCTTACGTTCTTAGTAAATCTCCTTAATAAATCCTCAACTTTATAAAAGGTAACTTAAAATAAAATCGTTGTTGGTTAACTTTTCTAACTGGGGATTCAATGACTGTTTAACCAATCACAAGTTTGTGATTTTCTTATGGTTAACTTTCTCCTAATCCAGTTTTCTGTAACTCCACATCAAACCTTGATGGTTTGTTTTTCTTCCATATCCATATTTTCATAGAATCCTAGTATAAGCTATCTCAGGTGACCTTTGTACTTATCTTTCTTTCTTTTAAAGTTGCATTTTTATTAACGTTATTTCTGATGTGGGTTTTCCACAAAGGTATTTTCTATTTTCAACCTTTTATTTTCAAATAAAAATTTCAAATTGCGAGGACTCAATTTATTGAAGGAGGGGAGAATGTAACACCCCGAGCTTCCACGACACGCTTCGCTTTCAATAATGCAATAGCTTGCATTGTACGCAAGTTCGAGATTCTAACACACCCCGACCAATCAAAATAGCAATTATGAATAGTAATACCCACTATTTGAAATTATATATATTTTACATTTCAAAATGGACTTCATTTTTTGGATTCGGAATATCGAAATTAGCCTATGTTAGATTTTTGGTATTTTTCTAAGAACTTCCAATTTTTATGAATAGTGAAAAATACTTAAAACAAATTTTTTAATAAAAGTAATTTATAGTGATAAATTATACCATTTAGTGGTTTTAAAGTATAATTAGAATATAATTTTAAAATTTTATCCAATGGTGGTCATTAGAATTAATTTAAAATTGAAATCGAACATAAACAATTGTCAATCTTTTGATATATATTGTTTCTTAAAAACACGCTATTTGTTGTGACAACAGGAATTAATTATAAAATTAATTAATGAAACTTATATGATTGCAATTTTTTAAAATAGACATCATTTTTGAATTCGGAATATCAATTATATCTTAGGATGAAATTTTGGCATTGTTCTGAAAAACATCAATTTTTCATGAATAGTAAAACCACTAAGTGGTAGTTAAAAAAACTGATTTTTCATTTAAATGAAACATTACCACTTTAGTGATTTGATTTTCTAAAATCTGACATACATGGTTGTCATTAGAATGTAAAATGTGGTTCAATGGGATTAAAATAATTTTTTGGTGAATAGTAACTTTTAAGTTTAATTAATCGTGATTAAAGTTAATTAGTGTAATTTAAGGTAAAGATAATGTTATAATAATTTTAAATGAACTTTACACTTGTCCTAACCCTATTTTATGAGTCATGGACGACCATGACAATCCATGGGTCAACTTGGGGACCCCATGGAGCCACTTCGGTAGGAAAATGACATTAAAAACTTTTTATTTAATGTTAAAATAAAAATGTCACAAACATGAGTTGTTTTACTAAAACAATTTTTATATGGGGTTATAAAAGTCATATTTATTACTATAAATATTCATTGGAAAGATTAAAATATTTCCTTCATCATGATATTTGTTCTATAATTTTTAGACATTATATAAATTAAATTATTTAAGACACCATGATGATGCATCGATTACCTCATTAATTAACGATTTTAATAAAATGGAAGGATAATGTAAAATCTAACACTTAAACTTGTCCAAAGCCTATTTTATGTGTTTATTTCGAACCCTTATCACCTTAACCTAGAAATATATCATTGTGGGACCTTTAGAATCCGAAAAGCATTTCATAATAAAGTAACATTTCAATCCTTCCAAGAGTGCCCCTCCTCTCCTCTTATAAAAGGACCCCACCTCTACCACCTTACCCACACCTCTCAAGAATTTGGCTCGGACAAACCCTACCCATTGTGTCTCTCCACACCCCACTCTTACTCCTATAAGCATTACTTTGGGCAGAAGTCTTCCCAAGGAAGCCTTTGAGCTCAAATCAAAAAGAGTTACCCGTTTTAAAGGTAGTGTTCTCTCTTGTGTTCTTATGTTTTATTTTGCTTCTCCGACCCCCTAAAATCTTTTTATTAATTTCTTTTGTAACAACACCTGTATCCTAAATATACTAGGATGTTGTTATAAGAAGTATTCAAGCTACACTTACACACACATACATATAATGGTTAAAGAACATATTGTTTCTGTGGATGGAGAATTTCTGCCTCACGAAACGATGATTGTTCAACACTCATATAACACCTTCAAAGGTGTCCATTAAGATGTTAATATATTTAAATATGATATATAATATGTTTAAGTTTTACTTAAGCTTCTGTATTTTTATTTATGGCATACCTTTATGGTTTCCATTATGGGTAAATGCAATATTTTCATTTGAGGAAGTGCGGACTACCACCCCCTCAAAGTGATTTGAATCGTTAATACCATATGTGGGATTTATAAAGGATGGAGTAAATGGTATTATCCATTATATTATACTGTAATTATAGTATACCTTTATATAATTATAATTTCATTCCATTAAATATGAAATAGAAATGAAAGTAGTGTTAATGCAGACGTACAACTTACCATCTCCATGAACGGTGCATTTCATTTCTTACCTCTAAATGTTATGTAATATTATATATTCATGTATATATTGGATATATATGATATATATGATATATAAATAATGAATATAATTTTAATATAATGTATATTTCACCACATGAAGAACTTGTAATTATAAGAAGTTTATTTTTCACTCAAGTACCAAAGATCGACAAAATGACCGTTACTAACTTAAATAATTATATAATGTTCATAACATGGTAATAAATGATATAAAAGGAATAATGAACATGAAAACGGTTATTAATCAAATAGAAATTATCTCTATTTTATTATTCAGGATATTAAAGAATGATCAAGTCAAGTCGGACATGAGGTAAGGGAAATTCTTAACCCAATTTCTGTTCTTTGGGTTAATCTCCTACTTTCAAATTATGTCATGATATTATTATGTCCTATCTTGTATTTGTACTTTCTTTATGTATAATTATAGTGAATACACATAATAGATATATTTTATTTAAGAATTATCTTTTTAAGGGACTTCGTCTCAATCTCTATTCATTGAGACATATTTTGTTTTATACACAAATTTTTTTATACAGTGTATAAATCCCTTTGACTTTTACGTTTATTAAAAAGGAATATTTTTATACGAAGTGTTTTTACTAAATGAAAAAAGGAATGTTCTTTTCTTACGTATGCGGCGACAACTACTTCCCCACCACCGTGACCATTATTTGAGTTTCAGATTCCTCTACAAGCCACAATTTTTTTTAAATGAAAAATAAATATCATGTTTTAATTTTCTTTTATTTTGGTATTGAAAATGGTTTTGAAAGATTTTTTATTATATCAATGTGTTGTATTGATATTTTGTGATTAAAATGTGGAAATGTTAGGCTTTCTTTATTCATGTTTTATGTGATACGATTATGTTATGGTTTATGATATATTTAAACCTATTCATATGAGGAATGCATTGGACTTAATAAGTGACGGGTGGAGCCCGCTATAGCTCCTCAATGCATTGGTGGGTCTCAAGAGACAAACCAGTGTCTTGGCACGAGGCCTTGACAAAATCTTATTTGTATTCTTGGCACGAGGCCTTGACAAAATCTTATTTGTATTCTTGGCACGAGGCCTTGGCTACGTGGTTATGATGGTCTGGAATTATGCATTCCATCATTATGAAAGTGGTTATTGATATTTCATGTGATTATTCGACTAGTAGAATATCCATGTGAGTAAGTAAATGGCAGTATTTAATTTTATTTTTTCCATATTATGCTGAATTTCAAGTTTAAAAAATCTTTTGTTTTAGTTATACATTTCCTTAAATGTTAATGTTTATTTATGAAAGCTTCTGCTATATTGTTATCCTTACTGAGCATCTGAGCTCACCCCTTTCAATGTTTTAATATTTTCCAGGAGGTGGAGAAGTATTTTATGAATGACCTGCAGGGATAGTCAGAAGGGGACATGGATGTGGACTATGGAGACTATGTTATTGTAGTTTTTCACTTTGTGATGTAATGTAACATTTATGAATGTATCTATTGTTTCCAAGGATACTAAACTAATCGGTCTTTCGAGACTTGATCTTTTGTGATCATGCCAATGTTACACAATAATGAACCGACTCCGGGTAACTGGGGTCGGGGCGTTACATGCCATTCCATGATGCCACAATTCTTACTGATAAACCATGAAACCTTTATCTTGAGTAGTATTGGGGACAACCAATGATGTACTAATGTGATAGGATAGGAAATATATAAAACGAATAATTTATTTAATAGATAATAATTGATAGTGGTGAGAAAGTGAATGAATAAAAATCCAACATATTCTCCATCAATCACCACCAATTTAAAGAACAATTTTTTGGTTTTTCTAAAAATTTTAGAATGATAATAAAAAATATTTTTAACCCTGTAAATCACAAAGAACAATGATTAATATTATAGATGAAATGAAGAATTGATGGGTAATGTACAATCATTAAATTATAAATTCAGTTATGAAAGTATAAGTAGGATAGAAATACAATAATTTTAAATAATTCCAGTGGAAGTACCATGAATAAAAGATAACAATAAGATTTATATACCAGTACCTATTAAAATTATCAGTCATTGATGATGGTTTCATTCATTATCCTCATCGTCACTAATCTTGTGAAATAGTTCTTCAATTCATCCTTGAAGAATCCACTCCAATGGAACTCAAAATTGCAAGGGATTATATGGACAAATATTATAATTATATTAAATATGGTTATATGTAATTAATAAATTTGTTTATAAAATTTATATCATATAGTGAAATTTTAAAATGTTTTCAAAAAAATTAATTTTAAATTATAACATACCATGCAAATGACGGATAACACCTAAGGATCTTCGTTGGAATAAATGCTTCCCAACCTAAAGGGTAAATATAAAACTCTACGCACAAAAATGGTCTCATATTTGTAATATGGGACTCATATTGGATGTATATATTTATAATTGATAATTTATATGCATCAGATAAATATAATATTTCAATACTTATTATATTTTATCTGGTCCACTCCATGCATGAAGGGTTCAATTCAGTTAGAGACACTTCTCAAAACAATGCCTAAGATAATGGAGTATGAGATAATGCCCAAGGAATTATCCCTTATGAAATTATTCTATATAAATACGATCAATTTTATTAATCCATGGAATAATATAAACATTGCTTCATAGATATTTATTACAAATATGAAATTCATATTTCATTAATTGTTTTTTGTGTGGAAGTAAGATAGTTTAATAGAAATCCTATAAGTTTAAGATTTGTAATATTTAGTTATGGAAGAAAAATATTCTCTCAAAAAACCCAATTCAAAGACTTTATGATATTGAGAGTTAACTAAGGAAGCAATTATCTATACAATTTGTGATTTTATTTTCATTTACTTTTTTATTCTTTAGTTATGGAAGTGTAAGAAAATGATTATGTTCTAATGTATAAAGTCAATGAAAAACCATTAAAATGGAAATAATTTTTAAAAAATAGTGTGCTAACACAATACATCAAAAAAAGTACATAAAAATGTTAATGGGGGTCCATTTTTTTGTTTTCTAACGTATAGGGTGAAGTTCCAAGTCAACCATTCAGGGAAATTGATGGGTTGGGGGTGAATTTGTGTTCTTATATGATACCTAGCATTTCATTATCGTTTAATTATCCACTATTTATATTTTTATCTTTATCTAATTTTATTATTAATAACCTAATAATGATCCCTTTACACACAACTCAACATGCAATACTCTAATGATAAATGTAATGGCCCGGACCTCTCAGGTCCATTTCTTTGTAAAAAAATTTGATGTGGTCAAACACGACATGTGTTGTAATAATAATTTTTTATAATAATAATTGATAACGGTGGCGTGAAAATATTTGGTGTTAATTAGATAAAATGGTTTTAATTTAATCATTGTAAAATATAAGAAATAAAATCGAATATATTTAATAAAATGATGGGAGGCGCATGGAATAAGTTATAAAGGAATAAATTACAATAAATGAGGCTCATGTAATAAATTATAAAGGAATGAAATGCATGGGGTGCATGGGTGTGACCTTGTACAGGAGGCGTTGTGCGGTTCTCCACAATTAAAGTTGGAATTGTGTTAATAACATTTAAAGGGTATTATTATATAATAATTTGTTATAATAATAATAACATGAAGAGGCACGTGAATGGGGTTCCCAACCATGTGTGAATATAATGTTATGGGATATATGGAGTAATTATATGAAAATAATGGGCGTCAATAATAATAATTATTAATGTCAATGATGGGGACCCGTTGATGAAATTGAAAGAGGATTTATTACTATTGAATTAAATAATAATGATAAAGGTGACAGAAATATGTGTGTGATTGGTAAATTAAATTAAATGGGTTTAATTTTTGGTTAGTAAATTAAATTATTTGAATTTAATTAAATGGAATGGTTTTTACTTAATAACCATGGTAAACAAATTTAATGGGATTAAATTAGTACATTAATTATGGGTGTAATTATTATTAATTTTATTAAATAATAAATTTGAAGTGAGAATGGAGTTTGGGGCGTTCCACATGGAGTAAAAGAAATGGGAGGCGCCACTTTTGGTGGTGGGAGAGAATCATGAAAGAAAAAAAATAGATTGGAGAGAGAAACAAAAAATAATAATAAGAGAAATAAAATTAAAAGACAAATAAATTAAAAAGGAGGAATTGGTGCTTAATTATAGCGCCCATGAAGACTCCAAAACGTTATTGCTTTTGGAGTTATGAAAAATAAATAAATAATTGATTAATAATAATAATAAAATATTGTTATTATTAATTTTGTTGATAAAACACTTTTTTGTCCGTAACTTCTTTGTGCGACCTCGGTTTCACGAACCGTCAGTGGCAGTGCGACCCTAACTACGAGATGAAAATTATGAGTCCAATATTGGATGTCTTTTTCGGGGTTTCGGATTGGGTACCCGAAATGCTCATGAATTAATAGATTTAATATTGTTATTATTGCGGGATCTTGTATCCAACGTATCTCCCTCATACGGTATCGGATTGACGATCCGTCAGCGACAGCGTAACCCTGAAATTATGACGGTCATTTTAAGACCATTAATGAGCTACTTTTATGACTCATGCCTCGGGTCAACGAAACACCACATAATGATAGAATTATCATTATTATTAAAACGCGTGGAAACCGCGTTACGTGTTGTGTGTTAACCAATCAAAACATGTAACGTATGTACGGTCACATCGTGTATTCATTAATTCACGCTGAATACGGATTTACCTATTCGTTGCCTATATAAGAACGAGGTCATGTTTTATCTTCCATATCGATCGCTTCTTTGTCGCACGACGACGCTCTTGGACGATCAAGAAGTATTCCTCCTCTAACTTCTTTGTCCGAGCTCCGAATTACTATCCGTCAGCGGCCACAGGATCGTAGCGATGAGACGAAGCTTCTAAGCCCGGACTTGTCACCTTTCCTTCTGGACTTCCTTCTCCAGCTTCCATCCTAGGAGGCATTTGTCGGGTTTGGCAAAGGCGGAGGACACCGAAGGATGTCGTCGGAAGTGACGTGATTGGGACCTTTTAAGGTAGGGGTTTACCTTCGTCTCTCTATTTGGTGCAACATGCGGGGAGGGATATTTTTCTTTTGTTCCATGGGATGCAGTTGAACTTTAAATAAAGATAATTACAAGATAAAGAAGGGTTTGGGGTTTTGTGCTGTTTCTATTGCCTTCCAGTTTCTTTATCTTCTGATTGTGATTTTGGATTGAAAGGCATTTGCCTACTGAAAATCAAGGTCATTGGTGGCCTTTGCATGCGCAATTGATATCTGAATTGTTTGTGGTTGGTTTTGTTAAAACATGGAAAATGGATAAGCACGTAAATACTGGCTGATTAAATGAGAATGAAAACATTGTGTGATCACCCCGTTTGAACAAAGTTGGAATAATGAACATGTTGGTGGTTTGGTTGTTTTGTGGGAAATGTTTTGTAAATGATGGGGTTGAAATGGGAAGTGGTTGGTTGTGGAAAATGCCTTTATTTATGAAAAGTGTTTTGATTATGAAAAGTGTTTTGAAGTAAAAGGTGTTTTCAAATGCGGAAATGTTTTGTGTGTGGAAAGGGTTTTATGTGTGGAACTTTGAAATAAATGAATGATGGAATGCTGTATGGTTGTGATAATCTTTTGTAAATGAAATGGCATGTGGTTTCTTGAGTTTTACCTAACCTTGGTTGTGGATGGTAGGGATATGTTTGTGAAAGGTTTTGTCTGGATGATAGTTGCCTAGTAGTAATAATTTGTTAATCCATTGCATGAAACATGAAAACCTAAATGGGGTTGGGGGATGATTGTTTGGTTGTTGATGCATGCTTCGTGGTAGCAGTGCCGAGGTACATGCTCAGTTTCTCTTTTTAAGAAGCCATAGACTGGGCTGTGTGTTTGGTATATGTATATATATAATTGTATCTTTGTGTTTTGTCGCACCACACCCATGTCAAGCACCTAGTGCCGAACACTCCCATTTTATGGGAGAGGGTGTTCCCCCTTAGTTACTAGCTCCTTCCTGCTCCTTCTTCCATAGGCTATGATGGCTTGAGGTGACCTTACACCCAAGACTCTTCGGGTAGGTCTCGGAGGCTGTGATGGCTTGAGGCGACCTTTAGCCCAAGACTCTTCGGGCAGGCTTACCGTTCCAAAGAACCTTCTGGATGAGGCCCATGTGTCTGTGGGCGGGTTAGTGGTTGTGGCCCAGGTGTGTGCGGGTGAGATGTGTGGTTGTGAGGCCCAGGTGTGTGCGGGCGGGATGCATGGTTTGGCCGAGGTGTGTGCGGGCGGGAAGAGTGTGGTAGCGTCAGAACGTTTGCCGTTAGGAAGAGCAACATCTAATTAAGTGGGAAATGGTGCGGGGTACCCAATACTTTTGTTCTATATATATACTAAACTTGTTTGTGTTACTTGGTGAGTGTGACCAGTGAGGCTGGGTGGATAGTTTTTCCTTGTTAGTTTCTGGTTCTTCTGTTTTCTCACGGGACCTTAGGGTGTCTCCCCACTTGTGCATGAGAGCTTTAGGTTTCCCTACTGAGTATACTTGTATGATCACCCTACGTTTACTTTTAGCTTTCCAGGAGGACTACCAGGGCCGTGCGGGACCCTACTAGTCGGGCAGTTGGAGTTGTTGCAGTTGTTGTTATCTTGTTTTCTTTGGCATTGTACTATTGAGATTCCTTGTACTTGTACCTTGTTATAAAAAATTGTTTAAACATTCATGTAGGCTTGGTTTGGGTTTATTTATATACACTTGTTCTTTTCCCTTTTTGGTGGTTGACTTGTCCTATTTCCCAATTCAAAATAATAAAAAGGGTAATGCCTCCCATATTTATGAAAACTCATACCATTGGTGCTAGTCGCCAACCTGGGGCCTACTGGAGGTGGGACTCAGGGGTCATTATCTTCCTTTCACCATTTCCAGATCAGGAGGGGCATCTTTGGTGGGAGGGGGTCGTGACAATAAAAAATAATAACACACATAGATTTGTAAAGATCATTCATAATGTTGGTACCCAATACTTCCTGTGCTTGGATCGTGTTATTAGAGATAGGGTAATCATTAAAATGGTTGAGTGATTATTGAAGGAATAAGAAATATTTTATCCTATAACACTAAAAATCTACCTTAGA
This sequence comes from Viscum album, assembly GCA_963277665.1. Lineage (NCBI taxonomy): Eukaryota > Viridiplantae > Streptophyta > Magnoliopsida > Santalales > Viscaceae > Viscum > Viscum album. The sequence continues at coordinate 1,302,662,742 of OY728121.1, forward strand.
TATATTATAAAAATTGTAATCAATATAATGGGTCATTTTTTCAATCATCCTTAAGACATCATGTATTTCCCTATTTTCTTTTAGTCTCACGACTCAAATGGTGTTACAATATATTATGTAACCACATGTTTTAATAGATTATTTACAAACACTATGAATCTTATATTCCTTATTCTATGGATTATATAAAATCAATATGATATGAACTCATTCCCCAATTAATAGGTAATCAAACTGCATGATATAATAAAATATTCTTCACAATGGTATGGTTTTTCTTCAAATCAATCTCACTATTATATTTAATTGCAATGGTTCTACAATTACAATTATTTTCAACACATTAATCATGAATAACTATAGTAGTTTCAACTCTTCTCAACCTTATTTTATTATTTTAGGATATCATACAATGCCTTCTACTTAATTCTAATAATGGGTTCTATGATATGAGAGTGTTGTAGGACTTATACTTCGTCTTTTTATGATGCTTAAGTTATTCTTCATAGATTTTCTCTACATATGAATACATCATTACCTAAAAAATAACCAGTTTCCATAGTATTGGTTACCTCTTATATTTATAAAATTTATGTTTATAGTTTTCATAGGATTAGGTTTATAGCTTTTTCATGGTACACATGTTGTGATACATTTAATTATAATAATATAATACCTTTAGAACCTAATTTTTTATATTTTATATTTATATTATAATTTGAATTATATTTCTATATTTAAATATGTAAATATCCATTGAATTATTATGTCATAACCTTATTTATTCTAAACTGGGAAAAAATCGTCTAGTCAAATTCTTATTCAGATTATTTTAATCTTAGTCAAGTATTTTAGGAAACTAAGGATTTAATTCCTCATGTGATATTATAAAATATAACCAATATTCTATGTAAAACCCATAGACTTTTTAATTCTACTCAACATCTTCATGGAATCATGTAGAAATCCTATAATATGTTTTATTTCTATTCATGATATGATAATATGTGATATTCTAAAAAATTACATATGATTCAATCAAGAGGTTTATTCATAGTATAATATTTTTCTACTCCATATTTTTTTTATATTATCATCTCATATAAAAATACCGTTTTGGAATAATTTATATATTTTTATCAATGATAAATAAAACATTCATATACCAATTTTATCTCCTTAAATTATCACACTTGTAACAATTAGTTATTATGTTAGAAATGTGTATTCTCACATGTCATAGTGCATAATGTCACCCAAGCATAACCTAAATACTTATTTCATTATTTTGGAGGGAAAATGAAATATATACCCTTAATAATTGTTTGATAATAATAAACATTAAGTGTCTTCAGAGGCTAGATATGGAATCAACTTATTTATGAACAATATTTATCATTTGAAAAAAAAATATTCTTCTCACATGGTACCCTTCTAGACTTATCATAAATAATATAATTATTCATAAATTAGAAAAATGGAAACATACAAAGGAGTGGGATTAGATTCTCTGTAAGGGTAAACATGGTATATAACATTATAATATTACATATGAGCATATATTGAGCATAATCATATGATAATATAGTAAATTTTTTTAATTTCCATTCCCAAATACATAAATATCAAATAACGAGTCATGGCGTACATAACCAGTATGTCTTAAGACGCAATTCATAAAAGTGTGAAACATCAAATAATCATGGGTTATGAGATCATAACATTCACATTATAGTATTTAAAAATAATATGTCATAAATGTGTGGTATAAATTTAAGCATATATATATATATCCTATGTCTACGTTAAACAAAAGCATTCATCATCATCCTCCTAAAAATTTTCTCAAAACACCATCAGTATATATCCAATGAATTCAGGTGGATGGTATTATTTGAGAATTTACCTAGTAAAGCATAAATATCATTTAGCGAGGATAAAGTAGATGAAAAATAATTTTATAAAGGCATTAAAAATATTATTTGATGAATGTGATGAAAAAATACTTTTCATTCTGTATCTTTTAAAAAATAAAAATTCACAAACTAATGGGAATATGATCTTTCTATGTAAAGAAACATAAAAATATTAAAGGAGAATGGTAATAAATATTTTTCATGGCATTGGGAAAATAAAGTTAAATAATAAACATTTAAAAAATATTATTTTCCCACTTTTATAAAGAAAGTTAAAATGGAATCATATGGAAAACATAAAAAATGTTCCTTTTTAACCTATTTTAAAAAGTCAATGATGATTTATAATGAACTTAAACAATCATTTTTGTGCATATTTGTTTTTTAAGTTATATATAGAATATATATATGAAGGAAAATAAATTTTTACATAATGTGAAAAAACATGTTCTCCTATTCTTAAAAACATTCATTCTGTCTTTTTTACTACCAAATAGAGTAAACTAGAATATTTCATGGAAAATATATAAATTAATAGAGCATATTAATACATTTGGGGTTTAATATGAAAATAAAATACAATTCATATAATAGAATCTGAAATATAAACAAAACATATATAAAGTAAGGTTTTAACATATACTCTTACTCCAGTCTTCTAGTCAGTTGAATATGCTCTAATATCTTCGGTAATACATTAAAATTTAATATAAATTCATTTTAGAATCATATTTCCATCTATATTCATAGATACTATTGACTTATAATATCTTAGTAACCTTTTATTAATAATAATTTTTCAAAATCAATACATGGGTGATAACTGTTTCATTTCGATGAGTGTTTTTGTTTGAAGGTACCAGTCTTGTTCATCAGTCAGAGATATAGACTCTTTATATTGTTATAAATTTATTTTTTTAAAATTTTATAATTATAATTTAATTTTGTTGATTAAAAATTAAATATACCTCTTCATGGAGGTGGAAGTGCACATGTACACATGGGGATCCTTTTATTTTCCTATAGATGGAATGAAAGCAAGGTAAATAATAAGTTCTCTGTATAGAATCCAAATTATATTATTAGTATGGTATATAGATTCTGTAAATCCATATTTATAACATACCATGTGCGGTGGTGATAAAAATTATATATACTACTAAATGGAGGATATTTCACACACATACACATGAGTGGAGTTTTCATTTCCCATTTGATGGATATAAAAATATAATGGTTATTTCAACAATATAATATCATCTGAGTAAACCAATGAAAATAATTCCTTTATTTTTAGGTATTTTTTGAAAATTTTGTGGGGGACTATGAATAAATAAGATTTAAATAACTCATATTTGTGAGTTATCTATTCCTTAGTTATCCACTTATAGGTTACAAAATATTCCTTATATGTTTTATTTTATTGATAAAAAGACCAACTAGTATTTGGGAAGGATATTTTGATTATTGTTTTGGAAGAAATTGGTAGATATGATGGCTTAATTTATGTGTTAATTGTGAGGTGGGAGGTTCACTTTTATATACGATAAAAGCAGTACCCTTGTAAATATTAATAAAATTTAAATATAATAAATTTAATTCTCAATGGGAGTGGAAAAAAGTCTACACATTCCAAATAAAATGTAATAAAGATCAAAATCCACTAAATAATATTATGAGAGATATGATTTTGAGATTTTCAAATCCCATTCATTTAGTTTTTACTCATTTTATCCCATTTCACCATTTAATTTGAGGACTTAACTTTTATATTGGTAACTATTCATAATGATTAAAAATGAAATTTACCCTATAATAATATTTTTACATTTGGATTATTAATTTGGAATACATTTTTTCAATAAAATTTCTAATGTTGTATTAAATTAATTCTAACATACACACAGAAAAGGTGTACAAACTGTTTTTAGAAATAATGTATCTTTAATAATAAAATTATTTAATTCTCATTCAATTAATTATAAATTTTTTGAAATGAATGGTAATTTATTTGATAGAATATATGCACTTAAAATTTCTTTAAAACTACTAATAATTAAATAATTTATTTATTTATTTTTAATAAAATAAACTGTGGACATAAAAACAGTTTTTAGAAAAATATCTATTTTACCGCGAAATTTTTTTATCTTAATTTCTAAACATTTTATAATAATTTTAATAATTATCATTAATATTATAATATCTATAAATAATAATTTTAAATATATTAATGACTATAAATAAGTAAAATTCATTATCCAATAAAAATATATATAATAAAACAATGTTCGTAAAAAAAATTTAACCAAGAATAATGAGACTAGTATTCCTTATCATAAATCTACAATTTCAGGCATGTACTTAATTGATTATATTTATTATTTGAATATTATAAATTAATATTATTCTTATTGTTCAATAAAATTATTAATCTTATCAAATATAAATAATTCAATAAATTTTTTTAAAGTAGACTCATTTGAATCCATGGTATCTTCTTAAGGGAATTTAACGCATTTTAAAGTCATTTATTTTTCAATTTATAATAATTATCTATTAATTTTTTCCATTTTTTATATTATAAAAAAATTATTCACGTACGATCAATTTTTCATTTATCTCAAGATATCAAACAAATCAAATTTTTCTAAGTGGAAAATATATTTGGAAATCATGGGGTGTTATATTCTACTCCATTTAAAATAATTTCACATTCAAAATTATATTTATCTCATCATTACATCCTCATATTCCCATGTCTCTTATTAAAAAATATGGTTTGACAAAAAATCATTGGATAAGTGGTGATACTTTTTCAAAAAACATTATCCATTCGATCTAGACTCACCATCGATTATTCCTTGTAGGAAACATCACACTCAAGTTATATTTCATATAAGTTCAATATATGTAATTGATCATGTTTTTTCTCTTCAAAATAAATATATATAACACATCATGAACTAGTAAGAGGTTAAGAAAACGTGTCATGTCATAAGCTACCATCCTGATATGATCATGAATCTCAAAGGGATCGATATATAATTGGATATACTTCACCTTATTTTCAAATTTCATAACATTCATCAAAGGAGATATCTATAGGAATACCTTGTCGCTAATATCAAACTTCATATATCACTGATGATTTTCATCATTATTTTTCTATCTAATATAATATTATTTTATGTTCTTCTAAATGATTATAAAAATCTTATCAGTTTCCTAAAATAGACCAGGTTCCAACCTATTATGTCATCAAACATTATCCCAGTATATTTGAGTTATTCAAATCATTACCTATAGGGATTCATAAGGGGACATTTTCATACTCGATTAAAATCAATTATTATTGAAAAATTTCCTAATAGGAATGAGTTTATAACAATATATCTTAAATACATAGAAATATATCTCAACATATATTTTATGGTTTAAACACTCCTCTTAGACTGAACATCTATCTATGGATGAGATACAGTGCACATGATTAACATTTTATTCAATTATTTCTATAGAATTCCCCATAGCATTGTGGTGAATCTCTATATATATATAAAAATTGAGATTAAAACTCCATGAAACATTACCACTTCATTAATGTATATCCTGATGAGATTCAAAAGAGATAAATATTATCTAATAGTAATGAAATCAACAGAATTTGTAAGGATATCAACAATAACTCAAGTTGAATTATGAATTTTATATTTTTTCAGGATTCCCATGATGAAATATATGGAGATGTTTTCCCATTTTCATAAATTTATTGGTAATGATTGTAGCATCCTACTATCCTTATAACTCTAAACCTTGACTTTCCAACATAGTAGGTGTTAATATTCAAACTAAACTATATTTATTTTAATTTTTTCCCATTATAAATTCACTATTTGATCTCTCAAAATCTTTATAATTATAGGATAATTAGATAATGATAACATATGTGCTTCATCAAAAACCACCTTCTTCAATCAATGTACTTTATAGACACATATAAGGTTAAAGGATGATATCATTCTAATGACCACATCATTTCATGAACCACTATTCAAATAGTGTCTTCTTCATCTAAAAATGTACCATAGTGGCACTACCTTGGGTTGATGTCATGAATGCTAACAACACCCACTGAATATATATTGCCAATGTAATAATATAGATAATATAAAACTATCATATATGGGGTGGGGGATGGGTTGAAATATGAATGTAATGAAACTATACAGATAACCAGAATAAAGTGAAATGTGGATATAGGCCCCCTGATAGATATATAGACCTTAAAATGGATCATAATTTTAGTGGGAGAACATTTAAAAAAACTCCTTATTAGATGAATGTAATCATGATACTAATATGGTAAAAGATTTTCATTTAGATATAGAACATCATCATCATAAAACATAGCTTTTAGATCAATATTTTAAAATGGAAAACATAATATATGTAACAACATAGATTGGTTAAAAATTAAAAAAATTCATATGAAAGAAATATTCAAGGTGATAAAGAAAACACCTTTCAAGGAAACTTAATATTGAGGTATTTATATTAGTGGATAAAATATATTCTTATGACTCCTGTAAAATTTTATACTTAAGGATACCTAGAATCTTGTTCAATTTATGAATATCCTTTTGTTTTCATCAATAAGTAGTGTATCAACAATGTGAATGTGTTTAAAAAAAGTGTATCATGCTTCCTCATATTTTCTAGGAGAGATGAAATATGGAAAATGATGTCTATGTTCTCATGTTCTATTAAATATACAAGTAGGTAATATTTCATTTTGAAATTATATAAGTTAGTTGGAATGTAAAACAATTTTACTCTTAGTAGATAATAAAGGACATTTAAAAACTAGTTTTATCTATAAAGAGTAGATGTTTTTAAATAATATAGTTTCTTCTTAGATACCTGATGGGATTTATGGAACTCCATGGAATGTCCATATTAGTTACCAAAATTATAGAAAACAATTCATTGATTTTTAAGGGAATTTTATATGAAATATCTATGTTACAAATTTTGTGAGTATATAGATTTTCTAAATTAAGGTAGGAATTCATAAAGAATGTATTTTATAGTCAAGTGGTGAAGAAAATAATTTAAAAATTAGTTATTTATCTATAATATAATATTTTAATCTCTGATCGATTTAATGTTTTGTATCTTTATATAAATTCTATTAGATTACTGGAGAAGTATCTTATTAGAAAAGTGTTATTATGAACAATATGTGATGTCACATATAATTTTGATTCATCAGATTCTATAACAAACATGAGAAGAAGATTATGATAAACACGTTTTATTAGTCATAAATGACTTTATACATGATTTTTGTTATAATATGAGAGATATGGTCACATCACCAATAGTGCAACATTTTAAAGAATAAATTATTCTTTGTAGAAAATCATAAAAACACATATAATAACTATGAGATATATATGTCCTATTTTTTTAAAATAACTCTTACAAGATGAATTAAATGACATTTCAAAAACAAAAATGATTTTTTTGTATCTTATCCTGATGTCATTAATAGTATACATTGTCTAAGAGGCCAGTTTGAGTTTTTTCTCTACGAAATTATCAAAGTTAACTAATAAAAAATTAAACTAGTTTAATTAAAATATGAATGTCACCTAATATCCTAGAAGGGTTTTAAGAAGTGTTATAGAAGTTCTAATGTCAATAGTTATATAAGTTATAGAAAAATTTATTGGAAAAACATGGATGTAATTGGTTCCAAATGATGATGATAAAAAAGGATTTTAATTATTTCTAGCTAAGAAAATGAGTTTTTAACATCAAAACATTGGATTGTTGATTCAAAATATGTACTTATGAATTTTCCATTCCATTAGTTATGGAAATTAAAAACTATCTATTAATTACATGATTACTAGCTTCTCATGTCAAATGTTGTTTATAATTTTTTTTGAAGAAAACATAACCTTTTACCATACATAGAATAAGTTCCAATGAATTATGAAAATAAAATTATAATTCCTAATTACGATTATTGTAATGAGTAAAGATCCAATAATCATCAGATTCGCCCTTATTATACGAGATGTAAGATTTTCTATCATTGTATTTTGTACTTAAGAAGACACAGTAATTAAAATAATATTGGTACCGATGAAAAATGGACTGGTACTCATTAGGTATTTCAGAATGAAAATTTTAAACAAGTTCATCATACTAACTTTATTTTATTATCATATTCCGAAAAAATTATTTCTAATGTAAGGATATCTTTTTACACAATAATGTTGTTAAAAAATGACTTCCAACATTCTATTATGCCAAACTGTAATGATTTATGAAGTTCTAGGTGTACATTTTATGGTAAAAAACTTAGAGAAAACATGACCATTGGGAAATAAATATATTCGCTGGTGATTTACCTATAAATTCACAATCATTCAAAGAGTTTGAAGAAATAGTTAATGTACTGATCAACTTCTTTTTCAATTTCTCAATTGTTCTGGAGATCTAGAGATTAATAAAGAATGAACATCTTTTTCCTAGTCTTTGTAATTGTTTTACCATTTTTTTGTTCTATGTAAAACTTGTCAAGTATTAATCCTTATAGTGTTTCCCTTTGTAATATTTCATTCAATATCTGGTTATGATCGAGGTCCTGTAGGGATAGAAAGATGGAGAATCTAATCATCCGATTGAGGTATTTCAATGATAGCAAGATATGGCCAATACATCAGACTAAGAGATACTGAGGATATGTAGATATAATAGAGTGGATCATCACATCATGGAATTTCCTTATTGAGGAAAGACAAAATTTATGGTATGTATAAAACAAGGTATAACATTAGCCATGGATTATGGATAATTTACTATTATGTTTAAAATATGTATATTACCTTAAATAACTATAATTCATTTTTACATTAATTTTATTCTATTACTTGTTTCTAAAATTTTCAATATTTTACTATGCTTGTTTTTATTATTTTTATCATTATGATTCTAAATATGACATGAAAAATATGAACTTACATGGATCAATTGTGAGTTTGAGACACTCTGATATAATCATATCTATTCTTATTATGTTCTATATAATTTGTTATTATCCAAATATTCATAATTAAGATTATTTAAATAATCATAATAAGGTCCATGCCTTAATCTGGTAGATTTTTCTTAAAGTGGATTTGTGAATATGTTTTGTTTAATTATTGTAAACTAAAGTTTTTTAAACTATAATTCACCCCCTCTTTTAATTGATCCATAAATGAGAAATTATTTCAATCCTGATAAAAATTTGTCTAATATTTATATCTAATAATTGGTATTACTGTTGTATTCTACTACTCAAATACATTATATGTTTTTACTGTCATTACAATTAAATGTATGTTAAGTTTCAATATAATTATTTTATAAATATTTTTTAGACTAACATGATTATTGAAAAGAATGATTTTCTATTAATATGGCATGTTTTAATATTGGATATGTTGAAATTATTAATCCAACCAAACTAGTGATCTTTAATGGTGATGAATATGAACATTGGAGAGAGATAATGAAGACATTTGTTATCAACACTATGTTTGATAACTTTGTGAAGCCCGCTTGAAATTATAAGATTCCTGGAAAGGATATTACTTATTTTATAAATCAATAAAAAATAGTATAAAAAACTCTATAGTTAAATAAACATTCTGATGATCCCGTAAAATAATTATATATAGCCAAATATCAACTTTTTAAGGGGATCACAGTATTTGGATGAAGCTAGAGGTTAAAGATTTTAGTAAATTTAAATTTTTTTACACTACAAGAGAAATTATTAGAGGTAATTATAAATCATTGTATTTTCTTAAAGGATAATCTATCACCATGATTCATGATAGATTCATGATGATTATTAATAGTATGAAATAAATTAGTGAGAAAGTATAAGATGATGAAATACTTGTTGAGGAAATCATTTATATTATGCCCAATTAATATGAGTCTAATAGAGTTATTATTGATGAAACATGGTTGGTCAGTAATAATACCCTAGATGATCTTATTGGAAATTTGATAGTGTTTGAGAGTATAGTAAAAATAAATGATGATAATTGAAACAAAATGAGTGGTGGAGTTATATTTTATACAAATACCTTACCCACAAAATCGCAAACTTCAAAATATATTTTATATCTTCATGAAAGCAAAAAGATGTTATTGAATCTGATTCTAGTGGAACTAAAAAATATGAAAACAAACTCACTAGTGTTTTTCATAGGATCAGTTGTATATTTTGTAAAAATTATTTTAAGAATCCTTATAATAAATGTGATAAATATTTTAATGATAATAAATATTCTGAAATAACTTATTATGACTGTCAGAAATCTAGATATATCAGGTCATATTTTCCAGATCTAAAAAGAAATGATGGGAATGAATGAATTTTTTTTTGAAATAAAAAACAATTATTATAAGTGTAAGGGAAATATAGTTGTTAAATATTTTGCAACATGGATAATAAGTGGGTGAGATTCCTCATATAATACATCTGACAATAAATATTCTGAAAAATGGAACATCGATCTTCTTTTGAAAATACATAAAGAAAATATTTGTTTAATGGATAAGATTTGCACTGCTGATAACCTTACAAACTCATCTTTAAGTGAAAATGATCCAGAATTCAATATTTAAAAGGTATACATAATTGGATGAATAATACTAATGAAATAGTGAAGATAATAGTTTACTTTTTATGAAGAAGTACCTTTCACTGAAAAACATTTAGAAAATTAGAAATGTAAAGTCCTTCAAAAACATGATGAGGCTAATTAAATACTATCTAAGGCTGTCTCAAGGTTTAAATTTTTAAATATATAAATATCAGATATCTCTAAACATCTTAATATGAAATCTATTTAAAATAAATATCCTTATGAATATTTAGAAAAATGTATCTCTAGGAATTTTAGAAACAATATTTAATTATATAACTAATATTACTAAGGAGAAGAATTTAGTTATTAAAATAAAATCATAAATATCTTATTGGAAGAAAATTTTTTCAAACATTACCACAAATAAAGAAAAGTTTTAAAAAATGTATAAAAAAATTCTTCATCCTCGTACTAGTTCTAGTATGGGTTTTCCTCATAATAAACCAATTTTAAATAAAAATTAATTCGGTTGGAAATGTTCCCCTTTTACAATATATTTTAATGAGGTGGTCATTGGAAATGAATTTTTTCCTTAAGAAAAAACAATTTCTTGGATTTTGTAAATCTTGTTTTTTAAAATAAATGTAATTTACTGAAAATAAAATTGAAAAAATACGGTTTCAAAAGGTTTTTTATAACCAATAATCAATAAGTGTTTAGGTTCCAGAAGCATAATTATTTTGTTTCCAAAAAAAAGTTTGTACAAAAAAACAACTTAGTGCATTGTTTGTTTGTGTTATAGACATATGACTATACAAAATAAATTATTTGAATGTATTATGAAGATAAATGGTTGAAAATTTATATTTAGAGATAGTTCCAATGGAGATATTATCAGTACAGGTATATAAATCATCTTTGTAAAGCGTTAATTTCTAAATTTTTGTTTTCTAATGTTCTTAAAAAAACCTTAAAAGCATAATCCAATTATGTAAGGATTTTTAACTTCTGAATTTTATAAATGATAAATATGTTTTACACAATTACACAGATGGATACTTTAATTCTATCAATCTATGTGAGAATGTTTATACACTTAATAAAGAAGACATAAGGATCCAAGACATACCTTTGCTTAGTGCCATGGAAGATCAATCCTAGTTATAACATAGAAGGATATGATAATGTAACCTTTGAAACATATGTAATATGAATATGGAAAAAATTTCTAAGGATATAAATGGTCTTAGATTTGTTTTTTAGAAAATATGTGACCCCTATTAATACGGTAAGAAAAATATGTCATGTTTTAAATCTATTAGTGAAATATGAACTTTTGAATCTTTATAGTTACTCCACATGTTTTTATTCAATCGTACAGAAACTATGATTATTATAGGAAAATACTATATATTTGTACTTGTTGATGATTACACTCAATACAAATGGTTTAATTTTTCTAATGAATAATTATGATGTATTTTTATATTTAAAAACATTTATAACTAAATTCAAAAATGATACAAACCTTCCCTTGTTAACTATTCAAAGTGACACTACAACAAAAGCCGGTCCTATCGGCGGTTTTTTTCCTGTTTAGCGGCGGTTTAAACCGCCGCTATATTGTGTGGCAGCGGTTTACAAAAACCGCCGCTAAGTTTGGCGTCGGCAATCTATTAGCGGCGGTTTTTTCGATTCCGCGGCGGTTTTAGAAATGTGTCGTATATCCATCATTTAGCGGATGTTTCTCTTCATTTAGCGACGGTTATATGGGTATCAGACATTTTTTTATTCGCGGCGGTTTTAACCGCCGCTAAATTCAGGCGTTTGATGCGCCTATTCTGCGGCGGTGAAAACCGCCGCTAAATATCAACATAATATGTTTAGCGGCGGTTAAAACCACCGCGAAATGCTGCCCAGTTCATCATTTAGCGGCAGTTTTAACCGCCGCTAAATGCTCACAGGTATGGCATTAGCGGTGGTTAAAACCGCCGCTAAATGTTGAACTGGAAAAAAAATATGTTGGATCTGCTCCACCACTGCCCTAAATTTTCCAAAACCACAGCCAATGATACTTGAATGATTTAAACACAATATAGTGACACTGTGGGTGTCACAAAATCTTCACAATCTAACTTTATCCCAATAACATTCACAATAAGCATTAATAGGGTTATAAGATAACCAAAACAACCAAAACATAAAGACTTCTGTTGGACACTCAACCTAAACCTCAACAAAAAGATCCAACATTGAAAATAAACAAAAACAAAAGAAAACTGTGGTCGGGGTGTGACATTCTCAGATCTAAAAAAAGATCATATCTTGGAATTAATTTTGATTTTTTTCATAGAGGACACATCCATGATTTGTTAATTTCTTCCTTTAAGTGTGTTAACCTCATAAATAAATTGACAATTAGTGGTAACATTGTCTCCAATATTGACATAAAAAAAATCCTTCGACACTATAGATTAGGGCTTCATGTGTAATGTTCTTTCATGTTTTGGATTCAATGAAAAGTTTATTAGCTAGATCAAAACTCTTCTTGGGTAATACCCTATTTATATCTTAATAAATGAATACCTAGAGGTTTATTTTTGGTTCTCATGAGGGGAAATACAAGGAGACCCCCTCCCAGAAGTCATTTTTACCATTATAGAAGACCATCTCAGCCATATTTTATTCCATATGGTTGATACTTGTGACTTGAAACCCATCATGGTATCACGAGGTTCTTCAGAACCATGTCATCTCATTTTTGTTGAAAACATTATAATTTTTTCTTAGTGAGTTATGAGGAATATCAAAAACATCATGAAGGCCCTTCTTCATTAAGATTGTTTCTTAAGACAAAAAATAAGTTGGGGAATTAGTTCATATACATTAACAAGAATATCTCAATTCCTAAAAAAATAATATTGATAGATGATGTGGGTATTAGGGAGGGATCTTTACCTTTTACATATCTTGGAGTTTCCATGTTTTGGGGAAGAACACACGCCTCCTACTTTATCAATATTCTCAGTCAGATTTAAAGTACTCTGGCCTCTTGGAAAGAAATATCACTCTAAATGGATAGAATAGATTTCATTTTTAAAGCATGTTGAAATATAAAAAATGGTATAATCCTTCGTGGTTTACTAATGGACCACCTTGGTCATTAAAACCATTAATTCATTGATAAAAAAAATTATTTGGAGTGGGATTATATTAGAGAGAAAGACTATTACAGTTTCATGCAAACAATGTTGTATGACCTATGCTCTTAGGGGCCTTGGGATCACGAATATGACCCTCTTTAATCAGCCTCTTCAAACTAAATTTATTTTTAAATTAATCAAATCCAATTTTGAAGCCTTGGATTTTCTCATATCAAGGATTGTTTAAGAACTAAAAAAAAGTAAAATTATGCTACATGGAATCCTTAATATGGCCTGGTATTATGGTAATATTTCACAAGATCTTATAGAATTCTCATCAGATGGTCAGTGTTAACTCTTCTTCAAATTCTAGACTGCCAATTGGAATGGAATCCCACTCATGGATAAGATTAATACCATGGCTCAAAATATTTATTATAACTTATCCCTTAAAGATCAAATGGATAATCTTAACAATCTTCTACATGAGATTTTACATTTTTTCTCAAATTGGTATTCCTAAACTAAAAACAAATTGGTATTCCTAGACCCATTGGAGTGGTGTAAAAATTTTAAGGCCATGACAGAGCCTTTTATCATTAACCTTTCATGCCTTAGCCATTTATGGTCATGGGATTGGTCTTTTAGTGTGATACATATTGGATATGGATCCAATAGGGGTATGAATATGGGTTACATATATGGTATTCTCATTGGATGTGGTATCATCACATGCATATTGCATTAAGAATCTTTTTGTCAACACATGAGGAATCCAGAACACAATAAATAAAATGCATAGAAGGAAACATGAGAAATCAAGAAAATGTTAGGACATGGAAATGTTTGGTGGCAAATATGTGCCATAAATATTACATATACAAACCAATTGTTATCATACTTGTTGAACACATCAAAAATACTACTACTCATCATCTGATTCTGCATCGTCACCCTCTCCACCTTCATCTCCATCACATGCTGCCACCTGTAAGAACATTATATTGAAAATTAAATATTGTTGCATATTTATAATAAAAATTAAAACCAATAAAAGTTTGCAAACTAAATGATTTTGATTTTTTGTGATTTACCTGCTCACCACTACCCGATGCACTACCACCGGGGGCATATCTGCTCATATGCTGACGTATTTCAAGCAACTCATTCTACAAATCAGATATCTGATTCCCCTGCTGGTGAACTGTGTTTCGTAGAGCAGACATCTCCCTCTGAGCATCTTCAGGTATGAAATGTCTATAACCAGGAGTAGATGAGGCCGAAATCTCTGATGGCATGCGAAAGACCTCAGATGGTACGGGTCCCAAACCCATCCCGCGCACTCTACCAGGATGCTCCTTCCCAAGGACTTGACGAATCGGGTCATCCTGGGAGACTGAGTAGGATTTCCCAGGATTGGCATCCCATATTTCTTTAATTTTTACCTATAAATCAAATATCAATATATATTAACACAGTAAAAACTGATATTAAGTTATTATAATAAATAATTGACATCATACCCCAACTTCCTTGGAAGGTTCATTAACAAAACTTCCATATGTTTTTTTATGAACCTCCAACCACAGTTCTGTTCGGGATGCTTCATGCCCTAAACTCTGTGACTGCATTAAACAAAGATAAATCATCAATCAAATATGTTAAATAGATAATATTATCTTATAAATATTTAAACTAACTAAAAGATTACCAATGACATTCGGCTTCTTGAAAAGCTTTTTGAACCTGCAGTGTGCGGGATTACCTACTTCGCCCGGTTTGAAGCATTCTTTCTTGAGAGATCCTGAAATAAATAAAATTCAATTTAACAGTATTGTATTCAATGTCTATCTCTTCTTCATGTACATTTATAAATGTAAAATTAGGATAATATAATAATATATATTTCAATACTATCCGCTTCTCATCACGATGTCTATTGACAAAAACCTTCCACTGTTCTTTCGGTACCCCACTGGGTATCTTCTCATACATCTGTTGCACGGTCAACGAAGAATCGCTGACATCACACCACAACCTCCATTTGAAATCTTTCCATTTTTTTCCAAGATTTTTCAATGTCCACTTCCGTGCTATCACATCAGCAACTGTAAAGTGGAAGAACATCTGTATACAGAAATTCATTTTGAATATATTAGTAAAATGACATTCAATTAAACCATAAAGTAATAAAATTACCTTTATCCGAGAATCATAAACTTCATTTTTCCAGTTTGGAGGCATATGCCTCCAATCATCATACGAAATAGGCAGGGAAACGGGCTCCGCTGCCAGCTGACCTATAATCTGACCAAGTAAACCTGCGGCGTCATCCGTCGGGACCCCATAAGAATCAAATGGCACCACTATCTTCTTGCCATGCATGTTCCAAACATCAGAACTTTTTATGTCTCTTTCCACGGTTTCATTGTCTTCATCTGCAATGAGAAAACAATTACTATAAACAAAATGCAATAAATTTATTTAATTAAAATTTGTACCTATGACTGCGACCCTCCAGAATGTTCGTGATGAACTGGAGGGGGCGTGTCGCTGCCCCACTACTGAAGCTCCTATAGGGGGAGGCGATGACTCATCCTCTAATGAGGCATCCACTGATGGTGTCAGAGATGGTGTAGGGGGAGATGATGCCGTGGGGACAGACGGATCGTCATCTGTCGCAGAAGAAGAAGGAATAGTGTACCGCTTCTTCCTTGGCATTCTTGTCATTTAATCAAATAAAATTAAGTTCAGAATATATATTTCAAAAAATTTATGCAGAAAAAAATTAAAAATGATAATAGATGCCCAGTATTAACAAACAAAATATATATAACAATGATAATGAATGACTACAGAAATGAAACAAGTAGTTGCTGAATGAATAAATAATTGTACATACAATCATTTTCCCCTTCAATCATGTCGGTTTCCTGCTCCATTGCTTCATCCACTTCATTCATCCTTGCTAGACCAATATTTTTAATATCATGATGGACAAATAATTATGCTTCCTGTTGTTGATGAAATTCAATTGCAGAGGTCAAATCTTCCACTTCATCACCCATATCATACAAATCTCTTTGTATTACATGAGTAACTACACTCCACCCTTCATCCACAACATCATTCACATAATATACCATTTTTGCCTGCGATGCTAAGATATATGGATCATGTAGTTCAAGATCACCAACATCCATCAAGCGAGAGACGTTTACAGAAGTAAATTGCAAGGAATCTCTTTTAACACCTCTGATAAAATGGACCCATTTGAATTTGAATAAAACAACAGAAAAATGCCCGTGGTAGTTTAATTCAATAATATCATGCAGCTTTCCATAGTATTCCACTTCAGCAAATGTAAAAATACCACTATTCTGTGTTTTCAAACCCACTTCTCGATTGACTGTACGAAATCTAAAACCATTCACATTATATGCATTGAACTTTCTAACTTGTTTTATAGGAACTCTAGAAAGAAACTTCAAATCTTCTGAAAAGTCAGCTCGAGTATCAGTAATCTTGATCTGAAAAAAAAATATAATTTAATAGATTTGCAAATTGTATGTGTCAAAGTAATATTCGTATTTATTGCAATATTTATAAACTTACACGTCATGCAAACCATTCTACCAGGTCCTTATTCACAGTTTTCGTTATATCTTTTTCATTTCGTGTTCAGCCAAAATCTATGAGATGCATCAAGAAATCTTCGATGGTACAAGAAGCACCATTTTCTACTGTGAGGTAGCCGTTTGGGCTCGAAATCAAAGTTACAAACGGGATAATCCAAACCCGTATAAGTGTTCCAACCAGATAAATTCCCAAGCCCAGGGAAGTCACTAATGGTCCACATTAAAGCAGCATGCATTTTAAACATTGTTTTAGAAGAAACATCAAATGTCTCAACACCGTTTCTCCATAACTCCTGCAATTCTTCAATCAAAGGCTGCAAGTATACATCAATATCATTTCCAGGCATTTGTTTTCCAGGAATAATCATCGAAATGATAAAAGATGTTTGTTGCATACACATCCACGGAGGCAGATTATAAGGGATCAAAACAACTGGCCAAATGCTATAACTCGTACTCAAAGTCCCAAATGGGTTGAATCCATCGGCAGCCAATCCCAATCGAACATTCCTAGGATCAGTTGATAAATCTGGATGTAATGAATCAAATGTCTTCCACGATTGGGAATCTCGTGGATGTCTCATTAACCCATCATTGTTATTATCTACAGCATGCCACTTCATGTGTTCGGCGGTTTTTGATGACATGAATAATCTTTGCAATCGAGGCTTCAAAGGAAATTAACGCAAAACTTTTGCAGGTGTGTTCCTTTTCTTCTTCTCCATGAAATTATGTTCAGTCATACTTCCAACATCACCCTTTGACTGCCATCTAGAAGAAGAACATTTCTTACAATTCTTTCTACTTGAATCCTCTCCCCAGTAAAGCCTACAATCATTGGGACACACATGTATTTTTGTATAATTCAGACCAAGCTTGTTAACAACTTTTTTCATATCATAAAACGATTCTGGGATTTTTGCTTCAGGAAATGCATCACGAATCAATTCCAATAACATGGACATTGCCTTATTTGTAATTCCACATAGACATTTTATATGGTACAACTTCAGTAGAAATGAAAGCTTTGAATATTTCAAACACCCACTATACAACTCTTGATTTCCATCGTCAACTAAATCATGAAATGCATTTTCCTCACTGAAGTTTTCCCTTACATTTGGCTCCACAGAATCAAGAGGATCCAATGATATGTTACAATATTGATCTGCTTGTGTTACAGTCTCAGAAACATCACTTGGCACGTTGCAATTTGTAGCACCCTCTTCTGGTTGTTCTGATATGTTTTGATGCTCATAGTGGTGTCTTGTAGTGCCGAATGCATCATTTATGAGGTTTTGCATTTCATTTTCCATTGTCGAAGAACTTGGGACCTCATTCTGTGGATTAACATCAGTCCTCAATCTTTCTGTATTGTTTGATTCTCCATGCCAAATCCAACACAAATATTGCTCAGGGAATTGCTTCAGTATTAAATGTTCATAAAATTCATCTCTCTTCAACCATGTTCTAAATTTACATTTAGGACATGGACATCTTATTCTCCCTTCAACGGATCGATTAGAAATTGCAAAATCTAAAAACCCATTCAAACCCTTAACATATTGAGATGTGTTCCTCGGTAATGTGATCCAGCTTTTATCCATGTATATCACAATGTGCCTACACAAAATATACGATAGTGTAAGATTACATAAACATAATATAATAAAGATGAACCATTGACCATAAAGTATGCATAATATAATAAAGATGATTCATTGACCACATTTACCATTTCAGACCAACTGAACAAGTCTGGTCCATAGGAGACAGCATCAACACCTCATTGAGGAGCAATAAGAATATCGGGATACACACTTATCATAACACCATCGATCACACATTTATGTTTCCTCAAACAACACCCCTTTGATGTGTGATCAAAACTGATCATAATGCATTTTAAATCAAGTTAACTACATTCACTGAAACCATTTTCACAATGGGTAATGTTTGTTTTATTGTTCCAGGGAAATCTAAATGGCCACATTTAAGTTTTGGGGTTCATCTTGTGATGGAAGCATGAGACATGGTGTTTGAATTTCTTGAATAAATTAGTGATAATGACCCCCCTAAGGTGGAGAGAATTATGTTAGCCATGGAAATGTGGAGAAAACTGTAGAGTGGATGTCGAGGAATCAAGGTTCCAAATAGAAACCTATAAGGGACATGTTTGGGGTTCTTAGGGAAGGCCAGGTGGAACTTCGATATGGTGTGTGTAGGTGATGGAGGTATACCTTAAGTGAGAAGGCTTCGTGTTTGGGTAGAGGGGAGACATGCCAATAGGGGAAGTTGGGAACCAACGGAGTGAGTTAGCAGGAATGGAAAGACATAGTTGGATAGAAAGGGAATGGATGTGGTGGGCTGCGAGGCACCTCAAGTTAATGTTGAAATGATAAGTTTATCCTAGTAATGTGAATGAGTTTTGATGAAGAACCAAGTAGTCCTTGGTTGAGATATGAATGGTGAAAGTGTGACAAATATGGGTAGTTTTGGCAGAAATAATGAATGCTAGAATTTGGTGGAGTTTTCATGGATGTTGTGAGTTGGAAAACATGTTAGGGAAGTTTAGAAGGTTTAGTTGAGGTTCTGTTGACCTCTTTTATGATGAGTGAAGTTCTCAAAACTAGAAAATTGTGGTGACGAAGTAAGTAATATGGTGTTGAGAACCATGGAAGTAAAGTAATCGATTAATGGTGTGGCTAGAGTTTCAAGTTGGATGGTCTCAGGTAGGAACCATATTAGTGTATTAGTTTTGGTGATGGGTGTTGGATCAGGTTTTGGATGGTTGAATACCTTGAGATGAAGGTTATGCTTGGGTTGTGCTTTGGATGTTTGAAATGGAGTGAGGCTGTTGGGCCTTGAGTTCTGGATTGATGTAGGTCAGAGAATGTGGTTGGAATCTATGTATCCCTTCAGCGACAATGAGTTTGTGTCACCATTATAATTTTGGTAACTAGGTGAGGTGGTGCTAAGATTTTGGGCCATGAGTTGTGGAGAGGATTGGAACAAAGGTGTTCCGATTGGCTCTCCATAGGGTAGTGTAGTGCCTTATCGATATCCTCTTGTGCGGTGGTATAGTAACATTACCTAAACCTTTAATTTTCATTTGATGTTGATAATAAATAGTTGGGAGATGAACTTTAGTCATTTTTATTAAAAATACACACTATAAACCTATCAATTATCCTTGAGAGATGAACTAGGGTATTAACTAGACCATAAACCAACTTTAAAGATATAATCAATTTGACGTGTCATGATAATGTGGTCAGTTCCTATTGGCGAAACCAAGGGGATCGACACTACAATGTAGATTAGGAAACCCTAAGAGCGGGAGAATCCACAATGGGAGATTTTGGAACCATCCTCACAATAAAATACACAAATCAATCACCATTTTCCATGATTAAACTTTCATTTATTCACTTAAAATAGGGAGTTAAATTACCTATATGTTGTTGTCGGTGCTTCCCATCATTAAATATCTTAATCACTATTCGATGATAGAAAGTTGACTCAATTTATTAACTTTATTCTATTTTTAGATTAATTATTTGGGAAATACACCTCACCCTATTCATTTGAATGGTCATGGAATAAAATCCCAACCATGAAAACTATAAAAAATACCCCATTAAATCATCATATAATCATTCTATAATCACTGATTAATCATAACACCACTTGTTCACACCAGGCTTCCCCACACTACTGAAATTCTATCACATCAATGTCTGTACTTGTACCCACCAAAATGAAGTGTGAGCTGATCACTAGATGAATTTACCCCCACCCTCTTACATGTTTCTCCATAATTTCTAGATCTCCCACAATATCTCACCCTAGTGGATTTTTATAGACCACTTTACATGGTCAAGATGAAATTTCCCTTGATTTCAACCCCAGATGAACACTCTTACCACATTGATATTTTATTATTATCCCATTATATTATGATATACATATGAATTAAGATCCAAATCAACCAACCTTATCACCTATTTACAAAATCACCACCTTAAATCATTAGTACGAGTGTATCCATTTCCTAGAATTCTTTCCTTACACCCCATCTGTGAATCACCTTGAAAAGGTTTCCTTTTCCCAAAACGCCATTAATATTGAATGTATTTATATTTTTTACTCATATCTTAGTGTATAATTTAGTTATCAAGACTTCCATGCATTCCAACCATGCTTCTAAAAACTTACAATCATCCTAATTTCCTTATGAGTAAAATAATTATGCTAACATGAAATACCTATCTCAAATGAATGATAAGTATCTTATCAAAGGTCACTTTTTCCTAGATTAACTAACCTTTATAAAGATTATTATTGATAACTATCCAATTATTATTTCACCTGGATGAATCATTTTTCCACATTATCCAAATCATCCCAAGACTAGGCTGAATATGATATTACCTTGCAACCCCAAATCAATATCCCTATTTTTCAACATCTGAGAATAAATAGATATTGAATCAAACCCAAGTCAAGTACCAAATCCCTTAAAAATCCTGTAAAAATAAAAAACACAAATCATCCTAGACATATCATAAGTCCTCACCCCTATCATAGAACTAACCTTCAGTGATAATAACACCCTCACCATAGGTTTCACCAGATGGCCGGGTCTATGGGTACGATTCATGGATCATAAACTTGGTCATTATATCTAGTAAAACCTATAATACAACTTGAAATACATTTAACTTTTATATAAAAATCACAATCAGTCACCCCCATCAATATAAAATAATACCACAAGGATAGTCACACTTATATACATCGCATATCTAGTATATTATGAAGTAAAACTCTTAGATCTTGGCCCACTAATATATCAATGATCAACCTCTTAATTCATTATCAAGTGATCATTGGTGATGTTTAATCCAACTAACATAACCCTAATCTATAATTTACCCTAGTCTATTAATTAACTTTACACCAATTAATCATTTAATTCCAAATTAATTACTAACCAATAACTTTTAATTAATCCAAGACTGTTCTCATTTTCATTTAAAAACACTATCGTATCATCATAAAAATAATGCATCAACATTGTATCCACACAAATAATTTTCTCATTATGAAATTTTATATGGTTCATGAATAATCACATGAGTTTGTCAAGCATTAGACATAGAGAAAACTCACTTTGGGGCCGAGGTCAAAGTGAGAATGGTCGTCGGGAGAAGGGGGTCGCGGGTTGCCGGTCGCAGGCACCGCCGGAGGAGGTCGCGGGGTCGCCGGAGGAGGTCGCGGGGTCGCCGGAGGAGGTCGCGGGATCGCCGGGGGGTCGCGGGGGGCTACGGGTGAGGGTTGTAGGGAAGGGTCGCGGGGGGCTGCGGGCGAGGGTTGCAGGGAAACGGGGGTCGGGGTAGTGAAGGGTCGGGGTTTTTAAAAAAAACAAAGGTTTAGCGGCGGTTTATTAAAAACCGCCGTGAAACGTATTTCGGAAAACGTTTAGCGGCGGTTTTGTGAACCGCCACCACAAAACCGCCGCTAAACACTGTTTATTTTGTAGTGTGATCATGGTGGATAATTTTTAAATTATGATTTTGAATATTTTTGTAGTATGAAATGTATAGAACAAAATGTTTTAGCTCCAAGAATCCCTCATAATTTTTTTTAAACGATGAAATTGTATTATTCAAGAAATAAAAATAACCATGTTGATTGAATACTCAATTGCTAAAAAAATTTGGGCTTAAGTAGTTAGTATGTCCTATTATACTATAAATAGTGTTTTAATTCGACCTTTTTTTAATAAAACATTTCATTAGTTATGGACTACTCGAAAACCAAAAGCCTCTTACTTCAACTTTTTTGGTTGCAAAGTATTCATACGGAATACAAAAGATAACTGGAAAAAATGTTCTCCCAAATTCTATGAAGTTATATTTTTAGGGTATTTCACTAATTTTAAGAAATATGGATTTTTTAATAAAATTTATTGCATTTCTTTTGGAAATAGTATGTGTTAAATTCGATGATACAATACCATTTGTTTTAAAACATCCTCCACCCACATCCCCCTAAAATGTTATTTCTAAAACTTATTTTCATCCTATGTTATAAAAATATTCTTATAATGAAATTAATCAAGAAAATATTTTTTATGTTACTCCTCATGAATATTTTTTACCTTATATTGAATAATAATATTTTCAAAATCCAATAATATAGTTATTTCATTGGAATCATTAAAATTATTGTATTATTTGTGATTCCGGTCACCTAGTTAGGAATAGAGGTTCCTTAAAGAAGGAAATAAAACAACTTTCTTTAATTTCCCATGTTGAACCAAGAAATCCTGTCATGGATTTAGGTGATTAGGACTGGATTAATAGTATTCAAGATGAACTAAATTAATTTGAGAGGAACAAAGTTTGGACCTTGGTTGAACGACATAAATAAAGTTATATAATTGGAGTAAAATGGGTTTTTTGAAGAAAATGTGATTAAAATGGAATACTCATTATGAATAAAGAAAGAATAATTGATAATTTTTATAACTAAAATGAAGGAATATACTATGAATAAACCTATGCATTGGTAGATATACTAGAATATATTCCTATTCAACTAGAAATTGTAGAATTTATTAATTTAAAACATGTTAAAATGGATGTAATGTTTGATTTTCATAATAGATATGTTCAAGAGTATGTTTTTTGGGACAAAATACTTGTTTTGAAAAAAATCCTAAATACTTTTTTAAACATACCATAGCTTTATATAGACTTAAATAAGCCCCTAGAGCATGGTATGACAAATTAAGAGGTGATTTGTTACAATGAAATTTTTTTAAAGGAGGTGTGGATCAACATATTTTTATAATTGAAGTTAATAAATATATTACAATTGTTAAAATATTTTTTATGAAATTATATTAATATCAAATCAACAATATTTAATAAATTACGTTATGGATATTTTGAAATTTGAGTTTGAGATGAGTATGATGGGTGAGTTAACATACTTTTTGGTTTTAAAATTTCTAAAAAATCATAATGTAATTTTATATCCCAATATAATTGTTTAGAATGTAATCTTAAAACGTTTTATATAAAATACTAAAAGAAATTGTACTCCATTCAGCACCTCAAGTACAATTGATCTTAAAGAGGCTAGACAACTAGTTGATCAAAATATTTTGAGAGGTATTATAGGAAGTTAACTCGACATAACTACTGGCCTTCTAGATTTAATTTTTTTATCTAATTAAGTGAATGATATCAAGAAAATTTCAAGGAATCACTTTTAAAAATTGTAAAATTGATTTATTTCATCTTAAGGGAACTATGTATTTCAAACGTTTTTATTCTTCTAGAAATGTTTTTAAACTAAAAGGTATTTTGGATAATAAATTTTGTGGTTATAGAATGGATATAAAAATAAAATCCTAGACGTTTCATTTATTTATAGATTCACTAGTTTCTTGGTCTTGTATGAAACAACACTCAGTAGTAGTTTCCACTTCGAAAGCTGAATATGTGGTAGCTGAAATTTGTTATTCTCAAGTGTTTTGGATGAAACTCGTATTTATCGACTGTGGATTGAGTTAAAAAACACAAATACCAGGTTAAAAAACTAGTTCCATTCCCATAATAAAAAACCCAACACATTACTCACATGATAATAACATAAACATAAGATTCCATTTCCTTAAGGATCACACACTTAATAGAGATATCATTTTACAATTATTTAGAATGCAAGATCAACTTCCTAATATTTTTATAAAACCATTACCTTATAATATATTGGAATATACTAATAAAAATATAGGAATGATAGAGGAAAAATGATATTTCATATCTACTTCTATTTTACCTATCTACTTACATTACGGTACTTTTCCTCATAAGTGGAGTATATATGTATGATTTTTTTCTTAAAAACAATCGACTATTGAATTATTTAATTTTCATTTAATTTTTCTTAACAGGGATCCAAACTCATTTTTAATTATAAAATTTTTGAGACAATATTTAAAAATGGATCATCAGAATTAATAATTATTACCATTTTTATGACTCATCATTTTTGTAAAAAATTTCAGATTCAGAAAATGTTTCATAATTTTTTTCTATAAAACTATCATAATCAATTTTTTAAAAAACTACCATAATATATTGGTATTCAAAAATCATGGTGAACATCACTATAATATAGATTAATCCTTCAAACACTAAAAGTTATTATTCTTATCTTTTAATCCTTTTCACCACTTTATTACAATTTTTATCTTTTTTGTTTTAGTAAATGTAGTTTTTCTAAAAACATTGTTTTTTTTATTTAAAAAATTTTATTAATTTTTTTTTCCGAAATATTATTTTGTATGAATAAAATAAATATTTTAAAAAACATGATAGTTAAAAATTGATTAAATATTTTTTTAATCATTTTAATCCTTCAGATTAGATTGAATTGAATGTCACTCTTTACATTTGTATTGGAAGATGAAATGACTATCCCACCCCATATATAAAGGGGGACCCCCCAGAGTCCCACATCAATCACATCAGTATTTCTAATGTAGAGTTTCTACTTCCTTCAAGTCTCCCAGTTCGATGACTTTCCTTATGTATGAATCATTAGTTTATTCTATGAATACGATGTAGTATTCTTAAGATTTCAGGATTTGGATCATATTCAGAGAAAGGATAGTTGAAAATAATTTTATGAAAAGTATGATTACACCCTGAAGAAGATTATAAACACCAGGTTTAAGAATATCTATGCATAAGAAACATTGATGAGGATCATGATTTTCCATACCTTGATATATTTTTATAGTTTTTAAGTTTATTCATGTTTTTAAAATAGGGTGAATAATAAAAAATTATTTCATGATATTTGTAAACGGGTATCTGATTACATATAAAAAATCTTCCAGTTTTTTGGAGTTCCATTAAAAGGGGTGGATTATTGTACATCTCATAAATTACTAGATAAATGTGGTTTATTTGATATAAATAAGGAAGCGGACTACTTATTCACTCATTATGAAATATTCTAAAATTATTTCACCTGACCCTAGATAATAATATTGTTTTTATTTGGATTCATGGTTTCTTAATTCAAATGTAGGGAGATTAAGAGACATCAAAAATATTATATGTTTTTATAATTAATCTATAAGTTTACAAGAGAAAAATTTATCTTATGGGATTTATTTTTCTTAACATTTTAAATTTCAAGATCAGATCTAATATTTTAATAATTATTATGTTATCATCTTTGATAACCAATCATCTTGTTTATTTTATGTTGTTTTTAGAGTTTGAAATCAAATAAAAGCTGAATAAGATGAGGAGTAATTTCATTAATGATAATAAAATAAAGAATATGAGGATGATTTTTGTTACTGAATTAATGTTTATTGTTAAAAAATATTCCAAATAAGAACCCTAATAAAAAGTTGAGCATGGTGTTCAATAGAAAGATAAGAAAGTTGAGAAGGGTGATTAGAAAAATAAAAGGAAATTGGAGACATCCTCACTGATAAATGAAAAGAAATAGAAGATTGTTTTATTATGTATCTTATGAGTTGAAGAATAATATTGAAGAAATGAAGTTGGGAGGAACAAGTATTGGAATTGACCCAGATAAGGAATTGACCTTAAAAATTCATGATACTGATACCCTAGATGAAGAAATATAGAAAAATAAAATAAAGTAAAATGTTATATAAAGATAGGATTTGTGGTATTTTTTTAAATGGTGTGGAAACGTATTCATGAAATGTGTATATTATTCTAACTCCTCACACAAATAAACCCAATTTAGGTGTGATATTATCTTTCTAAGAAACCTCCATTTTGAATGTTGAAGTTACCTCTATCACAGACATGTGAAAGTATAAAGTAGTTGATAAATAATTACATCTTGTTAATGAAGATGAATTGGAATATTCACTATCTAGAAAGGATAATTCAAGAACAACAATTCAACTTCAGGATGATTTATTTTAATTAATGACAAAAAGAACTACATGGATTGATAAATTAGATAAATAAATAGAATTAATTGAATAAGTAAGTTAATAAAAGGATATTTAATAATTTTTTGAACAATAAGAAGGAGACAATGAAAATATGGAGGATGAGAATGAATTTGATGAGGATAAAGAAAATGATAATCAAGATAATTTCAATGAATATGATGTTGAAATTGAAAAATCACATTCTGATATGTTTTTATTGAGACTATCAGGGGAATCATCATCGAATTTACCATCTATTATTGATCAAAAAAATCAAAATCTAAATGTTTAAAGAAGATGAAAAAATCTGTGAAATAAGTTGTATCCTAATTTAAGAAAGATAAGAAAGAAAAAATTTAATAAAATAGAAGGTGACAAAGATGACACTGATTAATTTCATATCAATGATTTTTTATGGAAAGGAAGCAGGATTGATATGAGAAATTGGTCTCATAAAAGGAAAAGATAAAAGAAAAAGTAACAGAAGTCAAAACCAATCATTCTCAACATCTTAAAATAAAAAAATTACCAAATTCAAATAAAAAGGATAACCTTCCAGGGTGTTGATTATATCATTAATGATTTTTAGATACTTGAAAAAATAATTCCATACTATCCAAGACTTGAATCCAGGGTGGAATTGATTCATGAAAATAAATAAATAAAATCGGAATCAATCAGATTTTTCATATACATGCTGATTTGGCTAGGGTATTTCCTCAACATTTTACAAGAAAGCTATTAGATTCACAAGAAGTCATGCAATAAATATGGAAAATGGGCTCATGAAATTGATGTTGTTGTTAAGTCACATGATTATAATTTTAAAAATCATCTAAATCAAATGGAATAATCCACATAATATTTTAGTCAATTATCTAATGATAATGAGGAAAGGGTGAAATTCCTGGAAAAATTCAAAGATACAACTCAAAAGCTAGAAAAATATGTTAAATAGATAAAATGAAAGATGAAATACTATCAAATAGATGTGTGAGGACTCCAATATTATAAAGATAAAATAATCAGTTTGAAAAAATAGAATTATGAATTGTATGAAAGAATTCATATCAAAAAATAGAAATGCCATTATCAAGATAAAATAATAGAATATATCGAGGGGACACAAATGAGTTTAATAAAATGAACTCCATTTTAAATTCATTGATGAACAAAGAAAAAATTGTTTTGCTATTGAACTCTTGATTAAATAGTCATTGTATTTTGATAGCATGTTTATGAATGAAATTATTCTACATACTATTATGATTTTTTTGAATGTTTTACAATTATTATTGGTTTAATATTCATTCATTTTTTCTCTATGATTCAGTAGTTCATTATATTATTTCATATAGTTTTTTTTCTATCATTTTTAAAAAACTAAAGAATTATCCCAATCCATTTTGAAGAACAGAATGGGGGATAAATATTGTAATTTGGGGGATATTCTTATACAAATGGCTGAAAATTCCAAGTAAATGAATATTTATATAGTAAGGGGGAGAATAAAACTCTTAAAAGTGATTTTATACCATGGGGGAGATAATAATATTCAGCATATATCTCCATAATATTCAGAAGAGTTAAAAAACTCAGGGGGGTCTAATTTTATTATTATACCTGGAATAGGAAGTACCTAAAATAAAACGGGCTCTATTATTTTCAACGGTAATTTTCGATTTAAGTTTTGGGTTTCGGATTTTCATAAAGGGAGAAACTATTGATTCAAAAGAAATACTTATGACTTTTCAATTCCTTTAGTTGTAGATATCAGAAACTCTTTCTCAATTACATGATTACTAAAAATCCATGTGTTATGTGTTTGAGATTGTTTTTTATGAATCATAATCTTTTACCATACAAATAATAAGTTCTAATGAATTATTAGAATAAAATAATAATTCTTTATTAATATTTTCTTAATTAGTATAGATACTATAAATATTGGATTCAACCTTATCAGACAACTTGTAAGACATTCTGAACATGTCTTTCGTACTAAAAATTTAGAATAAATCATTATTATATTAGTACTAATAAAAAATGTTGATACTCATAAGGTATATCATAATGAAAACTGTAAAGAAGTACATCAGATTAATTGATATTTATTGTCATATTTGGAAAAATTAATTCAAATTTAAGGAATATTTTTTACAATATAATGGTTAAAAAAATATGTAACAAATTCTATTATACGAGATAATTTTTCATTGTCAAGTACCAGGTCTCCAAGTCCATTTGAAAAACTCAGAGAAAATAAGACTATTGGGATGGAAGTATGACCGTCATTTATTTTCCTATAAATACCCAGTCTTGGAATGTGTGTGATGTAGCTACTATAGTGATTATTGATTTCATTTATAATTTCTTCGTTGTGTGGGTGTAATGGATATTTCACCATTGTGAACTAGATTTTATTAGTTATTTTTATTATTCGAGAGTTTTTTTAGTTCTATAAGAAATTTGTCAATGTTGTCTCCTTATGATCCCTTTATTTGTAATTGTGAATATGACATGTGATTACGATTAGGGGATTGCAGGGATATTAAGATGGAGAATATGATCTTCTGATTGAGGGCTTGTGAGTACAGAAAGACAGATCCATTCCATTGGAATGAGGGATTTTCGGGATAGGAAGATAGAATAAATCCGATAATTATATTTATGGATTTCATTTCTAAAGAAAGGCATAAATTCTTGTAAGTATAAAATAAGGGATAACGTTAGATAAGGTTCATGGATACCATTATCATAAATTTAAATGTGGTCCACTGTTTTAAATAATTGCTTGTCATTCTTAAATTATTGTTATTTTATTACTTGTTAACTATATTATTTGATGGTTTTTTGTATTTTTTTAATGATAATTATTTGAAATACAATAAAAAAATATAAACTTAATCGTATCTATAGTGAATTAAAAACACAATGATATAATTTTTTATTGTATGATTATTATTTGTAAACTTTTTTATTATCAGAATCATCCGGATTATGATATATTAAATAATCAGACTAATGGCCACGTATGAATCTAATGGTATTCACTTAAATAGTTTTTATTAAATTTTTTATTTTAATTTTTTAATCTAGTTTTTTAAACCACAATTCACCTCTCTTAAAATTGATCCATCAAGAAAAAATTATCTCAATCCAAATATCTTTAGATTTAGTATTGATATCCGACATTGATGTTGATAATTTAATATCTTCGAATACTTATTCAATGATTTTAACATTAAGAATGTTATTCCTAAGCCTTTCTATTATTAAAACTATATTAATTTATAAATATTACTCAATAAAGAGTTTATTGTGAGGGTTTTATCAGATGGTCACATAGTGATCTATTAGGTATTACATAAATTTGAATTGGGTTTATTAAGAACCATGAAAGTGTATAAATCATAAGTCAAATCTGTAAGTCTATCATATATGATATGTTAAAAAATATCTTATTTATTTTTTTGTTAAAATTTTTAATGGATTTTAAGTATGTAAATGTTTCATGTTATTTCAATTTCAATATTCACCATATCATTCTCTAATGTTAAATGTATATATATATTGATAAATATCATGATGTTAAATGATATTGGACACATCAAAGAATCATTTTGGGTTTCTTTCATGTGGATTTTTATCATATATTTTTATAGGTGGTGAATGAATAATTATGTTAATGTGAGAAGGATTCTTGTATTGGGATAAAAAATAATCTTATAGGGGTGGATGGTCCTTTTTCCCCAATACCGAATGTTGTAAGGAAATAAATCACTAGAACCTTCATACTTTGATACCTCTTTTAAATAAGCCATAAGACCTAGGTGATCAGGCCTTTTTTGGGTATGTTGTTGATGATGTCATCTATTGGATCTTAAAAAATATGAGATTTTTACTCTTTTAAGATAAGTATGACACTTGATCCCTCGATTAAGATAGACCAATGAAGTGTTTGTGTATATACAGATTGTATATATCACGTTCTGTTCTATCCTCTAAGGTGCATGTGATGTTCAAATCCATAATGGAAAATGTAATACGGTATATTCATCAACCAGATATGTCAATACTCCTAGAATATAGAATATACATATATATATACATGATTTTCATAATCTATGTCATAAATTTACTCTTTTTATTATACAAAGGGGTGATATGAGAATGCATAAGGATATATGATGCTACTAGTAAACATAGTTAATTAGTTTAATATGTTTGATTCATATCACACTAGATCTATTTTTATATTTTATATAACTAATTATTTTCATGAGGCATCTCTTAACATATATTTTTTAAATTTGATGTTCAAATTATTTTTCAATTCTAAAAATTCCCATGGGGTGATTTATTAAATTAGAAATTAGTTAGAATCAACGAACTATTCAAAAATTATTAGTGTTTATCAAAAAAGAATATTGGATGGGTATCCACAATGTATTTCAAATGTTTTGATACAAAATGATGCTAATGATAACTATCCAAAAGTATTTCAAAAGAAACCCAAACATAATTTTGGATGTGATTTTATAATTTATTTTATATGATAAAATATTAGATGTAATAACTCAAATTATATTAGTCTTTAGTTAAAGTGGGAGATTGAAGGTGATATGACCTTAATAAATTATGCGTATTATGAATTTATCCACATCTAATTTTATTAAAATAATATATAATAAATAATGGTTTTCATACAACTATTATCAGTCAATCATAATGTATGAATTTGTTAAATCATATGGATTTATTTTCATTTTAATCATATGGTTCCATTTTCTCTATAATATTTTGATACATTGAGCTATTGGATGATAATTAATATCATTCAGAAATATTTTACCTAGGTTATCATAAAATGAGAAATTTAATATGATGAAACATATGGTAGAAATATCTCTATCTAGGGGTTACAAATGTTATAACATAAAGTAATTAACTCATATGTTATTACTAAATTATTAAATAGATTCATGTTGATCGAGTGTAATAAAACACAGAAAACACCATATAGATGATGTGAGTATTTATCCCTAGCCTCTTCTGATTATCCTATACCATATCTCAACCATACTCCCTTTTTTAACATGAGATACTAGAAAATAGTGGGTATATGAGAGTCCCACTAAATCATTGGTTGATTCAATACTATCCATGGGTACACCATGAAAGAGCGATTATGATGTACACCTGTTAAGGATACTCATAAAAACAAAATTTTGAATGTTTATGTACTATATATAAATGAAAAAATGATTTTCTTTAATTTATTATGAATGGATTCAGTTTTGATGAATACAGATTTTGGTTTTATGGGTTTCATATCATTTCTACAGCTTTTTTAAGGGTTAAACTAACCTATAAAACCCATCAAACCATTAATTTTCATGTCAAACTTCGCGAAAAATATTCAAAATTTAATTTTTACTTTAATGTCATATATTAAAATTAGTTATCTCTTTATACACATATATGATGAAAATTATGGTGTTGGTGTAACATTGGTCATATCGGTGGTTTAACCAACTTATGTAAGAACATCCTAAACTAAATAATGTGTAAGAATATAGTTTTATATAATAGTATCAGAATTTCAGAAAAGAGTAATAATGTTAATATAACATCATTATAACATATAATTATATTTTGAAATAGTTAGGATTATAATGTAATTGAAAAATATAGATAAGCGCTATATACCTAGATGAAATCACACCATCTCAAAATGGGTTTTTCATGAATCAAGGATTATGCCTCATTCTTAGTATTAAAACAACCAAACAAATATTAATTCATCAAGATAGTATATATAGGTCAGTATTGATGGAAAAATTAATATATGTAGTTTTTTGGAAGGAGTGGTTGAGAACTACTTCTATAGGTAAAAAATAGGTCCATTCTTTGGAATATTGAGTTAGCTGAAGGGTAATGATTGCATTACCTGGGATTTATTGAGTTAAGTATATAAATCATAGTGTTATATACATGGTTGACACCCACACATAAAAAATGAATTCTATAATGTATAAACATAAAATTAGTTACAAATAACTCGATCCATGGTAATTTAACACTTTTTACCTTGTTTAATTATTTATTATAGTAATAATTATTTTTAAAAAAATATAAAATTAGAGAACTTACATTATTTTTATTTCATGATTCTTAATTTGGAATCCATCTATTCTAATTCAATTTCTTGATATCATAAATTTATCTTTTAAATAAAAACATAAATATGTAAAAATATCTTTTTATAGAAATATGAAACATAATGTGTCATTAATATTATTCTAAATAAGTTACTAATTAAATTACATATAGTCAATTTTATCATATGAAAAAACATTAGGTTTTTTAGATTATTACTTTTAAAATAATTAATTTTTATATTATTAAAACACAGAACATGTTGAATTTTTTTTGGGAAAAAAATTCATCTTTAAGATTAAATAATTTTAATCGCATCACATTAAAATAAAATTGATATCTACTAACAATGAAATTTTATAAATCAATTGGTATATTAATTTTTCATTAAATTTCGTGAAAACATGGATCAATTATTTTAGATACTAATAATAATAATATGTAATGAATAAAAAATCATATATTTACAACTAAAGATTTAAATTAATTATTATACTTTTAGGATTATAAAATAATATGATATATGTGAATTATGTAATTTTTAATATTCATATAATTATGATAATTTTAAAATATAAATATACCTATTTGAGACATGAATATTGAATGATGATATATCCAATGAACATATCTCTAACGATCATATAAATGACAACAATGTATATAACGATCATATTACATTCCTCAATATATCCTTGCATAATTCTTTAAAATAATTCATCTTATTCTCTATTTTTAATAGATATTTATCATATTTATAACATGTTATATTCTTTATATATATCATATTAGTGTCATGTTCTTTATGGGATTTAGTGATAACTAAAATATCAACCATGTAGTATTTTTATTTACATGTCATTTCATTCAATTTTAATTTTACTAATTTTGATTACTTTTGTTATCATATAATGCATTAAATTATTCATTTTAATATTATAACATAATGAAATAAGAAATTACTCATTTTTGTTCTATGTGGCCTGCAATACATGTTATCGACCACATCATAATTCTTTAAATAGGGACACATACTGAAATTCTAAGCTATTAGAGGTGTGATATATTTTTATGTAAGAAATATAAGGGGGTGATATTTCATGTTGGAAGGGAGAAGCACATTTTTAAAAGTATTAGGCTTAGTTTATTTAAATTCTTTTTTCATAGTAATTGTTTTAATAAACTACTTGAAAAAAATTAAAAAAATAAAAAATTTATAATTTCATCCACTCAGGTGAAAAATTATCATTCCATAGGTTTTGATATCATTTATTTAATAACTGAAAATAATGATATTGTTTCTACATTGGGTTTTTAACATATAACATGAAATATTTTTTAATGATGTTTTTTATTTTAGTTATTAAAGAATTAATTTTAAAATTATTTTGAACCTCATTTATTAAATATCCAACATAATAAAGTTGATGTTAAAAATAGTTTTCTTACTAATTGATTTCAAAAATCACTTATAATGATTTCAATCATATCCCATATGATATTTATATATATTCTATTTTTACATATCAAAAATTAGTAGAAAACATTTTTAATAATTTTCAAAATAGATAAATATTTTTTTCTTATTTATTATATTTGGATGCATGTTTTTAATTTTACAAAATAATTTTTAGTATAAAAATTTAATTTTGAACATTTCAAAACAAATTCTCAGTATATCAACCAATGATTAATTTATACGAGGAATTTTTTTTTAAAAATCATAGTCTATGTTTTTGACAACACTGGGACATAGTTTTCGGGATTATGGGGATTTAATCCACATTTTGATGTTTAAAAGAGTTATAATTTTAAAAATGATATCATGATAATTTCCTCCAAATTGATATTCAGTTAGTTTTTCATTTAAATACTATAGGTTATAAAATAACCGAGGATAATTTTCATAAATTTTCACGATGACCAGATATCATTTTATCTATATTGAATTTATTATTCACATTTTAAATTATAAAAAAATTAATTCTAGATATAAATTTTTATTATTCATAATAATAGGTTTTATGTGATATCTATATGAATAAATATAATGGAAGAATATACAAAATCCATCTAAAATATTTTTCCTAAAATAATTCAATGAAATAAAAAAAACTAGAAAGAACATAATATTTCACTCTCAATGAGGAATCCATCACCATAGTTATTTTTATAGAAATCCATCTGTAGAAACTAGTGGTGATTTCATAGTTTCTAATCTACTATATCCCATTCCTTTCATGGGTAACCAATTCTATGAATGTTAACATGTTAAATATTTATTTTCATACCATTACATCTAACTTTATTTTGGAGATAGAAAAGAATTGGTTAGAGGATGGACACTCTATCTGTACCACATTAGGTCACAATAAAATTTCATATCATATAAGGAAAACATTGTGTAGACTTCCCATTCAAGGGTTAGAAATGTACACAATGTATCACAAGTCTCACATGACCAATTCATAAGTTGTGATGATTAAAAATACCTCCAATTTATATTAGGGGAATTCTCAATGAAGGCAGCATGAATCTTCATAAGGATATTGATTTCTTTAATGTTAGTATTTGTTGAGTAATTGAGAAGAAATCCTTTATTTATGTTTGGGGAAAAATTTATATGAACATTATGGTGTGGGTGTACATTAATGAACTAATAGGCAAGTATTATTTTTTAATTATCCTTGAATTTTTTTTAAAATGAGTTCATTTCATGGATAGTAGTTAATTCACTCACTTTTGTAATTTAATTTTACTCTAAATACTAGATTCCATAATTGAACATGTTGGGAAACCAATATGATTTTTTGTATTGGTAGAGTTTTATGATGAACTTTTGTTCTTTATGGATGGTTATCCTCCCAAATAAGATCGTTCTTAGGTCAACAGTTAACCATGGATTTTTGATATGCCATTATTTGGAGAATCATACCTCCATATTTTTTGATACATTTTATTCACGTTTTTGCTGTTATGACCCTCTTCTGTTAGTCTGAAAACATTAGTTCTTCATTGATTTTGGGGTTTGGGGTGTTATTTCATGTGTAATAAATGGAAGTGAGTTCATTGGTTGGTGAAATCTTTTGGGATCTCAAACTATGTTGGCAGGTTGTTAGTTGTATATCAATGAATATCAAAATCCATTTATTTTATGTTTTTATCCTTTATCTTAATGTTGGATGAAGAGTGGAATCATTGTAATTTATGGGATGAGATCATGTTTATTTTTTGTGAGGTGTTACTTTGGGATTACATTATCTTAAAAATCTTGGGATGGGTTTTTTCAATTCCTTCAAAGATAATGTGTTACATTGTTACATTTGCTACTCATCATCGGGTTATTTAATATATTTTTTATTTCTTAATGGACCATATCATTGTGAGAATGTAAATACTTATATTGGGGTGAATATAACACCCTAGTATTCAAGTACAATTGATTTTTCATTTTTATTTTACATGTTATCTCATTGTTGGGTTTAATTTTAGGAGTTTTAATGTTTTTTGAGTGTGTTATTATTTTAAGAGGTTAAAATTTTGAGAATGGTTTGTATAAATCAGGCACTATTTTCATGAAATCATGCAATATGTTATGATTATCACTGAGAAGGTTCCTATTTTGTGCATAGTTTGGCCAAATTTTTTAGTTTCCAATTAAAACACATGTAGGTAGAGAAAGTGTGAAACTCAGAGTTGGAGAGAATTCTGTCCAGCCATGTGAGCCAATCATGGGAGGGGATGTCCTTGAGGTGGTATCATCACGCAGTTCACACTTGTTTTGTAAAACCACTAGCCTAACTATGCAGATACCTAGGTGAAGTTTATTAGGGTGAACATGGTTAGAGAATGGTGTGAAAAATTAGGAAGCAAAAATTTTAGGCATTTTTTTAATTCTCTTTAAATGACACATTACTTTGGATTTAGGCCCCAAAACCCTCATTTTTTTATTTTCTCTTAGGATTTGAAACTCAAATCCCATTTTATCTCCCTCAAAAAGAACATTTTATTAAAAATAAACATTTTTGGGAATCTATGTGTGTTCGAGATCTTGAATCAATGGTAAGTTATTATTTCTTATCTTTCTATTTGGATCCTCTCATCACATCTCACCATGATAATTAGTTCTTTTCCACCATGAATAAATCAATAATATTTTATGAGGATATTGAGGAAATCTCATCAGATCAATTTTAGGGGAAAATATTTAAGGGAGAATCTATAGTTTCTGTGTGTTTATCCTCGATTAAATTGACCATTGTGAGGTTGGAGGTTTCCCCTTCACTCTAATCACTATAGAACTTTATATTTTTGTGTTTAAATTACTTTATATATAATTATATTAGAAAACACTTTTATTTTTTATACATAAATCCATTTTTTGAGTAATTCACTTATGGTTTTTGTTAAAATGATTTAATGAAACTGGTTTTGAAAAGTGATTTTTGATGTGGATAAATTGATATTAGAACATTTCATGAATGGTTGGAATTTATTCCTTTTCATTTGGAATAGTGCATGATTGTGAAGTACCATCAATAATGTGGGTTGGAGTATTGTCATGATGTACCGCCATTAATTGTGGTTAC
Source organism: Viscum album (assembly GCA_963277665.1). Taxonomy (NCBI): domain Eukaryota; kingdom Viridiplantae; phylum Streptophyta; class Magnoliopsida; order Santalales; family Viscaceae; genus Viscum; species Viscum album. Next base: position 1,302,700,865 of record OY728121.1, read on the forward strand.
TAAGAGATAGCTTGGTGATAAGATTACTACCCACTGATGAGTATGGGGTGGTCCATTGTTGCATGCATATGTGTATGTGTTTATGGGAGTTGAATTGAATGACTATTCAATGAAATAATAAATTGGGATATATCATTATTTATCTTTTTTCAAAATTGGAACTTGTTTATGGTTTTAGTATAAACATTTAAACTTATTCTCTTTTGTTATATATATAATTTTATTAACTTTTTATTATCCAAATGGAATGTGATTAAAAGTCTTTAGGGAATTCCTATGGATTTTATTCTCACACCCTTCATGGTAATTTTGGTTTCTTTTTAGAGTTTATATAATGAGATATAGGTATAGAAAATGTGCCTCATTTTTCTAGTGATTCACCATAATGCTTCCCTTAATATTTATTGTTTATATATTTGAGATTTCTCTTGGTGTTTCTTGTATGATGTCACATCATAGTTATTATGATTGAGGTCCTACAAGTTTCTTGGGGTCACTTTTAATTACTTTTCACTACAAATATAATGTTTCTATATATTTTGTTTACTTTTGTTATCGGTGCAGGCAATGGCGATGCACTATGTATGTGAGTGCAGAAATATATTTTTGGTTTGGGGGAGACACGAGTGGGAAACATCGATGTGGGTAGAGGGGTGGCCTGGGGTGACTTCCATGATGGAGGAGGGGATGTTTTTTCATTTTATTTCCATGTTACTATTTTTAAATTGTATTTATCTATTTATTTACTAACTTTTACTCTAGAAATTTATTTTAAATGTAATTTTAATTATATTCAAAATAAAATATATATTGAATCAAATTTAGAATTTATTCATAATATTCTCAATGTTTCCATAGTAATATCAACACAAATATTTATGATTATTTTAGAAATTAGTCTTATAAGTAGTTTTTTTAAAACAATAATTTTTTGAGTAAATGTTTAACTAATAGTTTCAAAAACAATCGGATAAATTATTTATTTTTATTGAATTAACAATGGCTACAAAATTATATATTGTTGAAAATTATTGGTAATATTTATTGATAATTATAATGTTATTTTTTGGAAAGAAGACTATTTGAATTAATATGACAAAGAAACAAACTTAATTTTTGATAAAGTATTTTTTTCGTATTAAACAATTAATACCAACATATATATGTTTTTGTAAAAATAAATGTTGGTATCTAAATTTAATAACATCAAAAAATAGTCTCTATTAGAATTGTTCATTTTTACCTAGAAAAATGATATCTATAACTAATATTATGTTGGTAAAATTAAATTTTTTTATGGTTCAACCAATAAAAATTATTTGTTTTTGTCATTATGAATATGAGTGATAAGGTAATCCATGATGTTTTTGAAGCTCTCCTTTACAAGATACATGTATTCCATAATTCAAAACACATTAATATCCATAATATTCCTATATTTCATAATGTAAATCACATGAAAACCATCAAGAACTATAGTATTAGTTGGGTGCATCAACATTAGAGAATTCAAAACTTTTTTAGGAGTGATATCACAAATAAGAGTTGTATTGATCACACAAGAAATAACAAGGAAAATATAGGATGGGACCTCATGTGTAATATTAAAGACCCAGTGACTGGGAATGATCCAAGATAACATTGAAATCAAATCCTGAATTTCATCTACTTCTGTCACCAACATCCCATCAAGAGCCTCCAAGGTAGAAATAAAATTCATTCATCTCTATGAGAAGGATTTCTAAGGAAAGTAAAAGGTTTTAATGTCATCCACTATAATATTTTTCCCATTATCTCATAAAGAAAAATCATTAGTTATTTTTAATATTTACTATAATATCTCTTTCAAGGGATGAAATATATGAAAATGGATAATCTGAAATTGGTAGGGTGTAGAAATAATCCTGACTCTTCAGGACTCTACCGATAGTATGATAAAAATTTCAAATCAATGTGAAACTCCAAGAGAGTAACCCTATAATAGTTGTAATAATCATATTAAATATATCATAATTATAATAATTAAATGTATTTTTTAAAAATGTACTTGCAAAATTCCTCCTTCGTCCATAATTTCCTAATGAAAAACTGCATCTGCCATATTTTAAACTTAGAAAAATGATTCAATAAAAAGAGGATTAAAAGATGATTTAATTAAATAGAAGGAATATGAGAGACCTAAAATGGATGATAAAAAATTATCCAATTCATTAAAACCCAAAAATATGTCATGGTTATCTAATATCATAGTATATTTATAATTTCCCCTAAACCATGTAAAAGGTTTTCGAATGAATCACAAATCAGAAAGGCCTTTTTTCATTAAGTATACTCTTAAATCAAACATCATTGGAAGGTGTCCAATTGGACCCCCCAACCTTGTCATCCTAGATTATAATTTCATCAAAAAATAAATAGGATGGAAAATTGCCTCACGCCCATATAATAAGATCTCATGCCCTCTATTTCTCTCTCTGGATTGGCTACCTATAAACACCCTCAAAATTTAAAAAAAGACTCCCCATATAGAAAATATCCTTCTATATGTGATTATTTTATAATTTTTTAATAATAACTTCATAATTATATTCTAAAAGGAGACATGTACCAAAAGAATGGGTAGTTTTTCTATCTGATAAGGATTTACCAAAATCATATTTGAAACCAACATAGTTGTTATACTTGTAATATAACATAGTTTTATATAGATAAAATATATCATCGTAAAACATAGAGCTCATGGTTAAAGAGTTTTTGAACTATATGGAGGGGGAGGGGGTCCAAGCCCATTAAATTATAATATAATAGTTTCATGATAATAACTTGGGTCAAAAACCATGAAAATCCACATATTAAATAGTTAAAGATATACTATTACCAATAATTTTAAAATTTCAAATCAATTTAATTTAACAACCAATATAATCATCAAATAATAGTTTCTCAAGAATTATATCTTACATTGTTTCTCTAGAAAATAGAATTTGATACTACATCCATGAGTTTTTCAGGAAATGAATAAACTTTTATATCAGAGACCTTAAATAAAAAATATATACTTAATTATCCCCTTTACACATTTAATATGTGTTTAAAGGATGTTGGAGAATAATACGTCCTTCATTCATATGTGACTGAGACTCAAGATAAGGTTTTGATTTAGAAATCTCATTCATGGGGATTAATAAAACCTTCATGTAAATATTATACTATATAAGGCCATATAATAAGGAAAATTTGGGAGGTATGGAGTTCCACGTTAAAATGAATTTATGACATAAAAATTCCACTGATTAATTTTTATCAGAATTACCCATGTAATTAATATTTTCATTGGTAGTTCAAGGTTCTCCACATTACTATTTTAACCTATGGAAAGCGAAACATCCACAACCAGGTTTTAGATGTGCTTCTAATCTTTTTTTATTTCCTTTTAAAAGAATAAGACAAAACTATTTCATTCTTAGTGATAAATCATTATCCAAACTAAAAAAAACTTTTACATCAGTATCAGGTACCCTAGACATGTTATTTTCTCAATATAACCCAGGATTCCACAAAAAAACAAATGGTATACTCCTGCATAAAAATCTAATCTATCATTGAGATTTAACTATTTTTTAATTCATTCATTGGGACTGTGGTTGGTTAATTTTAACGAAAGCATTTATGCTTATATAAAATACTTAGTTTAGAAGATATGAAATATCTAACTATATAAATCCACATATAGTATTGAAAATATATTTCATTATAGAAGGGTAATTTTTTCCATAGGGATACACATCTCTAAAACCATGAAAATAGATATAGAGAAAGATATATCATCCAAGGATCTCTCTTCTAGTGCTTCCATCAGAATTATGATTCTATTATTAGAACACTATGGATGTCTATCTATGAATCATTTATAATGAATTGATAAAGAACATGAAATTAATGGATCCCCAATCCTATATATGGAGTCACGACACTATATTTATATTTCTAAATATTAAAAATATAATTTTTTATAGCCATAATTTTGATGTTCTACACCCCAATATCCTTTGAAAATCACATTTGAAAGAGTACTTCTAGAATATCATATATCACAATAGGTGCGATAATTTTCTATATATCCAAAATTAAGTTATGTTCATCTCATTTTCCTAGTTTGGATCAATCACCAAAAAAATTTACTGCTTTGATAAATAAAATTTTAAAAACAAACTTTTAATAATTATAAAAAAATTATGTCAAATTAGAATGAAACTCATTTTTACTGGACACAAATTAAACAATATTCATTTTACCAAAATTTTCATGATATTCGATATTCATTTATTTAGTCTTGATCATTTATTTATTTTTATAAATTTAAAAAAGAGTTACAATCACAAATACATAAACAGATTTTCACAAATTTTTTTAATTTTTATCATTTGTTTAGAAACAACAACATTTTATATTTATATAGTGAATATAATTTTAATTTATATTTAAATAATTGAAATTAAAAATATTTACAATGTAATTTATTTTGAAAATGTATTTAAAACAAAATTATTTATATTATGTGTCCATTTTTTCCATATCTGTATCAAATGAAAAATAATAAAAATAACATTTAATTTTATTTATTTATAAAATTTATGAAAAATGTGTGGTCATTTTTTATTTTATCTTTTTAAATGATATAGAACAATAACCAATTATTTTGGAGAAGTAACAGAACAAAAAATTAATATGGAAAAACACATGTCGTCTTCAATTTTTATTTATAGTTTCATGTGATAGCTTCTTTGTAATTGTATAATTTAAAGAAATAATTATTCTCAATGAAATCATCATAATAAAAAATAGATATTTTAATTAATACAAAAAATAACATGAGAATGAAATATAAATGTCATAGATTTTTCATTATTGAAGATTTGTTTATCATATTGACATACATGAATACATTTATTTAACATAATATAATTTTTTTAAAAATAATTATGCTAATTACTTTAGTTGACATTTCTTCCACCATTTCCCTCATCGTTGATGTCACCTTATCTGACACAAAATTTAAAAAATTAGGAAAATTTCTGCTAGATTTTGAATCATTCATTCAAATATGGAATATAAATTCGGGTAAATTCCAAGACTATTTTTAGAAGAGGAATTAATATGTTATTAAGGTTTCATCTTAGAATATCAAAAATTTATTTATCTCATGAGAGTTTAAATGGGGAATATAAATTTAAATAAGATTATACTCACAAAAAATAGTCCATACTACATATCACATCCAACATAAACAAAAATGTCTATATATAGGGAGATATCCAACGGACCACCAACAAAATTCCTAGAGTTATTTCCTTTATTTTAAGATCCACAACCCTCTTATAATCTCATACATTCTTATTTGGACTCCGTCTATCCACAATATTCCATAAATCCTCAAATACCTCATCCAAATGAATTTTAAAATAATATAATTAATCATCACATTATTATAATATAAATTACAATATTAATACCAAGGGATTAATCAAGAATCACTTACTGTGAAATTTTTAGGGGCTAAATCATTTATAAAAGGGGTGTGTACCAACCTCACCATCCATAAAGACCCTAAATATGTAAAATACATAATTTATACTTTCATTTGATCCATTAATCACAAAAAAAATCTAAAAATCATAACATAATTGATGGAAGTGACACACCTTTTTGAATTCTTAAAAATCCTTGTGCCGCCATCCAATTAGTATATCCTTCCTCTTGTCTAAGAATAACCCATTTGATATTAATAATATTTCTATCTTATTTAGTGTAATAATAAACCAATACCTAGTTGGGTAACTAAATATCCTTAGTAATAATGTGGGGAAGAATCTAATAATGAATCAATACAATGTTTTATATTTACCTCACAAATTATTCTAGATCAGATGAAACATAATCCTACTACAGAATAGGGGAGAAAGAATATTAGAAGAGGAGGGGATTATAAGGGCTATGGGAGGGGAAGTGACATAACTTTATTGAAATAGGATAACCCATCATGTTTTAAAAACCCTTAAAATTCATTTTCTTAAGTTAATATATTTTTCTATAAAAAAACCTCTATGTATTTGTTTTGAAACAAATATATAAGGTTTCTCCCTAAATAACTCGATAAATAATATATATAGTTAATGAAAATATTTTAAAGTTAACTTATTATTTTTTCCTTGGTGTAAAATCAATACATAATATAAATAAAATTTATAAGGTTTTTATTAAGAAAACCCCATTATATAATATATTGATATGATATATAACATTTCTATTCTCTACATAATTCCTCTAAATCATATAAATATCACTAAATAACATATTTCTAATACATATGGTGTTTCATTTTGAAGAAAACTGGATACAAAACATTTTTAACTCATTTTCCTTATTTATTTAATATATAATAGATTCTGAATCCATATATATAGCACCCTAACCAAAATCACCCAGTTTTGGATGACGTACCACATGACCGTATGTGTTCCCTAGAAATTGTTATAGTATATCAAGTAGTGGTGAGAGGATTGGTGTAAATACAGGGAGACTATTACCTTGTTAATAGATATCCAAAAGTAATAAATACAATAAAAAGATGTGATATAATAACAATACCTTCTATACGGACTTCAATATTACAGAACCAAAAAGGAAACAATTTCAATTCCATAAAAATGGAATACAAGTGTAAAATCAAATAAAAAGAATCCCCACATGCAGTGGATCAATATACCAAAATAAAAAATAATATAATTTTAAATGAGGAATGAAAACAAAGATCCAAAATTATATCCTAGAATCACATCAGTCTACCTTGGTTCTCCTTCTTAGCATCCCAACATAGGGACCATTCCCTTTACTTGACCACTGAACATAAAATATTCATGTGCATCTAGATTCCTATATAGGGTGTGAGTATAAAACATAGTAATACACCACCAATGTGTCCTAAGAAAAATTATATTATGTATATATTAATGAGTATATAATGATTAGAATAGAAACTTCTGTAATCATATAACTGATTCAGTCATCATATAATGACTGGGATACCAAAGACCGCAATCCTACCATATTCAACACTATCCCAAAAGATATTTCATATTAAGACTGTTACATAATCTAACTGAGGTTTAACATTTCATATGATATCTTACTAGTCTCATTAATGGATAGCCATAATAATATCAGAACTAGGAAAAACATATCATCCCAAAACTGAACCATATGAGGATGGATAACCACAATATAAACTACAAAATATCAAAATTTATTTCATGAATCAACCATCTCATCGATGGATAACTACTATATAATTAGATACATAGTAGAAAACCCACTCAGTCGAGTTCTTATAGGGATATCCCTAGACCCAACATGCTAACTAGATCAAACATCATGGTTCTCATATGGATGAACATGCACCCTTATTCCAATAAAACCACTCAAAAACAATATCATAGGTATACCCATTTCCCACATCGCAATTATATAGACATCATTATATAAATGTAGTAATATGCTAATGGATTCTTACCTCAAGAGAAAAAAGTCAAATTTCTATGAAACACCACAAAAGTTGAGCCCAATACCCAAAATATCTAGAATATGGTCTAAATTCATCAAATATGTATTTTAGAATGAAGATAAAAAATAAGGAAACATATAGGGTTATGATTGAAGGTTATGGGTGTGGTGGAATTTATTATAGTGTTCGTCCAATTAGAATTTATTTTAATTGGGTGTTTCCCTTTCCCCTCTAATATGGGGTCTTACATGCTAAATTTATAATTAATTTAAATAGACAAGGTAAAAATTATTACATCAACTTTAGATCCATTCCATGATAAATTTTTTTATCATTCCAAAACCCATTCAGATTAAATTCTTTTCACTATAGGGATTCAATTGTATAATCCCACTCACGGTGATCTGTACGTGCTCCATTGATCTTTAAGTAGTCCAAATTGAGATCTTGGTCCTAGTATGGTGAATCAAATTTCATATGTTTTTCATATTGGTCACTCAATAATCCCTCAATATTTATGGAGTTCTTCCCATTCTAGAGATGAATAAAGGATTAATTCTAGACGGAGTGATGTCTATTGTGAAACACAATTCTCAATCCTCAATTTTTGTTTAACCTTATTGAATTTACATAATTATATATTAATAGATCTATATTTTAGTTCAAAATATTATATAATTTCTTACTGACCATTGAAAAATATTATAATCTTCAATATAACCCATTCCATATAATAATATTAAGGTTTTTTTTACGGTTTGAGCTAACTCACACAATGAAAACTATTATTTTACCATCTAATAAATTTACATATATCACCAAACCTGATCTGGTTCTACTCAAACTACTTAGTATTTATTGAATACAAAAATAAATATTTTATTCACATTAATAAATATCTTAATCAAAAAATTGAGAATAAATATTTTTTAAATGTTCAATAAAAAAATAAATATTTTCCTTACATCTCTGCGGTGAAATATTTATTAAATAATCAGTCCGTTGAATAAATTATTTATTTGGTAAAAAAATTATTATTTATTACTTTGTGAATATTAGGGATAAATAAATCCAGAATAAAAATTTTCATAGGTCATGATAATAATATTTATTACAATAATTAAATTTATGTATAATGTAATCATGATCAATGGAAATACATAGTGTGCTACCCTCTAGGATTTTTTTCGTATTAGAATTATAGAGGCATACCTAAATTATATGATTAATTTTTAGAAATATGTGAGGGCACCCTAGAAAAAAAATTAATGTTATAACTTCTAAAAACAAATATGAATTCTGGATGTGTAATACAATCCCTTTTTCTTAATATGTCATCATTATTGTTGCGTATATGTGTCATCAAGATATTTGATTGATACATATTTCATCCACTATATGAAATAAACATAATTAAACCACGACCATGGAATTTAATATGATGGTTATATTTCAATCAAAGGGCATAGATATCAACTTCCACAAATATGGTAGAGAAAAATCCCTCCTCAAAATTTACATTATTAAAATGTCACTCCTGGAATTCCTAACATACCCTAGTTCTTACAAATAAATAGAGTGGAAGTTTCTTTCATTAAATCTATGAGTGTGAGTCTAGAAATTCATTAATGATAATGTTAAATTCTATGGGCCTTGACACAAACATGTAAATATTAATATATGATGAAACCAAAACATGTTGAATTCCTACTAACGATTATGTTATCATAATCTACCATATTTGATATTACCAAGTATGAACTTCATGAGATGAAGCCTCATCCACTCATGTATACTCAAATATGGAATTCTATGTAGATTTTGACCTTACATATTACATTATTTGACCATATAACTAGTTTTAGTAATAACATAATAACATTTCCTGGTTCTTTTCATAGTAATGAATTGTTATTCCCTTTTCAATGTGAAATATAATCTAGGACATTATCACATAATTTTTATGTAGAATAATAATCATTATGTGATAATATATTTAAATTAATATTCATATCATTGTATATAAATTCAATCTTATGTACAAAATTAGTTGGTTATGGGATGGAAAATCCAAAAAACACCAACTCGTACTCATGCCAATTACTAACGATTGGTTAGTTCAAACATATCAAAACATTAATTAGCAGAGTATGGCTAATATTTATAGGCCTATTATATTTGAATGGATAATGTTAGAAAAATCCAAACGCCTTTGTGGAAAATCCATTTACTGCAATATTACTATCATGAGAAAATTCCACATGTGGTGATAGAACAAAGTATCCAACTCAATTTCCAATTTCAAATACTTGACATCCTAAATAAACACTTAGTCCATTCATATCATGATTATGATAAAACTCTATCTTCTTTTTTAAACCAAAATCAGAATAAGATATTTCTAAACCACTCTTTTAGATGCATCTCAATCTGCAACGTACTTGGATATTATAAATATACATACCATTGGTTACAATAAGTTTTTATTGAATATTAAATAATAAGTTTCTTTAATACTAGATTAAATTGATCTATGTTTAAAAAATTGTTCACATAAATTGATTACAAGTATTCTCACTCCTCAAAACACTAGGAATTATTCTAGTTTGACTTTCCATGTATTTCCAAATATTTCTAAATGAAATTATATGAAATTAGGTCAGATTTATTTTATATTCACCTATTATTCTTTATGAATTTGTAATAACAATTGATAATAAATATCATGGAACATGAGATTAATTACAAGTACATAATCATGTGAAATTATTTTAATCTCCAAAATATATTCCTATACACAAGCATGTTCTACTGGAAAGATTAGATATCAAAAAAATTGGTCATGAATTTTTTCAACTTGTATTTTTCAATGATATATTAATACATATAAAATGACTAGATTTAGCTAACTCATATATCCATTTTTTAGATCCTAATCACTAGAAAGTAGATTCTAATTTATGTAAAAAATGAATAATTTTAATTAATTTGAATTAAAAATATGGAATGAAACTAAAATTATTTTAATATTCTATAAAAATATTTATCCATGAAACATATATAGATATCAAGAATTAGTTTGGGAAAAATTTCACTCATTTGATTCCAAATTAATCCTCTATGATAAATGATTTTATGTAATCTGAAAATCTTATTGGCATTTATTGATGTCACCAACCATTTTAGTTTTTCTTAGTAGAAATATACTAAAGGGTTGTATTTTGGTCATGTCATATAGTGATTTTTCATAATGATTCCTCTAAATAAGGTGTTCTTGGAAATAAACAATCATATAGTGTGATCATAGATATATACATTGATATGTAGAATAAAAAACTATTTTAGTCATAATGAGTAGTGAATAAGTTTTTTAATTGACTAAAAATTCAATAATATATATCGTCACATGGTTATCATCTTATAACTTCCATTTCATGTTTCTCTAGAATACTCAACACTGATATCTAGTCTTAGATACCATCAAGATACTAAATATTAAAATTTTGATCCATTCAATTCAAAAAAAATTATACATACTTGTCATTGGTAGAATATTAACATTTACTACATATTTTTTGAAATATTTAATATGAAAGAATAATATCTGTTTAACCCGCCATGGTAAATATATACTTCCTCTTTGTTTATGAATTCCTACAACGTATGTCACATTGGAACTACTCCTCCTACTAAGCTCAGTGTAGTCTAGTATTCCAACACCGACTCATGTGCATCCATATAATTAAATAAAAAAATTTAAGATATATCCCAAAATATTTAATGATATAGGCCTTAGTTATGGAAATATATTCAATCTAGACTAGATGATAATTTCCTTAGTGTCTATAGGGTCTTTAACTCAGATGCATCTTAACGTTTTGACGTTCATCTATAGTTAATGCCGACCTTCAACAAATGGTTTTCATAAAAACATGTGGTGGTTTTATTAATAACTAATATCATATATCATTTGATATGATATCCTTTACATAGTATAGTTGGAATATGGTTATTTTCTGAACTTCTATTTACAAAAAATGTCTTGGAAGGAAAAATGGGTGCTTTAAAATATATATAATAAATATCATTAGTCAATATTTTATAACCACTATACCATTGATGTATATATGGAAATAGGAGTTAGGGATAACCTTTACTCAAAATATATGATAAATGATTTCCTGGATATGATATTCATTGACAATATAGATTGAATATTCCATAATCAATACCATGTTTAATTATTTACCTAACACATCATTTCAAAAATTTCATAAAGGGATATCATGTAGTATATGATGTTACCCTTATTTTAGAGTGTTTCATATGGCCATATTGAACCAATTCGAAAAATAATTTTGATATACCTTTATATAAAATGTTTTATTATCAAAAATATTATATTTAGTTTTTTTATATGTCCATTATCCTATCTCAATTGAGACTAAACCAATTTTATGGGTATAAATAGATCAAATATTCTCTATTTTATTTGATAAATAATTAACTTTCCTCAATAATGTATATTTATTATATTTTACATTAATCATTCATTTCAGTTGATATATGTGATTCAAGAGATGTTTATCTACTCATTTAGTATTAAAGTTATATAAAAACATTTACTTAAAATAAAGATAATGTATTGTTGTGTCTAGCTGGGAATGAGATAATTTTTTTCATAACACTTATTATAAACATGAATTATTCCAATATGGAAATGGAAAATAGTGAGCTACAATTGGTTGAGATTCCAATCACCCTTTCTCAGATCCATTTGAGTTGACTCTATAAATGATCTTTTAGCTTTAGTTTATCCTTGATATATTTAACCTTTTATTTAATACATTTAATTAAATGGGGTTTTAAAACAACTTACAAAAATTCTTTACATTCATGGTGATGTATGAACAAGAGTGTCCTGAGTGACTTATACATTTCATTTATATAGAAATGTGAAAATAAGGATAATCTTGTTGTCATGAATGGTATGATAAGATTAATGTAAAATCAATTATATATGTGGTAGAAAAATATCATGAAATGATCAATATACACCAATAGTTGGAAAGTATCCAGATTAATTTCTCCATGTTTACATTGATATAGTGCATTGAAAATATCATTTTTATAGACTCTCATTCTCTTTATCAAGTGAATTTTAAATTGAAATTATTATTTAAGCATATTTTTCTTTATATGGTATAATAAACTCTCCAGAAGTAATTGATAATATAATTCAACATATATTTGAATCATTATCCACATATCTCCAGTACATTCCTTTTCACTGTATCTCACCTAATATGGTGTCAAAAATGAGTAGTATATCCCATCACATAATAAAAAATTTATAATAATAATTCATCACATGAGAAATTATACTATATATGGAATTTTTTACTTTTTTAAGGACATACTCTGATTTTAGTAATGATCACACTATTTTTCTAGTTTTCCTTAATATTTTCTATAATAATTAAAAATATATTATTATTACTTTTTTTATAAAAAATTATGTGAGAAATAAAAATAAATATTTTTTTATTAATTCTACCATTATTTTTTCAAGTATCCACAAACCTCACAATATAACACATAATGTTTAGTTTATTGGAGATTCTAGTGGAAAATATCCACATACCCCTTCACATAGACATAATATGGGTTGTTAAAGCTATGTGATGTTATTTATGTATAAAGGGCTTTCCAAACTATGCTCTTTGAGATCATTGATCTATTGAGTGGATTCCTAAATCCAAAAATCATTACATGGATTTCTTGAAAACATGCCTCCAAATTAAACCAAGTCCCAAAATGGACACCCATATTAATGTAGAATTATTAAGTCGAACCAAAACATTTATAAAAACTCCCCTTGGGAATATATGTGTCCCAGCAAGGGTAGTTCAAAAACATAATTTTTTTGGTCTAATTCCTTATCTTGTAACGGAAGGCCAAGTCTATCATAATATAGAACTGAGGGACATAAATTTTTTATAAATATTTTTTTTTGTTTTATCATTTATATGCCTTTTTTAATATTAAGTGTATTTTACTTAGTTAAACGACCATGTTGAATAAAAAATTTATCCATAGTCCATTTATATAAATTCCTTTATTGAACATCAATTAAATTGTCTTTTTGATCATGGTCTTTCACCTATAAAATATATAATGTATATAAAGAAATGAATTTATAAAAAAAAATTAAAATATCATGATCTTATCTAATGGATGATTTATTAAGTGAAAAATAATTCAACCTTAGACCTAGGGTGAATAACTCATTATTTTAGTCTTTGAATTTAATGAAACATTCCACATGTGCACCTATGGGTCACATGAGATGGAATCATATATGTTGTTTCAATAACTTCTTCCACAATCCTTGGGATACAAAATTTATTAAATTTATTTATAACACACATTTGGGTGAGGGAAACTAAAAGTTTGATTATGGAAAATTACATGAATAAACTTGAACACACAGATCCTACATAATAATAGAGTGAGGGACGAATTGAAAGAAATTATATTAAATTAAATAATTAATATTTTGAAACCCCTATAATAATTTAAATTAAATAATTTCACCACATTCACAGTTCGTTGTAAATATTTTTAATGGTCATGCACATGAAATGAATACACAAAAGCGTAAACTATTAACATACATTTCAATTTTTTATTTGTTATTAAGATATGCATGCTTGTATTAATCATTCAATTAATTAATTACATTTCTCCACAATGACCATCCATAATCACTTAGAGATAACCATGCATACAATAATTCATTGAATATAAATCATTAAACCAATAATGACACATTATTATAATAAATTAATTGGTAATTTAATTATTCTTTAAAAAAAATTAAATTCTCAATCACAATGTGTATTAAAATGAACCAAATAAAATTAATATTATATAATTTAAATTTTTATGTAATTTAATTCTATCATTAATTGGGAGTCAACATAGAGTATAATTTCATGTACACAATTTGTACCTCAATTACTATGTACCTAGGATACATTCTTGGGGATTTAGTGTGTACCTCAATAGGACTACATGGAATGTACAATCTGGTTACATGCCATGTATTTTTTATGTTTTGTTTCTATGAAACCAACCAAAAACATACATTTTATTTGGAAATAGAACCACATGGCAAGTATATAAGATCTACATAATGTGTTCCATTTTCCATGTGTTTGTAAGAATTGTTGAATGAATCGACATGTAATTCGGATGCATGAATAAATTCACCACTACCATGATTTCGGGATATACGCAACATACACCATTAATGTTCCATGCCAGCAAGATCAAGCAGTTTGACCAAATATTTTACCATACTATTTTAATGAATCTTCTACTAATCAGTGTGGACTACACTGTGTGTATTCTAGCTATATGTCTGGTAATCTGAAAAAATGTGTGTCAGGGTTTATATGTAAACAAGAGATGTGAAATAAATGCACTTCATGTAGGTTACAATTTGGAGAATTATGTATCATGTGACATGACAAGGTGTAGTGCACTTGGGTACAAAGTTTGTTTTCTCGCTACACACCATGCAATCCCTTGCTACCTGACTATAATTTTTAGCACTTTCTAATAGACTCTATGGTAATTCTACATCTATTGTGGATACATTAAGAAAAATAACTCAAGAATTATGATAGTTAAGATATAAAAAACATTTTAATTAAAATAAATTAAAGAAAGAATAACAAAAAATGAAATATCTAACCACTATTTAACAAAGAGATCAAAAATAAAATAAATATTTATTAATTGGAAATTTGACCACTTTGAGACAGCTTAAAGCTTCAAGGAATAACATAAGTGCCTTTGGATGTTGTTAAATTAAAATTTATTTTACATTATTGTTTTCCAAAACCGAGATAGAGGATTCTTTTGTTAAATTTATAATTAAATTATTTAGATTGGGAAGAAATGCATACCTTATCTTAGGATACTTTCTTTGATGAATCTTTTTATCATCTAGAACCCCTTTAGGACTAACTTTGTAGCATTTTAAGGATTCAAGTGTATGATCTTTCTAGTAGTGATCCACATTTTATCCTTTGATCTTAGAGAATCCCGAACTATTTTTTGGTTTCTAGCACAATGAATCAAATGTATTATTTTTTTCATATTGATCAATCCATGATCCTTCAGGCTTGATGGAGTTTGTCTAATTATAGAGAGGAACAGAGGATGAACTCAAGAGTGAGAGAAGTCTACTTCATGCAACATTTCTCTATCCTCAATTATCAATTAACCCTATAAAAAAGACATAACCATATATTTATAGAACATGGGTTCAGGTAAAAATATTATTTATTACCTAGATACAGTTAAATAATATTATTATCTTTTATAAACCCCATTACATATAATATTATTATTATTATTATTATTTTATTCGGTATTCTAACTCCCATAATGATAAATATTTTTTATTATCCTATAAATTAATATTTATTATCAGAAATGATCTTTATCTAATCGAACTTCATATCATTTATTAAATACCTGAATAAATATTTTATGCACATATATAAATATTTTATGCATAAAAAGAAATTCAATAATTTATTACATATTCCATATATAAAATAAATATTTTTTAAAAAATCCCAAAAAAATATTTATTAAAAAATCAAGTAATTAAATATATTATTTTTTAATGAATAAATATATATTTATTAAATTGTGAATATTATCGATCAATAAAAAATGAATAAAATTATTCCTACACCATGATAATAATATTTACTCCAACAATTAAATTCTAATGGAATGTAATCGTGATCCTAAAAAACACATTGACTATGACCCAACGGGTATCATTATCATTAGCATTAGGATAGTTTCCATAAAGACTAAGATTAATTTCTATAAAATGGTGATGGTACCCAAGAGAAATAACAAAGTTTCACAATGATAACAACCACATATGAACACATACTATGTAATATAGTCCATTTATCTCAATATCTCATCTAGGAAGTTTCACAATGGTGTTTTCAACCTACATGCTCGATATATCATTATTTTACTACTTGAAATAAATTTCATTACACCATGGTTGTGGAATTTAATGCGAATGATATATTTCAATCAAAGGTATGGGATATCAACATCCAAAAATATGGAAGTTAAAAATAATCTATCAAATTATCCATCTATAACATGTCATTTGGGATGAACATAACATGCCCTACTTCCGACCAACATTAAACATGATGGTTTTCTATTAGTAAATCTATGTGTGTATTTGATGAAATTATTTGATGATAATATTAATGTATAAGTACTATTATACATAATTTTAAATATAAATATATGATGATACCAGAATATGAGTAATTCCTACTTGTGGGGGTGTTCTCATAATCTCCCATCTTGGAGGGTTACCATTTATTAACATCATGAGGAGAATATTTATCTGCTTAAGTGTAATCACAACTAACTGTGTTTTTAGTATGTTCCCTTTCATAGTATCTAATAAAACCATAAAACAAGTTTAAAGAATATTATTATTACATTTAATGGTTCTAATCATAGCGGGGAACTATTATTCCCTTTTTCGTGTGACAAATACTCTTGGACAAGATCACAACAATGGTATGTAAAAGGAAAACAAATATGTGATTATATATTAAAATTATTACTCATATATTTGAATATTCATGAAATAATAATTACAATACAATATGGTTCAAGGAATTGAAATCCTATAAATATAGTTCAATAGTTATTTGGAACATCTATAATGATGAAATATCATATAGACCAAGGTAATTGATGAAATTATGTTGGATCTGGGTTCTTGTCCTTCTACATTGCAAGGAAAACTAATAAGATCATACTATAGACCTTATATTCCTGCATGAAGGATCTGATATAGCATTCCTTTCAAGATAAGATGAAAAGATCATGGAGAAAACATATTAAACAAAGTAATACCATTAATTTATGGATACAATGAGACAAGACCCAATAAAAAAAGAATGGTACTCTAGAAATTTCCAAAAAAGCGTCTCTTTTTTCAAGATCCCTAGATATTAGAAGAATAATGATGGATTTTAGGATGGTTTCATGTAAAAAATTTAATTTTCATATTATTTAATCATATATGAATCAATTTTACACTAATTTTAAGTAAATATGCACCAACCATGTGAGATTTATTATCCAAATCTATGTAATTATTCATGGTTGAAAGGCATCGCTGGTTGGACATGATAAAACCCTGAAAACACCACTATCCGTAACATCTCCAATCACAAGGTTACATGGGGAAATCACACTGTTTACCCAAACCATGGACCAATTATGCCCCATTTAAACCAATTTTGAAACATTCCAAAACAACCCATAAAATCACCTCGGATAAACATCATCCAATCATAGTTGAAGACCCCAAATGATAAGGTAAAAAAGAAAATAAAATAAAAACATAACCCACCTTATAAATCCAAGGGTCATTACAAAATCCATCTCTTCAGGAATTTTAGTTCTCTAGAAGCATCTCTATAAGTTCTTTTTAAACCAAAATTGACACTAATTCATATATTCAATTCCCACATCCTACTTTATTCCAATATATACCCATACTCCCACAACACTTGAAAAATAGGTACGATTTTCCCTTGAAGAAACTTTTTCACTTCAATTAATAATCCACACTATATATTCCTTAAAGGAATAATTGTCCAAAAAATCTACTTCTATGCAATCAATCACATG
The DNA here is from genome assembly GCA_963277665.1 of Viscum album. Taxonomy (NCBI): domain Eukaryota; kingdom Viridiplantae; phylum Streptophyta; class Magnoliopsida; order Santalales; family Viscaceae; genus Viscum; species Viscum album. The sequence continues at coordinate 1,302,719,196 of OY728121.1, forward strand.
TGTTGGCTACAGCTCATACTTTAATACCTTTTAAAAAATAAATATTTCTAGCATACTCTGATGCGGTGGTGGAATTTCATCCATTAAACCACCATAATAATAAGATCCTATATATTGATTGATCCCACAAACCATAGAACTAACATTCCTTGCCACAAAAACTACTGATGACCCAACCAAGGTGATATAAAAAAAATTAATCACCCATGAAAAAATAGAAGGAAAGGATTATTTTGTTATCATATTAACACTACATAATTTGAATAGAATATAATGTTTTTAAATAAAATACACCCTTTTATTAGTCTCATGTACTATGCTTAGCCTTATCACTATTGACTCAACCATCTCAAGGAAATAGAATGTTGAATGATATAGTTGAATATCATGTACCTAAAAAGGATCCATTTGAATTGAATCCTGAAATATATTATTGTATTAAAAATATACCAAGTCTAGATAGTCATTCAATGACCTATATAAATCATACACACTAGCTCCCATCATATCCATTAGAATATGAATCATCCACTCTGACATTCCATCTATCTACTAGTGATCTATTATTATTATATTCTTATATAACAACTACAAATTTTATAGGTATATATTAAAAAGAGACATGAAAAACAACTCCTGACTTGATATGATACACTTTTTACACCATGTCGTTACATTTTTTACCACACATGTAGTCAACCCCACTCATCAAAAATTTTGGTTTCTTAAATAGACAAGATGTGTGTTAACTTGATGATCTAGTCAATCACTACCCATATTGAATATCAAATCATTCATGTCCTTAGTAGTCCATTTATTAATTCCATCATCACTTCATCCCACTTCAACATGGGTATTAGAAGAGGCTACAATATTCCAATTGGTCGATGATGTTCTGATTTTACACCTTGAAAACAAATGTAACTAGTGATTGAAGCTACTACATATTGGTAATGATTTTCCAATAGAAATGATATATCATTTAATTTTACATCATAGTCTATCATATAATTATTATCCACTTCAAGGTAGGACATTATCAGATTAAATCTTTCCTTATATACATGAAATCCTTGAATCTTCCATGCATGTGAAGAATTCCATTCACATTCAAGGACAATCCTAAAATAAGATCATTTCCTATCATTCATTACAAAAATAGCTGATAATATGAATCATATTCTTGCTCATCCTTTAATAAATCCAAAAATATGGATGTGATGGAAACGGGAGAAAAGGTTTCCCCCCATTGATCATCAAACTCCCCATTCATCAAATCAATATCAGGATCATCAAATTCAACTCATTTTTTGAGGTCAATGTTCCTAGTTCTTATTTATTATTACAAAGAGAATCCACAAAATCATTTCATTTCATTAGGGAAAACACAATTTTAATGATCAATGTATACAATTTTTCAACCCAAAACCCATGGAACATGTTTTTGTATCGCTAAGAGACAATATATCACAAAATATTACTGTTTTTGAAAATTAAAAATCTATCACCAAAGAGACAATGATTCCATCACTTAAAGAAATGAACCACACATAATAACTTCATGATTTTATTTTTTTCGAATTTTTAGGGGGTTATAGCCGATGTGACCCATATAGGATGGAAATATCTTCTTACATCAATATAGCCCCCAATCCGACTTATGAATCATCATAATATACTGTATATCCAACACCTATGTTACATAGATTATGAATGGGGAAAATTCTAGCATCTTCTTAATTTTCTTAAAATACACTTTACAGTAATTCATTTACTCAATTTTGTATATATTTTTAGTTAACTCAGTCATAGGAACTCCCAAATGGGAGAAAACTATTATTAACCACCTCTCTTATATGTAAAGTCAATGAAGGATCGAAATATCAGACATTTTTGTTGCTCGTTCCCATACCTTCACTTCTTCCACATTCACCAGATGAACTAAAATTAATTCTTAAAAGATCAAATTCCAACAAAATGTTACCTATTGGATCCAAAAAGGACACTTAATAAACATATCCTAAGGAAATTTCACTAAATGATTCCATAAAACAATCTCTTGATCTCTGTCATGTAACTCAAGGGTCCATGAGTAAATCAAGATATCAGGAATAAAAACAATGACAAATGAGTGTATTCATATAAGAAAAATCTTTTTTCCTGAGTTCCATGAATACCATCGATAATATTTTCAACCCAAATGTCATGGATTGATACTCATAAAATACATAACTACTTCTAAATGATTCTTTTGGCTTGCCTATATTCTAAACCAAAAGTTAATAATAACCAAATCATGAATAAATCTTTGGGAATAACCAATATCCTCTTAACTGATTGAAATGATCATATATCTATGGAATTGTATAGATGTTAATCACTATGCTTTGATTTTGTTTTTGGAAATCCATATAAAACTAAATACCACCATCTACCTTCTTGGAGAACTGGACAACCTCACAGAAAGGATAATATCTTAGCTGAATAAACTGCTTGACCTCATGATCCTAAAAAATCTCTTTTAAATCCTTCAACTGGGATAATGCCATATTGAGGGATTGATTTTAGTGATACGCCTGACCTGTCTTTAATTTCAAAAATAATTCCTCTTTTTGGAGGAAGTCATAATAAATCCATTGAAAAAATATCCCAGTTAGAATCCACTAGAGACAAAAGAGTGCACAGAATAATAATTAGATCAATTCATGATCTTTTCCTTTTTAATAATCCATAATTGTTCTAATTTGACCGAGGCCTAGTATAATTATTTATGATAATAAATATTATCCCATTTTCAAAACACACTCCATTAACTCAATATAGGTAAAGGATTCTCTCTTATGCTAGTAGTCGATGAGATCTTAAAAACACCTCAGCTGGTGTATATCGAATAAAACATCCTAATATTACATCTCTTGAATTAGAAAATTCCATTAGTATCTATGGTCCTCAATTTATATAGAGGACTCTATCCATATCATAATTCTGTCAAATTTGATTATAAGAATAGTATTAAGGGATACCAATCCTGAGGAAACATTTTTATTAAATATAATGTGAAGACCCCTAACTCTAGTAACCTAGAACCACTGGTTACTTTTTGACATTTTCAAAATATAAAACGAATCAAATCCAAAAAGAAAAAATGTTTTATTATTCATGATAGACTGAAATAATAATTGAAATATACATTAATTTTTATAACATAAATTACAAAAATAATTTTCATTTGGAATTACATTATTCCCCTTAGTGTATTCCTCCACAACAATCACAAAACACTTCCTCAAATCCTTGGAAAAATAAAACATAATTGTCACGAACCGAATCGATCGCCACTAAAAATGGCACCAAACCCATCCCGTGACAAGGCCCGATGGGCGTTCCCGATCACCACAGGCTGGCACAAGTGCCCAGGTATCATAAAATGAAAATTGGGAATGATTTACCCAAGTTTATAAACATAAAATAACAAAAGAATCTAATGAAACAAATCTGGATTTTTCAAACCAAACAATCTTTTACAAAAATTCAGAACTGAATTACATGGCTTAAAAAAACTCCAAAGGTCTATACCAAAGGTACAAATCCAAATAAGGACATCCCATGAACCCTCATGGAAAGGGGCACCGCCCTCAAGCCACCTCCACAAGACCTCACCACCAAGGACCTGCTAGAAACCCGAACCACTGGAACAAAAAAACTATACCCAACCTGCGACAACAAAAAAAACCATGTCTACTTACACCCAAGGGTGTAAGTAGGGTGTGAGCCAATGCCCAGTAGGATACCACCACTAAGAGATTCCATGTGATAAACATTTAAAGACAAAAATCATGAAAATTTTCAAAAACATGAAAAGCTAGTTACAATTTCTAAAAGATGCAACATTGAATAAAAACAGTTTTCAAGTGGGATATCATTAAGAATCAACACTTTTAAAATTAATGTCAAAACTACTGAATTTTCCAGCCAACTATACCATATGCTAACGGTAAGTACAAAGTAAATAATGAGCACAAGAAATAGGAAGTAACCCCTAGGCACTAGCTAGCTGTGGGTCCCAGGTACCTCATATCTCAGTGAGAGTAACCATCACAAATATCCATTCTCATGCACGAGCCACTAGTAGGGAACATACCCATAACCTATTGGTCCCCAATCATCATCATCATAGTTTAGTTATAGTTGTAAGCGTTAATCTTGCTAAGTGAAACTAAGGCCAAACCCCATGGATTCACTAGCATACTAGTACACGTTCACCCACCTAGATACCCAGGTTTTCCCCTTGTGATCAAACAAGTTAAACAAGTCAAGAAATATACATTGAACATGAAAATATAATTTCCACATCACAAATTCACCAAACAGGCCATATGTATACCACACAAGTCACAAAATCCATTTTTCATTCAAAATGATTTTGAAATCTGAATCACACCAAAATAGCCCACAACACGTTTCACATCTCTTCAACACTTCCTCAAAACCATTAAACAATTTTATAAAAAAACTATAAGATATTTAATCTCATATAACATCCCACACACATGGAATATAACACTTCTTTCATAATCAAAAATTCAATTTTTCACATCACACTAACACAAAACACTCCACATCACTTTCACATCACTTTCACTCCTCAAAATCTCCTTCAAAAAATTTAATAAAATATTTCCAGGATGATAAATATCACATAACAAAATTTTCACAAATTAAATGGACCTTTTAAAAATATACTCCTACCAAAACAGTTTGCTGATATAGTTTCATCTATTACACAACCCAATAAACCATTCAAAACATTCATAAAACAATTATAAAGAGTATACCCAAACTTTGCACATAAAATCCATTTCAAAAACCTTTTATTAAGCCAAAAGCACACTAAGACCCTACCAAAACAGAATTGGCAACCCAATCAACATGTAATAAGCCACTTTCAAATGTTAGATAATCACCTTGAATAATATCACAAAAGATACCCATGAGAACACACAAATCCATAAAACACTTTCAAGGAGTATAAAAAGGTTATACAAATAAAACCATTCAAATACACCCCCTTTTTAGGCCCACATGGAACTATATCATTTTCCAACCATAATTTTCAGCCCCTTTCAACAACTAATAAACCACTTCTACATTTTACAAAACTACCACAAAAGATAACACATGAAATACATTTGAAAAATACACACTTCAAGAAAAAATGTAACTTTAAAAACAAATGTTTTACTATTGCTAACAAAAATGGTTTTCTAATAATGCACAGTACATAAGGAACATGTAAAATTATTTAATCAAGCAAACTAACTCATCATTAAATGGTTATCCACGGAATCACCTACCGAATGTGTCGAAACCCTCAAATATTGGGGCGAAACATCAACCGCATGACCGCCGCACCTCAAGGAATTTAAAAGAAACCTAAAACCTCAATATTTCACCCAAAATACAGTAATTTAGAACCTATTCATGAACCCTAACTTCTAGAATTTTTTATAATTCAAGAATTAGGGAAGAAACCCTAAGAAATTTGAAAGAGGAAAGAAATATACTCACCTACTTGAAGTATCCTTAATTAATCACTCCAAAAACAATAGTTTCTAAAATTGAAAACAACCAAAATTCAGGGATTCTTCGAACAAGATATAGGAGGTAATTTGGGAACTGGAAATGTGGGAAAAGAGTAAGAATTGAGAGAGTTAAGAAGGGATGAAGTTACCTCTTCAATTCTGGCCGATTTGAGACACCCTATGAAGATCAGCCCTAATTCACTATATCAAAGAGCTCCAAGGAGGGGGGGGTAAGGCAATGGGAGCGCGCATGGGTTTCATAGGGTCGTTTGGGAGGTGGAATCACCGAAAAAACGCAAATAGTGAAGGAGATATAAAAAATTTAAAAATTATTTTTAATGCAGGAAATGGGCCTTCGGGTAGGCCCAATATCTTAAATAAAAACCCATATCCACCATGATTATGGATTTATAAAGGATCCAAATTTATATTTTGGTGTTAATAAGTCAGTGGAAACAATTTAGGAGTTGGAATGAAGGAAAAATATTAAAAAATGAAAAAGTTATAAAAGAAACAAAATTTATTTTTAAATCTGGAATTGGGCTCACGGTTTGGCCCAATTCATGAAAACTCATCTATTTCTCCATAAAACCTTTGGAAACCATCCAAAAAAAAGAATGAAAGGAAAATAAATGAAATTTAACTTCAAGATAAGTCATTTATGTGACAATTATCCCCACCATGAAAACTTTCCATCCCCAGAAAGCTACAGAAAGGCCAGATACGAAAGCCAAACCGAACTGATAAACCATGATGTACTCCCTTTCCAGGTTTCGCCCCCAAAGGCCAAAAAACTTCCACTGATCAATTAAGGAAGGAATAATTCACAAAAAAATCAAACACCACTTTACTGAAACAATCAATCACATTCAGGCTTTATCTCAATGTAAAACACCTCAAACACTATCTGAACAAGACTCAAGCAATTCACTCAAACGAACAACAAAATCGAACAAGGTTACACATACCTTGCTATAACTAAACCATTGGGCACTCTCCAATGTCAATGGTTACTCAAGGAAGATTTAGGTAGCTTGATAGATCCGAATGAGACTACCAACCACCAATCCTTGACCATGGATAAATCTAAGTTATTGGTACGGGGAAAAATATTGGATCCCCACCATAAGAACCAACAATCTTATTCAACCAGCATGGGCCGGTACAGAAAGACCCCAAAATATAATGTCTTGGGATGACCACATGGTTAGTCTGCATGGTTTGGGAAACCATGAACTAACAGTGTAGATTCTTCTATCTACATGGTTTTTTTGGGGGGCATGGTCACTACTAACCAAGTGCAAACCGTGTGGTCAACCTGTCTATCCAAACTTCATACCTTTCTCTAAAGACTCAATGGAAACCAAAGAGGGAGGGAATAACATTCTGTGATGACATGGGCATAAGACCCTCCACCTATTTCCACCGAACGAGAACAATAGAAAAAATATGATGACACCATAGGTTTAAACTCTTCTTATCTTTCATATTGAGGATAAGATTTGCACAAGTCTTTAAATGACACTAGGGTTTCCCCTGACTACGCGCCAGCTTCTCTCCGGGACCTATGGCTAGAGCTCAAAATATTGAAGCATCTTCGGCCTCGCAGTTAGGCTTTGGAAACCACCTGAATGAGAATTCTTCTTTCGTTGCAAACAAAAACTACCCCACAATCCCCCCGATAAGTTTTTTCCAAGACATAACACATTCCAAACTCACTTTACCCTAAATCGATATTTCACTGAAAAAAGGGATTAGAAGATGTACACACATCACACCTTGTCTGTTCGGGTGAGAAACAATAGAAGTAAAGTGCACTTATACTCACCTTCCTCTAAAATGGAATATATTTTTTTTATGTTTTTTTCAAGGGAGACATTCTCCCAAAATAATAGAGACTCTCAGATGATTGCCAACTTTCACCTTTACAGTCAATCGAGCACATGACATCACGAGGAACCACCGAACATGACCATCGTGACTGATATAAACAATGAATTGAGAGGTAACTTCTACAACATCACAAAACAACACACAATTCTAGAAAGTGGCCATAATATCCTCTCATTACCAGATTTCCCACACTAGTAGTTTAACATGAACTCCTTCTTCGAAGAGACTATGAAGGACCGAGAGTTCCTCTTAGACACTATCCAAATACTCATCCATGCTAACAACCCCAGAACACTTCCACCTTCGAAAAATTAGGAAACTTAAGAGGCTAAGGTCAATTTCAACCATCCATAATCAATCTCCCACTACAAGAGGACACACAAAACCAATATAGGAAAGGGTGTATACTCAATCTAAAAAGATCAAGAAATAGATTCCTTATATTGATCAACTGGAGGATTTTCCAATAGAGAAACAATCTGGGTTGTGCTTCAGTTATGCATTAACCATTAATGGAGGCGTACCTTATCCAATGAGAGAACCCAAGGACCCAACCAATCTGGTCCATTGGTCAAAACATGCCATAAACCAGCTCCAAACACATGAAGGGAACTATCGTAAAGGAATCCCAAAACATTTTTCAAAAGATACCACTAACCGTCCCTACAACACAGCTTACCAACCAAACACAAACCCAAAACACAGTTCAAACAGAAGGGGTTCTTAGAATCAAAACATCCCATAACATAAACGTTTTCAAAAACCCATAATACAAACCATTCAAAAATAATCATCAAGACATCATTTTTTTCTTTAAAAGTAATTCTTTGAGAAAAACAGTTTAACAGTAAGCATATCCACCAATGGTACCCCATGGGCCTCACACATGCTTGTTTTTGTGCCACACCAGACACCCTCCTCATATCCATCCCTGCACTCATCCATTCGTGCCATCAACCATCCATCATCCCATATAAACCCATGCATGTGGTCGCTAATGGAAATACAAAAGGTTAAAAGAAAAATTCTTCCCACTTTTCAAAACCAAAACGGTCAACCAATACATACTTTTTTCTCATAACTGCTAACCATGAGATCAAAATCCCAACTCACATTTTACAAAATTTTTCATAAAGTCACAAACATTTAGAAAATAACTCACTTTCAAGATATTCACATCAATTTCATAACATCTCATCCAATTAAAACACACTCGGATTGTTTAGAAAACTCTATTGGAAACACTTTTCAAAACCAACTTCAATATAGTTCCTGCTTTAAAAGAGGTGTAAGCACACCATTTTACATTTCAAAACAATTCTGAAAATTAAGGTCTTCCATTTCACAAACCAAACCATTCCCTCTTTATTTGAAAATCATTTCACAAAAACTATACTCTTCTTAAAACCAAAGTGCTAAGTTTTCAAAACCTAAGCACAAAACAGTGCAAGAGGAAACTAGTTTCAGTGGGTGACTTGGAAATACGGTTGGCAGCCATATTCCAATCACTTCACTATCACAGAGAGTGTTCTAGGGAATATCCTTGGCTCCACATGGCTTTCCAGGCCTTGCGAGCTCACTAGGACCATTATCCCAACTCTCTTTTCATTTCCCTTAATCATCATCGAACCAAGAAAACCGAAGGACTTAGATAAATCCTGACTTCCCTTGGAAACTTGAATCCCATTATGAGGTGTGGTGATTAGGCACACTACCCATAACTAGAATTCCATGTCCCAACAATCCTAACTCCAGACTATCCCGACTCTTCCCCAAATAACATAACCCAAAGAGTTAACCTGAACCTCCTCTAATACCATTTTGTCACTAACTGAATCGATCGCCACCAAAAATGGCACCATACCTAGCCCGTGACAAGGCCCTAAGGGCGTTCCCGATCCCCACGGGCTGGCACAAGTGCCCGGGTATCATAAAATGAAAATTGGGAACGATTTACCCGAGTTTATAAAGATAAAATAACAAAAGAATCCAATGAAACAAATCTGGATTTTTCAAACCAAACAATCTTTTACAAAAAATCAGAAATGAATTACATGGCTTAAAACAACTCAAAAGGTCTATACCAAAGGTACAAATCCAAATAAGGACAGCCCAAGAACCCTCATGGCAAGGGGCACCGCCATCAAGCCACCTCCACAAGACTTCACCACCAAGGACCTGCTAGAAACCCGAACCACTGGAACAAAAAAACTATACCCAACCTGCGACAACAAAAACAACCATGTCTACTTACACCCAAGGGTGTAAGTAGGGTGTGAGCCAATGACCAGTAGGAAACCACCACTAAGAGATTCCATGTGATAAACATTTAAAGACAAAAATAATGCAAATTTTCAAAAACATGAAAAGCTAGTTACAATTTCTTAAAGATGCAACTTTGAATAAAAACAGTTTTCAAGTGGGATATCATTAAGAATAAACACTTTTAAAAATAATGTCAACACTACTTAATTTTCCAGCCAACTATACCGTATGCTGATGGTAAGTACAAAGTAAATAATGAGCACAAGAAATAGGAAGTAACCCCTAGGCACTAGCTAGCTATGGGTCCCAGGTACCTCGTATCTCGGTGAGAGTAACCATCACAAATATCCATTCTCGTGCACGAGCCACTAGTAGGGAACATACCCATAACCTAGTGGTCCCCAATCATCATCATCATAGTTTAGTTATAGTTGTAAGCGTCAATCTTGATAATTGAAACTGAGGCCAAACCCCACGGATTCACCAACATACTAGTACACGCCCACCCACCTAGATACCCAGGTTTTCCCCTTGTGCTCGAACAAGTTCAACAAGTCAATAAATATACATTTAACATGAAAATATTATTTCCACATCAAAAATTCACCAATCAGCCCATATGCATACCACACAAGTCACAAAAATCCATTTTTCATTAAAAATGATTTTCAAATTCGAATCACACCAAAATAGCCCACAACACGTTTCACATTTCTTCAACACTTCCACAAAACCATTAAACAATTTTATAAAACAATTATAAGATATTTAAACTCATATAGCATCCCACACACATGGAATATAACACTTCTTTCATAATCAAAAATTCATTTTTTTCACATCACACTCACACAAAACACTCCACATCACTTTCACATCACTTTCACTCATCAATATCTCCTTCAAAAAATTTAATAAAATATTTCCAGGATGATAAATATCACATAACAACATTTTCACAAATGAAATGGACCTTTTAAAAATATACTCCTACCAAAACAGTTTTCTGATATAGTTTCACCTATTACACAACCCAATAAACCATTCAAAACATTCATAAAACAATTTTAAAGAGTATACCCAAACATTGCACATAAAATCCATTTCAAGAACCTCTTTTTAAGCCAAAATCACACCAAGACCCTACCAAAACAGAATTGGAAGCCCAATCAACATGTAATAATCCACTTTCAAATGTTATATAATCACCTTGAATAATATCACAAAAGATACCCACGAGAACACACAAATCCAAAAAACACTTTCAAGGAGTATAACAAGGTTATACAAATAAAACCATTCAAATACATCCCCTTCTTAGGCCCACATGGAACTATATCATTTCCCAACCGTAATTGGCATCCCCTTTCAACAACTAATAAACCACTTCTACATTTTACAAAACTACCACAAAAGATAACACATGAAATACATTTGAAAAATACACACTTCAAGGAAAAATGTAACCTTAAAAACCAATTCTTTACTATTGCTACCAAAAATGGTTTTCTCATAATTCACATCACATAAGGAACATGTAAAATTATTTAATCAATCAAACTAACTCATCATTAAATGGTTATCCACGGAATCACCTACTGAATGTGTCGAAACCCTCAAATATTGGGGCGAAACATCAACTGCATGACCGCCGCACGTCAAGAAAGTTAAAAGAAACCTAAAACCTCAATATTTCACCCAAAATACAGTAATTTAGAACCTATTAACGATCCCTAACTTCTAGAATTTTTTATAATTCATGAATTATGGAAGAAACCTTAAACAATTTCAAAGAGGAAAGAAATAGACTCACCTACTTGAAATATCCTGAATTAATCACTTCAAAAACAATAGTTTATGAAATTGAAAACATCCAAAATTCCGGGATTCTTCGAACAAGATATATGAGGTAATTTGGGGACTGGAATGGAGGTAAAAGAGTAAGAATTGAGAGAGTTAAGAAGGGATGAAGTTACCTCTTCAATTCTGGCCGATTTGAGACACCCTATGAAGATCAGCTCTAATTCGCGATATCAAAGAGCTCCAAGGAGGTGGGGAAGGCAATGGGAGCGTGCCTGGGTTTCTTAGGGTAGAGTGGGAGGTGGAATCACCGAAAAAACGCAAATAGTGAAGGATTTATAAAAAAACTTAAAAATTATTTTTAATGCAGGAAATCGGCCTTCGGGCAGGCCCAATATCTTAAATAAAAACCCATATCCACCATGATTATGGATTTATAAAGGCTCCAAATTTATATTTTGGTGTTAATAAGTCAGAGGAGACAATTTAGGAATTGTAATTAAGGAAAAATATTAAAAAATGAAAATGTTATAAAGGAAACAAAATATATTTTTAAATCTGGAATTGGGCTCACGGTTTGGCCCATTTCATGAAAACTCATCTATTTCTCCATAAAAACATTGGAAACCATCCAAAACAAAGAATGAAAGGAATATAAATGAAATTTAACTTCAAAATAAGTCATGTATGTGACAATAATAAATATGTGAGCTCAGATGCTCTATAAGTGTATACAAAAATTTTAAGATATCATGAATTAAAAAACATAAATAGAATTACAAGGTAATTAACTAAAACAAATTTCATTTAAATAATAAATTGTTCGTAATTCTGAAGGAATAAATGGAAATAACAAAACAACATATGCTACTATGTATCTATAGATATCTTAAATTATAATATAATCATAGGCAAATAAATAACTATTCTCATAATGTGGACATTCATAATACCAGAAATCATTACCATACCATCCATGCTTTGGACAAGACAACATACATAAATAGTTAAGAATGCATCCAATAACCAAACTAATGTATCCCATGCGACCTACTGATGAATCTATGGGCTATAGAGGCCCCCACACATCACATTATAAGTCCAATTAATTAATAATATAAAAGTGGTGAATCATAATAAACATAATTATTTTTATTCAAAAACTATTATACAAAATGAAAAAAATTAACCCAATCGATAAACAATATCAAAAAACATCTAGTATAATACGAATGGTATCAAATTAGAACATCCTATTCAAACTGAGCATAAGCAACCCAGATAAGTAAAATAGATGTTATCACTTAAACATTTCCATAGTAATGAATAAGTAGAATATGGGTTACTGATTTTGAGGAATAAAAATTCCATTAAGATATTATTAAATTCATTTTTATGGAAAATATATTTTTAACATGGAATTAATTTTTTTAAATGAAACTATACCAACAAGAAGAATAATATTTTATTTGATATTTTTTTGAAAAATTATAAAAATAGCCTAAAAATTAATTCTTCTTGACATATATAAATTCAACTAATTTTTATAAGTTAAAAATCATTCATTTCATATATTTAGTTATAAATTCACAAATTACATTCTTTAGAAGACTATAAGAAGGTTCCTTTTAATTTTTTTTAAAATAAATCATGGTTAAAAATTAATTTAAAAACTACCAGTGAATTGAAAAAATATTTTTGAAAATTGTTTTAGAAATCATGGAATAGGAATAAAAATATTCTTTATTAGATACATAAACATAGAAAATTGTGAAAAATGAGGACATTGTTAAATAAACCCTTACCACATTAGAAACTTTTGAATCACATACCCCACGTAACAAAGAATATAAAATGAAAATTTAAATATGATTAAGAAAAATATATTCATGTCATAATATATCAATGAGGTATTATATACACCACAAATTTTAAATAATTGAGGAATATGTTATATGTATCACAAAAGAAAAAGTGAGACACAAAACCCTTACCTCAGGTTTGATTTCAATTTCAAATGTCTGAAACATCATTATAAAAAATATATATTTTAAATATATAGAAGAACCATAATCATATGTATCATACCATATATAGTTATTTATAATATTTTATCAACCATTCGTTATCAATTAACTTTTAAAATCAATTTTTATGGTCATTGTTTTGTTTTTTATGTATGTTTTGATTCGTTAATTCTAGTCCTTATAAATTTATCATAGTTATATTAAATATAGAATATTATTTATTGGGTAAATATAATATATATTAAAGGTATATAAATTTAGAGTCATTCATAAATATGGATAGAGAAAAATCAATTAAACAATTTATGGAGGCGGTATTCCATTAGTACACATAAATGTTATTTATATTTTTCAATGAATGGAATAATGTAAATAATAATAGTAATTAATAATTATAGACTCAATTAAATTTCATAAAAATAATAAATAATCATTAGATCGATATTTCTAACCATCCATGTAAATTTGTTATGAAAAACAAAATACACTACTCTGTGGAAATGGTAAATCGTACGTACACATCAGAATTGTTTTTGAGGTATTTATGATATAGAGGAGATAGAAAATTGATTCCCCATAGACATAATAAAATGTTAGTATATTTATTATACTATAGTTATTTACTTTATAATTGGTATAACACATTAAGAGGAAGTAGAATAGGAAATAAAATTGAAAGAGACGGTAAAGACGATTACCTTCCCTTAAAGTATCCTCCTTTTGATATCATTTTATGTACCCTAGGGATATTATTTTTGAATAAAAATGACCAAAAAATGTTTATAAATATATTGGGATGAAAATTGGTCATTTATTAGTGGACCAATATGGTTAAATGTTCTGTGATGAAGTGATTTAGGAGGTTCCCTTTTATAATTGAGGTGAGAGGAACTTTTGGAATTTCTAAAAAGATTGAATTATACTAACTTAATTTATCATGAAAAATGACTTCAAAGGTAAAGGTATTAAAATATAATATTATATATTATTCTAATACAATGATATAATAGAATTTAGACATGTTCTATTGTCATTTTTAACCATATCATTTTTATTAACACCTTGGTTAATTATTTTTGACCTTAAACATGGTAATAAATATTTAAATCATAAAGGTTTAATAATGTTACTATAATTGAGAAATTACTCATAAATTAAAAATGTATAATTTTTTCACCTATATTTCATTAAAATGGGTCATGATATGATTTTTATGAATTTTTAATAATTTAATAAAATATTATTTTGATTAATTATCATTGATATCAACTTTGATGTGTTTCATTTTATTTGTCATAAAATATATAAAAAATTATTAAGATGAATAAAATTATTTAAAAAACAATATAATATGACATATAAATAGATACTATTCTTTCAGCACATTAACACACTGAAATTATATCAAAATTAATATTTTTAAAATCATTTTTTTATAAAGAATATATTGTATTAGTATTTCACACACATTTAAGGTAAATATATAATTTATAAAAATTAAAAATAAATTTATATAATGAAAAAAAATTCATTAAGCTCAAAATGGACATTTATTTTAGTTATTATCTAGATTTTATCCATATGTGGACCCCATAAAGCTCTTAAAAACAAATAGAGAAAAAAATTATAACAATTATTTATTTAAATAATATATAATTAATTTAAATTGAAAATTTATAATTAAGAACATAAATTAAATACTAAGGTGATAAGGGCTTTATCCTATTCATAAAATTATTTTTGGTAATTTTAGGTCATGGTTATATCTTTATCTATTAGTTTTAACCTCCCATGTACTCCTTCGAGAATTAAAATACTATTAAAATTGTCATGTATATAAGGGTTAATAATGTCACTATAAAGTTAAAAAAGACACATAAATTTAATATGATAGATTTAATTTACAATATCATATTAAATTTCTTGAATTTTTTTTTGGATTTTTAATTATTTTATAAAATATTATTTACAATAAAATATTCAGAATGAAAATTTTTAGAATGATTCATTACATTGACTTTAACAATATCAAGATAAAACATAGAATTAAGAAAATATACATATATCCATATCATGTTATTTTAAAATATAAAATTATTTGATCCCATTAATTATCTCATGTTTTATATATTTTATTTTTTTTAACATCATTTATTTGATTATTCCAATAATATAATAATTAATGGATTAGCGTTGTGTAAGAATTTTATGTAATTATTTTTTCACTAAAAGTAAAAAATAAATTACAAATATTTTTATAAATATGATACCTTTTTGAAAAATATTTATAGTATAGTATATCTTCTAGATAAAAAAATATTTAAAATTATATTGTTTTAAAAAACTTGAGTGTGATAACCTTGACTTTTTTTACAAAAAAAACATAAAAAACATAAAAAAACAATAACATAATATGAATAGAAATTATTTATATTAAAAACATAAATAATTATACATTATAATTACACATCCAATAATTTTTTTCAATTTTTATGGTCATTTCAGAGCCCTTATCATATTATTTTTAACTTTAATTACTTGAGTTACCCTTTACCATGGTAACATAAATTACAAAGGTTAATATTTATATTGGTAAAAAATAATAGGTGTGTATTTACTAAAATTGGACGCCATGATTTTATATATTTAATCAAATTTTTTAATTTGAAATTTAAATATTTGTTTATTTATCATAAAATTAAACTAATATAATGCAATGAAAATGTATTTTCATAAAATTCCCTTCTTATATATAAATTTTTTTTATTCTGAATTCTTGTATAAAATTAATTTAATAGAGAAAGTTTATTTTGAAATGAACTATTTATAATTTAACTCTTATCAAAAATATAATATGTATTTTTAAATTACATAAATTAAAATATATATTTCAATGTAAGTTTTTATTTTCACTATTAATTAAAAATTCAAACATTTTTGAAAATTCACAAAAATTCATCTTTAGATAATTCTATCATGATTAATTAAAAAATTAAATTCATTTTATTAAAAAAATAAGCTATAACTTCTTTAGATTATTTATAATATCTTCATAAGAAGTATGAAATATCATTTTTGAAGAATACATATTTTTGAAGAGTAAAATAACTTTACTAATGACAAAGTGATTATTCCAAAAACATTAATTTTTACTGAGTATGTACAATATATATATATTTCATAATTTGGTTAATACAATATATACCAATGAATTTAACATCTAATTTATAATTTTCAAATTTAAATAATAATTTTTTTTGGATTTTTTTAAACTCGGTGTTTCATGTTGCATACTCTATTGAACACAATGTTCTTTTAAAATTTCGTGGTGTTACATTATACCCTCCATTAACAAATCTCATCTTCAAAATTTAAATATTTTATTGGTAATATGTGGTTTTAAAATTTAATATTTTTTGGTGGAAATCCTACATTATAAAAATGGTTAGTAGAATATCGTCATAATAAGTGGGAAATGGAAATGAAAAGTTCCCCACAAAACAATTATTTTGAGTAGGAGAAAATTTGTGGGATGTAGAGATGTAGACATGGAAGGAAATTAATTTCCACTAATCATTGATCACAAGATAGTAACTGAACTTCATATAGTTGAAAATCACAAAATCATAAACCATAGGTGTGGAAATGACCACCAATTCATCAGAATTAATGATTGTAGTATAACATTTTTGTATTAAGATTTTTTTTCATGAGTTTAGTAATTATATTACCATATATACTAGGAAAATTAGAATATATACTTACCTAACAAGTATACTTTCACATTTTAATAAATTTCCACCACAATATCATTTTTTTCCCAAATAGAAAAATTAGATGAATATTTTATGCATCAAGAACTAAGATAAATTTTAACTCTACACATAATCTAAAAAAGTATAACAAGCCAAACCTCTTGACTTTATATATTTATAAAACCCAAAATGGATATAATATGTTATCCAATATAGATAAATACAGTAACTTATAAAATATAAATGATAATTATCAGGGATTATCATAATTTAATCCATATGTAATTAATTATAAAACTCTTATAAATATTTCTGTCCAAATTCCCATCCTAAGATATCAGAAAGAATATCACTATGTTTCAAAAATAATTATAACTTTAATCCTAAAAAGTAGAAAAAAAAAGTTACAAAATTAATATATTAATACCATGATCACATTAAAACTATAATGAAACCATGCATTATTTCATGGATTAACTCTCCAATTATTCTTTAAATAAAATCTTTAATTATAGAATATATTTCACAAATTACAAGAATGTAGAAAATTCCACCATGAATTAATTTTTCATCAAACAAGTCTCCATTTTTATGGAAAAAAATATTATCCAATAATCATTTATTTATCATTATTATAATGGAATGCGAAACAGATTTGGGGTTATCCTCCCCATATCATTTGTTTTAAAAAAGAATAACTTTCTACAGAATTACTTGTCTTTGTTTTGAGTACTATTAATCCCATGATTCCAAATCCTTAAAGAATAATTATATAAGTAAAATACTTATATAATTTATGATTATTATGACCATAATATCAATTATAACATACTTTTAAAAAATATTTATTGACTCCTTAAACACAATCACTTTAATCCTTCAAAATCATTATTAAATAATTAACTACACTTCATCTTTTAATTCCACAAAAACCTATTCTTTTCATATATCAATTATAGTTACTTCATCGTCTAAAATATAACCATTAGTCATACAACCATGCTGACTCTCTTCATGTGATTTCCCCCTTAGACATATCTTTTTATAACACCCAAATATCCCAAATTAAAAACATTATACCATTGATAATACCTTATGGATACTACTGTTCTATTCCATTACATTTAGCGAACATGTAATTTTTCCATCGAAATTAATTTTTTATGTCCTTCTATTTCACACAAAAAATATATTCCCTTTACAGAAATACATTCAATTGGGAATTTATTCTCACATTCTCAATATATATATACAAAATAATCTTTCCTCTAGAGTCTCCACCACCCAATATCTCATTGAACTCTATCCTTATTTTCTTTGGTGATTCTGAGAGTTGTTTAAGGTTTATATCGTTAATCATATATAATGAAAACTAATTTGGAATAGGAAAATATCCTTCAAATATTTTTCATCACATTTGTTTTTTCATCAAATGATTTTCTATCATATTCATTGTTTACCCACTACCTTTTGGTCCCATCCATTAAATAAAAGAAATATTAATAGTGTGAGAAAAATAATCATACTTGGAAACCACATGATTCCAACCTTAAAAAAATTATTGTCCATTATCTTATACATAGGATAAAATTCCAATTTATTCAATACGTTATGTTACCCAATCTATTTTTTCCTAAATCTTGTTCCCAAGGTATATACTAATATTTCTTGATACCAAATGTCAAGACCACAACTCTAGTAGACCTGAGCTAGTGGTTTCTTTATTACATTGGAATAAGATAAAATTAACTATATCCCAAATGGATTAATATTTAGTAGTTATTGTAAACTAGATACATAAATAAATTTCAAATTACATTTTAAATCATAAATAACTCTATGTATTTTATTTTACGAATTTCATTATTCACCTTAGTGTATCCCACCATACTAATCAAAAAACACTAACACATATCTTGGAGAAAATAAAGCACAAGAGAGTGGCGAGATCAAATGATCAATAATAGTATGCCTACAATAGAATATATCATGAATAAATAGACATAAACAACATAAAAATGTATAAAACCGAAACACATGCCATTTAAACAGTAAATTGAGCATAATATGGTTGGAATAAATGGAAATTACATAATAAAATAAGGTTAAACCTATCCATGGATATATTAAATAATTATATAATCATAGGGAAATTAAAAAATAATTTTAAAATTATGGTATGAATATGTATGGAAATCATTAACATACCATCAAGGTTCTATCCAAGACACCGTATATAAAAGGGTAAGACCTTATCTAATACCTAAAATAGTTTTTCTCTTCAGACCGACCAATGAATTGATGGGATAGAGTAGGCCTCACCCATAACATAAAAAATCCCATTCATTCCTCATATTAAAGGTTTTGATTATATGTAACATAATCATCTTTATTAAAAACTAGCATAAAAAATGAAAAAAATTACACAAATAGATAAACTTATATATAATATATCTAGAGTAATATGAGTTGTATCCAAATGGAACATACCCAATCAAACTGGTCATAAATAATACCCAAAAAATGATATCATTACAACATATGCTTGGTTAAGAACAAATATAATTAGTTTTATTGATGTTGATAAATAGAAATTCAATAAATAGATAATCAATTTTTTTAGGAAATATGTTTTTTTCATTGCAAATAATTGTACAAATTGAAACTATGCATATATGAAGGATAAATATTTATTTGAAAACGACCATGTTAACTTATAAATTATTCATTAGATAATTTAGGTGTCCTGACTATGGGAAAATCAAACCATACTGTATTAGTTATAAAAATAAAATCCTTTCATATTTTTATTTGAAAATTCATAAAGTACAATATCTGGAAAATCACACAATGATTTATTTCAAAAAAATTTATAAATTAAAACATAATAAAAATAGATTTAAATAATTATATCATAATAGTAAAAAAAATAGGAATTTGTTTTAGAAAAATGTAATAGGAAAAGAAATAATCTCCAATAGAAACATAAATATAAATAACCACAAATAATGATGAGATTTTAAAATACACCCTTACAACTTTAATAACTTCTGAAATAAAGGCCCCTTGAAAATAATAAATTCAAATGAAAATTTAAATACCATAAAGACACAAATAAAAATGATAAAATATATCAATGATGTAGTATATACAACACAAAATGTAAATATGGGGTGAATATGACATATGTTTTAAAGAAGTATATGTGAAACCAGAAACACTTAACTCAGGTTTAATTTCCATTGCACACGTGTGAACCTCTTGTATAACAAATATACATTTATTAAAAATATATTACAAAACCACACTAATATTTTTAATTCTAAATATGATTTACCTATAATATTTAATCAAGATTTTTTATCAATTTATTGTAGAAATCACAGTTTTGGGTGGTAACTACTTATTTTTTCATATATGTTTTAATATGGTAGTCGGGGTCCTTATAATTTTATACTAGTTCAATCATATCCCTAATATTAGTTATTTTTAAATATGAAATATATGAAATATATATATATATATATATATATTGTTATCCACAAATATAGAGTGACAAATATTTATCACACCATTCATGGAGACCATAGATCATACGTACTCAAGAACCCCATTCCCATTTTTTCAATTAATGAAAAGAAATAAATGTGAATAGTAATTTGTATTCTCAAAACTATATTTATTTGATATATATTTTATATACTCCTTAGTTCCATATTTATAACTATATGAGTAATGTGATAATGTAAAATTAACTACATCATTACGGGGAGACCGTAAGTCGTACGTACACACGAGTGATGTTTTGGATTTTAAAAGGATCAAGAAGAGATGGAAAAAGGTTATATCATAAAATAATAACACATTATTAGATTCAATATTCTATAATTATTATATTATAATTGGTAAAACACATTTAGTGGAATTAGATAAAGAAATAAAATTTTAAGAGACAATAATAATACTTACTTTCTCTTAACGGATTATCCTTTGGATCTCCTCTTAGGGACATTATAATAGGACCTTTTGGAAGACCTAAATATCCATAACTTGAAAAAAAAAGGGAAGATAAATGGGTAGGTATTGGTCAATATATGCGGTTCAATGTGATAGAATGTAGTGAGGGAGGAGGTTCCCTTTTATTATTGATGTGAGGGGATGTTTTGGAATTTATAAAAAGAGTAAATTATAATAAATTAATAAATCATGAAAAATACCCCAAAAGAAAATTTATTCAATGAAAAGACAATATAGTATTGTAATACAATAAAAAATACAATTTAAACATGTTTTGGTATCATTTTAAACCCTATAATTTTTATTAACCCCCTGGATAATTATTTATTAAATTAAATATGGTAATCACCATTTTAATCATAAAGGGTAATTAATGATACCAAAAATGAAAAAATGACACAAATATGAAACATGTATGATTTGTTCACCCATATTATATTCACATGGATGAATTATTGTTTTTATAAATTTTAGATAATTTAATTAAATATTATTTTGAGAAATTATCATTAATGTTAATATTGACACTATTTATTTAATTTGACTTAAAATAGAACAATAAAATTGTTTAATTAGAATATAATTCCATAAAAACTCTATAATATTTCGTATATATCATCGAAAGTAATTTCACACATTAAATCAATCAAATTAATTAAAATTTAACATTTTTAAAATCATTTATTTTAATTATCTGTTAATTAAATAAATATTGTATTAGTATTACATGAAAACATATTTTAGTTATAAAATTTAAAAAAATTAAAAATAGAATTTTATAATTATAATAATTTCATTTGGATAAAAATATACATTTATGTTTCTTATTATATTTATGATTTCCCCATATGGACACATAAAATCTGTTAAATACCAAGAGAGGGACATTTTGTAACTATATTTGACTTAAAAAATATATAATCCATTTTCATTGATAAATATCCATTAAAAAATAAAATTACTCTTAATGTGATTAGTATTGATTAATATTAATGAAATTTTTTTGGAAAACATTATGTTGTGGTTATACCTTTATCTTTTTTTGTTAACCTCCCGTTATCTCTTTTGAAAATTACAATACAATTAATATTTTCTAATATATAATGTTCAATAACATTACTATGAAAATTAAAAAATATAAATGGACAATGGGAAGATTAAAAAACCATATAACATTAATTTGGTTGAATATTAAATTTTTAGTATTTTTAATCATTAAATAAACTATTATTTACTATAAAATTGTCATAATGTCAATTTTTAGAACTATTCCTTACAATGATGTTAAATATATAAACAAATCACTTATAGATGGGAAAAAATTATTATATCCATAACATATCGAGGTAATAAAGAATATTTTTGGATCTCATTAATTATCTCAAATTAAATTTATTTTAATATTTTTACCAACATTTATTTTATTTTCCCAATATTTGAATAATTACTACATTAACGTTTTGCAAGAATTTAAAGTAATTATATATTCAATAAAAAATAAAAAATATATTTCCAAAATGAAGTAAAAATGTTATATATTTCAAACTAATATTTATAGAAAAACATATCCTCTGAAAAAAACCATACAAAAAAATTAATACTTATTAATAACCTCAGTGTGACATCATTGACTTTTCATTAAATAATATATCAAAAATATCATAATAACATCAAAATGAAAAAAGGACATATATTTTAACCTTGTATAATTTTGGACTAAATTTTCTCATCAAATAAATTTGGGATAAGTGTAAATGTAACACCGTGAAATTATAAATTAAAAACCTTATATTCTATAGTGTATATGACACACAACACCAAGCATAGACGAAAATGTAACTCCCTGATACTCTATGATATATATATTCTATATAAATTCAATATATAAAATATTTTTTATTACAATCAACAATGAATTATAATTTTTTACATGAAACAATGAGTTTTCTCGGTAGATTGCATTACACGAAAGATTGAGTTTTTACTAAACCAAAATATACTTTGAACATTATTATTTAATATATCACCTAGATTCTTGAATGGTTGGTATGAATATTATTAAATATATTTTTAAAATATAAATATGAAACTCATTAATTTTTTTATTTATTTGATATAAAATAATGATAATTTAAAATTAAAAAAAATGTTTTTCAAAAAACAATACTTTTCTAAAAGACAGTTTAATCCTATTTTGCACACATGATTTAAATTGAAATTTTAATAAATATAAAAAATTTATTTGAAAAAATTTTATTTTTTAAATTGGAATACCAAAATTACATGTGGGTAAATTTATTGTAATTTTCTAAAAATTTTACATTTTTGAGGAATACTGAAAAATATTGAATTTTAATTGAAAACATCATTTCACTTTAAATTATACATAAAGTCAAATTATATTTTTAAAATGGGTTTAAATAAACTTTTTCTATGAAAAGGTAATGTAACTATTAACTTTTATGGAAGATATATAAATACCCTTGAAATTACCTGATTTTATTCGATAAATACTTTTCAATCATAGAGGGATCTTTATAATGAATTTTTCCCTTAATATTCTATAAATTCTTAGTTTCTAAAATTAGTTATGAATGAAAGGGATTTTCAAAAAAAATTATGTTGAAAATGATATTTTCATCAAAATCGTTTTTTTATGATCAGTTTATGTTACTGTTATTTTTCAACAACCACAACCCTTTAATATACCTATAATCCACTGGGATATGTTTTTTCGATAACATCCTCATTCTTTCGTATGATTATTTCTAATCAGTTTAATTATGAATGTACAATTTTGTTATCACTCACCAATTTACCCTGAATTGTTCATGTTGATTTTTATTTATTGGGGAAATTATTTATATATTTTATGAAATTTTAAATATTAATTTGTATGTGAATTATTTTTCTGCCCTTTAATATTAGGAATGACTTGGACTTTGAACGTGACCGTCGGGGCCCCATATAGCCCCTCGATGCATCTATTTGCCTCATTTGACAAACTAGATTTGGTTTTGGAAGCATCTGTTCCCATTTATATAGATGTATATTCTGGGGTCCATGATGATATTAAATGTCATGGAACCAACCATTGATGGTAATAGATTTAATTGCATGAACCATCAATGGTATGTTATATATTTCCATCATTATGCATTCAAAAAATATAAATTTTGTTATTGATATTCCATGTGATTATTCGATTAGTTAGAATGACCATGGTTATGATTCACGACCATTTTATTATTAAATAGGAATTATTTGATGATTATTTATTCTCTCTATATTATGATAATTTTATTGATTATATGGAATGTGTTTTAGTTATTTTCTATTCCATATTTATTATTCATTATTTATTCATAAAATTCATAGTACATTTAACTATACAATGATTATATGATCACCCCATTCTTATGTATTATTTTCTATAGGAAACCAAGATGTAATTTTTTATTGATATATAGGGATGTGATATGGAGAAAAATTAAATTCTCAAGAAAATAAATTCTTGTATTCTATATTTTAAAATGTATATTTCATTCATGTTTTAATATTTTTTTAATAATACTCTTAAAATATTCATTCCCTTGGTATGTGATTTATTATGTCTTAAACAATTTAATAATTATGAAATTGACACTTCGATTCTAGGTTCGGGTTCTATATAGTTGGTTTTAGAGGAATTTTAGTTGAAACCATTGAAACTAGATTTAGGAAATCATATATTAGGGAACATAACCCAGTGATAAACATTAAGGATAATTATACCAAAGCATTTTAATGTATTTATAAATAAGAAATTATGTGATTATTCTTATAAATACATCCCAATATTGATTCATTTAAGGATGCTTCGACATTTATATTACATGTTTGATAGATCATATAGCTTGTTTTTTCATAAGTTGTGTCTTATGGACTGACCATCACATATAAATAAAATTACATCAATGTGTTATGATGTGGTTTGGTCTTGGGGACTTCCTTGGTAAATGCAACATGCCTAAAATTAAATGAAATTGATTTAATCTTATTAAATAAATGTATGAGACGTTGATCGATCATCAAGAAAGGGTCTTTCATATGGTGAATTACAATTTTTATTACTGTACACCTAGTTTGACATCCCACGGGATATTATTATAATAATTCTAATTTTCTATAAAGAACAATATAAATTATTTGAAAATAAATATATCACCAAAAAACATGTTTATGATTTTGATATTAGCTTTGAATAATTTTTCATAAATTCATGTTATATTTTTTTTACCATTTTGGGATTATACATTATCATTCATAATGTTATAAACTAATCTTGTGTGTCCCATTTTTTTAAAATTGAATCTAATTAAAGAAATGATATCTTTATCAATGTGCATAACTCATGTTGGGATTTTAGGACTTCAAATATAATTAAACTTGATCTAGAGATGCATTTATAATTTATTAAATTATAACCAATTTAAGGAATATGACTCAGTTAATGTTTAAAAACCATTATCTTATGGAATATCATGTTGATCCACCATGGGGTATAACATTGTTATACCATTAAATCTGTTAGAAACCTTCATCATTCAAAGGTACTAAATATACATTTTGCAATGAAATAGATAAATTCATTAGATAATATTTTTCTCACTCTCAAAAAAAGTAAATGGGAGAAAGTTGTCATAGAAATTTATCATATCTCAAGAGATGCAGATCATATGTGGTCATTGATTAAAAAAACTAAGGATTATGAGGAAAATTTAAAGAATGGGGTGGAATTATTTATTGGTTATCTTCGTGGAAAATATTTTCCCCCTGGGAAATAAGTGGATATGGAAATATATTTATTGAATATAATATTGATTGAGTAGGGAAATGTTGTTATGTATAAAGACACTATTACAAGGTAAGAAGGACATGTTGCAGACTTCATATATAATTCAATGTCTAAGATAGAATATTTTATTAATGAGATTATACCAATCCTTCAATGGTAACCAGTCTCCGAAAGATTATTGTTAAATAAGGATATAATATCATATTCTATAAAGATAGTTAATGAACTATCCCTGTCTTATGACTCCAAAATGAATATGAGAAGAACATGAGATAATAGAAATAGACAAATAAAGGTAATAATGGGATAAAGGATTTTCCAACAAGTGATACTTTTGGAATGAAACACATTGGAACATGATTAAAAGGAAAATGATTTTGTCTCAAGTGTTGAGAAAAAGGCCACAATGCACATGATTACATGGGAAAGAATTTCTCTTCCACTGTTCTGTTCTTTAACTGGTAGGATATGGGGAGAAAAAAATAAATTTCTATAGAGTCAAGAGAATATATTTCAGAAGAATCCAATATATGTGTTGAAGATTATTTTTTATGATATATGAATTGGAATGATTATTTTTCTTGTCTTTGGATTGAATAATTATGACATATGGGTAATTAATCAATTATGTCATGGTTATATGAATTAAGAAATGTACAAGGTCTGTAATATAATTATTTTTCATTATTGATTTAAAAGATTATATTAAACTGTATAGATGAAAAATAAAAATTATTCATTGGAAAGTTAAATAGCTTAAGAAACATTTGATTGAGGGAAAGATAACCCTAAATATGTTCCAAATATTGAGATAATGATATTTGGATATATTGATTATTATTATTTATAATTTAAATTTGATAGTAGTAATTGCCATAAAATTTATTTATAATAAGTTCATTTTTTAAATTTAGTAACCCACTTTATATATTTTTGGATCACAATATTTTTGAAGGGTTATAAGGTTTATCATTGATGAAATGATATAAGTATAAAATTGGGTGATTCTTTTGAGATTAATTTATTATATCACCATTGAAAATTTATGCATATTAGATAAGCTATGCAAACAATATTTCAAAACAACAGCTATAGACTAAAAAATTAATTCTCATCCTACTATGTATTTTATGATCCATTAGAAGTGTTTTTTATTTCTTAATACATAAAAAAATTCATTTTTTGTTATTCATTTGTTAGAGTAAGTGATGAATTTGAAATTTATTGAAGCACTACCAAATGATGAAATTATGGTTTGAGATAGAAACATAACAAGTATGAATATTTCCATATATTGTTAAACTATAAAATAATTACATAAAATTATGGGAAGTATCTTCAAACAAAAATGTTACCCTAATACATTTTAAACTAATGAATCAAATTGTTTTTAAATGATAACATATTATTGGTTCTGATCCCATTAAATTTTATTTTGATCATTCAATATATTTTGTTCAGTGACTACTATCAATATCTATAATAATTTATGAATTTATTCCTTTTCATTATATACGATTTCCATTAATGTTATCTTATGTACAAACATAGTTATTTGTTATTCCATATGATATATGTACCTCATTTCCTCAATTATTAAGAGTAAATTATATTAACTTTTTTTTGAAGTGGGATTTAAAAAAAATAAAAGTAAAATGTAAAACCATTGAATACAATGATAATGATTAAATTGTGAGGATTTACTTTATTTAAGGTGGGTAGAATGTTACATCCCAAAATTATAAAATAAGAAAATTGTATCAAATAGCATAAATGACACTCAACACCATGATTAGAAGAAAGAATAACAACATCATACATTATGATATATTTATTTTTGAATAAATTAAATATTTTTAATAGATTTAATTATACTCATCACTGAGTTATCTTGTGATGCATGCAACAATGAGTTCCCGCGATAGCCTACGTTACATGTTAGATAGAGTTATACCAAACAACAATATACAATTTACATTATTATTTAATGTATCACCTAGAAATTGGGATGAAGGGTATAAATATAATTAAATAAATTTTTAAAAAATATTGTTCACACATTTTTATTTTTTAATGAAAAAAATAAAATAAATATCATTTAATTGAAATATATATATTTTTAGAAAAAAATTTATTTTTTCTAAATGGTTGTTTAATCGTACTTTGTGAATTTAATTTAAAATTCATTTTAACCACTTATTGAAAATTAATTTGAATTAAGTGAAATTGTTTTTTCAAAAAATAATACCAAAATTAGATTAGTGTGATTTTTTTTGATATTTTTCTAAAAAGACTTATTTTTTAATGAATAGTGAAAAATACTAAATTTTATTTGGAAATTGTTTTTTCATTTAAATTATTTATAAAGATTATTTATTTTTTACATTGGGTTTAAAGTAAAATTAATTCAATAATCCATAAATTAATCCATTTTATACCATTTTAATATTTTTAATATGAATATTTAGTTATAAAAAAATTATAAAATGTTTACCATTTTAACATTCAAAACCTGCTTTCCCATCACGATTGTGGGATTAATATGAAATTAAAATTTTCCCATTGGGTGAATTTAAGTTAAAAAAATGGTCTCATTATTTGTAATTAGAATAATTTATAATGTTTAATTAGTTAAAATTAATATTTTACCTACATAAATAGTGAAAACGGTAAAAATTAATTTAAGCAGTTAAGGTAAAAATGTATTTAATAGGGGCTAAACTAAGAGGAATATGGTTAAAATGGCCTGAAAACATGTCCAACACCCATAGGATGGAAATATTTCAACCTTATAAATTATAGGATTGATATTAGACAATTGTTATGTTTTTTTGGACAAAATTATGTATATGATTGGATATTTTCAAAAAATTACATGTGTGTCACTCAACTCACTTATAAAATGCCAACCATATCCTATGTTATTCACACCATAAAATTTCTATGGTTTGGCCATGAAAAAAAAATAAATTACCAAAAACCCTCATCACATTCTAGAATCCATATTTTTTATATAAATACATTATAGGAATGATTTACTATAGCCCTATGGGGATACCTGAAAAAGAGGTGATTATAATCAATGAGTGTTTTTATTTTATTTTATTATCCACCTACTTCAATGATTATTGAAACACGATTATATAATATAAAATATAAATTAAATATACATGGATGTTGTAATAGTATGGTAATGACCTAAAAGTGTCTCATATTCAATCAGTTGAGATACGAAAATGTCGCTCTTGTGTACGACAAATCACTTCCTCGTGAACTGATGTTAATAGTTATTCCATTACAAAATTTCAATGTTGGATATGGTGATGGATATATATATATATATATATAATATTTATAACATATATATAAGTATTTAATAATTATATAATATATATATGTGTGTGTTTTAAATTTATATTCATTAGGGGTACCATAGTGTCACATGTGCGTATAACGGACTACAGCCTTACGAAATTGTTTGATTCTCATTTCACTAATACATTATAAGGAATGTATTAAGGTTAATGTTATTGATTATATATGATATTAACTACATTATTATGGTATTAATAACATATTTATAATTATTTAGAGATAATTAATATCATTTTCTTTTCTACCATTTAACTCAGTTAAAGAAGATAACATTGTTTGTATATGTATGTACTGTCGCCTTCACGAAGATATGTGACTCTCATTAAATCACCAAAACACATGGATGAAATATATAATTATATAATATTTTATATATATATATATATATGATATTATGACCATTCTGTAATGATTATGTATTACTTAATTTCTTTCTACAATTATTGTTTAAAAAATGGAAATGTTACTCATACGTACGTATCACATATTGTCTCCATGATCGCAACATACTTCATTTTCCTTAACCATAATTCATGATTAGTTATGAATGTATAATTGATAAATAAATATAATAATTATTTCTTGCTAATTATTTTTCATTTCATATAACAACATATTATGCGCTTGTAAAAGATCGTTCATGATGAAAGACACCTGATAAAACATGGCAATTAATAAATAAAACAATGAAAAAAATGAATGTTTAATAATGAATAGGTGATAAGATGTTATAAATGGATCATATACGATAATAAAAATATTAATATGGTTGTTTTATGATTTAATGAAAATTTTTAAACCACTATATAGTTGTATATATACTGTTCAATTAAAAGGAAGAATGAGATAAGATATTTTTTTATTAAATTTCTATTCATTGGGTTAATCTTCTAATTCATTTACTATGACATTCTAGGATTATGTGTATGAATAATTTTGGATACATTATATTTTATTTACATTTATTTTATTTCAATTCAAAAATAAAAAATAAAATCTATTAATTGGTTCTCACTTCAACATTATGATCATTATAAAAGTTTAATTCACAATCTCATTCTAATAAATATTTTTTAAAATTGAATTTCAGTTAAAGGAATCTATTTGTACATTTCCTAATAAAACAATTTATTTTAATTATCCTATGGTTATTTAGGATATTATAATGTACCTTTAAAATTTTCCACTACTTTTAAATTAAATTAATTTAGGAAATCATTTTTGAAAATCAAATTTCATTTCTCCATCAGTCAGAAAGTTGTTTTCTTCAAAACCCTTGATTTATTAAAATGTTTTCCAAAATGATTATAGCCTTTTCAAAATTAATTATTAAAATAATTATTATATATTTTTATTATTTAGAAAAATTAATCCATCAATCAATATATTGTTTTCATAACAATTTGAATTTTAATTTTGTAAAAAATGTGCAAGGACTATTCTTTTCATTTTCTAAACAAGCCAATTTCCAAAACTTTTTTCAGTGAAAAAGAAATTTTTTTCTAGAATTTATGAAAAATATATAAATAAAAATTTTCATGACTATCAATTTTTTACTCTTCCTATTTATGTTTATGAGGTTCAATTTTAATAAAAATGTGTTTTTGCTGATATTCTGTAAATTCACAGTTTTTAAAGTTATTTTCAATGAAAAGTATTATAAAAATGTCTTATGTTGAGATGGATATATTCTAAATAATTAATTTTAAAGATCATTTCATGGTATTTTTATTCATAAAAAAACCCATTAATGTAATTATGTTCTTATGAGGAAATGTTGTGTTGATTTCATCCTTATTCTTATATTGTATGATTAATGACCAGTTTTAATTGAGGAGCTACAATTTTTCTACCATTCACAATTTTATAATTAATGGTTTATGATTATATTTATTCATTTAGGAAATTATTTACACTTATTATTTTGTTATAATTACAAATGATTATGTTAATTATGTATAATTCCTTTTATATGAAGAATTTATTAAACTTTGTATGTGATTGGTGGGGCATGCTATATCCCCTTGGTGAATCAGTATGTCTCATGACACAAACAAGATATGGTATTTGGTGAGGCCATAACCATTTATATAGATGTATTGGAATGAGACCTAGATGGTATGATCTACCTTCCAACAAGGACATGATGGTATTAGTTTTTTTTCAAGGGGAATTTATGGTATGTTTTTTATGACCATAATTATGCATTCCATCATTATGAATTTCATTATTTTTATTATGTGTTATTAATTTATTATTTAGAATAACCCTGGTTAAGTGTCAAGCTCTGGTGGTTTTTTATGTATAATAATTTAATCAAAATTTATTTCTTCTATATAATCCTCATGTTATTGATTAAATTGATTGTGCCTCAGTTTTTTACCATTCCTTAATGATTATTTCTTATTTATTCGTAGCATCAGCTATACGCTTACCAATACTAATCATATGAAGGAGCCACATTCTTATGTTTTATTTTCCCCAAGATACCATGAATTATTTTATGATTGATATTTGAGGATATTATAAGTTTAATAATCATATTCTCAAGAAAATAATTATTTATATCTTTTGTTATCAAATGTAAATGTGATTCATGTATGTATCTTGTTTTCCAAGACTATAGAACTATTCAGTTATTTAGGAGAAAATATCGTGTATCGTATGCCAATGTATCTAATAGGAAACTAGATCCTAACTTCTAGAGTTGTGATCAGAATAATTAATGTCCAATTATAGTCAATATCTTCTTATTTTGACCCTTAAATACAAGATTTACCATTCAATATTGTAATAAAAAGTTTCACGGTTAATATTTATATTGAACAAAAATAAATTGGTTATGTTTAGTAAATTTTTACCTCATATTTCCATATATAGAGTCGATTTTTTAAAATGCAATACAAAACTTTTCATAATTTAATTTTAAATTAAACCATAAAAATATTAAGAAAAAAAGTTATTTAGAATAATTTCCTTTTAATATATTAAAAACGTTTTTGTACTAATATCATTCATAAAATTAATGTAAAAGACATAAATTAGATTAATATGAAGTAATTCCATTTTAAATGTTATCCAATAAAATTATTTTTTAAATTATTTAAATGAATATCATGTTTTCAATGATATTTATAATTTTTCAATATTTATTAAAAATTAATACTTTTGAAAAAAAATTTAAAAATTTATCCTAATATAATTTTAACATGAAGAATCAAAAAATAAACTCATTTTGTCAAATGTAGTTTCTAAAATTTTATGAAATTATTTATAATATTCTTATAATAATAAGGAAAACCCAATTTTTATAAAAGCATAATATTGACGGATGAAATTACTTTAGAAAAAAGTAATTATATACAATGAATTAATTTTTACTAAGTAGGTCATATATATATATATATTAATTTTTTTAATAGTATTTATACCTAAAAATTTAATGGCTAGGTTATAATTTCCATATTTAAATAATAATATTGTGGGGTTCATTTAAGCTTGGTGTTATGGGTTGTATACACTATTAAACATACCACTCTTTTAATATCTCAGAGAGTTACATTTAAACTAAAAAATGTTGATTAGAGATAAATGAATTATCGAATGTTGTATCAAACAAGGTTATTGAAATAATAGACCTAAATAGAATTTTACCTTTAACCATCAAAGGTACCTTCCTTGCATAAGTTGAAACATGATCTATTTCATGACCATTTCTTGATTTAGAATTATGCACTAGTCCCTACAATCCTTGGAACTCCTAAGACATCAAATCATATATATTATATATCTATTTCTAAGAATCCCAACCTACTGCATGACGAAACCTTCATGTAGTATCCCATCTATCAATATAATTCCCTTATCAAATCCCTCAATACCAACATCTTCATAGCTTACTTACATGAACCTCCCTATAATATCCTCAGAAAAAACTCTATTGGTTCCCTACATTACCACACATGTGAAACTCTCTAGGTGGATTAGTACATAAATTGTGGTCATTCCCACTCTTCATGCACTAGAAACATCATCGAGTACCACCTCTCATGGATGTAGCTGAAGAACCCCTGTTATGTTATACTTTCTGTTCACCAGCCATAGAAACTCTTTTGATCTCCTCTTCCTACTACTAGTGGAGGCCCCATAACGCCACTATGAAGAAAACTCTATGGTCTAACAAAATTGGGAAGGATACTTGTTGCCTTTTATGCCTCTAGAACCTTCTCAATCATAAGTGAATTGTGAGTCATGTCTAAAAATGATATGTAGTCAAAGTTCCTAACATGGTGCCTCACCTCATTTCATAAAACAAGTTCAATTTTCACATCATTTATGGGATCATTCCAAAACAATAGAGGTTAAAATTATTGTAAATTTTTTAAATGAATTCAATATCTTTCCACCAATAGTACTCATCCACCCTGAATAGAAAATGAATGAAAAAACACATGATGAACTACTTCCACAACCTAGAATATAGATACATTGAATATATAATTACCTGTAACACCATCTTATATATAAAGTAGTGGAATATGATTGTATCCCATATTAGGTACCTATTGAATCAATTCCTTGGGTGGAATAATGGCAATTCTTCTCGGTGATATCACTAAAAAGTTAGAAGAAACCCAAAATTTTCTTGATAGATTAAATAAACCAATTCTTAACAACTATAAGAAACATTTCTTTAGATAAGAGGAAATAGTTTCTAATTATTTAGCAACAGTTACTATTAATACTAGTACAAATATAATCATTTCCTAAACACATAATTGTATCATCAATTTAAAAAAAATATAAATAACAATTTATAACATGTTCAAGACATATCAATCTTATATAACAAGTGTATGACATATAAAACAGTATTCTTATCCATGATTCATGAACTCACCCACTCTTTCCAATCATCTGATTGAAAATCCCATTAATCATAACAAAAAACACATGTGCCTCAGTTGATGTGAAAATCGATGAAAGGAAACATAAAAAACCAAAATATGTATCCCAATTGGAAGATCAATTATCCACGATACAATTACTGTCTATTCTGTTGCATAATTCCACTACCTAATTTCTGACCATCTTATATCAGTTCAAGAAATTACAAAATCCAAAAAAATAAAAACCTTACTTTAATACAATTTTTAACACCCTAACCCAAAACACCTAATATACTTATAGGTGATAAATGACCCCATTCCATCCTCCCAACAAAATAGTGGGTACCAACTAGTGGTAAGGGCCTACATGAAAATATGGGAAGAATATTTCCAAAGTTATAGATATCAAAGAATCTTATATATATAAATATATTAGATTAAATAATAAACAATTGAAATAATAATACCCACATTAGTATTGTAGATGAAAAAATGAAACATTATTCAAGATGTAATAATTTGAATATAAGTGTACTATAAATTAAATATGATCCACAGATGCAGTGGATCAATGTAACAAAATAAAAAAGAAAAAAAGAAAATTGAGGCATGACTTAAAAATATCCCGGTATTTTTTCTGTCATCACCTTCGTCCACTAGGCTTCTCCTTTTCAACATCCTAGAATAGGGCCCTTTTCCTTCGCTAGAAAACTAACCACCAAATATGAATAGGAATAGAGTTTACTATGAACGGTATGGATATAATACCCTATAGTACACCAGAGATTCTTAATTAGCATAACTGAAACATAGGTATATGGGGTATATATTTATGGGAAATGAAATTTAAGTAATCATAAAACCAACCGAATCATCATTGACAAATTGAGCTTCTACAGACGCTGATATTACCTAATTTCTTACCATACAAGAAGAAATGTCGTATCATGAAAATTTTATAATATGAGTGAGTTAGGAAAATTCATTTGATAAATTGACTATATTGTCAATGGATATCCATAATAATATCAGAACATGGTTACACAAGTCATCCCATTACTCAACAATATCATGACGGATAACCCCACCATAAATAAGGCAATATCATAAATTATTCCACATCTCAATCATATAATCAATGGATAACCACCATAAAATAAATACACATAAAAAACTAACATCAATGTTCTCACAGTGATACTCATTCAACCACATGATTATAGTATCACACAAAAATGTTTCAATAAGGATACTCATGTACCCATATACTAGTAAAATTACATAGCAAGGATCACATGGTGGCATAATGACACCCACATGCCATTAAAAAATACATCTCTTTATAAAATATGTAACATGGTATGTAATTATTAAATCAAGTGTAATAATGTCCAATTTTTATGAACCACCACATTACATGAACAGCAACACCCCAAGCTTCCATGGTACGCTTCACTTTGAATAATACAGTAGTGTGTGTTGTACGTAACTTCGAGTTCTAACACACACCACTACCAATCAAACTAGCCGTTATGAATAGTAATACCCACTTCTTGAAATTTTATTGATTTTATCATTCAAAATGGACTTCATTTTTGGATTCTGATTATTGAAATTATCTTAGGGTGAAATTTTAGTGCTTTTCGGATAACTTTCATATTTTGATGAATAGTGAAAATTACTAAATTATAATTAAAAACAACTTTCTCAATCGAAATAATTTATAATGATAAATTATGAATGTGAGTGGTTTTAAAGTATATTTAGAATATATTTTTACCATTTAATACAATGTTGGTCATTGGACATAATTTCACAATTAAACCGAACATAAATAAGTTTCAATCTTTTCATAGTTATTATATCTTAAAAACACACTTTTTGTTTTGATAACAGGAATTAATTTTAAATTAATTTCTTCCACTTCTGTGTTTTTGAATTTGAGAAAATTGATTCCATATTTGGAATCAGGATATTCAAATCGTGTTAATTGGTAACTTTTATTTTTAGACATTTTGAAATATTACTTCGGTAAATATTTTATTTACCATGGTTAAAGGGTAAATCCAGTAAATAAGGGTTAAAAAATAATATTATAAAAATAATAAATTACCCTAAAACGTGTCCTAACCTTATTGTTGGATACATTTACGACCATGAGCATATTTGGGTCGATTTTGGGACCCCATGGAGACACTTGTAGGTGATAGGGACACTTTATATTAATTAAGTTAAAGTGAATACAAAAATCACATAAGCTTATATGTTTTAGCAAAACAATTTTTACATAGGTCTATATATGTTATATTATTGATTATAAATATTAATTATAGATATAAAAATATTTCATACATAATGATATTTTATTTATAATTTTTAGACATTGAAAAAGAAAAAAATATATATGACACAATAATGATGCTTTATTTTCCTTATTAATGAAGGAATCAAATTAATGATATTATAAATGTTAAAATAAATATAGTTTGATAGTTTTGATGACATAAAAGAATTTTATTGGATTCTATGACATCTTCGGATTTCTTAAATGAATTTTTTTCGAATTAATAAAGTTTTTAAGACTTTAACAAAAATCAATTATTGAGTAGTGTTAAAATTGACATAAATGAGCTTTGAAAACAAATATTATATTATTAATTTATATTCTATTCATAAGAATATAAGGTTCGGCCAAGAGACTTATATCATGATAGGTGTAACATTAATGGACCACTTGGGGGTCTCTTGGAGGTATATATTATGTTTATTAACTATATAATATAAAAATACAAAGTGACATGGTAAGTGTCAAACTAATTAACTAAGAGTTAAAACTAAAAGATAAGGTGAATATAATGAACCAAACTTGTCTAAATTATATTTTTTTAGTTTTTTTCGACCCATCCCCACCTTAAAATTTTAATAATCCACTTTGGATCCATTAAAAACCGAATATGAATTTATCAGAAAATAATATTTCTATATTTTCCTAAAGAGCCCCTCCTCCCCCTTATAACAGGACAACAATTCTAACCAATTCCTCACAACTCTCAACCCTTTTGGCTCATCCAAACTCTGCCCAATTAAGCTCTCTACATCCCTCTATTCTTCATAGAAGCATTAACCTAGGAATAAGGCCCTTCAAGAGTCCTTTTTGGTTCAAACAAAAGGGAGTTACCCAAATTAAAGGTAACACTTTCTCTTAGTTTCTTTTCTTTTATTTTACTTCTCCAACCCCTAAACTCTTCTTATTATTTTCTTTTGTAACAAAAACAGTATCCTAAATATACTAGGATATTGTTATTAGAATTATTATAACTACACTTACACACACATCCATCTAATGGGTGAAGAACATAATGTTTTTTTGGATGGAAACCAAACGCCTCACGAAGCGATGATTGTTCAATTATATCCTACCACCACTCATGGAGTCCATTATGATGGAACTATAATTAAATATGATATTAATGATATTTATATTATATATAAGATTCTGTAATTCCATTTTATATCATACCATTATTCATTTCATGTTGTATATATATACGATAATTTCATTTGAGGAAGTGCGGACTACCGCCCCCTCAAAGTGATATGACTCGTTCATACCATACATGGAACGTATAAAGGATGATGTCAATGAACATAAGTAACACATATAAGATATTATATTATACTTTAATAATTATATACCTATGTATCATTTGGTTTTTATTCCTTTTAAAATGAAAAATGAAATGGAAGCAGTGCTTGTGCTTACGTACGGATTACCGTCTCCACAAACACGATGAGATTCATTTACCCATCACATCCATTAAAGAATAATTATTGTTCGATGATTAAAAGTAATTTTTAAGGAAATTATATCAATATTTATATGAATAATATTCAACCTATCAATAATAAACATAGCTTATGTAATGAATCATATAATGGAAAACGAATCAGTTAACACCCGAAACGACGATAATACTAAAATATTATTAACAAAGCAATATTAAAAGATCATATATGATATCATATTTATGTATATGATTCTTGTATAAATTAATAACAATGATTTAACTATTATACATGAGGTTAACCTACCCTCGAACAAGGAAAAGTACAAGGTATGGTGGTTTCATCTCACTCCTTATTCCCGTGAGATTCATGCCATATTGCCACTATTACCTTTTGTGTGGTGTATATACTGTCCATAATTGTATTCTTTATGTAATACACATTAATTTATGTGTATTTACATATTCATTGTTTCATACCTCTTTCATGGTGTGTATGTTTCGTAAGTTACCAAATTGGTAAGGGTTTATTTCACAATCTCTTCATTATCCGAGGTTGTTTATACGTAATTATCTACTGGGACATCTTTATCATCCACATCCATGTTTCATAAAAATGTATTTCAAAAAATTCTTGCTATTTTACAGAATATGGGTTAAATTAATTTATACCCTTGTTTTAATTTTTATAATATGTTTATAAAGGAATCTTTTGTCGTTTTCCAAACAAGGTCCTTTTTATCCTTTTCAAAAGAATTAAAGTAAGAACGTCTTTTTTAACTTATACGGCGGGTGTGGATATTTTCCAGCATTATAAAATCGTCGAACCTTCCCATACAAGATTATAAGGATATTTTAAAAGTAAATGTTTTATTTTATAATTATGTGACTTTTAAATGATTTCAAAATGAATATTTTAATAATTTTTTAATGGTACTCTTTATCAAAATTAGAATTTTAAATGTTTTAAATATTTATCATTCAAGATCTTATTAATTAATTTCCATGTTTCAAAATGATTTTAAGGATTTACTTAAATGGACATGAATGTTTTGAAATGATATATCTATTCAAAAGTTTCAAAGTGGTATGGGACACTTTGATTCAAAAATCCTTTTTAAACTACTTCCATAATAAATATGTGACTTTTAAATGATTTAAAAAAAAAGAGATATTTCTCTCAAATAGTTTTGATTTCATCTATTTCAACATTTTTTGATGGATTTTATATTTATTCGAAGTTGATTTATTATGATACAAAACTTCCATATTGTATTGAAGTTTTTGTGATGTGTTTGGCTGTGGAAGTGTTATTTTTATACCATTCATGGTTTATGGAGAAAGTATTGACATTTCGTATGGTAGTTTTAATACGAATGATTATGTTATGTTTAAACCATTTCATATGAGGAATGCATTGGAATTAATAAGTGATGGGTGGATCCCACTATAACTCCTCGATGCATCGGTAGGTCTCATTAGACAAACTAGTGTCTTGGCATGAGGCCTTCACAAAATCTTATTTGTAGTCTTGGCATGAGGCCATGGCTACGTGGTGATGATAGTCTAGAATTATGCATTCCTTCATTATGAAAGTTGTTATTGATATTGCATGTGATTATTCGACTAGTAGAATATCAATGTGAATAAGTAAATGGCATTATTTCATTTTATCTATGCCATATTATGCTGAAGTTGAAGTTTAAAAGGATTTTGTTTTAGTTATTCATTGGCTTAAATGTTTATGTTTATTTTTGAAAGTCTCTGCTATATTGTTATCCTTACTCAGCTTCAGAGCTCACCCCTTTCAATGTTTTATTTTTCCCAGGATGTGAAGAAGTAATTTATGAATGATCTGTTGGGAAAGTATGTGGGGATATGAGTGTGGACTATGGAGAATATGTTGTTGTAGTTTTCAATTTTATGATGTAATGTAATCTTTATAAATGTATCTACTGTTTCCAAGACTGCTAAACTGATCGGTCCTTCCGGACGTTATTCCTTGTAATCATGCCAATGTATTAAAAAAATGCACCAACTCTGGGAAACTGTGGTCGGGGCATTACAGTTGGTATCAGAGGAAGTTTAAAAATAACCTTGGAAGCTAGATTTAGATAAAATATAATTAGATAACATATCCCTAAGATAGAATTTGAGGATTAGTAGAGAATAACTTCCTAGAATTTTGATTTTGTAGAGATCTTGTGAGTTTTCCGAGAAATACATCCCTGTCTGGATATGAGTAGGTAGAGGTGGCTCTGGCACAGATGTACTTAGGGGTAAAACCCAAAAACACTGCTTTGAGCTAGACTCTAACGGGAACTGGTGCACGACAACGGGCCTTACAGCACTCTTGTTTATGACACTCTCAGGGGATATGCTTAGGATAATTCTCATTTTCTTTACAAACCATTATGAAGGGTTTAAGAGTATATACCATCTCAAAGAAAACAAATTTATGATTATAGAGTATATCCATAAACTGTTCAATTTATGTTAAGTGTTTTACATGTATAGAATTATGTATTTTGATTCATAAACTGATCTAGTTTATTCCATTGTTTAGAAATGGTGCCCTGTAGAAGGAATGAGAACTCCAGCAATACGCATGATCCAAAGAGTAAGAAAGATCATATCTTTCATGGTCTTAAGCCATAATTTAGAAGGGAAATAGTCTCCCACATATTATCATCATATAAAGATATAGTATCATGTGTTGATATGATAAGAAAGGAGTTATCGGAGTCCTATGGCTTTGAAGGGAAGCCAGAGAAGGAAAGGATGGTAGAGAGAAAGACAGATAAAGGGAATAATGTAAAGACGGATTTTCCCATATGTATTAACTGTAGAAAGAATCACCTTGGAAAATGCTTGAAGGGAATGGGAGTATGTTATAAGTGTGGAGAAATAGGACACCAAGTACGTGGCTACAAGGGAAAGAAAGATTTCAAATGTACAATGCTTCATCTGCAAGGAGTTTGGACACTACGCAAACCGATGTTCAAATCATCAAACTATGCCGCAAGTGATGCTATTGGCTAATAATCAAGATATTATTCTACCATAGATGAAGAGGAATGACTAGTGTAATTATTTTTTTTTATTTTTTTATTATTTCATTGAAGTGTTGTATCAATTATGTGCTATAAATAAATAATGACTATACTGCAGTACTAATTCATTGAGGATTTTAGATTTTATGATACTAAGAAGAGTGACTCTACAGCGAGTTAAGCTTTTTGGAAATTACATGGTTGAAGGAAAGATAAACCTTAATATGGTCCTAATATTGAGGTATAGATTTTGGA
Organism: Viscum album; assembly: GCA_963277665.1. Taxonomy (NCBI): domain Eukaryota; kingdom Viridiplantae; phylum Streptophyta; class Magnoliopsida; order Santalales; family Viscaceae; genus Viscum; species Viscum album. Next base: position 1,302,760,729 of record OY728121.1, read on the forward strand.
ATAAGATATGGTTGATTTGGTTAAATTATATTATTTATTCTTCACTTCCTTGAAACTGATTAAAAATTTATATATTCCATCATTTTTAGAGTTTACAACATTTTTGGATGTATGAAGTATATCCATTATTCTATAAGGAATAAGGGAGCATGAATGTAATCAATAAGGTTGTATGGTAATTTAGGATGTTTCAGTGTTTTAAAAGAATACATGATGAAGGTATTAACATGCTATTATTGGGTAAAAAGTGTCTACATTATGTTTACCTTTCATATAAATTTTGGACTGACAGTTTACAGAAGTATTGTGGATAAGTATAAAGGTTGGAAGGGATTAAGTTTGAAAGGTTATTTATGGATTTTTATAAAAGTACAACCCAGAGGTTGGGCGGAAACCCGTCACATCCGGCAAGGCCGCAAGACTTGAACCCACAACCGAAGGGCTACAAGGGTGTATCACCTACCACTAGCCCACGTGATGTCCTGGAACGAATACTGTAGTTTTTTAAAGGGTCTGATATTTGAATTATAAATTAATTATTTTTGGAACCCTATAAGATTAGGATAAATAAAATATATATATATATTGTTTAAATCTTTTAGAGTTAAAGATGAGTTTGTAGTAGGAATTAGATGAAGGATGAAACTCTACTTGTCCAGTATATATATATATATATATTTCCTCTTATTTTATGGATAAATTAATTATTAAACATTCTGGAAGGGATCTTAAAACCAAAAATGTGTGATCCTAATACATTACGTTTTTTTGAAACAATGGTATTTTAAATCATCATAAATTGGTGGCTTTGAGGCCCAAAATTCTACAATTGTTTGTGATTGATGACCTCAATCACTCCCTATAAATATTTACGTATTTCCTCTAATTACGTGTCTCTAATTTCCACCAATGCTCTCCTAATCGAGATTATAATTTGGTGGTGACCCTTTCATTTCTCTTTTCCTCTTATTAAGAACAGATTTTATTAACCCAGTTTTCGATGTGGGATTTCCCACAAAGATAATTTCTATTTTCAACCTTTTATTTTTGAAGAAAAATTTCAAATTGAGAGGATGAAATTTATTGAAGGAGGGGATAATGTAACACCCTAATCTTCCATGGTACAATTCCCTTTGAATAATTCAATAGCGTGTGTTGTACGCAACTTCGAGTTCTAACACACACCACAACCAATCAAACTAGCCGTTATGAATAGTAATACCCACGTTTTCAAATTTTATAAATTTTATCTTTCAAAATGGACTTCTTCTTTGGATTTTGAATATCGAAATTATCTTAGGGTGAAATTTTGGTGATTTTCGGATAACTTTCATATTTTGATGAAAAGTGAAAATTACTAAATTTTAATTAAAAACTACTTTTTTAATCGAAATAATTAATAGTGATAAATTATGAATTTGAGTGGTTTTAAAGTATATTTAGAATTTATTTTCACCATTTAATACAATGATGGTCATTGGACATTATTTCACAATTAAACCAGACATAAACAAGTTTCAATATTTTGATAGTTATTATATCACAAAAACACGCTTTTTGTTTTGACAGCGGGGATTAATATTAAATTAATTTCTGACACTTTTGTGTTTTGAATTTGGAAAAATGGATTCCATATTTGGAATCAGGATTTCCAATTTGTGTAAATAGGTAACTTTTATTTTTAGACATTTTGAATAATTACTTCAGTAAATATTTTATTTACCATGGATAAAGGGTAAATCCGGTAAATAAGGGATAAATAATAATATTATAATAATAATAAATTACCATAAAACGTGTCCTATCCTTGTTGGTGGATAAACTTACGACCATGATCATCTTTGGGTCTATTTTAGGACCCCATAAAGCCACTTTTAGGTGATAGGGACACTTTATATTAATTATGTTAAAGTGAATAGAAAAATGACATAAGCTTATATCTTTTAGAAAAATAATTTTTACATGGGGTTATGTATGTTATATTTTTGATTATAAATATTACCTAGAAAGATAAAATGATTTCCAACATTTTTATATTTCATTTATAATTTTTAGAAATTTAAAAAGAAAAAAATATATGACACAGTAATGATGCAGTATTTTCCTTATTAATGAAAGAATCAAATAATTGATATTATAAATGTTAAAATAAAAATAATTTGACAGTTTTGATGACATACACGAATTTTATTGGTTAATATGACATGTTCTTATTTCTTAAATTAATTTGTTTCGAATTAATAAATTTGTTAAGACTTTATCAAAAATAAATTATTGAGTAGTGTTAAAATTGACATAAATGAGTATTTAAAACAAATATTATATTATTAATTTATATTTTATTCGTAAAAATCTATGGTTCGGCCAAGAGACTTATATCATGATATTTGTGTCATTAATGGACCACTTGGGAGTCTCTTGGGGGTATATAGTAAGTTTATTAACTATATAATATAAAAATACAAAGTGACGTGGTAAGTGTCAAACTAATTAACTAAGAGTTAAATCTAAAAGATAAGGTTAATAAAATAACCCAAACCTGTATAAATTCTATTGGTTGAGTGTTTTTAGACCAATACCCACATTATCCTTTAAATAATCTACTTTGGAGACATTAGAAGCCGAATATGAATTTATTATAAAATAATATTTCTAGATTTTCCTAAAGTGACCCTCCTCCCTCTTATAAAAGGACACCAATTCTAACAATTCCTCCCACCTCTCAAGTATTTTGGCTCACCAACCTCTGCCCAATTAATCTCCATAAATCCCTCTCCTCCTCTTGGAAGAATTAACATAGGAATAAGGCACTTCAAGAGTCCTTTTTGGTTCAAACCAAAGGGAGTTACCCAAATTAAAGGTAATGATTTCTCTTATCTTCTTTTCTTTTATTTTACTACTCCAACCCCTAAACTCTTCTTATTATTATTTTTGTAACAAAAACAGTATCCTAAATATACTATGATATTTTTATTAGAATTATTAGAACTACACTTACACACATATCCATCTAATGGGTGAAGAACATAATGTTTCTGTAGATGGAAACCAAACGCCTCACGAAGCGACGATTGTTCAATTATCTCCTACCACCTCTCATGGTGGACATTATGAAGGCACTATAATTAAATATGATATTTATGGTATTTATATTATATATAAGCTTCTGTAATTCCATTTTATATCATAAAATTATTCATTTAATGTTGTATATATATACGAAAATTTCATATGGGGAAGTGCGAACTACCGCCCCCTCAAAGTGATATGACTCATTCATACCATACATGGAACATATAAAGGATGGTGTAAATGAAATTGAGTAACACATATAAGATACTATATTATAATCAAATAATTATATACCTATGTATCATTTGGTTTTGATTCATTTTAAAATGAAAAATGAAATGGAAGTAGCGTTCGTGCGTACGTACGGATTACCGTCTCCACAAACGCAATGAGATTCATTTCCCCATCATATCCATTATGGAATAATTATCGTTCGATGATAAAAAGTAATGTGTAAGGACTTGATATCATTCTGGATATGAATAATATCCAACCTATCCATAACAAACACATCTTACGTAACGAAGCATATAAAGGAAAACGAATCAGTTAACACCCGAAACGACGATAATACTAAAATATTATTAACAAAGCAATATTAAAAGATCATATATGATATCATATTTATGTATATGATTCTTTTATAATTTAATAAAAATTATTTAACTATTATACAGGAGGTTAACCTACTCTCGAATAAGGAAAAGTACAAGGTAAGGGGTTTTCATCTCATTCCTTATTCCCGTGAGATTCCTGCCATATTTCCACTAATACCTATTGCATAGTGTATGTACTACCCATAATTGTATTAATTATGTAATAAAATTTAATTTATGTTTATTTACATATTCATTGTATGATACCTCTTTAATAGGGTGTATGTTTCTTGTGTTACCAAATTGGTAAGGGTTTATTTCACAATGTCTTCATTATCCGAGGTTGTTTATACGTAATTATTTACTAGGACCTCTTTATCATCCACATCTATGTTTCTTAAAAATGTATTTCAAAACATTCGTGATATTTTACGGAATATAGGTTAAAGTAATTTATACCCATTTCTGGATTTTTATAATATTTTTATAAAGGAATATTTCTGTCGTTTTCAAACAAGGTCATTTTTATCCTTTTCGACAGAATTAAGGTAAGAATGTCTTTTTTAACTTATACGGTAGGTGTGAATATTTTCTACCATTATAAAATCATCGAAGCTTACCTTACAATCTTATAAGGATATTTTCAAAGTAAATGTATTATTTTATAATTATGTGACTTTTAAATGATTTAAAAATGAATATTATAAGAATTTTTGAAAGGTACTCTTTATCAAAATCAGAATTTTAAATGTTTTAAAGATTTATCTTTCTAAATCTTTTTAATTAATGTACATGTTTTCAAAATAATTTTAAGGATTTATTTATATGTACATGAATGTTTTTAAATGATATTTATTTTCAAAACATTCAAAGTGGTATGGGACACTTTGAATCAAAAATCTCTTTTAAATTACATCTTTAATAAATGTGTGACTTTTAAATGATTTCAAGAAAAGAGATATTTCTTTAAAATAGTTTTGATTTCATCAATGTAAATATCCTTTGATGGATTTTAAGTTTATTTGAAGTTGATTTATTATGATACAAAACTTCCATATTTCATTGAAGTTTTTGTGATGTGTTTGACTGTGGATGTGTTATTTTTATAGAATTCATGGTTTATGGAGAAAGTATTGACATTTCATATACTAGTTTTAATATGAATGATTATGTTATGCTTAAACCTGTTCATATGAGGAATGCATTGGACTTAATAAGTGACAGGTGGAGCCCGCTATAGCTCCTCGATGCATTAGTAGGTCTCATGAGACAAACTAGTGTCTTGGCACGAGGCCTTGACCAAATATTATTTGTAGTCTTGGCACGAGGCCTTTGCTAAGTTGTGATGATAGTCCGGGATTATGCATTTCGTCATTATGAAAGTGGTTATTGATATTGCATGTTATTATTTGACTAGTTGAATATCCATGTGAATAAGTAAATGGAATTATTTCATTTTATCTATGCCATATTATGTTGAAGTATAAGTTTAAAAGGCTTTGGTTTTAGTTATACATTGCCTTAAATGTTTATGTTTATTTATGAAAGTCTCCACTATATTGTTATCCTTACTGATCATCTGAGATCACCCCTTTCAAAGTTTTATTTTTCCCAAGATGTGAAGAAGTAATTTATGAATGACCTGCAGGGAAATTATGTGGGGATATGAGTGTGGACTACGATGACTATGTTGTTGTAGTTTTCATTTTTATGATGTAATGTAAAATTTATGAATGTATCTAGTGTTTCCAAGACTGCTAAACTGATCAGTCCTTCAGGACGTGATTCCTTGTAATCATGCCAATGTATTAAAATAATGCACCGACTATGGGCAACTGTGGTCGGGGCGTTACATGAACCCAACACACCAAATCCATAGAATTTGGCCAAAATTTATCTTATGTGGAATTTAGAATGAAGAGCCATGACAAAAATATAGGTTTTAGATATGAATAGACATACTAAACAAAAACCATTGTAAAGGAAAAAATCCCATATAGTATAATTAAATAATGGAAAATATGGAGGATTCAAGTTCCACTCCTTAAATAATGGAAGGGAAAATAATCAAATCATTCTCAGTAACTGATATCCATTTATGAATAATACGATCTATCATTCATTTAAAGTGAAGTTGGTAAAATCATCGAAATGACGCATCATATATAAATAAACCTTTAATTCCTAGATCTAAAATGATAAGATCATATCTAAACATATTTTGGATGTTATACAACCCCTAAAATAGACCAATGGATCCTCCAAGTTTGAGATTTCTTGTCGTAGGAGGAAGAATGAGGGGTTTAAGGGAGGTTTAGATTAAAATTTTAGTTTTTTGAGTAATTTATCCAATGTTCATGGTTTTTTGACATTATTTCCCAAAAACAGTTCCAATTATGCATGAGATCCTATATAATGCCATGAAATTTCATGCAATTTTGTTACACCATTTGGTAAACCATGTGTCAACCATTTAAATTCCACTGTCTCAATAGTATATAATTATATTGTATTTGTATAATCAATACAGTTTTCTCAGACCATTTTCCAACAGTTAACCCTCTAAACCACTTCCAAAAAATCCCCAAACAAGCCAAAAGATTCCCAAGGCCAAACCTCAATAATCCATATCAAAAAAATCATAATGAAAAGATAAGAAACAAGAAAAGACAAATTTAAAACAACTTATAAATATAAGGGGGGTTTTAATTTGTAACGTATTTTCCTTAACAAATTCTTGAGGCATAATATATCTCATATGTAATATTTTTTCTTTATATAAAACCGAATATCTAACATATTATATATTACATAAGGGGGTTCCCTTTGGAAAAACCTCACACAAAATTTATTTAATCTATGTGTAATATTATTCTCTAATATATATGGATTTTCTCTTAAGAAAAAATCTATGCAGAACATTTTAATCCTTGTTTAATAAATTTATAAAACATAAGATATTTTATTTAAGAAAATTTAAATACATAACATAATTCTAAACCATGTGTATTATAATTCAACATATGTAATGTATTCACCATTTTGAAATTTTAATATTCATCATATTTAACATAGAAAATATGAAAAAAATAATATATATTTAATATGAATGATATTTTCTATAGATAAGTATCCAACATATAGTGTAATTTAAATACATATGATTCTTACCTTAGAAAAATATCTAATATGTAAAATTATTCTACTATGTATTATGTTTCTATTAGGAAATTTCAACATGAAATATATTTTTATCCATTAATAACATAATTCCTCTTATGTAAAATATTTTTCATAGAAAAAATATGATTTGAAATATATTCATTTTCGTAGAAAAATTTTCTTGCTAAAAATATCCATGCATAACATAATTACTCCATACATAATATTTTACCCACACATAATATATTTTATATATAATTCAATCAACATGTAATATATTTTCCCTTTATGCATATGATATTTCCATTAATAAAATATCCATATATAAGATAATTTCATCCAATAATAATATATTTTAAATATGTTACACTTTTAAATTATGAAAATTATATATGGATGGTCTTTTCATCTACACATAAGATAATATTCAATATAATGTTATTTCTTCTCATCCTTGTGATATGTAATATATTTAACCAAAAAATTATATCTATTATAATACGTCCATGTGTAATATATTATTCACAGGTAAGGATTTTCACATAAATTAATAACCTTTTGTCATATTTTTTTTTTCACATGTATAATATTTTCCATTATGCATAACATAATTTTTCCCTTCCCGTTAAATGAATAAGATTTTGAAAATATTATTTTTTTAAAACCCCCAAAAAACAAAAATACCCAATATCATACCAAAATCTACTAATTGTTCTCAATAACTATGTCCCCCTTAAAAACAATAACCATATGAAAAATAATATTATAAAATGAAATAATCTCAGATTTCTTCTAGAGACATGGTTCCTAAACAATTCCCACACTTCCACACCCCTACCATATCAAAATTCTAATTTCCACACACACAATCCATTATTGACTTAATATTACTTTTTTTATTATCAAAACACTTTTAAAGGAAAAGTGAGAAACCATGATATATGGGTGAAAATCCTATAACAAACCTCACAAAAAACCTAGAACACTATAGGATCTACCCCACCCCAGCAGCTGCTGCATGACATTGGCCTTCACCGAAGCAAAACCCTTCGATAAGCAGTCCAGTGAAAAAGTGCATGGGAATAGAACGGAGTGTAAATCCATACCATCTTAGTCATCGAAATCCCAAAGGATTTCACTGATGATGGCTTCATGCTCTTATCCCCTTCTAAAGCATATCCCAGAGGTTTCTGGTAATGAAGTATCTCCCACCACAATAGAACCAAACAAAATGGTGATCCGAAAGTAGAGACAACACATACAAGGGGTCCTCACAAACCAACCAACCAATACCATCAACTTAAGGAAAGTCATTAGAGATCAAATAGTGATTAAGAGAGTTTGTTTCCCTAAACAATTTCCAAAGTAAAGATAAAACCTTCGTGGTTTGTTCAGCCATAATAATGTCTTCGAATCAGAGGGTCAGCTTGTCCAAGAACTGATTATACTCTTCAAGACTGATCGTCCAATTATTGAAACCCACAACTAAGATAAATTCCTACCTATCTATCCAGGAATATTGGTCCTTGTTGAAATTCATCTTGAGTGGTCTTCCCACTATTTTAGAGGATTCTTCATCAATTTCATTAAGATACATTACTAGTTCTACTATTATATCTTCTGAGATCATGAGAAAGTACATTGGTTGTTGGAGCTCAACACCTACTTTTCAATGGTTCTCCATCTGTTTTCCTATCAATTTTTTGCTGACTATATCTCCATAAGAAGAGATAGATAGGAGTAATCCTTCCTCTCCTTAAGAATTCCATTCTCCCCTTCCGAGGAGGGCATGACCGAAGAACCTTCTAGAACCTGAATCATATTGTAAGTTTATTTATAATCATTGGAGACATTCGAGTTGAGGCCGACAACCTGTGATTCGAGATGGATGGCCTCACGATCATAATTCTCATCGGGAGCCTCATTTAAATTTTTTTGGATTTGTTTGTCTATGACCTCTTTAGCAGTACACTATTGAATCACCCCCCCTCCAAACCAACTCTCGTGTCATCAAACTATAGACACTGAAAATGGTTGCAAACATTAATATTTCTGTTGGCTCTTTCTAATCGAACCACAATTGATACCTTCACCTAGCCCTTACGGAATTTACTATATGAAGCTCCACATGTATTAATTTCCCCTGCATCCTAGTTATTCTCAATGAATTGTCATTCCCAATGTACACTACATACCTTTAAAATTTAAATTCACACATAGATCACCTATAGTGTTCTCCCCAACATTGAACTTTCCTTAAACTACAACCCAAGCCTAATTCTAAATAATTCAAATATTGCACATAATATGTTACACATGAGACACAATCAATATCCATTTAACCCCTATCATGACATATGGTCTTTTAAACCCACATGTCACAGCTACCTACAAGTATTAATATTTCCATTGGCCTAGCGACCTTTCGATTCTGCTTCACAAAATACACAGTTATTCCATCCACCGAACTACGTCCCTTGTCATGAAACAGTCACATATTGAACATAATACCATCTACTAATTTATATTAACTACAAAACCCATTTTTTTATTTTCCATTTAGCTCTAATAATAAGACTACTTGTGTCCAATTTCAATAAAAAAAACACAACCACCTCTATGATGGCTCAACTAACATGTCATTCCCAACGTACACTATATATATCTAAAAAATAAATTCACACATAGATAACTTATGGTGTTTTACCCAACAATTATTTTTCCTTAAACATCAACCATAACATAATGATAATCAATTTAAATAGCACACAGATTTCGATCTACCCAAGATACACTAATCATCTAGTTAATCCCTATCTTGAAATAGGGCATGTTAAACCCACATCTCTCTACTACATTATATTATATATATATTTTCATTATTTTTATTTTTTTTATTTTAAATTATATAGAAATATAGTTTAATTTTATATAATATTGTATCTTTTTTATTATTTACTTGATTTTGTAGAAATCTTGTGGATTCCATTTTCAACGAGTCTTTCAGTTCAATTTACTCCGTTCATGGTTAGTCTGCTTAGGTAATGCATGGTTCGACACAAACAATTAAATTTACAAAAGAGACTATATGAGTTATTTATTTAATAGGGGTACTTTTATATGGAATTAACACATGTATATGAATCTATTTGACAACCATGAAACAATTAATTACTTTATGATAGTGTGGTTTCACACATTTTATAAACGAAGTTTTCAAACCCTGTTAGCATTCCTTTTTAATCCAAAATATTTCAAATATATATCACACACTCTGGAATATATTATGTATAAACTATTTGGTCTATATATATTTCAATAAAATGACGAAATGAACATTCTACCCACCTTAGGATTTTATGATTTTGGTCTCCATTTCCTCCCCTGTTGCTTTTCCAAACCACATGTGTGCATAGGAACTTCCACCATTCATCCTTATTTTGTTTTTGGCTCTCTATTATCATATTTCACATAGGTATTTTTTTATATTAATATTTTCTTCTCCCCTTTCATTTTTTCACCTCCACTTTGATTTTCCACTCAATTGTGAACCCCATCCAGTATTTAAGATGTGATTTGTGGTCAATATTTTTCTTCTAATGAGGATGTGGGTTGTTTTAGGTTAGGGAGTATACCACTAGGATTGTTAATTCATTATCCACTAAATGTGATTTTTTCTATATGATTCATCCTGAAATGTGGTATCGTTTAAGTGAAATTCCATCGTATTTCCTATTAAAAAAATTCTATTATTTTTTTTGAATTCATTCTTGAAAAATTAATAGTATATTTTATATCCTCGTTGTGTTTGAAATGGAATTTAAATGGATATTTCAATTTGAATAGAATTTTTGCAGCCCAAGGTATTTTTATCTTTTTAATAATGAATTTTCAAAATATATTATTCAAATGGTTGGAAAAATTTTTGACAAATAAAAATTATTTTTAGTGGCTTGGTTGGCACCATCAATAGTTTGATTGAAAAATTGCACAAGATTCATGATTAATAATAATAAGATTGTTTTTTCATTCTTGAAATTGGTCCCCTTGGGGGATGTTTCATATTGATGTTTAATTTTTTTTATTGATGATTAGAAAATGGGGTATTTTATGCAACGATGTAGAATGTTAGGTGAGGTTTATTTCATATTCTTGAAATTAATTTTATGTGGTTATCTACTATTCCATTATTTTCTCACCTCAATTATTTTAAATGTCATGGAAGTCCATGTAGAGTAATTATGGATCTATATGAGTGGAATACCAAGCAAATTTTTTGTGATAGCTAGGGATTTTGGCCTAAAAACAATGTCTAATAAATTTAATAGGGTAGAAGGATATTGTGTTGACCACGGTAGTGTTGGGATCCTATGAGGATTTATTAATATATTTTTGTAGGGGGTTACTGGGGATGTGGATATGATTATTATTGTTTACCTATGTTCCTAATCTCCCGTATAAAATCATGATATATGAGTGTTAAGATGTTGCACCATAGACTTTAGCCATTCTCTGATAATTTAGAAGATTCCATCCATTACCTTGATTTTATTCCCCATTCTCAATGATCACATGGAAACATAATAGATAATTATCTATTAAAATTCCTCATTGATAACTTTTTCAATGTATTTTTAACATTTATTTTTAGTAATGAGTTTTTTTACTTTGAAATTATTTTATTTTATAGTGATTTGGAAAGTGTACTTTCAAAGGAAACAGTTTGGTTGTTTTTAAATGGGTTTTAAGAAATTATTATCGCTGAGGTTGATTAAGAAAATATATTTTTCAAGGAAATGTTTAGAAAGAAGTATAAAAAGTTCTTTTTTATGTTTTATATAGTTTTTAAAGGTCATACTTCTTGGGTTTGAAATTATTAATTAAATTATTTAATCATTTTTATTTTATAAAATGTGCGATTTCATTTGAAATGAAAAAGCGGAATGTGATTGGTTTTTTTAAATCCAATGAAAAAACTATCTTATATTTCTTTTTAAACAAGTAAATTCTATAAATTTTATTACAAAGGGATTAATAGAGAATCCTTGGTGATATCTTACTAGAAAATATTATCGCACACCCTACACAGGCACTAATTATTTGGTGTGTATGCAACCCTTATGTTTTTATTTCAGAATACCAGTTATTATTTCATCTTTTATTTTGGGTTAAGACTATGTAATTATATCATGGTGAGTGTCCTAGGGTCACTATTGTGGTTTTTTTAATCAATTGGTCTATTTTTAAATTTTTTATTTAGGATGTCGTATTGTCTAATTCAATCTAGGATGTTTTTTCACTTTCATATTTTATTTGTTATTTCATCTGATAATTTTTTATAGATTTTTTTTATATTTATTTTTTGGATGGTTTATTATTTTTTTCCTCTTTTTTTATATGCATAAAAATCCAACTAATGGTTATTTATTTCTAAATGCATGGCAGTTTCTATAGTGGGTTTGTTTGATTATAAGAGGGTTGAAATATTACAAAAAAGGAATTTTTGAAACCTAGGAACTAGATTTCAACTTTTTGGGATTCATAACACCCTTTAGGATTTCTGGTGTGAAATTTTGGGTGACATATTGGGAGAACCTAGATAGGATCCATACATATGAAAGAATAGAATTGGTTTTTTATATGAACATATGTTCTATAGTCACATTTATTATATTTTTAAGCGATGGAAGAGTTGAGTTAGAATTGATGTCAGAATATTGGAGGATAATCAAGAGTGGGATCCTGATCAATACTATTAATGATGACACTCACATTTCTATATGTAATGAGGTTTCAATTTGGAATTTAAATTTTCATTTTGAACAATTTTGATGATTTTTTATCTGTATTGACATATTATGATCCTCCATGGGGTTGGGATGGATTTTAGGAGAAAAACATAAAATGGATTACTAGAAAGAGGTAGGATTGTAAGTTTTAATAAACCGTGCATCTAATAGAAACTCAATTTGATAACATCATAAGAATTCTTGCAAGAATCTCCATGGAGCATCAAACCATATGGTCGAGTCAGGAATGATTCTATATCCTATTAAGAATCCTTATTTAAACAACTTTATTCTTTTTCCCATTGAAGTGTCACTCGATAATGGAAAATTAAACAAGAAGGGTATTGTGATGTTTTTATTCTATGGGTTGTGGTGTGTGTACAATTTTGTGATGATCATGAGAAATTTGGGTTTTCTTTAAAAATTTATATTTCATGATTTTTTTCAGAAATTATAATTTATTCTTTAAGGATAATTTTAAAAAGTGTTTTATTTTATGTATATTTTTTGAAATGGTTGTTTTAGTAATGAAATTAGGAAGTTGTTAAAAATTTAAAAATCATTTAGGTGATTTAATTTGGAAGTGATTTTGATGATCATGAGGTTTGATTACAAGGGAGTTCGGTTTTAAAAATAAAATACATAATGTTTTTCAATGCTTAGTTTTATGAAAATGGATTTTTGGTTTGAAATAAATACATGGAATTATTTTACAAAATGATTTTGGATTTTATTGAAAATTGTTTAAAGGATAAAATGAAGCATGTGGGACTAATTTTTTGGTAGGATTTATTTTCTAGAAGTCTCTTTGGTTTGATAATTGGTGTAATTTTTAAAAAACATTTATTTTTAATTTCATGTTTTTTGTTTTAGGAAATTATATTTTTTGTTTAAAGAAAATGTTGTTGTAAATGGTTATAAATGTTTCAAAGAATATGATTTTATAAGTTCTAGTGGGGTTAATATTTTGAAAATAAATTATTTTTTTTCATTATTGTGTAAATGTTTTGGTATGACCTTTTAAAAATATGGATTTTAAAGTAAGAAAACATTTAAAAATGGTTGGTTTCATTTAAATGTATTTCTGTATTTTAAAATTGAACTTAATTTAACTAATTAATGTGATGGTTTTTTAAATTAATGGGATTTTTGGCTTGAGAATTTCAATGGTTATTTTTCTCATTGGTTTCATTCCCTCTATCTGAGGTTCGAAATGAATGATTATGGTCATAAAACCTTATTCTGTTTTGTTTATGTTCATTTTATTTATTGTATGCCACTTAGAATGGTCTAGAGTAAATTTAGTGTGTTTATCTCTTGAGGTAGTTATTTTCCTATTCTTGACTCTTTCCTAGAATATAAATGAGTATGGAGAAAATTTATTTCATGAATTTAGGGTTGTGATCTGTTATTTTTTTATACTAGAATAGGTGGGACTCTGATAGTAGTTGGGTGAATCCATCTGGTCTGATATCTTTCAATTTTTCAGTGGTGGTATAATTTAGAGATTTATTCATAGTTATTATAGATACTTGTGGCCATGGTGTGGATTTTTGGTATATTATTCAGGCACCCACTATTGAATTCTTTTAGTAGAGTGATATTTTTATCATTACTTTTTCCTTTTTATTATTTTGTGACTTTTGTGGATGTTTTTGTGATGTTTTCCATGTATAGAGTGACTATTATGGATTATGATTTCAATTATTTGGATGTGATATGTCCAAGTGTGTGTTATTTAGGTGGTTATGACTGACATGTAACCCATTAAGAATATACACTTGTGGGTTTCAGTTCGGATCTTTTTGGGATCACCTTTAATGGGTATCCTAGGTGTTAGGTCCTTATTTAAACCTTATTCTTTTTTTGTATCATGAGGCTAAATCATATGTTTATTTTAATTTAGGAATTACTTTAGTTACATTTTAATTTGGATGTTGGGGATTTGATGATATTGGTAACCTAGTCTCGTGGACGTAGGATTCTTTACAAGTAATGGTTTATGATCATTTTGTTGACCTCATCTTATGATATTTGTTGTTCCATTGATTTGAGTTCTTTAAGATGTATCTTTCTGGGAGATTACTTTTAGAGATTATATTATATTTTTATTTATCCATAACTGCGGGAAATATGTTTATCTTATTTTTATATTTTTTTGAATCATTGTTTTCTTGGATAGTTACAACGTAGGAGAGGTCATTATTTTCAAAACTTTAGATCTATTATAAAATGTGTGGAGCCCCACATTTGGTATCCCTTATTTTGATGTTTCATGTTGGATGTATGTGGGATAGATAATTTGTTGATGTTATTGATGTAGCTTTAGGATTTTTCTATTTCCATGGAGGATGGATATCATCCCATGCTGTATTAGTATTTATATTTGATGATCCATCCCCAACACTTACACTTCTTAGGATAGGGTGGTGATCTTTCCTTTTATATTTAAATTACATTTATTATAGAAGGGAATTTAAATGGGTTTAAAATTGTATGGTGGGGGGATTTTCAAAACCATATTTCACTAGTAATTCATATTTCATATTGCATTTTCTTATTCTTAGTTATGATTAATGTTTGACTAATTTTAAGATATTTGTAATGCTTATGGAAATTTTCCTTCTATGCGTGGTTTTTTTAGGAATGGTTCATTGAACTATCATTTTTTCTTTTGTAGGGACTATTTTAAGTTTTTTTTTTAATGTAAATTTGTTCGGAATGAGTAGAAAATTTTTCAGACCAAACAATGCACTTTATAGGAGAAACCCGTTGAAGATATTTTCTAAGTCGGGGTGCTGGTGCATAGATTGAACATGGGTAATGGAAAACATGTGAAATTAAATTGATAAGTGTTATGTTTTTTATTGAGTAGTTTCACATAGTTAAAACATAGTTTTTAAATGGTGAAAGATTCCATGAATGTGTACATTGTATATCTAGCTGCTTCCATATGGTTGGCACTTGGATTGGTAAATTTTTCATCAAAACTATATAGTATTCCCAGATATCTTTAAAAGAGTGAAACAATCATTATAACCCCATGGGTTTTTATTCTTTTGACCTCCCTTTCCATTTCTCTTGATATGATAAATCAGGTGTTTATGTGAGATCTTCCTCAATTATTCCTCATTTGATTTGGGGCACCTTCTTCTGAAATTTCAAGCAGGTAAGCCTTTATTTCTTACTATTTTCTTCTCATATCTTATTTTATTTCCTTATCATTAATGTTTAATATGATCCATGAACCCTAAACAATGTTATTTATTTTATTAGAATTCAATATGGTTCTATTGATGAATTATTAGGTTGTATGTAGTTTTATAGGATGTCACATGGCTTGGTAATTTGTTATTCACCAACGGTGACATTTTTAATTACATTACACTTGAAATGAGGTACTTTATTATTTATAATTCCATTATAATTCATGTTGTAAATGTATCACATGTTTTAAAACGCAATTTTTTAAAATTATATTTATATTTTATACCCATTGGGGGGGGTTAAATATGGATTTTGAATGGGTTTTTCAATTATCATGGACTTATCACATGGCATGTACCTGAGGAAATTCTCGAATGTATCTTTTATAAGGGCATAAATGTTTTGAAATGGTTTTGGGAATAGGTTCCATTTCAAATGATAATGTGTCATGATTTATTGGATTTAAAAGATTTTTTGGGTTAGTGCACTTTTTATATTGTTTTGAGACCATTGGGTCTCTGTTTTTTTAAGGAATTTTAATAAAATGGGGATTGAGGTTGTGGAAATGGAAAAGGGTTCATGGAACCTATTGATTTTGAATGAAATGTGTTATGGTTTTGAAATTTGATCATGGAAATTGGTTTAATTTACAAATTACTTTTTATGTGGGTTTTGTTATTTTTTTTACAAGTAGTATTAGAAATATGATTTTAAAATGTTGTGAAAATAGCTCGATATACCATGCTTGTTTTTTAATATGAGTTAGAACCTTCATGTGTTGAATTATAAAAATACATGACACACTAGATTGACACCCGTATTGATGTGGTTATTTTCTTGGTATAGGTCCCATATAGAAAATTTTATACTGATTTATACATATGTTTTTCTTATCAATGAATTTGAACAGAGTTGTTCCATGTATGAGTTTAGACGGTGAGGTGAGAATTATTTCATTTATGTGATTATTTATTGTTCCATTATTTTCTAGACTACATTGTTCAAAACATTGGGTGAATTTTAGGAGACTATATAGAGATCCAAGTCAACATAAACTCTTGCATAGATTGTACAGTACCTAGAGAGTGTGTAAAAGATAAAACATTTCATTTATTGAAAAAGGGACAGTGAGATGGTGTGTGTCCCATGGAAGTGGTATGATACCAGGAGGTATTAATTTAAGATTGTTTGATAGGACTACCAATTATATATATAATATTATTACTATGGACCTAGGCTCCTCATCAATGTTTATAATCACAATACTTCATTCTTAGGATGTTTCACATAAAAACATGGACTTTATTAGGAATTTTTTTGTGATTCTATCTCTTAGATCATTTATATTCCCCTAGCCTATTGATTAAATGGAACCATCATTTATCATCCTATTTTAACATGTCTAATTAACATCTTGGTGTTCATGGTGTGTAATTTTATTGGGTTTAATGTTTTTGTTTTCATAGAAATTTTTTATTTTAAAAAAGACTTGGATAGTGAGGTTTCAAAAGAAATGTTCTTTTAACATAAATGGGTTTTATGAAATGGTTTTCATTGATGATGATTATGAGAATATAGTTTTTTATAAATTCTTGGAAACAAAGATAAACAATAAGGATAATTTAATTTATTGTTTTCAAAACCCATATAACCTTAGTTTCAAATTATTAATTAAAATTATTCTTATTTCAGATTTTATAAAAATAGTGGTATTTTTAAGAAATACAAACGTTTCAAGTTATCAGTTTTTTGGTATTCCATGTGAAATATATATATTATATTTATGTTCAATCATTATGTTTTTGAATTGAATTATGATGGTAATTAAATATAATCCTTGGTGAGGTCCTACTGGGAAAATTTAATTCACACCCTATATATGAATTAGTTATTGGGTGACTATGCAATTCTTATGTTTTTATTTTAGGTTCCCATATATGCTTCAATATTTAAGGTTCTAGTTGGTCCAGGGATGGATGATATGAAGAGTGATTGGTTTTACTATTATTTTTATTGGATCTATTTGGGTTTTATTCAATTTTTATTTCATTGTCATGTTGTATCAACTAGTTTTCCTTAGGGTATTATTTTTTTCATATTTTATGTATTAATTTCTATAGATCCCTTTAAGATATATGTTTATTTTTATATACCATGTTTGGATGTTTCATTATATAGCTTAATCTCATTTAATATGCATGGATTCCCAATTCCTAGATAGCCATCCCATATACATGGTAGTTTCTTCTGTGGGTTTATATGAAAATATGAGGGTGGAACCATTTCTAAAATCACTTTCTTGAGACCTAGACTGTAACACCCCAAGATTTAATGAGATATATTATTTTTCATTTCTTTTATGTCTTCTATTATACACTACACCAAGATTAACTTGTACTATATGCAACACTGTATTAGCTTGCAGTATACACAACACTATTCTTGGATCGTGTTACACATAATTTCAAGTTCGTTTTGTGGAATTTATTCTACACAACATTAAGTATAGATTCTGTTTAATGTATCAATGAAATAAGTTTTGATTATGTTATACACAACACCAAATGGAGCTTCCACTACACGCAGCCCAGACTTTCCTTGCATTACACGCAATCAAAACCCTCCTGGATAGCGTGTGTAGTACGCAATACCGACTTTCACTAAACGAGATATTATTATAATATTAATATGAACTAGCCATTATGAATAGTAATACCCACATTTTGAAATTTTAGAAATTTTATCATTCAAAATGGGCTTCATTTTTGGATTCGGAATATCGAAATTATCCTTGGGTGAATTTTTGGTATTTTTCTAAAAACATTCAATTTTTGATGAATAGTGAAAACACTCGTTTACTATTTAGAAACTGACTTTTTATTTAAATAATTATTCAGTTTATTTAAATTTATTATAGTTAATAATTGATATATAATACCTATATAAATTAAATTAAATTCAATTGAGTCATTTTATAATAGTTTTAGATATATAAAAATTTTATTGAACTTTTCACCGTCTTTTACCCACCTCCTAGGAGAATTTGAAAATTCACATAAAACATAGTTTTACCGCTTCTATGAGTGGAATTTCAAAATTCAAGAGACACGGTTAACATGAAGGAGTAAAATTTTGTTCAATAAGATATAAATAATTTTTGGTGAATAGTAACTTTTTACTTTTATTTACCACGATTAAAAGTAAATAGGATAATTAAGGGTAAAAATGATATTATTATTACACTAACAAAAGTCCTAATTCTATTGGATAAGTATAATTCAACCACAAACAACCTTATAAATATAATATTATCATTTAGGTCCACTTGGATTAGATTTGGACATTTATTATTATTTAATTCAAAGAAGAGTTAAAAGAGTTAAAATCAATATCTAATAACTAAAACATTTTTAATATAGGGATATACATAAGATAAATTTGAATATAAATATTCATTATAAATACAAAACAATTTCTTACATAATGGTATTTTATTTATAATTTTTAGACATTAAATAATTTAATTTATTAATGACACAATGAGGATGCGTTAACTACCTTGTTAATGAAATATTAAAATAAATGATGTTATAAATACCCAAATAAATGTAATTTGAGACTTTTTAAAAATTAAAATAATTTCTTAGGTTAATATGACATGTTAGTATTTATTTAATTAATGTTTTTCAAACGAATTGTTCTGTTATTATTTTCACAAAAATCAATTACCAAATAGTATCAAAATTGTCCTAAAATAGTTTTTAAAATAAATATTATATTATTAATTGTTATCCTATTTCTAAAAATCTAAATTTCGGTACAATGACTTATATATGGTCATATATATGAATAATTAACCACTTGTGGGGTCGTTTGGCTTTTTATAGTACGTTTATTAACCATATAGTGTAAGAAAACAAGAAGAATGGTAAAAGTTAAATTATTTAACGTAGAGTTAAATCTAAATGATATGGTTAAAATAGTAACCTAAACTTGTCTAAAACCTATTGGATGAGAGTATTACTACCCATCCCCACTTTATCTTAGAAATATTTCACTTTAAAGTCTTTATAAACCGAATATGACTTTATTATAAAATAATAGTTTATGTTTTTTTCCTAAAGTGACCCTCTCCTCCCTTATAAAAGGGCACCCCCTCCATCTTCTCATTACAAAATTTTGAGCCTTCAAGCTCGGCCAACCCCAGCCCATTTCCCTTCTCAACTTACCTATAAACATTATATAGGTTCTGGTCTCCTCAAAATACCAACTCTAGTGCCTTAAGAGGAAGCATTAAAGAGGTGCGTCGAAGAAGAGGTAGTCTCTTCTACTGATTAATTCAAGTTTCTTTCTTCTTCAAATTATTCTTATTTATTTGTTTCATTATAAAGTAATAACATAAGTATCAATAATATACTGATATGTAATTATAAATATGAAACAACCCCATTTAACCTTCTATCCATCCTACATAAAATGAAATCACCGTGCATGCATACGTACAGAATACTGTCTCCACGCCGTGGTGTAATCTGTTTTTCCACCACCACCATACTTGGATGGGTATAATGGTGTAAATAATAACTATATATATATTTTTTTAACATCATACTGATTCTGAGATATTATATCATCCACTTCAATTCAATTCAATAATTATGGGAATGATAACATCGCTCGTACGTACGTACAGATTACCGTCTCCACGACGCGATGAGATTAATTCTCCATGTTATCCACTAAAGAATGATTATAAAGTATATATAATGAATAATAGTGAAATATATTACATGATAAATCTACTGTATTTATGTAAATATATATATGTCATCTACTTACTTCCATTCAAGTCAATAAGGAATGTAAAACAGTGTTCATGCGTACGTACGGCCTACCATCTCTATGAACGGTGTATTTCATTTCATTTATCTATCTATTATGTATATATATATATATACTGATTATATATGAAATATAAATCATGATTTAAATTCTGGTAGTAAATTAATCATTATATAAGTAAAAATAACATCAAGAACAACAAGTCTAAACACATACGATAAATAAAACGATTTTACCCAAAATGCTGCTTTAACATGGAATTTACCAAAGAACGGGTAATATAAAGTCATAAGTGAACCATATATTATATCATAATAATGCATATGAATCTATAATAATTCAATGAAATTATTTAAATCATTATACTGGAGGTTCAGATACGTACGAAGTATATCGGACCTAAGGTAAGGAATACTTATTCCAATATCGTTCTTATCCGAGATTGTTTATTCGTAAGTATTTACTGGCGTTATTGTTATTATCCAAGTACATATTTTCTAAAAGTGTTTTCATGTTTGTCTAAAGTCATTTTTACCAATTTTTGACTTTTACCACATGTTATGAAAGGAATATATCTTTTGTTTACCATAAGAGGAACTTTTTGACTTTTCTAGAAAATGTACGAGGAGAATGTTTTTTTAACTTATACGACATGAACGGATTTTTACAGTTTCATAAAACCTAATATTCATGAAGATTACTCCAAAATATATCATTTTTATTTTCAAAAAAATCCTTTTATTTTAAATTGAATGATATTTTGTGAAAATAAAATGATTTTGAAGAAGAAAGGATATTTTCCACATGAATTTATTTCAAGTGTTTTGTCAAAACTATTTTCCATCTAAGATGACATTATTTAGTATGAGTATGTCTCAAGTATAATGTATTTATGATTTACATGGTTTCAATTTTTTTATGATGAAATTATATCCTTTTGTTTTATATGGATAAATGATATGATGTGATGATGTTTATGAAACCCATTTTATTCTTTGGGTTATGATGAATGATTTATGTTTATGTTGTAGCACACGTAAGAATGATGTCATTATGAGATGGGTGGGACCTATATATCCCTATAATGCATTGGTTAAAGATTTATATCTCATTAGATAAACATGGCTGGAATGGTAAGTTAATCTGGTCCAGTGTTACAGGACTGGAACGATGAGTGAACTCGATTCAGAAAGGGACTTTGTCCGCTAAGATGGTCTTGGCAGCAGTGTCGTGGCTACTATGGAAATCATATCACGTGATTAATTTTTTTCCACAATTACATGTTTTATTCCCATTATATTTTATCATTATTGATGTTACTCTATGATATATTCCTTACTTACTTCCAAGATTTATGTATTTCCTCAATATTTTGATGATTATATTTTATGTTCATGTTTTTGCATTCAAATGTTTATGGATTGTTTTATGTTCTCTATGTTTACCCTTACTGAGAATTTGATCTCACCATTTTTATGTTTTCTATTCCCCAGGATATAAAAAAAGGATTTAGGTAAGAAAACAAAAGGGGAAGATCTTTATGGGAGATGTTGAAGATCTATCACCGTGATTAGAAGATTATTTTTTCTCCCAGTTTCCAAAGAAACTAAACTATTATGGTCCTTGTGTGTTTGTTTTTGTTATGTATTAGATATTTCGAAAATGTATTTCAATGTCTATGTATTTCAGGCTATGGGTCTATACAGTTGGTATCATAGGAAAGGTTTATTTAACCTTTGGAAACCATAATGCGAAAACTTTAGTGAGATGCCTATAGATTTTTCTAAGGTATGTCTCGGGATGTCCCTAAGGTTAAGTATATGTGTAGGTAATAGTCCTAGAATTATGTTAATGATCTTAGAATTAAACATAAGATGTTAGATATTGAATGTACTCCTACATTATTTTGTTGTTTTCCCTATCATGATTTTTTCCTCACACTATTCTTTTTGGGTTTTAGACGATGGTTGGAACCTGAAGGAACCATGTTGATCAATGTAATGGACAATGCGATGATTGTCCTCCAGATCAAACCAATGTTGTGGGAGATGGAGTGAAAAAACTTATTGCTATACTTACACAATCTATGAATCATTCCGAACTTCCTAATGAGCAGAGAATGTACCAATATTTTATTGAGTCCTTCCTGAGGCAACGTCCACCTTCTTTCAGTGGGTCTTCGGATCAACATCTTGCTGAACAATGGATTAGTACCATTGAAAAGACATTTTCGATACTTCTCTGTTTAGAGCATGAAACAGTCATTTTGGTTGTTTACTGATTAGAAGATGAAGCAGACCAGTGGTGGACTCTAGTTAAAAATAAAAGGCCCCAAGATGAAATTGAATCCATGGAATGGAATGAGTTCAAGAACTTGTTTTTCAATAAGTACTTCCCTCGTATTCTTCATAAAAAGATGGAGAAGGAGTTCCTTGAGCTTAAGAAAAAAGGATTATGAATCTATTGGTATATATGAATAGAATTTTACAAGGCTTTCAAGGTATGCATCTGGATTTATCATCCAAACTGAATGAAAAGTAGATCAATTTTTCAGTGTGTTAAAAGCAAGTCTTTGAAGGGCATTAGCAATAAGAGACTTCAGTAGCTATGAAGAAATTGTGCATTGTGCTATCAAGGTAGAACTAGGAGTTTGTGTTACATATCCATCTCATCGTTTTTGACAAGAAAATAAAGATATATTTCAAGGAAAAATCTCAGAACAATGGTAAAAAAGGTGAATGTTTCTTTATGCTCAAAGTGTGGAAATAAGCATGGTAGAGATTGTCTAAAAGGTACTAGAAAATGTTTCAAGTGTGGAAAAGAAGGTCATCGAGCAGATGTGTCCCGAAGTAACGGGAAAAAGGTTTCTAAGGATGTGAATAAAGAAATGACTATAGAGAATTCTCCACCAACACTTCAATGCTTCAAGTGATAAGAAATGGGGCATTATGCTAATCATTGCCCTAATCCAAGGGTTAATGATGATTGATGTGGGAAACCACTTAAGGAAAATGACCAAGGGAAGTCACATGCGACCACTATTAGAAATGTTGATTATGAAAACGATGTGGTAGAATGATTATGTGTTTATGTAAAGGGATTCTAAAATAATGTAGTGGAATGATTATAGTCTCATTTATAGTATTGTGGAATATTTGAATATCTATGTATTGGTTTATTATGGTTTTAAAAACTTATATGCTACCGGTAACCATGAAAAGTGATTCAAATATTTTGGAAAGCAGATGATATGTGCATAATGAATGGATAAGGAGAAAATAATATGTTTGATAGCATTCATGAGCTCATGATTGATATAAGGACTAAGTGATATCGTGGTTTGAGTATATAGAATTTTTTGGATTTTGGTATTTGGAAAGTGTTAACTTTTATCTACATTCATGTTTTCACTAAGGTTCAATGGGTATTCATTTTTCAAGAGAATACATGATTAAGGAATTTTAATGTTTGGAATGTGACCAACAAGACATATCTTATGATATATGGGGATAAATGACAGTATTTACATGCTTGGTAGATGACCTCTCTATCAATATTTTTCCTTATACTATGAGTTTTGGTAAACCTAAATATTGGAATAGATTATGTTAGACCTAATATAGTATTTTTTTAAGGCTATAACTTTTTGATATTATTTTTGGAATGTTATAACAGTATAGTTTTAGAAAATGGACAACCCGTAGGATGAGAGACAACCTGTCACGTCGGACAAGGATGCAGGAATCAAACCCAAAACCGAAGTGTGACATGCCTTTATCACATACCACTGGCCTACAAAATGTCCTTGGTTAGTATAAATTAGTTTCAATTTATTATTTGGTAAGATATACGATGTATATGTCCTTTTTAGGAACCATATACAATTAATATCTACATAGATGGACTTATGTATATTTAATAAATTTTTCTAACCTTTCATTTGAGATAGATAGAATGACCCGCCGTTCTATCACATGATCTGCTAACGCTTCAGGAATGAAAAATTCAACTTCATTTCTTTAAGATATGAAGTGGGAACTATTCAAGGCATGAACAATGGTGAGATTGTACCAAAATTAAGTAAGTATTTATTTTTATTCAACAATTCTTAAACTTTATGCAAATGATCTTGAAAAAAAAATGTTCTCATAGTGTCCTTATATCCGATGAATCAGATGGTACCTTAAATCATGGAAAATTCTTGGCTTTGTGATTTTTGGATTTTTCATAGCCATGTTCTCTACCACTCTCCATCCGAACTAGATTATTAGATTTTTCTTCCATATCCATATTTGCACCTATGTTCTCCTATGTGGAAACCCAATGATGAGTAAATCTGGGTAACCGTTACATTTCATACTTTACTTTTTAAAATTGTGTTTTAGTATTCCTTTTATGATGTGGGTTTCTACGAACAAAACATTAAAGTAGTAACTGATTTGTAACCTCGATGAATTTTGACGGCGAAATTAATTTTAAGGGGGGTAGAATGTAACACCCCGAGATTTTATGAGACATAATATTTTTCCTTACTTTCATGTATTCTATTATACATTTCACCAAGGTTAGCTTGTACTATATGCAACACCGTATTAGATTGTAGTATACGCAACACTATTCTTGGCTCATGTTACACACAATTTCAAGTTCGTTTTGTGGAAATTATTCTACGCAACATTAAGTATAGATTTTGATTAATGTATAAATGAAATAAGTTTTGATTATGTTATATGAAACAAAAAATGGATATTTCACTATACGCAGCCCTGACTTGGCTTGCATTACATGCAATCAAGACCTTCCTCGATAGCGTGTGTAGTACGCAATACCGAGTTTCACAAAACGTGATATTGTTATAATATTATTATGAGATAGCCATTATGAATAGTAATACCAAATTTTTTAAATTTTAGAAAATTTATCATTCAAAATGGAATTCGTTTTTGGATTCTGAATATCGAAATTATCCTAGGGTGAATTTTTGGTATTTTTTTGAAAACTTTCAATTTTTGATGAATAGTAAAAACACTAGGTTACTATTTAAAAACCGACTTTTTATTTAAATAATTATTTATTTTATTTATATTTATTTTTAGGTCACAATTGATACATAATACGTATATAAGATCAATTTAATTCACTTGATTCATTTTATAATAGTTTTAGATATATAAAAATTTATTGAAATTTTCACTGTCTTTTACCCACCTCCTAGGAGAATTTGAAAATTTACATAAAACTTCATTTTACCGCTTCTGTGAGTGGGATTTCGAAATTCTGAGAGACATGGTTAGTATCAAGGAGTAAAATGTGTTTCAATGAGATAAAAATAATTTTTTGTGAACAATAACTTTTTACTTTTATTTACCACGGTTACAAGTAAATAGGGTAATTAATGGTAAAAACGATATTATTATTACCCTAGAACATGTACTAATTATATTGGATAAGTATAATTCGACCAAAAACAACATTAGGAATATAATATTATCATTTAGGTCCACTTGAATTAGAAGAGGACATTTATTATTATTTAATTCAAAGAAGTGTTAAAAGAGTTAAAATCAATATTTAATAACTAAAACATTTTTAATATAGGGTTATACATTAGATAAGTTAGACTATAAATATTAATTAGAAAAATAAAAATATTTCCTACATAATGGTATTTTTTTATAATATTTAGACATTAAATAAGTTAATTTATTTATGACATAAGATGATGAAATAATTACCTTATTAATGAAATATTAACATAATTGATGTTATAAATACCCAAATAAATGTAATTTGAGACTTTTTATAAATTAAAATACTTTTTAAGGTTAATATGACATGTTATTATTGATTTATTTAACTTTTTTAGAACTAATCATGCTGTTATGATTTTCACAAAAATCAATTACCAAATAGTGTCAAAATTGACATAAAATAGTTTTTAAAACAAATATTATATTATTAATTTTTATTTTGTTACTAAAAATATAAAAATAGTCCAAATTACTTATATAAGGTTATATAAATGAATAATGAACCACTTTGTGTTCTTTTGGCTTTTTATAGTACGTTTATTAACCATATAGTGTAAGAAAACATGAAGACACGATAAAAGATAAATTATTTAACTTAGAATTAAATCTAAATGATACTGTTAAAATAGTAACATAAAATTGTATAAAACCTATAAGTTAAGGGGATTTAGAACAATACCCACTTTAACTTAGAAATAAGTCACTTTTGAGGCATTATAAACCGAATAAGACATTATTATAAAATAATATTTTATGTTTTTTCCTAAAGTGCCTCTCTCCTCCCTTATAAAAGGGCACCTCCACCCTCTTCTCATTACACAATTTTGAGCCTTCATGCTCCGCCAAACCCTGAAAATTTACCTTATAAACTCTTCTATAAACATTATAGAGGTTCTTGTCTCCTCAAAAGACCAGCTCTAGTGCCTTAATAGGAAGCTTAAAAGAGGTGCGTCGAGAAAGAGGTAATCTCTTCTGCCGATTCTTTCAAGATTCATTCCTCTTCAACTATTATTATTTAGTTGTTTCATTATAAAGTAATAAAATCAGTTTCACTAATATGCTGATAAGTTATTATAAATATGAAACAACCCCATTTCACTTTCTATCCTTCCTACAGAAAACAAAATCACCGCACGTGCGTACGTACAGAATACCGTCTCCACGCCGTGGTGTAATCTATTTTTCCACCACCACCTTACGTGGATGCGTATAATGGTGTGAATAAAAACTATATAGAGTTACTTTAGCATCATACTAATTTTGATATATTATATCATCCACTCCAATTCAATTCAATAATTATGGGAACGATATCATCGCTCGTGCGTACGTACGGATTGCCGTCTCCACAACGTGACGAGATTCATTCTCCATGTTAACTACTCAAGAATGATTATAAAGTATATACAATGAATAATAAAGAAATATATGACATGGTAAATCTATTGTATTTATGTATATATATATATATGTCATCTACTTACTTCCATTCAAGTCAATAAGGAATGGAAAAAAGTATTCATGCATACGTACGGCCTACCGTCTCCATGAATGGTGTATTTCATTTCATTTATCTATCTATTATATATATATATATAATGAATATATATGATATATAAATCATCAATTACATTATAGAAGTAATTAAATAATGATATAAGTACTAATAATATCCATAACAACAAGTCTAAACACGTATGATAAATAAAATGATTTTACCCAAAACACTACTTTAACATGGAATTTACAAAAGAATGGGTAATATAAAGTCATAAGTGAACTATATATCATATAATAACAATGAATATGATTCTTTAATAAGTCAATGACATTATTTAAATCATTATAGAGGAGGTTTGGATACGTACAAAGCATATTGGACCAAAGGTAAGGGATAATTATTCCAATCTCATTCTTATTCAAGATTTTTTATTCGTAAGTATTTACCGGGGTTATTGTTATCATCCATGTCCATTTTTTCTAAAATTGTTTTATGAATTTTTAAAGTCCTCTTTACCAATTTTTTACTATTACCACATGTTATGAACGAAATATTTCTTTTTTTACCATAGGACGAACTTTTTGACTTTTCCAGCAAAAGTACGAGGAGAATGTTTTTTTAACTTATACGACATGAACAGATTTTTACAATTTCATAAGGCCTAATTTTCAGGAAGATAACTCCACAAGTTTTCATTATTATTTTCAAAAAAATCTTTTTCTTTTAAAATTTCTTGGAATTTTATGAAAATAAAATGATTTTGAAGAATAAAGTATATTTTCCTCAAGAATTCATTTCAAGTGTTTTTTCCAAACTATTTTCCATCTAAGATGAAATTATTTAGAATGAGTATGTTTCAAGTATAATGTATTTATTATTTACATGGTTTCAAATTTATTATGATGAAATTGTATCCATTTGTTTTATATGCATTAGGATATGATTGGATGATGTTTATGAAACCCATTTTATTCTTTGGGTTATGGTGAATGATTTATGTTTATGTTTTGTCACACGTAAGAATGATTTCATTATGAGATTGGTGGGACCTATATCTCCATCAAATTCATTGGGTAATGATTTATATCTCATGAGATATACATGTCTGGAATGGTATGTTAATCCGGTTAAGTGATACAGGACTGGAACGTGGAGTGAACTCGATTCAGAAAGGGACTTTGTCCCCTAAGATGTTCTTGGCATCAATGCCTTGGAAACTATGGAAATCATATCATGTTATTAATATTTATCCACAATTACATGTTTTATTCCCATTATATTTTATCATGATTGATTTTACATTATGATATATTCCTTACATACGTCCATGATTTTTGTCTTTTCTCAAGATTTTGATGTTTAGATGTTATGTTCATGTTTTTGCATTCAAATGTTTATGGATTGTTTTATATTTCCTTTGTTTACCATTTTTGAGCATTTAAGCTAAACCTTTTTATGTTTTCTTTTCCCAAGGATATAAAGAAATGTTTTAGGTAAGAAAAAAAGGGGGAGAACTTCATGGTAAATTTTGAAGATCATTCATCGTGATTAGAAGATTATTTTTTTTCCGAGATTCCAAAGACACTAATTAATTACAGTCCTTGTGTGTTTGTTTTTGTTAGGAATTAAGTATTCCTCAAAATTAATGTAATTTATATGTACGGAAGGATATGGGTCTCTACATAGACACCTGTTACCAACCCATGGAGATTAGGGACACCCTTCACACAGAGTGTTGGTCTCTGTTTGGTGACATGTCGAGTCATCCTGACCTAATTCATTATAGATTTGGATTAACTATAACTCGGCAATATAATATATCATTGAGGAAACCACTATCCTAGGGGAAATTTTCCCATATCCATCAAAACCATGGGAAATAATTCTCATATAAAAGAATCTCTAAATACCATCTCCATGATTCATTTAAATAGACACCATTATATAAAATTATTTCATGCACACCACATGCCACTGTTCATGAAATTCATCCTAACCATAATGATACTATAAAATTTAGATATTTAATTTACTATTAAATTAATACTACGATCAATAAAATGTACCACATAAAAGATCGAGCATAAACTTAACAAAATGAAATATATAAAAATTATTATTTAAATGTCATCATTGTAACACAGTAATTCGATTGACAGTTATGTATTGAAGTAAAAACATTTTTAAATATATATAAAAAATATTTCATAAGACTAATTTATTTATTAATTAATAGTTAATATTTAAATAACTATTAATTATAATAATGAAACCATATAATCTTAAGAAAACTATAATGTGGCTATTTTTCTAAAAATGTGATTTTGAAGAATATTTTTTTTCATTAAAAAACTAAATATATAAAACATGTAATTTAGATTTGATAGAAAATATTTCATTTTTAATTAGGATATCAAAATTATCTTAGAATGTTATAGTACTTTTTAAAAAGTGGTAGATGATTGGGTGAATAGTGAGAAATAATGATTTAATATATAATTTCAATTTTATGGAATTATAATTATATAAGAATGACTTTAAATTTTATGAAACTATTTTGAAAGATCAAATTTATATTTAAGATGTAATATAATTAATTTAAAAATATAGTGTTGAAGTTGTAAATAAATTTCCGACATTTTGGAAACTATGTAATGTCTTTTCGTACAAAAACTATGTTGGGTTATTATATTTAAATCAGTTTTTTAATAAAGTTAATTGTTAGTTTTAGATTGACATTAGTGTCGAATAAGTATATTTTAATTCATCAAAAACTAATTAACTCCATAGGAATCATTAATAAAGATTATTTTGCTATAAAATCAATTTTATTCTTCAAAAATACATTTATCTAATAACTAGCCTTTCATTGGCCTACTGAGTGGTTATGTTCACATGCCTATTTTATCTCAATTTGAGGTTCATAGATCTCATTCAAACATCTCATTGATAATTAACTGATCTGAGGATTTTTATTATTTTGTTTCATTTTCTTATGTTCCCATTACTTGATTTTAGTTGGACCAACATTTACATTTCAATAATTCCCAACAAGTTGACCTTTAAATGGGTTACATTTTACAATTATTATTTTATTACATTATACGGTAACATGTTTATGTTTTTATTATTTTTCTAGGGTGTACTATTGGGGGTCTTCTTGGTACTTAAAGGATGTGTATTGTTCCACAAATTGATGCTTTCCAAAGGTCGATGAAATTCATCACCTCGTTGGCAATGTCTACTCCTTCATAAAAATGGGATGATGCGATGTTGGTCTCCCCTTATGTGGATTACTCACCTGAATTCATCACCTAGTCTGGGTCTCCCTTATATATTTATAAGTTTTTAATGAAACCCTTCCTAGTATCATATCTTTGTGGACACAGGTTAATTACAGTACTTTTTAGGACATTCCAAAAGGGTCATGTCAGGGAAACAACCTTCAGTTAGGGATGTGGTCACATTGGGCCTCGCTGGCATGTCTGGATGCTGAAACTAAGGTAGAAATGAATTATCCTTTATTAGAGGGCTTTTAACTAGCACAGTAGCTCGAGGAATCCCTCTACAAATGTGATGAATCTTCTTCTATATTCTTGTATCCCAGGTTTTCCTCTACTTCATGTGTTTAACACGTGGTATTACATGAAATTAAAGTCTGCAGAGATGGATTAGACTAATCAGAATACTAATGAGAGTGGATTAGATAGTACTATTCCAAGGATGGAGTACCTAGACGGTTTACCAAATGGATGGGTCAAAACGTCTGTAAGGACATACCCTGGATGTTGTGTCCCATAAAGAGGAATTTTGTCACACCGTGAAGGATGATCGAGCACTAAAAATGGAGAATCAGAGAATGTGTGTCCTAAAAAAGGAGACACCAAGGATTACTGTTTGAAATGATTTAACCTTAGGGAATATTCCCTTGTATTCTATGTTGAAGAAACATATCTAAACCCATGTTACTTAGTGGGTGATCTTGCACTTACACATGGTTAGTAGCCTAGGAACGAAAAAAAAATGAAGAAGGTGTAACCTTACCATAATAAGGTAAAGGTAGTAGAGAAAATGGCATGGGCTTATAAAAGGTTAGATTCCCATATGAATAGAATGAGTTCAACAAGATGTTACGGTTCAAGTAAAATCAGGTTAGATATGGTGGAAGTGTCAAATGGAGGAGATGAATGAGATTTGACCAACATGAAGATGACAATTCTGGGTTTGATCCTTTATGAGTTTTTCTATATAACATGTGAGGAAACCAGGATCAAATTCCATGTATAAATTGTGGGGAAATGAGGTACCTAAGGAGGCGGCTTGTGAGAATGGATGTACATATTTGGATCCGAAGGAAGGGGAATCTCCAGGTTGGTCATGATCTTCATGAGACACAAAGTACTGATGTAAAGACCAAGATAGGAAATGGATGGTGTGATTTAACCTCATGGAGTCTCCTATGTATCCCCATGATATGGATTCAAAATCCATGTAGTTCAATAATGGGGAATTTAATCAGGCTGTACATAATGGACAACAAACCAAATTCATTCTTCAGATTATGCATGGTTAGCTTCCAATCAGAAGCGCGGAACTATTGGTTGGTGTATTGGGGTGAAAATCTGGGATTATACATTGTTATCTATCCATGATGGATCAAAACAACTTTGGGAGGAGGATTTGGGGGACACATCCCAAAAAGGGAAAGTATAATATTAGGAGGTTATATCCTGAGGAGGGAGTACAAGAGTTTACCATTGGATGGGGTAGGACCTCATAGAGGATTCTTACATATCGTAGTTGTTGGGAATTAGAAACCCATGTATTTTGGATGGGGATATAGTTTAAAATCATGAGGGATGAAGGTGAACTGATGTGAAACACATGGAACTTCTGGATTGTGGGGAGTGAGGGGATTGAACCATGGGGAGTCTTTCTATGTACCATGAGTTGATGGAATGGATCAAATTAATTGTATTATGAGAGGGTGTAGTTTGACATCATTTTAGATTAGGGTCATGGTTCTTATGCATGGTTAGTGTCCCCTAAAGGATGTCATGGTCACTATTAAACTCAAATCCCACATGAGTCATGCTCAGTGTGAAAAATAAGAGATAGTAGTAGACCCAATAGACCTGTCACAAAGGTTTAATCCAAGAAAGTTTGTTTGGGGATTGCGCATGTCTTACGAACCAAGGAGAAAGAGATTGGGAGTTTTTCTAGGAGGGAATCATGATGAGTGTGTCTAAATTTAATGGAAGGATATGGATCTATGTATAGGGAACACACAATCATGGTTTTTTGGGGCTTACATGGAGACTTTTTGAGGTGCACATGGAGACAAATCCCAAAGGGAAAGAGAAGGGGAGGATCAATGATAGTCATTCTCCACCGATTCCACTAAGGCATTCCACACATGAAATGATTGAAAATTCAACATCCTGTGTTGGGGACATGAGTTCTTGGATGTTTAACATCATGTAGATTGGATGAAGAGGAATCACTCCTCTTCCCTTATACATACAAAACATAAACTAACCCACACATGGGGAAGGTAAGGAAAAATAAATACCCGAAGGGACTGATGTATAGTTGTGGTCACTTGAGGGGATCATGTTAGTGTGGTGATGTGAAGAAGAAATAACCATTAGCATGCCTATGAGAAGAATCATAGGGGAGGAAAATTCAAAATGAAACACCACTCAAGTGACAAATAAATCTCTGTACACAAGCTTGGTGGACCGAATGGGAGCGGATATTTCGATTCCATGGGCCTCACCTTGAGGATCTTTTCTAAGGAAAGTGGTCTCACAAAGTAAGGGTGCTTCATAAATGTGGGGTGATTCGCAAAAAAATACTTTGGGGGAATAGGGCATCACCTTAGTAGAGAGATTACTATTTGAAGAGTGGTTTGAGAAGGCTTAATGCTTCACCGAGATTCATTAAACATGAAGTGGATCTCTCCTTAATGATTGGTGGAGAAACAATATTCCTTGGATAAAGGCATCCCTAAAAGTAGGGGCTATGAAGAACACTGTAAATCATGGTTCGCAGAGCTCTGGTACCTTGGGCTGTCCATTTTTTTGGGTTCATGACGAGATTCTAAAAATGGGAGTTTGGAAGGATAAAGGTGACAATAACATTGGTTTATAGGGGGGATGATCCCCTTATTAATTAGAAATGGAGGTTGGTGGAGCTTGTAGAGGTCATCATAGAGAAATAGAGGGAGCCACACAGAGAAAGTGACAGCGCAGAGCCTGAGGGGCACTGTTGGAATTTTTTAAACTTGTGAGGGGTCCATAAACTACCTTTTTTGTTGTATTGGTGACAAGTCTTCTTGGAGAAGTTTCAAAAAATAGAATCCATTAATGATTTATTGATGGAATCTCATGAGATTCGGGAACAAATCCCCTCAGAACCTACAATTTTTTTTTTAAAAAAAATTGGGAGCATGATTTTCAAGGCCAATAAATTCCCACCTCATAGAGGGATCTAAGTTAAATGGAGGGTCGGTGCACCATGAATGCTTTCTAGAAAACCGATGCATCATGGTAGCTCCATGGGATTTCACTTCCCAAACAACCATTGTGAATTGGCTTTTCACTTGAGTTTATCGAATAGGCTATGAAAAAATCCCTAAACCCTAGAATGATGGCCATTAAGAAGGCTACTCAGGATGTTCCTGTTAATTCCACTCGGAGGAAATAAATGGTGGAAAAGAACTTGATTAGGGAGTTTTTCCAAAGTATGTTTGACCATAATTCATTGAAGGGTATGATTCCCAATGCTTAGAGGAAATATACACTATGTAAAAGACTACCGATATACAGTTGCAGCATGTGGGATGATGTCTTGATCCTAGTGGAAAGCAGAGATGAACTAAACTACTGGTTTAGGAGCACTCTAGGAAAACATGAGTTCTATAGGGATGCGTAAGGACATATTGGGATTGACAACACCCATTTCACAATGAAGCACCACTATAATATTGTCAATAATGTTGTTGGAAAGGAATTGCAGAAGGATGAGTCCCTACATTAGTACCATACAATCATCATGGCAGGGATTGGGAACCCAGAGAGTGGGTGGATAAATAGCTGGGATCTACTTCAGGGTGGAATCTTCACGAATGAGTGGGTTGGTCCTACTGGGTATGTGAATCCTGAATCGAGTTTGAGGACGCGCGGAGGTGGGTAGGCCTATATGAAGTTTCATGGGATTCCCAATTCCATGTATCCCAATCGAACGAAACCATATCGGAGCTGCCCAGATGGTGGTCACCAAATACTAACACATTCCACTTGCATCACAAGTATGTTGGTATTAGCCTCTGGGACCTTCATAAGATATCAGTTATC
Source organism: Viscum album (assembly GCA_963277665.1). Taxonomy (NCBI): domain Eukaryota; kingdom Viridiplantae; phylum Streptophyta; class Magnoliopsida; order Santalales; family Viscaceae; genus Viscum; species Viscum album. Next base: position 1,302,795,787 of record OY728121.1, read on the forward strand.
CTAATTTTGGGTACAATGTATGATGAGTTCCCCCTTTCTAAGAACACATGGTAGGATGTGGAACAAATGAAACATTTTGTGAAGGAAATAATAAACTTAGTTTTGGGAGTGAAAAATGACATTGAGAACACCTGGGATATCCACTTCACATAGTGGTTTGGCTATTTTATGATATTCCCATCAGATATTCCCACTAACAGAGAGGAATATCCAAGGAAACTACCAACAAGGCCCCCACCTGTCTGAGGGGGGATCACCAAGGTAGGTAATGCTCTTACTAGAAGATTATGAATGATAGCCATTGGCCAATGTGGGGATAAAACATCAAAGAGGAGTAACGACCAATAGTTAGGCTATCTGGATTCATATCGACCCTCATTTGTGGATGGATGCTTCCTATGAGGGATATGAATATGGAAGAAAAAAATCGGAAAATTGACCTTGGTAGTGGAACTAACCTCAGGGAAATGCTTCAACCTGGGTATCCTACTGTTAGTGAAGCTATATCACTTTCTACATCACATCAGTGATGGTAAGAGGCCATTGTGAAAGTGTAGCCCATTCCATTTCTTATGCACGAGTTTCTTATTTAACATGGTGGAATACATATACCTTAATACCATCTCTACTCTTAGGATACAGTCTCATCCAACAATCCTAAATATTGCGGGAGATTCCCACTAAGATAGGCCAAATGGCCTCGCTGAGTAAGATTATGTGAGAATACCAATTCATCCTCCACCATTATCTCTACAAATAGGATAATTTACTAATGAAGGAACAAATACCCTAGAAAACCAGTTATATCTACGATCCATCTATGGCGGCGTGCTGGTGGTGTGGGTGGAAAGTGAACCCATATGTGAACCAAACACTCCACACTGATTCTAAAGACTATTTAATTTCAGGTAAAGGATGTCCCAAATGTGTTTATGGGGGTGTTCCATGAGTATCATACATGCATGATGAGTAATCTTGGGTTGATGTTCACATGGGAAAATAGGAACATGTGGAATGTGATGGCACCACCCGATGTCATATTCGGGTTAATAGATGAGTACACTTAGATTTGGGATGTTTTTTATCCAGGTGAGATGCTAAAATGAAAAACTATCTGGGTCAACAAAGCATTGATCTTTGTACCTCAACGTTGGGGTCGAGAAGCAACAAGGGGACATCATGAGGGTGGTGCTATCATAGATCATTGAAAAGCGGCTGTATAAGTAAGGATAACAGGCCAATAACCAACATCAACTAGGGGTTGAGAGAGGGAGGTGGAAGCACCAGACCTAGTGACACCAACCCAGAGGACCTAGGAGAGAGGGGAATCATCGAGGGGGTTTTCAAGGTGCACCCTCGGTCTCTTGGGAAACATGTTGTTTAGGTTTTGATTCCCCCTGATTCCATCTATCCAGATTCCTAGAAAGACTGGGAGTCTTGAAAATAACTTCATTGAATTAATGAGTAATGGGTTAACTTGAACAAGAATAGGATAAGGCTAAGAGAAATTGGATTCCAAAAATTCATCCTTAAGGTTTCCCAAACCATAGGGGGATTTGTTTTGGTAGAGTTGAAAGATTTGGTTCACTCATGAGGAACCGTTCAACCCATGAAAAATCAAGTAAGAGTGTTTCTAAACATGATCGTCCCTCCAATGTTTGTGGTGACATAGCTAAGAGAGTGTTTCCTATTGTCTAACAACTTAGATAGTTCCTATGGAGAAGAGGTTGGAGAGAAGAACCATGAGAAGGATGATGAGGAAGGGGTTTATAGGGGATTCTCTCAAGAGGAATGTGAAATTGTGGCCTTAGAGGAATCTTCTCTAGGTGGATTTGTTGCAGCTCTTGATGTAATTAGAACACACCCCAACATGCCCTTGTATCCATCATTTCATCTCACATACTCCACTAAAATCCACTTGTATAGAAGGATCTTATGTAATGTTCCCATACCGATAGGGACGAAGACGTGGTAGTGGGAGTGGAGGACCATACATTGGGATTTGTTCCTAGGGAAATAGTTTTTATAGAGTCCAGTAGCACTGGGGAAGAAATGGTGGTATCTCCATAACCTTCAGAGCCCAAAACCATATATAAGGACAACACCCAAGTATCCCAATGCTGAAAACCCATAAGTTAGGTCTAGAGTTAAACCACTATATGTCTCCTACATCTTGTATCTGTACCTATCATTTCATTAGTCAAAATGACAGAGAAAACCCTTATCTGAACAATTCATAGAAAAGTGGAAACCCTACTGGTATGGATGGATAGAGGATCTAAGGACTCTTAATTTATAGTGATTCCAGCCCATACTAAACCAAGTACTCGATCTGGCAAAGCTATGATTCCCTAGGTGTGATCAACTATGATGGTGAGTGATGCCACTATCAGGGAAGAACCTAGATCCAGTCGGGTTATCATCATCAATTTAGAATCGAGTGATGAGGACCATACTGATGACATGGAGCCTGAATCCTCATATGAAATTCATGAAGAAGTTCCCACTACTAAAATCCTGGGCATATTTCTAGAGTATGAACCATTAGTTCACTTAGAGATGGATGAATCTGAATTTTATGCTGTCGAGATATGTCAGAATACTTGATGTCGGGTGTGAAAACTAATAAAATGATACCCCAAACTGGTTCTATAAGCTGAGTGGATATGTCAGATGGGATCACATCACCCTAGGATTTTTTATCTGTATACTGGAGGGGCATATTCCCTACATTTTCATAAACCGATTTGAGACTACATTACTGAGATGATGCAGAAAAGAAGTTAATATTTGGATGTCAAATGGTATCAGAAGAATTTCAAGAATATCCAGATGTTCTAAGATGTTTAATAGGTGATCCAAGGAATCAATGAGAAGATTTTCGAGTATTTCATATTCATCACTAATCGGTTGGGGCCCACTGAATGATTGAAAGCCCAATCAGTAGAAAACCCGGAGTAGTTAGCCCAGGTCCACCATCAAGTGGAAAAAGATCGAGATGCACATGACTGAATGTAGATTAAGGCTAATGGGATTCATTTTGCATCTATATATGAGTATATAGATCTCAGGAATTGGAAATAAATATTTTAAGTTACATTCTAGGGAGTGGTAGAATTAGTGATTTCCATTGATGGTGCAGACCTATAAGGGCCGTGTTTTGGCCAAACTGAAACATAATATCCTTAATTATCTTCCTATTAAAACTAAATGCAAAGAATTATTTTTATTTTGTTTGGAATACTAAATCTTCAAAATATTTTTATAAAATATAACAGTCAATCCCTAAGATTATATGTGTCATACCATGTGTAAGAATCAAGGGATGGCCACATAACTTTTTTTTGATAGAGAGTGTTAGTCAGTCATTGAACAGTCGTGGTCTATTGTTTTTTGAGTGACCAACATGAGTATTTAGGAAGAAAGTGAAGAGCTATGACTAGAGAGTATGGGTATTAGAACAACTAACTTTCCTTTCCCAATATGTTCCATTACATAAGTGGGATAATGATAAGGTCTTTGGAAACAATCCGAACAAATGGAATGGGAATTTGAATCATGATAACCAACATTCGGAACAAAATGATGGAAACATGAAGATGGAGTAAAATTTTTGATAGTATTCAAAACAAAAAATATATATATTATGTTATCCTAAAATAGTAACAAATAATTGAGGACAAACCACTGGACAAATTCAAAAAACATAGTGCTAAACTCGAAAGGTCGTCTGATACCCTCTAGAACACTTGACAAGAATTGTAGAAAATCCATGAGGCTGAGAATCTCTACCATTATGGGGTTCAATTGGACATGATAGAAGATGAAGATCCAAATATAGTGCATAAAAAGAATGCAGATAGAGGGTCTCACAATTATAATGGAGTCCAACACTATTGAAATTATTCCACCGAAATGAGAGCACATTGTTGTGAGTGTATTAGTCTGAGCCAAGATCAAACTTACTTCCAGATAAGACCTCTTAGCTGAGGAAACAAGATTCCTTTCAGTTTAAATAATGCAATGGAAGAAGATACACACATAGTTTATCGTCATACGGTGTAGACAATACATGGAATAGTTTAATGTCATATGACTAGGATGTTGCACATAGTTTAAGTTAATACTACCTAAACCCATTCCAACTGTTTAAAGTTATGTCATGTGGAATCTGATTCCTATTCATGTAATGTTTTATTGGCATGGAGGAGATGAATCTGATGTGAAAGATCCAAGGTAGGATTACGGGCCATACAAATACCAAGGAACATACGGAAAGGAGGAATATGTGATTAAGTGAGTGATGAAACCCATAATAAATGAAGGCCATGAAGAACTATTACCACTTCACATATCCTTTTCGGGATCCATGTTTATGGTCATAGAGTTGGGACTGTAATTTGGGAATGAGGGCTAGATGGGTTAATGAACGTGTATCTGAACAAGAGACACAATGTCTCGTCCATTCTTACACTTCCTATAAGGATGGTAATCAAGCCAAATGTAGCTTTTGAATGCAGTTTAACATCATGTGGTATGAAAGTTGAGATGCAGTTTATAGTCATCTAGCTTGAACAATTAGACCCAAAGGATAAATGAAGTGTGTGGTTCATAACCCGACATGAATGGGGATAAAATAATTACACAGCACATCATACATTCTGAATGGGTAGTCGAGGCCCAAAAGGCCAAAATAGAGTGTTTACCATTCTATGGATGAACATGAAGGTATGATGTCTGTGGCTCCCTAGGTATCCTATTAGGGTAAGAATCAATCCATATGTAGCTATGGGATCCTTTGCAGTTTATTATAATTCGGTGAAGATTAAAGTGATCTTAGTTTAAGGTCATAGATCATGGGCCACAGGGTAGTTCAGTCTTATATGTGGGAATCACCCTACCAAAATACCTAATCTCACAAGATCCATGTTCAGAGTGGGAAAAAGTGGTGATTTTAGGATTCTCCCATTACTTGAGAGTCCATAACAATGAAAGTGAAATTCGGGGTTGTAAAATACTGACCAATCCAACATTCCTACTCGATGAGAAAGGATGTAAGGGGGGATAACACTAGGGGTATTTATGAATATTGGGGAAAGAAAATATGAATCCCTATATCCAATATTTAGTATACAATGGAGGTGGAGTAATGATGGAGGATAAATTCTAACTGTATTCAAAACATAGTATCAATATCATGTGACCTAGAATGGGAACAAACAATTGAGGGTCATCCATTTAACATGTTTGCAACACGGTACATATATTAATATGTTGTTCGAGATCTTCTCAGACATTGGCCTATAATGGTAGGTTATCCTTATGGCCGAGAATACATGTTGTTTGGGGGTCCTTTTGAATTTTAAAGGTGGTGGAGACCTAAATAATGGGGACGTGTGAGACATGGATAGTACCCATGTAGTTTATCATCATGCAGTAAGGATGAATACAAAGACTACACTCAACGGTGGTGCATGGAATGAATATTGTAAACCCGATGTGAATGAGAACCAAAGAGGCCCAATCACACCCACATACTCCCAGAGGAACCTCAACCAAGAGGCTGGATAGATGGAAGGGATGATAGTTGGACCACAAATTCAAGGTCTGAGCATTTTAATATATCTCAAAAGGATATGAATCAATCCATATGTAGTTCTCAAAGGAAGGGGTGGAATGTAGCCGATGCCAAAGGGGGAAATATCTACTGAGACAAGGACAGTCGAGGTTTTTACATAGTTTAATGTCATATAAACATGGACACTAATGGTTTTATTTTATGGAAATGGATTTTGGACCATTTCAAGGAGGAAATTTGTAGTGGTGCCACCATAAATAAACCCAATATTAATGAGGACCAAAGGGATCCACATCCCAACACATATTCCTAGGATGTAACCATGTAGTTTAAGACTATAGAGTTTGGACCATTAGAATGAGATATCTGAGTTAGAAACCATAAATGCAGTGTCAAAAAGAAACTCGATTTCAATGAGGACCAAAGAAGTCTGCATCGCATCTCAAATTCCTCAGAGAGAACTTACGCATTTTAATATCATGATGCCTAGACAATGGGACCTGAACACCGAGTTTAAGATCATAGATTTTAGACCATAGAGTGTAAAAAAATTTCATGTACATATAATCATTATCTAAAACCCCTATGACTATGTGAGCCATTCTCGGTTTGGTAAACAATGGGTGGAGATGATATTTACAACATAAGGAAGTAAAATTTATGGGAATAGACGTGAATGGTCATGAAAAGACCCACAATGAAGGTCTTACCAATCAATATGTATAGGTTAACATAGGGATGACATCGAGAGTATTGAAGTTCTATCTAGAAATAATGATGTGAGAATAAATGGGAATTAGGAGACCATCTTTTGGGATTCTTTGGGATTCGTTTAATGATGGGGGATAACCATTGAACACATTCCAAAACCCAGTATCTATATCGTATTGACTATTATGGAAAAAATAACTGAGGGTCTGCTGCTGACCATATTCGATATGCGAGAGTTGTCTCAAAATGTCATTCAAGATCCTCTAGGACATTGGCTCATAATTTAGGTCATCCTTAAGGATGAGGATATATACCATTTGGGGTTACATTTTGATTTGAATTATGATTGTGACCTAAATACCAAGCATGAAATGTGTGGTGGTGGAATGATTGAATGTCCATCCAAAACAAAACACTCTAAGTCCTATACCACGATTCATCTAAGAATGATAATGAGGCAAGACAAAGGCTAAGGGATTCATCTTGGAGTAGTTAAAATGAAATGACGAGTGGGGAAGAGGGAGAAAATGGGTTAATGGACCTAGGAATAAACCCAAAAACAAAATGTTTATGTGTTTCTATGTATCCCATAAGTATGGAAATCAATCCATACATTGTTCTTGAAGAACCATAAAATTTAACATCATATGGTAATAATTTAGTAGTAGAGAAGTGTTCCTATGGGAGAAACACTATGTTATTATTGTAAACCCAGCGTGAATTGAAAAAAAGAAGTCCACACCTTACCACATTATCCTTGATGGAACCACAGTCCAATGGGGAGAATGGGAGGAACTTGGGGATTCACCCAAAGGTAAAATGTCTAGGCATTCCTATATATCCTATAAGGAGGGAATCAATCCACACATAATTTTTGAAGACCCAAGAAATTTAATGTTATACGGTAAGGATGTAGTGGGGTGAAGTATCCCAATGGGGGAAAGTGTTTGGAATGGAAAAATAACCTAATTTGAATGGGTATAAAAGAAGTACAAACCACACAATCTAGAATCTCAAGATAGAACCTAGTCCAATGGGCTAGAAATAGAATTAAATAACGAAGTGTTGGATGAGAAGACAAAATGTATGGGTTTTAATACATATACCATACGTTTGGGAATCAATCCATACATAGTTCATAAAGACCCATGTAGTTTAACGTCTTTCTATAAGGATGTAGTCGTAGCTTACTACCATATAGGACAAAGGAGGAATTTTCATTTTAAGGTATTGTATATAGGACCATAAATGCTATGCATTTTAATGTCTTGAAGGTTGGAAATAGTAGTTAAAATTTATTTGGGATGAGAGGAATCTTAGTTTATGGTCGTAGAACTTGGAACATATAAGGGTAAAACGGGCCGGAAAGGTTGAGGACCCAACTGCTGCATCTAATGGAAAAATGTTCGGACATTCTTTTGTATCTCATCTGGATGTGAATCAAGCTATATGTAGGTATTGAAGACCCGTGAAGTTTAAAATCATGTGTTAAGGACGTAGTAAATGGGGGAGTCCCCTGAAGGGAATACATGACGTGGTATCAATAATATTGATGTGAATTAGTAAAATAGATTTCCACATCACACCACGTGTCCCCTAGAAGAATGGGGGTATCTAACTAAGGTTGGGCCATGAGGCAACATGTTTGAGTGTTCCTACATATCCTAAGATGGTAGGAATAAATGCATACATAGTTCTCAAATGTGGAACAGTTTCATGTTTTACAATAAGGATGATGGGTACCGTTTAATGTCTTATGGGATGGTGATGCTGGGTAGTTTTAAATCTTGTAGCCCAAATGAAGTTAAGCAGTTTAATATTATGCATGAATAAAGATATATTAGTTTAATTTTATAGATCTTGGACCATAGGTTATTGCTCTTATAGGTTATTTTTTATCGTCATGCGAGATGGATGACCTTACAAACGAGATGTACTACTTAAGGAATTTGGAATTGGTGGGAGGAGTAGTATACTCCCCATACTTGGGGACCCTAGGGTATGCACAATTGAATTATTTGGATATGTTGTTATGGTGACTCTCTAGATTATTCATACTAAGAGCCTACTCTAATAGGGGGCTTCCAAATCATCTAGAATAACTTATTCTATATTTTTTGATGTCTTTTGATCGTAAACAATAATGATGAGTGATAGTAACTGAATCTATATGGGTAGGACTACCTCTTCTCCATACACTGAGGAATATGGGGTCACCTGGGTGGTATTTCGAGTCTTCATCCTATAATCCCAGAGACCATTGCGGAGATTTTCCAACAAACATTTCACATTTTGACCAACAATAATCTGAAAAACATTAGAGAGGGTCTTGTTGAAGGCCCTGATCTTCCTATTTTCTATCACATTAGAGAAAGGAGTGTGGTTAGACTAGATATTGTACATTTCATACAGTTTCAATAGCTCAACCGCTTGAATGTTTGTGTTGTTATCAGTGAGGATGGAGTGATGGAAACTAAATCTATTGATGATGTTAGATCTCATGAAATCAACTATATAATGAGAATTGTCTTCCAATAGTGGAATCACTTCTTCCCGCATGGAGAAGAAATATATCGCGGTATGAATGAACCTGCACTAATGAGGTATTTCTGGTGGATATGGCCCCACAACATTGAGTCCTGAGATCAAAAAGTTCTAGGAGTAAAAGTTGGTATGGAGAAGATCCAGTGGCCATTGCACAATATTGGGATGGATCTGGCTCACATGAACCCTCTTGGAGAACTCAATATAGTCACTGGCCATAGTGGGCCAGAAGTATCCCAATCTTCGAATCTAGTGGGAGAGTTTTCACGATGTCTGATGAGCTCTGAAGGAACAGACATAGATCTTATTCATGACTTGGGGAATCCCATATCCTTTAATGAAACCTATTAAAAATCAATCAAAATCATGTTTTTATTAGATTTGCTCCAAGTTGGGACCACTTTGGAAGATGAACTATAATGCATGTTGATGGATTCATTCAAGATTGGATCTATGTATTTTTTAGATCTCCATGTTGGAGGTACTCAATATAGGATTTTTCCAACTAGGGGTCTCATCTATTGCGATAGGGGGACCTTTATGTCCCGGTGTGGTGGAACCAATGGTATGATGGCTTACCTAATGGCTATCATCATTATCTAGAGTGAAATTTGCGATGGCCCTTCAATGAGCCACATAGATGATCAAATCATCCTGTCCAAGTTATGTAAGAGATATATTATGGCTTAAAAGGGAATCAAATTAACAATTTCGTGAGTAAGGAACATAATTGACCTTAGGCCAAGAAGGTAACTGGGCCATCAGCTAGTGAGAATTCTCTAATAGGGTCATGAGCTATGGATTCCTAATGACATATTTACCATTGATCTTCTTGATAACTATATTAGAGTCCCCCTCAACATGTAGGTGGGGAACATCAATATGAAGGGCTAGATCTAGACCAGTGATGAGGGCCTGCTACTCTGCCTCATTTTTGGTACTTCCTTGAGACAACAAGAATGAATAGGGAAAATAACATGTGTAGGCATGATGAAAATTATTCACATACTTACTCTATTGAGTCCAGGGTCATTGAGACTTCTATGAGTGGGACATCAGAAAGAACCAACAAATTCTATCCACTAAAATGGAATGATTTTACAACTGATTGAATTCCATCATCTATAAAATAAAGATCCAATGAATACACTATGGGAGTTGGATGGGAAGTATGAAAATATACCAGCACCTGACCCTTGAAAACATTATGTGGAATGGACCTGATGTTGAACTGTTGAAGGATCACATCCCTCTGATCTAGAAGACCTACCAACATTGGGAGGTTCAAAATATACTTTAGTGGATCCAACATGGATTTAAATTATATATCATGATGTTGTAGATAGTGTCTCAATTTCTAAACTGCATAAACTGACTCAAGGAAACTCTTATTGATTGAAGAATTTTTTGTCTCCACGTCGAGAAGAATACAAATGATATTTTATAAACTATTTCATATCCCTTAATTATTCTTCAGGTTGGGAAGGGTGTTAAGGGATCATTCCAAGGCAGTCATGTAGAGGACCGACAGATTGACAAAGATGAGTGGAATTATAACTAAAGGCTGTAGCAGGTACTTCTTGATCTCCTCAAAATAATATTGACATTCTTCATCCCATTGGTAGAAGAAACATTGCATCATGAGTTGGAAGAAGATCTTACACATGATAGGTAGGTTCATAATGAATCAGTTTATATAGAACATGTGGCATTGAAATCCTTAGATATCTCAAATCTTTCTCTGAGGTGGCATCTGACTGACAGTCTTGATCTTCTCTAGATCGATCTTGATGCCTCTATATTGAAGACAATGCTTAGAAACATTCTATAGCTAACCACAAACTCACAATTCTAGGTGTTCATCATCATATAATGGGAGTAGAGGAAGCCAAACTAATTTTCAATATGTCAATGATGGTCATGATGTTGGCATGATTTGACCACTAAATCGTCTATTTAGCATTCCACTAATGTCTCAATGACCGTTTTGAATTTTCATTGCATATTATGCTGATTGGTGGTACCTTCATTCTTCTAACCAAAATTCATTAAATTGTAAAAAAAATTACATTGAATATCAATGAATTCCTTGGCATCCTCATACTAATGGGCCATTCAGGTCTTATTATACATGGAATACCCATCCATGAAGGAGGGAGCTTGGAATCATGTAGTGGAATTGATCAACAGTTATATCAGGGGATGTGGAAAATCTTCACTTAGATAGTGGTAATTGAGATCCCTAAAGTCAAGGTAGAATTTTATTTTTCTATTTTTATTACTAATGGGAACGATTTTCGATAACAATTTGGGGTACTAGAGTTATGTTACAAAGTTTTCATTGATGAGCTTATCAATTTGGGCCCCGACCATGTTACCATGGGAGGGTGTATCATTCTGGGAGGTTGTTTGAACCCGTGAAAACTCTTTGGGAAACCGAGATGGTGGATGACGACATAATTACTTAGTCGTGTCATATATTTATAATTCAAGGAAAATACATCTCGATTCTTATTTAGGAAATACACATACTTTAGTTTCCCTTCTATAGGCACAGTTATTCTATTAGTGTTGGTTAGAAATCTACCTTAGTAATGAGATTTATCTGTACTAATAAATCGATGTTGGTGGAAACACCTTCCTCGAATGTGGGAGGATAATGTCTCCAAACCCTCATCATCATCTGAGGTGATTGAATCATTGGTGGGACTCAATTACTTTGAGTTTGTTGATCCGTAAATAATGATAGTTCCGGCCTGAGAGAGAGTGGAATATTCATATGGAGACTCCATTACTGTTGAAACATAGCAACAAAAGTTATTGAGCTTATCCCATCAGACCTTTGACCAAGGTAGCCACACTTGATAATATCAAATAATCAGAATTATGTCGTATTGAGTCATTTCAACTTAGCTTGGTGAAACAAGTAGGTCTGGTGTATCGCTTCTTCCATGGAGAGAACCTCTTGATATATTATAGGGGTAAGGGGGTTTTTTTTCACTCAAGCCAGATTCATGTAGTAGTATGAAGTGATCTTAAAACAATTCATGTACCTAGGTATGTGCTACTCATTACATTCTAAGACTATAAAGCAATGTACCATGTCCAGGGTTATGGCCTCCAAACAATGAATCTGAAGGATGAATTAATCATCAAGATCTGTCCATCGGTCTATTAAAACAACTTTTTTATTGAATTAATTGGCATAAACCTATTTTACCTTACTCATGTAGTAGTTACCATTCAGGTAGTGGGGATTCACAAGAGTCAAAGGGAGATGTGTCACCTTGGAGCTCACCCACTCGACAATTGAGGGAGTACTTGAGGAATTGATGATATAATTAGGGAACTACTACATGTATATGAATATAGGGCCTAAACATAAGTGCATCGGAGGCGATGTCCTACGATATGACCATGATTCTAGTTATGGAAATCAGCGCACTGAATTGGGTCTGTAGTCAGATCGTTCCATGTGTAATCTATTCTGTCAGGTCATCAACTTGAATATTCTGGTAAAGGGGACTCAGATCTACTTTAGATAGCCCCAGCTTGCGGATATTTCAAGTTAGGAGGAGAGTTATCCAAGAACCTCTACCGACATGGAAGAGGGGGACCCCCACACCATTAAACTGACCAATGATCTATAATAGGTGAATATGCCCATGTATGGGAGAACCTTCATCTTATCCAGAGAATGAAATGATTTCCTGCTATTCTACGCACTCAACTTCCTCATCATTGAAGGCATCTAAGACCGCTTCATCTATTTCAAAGTAGAGGGAACTTTGAAATATCCTCTAACTGGGATTCACACATATTTTAGATAGGAAGAGAGCCTACAGAATCAAGATATATTAAGGAATCCTGTAAATTTTATTGAGCACGTCATATTTCTGCACTAGGTGCACATTCCTATCAATAAGAGACTGCTCTATGGTAGGGTCCATGATAGGTACTACTGGTCTAACTGATGTGTTCTGACTACTACTGGGAATATCCTATTTCTCACTAAATGAACCATGTCACATGACTTCCAATTGATTACAAAAATGGATTAGGTTTCGACATAACTAGAATTGGATTATACTAGTGTGGTCGTAATGGCTTTGCCTACTCAAGTATCACAAATGGCGTAAGTGAATCATCTGATGAGATAGTACTACTCATGATGAGCTCGATGCTGATCCTACTTTTTGATCTCGGTGACATGAATATCATGGTTGAAAACACTAGAATGTTCAAACTGACAATTCATGTATCCATAGCTTTATCGATGATAGATTCCACTTGGGACACATGGAGGATCTTCCTTACACTCTTCGTCATTGGGACTAATGTCAGTGTCGAACAGATTGATGGTATTCACTGAGGAAAACTCCAAAACATCAATTGAATAATACTCCAACTCTAGAGGGAACGAAGGGTGATTCCCAAACCTGGGGGTGTGAGGTCACCATGCATACGAGATGACTTCATCACCTGTGGGTGTATTTTCATTTACTTGAACTATCAATTCCTACCCTTCCTTGAGGTATAAGGGTTTGATGTAGAAAAATAATTTGTAGTGGAAGTAGGCATGCCGACGTCGAAGGGATTAGGTATGTTCAGACAGGATCATATGATACCATTATCATTATAGTATACCTTGCATTCCATCCAGTCACCATACTTCTAAGACCAATTACTGGAAACCTATTTCTATTCACCATCGCTATCGTTATCTAGATTTGAAGAAACTCACGAAACATGTGCCGAGGCATGAACCAACTTGACTATGTTGCTGTTGACCTGGTCTTGGAGCCATTCCATGAACACATAGCACAGCTTGAGGGTATTTCCAAGGAACCTAGGATACGGGAAATAGTTGTGGAAATAAATGAGATCAACTTCATTGGTCCTCCTACATTCTAAAAACATTAAGATCCCTTAGAAAAAGGAAATAAAAAAACATGGAACCTGAGACTATTCAAATGAGTAAACCAGATTTATCCTATTTGATAAGGGGACTCTAGGATCATGGCCTTGAAAATGGGATGAATTCTAGTGGGAAGGTGGAATTTGATTATCTCTTCTAGGAGGTGGTGGTTAATGAGGTGGTGCCCACTGATTTTGAGGTGGGAAATGCAACACTTGAAGCTAGAATTGAGGTTATGGCCCTCAAAAAACCTTTTGAGGTGGTGCATCAAGTAATAGATCTTGTGTCTAGGGGCCCTCTACCTATGTAATGGTAGTGGTATCAGCCTTAGACTCTCTTCTTGTAAGAGCTGTGGGAGACACTGAGTGTGCCTACATGGTTTGTTGCAAGGAATTCTATATGCACTGAGCCTTGTCATGAAAATCTACAAATCCACCCGTGATGTTATAAGTGATGAGGGAGGGAACTCGTTCAATATTCACATTCCCACACACATTGGTAACATCATCTCTTGATTCAACAACATGTCGAGTGAATAATTCATTCTCTTCAACCTAGTGAAAAAGTCAGTGACACACTCATATAGCCTCTTCTTGTACTTAAAAAGGTCATTAGTACTAGACATCCATGTGGTGTAGATGAAATGATACTAAAACATCCTAAAAAGATACACCCTTCTAGATAAAGACATGATGGGTAGCTGGATATAGTAGAAAAGACGGGCTCTTCCAGTGTTTGTATGAAGCACCATAGATTGGCAGACTCTTGCAGCACTGGAGTTCCCAACATGAGTCCACACCTTTATATAAAGTGGGACAGATGTAGTAAGGGATTTACTGTCTCATTAAAGGGTAATAAATATTATTCCATAATCATCGGGTGAAGGAATATCATCCACATATTCTAGACATATCATCCCATTAGGTGGGATCACCATAGGTCAGGTTTTAAGGGCCTCGAGGCAAGTGATAAGACAGTCCATCAGATTATCCTGGAAATGGTTCTGATCATGGTGAGGATCCCTGAACACTAGTACATTTTTTTGTTCTTCAACTTGAGAGGGGTGCCCTACAACTCATTGATTTTTTTGGTTTGATTACTCTAGGAAGTAATGGATGGGTGACCTATGGAGTAGCCTGGGGGGATGCTGGAGAAACGACTTGCAGGTCCAATTCTCGGAGAGGATTCGCATGCAGCATGGGTGGATAAATTGATTCATACCACAAAACTTTTCAATATTCTCTTGCCTATATCCTGTCAGGATATGTAATATTATAGAGACTAATAGGGAGAAACTTTCCCAATGAATCCTATACCTACCCATGCTGCCCTGATGGGGGATGGTTTGGATCATACTGGGGATCACCATATTCTTGGTCAGTGTTCCACAATGTGCTTGAAAAGGATCTCGTTAATAATTTTCTTCAGTTTCACAAGATTTTAAATTAGTACATCACTCTTGGGATCATTTTTATTCTTCTTCAACAATACAGATAGGTTAGAATGCATAACAGTCCTAATGTGTCCTTTAACCTTATTAGGCCCCAGCCAAGAGGTAATGACTTGGTAGGGTCCGAAAAGAAAAGAAAATGTTTTGTATGGGGAGTGACAACACCTGGGGGATCCAACTAAAGTGACATTTCCTCAGGGATAGGTTCCCTTATATTATCCCTACCTCAGTGTCTTTATAAATGTGGTGACTTGTGTTTGTTGTGACCCTATCTTGTGGAATTTCCATGATATCACCTATAAGGATGGGTTATTGTTGGATGGGACTGATGTAATGAGAAGCATACATCCCCTAGGCAATGATCTGGATGTATAGAGACACCTATTTAATAATTATACAGAGCACTGTGACGCTCTAAATGCATCTTTGTAGATTATTCTGGTGATATCCCAGTGGTACTGGGAACCGAACCACAAAAATCAAGGCTAAATCAACCAGGTATCATTGTTGTCCGATATCATCATAATGTTCTTGGATTTGTGGATAATCCAATCAATGATGATAGAGATGGATGTGTGTCATCCCCATGGTTTGGTGGAAACACTTGACTTATTTCTGGGTGATAGACTCTGTAATTTCAATGTCTGGGGTGGAAATTTGATATAACATCTTAGAAAAATGATCCTCCGTGAGAATGTCCCGTAAAACTCTTTTTTCTTAATCAAGGATCAGCCCTTGTATGCCCCATTCTTAAACTGGGGGCAGTTGAGGAACCTGAAATGGAAAAAATATGGACCATTGTGGTTGAGGACTAGATGGTGGAGTGAACACTTCATGAGTTGTCAGGGCACTACAGACTGAGTCAACTATTTGAGACAATACTGACCACATCATCACATCCCAATAGGATGCGGTGATGAACACCACCCAATTTGAGAATGTGGTAATGACTAGCAGAATATCTGGTTGTCTCTCATCACCCAGCGCACCCAAAAACAACTCTTCATGATCTAGGGTTGAGGTAGAGAATGATCATGTCGGTGATAGAGAAGATTTTATAGAAAGACCCTGGAAAGGGGTCAAATATTTATCCTCTTATATGTATCTGTGGAGGGTCTCAAGGATCTGGTGCATCTCACATACCATAAGGATGATCCTCACACACCGAGTTCCTACCCCAGACTCTAATGCATTAGACAAGGGGTGATGGCTCCAACATTGGATCACAATCCACATTAGAATTTGGATGTTTAACTAGATAAAAATAATTATATGGAAATGTGCATGATTCTTCCATTGACGAGGATGGCTCCACCTTCTACCTTGAGAAAAATCTTCAGGGATGGTCAGATATTTGACACTGGGATGACCTCCATGTGGGCTGGCACTGGAATGAGGACAACCTTTGCTAGAGTTGGAACAAACATGGGGAGGACCTCCATGTTGTGTGAGATAGTGGGGAGGACATATACATGTCTGTGAAGGGGTGAGATGAGTAACCGTGAAGATATTGAATGGAACATGTGGATGACCTCCATCTGTGCAAGCTTGGGCATACAGAAGACCTCCATGTTATGTTTGAGATGTGTGGGGTGGTCCTTTATGATTGGAAATGTTTGAGTGGGTAGGGCCTCCACTGGTGCTAGTAAGGAAAGGGGTAGGGACTCTATATCAACCACCAATAGAAATATAATGACCTCCAGGGATATTGGTAGTAGTGGTATGAGGAGGGCCTTTGTAATGATCAAACATGTCATTGGGAGGACCTCTCTGCTGATGGGTGACCTGGTGTGGAGGTCCTTCGTGATGATAACTTGAAACATGGGGAAAATATCCTTACAAGGGTTTATGGGAATGAGGATGATCTCTTTTCTAGACACCAACAAGATGAAGAGGACCTCATCTTGTAAGGGGAGTTGTACAGGGAGGACCTCTATAGTGTATCTCTATGTCATAGGTTGGCCTGCGACGACTATTGCTCATTCCAGCGATCCGAAGAGTCAGCCCCACCTAACCATGGGGTGGTGGGGTCTCACTCTCGATCATACATAGAGGTTCCCTAATACGTAGTAATATGGAGATTTTAGTATGCATTGGTGGTGGCATGTCCCACTAAAGCTATAGAAGATGACACCCCCTTGGTGGGTGTCTTCTTGAGCATGCACCCGATGCTAGCATCAGGTTATCAAAACCACGGTCAGAGATGTAGAGATAAATAACACATATTCCTCATCCTAAGGGACTAGACGGATTTTTTGATGCGGCCAGGGATGATCCCTCTTCGGTACCTCATGCGAGACAGTCCAAGCTGAGATGGCTTGAATGTCCCTTACCTTGTCGGTATAGGGGAGTGAATCATGGAAGTGTTCTGGGGAGAGGCTCTATAAATGGTTGAATGTTGGATTGGGGAGCATCAGATCCCTATGTGGACCATGGGAGAATTAGTGGCAATGAGGCACATAAACATCTAGATCTTGGAGGTCCATATCCCTCATTGGGATGACTCTTTACTGTTCTTATTTCCGAATAACAGTATCAATTACACTCTTATGGATAGACTCGAAGAGTGAGATGGGGCATGGGAACTCAGTATCGATGGTTGTGGATGATTCCACGGTAGAGGTGAAGCTATGAGAGATTTCATTACCATTTCTCCTACCCCAACATCTAGGGGAGGTGGAAACTGTGCTCTTATAGATTGGGTCCTGCAAAGTAGGAACATTTAGCTATTAGTGCAGATTGATGGAAGACGGTGCCCAGTTCCCCAGCACCGTTCATTCATCCATGTCTAGATAGAAAGCTCCATGCTAATAATGTCATATACTATAATACGCAATGATTAACTACCACAAATTCTACTGAGTTCCATGCTAGGGCCACTATTTTCTTGGCAGGACCTGGCCTCAGATAACTGGATCTGGTGGCATGCTTATCTACTGATATATCTAATGCAACTAGTACCTATGATTAAAAGAAAAAATATTCACATTGGTTCCACAATTTCAATTGAAAAACATTTTTCTAGGACATGCCACCAAAGGGGCATGCTTTTCACTTAGTAGTTGTGCATTATACCCCACATTCCCACTTTCCAATGGTGGGAAACATTCATCAACTCTATGGTGATGTCTACACCTTGATCAAAACAGTGTGTTGGGATGTCATTACATCCATCCATAGATTCTTCCTCAGAATTCTTCATTCTATCTAGGTCTCCTTTAAATATTATGACATTTTTCATGAAACCCTTCCTAGTTCCATCTCTTTGTGGATACAGGTAAATTACAGTACTTATGTCATGATATTCCAAAGGGGTAAATTCATGGCAGCAACCTTTTGTTAGGGAAGTAGAAACATTGGGAATCAATGGAATACATGGATTCCAGAAATGTGGAACAATTTAATTCTTCCTTATTAGAAGGCTTCTAGAGGGCACAGAAGCCCATGGAATCCCATGTCTAATGCAGGGAATCTTAATTGAGAGGCATGTATTCAAGGTTTTTCTCGACATCCCATTTTCAATATGAGGTATGATGCGAGTTTAACATCAAGAAGAGACATATCGAACTAATCAGAACACTAATGAGAGTGGATAAGATAGGAAAATCTCTTGGATGGAGAACATAGAGGGTGTACTGAGTGGATGGGTCAAAACGTCCCTGAGCATAGACATTGGATGGAAAGTCCCACAAAGGGGAAGGTTTCACACCGTGAAGGTGATTTGAACACCACAAAGGGGTTATCAGAGAAGGTGGGTACCAAAAATGGGGACAACAAGGATTACCTTTGGATAGTATTAAATTTTTGGGAGGCTTCATAAATATCTTGTTTAGAAGGGAGGGATAAAAATACATATATTTCAGAGGGGTGATTTGCGGCATAAACATTCTTATCAGATAGGGTGATTCAAAAACATTAGTGAAGGTGAAACCTTAATGTGATAGGGGTAAGGTAGTGGATCTAATGGAATGGTATTATGCATGGTTAGATACACATAGGGATGGATTGGGTTCAATGGGATGTACTGAAATGAGTAAAATCTAGATGGATATGGATGAAGTGTCGAAGGGGGAGATGAATGAGATGAGATCGATACAAAGATGACAGTTCTAGGTTTTAACCTCAACGATGTTTCCTAAATACCCGTTTTAGGAGATAAGGATCAATGTCTACATAGTTCCAGTGCGATGTTGAGACACCTAAGGAGGGGGCTCATCAGAATGGACTCATGGATTGGTACCCGAAGGAAGTGGAATCTCTAGTTTGGGAAATGATCTTCCAGAGACACAAAGGCTTGAAGGAATTATGAGGATGGGAAACTGAGGATGGGATTGAACCTCAGGGAGGCTTCCTATGTATCCTTATGGTAGGGTGTCAATGTCAATGTAGCTTTGGAATAGATCATAAAATCAGGGTTTACAGAAATGAATCTAACCTGAAGACATTCTTGGTAATTACACAAGGTTAACTGCCCATCACAAGAAGGGAACTCTTGGTTGGAAGAGTGTGGTGATGTGTATGGATTATGCATGGTTAACTACCCATGATAGACCAAAACACGTTATAGAGGTGGATCCTAGGGAAACATCCCAATAGTTTAAGGATCCCATCAGGAGGGTACTTCCCTAGGAGGGAGTAAAAGAGTTTACCATTGGTTGGGGTTGGGCCTCAAAGAGGCTTCATATGTATCCTAGTGGCTGAGAATCAAAACCAATGTAGTTTGGAAGGGGATTTTGTTTAAAATCATGGGGGGAAAAGGTGAACCAATGTAAAATTCATGGAATAGTTAGATCATGGGGAGTGAGGGGTTGAACCACAGAGGGGCTTCCTCCCTGCCCTGCATTGATGGTATAGATCAATTTCCACATAGTTTGTGAGGATTCTATTTAATGTCATGTAGGGTGAGGGAATGGGACATACAATGATTAATGTCCATAAATGATGTCATGGTAATAGTAAACTCTAAGCCCACCCGAGGCATGCTCTTTCTAAGAAACTAGAGATAGAAGAATATGTGATTGATATGTCATGAAGGATGCTACCACAATGTATGGTGTGGGATTACACATTGCTAGTGGCCTAGGGAGATGGATATTGGGACTTACTCTAGGTGGGAAACCCGAAGACGAGGTCCAGATGTATGGTGAGGATATGGATCTGTGTATAGGGAACAACTAATAAAGGTGTGTCAGGAAATACATGGAGACTTCCTGAGGTATGAATAGAGAAAAATTCCATAGGGAAAGAGAAGTTGAGGTGCTCAGATTTTCATTCCCTTTAGAGTCGACTAAGGCCTATCTTACATGTGGCGACTCACTTATTAACATCCTGTGTTGGGGATGTAGGTGCAATGTAGCATGATTTCCTATAGATTTGATGAAGATGACTCACTCCTCATCCCATATACATACATAACTTGTACCATCCAACACATGTGGAAGAAAATTCACAAGAAATTACAAATGGGAGTGGGGTAGAGGATTGGTCACTCAAGGGGGTCATTTTATCATGGCTATTCGAAGAATCAATAGCCGTTAGTGTGCCTATGTGATGAATTATAGAGAATATAAACACAACATGAAACCCCACTAGAAGGATCAAGAAATAAACGCACACAATTTTGGAAGGATGCATGGGGGTGGGGATTGCGATGATAGGGGGATCGACTCAAGGAACTTCACGAAGGAAAATGGTATCACTTAGGAATAGTGATTCACAAAGATAAGACTTTAGTGGAGTTGGGATTTTTCATAGAAAATAACTCACAATCTTGAGAGTTCTACATGATGGCTTATTGCTTATAAAAACCATGAAAAACCCATTGGGGCCCCTCCAACACCAAGGGTAGAGAAAAGTTTCACCTTCATATAAGGAATATCTACAAGTAGGGTCCGCGAAGAAAACTTCCAAGCATGGTTCACGAAGATCAAGTATCATGGGAGATCCATTATTTGGGTTCCCAATGAGGATCACAAAAATGGATTTTTTGAAGGTCATGGGTTATATAAAAAATGTTTTGGAGGTGGAATGATCCTTATATTTATAGGAAATCGAGGTAGGAGGAGCTCACTTAAGTTTCGGTGGAGAAAAACAATGCGCTTCACATACAATGTGACACCACATATATTGTGGGGTGCCGTCGGACTTCGTCGGACTCACGAAGGGTTCATCAGCTATTTTTCGGTCATTTTGGAAAGGGTTCTTCTTGGAGGATCCTCGCAAAATGGAATCCTTTTATGATTTCTAATGGGATCTGAGGCAATTTGTGTCCAGATCTACTCTAAATTGGATGTGACATTGTTCATACTTTTGATTGAATGATTTTTGTTGCCAATAGTATTGTTAAATTATTGTTTCTGATGATAGGTATCTAGAGGGATTATTTTCCTCATATTAGAGGGAGACTATGGTGCTGAGGGAGGTTTTTGGTGCACATTATTCCTTTATTTTTTCATAGTTTTTTATTAGGTGGTTGATTCATTTTTTTCTATGTGGATGTCTAATGTATGGATGGGTCATGATATATTTTTATAATATTTATACTATCACTTTTACATTTATGAATATGAATAACCATTCCAAATATTTTTCATATGATTCCTAAGAACTAGTTTTTAGCCCATGGGTATTGGGAAGACTAGTCGGGCCAGTGGCATGCTGGTTCAAGCATCTGTAAGATGGATATTTGAAGGCAGTTAATTGAAAATGGTATCAAAGGGTTATTTACCTATTTCCCATGGGATGCTAAGAATTTGGAATAACCTTTTTTCTATTGGGTTTCCGCATTAAATTGAGTTATAGTTTTTCATTGGAACTCGTGACGTTGGTGTAGGGAGTGTATTGCTACCGCTTTCTAGGATTGATCCTCATGTTTCCATGGGAAGTGGGTATTAATATTGTATTCAAATTTTATTGGATTTACCATTATTTATTTTTTACTTTCACTCATAGTGTGAGTTTCCTTGGGGATCATGTCAGATTTTTGGAGTGAAAGAGAATATTAATCAGTGGCATGAGGTTGAATTAAATGACTTGATCTACTAGGTAAAAAAAAATTCCTGATCCTAAATAGCCTTAATAATTAATTCACGGTTAGCCTTAGGACAATTGGAACACATGTTCGAGTTAGGAATGGTTCTACATTTTTTTGGTCTGATGATTGGAAACCTCTCTTGAGATCCTTAATGGAAAGGGACATGTCTAGTTGGATATTGTGATATGCTGGTGATATGGATCATGTTTTGATTGAATCATGAGGTACATTCTTTTTAGTTTTAATTTTATGTGGAATAAGTTTTTACTATGTATGAAGGGTTTTGGAAAATGATTTTCAATTGAAAAAACTCAATTGAGATTGTTCATAAAATGGTTTGGATTTTACTAAATCATATTTGGTTAAGAAATTTAGACTTAGGAAATTTTATATAATTAAATTCATTTTGTATATAGTTTTTAGCATTTTTCTTGATTTAAATTTTTTTATTTGGTGTTTCAAAAAATGGTTTGGTTTCAAAAAAAATCTATTAGTTTAATTTTATATGACTTTAGAGGCCCTTGGGGTGTTTCCTAAAAATATATTATATTCATTTAATAATAATTAAATGATGAAATTTCTTTTAAATGCTTTAAAGAGTGATCTTTTTAATAATCATGGGTGGTTTCTAATAATTTGAGAAATTGTTTTATCCTTTTATAGGGTAATTTGGTTATTTTAAAAGAATATGATTTTTGCAAAATGGTTTTTGGGAAATTGGGTTTTATTCATTCAACAATTTAGTGGTTTGGAATGTTAATTGTTTTGACATGGAGTTTCCATCTTTTCTTGGTGTTTGGATATTTTTCCCTTCGTGTGAGTTGAGACCAACGATCTGATTTAGGAAACATGGTTGGGATGTGTCCATGTTCTATTGTATATATTTTAGGCCTCTCAAATAGGTCTTGGTAAAGGGTTTCGATTTTCATTAGAGTGTTTATCCCCCATTTTATTTTTTATATTTCTTAGACGCCAAGATGAGTGGAATGTGTTCTCTCCCTTTTAGTAGGAGTAGAAGATTGTTTTAGATACTTAGCTTAGAAAGGCTTGGTTAATCAGTTGGGTGAGTTAAAAAGGATTGATCTATAAGATATTTTGGGGGTACATGTAATATTCAAATGATGATTTATTTTGAGGATTCATTCTCAATGAGTTTTGTGATTTTATAGACTTGAGGTCTCATTTTATTATGTGGTATATGGGGTTCCATTCAGGATCTTGTTTAATAAGTTATTGTTTGGGTTTATTCATGCCTCTTTCTTCTATGTTCCTTTTTTGTGAAAACTTTTTAGGTGATGTTCGTCTCTTGGAGTGGGATATTAATTGGTTTTTATTCGTTTTCTATATATGGGATGACCATGTAGATTATTTTTGGGGGCTAGGACTAGTGTGACATTAGTTGAGGTTATGCACTGGTCGGTGTCAAATCAATTTTGGTGGGGTTTACCATAAGAGGGAATCTAATGTATAAGGCCCGGTTAATCACTTTTTATCTTTTTTTTATCCTAATATTTATAATATATCATTTTATTGATTTATTATTGTGGATGATCACTTCTTGTCAGAGTGTCATGGTGATTCGATGGTTTTGGTTACCTCTCCTCGTGTATTTTTTTTGGTTGTTTTGGTTGTGGTTCATTTTGTAGAACAAATTATAGGATCTTGAATGTTATTTTTATTTTTCGTCCATTGTGTGTATCTTGGAACATGCATCCTATTTAGAAATGAGTTCATTATGGATTTCTGTGGTTAGTGTAATCCCATCAAATATTTTGTTTTTGGGGATATCATAATCCTCACAGTGATGCTCTCATTGTAGGAGTGGTCATTTGATGCTTCAATATTTGTATTAACTATAATGGTGGGGAGACACCAATTTATTATTCATTCTTTTAGAGTTTTATGTTTCTCGCATGATTATCCTTGATGAGTCCCATTTAAGGCTGATGTAATTTTTTGAAGATTATGGTGGTTTGTTGGATGATGCATCTTGTTGAGTTTCTCTCTTGTAAGAATATACATGGTTGGTTCTTTTACCATGACTATAGACATTCTGGTGGTTTGAAATGGAATGGTGGGGAGATTGTGACACCTTCAATTCTAATGTGTCTTTATTTAATTAAATAATCCAATTTGTGTTAATACTTTATGACATCCAAATAGTTTTGATCTGAAATATTAAAAAACATAAAATAATTTGTATTGTTCATAGTGTGCATGAAATTATGATTAATCCGGAACTGATTGTGCATGAGGGGAATACGCTTGAAAATTATGATTCTCATGGTATGAGAATGGTTATCTTTACTACATGAACCACTTATAAGAAACTATTTGGGTTAGGGTTTTGTATAAGATATGTGTAATTCATGATTGGATCAGGGTTAGAAAAAATCATGCGACATGATCATGTTGTTTTCCCTATTTTTTTATTTTTCATTTTCATTTTATTTTCAGTTACTTTTTAATTAAATATTTAAAAACTAAAACCTATATCACTTGATATCTTCTCCCAATCTTATGAAACCCCCACTCCCTTAACCCTCAACTTGAATGATACCCCCCATTCTTCCATCCTCCTCGTTTGACACCTTCCCTCTAGTAAATCTTCATCCATAAAAATTTCCTATTGTTTCTTTGATGCATTCTTCATGTTGTATGATTTAATTCCCTCATCCACATTCTCCTCCCTCCCTCTCTCGTGATATTCCCCCATCCATGTACTGTAATCAATTCTGATACATAGTGTTGGCTACATATAGTTATAAAACATTAGTTTCAGAATGTAGGGTTCATAGGGGCCCTCTCTTTCATGCGAGAGACATTTTATTTGAAGTTGATTTTTTTAGATAAAAATAATTTTATTCTATCTAGATTTCAATTAGATTAAGGTATGAGTTTCTTTACGGTTGCATTTTATTAAAATACCTTAATTTAATGGTAGTTTTGAAATGTCTTTTAATTAAAATAATTCTTATATATATATATCCTAAAATGGTCGAATTTATTATTAATGTTATTTTAAACCATGTAAAGGGTTTTGAATCTATGATTTTTTTTAAATCCCAGTTGTATCTCAGAGAATTATTTTTCATTTTTAAATGGTGGTGATTAGCGGATCGATGTTTTAAAATATCCACTTGAAATTGAATTTCATTCAGACAGAGTGTGGGATATTTTGAAGGTTCTTGAAATATTTTACATTGGTTGGGTTGTTTCAATGAGGTGAGTTTACCCATGTGGTTTTTACTTTGAAATTAGTGTGGCATTGAATATTTTAAAAGATGATTTACAAAGGGGGTGGTAATGTTCACATTTGAATTTCAAATGTTTTTTTGATAAAATGTCAAGGTATTTCAAGCATGTTTCAATGAAATATAATGTTCGGTATTTTAAGAAAATTATTTTTTTGATAAATTATTTTAGAAACACTTGATCCACATTGAGGTTCATTTGGCCCACACGGACATGTGATCAAATAGTGGGATGTCAATGTTGGTGTATTATATATTCTACTTGTTTTTTTATACATGGTACTATTTTTTGAGGTTTGGAGTTGATGAATGTGTAATTTTATTACTATTATTCTTGAGTTATGAAACTATTGATAGAAAACACCTCTATTGACTCATCAAGGAATAACTTGGCGAATTGGTAAGGTGACTTAAGTGATTGATTACCTATCCTAGGTTAGTTATTTGGACCATTTCTCTTGAGTTAAAGATATTTCTATGTGGGAACATTCCCACTTGAGACTGGCTGTGATCATGGGTGGTTATGGACTGAGAGTTCCCTAATATGGCCCATGAGATCTTAGGGAAGACTCTTTGGGCATCCATACATTTGTAGTTTTTTTATGTGCTAAAATTTAATGAATTTTCATTTTGAGCCAAACTTCTGCCCATTTAGAGACCATTGGTTAGAGCCACGACACAAGTATCCTTTGAATAATTGTAGAGTATTTGTCATTTTCCATTGATTATATCCCTTATATTCATATTATTTCATTCTCTGTATGTTATTGTCATCTGTCAACCAATATTGTATAACATAACATAGTGTTTTATACCTATGTGATTTATTCCTCTATGTATGTATTATTTTTTAATATGGTTTTAATATGGTTTGTGAAATATTTTCAATAAGGAAAATGGAAAGCAATTTTTTCAAGTTTTTATAAATTATTTTTAACAATGAGTTATGAAATATAGGTTTTTGGCTGTTATGCTTAGTTTTTCTGGAAATGGTTGGTTTTCAAAATAATTTTGAAAAAAAATGATAAATGAAAAACACATTAAGTTTTGAAATGAGTGTTTTTGAAAGAGTTTTTTGTGAAATGGTTTTATAAAGTGAGACAATAAAATATTTTTTTGAATGTTGTTTATACTAGAGAAAATTTATTTTCAAAGTGATTTGTTTCCTTTAAGAAAAATAATTAAAAGGTACTTTAGAAAATTTATGATGGGTTGTTGATTAATTTTTAATATTTTAAATAAATTTATTATTTTTCAATTTTATTTAAAATTATAAAGTTTAGGATGAAAAATAAAAGTGACTACTTAGTTTGGGTTAGATGGGGTAACATACCGAGTTCTTATGTGATCACACCTATTTTATCTCATTAGTATGTTCTAAGTCCTCCATCATACTTCTCTTGGAATGTTGGTTGATCTGAGGTTAGTTTTTATTTCATTTCATTTGGACAGTGTTCCTATTAACTAATTTTGTTAGATGCTACCATTTGTTTACTATAATTCCAAATATGTATCACATTAAATTATTTATTATTTCCAATTATGGTTAAAATTCATTCTATAGTGTGAGGTGTGGTGATATGTTTTTGTAATAAGATATGAGTCTTATGGGTGACTTTTCATACAATAATTATGAAAACATATATTATTTTCCTTGTGATTATTTACATTTACCTTGGACAAATTCTATTTTAATTTTTTTCATGGGGTTTTAGGAAATATTATTATTTCCTAAGATAATAAAATGGTCATATTAGTAAAAATAAATATTATGATTTTTTTAAATATAATATTTTTTCAAGTAAGAGTTTTAATATTTTTCAATTATACTCTAATTAAATTTTATATTTAATTTATCATTACATATGAATTTTTTTATTGAAAACATTGAAACAAATGATTATTTCAAGATTAAAAAATATTTTATTGTTTTACTAAAAGTTTATTACACAAAAAAAACATTTATATGGGTTTTAATGAATTTTAAAATAATTAATGGGTTTAATTCCCTTTTATATTCCTCATTGTGATTTGTTTTTATCATCCCAAAATTTAAAATATATTTTACATGTATTAAGGATGTTTAGAGATTATATCAAGGTCAATAGTGGAATGAATTTAGTGATGAAAAGGTTTCATTGATGAAATACGACTGTAATAATAGTAACCTTTTTTTAGAAAAAAAATACAATGTGTAAAAATTTCCAAATATTTATTTAATGGATTAATTTTTTTTAAACCCTAGAAAAATGATTTTCAAGATTTATGAAAGTGGAAACCTTTTTATAGATAATTTAATTATGGGATTGTTACGTTATTGGGTGTTATAGTTTGTATTAAAGTAAATGTTTAAATAATATTAGATGTTAGGATGTTTCCTAACAAGAAAACATTAGTGGATAATATGATAGTTTGGGGTAATAATTTAGGATTTTTCTATTACCATGAAGGGTATAAGGTTATATAAAATTCAAATTACCTAATGATTAAATTGAAAGAGTTTAATGTTAGATGATATTTTAATATATATATATATATATATATATTGGTTTATGTCATTTTTAGAAGATGAGTTGTTATTATTTTATTTTAAATAATCTTAATAAATTTTTTGGTCTATATAATTCTAGTAAATTCAATATCATGATAATAATGGATGTGAAAGACAATTTATTGATTTTCTGAGTGAGAAAAATAAAGGGATGTATGCTAGAGTGAAATATATATGTTAATTCATAGTTATCTATCTCATGTTATTTTAAAAAAAAATTAAACCTATTTGAGTTTACTGATGAAACAAATAAGATAACATTGGGTTTTAACAACTCAAATTTTCCTCATAAGGTTTTGAAATATAATAGGAATTATTTTCCGAGCCGGGCACTCTGACTGTGCATGATCATAAGGCTCGATGAGCCTCAATGTTGATATAATAAAAACAATAAATATTTTATATAATTCTTCTATAGTTGTACTAATATAGTGTAATTAAATGAAAATAGAGATTAATATTCTGAATTTATTTATGTTGTTCAATTTATAATGTGGATTTTACCCTAGATGTGACATAATCATTATTACCATCAAGAATTTTGACAAAATTATATTGCATGCACAATTAATAAAATTAATTAATTATTTTTTCGACTCTACAACCTATTTTCCTTTATCAATAGAAATTTATGATAAATAAAAAAGGGTTATTCACATAGACCTAGGAATTAAGGGGAGAGTGTGGAAGGGTATTGGTAGATTTCAAAATCATGTATAAATTATTGGGGAAAAGTATGTAAAGTGAAAAGGGAGTTTATGGATCACAGTAGTGAAGAAAAAAATGGAATCATTCTTCATCCACAATTGATCAAAACATAAGGTAGGTGATATTATTTATTTGTCTTCATCCTATATTGTTATCATATGATGCATATGAACCGATTAATCTAACCAAAAAAATTTTATGGGTTGATGGGGATTTAAATTGATGTCATATATTCATACTATTTAGGAATTAATCTAATGGATTATTATGGTTTATTTGATTTAATTTCTAATGAATAAATGTTATTTTGATAAAAAATGTACAACACTTTTTTCACATGTATTGTTTCTTGATTATCCACTATTCTTCATACAATTCATCAATGAAATTTATTTTTACTAGTGTTTCAACCAATACCTAGTGGGTGATCATTAAAAACCCATTTTTTTATGAAATGGATATTTACCAATGTTTTAGTTTCATTATTGTGGGATATATTGAGGTTTGTTGATGATGGTGGATGATCATAGACAGAATAAGAGTGAATCGGTTTTTCCCTATTTCTCGGTTTGGCATGCAATGACAACATGGGGTGATATGAGCTAATTCCTGAGTTTTGAGATGACCAAAACCATACTAATGAATATATTAAGTCCTATAAGGATTATATCCATTACTTTTGGGTGTGATTGATGATGGAATTTATTTCTTTTATAGAGGGAGATGTATGTTGTTGAACTTTTAGTTTCTAAAAATTTACCAACTACATAATGTATAGTTCGAATAACACATGTCATGTTGCCCCATCCAATAGGGAGAGAGTATTTTCAAAGAAAAAATATACCACACACTATGTGACCCATATAACACACCATGTTACTCGACCTAGATTCTCATCATGTACCCTCAATGTATATAAGCATGAACCAGGCCACTTACATGGGTACGACCGGAGTAAATGGGCTTGACATGGTACTTGGATGTGGCTAGGTACCCAGAAAGTTCTTTGTAAATAGTAATGACCTATATAAAGAAGCATGGCCAAGTTAATATGAGCATTGTATGAAGGACATGGTTTGACCCATGGTAGGAATAAAAAATAACGTGTAATAAGTAAAAATTGTGTACATTCCCTAGGATAGTTTTAGGCACTTTTTTCTTTATTGTGGTCTAGTTTCCTTATGATGTGTTCCTTTGTTTCATTTTTGATGAATTTATAGTGATGAATAATTTTCTATAAATTTTAATTGATCTCATCCATTGAATTAGTATCAGAGAGAGTTTTATGGATCCCATGTGTGGCATAGAGCGGGATCCTCTTTTGTTTCTTCTATCTGAGGTGGGGCACAAGTAATTAGTGTGAGAATCATATAGAATCATCGAATCGTTACATAGAAGGTTAATCCCATTGGGTTTTTGATTTACCCCAATTCCTTGGGAATAACCCCTATTTTTGTATGAATCACTTATGACTTCCATTTTTTAATTTTTCATCGAAAGATCCAATGAGCATGCCCATTCATATGAGCACCATCTGTGTTATTAGGTTTGTTGAGTGTGGTCTCCCGGATGATAATCACCTTAAAACATTGAATAAGAATCATTGTTTATTAGTAATATTATTACCTTACCTTTCCACTTAGTGTCTACCATGAGTATATTTGGATGTTAATATTATATATCTCATATTCTAGTTGACCTGCCTTTGTGATAATGGGTTGACTACTCTCATGATGCCGAATGTTTGGTTAATTTGGGGCTTCCTCTTGGGTATTATTATACTTACCTTGGTATTGTATCTACCAACACATGTCATGTATTATTTAGATGAAAGGTGGTTTGATAGGATCTTTGGTGGACTATGAGTAGATAGAGAAGAGATTGGGCTAGACATACCAGGGTTCATACTCTGATTTCTATTTCATAGAAGTTGCCTAATACCTAGTAGGTTGGACTCATTTATCTGTTTTAGGAAATTATTTGGACATTTATGCTTTCAAATACATTATCGTAATCCGGTTGTGGGATATAGTTTTATAGATGCATTGGGTATCAGTTGTGTTTTTATATTTCACCATTGTATGTGTATTGTACATACATGTTCCATATGATATGGCCTCCCATGTCAGTGATATGCTTACTTGGTTCTATTAGCCAACCTATAACCCATTAATGGTGGTCTTGGGGTGTGATGGTCGGCTTACTTCTAGCCATATGGCCCCCATTGGGCCAGGTATTGACAGAGTTGTATCAAATAATATTTTTTATCATATCACCAGTGTTTGTAGTTTTTTCTTGCTGTGGAGTTTGGTTTTGGATTTAGGGAAATAGGGTAAAAGTGTATTTAGTTTGGTACTAAAGAAGAGGAAGTAACTGTTTGCCTTATTTATGACATGTCCATTTACCATAACTCTAATATCTTTTTTATTGAATTAGTACATGTAGGAACTAGTTATAGGGAAAACAATGATAAATGAATCATCAAAGAATGTGTTGTGGTTTTTATGACCTTATGGTGGTATATCCCTAGATATACTCGCAAACACGACACATCTTGACTATTTTAGGATTCCTCGTAGATAACTTCTAACTATTATTCCAAACAAGGATCACAATGATGATCAAGCCAGTGATGAGGCTTCGATATAAGGACCTGTTTATGAGGTGAAACCTCTAGGTGTATTTCCATCCATACCTCCACTCATCGAGCATAAGATTGTACCAGTAGTATTGGGGGATGAGGCATGTAGGTTATATATACTTCACGAGGATCAATGGTAGCTAACCCTTATTGTTTTGGTTGAGATAGACCCTAAGGTAGCTGAGGAATGGATCGAGGTAGTTACATGAGACTTTTTCTTTGTTTGAACACCTACAGACCAGATGGTGGACCTAGTGGTGAGCCTTCATCATGATTTAACCTGATGATGGTGGGTCATAATGTATCTATCATAGGATGACGAAAATAATTCAAGGACATAGTTTGCGCTCATTTTTAGAGTGGATTTCTATTTACTGATATTTTTTTCAGTGCACATCTAGAAGCTTCTATAGCTCCAGCAGGGTAGCACAACTCTCGCTGAGTATTCAATGAGGTTCCATAAACTATCAAGATAAATAATAGATATGGTTTCTGATCCATTATTCTAGGAAAAAAATACAATAGAGGCCTACACAGAGATATATAGGCAATGGTGATACCTCCCTTCATTCGTACCTTTGACAGAGTTGTGGAGTGTTCTTTGATATTATAGACATTTTTGGCTAAGCATATGCCAATAGTTTGTTCCTGCAGTGGGTATGCAGGAGAGGATACATACGTAGTGGTTAGTCGATTGAAATAAAAATTATTTATTCATTTAATAGAAATCATGAGGTGATCATAGGAATTATGTTCCATGGATTAGGGCTCCTAATTTTGTTCTAGTCACTAATGAGAGAGGCACTAATACACAGATTGTATAAACTGATATATAACTTGTAGATAGGTAGTGGATGGGATACATAGGAAGGTAAAATGTAATGATAAGGGAGGTCTATAAGGTGTAGTGCTATTAAAAGATGTATGGATAGTAGTTGGAATTTACAGATGGTCTTCCATGTTTCTTCCACCACACACAGTTGTTCGCTTCTAAGTGCAGGGAGCTGGTGGACAGGGACAAGCATAGTTGTAGGTGCTAGATTTCTATGAACTAGAGGCTCCATGTATAATTAGTGTTATGATATGTGTATTTTCAAATATATCTACAATATTTATAGACAAATTTTAATTAAAACCTTTTATTCCTACCTCCCTATTTGTAGACATAACTATTATATTTGAGCCTTTAGATGAACCCTTGTGTTTTGAGACTGATACTAGAGAAGATTTAGTGATCACACACTTCAACTAGAAGTGTTATCTAGAACATGGGGGAGTGATCATCTATTGGAATCTATTTAGATTTGTGATTTAACTTAAGATGCCTTACTATTTATAGACTACATATTTATAGTTCATGTCCTGATTGATTGTTTCAGGTAAAGGAGACAGTGCGTTCACAGTGATGGAATGGTGTTTTATTTCATGGGTGATTTTAAAAACATAGGAACATAAGGATAAAACCATATAGATGAAGATATATATTATTAATCAACATATTTATAGTGTTACCTTGAGATTAGTAGATGCTATAGGATGTTATCTTCCTACAATGGTGACAAAGTATAAAGACATCTTTCCCAAGGATGTGTTAGGCATACCTCCCCAACATGATATAAAATTATTTATATAATTTCACCCAAGGATTTCACTGATATCTTCTCTACCATATCATATTTCTCCCATATATATTTTTCAAATGGAAGAGCTGTGGGGGGAGTTTTAGTTGAATGGATTTTTCAGACCAAGTGTTTCCCCTTGGGTAGACCCAATTTTGTTTTCCAAGAAGGTTGATATGAGATTGTGGTTTTGAATGGATTATTGGTATCTAAATTGCTGAATGTGAAGAATATGTATCCACTAAAAAGGATAAATGGACACTGGAACTAGTTGATATTGGTGAGATAGTTCTGAAATATCTACCTCACATCAGTTTATTACCATATTTGATTACGAGATGTGGACATTTCTAATATAATATTCTATTTCTACTACATTCATTATGTGTACTGAGTTATGAATTTTGGTATATGAAATCCCCATAATTTTATTGGGAATCTTGGATTTAATATTCTATCCCTTTTTAGATCAATTAATTGGGGGTATTTATAGATCAAACCCTAGTGAACTCAGAATTTAAGGATGAACATGTTAGACACTTGTGGATGGATGCTGACGTAATCTGAGGAAACATTCATTAAGGGAGGATCATGAAGTTTATGTTCCTGATTTTAGAGGATGAAATTATAGGACGTGTAATATCAAAAGAGGGAGTACCACTATACCCTACAAAGGACGATAAAATGCTAGCCTGGGGGCCTCCCATGATCAAGACTGAGGTACAAAGATTCATTGGGTTGAAAGGATATTGTATGAGATTCATGCCTAGTTTCTCTAGGATATCATTACCTGTGAATTAGTTGACATAGAAGTGGACCCCATTCATCTGCATCTAAGGGTTCCAAAATTATTTTCTGGAGTTATGGTGGAGGTTGACGAGCACCCCCATCACGAAACTACTAGAGGAGGGTGTCTAGTACACAGTTTTTTGTGATGCCTCATGGGATGGAATTGTTTGTTTTCAGATTCATCGATTGAAAGTAATCAGATATGGGTCCTGAAATATTATACCACATTATAATAACTACATTACCCATGATCATTAATTTTTAGAGGGGTTTTTCACAATAAATATATGGGAAAAGTACCTCATGTGTGATCATTTTTTCATCTATTCTTTCCAAAAGATTTTATAATATATCTTCTCATAAAGGGATCTTAATTTGAGATAGTGGGGATAGATAAATTTTATCCAGGATTATGAAATTTAGATAGCACATACTCCCATGAACGTAAACATGTTGGAATATATTATCAATATAAAATCAAGTTCATTGTTTATAAGAGTGGTGCCAGAGAAGTTAGATGCCTTATAGATTTTCTTAGTTGATGAGGATGGTGGAGCATGTCACCATTAAATGATTATTAAACTACCATTTCTATAATGAGTTAGGTAGGCTCATCAAAGAGATACCAACCATGAGACCTTATGTGGTAATATATCAACTAGACATTCTCAAGTTAAATTTTTTGAAGGTGGGGATCAAATAATATTTTTCATGGGATGGAAGACAGTACCACTGATGTTGCGTGAGGTGGTTCTAATAGAGTTACATAATTCCCCCTAAGCGGTGAATCCAGGTGTGTAGAATATTTATCGGTACCCTTGAAATTAGTTTTGGTGCATAGTAATTAAGAAGTATGAAGCATAGTTTTTCACCCATTACTTCACATGTCAGTAGGTGAAGACAGAGCGCCAAGTTCTAGTGGGTTTATCTCAACCCCAGTAGGTGCTGAAGTTGATGTACGATGATATATGTATGAAATTCATGATAGTGTTACCATGATTTTTTAGATGAAATTATTACATATGGGTGATCATAGTCCATATCACAAATTCATCCCACTTCCATGCTATTTGAGAGTATATACCGGGGGATACCATGGGTTTAATTTATGTATTGAATATTTTAAATCTTCATAGTGTTCCCTAGACAATTTTTCTACTCCAAAATTCAGACTCCACTTCATGATTATGGAGAGGAGTATAAAAGGCCCCAATGAATCTGTTATTATATATAATTACATATCATACCCAAATAGATGGCCAGACTTAATGAACTATTTTGGTTCTGTTTGATATTATGTGGGCTTGTATGTTGTATTTTGCCCTTTTTTGGGAGGATCACTTACCCTTGGTTGAGTTTTAATAAAAAAAACTATCATTTCCCCATCAGCATGACATATTTTTAGGGCATTTATTGCATACCTGGTAGGACACCACTCTGTTTGACTTACCCAGAGGAATCGTCACCCATAGGTGGTGTGAACGATGATAAAGAAGGTGTAGATCAACCTAGAGAATATTTGTCCTACATAGGGCCATCAGAATACTTACGAGGAGTGAGGAATACATATTTATGAGTTTAAAAATGGAGACCGTGCATTTATGAAGGTACAACCGTAGTGAGTATTTTTAATATTTTTTCATAGAGGAATGATTTCTCAAATATTCATTATCCCTTTCCATGTATAGTATAGGTTAGAAAAGGCATAATAACAATTGGACCTATAACAATAGTTAGAATGGGTATATAGTGTCTTCCATGTGTCACAACATAGGAGTTATGTTCATGAAACATCACATGTTATCGAATTTGGAGAGCTTAACATTGAGGATGGAGATACATTATAGAGTACCCATTATAGATTGATGATTGGTGGGAGAAGATCATCCATGGGATAGTGATGCCCTTGGCGTGGGTTCGGTGGTTTCATGAGAATCTTACAGAGAAAACCATAAATAAGGATACCTATATTTGATACCAATACCATAATCAATTTGAGTATGTTTTATTTTGGTGATAAAAATCCATAAGGTTTGGAGAATGTAAATTCTATATTTTTTTCCATTTAAATTTTTTGGAATATATTATGAAATATTTTATAAACCATGGGTTAATCCAATGTGAGATTCTATAGCTTGGTGAGCCTCAGTGTTGATATAACAAAAGTTTTAACTATATTATATAACACAATCATAGACATTATTTTCTTAATATTGAGGAATATATCCTAAATGTGGACTCCAAAGGGAAATCGAAGACCATAATTTAATTCGAGTTTCTAGTTATATCCTATCCAGGATATAATCCTTTACAACATTGAGTGTTTTTATAAAATTTTGTTGTGGGAATAAATAATAATACAAATAAATTAATAAATAATTTTTTTTTATTTTGATGTAGTGACGTAATATCCTATATAAATATATGTTTATTATTAATTCCTAGGGTTAATCACAGTACCCTATGATCGGAGAGAAGATAATGGAGGAGTGTTGGTGTGTGTAAAGATCATGGATCAACGAATGGGTACCCCAAGGATCTCCAACAATAGTAGAGTTTGTAAATATTATATGAGTTGAAAACATGACATCATTTTTCATTAGTTGTCCATTCAAAAATGAGGTTGGGTGATTGATTTATTTGGATTCACACCATCTTGTTTTCCCATGTTGAACATGAAAATCCCAATGAAAAATGGTTTGGATAATGATAGTTGATTTAGGTTGATGTTATATATTCCTATAGTAATGGAATCGATTTATTTTGTTATTGTGGGTTATTTATTATCTTTCTTAATGGAAATTAATTAAGGATATAATGATCAATTTTTTTTAATTCCATATTTATTTTCATGCACTATTTCCCTCATTCTTTACAGGATTCATTGGCAATATTTATTTTGATATGGGAATAGACCAATACCTTATAAATGATCACTACAAAACCACTCATTAGATCAAGGGATAATTATTGTGGGTTTGAGTTCATGATCAAGGGAATGATCACAGTTAGATGATGGCGATGGATGAAAAGAGGTGGAATAAGAGTGGAATATACTTTTCTTTTTCCTAGTTTCCCATGCAGTGATGGTATGTTGTGACAAGAGTGCACTCTTATACAGATCAAAGAACAGACACCCTATGGTCCCATGCCTAAGGAACATGGGATTTCATGTATAGAAACATATCTTAAGCCATATGGTGAGTGTTACAAACCATGTGACTCAACCTATTGGCTTTGTGTATACCCTTGGGGTACATGGGAGTATACAAAGACAATTACATGGGCTCGACTAGACTACACGTTCACAATCCTGTTTTTTGACACAACAAGGAACCGAGACATGTCTTAGTTCACAACTATAGATCATAATGTTTTTAAGGAGATTTTTTAATGGTAGTCCATCACTAATGAATTTTCATAGAAAATAGTTTCATAATTAGGTTTTTAATAAATTATTGTAAATAATTACTACTCTGCTGATTAATTAATCTATCACAAAAAATACCAGAAATATAGTTAATTAATCAATTGCAATAAGTTAGTCGCAGCTAACCAATTGTGATGATTCCATAAAAAAATATCCAATTATGAGATATACATATATTTGGATCAATTAATAATATATTCTAAAAAAATTAAAAATTTTTTTTAAAAAATAAATATAATGAAAAAACATAACATTAATACATCTACTCCATCATAATATGGTAATCACCCAAAATATATAAAACTCATAAAAATCACATAATATCAACCTGTATCATATAGAGGGGGATCACTATAATTTTTAGGGGGAGGAAACTCCATTACATCACCACACGCTAGCCACAAAACATTCTCCAACATCTTTTCATCTCTCAAATGCTACTAATCACATTCCTCCGGTAACACCTTGATATTTTTTGCAATTAATTAATTGTCTTGATATTTTTCATTTCACAAAACAATGAAAATAGATTATTTTATGTTTAGACTCTATTATATTCAACACCAAGATGATATTGAACTATACAAAAAACATAAATTAGCTTATAGAGAACACAATACCGAGTTATATTACGGTACACAAAAGACTGAGTTTTACCCCCTTTAATAGATACATTATCGTAAAAGTCAATTTAAACACTTTTATGAATTGTATTTTTAGATATAAACGAAATTTTTGAATAAATAATGTCAAAAATTACTTATTTTTGATTTTTTTGTATTTTTCTAAGAAACTTAATTTTTTATGAATACTATCAAATATTTTATTTTAGTTAAAAACCCCATCTTCGTTTAAACAATTATTAATGAAAGATTTCATTTTAAATTGGTTTATAAAATTAAAAATATATCAATTATAATTATATTAATAATATTTATGTCAATGGAATCTTTTAATAAGGAAATTATATATATATACTTATTGATCTTTTGAAGATTTTTTACTTTAAAAACATGCTTTCTTGCCATGCCTGTTGGATTAGAGTTAAGTTAAAATTTTCCACATTGGTGATTCAAATTATAGAAAAAGTATATACATGCTTGTAATCAATATGATATTTTTATTCTAATTAGACAAAAACTATTTTTTACAAAAAATATTATAGAAAGTGATTAATATTAATCAGAACGATTAAAGTAAGATTAATGTTAGTTATAGACTAAACCATAATCTTAAGGACTAAAATGATATACAAACTGGTCCAAAATCCAGTTTCCACCAATAATTAGACCATATCCCCTATTGGATGTAATTTTATGTGTTATTGAGATATTATTAATTGGAATTACCCTATATAAAGGTTAAGTAAGGAGCAAGACCAAATGGAAGTTCCCTTACCATTAAAACTTATAAAAATTTGAGATATGTACAAAACATCATATTTTAGGTTAACGATATAATTTTGAATGATAAATGGGTTAATTTTATAATAATAACTTTTCAATATTTATTAGAGATTATTTAGTTACTTAAAATGTTTTCGAAACCAAAACATAGTGATTATTTAGTTAATAATTAACTATAATAAACAATACTGTGTAGGTTATTAGTGATGTGAATTTTTTGAATAATTATTTTTAATTATTTGAAAATTTTAATATATCATTTTACAAATATATATATTTAATTTATATTAATGGAAATATTAGTTTTATATTTTTAAATTAAAATTAAATAAATAAAGTCAAATTGATAATATTGTTATTTATCAATAAATGACATTTTATAAAAAGATTTAAAATTTATAAAAATAATATATTCATCAAAGAAATTTTTTATGGTTAAAAAACTAAATATTGTATATTAATGGACAAATTGAACTTTTATAATTAACATATTGATCCATTTTTTGTAAAAACATTGTTAGCACGGTCCTGGTTGAAGTGGTGTTTTGCGGGTCACATGCACCTGTTTTAAAAATTAATTTCCAAATTATATAATATTTTTATTTTTATATTATTTATAGTATATATAATTATGTTTCACTATATTATATAATAAATCTAAATTTATTTTATTCTTTATGGTAAATTAATTAGGTAAGAAAACTAGATTCTTTAATAAAACCCAAAATAATAAAATGGGGGAATCATTGAAGTTGAGGAAAAAAATTATTAAAATGTAGATATATTTGTGTTTTTAATATTTTTATTGAACATTTTTTCACATAACCCAATTATTTTTCACTTTTGGATGCACAATTTGTAATGGATACCTTCCATTTTTTAATACATTTATGTTTTTACAAGAGTGCCGCACCCCCTCCACTATAAAAATGAAAGCACTTTAACCCTTCCACACACCTCTCAAGCATCATTGGTTCATTAAAAGTCTTCATAAATAGTATCACAAAATACCTCCCTTAAAACATGATGCATCCCTTTGGTAATTCCATAATCTAAGGAATCCTTTTGGTGAAAACAAAAATGATTTACCTGATTTAGAGGCCACATCTTCCCTCAAACTCATTTATTTTGTTTTCCTTCTCTACTACCTAAAACAGTGTTATTACATGCCTATATGGATAAAATTCAATAAATATACTATGATGTTTTCATGATATTTTTTTGACCGAAACATATAGATACACTTTTAATGGATAATGAACATATTGTTTACGTGAACAAAGATCCACCACCTCACTAAACATTGATTGTTCATTTTTCTTTACCACCTCTCATGATGTAAATTATAAGGACACTCTGTTTAGATATTTTATATATTATATTTACTAATTAAATAATATTATTTTATTTTTTTACAATGCATATCTTTATAAACTCCATCTTGTGTTAATATAATAATTTCATTTGAGTAAGTGTGTACTATAACCCCCTCAAAGTGATGTGATTCATTCACACACAACCTGGAATGTATTTAGGATATTTTTAGTGGAATTATAATATATATATATATATATAACATTATAAAGCTAATTTAATGATAATATATACATATATACTTATATATCATTTTATTTAATTCTTTCAATATGACAATAATAATGGAAACATCAATCAGGCGTAGGAATGACTTATCATCTCCACGAACGGTGTATTAAATTAAATATTTCTATATTTTATAAACTAATATAATACAAATATTCTGAATAAAATTTATATTTATATCATTGTTTATATTTTTTAATCATTATATAATTATAAGGACTGTACATATAAAAAATTAATACACATGCGATGAACAAAGCATATATTACCAGAATTGAATGCTAAACATATGATTGTTGAAAAGAGAGTAATACAAGGTGATAATAATACCATATATGTTATTAGATATAATAATATGGTTTTGTTAAATATTTTTAATAAATTTATATTTATTATACATGTGTTCTGAATGAGTACGATGGGGGTCAAGACACATGGTAAGAGGATATCATGTCACTTTTTATTTCAGTGAGATGAATGCTATATTATTCCCCATTCCATTTTTGTGGTTTATATACTTCCAATGGATGTATTCTATAGTAATTATACATAAAATTATGATAATTTACAAATCTACTAAATGATATCCCATTTTTGGGGTTTATGTTACAAAAGATACCAAATCGGAAAGATTGTTTTGTTTCAATTTACCATCTTTGAGACACATACCATGTTATACAACTATTTTTATATATGAGGTTTATATACTTATTTTTACATGTTATATCATGAATAACCTTCAATTTATGATATTTTAATCTTAAATTAATTTTAATTTCTTACATGGGGTGTATGGTTCGATGTAACTATGTTGTAAAAGTTTATTGAAACAATCTCATCATTTTTCAAGATTGCTTATGGTTATGCTTCAATTATGTAAATATTTTAATAAATACCTGAATAATATTCATGAATTACATTATCCTATGGTTATTCATGATATACTCATGTATTTGTACAATTTTTCTTCTCTTTGGTACATAAAATTATTAAGAATGTGTTTTTAAAAAACTGCGAATTTACCTCCCTATTAGATCATAAATCAATGTTATTTCAAAAAAATGACTTATAAAAATATGTTAAATATAATTTCATGAATTATTATTATTTTTTAAATTATTTTTAAATAAATGTTTTTATAAAGGTATTCCATATTTCTTTAGAGGTCTTCAAATTATTTTCCAAAAAATGGTGTTCAAAATGTTTTCAAGATATCATTATATGTTTTCCAATAATATTTATTGAAATAGAATTAATTTTTTTTAAATATTTAATTATACGTTTTAAATGTTTTTTAATGGAAAAGTTTTTAAATTTGTTTGAATATTATTTTTTATATTTTCTAGGAAATGGTTTTCAAATTTTTTCAAGATTATTTTTGATGTTTTCAAGGGAAATATTTTTTCAAAATGATTTTGAAAAATTATTTCATTGTTTTTAATGGTCTATAAATAAGATGGTTTTCAAAAGGTTTTATGTTTAAAAAATACTTTCCCAATTAAGAAATGATATTTTCCTCAAGAAATTTGTTTAATGATATTTCATAATTATTTTCCATCTAAGATGACATCCGATTATGTTAATCATGCCTTTATAGGAAATTATATAAAGGTTAAATTCATATTCTTTCTTTGAATGGGTTATTCATGATGTAATGGTATTTATGAAAGTCATTTATTTTCATGAGTTTTATGTTTATGAAATCCATTTTTATATCATGAATTATGCATTTTATTAGATGATTATGAGACCTGAATATTTTTACATATGTTATTATATGATTACATGTTTATCATTCCCATTTCATTTCAAGGGTTAAGATATGATTTTTTATGATTTTGTGGAATATGTATGTAGGATTTCATTCTGAGTGTGATGGGACCTATATCTTTATATAATATATTTAGTAATGATTTATATCACATGATATAGACTAAGATGGTCTTGGGAGTGAACCTTGACCACAAAGATGGTTATTAGAGTGAACCCTGACTACCAAGATGGTATGAGGAGTGAGTCATGTTACTAAGATGGACATGGGGTGAACAATGACCACGTTGAGGGTATAGGGAGTGATCCCATACAACTAATATGGTCATGGAAGTGATTCCTTGGATACTATGTAAACCAAATTACATAATTATGTGTCTTCCAAAATTCGAAGTCTTATTTATATGTTTCGCTTTAGTGGATTATGATATTTATTTCTTTATGATTCTGGACTTATGAACTCCCATGATTTATAACATGATTCATGTTAATGATCATTGATATGAAATTTATGATATTCTAGTTTTTTGATCATTTTATAATACTTATATACTCGTGATTATTCTTACATGACTACCTTATTTACCCTTATTGAGCATCTGATCTCAACCCTTTTTTATGTTTCCATTCCAATTTTATGAAGATATGTATTGTTTTTTATGGTTCTAAGAAGTGTTCTACCCCCTAAAAAACTATTGGGAGATAATGTAGGTCATTCATATACAAGTGTTTATGTTTCCATGTTTCCAAAGTAACTAGACTAATATAGTCACTGGGAATTTGTTTGTATAATTTTTTATGTATTCCAGAAAAGTTATGTAATGTTAATGTATTTCAATAATAGATCATAATAATTTCTATCAGAATAAAGGTTTAGTAAAACTTTGTATACTTGGATGAGAAAATTTTAGTGAAATCCCTAGGTATATTTCTAATGATATGTCTAGGGATGTCTCTAAGAATATGTATAAAGGTGAGATAATGTTTAGGAAAATGACCTAGAATTTTGGTATAGGATAGAGTAATTATTTCCCATTAATACCTCCCTATCTAGATAGTACAAGTGGATGTGGATTTGGAACAGTGGTACCTATGGGAAACAAAACTGACATGATGTTCTAGGCCAATCTTGGGGTAATCTTGTACACGACAGAGGGCCTTGCTTCCCACATAGTTTGAAACTCTAGGTGGATATTCTTTGAGAATTCAAAAACTATTTATGATCTATCATAATGGATTTAAATAGAGGATTCCTACTAATAACCTTGGATAAACCTAAGGTTTCATTGATTAATGAAGTATGATCCATGTTTTAGCCACCATATAATAATATTTAATGACTATATGGTATCCCAATATGATAAATGTTTTTTACACATTGATTTAAGTTTTTAGTCAATGGACATAACTAAAAGGGACATGGTAAAAATTTAATGTTTCATATGTGGAAATTATGGTCATTATATGAATCCATTTACCATGTGTAAATATCATAGAGAGAATAAGGAATGTGGTTTGAGTATTGGATATAATTCTAAACATAAAGAGAAAACAAATACAATTTGAATTGTATGTGATGTTCTTACAGTATTTTTTTACATTAAACATAAGAGGAATGATCATATTGAGGTTGAGGAACCTTAATACTTGATTCATATTTCATATTCTAGGAAAGAGGAATTAAGTAATAAGTTGATGAAGCATAAGTAATGGTTTGATAATAATTTTTTATGAATGAATTATTCAAAGATTATGTTATAGGAATCAGGAAATATATAAGTATTTTAAGTATTATGGATTGAAAATAAAATTTTTAGTGGTGATTGTGATGTCCCAACCCTGGTGCCACTAAATAGTGCCCTGATCAATTTGGCGACATGCCATCAAGCACACCTGTCCTTTTTCTAGAGGGTGTTGACTAGAAGTGAGGGTCTAGTAAGTTAATCTTGGAGAGAATATACACTCTTTTATAAGAATAAAAAACTAACAGAAGAAAATAATAATAACCAATTGTAGAACCATATAAATATCGAGAACTAATCAATGTCATATGATTAAAAAAACAAGTAAATATATCACTCAACTAAATGGTAAAAAATGAATTGATAATGAAAATTTCACATGTCTAAAATGAAACTGTATATAAAGTCACAACAACATACAAGAGGGTCCTAAACCACATCATGTATCCTCTCCCATGCTCTAATCCCAAACAAAAGCCTATCATAGGGATTTGACCATATCTTGTCCCACAACAACAAAGTCTACTCGGGTACCGATCAGGCAGCCTGAATAGGGTGGGAGTAGAACTCAGTATACCACCACCAACAATGTCTAAAAATAATATAATAAAAATATAGTGTATATAGTTTTATGAATAAAAAAAATTCAATGAATAATTAAAAAGTTATCACTTTTTCATTTAATTGATAATCAACACATTTTGCCCAGTTTCAATTCATGTTTCCCATTTGAATCATCATTCATTGTTGTTAATCATTTGGTGTTGGTCGTCATGACTAACACAAAAAATCTCACAATGTGTAGGTATCCATTCCTATCAATTTATATTTCATTTGCTTTAGGTCGTCATAACTAGCACCCATAATCTTTTTCGGTGTTGGTCGTCTTGCCGAGAACCCCATAATCTCAAGTTAGGATAACTATTGGGGGG
This sequence comes from Viscum album, assembly GCA_963277665.1. Taxonomy (NCBI): domain Eukaryota; kingdom Viridiplantae; phylum Streptophyta; class Magnoliopsida; order Santalales; family Viscaceae; genus Viscum; species Viscum album. The sequence continues at coordinate 1,302,840,465 of OY728121.1, forward strand.
AATTCCTTGTACAAGTCCAAACTTTTATTCGGTGTAGAACTCCTTTTCTAACACCCAAAAAAACTAATCCATTTAATCATTCATTAATTCACCAGAATTTTCCACATCATTCCATTATTAATCCAATGATTAGTTAAAAATTTCAAAGTCCATTAGTTAACTCAAAAAGTAACTAACCACATCATCCATTAATTTATTCATCAATTAATTAATCAATCAACACGATTCTCAGTTCATATTTAATTCTTCACAATTAATTATCAATATAAAATTCATTTTTTTCATAATTAATTTTCAAATTTACTTTTCTTTGATCAACATCATGACAAAAAATCAATTTTCACAATTAATTGTCTTACATATAGTAACATCATTTCATAATTAATTCCCCCAATCAATTATCTTATCAAAATCAATTCATTATAAAAATTACAATATCTCAAACCATAAAAAATCCAAAAAATATCTATTTGGGCAACCCCCTTCATTTTTTTGTGATCCAATTATCAATTACCACCCAAGGAAAATCACAAGTCAATTCCATATTCCTAATTACTCCAATTTAGGAATTCAATTATCAATGAGGCTAGAAAATCATAAACTCACATTCACATATCAAAATCACGACTATGAGAGTTTGATTTAGACCACATATATTAGATTATTTACCGATGTTAGCCCAATGAAAATCCCTAAAATCTGAGTTTCAAAACATCGTTGATCAAGATTCGAATCTAAATACCCAAATAAATTAGGAACAAAAGAACCATGATCTTGAAAATCTAGATCTAGATCCATGATCCTAGATCTAGATCTCAACCCACAGGTTTAGATCTATGGAACGTCAGAGAACATCAACAAACAGATCAAGGGAAGATAGAGGAAGTAATGGTAGAAGTAATGAGATAAAATATACATACCTCAATAAGAACAATTCTTCAATATGGGATTTCGATCATAATGATTGGCATTAGGATCACCTTGGAATTTATCCATAAGGCTTTGGGAACACCTAGAATTTGTCATGCATGAGCCAAGATACAAATATGGGAGTCATGGGTGTTTGAGGGATTTTAAAACCAAATTTCTTATAATTAATACCTATGCGCATTGTTTCTTGGTAAGAGGTTTATGGTTAGGAAAAATTGTGCGCCAACCATGAGGTCTTCTGCTTCCTGTACGACTCGATGGCGCACAGTTTGGAAAACCGTGCACCAACCATACCGACCTCCACTTTCCACACAGTTATCTTTCACACAGTTTAGACAAACCAATTGAAAACCTTATACAACCATATTTTTCCATGTTATTTTAAATCCTATTGAAAACACACCCCATTTCATATCCCAACACAATGGTACTGAATGACAACAAAACGTACCTGAAAACACGCTCGAGATTTCCCCAAAGAAGTTCAGGATCTTACAATCTCCAAAACCTTATAACAACTCGTCCATGTGATGCAGTCCCAAACTTCTCTAAGATTATGAGGAAAAAAGATTAGAACATTGAGCCCTATTCTCTACATCCCAATCCCATGCTTACTATTGAACACTTCCATGTTTCCATCACACATGAACTAATGACACAATCTTTCCCTATAACACTTTTAACTACAACCCAACACACGTATCAGATTCTCCTGAATGGATGCATCTTTCTTGTTGTCAATCTATTCCACATCAATCAGGTGAGTAGGGTTAGGGTGATACCTTCATATTTGTGACACGTTGAAAACAACATGCATAGTTCTGAATCTTTGGGGAAATGCTAATCGGTATGCCATCGACTATATTCTCTCCAGCACCTCAAACAGTCCTACAAAACTAGGCACTGAATTTCCAGGGCTCAGTATCCTGTTTTGACCTAATATAGGAAATAATCAAAGGAATACACAATCACCCTCTATAAAATCTAGAGGTCATCTCCATCTATCATCATACAACTTCTTCCTACTCCGAGCCGTAAGCATACATTTCTGAATCAACTGCACCTGCTCCGAGGTCTCCTGAATGAAACTCTTCCCCAACAACTCAGAATCACCCACCTATAAACAACATAGCAGCGATATACAAAGTCTACCCTATGGTACCTCATATGGTGCCATCTGTATAGTTTTCAGATAACTGTTGTTATAAGAAAACTCCCTGAAAGATAGGTTTTTCTCCCAAGAAGCACCAAAGTCAAGAAAGCATGCTCACATCATATCCCCTAACACCTATATGGTATGCTCTAACTACCCATATATCTATGGGTGGAAGGCAGTACTTAATAGAACTCGTGTACCAAGTGCCTTATGTAAGACCTACCAGAAGCGTGAGGTAAATCAAGAATCGTGATATGAAACTATAGTTTGTGGCACCCATTCAAACGAACTATATCTCCCAATTACAGTTCTAGAAACTTCTTTACTATAAAGGTTTCCCTGATCGAAAATAAGTGTTCTACCTTTGTTAGTCGATCTATAATGACCCATATACCGTCAATATTCCTAAGTGTATATGTAATTCCTACAACAAAATCTATAGTCTCATCATCCCACTTTCATTCCGGAATAGCCAATAGTTGCAATAGACCTCTAGGTCATTGATTCCCCACCTTCACTTGCTGATGGGTGAAAAATCTTGTTACGAACCATACTGTCTCCTTTTTCATGCTTGGCCACCAAAACTCTCATCATAGGTCCCGATACATATTTTTCACCCCAAGATGTACTACCCAAAATGAATAATGAATTTATCACTTGAGTTCCTCTTTCATACTTGTAGGCACAACAACCCAATTTTTTTATATTGATGATCTCATCCCCATCTATTATGTAGTTTGAATGTGTCTTTGCACCTTCAAGGATATTCCTTAAGGATAAACACTCTGGATCCACATACTATCTATCCCCGATCCATCTCAATATTTTAGACTTCACTTCTATTAAGAACAGAGTCATCCCCTATTGACACTCCTGAACTAACCCATGTATTTATGCTAGATAATTTATCATATTCCATGATACACTCGACTCACGTACCAACTGAGTTTGAGGTTTTCTACAAAAGGAATCAACCACTCTATTCTCTTTCCTGGATGTATATTCTAGTTAAAAAACAAAGGGTTGCATATATTCTACCCATCTTCATTGAAAAAAATTCCAGTCGTTGTATGAAAATACATACTTCAAGATTTTTTGACCAATAAAACTGTAATCTTTTCACCAGAAAAATAGTTTCACCAACACATAAGAGCATAAACCACTACTGTGAAGACAAGGTCATTCGTAGGGCAATTCCATTCATGTGGCCTTAGCTTCTGAGACCCAAAAGCAATGAATCGATCCCCTTGCATCAACAAAGCTCTGAGTCTGATCCTAGGAGTGTAACAATACACCATGTACTCTTCATCCAACTCAAGTGAGATCTTAATTGGTTTTAATGTCCAGTGCTTCTTCAACTCCTAAAAATAATTCTCACATGATCTAGTGCTATCAAATATTATCCATTTATTTTTCATATTATATGCAGTGCTTCCATTCAAGAAAATTATGGGTTGAATATCTGGTAATAACCCGCTAATCCCAAAATACATCAGATATAAAAAAACATTATTGGTATACTCCCAAGAAACCACTACCTTCCCTTTTTCGGGGTCTAATGTCACATCTTATTCTGAGATCATGTTCCCCAAAAAGTATACCCTATAAATCAAAAATTAAAATTTATAAAGCTTGGCATATAGCTGACACTCTCTCAGTGAACCCAAGATGATTTCAAGATGTTGGGAATGATCACCATGAGTCTTAGTGTACACCAAGATGTCATTCATGAACACAACCAAAAAATGATCTAAGTAAAAATTAATGATATTTTTCATTAAATCAATAAATACTAATGGTGAATTATTCATTTCATATGGCATTAAAAGAAACTTATAATGTCCATTCTTTCTTTTAAAAGTATTTCATGGTATATCAGAGGTCCTAACTATCACTTGATGGTACCCTAATCTGAGATCAATCATTGAGAAAACATAGTCCCCCTTCAGCGGGTTAAACCAATCATCGATGTGTGGAAGAGGATTTTGGTTATTCAAGGTCATTTCATTCATCTTCCAGTAATCAACACACACCCGTAAACTCCCATCAAACTTCTTTGCAAAAAAAATAAATGATACCCATGGACACATACTTGGATGGATAAACCCTTTATCCTCAAACTCCCCCAACTATATTTTGAGCTCTAAAAGCTCAGTTAGTGCCATAATGAATGGTGGAATATATACCGAATCAGCCCCTGGCATGAGATCAATAGTGAAATCTACATATCTCTCAGGAGGAAACTCTGAAAAGTCTCCTAGAATGACATCCAAAAACAGTTCTACTACTAGTGGAATGACGTCTTGACTATCACTCCCATCATCAAACAAAAGAATAGAAACTCAAGTTGTGAGTTGTCCCCGTTTTTGAGTAATTGGGCTAGATTTTTCTACATGGATATCCCATTATCCATCGTAGACATACTGGTCACCCTTAGGAGATACAACAGTCACTCTCCAGTGGTAGAAATCTAGGTGGGATCGGTATGCGACTAGCCAGTCCATACCCATTATCAGGTCAAAGCTCATTATATCAATGACATAGATATCCCAAAGTAAATGATACTCTCTAATATCTAACAAACATACCTTCCATAAACAGATAAGTTTAGTCTATGTTCCTTATTGTGTATAGATACTCATCATCCCGCTAACAAACCCCACCACATGGATTAATCCATTAACAATATTTACTGATGTAAAGGAATAAGAGGCACCAATATAAAACAAGGAACTAGATAATGTAGAAGAAAATAGAATATTACCTCTGATTATTGATGGAATAGACTCTATCTCCACAAGTGTAGGCTACAGTACATCTAACTATCCTACCCCTATCCACTATGGTGTTGTCTAACTCCCCTGAGTAGCACCATTATGTTGATATAGGAACTCATACACTAAAGTACCATGTCCACTACCTCTACTGCCTTTTCTAGTAGATCTACAGCTGCCAGACCAATATAGTGAAGAAGACCCCTTTCTCACACTCTGACTCTGAGAAGCTGCTCTCTCAGCACTAGCCTACTGCTGCTTCCTACAAAACTTTTGTTTGTGTCCCATCTTCCCACAAAACTTGAACTCCACTAGTGATCGAGGAAAATGTGTACGATAGTGTCCCTTCCTACCACCCTGGTGGAAAATAACATGATTAAGATTTCGTTCAATTGTTCCTCCTGATGATCCAATATACATTCCACTGTCTTGACTATGGTTCTCATGAGAGCTCTATATACTCTCGGAAGGCACACTTCCATATTTTCCAGCTACTTGTCTAGTACTGGAAGCCTCCATCAGGTTCCCCTCTAAAATGAGTGCCTGATTAATCACTTTTGAGAATTTCATCAGCCTAAATATATTTACCCAGAACTTAATTTCATAGCTATGTCTAGCCTAAAATCATTTTGCTGAAGAATACTCATCTGCAACAAAAGTTGGAGAAAAACATTGTAAACCATTGAAACGTTCAGCATACTCCATTATAGATATGATTCCTTAGGTCAGATTCCTATTTTATGAAGCCTTATCTTATCAAGGTGTGATTGGATAGAAGTTCTCCTAGAACTTCTCTAGAAATTCCTTCCATAACATCTCATAAGTCTATCTAGATCATACCTGAATGTCCCACTAGTGCTTTATTGAACCCCATAGCATATAAGTAGTCAACTTGAACGTTCTCCCAGCTAGAGTTTCTAAATGGTAAAATATCATCTCTATGCATTCAATCCAAAATTCATCTCCCTTGGATCCACCCTCTCCAGAAAAAGTTGGAGGGTACTGTAGCTGAAACTCCCTTGTCAACTCTGACATACATTCTTGAACCTGCCCTTGGAATCTCTCCATGAATTGCATGAAATAAGAAAATTTCTCTTAGAACTGTTCCCCTTCCTCCTCATCTTGCACAAATGGTGCCTGAAATTCCCTATCTGGATGTTCATTCTGAGCCCTACACCTTAGTCTCTCCCTCATCCAAAGTCTTGAAGACCTATCTCAACGAATACAAACAAACGTATTAGGTCTCATAACACAACAATATAACAATTACAGAATAGGATAAACTGACACAAGAAGTTTCAATATTTCTTTCTCCATTTTATGGCCACAAAGTCAACAACGAGGCCGTATCACTACCCTTAACCATCCTACTCTTAGTTCTTTTTTATCAAGGGTACATTCTCTATAATATTTAATTCAACCATTAATTAATAAAAATGTATAAAATTAATTAATTAATTAATTAGGTACTTAATCATACTCATTTCATCAATCATGATTATGATTACACACCCATTTATTCTCATTTTTCATCATTATTTCAATCTCACAATAAGGAAAAACTGTTTAAGTTCAACAATATACCCATAACCTGTTTCCTATGAGTTCCTAGAATGATGAATGTCACAACAACATGGAGTTCCAGTAATGATGCATGAAGACTCAACTATCATGCCACTTTAGGCAAACAATAAAAATTAAACATGTTTCAAAACAAATATCAAATAACACCACAAGTGCCTCACCCAAGGTGAAATAATATCCAACTCTAACAACAAACAATAATCACAAAAATCCAACCTGAGTACTCATATTTTCCCATATACATGGGTTTGAAACTCCCATGGACAATCTCGTTACCAAGCATCTACTCTTCATAGTCCCCTATCTACCTTTCCTAAAATAGTAAGACAAAAAAAGATGAAAGAAATTAAACTACTCTGATACCACATTGGAATGTCCCAACCTGGGTGCCACTAAATGATTTCCCAAACCAGTTGGCCACATGCACTCAAGCACGCCTCCACATATGCCAAAGGGTGACAACTAGCAGTGAGGGTCTGGTAAGTTAGTCTTGGGGAGACTATTCTCACTTTTATTAGAATAAAACACCAAATGATGAAAATAAATATAAACAAGTGAATAAGTGTATAAATAACCAGAAAAAATCCATGTCATATGATAAAAAAACATGAAAAATCTAATACTAAAATTAAATTTAAAACATGTTATGACAATAAAAATTTCAATTGTCTACAATTAAATTGAATGTAAAGACACAACGACTCCCAAGAGGGTCCCAAACCATGTCCAGTGCCCTATCACATTCTCAAATCCCAAACAACATCCTGTCCCAGGGCCTTGCGATTACCCTTTCCTTCGACAAATAATTCCACTAAGGTGCCAATCAGGTTTCCCAAATAGGATGTGATTAAAACAAAATTGGCCACCACCATATGTTTCTAAAATGAGTCCATTCAAATGATAGTGTATGCAATTTTATGAAGCCATAAAATACAATACATAATTTAATAGTCATCACATTGTCATTTAATCATTAATCATCACTTTAGGTTCAGTTTCAATTCATGTTTCCCATTTAAATCATCATTCATTATTGTTAATAATTTAGAGTTCGTCATCATGCCTAAAACTCCAAATATCATTATGTTTAGGTTGAAATTCCTATCACTTTATATATCAATGGGTGTTGGTTTTCATTCCTAGCACCCATAATCTCATTCGTTGTAGGTTTTCATTCCATGAAACGCATAATATCATGCTTGGATAACTATTGGGGATGAAATCCATGTACATGTCCTAACTTCTATTCAGAATAGAATGTCATGTGACGTACAAAAAAAATCACATGCATTTAATCATTCATTAACTCACAAGAATTCTCCATATAATTCCACTACTAATCCAATGATTAGTTAAACATTTAAAATTCCATTAGTTAACACAACAATTTACTAATCATATAATCCATTTTGTAATTCATAAATTAATTAATCAATCAACACAATTCTCATTCCATAATTAATTCTTCACAATTAATTATACATATCAAATATTTATTTTTCATAATTAATTCATACAATTAATTATCATTTATCAACATCGTGAAACATAATTAATTCTCAAAATTAATTATCTTACATATCCAAACATCATTTCATAATTAATTTCCCCCAATTAATTATCTTATAACGATCTATTAAACATCACAATTACAATATCTAAACCCATAACAAATATACAAAGTATATATTTGGTAAACCATCTTTTTTTTCTGTGATTCAATTATCAATTAAACACCAAGGAATGTCACAATTCAATTCTAGATTCCAAATTACTCAAAACTAGGAATTCAGTTATCAAGGAAGCTAAAAAATCATAAACTGAAATTCACATATCAAAATCACAACTATGGGAGTACTATTTTGACCACCTACACTAGTTTATTGATTGATGATTTCCCAACAAAAATCCCTCAAATATGAGTGGCATAACAACATCAATCATGCTTCAGATCTGAATCCCTAAACCCAAATTAAGATCAAAGGCATTAGAATATTTGAAATCTAGATCTAGATCCACAATACTAGATCTAGATCACAACCCATAGGATTAGATCCTTGGAATGGTGGAAATATTCAAGTAAAAGATAAACAGAATATAGATAAAAGAACGACCGATGCAATGAGATGAAATATACATACCAGAAAAAGAACAAATATTCGATATGGGATTTATATTTCAATGAAAGGTGTTCAGATCACCTTGGAATCCCTCCATAAGGGGTTGGGAACAAATAGAATTTTTAAATCCTGATCCATGGTTGAAATAGGGGAGTCCCAAGGGTTTCGGGGATTTTAAAACCAATTTTTAGATAATAAATACCCAGGTGCATGGTTTCCTGGACAGAGACACATGTTTAGGGAAAACTGTGCACCAACTGTGTGGTCTTCCATTCCCCGAACGACATGATGTTACATAGTTTAGAATATCATGAACCAACCGTGCAGACCTCCACAATCTGTAAGGTTATCTTGCGCATGGTTTGGCCAATCCATGCCCAAATCGGGCACATCCATTGTCTTCCCAAGTTACATAAAAACATCACCCAAAAACACCTCAGGTCATACCCCAACCCAAAGGAACTTAATAACAACAAAATGTATCAGAAAAAACCCTCAATATTTCTCTAGAAAAGGCCGAGATTCAACAGTGATGAAGAAATAGAAATGGGATTTATTTGAAAGTTGATATTTTGATTAAGGAAATGAAACCATTAAATAATTACTGACATTGAGATAATGATTTTTTGATAAAGATACTATGGATGTGAATAATTAAATTGGATAGTACAAATTACCTTGGAACTATTTATTGGAAAAAGGTTCTATGCCATCAAATATGGTGTTTCAAACTTGGTGGATTTAATGAATATACCAATTAATCATCGTAATAAAGAACCATGGATGTTTTCCAAAAGGATTTATAGTAGTAAAGGGAATATACATTAAGGGTATTCACAAGTTTTTAATGTTACAACCATGTGGAACTTTGTGATATACTATTATCAATGATATGTCGATTTCCTCAATTTATTTATAAAGCATTGAATTTTTATCTTTCATAAGGTTAAATGGTAAATAATTTAAATAAAATATAATTTTAAAATAAGATGAAGTCTGTAAGATTAATGTGTTATCTCTTTATATGATGATTTATGTATATTGGATATCCTATTAAAACTAATTTCCATTGATTATAACTAATGATATATGGGATAACATATCATGGATCTCAGGATTTGTTTGTTATTTTGGATTGAAAAATTATCCTTCCTTTCTTGGGAAATAGCTAATATGTATCAAGGAATAAAAAAGGTTGTGTTTTTCATGAAATCAATCAAGTATATATTTTCACGTAAATTCATTAACTTTAGGAAAAAGGATCTCAGTACAAAAAACGTTATCATTGTACCTCCATTTACGATGAATCAGATGGCCCCTTAGTTGATCACATGTTTATGGTTTAATGATAGATAAATTTCTCTTGATGTTCCTCTCCATAACTATCCATTAAAACATGATAGTTTGATTTTTATTCCATGTCCATGTTTTCACTACCCACCTATGTTCCTATAACATCCCAAGTAAGTAATGAATAATAGATATTTCTACCTATGTCTATTAATGATTAAGATAGTGTTTTAGAGGATTAAAATGAAAATAAATACAATCTTATGCATGGAATACACTAATATTCTTAAAAGATTGTTTTATTGCCTTTTGATGGAAAACCCTTTTTATATCTATATTTTGACAATTTTATAAGCTATGTTTGTCAAAATAAACTTATTATTTATGATTGGGACATCATAATTTACTTTTTGTGAACTTTTGGTATTTTTTCGATAAAGTTCATTTTTTATGAATAGTGAAAAATGTTGTATTTTAATTCAAAACCTATTTTTAATATAATTTATTTATATTATTAGATTATATTTTGAATTGGTTTGAAGTGAAATTAGAATATATTTTTACCAATTAATCCAATGGTGTTCATTGGAATCAATTTCAGTTTGAAATTGGACTTAAACTGGTGTCAATCTTTTGATACTTATTGTTTCATAAAAACACGCTATTTGTCATGACAGCGGGAATTAATTATTAAATTAATTAATTTGAATTATATGTTTTGAATTTTTTAAAATAGACTTCATTTTTGAATTCATAATATCAAATATAGCTTAGGGTGATTTTTTGGTAATTTTCTGAAAAACATCAATTTTTTATGAATAGTGAAAACACTAAGTGGTACTTATAAAAACTGATTTTTCTGTTTAAATGAAATTTTTCCATCATTATGTTTTGAATTTCAAAAATCCGACATACATGGTTGTCATTAAGAAGTAAAATGTGGTTCAATGGGATTAAAATTTTATTTTGGTGAATAGTAACTTATTAAGTTCTTAATCGCGATTAGTGGTAATTAGTGTAGTTTAAGGTAAAAATAATGTTTTAATAGTATTAGATGAGCTTGAAACATGTATTATCCTCATTGGATGTGTCATGGATGACCAAGAAAATCCATGGGTCAACTTGGGGACCCCATGGAGCCACTTTGGATGGGAAATGACATAAATAACTTTTTATTAAATGTTAAAGTAAAAATGACACACACATGAGGTGTTTTACTAAAACAATTTTTACATGGGGTTATACAAGTCAGATTTTTGACTATAAATATTCATTAGAAAGATAAAAATATTTCCTACATCATATTATTTTTTTATAATTTTTATACATTAAATAAATTATATTATTTATAACATCATGATGATGCAGTGATGACCCCATTATTTACCGATTTAAATAAAATGGAAAGATAATGTAATATCTAAGACCTAAACATGTCCAAAGCCTATTTTATGAGTGGATTTCGAACCCTTATCACCTTATACTCTAATTATATCAATGTGGTACCTCTTAAATCCTAATACCATATTAAAATAAAGTGACTTTTATTTACATTCCAAAAGTGCCCCTCCTCTCCTCTTATAAAAGTCCCCCACCTCTACCTCCTTACCCACACTCCCAAAGCCTTTGGCTCGGCCAAAACCTGCCCATTTTGTCTCTAAACTTCCCTCTATTACTCCTTCAAGCCTCACTTTGGGCAGAAGTCTTCCCAAGGAAGCTTTTGAGCTCAAACCAAAGGGAGTTACCCGATTTTAAGGTAATGTCTTCACTTGAGTCCTTTTGTTTTATTTTGCTTCTTCAACCCCATAAACTCTTTTTATTCATTTATTTTGTAACAACTCCAGTATCATAAATATTATAGGATGTCTTTATAAGAAGTATTGGAGCTGCACTTACTCACACCTACATCTAATGGTTAAAGAACATACTGTTTCCGTGGATGGCGAATTTCGGCCTCCCGAAACGATGATTGTTCAACATTCTTTTAACACCTTCAAAGGTGGCCATTACGATGACACTATATTTATATATGATATATAATATGTTTATGTTTTCCTTAATCTTCCTTTTTTTCTTTTTGGTCATACCTTTATGGTTTCCATTATGGGTAAACGCGATATCTTCATTTAAGGAAGTGCGGACTACCGCCCCCTCAAAGTTATTTGATTCATTAAATACCATATGTGGGACGTATAAAGGATGGAACTATGATATTATATATGATATTATACTGGAATTATAATATACCTTTATATCATTATGATTCCATTCTATAAAATACGAAATAGAAATGAAAGTAGCGTTCATGCGTACGTACGGCTTACCGTCTCCATGAACGGTGCATTTCATTTCTTACCTCTAAATGATTATGTAATATTATAAATGCATGTATATACTGGATATATATGATATATACATAATGATTATAATTCTGTATATAATGGATACATGAACAACATGTAATTATAAAGGGTTTATTTTTGACTCAAGTACCAATGATCGTTAAAACGACCGTTATTAACTTAAATAATTACATAGTGTTCATGACATGGCAAAAAGTGATATAAAAGGAATAATGAACTTGAAAAAGGTTCTTAAAGAAGTAGAAATTAACTCAAGTTTATTATTCTGGACATTAAAGAACGATCGATTCAAGTCGGACCCGAGGTATGGGACTTCGTCTCAATCTCCATTCATTGAGGCATATTTTGTTTTATACACAACCTTCTTTTATACGGTATATAAACCCCTTTGACTTTTACGTTTATCCAAAAGGAATCTTTTTTATACAAAGAGTTTTACTAAATGACAAAAGCTAATGTTTTTGTCGTACGTATGCGGCGACAATGACTTCTCCGCCGTCATGACCGTTATTTGAGTTTCGGCTTCCTCTACAAGCCATACATTCTTTTTAAAAGAAAAACAAATACCATGTTTTAATTTTCTTTTATTTTGGTATTGAAAATGGTTTTCATAATGTTTTTATATCAATGTGTTGTATTGATATCTTGTGATTAAAATGTGGAAATGATATGTTCCCTTTATGCATGTTTTATGTGATACGATTATGTTGTGGTTCTTGGGCATTATTATGAAGACGGGTGGTTCAGTGATAAAATAAGGGCGGGTGAGCCCGATATAGCTCTCCAATGTATTGGGTAATGCGAAGGAGTGAAACGTTAAGGTTTCTCCAAAGATATTTAGGGAATATACTATGATGGGTATTCCAAACGTAACCAAGATGGTTACACCCTACGTAAGAAAGTTATGAATGCCTCAAGTTACCTTTATGTCTTATGATTTCAATGATTTATTCATGATTTGATGAGGTATGTTAAAGTGCATATGTTTTATGGGTAAAGTATGATTTCATTCTTATGTATATATGTACCCATGTTTCCTTTCCATATTTTTATATCCCCTACTGAGCTTTTTATGCTCATCCCAAGTTTTTTTGAAATGTTTTTCACAGGTCAAGGGAAAGGTACATGATATGATGATAATTTCAAGGAAGTGTCAAGAAATAATCCATGTTTTATTTTAAATGTGTTTCCATTGACGGGAATGAAGAATACTATCTTTATGTAACCACTTTGTTTATATGTGGGATGTAATGCAAGTTTTATGATCTAATTCTCTAAAACACTAAACACGAAAATATCCTCAATGTGTAATCTTGTAATAACTCAAGATTAAGTAAGGTTTAAGGATGGGTCCTTATAGTTGGTATCAAAGGTCGGTTTAGATAACTTTAGGAGTTATAATTCTATTAAATGATTATCCAAAAATATTTTTTTATGGTCAAATTGAAGTGATATAGCATTTGAAGATTACCATGTTGCTTCATCTAAGACATGTTTGTTCAGAATGGTTTTCCGTAGAGGAAATAGGGAAGAAGTGATAGGAAGGAATGCAGAAGGAAATAACCTTCTGAATCAGCACCCTGAGATGGTCGGAATTAGAACTGAACAGTTTGTTGCAGTAATGGTGCAATTGACTCAAGCGATAAATGGTGGTGGTATCCATGCACGAGATCAGCCAGATCAACCGTAGAGGAACATGTCAGTGGTGGAACATTTCATGAGGCAACATCCCCCATCATTCAGAGGATCATCTGACCCTGTGCTAGCTGAAGGGTGGATTAATGCACTGGATAAGATTTTTGATGTCATGGGGTGTTCATACAATCAAAAGGTTAGTCTTGCTATTTATCGTTTGGAGGGTGAAGCAGATCAGTGGTGGTCGATGGTTAAAAATATCAGGGATGCTGATGAGATTGATGCTCTCGACTGGGATGAATTCAAAGGTATGTTTCTTGAGAAGTATTTTCCTAAGGCTGTTCGACTTAGGATTGAAAAGCAATTCTTGGAATTGAGGCAAGAGGAAGACTCAGTGGATACCTATGAAGAAAGGTTCACTCGATTGGAAAGGTATGCTCCAAATTTTATCCGAGACCTTGATAGTAAAATCAATCGTTTTTACTCAGGATTAAAGACAAAATATTGAAGGTCATTAGCTTCTCGTGATTTTAAAAGTTATGATAAGCTTGTTCGATGTGCTGAGAAGGTGGAAATGGAGTTTTTCGATGATCAAGTGTTCTATAAAAACCAATAGAAGAAGAGACCGAGGTGGCAGGAGAAAGGTAAGAATTATTCAAAAAAGTCTGATGGTAAGAAAACTAAGTTTCCAGTTTGTGATAAATGTGGAAAAAGGAATGCTGGGGAATGTCTTCTGAATTCTGGAAAGTGCTACTGATGTGGTAAGATGGTACATAAGGCTCGTGATTGAATTGAAAAGGATCAAGGTGAACGTAAGACCAAATTTGATTTACAGTTAGTGAAATGTTATAAGTGAAATGAGATGGGTCACTATGAAAACGAGTGTCTGACAAAGAGCTTGAGTGATGGGAAGTAGTTAGACTACAAGCAGAAAGGGGTGGTGAAATCCTTTGCAACTACTTCAGCAGATGTCGGGCCATCAAATGAAGTTGTATCAGGTACTTTTTTTGTTTTTTCAGATTATGCCAGTGTGTTGTTTGATTCGGGGTCTACACATTCTTTCATCTCTGAAACATTTTCTAGTAAAATGGGAATACCATCTCAAGAAATGACTCATGAACTTTTGGTAAAAACACTTGGGGGGAATGTTTAGGCAAAAATAATTTATAAGAATCTTTCTATCCTTATCTGTGGAAAGAACCTACTTGCAAACCTAATTGTTCTACCTCTAGTAGTGTTTGATGTTATCCTGGGTATGGATTGGCTCTCTATTTACCATTCTAAGATTGACTGTAGAGCTAAAGAAGTTTCTTTTCAGAAAGACTTTCAGTTTGTGTACAAGAATGAACCCTTACTGTTGATAACTTATCAAGAGGCCAATAAACTTGTAAATGATGGAAATGAATGTTACCTTGCACACATCGTTGAAAATAAAGGAACTGTTCAGATTAATGATGTGCTAGTGGTAAATGAGTATCCTGATGTTTTTCTTGATGAGTATCCTGGAATAATACCAGATCGAGAAGTTGAGTTTACTGTTGACTTAGTTCCTGATGCTAAGACAATTTCAAAACCCCCTTATCGAATGGCTCAAATTGAACTTTTAGAGTTGAAGGAGCAATTGCAAGATTTATTAGAGAAAGGTTTCATTCGACCTAGCACATCACCATGGGGTGCTCCTGTCTTGTTTGTTAAAAAGAAATATGGTTCAATGAGACTTTGCATTGATTATAGATCCTTGAATAATATTACTGTTAAGAACAAGTATCCTTTGCCTCATATCGATGATTTGTTTGATCAGCTCCAGGGAGCTCAGTATTTTTCAAAGATTGACTTGAGATCGGGGTACCATCAGCTAAAGGTAAAGGGAGAAGATGTTCCGAAAACCATGTTCCGTACAAGATATGGCCATTATGAATTTGTAGTAATGCCTTTTGGGATAACCAATGCACCTGTTGTATTCATGGACTTAATGAATAGAATTTTCCATGAGTTCTTGGATAAGTTTGTGGTGGTTTTCATTGATGATATTTTGTTGTTTTCTAAAAGTAAAGAAGAACATGAAAGACATTTAAGGGTTATCTTGCAAACCTTAAAGGAAAAGAAACTGTATGGAAAATTCAGCAAGTGTGAGTTTTGGTTGCAACAAATTTCTTTCCTTGGTCACATTTTTTCTAAAGATGAGATAACTGTTGATCCTGCAAAAACAGAAGTTGTAGAAGACTGGCCAAGACCCACAAATGTAACTAAGATTCGTAGCTTCCATGGTTTGGTAGGCTATTACTGAAGGTTTTTTATAAATTTTTCACGGTTATCTAGTCCAATGACTAAGCTAACTCGAAAGGGTGTTATGTTTATCTGGATAGAAGAATGTGATGATTGTTTTCAGGAATTGAAAAGAAGATTGGTGAATGATCCAGTTTTGGCACTTCCTTCCAGGAATGGTGAGTTTGTTATATACTGTGATTCTTCATTGAAAGGACTTGGTTGTGTCCTAATGCAAAATAATCAGGTAATTTCTTATGCTTCACGACAGTTGAAAACTCCTGAGGTAAATTACCCTACACATGATTTGGAATTAGCTGTTGTTGTTTTTTCTTTAAAAATTTGGAGGCATCATTTGTATAGAGTAAAGTGTAAAATATATACCGATCACAAAAGTTTAAAGTATATATTCACTCAGAAATAATTGAACATGAGAAAAAGGAGATGGCCAGAATTAATCAAGTATTATGATTGTAAAATTCAATACCATCCGGGAAAAGCAAATAATGTGGCTGATGCTTTGAGTCGAAAAAGTAATGTTTCATTAGTAATGTTGTGTTTGGAACGTGATCCTTTGGTTAAGGATTTGATGAAATTTGGCATAGAAGTTGTGGGTGCAAGAAGTTCTTCTATTTTGTTTCAAGTATCAGTGAGGTCATCTCTATCAGATAGAATCAAGCAAGCACATAAGCAAGACAATGAGTTGCAGAAAAAGGTAGAGCTGGTTAAAAAAGGTAAGTTGCCTAAATTCAACATTGATAATGTTTGTGTTTTGAGATTTGGGAAGAGATTGTGTGTTATTTGTGATTCACAGTAGAAGAGAGAGTTGTTATGCGAAGCTCATAGTTCTCCATTTTCAGTTCATCCTGACAGTTCTAATATGTACAGAGATCTTCGAGAGTATTACTGGTGGGATGGAATGAAAAGAGATATTGCTGATTTTACTGTGAAGTGTTTGACTTGTCAACAGGTTAAAGTAGAGCAGCAGTTACCGAAAGGGATTCTTCCGCCTTTACCAGTGCCAGAGTGGAAATGGGAGAATATATCCATGGAATTTGTTGTGGTATTACCGAAGACATCTCGAGGTAATAATAAAATCTGGGTTATTGTTGATCGCTTGACTAAATCTGCTCATTTCCTTTCTATACGAGATACTTTTTCCATAGATCAACTTTCCCGTTTGTATCTTAAAGAGATAGTCAGGTTACATGGAGTTCCCCTCTCCATTATATCTGATCGTGATCTCAGGTTCACTTCTAACTTTTGGAAAGGCCTTCAGAAGTCGTTGGGTACTGAATTAAATTTTAGTACAACATTTCATCCTCAATCAGATTGGCAGTCAGAACGAACAATTCAGACCTTGGAGGATATACTACATTCTTGCTCTATGGATTATCAGGGAAGTTGGGACCAACATCTTTCTTTGGTTGAATTTTCATATAATAACAGTTTTCATTCCAGTATACAGATGGCACCATTTCAGGCATTATATGGGAAGCAGTATCGAACTCCAACTTTCTGGGATGAAGTGGGTGAATGGAAGTTGATGGGACCAGAATTGGTAGAAGAGATGGCAGAAAAAGTTCAGCTGATTCAGAAACACATGAGAACAGCTCATAGTAGGCAGAAGAGTTATGCAGACAACAGGAGGAAGGATCTCTCTTTTGAGGTAGGTGATCATGTTTTTCTCAAAGTCTCACCATGGAAAAGTGTGATGAGATTTGGTAAGAAAGGAAAGCTGAGTCCAAGGTTCATTGGACCATATGAAATTCTGGAGAGAGTTGGATCAGTTTCATACCGGGTGGCTTTACCTCCGAGTTTATCTCAGGTACACAATGTTTTTCACGTTTCGATGTTGAGAAAGTATATGCCAGATCCATCTCATGTTTTGAGTCCAGAGGTAGTTCAGCTGGAAGAGAACCTATCTTAGGAGGAACAAACGGTCCAGATTCTTGACCACAGGGAGCAAGTGTTATGAAATAAGGGGATTAATCAGGTAAAGGTTTTGTGGAAAAACCACATGATGGAAGAGGCAACATGGGAATCTGAAAATGCAATGAGGGATAAGTACCCCAATTTATTCGATAAGTAAATAAATTACGGGGACGCAATTTTCTAAAGGGGGGAAGGATGTAACATCCCAAGTAAGTAATGAATAATAGATATTTCTACCTATGTCTATTAATGATTAAGATAGTGTTTTAGAGGATTGAAATGAAAATAAATACAATCTTATGCATAGAATACACTAATATTCATAAAAGATTGTTTTACTGCCTTTTGATGGAAAACCCTTTTTAAATCTATCTTTTGACAATTTTATAAGCTATGTTTTTTAAAATAAACTTATTATTTATGATTGGGACATCATAATTTACTTTCTGTGAACTTTTGGTATTTTTCCGATAAAGTTCATTTTTTATGAATAGTGAAAAATGTTGTATTTTAATTCAAAACCTCTTTTTAATATAATTTATTTATATGATTAGATTATATTTTGAATTGTTTTGAAGTGAAATTAGAATATATTTTTACCAATTAATCCAATGGTGGTCATTGGAATCAATTTCACTTTGAAATTGGACTTAAACTAGTGTCAATCTTTTGATACTTATTGTTTCATAAAAACACGCTATTTGTCATGACAGCGGGAATTAATTATTAAATTAATTAATGTGACTTATATGTTTTGAATTTTTTAAAATAGACTTCATTTTTGAATTCAGAATATCAAATATAGCTTAGGGTGATTTTTTGGTAATTTTCTAAAAAACTTCAATTTTTGATGAATAGTGAAAACACTATGTGGTACTTATAAAAACTGATTTTTCTGTTTAAATGAAATTTTGTCATCATTATGTTTTGAATTTCAAAAATCCGACATACATGGTTGTCATTAAGAAGTAAAATGTGGTTCAATGGGATTAAAATAATTTTTTGGTGAATAGTAACTTATTAAGTTCTTAATCGCGATTAGTGGTAATTAGTGTAGTTTAAGGTAAAAATAATGTTTTAATAGTATGAGATGAGCTTGACACATGTCCTACCCTCATTGTATTTGTCATTTCCGACCAAGACAAGCCATGGGTCAACTTGGGGACCCCATGGATCCACTTTGGTTGGGAAATGACATAAATAACTTTTTGTTAAATGTTAAAGTAAAAATGACACACACATGAGGTGTTTTACTAAAACAATTTTTACATGGGGTTATACAAGATATATTTTTGACTATAAATATTCATTAGAAAGATAAAACTATTTACTACATCATAGTATTTGTTTTATAATTTTTAGGCATTAAATAAATTAAATTACTTATGACATCATGATAATGCAGCGATGACCTCATTATTTAACGATTTAAATAAAATAGAAAGATAATGTAATATATAAGACCTAAACATGTCCGAAGCCTATTGGATGAGTGGATTTAGAACCCTTATCACCTTATCCTCAAATTATATCAATGTTGGACCTCTTAAATCTGAATACCATTTTAAAATAAAGTGACTTTTCTTTACTTTCCAAGAGTGCCCCTCCTCTCCTCTTATAAAAGGCCCCCACCTCTACCTCCTTACCCACACTCCCAAAGCCTTTGGCTCGGCCAACCACTGCCCCTTTTGTCTATCCAATTCACTCTCTTACTCCTTGAATCCTCACTTTGGGCATAAGTTTTCCCAAGGAAGCTTTTGAGCTCAAACCAAAGGGAGTTACCCGATTTTAAGGTAATGTCTTCACCTGAGTCCTTTTGTTTTATTTTGCTTCTCCAACCCCATAAACTCATTTTATTCATTTCTTTTGTAACAACTCCAGTATCATCAATATAATATGATGTTTTTATAAGAATTATTAGAGCTACACTTACACACACCGACATCTAATGGTTAAAGAACATACTATTTCCGTGGATGGCGAATTTCGGCCTCCCGAAACGATGATTGTTCAACATTCTTTAAAAAACTTCAAAGGTGGACATTAAGATGAAACTATATTTATATATGATATATAATATGTTTATGTTTTCCTTAATCTTCTGTTTTTTTCCTTTTGGTCATACCTTTATGGTTTCCATTATGGGTAAACGCGATATCTTCATTTAAGGAAGTGCGGACTACCGCCCCCTCAAAGTGATTTGATTTGTTAAATACCATATGTGGGATGTATAAAGTATGGAGCTATGATATTATATATGATATTATACTGGAATTATAATATACCTTTATATCATTATGATTCCATTCTACAAAATACGAAATAGAAATGAAAGTAGCGTTCATGCGTACGTACGGCTTACCGTCTCCATGAACGGTGAATTTCATTTCTTACCTCTAAATGATTATGTAATATTATAAATGCATGTATATACTGGATCTATATGATATATACATAATTATTATAATTCTGGATATAATGGATACATGAACAACATGTAATTATAAAGGGTTTATTTTTTACTCAAGTACCAATGATCGTTAAAACGACCGTTATTAACTTAAATAATTACATAGTGTTCATGACATAGAAATAAGTGATATAAAAGGAATAATGAACTTGAAAAAGGTTATTAAAGAATTAGAAATTAACTCAAGTTTATTATTCAGGACATTAAATAACGATCGAGTCAAGTCGGACCCGAGGTATGGGACTTCGTCTCAATCTCCTTTCATTGAGGCATATTTTGTTTTATACACAACCTTCTTTTATACGGTGTATAAACCCCTTTGACTTTTACGTTTATCCAAAAGGAATCTTTTTTATACAAAGAGTTTTACTAAATTAAAAAAGCAAATGTTTTTGTCGTACGTATGCGGCGACAACGACTTCTCTGCCGCCGTGACCGTTATTTGAGTTTCGCCTTCCTCTACAAGCCATACCTTATTTTTAAAAGAAAAATAAATACCATGTTTTAATTTTATTTTATTTTGGTATTGAAAATGGTTTTCATAATGTTTTTATATCAATGTGTTGTATTTATATCTCGTGATTAAAAGGTGTAAATGTTATGTTTCCTTTATGCATGTTTTATGTGATACGATTATGTTGAGGTTCTTGGGAATTATTATGAAGACGGGTGGTTCCGTGATAAACTAAGGGCGGGTGAGCCCAATATAGCTCTCCAATGCATTGGGTAACACGAAGGAGTGAAATTTTAAGGTTTCTACGAAGAGATTTAGGGAATATACTGTGATGGGTATTCCAAATGTAACTAAGAGGGTTACTCCCTACGTAAGAAAGTTATGAATGCCTCAAGTTACCTTTATGTCTTATGATTTCTATGATTTATTCATGATTTTATGAGGTATGTTAAAGTGCATCTGTTTTATGTGTAAAGTATGATTTCATTCTTATGTATATATGTACCCATGTTTCCTTTCCATATTTTTATATCCCTTACTGAGCTCTTTCTGCTCATCCCAAGTTTTTTTGAAATGTTTTTCACAGGTCAAGGGAAAGGTACATGATATGATGATAGTGTCAAGGAAGTGTCCAGAAATAATCCATGTTTTATTTTAAATGTGTTTCCATTGATGAGAATGAAGAATACTATCTTTATGTAACCACTTTGTTTATATGTGGAATGTAATGAAAGTTTTATGATCTAATTCTCTAAAACTCTAAACGCGAAAAGATCCTCAATGTGTAATCTTGTAATAACTCAAGATTAAGTAAGGTTTAAGGTTGGGTCCTTATAGTTCCCCTATCTGGAAACTTTGTAATATGTTACTTTATGTAACCACTACGTTTCAAAAATTTCCCTTTTAGAGGATGTTTTATTATTCTATTTTTGGATGTGGTTTTACATGAATAAAACATTCATGTTTTAAACCATTGATAACATAGATTAATTTTGAGGGATAAATTCATTTTAAAGGGGTATAATGTAACACCCAAATATTTTGTGAAGAATTTTTTTCGAACTAATTAAGCATATTGATATTTATCATTTCACCCAATAATAAAAATAGATTATTTTATGTTTGTATTCTTATATATTCAACACAATGTTCACTTTTCACTACACACAACACATAGATTAGTTTTCAGTACATGCAACACAATGTTAGCATATACTACTTGAAATATCGAGTTTTAACACCTTTTAATGGTGAATTTATTTTAAACCTCAATTTTGAAACTTTTATGAATTTTTTTATTAAATAAATATCATTTTTGAATTCATAATTTTGAAATTAGATTGGTTTTAGTTTTTGGTTCTTTTATGAGAAAATTATTTTCTGATGAATAGTGAAATACTTTATTTTAGTATAAAAGAACCTCTTCGCTTAAAAAATCATTAATGATAAATTATATTTTAGATAAGTATATAAAGTAAAAAATAGATCAATTTAACAAATATTAATATAATTTATTTCATTATAATCATTTTATAATTTAATTATACATAAACATTTAATGATATTTTGAATGTTTTTACATTATAAAACTGCTTTCACACCACATATGTGGTATTAGTGTTAAAATAAATTTTCCCATTTCTATAATTTGATGTTTGAAAAAAGGAAATAAATGGTTGTAATTACAATGATATTTTTATTCTAATAAGATTAACTTAATTTTTGAGTTAAAATATTATTGAAAGTGATAATAATTAATCATAATGCTTAATGTAGGATTATGCTTAAATAGGTAGAAAAACATAATCTTAAGGACCAAAATGACCAATAAAATTTTCCAAAATACATTTTCTACTAATAATTAGAACATATTCGTTATATTGTTTTAATTTTATGGTTAATGGAGATATTATTAAATGGAAGTGTCCAATTTAAAACATTGGGATATTAAAAAAAACATAATATCTTAGGTTATAGATATAATTTTTATAGATAAATGGGTTGTTTTACCATAATAATTTATCATCTATTTTTAGAGATTATTATTGTTACTTAAAATTCATAGGAAACTGCAATGTAGTTATTATTTAGTTAATAATTAACTAAAATAAATGATACTATAAAGGTTTAAAGTAAAGTGAATTGATTAAATTGTTGTAATTAATTATTCAACAAGAATAACATATCATTTAAAAAATATTAAAACTTAATTTATTTGAATTCAAATATAGTATTTATATTATAAAATTAAAATTAAATAATAGACGTCAAAACTGACATAATTATTATTTTAAAATAAATAATATTTTATTTAATTAATTAAAATTAATAAAAATACTATATACTTCCAAGTTATTTTAAGGGTTAAAAAATATTAAATATAGGCTATTAATGGAAAAATTGATATTTTATAATTAACATATTTACCCATATATTGTGAAAACATTATTAACATGGTTTGAGTTTAAGTAGTGTTTTACATGTCACATGCGCTTATATTAATAATTAATTTCCAAAATAAATGAGATATTAAATGGAAAGGTGTCACAGTTCACAAGTGGTTCACCATGATGATTCCCTCCATTATTGGTATTTAGAGCTTGGAGATCTTTCTTGGAGCCATTAGTGTGATGTAACATCAACATTTTTATATTTTAGTTCCTTTAGTTCTCTTTAGTTCACATTGTATAACATTTCACTACTACTCTGATGTATATATTTATTTGGATTCATTGAGCTTTGTAATTATTACTCAGACATATTATGGTTGGTCTAGTTATTCATATAGTTTTTCATTTGGTTAAGTTGGGTCTTCCAAGAAAAATGTCCCCCAATGTTTTGATAATCCCTTAGAATTTGTTTTTTGCCTTTAGTTTCTTGGGGATGTCACCTAAGGTCAGTGGCTCTCTGACTCTTCATAATCCAAAGATTATGTATGGGATGTCACATAATGAATCTATATTCACTATCATATTTTCTTCTTTTCATTATTCTATGATTGCATCACTTATGGATGCATTTGGATGTTTGTTATTAAATAGTTTCATTACTTAAAAATCATAATGGTATGGAGGTAATTTATTTATAGAAGTAAAAATGGTTAATATTATGGAATATAATTTACAAATAATCAATATTTATTGAGTATAATCATTTAAAAATAGTTCATTTAGGAGAATTTATAAACCATGATGAACTTATTGCATTTATTTTCATATTATGGATATATACTCATTCAGGAATCTGAAAAAATATAGTATATATATATATTTTTTTACCATTATAAGTTGATTTGGACTAGCCATTAAAGTTATAATATAAAACAGAATACTTTGAGGTGGTGAATGTACCACAATATGGACAATGTTTTAATTTTTAAAAAATTAAAAGGAGATATTTAATAATATATAATCAATAAATGAAATAAAAATTCATTATATTGGAGATAATGATTTTAACATTCCTTAATAGAATAAATAGATATGAGAAAGTGGAATATGAATGAATTGAATGTGAGTTTTATTATGAATATTACATATTTCGATATCCTCTATTAGAATACCCCTTAGGCTTCCTTGGATAGGTATTTTGAAAAAATCATGGATTATAAGGATATGTCCAGAGATATGGGGTGATATGTTTTTATAAACATTGTAAAGTGAGTATGTTATGATGTGTGAGGTGAATGGGAAGTGAAGGGATGTATTTGTATGGGTTGGAGAATGGGATTTTTTGTGTATTATTTTCGACATTTTTTTATTTTATCTCTAGACTACCAGTAATATTGTTTATTATGAATATATTGAGTGATTAATTAATGTGTTTTTGAATTAATGGTATCATACATCATCTCTGACTAATTAATTTATTTATTTAACCTGTAATGTTAAATATGGTATTTTGATATATTTCACTATTAATTAAAAATTCATTTTTTCATAAAGAGTCCAAAAAATCACCTTAAAAAATTTCAAACATTTATATTATAAAAATGAGATCCATTTTATGAAAATAATTTTCCAAATTTGTGAAAAATAAATTAAAAATAAATTTCTGTTTAATTCTAAAAATACAAATATTAATATTATGATCAATTTTATGACCCTTTGTAAAATTACATATGGACTCATAAATTTTTATTATTTTTATAATAAAAACTAATATTGTCTTATAAAATAAATTATTAAAATGATATTTTATTTCAATTATTTATATTTATCATAAAAATATATATTTTGAAAAAATATGAAAACATATTTTATAATCTATACAACATTTATTTATTTGTATCATGATATAAATTTTCTATATTTTCACTTCTTCATGGAAATAAATAAATTTTTTCAATTACACAGTTGAGGTTACTAATCTGACAGCTAGATTACTTTTCCTAAAAGTTAAACTAAAATTCCAATGGTTATATTTACTCTTTCATTGGATATATTTAAAATACTTAAATGGGATCTCTACATTCTATAAATACATCTTATTTCATTCGTTATTAATTAACATATATTTTCTTTTAAGGTTTTATATATCTTAATTTATGAAATGTATAATTCATTACTATTATCAGGTTTCATTTCTATAGTTCTTTTTGAGAATGCAATCACTATAGAGGATCAAGCATATCAATATTTAAATATTATAAGAATCTAGTTTTCTATTTTTCTTCCACTGTAATAAATTCAATTATAATGTCTATATTTATTATTTAAATGTAATAATGAACTAAATATTATGTTCTCCATGGTCAAATATCATTGCTCGATACTCCTCATAAGAGAGACCACACTCCATTTTTAACACCTATGAATTTGGTACAGGTGATGGATCTAATATTTAATTCATCAAGAGGGATATGTGGAATATATGACAAACCTGGTACATGTTTTCTAGGAGTTCTATTTGATAGGACACAACTCTGTTGTGATCAGGAATCTCAAAAGGGCTAATATTGATGGAACTTACGATTACCTTATTCCAAAATCTCTTGAAACTCTTTTATAATGATATATATGTGAATAAATTCTCTACTACCTAAAAATAAATGTATCTCCTAAAGTTATCTACCAATCCCTATTGCCGAATTTGCGATTTTATGATGTTCTAAATAATGGAATTGAACTTTTATACAATATTTTGGCAATTTTAGGTATCAGAATATTATGTTCACTGTCTTCATCCCATCATATTGGTTTCATACATATTATCCCATATATATCATCTTATAAATCCATTTCAATACTTTATTGAATTATATTATTTTAAAAGAGCTCAACCATGACAATTTTTTGTTGTCAAGATTCATTTAAGCCCATCATGATTCAATGAGCTTATCCTAAAATGTCTAGATATCCCAATCATATTTGGTATTATTTTAATGGTGTTTAGATATATTAAAATTTTACTCAATTTTTATATAATAGTTGAGATTTTTTAGAACATAGAGGAATTCCTTATATCTCTATCAGATACTATTGGTAGTATTGTTCTATACATCATCAAAACTTCCTATTGTACATCCATGTGAATTGATAGAGTGAAAATTCCAATAAAATTTTAATGTTATAAGAAGTATTTATAGGAAAACATAATGTAACCCATAATAAATTATTTCCTCTCGATATGTTAAGAAGACCTATGAAAAAGAATATGGTGGTGTTTTCCCATTTCTATGCATGTATGGGTAAATTTTGTATCATCAACAAGGAGTTTTTTTAGTCAGCCAACTGTTAAAATATATGATACGTTGAAGTAAATTATATGATCTCATTATTCATACAATCCCTCCAATTGTACTATCAGATATCTTGATACATATTCATACTCCCTGTGTGGATGTAGAATGTTGAGATATGTGAATCATTCAATATAGAATTAGTTATCTCTGGATTTATGGTACACAAATTCATTATCGATATAATATTACTTATTCTTTATCAATTTTGAGTTCTGAGGATTTTTCTTTTTTATAGCTTCCAACTTATTTTTAATTTCCAAAACATACAAGTTAGCATAAATTTTAATCTCAAGAATGGATGGTTGAGAAATAATTTAAGCTAGGTATAATTTTTTTTAATTCTATTATGGCATCCATATCCATAATTTACTATAATTAAAATATTTTAGACTTTTGAATCCTCATTATTGATAATGTTGTAGGATAATTTATACATAGATAATATTTCACTTTATTATCCTTCATAGGATGGTAATGGATTGAGCATTCATAATCATTGATCATCTTAAACCTTATTTATTGGTGCATATTAATCTCCTTTTTTGTTAAAATATATCTGAGGCTATTATGTTCAGTATATACTTCACACTTCTCCTCATAGAGGTAAAGTCCCTATATATTCAATGTGAATATCACTTCATCAAAATCTATATCATGTGTTTTATAGATATTCTAATTATATTTAGTCATAGGATATACTATTATCTGTTATATCAGTTTATTTCCCCATGCATTCATGAATTAAAGATGGATTACTGGAAAATTTCCACACTAATGGGTATTGTGAGAATTTCTATAGTAATAAACAACTTTTTTATTCTTTAAAGCTCTCTAGTCATGGATTGGTCTAAATAAACATCGCGCCCTTCTGAGTTATCTAGGTTATCATTTTTGAAAATTGTGAAATATTTATCTCAAATAGTCAATGGTTTAGAGTTAATCAAAGGAAACTAGAGATATACATTAGAGAAGTTATCTGATCCACTCCATGATTTCCTTTATTTTTGAAGTGTCTTTAGATATACTTTTGCTGGTGATAGCATTCCCTATAAATTATACTTCATCCATCCAAAACTCAAATTTTCTATAAATTTCATATATATTATCTTTTTATAATCATGTTAACACAATAAACAAATACACATCATGTTGTTCCCTACTTTTGGAGTATATCCGAATATAATCTATAAAGACTTCCAAAAAAAATTCAATATATTCTCCAATGAATCCATTCATCATGTAAAATGAAATTTCTGGACCATTTGTGAGTTTGAAGAGAATCACTCTGAACTCATAGTTTCTGTACCTTGTAATAAAGATGTATTTGGGAATGTCTACCAAATTTACCATTAATTAGTGATATCCCGACTGAATTTCCACCTTAGAGAACTATAGAGCCCCACAAATATGATTGAAAAAATCATCTCTCTATGGATGTGGGTACTTATTCTTAATCATGATTTTATTACGTTTATGAAAATCAATGTAGAGGTGCATTGACCCATCCTTATTCTTTAGGAAGTGGACTACTGTGACCCATGATTAATTTTCCTTGCATAAAAAATAATTTACTTGATTCTCTTGTAAATTCTTGATAAGTGTCTCTAACTATGTGTTGTAAATTCTCTCAGGAGTTTTGGATATGTGTGGAGATCCTGGTATAAGTTCAATTGGTAACTAGCCTATCTATTAAAAGGAAGCACAACAAACTCTTCCAAGAATACATATTCATATTCCATAATAATTGGAATTAATTCTAAAATGATCATCTATTTTTTCAAATTCATTTGAGCTAGATATTCATGTTCAAAAAGAAATAATATCAACGATTGAGAATAATATTCTAAAGGATATTCATTGTCCTCCTTATAATTGTACTGAATCAGAGGGTTACTTGAGAAGTGAAGATAGATATCCCTATCTTGATAGTTGATATAATATTTATTTAAGGATTTTAAATATATGAAAAATATAGAATCAAATACTACTAAAAAATCTATTACTTGATTTTTTTGAGGTTCAATCATCAATCATTGGATGTGGATAAATTATATACATGGTGTAAATAATTTCCCTATTTTCCTTCTCATTTATAACATTAATTCCAAGTTTGGAGGTGGGTTATTAATATTTTTACAAAAAAATACATGAAATTAAAGAATATATTGAACTATACTCAATTAATACATTTAAATATTGTGATTAGATAACAAGGACACCATTCACTATTTAATTCTGCCTATAGTCATTTACGATATCAAAAATAATGTTAAGGATGAGAATACTCAAACTAGTAAGTATATAAAAATGTAAACTATGAACATTGAAGGAAATACATATAAATTATATGTATATTCTAACTTATGAGTCGAAATTTTTCAATCAAGGTTATCATTATTATTTTTTCCTTTCTGTTTTTATAACATAACAATCTATTCAAGTCCTTCATAATGCTTAGTAAATGTTTTTGAATTTTCTTAGAATTTTCCACCTTAGTTTAAAGGCATCTGTGAACCAATGAATCATTATCACACACTAGTTACTGGTTGATTTAATTCCAAAAGATCCCTTTGGTGGTTATTACCCCTATGAAGTTAAATTCTAGATCTGAATTTTCTTATTGGATTTAGATAGATATTTAATGGCATGGAATCTACTCACTCTATACTCTAACAATCATTCAATATTTTTTTTATATATAGACTTATCCATAGGGTTTATAAAACTATATTCTTTTCCTATCTAAAAAATAAATAGAAATTTTATTTGAGACAATATTTATAAACCTCGGACTCTAACACATATTATTAAATAATTTTTTATAAAAAATAACCAATAAACACAACCCAAGGATCGAGGGGCCTAGCGACTTTAGGATATTGGGTTCATAGAAAACCTGAATATAAAATAAAACATCATTATTATGATCTATATAATGTTCTCCTTGATCGCTTGAGCTTTTTAAATTGTATAGTATAACGTAATGAACATATACACAAATTGAGTGAGCTATATAGCCTAGTAAGGGAAAAATAACATTAAAAAACAAAGAATACGAGTCAAATGGAATACAGTGCTTCCATAAAAAAACTCTGGAATAATCACATGGAATCATGTCATAAATAAGATGGCATCATAAGTTCATTGATTTATAGGAATGTGGAAATAACATAACACATGATTTAATAATAAATCATTATTGACTACTGAGATAGTATAACATGCTGGAAAAAGGCCCATAGAATATTAGGTGTACTACCTAATCCCATACATATAATATCATGATATTTGACAATAAAACAGTAAATTAGAGTGATATATTAGTTAAAAATTAATTAATATACATGAATATGTGTCTAATATTACAGAATAATTCATAAGGATTAAGCGAAAGGAGAAACACCAAGAAAAAGGAAATTATTTACATAATGTTATCTTGGAGCACAACAAAATGGAATGTCTTAAATATTATCCTTAACAAATGTATTAATTAATTTTTTTGATGTACATGAGTGATTAGATAAGAATAGGTTAGGAAAATAATTTTCAATTTATGTGAATAAATAAAAATACTATGAAAAGGGGTATTGTAATGGACATCATAAGAGTTATTTTAAAACATTTGTAATGGGTATTTAAAGATGGGAAGAGCATCATAATTTTAATAAAATTATAAATGAATTAAAATAGAGTTTTATATTAAATTATTTTTAAATAAAGAATGGATGTATAAATACATTTCATTTAGTGGGACGTCAAATGAGGTATTAATAAAATTAATTTCTTTTTAATTGCATTTTTTAGTAATGAAATTTAGAAGGGAACCTTTATAATATTTATATCCTTATGATGGAATGGTTAATTAACTAAGTTATTTTTTTGGTACATATATTAATAATATATTATAATTAAATAATAATTATATATAGATAAACTAAGGAAAACATATAGATATAATAAACCAATGAAAAAAGGATGGTTCAGAAAGATCCCATACCTCATGTCCGGATTCGTTATGGAAATACACATAACTTCCTGAATAATAATGTTATATTTATGAAAAAAATTGAGAATAATATTCAACTATATTTGGATTTTTATTATTCTATTATGTTAACTTAGAGTCATTTAATTGGGATTTAGAGACTGTATTTAGAATCCCAAGGCCACTCGTTTCATGGTTCCAAGGATGCATCACTTGTGGTTGATTAGGGGAGGTTCTTTAGGAAATAGTTACATAAAAACAAAATTATAATGGTATATAGTTAATTTATTTATATATGTTATAATGTTATCAGTAATTAATATTATTCCTAAATAATCAAGATTCCATCCTTGGAGTTGGGGAAACGACCATAATTTGGTAAATGTATTCATTTTTTAATAAAAAAAGCGGAATTTATATAAGGTATATTAAAAAAAATCTTAAAATTTAAAATATTGAAAACACTTATATAAATATAATATAAGAAATACAAACAAAAAATTAGATTAATAAAAAAGAGAAAAGGATAGTTTGGTTATGAATATTACCTATCTGGTTGTCATCTCTTAAACATCACCAAAGGGAACCCTTGATTGGTATTTTGATCAGACTATGGATTTTAATCTTGTGGGGTAGATATGGGGAGAGAATTTGTAAAATATTTGGTGAGTTAAGGATGAAATAATGTGTGAGGATAATGAGAGGTGAGGGGAAATATTTATAAAGGGAGGATAAGGGTGTTTTGTTATTGTTTTCTTTAGATTATTATTTTTAGATCTATACCACTAATAATGTTGAATTTTATCACGATATACAATAGTTAATGCATGTTAGTTAAAAATAATGGTTTAATATATCATCAAGGACTCAATTACTCATATATTTATCCTATAATGTTAAATACCATATTCTATCATATACCTCTATTCACTAACAAAAAAGACTAGTTTAAAAAATAAACAAAATTAACCAAAAAAATTGGTTAACATGTATATTAAAAATGAAATATATTTTTTGTAAATGATTTTCTAAATAAGTGAAAATTATTTTTTATATAAAATCATTTTTTAATTGAAAATTATAAATTTTAATATTATGTTATTTTTTTCGAACATTTTTAAAATTAAACATGGTCTCATAAAAATATAGTATCATTATAATAAAACAAATTCATATTTTATAAAATAATTTTATGATAATAAATTTTATTTCTAATACATATTTTTATAATAAAATTATAATTAAAAAAATATGTTCCTTAGAA
This sequence comes from Viscum album, assembly GCA_963277665.1. NCBI lineage: Eukaryota > Viridiplantae > Streptophyta > Magnoliopsida > Santalales > Viscaceae > Viscum > Viscum album. The sequence goes on from OY728121.1 coordinate 1,302,872,433, forward strand.
ATGTAATCATTTATTTTATCTATTTTAAAAAATAAATTACACTGTGTTATGATATAAATTTACTTCAATTTAATTTTATAAGGTAATAAAATATTGTTTTTTTAATTGAGAAGGTGATAAGACTATTTCGACAGTCACTATTCTAATAGTCATATTACTATTCCTAATTGTAAGATTATTATTCCTACGATCAAAATACTATTCCAAAAATTTTATTTATAACTTTCATAAGGGATCCATATCTTATATAAAATTATATTTGAGAATCTATATATTCAATTATATTTTATATCATGGTTATGATTGTTTTTAACATTAAAATTACATTACTAATTTTTTGTTTCATTTCTACTATGTTGTTCTTGGGCGAGATCATTATTGGGGATCGGTAATATCTAAAGTTTCATTTTATAATTATCTTATTTTATATTTTTCTCTACTGTAATAATTTTAGTTATTTTTGTTAAATTTATTACATAAATGTAATATTCAAATAAATGATAAATTTTACTGATTCTCTCATGAGGTGCTCATTCTATTTAAAACACTATATTACAAAATATGAACATATATAGAAGGGAAATTACATTGATAAAATTCTATAAAATTATCTTTTCCCAAATATCCCAAAACCATTCCACACATTGATTATAACTATAAAATTATTCCCAAGGATAAATAAAATTCGATACCACTATGAGATGACCCAACTAATTGGGTTCCAACCTAGTGAAACATAAAAGTTATATTATCAATTTAAAAACTAAAGAGTAACACTTACATTATTTATATAAATAATGAAATTAATTCTATACACAGAAATATGTGTTATTAAAAAAAATTTCATCAAACATAAGAAAATAGATCTGATGTGTAGATCTAAAAATTATCTAAATCCGACAGATATAAGACCCTAAATCACCCTTAGTAATAGTACTCTCAGGATTATCGTGAGAAAAAAATTCTCTCCCAACAATAAAAACCACAATACTACAGCAATAATTTCCATAAACCATTAGGAATTAGCTTTTAATAACATATTCTAACTCTATATCCACCTAGACTATCTCCAACCTATAAATTTACTGAAAAAAACATAATTCACATGGGAATGATTCCCATGATTTTGTGATTTTAAACATACCTAATAGGTCTACCTAAAAAATAAATCAAAAACTAAGTTTCCTCAAGCCAAAATGTTTAGAAGGTAACTGGGAGGAATATAGGATACAGTAATCCATAAATGATATATAAAAATAAATTATTGGAACAAATAGTAGTACAAAACATCTTGGATTTCACCCATGAATTTATGAAAACCATGAAAAAATTGGGATGTTTTTGGTATAATGTTTTTTATAAAGGATAAAGTTGATACCCATCCCATACATCTGAAAAAGAAGGTATCTGATGGGGTTTTTTAGATATCACATGTCAAAATTTTTCCAAACTGATCAACCTATTTAACTTATTCCCCATAATTACAAAACATAAATTTGTACTCATACTACATTTATGAATACACGTCAGTCACGGTGGTACCAAACATAGTAATCATAACCCCTATAAGAGGAACCCTTAGGGGAACCCAAAACATTCACAATATCTAATTATGGATATGGGGGTACTGAACATAGTAACCACAACCCCAATGAATGATTTAATATAGAAATAGAAGATGGTACTGAATGTTGTCCTACTATGCATACCTTAGTTATAATAGAACCATCCCATATCCTTGGTAAATTATATTAGACATGTTGAATCCTTATATCCACATTTTAGGCATAAATAAGAATATAATTCTTATTAGATATTATTGAGTAGATGTGGGTAACAGATAAAAATCAGTTGTAGAACACAATAGATGAGTTATACATTATATATGATAAATAGGCTTCGTAACCCTTAATACTGTAACAGTTATGCTTGAACCCCATTATTACTCCTATAGATATAACTCCAAATTATATGTATCATTTTTATTTAATGACCTTGTATATAAAAATAGACTACACCATTATAATATATATTTTTTAAAATAACTAATATGGAATATTTATTTTCATGTAATTTCAATTTAGTGATGAAATGAAGATGACTTCTGGAAAGATATATTTAGTCCACATAGTGGACCTTGGTGTTCAATATAAAGTGTAAAGATGTAGGTAGTTTGTGAATTCACCTCAACCACTCTATAATAAGGTAAAATCAAGAAGATATCACCCACCTACCCTTCCCAATCATTGACCAAGGTCTGTCACCTTGACCTATGGGTCAGTCCATAGTGTTGTACCGTTGAACCATCTTGCAAGGTCTAGACTTCGAGGCCATCTTGAGTAGATTACTCTTGAACATTCAATACCAAACTAGTGAAAATAGTTGAAATACTTGATTCTTTATATGATTCATCCTCTATACACTCATGATAACCCATGTGGTCTTCCCTTTAATGAGATATTCCAGCAATGATTGCAATCGACCTGGGTTGTGTGCACTGTGACCAACATAGATAGATAAACCTACATTCATTCCCTACTTCCCATGATAGTGTATGAACCTACATTTTCAAAGAATTGGTTGATATGGTAGCTGTTAAATCATATGTGCACATTCATCCTTAATAGTGACTAACTACCTGTCCTCTTCATATTGTATATTCTCATTATCACTGCACAATATCTATCATTCCAAGTCGTATATTGATGCTACTACCCTCACTCTAACACCATGAAACGTTTCTATAGACTAATGTTAGGTATAATATACAATGTACGCATGTGAGAGGATAGGAAGGGGAGATAATGAATAATTGAGATAATAAATAATTATAGATAGGGGCGAGAAATTAATAGTATAATTATCCAACTGCTTCTCCATCAATCACGACCAAAATAAATAGGACATATATAGTTATAATATAATTTTGGAATGTGAATAAAAATGACAGTTCACTATATAAATAATAAAGAATGTAGATTAATATCATATAAGAAATGAAAATTTTAGGTGAAATTTATAATACTTTCCTTATAAATTAGGTAATGAAAATATAAGTAGGATAAACATAAAATAATCGATAATAATTCTAGAAGATGAAAAATAAAGAATATAGCATAGTAAAATCTACATATCCTTACCTAGAAAAAGGATCACTCATTTTTGTAGGTTGTGATAATGTATCTTATCATTTCTGATCCTGCAAAAACATTTTTGGATTCCTCCCCAATGGTGACACAACATTTTCACTAAAACTTATAAGGGTTTATATGGTTATACATGGGAATTAGGGTAAATATTATTATATAGATCAAATTTATAGGTTTACAAAATTAATCTCTTATAGTTAATAATTAAATTATTTAAAATACATTTCCTTTTAAATTAAAACCTTGTCTAACAAATTTGGCTAATTTATAAGGTTCCTAATGGAATAAATGTTACAGAACCCAAAGAGTAAAACTCTTGTTCTTGACTGAAAAAATAATCTATGATTTGTAATACGAGAACATTATTAGAGGAAAAATAAAAATTCATGAGAATTCATTACTATTTTATAAAAATATTATAATAATACTTAATATTTATTAGGCCTTTCCAAACTGACAATCAAAATACTTATTATCATAGGGATAAAAAACCATTATAAATGAGGCCATTAGATAGTTCTTTAATGTCATCTTCTAGGGTAAATCTTTCATTTTACCCCTTTGGAGGTCCTAGGAATCATCATGTAAAAATAAATTCAATCATTTTTATAGGAAAATATGGATCACTAAATTTTCAACTATATTTTATCCAACCGTGAAATCATATTGATAGTGATAAATTATACATTATCCAAAAATTTTATTCATCTAATAACCTTCTACTAATAATTCATAGAATTATTTGTATGAATATTCCTTTACTTATATATTTTATTGACACCATAGAATACTCTAAATACTATTCCATTTAATTCTCTCAATTGAGTCTTCATATTTTAAAGGATATTCACTTTTTGGGGTAATCAAAATTTATGAATATTTCACCTATGATCCAATAACTAATTCATTTTTAAAAAATTATATTTTTATAATATCTATTTCTATTTTCATATTTTCTTTCGTTATATTTTATTGTTAATTAATGATAAAAATGTATAATGCATTTAGCAACACTACACATAACTACACTTGAGATAAGAGGGTATGAGTTGAATCCTAAGTCAGTGTACCTAAAGAATGTTATCTATATCAACATACTATATTTTATTAATCCATATAAAAATATAATCATTTATATCATCTGTATTTCTTACTAATATAAAATACATATATACCTATTTATTATTTATTATTTTTGTGTTGAATTAAGACAGTTCAATGGAATCCTTATATGTTTTAGATTGGTTATTTTTAAAAGTGATTAAAACTATACTCTCTGTAAACAAGGTAATAAGACATTGTTATATTGAGAGTTATATAAAAAACATGAACTCAGTAATTTATGAATTTATATTCTATTAATTTTTATTATTATTTAATCAAGCGAGTGTTTAAAAAAATAAATTATTATGTTATGATGTAGAAATTGAATGAAATATCATTAATTTAGAAATAATTAAAAACAAAATAGATTTCTAACACATTATTCAATAAAAATATAGAAAATATTAAAGGGACTAAACTATATTTTGTTTCAACTTAGAGAGTGATTTTCCTAGTGGATAATGCTAAGTAAATTTAAAGGGGGTGAATTTGTGTATTAATATTACAAAATTTTACTTTCATGTTTAATTATCCCATTAAAGTATTTAAGTCTCAATCACATTTAAGAGGTTTCAACATTGTAATGATACCTCATGAATCACCTCGTCATTAAATACTATAGTAAACAAAAATGATAACACACATGGATTTACAAGGTTTGTTCCAAATATGGGTACTCAATCCTTCCTCTATTTGGGGTGTGTTCTATGACATAAGATAATCATCATAACGGAAGATAGATTACAAATATATGATGAAAGAGATTATACTAAAATCCTAAAAGCAATTCTAGGGTATTTTATACACTATAATTCAAGATAAGGGTATACATTTTTTTGAGTCTTATGACACTAAGTTTATCCCTATAGTCCATCCATCCCCTGAATTGAATGGTGTAATTGTTTATACTAGAGCCACATGTTTTCAATGATTCTCCACAAACTCCTTGAATTATATATACATTCATTTATGGATTTCATAACATTAATATAATATGATCTTATTACTCTATAAACATGTAATCAAGCACTATGATATAATTATAAATGATTCATGAAGGTTAATTTTTTCCCCAACTAAATCTCAGTATGATCATTAAGAGAAATGGTTCTCTAATATTTAACATTTTTTACACTATCTCCATTAATAATACTAGTGTTATATTTTCTCAATTATCTTCTATGATTTTATGATATTATAGAGATTTTTATTGTTACATCCCATAATGAGTTCTATGATATAAGAATATCATAAGACTCCTCTTCCTAGTTTATTAATACAAATGTTCTTCTTCCAAGACATCCTCAACTTCTCTCTTTTTTAATATAACTAAAATCAATGGTTTTTATATTATTAGTTTTCTCCTTCATTGATACACATTATGTTGATAGTATCAATAGTATCCGGTTCATAATTTTTCTATGGTACACATTTTTTTATCCATTGAATTATAGGATCAGATTTTCAATATAAATTTACAGTTTATTATTTGTATTATCTTCTTTGTTAATATATTAATATGAATAATATTTCCATAATAAAATATTGGAAATATCTTTTGAATTGAAAAGGTGTGATATTATAAATTTTAAAGAGGTATAAAATCCTATAATTTGATTTTTATTCATATTCATTTAGTCCTATTGAAATATTCTTGGAAACTCATTATTTAATTCCACATATGATATTTAAAAATATCAAAATTATTCTACAAAAAATCCACACCTATTGTAATTATATTCGAAAACTGTAAGGAATCGTCTTGAAACCCTCAATGATGTGGTATCTATTTTTATATATGGAATATATGTGCTATTCTAAAACCACGTTGATAAATGTTTCAATCCAACGGTTGATTCATAATATAATATCATTCCCCACTATATGAATATGAATTTTATCGAAGAAATCCCAATCCAATTTTTTAATAATTTTGATGTTTTTATTAATGATGAATAACACTAGAATCTATTAATTTTATCCCAAAAAATTATCACTAGTTTTTAGCTATTGGTTCTTATGTATGGCATATAGATTCTTATATATCAAAGTGTTTGAGGTGACATGAGCATTATTTACATAAATATTTCATCATTTTGGATGAAAAAATTATATATATATATATATATATATATATATCTGTGTGTGTGTGTGTGTTTCTGTGTGTGTTTGAAATTATTAATAACTATAAATATTTAATGTTGTTGGAGGATAGATGTTGAATAGGAATTTTTATGAAAAATATTCAACATTTCTGAAAAACATTATTCTTATTTGGTTCCCTTATAGACTTATAAAACATAATATGATTTAAACAAAATCAATGGAAATTGATACATTATAAGGGATGTGTTTAGATGTTAATTAAGGGTAAATATAGGATATAACATAATATTTTCAAATGTGATAATAATATGAGAATAGGTTTATGAGAACATTGTCATGGTTTTTAATGATCCTACCCAAAGACATAAATATAAATTCACGATTCACGGAATAAAGGACTAATATATCAAATAAAACAAGTCATAAAAGAATGAAAAATCAAATAATGGAGATCCATGGGAGAAAAAAAATTATTTAGAATACATCATTAGAATGTGTCATAACAGTGAGGCATAAACATAAGCATAGATATAATATATCAACGCTACACACCAAGACATTCATTACATTGTTGTCTTATTGTGACAATGTATGTACCTTCATGGCTTAGGCTAACAACCTATGTGCCCCCTTGGACTTGAGATAACCATCCATATAAGCATTGAGGTCATGAGATATAAAATATTACACAATTCATTAGAGTTTTATAACTGACCAACCAATCATAATTTAATAAACCATTTCTACATGTTTTATAAGAAAAAAGACCATTCATAATTCCTTTATTTCTTTATTAACTCATTAAAAAAAATATGTGTAAGTAAAATTTCTTTCAAAAATCGCCCCAATCCATCCAATGAATTAATATGTATGGAATGACCTAATAATTTTCCAACAAAACCATAAATTTCACTTTTTTATGTTATCATAGAAAAAAATATTTTTATAAAATCATTAGTAATATTATTTCAAAAACATATTGAAAACGTTATTTTATTTCAGAAACTATTAGAAAATAAAAATTAACAAATTATTTGGAATATTATATTCATTAAAAACCCAATAAATATGAAAATGGGATCTCAATAATGAATAATTTTCATGATGGTGGCCAAATATGGTCAAGTGATAAACATTAAAAACAATTTATTTTCACACATTTGTATGGAAAATGAAATTACAAGAATTCAATAAAAAAATAAAATATTCATTTTTTAAATCATTTTAAAAATTAAAAGATAGTATAAAATAATCTTAAAATTCATTTATTTGAGGACAAAATTTATTTGAAAATGATATAAATATTATGGACTTGGAGGAAAATATTCTCAACCTAATGGAAAATAATATGGTTGATGAAGATTAAAAAAATTAATTAATTATTTTTCAAGACAAAGTGGGGAAATTTGAAAGGATATATGAAAAAATTTAAATCAATGGATGATAAGAATACATATATGGGGATTAATAGGTAAATAAAACAAAATTTATTCAATGTAAATTGAAACATAAACAATCCATATATAAAGTGAACCAAGCGAACACAAGTCCGAACATTGTCCCATCTATGTGTTTACAATCTCTAGATCAATATGAACCTCAATGGGCTATTCAGAACCACAATCAGTTCACATATTTGACTGCTACGGGGAAGGAAAATGTCGACTCGAAAGGATAGATAACTCACATGCCACGGTGGAAATTCAAACAGGTCACAACAAGGCCTTCTGAGGTCATTGAACTAAGAGACAAAGAATTATACTCCCTATAATCAAAATATTATGAGAATGACCCTCAAGGACACATGATTGAAAGGCCTAGATCGATAAAGGGAAATCAAGGGAACATTGTCTCTTGGAATTTCCCAGTTCACAAGGGAGAGAAACAGGAAATTCTCTACAAAGACTATTCAAACACCCCGAAGAAAATTGTTACTATATCTTCAATGAAGTTAAGACATAATAGGACAGTGGAAGGACCAAGGGTCCTATCAATTTCCAGAAGTGACAGGCATGTGTCTAGAGATTTGGGTGAGCAAGTTCCACATAAAGAAATAAAGGCCCCTAATGGTGAAATCATGGTACCAAATTTTGAACCAATACTGGATAGTACTAAAACAAGATTATTATACAAGGTGGAAGTTAAGAATGGGGAAATTATAGATACTTTCTTACTCTCTAATGAAGAAATGTTAGAAGAAACCTTTCAGATCAGTTCCTCAAAGAACGTTATCCACATAATTTATGAGAGGTCGCTATGTATTGATACTAATGATAAATAAAGTGAGTGGATCACTAAACATGACCACATCTTGGTGCGAGGTTTCAATTAAAGTTAGATCACTATTGAAGAATTTTTCTAGAATTGGGACATGATAGAGGATAATTTTGATGATCTTCTCAATAATGATCTGAAAACATATGTATCCACTCTCAATTGAAAGCTTTATAGGGTGGTTAACTCGAATATCATAAGTCATGGTTTTAACAAAATTGTGGGATCAATTTTTTGTTAACACATTTGTAATGGACATGTTTGGTTTTCCAACATTTTCCTCAAAAGTGATTTGGAAAAAGAATTTAAATTTCAAGCCAAGTCATATATAATGTGATATTTTAACGTAAAACCATACATGGTTTTATAATTAGTCAAACAGGCTATAATTGTAAAACTATGATTTTTTATATACAATTTTTTCTCAAATAAATTAATTTTCATTAATGTATTTCATTTAACTAAGTCAAAAATTCATTTCATAGGTAACCATCTTGGTATAACCAACACAGAACACTGAGTTTCTACAAAACATAATTTTTTTATTATAATTATTTAAACATGGCAGTAAGAAAATATATTTTAAATTTACTATTAGAAATGATAATAAATATATTAAAAATGCTTTTTAAGTGTTTTTATATAAATAGAACATATTAATACTGAAAAATATATATATTGGTAATTCCATTTGATTTTTAAAGATAATATTTTCTCAAAGAACTACTTCTTAGGTCATTATATGAACTATAATTAATTTAATATTAGTCACTTTTAGAAAAGTAATTTGATACTATAAATATCAAGTTTTAATACTGAATTTTGAAATTATCTTAGTGTGAATATTTGGAATTTTTCTATGAAACATCATTTTTGGATGAATAGTGAAGAATACTGAATTTTAACTCACAACATCATTTTTTTCAAATATATTAATAAAGATAATGTATATTTTAATATGGTTTTAAATTCAATTTATATTAGTTATAACTCTATTATCCCAATTTAGGTCATTTTACACTATTAATATTGAATTTAGATATAAAATATTAATGAACTTTTGACTATTCTCACTTTTAAAACCTACATTCTTTCCACATATGTGAGATTAGCACTAAACATAATTTTTCTGCTTTTATTAATTTAATTAATAAAAATTGAAATACAAATTTTTAACCAATTATATTTTTATAGTATAATAATACCAGCATATTTTTTAACCAAAAACATTAGTTAAAGTAATTGAGATTAATTACAATGGTTAAGGTAAAATAATGTTTTTCTAGGGAATAAACCAAAAATGTAAGTGACCTAATGACCTAAAAACATTTAAAAACCCAATTTAATAGAAATATTTAGGTCACACATCTTAAATATTTGGGTTTTGTTAGTTTTTATTACTTTTATATAGAAAATCATGGGAATAAGTAACTTGTTTTGAAAAATTCCACCTACGTGCCCTCTCTTTCCAATAAAAGGCCAACAACCCTTCCCCATCATCACACATCTCAAATGAAATAGGTTCAGAAATTATCTACTAAATACACTTCCCAAAATACCTCTTTTAATACTTTAAGCCTCTATTTGGTCATAAATCCATCCAAGGAAACCCTATGGTGAAAACCAAATGGAGTTACCCAAAGAAGAGGTAACATTATTACATAAGCTCATCCATTTTATTTTTTTCTCAACCACTAAAATTATTCATATTTAATTAAAATATTATAGACATAAAATCATTAATATACATTGATGTGGTTAATTTAATTTTTCTATATGCACTTGAAAAAAAATCATCTAATGGGTAACGAACTTATCGTTCTTGTGTACGGAGAAAGACCTGCTCACGAAATGATGTTGTTTGTTTTAACTTTATCAGCACTTATGGATGGTAATTATGATTTAAAATATTATTTATTATGATATACATGATATTTATATTTTATTTAAGATTCATTATTTATTTTAAAACTACTACCTTCATGCTTTCCATTTTGTGTAAATATGAAAACTTCATTTGTGGAAGTGTAGACCACCGCCTAATCAAAGCGATGTGATTCATATACAATTTATATGGAATGTATTAAGGATGGTTTAGTAAAATTATATTATATATATGAAATAATAATTTTTAATTTAATGATATTATATACATATATTTTAATTACTTACTTTCTTTCAATACTCTATGGAAATAGGAACAATGTTAATGCATATGTATTGCCTTCCATCTCCATGAACGGTATATTCCATTTCATATATAAATATATATTTTATATCTTGTTATAAATGTTTATATAATTAATATATATGATATATATGTCATGTTTTACATTCTACAAATAATTAAATCATTATTTATGTAACAGTATCAATAAAGAAAAATCAAAACACGAATGATAAACTAAAGTGTTATTACACAAAACAGTAATGTAATAAATAGTTATTAATAAATGGGAAATAAAAGGTCAAATGGAATACACTAAATTGTATCATATATATATATATATGAATATTTTTCCATGATAAATTTAAAATAAACTTATAATTATTATACCAGAGTCTTGTACATGTATGATGAAATCCAAGACACAATGTTAGGGAATTTCATCTAACTTTTCATTTGTGTGACATACATTCCTTATACACCACTCATTTATTTTCGGTGTTATATATACTGACCATGAAATTATTATATTACTATTATATATAAATTTATGTGTATTTACATATCCATTTTATGATTTTTCTCTCATGGGGTTTATGATTAAAAATTTACCGAATAGGTAAAGTAATTTTTTCTTGATTTTTCTCTTCTAATACACATGACATATTTTTCACCTATACATTTATATGAAGTTTATATTCCTCATTTGACATGTTATATCATGAATATTATTATTTTCATTCAATTTATCTCCTATATTGAATTTCATTTTCATACTTGGGGAGTATGATTCAGAGTTACCATGTGGTAGTAGTTTGTTGAAATAATCTCATTATCTATAGATAATGCTTATAATCATTTTTTATTTAAGAATTATTATGATAAATATCTCATAAAATATCATCTTTTTTATAAACTATGGATATTAATGTTATGTCCATGTAATGGTACCATTTTTCCACTATGTGGTACATAAGATAACAAAGACACTTTTTTAAGAATGTTGGAATTTAATGCTGTCTTTGGTAAAAAATATTTGTTTCTTCAAAACCATGTTTTATAAAAAGACTTAAAAATATTATAATATTATACACTAATCTATAAAATACATTTTCCCCATTTCTACCTTATAATAAAACGGGGATTCAAAGAAGGAATATTCTAGTCATTTTCTGATCGATGTACTTTTCTAAAAATTTTACGATTAAAAAGGAGTGTTCTAAATGTATGTATTTAACCATAACTATGACCATAATTCCATTTATTATTATTTTTAATGATTAAAATGTTATTTTTACAAATGTTTTTGTTTAAAATAATTTAAATTAATTGTTTAAAAGTTGTTTCCTAGAAATACTTCTTCAAAAATTTCGTTATTATTCTTTTATATGTTTTCTAGGAAAAAGGTATTCCAAATGATATCTGTAATTATTAATATGTTTTCAAATTAGTTCATATGAAAATGGTTTCCAAAATTTTTTATGTTGTATATATCCTTTTTCCAATGAATAATGTTCATTTTACTCAAAAAAAAAATTCTAACTATATTTCAAAACTATTTTCCATCTGAGATAAATTCTGTGGACGTTACTCATGATATTTTGTGGATTTATCCAAATATTACATTCATTTTCTATTTGAATAGTTTATTTTTTATGGAGTTATTTATAGGACATTGGTTTCACATTAATGGGTTCTATGCTTTTGAAAACCTCTTATTTTCATAGGCTATATTTTGATGAACTGATTAAGAGTCCTATATATTTTCCATAAGTTATGATGTCACAAAATGTTAATGATACACATTTAATTTTATGGGTTACGATTTGATGCTTATAAATATCATATATTTTTATGGGTCATGATATGATTAATGTTTTATTATCTTATAGAACATGTATGAATGATTTTATTATCAGATGAGGGGACCTTTATAACCGTTAAATGCATTGGGTATTGATAAGTCGTATATAAGCTAAAATGGTACACGGTTTGTATCCCATTACTGAAAGTAAGAGGGTAAATAGTTCGAGCCAAATAATAACATGTAATAATGTTCTTGGTAGTTATTATTAATATAATATTTTCTATGATTATGTTTATGCAACAAATTCCATGTCTAATTCTTCAGTTATGTATTCACAACTAAATCTATTTAATCACTTATGATTCGTGTATTATGAACTATCAACCATAATTACATGATTTATTTTTATGAACTGTAATACATAGGTTTTCTCTCCCATTGTGATGCTCATATTCACATACCCTTATGTTCATGTAATGTTTATGTATTTTTGTTTTTTTACAGTTGTTAAGAAGTTGATCTCGCCACATTCTTATGTTTTCTTTCCCAATGTTATGAACAGTTGTTTTTATATAGGATTTATAAGAGGGATGATATTTGTTAAAAAAATATATGATCTTTAATAGAGTTAGAATATTTTGTTCCAAGATTCCAAAGGTACTAAACTAAAATGGTATTTGGGAATCTGTTTTTGTATTGTTTTATGTATTCCATAAAAGTGATATAATTTCCATGTGCATTAAGGCTTGGTTATTATACTAATATCCTATATTATAGATTTATATTTCATATAAATACATATTATAATCATATTTAAATATATATTACAAGATTCCTGTCAATAATAGTTCTTTCAACCATTTATTAATAATTCGTTTTCAAAATAAATATATGGTTACAAACTATTCTATTTCAACCCATGTTTTGGTTCAAATTTTTAAGAAATTTTCATTTTTCAGATTTCAATAATTATATCTTGTTAAAAATATCATATATATATATATATATTATAATATTTTGAAACAGTCCATTAATGAATATGATGATGAATGGAATACATAGCTTCATGGAGGTGATAATTTGAACACACATATGGGTGAGGATTTTATTTTTCTATGTATGGAAAGAAAAGAGGTTGAATAATAATTTATATTTATTGAATCATAATATTTTATAAATATATTATATATTCTATCAATAAATATTTATAACATACTGTGTTAGGTGATGATAAAAAATGAAATATACTACTTATTGGAGGCTGTAGTCTGCACGTATGAATGGGTGAATTTTATATTTTACATAATATAGATATGAGGGAGATAATTGTTATTACATTAAAATAATAACATATTAGTGTAATAATTAAAATTATTCCATTATTTTGAGGCGGTTGTAGAAAATTTGGAGGAGGTATATGAATAAATAATCTTTAAATAACTATGTTAAGTAAATTAACTCTTTTTTAGATATCTTCCGTAAAAGTACACATTAATCCATCATGGGATAAACCTTTAGTGATAAAAGAAACACGAAAATTTGAGAATGAGATTTGTGATGAAATTTTGGTATAAAATGTTGGACATGAGAGGCTCAATGTGTGTGAAAAAATGTAGAGTAGAGGTCCCGTTTATATATGAGAGGAGTGACACCCTTGAAAATATTATCAAATTGTAAATATAAAAAATTATATATTAAAAGATAGTGGAAGAAAATTAAAAATTTCAAAAAAGGTGACAAACATAGAAACCCAATCAATCAATTATATGTGATATAATATTTTGTGAGATTTAAATTCTTATAGTTTAGTTTTAAACCCTTTGAAACCATTCTACCTTTAACTGTGACATCAATATTTTCATTGTAAATGTTTTTAAGGACTAAAAATTATATTAAACTTATAATAAAATTTTTACAAGTGGAATATAAATGTGGAATTAATTTTACTGAATAAAATTACTTATTGTGGAAGATATTAAATCAAATATCTATGCAAAAGGTGTAAAAACTATTTTTAGAAAAATAATATGTCTGTATAACAATTATTATATTATAATTTATTTCCTTTTCAAAATAATTAATTAAATTTTTATTTATTTTATTAAATATATTCAAAACATATTTATTTAAAAATATTTATCATTTAGGATTAATTAAATATATTTATATTAAAATACATTGTACTCATTAAAATTGTTTTAAGAATAATATATCTTTTAGCCATTAAATTATTCAATAATAATGTAATACCATTTTTTAATAATTTTAGGAATATTCATTAAATTTTATAGATTTATAAATAATACATTTTTATATGTTTAATACTCAAAAAAATATTTTTAAATAAAAATATATTCAATAAAACAATGTTTGTAAAAACAATTAACCTAGAAAAATGGGACTAGTATTCCTTGTGAATGCTCAACCATTCCATGTATTTCTTTAATTGAATATATATATTACTTAAATATTATAATTAATTTTATTAGAATTATTCCTAAAAATTTATATGCTTAAAAATATATATACAATTCAAAAAAACATTTCAAAATAGTATCATTAGAATCAGGGGTATTTTCTTATGTAAATTTGACAACTTTTATTTTATGAAGTTATTTATTTGTCAATTTACTCTAGGTATGTTGTAATTAATTCCATTTTTTATTATATAAAATTAATTATCGCTTAGGTTCAGTTTCTCATGTATCAAAATTTATCTAAGACATAAATTTGATTATTAGGGAAATATGTTCTAAAATCCAATGGTATTATCTTTAACCCACCGATGTTGAATCATGCCCAAAAATTATATTATATTCATTATTACATTTATAGGTTCCCATAAGGATTCTCGAAGCACTTATTTTCACAAAAATACATTGACTAGGTGTGTGCCATTATTTTACAACACTTTACCTCTTCGATCTAGAGTAACCATTGATTAATCATTCTAAAAAAGATCATTATCCATCTGTATATAATATGAGTACATTATATGTTAATGAACACGTTTTGAATCCTCAAAATAAATAGATTCAAGGCATCATAATATTAAGGGAGGTTCAGAAGATGTTCATTGTGATAAGATACCATCATGATATGATTATGATTCTAAAAGGGACTAATATATCTATGGATTAGATTCCCCTTATTCCCAAATCTCATTAGTTTCATCCAAAGAGATAGCTATAAGAATTTTGTTAGAAAAAATAAGTCCTAGTAGTGGTTTTGGGATGATTGTGTTTTTTTGAAATGGTCTGAGTTTGTTAATGATGGATAGTTGTTAAAAGTGGTGTAATGTGTGATTTTGAATATATGAACTAATCTCATGGATGCCAAATATATGAAATTTTCCCATGGAGTGTGAATGTATGAAATGATATCATAAAGCATGAATATATAAAATGATCATGTTTTTCATGAATTTCTTAATTGATCTCATTGAGTTTCAATGTCATAAATGATCTCACAGAGTAGTCACATAAATAAATAAATATTTTTACAATATTTAACATCGAGATCATGTGATGCACCTAAATAAATTTTGAGATTATAAAAGTATCTCATTGAGAGAGCCTCATAAAAACATGATAAAAACATTATATTATTATAGGATCTCATAGATAGATCACAAAAAACACATAGATATAAAGAATCTAAATTTTAGTAAGATATCATATGTTTCTTCAAAATCACATGCCACATGATTGTTTTTGGATCTCATGATGGGATCTCATGAAGCACTTTAATTAAAATATCTCTAACACTGTATTATTATCATATGATCTTGTGATTTGTATCATTTTATGATATAATGTGATCATATCATGTAAAAACTTTAGTAAAATGAAAATAATAATGTGAATCACACATGACATGTTGTTAATGATCATGAAAAGTTATCACATGAAGCATGTAATGTGAATTGTTGAGGTATTTGAGAATACAGTTACCAAAAATTTTCTGAGATAAGGTACTATATTTACACCTATAAATACCTTCTAACCCATCCTTAATGACTAGAGAGTTTTTCCAAAGTGGTTTTATTTAAGGAAATGCATCCCACAAAAGTGGAAGAAGGCATTTTGCAGGAATCACCAGACTGACCTAATGGGAAAACGTCCACACAAAGAGGTCTCTGGAAGTAATCATATAAAGTGATGAATTTGTAGAGGGTATGAGAAAATTTTATTACCCATTAGTGTCACATGAACTATGAAACCATAGTAAGGTATCATGCTAGTGTCTTGAGATCCACATGAATTGAAGAAGATCTTATAATCCACAAGAACTTAACAAGTTATCAGGATCTTTATGAATATAAAACTTTCTCATGAAGCAGTATCATGAAGAGGAATCATGAAAGAATCTCACAATAAATTCACACGATCCATGTAATTTTATGGGAGTATCATATAGGTTCCTCACAGTGGGGTCTCATCCTATAGTTTTATGGTGGGGTATTGCAATAGCATATTTTTCAAGGGTAACATTCTAGGATATCACACAATGGGTTATATACTAGGGTCTCATGGAGGGTAACACACTATGGTCATGTGGAAGGAGGTATGAAACAAAATAAACTTATGTTTAGTATCAATGTTTTATATGAATTTCTAAAAATAATAATAAGTTATATGATTTGCATCATTTGAAAATACTTCCATAAAGAGTTTATTCATTACTACATCCAATATAGTGAAATGATTAATTTCTATACATTTTAGTTATTTCTAAAGTGGTTAGTATTATACATGTTTTCTCATCTGAAGTTGATTCTTGAGGTGATTTCACATTAAGGATATAAAAGAGAATGTGATGTTCGGAGGCACCTATAATACATTTGGAAAACCTCTTAAAAAATAGAATATATAATTTAATGGAAAGTGTAGAATTTTTTTCCCCTCATAATGTATTGAAAATAATATGGAAGTTTTATGGAAGTGATCCAAGAGATATAGTGTACCAACCCCGACCTTTATAAGGTAATTGAGTCCAAGAACGAGTAACCTTTTAGAAACCAAAGAGCATTGAACATAGATATTTTGGTGAACCAATGAAATATTGTATTCATACTCTTTGGATGTAACCTAGTGAGGATAAACCAATTAAGAAACTACATGTACGTATTGTTAATTAATTTAATTAATTTCAAGAATCCTCTAGAGATAATGTTGGAATGTATAATTTCAAAAGAAACAATAAATGGAAAAAATCTATCCCTCATTATAATGAGGTTGAGATCTAGGGGGTGGAAGAATTTCAAAAAGAATATTCATACCATGAATCACCCCTAGGGTATCTAAACTCTATTCGGACCTAAAAATTGGTATCACATAAAAAATTTCTTATGATAGAATATTTTTATCTTAATGGTTTATTTTTCTACTGAAATTGAATTTTTAGTTTTCTCATATCTCATTATGCCATGACAAGGTGGATAACCTCAAAGAAAAATAAGAAGCTGAGTGGTATTCATCATTGTGTATGTATCTATATATAGAGAGTTATTAATTTGATGGAAAAAAATAATGTAATTTGGAAATATTTGAATGAATTAGATACTGAAAATAATTAATCATTCAATGATCCCACATTAATGAATTCAGAAACCATTATTCAAAGTGATCTTCGACCTACTGATTATGATGAGATTTTGAATATTCAAAAAGTGTAATTTTTCCACATAAAAATAAAAATGGAATAGAAATTGGATGAACATAATAAGTCTTAATATATCTAGATCCAATTTAATGAGAATTGGGTCTAATAGCTCAAAGTATTAAATAATAGACATGTTGTAGTTGATAGAAATATAAAAGAGAATAATTATTTTCAAGATGAAGAACTACAAAAACTAAAATTTGATAAAATTGAAAGAATAGAAATTCAAAATAAATTCACAATTTGGAAGATAAGAATGATGATATTTCTTTACACCTATCTTAATTTTTCTTGGAGATTGTTGAAATAGTGGGTTATCTAGACCCAACTATACAGTACATTTGATTACTATATCAAGGGTATAGTTAGTTATGCATGATTTCATCATACCATTATAGTGTAGACTTTTCTGCGTCCCTTATTATAATGCTAATGTCTAAAGATTAATTGTCATATTGAGAGGTTATAGCAGATCCCAGGCTATAATTAGAACCTCAAGAAACTATGACATTAATATTAAATATATGTTTTATAGTCATGATACATCTTACTGACTAGACATAGTAAATTGTTGACTATCAGGTGCGGGGGACCAATAAGCATTGAGACTTCTTCTCATGAAGTTCACACTTGGTGATCTTCAGTAGTGAGATCATGAGGACATACCTACCAATTAGAACACCACATGTTTTGGGTATCATTGGTCATTCTTATCTAAAAACATGTAAATTTTTCTCCTTTCTTAAGACTATTACCCATGTGTATCATTTGATTATGTACATTGATGTAAGGAAAAAAATGGTATTGAAATTGTGGTGAGGTAGCTTGTGTTGGGTGTGTTGTTGGTGGTATGACATTGGTTGAATGCTCAAGAAAGGATTTGTCACTTCTATGTTTATAATGTTTTATATCTCAGGCCTAGTTGATCAGGATGGTGTGGCCTTCATAAGTATTTGGCCAAATCAATACAAAGGTAAATCCATCCAGTTAGATCAACAAATAATAAAGCAAGAAAATGATAATGACGCAAGTGTGCGTCTTTCTTTATGAGACATTTAATGACAAATAGATTATAGTACACAGTCAGTGTTCATAGGTTTGTTTCCGTTACTGTGACTATCATTATCTTTTTAGGGGCCATGATGGGTTTTTAGAATCTACTCTTGGTCTGTGGATTTATTCATAGATATTGAGATAATTTCCTATAGGGTCACATATAGTCGCATATTTAAGAATCTTCCCTTTTTAGTTGAATAGTTATATGGACATAGTGGGCCCCACCATGGGGTCCGAGCATTGTCCAAGTTATCGATCACCAAAAGAATTATATAAAATCAATAATATTAAAATTATGAATATTTTGGATTGAATTTATTTAATTTATTTACTAGTTCAGTAAATACAAGATAATATTAATCGAAAAATATTATTTTAATATTCAAGGTTAGTTTAATATTAAGAGGGAAAATATGTCGAGTTAAATTGATCAGATTTTATCAAGTAATATATTTTATATATATTATAAGTATGTGATAAAATAATAAATTATATTTATTCTGTTTAGTTTTTTAAAATTAATTATTTGGTGGATATTGAAATAAACGGGGGTCGGGGAACCCAACTAGGTATTTCTTAACTCCAATATAAATATAGGAGGAGGCTATATCTTGTGGTGTGCCATTCACTATTCATTCATTCCATGGAGTGAAATCGAAATCCTATCTCTCATCCCGCTCTCTAATGTTAGAAGCTCTCGATCCACGAATCTTGGATCAAGATCTCTCTTCACCATCAAAGGCATATCGATGCGGTGATCATTGGGATGTCGAATGTGCCATCAGATCTCTGCCCTTGCACCTGGAATCTGACGATCGACACTCCCATGGGTTTTTTAAGCACATGTGGATGATTTAAGGGGTTCCTACATTGAATATTTCTAGCGATGAACACCATTGATTGGTTGCAGTCATGTGCACCTTAGTATTTGGAAGGTTATTTATTCTATTTATGTTTAGTTCTCTTAACAATTTACATGAGACCCTTGGACCTCTCAAGGGCTCGGATCGTCGGTGTGACCAAGTACCATCGATTCACCAATGAAAATTTTAAAATCCCCAGCCCACCGGCATCCTCTGCGGGCCATAGAACATAATATTGGTATCAAGTGGATTTTATATTCGTTTTGATGCTAGAAAATAAATATTTCATTACAATTAATTAGAGGGTTCAAAAGCGGTCCTAGCAGATCAAACTGCACGTCAATCTGATCTCGAACGACCATCTTATGGCCTTTTTTATTTTTGGGATTGAATCACTGTTGTGGTTTGATCATGGGTATTAAATTTATTCATTCCGAATGATAAATCATATTTAAATTATTCATTGGATATGATTAAAATTATATATATAATTTTAAATTTTATAATTTGATAATTTGCTTTATAATATTTATTAATAGAATAATATTTATTTTATTATTGTAATAATATTATAATAATAAATTTTTAATTTATTTTAATAATGTTTTTATTATTATATTAAAAGGCCATATTTTAGCCTTTGGAAAATCAAAAAAATTTGTGCGTGGAATTTTTTTGGGAGGAGGCTTAACTCCTCAATTTAAAAAAATAAACATGAGGAGTGGGTGGGCGCCGTTCTTTGCAGGACTCCAATAAAAAATAACAATATAAATTAAATAAAAATGGGGTAGCGCAGGAAATAAAAGAAAAAAATAAAAAAACGGGATGGTCGGCTATCTTATAAGGCATCAGAGGCTGGCGCACCAGGCTCTTCAAGCCACAGTAGAAGGCGCCCCTTCTCCTCCCTGCAGGCGGTCATTCAACTTCTGTCGCACCCATAGCAAGCCCTACTCACATAGGTCTCGGTTGACCTCTACCTCCACTCTGGGGATTCCCAGACGCTGCCTCTGACGGCCTCACCCAGCTCGCCCGCCACACCATCTGACCAGCCGGCCCGCTGACCTCCCCACTGGGGCAGTGCTCTGCCACTATCAGTTTCGGCCACGCCTCCATGTGCCCCTAGCTCGACCTGCCAGACTGAGACAACCCTATGGGACACGGTTAGTCTTGACCAGGAGGTACTCCCTAACCCGACTCACCCAAAACACTCATTCCAGGCCTAGGATGGGTGTGCCTAACTTAGAATGGGTTTAGGAAAACCTAACTGGCCTAGAAAACCAAGAACAGGTTTGGCCCGACTCGTTACGGGTGTGCGCAAGCCCTGCGCTACCCGCAATGGGTCATATGGGTGTTTAAGGACCCAATTTAATTTAAATTAATATAATTAATTTAATTAATTATATAATTGAATTAAATTATTTAATATATTAATTGTCGTTGAAAATAAATAAATTTTAAAACTCGAGTATATAAAGTAATTTAATTTTGAAATTAAATTAAATTAATTATTTATTTTAATTTTTCCATTAGAATTAAATTAATTAATGGACCGATAATTAATTAAATTATTTTAAATTATTAAATTAATTTAATTTAATTTAGATAACCCTCGTACTTGGTAACGTCCCAGTTCTGGAAGCCACCTAGAGGAGCCCCTAACCCGGTTGGTCACATGGCCTCTAGCGCATTTCCCCGAACACTAGAGGATGCCAAGTAGAAGCGAGGGCCTTTGGTGTGATAGTGGGGAAACTATGCCCTCATTGGAAGAGTAACACAATGGAAAATAAAAAAAATATACAATGGTAGAAGCAGTAAATATCCAACAATATTAAATAGCGGAAGACTGAGATAATAAACAACCGGAGCACATATATATAAAATGATGGATGGTACATATGTATAGAAAATAAATAAAACAATTCACAATGATGAATATAACTAGTACTAAACCAAATTACAGAAAAAACATGTTAACAAATCCTCCACCTCGCAAGCCTAAGCTTGGTCCCATACTCTCCATCTCCACAGAAATCATGTACCTGAAGTAGAAGGGAGCTTTCCCTAGTCTATACCTACAACAATATAATCTGTTTGGGCCGAAAAGCATGGCCCAAACAAGGTGTTAGACGAATCCCAGTAGACAACCACCATAAAATATGTTCCTAACAATTAGGGAATATATTAAAGCTAAAAGTTCATAAAACAGTAAACAAGGAAGAACTCAATAGTAATAATCCACAGTTTCAGATATCAAGCAACAACTAATCAAAGAAGATAATCACAACAGGTAAACCTTTGGGAAGTACTCACAACCTATCCCCTCTTGTCCTACCTAATAGATAGAAGAAACCCTCTAGGAAGCACACACAATTTCACACTTCTGGTTCTGCTAAATTATAGACTCTTTGAGGAAGCACTCACCGTTAATTCTCCCTATAGTCTCGTACCGGTACTAAAGGCACTCTGGGGAAGCACTCAACATATCATTCCCCATGTGGCCTGCATCGAGGAACTAAAAACACTTTGAGTAAGCAGTCAACATCAATTCCCCTTATGTTCTCACATCGTAAATTATAAAAGACAATCTGGAGAAGCCCGTATGCCAATTCTCCCTATGGTATACTACACTAGGTTCCCACAACCCTATCTAAAATCAACAAGTATATCACTAAGTCATGGCCAAAATAAACCTCAAGAACTTCTTGGATAGAATTATATAGCATATCAGTATATTATAACAATAGTCACACCATCCTATATTACTAGGCATGGGAAAGTAAACAGTAGCCTAAAAGGAAAACAAGACCTAAAGGTCAAAAGTGAAAAAACATGAATGGGATACACATCAAAAAAACAAAAAATCACCCTATTTACTTTCAATAACCTCTAATAAATCATACATGCAAAACAAGAAAACAATAAGGCTAAAACAATAAATGTGAAATACCCTGTTCATGGGTATTGGGAAAATTTGCACATAAAACTCAATGGAATTCTACCTAAATGTACAAACCACCTACCTCAACATGGCAAGATCAAGATACTTGATCCTTGAGGCTTGAATCACCATAGAACAGTGAATATCTATGAAAATGTATAAAACGTTCAACCCATGATAACTCATGAAAGAGGAGAAATCAAGGGATTGTGCTCTAGGAGAAGATAGAACTCACCAATTTGATTCGAACAAAATAGGCAGAGTTCGATTCAGAGGGTGGATGTTCGCTCGGTGGCTCGTCAAAGAACTCCAGCCGTACAGAGCTCTCGGTTGAACATAACCTAGCAGAAGCAAGTTCTGGCGATTAGACATGACCTCGGTGCGTTTAATGCAAAAAATAATGTACACACCGTGTAATTTTGAAGTACACTGCATGTACTTTCGCTTTCTGTAATCTTCTTTAGGAGGCTCCATGTCTCCCCACATGACTGTGTGTGCGGCCTTGACCCGGCCCGCACACGACCTCCTGTGGCAACGATGTACACGAAATGTACTCATATTGTATAGGGTGTGAACTTAAAAAAATTTCCTAAAACTCTACTTTTCTGAAAAACTCCAGAAAAAAAATCATACCTAAAAAGAAAATCCGGGTTCTTATAAACTTCTCCCCTTAAAGAAATTCATCCCAAAATTTCCCTAGCAAGGCGGCGTAGAAGAAGAAACCCTGAATATCTCCGGCCACTGAGATCATACATTGGCCTCCCTCTACCAAGTCTCATCCTATACTATCACGTGCTACCAAAATACCCGAACCTGAGAAACAGATAGGCCACAGAGAAACTTCGTAATTCAATGATCAATCCAGATAGGATTCTCCTCGAAGGATGCTTCCACTTCCAACTCAACCTCCTCGGGTTGAAAACCATGAGACTAGTCTGAAAAGTAATGTCGGAGCTGAGAAACGTGAAAAACATCATGCATAGCCTGGTACCTCTGATGTAACTGCAACTGATAGACAATCAGATCGACTCTCTTCGACACCTCAATCAGCCCAACTTAGCTTGGAGAAAGCTTACCCTGTCTCAGAATCCTCTTGTGTCCCAACCTCGATGAGAGACATAGAAAACCCTGATCCCCAACCTCAAACTATAGTGGTCGTCTCCACTGATCAGCATAAGAATTCTGACAAGACTATGTAGTATTCATCCTCTTTCGAATCAACTCTATCTACTCTATGGTATCCTGAACAAGACGAGGTCCCATCATAGCTGCCTCTCCTACCTCCAGCCCACATAAGGGTGATCAGCATGGCCTACCGTACAAAGCCTCTTAAGGTGCCATATTAATAGTTTCTTGAAAACTATTTTTTAGGAAAACTCCACAAGAGGTATGTGCTTCTGCCAAGATCCTCCAAAATCCAGAATGCATGCTCTGAGCATGTCCCCAAGAACCTGAATCGTATGCTCAGTCTGACTATCTATTTGGTGACGGTAAGCAGTACTCAAAAGTACATGTGTACCCAATTATTTCTGTATCCCCTGCCATACACGAGAAGTAAAACATGCATCCCTGTGGAAAAGATGGAGTGTGGAACTCCATGCAGACGTACAATTTCACAGATGTACAACCATCCCAGCTCATCAACGCTGAAGGTCTCATTGATCGACAAGAAGTGAGCGACCCTCATAATCCTGTCAATGACAAACCATTCTGCATCATTCCCTCGAGGTGACCTCGGTAACCCTATCACGAAATCCATCGTGACGTTATTCCATTTCAGCTTGGGAATGGGTAACTTCTGTAAAAGCCCAGCTGGTCACTGATGCTCTGCCTTCACCTGCTGACTGGTGGATCACCTCATGACGAAACCAGCAACTTCCATCTTCATTCCTGGCCACCAATACTAACAGTGTATATCATGATACATCTTGGTGACTCTAGGATAAACTTCCAAAAATGAGGAATGAAAGTCATGCATCAGCTCCTCGCGTATGTCTTCTGGCACCTATATGCTCCCCTAGAAACGAAAGATCTCATCCTTAGCCATGGTCCATCCAGGAATAGTGTCCTCTCCTGAAACACTTTCCCATAGGACTAGGCCTTCAAAATCTGGTAGTTTCCTCATTTGTAATTGATTAATATAGGTATATGTAATTTCTATAGATGAAAGTAAATTCTGCACATGTCTATTGTGCACCTACAAATGCATCTCAGAGAATTGGAACATAAGTTTCCACTCACTACTGGCCTCCTGAACGGCCTATATCTGAGTCCTCCTGCTCAACACGTCAAACACAATGTTTCCTTTCCCTGACATATAGTCAATCTCAAAAACAAAAGGTGGAAGTTTCTCAACCCTCCTTCGATGTCTCAAATTCAGATCATGCTGAGTGAAGATGTATTTGAGACTTTTGTGCTCGATGAAAACCACAAAATTCTCCCCAAGAACATAATGTCTCCAACAGCGTAAGGCATGAACAACTGCCGCCAGCTCGATATCATGCATTTGGTAGGTCCTCTCATGTGGCCTCAACTTCCAAGATCTGTACACAATGACTCCTTATCCCATCATAAGCATAGCTCTAAGCCCGATACCTAAAGAATCATAATACATAGTATAGCTCTTGCCCGACTATCGAAATAGTAGTATCGGTGTTATAGTCAACCTTTTTTTCATCTCCTGAAAGGCTAACTCACAAGAATCTGAACACAGGAAATTCACAACCTTCTTAGTCAGACCTGTCAATGGTTCCAATAAGTGCGAAAAGTCTAGAATGAAAAGTCTGTAGTATCCAGCCAGCCCTAGAAAAATCCACACCTCAAATACGTTCTTCATATGCTCCTAGGAAACTATAGATCTCACTTTCACTAGGCCTACTAATACTCCTGTCACCTAGATAACATGACCCAAGAAGTGAATCTGGTCTATCCAAAAGTGGCATTTTGAGAGCATAGCATATAACTGATTCTCTCTTAGTGTACATAGAATGATCTCAAGGTGTGTAGCATGGTCGTGTCGAGTGTGAGTGTACACCAAGATTTCATCCATGAAAACAACCATGAAGGAATCCAATTATAGATGGAACACTCGGTTCATCAGTGCCATGGAAACTGCAGGCGTGTTCATGCGACCGAACGACATAACCATGTACTATTATAGTCCATTCCTACATCAGAAATCTGTAAGAGGTATATGTGATGGTCTAACGAGCAACTGATGATAACCGGACCTCATGTCAATCTTCAAGAACACCCAATATTCTCGAGTCTGGCCAAAGTGATAATCAATCCAGGGAAAGGGATATCAGTTCTTGACTATTGACTGGTTCAACTTCTGATAATCCACACAAATCCAGAGGGTACCGTATGCCTTCTTGGAAAAAAGAACAGCCGAACCGCAAGGTGATGTACTGGGTCGGATGAAACCCTTTTCTTGCAACTCCCCCTACTACTTCTTCAGCTCATGAAACTTTGGTGTAGCCATCCTATAAGGAGGAATAGACACCGGTGCCATACCTGGCACAAGAACAATAAAAAATTTGACCTCTCACTCTAGAGAAAACCTAAAAAGTATGCTGAAAAGACATCCCTAAAGCGATCCACCACTGGAGGAAATTCTATCTGTGTAGTCCCCTGGTCATGCAGATATAGACTAGTAATCTGGGATATACCTCCTACTAACCCATGATGCTTTGGACCATCTCTGCTTTCTTGGACATCCCATTCTCCCTTATGAAGAAAACATCCACCCTCTGGTGATATGAAACTCACCTTTCAGTGGTAGCAGTCAATGAATGCCTAGAAGGGATCTAGCCTATCCACTATTTGAATGAAATAATATCCTGTCATCTCAAGGACATAAATATCCCATTAGAAGTGACACACACCATCCTCTAGAGGTCCCTCCTTGCAGTATTGTACATTATACGTTCTAGTCACAAACGAAGTGTTTAGTTTCAAAATATCAGCCGAAGAAAAGATATAGAGCCCAAGGATCTCCACGACAGCAACAGATATAAAGCTATGGGAAAACTTGTATAAAAAAGAGCTGAAGATAAAATTGAGGC
The DNA here is from genome assembly GCA_963277665.1 of Viscum album. Taxonomy (NCBI): domain Eukaryota; kingdom Viridiplantae; phylum Streptophyta; class Magnoliopsida; order Santalales; family Viscaceae; genus Viscum; species Viscum album. Next base: position 1,302,899,628 of record OY728121.1, read on the forward strand.
AACTAGGATTGTACCTCGAACTGTAGAAGGTTTGGGATCCTGCTCCTGCTAGACCTGCTCCACAACAAAGATCTGGTCTGCTCCATGTCCCAATGACCCAGCCTGACCACTCTGAGTTGATCCACTCTAGTGTTGCTGAAAGACTGGCGACTGAACACCATGGCCATGACCTCCGCCTCAGCCTGAATGGCTGGAAGAACTCAAGTTCCTAGAATGGTGAGAAACTGGCATTACTTCTCCCAAACGCGGAGTCATAGAATAACCCCTTTCACCAGCTGTTGGTGAGAATACCTAACAGAAACACCAAATGTGACACATATTTCCGCAATATCAATACTCCACTAGGTCTCTCTAGCACTGCAGCCTCATATATGCACTCTTCCCTCACTGGCAACATACCACCGAGCTACCAGAATATGTGCCTCACCTCCTTGGATCACTGCGCGAAGACTCCCTACGGTGCTTTCTGCTGTTATTAGGAGGGATGCTAACTCCAGATACTGATCCTTGCTGGCTCATAACTCCATAATCCCTCAAATTTCACTCAGAGATCAGCGCCTGGTTGATGATAGAAGTGATGGAAGTCAACTTGAAGATATTCACCTGAGATCAGATTTCCTTTCTGAGTCCATCCTCGAACATTCTTTCCAGGAATAACACATCTCTTCCTAGGAAGGGTTTGAGATGATGAATCTCAGTGAAGCGAGAGGAGTACTCTATAACAGAAAGTGTACCCAACTCCAGAAACATGAGAACTCCCAAGCTCGGTTGACCCTCAGGGTCTCCAGATAGAAGTAGTCGAAGAAGATGTGTTGGAACTCTACCCCAGATATAATTTGCTGATGTCCCACATGTGAGATCGCATCCCACAACCTCTTGGTGGAATCTCATAGCATGTAAGTGGAAAGATTCTCCCTCCTCTCTGAAGGTGTCTCCAGATGCTCAAATATCGTTAGCATGGCTTCAAGCCATGAATCTGAATCCTCGGTTCCTCCTTCGCTTAAGAAGGTGGGTGGATGCTGCTGCTGGAAAACCCATTTGAAATCTTCCATCGATGGGGCAGGAGGCGGAGCTCCCTGGAAGGTCTATATCATCCTCTTGAAGCCTTCCATGAACTGTGTGGAAGTACTGGTAACATGTATAACTATCAATGAAAAGACTGGCAAACAGAAGTATCTGCTAAAAGTCCATGTCATCCATATCCAGCTTCTGATCCCTGCCCTGTAACTAGCGGACTACCGGAGGACGTCTCGGTGGCATGACTCTGCAAGGTCAAATGCACACCTTGGATCAACATTATCAAGGACTAAAAACTAGACGTTTAAGTAGGTAACATGAAAAAGAAATAATTCATGTTTTACAAAACATGACTACACGATGTGTAAAACCCCTACATGACTTGTTCCCTTAAGTCATTCACATGGGTGTGTACTCCTTCCAAAACTGGTCGTGTAACACCCAAACCACACAACATGTAGTCCTAACACACGACGGGTACTTGAATCCTCTTCCACTTCTTGAGTCCTTCTACATGACTAAGCTACATGACTCTCCAAAGATAAGACTACACATCATGTTCTTGTTAGACCCAATGTGTACTAGACAAGCTTCACCTGGCCTGTGTTCTTACTGACACGGCCTGACACACGGCTCACACTACACGATGTGTTCAAGGAGGATATGGTGCGCATGTGAAAGGATAATACCAACCCATGTTGTTAGTGACATGGATGGGTAAATGGTTCAAACTACATGGTGTGTTCAAACCTGACAAGGCATGTATAGGAAGAGACTCCACCGACTAGTGTTGTCATCTACACGGCCAGGTTCCTTGGATTACACCACACGGTGTGTTCAACTCGTACACAGTGTGTTACATTAATAAAATCCACATCTCGTGTCTCTTCCCACACTGCCTGTGACACGGTTAGAGACTACACGGCGTGTACATAAAGTACACGATGTGTACTTATGGAAAACAGTTTCTTCACGAACAAAAGAACACATGGCATGTAGTCAAAACTACACGGTGTGTATTCTTGGTTTTTCCAGAGAGTAAGCCTCAGAAACTAATCTGGTACCTAGAGAAACACCGAAACTAACCTTGAAGGTGCCAAATTCCGATCCGTGGGGGCCCATACTCCCCGCAAATCAATACATGGAATCTTATACAAGATATAAACAAGGTAAACAAGGAAACGATCCACCAGTGTATGGTCCATGAGGGCCCATAATACATCAAGAACCAATGTTTAGTGAATCTTAAAACAAGACATTACACAATCAAAGATCTAATAAGAAGCATGTATTTTATCAAGGAATGTATGACAACAGTATGCATATTCTATATAACATCTGTCACAACAACAAGAAATCTCTAGTGCATCCTAAATGGAATTGCAAGAATGCATGACTTGGGATTTCTACCAAGTGCCTATATGATGCATGGGATGGAATACCCTCATCTCATTGGGTTGAGATAGAAATAAAACCTCAATAACATCAACGGTCCTATTACTAGCTAAAGGATTGAAATAGTATGTTAAGAGAAAAGAATCCCTCTGATACCACTTTGTATCATCCTGGTTCCGAACGCCACCCAGAGGCACCCCAGACCCGGTTGGTCACATGGCCTCAAGCGCATTTCCCTGATTGGTAGAGGCTGCCTACTAGCAGTGAGGGACATTGGTGTGATATTGGGGAAACTATGCCCTCATTGGAAGAGTAACATAGTAGAATAGAAACAAATAAACAATGGGGGAAACAGTAAAAATCCAACAACAGTAAACAGCGGAAGACTGAGAAAATAAAAAACTGGAGCTCGTATATATAAAATTATACATGGTACATATTTCTAGGAAAACAACCAAACAAGTCACAATTCTGAATACAACCAGTACTAAAACAATGTATAAAAGAAACAGGTAAACAACTCCTCAACATCACAAGCCTATGTTTGGTACCATGCTCTCCAGCTCCACAGTCATCAAGTACATGATGTATAAGGGTGATTTCCCTTGTATATACCTGCAACTATATAATCTATTTGGGCGCAAAAGCATCGCCCAAACAGGGTGTGAGATGAATCCCAGTAGGCAACCACCACAACTTCTGTACCTAACAGTCAATGAATATATGGCAGGTAAAAGTGAAGAAAACATTAAACAAGGAAGCACTCAATAGTAACAATCCATAGTTTTAGATATCAAGAAATATCTAATCAAAGAATATAATCACAACAGGTATCCCCCTTGGAAGTACTTGTAGACTATCCCCTATGGTCTAACATAACAGTTACAAGAAACCCTCTAAGAAGAACACACAGTCACACCCCTCTGGTTCAGCTAATGTATAGACTCTCGGAGGAAGCACTCACTGTCAATTCCTCCAATAGTCTCCTATCGGTACTAAAGGTGCTCTGTGGAAGAACTCAATGTCTCATTCCCCCGACGGCCCACATCAAGGAACTATAGACTCTCTAAGAAAGCACTGAATGTCAAATCCCTATGTGGTCTCGCATCGTAAATTATAAAAGACACTCTACAGAATACCTTACGTCAATTCTCCCTATGGTCTACTACACTAGGTTACCATGTCTCTGTTTAAAATAAACAAGTATAGCACCGTGTAACGACCAAAGTAAAACTCATGAACTACATGGCTAGCATTCTACAACATTTCATCATATCAGAACAAGAGTCACACCATCCAACAATACTAGGCATGGGAAGGTAAACAGCTTCCTAACAGGGAAACTAGACCCAATGGTCAAGACATGCAAAACATGTATGGGAAACACATCCAAAGCACAGAAAATCACCATATTTAAAATCAATAACCTCTACTCAAGAATACAAGCAAAGCTAGAATTGAATAGGTCTAAAACGGTAAACGTACAATACCCTATTCATGGGTATTGTGGAAATTTTCACATAAAACACATTAACTTTCTACATAAATTCCCAACCACCTACCTCAGATTTGGGAGGTCAATATACATGAACCATGAGGCTTGAATTGCCTTAGAACACTGTAGATCTTTGAAAACTTTTAAAACGTTAAACACAAAATAACTCATGAAAGAGGAGATGTCAAGGGATGGGGATCTAGGAGAAGAGAAAACACACTGATGAGATTCCAATGCAACTGACAATGTTCGATTCAGAGGATGGATGCTCGCTCGGGGGATCATCGAAGCTCCGTGGCCGTATGGAGCTCTCGGTCGAACGGAACCTAGATGAAGTGATTTCTGGCGATTAGATGCGACCTTAGTGCATTTAATGGAAAATAAAAAAAGTACATGACGTGTAATTTTGAAGTACATAGTCCGTACTTTCCCTTTCCGTACTCCGATTTAGGCGGCCTCCACATCACCCCACATGACTATGTGGGTGGCCCTGACACGACCAGCACATGGTCTCCGGTGACAATGAAGTACATGACATATACTGATAAATCACACGGCGTGTACTTCAAAAATTTCCAGAAACTCCTCTTTTATAAAAAAACTCCAATAAAATAAAAACATAATTGAAAAGAAAATCTAGGTTCTTACATACTTAATTAATTCATTTTAATTTTATTGTGCTTTATTATACCTTAATTCTGGTCTTGACGACCAACGTGTGTATGCCACATTTATATAATTATTTATTTAACTATGTGCGATGATTGTAATTAATTAAATAGATGATATACACATTGTATATAATTTTCAGTTAAAATGTATAAGGACCTACATGCCCAATTCACATGATGTACATTTATACACCTAGTCCCCCTCGCCTATGTGTGAGTATATGTGTACTTTGGACAAAGACGAAGAATGAAGAGGACCCCTCCAAGATGTGGCAGTGTTCACTATCCAAGGCGTTACAAGAAGACATGTGAATTCCCTTAAAATGAGGAGGTACTCCAATACATGACGTGGACCCCTCCAAGAAAATGTGATACTTTGAATGAGAATAAAATATAATAGATGAGGGAAAGATCCATCAAGAGTCATGTTTTGACTCAGGTATGATACCCTTAGATCGTTCAGATGCTCAAGACCAATCAGGTTGTAATTTTCCTTTTTGCATTTATTTTTTATTTTATGCATTTTAAAAATGTGGGAAAATACATAAAATAATATATAATAAAATGCATAATGAAGGAGAGTATGTTTTTCTATTAAATTTCAGATGTGAGCATGAAAAAATAGATGAACATGTTTAATAGAAATGGATCACATTCATCGAAAGAGAAAAACACAAAACCCTCAAATGAAATATTAAGTCATTACGGACTTCCATCATTCATGTTTTAAAGAAACTACGTGTTCGAGGAGTCGTACATGCCACAGATGAGGGTGCCTCTTAATAATAGGGAGTTCTTATTAGGATGGTAGGTTAACATAACTAAAATATCAGTAGATAAATAACTTTATCTAGCTTGTTGTAATTTTAGAGGTAAGTGTTGAGTAAATCAATAAATGATTTTTGAAGATGGGACTTCACTCAAAAGATCAAGGAACCGCGAGTTAATGCGGTTGGACAGCCGAAATCCTACCTTGGACCCTCTGAGTAGTGGTATTGCCATAACTTGTAGACTATGGAGGAGGTTCATGGATCCATACAACCATAATACACAAGAGTATTCTAATTCTAGTATATAGGGTTCCTAGAATTTGATAAATTAGTGGGAGTTATTTAAATGATTAAATAATCACTTATGTCTAAACCGGTAATCACATAAAAATACAATGATCTAAAGATTATTTGTACAGAATGACAGGTAATACCACAATAAAACTATGGTAATTATTGGACAAAGTTAATGTCCAAACAAGTATGATATTCTGATTTTAGTATAGGTGCTTGAGCACATTACTACTATAACGAAAACTCAAAGGTGCTTGTGTGCCAACCTGTTAAGCCACCTCAGCAAGAGAGGGTGTAAAAATTCTTATAGGATACTCATGAATCAAGAATATCATGGTCATTTTATAATGGAATCATCAACGTCTGATGTTAGTTGTGGTCACTACATCAATACACGGATGATTTTACATGTAGTCTCATATACAAGAAGTTTTCAAAGGAGAAAGCGAATCAATATTTGAATGTGATTGTTGCACGCCATTTTTGTGAAGTGAAATACAATTAAAAATATTTCAATATGTCCTAGTCTTGTTATATTTACACCCAACTACTCTTAGTTTCGTTTAAGGATACAAATTAATGGTATAGATTAAGCAATTCAATACCTTAAAGTTAAAATTCTCTAAGTAATATGAATATTAAAGTTATCACCATCTTTTTTTCTTATGAAAAATATATTGAAAGACAAGGATAAAAGGAATTTGGAAAGTTATACAAAAGGAACTTTTTCATGTCCTTAAAAAAATTGGTTGGTTATTTAATAGGAGGTTATTTTCATCACATATTGAAATGAATTTATAGAAATTTAAAAATGAAATGAATTAATATGCATGAAGCAAGTACCTGCTTCTAATTCTGTTAATATTGATCAAATGAACGTATTTTTTCTCACATACTTCTTGGGTATTAAATAAAATATGATTTTTAAATATATGTATTGAAATATAGTAACCAATTAAAGAAACATTACTTGGAGTAAGGTATCCTATCCAAGAAGCTGAGAAATAGTGATTCCAAAGTCAGCAGTGAGAAATACATAAGTTATAATTTCAAAGTGATTGATTCAGATTGAACAAGTTGTTGAGTATAACCAAAAAATTAATCTCATGTTCCCTTTTGGACAAGATGAAACATTATTCAATGTTTTGGAATGAATTTTGTTTGTGGTAATAGAATCAACAAATAGTTCACTACAACTTGAATCAAAGGAAATATGTGACGAATATAAAATGTAAGACATACCATGTTGTGGAAATATAGTTCTTTTCGAGGTAAAACTAAAATTGGACGTCATGAATATACCCAGTATGGTATTTAGGCTTGGTACAGCTAAAAAAATTTGGTATTGTTGACATTCTTATATTAGACAACGAAACCATTAGAAATAAAGGAATTCCACAAAACATCCTAGGTCAGTTCAAAAAGATAGTGTGAACTATTCCAAAGGAATGTTAGAGGTAAAGATACTCCATAAGATTTCATAATGTTATTAACAAATTTAATTGTGAATTAAATGCATGGTCAGATGATATGAGTTTCTTGGGATCGGCATGCTGAAGTATATATTGACCAAGCATTCATCGATCATGATAATGTAGCATGGAGTAATTCCTAAATGAACATCACCTTATCTATTTCATGACATTGTATGTTCATAAGGACAAAGGATGACAAGTCTTAAATGTTAACATAGATTAACAAAATTTAGTGTGGCATAATTCTTAAATTCACATTTTATACATCAAAGTTATGATGTAAGTTATATCAATGGTATAACCTGCAGTAACGTTCATCATATTTCCAGATGTGGTTTGCAAATAACCGTGAAATCCCATAACCTCTATGCCAACTAAAATAAAAAATGGATATCATACGAGTCATAGTATGATGAAAAACCATTATGTCATAGATTATGTGTTCGGATGAAAATAGTTAGTTAAGATATAAATAATCATGCATCAAGCTGAACACATGGTGTATCTAAGTTATTATCCTAACATTTCCTTAGGATATTACATAAATCCCTAAGATAGAGAATATGTATTCAAGTATTAGATTACATTTCAATATAGGGTGCACTTCTCTATTACAGATAGTGGGAGAAGAATGGACATGGACTTAGTCAATGCTCAAGATTCACAAATGGTTGACATAGGGACAAGTTCCAAAAATACTTATCAAATAGGAATTTTCCAGTGACACATACTACATAGGAAAAATTAAACCATGGTGATGGTTTTATACTCACCAAGTTTGGTGAAAACTTATTCATTAAAAATAATAAAACCTCCAAGAATGTAGTATATGGAAATTATCTATGATTGACAAGAGAAAAATTCAATAATGAATTCCATGTATCAAATTGCAAAGGGGATTATAAATTGAATACTGTGGTGGGTATTTAAATGAAATTATACATGGATGATACAAGCCTGGTACCAATATGGCTCGATTGGTTATACCATGTCGGTATGCCTAAATCTATTAGAATTTTACTTGTCATTGCTAAACTTCAACGATAATTATATTGGTCGTTGGATGTCATGATCATCTTTCGTGGAAGGTTTTTATACGATGCAACCAGAAAGGGATGACGATGCCATAGAATTCCCATGAAGGTTGTAAGTTATTGAAATCTAGTTCTAGAATAAACTAACCAACATGATCTTAGAGAATTAATTTCAAAAAAATATTTTCCATGTGTCTAAAAAAGTTTAGTGGGAGAGAGAATGTTTTCCAAGTGAAATATGTTCGACAACATATGGAAAATAGATATTGGTCTTACAGTTAGATAATAATAGGTTAAAAGTAATTATCCATTGATTGACTTAAAGTGGCGACCTATGTTCTAGGGAACAGGATCTACAGAAGTATATCTATCGGTTTGTTGGACCTACTCAATCATACATAAAGTGACATTGTATTTAAAAAAACATGTTAGAATTACTCATGTTCAGAATTGTTGTCAATTTCACATGGATTAATCTCTTCATGTTAACATGTTTAGAACATGAGACGAGATTAAAGTTGTTTTCTTAGTTCCATACGTTTTAGTGATGGATCAATCTCATATTCCATGTTATGTACAATAATTTATATTTCTAGGATATACATTATTGTAGACAGATATCAATTATTTCCAGGAGCACTACAAGTGATGTGGTAATAGCTATCATCTTAAACATCGGCGAGTACAAATGATATATACCTGGTGTGAGGAGAAGAAGGTATAGAAGTTACAGTGTGACACATACTAGTAATCCTTATATCAAATTGATTTAGTATCACAGTTAGGAAAATGTGATGAGTGATTCAGGCTCATAAAAGATAGTGGTTTCCATACCTACAAATATTGTGTACATTATAGCTTCTTAGGTATCTAAGAAAGAGTTATTAATCGCAGTGATTTGTACTATTTCATGGATTCACACCTACTGAAAAAATTATTACCATAATGTGAATTATGATATTCCTACTAGATAAGATGTCATGTTATGACAATGGAAAAAAGAGATATACTTTAGGATAACTTATATTGAGAAGTTTTACTCAAGGAAATGGGGTTGCATATAGTAGATAATCCACACAGTGATAATGTGGAAGGCCCAACATTTAATGTCATTACTATACAGAAGCATGATTTTTATCATTTTAGTAGCTAACAAGTATGGTTATAAAGTTGGATCTAGTGGAAGTGGGAGTGCTGACATAGTGGGGGCCCTAGACTCAATTATTCATTAATTTTGATTAATATATCATGTTTATAGTTTGTTATATATGATGTCATCAGACGATTATAGTGTAGACTTATATATATATATAATATTATAATGTTAATGTCTAAAGATTAATTGTCGTATCAAGAGTTTATAACAGATCCTAGGCTACAATGAGTACCTCGAGATACCATGAAATTAATCTTAAATATATGTTCCATAGTCCAGATACATCTTACTGACTGGACAAAGTAGATGTTTGAATATTATATGCTAGGGCCCATAAGCATTGACAATTCTTCTTTTGAAGTTCAAACTTGGTGATCTCTCACTACTAGAAAAATAGGTATTTGCGACGGGGGCCCGTCGCAAATAGCCCGTTGCTGAAAACGGCGTCGCAACAACACTTCTTTGCGACAGGACCGTCGCTAAAGCCTTTTTTTGCGACGATTATTCTCCCCGTCGTAAATAGTATTCCGTATTTTTGTAAAAAACTTTTTAAATAGTTTTTGCGATGGGACCCATCGCAAATACCTTTTACGACGGTACCGTCGCAAAAACTATTTTTTAAAAAAAATAAAAAACTATTAATAATACTAGTATTTGCGACGGGCATAGTATCCCGTCGCAAATACTATAAATAGTTTTTGCGACGGGACCAGTCGCAAAAACTATTTTTTAAAAAAAAAATTAAAAACTATTAATAATACTAATATTTGCGACAGGCATAGTATCCTGTCGCAAATACTATAAAAAAAATAAAAAAATAAATTATTAATAAATTATTTTAATTAATATAATAATAGAATTATAATTCAAAAATAAAAATAATTAATTATTTTTATTAATATAATAATAATAGAATTATAATTCAAAAATAAAAAATAATAGAATATTAATAAATGATTTAATTAATATAATAATATTAGAATTATAAATGATAAATAAAAAAAATATTAATAAGTTATTTTAATTAATATAAAAATAATAGAATTATTTTACATTTAAATATTAAAATAATTCAAATCTTACAAAAAATATAATTAAATTATAATATTATAAAATTTTAATATATATATATATATTAATATTATAAAATATAAATAATATTATTATTCATGTTAATATTGTTATTTAAAAATATAATATTATTAATATTTTATAATGAGACAAAAAACTAAGAATAGAAAAAAAAATATTTTGATTTCCCAAATTTTATAACATAAATACAAACTCTAATCTGAAGGAGGGGGGAGGTGGGGGATCTGCAGATGGTGGTGGAGGAAACTCCATCCCTAAAGCATGAGTGAGTCGGCGCATGTACTCCATCTGCTCCTGATGCTGCTGCTACCACCGACTCGTCTGCTCCTCGTACAATTGCTGCTGGCGTCGACGCTCCTCCTCATGCTGCTGACGCATCTGCTCCTGCTCCTGTCGGAGACTCTCTATCTGTGCAGTCTGAGATCGCAATTGATCCTCATACTGTGTAGTAGAAGAAGATGCATGAGCTCCTCTCGAGATGGACGCCGACATCGCAACACTGCCATAATAATCTCCGGGAGTCAGTCGAGAGCTGATACCAACTAACCGGCCCTTCTCGAAGGCATACTGGGTGTCCTGCATCCATGCCGCCTCATCAAACTGATGGGCAGTGGTCTGATCTGATGACTCGGCCTGACTCTCAGGCCGGGCCTGTGACGCTGCAGCCTCATATGACTCCTATAGTTGCAATTTAAAATTAAAATTGTGAATATATTATATGCAGTTAATTTTTAAACTTGAAAACAAATAATACTGACCACGATGTGATGATGACGATCACCTCTGAGCTCCCCAGTAGCAGGATCACTATACATCCTCCGATATACATCGTACTCTGTAATATCGGGGTGCTCGACAGCCTATAAGAATATAAAATAAACTGTTAATATTTATAGTTATATAAAATATTTATAAATAATGTACGTACCAGATGCTGTCTATGAGTACTGAAAGAACGTCTCCCAGCTTGATGAGTCACCTCCTGTCTCCCCCGATTCTGCCTCCCCACCGATGATCTTCTCTGAAAGGCACCACTCAACCAGTGCGCACATAATCCATCCCATATATGGGATGAAATATACTCTGGTCGGTGTGCTCTACATGACTCCTCAAAATCTGACACTCCTGCTTTCTTCATCGCAGCTTTTCTTAAATTGTGCAAAACCTGACGAAGGCGATCACGCATGGCCACCTCCCATGCCTCGTGGATGGCGTCACGCATGGTATCCTCGATCGGATACCATAAACCCTACAAATAAATCAAAATATCAAGTTAGAAATGAAATAATTTTCAAAATAAAAATTATTTATTTACGTACGTACCAACCAATGGCCGAACATGGCCTGCTGCACATCAATGGGAATCTGCTCCCATGTGGTCCACGACTGAGAGAAATAGTTGCGCAAAATAGTGCTGCCCTGTCCGACTACTATATGCGGAAAACTGAAAAAATAATAAACATTTATTATGTGAATAGATTAATGAAATCTTAGTCAAATCCACAGGTTATCACACAGGTTATCACACCTCCGTGTGCGTGGATCAAACCCAAGACGTGGACGTCGCTCGGGGACGGGGTCAGGAATCATCAATCGTGCAAGACTGTTCCCCCTCTGCGTACTTCCTGGAGCGCCTGCAGGCTGAGGGTCATCTGTCAGCAACGCATCCGCATCGAAAGTCAGGTCAGCATCCGCCAACTCACGAAATGTGGCCTCGTCCATCTAAAACAGAAAATGTTAATGTTAGAAATTAATTGATAATTACTATTATATATACATATATACATATATACATATTATGATTGTATATAAATACCATGGAATTCTATCAGTGTTCATCTTCATCATCATCTTCATATATGTCAATGTCATCTTCATATTCCTCCTCAACATCATCGATATCCATTCGAGTTACAGTTGCTTCATCTCTTACCATTTCAAATTCATATCTGACATCATTAACATCATCGTCATCACCGACTCTTAAATGTGGGGTGTCGTCATCGATACTCATGTCTCTTTGTAAAAAAAGATTGATTTTGAGTACTCTCTTGAAAAACTTCAATTCTTTGCGCATCAGTGAAAGCACATTCACTTTGACTAAACTGATTGTCTCGGATTTTGATTTTTATTATACTCCACCAATCAGTCAAGTCTCTTGATGTTGCACAGTACTTTGAATAATAAACTTGATATGCCTGTTGAGCCAATAAGAATGGTTCATTTACTGTGAGAACACTTTTACATTTAATATAGATGATTCCATGAGTCGGATGAACACGCACGCCTCTCTCTGTATCCAACCACCGACATTTGAACATGGTTATGTAATGTTGTCCAAGATAACAGAGTTCAATGATTTCATCAAGTATGCCATAAAAGTCAACTTCATTTTCTCGATGATGAGATCCTCTCAAGCTAACTCCACTGTTCATTGTTTTTTTCGATTCCCCATATGCATGTGTGTGGAATCTAAATCCATTCACCACATATGCATTATAAGTTTTAACAAGTTTGGAAGGTGGGTTACTCAATACACACAGCCGTTTGTCAATTTTATCAGCATGTCGAGACACCTAAAAATTTGTGAAATAATTATCAATATAGTAAACTATACATTGAATGAGTTTCTAAAAGATAAAGAATTTATGTTACCAGTTTTTGAAACCACTGAGAGAAATTTTTCAGTCGACGTTCTTCGAGAGCAGCTGCTATAATTTGTGGAATTTGTTTCTTGATATGATTATCATACAACCTATAAAAACCAAAGTTATTTACTGTAACATAAATGATAGAATAAGTGATATAAACACTTACAGTACAACTGATGTCATCTCTTCACAGTGAGCAGAACATACGTATGAGCTCTCTGATGTTCATCATCTGAAAGCCAGCGTTCATAAACTCCATCAAAACCAAGCTCTGACTGGTTGAAAATAGATAATTGACTGTCGATTTCATCAATATTCCTCTCGTTCCATCCCATTCGGTTGTGTTTTGAAGGATACTCAGATTCAAAATAATGGGAGCAGAAAAAACATATTTCCTCTTGCAAATAAGCTTCTGCAATAGATCCTTCAACAGATGCTTTGTTACGTACTTTTCTTTTCAATTTTTGCATGAATCTTTCAAATGGGTACATCCATCGAAACTGTACCGGACCTCCACATTTGGCTTCATATGGAAAATGTAACATCAAATGTTCCATTGAGTTAAAGAAAGACGGCGGAAATATTTTTTCTAGTTTACATATAATTACAACAACATCTTTTTCAAGTTTTGCTAGAGCATCATAATCTGCCGTAGCCGCACAAATTTCCCGAAAAAAATGAGACATGTCTGTTATGGAATCCCAAATCACATAATTCAACAGACCTCTTAATCCAATGGGTAGAAGTCTCTCCATTATAACATGAAAATCATGACTTTTTAATCCAGTAATATGACCATTCTTTACACATCTACCCAAATTAGAAGCACAACCATCTGGAAGTTTCAAATCTGCAATCCACTGACAAAATAATAAACGGTTTTCTCTAGATAGTGTATAAGCTTCTTTTGGTTTCAGTAACCTTTCGGTTCTGACATTCTCAAATAGTTCCAATTCTGGACGCCTGCAAATTTGGGCAAGATCTAAACGTGCATTTATATTGTCTTTGCTCTTTCCTGGAGTATCCAAAACTGTATGAAACAAATTATCAAAACAGTTCTTCTCAATATGCATGAAATCTAACATGTGTCGGACCAACAGATCAGACCAATATGGCAAATCCCAAAATATTCTACGTTTAATCCAATTGTGTTCTTTCCCAAAACCAGAAATTTTCTGTTGGTTTATTGTGGGACCAAAAGTGATGGGAGGTAATGAAAATACAACTTATTTTAACTCCGAACCTGATAGCATTTTTGGAGGTCCATCCATTTCAACTGTTCCTTTTCTGAAATGAGATATGTTTCTGTGAAAAGGATGATTAGCTGGAAGAAATATGCGATGACAGTCAAAATAACAAGGTTTCATTCCATGAATGAGCATAAATGCATTGTTCTCTCCCATACAGTAAGGACATGATTTCTGACCATGTGTAATCCAGCCAGATAACATCCCATAAGCCGGGAAGTCACTTATTGTCCACATCAATGCTGCTCTTAGTATGAAATTCTGTTTCGTTGCAACATCATATGTACTGACACCAATACTCCACAATAAATTTAATTCATTAATCAATGGATTCAAATAAACATCAATATTTTTCTTCGGATGTCCTGGAATTAGAAAAGTCAAAAAGATATATGGCTCCTTCATCAACATCCATGGAGGTAAATTGTACGGAGTTAAAAAAACAGGCCAACATGAATATTGAATACCATAAGATCCAAACGGACAGAAACCATCAGTGGAAAGTCCCAGTCGAACATTTCTAGCTTCTAAATCAAAGGATGGATGCACTCTATCAAAATGTTTCCATGAATCACCATCGGCTAGATGATTCAAGCTTTTATCGGTTGAAATATTCTCGTTATGCCATGACATCATTGTCGCTGTATTCTTAGACATGAATAAACGCTGAAGTCTGGATGTAAGCGGAAAATATCTCAACTGTTTTATAGGAATCAAACCAGACTTCCCGTGTTGTCCTTATTTATATCTCAGTTGCCCACATGTAGGACAACTATCCAACGACTCATTTTCCCCAGAATATAAAATGCAGTCATTTGAACATGCATGAATCTTCTGACAAGTATGTCCCAAATTTCGAACCAGCCTCTTACTCTCATAGTAATTTGCAGGTAAAACATTTCCTTCGGGTAACACTGTTTTCAGCAAAGAAAATATCTGGTCAAAACAGGTGTTTGACATTCCGTTATCTGATTTGATAGCCATAAATTTTGCAACTGCTTCTAATTTGCTCATCTTGCAGCCAGGATATAATGCATCCTCAGCAGATTTCAACAACTCATAAAATTCAGACGGTGCCAACTCAGGATTTGAAGCTATATCATCTGGAGTTTCTGTATGTTGAACAGATGAACCTGCAACATCATGTACTAAATCATGAAACCGGGATGGATCCAGAATCAAGTTGGTATCACCTGCTCTGGAACTGCGTTCACCGTTTTGATACCAAAAAACATAATCTGGTTGAAAACCAAAACGCAAGAGATGTTCTCCCACTTTGTCAAACGTGTCAAATGTTCTCAATGCACATTTTCTGCAAGGGCATTTTATTTTGCCTTCTGAAACAAATTCTGAATTTGATGCTGCAAATGATAAAAAAATCTCCACACCCTCAACATATACTGGATTTAAACCAGAACCGTTTGGATTTCTACGTTGATTTATCCATATGCGGTCACCTAATAATGATTGTTGACGACCTCGTTGTTCCATATTTCTCTATAAAATATAAAAGAATTACTGGTTTTGAATAATTTGTAAGAAAAAACACTCATGTAAAGATTGAATATATTGAGAATAAAGCAAAACATGTTACAAATACTGATAATTTTAATATTATGTTGATTTTTTATTATTTTAATAATACTAATATAATTTTTTCATAAACACTAATTATATAATAATAACATTATTACATTATTAGTATATTTTTTTATTAATATTAAAATAACATAATTTTTTATATTATATACAATTATTCTTTCATCTGTGTGTTTAACATTCTGTCTCCACATGTAATATTTGCATTCACTTTCACCTCTCCATTGGCGAGTAGGTTGATAATTTTGAAAAAGAATGCGAATATTACATGTGGAGACAGAAAACACACAGATAAAAAGAGAATTGTATATAATATAGAAAATTATATTATTTTAATATTAATAATAAAATATACAAATAATGTACTAATGTTATTATTCGTAAATATTGGTAATTATTCCAAATTATTGGTAATTATTTCTAATTATTGGTAATTATTTCTAATTATTGGTAATTATTGGTAACTATTGGTAATTATTGGTAATTATTAATAATTATTGGTAATTATTACTAATTATTGGTAATTATTACTAATTATTTGTAATTATTACTAATTATTGGTAATTATTACTAATTATGGTAATTATTTCTAATTATTGGTAATTATTATGAATTATTGGTAATTATTACTAATTATTGGTTATTATTACTAATTATTGGTAATTATTACTAATTATTGGTAATTATTACTAATTATTGGTAATTATTACTAATTATTGGTAATTATTACTAATTATTTGTAATTATTTCTAATTATTGGTAATTATTGGTAATTATTGGTAAGTATTGTTAATTATTGGTAATTATTGGTAATTATTGGTAATTATTACTAATTATTACTAATTATTGGTAATTAATACTAATTATTGGTAATTATTACTAATTATTGTTAATTATTACTAATTATTGGTAATTATTACTAATTACTGGTAATTAATACTAATTATTGGTAATTAATACTAATTATTGGTAATTAATACTAATTATTGGTAATTATTACTAATTATTGTTAATTATTACTAATTATTGGTAATTATTACTAATTATTGGTAATTATTACTAATTATTGGTAATTATTACGAATTATTGGTAATTATTACTAATTATTGGTAATTATTACTAATTATTACTAATTATTGGTAATTATTACCAATTATTTGTAATTATTACCAATTATTGGTAATTAATACCAATTATTGGTAATTAATACCAATTATTGGTAATTAATACCAATTATTGGTAATTAATACAAACTATTGGTAATTATTGGTAATTATTACTAATTATTGGTAATTATTGGTAATTATTGGTAATTATTGGTAATTATTGGTAAATATTGTTAATTATTACTAATTATTGGTAATTATTTCTAATTATTGGTAATTAATACTAATTATTGGTAATTAATACTAATTATTGGTAATTAATACTAATTATTGGTAATTAATACTAATTATTGGTAATTAATAATAATTATTACTAATTATTGGTAATTATTACTAATTATTGGTAATTATTACTAATTATTGTTAATTAATACTAATTATTGGTAATTAATACTAATTATTCCTAATTATTACTAATTATTACTAATTATTAGTAATTATTGTTAATTATTGTTAATTATTACTAATTATTACTAATTATTAGTAATTATTACTAATTATTAGTAATTATTACTAATTATGAGTAATTATTACTAATTATTAATAATTATTACTAATTATTTGTAATTTTTAATATTTATTATTAATTATTTCTAATTATAGGGAATTATTAGTAATTATTACCAATTATTGGTAATTATTGGAAATTATTACTAATTATTACTAATTATTGGTAATTATTGGCAATTATTGGTAATTATTGGCAATTATTGTTAATTATTGGTAAGTATTGTTAATTATTACTAATTATTGGTAATTATTGGTAATTATTACTAATTATTGTTAATTATTACTAATTATTACTAATTATTGGTAATTATTACTAATTATTACTAATTATTGGTAATTATTACTAATTATTGGTAATTATTCCTAATTCTTACTAATTATTGGTAATTATTACTAATTATTGGTAATTAATACAAATTATAGGTAATTATTACTAATTATTGGTAATTAATACTAATTATTGGTAATTAATACTAATTATTGGTAATTAATACTAATTATTACTAATTATTACTAATTATTGGTAATTAGTCCTAATTTTTCCTAATTTTTCCTAATTTTTCCTAATTTTTGGTAATTATTGCTAATTATTGCTAATTATTGGTAATTATTGGTAATTATAGGTAATTATTGGTAATTATTGGTAATTATTGGTAATTATTGGTAATTATTGGTAATTATTGGTAATTATTGGTTATTATTCCTAATTATTACTAATTATTCCTAATTCTTACTAATTATTCCTTATTATTACTAATTATTACTAATTATTACTAATTATTACTAATTATTACTAATTATTACTAATTATTACTAATTATTACTAATTATTCCTAATTATTACTAATTATTCCTAATTATTACTAATTATTACTAATTATTGGTAATTATTGGTAATTATTACTAATTACTACTAATTATTGGTAATTATTGGTAATTATTACTAATTATTAATAATTATTGTTAATTATTGGTAATTATTCCAAATTATTGGTAAGTATTACTAATTATTGGTAATTATTACTACTTATTGGAAATTGTTACTAATTATTGGTAATTATTACTAATTATTGGTAATTATTACTAATTATTGATAATTATTACTAATTATTGGTAATTATTACTAATTATTACTAATTATTCTTAATTATTGATAATTATTAATAATTGTTCCTAATTATTAGTAATTAAATGAATAATTATCAATAATTAGGAATAATTACCAATAATTACAAATAATAACATTATTAATATATTTTATTATTAATATTAAAATAATATAATTTTCTAATTTATATACAATTCTCCTTTCATCTGTGCGTTTTCTATCTCCACATACAAATAATACATGTGAAGACAGCAAACACACAGATGAAAAGAGAATTGTATATATATAAAAAATTATATTTTTTTATTATTAATAATAAAATAGACTAATAATGTAATAATGTTATTATTCCTAATTATTAGTATTTATTACAAATTATTAATATTTATTCTTAATTATTAAAAATTATTACTAATTATTCCTAATTACCATTAACTATGAACAATACTAATAATCTAAATTTATTAAGTAATAAAACAATGTAAACATAATTAAATTACAACTAATTAAGAATAATTGAAACTAATAAAAAATTTAAAATAAATATTAAATTAAAATGAACATAAATACCTTGAAAATTGATCTCCTCTGATCGTTCTTCAAAACTTTAATATCAGCTCCGGAGAAAAAAATTAAACTGGAAAAAAACTGAACTCTAGAAATATAATTTTGAGAGAAGGAGAAGATAGAGAATGAGAATGAAATGAAAAAAACGGATGGGGGTATTTATAGGTTAGATTATTTGCGACGGGCCCATTTGCGACGGGTATCCCGTCGCAAATACCTTAGCCAACATTTATTACGGTCAACGGGTAAATAGTTATTTGCGACGGGACCCGTCGCAAATAACCACCTGCCGACATATTATTTGCGACGGGGGAATATTCCCGTCGCAAATACCTTTTACCGCCGCCGGTTATTTGCGACGGGAATATTCCCCCGTCGCAAATAAGTTTCCCGCGATTTGGCGCGCAAACCGCGCCAGTCCTTTTGCGACGGGGAAAGCTGTCCCGTCGCAAAAGGCTACTTATTTGCGACGGGAAAATAACCCCGTCGCAAATGCCCTTTTTTCCCGTAGTGTCTAGTATTGAGATCATGAGGACAGACCCACCAATAGGAACAACACATGTTTTTGGTATTATTGGTCATTCCTATCTACAGACTTGTGTATTGGTCTCCTAACTTGAGACTATTACCAATGTGTATCATTTTATTACGTACCTTGTTATACGGTGAAAACCGTGGTATTGAAATTGTGGCAAGGTAGCTTGTGTTGGAAGCATCATTGGTGGTATGACATTTGTTGAATGATCAAGAAATAATTTGTCATTTTCATGTTTAGGAAGATGTATATCTCAGGCCTGGTTGATCAGGATGGTGCTGCCTTCATAAGTATTTGGTCAAAGCAGTAAAAAAGTAAATCCATCTGGTTAGATCAAAAAATAATAAAGCAAGAAAAGGATGACTACATAAGTGTATGTCCTGCTTTATGATATATTTAATGAAAAAGAGATTATAGTACACATTCAGTGTTTATAGGTTGGTTGTAGTTTCTATGACTATCCTTATCTCTTTAGGGGCCATGAAGGGTTGCTAAAATCCACTCTTGATCTGTGGGTTTATTCACTGCTATTGAGATAATGTCCTAGAGGGTGACACACAATAGCGTATTCAAGAATTTTCCCTATTTAGTTGAATAAGTATATGGACATGGTGGGCCCCACCATAGGTTCTCAGCATTTCCCACGTTATCAATCACCAATATAATTAAATAAATTCATTAATATTCATGTTATGAATATTTGGGAATGTATTTATTTAATTTATTTACAAGTTTAGTAAATATTTGATAATATTAATTCAAAAAATATTATTTTAATATTTAATGTTTATTTAATATTAAGGAGTACAATGAGTCGAGTAAAATGGAACATATTTTATCATGTAATATATTTAATATATATTACCTTTATGTGATAAAATAATAATTAATATTGACATAGTTTAGTTCATCAAAAATATTTATTTAGTGGATGTTGAAATAAATTGGGGCAAGGGAACCCCACCGAGTATTTCTATGCTCCAATATTAATATAGGAGGAGACTCTCTCTTATGGTGTGAAATATTATATTCATTCATTCCATGTAATTAAATCCGGAGCCTCCCCCTCCTCCCGCTATCTAGAGATAGAATCTCTCAATCAAAGAAGCTTGGATCAAGATCTCTCTTCAGCATCGAAGGCATCTCGATGCGGTGATCATCAAGACGTAGAATGTGATGTCAGTTCTCCGTGATAGCCCTCATAATTTGATGATCGCCTCTCTCGTCAGTTTTTGAACTGTGTGTGTATTATCTACAGGGTTCATGATTTGGATCCTTTAGATGACGATCTCCATTGAGTTGTTTCCATTGAGTGCACCATCAGATTTGGAGCAGTATGAATTTTGTTTAAGTTTAGTTCTCTTAACAATATACGTGAGATTCTCAGACCTCTATGGGGCTCGGATCATCGACATCCACAAGTAACATTTATCCACTGCTGAAAATTTTAAAATACCTGTCCCAACGGCTTCCACTACGGTCTCCAAACCCTTACATAGATTTCATCCTTTAATGATAATGTAGCTATGATTACTCGAAAACATAAGATCAAAGTAATATTGTAGATAAAATAGCCTAGTATGTGGAAGTTGAGATGAATAGTGGGAATAGGCTCTTAAATGAACTTAATAATAATCATGAGACTAGTAATAATATGACTTATAAATTGGGAGAAGAGATATAATCATTCATGAATGAAGTGCAGAAATATAACACAAATAGAATTCACATATTGAAGGATGATTTGTATTTTCAATTTGATTATCCTTCAATGGGTAATAATTAAATGAAAAGATAATATTCTAATTAAGAGAAAAAAAGGAAATGATTGTCTCATCCTAATGTCCATTGAGTTTGGGAAAACTTGGTATTGTATTTGACGAACCTTCCCCCATGTATTATGGGAATTCGTCCATAAAAAATTATAGAAATAGAAAATTATTATAGGTGTAAAAAATGTACCTAAAAAAGGCTTTCACTGTATGTACAGACAACATCTTATATTTATGTTGAAAGTATGGTCATATTTCCTGATTTTTTGAGGCATTGGAATAAATTTCACAATATGAAGAAAAAATTATTTCTAAATATTATAATAAGAATAAAATTCTGGAAAAATATAAATGAAGAGTCTTTTAGAAAAATGTTCCCTAAAATTCTGCTGTTGTGGATGTTTGGGACACACCGTAAATATTTTTCAAGAATCTGAGGGGCTGAATTTGAAAATAATAAATCTATATATATTAACATATCAACTCTGAAATGATTAAAAGTGGTATGTTTTTAATGGGATATTTCTTTGTTATGATAATAATTTGAATTTGGAAAGATATTGTATTTGAAAGAATACTGGGAAAGAAAAGTAATTTAAATGGATATCCTCAACTATGGTGGTGTCTAATGAAATAGCCTATATTGTATGAAAATAAGATATATTAAAAAATATATTTACATCCACTGAGGAAACAAAAGGAACTCAATGAAATACATGACCATAGCCGCCTCTTTTAAACTCATTGAATTTTTATTAGTAAGAATTTGAATGTTCTAGTAAAAAATATATAAAGAGTGTAGTGATTTGTAAGATAATATCAAAGGGTTTATCTATCATGATTGACCGCAATCCTATCATTGGGGATTATAGAGGTACCCCTATCCTGGTTTGTTAAATGTTTATAACATATACTAGATTTTTTTCAGTACTAAGGGGGAGTAAAAATCCATAGGGTGGGTCTCTGATGAAAGGGAACTGAATTATAAATTGAATGGAGATACAAAAAAAATTAAATCTCCTGAGGTTCACAGATGGTATAAAATTCAATAAGCAGGGTTATAAAAGAACATTTTTTTTAAATAAATATATATAAGATTCATGTAGGGGAAAATAAATATCATATGATGAATGTCCTGATATGAAATAGAAGATATACTAATGATACCCTTGAATGATCCATTGGTTCTAACTAGCATTGATTAGTAAACCAATGTTATATTTTCATAATACAAGTGGTATTATTATAAAAAGATAATATAAAATTTAGAAGAAGTGTCAACAGCCATGTATTTCATATTTATGTGGCTTTTTCTACCAATGGGGTGTCTTATAATTATTTTTATCATATTAATAAACTATGATAGAAAATAAAAATAAATCCTTTTAAGTGGTCTCTACTTTCTAAATAGTAATTCCACTTATGGATTCCTCTCAATAATCACTATAAATAATCTATATCACTCAAAATGTGGAGACATTTAGGGTGATATGGTTTCAATAACTCTATGAGATATAACTTATTTTGAAAATGGAAACCTCTAAAGAATTGAATAAGGTCTTTCCCCATGAATTAATTGAAGTAATTGAGTGACATGGACAACATTAGAATTTATTTTATTAAAATTTGGTCACAAAAAAATTGTTCATAATTAATAGGCTTAAAGGATGTATACATGACTCAATGACAATTGGTAATTTCACATGATGAAAATCATTCAATAGTGTAAATATATAAAAAATAATATGAATATGATCTTTAAAAGTTATAAAAGATTCAGTGTTTCAATTTGAAGATGAAAACCTAAGTCATTGGAGAAATTAAAAAAAAAAATCCATGTGGACTTCAGATTTCAAGCTATGGTGTCTCACTGGCTAAGAAAAACTTCACAGCCAAAGAGGGAGAGTAATGTAGCTTTATTTGGATATCAAGTCATAAAAAAATGTGTTTCCCTTATGATATTTTAGATATAATTAACCTAGATTATTAACTATGGGGGATTAAAATCATTAATGAATGAATCAAAAATTGAAATCTATGAGAATAAGGGAGATTTAAGTGATGTATCTGATTTGTATCCATTTTGATAATTCATGTTCTATAAATACTATAAAAAATATAATCAATGTTACAAGAAAAACTCATATTTAAATAAATTATCACTACATTGAGAAGAAATTAGAGCATGGGTATGCGATTCTAGTGTATATTCATATTGAACTATAGTTTTTAGACATCCTGATGAATGCCTTAACCAAAGAATAATTTTTACGGAATCAGCATGATATTGGAGTTCACTTTTCAACACACACTAGAATAGTGCAAATGTGGATTCCCCTCCCCCAGAGACCATAAAAGGGTAATATTTGTTTTCATTTAAAATGGGGTTCAAAACATCATGATCTTCATAGGGAAGAATTTAACAAAGGGATTACTGAAGTAAGGGGTGTTTTAGATCTAACTATAGTAAAACTAGTCTATAAATGTATATGAATTATGTGAAAGAGTGTATTTTTGGTTTATGATGTAATTTGCTTACATGTGAAAGTTGATAAGTGGCCTAAAAAAGGTGAGTTTATTAAATCATTTAGTATCAATAATGTTTCCATTGATAGGTTATAGAATATGTTGATTCATCGATGAATATTTCATGATACTTTTATTTTTCATGATGTTCATGAATCCTATGGGATTATAGTATGTGTTAGGGAATTATATGATCATTATCTATGGTTAAAGAAGGAAAATGTTTTTTCTTGTGTAATACTTGTCAAAAAGGATGTTCTTTAATATTACAAGTTTTATCAAAAAAACTAAACAAGGAAAGTGTCATAAAAACTCACACTCAATGTTTATTTTTGGTTGATTATGTTTTTGTATGAGGTTTGAGATTTTTGATGGTGGATGGTTGTCAAATGAGGTGTAAAGAATGCTCATGGATTTTTAAACATATCTTATAGAGAATCAAAGTCTATATAGATCACATAGAGTGAAAATATCTAAATTTATCATAGGGAGAAAAAATTGCCAAATTTATCTCAGGGATTGTGATTGTCTCAAATGATCTCATTGGGAATCCTAGTTAGAGCGGACATCGATAATCAGTCATTTCAATAACCACATGATTTTATGAAGATCAATGATTTATATCATGTCAATGACCAAAGGACATCCAAATATTATAAGAGCATGTCATGGAGATATCATGAAAAATGGATGAAGACATGTCATTATTGTCAGAGGATCTCATGATGGGATTATGAAAAGTACATAAAGAAAAGTAATCTAGAAAATGATTGAGATATCCCATGATCATTAAAAATCAAATAACCACACAATTGTCTTGTGATCCCACTATGTGATATCATGAAGTGATTTATGAAAATATCAATGTAACTACATGAATTTCATTTGGTCTCATGAAGGATAGATGTTACGTGATAGAATATAATGGAACTAACTAGAAAATTATATTTTAATCTCATCATGACAACAAGATAAGTTCTTTAACAAATTGTAATGATCGTGTGATACACATGTGACATGCAGTAGGTGATATTGTGAAGTGATAATGCAAAGATCACGATATCAACTGATGAGGCCGTAGGGACGATGGATGACCATAATTTGTAGAGTAAAGGTAGTGGTTTAATTTCTATAAATTTATCCTAAAATATCATTATGAATTATAGAGTTTTTTAAGTAGTTTGAGATGAAGAAAATATTTTTTAATAACATGATTAATTTCCTGCACTAGAATCATGAGATCTCTGTATGTTGAATAATTTCCATCAAATATGTCTCCAGAAGGAATCATGTGAAGTGAATAATGTGTAGGGTGTTTTCCCACATGGACAGAACAATTGATTTACACAATATATGTAATATGAATAAGGTATCACACTAAAATCTTGTAATCTGCATGAACTGAACATGGTTTTGTGACCAGCTGAACTAAAAACGGTTTTGTGATCCATATAAAGAGAATGAGGTTTCATTAAGGCATTTTGAATAGAGGTCTCACGAAAGAGCCTCATAATGGGGTCATTGAATTTTCAAGATTAGAAGGGTGTCTCATTGAGGGGTCTAATGGGGGGTCTCTCTAGAGAGTCATGCAGGGATTTCCTGATTGGATCTCAAGCTAGGCTTATGAGCCCAGATCTCATGAAAGGGGTTATGTGTTAGGATCTCAGGAAAGTGTAATACGATAGGGACTTCTTCAATGATATATTATCCAAAATTACCCTATGAGAAATATCATTCGAATATGAAAATATATAATAAGAATATGAAATAATATTTTTACCATTCTAAAATACTTAACGAAGGATTTTATCCACTAGGGAATACATGGAAGTGAATGGAAGACATGGATTTCCATGAAGGTCTTTACAATCTGAGGATAAGTTTCCATGATTTATCATGGAAAGGTGATGCTCGTGGTGAATTTCACATCCAGGATGTGAAAGAGAAAATGAATTTTAGAAGCAACAATCATATATTTAGTTAAAATATCAACAAAAATAATATTGTTCTTTGGTCGACATGCCAATTGTTTTCCCTTCACATATAATGATCCAAATAGGGAAGTGCAAGTGAATTGATTTACGGGAGATAGTGAATATCCCCAAACATTTTAATGGAAATTAGCCCGAATTAATGTGACCTAGAGGACACAAACTATAGTAATTTTATTGATTTTGGAGCACCATAATAGTATTGGATGAATTCTCCATGGACGCAACCTAACAAGGTTTAACCGAGTAAAAATTTGTGCGTCCTTGTGCTTCTATTCTTTATTTACATTCAGTGAATCAATATTAAATAAATTTTCAAAGGATAAGACCAACATAAACACTATATAGAAAAAGAAGTGACCACTATAATAAATAAGTCAACATCATTTGGGGTCTGAATAATTTCTAAACGAATATCCATACCTTGATCCCTCCATCTCAGTGTATCTAATTCCCAGTTAGGTCTAAAAAATACCCTATTAGTAACTTCAAACTATAGTTCTCACTAATGATTTTAAAAATTGTTTTTCTATTGAATCTGAGATTTTAATGTGATTTTGAATAGCTATAACCATCTCATACATATCCTCAAAAAAGGACATGTTCTAATATATGATGTTATCTAACGTTATCCCATTCTGTTGGAGTTATTTACATCATTCCCAATATGGATCTATAAGTATCCACATGCATGTTTAAGTGAAATATATTATTATAAGAAATATTTAATAATTGAATGTGTAAAAATAAATATCCATTCAAATCCAATTATAAATATATTAATATATATTTTAGGCTTCATATAGTACTCTTAGACCAAAAATTTATTTAATAATGATATTCTTTTATTATGTATAACTTTATATTAAATGATTTATATACCCTTGCCTAGAATATTGAGTAAAACCTCGTATCTCAATCACAAATAATTAAGATTCATAATTCATGTTTCATTACCAATTCATTGATATATATCATGATAAGATGGTGAAGTAATATATATTCTAAAATAGTAAATAAATGGGATGACTTTTTAAGTTGATTTACAAAAAAACCAAATGAAATTATGACCTATCGATTTCTTATGGGTTCCCATGATGAAATTCATGGAGACGTTTTCCCATTTCCATTTCTATAAGGGTAATATTTGCATCATTTCCACATCCTTTTGATTATAAGCCTTGAATTTTTGTCATACCAAGTTTCAAGATTCTTACCCTATAATATTTCCTTTCATGGTTTCCCATTATGAATTCCCAATGCCATCTCTATACATATTTCTACTTCTATGATGAACATAGAATGACAGGAAACATGTTGCATTGAAAAAAACCTCAATTCTAGTATTTTACAGACACATATCATAATCAATAAATTTATAATTATAATGAAAAATACATTTCATGAGCCGCTATTCAATTATATTCTTATTTCCTAATAATTTACCATAGTTTCACAACCTTGGTTAATTTCAAGGTGGCTACTCAGACACACTAAATTTCAATTGTCAATATTTTAATATAATTAATATAAAACTAACTTTTATAAATGTGGTAGGTTTTAAATATTACTTTGATATACATATACATATATATATTTAGTGAAAAAAAAGAATAAAATTATAATAAATAAGGAATGAAACCATTCTCAATAGTTCAAATGTAATGAAATAATTGTTCGGAAATGGTTCACAATTTTCAATCCAATGAGGTAAGGAAGACCAATCACTCATTAAATTCTCATTTAATTTCTGATTACCCCATACCAGGAACCCTACAAATCAATAAATTATAATATTAAAATTTTTTTGAGGCCTCTTCACTAACCATAACTGCACAATATGTACCCCATTATAAGCCTGAAAAAATTACAATGTTAAGGATGATTGATAAAAATGAAGAAGAATTCAAATGATATAGAAAATAGCGTAGAAAATATCCTTAATCAACTTATAATTTCTAAAATTATTATAATTTAATAAATAAAAAAATTAAATGAAATGAAACTCATTCACATCACTACTACTTCCCTTGAAAAATCATTGAGGATTATTCTAAATTTTTTATGGAGTTGAGAAATGATCATGGTGGGAGAAAGAATAATAAAAAATTAAAAGAGATATTTGAAATATGAAGACGAATATTAACAAATATTAAAACATTAGAAAAATTAATGAAATTAATATCCCTGCAATGATACTTCAAATGACTTAATAAGTTTTACAACCACATTAAATTATTGATGAGTAAAAATTTATAAGGGGAGGAGAGAATAATTTTCAATATATAAAATACTATAACAAATTGTACATTTTTTCCCATTTTATTTCCTAATCTAGAGAAGTTATATTATGTAAGTTTTTTCCCCGTTATATTTTTAATTCACTCACAAAACCTTACCTCAATTTATCACATATTGTAGAAGTTATGGTGGATTTACTTCATAAAATAATTTTATCCTTATGACTATTGAAATTTCTATACACAAATTTTTAATGAATTTATGCCCCTAATGGAGGTGGAAACACTCATCTCTATAGTAAATTATTTTTTTCATAGGAAACTTATATATCATAATGTTTTATTTCTTCTCCATTGGGTCTCTACTTTGTGAGATATATACCCATTTTCTTAATGAAAACATTCGGTGCATATATTTCAATGCCCAGATTCCGAGTTAGTTTTCTGAATCTAAATTTTGGGATTTCATTTGGTTTTAGTTGAATTAAATTATACCAATTATTTATTAAAACCTTGAAATAAGTAATTTGGAAATTTCAATTATTATAGAAGTTGTTTATACAGAAATAAAAGTAAAATAAATATTAATTAAAATCCAAAATTATTCTATTTTTGCGATTGAGTATGAATTAATACAAAATCCTAAAAATTTCAAAAAAAATCGTAAAATAACACAATATTGGGATAACAAATAATTAATTATAGTAATGTTTTTTTGAAAATAATATCTTCATCACACCCCTACACATAACCATTGTAGTCCTATAAAATCATTAAATATCCATTTAAAAAACCAAAAAAAAATCATAAAGGAGAAACCATCAATGAAATTTTTGATAATATAATTTCATAATGTCTAATATATAAAAAATTATTCCATTTCATTTTCATCCCTCACATTTAAATTCATTCAACATGAAATATCTATCAATTTCCTAATCAAGACTTACCTCACATTGATTTTTTTTTGACGCTTCACTCAATAAATATTAAATTTGGGGTCATTATCATAAATGGAAAATGCCTTTATCTCTATAGTTTTGTGAAAATTCTCATATATTTTCTAGGAATGTCATAAAAATTAATTCAATCATGAGTTATTTTCTAGGGAACTTTTTTGTCTTAGTGATGGGGGTAAAATCATATAAAATTAATTGTGAAAATTGGTGGTTGATTCCTTAATAACAATTAATTAATAATCATATAAAGATCCAAGAAATTCATCACTCAATTCCAATTGAAAATGTCTAACACAAAACCACCACATTTTGTGACATGGCACAATCAGTCATGGAGTGACTTCACTGAATGATTTAATCCAAATTCTCCCCCTTTTTCAATTTTTTCATTTTCATTCTTTAGTAGTTTTATTTTATATAGGATGTGATTAAAATTTAATACAGTGAATGAATGCTAATTCATTCCCTTGATTAATGAGTGGTAAATGAGTCATAATATTAATTACAATTGATAATTCAATCTAATATCCACTTTTTTCAAATATTTTTTAATGAAAAACCATATGATACAAATAAATCACAATGAAAGGATGAATAAACCAAAAATATATCTCTCTCTAGTTCCCAATATGATTATAAAACCTCAAGATGAAAAAAATGAAGTATATTCCAAATAATTCACCCGAATGCCTCTTCCCACACACTTGAAACAGATAATGATTTGTAATGTGGCCAAAACCAAAAATTAAATTCAATTAATATCAGTTCTATCAAGGTTATATGTGAAGGTTATGTCTCAAGTTAAAATATTTAGAGATAAAGAAGTGTCTAAATTTTGTCTAAAAAAATTCCTAAACTCCATATATTTTAAATATAAAAATAAATTATCTTAGTTCTGACAAAAAATCCATGATTCTACCAAGATACTATTAAAATTAGGATGAATATTTGAAAATGGACATGAATAACTCATTGGGATCAAAAAATATTTGAGTCACTGTTTCATGCGAATTCATTAAAAAAGTAATTAAAAATCCTAAAATTTTATGAAAATAAAATTCAATAAAA
This sequence comes from Viscum album, assembly GCA_963277665.1. NCBI lineage: Eukaryota > Viridiplantae > Streptophyta > Magnoliopsida > Santalales > Viscaceae > Viscum > Viscum album. The sequence continues at coordinate 1,302,929,966 of OY728121.1, forward strand.
CATTTTCCACATAAATAGTATCTAAAAATCCAATGTTTCAAAAATAATATAATCTCTATGAAAATTAATTGGACAATGAATCACCTATTAATTTTATTCTAACATCAAAAATTCTAAAATAATAAAACAAATAAAACAAAGGGAATAATTAAGTCTGTCACCACAAATAAAATTAACTGTCCCATATTTCATCTTACCAAAATAAAAATATAAGGGAAGAAAATAAAAAGATATGAAAAGACACAACCTTAGTTTATTTTCCAATGTTAATCTTGAGTTAGGATCTTACATAAAATTAATTTAGACCTATATGTAAATAACTACATAATAAATAAAAAAAATAATGAAAAATAAATAGTAAGATAAATGAAAATAGAACACGGTTTGGGCCCCCAAGTGGGTGGTAGGGTTTTACTGCCTCTAGTTTGGTAGTTGTTGTTGTACATCCCCTATCGAAATGAGGGTGTGGTTCCTTCCACATGAACCAAGAAATAAAATTTCTACCAAAATCCATGTGTATATTAGAAGATTGAGGACCCAAATAGAAAATATTAATAGCCCAATCACCAATAAGAGATGAAAGATGAAATCTAAGTTGCATTGGGGGAGGGAGAAGAAAACATGGGAGTTCAAAATTTTTTTCAGATAGAGGTGTAGTGTCCATTAGTGGTGAAAAAAATAATGTAGAATGTGTATTCAATTCTATTTTGGATTTATGAAATGATATCTTGTGTTATTCCATCACCGTAATATGAACTAGTGTACCGTTGGACTAAATCTGACATTCTCTTCTCAACACATGACACATGCTCATATTCTTGAACCAACGATTATAGTATTGGTATAAAATCTAGAAAATTAAAATAATGGAGATAAGTTTTCCATTCATAATTAATAATTTTCTGATTTATCTAATTCTAATAAATTCAATGTCCCTCACAATATTCATCTTCAAACTTTTTTACATGGGCATCACTACTAGAAATTCACTTGTAGGAAAGGGAAGTGGATCTCCATGTATTTATTCAACCATATAATTGTCTTCCTGAAATTTAGTTGAAATAAGAATTTCAATTTATTCAGTTCTTTTCTTGTTTTCTGATACATATAACTTTAACATCCTTATAATCAATGTAAAGGATCATTATTTATTTTATCAATTATTCATGTGTCTAGAAGTTCTCTTGATGTGATAAAGAATTTTATTCCATTAGTTGAGAATTTTATTCCTTTTGATATAAGTTTTTTAACATTTAAATCATTATATATTCCATCTTAACATAGAAATATTTACAAGTACATAAATATTCAAAATCACTTTAAAAATCCATATTGACCTATGAAATTAAATTAATGTTATAAATAGTTTTTTTGTCTTCTAAATTCATGTTTCTTATTTATTATGAAAAATAGTGTGTAAAATGAATTTCCCCCCTCATAAATGTATCCAAATTCATTATAGTAGATTTTCATAAGACACTATTCAATTAAATTTTTATTATCTTATAAATATACCATAGTGGCACAACCTAGGGATGATATTAAAGAGTACACTCAAATGAATTGAATTTATATTGTCACCATTATAATCTAACTTATGTAAAACATACTTATATAAAGATTTCATGTTTTAATGTTTAATTATATATATATATATGTAATTCAAAAGGTAATGATTTTATAAAAAATTAACAAGGAAATTGTTCTCATGAAGTCACAGTGAATGAAATCATTGTTCTCAAAGGGATCCAAATATCCAATTCAATAAAGAGATCAAGAACAATCACTCTTTGCCTTCTTTCTTAAATTGTTATTTACCCATGGTGAAACCACTATATTTAAGGTAGTCCTTTTTCGAACATCTATCCAAAGACCTCTTCACAGAACATCACTACCTATTCCATACTCCATAATATTCACAACAAAAATAGGGATATGAATAATGGTTGATATTTGAGAAGAATGACTCAAATTATTGAGAATATATTGTTACTGTTCACTATAATCAATTTATCCTTCACTGGAATAAAAATAATTAAATAATAAAATGAAATTAAACAACATTAAACTCAATTATATCAATGTTACCTCCCTCGAATAATTATCGAGGTTGGTTCTCCATTTTTATTTGAATCGATAAGGGAAAATAGTTACAGAACAAATAACATAAATAAAAATAAATATATATATATATATATTAAGAGAAAGTATAGTGACCATCCTTTTTATTTCATATACCATTCATTAAATGGAAAACATTTCAATAATATAGATGTTAATTTGATTATTAGTTCCTCGGTAATTTGGCACATAAAATCAGAAAAACATAATCACTAAATATTATTCTAATCCACATGAAATAAGTCTTCATAGGTTGTTACTAAGTAAATTTTACTACATCTCATATCCTAGGTTCATACATTAACTAAAGGGGTGATAATAAATCCCATTAAGAGATAATAATGGAGAAACATAGTATGTGAACATGAGGTATATCGGGAACATAAGATCACATAATCCAAAGTCATATCAAAATTAAAAGAACATAAATCATAACATGGAAAAGTTTATACAACATAAAATAGGGAATTCATTTGAATGTAAAAAGGTGTTATAAAAAGGCTTCAGAAATAATAACTATGAAATATTATTACCAATGTATCCTAAAAAAATTATTATAGCATCGAGTCCCGCACATAAGGATTTTGAAATAAATATAAATATGAGATATTTATGAAATGGAAATTGATAATTATGAATCATTATTTTTATAAAATTGTACAATATCCAAAGTAAATATTGGATCACTTACATTCAAGAGGGCCATTAATGTTTATAGTTCAAGAGAATATGGACAATAACATAATGGCTTGGATTCATAAAAAATTGGCTCATGAAGATCAAATATATCTCCCACAATACCTTGGTTTTCAACCTAATACTTGCTGAATCCATCTATAAATAATTAATTTACCATCTTTCATCATATCCCATGGATAATAAAAAAATAAAGGGTGAGATAAAATGATCAATAAGTTTAAACAAGAGAGATATCAATCAAAACATGTTCATAGGTTCGTAAGAACATGAACATCAAATTTGGAAAAATATAACATGTTTATCAAAGATCATAATATGGAGTTATTAAATAAATATTGGTAGATCATAAGACATGAATCATAATGGAACATGATCCATGATAGAATTACATTATCATAAAACATGGAATGTTTGTACATACTCATGAATAGAAAGTCATTTCCTAAGTTTTCAATAATTATTTCTAAAACATAGCATGAAACTCCATAGGTGGATACACCTCCTAGGTGTGACATATTACAATACCTAGTGGAATCCATTTCCTCCTAGTGGACCATTTTCACTCCCCAAACCAGCAGAGTATCCAAGGTTCACTCCCAATAATATCATTTTGGAGAGAGTCAATTACAAAACAAAGTTCAGTCCCTTTTCTAGTCTTGTTTATCTCATGAGATATTATTCATTACGAGATGAATTATAGAGAGGTATAGGTTACACCCATAACCTAATTAAACACAAAATTATTTGTTCCATGAGATTATAAATCATTCATTATATTAGATCGCATGAAAATAAATAGGTTTCATAATTATTTCATTATAGTATTTTCTATGAAAAATAAATATCTTTCTTAAATATCATGCCATCATAAACATAAAAAATATAGAAAGTGTATATATGGTATCTTTGGATCATATTCCAGGTAACACATAAGTAAAAGAACATAGTTTTATATTATATGAAAATTGATTTTTAAAATCTCTATAAACAAATACTTACATAATATCCATTCTATTTGGAAAACATTTTTTTTAAAAGATAAATAATTTTAAGAAAATAAATTTATATGAAAATATGATTATAATATTGTAATTTAAGATTCAATACATTAAGAAATCATGATAGGGATAAAATAAACTCCGGAAATTTTATTCAAAAAACATTCTTTTATCACTTTTATAATAAAAATTATAAATCACCACATTTAGAAAATGATAGGACGATTCTATTTAATTTTTTTAAAAAATAATTAATGGATTAAAAATGAATTTAAAAATTATTGGAGAATACACATAGAATTTTCTAAATAATTTTTTTAAACATGGAAATTAAACATAAATATTACCTAGTGGATACTTAAACACAAAAAATTATAAATAATGATGTGTTTGTGATATATACCCTAGGAACATTGGTATTTTTTGAATCAAAATACCCCTAAAACAAGTAACAACAAATGAAACTATAAATTACCATAAAATAAAGAGATTCATATTATAATATTTAAAAGGGTTGAATATACACAAAATAATTTAAATAAGTTGTGAATATGTTATATCTCTCAAAGAAGTAAACCTGAGATAGGAAACTCATTCCACATTGTAATAAGTTGAATCTTATGACAATTGAAATAATAACATTTAAAAAAATGTCAAATAAAAAGATAATAATGAAATTAATTATATTACATATAAAAGGGGTGTTATATACCCCTCTTAAAAAATATAGGTGTGTAACATCAAAATACACCTCAAAGAAATAAAATCGAAATGAAGTCCTTTACCTCGAGTTTCACCTTTCATTGTTCATGATCAAACATCCATTATAATAAATATATGATTATAATAAATAAATTATAGAAATTTAATAATATAAATAGTTCCATATTTTATTTAATTATAATATTTTATCACCAATATATGATCAATTTAATTATAAATATCACTGTTTTTAGAGGTAATTGCTTCATTTTTCATGTATGTTTCGATTCAGAAGTCTCAATCCTTATTAATTGATCATGATCCCATAATTTAATGAATTTTAATAATGATATAAAAATCATGTATATTCAATATATATTTATTTATTATCATTCATAAAATGTATAGATATTAAAATGAATAACCTTGTTCATGGAGATTATACGTCTTGCTTAGGCATGAACGATATTTCCATTTTTTGATGGATGAAATGAAAGAATAGAAAAGAATAATTAAAATATAGAAAATAATATTTATTTAATATATATTATATATATTCATTATTTTATTATTTTTAACCATAAATATAATGTGGATATTCAAAAATACATCGCTAAGAAGAGACGGTAGGTCATACTTATTCATGAGTGATGCTTCACATTTTGTGGAAAAGAAACAATATGGGATATGGTTTTACAATAATAATAGTAATATCTATTCATATTTATGATAATTAATTTACTAATTTATTATGGAAACAACATATGGATATGATGCATAACTAGAAATAAATATTTTAATAGTTGGTAAAGACGATTACCTCTTCTTCAACGTACTACCTTTAGATCTCTTCTTATAAGATGTACAATTTCTATTTTAGAAGGGACATAACCTCAAGAAAATGTATAAGTATGTTGATAAGAGTAATTTTTTGGGATTATTTAATCTACAATTCTGAACATGTTTTGATTAAATGAGGAAGGAGGTTACCATTTATAATTATCATGACAAGCAATTTTTTTGTAATTTAAAAATTGATGAAAATATAATAACAATTTCCTATAGAAAAATAAATCCAAATGGCCTATAAATTAATAGGGGATAAAATTTCAACAAGTATCTTTTCTATTTTTCTCTATTTAACGTTTTTAGGATTTTTAAATAATTTGATGAATAATTATATTAGTAAAATAACATTATTGATAATTTTTCCAGAATTAATGAATTTTAATTTAAAAGTATCAAGAATAAAATATAACATTGATTTTTTAGTACAAACCTAATATTTCATATTAGTTAGATAATTTCATTTTTCTATTTTATTAATAAAAATTTATATTAATTTTTAAAATTTTAATTTTATTTATTTTATTTTTAAAATAATTGAAAAATTACAAATTCAGTATTATGAAAGAATTTATGGGAATTAATTATTTTCTTAGAATAAATAATAAATTACTATAATAAAAAAAATCCATTTGATTTAGAAATACAATTTATAGTCAATAATATCATATGGATAACACTATATGAATTTTTAGGCTTATTAAAACAAGTTTCTGACATGTTTGACATTTCTTAAAATAAAATAATACAAATGTCATATTCCCATTCATGTGGCCCTAAAAGGTCACCATTTATACACTTTTATGATTATATTTTTGATATACTCATTCAAAAAAATTATTCAAGAGTTTGGTTCATTTAATATTTCTTATCATTTTAATTGTAGTGTTTTTAAAATTATTTTATTGATTTTTTTCTTCTTTCACAGGCACTGCGTTAGTGTTTCAAAAAAATTATGGTAATAATTTCATATATTGAAATTTAGAAAAATTAATATAAAAAATAACAAAATTATGCACAATATATTAATTTATTTTCATCCATTTATATAAATATACATATCCATGTCATTAAAAATTATATAATTATATAATTTGAACTTTTTGTCCTTATGTAAGAATTGCACAAGCATTTGGATAATATTCCTGTTATATAGATCAAAAAATAAAAAATATATGTAAAAATCATTAATTTTTCATTATATTAAACAAATAATTACTAAAAATACAAGTAACTTATCAATTATTATCTATACGACACCAAATTTGACTTTTCCACTATTGTGCATGCACTGTATAAATGGTAAAAATATAATCATATTTATCCTAAGAAAAATTATAATTTAAATGTTATAAATAATTTTTTAATAATATTGAGATTATATTATCGTACATGGGTCATTAAATTAGTTTAATAAAATTTTAAGTCATAATTATGTCTTGATGATATCATAAAGGTTACATTATTTTTGTCAATGTATTTTTTACTATTCTCCAAGAAAATTTACTTTTTCAGAATATTATAATAATTTTAGCATAGAATAATTTTGATAAATCCATTTAAAAAATGAATTTAATTTTTGTATATATACTTACAAAAACATTATTAATTTAATTATAGTATTTATCAATAAAAAACAATAAAACAAATTTGTTAAGAAACCATATTTTCGAAAAATAAAACAATGTTACGAAAAATTATGTAATTATTTTATATTCATTTAAAAATTAATTTATATTAAGAACTGTATATTTATTTCATAAATTAGTTATTTCTATTGACACCCTAAAATTATTGGTTAGTTTATAATAATCACATTTTCTAACTATTATTTAATTGTTTAAGATCATTGATTCATATCATGTATGATATTTAACATAGTATTTCCTTCATTAAAAAATATAGACATAACATTATCCACTATTTATGAAATTTCACCAAGTCATTTTTAAATTCTTTTATCTTTCTAGGGTTTTGAATATTTAAATAAACATTATTTAAATACCACATTTAAAAAATTTTGAGTAATCATCAACCAAAAAAGATAGAATGGGAAGTATAAAATGACCATTAGAGTTGAAAATACAAGATTTATATTTTGAAAACCATTGATGGTAAGGTAAAACATTTATATGGAGGAGAATAATTACTCCCACTGACTGTTGGAGAGTGATAGAGAACATGTTGACTGGAGTGTAAATGTCTTCAAACTCCTGAATCTATGATGGGTGAAGAGACTATCATCCCATCAGAAATTAAAGTAATAGGATAACAATTTTGTTTTGAAATACAATTTCTAATGTTGAGGAGTTATTTTGTAGCCTAGATTAAAATCATAAGGAAATATATTTAAATAAAATGTTTATTATCATCATTTAATAAATTTCCACCAGAATCTCATCATTTTCTCAAAAAGATGATTTATTATTGATGTATTTTTCATAAGAGAAACAAAAAAACAAAATTTTAATGAATCACATAGTCCAAAAATGAATAAAAATTTGTTCCTCATATATTTATGAGTTATAAAATGTTAAAATAGTTTTAATAAGGTTTTACTATTCTCATTATCATTAATCACCCAAATTCAATAGTAGTAGCTAAAGATCAACATTAATAATAAAAAATTACTATCCATAAAATTCATAGAAATATTAGGGACTAATATTGAATCCCATAAATCAAAATCATTTCATAACATGGTATTATAAGATAAATATACCATTTATCTTGAAATAACATCAATCACTCTTAAAATCTCGTACATAAAAGGTTATATACTCTAATAATATAATCACCAAGATATTATTATCATTTCCCTAAATAGAATGAATCTCTATAAAACCACAGTAAAATCATATATGATTTCAAAATATAATTCATCATTTATTCCAAAAAATTATTTATGGTAATATCATTTAACGTTTACTAAATAATTATATTATACAGAAATAAAATTTATCACTTAACCACCAAATCAATATCAAAATCCACGGTGATCTATGATATAAAAAATATACTCACCAAAATAAACATAGTCTTTGGAATTTAATTACTTTAAAAAATAGAAAATTTCAAACAAAACAAGACTTCATGTAGGCTAGTGGAAATTTTTGAACCCTTGTCTCCCTTCGATTGTGGGTTCAAACATCATGCCTATTCTGGATGTGATGGGATTTCACCCATCTGGTAGTTTTGTCTTCTTATGAAACTACATAAAAATTACCCTTATTAAATTCCAAAACGGAGAGAAAATTATTCAAAATTAACATTAATATAATCGATAATAAATAAATTTTTTAACCATTAATGTTATTTCATACCTTTCATTTTTCATCCCAAAATTTAATAATCTATAATTATCTCAAAAATAAATGTCTCAAAAAATACCATTAGTCATCGTCAAATTAGAAAAAAAAATAAATAAAACAATGGGTGTCTAATAATCTCGACATAATATAGACCTCAATCATATATCACCATGATGATGTATTTGACTATTAATATAACCTCAAATTAAAACACCCCAATCTCCTAAATTATCTAAACCCCTCTCTAATACAAATATTAACCTTCTAGAAATGAGAAAATCCATATTTGGTACCAAAAAATAGTATACACATGTTTCGATAAGTATAATTTTGACCCTTTATTTTTATAAAAAACATTAAATTTCAAAATAAAATATTAGATCAACTATATTACATTGTACAATTTAGGATTATAGTGTTTGATAATTTGGAAAGACACTTAATGAATTGGATTCATAAAAAACTAGGTCATAAGGATAAAAAATATCAGGTACAACACAAAAGTCATAGACATCATCAATGTGGAGTGCTTCTCAAAATAATTAATTTTAAATCTATCCTCACATTCTTGGGAAAAGAAAACATTTAAAGGTTGAGTTAAGTGTATGAGAATAATAACATTACATTTGAGAAATTATACCATTCATATAATAGATCATAATATAGAGTTGTGGAATAAATCATGGTAGTTCATGGAATATGAATCACAAAGGTAAATGATCTATGATAAAATAACATTGGTTCAAAACATGGAATTGTGTTATACACATAAGTATGGAAAATCATTTCCCTATTAGTTAAGGATCATTCCTAGAACTTATCAGGGTAGTCCATAAGTTGAGAATCATCCTAGGAAGGACATACCACCATCCATAGTGGATGCCTATTTATCATAGTGTAATTTTTTCACTCCCCAAATCATCATAGTTATCAAAGTTCACTCACAAATCAATCATTGTGAAAAAAGTACCTTATATAATCGGGTCCACTCCTCATTCTATTTCTATCTTTCTCATGAGATATATATCATTACCCAATGCATTAGAGGGAGATATAGGTCCCACTCTTGACATAATGAAAACCATATATATGTTTTCCAAAAGATCATAAATCGTTCAATATATCATAACCCATCATAATAAAAAGGTTTCATATAAATTTCATCTTATTACAGCCCAAAAAAATGAAACAGGATTTATAAATATCATTCCATAATAAACATAAACCAACTAGAGAAAGAGTAAGGATGGTATACTTGGATCATATTAAAAGTAAAAGATATGTAACATCAAATAATGTTTTCTAATATGGGAAATTATTTTTTAAGTTCACGTAATTTTTTTTAATGAAAATAACCATTGTATTTTGAAAACCTTTTTTAATGGAACACAATTATAAAGGAAAAAAGTGATCTTAAAAAATAACCTAGGGTGATAATAAAAGAAGATTCAAGACAATAAGGTCTCATGTAATTGAGAAAATATTCCTATTCTATATAGGTTAGAAATTTTTTTTGTTAATTTTTTTACTATAAAAATTTAGAAATAGGTTTTTTGGAAAATAACAAGAAGATTTATTTTAAAACATTTTCTAGAAAATCAAAAAAGGGGGAATGGATTTAAATATTATTGGGTAATAGTAAAGGCATTTATTGAAACATTTTTTTAATTTGTTCAAATAAGATAAATATTCCATTGTGGATACATAAACATATTCAATCCTGAATAATTATGAGATTATGAAATAAAACCTTACCTCATATGTATCATTTGAATTAGAAGATCCATTAAATAAATAACATCAAATGAAACGTTAAATACCCTAAATAAAAAATGATTAATTATAAAATATATAAAATTTTATGTAAATACACTACACGTGATAAATAAGTGTTAAATATGGAATATGTGTCATATAAGTAAAAGTAACACAAGAAACACTTACCATAATCAATAAAATTTTACAAAATGATATTTATCATTAAAATAAATAAATTAATGATATATAATATCGAAATGGTGTTATATAAACCTTTTGAAATAATATTGGTTCATAACATCAAAATACACCTCAACAAATGAAAACTATGATTATGTCCCTTACCACAAGTTTCTCATTTTTTAATTCACATTAAAAATTCATTTATAATAACTATATCTTTATTAAAAAGATATTATAGAAAATATTCATATATATAAATATATATATTATTCTATTATAATATTTTATCATCAATTTATTACAAATTCATTATTAATATTATTGGTTTTGGATGGAACTGTTTATATTTTTATGTATGTTTCAGTTCAAAAGACTCAGTCATTGTATATTGATCATGTAATATCATTTCCAGAATATTAATCATTGTAAAAAATTAATATATTTTAATTATATACGTTTTATAATCATTCATAAATAGTTCATACAGATAATTTAATTCCACCATTCATGGAAGCGTTAGGTCATACAGAAGCATGAATGATGTCTCCATTTTTTAATGGATTAAAAAGAAGAATGGAAAATAAAAATATATATTTATAGACTATTTATTACTTAATATATATCATATATATACATTAGTTCCATATTTATATCCACACTTACAAATTGGGTATGAAAAACGAATTACACCGTTATGGGGAGTCGATAAGCCGTACATATGGAAGAGTGATGATTTTACTTTTTATAGGATAGAAATGAAGTATAATAAGGTTGTACCTTAATAAAAATAACATCAATGTATATTTATTATAAAATATTTATTAATTAATTATGTAAAACACAAATTAATATCAATTATAAGAACAAATAAACTTGGAAGAGTTGGTAGACTTGATTACCTCTTCATCAACAAGATTCCTTTATATCTCTTCTTACATGACTAAGGGTTTCTACTTCAGAAGGTATGACAACATAAGAAATTTGATAACTATGTTAAAAAGAGGGATGATTATGAAAATTTCTATATAGAATATTTATGTGTTGTGATGATGTGGGGGAGGCGGTGCCCTTTTGTCATTGAGGTGAGGGTCATTTTTGGAATTTCTCAACTGATTACAATATAATAAGACTATTATAGATCCAAATGCTTCAAAAAGTATTATATATTAATAGAGGATGAATTTTGAGAGAATATACAATCCCTATTTTTTATCTTATATTTTTATTTTTTAAAAAAAATTCAATAAAATATTATATTAAAAAACATAATGACGATGAATTTTTACACTATTCAATTATTTGACATTAAAAATCGCAATAAAAAAATATATCATCAAAACAAATATTTTAATATATCCTTAATATGTAATCAAAATCTATAAAATTATTTTATTAATTTACTTAATTCAATTTATAGGACTCTTTTAGATTTTAATACCATTTGTTCGATTTTTTTCATTAATTGAATAGTTAATATTTCAGTGTTATATAAGCATTTAAGGTAATTATTTTTTTCTCTAAAAATTAACAATAAATTAACATAATTTAGATAAATTATTTATATTTGAAAATAATATTTATCATTTTACATATCTTATGTGTAAAACCATATAAATAATCTTACATTTATTAAAAACAAGTGTATAATAAGTTTGATTTTTAATTGAATAAAATAGCTCAATCTTCATAATCTTCCCCATGCAGCTCTATAAAGGAAAAAATTATACCATTTTATTATTAAATTAGAGATATACTAAATGAAAAATATTTATTCAATTTTTTGACTAATTTAATGTTCCTTATATTTTAATTATAGTGTTTTTAAAACAATTTTACTCATTTTTCTTATGATTTCAGACGCACTTTGTCATTGTTGCAAAATAATTTACAGGTATTATATCATATATAAGAATAAAAAAATTAAAAAATTAAAAAAATCAATAATTTAAAATGAAATCATTTAGATTAATCAATTGCATGTAATTACTCATATTCAGGTCAAGACAACTTATTTACTTTATTAATTATACTTTTCTAGTCTTGGGAAAACATTGCAGAATCATTTTTATAATATTCTCTTCATATAACTAAAAAAATATAAATTATCTATTAAAATTATCATTTATATCTGAAATGCATTAGAATCATCATGAACAGACTTGTTACCTATCAATTATTAGCTTTAAGACACCTAAAATTACTTACCTAGTGCTACAAAAACACATTGTCAACACTAAAAATAATTTTATTAGTTATCTTGCAATACTTTTTAATTTCCATTTTAAGACTTATTTTTTATTTCTATTTATATTATGATATAAAAAATATTAATTAAATATTTTTAAGAAATTTTTATAACATAATTATTTCATAACAATACCAGAATAGATAATGCATTTTTTAAAAAAATGTATTTTTTTAATATTCGCAAAAAATTAACCTTTTTTATAAAATTTGGATTTTTCACCATAAAATTATATTAAAATAATTATTTCAAAAATTAAGTTCAATTTTTCAAATACATTTTCTAAAACTTCCTGAAATTAATTATAAAATTCACCCATAAGTAGAATGAAAACCCATTTTTGAAGAAAACCTAATTCCCAAGAGTAAAATATCATTATTAAAAAAATATGTTTTTATATTATAATAATATTGAAATAATTTTACATTGAGTTGGAAATAAAAATTTATTTCATCAATAATTTATTCATATTCATACATACTAAAATATTAGATAGAATATAATAATCACATTTAAATACTAGTATTTCATTTTTTGTTTAATACCGATGTTGTTTATATTATATGCCACTGAATATAACATTTCCTTTTAAAAAATGTAGATATTACAAAATATCTTTGGAATGATTCCAATGTATCATAACCCAATGCCTTAGATTTTAATATGGCACACCCGTTTATATTACCATGGTTGTTCACTATGTTACTACAAATCATTTACAAGGCAATATGTCAATGTATCATTTCCCAAATTCATTGGAGCACTATAATGGATCACCATTCATATTACCAAGGTTATTCACCAAGGTATTTCAACAAATTACCAAGTCATGATGCAAAGGTAAAATGAATGTTCTATCTCTATAGATTAATTACTTAGCCAACTCATTATAGAGCTATAATGGGGATCACCCATCGTATATGCTATATCATGTTCACCTATGATTTATATTGGGCCTCAACCCATCATATAAGTCAAGGTCAACCATTTTTCATCTATAATTCTCAAGTACCATATTATGAATAAAACATTTTATTCCAAAACATTTAATTATAAAACAATTGAAACACTCTTTTAAACCTATACAAAAAAACATTTGGATATCAAAACAACCTTTTGTTTCAAAAATATATTTCCAATACTAAAATACATATAAAAATGAAATTTATAATTTTCATTGAATTAAACATGTAATCTTGTAAATTAATCCAACTTAAAATAATGGTTGTTGCAACATTAAAATTCATTTACACTGTATAAATTAAAATAAAGTATTCCTTTTATTCTTTTGAAAAGTGAATAAAAATATTCAATATAAACATTTTATTTTAAAATAATTATATGATAGTGAAAAGAAACATAATATTTTATTTATAATTCATTTCTATCTGTATGAACACATTGAGTAATTTGGTGCATAAAGACTTGAAGAAGATATATTTTTGAACCAATGAAGAGGGAATGCAGATATATACATGTAAATACATGAATCAATAAATTTAGTTTTCTTAATGGTGAATAACCATGGAAAATGAAATGGTTTAGTTATTCATAATAATGGACTATTTATTGTAAAAGAGGTAAATTCAGGAAAATAATTTTTAATAATGATGGTATAAAACATGGTTTAAAGAGACTAAATCATGAGAGGGAATAAAATTCTTCTACGGTTAAAACACTAGTTTTTCACTAAATCATTAATGAAAAAAATTTTGGAATAAAAACTCGTTCAAAAAATGAGGTAATTTAAAATAGGGAAAATAACTATTCGCTTACCAAAAAGATTATCTTCTTATATATTGGAAAGGGAAACTATTATACTAATAAAAAATATTCCCAATTGAAAATAGAGTAATGGAAAAGACACCTTGGGTGATATTTGATAATATAACTTTGAATTGAGTGCATTAGAATGGGATGATGGGGTGGATATTAATAACTATATGGGGTGGTTAAAAGGGTTTAAATAATAATTATTTTTTTGATTAAGGACAATCAATATTTTGTGGGATTAGTTCCAATGTTTTTTGGTTGAAAATTAATTAAATAAAATAACATTGAATACATATATGATAATTCATATTACATGAAAAATAAAACATGACCTTTAGAAAAGAAGATTCCATTATATAAAAAATATTAAAATGTAAACTTATATTAATATATATAGAGGTCCCCATACACGTCACACACCATAACATATATCTATGTATTTATTTATTATTACTTTACATAATTTTTATGCATGTGTGTGTATATATATATACTTATTTGTATACCCATATATATATTACACACACATATATTTTAGGGAAAATATATAACATATATATGTATATATATTAAACATATAAAAAAAATATTTATAATGTATTAATTTTAATCATGTATATGACCTAAATAACATTTAGGTATTTATAAAATATATGTTTTAACGTGTTATATATTTTTATATTTAAAAATATTTATTTTTTAACACATATATAACATCTATAAAAATTTATATGAATATATATATACATATATATTACATATATAATAATAATAATAATAATAATAATATTTGGCCTTAAATGTTCCTACCCGTATATTGGTATATTAGCAATATGCATATAGTCCCACTTTATTGTTTCACACAATATATAAATATAGATATATATATATGTGCGTGTGTGTGTACTATATTTTAATAATAATAATATTACCTCATCCATGTTTTCATGAAATACACTTCTGTAGGTTGGAATATTGTTAACACATATATATAACACACAGACACTCACAAACACACACATATATAATATATTTCTAAACACACACACACACACACACATCTATATTAATATATTCCAACACCCAAATAGAGAGAGATATATATAACATATTTAAATATATATATATATACTTATATAAATATATTCTAACACACACACATATATAGAAAATATTTTATAATATGTTTTATCACATATATATATATATATATATATATAACATCTGTATATGTTTCAATTTTTACAAATATATAACGTATGTATATATATATATATAAATATTTCTTCCTTTTTTTATTCCTTCCATTTCTCAAAGCCTTATCACCCATTTCCCTAATTTAACGCCACAACATTTCAATTCCCAAAATCTCTATTTTCATCTTCAATCATTTTCCATCATTATTTTATTTATTAAAATCTTTTAGTATCCCCTTATATATATATATATACCAATTACATGTAAATGTAAATACATATATTTATTGTGTATATATATATATATTAAATTCCATTTATAGTTCCTTTTTAATATAAACATAATAATAAATTTTATTATCAAATACCCATAATTATAGGTACACATACATATTTGTTATTATTTTGGTTTACTAGATATATTTAATAACATAATTTCTATATATAGATATACTTATATTCTAATAAATTAAAACTAACTTAAATAAATATATATATATCTATATTTATCTATAAAATAATTTTTTATATTTTTTATATCTAATCATAAATTAGTATTTTCATATAAAATAAACAACATAATTATCTAATTTTAATTTCAGAAATGTATTTATACATGTCCTCGTAAATTCATTTTAGATTAATATTTATATTTCCAAAAAAATGTAAAATGTAAAATATTTTTATTCCATAAAACATATTTAAAACACACTTATATATTAAGACATATATTATCATAAAATATTAAATTTGTAAAACCAAAATTAAAAAATTTCATCTTTTGAATAATTATATTAATTCTAAAATTATTTTTATATATTCTAAAAACCTAGTTCATTACATTATTCCCCAATTAATGAAATTTCTACCCAAAAATTTGAACTCAATTTTTTTTAAATTATTAGGTTTTTTACAATAACAATTCCAAAGGAATAAGGATTCCTAAAAATTTCTAATATCACTGTTCTAGGATGATATACTTTAATGACAAAAATAGTTTACATTATCTTTATATCCTTCACAGTGGTATGTACAAGAATGTGAGTATCCAAATAATATCCCCATTGGAGTTTCAAATCATGTGTGCAACAAGGCCCATTATTGTGAACCAGGTAAATATTGAGTCTTGATCAATGCATCCATGTCAGGATTATTTCCCCTAGGTGTAAACATTCCATAGGCACATCCAGTTTTTCTTATCTGGACAAGGATTTATTTTCATTAAAATCACTTACGTAACACATCTCTAAAAAACAAGGATGTTTTCCAAAACTTTTACATATTCATAAGGTTCAAACGTATGTTTTCTTCTTATAATATATACAAATATAAAAATTATCCTTTGATACCAACAATAGATAACGACTTTTTATTTCACAAACCATTCATTACAAGGTATAGTTATATGAAATACAGAGAATCATTTTGGATTTAGTGTCTTTGATTTTTGGAACATAAGACAAGAAACACATAAAAATTAATAATACATCCAATGCAATAGAATTAAATATTTACAAGTTTTTCCTATGTATGGTTTATGGGATCAAATATCCTAGAGACATACATTAAATAAACAATTCAACATAAATACTTGTAAGGGAAAACGATGGATATAAATATTAGGTAAACAAGAGTAATGTAATAAAGGAAGATCCACACGAACAAGAGCCATATCATAATGGAATTAATGTGAATCATAAAATGGAAGTGTGGAAACAACATAAAAATAAGACATTATTAACCATATCACCATGGTTTATAACCAAGGGTTAATAAATTATAATTAATATGGATTTTAGAAAAGGTATGATAAAAAATTACCACGGTATGCTAGCAAGGTAATATAACCAAATTAATTAGAGCACTATCTGGGAGACCCTTCACATTAACATGATTTTTCACCAAGGAATCAAAAAACATTATAAACGCATAATGAAATGGTATAATCACCATTATGCATTAGAGATATCATAAGGTGAACCCTTCATATTAAAAAGGTCATTCACTAAGGTATCATAAATCATTACCAAGGAATGATTCAGATGATTCATAAAAATTACATATATATATATATATATTAATTATATAACCAATGCATTGGAGTTTATAATGGGTCTCGCCCTCCTATTGAGCTACATCATTATCACCCATGAGATTTAATGGGGAACAACACATAATATAATTTTTATTGAGCTCACACATTTTTTATATATAACTCTAAAGTAACACATCATAAATAAAATATTATTCATTCACATTTCATCATAAAAACATTGAAAAAATATTTTAAAATAGTATGCACAAATGTTTTAGATATCATAATAAAATTTTCTTTTTAAATCCATTTTCAATACCAAAATAACTATAAAAGGGGAAAGTGAGATTTTATTTAAATAAAACATGAAATAATTTAGTGAAAGATAACTTGTAATATTATTTGTAGTAGTGTTAACATCCATTGACACCACAAATATTAAAATAGAATATTTATCTTTGTCTATTTTTAAGAGATTAAAAATATTTCTTTTGAAAAACATTTAATGTAATTCAATAGAAACAAAAACTTTAATTTATAAATCATTTATTTCCATTTAGAAGTATTAAGTATATAGGTTTTGAAATACATGAATGTGACATAATTTTTAATTCATGAAGGGTGAATTTGGGTTTCCTAAAAGTAATTCAATGAATAAATAAATAAATTTTACATCATGGTGAATTACCATCGAATATGATGTGGTTTGGATATTCAAAACAATAGAGTTTCTAATGTAATCTTGATAACTTTATGAAATAAATTTGGTAGTATTACTATATAAAACATGGATTAAAGGGTGGGAATAATAAGAAGGTATAATGGTTTTACATTGGTAACAAAATATTTTTAAGTAATGGGATAATTGAAATGTGTTTGGAAAAGAAATTATTTTAAAATTTATAGACATACCAAAAAATGAGGTATTTGAAAAATGAAAAGTCGGAAATTCCATATCCCTAAAGAGTAACTTCCTAAATCGTGGAGAGGGAAACTTTTAGACCAACAAAAATTCATCAATATTGAAGGGGGAGTAATGAATTAAACACCATGGGAGGTATATAATAAGTGAAATTTGAATTGGTGTGTGAGAATGTGAATAAGTGGTGGGTATTTTTACACGATGACAGGTGGTATTATGGGTTTACATAATAATTTTTTAACATTATGGGAAACCATTATTCGATGGATTTAATTCCGTTATTTTCAGTCGATAATTAAATAAATAAATAAAATTTTAATATAAAAATTATATGTTATATTTCATGTAAAATCAACCTTAAAATTAAACAAAGATTTCCCTATTAAAATAAAATTAAACCATAAAAATAAAATAATAGAAAAATACATACATCCCCTTAAATGTTACAAGACATCACATATATTTATGTAAATATATATACACAATTCCTTTCATTTAATAATTCATATATGTGTTTTGGTGTGTGTATTCTTATTTATATACACTAATATATAAATCATATATATATATATATTGATGTAAATATATTACATATATATATATTTAACATATATATACATATAATATATAATTATAACATATACATTTTAGGTATGTATATATCGTATATAATAGATAAGTATTTATAACATATAAGTTTAAAAATTTATAGATATACATATTAATGTATATATATTTCACCATATATAAATATATATACATATTTCAATTTATATATATACATATATATAGCATATTTTATTATTATTATTATTTTGGCTTAATTGTTCCTACCCCACATATATGCATATTTACATTATATGTATATATTCACACTTTAATGCTCCACCACAAATATATATATATATTGTTATATTGTTATTATTATTTTATAATACATGTTGTAATACCATACACATAAGTAGATATGAAATATTGTTTTTTAATACATTTTACTAATTGGTATATATACATATACACCTATATATATTCCACATATATATTTATACACACCCATATATAATTATTTTCTTTCATATATATAACATATATTTTAAAACATATTTTAATAAAAATATAACATATATATATGTTTCAATGATTAGATATATATAACTTATATGAATATATATATATTCTTCTATTTTTTATTATATCCATTTTTCAGAGCCTTCTCGATCCTATCCTCACTTTAATGCCTCACCATTTGAATGTCCACAATCCATATTTTTTTCTGCTATCATTTTCACTCATTTTTATATTTCTTAGTTTCATTATATATCTATTTATATATATATATACCCACTAAATGAAAATATATATAAATATATATAACATGTATATATATATATTAAATAGAATTTTATTACTCTTTCTACTAAATAGACATAATATTAAATTATATTATCAAATAAAGATAAGTATATGTATATATACATAAATGGGTATTATTTTTGTTTAATATAAATATATATTAACATATTTCTCATATATATTTAAACATTCTTATAAAATTACTACCACTTAAAATATATATATATATATCAAATCAAATTAAAAAATTTTATATATCTATTATATTATTATTATTTTCATATATAATACTAAAAAACAAAGTTATCGAATTTTAATTTTAACAACATAATTATATATATCATGATATATTCATTTCATATTAATATTTTTTATTTTGATAAAAATTTCAAAAATAAAATACGTTTCATCCATAAAATATATTTAATACAAACTTATATATTAAGTCATATACTATCAAAATAATATTAATGATGTAAAAACAACAATGTAATATATGATTTTATGAATAATTATATATTTTTCTTGAATCAATTATACAAATTTTAAAAATCCATGTAATTATAATTATACTAATATAAATGAATAGTAGAAAAATATGTTAGAAAATAAAAATGATTTATTTATAATGAAAATGGAATACTAAGGATGCCAACCCCTTTATATGGATGTGGAGTAAAAATTTATATAGATAGGGGAAAAGAATGTTCACTCCAAAAAAACAATACTCTCAAATATTTCATATGGTACCCCCATTAAATAGACTATTTTGGAAAAGAAAATTCTTCTTTAATGATATTATAAATTGTCTTTGATGTTCTCCCACTATATTTATCCTCAGTTAGACAAGTATTTTACTAGTTATGGTGGATTTATTTTGGTATTTTACCTAGTGACTGTTTTAATTACCATGTATAATGTTGTAATACGATTTTGGCCTTGAAAGAGGTAAAATTAAGAATTTCCATAGTTAATTATGTCATAATCTAGAATCCAATATTTATTGATGTCGATGTTATGCTTAGTTGGGTTAGAACATTATGAGATATAGGCCCATCTCTAAAAGTTACCCATTTTGTGAACTGATTTTGAGGACTGGATTATGACCTTGATTGTGTTATCTCAATGTTAGATTATTATTTGTGTCCAATTGACTTAAATGAATACTAAAATTTAAGGTGTCCTAGGCAAATAAAAGCTCACAATATAAATTCATATATAAAATCATCAAGCTAAAATAAAAATGTAAATTTAAATAGTTTAAAATCCAAAATTAGGCTATTTTAATAATTAAGAACAAATTACTCCAAAATAAAAAAATAGGGATACATCCCATTAAAATAACACAACGATGGGATTAAAACATTGAATAATAGTAAATTTTTTTTCAAAATAATAGGTACATTACATTACATCATACTGAATGATGAATTCAAGAATTATCCTT
This sequence comes from Viscum album, assembly GCA_963277665.1. NCBI lineage: Eukaryota > Viridiplantae > Streptophyta > Magnoliopsida > Santalales > Viscaceae > Viscum > Viscum album. The sequence goes on from OY728121.1 coordinate 1,302,951,555, forward strand.
ACCTTATTTTGAAATTCCAAACTGTCCTTATGCACTTCTATAAAGTTCACTTGAATGGATGATTGAAAATAAATTAAATAAATATATGATTTATATCATTTAATTAAGAAATAAGGCAATATATTATGAAAATCCATAAGTCGTGGATCTCGTTAAATCCACACCATGTATAAGATAACTTGAACCTTCTAACTCAGAGCATTAGTCAATTTGTTTTCTGTATGAGTTCTATAATGTATTAACCAATCATACTATTTAATCAAATGAATCCATATCCTTTTGTGAATATTAAAATTTTTAGGTGTGAATATATTCTTCATGATTTTATGAAAGGAATATATATCTCAAATTTCACCATGAATTTAATTCCTCTATATTCTAAAACTAAAAATTACCACTTCAAACTCTAGATCATTAGTGTGTAATTTTTCTCATGAACCAAACATTGGAGTGTGATATATTCTTCCAACATTTCGTTTTTAATGGGAACACATCCCAATAACTTTACTAATACATCAATTTATATTATAAAACCCTTATTAACTACATGGTTGTTTAAATACATGTGAACTATACATCATTCTCTAGATATACATGAAATTTTATTCAAAGTAATCTATTTAACGGAACAAGGTCCTTTTTAGAGTCATCATGGTCAGTGAATTTTATAGTATTTTAGAATTTATCAAAAATTGGTTATAATATCAAAACCCTTCCCAAAGAAATATTGATATTGGTCAAATTAGTTACTTTAAGGAATTTTTCAATAGCTTCTAAAATTGAAGGATCGGTCTATATACCATAATATGCAATATCATGACAAAATAATGTCACTTTTTATTACTAAAATTCACATTGCCAAATTTTGGAATGAAACTTCTCCATTACCAAGGTATTAAAAAATTACACAAATCATATTTGTAATATTTTTTCCCCTTGGAATATATGATAATTTTATCTACACAACCTACCAGGAATTTAATAATTTAAATTTTAAAGACTCTATTAATTAGATCAATGACAATCGAGCTAGAATTTGTATTTTTGAATCACATCACTTTAAATTCATATAGTCTATACAATGTATTAAAGGATTTCCTAGATATATACTATATATTTTACATTTACTAATGGTATCTAAATTGAACATTTATATTTATCTACATATAGTTGATGAAACAAGTAATCAATACATAGAAGAGGGATCTTGTACTTGATAGAGAAGTTTTCTTTGGACGCGGTAATCAATGAAACAATGCATTTACCTATATTTATTATCAATAAAAATAAAAGGTTCACTCCATTATAATTCACTAGAGTGTAATGTAACGTCCAGACCCTAGTTACCTAGAGTCGGTGCATTATTACATAACATTGGAATGATCCCAAAATATCTTGTATCGAAAGACTGATTAGTTTAATAGGCTTGGAAATACTAGATACATTTATAAGTTTTACATTACATTATAAAATAAAAAATGAAAACAACATAGTCTCCATAGGCCCAATCATATCCCTTATACTATCCCTGCAGGTCAGTCATAATAGATTTTTTCGTGCCCTGGGAAAAATAAAACATAGAAAGGGGTGAGATCAGATGCTCAGAAATGTTAACAATATAGCAGAAACATTCATAAATAAGCATAAAAATTTATGGCAATGTATAAGACTAAAACAAAAGACTTTTAATCATGAACTTCATCATAATATAGAAAATATAAAATCAAATAATTCCATTTAATTATTCACATGGATATTCTAATAGTCGAATAATCACATGAAATATCAATAGCCACTTTCATAATGATGGAATGCATACTGCCAGACTTCAAAACCACATAGTCAAGGCCTCGTGCCAAGGATACAAATAAGATTTTGTCAAGGCCTTGTGTGAAGAAAGTAGTTTGTATCCTGAGACCTACCGATGTATTGAAGAGCTATAGTGGGATCAAACCATTACATACTATGTCCAATGAATTCCTCATTTGAAAAGGTTCAAACATTACATAAACATTCATATTAAAACTAGAATAAAAAATGTCAATACTTTATCCATAATCCATAAATGGTGTGGAAATAACACATCCACAGTAAAGCATATCACAAAAACTTCAATACAATATGGATGTTTTGTATCATAATAAATCAGCTTCAATTAATCTTAAAATCCATCAAAGGATATTGACCTATATGAAATCAAAAAATTTTTTAGAGAAATATCTCTTTCAATTTTGAAATCATTTTAAAGTCATATAATTATGAAAGAAAACATTTATTTTAAAAATATTATTATAATTTTGTAAGGGAAGCCTTGATGATGTTATAATGAAACAAAATAGCCACACCATCTATATAAGTGAAAAAAAACATTCTTACGTTAATTTTGTCGAAAAGGTCATAAGGTATCTTGTTTGGAAAACGACGAAAATATTTTTTTAAACCATTTAATAAAAAGTAAAAAAATGGTATAAATTAATTTAAACTATATCCTAGTAAAAATTAAAAAAGATTTTGATTATATTTTTAAGAAACATGGATGCGGATGATAAAGAGGTCCCAGTAGATACTTACGTAAAAATAATCTTCGATAATAAAGAGATTGTGAAATTAACCCTTACATTGTAATTTTCCACGGTCGAGGGTAGGTTAACCAATTTTATAATGGTGAAATGATTTTTATTAAATTATAAAAGAACCATATACATTAATATGATTTAATATTTTTTCTTCTAATACTGCTTTGTTAATGATATTTCAGTAGTATCATCGTTTCTGGTGTTAACTAATTCGTTTTCCTATATTTTATTCTTTACATATGTAATGTTTTTTATGGATAGGATGTATCTTATTCATACTCAGAATGATATTAAGTATTTAAAAATTATTTTTAATCATCAAATGATAATTATTCTTGAATGGATATGATGGTTAATGAATCTCACTGCGTTCGTGGAGACGGTAATCCGTACGTACACACGAGTGAAAATATCATTCTTGTGACAGTAAAATAGTATATAATTGGATGGGATATCATATATAAAGAATCATTATCAGGTTATATTAATTATTTTCATCAATTATACTCATTATTATACCCATCCAAATGATGAAGTGTCTGAATAAAAAACTACACCATGATGTGGAGACGGTAATCCGTACGTACGCACGTATGGTGATTTTGTAGTTTATAGGATGGATAGAAAAATGAATATGGTTGTACCATTTTTATAATAACATCACAGTATATATAATATACTTGAGTAACTATTAAATAATGGAAACAACAAAGAACGAAGAAGTGGAAGAAGAAAAAACTTGAAAGATGTGATGAAAAATTTACCTCTTCTTCGGGTTATTCTTTTGATTTGATCAAAAGGGCTCCTAGTTGCGCCCAAATTTACCCTACTAGTAAAAGCAGTCGTTGAAGTACATTTAGAGACTGAATACATAGGGAATGAAGAAGAAACCTTGAGACACTAAGATTAGATACAGGATTGGCTATGAAGTAGCCAACTATGGTTTTGATTGATTTGAAGAAATATTGATATAATTTAAAGAAAAAAACAAATAAAAATAATTGAATTAAAACAACTAATAAAGGTTAGTTTATCCTAGGTTTTCTCTTGGGTTTTATTGGATGTTTTTTTTCATTAGATTTTCTGTTGATCGGTTCAAGAGGTATCCATTAAATGAAATAATCCCTCAATAACATTCTCTAATTTAATCCATACACAATTTCTAGGAAAATCACCAATTCACTTAGAGGACCGATTAAATGAGCACTCCAAGGAATTGGATCTTACTAGACCTAAAAATGTGTCATTGTTAAAGTCGGTGAAGACAAAGAAGAAGATAAATCAAAGAAAGGAACTCTTAAAATAAAGAACAAATTTAAGAATTTAAGAACATAAAATAACATTCAATCCAGTCCATGAAACTCCCTAGGATCATCCCATAAAAGGTTATTCCTCCATTTATGCTATTCTGTCAATGGAAGCAGGTAGTCGACTTAAATAAGTGGGATTAAAGAAGATAAACATTAATCAAAATGAACACTCCACCGTTGTGTGAAGAATTCGCAAGTGCGGGTGTGAATAAATTCACACTTCAATTCAATGGTATCAACGTGAAGAAATGGAAAATAAAAATTGAAGAAGAATAAATTTTATTAAAATACTAAACATGAATGAAAAACTTACATTAGAGAAATTGATGATGGCATTAAAAAATGAAAGCAGGAAATTACTATTGAAAGAAATACAATGGATGAAAGAAAAACATGGATTCAAAGAAAAATGTTAGATGATAATTCCATTCACCACAAGATCCTTATTTAGGAATATTAATATCCTTAGAGACACCCCACCAAAATAAATTCCATCCCCATTAATTTAGAGAGTCAAAAGGAGGGTGAGAAAATTAACGGATTTTGACGTTTCAAAGTTGACCAGGAAATTTCGGCCAGATTCTTCCACCATTTGTACGTGTGAATTTGGAATTGAAGGAAGCTATATCATCAGTGGTCGTAGTAGAAAATTATCATCTCCCCATTGTCCTCTATCAGATGTCCACATTTCAGGTCATTTGGCGTAGCCGTTTGGATGTTAGGGTCGAAATGGTGGGACGACTTTATGTGTATTAATATCGGGCCCACCATTTAAATCTCAACTTCAGGTCCCTTTATCATCATGCAAACTTCAGAATTATCTCTAGAAACAGTTGAATAAAATGATCCTAATATTATTATATTTCTACTGCAAAATTATGAGTTTAATTGGGCTTGGTTTGTGGGCCCCACATTTGTGTGATGGGCCTTAGGCCCATTATGCTTTCTCCACAAAATTTCTGCATTCAGGCGCAAAAATCATCATCTTCCCATGGTAATCATCCATCGGACCTAAAAAATAAAATGTTCCAAACATAGTGATCAGTCATATCCAAAAATATCAAATTCAAAAAATGAATATAATGCAATCCACAAATAGATGAATGATTGGGCCCAAATTTTCATTTTAAACATGAATTGTATTTAAGATGAGAAATGAAGTTCTATTTATGTAATGCACTAAAAACAATGTTTACAGACTTTGGATAAATGAATATAAATATATTAACAATGAATATTAGCCACTTTCAGTGACTAATCAAACCCCCAACTTGAGTTTTGTTAGTCCCGAGAAAAAAATATATTACAAATATGAAATTCAAATCCCCTTTTCCAATAACATTTTAATACACATTGCTCACCCAAAGAACTCATACCAAAAAAAATATGAAACCCATCAAAATAATTTAAAATAGGCTAGGTTCATAAGCATATCTCAAGCCCAAGCTCATTCCTTTGTTCAAATTAATCGCTACATTTCATCCAATCTCAATTAAGTATGATAATGTGTTGTGCATCACAAAAGATATGGAGCCCATTTTATTGTTCAAGGGGAAAAAATGGAAGTGCTAGGTGGGAATCACATTAAACCTTAATATGAGTATCATTTTTTTGAATTGTTTTTTGTTTTTTTATTTTTAACCATAATAAATATGAAAAGAATAACTCTGGGCAAGACAACTATGGAGTCGCGATCCCCAAGTGTCAGACGCCACACATATTGTCAATTCCATGCTCTATTATAGAGATATAAAGCCTAATTCTAGGCAAGACAACTATGGAGTCATGATCCCCAAGTGTCGTATGCTAAGAATTTGGGAAAAACATTGCTCTATGCGGTCATTATTTTTTGTTTCAATTTTTTTGGATACTCAAATTAAACTAAAAGTGACCCCAGAACCCTATGCTATAATGAAAGGGACCCAAGAACTCAAATTTACACCCACGATCCAGTAGACGTGCATTGTGGAATTTTTATTATTATGATGAAAATGTAAACTTTGAAAAATCACATCGAAAAACCGCAATTTCCAAAAACTATGCTCATGAACATAAACTTGCATTAACATTAAAATCAAGGCACGCATAATTATTTGATATCCAATTTCAGAGTTTGAAATGTGTGTTATCATGTTCAAGGTTAATAGAATTTTTCTTTTCATTCATGTTTTTATTCACAAAATAAAAAAAAATCATTTTTTATCTCCCCCCAACTTAGAATAACATTGTCCCTAGTGTTTAAAGAAATGAAATGTTAGAAGGGGGTAGAGGAAGATGAGAGGTGTTCTAAAAAAATTAAAAAATTTGAAACCCTTAACATGGATCAAATTCAACTGGTTTTTGACGTTGAAGTTCATGATGCTCCAGAGTACTCCTTTGATCTCCAGGGATATATAGGCACCTCCTTGATCTAATATGTATCACCCAAAATAGTCCCTGAACCATAAAAAGAATAACAAACCATACAAAACAAACAATACAACAATTTATTTAATACCAAGTACCAACATTTTTATGGTTTTCCCTGTTCTTTATTTTTTTTATTTTAAAAATAAAACTGATGATACATTGTCTTCTTTATATTTTCTAGGTAAGATATTACTCAAGGATCACACCGCATGACATGGATGAATATGGTGCTCCACTTTCATACCCATCCTTACTCATAAAAGAAAAACAGGTCAACAGCCTTTGGTAAATTTTTAAATGAAAAATAAAAAATACAAAAATATGATTCACAATGATTGGAAACATAAAAATCATGGGTTGCCTCCCATGTAGTGCTTTTTTTAACGTCGTTAGCTCTACTTGAACCCCCAAAATTATCCAATTCCAACATTAAACAATTTTAGGACCCCATTTTTCTCTACTTCAACAAGATTGGGATTAAATCTTTTTTTAAAAAAAATTTCATGTGAAATCCCATGTTCTACAATGAGTGGGAAAATCCATGTAACATCAGAAATGGATGATTCAGTTTCATCTGGAGTATTTCCTTAGATTTCAAGGTTCATTCCTACATTGTGAGATTCTTGATGAAAATGGATGATGATTTAATGGTCTTGGTTATCATAAATGGTAGGATTCTTGAGTGGGGAAGGAAGGATTATAATGTTGAGTTCAGTTTGATTTAATTTTCCCAAAGAAGAATGGAAATTTGAATCCAAATTTGTTTCTTCTACAAAACTTTTTGAAAGAATCGGTTCCTTTTGGAAATATGATTCATCCCCAAAATTATATAGTTGAATGTTAGGAATGAGTATAGACTCAATGTTTGTGATTTCTCCGAGTGGTTCAATGATTGGTGCTTCTGAAAATTTATTAATGGAGTTATATTCAGGAAACATAATCCATGATGTCAAATTTTCCTCTTTTGAATCCAAAAAATCAATTTCCTCTTGATTTAAAGACCCTTCAAAAACTTCTCGATCCATTCCAATTATCCCAAATCCTAAGGTTGGTTATTCAATAAAGGCATGAGGGGTTTGTGTGATACAAGATTCTTCAATCAATATTGAGGAATATATGGTTTGAGTGTGAATGGGGTCCACACAAGTTTTAATTCTTTGTAGTTCTAGTCTAAAAGATTAAACTTCTGAATTCATTTTTTTCATTTGTTCACACAATTGTTCAAGAATTTTTTTAGGATTAGGGTTGATATAAGTATGTACATCATGGAAATCCTCATTATTTATCTTTTCAATCATTCTTTATAGGTATGGAAATTGATATTTTAAACATTCATCATCCCATTGATTTTAAATCTCATCTGGTGTGGTGTATTCAATTATGGTTTGGTCAATGAAATTCCCTATGTTATGTGTTTCCCAAAAATGATTTCCGACATGATTACAGAATTGGTATATGAATGGGTATTTTGGAGGATAATACATTAAAATTGATTGAAAATTGGTTTTGGGATTTTTTTGACACACAGAAATATATAGGGGAAATAGGAAGAGAAATTAGGGTGAGAATAGAGAATTTGGGGTGCGAAAAGAACAGAAGGGTATAATGTACTTACATGGGTCCCTGGCAATGGCGCAAAAATTTGGTTGCACCCAAATTTACCCTACTAGTAAAAGCGGTCGTTGAAGTACAAGTAGGGATCGAATCCACAGGGACAAAAGAAAAAACCTTGAGACACTAAGATTAGATACGGGATTAGCTATGAAGTAGTGAACTATGGTGTTGATTGATTTGAAGAAATATTGACTTAATTTAAAGAACAAAACCAATAAAATTACTTGAATTAAAACAAATAATTAAGGAGAGTTTATCTTAGGTTGTCACTTGGGATTGATTGGATGTATTTGTTTTTTATTTGATTATATATTCATCAGTTCAAGAGGTATCTATTAAATGAAATAATATCTCAATATCATTCTCTGATTTAATCCATACAAAATTTCAAGGCTAATCACCAATTCACTTAGAGTATAAATTAAATGAGAACTCCAAATAATTGGATCATACTAGCACTCAAAAAGTGTCATAATTAAAGTCGGTGAAGACCAAGAAGAAGATAAATCAAAGAAAGGAACTCTTAAAATAAAGAACAAATTTAAGAATATATGAACATAAAATATCATTCAATACAGACCATGAAACTCCCTAGGATCAACCCATAAAAGGTTATACCTCCATTTATGCTATTCTATCAATGTAACTGGGTAGTCAACTTAAAGAAGTGGGATTGAAGAATAAAAACATTAATCAAAATAAACACTCCACCATTGTGTGACGAATTCACAAGTGCGGGTGTGAATACATTCACACATTGATTCAACGGTATCAACATGAAGAAAAGGAAAATAAAAAGTTAAGAAGAATAAATTTTATTAAAATACTAAACGTGAATGAAAAACTTACATTAGAGAAATTGATGATGCCATTACAAAATGAAAGTGGGAAATTACCATTGAAAGAAATACAATGGTTGAAAGAAAAACATGGATTCAAAGAAAAATGTTAGATGATAATTCCCTTCACCACCAGATCCTTATATAGGCATATTAGGAGCCTTAGAGACACACCACCATAATAAATTCCATCCCCATTAATTTAAAGAGTCAAAAGGAGGCTGAGAAAATTAAAGGGATTTTGACGTTTCGATGTTGACCCAAATATTTCATCCAGATTCATCCACCATTTGTACGTGTGAATTTGGAATTGAAGGAAGCCGAATCATCAGCGGTCGTAGTAAACAGTTATCTTCTCCCATGTTTCCCCTATCAGATGTCCAAATTTCAGGTCATATGGTGCAGCCGTTTGGATGTTAGGGTCGAAATGGTGGGACGACATTATGTTTATTAATGTCTGGCCCACCATTTAAATCTCAACTTCAGGTCCCTTTATCATCATGAAAACTTCATAATTATCTCCAGCCATAGTTGAATAAAATTATCCTCATAGTTTTCTATTTCTACTGTAAAAATCTGAGCTTCATTGGGCTTGGTTTGGGGGCCCCACATTTGTTTGATAGGCCTTAATCCCATTATGCTTTCTCCAAGAAATTTATGCATTCAGGTGCAAAAATATTCATCTTCCATTGGGATTCATCAATCGGACCTCAAAAATAAAATGTTCCAAACAAAGTAATAAATCATATCCCATAATATCAAATTAAAAAAATGAATATAATGAAATCCACAAATAGATGAATGATTGGGCCCAAATTTTCATTTTAAACATGAATTGCATTTAAGATGAGAAATGAAGTTCTATTTATGTAATGCACTAAAAATATGTTTATGGACTTTGGGAAAATGAATATAAAGGTATTAAAAATGAATAATAGCCACTTTAGTGACTAATAACACCCCCAACTTGAGTTTTTCTAGTCCCGAGAAAAAAATATATTACAAATATGAAATTAAAATCCCATTTTCCAAAAACATTTTAATACACATTGCTCACCCAAAGACCTCATACCGAAAAAATATGAAACCCATCAAAATAATTTAAAGTATACTAGGTTCATAATCATATCCCAAGCCCAATCTCATTTCATTTTTCAAATTTATTGCTACATTTCATCCAATTTCAATTAAGCATGATAAAGTGTTGTGCATCACAAAAGAGATGAGGCCCATTTTATTGTTCAAGGGGAAAAAATGGAAGCGCTAGGTGGGAATCATATTAAACACTAAGATGAGTATTTTTTTTGATTTTTTTGATTTTGTTAGTTTGTCTTTATTTTTTAACCACAATAGATTTGAAAATACTAACTCTGGGAAAGAAAACTATGGAGTCGCGATCCCCAAGTGTCGGACACCGCACATATTGTCAATTCCATTCTCTAAAATAAAGATATAAATCCTAATTCTGGGTAAGACAAATATGGAGTCACGATCCCCAAGTGCCAGATGCCACAAATTTGGACAAAACATTTCTCTATGCCGTCATTATTTTTTGTTTCAATTTTTTTGGATACTCAAAATAAACTAAAAGTGACCCCATAACACTGTGCTATAACGTAAGGGACCCAAGAACTCAAATTTACACCCACGATCTAGTAGACGTGCATTTTGGCATTTTTTTAAGAGGATGATACTATAAAAATTGAAAAATCACATCGGACAACCGCGCTTTCCAACAACTATGCTCATGAACTTAAACATGCATTAAAATCAAAATCAAGGAATGGATAATTATTTGATATCCAATTTCAGAGTTCACAATGTGTGTTATCATGTTCAAGGTTAATGGAATTTTTCATTTCAAGCATTTTTTTTCACAAAATAAAAAAAACATTTTTTATCTACCCCCAACTTAGAATAACATTGTCCCCAATGTTTAAAGAAAAGAAAAGATAGAAAGGGGTAGAGGAAGATGAGAGGTGTTGTAAAAAAATAAAAACAATTAAAACAATTAACATGGACCAAATTCACCTGGTTTTTGAAGTTGAAGTTCATGATGCTCCAGATTACTCTTTTGATCTCCAGGGATATGTAAGCACCTCCTTGATCGAATATGTATCACCCAAAACAGTCCCTGAACCATAAAAAGAAGAAAAAACCATACAAAAAAAACAACACAACAATATATTTATAACCAAGTATCAACATTTTTATGGTTTTCCCTGTTTTTTATTTTTTTTTTATTTTAAAAATGAAGCTGATGATACATTGTCTTCTTTATATTTTATGGGTAAGGTATTACTCAAGGATCACACCGCGTGACATGGATGAATATGGTGCTCCCCTTTCATACCCATCCTTACTCATAAAAGAAGAATAGGTCAACAACCTTTGGTAAATTTTCAAATGAAAAATGAAAAATTAAAAAAATGATTCACAATGATTGGAAGAATAAAAATCATGGGTTTCCTCCCATGCAGTGATTTTTTTAACGTCGTTAGCTCGACATGAACCCCCAAAATTATCCAATTCCAACTTTCAACATTTTTAGGACCCCATTTTTCTCTACTTCAACAAGATTGAGATTAATTATTTTTTTAAAATGTTGTCATGTGAAATACCATATTCTACAATGAGTGGGAAAATCCATGTAACATTAGAAATGGATGATTCAATTTCATCTGGAGTATTTCCTAATATTTCGAGGTTCATTCCTACATTGTGAGATTCTTGATGAAAATTGATGATAATTGAATAGTCTTGGGTATCATAAATGAATGATTATTAAGTGGGGAAGGAAGGATTATAATGTTGAGTTCAGTTTGATTGAATTTTCCCAAAGAAGAATGGAAATGTTAACCCAAATTTGTTTCTTCTACAAAACTTTTTAAAATAATTGGTTCGTTCTGAAAATATGATTCAACCCAAAAATTGTACAGTTGAAAGTCTGGAATGGGTATAGACTCAATGATTGTGATTTCTCCTAGTGAATCAATGATTGGTGATTCATAAAATTTATTACTGTAGTTATATTCAGGAAACTCAATCCATGATGTCAAATTTTCCTCTTTTGAATCCAAAAAATAAATTTCCTCTTGATTTAAAGACCCTTCAAAAACTCCTCGATCGTCTCCAATTATCCCAAATCCTAAGGTTGGTTCTTCAATAAAGTCATCAGGGGTTTGTGTGTTACAAGATTATTCTATCAATATTGAGGAATAGATGGTTTGAGTAGGAATGGGGTCTACACAAGTTTTAATGATTTGTAGTTCTAGTCTAAAAGATGAATCTTATGAATTCATTTTATCCATTTGTTCACACAATTGTTCAAGAATTTTTTCAGGATTAGGGTTGATATAAGTTTGTACATCATAGAATTCCTCATTGTTTATCTTTTCAATCATTCTTGATAGGTATAGAAATTGATCTTTTAAACATTAAGCATCCCATTGATTGTACATCTCATCTGGTGTGGTGTATTCAATTAAGGTTTGGTCAATGAAATTTCCTATGTCAGGTGTTTCCCAATATTTATTTCTGACTTGATTATAGCATTGGTTTATGAATGGGTATTTTGGAGGATAATGCATTGGAATTGATTGAAAATTGATTTTTATATTTTTTTGGACACACAGAAATAGAGAGGTGAAAAGGGAAGAGAAATTAGGGTGAGAATAGAGAATTTGGGGTGAGAAAAGAACACAAGGGTCTAAGGTACTTACATGGGTCCCCTGAAACGGCACCAAAATTTGGTTGCACCCAAATTTACCCTACTGGAAAAAGAGGTCCTTGAAGTACATGTATGGATCAAATCCACAGGAACCGAAGAAGAAACCTTGAGACACTAAGATTAGATACGGGATTGGCTATGGTGTAGCCAACTATGGTGTTGATTTATTTGAAGAAATGTTGATTTAATTTAAAGATCAAAGCCAATAAATTGAATTGAATTAAAAAAACTAATTAAGGCGAGTTTATCCTAGGTTGTCTCTTGGGCTTGATTGGATGTATATGTTTTTCATTTGATTTTTTTTTCATCGGTTCAAAATGTATCCATTAAATGAAATAATCCCTCAATATAATTCTCTCATTTAATCCATACACAATTTCTAGGCTAATAACCAATTCACTTAGAGGATCAATGAAATGAAAACTCCATGGAATTGGATTGTACTAGCACTCAAAATGTGTCATTATTAATGTCGGTGAATACAAAGAAGAAGATAAATCAAAGAAGGGAACTCTTAAAATAAAGAACAAATTTAAGAATTTAAGAACATAAAATAACATTCAATCCAGCCCATGAAACTCCCTAGGATCAACACAAAAATGGTTAGCCCTAAATTTATACTATTCTATCAATGGAATCTGGTAGTCGACTTAATGAAGTGGGATTGAAGAAGAAAAACATTAATCAAAATGAACACTCCACCGTTGTGTGATGAATTCACAAGTGCGGGTGTAAATAAAATCACAATTCGATTCAATGGTATCAACATGAAGAAAAGGAAAATAAAAAGTGAAGAAGAATAAATTCTATTAAAATTCTAAATGTGAATGAAAAACTTACATTAGAGAAATTGACGATGCCCTTACAAAACGAAAGCGGGAAATTACAATTGAAAGAAATACAATGGATGAAAAAAAACATGGATTCAATGAAAAATGTTAGATGATAATTAACTTCACCCCCAACTTCTTATATAGGAATATTAGGATCCTTAGAAACACTCCCCCACAATAAATTCCATCCCCATTAATTTAGAGAGTCAAATGGAGGGTGATAAAATTAAGGGATTTTGACGTTTCGAAGTTGACCCGGGAATTTCGTCCAGATTCGTTCACCATTTTACTTGTGCATTTGGAATTGAAGGAAGCCAAATCATCAGCGTTCGTAGTAGACCAATATCTTCTTCCATGTGTCCTCTATCAGATGTCCAAATTTCAGGTCATTTGGCACAACCGTTTGGATGTTGTGGTCTAAATGGTGGGATGACTTTATGTGTATTAATGTCGGGCCCACCATTTAAATCTCAACTTATATACCTTTATCATCATGAAAAAATCAGAATATGCTCTGGCCACAATTGAATAAAATGACCCTCATATTTTTCTCTTTCAACTGTAAAAATTTGAGCTTAATTGGGCTTGGTTTTTGGGCCCCACATTTGTTTGATGGGCCTTAGGCCCATTATGCTTTCTCCGGAAAATATCTGCATTCAGGCGCAAAAATATTCATCTTCCCTTGGGATTCATCCATCAGACATAAAAAATAAAATGTTCCAAACAAAGTGTTAAATCATATCCCAAAATTGCAAATTCAAAAAATGAATATAATGAAATCCACAAACAGATGAATGATTGGGCCCAAATTTTCATTTTAAACATGAATTTCATATAAGATGAGAAATGAAGTTCTATTTATGTAATTCACTAAAAACAATGTTTATGGACTTCAGAATAATGAATATAAAGATATTAAAAATGAATATTAGCCACTTTCAGTGACTAATCAGCTCCTTAGGTTGGACTTATGACTAAAGGAAGGCCGATAGGATGAAAGGAGATACTTGGGAGGATATTTGGGCCAGGGTTGGCCGAGCTAAATGGCTTTAATGGTGTGAATTTAAGATAAGGGGAAGTGCCCTTTTATAAGAAGGGTGTGGGGAACCTTAATAAAAGATTGAAGTATTATTTTATAATAAAATTATTTAAGGTTTATAATGACTCCAAAATGAATTATTTAAATTCTAAGATGGGGATGGGTCAAAGAAATCACAACCAATAGGTTTTAGACATGTTTGGGTCATTATATTAACATTATCTTTTAGTTTTAACTCTTAGTTAAATAGATTGACATTTACCATGTCTCTTTGTATTTTTATATTATATAGTTAAAAAACATACTATAAACATCCTATAGAACCCGAAGTGGTTAATTAATGATACACCTTTCAATATATAAGACTTTTGGCCGATCATTTGTTTTTTAAGATTATTATATCAACCAATACTATTGTATTTATTTTAAAAACTCATTTATGACAATTTTGAAATTATTTGGTAATTGATTTTTGTTAGTCCTAAAAAATTTATTAATTCGAACTAAATACATTTAATCAACACTAACATTCCATATTAACCTATAAAATTAGTTGAATTCATTAAATATCCGAAATTATATTTATTTGGATATTTATAATATCAAATATTTTAATCTTTCATTTGTATGGTAATTACTGCATCATATTTGTGTCATAAATAAATTTAAATATTTAATATCTAAAAATTATAAATAATATACCATTATGTAGTAAATCCTTTTATATTTATAATTAATATTTATTGTTGAATTTATCTTATGTGTAACCCTATATTAAAATTAGATTAGTTATTAATCATTGAATTTTACACTTTGAACTCTTCATTGAATTAAATAATAATAAATTTCCTAATCTAATCCAACTAGACCTAAAGGGTCATATTTTATTCCTAAGGATGTTTTTGGTCAAATTAAACTTATCCAATCGAATTAGGACATGTGTTCGGGTAATAATAATATCATTCTTACCTTTAATTCCCCTATTTACTTTTTACCGTGGTAAATAAAAGTTAAAAATTACTATTCACAAAAAACTATTTTTAACATATTGAATAACATTTTACTTACCGATATCAACCATGTCTCTTGGATTATTTAAATTCAATTCACAGAAGCAATAAAATAAAATTTTATATAAAAGTGGAAATTCTGTTAGGAGGTGAGTAAAAGACATTAAAAAGTTCAATAAAAATTTTATGTTTCTAAAGTTCTTATAAACTAAATACAATGAATTAAATTGAACTTATATGGGTATTATATATCTATTTTTACCTAAAATAATTTTAAAAATAATATTTATTTAAATAAAAGCTGGTTTTGAACAATAACTCAGTGTTTTTTACTATTCATCAAAAATTTAATGTTTTTAGAAAAATACCAAAAACTCACCCTACGCTAATTTGGATAATATGAACCCAAAAATGAAGTCCATTTTGAATGATAATATTGATAAAATTTTAATATGTGGGTATTACTATTCATAATGGCTAGTTTGATTGGTTGTGTTGTGTTTGAACTCGAAGTTGCGTACAACACAAGCCATTACGTTATTCGATGGGAAACATATCATGGAAGCTTGGGGTGTTACATTCTACCCTCCTTAAAATAATTTCTTCCTTAAAATTTCTAGAATATTACTGCATAAAATTATTTGGGTGGTTCTTCATCATCTGGTCCTCGGAATCCCACATTGCATCTTCCATCTTATGGTTTCTCAATAGAACCTTTACAAGATGAGTCATCCAATTTCTCCGCACTTGTTCTCTGGTGTCAAAAATTTTGACAGGCTCTTCACAATAAGATAGATCAGGTTCTAGTACAATTTCCTCATAGGTGAGTACATGCATTGTGTCAGGCATGTATTTTCTCAATAGTGATATGTGGAAAACATCATGAACTTTGGAGAGACTTGGTGGCATTGCCAACTGGAAAGCTACAACCCCAATTCGTTCTAGAATTTTGAAAGCTCCGATGTATCTGGGACTTATTTTACCCATCTTACCAAATCGTATAACTCCCTTCCATGGAGATACCTTCAAAAAACATGATCTCCTACCTGAAATTCCAAATTCTTCATTTGGTTATCGACATAGATCTTCTTCCAACTTTGTTCTATTTGTTGTGGGTTCGTATAACCTTGACCTTATACATTGTTTCCTCAAAAAAAATTGGACCTACAAGTTTTTTTTCACCAACATCATCCCAATTTTTAATTAGGCGACATCTCTTGCCATATAACGCTTAATATGGTCCCATCTGAATACTTGAATGGAATCTAATGTTATTTGAAAACTATAAGAGTGGTAAATATTGATCCCACATACCTTCAAAGTCATGTGAGAAAGAAATCAACACATATTATATGTTTTTAATAGTCTGTTCTGATTGTCCATCAGATTGAGTGTGGTAGGTAGTGCTCAAATGAAGTTTAGTATCCAGGGATTTCTGAAGACTTTTCCATAATATTGATGTAAAATCGGGATCACGATCAGAAAAAATCGATAGGGGTACACCATGGAGTATTACAACTTCATTAATATATAGTCTTGTTAAACGTTCGGGTGTAAATCTTCTTTTATAGCAAGAAAATGTGCTGAATTGGTAAGACGATCAACAATGACCCATATTGCATCATTCCTTCAAGGTGTCTTTGGTAGCCCTATGACAAAGTCCATCATAATATTATACCATATCCACTTAGGTATGGGAAGAGGTGACATGACTCTTCTATGCTATTCCCTTCTAGCTTTCACTTGTTGACAAACCATACTTCAGGACACAAAATCTGCAATCTCCCTCTTCATGTTGTCCCACCAAAAATGTTCCTTCAAATCTCTATAGATCTTAGTGCTACCAGGGTGTATAGAGAAATTGGAGCTATGAGAATCATCCAAAAATACCATTTTTAGATCAGGTATGTTAGGAACACAAAATCTCTTCCAAAATTTCAAAATTCCATCTTCATATATGAAGTCACTCAATCTCCCATTGTTCACAGCTTTAATTTTCATCTGAAACTCCTCATCATCAGCCTGAGAACTTTTTATCTATTCTTTTAATGATGGTTTGGAAACCATTTGAAAAAGTATTGATGTTACACCTTCCATGATTATTCAAATATCCATTTTCCTTAGATCTATGATAATTTGATCTGTTTCAATTCTCATCTTTTTCAAAACACCGTGAACCCTTCTACTCAAAGAATCTTCCTCCTTATTTGCCTTCCCCGGGTGGTATAGTATTGTGCAATAATAATCTGTGAGTAGTTTAGGGCATCGCATTTGCCTCATATTGGGTTCTTTCTATGATAAAATATACTTCAAACTCTTGTGATCGGTATATATCTCACATTTTTCACCATATAGATAATGTCTCTATATCTTTAAACCAATGATTACAGCTGCTAACTCAAGATCATGAGTAGGATAGTTTTTGTCACGAACCAAATCTGGTCGCCATCAAAACCAGCCCCCGACCTAGCCCGCAACAAGGCCTGAAGGGCATTCCTGATCCCCAAAGGCTGGCACAAGTGCCTGGGTATCATAAAATTATAATTGGGAATTATTTACCTAAATTTATAAACTTAAAACAATAAAAGAACCCAATAAAACGAATCTGGATTTTTCAACTAATACCATCTTTTACAAAATTCAGAACTGTATTACATATTTTAAAACAACTCAACAAGACTATAACAAAGGTATAAAATCAAAAGCAAACAGCCCACGAACCTTCATGGCAAGGGGAAGCACCCTCAAGCCATCTCCACAATATTTCAGCTCTAAGGACCTGCTTGAAACCCGAACTGCTGGAACTAAAAATTGTACCCAACCTACGACAAAAAATAGCCAAGTCTACTTACACCCAAGGGTGTAAGTAGGGTATGAGAAAATTCCAATTAGGATACCACTAGTAAGAGATTCCATCTGATAAACATTTAAGGATGAAGCCCATGAAAGTTTTGAAAAACATGTAATTTCTAGTTATAATTTCTAAAAGATGCAAGTAAAAAATCAGTTTTAAAGTATGATAATTTAAAGAATCAACAATTTTAGAAAAAAATCCAAAGCTACAGAATTTTCCAGTCAAATATAACATATACCGAGGGTAAGTATAACAGATCTAATGAGCACAAGAAATAGTAAATAACCCCTAGGCACTAGCTTGTTGTGGGTCTTAGCTACCTCGTATCTCGGTGAGAATAACCATCACAAATACATATATCATGTATGAGCCAGTAGTAGAGAACATACTCATAAACTAGTGTTCCCCAATCATCATTATTATAGTTTAGTTAGATTTTTTAGCATCACTCTTGCTAAGTGAGACTGAGGCCAAACCCCACAGATTCACAAGCATACTTGTATACGCCCACCCACCTAGATACCTGGGTTTTCCCTTTGTGCTAAAACAATTTCAACAAGTCATGAAATATAATTTTCTCATTAAAATATCTTTTCCTTATCACAAATTCTCCAAAGATCCCACATGTATACCACACCAGTCACAAAAGTCCACTTTTCATTCAAATTGACTTTGAAATCCAACACGCACCAAAATAGCCCAAAACACTTTTCACATTTCTTTAACACATCCATAAATCCTTTAAAAAATTTTATAAACATTTCAAATACATTATAACTCACATAACAGCCCACTGAAATATCATATAATACCTCTTTCATCAAAAAAATTAATATTTCACAACACACTCATACAAGACAACCCACAACCATGTTTTGCAGATCTCTTTCAATTTTCTAAAACATTTCAGCACTTTATAAAACATTCTAAAAAAATATTTGACATCTTAATTAACCACTTTACCTTTCAAAAACCCATATTAGGTGAACACCCCCCCCCAAAAAAGTACATATAAACCCTATTACCCCCTTTTTAACCAAAAAACATCCACAAATTTCATAAAACAAACTCAAGGGGTGTAACTATGTCTTGCACACAAAACCCATTTCAAAGACCCTATTTAAGAACAAAACCATAAAAATTACTATCCAAAATAGAATTCTCATCCCTTGATACATTTATAAAACCACATTAATGTGTTATAAAATAACCTTGAATAATAACACAAAAATACTATTGAAAACACACATTTTCATAAAATCCTCTCATGAAGTATAACAATGTTTTACACATCAAACCTATTCAAAAACCTTTATTTTGGCCTACATAACACTAATGAATTACCAAATCAGAATATTCAGGCCAAAAAAGATTAAGTATACCAATTCCATATGTTATATAATATACCCAAATAATACCCCATGAGTTACACATCAAAACACAAAACTTAATGTTAAAAAGAAACTATAAAATTTAAAACCTAACCAAATCCATCATAAATAGTTTTTGCAACACACCCAATATTTGAGGAATATTAAAAATTAGTAAATACAGTAATCTAACACATAAATAATTTTTTACACTTGGAAGAACCACCCTTTTGAGTCAAAACCCTGGAATCGTGGTGCAAAACCTCAACCTCACCTCTACCGCACCACAGGGAAGTGAAAACAAACCCTAAACCATAATATTTCACCAAAAATGCCCCAAATAAAACCCAAGGTATGAACCCTAATGTTAGGAAACTCTATAAGTTTATGAATGAGGGAGTAAACCCTAAGGATAAGGAAGAAATAGAATAAAGAAACACTTACCCAAAACAATTTTGAATAAAACGACCCAAAATCCACCAGAATATTGATTTTAAAACATCTTAAAATTTAAGGGCATTTCGAAGAAGGATAAAGAGATCATGTAGGAACTTGAATGGGGGGAAAAGTTTAAAAATAGAAATATTTATGAAAGGATCAATTTACCTCATCAAATTTTGGAGATTTGTGAAATCCAAAAAGGATTCTCCCAATTTGACAATTCTATTGAGCGCCAAATTGGGGGAGGAGAGAATGGGGGAACACCTTAGGTACGTGGGCTCGGGTGGGATTTGGAATCACTGAAATAACTTAATAATAGAATGATTTATTAAAGAATTGTAAATTATTATTAATGAAGGAAATGGGATTTCCGGTAGGCCCAATCCCTTAAATGAAAACTAAAAACCACCTTGATTATAGATTTTTAAATTGTCCAAATAAATTTTTTGGTGTTCATAGGCCAGGGGATGACAAGTAGGAATTGTAACGGATGAAAAATGTTGAAAAATGTATGAGTTATAAAAAAATTAAATCAGTAATTGGGCTCATAGTTTGGCCCAATTCATGAAAACTCACTCATTCCCCCATAAAAGCTTGGGAAACCCCCCGAAAAGTACATTAATGTAAGATAAATTAAAAATACCTTTAAAAAAAGTTATGTATGTGAAAATTATCCCCACCATGAAGACTTCCCACCCCAGAAATTAAAAACATGGTCAAAGAAACAACCAAACTCAACTGGAAAACCAAGAGGTACACCCCTTCTAGGTTTCTCCCCCATAGGCAATAACCCCTCTAGTGATCAATTAAGGAAGGATTAATCTCACAACCAAAAATTACACCACATTCCTAAAATGATCAATCACATTCATAGTTTATCCCGAAATAAAACTCCTCAAACACCATCCGAACAAAACTCAAGCAATTCACTCAAATAAACAACAACATCGAACAAGGTTATACTTACCTTACTTTAACTAAACCATTAGGTGCTCTTCAATCCGAAAGTTTACTCATGGAAGATGTTGGTAGCTAGAAAGTTACAAATGAGAAAACCTACATCCAAGATAAGAACATGGATAAATCTTATCTATCGATATGGGAAGACACAAATAGGCACCCCACCATAAGAGAGAACATATATTTTTCCAAGACTGAATCAGGAAACTAATAGTGGGAGGCCTGAATGGATTTCCTAGTAAAAAGGGTATAATTCCATTACAAGTTCGTTAAGGATCATAAATTAGAATCATATCGAGTCTCCCCACTATAATATCCAACCATCTTAACCATCCAGAATGGGCCGACATAGAAAGATCCAAAAAAATTAATGATTTTGGAAAGATGCGGGGTTTGTCCGCATGGTTTGGGAAACCCCACACTAACTGGGAAGATCATTCTTCTAGCATGGATTCCTGGCACACAGTCACTACTAATTGTGCACGAACTATGCCCTTATCACGTCTATCCAAATTTCCAACCATTCTCTAATGGCTCAATGGATGCCAAAGGGGGGGAATGACCTTAGGTGATGACATTGGTACAAGGCCATCCACCTATTTCCACCGAACAGGAAAAAAAGAAGAAATATCATGACACCAGAGGTTTAAACTCCTCCAATAATTTATACTGGTGATAAGCCTTTGTACATGTGTTTAAACGACTATGCGATTTCCCCTAACTATGAGCCAACTTCTCTCAGAGACCTATGACTGGAGCTCAAATGATTGAAGCATCTTCGGCCTCACAGTTAGGATTTGGAAACCCCCTAAATGAGAATTCTTCTTTTTGTGCCACCTGAAACTACACCGCAATCCCCAATACGTTTTCCAAGACTTAACACATTCCAAATTCAAATTACCCTAACCTGATAATTCACTGAAACAAGGTCTTAAAACATGCACACAGATCACACATTATTTCTTCGGGTGAGAAAAAATTGAAGTAAAGAACGCTGGTACTCACCTTCCTCTAAAATGGAAGAATTGGAAGTTTTTCTAAGGGATAAATTCTCCCAACGTAACAGAGGCTCTCATAGGATTTCACCAGTTTCCCCTTTATGCTCAATCGAGCATTTAAATTCAGAAGGCGTCACCAAACATGACTATTGTGAATGATATAAACAATTCCTAAAGAGGGACCTTATACAACATCCCAAAATAACACACAATTCTAGAAAGTGGCCACAATATCCTCCCATGAACAGATTTTCCACACTGGTAGTTTAACATGAACTGCTTCTTCTAAGAGATTACAATGGACCGAGAGGACCTCTACGACACCATCCAGATACTCATCCATGATAACAACACCAGACCACTTCCACCTTCATAAAATCATGAAACTTAAGAAGGTAATGTCTCCTTCAACCTTACATGATCACTCTCCCTCAATAAGAGGATACACCAAAAAAATAAAGGAAAGGGTGATGAATCAATCTAAAAAGCTCAAGAAAAATATTCATTATATTGATCAACTGGAGGGTCTTAAAACAACGAAAGTATCCAGGTTTCACTTTAGTTGTGCACTAAATCTTGATGGGGAGTAACATATCCAATGACTAAACCCAAGGACCCAACCAATTTTGGTCCATTGGTTATGTTATACCACAAAACAGATCCAAAAACATGAAGGGAACCATCGTAAAGGTGTCCCAAAATATTTTTAGATGAGACCACTAACCTGTCCTTCATCACAGCTTACTGACCAAACAAAAACCCATAACACAGTTCAAACAGGAGGGGTTCTTAGACTCAAAACATCCCACAACATCAACATTTTCAAAAACACATAACACACACCATCACAAAATAGTCAAAAATACAACATTTTTTTCCATTAAAATCATATTTTGGAAAATAACTGGTTCAGCGGTTAGCGTATCCACTAATGGTACCCCATTGGCCTCACACATGCATGTTTCTGTGCCACACTGCACACCCTCCTCATATCCATCCCGAAACACATCCATCCATGCCATCAACCATCAAGCATCCCATATAACCCCATGCATTTGGTATCTCACAGAAATTCGAAATGATAAAATAATAATTCTTTCCACTTTTCAAAAACCAAAACAATCAACCAATCCATCCTTTTTCTCAAGACCACTAACCATGAAATCAGACCAAAATTACTACTTAAAAAAAACATTTCAGAAAGTCACAATCATTCCAATTAAAACTCACCTTCAAGTTATTCACATTAATTTGAAACCATCTCATCCCATTAAAACACCTTTCAATAATTTAGAAAAATCTATTGGAAACACCTTTTCAAAACCAACCTTGATATAGTTCATGCTTTCAAAAGAGGATCAAACACACCATTTTCCATTCCCAAAAAATTCGGAAAATTCAGTTATCCATTTTCAAAAATCTAATAATTCCCTCTTTACTAGATAATCATTTCACAAAAACATTATTCTTCTTAAAGCCAAGTCACTTTAAAACCAAAGATCCAAGATTTAAAAACTAAAGAACACCGGACAATGCGAGAGGAAACTAGTTTCAGTGGGTGAGTTGAAGATATGGTTGGTGGCCATATTCCAATCACTTAACTATCACAGAGAGTGTTCTAGGGAAATATCCCTACCTCAACATGGCTTTCCAGACCCTACGATCTCACTGAGACCATTAACCCTACTCTCTTTTCATTTCCACTAATCATTATCAAACCAAGAAATCCAATGGACTCAGAAATTTCTTGACTTCCCCTGGTGACTTGAATCCCATCATGAGGTGTGGTGATCAGCCACACAACTATTAACCAGAAATATAAGTCCCATCAATCCTAACTCTAGACTATCCTGACTTTTTTCCAAGTAATATGACCCAAAGAGAGTGAACCTCCTCTAATACCATTTTGTCACGAACCGAGTCTGGTCACCATCAAAACCAGCACCCGACCTGGCCCACAACAAGGACCAAAGGGAATTCCCAATCCCCATAGGCTGGAAAAAGTGTCCGGGTATCATAAAATGATAATTGGGAACGATTTACCTATGTTTATAAACATAAAACAACAAAAGAACCAAATAAAATGAATCTGGG
This sequence comes from Viscum album, assembly GCA_963277665.1. Taxonomy (NCBI): domain Eukaryota; kingdom Viridiplantae; phylum Streptophyta; class Magnoliopsida; order Santalales; family Viscaceae; genus Viscum; species Viscum album. Next base: position 1,302,975,632 of record OY728121.1, read on the forward strand.
TTTTTCAATTAAACCCATCTTTTTCAAAATTCAGAACTGAATTAAATATTTTAAAACAACTGAACAAGGCTATAAAAAAGGTAAAAAATAAATAGTAAATAGCCCAAAAAATCCTCATGGAAAAGGGCATCACCCTAAATCCATCTCCACAAGACTTCACCACCAAGGACCTGCTAGAAACCCAAACCGCTGGAACTAAAAATTGTACCAAACCTGTGACAAAAAAATAGCCAAGTCTACTAACACCCAAGGGTGTAAGTAGGGTGTGTGAAAATTCCCATTAGGATTCCACCCCTAAGATATTTGACGAGATAAACATTTAAATACGAATAGAATGAAAGTTTTCAAAAACATGTAATTTCATGTTACATTTTCGAAAAGATGCACCTTAAAAAAAATCAGTTTTCAAGTGGGCTAATTTAAAGAATCAACACTTTTAAAAATATTCCAAACCGAGTGAATTTTCCAGAAAAATATACCATATGTCGATGGTAAGTATAATAGATCGAATGAGAACAGGCAATAGGAAATAACCCCTAGGCACTTGCTAGTTGTGGGTCCCAGGTACCTCGTATCTTGGTGAGAATAACCATCAAAAATATCTATTCTCAAGCATGATCTACTAGAAAGGAACATACCCATAACCTAGTGGTCCAAAATCATCATCATCATAGTTTAGTTAGAGTTGTTATCGTCAATCTTTCTAAGTGAAACTGAGGCCAAACCCCACGGATTCACTAGCATACTAGTACATGTCCACCCAACTAGATACCCATGCTTTCCCTTTGTTCTCAAACAAGTTCTACAAGTCATGAAATATACATTTCACATTCAAATATCCTTTCCATATCACAAATTCCCCCAAACAGCCCACATGTATACCACAGAAGTCACAAAAGTCTACTTTTCATTCAAATTGATTTTGAAATCCGACGCACACCAAAATAGCCGACAAAAATTTTCACATTCGTTTAACCCTCCCATAAATCATTTTAAAAAAATTTATATACCATTACAAGACATTATAACTCAGATAAAATCCCACTAAAATATCATATAATACATATTTCATCAAAAAAATTATTTTTCACAACACACTCACACAAAACAACCCATAACCATGTTTTGCAGCTCCCTTTCCATTTTATAAAACATTTCTGCACTTTATAAAACATTCTAAAAAATATTTGACATCTTAAATAACCAACTTACCTTTCAAAAACCCATATAAGGTGAACAGACCCCCCAAAAAGTACATATACACCCTTTTACCTAGATTTTTTAACCGAACAAATCATTCACAATTTTCATAAAACAAACTCATGGGGAGTAACTATGTCTTTCACACAAAACTCATTTAAAAACCCTCCATTTAAGACCAAAACCATACCAATTCCTATCCGAAAACGAATTTGCATCCCTAGATACATTTATAAAATCTCATTAATATGTTATAATATAACCTTGAATAATACCACAAAAGATACAGATGAAAACACACATTTTCATAAAATGCACTCAAGAAGTATAACATTGTTTTACACATCAAACCTATTCAAAAACCTTTTATTCTTGGACCACATGACACTAATACATTACCAAAACCGAATTTTCAGGACAAAAACGTTTTAGTAAAAAATATCCAGAAGTTATAAAATACACCCATATAATACCCCATGAGTTAGACATTAAAACACCCAATTTCGAGTTAAAAAGTAAGTATATAATTAAACACTTAACCAAATCAATCTTAAATATTTTCTGTACCAAACTCAACATATGAGGAATATGAAAAATGAGTAAATAAAATAATCCAAATCATCAATAATTGTTTACATAAGGAAGCACCTACCTTTTGAGTCAAAACCCCGGAATTATGGTGTGAAACATCAACCGCACCTCCGCCGCACCACAAGGAAGGGAAAACGAACCCTATACCATAAGATTTCACAAAAAATACTGAAAATAAAACCATAGGTATGAACCCTAACATCTTTATACTCTATAAATTTATAAAAGTGGTAGTAAACCCTAAAGATAAGGAAGGAATTTATGAGAGAATAACTTCTAAAAAAAAATCTTGAAGAAAATGACCCAAAATCCACCAGAATCTTGTTCTTAAAACAACTAATGATTTAAGGGAGTTTCGAAGAAGGATGATGATATCATGTAAAAAATTTAATGGAGTAAAATGATTAAAAATAGAAGGATTTATAAAAGGATCAATTTACCTCTTCAAATCTGGGAGATTTGTGAAATCCATAGAATTTTCGCCAAATTTCGTGATTCTATTGATCTCCAAATTGGGGGAGGAGAGAACGGGGGCGTGCATTAGGTACATTTTCTTAGGTGGGAGTTTGAATCATAGAAATAAATTAAAATTTTAATGAGTTATTAAATAATTAAAAATTATTTTTAATGCAAGAAATGGGCTTTCGGGCAGGCCCAATCCCTTAAATGAAAACTAAAATCAACCTTGATTATGGATTTATAAATGGTCCAAATTAATTTTTGGTGTTCATTGGTCATTCGATGATAAGTAGGAATTGGTATGGATGATAAATTTTGAAAAATGTATGATTTATAAAAGAAACAAAATTTATTTTCAAATCAATAATTGAGCTTATGGTTTGGCCCAATTCATGAAAACTCACTCATTCCTCCATAAAATCTTGGCAAACCCCCAAAACAAAGCATGAATGGAAAACAAATTAAAAATAACTTTAAAGTAAGTTAGGTTTGTGAAAATTTTTCTCATAAATTTTTAACACCCATTATGCATATCTAATAACTCTATCATTATGCATAAGGACACAACAAAGTCTTTTCTTTAAAGCATCGCTATAAATAACAAACCCTTCATTCCCCGATAGTAGAGTCAATATAGGAGAATTGAATAATCTTCTATTGAATTCTTCAAAACATTTTTCACACTCTTTTTTACATAAAAATTTAACCCCAATACGTCTGAGCTTTGTTAATGGGTTAGCCAACCGGGCAAAATTCTGGATGAAACTTCGATAATAACCCGCTAAACCAATAAAACTGCGTACCTCAGGTATACTCGTCAGTGCTGGCCATTCATGGATTGTCTTGGTGTTTGGAGGATCAACATAGGTTTCATCCATAGAGAAAATATGACCATGAAAAGAAATCTCTGGAAGCCATAATTCACAATTTCTAAATTCCCCGTATAATTCATTTCTTTTATGAGTCTTTAGAATAATGCTAAAGTGATTTTCAAGAACTTCGTAGCATTTAGAGTATACCAAGATATCATAAATAAATACCACTAAAAATTCATCAATATATTATTTAAAAACTCTATTCATTAGATCCATGAAGACATAGGTTGAATTAATCAATTCAAAATCCATTACTGTAAACTCGTAATGCCCGTACCGGGATCGAAATGATTTTTTAAGAATGTATTCCTTTTTCACACACAACTGATGATATCCAGATCGAAGGTAAATCATTGAAAAATATTGAGCTCCGTAAATTTGGTCGAATAAATCATCAATGTGAGGTATGAAATTTTTTTTCTTTATTTTTATATAATTTATCACCCTGTAGTCAATGCACAACCTTATAGATCCATCTTTATTCTCAACAAAAAGAATAGGGGCTCCCCATGGAGAAACATTAGGGAAAATAAATCCCTTATTACTAAATTACTCTGGTTGTTTCTTTAGTTCCACTAATTCCACAGTGGGCATTCTATAATAGGTCTTCTCTATGGGACTTGAACCTAGAATTAAATCAATGGAAAACTCAATTTCTCATTCTGGAGGATGTCCAGGTAAATCTTCTGGAAACAAATCAACATATTTTTTTCAGAATAGGTAAATCATCTATTTGAAAATTATTTTCTACTCCCATAATTATTTCATTATATTCCTTCCAAATAATTGAATTTAGTAGAGATACTGGGGGTGTGTATAGATAAGAATCAGTTGGTGATGTTTCTGCTCTAAATATAAGGTACTCTTTATCATCATCGAAAATTGTAACCTCCTTCTTATAGCAATAAATTTTCGCCTCATGGTCCAAAAGCTAATCCATTCCAAGGATTATATAAAATTAAATCATGGGTATAATGATGAGATAAGAAGATAAAGAAAATTTATATTCCCTAATTGGAACCTATTCACAAAACATTGTTGTGATGATACTTCAATTAAAGTATTGGGTAAAATTGTGGAAACAATTAAATTACCTCCAACCACGTCTTTCAGAGCTTCAACCTCAGTAGTACTGATTGCATAAGCATGGACTTTCTCCTTTGGGATTTTTTGAGGTATGTTTCTTTGGTGATTAGTGAATTCATTTTCATAATTCCACCTTTCTCTACAATTTTAGCATTTTTTCATTGATAGACTCTTTCTTCCCCTAGCAATCACGAGATTGGTGGCCTCTTTCACCACCCTTGTAACCGACTCCCATTCCCTTCAGGCATGTACTAAGGTGTTTCTTCCCACATTTACTACAGGATGGATATTCAAATTTTTCTTTCATCCCCTTATTTCCATTTCACGAGTGTTCAACTGATCTCTTCTTCTCTCGATTATCTTTAAAGTCATAAGACCAAGATAATTCCTTTTCTGTCATGATAGCACATGAGACAATATCTTCATATGACTAAAAGGATTATGAGACTATGGCTCACCGGATAAATGGTTTTAACCCATCAAAGAATCGATAAATATTACTCATTAGGTTATTTATATAATATATTTCATGCCTTTATAACATTGTAAAGTTATCCCCATACATCGTGATATTTTCATCCTATTTTTTACTCAGACTCAGAAATTGTCTTTCCATATCCACACGATGGTCATGAGGAGGGTATTATTCTATGAAAATATCTTTAAATTACTTCCATTCCATATTTGATACTTAATCATCTTCCTCTGTGTTTTGAATCTATGGCCACCATTATTCTAAATTTCCCGTGAGGCGATAAACTGACATGGCAACTTTTTCTCTTTCACTACTCCCCAATGCGTGAAATATTTTTTCTATGGAATTTTTTCTATAACTCAACTACTAATGGATTTGTACTCCAATTGAATTTTGGTGGTTGTTTCCTCATGAAGAGGTATAACATTGATCCTCCATGTTTTGGGTCAGGGTGCTTCATACAGGTAAGTTTATTATTTATAACCTGAGTGAGTTGTCCCAGTATGGTGATAAGCTAATCAGTAGAAGTTGCTTCACCAGATCCACTATAATTATCTGGAGTAAGAGTGAAATCCCTAAATGGATTGCGTGTGTTGATACAGTTTCCATTCCTTCCCCTAGGTGCCATTTCTGAACAATGGCATACACTGAATTAGCTTATGAATCGTAATACCTAATTCCAAACTTGTAAAAAATTTAACCTAAATTGAATAGTTTATGGATATAATCCTTTATCATAAAAATGTTTTCCTTGAGAAATTATATACTCATAATCCCTTCATAATGGATTATTATGAAAATGAGAATTATCCTAAGTGTATCCCCTGGGAGTGTCGTAACCAAGAGTGCAGCAAGACCCATTGTCGTGCACCAGTTCCTGTTCGAGTCTATCTCATAGTGGTGTTTTCAGGTTTTACCCCCAAGGTACAATTGTTCCAGTGCTGCCTCTACCTACTCGTATCCTGACGGGGATGTATTTCATGGAAAACTCTCAAAATTTCTACAGTACCAAAATTCTAGAAAGTTCTTCTATACTAATCCTCAAAGTCTATCTTAGGGTAATGAGCTCTAATGAGAGTTTATCTAAATCTAGATTCCACGGTTTGTACTAAAATTTCTATGATACCAACTATAATGACATGTCCCTAGTTAGCCAGAGTCAGCGCATTATTATATAAAATTGGAAAGATCACCAAAGATCAAGTCTCAAAAGACCAATTATTTTAGTAGCTATGGAAATAAATGAAACATTCATAAGTTTTACATTACATTATAAAATGAAAAACTACCAGAACATAGTCTCCATAGGACACACTCATATCCCTTATACTATCTCTATAGGTCAGTCATAATATATATTTCACATCATGGAAAAAATAATACATAGAAAGGGGTGAGCTCAGATTCTCAGTAAGGTGAACAATATAGTGGAAACTTTCATAAATAAACATAAAAATTTAAGTCAATATATAAGACTAAAACAAAATCCATTTAAACAAGAACATTAGAGTAATATGGAAAATATAAAATCAAAAAATTCCATTTACTTATTCACATGGATAATCTATTAGTCTAATAATCACATGTAATATCAATAGCCACTATCATAATAGTGGAATGCATAATTCCAGACTTCATAACCACATAGTTGAGGCCTTATGCCATGACTACAAATAATATTTTCTCAAAGCCTTGTGCCAATACAATAGTTTGTCTGATGACACCTATTGAAGAATCTATGAGCTATAGCAGGCTCCAACTTTCACTTACTAATTCCAATGCATTTCTCATATGAAGAGGTTCCAACATAACATAAACATGCATATTAAAACTAGCATATAAAATGTCAATAATTTTTCCATAAACCAATAATGGTGTGAAAATAACACATCCACAGTCAAATATATCACAAAACCTTCAATACAATATGGATGTTTTGTATCGTCAGAAATCAACTTCAATTTAGCTTAAAATCCCCCAAAGGATGTTGACATAGATGAAATCAAAACATTTTTACAGAAATACCGCTTTCTATTATGAAATCATTTAAAAGTCATATAATTATAAAATAAAACATTTATTTTGAAAATATTCTAAAAATATTGTAATGGAAGCTTCAACAAGGTTATAATGGCAGAAAATCACCACACCCGCTGTATAAGTTTAAAAACATTCTTATAATAATTTTTTTGAAAAGGTCATAAGGTATCTTGTTTGAAAAAAAATGGGAATATTCCCGTCAAAACATTTTATAAAAAGTCAAACAAGGTTATAAATGACTTTAACCAATAGTCTTGTAAATAGTAAAAATGTTTTCAAATACATTTTTAAGAAACACGGATGTGGATGATAAAGAGGTCCTAGTAGATACTTACAGAAAAACAATCTCGGATAATAAATAGATTGTGAAATTAACCATTACCTTGTACTCTTCCTTGGTCAAGGGTAGGTTAAACTCCTTTATAATGGTGAAATCATTGTTATTAAATTTTAAAAGAACCATATATATTAATATGATATCATATATGATCTTCAAATATTTGTTTGTTAATGATATTTCAGTAGTATCATCATTTCAGGTGTTCACTGATTTGTTTTCCTTTATATGATTGGTTACGTAAGTAATGTTTGTTATTGATAGAATGTGTCTTATTCATATTCAGAATGATATTAAGCCTTTAAACATTATTTTCAATCATCATATGAAAATTAGTCTTGAATGGATACAATGGGGAATGAATCTCATCTTGTTCGTTGAGACGGTAATCCGTACGCGCACATGAGCGACAATATCATTATTTTGATATTAAAATTGTATATAATTGGATAGAAAATCATCTATAAATAATCATTATAAAGTTATATTTATTATTTTCATCATTTATACTCATTATTATACCCATCCAAATGATGAATTGTTTGAATAACAAACTACACCACGACGTGGAGACGGTAATACGTAAGTACACACGTAGGGTGATTTAGTCATTTATTGGATGGATTGAATGATGAATATGATTTTACCATATTTATAATAACATCACAGTATATAGAAGATACTGGAGTTATTATTTTATAATGGAAAAACAATGAAATAGTAAGTGGAAGAAGAAAGAACTTGAAAGATGTGATGAAATATTTACCTCTTCTTCATGTTCTTTCTTTTGATTTGATCAAAAAGGCTACATAGGTTGTATTTGGGACTATTGTAAGGCCACTAGGATGAATTAAGGATAGTTGGGAGGATTTTTTATAGGGTTAGGCCAAGCCAAATGGCTTTGAAGGTGTGAATTTGAGAGAATGGGAAGTGCCCTTTTATAAGAGGGGTGAGGGGAACCTTCAGAAAACATTGATATATTATTTTATAATAAAATTATTTTCGGTTTATAATGGTTAGGAAATGAATTATTTAAAGGATATGGTGGGTATGAGTATAAAAACTCTCAACCAATAGGTTTTAGATAGGTTTGGGTCACTATATTAACCTTATCTTTTAGATTTAACTCTTAGTCAAATAGATTTCCATTTATCATGTCTCTATTTTTTTTATATTATATAGTTAATAAACATACTATAAAATTTCATAAGAACCCCAAGTGGTTAATTAATGATACACCTATCATTATATAAGTCATTTGTATGACCCTTAGATTTTTAGGAATATTATATCAACCAATAATAATGTATTTGTTTTAAAAACTCATTTTTGTCAATTTTGAGATTATTTAATAATTGATTTGGGTTATAGTCCTAACAACATTATTACTTCGAACTAAATACATTTAATCAACCCTAAAATTTCATATTAACCACTAAAATTATTGAAATTCATTAATAGTCCCAAATTAAATTTATTTGGATATTTAAAATATCAATTATTTTAATCATTTATTAAAACGGTAATTACTGCATCATCATTGTGTCATAAATAACATTAATTATTTAATGTATGAAAATTATAAATAAAATTCTATTATTTAGTAACTTTTTTTATATTTTTAATGAATATTTATAGTATAATTTATCTTATGTAAAACCCTATATTAAAAATATATTTGTTATTAAACATTGAATTTATCACTTTTAACTCTTCTTTGAATTAAATAATAATAAATTTCCTAATCTAGTCCAAGTGGACCTAATGGATAATATTTTATTGATAAGGTTTTTTTGGGTCTAATTACACTTATCTAATAGAATTATGAAATGTGTTGGGGTAATAATAATATCAATTTTACCTTTAATTACCCAATTCACTTTTAACCATCGTAAATAAAAGTCAAAATCTACTATTCACCAAAAATTATTTTTATCTTGTTGAACCACATTTTACATACTGATATCAACTTAGTCACATATATTTTTAAAATTAAATTCACAAAAGTGGTAAAATTATGTTTTATACAAATTTGGAAATGCTTCTATGAGCTAGATAAAAGACGGTAAAAAGTTCAATAAACTTTTTATATATCTAAGATTTTTAAAAATTGACTCAACTGAATTACATTGAACATATATAGGTATTATGTATATATTTCAACCTAAATAAAATTTAAATAAAATAAATAATTATTTAAATAAAAAGTCAGTTTTGAACAATAACTCAGTGTTTTTCACTATTCATCAAAAAATGAATGTTTTCAGAAAAATACCAAAAATTAACCCTAAGATAATTTTGATATTAAAAACCAAAAAATGAAGTCCTTTTTGAATGATAAAATTGATAAAATTTTAAAAAGTGGGTATTACTATTCATAATAGCTAGTTTGATTAATTGTGGTGTGTTTGAACTCGAAGTTGTGTAAAACAAAAGCCATTGTATTATTCAATGGGAAATGTACCATGGATGCTTAGGGTGTTACATGTAAGAAACCCTTTTCTATATTCTATTTGAGTTCCTTCTTAAAATAATACATCTCAATTGGGGTCATTCTATAAGTAACTTTTGATACAAAAATAACAGCATGTTTGAGTTCTGTTAAAAAATAAAATTCAGAATTAAGGGCTAGTTGAATAATATATTAATGTAATACATCATTATATTCATTGGAAATTAGATTTTTATATATCTTGAGTTTATCCCAAATTGTTTGAGCTAGACATCCCTCATTAGTAGGACCTAGTTCCCATATATTAAATGTAATTTACATTTGTAGTTTATATTTATCCATTAACAATTAGGAGAACATTAGTTTATTTTTATTTTGTAATTGGACTTGAATTCCTTGAAATTATTGAATGAATTTTTATATATTGAGAAAATACATGCCTTATATCATATAAAATATGATTAGAAAGAGAATAAAAATATTTTAAAGAACCATATTCCCATAAACTAATATGAAATGGAAGTTATATAGTTTGGATGAAGTAATATTACCATTAGGAACATTCGTTGATTGTTCAACATATAATCATTGATTCTATGATGGGATACCCTGTGAAAATCCCATAGATGTAAAATAGTGGGTATAACCATACAAAAATAAGACATATATGTTTATTAAGGTATAATAAGAATTCATTTCACTATTCGATTCTGGTTATCATTATTTACTTACAGAAAATGTTAGTATGAGTATCATGAAATAATAGATAGAGTAAGAAATCACATTATATAGAACACCATTCCTAATATGTAATATATTATGAAACCTTCTTATCAACCCATGAAACATTGATTATATCCTACACAAATTTATTTCATCATCTGTTTTTAAGGGAATTATCCCCTTACTAATCATAAAATAAACTCAAAAAATAAATAAACCCATCTATGATACCAACTGAGGTTACCCATGTATAGCATTCAATCATATACCGTCATTTTATAGAATTATTATTTACATTAATTAATATTACAAAACATATAACTGTAATGGTTTATTGTATTTAGAGACTAGATAAGTAATAAACTAATTTCAGGAATGATATTCAATATAATTCAAAAATGTATCTTCACATTGTACCCATCTTGGACATATCCTTTTCAATATCGTTTTTCATAACCTGAGGAAATTTTATCATATGAATTGCTAAGATATGTTGACCAGTAATAGTGAATAAGGGAGAAGAAATAAAAAGAACATAATTGATAATGAGTTGAACATAAGGGTATGAGAATATAATCAATGTACATAAAGATCATTAAGAAAGAAGTAAACAAAAAATCATGAGTCATGGAAAAAAGAATCGGAATATAATAGGACTTAAGTCATAAGAGCACAGAACATTAAATAATAATGTTTAATGAGAGCATAAAATATTAACAATAATATGTTTTAATTGTGTGGCACAATAATGTTCAGTAAATATATCTATAGAAATCATATGTCAAGGATACCCCCAATAAACTTATTAAATGTTTGGCCTAGGATAACCAACCATGTACCATCACAGGATTGGGATAACTACTTGTGTACCCTCTTAGTATTTGGATAACCTTCTAAATACCCTTTTAGATCAGGAGATACACAATATTACAAATCTAATTATATGGATATAACAAAACAATAAATCACATAATTATAAACTATATATAGGTATTCTATAAGAACAAAACATAATTCATAATTTCACCATAGCATAATAAACTTGTAGAATGGAAATATTTTTCATTAAAATTTCATTGAAAAATAATCAGAATCTAGCAGGAGAAAGAAGGTTGATTGTATTGTTTGATCATATTCTCGGTGATCTATAATGATGACTAAATTATTTTTACATTGATGTAAAATAATAGTATAAAATAATTTAAAATATTTGTTGAAAAATAATTAAGAAAAATCAATTCCATGTCATAATAATTAAAAACTATAACTTTATCGAACAATGGAATAAGAGTTTTTTTTAAAACCATTGAAACATGAAAATTAATCTTGTTAATGATTTATTTTCATTATTGTGGTAAACTTTATGGAGGTTGTAATTTTTAATATTTTTTTTCAGAATTTTAAAAATAATTTCAAAATTGACCAGTAGGATATTTTTCAAAGACATTCATTTTGGAAAGCTTTGAAAAAAGTAAAAAATTATTTAAATGACTTTATAATGATTTGAAAATATATAATATCATCTTTAAAATTGTGTAAATAATATAAATATAAATATATTAGAGATTCCAAACCCAATGGATGAAATAATTCTGCCTTCTCTTAAAAACAATCAAACGGTATTTTTGAGTTCCGTGGAGGGAAAAATTGAAAAAATAATTCAAACCCCAAAAAATACCATATAATAAAAATATATATGGGGTTTAATAGTAAAAAAACATAAAATTCCCCCAATGTAAACTTGAATATAAACAATCCTGATAAAAATTGATATTATAACACAAACCCTTACCTCCATCTTCTTCTAAGTTGAACACACTCTAAAATAATAAATAAAATATTTATATTTTTATAAATAAAATTTAGAATAAAATTTATATTTATATTTCTTATACTAGTCATTTATAATTTATCATTACCACTTCATTAATAATATTTTTTGAAAACAATATTTGGTTGTTAACTGTTCTGTTTTACATGCATATTTTGGTTCAAAGGATTCAGACCATTCAAATAGTTCATGGTTTTATAATCTTAGTCACATAATTAATATAATATTAAATTATTATATAAAATTATATATCCATAAATGTAATGTGGTAATGAAAAAGGTGATATATCACTTATTGTAGGTTGTAATCTACCCATATGCATGAGTGATTATTTCATCATTTGATAGAAAGAAAAGGATAAAGGTGAGTAACAATTTATCTCAAGAGAATCCTTATTTTTAAATAAATATCACATATGTTCATTACATTAATCTTTATAACTATCCATGCGAGGCAGTGATAAAAAGTGAAAAATATTTCTTCATCGAGTTGCTAGTCTAAATGTACAAATAAGTGAGATTTTTATTTTCCATTAGATAATAGTTTGGTTGATAGTTGTTATTCCATAAAAATAATAAAATTTTCTTAAGATAATGATATTGATTCAATTATTATGAGTTGGTTAATAAAAAGCTAGGTGATTTGGAAGAATACAAAAACAAGAAATATCCTGATTAAGACAATTATATATGCTTTGGGTGTCATTATTTGGATTAAACCTGAATCCTTTTTAGGTGTGTATTTTGGTGACAAAAAAACTCTACATATGTGTAAGAGGTTTGGAATGTTATTTGGTATGATATTAGTTATGCTAATGAATGAGTGTGGATAAGTGAGGAGAGGAGGTGACCTTTCATATGTGAGAGGAGTAGAACCCTTGAAAATATTAATCACTTTTAACAATAATAAATGACCCCAAATAGAGTGGTAAAAAATCTAATTTTTAATCTAAGGGGAGCTATGATAAAATTCAATCATGTAATATGATTAGTGATATAATAACCCCAACTGCAGTGACCAAGATTATGTATATATTTTATTATATTAGCATAGATACAAGGTATCTAATCAAGAATAAAAAATCATTTTATTTGAATTTTAGAACCATATTCATGCATGATTTTAAATTTACATTTAGAAATAAAATATACAACATAATAAAAAATCATTATATTTCCATGAAATAATTAAAATAATTCTTCATTATATCTTGTGGAAATGTAAAAAAATTTGTCCGATCTCAGATTCTCTGTTAGAGTTATGTACAATAGAATCTATCATGCATAAATAATACATAATCAATATGGAAAAGGTAAATTATTGATACCACATTCAATTTAAACAATAAATTGAGAATTAAAATCATCCATGGATAATAACAATACAGTAATATCTTGTATAGTGACAACTAAATTATCAAGTAATTACATCCATAATATGGGACATTAGGATCATAAACATCATTATATATATATATATATATTTAATTCCATTCAAAAATACTTTTTAAAATATCGATTGTTATACACCATAAACCTATTTAATTCCACCAACTAATTTATCTCATGAGACCATCAAATCATCGAAGGGATATCTATAATCTAGCCACACCCATCACTTAATGTCCAATGGATTCATTATATATTTGGATTTTCATACAAATATATTAATAATATTCCTTATTAATAAAAATCTAAATTAAGTGTTGATTATGGATTTATCATGATTTTTTCCTATCAATCTAATAACATTCTATGTAAAACACTATAACTAATACTTTTATATGTTTTATGATATAATTACATTCATTATACAAAAATTATTGACATTTAGGATAAATTTAATGGCCAATGATCATGAAAACATGATTTTTTAAGAGAATTTTATTAACCATATATTTAATAACAGATAATATATGACCATTGCTTCATCTAGAATATATGATTTTTAATAAAAACATTTCATATGAAAAAAATGAATTGGGAGTGACATAACGACCCAAACATTCATTATTCAAAATTTCTATTGATCCAATTAAGTGTCTTATTATGAAAAATGGTTATATAAAATTTGAACTTCCTTGGTTTTATGTTTTAGTATTTTCAAATACCGTTAAGAATTGTGACCATTGGTAATATAGTTGTTGAATATTGATCACCTGATTAGTATAAATATAGGGTTTTAACCCATCCAATTTACTCAGACCAAGGAAGCGATGTCCTCATCTAGTTGACATGCCCTATACGAATCCCATTTTCAGAGCTTAGAAAGGAGGTGGTGTCATTGGGATTCTCTATTGACCAATCCCAAGCTGTGCTTCGACATGTTAAGCTTGAACAGAATCACCTACGGGAGAAGTGGAAGTTGATAGAGATTACCACTCGAACGATATTATCCGAGCCACCCCAAGATTCGGTCCCCATCCCACATATTACCCTTGGGAATTATGTGGGTGTTTCATGGGGTTTTGTAATGAGACCCTATACTTATGATTATGGACATTAATTTTGAATAGATAATATATTTCCATTTTATTATTATTACATTGAAAATATTTATTAAAGAAAAAGTAGCATTATTTGTTAATTATGGAATATATTTTATTGGATTAATTGATTTTTGAATTAAATAATATTTTAATTAAATATTATTTCTAAATTAATTTTTATATAATATAAATGACCGTATAAGTATTATAAATACGATTGTGATTTTTATTATGGTTTAAAAGATATTTTTGTCAAAACCCATGAATTTTCAATAAATTTTGGTTTTTATTTTAAAATTAAAAACTCAAATATTTAGAAAATTATTTAGATAAAATGAATATTATTTTAGGAATTAGGATGTCAAAATTATCCAATGGTTAATTTTTCATAATTTTCTGATAAAATCAAATGTTTAGGTAGAAATTAAATACTATTTAAATATATAATGTGTTTTATGACATCATAATGAGCCAATAGTGATTTAATAAAATACTATAGATATTATGTTCGGCCAATATATATTTTTCAATTAAAATAATGTGATTTTAAGTTTTCCACTCCCCTTGGGAAAAAACTTTTTGTTATTTTATGGTTTTTAGTAGTTTAATGTGTGGTGTCCCAAACCTAAATAATAAAAAATTTCTCTCTTTTCCTATATAAACCAACCTAAAATCCAACTTCCTCTTCTCTCAATTCCTTTCAATTTCGTCCAACCTATGAACTAATCACTCTATAATCCTCACAAGGTTCCCCTACCTTTATAGAAGCCTCTCTCAAGCCCCTCTCAAGCCTTTGGGATCACACTTCCATGAAAGGAATTCCTTCATTTTTCATTTTATCCATGTTTCTTAATATTGTT
This sequence comes from Viscum album, assembly GCA_963277665.1. Classification (NCBI taxonomy): domain Eukaryota; kingdom Viridiplantae; phylum Streptophyta; class Magnoliopsida; order Santalales; family Viscaceae; genus Viscum; species Viscum album. Next base: position 1,302,991,050 of record OY728121.1, read on the forward strand.
ATTCCGTTTTATTTCCAATTATAAATTTTGGGGTATGTTTTCTCACCTCCCCCATAATTCTCTATTTATGTTTTCATGATAAAATACCCCTTTTATCTCTCATTAATGCCTCACTTGTACACTCGTTACCATGACCAAATTCCATAAGAAATTTCTCTCTCCTCATTTACATTCAAGAAATTATTTTGTATTATGAATGAAAATTCCATTACATATATTGGGATATGTATCTACAAGACCCCCTTACATCCCATTTCATGTATATAAGATGATAAAAACTTTTCTCTCTCATCAAACGTTTTATGAATTTTTATGTAATGTTGTTTTACTGCCAAAATTACATGGCCATTTTCTAAGCCAAAATCATTGTGTAGTGAATACCATGACCATTTATCTATCAAGGGTATTAAACATTATGCACAATTATTTTTTATGGAAGGGTTTCATGTATATATTCCACATTCATTTACCATTGAATAAATTATTGTGTTCAATGAATCTACATTGTATGATCTTGTGGCACACTTATGCATGAATTGAAATGTTTAAGAAGGGTGTGCCCTGATAGCGCTCCAATGCATTGGGTAAAGATTACTATCATGAAACATAAAGTGAAATTAGGGTTTAATCATGATAATTCAAGTACAATTAGGGTTTACTCAGGATCTATGTGCAATGATCCTTGGCTCATGATAATACCATGATAAGTTTTGTTTCCACCTTTCCATGTTGTGATAATCATCCTTTGTCACACCTTTATGTTCATGTTTCTTTTATGCTCCATTGATATACCTATTTCCTAACATGTATAGTATTTTTCATGTTATGCTTTGTTTACTCACTTACTGGTCTTTATAGCTCGCCCTTTTAGTATACATGTCCTCGGGTTTTCCAATGGAACGCTACGTATGAGGGAGTGTAGTGGTCATGTAAAGGAAGTTTTCAATAATGATTTTCCATTTCATGTTTTAAGTATTTATGTAATGTTATTATGCCTGAAAGACACTATACCTATCAATCGTTCAAGTTGTATCATGTGAATAGTTATGTTAATAAATCATGTTTAAGTTTGTAATAAAGAGCATGGTTGTTATAGTTGGTATCAGAGGATATGTTTAGTTTTTTTATTAGGATTAGAAAACCCTAGTGTTTCCTTAGGTATAAGAATAAGTATAATAAAAACTTCCCTCAATTTTGGTGAGTATTTAGTAAGTGATTTATCAACAAAATAAATCCTTGTCTGGAAACGAGTAGGTAGATGCGACTCTAGAATAGATATACCAAGGAGTGAAAACTCTGACATAGAGTTTCGAGATTAACCCGTGGTATCCTGGTACAGGACAATGGGACATAACTCACTCTTGGATACGACACTCTTAGGGGATATTCTTAAGTAAATTAACATGCTTAGTATGAACCATTATTAATGGAATTAAAAAAAATCCCCTAAGAATATATTTTTGATTGAAGATCATGAATAACATATATTTATGCCTATCGATTCATAAGTTATGGAAATAAAAGATCTTTATAAGTTATCTGTTTTGTCATTGGATTACCCTTTACGTGTTACACCTAACATTATTTTTATTCCATCCAATGGTGGGTAATAGGAGGACTCAAGATAACAACCAATGTGAAGATCAATGTGATGATTATTCAAATGATATTCCCATTCGATAGGAGCCAGAATCGAGAACTTTGTAATGATAATCTCACAGTTAACTCAAGCATTGAATAGAAACACGGGTCAAGAAGAAATTTCAACCCCCCTAAGAATGAAAAATTCGCAATTGAGTTCTTTAGGAGACAAACACCTCCTACTTTTAATGGATCATCTGATCCCTCAATTGTCGAAAAATTGATCAAATCCATTGAAACAATCTTTTCTATCCCTCAATGTTCCAAACAAGAGAATGAATTTCTGGATGCTTATAGTATGGAGGGTGAAGCAGATCAATGGTGGACATTGATCAAAAATACGAATCTTTAGGAGAAGATCAAGGGGTCAGAATGGAAGGATTTATAAAAATGTTTTTTGATAAATATTTGATGTGCAACATATGACTTAATATGAAAAAGGACTTACTTTCCCCTATGAAAAATGAAGATGAATCGATCGGAGCGTACAAGGAAAATTTCACAAGTCTTTCATGATATGCCTCTGTCATTGTTGTTACCCTCAAATTCAATGTTGGCTGCTTATTTGGTGGGCTGAAACATATCCTATAAAAAGCTCTAGCAATCCGTGACTTCAAGAGCTATGAAGAAATTTTACAATGTTCTGTTAAATTCGAAATAGAGATCAGAAAATATTAGGGGTATCATGGGGATAAGAACTGTAAGGTTGACTTCAATTCTGGCAGTTCAATGAATAAATCCAATAGTGCTATTAAAATCCAACACCCTAATTTCCAGATGTTTGGAAAGAAGCAATGTGGAATTTTCCTGAATGGGATGAGGAAATGCTTTAGGTGTGGAAGATAAGGGCACCTAGATGTTAACTGTAGAGAAGAAAAACCCATAGCTACAATAGATGAGAGGAATGATCCATTCGAATCTTATAGTTTGGTTCATTTCATCAACTACAATGAACCGGGGCACCTTGGAAATCAGTTCCCTAAGCCATGGGTTCTTTGAGGCAACCAATAACCTCAAAGGCAGAAAGGGAGATATTTTTCCATCACTACCACAATGGTGAACCCCACAAACGAAGTGGTGACCAGTAAGCTAGTTATTTTTTCATTAACAACATGTGTAATTTTTTTTCTAGTTCTACACATTCATTGGTATCATGAATGTTTAATAGAACAAACCCAAAAGCACCATAAATCATTGATGTGGAGATGTCAGTGAGTATGGAGAATGGGGAAATCCCTGCATCCCATGAATATAAATCCTCCCCTGTCATAATTTTTGGATTGAACTTCCCAGCGGACCACATAAAACTCCCTCTAGTGGAATTTGATGCAATTCTCATAATGGATTTTATTTTCTTATATAAAGTCAACATAAATTGATGTGAGAGGGAAATCACTCTCCATATAGAGAATCAACCCCCGATTCTATACAAGTGCAAGGAGAAGGATGAATCTTCGTTAGCACCATCAACTCAAGATTAGATATTACTGCCCTATGAGCACACATATTGGGATCAGATTGTTGAGTCCAAGGAAGCAACCATCCTTGAAGACATGTGTATTGTGAGGGAATTCACTGATGTTTTTCCCGAGTAATTTCTTGGACTTCCTCCTTGAAGAGACGTTGAATTCTCAATTGAAATTATACATGGGGCATTCCTAATATCCAAGACTACTTATATAGTGGTTGATGTGAAGATTGAGGAGCAGATGAAACTACTATATGAGAATCTAGATAAATGGTTTATATGCCCTCGTACTTCACCATGGGGTCCACCAGTCCTCTTCGTGAAGAAGAAGTATGGGTCAATACACATTTGCATCGATTATCGTCAGCTCCAAAAAATCACGATGAAGAACAAGTTTCCCCTTACACGAATTGATGAATTGTTTGATCCGCTACATGGAACACAATACTGCTCCAAGATAGATTTGTGGTCAGGATTTAATAGAGAAATAGTGAAGAAGGAGGATATCCCCATGACTGACTTTTGTACAAGGTACAGGAAGTATGAATTCATAGTAATTCCTTTCAGACTCACTAATTCTCAAAAAATCATCATGGACATGAGGAATAGAGTCTTTAGAGATTACCTCAACAAATTTGTAGTAGTATTTATAAATGATATTATAATATACTCTAAAACCAAGGAGGAGTATGAGAAGAATATAATAACTATACAAGAAACCTTGTAGAAGGAAAATCTCATTGAAAAGTATAAAATGTGTGAGTTAGGTTTGAAGGAGGTCCCATTCTTGGGCCATATCATCATAAGACTATGGATCCCTCCAAGACATCTACAACTGAGGGATGGTCGAGGCCAACATCGGTAGCAGATATTTGTATCTTTCTTGGGTTAGATGGATATTATCTTCAAGTTGTGATAAACTTATCTTGATTTTCCATCCCTTTTACCATGTCATCTTAGAAGGGAGTAATGTTTTCATGGAGTGATGAATGTGAAGAGAGCTTCCCAAAGATGAAAAGTAAGCTTATCACTGTGCTCGTGCTCACATTACCCACAAGTGGGGAACTTTTTGTGGTATTTAGTGACACCTTGAAGAAGGGTTTGGGTTTTGTGTTGATGCAGAATGAAATTTTCATTGCCAATGATTCATGGAAATTGAAATTTCATGTGCAAAAATATCCAACACATGACCTAGAATTGGCTATAGTGATCTTCTCATTTAAAATTTGGTGGAATTACCTCTTTGAGGAGAAGTGTAAAATATTTACGAACCATAAAATCCTCAAGTATATATTCGCATAGAAATATTTGAACATGATCCAATGAAGATATTTAGCACTGATCAAAGACTATGACTACTCAATCCATTGTCACCCTAGGAAAGCGAACTAGGTGGTGATTGCTCTAAGTAGAAAGGACACAACTATTCTATCATTGATGAAATTTTAAAAGGATCTAATCTTCTTATACTTGATGAAGATGGAAATGGGAATCATAATGAAGTGAACATCATTAATCCTTTCAAAAATTATTACTCAATTGTCTCTTTTGGAAAGGTTAAAGGATGCCCAAAATGATGTTGTGTGAATTTAAAAGAATGTGGTAACTATTAGGAAAGGGAAATCCTCTGAGTTCAATGTCAATGAAGAAGAAATTTTGAGATATGGGTCAAGACTATGTGTTCCATAGAATTTGGAGTTAATGAAGGAACATTTGGATGATGCACATAGTTTAAATTTCCCCATTCACTTAGGAAACACGAATATGTATCATGATCTCTGAGAGCATTACTCATGGTATAACATGAAGAAGGATATCGTTGAGTATACATCAATTTGCCTAGTATTTCAGAAATTGAATGTTGAGAGAAAAAAATATAAGGGCATAATGAAACCATTACGCATACCAGCATGGAAATGGGAGAACACCACCATGTACTTTGTCACCAAACATCGAAAGACGTCCAAAGGAAACAATGCTACATGGATTCTTGTGTATTTCCTAATAAATACTTCAGACATTATTTGTATTTTGGATGATTTCTCACGGGATCAACTGGCACAAATATACATCAGAGTCATGGTAATGCAGCATGGAGTACCACTATCTGTTATATCTGATCATGATCCAAGATCAACCCTTATGTTTTGGAAGTGTCTTCATCCTAATCTGGATACTGAGCTGAAATTCAATAAGGCTTATCATCCTCAAACAGATGGCCAATTTGAGAAGACTATCCAAACACTTGATTAAAAGTTTAGAGCATGCTCAATGGACTTAATGGAAGGATAGGATCAACATCTCCCTCTGACTGAAATCTTAAACAACAACAGTTTCCACTCAATTATCCAAATGGAAACTTACGAAACCCTATATGGGATGAGGTGCAGAACACCGTCATGTTGGGATGAAGTTGGGGAGAAAAACTCTTGGGTCTGGAAATGGTCGAAAAAATGGGGGAGAAGGGTAATATTATCCAAAGGAACGTTAAAGCTACTCATAGTTGACAAATGAGCAATGATAATAATCATTAACGAGACCTAGAGATTGATTTTGGAGACATGGTATTCCTCCGTATATCACAGTGGAAGAGATTTATCAGATTTGGGAAGAAGGGAAGCTTATTCCAAGGTACATTGGTCCTTTTGAGATCCTTGATCACATTGGATCAATGACCTATCGATTAACACTCCCACAAAACCAATCTCAAGTACTTGATGTGTTCCATGTATCAATCTTGAGGAAGGACATACCAGTAACACCCCATGTTTTTCTAAAAATAAATAGAAATGCAAGGTACATTGTTTTACGTAGATATTTTTAATTAGCCTTTAAAACATTACTTTTCTTCTTCTATGTTCTTAATTTCAAGAAACTCTCATCTACAATTGTGTTCGGTATGATATTTGGAGTCTATTGGAACCAATTTCTTTTTTTGTGAATAGTAAAATACCCTTATGAATAGTAATATGGACATAATGAATAGTAAATTTTATTATTATTTTACTTTCTTAAGGCTTTAAGATTATGGCATCTAGTTTAATTTTTCAATGTGATATAAAAGTAGTTATATTTTTTAAATAAATAATTTTTGAATTAAGTATGATTTTATTTAGAAATTATATTAAAAATATTTTTAAAAATATTTTTAAAAAATGGACTTCATTTTTGAAATCTACACATAGAAAAATGGTTAGGGTAAATTTTGGGAATTTTTCTGAAAGAGTTGATTTTTCAGTGAATAGTAAAAAATATCGTTTTTAGTTTCTTTGTGTTAATGACATCATTAATGATGTAATAATAAAGTCATAAATCTGGTCGACATGTGTATAGTTAAGTAAGATTTTAGGTGTCCCAAGTGGCTTATACTATGGGAAAATAACATGGGCAAGCCCATGGTTTTTCAAATACCACTCATGAGGTGTCCCTTGAAAATTATTAAAATAATCCCTCACTTTCCAATAAATACCGACTATTCCATTCATTGAATTCATTCCCAAATCTCCATCAACGAAGCTCTGAAATCCTCACCTTCATATTAGTCATCCCATGGTTTTCGGAAGCCCCCAATGTCCCAAACTTCTTGTTCTAAGGGTTACCCTACAAGGTAAGAAAATTCTCACTTTCTTTCTTTTTTCCTTTCAAGTTCTCTTTTATGTGGTATAGCTTTCATTTTTCCATTACATGTTCTTATTTCATTCTTATTATTGATATATTATGTATTATTATTCATTTCTTGATGGCTTACCCTTTTCCCCTCTCTTCTTAATGTTTTTTAAAGACCTGTCGCATAGTCGTTGGGCTGCCGAATTTTTGTAAGAGATTTCTCACTTATTCATTTATTTTGGGTTCCTTCCTTATTCTTTCTTCATATATCCTTACCCAAGAGGAATTAAATCTAAAAACATCATTTATATTATCTATTTTATCATTTTTATTGAAAATTACTCATAATTATTCTTCTCCTCTCTAACATATTTAAGGAGTTAAAACATTGTCTGTTATGTGTCGAATTACCGACATCGTGGAAGATGTGATTTCAATTTCCATTAATTCTTTCAAGTCTAGTCATGAAACCATTTATATGGTTGAAAAAAGTTATTATATAGGTTTTATGACTCAAACATGGTTCTGTAATTCCATTCTTCTCAGGGTTCTAATTTATAAGACAAAATGATGTTGTTATTATTAAAGAACCACTAAAATGATCTAAACGAACATCATTAATGTTTTAACTTATGAATCATCCTCATATTAAACATCAAAATGTTAAATGGTGAAAATTATGGTATTGGAAATATGTAAATACATTTCCATACCAATTCTGGAATTTCACTTCCAATCGACATGAACATCCACCACTAACCAATTATGGAAATCATGTTAAGAACTCACCCAAAAATAGTGCAAGGAGAAAAATCCTAACAATTACAGGTTGAAATGGTGATATTAAAAGATAATATAAGAAGTTATAAACATGAACATGTTTCTCTAAAATACTAATAAACTCTCTTTTAACCATTATACAGTATGTTTAAACAATTTTGAAGTAAGACGAACCCGAGGTAAGGGAATTTTTAACCCGATTTCCATTCTTTGGGTTAGCCTTCTTCTCCATTATTTATGTGCTATTTAAATTGTTTGTGTGATGGTTTAGGTTTATATTATGTTTTATTATTTATATTTACAGTATATATAAATTCTCCATCTACTCTATTATGTCTACCATCAATTGTATAATATTTATAAGGGGTTTTCTTTAAAAATCTTTTTTTATTCGGTTTTACGAAATTCCAATGTAATGTTTTTATCAAATTATTCATGTTGTATGATTATATTTTGGTTCATTTTAATTATTTATGATGAATTTTGGGACCTATATCTCCCTCCAATGCATTGGTTATGTGTATGTTGGAGGTCTGCTTTATGGTTACTCCATGTGTAACTGCGATGGTTACACAAAGTAAGGTAGCCATGAGGGTTACAGATTATAAGGTAGCCAAGAATAGTTACAAGATTAGGTAGTTAATTCCACAAGATAAATTTATGACTATACATATGGGTTCTTGTTTGGGTGGATCTTGTGTACATCTCATGTTACACGAATTAAGTATATATGGGCGTCAAGCATGTCTTTTGAAAACATTTTCATATGTTATGAGTATTCATGGACTAATGTGCTCCTTCCATCTTTTTCATCCCATACTGAGCTTTCATACTCATCCCAAGTTTTTAAATGACTTTCACAGGTTAAGGTATGTGTAAGGAAAAAAATGAATCCATGTTAAATTTTGAATAATTTTCAAGATGTCATGTGTATGGTTTAATATTTTTTTGAAAAAAATGAAAATTGTTCTTATGGTGTCCACTCTATAATAATGTGTTACGTTATGAATGTATTGTCCCAATTATATAAATCAATAAACGTGAAAAGATCCTCAATGTAAAAGGAAGTGTTTTCTTGACTAAATTAATGATTATATATTTAATAAGGTCGTGTCCTTATAGTGGGTATCAGAGGATGGTTTAGATAACTTTAGATGTTAGGGTGATGTTAATAGAATAACCTAAATGATTTTCACTCTATGGTTAATTTGAAATGTTATAGAATTTCAATATTACCATGTTACATCGTCTAAGACATGTTTGTTTAGAATGGTTGTATGCAGAAGGAATAGGGATTCTGAAGAAGAGAGGAACCAACAGAATGAAATCCCTCTGGAACTATATCCCGAAATGGTAGGGATTGTAACTGAGCAGGTTGTTACAGTAATGGATCAGCTAAAAACAAAAATAAATGGTGGTGGAATCCATTAAAGATAACCAATAGATTTACCACAACAAAAAATGATAGTAGTGTAACATTTTATGAGACAACATCCTCCTAATTCAATGGATCATTTGACCCAGTAGCAGTTGAGGGATAGATCAAATCCATTGAAAAGATATTCGATATTATGGGATGTTCGGACAATGAAAATGTATGTCTTTCCATTTATCATTTTGAAGGATAATCTGATCATGGGTGGTCAATGTTAAGGAATATATGGATAGGGAGGATTTTTATGCCTTAGAGTGGGATGAATTTAAAAGTCTTTTCTTCGAAAAATATTTTCCTAAGGTGGATTGATGTAGAATAGAGAAGCAATTCCTTGAATTGAAACAAAAGGAGGAAGACTCAATGGTTGTGTATGAAGACAACTTCACCAGACTGGTTAGGTATGCTCCAAATCGTATTTTGGATCTTGATAGCAAAATCAACCATTTTTACTCAAAATTGAATCCAAGGTATTGAAGGGCGTTGGCCTCCCGTGAATTCAAAAGTTATGAGAAACCTGTCTGATGCACTTAGAGGGTAGAGGTGGAGTTTTATAATGATAGTGTGCATTTTCGATACAAAGATAAGAAGAGGTTCAATTGGAATGAAATGGGTAATAATCAACCAAATAAATCTGATTGTAAGAAAATCTAATTTCTAGTTTGTGAAAAGTGTGGCAAGAAACACCCTGGGGAATGTGTTAGAAAAACCAGGAAGTGTATTAAATGTGGTTATTTTGGACATATGGCCCATGATTGTAAGGAAAATGATCCAAAGACTAATCCTAATAAGAAGACTATAAAGTGTTTTAATTGTGGTGAAATGGGTTATTATACAAATGCCTTCCCAAAGAGAGTTATGAATGATAAAAAGAAGACCGAATACAAGCAGAAAAGTGTAGTGAGATCCTGTGTCACTACGTCAGTAGATGTTGGTCCAACCAATGAAGTTTTATCATGTAATTAGTTTGTTCACTCTGATTTTTCTAATGTTTTGTTTGATACATGGTGTACACATTACTTCATCTATGATAAATTTTCTAGTAAATTGGAAATATCACCACAACAAATGAGACCCAAACTTGTTGTTAAAACACCAGGTGGAGATGTTATAGCAAAGAGGAATTATAAGAATGATTCTATTGTGGTCTGTGGAAAGACTATACTTACAAACATTGTTGTTTTACCCTTAGCCATGAATGATGTTATTCTGGGAATGGAATGGCTTTTGGAGTATCATGCTAAGATTGATTGTTGAGATAAATAAGTTGTCTTTCAAAACGAGTTTTAGATTGTATACAAGAATGAACCCATACAATTGATAACATATCAGGATGCTGAGAAACTATTGAAATATGGAAATTAATGTTATCTTGCTCATATTGTTGAAAAGAAGGGAACTATTAAAATTACTGATGTGCCAGTGGTAAATGAATACCTTGATGTTTTTCCTGATGAGTTACCCAGTGTCATACTTGATCAAGAAGTCAAATTCACAATTGACATAGTTCCTGATGCTAAGCCAATTTCAAAACCCCAATATCGTAGGTGTATAATAGAACTTCTTGAATTTAAAAATCTGTTGCATGATTTTCTTGACAAAGGCTTCATTCATCCTAGAAGTTCACCATGGGGAGACCTTGTTTTGTTTGATAAAAATAATGATGGTTCTCTAAGACTTTGCATTGATTATAGAGCTTTGAATAACATCACTATTAAAAACAAGTATCCCTTGCCTCATATTGACAACTTGTTTGATCAGCTCTAGTGAGCTCAGCACTTTTCCAAGATTGACTTGAGATCCGGATACCTTCTGCTGATGTTGAAGGAGGATGACATCCTAAAAACAGCCCTTCATCATAGATATGGACATTATGGATTTTTTTTATTCCCTTTGGATTAACTAATTCACTTGCTGCATTCAAGAAGCTTATGAATAGTGTATTTCATGATTTCTTGGATAAGTTTGTGGTTGTATTTATTGATGACATTTTGATAGTTTCTAAAAATAATGAAGCGCTTCAAAAACATCTAAGGGTTGTTTTGAAGACTTTAAATGAAAAGAAACTATATGAAAAATTCAGAAAGTGTGATTTTTGGTTGCAACATATTACTTTTCTTGGGAACTTTGTAAATAATGATGGAATAACTGTTGATCCTTCCAAAAAAATTAGATGATGAATGGCCAAGACCCACAAATGCTACATAGAGTCGTATTTTTCTGGGCTTAGAAGTCTATTACCGACTGTTTGTTAAGAAAATTGCACGGTTATCTGCCTGAGAACTAAGTTAACACGAAAAGGGGTTAAATTTGTTTGGAAAGTGGAATGTGATGTTTGTTTTCATGAACTGATGAAGAGATTGGTGAATTCTCATGTTTTGGCCTTACCTTCCTAAAATGGTGAGTTTGTAATATACAGTGATGCTTCTTTGAAGGGACTTGGTTGTGTTTTGATGTAAGATGATTAGGTAATTGAATATTCTTTGAGATAACTTAAACCTCATTAGCTAAATTATCCCACACATGATTTAGAATTGGAAACTCTGGTTTTTTCATTGAAAATTTGGAGGAATCATTTATGCAGAACCAAATGCCAAATATACAATGACCATATAAGTCTGAAGTATAAATTCACTCAGAAGGAATTAAACATGAGGAATTGAAGATGGCTAGAATAGATAATGTATTTTTATTTCTAGATCAATTAGCATCTTGAAAAAGTAAAAAAATAAGCAAATTCCTTGACTCAGAAACATCATGCATCATTAACCATGTTACGTTTGGAACATGATCCCTTGAATAATGATTTGATGGATTTTGGAAAAGAAGTTGTTGGTGTAGGGAATAAATCTATTTTCTTTCATATTTTTTTGTATTCATTGTTGTCATATAAAATTAAGATAGCACAGAAGGAAGACTTTTAGTTATAGAAAATGGTAGAATTGGTTAAAATGGGTTTGTTACTAGAATTTAACCTTTATAAAGATTGTATTTTTTTATTTGGGAAAAGGTTTTGTGTGCCTGGGGTTTCTCAATTGAAGAAATATTTTTTGGGCAAATCTCATAGTTCTCCATTTTCTATTCATCCTAGCAGTACTGAGATGTATAGATACCTTCAGTAGTATTATTGGTGGGATGGAATGAAATGGGATATTGATGATTTTACCATGAAATGTTTGGTGTGTCAATATGTGAAAGCATAGAGGCAGTTACCAAAGGGGATGATTCAGCCTTTACTAGTGCTAGAGTGGAAATGGGAGAATGTATCCATGGAATTTGTGGTGGGAATACCAAATACTTCTTGAGGTAATAATACGATTTGGGTTATTGTTTATCGGCTGAAAAAATATGCACATTTTCGTTCTATTCGAGATACAATGTCTTTGGATCAACTTTCAAGATTGTAACTTAAGGAAATTGTCATGTTACATGGTATTCCTATTTCCATTTTATCTGACCGAGATCATAGTTTAACTTCTAACTTTTGAAAAGGAGTTACTAAGTCGTTAGGAACATAGTTAAATTTCAGTACAGCTTTTCATCTTCAATTAGATGGGTAGTCAGAATGAACAATTCAATCTTTAGAGGATATGCTTCGAGCTTGTTCAATTGGCTATCAGGGAAGTTAGGATCATAATATTTCTCTAGTTGAGTTTTCTTTTAATAACATTTTCCATTACAGTATTCGGATGGAACCATTTGAGACCTTGTCTGGGAAGCGGTTCGAACTCCAGTATTTTGGGATGAAGTTAGTGAAAGAATGATGATGGGGATAGAATTAGTAGAAGAAGTTGATAAGAAAATGATGATGATCCAGCAGCTCATGAGGACAGCTCAGAGCAGGTAAAAAAGTTATACACATAACAGAAGGAAAGACTTATCTTTTGAGGTAGGTGACCATGTTTTCTTAAAAATATCTCCTTGGAAAAGTGTTATGTGTTTCATTACAAAATGGAAGATAAGTCCATGGTTCATCAGTCCTTTTGAAATCTTGGAGAATGTTGGAACAATTGCATACTGCGTAGCGTTGACTCCGAGTTTGTTTCAGGTACACAATGTTTTTCATGTTTCGATGTTGAGAAAGTATGTTCCAGATTCATCACAAGTCTTGATCCCATAAGCAGTTCAGCTGGAAGAGATCCTTTCTTATGAAGAGAAACCAGTTCAGATTCATGATAGAAGAGAATTGGTATTGTGGAATAAGATAATTCCCCTTCTAAAGGTTTTGTGGAGAAACCACATGGTTGAAGAAGCAACTTCAGAGTCTGAAAATGCTATAAGGAAAAAGTACCGTTAGTTGATTAATAAGTATATAAAATTGCGAGGTTGAAATATCAAGAAGGTGGGGGATAATGTAACACCCCATGTTTTTCTAAAAATAAATATAAATTCATGTAAATTTGTTTTAAGTAGATATTTTTAATTAGCCTTTAAAACATAACTTTTCTACTTCTATGTTCTGAATTTCAAGAAACTGTCATATACCGTTGTGTTTAGTATGTTATTTGGAGTCTATTAGAACCAAATTGTTTTTGGCGATTAGTAACATACCCTTATGAATATTAATATTATTAGTAATATGACCCTAATGAATAGTAAATTTTATTATTATGTTTTTTCTTAAGGCGTTAAGATAATAACATCTTGTTTAATTATTCAATGTTATATAAAAGTAGTTATAGTTTTTAAATAAATAATTTCTGAATTAATTACGATATTATTTAAGAATTAAATTAAAAATATTTATAAAAATATTTTTAAAAAATGTAATTCATTTTTTAAATATATACTTCGATAAAAGGTTAGGGTGAATTTTGGGAATTTTTCTGAAAGAGATGATTTTTCAGTGAATAGTAAAAAATATAGTTTTTAGTTTCGGTGTGCTAATGACATCACTAATGATGTAATAATGATGTAATAAATCAGGTAGACTTGTTTATAGTTAAATAATATGTGAGGTGTCCCAAGTGGATTATAATATGGGAAAATACCATGGGCATGCTTATGGTTTTTCAAATACCACTCTTGAGGTGTCCCTTGAAAATTACTAAAATAATCCCCCACTTTTCCAATAAATACTAACTCTTCCCTTAAATGAAATAATTATCAATTCTCCCTCAAAGAATATCTGGCCTCATTAACTTCATATTTGTCCTCAAAAGGTTTCCTCAATCCCCCAAGGTCCAAACCTTCATGTTCTAGGGGTTACAGTACAAGGTAAGAAAATTCTCAATTTCTTTCTTTTTTCATTTCATGTTCTTTTTTATGTGGTATAACATTAAATTTTCCATACCATGTTCTTATTTACATCTTATTAATTATATATTATATATTATTATTCATTTTAGGATTGGTGACCCTTCTCCCCCCTCTTCTTAATGTTTTCTAAAACACTATCTCATAGCCGTTGGGCTGCCGAAATTTTGTAAGAGATTTCTCAATTATTCATTTATTTTGAGTTCTTTCCTTATTATTTCTTCATATAACCTTACCCAAGAGGCATGAAGTCTCCATAAATTGTTTATATTATAGATTCTATCATGATTATGGAAAATTACTCATCATTATTCTTCTCCTCTCCCACTTATTTAATGAATAAAAACATAGTCCGTTATGTGTCGAATTAACGACATCATGGACGATGTGATTTCACTTTCCATTAATTATTTCATGTCTGGACATGAAACCATTTATATGGTTGAACCTGGTTATAATATATGTTTTATGACTCACCATTGTTTCTATAATTCCTTTTTAATCATGTTTCTATTTTATAAGACAAAATGAGGTTGTTATTTTCAAAGAACCTCCAAAATTATCTAAACGAACATCATTAATGTTTTAACTTATGAATCATCCTCATATTAAACATAAAAATGAAAAATGGTAAAAATTATGGTAATAGAAACATATAAGTGCCTTTCCATTCCAATTTGGTAATTTCACTTCCAATAAACAAGAACGTCCACCATGAACCAATCCTGGAAATCATGCAAATAACTAACCCAAAAATAGTGCATGGAGCAAAATACTAACAATTATTGGTTGAAATTATGTTATCAAATGATAATATAAGATGTTATAAACATGAAAAGGTTTCCATAAAATACTAATAAACACTCATTTAACAATTATATAGGATTTTTAATCAATTTTGAAGTAAGTCGAACCCGAGGTAAGGGAATTCTTAACCTGATTTCCATTATTTGGGTTAACCTTCTACTTCATTATTTATGTGCCATTTAAATTATTTGTGTGATGGGTTATGTTTAAATTATGTTTTATTATTTATAATTACAGTATATATACTTACTCAATCCAATCTATTAAGTCTCTCTTCAATTGTATTATATTTATAAGGGGCTTTTCCTAAAAAATCATTTTTTTAAATTCAGTCTTACGAAATTCCAAAGTAATGTTTTTATGAAATTATTCATGTTGTATGATTATGTTTTGGTACTTGGGAATTATATATGATGAATGGTGGGAACTATATATCCCTATAATGCATTGGTTATGTGTATGTTGGAGGTCGGCCGTATGGTTACTCCATGTGTATCTACGATGGTTACACAAAGTAAGGTTGTCGTGAGGGTTATAGATTATAAGGTATCCAAGAATGGTTACACGGTTATCTAAGTAATTACCCAAGATAGCTTAATGATATTATTTATGTTCTCATGTTTGTGTGGATCTTGTGTAAATTTCATGTTACACGAAGTAAATTTATATGGGAGGCATGCATGTCTTTTGAAAATGTTTTCATACGTTACGAGTATTCATGGACTGATGTGCTCTTTACATCTCTTTCATCCCTTACTAAGTTTTTGTGCTCATCCCATGTTTCTAAATGATTTTCAAAGGTTAATAGATGTGTAAGAAAAATAATTAAGCCATGTTAAATGTTGAAGAATGGTCATGAAGTCTTGTAAAGTTTTAATTTTTTTTAAAAAAAATCGAAATTGTTTTTATCGTATCCACTATGTAATAATGTGTTACGTTATGACTGTATTTTCCCAGTTCTCTAATGATCTAAATATGAAAAGATCCTCAATGAAAATGGAAGTGTTTTCAGGAATAAATTCATGATTATTTATGTAATAAGTTTGGGTCCTTACAATACCTAGCCCAAAACATGTGCTCAATCCATTGGTGGTACCTTTGGAGAATGAACTCTCCTATTAAGACAAGCCGGTGATGATCATAGATTATAGGGAAAATGTACTATGAAATTACATAATGCCTCTCATCAATATGTTGTGGTGAAACAAAAATTTTTATGAAGTAATGTGGGATTTGGAATAAGTGATGAACCAGAGTTACCTGCATCTATTTTAGTATTGGAAAAGAAAATTTCAAGAAAGAAATTTCATAAGGGTGGAAGATTGTAATGACCCAAACATTCATTAATGAAAATTCCTTTTGATCTAAATAAGTGACTTATTATGAGAAATTGTTATATAAAATATTCATCTCCTTGGTTTTAAATTTCTGGATTTTAAAATACCGTTATGAATTTTGACCATTGCTGAAATAGATGTTGAATAGTGATCACATGATTAGTATAAATATAAGGAATTAACAAATCTAATTTACTCAGAAAAAGGAAGCGATGTCCTCATCTAGTAGACTTACCTCATTCGAAGCCCATTTTTCAGAGCTCATAACGGAAGTGGCATCATTGGGATTCACTCTTGACCAAGCCCAAGTTGATCTTCAATATGTTAAGTTTGAACAGAACCATCTACGGGAGAAGTGGAAGAAGATAGAGATTACCACCCAAACGATGTTATCCGAGCCATCCTAAGAGTCAGTCACCATCACACCCCTTACCCTTTGGTCCTATCCATGTGTTATAAGGGGTTATTTAATGAGACCCTAGTATAATGATTATGTACATTTTTTTATAAGGAATATACATTCATTTTATTAATTTTACTCTATAAATAGTTTTTAATGAAAAAATAACATTTTTAGTTAATTAAGAAATATATTTTGATGAATTAATTGATTTATGAATTAAATAAAAAATTTACTGTCTATTATTAATAAATTAAATTTTATATAATATAAATAACAATATAATTATTATGAATATGAGTGTGATTTTTATTAAGGTTTGAAATCTATTTTTGTCAAAACAAATGAATTTTATATATATATCGGTTTTTATTTTAAAATAATAAATTCACATATTTAGAAAATTATACAGATAAAATGAATATTATTTTTTAAATCAGGACGTCCAAATTATCTAACAATAAATGTTTCATAATTTTCTTGAGACAGTTGAATTTTTGGGTAAAAATTACATACAATTTTAATATATAATGTGGTTTATAACATCATAGTGACCCAATAGTGATGTAATAAAAAACTATAAACATTATGTTCAACCAATATATCCTTTTCCAATATAATAATGTTATTTCAGGTCTGTTTTATTTATTTTACAATGCTTCAGCGAACCCTTCAATACTTAAAAAACATTTTAGCTTTTTAAACTACTTTCCTTGAGAGTGTTACTCACCTCCACATAAACAAACCTATTATTATAAGAAGATAGGACATTGTACTTATAAAATAATGTTTTCCACTCCCCTTTGGAAAAACTGGGGCAAAAAAATTGGGTTTGACTTTGGTTTTGATTAGTTTAATGTGTGGTGACCCAAACCTAAATAATATATAATTCCCTCTCATTTCCAATATAAACCTACACAAGATCCCACTTCCTCTTCACTAATAGCCTTTGGAGATAGTAAAAAATTTTCCATCCTCTCTCTAGAATCCTCTCAAGGCGTCCAGACCTCCCAAGAATCCTCTCTCAAGCCCCTCACATGCCTTTGGGATTACACTTCCAAGTAAGGGATTCATTCCTTTATCATTTTATCCATGTTTCTTAATATTGTAATGCTTTTTTATTTTCAATTATAAATGTTGGGGTATGATTTCGCAACTCCCCTATACATCCATCTTTATGTCTGAATTATTAGAGACCCATTTTCTCTCTCATTAATGCCTCCCATGTACACCCATTAAAATGTTTAAATTTAGTATGGAATTTTTCCATCCTCATTTACATTCAAAAAATTATTTTTTATTATGAATCCAAATTGCATTACTTATATTGGGATAGGTAACTATATGACCCCTTACATTGTATTTCATTTAAATATAATTAGACACTCTTTTCTCTCTCATCAATTTTTTTATGATGTCTTATGTCATGCCATTATGCAGCCGAAATTCCACAGCAATTCTCCAAGTCAAAATCATTCTATAGTAAATTACATTCCCATTTCCCTATCAAGTGTTTTCAACTTTATGAAAATTTACTTATTGATGGAAGAGTTTAATGTATTAATTACACATTACTTTACTGTGGAATAAATTATTATGTTTAACGAACCTATGTGGTATGATCTTGTGGAACATTTATAAATGAAATGAAATGTTTAAGCAGGGTGTGCCCAGATAGTGCTTCAATGCATTGGGTAAAGATTAGTATCATGATACATCAAGTGAAATGAGGGTTTACTCATGACAATTCAAGATAAACATGGTTTTAATCATGATCCATGTGTAATGATCCTTGGGTCATTCTAATACCATGATAAGTTTTGTTTCCACATTTCCATGTTGTCATAATAATGCCTTATCATGCCTTTATGTTCATTTTTATTTTATGAGCCATTGATATGCCTATTTCCTAACATGTATTGTATTATTTCATTTGTGACTTGTTTACTCCCTTACTAGGATTTATAGGTCACCCTTTTCTTATGCATGTACTTAGGATATCCCATGTAATTCTAAGTATGAGGGAGTGTAGTGGTCATGAAAAAACGTTTTCAATAAATATGTTTTGTGTCCTTTTTTATGTCGTTGTGAAATGTTTCTAAGCCCCAAATACACTTGACCTATCAATCATCCATGTTGTATCAGGTGAAGAGGTTATGTAATAAATCATGCTAATGTGAGTTATAAAAATCCGGGTTTTAATAAGAGAAATATTAAAATAACATTTCTCAAAATTGTCTTCTTTATAAAACCTATAGCTAAACTAGCCTTTTAAATATAACATTACATGATTTTAAGCTTAATTATACATCATAGTAGAATACAAGGAACACGAATTCATGTGTCTTGGATGATTAGGTACATAATCAAACAACAAAAAAATTTATTTATAATCCATAAAAAGCACCTATCTTCCATTATGCCCATACATATGCATAAGATACCCTGGGGAACACATGAACAATGCGATTAGATAAAAATCATAGTACGGGATCATACATAAGTATAAGGATTTATCACATTGTTTAGATGGAATGAAATAATGATATAAAACGCACTAAACATATGGAATCAAAACATATAACCATGGGGTCATATAAACATGGAATCATAGTAATGTGGAAGCAACATAAAAAACGACTTTAATATGAGTCAGTGCTAACCACCACGATCATTCCACATAGTATCACAAGCCATGTCTAACCTCCAAGACCGTAGCACATAAAATTTCATGAGATTAAAGTTTACCCAATAAATTGGGGATCTATTTGGGAACACCCATATTAATATTCATGAATATTTTTTCCACATAAAAATCATACACAATCAATCGTACATAAACATAAGGGTTACAGTGGAATGAATTGGATAACATAATCATGACATGAAGCATAACAAAAAGGGTGTATCAAAAAAGTGTCCATGAAATAATGGAAATAAAATATACATGGACATTCACAAGGGAAATTAGGTATGTATCAAGGTAAGTGATGTCAAGTACAAGTGACAACATGTATGAAATTTATTTATGAAATTTTATCTTTAAATCATTTTTGAGTAGTTGTTTTGGAAAATATGTATAACCATTTAAAATAGAAAAGGGATCAATACTTTATACAAAACCATAAGTGAACTAGGTTAGTTTTCAATATAAAAGGACTTATTTTATAAATACAATGGTGGCTTAAAATAAAAGATAGAGTGCACATGGAAATGTGTAAGAATTCATGATGTTCCCTCAAAATCGGATTGCTTATCGGGAATAATTAAGGAGGGGATCACTTATAAACATGTTTATTATCAAAAGAGAAATATATGTGGATATTGAAACATGATTTTGGAGAATATAAACATTATGTAGTTGTTTTACATAAAACTCAAGTACAAATTCATTTGGGTAAAAAGAAATATTGAGCAATCTGAAAGAATAATGGCAAGTCAGGTAGAATCCCTCACAAATTTATGGCATGGTATCACTTATGCATAGGAGCACATTATTAAGGGGATTCGATAGAAGTATAACTTCCTTGCCTGGAGGATCAAACACGCAGCAGTTGCTACAGATGATAATGTTAAGAAATGTGGAATTACACTAGCTTCGTGTTGCATGTGTTGTGTCGAGCATAGGGAGGAAAGCACCAAAAATCTGTTCCACAAAGGAGAGTGAGCTCGGGTGGTCTGGTCAGCCATTGGTGGATTTACTGCTACTGGGGAGTGGTGTATCAAGAAATCGGGGAACAAAGCTCATTTCAAGGGAATCTGTTCGTCCAGAAAAACCATTATTGTGCATACTCATAGCCAGCTGCTCGACCTAACCAGGCGTCTGGATAATAGGAGTGAGGAAACCTCTCTCCAGGTTCTACGTCTGGCCACTCAGACCAGCCCTACTAATAGTATCCCTCATGGCCATTGGGTCTGCTGGAAACCTCCTCCCTCAGGTTTGAAACTAAACACAAATAGGTATTGAACACATGAATTATGAGGGAAAGAGGTGTGGTTCGCAACCTCCATGGATCATTTTTGTTCACTTTCATTGTCTACTTGGGCAGAGGTTCTTCTTTATAAGATGAAGCTCCCTCTTTTCTTTTCATTCTTTCTGTTTGTAGGTAGGGGCAGTTTCATCACAAAAGCAGAAACAGACTCTCTTGTCCTTCTCAAATCAATGCTTGACACTGGTAATTTCCCCTGGTCAATTTCATACTACATCATGAAGTGTAAAGCTATCATCCCTAACAACGTTCTATTGAGGGACACTTCGAATGAGGGTAACAAGGTGGTTGATCATCTGGCGAAGCTTGCATCTCATGGATCAGATATGACATGCTTCTACAACCCAAACTAGTTGACACATGAGGGAGTTAATCTGGTTAGAGGGGACTCCCTTGGCCTTCATTATTTTAGGCCCCCTAGATATTTTCTCTCACTGTGGTCCATTCCCCCTCCTTATTAAATAAAGGACGATGATGATGAATAAGATACCTTACCTTAAGTCCAATAGTGTTTTCCACTTGATATCAGGGACCTAAAAATCATATTATGGTAATTAATAAAAAATTCCAGAACCTTTTATATATTTAAAGGTTTTAGTAAAACCTTTTTGATTTCATTCATAACCTTTTTTGATGGGTTATGAGGTTCAATTTCATTGTTTGAGTCTATTTGTTTCCATGGTTCTAAGGATCAGTTCAATTATATTCATGTTCGAAGAATCATGTAAAATGTGAATTGTTTCCTAGAATTGTAGTTATATGTTATTAGTATAAATACTTGAGGTTAAATGGTTGTAAATTCCATTTGGTTACTTGGGGTGAAGATGAATCATTATATAAATTATTTAATGATAAATTTTTGTGTTAATTGGTAGGTTTTTAACACAACAAACACATTTTGATTTATAAATCAAAACCCTACATACAAAAAGATTCCAGAACAATAAATAAGAAGTAATATATATATTATGGTATGTTTCAACCATGAAAATAGTTACATGACCATAATTGAAGATGGAAATGGAAATTTAAAACCCATTATCCTTGAATGTGATAAATTAGGACATCTCAGATGGTGTTTCCATTATTATTAAAAATAAAGAGAAAATAAAGATGATGAATACTTATCCGTTTATCATGAAAAAAATATAGTACAGGTAATGTTTTGGATTAATCAAAAAATTTGGATTAAATGAGTTGAGAAGAGAAATAGAGAATATATGAACATGAAAATAAAGGAAAAGTTGAGAGATCCCTTATGAAAATTTGGCAGCCTAACGACATTGCATAAAATTTCATTAAATATTTTGATGAGAGAAAGAAGGGTTATATCATAATTATTACATAATATGGAGAGTAAAGAGATATGAAATGATATATCCCTACATAATCCAACTGAAATTAGAAAAATAACAAAATAATGAATGCTTGAAATTGAGAATGGAGGTGGATTCCCGTACCTCGTGGAGTAACTCCTAAAACATGAGGGTTGAGACCTTTGGGGCTTGATGACACCTTAAGAGGACTCCTAGGGAGGTAAAACTTCCATATCATCAAGGAGGATGTATAGGAATGAAGGAAACTGAAGATAATAGTTGGGATTTATTTAAAAACGTGAGAGAGTTTTTTATTAATTTCAAAAGACACCACATTAGTGGCTTTTAAAAAACCAAGTGCTTGACCATGGAATTAGACCATTGTATCTGCCACATGGGACATCTCATGTCATATTTCTCTGTAAACAAGAATAACTACATTTTATATTAATAATTTCATCATTATTATGCAATTAAACACACTGAAAATTGGAAACCTTATTTTAACTATTCATGAAAAAATCAAGTATTTTTGAAAAATCGGAAAAATTCACCCTAACCATATTTAGATTTGTTGAATTCAAAAATGGACTCCATTTATCGAATATTATTTTCTGTATAAATTTAATTTAATTCGTAAATAAGATCCTCATTTATTGAACAAAAACAACATTAAAAATATAAATCCTTTTATAACACCATAAAAAATTAATCAAGGTCCCATAAAATTATCTTATAAAAATAGGAAAATAAAGTAACAATTTATGACTACATTTTACAAAAATAAATTTATATTTTAAATTAATAAATTAATCATAACATTGTAAATAAAATATTTATGACATACAAAAATAACAATACTTATACTATGGTCATTTTTTAACTTTTTAGATGTATAAATTGTATTTATACATTCATGGATGAAGTTTCTATTTTTCTAGTCAATTTTCTATTCATTTATATTCATTACTATTCAAAAAGGTATATAACTATTCATAAGTATCTATTAATATTCATAAAAAATTATGTTTGTCTTATCATACTCCAAATAACATACAGATAACAATTGTATATGACTATTTTTCTTCAAAATTCGAATCACATATGTGAAAAACATGTGTTTAAAGGTCACATAGTATATAGTTGTTAATTGTGTTGTGATTTCAAGTGATTATATGAAATTTTTATAAGAAAGGAATTTCTATTGATAAATAATTGGTTTGTTACATTGTTCCCCCCATAAGAAATTTCACCCTAAATTTTTTTTACATTCCAGGACATAAATAGTTGTGCGTACTTTTAATTCATTGCTTCCCCCAGTTCCGACTTTTCATGTTCATACTAATGGTTCATCCATAGTACCTTGACTAGGTGAGAAGTCTCGTTATGTATAAATTTATTTCTACTATCCATGTTCTTCACTAGCTGCTCCTCGTATGGAAGATCATTCTCCAACTGTACCACCTCTGAAAGGAGTAGACATGAAGGGTTTGTTATGTACTTCCTTAAGAGGGATACATGGAAGGAATCAGGTATATTGGCTATGGTAGGTGGATGTTCAAGTTGGTATGCAACATCCTTGATATGATCAGTAATCTTAAAGGGGCTGATGTATATGTGACATAACATTCCTTTCTTCTAAAACCTAATGACCTTCTTCCACGAAGATATGCGTAGAAACACCATGTCTCCATCTTTGAACTCAAGGTCTAGTCGACAATTGTCTGAATAACTATTTTTCTACTTTGGGATTCCATGATGTGATCCAAAATGGTTTTATCCTTCTCCACCATTTCATAAACCATTTCATGTCCCAGCATCTTACGTTCACCGACTTCATCCCAACATGCTAGTGTTCTTAACCTTTTCCCATAAAGGTCGTTATATGGTGCCATTTTGATGCTTGAGTGGAAACTATTTTTATGTAGAATTTTACCACTTTAATATAATTGTATAATCCTCATTTGATGTCCAAATAACACGCTATCAATATATCTCCCATTTTCTAAATAGACCGCTTAGATTGGCCATCAGTTTGAGGATGATAGGCTATACTAAAGCCCAGCTCAGTGCTTAGAGTATGTTGGAGATTTTTCTAGAACATAAATGTGAATCTCAGATCTTGAGAAAATATAATAGATAATGTTCCTCCATTCAACCTTACCACTTATTTGATATATATCTATGCATGTTGACCCAATGAAACGTCCTCTCAAATCATGATAATGTGAGTTGTCATCGTAAGACGGTCCACAATGATCCTTGTATAATTGTTTCCTCTAGATGTCCTTGGAATTCCAATGACAAAGTCCATGGTGATGTTATCCCACTACCATGTTGATATGGTTGGTGGTTCTATCATCCCCTTTGAATTTTGACTTTCAGACTTCACTTTTTGTCATACCAGGCACCTTGATGTATATTTTGCAATCTCGTTCTTCATATTTCCCCACAAAAAGTTCTCTCAAAGATCTCGATACATCTTTGTGCTCCCTGGGTGGATAGAGAAGGTTGAGCTACGTGTTTCATTTAGAATATCCTTATTTACCTTTGGATCAGATGGTATTCATAATCGTGACCCAAATCATACAACTCCTTCCTCATTAATCATGACCTCATAAGATATTCCATTTCTCATAAATTCCACCAATTTCAGAATTTCCACATCTTTTCATTGACTATCCATTATTTCCTCCATGAGGGATGGTTGAAAAATAATTTTAAAAAGGAATGATGATGTTCCTCCATTAATGATTCCCATATCAATCCTCTACAAATATTTGAATATCATATCCTTTTCAATTCTGATCATTGATAAAGATTCAAGATCCTTTCTATGTGGAGCATTCTCCACTTTGTTTTCCTTACCAAGATAGTAGAAGATTGAGCATTTATAATACTTGATTAGATCAATCCATATTCACATGCACATATTAAGATCTTCTTTTTATGAATATATTTTTGAGACTCTTGTGATCAGAATATATCTCACACTTCTCCCCATAGAGGTAATTCTGTCAGATTTTCATTGAAAAGATCCCAACCGCCTAGTCCATATCATGCATGGGATTATTTTTCTCATGTATTTTCAGATTCTTTGATGTGTAGGTAATCACATTGTAATTTTTAATTATCACAAATCCTAAGTTCATTGAAGCATTACTATACACCACAATGTGCTATCCACCTATTGGGAGTGTGAGTTATGGCATAGTGATTAGCCTCTTTTTCAACTCCTTAAAACAGTATTCACATTCTAGAGTCTAGAAATAATTTACTCCCCACCATGTCAGCATATTCATTGGGTTTTACAATCATGAAAGTTTCATCAAAAATCATTGATAAGACCCAGCTAGACCCAAAAAGTTATGGATCTTCATTACTTTTTTTGGCCTGGTCCACTCTTCAATCACCTTTATCTAGGAAGGGTCCACTTATATCCCATTTCTAGTGATAAAATACCCCAAGAATGATACTTCCTCCTTCCATAACTTACATTTTCTGTACTTTGCATACAAATTCTCACATCACAAAGTCTTTAACATAGTATTCAAATGCTCCTCATGTTCCTCCTTTCTCATAGAGTATATCATAATATCATTGATAAAGACTACCAAATTTTTTTTTGAGGTAATATCTAAAGGCTCTATTAATTAAATCCATGAAAATTTCTAGAAAATTATTATGTCTGAAGGGAATCACTATGAACTCATAGTGTCCATACCTTGTTCGAATGTCTATATTGCTAATATCTTCCTTCCTCAACATTAATTGGGGATATCCTTGGTGAAGGTCCACCTTGGAGAAAAAACTAGCCCCACAATGATAATTAAACAATTAATCTATACATGACAGGGGATACTTTTTCTTTATCATGATTTTATTGCGATCACGATAATTGATGTAGATGAGAATTGAACCATCCTTATTCTTGATTAATAGGACTAGAGAATCCCACAGTGAAACACTCGGGAATATATAACCCTTCTCCAAATTATCCTGAAACTACTTTTTCAGCTCATCCAACTCTATGGTGGCGATTCTATAAGGTGTATTTCACAATGGAAAAGATCCAGGAATAAATTCAATTGAGAACTCAACCAATAGGTCATGAGAAAAACCATGATGCTTCTTAGGGAATACATCAATGTAATCCCTGATAATGGGCATGTCATCAAACATGATTTTCTCTTTTTTATCAATCATTTGAGATAGAAATGGTTTCACATAAGGAATTAATACCCACACATGAGACACTGAATCTAAATAAGATTCATCTTCCTCCTTACATTTTAATAGAATTGGAGGATACTTTGGGATGTGAAGAGTGATCTCCCTTTATAGAATGCTGATGTTATCGTTGTATAATTATAGTCAATCCATGCCCAAGATAACATCGAAATCTACTAAAGGAAGTATGATGAGATTATATGGTATGTTCAGTCCACAAACATTAACAGGGGAGGATTTAAAAACTAGGGATGAAATAATTTCCCGATTTTCTATTCTCACAGATAACTTATTCTCTAAATTTTGAGGTGGTGTCTGAATAGTTCTACTAAACATGAAAGATTTGAAAAAATGTTTTGAACAAGAATAAAATAGCACGTTCATTATTATTGAATTAATTACTAGCATACCTGTCACAATATCATTTTCCAACTCCACCTCAATAGTTGTGATAAAATAATATCTTCCCTGTTTCCTTGGAGGTTGTTGTGATTTCCTCTACCAAACCTTGGCTTAGGGAAATTGTTTTCATAATGCCAATGATACTTGTAGTTGTAACACCACACTATATGCTTAGAATTTATATAAACCATCCCTTCATCATCCACATTAGTGGGATTCTTCATATCTCTTCGGTAGTTCTTGGCCACATGATCCAG
Source organism: Viscum album (assembly GCA_963277665.1). Taxonomy (NCBI): domain Eukaryota; kingdom Viridiplantae; phylum Streptophyta; class Magnoliopsida; order Santalales; family Viscaceae; genus Viscum; species Viscum album. The sequence goes on from OY728121.1 coordinate 1,303,017,971, forward strand.
CTTTCCACATTAGGTATAATTCCTGGTTCCCTTTAGGCAGTTTCCAGGATGTTTCTTCCCAAAAAATTTACTAGTGAGATATTCGGGCTTTATTCCACCATGATATTTTTTTTGTCTTAGAACCCATGTTGTTATCCATTTTACTCTTCTTTTCACCGGGCCAATGAGATCACTGAGAGTCTCCAACATCCATTTCAAAAATTAGGGAACAACATAAAATCTCCTCATAACTGTCAAAGTATCTAATCACCAATGATTTTCATAGACTTAGATTTAGTCCACTAAAGAAGCAATATACATTTCTTACCATTTTCATGACTATGCCATAGGTGTAGCTTGTATTACTTGTAATGTTTTAATCATACACACTGATGGACAAATCTTCCTTTTTATGAGTCTAAAGAACTCTCTTTCCTTCTTGCGAAAGTGCGTTAGAGGGAAATATTTATTGAAATACATTCTCTTGAATTCCTCCCAATCCATGAAATCAATTTACTCTTGGGAAATCACATTATCGACCAGTTTCCACCACTGATCATATTCTCCACTAAAATGATAGAATTCAAGTACATATTTCTCTTCCTCTGAGCATTGGAAGATAGAGAATATCATTTTAAGGGAGTCAATCCACTATTGCGTGAGGAGTGGATAAGATGATCTGAAATACATGGGATGACTTTACCACATGAACGATTCTATGTAAAACTTCTCTTTTCATGGAGGAGGAGGGTGTTAAACATGATTTATGTTATTATTCATAACTTGTTCAAGCTGAGGAAGTACATTAATGAAGTTTTGAGCACCTGTTCCTATCATATCAGGACAATCCTTGTTGCATTTTTCACATTCCTTGTCACATTGATTATTGGAACGTGTTCATCCATTTCCTGCCATTAGATATGAATAATAATATACAATTATAGGTATTTAATATTTATCTATTAAGGATAATAAAATAGAAAATTGGAATATAAGGGGACAAAATATTAAAGGAGATGTATATTCTATCTTGTGATTCCATATGTTTAAATCTAGGTTATCCTTGATATATTTCTTAACTTATATTATTATAGTTCTTTTCATTTCCTTTATAGTAGTTTCTACCGAGATCATGAATTTACCCCAGAATATCCCCTCGGAGTGTCAAAACAGTAGTGAAGGAAGGCCCATTTTCATGTAGTAGGATACCTCAGGTCAGGCCTGAAACTCCTTGTCAGAGTATTCACTCCTAGGTATATGTGTACCTGAGCCACCTTTACTTATTTATATATAGAAAAGGATGTATTTTCTTGATAAACCACTTACTCTATACATAACATAATTTAGGTATGTTTTTTTATACGTAGTCTCATCCTTATAGTTTTTACTAAAGTTATCTACTCCAAATCTCTAAAAATAACTAGACAATCCTCTCATACAAACTATAGCCACCCTATACCTTTAAATAAAACAATACATGATTTTAAGCATAATTATACATTAGAGGAAAATCCAAGGATCATAATGTATAGAGTCTTGGAATACTATATATATTTTCAAACAAAAAAATATTTATTTGAACTCTATAAGAATATCCTATCTTCCATTGGGCTCATACATCTTCCTAAGATACCTTAGGGAACACATTAACAAATGGATGAGCTAAAAAATCCTAGTAAGAGAGTATACATAAGAATAAGGTATTAGAACATGGTTAGAAGGCATGAAATAATGATTAAAAATCATATAACATATGGAATAATAACATATAATCATGGGATCATATAAACATGGAATCATTGATATGTGGGAGAAACATAAAACATAACATTTGTATGAGTCAAGGCTAACCTCCATGATCATCACACATAACATTTCATGAGACTAAACTTTACCGAGTGAATTGGAGTGCTATCTAGGCACACCCATCTCAATTTTCAAGAATATGTTTTCTACTTAAATAATCATCCATAATCAATATTATATAAACATAAGGGTTAACTATGGAAAGAGGTGGGTAACATAGTAATGACCTGAAGCATAACAAAAGGGGTGTATCCTAAAAGTGCCCACGAACAAAAGGAACAAAAATATACAAGGAAATCCAAAAGGTAAAGTAGGAATGTATCATGGTGAGTGATGTCAAGTATATGTGACAAAATGTAGGAAATGAATTTTTGAAATTATATCATTAAAATATTTTTGAGTAGTATTAAGGAAAATACTATAGAGCCTTTACAATAGAAAAGGGAAAAATAAATTATAAAAAACCAGAAGTGAACCAAGATGGTTTTCAAAATAAAAGTACTGATTTTATATATAGTATGGTTGGTTAATATAGAATGTAGAGTGCACATGAAATCTGGAATGAATTCGTTATATTCCCTCATAATTGGTTTTCTTTTCGGGAGGAATTAAGTAGAAAATCACATAAAAACATGTATATCCCCAAAAGAGAATGATAGATGGATATTAAAACATGATTTTTCATTATATATATAGTATGTTGAAGTTTCCCATAAAAATTAGTGACAAATTCATTTGGTTAAAAAAAATATTGAGCAACCCGCAGGAATAAAGGTGGTTTGGGTAGAATCCCTTACTAATTAATGGCATGGTATCCGTTGTACATAGGAGCTCTTTATGAGAGAGAAAGGGATTTACCATATTTTATAAAACTTTAATGAAGTATGGGTAGGGTGATAAATCATAAAAAACATTATGAATTATAGGTAAAAGGTAATAATATAGTGGACACTTTTGAATAAAAGTGAAATAGAGGGGATCCCTTACATTAAGTTCGACAGTGATCTCCACTTGATATTAATGACATGGATAACAAAATTATGTTCATTAATTAATAATTAAATAACCATTTATATATTTAAATTTTATAGTAAAATCTTTTAAAGTTCATTTATAACCTTTTTGATTGGTTATGAGGTTCAATTTCACTGTTCAGGTTAGTTAGTTTCCTTAGTTCTAATGATTGGTTCACTTATATTCATGTTTAAAGAATCATGTAAAATTGGGATGGTTTCCCCGAATTGGAGTTATATGTTATTAGTGAAAATACAGGAGTTTACATGGTTATAAATTCAATTTGTTTACTCAACGTGAACATAAATCATTATATAAATTATTTAATGATAAGCATTATCGTAAAATGACGATTTTTTTGAACACAACAAACTCATTTTGTCTAATAAATCCAAATCATGTGTAAAAAAAGATTCTATAACCATATATGAGGAATAATACATATATTATTGTCTGGTTAAATAATAAAAATGGTTTCATTACTATAATTGAAGATATTAATGTAAATTGGAAACCCATCATCCTTGAATGTGGTAAATTAGCAGATCTCGGATGGTGTTTTCATTTTTATTATAAAAAAAGGAAACGGATAGATAATGAATAATTATTCTTTTATGAAGAAAACGTTAAATTGCATGTATGTTACTTGATTAATCACAACATTTGGATGAATGGAGGTGAGGAAATAAAAATAGAAGGGATTAAATTGCAAAGAAAAGAAAATTTGAATGATCACTTATGAAAATTCAGCAGCCTAACAGCGTCGTATAAAATTTAATTAAATATTATCATGATAGAAAAAAAGGGCAATCTCATAATTATTAAATAAAATATACATTAAGGGGATATTAAATGATATATCCCAACATAATCCAATTTAAATTAAATGAATAACAAAAAATGAAAGCATGAAAAAGAGAAGGGATGTAGATTCCCAGACTTTGTAGAGTAACACCTAAAACATGAAGGTTGGTACACTGCGTAATTGAGGACACCTTGGGAGTACTCCTAGGGAGATAAAAATTCCTGATCATTGACTGGTATGGATTGGAATGGAGGAAAGGAAAATATAGAATGAGTATTTATAGTAAAATGTATGAGAGTTTTTTTATTAATTTTAAAGGACATGCCATTAGTAGTTTTTGCAAAACCATGGGCTTTTCCAGGGTATTTTCACATAGTAAAATCCTATTGGGACAAATAATGTCATATTTCACTGTACACAAGTCTAAAATCATTTTATATTAATTATTATATCATTATGGGGACATTAAGGAAACCAAATACTCCAATATGTATTTTTACTCTTCAGGAAAAATTCTATTATTTTAGATAAATCCCCAAAATTAACTCTAATAATTTATCGACATTTAGAATTAAAAAATGAACTTCATTTTTGGATAAAAATTTTCTAAATATTTATAATATATTTTTTAAATAAAATCATAGTTTATTCAAAAAAAAATAAAACTATTAGTTGTTTTATAACACCTTGAAAAATTAATCAATATCTGATAAAATTATCTTATAACCATAAGACAATAAAGTAACAATTTATGATTACCTTTTATGAAAATACATTTACATTTTAAATTACTATATTAATAATAAAATTTTATATAAAATATTTATGACATACAAAAACACAAATACTTATACTATGAGTGTTTTTCACATTTAAGATGATTGAATTGTATTTATACCTTCATGGGTGATGTTTCTATTTTTTGCTGATTTTATATTCATTAATATTCATTTGTATTCATAAATGTATGTTACAACTCATAAGGGTATGTTACTATTAATTAATAAAAAATTTTGTCTTCTCTGACTCCAAATTATTTACTGATCACAATTGTAGATGAATTATTTTTTTTCAAAATCAAATCACATAAGTCATAAACATTTTTTTAAAAGTCGTATAGTACTTAGTAGTTCATTATTTTGTGATTTCATGTGATTAGATTCCATTTTTATAATAATGGAATTTCCATTACAAAAACATTGTCTCCTAACAAAATCATTGAAAACATGTAGTATAAACTAAATATTATAATACTTCTCCAATAGTGGGGAATTCTGTTAATGTCACATATGTTAAAAAACATTGCTCTAGAAATTTTTTAAAGAGAGTAAAAAAGATACTATAAAACATTAAATGTTTTCATTTAAAACATATTAAATTTCATGTATTATATAAAATTTCATTAATATATCATTTGAGTAATAAAAAATTTATCTTATTTAATAATATGGTAATGGACTAAAAATATACTTGATTAAAAATAATAACATTTTCGGATTTTATATAAAATATTTGAATTAAAATAATAAAATTATTGAAATCATAAATAACAATATATAAATATATATTCATTTTAAATACCTCAATTGTTCAATATATACACCACGTAAAAGTAAATAGGTTCATAATATCAAATATGTCTTAATGGAGAGGGAATTGTGGTAAAATCACGTACCTAACACTTCCTCTTTGTTAGACATGATTTAACATCATTTATAATAGTTTTAAATATGTAATTAATTGATAAAAAATCATATTAATTTAGAATATCGGTCATTATCCTATTATTACATTTATCAATAATTCTTTAAAAATCCCTCATTTTTATCATTGTTTTCGGTGTTAACTACTTCTTGTTTTCATAAATGTTTTTCCCCAAAAGTTCATATTCATGTGAATAGGATATATTTAAAACCCAAAAAAATATATCAATGTTATTAATATCATTTTTATTAATTATATGCATTTTTATAACTGTTATTTAATGTCATATATGGAAAATGAATTACATTACTTCATAGATATGGAAGGTCATACATACACATGGGCGATGGAATCATTTACTTAATTGTGAAAGGGTAAGGAATTGGATAATATATTAATTTTAATGAAAAAATATCATTTCTTAATAAGAATATATTTTCAATTTTTTCAGACATTAAGTTAATAAAGTATAATTGTATGGTGAATAATGGTTCAAATAAATTTTATTTTTAATGAAATTAATTGAATTTGTTAAAAGATGATGTGAAACGATAGACCTTTGTTTAGATGGTTTTCTTTTCATAGAGTTGCATCTTTTTTATCTATTCATAAGGGTCATAGGGTTGGTATTCTAGGAATGAAAGTAGATTTTAAACATTTATAAGGATTTTTGGATGATAATTTTCAGGTTTTGCTCAATACATAAGAATAAATGTTGTATAAAAAATAGTGGGGAGGGGTGTCTATTTATAAGTATAGGGGAGAACCCCATTAGAATTTTTAAAGATAATAACATATATTAATGTTTTAATCAAATAAAATGGATGCCAACTTTACTATATATTAATATTAAATGAAATAGGGACAAAATATTTCCACAAAAATGAATTAGGAAAGTTTTAGTTCATTTTAACCTTTATCTCTTTAGTTTAACTCATGTTAAATATGTTGGAAACATAACTACAATGATTTCTTTACAATTGTTTCAATTAATTATACAAAAAATGAAATTACCTTAATTAAAAATTTTATAAATAAATATTGAAAATATGGAATTCATTTTGATAAATACTATTTACATAATTGGTATATTTTAATTTAATGTCAATCTCGCAAAACACGAAGAAAATTAATTTTTCATAGAAAATTAATTTTAAATATAAAATTGATTTTATACCGGAATAAATTATAAAATGAATTCAAAATATTATAATTGTAATGTATTTAATATAAATAAATATATTTTTCTGAAATATGTTTTTTAGAAAAAACTATTTTTGAATTCATTATGTGGAAAATATTCAATAAAAAGTTATTTTCCTAGATTCATTAAAAAATCAGATTTTTCAGAAAAATGAAAAAAAATCATAAGAAAACATTGATATTAAATTTTAAAAAATAATTTTAATTTTATAAAATACAGTTAAAATTAATGCAAAACATTATTTAAATTAATTTTTCATTTAGATAAATAAAAAACATTTTTTAAGAAAGCATATTTTTTTGAATAATAAAATTACATTAAAAATTATGGAGTGTTTATCCCCTAAGAATAAATAAATTTTTTACTAAATATGAAAATTAATTATAATTCATAATGTAGTTAATATTATTTATACCCACTAATTAAATTACTATGTTTTTAAAATAACATTTAAATTGTAATGTTTTTTGGTTCATATATGCTCAGTGTGGTGTTTTGTATAATCTATCAAATTTTTTTTAAACAAATTCTGATATTAAAAAAGATAATGTTTTGAGAGATTTTATGACCTATGAATCATATTTGACCCATTATAACCCATTTTATCCATAAGCTTGTGGACATATTTTTCATTATGATAACGATTTTTTATGAAAAAAATAAAATTGTTATTACAAACAAATTTTGACATGATGATTCAAAATATGAAGTCAATTTTGTTGTACATAATTTTTAATTTTTGTACATATTTATTCTAAATATTCATGAATGAAACACATAAATAAATTTTTCTGAAAAAATGGGTCTTTAAGAAAATTTTTTTACTTATTCTCGTTTTATTCTTAATAAAAACCCATAGAAAAATAATAATTTTTTATATGAATATATTATCTAAAAATTTAATTATAACCATTCAGAAATTATAATTACTTGTTACATAAATAACCCATAATAACATGATTTAAGAAAATGGTTACAATTTTTTTATATTGAGGATATTTTATGTCTATATTTTTAGGGAATTATTGAAAAATGTTACATTATCTAGGGCACACTCAAACATAGTGACAATATTTTTTAAAGAAAACTCACTTCTTTCATGTTTACTCAAGTTTTGATAAACAAATTATACTATTTTAAGATGTCTGACCATAGAGGAAATAATAAGTTAACTATAGTTTCAAAAAATCCTTAGATCCTATTAAAAACTTTTGAAATAATGGAATGTAAAAAAAATATTTGAAAGGGATATAAAAAAGGCATGTTCACCAATTTATACCATATTTCAGAAATAACTAAATCCATGTTAATTCCATTAGAGTAACCTTATCAGCTATTTCCCTCATTTTTATCCTTTGAAAAATAAATAATTACCAAAATCATTGGACATTTATATCAGCCTCATCCATTAATATGAGCTGTATAATTCTCACAGCTCATCATCTAAATTTATGAAGTACCATATCATGACTAAATAATTTTTAATCATTCAAATTTTTAAATAAAAACCATTGTAAAAAATTTTAACCCTTATGCAATGCACATATCATTTTTATATTAACATATATATAAATATCATTTTTTTATTTAAAACATTTTAAAAAATTAAAGAATACCCAATACAATGTGAAATGAATTTTATTTTATAAATCATGGAACCATGAAGGGTACCATTTATAATGTATATAGGTAATGAATGTGGGATATTTCACTCATTTTCTATATCATAAAAAATATTCTTTTCTCATTGGAAAAAGAGTAAAATGTGACCCATATAGAAAATGTTAAAAAAATTCCTTTTAAAAAATTTATAAATAAAGATAATATTAGTACAAAATGGAATTTAAAATCCACTGATGTCCAAATAGTATCATTCTTGAAACATTTTAAATAACATGGTCAGAGTGGAAAAATATTGGTATTGAACAAATTAAAATATGTTTTCAAGAAAAATATCTTACGAATTTTATAACATTCGAAACAAAAGGACCATAAAGAAGATAACTGGAAATGGATTTTAAACAACATTCTCTAGTAAATAAACAGTAAAATCCACCCATAATGAATTATATAAACCAAAAAAATGTGGGGAAAATTAATTAATTATCAATTAAATTTAATTAAGGAATGAAGTCCCTTACTGTATCTCTTGAAATTCAATATATGTTATTTTACTACTCTTCATTGAGAAACCTCTTTTAGATAAATCATAACTATTTTTAAGATGGTTTATAGGGATAAAAAATTATTATTCCATAGTTGATGGTCATAAAGGGATTTTTAGAATATATTGATCAAGATAAATGGATCAAAATTTTTGGGGAATATATAAGAGGGGGTGTCCTTTTATATTTGAATGGATTGAAAAAATTATAAATATTATGAAATTGGAAATATTATAAATATCATAATCATGTTAAATGGAAAAAATGGTTGTAATACAGATTTTTGTACAAGATTTAGTCTAAAGTCCCTTAAACCAATAAAATTTAGATATTTTTATGTTTCACATAAACAATTATCATTCGGTTTGACACCCATATCAACTCAATTGAAAAATTAATTGTCCTAACACATTTTTCACTCATTATGTTTTAAAAATTTACGTCTAGGATGGAATGTGGCTCAGAAATGTTTTATGGAAGAAATCTTCGTCCAATTATTACCGCCACATTAAATATATAAATTTATTTAATTTATTTTAAATCCTTAAATAAAATATTTTTTATCATAAAATATCATTAATGATCTTTTGGGGAATATTTACTTAATTTCTCAAAAAATAAAACCAGATAGCATGGAATTTGATCCAAATAATGTTTCTATTTAATTATATTTTATAATTAACTAATAAATTTATTTTTTACCACAATTGAACCATAATAGCTTAATTTTATTATTTTTAAATATGATTACATTGATTTTCCTACTACTTTCACAAGCTTTGTATCAGTGTTGGATAAGAATTTAAGGTAATTATATCATGAATCATATTTAAAATTAAATTTATATCATAATATTATAATATTCATTTTAAATGTAATCATTTAGAAATATTCAACACTTTTATTTACCCATAGTAGAATATACTATATATATTAAAAGAATGAGAGTGGAATTTTGTAATTAACCTTTACTTAAAGTAATAAAAATGTCGCAACCAATTGAAAATGTCACTTTGAAATTTAAAATTTGAAAATGTGGTTATAAGGGTAGAAATAATTTCATTTAAAAATTAATTAAGAAAGGATTTTTTTATAACTTAGTTTTTACAATAATTAACATGTTTCACTGTTTTATAGTGGAGATAATATTTGTACAATAGTTAATATTCATAATGTCCAAAAATCCATTTAAAATGATTAATAAATTTAAATAACCTAACTCCATATATGAAATCAATTTTTTAAGATTTAATTTTTAAAATTGAATGTAATTAATTTTAATATCATTTCTCAAAATGCAATAAAAAACTATTTGTTAGGAAATAACATTTTTATGCATGAAAATGAACAAAAACAAAAACAAGATATAATATTGATTCTTTTTTATTTATTTATATGATTTTTAAAAAATAAAATTATTTTTCATTTAAACTAAATCCAAAACATAATGGGACTATTAGTTTAATTTAATTTAAAAATGTAATCATTGTTTTGAAAAAAGAGTCACTTTTCACTAATTACTAAAAAATCAGAAAAATCACTAGAAATCATCATAATACTGTTATGTAATGATGATTTAAAAAATTATATCCGTTTTAAAAAATAATTCATATAAGAGTCAGAAATTTATTATAATATTCTCATACGAAATGAAGTAAATCCCAATTCCGTAGTATAAAATGGATGTTTTATATTTCATGTACTAATTAACTTAATTTATTGAATATTAATTGATTTATTTGGATATATATTCTTCACATTTATTTATGATCATTTATCAATATTAATTAATTTAATAAATTAATATAAAAATTTATTGGGAACTATAGACAGTTTAATGAAAAATAAATCTTTTACATTCAAATTATTTTAACATCATTTATAACCAATTAATAATCAATACATTACTATTTATTAATTATTTTAACGAAAAAATTTATATATATATTTCAAAATACAGTTATTCATATTCATACACAACAAACCAATGACTATGTTATAATTGTTATATTTAAATGAAAAATTTTATACTATATCAACATTCATTTAATATTGGCGATCTTTATACCACTTTATATTGAAAATTTTATTATTTAAATAAAATATATTATAAAATATTGGGGTATTAAATTCTACATTCCTTAAAGAACTAATGTCTCTATAATTCTATCTCTTTTCCAATGAACATGGGGTTTAAAAAGTTATCAAAATCAACATCATGGATTTGACTAAAATATAATTTTATATAATAAAAAACATTTATAATATATAAAAACACATTTTTTTAAAACCCACATTGTAAAAAGGGATAATAAACCATTATTTTGGAAATTGGGGATGGAAATTTGATGTTCACCTAGAATAACATGTAATCAGGTTCCCACATAAAAATAAATTGTTATGAAGTGAAAATATAGTCATGGAGGGGAAAGTAACACCCAAGGATTAATGGAGAGTGATAAAGAACATGATCCTGAAAATGTTAAAGACCACAAAACCATAATTAAGTATGAGATAAATAATTCCATAAATTCAATATAATTTATGGTAAAAGGATACCAAATTTATTTAAAAATCATTTTCATAGAGTTGATGGATTATTTTACACTCAGGATAAGGAAGATGAGAAAATGTAATAACAATATTTTTTTCCATTTGTTAAGATAAATTTCAATATTTGTTTTTTTCAATGAATTTACACTTTTATCTCTTAGATTACTCTACTATTTGAATATTAAGGATTATTTTTTTCATGCTAGATGTACTAAAATCAAACATCATGTGATCAAAAGATCCCTAGAAGGATGAAAAATTATTTATCCTATTTATATCAATTTTTCAAAACTAAAAATAGTTAGCATGAGATAAGATAGTATACAATATGTATAAACCCTAAATTTAGGAAATAATATTTTAATATTTATGTTATCAATAATAATACACATATTTATTCTTTAACCATTCCATATATAAAAAAAGTCCCATCCTAGTTGGGAATGAAATTTTATTTGAATCATTCCATTGAAGGATTGACACCTAACTATGCATTTTCACCTACTATTTGGAAGCAAGATTTATATTCTCGTGCCCATTCATTTATGTGTGTGTTTGTGGGATGTGACTTGAATATGAAGGCTTGGAATAATGTATCATTCACTTTAGGGAAGGGATACTGTAGATAGGTTGATTATATACAAGGTTGGGATAATGCCCCAGAAATGGATGGTTACTAGATGACCAAAGCATAATGGAGAGGGCTAGCATGTGGATACCAGTTAAGGAATATTATTAGTGGAATCGACTTCAATTGGGATTTTTTTATTCACAAATAAAAAATGTTAATATATACAGATTTTTTATCTTTGATGAAATGTGTTGGAATTTTAGTGACTTGGATAGAAAACCTCAAATATAGGTCTTTGGAATCTATTCCATTAAGCCATATGAGGGATAAATCTCAACCCACTTAAAAATATGGCTTTATTCCTTAATAAAATGGTTCATTAACCCAAAACAATTTTTAGAAACTTTATAAATTACTACACTAAATATTCATCAAATAATTTCGGAACAAGTTCTAAAATAACAAAATAAAAGGATTTGATCACATATTCGTCTAAAACTAATTTAACCATTATCTTTGAACAATATTAATCACTCAAAAAGTCCCATGCCAAAAATATATATTCACAATTCTAATAATCTCTAAAATATTCTAATATTTTCCATAGATAACAAAAAACACCAAAAATACAGAACAACATCATACAAGATTCTAATATATAACTCAGCCACTATTCATAAAATTAAATATCATATTAGTTAAAAATATTTAAATTTACCTTAATCATTTAATTTTCCCAATGAAATGATCGTTTTCAAAAATATATTTAATTTCATAGTTCCCTAATAACTTTTCAGACCCCTGGTTATCGATATTATAAAACATATCTACCAAAAATATAATAACCCTTTCACCTTATTATCTATAATTACCATAACATCCAAGATAATAATAACCCTTAATTTTATAAATAACTTTAAACTCATTTCCACAAATTTAAGAATATTTATTCCTAAAATAACCTTTTCACCAAAAATGATAATCTTATGTGTTAAAAATAACTCAAACATTTATCAAAACAAAATAATTTTCTCCCAAAGTACTCTTGTGACAAAAAAACCTAAAAATGGGTATTTATTACATTAAAATTTTGATCATCTCTGGAATTATTAACCCATGATGGCATAAAAACTCTTAAAATATCATCATCTTAATAATTATACCACTAAAAGTTATGAAAAAACGTCAATTGAATCAAACTATAATTCCCCAAAATATAAAAAATTAATAATTACATGATTTATGAAAATGGTATCACATTATTTAATTTTGAAGATCATTAAGGATTTGTGTTTGATAGAATTGGAAAAAATATTCCATTCCATTGGGAATATTATTACATAATTTTCATTTATTTCAAAATAAAATATGCTTAAATTTAAACACATGTTTCATTGAAAAAAAATATTTATATTTTATAATAGTTCATTATAGTGGAATGATAGACCCTACTGTAGTTTCTACACATCCATATATTCCATGAAAAAACATTTCAAAACATGGATAGGAAAATAATTCAAGGAAGGGATATAAAAATTGATGAATCATGTTTGTCAAGTGAAAAAAGTAAAAACACATTATAATGTATAAAATTTTCATAATAAAACAATGACCTTAAAAATAAAACATATTCAAAGAAAAAAATATTTTATAAAATAAAACTTTTTTAACTCATTATAAAGTACAAGAAAAGAATGAATGAATCATGAATAAATAGAATGGAAAAGATATCCTTTCACCTTTAAAAAATCACAAAATTTACATTCCTTATATAATAAAATAATTTACATAAATAAATTAGTAAGAATAAAATGAATATCTTGGGGCATCATATTCATAAATCATGTTCATTGATGATTAGCTTATGTAAAAAAACTAGAGGCATATTAATTCTATAAGAGTGAAAATCATTGTTATCTCCCTCATTTTTAACCTTAGAAGACTAAATCAATACCCAATGCATTGAAGAGATTCATTGAGTTCACCATTCATCATTAATATATCAGGTTCAATGATTATCATCTTTAATTATTAAGAAACATATCCTCAAAAAAATTAATATTTCACATTTTCATCATAAACCCTTATAAAGAACATTTTTACACATAATAAAAACACATACCATTTTCACCAAATGATATGGAGAAATTTCCTTTTTCTTTTAAAATGCTTCTGAAATAAAAAATTAACTAATATAATCATAATTTAATTTACTTCTTGAAACCATGATTACATGAAGAAGATGATTTACAATGATGAAAGAACCATATTTTATGAAATTCCAATAATTCAGTAACTTTTAAAAACATTTTTTTTACATATTTTCATAAATAGTCAAAGGTGAACCATATGAAAAAGGTGAAAAAAATTATTTCATGAATATTTTTAAATAATGAAAAAGGCTGTTTAAATTGAAAATTAACATCCTTCGATGTATAAATAAAAAAGTAAAGAATTTTTATAATGAACATGGACATAGAGGAATAATATTTGAATGGAATACATTAAAATTAGTTTTAAATAAAAATGGGATTCATATTTCATAACTTTTGAAACAAAAAGATGGTTAAAAAGTGAAAAATGAATTTATTTGTAAACCAAATTGTTTTCAATATGTGGATGATAAAATAAATCTATACGATAGTTCGTAATCCACCCAAAAGAAAGCATGTGGTAAAAATTTCATAATTCCAACAATTTGAAATTGAGATGAGAAACCCATTACCTTATATCTTTACTAGCCATCTATGTTCCATAACACATCCACATTAGAAACCATACTTTGGATACATTGTAACCATTTTTATGATGGCCTTTTGGTGATATTTCATCGTTTTGATCATGTAGAATATCTCTCGGATTTGATTTTTTATCTGGTTCAAAAACATTTCTCAGATTTTATTAGGAAGAGAGGAGAGGGACTTCCTTTTAATAATTGAGTGGAGTGGCTCAATTAAAAATATTAATAACATTAAAATATAATAAATATAACATTCATATCAAGTTGAATAAAATGGAAGTAATTTCAAAGGAATTACATGATAATGATGATATCCCATCCAAAAAAATTAGACATGTTTATGTTGAACTATAAACCATAACTTTTGGTGTAAAACCCTCATTAACCGTTTAAACATAAATCAATGTAACCCGATTTTAACTAATTAAGGATTAAATATTTAAATTAGAGGTGAGAAGTGGATAAAAATGATTCATGAATAACATTTCATACAATATCCCATACCATTTTCCCTATATCAATATTTTTTTCAATCATTTGGTAAAATATTTATTGTCATAAAATATCATTGATGTCATTCTAGGAAAAATCATTTAATTTATCATAAATGGAATGAATAAAGTAATGAAATAAAAATACGAAAAAATAACCTTAATTATACATTAAAATTACCTATTAAATTCATTCTATACCACAATTCATAGAAAAAATATTAGCTATAGTATTTTTAAATCATTTACCATTATTTTTTTACTTCTTACACATGCACTATATAAGCATTACTTAAGCATTTAATGTAATTATATCATCACTAAAAATTTGAATTAAACTAATATCATAAAAAATAATATATTAATATATTAATATAAAATATAACAATCTATAACCATTCATTACTTTATTTTAACATAATTACAAGACAATGGAGATATTAAAAGAATGAGAGTGATGTTTTGTAATCATCCTTTACGCGAAATATGATAATGTCATAATCAGTAGAAAATGTAACATAGATAGTTTAAGATAGAAACTAAGGAGATATGTTCTAAAGTTATATAATCCAATAATAAATAATATATTTTTTATTTAACTTATCACTATTTTGTAATATTAATTAACATGGCTTACCATTTTTTGTGGGAACAATATTTTTCCAAAGTTACTATTCATAATAATCCAAATGAAAATGATCTCATTACAAAAATTGAAACTAATAATTCCAAATATGAAATCCATTTTTCAATATTAAATTTTAACAATTTTTTGAGATTATTTTTAATACAAAAAACTAAAACAAAAAAATTGTTTCTTGGTAATCTTGTTTTTAGCCTAAAAACGAACTTATAACTAATTAAAATATAATGTTGATTACTGAAAAATTATTCATTTTATTTTTTATAAAATACAAATATATTACTTTAATACCAAATCCAAATCATAATGGGACTTTGAATATATTTTATTTTAAGAATTAAATATTATAGTTTTGTAAAAATTAATATTTGTCACTATTCACTCAAAAATAAATCTATTTAGAAAATAAAAAAATTATTCTTTATAATTTTATGAAATTTGATTAAAAATTGATGAATTTTTTTTCAAATATATTATTTATATTTTGTATAAATCAACTATAATATTAACATTAAAAATACAAAAACAATACTTTTTTTGGAAAATGTATTTTGAAAGCATAAAATGGGATTTTTCGCTTTCCTTTCCTAATAACCACAATGAAATGTCTTTTAATTACTTTTTTATAGAAATATTATCATTTAATTTTATTTGGATCACTTATAAATATTTATTATTTTAATCTCTGATGTCCAAAATTCACTACTCATGTAAAATCGACTTATATAAATTATATCTTATAACTTCAAAATATTTTATCATTACTTTAAAAAAATTATAATAAATTTATGATTGATTATTAATTTTTTTATGGAAACCTCAAGTGATAAATATAATAACATTATGTTTCATATTTATATATTATAAACCCATATCAGGGTTATGGTGGTCATATTTTAAAAATAATATTCATATAGTTTATCATTTATCAGTTTTAAGAGAGATGTTATGTATACCACATGAAATTCAACAATGTATTGTTCAAATAAAATACATCATAAAATATTGGGTTGTTAAATTTAAAACCTCAAATAAATTATATCCTCCAAATTTTATAAAATCTCCTATGGGAAAAGGGTTCAATAAAATTTAACAATAAATTATTTTCCATTGGTCAAAATATACTATCATGAATGGGGAAAAAATTTAGTATTTAAAAATTATTTTGTTGAAATCCCACATCATTAAAATGTATTAGAAAACATACTTTGGAAAATGTTAGAGGATAATTTTTATGTTCACCTAGAATACTTCATAATTAGGTTCCTCCATAAGGAGAACATTGGGAAGAAGTGAAAATATAGGCATAGGGGAGAAAAATAATGTCAAGAAAAAAATATAGAGTGATAGAAAACATGACAATGAGAAATATAACCACCGGAAAACCATAAATTATACATGGTTAAATAATACGATAAATCCATCATAAATTAATTTAAAAGGATAATTTTTTTTATATTATTTTCCTTGCATTGAGGACTTTTATTACTATCATGATAGTGAACATGAAAAACAATACAATACTGGATTTCATTCTACCTCATAAGAATAATATAATCATTTTTTAGTGTTTTTATTAATGTATACTTTCATCCAACATATTATACCATGAAAATAATATTCAAATGATTTATTTAGTCTTGGAGTAGTAATATTAGCTTTCAATGGATAAGAAGACCCATAAAAGGACGCAATTTTATTTCTCTGGTTTCTATACATTAAAAAAATGAAAAATGGATTACAGAATATAATAAAATATCCAATTTGATTAAAACGTATTTTTAATAAATGTAACATTATTCTCAAAATCCTTAATAATAATTTTTGAACTAAAACATTAAATATTCTGATAATAACTAACATTGAATCTATTCAAAATTCACATGACCAAGTTAAAAACCCAAAATTGGAAGGATTTGATCGCATATTATTCTAAGATAAATTTGAATTCTATATCCAAAAAACATTAATCAGTCATAATTTTACATACCGAAAATGAATATAGCATAATAATATAAAATCTAAAATATTCGAATCTTCCCCATAAATACCATGAATCACCATAAATCCATAATAAAGTCATATTTAGATCAAATAGATAACTAAAATTTTATTCTTCAAATAAAATATCATCTTTGAAAGAAAATATTTTTATTTAACTTAATCATATTAAAATCACAATAATGTGAATTTTTTTAATAATTTAATTAATATTTTTGTCACTAGATAACTTTTCAATTTCATATTTGTTGATATGATACATTATATATTCTCAAAATGAAATATAAATTTTAGCTAAATCACAATAATGATCATAACATTAATGTTCATATATACCATTAAGGGTTTTTATAACGTTAAACAAATATCCACAAATTAAAAAAAATTATTCACCAAATAAACTTTTCAAAAAAATATAATTTTAAAAAGGTTTACATATACCTGATTTTCATTATTAAAACTCACAAAATGTCTACCAGTGTACCCCAATAATAAAAAACCACAAAAGGGAACCAACAAATTTAAACTTGTGATCAACCTGAGATATATAAACTAATAATGGAATCTAACAATAATAAATTATCCTCAACACAATCATATTAATATATAATTTTGTTAAAAAAATTCAATTGATAGAAACTAAAATTCCCTCATATAATAAACATTATATAATTACATTATTAATAATAAGGGTTTTATTATCTTAAATTTTGAGTACATATTAGGTCTATTGATTAATATATTTAAGACAAATGTTACATTAGATAGGGAAAACATTAATATAGTATCCATTTATTTCCAAAAAATGGTATATTTAAATTTAAACTCTTGTTTCATTCATAATATTTCTTAGTCTTTTAATATGTGTAACCACAATAGAATAATTACCCTGGTTATATTTTCTATACATCCTTATATATTATGAAGAATATTTGAAAAAATGGGACAATCCATTTTAGCTCATCAAGGGATATAAAAATAATGGAATCCCATTAGCCTATTTAAATGCATGAAAACCGTTGATAGTTTATATAAAGACCTTGACCCCAATAGCTGATAGTCGGTACCTTAGTTTTAATAAAGTGTTATAATAGACTAGGAAGTCATATCCTGAAGGTAAAATAGTGTAATATATTTGGAAAAATTGATACAAATATAATTGTTACATAATAACTTTATAGGAAATAAATCAAATAAACTCCATTGGAAATACTAATGAACGTCTATATTATCTGAGAAATTCATTCAAAATATACAATAACACATCCTATAGAAAAAATAAAAGATAAGGAATATGTGATCTCAGATGCTGAGTAAGGGTAATATATATAATGGATGATATAATAAATAAACTCAAACAATAAATAATGGTGAATAACCAAAAAATAATTGCTGCAAAATATAATATCAGGAATAATATAGTAGAAATAAAAGCTGATTAAATAATTCCATAAGTATTCACATGAGACAGAAACATAACCATATATATTCAACTTGTCAAATAATCACATGGACTACCAATAGGTATTATCATAATAATGTAATTCATAATTCCAGACATCATAAGCATACCATAATGGCTTTGGACATAGAAGCATTCATAAATGGGAAAAATCTCGGTCAAGTTTGTCACATGATACCTACTGATGCATTAAGGGGTTATTGAGGGATATGCCCTTCACATACAATTTCAAATTAATTAATCATATAAAATAGGTGAAACAAAGTGAACATATACATTAATATTGAAACTATCATATGAGAGGTAAATAATATCCCCATTCAATAAACATAATCCTAAACAATCAAGAGTAATCTAGAGAATGACATCGACATAGTATATCCCTAGACAAAATAATCATAAACTATTCAATAAAATGTGGCATATGGTAACATTTTAGATCAATTACAACAAATTATAATATTAAACATAGGGTTTTGAGATTGGTTAAAATACTAATATAAAATTATTAAGAAATTCCTCAGATAATTTCCCTTTTTTACTTTTGGAAAGAAGAGTAATGAGGAAAATCATTTTTATTCTTCATAAAATTATACTATAAACATGTATATCTTGAAATATAAAAAGATATAAAATGAATTTTTTAGGCATAATTGATGTATAACTAAAGTTAAAACATGTAAAAATAGTTTTTATGAAAAATTAGAAATGGCAAACTTCAATGTTTTTTAATAGAAAATTGAAATGATTTTTTATATGTTACATGAGATTAATTTTTTACATAAATGAAAAAAAACTAACATAGTAATGTAAGATAAAAATATTTATTTTATAAATAAATTGGTTCTTAAAAATAGATTGTGGGGTTCATTTGAATATGGGTAATAAAATTAGGAAGTACCCTTTAATTGGGTTGGCTTATCTAGAGGAATTAAAATGGAAACCTTACAAGAAATGTATTTCATTGAGAATGAAATATTAAATGATATATATAAAATTGTTTTAAACATAGAAAAATATTTTATAATAATAATATAAAAATAAATAATAATTACATTGGTTTTAAGAGAGAGAAATTGTAACCCGAATGAAAAAATATTGTTTAAGGAGAATCCCTTACCATTTGTATGAAAGCATTTTTCACTTGTACATAACATCCTAGATAATGAAATTACATTCATAAATAATTTAATTAAAAATGTATAAAAAAATTATTTCATTTATTATAATTTAATTAAGTTTTTTATGTTCTTTTTTATGATTTATGAGATTTGATTTTATCGTTCAAAAGTGTTTGTTTCCTTGGTTATCATCATTCGTTCACTAGTATACAAGAATGAAGGATCGTGTGTACTGGGAATAGTCATCCAAAAAAGAAATTATATGTTATTAATGAATATATATATATGATCTAATGTTCTTATATATTATTTATTTCCATATATGAGGATGATTTGTTATATAAAACGTTAATGATAACTGTTTGGATTATTTTCATGTTTTTTCAATCATCACGCACAAGTTTATTTTTTTAATTAATATAATGAATATATACTGTTTCAAGAATGATAAATATGTTTTCATATATATATATATATATAATCTTATTTAATAATAAAAATGGTTTTATGACTATCCTTAAAGGTGGAATTAGAAATATAAATAATCGTCGCCCTAGAAGGTGGCAAATAAACACCTCGTGGGTGAAATTATCATTTTAGATGGAAAATGGGTAGAGAGAAGAGTTGATTGTGTGTATCCCATTATCATAATAAAATTATAGTATATATAAGATAAAGTATTTTTCATTCATGTTTTGATATAGGAGGTATCTAATGGATAAGAAAAGAAATTAAATAAAAATAAAATAAAATAAAAACAAAATTGTTTTTACCTCAAGAATTCATCTCCCAGAGAGCCTCCTTAAAAAAATTTAAAATTTTATTCTTGGGAGAAAATAAAGACAAGAAAGTTGGGAGATGTATTGGAGAGTTATTAGGAAAAATGTTTTCAATACTCAAGGCTCTCGAGGTGTGAGGAGAAGAGGAGGTGATGGGATGTATTTATAGTAGTGGAGACGGGTGTTTTTTGATTATTTTATTCATTAGTTTTTTATTTTGGATAAGTAAAATAAATAATATTAATTAATGGAAATAAACACATCAACTATTACATGTGATTTGAAAATAGTGGTACCTAAATCTTCCATACATCAACAATTTCTCAATAATTCATGTATTTAGCTAATACCATCAAGTAACATATTTCACATTTAAAAAAAATTATACTTTTATAGAAAAATAAACAAATTTCACGATAACCATTTTTCAATGTGAAGAATTCAAAAATGGACTCCATTTTATAAAATAATATAATTATGATAAATTTAATTTTCAAATTTATTATCCATTTAATCAAAAAATAATGATTTTAATATTATATCCATTTTTATGACCATCAGAAGAATTAATTTTGATCTCATAGAATTATCTTATAGTCATAAAAAAAGAAAATATTAATTTTTGAATACATTTTAAGAAAAAATATTTTCATTAAAATCAATAAATTTGTTATAAATTTGTAAAAATACATTTATATTTCCCAAAAATTGATACAATTAATTTACCATAGTTTTTATAAGAAATATTATTCAAATATTCCATGATATAAATATACCATATTTCGATTTATAAGTAACACATGTTTTATTTATAAATTCATAGGTGTGTATATTATTCTATTGTTCATATGTATATTTCAAATGGTTGCATAAATATTACAACTATCACATTTAATAGTATATTATGGTTTTAAACACTATGTTTTGTGACACATAATGTATCAAATATGTTAAATTTTAAAAGAGAAATTCCATAATATCATAGGGTATATAATTATACCACCTTTAAAAAAAGTCATCCATGAAATTTCTAGAATGTCACCACATAAAATTATTTTGGATTTTATTTATCATATATTCCTCTGGTTCCTATATCTCCTTATCAAATTTAAGTTTTTTACTAAGTATATTTACTTGTTGAGTCATTCAATTTGTCTAAACATTCAAGCTAGTATCCAAAATCTAGATAGGCTCTCCACTATAAGATAAATCAAGTAACCATTAAATTAACTCATTAGTGAGGACATGAATTGGGTCAAGCATGAACTTATTTAATAAATATATTTGGAACACATTGTGTACATTACGAAGCCTCTGTGGAATCACTAAATGATAATCCATAGCTACAATTATCTCCAGGATTTTAAAAGGTACAATGTACCGAAGATTGAGATTTCTTTTCTTTCAAATTCATATATCACCCTTCCATAGAGATACATTCTTGAAATATGATCTCTGGCTTGAAATTAAAAATCATTTAATTATCAATATTGATCTTTTTTCTACAGTGAAGTGATTTGATATGAGTTTGTATAGTGTTAACCTTTTCTATTTTTTCCTCCACATGTTCTTGTCCTACAAGCTTCCTTTCACGAATTTCATCACATAATGTTGGTTTATGACATCTCTCTCTCTATACAGTGATTTATATAGTGACATTTTAATACTTGAATGGAAGCTATTATTATAGGAAAACTCTTCCAATAGTAAATACTGAACCCATATACCTTGAAATTATAGTGAGCATTATCTTAGAATATCCTATTATGTTTGAATAGTCCTTACAAAATTCATGTGATTTTGTGTGGGATAAGCTATACTCAATCAATGCTCAGTTTCTAAATCATTCCAAATATATCTGTATAATTTCCACGTAAATTGTGGATCACAATCAGACACAATTAAAAGTACTGCTCCACGAATTCTAGCGACATCATTAATATAGTGTCATTCATGGCGCTCTAGTTGAAAATCCTCTTGTATTGTGAGGAAATCTATAGATTTGGTAACTAGATAAAACGTTTCCCCCATTTCATCATTCTTTATTATAGTTGTTGGAAATATAGAGAAAAAATATATAATAATGTCATCACATTTTTATATAGGAATAGGAATAGGCTTAAAGACTCCATTAGTAAGTTGTATTTAAGTATTCAATTATTGATCTGTAGAGGCCGGAAGCTTGACGTACATGGAAAATACATTACTTTTGTGAAATAATTAATACCTAATAAAAACCAACACTCGATAACCATAATAGTTTAGTGTCTTAGGAAACTCGGAACATAATCTTCTAATCGTGGTGAAAGATCTTCAACATATCATGTAAAGATATTCCCCTTTTATTTACTTACCTAAAACCATTATTTAAATTCTGGGGAAAAGAAAACATAAAAATGGTGAGATCAAATGCTCAGTAAGGGTAAGCATGGAGAACATAAAACAATCCATAAACATTTGAATGCAAAAGCTTGAACATAAAATCTAAACATCAAAATCTTGAGCAAAGACATAAATCTTGGAAGTACGTAAGGAATATATCATAATGGAACATCAATCATGATAAAGTGGCATGGGAATAAAATATGTGATTGTGGAAACAATTAATCACATGATATGATTTCCATAGTAGCCATGGCATTTCTTCCAAGACCAACTTAGTGGACAAAGTCCCTTTCTAAATCAAGTTCACACCTCATTCCAGTCCTGTATTACTGAACCAGATTAACATACCGTTCCAGCCATTTCTATCTCATGAGATATAAATCTTTACCCAATGTATTTGAGGATGATATAGGTCCCACCCATATCATAATGAAATCATTCTTACTTGTACCACAAAAAAACATACATCATTCATAATAACCCAATGATTAAAAAGGGATTCACAAACATCATCCCATAATAATATAATCCATATAAAAGAAATGGATATCATTTCATAATAAGAAAGTTAAAACCAATTAAATCATGGAGACATTATACTTGAAACATACACATATGAAATAATGTCATTTTAGATAGAAAATGGTTTTGATAAACCACTAGAAATGAATTCTTGAGGAAAATGTCCTTTCTTCTTTAAAATCATTTTCTTTTTCACACAATATCATGAAATTTTTAAAAGAAAAGGATTTTGTTGAAAATAGACATTAAATATTTTGGAGGATGTTTCATTAAAATAAGGCTTTATAAAACTGTAAAAATCATTTCATGCCGTATAAGATAAAAAAACATTTTTCTCGTACTTTTTCC
This sequence comes from Viscum album, assembly GCA_963277665.1. NCBI lineage: Eukaryota > Viridiplantae > Streptophyta > Magnoliopsida > Santalales > Viscaceae > Viscum > Viscum album. The sequence goes on from OY728121.1 coordinate 1,303,042,264, forward strand.
GGAAAAGTCAAAAATTACCTTCTAAAGAAAGATTCTTTACATAACATGTAGTAAAAGTAAAAATGGGTAAAAATGACTTTAAACATACAAGGAATCATTTTTATAAAACAGTCACATGGATGATAAATATAACCCTAGTAAATACTTACGAATAAACAATCTCGGATAAAAACGAGATTGGAAAAGTTATCCCTTACCCTAGGTCCGATATGCTTAATACGTATCCTAACCTCTTGTATAATGATTTAAATAATTCCATTGACTTATTAATGAATCATATTCACTGTTATGATATCATATATGTTTCACTTATGACTTTATATTACCAGTTCTTTTGTAAGTTCCATGTTAAAGAAGCATTTTGGGTAAAATTGTTTTATTTATCGTACATTTTTGGAATTGTTGTTCTTGATATTATTACTGATATCTCGATTTACATAATTACATAATGTAAAACATGATTTATATGTAATATATATTCATCATATACATATATATATGATAGATCGATAAATGGAATAAAATACACCGTTCATGAAGACGGTAGGCCGTACGTACGCATGAACACTATTTTCGTTTCCTTATTGAATCGAATGGAATTATGTATATGACATACATATATATATACATAAATTAAGTATCATTATTATGTCATATATTTCATGATTACTTATAATATATGCTTTATAATCATTCATGAATGGTTAACATGGAGAATTAATCTCATCGCGTCGTGGAGACGGTAGTCCGTACGTACAGACGAGCGATGATATCATTCCCTTGATCGTAGAATTGTATTTAAATGTATGTATAATATTTCAGAATCAATATCACTTTACAATAATAATATATAGTTATTTATTTACACCATTATACCCATCCAAGTAAGGTGGTGGTCGAAAACAGATTACACCACGGCGGGGAGACGATATTCCGTACGTACGCACGCGCGGTGATTTCGTTTTCTGAAGGATGGATAGAGGGTGAAATAGGGTTGTTTAATTTTTATAATAACATATCATTATATTATTAATAATGATTTTATTACTTTATAATGATACAACTAAAGAATAAGGAGTTGGAGAAGAAAGAAACTTGAGAGAATCGGAAGAATTGATTACCTCTTCTTCAATGCACCTCCTTTAAGCCTTCTCTTAAGGAAGTAGAGATGGTCTTTTGAGAAGACCAGAACCTCCATAATGTTGATAGGGAAGTGAATAAGAGAAATAGTTAGGGGTTGGCCGAGCTTCAATGCTCAAAAGGGTGTGTAAAGAAGAGGGAAGGAGTGCCCTTTTTATAAGGGATGAGAGGGGAACCTTTGGAAAAACTTAAAATATTATTTTATAATAAAGTCATATTCGGTTTTTAATAGATCCAAATTAATTTATTTGGAATATAAGGTAGTTATTAGTCGAAATACACTCAACCAATAGATTTTAGTCAAGTTTGGGTAATTATAGTAAGCTTATCTTTTAGTTTTAACTCTAAGATAATTTGATTGATATTTACCATGTAACTTTGTATTTTTATATTATATAGTTAATAATATTATCATATACATCCAAGTGACCGCCAAGTGGTCCATTAATGATACACCTATCATTATATAAGTATCTTGGACGAACCATTGATTTTTAAGAATATAATAACAATTAATAATATAATATTTGTTTTAAAGACAATTTTATGTCAATTTTGACACTATTTGGTAATGGATTTTTCTGAAAATCATAAGAGCATGATTATTTCGAAAAAAGCTAATTAAATAAATACCAACATGTAATATTAACCTAGAAAATTAGTTTAATTCATAAAAATCCTCAAATTACATTTATTTGTGTATTTATAACATCAATTATGTTAATATTTCAATAATAAGATAATTACTGTATCATCATTGTGTAATAAATAAATTAAATTATTTAATGTTGAAAAGTTATAAATAAAATACCATTATGTAGGAAATAATTTTAGCTTTCTAATTAAAATTTATAGTCGAATTGATCTTATGTATTACCCGATATTAAAAATGTTTTAGTTATTAAACATTGATTTCAATCATTTAAACCCTTCTTTAAATAAATTAATAATAAATGTCCTAATCTAATCCAAGTGGGCCTAAATGGTCATATTTTATTCATAAGTTTTTTTTGGTCGAATTAAACTTATCAAATAGAATTATGACATGTGTTAGGGTAATAATAATATCATTTTTACCCTTAATTACACTATTTACTTTCAACCGTGGTAAATAAAAGTAAAAAGGTACTATTCACCAAAAATTATTTTCATCCCATTGAACCACATTTTAGTCCTTTATATTAAATATGTATCTCGGATTTTTGAAATTTAATTCACAGAAGTGGTAAAATTTAATTTAAATGAAAAAGTCAGTTTTTTAACTACCACTATGTGGTTTCACTATTCATCGAAAATTGAAATTTTTCAGAAAAATACCAAAAATTCAGCCTAAGAATTATTTGTTATTCCAAAATCAAAATTGATGTCTATTTTTCCAAATTTAAAACATAGAAGTGTCATTAATTAATTTTAAAATTAAATCCCGTTATCAAAACAAATAGTGTGGTTTTAAGAAACAATAACTATCAAAAGATTGATACTTGTTTATATCCAATTTCAAAGTGAAATTAATTCCAATGAACAAAATTGGATTAAATGGTAAAAATATATTCTAATTACACTTTAAAACCAATTAAAATAAAAATCTAACCATATAAATTATTGCGATGAAAAAAGTTCCTTTTAATTAAAATATAGCATGTTTTTTCTATTCATTAAAATATAAAAGTTATCAGAATAATATGAAAATTTTATCCAAAGTAAATTTTTATATCCTGATTAAATTGTTTTTCAAATTGAACTTATAGACATGTCAAAAACAAGATTAAATGTGGGTTCTCCCTCAAAAGGCAGGAAAACTACAATTATTTAAAAATACATATTTTACACGAAAAATTTATTTTGTTCTCATACCATATTTTAGAAAATGTGAAAGATGAATAATAATGTTATAAAATTAAAAATGTAGTTAATACTATTCAAAAAGACTAGTCCATAATAATATTATAACAATATATAATTGTTTAGTGTAACCCGATATTGCGTACTACACACGCTATCGAGGAAGGTCGTGATTGCGTGTAATGCAAGCCAAGTCAGGGTTGCGTATAGTGCGAGACTCCTTTGTTGTTGCGTATAACAAAATCCAACCATATTTCATTTATAAATTGAATATATATATATATATATATATATATACACTCAATGTTTCGTAGAATAGCTACTATCAAACAAACATGAAATTGTGTGTTACACGATCCAAGAATAGTGTTGCGTATACTGTAAGCTAATACGGTGTTGTGTATTGCGCAAGATAATCTTTGTGTAGCGTATAACACAAGAAATCAATGAAATTAAAACGAATATTTTTCATAAAATCTAAGGGTGTTACATTCTACCCCCCTTAAAATGAATTTCTCCCTCGAAATTCGTCGGGGTTATAAATGGTTTACTATTTGAAAGTATCTATCATAGAAACCCACATCATAAAAAGGAATAAAAAAACATAACATTAAAAACTAATGTATGAAACGTAACTGTTACCCAAATTAACAAATCATTGGATTTCCACATAGAATAACATAGTTGAAAATATGGATATGGAAGTGAAATCTAACTAACAAATTCTGATGGAGAGTGGTAGAGAACATGGAAATGAAAAAGCCAATAATCCCAAAGCCATAAATTTGTGACGATCTAATGTACCATATGATTCATCATATGTGAGGGAAATAGGACAACATTTTTGGGTTTCAAGATCATTTCCCTAAAGTTGATGAAATAAATAAATACTTACATGATTTTGGTACAATCTCACTATTGTTCATGCCTTGAACAATTTCCACTTCATCTCTTAAAGAAGTGAAGTTGAATTTGTTATTTGTGAAGTGTTAACAGAGCATGTGATAGAATGATGGGTCATTCCATCTATTTCAAACAAAATATTAGCAAAAGTTATCAAAGATACATAAGTCCATCTATGGTGAGGTTAATCGTATATGATTCCAAAAATGAATTTATACTTCATCTATCATACCACATAATAAAATAAAACTAGTTTCTACTATCCAGGGACTTCCTGTAGGCTAGTGGTAGGTGATAAAGTCCTATCACACTTCAGTTGTGGGTTCTATTCCTGCAACCTTGTCTGTCGCGACGAGATGTCGCCCGTCCTGCAGGTTGTCCCTTTTTCTAAAACTACATTATAATAACATTCCTGCAATAATATCGAAAAAATTTCCAGCCTTAAATAATACTATCTTATGTATAACTTAATTCATTCCAATCTTTAGGCTTATACAAAATACATCTGTCCTAGATCATAGTATAACGAAAAACATTACTAGAAATGTCATCAATTGAGCATGTGAATACCATCATTTATCCCCCATATATCATACGATATATCTTGTTGGTCACATTCCAAACATGTGAATACCTTAATCATGTATTCTCTTGAACCATAGTGAAAACATGAATGCTTTCACAAGGTAACTGTTTCCATATACCAAAATCCCATAAGTTCTATATACTCAAACCATGATATCACCTTTTCCATATATAAGTCATGAGCTCATTAATACTATCAAATATTTAATTATCTCTTTAGCCCTTCTTTATGCACATTTTGGGTGCTTTCCAAAAATATATGAATAACCTTTCATGGTTACTGGTACCATTCATCATATACTCTCAAATACATTAGGAAAAACAATACTATAACAATCCTTAGATGATTATTTATTCCATATTACCATTAAATTACCTCTACAACATAACTCTTGATAAATATACAATCATTCCACTACCTTCTTAAACCACTGACTGAGCTTCATCATTTTATTCCACAACACATCTTTCATTTCATATATCATCTGTAGTCTTTTCATCATCATCCACATAAATAATACCCATACGACCATACTGATTCTCTTCATGAGATCTTCCATTAGGGCATTGGTTTTCATAATTCCCGTATATTCCACATTTAAAACATTTAACCATTGTTGTTGCCTTAAAAATACTATTACCCTTGTCCATAGTGTTAACTGAACCTTTTCCTTTGCAATTACTAGGGTTGTGTCCTTCTTTTACACACCCAAAGCATATTCCAGTTCCATTGAAACATTCTCCTTGATGCCTCTTCCCACATGATTTACATGAGGGAAATTGATCCTTCTTTCCTCCATGATCATCCTGAAACTCCATCTTTCTCTTATTAGATAATTCGAGAAACTTACCAAAGTTTAGATTATTGATCATATTATGAGATATCTGATTAGGCATAATAATGATATTTAGACTTCTAGATCCAATTTCATTTGGTTGCTCTTGAAGAGTATCATTCCATTGTCCATCATATCCTCCATTATCGTGAATCTTCCCCTTTCCAGCCATTTTCTAAAACCCAGAAAAATAGTGTGAGTGGAAAAAATCATACAAGGAATACAAAATAATAAAGGGGGAGTACCTTCAATATCTAACATCTTAGGTTTAATTCTAAGATTGTTACTATAATTCTAATAATATAACCTATACTTATACTTAACCTTATGGACATCCCTAGACATACCTTAGAATTATATCCAGGGATCTCACTAAAGTTTTCGCATCTTAGTTTCCAAAGGTTAGCGAAACCTTTCCTCTGATACCAACTGTAGAGTCCCGAAGCATGATGTACATGGACATTAAATTACTTTTGCGAAATACTTAATACATAACAAAAACCAACACTCAAGGACCGTAATAGTTTAGTGTCATTAGAAACATGGAACATAATCTTCTAATCGTGGTGACAGATCTTTAATATCTCCCGTAAAGATCTTCCCCTTTAGTTTTCTTATCAAAAACCATTCTATAAATCCTAGGGAAAAGAAAACATAAAAAGGGTGAGCTCAAATACTCAGTAAGGGTAAACATAGTGAACATAAAACAATCCATAAACACTTGAATGCCAAAACTTGAACATAAAATCTAAACATCAAAATATTGAGCAAAGACATAAATCATGGATGTATGTAAGGCATATATCATAAAGGAACATCAATCATGATAAATTATAACGGAAATAAAACATGTGATTGTGGCAACAATTAAGCACATGATATGATTTCCGTAGTAGCCAAGGCATTGCTGCCAAACCATCTTAGTGGACAAAGTCCCTTTCTGAATCGTGTTCACTCCTCCTTTCAGTCTTGTACTACTGAACCAGATTAACTAACTGTTATAGCCATGTCTATCTCATGATATATAAATCTTTACCCAATGCATTGGAGGGAGATATACATCCCACCCATCTCATAATGAAATCATTCTTACTTGTACCACAAAATAATCATATATCATTCATAATAACCCAAATAATAAAATGGGTTTAATAAATATCATCCCATCATAACATAATCCATATAAAATAAATGGATATCATTTCATAATATGAAAAGTAAAACCATGTAAATCATCGAGACATTATACTTGAAACATACACATATGAAATAATGTCATTTTAGATGGAAAACGGTTTTGATAAAACACTTGAAATGAATTCTTTAGGAAAATGTCCTTTCTTCTTTAAACTCATTTTATTTTCACAAAATGTCATGAAATTTTTAAAAGAAAAGTATTTTGTTGAAAATAGTCATGAAATCTTCTGGAGGAAGCTTTATGAAAATAAGGCTTTATAAAACAGTAAAAATCCTTTCATGCTGTATAAGTTAAAAAAACATTCTTCTCGTACTTTTGCCAGAAAAAGTCAAAAAGTACCTTGTAAAAAAAAGATTCATTACATACCATGTATTAAAAGTCAAAATGGGTAAAGAGGACTTTAAACATACATGAAACCATTTTTAGAAAATAGGGACGTGGATGATAAATATAACCCCAGTAAATACTTACGAATAACCAATCTCGGAAAAAAACAAGATTGGAAAAGTTATCCCTTACCATAGATCTGATATGCTTCGTACGTATCCGAACCTCCTGTATAATGATTTAAATAATTTCATTGACTTATTACAGAATCATATTCATTGTTATGATATCATATATGGTTCACTTATGACTTTATATTACCTGTTCTTTTGTAAGTTTCATGTTAAAGCAGCGTTTTGGGTAAAATTGTTTTATTTATCGTACATGTTTGGACTTGTTGTTCTTGATATTATTACTTATATATTGATTTACTTAATTAAAGAATGTAAAAAATGATTTATATTTAATATATATCCATAATATACATATATATATGATAGATCGATAAATGGAATGAAATACACCGTTCATGAAGACGGTAGGTCGTACGTACCTATGAACGCTTTTTTCATTTCCTTATTGAATTGAATGGAATTAATTAGATGACATACATATATATATACATAAATCCAGAATAATTATTATGTCATATATTTCATGATTACTTATAATATGTACTTTATAATAATTCATGAATGGTTAATATGGATAATGAATCACATCGCGTCGTGGAGACGGTAGTCCGTACGTACGCACGAGCGATGATATCATTCCCATGATCATGGAATTGTATTTAAGTGTATGTATAATATTTAAGAATCAATATCACTTTAAAATAATCATATATAGTTATTTATTTACACCATTATACCCATCAAAGTAAGGTGGTGGTCGAAAACAGATTACACCACAGTGTGGAGACGGTATTCCGTACGTACGCACGTGCGGTGATTTTGTTTTTTGTAGGATGGATAGAATGTGAAATAGGGTTGTTTCATATTTATAATTACATATCAGTATATAGGTAATATTGATGTTATTACTTTATAATAAGACAACTAAAGAAGAATAAGTAGAAGAATAAAGAAACTTGAGAGAATCGGAAGAAGTGATTACCTCTTCTTCGACAAAGCTCCTTTAAGCCTTCTCTTAAGGAAGTAGAGTTGGACTTTTGAGAAGACTAGAACCTCCAGAATTTTTCTAGGGAAGTGGACAAGAGTAATTATCAGGGGTTGGCCGAGCTTCAAGGCTCAAAAGGGTGTGAAGTGAAGTGGGTAGGGGTGCCCTTTTTATAAGGGAGGAGAGGGGAACCTTTGGAAAAACATAAAATATTATTTTATAATAAAGTCATATTCGGTTTTTAATAGGTCCAAATTGAATTATTTTGAAGCTATGGTGGGTATGGGTAGAAATCCTCTCAACCAATAGATTTTAGACGTTTTTGGGTAATTATATTAATCTTATCTTTTAGTTTTAACTCTTAGTTAATTAGATTGACATTTACCATGTCACTTTGTATTTTTATATTATATAGTTAATAATCATACCATATACATCCAAGAGACCCTCAAGTGTTCCATTAATGATACACATATCAGTATATAAGTATATTGGAAAAACATTAGATTTTTAGAAATATAATAACAATTAATAATATAATATTTGTTTTAAAAACTATTTTTTGTCAATTTTGACACTATTTGGTAATGGATTTTTGTGAAATTCATAACAGCCTGATTAGTTCGAAAAAATCAAATTAAATAAATAATAACATGTCATATTAACCTATAAAATTAGTGTAATTATTGAAAAGTAAAAAATTACATTTATTTGGGTATTTATAACATCAATTATGTTAATATTTCAATAATTGGATAATTATTGCATCATCATTGTGTCATAAATAAATTAAATTATTTAATGTCTACAAGTAATAAATAAAATACCATTATTTATGAAATATTTTTAGCTATTTAATGAATACTCATAGTCAAATTTATCTTATGTATTACCATATATTAAAAACAATTTAGTTATTAAACTTTTATTGTAATCATTTTAACCCTTCTTTAAATAAATTAATAATAAATGTCCTAATGTAATCCAAGTTGGCCTAAATGGTCATATTTTATTCCTAATGTTTTTTTGGTCGAATTAAACTTATCCAATAGAATTATGACATGTTTTAGGGTAATAATAATAACATTTTTACCCTTAATTATCTTATTTACTTTTAACCGTGGTAAATAAAATTAAAAAGTTACTATTCACCAAAAATTATTTTCATCTCATTGAACCACATTTTAGTTTTTTATATTAACCGTGTGTCTTAGATTTTTGAAATTCAATTTTCATATGTGGTAAAATTTCATTTAAATGAAAAAGTCAGTTTTTTAACTACCACTAAGTTGTTTCACTATTCATCGAAAATTGAAGTTTTTCAGAAAAATACCAAAAAATTCTACCTAAGAATTATTTGATATTCTGAATTCAAAATTGATATCTATTTTGCTAAAATCAAAACATAGAAGTGGCATTAATTAATTTTTAAATTAATTTCCATTATCAAAACAAATAGCGTGTTTTTAAGAAACAATAACTATCAAAAGATTGATACGTGTTTATATCCAATTTCAAAGTGAAATTAATTCCAATGAACAACATTGTATTAAATGGTAAAAATATAATCTAATTACAATTTAAAACCAATTTAAAAGATAATATAACCATAAAAATTATTGTGATGATAAAATTTGTATTTAATTTAAATATAGCGTGTTTTTTCTATTCATTAAAATATGAAAGTTATCAGAATAATATGAAAAATTTATCCAAAGTAAATTTTTATATCCTGATTAAAAATAAGAATTTTATTTTGTAAAATTGAACTTTTTCACGTGTCAAAAATAAGATTTAAAGTGGGTGCGCCCTCAAAAGGTGAGAAAACTATAATTTTTTAAAAATACATATTTTACACGAAAAATTTATTTTGTTCTCATACCATATTCTAGAAAATGTGTAAGATGAATAATAATGTTATATAATTCAAAATGTAGTTAATACTATTCATAAGGGCTATTCCATAAAAATATTATAACAATATATCGTTGTTTAGTGAAACCCGATATTGCATACTACACACGCTATCGAGGAAGGTCGCGATTGTGTGTAAGGCAAGCCAAGTCAGGGTTGCGTGTAGTGAAAGACTCCTTTTTTGTTGCATATAACACAATCCAACCATATTTAATTTATACATTGAATATATATATATATATACACTCAATGTTGTGTAGAATAACTACTATCAAACAAACTTGAAATTCTGTGTAACATGATCCAAGAATGGTGTTGCCTGTACTGCAAGCTAATACGGTGTTGCGTATAGCACAAGATAATCTTTGTGTAGCGTATAACACAATACATCAATGAAATTAAAAAGAATATTTTTTATAAAATCTCGGGGTGTTACATGATGGACTAAAATTCATGATATATAATCAGAAATTTCCCACTTCATATCATCCCAATAGAAATGTTCCCTCAAATCTCAGTACATCTAAATGATACTAGGGTTTATAGAGACATTTTTTCTATGGAAATCATCCAATAATTCCCATTTTAGCTCAGGTATAAAGTTAACACAAAGCCTATTCCCATATTTTAGAATTACATCCTCATACATAAAGCCTATAATTTTTCCATCACTTTTAACATTAATTTTCATTTGGAAATTCTCATCATCAGAATGGGAACTTTGTATCCTATCAACTAATGATTTTTCAGAAACTGATTGAAAAATTAATGACATTTCAGGTTCCTTGATAATTCCCATATTCATATTTTATAGATCTATATTCATAGGTTCCTTTTCAATCCTTATCAATTTCACAACTCCATGATCTATGAGTAGATTAATTCAACACCTTTTCCTCTTGTTGAGTTATTTCTAGGAGAAGATATATTTCAATCTCAATTGATAAGTATATACCAAACAACATTAACCACATATATAGAATATCCATATCTTCTTAATAATGAATATGAATGCTAACTAAAGATCATGAGTGGTATAGTTCTATTTATGAGTTTTTAACTACCTTGTTAGATAGGCAATAACTTGATCATTCTGCATAAGGATACAACCAATTACATTCGTTGATATATCACTATAAATATAAAAAAAACCATTTCTCAAAGGTTGATTCAGTATTTGATTATTCACTAATATCCTCTTGAATTCATCCAAACACTATTCACATTATTTTATCCACACAAACATAATACCTTTATGAGTATGCCTAGTTAATGGGATGGCTAAATGAGAAAAATTCTAAAAAAATTCTGATAGTACCCTTTTAAACTGATAAAACTACATTCATTGGTAATGTTCAATGGGGTAGGACATTCCTAAACATCCTATTTCTTCATATGATCAACTGATAATTCATCCTTATAGACAATATGGCTAATAAATGTAACTATTTGAAGCTATATTTCACACATTCAAAATATCCCATATAATAATTTTTCCTCTTAGAGTGTTTAAAACAATCCAAAATTTTATATCATGGTCCTCATAGATTTTGGCATCAATGATTATATCCTCAATAAACAACACAAAAAAATAATCAATGTATTCCTTGAACACTATGTTGATTAGATACATTAAAAAAGAGAGTGCATTAGTTAGTCCAAATGGAATTACTATAAACTTGTAATGTCACGGCCTAGTTTGAAATTATATCTTTCAAATGTTATACTTCCTCACATTAAATTAATGATATTGAGATATAAGATCAAATTTTAAAAAACATTATCCTCTGTAATGTTGAACAAATAATTCATCAATACAAGGCAGCAGATTCCTATTACCTATCATATTAGTATTTATCTTTATATAGTGAATGCGTACCCTCATAGACCCATATTTCTTCTTGATAAAATATATAGGAGCTCCCTTTGGTGAAACACTACAACATATTAATCCTTTATAAATAAATTAATCTAGTTGTTTCTACAAATACACAAGTTCAATAGTTTCCATTCTATAAGGAGTCTTTGATTCATGTCTCGCATCATGGATTAAATGAATCAAAAACCCAACTTCCCACACTAAAGGATGTCGATGTGATTCTTCTATAAATACATCAATTTATTCATATAAAATAGGTACATGCTCAATTTAATGATCACCGTTTTTAATATTTTGGTTTTCTCTGGTCTTCTTCACCACAAATCTCATTTAGAAGAGCTACATGACCTGCATCCAAATATGAATCAGATGATGAAATATCCCCTAAAAATATAGTAAATTTTATATCATCATAATGAATAACAATTTCATTAATTTTCAATAAATTTTTGAAATATATTTTAAAATACATTAAATACTAATGATTATATAAAAATCCACCATAAGTAGGATGATAAAATCTATAATTTGAGAATTTTTATGTGCTACAATAGGAACTGCTTGACACATCATTGTTGCAAAAAATGGGTTCCAGTAGGAGTCTTTACTAAAAACTCCCTTGTTAAGGTGAATTGGAAATAAATAGTTTTGGATGAAATATAAGAAGATATAAAGGAATTTTATGACCCATAATCAAATAAATATTTAGGTAAATTTTAGTAGATAATTAAATCCACTACCACTATTTCATTAGGAACTTCATCCTCAGCTATTGTAACTGCATAATTATGGCCTTGTTCCCTTAGCCTATTATGGGTAATGATTCCATTACACTTAATAAAATCATTTCCCTAACGTCCCATGTCATGAAAATTGTAATAGTTAACATTGGCTTCTTATTTCATTCCCACATAATCATGGGATTTTTGGACATTTTCACCATCCTTGTAACAAAATACCATAACAAATAGTCCAGTTCAATGATGTTTCCATTCACATTTATTCATTGATGGAGATTCAACTCTATCCTTATTTCCATTTCGAAATTTTTTAGCAGTCCCCTTCTTCTCTTCATTTCCATCAAATCCAAAAGACCAACAAAAATGATTCACTAAATTGATAAAACATGAGACTATATGATCATATGATGAGAATTTTGGGGAAACCACTTCCATTTAATGTAGTGGTTTTAGCCCATAAAATAATTGACCAGTCTTTCTATTTTGAATTCATATATACTCATTATCATGATATTATAATCCTATAAAATTGAATTCATTTTTAGAGATATTATTATTATTAGTTTTCCACAACATAAGTAATTGTCTCTCTATATTTTCTCGATATCCATGAGGGAAGTATTTTTCAATGAGCATTTCATTAAAATCCTTCTATTCCAAATTTGAAATTTCATTATACTCCTTTTTGTTTTGAATTAATGACCACTATTGATATGCTTCTCTATATAGATAATAAATTTCCATGAAAACCTTATCCCTTTGGTTACTTACTAAAGATATAAATTATAACGCCCCAACCATTAATATTACTTAATATTGAGATAAGTTAATATTTTGACTTTCATTAAAAATGAGTATCTTTTCAGGTCAAGATCATTAGATAATATTACAAGTAGACCCTTATGCTCACTATCAAATTTTTCATAAAACAAAAACTCATAAAAAACAATAAATCATTACATGTTTTATTAGAATAAATTTTCTTTAATTACATCCTTGAATCAATTATTTTTAATGTCATGTGAAAAACATTTCCAAACATCGGATGAGCATAAAGTGAACAGTAAGGGATACATAATGATTGAAAAAATTTATTCTTTCAAAACATGTAATCCATGAAATCGTTATCATAATGTAATACTTTTCACCTTTAAGAATTAACAATAAAAAGTTCATGTAATATAAGATCATTTCATATGCTTTTTGTAACCAAAATATCACCATAAAGAAAATAGAAAGCAACATATACCATATACTGTTAAATTGGGACATAAACATACATAAATAGAATAACCATATGGTTTAATTCCACACATATTACCAAATGGAATAACCATACAACCAACTTCCACACCCAATGCATTAGAGGTTATAACGTAAAAACCAATCATTGGTTTATTAGGGAACCACCCATTATTTTGTTTATCATGTAACCACCTATCATTTGGTTTATCACGTAACTGATAGTCTTGAAAAAACATGTAAACTGTTAATTCTTTATCATAATGTAATACTTTTCACCTTTAAGAATTAGCAAAAACACTTCACTGAATATAAGATCATTTATTACCGATTTTATAACCAAATGATTACCATAAATACCATAGAAAGAAACCTATAGCATATAATGTTAACATGTCATATAAACATACTTAAATGGAATTACCATATAATTGACTTCAACACATATCAATAAATGGAATAGTCATAAGGTTGACTTCCACACCCAATGCTTTGTAGGTTATAACGTAACCAGCCATCCTTGGTTTATTAGGCAACCACACATCATTTTGTTTATCACATAACCACCCATCATTTGGTTTATCACATAACTGCCTGTCAAATTTTAACGTTCCATTATATAATCATATCACATAAAATATTTAAAATATCTACAATTCACTAATAACATTTCATTTATAATGAAAAGAAATCATTTCAAGACATTGAAATAGTAAATCCACATTCAAAATAATTTTCAATACCAAAACTCCCAAAAAGGGAATACATAATTTATTTTCTTTTTTAAAACATTAATTCTTATAGAAGAATCAAAATATCAAATATTGATTTTGGTAGTGGAGAGGTTGTTGTCGCCACATATGTAAAAAATGTTCATTCTGTCATTTAGTAAAAAACATTGTATAAAAAATATTCTCTTTGAATGAAATTAAATGTAAAAGGGTTTTATTTTACATCATATAAAAGAAGGATGTGTATATTATCAAAATATTACTCTGTGAAAGGATATTGAGATGAAGTCCCTTAAAAATATGCTTTCATTAGATTATGGATAATTCAATCCCATTATTATGTGTGACAAATACAAATATACTCAATATATGTGGAAATTCAATTTAAAACAATTATAGGACATTAACACATATCCTTAGAAAACAAAACAAGTGACATGGATATTGAACTCAATGAATAGAGATTGAGATAAGATTTACTTCATAACGTTTTTATAAATGATGTAATAGTCTATATATAGAGTGATTATATGTAGAAACAGTATATCCATACAAAGGGAACTTGAAATTAAGAAAAAATTATAAATAAAAAGTGATTCCACACATAATCTTGGAATAATATAATTAACCAAGTATGCGTAAAACCCAACGAGTGTAAATTGAGTTTAGAAATTCCTTTACAAAGATCATTTTGTTAATAAAATAGACTGATTATATGTATTCACTATAAATCCACATAAATCCAGTATAAATACTATATAAGATATGAAAAGGCATTTCCCACAAAATCAAAGGGGAAAATTTAACAACCATTGTTTCGTGAAGCAGTAGTTCACTATACACAAATATTGTACTTTTGTATCCTCAAGATCTTGGTTTTTGTAATTTTTGTTCAAATACATCTCTTAAAAACATAAAATTTTATTGAGTATACTATTTTTGTTATGTAATCAATGAATAATAAGATCATTGGGAGTGGATAAGGAAGATAAAAGAATGGTAATTGAGAGAATATGTTACCTTTAAATCGGGTAACTTCTTTTGATTTTAGCCAAAAGGATTTATTGAATTGCCTTGTTCCCAAAGTAAGGCTTCTCGGAGTAATGGAGGGATTTATGTAGCTTATTTGAGAAAATTTTAAAGACAAAAGGGTCTTTATAGGGTTGGGTATGTGGGTAGAGAATGTGCCCTTTTATAAGAGGGATGAGGGGCACTTTAAGAAAGTCTAGAAATATTAATTTATTATAAACTCAATTTCGATTAAAAAATATTCAAAAATAATTTAATTCAAATATAATCTGATTTTGGTTTAAATATCCATCATCCAATAATTTTTAAAAAATGTTTTAAAATTTTTTATCCTTATCTTTTTTGTTTAACACTTATTTACCCATTTAATATTATAGAGATATCTTGTTATTTAAACATTGTCTGTTATTTTAATTACCATATCTTGTCAAAAGACCCACAAGAAAAGTAATTTAAGACATATTTGGACTTTTCTTAATAAATTTTTAGAACCAATGATTTTTATAAATTTAATATCATTTAATAAACTATTGCATATTTTAATTTATAAATTATGTCAATTTTGGACACTACTCATGTGTGACTTTTTTATAAATTCATAACAATTATATTCCTTTAAAAAAGGCATTGGATAAAAAATAATATGTCAATATCATCCAAAAAATTCGTGGATGACATCAAAATAACCAAATTACTTTTATTTTAACATTTAAGTATAATTTATTTGAATCCCTTATTAATGAAGCAATCACTACATCATTATTTTGTCATAATGAAATTTATTTATTTAATGTATAAAAATAATAAATAAAATTTCATGATATAGGAAATATTTTTAGATTAACATTTAATATTTTTAGTGGAAGATATCCATTATATAGTTTCATATAAAAATGTTTTTTTGAAAAATACATGTTTATGTGATATTTAACTTTACTTTAAATTAATTAATATAACATGTCATTATCACTCTCGAGTGGACCCATGGGGTCCCAAAATTGACCCAATGATGTAAATGGTTTGAAATAACTCAATTAACAATATTAGGACATGTGTTAGGAAGGATTAATATTATTATAATATTAATATTTTTACATTTAATTACCTAATTTAAATTTTAACCATGGTAAATAAAATAAATTCTGAAGATACTATTCATAATGTCTAAAAATAAAAAGCACCTATTTACACAATTTGGATCTCCAGATTCCAAATATTGAATCCATTTTTCGTAATTCAAATCACATAATTGGCCAAAAATATTTTAAAATTAATTCCCATTAACAAAACCAGAAAACAGGTTTTTATGAAGTAATAACAATAAAAGTATTGATATGTGTTTATGCCCATTCTGAATGGGATATTACATCAAAATTTAGAATAATTATTAAATTACAAAAAATTAATCCAGTTACACTTTAAAATAAATTAAATGTATAATCTTACTATATAAATAAATTAGATGAAAAGAATGTTTTGAATTAAAATGCTGTATTTTTCACTATTCATAAAAATATGAATTTCCCAGAAAAAATACCAAAATTTTATAGAAAGTAAATTCTGATATTAATATTATAAATAGGAAATATAGTTTATAAAATTAAAAATATAAAATTAAGAAAACTATATCCAAAAATAGTTCACCATCAGAAGGCGGTAAAACTTCATTTTTTGAAAAATACTTATTTTATTTGAAAATTGAGTTTGTTCTCATATAATATATAGAAACATAAAAGATGAATTTAAAACATTATATTGAATATATAAAATATAATTTTCATCAAAATAAAAACCATAAAGTGGGATATGATTCTATAAACAAAATTATTCTCTTTTAAATAGGTTCTAATAAAAACTCATCCTTTATATTCAATTGATTTTTATTTGAATTTCTAATAAATTTGGTAACCAATGAACAATTATTTAATCATTTATAAACCATATTTAAAAATTCAGTTGATACTTCTCATTCCCACCATTCTAATGCCTAGGTGTTTACTACTATTTAAGATAATAATGATATTATTGTATTATTTTTCAGTATAAATCAATGTTGTGTACAACGTAAGATTTCAACGAAACCTATTGTTTTGTGTTGAGTACGCTATTGAAAAAAGTGTCCCTTCTAATTTATAACTATTATATAGTTCCAAAATATTAATATAAATTATAATGTATTACTCTATAAATACCTGGGTCGTTACATCATTCCCCCTTTTGGAAATTGCATCCTCACAATTTAAATTTGGGATCAGAAACATCATTGAATATCCCACATGGGAAAAAGATTCAATAAAACTATCACTTTAAAATATATAAATAGAAGTAAAAATGTCACCCAAGATTACTAATCCTAGCGTTCTATATATGAAAACATATATATGGAAGAAGAACTAACTCTTAGAGATTAATATTTAGTGATAGAGAACATGATCACCGAAAGTTAACCACCACAATACCATAATGTTTTGTTGGGTAAAAGACTATTTATGAAATCAAGAAGATAAGTTTTTTACTTCATGATCCTTTTATAGGGTTGAATAATTTTAATACTAGTTAGAAAAATATCAGAAGGAACTTTACTGACTTGAAATTTAGTGTTTCATCATTTAATAAAATTCCCCCAGAAGTTATCTTTTTCTCCAAACAATAATCATTCAAGATGAATTACATTAGAAATAAACAAATAATATAAAAAATATTATCTCTGTATTCATCCTATCTTGAGAAATTAACTAGAATAAAAATGGTTAGCTTAAGATAAGATAATTTATCCAAGAGAATAGTCCTTTATAAAAAAAATACAACTCTCCATATCAAAAATTCAACAAACAATACCCAAAGTGACCATTAAATACACCAATATCCATAAAATTAATCAAAATGATAAAAATTAATATTTAACCCCAAAATTCCAAAGGATTTGATAAAAATTTCTTCCAGGATAAATCTTAACATTTATCTCCAAATAGCATCGACTACTCTTAAAGGCTTGTACAAAAAAGTATTTAACCAAATCACATATTTTCTATGATAGGTTAATCATTTCTATAAATAACTAAATCACCATATTTCCAAAATTGAAACATAAATTTTTCAAAAAATAAAATTCAACCATTACTCTTCAAATATGATTCCATAATATTCTATTTTCCTTAGGAATATACTATTCCAAAAACAACAAACATCTTCCAAAATAACATTTATCACATAAAAACCAAATCATTATCTTATACTATGGATATCCATTTGATAAAAAATAAGTTTCCAAAAATAAAATTAATCTTGATCCATAAAATCAATTAAACTAAAGAGAATAATCCATACTAACCTGGGGCATTACGTAGGCCACTGGTAGAT
The DNA here is from genome assembly GCA_963277665.1 of Viscum album. Taxonomy (NCBI): domain Eukaryota; kingdom Viridiplantae; phylum Streptophyta; class Magnoliopsida; order Santalales; family Viscaceae; genus Viscum; species Viscum album. Next base: position 1,303,061,109 of record OY728121.1, read on the forward strand.
GACAAATCCAAGTCGCACTTTGGTTGTGGGTTCGATCCCTGTAGCTTTATCTGACATGACTGGTTATTACACGGTCTACGTGTTGTCTTTTTTCAAAAACCATATAATTTTAATAACATTAACAAAATGATATAAAATCCCAAAAAATAACCCAATCAGGTTTTATCCTCAAGGGTTATTTGATAACTCACATTTTTCATCCCAAAGACTAATAACCCATAATTTGATCAAAGATTATTGTCTCTAATGATACTGTTAATCTCCTTGAAATAACACATGCCTCAAAAAGGGATTTTATGTCATCGAAAATATAATATACATTAAAATTATAAACCCATGATTATATCCCTATCCCTTAAGAAAACATCATAATATCCAAAGTTTTCTAAACCTTTCAATTAATACCAACTGTAAATACCCATCATTAAGAATTAATTAATCCCCAGATAAGTAAATAATTTCACTTTAATTTACATCTTGGATCATTTAGTTTTAAATCATTTGATAATATTACATGTAGACACTTCTACTCACTGTCCATTTTTTAATAAAATAAAACATCTTTAAAAAGAATCGTGATATCATTTCATGTTTTAATATCATAACTTTTCCTTGATCCCATCCATGAATCAATTCTTATTTATATTCTATGAAAAATTTCAAAACATAAATTGGGCATAAAATGCTTATTAAGGGATACATAATAAATGATAATTGTTAGTGTTTCAAAAACATATAAACCATGAAATATTTATCCCAATGTAATACATTTCACCTTTAAGAATTAGTACAAACACATCACGGAATATAATCTCATTACATACCCATTTGGGAACCAAAATACTACTATAAATCCCATAGAGAGAAACATATATCATATAAAGGTAACTTGGTATATAAACATACTTAAATGGAATAACCATCTGGTTGACTTCCACACATATCACCAAATGGACTAGAAAAACAACCAAATTCCACACCCAATGCATCGGAGGTTATAACGTAACTCCTATCCTTGGTTTATCACTGATCCACTCGTCATTTGGTTTATCACATAACCACTCATCATATGGTTTATCACACAACCACCTATCTAATGTCCAAGTACCATTATATAATAATAACATGAAAAATATTTCAAATATCAACATTTCAAAAATAACATTTCATTTGTAATCACAAGAAATAATTTCAAGATATTGAAATAGTAAATACACTTTTCAAATCATTTTCATTACCAAAACAACCAAAATATAATACAAGATTTATTTTCATTTTAAAAACATTAAGTCTTACAGGGGAACCCAAATTTCCAATAATGATTATGGTGGTGGAGAGGTTGTGTCACCGTATACATTAAAAAAATTTCATTTGTCATTTAATAAAACCCTTCGTAGAAAAATATTCCCTTTGAATGAAATTGAAATTCAAAGGGTTTTATTATACACCGTATAAAAGAAGGATGCATATATTATTATAATATGCCTCAGTGAAAGGAGATTGAGGCGATGACTCTTACAAATATCATATCATTATATTAAGGATAATCCAATCATATGATAAGTGTGAAAAATAAAAACACACTCAATATAGGTGGATATTAAGTGTAAAACAACCAGTTCTCATTTTCACATATTCTTGGAAAAACAAAAAAAATTGACAATGATGTTGAACTCAATGAATGAAGATTGATCTAAGATTTCCCTTAAAAAGTATGTATAAATGATGTAAAAAATTTATTAATATAGTGATTATTTGTAAAATTATTATATCCATACAATGGGAATAGGAAATTACAACATAAATAAATAAATGGTTATTCTGCACATAATCTTGGTTTATTATAATTAACGATGTATCCATAAAACCCAATAAGTGGAAATTGAGTTTGAAATTACGTTAAAAAGATCATTTTGTTAATAAAATAGATTGATTATGTGTATTCACTATAAATTCACATAAATCTTGAATAAATACTATATAAGATATAAATATTCACCTCTCACATAATCATCTAATGATGTAATGATGTTGTAGAAGGTCAACACAAATAATTGAAATTGGGTTAAGAGGTTTCATTACATTGAGTCCAAATCATCACATATGTTCTTTGTTCATCCTGAATAATAAATATCAATATATTTCTACTTGATTCAGATCCTTTATTTCTAGTTTATTATTCCTTTTATATCACTTATTACAGCATTATAAAAATTACATAATTATTTAAGTTAATATCTTTCATTTTGTATATATTCGATAATTGTGTAGAAAATGAAAATGTTTGATGTAAATTTTCCATGTGGTCCAATGTAAATAATCTCTTGAATATAATTTAGGATTTAATATGTACTTAAAATATACATAATATTTAGAGATAAGAAATTAAATGCATTGTTCATAGAGACGGTAGGTTGTACATACGCATGCATGCTACATTCATTTCTTTGTCAAAATAAAAGAATAATAATCAAATGATATTAATGTATATTATAATTACAATATTATATTTATTTCATTTATGTCTCATAGGATTAAAACCCCATCATTTATATGTTCCATTTCTTACATGAATGAGTCACTACACTTTGTGTGGGCAGTAGTCTAACCTTCCCCATATTAAATTATACTATTTACACATCATGGAAAGCATAAATGCATGTTGTAAATAAAAATTAAAATAAAATATTGACAATATAAATATAATATATATCGTATATAAATTTATTTCCATCATAATGTCCACCATGAGAGGTGGTATGAAAAAATTGAACAATCCTCATTTCGCGAGGTAGTAGTTCATGGTACACAGAAACAATATGTTCATATCCATTAGATGGAGGTGTGTGTATGTGTAGTTAAAATAATTATTATAAAAACATCCTAGTATGTTGAGGATAATTTAATTAATTATTTAATCAAAGAATAAGAATATCGTAAGGAGTGGATAGGAAAAATAAAGGAATGGAACTTGAGAGAAGACATTACCTCTGAATCAGGTAACTTCTTTTTATTCATGCCAAAAGGCTTTGTCAAATATCCATCTACACAAGGTAAGGCTTATAAAATGAAGGGAGTGATATTGGGAGATTAATTGGGCATAATATTTATATTTCAATGGGCTTGAGAAGTGTGAGTATGTGGGTATAGGTGGTGGCCTTTTATAAGAGGGTGGAGGGGCTCTTTAGAAAAGTATGGAAATATTAACAAATTATAAATTCAATTTCGATTAAAAATTGTCCAAAACTCATTTAATTCCAATATAGGATGTTTTTTGTTCGAATTCCCAACATCCAATAATTTTTAGAAATGTTTTAATATATTTTTTATTCTAAACTTTTTGGTTTAACACTTATTTACAATTTTTAATCTTATACTGATATTATGTTATTTAAACAATATCGGTTAATTTTATTACCATATAATTTAAAAAAAGCCAAATAAATTCATTTATGACATATATGGACGTTTATAAATTATTTCTCAGAATAATATATTTTTAGGAATTTAATATCATTTAATAATATATTTTATATTTTATGTTATAAATTATGTCAAATTTGGACACTATTCATACATGACTTTTTTATAAATTCATAAAACCCTATTTCCTCAAGAAAAGTCATTGAATCAAATATAATATGCCAGTATCATCCATAAAATTTATTTATGACATCAAAATAACCATGTTAAATTTATTTTATCATTTGTAATATCATTTATTTAAATGATTTAATAATGAAGCAATCACTACATGATAATTATGTTATAATAAAATTTACTTATTTAATGTATAAAAACTATTAATAAAATATAATGATATATTAAATATTTTTATCTTTATAATTAATTTTCATTTTCGATTAAATCAACTATATAACCCCATATAAGAATTTTTTTAGTAAAAGTTACATGATTGTGTTATATTTCTCTTTACATTAAATAAATTAATAAAACATTTCATTTACACTCCCATATGAATCCATGGGGTCCCAAAATCAACCCATGGATTCCCATGGATGAACATATCTCATAAAATAGAATTAGGATATGTGTTAGGATAGTTTAATATTATTATAACATTACATTTTATCCTTATTTACTAGATTTACCCTTTAACCAAAGTAAATAATTTTTTTTACTGAAGATATTATTAATAATGTCTAAAAATAAAAGGTACCTATTTAGAAATTTTTACATAATTAATAAAAATATGGAATCCATGTTTTCCATATTCAAAACAAAAAATTTCCAGAAATGAATTTAAAATCAATTGTCATTGTCAAAACTGGAAAATAGGTTTTTAAGAAGTAACAACTATCAAAATATTGACACGTGTTTATGAAAACTTTCAACGGGAAATTACTTCCAATGAAAATTTTTGATTAAATAACAAGAAATAAATACAATTAGACTTGAAAAATAATTAAAAAAATATGACTATATAAATATATTAGATGAAAAGGCGGTTTTGAATTAAAATGCCGAATTTTTCATTATTCATAAAAAATAATTTTATCCGAAAAATAAAAACATTTCACACAATATAAATTTTAATGTTCCAATTATAAATAATAAATTTATTTTTGTCAAATATACCATGTAAAAGTGGAAAAAACTGTATTTAAAAGGGGTTCTCCATCCAAAGGCAAGAAAACTGCATTTTTAGAAAAATACTTCTTTTATCTAAAAAATTGAGTTTGTTCTTATATCATATCTAGAAAACAAATCTGATGGATTTAAACATTAAATTGAATTTGTAACATATACTTCTCATCAAATAAAAATCCCTAAAGAGTGATATGACATTATAAAGACAATTATTCTTTTTCAAATGGGTTTTCATAAAAATACATCCCTTATATTAAATTGATTTTTATTTACATTTATAACAAATTTGGTAACCGATAGGTCATTATTTAAACATGTGTAAACCATATTTTAAAATTCAACTGATACTAATAATTCCTTCCATTCCAACAAATTGGTATTAAATACCATTTAAAATAATAATAACAATACTGAATTATTTTTTAGTATAACTCAATGTTATGTGCAACATAATATTTCAGTGAAACACATTATTGCGTGTCGAGTACACTATATGAAAAGTGTCCCTATTAACATAAAATTAGTATCTTATTCATAAATATTAATATAAATGAATAAGTATTATTCTATAAATATTGGTATGTTACATCATTCCCCCATTTTGGAAATTGTGTCCTCACAATTTTAAATTTTGGCCTCGAGACATCATTGAAAATACCACATAAAAAATAGTCAATAAATATATCACTTTAAATGATTAAAATAGAAGTAAAAAGGTCGCCCAGGATGACACATCTTATGGTTCTATATACTAAAACATATATAAGGAAGAAAAACTATCTCTCATAGACTAATATAGAGTGATAGAGAACTTGATCATGGAAAGGTAACCACCGCAATAACAAACATTTGTGGTTGGGTAATTGTTTATTGGTAAAATCAAGAGTATAATTTTTTTTTCTTCAATATCATTTTTATATTGTTGAAGAATTTTATTACTACTTAGGAAATGATCATAATTAAATATACATGCTTGGAAATTAGGGTTTCATCCTTTAATCAAATTCCCCCACAAGAAATCTTTTCCTCCAAATGATGAGTATTGAAGATGAATTAGGTTCTAGAGAATAAAATAATCCAAAAAGGATTAACTATATATTGATACAATCATGAAAAATTAACTAGAACCACAATGGTTAGGTTAAGATAAGATAATTCCCCAAAAGGAATAATCTGTTATAAAAAAATACAACACTGAATCTCCCAAATTCAACACACAATACCCAATGTTCAACAAAGACCTTTCAATACACAGTTTCCCTTAAAATTCCTAAAAATAATATAATCTAATATTGAAATCCAAAATTTAGAAGTATTTTATCACATATTCTTCAATGATAAATCTTAACATTTATCTCCTAATAACGTAGACTGCTCTTAAAGTCTCATACTGAAAAGTAATTAACCTAATCACATATTCTATATGATAGGATAATATTTTCCATAAATAACCCAAATTACCATATTTACACAATAAAAACATAGATTATTCAAATATAAAATTCAAATATTACTTATCAAATGGAATCCCAGAGTATTCTATTTTCCATAGGAATATACTTTCCCTAAATAGTGAAAAACTTCCAAAATAAAATTGATCACATTATCCCAAAATGATTTTCCTATACTAAGGATATACATTTGATAAAACATAAGTTCTAAATGTTAACAAAATGATAGAAAATATTAAAAATTATCCATAACAAATTCTAACATCAAAGGTTATTTCATACCTCACATTTTCCATCCAAAAGACAAATAATCCTTAATTTCATTAAAGGCTAATGTCACAAAAAGTACTATTAACCACTTTGAAATAACATAATCCTCAAAAGGGGATTATATTTCATTGAACTTATAATATAACATAAAATAATAAACCCATAATTATATCCCCAACCCCTAAGAAAACATCATAACCTCTAAAGTTGTCTAAAATTTTCCTTTGATGCCAACTATAAGTCCCCAGCCTTAAACATTTCTTAATTTTGAGATATGTCAACCATTTGACTTTAATTCACATAAAGGACCTTTTAAGGTTTAGATATTTAAATAATATCACATGTAGTAACTTCTACTCACTATCCATTTTTTTCATAAAACAAATACTCTTTAAAAAGAAACATTACATAGTTTCATGTTTTAATATCATAACTTTTCCCTGATCTATTCCTTGACTGAATTCTTCATTATGTCCTATGAAAAATATTTCGAAGCATGGTATGAGCATCAAAAGATATTTAAGGGATACATAATTAATGAAAAATTTTATTCTTTCAAAATCATGTAAACTATGAAATCATTATCATAATATAATACTTGCCACGTTTAAGAATTAGCAAAAATAGTTCACATAAAATAAGATCATTGCTTACCCTTTTTGTAACCAAAATATTTCCACAAATCCCATAGATAATAGGATATATCATATAAAGGTATCTTGGTATATAAAAATACTTAAATGGAATAACCATATGGTCGAATTCCACACGTATCCCTAAATGGAATAACCATACGACTTAATTCAACTCCTAATGAATTGGAGGTTTTAACCTAACCACCCATCCTTGTTTTTTCATGGAACCACCATCCATTTGGTTTATCAGACAACCACTTGTAATATTTTTATCATGTAACCACCCCTTCAATGTCCATGTACCATTATATAATCTTAAAAGATAAAATATTGAAAATAGAAACATTTCACTAATAAAATCTCATTTATAATCAGAAGAAATCATTTCAGTTATTGAAGTTGGAAATCCACTTTCAAAATCATTATCAACACCAAAACACCCAAAAAGGGAATAATATATTTCTTTTCCTTTTAAAAACGTTAAGGTTTATAGAGGAACCCAAATATCAAATTACGATAATAGCGGTGGAGAGGTTTTTGTCGTTGGAAATGTAAAAAACATTACTTTTGTCATTTATTAAAATGATTCGTAGAAAAAATATCCCCTTTGGATGAAATTAAAATTCAAAGGGTTTTATTATAAACTGTATAAAATATGGAGGTGTATATTAACAGAATATGAGTCAGTGAAAATAGATTGAGACAAAGTCCCTTACAAAGATCGTATCATGAGATTAAGAAAATTCAATCATATAATTATGTGTAAAAATTAAACACACTCAATATAAGTGGATATTCTATGTAAAAAATCAGTGGTCATTCACACATATTCTTGTAAAAAAACCAATGACATGGATATTAAACTCAATGAATGGATATTGAGATAGGATATTTCACACAAATTTTCATAAATGAAGTAATAATTCATAAATAGGGTGATTATGTGTATAAATAGTATATCCATATAATGGTAACTAGAAATTATAACATAAATAAATAAAAAGTCATTCCACACATAATCTCGGGTTAAAATAATCAACAAAGTATGAATAAACCCAATGAGTGGATATTGATTTTAGAAATTACATTACAAAGATCGTTTTGTTAATAAAATAGATTTATTATGTGTATTAAATATAAATCCACATAAATCAAGTACAAATACAAGATAAGATATCAAAATTAATTTCTCAAATAATCATAGAATGGCATAATCATGTTGTAGAAGATAAACCCAAATATTGGAAATTGGGTTATTAGGTTCCCTTACCTTGAGTCTGAGTCGTCACGTTTGTTCCTTGATCATCATGAATAGTAAAATTAAGATAATTTATACTTTATTAATAACCTTTTAAAAATTTATTATTCCTTCTATATTACTTATTACCTTGTTATAAATATTTCATAATTATTTATGTTAAATTGGTTGTTTTGTCCATATTTGGTAATTGATTAGAAAATGATCTATTTTTATATAAATTAACCTTGTGGTCAATAGTAAATCATCTATAGAATATTATTCATTATTTAATATGTACTTAATATATCCATATTATTTTGACATAAGAAATGAAATGCATCATTCCGGGAGATAGTAGGTCATACGTACGCATAAACGTTACATTCATGTACTTTTTTCATACTAAATGAATAATAATCAAATAATATAAATGGATATTATAATTACAGTATTATATTTTTTTCATTTATGTCTCATAGGTTTAGTAAAAACATCCTTTATATATTCCGTGTATAGCATGAACGAGTCAAATCACTTTGAGGGGGTGGTAGTCCATATAGTCTCCAATGAAATTATCTTATTTACACATCATGGAAAGCATACAGGTATATTATAAATAAAAATTATATAATCATAGGGACAATATAAATATAATATATATCACATATATATCTAGTGACATCATAATTTCTAACATTAGATGTGGTATGAGAAAATGGAGCAATCATCATTTCATGAGGCAGTAGTTCTCTTTACACTGAAATAGCATGTTCATATCCATTAGATGGAGGTGTGTATTAGTGTAGTTCAAATCCATCTTATAATAGCATCCTAGTATATTTAGAATAGTATTTTTGATATTTAATAAATTAATAATAAGATAATATGGACTTGATAAGGAAAATAAAGGAAATGAACATGAGAGAAGACGTTACCTCTAAATCAGGTAACTTCTTCTGATTTGAGCCAAAATGATTTCTTAAATTTCAGTTTTCCCATGTTAAGGCTTCTAATATTAGGTGAGGGATGTTGGTAGCTTATTTGAGCAGACTTTGGGAATTACAATAGTCTTGAGAGGTGTGAGTATGTGGCTAGAGGTGGCGTCCTTTCATAAGAAGGAGGAGGGGCACTTTAGTAATGTCTAGATATATTAATTTATTTTAAATTCAATTTAAATTTAAAAAGGTTTAAAACTTATTTAATTCAAATATAATAAGTTTTATGGTTTGAAAACCTATATTCAAATAATTTTTAGACATATTTGGAATATTTTTTTATCCATAACTTTTTGGTTTAACACCTATTTACCCTTTTCATCTTACAATGACATAATGTTATTTTAACATTATTTATTAATGTAATTACCATATCATGTCCAAAGTCCCTCAAAAAAATATTAATGAAATATTTTGACATGTATTAACGATTTGGATGAATCTTAGATTTTTAGGAATTTAATATCATTTAATTGACTATTTTATATTTTATGTTATGAATTATGTCAATTTTGGAAACAATTCATACTTAACTTTTTTATGAATTCATAAAAATCTAATTCCTTCAAACCAAAAGAATTTATTCAAGTATAATATGCCAATATCATGCAGGAAATTCATGGATGACATAAAAAAAGAGAAATTAGAATTATTTGAATCTTTATAAAATCATTTATTTGAATCCGTTATTAACGAAGTAATCACTACATCATCAATGTTTCATAATTAAATTTATTTATTTAGAATCTAAAAATAATAAATAAAATATCATGATCTATGAAATATTTTTAGATTTATATTTACTATTCATAGTTGAAGATATAAAATATATAACCCCATATAAAAATTGTTTTAGTAAAAGTCACATGTTTATGTTATATTTATCATTACATTAAATTAACTAATATAACATGTCATTATCAATCCCATGTATATCCATTTGGTCCCAAAATAGACCCACAGATGAAAATGGTTGGACGTATCTCTTCCATTAGTATTATTACATGTGTTAGTAGAGTTTAATATTATTATATTAATTTTTGTTTACCCTTATTTACCAGATTTATCCTTTAACCAAAGTAAATAAAATAATTACTAATATAACTATTCATAATGTCTAAAAATAATTGGTACCTATTTAAAAAATTTGTACCTCCTGATTCCAAATATGAAATCCATGTTTTAAAAATTCGAAACACAGAATTGGTAGATATTAATTTATAATTAATTCTCATTGTCAAAACCAGAAAGTGGGATTTTAAGAAGTAATAACTATTAAAAGATTTACATGTGTATATGTCCCATTTCAAGGGGAAATTAATTCCAATGAAAAAAATCAGATTAAATGATAAAATACCAATCCAATTACACTTTAAATACAACTATAAAAATAATATAACTATAAAACCAATTTATATGAAAAGGCATTTTTGAATTAAAATGCTCTATTTTCACTATTTATAAATATATTTTTTTATCAGAAAAATAATAAAAACATCCCAAGTAAATTTTTATGCTCCACTTTTAAATAAGAAATTAATTCTGTAAATTATAGACTATAAAAGTGACAAAACTATGTTTTAAAATGTTTCTCCATCAAAAGATGGTAAAACAACATTTTTAGAAAATTACTTCTTTTATTCGAAAAATTGAGTGTTTCTCATATAATATCTAGAAAACAAATAAGGTGAATTAAAACACATTATAATAACTATATAACATATATTTCTCCCTAAATAATAATCTATAAATCTTGATATGATTTTATAAACACAATTATTCTTTTTTAAAAAGGTTTTCATAAAAACACATTCTTTATATTCAATTGATTTTTATTTCCATTTCTAACAAATTTGTTACCAATGAATCATTATTTAATCATGTGTAAACAATATTTAAAAATTATGATGATAATACTCATTCCTTCCATTCCAACATCTAGGCATTATGTAACATTTAATATAATAACAATAATATTATTTTATTATTTTTCGATATAACTCAATGTTGTGTTAAACATAAGATTCCAGTGAAACCAGTTGTTGCGTGTCGAGTACACTATAAGAAAAAGTGTGCGATTTAATGTAAAATTAGGATCTTATTCATAAATACTAATATAAATGAAAAATTATTAATCTATAAATACCTTGGTATTTACATCATTCCCCCTTTTTTGAAATTTCATGCTCGCAATTTTAATATTTGGTTTAGAAACTTCTTTGGAAACCCCATATCAGAAAAAGAGTCAAAAAAACTATTTCTTTAAAAGATATAAGTAGGGGTAAAAAGGTCACCTGAGATAAAAAATACTAGGAATCCATAAAACAAAACATTGTTATGTAATAAAAACTAACTCTCATAGACTAACATAGAGTGATAGTGATCTTGATCACCGAATGTTAACCACAATAATACCATAAATTTGTGATTGGGAAAATTATGTTAATAAAAGAAATAATATAATTATTTTTCTTCACGATCCTTTTTATAGAGATTAAAAATTTTATTACTACTTAGGAAAAGATCATAAGGAAATATACTTACTTTAAAATTAGTGTTTCATACTTCAATCAAATTCCCCCACAAGTTAAATTTTTCTCCAAAGGATGAGTAATTAAGATGAATTAGTTTATATAGAATCACATAATCCAAAAAATATTAACTATCTATTCATCCTATCTTGAAACATTAACTATAAATAAAATGGTAATGATAAGATAAGTTATTTCCCAAAATAGAGTAATTTATTATAAAAACAAATACAACTCTTAAACTCTAAAATAGAACAAACTATACCTGAAGTTCAAAAAAGACCATTCAATAATCAAATGTCTTTAAAATTCCTAAAAATAATCCAAAATAATATTTAAACCCATAAATCAGATGTATTTGATCATATAGACTTCCATGAAAAATATTAGCATTTATCTCCAAATTACATCGACTACTCATAAAGTCTCATACTAAAATGTAATTAACAAAATCACATGTTTTCAATGATAGGTAAATCATTTCAATAAATAAACCAAATCACCATATGTCCAAAATAAAAACATATATTCTTCCAAAATAAAATTCAACCATTACACCTCAAATAGAATCCCATAGTATTCTATTTTCCTTAGGCATATATTGTTCCCAAAATAGCGTACATCTTCCCAAATAAAATTTATAAAATAATCACCAAATCATTTTCAAATTCTACGGATATCCATTTTATTAAACATAAATTCTGGAAATAAACTTATTTTTGATCCATAAAATCAATTAAACTAAAAATAATAAGTCATACAAACTAGGGGAATTATGTAGGCTAGTTGTAGATGATAAAAACCAGTCTCACTTTGGTTGTGGGTTCGATTCCCGCAGCATTGTCCAATGTGATGAGTTGTCACATAATCTATGTCTTTTGCTTTGTAAAAAACATTATAATTATAATAACATTATAATGATACAAAATCCTCAAAAATAACCACAAAATGTTCTAACATGAAATTTTATTTCATACCTCGCATTTTGCATCCCAAAGACTAATAACCCATATTTTATTCAAGGGTTAATGTCCTTAAAATTAACTTTAATAACCTTGAAATAACGTAATTCTCAAAAGTTAATTTTTATTCATTGAACTTATAATATACCTAAAAATTATGAACCCATGATCATATCCCTAATCCTTTTGAAAAAATCATAATCTCCAAAGTTGTCTAAAAATTTCCTTTGATACCAACTATAAGCCCTTAGCCTTAAACATTGTTTAATCTTGAGATATGTCAATAATATGACATTGATTCACATTGAGGATATTTTAAGGTTTTTATTATTATATAATATTCCATGTAGATACTTCTACTCCCTGTCCATTATTTTCATAAAATAAAAACTCTATAAAAAGAAACATGACATCATTTCATGTTTTAATATCACAACTTTTCCATGATCCCATCCCTGACTCAATTATTATTTTTGTCATCTGAAAAACATTTCAAAACATAAGATGAGTATAAAAAGATAAATAAGGGATACATAATGAATGAAAATGGTGAGTCTTCCAAAAACACAGAAACCATGAAATCATTATCTTATTGTAATATTTTCACCTTTAAGAATCAGCAAAAACAATCAGTGAATATAAGATCATTGCTCATCATTTTTGTAACTAAACGATTACCATAAATCCCTTAGAAAGAATCATATATCATAAAATGGTAACTAGGGAAATAAAAATACTTAATTAGAAAAACCAAATTGATGAAAAGCACACATAACAATAAATTGAATAGCCATATGATGAACTTTCACACATAATTCATTAGAGGTTATAACAAAACCACCTGTCTTTGGATTATCACAGAACCACCCATAATTTGGTTTATCACATAACCACCCATCATTTAGTTTATTACGTAACCATACATCAAATATTCAAGTACCCTTATGTAATTATAACATGTAAAATATTGAAAATATCAACATTTCACTAATAACCTTTTGTTTGAAATCACAAGAAATCATTTCAAGATATTGAAATTGTAAATCCACTTTTAAAATCATTTTCAATACTAAAACACACAAAAGGGAATAATATTTTTCTTTTCCTTTTAAAAACATTATGGTGTATAGAGGAATCCAAAAATAAAATAACAATTACGGTGGTGAAGAAGAGATTGTGGCCGAATATGTTTAAAAATTAATTTGGTTTTTTATTAAATTGAATCATAGAAAAAATATTACCTTTTAATGAAATTAAAAAAATTGGTTTTATTATAAACCATAAAAAAGAATGAGCTGTATATTATCAAAATATGCCTTATTGGAAGGATATTGAGATGAAGTCCCTTACAAAGATTGTATCATTAGATTATGGATAATTCAATCACATAATTATGTGTGGAAAATATAAATATATTCAATATTAGTGTATATTATGTTTAATGAAATTAGAGGCCATTCACATGTGTTCTTGTAAAAACAATACCAATGACATGGATATTGAACTCAAAAAATGGATATTGAGTTAATATTTCTATTACAATGTATTTATAAATGACGTAAGAATTTATTAATATAGTGATTAATTTATATAAATAGTATATAAACACAAAGGGTGCATTAAATTAAAACATAATTAAATAAATAGTGATTCCACACATAATCTTGGGATAATATAATCAACTATGTATGCATAAAACCCAATAAGTGGAAATTATGTTTAGAAATTCTGTTACAAAGATATTTCTGTTAATAAAATATATTTTTTATGTGTTTTCACTATAAATAAAAACAAATAATGTATAAATACTAGATAATATATCAAAATTAATTTCTCTCATAATCATAGAACGATATAATCAAGTAGTATAAGATCAACCAAAATAATGGTAATACGGTTTAGAAGTTCCCTTACCATGATTTGGAATCATTATGTATGTTCCTTGTTCAATAAGAATAATAAAAATAAGTTAATTTATAATTGATTAAGATATTTTTTCACATTTATTATTCTTTTTATTTCACTTATTACCACATTATAAGAATTATATAATTATTTAAGTTAATAGCGGTCATTTTGTCAATATTCAGTAATTCAGTAGAAAATGAAGGTGTTTGATGTAAAATGTCCATGTGGTAAAAATTAAATCATCTCTATAATATTATTCAATATTTAAATATCATATATATCCAATATATATGTACTCATAATACACCTAATATTTATAGATATGAAATGAAATGCACTATTCAAGGAGACGTTTGTCCGTACGTACGCATGAACGCTAATTAAATTTCTCTGTCATACTAAAAGAATAATAATCAAGTGATATAATTGTATAATATAATATAATTATTATATTTATGTAATTTATGTATATTATGTTTAATAAAACCATCATTTATACGTTCTATGTACAGTAGGAACAGATCATATCACTTTGAGGGGGTGATAGACCATAGTTCCTCAAATTAAATTATCGTATTTACATATCATGGAAAGAATAAAAAAATATTGTAAATAAAAAATACAGAATCAAAGATACAATATATTTATCACATATATCATATATAAGTACATTGAAATTATAATGGCCACCATGAAAGGTGGTAGGGGAAAATTGAACAATCAACGTTTATTGATGCAGTAGTTCACCGTGCATAGAAATAGTATATTTGTATCCATTAGATAGAGGTATGTGTTAGTTTAGTTAAAATAATTCTCATAAAAATATCCTAGTATATTCATTATACTGGTTTTGTTGTAGAATCAAATAATAATAAGATAATAGGGAGTAGAGACGGAAAATAAAGTAAGTGAACTTGAGAGAAGTTATTGCCTCTAAATCGGGTAACATCTTTTTATTTGAGCCAAAATTATTTCTTCAATTGACTAATGACCAAGTTATGGCTTCTACAATGAATTTAGGGAAGTTGGGAGATTATTTTAGTATAATTTTGGCATCTCAAGGGGATTTAGAGGTGTCAGTATGTGGGTAGAGATGGTGGAATTTTAAAAGAGGGAGGGGGAACTTTATGAAATTCTAGAAATATTAATTTATTATAAATTAAATTAAGATTAAAAAGGTCAAATACTCATTTAATTAAAATATAATATTATTTTGGATCGAATAACCATCATTAAATAGATTTTATACTAGTTTTTAATATTTTTTAATCCTTATCTTTTTGGATTAACACTTAATTTACCCTTTTGAATCTTATTGTGATATCATGTTAATTACACATTTTGGGTTAATGTAATCACATATCTTGTGAAATAACCCAAAAAAATCATTAATGACATATTTTTACTTCTCTTAACCATATTGATGAATATTAAATTTTTTTGAATTTGAAATCGTTTAATAAAGTAATTTATATTTTATGTTATGAATTATGTCAATTATGGACTCTATTCATACTTGATATTTTTAGAAATTAATAACAACCTGATTACTTCGAACCAAATGAATTTACTCAAAGATAATATGTCTATACCATCCAAAAAAATACCGGATGACATCAAAATAAACAAATTACATTTATTATAACATTTAAAATATCTTTTATTTGAATCCTCTATTAATGATGCAATCACTATATCATCATTGTGTCCAAATTAAATTTTTTTTATATATTGTATAAAAAGTATAAATAAAATATCAGGATATAGGAAATATTTTCAGATTTATAATTACTATTTACATATGGAGAGATCAACTATGTAACCCCATACAAAATTTGTCATTGCAAAAGTGACATGTTTATTTTATATTTCTCTTTACAATAAATTAATAAATATAACATGTCATTATCACTTCCAAGTGGATCCTTGGATCCCCAAAATCAACCCAAATATGAAAATGGATGGAAATATCTAATCCTCATAAATTGTGTTAAAATATTTTAATATTATTATAATATTATTTTCCCTTATTTACCAGAATTACAATTTAAGCAATGTAAATAAAATAATTACTGAAGTTCCATTTCATAATGTCTAAAAATAAAAGTAACCTATTTACAAAACGTGGACCTCCTGATTCAAAATAAGGAATCCATTTTTACAAATTCAAAATAGTTAATTAGTAGAAATTAGTTTAAAATCAATTCTCATTGTCAAAACTAGAAAGTTAGACTTTAAGAAGTAATAAAAATCATAAGATTTATATTTGTTTATGTCCAATTTCAATGGAAAATATTTACAATGAAAAAAATTAGAGTAAATTATAAAATTATTATTTAGATACACTTTAAAACAAATTAATAGAATAATCTAAATATATAAATAAATTAGATTAAAATGTAGTTTTGAATTAAAATGTAGTATTTCTCACAATTCATAAAAATTTGAATTATATTAGAAAAATACACAAATTTAATCCAATGTAAATTTTTTAGGTTTCACATCTAATGAAGAAATTTATATTTTAAAATATAATATATAAATATTACAAAAACTATATTTAAAAATTCTTCTCCATCAAAAGGAGACAAAACTATTTTTTAGAGAAACACTTCATTTATCTGAAAAATTATGTTTGTTCTCATATAATATATACATAACATATAAGATGAATTGAAAACATTAAATTGAATATATAACATATATTTTTCATCCAATTAAATCCATAAAATAGTGATATGATTTTATAAAGACAATTATTGTAATTTACATAGGTTTTCATAAAAACGCATTCTTTATATTAAATTGAAGTATATTTCAATTTATAATAAATTTTGTAACCAATGAATCCTTATTTAAATATGTATAATCCATATTCATAATTTTAGTTGATTATAATCATTCCTGCCATTCCAATGTCTAGGCGTTACCAATACTTTCATATAATAATTATATTATTGTATTATTTTTCAGTATTACTCAATGTTGTGTGCAATGTATGATTTCAGAAAAACTCATTGTTTCATGTTGAGTAAGCTATCTGATAAAGTGTCCCCTTTAAAGAAAGATTATTATTATATTCATAAATATTAATATAATTGAATAATTATTTTTCTATAAATACTTAGGTCGTTACATAAATATCATTGCTAAGGAACTTATCCACTGCTCACCTAAAAATGGGTTTTTAGTCTAATTGAATAATTGAGGTTCTTTTCTCAAGAAAATATCTCTCATTGATCATCCATTTTTGTGATCAATATAATCCATATGGGTACTATAATTATTCACCACTTAATTCATTTGTCTGAGTATAGTTATAAGTTTATCATCCTTAGTTGGTGCTCCTACTCAAACATCATTTTCTTGTGTAGGAGGGAAATACCTTCATAGAATACGTGTGATTCCATTGTTTCCATTCCTTCAATGAGGCTCCATTTCTATATATTGTCATATAGTTAATTTAATGAATAATTTCAAACTCATAAAAGTTAACATAAATTGAAAATTTTATGCATAACCAATATCATAATCATAATCTTTGTTTCATTGGTCACATTTTTTCTTTTAAATACATCATAATGGTTTCTAAAGAAAATGTGAATTACCCTAAGAATATCCCCTAGGAGTGTCAACCTAGGTGTACAGTAATGCATGTTTTCATGAACCAGGTTACATAGTTTCTGACCTGGCACAACTTGTTAGAGTTATTACGCCTAGGTACACCTATTCTAGTACCACGTCCACCTGTAGTATCAATACAAGGTTGTATTACAAGGAATAAATACATAATATATACATTTAAGAAATATTAGAATGTTTTTTATGATTATCCTCAATTTCATTCTTAGGGTTATGTTCCATAATATTTTTTCTAAATCTAGTTTCCACGGTTTTTTCTAAACATCCTATGATACAAACTACAAAGACACCAACACCAATAGATTTTAGATACTAAATTACAATTATTACATTGTTATAGTAAATAAATTAGTCACAAACTAAATATAATAATATTGTATTAGCTTTTGAAAACCAGATAAAAGCATAACTATTACATAACAACTTCAAATGAAATAACTCATAGAAACACCATTGGATCTCATATACAATCCTAGATTATCCCTGCATGTCATTAATAATATACAACTTCTCATCCATGGAAAAATGAAAACATAAGGAAGGTATGATCTCAGCTACCCATAAAGGGTATTCAATACAACAAAAAATATCATAAAAAAAGTCATGGTGAATAACTAAAAACACATTCTATTAAAAAATACTCTTCAGAATAATGTGGAAGGAATAAAATATGATTAAATAATTCCATATATAATCACATGATAATGAAACATAACCATGTATATTCATGTAGTCCAATAATCTTATGGACTACAAATTACTTGTATTATAATGATTGAATTCATAATGTTAGACATCATAAACATACCGTCAAGACATCGGCCAAGACACCATTATTAATTAGTAAACCCTAGTCATGTTTGTCTTATGAGACATACAGATGAATCAAGGGGCTATAAAGGTCCCTCCCATCACTTACTAATTCCAAAACATTCCTCGTTTTAAAGGGGTGAAACAAAATAAACCTATATATTAAAATTTAAAATCGAATATAAAAAGTAAATAATATCCCCATTATGTAAACATAATCATAAAATATTTAGAGTAATATAGTTAACGGTATCATGATTTTAAATCCTGAGTCCAAATAATAATACAAAATTAAATAAAATATGATACATAATAAAATAATATATAAATTTCAATAAATAATATGATTCAATAGGGTTGATTAAATAGGTTAAAATACTCTAAGAAAATCATTGAAAATATTTTGAGAGAAATTCATTTTTTTACTTTTATAAAGAAGAATTATTTTGGAAAATCATTCGTGTGTGCCATTAAATCAGATTATAAACACATATATTGCCGAAATTAAAATATAAGTAAAATGAAATTATGTTTGGGGAATAAATTATTTTCAACTAATCTGAAAACATGTAAACATTTTTTTAAGAAACATTAGAAACTTCCACAACAATGCGGTTTAATAGAAAATATAAACGAGTCTTCGAAGAAGAAAATGGATTGATTATTTTTATAAAATTATAAATGATATAAGATATTTTTATGGATAAAATAAGGATTTTTGAAAAATATTGGTGCCTTAAAATAGATTATAGAGTTTCATTGAAAATGGTTAAGAAAATTGGGAACTACCCTTTAATCGGGATTTCTTATTGGGATAAATTGAAAAGGGAACGTTGTAAAAAATGTATCTCAAAATCAAAGGAAGATGAACTGATATGGATATATGAAATGTAAAATATACACTGAATTTAGAGGATTTATTTAAATAAAGGATAATTAAATTATGTTAATGGGAGTATACGCATTTCAATAATAAAAAGTGGTCTTTTGTAGGAAATGCATTAACTTATTTATTTCATTTATGGTCTTTTTCGGTGTTATAATATCTAATTATGTCATTTGGAAGTGTTCATTTCCTTGGGTTTTAATGATTTATTCACTTTTATACATGAGAGAAAGATCATGCGTGATGGGAATTAATATCCATAATTTTAATTATTTGTTATTAAAAAAAATACAGAAAAATTAATTATCTTATATATTTTCTTATTTCATGACATGTGGATGATTTATTAAATAAAACAATAATGACTACCATTTGGATTATTTTGGTCTTTTTCAATCATAACGCATGTGTTTTGTTTTGATAATTGATATTATGTATATATATAGGTTCAAGATAACTAAAAAAGATTTAACATATAAATTATAATCAGAATTAACTATAAAAATAGTTTCATGATCATAATTGGAGGAATTATTAGGAAATAAAATAGTCACCACCCACGATGGTTGTGAATATACACCCCACAAATGACATTTTCATTTTTAGAACATAAAACGGGAAGTGGGAGGAATTGATTGTGGATATCCCCTTATCATAATAAAATTTCAATATATATAATATACAGAAGTGCTCATTCATGTTTTGATAGAGTTGGTAGGGAATGGGAAAAAAATTGAAATGAAATTGAATGAAAACAAAAAGAAATGTGATTTTACATATTGAATTTATCTCCTTGAGAAGCTCCTTAAGGAACATTGAAATAGTCTTTTAGTGACACAAAAATGAAAATAACATATGGGATATGTTTTGGAGTGGGATTTTGTAGAAATTGGTCAATATTTAATGATTTGGAGGTGTAAGGAGAAGAGGCGGTGAGGGTTGGTATTTATAATTAAGGATGTGGTGTTTTTAGATTATTTAATTCAATAGTTTATTATTGTTGTTCATAAATATATATATTAATGATTATTATGAATAAATAAAATAATTATTTCATGTGATTTTAAATTAATTGTTCTTAAATTATCTATACATCATTCATGGCAGAATAACTCTGGTTTTTGGAAAATTCCATGAATTACCACATTTCTCTATTAAAAAAATCAACTATATTAGATTGATCCCTAAAATTCACCCAAAACATATTTTGATGTGTATAATTAAAAAATGAGTTCCATTTTATGAAAATAATTTTCTTTTTATGAGAAATATATTGTGTAAATAAAATCATAATTTACTCAAAAAATTACGATTTTAATATTATAACCATGTGTGACCCTTTGAAAAATTAATTATTGTATAATAAAATTATTGAATAAAAATAAGACTACAAAATAATAATTTGTGAATATATTTTTTGAAAAAAAATTATTTTTAAAAATAATATTAATCATATAATTGTAAATTAACACTTATGTTTCAAAAAATCAAAAAACACTTATTTTATCTTTTGTTGAACACTTATTCACTTATTCCATGATATTAATATACCATATTTTCATTTATAAGTTAACCATATTTTATTTATACTTTCATTGGTGATGTTACTATTCTATTGGTCAAATTACTATTCATAATGGTCACATTACTATTACAATAATTGAATTTAATGGTATATTATAGTTTTAAACTCAATGTTGCATGAAGAATAAACTATTAATTTTTTTAAATTTAATAGAGAAATAAAATACAATGTTTACCATTTTTAAAATTAAAATTCTATCACGTAAATAAAACATATCCTTATGTGAAAATAAATCAT
This sequence comes from Viscum album, assembly GCA_963277665.1. Lineage (NCBI taxonomy): Eukaryota > Viridiplantae > Streptophyta > Magnoliopsida > Santalales > Viscaceae > Viscum > Viscum album. The sequence goes on from OY728121.1 coordinate 1,303,082,872, forward strand.
TTATTAAAGAAAACCTTTAAAATACAATATAAATAATTAGAGACCAATTAAATAATCATGAATACATTACTTTTAAAATAAATCTACCACTTTTAAAAGTTAATAAATAGTCCTTAAATTTTTAAATTAAATGATTTCCATAAAATAATTTATTATATATAAAATAGGCATCTTAGAGAATCATATTAATAACCCATGTTCAATTGTGTTTAACTGGTCTTCTAAATAATGTAACCTTAGTTAATCATAATGGATTATCTATCTATGTTATCTTCCCCATTCTTCATCTTTAAATACTAATAATTACCCAATGAATTGAAAATATATATCTATAATGAATGTAATCATGTTATTTATTAAGTATACCCTCCACCATCTACTAATATCAATTACCATATAATTATTTTTTATAATTTCCCCATTTTCATCATAAAAACCATATAAAACACATTTTAATCCATCATTTAAAGACTTTAAATTCTTTCATAATCATAAGTATAATTTTTCGTTTTCTTTAAAAATAGTTTTAAAAATCAATAAGAAATTAATACAATGATTGTTGATTTTACTTTGTAAAACCATAAACACAAGAAGAGAAATCATTATAATGAATAAATTACATTATATAAAGAAATTTTACTACTGTAATATATTTTAAAAAAATCATTATTTTTGAACATTGGTATAAAGAATCAAAAGTTTTCCTTACAGAAAATTATAAAACAATCATTTTAAAATAATTGTAAATACAGTTAAAAGTAGATTAAGATGAAATTTAAAATAATTTGAAGAATAAATATGAACATTTTTAATCAATTTAATGAACATTTAAATGGAACGAAAATAATTGAATGTAATAATTAAAAAAATGATTAAATAAAAATATCTTATAAATTTCATATCATTTGAAAGAAATGATTTTAAATAAGATAACCTGAAATGGTTTTAAAAATCATTATATCTTTTATAAATGAATGGAGAAATAGATCCATAAGGTTTTCCATACATGAAAAAAGGAAAACATGTGTTTAAAATTTCATAATTCTCAGTAGATGTAAATTGAGATAAGAAATATTTAAGTCATCACGTGACATGCCAAAAACATTCATTAAATCTTCATATTTGGAAGCCCTATATTTAAAACCACTTAATCCACTATAGGATGGCCATTCGGTGATATTAGAACCCCAAGGTCATGGGATGGTTAGTTGGGAAAGGATTTGGGAAGAGAATAGTCAAGATAAATGGATCAAAATGTTTGAGGAGGAGAGTTGAGTGGGTGGCCTTTTATATGTGAGGGGAGTGGCATTATTATAAATATTAAGAAGCTAAAATTTTAATAAATATTATAATGATGTTAGGTGGAATGAAATGGAAGTAATTCCAATGAATGTCTATGATTATGTATAAATCCATTGAACCAATAATATTTATACAATTTCATGTTTCCTTTGGAACCTTAGCTATTGGTTTAAACTGCTTATTATCTATTATTAAATTAAACTATGGTAACACATTTTTTACTCTTTAATATTTGTAAATATTTTTCTTGGTTTGAAAGTAGATAAAAAAGGATCAGTGGATAATATTTTTGACCATTTCTCATCTCACATGTCATATTTCAATAAATATTTAATATTTAAATCCTTAAATAAAATATTGTTTCTCACAAAATATAACTAAAGTCATTATTGGAATTATTCATTTCATTTGACAATAAAGACATCACTTCTAAAATATAATTTTAATATAGAACAATAACAATTAATTAGAATTCTTAATTACTTAGTAAATTCAGTTCATACTATAATTCATCAAAAACACCATCATTTTATTATATTTCAAATCATTTACATTGATTTATATAATTTTGTACCAGTACTATATCCATGTTTCAAAATAATATTAGGTAATTACATTATCAATAAAAATTAAAAATTAATTAAGATCATAAAAATAATGTATTCACATTAAATATTTCCATTTATAACAATTCATAACTTCTATTAATCCTTTGGAAAGAATATGATAAATATTTAAAGATAGAAAGTGACATTTGTTATTATGCATTTCATAAAATAATAAAAAGGCCACAATCAAAGGAAAATGTCACTTAAAAAATAATAATTACAAACTATGGTGATAAGTTCCAAAATAATCTAATTAAATAATAAATTAGATAATATTTTGGGAACTTATCACTTAGGTTTAACCTTTATTTACGCCATTTTATCCTTTTTCTATGAAGACTGTGTTTTTACCATAGTTACTATTCACAATGACCAAATTTGAAAATGAAATCATTGCTAAATTTGCAAAAAAAAATCAAAGAAAATTGTTGTTAGAAGTTTTTTAATAAATAAAATCATCATACACAAAAATTATATATAATGTTGTTTCTATTGGATTTATTTTTATTATTCTTTATGAAATGGAATTATTTTAATTTGAATATAAATTAAAAATAAAATTGTCCTTTTAAAATTGTTTTAAAGATACGAAATGACACATTTGTAAAAATACACAATTTTCATTATTCGTTCAAAAATAAATATTTTTTAGATAGATTCCATAGAATATAAATGTACTATTATGAATTCATGATTTCAAAAATAATGTCAGTTTTATAAAATAAAAATTCTGAAATTGATAGAAAATAATTATAATATAAGTAAAAAAATGTGTTTAAACCCATTTTTTGGTAATATATTTTTGAAGCAACAAATATCTTTATTTAATTTAATTTCCTAATAAATATAATTAAATAAGTATTAATTTATTTTATTTGATATATAATATAGTTATTTAATTATGAGTATTTTTAAATAGTGATTAATTTATTCTGTTAAGACGAAAGTACATCACACACAAAAGAATCATTTTATGAAAAATAAATCTTTTAACTTCATGTGATTTTATCTGCATTTCGAAAAAATTTAAAATAAATGAATGAATTATTATTAATTTGACTATGAAATATACACACACACACACATATATATATTTATTATAAAATGTTTATAATTATTCAATACCTCTAAACCGACAAATATTTTTTAACGGGCATATTTAAATTATAATAATTCTATATTTTATTTATATTTTCATAAACACAATGTTTCTTATAACACATACTATTTAATAGAGTATTATTTAAATAATATTAGTTATAAAATATTAGGGTGACCATCTTTTCATATTGGATATCAAAGGAGGTGATAATATAACAATATGTGTTTTTGTTGGATTTTGTTACTCCCACTAACAATCATTATCTTTAGTAAAAATATAATGACATAGCATGGATAATGTTTTAAGATCATTAAAGTATTAAGTAATCCCTTTTAATTAATTATCTTACCATTAAATAATTTTAGCATATGTGGAAAATATTAAATTGTGTGCTTGAGAAATTTTATTGATGAATAATTTTCTTTTATTACTAAAGGAGGCCAAAAATAGTTTCAAGCATTATTTATAACAACCTAAACTTCATTACATTATATTTGAAGAAAATTTTTCATACACACTTTATTTTGGGACTATTTCTATATAGTTTTGAGATATATAGAACATTAAAAAATTGATATTATATCGCTAATGGATTTCCATTGGATGAAAAACCTATCGACTATTTTTATGTGATTTTTTAAGAACAACCTGAGACAATGATACATGATATATTGTATTTAATTTATTTAGTTAATTTTATACTTAAATAATAATTTATGAATGATCCTAAATTTGTATGTTTTCAGTTTTTTTGCATTTATAAATGTTTTAAATATTAAAACACTTAATTTTCTTAATAACCCATTATGACATTGTGACTTCATAGAGAATCATGTCAAATTGGAATTTGTCAATGCTTGGTTATAATATCTATATTTCATTCATTATTTATCAATATTGTGTTATAAATATATCATTTTATAACAAATATTAATTGGAATTTTCAATCTTAACAGAATACCATTATTTAATTATATCCTTAGTATAATATTTTCAAAGAATTATTTTCCTTGAGAAATTGTTAGGAAAATTAGTATCTTATGTTGGATAGAGTATACATGAAAAATGTTTAGAACAATGAAAAATATATACGTTTTTGTATATATATTTATAATATCTTGAATTAATATAATAGTTTTCAAAATCCTCAAACTCTTGATTCTTGGAAGATTTAAATGAAATAAATGTTTTTATTTGGTTTGAAAATTATATTAATATAGAACCAGATTTAAGAACATTGATATTGAGTTTCCCAAGATTGAAATAAAATGATTGAATAGTCTATCATATTATAAATAAGTCATTTTATAATTCTATGTAATTTAAAAATTTATTCATAGAGAAGGTATATAAATGTACAAGATCGCATTCATATGTTATTAAATAAGGGTAAACTCACATGAATGATAAAATTTCCAATATCACTTCTAATTTCAGTATATTCCACACCTGACTTTATCATCAATAAAAAAATGTTGAAAATGGGGGTATCATTATTTTTTCTATTTATAATCAGTGATAAAGGGTGTCTTTATTAATCCTGAAAAGTCACTCAAACAAACACCCCTATTTCAAGGATTTTTTTATACTAAAATAATAATCTTTAGAAATAATTTTTAAGGGCTGATAAAGGGTGGACATTAACATAAATATATTTGTGATCATAAAATTTATATTTAATAAAAAATTATATATCATCGAAAATATATTATTAGTATTTAAATATTTTAATATTGATATTAATATATTATAATTTATTAAATATGATTAATATATTACTATATATATATTTACACATAATAAATAACATATATAGTTAAAAAATTGATTTATAAATAGTCAAAAAACATTAATATTGAGTATTTTTTTATTAATGAGAAATATTCATTAAAAAAATTTCAGGGTAAAAAATTTCAATAATTTATTGTACAATCTAAAATACATTTAAAATATGAATCTAAATTCCAAATGACATAACATTTAATCTGAGTATAACTTTGAGCTCTATAATATATAGAATAGATTCTTGAAAAATGTTTTATCATATGGAGAGTTAAGAGATTAGAGTATAGAGATTTTTTAGGTTTGAAAAGGCTCTAAAGGCCTCCAAAACTGAGTTTTTTTAATCTAGGTACTTTAATTTCTTAACATTGGTGGAAATTTATTCCACATTTATGTGGTTCTTCTTATCCTTTTTATTAGGGAATGAATTTATTAAATTTTCTTACGATCATGTGGATATTATGTTGATTAAATTTTATTATTCATTTTATTGTAATGAAATTTATAATTAAATATGTACATTCATACAAAGAAACATATTTTTCGAAATTTATATTTAACAATCTAATTGTATAGACCCGTATTTAATTCTACATATATGTAAAATACATTTAAAAATAAATATATATACCATAAAGATAAAATAATTTAATTTCCATTTTATTTATATATATCATTATTTAAATTTTATATAATAACATATATGTATTTATATAAATAAATTATATATATTTAAATATTTAAAATATAATTTTTTTCTTATATAATAATTTATTACTATGAATAGACCAACATATAAATATGTGCATATGTGTGTGACAATGTTTTGTAAATATATCATATAAATGCATTTATACAAACATATCCACATATACAAAATATAATTTTATATTAATATTTACTAAATAAATGGGTTTTAAAATATTTTTTAAATATATCATAAAAATGTATTTACAATAAATATAAATTTTATAAATACATTATAGAAAATATATATGAAGACATTCAATTAAATGAAAGGTTATACATATGATATGTAAATATATATAAATTCATATGCTAATATATTTTATTATTGTATAAATTAATTTATATATATATATATATGTTTTACTATTTAAAAAAATTCAAGCATAAATAAGATGTGTTGAAATTTAAATAAATAAATTTATATATATCATAAAATATATTAACAAATTATATGGTGCAGTTGTATGGGAAATCAATTTGTGCTAGGTGGAACGACATTTGATTCCTTCTAAGTGCAGTTGGGTGAGTTTCACACACAACACAGATAAATGGGTAAAAGATCATTGATTTAATAGTGGGGGTGAATAAAGAACAAATAAATGGGGGGAGGAGGATTATTGTGTTGCAGAGGTGCGGGATTTGTAAAGAAAATTTATTAGTTTTGAAAAATAATTAGTGTAGATTATTTTTGATTTTATCAATTATACAAAAAATCATTGAAAAAGTTTACTGTTATTAGGGAAAGAAGAATTCTAATAAAAGTATCTTTTATTAGTGTTTTTTTAGTAGTAACAAATGTCACCATTATAATAACTTTTTTTCACTGATAATGGATTGTTTCTTTTTGATATGCCTATATTATTATCACTTTTTAACACTAACTAATTTAATTTTTGAGCATTTACTATAAACCAATCTATAATAGTGTATTTTGATTAAAAACTATTAATTTTTATTACCATAAATTGTATTGTTTTAAGAAGTTTTTAATGATTTAATTTATTGAATGGATCCATCATGATCGAAATGTACAAAAATATAACATTAAATGAGGTGTCCTGGGCACCCCAAGACCTGAAGGATGTGGAAGAATATTCTGTAAAACTATAGACATTGGTAAAGGAACTTTTATGTTGATTTATAATATTTTTATTCCATATAAATAAGAGTTTTTTATGTTATATATATGGTTATGTTTTAACATCATTGTGTCTGGAGGTATATTTTTATTATAGGTAACATTGTTATCAATGTCAATTCTATAGAATCTACCCCTATATTAGTTCCATGAAAACTATTCATAGAATGTGTTCACTGTTCGAAATTTTTAGATGGCATGAAAGTTATAATAACTTATGTTTATGTAAGTAAATATGGTTATTGATTCAATAAAAAATAAGTCAGTTATCAATTAGGTCTTCAATTTTACTTTTGATTTTCATTGAGATTTTATATATTTAAATGATTACAATATAAATTAAATTTTTATTCACACTTTCATCTAGCAACATTGTATACACCTGAGTGAAAAATGAATTTTTGATATGGATTTTAATCACTTTGGTTTTTAAAAATTGTTGTTGATTTATTTTAACATCTATTTTTTTTAATACAAGGTGTGGAAATGATTATTTTTTAAACATTGATTATTTTATAATAAACATTGGAAATTAATTTTAAATTGATTATAAAATAACAAATTTTAAAAACAAATAAAATTTTAATTAGAATATTCGGAGATTTAATTTTTATTTCATTCTTTCACAAACCAAGCATTTGGTCTTCCCTCTTAGAGTGACCCAAACATCATTCAACCTTCTTGAAACCATCATCCAACCTTTACAACCATCATATTCCATCATCTTCCACCAATGATCACTACAAAACCCTATCTTCTACCCTTATCCATCATTGATGACCACTATTAAACCCCATCATCCTCCCTCTGTCACTATCAAAAACATATTTTTTCCTATTTGGTTTTCTTTATACGTATTTTTTCATCCATTACCCTGATTTTTTTTATTTAATCGAGTAATTATTTGTGTTTTTTAATGGTTACTAGTGGTACTCCAAGTGATTGAATGATTTTTTAGTGTGTTTATTCATGTCTTTATTCCATATGGGCTACTTATCAATTACTTTGGGATGTATCTCGTGTTGCCATATAATTTTCTCTAATAAAAAGGAAAAAATTAATTGAATCTAGTTCTATGAGTCTAATACCTAAAAATGAGTTATATTTTTTACAATTTATATTTAACTAATTTTGTTTATTCCTGGAATAATTGGATGAATTAATTTGTTTTTTAAAAAATAGTTCTCTATAATTACTACATGAGTTTGAAAGGAGCTTGAATGAATTATGGAGACTATAAACCTGATTTTAGTGGTAATAAATAATTAAAGGGTTATAGAATTGGGTTTTTAATGATTGTGATTTCAATAATTAATATTAATAGGTCATTTTTTGTTTTATATATGAATCACAAATAATATTTTCTTACCCATAGTTAACATGGTTTCAACTTTACCTAACATTTATTTGACTTTAATTATGTTTAGTTTTACACTTTATTAACTTATTTTTACTATCACATAACCATTTTTTACCCTTACATAACATTGTTTTACAATTTATTATCCTTTTTACCCATAAATAACGTTGTTTTTAAAATTACATCACTTTTTTACCCTTTCTTGACCTGTAGAAATTTCTATTTACCATTACATAACCTGCAAAAACATCATCTTAACTTATTAAACACACATATATATTTATATATATTCTGTATTACCTTTATAATTCTAATATAATTATCATTACATAAATACTATTATTATTAGTGTGTTAATCATTATTTGTCACGTGAACTAATAAATTTAATTTTCCTATAGAAAGGTTTTTTTGGGTTTTTATCTTATATTATGAAGTTTAAGTAGTGCATGGAGAATGAAATACACACAAACTGAAGGTGATAAATCTATATTTCTTTGTGAAAATTCATTTATTTGAGTAATATGTAAGTACATAATAACATGTGAATAATTATTCATCTACTACATTAACAATAATTTTTTCATGGTTTTTAAATCTATAATAAACATCATTATGTTTATTGTATATTAATTAACTTGAATTTATATGATCTCATCTTGATTTGAAAAACAAATGTATACCCTCAAAAGGATAATAATTACTGGAAGAAAAAAATATCACTTAAAACATAAAAAAATTGTGAGTTGTTCATTTAAGACTAATATATATTGACCCTCTTTTCTAGCCACCTAGACATGAAAATTTGATGATTGTCAAGATGAATTAAAAGTGGACATATATTTCTAAATAATCAGGTGATATTTTTTTAGAGGACTATATGGGTTTATTTATGTATGTAATTTATTCATGTTATTTTTAAATTCTTTATATTTTTTAATTCACTTATAAATAATTCAAATGTTCTATAGTGTAACACCTTAAGGAGAAACCCACATAGGGTTTCTTGATACTCGAGGGTAAAAGGATATTTTATCTAATGAGATGGGAATTTATAAACTCCCATGTCATCTATGATAATATGAGGCGGGTGATTCAATTAAAAAATTTATTTATTATTTTGGAACATCAACATGGAAGGATATATATAATGTAAAAATAGAGGCCTTGGAAGCTATGATTAAAGAGATGGGTCAGAGGATATCAGAGAGAATCATATCTATGATTATGGAGAGTATTAGTGATTAAAAAACCATGTTGACAAATAAATAGGGATTGTTCTATGCAAAATATATCATCCCACCACTACTGAATGTAGATCCCAATCCTCCCCCCCTACCAGAAGATATAACTCCCCACCCCCGTATATAGATCCCACTTCTATTACTCATCCACTTATTCCCATCAACTATGAGTTATATGATAAGTATCACTAGTATGATTTATTTAATATGGTATGATATATTATATTTTGTATATTATATTTCATCTGCATATGTATCTAGATTATATTAGGGTTAGAGTACTGGATATTTTTTATGATCAATGAGAGAACCATTATTTATAGTTTAGGGTTTGATAGTTGGAAACAATGTTGGATATTTTTTTATCATGGTTATCTTGACTTGTTCTAGATATTACCATTGAGGTGTGAATATATTATAAAACTATTTAATATTGGGGTAAATTTTGGTTTAATATTTTAATATAATATATATAGGGTAACAAATGAAATGGAAAACAAATATTGTATTGATTTTAAAAGGAAGTTGACCGGACTTCAATTTTATATAGAACTATGCTTTCAAAATTAATAGGAATGAGTATCAATTTTTGGAAGGTTTTGATCTCCCAAAATATAATGATATGTTTCTATGTAATATTATAGAGATATTTTATAGGCCTCATATTATTAAGATAGTTAATTTTTATATTTTGGGTCACATAGTGATACAAGCCTATTTCATGTTGGTCAATTATAATATTTCTTTTAATTATTTAAATTCTATTAATCTAAAATAGTACATGTTTTAAATAGGTTTAATTATATAATTTTTGATAATGATGATAATGAATCCATGTATGGTTTCTTGGATGAAAATTTATTATTCCAGTGGAAAGGATCATAGAAGATGATGAAATGAATGCATGTACTTTTTAAAATGTAATGAATTATTAAATTCGTTGTCTGATCATTATTTATCATTATATGTACAATACACATATTTTATTTTGTTTAACATAATTTAACATTTAATAAAATTATATTTTTTACATATTATAGTTCATTGGATAATGGGTACTTTTTCCAATTTGAAGACTTTTTATTGGTTTGGTTCCTCACACGGTGATGTATGAGGAATATTAAAAGACGTTTTTATGGAATATGTTTTTTTATATGAGTAATCATTTTAATAAGTACTTTGAAATTTATTTTATACTTATCATTTTCAAAAATGGTATTATACTACTATAGTAATTCAATAGGAAAGTAGGAAAAAATCAAAATATGTGTGGGAAAAGGTAAATTCATTTATAATTAATAGAATCATATATATATCTAAAATTATTATCAATTGAAAACGAATTTAAAAAAACATTATCATTAAGATGGAGAAAAAATGTGGATATTATGTTGCATGATTTATTTTTCAAATAATTTCAACCTACACAGTAAACAAATTAAAAAAGGTAATATTTAATAGTTATTATTTGTTATTTTCCTATCATTTCATTAAAAATATAATGTAATTATAATTTCATTTCTATTATTATATATTTGATGAACCTCGTGATTACAAAAATTATTTTTTGATTCATGATCAAGAAATATGGGATGAATATCAATCTAGTTTGTAAAAGAGATTTTAAATTTGAGGATCAAAGTGTAAAATTATTGAATTTGAATAACGAATTGAATGAAATACATTTTATTAGTCCTTATACTATTACTCTACAATTATTTTTTTCTTTTTTCCTCTAATTTTGTGGCCACATTAGTAACTATCATAAATTTTTAAGAGATAAATTAATCAATGGGGATTCAATGTCAACATTTGAGTGTATCTTTCAATTCATACATAATTTTGGAGGAACATTACTCTAAAATGATGGAATACATTAGAGATTGCATTTTTAATGTTATTTTATAGTTGATAAAGGCTAGAACACTCCAAAAATAATATTAAATAATACAAAAACACAAATAACAAAAAAAACAACCCTATCCATTAGATTTGGGTGTTCCTCTAAAAATACAATCCAAAATGAATTAATTTTGAATTTTCCCTGAAGTGATGAGGGGAGGAGAGATAGGGTTATAAATGTTCATTTCCTTCAAAAACATTAGAAAAATCAATTACTTTAATGAATTGAAAAAGGTTATTTTGATAATGAATATTTTTGTAGGTGTTATAAAATTAAAAAATATTGTTTTCAAATTTTGAGAATTATTAATTTTATATCTATAAATGAATAAAAAAATTACATTATAAATGAATATTTATATTTATTAGGGTAACAATAAATAAATGTAAAATATATATTTATTATAATTAATTTAGAAAATAAAAGTATTCTGAACACGATACCCAAATATTAAATGAATTGTGCAATAAAGTTATCATTTTATATGTTGAAATAAATATTTAATAATTCAAAAAATATTCATTATAGAGTTAAAATTTTAAAATATACATTCCAATTCATTATTTATAAAACAAAATTAAATTAATATATTCAAAAAATTAAAATATTACTCTAAAATATAAAATAAATGATTAAAAATGGGAAATTAAATGGTTTTTTTGGTATGAATTAAAATTACATAAAATTTTAAAAATACATGATTTATGGGGATATATGTATCCAAATTTTATTTTCATTTAGAAAAATAAATATAACTAAATGAGATAGATACATTGGGAAGTGAATTATTCCCATGACACATTGAAATTAAAAGTAGCATGGCACTACACAACAAGTGTGAGGTCAATTAAAAAGAATCATATCTTTGGGGTGGATATAAAAAAGGAATAGTGCATAATTACACAAAGAATTCGGTGGGTATAGTGAGTGTAGAAATTAAAAATGTTATTAGAGGGATATGATCCAATTTCCTTACTCATCCTCACCATTCTCCTAGGGAATCCAGTACTTTTTAAAAGTAGAAATTACATTTAGACATTCCCATTGTATTATTTTTTGGGCATCCATATTTTATTACCTTCTCAAAATAGTGTTTGGTACAATGCACACAACCATTATCATGGGATCAATATTTTAAACTTAGTTCTTCCATGGATGTGATTATTCCTGATAATGTCATGACTGATAAATTTACCTATACCCACGGTTTTGTGAACCATGGGAAACTGAGGCGTTGGGATAGGTGCCTAGCCTATACCCATGGAAAACCATGGATAAATCATTGATGCAACCATGTCAAAGTATCATTTATTCCTACCATACAATCAAAGCCTTATACCCATGGTTTTAAAACTGTGGGTATAAATTGTGCAAAAAACACAGCGGAAGGAATAGAACCCATGACCTACGCTACAAATTCAGGATTCCTTACCATTCAGGCTATGTCAATTATATGTATACATGCATACATATTTTTCTAAATATTTTATTTATACCCATTTTTGAAAAATGCATGTGGTGGGTTTCGATATCGCAACATTATCTTCATACTTACAAAGATAAACCAACCAATCTAACACACTTTTGTATTTGTATAGCTACATTTAATGAAATAAATTTATATTGTTCTTGGTAATAAAAAAAATACCAGCCAGTAGGAATTGATCCCAGAACCGGGTATTACATTCAATGACGCCACACCAACTCATCTAAGGAACTTATATGGATTTATATATATATATATCGAAGTATTTATATTAATATAAACTATGTGTATAGGTGGGAAAACTGTGGGTATAGTTTTCCCACCAAATTTTTTCCTCTATCCCACGAAATTGTTTTCTCGCTATATTATAGGAAAGATATATCCAAGGTTTTATAAAACCATGGGGATAGGTCTTTGAAAAAAATATCATACCCATGGTTTTGTAAAAACCGTGGGTATATGCCTTGAAAAAAAATCATATGCCCAGGGTTTTGACAAAAAAACGTGGGTATAGGTCTTAAAAAACCTATACACACAGTTTTTCACAAAACTGTGTGTATAGGTGACCTATAACCACGGTTTTCGAAAACCATGGGTATAGGTTCCCATACTACCCCTATACCAATGGTTTTAAAAAACGGTGGGTATAGGGCTATTTTCCAGTATTGTGTACTATTTATATGGATACCCATATCCTAATTTAAAAACCATTTAAAGAAAAATCAATATAACAAAATAATAAGGATTCATTACGATATGACTATTTATAATTTTCAATTGAAGTGAAACATAGTATGGGACATCCTAGATAATGTGAGGTTGATGAAATAGAGGCCTAATTTCAATATGATATAAAACATTGATGGTGTGTGGTTACATAAAAAAGGATTTGGTTTAGTTAATAAATATATGCATTGGGTGGGAGAGATAAAATTAGGTTTCTGTAATTAGACATACTTTTATCCCAGGTAATCATATAATTGTTTTTGATAGGGATTACTATTATATGTTTTATTGTATTTATTTTTTATCTATCTTGACACAATTTCCTTTTGACGATCACATTGGGGTTGATTCCTAAATCCCATCTCACAGGATCAAGATTCCACCATCAATTCATGAAAGGGTGAGACTATACATAATAAAACATGATTTATGTGGATACTTTTAACCGAATATAAAATTTCATTTATAATAATAAATATAGTTAGATGAGATGAATTCATTAGTATGTGACCAATTCCATTGGCCCACTACCATTAAATATAGTAGGGGACTACATAGCTAGTGTGATCTTAATAAAAAGGTGTCCTATTTCTGGGAATGATATAAAATAGTTATAGCGTGCAGTGAAATAAACCATTAAGTAGGATTTTTTAATAGATAAATTCATTGGATGTGAGATAAAATATTAGGCTTCCTTACATACCCTTCCCCTTCTTTCAGGATGTCCTATCATTGTTAACTGAATTGATACCTTTTAAAAATTCCCATATATTTCATGTTTTGGTGGCCTACAAATGTTGGATTTTTTAGGGCCTCATTTTTTTAGATGCATGATACGTCTATTATTGGATCAAAATTCCACCCCATATTCTACTAATGATGCGATTCTACCAGATAATACAATATTTATAAAGATACTGATATCCCAAATTAATATTCATTTATTAAAATGAATATAATTAAATTGGAATGATTTATTAGGACATGACCAATTCCCATTTCCCATTTACCCAAAATACATAAGGGGATTGCATAGCTGGAGTGACCTTAATGAAAATGTAGTTTAGAATAGAAAATATATAAAATAGTGATAGTGATTTGACATATAAGAAATTTAGTAGGTTTAGAGAACATAAAAATTCATGGGGTGGTGGATATGGGAGATAGTTTCTTTACTCAGACTTCCCATTCTCCAAAGTTGTCGTGTCTTTGTTCAAATCTTGGATTCCATTTATGCATTACCATGTTTCTCATGTTTGGGTGGCATTATTTCATTTCATTTTTGAGTACTTTCTGGGTTTGATGCACAATACCTCCAACATGGGCTCAATATTCCACCTTTTTTCATCCAAGATATGATTATTCTTGATAATAAATGATATATATTTACTGTTTTCCCACTTTAAAATTCATTTATAAAAATTGATATAATTAAATGTGAATGATTCATTAGTACATGATTATTTTCCTGGTCAATTTACATGGAAATTTATAGGGGACTGAATAGCTTGTGTGAGATCACTCCAAAGGTGGTATAAGATCTAAAAATATATGAAATAGTGAAGGTGTGTCATATCATAAATCAGATCCCATTGGGATTGGTGAATATATAAATCCCTGGAGTGGGGGATACATGATCCAGTTTCAATATTCAATAATCCAGTTCTTTGATGGAATCTAACGATTCATTTTACAAGTTTTAATGTTTATCAGGTTTATGCTACCCGGTTCCATTTATGTTTCGAGGTCACGATGTGTTCGATTCAAAAAACCTATATAACTAGATTATTATTTCACACTCTATTCTTCCATGGGTGTGATTCTTATTAATAATAAATTATTTTTGGATAAACATATCCTTATTTATAATTAATTAATAAAAAATATAATCAAAAAGTAAGATTCATTAGGATGTGACTGACTCCCATGGAACATTGACATGAAATGTATTTGGGGATTTCACAGTAGGTGGGAGATCAATGCAAAGGTGGATTTGTTTCATGAAAGATATAAAATAATTATAGTGTGTGGTGACATGAATAATTAATTGGGTTTTGTGAATACAAATACTAATGGTATGGGAGAGACATGACTTAATTTCCTCACTCGACCATCATTTTATCTTAAGGTGTATTTTCATTGTTAATAGAAATTATTCTTTTTATGAAATCCTAGTATATTCATGTTTGGGTAGCCTGGTTCCATTTTTTTTTCATGATCACATTGAATTTGATTGATATATCCTCTATCATGGGCATAATATTAAACCCAATATTCTTCCAAGGATGTCATTCTTCCTAGTAATACATGATTTATATAGTTACACATATCCCAATATAATATTCACATATAAATATTACTATAATTAAATGTGAAGGATTCATTAGGAAATGGCTGATTCCTGTGGCCCAAAAATAATAAAATTGGTAGGGAACTACATATTTGGGGTGGGAATAACACAAAGGTATCCTAGTTTTGAGAAAGATATAAAAAATGATGGTGGGTGGAGATATAATCAATTTAGTTGTTATATATAACCAGGATATGCATGGGGACATGCAGACTATGTCTATCTACCTTAGTCATCCTTCCCCTTATACTAGGGTGTCTTATCTCTATTATATCTATGGATGGGTTTTATTCATTCCCATATTTTTCATGACTATGCATCCTCACATAGTTTCCTTTTCAATGTCATGATGGGTTATATTCACATAACCTCCAATAGGGGCTCAATTTTCCACCCTCACTTCTTCAAAGGACACAATTATTCATGATTATTCAATATAAATTACATTTCAAATTTATTGTACTTTCACCATTAATGTCTATATTAAAATCATTGTAAATGCATCATTCAGATTTCTTGGAAATGAATTAAACATTAAAAAATATTAACGTCCTGAAAAAAAGTTGTACAACGAAAATAAATAAACACATCCTATCAATAATTATTTCTCCATCCAGATTTAATTTTTATAGCACATGAGAAAACATATTGACACCTTGTTTTGTAAACGACATAGTGCACGTCCATAATAATTCTTTAAGAGAAAACAATGACACTACACACCCCAATAATACCATTTTATGAGAAGAAAAATCACATAATGATCATAATAGATGGTTGGAAACCTATATAAAGCATCGAAAGTGTATTTCCAAACATCTGGTAGTCAGATTCAAGATTTTTTGGTCTCTAACCACAATTTTTTAAAAACTCCCTTCAAGAAATAAACTAAAAGGAAACTACTACTAATGAACTCAAATTATCCATAAAAAATTATGGTGTTCTATGAGGATCAATGCCTGATTATTGTACACAAAAAATCCCAAAATGAACCATATTCTTTCAAATATGAGAAAAATCTATAATGATCATCACATTTCGTTGGGGTGGAGGGTTCCAATGGTAACTATGACCTTTCTCCCCTTAAACATCATGTGAAATGGAGCCAAAAATCCAAATTTATTCCCAATAGGTTTCTCTTGTGTCAAATATATGAGTTTATATATTTCCATAAATGAATATACGATCATTTACTTACATCTAAATAATTTCTGAAACTAAATAAAGAGGAAAACAATTTACAAATATGAGAAGAGAAGTTGCAAGACAGTTCCATGAACTCATGATAATTATGTGTCCATGCTATAAATATATTCAGTTCTCTTGAACAGTGAAGAATCACATTTTTGGGTGACTTCATTTCATAATGACATACGAGATACTAAGTGTCATTATTTTTTTCCACCACGAAAGGATCTGAAAATTGTAAAGAATACTATCAAAAACCTTCTAGAAGATAAATTTGTTTTTAAAAGGGAGATGAATCTATGAAAAATAAATCCAATTTAGTGATTTAATAGGTAAATAGGAATTAAATGAAATATTGTACCTTTACAATATTTAATGAGCACAAGATGCCTCTAGGAACCGATAAATCTAATCCGAGTCAATGACACTTAAATGTGTAATATTGAAAATATCATTGTATTCCTGATTATTAAACAAGAAAAAGAGTTTATCATGAGACAAAACATCTATGAATTCATTAATAATATCATTGAAAATAGCATTTGTATCATCCACAATATGAGGAAAATTTCCACTATATTATTTATCTTTTTGTGATACAATGATGGGGGTGAGTTTAAGATTTTTTAGATAGTTCTGGTGTGTTTTAGAATAGTTTTTATGGTGAATGGTTTGAGCATTGTTATGGTGATACCATGAAACTATTTGTGTAAAATGGTTAAGAGATTATACTAGATATTATATATTAGAATATTTGGAGAACACTTTGGACATAATAATTGAAAAAGATGTAATTAAAAGATGTTTTGAATAGAATTATTTCATATAGTTGGAACACTATTTTCTTAACTATGTTGAATAAGAGAATAACCACCTAGGTTGTTTCTAGTAGCACATTCTTTCTTAGTGTATGGTGTACTAAAACTTTATTATTTTCTTAGTCGAAACCACACAATTTGATAATTTTGAAATCATGGAATTAGAATGGTTTTTGGGAAATGCATTTTATTTATGATTATAAATTATAGTTTTGGTTTAATGAAATATATATATTTTATTTTATTATTTAAAGGGTTGAGTTGATTTATGTCAAAATAATTGGTGTGAGATCGTTAAATAAAAGTGTGGTGGGTGTACATAAATGCATTGATTGTTTCCCTTCCATTATCAACATGACACATGGTGTTAGAATTGAAGAACCTATAGAATTGTCACATAGTGATGAATTGTTGGATCGATGAATAACTGATAATGTGTGTGTGACTATTTTCAAAAATTCTTGTGTGTTTTAGTAATAGTATGTGGGTTTGGTATTCTAAGGGAAATTATATTATAAATTATTTGTTTCTTTTATTTTAATTTTATTTTCATTGAAAAACAAAATTTTGGTTCTAATATATGGTTTTGTAATATATTTTGAACTGTGAGCTAACATGTTATTGTCCTACTAAGCTGTGTTGTAAGATTTATATGGATTTCCTATTGGGTAAGATTACTCAAACACGTCAAATACATATTTTTGTGTATAAAGATGTTGTTTTCAACAATATAAGAAAAGGGTAAATTTTCATATTTCTTTATTGGAGCCTCTATATTT
Source organism: Viscum album (assembly GCA_963277665.1). Classification (NCBI taxonomy): domain Eukaryota; kingdom Viridiplantae; phylum Streptophyta; class Magnoliopsida; order Santalales; family Viscaceae; genus Viscum; species Viscum album. The sequence continues at coordinate 1,303,101,407 of OY728121.1, forward strand.
ATCTATGTGGAGTCATTACGTTAGAGTTGGTATTGTACATTGATTTTGGAGAAGTCTCACCATGGTTCATCAGTCATACTTTATCTTAGTGTCGTATTATTCGTGTTGTTTTATCATCTTTTACCTTAAATTTTTTGTTTATCAGTGTAAGTTTTATTTAAATTTTATCATTTTTACTTCAGGCATCCTATAATTTCGTATGTAAATATTTATTCTTTTTTGAGAGGTTTTTGTTTTTAAAATGGAAAACCATTCCCTACTATTTTAGTAAGACCTTGTCATTTATTACTTTCCTTTTGTGTTCTTGGTACATTTCCTATAGTATTGACACATCCAATCTTTCCAAGACAATGGTTAGGGTCAAGATAACACAACATTAATAATACTAAGAATAGAATGAATGTAGATTGAGAATATTCAGCCCAATCCACACCATAGTACTTTTTATATCCCCCTAAAACTCCCCATTCTATAAATCATTGAGACACATAGAGGCCTCCACAATGGATGCATGGACTAGGCCCAAAATATGGCGTTATAAACTCCGACATGGGGAAATAAGTGTCTTACAAGGGCGTATATATACTGAATGAGTAACCATATTTTTTTAACAAATATTAGAGAATTTAATATTCCAATATCCTTGAACACATGTCGGGTACCTTTATTATAAGTATATAATTTCTCCCATGTCAACAAATGATTTTTTATACCCTGCAATGATCCCCCCCAAAAATATAGTCTATACAGATTAAAATCAATCAATAAGTACATTAGTTAATATAGAAAGTGACATTAAATATGTGGGAAAATATTAAACCATATAGTTAATAAGTAATTCAATGTTATCCTTATACATGATACTACATGACCAATGTTAGATTTTTTCCAATCAGGGATTTCAATGATTCAAGAAACAAAATAATTTTTAAAGTGATCAATGAAAGTAATAAGATCCAAATATTTCATATGTTTATCAATAATCTAGATAATAGCATTGTTCTATAATTCTACCTTCATATCCCTTGATACTCCATTTTTGATGAAAATATCAAAATTAGAATAATTAACAGACTACCTCGAGAGACTACAATACATTTAATACTAACGTTGATCACTCATAATTCAATCATGGTGGATGGAATAAAAAGTAAAAAATCATAAAAAAAAGTTATAATGTGAAATGAGTAAACCTTGTTGGTAAAAACTAGCACCATTAATGATAATTTTATTAAGAATATCTCAAAAAATATTACTGAAAACATAAAAAATCGAATATAAGAGTACAGAGCGGACCCCCCACCCCCCATTATGGAGAAATCTACAAGGGGTGAAAATATATATTAGATCACCATTAACCTATATAATCAAGGTGACTAAAGTAATAAATTGTATGATTATATGAAACTATTGAGTGAAAACCCCATTTTAATAAAAAACATAAAATAAAATACAACTCCAACATATCATAATCGTTAGTCATTTCCTTTTTCAATTCCATCACACCGATTTGTAAGGATGGTAAGATCCTTATAGAGTAAGAGTTTCTATACATTATTTTGAATAATTGTTTAGGAGTATTTTTAGAAAATGTTAATTTAGGTTCTTTAAAATTATAGAAGGAATAAATATACATATCTATTTCACCATGATTTTTTAAAATGTTTTATAAATGATCCTATAATGACATATTGGAGGATACACATATGTATTTGTGGGATTTTCTCCTTTGTAATCTGAGTGATTAGTAGTTTTAATTTAAATTTGAAAAGAAATATTTTCCCTGATAGAGTTCACTCATAAGATAAAGCAAATGAATCCCCACAATATTAAAATAATTCATTAATAAAATTACATGTGAACCATTAGGAACTAGGGCCTTAGTTGGGCACTTCTCATTGAGGGAATTCTAAACTTCTTCTAGAGTGATGTCTCCAATTCAAATTTGATTCACCACACTAGAAATAACATGGAATATATATGAGGAAACACCATATGGAATATTTGTGCACCCTAAATAGTAAATATCCAGAGATAACATTGATATCAAATTTGGAATATCCACTTCCTTAGTCACCAACATCACATCGGGAGCCTCTAGGGTGGAAATGCAATTATTTCATCTCTATCAATATGATTTTTGTTGATAAAATGAGGTGTTATAATAAACCCCATTAATATGTTATTTAATATATATGATAAAAAATCATTCATTATCTCTAATATTTCCAGTAATTTCCCTTTCAGAAGATGAATTCTATAAAATGGAACAATTTGAAACTGAAATGGAGTAGCAAGAATGAAGACTCTTAATGATGCTATAAATACCTTCCCAAATATAAAATATACCTTATTATTTATTTATTTATTTTATAATCATATTTTTTAGTTGGGTTTAAGGGTAACCATACATGGACCATCGGTCCATGGGAAAGAGGCCTAGTACATAGACATAGTTCTAACAAGAAATCCGCAACCACTCAATATTCTAATGTAATTTTTTTTCTATAGGTGCTTTCATCCTCTAGACCTATTTTAGGATTGAAAAAAGGAGTTTTCCAAAAATTTATTTCCATGTTAAACTTTTTCCTCCCTACCTATCAATGAGGTCCATTATCTAGCCATCCTAGTGCTGTAGAGGACCACCACATTCAACAGTTTCAGAAGACAAGAAACTATCATTGTTGCCTATAAACTGACATGTCTCCATCACCTAGAAATGCCACACATACACCGTGAAGATAGCCAATGTAGATCCTATATACCATTCTCCATCACTCCAGGATCCCATCATCCTTATTGATGAGAACTATCATCTACACGTTGATCCACTAGAGACACCATGTCATTTGACTACCATCTGCAAAAAATATGATTCCATGTTTGTTGAAAAGGACACCCAAAACCAAAGGAGAAAATTACTCCTAAAATTAATGATATCATCCATGAACCAGGTATTTTGGGTACAATATTACAAGGTTGCTCATACTAGTAGTCTACAACCCAAACTACATGATGCGATCAATAATCTAGTCACTATTATTGAAAAAAGTGATCCGTTAGGATTGTGACCCAATCACAGTGAGAATGATGTTATTTTTGACAAGATATTTATAAGAGTTTTATAATTATTTAAAATAGTCTAATAACCATCAGCCTCTATCCATAATTTATCACTTGTTAAAAATCTAGGGGCATATTTTATACATCAATGACTAGTTCACCAATTGGAGTATTGGGAAATGATTTAATGAAATAGGATGATGTCGCGGGACCTGAAACTATTTAAAAATGGTCTTCAAATATTTTTAACCCATGAATATATTAAGGAGATATGAAATTCTAGTATCATTTTTATTACACATGAACCGTGTTAATGTTTTTCCAATGAAACCCAAATTATAAAAGACTTTTCTCTCAAAGTAATATCTAAAGCCACACATCATTATAATCGGTACGCTATACCCTAAGCTAACTTTTCATGAAATATAATTTAATTAAAATCCCTCCCAACACCATTTAGACTATGTATTTTTTCTGCACCCTCTTAAGTAGATTATATGTCCTATTTTCACTATATTGGAAGGGATATACATAAATTCCCAAAGTCATTCAATGAAGGAAACCCTGCATGGTAAATGACATCCTCAATGTGATATTTTAGAATTTCAGAATGATCATTTCAAAACTAATATTACTTTAGTTAAAAATACCACCAATATAGATATTATTTTGACTAATTATGATCTAAAAAATATTATTTTTAAAAAATATCATGATTAAGTTGTTATCAGACATTTTTTCGGATAGAAAAAATATATCATGAAAAATGTATAGCTCCAAATACATATATTTTGAACTATATGAGGGTCACTAATTCCCCCTACAGTTCCGAAATAAGAGTTTCGGGCTATATGAATAGTCGTAAACCCCCATCCTTCACCTATTCAATGAATTTTGACATAGTATCACCAATAATTTTTAATATTTTAAATAATTTGCATTTTTATAAGTGATAAAATCAACCAAAAAACAATTCATGTGAATCATATCTTCCTTTTGTTTACAAATAAGTAATTCGTGATGCTTATTCCATGATGTTTTTGTGAAAATGTGTTGAATTATATCCCAGTAACCTTAAATCTAGAATCTCTACTTCACAATACCATTTAAAGATTTCTTATGACGTTAAAGGATGTATGAGAAGAAAAATTCCTTCATGCATAGGTGGTTGAGCCTCATGGAAATAATTATATTTGGAAATATCATTCATGAAGCATGTTATTTATTTCATGACAATATTATTATTTATAGGTATATATAATATTGAAAATACTATAGGAATATATGTAAATTTAGAGAAATTGATAACAAAATAAATAAATTTGTGAATTTTTAATAGAATTCCATGTATATCTAAAATTTTCCCTTATATGTCATGGTTAGACACATTAATAGTCTTTATTATTGATAGGGGATATATCTAAACATGTATTCGGATGAAATTATTATCATTTTAATTTTTATTTGAAGAAACAAAAATTAATATCTCATTATTTTCTCTTTTCCATTCCCCAAACTAAAACCCCAATTTTTGATCGACATCTAGCACCTTTTAATGGAATTATTTTCTCAAAATTACCCAAGATTCAATAAATAATAAAAAATGATGATAGATTCTTATATCTGATGCTAATACCTTAATGAAAGTCACTTTATTTAAATGGATGCCTCTGGGAAATGATTGGTCACATTGATCTCAGACATTATTCTAATAAACAATCCCTTGTGTCGAAGATCCAAACTATCAAACTCTATAAATCCACATATGACATTGCTAATATTTTTTATCACATAATGGTGTCAATTTTAGTGAGATATATCCTTAACCAGAACCTAGATTGGGCATCTAGGAAAATATATAACCATAGACAATCCCAGTACTTACACTTCAATGAGAATGATGAGTCTCTCATAAAAACTACATAGATTCCCATCACGGACTATTTTCTTATCAATTGATAAAAAAGTTGATCCAAGTGGGGACATAACCCAACATCTTAAGTCATATATACATTATTCAATTACTAGATATTTAAAATATTATTTTCATGGCCCTTATATTGACGCTCTTATCACCAATCTACTTTTCATATCGTATTTAAAAGAATATTTCAAGAACATCAGAGATCACATTTATGCGTGATCCATTTATAAATATAAAAAATTTATTGAACATTATCATATTTTCATGGTTTTAATCATTTTATGATCTTCTCAATGTTTTATAAAGTTAATTATAAAAGAATAATTTTAATCATTATGAAGAAATTTTATGTCAAATTAAATTGAATCTAATTTTTATTGGTAACCAGTCATTTTCAAAAGTTTTTGGTTTTTATCATTTCATTAAACTGATGAAGTTAAAAAATATTTATAATCACAAATATTTAAACATGTTTTAACCTCAATGTTTTTAATATTTAAAGGTGTTTTATAAAACATTATTTTGAGATATATAATAATTATATTTGTAATGTCGGTTTTAGTAATCAATATTAAAAACAATTAGAACATCATTAATTATGAAATATGGATGGGAAATGAATATTTTAAAAATATACAAAAAAATTCATATCATTCCAAAAATAAAAAACACTATTAAACATATTTCACATTTGACATTTAGATAACTCGCTTGAAAGGTATTACTGTTCATTAAATTTTATTTATATAATAAAAAAACCTAATAATTTTTTTGTCAGAAGAAACACCACCATAATTCATGATTAAAAAACACATATCAATTTAAATTTTTAATTATAGTTTCATATGATAATAGTATTAGTTTGAAATTGTATGATTCAAAATAATAGTTATCATCGATGAAATTATGATAATAATTAGTAGATATTTTCATTACATACAAAAAATAATATGAGAAATAAATAGAAAATTTCATTGATTATAAATGTATAATATGATCTTTGATCAAATCATCATATTTTTATATATTTCTTTTTCAGTGTAAGAAATATTGAAAGAAATTATAAAAATTGATTCAATTTAATTTTCTATTATAATTTATCTCATTGATGATGTCATCATATCTAATAAAAAATTAAAAAATTTAGGTAAATTTCTAGGATGGTTTTAAGTATTGTGTCAAAAATTTTAATATATGAATGAATATTGGGAAACTTAAAAGTGGAACTATGTTGAGAATATATTAAAAAAGATAATTTGGGTGGAAAAGTTAAAAAGTGTGGGAATTATAAAAAAATCCCAACTAGTACATGCATATATCTAAATCCATATTTTTTATTTACATAGAAAACCCACTGTTTGGAATGGGTTGGGTGGGAACAATATAGGTTAAACCAGAGAATAAGGAACCAAAGTCACCATGGTAACCCCAAACTCAACAAACAGTATTAAAAATTATTATTACATATTCCCAACACAATATATATATAATATATAGTTTTTAAATAATGTACGTTACATATCATAATAAATCACACCTCAAAACTTATAGGTTTAGTGTCTTATAAAATTAGGTACATAAAAACCTAATTTACAATACTAAAAATATCCCGATATTTTCACCTCATATGGTCATGTTATAAATATATCATATTTTATACTCTTCTCCATTGTTGGTTGAATGTAAAAAAATAAAGGGTGATAAAAACACTCCATATAAGGTGGTTATAAGTGTTTTTAATCCAATATCAAGATTTTAATTTCCATATTTGATAACCCCAGTCCACTATCTGGGCTAGAGGTGTATCATGAACTCAGGTGTAACCCTTCATATTCTAGAGGTTGTTGACTAGTAATGAGGGAGAAAGTTGAAACTATAGAGACAACATACCCTCATCTCATGGAAAATAAAATATCATAAATTAAAAATATATATCCAAAATAATATTCAATTCGTGTATAAAAAATATAGAGTCATGAAATAATAAATCTAATGTGATATCATACATCCCAACGGATTACCCACTAGTCCAGTCACACATAAAAATAAATAATGGAAAAATTAAAAACTAGAGGATATATACCATACCCAAGCCTCATATTATCCATATCCCAAATCCGTCCAAGATATATATCCAAACAATCCAATCTGTGGCCTCTACCCAACGTAAACCTGTGAATATTTAATGATTATCGAGAACCCTAGTGCCATGGATTTTCAAAGAGGGATTCTATAAAGCTTCTTGGGATACCACCAATGAAATCCCAAATATTATCGGTATATTATATTATGAACAGGTAATATTCATATAAAAGAAATAAACAGAAAAACAAATAAAAAATCTAACGTTAATCCCTGGGTTCTATAGTGAGTCTAATGATCAATTCAACAATCAACAACCAATGCTGTAAGTCTCTAAGAATGTGGCATAATTGTTCAAGGGGTTGTGTAAAATATCAATCATAGTATCATCAAAATTATGTATTATCATTAAGGGTAAGTGGATCTTACCCAAATTATCTCATATATTCATCTAAAATGTATAAAATCACTTCAGGTTAAATAATCTCACTTAAAGAATCTCATATATACATATAAGTCATGTAAAATAACTTAGAGTCCACAAAATACAACCTAGATTATATCATATATAAATATAATTCTATATCAAATTAGTGTGTAGAATTCCCCTCATGTCCATCTCACATATCTAAATAACATCAGAGGTCAGTGTGTCCCTCCCATCCATCTCATTTATTCTGTTCTTCAATTATTAGGGGTAGATACTCTATCTCACTTTTCCATCTCATTTATTACATAACATCCAAAGTAATTGCATCCATATTAGAATGTCATATAATGTGAATCGATCACACCTCATTATATAATTTATATAATGTATGGTGGATGGGGATAACATCTATGTTTTAATATCTCATAAAATAATAATACGGGTTAACTAGGTTTCCAAATCTATCCCACATAATCAAGGTCATCCAAAAAGGAACGCGACCTATCAACAACACTATATTTTTACTAGGATAAAACTAGGCTTGCCTCAAGGCACTACCCCTATTTTGGGTGCATGCATGATTTTGAACATAATGTTTTACCCTAGGTAAAAACATAGATAGATACCCTTCCCTTATTAATTTGTTTAATTTTAAACATAATTTCCACAGACTTGAACTAAAAGGGATTAACATTCCTTCACATTAAAATAATTGTATTATGGACTCCCAAGACACATAAGAGTTTCCACACTAATAACATTCTAGAGAGATGGAATAATGATTATCTCAGTTCCCATGAAATAGGTTAGTCCTCTCAAACTAAAACTACCCAATGGATACCTACAATAATTCTTAAATATTAACAACAATGGAATAATAAAATCATTCTCTAATGGACAATCCAAAATTCTATAATGTATCTTAAGGTTCCTTCTAGTCAATACCTATAACAATAATTTCATCTCACGAATATACATTTCCTGGAAGAGACTAAATGAACCTATCTCAAGGCCCACTATATCACATCACTTCATTTACACCCTACAAGGATTCATATATCACATGGTAAATAGTTATAGTTAATTTCTTGACCGTTGGTGTCTAAGGAAACAACTTGTGCTCAAGGTCACATCTTTTCCTGATAAAAATTCATTTTTATGTGATTTAAAATGGGAAGTTTGATTTTTAATAAAAGGATGATCACACAGAAGTGTTATGTCCTCATATTATTTTCTACATAATGAAAATTTAAATAATTCAGGATACTTTCAAGGGACCACAAACATAATTCCCATGGTAATTACCTCTAATGTAAACTCATACACCAACTATAAAGATCTGGAAAAACATTATCTGAAATTTTCATCCACAAGTGCCCATAACTCCTAAAATCCATCATCCAAATGAATTACAACACTAAAATTAATCATTATGTATTTATAATATTATTTCCAACATTAATATTTTTGGAATAAACATGAATCACTCATTAATATATTTTACGATGATAGATCCATGAGGAATTGATTTTTCACAACCAACAGCATCCATCCAAACCATTAATAAATAAAATCCCTAATTTATTATTTAATTTAATTAATTAATCCCAAAAAAATTGAAAAAATAAATATATAATTTGGTGAAGTCATATACCTTTAAAATCCACAAAAACCCAGTGTGGTTATCTACCTAGGATCTACTTTAGCATGTCGAGTTAAAGTCCTTTCCAATAGAGTTGATTCCACCATAATTTAATTGAATGATCACACAATCCAAATCCATGTAACAAATATTAATTTTGTGAAATATGGGAATAAATAACATTAGAATCAATATAAAGTGTTTTATTTACCTCATGTGATCACCTAGATCCAATGACTCATAAAAATATTATAGAGTGGGTTAGAAACCATCTTGGAGGATGAGGTATTAATATGGGGATTGGGAGGAGAATTAAAACTATTATATTGAGGAAGTAACAGAACTAATTATTTTAAAACCCTTATAATTTATTTTTTATTTTTGTTAATTTATTTTTATAAAAGAAACCTTCTATATGTAAGGATATGAAAACCACATGTACGTTTCCCGCATATTTAATATATATATATATATATATTGAGGGGTACTATTTTTATTCCCATGTATGTTTTTTTCATTGGTGTAATATAAATACAACCTATAAATAACAAATTTAATTTTATTTACATACAAAAAACCACTTATGTGATATATTAATATCATATGTAACATTTCTATCCTCTATATAATGTTTTCTCCAAAGATAAAAATCCATAGATAATGTATTTATAATACTTATGGTTTATTCCATTAGGAAAAACCAATTATGAATCATTTTCAAATCATGTGTTACATATTTATTCAATAGTTAATATATTTTGATCAATATGTGTAACACCTAGACTTAAATAACCGAGTTTGGGATGAGGAACCACATAACCTCATAAATTCCTCCTCATATGAATGAGGTAGTAAAATAATAGTGAGGGATTGAGTGGAAACATGAGGAGACTACTATCCTGGTAAATGATATATAGAAATCATATATTGAAAAAAAAATGATAAAATAAATTTACTATCATTATCGACTTAAATAACGTAGAAGAAATAAGAAAACTATGTGTGTACTATAAGAAATGGAATATAGGTGTACTATCAAGTAAACATGATTTCCATAGGTGGTGGATTAATGTGAAAAAATACAGAATGAGAAATGAACCATTATAATAAAAGATCCAAGTGTTTTTCATGACATCACCTAATTCTACCCTACTTCTCTTGATAAACTACCAGACATAGGGCCCTATAAGATCATCAGATCCTTGAATATAAAATAAAAAAATATGTTGAGATTCTTATATAGTGTTTGATTATAAAACCCAATTGGATTCTACTAATTTTTCTTTATCTTTTGTTTAGTATGTGAATATAAATTTTTATATAATGACTGGAAATGAATCCAATGAAATCATACAGTTGATTAAGACATTGTACACTAACAAGTATTCCACAAACCTCATCACTCCTATCTTTGAACCTATACTAGATGATATCACATATCAATCAAGTTATATAATCCGAAAAAGGATTCAAAATACTTCTATAGACTCACCTATCTCATCGATTGATAAAAACAATAATATCATAACTAGGTTACACATGTCATTCCATGAATCAACTATCTAATTATGGATCTATAGAATATAAAAATATAATACAAAAATTTATTTTATAACAACAATATAATCAGTATAAACAAAACAAATAAACCTCATAATAGATTTCATGCATTTCATCATATACACTCGCATAGTAGTAAGATCACAAAAAAATCTCTCATATAGCTACCCACCCTCCCATATGACAATAAAATAACATAAAAAGATCTTCATAGGTCTACACATAAACCCACATTCCCAATAAAACATGCATATATTTTAACAACTATAAAATCAAATGGACTTCCTTCTTCAAGAGTAATGGAGTCCAATTTCTATAAAATAATACTTCAATTGATCCCAACATCTTGAATCCCTAGAATGAGGAATATATTAATGAAATAAGGATTATATAATGAAGATATAATATGTAGGAATAATCTAGGGTTATTGTTGGATTATACATACTTAATGGAAACTCCCACAATGAATGAATTTAACATCATCTTATTGAATTTAGGAAATTATAGTCGATCTTGGTTATGGTCCATCAACCATTAAAGGATAACTAATCAGATCACGCTCTATGAATTTTATCTACAAATAAAGTATCTGGTATAGGGTTCCTTTTGAGAGAATATAAGAAGATAGTGGATAAAAATCTATGAAATGGAGACATACATTCAATTTATTGATCCAATGAACCAAAATTAAATAGAAACACTTTATAAATAGAATTTGGTCCTTAAAATATTCCAATGGAGCCACTTAACTCGATAGAAATTGTCATGGGATGAATAATGAGGGTTTTAGTGAGGTTTTGGGTTAAAATTTTAATTTTTAGATTAATTAATTTCATGTGAATGGTTTTGTTGCATATATTATCAAAGCATAAACCAAATGTGTGAGAGAAACTATAAAAATATCTATTAGGGTGCATAGTCTGTGTATCTGGTTTGGAAAAGCATGAACCAATAATGAAATATCTACTATCTAAATTGTCTCCAATAACACTATTACATGGTGAACCCACATTAACCATGAAAAATTTTGTGTCCCCTAACATTTGTAGAATATATACCGAAACGAACCATATATTCCCGAAGGTAAAACCTTAACAAACCGTAGTTCAAAACTAAAAAATATAATCTATAAAAAGAAAAGACAAAAATAAAATCCCCTCTTAATCCTTAATGTATTACAAATACCCGCCCTTAGAAATAGATCATCTTTGAGAAGTCTCTATAGGATTCATTGAATAACATAAAGCACTACGACTATATATTCAATTCCCAAACCCATGACACTACATAGATATACACTCCACTCCCTGAAACTTGAACAAGAGACATCATCATCCCTCAAAGCCCCTTTTCACTCTAATCAGTAATCCACACTGGTCGTTCCTTTTATGATGAATTTTCCTCCACTATAATTCTTCCTTATCAATCACATGTGTCATATCCAACTCGTATACTCATAGTCGTAACACATGAAACAAGTTGTTCATAAATCAATGTCTTGGGGGAAGGTAAAAAATATTAACCACCACAAAAATATGTTCTTCATTATTGATTGTTCCCAAAACCACAGTGTTAACTTTCTTTTCTTCTCAAACATTGATATAGAAACCAAGGTGATAGAAATATGTATACATAGTATCCCACAATGAAAATTAAGGGGCATATTCTTTATTTAGAATGTTAAAATAGAAATATCTAAGAAGTAACTAACTTCTTCGAAAAAAATACACAATTTTAAATGTATCTTATACTAGGATAGACCTAAACACTTCTGGCCAACTCATCTCAAGATAATACAATGGTGAGAGACACTGTTAAAAATAATGTTCTATAAATGGTTCCATATGAATCAAATCATCATTTATGTTATTATATGAAAACAATAAAAATGATAGATGTTTATCCCATCACCCACAATTTTCATGAATTCAATATCTTATAATATCCTTTATAATATGGATTATCGACTCTAACTTTGCATCTATCTACATGTGATATTCAATGTTTATCTTCAACTCTGTTCCCAATTACCTATATAGGACTTTTTTAAACCCTGAAATGGAAAAAATACTTATCTATCATGATACTCTTACTTACACCATTCCATAACATTATTTCCCACACATATTGTTTACCCAGCTCATCCACATTTGGGTTTCTTGAATAGAAAATATGTGTGTAACCATCATTATTTGGTCAACCACTACCATACTACATGTCAACTCCTCAGAATCCAATGTAGTCATATGATTAAGTACATAATCACTTTATCCAAATTCCACACGGGTACTGGAAGAGGATTCAAAAATCCACCTGGTCACTAGTGTTCTAATTTTCCCATATGATAAATAAGATTAAAATAAAAAAACCTTGTTACATCATTCTTCATTATCATCCTTGAAATAATACATCTAATTTCATGAATAATATTTTTCAATATTGGATATATCACCCATTACATGGAATGATGGTCTCTCAATTAACATTCCATATTGTACATGGGATCTTATACTATTCCATACACATAAAGTATGTCAATATCATCTAATGACCATCCTAAAATAAGATCACCCCCATCAATTGTTACCTTAACAACAGAGAATCTGTATACGATTCTTTGTCATCCTTTAATTAGTTTTCCAATGTCAATGTGGTGACCTAGGGAAAATATGTTACCACCTCTTGATATTAAAATAGACATTCTTCCAACATCTTATTCAGTTCCTAAAAAGACTCTTCAAACTAATTCTTCAACTAAAAAATGAGCCCTTTTATAGTCATATTAGTCATAGGAACTAATAACTGATATAATACATGAATTATCCACATGTAATATATGTATAACCCTAGGAGAACTCAAACCTAAAACACGTTTTTATGTCAAGAACATAACATAACTTCTTCCACCTTCTCCTGATCGACTTATATTATTTTTTTCAGAGATCATCTTCCTAAGAAAAGTATCCTCTTTGATCAGGAAATGAGAATTAAAAAACCTACAATATGCCTACTAAATAAAATTTTAATTAACAAAATATCAAAATGACTATCATTTAACTCTTGGGTCTACTAGTAAATAAATATATCATTAGAAAACAATGAAAAATGTGTCTAGGTCAGGATGGAAAAAACATTCATGATATCCATGAATAATTATGATTCATTCATCAACCGGAATGAAATGATTAGACACTAATACGATCTGTTCTATCTTTTGAATATTTATTTTGGAATTAACATGGTCTTAACCCGAATTTAATGATAGAATATACTCAAATAAATATTTTATTATCCCCAAGATTGTCTCAACAAGTTTTTTAAACCATATATTCATAGTATTGGATACATTTTCATCACTTGGTCTTGATTTAGTTTCTGATAATAAATAATAAATATAAGAATACATTCTCCTTGCTTGGAAAATAAGACATTAGAACCCCATAGAGAAGTTCTCGACTGAATAAACCCCTTTACCCCCAAATATAAAACCTTCCACTTTAACTTCATTGAAATTTATTATTTCATATGATATAGTAGAGTCGATATATGTCACTCAACATGCCTTTTTTAATAAAAATGCAGTTACCCTTTCAAGAGTATTTCTTGAGAAATCCCATAAAAATCCCTAGTAATGGTCCATGATAAAAGAAATAGTGGATGTCTTGATGACCTCATTAGTATAAATATCTATGTCTACTGCCTACTCTGTAATGGCCCTAATTTGACTAAGGTCTGGTCCAATTCTATATGCTTCTAAATCTTATTACATATTCAAAATAGGCTCCATACCTTCCAGATAGGTAAGGGAAACTCACATATGATAGCAGTCAATGTGATATAATATACACATCATCAATTTCATTCTAAATATGACATCATAGGTTTCTATTACTAAAATTTTAAAATCACATTAATATATGAAGAAATAAATTACTATGGGATACTAAAGGAATCTCCTAATAAGATATAATCTCTTTATAAGATGTGTGTTAGGGGATTGAAATCCCATTGATAAAATTATAATCAAATCTATCCCATAGACATCCCGAGAAGAGATTAAATAATGTGAAACTAATGTATCAAACATGGTTATAAAAACCATAGATAAAACCAAAACTATTCATATCAACGTTAGAGGTTCATCTATAGTGTCATCCAGAACCTAATCCATTAAATAAATATTTCCTGTATCATATTAAAAACATATTCCTCACTATCCCTATATAACCTTGGCCACTGAATCATATGTTATATATAGTTTTTCAAAGAATCCTGACCTGATCCGTAACCCAATCAATAGTAGCCTAACTATCAGTCTGAGGGCCATTTGACCAATCCCTCAACTCTTATATCTTCCCAAATTCTATATATGAACGTCTCAAAAATAAATTGTAGAAAAAACCATATAGGTTCCACATATTACCAAACTGATGAAACTCTCTAGTTGGGTAATAAAGAACATATTGTGATTACCAATATTTATACCCTAGAAACATAAATGAGGACTACCTTCTTTAGAAGGATATAAATAACCCCTACAATTCTATATTTTCCTCTCCCCACCCTATAATTTCACTCCATATATCATCATGAGACCTCTAGAAGATACACCCATAGCACCATTAGGAATACCACTCATTGGTATGCTAAAAATTGGAAGGAGTCGTGATGTCTTTTCATCCTTGTGAACCATCACAATTATTAGTTCCTTATAATGAACATATAGATATGATATGTGTTTTCAGATCCTAAAATGGTTCCACACCTTGATTCATATAATTATTTATAAATGTATATCATTTTGGGCTTAATTCCTCGACACTAGAGGCTTAATCTGTAGTAAATCTCTGAAACATGTGGAATAACTAGCTCCAAAGAGTGATCCCCCACCATGAATCAACATTGAATGAAAAACACCATCTTGAACGATTCCTATGGAATATAGTACTGGTAAAGCTACTAAATCAACATATTCCACAATATCCTATACATACTCTGACTTCACTTGAGTGTCTCTCCTGTTTGGAACATTTTGACTCGAGTCTATGGGTTTTAGAATGGGTCCTATTATTGGAAATATCTCAGAATGTTAGATGAAACTCATAATATTCCTTAACAGATTATATCAGAAAATATTTGAAATACTAAAATGTACATTCAAATAGAGAAATAGACACTATCCCTAAGATTCTACCCACTATTACTAGGAATACGGGTCCATAACTATTCAAGTCATAGAATCATCATGGTATCAACTTCTTAATCACAATTATATACAAAAAATTTTCTGAAATGTTCATATTATGTAAATAAAAGATAAATGTGAATGATATATGAACCTACATACCTATCCAGGAGGTATAAACTCACCCACTATTTCTAACCATCCAACAGAAAAAAATAAAAAAATCATAACACAAAACACATGTGCATAAGTTGAGGTGGAAATTTATCAAAAGTAAAAACAGAAACAAAAATACCAATCCCAGTTTTAGATTAACTCAATATTCCACTATATGTGTGTTATCCATGAACTTGTATAATTCCCCTACCCAATATTTGACCATCCTATCTATTCTCCAAAAACCCCCAAATCATAAACAAAATGACATACCATAATATCACATTGTAACACCTCATCCCAAATCCCCTAGACTAGTAAGTTGTTCTAAATATCGTTCCGACCACCTCCTCATACACAAGAGGATTTTGAAAAGCAATGAGGGTATGAGTGGTAACATGGTTAGTCTGTGTCCTCATTAGAATATAGGGAAATATCCGAAATACAGATGAAGAAAAAATAAAATAATTAAACAAACAATACACAAATCAGTATTGAAGATGTAAAAAAGAAAAAAAATCATAATGTAAAAATTGGAAGAAAAGTGTACCATCATGTGAACAGAATCCCCACATGTGTTGGATCAATGAAACAATAAAAAAAATACATAAAGATAAATTAGTCATAATAAAAAATATCTTGATATATGTTCTAACATCACCTTTTTCCATCCTACTTCTCCTACACAAATATCTGATATAGGGACCCTCCCATTAACTATGTCCCTGACCATAAAATGTTCACTATCATAGATATTTACATGTAGGGGTTGTATATAAGACCAAGTAGGACTCCAACAAAGATTCCATATAATTAGTGAAACATGTGTCTATAAATGTGTATGAATTGACTAGAAATGAAAAGTATGTAATCATACAACAGATCAAATCATCATTCAGTAAAGCAGCTTCCAATAACCTCAAACCTACATACTTCAATAACATATTATATGATATTTCATATCCTGATATATGTATAATCTATAGAAGAAATAAAATTCATTTAAAGGGCCAACAATCTATTCGATGGATAACCAAAAGAATATCAGATTTTGGTTACTCATGTCATCCCATCACATAACTATGTCATGTTGGATTATCCTAACATAAACAATACAATGTCAAATTTTATTTAGGAACTAAAAATTATCATTGATGGATAATGTCTATATAAGGAATATACAAAACATGAAATATAGAATATTAGTGTTCTCAAATTGCTACCAATTCACCCACATGCTAATCAGATCACTCAATAATGTTCTCATAGGGTTATACATGCATATAAATTCCAATAAAATAACATAGATTGGTAATCCCAAGGATACACATGCCCATATTCCAATAAAACATATATATTTATATTTATGTTGTTACATGGTAAGGACTAACTACCTCAAGTATAACCATATCGAATTCACAAAAACCACCTCTCGATTCAAGAGAAAAACATTAAATCCCATGAATTGGATATAAATTAATCTCATGAGGTATTTAGAATATTGATCCAAGTAGAAGGAAAAATATAAGGTTAAAATAAAAAAGAACATACCTACAAGAATCACTCGTAAAGAGTAAATCTCATATTTTCTAGCAAAATTAATGCATAAATGGTGGTTTTAAGTTCCTATCCATCAAAAATTATATGAAAAATAATAATATCATACCCCATACCTCAGATCCATGTTTGATGCATCCAATATATGGTTCCTTTTTAATGAAGATGATAAAATCACAATGAATAATGAAAATATAGACCTGTATCATCAATTATCATATCCAATGGGTTAAGATCTTATCGAAATGTGTTCTAGATGGAAAAGATTCTCTAAAATCTCCCAAAGTAGTCTATTATTTTGAGAGACCATTTTTAATTAGGAAAATGATGATTTTGGTGTGTTTTTATGTTAAAATTGTAATTTCTGGGGTAATTAATCCCATGTCCATGGTTTAGTGAATTTTTTTCCAAACCTAGTACCAACAGTTTGAGAGAAATTGTAAAAACCGATGTTAGGTTGCACAGATAGGTCTCAACTATAGGTAAACTATTCAACAACAATGTGAAGAACATTATCTCGAAGGTCTCCAATCACTTGGTACCTAGGAAATCCATACACTTTTCCTAATATAATCTCTAACTAATCTACCTCTATAACACCTCTAAAACTTCACAAAGCTATCCAAAAAGACCCCATGGACAAACCTCAACAAAACCATATCAGAGAAACCATAAATCTAATATAAAAAAAGAAGAAAACATAAAGGTAAAAATCATTAGAAGTATGAGACCCATTAAGATTTGTAACAAATTCACCATAAGAAATTCATGATGTTTAATATATTTCATTTGTAATATATTTTCTTTAGATAAAAATACGAATCATTTTATATAATACATTTAGGGTTCTCTTAAAAACAATATGCAGAATATATCTAATCGATATGTAATAATATTTTATAACACATACGATTTTTATCTAAAGGAAAATCCAAGGATAACATATTTCAACCATGCACAAATTATTTTTAATATGTATTTTATTTCACATTGGAAAATTAAAATTCAAAAAAAAATGTTTATTCGATATGTAAAAAATTATGTACAAATAATGTATTTTTCATAATTAAAAGGTTTATATATATTTAATTTCACTTGGAATATTTGTGACAGATAATGTATTTCAAGTATGTATGATATTTTCCACTATGAAATATTCAATACATAATAAAATTTTCATAAATATGATAATTTCCCTAAAAAAATATCAAATATGTAATATAATTTTTGTATGTATTATATTTTCCTTAGGAAATCTCAAGATATAATTAATTTTGTATCGATGAAAAATATTTTTCCTCATATGTAATATATTTTTGTTTTAAAAAATTTTATACGTAATGTATTATTATATATATAATATTTTTTGTGGGAAAAAATCCAAATATAACATAATTCATACATGTTCAATATATTACCCATTCATTATATATTTTTCATAGAATAGATTCAATATTTAATATATATTCCCTTCATGTATATGATATTACCCTTATGAAATTAACCATATATTAGATAATTTAATCGAAAAATAATATATTTTTAATACATATCATTTTTATATTAATAAATAGACAATACGAATGATATTTTCATCAAAAATTATGAAACATTTCTATATGTATGATTATTTTTCATCGTCCTTGTGATATGTAATATATTTTTCATAGGTAGAATTTCATATGTTATATATTAAACCCTTCTGTTATATTTTTTTCACACATATGGATTTTTAAATAGAAAAAAAATATTGTTTAATATTTTTTTCATTCTTAAGATATTTTCCCTCAAACATGACATAAATTTTCCCTTCCACTGAGATACTTAAGTTTTTATAATTAGATT
Organism: Viscum album; assembly: GCA_963277665.1. Taxonomy (NCBI): domain Eukaryota; kingdom Viridiplantae; phylum Streptophyta; class Magnoliopsida; order Santalales; family Viscaceae; genus Viscum; species Viscum album. Next base: position 1,303,120,852 of record OY728121.1, read on the forward strand.
TTTTTTAAAAAAACATAAAAAACAAAATATTACCCAATATCATTCCAAGATCCCCTAGTTTTTCATAGCACCTTAGGCCCCCTTAGAACATATCACCTAATAAAATATATAAAGAACAACAAAAATCTTAGAAAACATTTTAAGAATTTGTTCCAATCAAATTACCACACTTCCACACACCTATACTTTCTAAAATTTCAATTACAGAAACATGATCCATTATGATAAACATTTCTCTATCTCTCAACAAGTAAAAAGTGTTATTTCCTATGTCTTTGATCATATCTAAATTCATTACCTACTAGTGTTGCAATTTCCAAATTGCAATTTGATAACCAATTCTCATGATTTTTAAGGAATATTAAAATTTCTCTAGATTTAATTATCTCATAAATATTTGGTTCAATACATCATTCTTATCATAATAATTTCCAACCTCAAATATTATCCTCATTTGTCCCTCATGAACTAACCCAATCACCAAGACCTGATGCAAAACCAAAATATCTTATTTTTTTTAGTTATGGTAATGAAAATACCACTCCCAATCTAACTCAACTAAAGAAAATTCCATTATCTCCACATCATGATATTAATTATTTATACAAATTTCACAAAAAAATCCCAATATTTGGTGTAATTTTGGAATCATCAATTCCCTAACTCCCACCCATTGATCTATTTTATAATTCTACAATCATTAATCACCTGGTGGATATCACACTCAAGAATCACACCATTATTATCATAGGAATAGGAGGAATCGCACTCGAGATTCTATTCATAAAATAAGTAATTTATTTACTTCACATGTACTTGTGTTACCTAAATACACCAATATTATCATAGGTTGAGTCAACTTCATATACTATTTCCACAAATAAATATTTATTCCTTCCACCCAACTATCATCTCACGTCTAGAAACATCCAGCTATCAAACAAACTAGTATCTACAGATCACCATTAATTGGTTCCCCAATAATGGTATATTCCACTTACTTCCCATAACATAAATACTTTTTCCGGGTTCCCTCAAAAGACAACAACAACCAATATTTTTGGTCAACTAATAGGTCATTCATGTTTTCCACAATATATCACTAACAAAATAACCATTTACATAGATCACCTATGTTGTTCTCCCCACCATATGGAATTTCATAAACTATTAATTGATCAAAATTCTAAACAATTATAATTTTACACATGTGCCACACCTATCAAGACATGATCATAATCTAGATAATCCATATCATGGCATAGGTTTTTTGAAACCCAAAAGTCAAGATTGCTTTATATTTTATGTTATTTTATTTTATTTTAATTTATGTTCTTTTTTTGAAAAATTCTAGTTTTATTTTTTAAGAGATTCCAATAATTTATCTTTTATATATGGTTTGTAAAAACTATGTTGTTTATAAGGGGGAGACTTTTTATTTTACTTTATTCAATAAAAGTTAGTTCTGTGTGGTTAATAAATGGTTTAGCCAAAACTATGCAATTAATAAGAGAATCTATATGATAAATTTTCAATGTGGTAGTACTAGTCCATGTCTTTATCAAGGGGTTTGGAAATCACGAGAAAACCATGCATCATTTCCGTAGTTTTTCATATAGTTCTTCCAAACACCTTATAAACTATGTAACCAAACCATGTCAATGTTTCTTTTTTTCTAGTGGATTCTATATCACTTGAAAATACTATATAAAATATTGTGAAAAAACAATGTTGTATGAATATATTTCATCAAAACAGTGAACATAGACTTATTTCCACTTAGTTATCAATGATTTCAGTGTTTTTTTCTCCTCTCACTCATCCAAACCAAGGGTATTCATAGGTTCTTCATCCCCTATTCCTATGATTTGGTTCTCTTTGAAACCATATTTTATCAGGGTAAAACATTTAATCTTCCACTTTTAATCTCTACTATTCTTCCCATGACCACCCATTTGATATTTTTCTCATATTCAGACCCTTACCAATACTCAAGTCAGTATTATGGTTTAACGTGGTTCTAATAATGGGGCTTTATTTTTTATTGTGGGGTATGAAAACTCATGGATCGATATGACTTATATGATGATAGTGGATTTTCATTATTAGATTCATCTTGATATAAGGAAGGTGTTTTTTCAGAATTCCCTAGAAATGAATGTAATAAATTTTAATCATGTTATTAATTCCTTCTGGTGAAATTATATGTATATTTTATAAACCTAGTGTTTTTTAAATAGATTTCAAATTTCTTTTTCATTTAAAATAGACATACCGCATGCATAGTTATTGGAATGTTATTTAAATGTAATGTTTAAAATATGGGGTTAAAATGTTTTCAAAATAGAATGACATACTAAGATTATTTTCAGTGGCATAGATGGAATCTTCAAGATGTTATTTCTAAAAACACATAATAACCTTGATTGATCCTTGTATGAATATTGTAAATGTCTTGTTTTGGGAATACATGGTGGATGTTTTATGTTAAACATTACCTATGTGTTTTATATGAATGTATCTGAAGAAGGGTATTTACTAAGAGGGTGTGAGATGTGAGGTGTGGTTTCATTATTATTCATGAAATTATGCTTATGTGATGTTCAATTGTTACACTGTTTTCTCACGTCCATTCTTTTACATGTCCTGAAAATACATGTAGAATAAGTAGGGAAGCATATGAGTGAAATACATATGATAGTGTGTGTTATAAATAGGGATTGTGTACTGAATGAACAAAGTCTATTAGATTGGAATGGGTAGAGTGATAATGAGTGCCTTATGGAATCCATGTGCTCCTAGGAGGTTCAATTCCTTTATTTTTCGATGAGACTACTGGGGATATAGATATGATCATCATTATTGGAATATTTTCCTTATACCTGGTTCAAGAAGATATAATTGCGTCATAAGAAATTTCCCATTATTCTTTATTCCTTAGGATCATTTAGGCAACTCAATCTGTTATTTTATTTGCATTCCCCTTTCTTATTGATTAAATGGTGCCATCATTGATCATTATAATTTTTCATGCCTTATGGATATCTTAGTTCATGTTGTGTTTACTTTAATTATGAGTAGTATTTCAGTTTATTTAAAAATTATTTTATTTTAAAACTATTTGGAAGTTGTAGTTTCAAAGGAAATGGGATGGTTATTTTTTAAACGGGTTTTATGATATATTTTTTAGTGTGGTTACTTAGTAAAATAGATTCTTTCATGGGAAATTTTGAAATTAGGGATAAATAGTTAATTAACTTTTTTATATAAGATATTATTTCCATCTTTCATTGGTTTTTAATGCCCAATTAAATTTTTTATCTATCCCTATTTTATAAAAGGATGACTAATTTAGAAATAAGGGGGTGGAATGTTATCAAAATTGTTTCTTAATGTATTTAGAAAATAGATTTTATAATTATGATAAAACTAGTCATTTATATAATGTATTTAAAATGGATTCATCGATACTCCTTAGTGATATTTTAACAATAATGTTTATATCACACCCTACATATGCACCAATGACTAGCTATATCTGCAACTCATAATGTTCAATTTTAGAATCCATTTTTAACTTTCATCTTCATGGATTAGGTTTATGTACATATAGAAGATATAATGAGTGGCATGGGATCAATTTTAGTGATTTTAGAGTCATTTAGGCTCAATTAACTTTCCATTCACTGGAATGTTGTTTTGGGTAATTCGGTCTAGGATTATTTATTTCTATTTGAATACCATACATATTTATTTCATCTAACCCTTTCTAGACAAATTTTTATTTTAATATTCTTTGCTTGATTGCTTTATTATTTTTTTCTTTTTTTATATACATATATTTCATATTCATGGATTGGTCATGCCGAATTCAGGGTTTGTTTTGTTGGATTGTTTGATTATATGATTTTGGAACCATTCCCAAAAGTGAATTTTTGTGGCACAAGAACTAGTTCTCTACCTATGGGGATCAGGAATTCCCTTCTCTATTAGAGGGAGGAATGTTTAGGTGATGTGTAGAGTCATACTAGAAAGGTTCATTTCAAATGGAATTGGAGGTTTGGATTCTTAGTAAGGACCTAGGTTCCAGATTCACTATCTATCTATTTGGGGTTGATGGCTTATTGGAGTTCGGATTAATGTCTAGACCCATGTGGTTAGACACAAGAAGGTTGTTGATCGCTTTTCTTTAGGATAATTCCCAATTCTTGATGGTTATTGGGAATTTAAATTTGATTTATAAATTTAATATTATTTATTTGGGGTGATTTGTTTTTCTATACTGACATGATATGAGTATCCTTGGGGTTAGAATGGATTTTTGGAGGAAAAGGAAAATGGATTACTGCTGTATAGTTAATTTTCATGACTAATTAACTAGAAAGAGACCAATCAATCAATCATAGAAATATCATATGAATTTTTTCATGACAAGGCATTCACCCTCAAACTATATGTTCATGTTAATAATGGATGTAAGTCCTATTTGGATTAATTATTTATAACTATTTATCATTCAACCATTTAGTGTTTTACTTAGTAATGGATGATGATACAAGGTGAGCCTTTTGATGTGTTGATTGTGTATATTTGATCTTTTTAGTATGTGATGTGTCTCTAATTTTTTTTATTATAGTGAGAAATCAGCTATTTTTTAAAAATTAAAATTTTATAAAAAAAATCCTAAATTTAATATTAGGCATTTGGGAAATATTTTTAATAATATTTGAATTTAATGGATTTTTTTTCAAATAGGTGGGCTTAATTGTGAAATCCTGATGATGTTCTAAATTAAGGAAAAAATTTGTGAGATGATTTAGAAATGATTTTTACCCTCAGAGGATATAATTCTAGAGGATTTCATTTTTAAAAGTAAATTTAATAAAAAAATTAAGGTTGTTTTTATGGAGATTGATTATTGGTTTAAAAGTAATATATTAAAATTTTCAATAAATTGAATTTGGATTTTATGGAAAATGGATTTTTTGTTGAAATTAATAATGTTGTCCAATTTATAAGTTAGAATTTATTTTAGAGAATTTATTTTTGTTTTTTAATTGTTATATTGTTTAACGGAAATGTATTTTGAATTTCTTGAGGGTGTGTTGGGGAAAGTGATTTCATTCATTTAGTATAAATAAATAAATAAATTATTTGATAGGATTCCATGAAAAAAGTGTTCGGTGATCTATTAATGTTGTTATTTTGTTGGTAAATATGTTGTTTTCAATACTAGGATAATATTTTTTTGGAATTCTTATAGGTAATTTTGGATTTTAAATTAACAAAAATATTTTCAATTGGTTGTGTGATTTGAAAAGTATCTATGTTTTTGAAAAATTTATTCAATTCCTTCTAGAATGTGTTACTTTTTAAAAATAATAGAAATTAGGGAACTTTTTTTCTTATTTAAATTTCCTTTTTCGGACATTCGAGTCCATGTGGGTTGGGATAGAATTACTAGGGTTGGAAAACAAGATCATATAATAATTACCTTCATTTTATATAAGGTATGCCTTGTAGAAAGGTCATTGGTGAATGTTGGTTATTTATCAATTGAGTTTTCTATTTGTTATATATATATATATATTTCATGGACTCTAAAAGAGTGGAAATGATTTCCATTATCTTTATTTAGTATGTAATTTTATTATCAATTGGGTTTGTTTGAGAAATATGGATCGAACAACCTCAGCTATCTAGTTGAGTGAACCAATTTGTCTTTGTCACCATCAGTTTTTAGGTGATGGTCTAATTTAATAATTTTTTCTTACTGATCATAGATTATTGGGGACATAAGTTTATTTTTTTGGAAATTATTAGGGTACCCAATTTTTTTCATTTTAGGTGATCAATAGTGGTTTTTGGATATTCACGCCATGTTATTATTTTGTACCTTATATTGAAGCTTTTTATGATGTTGTCCATGTGGAGAGGGAATGAGAGGGGTTTCAATATTTTTTATTTTGATGTATGATCACATTGGGTTTGTGATCGGATTGGATATTATAGGAATGGAACCCCTAAATACTATGAAATAGAGGTTTTTAGTTCGGATCATTTTGGGTTCCCCATTAGTGGGTAATAAGTGTATGTGTCCCTAGATCTCACATTAATTTTACTTTTTTTACTGAGGTTGGATCTCATATAATTTTTTATTAATAATCTATGATATTACTCACTTTTTTGTAGGATATTGTGGACATAATGTTTCTGGATTCATATTATCATGACCTATTGATGTATAGGAAACTGTTGTCATGGATCATTTTGTTGACCTATTGGATTCTCATTCTATAAGATATACCCTTGATAGAACTTATTATTGGTGGTGGAATAATATTTTTTGATGTATCAAATTGGATGAAATATGGTTACCTTATTTTTTAATTTTTGGAGTCATAGATAACTTTGATCCTCTCATTGTAGTAGAGGTCTTTATTTCCCCCTCGATTTAGATGATTTTTAAATTGAATGTTTCCCAAAAGTCATCATCCAACATTGTGATTATTCTTATAGGAAATTTGTATGCTGGATTATCTATTGATGTTGTTGGTGAAGATTTGGGATTTTTTAGTGCCTTGTAAAATTGATATCTTTCATTATTTTCATATTCTTAGGATCTTTTGAGTCATCCTCAACACTTCTAATTATTGGGATAAGGTTGTTAGATTTTAATTTTCTCCCACTACCTTAATTGTACACAAAACGTTTTGGGCATATAATGTTTTTTTGTGATAATTATGGTTCCCACATGTCACTATTACTTTATTATTTATTTATTTTCTAACTTATTCTAATTGAATATTATTTTTCAGATAAATCTTGGCAATTTTTTATGTTTTGGGGAAGTTTCCTTATTTTATTTTTCTTCAAGAAAGGATTTCTATTATCTTTGTGGTTTCCATTTATAGTTAGTATTTTCAGTTAATTTTTAGTGTACATTTGGGTTTCATGCGTATCACACGGTTTTACCAAACTGTGTGACCTACAAGAGAAACCCAACATATTTTTTGGTAAAGTGGAGTATCAGATCATAAATATCACATAAGTAGATGAAACTATGTGATGACCAGGTGAAAATTATTCAGTTCTTAATAGTTTTTTACATATAGTATATATACAATTTGAATACTTTTCTTCCAAGACATGTGAGTGTTCCTTGTCAATCTATTTTCATCAGCATGTTTCTCCCACAATTTTGGGAAACATTAAACTAAAAAGTGAATTCTTCCTATATTTAATTGAAATGGATAAATTAACATTCTACCCCTTCGTTTTTTATGCATTTAGACACCCTTTATAGTCCCCATTATCTAATGAACTAGTAGTTCATGTGGGAGATTCCTCTCTTTTTTTCTCCATTGAGTATGAGCTCTTTATTCTCAGATTTCAAGGAGGAAAACTATCATTTCTTCTAATTTCATACCCCTCTCATCACCCCTTTCACTCTCCATTAATTTTACAATAATTTTTGAACCACGGTTAGTATTTGGGTTAGGATAAGTATTATATATGGTTATAATGATGTGTATTTTTTATATTTTAGGAATATGACTCTTTGATTGGTTAATGTTATTTACATAAGGTGACTTATTTCTATGGTATTCCTCTCGAAATGAGGTTATTAATTATTTATAATTCCATTATAATTAATTTTATAAATTTAGATGATTTTTTGAAATCATTATTATGAAATTATATTTATATTTTATGCCAATTATGATTTAGAAATGAATTTCAAAAATATTAATCACTTCTCATGGACTTATCGCATGCTAAGTGCATGTGTACACAATAAAGTGGCTCTTTAATGTGGATTAAATGATTTGAAATGGAATTTTAGACCAGTTCCTTTTCAAAAAGGGATATATAATTTATTTAAGTGTCGTTTTAAAAAAAATTGGGGTTTCATAGTCTTTCGTGTTTATTATAAACCATTGGGTCCTAGTGTTTTTTGATGTTTTTTTAATAAAAATGGGATTGAGGTTTTGGAAATAGAAAATGGGGTTTTGAACAAATTTATTTTTTAATAATGAGATTATGGTTTTGAAATTAGATTCTGTAAATTTGTAGTATTTAAAAATAAATTTCAAAGAAGGATTTGGTAGTTTATTTAAAAATAATAATTGAAATATGGTTTTAAAATGGGGTGAAAATATATTTTTATAAGGATATTATTTTCAAATTATAGTTATAAACTTCCTTTTTTGATTTCTAAAAATGCATTGCACCCTTGATTGAGTCTCGAATGATTGTGTTTCCCATCCTACATAGGGTCCCATCAAGGGATGTTTTATATTGATGTATACAAATGTGATTCTTTTTCATGAATGTGAAACTTTTATTTTCTAGTGTGGGTGTAAAATGAAACATTGGATTTATTTAAAATCATTTCAATTAAGTTTATGTGATTTTTTATTGTTCTATTATTTTATCACTAACATTGTTATAAATTTTATTTGAATTTTAGTAGACTATAGTGGGATACAAATTACTAGAATCCATATCCTTTATTGTGCAATGACTAGGGAGTGTTTCCCATCTAATTCATGTCGGTTAGAATAACTGGGTTTGTTAGATAGTGTGTGGATTTTGGAAATAGTGTTCTCTGAAGAGTTTTTATTCCTAGATTATTCAATATGACTACAGGAGTTGTAACCAAGATAATTAGTTGAAACCTAGGTTTTTCATCTCTTGATTATGATAGATATAAATGATTCAAATTATTTTTTCTAGAACACATTGGAATTTTTTGGGAATTTTAGGTGATTATTTCTAATTGAACATTTGTTAGATCCTATAATTTTGATTACATGGAACCATAATTGTTTATTCTCTTTTATCATGAATTTTTGATATCTTGGGTTATATGATGTTTACTTTAAGTGTAAGTAATGTTTTTCTACTATCAAATTATTCCATTTTTAAAATGATTTGAAAAGTGTCATTTTAATGTTGATTTCCTTATTATTATTTTAATGTGTTTAAAGAAATTGTTTTTAGGGAGGTTGTTTAGGAAAATGGTATTTTTTTAATAAAATTATTGGAAGGATTAATAAAAGGTGATTTAGAATGTTTTTTTATAGTTTTAACATCCCTATTTCATGGGAATCATATGATAAATTAAAATTTTCATCAATAAAAATTTTATAAAAATGTTGGGTTTTATAAAAATGTATAATTGGCAAGTGATTTTATTTTTTTAAAAAAATATATGGAAGAAAATTATTTTTAGGTGTAAAAAATATCATTGTGAATTATATTATGAGGGTATTAACATAGAATCCATCACATGGTCCTTTTGAGAATATGTAGCTCATTTCCTACATATGCATTTGTGCTAGGGTGCCTATGAGTCTTTTATGTTTTTAGGAGCCGATTTCTTATTCCATAATTGATAATTGAGATGTACCACGAGTTTATGATGTGGGGAGTGAACAGGGGTTACTAGTCATGATGTTGGAATTATTTTACTTCCTATCACTTTTTGTTTTATATGGGTCATGTATCCATAAATTGGTCGGTTATATTGATTTTTATTTGTTTCTGTTATTTATTTATTTTAGTTATTCCAGTTCAGAAAATTTTTTATTATGAAATTCCTTAGTTGGATTTTTCATACGGTTTTTTTTGAATATTTCATATCCATCGATGTCAAACTCCTTGATAGGGAATCCCACATTAATGGTAGTTTCCAATTTTGGTTTATATGATTATAAGAGGGTGTAACCATTTTAAAAACGGAATTATTGAGTCCTATGCACAAGTTACCAACCCATTTTAATCTGGGACACCCTTTAGATCGAGTAGTGAGCCACGTCTAGTAATGTTTTGGGTTATCCTAGGCCTATTAGTTATATTTTTACATCAATTATTCCATGTTACTAAAATCTGTAATTAATTATTCCTCTCACCATTAAGGAAAACATATTATTCTCCTAAAATATATCAACAATCATTCCCATGCCAATAATTCTAAAAACACCATCCCAGTAATCAATTTTTGGAGAAACCAACTAATAAAATAATTTCACACAATCCACATTTCAATATATTTGTTATTATTCATAATAGTTATAGAAAATTGATATTTAATATCCAATTCTACTCTAAATGAATACTATGTTTAGTAATGTGTTCCATGTGCAACACTGAGCTTAAATGAACCGCAAGATACTTCAAAAATATTACTATTCAAATATGACCACAATAACATACACATTGAATGGGAGTGCATGAATAAAAGTAACAACATTATGAAATATATTTATAAAATAAATAATTTATTTATTAATTAACTTTAATTAATTAAATAGTTTTTAATTGTAAAAATAAATTCATATAAGGTTAAGAATAATTATAAAGTGGAAATTGTTTCTATAAAAGTTGTTTTCTGATATATTTTGTATTTTCATTTATAGATAAATTCTTAAATTTTTTAAACTGAATTGGACAAAATTATTTCATTTTTGTAAGGTTAATTTGAAAATAAGATTAGACTTTTTTTGGTATTTATCATAAATAGTTGATGTTTGAGTGAAGAGTGAGAAATACTTATTTATCATATAATGTCACATTAAGGAAATTATCATGTTATAAAAATGAAATGAATGTTTATAAAATATATTTAATAGATAAAATATTTATTTAATAAGTAATATAATTTACATAAAATATTATTTTTTACTTATTAAAATATTTTTTTCATTTTTTAAATCAATGTATTATTTTACTATAAAACTGTTTCTAATTCTTGTATTTCACTCCTTTTTAATTAAGGTTACATTATGTTTTGAATTTTTGTGAATGAAAAAAAAGGATTATTTTAATTTAACCTCAACCAATTAATTCAATGTTAATCAACATTATAAAAGATTTTTCTATAAAATAATTTTTTCTATAAAAAATTCATTAATAATAAACTAATTGTTCATTGCTATTTATAAAATTATATTAAAATTATCTTTTCATAGTTCTAGGAATTAAATCATTTAAATTGGATTTGATATTTGGAATCATCATAATTATTATTTGGTAATGAGGAAAACATTAATTTTTTATAATGAATAGTGCACATTATTAAAATATATTACTATGGTTAGGGTCAAAAAAAAATAAAAGAGGTGGTTAAAATGAGGGATAAGGGTGAAATTATAATATTTTTTTAAAAAAAATTATTGTTTCACTTTTGAAACTAGACATGTCACTTTTGGTATATTTAATTAATAAATTTTATTATTTTTAAGCTTTAAAATGTTCTTAAGATTTTTGTAGTGAAATTTTTAATGGAATTGGTTTTGTGAACGGTTTCTGCACACATACTAATAACCATGCACTAATTTTATGTGAGGGTTCTACTCTTGATAGTTAGGATTCATATGGTTTGACAATGGTTAGCTCAAAAATGATACCCACCGAGGAAAAACCATATAAGGTGGTGTTTTGGTTAGCTAGTACCTTACACATAGTTGAAAATAGTTAGGAAAATAATGTGTCCTACACATGTGATTTGCAAATTTTTTTATGTATTATTTTTATTTATAATTAATTTCTTATTTAAAACCCTAAAAATAATTATTCCTCCCTCATTTTCTTATTCCCCTCATAGGATATCCTCTATACCTTAACCCTCTCCCTTCCATGACAACCCCATGGTTTTCCTCCTCCTCATATGATGCCTTCCATCAGATCGACCTCTTTCCTCCTCTATGTTCTGTATTTCTTCTATTGAGATCTTGAAGTAGTAATCATTCCTTCCTATTATTGCATTATTATAACTTTTTATTTGACCCAATTTCCCCTTCCATGAGCTCGAATTGAATGTGGGTCATAAAAATCATTGGGGATGGTTATAAAAATTATAATTTTTTGTGTTTAGGGTTTGTAGGGACTCTCTCATGCACATGGAGTTATTCTCCTTCGAAGGTGAAGAGTTTTTAAATCACTTAATTTTTCTTTCGGATTTGATTTTCATTGGTTCATGTTAGGAGCTTCTTTGACAGTAATTTCAATTACATTCCTTTTATTAGTTGATAGTTTGTGAAAAAAATTATTTAAATTTATGATTATATGTATAACCCATGAATGATGAAATAGTTATAATGTTATTTTAATAATTTTCATGGGATTTAAATCCTTTATAAGTTTTTGTGAAATTTCCCTACTCGATTTCAATGAATTCTTATACTTTTTAAATTCATAGTGAAGACCATATTGAAGTTTAAAATGTTTTTTTGATAATAAATGAATTTAAATCCAAGAATTGTATGTTTTGAACTTGTTTTAAATGATTACCTTGGGTGTGTCGATTTCAAAGTTTGGAGTTTCCCCATATGGATTGTATTTTGAGAATCGTGTGGATTTGGATATTTTCAAAGGCAACTTTCAAATTAGAATAATGAGATCCCATTTTAATTTAAAATATTTTTCGATAAAATTCCATTGAATTACATCATTTTTTTTAAAAAAGGGTCATTTTTTTTATTAATATTATTTTTCATAAATTAGGTGTGATCCTGTTGATCCACTTTCTATTATTTTGGCTCATAGTGGCATGTCATCCCATGATGGGATGTTTACATTGGTTAATTATGTATTTTTCCTATGTCCCTTACTCATGTGGATATTTTTGTGAGGATAGGAGGTGATTCATGAGTTATTTCAAATGTTTTACCTTCAATTAGGAAATGCTTTATTGAAAACACCTCTGTTGATATGTCATAGAAAACATTGGGTAATGGGAATGTAAACTGAGTTAGTTGATTCTCGGGCCATGGATAGTGATTAATAGTATTTTTCTTAGGACTGTAAGAAATTTTTTTTGGGATAAACCCTTATAATGGCCTAAGATTATGAAAATATTTTCAAAAACATCCATGGTATGCAACCCAAGCATAAATGAACAATAAAATATTATTTAAATGAGACCATCATAAACTAGACCATAAATTGGAGGGAATGTATAAGAATAACTATTTTTGAAATTGAATATAATTTTACCACTCAATATACTTATATTGAGTAATTCTCAGGAAACAACCATTTAAATTTTTTTAAAGTCATTTTATTATTAAAAATTAGTTTTTCTTCAAAATTCAGTTTTCTTATTTTTTATGCATGAATATTCTAATAAATTTTTAGAGGTTATAAAAAATTTATTTGAAAAAATTAATTATATTTTTGAATACATAATTTAAAAACTATCTTAATATTGTTTTTTGTAATTTTTTAAAAAATATTTAATTTGTCATGTAATAAATAAAAATAATGATTCTGATTGAAAACCATATTATATTTTAATGTATATAGAGAGAAAAATTATGTTTAGTATTAGTTTTAAATACCCACTTGATTATTTTCATTTAAAATAATCCAATTATTTTTTAAATATAGATTTTAAACATGAATTTAGTATAATAATATTTCATATATATAAAATCATATTTCCAAGAAGAAGTTTCTCATTGTATTTGGATAGTTTAATTATGTATTAAATTTTGTATATTCAATGATAGGAATTTTTTAAAACGTGTTACATATTTATAATCAGGATATAAAATTTAATTAAACATTTCCCATTTATTTTGGTAAAATATTAATAGAAAACATAATGGTTTTTCATACCATGGTAATGGGTAAATCAAGTAATTAATAGTTAAAAATAAGTGGATAAGAAATATTAAATTAAATAAAACATACATAAATATTATTTCATGATTATATATTGGCCTTAATTTTCCATGGTTCTAATTTATGGCCATTTAGGTCCCATTAATGAGAATATTACCAATACAGTATTTTATTTAAGGAAATGACAAACATGTCACACTTGTATTTTTAATAAGTGTAATATTTTTAATATTGTGTTATACAGATGATATGTTCATCTAAAAATATTATTTTTAAAGGTAAAAGATTTTTTTATCATAGTAATTAATTATTAAGTTTTAAGGAATAAATAATTCCCTTAGATGCTTTCCTAACACTGATGTAATATGTTTTCAGGTAATGAAAAATAAAATAAATGATATTAAAAATATAAAATTTACAAACTTTTAGAAAAATACTGTGATCAATAAATTATCTAGAGGTCCATCAAAAATTATATATAAAATTAAATATATGTTTCTAAATTTTTATGTGTTTATAAATTATTAATCTCAATGAGATGAATTGATCTAAAAAGTGACAATATGTATATATTATAGTGAATAATTTTTTATTAAATGATATTAAATTAATAAAAATTTAATTCTCAGACACGTGATTAGTATATGATTTTATATATCAAAATCTATCCATTTACAGGGTTATTTCTATTTTATAGTAATAATAATTTCCCTCGAAATTGTAAAAATATATATTGTCATGGTGAGAGTTAATGTGGTAAAATGGGGGGTTTTGATCAAAAGAAAAGGGTATAAATATAGTAATAACATGCATAATGTTTCTGTATTATTTTATTTCGACCCATAAAAACATAATATTATATGTAACTCACTTTTTACTTATTTTATATTGGTTATTATTTATATTAATTTAATATTTTAAGAAATCCAAAAGCGTTGCCCCCCTATCTTATAAGGGGGGATCTCTTCTTCTAATTAATTCACTCTTAAAAACTTATTTTTTGATCAATATCAGACCTAATTAAATCCTATAATACCTAATATAATTATATAGGTATATCTTAAGGTATAATACCAATTTTATAGGTCTATATCGGTTAAGAAAATGTGGTTTTCTAAAGAAGATGTATAGTCTTTATCTCTTGTTCTAGTTTCTTTCTCCATGTCCCTATAACCATCATAAAAATGATAAAATATTTAATATTTTATCATAAATATACCATGATTTTATTTTTTTTATTGGAAGGTCCAATATAAATCTCTTAAAAATCAAATAAGAAAACAAAATAAAAATTCTTGTGTACGCCATAATGCTTCCTCACGATCAGATGTAATTCATTTTCCCACACCATCTATCATAAAAGGATACAAATATTGAATTAATATATATATATATATATTCATATATATTATTCATGAAAATTTTATCATTAATAATATATTATTTATAATTTATGTTCTTAGATTTCCATGAATATAAAAATGGGAGCATCTTTTGTGAACAATTTTGGACTACAACCACTATGAAGCGATGTTATCTATTTTTTAAAAAGGACTTTTCTATTCTCAAAAAATATTTAATTTCATTTTTAAACAAGTCTAAATTTTTATAAAATCATTTTAAAGGAAGTTTTTTTCATTTTTAATGAGTTTCTTTGTGGAATTTCTGACAAAAATTTAAAAGGAATGTTTTTATCTTATATGAGATGAGAAACTTTTCACTCCATCATCACACATCAATTTTTTTAGGATTCCTTTAAAATTCATTATTTTTTATATTAAGTAATAATTTTTATTGAAAATTGAATTGTTTTGTTAAGGAAAACTGAGTTTAAAATGGAATATATATTATCCTCAAGAATGTTTCCAAGTGATATTTCAAAATAATTTTACATCTAAGATGAAATACTTTGAGGTTATATATAATTTACATAGTATATGACTCAAAGATACCCTAATTACTCTTTCTATATATGGTTTATTTTTTTGATCAGTAGATGAAATTTTTATAAAACATATTTCATTTTCAATAGTTATTATCTCAAGAAATATTTTGGAAGAACCATTATTATCATGGGTCCTGATACTATTAATATTTTATGATCCCATAGAAGACATAAATTTGGTTTTAAATATTTGAATTCTCAGACCAATATCAAAATCTAAAGTACTGAGTAATGTATTATATCTCCGGAGATTGTTATGGAAAACAATTTGATGTTCTTGAGTTATTATTGGAAACTTGTTTATTTACCTGGCCCATTATAGAAAAAGTAATTGTTCATGATTTTGAAGGGGAAATAGTTGTTGATTCTTGATCTAATGGTCATGGTATAACACTATGATATTTTTTCATGAATTTTTTCTTCAAATGAATTTAATCATTTTAATATTTTTTGTTTCATGAAATATCAATTTTAATATGCACTACATGAAACACTGAGTTTATATTGAACTACATACAACACTGAGTTCATCTTGTGTCACATAAAACAACAACCATAACTTGATTTACACACATCATTAAGCTTAAATGAAATGTGTCTTATTATTACTATTTTTTATGAAATAAGATCTTTATCACTTAGCCTTTAGAATGTAGGTTATAAATATGATTATGTAAATCATTAAAATATATGGGTCACAGAAGTAAATAAATGTAATTATTTTGTGGGAAAATATTTAAAAAAATAAATATAATTACTATATGAAAGTAAAAGAAAACATGTTTATAAAAAAATATTTTTATGCAAAAGAACATGTTTTAAAAAAATAAATTAAACAAGGAACTTATTTGTAAATGATTATAATGAAAATTATTTAGTATATATTTATTAAATGGATTATCATTCATTTTATATATTTTCTAGACTTGAGGTGTGAATAAATCTGATTTACCTCCAGAAATAATATTTATTAGAAAACTTATTTGTCGCATTTTGTATAATTATTATAAAAAATAATTTTAAAAAATTTATAAAATTAACCGCATAATATAAAAACCATTTCGAAAACCATATTCTTGAAATTATATAAGGGTTAATTTTGTGGTATTTCTCTAAAGATAATTTTTTGGTGAATATCGAAAAATATCGGAATTTAATTGAGAACTGCCTTTTTGTTAATATTATTTACAATATTAAATTATATATTACTTTTTTTGATGAAACATTAGTTCCGTTATATATCAATTAAGCCTATTTATTACATTATAAAAAAATTAGTTTGAAATATAATATAAAAAGATTGCAAATTGTTGAACATTTTCCTTTAAAAACCATATTTCTCACCACATCTGTAGGAATAATTTTAAATTATGTTTTCACACCTATATAATTTCAATATGTTGAAATGGACTCCATATTTGGAATCTTTATAATTTTTTATTTCAAATAATCTTTACATAATTTTTTACCAAACTGAATAATGAAAACAGAAAAATTAATTACCATGGTTATGGTAAATATGGATTTACTGGGGAATTAAACTATGAATTTAAGTGTTTAATATAACCAAAAAACCAGTGAAGGCCAATTTTATGGAAAGATTTTTTTCTATAATCTTCTAGGTTTTATAATATCGAATTTTAGTTTATTTTTGTTGAATAAAAATGGTGGTATTATTGAATCATTCAAATATCATATAATTGTACCCTTCACCTCGTTTATAAAAGACCACCCCATATCCAATCTTCATCACACATTAAAAATAAATGGATCAAAAAAAATCTTCCCAAATTAATTCCCAAATACCCTCATAAAATTCGATAATCCTCTTTTTGGGAAATAATCCAACCTTGTAAGGCTTTTGCTGAAAATCTAAGGAGGATACCTGAAGAAGATGTAATATTCATTAACAAGCTCTTTTATTTTATTTCCTTATCAAAATATGTAAATTTTTTCATAAAGATTAAATATTATATAATTATTATATTTAATATACTAATGTGTTTTATTTTTCAGTCATTAAACATAACCATATCCAATTCCTTCAAATGAGGTATGAAATGATCGTTCTTATGTACAGCGGACTGCAGCCTCACGAATCGATGGCATTTGTTTTTCCATTAGAACCAATCAAGTATTGAAATAATGATTCATTCATTATT
This sequence comes from Viscum album, assembly GCA_963277665.1. Lineage (NCBI taxonomy): Eukaryota > Viridiplantae > Streptophyta > Magnoliopsida > Santalales > Viscaceae > Viscum > Viscum album. The sequence goes on from OY728121.1 coordinate 1,303,138,591, forward strand.
AATATATGATATTTATTATATTATTATAATTATTTAATCATTATATCAAACATACCTTTATAGTCTCCATTTTATTTGAATATGATACCATTGCTCCTTTGTATGGGAGACAACAACATCATGAAGCGGTGTGTTTCATTCATGATTTTCATGGAAGGAAATAATTATGGGTTTAATTATGAAATCTTATATATATGAAATAAAATTATTCGATAATGATAATTTATCTTTTATTTTTCTTTCATTCAATCTGATAAGAAAATGGAAAAAAATTAGGCATAGGTACAACCTACCGTCTCCATGAACAATGTATTTATTTTTGTATCAATAAAATTTATCGATTACTACAAAGAAATATATAAGAAATATATATAATATTTATACCATTTTTAACATTACATATAATATAAAATAATGATTTAAGTATGAAGTATGAAATAAAAAGTCAAAACATATGTGAAAAACACCACAATTATTACCCAAAACGTGACTTTTACATGGAATAGTAGTAAACAGGTAATAGAAGGTCCTAAGAAAAACATATATGGGATTATATACATGAATATTATTTAGTAATATATTTATAAAAAATGTTTATTTATTATAAATGATTTTTTGTTATTCCCCACTTGAGGTAGTTACATGAGACTTTGTCCTTGTTTGGACACCTATAGAAAAGACGGTGGTGTTGGTGGTAATCGTTCTTCATAGATCCTTACGAAATTGGAGGAGACTAGTGATTATATTGAATAATTAGTAAATTATTTTATTTATTGAGTTTATGTGCCGTTTTGAATATTTATTTACCTCCATCTATGTTCATAGAAGTGCATATCAATGATATTTTTATCTTGAATATGGAAACATACTACAGTGGATTATTCGTCTAAGATGACTAACCCCTCATGATACTCCATTTATATGGATAATGATCTATTATATTAAAAACATTAATTAATGTGATTCATATGATGATATATTGTGTCTAGTGTGATACTAATTCACATTTCTACCTATATTTGGGTGATGGAGCATGATTTTGTAGTAGACATATTTCAGTATAAGAAGATTCCAATAGATGGTGCCAACTAGGGGAAAATAGTGATGAGACATTGAAAGTGGGTATCTTACAATAGACATAAGGATATAAGAATGTGAGATTCTATAGGATGTTATCCTAGGATAAAGGTTTAATTTTCCATAGATTATATGATTGTTATAAGAAGACTAGGGAGAGGTTGTGTTGCTCATGCTATGGTTCAGGGAATCTCAAATGATATTTTCTATATCTCCATATAGATGATTGTGAGATAGTGGATAGTCCACTAAGGAATATAAAATAGAAATAGTGGGGAAATTTGTTGGGTATCAAATATCTAAAAAGAGTAGGGGGAGTAGATGGAGGTAGAAGACAGTTTAAAATAACATCACTGCCACCCCAACTTTTTCAATTCTAGGTTTAGGGAGCTGGTGGATGTAGATTAGGAATGGAGTATGGAGTGGAGGTAAATTACCTATAGTCTCTGGGGATGATTAGAGGATTGATATTTTCTAAATTATTTGAGGTACGAATGTAAAAAGACATGGAGAACTTATTTCCCACAACTTCCCTAGTTTGACACCTATAGAATCTAGTTGACCCATTGAATCAATTGTTCTATATAGAGAATCCTACTAGAGAGGATTTATCAATCAAAATATTGTTTCTTTATTGTGACCTAAATCTTATAGGAGATGGATTAAATTAGTATCCCATTGTATCATTAATGAGGAACTATGATTTTATTCTTTTTATATACTAATTATTGAATGCTCATTCCCAGATTAATTATTTCCAGTAGAGGATGCAGTGTTTCTGTAGTGATGGAATGAGGTTTTACATTATGGGTGAGAAGTAAAACAAGTTAGAGAAGGATTGGATCGTACATAAGAGGATAAGGCCTATAATATATTTATTGGAATGTATTACCCTTGAATTATCAAACTGTATGGGATTCCAGAATCCTATATTGGTTGAAAATTTTGAGGACATCATTTATGATGATGTCTCAAACATACATACCCAATAAGAAACATACACTTAGTAGATATTCAAATGGGTACTCCCTAATACTAATTTCATCATATTTTTTGGATCTTGTATATCTTCATGAGGCAATGTTGTAGTTGGGGGATTTGTATAAGAATGTATTTCTTAGACCGAGTTTCTCACATTGGGCATCCTAGTTTTGTTCACTAAGAAGGTAAATAGGATCTTGAGGTTGTAGGAGAATTATCATGACTAGAATTAGGTGAACTAAAATAATAATAATCCACTAACAAGGATCAGTGGCCTCTTAAAATATTTTTTAGGGATGATATAGTTTGTGAATATTGAACTGACTGAAAAGTAACTTCTGTTTTTGAAAACATTTTTAATGGAAAATTGAGATCCCAATAATGTAAATAATGCAACACATCAAATTCCATATGAGGTGTTGAAACATTGAAATATAATTTAAATCTATTAGACCCACTATGCATAAATAATTTCCATTTAGTACTATTTAACTCTCCATCCAGATCATCATTGTTAGGGTCTTTAAAATAATAAGTCATCTTGTCCCATGTTTGAATGTGCTCCTCCATTTTTTACTTTCCAAGCATTGAAACCACATAGCATATTAAAATCATACTTTTTAAGCACTCTATCACCTCTTTATTTGGATATTCTAGTGGTAGTCTCTCAAACCATAATATTAGTATTCCATTGAGAGGCATTAATCAACAGTGACTAATCGATTGTTAGTTCCCCTGAGGGAATAATAATCTCCCAATGCTTGAAATTACTTTTAACCACCTTTCATTCCTCCCACTATTGGTTAGTAGGTTATCCCGTAGTGAGATCAACTCAGTTAGTGGTGTTCTAATTATATGAGTGTCCCACTATTACCGAGGCTTCCAAAATCTTATTTGTTTCTCCCATAACACCTATGGACTATTGATCTATGGATATAATGATATCAGTCTTTTGGGCTCCATAATATATCATCACACTCTTATTCTAATCTTTCTCCTTATCATTTAGATCAATGTATTTCTCCTTAGGGATTTAATTCACAATATTCATTGTATCCATTTGTTTAGGTAGGTAGGAGTATCCATTTCATACTTTGGATATATATTTTTTATGTATAATGTATCTACCTAAATCCTTTTTTCCACCCCCTCCTCTAATTTATATTGTGTTTCTATATTCCTTTGTGTCCATATACACATTCATCTTAGAACCCATTAAATATCTCATCACAACCGTAAACCCCAGAGATTCATTGTCCTTTATAAGAAACCTTGTTCCATAATGGTTTGAGTTTAACCTAGTCCAACCCTTCAATAGTTATTTCATCCAAATAGTTTTCCATCATAATAGTTAGTTTGATCACCATTACCGCTGACTATTTTACTTCACTCTTAATGCCCCCTATGAGCTTCATTCATGGAATCAAGAAATCCATCAAATATTTCTCAATTTATACTTGGATAACCACATATTCTGATGATATGGATCTAGTAAATACTGTATATGTCCGATGCATCCCCTCATTATACTGTTATCCATTTCCATCTCTCACTCCCTCAACATATAATGTATCCTAGTAAGAAATAAGAGTACCTAAGGATCCCAATACATATATCCCCTAGACTTGGACGTGGAATTCACTTTTAAAAACCCATAATCATGTCTCATCCATCTATACACATCCACATATTTTGGACGAATATCTCTCAAATGAACAACTTTCTCAGAAATATTATCTTTTTATTCTTTACCCAAACCTAACAAGTCAGAATCCTATAAAGAGGATGATGAATATGGCCCCATGAAAAATAAAACATTCAATTCCTTCACACATTCATTAGGCATGAATACTCGACCACATTCACCTAGATATGGCTCATCCTCGATCAATTTTTGTACATGGGATAATGTTTAGCGCCTTTAAATAGTAATCTGATTACCAATATGCATGCATGAATAGAAATAATTGGCCCACCTCGAATAATATACTAGTTTCAAGTATTAGAATTCATTAAAATCCAATATCCACACATACTAAACTGGAATATGTGAAACATCTACTTTGACATGAATTCTTAGTGTTGTAGGGTTACAAACGAAACGAGTTCTAATATCTAAACAAAAAATATTACACTCTAAATTCACAATAATTTTAATTATTGAGAAATATTTAATATGGTAAGGATATGTTGGTGAAAATTAAACAAAAATTACAATCCTAGATTACACTCGGTTCATATGAACATCATAGGACCACCTGAACATGAAGAATTGGAATATCATTCAAAGATGGGAATCATTGGACATAGTCAAAATCATATCATTCTCAAAAGTATATTGAATCTTTATATATATATTATCAATTATAAAAAAATGTTTCTAATTCTTATAAACACCATGATATTTAGATGAAAACGTTGAGGCACTGTTAGCATAGTGGAAAACCAATAACATGATTAAGGTATAATGATTTCTTTGGTTAGAATGCTAATAAAAGATCTTTGTGTTTAATATATGTATGATATTGGAACAATTCACTACTTTTATTCGAAAGGGGAATTTTTCCATTTTGATTGAAAGTTGTGGGATGGATTTTCAAGAGTTTCTATAAAGGTTGATAGGTTCCCCCATCTTGAGACTACCAAAAGAGGGTGTCAAGTACGTATTTTTTAATGATTACTTAGGGATTGAGAATATATTTATTATAATTTTTAGATAGGGTTTTATCACCTATGGTTCCCAAAAGTTTATATCATGGGAGAATAACTACATTACCAATGTTCTTGATTTCAAATTAGTGTTATTTTCCCTAAGGATATTGTTAAACTACATTATGGTTGAGCGGTTTGTCATGTATTATTACTGAAAGTGTATCAAGTATATATTTTTATATATTAAACATTAAATGATTCAATGTAAATGGATAGAGTTCCTATAGAATTATGACATTGAGATAGTGTATAATCCTATGAAGGGAAACATGGTGGAAGATTCTCTCAATAGGATATATAGTTCGTATTTGTTGAGAATGAGATCAGATTAGTTATCCATTTTTAATTGTCCTCCACGGATGAGGATGTTTCAACTTACCCCTATTAGATAGTTATTAGTCCATCCCTTCTATAACATCGTAGGGAGGCTTAACATGGTTATACGAAGTATGAGAGCATATGTGCACAGATATCCATTAGACATTCTCTAGATAGATTTTCATAATGTATGGGGAACATCATATTTCTCTGTGGAAAATGATGGTACCAGTGAATTTTCATGATGGGGTTCTAAAGGTGTTCCACGAGTCCCCAAAGAAGTATATCCAGGTGCTGTGAAGATGTAATAAATCCTTCGACATTATTTAAAGTGATCAGGAATGAAGAAATACGATGGAGTTTGTTTCTCCTAGTGCCTCCATTATTAGTAAGTTGATGCAGAACAGTTTGTCTCAGAGATTTTATCTCAAACCCATAAGGTTCTATTGTGGAAGTGCGATGGTGTACCTATTTAATTTTTAAGGGGATACTATGATTTCAAAATGGAAAACACAATATAGGTGATCTTAGGTCGTATATCCTTGTTATCCCAATACCTAGATATTTGATATCATAGTTTAGTAGATAACATAGAATTCCATTACATATCATATATTTTCAATATTCATATAATTACCTTAATTATTGTTTTAGACTTTGATACTCACTTAGAATCATGATTAAGGAGTGTATTACAGGTGTCATGTGGGACTCAATTTCAATTTTTAATGATGTTTCATCCATATTCATTAGGGTATAATATGAAAACAATTCTGGTTATAGAAGTCATAATTCAATATTTTTATATGAAATTTCTTCATATATGGTACGAAGACCAAAACCTTGCTAGATTTTGTGTAAAATGGAAACTACCATTCCACCATCGATATTGTACTATTTTAGGTCGTGTTTAAGAGACCATTTAGTTCACCAAATTTCTTGGATGGCCTAGGGAAATAAACTCTAATGGGAACATAAATGGTGTGAGAAATGATATAGAAGTTTTATATCATCTTAGAATAGATAAATACTTCCTTGATCCATCAAAAGAGATTTTTGGATTGATAATGGAGGCCCTTCATGTTCTATGAGGGAGACTATATGCTCTTGAAGGGATCTCCAAAGAAAGTATTGTAGGGATTTTCTCATGGTGGTAAGATATCTCTTAGACCCATTGGTTTATTCCAAATTCTATATAGTGAAAATGAAGGGAAATTCTTTAGGGCCTTCCTCTATCGTTATACTAGGTACATGATGAATTCCATGTGTTAAAGTGGAGGTGGTATATGCATGAACCCTCACATTTTGATGACTTGGGAAAGATTACCTGATAATTATTGTGGATTAGCATGAAATGATAACATATGGGAGAGAAGTTCCTTTTATTTATATCTAATGGTAGTATGGGAATCTTCATATGATCACCTATGATCAGAATACCATGATTATATCCCTATACCATCATCTATTCATGTAATATATTTTTTTTATTTTTGGGATGAAAGTATCTAAGGTGGGGAGAACATAACATAAATATTACTAACTTTTAATATATTGTAATATATTAGGAAATGTATTTGATATTAGATGTTGATTCAATGTGAGATTTTGAGGCATGGTGAGCCTCCGTGTTGATATAATAAAAATATTAAATATATTACTTCACATGTATGCATTGATCTCGAAATAGGGTAATAACCCCAAAATGAGGACTCAAATGGGAAATATGATACTATAATTAATTCAAAGATGTGGGTTTCACCCTAGAATAAGAAATATCCATTTCTTCAACAGTTTTTTGATATGATTTCATCACAGGAGCACATAATAATTTAAATAAATAAATAAATTTAATTATTTTTTTGTTTTAATGTGGATGCCTGATATACTATATAAATACACATTTATTTTAACTACATATGTTTATGCACATAACCATAGGATTTAAGAGGATAGTGTAGGGGATAATTAGAAGACATCAAGATAGTTGATCAATGATGAGATCATATATGGATCGCCATCAAGGGCAGGGTTTGCATATTTCTCCAGTGAAGACAACACATCATTGTTAGTCATAAAGTATCAATACAAACATGATGTAGGGTAATTTATTTATTTCAATTAATATATTATTATAGTTATACCTTTTTAAATATGAACTTATTTCCATAAAAAATTGGTTCACATATTGATGGTTGATTTTGGTTGATGATATATCTTCTAATGGCTTAGTAAATGATTTATTTGATTACTGTTTGATATTTATTTATCTATATAAGGAAAATTAATTAATATAATCTTGGATAATTAATGACCTTTATTCCTCATTTTTTTTAATTTTTTCCCTACCCCGATTATTCCCATGATTCGTCATCAATATTTATATTGATCAGTGGTTTAACATATACCCAATTGGTGATTGTTGTGCTACCATTATGTGGAACAATAGAACATTAATAAGCTATTAGGTTCTTTATTGAAGGAGATATCTTTTTGGTATGAAAATGGTGTAGGATAATAGGTGTAACACTAGCATAACATTGTTTCTATTTTCACTAGTCGGGTATGAAGTGGAAGTAAGGTGCCTGGAGAGCTGTTTCTTGACCAGATTTGATGATTAGAATATGGAAACTGGTAATAGAAATTCATGGATGTATGATATCCATGATTTCATGGAGTGATTGATACTAGGATCAATACTGGTTTTAGTTTGAGTAGATTCCGAAAGAACATGCAGGTTCTAGAAAATTCTCGACTACACAATGTATAGTCTGAAAAAAATTGGCCATGTGGTCCCCACCTACGATGTAAGGGTTTTCACATAGAGAAATTCATGACACATAATGTGAAATATGTAACATTTCATCTATAATAATGTAGAGACATGTAATTTACACATGGAATATTTGGTCTTGGATATGGCCAATTACATAGTAATGACTAGAGTACATCATAATGGTGAGGAACTCGAAGATGGAAATGTTCTTAGTGAGAGCCTGGTACATGGGCATGGTCAAAGTACATGGGAAAACACAGAATTAAAAGAGAAAATAATGGATTAAAATTGAATACTTTGTGAATGAAATTCATGAAATATATCATATGTATACATCATTTACTTTCTCTAGGATTTTTTGTCCCTAGTTTTCTTGAGTGTCGACTAGATTCATTCCCAAGGTGGGTAGAGTAAGAAATCATATCCTATGAATATAACGTAATATTATATTTGGGGTTAGTCATATATATATTTTTAGGAATATCCCATGAGGCCTAGGGTGAGATACTCTATTGGACATCATCCATTGGTGGGCTTCTTGGAATCGGCATGACCAACTTACATATGCATTGACAACCAATATAGCAGGTTAATTCAGTAGGGTTTGTGGTATCCCACATGGCCCTCGGTCTGATCCCCTATCAATCTAAATATCCTATTGGAATTATAGTGTATACATCATAATGTAACAGACCAATGATCATGACCTATTGAATGAGATCCATTAGTATTATCATGGTTGTGGAGTGATTTATCTTGAACGATGGTTACCATGAATCCTAAAATAAGAATCCACGGTTGGCCATGTGTTCATGATCTTACCTTGAGAATTAGGTCCAATTGAGAGTATTTAAGTATATTACTATTATATTTATCATATTTATAATGACATTCCTCTATAATTATGAACTGGATACTCTCTTTCTTCCATATGTTTCATGATTTTTCATTTGTCATGTTGGGTATTATTATACATACCCCTGCATGGGCTTTTATGAAACATGTAATGTATTATGTATATGACATAAAATTAGATAGGGTCCTAGGTAGACCAATAGAAGAATGTTCATAGATAGGGAAATAAAGTCTGTGGTTCATGACATGTATTTAATTTCACACCAGTCACTCATACACAGTATGTTATACGTTTTTATTAGATTTGGTGTGATTTTATATGGCCTTTTTTGTAGTCCACTACATTTTTTATACTCTAAATATGGTATATAGTTCTATGAATACATTTTGTATCAATTTTAATATTACATTCAGTCATTTTATTTGAATTTTAGGAGGTCTTGGAGTGCCACGCTTGGCATTCCACTAGACAAGAGGGGTCCAAAGCATTGGGTTGTGATTTGTGTTTCATGAAAGTTCTGATGATAATTCCATAGATGAAAAATAGGTTTAGCTTCCCATCTGTCATTAATTTTATAATAATCATCAATTTAAATATCTCAAAATAACATGATGATGTTTCATTTAAGGTAATGGAGGCTCTAGAGAAGTAAACATCCAAGGAAAAATGTGGAATGCTCAAAATAGAATCAACAGATCATATCAATAGTGGTTTTAAAAGTAAATATGCTACTTCAATGACAATGAATTAGCTTCAAAAAATGTATAAAAAGGTCTGAATTATGATAATATGTTTTCATCTATATAGTTTATGAAAAATGATTGTGTTATTATATATGAATCTTGTTAAATAATTTATATTTTTTATTCTAGGAAATAATTATAATGGAATTAGAGGGGAATTTTTTTTAAATATTTATGAAAGATGTATAATTATTCATGAGTATAAATATTTTGTTTCATTTGTTATGATTTAATGTTTTTTTATTTAAGGGTTGATATATTTAATGAAAATCATAAGTTGAATCGTATCAATATTGTATTTGAGTCTTTATGTAATTGTATTCTCAGGTGATTAATGGTATTTTTATAGACATGGTTATAATGTTTTATGGAAAACAAATTTTAATAACCATTTGGAATGATATGTGATTTTATATGAAAGAAAAATGGTAATTGTGTTAATTAATTTTTATAATATAACATAAGATAAAAATGAGGATTGAAAATTAAAATGGTGACTATGTGATTAATGTTTTTTGAAGAATCTATCTATGACAGGTTATAATACAAGATTAATAAATATACAAACATGAGTTTAATTGTTTTATTATTTTCTTAAAGGTTATTTTGGGGAATAATTTTATTATATTAGAAAAAACATTTATCGTATTTATAAGAATTGGGTTAAAAATTTATTTATTTATTAAGTTTTTATAGTAATTTTAGAATATGTTCATTATATTTTTAAAAACATTATATGATTAGTATGAATTGAATTTTTTTGGAAAGTTTTGAATTTTATGTCAAAGTGATTGATATTATTTGAGAAATAAATATAGATTTTACTTGTGGAGGGAAATGGGATTTTTTTTTTGTTTTATGGTTATTCATGTCATTTTGGGAAAAGATTAGAATATTTTAGATAATATAGTACAAGGGAATATAATTTTTGTACGTGATTTAATGAATAATTAAGGATGCTTAGAGATAAATCTCATATTTATCAAGGAAGAATAAGTTATTGAATCATTCTAATATTAGAATGTTTATTTGGTATGGAATATTTTAAAGAGTTTTATGTTAATTTATTTTCGGAATTATTTATGTGGAACTTTGGATGTTATTGTAGAGGCATTGGATGTTAACCTATTTTTTCTTCATATAGTGGTTCGTTAATATTAGATATTATATCAACTTGTGATAACCATTATTGTGTTGAATAATGGAAATAAATATGAGAAATACCTTTTCATAGGTTTATAGATCTTTTGACCTGTAAAAAGTTACTTTTATTGATTTAGTCATGAGTAAATCACAGTGGCCATTTTTGTTTTATAATATGGGTTGAAATAGAGGTCAAATGCTTCTTGAAAACATAACTAAAAGATAAAATTGTTCTTATGAAATAAAAATAAAACAAGTAAGTTTTCTCATTCTAAATTTTAATTTTAATTGAATTCCTTGGCTCAAACTACAATAAGATTAATCTATCAAGGCAATTGTGGAAAATAATGTTCAACTATCAAGGTATGATTTTGGAAACCAATTCATGAATATGAGTCTCATAAGGGTACATATATTGTTTTATAAAAACAAATAGATATTATGTTTCCTATTAGCAATCTGAAAATTTCATATCATGATAACATTTGTTTAAAATATTTTACCTATGTCAAAATAAACTAATTTGGGTGAGAAAAATTAAAATTCCGAGGAAAAAATTCTTGTAATGGGGGAAGAATGTGACACCCAAGTATATCAATATTCAATTCTATTCTAAATGAATAATACATTCGATAATGCGTACTACCCAAAACTCATATATTAAATGAACCATGAGATGATATAGAAATATTATTATTTATATATGACCATTATAACCATGTTATTGGATCGATGACTATAAATAGTTGCAACTGATTTACAAAATATATGTATAATATTTTTCCGAAAAAAGTTATTTATTAATTCATAAGGACAAATACATTAATTTTGAATGATAATATTGAAGTCATATAAGGATATAAATAATAATAAAGGGTTAATTTTTTCAATAAAAGCTGTTTTTATACATATTTTCTATTTTTAATTAAAATATAAAATTAAAATTTTTATAAATTCAATTTGATAAAAAAAATTATTTTTATCATATGAAAATTATCTTAGAGTGGTTTTTTAGGATTTTTTTGAGGTGATTTATTTTTTTGTGAAAAGTGAATAATACTGATTTTAAGAATACTTTCACTTTTATGACAATATAATGATAAATAATTATTTTAATATCAATTAAAAAATATAATATACATATATATAAATTAAAATAAATAATTCAAAATTTCAATCATGGGATTATATAACCTTGTGTGATATTTTTCAAATATAAATATTTTTTTTCAAAAAATATTATCTTCAGTTGTTCAAAATCAATCACGTTTTCATAAGGTTAATTTCAGGTTTCGTTTGGTTTTACAGATAAATAAGAATGATTTTATTTTATAAAATCCATTTAATTCAATGGTAATTCTAATTATACATGATTTTTGTAAAAAATCTCTTTTACTCTTAAGATAAATATATGTCTAAAATTGGGGTCTAGTTTTGTTTTACAAACATATATTAAAAGTAATTTATTACACTTATTAGAATTAAATAAACTAAATTGGATTGAACATTTTGAGTAAAAATAATTATAATTAGTTAATGAGGAAATCATAATGTTTTTTCATAATTTATAATACCAGTGGTAAAAATTTATCACTATGGTATGGGTTAAATAGTGTTAATGAGAATGTTAAGATAATATATAAAGATTAAATTGTCATAAAAATCATTCATAAGTATTTATTTGTTTTTAGTTCAACCATATCCATATAGTATTTGGATATATGATAATTTTCTACAACTTTATTTGAGAAATACATATATTTTATGTTAATATGTCATGTATTTACAAGTTTTCCACACATCCCAGTTATAAAGAGATACATAAAAAACTCTCTTCATAAACCCACATTGATCCATGTGTATAATCCATTCCACACACAAATAAATTAATAATATACCACTAAATTTTTAGTGGTGATGGTCACAAAAAATTCAAACCCGGAATGCTTAAGGTGTAAGATAAATGAGGTCTCTTGAAGAAAATGTAAAACTCTTAACCGATTCCAGGTTTATTTTCTCTTATAACTCCTTAATACCCATTATAAACATTCTAATATATTATCATATATATCTAAAAATAGTTAATGATTCATATGTTTATGTGATGACCTTTAAATACTCATTTCCATCCAATGGAAAATGAAAATATCACTCATGCGTATATATGGAAAATTGTCTCTACATAGTGATGTGATTCGTTTTTAACCACCATTCATATGTGTAGTAAAAATGATTTATAAGAAGAATAAATATGATATTAATTAAATTATTATATTTATTTTAATATAATATATTACTTTCCATCTTACACTTCCATCTATTGGAAAATCAAACAGTCGCTCTTATTTACGTGTAGACAACCTCCTCTATGTAGCGATGTGATTTGATTTTCAATTAGGATATAAATGGTTTTTCATAAGAATGTATATAATGAATAAATATAATATTTATAATATCTTTGAATATTTTATAATTAATACGTTATCTATTTTATTTTCTTCTCAAACATTAGAAAATGGAAGCATCGCTCCGGAGTACATAAAGACTACCTTATATTGAAAATGAGGTAATTGATTTTAAAATACCTCATTATGTGGATGGTTATAAATGTATATTTTATATATTAAAATAATAATAATAAATTTATTTAGTTTATTTAGATTATTGAGCCATGAAATATTTGATCATAGTCAGGGAACCAGTGTTATTTTGGATATTATGAACAGAACGACCCAAAAATATCATATATAAACATAACAGATATTGAAACTAAATTAATCATGGAAATAAATGAAATAAAATTAATAAAAATAAGACAAATAACATTAAAAACGTTTCTAAAAATATTAAAACTAATATGATTTTATTTTTTAGGAGTTGAATGAATAAAAAAAATGAGCCTGGAAATGTGGTAAGGGATTTCTCATCTCAGTTTACATTCATTTTGATTTATTCCATTATATGTATATGTTTTAGTTTTTTTTATTTAAAAACTTACATAAAGATAGATTTTAACCATAATTTATTTAAATTTATTATGTTTCAAAATTCATTTAATGTTCTCTTATTCATTGTTATTTTGATATAAAAGTTATCTAAAACGTAAGGGATTTTATAATAAAAATTAATTTATAATTTTCCTATCAAAATAGTTCTCCTCCCAATAAAATATTGAGAAATGTTTTTATAATGATCTTATTTATGACTCAAATATTATTAATGGTCTTTTTTGACTAATTTTTTTATTCTAACAATGGTTTAAATGGTAATATTTTCAATTTTCCAAGATAGGTTATTTATTCTTTCCAAAAAAACATATAATAATAAATTTTTAATGATTACCAATAGTATTTATTTTCCTGATAACATAGCCATTACACATTATAAACATTTCTCTACAAGGTTTTTTTAAAAAAAATTATTCCCATTTTCATACTTTTTTTATTTGATTTTTAAATTTACAGAAAGAATGTGTATGATTTTCTGTACATATTTAATGTGTCTTTTAATTGATTTTATAAGACACATTGTTCATCTATGTCAACAACTAGAATTTTTTTATATTAAAGGCTGGTATTTTCATTGAAAATGTGTATATATTTGGATACAAAAAATAGGATTCATGGTCTTGCGTAGATTTACCTTGGGGTAATATTTCCAAAAACAATTGGTTGGTAATTAAATAAATCATCACTTAATGCACAACTACTAAGGCTATCTATACACCTGATATGATACACCCAATTGATATTTTTTAGATATTTCACATTCTCATTTACGAACCTTAATGAATTATTTCAATGTCTATTATTTATCATCATTAATCCTAATATATACTAAACTATATACACATTATTATATAATATGTGAATTAAATGAAACATAATAAGAAAGTTATAAAATTTACATGGTAATGTATTGAAATTTAAAATGAATGTTTTTCATTATTAATTTTTATGTTTTTATGCACTTTATAGTTATTAATTTCATTCATATGATGAATGCAGTGGACATAGTATGTAAATGGGTTGGTCCTACTATTAGATTTCCCCTCGATGAATTGGTAAGTATCATGAGACAAATGATCCTAGTCATTTTGTGTATTACTAACCAAAAATTTATGATGTCTACGAATGATTCCTTACCAATATGTTTACAATGTGTTGGAAAAAGGAATTTATGGTGAGATTATGATGTTCAGAATATTGAATTCTATCATTATAAAATCAATTAGGATTTCCATGGGATTATTTATAGTTCCCTTGTTATTATTTAATCTTCATGTTATTGAAGGCTTTTAAGAAATAGTTTTATTTCATAAGATATGAAAATGGTCATATTATATTAAATAAAAATTATTATCTTTTGAAGGATTATTTTTTATTTTGAATGGAATTTCATTATATTTTTCAGCGAATCCCGCAAGAATTGTAATTATTTCATTATTTATTCTTTTGAAATGATTAAAGAATCACCTATACAAAAAATTTTATTTCAAGATGAAATAAAATATTATTGTGAAATCAAAGGTTATTATGTGAAATGGGAAACTTTCTTAAGGGATTTTATGAATTACCAATATATTAATGATATTCCTTCCCTTTTTGACTCCTAATGATATTTTTTTCATTTATTGTCATTGTAAATAGTTTTCAAATATCTTAAGGATGTGTAGGGTTTATAACAATGTCAAGGTAGATATGTCATGAATGAAGCAATTATATTATGAATGAAAACTATGTGTAAATATAAGAACATATTTTATAGAAAAAATGTACACTCTATGGAAATTTTCACATTCTTATTAAATAGTTTTACTAATTCTCTAAAACTCTAAAACAAAAATATCTCCAAAATGTATGATAGTAAAAACCATGTTATAAACCATGTAATTATTGGATTTTTATGCAATGTGTTACTGTAATAGTGCTCAGTGACCATATTGGTATAAAATATAATAGTTAAGTAAGTGGAATACCTAGGGCCACAAAAAAATACTGTATGACTCAAATCATCCTGATTCCTTACTATCAATCATATGCTCACTAACATGATACCTAAATGTTCTTTCCTCTCATTCATGTTAGGAATATCACAACACCAGCACCATTAATGATTTTATGTTCAAAATATGTAAGGAATTGGCATAATTATATCCATTACCCAATTTCCCATCCCTTGAATACATCTCTTAACCCAAATATGTACCCATACTTCCCAACTATAAGGAACTCACAGTCTAGTGCTAACCCTTATCTCATGTTGCACTCGTATATCCCATTGAAACTCATGTAATAATATTAAATTCCTCTATTTTTTTCATAATGCTGACATCACCAATATCTAGAGTCGCATCTCAGGATGACATTATTTTCTCAACTACTCCATAATGATATATCATATGGGTTATTATTCATATGGAATATCTCATGCCCTCATCATAAATACAATAAGGCATACCACATAGAACACACCCCTCCCCCCACACACTATAGATTCCACACACACAGAATATATATATATATATATATATATATATATTAGGAATATTATAGTTATGTAACTACCTAGGTTATACCCACCACGGTTCTCATACACTAATATGTAAGGAACTCTCACCCCATGCTATCAATGAAAAACCCCAATGCTCTAAGGAACCTCAATGTTACTTGTGGCATATCCCTAGGACAATCATTTTTAATCACCACTCTACCTTACCTGATACAAATTAAAGGATATTTTCTCAAAGAACACTATATTCTTTCACATTATTAGTACCCTCATAGGATTAATATATCCCAATGTATAATGTTCTGGTTTTGTCCCAGACCATCTGTGACTAAGGCATAGACTTATTCATGAGGGTCTATATTGGCCCCTCAATATTTTTTATTATATTTGATACTAATGTGGTATATAAATTTAAATAAATTCTCAATAACATAAAATTGGTGAGACCTGATATCATATTTTATACAAAAAATTGAATATAATTTTGGATATATTCAAGGGACTAACTACATTATTCACAAAGTTTCTCCCTTTAATGAAATCTCAACCAACCTCATTGAAGATCATACAAGACTATATGATAATAATAAATCCACAATAGGAACGTACTATATTAATACATCATCAAAATGAATAATAATGTAAATATAATTAATAAATAAATTATTACAATATTTATTAAAAATCAATATTTATGACACATTCATGATTTAATGACCAGGTCATTTCTACAGCTCAGATTCTTGATCAAAGGGTTTCACCCCACCATATACATCCATCCAATACATACGAACACAATTTAATTTATTTATTCTTTCATATGATCAATTAATATCCAATAATTATGTCATAAATCCCCAAATAATGGAGGTTAGTGATGTTACTACCCAAATATATAATGAACATATATAATTATATTCAACGTTGTTATTATTTTAAACAAATTTTTTCAAATACAAAATTTATAAATTATGAACAAAACAATGTATATTTATATTGAAAAAATACTAAATAAATTAAATAATTATTAGACCATATAAAAAAATAATCCAAAAAACTCAATATAATAAATATCAAAATAACTGAGGAACCACAAACTAAAATAAGAATACTGAATCTGTAGCCTACTTCCTCTGAATTATGTATAGTTAAAAAATTAAATGCTATTGAAATACCAATAACACAGAGAACAAAAGGAATTTAGAATACTATCCATGGATTATGGAAATAAATGTTGTGATATTTTTTATAATACCATTAATACATGGGTATTTATAAAACTTTTTTTACCATTGGATAATATCATAATTTGGTTTTATTAGCTGTTTGAATAATTAAAAAATTAAAAAGAAATTAAATTCATAATTGAAAATAATAATATAGATAATAAAATTTAATGAAAATTTTTTAATTAGTTAAACATTTAAAATTATAATATAACTTTTAGTTCTTAATAGCTATAAAATATGGTTCCCTGAAATTTTTCTGAAATAATAAATTCACCTTTAAATGTTGAAATATCTAATGGATGTGATAAGAAAATATACATATATAAATATTTGTTGCATTTTAAATTATAAAATAAAAAAATTATAAAAATGTATATTAATATTTCGTTAGTATGAAACTATAGACCAAGGTAGAATTTGCACTACTAATTAAGTGGGAATGAAGGTTAATCCATTGTCTAAGTTGAGAAACCTAGTTACACAACCCTTGCACGGCTATCTTCAGCAATATCTTGGCCTGAAAAATGTAGGGCCATGAGTTACAGTCCAATCTGAGTAAAGTGTGGGATGACGCCCATATAGGAAATCTTGATAATTTAACAGGAAAATAATATATTTTCAATTCATATCATTTTTATATTAATAAATTGACAATACGAATGATATTTTCATCAAAAATTATGAAACATTTCTATATGTATGATTATTTTTCATCGTCCTTGTGATATGTAATATATTTTTCATAGGTCGAATTTCATATATCATATATTAAACCCTTCTATTATATGTTTTTCACACATATGGATTTTTAAATAGAAAAAAATATTGTGTAATATTTTTTTCATTCTTAAGATATTTTCCCTCAAACATGAAATAAATTTTCCCTTCCACTGAGATACTTAAGGTTTTATAATTATATTTTTTTTAAAAACATAAAAAACAAAATATTACCCAAAATCATTCCAAGATCCCCTAGTTTTTCATAGCACCTTAGGCCCCCTTAGAACATATCACTTAATAAAATATATAAAGAACAACAGAAATCTTATAAAACATTTTGAGAATTAGTTACAATCAAATTACCACACTTACACACACCTATACTTTCTAAATTTTCAATTAAACAAACATGATCCATTACGATAAACATTTCCCTATCTCTCACCAAGTAAAAAAGTGTTATTTACTATGTCTTCGATCATATCGAAATTCATTACCTACTAGTGTTGCAATTTCCAAATTGCAATTTGATAACCAATTCTCATGATTTTTAAGGAATATTAAAATTTCTCTGCATTTTATTATCACATGAATATTTGGTTCAATACATCATTCTCATCATAATAATTTCCATCCATAAATATTATCCTAATTTGTCCCTCATGAACTAACCCAATCATCAAGACCTGATGCAAAACCAAAATATCTTATTTTTTTATAGTTATGGTAATGAAAAGACCACTCCCTATCTAACTCAACTAAAGAAAATACCATTATCTTCACTTCATGATATTAATTATTTATACCAATTTCACAAAAAAATCCCAATATTTTGTGTAATTTTGGAATCATAAATTCCCTAAAATCCCACCCATTGGTCGATTTTATAGGTCTACAATTGTTAATCACCTGGTGGATATCACACACAAGAATCACACCATTATTATCATAGGATTAGGAGAAATCACACTCGAGATTCTATTCATAAAATAAGTAATTTAATTACTTCACATGTACATGTGTTACCTAAATACATCAATATTATCATAGGTTGAGTCAACTTCATATACTATTTCCCCAAATAAATATATATTCCTTAAACCCAACTATCATCTCATGTCTAGAAAAATCCAGCTATCAAACATACTAGTATTTATAGATCACCATTAATTGGTTCCCCAATAATTGTATATTCCACTTACTTCCCATAACATAAATACTTGTTTCCACGTTCCCTTAAAAAACCACAACAACCAATATTTTTGGTCAACTAATAGGTCATTCTTGATTTCAAAAATATATCACTAAAAAAACCATTTACATAGATCACATATGTTGTGCTCCCCACCATATGGAATTTCATAAACTATTAATCAATCAAAATTCTAAACAATTATAATTTTACACATGTGCCACACCTATCAAGACATGATCATCATCTAGATAATACCTATCATGGCATAGGTTTTTTGTATCCCAAAATTCATGATTGCTTTATATTTTATGTTATTTTATTTTAATTTAATTTATGTTCTTTTTTTGAAAAATTCTAGTTTTATTTTTCAAGAGATTCCAATAATTTATCTTTTATATATGGTTTGTAGAAACTATGTGGTTTCTAATGGGGGAGACTTTTTATTTTAGTTTATTCAATAAAAGCTATGTATGCGTGGTTAATACATGGTTTAGCCAAAACTATGCAATTAATATGAGAATCCACATGATAAATTTTCAATGTGGTAGTACTAGTCCATGTCTATATCAAGGGGTTTGGAAATCATGAGAAACCCATGCATCATTTCTATAGTTTCTCATATAGTTCTTCCAAACACCTTATAAACTATGTAACCAAACCATGTCGATGTTTTTTTTTCTAGTGGATTCTACATCTCTGGAAAATACTTTATAAAATATTGTGAAAAAAATGTTGTATGAATATATTTCATCAAAATAGTGATCATGGACTTATTTCCACTTAGTTATCAATGATTTCAATGTTTTTTCTCCTCTCACTCATCCAAACCAAGGGTATTCATAGGTTCTCCATCCCTAATTCCTATGATTTGGGTCTCTTTCCACCCATATTTTATTAGGTTAAAACATTTAATCTTCCACTTTTATTCTCCAATATTCTTCCCATGACAACCCATTTGAAATTTTTCTCATATTCAGATCCTTACCAATACTCAAGTCAGTATTATGGTTTAACGTGGTTCTAACAATGGGGATTTATTTTTTATTGTGGGGGATGAAAACTCATGGATCGATTATGACTTATATGCTGATGGTGGCTTGTCTTTATTGGATTCATCTTGATATAAGGAAGGTGTTTTTTCAGAATTCCGTAGAAATGAATGTAATAAATTTTAATCATGTTTTTAATTCCTTCTGGTGAAATTATATGTAAATTTTATAAACCTAGTGTTTTTTAAATAGATTTAAAATTTCTTTTTCATTTAAACTAGACTTACAACATGAATAGTTGTTGGAATGTTATTTAAATGTAATGTTTAAAATATGGGGTTAAAATGTTTTCAAAATAGAATGACATACTAAGATTATTTTCAGTGGAATAGTTGGAATCTTCAAGATGTTATTTCTAAAAACACTTAATAACCTTGATTTATCCTTGCATGAATATTGTAAACGTCTTTTTGTGGGAATACTCGGTGGATTTTTTATATTAAACATTACCTATGTGTTTTATATTAATGTATCTGAAGAAGGGTATTTACTAAGAGGGTCTGAGATGGAGGTGTGGTTTCATTCTTATTCATGATATTATGCTTATGTGATTTTCTATTGTTACACTTTTTTCTCACGTCCATTCTTTTACATGCCCTAAAAATACATGTAGAATAAGTAGGGAAGCATATGAGTGAAATACATATGATAGTGTGTGTTATAAATAGGGATTATGTACTTAATGAACAAATTCAATTAGATTGGAATGGGTATATTGATAATGAGTTCCTTATGGTATTCATGTGCTCCAAGGAGGTTCAATTCCTTTATTTTTCGATGAGACTACTGGAGTTATAGATATGATCATCAGTAATGGAATATTTTCCTTATACCTTGTTCACGAAGATATAATTGAGTCATAAGAAATTTCCCATTAGTCTTTATTCCTAAGGATAATTTAGGCAGCTAAATCTGTTATTTTATTTGCATTCCCCTTTCATATTGATTAAATGGTGCCATCAATGATCATTCTCATTTTTCATGCATTGTGGATATCTTAGTTCATGTTGTGTTTACTTTAATTATGATTAATATTTCAGTTTATTTTAAAATTATTTTATTTTAAAACTATTTGGAAGTTGTAGTTTCAAAGGAAATGGGATTGTTATTTTTTAAACGGGTTTTATGATATATTTTTTTAGTGTGGTTACTTAGTAAAATAGATTCTTCCATGGGAAATTTTGAAATGAGGGATAAATAGTGAATTAACCTTTATATATAAGATTTAATGGCCATCTTTCTTTGGGTTTTAATTCCCAATTAAAATTTTTATCTATCCCTATTTTATAAAAGGTTGACTAATTTAGAAATAAGGGGGTGGAATGTTATCAAAATTGTTTCGTGAAGTATTTAGAAAATAGATTTTATAATTATGATAAAACTAGTCATTTATATAATGTATTTTTAATGGATTCATCGAGAATCCTTAGTGATATTTTACCAAGAATGTATATATCACACCCTACATATGCACCAATGACTAGCTACATCTGCAACTCACAATGTTCAATTTTAGCATCCATTTTTAACTTTCATCTTCATAGAATAGGTTTATCTACAAATAGAAGATATAATGAGTGACATGGGATCAATTTTGGTGATGTTAGAGTAATTTAGGTTCAATTAACTTTTCATTCACTGGAATGTTGTATTGGGTAATTCGGTCTGGGATTATTTATTTCTATTTGAATACAATACATATTTATTTCATCTAACCCTTTCTAGATAAATATTTATTTTAATATTATTTTTTTGATTGCTTTATTATTTTGTTTCTTTTTTTATATACATATATTTCTTATTCATGGATTGGTCATACCGAATTCATGGTTTGTTTTGTTGGATTGTTTGATTATATAACTTTGGAACCATTCCCAAAAGTGAATTTTTGTGGAATAAGCACTAGTTCTCTACCTATGGGGATCAGGAATTCCCTTCTCGGTGAGAGGGAGGAATGTTTAGGTGATGTGTAAAGTCATACTAGAAAGGTTCATTTCAAAGGGAATTGGAGGTTTGGATTCTTAGTAAGGATCTGGGTTCCAGATTCACTATCTATCTATTTGGGGTTGATGGCTTATTAGAGTTCGGATTAATGTCTAGACCCATGTGGTTAGCCAGGAAAAGGTTGTTGATCAAATTTCTTTAGGATAATTCACAATTATTTATGGTTATTGGGAATTTAAATTTGATTTATAACTTTAATATTATTTATTTGGGGTGATTTGTTTTCTATATTGACGTGATATGAGTATCCTTGGGTTTAGAATGGATTTTTGGAGGAAAAAGAAAATGTATTAGTGGTGTATGGTTAATTTTCATGACTAATTAACTAGAAAGAGATCAATCAATCAATCATAGAAATCTCATAAGAATTGTTTCATGACAAGGCATTCCCCCTCAAACTTTTTGTTCATGTTAAGAATGGAAGTAAGTCCTATTTGGATTAATTATTTATAACCATTTATCATTCAACCATTTAGTGTTTTACTCATTAATGGATGATGATCCAATGTGAGCCTTTTAATGTGTTGATTGTGTATATTTTATCTTTTCAGTATGTGATGTGTCTCTAATTTTTTTTATTATTGTGATAAATCAACTATTTTTTAAAAATAAAAATTTTATAAAAAAAATCCTAAATTTAATATTAGTCATTTGGGAAATATTTTTAATAATATTTGAATTTAATGGATTTTTTTTCCAAATAGGTGGGCTTAATTGTAAAATCTTGATGATGTTCTAAATTAAGGAAAAAAAATTGGTGAGATGATTTAGAAATGATTTTTACCCTCATAGGATATGATTCTAGAGGATTTCATTTTTAAAAGTAAATATTATAAAAAAATTTAATGTTGTTTTTATGGAGATTGATTGTTGGTTTAAAAGTAATATATTAAAATTTTCAATAAATTGAATTTGGATTTTATGGAAAATGGATTTTTTTTGAAATTAATAATTTTGTCCAATTTATAAGTTTGAATTTATTTTAGAGAATTTATTTTTGTTTTTTAATTGTTATATTTTTTAATGGAAATGTATTTTGAATTTCTTGGGGGTGTGTTTGGGAAAGTGATTTCATTCATTTAGTATAAATAAATAAATAAATTATTTGATAGGATTCCATGAAAAAGTGTTCCGTGATCTATTAATGTTGTTATTTTGTCGGTAAATATGTTGTTTTCAATACTAGGATAATATTTTTTTTAAATTCTTATAGGTAATTTTGGATTTTAAATTAACAAAAATATTTTTAATTGGTTGTGTTATTTAAAAATTATCTATGTTTTTTAAAAATTTCTTCAATTCCTTCTAGAATGTGTTAATTTTTTAAAATAATAGAAATTAAGGAACTATTTCCTTATTTAAATTTCCTTTTTCGGACTTTTGAGTCCATGTGGGTTTGGATAGGATTACTGGGGTTGGAAAACAAGATCATATAATAATTACCTTCATTTTATATAAGGTATTCCTTGTAGAAAGGCCATAGGTGTAAGTTGGTTATTTATCACTTGAGGTTTCTATTTTATATATATATATATATATATATTTCATGGACTCTAAAAGAGTGGAAATAATTTTCATTATCTTTATTTAGTATGGAATTTTATTATCAATTGGGTTTGTTTGGGAAATATGGATCAAACAACCTCAGCAATCTAGTTGAGTGAACCAAATTGTCTTGGTCACCATCAGTTTTTAGGTGATGGTCTAATTTAAGAATTTTTTCTTAATGATCATAGATTATTGGGGACATGAGTTTAATTTTTTTGGAAATTATTAGGGTATCCAATTTTTTTCATTTTAGGTGATCGATGGTTGTTTTTGGATATTCACGCCATGTTATTATTTTTTACCTTATGTTGATTATTTTTATGATGTTGTCCATGTGGAGATGGAATGAGAGGGGTTTCAAGATTTTTTATTTTGATGTTGATCACATTGGGTTTGTGGTCGGATTGGATATTATAGGAATGGAACCCCTAAATACTTTGAAATGGAGGTTTTTAGTTCGGATCATTTTGGGTTCCCCATTAGTGGGTAACAATGGTATGTGGCCCTAGATCTCACATTCCTTTTACTTTTTTTACTGAGGTTGGATCCCATATCATTTTTTATTAATAATCTATGATATTACTCACTTTTTTTGTAGGGTATTTTGGACATAATGTTTCTGGATTCATTTTTTCATGACCTATTGATGTATTGGAAACTGTTGTGGTGGATCATTTTGTTGACCGATTGGATTCTCATTCTATATGATATACCCTTGATAGCACTTATTATTGGTGGTGGAATAATATTTTTTGATTTATCAAATTGGATGAAATATGGTTACCTTATTTTTTAATTTTTGGTGTCATAGATAACTTTGATCCTCTCATTGTAGTAGAGGTCTTTATTTCCCCCTCAATTTAGATCATTTATAAATTGAATGTTTCCCCAAAGTCATCCTCCGACATTGTGATTATTCTTATAGTAAATTTGTATGTTGTATTATCTATTGAGGTTGATGATGAAGATTTGGGATTTTTTAGTGCCTTGTAAAATTGATATCTTTCATTATTTTCATATTCTTAGGATCTTTTTGAGTCATCCTCAACGATTCTAATTATTGGGATAAGGTTGTTAGATTTTATTTTTCTCCAACTACCTTAATTGTACACAAAATATTTTGGGCCTAGAATGTTTTTTGTGTGATAATTATGGTTCCCACATGTCATTATTACTTTATTATTTAATTTTTTTTTAACTTATTCTAATTGAATATTATTTTGTAGATAATTCTTGGAATTTTTTTTATATTTTGGGGAAATTTCTCTCTTTGATTTTTCTTCAAGAAAGGATTTCTATTATCTCTGTGGTTTCCATTTATAGTTAGTATTTTCAGTTCATTTTTAGTGTACATTTGGTTTTCATGCGTATCACACGGTTTTACCCAAATCGTGTGACCTACAAGAGAAACCCAACATATTATTTGGTAAATTGGAGTATCATATCATAAATATCACATAAGTAGAGGAAACTATGTGATGACCATGTGAAAATTATTCAGTTCTTAATAGTTTTTTACATATAGTATATATACAATTTGAATACTTTTCATCCAAGACATGTGAGTGTTCCTTGTAAATCTATTTTCATCAGCATGTTTCACCCACAATTTTGGGAAACATTGAACTAAAAATTGAAGTCTTCCTATATTTAATTGAAATGGATAAATTACCATTCTACCCCCTTGGGTTTTTATGCATTTATACACCCTTTATAGTCCCCATTATCTATTGAACTAGTAGTTCATGTGGGAGATTCCTCGCTTTTTTTCTCCATTGAGTATGAGCTATTTCTTATCAGATTTCAAGGAGTAAAGCCATCATTTATTCTAAATTCATACCCCTCTCATCATCCCTTTCTCTCTCCATTAATATTACAATCATTTTTGAACCATGGTTAGTATTTGGGTTAGGATAAGTATAATATATGGTTATAACGATGTGTATTTTTTAGATTTTAGGAATATGCCTCTTTGATTGGTTAATGTTATTTACATAAGGTGACTTCTTTCTATGGGATTCCTCTTGAAATGAGGTTGTTAATTATTTATAATTCCATTATAATTCATTTTATAAATTTAAATGATGTTTTGAAATCATTATTATGAAATTATATTTATATTTTATGCCAATTATGATTTAGAAATGAATTTCAAAAATATTTTTCACTTCTCATGGACTTATCGCATTCTAAGTGCATGTGTAAACAATAGAGTGGATCTTTAATTTGGATTAAATGTTTTTAAATGGAATTTCAGACCAGTTCCTTTTCAAAAAGGGAAATATAATTTTTTAAGTGTCATTTAAAAAAAAATTGGGGTTTCATAGTCATTTTTGATTATTATAAACCATTAGGCCCTAGTGTTTTTGAGGATTTTTAATAAAAATGGGATTAAGGTTTTGGAAATTATAAATGGGTTTTTGAACAAATTTATTTTTGAATAATGAGATTATGGTTTTGAAATTAGATTCTGTAAATTAGTAGTATTTAAAAATAAATTTCCAAGAAGGTTTTGGTAGTTTATTTAAAAATAATGATTGAAATATGGTTTTAAATGGTGTGAAAATCTATTTTTATAAGGATATTATTTTCAAATTATAGTTATACACTTCATTTTTTGACTTCTAAAAATTCATTACACCCTTGATTGAGTCTCGAATGATTGTGTTTCCCATTCTAGATAGGGTCCGATAGAGAGATGGTTTATATTGATGTATGAATATGTGATTCTTTTTCATGAATGTGAAACTTTTATTTTATAGTGTGGGTGTAGAATGAAACATTGGATTTATTTAAAATAATTTAAATTAAGTTTATGTGATTTTTTATTGTTCTATTATTTTATCACTAACGTTGTTATAAATTTTATTTGAATTTTAGTAGACTATAGTGGGATACAAATTACTAGAATCCATATCCTTGATTGTGCAATGACTAGGGAGTGTGTCCCATCTAATTCATGTCAGTTAGAATAACTGGGTTTGTCAGATAGTTTGTGGGTTTTGGAAATAGTGTTCTCTGAAGAGTTTTTATTCCTAGATTGTTCAATATGACTATAGGAGTTGTAACCAAGATAATTAGTTGAAACCTAGGTTTTTCATCTCTTCATTATGATAGATATAAATTATTCAAATTAGTTTTTCTAGAACACTTCGGAATTTTTTGTGAATTTTAGGAGATTATTTATAATTAAACATTTGTATGATCCTATAATTTGGATTACATGGAACCATAATTGTTTATTATCTTTTATCATGAATATTTGATATCTTGGGTTTTATGATGTTTACTTTAACTATAAGTAATGTTATTCTACTATCAAATTATTCTATTTTAAAATGATTTGAAAAGTGTCGTTTTAATGTTGATTGCCTTATTATTATTTTAATGTGTTTAAAGAAATGGTTTTTAGGGAGTTTGTTTAGGAAAATTGGATTTTTTAATAAAATTATTGGAAGGATTAATAAAATGTGATTTAGAATGTTTTTTATAGTTTTAACATCCCTATTTCATGGGATTGATATGATAAATTAAAATGTTCATCAATAAAAATTTTATAAAAATGTTGGGTTTTATAAAAATGTATAATTTTCAAGTCATTTTATTTTTTAAAAAACAATATATGGAAGAAAATTATTTTTAGGTTCAAACAATCTCATTGTGAATTATATTATGAGGGTATTAACATAGAATCCATCACGTGGTCCTTTTGAGAATATGTAGCTCATTTACTACATGTGAATCTATTCTAGGGTGCCTAAGTGTCTTTTATGTTTTTAGGAGCCCATTTCTTCTTCCATAATTGATAATTAAGATGTACCACAAGTTGATGATGTGGGGAGTGAACAGGGGTTACTAGTCATGATGTTGGAATTATTTTACTTCCTGTAACTTTTTGTTTTATATGGGTCATGTATCAATAAATTGGTCAGTTATATTTATTTTTATTTATTTCCTTTATTTATTTATTTTAGTTATTCCAGTTCAGATAATTTTTTATTATGAAATTATTTAGTTGTATTTTTTATAAGGTTTTTTATGAATATTTAATATCCATGGATGTCCAAATCCTTGATAGGGAATCCCAAATTGATGCTAGTTTCCAATTTTGGTTTAAATGATTATAAGAGGGTGTAACCATTTGAAAAACTGAATTATTGAGTCCTATGCACAAGTTACCAACCCATTTTAATCTGGAACACCCTTTAGATCGAGTAGTGAGCCACATCTAGTGATGTTTTGGGTTATCCTAGGCCTATTTGTTATATTTTTACATCAATTATACCATGTTACTAAAATCTATAATTAATTATTCATCTCACCATTAAGGAAAACATATTATTCTCTTAAAATATATCAACAATCATTCGCATGCCAATAATTCTAAAAACACAATCCCAGTAATCCATTTTTGGAGAAACCAACTAATAAAATAATTTCACACAATCCTCATTTCAATATATTTGTTATTATTCATAATAGTTATAACAAAATGATATTTAATATCCAATTATACTCTAAATTAATACTATGTTTTGTAATTTGTTCCTTGTGCAACACTGAGCTTAAATGAACCACAAGATACTTCAGAAATATTATTATTCAAATATGACCACAATAACATACTCGTTGAATGGGAGTGTATGAATAAAATTAACCGCATTATGAAATATATTTATAAAATAAATAATTTATTTATTAATTAACTTTAATTAATTAAACAGTTTTTAATTGTAAAAATAAAATAATATAAGGTTATGAATAATTATAATGTGGAAATTTATTCTATAAAAGTGGGTTTTCGATATATTTTGTATTTTCATTTATAGATAAATTTATAAATTTTTTAAACTGAATTGGACAAAATTATTTCATTTTTGTAAGGTTAATGTGAAAATAAGATTAGATTTTTTTTGGTATTTATCATAAATAGTTGATGTTTGAGTGAAGAGTGAGAAATATTTATTTATCATATAATGTCACATTAAGGACATTATCATGTTATCAAAATGAATTGAATGTTTACAAAATATATTTAATAGATACAATATTTATTTAATATGTAATATAATTTACATAAAAATATAATTTTTTACTTATTAATATATTTTTGTCATTTTTTAAATCAACGTATTTTTTTACTAGAAAACTGTTTCTAATTCTTGTATTTCAATCCTTTTTAATTAAGGTTACATTATGTTTTTAATTTTTGTGAATGAAAAAAAAGGTTTATTTTAATATAACCTCAACCAATTAATTCAATGGTAATCAACATTATACAAGATTTTTCTATAAAATAATTTTTTCCATAAAACATTCATTAATAATAAACTGATTATTCATTTCTATTTATAAAATTATATTAAAATTAGTTTTTAATTGTTCTAGGAATTAAATCCATTAAAGTGGATTTTATATTTGGAATCATCATAATTATTATTTGGTAATGAGGAAAACATTAATTTTTTATAATGAATAGTACACATTATTAGAATATATTACTATGGTTAGGGTCAAAAAAATAAAAGAGGTGGTTAAACTGAGGGATAAGGGTGAAATTATAATATTTTTTTAAAAAAAATTATTTTTTCACTTGTGACGCTAGACATGTCACTTTTGGAATATTTAATTAATAAATTTTATTATTTTTAAGCTTTAAAATATTCTTAATATTTTTGTGGTGAAATTGTTAATGGAATTGGTTTTGTGAAAGTTTTGTGCACACATACTAATAACCATGCACTAATTTTATGTGAGGATTCTATGCTTGATAGTAAGGATTCATATGGTTTGATAATGGTTAGCTCAAAAATGATACCCACCTAGGAAAAACCATATAAGGTGGTGTTTTGGTTAGCTAGTGCCTTACACATAGTTGAAAATAGTTAGGAAAATAATGTGTCCTAGACGTGCGATTTACTCAATTTTTTATGTATTATTTTTATTTATAATTAATTTCTTATTCAAAAACCGAAAAACAATTATTCCTCCTTCATTTTCCTCTTCCTTTCATGGGATATCCTCTATCCCTTAACCCTCTCCATTCCATGAAAACCCCATGGTTTTCCTCCTCCTCATATGATGCCTCTCATCAGATCGACCTCTTTCCTCCTCTATGTTCTGTATTTCTTCTATTGAGATCTTGAAGTAGTAATCTTTCCTTCCTATTAATGCATTATTATCACTTTTTCTTTGACCCAATTTCCCCTTCCATGAACCCAAATTGCATTTGGGTCATAAAAATCATTGGGGATGGTTATAAAAATTACAATTATTTGTGTTTAAGGTTTTTAGGGACTCTCTCATGCATGTGGAGTTATTCTCCTTCGAATGTGATGAGTTTTTAGCTCACCTAATTTTTCTTTTGGCTTTGATTTTCATTGGTTCAAGTTAGGAGCTTCTTTTACAGTAATTTTTATTACATTCCTTTTAATACTTGATAGTTTGAGAAAAAATTATTTAAATTTATGATTATATGTATAACCCATGAATGATGAATTAGTTATAATGTTATTTTAATCCTTTTCATGGGATTTAAATCCTTTATAAGTTTTTGTGAAATTTCCCAACTCGATTTCAATGAATTCTTATAATTTTTAATTCCATAGTGAGGAGAATCTTGAAGTTTAAAATGTTTTATTGATATTAAATGAATTTAAATCCAAGCATTGTATGTTTTGAACTTGTTTGAAATGATTACCTTGGGTGTGTTGATTTCAAAGCTTTGAGTTTCCCCATATGGATTGTATTTTGAGAATCATGTGGATTTGGATATTTTCAAATGCTACATTCGAAGTAGAAGAATGAGATCACATTTTAATTTAAAATATTTTTCGATAAAATTCCATTGAAGTACATCATTTTTTTAAAAAAAGGGTCATTTTTAATTTATTAAAATTATTTTTCATAAATTAGGTGTGATCCTGTTGATTCACTTTCTATTATTTTGGCTCGTAGTGGCATGTCATCCCATGATGGGAAGTTTACATTGGTTAATTATGTATGTTTCCTATGTCCCTTATTCATGTGGATATTTTTTTGAGGATAGGAGGTGATTCATGAGTTATTTCAAATGTTTTACCTTCATTTAGGAAATGCTTTATTGAAAACACCTTAGTTGATATGTCATGGAAAACATTGGGTAATGGGAAAGTTAACAGAGTTAGTTGATTCTTGGGCCATGGATAGTGATTAATAATATTTTTCTTAGGACTGTAAGAGACTTTTTTGGGATAAACTCTTATGATAGCCCAAGATTATGAAAATAAATTCAAAAACATACATGGTATGCAACCCAAGCATAAATGAACAATCAAATATTATTTAAATTCGACCATCATAAAGTAGCCCTTAAATTGGATGGAATGTATAAAAATAAATATTTTTGAAATTGAATATAATTTTCCCACTCAATATACTTATATTGACTAATTCTTAGAAAACAATCATTTAAATTTTTTTAAAGTCATTTTATTATTCAAAATTAGTTTTTCTTCAAAATTGAGTTTTCTTATTTTTTTATGCTTGAATATTCTAATAAATTATTTGAGGTTATAAAAAAAAATTTGAAAAAATTATTTATATTTTTGAATACATAATTTAAAAACTATCTTATTATTTTTTTTATAATTTTCTAATAATTATTTATTTTGTCATGTAATCAATAAAAATAATGATGTTGATTGAAAAATATATTATATTTTAATGTATATAGAGAGAAAAATTATGTTTTGGATTAGTTTTAAATACCCACTGGATTATTTTCATTTAAAATAATCCAATTATTTTTTAAATATGGATTTTAAACATGAATTTAGTATAATAATATTTCATATATATAAAAAATCATATTTCCAAGAAGCAGTTTCTCATTGTATTTGGATAGTTTAATTATTTATTAAATTTTGTATATTCAATGATAGGAATTTTTTAAAATGTGTTACATATTTATAATCAGGATAGAAAATTTAATTAAACATTTCCCATTTATTTTGGAAAAATATTAATAGAAAATATAATGGTTTTTCATACCATGGTAATGGGTAAATCATGTAATTAATAGTTAAAAATAAGTGGATAAGAACTATTAAATGAAATAAAACATACATAAATATTATTGCATGATTATATATTGGCCTTAATTTTCCATGGTTCTAATTTATGGCCATTCAGGTCCCATTAATGAGACTATTACCAATATAGTATTTTATTTAAGGAAATGACAAAAATGTCACACTTGTATTTTTAATAATTGTAATATTTTTAATATTGTGTTATCCAAATGATATGTTCATATAAAAATATTATTTTTAAAGATAAAAGATTTTTTTATCATAGTAATTAATTATTAATTTTTAAGGAATAAATAATTCCCTTATATTCTTTCCTAACAGTGATGTAATATGTATTCAGGTAATGAAAAATAAAATAAATGATATTAAAATATTAAATTTTACAAACATTTAGATAAATACTGTTATAAATAAATTATCTAGAGGTCCATGACAAATTATATATAAAATTAAATATATTTTTCTAAATTTTTATGTGTTTTTAAAATATTAATCTCAATGTGATGAATAGATCAAAAAAGTGACAATATGTATATATTATAGTGAATAATTTTTTATTAAATGATATTAAATTAATAAAAATTTATATCTCAGACACGTGATTAGTATATGAGTTAATATATCAAAATTTATCCATTTACAGGGTTAATTCAATTTTATAGTAATAATACTTTCCCCCAAAATTGTAAAAATATATATTGTCATGGTGAGAGTTAATGTGGTAAAATGGGGGTTCTGATCAAAAGAAAAGGGTATAAATATAGTAATAACATGCATAATCTTTTTTGGATCATTTTATTTCGACCCATAAAAACATAATATTATATGTAACTCACTTTTTACTCTTTTTATATTGGTTATTATTTATATTAATTTAATATTTTAAGAAATCCCAAAGCGTTGCTCCACTCTCTTATAAAGGGGGATCTCTTCAACTAATTATTGCACTCTTAAAAACTTATTTTTCGATCAATATAAGACCTAATTAAATCCTATAATACCAAATATAATTATATAGGTATATCTTAAGGTATAATACCAATTTTATAGGTCTATGTCGGTTAAGAAAATGTGGTTTTCTAAAGAATATTTATAGTCTTTATCTCTTGTTCTAGTTTCTGTCTCCATATCCCTATAACCATCAAAAAAATGATTAAATATTTAATATTGTATCATAAATAAACCATGATTTTTTTTATTGGAAGGTCCAATATAAATCTCTTAAAAATCAAATGAGAAAACTAAATCAAAATTATTGTGTACACCATAATTCTTCCTCACGATCAGATGTAATTCATTTTCACACACCATCTATCATAAAAGGATACAAATATGGAATTAATATATATATATATATTTATATATTATTCAGGAAAATTTTATCATTATTAATATATTATTTATTATTTATGTTCTTAGATTTCCATGAATATAAAAATGGGAGCATCTTTTGTGAATAATTGTGGACTACAAGCTCCATGAAGCGATGTTATCTATTTTTTAAAAAGGACTTTTCTATTCTCAAAAAATATTTAATTTCATTTTTAAACAAGTCTACATTTTTATAAAATCATTTTAAAGAAGTTTTTTTTCATTTTTAATGAGTTTCTTTGTGGAATTTCCAACATAAATTTAAAAGGAATGTTTTTATCTTATATGGGATGAGAAAATTTACACTCCATCATCACACCTCAATTTTTTGAGGATTCATTTAAAATTCATTATTTTTTATTTTAAGTAATAATTTCTATTGAAAATTGCATTGTTTTTTAAGGAAAAATGATTTTAAAATGGAAAATATATTATCCTCAGGAAAGTTTCCAAGTGATATTTCAAAATAACTTTACTTCTATGATGAAATCCTTTGAGGTTATATATAATTTACATAGGATATAACTCACAGATACCCTAATTACTCTTTCTATATATGGTTTATGTTTATGATCAGTTGATGAAATTTTTATAAAACATATTTCATTTTAAATTGTTATTATCTCTGGAAATATTTTGGAAAAACCATTATTATAATGGGTCCTGATACGACTAATATTTTATGATCCCATAGAACACATAAATTTGGTTTTAAATATGTGAATTCTCAGACCGATATCAAAATCTAAAGCACTGAGTAATGTATTATATCTCAGGAGATTGTTATGGGAAACAATTTGATGTCCTTGAGTTATTATGGGAAACTTGTTTATTTACTTGGCCCATTATAGAAAAAGTAACTGTTCATGATTTTGAAGGGGAAATAGTTGTTGATTCTTGATCTAATGGTCTTAGTATAACACCATGATATTTCTTGATGAATTTTTTCTTCAAATGAATTTAATCATTTTAATATTATCTGTTTCATGAAATATCAATTTTAATATGCACTACATGAAACACAAATTTCATATTGAAATACATACAACACTGAGTTCATCTTGTGTTACATAAAACAACAACTATAACTTGATTTACACACATCACTAAGTTTAAATGAAATGTGTCATATTATTACTATTTTTTGAAATAAGATCTTTATCACCTAGCCATTGGAATGTAGGTTATGAATATGATTATGTAAATTGTTCAAATATATGGGTCATACAAGTAAATAAATGTAATTATTTTGTGGAAAAATATTTAAAAATATATATAATTACTATATGAAAGTAAAGGAAATATGTTTATAAAAAAAATATTTTTATGCAAAAGATCATGTTTAAAAAAAATAAATTAAACAAGGAACTTATTTGTAAATTATTATAATAAAATTTATTTAGTATATATTTATTAAATGTATTATCATTCATTTTATATATTTTCTAGACTTGAGATATGAATAAATCTGATTTACCTTTTAAAAATATATTTATTAGAAAATTTATTTGTCGCCTTTTGTATAATTATTATAAAAAATAATTTTAAAAAATTTATAAAATTAACTGCATAATATAAAAAACATTTCTAAAACCATAATCTCCAAATTATATAAGGTTTAATTTTGTGGTATTTCTCTAAAGATATTTTTTTTGTTGAATATCAAAAAATATCAAAATTTAATTGAGAACTGTCTTTTTGTTAATATTATTTACAATATTAAATTATATATTACTTTTTTTTGATGAAAAATTAGTTTAATAATATATCAATTAAGCCTATTTAGAACATTATAAAAATTTTCAGTTTGAAATTTAATATAAAAATATTGTATATTGTTGAACATTTTCCTTTAAAAACCATCTTTCTCACCACATATGTAGGAATAGTTATAAATTATGTTTTCACACTTATATCATTTGAATTTGTAAAAATGGACTCTATATTTGGAATATTTATAATTTTTTATTTCAAATAATATTAACATAATTGTTTACCAAAATGAATAGTGAAAACAAAAAAATTAATTACCATGGTTAAGGTAAATATGGATTTACTGGGGAGTTAAACTATGAATTTTAGTGTTTAATATAACCAAAAAATCTGTGAAGGCCAATTTTATGGAAAAATTTATTTCTATAATCTTCTAGGTTTTATAATATCCAATTTTATTTTATTTTTGTTGAATAAAATTGTTTGTATTTTTGAATCATTCAAATAACATATAATTATACCCCTCACCTCATTTTTAAAAGACCACCCCATATCCTATCTTCATCACACATTAAAAATAAATGGATCAGAATAAATCTTCCCAAATGAATTCCCAAATCCACTAATAAAATTCTATAATCCTCTTTTTTGGAAATAATCCAACCTTGTAAGGCTTTTGTTGAAAATCTAAGGAGGATATGTGAAGAAGAGGTAATATTCATTAACAAGCACTTTTATTACATTTCCTTATCAAAATATGTAAATTTTTTTATAAAGATTAAATATTATATAAATATTATATTTAATATACTAATGTGTTTTTTTTCATTCATTAAACATAACCATCTCCAATTCCATCAAATGAGGTATGAAATCATCATTCTTATGTATGGTGGACTGCAGCCTCGCGAATCGATGGCATTTGTTTTTCCATTTCCACCAATAAAGTATTTAAATAATAGTGGATTCATTATTAATATGTGATATTTATTATATTATTATAATTATTTAATCATTATATCAATCATACCTTCATAGTCTCCATTTTATTTGAATATGATATCATCGCTCCTTTGTATGGAAGACAACTGCATCATGAAGCGGTGTGTTTCATTCATGATTTTCATGGAAGGAAATAAGGATGGGTTTAATTATGATATCTTATATATATGATATAAAATTATTCGGTAATGATAATATATCTTGTATTTTTCTTTCATTTAATCTGATAAGAAAATGGAAAATAATTAGGCATAGGTACGACCTACTGTCTCCATGAACAATGTATTTATTTTTGTATCAATAAAATTTATGGATTACTAAAAAGAAATATATAATAAATATATATATTATTTATATCATTTTTAACATTACATATAATAAAAAATAATGATTTAAGTGTGAAGTATGAAATAAAAAGTCAAAACATATGTGAAAAACAACACAATTATTACCCAAAACGTAACTTTTACATGGAATAGTAGTAAACAGGTAATAGAAGGTCCTAAGAAAAACATATATGGGATTATATAAATTAATATTATTTAGTAATATATTTATAATAAATGTTTATTTATTATAAAGTATTTTTTGTTATTCCCCACTTGAGGTAGTTACATGAGACTTTTTCCTTGTTTGGACACCTATAGAAAAGACAGTGGTGTTGGTGGTAATCGTTCTTCATAGATCCTTACGAAATTGGAGGATACTAGTGATTCTATTGTTTAATTAGTA
Organism: Viscum album; assembly: GCA_963277665.1. Taxonomy (NCBI): domain Eukaryota; kingdom Viridiplantae; phylum Streptophyta; class Magnoliopsida; order Santalales; family Viscaceae; genus Viscum; species Viscum album. The sequence continues at coordinate 1,303,175,343 of OY728121.1, forward strand.
AATTATTTTATGTATTGAGTTTATGTTCCATTTTGAATGTTTATTTACCTCCATCTATGTTCATATATGTGCATATCAATGATATTTTTATCTTGAATATGGCAACATACTACAGTGGATTTTTCATCTAGGTTCACTAACCACTCATGATACTCCATTTATATGGATCATGATATATTATATTAAAAACATTAATTAATGTGATTCATATGATGATATATTGTGTCTAGTTTGATACTTATTCACATTTCTACCTATATTTGGGTGATGGAGCATGATTTTGTCGTAGATATATTTCGGTATAAGAAGAGGCCAATAGATGGTGCCAACTAGGGGAAAACAGAGATGAGACATTGAAAGTGGGTATCTTACAATAGACATAAGGATATATGAATGTGAGATTATATAAGATGTTATCCTAGGATACAGGTTTAATTTTCCATAGATTATATGATTGTTATAAGAAGACTAGGGAGAGGTTGTATTGATCATGTTATGGTTCAAGGAATCTCAAATGATATTTTCTATCTCTCCATATAGATGATATTGAGATAGTGGATAGTCCACTAAGGAATATAAAATTTAAATAGTTAGGAAATGTGTTGGGTATAAAATATCTAAAAGGGGTAGGGGAAGTAGATGGAGGTAGTAGACAGTTTAAAATGATATCGCTGCCACCCCAACTTTTTCAATGCTAGGTTTAGGGATCTTGTGGATGTGGATTATGAATAGAGTAGGTAGTGGAGGTAAATTACCTATAGTATCTAGGGATGATTAAAGGATTGATATCTTTCTAACTTATCTGAGGTACCAATATAAAAAGGCATGAAGAACTTTTTTCCCACTACTTCCCTAGTTTGACACCTATAGAATCAAGTTGACCCATTGAATCAACTGTTCTATTTAGAGAATCCTACTAGAGAGGATTGATCAATCAAAATCTTGTTTCATTATTTTGACCTAAATCTTAGATTAGATGGATTACATTGGTATCCCATTTTATCATTGATGAGTCACTATGATTTTATTCTTTGTATAGACTAATTATTGAATGTTTATTCCCAAATTAATTATTTCCAGTGGAGGATGCAGTGTTTCGGTAGTGATGGAATGAGGCTTTACTTTATGGGTTATAAGTAAAACATGGAAGAGAAGGATTGGATCTTAAATAGGAGGATAAGGCCTATAATAGATTTATTGGAATGTATTACCCTAGGATTATCAAACTATATGGAATTCCAAAATCCTATATTGGTTGAAAAGTTTGAGGAAATCATTTATGATGATGTCTCACACATACATACCCAATAAGAAACATACTCTTAGTAGATATTCAAATTGGTATTCCCTAATACTAATTTCATCATATTTTGTGGATCTTGTATATCTTCATGATCCAATGATGTAGTTGGGGGATTTGTATAAGAATCTATTTCTTAGACCGAGTTTCTCACATTGGGCATCGTAGTTTTGTTCACTAAGAAGGTAAATAGGATCTTGAGGTTGTAGGAGAATTATCACGGCCATAATTAGGTGAAAAAAAATAATAAGAATCCACTAACAAGGCTCATTGACCTCTTAAAATATTTTTTAGGGATGATATAGTTCATGAATATTGAACTGACTAAAAATTAACTTCCCTTTTTGAAAACATTTTTAATGGAAAATTTAGATCCCAATAATGTAAGTAATGCAATGCATCAAATACCATATGAGGTGTTGAAACATTGAAATATAATTTAAATCTATTAGACACATTATGCATAAATAATTTTCATTTAGTACTATGTACCTCTCCATCCAGATCATCATTGTTAGGGACTTCAAAATAATAAGTCATCTTGTCCCATGTTTGAATGTGCTCCTCCATTTTTTACTTTCCAAGAATTGAAACCACATAGCATATTAAAATATAACTTTTTAAGCACTCTATCATCTCTTTATTTGGATATTCTAGTGGTAGTCTCTCAAACCATAATATTTGTATCCTATTGAGAGGAATTAATCAAGAGTGACTCCTCGATTGTTAGTTCCCCTGAGGGAATAATAATCTCTCAATGCTTAAAATTACTTTTAACCACATTTCATTCCTCCCACTATTGTTTAGTATGTTATCCCATATTGAGATCAACTTAGTTAGTAGTGTTCTAATTATATGATTGTCCCACTGTTACCGAGGCTTCCTAAATCTTATTTCTTTTCTCCCATAACACCTATGGACTATTGATTTATGGATATAATGATATCAGTCTTTTGGGCTCCATAATATATCATCACACTCTTCTTCTAGTCTTTCTCCTTATCATTTAGATCATTGTCTTTCTCCTTAGAGATTTAATTCACAATATTCATTGTATCCATTTGTTTAGGTAGGTAGGAGTATCCATTTCATACTTTGGTTATATATTTTTTATGTATAATGTATCTACCTAAATCCTTTTTTCCACCCCCTCTTCCAATTTAGATTGTGTTTCTATCTTCCATTGTGTCCATATACACATTCATCTTAGAACCCATTAAATATCTCATCACAACTATCAACCCCATAGATTCATTGTCCTTTATAAGAAACCTCATTCCATAATGGTTTGAGTTTAACCTAGTCCAACCCTTCAATAGTTATTTCAACCAAATAGTTTTCCATCATAATCGTTAGTTTGATCACCATTACCCCTGACTATTTTACTTCACTCTTAATGCCCCCTGTGAGATTCAATCATGGAATCAGGAAATCCATCATATATTTCTCAATTTATAACTGGATAACCACATATTCTGATGATATGGATCTAGTAAATACTGTCTATGTCCCATGAATCCCCTCATTATACTGTTATCCATTTCCATCTCTCACTCCCTCAAAATAGAATGTATCCTAGTAATAAATAGGAGGACATAAGGATCCCAATACATATATCCCCTAGACTCGGACGTGGAAATCACTTTTAAAATTCATATATCATGTCTCATCCATCTATACACATCAACATATTTTGGACGAATATCTCTCAAATGAACCACCTTCTCAGAAAGATTATATTTTTATGCTTTACCCAAACCTAACAAGTCACAATCCTCTATAGAGGATGATGAATATGGCACCATGAAAGATAAAACATTCAATTCCTTCACACATTCATTAGGCATGAATACTCGACCACATTCACCTAGATATGGCTCATCCTCGATCATTTTTGGTACATGGGATAATGTTTATCGCCTTTATATAGTAATCTGATTACCAATATGCATGCATGAATAGAAATAATTGGCCCACCTCTAATAATATACTAGTTTCAAGTATTAGATTTCATATAAATCCAATATCCACACATACTAAACTGGAATATGTGAAACATCTACTTTGACATGGATTCTTGGTGTTGTAGGGTTATAGACGAAACGAGTTCTAATATCTAAACCAAAAATATTACACTCTAAATTCACTATAATTTTAATGATTGAGAAATATTTAATATGGTGGGATATGTTGGTGAAAAATATACATAAATCACAATCCAATATTACACGCGGTTCATATGAACATCAAAGGACCACCTGAACATGAAGAATTTGAATCTCATTCAATAGTCAAAATCATATCATTCTCAAAAGTATATTTAATCTTTATATTCATATTTTCAATAGTAAAAAAATGTTTCTCAGTCTTATAAACCCCATGATATTTAGATGAAAACGTTGAGGCATTGTTAGCAAAGGGGAAAACCAATAGCATGATTAAGTTATAATGATTTCTTTGGTTAGAAGGCTAATAAAAGATATTTGTGTGTAATATATGTATGATATTGGAACACTTCACTAATGTTATTCGAAAGGGGAATTTTTAAATGTTGATTGAAAGTTATTGGATGGATTTTCAAGAGTTTCTATAAAGGTTGATAGGTTCCCCCATCTTGAGACTACCAAAAGAGGGTGTTAAGTACGTATTTTTTAATGATTACTTAGGAATTGAGAATATATTTATTATAATTTTTAGATAGGTTTTTATCACCTATGGGTCCCAAAAGATTATATCATAGGAGAATAACTACATGAATAATGTTCTTGATTTCGAAGTAGTGTTATTTTCCCTAAGGATATTGTGAAACTACATTATGGTTGAGCAGTTTGTCAAGTATTATTACTAAAAGTGTCTCATGTATATATTTTTATATATTAAACATAAAATGATTCAATTTAAATGGATAGAGTTCCTATAGAATTATGACTTTGAGATAGTGTATAATCCTATGAAGGGAAACATGGTGGAAGATTCTCTCAATATGATATATGGTTCGTATTTGTTGAGAATGAGATCAGATTAGTTATCCATTTTTAATTGTCCTCCATGGATGAGGATGTTTCAACATACCCCTATTTGATAGTTATAAGTCCATCCCTTCTAAAACATTGTAGGGAGGTTTAACATGGTTATACGAAGTATGAGAGCTTATGTGCACATATATCCATTAGACATTCTCTAGATAGATTTTCATAATGTTTGGGGAATATCATATTTCTCTGTGGAAAGATGATGGTACCAGTTAATTTTCTTGATGTGGTTCTAAAGGTGTTCCATGAATCCCCAAAGAAGTATATCCAGGTGCTTTGAAGATGTAACAAATCCTTCGACATTATTTAAAGTGATCAGGAATGAAGAAATGAGATGGAGGTTGTTTCTCATAGTGCCTCCATTATTATTAAGTTGAAGTAGAACAGTATGTCTCGGAGATTTTATCTCAAACCCATAGGTTCTATTGTGGAAGGGTGATGGTGTATCTATTTAATTTTTTAGGGGATACTATGATTTCAAAATGGAAAAACACAATACAGGTGATCGTAGGTCGGATATCCTTGTTATCCCAATACCTAGATATTTGAGATCATAGTTTAGTAGATGACCTAGAATTCCATTACATATCATATATTTTCAATATTTACATAATTACCTTAATGATTGTTTTAGACTTTGATACTCACTTAGCATCATGATTATGGAGTGTATTACAGGAGTCATGTGGGACTCAATTTCAATTTTGAATGATGTTTCATCCATATTCATTAGGGTATAATATGAAAACAATTCTGGTTACAGAAGACATAATTCAATATTTTTAGATGAAATTTCTTCATATATGGTACGACCACCAAACCCTTGCTAGAGTTTGTGTAAAATGGAAACTACCATTCCACCATCAGTATTGAACTATTTTTGGTCGTGTTTAAGAGACCATTTAGGTCACCAAATTTCTTGGCTAGACTAGGTAAATAAACTCTAATGGGCCCATAGATGGTGTTAGAAACGATATATAAGTTTTATATCATCCTAGAGTAGATAAATACTTCCTTGATCCATCAAAAGAGATTTGAGGATCGATAATGGAGGCCCTTGATGTTCTATGAGGGAGACTATATGGTCTTGAAGGGATCACCACAGAAATTATTGTAGGGATTTTCTCATGGTGGTAAGATATCTCTTAGACACATTGGTTCATTCCAAATTCTATATAGTGAAAATGAAGGGAAATTCTTCGGGGCCTTCCTCTATTGTTATACTAGGTACATGATGAATTCCATGTGTTAAAGTGGAGGTGGTACATGCATGAACCATCACATGTTGATGACTAGGGAGAGATTACACCATAAGTATTTAGGATTAGCATGAAATGATAGCATATGGGAGAGAAATTCCTTTTATTTATATCTAATGGTAGTATGGGAATCTTCATATGATCACCTATGATCAGAAGACCAAGATTTTATCCCTATACCATCATCTATTCATGTAATATATTTTTTTATTTTTGGGATGAAAGTATCTAAGGTGGGGAGAACGTAACATAAATATTACTACCTTTTAATACTTTGTAATATATTAAGAAATATATTTGATATTAGATGTTGATTCAATGTGAGATTTTGAGGCATGGTGAGCCTCTGTGTTGATATAAAAAAAATATTAAATATATTACATCACATGTATGCATTGATCTCGAAATAGGGTAATAACCCCAAAATGAGGACTCAAATGGGAAATATGATACTAAATTTAATTCTAAGATGTGGGTTTCACCCTAGAACTAGCAATTTCCATTTTCGCATCATTTTTTTGATATGATTTCATCACAGGAGGACATAATAAAGTAAATAAATAAATAAATTTAATTATTTTTTTGTTTTAATGTGGAGACCCAATATAAAATACATATGTTTATCCACATAACCATAGGATTTAATAGGATGGTGTAGGGTATAATTAGAAGACATCAAGATAGTTGATCAATGATTAGGTACTATATGGATCGCCATCAAGGGCAGGGCTTGCATATTTCTCCAGTGAAGACAACACATCATTGTTTTTCATAATGTATCAATACAAACATGATGTAGGGTTATTTGTTTATTAAAATTAATATATTATTATTATACCTTTTTAAATATGAACTTATTTACTTAAAAAATTGGATCACAAGTTGATGGTTGATTTTGGTTGATGATATATCTTCTAATGGTTTAGTAAATGATTTATTTGATTACTATTTGATATTTATTTATCTATAAAAGGAAAAATAATTAATATAATCTTGGATAATTATTGACCTTTATTCCTTATTTTTTAATTTTTTCCCTACCCCAGTTATTCCCATGATTCGTCATCAATAATTATATTGATCAGTGGTTTAACATATACCCAATTAGTGATTGTTGTGCTACCATTATGTGGAACAATAGAACATTAGTAAGGGATTAGGTTCTTTATTGAAGGAGATGTCTTGGTGGGATGAAAATGGTGTAGGATAATAGGTGTAACACTATCATAACATTGTTTCTATTTCCACTAGTCGGGTATGAAGTGGAAGCAAGGTGCCTGGAGAGCTATTTCTTGACCAGATTTGATGATTAGAATATGGAAACTAGTAACATAAATTCATGGATGTATGATATCCATGATTTCATGGAGTTATTGATACAAGGATCGATAGTGGTTTTAGTTTGAGTAGATTCCTGAAGAACATGAAGGTTCTAGAAAATTCTCGACAACACAATGTGTAGTCTGAAAAAAAATTGTCCATGTGGTCCCCAGCTACGATGTAAGGGTTTTCACATAGAGAAATGCATGACACATAATGTGACATGTGTAACCTTTCATCTATCATAATTTAGAGACATGTAATTTAAACATGGAATATGTGGTCTTGGATATGGCCAATTACATAGTAATGACTACAGTACATCATTATGGTGAGGAACTCGAAGATGGAAATGTTCTTAGAGAGAGCCACGTACATGGGCATGGTCAAAGTACATGGGAACAACAAGAATTAAAATAGAAAACAAGGGATTAAAATGGAATACTTTGGGAATGAAATTCATGACATATATCATATGTATACATCATTTACTTTCTCTTGGATTTTTTGTCCCTAGTTTTCTTGAGTGTCGACTAGATTCCTTCCCAAGGTGGGTAGAGTGAGAAATCATATCCTATGAATATAACATAATATTATCTTTGGGGTTAGTCATAGATATATTTTTAGGAATATCCCATGAGTCCTAGGGTGAGATACTCTATTGGACATCATCCCTTGGTGGGCTTCTTGGAATCAGCATGACCAACTTACATATGCATTGACACCCAATATAGGAGGTTAATTCAGTAGGGTTTGTGGTATCCCACATGGCCCTCGGTATGATCCCCTATCAATCAAAAGATCCTATTGGAATTATAGTGTATACATCATCATGTAATAGACCCATGATCACGACCTATTGAATGAGATCCATCAACGTTATCATGGTAGTGGAGTGATTAATATTGAATGATCATTACCATGAATCCTAAAATAAGAATCCAAGGTTGGCCATGTGTTCATGATCTTACCTTGAGAATTTTGTCCAATTAAGATTATTTAAGTATATTACTATTATATTTATCATATTTATAATGACATTACTCTATAATTATGAACTAGATACTCTCTTTCTTCCATATGTTTCATGATTTTCTGTTGTCATGTTGGGTATTATTATACATACCCCGGCATGGGATTTTCTGAAACATGTAATGTATTATGTATATGACATACCATTAGACAGGGTCCTAGTTATACCAAGAGTAGAATGTTCATAGATAGGGAAATAAAGAATGTGGTTCATTACATGTATTTAATTTCACACCAGCCACTCATACATAGTATGTTATACATTTTTATTAGATTTGGTTTGATTTTATTTGGCCTTTTTTGTAGTCCACTACATTTTTCATACTCTAAATATGGTACATAGTTCTATGAATTCATTTTGTATCAATTTTAATTTTACAATAAATCATTTTATTTGTATTTTAGGAGGTCTTGGAGTGTCACGCTTGGATTTCCACTAAACAAGAGGGGTCCAAAGCATTGGGTTGTGATTTGTATTTCATGAATGTTCTGATGATAATTCTGTAGATGAAAAATAGGTTTACCTTCCCATGTGTCAATAATTTTATAATAATCATCAATTTAAATATCTCAAAATAACATGCTGATGTTTTATTTAAGGTAATAGAGGCTCTAGAGAAGTAAACATCCAAGGAAAAATGTGGAAGGCTCAAAATAGAATCAACAAGATCATATCAATAGTGGTTTGACAAGGAAATATGCTACTTCAATGAAAATGAATTAGCTTCACAAAATGTATAAAAATGTTTGAATTATGATAAAAAAATTTCTTCTATATAGTGTATGGAAAATGATTGTGTTATTATATATGAATCATGTTAAATAATTCATATTTTTTATTCTAGGAAATAATTATAATGGAATTAGAGGGGAATTTTTTTAAATATTTATGAAAGATGTATAATTATTCATGAGTATAAATATTTTTTTTCATTTGATATAATTTAGTGTTTTTAAGGGTTGATATATTTAATGAAAATCATAAGTTGAATTGTATCGATACTATATTTGAGTCCTTATGTAATTGTATTATCAGGTGATTAATGGTATTTTTATAGAGATGTTTATACTGTTTTATAGAAAATAAATTTTAATATCCATTTGGAATAATATATGATTTTATATGAAAGTAAATTGGTAAATATGTAAATTAATTTTTATAATATAACATAAGATAAAAATGAGGATTGAAAATTAAAATGGTGACTATGTGATTAATGTTTTTTGAAGAATTTATCTATGACAGGTTATAATACAAGATTAATAAATATACAAACATGAGTTTAATTGTTTAATTATTTTCTTAAAGGTTATTTTTAGGAATAATTTTATTATATTAGAAAATTTGTTTTATCGTATTTATAAGCATTGGGTTAAAAATTTATTTATTTATTATGTTTTTATAGTAATTTTAGAATATCTTCATTATATTTTTAAAAACATTATATGATTAATATGAATTGAAAAATTTTGGACAGTTTTTAATTTTATGTCAAAGTGATTGATATTATTTGAGAAATAAATATATATTTTACTTGTGGAGGGAAATAGTAATTTTTTGTTGTTTTATGGTTATTCATGTCACTTTGGGAAAAGATTAGAATATTTTAGATAATATAAAAAAAGAGAATATAATTTTTGTATGTGATTTAATAAATAATTAATGATGCTTAGAGATAAATTTCATGTTGATCAAAGAAGAAGAAGTGATTGAATCATTCTAATATTAGAATGTATATTTGGTATGGAATATTTTAAATATTTTTATGTTAATTTATTTATGGAATTATTTATGTAGAAATTTGGGTGTTATTGTTGAGGCATTGGATGTTAACCTATTTTTTTCATATAATGGTTCGTTAATATTACATATTATCTCAACTTGTGCTAACCATTTTCGTGTTGAATAATGGAATGAAATATGAGAAATACCTTTTCATAGGTTTATAGATCTTTTGACCTGTAAAAAGTTACTTTTATTGATTTAGTCATGAGTAAATCACAGTGGCCATTATTGTTTTATAATATGGGTTGAAATAGAGGTCAAAAGCTCCTTGAAAACATAACTAAAAGGTAAAATTGTTCTTATGAAATAAAAATAAAACAAGTAATTTTTCTCATTCTCAATTTTAATTTTAATTGAATTCCTTGGCTCGAACTACAATAAGATTAATCTATCAAGGAAATTGTGGAAAATAATGTTCAACTATCTTGGGATGTTTTTGGAAACCAATTCATGAATATGAGTCTCATAAGGGTACATATATTGTTTTATAAAAACACAATATATATTATGTTTCCAATTAGTAATCTGAAAATTTCATATCATGATAACATTTGTTTAAAATATTTTACCTATGTCAAAATAAACTAATCTGGGTGAGAAGAATTCAAATTCTGAGGAAAAAATTCTTGTAATGGGGGAATAATGTGACACCCAAGTATATCAATATTCTATTCTATTCTAAATGAATAATACATTCGATAGTACATACCACCCAAAACTCATCTATTAAACGAACCATGAGATGATATAGAAATATTATTATTAATATATGACCATTATAACCAAGTTATTGGATTGATGACTATAAATAGTTGCAACTGATTTACAAAATATATGTATAATATTTTTCCAAAAAAAGTTATTTATTAATTCATAAGGACAAATACATTAATTTTTAATGAAAATATTGAAGTCATATAAGGATATAAATAATAATAAACGGTTCATTTTTTCAATAAAAGCTGTTTTATACATATTTTTTATTTTTAATTTAAATATAACATTAAAATTTTTAGAAATTCAATTTGATAAATTATTTTTTTTTATCATATTAAAATTATCTTAGAGTGTTTTTTTTTGGATTTTTTTGAAGTGATTGATTTTTTTGTGAAAAGTGAATAATAATGATTTTATGAATAATTTCACTTTTATGACAATATAATGATAAATAATTATTTTAATGTTAATTAAAAAATATAATATATATATATATATTAAAAAAAATATTTCAAAATTTCAATCATGGGATTATATAACCTTGTGTGATATTTTTTCAAATTTAAATATTTTTAAAAAAAAAATTATCTTTAGTTATTCAAATTCAATCACGTTTTAATAAGGTTAATTTCAGGTTTTGTTTGGTTTTACATGATAAATAAGACTAATTTTATTTTATAAAATCCAATTAATTCAATGGTAATTATAATTATACATGTTTTTTGTAAAAAATCTCTTTTACTCTTAAGATAAATCTATGTCTAAAATAGGGGTCTCGTTTTGTTTTACAAACATATATTAAAAGTAATTTACTACACTTATTAAAATTAAATCAACTAAAATGGATTGAAAATTTTGAGTAAAAATAGTTATAATTAGTTAATGAGGAAATCATAATATTTTTTCATAATTTATAATACCAGTGGTAAAAATTTATCACTATGGAATGGGTTAAATAGTGTTAATGAGAATGTTAAGATAATATATAACGATGAAATTTTCATAAAAATCATTCATAAGTATTTTTTTGTTTTTAGTTCAGCCATATCCATATAGTATTTGGAAATAAGATAATTTTATACAACTTTATTTGAGAAATACATATATTTTATGTTAAACATCATGTATTTACATGTTTTCCACACATCCCACTTATAATGAGATACATAAAAAACTCTCTTCATAAACCCACATTGATCCATGTGTATAATCCAATCCATACACAAATAAATTAATAATATCCCACTAAATTTTTAGTGGTGTTGGTCACACAAAAATAAAACCCAGAATGCCTAAGGTGTAAGCTAAATGATGTCTCTTGAAGAAAATGTACAACTCTTAACCGATTCCAGGTTTATTTTTTCTTATAACTCCTTAATACCCATTATAAACATTCTAATATATTATCATATATATCTAAAAAATAGTTAATGATTCATTTGTTTATGTGATGACCTTTAAATACTCATTTCCATCCAATGGAAAATGAAAACATCACTCATGCGTATATATGGAAAATCGTCTCTACATAGTGATGTGATTCGTTTTTAACCACCATTCATATGTCTAGTAAAAATGATTTATAAGAAGAATAAATATGATATTAATTAAATTATTAAATTTATTTCAATATAATATATTACTTACCATCTTACACTTCCATCTATTGTAAAATCAAACCGTTGCTCTTATTTACGTGTAGACAACCTCCTCTATGTAGCGATGTGATTTGATTTTCAATTAGGATATAAATGGATTTTCATAAGAATGAATATAATGAATAAATATAAAATTTATAATATCTTTGAATATTTTATAATTAATTCGTTATCTATTTTATTTTCTTCTCAAACATTAGAAAATGGAAACCTCGCTCAGGCGTACATAAAGACTACCTTATATTCAAAATGATGTAACTGATTTTACAAGACCTCATTATGTGGATGGTTATAAATGTATATTTTATATATTAAAATAATAATTATAAATTTATTTAGTTTATTTAGATGATTGAACCATGAAATATTTGATCATAGTCAGGGCACCAATTTTATTTTGGATATTATGAACAGAACAACCCAAAAATATCATATATAAACATAAACAATATTGAAACTAAATTAATCATGGAAATAAATGAAATAAAATTAATAAAAATAATACAAATAACATTAAAAACGTTTCTAAAAATATTAAAACTAATATGATTTTACTTTTTAGGAGTTGAATGAATAAACAAAATGAGCCTGGAAATGGGGTAAGGGATTTCTCATCTCAGTTTACATTCATTTTGATTTATTCAATTTTAAGTATGTGTTTTAGTTTTTTTTATTTAAAAACATACATAAAGATATATTTTAACCATAATTTCTAAAATTTATTCTATTTAAAAATTCATTTAATGCTCTCTTATTCAGTGTTATTTTGATATAAAAGTTATCTAAAATGTAAGGGATTTTATAATAAAAATTATTTTATAATATTCCTATCAAAATAGTTCTCCTCTCAATAAAATATTTATAAATGTTTTTAGAATGATCTTATCTATGACTCAAATATTATTAATGGTATTTTTTGACTAATTTTATTTATTCTAACAATGGTTTAAATGGTAATATTTTCAATTTTCCAAGATAGGTTATTTATTCTTTCCAAAAAAACATAAAATAATGAATTTTTAATGATTACCAATATTATTTATTTTCTTGATAACATAGCCATTACACATTATGAACATTTCTCTACTAGGTTTTTTTAAATAAAATTTTATTCCCATTTTCATACTATTTTTATTTGATTTTTAAATTTACTTAAGCAATGTGTATGATTTTCTGTACACATTTAATGTGTCTTTTAATTGATTGTATAAGACACATTGTTCATTTATGTCAACAACTAGAATTTTAATATATTAAAGGGCGGTATTTTCATTGAAAATGTGTATATATTTGGATAGAAAAAACAGGATTCATGGTCTTGCATAGATTTACCTAGGGGTAATATTTTTAAAAACAATTGGTTGGTAATTAAATCAATAATCACTTAATGCACAACTAATAAGGCTATCTATACACCTGATATGATACACCCAATTGATATTTTTTAGATATTTCACATTCTCATTTATGAACCTTAATGAATTATTTCAGTTTCTATTATTTATCATCATTAATCCTAATATATACTAAACTATATACTCATTATTATATAATATGTTATTTAAATGAAACATAATAAGAAAGTTATTAAATTTACATGGTAATGTATTGAAATTTAAAATGAATGTTTTTCATTAATAATTTTTATGTGTTTTATGCACTGTATAGTTATTAATTTTATTCATATGATGAATGCAATGGACTTAGTATGTAAATGGGTTGGTCCTACTATTAGAGTTTCCCTCGATGAATTGGTAGGTATCATGAAACAAAGGATCCTAGTTATTTTGTGTATTCCTACCCAAAAATTTATGATGTCTTCGAATGATTCCTTACTAATATGTTTACAATGTGTTGGAAAAAGGAATTAATGGTGAGATTATGATGTTCAGAATATTGAATTCTATCATTATAAAATAAATTAGGATTTCCATGGTATTATTTATAGTTCCCTTTGTATTATTTAATCTTCATTTTATTGAAGGGTTTTAAGAAATATTTATATTTCATAAGATATGAAAATGGTCATATTATTTAAAATAAAAATTATTATCTTTTGAAAGTGTATTTTTTGTTTTGAATGGAATTTCATTATATTTTTCAGCGAATCCCTCAAGAATTGTAATTATTTCATTATTTATTGTTTTGAAATGATTAAAGAATCACATATACAAAAAAATTGATTTCATGATGAAATAAAATATTATTGTGAAATCAAAGGTTATTATGTGAAATGGGAAACTTTCTTAAGGGATTTTATGAATTTCCAATGTATTAATGATATTCCTTCCCTTTTTAACTCATAATGATATTTTTCTCATATATTATCATTGTAAATAGTTTTCAAATATCTTAAGGATGTGTAGGGTTTATAAAAATGTAAAGTTAGATATGTCATGAATGAAGCAATAATATTATGAATGAAAACTATGTGTGAATATAAGAACATATTTTTATAGAAAAAATGTACACTCTATGGAAATTTTCACATTATTATTAAATAGTTTTACTAATTCTCTAAAACTCTAAAAGAAAAATATCTCCAAAATGTATGATAGTAAAAACCATGTTATAAACCATGTAATTATTAGATTTTTATGCAATGTGTTGTTGTAATAGTGCTCAGTGACCATATTGGTATAAAATAGAACAGTTAAGTAAGTGGAATCTCTAGTGCCACCCAAAAATACCATATGACTCAAATCATCCCGATTCCTTACTATCATCATATGCTCACTAACATGATACCTAAATGGTCTTGCCTCTCATTCATGTTAGGCATATCACAACACCAGCACCATTAATGATTTTATGTTCAAAATATTTAAGGAATTGGCATAATTATATCCAATACCCAATTTCCTATCCCTTGAATACATCTCTTAACCCAAATATGTACCCATACTTCCCAACTATAAGGGACTCACAGGCTAGTGCTAACCCCTCTCTCATATTTCACTCATATATCCCATTGAAACTCAAGTAATAACATTAAATTCCTATATTTTTTTCATAAT
Organism: Viscum album; assembly: GCA_963277665.1. Classification (NCBI taxonomy): domain Eukaryota; kingdom Viridiplantae; phylum Streptophyta; class Magnoliopsida; order Santalales; family Viscaceae; genus Viscum; species Viscum album. Next base: position 1,303,190,464 of record OY728121.1, read on the forward strand.
ACTGACATCACCAGTATCTAGAGTCCCATCTCATGATGACATGATTTTATCAACTACTCCATAATAATATATCATATGTGTCATTATTCATATGGAATATCCCATGCCCTCATCATAAATATAATAAGGCATACCACATAGAACCCCCCCCCCCCACACACACTATAGATGCCAGACGCACAGAAATATATATATATATATATATATATATATATATATATATATTCGGAATATTATAGTTATGTAACTACTTAGGTTATAACCACCACGGTTCTCATACACTAATATATAAGGAACTCTAACCCCATGCTATCATTGAAAAACCCCAATGCTCTAAGGAACCTCAATGTTACTTGTGGCATATCCATAGGCCAATCATTTTTAATCACCACTCTCCCTTACTTGATACAAATGAAAGGATATTGTCTCAAGGAACACTATATTCTTTCACATTATTAGTGCCCTCATAGGATTTATATATAACCATGTATAATGTGTTGGTTTTTTCCCCAACCATCGGTGACTAAGGCATAGACTTATTCACGAGGGTCTATATTGTCCCCTCAATATTTTTTTGTTATATGTGATACTAATGTGGTATATAAATTTATATAAATTCTCAATAACATAAAATTGGTGAGACCTCATATCATATTTTATATAAAAAATTGAATATAATTTGGGATATATTCAAGGGACTAACTACATTATTCACAGAGTTTCTCCCTTTAATGCAATCTCAACCAACCTCATTGAAGATCATACAAACCTATATGATAATAATATATCCACAATAGGAATGTACTATATTAATACAACATAAAAATAAATAATAATGTAAGTATAATTAATCAATAAATTATTACAATATTTATTAAAAATCAATATTTATGGCACATTCATGATTCAATGACCAGGTAATTTCCCCAGCTCAGATTCTTGATCAAAGGGTTTCACACCACCATATACATCCATCCAATCCATAAGAACACAATTTAATTTATTTATTCTTTCATATGATCAATTAATATTAAATAATTATGTCATAAATCCCCAAATAATGGAGGTTAGTGATGTTACAACCCAAATATATAATGAACATATATAATTATAATCATTGTTGTTATTATTTTAAACAAATTTTGTCAAATACAAAATTTATAAATTATGAACAAAAATATGAATATTTGTAATTAAAAAAAAATAAATTAATTAAATAATTATTAGACCATATAAAAAAATTATCCAAAAAACTCATTATAATAAATATAAAAATAACCGAGGAACCACAAACTAAAATAAGAATGCTGAATCTGTAGCCTACTTCCTCTGAATTATGCATAGTTAAAAAATTAAATGAAATTGAAATACCAATAACACAGAGAACCAAAGGGATGTAGAGTACCATCCTTGGATTAAGGAAATAAATGTTTTGATGTTTTTTATAATACCATTAATACATGGGTATTTATAAAAAAAAAATTTACCGTTGGATAATATAATAATTTTGTTTTATTAGCTATTTGAAGTATTAAAAAAAAAAATTAAATTTATATTTGAAAATAATAATATAGATAATAACATTTAATTAGAATTTTTAATTAGTTAAACATTTAAAATTATAATATAACTTTTAGTTCTTAATATCTATAAAATATGGTTCCATGAAGTTTTTCTGAAATAATAAATTCACCTTTAAATGTTGAAATATCTAATGGATGTGATAAGAAAATATACATATATAAATATATGTTTCTTTTAAAATTATATAATAAAAAATTTATAACAATTTATATTAATATTTAGTTAGTATAAAACTATAGACCAAGGTAGAATGTGCACGACTAATTAGGTGGGAACGAAGGCTAATCCATCGTCTATGTGGAGATACCTAGGTACACAACCCTTGCACGGCTATCTTCAGCAATATCTTGGCCTGAACAGTGTAGGGTCATGAGTCATAGTCCAGTCTGTGTAATGTGTGGGGTGAAGCCCATATAATAACTCTTGTATAAGTCCTCTAGTGTACTGTGTGGTTATGTCATTTGTGGGTAGAATCTATGTCATGGATTATATAAGGACGTTACTTTTACCAACATTTTGATATGGAATGAAATAGGATGTAATCCAAAACATCTGATCCAATTGGTCTCATCAGAGCTGACCATCGAATCTCTCTACCATCCTCCTTATTGGAGAACTTTCCCATGACCATGAAAAAGTAGTTCAAGCCACCGGGTTGACCTCCATCTTTTAGGTCCACTTCAAACATGTCCCTAGCTCAACACCAATTCCAAAAAAACATGGAAGGTGCATTAATTTAAATTTAACCCTATAAAAATTGATTTTTTATTTTATATCCACCCTCAAAATTTTAATGAATACTTATATATATTTATTGAATACCAATGTCTAAATAGATGTAATTAATAATTGTAAAATATCAATAATTGATATCCTTTGGCTATTTTATTATTTTTCCTAGTGAATCAACTTTCAAGAATGATAGATGTGTGTGTGTGTGTGTGTGCATTTTGTTTTATATTTTTTTAAATTGAGTGAATCATTCTAAAAACCCACCTTTGACATCTCTTTCTAGATATACATGTTACACACTGCTAATCTGGGAATTAATGACATTTTATTTCTATTTATAAACCCCCTTTTCACACCTTGAAACATGATAAATATTACCCTATGTTATACCCACCTTATTTATTATATTTTATCAAGAAAATATAAATATTTGGATTCATTACAGTTAAGTTTTTTATTTAAATTTTAATCTATCAATTTATGTTTGATTTACAAAGATATATATATATATATATATATATCGGTCAATCAGTAAATACATTTTTTATTAGTTTACAAAATTTATAATATATGTTCTTATTCTAAATTTTAATTATATATCTTAATTTTGAAATTTAAGGGATTAGTTTTATTTATCAATTAATGTTTTTAGTTATGGTTTTATAGGGGTTTTTAAATTTATTTCTAATCATATGAATTTATGATTAAATTCGAGGTTTCTAAGGTATTCCCATTATTATTAATCATTAAAATTTATGTTTTTTTCATTGGTTGTTTTTGTTTTAAAAAATTATATATATACATATATATATGATCTTGTTTATTTATACCATTGAATTATATAATAAAAACATTTAAGAATATCATAATTTATCAAGTCTGTTTTAGAGGACAAAAATTACTATATTTTTTTCAAAACATTTATTTAAACCTTTATATGGATAATTTAAATCCATAAAATTAATCAATGTGTTGAATAATATTTTAATGAACTATTTCGAAATAGTAACAAAACTTTTTTTATTGTTAATTTAGAAATCATTATTTAAAAAATAACATCTCATTGACTGAAGATATAATTTTTTGATAATCATTTTATGTGTATAATTTATTTAAATATGATCTATGTTATCATTTTATGGGATAAATCAAATAAAAGTTATCATTTAATGTGACAAACATCCATGCACATCCTTTTATGTAACATATGGCCATAATCTAAATTTATTCTTGAAATTATTTGTGTTTAATGTTTGTAATTGTTTTAAATATCAATGAATTTTTTTCTTATGCTATTTTAAAATTAAAATGATATTGCAAAGGATTGTGGTTCTCCTGTATGTTTTTAGTAAATGTTAATGATATAGTATGAATTATTTCTTTAATTATAACAATTTATGTATGATTTTGGAATGGTTTTTGGTTTTTGAGAGAGAAAGGTAGAAACAATAAAATGATTAATTACAATTGACTCTAGATTATTGAATATTAATTTATTCTATAATGATTATACCCATGACACTAAGGGGGTGTTTTAAAAAATGAGATATGGTTCAGTGGCCTTATGGTTTTTTGGGGCTATTGAGTATCCTGATTACACCATAAAAAATTATTTTTTTAAATGGGAAATTTTAAAAAAAATTTATTTCTATGGAAATTAATATTTATCAATGTTTTGAAAACCGATTTTTATGTATCCATATCATAAAATGAAAAATATTATTTAAAAAAGAACTTGCAAATAAATTTTGGAACCCCTTACTAGGAAAATTACTACTCCACCTTTGTTTTATTTTTATTTTCACAGGTTTAGTGAAATTTCGTTATGATTGGTATTTATTTGAGGAGTAAACTCAAATGAATACATTTTGTCTAATTCATTTTTTACATTTTTTTGAATTTTATTATATTTATAAAATCCTCCAAAACAAAGACTGAAAATGGTTTTGTTATGTAAAATTATCTGGGTATTTCTAATTTTCCTTTTTATTAAAAATTATACGTAGAAGTTTTATGCACTGAATCAAGAGGATTTGGTTCTGGGATTCATAGTTGGTATCAAAGAAACTATCTAAATAATATTGTAAAATTAGAATAATAATAAAATAATTATTAATTCTTTTTAAAATTATTTTTCAAATTATTTTCAAATGGAAGACAGAAGAACAAAAATAGCACTTTTGAATCTAGTATATGAATTATATGAAAATATAATTTAAAAAATCGTGATTGAGTGATTTTGAACCCTATGAAAACCTTCCATTCTATTGTAAACACCTTAACATGATATCCAATACCCCTAATATATTATGATTCTATAAGTGATCATGTTTTTTCTTTTTTCATTGTGCATTAACAATTTATATTCTATGAATAACATGGGAAACATTTGGTGGTTATTTTTCAATTGATTTACCATATCAGATTAGTTTGGGTCTTTTTTTGATTTTTAGGATGTTGTAGAAGATGGTGACCTCCAATCATCCTTCCGATTAAATGATATAAATTTAATTTTATATGGGATGACTTAAGTATATTGAAATGTTAAATGATGATTCGATGAGGTTGATTTATAGGAATAAATTCCACTCAGATATCTCTAATCACTACTCCCCTCATCACTTATTGTCAAAATATTTCCATTTTTTATTTGAGTTTGACCCATGTTTCCTTATTTTTGATTGGGAAAAATAATTTATAGAATATATAACTAAAATGAGGATCAATTTGACAAGAAGAAACTTGCATTTTTTATAAAATTACCAACACTAGTGGTCTGGATAAAGGTATGAATTAATTATTATAATAAATTTTTTAATAAATATTATTAATTTTTTTGTAGGAACTCGAAGGTTTGAAGTTGAAGATATGGTATGTTTGTAACAATTAATTTTCGGGGAGAAATTCAGTTATGGTAGGATGAATTTTTCACCCGGAATATGTGATGTGGTTTTATTAGTTTTTATTATTATTATATTAATAAATGGTGTCAAATACATAATTTTAATATTTCGAACAAAACACGGAATAAAATTATTGATAAAATACTTATTAGGTTACATATTTATTAAACTAAAGACTATAAGTGATCCCAAAAACTAATTGTAATCCATATAAAAATAATTGAAGTACTACTTAGTAAATAAAGATGGTCGGATATGTAGCCTACTTCCACAGAATTTTCAGTAACAAAAAAGTATTGATGAGAAGAATAACAATAACATTAATAACTAAAGGTAAAAAGATCACCATACCTAGATGAATGAAATGAAAGTTGAGATGATTTTTCAAATGCCCTTTTGAAATTGTAATTTATAAAAAAAACTGATATTGGAAAATATAATAGTTGGGTTTTATTAGTCATTGGGTTTTTTTAAATATTTAATTATATAGAAACTGATAATTTAGGATAATAAAAATTATAATAAAATTTATTAAAAATTCTTTAATGATTATATATTTAATAATTATAATAAAACATCTTGTTCTTAATAGTTATAGAATATGGTTACATGAAATTAGTTCAGAATAATAATTTTTCCTTTTAATGGTGTAAAATCTGCGGAACTTCTAAACCTATACATATATACATATATGTATCAATGATATAATAATTTATATTTTTGGAAAATATTTAATAAATATTTACTAATTACAACACCACATAGAAATGTAGATCATGCACAACTTATTAGGTGGGCACAAATGATATACCGTCACTCTTGTGGAGGAATCCAGGTCCATATCCCTTTCATTCCAAGATCGAGAAACAATAATGCTAGATCCTTATTGGTCTATAATTTGTAGTCCAATCAATGTTTGGTGTGCTCCAGAGCTTGTGTGGGATTGTGTGCCTAAGGATCCTTGTTTTGTGTGTGTTTTTGTCATCAAGGGGTAGAATTCATGTCACGAATTATATAGGGGAACTTTTTTTTCCACTTTTCGATGTGAGATGAAATGATATGTCATACCAACCATCCAATTTAAAAATTCTCATCTGAACTATCCATCCAATCTCTAGATCTTCCTCTTTAGTAGAGCATTTTCCTGTGACCTTTTACCAACTGGTCAAGCAATCAGGTTCACCTCCCTCATTGAAGTACACTTCCACTATGACCCCATCTAGACTGAAATTCCACAAATATGACATGGATGGTGTATAAATTTAAACTGAACCCATAACTGATTTTGTTTTTCTTTGATATATGTCCTTATATTTTGAACAAATCCTTATATATTTATATTTAATTTTAATGTCTAGATACATGTAATTAGAAATCCGAAAACACCGCCATTCAATATCCATTGGAATTTTTTTTTGTTTTTTTAGGTGGATAAAATTTCAAAAATTATATATATATATATATATTATATTTTATCACCATTTTAAATTTAATAAACACTTTCCTACAAACCCACCACTGAATTATCTTTCCACATATATGTTTTCTCCCTAAAACTCTATGAATAAAATACATTATCATTCTATTTACAAACCCATATTTTCAAACCTTTAAATACTCTAATTATTTCTCCAAATTTTACCCTCATTCATTCTTGCTTTCTATACATCAGCAAAAAAAACATCTAATTGATTTTTGATAAGGGCCTGATTTTATTAGTAATCTATAAATTTATATAAAATATATATATATTTATTTATATATTTATATTTTATTGTATTTAGAATTTATAATATATGAAATTTTTTTAATCATATTTTTATGTTTTAATTAATTATTTGTTACGGATTATTTATATTTATCACTATATGTTTTTGGTTATGGTTTTTTAAGGGAGTGTTTTAAATTTATTTTTCATCCAATCAATTGGTGATTTAATTTATGGTTTGTAAGGGATTTCCTTTATTATAAATCATTCAAATTTATAATTTATTCAAGGTTCATTTTGTATTTACATATATATATATATATATATTTGTTTATGTGTATTTATACCTTCAAATTCTATAATAAAATCATGTAATAATTTCATAATTTCATAAAGACTATTTCTGAAGAAAACTAATTTTATATATATATATATTCATGTATTGGATTTTAACCATTATAAGAATAATTGAAATTCATGAATATAATCATTGTATCAATGAATTATTTTTAGAAGATATTTTTAAACATTAAAAATACTATATTTTTTTATTGTTAATTTTGTATTTCCTCTTTTATAAATAAAAACTCCAAGAGAAGGCATCATTTTAGGATTATTATTTGATGTGCATTATATGTTTATATATGATAAATCCTTTCTTTTTATATACAAAATATGAATAAGGGTTATCATACCATATGCAAAAACATTCTAACACAACATTGTATTTCACTCATAATGTATATATAGAAATCATTTAAATATATCATTTATATTTTAGGAATTTTTTGTATGTAATAGTTTTAAATATCAATGCAAATTTTCTTAATCCTTTTGTACAACTAAAATGATCATATGAAGGTACGGAAATTTAAAAAACGTTTCTAGAAAAATTAAATTATTATTTTTGGAATGTTATCTTTTTCAAAAATAATTTCTTTATTATTTTTTAATTGTTTTGGGTTCTGAATGATAATGGAGGGACCGTTAAAATGTTTTCATAAAATTGGAAATGGTGTATCTGATGTTATTTTATTTTATATGGAGTAAACCCATAATCTTATTAGGATGATATCACATTTGAGATATGGCATAGTGTCCTTATGTTTTTTTAGGAATACAGAGTATCTTGATTAGTACTTAAGAAATTTATTATTTTCAAATGGATAAAATTAAAGAATTATTTGACAATATTATTACTTTGGAAAATAAACGTTATCAAAATTATATTATCATATTCTATTTAATTATTTTGATAAAAAATTTCATTGAATCCTTATCATAAAATGAAATATTAAGAAAACACATACTAATTATTTTTAAACCCCATACTGTGAAAATTATTCCTCATATTTTGTTTTAAATCTCATTTTAGAGGTTTAGTGGAATTTCATTATGATGTTTATTTTATTAAAGAGGTAGTGTATGCAAAGGATTTTTTTATTTATTTTTTAGAGATCTGTTAAATTATTTTTTATGTATATAATTCTCTATATCATAGATCCGAAGAGGTCCGAGAATGTAAAATACTATGTTTATTTTTCATTTTTTTAATATACACATCATTTGTATGCACTGAATTTGGATGTTTGGGTTTGGGGCATCATAAGTGACATAAATATTTTAGTCCACAAAAAATCTGTATGATTACCCACACATCATATCCTATATCTATGGTACGAAAATTCCATTGATATTGAGAATATTCCCCCAAGACCTGGTGAAATTTTCATCCAATCTTTGGTAATTAATAAAAAACATAATTAGTGAAAAATTGTGGAAGGAACAAAGAATGAATCAATATAGAGTAATACATTTAACTTAACTAATCTATTAAAGAAAACAAAATTTCCGTTCTTCAATGGAGGAGGAGAAACCCTATTTGAAGAGGAGGGGGTCATGAGTCGTGAGGGTGAGGAAGTGACACTCTTTTACAAGAGAATGAACCCAAATCATGATTAAAAAACAAATAACTATAATTTTTTTAATTTAATAAAATTTTCTAATTTAAAACCTTCATATGTATGGTTTTAGAAAGTGTAAAAATGTCACCCCCTAAAAAATTCCACATGTAATATATATAGGACATGCATAATATTTTTAAATTCAAGAAATATTTTTTCTATAGTGTATAATCAACATATAATATAAATAAAATTCATAAGGTTTTCACTTTGGATAAATCTCATTAATATAATAATATAATATATAAATTATGATTCAATATAAGGTTCTTCCTTTAGAGAAAAATCAATACGTAACATATCTATAATCAGTATGATATTTTTTTTAAACACTAAAAAATATTGTTTTTATCTCATTCATAACATACTGATTATATAAATAATATAATTTGGAATTCATTTATAACATATTTTCCTTAAAATATTTTATATGCATGATATATTTCAAACTAGACATATTTTCCATTAAAAAATACAAATACATAACATATTATATAATACCTATGTTTTCCCCTTTGTAGAAACCTCATATGTATTATATCAAATCCATGGATAAAATGTTTATTTGATATGTATTGATTTTCCCTTACATAAAAATAAAATTTTAATATATTTCATCCATCCATAATATATTTTTCATATATTTTATATTTTATTTATGATAATTTTAATACATAACAATATTGTAATCCATGCATAATATAATTATTTATATTTAATGTATTTACCTTATTGAAATTATAATTCATAACATTCGTCCATTGGGATATATTTTTGTTGTATTATATTTCAAATATGTAAAATATTTCCCTCAATGAAATATGAAATTCATAATATAATATTCATGTGTATGATATTTTCTTTAGTGAAATATAAAATGCAGAATATAAATTTCATGCATATGATATTTTCTTTAGGAAATTTTAATAAATAATATACTCTTAATACATGAATAATATACCTCCACATACATAATATATTTCACCTAATAATATTTTCATACATAATATATTCTTATCAAAATGGCATTCTACATGGAAAAATATATGTCCATAAAATAATTTCACTATGTGTAATATATTACCCATGTATAAAATATTTCCTTTTGAAGGCATTCAATACCTATTTTTTTCATATGTATAATATTTTCATTAGGAAAATATTTATATATATCATAATATAGTCCTTGTAGATTATATTTTCAATATGTAACATTATTTACATAAGAAAAAATTCCATATGTATGATAGTTTCCTTAATGTGTAAGATTAATCAACACACATTATATCACTTATCCTCTTCTCTATAACTTGTTATATATTTATGTTTGGTAAAATTTCATAGGTATTATTTTAATTACAATACTAATATGTTTTTAATATTCATCATTTTTCAATTATATGTGAAAACTTTTGTAATTATTTTTTAATAATATCATATATTTACCCACAATCAATGTTTGTTTTTCATCCCATGATATTTGATTTGTTTTAAACATAAAAAATTTCAAAAAATTGATAATTTCCATAAATGAAAAAATTTATTCATAACTCACCCAATTTTTCATGGAATATATGTCCCCCTTAAGACATAGTAGCTACTAAAAATAGTATCAAAAATATCCTTGAGGCTATAAAAATTCCCTACACTAAGTTCCCTTGGAATTATAACTCTTAAATAGCCCAACTGATTCCAAATTCTTATTTCCGCACAGAACGACCAATACATAGAAACTTCTCCAAAAATTCACTTAGGCACCTAGGGAGTTCATCTACCATTTAAAATTATCCAGAAACACGATAAGGATATTTTTCTACTTTATTAATTTGATTTGATTCCACAATTTTAAAATGTTCACCTATTCAAGGATAAATTTATCAAAAAAATCAATTTTTTTCCTGATTTTAATAACCAGAAAAGATACTCGCCACTATAATAAGTGATATTTAGAGGAAAACATGGGTTTTAGAAAATAATAAATATATATATCAACATAATTTAAGTAAAATATACTCCATTATACATTGATGGTAAGTCAATAATCAAAACATATGACTTTAGGGATATCATGTCAAATAAGGGACTTGAATTGGGAAACATGAGACAACAATCCTGAGTCCTGAAATATAAAATTGAAATGTGATGGAAACATAGTAATATAAATTATTTCTTATGTTGTGGAATAATATAAAGACCGTCATCACATAGTGGACATATTCAAATAACATAGTAGATTGGATTCCCTTACTGAATCCATTTTTTACAATAATTTTTTGAAAATTCAATTTCAGGATTATTGGGTACTATACATGAATCAAAAAAGACAATCAACCAAATTCAAAGGTTATTTCCTCCCTAAAAATATTCAAAATGATAATTTCAGCACCAAAAATTATTAATTGCCATACCCACCATACCAACATTTAAAATTCAATTTAAAAATTTCAAAATGTGGTGTTGAGCAATAGAGAGCCATGTTCTTTAAATCTTGTGCCCTACATCACATTGTTCATTTAATGACATATCATCTGTTATTTTTAAACCTCTCGATCCAATAAGAATTATTCAAAATTAAAAATACAAAATTCCAAATGAGAGGATAATCTAGTGGGAGTAACATTTTCATGTCCTGAGCCATGTGTTTCCTATATTTTTTCCATCAAATCCCTAAATCATTATAGACCAATCGATCATATTTATTCTATTAAATATCCAAATAACAAAAATAAAACATTCCAATTACACTATAATTATCTCCTATCACTTATGGATGGTTCATAACTCATATGAACAATGTTAAAATTCCACCATCATTATTCACTACCAAACCACTATTCCTTAAATGAATAAGTACATCCGGAGAGAACCACGGAAGCATCATTCCTTAGAGAAAGATATTAAAACTAGACACTCTAAAATATTGTTTTCATCAAATATGAAGAGTCACCCACAATACCCCAAAATCAAAATAAATTAATGAAAATTGAAATACATGAACAATCACTAACCAATCAACTATCACAATCCCAAATCACCACAGACCATATCATTCTTAATTAAGATCAGGTTGAGAAGGATGTTCATGGTGGTTAGTTTATAATGGGATCGATAGAACAGATGAAATATAAACCCACCAACAGAAAACCAATTTTAGAAAAACACATCCAGCAATTTCAAAATCTTCTTTAATCTATAGCCAAATAGGTCCACTTATGACACATAATAGAGAGAGAGAAATCAAGCATAGGTGTCATATCATAGGAATCCAGTGAAGGTTCTAACTGAATATTATAACCCACCATAAAAATCAATTTTTCTATAAAGTCCTGGTTTTAGATCATGGGAAGATAAACTAAGAGTAGTGGATTAACATTTCGAGGGATTCTGGAAAGTTCAATGACCCTATAAATACCATTCTAGGAAAACGACACTACAATACTAATGGAAGTAACCACCAAACCCCACCACCAATACATCCCCAGCCATAATGAACTCTGATGATGACCAAAATTCTTTTCCACCATAATAGGTTTGGCTGAAAGGGAAGGTGAAAATTTAGAATATAGCCGTAAATCCATGAAATCAAAAAAAATGGTTGGGGACTGATGTTTGGATCCTTGGTAGTATGGACTAATTTTAAGAGGAGAATAAAACTATTAAAAATTAAAGGGAAATTTTATGAGGACTATATAGTAGGATAAGTGATGTAGTGGAGACCCATCACCACCAGAGCATTGAAAAAATACCATCGAAAGTGGTAGGATTTATGAGATCTTGAGATTGAGATGGGATAGTTAGGGGAAATCATATTGGATCAAATCGACATTCCCATAAACATCATGGATTAGGCACACTCTCTAGTCACACACATGTCATCTCATGTGATTTAAATATTTACACACAAAATTTGGGAGATAGAAGATCCTTGTATCAAAAACCATGTAATGAAAAATAATACCAATATTTTCAATATGATAGAATTACTTATTAAATAATAACACAAAAGACTCTTTAAAATGAATTGGATATATAAAAATAAACAATTGTGTAATAAAGAAACCCTAGTTAACCAGACCAGTCACCTATATTATCCCATTATTGGTGAGGAATAACAAATATAACAAAAAAAGTCTTGAATATAAGAAAAACAATACATACAACCATAGTAAAAATAATAAACCAAAGGAGATACAATAAAATGAAAATGTATATACTATGATGTATGAAAATGCTAGTCTTCAAATTCTCCATGTGACCATCAATCACCTCAAAACCATCCCAAACTGAAATAGTAACATAAAGAGGAACCTGCACTCTACAAAATGCACTTCCTAATAACTTTGTCTTATAAAACAAGGTCTATATCCACAAAAATGTAGATATTTTTTGTGAGAAATAGTTTATAGTATGAAACCACTAAGGCATCCATTCTAGTTATAATGTCAATAATTTCCATGTTCTAGATTTAAAAAAAATAGTGTCAAAATCCTTTTTATAAATAAAATAATTGGAAGCCATTTTTAAATCCTTCTAGGGAATTTCAACAAATTTCATACCATATTTTCTGTATCCAAATACATTATAGTCCTAAAAATGAAAGTAAATAGACAATGATAAAAATATATATGTGATCCAACATCCATGAAATAATTTATCGTGCAATAAAAAAATAAACAACATTTAAATATCCATATAGGCTCTATAAATTGGGAAAATATACACAAGACACTCATGAGCCTAAAAAAGACATAATGCTAGATCCAAAAAAAATATCGTATCATTTCACAATCAATTAATATATAAGAGGTTTCCTCATAATGGTGACAGACACAATAAGGATACAAATGTCACATTCTTGATGCACCCATGATTCCTACTATGTGATGCTTGCCAATTTCCATTTTAAGAACAATGATAATATTTTGAAAAAAAATCAAATCTTAGTCAATCTTCTTCAGGGTTTGAAAAACTATTTTATTTTCCAAATCTAGGAAAATGACACTGTTAATAAATAAAATCATTAAAACATGAACACATACACTTATCTATATCAACTCATGCAATTCCAGTTCAATTCTCAATAAAAAGAATAAAATTTATAAGAAATTCATGAAACTAGAATGCTCTAAAAGATCCACAAACATTAGAGCCATAGTAAACCAAAGACTCATTGACAAAGGGGATTGGAAACATTAAGATCTACCATAATAAGATAGGGCATGATAAGAGATTGAAAATATCTGATAGAAAACACAATATTATTGTAAATATCCTCTATAATGGGTGATGCAACCAGAAACTAGGAAGAAACTAAAAGGAACAATTACATGAAGAGACGAAACATCTAGCCCTATTGATTGACCACAAAACAGAGTGATATGGTGGGAAATTAGTCTCCCAAAAAAATTTAGAGTAAGATACATAGCTGAAAGAAGGGGGATTCAAATTCGAATGAATCCATAACAACTGTAAAAATTCCCTAAAAGTATCATCCTAGGACATTACATGTTGTTTAATTCCTTTCATGTCATTAAATTATTTCACTTTAAGTTATGAAAAAAATGTGTTAACCAGGATTAAGAAAATGACTTTTGAGATTACATTATTTGTAATCCTTAAACAATGTGTAAAATTTCACAATATGTAGTTAGTTCATTGGATCTATTTGGAGGACATTACATGTCGGGTAATCATAGTACACATCATGTAACATCTAAGAAAACAACAAAAAATGTAGGTTTAAATTTAAATCAAAAAAAATACACGACGTTATAGTTACATGTATCTTCCTAATTTCATGATTAGAAATACAGACCCTATGAAAATTGAAACCAAAATAAAATATAAGAACATACATGACTAAGGGGACCATTTTTCTGAGTAGTCACTTATCTTAGAGATCCATAGACTGAATTGCCTACTCCATCAATGTGTTATTGGTTTAGTGATCTATATCATTCAACCTAATCACAAAGGAAGGATCAGGTATTTACCTCCTCAACTGTAAAACAAAAAAAATTAGGGATTGATGGAAAGTACAACTGAGAGGCCACCCTCCCCGGTCATTCAACAATCTCAATGGGGCCCAAAAACAACAGTGCCAACATACCCATCCCACTAGACCAACAATTTCCAATGTAAGAGGAAACTTTAAGAAAAATATGATAAAAAATATAAAACATTATTGGATGATGAAAATAGTACACATATGTTTTTTTATAACTCTGAGATATGATCATGTACCTCTAGATCAACGGCATTATCTCTATCATCCCCTAAACTAGACTATGTCCATCAAAGGACCAATTTATCAACTTTTCCCATACCCATGAATATTTACATGGAATCCCATAAAAATACATAAATGGTTTCATCCTAATATAGTCCAGATAATTATTTTAATAGGAAATCTCAACCAATGGACAATTCATGACCCAATATCTATAAAAATCATGGATCCAAACCCATAGAATATCCTCAAGAACCTGTATATCCCTCTCCATCTGTTCGTCGATCTACGAATGATATGTCATGCTCAATTTATATTGGGAACCCATTTATTCATATAACACTTTTACAGAATCATGATCTGATCCTCGATTCCATATCTGAAACAATCATATATGGTATCCCACAAAGTCTCCCATATCATGGACATATAATTCCCCACGATTTTCCACATTCAACAATTCTTTTTTTGGAATGAAATGTACTGATTTAGTGGACCTATCAATAATAACAAAAATAATATTCTTCCCATTAGGAGTCCATGGAATTCCAATGTAATCATCCATAAAAATTTCATACAACTTCTATATCAGAATAGGTAATGGTTGCAACAAACCTGCCAGAATCCGGTGTTCTGCCTTAACTCTTTTACATCGAGATAGAAAATCCTCAAATGAAGGCCTCATACCCACAAAATAATGTTTACATCTTATGTCTTGGAGAAAATTTTTGGAACAAGGGTGGATAGACCTACATGGATGGTTTCCTCTTTGAAACAACTCCCATATTTAGAAAAAACCGAAAAAACAACATACAATGAAAACATAAAGTTGCATTGGGAGACTGAAACCACCCATTTGATGTCTCCAAACTGTTTAGGATATCTCCTAATCTTTGGATCTCATTTTGTGTTGTATTATAATGTCAAAATCATTCATTAAAATATTATTCAACCTTTAACAAAGTCAACCACCCTTATCCAGTAACATCTATCACTCCCAAATTCAACATGGCCTATAAATTTATTAGATACCACTCTTCAATTGATCCCTTCATAGATTCAATAAGTATTATTTTTTTCAGTTCATGGGAAACCATGTTTTCTTTCCCTAGGTATATATGAAATCAAAATAGTAGGTCTCTAGACTCTCAACCGAGCATCACAATCCCATGTTCACATCCCTCTATGTGAATATATATCTCTGTCTTTTGTGATCACAATACAATGTAAATAACTCCCCATAAAAAAGTGACACCACATATTGAGTGTTTTAATAACCACTACAAACTAAATATCAATGTTAGGGTATTTCCTATAATGAGGGTGTATCTATCATGACCCATAATCTACCGCAAATTTCCCTTTCATCAAGACACATACCCAACATGTACCTAATGCATCACAAAAAACATCATCACCCAAAACTAGTTCTAAGAGAATAATCACTACTATAGAATTAAATAAAAATTTTATCACTTAAAAATATTTGTAGTGTTTATTTTCCCACTCAAAAATCTCATTCTTATGGATCAAAAATGAAATTTTAGAAGAATGTTTGGGGGAAGTTCGAACAAACCTTCTGAAATAACCATCCAACCCCAAGAATATTCGTCTCTGAAACATGTTTCTATGATTTTCCTATTATATAATATTCCATGACATTTACTGATCCAATAAGATTCCCCTCTCAGATATCAAATTCCCCATCAGCATCACCTCTTGGATCAAAAACTCACACTTGGAAAGTTTACCATACATAATATTTTCATTCATGGTTTGAAGAATGACATCCAAATGGTTCATATGTTACCAATTTTTCATTGATCACACTGAGATATAATCTAGGATCCGAACTAAAAAAGAGTCCAAGAACTGATGAAATACAAGGTTCATGAAATCCATAAATACAACAGCAGTATTACTGATTCAAAATGGAAGTACCAAAAACTAAAAAAGAACATATCGACTCCAAAACACTGTCACAGGTTTTCCTCCTATTTTAATATAATCTCATGGTACCCAAAACATTTTTCAATCCAAGAAAACCAATTTTCCCCTATAATATTATCATTTAGATCCCCTATTATGGATAATGGATACTTGTTCTTAAAAATCACCTGATTCAACATTTGATAGTCAATAAATGGTAGAGACTTATTTATACCTTATTATAAAATAGTACAGGCTAAACCAATGGTGATATGCTATGAATAATGAATCATTTAACCTCTAGGACATTAAGAGTGAATTTATGTTCCAAATACATAACATGTTCTATTAAATAGGATGGATTATAATTGGGAATCATTCAAGGGAGTAGTTCAACAGTAAACTCAAACTCTCTCTATAGTGGAAAACCATAAAATTCATTTGGACGGGCCTTAGAGAATGAACACAAAAAAGTAGGTAGCTAAACTCCCAAACAATTTTCAAATACATTAAGAAACATTTATGAAAATTGTAATGTGATCATATTAGCATAAGAAACAACATTCTCCTCCCATCCCAATCTAGAGTCCCACTCACCCTAGAAAACATGAGTTACTCCATTGATAGATAAGAAATATGACCAATAGAAATGGTAGTCTACCTTGGCCTTCACACCGGTCATCCAATCCATTCATATAATCTACTCTTAGATCTCATGATAAAGAACTATAATTTCACAAACCACCTCAATGTTAACTATCACCACCAAACACATGAGGAACCTGAAATATTCTTCAGACTACCTTCCCAAATGTGTGGAAATATCGAACAAGAATGGAAAAACATACAAATTAAATACTATAATTTCAGTAATTGTTGATGAAATAATGAAATGAGTACCACTAATATTAAATAAATATTTTACCACAGAATTTGATATAATCATTGTACCTGTAACAGTAGTTGTCCCTTCATTTAATTTTTTTGGCGTACACATTGATTCAAAAATCTATCCTAACATAGCCACCTAGACATCCGTGTTTACTTGAGAATGAGACCCACCACCCTTGGGGAGAATCAATGTGAACTAGTGACCCCTTGGTGAAATTTTATCCTTCCTTACTCCCTTAGTAAATCCTATCATAGAAACGTTTTAGATGGAACTATTTCCCACAAAAAGAAAAAGTCCTTGGATCATCCAGAAAATGAGTCCTGGTAAGACCAAACCTACCACACTAGTAGAATATAACCAAATTCTACCATGTGGAATCCCTTGAATCTAGACCTATAGAAAATTGGCCAATATTGCACTTTCATTCCTTATTATAAGATGCACCGTGGATAACCTCTATAGAAACTAAGGATCTACCAAAACACATCCTTCCAACTTTTTCTACCTTAGATAAATCAAATTTATCCACTAAATTCAAAAAGGCCAGAAGTTAGAAATGAAATATTAGTGACTAAAAATTATCCCTCTTCACAATGTTGAAACTCAAAACATTTTAGATAATAATTACTGATAAGTTATGATTCTAGATGAAGGAACTCATCAAAATGCATCGAGTACTCCAAAAGTGTATGATCCATTTTCTAAAATGTTATAAGAACCCTGGCATTATAAACACAAAGCAACTCAGGATAACAATTCAGATGAGTGGTTTTGATGAATAAAACCAATGTAATACCCTTATAAAACATAGATTTCACTATATAGTCCCACCATATTCTTCCTGGCCCCTTTATCATATTCAGGGAAAATACCTACATGATAATCTTCAAAATTATCCCAAAAGATAAAGATCCTTTCAGTCCATTCAATCGATTACTCTAATTCATTGCATCCTTTTTACAAAAAAATGATAGTTGGATTATTATTGGAAATTAGGAGCCATGATTTAGTACTATTCAATGGTTCAATTTTATCATTGAACCCATAATATTAATAGAATAGATTACTACTTTAACTAAATAAGTGTCCACTAGAGTTTCTACTTGCAGAACCTTCCTTGTAGATTACACACTCATATTTAGAAGATCTATTCTGTGAGGCATTGTCATATAGATAATATATAATAACCAGTCAATTATGAGAAAACTCAAAAACCATTGAACCAACTTATAAAACCCAAATATATTCTTTAAATGAAGAATAATTTCAAGTAATTTTGAATTTTAGAATAAAAATGGAACACATTTCGAATAGAAAGGGTCTATCTAAATAAACTCTCCTATATTGTTTATTCAAATGAACATACACACACCAGGATCCCAAATTTTGTAGATAGATCAATTTAAATAGATTTTCCTTTTAATTAATTAAAATGACCCTAAATACCGAGTCTCGAACATATTAGTTATTTTTCCAACCACCCATTGTATATTTGATTCAGTATAGGGTGTGAGCTAGCTAGGACCCTTTTCCACACCTACTATCCAAATTACAACAAACCTATTCCTTTCTACCCAAGACATATTACCAAATCTGGATGTGATGACACAGATTAGGCTGAGTATCCTCCTTTTGATAAAAAATTGTAATAGACCAACCCGTGTCAACCAGACCATTCACCCAAGTCTGACTATTATAGCCTGATGTGTAACAAAGATAATAAAACAAGTCATTAATGTAAGTTAAAAAGACACACTATAAGTTAAAAAAGAGGAAACAAAATCATATAAAACTACTCTAAATGGGATAAACCAAAAAAAATTACATGTCTATATTAAAAATTCTTTATGTGACCATCTATCACCTCAGAACCATCTGAAACTAAAACAGTGACATAAATAGAAGCCTCTATGAAACATAATTTGCATCCCTTTAACTATGTATTGAAAAAAAAATCAAATAAAACGTAGATGTAGGGTGTGAGCAGCAAAACCCAATAAAAACCCACCAAGGAATCTCTACATGTTCTAATATAAAAAAAATCAGATGTTCAAGATTTAAAACAAAATAGTGTTACTTGAATTCTATAATTAAAACAATTTAAAATATCCTCTCATATAGTCCTATGGTATTCCAAAAAATTTAGGCCATATTTTTAAGATTCAAAACCATTAAAGTCATTAAAAATACAAGATAAACATATCAAGATAAAAATATACATGTAATTGAAGATCCATAAAATAATATATCATGTAATAAACGACCAGAAACAAAAATTCACATTCCATACTTGCTCTTGCCTATGGTAAAATACATAATAGAAACCCATGATCTTAAAAGGAATAAGGTTTTATCCATATAATATCGAGTCATTCCATAGTCCATCGATATATAATAGGTTACCTCATTGTGGTGTTACACCCGCTATGGTTACACATGTCTCTTTCTCGATGCACCTATGGTCCCACTTTGAATTTTTTTTCAATTTCTGTTTTAAAAACACTATCCAATTTTTTAAAATAAATTCATATTCAATATAATATTCATCAGGGTTTGAAAATCCATTTTGTTTCCCAAATAAAGGAAAATTTCATTTTTATATAAAACCCTACCTTAAAAAACAACCCTTTCAATTTTCAAAGTCAGCATAAGAAATTACATTTGAAATATCAAGGAAAAATAAGTAACAGAGGTAATTCAATAAATAATAATGATCACATAGATCCACATACCTCAAAGAAATAGAAAAACAAACCGCTTTTGATAGTGTGGATTGAAAACAATATGATCTGCCTTTGGAAGATAAGGAATTAAAAGAGACAGAAAATGATTTAGAGAAAACATTATATAATTATAGATCTTTATCACCACCAGTTCCGCTACCATTAACGAGGATTAAACTAAAAGTAATTTTTACATAAAGAGATTAAATTCTTATCCCTGTTGGTTAAACACCGAACATAGTGATCCTTAGGGAATGATGTTACCCAAAATTACTATGGTTAAGAACTATGGTTGAGAGGAGGGGTCTACAAAATAGAATAAATCCCCAAGCACCTGAACAGTTCCCAAAAAGTAGCAACTTGAGAAGTTACACTATTTTTAATACCATGCATGTGGTGAAATTATATAATTTTATGCTATGATAATGAATGTGTCACTTTGGGTAAAAACATAATTTTTCACATTAAATTACATCTAACCCTTAAAAATTGTGTAAAATTATCAAACAATGTAATAATTTCATAGGATCCATCTGGAGTCCATTACACATCATGTAATCCAATTACACATCATGTAACCACACCAAAAATATTAGAAACTATATGTTTATGCTGAAAATCCAAAAAATCATGGAATTAATTATTATAGTTATCCTCCCAATTTCATGATTTAAAAAACATTTCCAATGTTAAAGGATCCAAAAATAAAATATTAGAACATTCTTGATTGAAATTTAATATGGTATTATAACAATGAATTAAAATAATTTATTCATTGAATGAAAGAAGATGATTCGATTGAAATATATCCATAGTGTAATTTTATAGAAATTAATTGATACTAACATTAATGAAAAATAATTAATAAGATAATGAAAAAAATTCCTATAATATTTAAAAATCTAGTTTACAAATAAATTTTCATGAAATTTTTGGGAAAGTAAAAAAAAACACTAGAAAGAAGGGTTCATGATGAAAATAATGGAAATAGTTAGATAAATAAATAGTGTGGAATGAATTAAAAAATAATACAGTCATAAACATTCAGGGAATTTAAAAAAATTATAAATCATTGATGTAGGGATATCAAAATATTTAGATGAAAAACCTCAAAAGAGAAAAAATATATTCATGATTTTAAAGAAGTGATATTGTTGGTCAAACATACAAGCATCATTTTGGTGAATTATGATCCCATGGGATGGAAAATGGTAATAAGCCCTGATTAACCCAAAAAATGAGGAAAATAAAATATTTTATGTTTTAGATAGAAAATACCTTGAATTTCACATAATGGTAATGTCATAGAAATTTTTGATTTCAATGTAAGATTGAGAAAACCCTTTCCATTACTCATGAAATATAGAGAAGTTTTTCTACCCACCTGAAAAATAAACATAACCATTAAAATAAATTATTTTGAATCAAATTAATATAAAAAACCTTTTATACCATTTCATTATAATTGTTTATTTCACATATATGAGTTATTTATTTTTTATTTTTATCATTGGATGCCAGTAGTTTTGGTTTTCTCATACTAGACCTGGTATAAATATATTGATTTCTTTTATTTTCTAAAACATCCATCATTAGTAGAGTAGTCATGGTTGAAGAAGCAGTTATTTGAAATTATTTATGTAGTCTCATTTTCAATTAATCTATGGAAGGTGTTTTGTAACACCTGAGACTTTTATGAGAAATATTTTGTTTTTATGTTATATAAATCATTAAAGGAATATTTCACTACACAAAACACTGGCTTGGATTGCTTTATACGCAACTGCATCCTTCCTTGGTAGCTTGTGTAATACACAATACCGGGTTTCACTAAGCAACGATATGATATTAAAATATTATTAAAACTAGCCATTATGAATAGTAATACCAACTTTTTGAAATTTTATAAATTTTATTTTTCAAAATGGACTTCATTTTTGGATTCAAAATTTCGAAATTAGCCTAGGGTGAAATTTTCTTATTTTTCTGAAATTTTTCAATTTTTGATGAATAATGAAAACACTAGGCTACTATTTAAAAACCGAATTTTTATTTAAATAATTATTTATTTTATTTAAATTTATTTTAGGTCAAAATTGATACATAATACCTAAATAAGTTCAATCTAATTAATTGGAGTGATTTTATAATAATTTTAGATATATAAAAATTTTATTGAACTTTTCACCATCTTTTACCCACCTCCTAGGAGAATTTGGAAATTCAAATAAAACATAATTTTACTGCTTCTGTGATTGGAATTTAGAAAATCCGAGAGATATGGTTAATATGAAGGACTAAAATGTGGTTCAATGAGATGAAAATAATTTTTGATGAATAGTACGTTGTTAATTTTTTTCACAACGGTTAAAAGTAAATAGGGTAATTAAGGGTAAAAATGTTATTATTACTACCCTAAAACATGTCCTAATTGTATTGGATAAGTGTAATTCTACCAAAAACAACCTTAGGAATAATATATGACCATTTAGGTCCACTTTTATTAGATTAGGAAATTTATTATTAATTTATTTAAAGAAGGGTTAAAATAGTTAAAATCAATGTTTAATAAGTACATAATTTTTAATATAGGTTCATACATAAGAAAAATTTGACTATAAATATTCATTAGAAATATAAAAAAAATTCATACATAATTGTATTTTATTTGAAATTTTTAGACATTAAATACTTTAATTTATGTCTGACATAATGATGATGCAGTAATTATCTTATTAAAGAAATATTAACATAATAGATGTTATAAATTCCCAAAAAAATGTAATTTGAGACTTTTTATGAATTCCAATAATTTTATAGGTTAATATGTCGTGTTAGTATTGGTTTAATTAAATTTTCATAGAAATAATCATGCTGTTTTGATTTTAAAAAAAACGATTACCAAATAGTGTTAAAATTGACATAAAATAGTTTTTAAAACAAATATTATATAATTAGTTGTTATTATATTCCTAAAAATCTAAGGTTCTTCCAAGATACTTATATCATGATAGGTGTATCATTAATGGACAACTAGGGGGTCGCTTGGATGTATATGGTATGTTTATTAACTATATAATATAAAAATACAAAGTGACATAGTAAATGTCAATCTCATTAACTAAGAGTTAAAAACTAAAAGATAAGATCAATATAATGACCTAAACATGTCTAAAACCCATTAGATGAGGGGATTTAGACCCATACCAACCTTATCATCGAAATAAATCAATTTGTAGCTTTTGAGAACCGAATATGACTTTATAATGAAATAATATTTTTTGTGTTTCCAAAGGTTCCCCTCTCCACCCTTATAAAATGGAACCTCCTCCCTCTCTTCCTCGCACCACTTTGAGCCTTCAAGATCGGCCAACCCCTTCCAATTTCTCTTCTCCACTTCCCTAGAAACATCCTAGAGGTCCTGGTCTTCTTGAAAGACCATATTTAGTTCCCTAAGAGGTGGTTAAGAAGAGGCGCTTCAAAGAAGAGATAATGTCCATTACCTATTCTTTCGACTTTATTTCTTCTTCTACTTCTTCTTCTTTAGTTGTTTCATTATGAAGTAACAACATCATTATCACTCATATAATTATATGTTATTATAAGTATTAAACAACCCTTTTTCACCATCTATCCATCCTATGGAAAAGGAAATCACTGCGCGTGGGTACGTACGGAATACCGTCTCCACGCCGTGGTGTAATCAATTTTCCACCACCACCTTATTTGGATGAGTATAATGGTGTAGGGAATAACTATATATGATTATTGTAAATTTATATTGATTCTGAAATTGTATACATACACTTTAATACAATTCCACGATCATGGGAACGATATCATTGCTCGTGCGTACGTACGGCCTATCGTCTCCACGATGTGAAGCGACTCGTTCTACATGATCTTCATTACATAATGATTATATAAATGAATTGAATGATTAAATATGATATATATTATACTAATACCATTCTGGAAATGAGATATCTATATCCTAAAGAGAAGAATAATAATTTATTCGACAAAACACACATAAGAACAAAAAGTAATAAACAGATGAATAACAAGTAGCAATGAAATATTACTAATAAGAAGCTAAGAATATGACCATATATTATATCATAACAATGAGTATGATTCTGGAATAATTTAATGACATTATTTAAATCATTATACAGGAGTTTCGAACACTTACGAAGAAAATCGGACCTATGGTACGGGAAAATCTCACAATCTCATTTTTATCTGAGATTGTTTATACTTCATAATTTACTGGGGAATATTTATCATCCACATCCATGTTTCCTCAATATGTAATATTATTTCCATCCACCTAAAATTGTTTAAATCTAATTTTACCCTTCGGTGAGTTTTTAGTAAAAGATATGAAAGGAATCTTTTTTTGTTTTTCGTATAAGGTACTTTTTGACTTTTCTGGCCAAAGTATGAGAAGAATGTTTTTTTAACTTATACGGCATGAATGGATTTTTAGAAAATTATTTCCATGAAGCTTCCTTTACAAGTTTTAATTATTATTTTTAATCAACTTATTTTAGTTCAACATTATATGACATGTTAATAAAGGAAAATGTTTTTGATGTAGAAAGGATATTTTCCTCAAGAATGGAGTTCAAGTGTTTTATCAAAATTATTTTCCATCTAAGATAATATAGGTTATGTTTCTATCCCTATTTTTACATTATTTTGATTATGTTATGATTGAATTATTTTTATTATGTCCTTTAATCTTATATGGATTATGTTATGATGGCATGATGATTAGGAATCCCATTTTTATTACATGGGTTATGCTATGATGTATGATTTATGATTTTGTGGCACACATACGAATGGTTTCACTATGAGATGGGTGGGACATATATCTCCCACCAATGCATTGGGTAAATATTTATATCTCATGAGATAGACATGGCTGGAATGGAAGTTTAAACCAATTTAGTGAAATAGAATTGAAATGAGGAGTGAACTCGGTTCTGAAATGGACTTTTTCCGCTAAGATAGTCCTGGAAATGAGTCTTGACTAATAAGAAATGATTCTCTTTGATTATGTGTGTATGCCAAAAAGTTTCATGTTTTATGTTATGATTATTGAGATTACATTTCACTGCTATGATTTATCCCATGATTTCGAAATTATGATCTGTTTTACAAGTGAAGATTTCCAAAATGTTATGTTCTTATGAATATGATGTGGTTGATATTTCTTTTTTTTACCCTTACTGAACATTTGAGCTCACCCTTTTGTATGTTTTCTTTCCTCAGGTCAGGAAGAAGGTTATTAAGTAGGATATTCCAAAAGGGACTCTAAATATGATGAAAACATGGGAGACAATGTAGATGCTTAATGAACAAGTTGTTTATGTTTCCCAGTTTCTAAAGACACTATACCTATATAGTCCTTTCATGGTTTTATTATATATTGTAATAAGTGTACTTAAATTTTGAAG
The DNA here is from genome assembly GCA_963277665.1 of Viscum album. Lineage (NCBI taxonomy): Eukaryota > Viridiplantae > Streptophyta > Magnoliopsida > Santalales > Viscaceae > Viscum > Viscum album. The sequence continues at coordinate 1,303,216,596 of OY728121.1, forward strand.
TATTAACAATGTATGTAAAGTATGGGTCGTTATAGTAGGTATCAGAGGAAAGGTATAGTCAACCTTTAGAAACTAGGATGTGAAAGCCTTAGTAAGAACCCTATGGATAAGTCTATGCATATAACACAATCATAGTGTTTTAGAAATGTCCATGAACAACCTATAATAAGACCTTAATTGTGAAATTTTATTCTTGATTATGTGGTTTTCCTATTATAATTAGTGTTGCTCACGCTATTCTTCTTGGTTTTAGTCAATGGTTGGAACCTGAAGGTACCATGTTAATGCAGAATGTGACGGGAAATGCATTGATTATCCCCCTGAGAAACCAAATGTTATGGGAGCTGGAATGAAAAATCTTGTAGCCATGCTCACACAACATTATCAAGCTATGAATCATGCGGGACTTCTAAACGAGCAAAGGAAGGAGCAACATTCTGTTGAATCCTTCATGAGGTAGCGTCCACCCTCATTCAGCAGGTCTACTGATCCATTAGTTGCTGAACAATGTATCAGTACTGCTGAAAAGATATTTTCACTTCTTCAATGTTCTGAACATGATAAATTCATCTTAGCAGTTTCTCGTTTGGAAGTTGAAGCTAATCAATGGTGGAATCTTATCAAGAATACGAGCCAAAGGGATGAAATTGAGTCCATGGAATGGGACGAGTTCAAGAACATATTTTTCGATAAGTTCATTCCTCGTATTCTCCGAACATAGATGGCGAAGGAGTTTCTTGAACTAAATCAAAAGGATGATGAATCTGTTGGTACCTACAAAGAAAATTTTACAAGACTTTCAAGTTACACTTCTGGTATTATTATCCAACCTGAGAGTAAGATCGATCGATTCTTTAGTGGCTTACATCCAAGTCTTCGAAGGGCGTTACCCATAAGGGACTTCATTAGCTATGAGGAAATTGTTCGATGTGCTCTCAATGTTGAGATGGAGATTGGAGTAACCCATCAGTAATATTCATTTGATAAGAAATGGAAAATTTAATTCAAAGGAAAATCTAAAGAGCACACTGAAAAGAAGATGATTTTTACCTTATGCTCAAAGTGTGGAAAGAAACATGGAGGGAGTTGTCTTAAAGGGACAAGTAAATGTTTCAAATGTGGAATTGAAGGTCATCGGGCATTTGAATGCCGCAATGATGGGAAGAATATGTCAAGTGATTCGAACAAATAAAAGGCTACAAAGAGTTCACCTCCTACACTTCAATGTTACAAGTGAAAGGAAATGGGTAATTATTCCAATCAATGTCGTAATCCAAGGGTTGTTGATGATGATCGACGTCAACAAACTCTTAAGGCTAAAGACAAAGGAAAGTCACATGAATTTTCTATCAGCGATGTGGAGTACGATAACGAAGTCGTGAAAGGTACACTTACCATCCACTCTAAAGAATAAAATGTTTTATTTGATTCTGGATCCACCCACTCTTTTATTTCTGAGAAATTTTCTAAGGGTATCTCCATATTACCTCAACAATTAGATGTTGAGTTAGCTGTGACAACTCCTAATGGAACAACAGTCGCATCAAAAGTTTATAATTCTTCTCCGATTGAAGTTTTTGGGAAAGTGCTTCCTACAAATCTTGTGATCCTTCCTATAGTGGAATTTGATGTGATTCTTATCATGGATTGGATTTCTTTATATAGATCTCATATTAATTTCCAAATAAGGGAAGTCACATTTCATATTCTAGATCAATATATGATCGTCTATCGATGCAAGGATGAACATAACCTTCCAGTGGAATTTTCTTCCATGTTATGGGTCTTGATTCCACTAAATGAAGGTTATTTATCACAAATGGTTGTTGAGAAACTCACAATTAAGAATATTCCCATTGTACGAGAGTTTGACGATGTATTTCCGGAGTAATTGCTTTTTCTTCCACCAAATCATGAAGTTGAGTTTTCAATAGAACTCGTACCAGGTGATTTACTTATTTCAAAGTCACCATATAGAATGGCCCCAATTGAGTTGCAGGAATTGAAGAAGAAACTCCAAGAGAATCTTGATAAGGGATTAATATGCCCTAGTGCGTCACCTTGGGGAGCACCTGTTCTGTTTGTTAAGAAGAAAGATGGATCAACGAGACTCTGCATTGATTATCGAGAACTTAACAAGATCGCGATCAAGAACAAATATTCTCTCCCATGCACTGATGACTTATTTGACCAATACACTGAGCTCAATACATTTCCAAGATTGATCTTCATTATGGGTATCATCAATTAAGGGTCAAAAATGAGGATATACCAAAGACGGATTTCCGTACAAGGTGTGGACACTATGAATTTGTAGTGATGCCATTTGGTATTACTAATTCCCTCTCTATCTTCATGGATCTGATGAATAGAGTCTTTAGAGACTATCTTGATCAGTTTGTGGTAGTCTTTATAGATGATATTCTTGTATATTCAAAGAGCAAGGAAGAACATGAAGATCACTTGAGAATTGAATTAAAGACCCTATGAAAGGAGAAGTTTTATGCCAAATTTACCAAGTTTGAATTTTGGCTTCAAGAAGTTTCATTTTTGGGTCACATATCTCAAAAGAGGGGATATCTATGGATCCAGAAAAAAAAGAGGTTATCGAAAGATTGTCGAGACCAACAATGGTAACTGAGATCCAAAGTTTTCTTGGTTTGGATGGATATTATCGACGTTTTGTGAATGATTTTTTACAATTATCTAACCCAATCACAAAATGGACTCGGAAAGGAGTTAAGTTTGTTTGGACAGAGGAATGTGAAGACAATTTCAAGGAGTTAAAAAGAAAGTTATCCAGTGCACCTGTGCTCACACTTCCTTGTAGCGAAGAAAGGATTGTGATCTACAGTGATGGATCCAAGAAGGTATTGGGGTGTGTTCTCATGCAAAATGATATGGTGATAGATTATGCCTCACGACAGTTGAAAATCAATGAGAAAAATTACCCAACTCATGATTTGGAGTTAGTTGTGGTAATCTTTGCATTAACGATTTGGAGGAGTTATCTTTAGGGAGAAAGGTGTGATATTTATACTGATCATAAAAGTTTAAAGTATATTTTCACAAAAACGGAGCTGAATATGCACCAAAGAAGATGGTTGGAGCTGATTAAGGATTATGACTGCTTAATTCATTATCACCATGGGAAAGCAAACAAGGTGGCAGATGCATTAAGTCGACATGACCATGCTAGATTATCAATGATGAGGATCACAAAAGATCCAATATTTATGGATTTAAAAAGATGGATCATGGAATTATAATGTAAGGGGGAAAATCATATCTTTATCAAATGAATGTTCAAGCATCTATAAATGTGAAGATTAAAGAGGCACAGAAAGAATATGTAGAGTTATAAAAGAAGGTGAGAAATGTTCCTGAATTCAACCTTGATTGTGATGGGATAATAAGGTTCAAGAATCGGGTTTGTGTTCCACCCATCCCCAAATTAAAGAAGGAGCTGCTGGATGAGTCTCATAGTTCTTCATTCTCTATACATCCTGGAAGCATGAAGATGTATAGGGACCTGAAAGAGTACTTCTAGTGGGATGGCATGAAAAGAGATGTTGCTGAATATGTCTCTTGATGCTTGGTTTTTCCGCAAGTTAAAAGCTGAGAGACAGAAGCCTATGGGGATGTTACAACCATTACCCATACCTGAATGGAAATGGGAAGAAATCACTATGGGCTAGGTCACTAGACTTCCTAAAACATCCAAAGGTAATAATGTTATCTAGGTTATAGTTGATCGTCTTACAAAGTCGGCACACTTCATTGCTATTAAAGAGGATTTCTCTCTGGATCAGCTTGCCAGGATATATGTAAAAGAATTGGTAAGATTTCATGGAGTACCAATTTCCATTATATCTGATTGGGATCTGAGGTTTACCTCAATGTTTTGGCGAAGTCTTTAGTATACTCCAGATACAAAGTTGAGTTTCAACACTTCTTATCATCCTTAGACAGACGGTCAGTCTGAGAGGACAATTCAAACTCTAGAAGATATATTGAGAGCTTGCTCTATGGATTTCAATGTTGGTTGGGATCAACACCAACATTCGGTGGAATTTTCTTATAATAATATCTTTCACTCCAGTATTCAGATGGAGACTTATGAAGCTCTCTATGGAAAGAAATGCAGGACTCCAACTTGCGGGGATGATGTTGGGGAAAGAAAGCTATTAGGAATGGATCTTGTTGATGAGATGGCAAAAAAGGTCTGATCTATTCAACAACACATAAGAGCTGCTCAGAGTCGACAAAAAATTTATGCCGACAACCAAATAAATGACCTAGACTTTGAAGTGGGAGATAAAGTGTTCTTAAAAATATCTCCTTGGAAGAGAGTAATGAGATTTGGAAAGAAGGGAAAGCTGAGACCTAGGTATATCTGTCCTTTCGAAATACTGGATTGTGTTGGGAATGTAGCTTACCGATTAGCGCTTCCACCAAATCTCTCTAAAGTTCATGATGTGGTCCATGTATCTCTCTTGAGAAAGTACATACCTGATCCTTCACATGTACTCAGCTCAGAATTTGTACCACTGGAGCAAGATCTTTCTTATGAAGAACAGCCGATAGAGATTCTGGATCGTAGAAAAAAAATTCCTACGGAACGAGACAACTCGCTTGGTGAAAGATTTATGGAGGAACCACCAGTTAGAAGAAGCTACATGGGAGCATAAGGATATGATGAGGGAGAGGTATCCTCATTCGTTTGTTACAAAGTGATGAATTTTGAGGGTGAAATTCATTTTAAGGGGGTAGAATGTAACACCCAAGACTTTTATGAGAAATATTTTGTTTTTATTTTATATACATCTTGAAAGGAATATTTCACTACACACAACACTAGTTTGTCTTTCTTTACACACAACCGCAACCTTCCTTGATAGCATGTGTTGTACGTAATACCGAGTTTCACTAAACAACGATATGCTATTTAAATGTTATTAATACTAGCCGTTATGAATAGTAATACCCACTTTTTGAAATTTTATAATTTTTTTTTCAAAATGGACTTCATTTTTGGATTCAGAATATCCAAATTATTCTAGGGTGAAATTTTGGTATTTTTCTGAAAACATTCAATTTTTGATGAATAGTCAAAACACTGGGTTTCTATTTAAAAAACCGAATTTTTATTTAAATAATTATTTATTTTATTTAAATTTATTTTAGGTAAAAATTGATACATAATACCTATATAAGTTCACTGTAATTCATTGGAGTCATTTTATAATAATTTCAGATATATAAAAATTTTATTGAACTTTTCACCGTCTTTTACCCACCTCATAGGAGAATTTGGAAATTCACATAAAACTTAATTTTACCACTTCTATGAGTGTAATTTCAAAAATCTGAGAGACACGTTTAATATCAAGGACTAAAATGTGGTTCAATGAGATGAAAATAATTTTTGGTGAATAGTAACTGTTTACTTTTTTTACCACGGTTGAAATTAAATAGGGTAATTAAAGGTAAAAATGATATTATTATTACACTAAAACATGTCCTAATTCTATTGGATAAGTGTAATTCGACCCAAAACAACCTTAGGAATAAAATATTACCATTTAGGTACCCTTTTATTAGATTAGGACATGTATTATTAATTTATTTAAAGAATTGTTAAAATAGTTAAAATCAAAGTTTAATAAGTAAATCATTTTAAATATAGGGTTATAAATAAGATAAATTGGAATATAAATATTAATTATAAAGATAAATATATTTCATACATAATGGTATTTTATTTATAATTTCTATACATTAAATAATTTAATTTATTTATGACAAAATGATGATGCAGTAATTAAATTATAAACAAAATATTAACATAATTAATGTTATAAATACATAAATAAAGGTAATTTGAGACTTTTATTGAATTAAAATAATTTTCTAGGTTAATATGACATGTGTTTATTGATTTAATTGACTTTTTTCGAACTAATCATGTTGTTATGATTTTCAAAAAAATCAATTACCAAATAGTGTCAAAATTGACATAAAATAGTTTTTAAAACAAATATTATATTATTAATTGTTATTATATTCCTAAAAATATTAGTTTTGGACAATATACTTATATAATGATAGTTTTATCATTAATGGACCACTTGGAGGTCTCTTGGATTTATATGGTATGTTTATTAAATATATAATATAAAAATACAAAGTGACATAGTAAATGTCAATCTAATTAACTAAGAGTTAAAAACTAAATGATAAGGTTAATATAATGACCTAAACATGAATAAAACACATTGTTTGAGAGGATTTCAACCCATCCCCACCTTAGCTTCAAAATAAATCATTTTGGAGCTATTAAAAACCGAATATGGCTTTATAATAAAATAATATTTTTTGTTTTTCCAAAGGCGCCCCTCTCCTCCCTTATAAAAGGGAACCTCCTCTCTCTCTTCCTCACACCACATTGAGCCTTCAATCTCAGTAAACCCCTGCCAATTTATCTTCTCCACTTCCCTAGAAACATCCTTGAGGTCCTAGTCTTCTTCAAAGACCATCTTTAGTGCCCTAAGAGGAGGTTATGAAGAGGCGCTTCAAAGAAGAGGTAATGTCTGTTACCGATTATTTCAACTTTATTTCTTCTTCTACTTATTCTTCTTTAGTTGTTTCATTATGAAGTAATAAAATTAGTATCACTAATATACTGATCTTTTATTATAAGTATGAAACAACCCCTTTTCACAATCTATCCATCCTATGGAAAACGAAATCACCGCGCGTGCATACGTACGGAATATCGTTTCCACGCCGTGGTGTAATCTATTTTCCACCACCACCTTACTTGGATGTGAATAATGGTGTAGAGAATAACTATATATGATTATTGTAAAGTGATATTGATTCTGAAATAGTATACATACACTTAAATAAAATTCCATGATCATGGGAACGATATCATCGCTCGTGCGTACGTATGGCCTACCGTCTCCACGATGTGATGCAACTCGTTCTACATGATCTTCATTACATAATGATTATATAAATAAATTGAATGAATAAATATGATATATATTATACTAATACAATTCTGGAAATCAGGTATCTATAACCTAAAGAGAATAATAAGAATTTATTCGACAAAACACGCAAAAGAACAAAAAGTAATAAACTCCCGAATAACAAGTAGCAATGAAATATTATTAATAAGAAGCTAAAAATATGACCATATATGATATCATAACATTGAGTATGATTCTGGAATAATTCAATGACATTATTTAAATCACTATACAGGAGGTTTGAACACTTACAAAGCAAATCGGACCTAAGTTAAGGGAAAATCTCACAATCTCATTTTTATCTGAGATTGTTTATACTTCATAATTTACAGGGGAGTATTTATCATCTGCATCAATGTTTCCACAATATGTAATATTATTTCCATCCACCTACAATTTTTTAAATCCAATTTCAAACTTCGGTGAGTTTTTAGTAATAGATATGAAAGGAATCTTTTGTCATTTTTCGTACGAGGTTCTTTTTAACTTTTCCGGCCAAAGTATGAGAAGAATGTGTTTTTAACTTATACAGCATGAATGGATTTTTAGAACATTATTTCCATGAAGCATCCTTTAAAAGTTTTCAAGTTTATTTTTAATGAACTTCTTTTAGTTCAAAATTATATGACATGTTAAGAAAGGAAAATGTTTTTGAAGTAGAAATCATATTTTCTTCAAGAATGGAGTTCAAGTGTTTTATCAAAATTATTTTCCATCTAAGATAAAATAGGGATCTGTTTCTATCCCTATTTTTTCATTGTTTTGATTATGTTATAATGGAATTATTTTTATGATTTCCTTTTATCTTATATGGATTATGTTATGATGGAATGATGATTGAGAATCCCATTTTTATTACATGGGTTATGCTATGATGTATGATTTATGATTTTGTGGCACACATAAGAATGGTTTCATTATGAGATGGGTGGGACCTATATCTCCCTCAAATGCATTTGGTAAAGATTTTTATCTCATGAGATAGATATGGATTGAACGGTAGGTTAAAATGGTTTTGTGAAACAGGACTGAAACGTGGAGTGAACTCGGTTCAGAAATGGGATTTGTCCGCTAAGATAGTCTTGGCAATGAGTCTTGACTACTAAGAAATGATTCCCTATGATTATATGTGTATTCCACAAAGTTTAATGTTTTAAGTTATGATTATTGGGATTACATTTCACTACTATGATTTATCACATGATTATGAAATTATGATCTATTTTACAGCTTATGATTTCCAAAATGTTATGTTCTTATGAATATGATGTGATTGATATTTCCTTTGTTTACCCTTACTGAGCATTTGAGCTCACCCTTTTGTATGTTTTCTTTCCCTAGGTCAAGAATAAGGTTATTAAGTAGGATATGCCAAAAGGGACTCTAAATATGATGAAATAAATGGGAGACAATGTAGATGCTTTATGAACCAGTTGTTTATGTTTCCCAGTTTCTAAAGGCCGCATTCCTATACGGTCCTTTCATGGTTTTGTTATATGTTGTAATAAGTGTACTTCAATTTTAAAGTATTAACAATGTATATAATGTATGGATCATTATATATTTATTTCATTTGAATGGGATCTATGATTTGCATGTTTTTTTTAATTTAGAGATATAAATGAGCTACTTAATAATGATTATGAATGTGATATGAATTAAAACTACAATACATATGATGGGTTTGGATGTATTGTTTTTTAAAAGAAGAGGATCCCATGAATTATTGTTTTTTATAACCATCATACAATAATATGTCACAATAAATTGGAATCATATTTATGTAGTCTGGATTGAATCTAATGGTATGATTCTCTGAAAATTAATTTGATATATTATGAAATTAAATTATATGTGTTATCATTTTGGAATCATATATGTAGGATATCATCAAATGATCAATTTAATAAGATGGAACTCATGTCAGTAATATAATAGATGATGGGTTAAAATTTTGTAACGGCATGTCATTAACTTAATTGTTATGAAGTTAATGAATACATATTTGGAAGTGGATATATAGAGGCAAGAACCATTAATATAGTGATATTAATTTTATCTCCACTAATATATTGATTCTATTATACCCATAAAAATCACATCTATTCCCACTTCAATTATGATATAATATAAGATCATAGTTTTAAGAGAGTCCATTGATTGTCAAGTTATTTTAAATAGCCCGTGCATACACCATAGAGGAGGGGGTCTGATGGTTTCCTCTTACAGAACCTCATCAAAAAACTATTTTAATAATTGAAGCAACAAATCTATCGTGAAAGATAAAAATTACTTCTATTATTTAATTTTGTGTGTTTTTAGTTTTGAATCTTATTGATCATGGATTTGGGAATTTTTAATCCAATTTCCTTTATTAGTTTATGTTTTAAAAAATTATATGAAACCCATCAATAGTATCAGTGAAATACATGTTTCTTGGTTAAAAAATCATGTTTCCAAAGAAAAAATAATTTTTAATATTGTTTATATATATCCAATTGTACAATGTGGCTGATAAATATTTATGACTCACTTATATGATATCAAATATAATAAAAATTATTGGGTTATTCTATATGTTATGGGATATCATAGGTAGTTACATAGTAAATTACAATGTTTTTTTATATATTGTGGAATACAATTCCTCCTATAATAATTTTTTATACCACTTGAGCGATACATAAAAACAATGCATCATATCAATTCATCAATATTGTTGTGAAACAAAAAATAAGATTCCCCACTATTTTAATATCACCCAGGAAATACATTATGATGAAAAGGTTTTTAATTCTATATTACTCCTTTATATTTAATTGTGAATTTTTTCCCTTACATAGACATTTCCCATATAGTGTTAACCCTTCATGTGGAATATCATAGTCTATAGGTTCAAAAGTCCGTATGAATTATTCTTGGATTGGTTTCAAAGCATAGAGTTAATCCTTCATGAACCATTTAGTGTCAGATATAATGTCTACAAACAATATATCATTCGTTTTTATAGTTGAGGTGTACTATATTAATCTTAAATATAAATTGAAACACTATATTAATGTTGAGTGATCCTCCCAATTCCTGTTCTAGATTACATATCCCAATTTTTAATCATTAAGCATGATTTTTAGCACTAGGGTGTTCTGAATTATGTGTCCTTCAAAATCAAAAGTTATGATTTTAAAATATAATTTTTATGATATAATAATTCAATAATATTCTGTTAACTTCCATTTAATAAATTGAATAAATAATTTAGAAAATATATATCACTCATAATATTTTTTGTGGTTTATTAATTAATTTATTGAGATGTTTATAAGTTAATTATTTATAAATCGTTATTTTATTGTTTTTGAAATTTTTTATAAATTAATATATATAATATTAACTATTAATATTAAAATTACATTATCAAATTATAGTATGTGGTTTATAATTTTAATATAAATTATTTATATTGAAATTAAAAGGGAAGTTTATAAAGTATATAAGAACTACAAAATAAGGAAAAAAATAAAAGTGATTATATTTAACACTTTTAATTTATTATAATTATTTAATATTTATCATTCAAATTATATACATTATTTGAGAAATTATATAGACTATATACCAAATGATTTTTTATTATTTCTTTTTATCATACAAGTTTGGGTCTAACCCGTTTTTTATTAAAGGAATAACACTTTTTTTAAATGGGTTAAGAAGGAACCCATTACCAGAATCTTAGGCCTAGAATAACATAGGCATATGAAATTCATGTACAATAGGTAATAACATAGAAAAATGGGTCCTTATACTATAGGACAAGAGATTGGAATGAATTCCAAATGGGAAGGAAATCCCCTAACAAGGCATGTACACCCATGACCCCTAGTCCCTATTCTTTGGCCTATACTATGTCCATCCCACACTGCACTTTCCTACACCTTAATGATAAAAAAGGATGAATCCATGATTTATATATCCCTTAAAATAATTCCCATGCATTCAAACATGGATTTCACCCCCAATGTTCCCCCATCATCATCCATGTGCGCCCCCGCAAGTGTCTAGCTCGCCTATCACTTGCATCGTTTGTTCGACCGCACCACGGGAGGCCAACACATATTTTCCCTCATCATCATCCATGAGTTACTAAAATAAAAGAGCCCACCGCTCCCCCAGTTTCACCCCATGTGTTGGGTAAATCATTCTGGATTCAAGATGACATCAGCCCCCTATGTGTACTCACACATTGGGAAGAAAGATCCGCCCCCAATAATGGGATATCAGTGGGTAGTAGCAAGGAATGAAACCGAAATCATAGAATATAGAACATATAACCATAGAAATTTAATTCAGGGATCATGTTCTTTGATTACTGATTTTATTATGATTTCATATTGTAAAATAAGTTATTTTTTATTATGTAAAATGTTTACATAGTAGAATTAGAATTTAAGTTGTTTATATTTCATATCATATATTTAATGTAAATTCAATATAATGGATAATAATAAATGGTTTATATTGAAATAAATATAAAATTATTATATTTGATAAATTTTTTAATTTCCATAATATATTTCTAAACTATAATGTGTTTATAATTTTCTGGTTTAAAATTTATTCATAAATAGTGTATATCATGTTTAAATTTATGAATTATTTATTTATTTTGTTATTACATATTATATACAAGATTATAATTATTACATTATTAATTGATTTATTATTTAGTTTATAGTGTTAAATTTATTTTATAAATTGTCAATCATGCATCTATGGAGTCACAAAAGAAGTATGATCACAGATTTAGTTTTTTCGACTTAACTATGGATTTCCCATGTGATATGTGAAGAATTACACGTCAATGTATTTTTATTATATTGATATGGTGGAAGGATTAAGATATCAAAATATATCATTATGGTTATATATACATGTCAAAGGAGGAAATTACAAAAAAAATTAGATTATATTCCCATTAAAAATTTGATGTTTTGGATTCCTTAAAAAATAACACTTGTCAAGACCTCGATAATACAATAGGGTTGGTCATGCCAAATTTGCATGTTCTTAGATTATATTGTGAAATGTAATTGAAAAATGTTTTACCTTAATAATATTATGTTCCCATTCCTGGTATTTAATTTGGGATAAAATTAGTCGAGAGATCCTAGTAGTATTATGTTACCAAAAAAGAGAGTTGGGATTTTTTATTATGGATTGTAAAAATAGTTTTCAACTCCACTATCCAAGATTCAAATATGATATAATTGGTATAATTCCAAACCTAAAAAATACTGGATGATATATAATCAATAGTGACCTAATCGTTGTGAAATATGGATCATAGACCACTTATATATAAAATTAGTATAAAAGTGGTCATAATTTTAGGGGCAGAATATTTAAGAAAGTTAATTATTAAATGAATATAAACATGACACTGATATGATAAAATCTTATATTTTATATTTTTGAAATCATCATCATCAAAAAAATGTTGAGATAAATATTATAAATGGAGAATCTTAATAGATGTAACATCATGGACTATTAAAAAGATTAAAAACATTTCTTAAGGATGGAAGATTCTTTGTGCCCAGACAATCAACATCTTGAGTAACATAATATTGAAGAATTTTAAATGGTGGATCTAAAATATACATATGAGAGGAATATAAATATATAAAAAAATTTCCTAAAATAGTTTTCTAGCATTGAAAATTCATGTTTCATCAGTTGAAATTTTTCAACAAAGTGAGTGTTTAATTGAATATTTTACAATATTTTCTCAGTGTGTTGAGTAAAGATAAATGTTTTCACAAATTTCAAGGTTCTAGGGTTGATCTGAAAATAGATTTCATTAAACTTTATGACTAATAGAGGAAAATTTATTTCGAAAGTCAAATAATATTCCACCTAAAATCTAGTCAAGGTCATTTAAAACTTAGATTTATCAAGATGGATGAGTAGTGTTTCCATATTATGGAATTTTATAAGATACCTAAAGCGATTATGGAACTCTATTGAATGTAAATATTTGGTACAAGTATTATCAAAATTAATTTTTTTGAATAAATTCTAATGCTTAATATATAAATTATAAATGATTGGATTGTATAGAAGTTCTAAATAAATGTAAGAGTTAATAAAGATTATAGTTTTCTGTCAATTGATTAAGTAAATATGTTCAAAATTAATGATTTTAATATACATGAATATTGCAATATCAGATATATCTAAGGATTTATATAATAATGTAATTTCACTTAAAATATAAGATAATTTTTTATTAAAATAAATATATTATTAACAACATTATGTGAAAAAAAATAGTGTATCATTTATAAATGAGTAAATAAAAGGCATTTTTTAAACTATAAGGTATATTATCACATAAAAAAACAGTGGAATATTTTAATGAATAATGTATTTTTTCAAAAATGATTCAAACTCATAGAATACCATTTAATAAATGGTTTCAAAATCTTTATTTATAATATATCTTCTAAGAAGAAATAAATGACATTTTAATAACAAAAATAATGTTTTTGAGTCATGGAATGATTTCTTGAATTATATATAGATTCTATGGGGCTAGTGCGAGTTTTCTTGTACATTGAAAAGTTAAGATTCAATAAATAAAGGATTATACCAATATAACTATAGGGTGAATGTCAATTTAGACCCCAAAAAGATTTTATAATGTTTTAGAAAAGCAATAAAGTAAATATTTTCATTGGATATCAAATTATTTCAATCAAATATGATGATGTAATAGGTTATAAAGGTTGATAATAAATATAGAATTATAAATACATATAACTATTAATAAATGTGTTTTTAACATTTTAAACTTTTATAATTTGATTTTATTTAGTTTGGTTACATGTTAAATAGTTAGACATTAAGCATATGATTCCAAAGTCAATAAATTATTGAAAATATATTTATTTATAATTCTTCCCAATAAAGTGTTTAGTGGGAGTGTTCTATCAGATGGCCACATGGTGATGTGTAATGGATTATATAATAACTAAATGAGTTTTACCAAAATCCTGAATGTTCATAATTCAAAATCACAAGCTGGAAGTTTTTCATACATTATATGTTATTAATGTTCTTATGTATTATTTATTAATGTTCACAATGTAATTTAATAATGAAAATGTTTCATCTTATACAAAAATAAATATATACATTATCTTTCATTCATGATGATTTTTTATATACATAGAAAAATATCATGAAGTTACATGATAATATACCTTTCAATGTTTTATTTTGGGGGTATTCATTTAGGTTGTCAATTATATATTATTATATGTTTTGAATAATTATTAAGGTAAACAGGAGTAAGATTTTTTATTAGGGTATAAGATATTATCATGAGGTAAAAAAAAATTTGTATGTTGAATAACCCACAATACATACTGAATGGAGCCTCATACACTATGTATTTTGAATAATAGGGGTGAATGGTTCATATTTTGTGTCCCCAATAACTACTCCTGGTTGGATATAAATTAGTGGAATATTCATTCTGAAACATTTCCTATATAAACCTTGATTGTTAGCTTATTTAGAAGTGGTTTGGTATGTTATTGATGATGTAGTGAGTTGGATATTAAAAAATATGGAGTTTTCATCTCATATGATCAGTATGAAACTTTATCCCTAAATCATGATAGATCAAGTAAGTTAAAGTCCATACCTAGATAGTATATATGATGTCCTTATCAATCGGGTTAGTCTCGTGTTATGTTCATATCTATAAAGGCCAATGTCTTGTAATATATTCATCCCCCTGATATGCCTATTCATAGTTAAAGTAGAATGTATGAGTAGATATATGTGATATTTATACTTTCTGTCATATAATTAGATGATTTCTTTTAAAATAGATCATAAGACATTGCATGATAACACAGGATTCTTCTAGTAGACTTGTGTAAAGAGATTAATATATATGATGTAGATCATAGTAGACCCCTATTTCATATTAGTATCACTAATTATTTTCTAGAGGCCTCTATTTATATATATTTCTGAAATTTGAAATTCATATTTTTTTCAATTCAAAAAAGGAACTTGGGATCAATCAATTTCTTCGTCTTAAGGGGGATTGAGTTAAACTCAATGAAATTTTCCGAAATTATTTTAGATTTTATCTAAAATTATTTTTGTATTGTTATTTATATGGTATTTCATATGTTGTGATACACAATGAAGTTGATGATAACCACCTAAAATATTTTTGGTCGATATCCAAATGTATTTTTGGATATTTTGTTATAATTTATTTTATATGATACTATATAAGATGAAATAATGCAATTTCTATAATTCATAAGGGAATTTCTTATATTTAATGAGATATAAACTAAATAAATTATGAATATGATGTATTTATTAATTATTTTATAATAATAAGATATTTTAAAACATGGTTTCTATTTACCTATCATCCGCCAACCATAATGTATTGTTGGGTTAAATCATATGGTTTTATTTTCATTATCATTCTATGGTAGTGTTAAATAAATCATATTATGATACATTGGACTGGACAATGATAAATATTATCATTCAGAATTATAATACAAGGGACTTAATCAATTGATCCATTTTATATGATGAAACGAAACGGAGGAATACCTTTTTCGAGGTGTGAAAAAATTATGACGATAGGGTATAACACAAATTTTTTGAATGTATGCTTTAATGCATGAATGTTGTTCGATTCTTATATAAATAGGATAACTCCATCGGGATGATTTTAGTATTTATACTTCTTATAATATTCAGATTATATCATACTCATAGTTTTCTCTTCACCTCCATTTTCTTTCATGAGACATTATTAAATCATTATTGGAGGAGTGTCTCATTCAAGCACCGAGTGATTTTATAAGGACCCGGCCTAAAACATTGTATATTCTTGAATTAAGTTAATAATTCACATTGAGAATCCTTTCGAGATTAGTGTTTTAGATAATGAGGTCATAACTGTAACATTACATCCTAATAGATACAAAGTAAACACTTCTACTCAGTTCACATTATTTTTCACAAAATAAATTTTTTTTAAAAAAAGAATCATGTCTAGTTCCATGTTTTAGACAGCATGACTTTTCATTGATCTCATCCTTGACACTATTTCACATTATGTCATGTGAAAATCATCTAAAAAACTAGCGATGAGCATAAAAAACTCATTAAGTGATATACAAAGAATGAAAATTGTTAGTTTTTCCAAACAACAAGTAAACCATGAATACTTTATCATAAGTAATACTTTTAACCTTTATGAAGTACTAAACAGAATTCACTAAATAAAAAATAATTTCTTACCCTTTTGTAACCAAAATAATACCATAAACCCCATATAATGAACACATAGCATATAAAGTTAACATGGGACATGAACATACTGAAATGGAATAACCATACAGTTGACTTCAACAAATATCACTAAATGGAATAACCATACGACTGACTTCCACACCCAATGCATCAGAGGTTATAACGTAACCACCCATCCTGGTTTATCATGGCACCACCCGTCATTTGGTTTATCACCTAACCATTCATCAAATGTCCATGTACTGTTATAAAATTATAACACATACTATAAATATAAAGGAAATAATACATTTCCACATTTCAATCACAATATATCACTTCAATATATTGACATAAAAATTCATTACCAAAACCATTTTCAATACCAAAATACATAAAAGAGTATATGGTATTTATTTTAATTTTAAAAACATTATTTATTATTAATGAAATCCAAAGAGAAAAATAATACTCATAGCAGTGAAAAGGACGTTCTCACCACTTACATTAAAAGAAACATTCCTTTTTATCGTTTAGTAAAACACTTCGTAAAAAAATATTCTCTTTGAATGAAATGAAAATTAAAATGTGTTTATACAGAGTATAAAATAATGTAATGTATTAAAACAAAATATTCCTCAATGAAAGGAGATAGAGACGAAGTCCCTTACCTCGTGTCTGACTTGACCGTTCCTTCTTTAATCTCCTTTAATTCAGGTAACTCCCTTTGGTTTGAACCAAAAGGGTTTGTTGAAGTGCCTTCTGCCTAAGGTAAGGATTCTAGTTGTAAGATAGGGATCTTTAGAGCTTATTTGGGTAGGGGTTTCAAAATCCAAATTCCTTGATAGGTGTGAGGAATGGGTTATAAGTAGTGACCATTTATAAGGGGGGAGGGGCTCTTTAGGAAAGTTTTAAACAATTATTTTATTATAAACTTATCTTCGGTTTAAAAAGATCCAAAAATCATTAACATAGAAGATAATATTACTCATGGTAGAAATAAAATCATCCAATTGGAATTGGACATGTTTTGGATTTTATTTTAATCTTAATAATCTTATTTATTTAAATCATTTATTAGTGAGGTAAACACACCATCATTATTGTGTCATAAATAATTGAAATTATTTTATGTCTAAAAATTATAAAAAAATATCATAATATAGGAAATATTTTTATATTTATAATGAATATTTATAGTCATAAATATGACTTATATAACCCCATGTAAAAATTAATTAGCAACAAAATACTTGTTTTTGTCATTTTTTCGTTTACTTTATGTTAATTAAAATAATGTGTCATTATCACTCCCATGTGGCCCCATGGGGTCCCAAAATCAACCCAAGGATGATCATGGTCGGATTTGAATCAACCAAAATGATTAAGAAACCTGTTAGTGTAATTTTATATTATTATAGTAATATTTTTTACCCTTATTTACCAGATTTTCCTTTTAACAATGGTAAAATAAAATTTTTACTGAAGTAAATATTCATAATCTCTAAAAATAAAAGTTACCTATTTACACAATTTGGACCACTTCATTCCAAATATGGAATCAAATTTTCCAAATTCAAATAATAGAAGTGGTAGAAATTAATTTAAAATTAATTCCTGCTATCAAAATATAAGGCGTGCTTTTAAGAAATAATAACTATCGAAAGATTGACACTTGTTTATGTCCAATTTCAATGTGAAATTAATTACAATTACCAAAAATTGAATAAATGTTAAAAATATAACATCTTTAAACTTTAAAAACAATTAAAAAGATAATATAACCCTATTAATAAATTAGGTTAAAAGGTAGTTTTGAATTAAAATACAACAATTTTCACTTTTCATTAAAAATTGAATTTGATCTGGAAAATACTAAAAATTTATCCGAAGTAAATTTTGATGTCTTGATTCTAAAGAATAATATTATATGGGAAAATAGAACATATAAAAGTGACCAAAACTAGATTTAAAGAGGGTTCACCATTAAAAGGATGTAAATGAACCATTTATAGAAAATTATGCTTAAAATTAGAATAATTAACCTTTTAAGCCTCTAAATTTTGTTGCATAAATGTAAAAACATTTAAAAAATATATATAACCATATTTTAGTATGTTTAGTTCATTATTTCCAATACAATGTCTTGGCGTTAACTATCATTTAAAATATAATATTGTATTATTATTGTGCAAAGATAGATTTCAGAGAAACATGTTGTTGCATATCGGGTACACCATTGAACATAACAACCCTTTTAAAGTAAAAATAATATTTAATTTAAAAATGTTAATAAGAATGAAAATGTATTATTTATTTATTTACCTTGGATGTTACATCCTTCCTCCCTTTTGTAAATTTTGTCCGTGAAATTTTATACACTTATCAAATAAATGGGGGTATTTATACCTCATTGCATTTTCAGATTCCCACATTGCCACTTCAACCATATGGTTTTTCCACAAAACCATTACCTGGGGAATTACCCTATTCCCCATGAATTGCTCTCTACGGTCAAAAATTTGTACTGGTTGTTCCTTATAAGAGAGATTCTCTTCCTACTGAACTACATCTAGGTGAAAAACATGAGATGGATCTGACATATACATTATCAACATAGAAACATGAAGAAAATTGTTTACTTGGGATAATCATGGAGTTAAATCAACTCTGTATGCAACTAATCCAATTTTATCTAAAATTTCATAAGTCATAATGAACCTTGAACTCAACTTTCCCTTCTTACCAAAATGAATCACACTTTTCCATGGAGAAAATTTGAGAAATACATGATCATCTACCTCAAAAGGGAGATCCTTCCTCTTTTTATCTGCATAACTTTTTTAGCCTACTATGTGTTGTTCCCATGTTCTTCTGAAACAAATGAAGCTTTTCTACCATCTCTTCTACCAATTCTGGTTCCATCAGCTTTATTTCACCTACTTCTTCCCAGAATGATGGAGTTCGACAACGCTTTCTATATAATGATTCAAATAGATCCATCTGTATACTGGAATGAAAGATTTTATTATAATAAAATTCACTCAAAGAAATATGTGGGTCCCAAATTCCATGGAATTACAGTGAACAGGAACATATCATATCCTCCAAGGTCTTAATTTTTTGTTCTGACCACCCATCTGATTGCAGATGAAAATATGTAATAAAATTTTATTCAGTACCCAACGACTTTTGAAGGCCTTTCCAAAAGTTAGAATTAATCCTGTGATCAAGATCCGATAAAATGGAGAGGGGAACTCTATGGAACCTGACTATCTCTTTAACATATAGCTGAGAAAGTTGATCTAGAGGCAATGTTTCTCGAATAGGAAGTAAATGAGCAGATTTAGTCAATTGATCTACAATAACCCAAATTGCATTGTTATGTTGAGATTTATTTGGTAATCCCACAATGAAGTCCATGGATATATTTTCCCATTTCCACTATGTAATCAGTAAAAACTAAAGCATCCATTTTGGTAACTTCTTCTCTGATTTATCATGCTGACAAGTCAAACACTTCACAGTAAAATAAGAAATATCTCTTTTCATTCTATCACACCAATAATACACCTGATGATCTCTATACATCTTAGTACTACTATGATTAAATGGAAATAGGGAACCATGAGCTTAACATAGCACCTCATTCCTCAATTGTTAATCACAAGGCACACATAATCTTTTCCCAAACCACAAAACACAATCATTATCAACATTAAAATCAGGAAACTGACCCTTCTGAACCAACTCTACCTTTTTCTCTAACTCACTGTCTTCCTTATGAGCTTTCTTAATTCTGTCTGATAGAGGTGATTTCACTGACAGCTCAAAAAAAAATTCCGAATCCAACAACTTCTATGTCAAATTTCTTAAAATCAAAAACCAATGGATCTCATTCCAAATGTAACATGGTTAATATTGAATTACTTTTCTGACTCAAAGAATCATCAACTTTATTTGTTTTTTTGGGATGGTAAAGGATCATGAAATCATAATCCTTGATTAATTCCATCCATATCCTCTATCTCATGTTCAATTATTTCTGATTCAATATATAATTTAATCATTTGTGGTCAGTATCACATTTTACTCCATACATATGATGCATCCAAATTTTTAAGGAAAAAACAATAGAAGATAAGTCCGAATCATGTGTATGGTAATTTAACTCATGAGGATTCAAGTGATGTGAAGCATAAGCAATTAACTAACCATTCTGCATAAGGAAACAACAAAGTCCTTTCAACGAAGCATCACTATAGATAACAAACTCACCATTCCTGGAAGGCAGTGCCAAAACTGGTGCTTCCACCAATCTTCTATTCAATTGTTGTAAATAATCATCACATTCTATTGTCCAAAAGAACTTAACACCTTTTCGAGTTAACTTAGTTAATGGAAAAGATAATCGTGCATAATTTTCAAAAAACCTCTAGTAATAACCTACGAAACCAAAAAACAATGGATCTCGGTTATATTTTTTGTTCTTGCCCATTCTTCAACCACTTTTGTTTCAGAAGGATCAACAGTTATGCCATTTTTTGAAACAATGTCAGATAGGAAAGAAACTTTTTGTAACCAAAACTGACACTTACTGAATTTTCCAAATACTTTCTTTTCTTTTAAGGTTTTCAAGTCAACCCTTAAATGACTTCCATAATCCTCTTTACTTTTATAAAAATCAAAAATATAATCAATGAACAAAACCAAAAACTTATCCAAGAACTTAAAGAAAATTCTATTCATAAGATCCATGAATATATCGGGTGAATTGGTTAACCCAAAAGGAATAACTCTAAATTCATAATGGCCATATCTAGTATGAAACATGGTTTTCGTAATATTTCGTTCCTTTACTTTAAACTGATGGTACCCCGACCTCAAATCCATCTTCTAAAAATACTCATCTCCCTAGTGCTGATAAAAAAAATAATCGATATGAGGAAAAAGATACTTGTTCTTAACAGTGATGTTATTAAATGCTCTATAATAAATGAAAATTCTAATTAAATTGTCTTTATTTTTAAAAAATATGACAAGATCACCACATGGTGATGTTATAGGTAGAATGAATACTTTATCTAATAACTCTTAAAATTGATTCTTTAACTCAAAAAGTTCAATTTGATCCATTTGATAAGGGGGTTTGGAAATTGTCTTAGCAGTACGAACTAATTCAACAATAAATTCTACTACTCGATCAGGTACAATACCAGGCAACTCATCAGGAAAAACATTGACGTACTCATGTACCACTGGCACATCATTAATTTAAATAGTTCTTTTATTTTCAACAATATGTGCATAGTAACATTCATTTCCATCTTTTACTAGTTTCTCAGCTTCCTGATATGTTATCAAAAGAAAGGGTTTATTCATTTACACTAACTAAAAATCATTCTAAAAAGAAACCACTTTAGTTCTGCTGTCAATATTAGAATGATAAATATAAATCCAATCCATTCCCAAAATAACATCAAACTCTACTAAAGGGAAAATAGTATGGTTTGAAAGTAGATTCTTTCCACACACAACGACATGATGTTTCTTATGTTTTCTTTTTGACTCACCAATTCCTCTAGGTGTTTTTACTATATGATTTGTATTAATATCTTGATATGGAATTCCCAATTTACTTGAAAACTTCTCAGAAATGAAAGAGTGTGTAGACCCTAAATAAATCAACACATTGGAAAAATCTGAACAAATAAATAGTGTACCAGATACTACATCATTTGATTGTTAAACATCTGTTAAAGTAGTTTAAAAGGACTTCAGCACCCCTGTCTTCTTGTAGTCTTGTTTCTTTCCCTCTGTTGAGTTCTTCACTGAATACTCATTTTCATAA
Organism: Viscum album; assembly: GCA_963277665.1. Lineage (NCBI taxonomy): Eukaryota > Viridiplantae > Streptophyta > Magnoliopsida > Santalales > Viscaceae > Viscum > Viscum album. Next base: position 1,303,238,826 of record OY728121.1, read on the forward strand.
TGACCTATTTCATTGCACTTAAAACATCTTACTACTGGCTTTTCATTACCGTCTTGATTATCTTCCTTACAATTATGACCAATATGACCAGACATACCACATTTTAAGAACTTTCCAGAAATTGATAAACATTCTCCCGGATTCTTTTTACCACACTTCTCTCAAGAAGGATATTTAGTTTTCTTACCTCAAAGCTACTTTGATGAATTCTTTCCATTTTCCGGCGAATATGACCTCTAATTCTGTAGTTTGTCAAAGAACACCATATCATTGTCAAATTCCATTTCCACCTTCTCCACACATAGAAAAAGTTTTTCATAACTTTTTAACTCACAAAAGGCTAATGATATTCGATATCACGGCTTCAGCCCTAAGTAAATTTAATTTATCTTATTATCCAGATCTCAGATGAAATTTGTATCATACCATTCTAGTCGAGTGAACATTCCTTCGTAAACAACCACTAAGTCATTCCCCTCCCTAAATTCCAAGAATTGTTTTTCCATCCTAAGTCGAACCGCCTTAGGAAAATATTTCTCAAGGAACATGTCTTTGAATTCATCCCAATATAGAGCATCAATATCTTCATTATCCCTGATATTTTTCACCCTCGACCACCACTAATCAACTTCAACTTCAATGATATAAACAGAAAAACTATCCATTTGATGTTATGAACACCCCAAGACATAAACCTTTTTCTCAAGTGCTTTAATCCACCTTTTAGCTAGCACAGGGTCAGATGATCCTCTTAATGATGGTGGATGTTACCTTATGAAATGCTCCACTACTAACATGTTCCTCTATAGTTGATTCAGATGATCTCGTGCATGGATACCACCACCATTTATATCCTCAATCAACTGTTCCATCGCAACAATAAATTGTTCAGTTCTGATTCTAACCATCTCAAGTTTCAGATTTGGATGGTTGTCTTCCTCCTGATATCGTCCCAATATAGCTTCCATGTTTTCAATATGGAAACCCATATTGAACACATAAATATCTTAGGAGAAGCAACATGGTAATATGTAAATTCTATCATTTCAATATTGATATAAATTAATTTATGAATATTAATTTAGTAGTACCCTAACACTTAATGATATCTAAACCGACCTCTGATACCAATTATAAGGACTCGGCCTTAATCATTGCATATTATTGAATTAAGTTAATAATTTACATTGAGGATCCATTCAGTTTTAGGGTTTTAGAGAATTAGGTCATAAGTGTTACATGAAATCCCAAAATATACAAAGTAGACAAATCTACTCAGTTCCCATTATTTATCACAAAACAAATTATTGAAAAAAAAGTGTAATGACTAGTTCCATGTTTTTGACAGCATGACTATTTCTTTACCCCATCCTTGACCCTATTCCACTTTATGTCCAATGAATAAAATTTCAAAGACTTGGGATGAGCATAAAAAATCTCCGTAAGGTATACACAAAGAAAGAAAACTATTAGTTTTTCAAATAACAAGTAAACCATGAATACTTTATCATTGGTAATAATTTTCACCTTTATGAAGTAGTAAATACTCATCACTGAATAAGAGATCATTGCATTCCATTTTGTAACCAGAATATTACCAAAAAACTCATATAAGGAACCCATATAATATAAAGGTAGCTTGGGACATAAACAAACCTAAATGGAATAACCATTCTTTCGACTTTCATAAATATCACTAAATGTAATAGCCATACCCCTGAATTCCATACTCAAAGCATTGGTGGTTATAATGTAACCACCCATCCTAGTTTATCACAGCACCACACATCATTTGGTTATCATGTTACCACTCATCAAATGTCCAGTACCATTATAAAATCATAACACATACAACAAATATAAAATAAAGAAAACTTTTCCACATTTCAATAACAACATATCACTTAAATATATTGACAAAAGAAATCCATTAACAAAAACAATTTCAATACCAAAATACCTAAAAAAGTATATGGTATTTATTTTCCTTTTAAAAACATTATGGATTGTTAATGATTCCAAAGATAAAAATAATACTCACGGCGGTGGAATGGTCATTGTCACCGCTTGTGTAAAAAGAAACATTCCTTGTTGTCATTTAGTAAAAAACTTCTTATTAAAAGAATCTCTTTGAATGAAATGAAAATTCAAAGGTGTTTATAGAGAATATAAATAAATGTTGTGTATTAAAAAAAATATTCCTCAATGAAAGGATATTTAGACGAAGTCCTTTACCTCGTTTCTAACTTGACCTGTTCGTTCTTTAATCTCTTTTAATTCGGGTAACTCACTTTGGATTGAAACAAAAGGGTTTCTTGAAGTGCCTTATGCCTAAGGTAAGGCTTTTTGGTGGAATATAGGGATCTTGAGAGCTTATTTGTGCAATTTTTGTATGAACCAAGGGGCTTGAGAGGTGTGAGGAATGGGTTAGAAATGGTTACCTTTTATAAGATAGAGGAGGGCTCTTTAGGAAAGTTTGAAACAATTATTTTATTATAAACTTTATCATTGGTTTCACAAGTTCCAAAAATCATTAATGTCGAAGATAAGATGACTCATGGTCGAAATAAAATCATCCAATAAGAATTCGACATTTATTGGATATTATTTTTATCTTTATAATCTTATTTATTTAATTCATTTATTATTGTGGTAAACATTGCATCCTTATTGTGTCATAAATAATTTAATTTATTTTTTCTATAAAAATTATAAAAAATAACACAATGTTAGAAATATATTTATATTTCAAATGAATATTTATAGTTAAAAATATGACTTATATAACCCCATGTAAAATTTAATTTACAAAAATATATTTGTTTATATATTTTTGGCCTTTACTTTATGTTAATTAAAATAAAGTGTCATTATCACTACCATGTGGCCCCATGGGGTCCCAAATTATACCCATGGATTCTCATGGTTGGATGTGTATCAAAAAATTGTATTAAGACACTTATTAGGTTAATTTTATATTATTATAGTAATATTTGTTTACCCTTTGTTACCAGATTTACCCATTAACTTTGGTAAATAAAATATTTACTGAATTAAATATTCATAATGCCTAAAAAATAAAGATAACTATTTACCCAATATAGACATACTGATTCCAAATATGGAATTAATTTTTCCAAATTCAATTCACAGAAGTGGATGAAAGTAATTTTGAATTAATTCACACTGTCATAATAAAAGGCGTGTTTTTAAGAAATATTTACTATCAATTGATTGACACGTGTTTATGTCCAATTTCAAAGTGAAATTAATTAAATAACCAATATTAGATTAAATGGAAAAAATATAATCTAATTTTACTTTAAAACTAATTAAAAAGATAATCTAACCATATAAATATATTAGATTAAATGGCTGTTTTGAATTAAAATATATCTTTTTTCACTTTCCATTAAAAAAATGAATTTTATCAGAAAACTACTAAAAAATCACCGAAAGAAATTTTTTTTTTCTTTATTCTATAGAATAGTTTTATTTGGTCAAATAAAACATATAAAAGTGACCAAAAATATATTTAAAGAGGGATCAAAATTAAAAGGTGGTAAATCAACCTTTTAAATTAAATTATGATTATAATTAGATTCATTAACATTTTAAGCCTCTAAATTTTATTTGATAAATGTAAAAACATTTAACAAGCATGTATAATCATATTTTAGTTAGATCAGTTAATTCTTGCCAATACAATAGCTAGGTGTTAGCTACCCTTTAAAATAATAATATTTTATTATTACTGTGAAATGTACGATTTCAAAGAACCAGGTTGTTGCATATGAGGTACACCGTAAAACAAATCTACCCATTTAAAGTAAAATTAATATTTAATTTAAAAATATTAATATAAATGAAAATTTATTATTTCGTTTTTTACCTGGGATATTACAGATTTGGTACTACCCATTGATAAACCATGTAGGGGGGATATTATGTCTAATTCTTATTGGGCTTAATCAAATAACTTTGATGAATTTTGTAGGAATAGATTTATTTTGATAGGTATTGAACTTCAATATTATTTTATTTTTCATTTTTTCATTTTTGATATGGATTTGATTTTTGTTTAAAGGGTTTTTAATTTATTTATGCTAATTACATTAATTATTAAACTATCCCACAAAACCCCTAAAATATTTAAATTATGTTTCCGACTTCAGGAACCATATTCCTAAGGTAAAATACTCTATAAAATAATGTATTAAAATCATTAATCTCCTTATAGTCATCCATGACAAAAAAGATGGTTTTGTCATGACACAGATTATATAGGTTTTTAAGACCACCAAAAGGAGAACATGATATACTACTGAATGTGAATGAGTATAGAGTTATATAATATTAATATTATTTTCACAAAATAATAAAATTTTAAATGTAATATAATTAGAGAATATAATTTTATATCAAATTAGGTGGGATTAAAGGGTATTTTAAAAAGACAAATAAGAACCACATACTTCAATGGAATAGCTCTGTCTCATCATAGGTTCCTTAAAAATGAAGCTTTATACCTCCATCGAAGGATTTGAAGGTTTAAAACTTATAAAAATAATTTTGGAGAGAAATAATCTGTTTGGATTTAATATATAACTAATAGACATTAGTGGTTTTAAAGGATAGGTTGATAGCTCCATTTACAGAAAAAAATGAGATTCATTTTATTAGAAACATGAGTTAGGTGAAGGGTGAAGATTGAATAGTATAAGAGTTAGGTTGGTTAACAAATTTAAAATTGGATACATATACATGGTTAACTACCACACGTAAAAAAGTACTTTTTTTGTCTACAAATTTAAACTAAATTTAAAAAATTCAATCCATATAAATTAACCTATTTTAATTGTTTACTAAAGTATTCATTTTATTACTAAAATATAAGATGATTACTCTTATGTCATTTTCATGTGATGATTCTAAATTTTGAGTTCATATAATATAACTCAATTTCTTGATATAAGAAAATTATATTATATTTTAAAACATAAATATATTGAATACAAAATATTTTTATAGAAAATTATGTTTCCAAACATTAAGGGTTCTTAATATTTTTTTCATTAATTTACAATTAAATGAGTCATAATATATTTTTTCATATGTGGATAAATTAATTATTTTTAGTCCTTATTTAAATGTTTTTACTTTGAATTATAAATAAAATAAACATAAAACATTGGAAAAAATATTTTTTAAAAATGTCATCTTTTAACATTAAATGATTTTACTCATATCACATTAAAATAAATTATTTTTTTAAATATTGAATTTTATAAATCCATTGGTATTATAACTCTTCAAAAAAAATTATAAAAACATAAAATCAATTTTTAAATGAAAATATTAATAATAATATGTGACAAATAAAAATTATTCGATTTATAATTTTTTTTAAATAATTCTTATTTCTTTATCATTATACATTTACTTTTTAAAAATGAATTATATTATTTTTTTATACTTTACTATTAAGGATTATTTGAAAATGTTTATTTAACTATTAGAGAAATGTATATATAATGAAATTATATACTATAACCATATGTGCAATGATCGTATAACTGATGACCATTTATATAATTGTAGTATTATATTCTACTATATATAGTTTCATACTTCTATTAAATAATTCATCCTCTTATATATGTTTTCAAGATTTTTATTATATTTTTAACATGTTGTCAATTTTCTATATTTATTATTAGCGGTGTGATCCTTATGGATGATTATGATGATTATAATTTCCTCCTTGTAGAATTTTTTATTACAAGTCAACTCATTCCATTATTTATTTTACTTATTATGTTTAATTTAGTTATCTTAAAATGTAATTAATGTTTTATTTATTTATTTTACTTTAATTAATTATTAAACTCGTCATTTTATTTGGATTTTCATGTAACACATGTTTTTTTAGAAAAAATGGATTTATTTAAAGTTGAATAAATAATAAAATTACTATATTTTAAAAGCATGACATATTATTATATAGTAAATATTAGGGGGAGAGATTTCATATGAGGGAGTAGAAATAAAATGTGAAAATTGGTAATCTTTGTTTATTTAATTTATTTTTCACACTAGCTATTTTAATAGCCTACATAAAAAATTTAAATTTTTTATATAATTGATAATTTCAATCATTAATGTGAAAATACTTATGTTTCAGGTTTCTGATCCCATCTGTTTAATAAATTATGTTAAATATATTTTTTCTCTTTTGGGTTGTTAACCACTGGAATGAAAAATTATGTCATGTTATTTTTTTTGTTAGCTATAAAATAGTAAATTTGAAATGTATTTTGAAAATTTATTTTTAAATAATTGACATAAAAAATTGATGTTAAAATAAGTTTTCATAATAGTTAATTTTGAAACGAACTTCAAATAATTTTAGTCATACCACTTATTAGATTTGTTAGGGTATCGTTAATAAATGCAATGTCAACGATAAATGATCATTTCCTCTATTTTTCTATAGAAATTTTTATATTCTATCACCCTGATCATTATATTTATTCATTCAATTATATATTTGTCCTCAATTATGTGGAAATTTATAGGATCTTGTTGGATCTTATAATGGGGACAAGACACATGTCCATATCTAGATTTTGTGTGTTCATATCATTTATTTATTTTACCATTGTGAGGTATGTGGAATCTATCATATTAAAATCATTCTATAAAATGGAGGATTTGGGTTTAAATTAATTTTAGTCTGATTGGGATTGAAAAATATCTTTGTTATTGTACCTATTACCTTATTTTTTCAATGACTTTTTTAATGTCTTTATAAAAAAAATTTCATGAAAATTGTTAAAAAAACATGTGTTTTATGTGGAATAATTGAGATGTGGAAAAAGAATTTGTTGTTTTTTGTGCATTATTTGGCAATTTTCTTAGATCCTGATTTGGAAGTTCCATAATTAAGGCAGGGTAGATTATAGTAATGAAGTACCACCTTCAAAGGTGGTCACTAAGAAACAACGTGGTGATAGGATGACTCGACACTCATTTGTATATATATTTCTATAGTTTCACGCATATGTTTGTCTATATGTGTGTGGAATGGAATGATTATAAAAAGTGGTATGAAATAGATACCATGATTTTTTTTTGTTTTTCATATGTCAAACTTGTTTATGGTTTTATTATATACTATTTAAATGATTCTCTTCTATTTCTTATAAAACTTTTCTAACTTGTTCCTTCCCCGATAGAATATTTTGGGAAGTATTTAAGTAATCCTTACAGTGTTTATATATATCCCTTTATGGGGATTTTGGGAGTTTTTAAAGATATCACATATTGAGATATATATAAAGGAAAGATGTTTCATTCCACGAGTGGTGCTCCTTGATACCTCCATCCATAGATAGTGTTTATGGCATGGATATCTCTGTAAAAGTATTTGGTGTTATTTCAAATTGGTATTTCAAAATATTTTTTAATTTGGGTGTCATGGTGTCACATTTTATTATTTTCCACTAAAAATATAATATTCCTATTTATTTTGTATCTATGAGTTGTATTTTTGTTACTCGTGCATCTTATGGTTTACTTGGTTGTTTATATTTTGTTTCATTTTTTGAGTTTGATAATTTGTGAAAATTTTCACCCAACATTATGAAATTACATTAGAATTTATTGATGTCCTTTGGTGTGTTGGGGTTGTCATATAAGGATAGTTCTAATCCACCTCTTCTCTATCCAATGAGTTGGTATAAGATGTTATATAATGAGTTTATATTCACTGCCCTAAGGTCTTTTTTTCTTGGTTCCATGGTCGCATCTCTTAGGGATGATTATGGAATTATTTCCTGACATTGTTCCAATAGAGTAGATGTATAATTTTATGAAGATAATGTATTTTTAGAAGTTAAAAAGATTAAAAGTATCAATTATCATTCATAACCAATTATGATTTATATAGTACTATTATTATAAACATATTACCTTTGGGTTGGTTTTCTGACCAAGGTGAACTTATTTAATTTCATTAAGAAATATGGATATATATTATTTCTATAATATGAATGAATATATAATATACATATCTACATAATTTTTACCATTATAAGTGTATTTCAACCAACCATGAAACTAGGAATGTAAGACAGAACACATGGAGGTGGTGAACTAACCATAATATAAACAGTTTTTTTATTTTAAAAAAATAAAATAAGGGTGGTAGTTAGTTAATATATATTACATAAATACAATAATAATTTAATGTTTTTATGATAATTATCTTATCATACTATCATTGAGTAAATAGATATTAGAGTGTATTATAGTAATTAATTGATGAAGAGTTTTTTTTATAATATTACCTTTTTAAATGTCCTATATTTGACTTCCCCTTAAGAAACCCTATATTGTAAATTTTATGACACCTAGGATTATAAGGAATTTTTAGGAGATATAGGGATATAAGTTTGTATATATTTGTTAAGGTAAAGATTTTAGATTGAGTGAGGAGAATGGGAGGGGAAGGGTTGTACTTATAAGGGTTATAGATTGGTGTTTTTTGATTATTATATTCATTAATTTATTACTTTTTGTCAACAATACCAATAGTGTAGTTAATTGTGACTATATAGACTAATTGATTCATGTGATTTTGAATTAATGATTTCTTACAACATCTATGACTAATTAATTCATATATTTGACAAATGATGTTAAATATAGTATTTTGATGTATTTTAATATTCACTAAAAAGTTAATTAATCTAGAAAATGACCAAAAATTAACTATAAATTTTTTTCAATGAGTAGATTCAAAAAAAATTAAATATTTTTTCCTAAATTTGTTGAATATAATAAAATAAATATTTATATAAATTCCCCACTTATTTGAAAAATTCAAATTTTTATGTATCATCAATGTTATGTACATTTAAAAAATTACTTATAATCTCACAAAATTATAAAATCCATATAATAAAACCTTATATTGTTTTGTAAAATAATTTTATAAAAATATATTTTATTTCAAATATTTATATTTATCATAAAAATATAAATAAGATCTATATGTTTTTCAGAAATATAAAAGCTTTTTTTTATTTTAAAATGTTTATTTATTTGTATCAGGATATAAATTTTCTATATTTTCGTTTTATCTTGTAAATAAATATTATATATCAATTACATAGGTGAGGTTACTATTCTATCATTTTGGTTACAATTCATAAAGGTCATCTTACTATTCCAATAGTCAAAATACTATTAGAAGGGTTAGATTTATAACAGTCATTTGGGCTCCTTAACTTCTATAAATACCTATTATTTCATTAATTATTCAGTAACTTATGTATTATAAAAAGGTTACATATATTTTATTTTTAAAAATGAAAATTGAATTAATAATATTTTGCTAAATTTTTATATTGTTGTTCGATAGTTAGACCATTATAAGGGATCATGTGTACCTAAATTTTCTGATTACATTTATTTTGTTATATATTTTTTCATTTTGTAATAATTTAAATTCTTATGTCAATAATTATTATTTAAATACATGTTAAAATAAATATTATGTTTATTTTGTTATATAATTAAGATGGTGTGATTTATATAACAATACAATACTAAATATCAAACATTTATAGATGGTAAATTCCATTGTTAAAATTCATGTTCGTTATATTCTTCCACAATTAAAAAAAAATTCAATTGAAATTTCAATTTTCCCAGAAAGATGAAAATATATGAGGGTATTTTTGTTCATTTGTTCATCTAATTCCATTTTCACCATACCATACATAATTTTCTACTATAGTACAATTCCAAAGTGAGTATATTTTTTATATATTATTTTTTCACTATAGTCCAACATCGTCAATGGGTACTCTTCATAAAAGTGATCATCCTAAAACAATACCCAAAACACATTCAATACTTGGGGGGGGATCTAGTATTTTTTCCTCAATAGAAATATTGAGAACACATCATATAGTTGAGACATGGTTTATGGATATAGTATTTTGGATTACCTTCTTCCAAAATATCATAACAATCATCCATATAGATATGTATAGGAACACTATACCTTCATCTTAAAAATATAGGTCTCTCTAAAAGTTATCATCGTAGATTTTTTTACTCAATGTTTTCGGGATGTGTTAATGAATGGTCATGATCTTTTCTAACATTTATTTAATCGTTTTAGGTCTCATCACATTCTTCTACCAACTACATCATAGAACATGAGTGTTCCTAAAACATTCCAATATATGGAATCATATTGGTCAATTTGTATGATTTAGTGAAAGGAATTAATGTATGATATGTCAACTAGGTGAATATGATGATCACATCCTCATTTGATGTCTATTGAGAATCTTTTAAAAATTTCATGAGGTTTCTAGATATCCCCCTTATAATGGAAATAAATTTGGTGCGGATAAAATATTTTGAAGCTCAAATTAGGGTTAATAGAATATTGGGTAAATTTACAAAACATGGAGGGAATCATTAGATCTCTATTAGATAAAATTGATAGTGGTTTTTTACACCACCTCATAGCTTCCTTGATAAATATCCATGTAAATTGATCAAATAATAAGTACTACTGAATTTTAATGAATTGAGACATCTCTATAAAATAGTCCACTACAACTGATGAGGAATTATTTTCTTTGGATATGTTTTATAGTCATGTGACAGAGTCCATGATGATGTTTTCCATTTTCTGTAGTGTTCTGGGTAATTTTTGTATCATCCCCTTGGACATTATTCTTTCATCTCTAACCTTCTGACATACCAAGAAATATTATGTATTTTATATAACCCACTTCTTCATATTTTCTGACAAATAGTAATCTTGAATATTTTGAAACATCATTATACATTATGGGTGAATTGAGAATGTTGACCTATGTGCATAATTTAGTAGCTTGTTCTTTATCTCATACTTTATAGAACATATAATCATGAACCAAATATCAAAATCCTTCTTTAACCATTTTAATTCTATAGATTTCATTATTCTCATAACATTATCCTAGTTTTTTATTTCCACTTCATTCATTGGATAATCCATTAGCTTCTCTAAAATGAAATTTTTTTAAAACAATTTATACATGTATTATGTTTTTATATTACTTTATAACTTCCTTGTCCATAATTTTTAACCAATAGAAGGTTGGATCCTTCTTATATATTTTCATTGTTAAATTTATAGTATCTTTTCTACTTCTATAATATTTGAAATTATTATACTCCATATGATGGTAATGTATTGACATTTCAGAGTAATTTATCTTCTATAACCATCTTTATTGATGCATATTAATCTTCTTTGGTGTGAATATGTATTAGAGGATCTTATGATCAGTATATATTTCAAACTACCACCCATAGTGGTAATTGCACCAAATATTCCATTTGAAAATCAATTTAGAAAAATTTATATCATGAATTAGATAGTTCATCAGATTTACATACAAATATCTTGAGTCATAGGGTTTAATTTTACCATTTTCATATGTACATATCTAATTCTCTTCATTAATGTATCATTTTATACAATAATGATTTTTAAAGTTAGGATAAGTGTAAGTATTACAATAGGGATACAAATCTTTTTTATAACATGATCCTCCATTTCTACACATTGGTCCCCAATAAAATTGATTCCCTTCTATGTTATCCCTATCAGTGGGTTTGAAAGTCATGAGATTTTTCTAATAAATATTTCTTAGTACCCATTTAATCCATGAAAACTAGTGATCTTCATCACAAATGTTGATCTATAACCCTCTTAAATTTACTCTGTTTTAGATGGGTCCATGAATATTACTTTTTTGGTGATAAAGATCATCAATAATGATAGTTCCTCCATCAAAAACACACATTTTTTATATTTTCCATATATATTATCCACTAATAATGTGTTTAAAATAGCAATTGAATGGTTCTAATTTTCCATCTTATGTTTGGAGTATATTACCACATAATATATAAATAATAGCACTTATTTTTCAAGGTATTTCCAAAAGTCTATATTCATCATGTGCATTAATATTTATGGGGAATTTTGGATCTTATTAAGATTTATTATGAAATCATAATTCTAGAACTTTTTTATGAAGGAATTATTTGGAATATCCTTCCTATTCACCTTTAATTAGTGATACCTCTAATGAAGGTTCATCTATGAGAAGTATTGATCCCCATATAGTTGATCAAAGAAGTCATCATTCTGTGTGATGGGAAAATACTTCTTTATCATGATTTTTTAGGTTAATTATAATAATTGCAGATGCTCATTGACCAATCATGTTCTATGAAGAGGATCATTACTATTAATGGTGGATCACTTAGGTATATAATATCTTTTTCCTATTACTATAAAAACAACTTATTCAATTCATACAACTCAATGTTAGACATTTTATAAGGGGTCATGGATATGATTGGAGGAGCAGGATTATATTCTATTAATAACACAAACTCCCATTTAGAAAGAATACGGGGATCACCTTTTCGGAATACATCATCATAATCCCTTACAATGGTATTTTATTCATGAATAGATAATTTTTTTATTAATCTGTGTTGGACATACACTCCGAAAATGAAATAATATACTTTCATAAGAATAAAATTCCAATTTAGGTTCATTCTTCTCTTTACACTAGTTCATAATAAAGGGGTTACTTGAGATGTGAAGAGTGTTCTCCCTCTCATGATAGATGATGTTGGATTTATATAAGGACAATAAATTCACAACCAAAATAGAAAAAACACATTTAAAATGTTTTAAATGATTTTAAAAGATCTTTATTCATCAAAATTGTATGTTGAGGAGTTATATACTTGGGATATAATAATTTACCCAGTTTCCATCCTCATAGAAAACATGAAGAAAATGTTTTGAGGTGTTTTTTTAATATCCATACTAAACATTGATGATAATAAAGAATATATAGAATTATAATCATTTAACAAATATAGAAAATATTAGTGGATAATTAGTTAACCTTTCACTATTTTATTCTAGTAATATCCATTTATGATTTCCAAAATAATCTTTGTATGATAATACTAAAAATAATAATCATATAAATAGGAAAACTATGAATATAGAAGTAAAAACATTTAAATGACACATATGTTATTACGAGTCTCTAGGTTTCAATTAGGGTTATCTATGAATATTTTTCTATATGTTTGTTGTAATCTAATAATCTATTCCTATTCTTTGTAATGGTTCATAAAGATTATTTGAATTTACTAAAGCTTCTATCACATAATTATCATGCCAGATGTGAAGTAAGGACACATTGTTGTGGACTAGGTAAAAGTGAATATAATACCCAATGAACTATTTTTGGCTATTAAATGAATTTATATCTGTTCTAGAGAAACATCCCATTGTATTATATATATATGGGTTTTATTTCTTGTATACTACTTGCTCTATTATTTACCAAAATTTATGGATGTTTCCCATAATTAGACTTATCCCTAGTAATTTAAAAAAAATATGTTTCAATTAAACCAATAAAAATATAATTTTCCATTAGTGCTAAACGTAGAAACCTAGGTCACATACACATATTATTATATTATTTTTTACCAAAATAAAAAATAAACACAACATATGGTTCAAGCGGGAAAATGACATTGTGAGACTAGGTTTATAAAAAATGAACATGAATAGAAAATAAAAAATATTATTATGACCCCCATAATGTTCTCCTAGTTCTAAATGTGATTCAAAACCCTCAAAGGATGCCCTGGGGAATAAATAAAGTGGGTGAGCTATAAAGCCTATTAAGCGACTAAGAAATATAACAAAGCATAGAATATGAGTCAAATGACATATCATGATATCATGTATTACTGATAAGATGAATAATAATATGTAATCATGATAAAAATAATATAGAATTATAAGAACATGTCATCATAGGAATGAGAAAATAAGATAAAACTTTTTTTCAGAATAAGTCAAGGCTCACTTCCAAGACAACATAACATGGTTGACAAAGTCCCTTTATAGACAATGTTTACTCCAAATTCCCATACATATATTCTCAAGAGATTGAGATATTAACTAGTGAATTAGGGTAACATATGGGCCCACCCATAATTTCATATACATGAAATATGTGACCCACAAAAGAAAATCATTTATAATGTGAAATCATAAGTAAAACACTTGTAAAATGATATATTTTACATAATCATATCCTAGATCATAACATAATGGAATAACATAAATTTTACCATTTAATAAATGAATAAATAGTTTTTGGGATTTTCATGTGGAATTAAAGATGTAACGGTTTGGATAATAATTTCCATGTTAATTTAAGACATAAAAATAATATACAAATTGGTTTTGTAATTAAAATCTCAAGACTGGATTTTAGAAAAATGGTAACGAGACATTAATGACTATAAGAGGATAATAATTTCCATAGAACTAAAAATGAACAAAAATGGTCTTATATAAAAATATATATTTTTTAGAAACAATTTATGACTAATAAAATTTCATTTATGGGTACTTGAAATGAGGTAACAAAATGAAGAAGTTACCATTAATTGGCTATTTTTAATGGCTAAAATTAAGAAGGGATCCATTAAAATATATATATCTGCATCATGGAATGGTGAATTAATGTATTTATTTCTTTCGGGGATATATATATTGAATATATAAGAATTAAATAAGAATAATATAGATATAAAATTTTATAAATATAGAGATAGAATGACCTGATGAAATTAGGGAGGTTTAGAGTGATCTCTTACCTCATGCATGGATTAATTCAATAATTTAACATAACATTAAAAATAATCAAATCATATTGATTAAAACAATTATGAGAACTATATTTGACTATATTTTTTTTATTAATTACTTATGTTAATTTTGAATCATTTTATTGAGACGCCAATTTTGTATTAGCATTCCCATGATCATTCATTTGAGGGCTATAATGTCACATCACATGTGGATGATATGGATTTTCATTATTAAATTGTTAAGTAAATTCATATTTATAATACTATAGAGTTAATGTGTTTATAGAAGTTTAAAATTTTGTTTTTATTGAATAGTATTTATAAATAATCCAAACTTAAAGACTATAACTGTAATTTGCTTCGTTCATTTTTGGGTGTTTTCTGAACATGATGACCATATTGTTATTATTTTACTATTATGGATATGTATTTATTAAAATATTAAACTATATTGAATATAAAAAATTATGACATTATATACCATTATAAGTGTATTTGAACAATATATGAATTCGGTAGTGGAAAACAAAAGACATCCAACATAGTGGAAGTGAACTGGCCACGATATTGATAATGAGTTCAATTTTTTTAATCAATAATGTGAGGATGTTTGAAAAGGGATATTACCAAATATAAATAAAAAATAATTATATTGAAAATAAGGATGTTATCAAACTATCATGGAGGAAATTAATATGGGAATGTAGAATAATGAAAAAAAATTCAATATAATATTTACTTAAGAATATTACCTCTATATATATCATATAGTAAACATCCCTATAGGGAACCTCATATTGATATTTTGATGATACAATGTATTATAAGAGAATTAAGTGGGTGTGGGAAGATAATTTTGAAGATATTTGGTGAGGAATAAAATGAAGAATGTGTGGGGAAAAGGGAAGGTGATGGTGATATTAATAAGGGGAAGAAATGAGTGATTTTTGATTATTTTATTTACTAGTTTATTATTTTAGGATAAAGACTAAAAATAGTGTTTATTTTTGTTACGATATATAGAAATTCATTCATTTTATTTCACAATAATGATTTCTTACATTATTTCTCACTCATTAATTAATATTTTACATATAATGTAAATACTGTATTTTGTCATATTCAGCCACTCAAAATTGTCTATACTATTTTACAAAAATACAAAAAATTTTAAACAACAATTTACTGAGATTTATATATTCAAAAAATGAAATCCATTTAATTGAAAAAATTCATAATATGAGAAAATTATTTTCATTAAAAAACACTGTTTATTTTGAAAATATGAATCATTATATTATTAAAAAAATTAACCCTTCGAAATCCTTCATGTGGTCTCATAAAAATATATTCTCATTATCATAAAACATGTTAATATTTTAAAAAAAAAATTAAAATAAATTTTATTTAAAATATTTATATCTATCATATTAATATAAATAAAACTCATATGTTTTATAAAAGGCAAACATTTGTTTTATCTTTTTTTAAAAAAAATTATTTATTTTTATCATGTTATAAATTTAAAATATTTTTATTTTATTTAAAATTTTAATATTATTTTCAACTGAATAGGTATTATTATTATTATAATAGTCATATTATAGTTCTTTATGATGTAAATATAATTCTATTGGTTAGACTACTATTCCAGTCATCATATTTTTAACGGTCATATTTGTTCTATATAATCAATAAATACCTCATATTTCATTAATTCTTCATTAACATATAATTTATCTAAAGTTTATATATATGTTAATTTTTTAAATTAATATTACATTAGTAATATTTTGTTTCATTTCAATAGTGTTGTTAGTGTGTGCGATCCTTATAGGGGATTGACCAGATGAAAAATTTCATATTTTTGTTATCTAATTTTCCATTATGTGTACTTTGTAATACATTCATTCATTTTTGTTATATTAATTTGAAAAATTTAATATTAAATCTAATATATAATATTTTTTATTCTATTAGGAGTACTATGTGATTAATATAAAAATTTAGTTTTAACTTTTAATCAATTATAGAAAGGAAATTACATTAATAAAATTATATGCCATTATAGTTTCCAAAATATTCACCAGATCATTTATCACTTGGATTTTAAATCTAAATTCCTTCCATATGATAAATCTACTTTGATACCACTTTTACATGACCTGACCAACTATGATCCTACTCAGGCTAACAGAAATAGTTACATTTTCAATTTCTAAAATAAATAGAAACACTTCCATGATATATATAAATATTGAACTGAACTCTATGTATTTCATTTATGTGTCATCTGGAAAAATTAAATGAAACATATGAAATTATAATGGAATTTTCCATCTTAATATTCCATAAATTAAATATGTGTAAGGTACTTTATATCCCTCACTACAAGTACTATACATCTCTTCATTAACCACAAAATTCATAAAAACCACCACTAAACACTATACTCTACCAATAAATACAATCAATCCATTGGAAAAATATCTGAATAAGACATTCTAACTCTATATCTACATAGACCATCTCCAACATATGTATCATTTAAAGAGGCATAATATACATGAAAATGATTCTCTTGTTTGGTTGAATATAAATATTCCAAGTAAATCCCCTAAAAACAAAATTTAGAATGAAAATAAAAAATTCATTTTAGGTATTTTTTATTAGAATGAAACTGATTGGAAGATAAGAAATGGTAATCTATACATGATCAATAAGAATAATTCAAATAAACACAATGTAGTTTAAAATATCTTAGATTTGGACCATGAATTTATGATTCCAATGAGCTAGTAGTGATACTAAATATATTGAAAATTCTATAATGTCTAAAGTCGATAACCCAACTGTACTTCTAATCTAGAAGGTATCTAATGGGTTACCTAAGGGATCACGTGTCCCAAAGTATCTATACTTATCAACCACAATATCTTATAACCTATAAATATAAAACATAATACAGGTCCCACTCTTTATTGAATAATATGCATCAGTCAAGGTCAAACTATACCTTGGTGTCCATGATGACAATTACTTCATCTCCATTATAAGAACCCATAGGGGAACCCCCAATGGGAAAAATAACGAATCTTAGTTAATTTGGTGCTAAATGTATTCATTATTACACCATAATATTGATTTAATGGTGGTGAAAGAACATGATACTAAAGTAATTATTACTCTATAGATCAATGGAATATAAGAACCATCACATACCCTTGAGAATTTATGTTATCCATGTTGATTATTTATTTCCACATTTGTGTTTTAAAGAAGAACATAATCCACATTGGAGAGAATATAGTATATTTGTTTGGTATATAGAAATTAGGTGTAGATCCCAATGGATGGGTTTTACATGGTATATAATAGTGAGGTATAATTCCCCTTAATTCTTTTACAATCATTCATGAACTTCATCATCACTTCTCTAAAGTTAACTCAACATTATGTTGATTATTTACTTCAAAAGAGCTGAATATAAAATCATAATAAAACATTAAAATATACTTGAAAAAATAATTAATATCTTCAATATAAATTACTAAAACATAAATTTGGGGAAGAAGTCATGGACATGTGAGAAAATTGATGTTTGCATACATGGAAGCCCTTATTTTGCACCATAAAGTGCACAAAATTTGGACATGTCAATATGCACATTATCTAATGTGTATTTGGTTAATCTGAATAAGAACTAATATTTTGGACGTTTCATGTCAGTGAAAATGGTCTATTACCTAGACCAATTGGTTAGTTCAAATTGTTGGTCCCGTCAATCAATCCTAAGTAGAATATCCTACTCAACTAGAAAAAGTGGAGGGACCAGTAACTATCAACCCACACTGGTGAAAATGGACCTAATATTTAGGACCCAATATGGAACCCTAAGGTGTACCTCCACTCCTCAATTGTGATATCCTTGGAGGTATTCCCTCTCTTTCACAACAATTGCCTCACTGGGGTCGTTGTTTCAATCGTGTGTTGGCATTCACTTTAAGGAATGACCCACCCTGCATGCACTACTAGTTGGGACGGTCTTCCACCCTCCTTGTTCACACCAATATATTTTTAGCAGTTATTTCATCCAAGGTGCACCACCTTCCTCAGAAATGAGCAACTACCTATCCTCGTCATACAATCTAGGATATTTTTCCCTACCCAATCCCCTTTTATCCATGTCATGCCTTCCCACCACCTCACTTGTGAGGTCCCTATTATTTCTTGGTAAAACATTGAAATATATATTGTAGTATTATCTATGTTTGGTTATAATATTTATTTAGATTCAGTGGACTGGTAGTACTGGTATTGATCTTATAAAAATATTAAATATACTAATATCATATTCATTTATTAAACTTGAAATAGAAGAGTTACTCTAGAAAAAAGGATCATTTCATAAATATAAGTTCATCATTGTCTGTGTAGAATATTTTTTATCATTTTCATGACATGACCTTGATTTGTATAATATTCTTGGTTTCATCACATTCATGGGTGAATAAATAGATAATTTAATTATTTTATTTGATTAATTATCATGACATATTACCTCTTCTATAAAAAATGCTATGGATAAATCATTAGGTTTTCCACATAACCCATGAAACTCAGAGTGTAACCATAATAGAATAATTATTATAGGAATGAAGACCATATACTGGATCGATTACCAGTGTGCATCCAAGTTCATAGATCTTAAATATGATGGAATCACTGGATGGTTCTTCATCAGTACCAATCAAAACTCTAGGTAGGTCATTTTATTTGTTTGGACTAATTAAATTTGTATATACCATTTCAATCATAGATCAAACCCACTAACTATAATTGATTCATCCATCAATGATTTATTTATATTATAGATGATTTTATGGTTGTTTAATTGTTTCATCATTTTACATACAAATAGAATCGAATTGGAGGTAAAATACGATGGAGTATAATTATTAATTTTGTGTCCCCTATTTCATTGCAAAATTCTCCTAGAAAATTTATTTTTCTCATTTTATTAGGAATAACTATTATTCAATTTTTTGATGATTGTTATTTAGTATAGTGGTTCAATACCATGGTTATAATCGTGATAATGGTTTGAAAATGGTGTAGGATGGTCATTGGAGGATCAGATCAATTTTTTGATACCCATTCATCCATTTATTATTCAATATGAAATCTTGTATAATAGTGACAATTTCTTAATCAGTTTACATAGCCAGAATCAGATCATCGATGGTAGAAAATATCAGTTCGATGACTTCCAAAATCCCTTAAAGTTATTAGAGAAAAATATGGTGGTGTCAATGGTATGATAATAGATTAAAATTAAATTTTGGTTTTTTGAAATCCTATATTACAAGGTGTGTAATCTGATGATACACTATTTACATGACACTAGGTTGCAGCACTGGGGTTTCCATTGAATGTTAAGGATCATATGTCATGTGACTAAGAGATGATGGCTCACCATGGATACCATAGGATGCATAATAAAATATTATACTAGGAACATGGTAATGGGTAGAGTATATATGACTTACTTAGTATATAGAAATAGCCCGGTACATAGCCACTTATACAGGCCAGATAAATGTTCATTCTTATAATCTGATGTACACGAGCTCAAATAGGGGAACGCATGCATGGAAACGGGTGAGTATGTGGTCAGTGGAATACTTTTTGTACCATATATATACTCCATATAATTTCTATGAGTTAACAAGGAAACCTATGTTTCCTTAGTATAGAAGAGTTCTACCTTATTATGTTTCTGAAGTCTATCCCTTCATAAAGATATCATGGAATTACATCATTGACACCAGATTATGATCATCTGTATGGGTTTGTATATGGATAGAGTTCTGGGTATCCCCCCATGAGGCCAAATCTATGGCCCTCTATCATATACATCGAAAGTTGGGTTTATCGTATTGGTGTGAGCATGAAACAAAGGGTATCAATTCCGCATCTTGAATATTGATTGATTATGGTTGGTGGCATCCCCCAATAGTCCTGGGTTAGACCCCTATATAGAAAAAATATCTTTGGATAATAAGAGACTAGATTTTTTGTAAGTTTTGATGATTATGTCCTATCAGATGAGTTTCATTAGTAACAATATAGCACATGGGGTGAGCACTCTCAAAAGGTGCATTTCCTATAATCCATAAAGTGAATCATATGGATAGAAGTGTTGTTTGAGTCCCCATGAGTCTGATTTCCTTTTATTATAATATTTTTATTTTCACAACAAATATGCCTCTTATCATGTTGACATACATATGTATATATTAGAATAATAATCTTTATGAATTTTGGATAGTTATTTAGGGGTATCCTATTTTGTATTGTCATACTCACCCCTACATGGTCTTTTCCTACACATATAATGTCTTATGTAATTTAAAACCCATTTTACAGTGTACTAAGATGGTCGGGATAATAACGATCCTAGATTGGTCTTTACAGACTATGGTTTTTACCAGGTGTTTGCTTTTAAAATAGTCCATTAATTTTGAGTATGTTAGAATACACTACAGGTTTTTGGTGGGATTGTATTTTTACCCTTAATATATTTTAGTACATTGGTCATATTGTTATGTGGGATAGATGTTGTTAATGCATTTTTCTTATTAGTTGTTTTTACATTCTTATAATAGTATGGTATTGATGCATTTTTATCGTGTACAAGTAATTTGGCTAAGTCCTATAATGTGTTTGATATTCCTACATAGGACTTGATGACAACCCCTAGCCTAATGGAGGTATGAATTGGGATGTCACACTCATCTCATCACCAACTTGGTAGGACTAAATGGGTAGGTTTATGAGATAGTTGAATCAAAAATTGGTTCAACCTTAATAAGAGAGTATAGATTTTTTTCTCTCTTTGAGATTTTATTGGTATTTTTTTCAATAGTGTTACTAAATATTAGATTTAGTTTTCATGATAGGATTTTCAATGTTGGTGTGGGGGATAACATATCGATTCACAAAGGCTCTAAAAATTACTTGTTAACATGACAAATGTAGACAGTAGTTTCAAGAAAAATTTGGTACATACATAATATAAGAAAGGGTTGTGGTTTCAATGTCCTTCTTGAGTCAACTCCCCATATATTCTCATATACCATTGATTGCCTAATTTATTTTAGGATAACTCAAGGTAGATATCCAACTAGATTTCCACTAAGTGATAATGGGGATGATCAACCAACTGAAGATGATTCATTAAAGTGGCATTCACATATGGTAGTACATTTGGGTGGTGTTCTAGATTTGCCTCATCCCGATGAGTAGAAAAATATACTAACGGTACTAGATTAGGATTTATGAGGAAATAGTGAATTGAAAGAGTTTATGAGGAAGATACCTCTTATGTTTCAGGGGGTGATGGACACTTAGGTTGCTAAGGAATGGCTAGAGTAAGTGACCATAGTTTTCCACCTTATGAGGAAATCAACATATTAGATGATTGTACATGTGGGGAGTCTTCTTAAGTGATCCACATAGAAATTTTGCAGTTTGGTGACGAATAAAAATGATAAACCTACTTGATCTAAGTCTAATTTTGGTATTCTCTTTAGTGATAATTTATATCAAGATATATGGTGATAAGTTCACATCCAAAATATTCTATATTTACAAAATTTCATTTGGTCTATGGTGGAGTATTTTATGAGCTCTAATAACTCTCATGATACTCTATGGATATGTTGGATGATATTTTCTTCTTTGCACATACTATCAAGTGAGGCCAATAATATGATATTAGGGCTTCTATGATATCTCAATGCATTCCCACATATTATGGAGAGCATGAGTGGGTTCTTGTTATGATGAGATTCATGGAAGAGTGGATGCAAATAATGAGTTATATTAGAGGGAACATAGGAGATGATACCTCATAATACAGTATCTTATGATAGTATTTGTGATTTGATAATGAATGACGCATTAGGATACAATACAATGATAAATTATTAGTGATTTAGGGATCTTAGGATGGCTTGAGTCATCCTAGATAGAATCATTTATTCTCTTATGGTAGTTGGGGACATCTTGATATATATTTTGCACTAAATCCATAACTAGGAAGGGGATTGTCAATAGAATTCCCATGTAGAAAAAACAATATATGGAATTTGGTATGAATGGTTTTTAATTTGGTTGAGGATTTTGTAGGGAAACAAGTGGTGTCATGTTATTTGACCTATTTCCACCACCACCACTATGTGGTTTGTACTAGGCTTAGGGAGTAGGTGGTCAGGGGAGTAGAAATCTATTGAAAACAGAGGCCTATGACCTCGAGGTTCCTAGAATTATAAGTGGTATAATATGTTCCTTCTATAAATTTTCTTCAATTGTAATAGATATTTTTGTGAACCACTCCTTTCTTTTAACTTCTCAAGTTCCTGACTTAGATATTCCGGTTGAGCCCTTGGCTTAAACCTTCCAGTCGGAGACTCCAAATCGATGTGAGTTAGAAATAATAAATTTTTCCAATAGTATGACCAAACACATATAGAATAGTGGATCTTATGGTATATCTTTCAAGAAATTATTAGCCCATATGAAATCATCTTAGGATTGGATTCAATTTTCACTGTTCATGAGCAGATTTATTGCTTTAGGTGGTGGATATGGAATATCCATAGTGGTTGTAAAAATTATAACTTTTTAGGTAGAAGGAACCCTGGGAGAAGTAGGATGGACTAATGAGTTAAAGGATCTAGCTGACTACTATCCAGTTGGTTAGTATTACAGATAGATCAAAGGATTTTTTTTCATTATATTTTCGGTTATGGGGAGGATTATAAGGATGTCATTACTGAGGGCGTTTCGAGATTACCTCTAAATTGTGAGGTATAATTATGAATTTAACTATACACTAATATATCCCCCACATCTATGCAAACATTTAATTCGGTGCCCGTAGAGCATCGAGAGCTGATGGTTTATTTAGAGGACTTGTAGAGGATGGGCTTTATGAGAACCAGTGTTCCCCATAGGTATTCCCTTTATTTTTTTCATGAATGTGACTGGGATCATTAAGTTGTTCTTGTATTATCACCGCCTGATCGTAGTGACTATGGGGAATAATTATTCACTACCCAATATTGATGACCACATAAATCATTTGGCAGAATCATTATGGTTCTTCATGATTGACATCATATCAGGATATCATTAGCTCTAGGTCAAAGATGTTGTACTAAACTCAACTAATGGTGTAGCTGTGAAATCGAAGACGGTCAAAAAATTATTTTCATGGTAACCACCTAAGAGGTTGATGTAGGTGAATATATTCCTTGGGTAGGTAGGATACTATATGATATTAATCTTGACTTCTCGAATAAAACAAAACATTTGAAAAATTTGACTCTAAAGAGGGATTATTTTGTTTAGACGGAGGGGTTCCAATAGGCTTTTACGGATTTACAACAGTGGTTTAGGTGAAACCCAATCATAATACATCTATGATATGGTTTTGAGTACATATTTTCCTAAAATGACCTTGGAATCATATTGGGATGTGTTGTGATGTAGAGGTAGGATGTTATTTCTTATAGTTATTAGAAGTTATGGTTACATTAGTTGATATATGAGATCCATGATCTTGAGTTGGAAGCAGTATTTTTCACCTTAAAGAATTGCAGAAACTACCATACATGTGAGTATTTTGTCCACTATTATCACCAAAAGAGTATATAATATATATTATCATAAAATGATATGAATATCAGATAATGATAAACGTGTTAGTTCATCTATGATTCTGAATTTTAGATAAACTATACTATTGGGAAGGGGGAAATGGTTGTAGATGCTCTAAATAGGATGTCTTTCTCATACTTATTTATCAAGGCATCAGAATATTTATCTTCATTTTAGTTGTATTTAGTGGACAAGTATGGTTCATAATATCTAATGTTTAGGTTTGTTACCCCACTAAATATAATGTGTGTTAAGGTGGATCAATGTGGAGATACCAACTATGAGATCCAATGCAATCATGTATCCATTCAACATACTCAAAATGAATTTTATGTAGGTGGAGAGAATGTTATTCTTTTTAGAGAATTGAGGATAATAATCGGGATATTGTTGGATGAGGTTATGAATGATTTATATATATCCCACATGGAGTCCAAACCAGGTGTGGTGATGATGTACTAGGAGCTTAGATATCATATCTAGTTGATAATACTGATGAAAGGTGTAGAAGAGTTTGTCTCTTGATCCCTCACTTGTCAACGGGTAAAAGATGACAACCATTTTATAGTGGTTTTTTATATCCATAAGGTTCCAAAGTTTAATTTAGAGAAAGATATATTGATACTATGATGGGGTTGCAATGATCTTCTAGAAAACTCGATTCCATCTGGGTGATCATAGATCGACCCACTGTGTTGACCAAATTCCAAGATTAATGATAGTTGATATCCGAAGTGATCTTGGGATGCCTTTACATACATGGTATATTCTATATCAAAATAGTTCCCATGAGGATACTTTAAAACTTGGATGCTCAATTCATGTTAGGAAAATAGAGAGGACTTCATGAATCCTTTGAGATTAAGAAGTATTTAAGCACAAGGTTTCACCCCCAGATTAAAGGATATATCGAGAAAACTATTCATGTTCTATAGGACTGGTTGTTGGAATGAAAGATATATATTTTCCATAATTGATAGGATCAACTACATTTAGTGTAACTTTAATACAAAAAAATATAACCTTCCAGCATCGGTATGGTGAAATTTGAGATTTTGTATGGGTGACCCTATATGTATTCACAATTTTGGAATGATACTAGTATGTTATCACTCATTTCTCAAGAATTGGATAGAGCTATGATGGAAAAGGTTCACATCATCCCATAATAGATGATGAATTCCATGAACTATTATATGTCCTATTAGGACTGGAAAAATAGGCCTTTGGAGTTCATGGAAGCAGACCGTTATTTAATGAAGGTATCACCTTTATGTGTGTCAAATAGGTTGGTTCATTGTGTAATGTTAAATCAGAGATTTGTTAATCATTTCATGATATTTTATAGGATTAGTGGGGTGGCGTACTTATTGGATCTCCCTTAGTATTTAGACTAGGTACATTTTGTCATCTATTTGTCACATTTGATGAGTTATGAGATTGAACAATCACATGTAATTGATTGGGCTGTTCTAGGAATCATGGATGGATCCACCATTAACTAGTAACTGATTTTGATTGAGGATCATTAGGAGAAGCTATAACATGGGTGAGAAATTCAGTTGGTGCATGTCTAGTGGAAGCATAGGAATCTTCGTTAGAGAACCATGGAGTGGGAGAACCAGAAGTGAGATTAGTACACCAAACAGTTTTATTATTTCTTTTCAATATCAATTATGAAAAAACCATTAGTGGGTATAATGAACCATAAATATTTTTTCAAGGATTTTTTTTATATATCTAGTAATTTTTTGGAGTTAGGTGCTGAAAATTTGAGAGATTTTAAGGCACACTTATCCCAGTACATATATTATAAAAATAATAAAAATATTAATATAATGGTATCTATAATGACTATATAATGGAATCTATGATCTGAGATCTATGGACACCATTGTGTGATATTTTACCATAGGGGTAACATTACCTTGAAGTGTGTCAGACACATTAGTTGAGTGTGGTCATGGGAAGATAATTAAATAAATAAATAAATTTTAATAATTTATTTATTTAATTTCCATTATGTAATCCCTCTTCAATAAATTCTAGATCTTTTTTAAATCTCAGGGTTTGCTGCATAACCCTTCGTACATAAAATTAATTCTCTGGAAGATCATTCATGGTTTATAGATGACAGAATTATGGATTGACAGTTAGTGTGCAGTAGAGTTTGTGGATATTTCAAATGATGAAGATGCATGACACTTCTTTATCATCAATCGATCCAAACTCCAAGTTGGATGTTTTTTTATATTGATTATTATTTTTTCCCATTGTGTAACTCATAACAATCCCTCTAAAAAGAATTCATTATCTCATTGATGGTTTATTTATTTTATGATAAATTTATGGATATTTATTTGGTTCATCATTCATCACATTAAAAATAATGAAGTAGGGATAGTGTCAACAATGTACAAGGTTTATTTCTTATATTTGGATTGTGAAATTCTTCCAATATATTTTTACACCCATAAAGGGAAATTTCATTTGCCTGTGGTTTGTTGAGTACTTCATATTTCAATAATTCATGATCATTAATCAGTGAAACTAATCAATATCACAAGTGTAGTGATTGTGGTGTGGCGATGATGGAGGATGATCATTGGTGGATCAGATTTATCTGATGATTCCCATTCATCCTGGTTTTATGCATGTAAATGTTACACATGATGTGGATGGTTTCCTAATTGGTATGGATATCCAGAAACATATCTCTATTGATAAAAATGATATCATTGATGAGATTTTCAATCATTGAGTGAGATTGGATATAGATTTAGGTGCGACGGATTGATGGGTGTACAAGTGAAGGAACCATGATTTTCCACAAATCATGCATTATATGGAATATAATCAAGATATAATACTCTTTGGGATCCCATCCTATAATTATAGGGTTTATGTTGAATGTTAAAGATCATAGAATTAGTCACATGTGTCACTCACCATGTGACCTAATTCTCAAATCTGAAGTTGTATCCTTGAGGATTAATGGTCATACACATGAATAAAAACACTG
Source organism: Viscum album (assembly GCA_963277665.1). Taxonomy (NCBI): domain Eukaryota; kingdom Viridiplantae; phylum Streptophyta; class Magnoliopsida; order Santalales; family Viscaceae; genus Viscum; species Viscum album. Next base: position 1,303,266,361 of record OY728121.1, read on the forward strand.
TAATGAGTAGAGTACGTGGGCACAACTCGGTACTTGGACATGGCTGTGTATATAGGAATGAAAAAGGTATATAAGAACTAACTAGTTTATATAGGTACAATTAAGGTACACTGACATGAGTAGGTCTAGGGTTAGTGGTACATGTCATTTACCATATATACACACTCTGTTATTTATCTATGATTGATTGGAAAACTTCATTTTCTCCATATAGTCCATGTTAGGTATTGTATAGTTCATTGGTAGATGTCAATGGGGGTTTATCATAAAATAATATCCTCAATATAAGATTTTAATCCCCTATATGGTTTATAATTTTGATAGTCTCTGGTACACCTCCATGAGGCCTAGGGTGGGATCCTCTATCACATCCTTCCTATGTGGGGTTTCCAGTATCAACATGACCACCATGCATAGGGTTTCAATACTCTATATTATAGGTTGATCATGAATGGTTAATGGAATCCCCCAGTAGTCCTAAGTGTTACCCTAATCTACAAAATGTGATCTTTAAAGATCTAGTGAAATTATTATTTCCTTGTCTTGATGAGCCCGACCACTCTGAGATGTGTTTTTAGTAACAACATATCATGTAGATTGATGAATCCCCAAACTTGTGTTACCTTGATACATAAAAAATAATCATGTGGATGGTATTATTGGTTGAATCCAATAAAGACTGATTATATTTCTCAACTATATCTGTATTTTCATTATTTTGTGCCACAAATTTTGTTACATTACTATGTATTGATTATCTAATTACTCTTAAGGATTTATTCATACTATTTTAAGGGTTTCTTACTAGGTATTTTTATACTCACACTTGTATTTTTTTCAACCTCATTTCAAGTATTTTATAGATGAAAGACCACTTGATGTATTCCTAGGAGGACTGAGAGTAAGAATAGCATCGATTATGCTAGAATGACCAAGTATTTTACGATGTGATGCATTTTACAGTCCCCCCTTCTGAGTAGGTTGGACTCATTTACAGTTTTTGGATGGGATTTTATTTGGACCCGTTATTTATATTAGTACATTTTATTTTTTGATTTGGAATGGATGTTATGTATGAAACTATAGTATCATTTTTTTACTTACATTTTTATATTATGGGAGATGATTTCATGTATACAGATACTTAGTTAAAGGCCTCTGAAGAGTGATATATGACTACTTAGATCTGATAACTATCCTATGGACTAGTGGAGGTCGTCTTGGTTTAATAAAACTCTTCTCATTCCCATGTAGGAGATCCCTACTAGGTTGGTTCTTCAATTACCTCACAAAGCCACCATGAAACCATTCCTATGACTAATGTTAAAGGAATTTAATGATTTTACCTTTTTTGAGGTGGGGAAGGGTAGAGATGTAATAATAAATAGAATTTATAATAATATAAATTTATGAGAAATTGTAAGAATGATAATCCAACAGCATCTCCATCAATCAAAAAAACATAAACTAAAAAATTTATGGTCTTTAAAAAAAATTTGAATGATAATTTAAATGACGTTTCACCAAATAATTCCTAAATAATAGAAATTAATATGATAGAAACATTAAAAAATTTATGGGGAATGTAGAATCCTTTATTTATAAATCTATTTATGAAAATATATATAGAATAAAAATCTAATAATTTAAATGGATGGACCATGAAGAGTAGAGATTCATAATATTTATACATTCTAGCCTTCAAAAATGATCACTCAATGATGATATTTATGTCTAGGTCCCTCGTAATTATTGATCCAAATAAATAGTTCATTAGTTCCACCCCCAATTCTCCACTCCATTAAAACATACTATTTTAATGGTTTATATAGATATGCCTTGGAATTATCGTCCATATGATTTTATAGATTCATTGTCTAGGTTTTTAAAACTAATTACCTATAAATAATAATTAAATTATTCAAAAAATTCCATTATAAGTTATAACACAATCAACCAATGATTGAAAATTATTGTGGTTCTTAATGGGAATAAATGTTACACCACCAGAAGGGTAAAACTCATGTTCCAAAAACCACCCTATTATAAAATATGTAATATGGGTATACTCTTAGAGATAAATTAATAATTCCTGAGAATTTAGGAATATTGGATAAAATTGAGATTTTCATAATTAATATTTTTATCAGTTCCATTCAAGGATCATAATATCATGGCTTCTTAAACTGGGGATAAATAGAACATAAAAAATGGGGGCATTGGATAATTTTTACGGTCACCATTAATGGTAAAATTGTTCATTTTAACACGAGGGAGATCCTAGCTCTCTTCACATTAAAATTGAGTAAATCCAATACCATGAAAAATATGGATCATTATATTTTATTGAAAATTTATTCCGACGGTGAATTCATATTAGTAGTGATAACAACTTAATTAACCATAAAAGTCCTTCCTATAATATTATTTTATTAATAATACAGGGAATTAATTTAATAAATATTCTCTAAATCTTATATATTTTCTATCATTGATTCCCTTAACTACCATTCCATATAATTTTACAATTTCAGTCCATATATAATAAGGAGTCTTCATTACTTAGGAGAATAAAAAATGATGAATGTTAGATCCATGATCTTATTGAACATTTTTTGATAATGTTTATATTTTTTATTTGTGTATGCTTTTTAGCTTAGTTATTTTTAATTTAAAATATTTTTTTGGTTAATACTTTCATTAAATGATTAGTACATTTAGTGGAACTTATAATAAAAATCCTAGAGATAATAATGTATGTGTTGAATCCTACGGAATTGTCCCTATAGAATTTGTATATATCAATATACTATATTTTTTTAATCTATGGATTAATTTTAAAATTGTTTTCAGCAATCATTCGTACTAATATAAAATTCACATATCCTTAATTGTTAATTTTTTTTGTTTTCATATCAGATATTTATATGGAAACCTTCTAATTTTTAAATTGGTCCGGTTTTGATAGTGAAAAAAAACATTCTCTATAATAATAGTTCTATGAATTTGAATTATTGAGAGTTATCTAGGGAAAACATAAACACATCTATTTATGATTTTCTTATTGGTTATTTTTTTATTTATTTAGGGTATGTTAAGAATGAAATAAATGATTGTTTTATAACATATAGAGTGAATAAAAGATCATTAAACAAGAAATAATTACAAAAATAGAGTGATAACAATATACTTTAATACAATGTTAGAAAATATTAAAGGGGGTCCTCGGTATCACATTAAAACATAGAGAGTGAAGTGGCCAATAGATATTGCAAGGAAAATAAAGTGGGGGAATTGTATTAGAGTTATTATATATCACCTAATTTTATTTTCTTGATTAATTATACACTATATTTATATTAATCTCTATCTCAGTTAAGATGTATCAAATTATTAATGGTTCTTAAATAGTTTCCTCAACATGCAATGTTGTAATAAAAAAAATATTACACCTCAACTTACAAGTATCATTCCTAATGTGGGTACCCATTACTTTCTTAGTTTTTTTAAGACATAAGACACCAGGAAATTATGAATATGGAAGAGGGGTTGAATCAGGAAGTGGAATGTGATTACTTTTTAATCCTAAAAATAATTCCCTAACATGTTATATAAGGGAATTCAAGATAATTTTATAACTTTTCGATTAATTTCAGGATATCAGGTATCTCTCCATAGTCCATCACACCCCTTACTCAAATAGTGTAATTGTGTACACTAGAAGCACAATTTATAAAGGATAATTCACAAACACCTTGAATTAGATATTCATTTTATCCAGATTTCATAGTATCTATATAATATGAACTTCATTCTCTATTAATGGTTATTTTCCACTAGGATTTAATCAGTAATGCATCATAATGGTTGTCATTGTTCTTCAACTCAATATCAATATGATATTCAATATCAATGCTTCTCAAATCTCTAAGATTCCTGACATAGTTATCATGAATATAATTAGTAGTGCAAGAACTTATTAATAATCATCTATGATTTGAGAACCTCATAGAGAATCATTATTTTAGTTTAATTTTTATGATATTGGATATCAGAGTATCATAGGACACCTATTCCATATTTCTTGACACCTTTGTTATTCGTTATATATTTCTTCAGCTTTCAAATTATATATTAAATATAAATTCATTAATTTACATATTCTTAGTTGTCACCTATGTTGATATCCTTGAATTCCATAATCAAAATAGTATATGGTTCCTGATTTTTCCCTGGTACACATTTTTTGTTCCCCTGAATTATAGTATCAGATTATATTAGGCACAAAAAAACTTATTCTTTTTCTGTTTTCATATTTATCCAATAATGGGATTAATATATCCAGATTCAAATATGGAAATCTCCCATGAAGATTGATGTTGTGATCCTATCACTATTTAAATATTGGTTATTGAATAATAAATTTGTATTCTTACATATCACAGTGTGTGAGGTGAGATAATCAAATCACGCAGACGTATTAATCATTTTAGATGAAAAATTGATACAATTCACAATAATTAACATTCACGATATTTAACGTTTAATATAATTGGATGATATAAAAATAATAATATTATTTATGAACATTTTTTAACTATTCCAACATATGTTCATCACACGTGGTACCCTTCTAGACTTTAATTCTTAATATTATTATTCATAACATTTTGAAATAGAAAAATGAAATTTTATGAGTTTAGATGCTCAGTAAGTGTAATCATGGGAAAAAACATTATAAGATCACATGTAATCATAATTAGAGTATATATGTATGAGACCATATTCATTACTTTTAATGATCATACACAAAGAAATAAATATCAAATCATGGGTCATGGAATAAAGGACCAGTATATCATTAGAAATGATTCCTAATAAGGTGTAACATAAAAAATTATAATTCATGAGAGTATAACATTGGTATTAGAATATCTCAAATGAATTCATCATATAAGTGTTACATAAACAATTGCACAGATATCACATGTTATGGATACTCACTAATACATTTATTAAATTGTATTAATAGGCTAAACAGCAGTGTTCCTTATTTTTCTTAAGCTAACAACCCATTTACCCTATTGGTATTCGGTTGACCATCTGTATACCATTTGTAGTCATCTAATATAAAATGTAACCAAAATATTTATAGGTTTATAAATTAGCCACCCATAATATAATAAGATAACAAAAAATATGTGTTCCATAATAACAAAGTGCTTTGATTGTTCCTTCACATCCTAATTATCTCATTCTTAAGAAACAATTCGTATAAAAATTTCTCTCAAAACCTCATCATAATCCATCCGGTAAATAAAGATGGATTGTATCATTAGATCATATCCTCAATAAGGATTAATGATCATTTGTGGAAGTTAATGTAGACTAAAATTACTATCATAAATGATTAAAAATATTCATTAAAAAAGACAAAAAAATCAATTTATTTCAGTAATTTGTTTTGGAAATTAAAAAAATAATGAGAATAAATTGTTATTTGATAGCACCATTAAATATAGTAAAGAAAGATTTTTAATGAATTATTTTCTAGATATTGGAAAGTGAAGGATAAGTAGTAAATATTAAAAAAATATTTTCACATTTTACAAATAAACTAAAAATTTACTAGTAAAATAAATATGAAAGGGATTCCTTTACCTTTTCAAATTATTTTAAAAGGTCACATATTGTCAAAAAAGATGATAAAAGTAATTTAAGTGTATATATTTCTTTCAAAAGATATAGTTAATATATATATATATAGGAAACCCATCTCAATATAAAGGTAAATATAATGTTAGTAATGCTCACAAACAACTATCCAATCTTTTTAGCACCAAAGTGGGTAAAATAGACATAATTATTAAAATCCATAGAAATTAATAGGAAATAATAATAATATATAGTATTTAAGAGATAAGTAATAGAAAACTCATACAATGGAAGTAAAAACATTAAGAATCCATATATAAAGTGATATTACAACATAAACCCATACAATGGTTTTATTATTAGTTGAACAATATCTAATTGCATTTATAATAATTTTAAATTGAATATAAATTATTACATGAATAATTATGAAATCTATGATACTATATACCATTCTATTTAAATTTATTATTAATCATAAATAAATAATTATTTTTCCAAATAAAAATTCGTATGTTTTATTTCATTTTCGTAGCATGTTTTAGTTAAACAATTCATGCTTTGTTACTTATTCATCATTCTATAATTTTAATCTTGTTATATTTATCATATTTTTTTATATAAAATTTTAGAACCATCCTTGAATAATGATAATGAAGAATGGAATGCATCACTTCATATTGGTCATAGAACGTATGTACACATGAGTGAGGTTTTCCTTTTCCTATGGATAGTAACAGAGGAAGGTAAATAATAAGTAATATTTCATATTTGTAACTATGTTTACAATATCATATATAGTCAATAAATCCATCTTTATATCCTACCATGTGAGGTGGTGATGAAAAATGAAATATAATTCTTAATGGAGGTAGTAGTAAGCACGTATGCATGAGTGAAGTTTCATTTACCATTAGATGAATTTGAGGGAGATAATGGTTATTCCATTGAATGAATAAAATCTATTTAAAATAATGAATTTAGTCTATTATCTAGTAGTGGATTTGGATAATTTTGTGTAGGTTTATAAAGAAATAAAGCGGAATGAAATCAGTTAAATAAATTACCTATTCTTTCAGGGTCTTGCTTTAGCTTATACCATAATTAATATCAGGTAGTTCTTTAATGTATTCAAGAATGTCTAGGATGTAGAATAGAGATTTGGGTGGATCTTGGTTGATATAAGGGTCTGAAAGTGTGAGTAAATTTTACAGATACGAGGTTATGTTTTCTATGTGAGATGAGTGACACACTTGTAAATATTAAGAACATTTAAAAATTATAAAATTCAAACACAATGAGAGTCTCACCAAAAAATTAAAATATCAAAATAAATTGGGAGGGTGATCGAAACACACTCATTAAATAATATTAGAGACAATAATTTTAGATATTTGAGGCCTCAACCTTTCGTTTTTACCAATTTGTTTTCATATTATCTTTGACCAGAAGACTTGAATTTTACCATGTAACTATTCATTATGAATAAAAATAAAATTAACCATTTAATAAAATCTACACATGTGGAATCAAAATTTGAAATCTATTTTAACAAATAGAATTTTTAATGGAGTATAGGTTAATTCTAATATCCATACACTAAATGTGTGAAAACTATTTTTGGATGAAACTTATATTTTTTCATAAACATTATTATACTTTATTTAATTTGAATTAAAAATATTTAAAGTAATATAAATTTATTTGATTTAAAATATTCTAAAAAAATCATTAAAACTTCTTATCATTAGCTATTAATTTAATTTACTTATATTAATTCAAATTCTGCACATAAGAAAAAAATGTTTTGAGAAATCTCTTTTTTACCTTCAAAATACATTATCTTAATTTATAAAAATTTGATAATAAATTTATGAATGATCATGATTTTCTTCATAGTTATAAATAATAATATTTCATATGTTTATTACTCTAAAAAAATAATTATTTCATAAAACAAGACAAATAACAAAATATTGTTAATAAAAATATTGTTTTCCCAAGAATTATATGACTTGTATTCCTTCTCAATACTCAACCATTTCATGGATTTCTATAATTGATTTTATTTATTACTTCTATATTATAAATTAAATTCATAGATATAATTCCTATAATTTTTAAAAAAACTAAAAATATATAATATAATAAAACATTTTAAAATATTATCTTTATATTGAATGGGTTTTCCTAAGTGAATTTGACCAAATTTATTTTCTGAAGAAATTGATATATCAATTTTCGATATGTATATATTATTTTCTTCTATGTTTTGTACTATGGATGCATTTTTCACATATGATCATTGTTTTATGTATCATAATTTATCAAATAAATAAAATTTATTTAAGAGGAAAATATATTATGAAATATTGGGTTGTTATATTATACCACATTAAAATAATTTCACCATGAAAATTTTATTATTCTCCTCATTAAAAACTCATGATCCCACGAAAAATCCTCAATCATATGGTTTCACAAAAATACATTGACTTTCTGGGTTGTCATGTTTTGTATCACATTATCTCTTCCATCCAAAATCACTATTTCTTTTTTGTCATAGGAAATGTCATACTCCAACTAAAAATCATTTTAGTTATGTAAATGTTAAAAATAGGATTGTTATATCCTTCATAGAATTTGATCGAACACGTCATGATCTTAGAGGAGGTTTAGTATATGGTCCAAGTGATAGGCTACTATCATGATATAATAATGAATATCAAAAGGAACAATATATAAAGCGATTGGATTTCCATTATTTCCAAATCTCATAAAATTCATTATAGGGGATATCATTAGGAATACCTTATAACTAACATAAATAAAAAATCTCAATAATAATTTATACATAATTTTTTCTATTGAATTGAAGATTCATTGATGTGTTACTAGATGGTCCAAATCATATAATCCATTTCCACAACAATATGAGTCTACAAAAGCTTATGTTATCTAAAATTATCCCAGTATGTTGGATTTCTACACATAAATCCATATAGGGATTTATCAAAATTAGTATGAATGATCAAGTTAAGGATATTGTTATAGGAAAATATAACTAGAGGAAGGTTTTAATCCCAATATCATTTTAAATACATAGAAAATGTACTCAATATAACTTATTGATTTTTCAAGGTCCCCGTAGACTGACTACATGTCTCAGGATGAGATCATATGCTAATGTTTATCTAAGTATTCAATGATTTCTGAAGACATCCCTGGAACATTTAGTTAAAACTCAGATCTCAATAAAACAAATTTAATTTTAGACTCTATCTAACCTTACCTCATACATAATTATTTTTCTAGTAAGATGGAAAAGAGTGAACTATTGTCCCGTATAAATTAAATTCCATCGTTTTTTATACTGACTGGCAATAACCCAAATTGTGTTATGACCTTTAGATTTAATATGGTATCCCATGAAAAAAAATCATAGGGATGTATTCCCATTTCCATACAGGTAAATGATAGAGTTTTAGAATCCCCTTCTCCTTATGATGTTGATCCTTGAATTTCAAACTTATCATGTTTCATGATTAATACACTACAATACTCCTTTTCATTTTTTCCCCACTATAAATTACCATTGAGATCTCTATACATATTTTTACATCCATGATGAATAGAGAAAGATAAGCTATGGGATTTAATGAATAGATCCTTCTTCAATTATTTTATTAAATAGAAAAATATCTTGTAAAATAATATTATCATTTTCTTGATAATTAGTTTCAATTAACCATTATTGAATTATATTACTATTCTCATAATATTTTACCATAGTGTCCAAACCTAGGGTCAATCTCATGGAGGTTCCTCACATGAACCAAACATGTATTGTCAATATTATAATATCACTAATATAAGACCAACTTATATAAATTTTGGGATTCAAATATGAATTTAATATATAATTCTATATGAATTCAATGAAAAACATAAAGTATTTAGAAGAGAAAATAAGGAAAACTATTCTCATACGTTTATAGGGAACGAAATTGTTTTTCACAAAGGGATATAAATATTATATTAAATGAGGTTATCAATACTGATCAATCATCAACTTATCATTTGATTTTTGAATTCAACATTCTGGTACCTCTACATATAGAGAAATTATCTTCCAAATTTTTTCTAGGAGACCTTTTCCCTGAACATCACCACCCATTCCATGCTCTACAATATAGAAGACAAAGATTGTGAAGGTAAGGATGCTGATAAACAAGAAGAATAATTTTAAAGATATAGTAAATGCAGAGACCACTCATTTCAATCAGTTTTACCATTATAGAAATTCAAATATTTCAATAAAAGAAAAAAATTAAAGATCATTAAACTCATTAACATCACTCCTCCCTCCCTTAAACAATCATCGAGCTTAGATATCCATTTTTAGTGGACTTGTGAGGGTAAGACAATGTGAGAACACATAAAATTAAATAAAATGTGTAATGAAGATATGAAGGAGAATAATACTATACAATAAAGTTATAAAAATTTGAAGGCAAATAAAAATACTACAAATCTATATAAATTTTATAACTACGGTTTTGAACAACATGAAATATTAGTGGAGTGGAAATTTATAATGAGAGTCGAGAATAATTTCATTTCCAAAAACATCCTATGAAATATATAATTTTTTATCCCTATTAAATGAATTAATGTGAAACTCTTTCACTTTGAAGATTTTCTCAACTATTTTATGCATTCACCCACTACATTTTACTTCAAATTTCCTTTTATTCTGAGAGTTATGGATGAATTACTTGGAATTATTATTTAGGCATATGTACTATTTTAATTTCCATAAACCAAGTTCCCATGCATTTATGTAATTGAAGGAGGTTAATATGGATTGAAAAAAAGTTATTTTTCCCTTGGGATATTTTATATATTCGAGTAAAATTAAAACTCAATTGGTTTTGTACTTTGTGAGATATAAGCCCTTATTCAAACAAAATCCATTCTATGTATATATTTCAAGGCCCAGATTATGATTTATTATTTAACCTATAAATAATGGATTTTTAATTGGTTATAGTTAAATGAAATTAATCAAAAATAGTTTATAATCCTAAAAAATTAATTATTCAATATATATTATTGTGTAAACTATTTTGGTTGAAATAAATAATTAAATTAATAAAGAATAAAATCAAAAGTTACACTATTTTACCAATTATGCTAAAATTGCTATAAAAAACTAAAAATGAGACAATTAAAAATGAAATAAAATTATTATAGGAATAATAATATTTAATTATAATAAAATATAAGTTAAACTATTAGCTTCATCACCCCCACAATTAACTAATGAAATCCTATGAAATCATCAAATACATAATTCAATGATGACATAAGAATAAAAAATGAGAAAACATCCATTATTATAACTTAAAATAATTTCATCTTGTATCTTTGATAAAAATAATTATTTTTTCTTTTCAACCGTTACATTTATATTTTTCAACATTAAAAATAAATCCCATTCCCAATCAAATGATTACAAACATTTAATTTTCTGTCTGTGTTCAATCAAAAGAGACTAATTCTCATGTTACACTCATACATAGTAAATACATGTATCAATAAAGGAGAGTTAATATTAAAAAATATCCATAATGAAGGTAAAAATATATATTCAATCGTGAGAACTATTTCATGGAATTTTTTTGGCATAGGGTTTTGTGGGAAAATAGCGTAAAATTTAAAAGTGAAAAATGAGGAGTTTAAATCTTAAGTACAATGCCTGAATATTGAAGTGAAAATCCCAAAAAACATCCCTTAATTACCGTTATAAAAGGTAAACACAGTACCATAATTTTTTTATATGATGATTCATGACGTGATGACAATGAATGATTTTATCCAAATTATACCCATTTTCCATTATTCTAATTTTCTATTTTCAATTTTTATGGATGTTAATTTAATGTTTGAACCCAATGAATGATTGAAAATTTATATAATTTACTTTTTACTGGTATACGACTCAAAATATTATGTCAAATGAATAAATAAATCACATTCCAAGATTATTTTTTTCTGTTTTCTTTTTTAGGATAAATTGATGATAAAAATAAAGCATAATTTAATAATGACTTATGCCCAATTATATCTCTACCCACTACCCAAAATGATGTGAAAAAACCACACACTACCCAAAAATTATGTATATCCAAGTGAAAAAAATATAAAAGGAACTTCCCCCACACTCAATCAAGTAAAAAACATTTCTTGAAATGTATTTCTTTAAAAAGATAAATTAAAAGATATTGATCTTAGAAAAAATCAATGTTTCACTCAAGAAATTATCGGTATTATGAAAAATGTTGTAAAAAATTTTAGAATACATTAGAAAAGTTAAAAAATATTCATTTTAGTGTTTCATTGGAATGAATTTAAAAAATATTTAAAACTCTGATTTTAAAAAAAACATATTTAAGGAAAATTATTCCATGTCAATAATAATTTAATATCCACTCATTCAAAAATCTGGCATACAATCTAAAAATAAATTAAAATATAAAAAATGATACACAAATTTAGTTCATAAAAGTTGGAAAGTGAAAATAAAAAACAAAAAAAATAAGATATACATTTGAAACATCCCCTACACCTAAATTTAACTACACCAAATTTTATCTTAAAAAAATAAAAATATAGTTGATGAAAATTCAAAGACATGAAAATAAATAACAAAAGTGGATTTTCTAGTGGATACTATAATATACACTGTTATATAATAATAATTTAGACCATGAAATTAATAAAAAAGAATGAAATAAGAAAAATAATGAAAATGAATGAGAAATATAAATGAAAAAAACATGTCTTAGAATCCCATGTGGGTTAGAGGGGTTTATTTTCCTATTTAGGAAGTTCTATCTTTTCATTCCCAATTTAAAGGAGGATTTGGATTTATGGTCATGAATTACCAGATTTGATTTATTCTAATATCAATTTTTATAATCCAGAAGTATGAAACCCCAAAGGAATGAAATATTTCCCAAACCCCCAGAACAAATAAATGAGATAATTCGAGGTGAATTGGGGGAGTTAAAAAATATTGGGGTGATTCGGGTTTTTTCCAAATATAGGAGTGTTGTGTATTAGTGTTGAAGATAATATAATAAATTTTGACCTCTATCCTATTTTTCATTTAGAAAATGATTCTATAATGATTTGTTTTTTCTTTATCATCCTCATTCAGACTAGTGTACATCTTGAATTTCTCCTCCATTATATCCTTAAAAAACGAAATATCTTCATATTTTACTACAAGGTCCTATAGTTGTGGTATATAATTTATGAAATTACTATAATTAATATCAGTTTTAAAATTAAAAATTAATAATGTTTGAATAAAAAAATCTATAAAATTGAGTCTTACTACAAACTTATTTCTTAATACTCATTTTTCATAGGAATGGATGGTGGGAATTAATTTGTTTAATAGGGAATTATATCCTAAAGTATTCCTTCAACCACACAAATATTATATTGAAATATACGTGGAATTGGAATTTAATTATATCTATTTTTTTTGAATTTCCTTATATATAATTTTTTTTGTTTTTTCCATATATATAAATTTTTTCCTTAGTAACTACAGAAATTTTCAATATTTGGATACTCACATCATCAAGTTTCATGAAATTATATTGAAGATTTATTGGAATTTGTTTCATTTGGTTTGAATTTTATTCTATTTCATATAAATTTTGTAGATTTTGAATATTTATTTATTCCAACCGTATAGACAAGTCAGTAATAGATGAGTAATATAACAAAATCCCTATAAAAATATATCTTGACCTATTAAGAGGTTGATATTCAATAATCCCATTTTTTTGTTTTTAAAATTTACGATTTTTTTTTGTTTTTTATGAAAAAATTTAGTAAATGATCTTATAATCCTAGAAAATGATTCAAAATTGATGATAGTGGCTTGTCTTTATCCCCTATTGAATTAAATTATTATTATCATATGAATTTACCATAGGGACACAATATAGGGTTGATCTAAAAGAATACACTAACACAAAAAGAACTCATATTGTCACAATTATTTGCTAATAAATATAAAACATACAATTATATAGAGGGGGTCAAAATATACAAGTAATATTAATATATATATAATTAAAAATAGAATAATATTAGAAGAAATAGGGTGAAAATTTTTGTGAGAAGTACACATTGAATGAAATAATTTTTCTCAAAGGGTTCTCAATATGTAGTTAAACGAGGTGATAAAGACCTATCACTCCTCAACTTCTCATATGAATTGTGATTACCCCATATTAAGACCTATGTATATAATGAAATCCTTTTCTTAATGACTCCACGAAGACCTCTTCACTAATCATCACTACACATGTCATTCTCTATAATATACCTTACACAAATAGTGAAGGTAATGATGATTTATAATTGAGAAGAAGAACCTAAATGATAGAGAAAAAAACATGAAAATTTATGGTAATTGATTTAACCATCTCCAGAAAATTTATAATTGAATATGGAAAATAAATTGATTAATATTAATATAATAAACATCACTTCCCCCTCCCTAGAATGATTTTTTATGTTAGTTCTCTATTTTTAGTGATTTTGGGATGCGAACATAGTGGGGGAAGACATAAAATGATAAAAATTGTAGAATGGATAAATGAAGAATAAAAATATATAGATTAAAAGAATAAAAGTATTAAATCGATGAAAAATATGACATATCTACAATGAATGGAAAAAGAAGGTTTCTAACCTATTGAAATGGAGGTGTATTGAAAATATATAGGACAGGGGAGAATAAATATCTCTCAAAAACAACCTCCAAAATATGGTACCTAGTATATACATTAAATAGGAAAATTTAAAAAATTGTTATTCTTAAAATTATTTCTATTTTTTCCCATTTTAAAACAATATCTCCCCTAAATTATCCATGTAATTAAATAATTTTATCATATTTCCTTATGAAAAAATTATATCATGGTGATTGTTTGAATTTCCAGACAACATATTCTGACGAATATATGTCCTTGAAGAAGGTAGAATTATGGATTACAAAATTTAATTAAGTGTCTCCTATTAATATTATACATAATAATATCAAACGTCAGCTCAAATTTTTTTACACTTTGATATATATTCACATTTTCTAAATTCATCCATTTTGTGAAAAATATTTGGGGCCTTGATTGTGAACTAGTTTTAGGTCTCTAAATATTGGATTATATTTTTGTTATAAATCAATTAAATGAATCATGGTATGTATGGAAAGAAAAAACTTATTATTTCTATTTCAATTAGTTTATAACATTTTATGGATAACGTAACAATATAATGTTAAATAGTTGAAAATTAAAAATTAGTATATTTTAGTGACTAAACTTAAATTACTACTAAAAAATAAAATTATTTTTATTTCCCTTTTAAATAAAAATATTATGGGATTAAAAGAATTAAATTTTAGAAAAAAATGTGTAAATGTATTATCTTAATAACATTTCATCGTGACCATGGTTGGATTCCAAAAAAATCCTTACATTATTTAAAATTCTATATGCTCCTTATACAACACTTTAATCATCACATGGATAGATTTTTGGATTCACATTTGATAAATATATGATTTATCCCCTTACATAAAGATTTAATATTCCATCCAATTAAAATCTATATGTATTGGATCTCTTTCAATCATCACCATAGACAACTGTCATGATCCTTCTAAATCAATGCATCAGAAACCCTATTTTACCTCTCATCTTGATAATATATTTTGTTATAATAATAATTCATAAAATCCCAATATATAATTTTTTTCATTTTTTAATCCTTATCTATGAATATATAATTCATGTTTTTATCATTAGTATATATGTAGATTATCGTGTTTTTAAATCGGACTAAAATATGATGGGTTTTGAACTTTTTTAGTTACACAAGGGATTAGATTAAAAATAAGCTTTAGTACATAATTCCTTGTGTTGGAACACTTAAACGTGTAGTTTTGGGCTTGCGAGAATCTATGATGGGTTTCATGGGTGTTCAGAGGAGTTTCGGGAGCATGGAACCCAGAAAACCAATGTTTCAGGGACCTGTAGATGGTGAAAGTTTTGTCTAACACCAAGAATACCATAAGAGGTAACAATTCCAGATAAATTAGTTCGATAGTGGAGTGTGCATGATCTGTTCCCAGTTTCTCAAACCATGTGGCCAAATTGTGTTGGGTTCCCATGTTTTCTAGTAGAGGGGAAACAGTTGGAACAAGGTTTGTTAAACTGTGCAGTTTACCCAGTTCTAAAAAACTATTTTATTTAAAATTAAATAAAACAATGTTTTAATAATAATAATAATAATGATAATAATTATATTATTATTATTATGTATATTAATATGATTATTTTTATTTTTATTATTATTATTAATTGTAGTGTTTTATTAGGTTTAGTAAAAAGAAATAGGGGAGGAACACCTCTCTCTCCTTCCTTGTGAGGCATGAACAAACCTCCTATGAAAACCCTAAACTAGCACCAGGTTATTTCCTTACCATGACTCATCTATGTTCGAGAATACTACCATGGCCTGAGCACCTCAAGGCCATGACCTCCTCTTGGCCATGACCTGCAGCAGGTGTACACAAACCCCTGGACAAGACTTAGTGGCACATGACCCCTCCTCATCTTGTGGTCAATTCCACCTAGATCATTTGTGAATGTGGTCATATTATTCAATGTAATACCTTATCTAATTTCCTCCTTCATCACTTTGGATATTTGATTCACATTATGCATTCAATATGGTTTTGGGGATCCTAAGGTCTGAAGATAATACTTGGTTTTGTGTTTCTTCCTTCAACAGGATACATGAATGATTTCGTGGGAGTTGGTGGTTTATGTTTTGGCATCCTCCTCCAAGGTAGAGGTGTATGGACTTGACTTATATTGAAGTCATTGATTTGGGAATGATTCCATAAATGTTTTTGGAGGTTTCACCATCTAATTTAGGGTTTATTGTTATAAGTAAATCCCTTGTATTTAATTATATGTGTTTTGATCTTAGTTTAATAAAATGTGGGTACCTATATTTTTTTATAGTGAGTTGTGACCAATGATATAGTGAAAATATATATATAAGGTTGTGTTCATGTGACTGCGGACCGGGTGCATTTTTTTGTCGCCTCTTTTGTCAAAGTGTTGAGTATTGACCTGGTTTCACCGCATGGTAGAGACCCTTTCCATGTCCTCTAATTTAATAAATTAATTAATTATTTACATACTACATTATTGTTATACTTAAACTAACTCAAAGATGTTTTCATATTTAATGATTCTTAAATAATGATTCAATATGTTTCATGTTTTAAATGATGAATGTGAATAGTTATTTATTGTAAAAAAAATATCATGATTTTATAATAAAACCCTTCCAACAGAGGCACATTGTATTGAAAATAAAATTACTGATTATGATGTTATTCTTTCTTGGCTTGTTGTAGTATTTTTTATTATTTACTTAATGTTGCATTGAAATATTTCATGTTTAGGACATGGCCCTAATGGAAGTAGAGAAACAGATTAAACGTTTAAAAATATTTGTTCTAAGGCACCGCCTATGTTCTTGGCCTTGTTTTAAATTAGATTTCCCCATGTGTGATGTTTTCTATAATTTTTGTTTAGTGTTTTGACACATTCGGGCCACATTTGGGGTGTTCCCCAGCCTGACCTTTGTAAGGGTAATCGTTTACATATTAAATGGACTGTATTAAATTTTTATTTGCATAATGGGAAGTACCATGTATGCTCACCACTTGACCCTCCAAAGGAAGGTGTTTCTATTTTATAATTAAATGTGTGATGGAAATTCTAAAATCATACACAAGTATATAACATGGTAATATTTAATGTAAATGAAATATAGGTTTCATGTCTGTAGTACACCTTACTACATTAATGGAAGTTAGAGGAACAAACCTAAATTATAGAATATTGCTTAAGTGGAATAAATAAATGTTTCATAATACATGGCCTGGTCACACTAATGAAAGATAAGTCTTGAAACAAATGAAACATTACATGACATCAATATTAAATAGGAATGGTTTAAATTGAGCTCTCATTGGATTATGATCGTAGAATTCCATGAACACTGAAGAACCCCATTCAAAATTCAAGGACATGACATGCTAAGGTTGAGACCCACCAAGAACCCAATCCTTGTCTAACCGTGGATTACTAGAATGACTCTATAGGATCCATCATGTAGTACTAAAGGATAACTTGGAATATTCTCCTTGGATGTAAAAATGACAAGTAGTTTCCATGGTTACAACCCATTGGTCCCAGTCATTTTCATAGACTATTTTACCTTGGATAAGTTCCTTGAGATTGGTATTGGGATTCCTTGGATACACTCCATGGATCCATAATTTACAAGTAAGATACATGGTTTCAGTCCATAGGACCCAGCCACTACATGTCCCTATTTTAACATGGATGATCACATAGGATTCGGTAGGCAGATCATTGTGGAATTCTATGTAATAAGTTCCTCGGATTACACTCATACCCTTTAGAAATACCCAGTTATTACTAAGTTATCATCCCTTGAGGTCTATGTTTCATTGGTTATTACCTTGTACCTTATTTATCAAATATCATTACTATTTTCCTATATAAATCTTGGAAAATTTACTGTTTATACTATCCTGAGGTGATATCAGGGTGGGTTATGCCTCATGTGACCTATTAACATAAAATGGTCAGTACATAATTAATGAACAAGTTACATGTTCAGACACCAGACAAGGACTGAAGCCCGTACTTGGGTCTTTAGTTACATTTTACCACTTACATAACATATGCATGCCCGTTTACATTTTAATTTACACCCCACTATCATAATTGGGATAGATGCCGGTCATATCATCTAAATAATATTTATATCTCACACCCTACTGGGGATTCCATTGCACTTGGGTATTGAGTATTCCTTCTTTTTTTTAGTTTTATGGACCTTTCTTTATTGTTGTATTTCTTATACCTTGGAGTTCGGAGAAAAGGACTAAGATGGATCCCAGGATGCGTGTGGATATTTCCCTTGGGGATTTGGGTCTATTCATTATATCTATTCTAAGATGTAAATCATGAGGTTTTGTTACTTCTTTTATATATGTACCTCCATGACATGAATGCATTGTATAAATTTACTTTTTTCATATTCTTTATTGAGTTGATATTACAATTTTCTTCCACTTCTTTAATTATTTCTATATAATGCTTCAACTGTTGACATCTATTTATATATTGTTATATTGGTGTGAAAACTCTAATATAAGGGTATATTCTACCCAATGACTATCCTTTCACCCTCTCTTCTGATCGACAACCTATAGAGTATGGGGAGGTGCACTTGAGGTTATGTAGTGACTGGTCCGGCTACCGGTTTGATGGGAAGCTGAGTCGAGACATTATAAAGTGGTATTAAAGGTATATTTTTTCTTTTGTCTTACTATATTGGGTTTTTAAATAGGATACTAGGAATGTTTTAGTGCTTTTTTAATTATTTTTCTTGGGTATGATCACCCCCAGAATGGGAAATGACCATGTGGCCAGGGTTGGGATTGTTGTTTATGTTGTTCGTTGTTACCATTGATATGATCTCACCTTGGATGACTAGTGTATTTTCCACTGCTCATTGATTTCAGTTTTTTGTAAACATTGCTTCACCTGATATTGTATGGAATTTTCATTATGTGTATCATATTAGGAACTCAAAAATTCACATTCCATGAATATATTCTATTCCATATAGTTACATTTTTAGGTTCCCTACTAAGTATGATTCTGTTCATTAAGTGATGATATGCTTGCATTTTTCCTATTAAGGTAATTCATTAGCATGATTTTAGGATTAAAATTCCATGAGTTTATTATTTTAACATGTTTCTCTATGTCAGATTCTAGTAGTGACATGCTATATTACTTTGATATATGTAAATGGTTTCATGGGCCATGTTAGTGGTTGCAGTTGTAGTGGGAGTAAGTGTTTAGTGGTAAGGTTTGTGGGTGGCTTATGGCTTGGAAAAGTTATCTTGTGTAATTGAACCATTGTAAAATGATGCTCATTTCAATTTTTTAGTTATGTTGGTATTGACTAAAGGGATAAAAATTCCAAAATCTAAAGTGTATGGCCGCTGTTCAGGTTGGTATATGGCCACCCATATAAATTGGACCATTATGTTTGATCATGTTGAATTCCGAATTAACATTGGTATCAATTAATTGTATCCAATATTCAATCTATGAAGTCTATGGTTGATTCATGAGTTGGAAAATGGAAACCCATGTTAAGTGTGATGACATGATGCTTTGTGAAATGATTATAAATGTGAAAGATGTATAGTTTTGATCTGAAATCAAAATGGTTATCTTTAAAAATTCAACTGGACCCATGTAGTTTAGTTGGGGAATGTTTTTTTGAGATGACCCATTTGCATGCTTAAATTTTAATTATTTTTGAAACTCTTATTCCGTTGTATGATAATGAACATAAGTTGGCATGTGGGACCCCTATGCACTGCCATAATTGTTAAATGGTTTTGGTTTTTCTCAATTTCGTGATAAAGATGGGATTTATGATAAATGTAAATGTTTAAAAAAGGTGTTTTACAAAACATTCTGGTTTTTACCTTGGCATCGAATGAAATCAAGTACCTTGTGGTTTTCTTTAAAAAATGGTACTAGATGTTTTGATTAAATGTTTAGATGATTAACGATTAAATTTGATTCAATACAAATGGGATTGCAAATTGAACATGTACTGGTTTCCTCTACTAATGATCATCATGTAAGGTAATTTTGAGTTTGTCCTTTGAGATTCCATGGAATAGAAGCATGAGCGTTTTTTTGTAGGAGTTATCTTCATTAGAAATATCTTGATTATTGGATTTTAAGACTAGTGACTTATGTTAGTATGACTTGGTGTTAGGGAAAATTTTGTAATTTATAAGGGGATATCCCATGGTAGGTAGCACCCTTAGAGATTTTTTCCTTGCTTATATTGTGAGAATCTTAAATTTGGTGTCGTTCAGGTGTTTTTTCCCTAGTAGGACTTTCAGTTTCTAAGGACTCCCTTTTTCGGAGGAGTGGTCATGTGTTTCTTGACCACGATATGGGCTTGAGCATTGATAAATTATTGTTTTTATCTAGTTAGACAAGCCTCGGGCATGGTCATCTGCTTCATTGGTCGTTTGACCCTTTCTCCTCCTATGTAATCAGTGACTGGTTATGACATCGTCTTGGATAATGGTCGTATGAGCAAATACAACTATTAAATTAATGCTTATGTGCTATTGAGTATGGTTTCAGGTCATCTCCATATTATCATGACCTGAGCATTAATGAATATGTTTCATCACAATCCATGTAATGACTTTTAGTAGGTATGTGTATTTTGAAACACTGGTCTTGTTTCTCTGACCTTCCTCACATGATTTGACACTTTGATCTAGGCTCGTAAAGTCAGACATATTCATTCAAGTTGTTATGATCTAGCATGCTTATTAGCTGTTTATTTTATTCGTTTTGTTACTAGGACACCCCTAATGTAGGGAGTTTCATGTTTAATATGTTAATTGTTCCCTTTCATGTAAAATGGGAACTACCTATGTAAGACCATCAATAAGTGATCAGTCTCACTTGAACACCCTTAAGGAAAGAAGTCATAATTCATATTGGTTCTTTCTTGGAAGAAAAACTATGATCTATAAAACTTTGTGTGAAAACCTAGTGAATGCACCATTAGTCTCAAATATACTTCGGTGGATTATCTCGAATGATCAAAAAATTCCTAGTTTGATAATGTCTAGTGATCGACCAATGATGCTTTTACAGGTGAAGCAATGTTTCCTTCTATGCGAAGTTAACCATTCATGGTTCGATTTTTTTTCCTTCCAATAACTGGGTGTGTTTGACTAGAATACATTCCAAATCCTCTTAGTGTACTCTTATTAATAGATTCCCACGTACCCTATCTTGGCGTCATCATGGATGTAGTAGGAGAGAATCGGTCTTACGCCATGCAAAAACTATAAAAGATAATGAGATTTTTGGTGACCATTATCAGTGTTATATGAAGACATGATGTTCTTATCAAGGATTAATAAGTCTTGAGTGATTCGAAGGTTCCCATGGAAGAATTACTTGGTCAGAATCGTGGATTACAACTTCTTATTTTTAATTATGTCGATCGCCAGTGCTAGACATCTTTGAGATGAGTATTCCAAGTGGCTCTACTCAGTGTTTCTTCTCTTTGTTCAATGTGAATTGATATAAGGGACTGTTTAAAGAACGTTTCCAGGTGAAGAAATATATGGTTTCAAGTTTAGTAGCTTCTTATAAGAAAGAATTCATGAAAAAAATTTAGTTCAACCAGGATTAAATCATTTATTTTCAATGAAATAATTCCAGGAGAATTGTTAGAATGCTCATAGGGGATCTTTGTATGTAAAATTTGATGGTGGAGATACCATCGCATGGATTTGGACCTTTCTTAAGTTATGACCTATGGTGGGGAGAACCATCAATCAAATTTTTCTCTATATGATGATGTGATCATTTCTCTATCTTAATAGGCTCGTATAATATATATTTCAGTGATCTAGTTGAAAAGTGAGTGTTGTATTGGGTTGTAAAGGCTCAAGTGTGAAATACTTAAGATCTTCTTAATGGTCCATGAGGCATTGGTAACCGAATTTAACCATTTGAATAAAAATTCCCGACCCTTGTAGGTCAGGTGATGTTTACATTTTCCTCAAAGTCTTCTTGGGGACAATAATATTTTATGGTGGGTAGATTTTATTGTCCCATGTTTCTAAACTGAATTAAAATAGGAATATTTTTGAACTATTTTGGTTAATCAATGGGTCATATTTAAAAAAAATATGTAGAACATAATTATGAGAGTTTAAACACTTAAGAGTGTTGTTTTGGGGCTTGGGAAAAGGCTTGATAGGTTTCAAAAGTGTTTTGAGGAGTTTCAGGAGCTCCATTCCTAGAAAACCAACCATTGTGGGACCAATAGAGGGAGTACAATTTGTCTATAACTATGATTCCCATAGAGGGTAAATGTGTGGGATAAATATAACGAAAAATGGAGTGGACATAGTCTTCACATGGTTTCTCAAACTGTATGGGGTGCCCCATTATTCTAGTAGAGGGAACATGGTTAGCGCATAGTTTGTTAAACCCTACAGTTTACTCAGTTCTAAAAATGCATATTTTTAAAAATTAAATAAAATAAAGTTTAATAATAATAATAATAATCACAATAATATCAATAATATATTATTATTATTATAGTGTTTATATTCGGTTTAGGGAAAACAAACAAGGGAGGGACACCTCTCCCTCTTTACTAGTGAGGCATGTGTAACCCTCCTCTAGAAACCCAAGACCAGCCCCGTGTGAGCTCCTTCCCTTTCAACACCAATGGTTGCGCTTCCTCCCATGGCTGGAGAAACTCAAGGCCATGACCTCCTCTTGGCTGTAACCTATTGAAGGCACACATTAATCGATGGCTGAGACCCGGTAGTGTGTGATCCCCTATCCTTTTGTGGTGGACTACACCCAGATCCTTCATGAATGGTGTTTTATTCGTTGAGGTAAGTCCTTCTATGATGTCCTCGTTCATAGCTTTGGAAATTTTATTCCATTTTGGTAACTGATACAGTTTTGACCAAACCTAGTGTTTGATAATCATACCTAGTTTTGTGTTTATTCCTTCAATAGGATACACAGACAATGTCTCAAGACCATTTGGTCTGTGTTTCGGAATCCTCCACCAAGGGAAATTTGGATGGACATGATTCCCTTTGAATTATTTGGTTAGGATAAGCTTCTAAAACCATTAATGGTGTTTTTCATCATCTAATTTATGGTATATTGTTATAGTTAAGTACATAGTATTTAATTATATGGGTACTGATCTTTTCTGCATTGATTTTTGGTACCTGTCTTTTTTTATAGTGAGTTGTGAAAAATGATATAGTACACATGCATATATATTTATAAAGGTTTGTGTGTGTGACTACAAATCGGTTACATTTGGTTGCTGCATATTATGTCAAAGTGCTGATTATTGTACTGGTTCCACCTCGAGGTAGGTTCGCCCTCAGGGTCCTATAATTTTATAATTGCATCAATTATTTACTTACTTCATTTTTTTAGATTTAACCAAATGCATTGAAGTTTTTAGATTTAATTCCTATTAAATATAGATTCAGTATGTTTCATGTTTTAAATGCTAAATGGTATTGGTGATTTGTTGATAAACAATATTATGATTTTATAGTAAAACCCCTCCCACATAGGTGCACTATCTTCAAGATAAAATTATTGATTTGGATTTTCTTTCTTTCCAAGCAATTTTTTTGGTTTTTTCGTATTACCTTGATGTTTCCTTGATATATGGAATGTTTTTGACATGTCCCTAATGGAATTAAAAAACATATTTACATTTTTAAAATAATTAAAGAGCCAAGGAACCATAAAATTTCTTGGCCTATATTTAAATTCATTTTTTCTAAGTATTATGTTTTCAATAATTATTGTTCATTGTTTTGACACATTCCGGCCACCGTTGGGGTTTGCCTCAGCTTGACCTTTTTAGGGGTCTACTTTTAAAAATTTAATGGATTATTATAAATTGTGAATTTCATAATGGAATGTACCATGTATGATCACTACTTGACTCAACTAAGGTAAGTGTTTAAATTTGATGATTAAATGTGTGATAAAAACTGGACACCATACATAATTATAAGACATGGTCATATTAAATGTAAATGAAGTGTTGGTTTCATGTCCATCGCACCCCTTACCAAATTAAGGGAAGGTGGTAGAATGAACCTTAATTATTTAATATTCATTAAAAGGAATTAATAAAGGCTACATGCTATTTTTCCTTATCACACTAATGAAAGGCAAGGATTTAACCAAATGAAATTTTATATGACTTCAATATTAAATAGGAATGGCCAGACTCAAGCTCGCGTTGGATTCTGATCGGAGAAGGCCATGAGCACACTGTAACCCAAATATGAATTCAAGGACATCACTTTATTAGGTTGTGACCTACCTAGATCCCAATACGTTTGTTACTTTGGATTCCCAGTATGACATAGTAGGATCCATCATGTAGTACTATAGGACACCATGAAATATTCTCCTTGGATCTAATAATGATAAGTAGGTTCCATGCTTACACCCCATTGGGCCCAGTCATTTTCATAGACCATTTAAACATTGATGAGTTACATGGAATCAGTATTAGGATGCCTTGGATACACTCCATGGATCCATCATTGATATGTAGGTTGAATGGAGACATCCCATAGGACCCAATCACTATATATCCCTATTTTACCTTGGATTATCACCTTGGATTCTGTAGGTATCTCATTGGAGAATGTCTTTTAATATGTTCCTTGGATTACACTCATTTAATTAAGTTATATCCAATTACTACTGAGTTAGTGTCCCTTAAGGTATAAATTTCCGTTGTTATTACCTTGAAACTTCTTTATCAAATACCATTACAGGTTTCCTTTGTACCACTTGGAACCTTTACTATTTATTCTATCATGAGGTGATGTTAGTTTTGGATACGCCTCACGTGATCTATTAACAAAAAAAACTATAATTGAATAATTAAAGAACATGTTACAAGTTCAAACACCAGCTTAGGTATTAACCAGTTACATGGGTATTAAGTTACATTTATTAATTACATAAATTATGCATGCTTGTAAACCACTTAATTTATACAACTCTATTAGGATTGGGCTAGACACTTGTGGTTCCATCCAACTGAGATTTATATCTTTCACACTACTCGGGCTGCCATTGCACTTGTGTATCTGAGTAGAATTTGTTGTTAATATGGCTTTGGACTTTTTTTGTTTATTGTATTGCTTTTACCTAGGAGATAGGAGAAAAGGACCAAGATGGAACTCAAGATGCTTGTGGATATTGCCCTTGGGGATTTGGGTCTTTTCATTATTTATACACTGAGATGTAAAGAATGTTTGTGTGTACTAATTTCAGATATGTACAACCATGACATGCATACATTATATAAACTAGTGTTTGCTATTTTATTTATTCACTTGATATTACAATTTTATTCCTCTAATTTAGTTATTTCTTTATACTGTTTCCCATATTTTCAGTTATTTATATATTTTTATACTATTGTGGAATCTCTTATATGAGGGTATAGTCTCCCCCAATGACTCTCCTTACACCTTCATCGCTATGCTACATCCTTTGGAATAATGGGAGGCTTGCTTAAGGTGATGTGGAAACCGTTCCGACTACCAATTCAATGGTATGCTGGGTTTGGAAGTTTAAATATATATCAAACCTTTTAGTATTATGTCTATGTCTATAATTTTTAAAATAAAATATTACCACTTCCGATTCCAAATCATTATTGGATAATTATTATCTTGAATAATAAATCATAGTAATAATTATGCTACCACCATATAATTTCAAATGTGAACACATCCCAATAACTTAATTGAAATATCACTATATATTATAAAACATACTCTATTTTAGGGTGATGTAAATAAGGGTGATCGAACCAACCTTATCTTCAGTTCCTAGATATTTTCTTTAAATTTATCCCCCTAAAGGACATTGGCCACTTTCATAGTCATCCCTGTTATTGGATTTGTTTCCTTTGATAAATTTATCAAAAATTGATCATAATATCTTAGTATTCTAATATAACCATATATAGAGGTCATATTGGTTACTATAAGAAAATATTTAATAACATCCAATTTTGTAGGATATATATATATTATCATAATAAATTTAATATCATTTGATTTTTAATTTCTATAGCTAGAATTCATATTTCCAAAAAAAATCATTCAACTTCATTGTTTTTATGGTATTAAACACAATCACATATGATATTAATAATGTGAATTTTCCATGGTATATAGGAGAATATAATCCATAGATAGAACCAATAATTGAACAAGGTAATTTGTAATGAGTCTATTTATAAAATAAATGATGATAATGGGTGAATTAGTAAGTCTTAATGGCATAACAATAAGTCTGTATTTTCTATAAGAATTTTTAAATGTATTTATTTGGTATATCCACTATTTGTGACCTTAATTGGTGATATCCAAGTCAATGATTGGTCTTTACCTCTGTGTAGTTTACCAAATATGTTATCAAAACATGTTATAGTATACTTACTCCTGATAGTGATATTTTCATCATCCTATAATCAATACAAAGATGCATCGGACTATATTTTTTAAGAAAAAATGATAGATTCACCTAATGGTGTTGCACAAGGGTGTATTAATCCTGTATATATTTTCTTTGGGAGTTCCTTCATCAATTCATGAAACTCAACTACAGTCATTCAATATGGAATTTTTTAAAAAGCCATTGCAGTGGGTATTAATTCAATTAAGAAGTAAACATCACAATTAATGGGACGAATAATAAAATTAGCATTAAATAAGTCTGTATATTCATGGGAAACTGATATATATTAAATTTTGGGAATATCATTTTCCATTGGACAAATATATTGCTCATGTGTAGTTATTAATAAACATATAATGAAATAAATTTTCATTTGATTCTTATATTTATCCTCTCACTGATTGACGATCATATGTTGTCTTGGAATATGTAATATGAATTATCATCCTCATAAATTGAGAATATATCTATATAGATAGACATAATGCATTCCAAAAATCACACCAAATTCAACTAGATGGAGAATTAAAATATTTTGAAGAATCATATTATTTCTTACATCTATTAGATGGGAGTTATATACTTTTTATGAAACCATCATAACATTATGATTTTTCACTAGTAGATATATATATCAAATAATTTCATTCATAGTGAGATACACATAGAATACTCTTCATTTATATGTGTCTGGGTAGAATCATATACAAATATGAAATTTAATGTTTTTGAATTCATAATGAGTATAAATTTAACAATTTGACTTCATTTATCATCATTTACTTATGAAAAAATGATTAGTGTGAGTATCTTATAATAATAATCAGAGTATGAAATCATATTATATAGAATACCATTCCTAATATGTCATATATTGTGATAACATATTTTCAACCTATAATTTTTTTTATCTTATACAACAGTAGTTTATCATTTTTTATACATTCTATCCCCTCATTAGAAATAACGTAGCCTTCAAAAATAAATAAACACATCTATAATACCAACTGAGGTGACCCAATAATAATATACATGAATATATCGTCATTTTGGGAAACTAATAATCAAACTAATTAATGATACACTTCCAATCACTATAAGTGATTAATGTGTTATATATTAGATACCTAATGAAATTATTTCATGAACGGCCTTCACAATCGCTCAAAAATTTATTCTCACATTACACCCTCATTAGAAATATCTAATGCAATTAAATTTTTCATAACATAGGGAAATTGAATTATAAAAATTGGTGAGTTCAGTAGATTAGTAAATATGAACATGGGAGAGAAAATGAAAAAACCATTTTTCAGAAAAAGTAGACCATGAATTTATGATAATAGAATAAGGTGTCATAAATATCATGCCAAAAATACATAAATTAAAATTTTGGATTCATATATAAAAGTATTGATATATAATAGGAAAAAACTTATAATAGTGTTGAACATAAAATAGTCATGCTGAGTGAGATAATAACATAGGAAAAAGAATATTTCGTAATTGCATGGAATAAATATAAACATAGAAATAATAAGTCATGGATACCCACCAAGACATTTATTATATTCTAGGCTTCAGATAACCACCCATGTACATTCATATGCTTGGGATAACCACATGTGTACCCACTATATCTTAGTCTATCCAAATGTGTAAACTCTTAACTCATGAGACATATAACATTACCTAAATATAAATATGGATATAACAAACCAGTTAATTGTATAACAATAAAACATATATATATATATATATATATATATATATATGCGATAGAAACCTAAGATGATTCATCATTGCATCATATTATAATTTACATACTGAAAATAATTAATTTTTGGGGAAATTTCCTCCAAACATAATCATAATCCTTCCAGAGAAACAAGTTATATGTTATAATTATATACCATCCACTATGAGGCACAATAATCATTAAATAACGTTGAAATTGATGTAAAATACTTTTAGAAATGAATAAATTTATTTTAGAAAACAAAAATAATAAATTACTTTTTTTTACTTTTAAAAGCAGAAAAATACATCAAACAATGGGATAAGATTTTCATTGAACAACCATGGAAACATGAAATGTTATCATTATAATGATAAGAGTTTGTAATGGAAGAAAACTGTACAAAATAAGTAAACAATAAAACGAATCCTCCTATTATATAATACAATTTGAAATTTATCTTTATAGTACGTGTTAAAAACATCACTATTTCAAAAATATTCAAATATTCAATGATTTTTGAAAATGACCTTTAAATAATCAATGTAAAGGGAAAAAATGTTTTAATTCCTATAATGAATGTGGATATTTAGATTAATAATTCATGAACAAATGGTTGATATCTAGATGGATTATCTAAAAAACATTATTACTGTATTTTTGAGTATCATGTATAGGATAATGGATTGAATACATCAACACAACAAAAATGGCTAGATAATAAAAATATATACGGTGTTTAAGAGATAAATAACATAGTATTCCCCATTATAAATTGAAATGTAAAAAATCAAGATAAAAAGATAGACTATAACAAAAAACCCTACCATGATCTTCCCCTAAGTTAACCGTGCTCAAAACTTCTTTATAATAAATTAATATTTGTAATAAATACATATCATTATAATATTTACTTATATCATATTTAATAATAGTCAAGTATAATTACTTATTTCCCATTTATAAGTAAGTATTTTTCAAAATTAATATTTTGGTAATATTATTCCATTTTCCATGCATGTTTCTTTTCAAAGGATTCATTCCTTATAAATAGTTGAGGTATTTATAATATTAATCCAATCATAAATATCATATTTATTTCTAATGTGCACTTTTAGATCTATAAATTAAAACCCCAAGAGATTTTGATAAAAAAAAATTCAAATTAATTCATTATTTTTGATGTTTTAGATTAAATGTAGCAATATGTATATATCAATTTACAATCACCACTAATGTTTTATTTTGTTACATAGAATATTGATTAAGTTTCCATTACATGAAACACAGAGTTAAAACGAATCATAACGTAGTATTGAAAAATTATTATTTAATATGATAGTCATCACATAGTAATTAAAATAGAGAGTGTGA
Source organism: Viscum album (assembly GCA_963277665.1). Lineage (NCBI taxonomy): Eukaryota > Viridiplantae > Streptophyta > Magnoliopsida > Santalales > Viscaceae > Viscum > Viscum album. The sequence continues at coordinate 1,303,296,454 of OY728121.1, forward strand.
ATTAGATTAACTAATATATGAAAATATATTTTTTAAAATTTTATATATAATGAATTCATTTATGAACAATTAAATATAAATGATAATAGAAACCATTCCAAATTATAAAAATCATTTTCTAAAAAAACTAATGTTTTTTTCACATAAACACATTTTACCTCAATATATTAAAAAAATATTTTTGAGTGATTTTATTTAAATTTATATATTAAATATTCAATAATTTGATTAAAATTAATTTTTCTTTTGTTTTATATACAGTAGATAAGAATAAATCCAATATTATGTTGAAATGCGTATTTTTTAAAGAACTCATTTATCTTCTTTTGAGAATGAATTTTAAAATTAATTTTACCACAATTATAGAATTTATATAGAAAAATATAATTTATTTTTGAAATCATAATAAAAAAATTATCTTAGGGTGAAATTTTTCATTTTTCATAATCTTTTAGTATTTGATGAATAGTGAAAATGGTGAATTTTAATTGAAAAATGCAATTTCATTTCAATCCTTTACATAATTAAATTACACATTTAAATTGGATTTAAACTAAAATTTGTAAAATTATATATCTATTAATCCAATTTAGGTCATTATAATCCATTTTATATAGAAATTTAATATTAAATCATTGTAAACATTTTAATATTTTTATCTTTAAAGACTGACTTTTTTCATAATGTTTATAAGATAAATTTTAAATTAAAATATTCCAGTTATGTGAATTAAATTTTAATAAACAGAATACATATTTGTAACAATTAGAATTTTTTATTTTTATGGAGTTCAACTTATTTTTTTAAAATGAATTATAAAAATAGAAAAAAAAATACACGGATAAGGTAAAAGCTGATTTATAATGGGTTAATCTATGATGAAAAGAACTATAAACCACCAAAATACTTTTCCAAAACCCATTACATGGACATATTTCTACCATATATCATCCATTAACTATAATTTTCTATTTTAGAGGCTTTGTTATTATAAAAATGTGGGTTTTATTGTATTTTTTTAAAATATAATAGGGGTAACACATACCCTAGCTATAAAATTCCACAATATCTTCTATCAACTTAAATCTATAAAACCCAAATTATCTAACAAAAACATAACTAAATAAATGAAATAATCCCCTAACATCATCTTGGAATCCTTAATTGGTAACATATCCAACCAATGAGGACTTTCGTGCAATCCTATAGAGGATTCCTAAAGAATAGGTAATGTTCATCAGCTGTCAGCCGTTGTCGGATTCCACAACACTCTTCCGGAACTCCATCATGGTGCGTTTCCACCTGCCCATGACAGCCGCTATAGTGTTCTTACGCAGACCACCGAGTCCAATCTGGTGGTCTGTTCTTCGTGCCTCTTGCACCGATGGCCTCTGGGGGATCCCCTCTCAGTGGATAACAGCTCATATCTTCTTTGAATACACATTTAAATTCTTGGTCATGAAGAACCCACAAGCGGAGGGGCTCATGAATTGTTTATGTCAGCCTACCCCTCTATGTTAAGGTTTTAATACAAGGGGAGTTTTGGGGATGATGTCCTATCAACATTGATTTAATTACATTGTATAAAACCAAAAATAATACCCTCTATAATGAACGAACAATCTTTGGATCAACCAATTTATGGGTGGATCGACGTTCATTATTTAAGAATAAGAATGGGGAATTATTAAACAATTAATCCCCTTCCTTGATCATAATTCATCGTTGAAGTGCTCTACCCTTGAATATTCATGATTTGTTGCATTTATCACTTCCTGGTCATGTTCATCGTAAGGCATAGATGTTTCTATCCATCCTTCCATTATTCTTCATTCTTTGTTAGAGGGAGTACTTGCCTTAGGTTTATCATAATATTTCCACTGTTTAATTCCCAACTCTCCCATGTGTCTAACCCATTAATAGAAAACATGTCGCAACATTTTTCTTATGATGCGACAACACGTCATTACGCTTCAATTAATTAATCATTACACTGCAAAAAAATGAGCCACTAAAGAGATTACATTAATGTGCTTCATCGTCGCACCACAGCGTCATCTCCCTCCACTTAATGGTGAGTAAAAAAATAACATTTCAATTTTTTTAAAGTCAGAAAAATTACTTTTCCATCTGACCCTTTCTGGTCAAAGCTAGGTCTTTTCTAGGAGTATCCCTATGTTCTGAGTTCAATAGTGCCTCCACATTTTTGATCCAAGCACCAGTTGAAAATTTATAAAAACTTATTTTGATGGTTACTTAAACTAAAGTAAAAAAATTTCAAAATTCTATTCTGGGCTCACCCGGCCTTAGAATCTCATGCCGTCAAATCTTATAGTCTCGAAATAATTCCATATAATTTTATGAATAATTACATGGAAATTACGGTACATTAAATTCTCCCTACATTAGGTATTTACTTCCCTAAAAACTAAAACAAAGGCTAATATGAAAAAATGGGGGTACTGAACATGAATTTGAGCCTATCGATCCCATGTGATCTCCTGGAGATTCTCGTGCGGCCACCGAACGTGCACCATAGGAATCGACCGTCCACAAAGGATCCTCTCATATAGGTCCATTATCTCCACTGGGAACTCCACAAATTTCACCCCATCATCAATGTACTACTCTCTCCCATCGATGACATGTGATGGATCATGTTGTTACGTCCTAAGCTACGACACATGAAAAAAATCGCAAACATAGTGCATCTGTGGGGGGTGAACTGGATGGTAGGCCAGCATGACAACTCTACTCAGAATCTTGAAAGGTCTAATGAACCTTGAAGATAACTTGTAGCCCCAGCCAAATCTCAAAAATCCCCATCATGGTGAGATTATACAAAACACATGGTCTCCCTCCTCAAACTCCAGGGGTCTCCGTATCCTATCATCATAACATTTATGTCTTTCTATGCTGTCCCCATCCTCTATTGGTTGATCTGTGCATTCTCAGGGGTAGAATCTACTAACTAGGGTCCCATGAATGTTGACTCCCCTAGGTTAGTCCTACATACAGGTTATTTGCATGGATTCCCATACAAGGCCTAAAACGGTTCCATTCCAATGGTGAAGTGTTATCTATTGTTGTATAGAAACTCCACCAGTGGTAGGTAGTCCTCCCAAAAATGACAAAAATCAATGAAAAAATCATGAAGCTTGTTATCCAGGGTTAGTATGGTCTGCTCTGTCTGACCATCTATCTGAGGGTTAAGAGTTGTACTCAATCACATTAAAGTCCCATATACCTCATACAATCCCTTACAAAGTCGGGATGTAAAGCGTGCATCACTGTCTAAGATGATCATCGAAGGAACCCCATGAAGATTCACTATCTCCTATATGTAGAGGATCCATATTCCCTCTATCGGACACTTCTCATTGATGGGTATGAAGTGAACCAACATGGTGAGTCCGTTAACGATCACCGAGATATAATCATGACCCATAAACATGTGTGATAACCATGTCACAAAAACCCTGGAGATGTCATCTCGCTTCTATTATGACACCATAAGTGGTTGTGTCGAGCCTAATGGGACCTGATTGTCAATGTTCACTTACTGAAATGTGAGGCATCATGTAATGAACTCTACCACTACTTTCATCATCCCTGGCCACAAGTAATATTGTCGGTGTTCCTCGTACATATTCTTTAATCCAAGATGTACTGAAAAAGGGGAAGTATGGAACTATCTCAACACATCCTCCCATAACATTATTGGTACTTCAGTGCATCCTCTGAAAAGGATGATGTTCTCCTCTCATATTGAAAATCCATTAGGAGTCTGTCCTAGGAACATCTAATTGCATGAAGCCTCGTATTCAAAATCCACTAGTTCTGCCTCCCTAACTTGCTGTAAGAGTTGAGGAGTAGTTGTCATTCTCTAAAGGTAAGAAGCTCCATCATCATCCACAAAAGATATCTACATCGTGGCTAGCTTCTATGTTTCCTCACTCAATAGATGTATACCAGACCTCTTGCAATGTGTGTCTACCCCCACATTTTCCTTCCCATGAGTATAGGCTGTGTCAAATTCATTGTCCCAAAGGAACTCTAGCCATTTATGATATATCAATTTTATGTACTTCTATGAGAATAAATACTAGAGACTCTTGTGGTATATGTAGATGGTAAATTGTTCCCCCATCATGTAGTACCACCACATCATCAAGGGAAATATGACTTCTGCTAAATACAGGCCATGGTCCGCATAGTTCTACACATACTTCCTCAATTTCTGTGAGCTGTAGGTGATCACATATCGCTCTTAAATAAGGACACAACCCAATCAGGTCCCTGATGCATCACTGAAGACGACATATTCAATTCCCCCTTCTGGTTGTCTCAAGATGGGGGCACTCGTATGTCTCTACTTCATCTCTTGGAAACTCTGTTGGCACATCTCTATCAACATGAAGGGTTTTCCCTTCTGGATCAAGGCTGATAAAGGCGCTTCTACTCTGGAAAATTTTGAAAAAAAACATTCAGTAGTATCTATCCAACCAAAAAAAATTACACCTAAGTCTCCCAATTGGGTGGCTCCCTAGAAAGCACCACCTCTATCTTCACCAGATATACTACTACTCTATCCTCTAAGATGATGTGTCCTAGAAAGTGGACTTCCCGAATCTAGAACTAGCACTTTGAGATCATACTGTAAAGTTGTGGCTCTTAGAGTGTATCTAGGAAAATCCATAGGTGTGTATCATTCTCTACCACGGATTCCTTTTACACCAATATATCATCCTTAAATTCCACGATGAAACGATCGAGGAAAGTCAGGAATGTCATTTTCACGAGTCCCATGAACACTACAGGGGAATTGGTCACACCAAAGGGAATCACCGAAGAACTTGTAGTGGCCATACCAGTATTTAAAGGCTTTCTCCAGTACGTCCTCCTCATGTAACTGAAGGTGTTGATAGCCTGATCTGAGTTCGATATTTAAAAACCACCTCAGTCCCTTATGCTGATCTAACATTTCATAAATCCTCAAAAGTGGAAACATGTTATTCACTGTCACCAATATCAGGCACCTTAAGTCCATGGATATCCTGATGCTCCCAAATACCTTTTTGGAAAAGAACACTGGGGAAACCCAGTGTATCTAAGAATGGACTGTACATAACTATTCCATTCCCAAAATGAAGTCGTAAGGCCTCAACGCCAATAATAGTATATTCCAGCTAAAGATCTCACCTCCTAGAGTAAGTTCACTCATTCATCCCCAGTGTGTAATAGTCGAATCCCCTACCCTAGGTGCCTCTAATCATAAAGATCAAGTCAACATCTCCACTGAGATCTCTGATCTCCGAACAAGATCTGTGGAATGGAATGAGTGACTAGAACCTATGTATATAAGAACTGGAGGAATGTTTGAGAAGACACATATCATACCCATAACCATCTTTGGAGTACCGTGGTCGTAGGCCCTCATTACATGTTGTTGGATTCTCCCCTATCTACCAGCTCACTGAGCTCATGGTGTACCACCAAGGGGTTGTCGGGGTTGTACCTCAAACCGTTGTCCACCGCCTACTGCTCGCCCTGCTCCCCGACCATGTCTTCCACCCTACAGACCATCTCGCTCAAACTACTGCCTCTGCCTTGGATATCCCTCAAAAGTATGATTCTCATTTGTGCCGAGGTTCGGGTATTTACATGCCATGTGTCTCTGGATTCCACACATGATGCAAAACATGTATCCCTTATGACTCCCTCTGCTTCAGGATCCCCACAATATTGACCCCAAGTCCTAGGGTCATCCCCTGAAAGACCAGTCCCGTTTGGGCTCCTGTATTTGTTGTCTGTTGCTCCCTACTAAAGACTATACTACATGAGGTCTCCTAGTGGCTACAATTTTGGTTCCAACTCTACTAAGAATCTATCTACAAGAAGGGCTTGCTCCAAAACACCATCCTGAGTGGGGATGCAGAGAGACACCATCAACACCCTGATCTCATGTCTGGGTCCCTGCTCAAATGTCTGAGCCCTAAAGAAAGGGTCCCACACCATTTCATTGGAGTCTCAAGACAGGTCTATACACCTATTAGAGTACTCATCCACTGACATGCTAACCTGTTGTAGGTGAAACAACTCCAGAATTCTCACAGAGTACAAAGTATTGGGAAAAAACTACTCCTAAAAAATATTCTCGAGGTATGTCTAGGTTAGGGTCTCCTCATCATGCGTCGGGATAGTCGATCTTCACCATATCCCAATTGAGCTCTGTAGAAGTCTTGTGACCATGATCTCCATCTGGTCAATCAGTGTCCTCACAAAGATGATGATCTGCGTCACTGCCTACAGCCAGTCCGCAACGACTTTTGGATCTATCTCTCCCCTAAACCTATGAGGTATCTAACTCTAAAACTCTTGCAAGGCACCGAGTCTACGTATGACCAATTCCGTAACATCGGTAGTAACTATTGTTCAATAGGTGGTGGAAACACTGGTTCACTATAACAACTAGGTCCCGGTGACCGCACAGACACTCTGCCTTTATATGGTCTTCGGGTCCTAGCCCACCAGGTACCACCAGTTGTCTCGCAGACACGTGGTCCCCACCCTAGGGCCCACCCACGTTCCCAAATAGGTCATATGACAAATGATTGTCCCCACCGTCCAAAAAATGTCCTTTATAGTGTGAATTGTACTCCACTCACACCCACCCAGAGAATATTCCCAGAAGGTCACCCATCATGATCACTACTCCAGGCCCAATACGCTTAATTGTGGAGTTCTAATCAGGTAGGGTCCTAAAAAAAGGTGTACTTTGTTTACATGATTCAAATCATTTGGTCATTTAACACTTTATTATTTTGGGGTGTTACAATCACCCACCACTTTAGAGCCCAAAATCCTTGTTGTGGGCCCTACACCTCAACCCAGGCAGTGCAACACACATAAGGTTGGGTACCACCTCTGATACCAAATGTGACAACTGGGTCCCGGTGATAGCACAGACACCCTGCCTAAATATGGTCGTCGGGTCCTGGCTCTCAAGTACCACGAGTTTCCCCAGAGACATGTGGTCCCCACCCAAGGGTCTACCCACATGCCTGAATAGGTCATCTGACTAATAAAATCCCCCAAAGGCTAGCACATGTCCTTTCCATTGTGCTTTGTTCTCACTCACACACACCCTTGGAATCTTCCCAGAAGTTCATCCATCTTGATCACTACTCCAGGACAAGCACCCTTAACTGTGGAGTTCTAATCAAGTAGGCTTCTGAAACAGAAGGTGAACCTTGTTGAAAAGAGTCATATAATTTAGTCATTTAACACTTTATTATTAAGGGGTGTCACATACACCACCTGATAGGGTCATCTCTCGAACTAGTCCCTGAACTGACGCCTCATCGCTAGTCGAGATGTCCACATGATCATGTATTGGAATCCTAGATGGACATCTATTTGGAGGCATCTTGAAATAGATCAAGATGTACCGTAGTCAAAATATTATACCTTTTTATCTGACTCTTATTTAATAAGAAAAAAAGGAGACACTTATGCAACTAGTGTTTTCATGTATAGATCCGAAAACCATAATTTAGGGTCCAGGTGTAGGGATACGTCGGCCGCCACACCAACACTGGACTCCCCGAATATAAAATTAAAACATGAAACATTTAAAATTGTTTCCCCAAAAACAAAACAATATACTGTTGTTATTTTAGCTAGAACCAACCACCTCTGATACCACCTTTTCACAACCTGTCCCCCGGTGCCCGTGCCGTGTCATACCCCATGCTCGCCTCCTAATGTCTAGGAGTAGGAGACTATCATCAAAGGTGTCACCCAAAAAGTGGGAGGTATTTTCCAGAGTACTTGTACGTACTGACACACAACCATGTCCTAAAGCCCGAAAAGTAAAACAAGCTTGCCACTATAAATAACTACTGAGTACAAGTACAAGTGAATGTCAAATAGGCCAGAATACAAACACAAAAAAAAGACTAACTAGAAATAGGAATATAAAAATGAAAATATTGATCTTGTCTGCAGGAAACCCCACCTAATGGGCAATTACATAGTAGCTACTATAAGCCATAGATGTATGCCCTGCCAGCCTAGTCTCCTGGGCTGCACTGAGTCCTTGGCCACCAAGTCCTTCATCTAGTAGGCGGTCGTCTACACCAAATAAAACACATGTGGGAGAAACCCGTGTAGGGGTGAGTAACAAAATACTCATAATAGAACCCAAAAAAACAAGGGAAATCCCAAAAAGAAATCCACACCCAAACCAAAAATCATGATGACAAAGCATGATCACTATGTAGAACAGCTCACTCTAGGTATCTTCAAGAGTAAAAAGGTAGGACCACTAGTCCCATCATCGAACACCTTGGTCTACTGGAGAACTCCCCCTCAATGAGTGAAGTGGGCCTACCAGGTCACAAAAAATCCACTTCCCACAAAACTAGGGACTTCTTTGGTACTATTCCTAGATGAATAACATGGGTATATTAGGTCACCCAGAAGCCGCTCCCCACCGTGGGCATGTTGGGTAACATAGAAGTTGCTTCCCACCTATGGATATACTGAGGTATTCCTCTTGTCGAGCAGTGTGGGTCCGTCAGGTCACACAGATGGAACTCCCCACCATGGTACTTCCAGTTCACACAGAAGCTACATCCCATTAGGCTATAGTATCTGATCCAGATTGGGTCACTTGTCATCTATCTTTAGGTCTCAGCCAACTGTAGGGTTCCAAACGTAGCATGCATGATCTCGAGAGAACCTCTCCAGAAGCAATTCATCAAATTTCATCTTCACTGAAATACACTATAGAGTATGCGAAAAGAGATTCCTCATTGAGAGGGTTCAAAGGATGAAAACATCTCATCAATAAAACGCATGGTTTTAATGATTTTGGCATTTTTTTCCCAAAAGGGGTTGGTCAGGTCGGAGTTTCGGCCGACACCACCCTACCTGACCTAAGTTTGCTGACCCAGACCTAACCGGTCCTGCCCTAGGTCAAGCCCAGTACAACATGTTAAGTTTCAGGTCCAACCCACTGGGGTGGCTCTAGGCCAAAAAGGCAGGTCCGGCACACACCCTGCCTGGTCCGCCTGGCCTATACATCACTAAAAGATGTGTTCGGATCCCCATCACCCCATGGGTCACCTGCAAGGATACTATCTCTACCACGGTAAAGAAATCACGGCCTTTTATACATGGGAAGCGGCGCAGTTCCATGTCTTTGGTGCCCCAATGTGGCTGGGTGGTCGTGTCCACTCAACGATATCCCTTTCCACACTACCACAGTTGGTTGACCACGATGCTCTTCTAGTGCACCATCATTATGCACTGCCACCCGCCCACAAACACCATTGGATGGTTATTTTTCGGACCACCGGGACCACTCCGGTGGTCCATTATTCATGTATTTTTCTCCTATAGCCATCGATGGATCACTTATCCCCTACAAAAGTCTTGAATCCTCGTTGCCTCTACAGTAAAATGCTTGGCCACAAAGAATTCAAAATCGAAAGGGAATGTGCCATGTTCGTGTTGGCATGCTCCCTCCGTATTAGTATTTTAAAAAAAGGGGAGGTTTGGGGATGATGTCCTATTAACAACAGTTTAATCCCACTGTAGAAAACCCATGAAGAACACCCTCCCACATGAACGAACAATCCAATGATCAATATGTTTGTTGGTTGATCTGTGTTCAATATTTTAGAATAAGAACGGAGAAAACATAAAACAATAAAACATGTTCCTTTATCAACGTTCGTTGTTGAAGCGCTCCACCCTCTAATATTCAAGCTTTTTTGTTGTTCATTACTTCATGGTCCCAATCATCATACAACATCGACAATGCTAGAGATCTTATCGGCGGTCATTGATTGTCGTTGGAGGGAATCCTTGTTATAGTTTCTTTAGATAATTTCCACTATTTAATTACCAACCCTCAAATGTGTTCAATAATGAAAAACAAAACGCATCTCAATGAATATATTATGTTGCGACGTCGCATCATTACACTACAATTATTGTGTTGTTGTGCTGTACAAAAATGATCCATTAATGAGGTTCCTTTAATACATCCGGTCATTTCACTACAATTCTGTTTTCTACCACTCAATGGTGTTTAAAGAATAATAAAATAACTTTTAAAGTTACTTTATTATTGTCCAAAAACTCTGAAAAATAAATTTTCTATCCATCCACTACTGGTCAATGATAGGTCCCTTCTAGTAGAATCCTAGCATTTTGAGTTCAACAGTGCCCTCAGATTGTTGATCTGATGACTCGTATAAAAGGTTGAAACCCCGCTAGTATGTTTACTTAAAAGAACATAAAAAAGATCAAAATTATTTTCTATTACTAAGAATCATGTGCTATTAAATTTTGTGGTCTTAAAATAATTCCATATAATTTAAAAAAATTACAGGGAAATTTTGGGAGATTAAAATTAATAGGAAATATGTGACAACCATCAGTTCATCCAGAGTATAGGTTTTATAATAAAATCATCTAATATTGAAAAAATGGAAAAATAATCGAGATATAAGTGAAATATTATAATAATATTTCATTAAATATTTTCTTAATAAAGGCATTGAATTTTTTTATGAGATGATAATTATCATAAAATGGTTCTTACTGTAGGGATGTCTGTTAAAATTGAATACATTAAAACAAATTAATTTTTACTTTTGTAAAGAGATTAAAAACACTATATCGGAAAACATTATAAAGATTCCATTCAATAATTTTAAATTTCATGGATGACATAAAATTTCTGTGATAATACATTTGAGTAATAAAATGTAATATTATTGAAATTTTGGGGAAAATATGGTCATTGAGGAAAAATACACATAATCAAAAAAGATAAATAGGATTACATTTACATAAAAATATTGATCATGGAATAATAACCTAAATTTAATCATAAATGTTCATTTATAAATACATATTCATGTCAAATACCTCATATGGGATGTATATACACCCCCATTAAAGTAAATTGGTTCATGATACCAAATGTGTCTCTATGGAGTTGAAATAGAGTTGAAATGATTACCGCAAGCTTCTAAATAGTTGAATTTCTTTGAATAACTATATAATAGTTTTAAAAATGTTATTTAGTTATAACTGAACCATATTTTTTTATACTATCATATATTATCCATTTATAAAATGTTATTATTTGTTTATTAATAATCATTCATTATTATCATTGTGTCTTGTTTTATCTAACTCATTTTATCAAGAATGCTTTGACATTGATGTACCAGTTCTTAGGACTAGGAAATAATTATATAATCTCAAGAACTATTTTAATTTTATAAATATTATGTTAATTTATTGAATAGTTTCTTATAATCATTCGTTATAGTGGAAAATGGAAAAAATTTCACCTCACATTGGGGATACGATAGGTCATACGTACGTACACAAAACATTATAATTTTTTTAATAGTGGAAGGGTAAGGAATCAGTAAATATATTAATTTTATTGAATCTATTTCATGTCATAATAATCATATATATTCATTTCTTCCACCATTATTACTATAAATTTATGTCAGTGATGGGAAATATGATATTGGTTCTCAAGGAGGTAGTTAGCTCCATACATGGGCATTGTTTATTTTTATCATTTAATAGAGAATGAGGTGTATAAATTTCATGAAATTAAATCAATAACATAGAAATATATGGGAAATAATGGTTCTATTATATATTTTTTCAATAATTTATGTTTTTAAAATAATAAGTAATAAGAAATAGATTCATTAGGATGATTACGTTCTTTTAGGGATACCACCTTTTTATATCTTATTAAGGGAATTATGGATGGGATTTTGGGAAGAAAAAATCAACAAAATTTCTCAAAGTATTTCTTTGAAGATATTTTATTAGGGTTTTTCAGCCTATGTGGAACAATTTCATGTAATGAATAGATAGAGGGATTTCTATTTATTGTGGGGGAGAGGACACATATGAAATTTTTGATAATATTAAAATATATTAATGAATTAATTGTGCCAATGATTTCAAAAATGGACCATTTAATAATATTAGATGATATATTTTAAAAATATTTCTACCAAATATAAAATATATATGTTTTCAGATCATTTTAACATGTATCTACTTATTTTGACTCCTTGGTAAACTTGTTTAATCGTATCCTCATTGACATGTTTTAATATTTATACAATTCATTAAGGAAAAATATGAAGACGGATAGTTAAAAAATGAGTAATTTTTTATAACAAATATGTACTGACTTTTATTGTATTCAATCTTTATAATTGATATCATTAAATGTAATGGTAATCCATCAAAATAGGATGAAAACTGTTTCATTAGAAAAATCTATTTTACATATTAAAATATTTTATATCAAATTCAAGTATAAAATTCTTAAAAACTTAAATATTTTTCTAATTCAAAATATAGTTTTATTCATTTTTTTTTGAATTTATTTTAATATAAAATTGAACTTTATGAGTGTAGGAAATGAAGAGACATTTTTCAATAAAAACCATATTCTTTACTTTTTATTGAAAATTAAAAATTTTCCAAAACATACCAAAAAATAATCCTAAGATAAATTTTATATGATGATTTAAAAAAATAATTTAATTTTATGGAATAAATTTTGAAAATTATAAAAAAAAATATTTTATTTTCTAAAAAAATGAAAAAAACACTATGAATGAAAGAATATTTTTTATGTAGAATAAGATGAATTTACAAATAATTAATTTTTTATCTTCTAATAATTAATCAATAAATTTTTATTTAAAATTACTATAATATATATTTCATAATGTTTTTTTATTTTTCATACACTCTAATTCAATTGTGAGGTTAAAATGGTCATATTTAAATAATAATATTTTTTGTTTTCTTTGAAATAGGACTTCAGTGTTGTATATGTAATAAAATATTATTTCTATTAAAAATCGTGGGTTATAAAAAGTTTTATTGTTTTTCCATAACTAAAGTCCAATCAATTAGTTCTAAACTTTTTAAACCCATTTCCTCTTTAAATGTGATGACTTATCTTTTATTATGAGAACTATTTTTTATGAATAAAAATAATATTGAAATTATAACCAAAATTAGAAATGACGATTCTAAACATGGGGTCAATTTTATTAGATTCAATTTAGAAATGTAAAATATAATTAGTCTAATATTCACACAATTGATTCATCAAAATTATTTTTAGAAAAAATGTATGCTTAAGCAAAAAAACGTTTTTTCTCATTTTATTCTAATTAAAAAACATTAGATGAATATTAATTTATAATATTTAATATATTATAAAAAAAATTCCTTAAACCAATTAATATAATATAATAACAAAAAAAATAATGAAACCAAAATTTCATGATTTATAACAAGGCCTTAAATTTCTGACATTTAAATTAAATTTTTGGTTTTTTTAGAGAAATAGGAAAAAAAATTCATTATATAGGGAAAAATAAAATAAAGTTTCCCGTTTTTCCAAAATACATGATTCTTAAATTTAAAATCAATATTAATTAAAAAAATCTTTTCATATTTTAGGTTGTGTTTCTATAGTGGAATTATTTTCCTTACTATATTTTCAACAAATCCATAGATCCTAGACTGTTTTTCAAAATAATGATATTAGCGAAACAAGCTCACTAATGGATAAAAAAATAAATTAACCCTTTTATTGTAGTAAATAAGATAAAAAAATATGATACAGATTGTCTTTTCCTTATAAAAGATTGAAAACATAAATAAAATCTATCCATATGATAAAATCAAAAAATTACATGAAATAAAATATTTTAATCTGATTAGCATGTATGTGGAAACCATGAAATAATAATGGAAACAATTTTTTAAAAACCATACCATTAAAAATTAATGTTTCACTAACCACCCTTGTCTAATTAAATATAATTACTTATATAAAAGCCCTTATAAATAATTAAACATGTATCTTGTATAATAATATTCATATCTTTTATTCACTCATATATATCCTATGTAAGAAATAACTGAATATGAGTTAATTGAATGGGAGTAAATATCTTGGTTATGTCCCCCATTTTTCTCCTTGGATGAAAAAATAATTACCCAATATAATAGAGAGCTATGTTGGGATCACATGTCATCATGGGATATATGGAGTTCACAAGTAATTATTTATAATTCCCAAGTACCATACCTGGAATAGTTTTTTTATTAATTTAAATTATCGTCATAAAACCCTTGTAAAACCTATTTGAACCCATTAGAAAAAAGCACCGCATTTTCTTATAATAATGAGAAACGTATTTTCTTAAATCTTAAAAAATGAAAATATCCTTATATAATGGGAAATAAATTTAATTTCTAAAAACATGGAAACATGGACAATAAGATTCATAACAAATAAATGACATGATGGTGGTAAATTTTATTCCTTACTTATATTTAAAAATCCATTCCTTTTTCAAAACATTAAAAACTATCCAAAGTGACCCATATGGAAAATATTGAAAACATTATTTTTTTGATAATATTTTTTATGAAAGTCAAATTTATGTGAAAGTGAAATTTAATATCCTTTGAAGTATATGTAAAAAAATTCTTGAAACATTTTATTGTAAAACGACATATAGGAAATAATATTTTAATGGAATACATTAAAAACTGTTTTAATGAAATAAAATATCATCATTCATAACATTCAAAACAAAATGATATTAAATTAAAAAACATGAAATTGATTTTTATGCCACATTGTCTTTTGTTAATGAAAAAAATGGAGTCCATATTTTATATTACAATAGATTAGATTTCAACAAAAGGATTTGTGATTAAGATGTACCAAATATAAAATACATGAAGGAATATCATTTATTCAATTCTAGGACTGTTAAGAGAGGCCATGGGATGCCCGAGAATGATATTCCTTAGGATCATCTCTTTTTCCAGTAGGAAAAAGAGAAAGTTGTGATGTAATGAAACCAAAACCTATAGGTCATGGGGATAATGGTTATAAATGGATTTAATTAGATAAATTTTGAGATAAATATATCAAAATGTATAAGGAGGATAGGAGGGGATTCCATATAATAAGTGTGGAGAGTGGAATAATGGGAAATATTTAGAACTTTAATATAATATAATAAATCACATTATCAAGTCATGTGGAACCAAATGGATATAATTTTTTATTTTATACATAATTTGTTCAAAATAACCTACATCAATTAAAATTTATACATGATTATGTTTCATTTTTATCCTACTCATTTGGATTGACCCCTTATTAACTCTTTTTAAAAAGATCTATGTTAATAGAAATTTCACACAATTCTGGTTATAAATTAATTAATAAGATTTAAATTGGATAAAAATGGTCCATGGATAAAATTTTAGTCTACTAATCATTAAACAAGTCCTATATCATTTTTTTTTATTTTCAAATCAATTAATTTAATATTTTTTATTATAATGTATCATTAATGTCATTTATATGACAATAAATATAAATTTAAATCAAATACATAATGATAGAATGGAAGTAGAATCTAAAAATATTTTCTTAATTTATTAATTATAATTGCATATTAATTTTTTTATACCATAATACCTCCCCAAAAAATAAATTATATTGATTTTAAAATCATTTACCTTGAATTTTATACTTCTTGAACCAGAATTGTATAAGCATTTCATAAGAATTAAAGGTAATTATATCATCACTAAAAATTAAAAATTAATTAATATCACAATATTATATATTCATATTAAAAATAATCATTTATATCCATTCATAAATTATTTTTATCCCTAGGAAAATTTATGATATATATTTAAAGAAAGTGAGTGACATTTTATAATTATCCATTACATAAATTAATATAAAAGTCATAATCAGTGGAAAATTCCACATAAATAATTAAATTAAAAATTAAGGTTATATTTGGTAAAATAATATCATAAATAATAATTAGATAATATTTTTTTTACCTTATCACTAATTATATACATAACAAACTATTTATACACTATTACATGGACATAATTGTTTTACAATAGTTAGAATTAATAATGAAAAAAGTATATTTATAAATCATTAATAATTTTGATCCTCATAATTCATAATCTTATATATATTTTTTGGGGTAAATTTTTATTATTGTATTAAATTTATTTTTTTATAAGTGCACAAAATGAAATGAAAAATAGTTTTTAGAAAATTGCATTGATAAATATAAAAATGACCTTATACCAAAAATAAAATATTTTATTTATTAATATTTTATTTTTTATGTTACATTTAAAAAAATTATCTTATGTTACTTTAAAAAAATCCAAAACAAAAAGGAACATTAAAATTAAGTGATCAAAGAATGAAATTATTTTTTTCAGAAAAATGACATTTTTCAATATTCAATCAAAAATCATTTTTAGAGAAATTATAAAACATCATTTGCTAACTATATTAAAATGATGATTTCTAAAATGATGAATGCTTTTCCAAATATTATTTCTAAATTTTTGTGGAAATTAAGTATAATATTCACACACAAAATTTTATAAACCCCATTTTTTATGCCTAAAATGAATTTATTATATTTCGATTACTAATTACCAGAATTAATTTAAGGTTAGTTCATTTCATTTTATATAAAATATATCGATTTTATTGGTGAAATTTATAAATAGGTATTAATTTAATCTTTTCAGATAAAAAATCATTATGCACATAAATATAGTTTAATGAAAAATATATCATTTACCATAAAAATATTTTATTTCCATTTATAAACAATTAATCTAAAATTAACTTGTTGATTAAAAAATTTATTAAGAAAAAAATTTATTTATATAATAATTTATATTTTATTTCAATTCATACCATCCAAACTAATGGTTACTTTATAATTTTCATCTTAAAATAATAATATTTCTATAGTATATCATCATTTTTAGCTTGGTGTTGTGTATACCACATTTTTTCAAACATAATATTATTTAAATAAAATGCATTATAAAATAAATTGGTGTTACATTATACCTCCCCTAAATATGTTTTTTCTAGATAATTTTATCTCGTATTTAATGAAAAATGGGTTTAAAATATATTCAGAATCAATTCAAATGAGTTGAATCAATATATGATCTAGACGACTTTGTATTAATATTGAACACATTTTTTGAAAACACTCTTGTTATATGTGATAATAAAACATCATTTTGAAATGAGGATTGTACAATATGATTTTCACCAAGAATAACAAGTAATCAGTTTCCGATATTTGGAATACATTACTTGGATGTGAAAATAAAGAGATGAAGGTGAGAAATGACATCCAACGAATATATTGATAAAAAACATGATCATGAGAGTGATACTGAAAAAACCCATAAATTATGATTTGATAAATATTACCATCAATTAATCAGAAATTAAGGTACATGGAAAATATTTTTATTTCAGGATTATTTCCCAAGTTTTGAGGGATTCAATTTCACTCACGGTAGAGAACCTAAAAAAATATTGTTATTTTATTTGATTCAATTAAATAAGAAGATTTTCATCATGTGGTATAATTTTAATCAATTTTCACTTATATCAAATTTAATATTCTCAAAAATGAATATTCAAGATGAATTTCTCATGCATGAAGCTCTTAAATTAACTTCCAAGGGATAATTAGGTCCATGAAATGATGATAAGTTATTTTTCTTGTTTCTATACAATAAAAAAAATAAAAAAATGATTCATATAATATAAGATAATATCAAATATGAATAAACATTACATTGAATAAATATTGCATTAATCTCCTAACAATAAACAATAACTCCAAAATTTAATGTTTAAAAATTATATAAATAAAATAAATTCCATGCCTAGTTGGGTGGGACTTTTACTTCATATATTCCAAATGAGGTTTTTGCTATGACTACCCATGATCACCCATTTATTTAAGTGTAGGATTATTTTACTCATGGCCACTCAAGCTTGTGGGTGTTGGTGTGTGAGGATTTTTTTTCTTTGGCATGGAAGAAGGAATCCTTCACTTCATGGTGGGGATATTTGTGGTATATTGAAATAAGATAGTGGAGTGATGAATCCTTGGTAATTGAAAGTATGAATATGACTATAATGTGATAAAGAAGGCTGGTGTGCTATGACAGTTGATGTTAGTCGTTCAGTTGAGGCCACTAGATTTGGGGGTTTGTGCAAAAATTCTACAAAAAAGTATAATATATATATATATATGGTATTATTTGGGCCATTTTTTCATTTATTATATTGGTATTTCCAGCCCCCAATATAGTTTTTGGGCCACCCAACCTTCATGTCTTATAAAAGTCACATCTCATCCCAGTCATAAAATGGTTTTATTTCTTAAATAAAAATGTGTGTAAACCCCGACTATTTAAAAACACATTCCATAAAAAATAAATCATAAAAATATTAAAATTATTTCAAACCAAGTACAAAACCTAATAATTATATTTATTTTATCATATATTATTTGAATATAATTTTTACCTTTATCTCCAAACAATATTAATCTCTCAAAAATTCACAAACCTAAAATATATATGCACTAATCATATAATTTCAAAATTATTATAATATTTCCTCTAACTAACATGAATCAATATAAAGACACAATAAAATATTAAATTCCTCCAATAGATAACTCAACCATTATACCACAAATATGATATCCTCTTACCCAAAAATATTTCCATTTACCTAAATCATATAATTTTCCCAATATAGTGATCATTTGAAATATAACATTCATCACTTGAACCGTAAATAAATTTTCAAACCCATGTTTATTGATATGATAAAACATATGTTCCCAAAATTTAATAACACTTTTACCTATTTAACGATAATTAAATTAACATCGAATATCATATTGACCATTAATTTTATCAATACCTTTAAACTTCTGTCCAAAAAATATAAATTCATTATTCCACATATTACCTCATCACTAAAACAAAAGTTATAATTAAGGGATATATATCCCTTAAATATTAATTAAATCTCAGTAAAAGTCTTTCAATGTACTCTCATGACATGAAACCTCAAATGGGTATTTCTTTCATTAATATTATGATCAATCATAGACATATTAACTCTTTATGTCATATAAAACATATAGAATATCATCATTTTAAATATCATAACCACTAAACTAATTAAAAACATTATTTTTATAAAAAAATAACTCCCCACAAAAAATTAATGATTATATGATTTTTTATAAGGTTTTATATTTCTTAAATATGAAGGATATTTTAGGTTTATAGTTTTATGAAATTTGGAAAATCCTTACATTACATAAGAAATATTGAAATTTAGTATCCGCATTTTTTAAAATATGTGATTATAAAATGTGAACACAAGTTTCATTCAATACACTTCTTCATATTTTATGAAAATTCACTATAACACCCCAATCATCCACGATATGTTTCCCTTTTAATAATGCAATAGCTTGCATTATGCGCTGCTTTGAGTTTTAACACACCACGACCAATCAAATTAGCCGTTATGAATAGTGATACCCACTTTTGAAATTTTATCATTTTATTTTTTAAAATAGACTTCATTTTTGGATTCTTAAAATCAAAATTATCTTATAGTTATTTTTTTGGTATTTTTCAAAAAACATTCAATTATTGATGAATAGTAAAAAACACTGCTTTATTGTTTAAAACCGACTTTTTATTTAAATAATTTTTTATTTTATTTAAATTTTTAATATTTAAAAATAGATAAATAATACTTATATAAGTTCATTTTAATTCATTTAAATCATTTTATAATAATATTAGAAACAAAATTTTATTGAACTTTTTAACGTATTTTACCCATCTTCAAGGCACATTTGCAAATTTACATAAAAAATAATTTTACTGCTTTAGTGATTTGAATTTAAAAAACTAAGAGAGTTATAATTGATATCAGTATGTAAAATTTGGTTCAATAAGATCAATATAATTTTTGATTATTAGTAACTTTTACCTTTTATTTACCACATTTACAAGTAAATAGTGTAATTTAAGGTAAAAATGATATTATTATTACCCTAACACATGTCCTAATTCTCTTGGATAAGTGTAGTAGGACATGAACAATAACATGAATAATTTTGAACATCCTCCTTCACAAAATAGGGAGAAACTGGCAATGAAGTATTTTATGTGGGAACAACCACCGATATTTAATGGATTTTCCAAGAATGCTAGTCATGTAATAGTGGTTAAAATCAATAGAGAAGTGTATTTTTGTACCCTTCTGTTATGAGATGGAGAAGGTGAATATAGTCAATTATCATCTAGATGGAGGGTCTGACCAATGGTGGGTGTTTATTAATAACACCAAAATGAAGGAAGATATTTAAGATTTGGAGTGGGAAGACATTAAGATAATTTTTATTAATGATTTTCTTCCTCGAACTCTTTAAACCAAGATAAAGAGAGAATGTATAGAGCTGAAGAATAAGAAAGTTAAATCCTTCACAGCCTAAGAATCAAATTTATCATCACTTTAAAGGTATAACTTGGGGTTTTTTATCAAAAATGATTGAAAATGATAGATTATTTAGTGGTTTAAATCAACACCTCTAAAATGCTCTACCAATTCGAGACTTTGAGAGGTATGAAGATGTTGTAAGATGTCCTATTAATGTGTAGATTTAGTATGGTGAGTGGTCCCATGGATATGGTTTTAAGAAACTAAATATTAATTTATAATAATGTGATCTAATTAGAAAGGTGGAAAAAATTTCATGCACCAACATGTCTAAATTGTGGTAATAGGCATCATTGGAATTTCCTCAAAAGGATAGGGAAATGACATAACTATGCAAGGGAATTCCACCAACATCATGAATGTGGAAAATAAAAGAGGAAGTGGGAGAATTTGGTGGAGGAAAGGATATCACCACTAATGGTTTAATGCTTCAACTATAGGTATCTGTGGTACTATGTAAGACACTTTACTAAACCTAGAGTCCTTTTGAGAAATATGAGTCATCAATCCTCAATTTAAAAGAAGGGAAAAATTATGACATCACTACTACTGAGGTGGATCCCAAAAATGATGTGGTGATAGGTACTCTGGTTTTCCATTCAATTATACCAAGCATACTATTTTTTATATGAATTTTTTCATATCATTCATTTTTAGTATAACTACTCAAACCTCACATCAAAATATGGACGTTGAGTTATCTGTGAGAACATGAAATGGGGATATTATTACATCTATAGTATATAAATCCTCCCTAGTTAATTTTTTTTGACTTAACCACCCAAAAAATATTATCATACTTCCTTTGGTGGTGTTTGATGCTATATTAGGCATGGATTGAGTATATCTATACAAATCCAATATCGACAGTTAGTAATGTGAGAGTACTCACATCCCAAAGCATCCTCCAAATCTATAAAAGTTTAATGAGGAGGAATAATATTGTTTGGATTAATTATCCTAAGATTAGATATTATTGCCTTATGATAATGCATATCTAGTACAAATGATGGAGACTAAAGAGAGAATCACGATTGAAGTCATTCCCATTGTAAGGTACCACACTGATGTCTTTTTTGAATAGTTATGTGGCATTTATCATGATATAGAGGTTCAGTTATCAATTTAACTTATTCATGGATCTATGAATTTATCATAGACACCTTATATAATGTCCACCATTGAGTTAGATGAACTGAAAAAATCTGTTATAATAGAATCTAGATAAGGGTTTTATACACCCAATTAAATCAACATGGGGAGAACCTGTACTCTTTTTCAAGAGTAATGATTGACCAATGTTCCTCATCATTGATTATCGTGATATCAAAATAATCATGATAAAAACAAGTATCCCCTTACATGTATTGATGACTTTTTTTATCAACTTCATGGTGTCAAGTATTTCTCTATGGTGGTCTTTGGTTCAAGATATCACTAATTAATGGTGAGGAATGAAGATATTCCTAGGAATACATTTCAAACTAGGTATGGACTCTATGAGTTCATAGTGATGCCCTTTTCACTCACTTGTGAATTAAAAATATTCATGTACATGATTAGTAGAGTCTTTAGAAACTTCTGAGGTAAATTTTTTGTAGTCTTTATTGATGATATTCTGATACACTCTAAGGGAATGGTGGAACATAAGGATAATTTGAATACTATTCTAAAGTCTTTATGAACGGATAAGAATTATAAAAATTAAAATAAATGCAATCATTCATTGGATGAAGTATCATTCATAGGTCATGTTATCCCCAGTAAAGGAATGTCCATGGACCCTTCTAAGGTAATGGAAATTTAGGAGTGGCCCAGGCCAACACTTGTGATATAGATCTGTAGTTTTCATGGTCTAGTTGGGAATTATTTTAAATTTGTGATGAAAATATAATGATCATAAAATGAAGTATCCATGATTACTCATAAGGGGGAATGGTTTATCTATACTAGTGAATTTGACAACTGATTCAAAGAGTTAAAAAGGATACTTATCACTACACCAGTACTCACACTTCTAACACGTGCGGAACTCTCTGTTGTATATAGTGATTATTCAAAATATGGATAAGGATGCTTACTGATGGAAAATGATAATGTGATAGCCTATTCCTCAAGATAGTTGAAAATTCATGAGATATATTATCCTATGCTTAATTTGTAGTTGGTATCTTTGATATTTTCATTGAAAATCGAGAAGCATTATCTTTATGGGGAGAAGTGTGGAATATATATGGATAATAAGAGCCTCAAATATATTTCCACAAAAAGGATCCCAATATGTTCTAATGAATATAGTTATATCTCATCAAGGATTATGACTATGAAATCCCCTACTATCCTGGTAAGGTGAATAAAATGGTGGAAGCTCTATGTAGAAAGCATCCTGCAACATGATCAATGATGATAATTGAAAAGGATAGAATCATAATATATTTCCAAATGATTGACATGGGAATCATTAAGAATGTAACATCATCAATCCTGTCTTAAATAATTTCTCAATAATCTCTCATGGTGGAAATAAAGGATTCTCAATGAAATGATATGGAAATTTAGTAGAAGGTAGAAGCTATGGGAAAGTAAAAATCCTTAGAGATTAAAATTGATTAGGATGGAGTTGTAATATTTTGTTCATAAAAATGTGTAACATCCTAACCAAATATAAAGAAGGAGTATTTTAATGATGCACATAGATCAACCATGTATATTCTCCCAGGGAGCACAAATATGTATCTAGATCTCCAAGAGAACTTTTGTTTGGACAATAAGAAGAAGGATATAATTGAATATACATCAAACTAACTGGTATTTCACTAAGGGAAGGATGAAAGAGAAACGTATAAGGATAAATTACAATAATTACACACTCAAACATGGAATTAGGAAACATCCCATCGACATTATCACCGAACATCCAAATACGTCCATAAGAATCAATTCTATATGGGCTTTTTTGGATTGTCATACAAGTACATCACACTTTATCAAATTCGAGATTAATTATCACAAGATTAAATTTTGGGGATATACATCAGAGAAGTGGCAAGCCAGCATAGAGTAAAACTATTGATTATAATTAATCGAGATATGGGATTTACTACCATGTTTTGGAAAATTCTCTAAAAACTATAACCACTCAACTGAATGTTAGAATGTCTTATCATCTTCAAACCAATGGCCAACCTGAATGAACAAACCAAAAACTAGAAAAAAAATTTGAGGGAATGTTTTATGTACTCTAGATATTTATTAGACCAATATTTTCCTCTAGTTGAGTTATCTTAGAAAAACAGTTACCACTCTAGAATCAAACTTTCTCCAAATGAATCCTTTTATGTAAAAAGGTGTAGAACACTTCCGTGATGGGATGAGGTTGGTGAAGGTAATCAGTTGGTACATGAAATGGTTGATGAAATGGTGGAAAAGGTGAAAATAATTTAGTAGCATTGAAAAATTTCCCTAAGTTGACATAAGAGTTATATAGATAGTCATCTACAACATCTTCAGTTTATGGTATTTAGACATTGTATTCCTCTACATATCTCCATGGAAGAGGATCATGAGATTTGGGAAGAAAGTAATGGTGAAACGCAGGTATAACAACCCCTTCAAGATTTTTAATCAAGTAGGAGATGTGGATTTTTGACTGGCACTTCAACCAACCATGTCTCAAGTACAATATTTATTCCATTTATCTCTCTTGATAATGTACATATCAAATCGCTCTCTTGTACTGAATCTATAGGTGGTACAGTTGGAGTATGATCTCTTTTATGAGGAGAATCCATTAAATATATTAGATCGTAGAGATAATGTTCTATGAAACAAGACAAGAATTATGGTCAAAATAGTATAAAGGATCCATGAGTGTAACACCCCATGATTTCATAGTACGTTATTTCTTCAAAGTAATTCAATAACTTGTACAACACGCAACACCGAGTTGTAGCACCCCATGACTTACCAAACAAGCCATTGAAATGCGGTTATGAATAGTATTAACTGAATATTGTACTATATATAATCCTTATAATTTTAGAATCCATATATTGAGTTTATTATACATAATGTGAGAACAAATACATTTTTTTCAGATAAAAGATGTATTTTTCAAAAAATGAAATTTTACCACCTTTTAATGGAGAATCCTTTTTAAATCCAATATTTGAAACATTTATATATTCAATTTGACAAAATAAACTTCTTATTTAGAATAAGGACATAATAATTTAGTTTCGATATTGTTTTGGTGTTTTTCTGATAACTTTCATATTTTGGTGAATAGTGAAAAATACTATATTTTAACTGAAATCAAATTTTTAAATAAAAATAATTCATATTCTTAAATTATAAATTTTAATGGTTTGGAAGTATAAATAGATTATATTTTTACCATTAAAACCAATGATGGTCATTGTAACTAATTTCACTTTGAAATTGGATATAAACAAGTGTCAAACTTTTGATAGTTATTATTTCTTAAAAATACGACTTTTGGTTCTAACAGCAGAAATTAATTATTAAATGAAAATTTTATGTTTTTAATTTGGTAAAATAGAATTCATTTTTGTATTCTGAATATAGAAATTATATTAGGGTTAAATTTTGGTACTTTTTTAAAAACATTCATATTTTGATGAATAGTGAAAATTACAAAATTTTAATTAAAAAAATTTTTTTATTCGAAATAATTAATAGTGATAAATTATAAATTTGAGTGATTTTAAAGTATATTTAGATTATAATTTTAAAATTTAATCTAATTTTGGTCATTATACATAATTTCATTTTTAAACATGATATAAGAATATGTCAATCTATTTATAGTTATTATTTGTTAAAAACACGCATTGTGTTTCGACAACGGGAAATAATTTTAAAATAATTTCTACCACTTCTATGTTTTAAATTTAAAGAAACAGATTCTATATTTATAATCAGGAGTTATAAATTGTTTAAATATGTATCTTTTATTTTTATACATTTTGAATAATTACTTCGGTAAATATTTTATTTACCGTGGTTAAATGGTAAATCTGGTATATAAAGGGAAAAAATAATATGATAATTATAATAAATTACCCTAAAACGTGTCTAACCCTATTTTTTTGATACATGTACTACCATGGGCATCTTTTTGTTGATTTTGGGACCCCAGGGATCCACTTGTAAGTTATAATGACACTTTATATTAATTAAGTTAAAGTAAATACAAAAATGACATAACCATATATCTTTTAGAAAAAAAATTATAACATAGGGTTATATATGTTATATTTTCGACTGTAAATATTAATTAGAAAGATTAAAATATTTCCTAAATAATAGTATTTTATTTATAATTTTTATACATTTAATAATTAAATTTATTTATGACACATTAATGATGCAGTATTTTCCTTAATAATAAAAGAATTAAATAATTGCTATTATAAAAGTTAAAATAAATATAATTTGAAAGTTTTGATGACATAAACGAATTTTATTGGTTAATATTATATTTTATTATTGCTTAAATTAATTTTATTCGAATTAATAAATTTTTTAGGAATTTAACAAAAATCAATTATATAATAGTGTCAAAATTTACATAAATGAGTTTTTTAAAAATATTATATTATTAATTGATATTTAATTCTTAAAATTCTATGGTTCTGTAAAAATACTTATATAATGGTATTTGTGTTATTAATGGACAACTTGGGGGTCTCTTGGATGCATATAGTATGTTTATTTACTATATAATATAAAAATACAAAGTGACCTGGTAAGTGTCAAACTAATAAGATAAGAGTTAAAACTAAAAGATAAGGTTAATAAGGTGACTCAAACCTATCTAAAAACTATTGGTTGAGTTTTTTTCAACCTATAACCACCTTATACTTTGAATAATCTACTTTGGAGCCATTAGAAACCAAATATGAATTTATTATAAAATAATACTTTATGTTTTTTCTAAAGAGCCCCTCCTCCCCTTTATAAAAGGACACCACTTCTATCCAATTTTTCAAACCTTTAAAGCCTTTTGGATCTTCCACCCTCTACCCAATTAATCTCCTTACATTCCTCTCCTTCTCCTAGATTCCATACCTTAGTCAGAAGGCACTTCAAGCATCTTTTTGGTTCAAACCAAAGGGAGTTACCTTGTCACGACCCGACCCTAACCGGACTCGAGCCGCAACTACCCCAAGCCCGCCTCCATATGACAGGGGCTGGCGACCAGCGCCGAAGGCACAACAACTCGGGGAGGCCTTTTCCTAAGAACCTGTACACATACACGCAGCACACTCAATGCAACAGTGCAGAGTAAAAGAAAAGACGAGTAAAGAAAAGGGAAACTGCTATATATATACCACAAATGTGCATCGACCTCTAAAAAGTACAAGAAAAGTGCTGAAAAGGAAAAAGGGGGAAACCACGTGCCTAACCAAAAAAGGTTCCACAACCCGGCAACTGGTAAACAAAAAGAAATAACTGACGGGTCTCCCACCTGGAACCCCACTACGACCACCGCACGTGGTGCCATCTCTCGAACTTCTAAGCTCCTCTAAAGTCCCGACCAACCTGTACGCCGTCTGCAAGGGCACACCAAGTGCGGGCAAAGCCCAAGCAGGGGTGAGTATAAAAATACTCAGTAGGATACCCTGAAGGCTCGAGGGAGCAACAAAGGAGGTAACGAAGGGTGAGCAGTAGAGCGCACATGAAAAGTCAATAGAGTAAAACAGAGAGTCCAGCTCAACCCAACAAGATGAAAGAAGGTAGACTCGTCCATAAACAAGGAGCTGGAAACAGTGATAAGATGAACTTCCCGTCGAGTCTTCACTACCTATAGCGGGAGAGTAGACTCATCCAACCATGAGAAGATAGACACGGAAAGCACGTGGCATACCCTGCGCGTCTTCGCCTCTCCTAGAAGGAGTAACCAAACCCAAGAAGTGGGTACCAGAACAAGGTATATACCAATCCATATGCTCTGTCAACAAGCCCGAACAAGATCGTAAGGGGATCTACATCCTGTAGCTCAGCCCAAGAAATGTGAGTCCCCAAATGTCCCAGAAGTAAACACCATCGATGCCCAGCATCCCGTATGTCTGCCCCGAACTACAAGTCAAGGGTTCATTCACCGCACCTCGACCCTCGGGTGACCCACTGCTCAGCTCTACTGGTGGGTAAACCATAATACATCATCAGGTGACCCACTGCCCAGCCCCACTGGAGGGTAGACCTTAATACATCAACAGGCGACCCACTGCCCAGCCCCACTGGAGGGTATACCTGGAATAAGTCGGCAGGCGACCCACAGCCCAGCCTTGCTGGAGGGTAGACCTAGAACTAGATGACGGGCGACCCACTGCCCAGCCCTGCCGGAGGGTAGACCCTAAGAGGTCGTTGGGTGACCCACTACACAGTCTCTACTAGAGGGTAGACCCTAATAGCGTCAGGTGACCCACTTCCTAGTCTCTACAGGAGGGTAACCCCTAGAAGTCAGTGAGCAACCCACTGCCCAGCCTTGTTGGAGGGTAAACCCAAAGAAGTTGATGAGTGACCCACTGCCCAGCCCCGCTGGAGGGTAAAACTCAGAACTGCTCTGGCCATCTCTACTGGAGGGTACACCACTATCCAACCGAACACTGAGTGGGTATCGCACAAACACCCAACTCCAGAACAACTCACCCAAAAGGGCTTCAGCGCATGTTCCATCACTGGGTGTCACTAGCACCACTACCGGCCGATTCATCGAGAACGAAACCAGGTGGAGAACACTCAACCCGGCTGGTCAAACAAACGAGCACAGAGGGACCCTCTACGTTGCGAGAGGTCAATGTACGAAAATAAGAACACGACACACACCTGGGCCCCACACGACATGTGTCCCCAAGTCAACTCCAACCAAGCGCACAAACATCCTCAGGTACCAACAACCACATGTACCTCCAAGCGTTCCCGTATACTCCCAGAGTATACCACGTTCCAGCCCAAAGGCTATCGTGCACACAGCACCCAACTGCAACGCGAAAGCATGAACGTAAAAACTCCACCTCAAAGGCCCAGGCACGACCAACCACAACTTATGAAACATTTACATCACTCTCCCAAGAGTGTGCGATCACACGCCAAGGGTCCTCTACAAACATGATAGGATGAACAACCACTGAAGCACCATTCATGCATCCATATATAATAAGATCATGAAAGAGTATCTGCACAGCCAAACAGATCACACCATTGTGATCCCTGCGGAAAAACACGCGAGATAGACTACTAACTCGCCCGAAATGGTCAACCGGTGAAAAAGGTATTATTCACCATACAAACCCGTGTGGGGCCCACCCCTAGATCCCGTAATTGAACAAACAGATCACACCACTACAATCCCCTTAGAAAAACACATGGGATTCACTACTCAATTGCCCAAAATGAACACCTGGTGAAAAGTTACTATTCATCATCACCAGGTCGGGTGGGACCCACACCACATTCCCGAGAAAGGTTGGTCGATCTACGCCATCACAATGCTCTCGGAAAAACACATCAAAAGCACTACTTACTTGAGTGGAACAGATATCCGGAGAAAAAGATTTATTCTGGTGCACCACACACGAGCGGTGCTTCATGGGACCCACATCCCGGTCTTGAAACCCAACGACCGGATCGCACCGTTGCGATCCTCTCAAAAAAGTACACGAGATGGATTATTCACTTGTCAAAAACGGTCGCCCAGTGATAGAGATGGAAAAATCACCGTCAACGCCAAAATGGCCCTCGTGCGCCCCGCACCATTGTGCCGAATTAGAGAGGGAGAATTGCACCTTTGCAATCCCCTCGGAAAAACATCCATAATCGACTGCTTGCACGCCCTGAACGGACGCCCGTTGAGAAAGTCGTGCAATGCTGCACGCAACTCGAACGACGGGCCGTGGGGCCCGTGCCTCAACATTAGCCTCAACACATGAATCGACTATGGAAAGCTCAGTCTCGGTACCAGGGTCACATCGCTGCTGACGGCATGCAAAATGGACACCCGTGGCGAAAAAGACGGGTGTCCGATGTCGGAGGGGCGAACTCCTCCCCACCTGGGACAGGACCGGCCGGTCCGACCGGTCTGGGCCGGTCCGCGCTGGCCGGCCCGCGGATCACCTGCGTGGCCCGAACATGGAGTCCAGGTCCATGCCGCGCCATCCGGCCACGGGGCCGGTCGCGGTCCTCCGCGGAGACCCGCCGACCGCGGGTCTCTGTCGCCGGGCGGGGTCACGCGCTGCGCCTTCGCCTCGCTGTCACGCCCGCCGGCGCGGACGGTGCCCCGCGCACGTCGCCCGCGGCCGGTGCCCACCGCCACGACGCCTCGGCCCGCCGCCACGTCGCCCGCCTGAAGCCACCCGCGCGCCACTGCAGCCACTGCCTAGAGCCGCTCCACCCACCGGAACTCGCCGGACCGCCCTGCCGACCGCCAGAAACACCTCCAAAACCCGCACTTTTCGCCGGACAATTGCAGATGCCTCGGAGCTCAGAATATCGATCCAAAAGGATCGTTAGAGAGATAATTTCATGGACTACCCAACCAGGGTCTTTGTTCGACAATCAAACAACAAATCCACGTATGTTTATGGGTTCAAAAGATGTGCGAGAATTAAAAATGAAACTGCAACAATCCATCCTCTTGGGCGATAACCGGAGCTTCACGGGATTCTTCCACGGCACCGCTGACT
Source organism: Viscum album (assembly GCA_963277665.1). Lineage (NCBI taxonomy): Eukaryota > Viridiplantae > Streptophyta > Magnoliopsida > Santalales > Viscaceae > Viscum > Viscum album. Next base: position 1,303,326,682 of record OY728121.1, read on the forward strand.
TGCCGGAGTTTCCTCTCCGAAGGTGCCTCACCAGAGTGGAGGAGGAGAGGGAAGGGGCTGCCCGGGCTAAGAAGAAGAAGATGAAGAAGGTGGGGTGTTTTAGTAGAAAAATACTCAAACCATCCGCCCGGCACGCCCTGACTCCACTCCGGACGTAGACAAAAAGGAGGACACACATGGGGTAAATAAGATGCTCCGAGTGCAACGGTGGTCTCAGAATTTTAATCTGAGGCCCTGTTCAAATGTTATAAAACTAAACGGACAATGCAGCAAAATTACGAAAATGCCCCCGGGGCAATTTTTCACAGACGGCCTGCACCCGCAAAAATTATACCTCTCTTAGGGTAAACGGCACATTCCGAACTCAAAAATTCCCTCTGTTTTCCAATCCAATCCACCGTTTAAGAGATACTCGAGTTTAACCATTAAAATAATAAGTTAATTAATTAATTAATCTATTTAACGTTCTGAAAGTGAGCGAGGTGTCCAAACATGCCTCGCTGACATGTTTTATGTCATTACTAGGGTAAACACCCCATTCTGAACCCATCCGTACACTCAGATCTCTGATCTGGATCACCGTTTAAGATTTATCCCATTTATTTGGCGTTCTCAGTGTGAACGCACTGAAAATTTAATTTCGGCCACTCTGGGGCTTGGAATCGCATGCCGTATGAAGGCACTACTCTAGAATATCATCATGAATATTCCAAAGTATTTCACAGAAAAAACCGGGGTCTTACATCATTCCCTCCTTCATGATTTTTGTCCCCAAAAAGAAAAACCAGTGAACAAATCAGGGTACTAATCCCACACCTGGCTCTCTAGTACCCAAAAGAACTCATGCATAGCTCTGCGTCACCACACATAGACCAAAGGATTTGATCTGTTCACGAGAGGTCGTCCCTTTCTGATGTCACGCATAGGAGCATGCACACTTCATCTCGGGTGAGTCGCATGGGAGATGTCATGTACTCAAACCATACATTGGGGTTAGGGCAAGGTGGTAGGGAACCTCTCCATCCTTTTGCACGTCTCAAATGGCCCGAAGGATCTCGAGGGTAGCTCACCTCCCCGACCGAACCTCCACGTCGCACGTCGCGACTGGAATCACTGCCCGCACCTGGAACAAGGCCCGATGATTCCCTCATTCAGAATATCCATATGGTGAAAACCCCAACGATATCTGGTCACGCAAGATTTCATAGTCGATGTCTCGCAACCAAGACTCTCTTACACGCTCATAAGCGAAGGATTCGACACCATCGACTAAAGGAAAAATGTCCCTCTCATTTTACCTTACCAATACAGGGTTACACTAACGCCCTACATCACCCCAGTAACACCTCAAGAAAGGAGCAGGGAGGAAAAAATTCCACACAGAGAGTCTATAAATTCTACTTCAAAAAGTAGAAGAGTTTTAGAGTGTACGTATTATCACCTCATGCTCTGCAAGATCGTAGACATCCAAAGCTCGCGGCTGTCCGCGGTCCCAACTGTCAGCTCCCGGAGCCTAACGTGGACCACCTAGTGGTGATGGGAAGACCTCGTAATGTCGTCCCCCACCTCCATCTCCTCCCACTCCTCTGCTAGCACCACCTCTCTAGGCACTACTCTGATCACGACGCTGCCTCTGCCGTGGTGGTGCGCCTGCTGCCTGCCCGAAGCTCTCATCATCCCGGGTCGAGCAGTCTCGTGCCAAGTGACCTTGCCCATCACAAGAATAAAACCAACTATCTCTGGGCTGCACCGGTTCCCTCCGGTGCCACTGTGGTGTACGACCATGCCCCTAAGTCCGGTTGTCAGAAAACCACCTGCGTCCAGGTTCTGTTTGTCGACGCTCGCTAGCCGCGACAGACGTCTCGGATCCAACGTGCCTGCTGCCACCACCAATTCTAGAACGTGACAGGAATATTTCTATCATCAACACCTGCTCTAGCACCCCCGCATATGTGGAAATGCCCAAAGGTACTATGATAGCATGAATCTCTCGGTGGAGACCCTGCTCAAACTTCCGCGCTCGGGTGTTTTCATCATGGACCAAGTCTGGGTAAAAGTGTGCACGGTCTGTGAAACTAGATGTGTACTCGGCCACCGTCATCCCTCCCTGCTGAAACTAAAGGAGCTCCTGAATCCGAACGGAGTGCATGAAGTAGGGTAAAAACTCCTCACGAAACAAAAACTGAAATTCATCCCATGAAATTGATGACTCGTCTAGAAACTGAGTCACCAGACTCCACCAATTCCAAGATGATCCACGGAAAAGGATGGCTGACAAAGCCACTCTCTGATCTATCGGCATCTGCACAAGCCTGAAAAGGCTATCCACTGCCTCAAGCCAAGCCTCTGCTGCCTGAGGGTCTGGCTCACCACTGAACCTCAGCGGTCTCTGCCGCTGGAACTCATGGAGCGCGCGCAACCTGTGCTCAAACTCAGCCTGCTCTATTGAATCCTTCTACTGCTCAGCAGGTGGGGGTGCTGCTACCGGCCCACCCGGATAAAGGGGCTCAAATGATGGGTCATGGAATGTGGCCTCGTAGCTCGCAGGGTCTTCGTCACGAACCAAAGCTGGTATCCTGGATGGCTATCTTCGTGGTGACATCATGAATATTATCAAAGAGTGTCGCGGTCAGATGAGCATATATGCATATACAAAAAACAATGATGGGGATCTGACTCAAGAAGGATAGTGAAAGACTCAATCCTATGTGATGCATAATCCAATTTTTCCCTGCAACAAGTGTATCAGCATGCCGAGTCGACAAGTGGGTTATCAAAATCCTGGTGAATGGATACATCGGTCGTCGCACCATCACTGGACTCTCTGGCCTGAGAGCCGCTCTCGAGACACGTTAACACCATTGCCCTAAATCCCAACCAATTCCCCTTTTAGAGACATCATCCCAACGTCCCAAGGAACAAAACACCTCTGATACCACTTTTTCACGACCCGACCCTACCTGGGCTCAAGCCACAACTACCCCAAGCCCGCCTCCATAGGCCAGGGGCAGGCGACCAGTGCTGAAGGCACAACAACTCGGGGAGGCCTTTTCCTAAGAACATGTACACACACACATCACACTCAATGCAACAACGCGGAGTAAAAGAAAAGATGAGTAATGAAAAGGGAAACTGCTATATATATACCACAAATGTGCATCAGCCTCTAAAAAGTACAAGAAAAGTGATGAAAAGGAAAAAGGGGCAAAAAACACGCCCAACCAGAAAAGGTGCCACAACCCGGAAACAGGTAAACAAAAAGAAATAGCTGACAGGTCTCCCACCTGGAACCTGGCTATGACCACCGCACGTGGTCCCAGCTCCCGAACTCCTAAGCTCCTCTGAAGTCCCGACCAACATGTCCATCATCTTCAAGAGCACACCAAGTGCTGGCAAAGCCCAAGAAAGAGTGAGTATAAAAATACTCAGTAGGATACCCCGAAGGCTCGAGGGAGAAACAAAGGAGGTACCTAAGGGAGAGCAGTACAGCGCATAGGAAAAGTCAACGGAGTACAAAAGAGAGTCCAGATCATCCCAACAAGAGGAAAGAAGGTAGACTCATCCATGCACAAGGAGATGGAAATGGAGAGAAGATGAACTTCCCATCAAGTATTTTCTACATATAGCAGGAGAGTAGGCTCATCCAACCATGAAAAGCTAGACACGGATAGCACGTGGCATACCCCGCACGTCTTCACCTCTCCTGGAAGGAGAGTAACCAAACCCAAGAAGTGGGTACCGGAACATGGTATATACAAATCCATATGCTCTGTCAAGAAGCCCGAACAAGACTGTAAGGGGATCTCTATCCCGTACCTCAGCCCAAGAAATGTGAGTCGCCAATAGTCCCAGAAGTAAACACCATCAATGCCCAGCATCCCGCACGTCTGCCCCAAACTACAAGTCAAGGGTTCAATCACCACACCTCGACATTATCCTCTTTGGGTGGCACTGACTCGCCCACACGGTTTTAGGTCGCGTCACAAGGACGCATCTCGGTGGGGAAAGCGATCCTCATACTTGAGAGTTCTGGAGGAACGTCAAACCACAACTTGTCACTGCCCCACAGTCGAGAGGTCTCCTCAAAGACAAGGTCGTTCCATCACTGAATCGTACAACCAAGGGTCCTACTCCGGTAATAACGGAGGAAACCCACAGACTAGCCACGTAGAAAGGACTGAGTCTGGAATACCAACAGGTGTCCCACTGTCCAGCCCTATTAGAGGGTAATTCATAATATGATATCGGGTGACCCACTGCCTAGCTCTGCTGGAGGGTAGACCATAATACATCATCAGGCGGCGCACTGCACAGCCCCGCTGGATGGTAGACCTTTATACATCATCAGGTGACCCACTGCCCAACCCCGATGGAGGGTAGAAATAGAATAAGTTGACAGGAAACCCACTGGCCAGCCTTGCTTGAGGGCAGACCTGGAACTAGATGACGGGCGACCCACAGCCTAGCCCTGCAGGAGGGTAGACCCAAAGAGGTTGTCGGGTGACCCACTGCCCAGTCTCTGCTGGAGGGTAGACCCTAATAGAGTCGGGTGACACACTGCCTAGTCTCTACTGGAGGGTAAACCTTAGAAGTCCGTGAGCAACCCACTGCCCAGCCTTGCTAGAGGGTAAACCCGAAGAAGTCGATGAGTGACCCACTTCCCTGCCCCACTGGAGGGTTAAACTCAGAACTTCTCTGGCCATATCTACTGGAGGGTACACCAATGGCCAATCGAACACGGAGTGGGTATCGTGCAACCACCCAAATCCAGAACAACTCACCCAAAAGGGGTTCAGTGAATGTTCCATCACTAGGAGTCACTGGCACCGCTACCGGCTGATTCATCAAGAAAGAAACCAGGGGGAGACCACTCAAACCTTCTGGTCAAACAAACGAGCACAGAGGGACCCTCTACGTCGCAAGAGGTCAAAGTACACAAAGCAAAACACGGAACGCACCTGGGGCCCACACAACGTGTGTCCCCAAGTCAAATCAACTAAGCGCACAAACATCCTCAGGTACCAATAACCACATGTACCGCCAAACATTCTCGTATACTCCCAAAGTATACCACGTTCCAGCCTAATGGATATCGTGGACACAACAACCAACATCAACGCAAAGGCATGAACATAACAACTCCACCTTAAAGGCACAGACACAGCCAAACACAACTTATGAAACATTTACATCACTCTCCCAAGAGTGCGCGATCACACGCCAAGGGTCTGCTACAATCATGGTAGGATGAACCACCACCAAAGCACCATTCATGCTTCCATATTTAATATGATCGTGCAAGAGGCTCTGCATATCCAAACAGATCACACCGTTGTGATCCTTGCGGAAAAACAAGCGATATAGACTACTTAGTCACCTGAAACGGTCAACCGGTGAAAAAGGTACTATTCACCATACCAACCCGTTTGGGGCCCACCCCTAGATCTCGTAACTGAACAAACAGATCATACCACTGCGATCCCCTCAAAAAAACACACAAGATTCGATACTCAATCGCCCAAAACGAACACCCGGTGAAAAGGTATTATTCATCATGGCCAGGTCGGGTGGGACCCACACCACGTTCCCGAGAAAGGTCGGGCGATCTGCACCATCGCAATGCTCTCCGAAAAACACGTCAAAAGCACTACTCACTTGAGTGGAACGAATATCCGGAGAAAAAGATGCATTCCGATGCACCGCACACGAGCGGTGCTTCATGGGACCCGCATCCCAGTCCCGAAACCCAAGGAACACATCGAACCGTGGCGATCCACTCGAAATAGAACACGAGATTGACTATTCACATGTCCAAAACGGTCGTCCGGTGATAGAGATGGAAAAATCACCGTCAACGCCCAAACGGCCCTCATGGGCCCCACACCATTGTGCCGAATTAGAACGGGCGTATTGCACCATTGCAATCCCCTCAGAAAAACATCTAGAATCAACTTCTCGTACGCCCCGAACGGATGCCCGATTAGAAAGTCGGGCAACGCTGCACGCAACTCGAAAGATGAGCCATGGGGCCCACGCCTCAACTTCGGCCTCAATGCTTGAATCCACTTCGGAAAGCTCCACCTCGGTGCTAGGGTCGCATCGCTGGTGAAGGAAAGCAAAACGGACACCCGTGGTGAAAAATACGGGTGTCCGAAGTCGGAGGGGCGAACTCCCCCCCCCCCCTAGATAGGACCAGTTGGGTCTGGCCGGTCCGACCGGTCTGGGCCGGTCCACGCTGGCCGACCCGCAGCTCACCCGCGTGGCCCGGTCGTGGACTCCGGGTCCACGCCGCACCGACCGGCCACAAGTCCAGTCGCGGTCCTCCGCGGAGACCCGCCGACCGTGGGTCTCTGTCGCCGTGCGGGGTCGCGCGTTGCGACCCCGCCTCGCCATCGGGACTGTCGGCGCCCCGCGCACTTCGCCCGTGGCCGGATCCCGCCACCGCAGCGCCTCGGACCGCCTCCGCGTCACCCGTCTCAAGCCGCCGGCGCGCCGCCGGCGCCACCGCCTGGAGCCGCTCTGCCCGCCGGAGCTCGCCGGACTGCCCTACCGACCGCCGGAAACACCTCCAAAACCCGCACTTTTCGCCGGACGATTGCGGATGCCTCGGAGCTCGGAATTTCGATCTGAAGGAATTTTTAGAGAGATAATTTCATGATCTACACAACCAGGGGGTTGGTTCGACAATCAAACAACAAATCCACATATGTTTATGGGTTCAAAAGATGTGTGGGAATTAAAAATGAAACCGCAACGATCCTACCTATTGGGCGATACCCGGAGCATCACGGGAGTCCGCCGCCGCACCGCTGCCTTTCTAGAGTTGCCTTGCTGGAGGTTCCTGGCCGGAGAGGAGGAGGAGAGGGAAGGGGATTCCCAGGCTAAGAAGAAGAAGAAGAATATGGGGGGTGTTTAAGTAGAAAAATACTTAAACCATCCGCCCGGCACGCCCCGACTCCACTCCAGACATAGACAAAAAGGAGGCCACCCCTGGGTTAAACACGACGCTTCGAACGCAACGGTGGTCTCAGAATATTAATCTGAGGCCCTGTTCAAAAGTTATAAAACTGAATGCCCAAAGCCGCCAAATTACGAAAACGCCCCCATGGCCATTTTTCACAGATGGCACGCGCCCACGAAACAAATACCTCTCCTAGAGTAAACGGCACATTCAGAACTCAACGGTGCCCTCGTTTTTCAAATCTGAGCAACCGTTTAAGAGATACCCGAGTTTAACCATTAAACGAATTAATTAATTAATTAATTTATCTGTTTAACGTTCCGAAACCGAGCGAGGGGTCCAAACATCCCGCAATGACATGTTTTATGTCGTTCTTAGGGTAAACAACTCATTTCGGACTCATCTGTACACTCGAATCTCTGATCCGGATCACCATTTAGGAGTTATCCCATTTATTTGGCATTCTCAGTGTGAACGCACTGAAAATTTAATTCTGGCCACTTCATGGCTCGGAATCGCACACTGTCTGAAGGCGCTTCTCTGGAATATCATCAAGAATATTCCAAAGTCTTTCACAGCTAAAACCGGGTTCTTACATACCTAAATTAAAGGAAACTATTTCTCTTATCTTCTTTTCATTTATTTTACTTCTCCAACCCCTAAACTCTTCTTATTATTTTCTTTTGTAACAAAAAAAATATCCTTAATATACTAGGATATTGTTATGATAAGTATTTGAACTACACTTACACACACCTCCATCAAATGGGTGAAAAACATAATGTTTCTGTGGATGGAAACCAAATGCCTCACGAAACGATGATTGTTCAATTATCTCCTACCACCTCTCATGGTGGCCATTATGATGGAACTATAATTAAAAATGATATTTATGATATTTATTTTATATATAATCTTCTTTAATTCCATTTTATAGCATACCATTTTTCGTTTCATGTTGTATATATATACGATAATTTCATTTGAGGAAGTGTGGACTACCGCCCCCTCAAAGTGATATGACTCGTTCATACCATACATGAAACATATAAAGGAAGGTGTTAATGAACATAAGTATCACATATAAGATATTATATTATACTGGAATAATAATATACCTATGTATCATTTTTTTCGATTCCTTTCAAAATGAAAAATTAAATGGAAGTTGGGTTCGTGCGTACGTATGGACTACCGTCTCCACGAATGCGATGAGATTCATTCCCCATCTTATCCATTCAAGTATAATTCTTATTGGATGGTTAAAAATAATTTTTAAGGACATGATATCATTATGGATTTGAATAAGATACAACCTATACATAACAAACACGTCTTATGTAACAAAACATATAAAAGAAAACGGGTAAGTTAACACTCGAAATGACGATAATACAAAAATATTATTAATAAGGAAATATTAAAAGATCATATATGATATCATATTTATGTATATTATTCTTGTAAAATTTAATAACATTGATTTAACTATTATACAGAAGGTTAACCTACCCTTGACCAAGGAAAATTACAAGGTAAGGGGTTTTCATCTCACTCCTTATTCTTGTGAGATTCGTTCCATATTTCCACTATTACCATTTGTGTGGTGTATGTACTACCCATAATTGTATTCTTTGTGTAATACACTTTAATTTATGTGTATTTAAATATTAATTGTATGATACCTCTTTCATGGGGTTTATGTTTCGTAAGTTACCAAATTGGTAAGTGTTAATTTCACAATCTCTTTATTATCCAAGGTTGTTTTTACGTAGGTATCTACTGGGACCTCTTTATCATCCACATCCATGTTTCTAAAAATTGTATTTCAAAAAATTATTACTATTTTAATGAATATTGGTTAAAGTTATTTATACCCTTGATTGATTTTTTATAAGAAGTTTATAAAGGAATATTTCCGTCATTTTCCAAACAAGGTCCTTTTTAACATTTTCAACAGAATTAAGGTAAGAATGAATTTTTTTAACTTATATGGCGGGTGTGGATATTTTCCGCCATTATAAAATCATTGAAGCTTCCCTTACTATATTATAATAATATTTTAAAATTAAATGTTTTCTTTTATAATTATGTGACTTTTAAATTATTTAAAAAATATATATATTTCTCTCAAAATAGTTTTGATTTCATCTATGTCAACATCCTTAGATAGATTTTAAGATTATTTGAAGTTGAATTATTATGATAAAAAACATCCATATTGTATTGAAGGTTTTTTTATATGTTTGATTGTGGATGTGTTATTTTTATTCCATTCATGGTTTATGGAGAATGTATTGACATTTCATATGCTAGTTTTAATAAGAATGTTTATGTTATGTTTAAACATATTAATATGAGGAATGGATTGGACTTAATAAGTGACGGGTGGAGCCTGCTATAGCTCCTCGATGCATCGGTAGGTCTCATTAGTAAAACTAGTGTCTTGGAATGAGGCTTTGAAAATAATCTTATTTGTAGTCTTGGCACAATGCCTTGTCTATGTGGTTATGATAGTCTGACATTATGTATTCCATCATTATGAATGTGGCTAGTGATATTGCATGTGATTATTTCACTAGTAGAATTTCCATGTCAACAAGTAAATGGAATTATTTTGTTTTATTTTTTGCATATTATGTTTAATTTCAAGTTTAAAAAGCTTTTCTTTTAGTTATACATTTCCTTAAATGTTTATGATTATATATTAAAGTTTCCACTATATTGTTATCCTTACTGAGCATCTAAGCTCACCCCTTTGTATGTTATATTATTCCCAGGATTCCAAGAAGTGTATTGTGATTGATATGCAGGGTTAAACAATGGAATAATGGAGTTAATAAAATATTATTTATGTATTTTTGTATATTATAATGTGTAATGTAACATTCATGTATGAAATCTATTTTCCAAGACTGGTAAATTGATCGGTCCTTCGGGACTTGATTCCTTTTAATCATGCCAAAGTATTAAAATAATGCACCGACTCTGGGTAACTTGGGTCGGGGCATTACAGTTGGTATCAGAGGACGTTTAGCAATAACCTTAGAAGCTTTATTTTGATAAACTCTGATTAGATAACATAGACCTAAGAGAGACTTTGAGGATTAGTATAGAAGAAATTCCTAGAATTTTGGTAATGTAGAGAATTTTAGAGCTTTCCAAGCAAATACATTCCTGTCTACATACGAGATGGTAGAGGCGGCTCTGACACAGATGTACCTAGAGGTAAAACCTGAAAACACCACTTTGAGATAGACTCAAACGGAAATGGGTGCACGACAACAGGCCTTGATTCTCTCTTGGTTACGACACTCCCTGGGGATATGCTTAGGATAATTCTCATTTTCATTACAAATAATTATTAAGGGTTTATGAGTATATACTTCCTCAATGAATTTTTTTTATGATTATGGGTTATATCCATAAACCGTTAAATTTATGTCAGGTATTTTACAAGTTTGGAATTATTGTAATTCATAAATTGAACTAGTTTATGCTATTGTATAGAAATGGTGCCCAGTAGAAAGAATGTGAACTCCATAAATATGTATGATCCAAAGATTAAGAAGGATCATATCTTTTACAGTATTAAGCCATCATTTAGAAGGGAAATAGTCTCCCATATATTCTCAACATATGAAGAAATAGTATCATGTGTTAATAAGATAAGAAAATAATTCTCTGAGTCCTATGGCATTGAAGGCAAGAAAGAGAAGAAAATGATGGAAGAGAGAAAGATGGATAAAGGGAAGAGGGAAAAAAAGAATTTTCCCATATGTGATAACTGTGGGAAGAAACACCCAAGAACATTCCTGAAGGGAATGGGAGTTTTTAATAAGTGTGGAGAAAAAGGACACCAAGTACGTGACTGTAATGGTAAGAAAACGGTTTCAAATGATTAATGTTTAATCGGTAAGGAGTGGGGACACTACGCGAATCAATGTTCAAATCATCAGAGTATTCCCAAATGATGTTATTGGATAATAATCATGTTATGATACTACCACAGATGAGGAGGAATGATTAGAGTTCTTATGTTGTTATTAGAGAATTATATCATTTGAGTGTTGTATCAACAATGTACTGGTTATAATAATTATGGAGTATATAAGGATTGTACTGCAGTACTATTTTATTAAGGACTTGAGATTGTGTGGAACCAAGAAAAGTGAATCAATAGCAGGATAATTTTTTGGAAAATATATGGTTGAGAGAAAGATACACCATAATATGGTTCTGATAATGATGTACTGATTTTAGAATAATATATGATTGATTTGGATAAATTATATTGGATATTCTTGACTACCATGAAAGTGATTAATGATATTCCATAATTGTTTGAGATTACAATATTTTTTGATAGACGGAGTATATCAAGTATTCTATAAGTAATAATGGATCAAGTATGTAATCAATAAGGTTTTGTGGTAATTCAAGATGTTGTAGTGTTTTAAAAGAATACATGATGAATTTTTTCACATGTTATTATGTGGAAAAAACGTTCTTCATTATGTTTAACTTCCTTATAAATTTTGGAATGTGAGTTTGGATAGACGTATTTTGGATAATTGTAGTTTGAGATTATTTTTGGTTTGCCATAAAATGACAACTCGGCGGTCAGGCGGCAACCCGTCGCGTCCGGAAAGGCCGCGAGACTTGAACCCGCAATCGAATGGTGACAAGGGTGTATCACCTACCACTGGCCCATGTGATGTCCTAGATTGAATAATGTAGTCTTTTTTTAAAAAAAAATTGGGTAGATGAATGATCAATTCAATTTTTTAACCCTATACAAATATGATAAATATAATATTATTTTTATGTTCTATTATCTTTTAGAGTGAAAGATGAGTTTGTGGTAGAAATTAGTTAAATGATGGGACTCTACTTATCAAGTATATATTTTTCTTCTTCTCTTATTCTATGACTAAATTAATTCTTATACTTTAGTGAAGGGATCTTAAAACAAAAATAATATGTTATCCTAATACCATATGTTTTTTTTGAACTGATAGTATTTTAAATCATCATAGATTGATTAATTCATGGCCCTCAATTTTACACTTGTTGGTGATTCATAACCTCAATCACTGCCTATAAATATTTACATTTTCTTCCAATTATATGTCTCTAATTTCCACCAATGTTCTCTTAATATTGATCATAATTTGGTGGTGACCCTTTCATTTCACTTTTCCCCTTATTAAGACTAAATTTTATTAAGATAATTTCCGATGTGGGTATTCCCAAAGGTATTTTCTATTTTCAACCTTTTATTTTCAAATAATAATTTCAAATTTTGAGGACGCAATTTATTGAAGGAGGGAATAATGTAACACCCCAAAATTTCATAGTACATTATTTCTTTAAATTAATTCAATAACTTTCACTACACGCAACACTGAGTTCTAACACACTATGACATACCAAACAAGTCGTTAAAAAGCGATTACGAATAGTAATAATTGAATATTTAACTATATAAAACCCTTATAATTTTTGAATCCAAATAATGTGTTTCTTAGACATAATGTAAGAACAAATACATTTTTTTCAGATAAAAGAAGTGTTTTTCAAAAAATGAAATTTTACCGCCTTTTAATGGAGAAGCCTTTTTAAATCCAATATTTGAAACATTTATATATTAAATTTGACAAAATAAACTTATTATTTAAAATTGGGACATAAGAATTTAGGTTCGATAATTTTTTTGTGTTTTTATGATAACTTTCATATTTGGGTGAATACTGAAAAATAAGATATTTTAACTGAAAACAACTTTTTAAATAAAAAATATTTATATTGTTAAATTATAAATTTTAATGTTTTGGAAGTATAAATAGATTATATTTTTACCAATTAATCCAATGATGTTCATTTTATGTAATTTCACTTTGAAATTGGACATAAACAAGTGTCAATCTTTTGGTAGTTATTATTTCTAAAAAATACGCCTTTTGGTTCTGACAGTGGGAATTAATGAATAAATGAAATATTTATGTTTTCAATTTGGAAAAATAGACTTTATTTTTGCATTCGGAATATCGAAATTATCTTAGGGTGAAATTTTGTTTCTTTTCTGATAACTTTCATATTTTGATGAATAGTGAAAATTACTAAATTTTAATTAAAAACAACTTTTTTAATCGAAATAATTAATAGTGATAAATTATGAATTAGAGTGATTTTAAAGTATAATTAGATTATATTTTTACCATTTAATCCAATGTTGGTCATTGTACATAATTTCATATTTAAACTGGACATAAGAAAGTGTCACTATTTTGATAGATATTATTTGTTAAAAACATGCTTTTTATTTCGACAATGGGATATAATTTTAAATTAATTTCTGCCACTTCTATGTTTTGAATTTAGAAAAATGGATTCCATATTGATAATCAGGAGGTCCAATTTTTTTAAATAGGTAACTTTTATTTTTAGACATTTTGAATAATTACTTCTGTAAATATTTTATTTACCATGGTTAGAGGGTAAATCCGGTAAATAAGGATAAACAAATAATATTATAATATTACTAAATTACCCTAAAATGTGTCCTAACCCTATTGAATGATACATGTCCGACCATGGGCATCTTTGGGTCGATTTTGGGACCCCATGGATCCACTTGTAAGTGATAATGACACTTTATATTAATTAAGTTAAAGTAAATACAAAAATGAAGTAATCATATATGTTTTAGAAAAAAAAATTACACATGGTTATAAATGTTATATTTTTTATTATAAATATTCATTATGAATCTAAAAGGATTTACTAAGTAATGGTATTTTATTTATCATATTTATACATTTAATAATTAAATTTATTTATGACTCAATAATGATGCACTATTTTCCTTAGTAATAAAATAATCAAATAATCAGTATAATAAAAGTTAAAAAAATATAATTTTAAAGTTTTGATGACATCCAAGAATTTTATTGGTTAATATTACATGTTTTTATTTCTTAAATTAATTTTATTATAATTAATAAAATTTTAATACTTTAAGAAAAATCAATTATTGAATAGTGTCTAAATTGACATAAATTAGTTTTTAAAACAAATATTATATTATTAATTGACATTATATTCCGGAAATTCTAAGGTTCGGAAAAAGGACATATATAATGGTAGGTGTATTATTAATGGACCACTTGGGAGTCTCTTGTATGTATATAGTATGTTAATTGACTATATAATATAAAAATACAAAGTGACATGGTATGTGTCAAACTAATAAACTAAGATTTAAAACTAAAATATAAGGTTAATAAATTGACCCAAAACTGTCTAAAACCTATTGGTTGAGTTTTTGTCGACATATCACAACCTTATACATTGAATGAACCACTTTGGAGCCATTATAAACTGAATATTAATTTATTATAAAATAATACATTAAGTTTTTCCTAAAGAGCCCCTCCTCCCCCTTATAAAAGGACACCACATCTAAACAATTAATCACACCTCTCAAGCCTTTTGGATCATCCAAACTCAGAACAATTAATCTCCATACATCCCTCTACTCCTTCTAGAAGCCTTACCTTAGGCATAAGTCACTTCAAGAGTCTTTTTTGGTTCAAACCAAAGGGAGTTACACAAATTAAAAGTAACGATTTCTCTTAGCTTCTTTTCTTTTATTTCACTTCTCCAACCCCTAAACTCGTATTATTATTTTCTTTGGTAAAAAAACAGTATCCTAAATATACTAGGATATTGTTATGAGAAGTATTAGAACTAAACTTACAGAAACCTTCATCCAATGGGTGAAGAACATAATGTTTCTGTGGATGGAAACCAAACGCCTCACGAAACAATGATTGTTCAATTATCTCCTACCACCTCTCATGGTGGTCATTATAATGTAAATGTAATTAAATATGATATTAATGATATTTATTTTATATATAATCTTCTGTAATTCCATTTTATAGCATACCATTATTCATTTATTTTTGTATATATATACGATAATTTCATTTGAGGAAGTGCGGATTACCGCCCCCTCAAAGTGATATGAGTCGTTCATACCATAAATAGAACTTATAAAGGAAGGTGTTAATGAACATAAGTAACAAATATAAGATATTATATTATACTGGAACAATAATATACCTACTTATTATTTGGTTTTTATTCCTTTTAAAATGAAAAATGAAATGGAAGTAGCGTTCGTGCGTACGTACGGACTACCGTCTCCACGAACGCGATGAGATCCATTCTCCATCGTATCCATTCAAGTATAATTCTCATTTTATGATTAAAAATAATGTTTAAGGACTTGATATCACTATTTATATGAATAATATACAACCTATAAAAAACAAACATGTCTTATGAAACAAAACATATAAAATAAAATGAGTAAGTTAACACTCTAAGCGACGATAATACTAAAATATTATTAACAAGAAAATATTAAAAGATCATATATGATATCATATTTAGGTATATGATTAATTTATAATTAAATAAAAATGATTCTACTATTATATAGGGGGTTAACCTACCCTAGACCAAGGAAAATTGCATGGTAAGTCATTTTCATCTCACTCTTTATTCTCGTGAGATTCGGGCCATATTGCCACTATTACCATTTGTGGGGTGTATGTACTGCCCATAATTGTATTATTTATGTAATACACTTTAATTTATGTGTATTTCCATATTCATTTTATGATACCTCTTTTATGGGGTGTATGTTTCATAAGATACTAAATTGGTAAGGGTTAATTTCACAATCTCTTTATTATCTGAGGTTGTTTTTACGTAAGTATCTACTGGGACCTCTTAATCATCCTCATCCATGTTTCTTAAAAATGTATTTCATAACATTCATACAATTTTAGAGAATATGGGTTAAAGTCATTTATACCCTTTTTTGAATTTGTATAATATTTTTATAAAGTAATCTTTCAGTCGTTTTCCAAACATGGTCCTTTTTAAACTTTTCTACAGAATTACGGTAAGAATGTCTTTTTTTAAACTTATATGGAGGGTGCGGCTATTTTCCACCGTTATGAAATCATCGAAACTTCTCTTAAAATATTATAATAATATTCTCAAATTAAATGTTTTATTTTTTAATTATGTGACTTTTAATTGATTTGAAAAAAGCGATTTTTCTCTCAATATAGTTATGATTTCATCTATGTCAACATCATTTGATGGATTTTAAGCTTATTTGAAGTTGATTTATTATGATACAAAACTTTCATATTTTATTGAAGGTTTTGTGATATGTTTGAATCTGGATGTGTTATTTTTATACCATTCATGGTTTATGGAGAAAGTATTGACTTTTCGTATGATAGTTTAAATACGAAAGTTTATGTTATGTTTAAACCTATTCATATGAGGAATGAATTGGACTTAATATGTGATAGGTGGATCCTGCTACAGCTCCTCAATGCATCAGTATTTATCATGATACAAACTAGTGTCTTGGCACATGGATTTGACATAATCTTATTTTTAGTCTTGGCACAAGGCCTTGACTATGTGGTTCTGATAGTCAGGCATTATACATTCCATCATTATGAAAGTGGTTAGTGATATTGCATGTGATTATTCGACTAGTAGAATATCCATGTGAATAAGTAAATAGAATTATTTTATTTTATTTTTTCCATATTATATTGAATTTCAAGTAAAAATAGCTTTTGTTTTAGTTATACATTGCCTTAAATGTTTATGATTATTTATTAAAGTTTCCGCTATATTGTTATACTTACTGAGCATCTGAGCTCACCCCTTTCTATGTTTAATTTTTACCAGGATTCCAAAAAGTGTATTGTGATTGATATGCTGGGTTAAGACAAGGGAATAATGGCTTTCATAATGGATTATTTATGTTTTTTTGTATGTTATAAAGTGTAATGTAACATTCATGTATGTATTCTATTTTCCAAGACTGCTAAATTGATCGGTCCTTCAGGATTTGATTCCTTATAATCATGAAAATGTATTAAAATAATGCATCGATTCTGGGTAACTAGGGTTAAGGCATTACAGTGAGTATGAAGAGGAAATTTCTGAACCAAAGGAAATAATGAAGGAGAAGTACCCTGTTTTTTCACAATAGTTTGTAAAATGAAATTTCAAGGGAGAAATTTTATAAGGGGGGCGGGGAATATAATGAAACAAAATTTTATCAATGAAAATTCTCTTCTTATATATATATCATATAGTATAATCTATATAAAATTAATTTTTTGACACAATAAAATCTTTAAAAATAAAAAATTAATGAAATAAGTGGTGTTTCTAGAATCTAAGGAAACTATCATGATGGAATACTAATTTGACCATTAGCAATACTAACTCAGCCAATAAAACAATAACCTCATCTTTTAAAGTGTAAATAAAATTTATGAATGTTATATATTGTAACATTATATAATTATACCATAGTATATGAAAATAAATGTTTTATAATTTAATAATTAATTGTTGATATTTTTAAAAGTCATAAACATTTAATAAAAATATTATAATTAATATAATGATTTGAAAGAAATTGTATTTTCATAAAATTTATTTAGAAATTAATATTTTTTTCTTTTTCTTATAATATAATTTAAATAGAACATAATTGATTTTTCAAATTGTTATAAAATCAGTTATAATTTTAAAATCTGTATTTTCTAACTATATGATGATTTTAATTAAAAAATAAATTAATTATACTTAGATAATTATTTTCATAAAATAGAGGTCGTTTTTGGAATTTGAAATGTTTAAAAATGTATATTCTAATTTTTTGTGATTTATCTGAAATAGATGAATTTTTGGTAAATAGTAAAATAAGGTAATTTATATTATATATACATTACCAGTTAAATACCCTATTCCATGAGTCATCACTGATGTAAGAAATGTAATCTCAAACTCACATTAAATATTTTAATATATTTAGTGATAATGTTCATTCTATTTATATTTCAGTGCCAAAATATTAAACTAATGAATAATATAATGAGAAAACATACCTCTCCTCCTCTATAAATACCAACTCCACCACCTCACCTCATCACACATTTGATGATTTTTTTTCATTTTCCAAATTCTTCAAAATAATATTCATAAGACCCTACCCCATGTTCAGTATCTCTTGGTCTCATCAAAATACCAAACCCTTTTCCCTAATGAATTTCTCATGGATAAGGATTAAAGTGGTAAAATCCAATATCGTTTCATTTAATTTATTTTCAAGTTATTTTATTTTATTATTATCTGATTACCCCCTCATCCAAATTAAATGATAAGTCTAGAACCTTACATATAATAAAATTTTATTATTCTAATTTAATAATGCATCCTAAGCCCCTTCCCCTCTCCCTTTTATTTTTAAAATGAAAGCATCATCTACGAGGTGTTGATTTATCAACTTCAATGAGGGCATGTTTTAATTTTCCATAAATTCCTTTAAGGATGTTCATGAACGCATTTTCATGGTTCAGAAATATTTTATAAATTATATGTTATAAATTTTTTATGTTCTTTATTTAACATATTTTCAAAATACTAAATTATTAAACAAAAGGAGTTCATTATGATCAAAAACCTCTATGATAATCTAAACAATTATTACTAATGTTTTATCTCATGAATTTTTCTCACACAATATAACCAAGTAATGTATATAATCATTTTAACTTATATATGATCAATTATAACTTATAATTTAATTTATGTGGAATAATATATTTGTGCATGATTTTCCAAAATTATATAAAAGAAAACCGGTCATGAAAACCAAGAAAATGAACACTCTTGGATGATGCAATTTAACTCTATAACTCATAGAAAATACCATATGTGATATTATTAAAACTATAATGAATAAAATTCATGAATAAAAGTTTATATATTTTTAAATTTATGTATTTAATTTCATTATCCATGATATTAATGTGAAGAAAGTATTCAAACATAGGGTAAGGGGAATTATAGAACCCCGCTATCATGGTTTGGGGTTTCCCTCCTTCACCCCATTTTAAATATATATTTTATATTAATGTTCCTTAACTATCATATATTTATCCTCACCTTTTCTTTTATGGATATACAAGTTTTAAATCAGGTATTATAAAAAATGCTTAGAGTTTTCCAAAAGATCACTTCTTTCTAAAAACACATCTTTTACTTCACATGAGATTTCATCTTATTAACTCATAATTGAATATTCTTAAACAAGGTATGATATTTTCACTTTCACTTAGGAACCCCTAATTTTATTCATGAATTTATTCTTTATGAAATGAAAAAATTATTTTCCATCGGTTATTATATGTCCATGAATGATATATGTTCTATGTGACATTCAAGATAATGAAAATGTTATGATGGGATGGGAGCACCCTGAAATTATATAGACCATGAAATTTTTATGAGGTGAAGGTTTTAAATACCCAGTTACTTTTATAATAACTTTTTTTCATTCGGAAATTAAATAGTTATATTAATTATAAATGTAAAATGAAATAAGTTTCATTTATAGAAATTATAAAATTTAAAATAACAGAATAGTAACTTGACCATTGTGAATATTAATATTAATAATATAATAGTAACTACTCCTAATAAATTGTAAATAAAATTTATTTGTCTTATAATTGAATAGTTGATATATTTATATCATTGAATATGTAAATTATTTTTAAAAAAATATAAATTAAGTGTTTTTATTTTTTTTACTAATAAATATTTAATTACAATTTTATAATTATTATAATTATATAAAAGAAAATATATTTTCATAAAATAGATTCATTAATTATTATTTTTGTTGGGCTTTGAATATAAGATTTTTTAATGAAACATTAATTAAATTTTCAAAGTGTTTTAAAATAAGTTATAGTTTTAAAAATATAATTCTTTCAAATAAATTATAATTATAATTAAAAATTAAATTTATTTTCTTTTGAAAATTATTTAAAAAAATTAATTTTGGAATTATACTGGTTGAATAAAGTTTCAGGTATATTTTTGGTATTTTTCTAAAATACATGAATTTTTTGTGACTAGTGAAATATATTAATTTATGATATTAGAAAAATACCTTATTTATTGAGTCATAGATAATGTAGGATGATGTAATCCCAAAATCTACATCTATACCCATTTACATTAACTAATAAGATGAAATTTTAAAAGCTATTCAAATTATTGAGTCTAATTAATAATCTAATTAATATAATAATGAGAAAACACCCCTCTCCTCCACAATAAATACATCCCCTCATCACCTCTTTCCCTAACACCTCAAAGAAATTTGAATTTCTTAATTTCTTCTATAATCCCTTACCAATCCACTTCCACATGATCAATACCTTCTGGTATCACCGTGTGTCCAAATCTAAGGGCCTTTAGATGGTTTTCTAGGAAGATAATTCAAGATATAAAAATCATGCTTCATCATCATTTATTTCCATTCTAATTGTTTTTATTTTCATAGATATCTTCAGATCCACATATAAAAGATGCATTAAAACTCTATTAAGTTATATAAAATAAAATTTTATCATGATTATGGAAATAATTCATAATCTACTCCTTCACCTATTTCTTTTAGTCTAAAAATGAAAACATCGTTCGTGATGTGTCGATTTACAAGCACCTTGGATGATGTGTTTTCATTTTTCTCTAACCGCCATCATGGATGGTCCTTAAAAAATCATAATGGTTTAAAAAGATTTTAATATATATTTTATAAACTCTTTTAGGTATTTTAATTAACATATATGCATAATTTAAATTATATAACAAAACTGGTTTGTGATTATCGAAGAACCGACAAAATGATCTAAACAAATATCATTAATATTTTTTCAGTTGAATTTTCATAATGTCTGAAATGTATATATCTTATGGTATCATTTAATTTTGTGAAAACATATTGATACCATTTCATTATACTCCTGGACTATGAATTATATTTTATAAGAGTATCCATTATGAACTGATTACGTAAACCATGCAAAGAATGCCCTGAAAACAATGGAAATATGAAAATATTTTTATCAAATCTGTGGAATATGTAAATAAATGGTCCTAAAAGGTGTTATAAAAATGAATATTTTTCTATAAAATATTTATAATAATTTTTAAAGCATTATATTGGAGATTGAAACACGTTTGATGAAAGAAGAAACCGAGGTAAGGGAATTCTAACCCAGTTTCCATTCTTTGGGTTACCTAATGCTTTATTGATTATATGGTACTAAGATTACTTATGAAATTAATTTTCTTTATATTATGTTATATATTTGTATTTATATTGTATACACATATTACATTATTTTTATCAATTCTAAATTCAAATATGTGATATTTATATGGGGCATTTTATTAAAAATCATCTTTCAAATTATTTTTTCTTTTAAAGGGAATGATTTATATGATGTAAGTAATTATTCATTATAATTATTTATTGATTATTGGGAATTGTTTATGATATATTTTCATACCTATATCTCCCTCCAATACATTTTTTATGTTTATGTTGGAGGTTCACAATTTCGTTACTCCAAGAGTAACAGCGATGGTTACACCATAAGGTCACTATGAGGGTTACATTATAAGGTATACATGAGGGTTATATTTTAATGAATCCATGAGGGTTAAAAATCATAATGTATCCATGAGGGTTAAAATATTAATTAAGTAATACCCTAAGATACCTTTATGTTATTTTATATGTTTTCTAGGTTTTATGGAAATATCATGATACTTATTGGGTGAAATGTATCTCTTTATGAAAAAGAGTTCATATGTTTATAAGTACTCATTTAATAATGGTTTCTCTCCTTATTTTTATGATCCTTGTTGGAATTTTTGTTCTCATCACATGTTTTAATTTTATTCACAGGATTTAAGAATTTTTTATAGAAAATAAAGAGCCAATATTAATGTTGTGAAGGCTTTTCATGAAAATATTTCATGTTCCGTATTAAAAACTTTTGTATTATTAAAAAATGGATATTCTTTTAATAGTTCCCAATTTTTATTCTAATGGGTTTATATGTATTAATTATGTCCCAAAATTCTAAAACTCTAAACCATAAATATCTTTGGAAATGTAAATAAGATAATTCTAAAGTAATTTATAAGATTATGTAAAGTTTAAGGTCAGATACTTATAATGGTTGCACCGAGAATTATATAGAGATCAAATGCATTGGGTAACAAGTTGAATCTCATGAGGTAACATGAAATATGTATGAAAATAATACAAGATTTTTTAACATCAATGTGTGGTACTTGACCACTAAGACATGATGTTTCTTTTTTATGCATTTACACATTCTATACCTATATCTATTGATTACTCTTTTGATTAGGATAATGATCCCATACATATGTTATGATGGTGATGATTATCCTAACCCATGTTATATTGATTTATGTTCATATATACCCTATTAATGGGTTTTATCTCACAACTTATTGATGTATTTCTTGAGGTGAATAATTGTACTATGGGGAAATCGATGGATAATATGAAGCTAAAAAAGGAGGAATTAATTAAATGTTTATGTTTTATTATGTAAAAGATATATATAGTCCAAATTTTCCCAATAAATTAAATATTTGGATACAAGTGTGGTAACGCTTTTTTGTTTCTTATCTTAAAAATGATATAATATTTTTATAGGAAATATCATGGTTTCTATACACATAGTTCTTCAATGTGGACATTTATCACTAAATTAGGCCATTGAAATGCTTCTATACCCCACACATGGGAATTAAACAAAATTTCTTTCCATGAAATCAATAGTACATATGAAATAACATTAATAGATTTATCTGGAACATGGTTTAGTATGTGTGCTTCTCTTTTCAATCCATTTCCCCAAAATAATAATAGAAGACATTCATAATTCATCCTTGTTATCACCATGCCTAAAAAGGCGGGATTCCTTCTTTCACAAACAGTATTCCATTATGGTATATAATGTGTAGTGAGTCGATATCGAATTAAAACACTCATAAATAATCAATGATCCCATGATTAAGATATTATTACCCACAGTTTGAGTAGAGTTTCTTAATCTTCTAACCAGTCTGGTTCCCAACCTTATTCTTTTATTTCTAGAATTTATCAAAGGAATCTATCTTACACCTCAATAAGTAATAATATCCATATCTACTAAAATTATCAGTAAAAGTTATTAAGTATGAGTTAACTCCCATTTCTTCTATTATAAATGTTTCACACAAATTGGTATGAGAAAATTCATGAAACCCTTTAGCCCTTTCCAAATTACCACTAAATAAGGATTTTATCATTTTACAATGCAAAAAATTGAAAACACCATGTTGTTTTTGTTCATATAATCTATATATCCATCTTGTTGAAATTTTGATAAACAAATTTATTTTACTTGACATGGTCGGTGATGGTAAAATTGGGTTTTTTATGAGTCACATGAAGCCGTTTGTTTATTGATTTCTATTAGATGGCTTCTCTAGTCCAACACAAAAGTACCATTATATAAATGTTCTTTACCATTAAAAAAGTTATATTTATAAATGAAACAATATTTATTTCTTAAAAAAACAATCTATATCAATTATGGATCTAGAAATTATGTTTTTGGAAATATATGGAACAAAATAACAGTCCATAAAAACCAATATCATTTCAGTTGAAAATATGTGGTTGAAGTTACATATAGCTAAATAATCATGTTTAAATTGATTGGATTCTCATAGATCAACTTACCAATGGTCAATAATTCTTAATCTACATGGTTCGTGTATTTTAAAACATATATGAGCACCATATATTTCAACTAACGCCCATTTTATAAAAATAGATAAATTAAGGTCGATAAAAATGGAACTAGAGATGCCCATTTCTTCTTTAATTATTTGTAGTTTTTCTTCCATTGGCCCTTCTTAAAACATGCATAAAATAAATCATTATATATTTATTTCTCCTTTATAATTATTTGATTTTAAGGGCATGATAAAACATTGGGAGTAGAGCTATTCCACTTTGTTTTTATTTTTTCACCATAATGATGGGAGGTATTTCACACTTTTTACCGTAATCTACAAGGATAATAAATGTAAGAAGACCAGGGTGATATTTTTTAATATTTATCATTTATAATTAACAAACAAAATTGATAATATTGGAGTGAGTGATGCATATATAAGAGAATTAACCAGTTCATCATGGAGTTTAAACCCTATAACCTCATGAATCTCAATGTATTAAATGAGCTCGACTATGTGGGGCCTAAATGGGTAAAACTCACCAATATTTATATGATAAATATTTATGGATATCTCAAAATATTTCTCTCTCTCTCTTTCCTGGAATAGTACATGGAGAAGCTTGAGTTTGCTTCAAGAATCCATGTTTTCATGAGACTCTATAAGTTCTCTACACATAGATGAACACATCCATCCTTGATCATCGACCATATTATTCATATGTTTTTCATTGAAGACTAAATATTTATAAATTTCCTCCTTAGAAGATAGGTCATGAATTTAGGAATGTATCATGTAAGATTTATATTCATGGGGTAGAAAAAAGAGAATTTATCTGAACAACTCTTGGATGATACAACCTAGGAGGAGATGATGTTTCTATAATATATATCATAGCGATATTATAGACAAAATATATTACGTTTTATATTATTATAAGAGGCCATAAAATTATAATAAATCTTTATTACAAATTATCCGAGAAATAATAATGATTAATTTTATTAAATATCCCATTAATTTATTATGTCCCAATATCCATTACCATTGGTCTAAAAAATTCATGTTTTTTTGGACATTACAGTAGCAAGGATCTATATTCTCCTTCACATAACCCCAAAAAGGATCGGTCAATTTACATGAAGGTTTTTAGATGGAAATTTTTTTCATATAGTGATATTTCAACTCTGTGATCCATTGAGTGGATTCCTGAATCAACAAATATGTACTTATATTTACTCAATACATTCTGCTAAATTAAAAAATGAATAGAAAGGGCTACTCATCCATATGTAACATGATTACAAGAACTGAAAACCATCATAAATACTCCCCTTATAAATTTATGTTTCCCAACAAGGTTTTTTCTATCACTTAGTTATATTAGTTTGATTCATTATCAAGTAATCAAAGGCCAAGTCTATACTAATATATATTTTATTGATTTCAATTTGATACTCAAAAATTTCATATTTTTTATCTATTACATGTTTTAATAGATATTAAGTGTATTTCACTTAATTAATTAATTTTACTTCTTAAAATAGTTACAAATAATCTTTTTTCTATTTGATATATTCAAATTAATTCAATTATTCTTTTGATCATGGCCTTCCATCAATTAATTAAATAATTTATATAAATAATCATATAAATAAACAAATAACATGATCCTGAGATTATCTAAATGGTTAATTTTTTGAGTGGACAATAAATCATCCCATGAACTTGGGGAATAATTCCTTTTTTTATCATTGGACAGATTTTTAGTATTCCCACTATGAACCTCTATATCACCTGTGTTGGCATCATTATAGTTCTATATTTAATCACCTTTATACTCCTTTGGATCCCTTATTTATTACAAGTATTTTTATATCACCTGAAAGTGATGTGAAGAAAGGATTATTTAATGGTGGTCACACAAACATCTTTGGATACATAGGTCCGATCTAATAATGGAGAAAGGGGTGATGGGTAGGCTATCAATTTAATTAAATAATTAACCATTCTAAAACCATGAAATAAATTAAACTAATTAAACTACAACACACACATAGAGGAATTATTTTCGATCTTGATCAGTTAAACATGTAACAAATATGACAAATTAACTAGAAAACATTAATTTATTATTTATTATTTATTATTAATATAAAGGTTCTTAAATTAACTGATTAATTAATTCATTCATTCAATTTCATATTAATGACCATCCAAATTCATTTGGTGGTAGTAATAATTAATTTCACCCATGGAAAATAAAAATAACAAAACAATAGTTATAGATATATTATAATAAATTAATTGATAATAAAAAATTCGTTAAAGCCATTATTAAATTGTCAAACACAACACATTCCAATCAATAGAATAAGGATTTAATGCATCATTATTCAATTTAATTTAATTTAATTATTCCATTAATTGGGAGACTAGATGGATTGTACTTTCTAGCTACATACCATGTACATCAGTTTCAATATATCATTGTTAAATTCTTAGGGCCTCAACATATACCTCATCCCAGCAACATGGTGTGTAATAACAAGTTACACACCCCATGTTCCACTTTTCGTGGTCATGGGATTCATGATTGGGTCATTGGAATGTATCTCAATGGATTACATGGCTTGTACAGGATATCAACACATCATGTATTCTAAATTTATTGTGCCTCTAAAACCTGCCCAAAGACTTGATTATTTCTCAGATTAAAGATTTCATGACATATATAGTATAACTAAATTCCATGTATATTTTATGTTGTGTGTCTTGTTTTCTTTCTGAGTGTATCGACATGTATTTTTAATATAATATGTGATGGAAAACTATAGAAAATTTATAGCAGATACACATCATTTATATCATTAATGGTCCAGCCTTCCAACCACACCTAGTTTGACCATATATAATGTCCATATAGATTGTGTTCATTTAACCACTTTACCTTGTAGACTACATGGTATGTCCACCATCTACATTACATCTAATATAACATTAAATGTTATATGTTAGAATAGTGTATTTTTGTAGTGAAATTAATCCACAATTTGTAATTAACTATTTATTGTGTAATTTATCCCATGTAGTGGCCATGATCATTGAACTTGGGTATAAGATGTGTATTTAAGCCACATTTCATGTGGTCCTATGCTATCTTCCTATATCCCATAGAACTTCGTAATTTACATCTCCAATAATTCCTTATTTTTTCTTAACCCTTAATAGAATGAAACACTACATATACATGATTAATATATCGACAACATGTTAATTAAAATTGGATTAAGGAAAAAATAATATGAATTTAATATATGACCAATGTTTTACATAGATTGAAAATCATATATATAATTATAAATTTGAAATGTGTCTTCTCAAATACAGC
Source organism: Viscum album (assembly GCA_963277665.1). NCBI lineage: Eukaryota > Viridiplantae > Streptophyta > Magnoliopsida > Santalales > Viscaceae > Viscum > Viscum album. The sequence continues at coordinate 1,303,353,780 of OY728121.1, forward strand.
TTGTTGGTTTTTGAAGTAATATAACCTCTAATGTTTTGTGATATATTTAAAATTTCTTCTAAATTAAAGTAACTAGATCCCTAAGAAAGGATCTTACATGTTATATTTATAATTATTTTATTTTGTATTGAAAAAACAAATTACCCCATTATGTGTCTTTCTTAAATGATGATGTGTATTATACGTAACCCCTTAATAGATTACATTCATTTTGATAGAAAGATTAATGTTTTGAATCTAAATAGAAGTTATCCATATGTTCTCTTTAAAATCTGATCAACTAAAATAGATTTTCTGTGTTCTAGTGTGCTGAAGAAATTATCTTGCATTATTTGTCTTGATCACTTTAAGATCCTTCATGCCTGATGGAGTTATTCTAATTTTTGAGAGGAAGAGATATAGCATTTGAGAGGGAGAGAGAGAGAGTGGGGGAGAGAAGTCCATTGTGGGAAATGGTTCATTATTCTCAGTTTTTGACTTCAACTACATAGTTGAAATAACAATCTATTTATCAAAATGGGTTTTAGGTTAAAATATTATTTAGTTTTACACCACCCCTTAAATAATATGAGAATATTTATTACACCCCATTATAAATAACAATAATATTGTAATTATTATTTTATGTAATGTGCTAAAATTCCAAATAAAAAAAATTATTTAACTAAATAGTCAACTAATAATTATAACCGGGTGCGGTGTTGGACAAATAAAACTTCTCCAAATTTTGTGAATACATGAATAAATATTTATTTAAATATTTCATTCATAAGTAAATATTTATGGTCAATAAAATATGAAAAAAAATTATTACTTTTTCTTTCGAATAATATTTATTCCATTAATTAAATTAAAATGGAATTTATTCATGTTCAATGGAAATATATAGCATGTCACCCTTTGGGATTCATTATCATTAACATTAGTCATGATTGGATGATTTCGATGATTACTGTCTAGAAACATGTCATTTAACCCATGAGAAAGAACATAATATCATAATGATGATAACCACATATGAATGGTCATTGTGTAATATAATATTTATATCTCAATAACTCATCAAGAATGTTTTAGATACATGTATTCAACCAATTTACTCCATACGTCATTCATTTGACTATTTATATAAATATTTTATTACACAATGGCCATAGAATCTAATGTGTTGTATGAATTCCAATAAGAGGGTCAAGTAATCATTATCTATATAGATGAAAGGGAAAAATCCCTCCTTGACTCATCAATTAATAACATGTTATTTGTGATGTACCGAATGCACCCTACTTCCTTCCAATATACGGTTTGATGGTTTTATCATTAAATCCATATGTGTCAGTCGTGGCATGAATCAATGATAATATTGAAGTATATGGAACATTACACACTCTCATAGATTGTAATATCCAATTACACCAATATACGATGAATTCATATTTCCATGTCTATTATCAATATCTACCATCTTGGAGATGACCAATTTTGGAGTTAATAAGAAGAAGCCTCAACTGGTTACGATTACTCACAAATAATAGTCCTCATATTCTATGTGGTATCATAGTACGTTATCCAATTATAGAACAATACTTATGAACATCATCATATAATCCTGAGGTTCTCTTCATTGTTGGTAAATTCTATGAACTTATCAATGCGATTGATTCTCCAAGACATAATTACTGATTTCGTGCGGAAGAACAAAAAATATGTAATAATATATTTTTTAATATTCAAATAGTTCATTATACATTTATTCAAAGTAAATGAAGTTTTCCTAGGACACTAACTCTAAAACCGCTATCCTGAGAACACGATTCAACACTATATTCCACCAAGAAAATGATTATGGTTGATAATACATGATTTATAGGTATACACATATCAAAATGTAGAATCTATTTGAAAAAAAATATAATTAAATGAGAATTATTCATTAGGATGTGACCAATTTCAGTGTCCCAATAACATAAAATGCATTAGGTGTAATGAACAACTGTTACGAGCTCAATGAAATGGTGGTTTGGTTTTGGGAAATATATAAATATGTGATGAGGCATTGATACAAAATGAATTCATGTGTTTTTTGAACATGAAAAATCATGTGGATGGGGTGATAAGACTTGGTTTCCATAAATAGCCTTCCCCTTATCTTGGTGATTCATGTATTTGTTAAATGAAGAGATAAATTTTATGCATTCCCATGTTTTCCAGGTTTGGGTTTCCTCACACCATTTTCATTTCATTTTCACGTTGGGTTTGATACATGGAACCTCCACCATGAGCTGATGATTCCACCCCTATTGTAACACCCCCAAGCTTCTATGATACGCTTCTCTTTGAATAATGCAATAGCGTGTGTTGTACGCAACATCGAGTTCTAACACACCACAACCAATCAAACTAGCCGTTATGAATAGTAATACCCACTTTCTGAAATTTATAAATTTTAATTTTCAAAATGGACTTCTTTTTTGGATTCGGAATATAGAAATTACCATAGGGTGAATTTTTGGAATTTTTCTGAAAAACATCATTTTTTGATGAATAGTGAAACCACTAAGTGGTAGTTGAAATACTGAATTTTTCATAAAACTTAATTTTACCACTTCTATGAGTGGAATTTAAAAAATCCAAGAGACACGGTTAATATCAAGGAGTAAAAATGTGGTTCAATGAGATGAAAATAATTTTTGGTGAATAGTAACTTTTTTCTTTTATTTACCACGGATAAAAGTAAATGGGGTAATTAAGGGTAAAAATGATATTAATATTACCCTAACACATGTCCTAATTCTATTGGATATGTGTATCTCGAACAAAAACAACCTTAGGAATAAAATATTATTATTTAGGTCAACTTGGATTAGATCAGGACATTTATTATTATTTAATTCAATGAAGAGTTAAAAGAGTTAAAATCAATGATTATTTACTAAAACATTTTTAATATAGGGTTATACATAAGGTAAATTTGATTGTAAATATTAAATATAAATATAAAAAGATTTCCTACATAATGATATTTTTTTATAATTTTTAGACAATAAATAATTTAATTTATTTATGACACAATGATGATGTAGTAATTACAATAATAGTGAAAAATTAAAATAATTGATATTATAAATACAAAAATAAATATAATTTGAGACTTTTTATGAATTAAATTAATTTTATAGGTTAATATGTCATGTTAGGAATGATGTTATTTACTTTTTTTGAAGTAATAATCCAGTTATTATTTTCAAAAAAATCAATTTTCCAAATAGTGTCAAAATTGACATAAAAGAGTTTTTTTAAAAAATATTATATTATTAATTTATATTCAATTCTTAAAAATCTATGGTTCTGATAAGAGACATATATCATGATAGGAGTATCATTAATGGACCACATGGGGGTCTCTTGGAGTTATATAGTAAGTTTATTATCTATATAATATAAAAATACAAAGTTACATGGTAAGTGTCAATCTAATTAACTAAGAGTTACAACTAAAAGATAAGGTTAATATAATGACCCAAACCTATCTAATTTCTATTGGTTGAGTGGTTTTCGACCCATACCCACCATAAACTTTATATAATCCACTTTTTTTCCATTAGAAACCGAATATGAATTTATTATAAAATAATATATCTAACTTTTCCAAAGGTGCCCCTCCTCCCCCTTATAAAAGGACACCACTTCTAACCAATTCATCACACCATTAAATCCTTTCGGTACTTCCAACACCTGCCCAAATACTCTCTCAACTTTCCTCACTATAACCTAGGGGCCTTATTTTGATCAGAAAGCCAACCTATGGAGCCCTTTTGATCAAATCAAAAGGAAGAACCCGAAGAAGAGGTAATGTTTTCACCACCCTTTTTCAAGTCCCTTTCTTCTTCCACTTCTTCTTTATTTGTTATTACCATTTTAAAATATATACTCCAGTATATTATATATACTTTGATGTTATTATAAACATTTTACAACCATATTTCAGTATTCTATCCATCCTTTTTATGACATTTCACCATACGTGCATACGTACGGCTTACCGTCTCCACGTCATGGTGTAATTGTTATTCAAAACATTATTATTTGGATGGGTATAATAATGATGTGTAATTCATGAAAATAATAAATATAACATGATAATTATTCTGTATATATGATATACCATCCAATTAAATATTAATTTAATATCAAAAGACTGATATTATCGCTCGTGTGTACGTACGGACTACCGTCTCCACGAACGTGATGAGATTCAATCTCCATTGTATCCACTCAAGTATAATTCTCATTGGATGATTAATAATAGTATCTAAGGACTTCATATAATTCTGTATATGAATAATATACAACCTATCCATGACAAACATGTCTTATGTAACAAAACATATAAAATAAAATGAGTATGTTAACACCTGAAACAACGATAATACTAAGATATTATTAACAAATCAATATTAAAAGATCATATATGATATCATATTAATGTATATGATTCAGGTTTAATTTAATAACAATTATTTCACCATTATACAGGAGGTTAACCTACCCTCAACCAAGGAAAAGTACAAGGTAAGGGTTTATTTCGCAATCTCTTCATTATCTGAGGTTGTTTATACGTAATTATGTAATGGGACCTCTTTATCATCCACATCCATGTTTCTTAAAAATGTATTTCAAAACATTCTTACTATTTTAAATAATATGGGTTAATGTCATTGAAACCCTTGTTTGAATTTTTATAAGAAGTTTATAAAGGAATATTTCTGTCGTTTTCCAAACATAGTGCTTTTTTACCTTTTCAACAGAATTAAGGTAAGAATGTTTTTTTAACTTATACGGCGGGTGAAAATATTTTACACCATTATAAAATATTTGAAGCTTCCCTTACAAGCTTATAAAAAAATTTCAAATTAAATGTTTTATTTTATAATTATGTGACTTTTAAATGATTTCAAAAAAGGGATATTTCTCTCAAAGAGTTTTACAAATCATTTTCATCAATGTCAAAATCCTTTTATGGATTTTAAACTTGTTTTGAAGTTGATTTATCATGATAAAAATCTTATATATTGTGTTGAAGGTTTTGTGATATGTTTGAATGTGGATGTGTTATTTTTATACCATTCATTATTTATGGGTAAAGTATTGACATTTCGTATGCTAGTTTAAATACGAATGTTTATGTTATGATTAGACCTTTTCATATGAGGAATGCATTGGAATTAGTATGTGACGGGTGGAGCCCGCTATAGCTCCTCGATTCATCGGTAGGTCTCATGAGGAAAACTAGTGTCTTGGTGCAAGTCCTTGGAAAAATCTTATTTGTAGTCTTGGAACGAGGCCTTAGCTATGTGGTTATCACAGTCTAGCATTAGGCATTCCATCCTAATGAAAGTGGTTATCGATATTGTATGTGATTATTCGATTAGTAGAATATCCATGTGAATAAGTAAATGGAATTATTTCATTTTAATTTTGCCATAATATGTTGAATTTCAAGTTTAAAAGGATTTTTTTTTAGTTATACACTGCCTTAAATGTTTATTCTTATTTATGAAAGTTTCCGATATATTTTCATCCTTACTGGGAATTTGAGCTCACCTCTTATCTATGTTTTATTTTTCTCAGGATGTGAATAAGTAAATTATGAATGACCTGTAGGGATACTATGAGGGGATAAGAGTGTGGACTATGGAGACTATGTTGTTGTAGTTTTCATTTTTATGATGTAATGTAAAACATTATGAATATATCTAGTGTTTCCAAGGCTAATAAACTAATCGGTCTTTCAAGATTTGATCTTTTTTGAGATAATGCCAATGTTATGCAATAATGCACCGACTCTGGGTAACTGGGGTCAGGGCGTTACAGTTGGTATCATAGGAAGTTTAGTACAGACCTTGGAAGCTAGATTTTGATAAACTCTGATTAGAGAACATAATTTTAATATGGAATTTGAGGATTAGTATAGAAGAACTTCATAGAATTTTGGTATTGTAGAGATTTTGTATGTTTTCCAAGCAATACATCCCTATCTAGATACAAGCGGGTAGATCCAGCTCGGGCACAGATGTACCTAGGGGTAAAACCTTAAAACACAACTTTGAGCTAGACTCGAACGAGAACTGGTGCATGACAATGGGCCTTGTTTCACTCTTGGTTACGACACTCCCATGGGATATGCATAGGATAACTCTCATTTTTTTACAAATCATTATGAAGGGTTTATGAGTACATACTTCCTCAAAGAACACATTTTTATGATTATGGATTATATCCTTAAATAGTTCAATTTATGTTAAGTGTTTTATAAGTATGAAATTATTTATTTTGATTCATAAACTAATCTAGTTTATGCCATTGTTTATAAATGGAACCTAGTAGAAGAAATGGAAACTGTATCAATGCATGCACTCCATGTAGGGATTTCCATCCCGCTCAAGAAAAAGTTATCATTGTAGTTTATGGCCTCAATGGAGATGATGATCAATGGTGTTCATTGATTCAAAACACGAAGGAAGATGATGAAGTATCAAATATAGAATGAAGGGAGTTCAAAGATCTGTTTTTATAAAAAATACTTTCCTTGTGACCATCGAGCAGATATGGAAAGGCAATTTTGGAGTCTGAGACAAAAGGAGGATGAGAATGTCACAAACTATGTGGATAACTTTAAAAGGTTAGAAAGGTATGCTAGAGATTATATATGTAACCCAAGAAATAAGATTCATCGTTTCTTTGATGGGTTAAAACCATTTCTCCGTCAAGAATTAGTCTCATAATCCTTCTCATCGTACGAAGACATTGTCTCATGTGCTATCAAGATAGAAAATGAATTCTAAAAGTCTTATGACTTTAAAGGAAAACAAGAGAAGAAGAGATCTGCTGATCAATCTGGGAATGGAAATAAAGGGTATAAGGGAATGGTTGAATATCCATCCTATGGTAAATGTGGGAAAAAACGCCCTAGTTCTTTCTTGAAGGGAATGGGTGTCTGTTACAAGTGTGGTGAAAAAGGCCGCCAAGCTCATGATTGTAAAGGGAAGAAGGAAGCTACCGATGTTCAGTGCTATAATTGCAGGGATATGGGACATTATGCAAATTAATGTCCTAAGAATCAGAGGAACTTACCTCAGAAAAGTCCAATGGATCAAGGCCAAGCTTATGCTATCACTACTACTGAGGTAGAAGCTCCAAAAGATGTGGTGGCAGGTAATTTAATGGTTTCCTCAAGTTTAGAAAATTCATTGTTTGATTCTGGATCATCACATTGTTTCATATCTTCCCAGTTTTCTTTGAAAATTAGATATTTCCAATTTGATTTAACATGGGAGTTGTCAGTTAAAACTCTTAAGGGAAGTATCATTGCAACAATGTTTTGTGAATCAGTCCCCATTAGAGCAGATAAATGTTCTTTATCTGCTAATTTCATCGTCATACATATGATTGAGTTTGATATAATCCTCTGTATGGACTGGATTTCGGACCATGATGGGAAGATTTATGGTAAAAATAAGGAGGTTACAATTTTGGATGATGATGATAAGGAACACCTTATCTTTAGAGAAGAATTTTCACCACCTAATTCTTATCTAGATCCACCCCTATTAGCTCAACTAAATTCAATTATTGGGCATGAAGAGAATGAAATGACTATGGGCGAGGAATGAAATGTTCAAATAGATGATATAACTATTGTGAAAGAATATGTATATGTGTTTCCGGAAGATTTACCTGGACATCCCCTAGAATGAGAAGTTGAGTTTTCCATTGATTTAATTCCTGGATCAGGGCCTATATCGAAGACCCCTTATAGAATGGCCACTATAGAATTAGTTGAACTAAAGAAACAACTAGAGGAATTGAGTAATAAGGGATGTATTCTCTCTAGTGTTTCTCTATGGGGAGCCCCTGTTCTTTTTGTTAAAAAGAAAGATGGATCTATGAGGTTATGTATTGACTATAGGGAGATCAATGCTATAACAATAAAGAAAAAGTATCCCCTACCTCACATTGATGATTGATTTGACCATCTGCATGGAGCTCAATACTTTTCAAAGATAGACCTTCGATCTTGATTCCATCAGTAGTGTGTGAAGAAGGAAGACATTCTGACGACAACATTTCGTGCAAGGTAAGGGCATTACGAGTTTACAGTAATGCCTTTTGGATTGACTAATGCACCCTCTGTTTTTATATATCTAATGAAAAGAGTTTTCAAGGATTATCTTGATGAATTTGTAGTGGTATTTATTGATGATATCTTGGTATACTCCAAAAGCTACAAAGATCATGAAAATAAATTGTGCATTATCCTGAAGACTCTGAGAAGACATGAATTATATGGGATGTTTAGCTAGTGTGAATTCTTGCTTCAGGAAATTTCTTTTCTTGTCCACATTTTCTCTAAAGATGGAATCTCTGTTGATCCTTCTAAGACCAAGGCAATCCATGAATGTCCAGCACCTACGAGTATAACTGAGGTACGCAGTTTTATTTGTTTGGTAGGTTGTTATAGACGTTTCATCTAGAATTTTGTACGATTGGCTAACCCATTAATGAAGATCACACGTAAATGGGTTAAATTTGTTTGGACAAAAGAGTGTGAAGAATTTTTCGAAGAAATGAATAGAAGATTAGTCAATTATCCTATATTGACTCTACCATCGGGGAATGATGGGTTCGTTATTTATAGTGATGCATCGAAGAAAGGACATGGTTGTGTCCTTATGCAGAATGATAGGGTTATTTCCTATGCATCACGATAGTTGAAAATTCATGAACAAAACTATCCTACTCACGATCTCGAGTTAGAAGCTGTGATCTTTGCATTGAATATATGTAGGCACTACCTCAATAGTGAAAAATGTGAGATTTATACTGATCACAAGAGTTTGAAGTAAATTTTCTCACAAAAAGAACTCAACATGAGGCAAAGGAGATGGCTTGAATTACTCAAGGATTATGATTTCACGATACACTACCACCCAGGGAAGGCAAACAAGGTGTTAGATGCTTTGAACAGAAAAGATCATAGAGTTCTGAACAATATGAGAATTGAAAGGGATCCAATTTTCATGGATCTAGTGAAGATGGACATGGGAATAACCAGGGAAAGTGAAAAATCAATGCTTTTTCAAATGTTTACCAAACCATATTTACTAGAAAGGATTAAGAGTTCTCAGACAGATGATGAAGAATTTCAAAAGAAGATTAATGCTGTGAATGATGGTAGATTGAGAGACTTTGTGTATGAAGATGGAATTTTGAAATTTGGGAAGAGACTTTGTGTTCCTGATATACCTGATCTAAAAAGGGAATTGTTGGATGATGCTCATAGTTCCAATTTCTCTATACACCCTGGGTGCACCAAAATGTATAGAGATTTGAAGGAACATTTTTGGTGGGACAAAATGAAGAGGGAGATTTCTGATTTTGTGTCAAGATGTATGGTTTGTCAACATGTGAAAGATGGAAGGCAACAGCCTGGGGGATTCATGCAACCTCTTCCCATACCGGAGTGGAAATGAGACAATATTATGACGGACTTTGTCATGGGGATACCAAATACTCTTATAAGGAACAATGCAATATGGGTAATTGTTGATCATCTTACCAAGTCAGCACATTTTCTTGCTAAAAGGGAACATTTACCACTTCAATGACAAGCAAGAGTATATACTAATGATGTTGTGATACTTCATGGAGTACCTCTATCGAGTGTTTCTGATTGTGATCCCCGTTTTACTTCAAGATTCTGGAAAAGTCTTTAGAAAGCCTTGGATACTGAACTTCATTTGAGCACTACCTACCACCCTCAAACAGATAGACAATCAGAACGAACTATTCAAACCTTATAAGACATGTTGAGATCCTGCTCACATGACTTTCAGGGTATGTGGGATCAATATTTACCTTTGGTAGAATTTTCCTATAATAATAGCTTCCATTCGAGTATCCATATGGCACCGTATGAAGTGTTGTATAGAAATAGATGTCGCACACCAACTTGTTGGGATGACGTTGGTGATATAAAACTTGTAGGCCCAGAACTGGTGGAGGAAACGATGGAAAAGGTGAAGGTAATTCAAAACCATATCAAAGCATCTCAAAGTAGGCAGAAAATCTATGCTGATAATAGAAGGAAGGATTTGGAATTTCAAGTCAGTGATCATGTTTTCCTGAAGGTATCTCCATGGAAGGGATTCATACGTATTGGTAAGAAAGGTAAATTGAGTCCCAGGTACATCGGACCTTTCGAAATTCTAGAACGAATTGGGGTTGTAGCTTATCGTTTGGAAATGTTGCCAAATCTCTCCAAAGATCACGATGTGTTCCACGTATCACTATTGAGGAAATACATGCTTGACCCAACGCATGTACTCACCTATGAGGAATTAGAACTAGAACCTGATCTGTCTTATTGTGAAGAGCCTGTAAAGATTCTTGATATGAGAGAACAATTACTGAGAAACCGGACGACTCATCTGGTAAAAGTCTTGTGGAGAAACCATAAGATGGAAGAGGCAACGTGTGAACCCGAGGATCTTATGATGAAGAACCACCCGAGCCTTTTCATGCGGTAGTATTCTAGAAATTTCGAGGATGAAATTATTTGAAGGAGGGGAGAATGTAACACCCCAAGCTTCTACAGTATGCTTCTCTTTGAATAATGCAATAGCGTGTGTTGTACGCAACATCGAGTTCTAACACACCACAACCAATCAAACAAGCCGTTATAAATAGTAATACCCAATTTTTGAAATTTATAAATTTCATTTTTCAATATGGACTTCATTTTTGGATTCGGAATATCGAAATTAGCCTAGGGTGAATTTTTGGTATTTTTCTGAAAAACTACATTTTTTGATGAATAGTGAAACCACTAAGTGGTTGTTAAAAAACTGAATTTTTCATAAAACTTAATTTTACCACTTCATTGAGTGGAATTTAAAAAATTCGAGAGACATGGTTAATATCAAGGAGTAGAATGTGGTTCAATGAGATGAAAATAATTTTTGGTGAATAGTAACTTTTTACTTTTATTTTCCACGGATAAAAGTAAAAAGGGTAATTAAGGGTAAAAATGATATTAATATTACCCTAACATATGTCCAAATTCTATTGGACAAGTGTATCTCGAAAAAAGAACCTTAAAAATAAAATATTATCATTTAGGTCCACTTGGATTAGATTAGGACATTTATTATTATTTATTTCAAAGAAGAGTTTAAATAGTTAAAATCAATGTTTATTTACTAAAACATTTTTAATATAGGGTTATACATAAGGTAAATTAGATTGTAAATATTCATTGGAAAGATAAAACTATTTCCAACATAATGATATTTTATTTATAAATTTTAGACAATAAATATTTTAATTTATTTATGACACAATGATGATGTAGTAATTACCATAATAGTGAAAAATTAAAATAATTGATATTATAAATACCCAAATAAATATAATTTTAGACTTTTTATGATTTAAAATAATTTTATAGGTTAATATGACATGTTATAAATGATTTAATTAACTTTTTTTGAAGTAATCATTCTGTTATGAGTTTCACAAAAATCAATTTTCCAAATAGTGTCAAAATTGTCATAAAAGAGTTTTTAAAACAAATATTATATTATTAATTGATATTAAATTCCTAAAAATCTATGGTTCGTCCAAGAGACTTATATCATGATAGGTGTATCATTAATTAACCACTTGGGGGTCTCTTGGAGTTATATAGTAAGTTTATTATCTATATAATATAAAAATACAAAGTGACATGGTAAGTGTCAAACAAATTAACTAAGAGTTAAAACTAAAGGATAAGGTTAATATAATGTCCCAAACAAGTCTAAATTCTATTGGTTGAGTGGTTTTAGACCCATCCCCACCTTAACCTCTACATAATCCACTTTGGAGCCATTATAAACCGAATATGAATTTATTATTAAATAATATTTCTAGCTTTTCCAAAGGTGCCCCTCCTCCCCCTTATAAAAGGACACCGCTTCTAACCAATTCTTCACACCTTTAAAGCCTTTTTGTTCGGCCAAAACCCAAAAAAATACTATATCAACTTCCCTCACTACCACCTAGAGGCCTTAGTTTGATCATAAAGCCAACGTAAGGAGCCCTTTTGATCAAATCAAAAGGAAGAACCTGAAGAAGAGGTAAAGTTTTCACTACCCTTTTTCAAGTTCCTTTCTTCTTCCACTTCTTCTTTATTTGTTATTAACATTATAAAATAATAACTCCAGTATATTCTATATAATTTTATGTTATTATAAACATGGTACAACCATATTTCAGTATTCTATCAATCCTTTTAATGACATGTCACCATACGTGCGTACGTACGGCTTACCGTCTCCACGTCGTGGTCTAATTGTTATTCAAAACATTATTATTTGGATGGGTATAATAATGATGTGTAATTCATGTAAATAATAAATATAACATGATAATTATTATGTATATATGATATACCATCCAATTAAATTTTATTTTAATATCAAAAGAATGATATTGTCGCTCGTGCGTACGTACAGACTACCATTTCCACGAACGTGATGTGATTCATTTTCCATTGAATCCATTCACGTATAATTATCATTTGATGATTAATAATAGTATCTAAGGACTTGATATCATTCTGGATATTAATAAGATACAACATATCCATGAAAAAAACGTCTTATGTAACAAAACATATTAAAGAAAATGAGTTAGTTAACATCTGAAACAACGATAATACTAAGATATTATTAAAAAATCAATGTTAAAATATCATATATGAAATCATATTAATGTATATGATTCTTGTATAATTTAATAAAATTATTTCACCATTATACAGGAGGTTAACATTCCATTAACCAAGGAAAATTACATTGTAATGGTTTATTTCGCAATCTCTTCATTATCTGAGGTTGTTTATACGTAATTGTCTATTGGGACCTCCTTATCATCCACATCCATGTTTATTAAAAATGTATTTCCAAACATTTTTACTATTTTACAGAATATGGGTTAAATTCATTTATACCCTTGTTTTACTTTTTATTATAAGTTTATAAAGGAATCATTCTGTCATTTTCCAAACAGGGTTCTTTTTAACCTTTTTGACAGAATTAAGTTAAGAATGTTCTTTTAACTTATATGGCGGGTGCGGCTATTTTCAGCCGTTATAAAATTTTCTAAGCTTCCCTTAAAATCTTATAAGAAAATTTTCAAATTAAATGTTTTATTTTATAATTATGTGACTTTTAAATGATTTAAAAAAGGGATATTTCTCTCAAAGAGTTTTACAAATCATTTTCATCAACGTCAAAATATTTTAATGGATTTTAAACTTGTTTTGAATTTGATTTATCATGATACAAATCTTCTATATTGTGTTTAATGTTTTGTGATATGTTTGACTGTGGATGTGTTATTTTTATACCATTTATTATTTATGGTTAATGTATTGACATTTCGTATGCTAGTTTTAATACGAATGTTTATGTTATGATTAGAACTTTTCATATGAGGAATTCCTTGGACTTAGTAAGTGACGGGTGGAGCCCGCTATAGCTCCTCGATGCATCGGTTGGTATCATGAGACAAACTAGTGTCCTGGAACAAGGCGTAGGAAAATTATTATTTGAAGTCTTAGCATGAGGCCTTGGATATGTGGTTATGATAGTATGTCATTATGCATTCCATCATTATGAAAGTGGTTATTGATATTGCATGTGATTATTTGATTAGTATAATATCTATGTGAATAAGTAAATGGCATTATTTCATTTTCTTTTTTCCGTACTATGTTGAAGTTCATGTTTAAAAGTCTTTTGTTTTAGTTCTACATTTCCTTAAATGTTTATTCCTATTTATGAAAGTTTCCACTATATTTTCATCCTTACTGGGCATTTGAGCTCACCCCTTTTCTATCTTTTATTTTTCCCAGGATGTGAAGAAGTAAATTATGAATGACCTACAGGGATAGTATGAGGGGATAATAGTGTGGACTATGGAGATTATGGTGTTTTAGTTTTCATTTTTATAATGTAATATAAACCTTTATGAATATATCTAGTATTTCCAAGGCTACTAAACTAATCGGTCTTTCGAGATTTGATCTTTCTGGTGATCATGCCAATGTTATGTAATAATGCACCGACTTTGGGTAACTGGGGTCCGGGCATTACACCTATCCTTCTTGTGATTCAATTATTCCTAATCATATATGATTTATATGAATACCCATATCAAAATTCAATATATATTTTTAAATATCAATATAACTAATTGATATGGATTAAATAGGTTTTGGATGGTTTCTTTGGCCCATTGACTTGAAAGGTAGTTCGGGAATTCATAGTTGTGGTGACTTAATAGAAAGGTAATATCATTTAAGAATGGACACAAAACTATGATATTGTGTGGTGAAATTAAAAATATAGTGGTTTTAGGAATAGATAAATTCATGGGTTAGAGAGAGAGAGGAGAAATTTCACTTACTCGAACTTTCCCCCTCACTTGGGGTGTCCGATATTTTCTAGGAGAAAGGATGATTTTTACACATTCCCCTTTTTTATGATTTGGTGGCCAAACAGTGTAACCTTTTTATGGGAACGCTGTGTTTGATTCATGAATCCTCTATCATGGTATCAATAGTTTACCCTCTATTCTTCAAATTAAATGATTTTAAATGATAGTACAAGATTTATATGGATACCTATATTCATATCTAAAAATATTTTATAAAAAATTTAAATGAGAAGGACTCAAAATGATAATACTAATTACCATATACCACTGATACAAAATTATCAAGGGGCTACATATCTAGTGGGAGATCAATGTTAATGAATCATGGTTTCAGGAATTATATAAAACAATGAGGATGTGTTGGGATAAAAATAATTGAATGGGTTTTGTGAATAGAAAAATTCATGGGGTAAGGGTGACATGTTCCATTTTCTTTATTGGACCTTACACTTCTCCTAGGGTGTCGTATATTTGTTTAATTTATGGATTCATTTTATCATTTCCCAGGCCTTTCATATTGTGGAGCATCAATTTAGTTTCCTTTTCAATGTAGCATTCAGTTTGATCTGTGTAACCTCTTTCAATAGCTCAAGATTCCACCCTCTAATTTTTCAAGGAATTGATTATTCTAGATAAAACATATTTTATATGGATTCATATATCCTAATTTAAAAATAAATTATAAAAAAATATAATTTAATAAGAATCATTCATTAGGACGTGACAGATTCACATGGACCATTAACATTGAAAGTAGTAGAGGACTGGATACCTGGTGTAAGATCAATGCCAATGTGTACTCGTATTAGAATATGTATGAAATAATAATGGTATGTGGTAAAATAAATAATATAGTGGTTTTGGTGAACAGGGAGACTCCTGGGATGGGGGAGACAAGTCTAGCTTCATTAATCTACCTTCCCCTTCAACCAAGGCATCCAATATTTATTAAAATTAAGGATTCCTTTTCCACCTTTGTATTTTATCATGATTGGAAATCCTAGTACTATTTTCATTTCAGTGTTTTTCTGTATTCTATTCATGTATCCTATATCATGGGATCAATATTCCACCATTTAGTCATATAAAAATATGACTCTTCTGGATAATACAGGATTTTTATTGATACCCATATCCCAATATAAAATTAAATATTAATGAAAATATTAAGAGATGGGAAAGAATAATTAGGATTTGATTGATTCACCTAGAGAATACACATGAAATGTTTTACAGAACTTTACATCTAGTGAGGGCTCTATTCATAGGTTTCCTAGTTTCTAGGATGATATAAAACAAAAATTTTGTGTGGTGATATAAACAATTACATGGGTTTTGTGAATAGGGAAATGCATGGGGTGGGTGATATAGTAGCTAGTTTCCTTACTTGTCTTTCCCATTCTCTTGGGTAATCATGTATTTCTAAAATGTATGGATTATTTTACATATTCCAATATTTGAAATGTTTTCTCAACCTAGTGCCAATAGATTTTTACAGAAGTGTTGGGTATGATATATACAACTATTATCATGGGAATAATATTCCCCCCCAAAGTTATTACAAGGACATGAATCTCCATTCAAATATATGATTCATATGGATAATAGTATCCGAGTTTTAAATTTATATGTGAAAAACAAAATAATTTTATTAATATTTAGAAATATAAATAAATTAAGTAATAATAATAAATTAAATATAGTTTTCAGTATAATTAACTATTAACTTGAAATTAAATAACAAATTATTTAAAAGGAATTGAATAACCCAATTTAAAATTCATTTAAAAAATAAATATAACTAAACAAGAATGATTAATTAGGAAATGATTGATTCTTGGGTCTCATTGAATCAAAAAGTAGCATGGTATACACATATATTGTGAGCACAATGAAATGGTGTCTTGGATTTAGGAAAGATATAATATAATGATAGTGTGTGGTGACCTAAAAAATTCAGTGGGTTTATTGAATAGATAAATACATGGGTTTGGGTGACATGAGATATTTTAAATAATCTCCTATTATGTTCTGATGAGGAATCTAATCATTTTTACATGTAGGTATTTTTTGTATGCATTCTCATTTTTTCCAAATTTCATTGGCTCAAAGATGTTTCATTTTCACGATCTTGTTCGTTTTGATGCATGCAATCTCCAGCATGGTCTGAAGACTCCATCCTCAATTGTTCAAAATATATAATTCTACTTGATAACACGAGATTTATAGGGATACCTATATCCCGATTTAAAATCCATTTGTAAAAATAAATATAATTTAATGAGAAGGATATAGTTTTGAATTACCTATTATCATATCCCATTGACATGAAAAGTAGCAGGGGAATGTATAGTTGATGTGTTCTCAATGCAAAGGTGGATATTTTTTATGAATCATATAAAACAATGATGTATTTTTGTCACATTAATAATTCAACGAGATTGGTTAATAGGGAAATTCATTTGGTGGGAGAGAAGGATCTGTTTTCTTTACATAGCCTTCCCCTTATCCCTGATAATACTATATTTTTGAAAATAATGGATTCTTTTTACAAGTTACCTTGTTTATTTATGTTTATGAAGTCCTATTCCATTAACTTATCAAGTTTTCATTGGGTTTGATGCATGAAACTTATATCAGGGGATCAACGTTCCACCAATTTTTATTCAAAAGACATTATTCTTATTGAATATATTGGATTTATATAGATACTCAAATCCTAGTTTCAAATTCATATATAATTATTAATATATTTAAATTTGGTGGATTAATTAGGACATGAATATTCATGAAATGTAGAAACAGAATTCATAGTTGGGTAGAGCTTAATGGAAAAGGAACCCAGTTTTACAAATGATATAAGGATTTTATGGTGTGTTCAAACATAATAAAATTCAGTTGGTTTGGTTAATAGATAAATGAATTGGGTGAAGTTTATATGACTCGTCTTTCGTACATGGAAATTACCTTCTATCAAGGAATCCAATATTTTTAAAAGAAGGGATGAATTTTATATTTTCCCATGTTTCTCATGTATGAGCATCCCAATGTTGTTTCCTTTTCAAGGTTTCATGGGTTTCGATGTCTGCAGCCTCCATTATGAGCTCAGGATTTAGTCCTCTTTTCATCCAATGATGTTATTATTATAGATAGTGTATGATTTATAAATATTCTCATATCACTATTTAATATTTTTATATAGAAATTAATATTATTAAATTATTAGGATTATATAGGACGAGACTGAATCCTAATTTCCACTTAGAATAAATTTACCACGGGACTGCATAGTCAGAGTGAGATTATATTATTGTTCTCATAGTTTTATGAATGATATAAAATAATGGTTTTTGGTAAGATAAAAAAGAAGTGGTTTTTATGGATAGGGAAATTATTGAGGTCGGGGATAGAGAATCCATTTTCTCTACATTTAATTCCCCCTTAACATGGGGAATCCTATCATTGTGAAAAATAAATATTTATTTTATATATTCCCATGTATATAGTGACCCTACTTCTCCTTAAATCCCTATCACATCATTCGAAATATAAACAACATATTATCATTAAAAATCTTGGCTAAAATGGTTTAGTGTCTAGGGAAATTTTTCAATATACATAAATTAAAAAAACATAAACATTGTTTAATTACTTATTCTCTGTATTCTTGGTGGACCTCATGTTATCCTTAGTATAAGTAATAACCCATGATTATATATCAATGAAAGGTGTGAGAAAATATCCCAGTAAGAGGATAGATAAGAACATCAATCAATATAAAAAGGGTGAGAATCATCATCATCCAAATAACATAAGCAAGGGATCATTAACAAATTCATGAGAGGAACCACTAGATAATGTCCTGGAATGTGGAAAGGATTAAAAATTAAAACTAATGTTTACATGGTAAAATACTACACATAGTTGTAAAAAAATCATGTATGATTTTCACGTATAACATATGTGAATAATCATAACACCACATCTTTGATAAAATCTAGCATCATTTTCATCCGTATTTAAAATTATATCCTGAAATATATCAAAGTACCCAATGAATTTAAATGATATAAAAATTTTGGTACACTCCTCACATCCTAATATTTACATAATAATGCTTTTCAAATAAAACATATATCAAACATGGACATAAAATAACCCATGTAAGGTAATTGGATACATTTCATAAATAATACATTCATATATAAAAATTTGGATTCCTAAAAGGTAAAAAATATTTGGTATAAGAAAGAACAAACTTCAGTGAAGATGAAAAAATTTCAACAGGAGTCAATATGTGTCTAGGAAAGAATACTTTTTTTGAAAAATAATTTCACTTGTAATAAAACAGATTTGAAACATGCATATCCTAAAATGAAAAATTTAGGATCAAAAAATTGTATGCTATGAATATTAAAACAACATCTATGTTGAAATTTTGCACGAATGAGGGATAACCAAAAAAAAGGAAATTGGGTTCAAGAATCCCCTTACCTTATTTTTGAATGATTCTGTCACTTTAATATATTAGATAATAAAATAAAATTCTTTAATTTTTAAATCAATAACCTCTTATAGGGATTTATATAGGGTTTCATATGGATCCATTTGGATGCGTGAGTGGAATATTTTGTTCTAAGATAACTCAATATGAGGTAGATGTTGGTCCCAACCTCCTTTAAAGTCCATAGAACATTCCGTTAACATGATTTTTGTTTTATGAAAATTATTTTCATATTGGACATCATTTTGGGGATTTTAAGACATACTAAAGTTCACATCAATGTTTATATAATGGTGGAGACTTTTATATAACATGAAGTTGAACCTCAGATCTCTATTGAATACAATCAATAGTGATGCAGCATTACCACTTCTGTAATCTATATATGTGCAAGTTAATCTTGTGAGAGCTCCACTTTAAAATAGTAAAGTGACCTGTATTTTTAGCATGGTTCACATTAACCCATGTAGAATTTTTTCTTATTAATGTCTTCACAATACTAATCAAAAATTCCATAGTGATATTTTCCCATTTCCATTTTCTTATACGTTGTTGTTTCATCATCTATTTATACTTTTGACTTTTTTATTTCAATTTATGACATACTAGGAACTTTTATGTATAATCAGTGTTATCATTTTTGTATTGTCCCACAAATAGTTCTCTTGTAGATATGAATTCATCGTTTTCCTCCCTGAGTGAATTTAGAAGGCTGAGCATTGAGCATCATTCCGAATCTTTTCCATTATCTCTAGATTTTATGGTAGACATAGTCATGAAAAAAATCAAAAAATTCCTTCCTCATAAATTTTAAACTATAAGGATTTCACAATTTTAAAAACATCCCTCATTTTTTGAATTTCCAATCCATTCATTTGACTATCCATTATTCTTTTCATAAAGGATGGTTGAGTAATCATTTAAGAAATTATTGATGAAGTAACATCCTTAATGATCCCCTGGTCTATTCTCCTCAAATCTAAGAAGATTAGGTCTTTATCAATTATCACCATTGATAATGTTGCAGGATCCTTTCTACTTAGGGAATCCACCACGTTATTTTCATTACAAGGATGGTATTCGATTGAGCAGTTGTGATTTGTGATGATGTATAATAGTCTTCAAAAACACATAGTAATATTTTTTAATGTGAACATATATTTTAGAATCTTATGATTTGTATATATCTCAAATTTCTCTATATAGAGAAAATGTCACCTGAATTTTAGAATAAAGATCATAGCCAAAAACTCTATATAATTTAACGGATATTATTTCCCTTGAATTTTAAACTTACATGAGGCATAAGATATCCCAATATCATTTTTCATTAGTAAATATCCTAAGTCATTCTTTGAAGAATAACTTTATACCACAGTGTTACCCGCTTGTCTATAGTGTGAGTATTGGAGAAGTGAAGACCAACGTTTTTTAACTCTATGAAGAAATATTCACATTCACTGGTCTAGTATAACTTTTCTCCATTATGTGTAATAATGGATAGTGGGGTTTATAAATTTTGGTGATTTTTTCAAAACTTTCCAGTAATTACATGCATGACTAAGAAAGCTAAGGATTTACATTACAGAAGATAGCTTAGGCCACTCTTCGATTGTATTTGTCATAGAAGGATCCACTAATATTCCTTTTTTGGTGTTAAAATTCTCTAGAAATGGGACTTCCTCTATCCAAAGATAACATTAACTATAATTTTAATATAGCTTCACCATTTGCAATGACTTTATCATAGTATTCAAATTCTCATAATGTTCCTCATTGATCTTGGAGTATATTATAATATCATGGATAAATTCTAAAACCAATTTGTCACAGAAATATCTAAATACTATATTCATTAATTCCATTAATATTTCTGGATCATTAATGAGTCTTAAATGAATTACTATGATCACATAGTTTTCATACATCATTTAGAATATTATCTTGGTAATACATCTATTCATATTCTTTAATTGCTGATATCCCGACCGAAGGTCCTCTTTAGAGAAATATATGGCCCTACAGAGTTGATTAAAGAAGTCATATATCCATGGGAGTGGATTCTTATTTTCTATCATGAATTGGTTGATATCACAATAATAAATGTAGAGGAGCTTTGATCCATCCATCTTACTGATGAATAGAACTGGAGAACCCCATGGGGAAGCCCTTTGGTGTATAAAACTATTCTCCATATTCTCATATGACTACTTATTTAGTTACTCCAAGTCAATGGTGACCATTATAAAATGATTATTTTATATTGAAAGAGATACATTAATAATTAACGTTGATAACTCGACCTCTCAATCCAGAGGAAATCTATGAAATACTATATAGATCACATCAGTGTTTTCCATCATAATGGTCATTTCCTCGAGCATTCCTCTATACATTTTCTCAATTATTTGATCTAGATATGACTTCAAATAATGAAATAATATCCAAAAATGAGATAATGATTTAGAAGGAGATTCATCTTAATCCTTATACTAGAATAATATCATATGATACCTTTGGATGTGAAGGGTGATCTCCAATTCCAGGAAGTGGGTGTTAACTTTGTATAAATATCTCTAATTCATTACCAAAATAGCATCAAACTCCACCAAAGGTTTTAAGAAAAAAATTTCTAGGTTGTTCAGTCCACAAAAATTAATTGGGGATGAGTTATATAAATTGGATGAAATAATTTCCCAATTTTCTATTCTTATAGATAACTCAACCTCAATATTTTGGGGTGGTGTTTGAGTAGTTCTTCTAAAAATGAAAGATATTAAATAATTCATTGGAAAAGAATCAAATAGTACATTCAATATTCTTGAATAAATAACTTTTTTACATTCAAACACATCATTGTTGGGATCCACCTCAAATTTAGAAATAATATAAGCTTTCCCTTTATATTTTGGATTTGGTGGTTGTTGATGTTAATTACCCTAAAGGAGTCTATGTTCAGTGTAGTATCTTGAATTGTTCCCCTGATCCCTACAGTTGGAGTAATGAACTATGGGTGGTACTCTCTTTTAATCCACCACATCATCTATATTCCTCTTGTATCTTCAACATTCATGGGTTTGGTGTCCTTCTCTTAATCACATGAAGTATTTACCTGCCCCTTTAAGGCATTAACCATGAGGATTCTTACCACATATTAGACATTTGAGTAGTTCAATTTTCGTTCCACTATTTCCATTAGATCCCCCAACTTGCAACTCTATATTTATTTTCATATCACAATATCAATGTGACCATTCTCAAAACTCCATCTCTACTTTGAGAGATCATATAAAATCTACTTTATAACTCTCAATGTCATGAAAACTTGGAAACATTTTAATTTTTTGAATTAAAATAATATTGAATCTATGAATTTTTCTATCATTATTGATGAAAAATAAGAGGAAAACCTTGAAAGCCTTTAAAAATGTCGTTTTAAATCCATGACATATTCACCTTCCTTTAGCTTCATATCGAAGAATTATTACTCCAACATTTCATGAATAGTTCGCGATAAATATTTGTTATGAAATATTTTATTAAATTCATCCCAATCCATCTATTAAATTTCATCCTTTGGCTTGTGGTTCTTAATCAATACCAACCATTGATCGGCCTCTTTATCTAAATCATAAACCACCAGAGTCACCTTATCCATCTCGGAACAGTGAAGCATATATAATATCTTCTTCATTGACTTGACTAACAATTCTATGACTATTTTATCAAAATATATACTAATTTTAATTGATTGTGGCTACATAAAATATTTAATATCTATTTTATCCCTTTTAGGGGTAGTTTGAAATTACACAATATTCAGGTTATTGTTTATATCTCAAGATAACTGGGTAAATATCACCAAGAAATTTTTAACTCTACCTCACAAGGAATTGGGGATTTCATTTGGGCTTTCACTACATTGTCTATCACATTATTTTTGGGTGTGGTTTCTTCTAGTTCCCACTATTTTCTAAAATAATGGTTTTAACAAAAAAATAAGTAAAAAAATCATTGGTAAATAATTTATTCTGATCTGTAATTAAAATTAATAGAATATATTATGGGATCAATATGTTTATCAAATGTTTTTGGGATCTTACATATATTTAGTCCCGTGATCAGGGTTTTCACTAGTCTTCTCTAATCTGAATTCCCAAATTAACTAAACCATTCTCATATAACAACTATATTTAACCCACTTTTTTTAAATGACTATTGCCTATTTTAATAAAAAACTACATAATAGCATTAAAAATCCAAGCTCTGATAGTTTTATATATATGGAAAATTATAATCAGACATATACTATATAGAATATAACATAAATATTATCTAATTCATTATTCTAGAGCTTCTTAATGGCCCTCGTTTTCATTTTATTATAAGTAATCACATGTGGATATTCCTCAATGAATATGGTGAGATAAGTACCAGCAAGAGGATAAATACAAAAATCAATCAATATTAGAAGGGTTATAATAGTAATCATCATAATAAAATAATATTGGAATCATCCTCTTAATCATTGGAGTATGTATTAGATAAAAGCATGGAATGTGGCAATGCATAAAAATGAAACATCATGTCTTAGTTTTCTAATACCACACATAATTGTTAAAAAATCTATCATCATGTTCATGAATAACATATGTGAATAATAATAACATTGTCGTTGTGTAAAAATATAGCATCATGTATATTCCTAATTAACATTATCTAATGAGATATGTTACATTAACAAATAAATTGGATCACAGTGTAATTCCAGTTGCCCTTGTCATATCATAACATTTACATAACCATGCTTTCTATATTGAATATATATCAATAATAGAAATATAATAACCCATGGAATGTAATGGGTTTAATTTTATAAATCATAATTTCATGAATACTATTTTGGACTCTCAAAAATGGAAAAATGTATTTGGTATAATATTAATCACACTTGAGTGAAGATGAATCAATCTCAAGAGGAGTCAACAAGTCTTTTGTAAATTTGAGTTCTTTAGGATGAAAAATTTTTATAGTGGAATTTAAAAGGTAATAAAAATGAAATTATATTTTAGGAACATTAAAAGAACTTCCCCATGAAATGTTTTCATGAAAGAGGAATAACTGAAAGAAAGGAAATTGGGTTCAAGAATCTCTTTACCTTATGTCTTAATTATAAAGTGAATTTAATAACCTAGATTATAAAATTAGATTCATTAATTATTAAATAAATATCCTCTTGTACATGTATTTCATGCATTATAATTTTATTAGGTTTATTTATGGAGATTTTATTGAGTTATGGTGATCATTTCATCGTCTGGGAGTGTTTATTCTCATGGTTTTCATGATCAGTTCACGTGTATATATGTATGGAAGATCACGTAAATTGAAAATAATTTTCTTGAATTTAAAAGATATGTTATTAATTATACTATATAATATTTTTCTGTATAATATAATATTTCACTTTTGGATATTGGGATGATTCATTTGGTAAATATTTATTGATTCTCGTTTAGTTTAATTTGGTGGGTTTCGATCATTATGAACTAGTTTTGTTTTATTATTTAATATTATGTATACATGTTATTTTGATAGAATAAAAAAAGTTATAGAATTAATTTTTAAATATTTTTCAACCATTATAGGGGTTTTATGATCATCCTTGAAGGTGGTAATGTAAAATGAAAACTTGTCATCCATGAAGGCGATAATTCAACACCTCATAAATGATGTTTTCATTTTTTGTTAGAATAAAAGGGATATAATAAGAGGTTTGAGAATGGATTATTCGATTAATATAACTAAATTAATGTATATATAATACACTAGAGTTATCATACTACTTGGATAAGGGATGTTGAGGACAGAATTAGAAAATAAAGGAAATTCAAATGAAATTAAATGAAAATGATTGATGATTTTACCTCTTGAGTTATTCTCCTTGAGAACCTCTTAAGGAAAATTTTGTCTACTTTTTTATTGAAAAGGATCCAATAATTTGGGGATAGGATTGGGAAGTGGATTTTTAATAATTTGGAAAAGCTTAAAATCTTTGGGAGTGTGAGGAATAGATGTGGTTTGGGGTGGTATTTGTAGGGGAGGATAGCGGTGTCTTGATTATTTTATTCATGAGTTTATTATTGGGATGAAGAATATGAAGATTTTATTCATTATTAATAAATATATTAAAAAATTATGGGTAGTTATAGATTATGGGTTGTACATAATCCATGACTCGAGAAATACTGAATTTAACATGTAATGTTATACACCATTGATTATAGTATTTCACTATTCAACGAAAATTCAACTATTTTAGAAAAAACCTAAATATCCACCCTATCCATTTTATTGTGTGTATATTAAAAAATTAAATATATTTCATGAAAACAATTATCTGAATATTTAAAATTTAATTTTTAATTAAATTCATCCTTTATTTGAAAAATACTGATTTTTATATCATAATTGGTTTTATGATACATTAAAAATTAAATTATGTTCTCATTAAATTATCTTATAATCAAACGAAAATAAAAATATAATTTTGGAATCTATTTTAGGAAAATATATTTTCTTAAAAATTCTTATATTAATTATAAAATTGTAATTAAGTATTTGAGACTCACAGAAATACCAATGCTTAATGTATCATTTTTAAAACATCTATCTACTTTTCCGATGATATAAATATATGATTTTTTCATTCATAATATAGTTAAATGTTATATTAAATTTAAAAGGTGTGTTTACTATTATATACTCCTAATTTAGATTCTTAATGGTCACATTACCATTTCAACAGTTAAGATACAATTCCCTCAGAAAAGGTTCCTTAATTTATATTATTTTATTCATTATTAATTTATAATGATTGTGTTGTGTTATTAATATTATTTTATGTTATTTATAAGATGGTAATTTCTGTTTATATAATTTTGGGTTGTTATTGTGTCCATTATGTTTTAGAGGCCTAAAACCATTTCATTTTTTTGGTCACATTATGTTTGATGCTTACAACCTCCATCAAGAGAACAAGATTCCACCTTCAGTGATTCCAAGTAAATTATTCAACCAGATAATACATGATTTATAGAGATACCCACAACCCAAAATTAAATTTAAATTATAAAATCAGTATAATTATATTAGAAGGATTGATTATGAAGAGATCAATTACAATAGTCCATTGAATAGAAAATTTGCATGGGATTGCACTGTTTTTGCGAGCTTAAAAAAAGGAATCCTTGTTTTTTTAAAGACATGAATTAATGATGGTGTTTGGGGACATAAATTATATAGTTGGTTTGGTGATTATATAAATTCATGGGGTTGGTGAGATATGAGTTGGTTTCATTAATCGATCTTTCCCTTCTCCCTAGATGACTTTTCATTTATAAAAGTTGTCATTCCAGTTTTTATTTCCCATGTTTATCATTTTTGGGTTTCCTATTTTCATTTAATTTTCAAGGATGCATTATGTTTGATGTATGAAAACATTATCTGAGGCTCATGGTTCCACCATCTATTCATCCAAGTGTGTTATTCTTCCCAATAATACATGATTTATATAGATACCCATATCCCAATTTAAAATAATTTTCTAAAAATAAATATAATTAATTTAGAATGATTGATTAGGATGTGACCAATTCCCATGTCCCTTTGACACTATGATTAGAAAGGGAATACACATCTAGGGTGAGCTCAATGGAGAGGAGTATTATATACAGAAATATATAAAACAAATACTCTTTTTGGTGAATTAAACAATTTAGTAGGTTTTGTTAATAGATAGATTCATGGGGAATGGGTGATTGGAGTCGTATTACATAATCAACAACCCCTTCTTCAGAGGGAATTTTGGTTAAAATACAGGATTATTTTTTTTTCATTTTTGTCATGTTGGGGTAGCCCACCACAATTTCCTTTTAAAATCTGTGTTGGGTTAAATGCATTTATCCACTATCACTAGGTTTGGATTCCACCATATGTTCTTCACATGGGATTATTTTACCTAATATTACATGATTTAAATGGATATCATTATCCCAATATAAATTTCATTTATAAAAAATACATCTAAAAGAGAAGGATTCATTAAGGTGTGACTGATTCCCATGGCCAATAGACATGAAATGTAGTAAGGTACTATATCGCTTTGTAACATCATTAAAAAGTCATCCATGTTTTTGGAATGATATAAAATGTTGATGGTTTTTGGTATCACAAACAATTTAGGGGGTTTTTAATAGAAAAATTCATAGGGTAGGGAGAAAGGATTCAATTTCAATACTCGCCCTTCACCTTCTCTCAGGTAATCCTATCTTTGTTTTATGTAGGATTTATTTATTTATTCCCTTGTCTATCATGTCTAGGTTTCCCGAAAACATTTCCTTTTTAGGTTTACATATTGTTCATTTCCTGAAACCACTATAATACGCTCAAGATTCTGTCCTTTTTTCTTCCAATGACGTGATTCTATGAGATAATATGTGATTGTTATTGATTATAAAATCCCAGTTTGAAATTAATATCTTTATAAAATATAATAAAATGACAATTATTCATTAGGTAATGAAATATTTCCTTAGACTATTGATACAAACATTTATAGGGGACTACATAGCTGGTGTGTTCTCTACATTATGGTGGACAAGTTTCATAAAATACATATAATGGGGATGGTGTCTACTATAATTAATAGTTCATTATGTTTTATGAATAGATAAATTCATGGGTTAGGGGATACATGTGTCCATTATTCTTACCCAACCTTCTCATTCTCATAGGGTTTCTTATAATTGTTAAATATGTTGAATACTTTTACATATTCCCATGTATTTCCTTTTTGGGTAGCCCAATATTATTCCCGTTTAGTGTAAGCATTAGATTTGATCCATGAATCCTCTATCATTATATCAATATTCCACCCTATATTCCTACAAATAGGTTAATCTACTTATTAATACATGATTTATATATATACCCATATATCAATTTAACATTTATTTATAAAAAAATATAATTAAATTAGAAGGATTTCATAGGATGTGACTGATTCCCATTCCCCATTGACATGAAAGGTATAAACATATTTCTCAGCTAGTGTGCACCTAATGAATAGTAATACTGGTTTTGGGAATGATATATAATACTAATGGTGTGTCATAATGAAAAAGTATTTCATATGGTTTGGTGAGTTGTGAAATTTGTGGCATGAGGGAGACATGATTCAGTTTCCTTACTCATTGTTCCCCTTTTCTAAGGGAATCCAGTATTTCTTAACATAAGGGGCATGTTTTATGCATTCCCATTTTTTTCATTTTTGGATGTTCATACCCTATTTTCTTTTTAATGTTATATTGGGTTTGATGGATGAAACCTTCTTCAAAGGATAAAGATTAAATCCTTTTTTGTTTAAATGATATGACTCCTTGTGAAAATGCCTTATTTTTATTGAAACATGTATCTCAATTTGAAATTCATTTGTAATAATCAATATATTTTAATTATAAGGATTCATTAGTATGTGACTAACTATAGTGTCACATTGACATGAAATGTAGCAGGGGAAAACATGTCTATTGTGAGATAAATGAAAATCGTATGTGATTTCAGAAAATATATAAAATAGTAATGGTGTGTGAACCCATAAAAAATTCAATGTGGTTGTTTAATAGATAGATTCTTGGGATGGGGTTAAATAGAGGTTGTTTCCTTACTCGACCTCCTCACTGTATTGATATATATTTTCTTTGTTAAATACACATATTAATTTTATTTTTTCTCATTTTTTTCATGTTTGGGAAGCCCAGTGTCATTTCCTTTTCAAGGATAAATTGTGTTCTATGTCTAAAACATCTATCACTGGCTCAAGATTCTACAATATTTCATCCAAATATTTTATTCTTCCTAATAATACATGATTTATATGGATAACCATATCCCAATTTAAAATTAATTTATAAAACGAAATATAATTAAATGAGAAGTATTCTTCAGGATGTGACTAATTTTCATAGAACATTGAAATAAAAAGTTACAGGGGACTTCACATCTAGTGTGAGTTTAATTGATATGAAATTTGGTTTTAGAAAAGATACAATGTAGTGACTATGTGTGGTCATATAAAAAATTAATTTACCCATTCTATTCTTTTTCACATGTTGGTGTCTCAAAACCATTTCCATTTTAATGTCACATTGGGATCGATCCAAGAAAACTCCATCATTGGAATAATATTCCATCCTCTGCTATTCTAAGGTCCAGATTCTTATAAATAATAAACAATTTAGATGAATAATCATTTCTTAATATAGATTTCATTTATAAAAGTATATATAATTACATTAGGAGTATTCATTAGAAAGTGACTGATTCCCATGGACCAATGACATGAAATGTAGAATGAGACTACTCAACTGGTGGGAGAAAAATGAAAATGTTGCATGATTTCAGGAATGATACAAAATGGATATGGTGTGTGGTTAAATAAACTATTAAAGGGGTTTATAAAATAGATATTTTAACAACAAGGATAGAATGCATCCAATTTTCTAACATGGCCTTCCCCTTATCAAGGGGCATCCAATCTTTATTAAAAGCTAAGATGCCTTTTACATGTTACCATATTTTTCATGTCTAAGAAACCTTACACCGTTGAATTTTCAAGGTCATGTTAGGAATGATAACAGAAAAAAAATCATGGGATCATTATTACACACTCTATTTTAAAACATTCATGATTTTTCCAGATATTACATGATTTATTTAGATACCCATATCCCAACTTAAAATTTATTTAGAAAAAAAAACTTAACAAAATGAGAAGGAATCATTAAGGAGTGACCTATTTTCATAGACTGTTGACACAAAATACTTCAAGGGAAAAAAAAGTTGGTTTGATCTCATTGAAAAGGTGACTTAGTTCTGGGAATGATATAAAACATTGACGATATGTATTGAAATTAAAAAATCAGTTGGTATGGTTGATATATAAATGCAGGATATGGGGAGACAGGAGTTACGTTCCTTACATGACCTTCCCCTTCTCTTGGGGGGAATGATTTTTTTTTTAAACATGGGTTCCTTCAGTTTTTTCTAATTATTTTTAGGTTTGGGAGGCCCGATTCTATTTCGTTTTCATGGTCGCTTTGGGTTTGATGCAAGCAACCACCGTAACAGGCTCATGATTCCAACCTCTATTATTACATTGATGTGATTATCCCTAATAATATAACATATAATATATTTTATATTTATATTTGTTTTAGCTTATATATTTTATATTAATGAAATTATAACTTCGTTATTTAAATTTTTTTAAACAAAATAATCCTTAAATAGGTTTACCATCATGAAGAACAAAAGTACAATGCAAATAAAAAAACATACCATATCAAAAATGATTATCTCCTTTGAAATTAAATTTTTATAGTTCATGAGAAACATTAATGATTATTTTTCAGAAAGATGTAGTAAACTCTGGGAATAACTCTTTATGAGAAAAAATTCGTAATGATCATACCAAAGGGTTGCATAACATTATTAATCTTGGCGACACCGCTATTTATTAAAACATTGATAAAGAAAATTTTTATTAAGATGAATTATGCAGTATTTATAATTTTTTAATATTTTTTATATATAATTTTGAGTTTCATTAATTTTATGTTTGTATATGAATACAATATTACCTTAAAATTAAATATGAAAATTTAATAGGTTTGAAAAATAGGTATTTTATAATATAAATTTACTATAATTAATATTAAATATAAAATGATTATGTTCATGATACACATATATTATTAGTAATGTTGAAAACAGAAAGATTTTATTATTTTAAATACTAATGTAAAAATTAATAATAATAATAATTGATTATAGGCTCAAACTGTTAAAATATATTTCCTAATAAAATAACAATATAATAAAATTAAATGAATATAAATTTAAAATTTTATTAATATTTGAAAATATAATATAAAAGAACTAATAGATATATATTTAATGAAGATTATATTTTATATAAATATTACATGAAATTTAAATATTATATGGTTTATATGGATACCCAGTTCCTAATTTTAAATTCAGTTATTAAAATAAATATAAAAATGAGATGGGTTTATTTGGATGTTATCGATTAACATGGACCATTGTAACAAATAGTAGCAACGGAAAAATAAATTGGGGTGAGTTCACTTAAAAGGTGACCTAGTATTGTGAAATATATAAAATAATGATAGTGTTTTGTTACATAAACATTTCTTTACCTTTTTTAAATAGAAAAATTCATGGGTTGGGGGGATAAGATGTGATTTTTTTACTCTTCCCTCCCATTATTTCTAAAAATCCATTAATTGTTAAAATCATATGTCCCTTTTATTAAATCTCCATTATTTCATATTTTAAAAGCCAAATTTTACATCCACATCAAGGCTACATTGGTTTTGATACATGAAGTCTCTATCAAAGGCTCATGATTCCACCTTTCGTTCTTCCATACACATTATTTTTTCAGACAATAATGGATTTATTTGGTTATACATATCCCAATTTGAAATTTATTTATAAAAATAAATAACACAATATAAGAATAATTAATTATGATTTATTAAATTTCTATGGCCCATTTACATGAAATGTAGTATGGGACTATATATCTATGGTGAGCCCAATACAAAACTAGCCCGGTTTTCTTAAAGATATAAAATAGGGATGGTGTGTCGAAACATACAAATTTGGTGGGTTTAGAGAGAAGGGAATTTCATGGAGGATACATGATCCAGTTTCCTTACATATCATTCCCCATCTAATTTGGAATAATTTCTCAGTTAAAATCATTTATTTCTTTTATGTGTTCCCATGTTTGGTATGATTGGGCGGCCCAGTTCCATTTTCCATTTCATGGTGACCGTTGTTTTGATACATTAAACCTCTATCACTGTATTAAGATTCCACCATATGTTATTTCGGGTTTTTGATTCTACTTAATAATACATGATTAATAAAGACACTCAAATCCCAATATAATATTCAAAATTAAAAAAATAATCAAATAAGAATGATTCATTATGATGTGACTGATTCCCATGGCCCATTAAGATGAAATATAAATAGAGATTACATAGATGGTATGATCTCAATAAAAAAGAAGCCTAGTTTTGAGAAAGATTGAATAAAATAATTTTGTGTTGTAAATTAAAAAATTCAATAGGTTTAGTGAATAAATTAATGCATTGGGTAGGGGAGATAGGATCCAGCTTCCACACTCTTCCTTCCCATAATCCTAGGGAATCCCATACATTTTAAAATAAGTGATGCATTTTACGAGATCCCATATTTTTCATGATCAGATAGCCTAACACTATTTATTTTTCAAGGTCACCTTTGTATCAATTAAATAAACCTTTATCACGGGCTCAAAATTCCACCCTTTGTTCTTCCGTGGGCATAATTTTTCCTAATAACACACAATTTATTTTGATAACCATAACCCAATATAAAATACATTTATAATAATTAATTTAATTAAATGGGAGAGATTCATGAGGACATGACTGATTATCCTATCACATTAACATGAAAGGTTGTAGGGACAACACGGGTATAGTGAGATCTATGTAATGGAAGCTTGTATTATAGAAAAATATTGAACAATTGCAGTGTGTTGTGAAAAAAATATTTTTGGGTTTAGGGAATAGATGAATGCATTGGGTTGGGATGATAGGGTCAGTTTCCCAACTCATTCATCCCTTTCCCATAATGTGTCTGATATTCATTAAATTTAGGGATTCTTTTACATGTTCACACATTTTTCATGCTTGTGAGGTCTTATATCATTTCTTTTTCAAGGAAATGTTGGGTTTTATGCATGTAACCTCCATCACGGGATCAAAATTTTATCATCAATTCCTCTAATGATGTGATCTATCAATATAGTTTTTGATTTATATGTATATTTTTATACCAATTTAAATTTCATTTATAATAATAAATAAATTTATGTGATAATGATTTATTAAGTCATTATCCTTTTCCATTGACCATTGACATGAAAAGTGGAATGTGGAAGTACAACTAGTGTGATATCAATGTAATGGTGTCCTGGTTTTAATAAAGATATAATATAGTGATGGTGTGGGGTGAAATAATGAATTTAGTGGGTTTGGTGAATATGGAAATGCATGGGGCAGTTCATAGTTGGGTTAGTTTCCTTACATAAACTTCACCTTATCATAGGGTGTCCTTTCATTTCTAAAATAAATGATTCATTTTATGCACTCCCACGATTTTCATGATTAATAGAATTAGTTATGTTGACTTTCAAAGGCCATGTTGAGTTCAATATGTGTGGCCTCTATCATGGGATAAATATTACACCCTCTTTTCTCCCATAGACATAATTCATCATGAGAATACACCATCTTTTTGGATATTATCTTTATAATTTAAAATTCCTTTATAAAAATAAATATAATTAAATTTTATGGATGGATTAGGTTGTGATTGATTCCTATTTAAAATTAAAATGAAATGTATAATGTAATGTACTTTTGTGTCAAGCTCAACATAATGGTGGTCTAGTTTTAGGAATGATATAAAACAAGGACAGTGTTTAGTGACGTAAATAATTTAGTCGGTCTAGAGAATAGATAAATTTATGGTGTGGGGGAGATTATTTCCCATTACCTAAATCATTCCCCTTCTCCTGGAGAATTATTTCTAGGATAAAAATGTTGGTTTATTTTATGTTTTTCAATGTTTCTCTGGTATGGGAAGCCAACCACTTTTTAATTTTCATGGTTATGTTAGATTCAATGCATGCATCCTCCATCACACGGTAATGAATCAACCCTCTATTCATATAAGGACATGGTTCATCCTGATAATAAATGATTTATATATATATACACATCCAAATATGAAATTAATTTATAAAAATTAACATAATAAAATATAAAGGATTTATTAGGATGTGAATATTTCCCATGACCTATATAAAAAAAAGGTAACAGAGGGCAGCATAGCTAGTGTGAGATTAAGGAAAAGGTGGCATGGTTTTCAGAACGATATAAAATACTGACGGTGTGTGGAAACATTAAAAACTAAATGGTTTTGAATAATTGAGAAATGCATGGTGAATTAATGAAATGTTTAAGATTCCTTCTTGACCATTACATTCTCCCAAGGTGTCCAATGATTCTGTTTATGTGTTCCCATGTTTGTCACATTTCGGTGGCCTAGTGTCATTTACTTTTGAAGGTCACTTGGGATTTATTATTCACAACCTCAATCAAATTCTTAATATTCCACCCTATGTTATTCATGGTATAATATTCTACCTAATAATACATTAATTATATGGATACTCATATCCTAATTTAAATATCATTTACAAAAAAAAATATTTAATGAAGAAATATTTATTTGGTTATGACTAATTCCTATATCCCATTGACATGAAACATAATAGGGGAATGAAAATCTTGTTTGAGCTCGATATAAAGGATTAATTTTTTTTGGAATGATATAAAAAAATGATGGTGTGTGGTTAAAAAAACAATTTACTAGGATTATTAAATAGGGTAAGGCGTTAGGAATGGGATAAATGAGCCAATCTTCCCTACTATGTCTTCCCCTTCTCAAGGGTGTTATATCTTTGATAAAAGTGGGGAGATTTTTTATTTTTTCCGTGTTTTTCATTTTAAAGAGGTCCAATTTAATATAATTTTCAGGGATGGAATGGTTTTGATTCATGAAACCTTCGTCATGCGCTCAAGATTCTTCACTATGTTCTTCCAAAGATGTGATTCTTCCACAGAATATATGACTTCTATGGGTAACTATATCCTAATTCAAAATATTATTATAAATATAAATATAATTAATTTAAGTGCATTTGTTAGGAGGTGGATGATTCCTATGGACCATTGAGATGAAAAGTAGTATGGGACTACAATGCTGGTGTGAGATCAATGTAGAGGTGGCCTAGTGTCATGAAATAAATAAAATATTGATGGTCTGTAGGGACATAAAAAATTAGAGGGTAGAGTTAATTGAGAGATGCATGGTTCTTGGGAGAAAATTATTATTTTCCTCACTCTTCATTCTCATTATCTCATCTTGTCCATTCATTATTAAAATTATGGATTTAAATATTGTGTTCCAATATTTTTCATGTTTCGCTA
This sequence comes from Viscum album, assembly GCA_963277665.1. NCBI lineage: Eukaryota > Viridiplantae > Streptophyta > Magnoliopsida > Santalales > Viscaceae > Viscum > Viscum album. The sequence goes on from OY728121.1 coordinate 1,303,389,030, forward strand.
GCCTAAATTTTCTTCCTTTTCACGGTTTCATTTGGTTCGATACATGGAAAATATTTCCTGGGGTTAAGATTAATTTTTTTAATCCAATGATTATATCCACCTAATAAAAAATAGAAATTATATTTAAAATTTAGAGGATTTTTACCTTTAAATTTTATATCAGTGAAATTGTAAATACATCATATAGATTTTAGGAAAATAAAATAAACATAAAATAAAATTATTTTCAGGAAAAACAATGGTACAAATAAAATAAATAAACACATCATATCAATAATGTTTATTTCCATCGATATTCCACTTTTTCCATCTCATGAGAAGCATTATTGACATATCATTTGTAAATGATAGAGTTCTAATTGAGAATAACTATTTAAGAAAACAATTCTTAGTTATTACACTAATGGGTTATAACCCATCCTCATGAATCAGAATCAATTGATAACCATTTGGATATTGGTTTCACAAAATATTGATCTCCATACACACAAAACAACCAAATCCATGAACTACATAAGTTAAATGGACTCATCAAATATAGGAATTAAATAGTACAAAATAGATTAATGGAAGATTGTGATGATCAAACCCTAATGGTCTTATAAATTAATTCCAGCACAAACCATGATCCTTTATGTCTGATAGGAATCTGTATTGATCTTCACTAATCCCTTGGGTTGAGGTATCCATTTTTCAAAATGAACCTTATCACTATGATCGTCATGAAAAATAGTGCGTGAATACCAAAATTATTACCACATAGTTACTTGTGCAACCCATATCTAAATTTGGATATTCCAATAATTAAAAATAAGATAATTTTTCTACATCTAAAAAATATATTAAATTGAAAAAATAATGAATTCCATTTATAGATAAGGGATGAGAAGCGGCATGATAGGTCAATGAACTCAACATAATTAGCATTCCATGTCAGTTAGATATCCATTTCTCAAAAATTGTGATGGATCACAAGGATGATATACTCATCTTTAGGATTATAATCGAACACCAAGGATCATTATTTATGTCACTCATATAATGGAATTGAATGTGGAAATAATATAAGACTGGACATGTAAGATGAGAATATTGATTTTGTAGGGATTTGAAATTAACAAAACTAATTCCATAGTATATTGTTCAGAAGAAAGGAGATGGTAAAAGAATTCATATACCATGACATCGTTAAATAATCAATCGATGCCTCTCAGTTTCTAAATCATTGTCCATAGTCCGCTCCACATTGTAGTGGGAATCTCAAATTTTCATTGAGGTCTCGGTCATTAAAATAGAAAGAGATCTTATTGGTAAACCAACAACCCATGAATTCATTTAAATGTTTATAGACCATATAATTTTAAAACCCACCCTATATAATGTATTTTATCATTTTACTATGTATTATTAAGTTATATAATTTTTTGGTTTTGTTGTGGGCATTTAGGGATGTTTTTTGTGTGTTTTTGATATTTGTTTTTGGGTGCATGTTTTCATCATTGTTAGGGATAAAGCTCGTAATTTCTCCTAGAAACCATGAAAGAGATTGAGGGAGTTATTAGGTAGGAAGACTGTTGGTGCAAATTTTTTTGAAACTATTTGAAAAACCATGACATTTTTGTGATTTTTTGGATAGAGATGTATCACAAATATGGTTAACTTTTTTTAAAACCATACGGAACAACCATGAAGAAACTTGGGTATTTTCTAGTATCACTCACATGGTTGGTGCGTGGTTTGATAAATTGTGTGTCCTAACCATGTGTTATGAATTAATACACATGAAAATTGGAATTTCTTATAGTTTTCACATTAAAAATCATTTTTAACTTGTCAGTCTAGGAACATGAACCAATGGATTCCTATTTGTGTCTTGAGAATATTCTCTCCCACTGAAACCTAGTTTAAATAGGCAAGTGAATTGGATCTAGAAGAATAAATGTGATAATCATTTTCTTGCTCGATTTCTATATTCTTTGTAGATATTTTATTTATCCTTAAAATATAATTTTATATTTAATATTTATGAATAACTTTATGATCTATGATGTTTTTATGAAATCATGGTTGGATCTCTTAATGGGAATGAATTTTAAACCTATATATAGAGGGTTCTTTGTGCAGTTCCTTGGATTCCTCACAGGTTTCAACGTAGGTGGATTCTCTATATTACCCTTCTATTAAAGAAATTATATATCTACATATTTAACATAATTAAATTTAATCTAAAGGTAAACTCGTGATGATTTTCATGTTAGAAAACTATTTTCTTGATAATTTATAAATCGTGGTATTTGATTAATTTTTGCAGAATACAAATTATTTTTCATTCTAAATATTGGTTTTGGTTTAATTAAACCAAGATTTTGATTGAATATTTTAAATGGATGAATTTATTTTTGTGTGATGAATAGGATTGATAACTTGAAATTCATGGGAGGCGTATTCTCCTCATTTCATTTGTCATGGCCTTGCCATTATGGACATAAAATGACATTCCATACTTGAGGCACCTAGAGAGAGGTCACGTAGTGATAACATGGTGGATCTATAAGTAACCACTCCCGAGTATAGGGATATTATCTTACATGTTTTTTTTGTGTAAGTAATAAGATTTTGTGTGCATGTTCCATGATAAATTTGAAGATAAAATATTCTTTCTTTTATTTTAAATTGTTTTAAATTTCAAAACATATTTGATGTTTTTCGAATTTGTTTAAAAATATATTATTAACTATGATCTAACATGTGATTTTCCTAGTTTTGTTTGTGTAAATATATTTGTTCATTGCCTAATGGGTATGATTACTAACCCACTACATATGAATTTTTCTATGTATATAGACAATATTTTCCATGATATAGGAAGAAAGACGATTTCATGTTTATCCAGTGGATCTTCATGACGTAACTATCAAGTGTCAAGGATTTGGAGTTGGCCATGCCTATGGAGATAGGATCGATTCCACCTTTGTGTATGAGTTGCACTTTATTTTTATTATATTGGATTTATCTACTCTATTAAAAATTTTGTGTTTGTTATTGTATTTCCTTTTTTCATATATTATTTAAAATTCATGCATCATAAAATTTGGTTTGGTTTTTTTTACTATCATAATAGGTTGTGGTTTCCTGAAAAGTAATATCATTCCCTAATTTTTTAAGCCATTGGAATTTATTTTATGTTTTTAAGTACATCACCTATGATAATTGTAAACTCATATATTTATAATTAAGTGGTTAAGATCTATATGTTACAATATTCCCTATACCTAGAACAATGGGGAGGTAGTTTGAGTACATTCACTATCAGTGATCCAAGGATCATCCAAAATCTACACCTTATAACAATTACATATTATATTGATAATTTCACTTTCATGAAATCATTGAGACCCTTAATGGCCTCTCAAAAGGATGATTTTACATTGAAATAATGTTTCCTTGACAAATTATAACATGGTATATCACATGGCTCGCAAGGGAGTGTGGATATAGAATGGGGCACCATCCAAGTTTATAGATCATTGTATCAATAAGGAACCTAAAATCATTGAACCGTAGGACACCACATGAATTATGAGTACATGAAATCTTCTATAGAATCATATTATTTTGTTATTTCCACTACAAGGTCCCTATGAAAATTGTTTCATTTGAGAGTGAATTTGATATATGGGTGTGTCAGGTAATTTAAAAAGGGACACTTCATATACGAGAAAATATTAAACGAAATCCATAATGAGGACTTCCTTTCAAGAAAATGGCACTCTATGAAAATACCAAAGTTCAATTTGATTATCCATAATATGAAAAATATAAGAAAAATGTCATTTTAATAATGATTAATGACATTATTTTGACCCAAATATTTTATATGTTTCTCAACCATCTAGATTACATAGTTTTACTATTATTATACATCCTTATCCCTTGATAATCCATTATTTATATAAATTTTAGATGTAATAAAATTAAATGATTTCACAAATATGGATATATAATAATGAATAATTTCCTAGATCACTTGACATTCCTTCGTGGTGGTTCATGTAAAAATAAAGATACCATCGTCAAACAAAAGTTAACAAAAATGTGGCCCATGATAAAATTTAACAATATCACCAGGAATGATAGACTTATTAGCATCATCTAACAAAATAATAGAGAAAATATCAACAAAAAATATTAAAATTAGTGGAGATAGGGGATCACCTTTCTATAGACCTCTTTAAAGGGAGAACCATTGTGTGAGAGAACTAATTATTTATATCTTGAGGGAGAATGAATATAAAATTTCATGATGATATTAACCCACTGGGTGAAATGCCACAATTTAATAAAAAAATAAAAAAACATCCAATGTTCCCTATAATAATACTTAATCATATCATGTTTATAATCTATTACACCACTTTGTGTGGATGGTCGGGTCATCTTTCCAAAAAATTATTACTTCATGATAATTTTATTATTCATTATGAGTCTCTTTATGAAAAAAGTTGTTTGTTTCCTAGAAATTTCTCTATTAAGAGAAATTGTTAACCAGTTCACCATGATATTTGAAAAGATATTATAAATAAGTCTAACAACACTTTTGGATTATACTCATCAATCTTAGTGGGGTGTTTCACCTGAGGAATTAGAGTGATAAGTGTTTCTCAGATGTTTCTAAAGATCTACTAACTAATCCTTAGTCATTCATATGATGAAACAAATAATTCCCTATAATATTCAAATAACTCATAATGCAAATCATGTGAAACCCATCAGGACCTAGTGAGTGAATTTGGTGGAACTACTTCATAGATTTCACAAAATTGTTACGAGTGATATCAAATATAAGTGATATATTCATCACACTAGAAAAATCATGGGAGATATAGGAGGTTAACTCATGTGGAATATTCAATCCCATATAAATTAAATTATCCAGAGAAAATAAAAAAAATAAAATCTTGAATTTCATCTTCTTTATACACCAACATCAAATCAAAATCCACCATGGTAGAACATAAATTATTTCATCTCAAGGATCAAGATTTATAATGAAAGAATGAGGTGTTTTGAAAACCCATATTGATATTTTATTTCAAATATATAATAAAATAGTAGCTTTAATTAATTATAATAATTATTTTGTGCTTCATTTCATGAGATTAAATATATGAAATAGATGAATCTGAAACTATTATTGTACAGTGAGAATCTAAACACTTTGTGATTCTATAAATTGTCACGACAAAATTGATAGACATGGTTCTAATCCAATAATATAACTCTATCGAAGTGGGACTTATCTTTTTTCATATTTCATAGTAAGAAGTGTTCTATGAATCTATTAAAATCTAATCACAACCTTCTTCTTTCTTCCAGAATTATTCAATTTAAAAACATGTGCCTTATTTTATATTTTGATTACTAGTTCACCTACCAAAGTATCAAGAATTGATTTTAATTTATTTGATGAATATGCGATACCTAAATCTGATGAAAATATTTCTTCTAAAATTTAGAACTGAAAAATATACCATGTCACTCTTGTAATATAGTATCTCTATAATTACATCTGAACCAATTAAATTTTTTTCCAATAAAAACCAAAATTTAATGGCCATTGATCTATAAGGATTTTTTAAAATCACACATAATTGGAAGGGGCCGAGCTATACCCCTAACCTTCTCATCCTGGAGGATAATCTCATTGAATCACCTACCAACCACCAGTGTCCATAGAAAATTATTATCCACACTTATTAGTAGATCTCGTGATCTCCATTTCTCTTTATGGATGGTCCAAACCTAAATGGCCACCAAAGTACACAAAGGCTTCTGTATATGGAAAACAGCCACCTCAATTTGATAATTTTATAATTTCATGATATAAAATTCAGTAATTTCATTCCAAAGGTGATAAATTCCACCATCAAGTATATATTTTCAAAAAAATATGGAGTCACCAAAACCATCATTGAAACTAATATCATGATTATCCTTGTTATCCAACATAGTTTTGGATAGAAAAACTATTAAGGGAAAAGCGTAGATCTCCAATTGAATTTTTTGATCATTATGGGGTTTTCTAATCCCCATATAGTTCCATGATAATAGATTAATGGCTGAATGAAATGATTAAAACTATCAGCATACACTTACTGACTAATTAGTGACATGGGTTCAGTAATATTTTTAATTTTTTTTGAATAAATTGTATTATTTCATCCAAAAGACTCAACCATTAATCAATTCCTATAAATAATCACAACCATTGGTTTTATAGTAAATTGTTTCTAATTTTGATTCTATGATATTTTTTGGAAAATTTATATAATTTTAAATAAATGGACCTACATTTTAAATCTCTATTTAATTTCCCCATTACCCATTTAATATGTGGATGAATGAAGGATGGAAAAAAATTTCTTCCAGGAATATGTGACTGAGAAAAATGAGAAAGGTTGAATTTAGAAAGCTACTTCATATTGATTATGAATTTTTTCAAGAAAATGATATCATTTTCTGGGCCATTCTATTTTGAAATTTTTAGAGGAATTTATATTAAAGAAATAAGGAATTTATAACCCCAAAAATCCACTAGTTGATTTTCATTAGAATTTGTCCCTAAAAATAAAATTCTCATTGGAGGGTCAAGGTTCACTACATTAATATTCTTTCATATGGAAATGGGATCTACCTTAATAGGTTTTTGGATGAAAATAATATCACATTACTCTTCCATAGATTAAACAAAAAATAATAATCATTCTTACCTATATGAAATGTCCTAGAATGATGAAAAAGTATTTCATTAGTATCTGGCATCCTGGATGATATTTTTTCCCAATATGATCCAATATGACCTAGAAAAAAATATGTTATTTCCTCATGTAAAATGAGAATCCGTCATTGATACTTTCTAGTTCTAAAGTTGATTCCAAAATACCATGGATGGTTAAAATTTATATAAGCCTTTATCACAATAAAAATCCCTACTTTTTATGATATGAATGATCAAACTATATAAATCCACCTATATCATTTCTAATAATTTCCATCATTAAGGGGTGTCTATTTTATAGAGGGATACACTTAACCTAAAACATGAATGATGATATGAATAAAGTTATATCATCAAATTATCCCTCTTCAGATGGTTCCTTGAGAAAGATGAGTCTGCTATCACAACACTATAGATTTCAATCTATGTATCATTTCTTATCACTCAATAAAAAAAGCTTTACCACATGGATCCAAAACCTGAAAAACAAAATTACTACAACATCTTCCAAGCACAAAATATATAAAATCGTGTGTTTCATGGCCACCATATTGTTGTTCTTGTTCCTAATCCCCTTTTAATAACACATTTAAAAGTGTATATCTTTTACATCATGTATCACATTAATGTATAAATCATTTCTACATATCACAATTTAAATCATGACAATATCATTTTATTAGTTTTGATAATTCTCCAAAAAACTTCCATTAATTTATAAAATTAATTATTAATAAAAATGTTTAATTATTTTCATGACATCATATGTCAAATTAGAAAGAATATTTTTTACGGATCACAAATTTATTATCATACATTTTATAAAATATTCGTGATAATAGATGCTTATATATTTGGTTTTGATCATTTAATTCATGTTATGAAGTTAAAAATTATTTATAATCACTATTACATATACTTATTTTTACATCAAATTTTTTATACTCAATAATGGTTTAGAAAAAAATCATTTTGAGTGATATAGTAAATATATTTTTAAATTTTTTTGTAGTAATCAAAAATAAAAATATTCAGAGTGTTATTTATTATTAAAATTCCTTTCAAATGTTATTTTTTATATTATAAAGAATATTTTTACATCGATGCATCAAATAACCAAGATGATAAAGTTATTTTGAATTCATTATTTAGATAATTGAAATGAAATTTATTATTATTTTTTATTTTTATAGAAATAATATATAGACCTACATAGTTTGTTGGAGTAGAAACCGCATGAAAAATCATGATTAAAAAAACATATGAATTTCAATTTTTAATACCAGTTTCACATGATAATAAAATTAGTTTACAATTAAATAATTTAAATATATACTGATCATCGATGAACTAATGATAATAACCAAAAAATATTTTCATTAATGAAGAAAATAAAAAAATGAAAAAATAGAACATTGCATGGTTTATAAATTTATACAGTGATATTTTATGAATTCATCATATTTGAATACATTGAAACATCATTGTTGAAAATTTGAAAAAAAATTAAAATTTCTTCAATTGATATCTCTTCCACTATTTCTCTCATTGTTGATATTATCCTATCTAATACAACATTCAATATTTTAGAAAATTTTATTTGATGGATTAAGTAATCCATAAAAATTTGGAATCCATGAATGGAAAATAAGAAAATACAGAAGTAGAAATGTGTTGAAAATGGAATAAAATTGTTAATTTGGGTGGAAAACTGAATTGGTGTGGTAATCCTATAATTGGCCCAACAAAAACAAAAATAAAACCAAATCCATATTTTTTATATTAAATCCCACTTTTTGGTAGGGTTATGTGGTAACCATACTGCATAAACTAGACCACAAAACCAAAAAACCACCACCATAACCACATGTTCACCATACCAAATTCATAATTTAAATTTTAAATTGCAAACACAACATATATACATAATAAATAATCATTCGTGAACATACATTAAAATTAGTAATAAATCACAACCTTGAGCATATAATTTTTGTGTCATTGGAAATTAGATAAATAAGTACTTATTTTACAACATAGTAAATAGTTATCCATATTCACATAAAACATGATCACCTTCTAAGCATATCATATATTATACTACTCCCCATAATTAGATGAATAAGAATAAATCAAATGGTGATAAAAAAATTAATAAGGGGTGGGTATAGATTATACCATTCAAAGATCATAATTTATATGTCCCTTCTCGAGCCCCCTCTCAAGTGTCTTGATTGGAGGTGTTACATGGCCTCATTCACGCCTCCTTATATCCCTAAGGCTGTTGAATAACAGTGAGGGTCTATAGTGACACCATGGGGAGACTATTCCTTCATATCAAAAAAATAAAACATCAAAAATTACCAATCAATATTCATTATAATGTTCAGATTGTTTACAATTAAATAATCAGAAATCATGTAATAAAAAATATAACTTGATCATATTACCATATGTTCCAACTAATCACCCATCTACAACGATGAAAGATAAAAATAACCAAATAAGAAAAATAAAATATGATAAAAATAGAATATATACCTTCTATGAGCTTCATCTCATAAATATCCAGACTCCATCCAAGCTATCTATCTGAATGATCAAATCCTTGCCTGTTACCCTATATAAACCTAGGAATATTATGGTTTTCTTATGCACATAAGTGTCATGAATTCCAAAAATGAATGTGAGTACAACCTAATAGGACACTACCGATGATTTCTCTAACATAACTAATATAATATTATATTCCCATATATTATTCACATAAAAAATAAATCTAAAAACTAATAAAAAATACCATTGATTCCTAGGATCTATGGGGACACCCAGGATTGATCAAATTTCTACTTCTAGTTTTAGATTTCTGAGCATGTAGAATAACCATGCCAAGGTTTGGGTAATCATATGACCCCATTATCATTATAAGTATATAAGATTACTTTGGGGGATTTTTATAATACCCAAATTCTCTCATATAAACAAATCATGTATATAAAATCGCTCAGGAACAAATTATTCAACATGTATCATCTCATATATAAAACTAAATTAGGTACAATCACATGTGGGGCACTGTGTCCTACCCATATCATTAAATATATACATCTAAAAATGGGAATTGCGTCCCTAAAGTACATTACACTTATATAAATAACCTCTAATGGAGGTGTTTCCCTCCCATATGTATTATTTATTACATTCCATTATTATCAAAAGGGGGGACAATGCATCTCCCATGGGCATCTCATGTATTACTTAAAAGTAGTGGGAAGTGAATAACTCTTATAATGTATCATCACATGGAATATTTTCCACTTCATAATATCTCATATATCATATTGGGGGTAAGGGGATAGAATGCACTCATTAATATCTGATAACATAATAATATGGGTTCACCATTCATTTAAACCAATCACATATAATAATGTATAACCTCTCATAAACATTAAATATGAACATCACTCAATCATTACTAGGATTAGACAATGATAACCTCACAACATTACCTCTATTAGGGGTCAATGAATGATTTGGAACCCATCATAGTCCCCTAATTTACAACATAACCAATAAACACAACCTATACTCCTTTTTATCATTCTCAAATATATGTCCCATGCCAAAAACTAAATGGGAATAACATTCGAAAAAATTACCATAGTCATATTATGTCCTCATAATACTCATAAAACATCACACCAATATCACCATAGAGAGATAGTAAAATGTTAATATATCGTTTCAGGTCATAGGTTAGTCTTATCATGACCATACTTCATAGAATAGAAAAAATGGGACACCCACCCAAATTCTCATATATTAACATTAATGGATCACTCGCATAATGCTATAATTGAAAATACAAAATCCATAAAGTTTTTCTAGGTTCCATTTGGATTTTACCTAGAACAATAATTTCCAATTAACATAATCCCCTACCTATTGGATAATAAATTATCCTATCTTAAGGACCACTATTTTCATTCACTTCATATAAACCCTCTATGTGTTCACTTTTTACAATGTATATACTTTTGGATAATTCCATGACTGCAGGAAGTTGTGGAATCAACTAGTTCATAAGGTTCTATATATTCCAAACATCAATTAGTATATGTCATGTGATCGTAAATAGAGAATAGCATTTTCAATAAGTGTCTAATAACATAGAAGTGTCAATACTATATATTGGATGTTACATAAAAAAAGACATATACATAAGGTGATATTCAAGGGGCCACCAACACAATTAGAAGCATTATTCCCTTTAATATAAGCATAGCCTCCCTCTTTAAAGCTCGTCCAATCCTATCATTCCTCCACCCATCCTCAAGAGTCCATAAATCCTCCAATACATAAACCAAATGAACTATTAAAAAATCTAATTTTTAATTACATAATTTATATAATAATTACAAAATTATTACTTATGGAATAATCTAGAATCACCGACCAAAAGTTTTTCATATGTCAAATATTTGAGGAAATGGGTCTGCTCCAACATCAGTGTCAATTAATACCTTAAATACATAAAATACATAATGTTTTATTTCCTTTTATCTATTTATCACACAAAACATTCAATGAATTTGTAAATAATTGAGGGAAGAGGCTTACATCTTTTAATCCATTCAAAACATAGTCTTTTTATCAATTTAGTATATCCATCATCTTGACTGAGAAATGCTAGTTGGACATAGAGTCAATTTAAACATTCCTAAGTGGAATGGTCACACAATCCCATGGAAATTATTAAAAAATAATTCTTGATAAATATAGTAATAAACCATGAAATAATCAATACAATGTGTTATATTCACATCAAGAAATATCCTAGAACGAATGGAAGATAAACGTGTTATGAATAGGGGTGAAATAATCTTGGAAGAGGAGGCGATCATAAGCGTCATGGAAGTGGAAGTGACACTACTCTATAGAATAATGAATAACCGTCAATATTTTAAAACCATTAATATTTATTATTTATTTACATTAATTATTTTATACATGAAACACCTTATATGTAATGTTTTGAAAACCCAACATAAGATTTCCTCTAATAAATTAAAATCTTTATATATATAGGCCAGGGGTAATATTTTTAATCTATTTTAACGTTTTCCCCTTGGGTTAAAATCAATATATCATATAAATAAAAATTTTATGGTTTTTTACTTAATAAAAACCACTTATGTAATATTTTTTTTGATATATAACATTTATATTCACTATTAAATTTTTTTTATGATAGAGAAAAATATACAAAGAGCGATTGGTGGATCAAGGAATGAACAAAATGGAAACTCGAAACCTCAAAATTTAATGAACTTAAAGGCTATCCTTAATGAACCATATTAATCACCGTTAATATGAAATAAATAAATTTTGGACTGATTCAGGATACTCCTCAAAATGTGACCCACAAGCTGGTTGTTTTTTTTAAAAAAAAATCGATAATTACTTTACAGGATACTCATGCACAGTTGAAGGTTTTGGAACCATTGACCATTGATCCAAGTGATGTCCCAATGGGTGATGAATCTTCTCTATCATATGAGGCACTTGGTTCTTCTCCCAGGCTTCTTCGAGAAGGGAATTATTTTAGGGATGCATTATATGGATCCTCCCAAGGATCATTACTTTCGTACTTCTAGGAAGTCCCACTAGTCTCTCTTTTGGTGTTGAGGAAGGGGTCTCGTATCTCTATGGAGGTTCCTTTATAGTATTAGAGGAGGCGTTTTCTGGCCTATAATGGACCCTAGTGGCATGCTTTTGGGTAGTGAGTCCACCACTTCTGGATTTAAGATGCGTTGTGGAATCTTGGGGTCTACATAGCCTGTCACAGATCTCAAATGTGCATCACAATTAATTTTGTTTGATCCTAGAATTAGAGGTGGACTTTGTGCATTCCTAGTTTAAGGAGACTTAATTATTTGGTCTCTAAAGTATCAATATTTTTAGGTGATTGATGGATTCCCACATGGGGAATGAGTGTTCCAGCACAGTGGTTGGGATCAAAATCCTTGGTATCCCACAACATTTTCATAATGGATTTTTTCTCAAATCCATTGGGGACCCCTTGGGCAGTTTTCTATGTGTGGACGATCACACTCATTCCAGAGTTGATTTCATGGTGGCTCGAATATGAGTGGAACTTGATCTCTCTCTCCCAATCCCAAATATAATTTCATTGAAGGTGAAATATTCTATTCCATGGAACCAGGATTTCATATTCATAGTGTTTCCCATATTCTATTCCTCATGACCTCTTATAGGAAATTCAATATAGTCCTCTAGAAAGAGAGGGCCTAGTGGTCACCGCCAAATCCACAGGGAGCCCCTATGTGAAGATATCCCTCTCCCACTGGAAGGGTGCGATGTCCCAGTCCTGGAGGTATCTAAATTCATTCTTATGGCTCCAACTTCATAGCCTACCCCTTCTCTTTCTCCTCATATTTCTCCCCCTTCTTGGGAATAATGCCCTATACACCTCTGGTCTACTCCTCAAGGCATCCTAATCTCATATTCTGTTTATTAAACCCCAGTAAGATCATTTTAGAAGGGTGTTTACTCGAAAGTATCACGTCCTTCTCTAACTTTAACCCTTTTCCCATAGAGAGGAAATATCCAAGTGTAAATCCATCCATTGGTGTTCCATGGGGTTTGGAGGTTGTGAATGTGTAATATCCTCCCTTTCCGTAGGTTGTTTGCAGGAAGGTTGAACCATGAATGGATGATCTTGGAAAAGTAGGTGGTCCAGCATACAAAGGACCTAAAAAAATTCCATCTACCCTTTCCCATCTAGGTATGGTGTGTGGTAGGATACTTCAGCTCCCCTCACCCAAGTCACAATTAGTTACATCTTCCCCACCATGGAGCCCTAATGTCTACACAAGATCAAGACTGATGAAGCTTAGGAAGGGTTCTTCCCCTCACAACAAGGAGACCGTGGAGCCTAGGGCCAGGGCCAGGAAACATTCAGTTTAATGTTACCCATGAACATTGGGAATTATCATAGCCTTATGGAATGGGAAAAAATTTATTTAATTACTTAATAGATCATAAAAAATAGGGATTTCCATGTTGAAGTTATCAAACAGAAACAGAATCCGACTAAGATTAATGAGTTTTGTCTTAAAGTCAATCTGCATGCATCCATGCATGCGTATCTAATAAACAAGAACTTATGTGTTTTATGAAACAAGGATATATTGATGAATTTAATTCAAGAGGGAGATCAGTTCATCACTAATAAATAAACTACTGTCACAATCAGCCTCTTTTTTCCTTCGTGTATGGATTCTGAGATGCTCAGGGAAGGGAATAGATTAGGAAAGATCTTAGTGGCCCTGATCCAAAGGAGCTTTCAAGGCTTGTGGTGGGGGACATGAACGTCATCATGGAGCCTAATAAAAGTAATGGAAGGGGTACTTTTTTGTGTACTACGAGCTTGGATTTTTCCAATTTCGTGGAAGGGAAGGGACTTATAGACATGGGATACTATAGAGATCTCTACAAATGGTGAAGCAACCATAGGGGAAGCAGGAGATGCGTGAGCAGGATTGATAGATTCCTGGAGAACATCAATTCTATCAATGTTCTTCTGAATGACAAGGTAACACATTTAGATCATATAAGTTCTAACAACTCTCCATTGCTTGTCTATCTGTCCCCTGGGAAGGAATCTTCAGAAAAATGTAGGTTCTATCAACACCGATAGAATCTTCAATGATATAAACAAGATGTTAGTAATATGTGGGGTGAGCTGACTCCGGGGTACCCATGGGTAGCTCTCCACAACAAGATATGGAGGATGAAGCTGGGGCTTTATGTTTGGGCTAAATATTTTCCCTTGATTGACCAAATCAGGGAGGCCCTCAAGAAAAGTATTGATATTTTGGAAGATAGTTTAGAGTAGGAATGGAACGACACAGTGTTTGAGGATCTCTATGCTGAGAAGAACAGATGGGCTTAAATGATACTAAAAAGGAACGCACGGATCTGGAGAGATAAAGGATCCAATGGATACATGAAATGGATAGAAACACAGAATTTTTAATGCTTTCATTAAGGAGAAAAGGCATCTGTTCAAAAAAAATATCTTGCTCGACTACGGCTCGTACACAGATGATAGAGACTCGATGGGGATCATGGAACATTCTTTATTCATGTTTCTTTTGGAAAGGTCTAATCTAGGAATTACTAGAATCTACTCAACTAGAAATGCTAAGATATGGGATATTATTCCCTCCCTTGTATATGATGAGGAAAATGAGTGGCTTGAGAGGATATAAGAGGAGGATGAAATCTACCTTGACATGATGAATCTAAATATTTAGAGTGTGGTGGGTCTTGATAGGATCCCAAGATCATTTTATAGGGGGGTGTGGGATGGGATTAAGGGTGAAATTATTGATACTGTTCAGGACTTCTTTCATGGAGGATCCATCCCATAGGTCGCAAGTTGCACTACTCTGGTGCTCATACAAAAAACAATGTATCAATCCATCCTTATGCACTATAGGACTATGTGCATGTTCAATTTCTCATATAAGATTCTTGGGAGTGTTATTAATCTGAGGTTTTCATGGTGTATCCTGGGGTGGATCTCCATTGAGCAGCATGGCTACATGAAGGGTCATTCCATCAACAGTGCAATTTCCTTGTCATAGGAAATATTTAGGGACATTAACACTAAGACCCATGGATCCAACATGGTGATCAAATTATATATGAATAAGTCATAAGATCAAATTGAATGTGATTTCATTAACTGAGTGATCATGGCAATGAGGTGTTCTCCCCGGGCCTTGGATCTCACCTTCAAGTGCTTCATCTCCCCATGGATGGTTGTTTCGTTCATGGGTATGACTCTGGAATTATTTAAGGAAACTAGAGGACTTCGATAGGGGGACCAAATATCTTCAAGCATCTTCATCCTTGAATATGGTACTCTTAGCCAACACATCAACTGTATCATGTCAATTGTAGAAATTCTACCTTACCGAAGGAAACTGAACCTCCATTATATCTCCCACTTGATGTTTTTCGATGAAAATATTATCTTAATTAATGGTTGTAGGGACTCCATCTGTGGTATCAATAATATCCTTTATGAGTACTACTACTGGATTTTACAGATCATCAGTATCTCCGATAACATCATTTACATTCCTAACAAGTGTGTATCCAGTCGGTCCTCTTCCTTTTCTAGTCGACTGGCCATGAAATGAGGTTCTTTCCCTATGTAATACCTTGACATTCCAATTTACCCAAGTAGAATTAAATTTTTCAACATTGATTACATCATGAGTATGATCACAGGTGATGTCCTTAACTAGAATAATAGGTACTTGTCATTCGGTGGATGGATTCCTTTGATGAATAACATCCTATTAGACATTCCAATATATTCTTTGGATTATAACAAGGAACCATATGGAGTTATCAATACCATTGAAAAAATCCTTGAAAAATTCATCTGGTATTCACTCTCAGAGGTTAGTAGGCATTGGGTTTATTGGGGATATATGATGTGGCCCATCGATGATAGAGGAATTAGCATAAGGAGCCTCAACAGCATGCTCCACAATATGTATGCAAAAATCTCAAAGTAAATTATTGTGAAAAGTGTGATTAAAGGGAAGATCATGTTCAATAACAGTGGAGGGAATAAGGGGGATAATTGTAGCTATGCATATCCCTTCTGGTCGAAGATCAACCCTCTCATCAAAAGCCTTCAACTTCACTCTTGCTGGGTGGTTGGAAATGAGGATATTTCCTTCTGGCATTGCAATTAGGAATGCTCTGTTTTTAGTTTCTTGATATTACCTACTCCCAAAATCTCATTAAAGAAGGAAATCCCCTACCCTAATATTATCATGGAATTAAAATATGGTGAACAACAAGACCTATTTTATTTGATTTAAATCAACCACAATATAGATAAGTGTGTGTTCACTCCATCCACTATTGGGACTTTCATGACTAGGTAATTCTATTGGCGCATATCCTCAAAGTACCTTCATGATTGCTTTAACAATATGCTATGGTGAAACTGGCTACCAACAATGTATAACATCCTTATTTGGAAAATAAAGAATAATGCAGTGGAAACTGATAATAATATCAATAAGGTGGTATTTTTTTCTTAATTAGTTATTGTTGTAATAATCTCTATGAGGAGAGTATAAATCATCTATTTTTTGAAGGTGATAGGGATCATGTTGTCTGGATTTTTTTTGGTTTCTTTACCGTACTATCCTTTAATGAGATTAGGGATGTTTCATTCCAATAAATATGGATTTATGGGAAGAATGATGTGGGTCCTGAATGGGTGGTGATGTACATGGTGTTTAGTGATGGCTACTGGTGTCTGTGGAAGGCTAGGAACCAGGCCAAGAATGAAGGATCTCTTCCTATAGGAAGGTCCATAATTTTAATAATTAAGAACATACTTGTGTATATTGTCTCACATCTCAAAAAACATGTGGGAATCTCCATCAGTAAGTGTGTTTCTAGTTGGACATCCCCCATTTAAACTCTTTAATGATAGACCATAGGGGCATTGGATTTGTTGGTTCCCACCAGGTGTAGGATACATGATTAATACAAATAGGTTTTACTATGGTGTGAAATGCATGGAGGGGGAGTGGTTTAGTACTTTGGGAGGAGAGTTGTTCTGGACTACACAAATTTTATGGTAAGGGCTCTTCCCTTCAAGCCAAGGCCAAATCTGTGATCACTGGGCTCACTCTATGCAGACAAGAGAGGCTTGACATAACTCATGTAGAGGTAGACTCATTTATCCTTCATGATTCCTTTCTTAGAAATGGTTTCACCGCTTGGTCAGTTTCCTACATGAACAGAAACTGTAGAGGGCTTCTCCACTACTAAATTCATGTAACCCTCCAAAGGATTGATGGTAAAAAGGATGTAGAGCACCTTACTTGATTAGAGCCCCAAGGTCTAATTAACACATGTCTCCTCAACACCAAATGTATGATGCCTGAGGGAGTTAATTTGGTAAGAGTGGATTCCCTTGGTTTGAATTACTTTAGGCCCCCATTAAACTAGGGTTCCCCTATTTCTCTATTTCCATGTACCTTTTTATTTATTTCTCTTGAATAAAAATATATTGTTGGAGGAGAAATATATAAAAATAATGTATTTTTAATAAATATTGTTTTAATTTTATTTAAAATATATTAGGAATAATTTTTAAATCATGTGTAACATATTAATTCAATAAAAAATATATTCTAAAATCATACACATACCAACTTGAATCAAGATTTCCCAATCTGGGATGAGGTACCAAATGAAAACATTCAGGCCTCCCTTTATGTAAGAGGTTACTGACTAGTGATGAGGGACTTAGTGGAAACATGTGGAGATTATATCATTTGTAACTAATGAAAAAACATTACAAACCACTAGAATAAATGATAGGGTGATTTTACCATAAATACCCACATCAATATTGTAGAAACAAAATGGATTCAATATCCATACTGTAACAAATGGAATACAAGTGTACTAACTTGTCAACATGACCCAAAAATATGGTGAACATTTATTAAAAAATTAACAAAAATAGAAATATAAATGAGTAGTGATATAAAAAGATGACAAATATCATCCTAGAATCATCTCATTATACCATAATTATTTGGATCAACTGAGAAACATAAGGACCATTCCCTTCATTGGATCCCTGATTATAAAATTTATAGATTCATTGATAATATTATTTGGGGTGTGATTTTAAAACCCCATATGAAACCACCAATTTTTCATTATCATATGTTTAGTATGTGTATGTAAAGGTGTATAAAATTACTAGAAAACAAATTTAAGTAATTGTACATTATATTGAGCCATCATACACTAACAAGGCTTCCAAATTCCTCAGACCAACCTCTATTGACACTATACAATATGATATTTCATCTCAAATCCGTTATATAATCTAAAAATAGATTCCCAATTCATCTAATAGCTCAAAAACCTAATCTATGGATTAAAACAATAATATCCTAACTTGATTATACATATAATAACTTGACTCGACCATATGAATATTGATAACCACAATATAAACAACACAATATCATAATTTATTCCTTGAATCAACCATACCATCATTGGTAACCACCATATAATTAGTATACAGGGGACAACATGGCCACACAATAGAGTTCTCATTGGGATATCATCACACCCACATGCTTATTCGATCACACAATATTGTTGTCATACAAATACACATTCATCCACATACCAATCAAATCCCCCAACAAGGTTATTATGTGGATACACATGAACCCACATGATAATCAAATATATATCTTTATATAAATTGTATAACAAGATATATGATTATAACCTAAATCATAATAAAGTCCAATATCAATGAACCACCACCTAAGTTTAACCCAATACACTAAATACATATCATCAATAAAAAATTAATCACATGTGAATTATATAATGATGATATAAGAATAGGGAAACATCTTTGGTTAATATTAAAGGTTTTGGGTGTAGAAAATTTTCGTTTGGTGGATGTTAAATTAAAATTTATTTTAATTTATAGTTTCCCTAAATCCAAATAGGGGATCATTCATGTCAGTGATTTAATTAATTTATTAATTTTGGAAAAAATGATGACATCAACTTTATATCCTTTCTTTTATGATATTTTTGGTCTTTTAAAACCATTTTAGGTTAACTTCATTAGGATGTAATGACTCAATGGTACAATACATCTAGCAGCAATCCACATGTTCTCCTTTGATCTCTGAGAAACATGAATTGATTTCTGTGTACTAGCATGGAGAATCAAATGTCTTGTGTTTTTCATCATGATCAATCCAAGATCCTCTAGGATTGAATTATTTCTTCTAGTTCATAAGAGGAATTGATGAAAAATTATAGAGGGAGAAGTTTCTTGTGCAATAAAATACTTTATCATTACTTTTTGGTTAATTATATACAATAGATGTGAGTATCTATTAATAAATCATGTTCTTAAGTTAAAATTAAATTTAATTTTATACCAACACATAAATAACATTATAATATTTAATAAAACTCAGTAAATATAATGAAAATAAAAAGATTATTATTTTATTGTGTGTTCTGACATTCCCAATCATAAATATTATATTATAGGATTGTAAATTAATATTTATAACCATAGATGACTGTGGTCCACATGAACTCATCAACTTTATTTAAATGCCTAAATAAATATTTTATTCACTTAGGTAATTATTTTATTGGAGAACCAATGAATATATGACAACCCTTGTCTTTATTACACCGCAATTCATGAATTATTACATAGTAATACACATAATACAACCCAAAATATTGAGAAGACTTGTGTATTTCTGTAATTAGTTAAATTAGGTAACAACATTAAGACATGTGGTACATTGGAAATATAAAAAATATCCTTAACATGGTCATAATATTACATGATTTATAAAACTATATGAGATAACATGGGGACATACATAATAAATATATGAGATTTAAAGCCGATGAAGGGAATAAAAAAATCATAACATCGAGAACGAATTATATGTTATAAAATAAAAATTTCAAAGGAATATAATATTTATGATATCAAAAACATGAAAAACGATGCATGATGAATCATGATAACCTAAATGAACAATTATTATGTGGAAATAACTTTAAAGATGACATAATAAGCATAAGTCATGGATAAACAATAAGAAATCATAAAAGATATTAGGATAATCTATATGCACCACACATGGATTCTAATTTGACTAAAACTTTACCCAATAAATTTGAGAACTATCTAATCACACCCATCATATTTATATTTCATACATTCAAAAGTGTGACACATATATAATTAAACATAAGAACAGATCTCATCACATTTAATCCCATGATTGAGGATTTTCGGTTACATACATGGATTTCATCAATATTTATGTATAGGTACAACTAGGTTATTAACATTGAGTGGAAATGGGTATTAGAGTAATATCATGACATAAAGAATCATAAAAATGTTTGATGAGATTTGAAGGGGTATCTAATCACATGGAATAAAAAAAGGACATTATAAGGGATATTTATGAATGTATTCCATCATGAAGATTTGGTAATTAATATTTATAAGACATGAAGGGTTCTAGAATAAAATTTGACATTAGAAAAACATATGATAATTTTAGAAGTATAACGAGAGAACATAATGAATCATTGTACGGATTAATTAGATTCAAAGGGACCACTCATCATTTCAAAATAAAATTTAATTTATGTGGGATTAAAAAAATAATATCACATCAATAGGAATTGGAATGAAAAGAACAATACATAAATAATGTTATTGAATAATGAGAAGAAAGAAGGAATTACTTACGTTGATATAGTGATTAAAAAGCATTGGGGAGATTATCTAGAGCATTGGGAAACCTTGGGGGACTAAATAGAGACCCAGATAGAGTAACGGTGTTACATTAGATAAATTAGTGAATAAGAATGGGAGAATGGCTGGGTTAATATAGGAAAAGATGGGGAGTTTTTTTATAAATCCTATATAGGTTATGGACTCTCTATTATAATGAAATAAAAACCACAAACCTTCCCATTATTTTTCCCATGGTTTCTGACCAAGAGGGAAAAAATTATTGTTTTATACTACCATGGGACAAACTCAAGAAGAAATTAACTTTGGTTATTTGTAAGTGATTCATGTTTTTAATGAAATAATATTAAAACCTTAAAATATAATTTAGGTTTTGGAGGAATCATAAAGGCCTTATAAAATTAATTAGATAACAACAAAACACATTATATTAAAGTAGAAACATATATTTTTCATTGATTCCTTTTATATAATTTATTACATAACTTTTGATCTTTTATGATGTAATAATAGTCAACTTATTTTAAACCATATATTATTCTTACCCAAAAATGTGATTGCCTCAAGAAATTTTGGAAAATTCCACTGTTGGAAATTCTAACTAATTTATTTAAAAAAACTATATTAATTTTATATAAAAAGTTATTTAGATTTTTTTTAATTTTTCTTTTTAATCAACAATTAATATTTATTAGAAAACTCAGGTTTCTTTGACAATAATAATTTTGATACCCCAAAATCAATTACATTTGACTTTATAAAAATTATATAACCATTTATATTTAATAAAAAAAATATTTTTGTTATTTTATAAAAATATAATTTATTTTTAAATACTCATGAACTCATCAGAAATGAATGTCTTAATTAAAATTTCATATTAAATAAAAATAAAATTTTTGTTTTATCATAAAAAATTACAATGTAAGAATAATAATAAGTACATATAATA
Organism: Viscum album; assembly: GCA_963277665.1. NCBI lineage: Eukaryota > Viridiplantae > Streptophyta > Magnoliopsida > Santalales > Viscaceae > Viscum > Viscum album. The sequence goes on from OY728121.1 coordinate 1,303,411,185, forward strand.
ATTATTATTTCAAAAATACAATATAAATTTTTATATTATTTGAGTCTTAATGGATATCAATTTATTAAACCAGAAAACACACAATGTGTAAGGTGTGTGATGGTGAGATTTTCATGTGGTGGTTTAGCATACATGATTTGGGTCATGTACTCGATGAGAAGTAATTTATACTATGAATGGTTTCACTCATGCTTTAGTTGTTAGATTTTGGATTTCCCATTGTCAAGGGAAAATCCGAGTGATGTTATCTCCCTTGGAATCATTGATAAATGGGATTCATAAGGTTTGATCCAACTAGTTGAGGCTATTACTTATTCATTATTTTCAATTAGATTTACCATAATATTATATTTTTTTTCTAATAATATGATAAATATCCAACAACTATTTTATCATTAGTTATGATTACTAATTTTCTTTTAAATCCAATACGATATAAGAAAACAAATTAAGTTAATGTGTATTATATAACCATAATTGGGAATTTAATTAAATTATAAATAGAATTTTATTTATAAAATTTTTAGTGGTTATGGAATAAATATTTATTAAATATTCAACAAATAAAATTAATATTTTATCAACAATCAGGAAAATAAATATTTAATAAATATTTATATAATTAAATAAATAATTTATTTACTAAATAAATAAATAATTATTACCTTGTCAATATGATAGATCGATAAATCATAAATAAAATTACTCCCCAGTCTTGAGAATTTTATTTAATGAAATAATTATATTTATATATAATTTAATAGAGATAAATGTAAATACATATTTTGTGACCCTCTAGGATTCTTTCTCATTTTCATTAGGTAGGTGTTCATAATTTCCAAGATTTATCTCTAGCAACGAGTCAATGAACCCAAGGTAAAAAACATAATATCACAACACCAATAACCCCATAAAAATGCATGTTTTATAAAACAATATTATGGTCTCAATATCTCATCATGTGGGATTAACATTTATATTATCAAACTATATGCCTTATATTTCTTCATTTAACATTCAAAAATAAACATTGTTACCCCATGGACATGGAATTTAATTTGATATTTATATTTACATCAAACAGACTAGATATCAGCTTCTATAAGAACATAAGGGATAAGTACTTCCTTGACATATCCATTAATTACATGTCATTGATGAAGAAACCAATGTACCCATCATCAGGCGAACATATGGCCTGAGGGTTTTAGAAAACTCATAGATATATTTTGTAGATCTTTTTCCATAGAAAATTCTTCCTACATTAATTGAAACATATACGAACTTCATTAAATAGTATTAATAATATGGTAAGACACCAACATTGTTTTCATATGTTATCAACATATTTTTCCTTAAAACCTTTAGAGCTCCCACTATCTAGTTTGAGACACTTTTCAGACATTTATTTCCAAATGAATATTGTATGATCACTATAGATGATTTTTTCATAAATGAATTTATGTAATCTACATAAATTATTTGAACTTATGGATTTATTATTCCCTTTTAGTTAACCCTTGTAGACATATAATATTAAGACACTATTTTGGTAACATTATATAGTCATATTCCATGATGTTTCCTCTAAATGTGGTGGTGTTGACAATAAATACCCCTATATAATGATCATAAATATATTATTTTATAAGTATAATAAAAATTAATTTTTTTCATAAGGAGTGGGGAAAATGTTTTTTGCATAGACTGAACCATCAATAATATATCATGTAATATTCATAACATTGTGTACTATCCATGTAATGTTTCTGTTGAATACTCACCAGAAGTGTCAATTCATAGAAACATTCTACTTAGAGATTACATAAATTTTGATTCATGGAGATCATATATTTAATTTATACTTTGTTTTAAATGTAATAGTATTATCATTTACTACTTCTTTGTAGGAATAGTTATTTTTAAATAATAATATTTGTATCACCCACCATGGGGAAGAAAACCAACTCTTTTTTATGAATTCCTACATAGTATGTGACTTTGGAAATTCTCCTCCCACTAATCCCTATAGAGGCTAGTATTCCTTTTAAAACTCTTGTGAATATAGATCCTAAACACATAGAAGTTATGTTCCATCCCATTATCTTCAAATATATAGTCTTCCTTTATAGTAATATAGTTCATCTTTACTAGAAGTTAATATCCTTAGATACTATAGTATCATTAATTTATATGAAACGTAGTGTTTCAAAAACTTCATAAATAAATATCATTAATTATATAAGGGTACCTCTATTTTTTTAATCATTCATATGGCCACCTAGAACCATGTCTAAAAATATTTGTGACATACCATTAGTTCAAAATGATTATTTATCTAAAATATGATATATATAGTTTGTTTGTATATCTAGTGTCTTATGTTAATTGAGAGAAAAACACTTTTATGGATATAAAAAGATCAACTAATTTTAGTTTTATTAGATTAATATTTACCTTTCCAAAATTGAGTAAAGAGTATTATATTTTATATTCATCATTCAATGAAATTGATATATGTTATTTTAGAGATACTAAACTATTAATATAGTATTAAATTACCATAACAACATTTATTCCAAAAATGATATAATGTATCATTTTTTCTATACATACATTGAGATAAATGTTTTGTAACAATTATTAAAAACATGAATTATTCCAATTTGGAAATGATAAATGGTGATCTCCACTAGGCAATCACTAGAATCACCCCTTTTCAATAACATTTTAGTTCACTCAATAACCATTCTATTATGGATCATTTCATTAATTTAAAAACATGTCTTTTGAATGAATATAGTATTAAATATATAATTGTGAATTGATACATGATGAATATACCTAAAGCGGATGTAAATACATTCCTCTTAAATTATTTGAGGTTTCATTTCCATTATCCATTATTTTGGCATAAGAAGAAAATATCCTCCTATTTATTTTTCATAATTTGAATCCTCCCTCTTTAGAGAATTTCAAAAAGGATATTATTTATTTATATTTTCTAGGGGATCTTAATCTTTGTCTTAAAATCATTTCAATAAATTGGGTGGATAAATAGGTTTCATTATTCCATATCCACTTGGTTATGTATGGACAAAATTATCATGAGTGACTAATCCATTTTATTTATTTGGTCATAAAAAAATTAGAATAATCATGGTGGTATGGATAATAAGATAATTTTAATGTATTATCACTTACCCACAAGGAAGCTTAAATTTTAAAAATAATAAATATACACCATCATTTTGAATGAAATATCAATATCTAGATTATATTATTCCAATTCATGATAATATTTGTCGTTGACTACCTTATTTATTTCCATAACATCATTCACATTATTTAGGTAATGGATATTTGATATTATAGTGTAATAATATGGGTCTTTTGTAATGTCCTGGTTCCAGATGCCATTAAAAGGTGCCCCATACCTGGTTGGCCACATGGTCTGAAGCGTATTTTCCAAAAATGATAAATGCTTCCAACTATCTGTGAGGTCCTTAGGTGTGATAGTGGTGAAACTATGCCCTCATTGTAAGAGTATAGCACAGTAGAAAACAAAACAATACAGTCACAGAACCAGTAAATAGTGTATGACTAAAACAAAATAGCGGAAGTCATATAGATAAATATCTAAGTCTCAAACCATCCAAATGATAATTCATCTTGTTATATTTTATAATAATGCATCTAAACCATGATAAACTTCAATAAGATAGAAATAAAATACATGTGCAAAGATAGATTTAAAACTAATAAGCATTGCAATCTTTGACCTGGTCCCATGCTATCTTAATCAAATGAAAAAATAAAGTACTTATATAAGGTATCATTCCCTTGACTACACATGCAATAATATAATCTCTTTGGGCCCCCAAAATTGACCCATAAAGGGTGTGAGACTAATCCCAGTAGGGAACCACTAAATATCAATGCATAATAGTCAGTGAATATATGAAACATCATTAAGGGATAACAGTAACTAGGAAGTACTCAAGTAACTATCCAATTATTATGTTTATTTTATTCTGTAATTCATTCTCATTTAGGAGAAACTATCTTGAGATTCAGCCGAAGCCTTTCAATCCCCCGTATCATAGTAAAAACAATAGATGTCTTAGAAGATCGTCTATATAAAAAGTGAAGACCGAATCCAATGTTTTGATTAGTCTTGGAAGACGAATAAGAAGTCATTCAATTCAATTTAACAAGTTCTATGATCTTTACAAAGGTCTCGAAGTCCATCCAAGTCCCGTTGACCCACCATTCCAAATTTACAGTTAACTCATGACATAACCATTTTTCAATTTAGTATATCAACATTTCATATTCTAATCATTGGCTAGTTACCAATTGAACCCATCCTAGGTATACCTCAATGGAATGATGATTCACTATGCATTTACAAAGATGACATTGTGAGATTGACCACCAAAATTATGGCATGCTCATAGCCCTTAAGTAATTAACCTCCTAAGTCTGTCTATTTCCTTTTAACCGAGACAATCATTCACCCAAGGGAAGAAAGGTGTAATAATTCACATGATCCCGAACATTTCTTTTAATAAATACTATGGCTCTCCCATAGCTAATTACCTATTTTTATCATTTTTCATTTCATTTCAAAAACCACACATTTGAATTAATCTATCTCATGAATTTTAATCAAAACTACTCTTGTGGTCAATTCACATAGCATTAAACACAAGCATGTTAAACGATGGCATGGTTTTAATCATAACAACTCATGTGGAAATTTCATATAACAATATATCTTTTAATCAACCCCAAAAGTGAAAACATTTAGAAGACTCAAAGGAGTTCTTTCCAAATGGCTAACCACGAGAAACACACCGATGGGGTGTCCCTAAATCAAACAATCTGCAATCACAAACTTCAATTTTAGATAATCATATACCTAAACATCATTAGGTATCAATATGTTTCAATTCAAAAAAAAATTAAAATTTGGTCTCATACCATTTGGGTACATATAATCAACTCGACATTTAACGAAAGGCACAAGACCACCTACCTCGATGTCATATAACTTATATAATTCAATGTAGGCCCCTGAATCAGCCAAGAACAACATAGATATAAGAAAAGTGTTAAATAATTCAACCTTAAATAAATTCCTCAACAATATAAATCATCAAGAACAGCTCCAGAAAAATAAATCCCTTACCCTTTAGGTTCTAACGCGATCGACGACACATGAATTGGGTTTCGGACGACGAAACGGGAGAAGGAATTGATCTTGCGGATCATTTGTCTTCACCTAGTGGCTCTTCAATCTAGAATAAGAGAAAACAAGGAGGATACTACTGGTTTTAAGACGAGTTTTTGTAGTAAACAACAAGTAAGTTAGTATAAACAATGTTAATATCATTTTAATATTCATAAATTTTCCAACCAACTTTACGCATCAATATCAACCTGTCGACATGACTACACAGCATGTACTATGGAGTACATAGCGTGTAGTGGCCTTTTCTTCTGTCCCTGTCCAACAAAATCACACAGAGTGTATCCCTATCCTACACAGCCAGACCATATGTGGTGTAAAAAGGACTATATAGTGTGTTTAACTAAAACATTACATTTTTCCAATTATCCTTGTTTTCTCAAAAAAAACACAATGGAAAAAAGAAAGGTAGAAACATTACCTCATAAGAAGAACTGGTTTATTACAATCATTCCCCCTTAAAGCTATTTGTCTTTGAATTTTCCTTCCAATGTTGGTGAAGGAATATCAGAGAATATCTTTGTCCACTGAGCACATATGTCGGCCTCCCTCTCCCATGTCTCGTCTTGTACTCGGCCATGCTGTCATAACACCCGTAAAAGAGGAACTAATAGGACTCGGGGAATGTTAGTGCTCCTATAAACTATATGAATTAGATACTCTTTAGATGATTCATATTCCTCTAAGTCAACCTCCTCGGGCTAAAAAACATGAGATAACTCTGGGTGATAGTGGCGTAGTTGTGATACGTGGAAGATGTCATGTATAGAATGGTACCTATGAGGAAATTGTAACCGGTAAGAATCCTCCCTGACTCGTTCCAGAATCTCAAAAAGTCTGACATATCGTAGAGAAAGCACACCCTGTCTCCCGATCCTCTTGTGTCCCAATATCGGTGCGACGCATAGGAAAACTCAATCCCTGACCTCAAACTCTAAGGGTTATCTACAACGATTGGAATAATATTTCTCACAAGACTTCCCAATATACATTTGATTTTTAATCAACCAAACCTACTTAGTGGTATCCCAGACGAGATGAGGTCACAACATAGCTGCCTCTCTGGCCTCCAGCCAACAGAGGGGTGATCGGTATGGCCTACCGTACAAAACCACATATGAAGCCATCTGAATAGTAGCTTGGAAGCTATTATTATAGGCGAATTCAACCAGGGTTATATGCTTCTCCCAAGATCCCCCAAAATCCATGACACTCTAATGAAACATGTCCTCAAGAACCTGTATCGTATGCTCTGACTGACCATCAGTCTGAGGGTAGTATGTTATGCTCAGAAACACCTGTGAACCATGTTCCCACAGAAAACCCTACCCAAAACGAGACATAAAGTGGGTATCCCTATCTAAAAAGATAGAACAAGGAACCCCATGAAGTTTTACCACATCTCGGATATACAGCTTTCCGATCTCATCAAAACTAAAAGATTCCTTGATCGAGAAGAAGTGAGCAACCTTCAAAAGCTTGTCAACTAAAACCCACACAACATCATTACCTCTAGGAGACCTTGTTAACCAAATCAAGAAATCTATAGCGAATCATCCCATTTACACCAACAAATGGGTAGTTACTGTAAAAGTCTAACTGGCAGCTGATGTTCAGCCTTCACCTGCTAACTGGTGGATCACCTTGTAACAAAACCAATGACTTCTTGCTTCATACCTAGCCACCAGTACATATGGAATAATTCACGGTGATTCTTGGTGACTCTGGGATTCACTACCCTTGCAGAAGCATGAAACTCCCGAATCTGTTCCTTGCGTATATCCCCAAGAACCCACACACATCCATGGACATGCAGAACTTTATCCTCGCCTATCACCCATCCAGGATGAGGGTCCTCACATTCCACACTCTTCTGTATAACTAGGCCTTCGAAATCTGATTGTTTCCTCATCCTCACTATGTCATGTAGGGCAGAGGTAATTGGATAATATGATAGATAAGTCTATCCCTGACTGTTGTGCACCTATAAATACATCTCATAGAACACATCCATAAGCTCCCACTCATCACTGGCCTCCTGCACTACATGTATCTATGTCCTCCTCCTCAGTGTGTCAGCCACTGCATTACCTTTTCCCCACATATAGGAAATCTCAATGTCAAATTACTGAATGTATTCTACCCACCATCATTTTCTTAGATTCAAATCAAAATGATTGAAGATGTATTTGAGACATTTTTGGTGCGTGTACACCAAAAAATATTCCCCAATAAATAATGTCTCCATCATTGAAAATCATGATCAACTGCAGCTTACTCAAGATCATGCATCAGGTAATTTCTCTCATGTGGCCTCAACTACCGAGCCCCATATGCAACTACTCGATCTCCCTAGATAAGCATTGATCCCAAACCAATACCTAATGTATCAAAATAAACATTGTAACTTTTTCCCAGCTGTATAAATATTAGTGTCTCCCCTAAAGTCAAATTCCCATTCATCACTTGAAAGGTTATGTCAGAAGAATATGACCATTCACACTTCACACCTTTCTTATTCAATCCTATCATTGGAACTGCTATGTGTGGGAAGTCCTGTATAAAACATTTGTGGTAACTGGATAACCCCAAGAAACTCTGCACCTCAAAAACATTTTTTGTCTAATCTTAGGTAACTACGGATCTCAACTTATCTAGGTCCACTGATAATGTAGTCATTGATATGACTTGACCTAGGAAGTAAATATGATTAATCCAGAAGTGGAATTTTACAAGTTCTCATATAACTGATGCTATCTCAGTGGATTCAAAACAATATCCAGGTGATTGTAATGGTCGTGTCCATTGTGATAATACACCAAGTTATCTTCCATGAAAACAACTAAAAAGGAATCTAGGTAAATATGGAACACTTGGTTCATCAGCACCATGAAAACTGCTAGCATGTTCATGAGACTAAACGAAAAAACCATGTACTCATAAAGACCAAACCTTCTAAAAAAGGTTGTATGAGGAATGTCTTCTGGTAAAACATGTAACGAGTGATATCCTGGCCTTAATTCAATTTTTTAGAACACCCAGGCTCCACAATGTTGATCAAATAGTCCATATATCCATGGTAAGGAATATTGATTTTTAATGGTCAACTAGTTCAGTTTTTGATAATCCATGTAATGTCTGAGAGTACCATTCACCTTTTTCATGAAAAGGACTACTGAACCTCAATGTGAAGTTCTTTTTCAGAAAAAAACCTAAGCTTCTAGATCTTCTAAACTCCTCTTGAGCTCTTGAAACTCCGTTGTAGAAATCTTTTAAGAAGGAATGGATACCAGTGTGACTCATAGAAATAGATCAATAGTAAACTCCACCTATCTAACTGTAGGTAATCCTGAGATGTCTTCTCGAAAAACCTCCCTAAAATGATAAAAAACTGAAGGAAAATCTGGCAGACATATTCCCTAAACATCCAGATATGAACTAGAAATCTTTGCTATCATCCTACCCAACCCACAATGCTTGGGTCCATATCATCTTGCCAGGACATCCCATTTTCCATTGTATACAAAAGACCTTCCCTTGGTTGACGTAAAACTCAACCTATGGTGATAGCAGTCAATGAAGGCTTGATAGGATACCATCCAATCAATTCCAAGGATGACATCAAACCCCACCATCTATATGACTTAGAGATCCCAGAAGAATTAAAATCCACCAATCTCAAGTGGGAAATCCTTGCACAAACACACACCTACCATTCTAATCCCTAACATAGTGTCCAGGGTCATAACGTTCTCATATGTATAAACACAAATCCCAAGGCTCTCTATAACGGGAACAAAAATAAAATTATGGGAATATCATGTATTAAAAGGTGAAAATGATAAAATAGAGGCAACTAGAATAGTACCTCTGATAGTAGATAGTCTGGGATCCTTATCATGTTGGGTCTATTGTACTACATATGTCTGACAAGTACCATGTCACTATGACATAGCCTGGCTACCGTGAGCTGCCCCGCTCTGCTGTCGCTGAGATCCTGGGGTCTGGCCACCATGGCCATGCACACTGCCTTGGACTGCTTTCCCCAACGTATTCCCATTTTTGGACTGGTGAGAAGCTACAAACCTTGCTCCTATACATGGTTTCTATATAGAACCTCTCTCATAAGCCACTGGTGGAAACGTCCTGTAGAAGCATTGTAGATGGCCCATCTTGTCGTAATCTCGATACTAAACTGGTTCCTTCAGGCATTGAGGTATGGTATTCCCAACTCTGCCACACTAATAGATCCTCGCTTGGCTACCAGAGGATACATCCTGACTACTAGTATTCCTATGAGACAAGTCTATATGATGTTTCTCGCTTCTTGTCGAGACAGTACCAGATCTCAGTGTCAAACCTCCCAGGCTCGCACCCCTAGATTCCGATTGGTTTTTCTCGATAATCAATGTATAATTCACAATGGAATTCATAGAAGGAAACCTAAAAACACTAACCTAATCTAGGATGTTATATCGATGACCATCCTCTAAGCACCTAGCTCTCAAATCCTTGTCACCCATCAGAATAGGTGAGAATCATTTATGCTATGTAAAGCGGGAATTATAGTCCATCACTGACATAGTACCTTACTGAGGATCCATGAACTCCTGAGCTCGATCAGCCTTGAGGGTCCTAGGAAAGAATTATTCATAGAAGACTGTCAGGATGTCTCCCCATGCCATGTCTTAATGGAACTCTGTCATCATGATAACATCCCACACCCCTTGGATGAATCTTGTAGCATATTAGTAGTGAGCTTTACCCTCCTTTTAATAGGTGTCTTTAGATTCTCAGTGATAGTCAGCATTGATTCCATCCATGATTGCACAGCATGTGTCTACAATCCCATAAAAAAGTAGGTAGATGCTGCTGTTGGAATATACAAGTCCACTATTCCATAGATGTGGCATCCTATAGTGCTCTCTAGAAGGTATACATGAACCACACAAAACATTCTCAAAATTGTCTATCTACACCCGTCTCGGGTATAATGGCTGGTTCCAAAGATGGCACTACTGGAAGATCCATCGGTAACTTATGGCCCACCATTTCTGAAGTATTTTCATCGCTACATTTGTGGCGTACAACTCATGGTCATCACAGCGGCATGACTCTACAAATTAGAGCACACACACCTCAATACTAACTTAAAGAAAATGTAACTATTACTCAGAATTTTAAGAATAGTATAGGTTATGTAAAACACTCAATTTTTTCAAAATAAGAGTACACTGCGTATATTACCCCTTACACGGCGTGTCCTCCTTGTCCTTTTCATGGGAGTGAACATCAACCCAATATGGTCGTGTAACACCTCATGTACACGACATGTTTCCCAAGAGACACACCACGTACATGGGTTTCCTTCCAACACATGTACTTCTACACTGGAAAAAATACACAGCTCTATCAGTGTAAGACTTATATGTATGTTCACCCTCGACATGGTTTATACAACTATGTTTTCATCCACCCGTGTCGTTAGTCAGACTGTCGGATACACGGTTTCCTTATACATGGTATGTACTCAAATTACATGACATTTCTTACTCAAAGCTCAACAACTCATATTACCTCCTCGCATGGAGGGTTACGTGGTCATGAACTATAGGACGTGTACATATGGTAAACAATGAGTTATTCTAATTACTTGGAACACATTCTTCTCCGAATCGGAAGAACACACGTCATGTTAGGATAGACTACACACCATGTATTCTGGGTTTTTAGTTTATAAACACTAGATTTCCTAGAAAACCTTTGTTTTGTAGAAAATCCCACCATAGGGATGCTAGATTCTTATCTATGAAGGCCTATACTTCCCACAAATCATTGTTTGGCACCCAAGAAGAACATATCATAGTACAATTATAGATAAAAACGGAATCAGATCTGCCAAATTCCAGTTTAAGAGGTCCCATACACCTCCGGAAGTAAATTCTGAACTACATTCACTCAAAACCACCACACATACTGATACACCTATCACAACCGCGTGGATAAATATCAAATCATCTATCACAACACCATGGGATGACTAATTCATTCTAGATGTCATGGAATAATGCATGAAATGTGATTCTAACAAGAGCCTATATAATGCATGAGATGGAATACCCTCATCTCATTCGGTTGAAATTAAATTAGAACCCACAATTGCATCAATAGTAATAGAATAAAACACGTGTGACACCCAATTTTGAAATCGAATCAACTGTAATAGCTCAAAAATCTAAACATCACAAGTTAATTCGAGGTAATTTCGATTTTCCCTATATAATGGTGAGCTACTCCCAAGAACATTTTATTACCAAGTACCATTTTCCTTCCAATCCAGTCTATTTTCTCTAAATAGTAAGTCAAAAAAATTGAAACCCTCTGATACCACTTTGTAATGTCCCAGATTCGGAATCCACTTAATGGTTCCCCATACCTGTTTGGATACATGGCCTCAAGGGAATTTCCCCAAATGCCAGAGGATACCAACAAGCCGTGAGGGCCTTGGGTTTGATATTGGGGAAACTATTCCCTCATTGGTAGAGTATAACATAGAGGAATTCAAAATAATACAGTAGCGGAAGTAGTAAACAGTATATGACTGAAACAAAACTGCGAAAGTCTGATAGATAAATATCCTAGTCTTAAACCATAAAAATGATAATGCAGCATGTTATATGTTCTGTGAAATCATCCAAAATAGGATACTCTATTTTCAGATATAAATATAATACAAGGGAAGAAATGAAAATAAAACTCAGAAGCGTCGCAAGCCTCGACTTGGTTCCATGCTCTCTTACTCCTAAGAATCAATCAAGTACCAGTATAAGGGAGCTTTCCCTTGTCTACACCTTCATCCATATAATCTTTTTGGTCCCAAAACATGAACCAAATAGGTGTGAGACTAACCCCAGTAGGAAACCACCAAAGATCCATCCCTAACAGTCATTGAATACATGCAACAACATCAAGGTAAAATTGTAACTAGGAAGTACTCAAGTAACTATCAAATTATTCTTTTTATGATCTTTAGAAATTCAGTCTCATTTAAGTGAAAATATCTCAATATTCGACCTTAGCCTACAAATCCCCCGTATAGAAGTAAAAATAGAAGATGTATTGTGATATCATCAAGATAAGATGTGAAGATTGAATCTAAGCTTGTTATTTGGATTGAATATGCATCACAAGTCATTCCATTTCATTTAACATGTTCAGTGAACTTTACAAAGGTATCGAAGTCCATACTAAGCACGTCAACCCCCTATACCGAAGTAACTATAAACTCATGACATAACCATTTCTCATTTAAGAACAGTAGCATTTTATCCTTTAATCATTTGATCACTTTTCAATAGAGCTCATCCTAGGTACACCTAAATGGACCAATGATTACCTCGGCATTTACAAAGATGACTCAATGAGCCCGACCACCAAACATGTGGCTCCCTTATGGCCATTAAGTAATTAACCTCTTGTGTCTGTCCACTTCCTTTTAACTGAGACAATGATTCACCCAAGGTAAACAAAGTTTGATCAGTCCCATGAGACCGACCTTTTCTTTTAACAAAGACTATGGATCACCCTTGTTTAACTACCTTTATTAATAATTTATCATTTCATTTTCGAAACAAAACATGTGAATTAAATTATCACATGGCTTTTAAACATAACAACTCACGTAGGAAATTCACATAGCAGTAAACATAAGAAAGTTAAACTATTTCATGGTTTTAATCATAGAAACTCAACTGGGCATTTCATATAACTATATATCATTCTAATAAATCCTAAAAGGTAAAGGATTCATAGGCCTCGAAGGTGTTCTTGCTAAATAACTGACCACAGGAAACACACCCACAAGGTGACCATAAAGCAAACAATTAGCAATAAAAAGCTTCAATTTCATATAATCAAATACCTAAACATCATTCGGTATCAATAGGTTTCAATTCTAGAGAAAAACATAACCCAAATATGGCCTTATACTATTTTGGCACATATAATCAACTCAAATTTTATCTAAAGGAACCAGAGCACCGACCTCGATGTCATATAACTGATATAATCTGACAGTAGTCCTTGAATCAGTCAAGAACGACATAGATCTATAAAAATAGTTAAATAATTAAACCTTAAATAACATCCTAAAGAACATAAATCATCAATAATGGATAAAGAATAAGAAGTCCCTTTCTGATTGGTATCTAACGCAACTGATGACACTTGAATTTGGTTCCAGACGACAAAACTAGAGAAGGAATTGACATTTGAGCTCCTTTTCTTCCCCCAGTGGCTCTTCTATCCAAATGAAGAGAAAAAATGATACTATCCATTTTAATCTGAGTTTAGGTATTACATGGTGTGTAAGTTAGTATACACTGAGCTTATATCATTTTACTATTCATAAATTTGCTGACCTAATTTATGCATCACCACCGACTTGCCGACTTGACTACATGAAATGTACTAAGGAGTAAACGGAGTATATTGGAATTTTCTTCTATCCTTGGCCAAAAATAGCACTCACTATGTATCATTATATTACATGGATAGAATACATGGAATGTACATTGGAATATACGGATTATTCTACTAAAATAGAATATTTTACTAATTTTCCTTGTTTTCTCAATAAGAACTCAAAGGGAGAAATAATGGTAGAAAGAGTACCTCATAAGAATAACTGGGTTCTTACATCTTTATATTTTATTAAAAACTCTCCATAAATCATTGATTATAAAATACAATGAATAAAGGATGAATCCTAAATATAACAACCCTGATTTTAACATGCATTGAAATTACATAACTTTTTTGGAATACTTTAAACATTAAAAAAAAACAGATGCCCAAAGACCGTATTATTCAAGTTCCTTAAGATACATGAAAACAATAACACTGGTATATATGTGATATACACTATCTCCAACTAGATTATTATTGACTATCACCCTTCTTATACACATCATACTTAACACATATATTCATAGGGGTGAGCTAAGATACACAGTAAGGGTAATAAAGGGAGACACGTAAGCATTAAAATGAGAATTGGAGTATGAGAACATTGTCAAAACATTTTAATATCATACACTGCATAACAAATATCATAAACATTGATCATAGAAAAAATATTTATAGTTTGAAAGGTATTAATCATAAGTAAATAAAGATCATAATCCCTGAAATTGTAACATAGTAATAAAACATGTAATTGTTGCAAACACATACTCGTATAATATGATTTCCATAATAGCAATGGAATCACGACCCAAACCATCTTATAAGTATGGGTTCACTACACATACAAACATAGTTGTCATGGTTCACTCACATGGCCATATTAATATCATGATTTACCGCCTCATACCATGTAATTAGTTATGGTTGACTCCCATGGCCATCATAGTAGTCAAGGTTACCTACCAAGACCACCTTAGTCTATCTGAGGAAATACAAATCTTGAACAATCATATTGTAGTGAGATGTAGGTCTCACCCATCTCATAACCAAATCATACATACATGTGCTAGAAAATAATAATAAAATATATAATAAACCATAAAATGAAATCATTTTCATAAAAATGTAATCATATATTATCCAATTGAAAGGAAATGTCTCATTATCATTTCATCAAAGTATAACCCATGACATTGAGTGGGTTTTATAAGAATATAACCCATGAAAGAAAATTGGATTTTGTAAACACCGTGCCATAAAATGTAAATCATTATGTGATTGACTATTAATTGAGACATTGAATCGTTTCCCATGAAATTAATGAGTATCCCAAACAGATGTAATCTTTAATGGGAAATAGTTTTTAAAGGTATTTTAAAAACACATCATGATTTAATCATCATTTCTCCATAAAAAACTAATTGATAAAATGTTAAACCTTTCAAAAATATTTTTCTTGAAAATAAAATTGAAGAAATATGTTAAAATAATTGAAATACTTTTGAAATAATTTTTTCATTGAAAACATGTATAGGTTCTTGAAAAACACATGAGACCCATTTTCCTTGAAAAAATTTTAAATAAGCACAAAATCCTATTAAAAACCACATTTGTTGAAAAATAATTTTAAATGTTAGAATGAAATATATAAATTTATTTTAAAACCATTTCATTTGAATTCACTTATAAATACATCTTCTTAAAAATTAATCTTTTAATCATGCGAATGTAAATTCAAATAAATGACGATGGGTAAAACAATACGTGTCGTATGAGGCAAAAATAAAATTCCATTTATATGGTAAATGGTTATAAAAATACCTTGTTTGGAAAGTGACAAGAAGGTTCATTTGAAAACATTGGTAAATTAAAAAAAGGTTAAAATATTCTTTTATTGATCATATAATATTATTATATTATTCTATGAATCCCTTTTTGTAATGCAGGGTTTTGAAAGAACTCATACTTCCAACAAAAGAGAGAGGAAAGATTATATTTTCCTAAAAAATCATAATTATCATTAGTAAAAAAGAGTGAAAAAATGGTAATAATACATGAATACATAATGATGTGATAAATGATAAGAAAATTCATTTTTTGTGAATTATGGCACATACAATTTCATTAATTAAAGTGTGATCATAAACAATCTCAAAAAATGGTGAGATTTTTTTTAATAAAATCTTATCACATTGTAACTTTGAAACATACTCCCCATGTGGGAAAAATGAAATTACATGAAGCATTAAAATATCATGAAAAGTATAAAATTCATGTTATAAAAAGTCAAAGGTATTTTATAAACCTCTTCTAAAAGTATATGTGTATAACCTAGCATGTTCCTCAATGAAGGAAAATTGACACCAAATTACGTTACAGGAATGATAAATTTTGAAACATAAACACAATGGAAGAAGTATCATAAAATGGTTATGTAAATATTCATATATTAAATTATAAGAGGCATATAATACATTCATTGGATGTATATACACTAAATAAATATGTGGGCGGTGAATAAGGAATGTATCTCATGGAAATAAAATGTGGGGTGAAATTCCCTTACCTTGTGTCTTGACTCTCGTCATACTCATTCAATCATCCTGTATAATAAATATTAATTTATTATAAATATATCATATAACCATATTATTACTTGTAATACTATATAAGTATTTGTTATTTCTTTATATTACCCACTTGTTAACAATTCTATGTTAAGGTTTCACTTTGTGTAATATTTACTTAGTTCTTTGTATATACCATAATTTATTATATCATTATTCTTTATATATATATCATGATTTAAATAATATAATCCATGATTTAAAAATAATTTATATTCAGTACATTTTCATTATAATTATCTATATAATATAGTAGTATTAAATGGAACAAACCATTCATGGAGACGGTAGGTCGAACGTACGCTTAAATGGAATTTCAGTTTAATTATCATGCAGAATGAATGAATGTAAAAGATATGTAGGTATATATATATTTGTATATATAATTAATAAAGTATCCTTATTATATCATATACATCATATATATTCACTAAAACCATCCTTAATATATTATATTTCGGGTATGAAAGAATCATGTCGCATTGAGGGGGCGGTAGTTCACACTTCATCAAACAAAATTATTGTATTAACACAAAAAATAATGTATAAAGATATGTGTTTCAAAAGAAATAAATAATAATAAATATATAATAAATATAATATATGACATTTGTAAATTTATTTTACATCATAATTTCCACCATGAGAGGTGGTAAAGAAATAAATGAACAATCGTCATTTTGTGAGGCAGTAGTTCGTTGTATATATAAACAGTATTTTGGTTACCAATTAGATGAATGTGTGTATAAGTGTAGCTGTAAAAAAATAACTAAAACATACTTTTATTTTGAGGAAAATGGGTTTGTTATATAATAATGGAATACTAATATTTTAGGGAGTGAAAAAATAAAATAAAATAAATTATTTGAGGAAGGGTGTTACCACTTAATTGGGTAATGCCGTTTGGTTTGTACAAAAGGGATTCCATGGAAGGAATTATACCCAATGGATTCTTCCATAATTATGTGAGTTGTTTATGTAATCAATTTGTAAATATTTTATTCAATCCAAAGTGTCTATAAGTTTTAGGTAGTTTGAGGAGAGGATGCCTTTTATATTGGAGGAAGAGTGGCACTCTTGTATTATATTTGAAAAGGGAAACCACAAACATGATTTTTTTTTATTGAAAGCTGATCCAATAATGGTAAAAATTATATCAAATAGATTATATTATAGAAATATGTCCATCCAATGCCTTTTTGACATTTTTATATGTCTTTTTGGACTTTAAGGTTATGGTTAGTCTCTTATTGAGTTGAATTTAACATTAATCATTGTAATGAACATTAATTTCATTCACTAGTATTTTTGTTAAAAAATAATTTGAAATTGATAGAAATTATAAATTATTCTTATTCCAAATATAGAATCCATTTTTCAATATTCCAAACACATAATGGGAATAAATTAATTTAAATATAATCCCATAAGAATGATGGAAATGCGGATTTGGAAAGTAAAAATGTTCAAAAAGATTCTATATTTCTTAGTAAATTTCAAAGTGAAAATAATTCCAATTACCTAAATTTTATTTATTCATAAAAAATTAATATAATTAGTATTTAAAAACAACATGAAATAAAATTTACCTTTAAAATATTTTAACCAAAAAATCAATTTTGTATTAAAATTCAGTAATTTTTACAATTCATTAAAAAAAATATAACTTCACAAAAAAGTAACAAAAATTCCCCCTAACATAATTTTTTTTATTTTTATTCAAAGATAATGATTATTTTTGAATTGATGGTTTATAAACTGTAAAAATTTGTTTTTATAATAATTTCTCTTTTAAAGGGTTGTAAAATTTCCTCAATTAAAATACTTGATTCTATGTGTTAAATTGGGTTTATTCGTATCGTATACTTATAAAATCTACTTGAAAAATATAAAAAATATTTCCTTATATATATGAGATATATAAAAAATTTAAATTACATAATTATTGTATTTAATTTAATTTATTATGGTTAAAATTAACTTTTGGAGGAAAATAATAGTTTTCTATAAAAATACTGCTTTTAAATTCAATTAATTATTATATTCATTTAAAAATAAATTGAAACAAATTAATTCATTTTATATCTTTTGAAAACAAAATATTTAAAAATAATTATAATTTAACATCTTGGTTTTATATTATTATATTTTTAAATAATATTATATTGTTCAGTAACACTCTGTCTTGGATGTTACTTAAGACATCAAGGAAAGTCAGTTTTCTCTAAAACATATGCTTACTTTTGTGTTTTATATAAATTAAGGTAAAAATTATATTTCTTATAGTGCTTAATTTTTGTAGAATTGGGTGTACATAAATCCAAAAATAGTTCTTTAATATATATAAAATAACTATTTTTTGTGTTGTGTGAAATGGAAAATTTAAAAAATGTTAAATTAATTTGAATAAATATATTTCAAAAAATCATGGGGTGTTACATTATACCCCTCATAAAACGATTTACAACCTCAAAATTAGTTTGGTTTGTCGTGTAATTAATACTAGAGATTTCCTTTCACATAAATCCACATCATAAAAAATGAACACTAAAACATCCTTTAGAAAAAAGAATGTTGGAAACCTAATGGTTAGCCAAAGTTATATAATACATGGTTTCCATATAGGAGACCATAGTTTCTAAGTGAATATGTGGACATGGAAGAGAAATATAACCATAATTTTCTTATTGAATGTGATAGAAAACAATATGAGGATAATGTTAACAATCACAAAGCCATAAATCATCAATAAATGAAGGGAAAATATGATCCATTAGAATAAAAGGCACTGGATATCATTTTTTGCTTGAAGATCCTTTTCCAAAAGATGTTGAATTTTCATGAAAAATTATACTTTAATGAATTCAGGACAACACCACCCTCTGTTTATTGATTATCAAATACACCTATTTCTCTAAAAAGGAAGGTAAAATTTATATTCCAGAAATACTAAAGATTACGAGACACCTTGTTATCCATCCCATCAGTTATCATTAACTCAATATAGTCTGGAAAAGCTTTCTAATATATATAAATCGTATAAGGAGAGATAACACATTAATATTACTTACTTCATTTGAAGTTTAAATCAATCATTCAATAAATTTTTAATCTCATAACACTTCCAAAGATGTAATTTCAAATCATTAAAATGAAATTCATGAAATTGGATTAACATTGATCATGATATATCAAAAACTACCTATTATGTGTAACATTACAAACATGGGAATACCCTCATCAAATATTCCCTTAATAACCACAAATCCTTTTGGAAAACATTCATTCTTATTTATTCTATTTGTTATTGGATATATTCATTATGTCTTAGAAGTTGTAAACCGCATCATTGATGACATAGAAATTTTTTTCAACACTTAGTTATAAGAAAATTTTTACCATCCAATTTTCTTATGCACATACATCATATATTTATCCAAACATCATTATCTCAACATTAGATATTAATTAAGTGTTACCTTCCCCTAATTTGAATATTTTCCAGTCCATATGAATCATTAAAAATAATATTGTAAACCATTAGCAAAAAACATAAAATGAACAATCCGTAAAAATCTTACCATTCATAGTAGATAATTCATTGATCCAAATATATATAAACATTGATTATTCCACTTTATCCATAAGTCATAAATGGATACTTCATCTTATTACTTAATACCTCTTTCTGTTCGCATTTCCACTATAGTAACATCATCATTAGAAATATAACCATTAATCATACCACCTTGATGCTTTTATTTAAAATCATACCACATAGGATATCAATTTACATAATTACCATTAATTCAAAAAATAAATAATTTATCCATTGATGATGTATTAGGGAGTCTAATATTCCCATCCATTCAGTTAGTCGAACCCTTCATTTATCATTTGCAGTAACTTACTTCATGTCTTCCTTTTACACATTCAAAACATGTTATTATTCCTCTAAGTCATTCACTCAGGTGATTCTTTACAGATTCATGACATAAATGAAATTGAATCTTCTACCCTCTATGACCTGTATTACCTTAACTCCCTATAAACTCTTTCCTTCTCTTCTTTAGTGAGTCCCAATGTTTTTTAAGGTACACATTGTTGATCATGTTCCTTGAACACTGATTAGGCATGTTCACAACATATTTTACTAGAGTAGTCATCCCATTTGATATCTCATCATCATATTATTCATCACATTCATTGTTATTCCAGTTCCTCTTTATTCCCTCTTTTTACTAAAGTGAGAAAGCATGCGGTGAGAAACACATATCATAGAAAAAACCACATAATCATGAAAAATTACATATATGATGTCTAAATCATGGAAATTAACATTTAATCCATGTCACCACAGCATTATCTTATGTTATTCATAGTCATCTTATATTAAAATCCTATATAATTTTTAGTGATGAGTTTGTGAATTTATAAGGAATATCCCTCAGGAGTGTCAAACCTGGTGTATAGAAAGGCCCATTTTCATGTACCAGATTATCCCGAGATAAGCCCAATACATCATGTCAGATTTGTTACCCCTTGATACATCTATTCTAGAACGACTTCCAATTGTGTTATCTAGACAAGAATTTATTTCTAGGAATCCATTCACTCTACCATCCACAAAAATTCCATGTTATTATCATATTGTTTTATTTATACTTTTACTTATCCTTAGACAAGTTTTCATGGTTCTCAATAATGTTTTCTCAAACTAGTTTCCAAAGGATAATTAAGCCTTTGTTCTAATACCAAATATAATGACCCACGTTTGACATATATTAACATGACATCACTTTTTTAAAATACTTAAAACATTACAAAAACAAACCCCCAAAGACTATATTAGTCTAGTCCCTTTAAAAACACGGAAACATCACCGTCAGTACATAAGTGAGCTAAACTATCTCCCACTTAGTTATTATTGACTATAATCATTACTAGAAACATCATAAGTATTACATATCTTTATAAGATGGGATATGAAACATAATAAGGGGTGAGATCAGATTCTCAGTTAGGGTAATCAAGGGAGACCTGTAAGCATAAAAAAGAGCAAAAGAGTACGATAACATGATCAAAACATTTGATGTTCATACCCTGAATATCAAGGACCATAAACATGGATGATGTTATAAATCCTGATAGTACATAAGGTATGAATCATTTGTAAATAAATAATATAATCCATAAAATCATTACAATGGAATAAAATATAGAATTGTGGAAAACACATAATCATGTAATAAGATTTTTACTGTATCCAAGGAATCATTATTAAGACCTGATTTTTAGAATGTGTTCAGTCCCCATAATACTATGGTAGTCATGGTTCACTCCCATGTCCATCTTTGTAGTAAAGGTTCACTCCCAAGACCATATTAGTCTATCTTATAATATATAACTCTTTACCCAATGTATTGGAGGGATATATATGTCCCACACATCTCATAATGAAACCAATCATAATTTTTCCAAAATGACCTAAGAAAACATACCATAACCTATTAAATTAAATTGGTGTCATAAACATTTAATCATAATATAACTTTTGTAAAACCCATGTTTCACAATCATTTCACCAAAGCATAACTTTTGAAAATAAGAAGGTTTCAGAAAAATATTACCCACGAAAGAGAAATATATTTTTTGAAAATAATTCACTAAAATGTAAACCATTATGAAAAAAGATTAGGAATGGAAAAATTTACTAATTTCACTAGAAATTCATGAGTAAAAACAATATATGTTATCTTATATTCAAAATAACTTTTAATGAACTTTTAAAAATAATTCATGAGTAAATTATCCTTTCTCCATTGATTTTTTTCTCAAAAAATTAAACCTTTTTAAAATCATTTCATGAAAATAAACTTGAAATATTATAATGGATGCATTAAAAAAATTTATAAATCCTTTTTTCCTTTTAAAACTTGTATAGGATCTTGAAACCCTTTTAAAACCATTATTTCTTAAAACATATAAAAGAAGCATGAAATACTTTTGAAAGACACTTTCCATGAAACATACATTGAAAACAAAAAGAAATAATGAAAATTATTTGAAACCCATTTCCTTATAACTCTATTATAAAATCATTTTCATAAAAATTAACCTTTTAAACATGAAATGTAATCATCAATGAAATGACGTCGGGTAAATCAGTAGATGTCATGAGAGGTAAAAAAATTCATGGTTAAAGGTTATAAAAATGACTTGTTCCAAAAGTGAAAAGATTATTCCATTAAAAATATTGCTAAAGGAAAAAAAGGTTAAAATGTATTTTAAATATCATATAATTTTAGTAGAATAATCTTGGAATCCCATTTTAGAAATCATGGTTTTGAAGAACACGGATATCCAATCAAAGAGAGAGGAAAGTTCATACTTTCTAAAAACAATTATTAATTATCTTATGTACATAAAAGTTGAAAATGGTAATAATACATTAATATATTAAGAATAACTATAGGGGAATAAAAGTAATGAGTGTTCTGGAAATATGGATCATCATATTTCATTAAAAAAACATGATCATAAATAATCTCTATAATTGGTGATATTGAATCAATTATCTCCTATGACATTATTACCTTGAAATATACTCCCCATGTTAGAAAATTGAAATTACATGGTGATTTAAAATATCATTAAAATATTAAGATTCAGGTTATAAAATTTAAAAGGTAATTTGTACACCTCATATAAAAATATAACTGTATAATAAGACATTTGCCTAAAAGATGGAAAATTGAGGCAAATTTACTTTACTAATTTGGTATCATTTGAAACTAAACCCCATTAAAGAGAGATCATTAAATGGTTACATAAATATCTATATATTTATTTATAATAATCATACAATACATTAATTTTCATTATATAAACCACAAAAAATAAGTGAACGGTGAATGATTCAAATTTCACATGAAAAATGAAGAGTGAGATGATGTTCCCTTACCCCGTTTCTTCACCCTCATCTTAGTCATTCAAAAATCCTATACAATAAAAATAAATGTATTATATGACTATCATAAAACCATATTATTACTTTTAATACCATATATAGTTTGTTTTTGTCTTTATATTACCCTCTTGATAACTATTCTATGCTAATGTTTCACATCGGGTAATATCTGCTTTGTTTTTCACATGTGTCTTAATTTGTTATATATTTGGTGTTTATATTTTTATCTGGATTTAAAAAATGTAATCATTAATTAAAATATAATTTATATTTATTATATGTGTATTATAATATTCTATAAAATATATAAGTATGAAATGGAATACACCGTTTATGGAGATGGTTGGTCGTACATACGCATGAATGCTATTTTTGATTAATTGTCACGTTGAAAGAAATAAATTAAAAAATATATATGTTTATATATATGTATGAACCCGGAACTTATTTTCAGGTATGTTTTTCCTTTTTCAGGAGTTTTTTAGAAAAGTGGAGTTTCTGGAAATTATTGAAGTACACGTCATGTACTTTATGAGTACACACCGTGTACTTCATTGCTGCTCGAGGTCGTGTGCTAGCCATGTGATGAACATGCACATAGCCATATAGGGGTGATGTGGAGGCCACTAAAATCGGAGTACAGAAAAGCCTAGTACACATCATGTACTCAAAAACTACATGTCATTTAGTTTATTTTTTTCATTAAACGGTCTGGGGTCGCGTCTTAACCCCAGAACCATCTTCTTCTCCAGCTTCATCGACCGAGAGAATTCTGTACATCCACATATCTTCTTTGAGACCCAATCCTCCTTCTGTTATTCTAATCAGCCATCTTCGATTGTGTTTGAACTACAGTGGTAAGCTCTTCCTTTTCCTAGAGCTTCGTTTTCCATTTCCTCATCTTTATCAAGTTATCGTAGGTTGAACGTTTTATGTGTTTTCATAGATCTACGACGTTATAAGGAGATTCAAGCCCCATGGCTCAAGAATATCAATATCCTAATATCAAGGTAGGTGGTTTGTTCCTTTATGTAGAAATAATTTGAGTATTTGTGCAAATTCCACCAATACCCTTGAACGGGGTATTGCGTGCTTCCTGTTTTGCCCTTGTTGTTTTCTTGCTTTGCTTATATGCCTCTATAGAGGACTTTGATTGTGAATAGGGTAATTTAATGTGCTTTAGATGTTTTTCCCATGCATGTTTTCCTGTTATGACGGTTTGGTCTAGCTTTTCATGTAGGCTATTTCCCATTACAAGCCTAGTTTGTAGGATGGTGTGACTGTTCTTCCATGCTGAGATATTGTAGATTTCTAGCAAAGTAATTCTTGAGGTTCACTTTGGCCGTTACACGATGCGATACTTGCTGAATTTAAACAGAGCTGTGAGAAACTAGTGTAGTAGACCATATGGAGAATAGACGTAAGGGCTTCTCTAGAGTGTCTTTAATTTACGATGCGAGACCACATGGTGAATTGACGTTGAGTGCTTCCTCAGAGTATCTGTAATTCCTCGACACGGGCCACATGGGGGATGACACATTGAGTGCTTCCCCAGAGCACCTTCAGTACGACACAAGAATGTAGGGGGGATTGATGGTGAGTGCTTCCCCAGAGAGTCTATTCTTTATATAGCTGAACAAGAGGGGTGAGACTGTGTGTGCCTCCCATAGGGTTTCTAGTTTTTGTTGGTTGAATCATAGGGGTTAGGCTGTGATAACTACATAGAGGTTTACCTGTTTGTTCTGCTTACTTGAGTGGCTTCATACTTATTTGTAAATTATATGCTAGAAACTATGGATTGTTTACAACGCTTTATCAACCTATTTACTTCTTATTATTTACTACTTACTGTGCTTTACCTGCCATATATTCACTGAATGATAGCCACATATCGTTGGGTGGTTTCCTAATGGGACTTTTTCTCACACCCTATTTGGGTCATGATTTTTGGCCCAAATAGATTATATAGTTGAAGGTATAGATAAGGTAAAGAACCCTTCTACTTCAGGTTCTTCATTACACTAGAGTTGGGGAGCATGGGACCAAGCTGAGGATTGTGATGCTAAGGAGTTTCTCATTTGTTTTCCTTTTTTACTTATTTTTAGTACTGTTTGTATTTACAACATTATGACTTGTTTGGCTATTTTCCTAGACATGTGTATTCATGTATCATTTATATATATAGGTTTATCTAGTTGTTTCCTTTATCAGTCTTCCACTTTTTACTCTTGTATTTATTTTACTGCTTCAGCTGTTGTATGTGTTGTTACTTCTGTTGTGTACTCTACCAATGAGGGCATAGTTTCCCCACTATCACACCCAAGGCCCTCACTGCAAGTCGACAGCCTCTGGAATTTGGGGAAATGCGCATGAGGACATGTGACCATTCGGGTACGGGGTGCCTTTGGGTGGCTTCTGAAATCGGGGTGTTACAAAGTGGTATCAAAGGCATTCTTCTCTCTTGACAAAATATTTGGAGCCTTTATCTCGGGATAGAACGGAATAGGTACTTGGTAATGAGCTATGTCTAGGAGTAGCTAACCCATGTACTGGGAAAATCCATACTACCTTTTTTATTATAATTTTATTTGGTTTTCAAATTTTACAATTGATTTGATTTCACCATTGGGTGATTCACATTCATTGTGTTGTTACTATTGTTGTTATTGTAGTTCTATTTCTGTCACAACCCGATGAGATGAGGGTATGCCATCTCATTAATCCAGTAGGAACTTATTAGAAATCACATGTCATGCATTCTTTCCATGTCATCTAGGATTCATTTGCGATTGCATGTTATTGTGATAGATGTTGTGTAGATTATGCTTGTTGTTGTGGTAGATTCTTTTATAGAAGCCCTGCTGTTGGATAGAGAATTTGTTTTTATAGTGATTTTCATAGATGGATTCCAAGAATTGGTTCTTGAGGTGTTATGGGCCCTCATGGACCGGAATTTGGTGGATCATTGTTTTGTTCTTTGTTAGAACTTTTATAAGATTCCATGCTTTGATTCGCGGAAAGTATGGGCCCTCACAGATCGAAATTTTACACCTTAACTCTTGTTTTCTGTGTTTTTTGGGCTCCGGAGTAGTTTCTGAGGCTACTTCCCAGAAAAACCCAGAATACAGGGTGTGTAATTTATGAATACACGCCGTGTAGCTTTCAAACCTTGTCACTGAATATGTGAGAAGGGACATGAGGTTGTGAAAAATATTCCAAGAACATGATGTGTACTGGTTGTGCACGTCGTGTGGTGTAATCCTAGGAATCTGGCTGTGTAGTTAACAACAAGGTTGGTGAAGTCTCTTCTTATACACACCGTGTTCTAGTTTAGAATGCCATGTAGTAGGAAATAGGTACCTTGAACCTGTCACAAACAACATGAGTTGTTTTATCTTTTCACATACACGTCGTGTCTGAATCTTACACGCCATGTAGTCTGATCTAGGTACCCGTCCATGTCACGAACAACACAAGTTGGTGTTACCATTTCTCGTACACACCGTGTCTATATGGAACACACTGTGTAGTGCCAGTCGTGTGTCAGGCTGTGTCGCTAACAACACGGGTCAGGTAAGGCATGTCTAATACATGCCATGTCTGCCTTGCACACGCCATGTAGTTTAGTCTTAGAGGAGCTGTGTGGCTGTACCGGGTAGAAGGACTCAGGCAGGGAATAGGATTCTGGTAAATTCCCTGCATTAGGATAACACGCCGTGTGTTTGGGTTGTTACATGACGTTTTTAGGTATAAGTACACGCAATGTGAATTACTTAAGGGAACATATCGTGTAGGGAAAGAACATGCCGTGTAGTCATGTTTTTCATAGCTTGAATGTCGTCTTTTCCCTATTCCTTATTGTGCCTTCAGTTTATTCATTACTTGTTAATCATGAATCTAAGTTTTATTTTGACCTTTCACAGCTATGGCACTAAGACGTCCTCCGGTTTTCCATCAGTTGTAGGACAGTGATCAGATGCCAGATATGGCTGATCAGGGACCTCCGGTAGATCCCCCTTCTGTGCCAGCCTTGGCACCAGAAGTTATACCAGTTGCAGGCATCGATGCACTATTTAGGGAAGGTTTTCTGAGGATGATGAAGACCTTCCAGGGAGCTCCGCCTCCTATCTCGACTATGGCAGACTCGATGCAGGTTTTCCAGCAGTAGCAGCCTCCCACCTTCTCAGGGGAAGGAGGACCATATGTTGCAGAGTCATGGATATAAGCCATGATGATGATCTTTGAGCATCTAGAGATGCCTCCAGAAATGTGGGACAATCTTACTACCAACATGCTATGAGACTCCGCCAAGAGGTAGTGGGACGTGATCTCACAGGCGGGGCATCAGCTGGATATGGCATGGGATGAGTTTTAGCTTGTCTTTTACAACTACTTATATCGAGAGACCCTAAGGGCCGACCGAGCCCAGGAGTTCATGAGCCTAGAGAAGGGTACTCTTTTTGTCATGGAGTATTCTTCTCGTTTCACCAAGCTTCAGCATATCACAGCCCTCCAGATCAGATATGGTTGGGTCTTGGCAAAGAATTTTGAGGATGGTCTCAGTAGAGATATCTGCTCATAGGAGAATATCTTTAGGCTGACATCCATCGCTTCCATCGTCAACCAAGCACTGAATACAGAGTGCAATCTGAGAGATTCTGGTGCTGAGTGCCAGGGAGGTTCCGCTTCCAGTCATAGTGCTTCACTAGTTGATAGCCGGAAGCGCCGTAGGGAGTCTACACATGGTGATCCGAGATGGAGAGATACATCTTTAAGAAGCCAGATGGTATGCTACCAGTGTGGAAGGGTGAAGCATACGACGCTGTAGTGTCAGAGAGACCTAGTGGAGTGCCGATCATGTGGAAAGATGGGTCACCTTTAGCGTTTTTGTCATTTTTTCTCACCAGCAGCTGGTGGGAGGGGTTTATCCTTGACTCTTAGTTCAGGGGATGCTTGGCCAGTTTCTCACCAGTCTAGGAACTGGAGTTCTTCCGGCCATTCATGCCGAGGTGGAAGTCGTGGCCGGGGTGGTCAGCCATCGGTCTATTAGTAACAGTAGGGCATATCAGCTCAAAGAAGGCAGGCAGGGTCACAGGGCCGTGGATCCTGCCAGACTTTTACGATGGAGTAGACTCAGTAGGAGTAGGATCTCAGGCCTTCCACTGTTCGAGGTACAATCTTAGTAGCCTCAGTTTTATCTACTTCTCTTTTCGATACATGGGCTTCCCATATCTTTATCTCTGTTAATTTTTTGGTGAGCCTTGGGCTCTGTATCTTTTCTTTTGCTGACATGTTGACTCTAGAAACACCGTTGGGGACTAGGACTATTATTTTACATCAGTGCAGAGAGTTCCCTCTTGAGGTTGTAGGGTTTTACTTTATATGGGAACTCTATGTCATAGAGATGACAGGCTATGATGTCATTCTCGGAATGGACTGGCTAGTTCTTTACCAGGCAGTCGTCGGCTGTTATCACCACAGGGTGGGATTCTTATCACCAGAGGGTGGATCTTTTCTCCATCTAGGTGAGTGGGATGTCCAGGTTAGTAAAGCGGGTCCAGAGCATCATGGGTTGGGAGGAGTTATAGCACAGATCACTAGTCTTTATATGGATGACCAGGGGACTTCACAGTTTGACTTTCCTCCAGAGGTGGATCATTTCTGGGATGTCTTTCTAGAGGACATTTTAGGTTTCCCTCTAGAGCATGAGGTATAATTTTATATTGAGCTTGTTCCAAGAGCATCACCATTGTCCATTCCTCCTTATAGGATGACTACACCTAAGTTAACGGAGCTCAAGAAACAATTGGAGGATTTACATTCAAAGGGTTTTATCCGACCCAGTACTTCTCCTTGGGGTTCACCTGTCCTATTTTCAAAGAAGCCAGACGACACCCTTAGGCTTTGTGTGGACTATCGGAAGCTGAACCAACTGATGGTCAAGAACCGATATCCCTTGCCTAGGATTGATGACCACTTTGATCAGCCTCGAGGATCCCGGGTGTTCTCGAAGATCGATTTGAGGTCTGGTTACCATCAGTTGTGTGTTAGAACATCTGATACACCTCTAACAGCTTTCTAGAGCAAGTATGGTCTATAAGAGTATATGGTTATGTCGTTCAGTCTCACGAAGACGCCTACAGTTTTCATGGAACTGATGAACCGAGTGTTGCATCCATACTTAGACTCTTTTGTGGTAGTCTTTGTGGATAATATCTTGGTTTACACTCACACTCAACATGACCATGATACACATATTGATATTGTTTTGAATACATTGAGAGAGAATCAGTTATATGATAATCTCTCAAAGTGCCACTTTTGGATGGATCAGATTCACTTCTTGGGTCATGTTAGGGTAATCAAGGGAAACATGTAAGCATAAAAAAGGGTATAAGAGTACGATAACATGATCAAAAAAATTTATGTTCATACCCTGAATATCAAATATTATAAACATGGATGATGTTATAAATCCTGACAGTACATAAGGTATGAATCATTTGTAAATAAATAATAAAAACCATAAAATCATTACAATAGAATAAAACATAGAATTTTGTAAAACACCTAATCATGTAATAAGATATTTATTGTATCCAATGAATCATTATTAAAACTTTATTTGTAGAATGTGATCAGTCCCCACAATATCATGGTAGTCATGGTTCACTCCCATGTCCATATTTGTAGTAAAGGTTCACTTCCAAGACCATATTATTCTATATTATGATATATAACTCTTTAACCAATGGATTGGAGGAATATATATGTCCCACCCATCTCATAATGAAACCAATAATAATTTTTCCAAAATGACCTAAGAAAACATACCATAACCTATGAAAGTAAATTGGTTTAATAAACATTTAAACATATCATAACTTTTGTAAAACCCATGTTTCATAATCATTTCATCAAAGAATAACTTTGGAAAAGAAGAAGGCTTCAGAAAAATATTACCCATGAAAGAGAAATAGATTTTTTGAAAACCATGCCCTAAAATGTAAAACATTATGAAAAAATATTATAAATGTAAACATTTACTAATTTCCCTATAAATTCATGCGTAAAAACAACATATGTTATCTTAGATGCAAAATAACTTTTTATGAACTTTTGAAAATAATTCAGGAGTAAATTATCCTTTCTCCATTGATTTCTTTCTCAAAACATTAATCCTTTTTAAAATAATTTCATGAAAATAAACTTGAAATATTATAATGGATGCATTAAAAACATTTATAAAGCCTTTTTTCCTTTTAAAACATGTATAGGATCTTAAAACACTTTTAAACCCAGTTTTTTTTAAAACGTATAAAAGATGCATGAAATCCTTTTGAAAGCCACTTTCCTTGAAAAATACATTGAAAAAAAAAAGAAATAATGAAAATTATTTGAAAACCATTTCATTTTAAATCTCTTCTAAAAGAATTTTTATAAAAATTATCCATTTAAACATGAAATGTAAACATCAATGAAATGACGTCGGGTAAATCAGTAGATGTCATGAGAGGTAAAAATATATTTTTTTCATGGTAAAAGGTTATAAAAATTACATGTTCCGAAAGTGACAGGATTAATCCATTAAAATATTTCTAAAGGAAAAAAAAGGTTAAAATGTATTTTAAATATCATATAATTTTAGTAGAATAATCTTGGAATCCCATTTTAGAAATCATGGTTTTGAAGAACACAGATATCCAATCGAAGAGAGAGGTAAGGTCATATTTTATAAAAACAATTCTTAATTATCTTTTGTACATAAAAGTGGAAAATGGAAATAATACATTAATATATTAAGAATAACTATATGTGAATAAAAGTAATAAGTGTTCTGGAAATATGGATCATCATATTTCATTAATAAAAACATGATCATAATGAATCTCTATAAATGCTGAGATTGTTTCAATTAACTCCAATGACATGATTACCTTGAAACATACTGCCCATGTTAGAAAATTGAAATTACATGGAGATTTAAAATATCATGAAAATTTTATGATTCATGTTATAAAATTTCAAACGTAGTTTGTACAGCTCATATAAAAATATAATTGTATAATAAGACATTTTCCTTAAAGAAAGAAAATTGAGGCAAATTTACTTTACTTATTTGGTATCATTTGAAAATAAACCCCATTAAAGAGAGTTCATTAAATGGTTACATAAATATCTATATATTCAATTATAATAACCATACAATACATTATTTTTCATTATATAAACCACAAAAAATAAGTGACCAGTGAATGATTCGTATATCACATGAAAATGAAGAGTGAGATGAAGTTCCCCCACCCCGTTTCTTCAATCTCATCTTAGTCATTCAAAAATCCTATATAATAAAAATAAATGTATTATATAACTATCATAGAACCATATTATTACTTTTAAAACCATATACAGTTTGTTTATGTCTTTATATTACCCTCTTGATAACAATTCTATGTTAATGTTTCACATCGGTTAATATCCGCTTTGTTTTTCACATGTGTCTTATTTTGTTATATATTTGGTGTTTATATTTTTATTTGGATTAAATAAATGTAATCCATAATTAAAATATAATTTATATTCAGTATATGTGTATTATAATATTCTATAAAATATATAAGTAAGAAATGGTATACACCGTTTATGGAGACGGTTGGTCGTATGTAGGCATGAATGCTATTTTTTATTAATTTTCACGTTGAAATAAATAAATTAAAAAATATATAGGTTAATATATGTGTAAGAACCTGGACCTTCTATTCTGGTTTGTTTTTTCCTTTTTAGGTGTTTTTGAGAAAAGAGATGTTTTCCGGAAATTATTGAAGTACATGTCGTGTACTTTATGAGTACATGTTGTGTACTTCATTGCCGCTCGAGGCCGTGTGCTAGCCATGTCATGACCATGTACACAACCATGTAGGGGTGATGTGGAGGCCACTAAAATCGGAGTACGTAAAAGTATAGTACATGTAATGTAATTCAAAATTACATGCCATTTACTTTCTTTTTTTAATTAAATGATCTGGGGTCACGTCTTAACCCCAGAACCGTCTTCTTCTCTAGCTTCCTCGACCGAGAGAATTCTGTACATCTGTGGATCTTCTCTGAGCCCTCAAGTCTCCATCCATTCTAATAATCGACCGTCGTCGATTGCGTTGGAACTACAGTGTAATATTTTCTTTCTCCTAGATCTTCATTCTCCATTTCCTCCTCTTTCTCAAGTTATCGTAGGTTAAACATTTCAAGTGTTTTTGTATATCTAAGACGTTCTGAGGAGATTCATGCCCCATGGATCAAGTATATCAATCTCCTATTTTCAAGGTAGGTGGTTTGTTCCTTTATGTAGAATTACATTGAGTATTTGTGAAAATTCCACCAATACCCTTGAACGGGGTATTGCGTGTTTCCTGGTTTTCCCTTGTTGTTTGCCTGCTTTGCTTATATGCCTCCATAGAGGAATTTTTTTGTGAATAGGGTAATTTAATGTGCTTTGGATGTTTTTCCCATGCATGTTTTCCTGTTATGACTATTTGGTCTAGCTTTTCCTATAGGCTATTTCCAGTTCCATGCCTAGTTTGTATGATGGTGTGACTTTTTTTCATGCTGAGATGTTGTAGAAAACTAGCCATGTAATTCATGAGGTTCACTTTGGCTATTATGTGATGCAATACTTGCTAACTTTACACAGAGCAGTGAGAACCTAGTGTAGTAGACCATAGGGAGAAATGACATAAGGGTTTCTCCAAAGTGTCCTTAATTTACGATGCGAGACCACATGGGGAATTGATGTTGAGTGCTTCCCCCGAGTGTCTGTAGTTCCTCGACATGGGCCACAGGGGGAATGAGACATTGAGTGCTTCCCCAGAGTGCCTTCAGTATGACACGAGACAATAGAGAGAATTAATGGTGGGTGCTTCCCCAGAGAGTCTATTCTTTCTATAGCTTAACCAGAGGGGTGAGACTGTGTGTACCTCCCATAGAGTTTCAAGTACTTGGTGGTTGAACCATAGGGGTTAGGTTGTGAGAACTACCTAGAGGGTTACCTGTTTGTTCTGCTTGCTTGAGTGGCTGTATACTTGTCTGTAAATTATATGCTAGAAACTATGGATTGTTTACTGCTCTTAATCATCCTGTTTACTGCTTATTGTTTACTTCTTACTGTGCTTTACCTACCATATATTCACTGACTATTAGGCACATATTGTTGGGTGGTTTCCTAATGGGACTTTGTCTCACACCCTATTCGGGTCATGCTTTTGGGCCCAAACAGATTATATAGTTGAAGGTATAGATAAGGTCAAGCTCCCTTCTACTTCAGGTTATTGATTGCACTGGAGCTGGGGAGCATGGGACCAAGATGAGGCTTGTGATGCTGAGGAGTTTCTCATCTATTTTCCTTTTGTATTTGTTTTTAATACTATTTGTATTTACAACATTGTGACTTGTTTGGCTATTTTCCTAGACATATGTATTCATGCGTCATTTATATATATATGTTGCTCCAGTTGTTTCCTTTATCAGTCTTCCACTTTTTACTCTTGTATGGATGTTACTGATTCCGTTGTTGTATGTTCTGTTACTTCGGCTGTGTACACTACCAATGAGGGCATAGTTTCTCCACTATCACACCCAAGGACCTCACTTCAAGTTAGAAGCCTCTGGCGTTTGGGGAAATGCGCTTGAGGACATGTGACCAATCGGGTACGGGGTGCCTCTAGGTGGCTTCCAGAACCGGAGTGTTATAAAGTGGTATCAGAGGCATTCTTTTCTCTTGACTTACTATTTGGAGCCTTTATCAAGGGATAGAAGAGAATAGGTACTTGGTAATGAGATATGCCCGGGAGTAGCTAACCCATGTACAGGGAAAAGCCATACTACATCGTTTATTGAAATTTTATTTGGGTTTCAAATTTTATAGTTGATTTGATTTCACCGTTGGGTGATTCACATTCGTTGTACTATTACCATTATTTTTATTGCAGTTCTATTTCTATCACAACCCGATGAGATATGGGTATTCTATCTCATTCATCATATAGGCACCTATTAGAAATCGCATTTCATGCATTCTTTCCATGTCATCTAGGATGAATTTGAGATTGCATGTTGTTGTGATAGATGTTGTGTAGATTATGCATGCTGTTGTGATAGATTATTTGATAGAATCACTGCTGTTTGATAGAGAATTTGATTGTATAGTGATTTTGTTAGATGGACGCCAAGAATTGGTTCTTGAGGTGTTATGGGCCCTCACGGACTGAAATTTGTTGGATCATTGTTTTTTTCTTTGTTATAACTTGTATAAGATGCCAAGATTTGATTCAAGGGGAGTATGGGACATCATAGATCGAAATCTGGCACCTTAACTCTTGTTTTCTGTGTTTTTTTGGGCTCCGGAGCAGTTTCTGAGGCTACTGCCCAGAAAAACCCAGAATACATGACGTGTAATTTATGAATACATGTCGTGTAGTTTTCAAACCGTGTCACTAACTGTGCGAGTAGGGACATGAGGTTGGGAAAAATCTTCCAAGAACACGCTGTGTTCTGGTTGTCCACGTCGTGCGGTGTAATCCTAGGAATTTGGCCATGTAGTTAACTACAAGGTCGGTGAAGTCTCTTCTTATACACACCGTGTACTAGTTTAGAATGTCGTATAGTAGGAAATAAGTACCCCGGCCCTGACACAAACAACACGGTTCATGTTAGCTTTTCACATACACACCGTGTCTGAATCTTACATGCCATGTAGTCTGATCTAGGTACCCGGCCGTGTCACGAACAACACAGGTCAGTGTTACACTTTCTCGTACACTCTGTGTCTATATGGAACATGCTGTGTAGTGTCAGTCATATGTCAGGCCGTGTTTCTAACAACACGGGCCAGGTAAGGCATGTCAAATATAGGTCGCGTCTGCCTTGGACACGCAGTGTAGTTTTGTCTTAAAGGAGTCGTGTGGCTATACCGTGTAGAAGTACTCGGGAAGGGAAGAGGATTCAGGTACATGTCGTGTGTTAGGATAACACGTCGTGGGTTTGGGGTGTTACATTTCCATGAACCAACCCGGGTCGACCCTGAACTGGTCACCCGAGGTGGCCTACGACATGGCCCGAGAGGCGTTCCCGATCCTCCTGGGCTGGTGACAAGCGCCAGGGCATCAAAGAGAGAAAGAGGGAACGATTTCTCATATAGAAAAATAAAATAGAGCAGTGGAAGGAAAATAGAACAATACAAATTAAATAAACAACATGAAAAGAAAGAACGACCAACAACAAAAACTAACCTGACCACGACCAAAATTCCTCATGACTTCGAGAGTCGCTCACCAGTCCACAACCAAATCTTGCCCACAACGAGAGAGCTCAATTCAACCTGCAACAGAAACTAAAAACAAGAAAACACTA
This sequence comes from Viscum album, assembly GCA_963277665.1. Lineage (NCBI taxonomy): Eukaryota > Viridiplantae > Streptophyta > Magnoliopsida > Santalales > Viscaceae > Viscum > Viscum album. Next base: position 1,303,446,904 of record OY728121.1, read on the forward strand.
TAGGAGTGAGTATTAAAACTCAATAGGTAGGCCCAGAAAATTCTATTCCCAATGCACATACCATTAAATAAAGAATTTATCAATTCCAGGTTTGAACTAAATTATATAAAATATTGGTTTCCACACACACTATCATTTCTAAAACAAGTAACATTCCATTGCCCTTTTTAATTTAAGAACAAGTTTAGTGTTTGGAAGAAACAGATGCATTTCTTTTTAAAACACTTTTGAGAACAATTTATAAATCCAAATTTTAGTTGTTGGTCAAATGGAAAACCACACACAACACACAATGCGCACTAAGGGAAATGGAAAAAAAGTGGCACACGGGGAAAGAAACCGAACTAGACCTCTCAATAGTCTGCCACATACAAATAAACAACAAAAGAAAAAATGGGTCGAACCTAGGAGATCGTGAACAATCCAGAACGTACTATACATGTGACTCATCCTGAAGGCATGCCTTAACTCGATTACATCATAACGCCTATACTACTACCTGGTATAGCCCTACATGGCCTAACCGAGTGGTCCAATCCACATAGCAGTAATAACTCAGTATTCCCCTGCTATGGGACCACTAGCTAGTGCATATTCTAAACTAGTGCAGCAATCGTTCTCAGAAGATTCACTCACTATTCCAGGTTCCCATGTCAACACATACAATAAAAAGGGGTGCGTCCACTATGTAAATCAATCTGTCACTATGCACAAACATCACATACATCTCACGCAATCAACGCACACAAAAGATCACCACTGAATGGGTTTTCCAAAATAATATATTTTATGGGCCTTCTCAAATTTTAAAACAAAACCTCATTTCTCAAGAAAACCCAAAACACTTGTTTAGAAGAAATCACTTATCTTTAAAATTAGAAGTACATTTGAAATTCCATGAATTATGTTTAATGTCCAAACAGGAATTCTTTCCATACTGGGTGTCCGCTTGTCAAGAAAATGTTTCAAGTGTTCGGTATAAAATAAACGACTCTTTTCACACCAAATAATCGTATAAAAATTAATTATAATATATTATATCCAATTTATTAAAATTAATAAAATATCAAGCAATTAATAAATTCTAAATCTAAAGGTAAGTGCAGTGGGGGACCTACCTCGGCTCGCAGACCAGTCACGACGACGCGACACGCCTCGCACGGGCGCGCAAGAACACGCAAGCTGACGATTACAGGACCATAGAAAAACCTTGTCAACGCGTTGCAACCACAATGATAAATAAAATACCTAAACACGGACTTAAAACAATCCAAATGAATAACCATTGCAAAAGAACTACCTCGACATGTTTTTAAAACACGACTCGCACCACCTACAAAATTTACTAAACCACTATAATATTTATAAAATAATATTCAAAAAGTAACTCACAACTTTACACAAACAAAAATCATTCAAAATAATATTTTTGACCAAACACACACCTACGTCCTACTAAAACAAAAATGCTCTACATGCATGGTTAAATAAACCAATTACACGATTTATAAAAAAAACAATTAAACAACTCATGACTAGTTTCCATAAAAACACATCTTAATTCAAATGAACATGTTATAAGATATAAAACCCAAACTATGTTCATAAAAAAACTAAAATTTGAAGAAATATCATTAATCACAAATATGCCAAATTAATTATAAAAGTGAAGTAATAGCACTATCCTCATCCCAGTGCACAGGCGCGCTCGAACAATGGGGTCACAAAAAAAGGAAATGGTCGGCACGATGCCGTGGTGCGCGAGGAAAACCACCAACACAGTCGACAATGGCACGAAGACTGATGCAGTTATGATAGAGTTGGCCGGAGTAGTGGGGTGGCCGAGATGCATGGCTCAATGACCGGATGATGAAAAAGGGGTTATGCGAGGACTGTGCGGCCAAGCGGAAGGGTCTCGGGGTAATTCACAGATGATTTGGTGGTGCGTTGGGCCGGAGATGCCTGTTGAAACTGGAAAGGAGGGTGTGCGGTGGCCGGAGCCGCGCCAGCTGGTCGGATCTACATTGGTAGGAGGGAGTCCGGTTGAAGGGATACTCATTGGCTTAGTAGGGAGCGCCTGTAGGACTTTGTGTCGGCCAACATGGGCTACACTAGGGGGATTCATGTTGGATGGTAGGGGGGCGGTCGGACAGGGGCGTACCAACAATGGAAAGAGGTCGTGGGTTGCCGGAGAGGGAATTTCTGCATTGAGTAGACAAAATCCGGACCAAGGGGGTTTGAGAAGGAGGATCCAGGGGGTGCATTGCACTATTATAAGAGGGAAAAAGATAATAGGAGGAAGAGGAGAGGTGCTATAGAGAGTTGGGGTCGCGTGCCAATGGGAAAAAATGAGCAGCATGAAGGGAGGAGAGGAAAGGGAGGGTGGTGCGCTGCTATAGAGGAGAGGAGGGGAGGACCCGCCACATCAAGGGTTTAATGGGTTGCTGGGTAGAGGGAGTGATGGTGGGTGATGGAGGAGAAGGCAGGAGGTTGGGAAGAGAGCCGCTGTCGGACGGGAGTTAGGTATGGAGGCGGAGGCGTCGTGCGGGAGGCGCGGATGGATGTGGGAGGTCGACAGTCTATAGGGGAGGCAGAGACAGGGCAGAAAACCAGGGGCAGCCCACAGAGGAGGGAGTCGGCAGAGGCGTCGCGTGGGAAAGCTAGACAGAAGTAGCTCTGGGTTGTTGCCGGCTGGAAGGATGAGGTCCTGCGGGGGCAAGGTGGGCTGGCACTACAAGGCCGGAGGAGGCGGCTGGATGAGGTCCTGCAGGGGCAAGGGGAAGGAGAAGGGAGGCCGGTTGAGGGCATGTTTGAGCTGTGGGAGAAGGGTGCTACGGCGGGGCAAGCAGGGCACCAACAGTGAAGTCAGAGGGGTGTTTAAGGGAAGCTGGCGGCTGGATGTGGTAGCAAGGGGAGGTGGAGGTCGGTGGTCTTCAGGGGTGCAGAGACTGGGAAACGAACCAGGGGCGGCCCACAGAAGAGGGAGGGCGCTGGAATGCACATGGCAGGAGATAGAGGGGTGTGGGAGGAAACGACGGGTGGCAGCGACGTGGTGCAGGATGTAGCTGGTGAGAGGCAGAGTCGGCTGGTTGGGCAAGAAGTGTCTCGGTCGATGTAGGAGGTAGAGCAGGGTGGCGGCGCGCAGAAGGGGGGGGGAGAAAAAAAGAGACCCGCTAGGGTTAGAAAGGAGAGAAGGGGAAAAATAATAAAGGAAAAGAGAAAAAAAACATAAAAAAAAAACTAAACAAAATAATAATAATAATATCAATAATAATAATAATAATAATAATAATACTTAAGCCCTATAAATAATAATTCTAATATGAACATTGAAAATTATACAGATAGAAATATAAATAATAAGAATACCGAATTTACATTAATAATAATAATAAAATCATTTACAATAATAAAATTTTTAATAACCCAATAAATTAGAAAAGTACCTATTTTTATTTTTCACAGACAGGCGGATAAGGATGATGTCGGGGCGAAGCCGCGCGGGGTATCCAAAATGCGCTCTGCCCAGACACCCAATGATGCCAGCTAAAAAACCAACATTTTTTAACATAATTCAAAAGTTTTTTTTCCATGACTCAACCCGAATCCAAAAAAAAAGTCAAAGAAAATTATAAAATAAAATAAAATATGGAGCAGGGTGTGACAATTCTCCCCACCATAACGCTTTCCACCCTGAGAAAGCCAAAACAAGATCAAGACCCAAAGATGAAACTCCATAAGTGTCAATAACCCCCAAACTTTTAAGCGCCTCCAGTTGGTCGATCCAAACAAACACTGAAAACCCATGACACACAACTCATCCATAAGACAAGATCGCCTTAATCGTCACCAAGCTGAACCCAAACCATCTGTATCAACAAAGGAAAGAATGAACTTAAATCACCTACAAGACTCAACCCTGTAATCGTAGTCCCATGAAACCTTTGGGTGTACTCCAATATCAACGTTTACTCGAGAAGACGAACTCACGATTAGGTGGTTACGCATGAGACCAGCTACCACCAAATGATACACGAAATGAAACTCAGATATACTGACATGGGGAGGCCGGAACGGACTCCCCACCTTAAGGATCGGGCTAACTCTAAATTAATTTCAGTGTAACTCTGCGAGACCCATTGTGGATCTCCCCACCTTAAGAACTGATGATATTAAACGAACTTAATAACAGTCCACACGGACAAGAAACCCCCACCATGAGGGGGGGAAGAAGGGAAGGGCCCGACTGGTAGAGCATCAAAACTATTACCATCTCCCCATCAACAATGTTGCACCGTCGGAAACATACATACCATGCCACACTATGGACTGAGATTAAACTGAGGCCCTTCTTCACCGCTAGGGTTCTCCTGACTACGCGCTAGATTCACTCCGAGGCCTATAGCTGGAGCACTGATGATTGAAGCATGTCCTGCCTCGCAGTCATGCTTCAGAATCTCCCAAACATAACCCAAAAACCAGAATTTCACAAAACACACATCCAGTAAAAAAAAGTTTCAGAGAGGTTCAACCACAACCGTTCCTACAACTAAAGGAAAAGGAACACCGCAAAATGCTACAAGAGACAATTACTACACCCAAGAAACACTACATAGAGAAAACCTCAAACAGTTCCCCAAACATCACCCTACTCCTACTGACAGCCTGCAGTGACCTTCGACGAGCCATGTCTAGCTTCAGTGCGCTTCTTGGAAACACCATGACAGAATCACTGCAAGTGTCCTAGACGTCCACAAGTGTGGAAAATGTCTTGGAGCACTCAGACATTTCGGCCTCTTGTGACTCTGCCTACCACACCAGTGACAGATCATGGAATTGCACTGTGAAGAAGATGACTGAAGGTCTGAAGGCATCTTGATTCCTCTACCAGCACCACCAGCATCAGGTCGCTTCTCATTCTTCTTATCGCTATCCTCTGCACTGCTTCCGAGAGCTGGAGGTTTCACCACCTCAAGTCCTCATGCTAACACAACTTCATCCAAAAGGCTTGCCCCACAACATCTGAGAAGGTCGTTATATTTAGCTCTTCCACTTTCGATCACAGCTTAGGTCGGAGTCCTGACTCATATTGTTGAGCCTTCCGAGGATCATTCGCAACGAACCACTGATCATACAGAACTAGGTCTATGAAATGACGATAGAATTCCAGTACCGATTAAACACCCTGTTGAATACTACAAAACTTCATCCTCTTCCTCAGCTTTCATCACCTCAAAGAAGTGTTGTTGGATGAACGATGACTAGAAAAACTAACATGTCAGATCTTCCCGAGGCTTGTTCCGAGACATGAACATCCACCATTTCCAGGTTGGGCATTCAAACATGAAGGTAGCCAACTTCACCTTTAATGACTCGGGCAGCCCAATGAAACTGAACTTCCTCTCAATTTTCTGGAACCACTCCTCTGCCTCAAGAGGCTCTTCTTGTCCATAAAAGAGAGGAGTGTTCAACTTCCGGAACTCTACAACATAGTCGATGGGCTGATCAACTGGAAGATTCGCTAGGGGCGCACCACCCGAAGCTGCATCTTGGACATCCATCAAACTGTCGTGGGGGTGAACACTAAGGAACAAAGGAACACAGAACATAGTCAAAACATGGTCATTTCCATTTCAATTTCACCATTTTACAATTTCCAAAATAAAACTTTACAAAAATATTTTTAGAATGAAGGAAAACTCTATTGATTCATTAGGGGGAAACTAGTGATGATGGGTGACTCGGACATATGGTTGGCGTCCATACGCCAGTCATGTCGCCGTCACAAGGAACATTCTAGGGTAATGTCTCCTGCTCCAGGTGGCTTTCCAGGCCCTGCGAGCTCATGGAGGGCACTTTCCCAGCTCCCATTTTATTTCCCAATACAAAACAAACCATATGAAAAACCAAAAGACACCAATAACCCGAACATACCATGGTAACCCGAGGTTCCGAATGAACAAGGGTTCATGATTTCCTTCTCGTTAGTATGCCCCGAGTCCCAAAAATTCTACTTCTTATTCCATGACAACCCCAAATAACAATGGACGCTCTGAAAATCAAGGTCCGCTCAAGAGCCAACCTGCTATGATACCATTTTTTCACAAACCAACCCGGGTCAACCCTGAACTGGTCACCCGATCCGGCTTGGGACATGGCCCGAGAGGCATTCCCGCTCCTCCCGGGCTGGCGAAAAGCTCTAGGGAATCAAAGAGAGCAAGAGGGAACGATTTCTCCCAAAGAAAAAAAAATAGAGCAGTGGAAAGAAAATAGAACAACACAATGTAAATAAACAACACAAAAAGAAAGAACGACAAACAACAACAACTAACCTGACCACGACCAAAATTCCTTGCGACTTCGAGAGTCGCTCACCAGTCCACAACCAAATCTCGCCCACAACAAGAGAGCTCAAGTCAACCTGCAATAGAAACTAAAAATAGGAAAACACTATAGGTGTGAGTATTAAAACTCAGTAGGTAGGACCGGAAAATTCTATTCCCAATGCACAAACCATTAAATAAAGAATTTATCAATTCCAGGTTTGAACTAAATTATATAAAATATTGGTTTCCACACACACTTTCATTTCTAAAACAAGTAACAGTCCATTTCCCTTTTTAATTTTAGAACAAGTTTAGTGTTTGGAAGAAACAGATGCATTGCTTTTTAAAACACATTTGAGAACAATTTAGAAATCCAAATTTTAGTTGTTGGTCAAATGGAAAACCACACACAACGCACACTAAGGGAAATGGAAAAAAATTGTCACACGGGGCCAGCAACAGAACTAGACCTCTCAATCATCCACCACATACAAATAAACACTAAAAGAAAACATGGGTCGAACCTAGGGGATCGAGAACAATCCAATACGTACATTACATGTGACTCATCCTAAAGGCATGCCCTAACTCGATGACGTCATAATGCCCATAATACTACCCGGTATAGCCCTGCATGGCCCAAATGAGAGGCCCACTCCTCATAGCAGCAATAACTCAGTATTCCCCTGCTATGGGGCCACTAGACAGTGCATATTCTAAACTAGTGCAGCAATCGTTCTCAGAAGATTCACTCACTATGTCAGGTTCACATGTCAACACATACAATAAAGAGGGGTGTGTCCACAATGTAAATCAATCAGTCATGATGCACAAACATGACATACAGCTCACGCAATCAACGCACACAAAAGATCACCCCTGAATGGGTTTTCCAAAATAATTTATTTTATTAAAGTTCCAAACGGGCCTTCCCAAATTTTAAAACAAAACCTCATTTCTCGAGAAAACCCAAAACACTTGTTCAAAAGAAATCAATTATCTTTAAAAATATAAGTACATTTGAAATTCCAAGAATTATGTTTAAAGGCCAAATGGGCATTATTTCAATAATGGGTGTCCGATCGTTAAGAAAATGTTTCAAGTGTTCGGTATAAAATAAACGGCTCTTTTTACACCAAATAATCATATAAAAATTAATTATATTATATTATTTCCAATTTATTAAAATTAATAAAACATAAAGCAGTTAATAAATTCTAAATTTAAAGGTAAGTGCAGTAGGGGACCTACCTCGGCTCGCAGACCAGTCACGACGACGCGACACACCTCGCACGGGTGCGCAAGAACATGCAAGCTGAAGATTACAGGACCGTGGAAAAACCTTGTCAACGCGCTGCAACCACAATGATAAATAAAATACCTAAACATGAACTTAAAACAATCCAAATGAACATCCATCACAAAATAACTACCTCGACATGTTTTTAAAACATGACTCGCACCACCTACAAAATTTAATAAACCACTATAATATTTATAAAATAATATTCAAAAAGTAACTCACAACTTTACACAAACAAAAATCATTCAAAAGAACGTTTTTGACCAAACACACAGCTACGTCCTACTAAAAAAATGCTCTACTTGCACGGTTAAATAAACCAATTGCACAATTTATATAAAAAAACAATTAAACAACTCATGACTAGTTTCCATAAAAATACATCTTAATTCACATGAACATGTTATAAGATATAAAACCCAAACTAAGTTCATAAAAAAAACTAAACTTCGCAGAAAACTCATTAATCACAAATATGCCAAATTAATTATCAAAGTGAAGAAATAGCACTAACCTCACCCCAGTGCGCAGGCACGCTCAAACAAAGGGGTTGCGAAAAAAGGAAATGGTCGGCACGATGCTATGGTGCGTGGGGAAAACCACCAACACCGTCAACGGCGACACAAAGACTGATGCGGTTGACAACAAAGTTGGTCGGAGTAGTGGGGGTGGCCGAGATGCATGGTGCAACGACCGGAAGATGAAAATGGGTTGTGCGAAGACTGTGCGGCCAAGAGGAAGGGTCTCGGGGTAATTCACTGATGATTTGGTGCTGCGTCGGGCCGGAGATGCCCATTGCAACTGGAAAGGAGGGTGTGCGGTGGCCGGAGCTCCACCAGCTAGTCGGAGCTACATCGGTAGGAGGGCGTCCGGTTGAAGGGGAACTCATTGGCTTAGTAGGGAGCGTCCGTAGGACTTCGCGCCATCCAACAGGGGTTGCACTTGGGGGATTCATGTTGGATAGAAAGGGGCGGTCTGACAGGGGTGCACCAACGATGGAAAGAGGCTGTGGGTTGCCGGTGAGGGAATTTCTTCATTGAGGAGACAAACTCCGGACCAAGGGGGGTTTTAGAAGGTGGATCCAGGGGGTGCACTGCACTATTATAAGAGGGAAAAAGAGAATAGGGGGAAGAGGAGAGGTGCTGTAGAGAGTTGGGGTCGCGTGCCAATGGGAAAAAACAAGCCGCATGAAGGGAGGAGAGGAATGGGTGGGTGTTGTGCTGCTATAGAGGAGAGGAATGGAGGACCAGCCGCATTAAGGGTTTGATGGGTTGCTGGGTAGAGGGCGTGCTGGTGGGCGTTGGAGGAGAAGTCAGGTGGCTGGGAAGAGAGCTGGTGTCGGATGGGAGTCAGGGATGGAGGGGGAGGCGCGGCTGGATGTGGGAGGTCGGTGGTCTATAGGGGAGGCTGAGACAGGGCAGCGAACTAGGGGCGGCCCGTGGAGGAGGGAGCCGGTAGAGGCGTCACGTGGGAAAGCTAGACAGATATAGCTCTGGGTTGTTGCTGGCTAGAAGGGTGAGGTCCTGCGCGGGCGAGGTGGGTTGGCACTACAAGGCAGGATGGGGCGGCTTGACGAGGTCCTACAGGGGTAGGGGGAAGGAGAAGGGAGGCCATCCGAGGGCATGTTTGAGCCGTGGGAGAAGGGTGCGACGACGGGGAAAGCAGGGCACCAGCAGCGAAGCAGGAGGGGTGTTTAATAGAAGCCGGTGGCTGGATGCGGTAGCAAGGGGAGGTGGAGGTCGGTGGTCTGCAGGGGTGTAGAGACCGAGAAGCGAACTAGGGGGCGGCCCGCAGAGGAGGGAGGGCGCTAGAATGCGCATTGAAGGAGGCAAAGGGGTGTGGGAGGAAACGGCGGGTGGCTGCAATGCGCTGCAGGATGAAGCCGGTGAGAGGCAGAGTCTGCTAGTTGGGCAAGCGGTGTCTCGGTCGATGTAGGAGGCAGAGCAGGGTGGCGTCACGCAGGGGGGGAGAAAAAAAGAGACCCGCTAGGGTTAGAAAGGAGAGAAGGGGAAAAAATAATAAAGGAAAAGAGAAGAAAAAAAACAAAACAAAACAAAACAAAATAATAATATTATTATCCATAATAATAATAATAATAATAATAATAATAATAATAATACTTAAGCCTTATAAATAATAATACTAATACGAACATTGAAAATTATACCGATAGAAATATAAATAATACGAATACCCAATTCACTTTAATAATAATAATAAAATCATTTACAATAATAAAATTTTGAATAACCCAATAAATTAGAAAAAGTATCTCATTTTAATTTTTCACAGACAGGCGGATCATGATGATGTCGAGGCGAAGCCGTGCGGGGTATCCAAAATGTGCTCTTCCTGGGCACCCAATGACGTCAACTTAAAAACGTGCATTTTTTAACATAATTCAAAAGTTTTTCGTCCAGGACTCAACCCAAATCCCAAAAAAAATAATTTAATGTCAAAGAAAATTATAAAATAAAATAAGATATGGAGCGGGATGTGACATACATGACCAGTTTAGGGAGATGTACATTAAATGTTAATTACTTAAGGGAACACGTCGTGTATGGAAAGAACACGCCGTGTAGTCATGTTTTGAATAACTTGAATGTCGTCTTTTCCTTATTCCTTCTTGTTCCATTAGTTTATTCAGTACTTGTTAATCTTGAATCTAAGGTTTTATTTTGACCTTATAGAGCTGTGGCACTGAGACGTCCTCCGGTTTTTGGTTAGTTGCTGGACAGTGATCAGACGCCATATATGGCTGATCAGGGACCTCTTGTAGATCCTCCTGCTGTGCCAGCCTTGACACCAGTAGTTATTCCAGTTGCCGGCGTTGATGCACTATTTAGGGAAGGTTTTCTGAGTATAATGCATACCTTCCTGGGAGATCCGCCTCATGTCTCGACTATGGCAGACTTGATGCATGTTTTCCAGCAGCAGCAGCCTCCCACCTTCTCAGGGGAAGGAGGACCGCATGCTGCAGATTCGTGGCTAGAATCCATGATGATGATCTTCGAGCATTTGGAGACGCCTCCAGAAAGGCAGGTCAATATCTCTACCTACATGCTATGAGACTCGTCTAAGAGGTGGTAGGACTTGGTCTCACAGGTGGGTCATCAGCAGGCTAGGGCATGGGAGGAGTTTCTGCATGTCTTTTACGACTAATTATATTCGGAGACCCTTAGGGCCGACCAAGCCAGGGAGTTCATGAGTCTGGAGTAGGGTACTCTTTCTGCCATAGAGTATTCCTCTCGTTTCACCGAGCTTCATCATTTCACAGCCCTCCAGAGTGGAGATGGTTGGTTCTTGGAAAGGAAGTTTGAGGATGGTATCAGACGGGAGATCTGGTCACAGGTGAATATCTTTATGCTAACTTCCATCTCTTCCATTGTCAACCAGACACTGATTGGAGAGAACAATATGAGATATTCTGAAGCTAAGAGCCAGGTCGGTTCTGCTTCCAGGAATAGTGATTCACCAACTGATAGCAGGAAGCGCTGTAGGGAGTCTACGTGCAGTGATTCGAGATGGCGAGATACATCTTCAGGTAGCCAGGTTGTATGCTACCAGTGCAGAAGGGTGGGGCATACAAGGCCGTAGTGTCAGCGAGACCCAGTGGAGTATGGTTCATGCAAAAATATGGGTCACCTTCCTTGTTTCTATCAGGTTTTCTCACCTAAAGCTGGTGGCAGGGGTTCATCCTTGACTCTTCGTTCAAGTGAAGCTCTGCCAGTTTCTCACCAGTCTGGGAACTGGAGTTCTTCTGGACATTCAATATGAGGTATAGGTCATGGCCAGGGTGGTCAGTCGCTGGTCTATTAGTGAATGCAGGGCATATCATCTCAGAGAAGGCAGGCAGGGTCACAGGGCCGTGGATCCTGCCAGACTTTTGCGATGGAGCAGACTCAGCAGGGGAAGGATCTCAGACCATCCACCATTCGAGGTACAATCTTAGTAGCCTCAGTTTTATCTTCTTCTCTTTTCGATATAGGGGCTTCCAATATCTTTATCTCTATTAATTTTTTGGAGAGCCTTGGGCTCTGTATCTTTTCTTTTGCTGACATGTTTACTCTAGACACACCGTTGGGGACTAGGACGGCTACTGTACGTCAGTGTAGAGAGTGACCTCTTGAGGTTGTAGGATGTCACTTTCTATGGGATCTATATGTCCTATAGATGACAGGCTATGATATCATTCTTTGAATGGACTGACTAGTTCCTTAACAAGTAGTCATCGACTGTAATCGCCATAGGGTGAGATTCTTATCACCAGAGGGTGGATCATTTCTCCATCGGGGCGAGTGGGATGTCCAGGAAAGTAGAGTGGGTACAGAGCATCATGGGTTGGGAGGAGTTATAGCCTAGATCTATATTCTTTATCTTGATGACCAGGGGACTTCACAGTTATATATTCCTCCAGTGGTGGATCGTTTCTGGGATGTATTTCTAGAGGACATTTCAGGTTTCCCTCTAAAGTGTGAGGTAGACTTTTCTATTGAGCTCATTCCAAGAGCGGCAGCGGTGTCCATTCCTCTTTATAGGATGGCTACAACCGAGTTACAAGAGGTCAAGAAATAGTTAGAGGAGATAGAGGCAAAGTGTTTTATCTGGCCCAGTACTTCTCCTTGGGGTTCACCTATCCTATTTGCGAAGAAGGATGACGACACCCTTAGGATTTGTGTGGACTATCGGAAGCTGAACCAACTGATGGTCAAGAACTGATATCCCTTGCCTAGGATTGATGACCACTATGATCAGCTTCGAGGAGCCCAGGAGTTCTCGAAGTTTGATTTGAGGTCTCGTTACCATCAACTGCGTGTTAGAACATCTGATATACCTCTTACAGCTTTCTGGAGCAATAATGGTATATACGAGTATATGGTTATGTCGTTTGGTCTCACGAAGATGCCTGCAGTTTTCATTTAACAGGTGAACTGAGTGTTCCATCCATACTTAGACACTTTTGAGGTTGTCTTCAGGGACAATATCTTGGTGTACTTTCACACTCAACATGACCATGATACCCATCTTGAGATCGTTTTGAGTACACTGAGAGAGCATCAGTTATATGCTAAGCTCTGAAAGTGCGACTTTTGGATGGATTCGATTCACTTCTTCGGTCATGTTATTTCAGAGACAAGAGTATCATTAGACCCAGAGAAAGTGAGAGTGGTAGTTTCCTGGGAGAATCCGAAGAACGTCTTTGAGGTACGGAGTTTTCTAGGGCTGATGCAGGACATTCATTCCTCATTTTGGGCAGTTCATCCTAGCATCACCATGATGTATCGTGATCTACACCATCAACATTGGTGGCTAGGTATGAAGAGGAATGTTGCTGGTTTTGTCATTAAGTGTTCCACTTGTCAGTAGGAGAAAGTGGAACATAAGCGACCATCAGGTCTTTTACAGCAGTTACCCATTCCCTAGTGGATGTGGAATGACGTCACGATGGATTTAGTGACCGGTTTGCCGAGGTCACCTCGTGGGAATGTTGCTGTTTGGGTTTTCATCGACAGGCTTAAGAAGGTTGCTCACTTCTTACCGATCAAGGAGACCTTCAGTGTTGATGAGCTAGGATGGTTGTACATTTGAGAGATTGTACGTGTACATAGAGTTCCACACTCCATTGTTTCAGATAGAGATGCATGTTTTACTACTCGGTTCTGGCAGGGGCTTCAGAGGGCTTTGGGTACACAGGTACTTTTGAGTACAACATACCATCCCCTGATAGATGGCCAGTCCGAGCGCATGATTCAGGTGCTTGAGGATATGCTCCAATCTTGAATTATGGAATTTGGAGGTTCTTGGGAGAAGAATATACGTCTTGTGGAGTTTTCTTACAATAATAGTTTTAAAGCTACTATTCAGATGGAACCTTATGAGGATTTGTACGGTAGGCCATGCCGATCACCCTTATATTGGCGGGAGGTAGGAGAGACCGCTTTTCTAAGACCTCTCCATGTTCTGGAGACCACTAAGCATATAGAGTTGATTCAGAAGAAGATGTCTACAGCATAGTCTCGAATGACGTCTTATACTGATCAGTGGAGATGACCTCTTGAGTTTGAGGCAGGGGATCACGTTTTCCTGCGTGTCTCACCGAGGTTGGGACATAAGAGGATTTAGAGACAGGGTAAACTTTCAACGCGGTACGTCGGGCCATTTGTGGTGTTAGAGAGAGTTGGGACGGTTGCCTATCAGTTGCTGTTACCTCAGAGGTACCAAGCTATGCATGACATCTTCCACATTTCTCAGCTTTGGCGTTACTTTTCAGACCCCTCTCATGTCTTTCAACCTGAGGAGGTTGAGCACGAAGCGGATACATCGTTTGAGGAGCATTCAATCCGGATTATCGATCGTAGTACAAAGGTTATCTGTGGCTAGTATGTTCCTCTGTTACAGTTGCTATGGCATCACAGGCGAGTACATGACAAGACTTGGGAGAGGGAGGCCGACGTACGATCGCAGTGACTGGAGCTGTTTGGAGTTTCTTCTTCTACGCCTTGCTAGGGAAATTTGGGGAAGATATTCATTATGGTGGGGAAGTTTTTAAGAACCCATACCTTCTTTTTTGGTAAGATTTTCCTTTTTCTGGAGTTTTTGAGAAAATAGGAGTATCTTGAAATTATTGAAGTACACACCATGTACTTTATGAGTACAGGTCGCGTACTTCATTGCCGCTTGAGGCCGTGTGCTGGCCGTGTTAAGACCATGCACACGACCATGTAGGTGTGATGTTGAGGCCTCTTAAAGAGTAGTAAAGAAAACCCTAATACATGTCGTGTACTCAAAAACTACACGCCATGTACTTTATTTTTTCATTAAACGGACCGGGGTTGCGTCTTAACCCCAGATCTGTTTTCTTCTCATGCTTCTTCGACCAAGATCATTCTGTATGGCTGTGGATCTTCTATGATCACCCGAGCCTCCATCTGTTCTCTGAATTGACTGCCATTGATTGTGTTGGAACCACAGCGGTATGCTCTTCCTTCTCCTAGAGCTTTGTTTTCCATTTCCTCCTCTTTCCCAAGTTATAGTAGGTTGAACGTTTTATACATTTTCTTAGATATACGAAATTATATAGAGATTCAAGCCTCGTGGAACAATTATATCGATCTCTTAACGCCGAGGTAGGTGGTTTGTGCCTTTCTGTAGAAAGTCTTTGAGTATTTGTGCAAATTCCACCAATACCCTTGAACGGGGTATTGTGTGTTCCCTGTTTTTCCCTTTTTGTTTTCCTGCATTTCTTATATTCCTGTATAGGGGACATTGTTTGTGAATAGGTTAATTTACTATGCATTGGATGTTTTTCCCATGCATGTTTTCCTGTTATGACCGTTTGGTCCAGTTTTTCATGCAGGTTATTGCCAGTTACATTCCTAGTTCGTAGGATGGTGTGACTGTTCTTCCATGATGAGATACTGTAGACTGCTAACCATGTAGTTCTTGAGGTTCACTTTGGCCGTTACGCAATGTGAGACTTACTAAATTTACAGAGGGCTGTGAGAACTCGGTATAGTAGACCATAGGGAGAATGGATGTAAGGGCTTCCCCAGTGTGTATTTAATTTACGATGTGAGACCACAGGGGGAATTAACATTGAGTGCTTCCTAAGAGTGTGTATAGTTCCTCGACGCATGCCACTTGGGGAAAGAGATGTTAAGTGCTTCCCCAGAGCGCCTTTAGTACGACATGAGACTATAGGGGGAATTGACAGTGAGTGCTTCCTAAGAGAGTCTATTCTTTCTGTAGCTGATCCTGAGGGGTGAGACTATGTGTTCCTCCCAGACGGTTGCTAGTATTTGTTGGTTGAACCATAGGGGTTAGGCTATGAGAACTACCCAGAGGGTTACCTATTTGTTCTACTTTATTGAGTGGCTACTTACATGTTTGTAAATTATATTCTAGAATCTATGGATTGTTTATTGCGCTTTATCATCCTGTTTACTGCTTACTGTTTAATGCTTACTCTACTTTACCTGCAATATATTCACTGACTCTTAGGAACACATATTTTGGTGGTTTCCTACTGGGACATTGTCTCACACCCTGTTTGGGTCATTCTTTTGGGCCCAAATAGATTATATTGTTGTAGGTATAGATAAGGGTCATCACCCTTCTACTTCAGGTTCTTGATTGCATTGGAGCTGGGGAGCATGGGACCAAGCTGAGGCTTGTGATGCTGAGGAGTTTCTCATCTGTTTTTCATTTGTACTTGTTTTTTGTACTATTTTTATTTCTAGAATTGTGACTTGTTTGGATTATTTCTTAGACATATGTATTCATGCATCATTCATATGTATATGTTGCTCCAGTTTTTTCTTTATCAGCCTTCTGTTGTTTACTCTTGTACGGATGTTTCTACTTCTACTGTTGTATGTGTTGTTACTTTTGTTGTGTACTCTACCAATGAGGGCATAGTTTCCCCACTATCACACCCATGGCCCTCACTATTAGTCAGCACCCTCTGGCGTTCGGGGAAATGTGCTTGAGGACATGTGACCAACCTGGAACGAGGGGCTCCGGGTGGCTTCTAGAACCGGGGCGTTACAATATGTTTATATATATTTATTAAATAATAATTATTAAATCAGTTATATGATATATATTTATTTAACCCATCTATAAAAAATTTCATGTAGTGTATGAATGAATTACATCACTTTGAGGGGGTGGAAGTGCTCACTTCCTCAAACAAATTATCCTATTAACAAAAAATTTAAAGTATAAAGATATTATTTATAAAAGAATTAAATAATATTAAATGTGTAAAAAATATAATATATAACATATTTAAATATATTTTTCATCATAATTTCTACCATGAGAGGTGGTAAAGGAAAAATGATCAATCATTGTTTAGTGAGGCGGTAGTTCACCTTGCATGTAAATTGTATGTTCATTACCAATTATATGGATGTTTACATTTGTGTAGGTCAAAAAATAGAATTAAAAGTCATTTTATATTTAGTATACATGTTTTTTTTGTAAAATAAGGGAATAATAACATTAGATGGAGTGGTAAAATGAAATAAAATAACGAAGTTTGAGGAAGTGTGTTACCTCTTAGTAAGGTAACTTCTATTGGTTTGCACCAATGAGATTCTTCGAAAGGATTTATGACCAAGGGAGGATTTGAGGAGTAATTGAGATATTTTGGGAATATTTTTTCAAAGACTCATGTAATGAAAATGTTTCTTGAGATGTGTGAGGAAGTGGGAGGAGGGGAGGCCTTTTATAACGGAGGAGGAGTGGCACTCTTATAATATTTTCGAAAAGGGAAACCCCACCCATGTTTGATTATTGAAATTGGATCCAATAATTGTCCAAACCCTATACAAGGGAGTATGACATCTAAATATTTCTAGAATATTTATTTTGGGAAAGTGTATCAGACGTTTTGGGCATTATGGTTATCGTTAGTCCCTTATTAAAATTAATTTAACATTAATCATAGTTAATAATTTTAATCACTTTCAATAATATTTTAAGTCAAAAATAAGATTATATTATTATAAAATATTAATTATTATGATTCAAAATATTGAATATATTTTTATAAATTCTAGACACATAGGTGGTATAAATTAATTTAAATATAATCTTGTAGACGGGACAACAATGTGGGGTTTTAAAGTAAAAACGTTCAAAAGATTGCTCTATTTTTATAGTCAATGACATATTCAAATTGATTCCAATGACCTAAATTGGATATATTTATAATGAATAAATATAATTTAAACTTAAAATCAACCTAAAATATAGTTTTACTACATAAAAAAATTAGATGAAAAAGAAATTTTGAATTAAAATTAATTATTTTTCACTATTCATTAAAAAATAAAACATCACAAAAAATACAAAAAATTCACCCTAAGATAATTATATTATTATATTTCAACTAAGAACATTATTTTGAAATAAATATTTATAAAAGTCCCAAAATTTATATTTAAAATAGGTTCTCCATTAAAAGATGGTAAAATTATCATAATAAAAATATTGAGTTTTAAGTGTTAAATTTGGTCAATTCTTATCTTATGCTTAGAAAATATATTGGATGAATATAAAAAATATTTCGTTAGATATATAACATATAAATATAATTAAAATTTCTTTCTAATTTTAATTAATTTAATTTACTTTGGTTAAATCGTTATTATGAGCATAGTAATTATTTTCATTAAAAATACACCTTTTATATTCAATAAGTTCATATATTCATTTATAAATAATTTGAAACCAATTAATTAATTTATTATTTAAAAAACATATATATATATATATATTATTTAGTTAATCTAATTTAACATAAACATTATATATTATTTTATTTTTAAAATAATATATTATTGTTTGATAGCACTTGGTCTAGATTGTTTCTCAATCCATCGAAGAATGTCACTCTTGCATGAAATTTAAGCTCAACTCAGTGTTATATATAGATGAAGATAAACATTTTATTGTTGGTAGTTCAAAATTAAAAAGTAATTGGGTATAACAAAAGGAAAATATAGTTCTTCAATATATATATATATATATTATATTTTTAGTGTTTCATGAAATGAAAAATATAAAAATGATTAAATTAATTCAAAAATAATAATTTGATAAATATTGGGGTGTTATAATCAACATATCTATGATGGGAATCATTTTAACCGTCCCATTTCTACATTGGTGTTAGATTAGGGTAATGTGATTCTATTAAATAATACAAACGTTATGATAATAATGCATCCCATAAAACATTACACCATATCTGAAAATTTGTATTTGTATGGATGTACCTAGATTTATAATTTATCAAAAAAATTTATTGGTTTACATTAAATTTTATATAATAAATATGAATATATTAGTTTTTATTTCTCTTTATTTTAAATGATTTGATAAATACTAATATATAATTTTTTGTTACATCTCCAAATTTTCTAGAAATTCATGAAAAGACTCACCTTTTATCTAAAAATTTCTTGTTTCTTGGTCAATCTAGTGGAAAGGATCCTTATAACATTTCAAAAAACCCAAAAAAGGTATCATTAAGTGTTGAGAAGTTATTAAGGTAGGATGACCTTTTCTAACCCGGGCATTCAACTCCTTGATTAGTTTGGTCGATTCCCCAATCTAGAAATCTAGATAAGGATTTCCATAACTCTTTCCTCAAAATTACACCATGTCTAGAAAGGGATCCTACTCTTTAAGTAAAATAATTTTTGATAACCCAAAACCATTATAATTACACTACATATGAATGTAAATGTCTATTTGATGGCTGGACAAGAATACAATTCAATTGGTTTTATTCCTAATCAAGAATTGGAAGCACAAGTCTAACATAATATATATATAAGGGATTTTATTTATGATACAAAAATGTAATATTTTTTAAATTATTTTCATGACTCGTTGATATGAACTTGATTTTTCTAACTTAATTAACCATGTTGGATAAAACATTTAAACATAATCCATGAATTTAAATTATGTATTTTCCCCTTAATTCATCCATTTATTTGATCACTGTCAGGAATCCATAAAATGAATAATACATAGATGGAAATAAATAAATGAATAAATGACCCAGTCATGAGCTTATATAAAAGTGGATGTACTGAGTATTCAATAAATCATCCTTTGACCTATGGAAAATAACTCATTGTTACTATCTTGTAATGAATTTCCACATTCCACTAGTCCACTTATGTATCACCTAAGTTGAAATCATATGAGTTACATCTTGAACCATCTCATCATGCTGTAGGATAAAAAAAATTTAGATGTACTTTTAAATCCCATGCAATTGGGTGGAACCAAAATATTGGTTATGTAGAATTACAAAAATTATCTTGGGCATGCTTGACCTACATAATAATGGATGCAGCTATGAAAAAAACAAAATCATACTTATTTTAATAAAAATTATTTCCAAACCCATGAAAATAAATTAAATTGAAAGACACCAACATATACATAGGTCTTCGTCAAACTCATATACGGTCGTGGACATGTACCAAATACACAATATTATTACCAGTTAACATTAATTTCAATTTGATAATTTTATTAATATAAAAATACTTTCACAAATTAATTAATTTCCTAATTAATTCTATTTAATATTAAGGACCAATTGAATTATCTTGGAGACACTCTTCATGAAATCAATTCGGGGAAAATTAATGGAAGAACTAATAATGACATATTATGACATAAAATTAATTTATCAATTAATGGATCTTTAAAAAAATTATTAAATTGTCAAACACAAAATCTATGAAAATCCAATAAAAAGCTTCTAATGATATAATTTGATAATTTAATGTAATTTAATTTTTTTTATGTGGAGACAAAATGGTTTTTACTTATGAGGTATGCACCATTTACCTTGATTATAGTGTACCCCTAAAACATGCATGGGGCTTTGTTGTGTTACTTGGAAGGAATAAAAGGTCTGCTCAAGCTAGGTACATGTCATGTATTGCGCTTTCTAGGTTTCAAACCCACATGACAATAGACTCATCATATTCTTCAGATATGGGTACTACATGTTGTGTACATCACTTATACATCGTGTACTCAATTAATGTTATATGTTGTTAGTGGGACATGTTTTTACTCTGTATTTGACCACATTGTTACCATGAATCCCACGATTAATATTTTTAGACTATAAAATGTATATACAAAATAAACATTGTGTAATCTGACAATAATTGTTCCAGTTTCGCCCAGTCTTCATGCATTGTGAAAGAAATGCCCCACATGTAATTTACAACATGGTGTATCAGGTATCCCGTGATGCAACTAAGAGAAGTGAACATGGGTTCACAATTTATAAATTGGCTACATGTCATGTAATCCCATACCATCAAGCCATAATCATTAACAGATCTCAATGGAATCTCCTGTTGTTTTAAATCTATTCGTAATTCTTCATGATAAAATAATTTTAAAATTATTATAATTTAAATGTAAAAATAATTTTAATTAAAAAAATTAAATAAATTATAATTTTAAATGATTTATTTATCATATTTTTTATATATAGATCAGTAATCAAATATATAATTTTAAATTTTAAACATAACCTAACTTATACCACATGAAGGTTTGTGATGCCGTGAAAGTGCCCTTTGTTTGGTGTTAAATTATGATTTAATTTAATTTTGAGTTTTCCAAAACACCAGGAGTGGATCTATCACATTAAATTTATAATTAATTTATTTATATCAAGTATAAATTATTACCTCATGTTTGGATTGTATCATAAGTAATGTTTCTGATGTTATGAAAACTCTTTTGGATTACCTTCATTGGGCTATAAGGATTAATGTGCAGAATCCCTCTAGCAAGGATCCATATTTTCTCCTTTTATCTCTATGAAATTCCAATTGATTTCTATCTGCAGATCTGGAAATTAGCCTTGATTGTGTCCTACTCATTATTTTCTAGAATATAAGAGGAATTCGAGAGATAGGGAGAGAGGGAGAGTTAATTCAATGGTGCACAATGATTCTCTATCCCTAGTTTTGGGGTAACCCTATTCAATAAACATAACCACCCATTTATAAAACTAGCGAATAATATAAAATATATTTTGATTAAACAATGGCCTATAAATAATATTATAATATTTAATAAACCTCATTCAATATAATAATATGTTTTACATCATGTGATTACTCACATAATGATAAATATATTAAATTAATATTTATCACATTAAAAGATCTTGGACCACTAAAACTACTTAGAATTAATTTAATACTATAATAAATATTTTATTCATTGATAAAAATATTTTATTCACAATCCATTGAATAAATAAATATTAAATATTCAATAAATAAAATATTTATTTTATCCACTATCCTATGAATAAATAATTACTAAGTATTCACATAATTAAAAAATTATTTATTTAATTAACATATAATTATTTATTATCCTTTGAATAATATGGTTCAAAAAAACATGAATAAAATTATTCCTTGGTCTTGTGAATAAAATTTATTTCTATAATAATATTCAAATATAATTTAATTGATATCAACAGAAACACTTAATTCATTCCCCTCTAAGATTATTTCACATTTTCATTTGGTAGGAATGACTCTAGAACATGATTACCCTCTAATAATAGGTTAAGGAACCCAGGATAAAGAAGTTAATTTTATAATGCTGACAAAACCATAAAAACACTCACTATTTAATAAAATATTTTTATCAATATTTCAACAAACAGTTTGCACATATGTATTGTAAACCTATATTCATGATATGTGTTCATTTAAGTACACGAAATAAAAGTCATTACACCATGGAAACAGAATTAATGCAACAATAATATTCCAATAAATGGGCAGAGATATAAACATCCATAAATTTGTAAGGTAGATCCTTCCTTGAATAATTTATTAGTAAAATGTCATTGATGACACACCCAACATACCATAATTTCCACCAACATATTCCATAACAGTTTTTTCAGTAAATATATGTCAATTAGTCATGATAAAAATTAATGATAATATAAATGTATAAGGAACATTATGGATTCTTATAGATAGGAATATCTAATGAATTAAAATTATGCAGGATTCCTACTAGTACGACTAGGCTCACAATCTCCTATCATGAAGGATACCAAGTACAAACTTCATGAAAAGAAGCCTCATCCACTTACAAGTCCTCATAAGTGATAGTATTGGTACTATATATCCTTCTATTGTGTGTTATTAGACCATAGAATGTGTTTTTAAAATATCATCATAAAATTTCAAGGTTCTCATTGCATCGGGAAACTTGTATTCCATTTTCAATGAAATAGATATTTTAGTACATTATCACATCACTGTTATATAAAATAATAATCAATATGTGATTGTATATAGAAATTATTATTTGAATATTTGAATATAAATGTAATCATAAGTATAAAATTAGTAGGATACAAGGAACCAACTCCAAAAAAATAGGTTTATACATAACGAATAGAATATGCCTCAATGAATAAGTCTCATATCACCCATGGGAATTGCAGAAATTCTGGGGGATCTAGGTTAATATCCTTCAATGGTGTATGGAAAACTAATCAAGAACAATTGTAGTCCTTATATCCATGCATAAAATATCCTATCTAGGGTTGCATTCGAGATAGTAAGAGAATATCAGGGAGAAAATTGATAAAATGATGAAATTGCATTAATAATGCGATGAGACAATATCAAATCGAAATTCATACTAAAGGGAAAGGATACCTAAAATAACCCAAAGTATTATCATGGTTTTATCAACCTATTCATATAATAATTATTGAGTGTTTATATAGATGTTTTAGGTTGAACTTTTTATTTTTAGATTAATTAATTCTGTAAGCATTGTTTAGCTATATAGTTAACAAACTCTATACAAACCTTGTGAGAGTTACAATCCAAATCTTTATCAAGTTGTATGATTGGGTTGTATTTTATTTAAACATTTTACAACTATTAAAATAGCACTATCTATAAGGACTCTAATCACATGGATACATTCGAAACTGAATTTTTTTCTTCAAACCATGAACCAAATGTGTTCCCTCTAAAGTGCTTCCAAAATATCCCAAAACTACCGATAAGCTCCCCATGGAAAACCCTCAACAAACCATCTCACAAAACCCACATAAATTAACTAAAGATTAATATATAATATGAAAATATTACACCATATAAATCCAATGGAAATTATAAAATCCCTCTCTTAGGACTTCTCATCCTTGAGAAGCATCTAAGGGAGTCTTTTGGAAAAAACATATCCCACTATGCCCATATATTAGATTCCCACTACCATGTATCTTATAAGGTATACAAGTTCTTCCATGAAACTAAAATATGTGGAACTGACTTCATTAAAATCATATTTTTACTTCAATCAACAATCCACATTAGATATTCCATGTACAATGAATCCCTGTCCAACATCACTTCTTCTCTATCTATCACATGTGTCGGGTCCTGATCGTACTTGCATTGATGTGGCATATAAAAAAAATAATGAAATCCCCATTTTCATGGGGGTAGATCTAACCTATATTATACCATCCAAACGTTTTACTTCACCTTAAATGATCTGAAGACCATGGTTCTAACATTCATTTCCTCCATATTCCTAAATTTCCCAACCCACCTGACACCCATAAAAATACTCGATCACACATTGAAAACACTATGGGGGAAAATATTTGGTTATAATTTGAATTATTCAAATCGTGAGTTGTATCTAATTTCTTCTGAATAAAATAAACCTATTTATAATTCTCCTACACATGGATCATCTTGATCATTGTAGATTCACCAATCAAATTACAGCATAATAGTAAATTAAATGGTCAGCCATCAAGTGACTCAAAAGTATCCATCAGAATCAAATCCTAAAATCTGTAATTTTTTGCGATATATACCAATTCCATATGTCCATCCCATAACTCATTGAAATCAAGACCACTGTCTCTTATCATATCCTTTAATATATAGATATTTCTCTCTAACCATCCATCAATCTTCTGGTGATATGTTTTTCGTTTCTTAAGTTATGATTCCAATTCCTTCTATAGGCCTTTTGAGAAACTCAACATGAAAAAATATATTATGATCTAATATGATTATATTTTCCACACCCTTCCATCACACTATTTATAACACATATAGTCTACCCCACATTTTTAAAATTTGGGTTTCTGAAATAGACAAGAAGTCTGTACCCTTTATTATCCATTCATCCAAGTTCCATACTACATCTAAACTCATCAAATTCTTGGGTTGTCCCATGATAAAGCACATCATCACATCATCCCACTTTCACATGGGTAATAGAAGAGGATTTTTTAAACATTATTTCCATTGATGGGTTGATTTTACCCTTTTAGAACTAATGTATCAAGTCATGGACCCAATAAAATATATATTAATTCTCAACCTGTATAAATGATATATCATGTCATGATAGATTCTATTCAATCAAGGATATAAAACCACAATAATGTATGAGATTCTCAAATTAAATCTTTTTTCAAGGACATAGGATCCCCAACTCTTCCGTTCATGTGATGTAATTCATTCCCATTAAAGAATCATCCTGAAACAAGATCATATCCCATTATTCATTCCTATAACACATAAAATTCAAAATATTATTCATGGAAAGCCATTACACAATCCACCAATATGGGTGTGATGACCAATGGATCATAGGTTATCATACCTTGATCATCATACTCACATATATTCCAAAATTCTAACATGATAATCAACTTCCACTCAACATATGATGTATATGTTCTTAGTTCCTATATGTTCTCACTAATAGAATATGCAACAATAATTAATTTCCAAAGGGAATAGACGATTTCAAATTTGAATTTTTAAATGTTCTCTACCTAAATCCTATGCAACATTATTAATCTCTATGGGATAAAATACATCACAAAATTTTATGGTTTTTATAAATTTAAAATATTTCCTAAAAGAGATAATGGTACCAACACTTCAATACATGAACCAGAACAGTTAACACAAATTTATGAGTTTGTTAGTTTCATTCCTAGGGTTATAGATGATGAGAACCTTATATGATTACCAAATATTCCTATATCAAGATATCCCTAATCCAAATCCTTTTGAATCATAATAGATAGCATAATAAATCTATGGGTTTCAGAATGTAAGTGTGGGAGAATATTCCAAACACTTATTCAGTACCTAAAATACTATATAAACTAATTCATCAATTCCAAATTGACTCTCTTCTTAGTCATCTTTTTCATATGAATTGAAAAATGAGATAAATACTAAATAAACATCCTGTAATATATTGAAATCACCAAAATGATAAAAAATGGTTCTTACACTATTATCATAACATAATTGCTTCCACCTTCCCTATATCTATTGATATTCTTTAATAAATTATTACATTCCTAAGAAAATGTAATCTTTGATCTTAAAATGAAGTTGAAATAACATATCATAAATCAAATGAAATCAAAATATACTTAGTACAATATCTCGATGTCTATCATTTAACTCTTAGGTATTCGAGTAAATGAATTTATCGTCAAAAAAATAATGAAAAATGAATCTAGGTAGGGATGAAGAATTTGGTTCATGAGAGCCAGGAATAACACTGGTGAATTTTTTTTAACCCAAATAAAATGATGAGATACTCATACAACATATAAGTACTTTTCAATGTTTTTTTCAGCATGTCATTGATCTTAACCAAAATATAATGAAATCAAAATAAAACTAAATCATTATTATCCACCATGATCATCTCAAATTAATGAATATATCATCTATCCAGGGATTTTTTGAACTATTCATCACAATTAAATGATTTAGATTCTTGTAATTATTATAGATCTGAATTCCACGATATACTACTCAAAAACGTTATAGACATAGATATTACCCATGGTGTGCTCCCCACTATAGGAATTTACTTCAACTAAAACCCAAGCACAATTATAAAAAATTCAAATATTACACATGTGCCTATCCTTCCAAGGAAAATAAATCATATAGTTAGACCCTATCCCAACATAGTGTATGTAACCCCCACAATTCACTACTACTTTATACATTATATTATGTTAACATTTCTGTTATGTATTTTTTTTAGAATTCTATGTTATTTTCATTATGAATTTTAAAATATTCCTTTTATAAATAGATTAATAAAATCATGTGGTTTCACTTTTTATGGTTAATTTTGAATTCATTTTATTTAGTTTGTTGATTGGTTTTCATAGTTAATACATTGTTTATCACAAAATATGAAATATAATAAAAAAAATTGAGAGTAATTTTGTATGTGATGCTCCATGTTCATGGATTTCACACTTTTAGGGGTAACATTTAAACAATAGGTAAACATGAAAATATTTTTTGATAGATTGGGTTCATATATTCCAACAATAGTGTGAATGCGGATTTTTTATCCAGTGGCATCCATATAGTTAGATCACATTTTATAAAATATTATGGAATAATTATGTGTTCTACCTAGATTTCATTACAATGGTGAAACGAAATTTTCACCCCCTTATATTTTTATGTTTTTCACCTTTATTTATTTTCCCCACTCTCATCTGAATCAGTGGTGTGCATTAACACTTCCTCTATTCTCCCTCCTTCTACTTGGGGCTCTTTTTTATCTGATTTCATGTTTGAAATCATTTCTCTCATCTTCTTATCATTATCATTCTTGTTCCCTATACCTCTAACTTTATTTTACTCTCATCTACAAACTATTAAAATAATAAGAGTTGGGATTAAGGATGAATATAGTCCAAATAAATGGGTTTTTTGTTTTTTAATGTTTTGGCGGATACATCTTAGATCATTTATGCACTCTCCACTAATGGTGACATTCTTCAACTGCATTATTCTTGAAATGATGTAGATGTTTCTTCATAATTCCATTGAAAGTATATAATAAAAATATATCTTTCTTTCAAATGCATTATAGGGAAATTTTATGTATATTTTATACCTTTGGTAGGATTGAAATGGATTTCAAATGGATTTTTGAGTTAGCATTGAATCGTTTCCTACTATGTACTTGGTAAGTGGTTTTTTAGGGATGATTGTAATATGGATCTCATATGGTTTCAAAATGGATGGAAATTCATAGTTTGTTTCCAAATGAATGGTTTACACCATCAACATGTTATTTCTAAAATAACACAAGACCCTTGATTAATCCTTATATGATTTTTGTGACCATCATATAATGGGCCTCCTTGGTGGATGTTTCATTTTGATGTTTCCCTATATGATTATTATACATCAACATGATAAGGGCTGTTTTGGGTAAGGGCGTAGTTTATGAGTTTAGGATAATTCCAAAATCACAAAATTATGCTTATTTTATGATCTATTGTTCCTTTTTGCTCACTTCCATTATTTTACATGTCTCAGAATTCTTAATAGTGAGTGTAGGGATCTAGTTGGGTATATTCCATTGCATATATTGTGAACTAACTTTGGTTTGTGGCCTGACTAAACCAATTCAATTAGAGAAAAGGTCATAGCAGGATAGTTTATATCCCATGGTAACAGTTTTCTCCTAATAGGTGTTTTCCTAGATAGTTCGAAGGGACTATTGGGTGTGTCGATATGATAATTAGTTCTAGACTATATACCTCATCACTAGTTCATGATTGAGATACATGATTCCTAAGAAGTCCACAATGATTCCTTGGCCCCTCTCAATATAATTTAGACGATTCCATCACTTAGAATGTTTGTATTCCCCATTCAGCTTGATTACAAGGAACCTTTATTGATTATTTTATTTTATCATGCATCATTAATATCTTGGTACATGTGGTGATTAATTAAATTGTGTGTAATAATTTTTTTCATTTAATTATTATTATTTTTTAATTATTTGAAAAATTTTGGTTTCAATGGAAAGAAATTTTTTATTTTTAAAAAGGGTTTTATGGAATGGTTTACAGTGGCGTTTTTTAGAAAAATGGAAGCTCTTAAGGTAATGTTTGGAAATAAAAATAAATAAAATTTTTTCTCAATTTCTATTATTTTTAAATACCATACATCCAGGGTTTTAAATTCATAATTAAAATTTTTATTGATCCTTGATTTTTATAAATTGTTATTTCCATAGAAATAAATAATTGTAAAGGTATTAGAATTGTTTTTTATTCAATGTGAAAAAATTATTTTATATTTTGGTTTTTTACTAGTAATTTAGGAACATTATTACAAAGAGATTTATAGAGACTACTTGGTGATTTCGTACAGGAAATGTTTGTCATACACCCTGCATACGAACCAATGATGTCACGACTCGTCCCAGTGGGACCCACGCCACAACTCCCCAAGCCTGCCTCCAATAGGCCAAGGGCAGGTGTCTTTCATCGAGTATGCATATTATTAACATGGTAGGTATTGCCTATGAACCTATACACACGCATACATCTCCAAGCCCACAAATGATGAAATGTAAAAACACTAAGGAAAAAAGTCATACATACAACTAAACCCAACCAACAGAATATGACGGAATGTAACATACTGAAAGTAAACTGGGATAGAATACAAGCCCACAAAAATAAGAGTCTGAAAACTACAAAGTCCAACCTGTAAATGCCAAAGGTACTGGGACTACTGCTCGAAGCCGTATGAATGCATCGGCCTATAGGAAACATAGAAAGCTCAGTCCTGTCCTGGTCCACCCTGGACTCTGTCAAAAGGATGCTCTGCTAGACAAGAGATACACGTGTGGGCGAAGCCCATGTAGCTGTGAATATAAAAATACTCAGTAGAGGAAAACAAAAACCACCAAGTAGTACACAAATTAATGTTACAGTCAGTTATGCACATTATATGTCTACATAACATATAGCACAAACCAGATATGCTCAAAACCCACGCTCGCGGTCTAGAGAAAAGTCACACAATAACATACCTCCACTAGGGATTTAGTTCGAAGATTCCAAGAAGCACTCGTTCCAGGAGAACACACTCCATGAGTTTTATACCTCCGAAGACATCTGTCTGAGAAGTACTGTTCATCAGGAAACATCACAAGAGGGAGTTATACTCATTATGGGAGACACACTACTGAGTGGGAAGATTACGATTGATAGATGCACTAATTATGGGAAACACACTCCTAAGTGGGAAATATTATGATATGTAGATGAAGATCACTGTCAGGGCCATAGAAGATACTGTTTCTCGTCTAGAATTCACATTCTAGGTAGAGGATCGATGCCTGGTGGAGTTGGTCACGTTGACCCCAGACTCTACCAAGGGTCAAGAATGGATTGAGGATATCGATATGTGCCTCTCGGATGGATACCTGACTCTATCATATAGAATGTACTACTGAAGGGATCATACTCTTGTATAAATAAACGATGCCTGGCCTTTAAGGGAATGAGAAGATGGGGCACTAACCCAAACGAAATATTTCCATGCTACGGTGAACAAGAGGACCAAGATGTTTTCAAAAAATTACATGGCATGTAGAAACGTTACACGCCGTATTGTCTAACCCAAGGTACTAATCGTGTACAACGACCCATGTCTTAAGGCTGGTCGTGTATAAAACTGAGTACAGGGCATGTAGTATGGTGTACACGCCATGCCCGAATGACTGGGGGTAGGCTTTGTGTACACTGGGCTTGTGCCCGTACACGACCATCAACCCGTGTACTCCAACTCAAGTAATCAGTACATAGGGTGACCCACATTACTTGCCTCACCTAGCTATGTGACGGAGTACACGGTCATGTACTCCATCCAATGTCCGTGTATCCCTGGGATAAACACCAAGTACTACGTAGCCGCCTCTTCCATGCTGTACAAGCCATGTTTTGAAGCCGTGTACATCATCCTGTGTCCATGTACGTCCCAAAATACATGCTGAGCTTCGGGGAAATTCTAACACACCGTGTGACTAGGGTTATATTCCGTGTGATTCCACTCTGACCCCCGAAACCCTAGCCTCCCCCACCAGCACTACACAACATGTTCTTCAGAAGTACATGCTGTGTATTCTGGAAATTTCCAAAAACGCGAACCTCCACCATCGCGCCTTCTGTGATGCCCCGATTGTCAATTAGGCCATCTGATCACCATGAAACATCCATGTTTTGGTCGACCCGACACCACGAACCCAATAACGTTGTTTTTGGACCTCCGATCGGCTCCGAAAACATGCAACTATCCATCCACATGAAGAACCCGCGAAGAACAGACCTTCACGATCCTGTCTGATTCGTCATCCCCCATCATTTTCGCACCTCTATAAGGTCATTGTGGTGTTTATTATTCAATTTGGGATCGTTGTGTCACAGAACGGATGTGCAATGATCCGGTGTTTGTCACCCCATGACGAACATGAAGAACGCGCAAAAGAAAAAGGGGGGGAAAAATCCAAAGCGAATCAAGGAACGAACCTCCTCCATCATTCGTCACGACTTTGATCTGCTCTCGTTAGTATGATTAAACGGAGGAGAATCAACAACAACAAATTAACATGGCTCAATTCCTCGAATCATCCCAAATAAAACCATCCCACAAGAACGTAAGAATCTGCGGATCAACATGTTCGTGGTTGATCCGAGTTCGTCATTTAAAATAAAAAACGGGGAAAAGAGATTTCAAATAACAACCCCTACCTCAAGAAGGGATAGATCGCTAAAGAAGAGGTTGTGCTGCTGTCACCATCGAGATCCTCCAACCTCGTCGGTGAAATGATTCGTTTCTTCGATCCATTGTCGTTTGTCGCCGATAGTTTTCTCCAGAGTTCCCTCTCAATCATCTGACAACGATCATCATTCGATTATCCCAATAAAAAGGGAAACATGTTTTGGCATGCAAAAAATAGCTGTGGTATTAATGAGTCCAGCTTTCCATCCTTGATTCATTATGATGGGCCATTTAATAAAGAAACAGTTTCCCCATCGCCGCACTACAGGATATGTTTCCATAAAATAAAAATAAACATTTTATATTTATTTTTATTATTATTTTTAATAAAAACATCCGATAATTAACTTTTTCCCTCAACCCAGGCTGGTCGAGGTTAGACCCGTTCTTTGGTAAAATCATTGTCCCAGACGCAATGGTGCCCTTAGATTTTTAATCTAGGAATGTGTTTGGAAACTCCCACAGCCACACACAAGTTCCAAATCACTTAACCAAAAATGTTCAAACCACTATTCTGGTCTCACTAGGCCTCGGAATATTGTGCGTTTTCACACCCGGTCTTGAAATAATCCCATATAATATTTAAAAATAATACACGTAATAATCAGAGAAATTACATTCTCCCCGCCTTGGGGATTTACGTCCCCAAATAGCCAAAGAAAAGGCTACTAAAAAAGATGTGGGTACTTGGCACTGATCTGGGACTCCCACTCCCACGTTCCCTCTTAAAGATTCACGTGCTACCACCGGACGCGCACCAAGGCAATCAATCTCCCATAAAGGAACCTCTTCTTTCGACCCTCGATCACCACCGGTTACTCAACAAAGGTAACTCCATCCTCTATGTACATCTCTCCCCAGTGGATGACGTGCGATGGGTCATGCACGTACCTCCTAAGCTACGACACGTGGAAGACATCATGTACCCGATGAAACTGTGGCGGTAGAGCTAGGCGGTACACCACCTCGCCAACTCTACAATGTATCTGGAAAGGTCTGATGAACCTTGGAGATAGCTTGCCACCCCGACCAAATCTCTGTAACCCTCATCGAGGTGAGACCTGAAGAAAGATGCAGTCTCCCTCTTCGAACTCCAGAGGCCTCCATCATCTGTCAGCATAAGAATTCTTCCAGCTTTGTTCAGTCTTCATCCACTCCCGGATGATATGCACCTTTTCGGTGGTATCTCACACCAACTCTAGACCCATGAGTACTGACTCTCTAGGGTCGTTCCAGAAAAGCAATGACCAGCAGGGTCTCCCATACAAGGCCCTGAATGGTTCCATACCAATGCTGGAGTGGTTGCAATTTTTGTACGTAAACTCAACCAGTGGTTGGTGGTCCTCCAAACTACGACCAATGTCCAAGACCCAAGCTGACAACAAATACTCTAGAACCTGAATGGATTTCTTTGTTTGACCATCTGTTTGGGGATGAAACATTGTGCTCTAGTGTAGCTGAGTCCCAAAATCCTCATGCAATCCCTTCCACAACCGGGATTTTAAACGGGCATCTCTGTCTGAGACTATTGTCGAGGGAATGCCCAGAAGCCGAACTATATCCTGTATGTAGAGGCATCCGAAACTCTCTACGGAACATTGCTCCCTGATAGATAGGAAATGGTCCGACTTGGTGATTCGGTCAATGATCACCCAGATAGAATCATGCCCCTTGGACATTTGTGGTAAGCCTATCACAAAGTCCATCGATATCCCATCCCACTTCCACTATATTACATCTTGGGGGATAGCTAATCCCACTGGAACCTGGTGCTCAGCCTTCACCTGCTAGCATGTGAGGCATCAAGAAATGAACTCTGCTACTATCTTCTTCATACCCGACCACCAGAACTGTCATTAGAGATCCTGGAACATATTTTCCACTCAAGGATGTAAAACCAATGGGTATGTATGAAACTCCCTCCGGAACACCTTCTACAATGCCACGGGTAAAACAGTGCGTCCTCTGAAACGAAGTATGTGCTCCCCACCTTGTGAATATCCATCAGGAGCATATCTTGTGGATAACTGAGCACGTAAATCCACACAGTCGACATCTCCTAGTTGTGCATCCCTAACCCACAGTAAGAGTGGAGGGGTTAAAACCATCAATTGTAGGTAGGTTACATCTTCTCCGTCTATGAAGGACAACTACAACGTGGCTAATTGCTCTGTCTACTAACTCAACAGCAATAAGCTCGACCATATGCTCAGAGCATCCTCCACCTTTCTCCCCTTCCTAGGATTATAGATGATCTCAAAATCATATTCCTAGAGGTACTCTAGCCAATGCCTCTATCTCAGATTCAGATCATTCTTCAAAAAGATGTACTGGAGGCTCTTGTGGTGAGAGTAGACGATAAACCACTCGTCCATAAGGTAGTGTCGCCACATCTTCAATGGGAAGACTACCAAAACCAACTCAAGATCATGGGTCACATTGTTCTTCTCATGTTGCCAAAGCTGGCATGAACCGTAAGAAATCACTACCTACCTCTACATTAGGACACAGCCAAGCCCGGTCCCTAATGTGTCACAGAAAACTATGTACTCGAGACCCTCCTCCAGCAATATCAAGATTGGGGCGCTCATAAAACTCTGTCTGAATAGCTCGAAAGCCCGCCGGAACTTCTCTATCCATATGAAGGGTTTACCCTTCTTGTTCAAGGCTTGCATCAGTGCTGATATCTGGGAGATGTCGGGAATGAATCTCTGGTAATATCCTACCAACCCAAGGAAGCTATGAACCTACATCATGCTCCGAGGTGTCTCCCATGCTAACACAACCTTCACCTTGGCTGGGTCTATTGCTACTCTATATACTGAGGTGACATGTCCCAGAAAGTGGACCTCCTGAATCCAGAACTGGCACTTTGAGAGCTTCTCACAATGCTGGTGCTCTCGAAGTACATCTAGAACTATACACAGGTGTCTCGCGTGCTCCTCCTCTGACGCCGAGTACACAAGGATGTCATCGATTAAGACCACTATGAACTGGTCCAATTACGGATGGAAGATCCGTTTCATCACTCCCATGAACACTGCAGGGGCGTTTTTCATGCCAAAAGGCATCACCATGTACTCATAGTGACCGTAGAAGCATCTAAAGGCCGTCTTCCGTATATCCTCATCCCATACTCGTAACTGGTGATAACCTGATCGATGTTCAAACTTTGAGAACCATTGTTCCCCTATGAGCTAGTCGATGAGGTCATCAATTCTTGGTAGTGGATACTTATTCTTCACCATCACCTAGTTTAGGCGCTGGTAATCCACGCACAACCTCAGACTCCAATCTGCCTTCTTGGAAAACAAGACTGGGCCCACCCAGGGTGAAATGATGTGTCTCATGAAACCCTTACTCTATAATTCCTTCAACTGCACCCTCAGCTCGCGAACCTCTATTGTAGCCATTTGATATTCTAATGTGGAAATCGGGGCCGTCCCTGGGCGTAAGTCGATACAGAAGTCAATTTCCTAGCAGGGAGGTAACCCTGGAACATCTACAGGAAAGACGTCCTTATACTCTGTCACTACTACTGAGAACTAGGAGCTCACAACATCTACTACTCCGAGGGCATGACTATCCAACTCATGATCAATTGGTATCACCCTCCTATGCATATGCCCATTCTACACTGCATGGGTTTCACTTTCTCTGACAAAGGAAAACCTCATCCCATCACGGCAGACACACCGCACTCTTCACCTAAAATAGTCAATCTGGGCATGGACCGAAGATAACCAATACATACCGAGAATGACGCCATAAGGCCTTGATCCTACTTCCAAGAGGTTCCAACCGAAACTCACGCCTCTAAGGGCAAGATCAAACTATATGTAGAGGTGTGTGATCATCATGTCTCCTCCTGTAGTTGTCTCCAAGCGTAAGAATCAAGTCAACAATTCTACCATAATCTCAATTTTTTGTGCAAGACATAGGCTATGAAGGAATGACTGGAAAAGTTTTCTATAAGTATGTAATCTAAGTTATAAAAGACCCCGATCATACCTTGAATCATCCTTGGAGTCCCTGGGTCATACGCCTCGACCGCATGCAGTTGTCCCCATCCCTGTCTCCCAGCTCCCTGAGCTTAGTGCAGGCCTCCGAGGGGTGGTGGTGGAAGTAAGTCAAAGCGTCTGCCACCACCCATAGCTCTCCCTGCTCCTCTACCATGTCTGCTGCCTGGAGGGTCTGTCTGCTGCACTCTCTACCTCTTCCTTGGTGGCCCATCCACCTCTTCCCTATCAGAATCGTGGCGGGTCATACAATCTCTAATGAGATGCCCTCTACCGTCAAACGAATAGAATCGCTTCTCCATAGGCTAACTAGATCCAGCCTGAAAGCCCTGGAGTATCGATCCTAAGTCCTGGGTCCTCCTATGACATCTCTTGAATCCATATCCCTATGTCTGACGTTGGCTCCCTGCTGCAGGTGTCTCTACACATGTCTGCCTGCTGGTGACTATCACCAGTTGTCTTTACTCCACCAAGAATCTCTCAATCACCAAGGCCTACTCGAGCACTCCATCATATGTCGACATGCGTAGAGAGACGACACTAGCTTGGATATCCTGTCGTAGACCTCGCTTGAAGGTTAGAGATCTGAGGTACTGATCCCTGACCATATCCATCAAGTACTGGACGAGGTTGGTGAACCTCGATGAATAGTCAGCTACTGTCATACTGCACCGCTTGAGGTGAAGAAGCTCTTGGATGCATACTGCTCTTAGCGTAACTGGAGAGAACTCCTCCGTAAAGAGTCCCTCAAAATCCTCCCATGAAAGAGCCTCCTCGTAATGAGTCAGTGTGGTCAGACTCCACCATCATCTCGTCGAACCCTGAATAAGGCTCGCTCCTAGGATCACCATCTGGTCGGCTGGTGTCCTCACTTGACGAAAAAGTCTGGTCACCACCTCAAGCCAGTCCTCAGCCACCTGAGGGTTGGGCTCACCTCGGAACCTGAGGGGTCTCTATCTCTGGAACTCATGGAGCGCGTTCAGATTTCTCTCCTCATCGGTTGGTACCGCAGGTACCACGAGCTGCTCCACTTGTGGCAGCATAACTAGTGCACCACCTTGTGGCAATTTCTGGGGAACTGGTCCATGTATTTATGCCTCGTAACTGAGGGGGTCATCCTCGTGATCGTGCTACTGAATCCTAGAGGGTATGCGTCGTGGAGGCATCCTGTAATGAAACAAGATGTACCATGTTCAATTACTATATCTAGATAGCTGAAACTAGGATATAGAAAACACAACCCATTCATATATTGTGCATATACCATTCTTTTATTTCCCCACAACCATTTCTTTCATGTACCAAGTTGAAAAGAAGGATATCAGAGTCCTGGTGTATGGATACGTCAGCCACCGCACCAACACTAGACTCTATAGCCAGAAAGCCAAACTCGAAACACTTAACACTATTTCCCCAAACTAATATCACAGACTCTTGGTCCAAAGGTAGAACCAACCACCTCTAATACCACTTTTTTCATGAATCGTCCCAGTGGGGCTTGTGCCGCGACTCCCCAATCCCGCCTCCAATAGGCCAGGGGCTGCTGACTAGCACAGATTAGGGATATTACTAACATTGGAGGCATTGTCTAAGAACCTTTACACATGAACACATCTCCAAGACCACAAATTCTAAAATGTAAAAAAAATAAGGGAAAAAAATACATGCATACAACTAAACCCAACCAACAGAGTACGATGAAGAGTAATGTACTAAAAGTAAACTGGGCCAGAATACAAGCCCACAAAAAAAAGAGTCTAAAAACTAAAAAGTACAACCTATAAATGAAAAAGGTACTGGGACTATTTTTTGAAGCTGTAAGAACACCTCAGACTATAGGAAACGCAGAAATCTCGGTCCTATCCTGGTCCACCATGGACTCTGTCAAAAGGCTGGTCATCTACACAAGACACGACATGTGGGGGCAAAGCCCGTCCAGGCGTGAGTATAATAATACTCAGTAGAGGACCCTGAAAACCACCAAGTAGTACACAAAGTAAATGTACAGTCATCTATGCATAGTATATATCTACAAAACATATATCACAAACCAGATATGCTCAAAACCCAGGCCCTCGGTCTAGAGACAAGTCGCACAACCGCATACCTCTGCTAGGGATTTAGTTGGAAGATTCCACGAAGCACTCATTCCAAGAGAACACACTTCATGAGTCTTGTAGCTCTGATGAAGTCCATCTAAGAAGTACTGTTTTTTGGGAAATTTCATGAGAGGTCATTACACTCATTACGAGAGACACACTCCTGGGTAGGAAGATTACGATAGATAGATGCACTCATTACGGGAGACACACTCCTGAGTGGGAAAGATCAGGATACACAGATGAGAATCACTGCCAGGGCCATGGGGATATCGTGACTCATCTATAATTAACCTGATAGGTAGAGGATAGATGCCTGGTGGAGTTGGTCACATCGATGTCGGACTCTACCAAGGATCAAGATTGGATAGAGGATCTCAATCTGGGCCTCTCAGATGGATGACTGACTTTATCACAGAAAGTCCTGCTGAATAGATCATACTCCTGTAGAAGGAAATGATGCTTGAACTTCAGGGGAATGATAAAAAGGGGCACTAACCCAAATGAATGATGTCTAAGCTATGGTGAACAAGAGGACCATGCCATTTTACAAAAAGTAAACAGCATGTAGAAATGTTACACGCCATGTTATCTAACCCCGGGTACTGCCCATGTACAATAACCCGTGTCGTAAGTCTGGTCGTGTAGAAACATTTGTACATGGCGTGTAGTAAGGTGCACATGCCATGTTCGAGTGCCTGGGGGTTGGCTCCGTGTACGCTGGCCATACGCCTGTACACGGTCAACAACCCATGTACTCCAACCCATGTAATCGGTACACGGGGTGACTCGCGTTACTGGCCTAACATGGCTGTGTGATGGAGTACACAGTCATGTAATCCATCCCATGTCTATGTACCATAGGATACTGGCCAAGTCCCACATAGATGCCTCTTCCATGCAGTACACGCCATGTTCTGAAGCCTTGTAGATCATTATGTGTCTGTGTACTTCCCAATATACACACTGAGCTTCAGGGAAATTCTAACATGTCGTATGACCAGGGTCACACGCCTTGTGATTCCTCTCTGACCCCCGAAACCCTGGCCACCAATGCCAGCACTACACGGCATGTTCTTCGTAACTACACGCCGTGAATTCTAGAAATTTCCAGAAACCTGAATCTCCATCGTCGCGCCTTCCGTGATGCCCCATTAGTCGATCCGGCTATCGGATCACCAAAAAACTTCTAGATTTTGGTCACCCCGACACCAAGAATCCAATTATGTTGTTTTCTCACATCATATCAGCTCCAAGAACTTGAAAAGACCCATCCATGTGAAGAAAGCTTGAAGAATGGACCTTCTCGATCCGGTACGATTCATCAACCGCCATTATCATCGCACCTTCGTAAGGTCGTTGTGGTGTTGATTTTTCAATTTTGGATTGTTGCGTCGTAGAACAGATGTGCAACAATTTTTTGTTCATTTCCACATAGAGAAATCAATGAACAAACTAAATTGAAAGGGATGAGGAAATCCAAAGCAAATTGAGGAATGAACCTCCACCATCGTTCGTCACAACATTGATCCTCTCCTGTTAGTAGGCTTAAATGGAGTAGAATCAACAACAACAAATCAACATGGATCAATTCCCTGAATCATCCCAAATAAAACCCTCCCGCAATAACGTACGAATCTACGGATCAACAGGTTCATGGATGATTCACATTCATCGTTTAAAATCAAAAATGGTGAAAAGAGATATGAAATGACACCCCTTACCTCAATAAGAGATCAATCGCTGATGAAGAGGGCATGCTACATTTGTTGTTGAGATCCTCCAAACATGTCGGCTCTACGATTCGCCACTTCGATCCTTCATCATTGGTCACTGAGAGTATTCTCCAGAGTTCCCTCTCAATCTTGCACCAATGATCGTCGTTCGATAATCTCAATAAAAAAGGAAACATGTTTTGGCATTCAAAAATACGTTGCGGTATTAATGAGTCCATCTAGCCATTGTTGAGTCATTATGACGTTCCATTTATTAAAAAAATAGCTTCCCTGTAGCCGTGCTGCAGCGGATGCTTCCATAAAATAAAAATAAACATTTTGGATTTATAGTTATTTTTATTTTTACTAAAAATGTCCGAAAATTAAATTTTTCCCTTGACCCGCACCGGTCGAGGTTAGACCCATTCTTTGGTAAAGTCGATGTCATGGACACAACAGAGCCCTCAGATATTTAATCTGGGCATCCATTTGGAAACTGCCACAGCCACACACAAGTACCGACTCAATTAACTAAATATGTTCAAACCACCATTTTGGGATCCCTGTGCCTTGGAATGATGTGATGTTTTCTTGCCCGGTCTCGAAATAATCCCATATAATATTTAAAAATAATACACAGAAAAATATGAGACATTACAAATGAATGAGTTCATATGAATATATTTTGTTTCTATTTCAAATGAACTATTTTGGATCCATATTTGAGTTTTGGGTTAGTTCATGGATGAATGATGTGATTACTGACCCGGGGTCACTAGTGGAACTATTATCGAAATAATCCCATGTTTGGATGTTTTATTTATTTTTTTGATTCTTCTTTTTTCTATTGCATAGTTAAAAAATGCATGGATATGTCAAGATAAATTCATTTTGGTTTCTTATATAGAATTGATTTCTTATAAGATAGTGGAACTATTCTCAGAATTTAATTTTTGAGATTTAGGCACTAGTTTTCAGGCTTTGGGGATTTGAAACACCCCATAGGCTGAATGGAGGGACAATTCATGTGACAGGTTGGGATTTCTAAAATAGTTTCATTACAAATGGTATCAGAAAATAGGTTTATAATCACTGGATATGGTTTTATTGTCACTCTCTTACTCATTGGGTGTGATGGTAGTGTTGAGTTAGTATTGATGTTGGGACATAGGAGGTCGGTCATGAGTGTGTGATTGATCACAATCCATCCTCATGAGTCGCTAGTTTCATGGGGATGTTAGGTTTGAATTTTGAATTAAAAAATCACTTTTTATTAGTTAAATGATTTTTTTGATCCATATTGAAATGTTATCAACAAGCTTGTTGCATGGGTTTGTTTTTGGGATTAATGTTTATAATGTATTAGTGGAAGGATGTTTGTTTTCATGTCCAGATAAAATGGATGTCGACAAAATAATAAATCATGTAAAAATTGTAATAATTGTTTCCTGAATAGGTATGTCCCAAAAAACCACGTGTTCAAGTCATGAAAGATTACCAATCCATATAGGATGCAATATTTATACCCCTAGATTCTTATACCATTTTGAGTGTTTCTCGATAATGGAATATGAACCAAGCTGGGTATTGTGATGTATTGATGGTGTGGATTGTAGTGTGTTACATAAT
The DNA here is from genome assembly GCA_963277665.1 of Viscum album. NCBI lineage: Eukaryota > Viridiplantae > Streptophyta > Magnoliopsida > Santalales > Viscaceae > Viscum > Viscum album. The sequence goes on from OY728121.1 coordinate 1,303,487,223, forward strand.
TTTTTATTATCATATGAAATTGGGTTCTGTTTAAGAATGGAAATTTCATGAATTTTTTAGAATTTAAAATGAGGTATTTGTTAATTATTTTAATAATGATTTGGTTTTAAAGGAATTAATTTTGAAATGTTTAATTAAATAATTAATTTCATAAGATATCTAAATTTAAAAATAATTTTCAAAAGTTAATTTTGAATGGTTTTTGACCCTCTTGAGACATGATTCTAATGGTTTTGAGTTTTATAATGAAAAATCATAATTTTCCTCAAAGAAGAGTTTTATGTAAAATTATTTTCAGTTTGAATGAAATCTATGGATGTTTTTTATAATATGAGTTTTTATTTTCAATAAAATGGTTTCATGGTTGAAATGAAACCTTTGGTCCTATTTAGAATGCTGGATTTATCTTCTAGAAGACTTACTATTTTAAAAATTATTTGGTTAAAAAATTTAATGGGATTGTGAATTAATTAAGTTCTCATTCAAGAAGTGATTTTTTTGAATTTTATGGAAATGAAGTGGTAAATGTTTTGAAATGATTCAAATAATATTATTTTAGAGGATCTTGTGGGGTTATACTTTTATAACCTAACTAATGGTTTCCAATGCTAGTTTAAATTTTCTTCAAATCCCTTGGTGAAAATGAGATTTTAAAAGAAGGAAAAAATTAAATGGTTAGGTGATTTTAAAAAAAATTATGTATTTTAAAAATGGGTTGTTGTTAGTTCATGATTATAGTTATATTTTAAAATAATGGTATTTTATGCTTGAGTTTCTCATTATTTAAATGTTGTTTTTGATAATTTCCCTAATTTTTGGTTGGTACTGAATGATTTGGTTTAGATATGATGATCATGTTGTGTTCATGTTCATTCTAGTTAAGGTATTACTAATAAGAAGGTCTTGAGAAAAAGTAGGGTCTTTCTATCTTGAGGTAGATATTTTGTTATTCTTGATACCTCCAAGGAATTGAAAGATATGGAAAGAATTATTGTTCCACATCATTAATATAGTGATGTTTTATGTATTAGTTTTTGTTTGGTAGACTAGACTACACAATCCATGGATATAGGGATGGGTGAAATGAAGAGGTGTGACCTATTTCAGTTTTTAGGAGATAGTATAATTTAAGTAAATTTTCATTAAAATTTGGGAGCCTTGTGGAATTGAGGTGGATATTTCGATATATTATTTAGGTACCACCTTTTGGATTATATTAGCTGAGTGTTTTTAATATTCATTCATTATTGTTCTTTTCAACCTTGTGTGGGTGATTTTTGTGATAATGGACATGTAGAGGGGGTCATATATGAGTCTTTTTTATTTGGATGCAATATGGACTTTGTTATGTGACTTAATTTTCATGGATAATCCTAAAACCCATTCATTATAAGCCCTAGGGAGTGTTAGTTTCGATCTTGTTGGGTTCACTGTTAGTGGGAAACATTGTTATGAGTTTGTAGTTTTCCCCTTCTACTATTTTTTCTTACCTGAGGTTTGAACCCATGTCATTTTTTTGTTAATGATGAATTTTTTAGTTTTTTATTTTGATATTGGGGATGCACTGGTTATGGTAACCTAGCCTTGAGACCTTCATATATTTTATATGTAATGGTTACATTTCATTTTGGTGTCCTGATATTATGACAAGGGATGTTCTATGGATTGAGTCCTTTCAAATTTCACTTTGAGTTTGAATAATTTTGGAGTTGAGATATCATTTTTTAATATCCTTTGTTTGGGAAAAAATTGTTATTTATTTATTTATGGAATCATAGTTATCTTATGTTCTTTTCATTGTATAAAATTTTATTATTGCTCCTCTAATTTAGATTAATTCTAAATGTTGTGGAGCCCCTCAATTGTTCTCCCTAATTTTGAAGGGTTTTAAAGGATGTATTTGGGATATATTATTGCATTTGGATATTGATGTATTTTTTGGGCTTATATAGTTCTTTAGAGACAGATAAAACTCAGTGTTTTCTTGGTCTTGTGATATTTTGAGTCATCCTCAACCCTTACACTTCTTGTTATGTGGAGGAAAGATTTCAATTTTTCTATTACCTTTTATATAATATGATTTTGTTTCAAGGTTTTTAATGTGGTATGGTGGATAGAATTGTTACAAAAACATGTAATTATTGCATTATATTTTATATAATATTAACTTCTTCCAAGTTATGGTTAATTATTTGATAAATTTTCTTTATTTTTTTTATTTGTAAAATTTTCCTTCATTGAATAGTTTTCATGAAGAGTATGTTTTTTCCTTTCATAGGGAGTATTTTAAGTTAATTTTATTTATTACACATTTTTTTAACATGATTATTTCATGGTTCAGTGGAAACCATATGAACTATAATAGAATCCATAAAAGATATATTTTATGTGGGGGTACTAGGGTAAACATTACACATGGGGAGGGGAAATCTTGTGATAACCTTGAGATAGGTTAGCCATATTTCATACATGGGATTAACATAATTATCAAATAGTTTTTGACCAAAGTAACCAAACCATGAATCTATTCCATGACTATCTAATGGGTTCTGCATGATTGGAACATGTTTTGGAAATACATGAAATTAAGTATGTAGTCTACCTAGATATCATTAAAATATTGAAATAATATTTCTATTCCCTTGTGTTTTTTTATTTTACCCTCCCCTTGTTATCCAAATTATCTTTTAAACCTAGGGTTTAATTGAGATAATCGATGCTTCTTATTCCATCTATTTGGGTATTTTTATTCTCATATTTCAAGTGGGTAAGCCTATGTTTCTTCATCTTTTATTATATTATATTTTTTCCATTCCCTCTCTTTTCATTGTTCTGTCATAAAATAACTCTAACCACTATTTTGGTTAGTTTTTGGAATATATGTGGTAATAATAATGGTTCTTTTGGTTTTTTAGAGTATAAGAGCATGCCTAATGTCTTAAGTATGAATTCACCAATGAATGTGACATGGTTTGACTGGATTCATCTTAAATTAAACTCAATTATAATTTATAATTAAGTTTAATTCATGTTATAAATTTAATTCATGATTTTACACATCTTGATTAAAATTTATATGTATATTTTATACCCATTATGAGTTGTAAATGGATTTCAAATGTTCTTTTCCATTATCATGTACTTGTCTCAGGCCAAGTTCCTGTGGAAACGCATGATGGGCACTTTTAATGGGGTTTTAATTTTTGAATTTTTTTTTGGAAATTATTTCAATTTAAAAGGTGATGTGTAATGTTTTAAATTATTTTTTAGGAATATTTGGTGGTTTAAAAACTATTTATATTGTTTTTATAAAATTTCCTCTCTTTTTTTTTTAGTTATTTTAATAAAATTTGGATTGAGGTTTTGGAATTTTGAAATTTTTATTGGAAACAATTGATTTTCAAATAATGGGGTTATGGTTTTGAATGTATATTGAGGATGTTTATTAGATTTTAAATTGATATTTGATGTAGGGAATGATTTTTTGTTTTCATATAATGTATGAAATGTGTTTTTAATTTTTTTAAAAAATTATATATGAATATTCTTTTAAAACATTGATTAGAACATTCCAGCACTGATTTATAAAAATTCATTATACACTCAATTGGGATTTGTGTGATCATGGTTCATGTTTTGTGTTCAGTCCCCTTGAGGGATGTTTTTTTATTGATTTCTACATATTTTAATGATAAATATTATTGAGAAAGGGTATTTTTCATGTGTGGGTGAAGAAGGTGAGGTGATATTTACTTCAAATGATTGAAATTATGATTATGCAATGTTTTATTGTACAATTTTTTTATCACCTTAATATTATGAAAATTATAGTGATTTTTATGATTCTAATTAGGGATATATATCAGTTTAGACCCTAGCATAGATTTTGAAATGATATGGGGGTGTGTACCAGCTATAATAAGATAAATAGTACAAACAGGGAAGAATGATAGTTTGTGGACCATTACAGTGGTATCCTACTATGTGGTTTTATATTTTCATTGTTTGAAGAGATAACTAGGAATTTTAATAAGATCATTAGTGTCATATTGAGTTCCTCATCTACCTTTAGAGATCAAGATACTTGAGTATTATTATATTTCCCTATACACATTCATATTTTTCAAGAAAATTAAGTGTATTATATCAGTAATCAGATTTCAATTTTCTTATCTTGTTTATTATAAGGAAAAATCATTGGTTATTATATTTTATAATGTATCATTGACATCAAGGTGAATATTTTTTTACTTTGATAATAGGTAATTTTTTGGTTTATATTCAATTTTTTTTTATTTTAAAATGATTTTGAATGTGTGGATTCAACGAAATTGTTTTTAATTACTTAAATGGTGTTTATGAAACGGGTTTTAGTGAAGATGTTTTTAAATAGGTTCTTTAATGATATGATTAAAAGGTGTAATAAATCTTGATTGGGAATGTTTTTTGTAGTTTTTAAAGTAACTAGTTCAAAGGATCGAGAAGTGTAATTAAAATGTTAATACATACTTATTTAAAAATATGGTACTTTAATTAGAAATACAGACATGAATTGTTATTGGAAAATATTTGTAATGAATTCAGAGAACCCATTTTATATTTATGTTTAAAAAAGAACACAACTAATTGTATTATAAATGGATTCATGTATACTCATTTTTTATGTCCTAATAGGAACAATTTTCTTACACCATACATATGAATCAATACTTTGGTGCCTCTGAAATACCTATGTTTTTTTTTCAGGTTCCCAGTTTTTTATCCATATTTTAGGTTCAGGTTGGTATATAGATTGAAGAGGTAATGAGTGACTGTGGTGTAGTAGTGGTGATGTTGGATCTATTCAGGTTTCTTAGTTTTTTTGTTTTCTTTTAGATGTGGTATCAGCTATTTCAACATGGGAAATTTATTTTTATTTGTTTCTATAGTATATTTATTTTACTTTCTCCTTTATGGATATTTTTTTATTTATAAATTCCATGTCTGGATATTTTATTATGTAGTTTTTTCTTATTTATATGGATGGATGTATACTTCCTAGATATGTCATCCTTGATTCATTATAGGATCCTATGTGGATTTATATAACTATATGAGGGGTGAACCATTTCCAAAATGGAATATCTGATATCTAAGAACTAGTTCCCAACCCACAGTGACTTAGTACACCCGTTGGAATTATTAGTGGGATGATTAAAGTTATATGATGGGTCATATCAGGCTAGTTTGTTATAGGGTTTTAAAAGCTATACCATTGTGCTCTAATCTTTCATTGAGGTTTCTTCATACAATGGGAGAAAACATATAAATCCCCTAAAAACATTTTTCAATAATTCACCCACAAATATATCTGAAAATACTATCCCTATAATCCATTGAAAAGAAACCAACTTATTGAATCATTTCACATACATCCATGGAACTATATGGTTAATTATTCATAATAGTCAGAACACCAATATATATATATATGTAATTATTCTTTAAATGAATATTATGTTCAATTATATGTAACACTCACAACATCAATATTATTTGAACCACAATGTACTTTAAAATGTTAATATTTAAATATGACCATTATAACATATTCGTTTGATTGACATGCATGAATAGACATCACCACATTATGAAATATATATTGAAATGTTTTATAGATAATTTTTTTTATTAATTACTAATAAATATGTACAAAATTTTGAATTATAATAATAAAATCAAATAAGGTTATGACTATTTATAAAGGGGCCATTATTTATATAAAACTTCGTTTATTTTATTATTATTATATCAATTTAAAATATAAATTCATATATTTTATAAATCGAGTTGCGTAAAAATGCTTTCCTTTATTGAATTTATGATTTCAAAATATGATTATAATTTTATGGTATTTTCAGTAAAATATTTTGATTGAATTAATTGTGAGAAACACTTATTTCACAAATAACTTCACATTTATCACATTTTCAAGATATAAGAATGAATTAATGATTATGAAACCATTTAGAAAGATCAAATATATATTTAATAAGTTACAAAATGTATTTAAAAATAAAATGTTGAGATTGTAAATCTGTAACACCCTGAGTTTGTTTTCTGATTTATGTTTTTAAATAAATTAAAAATCCATTGTTAGATTGTGTTATATGAAAACCGAAGTCAATCATTCCTTATATGAAAAAATTCCTAGTTTTCACTACACACAAAAATAGGATGTCATTCATGTGAAAAAATAATGAGTTTTATTGAAACCAATATATTTTCACTTAAACTCAACCATAATAATATAAATATTTAACAAAGTAAAATTATTATTCATAAATTCATTTTAAATTAAATAAATAATTATTTTATATTAAGGAATTATATGTATAATTAAATACATTATTTTCAGTAAATTCATTATATGTTTTTAATATTTTCTCAAAATTTGATTTTTATTTCTTTTTGTGAAGAAGGTAAAAATTAATTTTTACCACTTTTAGAAAATTAATTTTCTAAAATAGAATTTATTTTTGAATTCATAATGTAAAAATTATCTTATATTGAATTTCTATGATTTTATAGAAAAGATTCATTTTCTTGATGTATAGTGAAAAATAATGAATTTTAATTGAAAGTGGCCAATTCATTTTAATGAGTTATATTTTCAAATTATATTTGGAATTATATTAAAATATAAAATCTTTAAATATTTCATCAATTAATCCAACTTATTTCTCTATAATAATTTTAAAATTACATTTTCATATAAAAACATTTCAAATATTTGATATGTTTCTCTTTGAAAACAATCTTCTTCATCATGTCTGTGCAATTAATATTAAATTAATTTTTTAATTATGTGAATTTAATTTTAAATAATAAAATAAATAATTTGAATCATCACAATATATAATTTATAATAAGGATAATATAATTTTTGACAATAATATATTTTCAATGTAGTAAAATTTATTTATCACAGTTAAGGTAAAAAATGGTTTTATCTAGGGTTTAAAAAAAGAATAAGTGAATAAATAACATATAAACTGGCATAAAAAATTGGGTACAAATATTTCAACCAATAAATACCTTAGGATATATAATTTTGTATTGTGAACTATTTTTCAATATGAATTACATTGTTGGATTTCTCACTTTCAAAAATTGAAATGTTTGTCACTCACCACACTTATAAAAGACCCCCACCTATCCTATCTTCCTAAAACCTTACCAAATATTTGGTTTGGATAATACCCACCGAAATAACATTCCAAATTCTCTACCCACGCCATTCAACAGTTATTTTGGGGACAAAGATACCCACAGAAGGATTTTAGGGAAAACCAAAGGAGGATGCCTGAAGAAGATGTAATGTTCATCAACAGACATATTTTTTTATTTCATCCTTAAACTACTTCAATTCATATTATATAATTATTATATATATAAAAATATTATCTGAAATATAGTTATATGTTTTTAGGTTATTGGAATGATGTAAAAAACCCACATAAAAAATGGTAAATGAATTCATCATTCGGGTGTACGAAAGACTAAAGACTCGCAAATTGATGTCATTCGTTTTACCATTACCACTATTAATTGTTGTAAATAATGATGGATTTATAGTTTATATATATTATATATTATATTTATGATTTTTTTATAATTATGTAGTTTTTATATCAAACATACCATCTTTCCTTCCTTTTTGTGGTAATATGATAACATTGTTTGTGTGTTTGATGGATACAGCCTTGCGAAGCACTGTGATTTATTCATGATTTACATGGAATGTATTAAAGATTTGACTTATAATCATATGTGATATATATGAATTAAAAATATCAATTTTATTAAAATATTACATTTAAATTTATTTTTTCTACTACAATAAGAAAATGATAAAATTGTGTTCAAGCGTTCATACTACTCACAATTTCCATGAAGTGTGCTTTTCATTTCCAATCATAGTATTTTATGGATAATGGAAAATAAATATATAATTCATATATAAGATATCTATATCATGTTTTACACTCTCATAATTATTAAATCATTATCAAATTAAAAGGTCTATAAATATAAAAAATCAAATGATATACAAAAAACAAACCAGTTATTACCATAAATATGACTTTAACATGAAATTGTCAATAAATAGCCAATAAAATTTTATAAAAAAAAATAAAATATCATATTATATATATGAATATGGTTTTAAAATCTTCTATAATAAATATATATTTGTTATACAATATTTATTAATTAGTATAATGGATGTTAAGACTTAATTAATTGAACTTTTGTACCAATGTTCCATCACTGAGAGGTATGTTATGTAATGCACCCATATTATTTCATGAGGTGTATAAAAAAACCTTGTACATGTAATCTAATAAATCTTTACAACCACATTATATTTAAGTTTCTTTATATTTTAATCCTTTTTTATTATTATGAAATGATTATAACAAGGTGGTAAATATTTTTTGTTATAATCTCAACATTTGTCGGGGTTGTTTATTATTAAGTCCCAAATGTTAAAGTCTCATGATCTACCTCTCAATAATTCTAATAATTTTTATTAACCAATGGTCTTTCATGAAATATTCAGGTAATGTTACAGTTTTAAAACTATTCATTGTAGAATGTAATTAATTAAAAAATTAATAAAAAATTATTTTATTTCTCTATTCGGTCATTAATCTATTTACATTCAATACAATATTTTATAAAAAATAATTTTTTTATTAACATATTATTATTTTTTAATTAAATTTTCCACAGTTTGTTAACTTTTTTAAAAAAATTAATTGAATGGAATCATCATGTGAGTATACAAGACAATTCCCTTTTGATATTATTAAAAAATTTGAAAAGAAACATCATTTTTATATATAATATTAAATATGTGGGTATTACTTATTCTTTTGAAGGGATATATTCCAAGTGTAAAATTAATACTATTTTTTGAAGGGTTTGTTTGATGCCATGATGTTTATGAAACTCATTTATCATCGATTCGTTGTTTACTTATGAATCCTACTTCTTTTCATGGGATATGATATGATGAAATGATTTTTGAAACATGTTTCTTTTCTATGGGTTCAGATACGATAAAGTGTTTGTGATACCCATTTCATTTAATGGGTAATGATATGATAAATTTTTATTATCTAGTGGTATACATATATATGATTCTTATTATATGATGGGTGGTACCTATATCTCCCTCCAATTCATTGGGATTAGATTTTCATCTCATTAGTTGAATTGTGATACGGTTAATGGTGAACTGAGTTTAATAATGGACTTTATCCACTATACATTCATGGGAGTTAACCTTGACAACTATGATGGCTTGGTGAGTGAACCCATTCCAAAATGATATCCTTGGAATGAGCCTCACTATTATGAAAATGATTTTCATTCCTTTTATTTATGCCACTAATCAAATTCCTTATACATATGTTACCCTACCAGATATCATGATCCTTGATTATCATATGATTCATGGATAATGAACTATAAATATATATTCAATCATTAATGATTGTGATATTTATCGTATAGGGTATGGTTTTTAAATTTTATGCTTGTGGTATCATACCCTTTTACTCACATTATTCTTTAAAATATCCCTTGATTAACCTTATTACGTATCAGATATCACTATTTCTTATGATTTCTTTCCCTATGATATGAATATATGTATTGTGTATGTTATTTATATAAACGGTTTGAGATATTAATAATGTAGTGGGAGATAAATTAGCTTACATATGGACCGGGGTTTATATTTCCATGTTTCAAAAGACACTAAATGATTACAGTACAATGGATGTGAATATATGTACTGTGTATGTTATTAATATGTATTATGTATGCTATTTAATTTCTATTTATATTAATCATGGGTAATTATAAAATCTATAATGGTTAATATATATATATATATATATAAGTAATTATTTTATTCAAATATCAAATATTTTTTACTCTTCTCTTTTAATAATGTTTTCATGACACTAATTCAGTTTTAGAGTGGTTTGAAAGTTAAATTATAATATTTTATCTTATGAAACTCCAAGTAAATCCATGGGAATAAACATATTAACTTATTGTGGTATAAAATTATAAATATTATTAAAATAAAAATTCATCCAAAAATTGGTTTCATTGGCCTACTTAGTAATTATGATCCAATACCAATTTTATATCAGTTTTTTTGTTCGTAGTTCTCCTTCAGACCACTATTTGGGAATTGATTGATTGTAGTTTTTATTTAATTTTATTCAACTAGTGTTTTGTTAACATATTTTCATATGCCTGTACATTAAATTCCTTGAATTCCCATAAATTTCCGCTTTAAATAAATACATTTGGAATTATGATATTATTAATTTATGTAAACAGAGGTGTATTGATATTTTTAAATCATTACAGACATCTAATGGGAATATTTTCCAGCTAGGCGAGGGATGTTGGGGTGGTGAGGGAGGTTTTTTGAACTCATTATTGTTTATTAATTTCATAATTTCATACTAGGTAGTTCTTTTATTTTTTATTTTGGAATGGTTGTATGATGTATAGATAGGTCTCACTGTATTTTCATTATATTCAAGTTTTCACTTTTACTCTAGTGATTGGGAAAACACATTCACATATGTGTTCCAGTGATTCTCATGTGCTAGTATCTTACACATAGGGACTGGGAATTCCATTCAGGCTAGTGCCATTCTGGTTTGATCGTCCATTAGATACATAAAAAATAATTTTTTTTACAAATAGTATAAATTGTTTGGTTTTTTATTTTATATTAGAGAATTGTCCTTTGTAATATCACATTTATGTTAGGAGAATCATGCTAACACTGAGTAATAGATTCTCATTATAACTATAATGTTTGGTACCAGGAGTGTCTAACTAGCTCTTTCCAGCCTTGATCAATATGCTTCCTTTGGAAGAGGGTTTCAATTTTGAATTTTTGTTTTTTTTGATTTTCTATTATAGGTGTATTGATCCTCATTGGAATATATTGAGATAAATTGGGGATTTGGTTGGATCTTGGGTTTTAAATAAAGGATAGATCAATGGAATGTGGTTGGGAGGAATGACATAATGAACTAGATAGAAACAAAACTATCAATCCTGAAACACCTTATGAATTATTCTAATCAATATTTGAGTTCTATTCGGTCACATGGTCATGATTGGAATGATAAAAAATACTATTTGGTTTGATTTTAATATTCAAATTAGAGATCTATAATTGTGATGTTCAAGTCAATAATGGTCTTGATGATATGAGGATGATATGTGGTTGGGTCACACTTTATTTGGTTTGATTTTTTTATGTGCCTTTTTTTATGTGCCTTTTTTATGTGCCTTTTTTTTATGTCCTATTTGGTTTGATTTTAATATTCCAATGAATTCAACAATCATGTTTATAAAAAATGTTTTGATTTTATAAAACTGGTCTTGGTTGGGAAATCTACAGTTTGGTATGTTTATTAAATGTATTGGTTCTTTGAAAATGTTTTGGAATTTTTGTATAAATTTTGATGATTTTTTTTAGAAAAAGTTTTGGTTTTAAAAAAACCCATTTGTTGTTTAATTTTAATTGAATTTAGAACCCCATAGGGTGTTTTTGGAAAAATATATTATTTTCATATAAAGAAAATGAAATTATGATTTTTTTTGAAATGATCTAAAGATTTATATTTATTTGAATCTCAGGTGCTTTTGAAAAATGGATGAAAATATTTTTTTTATTTTCTTATGGAATTTTATGATTTTAAAAGCCTTTTCTTTTTTAGATAATGTTTTTTTTGTAAAATTTACTTTTATTCAATAGTAAATTGGATGTATTTAAAAATAAAGTGTGTTAGGAAGTGATTTTCCTTCTTTTACTAGTTTTTTTATTTAATCGCTTTTAGTTTTTTGAGATTTTCTTAATTATGGAGCATAGTCTGAAAGAGTCCATGTTCAAATATATGTTATTTATGCCACATAAAGAGATCATGGAAAAGGATGAGGGATACAATTAGATGTTATTTATCAATTTAAATTTTAGATATTTTCTAAACATCAGGTTGATTAGAAAGTTTTGTTTCAATTTTAGTAATATTCAACCTTCGTTTGAGAGACTAGGCTCACTATGCCTTGTTTAATTATCTAGGATATTTGATGATGTTTCATATTTTTGATTTTTTTTGGTTCAATTATAGTCATGAGATGATGATTTTTTTTGGATTAGTTCTTAATGAGTTTGGATCTTCTTTTATCTTTGATGTATCTTCTTTTGTGGGATCCTTGGTTTCTCTTTTTGGATCTTATTGGAGGGGTGATTGTTTGGGTTCTTTCATGCTTCATGGTTTTTAATACCAAGTTTCCAGAATCTTTTTTTGGTGATTTTTTCCATTTGGAAATGTTATATCAGGAGTTTTTTTATCATTTTTTTATTATGGGATGACCTTGGAATGTTATTTGGGTGACTAGGACCGTTGGGGGACTAGTTAAGGTTATTAAATACCAACTATTAGATCATTTTTTGTTTGTTTTACCAGAAGTGGGTAAACTAAGTATGAGGTACCTATTCATCCCTATATTAAATATGATTTAGATCCATGGATAGATACAAAATGATTTATTTCTTTGATTAATGGGTTTTATAAATTTTGGTCTAGGAATCATAGAGATGTAATGGTTTAGGTAACTTAGTCTAGTCAAATGTGTTTGTTTTGGTTGTGGTTCATTTTGGAGAACCAATATCTGGATACTGGATGTCCTTTTTCTAATGGGTATATTAAATATATCATGGATCATAATTCCTATTTATATATGAATTTTATTTTGGATTTTTATGGTTATTTGAATACCACGGTCTCTTATGGTTTTAGGGATTTCATCGTCATTTTTCAATTCTCTCTTGTATGAGTGTTCATTTAATACATCATCATTTAGATTAATTCAAAATAGTGGGGAGGCCATTATTCAGTCTCCCTTAATTTTGATAAAAATATTGGATGCTTGTTCATTATTTTAGTTTAAGTATATCACTAGTTTTTTAGGATTGTTGTGTTTCCTTGGAAGTAGTTGTGTGTTGGGTTTCTCTCTTAGAGGATTTGAAGTGGTTGATGAATTTACCTTGATAAGGGATATTCTATTGGTAGAAAGTGTCATGGTGGGGATTTTTTGATACCCATATATACACTCTTTATTTAATTGAATATTTGATTCTATTTATTTTAATCATTCATTAGTTTCCATGATTTTTGGTAAATTGATTAAATTTTTATAAAGGAATTGGTACAGTGCATGGTTTACATTCTATTATGTTTAATCATGGATATATTATATGTGAGGGAACTACACGTGATAATATTGATTAAAAAATCTTGAGTATGGTTAGCTCAAAAATGTGAACCACCAATAAGAAACAATACAGAGTAGTGGTTTGGCTATGTATTTGTTTACACATGGTTGGCACAAAGTAAGATAAACTGTATTCCCTAACTATGTTGTTTACATGTGGTTATTTATTTTGGGTTTTATGTTTATTTTTAATCATTTTTTATGTATACACCTAAAAATAAAACCTATATCTCTCTCATTATCATACCCCCATAAAGAAACACCCCATCTCCTTTACCCCTCACCCTCACATGACAACCCCCTGTCTTCCCTACCCCTTAGCAATGCTGCCACTACAGTCATCCCCTTTCCACCTCCTCTTATATTGTTTCCTCGAATGCATTATTCATGTAGTAAGATTTCCTTCCCTACTGTTCTTTATTCTCCCTTCCCTCTCACAATATTTTCCCCCTTCCATAAACATTAATCACATATGGTTTATGGAAAGGGATTTGGATGGTCTTAGAATTCTAGTTCTGTGATTTTATGTATTAGAGGGACTCTATCTTACTCGTGGGAGCCTTACACATTGACAGTGATTTGTTTCATCTTACCCTAATTTTCTTTTAGATCATTTTCTATTGGTTCTACATATGTTTTTCCTTTATTTCACTTTCTATTATATTCCATAAATTTTTGAATAGATTTGGAATGTTTTTTATTTAAAATTATACTTATACCTATAACCCTTGAGAGGATAACTTATTATAAAAGTGATTTTAAAATGTGGGAGGGGATGACAATCCATGATTTATTTGTTAAATTTATAGTTTGAATTAAATTAATGATTTTGGTTTTTTATGTAATGATGGGTACTGTCTTGAGGATTTAAAAAGGTTTCATAAAATTTATCGACATTAAAATTAACTATTAGTTGTTTTAAAAGTTCTTGAAATATTTAACATTTATTGGTTGATTTCGAAGGGGTGTGTTTTTTCATGGGTATTTTATTACGAACATATTGTGGGTTTTAATATTTTCAATGGGGATTTATAATGTTGATGAGTGAGTTTCCATTTGAATTTCAAATGTTTTTTTGGATAAAATCACTTTTCATTCAATGTTTTTATTGATATTTCCCATTTATAATTATGTGAAAATTAGTTTTCATAAATTATTTGAGACCCTCTTGACCCCTTTTGTGATTATTGTGTTCGTTAGTGTAATTTGATACCATGTGGGGATGTTTATCTTGGTGAATTATATTTTATTTTAGTGTTTTTATGAATTGTGCAGTTTTTATAAGGGAATGAGGTGATGTGTTTCTTATATATGATAGTTTTTTCCGTGAGTTAAGAAATTATTGATTATTGAAACCTCCATTAATATTTCATGGATAACATTGGGTAATTGCGTAGGTGTCTATTTTTTTGATTCCATAACCTAGTTCAATTATTTGGTGTTTTTCTCCATGTCAAGAGAGAACATTGTGTGAAACTTCCCCATGAGAATGAGTGTTCTCATGAGTTGTTTGGGATCGAGAGTTACCTAGTGTGGACTATGAGGTCCCAAAGAGAACTGTTTTAGCCTCCACCCATTTTTTGGTAGGTGTTGTGATATGTTTTATCCTAGGACAATTCTGAGTCATGATAGTGCCCATTTTGATCCTGTTAGTTAGTATCATGACACCAGGATATTATGAATAATGTAGAGTATTTATATTTTTGTTTATATTATCTCCGATATTGTTAATATTATTTATTGGTAGATACGTTCTTGATGTTTTTCAACCCATATTGTATGACTTCACCTATTAGTGTTGACCTGGGTACTTTCCTCCTCAATATAAGGCTTAATTTTCAAAAGGATTGAATAAGTATGGTGAAGGGGTTTAAATAAGAAAAAATGAAATCATGCTTTGAAATTGTTTCAAATTAGTTTCAATATAGAGTTTTGGAAAGTTAATTTTTGGTTGTTGTTCTATGTGTTATAGAAAATGGTTGATTTTCAAACTTTTTGATGGAAAACATCATTATAAATTTAAAACAATATGATTTTGTAAATTAATATTTCTAAAAAAACCTTTTTACAAATGGATTTTTAAAGCAATACATCAAAATATTATTTTTTCCTAGTGATTATTACGAGTAAAATTTTTTTTCCAAGAGATTTATTTAATTTAGTAAAATTTACTGCAAGGAATTTTTCACCATTTTTATGCATTTTTTCGTCTTTTTTAAAACCTTATAGAATGTTAGTATATTTATATTTTATTTTAAACTGGAATTTTTTGTTTTATTAGGAATAGTATTGCTTAGTTTTTATTTTTTGTGGTGTCTAACTGAATTCTTATGTTCTAGAACCTATTTTATTCAATATTTTGGTATTGAGTTCTCCTTTACTCTTATCTTTTATTTTTGATCAATCTAGGTTTTTTTTTATTTAATTTCATTTTGATATTGTACCCATTAACAAATTTTGGTCATACCATCCATTACATTACCCGAATTCCTCCAAATGTTTCGATTATATTATTTACTTTGACAAATTTAGTTTTTACAATTTTCTATGGTTGGAGGTGATATAATATTCTGGTGGCCAATTATAGGAATCTATTGGACATAATTTCATTCTTTAATTATGAAACCAGATTTTATTTTGCATGTGTTTAGTTATATTTCCCTTGGATATATTTTATATTAATATTTTTGATTGGTTTTTATGAAATATTTTGATTTCCTAAGATAATAAATTGATAATATCTTTAAAAATAATTTTTTGATCATTTAAAAATAAAAAAAGTTATTTTCCATGGAATTATTTCATAATTTTCAAACAAAAACCTTCAATAATTAAGATTTATCCATTATTATTATTTATGCAATGAATTATGAAAAACATTGAGAAGAAAGAGATGATTTCAAGTGTAAATAAGATTTTATTCTTAACTCAAAGTTTAATAAATTAATACAAATAAATTCATATGGTTTTTCTTGAATTTCAAATGGACCAATGGGTTACCTTACATTTTTATCACTCTTTAATACTGTTTTTATTATCCCTTATTTTAAAGTTTTCTTCACATGTCATATGGATGTGTAGGTATTACATAAATCTCAATAGTGACATGTCTTTATCAAATAAAATGTGTAATGAATTAAATATGACTTTAATCATAAGAACTTTTTTAATAATAACATACACTATAACGAAATTTACACATTTTTATGAAATGGTTTTCTAAATTATCTAGAACCAAAAACCAAAAAAGTTCCTAAATACATATTAAAGTGAAATTTATGATATAAACCATTTCATTATTGACTATTTATTATATGGGGTGCTATATATTTTGTAATAAAAGAAATGTTTAAATGCTATTATAGGTTATGATGTTACCTTATTAGGAAACTTTAATGGATAATATTACAATTTCTGATCATAATGTATAAGTTTTCTATTCCCACGAATGAAAATAGGTTATGGATAATTGTGATTATTTTCTATTAAATCGAAAAAGATGATTTGATGATAAAAAAGTCCTGATAAATTAGTTTTTATCATTCAATGATAATTGTTTGTAATTATTTTATTTGATATGTGGATACTAAATTTTTTAGGTTTATTTAAATAGTTTGAACCATCTGGAACCTTGTTAAAAATATATTTGAATGAAAATGTGGTTTTTATCTAAATAAATAAAATAATGAGGTATAAAATCGATTGAAAAAACTTATGGTTATTCCTAGTTATCTATTTTGAGTTTTGATAAATAAATTTACCATAACTGGGTTTCTTGACACACTAAATAAGAGAAAAATGGTGTTTTATTAACCCTTTTCCCTTTTAAGTCATTCAAATGTATTATGAAATATTTTTAGAGCTATAAACTGAGACACTGATTTATTCTGATACCTATTGTGAATAATTTTTGATATAATAAAAATATTAAATAAATTATATTACGTGTTCATTATTTTTCTGAAATGGATTAATAACTCATGGTTAGAGACTCAAATGGATAATTATGGGTCGGAATTGAATCTGATACATGGTTTTTACCCTAGTTGTGACATAAAGTTTGTTGGAATATTTAGTTTTGATAAAATTAATTCATGGGATCAAATAATAAAATTAGTTAATTAAATTATTTATTTTTTTATTTATATAAAAACATATTCTCCTATATAAATAAATGTTTATTTCAAATAAATAGGGTTATCTTCCTAACCCTGTGACATTATAGGTGAGTATGGAGGATAACTAACTCACATTCATATAGTGGATTAAAGAAGAGGGATGATTAGGATCGCCAAGGACATCAGTGTTTGTGGATATTACCTTGGATTGAAATGTTGTATCGTCCTTCATTATAAATCATCCAAACCAGAGGTAGTGAATTTAATTTATTTGGATTCATTTTTTCATGTAATCACATGTCGAATGCGAACCAATTTACCAAATAAAATTGGTTCACATATTGATAGTTTATTTTTTTGATGTTATATATCCCAAATGGTTTGTAATTAATTTAATTGATAATTATTTCTTATTCATTAATCATTCATTAAAAATGAATTTGGTTTAACGAAAAAACTAGCCGAGGTTCATTAATAATTCTCTTCATCTATTCATCCCCCATTAATCGCATGATTCATCTATTTAATTTATTTTGACCAGTAGTTTGACCAATACCTAGATGATGATCATTACAAAAGGGTTTTTTAGATCCATATATCATTACATTTTTTGGGTTCATGATCAAGGATGATATTGAGGTTAAATGATGTTTATGAAAGATTTTAGGATGAATAAGATCATATCAGAGTTCTATTTTTATAGTTTTGATGTTTGGTGATGACTCAATTGGATAAAAGTCTGTTTTCAAGTGCCTCAGATGACTGAAATATTTCTACCGATGGAATTAATGCTTAGATGGATTATATCCATGATTTAATGTCTTGATTTATTTTTGGATTGATAGAAGTTGTCGTGTGATTAGATGTTTGAAGAACCATTAGGTTATGAAAAATACCAACAACATGACATATAGTATGAATAATAATTGTCATGTGTTGCTATATTGTGCTATTATTTTCTCACATAGAAACATATCACACACTATGAAGCAAATATCTCATACAATGTGACTCAACTTGGAGATGTGGTGTGTAGCCTTAGGGTAAATATGCCTTGAAACAAGAATTTACATTGGTATGATATGAGTATATGGTTATAACCAAGTACTTGAATATATGTAGGGACCCAAACATGTCTTGGTACTCATTAATGACCAATGTACATGGGAATGACTTGGAGTACACGGGCATGGGTTGGTGTACATGGGAAGAACTGAATAAAAATAGAACACTGTGTACTAAAAGTACATGCTATGTACTTTATCTAGGATAGTATGAGGCCCTTATTTTCTCCAGTGTGGACTACATTCCATATGTTGAATTCTCTTGGTTCATTTCCAAGAGAGTAGAGTAAGGTATCATGTCCCAAGCATAGGATGTAATCCACTTCATGGGATTAGTGTCTGAGGGAGTTCTACGAATCCCCCAGGAGGACCAAGGTGGGATTCTCTATGATATCAAATTCGTTAGTTGGATTTAGGGAATAAACATGACAAACATACCTAGGATTTGATCCACTACCTAGTGGGTTAATGCTGTAGGGTTTTGATGTCCCTCATGGCCTTCGTTATGATCTACTATATGTTATCATTTTATTTTGACTTCAAATGAGTAACTTTTCATGGTGGTACACAATGTTCATAACCTCTCAGATAATAAAAATCAACGTTGTCTGAATTTTGTAGTGAGTTCCCCCATATGAATGTTACCTTGATTCCTCATGTATGAATCCATGGATGGAAGTGTGGTTGTGACATTAACATAACACTTATTTTCTATCATGTGTATATTATGATTTTAAAAGTATATGTATAATGTTGTGAGTTTAATTCTATTGTGATGATGATATGAATATTATCTTGATGCCTTATGTTTGGTGATTTAAGGGTGTCTTACAAGGTTATGTTATACATAAACCTACATGGGCTCTGTCCAAACATGTCATATCTTATATAGATGAAAATCCATTTTATTGGGTCCCAGCTGTACTATGAGTAGACTGTAATTAGATTGGGAAATACATTCAATGGTTCAATCCATTTTTCTCATTTGATAGTAGTCCACATATTCTTATTTGGTTGAAAACTTTTATTATTTTTGATTGGATTGAATTTGTCCCTTTATGATTTCCAAATCCTTTTTACTATTGTTGTGGGATATAGTTGTATTCATTCATTGGGATTCAGTGGTCATTTTATATTTCAACATTGTACATGTATCTGATGTGTGTGTGTGTGTGTGTAGGTACCTTTGGATTATGTATCATATGTGGGTGAGATGCCTACATGGTACTATTATCCCAAACATAGCCTATTCTGGGTTGGTGGGGGTGTGACACTATGCTAACTGCTTACTATGTGGTCATTGGAGGGTCATGTCATAACTGAGGGGGTATTGAAGGTGATGTTTCATCCAAAAAGTTGAGTTTGGTGTTTAACCTAACTATGTGGATTGGTTTGTAATTAATGTTAATGGTGTTAATCGGTTTCATGTTAGGAACTCAGTCCAAAAAATATAGAATTGGGGAAGTGGATGGCATTTCTACTCACAAGGACTTTGATTACCTACTTATTTACTCTTTAAATAAGGCCTCAATTTCAATGAAAAACATTGGTGGAATCATTATATATGATTGCATTTTTTCTCTTAATAAACTTATTGTGAAATCACAAACTGTATATTCTGAAATATAGTATATGTTTTCAGTTTCTGGTTAAATAAATGATGATTTTGGGTTAGGATTCAATAGTTGGATCATGAGAATGATCCACATAGTGATCAACCATCAATACAGGGACCTTTTTAGGATGTGATACCTCGATGTGGTTTTCTAGCCATACCTCCACCCATAGAGAAGTATATTTTATCTATAGTAATAGGAAATGAGATCAAAAGGTTGAGAATAATTAATGAGTATCACCTATGAATACCCCTCATGATGTAGAGAAAACATGTCCCCCAATAAACTCACTTATATCTTATGTTAGATACAAGATTATTTTACCTTGTCACGACACTAGCAATACATTGGGTGGTCCTATAGACCGGCCATATTCATGGCCTTGTGGGTCTATGTTGTGACATATTGACTCTAATCATACATCAATAATACTCTTTCATGGATAGTTTTTTAATTTATTTTTGTATAGGATTTATCTCCTGCTAAATTTGTGGGTATTTCACATCTAGGAGTTTCTCTAGCTTCAGTAGGGAATCACAACTATGGAGGAGTATTGACCGAGGGTCAATAACCTCTCATGACAATAAATATGTAAGTTGTGTGGTCAATTATTCAATAAAAAACCATATAGTGATACCTATGTTGATATATTCATTATCTTTATACACCTCTATTCATTCCTACCTATTCTTGGGTGTTGGAGTGTTCTTTAGTAGTAGAGATCTACTTGGATGAAAAGATTCATGTGGTCAGTGTCGACAGTGGCTACACCTGAGCTCATACTTTTGTAGTGTGTAGTAAATGGTAAAAAAGAGGATATGAGAATGAAATAATCTTTAGGAGTAAATTAAAGGACAAAGGATTCATATTTTAGGGCTCTTTATAAGATTCTATTTAGACTAGGGAGAGATGGTGCCACTCTTTTGATGGTTAGGGAAATCTCATTTGAGATTGACGAACCCGCTATATAGCTGATGGAGATAATATGGATGGGACACCATGGGATATATAACAAGAGGATTTGGATGGTCCAAAATGAAATATTTTTTTAAGTGTATTAGGGATAGTAGTTTGTGGGTGGCATAAATTTTGAATTATTTCTAGCATGATGCTCAGGTAGTCCCCTCTAGGCTTTGAGAGCTTTTGATAGAGACAAGGATAACTACAAGTGGTTTATTCCTATGATATAGAAGATCCAAGGATAACAATAGAAAAAATATATGTGTTTTTTGACTTATTAATGGTAAAACTATACATAGTAATGAGCCCCACATTTCTTCAGACATCAGTAGTTAGAGAGCACAATATTCTAGTCAATCCATTGGATCAACCCTTGAATTGGCATACTTATACATGAGAGGATTCTAAGATTGTAAAACTTCTAATTTTTTAACCTAAAACATAGATGAGGTATAATCCATTGACATATAATTAGATTAGAGACATGGACATAATATTCCATACTATTTATGGATTGGGTATTCACATATCATGCCCAGATTTATTATTTCTAGTTGATGAAATAGTGTGTCGGCAATGATGGAACAATATTTTCTATAATTTGTGAGAAATATACATTGGACGGGGAGGATGGGATCTAATTAAACAGGATACAACTGACTTATCACCAGTTGTCTAGTATTTACGATGAAGTGTTGGATGTTTTGGGATTTCAAATTCCTACAATAGTGGTAGATTATGAGGAAGATTTTCCTGATGATGTGTTAGGATTACCACCTACCTAGTATATAGGATTCTTCATATACATTCAACTATGGACATCCCTGATATCCATTCCAACCAATTTCATGGATACCATTGTGCTTCATGAGTTGAATTTGCAGTTGGGGGTTGATTATGAAGGTCTTTTCCAGCCTCAATGTGTCTCCCTAGGAATCCCCAATTTCATTCAAGAAGAAGGTGGATGGGATTATGAGGTTGTGTATGGATTATAATCACATAAATCATGTTACCATGAATAATTAGTATCCAATACAATGAATGTGTCACATCTTAAACTAGTTGACATGGGATATATTGTTCCTGATGATTGACCTCATAATGGGATATCACTAGCTTTGAGTATAAGACATCGATATAAAGAGGGAAAAAATTCATTGCCGATATGGTCATTATGTTCACATAGTGATTCATTTAGGAATGATAAACTCCAATGTAGTGTATATGGGTCTCATGAACTAGATATTTGATCCCTTTTTATATAGGTTCATGGTGGGCTTCATAGATGACATCCTGGTGAACTCGTCGTCTATGGAAGAGCACATGAGCCACTTGAAGATGATCATTGAAATACTCCAAGAACACCATTATTATAGGATGTACTGGAAGTTTTAGTTATATATTCCTGAGGTCCACATTTTGGTATATTTCATCTCATAATGGAGAGTATTAGTGGACCCTTCAATGATTGAGGCAGTGCAATCTTGGGAGCATCCCAAGAGTGTCAGTGAGTTACAAAAATTATTTTGATTGGAAATATACTATAAGAGATTCATTTACAATTTCTATAGAATATCAAAACCATTTAATACATTGGATATAGATTGGAAACCATTTATGTGGATGGATGGTTATTAGAAGCTTTTCCAAATATGTAGTGGAGTTTTTGAGGAACCCCTATAGTGAGAATACCAAAAGAGTGTGTCATGCATGAAATGTTCTGTGATGACTAAGGAAAAAAAATCATTTATCTCAGATGTTGTGATAGGAATTAATTGACTTTGTGTCCCAAATATTGAGACCATATGATTATAGCTATGTGATACATTTTCTAGATTTGGATGTGGTTGTTTTAAACCAAAATATATGCAGAAACTACATTATGGGTGAGAGGTCCTTCATCTATTTTGAATACAAGTCTCAGAAGTATATCTTCTCATAGAAGGTTAATAACTTGAGATGGGGGTGATGGATAGAGTTCCTCTAGGATTATGACTTTTATATATTCTATTCTCATGTGAATGGAAACATGGTGGATGTTTATCTCAGTAAGAGATCTTGTTCAATGTTTTTGAGTAAGAAATCAATGTAGTTAACCTGTTTATAGTCTTCCTTAGTTTTTATACATAGTATATCTTACCTCCAATTTATTTTTTAACCCATCCCGTTATATAGAATGTATAGAAGGAACATCATAAAGATATAGTTTGTGATATAATATGTTCTCAGATATTCACTAGTCATTCTCTTGATGGTATTTATGAAGGTGGAGAGCACATAAACATTTTATAAGGATACAAGATGATTCCAGGGATGTTTAATGAGGAGGATATAATTAATTTCCATACATCCCATTTAGTGGTACATCTCAGTGTGGAGAATAAGAACCTGGACAATTGGGATCGTGTATGGTAGCTTCAAATTTTGAATTGGGTAAACGAGTTTTCCTCTCAATGCCTCACCTTTTAGTATGTGAAAGTTGAGAAACAGGTTCCAACAGGTTTATCTCAACCCATTAAGGTGACAGAGTGGAATTATGATGGTATATCTATAGAATTAATGATTTGGTTACCACATTAATCTAGATGAAATGATCTCATCTAGGTGATCAAATATCATCTCACTATACCATCTCATTTCCCAACAATTCAATAGTAGAGTTCAAGGGAGAGATATAGATTCCTCTACATGTAGTAGCTAGTAATGCATCACGTAGTTCCCAAAACAATATTTTTAGACGATGGTGATGTCTTAAATTCATTATTAATTATAGTATTTAAATAGGTTTTTAGGAATTAGCTTAATTTGAGAATGACATTTCATCCCCAGACAGATGAGAAGACTAAGAGAACATTCTGTTTCTGGTGGATAGTATGCTGGAATCCATGTTGGAATTTTCCAATAGATGGGAGGTTCAACTACCATTGGTGGAGTTTCCATAAAATAAAACATACCATTCCACAATCGGTATGGTCCTATTAGAGGCATGATATAGGAGACCTTACATGTCCCCACTATGGCAGAATAACTTTGGGGAGTATTTACTCATTGTTCCAGGAATGGTGTGTGGGATTAAAGATAAGGTGAATCCCATCTAAGATTAGAGGATGATTTCCTAGAGCCACTAGAAGACTTCTGATGACTCGCTAAAGAAGGCATTATAGTTTGATGGGGACACCACATGTACATAGAGGACACACCAGAATGATGATTGTAAATATTTTTTGATTGTGGGAAGTTATATCAGAGATTCATTTTCCCTTTAAACCTATAGTGTATGATTGATGTGGTGGAATTCTTCTTAACACTACCATTGTAGTAAGACCAGTTATATAGTCTCTTCCACATGAAACAACTAAGGAAGTATGTGAATGATCCATTTCATGTAATTAACTTGGGTGATCTAGTAATCAAGGATGAATATAACTTTTTAGGGTACCATATTGAGATCAATTACCTATACAAGAGGATACTTTGTGGGAATGATATATCCATGGGTTATGTCTAGTGGTAACATGGGAATATTTTGGAGAGCACATTTGAGTGTGAGTATTTTTTTCGATCCCCATAACCTCATCTTTTCATGTAGTATTTTACTTGTATTTGAGACACAATACCCTATAGTTTGGAGAATGTAACATCCAAATCATTTTACTTTTAATCCTTTTAAATATATTAGGATAAAATTATAGCAGGTTGAAGATCTAGTGCAGGATGTAGAGGACCTGTGATCCTCAATGTTGATATAATAAAACTAATAAATATATTTTATCATGCACACACTATTTTCTTAAAATAATGAAATATCTTTTAAATGGGGAAATTAATTTGAAATGTATTATTTTTATTGAATCTGGGATACTGTTATAATCTGAGGAATAACATAATTTTATCATCATCAACCATTAAAATAAATTGGTTTTACGGGTGAATGTAATAAAATACATAGGGAAATTTATTTATTTTGTATTATTTTGATACAATGATCTAATATAATCTACAAATGTAAATTTATTAAAAATCTATACTTCTAGTATCATAAACTAATTATTTGAGATGAGAGAATGGAAGAGAATTAGTGGATGTCGATATCATGGATCAATGATCATGTACCTTATGAATAACCAATGAAAGAAACGTTTGTGGATCTCTTTAGGGAAGAAATGTTCAAATCATTCTACATAAAAAATTGATCTACACCTATGGTAAGGAATTTTATTTATTTGTATCTATCAGATCATTTTTCCTTCTATAATGAGAGCCAATTTATGTAACAAAAATTAGTTTGTAGGTTGATGGTTGATTTCAAAGGATGTTATATCTTCCTAAGGCATAAGAATTTATTTGTCTTCTTATTTTTTCAATTATTAACCGTTAAATAGAAAAAAATATTCTAACCTAAATAATGGATGATGTAAATTCCTCAATTTTATTTCCTTTATTATTTTCCCTTATTATTTCCATAATTCATCACATTTATTTGATTTGTTTGGTTGTATAACCAATACCTAGAGGAAGACCATTAGACAACCATTATTTAGAGTGATGGGTCTTTATTTGGGGTTTTTGTTTACAATCACAGGATTGATTGAGGTACATCGATGATAGTTTATGATCCGATGTGGAATGGGAAAAGATTAGAGTGTCTCTATTTATCTTTTCAATAAGAGGTGACATCATGGTCTGATGAGAGATGATTATTGAGTTGTTCAGATTGCTACAATTATAATATCATCTATTGATAGGATTTGATATATGCGGTCTAGGATTTCCATGTATGAATGATTGTGAGATTGATTGTAGCTCTAGAAAGAGTAATGTTTTGAAAAGCCTGTGGTTAAAAAAATTATCTACTATAGGGCATATAGTCTATATAAAACATGATGTATGGTACCCTCCTATGGAACAATATTTTTATCATAGAGAAACTTTTTTTATTCCTTGTGACATGTTTCACATTCCTTGGGAATCAGACAGTTCACTCTATGTATATCCTTGGTGTACATAGGCATTGACATAACAAGGTACATAAGAATGACCAGAGTATAAGGGCATGACCCAATACTAATACATGGATAGGTACCTGAACATGTCATGGTATAAGGGAATTACCAAAGTACATGGGTATTTCTTGGAGTAAACGAGAAAATTATATAACATATAGGGAGAACTAGTGAATGAAATAAACTTTGTGTATTATAGGAGCACTCCATATACATTATCTAGGATAGGTATAGGACCCTGTTTTCTTTTGAGTGGACTAGTTTCCTTAGGGTGTGTTCTTTTAGTTCACTCCACATTATGGTAGAGTGAGGCATCATATCTAGAGCATAGTATTTTCTCCCATATTCTATATTATTCTTGGATAGAGTACTGGTAATCACTAGTGAGTCCTATGGTATCATCCACTATCGTATCTTCTCTCCAATGTGGGGTTCTAGGAATCAGTGTGACCAACATATATAAGAAATGATCCCCTATATACAAGTTCAATCTTATAGGGTTTTTGTGCCCCTCCTATCCCAAGGTGTGTTTTCCAATATATATATAGATCCATATTTACATTTATCATGTAATTCATAATTGAATGTATTTAAGATAAAAAGGTCTTAGATGAGATCTATTAGCATCACTAGGATTGTAGTGTCATTTCTCCTTGAAAAACATTACCTTGAAACCCCGAGTTGGAATTATAGGTTAGTGGTATGGTAGAAATAATACCATTAGAGATGGTATCTAATTTGTGTATATCTAGATAATATTATTGAATGTCTCATATTTTGTTCGACAATACTTTGGGATGACTAGTTGAATACAATCATGATGCATTACATTTTTTGATATTTGGGTTTCCAACTAAGTATTATTATCATTACTAATTCATAGGATCGTACCTTATATGTCATGTTATATATACATGATAATCTATTTTATGGGGTATTAGGTGAACCAGGAGTAGAGAAAACTCGGGTTGTACTAGACTAATCCTATTTTAGGCCAAGTGTTGCATATGATAGAAATATCATCATACATAGCATGTTAAAAACTATTGATAGTTTTTTTCTTATGTGTATACATAATAAATTATAGTACATTTTTATAATGTTATTTAGAGATATTTATTGTAATCATGATTTTTTTCATTTTTAATTTTACATTTCTGCATTTTATGTGTATTAGAGATGAGTTCATGCATACGTGTAGCTTAAGATAAGGCATTCCAACTGAGTGATAATACTACTCCTCATCGATCACTATCACCTAGACTATTGGAGGTGGTATTAAGGTTTCTCAGTCATCTTTTTGAAGGCCAAGTGGCCCTAGATTTTATATTTTTGACATCTATTTCATAGAAGTTTAAGAGATTATGATAATATAGGGAAAAATATTCAACATGATACATGTATGGAATGTTGTAATATTCTGTGAGGTAAATGTACCAATGATACATTAATATGTTTCATATGTCATAAATTATTGAATGGAGAAGTTAAATACTAAGTAAAAAATTTGAAAATATCGTGAAGGGGAATCAATAAGATCTCATAAATAATGGTTTGAGAATGTAATATTATCTTACGATGAAGATAAGGAAACTGTTCTTAAAATATTAATGGTATGACTTAATTGAACATATTTTCTTATTCTCAATAGAGGATACAATATAGGGTCATTAATTATAAATCATATGACCTAATTAATATTTTTCTATAGACCAAAAGTGTTAATGAATAAGAAGGAAAAATGGTTAATTGTTTATTAAATCTGTAGAATGGTTTATGTTTATAAATATAGGGTTTCAATAGTTATGATGTATTTGTATTTGGTTAAGGGTTAATAAATATATGTATGATCATATTTTCAATAGTATACATACATTTTTTATTCATAATGTAATTTTTAAGTGAGGTGATTAGTTAAATTTTTAGAGATGTTGATTAGGTTTTATGAACATTACATTTTCAAAACCATTCGGATTGATATGTTATCGGATATCTATGTAATTTGGGAAACTATATAATTAGTTATTGGAATATATGTTATGGTAACCAAGAAAATTGAAAATTAATTTTTTGACCAATTTATTAAATTTATTCATTAATATTTTAACTATTTTTGGGATGTAATACATGATTGAGATATTTAAAAACTTGAGGTTTAACGTGTAATTTTGTGTATGTATTATTTTTGAGTAATAATTGTCTTCTATTTTTGAAACATATGCTATATTATATAGATATGAATTGGATTAAAAATATAATTAGTGATTAATTGTTTAATGATATTCGGAAATAAGTTCCTTATATTTTTTGGGAACATGATAATATTAATGTTAATAGAAAAATATATTATTGTGTGGGATTTAATTTCAATGTGATTTATATTATTTAAGGAATAAATATTCAGTTATCATGTGGAAAGAAATATTATGTTTTACTAGATTAATTATTTTACAGGTTACATTGGGAAATATTAATATATAATAGAGTATATAGAATATTGGAATATACATTTTCCATTTGTTATTTTATGTTTAATTTTTGTTTTTTGATGATAATGTTTTCGTTGATCATGGAATAATATATGATGAAATCATACTAATATTTGGGATCTACCTTGGTATGGAATCTTTTGAATATTTTTAATGTTTTTTATAGAATGATTTTTGTTGAGATTTGGTTGTTATTGATGAGGATTTAGATATTAATGTCATATTTATTAATATAAAGGTTCCCTCATATTGGATATTATCTCAACTTTTGTTTAAAATTTTGGATTTGGATTAGGGTTAACAAATTTGAAATACTTTTTCATCCCAATATGTATATTATGACCCAAAAAATATTAATGGCAGTTCTTGGAACATGAATAACTCCCCATTTTCATTTAGCTTTTATAATATGTGATAAAAAAGGTGGAAATCCTCTCAAAAGAAAATGTTGGATGAAATTGATATAATGGAATAGAATGAAATATAATATGTTTTATCATTATCTATTTTAGTGGTAAAATAATTCCTCACCTCAATCTAGGGGAAGATTAATCCATCAATCCTTATGTGGAAAATAATGCTCAGCTAACAAGGCCTTTTTTATAGTCCTATTAAAAATATGAGTCTTATAATTGTAAATACGTGGTTTTAAAAATATATAGTTGATTATATGCTTTCTTATATTCAATTATAAACATCTTAACATGATAAAATCTACATATAATATTATACCTATGTCAGGATACCCTCCATTTGTTAAGAACAAATTCAAATTTAGAGGACACAATTATTATAAGAGAAAATCAATTAAACACCCCAATATTTCAATTGTAATTTCTCCTTTAAATGAATACTATTTTTCAAAATGTGATACTCCAAATAAATATATTAAATGAACTATGAGATGATATTGATATTTAAATATTTATATCTGATTGTTATAACATAGTCTTTGGATTGATAGGAAAGAATTGGAGTAACAAAAATTTGAAATATTGGGAAAAAATTGTAATAAATATTTATTGATTAACTTTTAAGAAATAATAACTAAATTTTGAATTTTAATAATGAAATCAAATAACTTTCAAAATATTTATAAATTGGTAATATTTTCTATAAAAGTTATTTTACAGTATATTATTTATTTTTAAACAAATGATACATATTAAAATTTAATAAATTTAAATTGATGAAAATTATTACTCGCTGACATTCAATATATTAAAATTATCTTATAGTGATATTTTTTTGGTATTGTTCAAAAGTAGTTTATTTTTGCGAGATTAGTGAAAAATATAGATTTTACAAATAATGTAACATTTATGAAATTATAATTTTATAAAATAACATGATTTTTTATGAATTTTGTTTATATATAATATAAATAATAATTAATATAATTCATTTAAATTTAATTTTTAACTTATAAATATATCTTTTAAATTTTTTGAAGTATAAGTAATTTGTTTTTCAAATAAAAAACTATTTTTGTTTCTTCTCTTTTAATCTGGTTTTCATATAGATAATTTTGGTTTTTTAGTTGTAAATTAATATAAGTATCACTCATTTTATCTTAATATATATAATTTCATGTGAATTATAATTATACATTATTTTGGTATTAAATCATACTCATACTTCAAATAGACATTTTTCTAAAAATGGGGTTTCATTACATTTAACAAAATAATATTAACAGTTATTTGTCCCACATATGGGGATTTAATATTTTAAAATTGATTTCATATTTTGGGAAAAAATATTATTAAAATTATGAAATGTGGTAAACTATATATTTGGTAATAATGAATATTAAATCTGATAACCATTTATAAATTCATTAAGGGTTAGAAATGGTGAATGAGTGGGTTAAGATAACTGATAAAATTTGAATTATCACAAAATGCATTCTACAATTTCATTTTTTTATTTTATTTCTACCTTTCCCCTACTATATTATAAAATAAGTTAATTTGGTTCCAAATTACTCATGAAATACTTATATTATATTTAAATATTTCATGTAAGTACAAGTTTTCCCGTGACCCCAATAACAAAAGGTGCCTAATATAATTTATTCATAAGAACATATTGATCCATATATATCAAGAAATCCTTAGCTGAGTAAATTCCCATCATCACTAAACATATCCTAGAGGATTTTTATAACCAAAATACCTTTGTAGAAGGCTTAAGGTGTAAGTTAAATAAGTTTATCCAGTGAAGAGGTATGAATTTTAACTTAGTTCATCCATGTTTATATATTAATATACCTCCTTAAAAACTATCAGAATCATGCTTGTATAATAACCAAAGTATTTATTATATACATAAATGTTATTATTTTTATGGTACAACTTTTTTACTTTATTTGTCTAACTTCGATAAAATGAAAACATCCCTCCTAGGTACGTATATACTACCATCTATATGTACTGAAGTGATTCATTTATAATAACTATCTAATATGGTTGGATAAAATTGGTGGAGAATTAAATATATAATATTATTATGAAATATAATTTTCATTTAAATATAAAATGTCACTTATTTTATTACCCCTCATTTTTTAAATCATAATGTTACTCATGTGTATGTGTGGACTATCATCTCTACATAGCAATGTGATTCGTTTTTCATTTCCTTTTTACATTGAATGGTCATAAGAATGCATATAATGGATAAATGTGATAATTAAAATTTTATTACGGTTTTTTAAAATGAAAACATTATTTATTTCACTTTATTTTCATTCATTATATAAATTGAAACATCTCTCATTCTTGGGTACGAACTACCTTCTCTTGGAAACGATATAATTCATTTTACATGAACACCATTTTTTAATTGTTATAAATATATATTGAACATATTAAAATTATATTTATGAAAATTTTATGTTTATTAATATTATTTAACCATGTAATCGTTGATAAAATCCAATTTTCCAAAGTTATTTTATAGATTTTGAATCCAATGAACTTAAAAAATCTACCTTAAACCTAATTGACGTAGGAACAATATTAAACATGGTAATAAAAGAAAAAAAGGAATTATAAAAAAGAAATGAAAATTAAAAAGTTTAATAAGATAGTAAAAAAATAAAATAATTTATTTTTCTATTATTTAAATAAATTAATTATATATGTTGGGTTAGGAGGTAAGGGGTTTGTAGTCTCAATTCCCTTTCATTTATATTTATTACTTATTCACCACATGATTTCTTTTCTGCTGTGGAATAACTACCTCATAGATGTATTTTAAAATTATTTTCTATAACTTCAATTTTTTAAATCCATGTAATGTTATCTTATTCAAGGTTATTTTGATTTAAATGTTACGAAAACAATTAATGGTTTTTGACTATAAAACTTTGTTTTAATGTTTTCCATTCAAAATATTTATCCTCCATATATTTTTTTTGTAAAATGTTTTAAGAATGTACTTACTTATGGTTGGATGATTGTTAAGGGTAATTTAAAAAAACTTTTAAATTTCTTTATCAAACTTTTAAAAGGTTTTTTGAACATTTACCATATGGGTTATTTTGAATTTTTAAAAATATACAAATGAATGTTTTTTAATGTCTACCTCATGGAAAATTTTTTCTGTCATCATAGCCATTATTCATTATCAAGCATAATTTAATTTTTTTTATGTTTTCTAAAGAATATTATATTTTTATTTTTATGGGTTTTTAGTAATTTTTAATGTCACAAAATTAAAAGGTATGCATACTCTGGAATTTCTAATCATTTTTTAAATGATTTTTTAAAAGAGATTATTTATCTATGTCAACATCCAAAATTTTTGGTAATATAAATAATGGTATATTCTTGGAAATTAAGTATCTATTTGGATAAATACATGTTGATTGAGGCTCTATAATTTATACTGCAAGGGGTTACAATTCTGAAAAATGTTTATTCGGTACTAAGCCAATCATCACCCAGTCAAGAATTATTGGGGAAAACTACACACCTCATTTGAAACTCCCATTGGATATTCTTAAAAAATTTCACAAGATTTTTTTACAAACCATAATTATATATTTCAATAAATGTACATTATCATTTTTTATCATATTGTTTACTAAACCATATAATCATTATTATATATAGTGGGAATTGAAGGAAAATTATTATTCAATTTATTTCATTTAATAGGGAAAATATTATCATATTTTAAGTTAGTTTTTCAAAATGAATTTGTATGTTTTTATGTTTTTTATTTTTAAACGTTTATTTAATTTGATGAATTCATTGAGATTAGTAATTAATTGGGTGGATCCAACTATTAGATATCCCCTTGATGCATTGGTAGGTATCATTAGAAAAACTAATCCATGGGTATTTGAGGTATTCTAGCTCATTTATTTATGAATACTTCACATGATTCCTTGGAGATATATTTATAATGTCCTAGAATAAGTAAATAATGGTGATATTATGATTTTTTATAATATAAATTCCATCATTATGGACTAAATTAATATTTTTCACGAGATTACTTAAATATTCCATAGATATATTTTATGTTAAAACAGTTCATATGTTTTAAAAAAATATTTCTTTTTCATAAGATAATAAAATTAGACCAAAATTTAGAAAAAATAATGATTATTATATTTTAAAAGTGAATGGTTTATCATTGAAGAATTTTTTTCAAATTTTTCATAAAAAACTAGATGAATTATTATTTATTAATTATTATTCATATGAAATGATTTTAGAAAAACTATAATAATTTTTTTGAGTAAATAATGTATTGTTTTGAGATCAATGTTTATTAACTAAAAAAATATACTATTAAGGGATTTCATGAAATTAAAATGGATTAATTGTTTTTATTACTTTTTTTATCATTTATATGGATTTTGTTCTCATCCTAGGGTTATAAGTCTTATTAATAGTTTATAAGTTTATGCAGTGATTATAACAATTTAAATAGTGACATTTCATGAAATAAGAAATTGTTTAATGAATAAAACTTAAGTGAAAACATAATTCAAAAATTATTGATGAAAATGTTTATTATGTGTAAATCTCAAATTTTTTATGTAATCGGTTTCTTAATTCTATAAAATTCTAAACCAATACGATCCTAAAATTTTACAAAAGTAAAACCCTAGTTATAGACTATGTAATTAGGGGTTTTTTATGTTACAAGGTGTTATAATGTTACTCAGCGACCGTCTCTCTAAAATATACCATACATACGCAGGTTGGTACACGAGTGCTACCATATAATACCATCTAACTAATTTAATCTAGAATTATTCACTTCAATCCTAATATCATTAGTCTAAAACTAAATTGATCATTCCTATCATGTATATCTGACCTTTCACAACACCAGAATCTCCCATGATTTCATGTTCACAATATTTATAGTGTCACCATGCTTATATCCCATACTCGGTTGCACATCCCATTCGTCAATCTCACAACACAAATATCTACCCATTATTCACATCCCTGCGATACTCATAGAATTTGGCCAATCCCTCTATTTGTTAAAAATATTACATCTCAACTCAACTTATGAAATTACATAAAAGACTTATGCCATTTATTCATAACACCCAACCCAATAATATCAGGAGTGTTATCTTAAGGTAACTAGGTTATCACACCTAGTCCACAACTATATATCATATAGGTTATAATTCATATGTAATCTCCCATACCCCAACTAAAATTTCATAATGCATCTCATGTGGAATGAAAAAAACTCTAGGGTCCACACACACACACATGTACATATATCATTCTTCTCATACTCATGTAACTACTCACTCGTCAGTATAAATCCTCAACAAACATTTTTTTGATCGATTATCCCCTCAGGTATCAATATCTCATCAATGTTGATATATATAATGACATTCCCATATGATGATTTAGATCAAGTTGAACACAAAAGCGGTTCAGTTAAATGAAATTTAATTCCCATGTTATAGATGGAAACACATAATATGTTTCTATAAAAATTTTATTTAATTGATTCCATATAGTAATATAATCATCAATAAATAAAATAATTTAAGTGGTTTAGTTAAGTATTATTACATCAAGATGATAAATGAAAAATATTAAATAGTTTATTGTCGACACATTATGTCAGTAAACATATTTTCATATTATTATACTAATTTTCAAACAATATTTAATCAATGAAATTAATTACCATTTTATGAAACCTTACAAAATTGATAAGTATTATAAAAACATACCAAATACATCCCTTATGGATGACTATAAAACAATTAAATTAATTATCCAATGAAACTGAATATACTATAATATAATAATAAATTAATTCTTTTGAAAAATATTTGAATTTAAATCCCAATTCACTATTAATTTGATCATTTACTCATATAGTTGTCGTGTAGGAACAACACAAAGATTTACTACCAAGTGGAAACCAGTAATATCTTTGGAATATTAAATCCAAAATTTATAAATAAAATGAATTCTCTTATACCACTATGTAATATCCATAGCCTACGACAACTCACCAGTGTCTAGATCATATGTGTTATATGACTTCATGCATAACTCTCCATAACCTAGAGGAACCCTACTATCATCTATGATCTATGGTGAGATATTGGTTAGGCTATAACCTCATATCAAATAGAGTCATATGATGTAAATAACTAAAAACATCCATTATATAATAATTTTATACAAAAACCAATAAAAATGATTTTTCTGTAAAAAAAATAATGAGATCCATTAACCATACCTCCAAAATAATTTCCCACAGGTCTGATCAAATATAGAGAAAATGACTAAAAATTCACAATGAGGATCTAATAACATCCCTGAAATTCAACTCATCCATCTACCAACACAATCCAATATATCATGATAAACAATCCAATCATGATCCTCAAAAAATCCTAGTCCATTAAACAATGGGGTTTGCTTAGGTACTGTAGTGGCAAGGCATCCAGAGTAGGGTGTGAGTAAAATTTAGTAGGGATCCACAAATGATGTTAGTAACATAATTATTAATGTCGTGTATTCACATGTGACATGATCATAAAAAAATAAATCATAGTAAAAATAAAATACTAATAATGATCACCGTGTTCTAAAGTGACAGTCCAGATTGAATATAGTTACTTCTGCTAGAGTTAGATGTCTCTATGTGTGTGAGAAAACTATGCAATGGGATTCTTAAAATAATTCAAAAAATATAATATTTAATATATAAAATCACTTTGGGAGATGGGGGTAGTTTCATTCCCTAACCATATCATATATAATTATCTAGAATATACAACTTCTTAGGTTAAATATCACCCCGCATTGATCATATAATATGTGAAAATAATGAATATTCTATCACATATGGGGGAGTGCATCCAACTAGGTTCATCTCATATATACAATTCATCGGGGGGTGGGGGTCACCACTATTGTCCATTTCATAAATATATAATAATAAGGTGATGTGAATCCCTCCCATCAATTTAATTTATTAAATTCACTAATTATTATGGTTAAATGTATCCCACACATTAATCAAATTTATTACATTTATTTATTACAGTGGAGAGTAAATACATCCGAATAATATCCTATATTAAATAAATGATTTGTCAGGTAGTGTATCCCTCCCATTCATACCATTTATTATATAACTTTGAGGAGTAGTTTTTCCCTCTTTTAATTTTTGATTTAAGGAAATAATAGTCACTTCAAAATATCTTATACATCCTATCTATGAGGCGGAGGGGGAGGAGAATGGTTCATACAGCTTTAAATATCATTACATAATAATATGGGTTGACCATATTCTCAATCCTATCATACCTAACCAAGGTAGACATCTCACAAACATGACCTATTCACTATATACATACTAGTTTACTACCAAGCTAGCCTCAGTATACTTCCCATTTTATGGTTCAAGATAAGACATGGAACTCACCATGGTACCATAAGTAACAACATAGCATATTCATTGTATATCGGTTCCTCTATCTCACACTAAGTGGGAATAAAATCCCTCAACATTAACATAATCATATTACAACCCCACATTCCTCATTTGAAAATCCACACCGACAACACTATAGTGAGAAAACAAAATTCTAATTTAACATCTCATGCCATAGG
Source organism: Viscum album (assembly GCA_963277665.1). Classification (NCBI taxonomy): domain Eukaryota; kingdom Viridiplantae; phylum Streptophyta; class Magnoliopsida; order Santalales; family Viscaceae; genus Viscum; species Viscum album. Next base: position 1,303,523,976 of record OY728121.1, read on the forward strand.
GTAGTCCTCTTATTCCACAAAAGTAAATAATCATACCTAGGGTTTACCCATCCATATTCTCATATACTGACGTGGAATGATCACTCACCCTATGATCAAATCGGAATTCCCAAAAACAATAATACACCACAATATTCTTTGTGTCATGTCTCTAAGACAATATTTTTATCACCACTCTCACCTACTTAAAGGTGATGAAAGTCACACGGATCAAGTCCCACTACATTATCTCACATTATTTATAACTTCCTATGATTCATAAATAACATTCTACGAAGTAATTTTTATATCCTTAGACACTGGCGACTAAGGATTTAACCACTACTCAAGTATCCATCATGGTCGTTGACAATTTTTTATTTTGATGTGAGTTTAATGGAAGTGTTTCATTTTAAATAAAAGGTAAATCACAAAATTTGGTGAGAATAGAAATCATATTGTAGAGAAAAAAATTACTTATTCAAAGGGATATATTTAAGGGAATAGCAACATCATATCATGAGTTATTCCCTTAAAAGTAACCCACACATCCTCATTGAGTCTCATCTATGGCAATCTAACTATCTTCTATCCACAAGAGGACCCAACTACATCAATACATCATCCAAAATGTATAATAAAACACATAAAATTAATCTATTAATTATTAAAATGTTTATATCAGAATTAATATTTTGGATGTAATCATGAATCAATCACATGGTTATTTCCTGTGGTCATATCCTTTAGAAAAGGGTTTCACACCACCCTCTACATCCATCCAGTCATTAAATACAAACAAAAATTATTGTTTCATATGATCCATTATTGTGACAAAAAATCAATAAATCCCTAAAATTTTTTGGTTATTGACATACCTAGTTGAATTTGTACAAAACATTGTTTGATTATTTTCCAATGATCTTTTTTAACAAGGAAGAGAAAAATCAATTTGATATTAAGACGATTTCACCATGATCTGGGGGAATCCTCAACCAATCCATAATGAATTTATATCAAATTTGATGTTAGAAATATGAGATCAAATAATTATTGAATCAACATAGAGGAATATATTTTCCTCAAATAATCTAACAAATCAAACAGAACAAAAATCCATTATGGATCGGTGGAGAAACCATAATATTTTGAATCTCACATAATGTTATTTACTCTGTGTAAAATCAATTCATAATATAAATAAAATACATATTCTTTTTCCCTTGGTAAAAACATATTGTGTATCATATATATATAATATTCAATTTTGAATATCTGTATAAAGTTTTTATTTTAGGCAAAAATTGATCCATAATATTTTTCTAAAAAGTATACTTTTTCCCATTTTAGAAAAACTGATAAAATTTTTTTTTTCTCAAAAATAAAATATTCAATCAGTATGTAATGTATTTTTTAATTCATAAATAACATGTTTTAATTAAAATATTCTTGATGCATAATATATTTAATATGTAATAGTTTTCTGAATAAAAAAACAAATATATAACATCTTATAAAATTGGTAATTTTTCCCATTGGAAAACCCTAATAAGTAATATATCAAATAACATTGTAACATTATTATCCAATATAGATTATTCTCTATATGTAAAACTCCATGCATAATATATTTCATCCATCCATAATATTTTTTTCTTATAAGTGATATTTTCCTTAAGAAAACTTCAATACATAATTTTTTTAATAATTGTGTAAAATATTTTTTAATGACCTGACCCGGATTCCACTGGATCAATGCCCCATGATGGATGGATACAGGTCCTTAATGTGCCACCTCATATTTCAAAGTCTGTTGACTAGTAGTGAGGGTCTAGGGTGTGATAGTGGGCAGCCTATGCCATCATATCAAAGTATCACACTGAGGAAATAGCTAAGTATCATACAAATAAAATAATAGAAAGTGTTTTGAAGTAGTAATCAAATGAAATAGAACATGTTGTAATAGTAAAATGTTGTAAAAGCCCAAAAATCTATACAATAGAAAACAACACTGGTCACCCAAAGGGCCAACCATACAGATACAAAGTACAAATGAAACTAAAATAAAAATTCCATGTCTCTATAACTAAATCCAAGCCAGACTACATACTAGGTCTCCACACAGTGTCGAACTACACCAGTCTGATAAAAATACCCACTCTATTAGCTACGCTTGAGCATGCAACATTGGGCCTCTTCCCCATACGCCATGCAGCACATGCTCAACCTAAAAAGAAGATATATGTTCTACACATACACCGAGGTGCATGTGCAGGGGTGAGAAAGTATCTTAGTTGGACATCCCAAAATGAAACCTATAATAGTACTTCATAATGTTTATGCAGAATAAACATGCTCATCCTAGACAAATCAGAACCAAAAGGTAACAAAAAACCAATGTGAACTTACAGTCAAGCCTAGTGTCCATAATCCATGTCAACTGGGAAAGTGAATCCAGGGATGTCCACAACTATAAATTTATAAATGTATAGTAACATGCTTATAAATATATATAAAGATAAGAATATTCATTGGTATGTTAATCAATAACATGAAACCACATCGGTAGTAAAACCTTGAGTCCATAATCCCACTCAACAGGACACCCTATGTAAGGGCATTGAGATGGATGTCCAGCAACTCAATCTATGCACCATTATGTCGATCTCAGGTTCCATAATCCCAAACGACATATACCTTCTTCATCCAATTCCAGAGAAGTCACTAGGATAGCTACTTTCCCAAAGGTTAGCACTCATCCTACACTTAGGATCACATGTAATTGCCTCTAATCTCTAAAGAAAGGATTATGTATACTGATGGTCAATCCTATATAGAATGATCACAAGGAGTACGTCCGAACATCTCGTGGGAATTCATGCTACATCCCCCCTGTTTTGATAATTATCTGGAAGAGTACAGTCATTCCAATCATATAATATCCAACCTATGAGCTCATCTAAGGCATTCCAACAGTGGGAATCCAAGTATCACTCAATGTGTGGATGTCATCATCCATCTGAGTCCATCCATGGCATCCATCAACTGGATCAAAGTATGTCACAACCTAACCTATCCATTTTTTAGTATTATTTTAGTATTTCTTTATCCCTAAATAAATTTTGAGTTATGGTTCAGGATTAATCATGAACAAAACTATTGAGTTTATATTAAAAAGCGCGCTTTATAAGTTGTTCTCGTTGGGTGCACGAACATAGTTCATTTTGGAAGCCACATGGCTTTTACCAGACAACATGCAACCTTTCATCTTCAGGAAAATTTAAAAAAAAATTATTGTAATTAAAATGCACATTAATTTTTTCCTTTTTTAAAACCTTAATTATGTTATGAATTTTATTATTATTAAAATAATATGAGTACTTTTATTATTATTATTATTATTATAATTTTTATTCTTATTCTTATTATTATTATTATTATTATTACTATTGTTATAATTAGTATTGGGGTAAGTGCGTGGGCACCACACGACTAGAGGAAGATGTGTGGTTAGCTCGGGCACCCACGTGATTGCGACGTTAGAGCCAGACAAATAAAATTAATATTTCATTAAATAAATGACTTATGTTGTAACGATAACATTATCTTAACATGAAAAATAATATTATATCTATATACATACTAAAGAAAGCTTTTTTCTGCCTACATGTCACCACGACATCGCTCCACGTCACTCCTCCCCATCCATTTTTATGTTCCCTCCCTCTATTCTATCCCACGTACACGATTAGGTTTCCAGAAAATTTCCATACACTCCTCTATCTACTGCATGCTCCACCTCCTACGGTTGATCCTCTGTCATGCTCCGCCTCCTCCAGTTGATCCTCCATCACCCACAAACTTGTATCTCCGAAACAACCTCTTCCTCCATCCTCCAACATGCCTTACCTCTACCCCCACTCCTGGAAGTCTATCCTTCCTCCTCTCTAGCCTACGGTTCCTGTAAGTTCGCTCTCTGACTCCCCACCTCTAATCCCAAGCACCGCCTCCCTCTGGCTACTCCACCTATGGTCGTTGTGCCTCCTACAACACCATCTCCTACACCTGCAGATTGTACGCATCCGACTCTAAGAACTCAGGATTCTACACGTTTGTATTCCACATCTCTAGCTCCCACGACTCTACTTACGCCTGCTTGGCCTCCACTGCCTCCGACTACTGCACATCCACCAACTCCTCTTCCACTTTCTCTGCCTCTGCCTCCTCTGTGCTTCTAAAAATAACCTAGGCTGGATTATACTCGGAAAAGTATTCTTATTTTATCTATTGAACTATATCATAATAATCATCCTGTGCTGGAGTTGTTTCAGGCTTTGGATTGTGATAGCGGTTTTCAGGCACCCGGAGGATTCTATGTTTCCTCTGTGATGACGAAAATGGATTATTGAATTTCTGATTCAGCTTGATGTTTTCCCCCTATATTTTCTACTTTCTACATGATGGATCTGAGGTAGAGTTCAGTGGTCTTGCAGACGGTCGATTATTTCTGTTGAGGCCTTCATCCACTCTTTACTCTACTCTTTCTACAGGACTCCACTTCTGTAGTGATTTCATGTTTAATGTTCATAGTAAGTGATTTCATGTTTAAATGTTTATAGCTACGAGTCTCATTAAAATTTTTAGTGATATGGACAGATCGGTTCAAGAAGAGGAAGCTGCATAGAGCTTGAAAAAATCATTACTTTTCTTGACTGATTCTATCCCCCCTTCAAGAATTAGTTTGCATTCAGGTATATGGATTTTCTATACTATTTTATTCGACAATACATATTCTTACTAATTCCATAAAACATACATGCTTATAGGTTGTTCAAACATAATTCTTTTTAGATTGTTTACATGTAAGTACCTCCCTATTACTCATACATATATTTTTTCTGGATTTTTTATTGAATTGTTTCACAATTGGTCATATACAACATTCGTGCATATTTCATTTCATTCCTAGATCCTTGTGTGATAGCTTAATCACCAATAAAACTTAGTTTGTAGATACATTCTATAGTCGCGGTCCTTGATTTTTCCTCTGGTAACCCATTAATTCCTCTGTATTGGATATGATCTATAACAAAACATCTATATTTACATTCTCTCCTATTTTTTGTTTTTCAATTTGTTTAATAAATTTTCTTATCCCATTATAATACTTCTATATTTTAAATTCACCAATTACAACATCTATTTCAATTTGTTTTGTTGTTTGACATCAATATTTGTCTGATACATTATTCTACTACATCTTCCTTGAAAACAGAGTTTTAGATACTTTTTGATATGTATATCTATATATTTACTAAAGAAGGATTTTTTCCAGACATGTGTCACCACTGATTTTCTCATCTCCGTCTCCCATTTCTCCCTCGCCTCCCAAAACTCCCAACGTCCCGACTTTCCTCCTCGCCTGCTACTATTTCAAACCCTCTAAACATCTTCCCTCTTCATCCTACAATTACACCAAAATCAGCCACTATTTCCTACAATCTTCGGTGCATCTCGGTACTCCATATTCGATGCTTCCTACATCCACCGCGTCGTGATGTTGCTACTCCTTATTCACCTCTACTGAAATCCTCCCCATTTAGAGTTTACTATTCTGAATCATCTGTTTCTTAATGTCGACTATTTTCTCTTCCTCCTCATTAGAAGATTTCACAAACTCTGGCCTCCCAAATCTATCATCACTGTTTCATCTCGACACTCCGTCTTCACTTATTCTGAAATCCACATTCTAGGGTTTCACAAAATAATCCATCCAGTCTCCCAAATATTGGGTTTAAAGTACATCGTGCTAAACTACCAACGCTCTTTCACCGTCGACTATCTTCAATTCTTTCAAGTAAATTTTCTAGGTTTATCTTAAATAACCCACTTCCATATTCCATTGCATTTCTTTATAAAATCAGAACTATTCTACTCAGCCACTTGACACGGGTTCTCTTTCATTTAGCTACCGCAATCCCTACATCAATAGCTATGTAATCCTACTATCATTCAATAAATATCCCTTATGTTCTTTATTATAATATTTGCATGTTCACATCAGGTAATGAAGGTTTCATCATAATTCGTCTTATTTTAACCTTCTAATCCTGCATATTGTAATATTTCTTCCACAAAATCCTTGTAACATATTTGTCCTACTTAATGTTTCAAATTTCACTCTATTAATACCATATTTTCATACTAAAATACAATACATCTGTAATCATGAATTAGGAAATAGGGATTCACTTCATTCGGTCTATCACCATTTTTGTACAACTACATGTCTATAGAGACCCAAGAGATCCAGAGCTAAGAAAAAGGTTTGATCTAAATATCTGGAAATTTTTTCCATTATTTTAATGATTTAGTAATTTTGGTTTAATATTACATTTTAATACAATATTAATATACAACTATAATGATCAATTGTTAATTTAGGGCCTTCCTGGCCAATCTTACATCATCTGAAATTTATTCCATGGTTGATATTGATTTTTTTACACACATTAAATCATCTGTAATCATGAATCAAGAAATTGGGATGCACACCGTTCAGTTTGACACCATTTTTGTACAACTATGTGTCTATAAAGACCTAAGAGATATAGATCTAAGAAAATGGTTTGTTTTCAATATCTGGAAAATTTTCCCATTCTTTCAAAGATTTAGTAATTCTGGTTTAATATTATATTTTAAAACAATATTAATATATAATTATTATTCTATTTCACAATTTATGGCCTTCCCAGCCAGTCTTACATCATATTAAATTTATTCCTGTGTAGATATTGATTTTTTCAGACACATAAAAACATCCTGGAGTTTAGGTATGCCTAAATTATATCATTCAATAGAATATTTTTTTCACTTTTATTCATTCATATTCCCATTTATGTTCATTGAGGTTTTTTAAAATTTCTTAGACTGGATCCAGCATACTGTAATATTTCATTCACAAAATCTTTGTAACATATTCATCCTATTTAACGTTTCAAATTTCACTCGATTCATACCAGATTTTAATACTGAAGTACAATACATCTTTAATCATGAATCAGGAAATATGGATGCATGTCATTCGGTCTGCCACCATTTTTGTACAACTGCATGCCTATAGAGATCTAGGAGATCCAGAGCTAAAAAAATGTTTGTTCTCAATATCTAGAATTTGTTTCCATTCTTTCAATGATTTAGTAATTCTGGTTTAATATTAATTTTTAAAACAATATTAATATAAAACTGTTATTCTAATTCACAATTTATGGCATGCTATTCCAATATTAAATCATTTTATATTAATTCCATGATTGATATTGATTTTGTCAGACACATTAAAACATCATGTAATTTAAATATGCGTAAATTATATCATTCAATATAATTTTTTTAGTTTTATTCATGCATATTCCTTATTCTGTTCATTGATGTTTTTTAAATGTCTTAGATTTGATCTTACATAGTGTAATATTTATTTCAAAAAATCACTGTAACATATTCTTCCTATTTAATGTTTCAAATTTCACTCAATTCATACCAGATTTTAATATTGAAATACAATACATCTTTAATCACGAATCTGGTAATATGGTTGCACACCGTTTGTTCTGCCACAATTGTTGTACAACTTTGTGTCTATAAAGACCCCAGAGATACAGATATATGAAAAAGGTTTGTTCTCAATATTTGGAAATTTTTTCAATTCATTCAAATATTTAGTAATTCTGGTTTAATATTACATTTTAAAACGATATTAATATACAACTATAATTATAATTCAAAATTTATGGCCTACTTGGCCAATCTTACAACATCTTTAATTTATTACACGGTTGATATTGATTTTTTCAAACACATCAAAACATCCTAGAGTTTAGGTATGCCTAAATTATATCATTCAATAGAATATTTTTTTTTAGTTTCATTCATGCATATTCCCTATTCTATTCGTTGATGTTTTTTAAAATGTCTTAGACTGGATCCAGCGTACTGTAATATTTCTTTCACAAAATCTTTGTAACATATTCATCCTATTTGACATTTCAAATTTCACTCGATTCATACCAGATTTTAATAATGAAGTACAATACATCTTTCATCATGAATCAGGAAATAGGGATGCACGTCATTCAGTCCGCCACCATTTTTGTACAACTTCATGTCTATAGAGACCTAGGAGATCTAGAGCTAAGAAAACGATTTGTTCCCAATATCTGGAATTTGATTCCATTCTTTCAAAGATTTAGTAATTCTGGTTTAATATTACATTTTAAAATAATCTTAATATACAACTATTATTCTAATTGTCAATTTATGCCATGCTCTTCCAATCTTACATCATTTTAAATTTATTCCATGATTGATATTGATTTTTTCAGACACATTAAAACATCCTGTAATTTAGGTATGTGTAAATTATTTCATTCAATAGAATATTTTTTTTTCAGTTTCATTCATGCATATTCCCTATTATGTTCATTGATTTTTTAAATGTCTTAGACTTCATCTTGCATAGTGTAATATTTATTTAAAAAAATCTCTGTAACATATTCTTGATATTTAATGTTTCAAATTTCACTCTATTCATACCATATTTTCATACTGAAATACAATACATCTTTAATCATGAATCAGGAAATAGGGATGCACACCATTCGATCTGCCACTATTTTTGTACAACTGCGTGTCTATAGAGACCCAAGATATCCAGATCTATGAAAAAGGTTTGTTATCAATATCTGGAATTTTTTTATATTCATTCAAATATTTAGTAATTCTAGTTTAATATTACATTTTAAAACAATAATAATATAAAATTATTATTCTAATTCACAATTTATGGCCTACTCGGCCAATCTTACAACATCTTAAATTTATTCCATGGTTTATATTGATTTTGTAAAAAACATAAAAGCATCCTACATTTTAGGTATGCCTAAATCATATCATTCAATAGAATATTTTTTCATTTTAATTCATGCGTATTCCCTATTCTGTTCATTGAGCTTTTTTTAAATGTCTTAGACAGCATGCATAATAGACTAACTGTTTTCCCCGATATGTTTTTTATTTCAGTATATTCATAAAACATTTTTCTACCGTTATACAATACATATGAATTAATGAATTTTAAAATAATGATCCACTTCATTCAGTCCTCCACCATTACTATAAAACTATGTTTCATCACTAACCTTACAGATCTAGAGCTCCACAAACAGTGTGTTCTACTCATTTTATGGAATTTTTACCCTTTCTCTCAAGGATTTAGTAATTCTTATTTCATATTAAATTTTCAAACAATATTTTGATACATATCTTATTCTGATTCATCAGTCACATCCTGTACTTTTACTACTCGGCCAACAGAAGGAAACAGAATTTGGGAAATAACTGAGATGGATAAGCAATTCTCAGCTAGGGCATGCTGAGGGTGGGTTTTAACAATAATACTTTTTGGGAAGATGGATGATTTATATCATTTATATGGAATAATATCTTCTAATATTCAAAATTTTATTATTGTTGTCCAATTATTATTTAATTTTTTATATGATATTTATTTTCCAGCATTATATCTTAGGCGGTTGCAATGAGTAGCCACCAATACGCAGTATGGAAGTAGCTACCATTATGCAGTGTGGCGGACACCAGTATGGAGTATGGAGGCCACCATTTAGTACTTACATTAACATCAATTTAAGGAGACTAGGATTGTACTAAATCTTATTTGGTCTTTATTTTGATTATTTTTCTCAATATTTTGTATGAGTTACATGTATTCTGTTGTTACTATTATATAATATGTTTCAAAATATAGTCATTTATTTGAAGGTATGTTATTTAAATTTGGAGGGGAGGGGAGGGTAGCGGGTGGGCAGGTTAGAGGGGAGGGGAGGGGAGGGTAGGGGAGGGTAGGGGCTGGGTAGGTTGGAGAGGAGAGGAAGGGAGGGGACTGCTTGGGGAAGAGGTTGGGGGGAGGGGAGGGGAGGGGTGGGGAGGGGAGGGAAGGATGAGGACAGGTGGGAGGGGGCTGGGCAGCTTGGAGGGGAGGGGAGGGGAGGGGAGGATGAGCGTAGGGGGGAGGGGCTGGGCAGGTTCGAGGGGAGGGGAGGGCGTGGGAGGATGAAGATAGGGGGAGGGGGCTGGGCAGGTTGGAGGGGAGGGGAGGGGAGGGGAGGATGAGTGCAGGGGGGAGGGGGCTACTGGTGGAATAGGTTGGGTAGAGGGGGGAGTGGTGGCGGAGGGGTTGGGCAGGGGGGAGGCTGAAGTGGGAGGGGGAGCTACTGGTATTGGGTGGGATACAAGCAAAGATGGGGGAATGGGATGGGTAAAGCTCGGTAGGGGGTAGGAGGAGGTGCTGGAAATTTTTTGGGAGGGAACTACTAGAAACATATAAGCCATTTTTAATGATATTTTTTTCACTTCACTACATTACCCAGGTTTTTTTTCATTGTCATATGTCTGAAGGAAAGGGTAAAATATGATGGTAGAAACAAAGGATGGAATGTCCACTTTACCTATTTTTTCATCTTATTTTGGTTTTCTTTCAATTTAATACTTTTTTTATCATTTTTTTTATTCTACAAATTCATGTGTTCTTATTGTAAGGATTTTTTTCTATGCAGAAACGTTTTTCATGTATTTGAAGTTGGATATTTATACACTGTGACGTAGTTTCTCGGTGACATAAAGACTTCTAATGTATGTCTAGAAATGTAAATGTCCATTTGAATGTTCATTTCATTCATGTTTATTAGAATATCCAGTAGTTTATATAATTCTAGTATAAAATGTCTTTCATGTACTTGTCATAATATCTCAGTGACATTAATAGTTATGTAATTTCATTTATGTTCCTTTTTTAATGTACTTTTCTAATTACTGTCGATTAGTCCTTTTTATTCAAGTATTTGAAAATTGATACTTATGATTTCTTTCTACAATGTGGCCTTTTTACTTTTCCTTTTTATTTTATATTTTCATACACATTCATATCATTTTTCATCAAAAATGTTGTTTTCCTTTTCAATTGAGTGTTATCCACTATATTCTCCTATAATTTTTATTTGTTTTCAAATAATTTTACTTTCCATCTATATTCTCCTATATGATTCCCTTATATTCTCCCTCAAACATTTCAATGGTTTATTTTGTATAGTGATGGTATACTTATGTTTTTTTATGTATTATCATATATTCTCCAATAAGTTTTCAATATTATCCTACATATTCTTTTATATTGTTTTCTTGTTATTATTTTCTTATGTTTTCAATTCTATATATTTTACCCGATTACAGTTCAATATTATCAATGTTTTTCAATATATACAATATTGATCTTTAATATTGCAATATAGTTTTTTTTCTTGAAAGTAATCATTTAACATATTATCGTGTGAATGCACGGGTAAGTACTAAATGTTATTAAAGATGTGTTATTTTTAGAATTATTATTTTAATTAATTTTTATATTATTATAATGGATATTTATTTTATTATTGTTGTGTGTATTATTATTATTATTAACATTATTATTAGTTTGTTTTCTTCTATTTTATTTTATTTATTTTTCTTTTTGTTCTCTCTCTCTCCCTTAACACTAATCTCTCCCTTCTTCCTCCCATAGTGCTGCCACCCCCCACCACTTCTCCCTTCTCACAGCGCTAGAAGGACACCCATGATCTACTCCTCTGGCTGCCCCAGTCAGCGACCTCCAGCCAGCGGTGTAGCAACTGAGACACGTGCCTCCCTTTCCCACGACCCCCCACCCGACTCCCTCTTGCACGCTTCTAGTAGGCCAGCACCCAGCACCCTCCTGCAAGCTTCCAGCCACCCATCACCCTCCTGCCGGACTCACCAGATAGCCACGACACCCTCCTCCCTCATCCCTACCCTGCACCGCCAAGCCAAACACTCCCCCACACTCTAGATCATGTATTCACACCCTCCGATGCTGCACCACATGCACCTTCCTTGGACTGGATCCCACTGGCCGTCTCCCCTCCAACCGGTGTCGGCTGCTTGACCTCTAGCCGGCACGCCGTCTGGCCAACAGTGGCGCAGCACCCCTAGTGCCTCCCACAGTGCTCTCTGGCACCCACTTTCTGGCTACCGCCCTCCCTGCTGGCACCCACCTAACCATCCACGTCATCCCGAACACATTCCATACTCCGGCTGACCTACGTGTACCCACCCCTGACCTGCGGGACAACTTTCTAGTAGACGCACAACATTAACCATCCAGTTCCCTCTTTCTGCATGCCTTCTGACCCATTGTGCACCCTTAGACCGGTCACGAACCCTACTCGGCCACACTCCCCCCCTGCCGGGGACTTTTTCAGTGCCCTACAGCCCCTCTCTGGCTTTCCGGGGTGGGACGACCTATCCTGTCAGCTCCCCTTTCACCTCTGTTTGTGTGACTGGTCGCATACCTTCTTCTAAATTAGGCACGGGATGAGCATCCATCGCCGAATGTGAGGGGTTTGGGTTCATATTTTTTCTTCTGAACTGGGGTTCAAGTAAGGTTTGTTTTGTCTCTTTTTTTGATTATTTTAAAATAACATTTAGGTTTGTTTTTTGTTTTTTTGCGATGTTCAATTGTTGAGTAATTTTTTTTCTCAATGTTTATGTGTTTTAGATAAATTTACTTTTGTTGTAGCCTATTTGTGGGGTAATTACATGACATTTTGGTCATTATCTTATGTGCGCTTTTTCACCAACTCGAGGTGTGTCTCATCATTGTTTTTTTACTGTGAGTCGATGTAGGTAACCCACTACACTCTCCTTTAAATTTAGAATTTATTAATTTCTTGATGTTTAATTTATTTTAAATAAATGAAAAATAGTATTAGATAATTAAATTTGGAATAATCACATGATGTAAATGAATCAATTTATTTTATAAATGGAACTTCAATTATTTTCTTGATGAAATGATGTACAATAGTGAAAGAATGCCTATTTGGCCTTTGAACACAATTCACTGATTTCCAAGTGTTGTTTGGGTTTGTTGGTAAAACTTTTCTTCTGAACTATGAGAAATTTTTTTGGTTTCAATAGAGAAATGGTGTTTCATTTAAAATTTTCGTAAGGCCCATTTGGAACCTTGATAAAATAAATTATTTTGAAAAAACATTCTCCGGGGTGACTCTGGTGTGATCTTATTATGTACGTCAATTGTGTGAGTTGTTGTATGTGATGTTTGTGCATCGTGACTGGTTACTTTATTGACATTTTGACTCACCCCTTTTTATTATATGTGTTGATATGGGAACCTAGCATAGAATGTGAATATTATAAGAATGATCGTTGCACTAGCATAGAATACACACTGGCTAGTGGCCCTTAGTACAGACATTGATCTACAAGGGGATTAGGCCCCTCGGTTAGGCCAAGTTGGGAAACATCGAGTGTTTGGGTGTTATGAAGACATTGAGAGAAGGCATGCCTTCATGACGAGTCACACATATTGTATATTCATGTTTCATCAGGATCTCCAAGGTTTGACCAATGTTCCATTTACTATTTATTTGGATGTGAGAGATGATTAAGGGGCCTAGTTAGGTTTCTGGTCTTCGTTTGCAACTTTCCCTTTTCCCTTATTGTGTGTTGTGTGTTGTGTGCGGTTTTCCTCTCGACTAACAACTAAACCATTAGATTTTAAATTTTTCTCAAAAGAGTTATAAAATATAATGGACCTTTTTCATTCAAACATTAAACAAGTTTTTAAAATTAAAATCAGTAATGAAAAAATATTTGTTTTATAAATGAAAGTGTGTGTGGAAACCCATATTTTATATAATTTAGTTCAAATATGAAATTAGTAAATAATTTAATTAATTGTAATGCTTTGGGGATAGTTTTTGGCCACGCCTTCTGAGTTTTAATACTCACGGCTATAGTGTTTTCCTATTGTTAGATTCTCTTATAGGTTCAATTCGAGATTGATCATTGAGGGCCATAGTCGGTTGTGGATTGGTGAGTGATTCTTGGGGTCACATGGAGTTTTGGTCCTGGTTAGGTTAGTGCATTGTTGTTAATCATTCTTTCATTCTTTGGGTTGTTTATTTTTCATGTGTTGTTCTACCTTCTTGCAATAAATTATTTATTTTTATTAGGTGAAATCATTCACATGTGCTCTCTGTTGATTCCATGGTGCTTGTCGCTTTCCCTAGAGGATAGGGAATGCCTCTCGGGACTTGTGTTGGACCGACTCGAGTGATCAGTTTAGGGTCGACCATGGATGGTTCGTGAAAATTTTTTATCAGAGGATGTCAGCTCTTAAGCAGAACTTGTTTTTTAGAATTCCCATTGTTATTTCGGGTTGCCATGGTATGAGGAGTAGAATTTTTGGAACTCTAGGCATAGGGAAGAGAAGGACTCAATGAACCCTTTGTCATTCCGAACCTCAAGTTACCATGGGATGTCCAGGTTATTGGTGTCTCTTGGGTTTATTTGAATTTTTTGTGTTGGGAAGTGATAGGGGAGTAGGGAAAGTATCCCTGTTAGCTCTTAGGTCCTATAAATCCACGTAGAACTAGGGAAATTTCCCTATACTACTCTCTGTGATGGTGGCGTGACTAGAATACAGCCTCCAACCATATGTATGAGTCACTCATCGATACTAGTTTTCCCTAGTAAATCGTTTGTGTCTTCCGTAATTCATAAAACTGTTTTACAATTTTTTTTTTGGAAATTGTAAAATGTTGAATTTGAAATGGTAATGACCTTGTTTTGATCTCTCTCCTTGTTTTATTGTTAGTTTTTGTTCAACTCAATGAATGTTCGATGGATTCCCAAGGTGATTCTTCGGGTTATGCATCCTTAGAAAATACTCTAGTTGATCAGCCCATGGACTATGTCAATGAGTTCCAGAAGTTGAAACCTCCCCTCTTTTATGGGAAGGCAGATCCTATTGAGGTAGAGGAGTGGCTGTGGAAGATTGAGAGGAAATTCTGATTTCTCATTCCTCCTATGTCATTGAAGGTGAAGTTGGATACCTTTATGCTTGAAGGTCCCACCTAGAAGTAGTTGAAGTTTGTGTCTTGAAGCATCCCTCTAGAATATCTCAATTGAGAGTTCTTCAAGTCATCATTCATCCAACAATACTTCTCTGGGGTGAAAATGGTGAGGAAGAGGATGGAGTTGTGTGGTCTTCAACAAGGTGTTGGATCAGTGTTAGATTTATTTCTTCATTTCCTGGACATGGCTCCATATGAACTAGGGTATGATGGAAGTGATCATGTGAAAGCATGGAATTTTGAGCTCAGATTACGTCCTTAGTTGTACTCAAAGGTGGAAGTGTTCAAGGTAATCACCTTCCATGACATGGTGAGACAAGCTTTCCTCATTGAAGCTAAGTTAACAGGAGGACATGAAGGGGAAAATCCTCCTCCATCCTAGGGAATCAGTGCAAAATATAGCGATAAGAAGAATGGGAAGTTTTCTAATGCTGGTGGTACTGGTAGAGGAATCAATAGGCCTTCATACCATTAGTCAACTTCCTCACAACTCAATGCCATTATCTGTCACTAGTGCGTTAAGCACGGGAACAAGAGGTCAATGTTCATGAATGCTGCAAGACCCTGCCATATCTGTGGGTGTCGGGGTTATATGCAATGATTTTGTCAAGGTATTTCCATGAAGTGTTCTGAATTCATACCTGGCTCATCGAAGGTCACCTCATCCCGTCAGCACGAGTAGGTCAATGTTTGTTTGATCGGTTTGAGGTTATCTCCTTGTAGTGTTTTTTCATTGTAGTATTTATCACCTGTACCGTTTGGTGGTGTTTAATTTCCTTTAGTTGTAAGAATGGTTATTTTTGAACTTCTTTGAGGCTTTTATTTTATTGGAATTGTGTTTGGTGTAATTTTTGTGTGTGTGTTCTGTTTTGAAATTTTTGAAGCCGAACTGTGAGGATAGAGATGCTTCAATCATCAGAGCTCTAGCCAGAGGTCCAGGAGTGAAACTGGCGCATAGTCCAGAGAACCCCAACGTTGTAAAAAGACATTGGTATAATCTTTGTCTTTAGTGTGGCATGGTTTGAGTTCTTTTGAGGCTATGAAGTTGTTAGTTTAGCGTTAATGAAAATTTTTATGCTCTATCAGTTGGGCCCTACCGTTCCCTCACTTTCCCTTTGTGGTGGTTTTTCTGGTCTGTGTGGGAAGTATCCTAATTCAATTAATCTCCTCAGTCCTTATTATAGGGAGACCCATCGTGGGACTCGTTGAATTCAGTTTGGATTGTTTCGTATGGTGGGGAATCTGTTCAGGCCTCCCCTATCATTATCATAATTTTGGATCAGGTTTTATTTTGGTGGAGTTTAATGTGTTAATTTTGGGAGGATATTTTTCATTCCATGGGAGATCGATGTTCATTTGGAATGATTAATTAGAGGTGCTCAAACATTTGGGGGTGAGTGACACATAAGGAGTTTCATTATTGGGTATAGACCCCGTTGTAGCTTTCCAGGGGTAGAAAAAAAATTTGTTGGGGTGAATTTTCACACCCCGACCTATCCGTTTTATTTTATTTTATTATTTCATTAGACTTAAATAAATTCTGGGTTAATTTTGGGGATGAATCCTAAACAAAAATTTTGAGTTTGTGTAAAAAAGTGCATGTTTTGAGTTGTTGTCATTGGGCGCATGGGAATAGTGAATTTTGGAAGGAAAATGGCTTCGACTAGACAACTACACAACCTTTCGTCTTCGGAAAAATTTAAAATGAATTGTTATTGTAATTTAAATGCACACTAATTGTTCGTCATTTAGAATCTTAATTGTGTTAAAAAATTTATTATTTTTAAAATAATATGATTTGTTATATTATCTCATTTTTTTATCATTTTGATTATTATTATTATTATTATTATTACTATTATTATGATTAATATTTGGGACGGTGGGCCGGACCCTCATGGGTAGCGGAAGTCGTGCAGTTTGCTCAGGCGCCTACACAATTACGGCATTTGAGAAGGACAAATAAATTAATTGAATGAGTTGAAAATTTTATATTTCACTAAATAACTGACAAACATAGTTACGATAACATTATTTTAACATGTCTAATAATATTAGACTTTTATTAAAAATGTTTTAGTATTAAAATTTATATTTTTTAAAATTATTATATTATTATTTATGATGTTTATTTTATTATTATTGTGTGTCTTATTATTATTAAAAATATTATTATTATTTTGTTTTATTTTATTTTCTTTCTATTTTCTTTTTTTCTCTCACTCTCTCCCCTCACCATAATCTCCCCCATCTTAATCCTGTAGCACCTCTACCCCCCTTCCTTCTCCCTTGTTGCAGCACATGCATGACCCCCCAAATATCCTCCTTTGGCCACCCCAGGTGGAAACCTAAGACCATCGGCATAACACCCTAGAAGCACACCTCCCTCATTAGTGAATGTACCCCCAGCTCCCCTCCTGCATGCTTCCAGCCACCCAACACCCTCCTGCGCACTTCCAGCCGCCCAACGCCCTCCTATCGGACTCACCAGACTACCGCGACACCTGCCTCCCTCGGCCCTGCCCTGCACTGCCCGACCACACTCTCTCCCATCTTATACCTAATGTATTAACACCCTCTAACGTCACGCTGCACACCCCTACCCTGTATCAGTCTCCCAATGGATGCCTCCCATCTGACCAGTGTTGGCTTCCCAACCTCCAGATGGCATGACATCCGGATAGCAATGGTGTAGGGCCTTTGGAGAATCCTGTAGCACCCTCCAGCACCCTCTGTCCATCTGCCAACCTCCCATCCAGCAACTACCTGACCAGTCGTGACATCCCAACCCCATTCCTTACTCGGGATGACCAGCATGCACACGCCCTTGACCTGCAGGACCTCTTTCCATTCTCCACGCAACTTTCACCATCCAATGCCCTCTTTTAGTGCACCTTCTGACTCATCTTGCACCCTCCAACTGGTTGTGAACCATTCCTGGCCGCGTGCCCCCCTTTCAGTGACTTTTCCAGTGCCCTATATCCCCTCATCGGCTTTTTGGGGTGTGACGACCTCTTCCATCGGCTCCCATTCCACCTCTGTTTGCATGACCTATCACACACCCTATTCTCAATTGGGTGCATGACGATTGTCCACCACTAAAGGAGAGAGGTTTGGGTTGGTTTTGTTTCGTCTGCACTATGGTTCAGGTCTGGTTTGTGTTGTCTCTTATTTGGATTATTTTAAAATAACATTTATGTTTGTTTGTAGTAATTTATTCAATGCATAATTGTTTGGTTATATTTTTCCCAATGTTTATCTATTTTAGATTAATTTACTTGTGTTATAGTGCATTGATGGGTTAATTCCACGATACTGCGGTATTTAGCTTATGTATGCTTGTGAACCCGCACGAGGTGTGTCACGACATTATGTTTGGAATACGAGTCGAGGTCGGTCCCCCACTGCACTCGACATTAAATTCAAAATTTATTAATTTCTTAATATTTCATTGATTTTAAATAAATTTGAAATAGTATTTGAAAATTAATTTTGGAATAATTTCATGATGTAAATGAATTTGTTTATTTTATACACAGAACTTGAATTATTTTCATAACGAATTAATGCACAATAGTGAATGAATGCCTGTTTGTCTTTTGAACAAAATTCACGGACTTTAAAGTGTTGTTCGGGTTTGTTGTTAAATATTTTCTTCAAACATGTGAGAAAATGTTTTGGTTTCACTTGAAAAATGGTGTTTCTTTTAAAAGTTCCATAAGGCTTATTTGGAACTATGATAAAATAAAGTATTTGGAAAAACAATCTTCGGGTTGACTCAAGTGCGATCATATTGGGTAAATCAATTGTGTGAGGTGTTGTGTGTGATGTTTGTGCATCGTGACTGGTTACTTGATTGACATTGTTGACTCACCCCTTTTTATTATACGTGTTGACAAAGGAACCTGGAAGAATAAGTGAATCTTCCATGAATGATTGATGCACTAGTTTAGAATACGCACTGGGTAGTGGCCCCTTGTATGGACTTTATCTACTAGGGGAATGGGCCCCTTGGATATTCTAGGTAGGGAAATAGTATAAGGACCCGACCTTAAACATTACATAATATTGAATTAAATGAATAATTCATATTGAGGATATTTTCAGGTTTAGAGTTTTAGATAATTAGGACATAACTATTAAATATCAAAATATTACAAGGAAGACACTTCTACACAGTCTCCATTTCTTTCATAAAATAAAAACTCTTGAAAAAAAGATTCATGTCTAGTTCCATGTTTTAGACAACATGACTTTTCCTTGATCCCATCCTTGACCCGATTCATCTTTATGTCCTGTGAAAACATTTCAAAACTTGGGATGAACATAAAAATCTCAATAAGGGTTATAAAACAAGTAATGAAAACATTTGGTCATAAATACATACGAATCCTGAAATCTCATACTTACCTCGTGAAATCAAAGGATTTATGAAGGTCACATAGAAATAGTAAAACATAATGGTAACGTGTGGCATCCATATCATATTTACATTGTATCTATCATAGCTACATAGGGAGTGACTTTAGAATAATAATCATAGTATATTCCATAAATATCTTAGGAGAAACATTCAAGTTTACCTCCGTCACGTTACCCAATTCATTAGAGAGCTATCTCGGGCTCACCTGCCCTAGGTTTATCACGGAAAGACCCATATATGCAAATAATGCCCAAGAACCATAACATGATCATGACACATAACATCAGCATAAACGAAAGATAACATTTCCATATTTCAATAGAAAAATATCATTTCAAGATATTGAAATAATAAATCCATTCTCAAACTCTTTTTCAATACCAAAATACATAAAATGAGTATATGTTATTTATTTTTCCATTTAAAAACATTCCGGCATGTTGAGGAAGCCAAAGATCAAATAATACTCGTGGCGGCGGAAAGGTCGTTGTCGTCGCATACATAAAAAAACATTCCTTTTTGTCATTTAGTAAAACACTTCTTATAAAAAGATTCAATTTGAAATAAATTAAAAGAAAAATGTGTTTATACATCGTATAAAAAGAAATCGTGTATTAAAAAAAAATATGCATCAATGAAAGGAGATTGAGATGAAGTCCCTTACCTCATGTCTGACATGACTTGATCGTTCTTTAATCTCCTGAATAATAAACTAATGTTAATTTATAATTTCTTAAGAACATTTTTCATGTTTATTATTCCTTTTATATAACTTATTTCCATGTTATAAACATTATGTAATCATTTAAGTTAAAAACATTCATTTTTTCGATATTTGGTACTTGAGTAAAAAATGAACACCTTATATTTACATGTTGTTCATGTGGTCAATAGTCAATTATATC
Organism: Viscum album; assembly: GCA_963277665.1. Classification (NCBI taxonomy): domain Eukaryota; kingdom Viridiplantae; phylum Streptophyta; class Magnoliopsida; order Santalales; family Viscaceae; genus Viscum; species Viscum album. The sequence continues at coordinate 1,303,544,309 of OY728121.1, forward strand.
AAGAATTATATTAACGATTTAGATAACATATATATCATATATATCCAGTATATACGTGTATTTATTATAGTACATAACATTTGGAGGTAAGAAATGAAATGCACTGTTCATGGAGACGGTAAGTTGTACGTACGCATGAATGCTACTTTTATTTATATTTATAATTTTAGTGGAATTAAGACATAATTATACATAGGTATATTATAATTACAGTATATTATCATATATAACATCATTAACTCTATCCTTTATATATTCCTCATAAGGCATTAACGATTCAAATCACATTGAGGGGGCGGTAGTCCGCACTTCCTCAAATGAGATTACCATATTTACCCACTATGGAAACCATAAAGGCATGATATAATTGAGTAGTACAGAAGCATAAGGAAATCATAAGCATAATACATATCATATATAAATAGAGTTCCATAATAATGTCCACCATGAGAAGAGGTAAGATATAATTTAACAATCATCGTTTCATGAGGCTTTAGTTTTCCATCCATAGAAACATTATTTTTTTTATCTATTAGATGGAGGTGTTTGTAAAGTGTAGTTAAAATATTTCTCATAACAACATACTAGTATATTGAGGATACTGGTGTCAATACAAAATAAATGAATAAAAATAGTTTAGGGGTTGGAGAAGTAAGATAAAAGAAAACAATTTAAGAGATATCGTTACATTTAATTTGTGTAACTCACTTTGGATTGAACAAAGGACTTCTTGAAGTGCATTCTGCCTAAGGAATTGCTTCTATGATGAGGAGAGGGATTTAGGGAGCTTAATTGGGTAGATTTTGGACGATCCAAATGTATTTATATGTGCGAGTAATTGGATAGAAATGGTCTCCTTTTATAAGGGAGAGGAGGGGCTCTTTAGGAAAGTGTGGAAATATTATTTTATTATATAATAATTTTCGATTTCTAAAGGGCCTAAAATAATTTAGGTCGAAGATAAGATGACTCATATTCGAAATAAAATCATCCAATCATAATTGGACACGTTTTAGATAATATTATAAGCATTATAATCTTATTTATTTAAATCATTTATTAATGAGGTAAATACTTCATCATTATTGTTTCATGAATAATTTAATTTATTTGTTGTCTAAAAATTATAAAAAAATACTATCATGTAGGAAATAATTTTATATTTCCAATTAATATTTATAGTCAAATATAGGACTTATATAACAGCATATAAAAGTTATTTTCTAAAAGATTTTTGTTAATGTCAATTTTGTCATTACATTAAATTAATTAATCTAAAGTGTAATTATATTTCATAAGTGGCTCCATGGGGTCCCAAAATCAGCCCAAGTATTCCAATGGTCGGCCAATACTCATCCAATAAGGTTAAGAGAAGTTTTAATGTAATTTTGATTTATTATAATATTCTTTTAACCCGGAATTACCCTATTTATCTTTAACCGCGGTAAATAAAAGTCAAAAGTCGCTATTCACCAAAAATTATTTTCATCTTAATGAACCACATTATAATTTTTTATAATAAACATATATGTAGGATTTTAGTGGAAAAATTTCATTTAAATTAAAAAGTTAGTTTTTTTAACTACCACTAAGTGGTTTCACTTTTCATAAAAAATTAATGTTTTCAGAAAAATACCAAAAATTATGCCTAATCTATATTTGATATTCCAAATTCAAAAATGATATTTATTTTACCAAATTCAAAACAGAGAAATATAATTAATTAATTTTAAAATTAATTCCAGTTATCAAAACAAATAGCGTGTTTTTAAGAAACAATAACTATCAAAAGATTGATAATTGTTTATGTCCAATTTCAAAGTGAAATTAATTACAATGACCAATATTGGATTAAATGGTAAAAATATATTTTAAATTCACTTTAAAACCAATTATAAATATAATCTAACCATATAAATATGTTATATTAAAAGGCAATTTAGAATTAAAACACAATATTTTCACTATTCATAAAAAAATGAACTTTATTAGAAAAATTCCAAAAAATTACCCAAAGTAAAATTTGATGTCCCAATTCTAAAGACAGATTTTATTAGGTCAATTAGATTGTATTAAAGTGACCAAAACTATATTTAAATTTGGTTCACCATTAAAAGGCGGTAAATGGACCTTTTAATGTAAATTATGCTTAAAATTAGATTCATTCATATTTTAAGCCTCTAACATTTATTGGATAAATGTAAATACATTTACCAAACATGTGTAATAATATTGTAGTTTGTTTTTTATCATTTTTTCTAACACTTCGGCTAGGAGATAACTACCATTTAAAATAATAATATTATATTATTAGTTTGCAATGTAAGATTTCAATGAAACCCGTTGTTGCGTATCGGGTACGCTATAATACATATAATACCTTTTAAAGTAAAATTAATAATTATTTCAAAAATATTAATAAATATGAAAATCTCTTATTATGCATTTACTTGGGATGTTACATCCTTCCCCCCTTTTGGAAATTGCTTCCTCGCAATTTTTATTCACATATCAAAATAAGTGGGGGTATTTATCCCTCATGGAATTTTTAGATTCCCACATTACCTCTTCAATCATATGGTTTTCCCACAAAACCTTTACCTGGTTAATTGCCTTATTCCACAACACTTGCTCTCTAGAGTCAAGAAACTGGACTGTTTTTTCTTCATACGAGAGATTCTCTTCCAACTGAACTACCTCTGGGCTCAAAACATGAGATGGATCTAGCATATACATTCTCAACATCGAAACATGAAAAACATTGTGTACCTGGGATAAACATGGAGGTAAATCCACTCTATATGCAACTGGTCCAACTTTCTCCTGAATTTCATAAGGTCCAATGAACCTCGGACTCAACTTTACCTTCTTACCAAAATGCATCACACTTTTCCATGGAGAAACATTGATAAAGACATGATATCCTACCTCAAAGGAAATATCCTTCATCTGGTTATCTGCGTAACTTTTCTGTCACCTCTGAGATGTTCTCATCTGCTTCTGAATCACCTGATCTTTCTCTGCCATCTATTCTATCAGTTCTGATCCCATCTGCTTCCTTTCACCTACTTCATCCCAAAAAGCTGGAGTTCAACAACGATTTCCATATAATGCCTCAAATGGAGCCATATGTATACTAGAATGAAAACTGTTATTATAAAAAAAATTCAACCAAAGAAAGGTGTCAGTACAAACTTCCCTGATAATTTATTGAGAAAGCACATAACATATCCTCCAATGTCTGAATTTTTCGTTCTGATTGCACATCTTATTGAGGGTGAAAAGCTGTACTGAAATTTAATTTAGTACCCGATGACTTCTTCAAGGCCTTTAAAAAAGTTATAAGTGAACCTGGGATCACGATCAAATACAATGGAGAGGGGAACTCCACGCAACCTGAATCTCTCTTTAACATACAACCGAGCAATTTGATCTAGAGACAATGTATATCTAATAGGAAGGAAATGCGCAGATTTAGTCAATTGGTCAACTATAACCCAGATTGCATTATTACCTCGAGATGTCTTTGGAAATCCCACAACGAAGTCCATGGATATATTTTCCCATTTCCACTCTGGAACCGGTAGAGGATGAAGCATCCCTTTTGGTAACTGCCGCTCTGCTTTAACCTGCTGACAAGTCAAACACTTCATATTAAAATCAACAATATCTCTTTTCATTCCTTCCCACCAGTAACACTCCCAACGATCTATTTACATCATTGTACAACCAGGATAAACTGAAAACGAAGAACTGTGAGCTTCACATAACAACTCATTCTTCAAAATTTAATCACAAGGCACACACAATCTCTTTCCAAATCTCAAAACACAATCATTATCAACGTTAAAATCCAGAAACATACCCTTCTGAACCAAAAAAACCTTTTTCTTCAACTCACTGTCTTCATTCTGCGCTTGATTAATTCTATCTGATACAGATGATTTAACTGACACCTGAAACAAAATAGAAGAATTTCCTACACCAAAAACTTCTATGCCAAAGTTTATCAAATCAAAAACCAAAGGATATTGTTCCAAATGTAACATGGTTAATGAAGCATTATTTTTTTGACTCAAAGCATCATCCACTTTATTATATTTTCCTGGATGATAAAGAATCGCGCAATCATAATCCTTTATTAATTCCAACCATCTCCTCTATCTCATGTTCAATTATTTATGGGTAAATATATACTTCAATATTTTGTGATCAGTATATATTTCACACTTCACTCCATAAAAATGATGCCTCCAAATTTTTAAAACAAAAACAATAGTAGATAATTCCAAATCATGTGTAGGGTAATTTAACACATGTGGTTTCAACTGATGTGAAGCGTAACCAATTACCTTATTATTTTTCATTTGGACACAACCCAGTCCTTTCAACGAAGCATCATTGTAGATAACAAACTAACCATTTCTAGAAGGCAGTGCCAAAACCGGAGTATTCAACAATATTATTTTCAATTTCTGAAACCAATCATCACATTCTTTTGTCCAGATGAAATTAACACCGTTTCAAGTTAACTTTGTCATTGTACTAGATAACCGTGAAAACTTTTCAACAAAACTTGGGTAATAACCTACCAAACGAAGAGAACTACGAATCTCAGTTATATTGTGCATCATGGCCATTCTTCAACAACTTTCGTTTTAGCAAGATCAACAGTTATGCCATTTTTTGAAACAATGTGACCAAGGAAAGAAATTTTTTATAACCAAAACTCACACTTGCTGAATTTCCCAAATAGTTTCATTTCTTTTAAGTTTTTTCAAGATAACCCTTAAATGACTTTTGTGTTCCTCCTTACTTTTGGAATAAACCAAAATATCATCAATGAACACAAACACAAACTTATCCACGAACTCACAAAAAATTCTATTCATAAGATCCAACAATACAGCAGGTGCATTGGTTAACCCAAAAGGCATAACTACAAATTCATAATGGCTATATCTAGTACGAAACGCGGTCTTAGGAACATCTTCTTCCATTACTTTCAACTGATGCTACCCCGACCTCAAGTTACTCTTCGAGAAATACTGAGCTCCCTGGAGATAATCAAACAAACCATCGATATGAGGCAAATGATAATTATTCTTAACAGTGATGTTATTCAATGATCTACAATCAATGCAATATCTCATTGAACCATATTTCTTTTTAAGAAAAAAGATAGGAGCACCCCACAGTGATGTTCTAGGTCGAATGAAACCTTTATCTAATAATTCTTGCAATTTCTTATTTAACTCTAAATGTTCTATTTGTGCAATTTGATAAGGGAGTTTTGAAATTGGATTAGCATCAGGAACTAAGTCAACTATAAATTCAACTTCTCGGTCAGGTAAAATACCAGGCAAGAAATCAAGAAAAACATCAAGGTGCTCATTTACCACTGGCACATCATTAATCTGAACAGTTCCTTTGTTTTCAACAATATGTGCATGGTAACAGTCATTTCCATCTTTTACTATTTTCTCAGCTTCCTGATATGTTATCAACAACAAGGTTTAATTTTTGTATACGAACTGTAAATCATTATGAAAATAAACCTCTTTAGCTCTGCAGTCAATCTTAGCATGATAAACAAAATCCCAATACATGCCCAATATAACATCAAACTCTACTAGAGGCAAAACAATAAGGTTTGCAGGTAGATTCTTTCCGCACAAAAGGACATGAATGTTATTATGTTTTCTTTATGCCTCAACATTTCCACCATGGGTTTTTACCATAAGTTCAGGATTCATATCATGAGATGGAATTCCCAATTTACTAGAAAACGTCTAATAAATTTAAGAGTGTGGAGACCCAGAATCAAAAAACACATTGGCATAATCTAAATAAACAAAATGTGTACCTGAAACTACATCATTTGATGGACCAACATCTACTGAAGTAGTTGTAAAGGATTTCGCCACCCATTTCTGCTTGTAGTCTGGATGCTTTACTTCGGATGAGTTCTTTGTTGGACACTCATTTTCATAATGACCCATTTCATCACACTTAATACATTTTACTAACTGTAAATCAGATTTTGTCCGACCATTACCCTGATCTTTTTCAGTGCAATTATGAGCCTTATGCACCATTTTACCACATCGGTAGCACTTACCAGAATTCAAAAGACATTCCCTAGCATGATTTTTACCACAATTTTCACAAACTATGAACTTAAGTTTCTTACCATTAGACTTATTTGAATAGTTCTCCCCTTTCTCCTATAACCTCGACCTCTTTTTCTATTGTTTGTCAAAGAATACATGATCATCAGCAAACTCAATTTCCAAATTCTCCGCACAACGAAAAAGTTTTTCATAACTTTTGAACTCCTGAGAAGCTAAATCCATTCGATACATTGGTTTTAATCCTGAGTAACAACAGTTTATTTTACTATCAAGATCTTGTATGAAATTTGGAGCATACTTTTCCAATTGAGTGAATTTTTCTTCATAAGAAGCTAGTGAGTCATCCTCCTGCCTCAATTACATGAATTGTTTTTCCATCCTAAGACAAACCACCTTAGGAAAATATTTCTCAAGAAACATACATTTGAATGCATCCCAATCGAGAGAATCAATCTCCTCACTATCCCTGATATTTTTCACCATCGACCACCACTGACCAGCTTCACCTTCAAAACGGTAAACAGAAAGACCAAACTTTTGATGTTCTAAACAACCCATGACATAAAAAATCATCTCTAGTTATTTAATCAACCCTTCAGCTAGAACAGGGTCAGATGATCCTCTAAATTATGGGGGATGTTGCCTCATGAGATGCTCCACTACTGACATGTTCCTCTGTGGTTGATATGGCTGATCCCGTACATGCATACCACCACAATTTATAGCCGGATTCAACTGTTCCATCAATGAAACAAACTCTTCAGTTCTGATTCCGACCATCTCTGGTTGCTAATTTGGAAGGTTGTCTTCCTCCTGATGTCATCCCAACATAGCTGCCATGTTTCCTCTACAGAAAACCATTCTGAACAATGAATTATTTTAGGAGAACCAATATGGTAATCTGTAAATTCTATATGATGTCAATATTAACATAAATTACTCTATGGATATTAATTTAACAATAACCAATCTCCTAATGTTATCTAAACCAACCTCGGGTACCAACTATAAGGACTCGGCCATAAAAATTACATAATATTGAATTAAATGAATAATTCACATTGAGGATCTTTTCAGGTTTAGAGTTTTATAGAATTAAGACATAACTATTACATCTCAAAATATTACAAGGTAGAAACTTCTACACAGTTTCAAGTTTTTTATAAAATAAAAACTCTTGAAAAAAAGTGTCATGTCTAGTTCCTTGTTTTAGACAGCATGAGTTTTCTTTGATCCCATCCTTGACCCTATTCATCTTTAAGTCCTGTGAAAACATTTCAAAACATGGAATGAGCATAAAAAGATCAGTAAGGGTAATAAAACAAAGAATGAAAACATTTGTTCATAAATACATACAAATCAAGAAATATTTTACTAACCTTGTGATATCATAAGATTTATGAAAGTCACATAGAAATAATAAAACATAAAGGTAACCTGTGGCATCCATATCATACTTACATTGTAGCTATCATAGCTACATAAGAAGTTACTTTGGAATACCCATCACAGTATATTCCCTAAATATCTTAGGAGAAACATTCACGTTTACCACCATCACCTTACCCAATGCATTGGAGAGCTATCTCGGGCTCACCCTCCCTAGGTTTAGCATGGAACCACCCGTATACGTAAATAATTCCCAAGAACCATAACATGATCATAACACATAACATAATCATAAAGGAAAGATAACATTTCCTAGTTTCAATCGAAAAATTTCATTTCAAGATATTTAAATAATAAATCCATTATCAAAATAATTTTTAATACCAAAATACGTAAAATGATTATATGGTATTTATTTTTCATTTTAAAAACATTATGTCTTGTTAAGGAAGCCAAAGATCAAATAATACTCGCGGTGGCGGAAAGGTCGACCGCTTAAGTAAAAAACATTCCATTTTTAAATTTAGTAAAATGCTTCTTATAAAAAGATTCCATTTGAACTAAATGAATATTCAATGGTATTTATGCAGGATATAAAAAGAAATCATGTATTAAAACAAAATATTCCTCAATGAAAGGAGATTGAGACGAAGTCCCGTACCTCGTGTCCGACTTGACTCGATCATTCTTTAATCTCCTGAATAATAATCTTAAGTTAATTTATACTTTCATAAGAAATTTTTAAAGTTTATTATTCCTTTTATATAACTTATTACTATGTTATAAACATTATGTAATCATTTAAGTTAATAACTTTCATTGTGTCGACATTTGGTACTTGAGTAAAAAATGGACACCTTATATATATAAGTTGTCCATGTGGTCAGTATTCTATTATATATAGAATGATATTCATGATTTAGATATCATATATATCATATATATCCATTATATACATGTATTTATAATAGTACATAACATTTGGAGGTAAGAAATGAAATGCACCGTTCTTGGAGATGGTAAGCCGTACGTACGCATGAACGCTACTTTCATTTCTATTTGCAATTTTAATGGAATTAAAACATAATTATATATAAGTATATTGTAATTATGTATAATATCCTATATTATATAATTATCTCTATCCTTTATACATCCCACATAAGGCATTAACGAATTAAATCACTTTGAGGGGGTGGTAGTCCTCACTTCCTCAAATGAGATTATCATATTTACCCACTATGGAAACCATAAATGCTTGATATAATTGGGAAGTACAGATGTATAAGGAAATAATAAACATATTATATATCATATATAAATACAGTTCCATCATAATTTCCACCATGAGAGGCGGTAAGATGTAATTGAATAATCATCATTTCGGGAGGTGTTAGTTTTCCATCAACAAAAACATTATGTTATTAATCCATTAGATAGAGCTTTGTGTATGTTTAGTTAGAATATTTCTCATAAAAACATCCTAGTATATAGAGGATACTGGTGTTGTTACAAAAGAAAATAATAAAAATATTTTAGGGGTTGGAGAAGTGAAATAAAATAAACCAATTTAAGAGAAATCGTTACCTTTAATTTGGGCTACTCTTTTTTGTTTGAACCGAAGGACTTCATAAAGTTCCTTCTGACGAAGGTAAGGCTTCTAGGAGGAGGATAGGGATGTAGGGAGTTTAATTGAGTAGAATTTGGATGAGCCAAATGTCTTGAGAGGTGTGAGTAATTGTATATAAATGGTCTCCTTTTATAAGGGAGAGGAGGGGCTCCTTTGGAACGGGTGAAAATATTATTTTATTATATAATGATATTCAGTTTTTAAAGGTCAAAAATCATTAATGTCGATGATAATATGACTCATATTCGAAATAAAATCATCCAATAATAATTGGACATGTTTTGGATAATATTTTAATCATTATAATCTTATTTATTTAAATAATTTGTTAATGAGGTAAGTACTGGATCATTATTGTGTCGTGTATAATTTAATTTATTAGATGTCTAAAAATTATAAAAAAACTATAAAGTATTAATTATTTATAGATTTCCATTGAATATTTATAGTCGAAAATAGGACATATATAACCCCATAAAAAATTAATTACTAAAATATTTTAGTTAATGTCAATTTTGTCTTTACATAAAATTAATTAATCTAAAGTGTCATTATCTTTCATAAGTGGCTCCATGGGGTCCCAAAATCTACCCAGGGAGTCCCATGGTCTGCCACTACTAATCTAATATGGTTAGGACAAATTGTAAGTTAATTTTTAATTATTATAATATTTTTTTAATATTTAATTACCCTATTTATCTTTAACGGCGGTAAATAAGTCAAAAGTTACTATTCACCAAAAATTATTTTCATCTTAATGAACAAAATTTAACTTCTTGATAATAACCATGTATGTCGGATTTTTTAAATTCAATTCAAAGAAGCGGTAAAGTATCATTTAAATGAAAAAGTTATTTTTTTAACTACCACTATGTGGTTTCATTATTTATCAAAAATTGACGTTTTTCTAGAAAAATACCAAAAATTCACCCTAAGCTATATTTGATATTCTGAATTCAAAAATGATATCTATTTTTCCAAATTCAAAAAATTGAAGTGGAATTAATTAATTTTAAAATTAATTCCCATTATGAAAACAAATAGCGTGTTTTTAAGAAACAATTACTATCAAAAGATTGATACATGTTTATGTCCAATTTCAAAGTGAAATTAATTCCAATGACCAAAATTGGATTAAATGGTAAAAAAATATTTTAATTTCACTTTATAACCAATTAAAAAGATAATATAAACATATAAATAAATTATATTAAAAGGCACTTTTGAATTAAAATACCATATTTTCACTATTCACTAAAAAATGATCTTTATCGGAAAAATTCCCAAAAATTACCCAAAGTAAAATTTGATGTCCCCATTATAAAGAAAGATTCTATTTAGTCAATTAGAATGTATTAAAGTGACAAAAAATATATTTCATGTCGGTTCTCCATTAAAAGGCGGTAAATTGACCTTTTAATGTAAATTATGCTTAAAATTAGATTCATTCATATTTTAAGTCTCTAAATTTTATTAGATAAAAGTAAATAAATTTAACCAACACGTATAATCATATTTTAGTTAATTTTTTCCATTCCTTACAATACATTTTCTAGGAGTTAAATACCATTTAAAATAATAATAATATATTATTAGTGTGCAACGTAAGATTTCAATGAAACCCGTGTTACGTATTGGGTACGCTATTGAACATAGAAACCCAGTTAAAGTAAAATTAATATTCAATTCAAAAATATTAATAAATATTAAAATCTATTATTCTTCATTTACCTGGGATATTACAAAGAGCTAGTGTTTTAGAGATATTACATCATCGATAGTAGGCATGCCTTTAGGATGAGTTATGTGCATTGTATGTTCTGGATTGTTCACGAGCTCTTCGGTTCGGCCCATGTTTCATTTACTCTTCATTTGTATGTGGTGGATTATTGAGGGACCTAGTTCAGTTGATGGTCCTCATTTTCTACTTTCCCATATCCCTTATTGTGTGTTGTGTGTAGTTTTTCTCTTGAATAACATCTAAACCTTTAGATTTTAAATTGTTTTTAAAAAAGTTTTAAAATGTAATGAACCTTTTCCCTTCAAACATTAAACTTGTTTTTAAAATTAAAAAGAAGAATGGACTAATATTTGTTTTAGAATGAAGGTGTGTGTGGAAACCCATATTTTATATAATTTAGTTCAAACCTAAATTAGTAAATTCATTATTTAAAGGTAGTTATTTTGGGGAGAGTTGTTGGGCATGACTACTGAGCTTTAATACTCAGGCCAATAGTGTTTTCCTAGTTTTTGTTTCTATTGTAGTTTCAATTCGATCTTTCTCGTCATGGGAAAGAGTTTTTTGTGTATTGGTTGGGGACTCTTGGGGTTGCGAGGAGTTTTGGTTGTTGTCAGGTTAGTGCGTTGTTGTTGATCATTATTTCATTTTTCGTGTTGTTTATTTGTCATGAGTTGTTGTACCTTTTTCCATTGATTTATTTATTCTTATTGGTAGAAATATTTACCATGTGCTCTCAGTTGATGCCATGGCACTGGTTTCCATCCCGGGATTATCGGGAATGCCTCTCGAGCCAAGTCATGGACTGGCTCGGGTGATAAGTTTAGGGTCAACATAGGTTGGTTTGTGACATAGTATCACTCAGAGCACTTAATTACATCACCCACTAATCTCATCCAAGCCATCCTTCAAATGGATCCATGTATCACATAGGGCATAAACATATCCAAAAAATAAGCTTGTCCATGGAATCCCTCAACTGGATCCATGATTAACTTAAGGATTAATATTATCGTACCACTAAGTGCATCCATTTTATCCTTCAATTGGATCCATTTATCATATAGGGTATGAAAATAATCAAACCACTGATCTTGTCTAAGGAATTTCTAGAATGAGAATCCATGTATCAATTACTGTACTTAAATAAACATCCCACTAAGTCAGTCCAAGGAATTCCTATAACAGGATCAAGTATCACTAAATGAATATAGGTAAACATGTATGTCCCAACAGTCGGATATCATGAAAAACCTCTGGAGGTCTTGATAAAATATATATCACAATATATATATATACACATAGCCTCAATATCCAAGTCCCTATTAATAATTTCGGGTATCACCAAAATATCGTAAATAATAAGGCTCAGAAGCTCGCTACCAAGAAATCATGCCTCAACATCCCAATAAGAAAAATGGATCCCATGATGAATGTTCGGGAATCCCAAAAGAAGAAATACACCTCGTATTATTATCCATGGCCACCAATCAAGAATTACCTATGGTAAACACAATTGCATCAGCAAAAATACATTATAGATCAAAAAAATGAGTTAGGGTGGCCCTAATTCGCAACCCAACTCTCCAACCACATCCCCATGGTCTTACCAGTTTGGCATGGGTTCTGGGAGACACTAAAACACCATCTCTTCCCAAACTCAACGTACAACTCGACAAAAGTCAGCAATGGGAACTAGCTTGGTCCCTCAAGTCAAACACTGGGAGGCATCCAATATAGGAACCTCGAGGTAAACTCACAAGTATAGGAATATTACACCATGAATCCTATGAACAATACATGGGTAAATTTATCCATCAAAGTAACACACTAGGTTTGCACATAATAAAAGGAATCCCTCAGGGTATCCTTAGAAGCATCCAGTCTCATAGCCTCATATGTAATGCCCAAACCCCAAAATCCTTGAGCTGATGGATTATCTTAATACATTGTCATGATTACAAAGAATAAAATTCTGAAGTACTGAGTAGTTTAGTAGTTTTGGAAATCTAGATACATATATATGTTGAAAATTAAAACATTAATATAATATAACATATAAGATTTATTGGGAAATTCCACCAGTCTAATAGTATCCTTGTCGGTAAATCATACAAAAACTTCTTCATGCTCTGAGAAAATGAAACATAAGAACGGGGTGAGCTCAAATGATCAGTAAGGGTAAGAAATATATTAGAAGATATCATAAACATCAATAATAGGAATAGTGAATAATTTAAAACACATGCCTATATAAATAATAAACATGAACACATTAAGAAAGTAATATTAGCTTAGTAAATAATGACATAATAAAACGTAACTGTTGGTATTATACTAGTCGAATAACACATGAACCGTCAATTACTTGTTTCATAATGAGGGAAATTAATATTTCATACATTCTAAAATATACCATCAAGGCCTCGTCCAAGACATCTAAAAATTATTAAGGCCTCATCTAAAACCATAAATATTGATTTTGACAAGGCCTCAAGCCAAGACCATACTTTCTCCCTTGAGACATACCGATGCACCTAGGGGATATAGTGGGCCCCACCCAACCCTTACTAAATCCAATTAATTCCTCATATAAATGGGGATAAACTTAAATAACATATACATTCATATTGAAACTAACATATTAAATGTAAATAACATTCCCCGAACAATAATCATAAACAATGACCATTTAGTGTAAATTGGTGAATGATTTTAAGATAGAACATCTATAGTCAATCAAATCATAAACCATTAAATTAAATATGGTATATTATGTCATCATAGATAAACCAAAATGAATAATAATATTCAATAAGTATGTTCACATAGATAAGATGCATTTAATTGATACCATTGAAAATTTCTTAAGGAAATAATCCTTAAATATTCCCAAGTGTCCCATACCACCTTGAAATATTCAAATCATAGCCTCTTATAATATCATTAGAATAAGGGGACTATTGATGTAATATATAAAAGGTATGTACATACACCATATTCAAGGAATAAGTAGTTAACAATTTTTATATCTCATAAAAGTTAAAGTGTGAAGAGAAAAATACATTTTACTTTTGAAAGAAGAGTTCTTTTGAAAAATAATTTTTATTTTTTATAAACCTAGTTTTAAACATTTATATCCCAGAAAAAAATTCAAGGACATTTATATAATATTTTAGGCACATGTGATGTCCCACTGAATTGAAATCATGTAAAAAGTGTTTTTAAAGAATCTTTAGAATTAAAATATTTTGGTGCAGTTTAAGAAATCCATTAGAATGATTTTAAAGCACAAAGGCATGTTTGCTTTCATAAATCTAGAAATGATCCAAAATATATTTTTCATATTAAAATGTGTGATATTATATAGATAAATATGGAATAAAACATATTCTTGGGTGAACTTAAAAATAGGTAAGAATCCAAGAAATTCCTTGAATTGAGCTTGTATTTCAGGAAGATTTTTTGAATTATCATTTTAAAACATATAACTCCCCATAAATGAAAGTAATATTATGATTGGTACACATATATAAAACATTAAAATAGAATTTATGAAGAGTGAATGAGTAAATATTTTCATTGAGGTGAGTATAGAATAAGATCATCCCGGATGAAAATGTATGTTCTGGTAGAAAATACTAGTAACATTATAATCAATTGAATCGTATGCCCCAAAATTAATAATAATTAAATGACACATTGAATATCATGAAAATAAATGGAATCATGAAATGAAAAATCAAAGGGCCATATACTTACACCATACACAAGGAATAGTAGGGAATATGGAATATCTCAAAAAAATGGATGTGAGACGAAAAAACCCTGACCTTAAGTGCGATGGTGTTCTTCACTTGGTTTTATTGTCCTAGATAACCTAATTAATTCATTAATTAATATTTCCAGAACATATTATACATGTAATTTATTTATTATAACCTTACTATGTTCATTCAAGGCCTTTTATATGGGTTAAGTGGCACAATTTCATTGTTCGGGTCCATTTGTTTCATGATAGGTATACTTATATACATGAATAGAGAATCATGTAAAATGATGATTTTTTACCGAATTGATGTTATATGTTATTAGTGAACATGAATCAGGATACATGGTTGTATATTTCGTTTGGTTACTTAATGTGATGATGAATCATTATTTAAATAATTTAATGAAAACTGTTTTGGTTAATTTTTTGTTTTTGAACACGACGAACTCATTTTTATTAATAAATAAAAAACATGTGTAAAAACATATTCCCGAACCATTTATGAGACAAAATAAATATATTATAGTCTGGTTCAACCATTACAATGGTTTAATGAAAAAAATTGAATAAGATAATATAAATTGAAAACCCATAATCCTTGAATGTGGTAGATTAGCACATCTCAGGTGGTGTTTTCGTTTTTAGTATTAAAAAATGGGAAAGGAGTGATGATGAAAAATTATTCATTTATCATGAAAAATTTATACTACATGTAATATAATGTGTTAATCAAAACATTTGGAAAAAATTATGAGAGGAATGAAAAGGATAGAACTCAAAATAAAACAAAAGTTGAGAAATCCCTTACGAAAATCCAGTAGCCTACCGACGCCACTTCAAAATTTATAAAATATATAGATGGGATAAAAAAGGTATATCATCAATATTAAATAATATAGACCATAATAGGGACATGTAATTAAAAATCACAACATAATAAAATTTAAATTTAATGAAAATAAACTAATAAGAGTGCTTCAAAAGGAGAGAGATTTTGAGATGAAAATTTGGCAGCAAAACTGCTATGCAACATGGTTTAGAAAACACTAAAAAGAGAGGAGAAAGGGGTAAACCATTCATAGAAGACTCATAGAAAAGTATTGGAAAAAATGGAAATTATAACATTTTATGAACACATGAAATACATACCACATAAATGAGAACTAGAAATAAAAGAAATGATACGAGGAATTTACCTCTTCAATCCACCTCCTTGAGAATCTCTTTAAAGGAAGGGGTTTTAGTCTTTTGGAAAGACCGAGAGTTTCTTGGGCGTAATTAGTGACTAGGTGAGGGTATTTTTGATGATAATTGATGAGCTTAAAGTATTAGAGGTGTGAGGAGAATATATAATGAGGGGGTTTTTTATAGAGGAGGAGAGGAGTGAATTTTTAATATTTTATTCATTATTTTATTATTTCCTTCAAGACAACCAATAGTGTTGTCTAATGTGACCCATAATACTGATATGTGCATGTTATTTTTATCCAAGTGGACTTAAATCACTTATTATATCATAAATAGTGTATTTAACAGATAATTTGTATGTACGTATTTTATAGTATTTAACTATTCATCAAAAATTTGAGTATTTTTGAAAAATCCCAAAAATTCACCCAAACCATTTTTTGACGTTTAGAATTGAAAAATGAAATCCATTTTTTAAAATTAATTTTCTAAATATTTTTAATTTAAATTTTATACAAAATAATAATCTATTCCAAAAAACAACTTTTTAATTAATACTTGTTTTATAACACATTGAGAAATTAATCAAGGTCCCATAAAAATATATTATAACCCTAAGACAATAAAGTAACATTTTATGATTACATTTTAAGAAAAAACTTTTCCTTTTTAAATTATTAAATAAATCATAAAATTGTAATTAAAATATTTATGACATAGAAAAATACAAATACTTATATTATGATTGTTTATTCACTTTTTAGATGTCTATATTTTTTATGCATTCTTGGGGGAAGTTTCAATTTTTTGGAGGATTTACTATTAATTAATATTCATTAAAATTCTTAAGGTTATGTTACTTTTCATAAGGGTATGTTTCTATTCATGAAAAATTATGTTTGTCTTATCAGACTTTAAATATCATAGTGAACGCAACCATGTATGTCAGTTTTTTGAAAATCAAATCACAGAGGTGGAAAAACTAGGTTTACATGGATAGGTTATAAAAAAGTGTTTTTTTAGAGACGGAGTGTTTCAGGAATTCTATATTAAATCTATTTTTATATTCTTGTGGTGTTACATTATCCCCTCCTTACAAAAATTTCTTCCTCGAAATTTGAAATTGAACTTTGAAAGTGAATGGTTGATACTTGAAAATTCCCTTCAGGGAAACCCACATCAAAAATATGGTTAAAATTTCATTTTAATAAGAGTAAATGGAAATGGGTCTATTACTAAAAACCAACTCATTCTAATTGGAAAACATGGTCATGAAAGAATAATCAGACCATCATGTAGTGACATTAAACTCTACAACACCACACAATGATAAACATAAACCATTTCATAAAAGAATAAAATTATAGAATATAATGATTCAACACATTATAATGAAGGCCTATAAGTTTCCATGATTAATATATCATTAAACATTAATCAAAAATAAGTATCTCTTAAATTCACAATCCAAACACGTCTATAACTTCATCATGTATCTTTTTAAATATGGTATTAATATGAATTATAGTAAAACCTTATTGGAAACATGAAATCATCCTTACAAATTCTATTGGATATATTCCTTATATCCAAAAACATTGAAAAGTCCATCATTGATAGTATAGACCACTTGTAGACAAGTCAATAATCTATTCTAAGGTAGTTATAACTTACCTGAAAACATCATTTCTTCATCATTATATCAATATCAGATATATATTAAGGGTTATATTTCCCTCAATAATATACTTTTTTCTAAAAAGTTTAAATTTCTTTTGAAGAACTTTTTTTTGTACCATTCATCATACGACCACAAATCCTTAATGAAATACAACTGTAGTACAATCCTTATATATCTCATAATTCATACAACCGGTACATTACTGATAAAATATTCAAATGGAATGATTCTTGACATGGAATATTAATAATTCTACATCATCAATTGAAGCATCGTAACTTGATCATTATCCAAAATAATCTTTTGGGGGTATATTCTTTTGATGTTTGGGACATTGATTCACATAGTGTCCCATCTCCTTATAGTTGAAACATTTTACATCATAAACCATTTTCTTACCCTTACAATCATGAAATTGGTGTTCTTTTTCTTCACACTTATAAAAAATGCACAATCCCATCAAGCATTTACCAGTGTGATTCGTTCCCTTGTTATCACTTGTGAGAAAACCCTTCTCCCTCTTCTTCTCGTTATACATATTTTTCTCTATCATTGTATTTTTCTTTTGATTCCCTTCAAATCCATAGGAATTAGATAATTAATTATATACCATGTTAGCACATGATACTCATTAATCATATTATGTGGATACTTGGGTGACAATCTTCCTTTGAAAAGATGGATTAAGACAATTAGAGATATGATCCTTCTTATTCTTCACAGCATGTTCATTGGTGATGTTATCATTCCTTATACTAGGAGCCATTTATAATCAATTATATATTATATATTAGATTATAAAATTATGAACACAATATAACTCTAATCATTGTATAGAATATAACATAAATTTTAGGCATCATAAATCCTAGAACCATATTCTTTGGTTATATTGGGGGCACAATTCCTTCATAATGGTGGGTAAATAAAATGTGAATTATCCTAAGAATATGTCTTGGGAGTGTCAAAATAGGTTCATAGTAAGGCTTGTTGTTGTGTACCAGGATACCATAGGTCAATCCCAAAACTCCTTGTCGAAATTTTTACTCCTAGGTACGTATGTGCCAGAAGCATGCCCACTTATGGTATCCAAACTGTGATGTATTTGTAGTAAAGATACACATAATATATTCTGTAACAAATTTCAAGGACCTTCTTGAATTTTTATCCTCGAACTCTATATTGTGGTTTTTTTCACAAATATAAATTTTCTAAATCTAGTTTCCATGTTTTCTACTAAACTACCTTTAATACCAACTATGATTCCCCAACCAGAGAAGCCTAGAGTTGATGCATTATTTTAATACATTGGCATGATTATAATGAATAAAATAATGAAGTATCGAGTAGTTTAGTAATTTTGTAAAGATAGATACACACATATTTTTTACATTATAAATTTAAAAGAGTATAACATAAAAGTTTTATTAGGAACATCCACCACTCTAAGATTATATTTTTAGGTCAATCATAAAAAAACTTCTTCATCTCATAACAAAATGAAACATAAGAAAGGGGAGAGATCAAATTCTCAACAAGGGTAAGAAATATATTGGATGATGTCATAAAAATCATGAATAGTAATGGTGAATAATTTAAAACACATGCCTCTACAAATAATATAGTTGAACCCATTATGAAATTAATATTTTCTAAGTAAATAACACAACAATAAAACATAAGAATAGGTATTCTAGTAGTCGAATAGCCACATGATCCTTCAATTACTAGCTTCAGAATTAGGGAAATGAATATTTATGGAAATTCTAAAATATACCATCATGTCCATGACCAAGAAATCTAAAAATGATTAAGTCCTTAGCCAAAACTATAAATATTCATTTTTTCCAGGCCCCTTCCCAACACCATTATTTGTCTCCTGAGACCTACCGATGCACCGAGTGGCAATAGCAGGCCCCAAATTACCATTTATAAGTCCAATTCATTCCTCATATGAATGGTTATAGACATACATAATATATACATTCATACTGAAACTAACATATTAAATGTAAATAAATTTCACTGAACAATAATCATAAACACTAACCATTTGGAGTAAATTGGTGAATGGTTTTGTGATATAACAACCACAGTAAAAATAATAATAAACCATTAAATTAAACATGGTATATTATATCATAAGAGAAAAACCTCAATGATGTATCCGATTCTACATTGATGTTGACATAGATAAGATACATTTAAATGATACCATTGATTTTTTTATGAAATAATCCATAAACATTCCAAAGTGTCACGTAACACCTTGAAATATTCAAATCATAATCCATTATATTTTCTTTAGAATAAGGAGGATCTTGATATGATATACTAAATGGGAGTACATACACCATATTCAAGGAATAAGTAGTGAACAAGGTGTATCTCTCATAAAAGTTAAAGTGAGATGAGAAAACCCATTTTACATTAGAAAGAAGAGTTCTTTTGTAAAATCATTTTTATTTCTAATAATTACGGTTTTTGACATTTATATACTAGAAAAGAAATTTAAATGACATTGGTATTACATTTGTGGCACAAGTGATATCCCACTGAAGTAAAATCGTGTAAAATGTTTTTTTAAAGAACATTTAGAATTAAGACATTTTAGTGAGGGATTAGAAATTCATTAAAGATATTTTAAAGAACAAAGTAATGTTTTCTTCCATAAAAAATGAACAAAAATATCTTTTTCATAGTAAAATGTGTGACTTTAGAAAAATAAATATGGATTAAAACATACTATAGGGTAAACCTCAAAATAGGTTGGAATCCAAAATGTTCCTCGAATTGAGCTTGTATATCGGGAAGAATTTTTTAATGATATTTTTAAAACATATAACTCCCCATAAATTAAAGTAGTATTATTATTGGTAAAAATATATATAACATTCACATATAATTTAAGCGCTGTATATAAGAAAATAATTTCATTGAGGAGAGTAGAGAATATGAGCCACCCGGATGAAAATGGAGGTTCAGGTAAAAAGTACTTGTTACTTTGTATTCAATTGAATCGTATGCCCCAAAATTAATAATAATTAAATGAATCATAAAATATCATGTAAATAAATGTAATCATGATATTAAACATAAATGTTCATTATACATACACCATACACAAGTAATAGTAGTGAATACAGAATATCTCGCAAAAATTGAAGTGAGATGAAGAAACCCTTACCTTAAGTCCGATGGTGTTCTTCACGGGGTCTTAATGTCCTATAAAACTAAATAAAATTCATTAATTAATATTTAAATAACCTCTTATACATGTAATTTATTTATTATAACCATATTATGTTCATTCATGGCCTTTTTATTGGTTAAGAGGTACCATTTCGCTGTTCGGGTTTGTTTGTTTAATGATCGATATTCTTATATACATGAACAGTGAATCGTGTAAATTGAGGATTTTTGTCCATAATTGATGTTATATGTTATTAGTGAACATACATATGGTTACAAGTTTTTAAATTTAATTTTTTTTACTTTGAGTGTAGATGAATCATTATTTATGTCATTTAATAAAATCTGTTTAGGTTAATTTATGGTTTTTGAACACAATAAACTCATTTTGATTTATAAATATAAACCATGTGTAAAAAATATTGTAGAACCATATGTGAGTCATAATAAATATATTATATTCTGGTTCATTCATAATAATGGTTTCATGCATAGAATTGAAGATGGTAATAAAAATAGAAAACCCTCATCCTTGAATGTGGTAGATTAGCACATCTCAGGTGTGTTTTCATTTTTAGTATAATAGAATGGGAAAAAAGAGGTGATGAAAAATTATTCCTTTATTATGAAACAATTATAATAAATGTATGATAATGGATTAATCCAAAAAATTTGATGAAATTAGTAGTGGAAATAAAAATAATGGAACTCCAAATAAAAGAAATGTTGAGAAATCCCTTACCAAAATTCGGAAACCAAATGGCATCACTTAAAAATTCATAAAATATATATATCTGAGATAAATGATATATAATAAAAATTAAATAATATATAATTTAAGGGGGATATCTAATTACAAATCCCAAAAATACAATTGAAATTTAAAGATAATAACATGACAAGAGTGCTGGAAAAAGAGAGAGATTTTGAGACGAAAATATGCACCATAACAGCTATGCAACATGCTTTTTAAAAAATTAAAAAGAGTGGGTAAATTGGTCAAACATTACTATAAAAATCATAAAAGGTAGTGGAATATAATTAAAAATAATAATAACATTTTATGAAAACATGAAATACCTAACACATAAAATAGAAATTGAAATAAAAGAAATGAAATAAGGAATTTACCTCTTGAATCCACCTCCTTGAGAATCTCTTTAAGGGAAGCGGGTTTTGTATTTTGGAAATACCAAGTGTTTCTTGTACATGGGGAGTTACTAGGGAGGATATTTGGGTAGATAATTGATGAGATTAAAGGAATAGAGGTGTGAAGAGAAGAGGGAGTGAGGGGGGTTTTATAGAGGAGGAGAGGGGGTGAATTTTGAGTATTTTATTCATTATTTTATAATTTCAATCACTATAACAAATAGTGTTGTTTCATGTGACCACTAATTGTGATATGTTCATGTGAGTTCAAACCATGTGGCCTTAAATCACTCATTATGTCATCAATTTTGTATTTAACTGATAATTTGTATATACGGTATTTTTCCATATTTCACTATTCAACAAAAATTCGAGTATTTCAGAATAATCACAATAATTTACCATAACCATTTTTCAACATGTATAATTCCAAAATGAAATCTATTTTTTGAAATTTATTTTCAAAATATTTTTTATTAAATTTATATATAAAATTAAAAATTATTCCAAAAATAACCTTTAAAACTATAACTTATTTTACAACAAATTGAGAAATTAATCAAGGTCCCATAAAATTATCTAATATACCTAAGAGAATAAAGTAAGATTTTATGATTACATTTTTTGAAAACATTTTTCAATTATAAATTATTAAATTAATCCTAAAATTGTAATTAAAATATTTATGACATAGAAAAATACAAATACTTATAATATGATCATTTTTCACTTTTTATATGTCTATATTTGTTTATACATTCATGGGATAAGTTTCAAACTTTTTGTAGGATTTACTATTAATTAATATTCCTTAAAATTCTTAAAGTTATTTTACTATTCATAAGGGTATGTTACTAGTCATGAAAAATTATGTTTGTCTTATTAGACAATAAATATCATAGTGAACACAACCGTGTTTGAAATTTTCTTCGAAAATAAAATCACAGAGGTTGAAAAATTATGTTCACTTGGATAGGTTATAACAAAGTGGTGTTTTTAGAGACTGGGTGTTTCATGAATTCTATATTAAATCTATTTGTAAATTCTTGTGGTGTCACATTATCCCCACCTTACAAAAATTTCATCCTCGATATTTGAAATTTAACTTTGAAATTGAATGGTTGATACTTGAAAATTCCCTTGGGGGAAACCCACATCAAGAATATGGTTAACATTTCCTATTAATAAGAGTAAATGGAAATGGTTCTATTACTACAAAACAACTCATTCTAATTGGAAAAAATGGTCATGGAAGAATAATCAGACCATCATGTAGTGACATTAAACTCTACAACCCCATACAATGATCATCTTAAAGCATTTCGTAAAAGAATAAAATTCCAAAATATAATGATTCAACACATTATAATGAAGGCCTATAATTTTCCATGATTAATATTTCATTTACCATTAATCAACATTAATTATCTCTAAAATTCACAATCCAAACATGTTAGTAACTTCATCATGTAACCTTTTGAAATATGGTATTAACATGAATTATAGTAAAACCTTATTGGAAACATGAATTCATCCTTACACAGGCTATTGGATATATTCCTTATATCCAAAAATGTTGCAATGTCCATCATTGATAGTTTAGGCCACATGTCTACAAGTTAATAATCTATTCCAAGGTAGTCATCAATTATCCGAAAAATTCATTTCTTCATCATTAACTCAATATCAGATATATATTAAGGGTTATCTTTCCCTCAATAATATTTTTTTTTTCTAAAAAGTTTAAATTTCTTCTAAATAACTTTTGTTTGGTACCATTCATCATATGGCGACAAACCCTTAGTGAAAGAGTACTATAGTACAATCCTTATATATCTCATAATTCATACAACCAGTACATTACTGATAAAATATTAAAATGGAATGATTCTTTACTAGGCCTTTTAATTATTCTACTTCATCAATGGAAGCATCATAACAAGATCATTATCCAGAATAATCATTTGGGGCATATTCCTTTGACGCTTGGGAAATTGATTCGCATAGTGTCCCATATCCTTATAGTTGAAGCTTTGTACATCATAAACCTTTTTCTGAACCTTTCAATCACGAAATTGGTGTTCTTTTTCTTCACACTTATAAAAAACGCACATTCCCATCAAGCATTTACCAGTGTGATTCTTTCCCTAGTTATCACATGTGAGAAAACCCTTCTTTCCGTTCATCCCGTTATCCATATTTTCTCTATCATTGTCTTTTTCTTTTGATTCCCTTCAAATCCATAGGACTCAGAGAATTAATTATTCACCATGTTAGCACATGATACTCTTCACTCATATAATGTGGATACTTAGGAGAAAATCTTCCTTTGAAAAGATGGATTAAGACCATTAGAGGTATTATCCTTCTTACTCTTTACAACATGTTCATTGGTGATGTTCTCATTACTTCTTGTAGGCGCCATTTCTAATCAATTCCATAATTTATATTAGATTATAAAATTATGAACACAATATAACTCTAATCATGGTATAGAATATAATAAAAAATTTATGCATCATAAATCCTAGAACCATATTCTTTGGTTATATTGGGGGCACAATTCCTTCATAATGGTGGGTAAATAAAATGTGAATTATCCTAAGAATATCCCCTGGGAGTGTCAAACTAGGTGCATAGTAAGGCTTGTTGTTTTGTACTACGATACCCTAGGTCAAGCCTGAAACTCCTTGTTGAAATTTTTACTCCAAGGCACATCTCTGACAGAAGCATTCCCACTTGTAGTATCCATACTAAGATGTATTTGCTGGAAAGATACACATAATATATTCGGTAACAAAATTATAGGGCCTTCTTGTATTTTTATCCTCAAAATCTATATTGTGGGTTTTTTTACAAATATAAATTATCTAAATATAGTTTCCATGTTTTCTACTAAACTTCCTTTAAAACCAACTATAATTCCCCTACCCTAGAAGCCTAGAGTGGATGCATTATTTTAATACATTGGCATGATTATAAAGAATATAATTCTGAATGACTGAGTAGTTTAGTGATTTTGTAAAGATAGATACACACATAAGTTTAACATTATAACTTGGAATGAATATAACATATAAGTTTTATTAGGAACATCCACCACTCTAAGATTATATTTGTAGTAAAATCATAAAAAAACTTCTTCATGTCCGAACAAAATGAATCATAACAAAGGGGAGAGGTCAAATGCTATGAAAGTGTAAGAAATATAGTGTAATATATCATAACCATCAAAAATATTCATGGTGAATAATTTAAAACACATGCCTCTACAAATAATATAACTGAACACAATAAGGAATGAATATTAGGTGAGTAAATAATGCAATAATAAAACATAAGCATGGGTATTCTAGTAGTTGAATAGCCACATAAACTTTAAATTACTAGCTTCATAATGAGTGAAATGAATATTTCGGACATTATAAAATATACCATCATGGCCTCGTCCAAGAAATCTAAAAATTATTAAGTCCTTACCCAAAACCATAAATATTCACTTTTTCAAGGCCCCGTGCCAAGACCATAGTTTGTCTCATGAGACCTACCGATGCACCGAGTGGCTATAGAGATCCCCAAATTACATTTAATAAGTCCAATTTATTCCGCATATGAATGGGTATAGACATAAATAACATATACATTCATACTGAAACTAACATATTAAATGTAAATAAATTTCACTGAATAATAATCATATACACTAACCATTCTGAGTAAATTGGTGAATGGTTTTATGATAGAACATCCACAATAAAAATATTAATAAACCATTAAATTATACATGGTAGATGATATCATAAGATAAAACCCTCAATGAATTATCAGATTCACAAATGATGTTTACATAGATAAGATACATTTAAATGATACCATTGAATTCTTTTAGGAAATAAACCTTAAACATTCCAAAGTGACCCGTACCACCTTGAAATATTCAAATCACAATCCATTATAATTTCATTAGAATAAAGAGGATAATGATATGATATACTAAATTTAAGTACATACCCCATATTCAAGGAATAAGCAGCGAACAAGGTGTGTATCTCATAAAAGTTAAAGTGAGATGAGAAAAATCCATTTTACATTGGAAAGAAGATTTCTTTTGTAAAATCATTTATATTTCTCATAATCATGGTCATAAAAATTCATGTACTAGAAAATAAATGTAATGGATATTGATATTAAATTTGTGGCACAAGTGATATCCCAGTGAAGTGAAATTGTGTAAAATGTTTTTTAAAGAACCTTTAGAATTAAAACATTTTAGTGAGGTTTAAAAAATTAATTAAAGATATTTTAAAGAAAAAGGAATGTTTTCTTACAGAAAACAAAAAATGAACCAAAATATCATTTTCATAGTAAAATTTGTGACTTTAGAAAAATAAATATGGCTTAAAACATACTATAGGGTAAACATCAACATAGGTTGGAATCTGAAAAGTTCATTGAATTGAGCTTGTATTTCGGGAAGAATTTTTTAAAGATCTTTTTAAAACATATAACTCCCCATAAATTAAATCAGTATTATTATTTGTAAAAATATATATAACATTCACATAGAATTTATGAGGATTAAATATGAAAATAATTTCATTGAGGAGAGTAGAGAATATAAGCCACTCGGATGAAAATATAGGTTCGGGTAGAAAGTACTTGTAACTTTGTAATCAATTGAATCATATGCCCTGAAATTAATAATAATTAAATTAATCATAAAATATCATGAAAATAAATGTAATCATGATATTAAACATAAATTTTTAGTATACATACACCATACACAAGTAATAGTAATGAATACATAATATCTCACAAAAATGGAAGTGAGATGAAGAAACCCTTACCTTAAGTATGATGGTGTTCTTCACTTGGTCGTAGTGTCCTATAAAACAAAATTAAATTCACTAATTAATATTTAAATAACCTCATATACAAGTAATTTATTTATTATAACAATATTATGTCCATTCATGGCTTTTTTATTGGTTAAGAGGTACAATTTCACTGTTCGGGTTCGTTTGTTTAATGATCGGTATTCTTATATACATGAATAGATAATCTTGTAAATTGAGGATTGTTGTCCATAATTGAATTTATATATTATTAGTGAACATATATAAGGTTAAATGGTTTTAAATTTCATTTTTTGTACTTTTAGTGTAGGTGAATCATTATTTAAATCATTTAATGAAACCTATTCAGGTTAATTTCTAGTTTTTGAACACAACGAACTTATTTTGATTTATAAAAAAACCATTTTGTAAAAAAAAGATTCTAGAACCATAGATGATACATAATAAATATGTTATAGTCTATTTCAATCATAATAATGGTTTCATTCCTAGAATTGAAAACGATAATAGAAATTGGGAACCCATCATCCTTGAATGTGGTAGATTAGCACATCTCATGTGGTGTTTTCATTTTTTGAATAATAGAATGGGAAAAGAGAGGTGGTGAAAAATTATTCCTTTATTATGAAACAATTATACTAAATGTAAGATACTATATTAATCCAAAAAAATTTAAGAAATGAGTAGAGGAAAGAAAAATAAAGGAACTCAAAATAAAAGAAAATTTGAGAAATCCCTTACCAAAATTCGGTAGCCTAATGGAATCCCTTAAAAATTCATAAAATATATAGATGAGAGATAAAGGTTATATCATCAATATTAAATAATATAGAACATATGGGGGATATGGAATTAAAAATCCCAATAACAAAATTAAAATTAAAATATAAAAACATAACAAAAGTGCTGGAAAAGGAGAGAGATTTTGAGACGCAAATTCTGCACCATAACGGCTATGCAACTTTTTTTTAAAGAAACATTAAAAAGAGAGGGGAAAGGGGATAAAAATTAATATAAAACTCATATAAAAGTAGTTTAATATAATAAAATAAAAATAATAATGTGGTATAAAAACTTGAAATACATAACACATAAAAGAGAACATGAAATAAAGGAAATGAAATGAGGAATTTACCTCTTGAATCCACCTCCTTGAGAATATCATTTAAGGGAAGTGGGTTTTGTCTTTTGGAAAGGCCAAGTGTTTCATGGACATGGGGAGTTACTAGGGAGGATATTTGGTTAGAACATTGATGATCTTCAATTCATAGAGGTGTGAAGAGAAGAGGTAGTGAGGGGGGTTTATAGAGGAGGAGAGGGGTAAATTTTGAGTATTTTATTCATTATTTTATAATTTCAATCAATATAACCAATAGTGTTGTTTAATGTGACCACTAATAGTGATAAGTTCTTGTGAGTTTGAACCATGTGTCCATACATCACTCATTATGTCATAAATATTGTATTAAACTGATAATTTGTACATACAGTATTTTACCATATTTTACTATTCAACAAAAATTCAAGTATTTCAGAATAATAACAAAAATTTACCCTAAATTTTTTTCAAAAGGTAGAATTAAAAAATTAAATCCATTTTTTGAAATTTATTTTCTAAATATTTTTCATTAAATTTTTATATAAAATTAAAATTTATTCCAAAAAAGAAACTTTTAAACTATAACTTGTTTTACAACAAATTCAGAAATTAATCAAGGTCCCATAAAATTATATTATATCACTAAGAGAATAAAGTAATATTTTATGATTACATTTTTTGAAAAAAAATTCCATTTTAAATTATTAAATTAATCCTAAAATTGTGATTGAAATATTTATGACATAGAAAAATACAAATACTTATACTATGATCATTTTTTCACTTTTAAGATGTCTAAATTGTTTTTATACATTCATGGGTGAAAATTATATTTTTTGGACAATTTACTTTTTATTACGATCCATTACTATTCATAAGGGTATGCTACTATTCATAATGGTATGTTACTATTCCCCAAATATTATGTTTGTCTTATCAAACAGAAAATATCTTATTATAGGCAATCATGTATGTCATTTTATTGAAATTGAAATCATAGAGGTGGAAAAATTATGTTTACTTGGATATGTTATTACAAAGTGGTGTTTTGTAGAGACTCTATGTTTCATGCATTCTATATTAAATATATTTTTATATCCTTAGGGTGTTACATCATAGGCCATAAGGGCACCTCTCACAATAGGAACATCCTCAAAATAAATGGCCATAGGGGATAACTTATAGCTACTTTTAGATGAAAGGTCTCAACAAGGTTCATCCAAACACCCAACTGAGCATTCATACTCAGTTATCACTTTTAAGAGACAACTGAATTCGATAACTAGAGGAAGAACCTCTCAATTTATAGAGAATCCCCAAATAACACATTAGGAGTTCTCATATCTCTCCATGGATTTCAAGATATCGATCTATGTGTAAACCCACATAGAAATGACTACTCTAGGGTCCAATTCTGACATCAGGGTAGGAATACATGAAAATCCCCAAAGGGTTAAAAATGGTTAGTACATGTTGTGTAACATTGGTACATAGTGTGTACTCCCATTGCACCGCAAGGGCATGTAATCTCAGACACCTGGGCGTGTAATGTTCCACGTACACAACATGTGACACTGGTACACGTTGTGTGACATGGGTACACAGTGTGTACCCTACATGGGGTACATTCCCATGTCCCTCAACAAGCTTGTCTGTCTGCTTTTCCACCCAATGTACTTCTACAAGGCATGCTAATCTACATGGGGACTCGCCATGTACCCTTCATGGTAATGTACCTCTACATGGGTAGACCTGCATGAGTACTTAATCATATAGCCAAGTACTAGTACAAATCATTTACACCCCTTACACTGTGTGTACTCTTTAAAGCATCACCTTCCCAGAATGGGAAGAAAACAAGTCATGTCACCCTTGGACTACAGGCCATATAACTTGGTTTCCACAAATGAGAAACCCTGAGTTCTCCCAAATAACCCTTTTAAACATTGGAAACAAGATCTCTATACACCAGAGGCCTCACACAAGCATAAATATGCTTTATAAAATTAAAACTATGAGTATAAAGTGGGCTTGTGGAGAAATCATAAACATGCATACCTTTCGGCATAAACTATCGATGCTTCACTCGATTTGACAGTCCACGATTGCCTTGAGCCAAATCAGCATGTCTAGAGCACGGTGATAGTACCCATATTTCCTCCCCTCTCTCTCTCTTTCTACCTCTCCCTTTTCCCCCTCTATGACAGTACCCCTCAATCTGATGATTCTTTCAAATGATTCTACCTAACGAGCCTATGAAAATAATTTATTATTTAATTTAATATGTAAAAATTATTAATTATTCTACAAAAAGTCAAACAGCTGAGATTTCAAAAAAACTCATTTAAAAGGGTAACCACCCCATTCTGGGACCAAAATAGTGGTTAGAACAATTATATGAGGCCAACTTCTAAGGAAAAGACCATTTTACCCCTCTACAACCATCTGAATGTAAAATGTCAAATTTTTAATAAAAATGTAGCCTTTAAAAACATGGATTATTAATAACTCCCAGGATAAAATTCTCATCCTTGATAAGCATGGTGAAAGGAAAAACATACATGATCTCATCTCGAGTATTTTCACAACCAAAGAATTTGGCATGTCCGACAACCAATCTCATAGTGCCGACCACTTTATTTTACATGGAAGACATCTTACTAGGACTGATCTAGTTCTCCCCACAATATGAACACCTTTATCATTGTCTTAAACAAAATTCTAAGAACAATGGGTCATGGTAAATTCCAAAGATCAACTACAAATGAGGGACACCATCCTTAATCAGCCAATGGTGCACTCTTTACCATATGGCTTACATTACACTGCTCCTTGAGTACATCCTCAATAGGGAAGAACTTTTAGAATAAAATGTGATCAATGTAGGGTCGATGCTCTCTCAACAAACTCAAAATGAATCAAGGTAGTGCATGATCATCCCTTGTAGGAGTACACTAAGATTCCACCAAGGTGTGTACAAATCTCTCTAGTCCATGCTCCCAACCTATCAAAACCATACTTGGATTCGGCCACAGTTTAACAATCTCATGGTACCCAAAAATATCATGATGTAACCTCTACCATAGATGGACATTATAACACATCTTTCATGATCCAAGCCTATAGAATGTCTTGAATCATTAGTCCTCATATCACGCCCACCCACTCAAAAATTTATATTCAAATTATACAAACAGCTAAAAAATTGTATCTTTACAACCCAACTCACACTACAATGAGTCATTAAACCAAAGGATAATGAGAAAATGCTACATGACACACCAATTTCATAAGTTTTAATCTCCCTTGAATCTCCTATTCAAAATCGTGCATATCACCAGTGGAATGATTTATTCCTTGAATGCCCACTGCATGATGTCATTCCTATCACATGAAACCAACCACAAAATGAATACATTAGAATCATCAGAAACACGGGTCTACAACTCTAGGATCCTGAACAGTCTTTCCTATTGAAACCAATCACAAAAAACAAGAACCCAAAGTTCTCCATCAAAAGTTGAAGGCATTAGAATTACAATAATTTGAAAAATGATCACCTACATGCCTTGGTCTCAAAAAGAGAATAAAAAAAATCTCAATTCCATAAAGATTTATCTGAAAACAAAATCCAACCACTCTTTCTTTTCCCTTTAATAAAACAGATGTCGACCTACAATGGCCTGATTCCAAATGAAGGGTCTTTAGGTCTCCCACCCATCCCTACAGAACAAGCCTCAAAATGGGGTCATAAGGCCCAAAAACCTGTCCCAAAAGATCAAAACCTCTCTGATGTAGGTATATATCACTATGAAATATGAATAAAAAAATTTAAAACATACCCTACATGGTCCATATCCTCTCTGATCTTCCTCAAAAGAAACATCTCCATGGGGGTCACTTCCAATGTAGGAGAGAAGAAAAACTGACACTCATTGGGAATCTGTATATGGAAATAACCCATATAGTTCTAGTTCGTAATAAATATCCTAGTATACATCAGCATTGTACATATTGATCTAAATAGATACCCATGTACCTTGGAAACAACACCCTACAAGGGTTAAAACAGAAAGGCAACCCATGTTATATCGACCTACAAGGTCACTACACCTCATGTGCGTGAGGACTCAATCATCATCCACACAATAATGCCTCAACATAGATGCCCACCACTTATAATAAAATTGAAATATCGATTTAAATCATCCTAAAGGACAAATAATATGTAAAATCACACACTAGTAGGACTATATGATGTTAATCCTACGTGCCAAAAATGTTTCATGAGACGCCTTTGGCCTTTGTCGTCCAGGAATAAAAAAACCAACCCTAGATTCATACCAATGTCCATGACCCTGAGATCCATAGTATATCATAACATCTAAAAAACATGTGTGTCACTCAAGGATAAAATAATATACAATCGTAACATAAAAAATTCTAAAATCAATCCCAAACCCTAGAAAATAGGAATTCCTACAAGAACAACTATTCTTGACGCACAAGTCCGATATCCATCACAGGATCCAAAATATTACTAATACCCATGAATAACATATCCCAAACAGTAAATACTAGTAAATAAACTCCTTTGATACCACTTTTTAATGACTGGGCCTAGATTCCACTGAAATAGTTTCCCGAGACAGATGGTTACAAGATGTCAAGTGTGCCTCCCCATACGCCAGAGGCTACCGAATAGAAGAGAGGGCCTAGGGTGTGATTATGGGGATAATATGACCTCGTATCAGAGTAGAAAATAGTGGAAATATCTATGTATCCTAGGTAGTGGAATGTAGATAGAGTGTGGAAGTAGAAAAAAACTGAAATAGAACATGTTGTGATAGTAAAATTCTATAAAAATTCCAAACAGTTATACAATACATAAAATGGTCACCCATGGGGATGCCCATAATGATACAAAGTACAAAAGAAACTGAAAATAAATGTAAAAGGATCTACTACTAACTCTGAGACATACCATGTACCCGTACAGTAGACACTGCCGAACTTGACCAACCTAATCAGAAGAACCCACTCGAGCAGCTCCTCTTGAGAATGAAACATTGGGCATCATCCTCATTAACCAAGAAAAAAATGCTCCTCATGATAATAATACATAATGTCTACATGTCCACCACGTTTCACATGTAGTTGTGAGAAAGAACCTCAGTAGGCCACCCCCAATAAGAAACCAATAACTATGTAGCAAATGTGAATTAAAAAGCAATATGCTCAGCCTAGCTGAAGCACAACCAAGAGGTAAGAAAAACCCAATGTGATCCAATAGTCCATCCCAGGGTCTATAATCCATGTCAACTGCGAAGTGCCACCATGGATGTCCATAACTTTATACCTATACAATTATAGTCCCATACCTATAAATATATACATTGATATGAATATTAATTGGTATGTGAATAAATAACTTGAAACCACATCAGTAGTCAACCCATGGGTCCATAATCCCACTCAACGTGACCTCATGTGCAAGGGGATTGAGCTGGACGTCATGCACCTCATTCCATATACTATTAAGTCAAACTCTGGTTCTATAATCCCAATCTAAATATACCTGATTCTTCCAATGCTGAAAATGTCTCTAAGCAATCAACATCACCACACGAGTGTACTCATCCTACACATGGGTTCACATATGCTCACCTCCAATCACTGAAGAAATGATAACGTATATTAATGGTAAATCCTATACTAAAAAATATTATGGATTAATTCCATACATCTCATTAGATTCCATGCTACATCCTGCAAGTCATGTAATTGATCCAGAAGAGCACCTTTATTCTTATCATTGAACTTCATGGCAATAAGCCCATGCATGGAATTTATATAAGGGAAATCCTAGTATCACTTAATGTGTGGAAATCATCATCCATATGATATCATCTAAGGAATGCCTCTACTAGATCCATGTATCAGTTAGGGCATATAAGTCAATCACCCACTGAGCCCATCCAAGGAATCCCTCAACTAGATCAAAGTATCAATCAGGGTATAAACATATCTAAGCAATGAGATTTACCATGGAATCCCTCAACTTGATCCATGATTCACTCAATTATTAATCATATACAACCCCTAAGCCCATCCAGGGAATCCCTAAACTGTATCCATGTATCACTTAGGGTATCAAAATAATCAAACCACAGAGCTTGTCTAAGGCATTCCTACAACAGGAATCCAATTATCTCTTTGGGTACTTAAATTAATATCCCACTAAGCTCGTCCATGGAATTCTTATAACAGGAATCAAAGTATCACTTGGGGTATATATGTAAACACGTAAGTCTCAAAAGTAGTATATCAAGAAACGCATCTCGATCTCCCAAACAAATATATCACAATATATATATATATATACACATACAGGATCAATATTCATGTTCAAAGTAATACTTATGGGTATCAAAAAAATATCGAAATAGCATGGTTCATAATCTAGATACCAAGAAAACATGTCTATGAATCCCAATAAGAAAAAAGGATCCTAGGAAGAAAATTTTGGAATACCAAAATAATAAATACGTCTCATGTCAGTCTAAATATCCACGAACCAAGAAACACCTATGGTAAACACTCTTGCATCAGAAAAACCAATTCATAGATAAAAAAACGAGGGAGGGTAGCCAGAATACACAACCCAACTCTCCATCCATAGCCCCATGTGCATACTAGGTCATAAAGGGTTCTGGGTGACACCCAAACACTATCTCTTCCCAATCCTATTGTACAAAATAGGGTCGATCAGAAATAGTCACAAACTGGGTCCCTCAAGTCAAATATTGGGTGGCATCCTAAATGGGATCCTCCAAGTAATCTCCTAGGTTGACATATCCTAAAATTGGGATCCTCTAAACGATAACTAGCTAAAGGGATCTCTGAAATGAAGCACCTAGGTCAACACATAAGAAAATAATTCCCTTATGGGATCCATAGAAGCATCATGTCTCACAGCCTCATAGGCCAAAGGGTAAGTCTGATAAGGTAACTTCCTATAATGACCAAAAATTTTGTTAATGAAAATTTCACATGATTAATTAAATATCTTGTTATGTAAAATGGTTATATAAAACATACACAGTTCCTTGGTATTATGTTTTTCTATTTTAAAATAGCATGAAATATCATTACCGTTCATAATATAGTTGCTGAAAAGTGATCACATGACTAGTATATATACAACGTCACTAGTATTTTCTCTTAACCACGCCCAAGCCAAGATTCAACACATTAATCTTGAACAGGATCCCCTGCCAGAGAAGTGGAAGTTAATCGGATTACCACCTGAGCAATGTTACCTAAGCCACCCCAAGAGTCTGTCATCATCGCACACCATACCCTTCGGTCCTATGCCGGTGTTATATGGGGTTATGTAACAAGGCATTAGTTACTTTTTTTAGTTTTAAATTTTATAAATAAAATTCTTATTCCATCAATTCCTTTATAAGAATAGTTTTTATTATAAATATAATGATTTATATAAATTGAATTTTTGGGTAAAATATTACTTTTTAGAAATATATAAATTATTTTATTAAACTGATGTTGTCTTAATATAATTATTATAATAGTGTTATGAGAACACTCTATTCAATTATAATTTGTGATTATATTCTTTATTGGTTTTAATCTATATATTATTAAGTATTCAGTTTCATAAGAATTATATTTTTATATGATAAAAGTGAAATTGTATTTTTAATTAAAGATTTTTTTTATAAATTAATGAATTTTTGGAATAAATAATATTTTAATAAAATATTATTATTATATAATTTTTTATAAATGATCATATTATTTTTATGAATCCAAATGTAATTTTATTAATGTTTGGAAACTCTTTTGGTCAAAACCCATCAATTTTCCAAAAATGATGGTTTTTTATTTTAAAAGGTAAAATTAAAATATTTAGAAAATTATTTTGGTAAACTGAATATTATTTTTGAAATCATGAATTTGAAATTATCCAATGGTAAATATTTCATAATTTTCTGAGACAATCATTTTTTTGGTAATAAATAAATACTCTATAAAAGTATAATGTGTTTTATGACATTGTAATGACACAATAATGATGTAATAAAATAATATAAAAGGATTATTTGACAAATATATTTTTTACCTTAAAAATAATTTGATTATATATTTTTTTCACTAATTTTATGGTGCCTTAGTGGACCCTCCATGAATTATAAAATATTTTAATTTTTTAAAATGATATCTTTGAGAGTGTGACTCACCTCCACATAAGAAAACCTAATATTTTAATAAGATCAGTCATTGGAATTATAAAATAATTTCTTCCACTCCACATTCGTAGAAAATATGGGAAAAACAATGTGATGTTTTTTGTTTTTTATTATTTTAATGTGTATTGTCCAAAACCTAAATAATAATGAATTCCCACTCCTTTCCTATATATAGCCACTCAATATCCCATTCATCTTCACTCAAAACATTTGAATCTTGACAAAACTCTTAGATCCTCTCTCATAAATCCTCCCAAAGAACCCTTATCTCCCATGAAGCATCTCTCAAGCCTCTCTTAAACCTTTTGGATCACACTTCCAAGTAAGGGATTCTCACAATCCTTCCATCCTTATTTATGTCCATGTTTCCGTATAATGTTATGCACTATTATTTTTCAATTAAAAATAATGGGGAATAATTTTTGAACCCCCCATATACTTACCTCTACATGTTGGAATGATTATAGACCCCTTTCTCTCTCAGTAATTCCTCTAATGTACACTCGTTACCATGCCAAAATTTTATAAGGGATTTCTCTCTTCTCATTTACTTTCAATAAATTCTTTTATATTATGATTCTAAATTACATTAAATAAGATTTTATATTATGTTCCATGACCCCATTACTATCCATTTCATGTATAAATGATGGGATACCCCTTTCTATCTCATCAACCCATTTTATGATTTCTATTTGAAGTCCTCGTGATGCCGAAGTTACACCAAAATTTTCCATGCCAAAATCATCATGTAAGTGTATACCATACCCATTTCTCTACCAAGGGTACTCACCATTATACACATGTAATTATTGATTGAGGACTTACATTTAAGTATTCCACATCTCATATTTGTGGAATAAATTATGATGTTTAATGAATCCATGTTTTATGAATTATGTGGAACACTTATGCATGAAATGAAATGATTAAGAAGGGTGAACCCTGGGAGAGATTCAATGCATTGGGTAAAGAATAGTATCATGATACTCCATGTGAAATGAGGGTTTTCTAATTAAAATTCAAGGGAAATGAGGGTTTAATCATGATAATTCATGTTTAATGAAGGTTTACTCATGCTCCATGTGCAATGAGCCTTGGCTCATGCTAAAACCATGTTAAATGTTGTTTCCACATTTCCATTTTATGATAACAATATTATATCATATATTTATGTTCACATTTCCCTTATTCTCCATTGACATGAATATTTCCTAACATGTATTGTATTCACAATGTTATGCCTTTTTTACACCCCTACTGGGCTTTATAGCTCACCCTTTTCTTATATATCTCTTCAGGTTATCCCATGTAATGCTAAGTATAAAGGAATGTTGTGGTCCTGAAAAATAATTTTTCGATAATGATTTTGTATTTTATGTCATAAGTTTTTATGAAATGTTTTTAGTTACCCAAGAAACTAGACATATATATCCTCAGAGTTTTCTTAAGTTAAATGTTATGTAATAATTTTTTTTAAGTGTGTATTAAAGAGCATGGTTGTTATAGTTGGTATCAGAGGATTGGTTTTTTTATTTTTGGTATTAGGATTATATAACCCTAGTGAAATCCATAAGAATAAGAATAAGTATAATAAAAATATCCCAAAATTTTTGTGAGTATAGAGTAAGTGGTATATAGAGAAAATACATCCATTTTAGGATATGAACAAGTAGAGGTAGCTCTGGCAAAGTTGTATCTAGTGGTAAAACATGAAAACGCTGATTTGAGCTAGACTTGAATGGGAACTAGTGAACAAAAATGGGCCTTGATTCACTCATGTTCAACACTCCTAGGGGATATAATTTGGTAAATTCATAACCTTAGTATTACCTTTTTTAAGGGAATTAAAAAAATTCCACTAAGAATATATGTTGGGTAGTAGATCATTGATAACATAGATTGAGGCCTATAAATTAATATGTTATGGAAATAAATGTATTTTATTAGTTATCCATTTTTTCTTTGCATCCCCCTTTATGTGTTACCCCTGACTTTCCTATTATTCCAGCCAATGGCTGGTAAAATGGGGACTCGGGCTAACAACTGATACCAAGATCAATGTGATGACTGTTCTAATGAGATGCCCAATTCAATGGGAGTAGAAATCACAAAAATTTTCACGATACTTTGAATTCAAAAATGGGTCAAGAGGAACTTCCAACCCCCCCCCCCCCCCAAGAAATGACATGAAAAAATCAAGAGCTTCATGAGACAAAGGAAACCTACTTATAATAGATCATCTAAAACCTCAATCTACGAACAATGGATCAACTTCATTGAAAAGATCTTCTCCATCCTTCAATGTTTCTAACTAGATAATATTCTTTTATTTTCTTAACGTATGGAGGGTGAAAATGATCTATGGTGAACATTGAAAAAAATATGAACCCTAAGGAGGAGATCAAGGTGATTGAGTAGCATGATTTTCAGAAAATGGTTTTCGATAAATATTTTTCCTTGATCTCTCCGACTTAAGATATAAAGGTACTTCTTTGCCCCAAGAAAAAAGGCGACGAATCCATCACAGCGTATGAGGAAAACTTCACAAGACGTGCACAATTCACTTCCTGTTCGATTTAACACTTGAATAAAAGGTTGACTGATTATTTTTTGGGTTAAAACCTAGACTACGAAAAGCCCTTGAAATCTATGGCTCTGATTTCTATGAGGAAATTTTCTAATGTGCCTCCAAGTAGAAATGGGGATTTTCGAATCTATGGGGTATCAAGAGGATATGAAGCAGAATGTAGACCTTAATTCTGGCAGTCTTATAGATAAATCCAATGGTTCTAAGAAATCTCATCACCCCACTTACCAATATTTTATAAAGAAGCAACCTATAAATTTCATGAAGGCAACAAGGAAATGATTTTGGTGTGGAAGAGAAATGAATATGGACCTTAATTACTGATATGAAAAACATGCTGTTATGACAGAGGACAGGAACACTCATTTAGAACCTTGATGCATTGTACATTTCTTCAACTACAAATAACTAGGGAACTTTTCAATCTAGTTCCCTAATCCAAGGGTTTTCAGAGGCAACAAACAACCTCCATGAAAGAAAGGGTGAGCTTTTTTCATCACTACCGTGGAATAGAACCCTAAAACTGATGTGGTGACATGTATGATAGTTATTCATTAGAGAATAGAAAATGTGATTTTTATTCTAGTTCTAAGTATTTTTTTATATAACATAAGTTTATTAGAATAGTCCCAAAACCACCACAAATCATGGAAGTAGAGATGTCAGGAAGAACAGAAAATGGGGAAATCATTTTATCCCATGAATATAACTCCTCCCCTCTCACAATTTGAGGATTGAACATCCCATAGTACCACATAATACTCCCTATGGTGGAATTTTATGAAATTCTTGGCATGGATTATATTTCTCTATATAGAGCCAAAATAATTTTTTGTGAGAGGGATATCTCTCTCCATATGGCTAATCAACCCTCGATTCTATAAAACTGTAATGAGGATGATGAAAATTGTTTAGAACCATCATCTCAAGTGTAGATATTACTGTGTAATGAGCATGCATATCATTCTTAGATTATTGAGTATAGAGAATATATAATCCTTGAAGACATGCCTATTATGAGGGAATTCACTGACGGGTTTCCCGAGGAATTTCCTGGTCTTCTTCCTAGAAGAGATGTTGAATTCCTTATTGAACTTATATACGCGGCTTTTCCAATATCCATACTCTGTATAGAATGGAAATTTTTGGATATTGAAGAGCTAAATAAACAACTACAGGAGAATTTGGATAAAGTGTTTATACACCATGTGCTTTACCATGGGGTGCACTAGTCCTCTTTTTCCAGAATATGGATTGGACAATATGTCATTGCATTGATTATCATGATCTCAAAAAAATCATGATAAAGAAAAAGTATCTTCTACCACAAATTGATGACTTGTTATATAAGCTATGTGGAGCACAATACTTCTCTATGGTGGATATTTCTTTGGAATATTACCAAGGGTGAAGTAGGAGGAGATCCCCAAGACTTATTTTCATACAAGGTATGGGCACTATCAATTCATAGTAATGCCTTTCGAACTCACTAATTATCTAAAAATATTCAAGGTATTGATGAATATATTCATTCTAGATTCCTTAGAAAAATTTTTGGTAGTCATTGTAGATGATATTCTAATATTATCCAAAACCAAGGAGGAGTATGTGGAGTATCTAAGAACTGTACTAGAGATATTGCGAATGGAGAAGCAATATGATAAGTACAGTAACTGTGAGTTCTGGTTGAATGAGGTCTCATTCATGGGTCATATCATCACATGAAATGGGATATATGTGGATCCCTCCAGGATAAAAGAAATTGAGGGATGGTCGAGGCCAACATCTGTAATGGAAATCCCATGTTTCTTTGGTTTAGTTATATA
Organism: Viscum album; assembly: GCA_963277665.1. NCBI lineage: Eukaryota > Viridiplantae > Streptophyta > Magnoliopsida > Santalales > Viscaceae > Viscum > Viscum album. The sequence continues at coordinate 1,303,584,829 of OY728121.1, forward strand.
TTTTCACTGATTTGTGAGAAATTTATCATGATTTTTAAACCCTTTAACTGAGATAACTTGGAAGGGAATCAAGCTTCCTTGGAGTGATGAATGCAAAGAGTGCTTCAAGAAGTTCAAAATGAGACTTATCTCTGTTCTAGTTCCCACATGTGATTAAATTTAGGTGGTATTCAATGATGCTTCGAATAGGGGCTTGGGGGTTTTGTTGATGCAAAATGAAAAGTCATTGCCTATAATTGAATGCAATTGAAATTTCATGAGAAAATAGATCCAACACATGATCTAGAGTTTCCTACAGTAATATTCTCATTAAAATTTTATGGAATTAGCTCTTTGGGGAGAAGTGTGAAATATATAAGGATCACGAAATACTTAGTTATATATTCACATAGAAAGAGATTAATATGAAACAATGAAGATGGTTAGAGGTGATCAAAGACTATGACTGCTCAATCCATTACCACCTTGGTAAAGAAAAAAAGTTGGAGGACACCCTATATAGAAAGGACTCAACATTTCTATCATTTATGAGATATAAAAAGGATCCAACCTTCTTATATTTGATGAATATGGACTTTGGAATCATAAAGAAGGAAACATCATCAATTCTTTCACAAATGGTCTCTCAACTATCTCTTTTGAAAAGGTTAAAGGATGATAAGATGATGTGGAAATTCAGAAGAAAGTGAAATCTATTAAAAAGGGAAATCTTCAGAGTTCAATGTTAATGAAGAATGAATTGTGGGATTTGGTACAAGAATATGTGTTCAATAAAATCTGGAGTTAAAGAATGAATATTTGGATGATTCACATAGTTTTAATTTCTCCATTCACATAAGAAAAACAATTATTCATCGTGATCTCTGAGATAATTATTGGTGGGATAACATGAAGAAGGAGATCACTCAGTATACATAAATGTTTCTGGTATGTCTGTAAATGAAGGCTGATATTTAGAAGTCTAAGGGGATGTAGCAACCATTACCATACCAATATAAAAAAATGATAACATCACCATGGGAATTTTCACTAGACATCCAAACACATCCAAAGGAAACAATGCAATCTGGGATGTTGTGGACATCTTAATGATATTACACATTTCATTGAAATTCGAGTGGATTTCTTATTGGATGAAATTGCATGGGTATACATAAGTGAAGTGGTAAGACTGTATGGAGTATCGCTATCGATTATATCCAATTGAGAACAAAGATTAACCTCTAGGTTCTAGAAGAGTCTCCAACGTGCTCTAAATGCTTAGCTAAAAATCATTATGGCTTGTCATCCTTAAAATGATGGAAAATCTGACCAGGCTATCCAAGCACTTGAGAACATGCTGATATAATGCTCAACAGACTTCAAAGGAGGATGGGATCAACATCTTCCTCTGGCTGAGTTCTCTTACAATTACACTTTCCAATCAAGCATCCAAATGGCTCCTTATGAATCTCTTTTTGGAAAGAGGTGAAGAACATCAGAATGTTGGGATGATGTTCGGGAGAGAAAACACCTTGGTCCAGAAATGGTTGAGGAAATGGTGGAGGAAGTTAAGACCATCAAGTAAAACATTAAAGCTTCTCAGATTCAACAAAAGAGCTATTCTAACAATCGTCGACGATACCTAGTGTTTGCTGTTGGAGACATGGTATTCCTTCTAATATCATTGTGGAAGAGAGTTATGAAATTTGGGAATAAGGTAAATCATAGTCTAATGTACATCAGCCCTTTTGAGATCATTGATCACATTGGAGTAGTGGAATATTGAGTAGCACTCCCACAAAAGCTGTATAAAGTACTAGATGTATTCCATGTATCACTATTAAGGAATTACATACCAGAACCATCAAAAGTATTCAATCCAGATGTGGTACCGTTGTATAATTACCTCTCCTATGAAGAGAATCCATTGAAGATATTAGATCGTAGAGAAAAAGTTCAAAGAAATAAGACAATGCACCTCGTCAAAGTGTTGTGCAGAAACCCCGTGTTTGTAGTAGCAAAGTGGGAATCATAGGAATTGATGAAGCAGAGTTCACTTCATTAGTTTTAGAGTGGGAAATTAATGTTTTGAGGGAGAACATTCATAAGGGGGCAATATTGTAATGACCTAAACATTTATTAATAAAAATTCATCTTGATCTCATTAAATGCATTATTATGTAAAATTGTATTATAAAACATATATCCTTCCATGGTTTTATGTTTATGGATTTTAAAATACCATTAATAATCATTACCATTGATAATATAGTTTATGAACACTGATCATATGAGTAGTATATATATAAGACTTTATCATATCCAATTTACTCAGAAAAAGGAAGTGATAGCCTCATCCAGTATAATTGATCCATACGAATCTCATTTTTGAGAGCATGGAAAATAGGTAGTGTCACTAGGATTCTCTCTTGAAGAATCCCAATCCAATCTTCAACGTGTTAATCTTGAATGGAATTACTTATGAGGTAAGTGGAAGTTAATAGAGATTTCCACCCAAGCAATGTTATCCAAGACACCCCAAGAGTCGGTCACAATCACACTCATTACCCTTAGGTCATATACATGTGTTATAAGGGATTATGTAACAAGGAATTAATTACTTTTTTGTGTGATCCATTGTATAAATAAAAGTCGTCATCCATCAATTTCTCTATTAGAATTTGTTTTCTTAAAAATATTATGATTTAGATAATTTATTTTTTTAGGTAAAATGGCAGTTTTTCGAAATATATAAATTATTTTATTAAACAAGGAGTTTACTAATATTGTTATTATAATTATTTTATTAGAAAAGTAATTTTAATTATATGTGTTGATTATATTCCATATTGTTTTTACTCTATAAATGATTAGGTATTCAGTTTGATAAGAATTATATTTTCATACGATAAAACTGAAATTTTATTTTTAATTAATGAATTTATTTTGAAGAATAAATGAATTATTAGAATAAATAAAATTATAATATATATTATTATTATATAATTTTTATAAATGATCATATAATTCTTAAGAATCCAAATATAATTTTATTATGGTTTGAAAAATAATTTTGGCAAAAAAACATCAATTTTCAACAAATGATGGTTTTTATTTTAAATGAGAAAATTCAAATATTTATAAAATTATTCAGGTAAAATGAATATTCTTTTATGAATCAGGATGTTGAAATTATTCAACAAGTAAGTTTTCATATTTTTTTGAGATAATCGAATTTTTGGGTAAAAATTAAATACAATATAAATATATAATTTGTTTTATGACATCATATTGACCCATTTGTGATCTAAATAAATAATATAAATGGGATAATTGGAAAATATAATTTTTAAATATAAAATAATTTTATTTTATATTTATTTATTAATTTTATGGTCCCTTAGTGGACCCTCCAAAATGTCTAAAATATTTAAACTTTTTAAAATGATTTCCTTGAGAGTGTGACTCCCCTACACATAAGCAAGCCTAATATTTTAATAAGGTCAGACATCGGCCTTATAATATGTTGTTTATCAATTCACTTTGGAAATAACCATGGTAAAAAAGAATGGGATGTATTGTGGTTTTGATTAGTTTAATGTGTAGTGGCTAAAACCAAAATAATAAAGAATTTCCTCTCCTTTCCTATATAAACCCACTCAATCTCCCATTCCTCTTCCCTCAAACAATTTATTGATCCAAAAAAATCTTCCCTAATCTATTTGTAATCTACCCAAGGAACCCCATTCATCGAAGAAGCCTTTATCAAGCCTCTTATAATCTTTTGGGATCACACATCCAAGTAAGGGATCCTCAATTTCCATCCTACTTTATTTATGTCCATGTTTCCTTATATTGTTTTTCCATTTAGTTTTCAATTAAAAATGTTTTGGTATTATTTTTCACCTCCCCAATAATTATATCTTTATTTTTTAAATATTATATGCACATTTATCTCTCATTAATTTCTCCCATTTACACCTATTACCATGCTGAAATTCCGTAAGGGATTTCTCTGTCCTCATTTACTTTCAAGAAATTATTTTATATTATGCATCTAAAATTCGTTACATATGTTTGGATATTATGTTCAATGACCCCATACTATCCATATCATGTATAAATGATGATATAACATTTTCCCTTTCATCAACCCATTTTATGAATACTATTTTACATCTTTATGCTGCCAAAGTTACACCAAAATTATCCAGGCCAAAATCATCGTGTAAGTGAATACCATACCAATTTATCTATAAAGGGTATTCACCTTTATGGACATGTAATTTTTGATTTAATATATACATTTATGTATTCCATATCTCTTATTAGTGGAATAAATTATAATGTTTAATGAATCCAAGTTGTAGTATCTATGTGGCACACTTATGCACGAAATGAAATGATTAAGTAGGGTATGCAATGATAGCACTCAAATGCATTCTGTAAAGAATAGAATCTAGATACACCATGTGAAATGAGGGTTTTATCATTATAATTAAATTGAAATGACGGTTTAATAATGATAACTCACATGAAATGAGGGTTTTCTCATGCCATATGTGCAACGAGCCTTAGATCATGCTAATACCATGTTAAATGTTGTTTCCACGTTTCCATGTTATGAATATAATGCTATATCATTCCATTATGTACATGATTCACTTATGATCAAATGATATGACTATTACCTAACATGTATTGTATTCTTCATGTTATGCCTTGTTTACTCCCTTACTAGGCTTTTATAACTAACCCTTTTCTTATGCATATCCTCAGGTTATCCCATGAAATGTTAAGTATGAATGAATGTTATCGTCTTGTAAAACTGGTTTTCCATATTGATGTGGTATTAAATTTCTTAAGTTTTCATGTAATGTTACTAATTTCCCAAGACAATAGATCTCTTTATCCTAATAGTTTTATTAAGTGTAATTTTATGTAACAAATCATGTTTAATTGTGTAATAAAGAGCAGGGTTGTTGTAAATCCTTAAAAGAAATGATCACATTGGATATCTCATTGGTCATTTCAAATCAATGGTCTCAACTAGGTTAGTCTGAACACCCATCTAGGCATTCAATCTCCAGTGTCACTCTCAGAAGACAATTGAATTCAAAAACTATAGGAAACCCCTCTTCATATAGATATAATCCTCAAAACACCCATTAGGATTCCTCATATCACTCCACATGTTTCACCATCATAATCGATGTGGAGAACCACTCAAAATGGATTAATCATGGGTCCAATTCCCATATCGAGGCATGAAAATGTGAACCCCCCAAGGGTTACATGGGGAGATTACATGGCGTGTAACCTCAGTACATGACATGTACTCCCATCATACCACATGGATGTGTACTCTCATCCGCCAGGCCATGTAACATGCAAGGTACATGGTGTGTAACACAGGTACACAATGTGTACCCTACATGGAGTACATTCCAACGTCCCTCAACTAGTTTGGCCCTATTTTTTTCCAATACATGTACTTCTACACTACATACTACCCTACCTGGGGTCCGGCTGTGTACTCTACAGAGCCATGTACCCCTACATGGGTAGATATTATGGGTACTCCCGCACATGTCCAAGTACTAGTACATGTCATGTATACGCAATACATGTTGTGCACTCTGTAAAACATCATTTTCTCTGAATGGTATGAAACACTACATGTTACCCTGGACTACATGCTATGTAACCTAGTTTCCCCAAATGGGAAACCCTTGGATCATTCAAATCGCCCATTCATACCCCAAAAACAATAGAACTGGACACTAGGGGCCTCATACAAGAAAAAAAATGGAATTGAAAACGAGAAAAAAGTGTATAAAGGGTGTTGGTGGTAAAATAATAAAGATTCCAACTGAATAAGCTTCGCCCAATTTGATGGTCCACGGTCTCCTTATGCCGAATCAGGGCATCGATAGTACAATGACGATACTCCTATTCCCTCCCTCCCTATCTCTCTCCCTCTCTATCTCTCTCTTTCTCCCTCTCCCTTTTCTAGGTAGTTCAAGTGTTGTAGGGAGATCCACAAAGGTGTCATGCATGAGAATGATTATAGAAGAGGAATTAAAAGAAAATAAAGAAAAATGAAGCAAAAAAAAAACAAAAAAGGGCTCGGGATGGCCACGACATAGTAGTTTAGTTTATGCCCCACCTAGGCTAAATTCCATGATCCTGACTCAATGGAGGATAATAAATATCAGTATGATTCTCCTTTCAAATGTTACATCCAAACAAACCTACAAAAATAATTTCATATTTACTTCAATAATTATTAGATATTAAATATTCCTCCCAAATTTGAACATCTCTGCTTTCCAAAAAACTTTTCCTTGGGTAAAGACTCCATTCTGGGACCAATAGAGTGGTTAAAAAATATCAAAGGTTATCTTCTCGAGAAAAATGCCATTTTACCCCACTACAAGCATCAGATAGGAACATTTCATATTTTTTATGACCACTACAGTCCGTAAAATCATGGGTTCTTACATAATTTGTTATAAATAATGTATTTTCCATAAAAAATTAAATAATTATTATATTTCCTTTATGAAATATGTGATACATTTTAAAATTCCAATATGTACTCTATTTTCCTGATTGAAATGTACAATGCATAATATAAGTTTCAAATGTGTGATACTTCCATTAGTAAAATATCCAATATGTAATATAATTTCATAAATATGATAATTTACCCAGTAAATTTTTTAAATATTATATTATTTATCAGTTTCTAACATAACTCATCAATTTGGTTTCAAGTTACATAATTTTGATACATATTATAGTCATATACATTGATATTTTCCTTGGAAAAAATATCCATACTTAATATAATTTCTCCATGTATTATATTTTATAGATATGTAATATATTTTCCGTAAAAGGGGTTCAATAGGTAATATATTTCATTTTAAAACATATGATATTTTAATTATGAAGATTATATAAATATATGACAATTTAATCCATGTAAAATATATTTTCAATATGTTAAATTTCATTCATATAAAAATCCCATACTTATGGTATTTTCTTCTATGCATAAAATAATTTTAAATAAATTATATCATTTATCCTCCACCATATATTTGGTTATATATTCAACTTAGCTGAAATATTATATGTAATATATTAATTTCATGCATAACATATTTTTCTTCAGTATGGTTTTTAACTTAGATGAAAAAATATACATAATGAATAAAATATTTTTACCCAAAAATAACATTATATTTTCCTTCCCCTATTATGCATAAGGTTTTATACAAAAATAATATTCAAAATTATAAAAAATTCAAAATTAACCAAAATCAGTCAAATATCTCCCAATTGTTCATAGAACCTAGGGACCCATAAAATAAAGTATATACTAAGAAAAATTTTCAATAAAATAATTGATACAAAAAATATTCTTGAAACTCAATTCCAAACCAATTCCAACCCTTCCACACCCCTAATGAGTCAAAATTCTTATTTACTTGTGTACAATCAATTACACTGAAACATCTCCCAACATTCACTTGGGAACCCAAGGGATTCCATAGGTCCTCTAAAATATCCAACAAATTTACCCATAGGTGTTCCCACATTTATAAATACAATTGGAGTCCAAATTCATAAAACAAACCCTCATTTGAGACTAAATATTTAAAAAAAATAAAATTTCCCAATTATTTATTAACCCTTAAAGGTATGGGTCATTTTAATAATTAATTATAAGATAAAGGCATTGGTATGAGAGAATAATCAAGATATATGGACACAAAATAATAAAATTGGTATTAACAAATACATTTATTATGAATTATTAATTAAAACATAAGACTTTTGGGATAACATATTGTAACATCATAGGTTTTGAGTTGGTTTAAATTCCTTACCATTTTCAATTTTTGAGTTTAGTGGATGAACATAATTTTTTTTAGATCTAGAACCTAATTCTGTGAGTTTGAATTCCTTAATCTATTTTTTTATATGGTTCATGAGGCATTTCAAGTTACTTGATAGTTTTAATGGGTTTTAGAAGTGTTGGGAACCAAAACCAGGTTTTGGGAAATGCAGAATGTGGTTCATGGTTGGAGAAATTTATGTATGACCACACAGCCTCAACCGTGCTGCCTTTTTTCAAGGGGGGGTGTTCTTTTAACCATCAAACCCCTTTCTATAAATAATTTTGGATCTTAAATACATCACAAAGGGTGTTCATAGTTGGATCATGGTTTGGAAAAATCATGCAGCAAGACTGTGTGACCAATTTCAATTTGGTGAACCTCTAGATAGTGATAACCACATGGTTGGGGAATGGTTTTCCAAACCATTATTCGAATATGAGGATCATTAGAAAAGATTAAAGTTAACTTCTTGGAATCATTTCCTTTAAGACGAACCCACATTTTTTCATTCCCCCCTTCTCCCTATAGCTTGGTTGACCTCCTCCGATTCCTCTCATGGGATAATATGATTCTTCTTTATCTGAGATTCCATTAGAGCCCTATCTTTCTCTATGGAAGTGTAGATGTATGGGCATTAATCCTATTACTTCTCTTCTTTTGTTTTATCTTCCAACAGTATCCTAAATATGTATGATCACTTTTACTATTTTTCAGGGAGTTTGTATAAAAATATGATTTCTCTAATCTCAAATCAAGTTTGACATAGATATATGATGATTATGAGCCTATGAGTTTAAGGTACGTGGTTCCTGGTACATCCTTAATTTTAGGGGTGTTTTTGGTTGTGTACTAGAATAATGACATTGGTTTGTCTACATGAAACTCCTAATTATTAAATTATTACTATTAATTTGATATATTCATGTTATGGTATGCCTTTGGGTATGACCTAGTTTATATCAATCATGTCATGTATGGTATGGGGGATTTTTGACCAACTAGTGAGAATAGGATGATTATTATACGTTAATTAAACAAAATTTGATATTGCTGGTATGATTCTATGGAACTATATGATACATGTCTTGAGGTGTTTTGTGATTTTGATCCCCAAGTATAATATAAAGAGGATTTTAGTATGATGGTGGGGCCTAAGAATCATTGGGCGACATTGATCCCCGACTTGTAGTGGGATGGACATTAGAATTTCTAGTGAACAGGTCTTCAAGACGAGGGCATGACTGTTGTGACTTGAGATGGTGTTGACCATAATGACATAGTGTCATGGTTGTGGGGGAATGAGGTGTCATATGATTTTTATTTTGTTATGTTGTGGATTTTAGGTCACCATTATTGGATGATGCACCATTGGATTCATGCGTACAAATATAGGACATAATTGAGGTGGTGAGGACCACTCATTATGTGTGGAGGAAACTATAGATATTGTATCATACGGTATTCTGTTGACTATCTTTTATGTTGGATGTGCTCACTTTAAAAATCCACATAGAAAGTGATGGACTATTTGGTGATCGTGTTTAAACCATTGATTGGGGGAAGATGATCACAATTGAACAAGAGGCTGATGGGTCGGGATTATTGTAGGATGGATATCGTCATGCCTTGTGATATAAGATGTTGATCTGATGATGATTTACCATATACTAGAGGATGCATATCATGATGTCTTATAATGTTGGTCTATAATGTTGATGATGATTTTTAGAGAAGAGGTCTAAGGGAACTTGGAGTTAATTTGTTGTATGTCGTTAGGATTACAAATATTGTCTTCATGGAATATGAGTTTTCAACTTGTATAAGGTGTCATGTGATAAGATTATGGGTTGAATATGAGGGTTCACAAGATAATAAATTTTTTAGTATACTTCTCAGAACTATTCCATAAGTCCTTTAGAATTGAAATATAGAATTTGATACATGTATTTTATTCCAAATATGTATTTATGGGTACGTTTTCAAAGTTATACAAATGTTTTTTCAAGAATTTAACTACTTAATTATAGCCATTAGGTATATGGTAAATAGTTTAATAAATAAATTTTGTGCGATTCCATTTTTAATTTCTTTTAATACACTATATAAATAGGAATTTCAGACAGGAAGACATTGGTGGTGGACAACTATGATCATACTCACATCCTACATGGACCCCTCGGGATGCATGTATACATTATGTATTTTTAATCAGGGAAGGGATCAGTCTTGAGAGATGGGCCATAGTGGTTATAGTTTTACCTATTTCTCATGGAGTGGATTTATATGGACCAGATGATTCCTTTACATTGCGGTGGACTTTCCTTTGGGTTTTACATTTATGTACTCACATGTTCATCCATGGGGGACCATTATTATCTATTTTTAACCTTCTATGACAATATGTGTATCTTCGTTATATGGTATCATGCCTTTGGGGATTTTTATTACTATGGTTATTTTATTATTCTTCCACTATGTTTTTTGTCATTATTATATTGACTTGTCTTCCCTATTATTCTGTGTTATATATATATGGACCATTATTAGTATCATCTATTTATTGTAAAATATCCCCATTATAACCTCATCAAACCCTAACTTCAAGTTAGATACATTTTTTGTATGGGGTGGTGATCCTAAATCCTTGTTTTCCACCATTACAAAGCATAGTTGAGTGGAACATCTATTCGGGATACTACAAATTGTTTCAAAAGAGTTTGTTTTCTATTTTAATATTTTGATCTGGGATATGGTAGAATGGATATGAGGATGTAGTTGGTAATGAGTGAAGATCTCTTATTTCAGTTCCTAAAGCCTCATTCACAGTGTAAAAGCCATGTTTCTTTTGGTTTTAAATGGATGTTATCGTTCTCTCTTTTAAAGTTGATTGAATTACACCTCGAGTGGCGCACATGGGTCTGATAATTTTGGATTGTGTGGTTTTTACCCTTGGCCCATCTTGGAAATATTGGATTTATTATGCATCATGATAGGCACTCAGGCTCATATGATGTGTTTTCTCCACTTGGTTGTCACTGTGAACCTCAAATGTGCTAAGAGAGGTCAGTCTATTTAATGTTTCAACAATGATGCTAAAAAATGTTTTCATACTTATCATTTTTTGTGGCATTCCAATTATCGATCCAAATTTTCTGTTTACTGATGTGATCATTATATTATTCTACGTGTATATATTTTATGGTATGGACTCTATTAATGGAAGGCATGGATAATTAAAGGGGGTGTTTTTTAAATTTTCAACACAAATATAATCCTTGTACTTCTATATATCCTTTTGGTGCCATTCAACTCAACTACCCTAGATATAGGATACTTGATATACATGATACGTGATTACTGAATCTGTTAAGAGTAGGAAAGTGACCATGAGGATAGATTATATCTGATTCTTGACATTTTTATTGGTTGTAAGGGGGTTATGAGGCTGGATTATATATGATACCTAACTCTGATATGGGTAGGTAAGGGTTCATGATGACAGATTTCATATAGAATTGGCACGGTATATGAGTGTGTGTTTTGTGAGATGTGATTCCAATAATAGGTTTCCCAATATGAAATATATGTGACTATTATGGTTTTTTCACCATTATGTTTAGTATTTAGTTTTATTCCACTTAGATGGATTTCTGTGGAGTTTCATGAGTTTCTAGATATGGTGCTGCATTATCTTGCATCTGATGAGGCCCTTGAGGGTTGAGGTGATTATGAGACACATGTATTTGGCTCCGGTATAGATGGGGTAGCTATAAAATACTACATATTTTGGGACATGGTTAGACTGGTAGCTCAGAGTGAGATTGGTGTGGGTCATATAGGGTATTGATTGGGGAGCATAGGGAGGTGATCTATCCATAGAGTTTTGACTTGTGATTTACCTTCACTTAAAACCCACTATAATTTTAGGGAGATGACGAATTAAATGAAGAATCTAAGTTGATTAAATTAGGGAATACTATCTTTAACATGATAGATTCCCCCCAAAATCCAAGGGTGAAGGCTATTACATACATGCTAAGAGGACATGAAAGGTATTGGTGCGATCTTAAGGTTTCTCTATGAGGATATTAAGGATGGGATTAAAATGATTTCAGGACCATGTTCTTAAATAAATTATTCCTAAAGACCTCTAGGGTGTATAGAGCCCATGAGTTCTTGATTATCCTATAGGGAGACACGTCTGTTATATATCATGTGGATAAATTCACACAAATGACACAAATTTCACATTCCATGGTTGGTGATGAAATTTATAGGGTGAGGAAATTCAAGGATGGATTTCAGATTTCAATTAAGGGTTAGGAAAACATATTCAGGAAGAAATCATTCATTGAGGTGGTGAATCGAGCATTGATAACTGATGTAAACAAGGAAGAGTGATATTATTCGACCAAATTAATGGCATCATGTGATCTCAAGGGTGGTGCTTTGGGTATCCAAAAATGATATTTGGATGAGTATTATAATGGAAGTCCCGATAGAGACTTAGGTAGGCCATCAAAGAGTTTTTAATCGATATTATGGGACCATTAAGGGAATATAGGGAATGTTCAGACCCAATGTGATAGGTTTTGGAGGAATATCTGGCATGCAACTAGATGGTCCATTTAGAGAGGTTTTGTAAGAATCCTTCTCTGATGCATCAGAGGTGGGGAACATGTCCAACAGTGATATCTGTGGTTGGAACTAGGGATGTACCATCACCTAGTATCTTGAATTTAAAAGAATGGATAAGTAGTTGTAGGGAGAGAGATACCCAGAAGTGGGGTTATTGGCCAGTAGCTAGTGAAACTAAATTGGGAGGTTAGGCCTCCATTTGGAAGGCTTTAGTCTAAGTATTATTGATTGAGATAGAATGTTTAGATCATTATTTGGATAAAATGATGGTTTTTCGTACTCCATGATTAGGGAGTGTCCTTATTTTCTTCATGTGGTGTTCTATTGTACGAGGTGCATGGGTTGTTTTATTGGAATAACGAGGAGATGATTAGTATGTTTGAATTATTTATGATGTATGGTATGTATGACGTGTGTAAAAATTAGGGATATTATGGGAATATATATATATATATATATATATGATTCCTTTATATTTGTGTTTTTTTTAAATTTAGGACCCTCATGAGTGTAATGAGATATGGGACTCATGGGTTTAATGTATAGCATATGTATGAAATGAGCATCAGATGAAACAAGGGGCTTGATGAGTTCCAATTGTTACATGGGAATGAATCGTAAACTCAACATGGTGATGGAATGAAGGTATATCATGGTAGGACATCTAATTCCATGGATGGATGGTGTAACCCTTAGATACTTATTTTTTTAGTCACCAAGGGATCGTGTATGTAATTCCTATAGTGGGGAGATCCATAAGTGTAATTGACCAAGATTAAGGATCAGGGTAGACCAAGTTTATGTTTATGATATGGGTATGTAAAGTACCATATCAGTATGAGAACAAATATCTCATGGATGAGATATATAAAGGATGAGATACTATAACCACCGTGATTTTTGAGTGGGTTGAAAGTCCCAACCTTTTTGAATTCATGAGTTCGGTGGATGACCAAAATTCTCTTCGGGATTTAGAACCTAATTATAAGAGTTTGAAATCCTAAATGTATTTTTATATGGATCATTAGTATTTTTAAGTGACCTAACATTTTGAATTGGTTTTGGATTCATCTGGCTCTAAAAACTAGTTTTAGTATTGGATAAATGGGGTGCATAGTGACTAAATGGTCTCTCGAACCAAGGAGCCTCAAATATCTAGACTTTTTTCAAAGGGGCATGTTTTTTTTAATTATGTGGACTTTCTAGAATTTTTTTGGAATAATTAGGTCTTCACATATGATGTTAATGGTTACTGTATGATATAGAAAAATCCTATGGCTAACTATGTTACATGTTTCAAAGGGGTTACCATTTGAACAGTGAGAAACATAGTGTTGGGAAACAGTTTTTTAAACCATGCGTTATTGGTGTATCTATTTAAAAAGTTTGAAATTAAATTTTTCATATTTTTGGTTGGCTTGCCCCTTAATTTTTATTTCCCTATATGTGGGATTCTCTCTTTAGTAGAGTAGAGATCCTCCCATGACTTTCATTTGATTTGATCATTCATCTCCATCTGAGCCCTGATACAAGATTCCTCTGGCTCACTATAATTTTATCATTAATTACCTTAATCCAATTTATTTTATTCTTCAATCAAATCACCATACATTATGAAAAACAAATTCAACATATTTCCCCCTCTTTTCAGGGATTTTTTCTGGAACAATAATTTACCATATATTCGATCGAGTTATAAGCTGGTATCGCACAAGATATGGCATAAAGTATTTGGTATGTGTTACAATATTTCTCATCAATTTTAATTTTTGATTTGTGAGTACAAAATTAAGAATTTTGGGTTGTCTGTGTACAAGACCAAATTAATTAATGATTACTTTTAATTTCATAAACAGACATTATCAGATACAGTTGTGTATGCCCTAATTTATATAAACCATGTTAAGATGGTTATGGGGGTTTTGACAAGTTGGGTAGTGTAGGATGGATATTTTGTATGTGTAAAATTAAATGTTAGCTGAATGCTATGGTTGCATGGTAATCTTACAGACATGAACCAAGATATTGAGTTAATGTTGATCACCAGTTCTGAGATTATGAGGCCATGAGGTCATGAGGATGAGAGAATGGACTATTTTACATGACATGGTGTTGACCATAAGGATATATCGATATGGTCAAAGGGTAATGAGATGTTGCATGATGTGGCCTAGGGTATTTTTGAGATTTACACTCACTATTGTTGGATGAAGATCTAGTGGAGTCATGTGCACATATATAGGACTCAGTTGTAGTGGTGTTCACAACTCGCTGTGGGTAGAGGTCTCTATATATATTTTATAATAGTTAATGGCATTGAATATCAACTATGTTGGAGGTTCTCACTGTATAAATCTATAGTGGATGGTGTTGGTCCATCGGGAAATGGTGTTGAAACCATTGATTGGGGGATGAGGATCACTGATATATGTGAGGCCGATTGGTTGGGAATATTGGAGGGAAAATATTCCCATGTATTGGGAAGTATTCTATTAATATAATGATGATTTATTATATCACTACTGGAAATTCGGGCTATAGCCACGGTTCTAAACCGTGGCTATAGGACCTAAAACCGTGGCTGTAGGTAAAAGCCATGGTTCCTCAAACCGTGGATAAGTTTGGCATGGATATAGGCCTAGACCTATATCCATGGTTCCAAACTGTGGCTTTCACACTATAGCAAGGGTTCAAACCGTGGCTGTTTACCTAATGCCACGGTTGAAACTGTGGCTATACTAAAGGTCGGACATACTAAATTGCCACGGTTTTAAACCATGGCATTATGTCTATAGCCATGGTTAATAACCGTGGCAATAAACCAATAGCCACGGTTTAAACCGTGGCTATAGGGTGTCCAAATCCATAAAAAAATACCCCCAACCCCCTCGACACCCCCCCTGGACACCCCCTCGACATCCCCTGGACACCCCCCTAGACACCCCACTGCCACCCCCTGCCAGTCCCCCCTGCCACCCCTACCAGTCCCCCCTGCCCCCTACCACCCCTGCTAGTCACCCTACCCCCTGCTAGTCCCCCTACCAGTCCCCCCTGCCCCTGCTAGTCCCCCATGCCACCCCCTGCTTGTCCCCCTGCCAGCCCCCCCACTGCCCCCTACTTGTCCCACTGCCAGCCCCCCGCCCCCCTGCTAGTCCCCCCCGCCAGCCCCCCCCCCTCCCCCTGCCAGTCCCCCTGCCAGTCCCCCTACCCAAGGATGTGTTCATGCTGAAACTGGCAAAGCACAATTCTACTGGATATATTCTATAAGCAGATCCTCAACTCGTACTCCCAACTTGAGAATCTTATCATAGAGGGTACTCTACCGCAATTAGAATTAAGATGAAACATCCTATCAACATGGGGTACAAACAACCAACATACATGAATCAAGAAATAGAAAATAGGGAGTTACCAACATTTTTTACATAACCAGAACATGTCTAGGAGGATCATTACAGACCTCACCCTATAGGTAACACATGACATGTACTTATAGGGCTGCCACATTTTACTCTACCTGTTGTTACACCTATTCATGCGCATTCTCAGCTAGATATTCCTCAAGGACATCCCCTACCCCTCTACTGGACAGCCCCTCCCCCTGCCTGGAAACCCCTCCCCCCTGCTGGACACCCCTCCCCCTGCTGGACAGCCCTCCCCCTGCTGGACACCCCTCCCCCCTTGCAGGACAGCCCCTCCCCCTGCTGGACAACCCCTCCCCCTGCCTGGACACCCCTCCCTCCTGCTGGACACCCCTCCCCCCTTCCTGGAAACCCCTCCCCCCTAATGGACACCCCTCCCCCCTCCTGGACATCCCTCCCCCTGCTGGACAGCCCTCCCCCCATGCTGGACAGCCCCTCCCCCCTTCTGGACAGCCCCTCCCCCTGCCTGGACACCCCTCCCCCCTGCTGGACAGCCCCTCCCCCTGCCTGGACACCCCTCCCCCTGCCTGGACACCCCTCCCCCTGCCACCCCCCTGCTTGTCCCCCTGCCTTTCCCCCCCTGCCCCATGCTAGTCCCACCCTTCCACCCCCCTGCCCCCTGCCCCCTGCTAGTTCCCCCCTGCCACCCCCTACTTGCCCCCTGCCAGCCAGCCCCCCTGCCCCCTGCCAGTCCCCCCTGCCACCCCCTGCCAGTCCCCCCTACTAGTCCCCCTGCCAGCCCCCCAGCCCCCTGCCAGCCCCCCTGCCAGCCCCCCTGCCCCCTGCTAGTCCCCCTGCCCCTGCTAGGCCCCCTGCCCCCAGCTAGGCCCCATTCCCCCTACTAGGCCCCTTACTAGGCCCCCTGCTAGGCCTCCTTCATATTTACCCCTGCTGGACACTGGACCCCTGCTAGACACTGGACCCATACTCCCCCCACCCCTACCAGCCCCCTTGTATCCCTGCTGGACACATGACTCCCCCCTGGAAACTAGTTCTTGGGATGCCCAAATAATATTTACCCCTATTGGACACTGGACTCCCCCTACATATTTACCCTTGCTAGACACTGGACCCCTGCTGGACATTGGCACCATCCTATAGGTTCTTAGTAGGACCACCCCATACTATAAGTTCTTAGTATGACTTGGGAAACAGTTGAAACAAAATTCAGAAGTATCTATATATGAGTAATCTAGGAAAACATACATATAATCAGTCTGGAAAATAAAACAGAATAAACAATAAAATTTTTATGGAAATAAAATAAGACATATTTGAAATTGGAAAACATTACCAGAAAAACTATTTATCAACTAAACAAACTGCTTGGTGAAATCATGGTCACACATGCTCATCCTCAGATAAAATCTGCTGGCATTTCATGTAGTACTGAATTAAACAAAACATTGGAATTATGATTTGAAATAGAGTTACCAGATTTTATAGCACCGTTCTCACTATCTATAGGTGGTGAAATAGTTATACCTGGTTCCTATGAAGTATATGTGGGATGTTTTGTGATATTTTCCAGATCTGGACAGCACTGCATTTTCTCTATAGAGACATTCATAACCTGCATGGGCTTAGGTTCCTAGACATCCCTCTTGCACCCCCTTGAAACCCCCTGGACAGACCCCTTGAACACCCCATTGCACCCCCCATGCCCCCCTTGGTCCCCCATGCCCCCCCTGCACCCCACTGGATAGCCCCCATGCCCCAACTGGATAGCCCCACTAGACAGCCCCACTGGACACCCCCTGCACCCCCTGGACAGCCCTCCCCCCTGCCGGACACCCCTCCCCCTGCTTGGACAGCCCCTCCCCCTGATGGACACCCCTCCCCCTACTGGACACCCCTGCCCCCGGACCCTGGACACCCTAGAACAGACCCCACCCCAGGACAGACCCCCCCCAGACCCTGGACCCCCCTGCCAGTCCTGCCCCCTCCCCCCAGACCCTGGACACCCCAGGACAGACCCCCCCCAGAACCTGGACAGCCCCCCAGACCATGCACACACCCCTGAACCTACCCCCCCAAACACAGACCCCCCAGGACAGACCCCCCCCAGACCATGACCGCGGCGTGACCGCCGCAGGGTGTCATCCTGGAGCAGGGCAAAATCACGGCGTGACCGCGGCGTGACCGCGGCGTGACTGCAGAGTGACCGCCGCAAGGTGTCGTCCTGGACGAGTAACCGCCGCAGGGTGTCGTCCTGGAGTACGGCCAAATCAAGGCGTGACTGCGGCGTGACCACGATGTGACCGCAGCGTGACACCCCCTCCCCCTGCTGGACACCCCTCCCCCCTGCTGGACACCCCTCCCCCCTTCCGGATAGCCCGTGACAGCCCGCCTCCCTGCCTGACAGCCCGCCCCCTGCCGGACAGCCTGCCCCCCTGCCGGACAGCCCGCCCCCCTGCTGGATAGACCCGCCCTCTGCCTGGACACCCCTCCCCCTGCTGGACACCCCTCCCCCCTGCTGGACAGCCCTCCCACATGCTGGACAGCCCTCCCCCCTGCTGGACAGCCCTCCCCCTGCTGGACAGCCCTCCCCCCCTAACGTGGGGCTGCATGTTTCTGACTGTTGCCGTGTGGCTGGAGAGGAGCTGGAGAGGAGCTGGTGAGGCGAGGCCGGAAGTCTTCTGCCTGGGCTACGAAGGGTCCTGGGATGCACCTGCGTTAGGGGTCCTGGGGATGGGTGCTGCTGGGTCTGGGTATGTAAAGGGGTGTGTCTAATAAACTACTAGGGGAAGTATGATAACTTCTGTTAAATAGTTGTTAGCTGTCAGGGTTGTTAGGCGGTGGGTGGGGGTTATTAAATGGAGGGGATGCTGTTGGTGGGGGGATACGAATTTTTTAGTATTTCATTCAGCTATAAGAGATGAATTGGATAAGGTCTCTAAGGCTAGATGCAGCGAGCAGGTATAGAATCTTCTTCTAGAAATAGTGGAATCATTATTTTATTGTGCGTACTACAAGGAATTCAAGGTTATTCAATAATCAAGAACTAGTTTTTTCACCTCAGCATGACAGAGCTACTTATGGATTGAGTCTGACTCAGAAATTGCTTCCAAGAAAAGTAATCAATAACATGGAATGTCCCATAGAGGTTTATTACTCATTGGATCGAATATCTCAAGAATATCACTCGACTCAATCTAGTTATTTCACCTGAAGAGGTGAATTTCACAAGCATTCTCAACTTTAGGAATCAAAGTGATAAATTGGTCATTGAAACCATGGGGATGCACCCCTGAGGTGAAGAAAGAAGAGACCAGCTTACAAACTTCCACCAGTCCCCCCCACCAGCCCCCAACCCCAGCCCCCAGCCCCCCACCAGCCCCCCCCCCCCACCAGCCCCCAACCCCCCTAACCCTAGCCCCCAGCCCCCCAGCCCCCCACCAGCCCCCTGCCCCCCCCCCCACCAGCCCCCTGCCCACCCACCAGCCCCCAGCCCCTGCCCCCCAACCCCCTGCCCCCCACCAGCTCCCCTGCCACCCCCAGCCCACCTCCACCCCCCCAGCCCCCTGCCACCCCCAGCCCACCAGCAGCAGTCCCCCCCCCGCAGCCCACTTGCACCAGACCCCAACCCGAGCCCCCAACTGCACCCCCCCAGCCCCCTGCCACCCCTAGCCCACCAGCACCAGTCCCCCCCCCATCCCCCTGCCCCCAACCCACAGCCCCCCACCAGCCCCCTGCCCAACCCCAGCCGCCAACCCCAGCCCCCAGCGGCACCACCCCCCACCCCCCCCCCACCAGCCCCCAACCCCAGCCCCCTGCTGGACACCCCGCCCCCCTGAATGGAAATATTTCAATAACAAGTAGAAATGAATTAAATGTATACAAATTAAACAGAGATATAAATGAGAGAAATAAGTAATAAAACCTGAATTAAAAATCTTGTATTTAGTAATTAGAAAAAAGAAAAGGCCATAGTAAGATAAAGAGGCCCTGCTAGTCCCCCCCTACACCCTGCCAGTCCCCCCTGCACCCTTCCAGGCACCCTGCCAGTCCCTTGCTAGTCCCCCTACCCATGGACACCACCTGGACCCCCTAATAGAGTTAGATTCCCAAATGAAGGGTAAGTGGTTGATTTCTAATCTACACATGGATTTTACATTCATTGATCCCACTATAAGGCACATAGATTACCTCTTGATTTAGGAGGCATTAACACATGATAATGTAGAGTTTACCTCTACTCCAATTGAAGCCCCTTCCACCATTATAGCCTGCACTACTATGATTCCAACTAATTCAAGGGTAGTAAGATAATAATTGTGATAAACATTAACATGTAATCTATTTTAGAGACTCTTATATATGTTTCCCTCCCAAACGAGATACTTAGATCATCATTAAATAGGTCTTATTTCAATGCTGCCATCCCACTTGAATACATACACTCAGATTTTTGGGGGATAGCCAGGACTAGTTCTTGTGTTGGAGGATCCAATATCATCATCTTCATAACTAAAATCTCTAATATTGTTTGGATTTAGATAATAAAAAGAATATGATGAATTCCAAACCATTTAAACCTAAAAATATTCAATGTAAAATCACACTGTAAAAGAATATGATGCATTCCAAATCATTATTCTGTGGTAAAAATGTGGATACTACTTAAATTATTTGTGGTTTGGTTGATCCTAACTATACAAGTTAGTAGTCATTCTCATCCCCAATAAGATATGGTAAATATTAACGATATTGATCAAAAACGAAATGTAATCTAATGCATGGAACTCGTCATACATTACCAGTCCAAAAATACAATTTACATAAAAAGTGAGTATCAATATTAGTATCATCAGAATCATGATAACCCTCATCCACACCTCCTACAAAAACACCATCACCACCTCTCACACCACCAACATCATCATCGGCATCGACATCTGCATCCGAACCGGCACCAGCACCGGGTCCAGCACTAGGTCCGACTCCGGGTCCAACAGAAGAATCTATATTAGCAGAACGCATCGTCATCAAAAATGCATCAACCGTTGCAGCTGCTTCTGGTGAAAGTGTAGAAGAAAGGGCAGACATAAACTTCATCATATTTGCAGTTATCGTCTGTTCTGATTTTTGACTTGCTTCTTTGATTGCGGCATTCATTTTTTCCACTGTGACAAAACCAGAACCGGTACTCGAAGAAACGTTATCAATATGCATTACTTGTCATGTAATTGAATCAAACCACTTTCATTTCATCATTGAGACACGACCATGTGCATAGTAATCTAATAAAATGATTCTTTCAACAACACCATAATATGATATATTTTCTGATCGAGGCTTCCTGTCCGATGCACTCGCATAACAATCTGTTGTGGCGCTTATCGTGACACCGTCATGCTGTGTTGCCATTTTTTTGCACAACTATTTATAACAAATTTATATCCATTGACAACCATTTACTTACAATCACGCACCACATCATTTGGACCAAAGGACAATGCTTTTATTTCATCTCATACTTGAATAATTGGTAGAGTTAAAACCGAAAAGATACCAACATAGAATATTAAACAAAGACATGTGACTATGTTATGAGAAGAAAAAAAAGAAATCTATTACCTTTGAATTTAACCAGGCAGCAAATTCTTTACTGTGCAACAGTTCCTTCCTCTTAATAGATAGAGAGCGATGTCTCTTTTTTATAATTTCAAAATTTTCTCTACAGATATGAAAGAATTAAAATGTCACGAGATATAAAGAAATCACACAATGAAAAAAATACATATTTATTAGTTTACTTACTTTATACAATCATCAAGCACACCACAGTTGAATAATACTGTGTGATGTGCCATTTCCCACTCTTCCCTGCTTAAAGTATACAACGAGTACAATCTAGATATCCCCCCTGTTTGGGGCATTAAAGGAAATGCAGGCTCAATGGGATCATATTGCACATCTACAGTTCTCATTAGTCGATTAGACCTCATAGTGACGTTAGCTAGGTACGATGAATAGAAATCCATGCATTCTTGTGCTAAATAGCATTTCACAATAGAGCCTTTAGGATGATATTTATTTCTCACATAAGATTTCAATGTAAACATCATTCTTTCGGTAGGATACATCCACCGACTCGAAACAGGACCACCAAAGAGAACTTCAGTGGGAAGATGGACAGTCAAATGTAACATAATTGTGAAAAAAGACGGTGGGAAAATTTTCTCCAAGTCACAAAGAATAATCGGTGCATCTCTCTGCAATTTCTGAAGAACACTTCTGCTCAATCTTTTGGCACAAAGATCTCGATAAAATTGACATAACTTAATCACCGCAACTCTAACATTATGTGAAAGTAAATGATGAATGGTAATGGGAATCAACTCATGTAACAAGACATGGTAATCATGGGTTTTAAGAGATTTGAGTTTCACATCTTGTGTATTCACCCTTTTCGAAATATTACTTGAATAGCCATCCGGAACCTTCAAACATTCCAAGACATGAAGAAATTGTTTTTTCTCCACATTTTTCATCGAATAACAAGCAACATGGAATTTCCACTTATTTTGACCAATTAACTCAGGATGAAGTCTTGCTCTTATTCCCCAATCCATCAAATCACGATGACACTGCAAATTGTCTTTTGTTTTGACATTGACATTTAAAATAGTAGCAAGTAACATCTCACAAATGTTTTTCTTGATATGCATTACATCCAAACAATGACATAATAAATTCGATGACCAAAACGACAACTCAAAGAATATGCTTTTCTTTCTCCAATTGCTGTGTGAATTCGAATTAGCATGCTTTCACTTTCTGATATTTGATTGACTTTTGCCAAGAACATAATTCAAATAATCAAGTTCTTTAACAATATCAGTCCCGGACATTCATTGAGGTGTCCCATCTGTCTCGATGGAATTATCGAACTGTCTCCGATTTTTCTTGTATGGATGATCCATTGGTAGAAAACGTCGATGCCCTATGAAGCTGAAAGTTCGTCGAAACTTTAATCTTCGGAAACATGTATTTTTCATACAAATAGGACAAGATAATTTTTCTTTAGTACTCCAACCAGACATCATTCCGTAGGCAGGGAAATCATTTATAGTCCATAATAAAGCTGCACGAAACATAAAGTACTCATTTTTGAATGCATCATACACTTGTGCACCAACAATCCAAAGCTCATTTAACTCCTATATTAATGACTGCAAGTATATATCAATATCATTTCTAGGATCACTGGGTCCAGATATCAATATAATCAGGATAGTGCACGGTTTCTTCACACACATCCATGAAGGAAAGTTATAAATGTGAATGAGAACAGGCCAAGTACTGTGTGAAGTATGCATTTGGCGAAATGGGTTGAAACCATCACAGGATAATCCCAATATAACATTTTGTGGGTCGGCTGCAAAAACAGGATGTAACCTATCAAATTTCTTCCAAGCCAATCCATCTACAGGATGCACTATTTCATCATTATCCTTATTTCATTTATCTGCATGCCATCTCGTATTCTCTTCATTCCTAGGTTACCATTAATTCATAGGAATCTTCTGGTGATTCAAAGTCTACCTGAGATATAAAATAAATTTCATATACTCATTTCCACTCATTATCCTTATATCTACTCACATTTTCTCAAATTTACTGTTATATATATTCTATTATGTGAAGATATATGCTCTTTATTGTGGATAATTATTCAATATTATAGGATAAGTTAAAGGGAACAAGATTAATGCCTAGTTGTAGATTTTTTGTTTTCCAATACATTATTTATTTATCCACAATAAGGTAGGTGGATTTTTTTTATCATTTTTATATTTTAAGAACATGAATGAATAATGTTTCATTTCACTTATCTCTAATTTGTTGGAAAACTCTATTGTGATTAAAACCTAATTCCTTGGTATTTAAATGTTTTAATGATGTTTTTTTGTGAAAAATATTTAAATAAATTCCTTTTAAAAATAGATGTTTTGTGTGGAATAATTGATATAGGAACATGGAATGTGTGGTTTGAGTGTGTTATTGTTCATTTTGGAAGGTGAATGATCATAAAGTATCATTGTCAATGAGGGAAACAATATGGTTATGATATACCACCATTTAGGGTGGTCACTAAGAGAAAACTTATTGATAGGAAGACAGTCCACTCATTAGTATAGGTTGGTCCGTGGTTTCATGCATATATGTGATTTCATGGGTGTAGAATAGAATTAATTTTTCAAGTATTATGAAAAGAAGATAAATATTTCTTGAATGTTTTTTGTTAGTATAACTTTTCTGTGGATTTAGTATAAACTATTTAAGAGATTCACTTTTTATTTTTATAAAAATGGTCAAAACATTTCTTGTATTAATTTAATGAGTTGGGATTTATTTAGGAAATTCCCATTGAGTTTATACTAACCCCTACCTTAGAAAATTAGTGTGATTGCAGAAATATTATATTGTGATATCTGTAAATTAAGGTTGTCCCATTTCTCTAGTGGTTCTCATTGATAATTCCCTCCTTAGTTGGTGCTCAGATTGTGGAGATCTGTCACAAACTAGTCCGGGTACCCTGGTAGCCTAATAACCCAACCAGCCCAGACATAGCCCAAAGTGAATTCCTATTCCTCATGGGTCAGCGACTAGCACCTGGAATCATACAAAAATTATGTGGGAATGAATTTTCTACAAAACATAGAGGAAGAAAATAATAATATAGACTATATAATAATGATGATCAACATTGAATAATTGACCAGAATACAAGGAGGAATAAAAATCCCAAAGAACTACAACCCTAACACTAAAAATAAGGAAAATAACACCAAGGTCCCTATGTAAAAAACTCATCAAGTCCAAATCTCAATATCCAGATCTACCTCAAATAGATCCCTTCCCTTTTCTCAACCCTGGAAGGAGAAATTCTAAAAAATTCTGAATATAAATGTAGGGTGTGATCCTAAACCCAGTAGGATACCAACAAATGTTCCATAATAGATTCCAAATATAGATTATCTAAATAAATGATTTCAATTTTCAATATAAATATGTTTCTAATTTAAAATGGAATATTTCAACAAAACATGATATAATGTTTCAAAATTGTAGATAATAAATTTAAACCACAGACTTTTCTTTATAAGAGATGGAATATTTCTAAAATAATATCTTAAATAAAAGAGTTTATGTGAATACAAAATAGGCATGTAAAGTAGTTTTACAATATTGGAATATATTTATTTACCATGTATAACGAAACAAGAGAGAAACATGGTCATATTACAAATAGGTACGATAGTATTAACTAACTATAGGATTTATCACTCTCTAATTGATCACAAAAAAAAAAGATTATACACACGTCCCTCAAACAATGGAAAGAGGTGACTCATCACCCTCCCATCAGAGATGTGACCTACCATAGGTATGTTTTCGAACATTATAACAGTGTAGTGGGTATCCACTACTACTAAATTTAAATTTTTATTAAAAAATTATGGAAAAAAGTTAGAAATATTCATGTGAATTGTGACATCAAACACTAATGCAGATAACAGAAATATTAAAGACCAACATAATGAAATTAGATGCAATTTCCAGAAATAATTTCCAAGACAAATATGTTACCTCTTCATCTGATTCTTCTTTTATACTCACTTCAAAATGTGAAACCAATTTGACCCATTCTTATAATAAGTACTCCACTATTTTCTTCTTCTCATTGTAGCCTATTTTCATAATTAGATGTTGTGTGTCAATCCAAGCTCTCTATTCGATGTTTGTATCCACATGAATTGGTTTCCCATTCATATTATAAGTATCCTCCTTATATGAATGAATGATCACAACCATTTCTTGTATCTCTTCTTCAGAAGTCATTAGGATATTACTTGAATATTCCTTGGCCACTACATCCACAAATCGATATAGATCTACTGACCTCGACAATGTAGCATCAACGATTTCAAACTTTAGTCTAGACAGAACTAACCTCCCCTCTTCTATATCTATGGTAAATACCATACTCTCTATAACCTCTTCTCCACCCACAAGAGATTTACAACCCTCATAAGGGATCTACTTTGATCTACTAGAGATCATTTCCACATATTTGTTCAAAGAGGCGTCCCCTAGGTTGAACTCTAAGGCATTACTCTTTATCATTCTTTCTGATCTGGTTACTATAGTCTTTGGGGTGTTTGAGTACTCTATGTGGAGTCTTTTTTCCCCTCCTTGAGGACTAGAATATTTCTAATCAAGAGGTTCCCTTGCTACCCTTTCCTTGATCCAGATCTAACCAGAGCCTCCTACTAATAGTCCAAACATGTATGTGGGGCCCCTTCTTGATCATTTTCCTCCTCATCTTCTGAGTGTTGAAATCCAACATGCTTTCGTCACCATCTTTGAATGAAAGTTTTGCAACCTTCAAGGTCCTCATATTATTTCTCATCAACATTTAGTGGTGATAATTGATACAAGGAATATTTTATGTGTCGACCAATGGTGTGGTTGAAGTGATAAACTATAAGAAACTTTTCCCACCCAATAAAAATCCTCAAAATATCCCACAAAATGAGGAGCAATCTTCCCTTGCTTCCCAAGACAATGATGTCCTAATCGGGGTGAAACATTCAAGAACAACTGGTCACAAACTAAAAACTGAAAATGTCTATGACAATGATCAGAATAATATTTATATCGGATCTATGTTTTCAACATTTTACGAAGAATCAACTGAATCCTAGTTGTTGTCTCTTATGCCAAACATGGTCCTACCATGGAACATTAACCAATCTCAAACCAACACAATAGATATTTACATGAACATCCATAAAAGGACTCATAATGATCCATTATGATTTAGGTCTAGTAAATATTTTTATAAAAGAACTCAACTAGTCCCAAGTGATCATCTCAAGCCCCTCCGAAGTCAGGAACATAAGAGCGATGCATGTCCTCTAGAATCTTTTTAGATATCTCTATCTGGAAATGCAACTGTGGATGGTAGGTAGTGTTCAAATGGACCTGAGATCTCAAGGCCACCCAAAGGCCTCTAAAAAATGAGATGTAAACAGAGGATCCCTATTAGAGACTATAGGATATGGAACTCTGTTAAAATGTTCAATCTCATTCACATAGAGATTTCCTAAATCCTTAAAATCGGTTGTATCCCGAATGGGTATAATGTGAGCTCAAATGATCATACATTCAATCAGAATGCATATCACAATCTTATTTATTCATATACAAGGCAACCCAACCTCTATGTACAAATATATTTCATTCCACTTCCATGTAGGGTATTGATGTGGTTGAAGTAAACATGAAGGCTTCAGATGCTCGTCCTTAACCTTCTAGCATGTATAACAGTGGAAAACAAAATCTAAAAAGCTTTGTCTCATAATTAGCCACCAGATCTACCACCGTATATCATAAATAATCTTATTGGTTAATATTAGAACTCTCTAATAGGAATTATGACGATCCATCATCATATCCTTCCATTCCAAAAACTACACAAAGGAGCGGTTATGATAACAAAGAGAACCATATTTGGAAAAAGTCCACTGGGTAACTATCTCCACACCATAAAGAGAGTCTTTGATGCTACATAATTCCTCATCAATCACTTGGTCCAAAATAATAACCTCAAGAAGATAAAATGTCAAATGAATTATGGATAGAGAAACTTTATCCCATTTCTCCTAAACTCCAATACCCAATTGTGCAAAGAGATCCCTCAAGTTGCAATCTTCTAAATATTCATTCAATAACTGGGTAGGAATTTCCTTTCTCAACAGATATACAATGACATTTCATTTCCCTAGGGTATAGGCAATGTCAAATTCGAATGACTGCATGTACTCCACCCATCGTCTTTAGAAGAGATTTAGATGTTTTTGGGAAAATATATAACTCAAACATTTGTAGTCTGAGAATATGGTAAAATTTTACCCATTAAGGTAATGTCACCAACTCTATTGTGTGTGCATCATAGTAGAAAGTTCTAGGTGGTGGGTAGGATAGTTCTTCTCTTTTGGACTAAACTAACAAGATCCATAAGCAACCACATGATCACCCTGTATAAGAACAGAGCCCACGCTTGAACCTGATGTATGATTGAAGACCACATTTCCCTGTCTAACCTCTAGAAGAGTCAACAATTGTGCAATATTCTATATAAATTTCAAATCAAAGAAATAACTATAATAGTTATCATTACATTAAAAATTCACACTTCCTGTGTTAGTTCATTCAATAGAGAAGCCAACTTTGAGAAGTTATTCCTTAACTTTATATAATATCCCTCTAATCCCAAGACACTATGGATCTCAAAGACATTTTTCAGTTTCTACAAAGTCAAATAAACCTTTACCTTTTCAGGATCAACTAATATAACATGTCTAGACCCCATGTGTCCCAAGAATTTCACATTCCAAATTGAGAAATCACACATCAAAAGATTAGCATGATGTTAGTGATCTCTCTGAAGACCCAAAAATATAATTTTATGTAGAAAAAGATCCTACTCATATATAGAGTAAACGAATATGTCTTTAATAAATAATACCATAAAGTTATCCAGATACTCATAGAAACTCTTGTTCTTCAAATCCATGAAAACTGGAAGAGAATTTTTTAGAACAAAAGGCATAAAAAGGTACTCATTATGGTTATACATTCTCCAGAAGTTGTTTTTATGAATGTTATATTCCGTTATCCTTAACTAATTTTAACCAACATGAAGTTAAATCTTTGAAAACCACATCATACCTTTCAACTGATCAAATAGGTCATCAATTCATGGAAATTGTTATTTTTTTTACCATAAATCAATTGAGCTTTTGGTAATAAATGAATTTGTGAAGATAAAAATCATCCTTATTAGTGAAGAGAATCATCCCCACCTATGTTGACACACTCAGGTGTATAAATCCTTTTCAAGAAGACCAACCAACTGGGACTTCAAATCATTCAATTCATGTCATTCCATTAGGTAAGAGGGAATTGAAATTGGATGACTACTAGGTATTACGTCAATGGAAAACTCAACATCCCTAATATATGGAAAACTAGAGAATTTATAATGAAACACATTTGAAAACTCGATGAAGACTGGTGGGATATCACCACTCATTGAATCCATCTCTAGATCAAACGAAAAGATGATATTACTTTCCCCAACTTAGGAAAATAAGGTCCGTATCTACATGAACTTGGGTCCCATTCTCTTTGAAAGATAAGAGGCACACCACAAGGTGTTGATAGGTATACTAGTCAATTATAACAATCAATTAATTCCTTATTGTATATTAGATAATTCATCCCAAATATGATGTCATCATATTTCATTTCGAGTGCTAGAAAAATCCAGGAAATATTGCCCTGTGATAGAGAGAAGATGCAAGTAGGACTATGACAAACTGTATCACACTTTATGCTAAGGGGTGTAGTAATAAACATTTCACAAGATAAATTCTCAATAGATAGATTAAACAAATTAACAATACATGTTGAAATAAATGAGTGAGAGCACCAGTATCAAATATAGATGTCACAAATGGTGATTCTATAGTAATGGTACATATCACTGTCGCTGGACTGATTTCTTCTTCCTCTAGAGACTCTTAAACTGTGTGAATAATCTTCGTTCTAGATACCTTTGGTAGGAACCCTTATGTAAGAGAATTATTTTATTTCCCCTCAATTTTAAGTGGTGATAGTGATCATATTCCACTACGCAGAGTAGAGAATTGATTAAAGAACATTGGAAAGTGTCATAAATGCCTGCAAGAGCTACAGTTCTTGGGTGCCTCAGTGAAAACCTTCTTACAATGTCCCAAAATTCCAAAATATTAGAAAACTAATGTAATTCCTACAGGTACTATAATAAGACTAAATTGACCCAAACGTCGAGAACTATAGAGAGAATCATCATGCTGCCATTTTAATTTGAATGAACTAATGATTCCACTTAGAGGAAATGAAACTCTCTACATCCCTGATGTGCCATCTAGGTCTATATCTGCTGACATCTCCATATCTAGAATGTCACCATATGGGGGAAGTTACATCAATAATACCTGGTAATGGATATTTTATAGAATCCCCAACTCGAATCAATGATCCTTCATAATTTCATTTGATACCATCATATGTTAATACTGCACCAGCTTAGAAAATAGTTTTGAATACTCGATCATGGTTTTGTTGGATTACTCAATCTTGAAAAAATCCACATCCTTTGTCAAAAATATTGAATCTGGATAGAAATGGTTTGTGAAATGATCCTTTATGTCCTTCCATGTAAAACATTCATGTTTATTCACCGTCACCACTGTGTACCACCATCTTTTTCCCTTTCCCTCTAACAAAAAGGTTTAACAATTCACCTTGATGTCATTTTGTATTTCTAGGAACTCAATGATACGTTATGTCTTTCATAACCATTCCTATTCATGTTGAGGATTATTGGAGCCTTTGAATAGTGGTGCCTTCTAGTTAAGTAACTCTTGAGAGGGATTCCAAAGAATACTCACTGGGGGTCCATAACTAGAGACTGAACAGTGACTGGTGGTGGTACCTGTCCTATAGCATGTATTGTGTGCAGGATCACCAAAACTATATTTGGATCCGCTGAAGGATTATCTTTTTGTGGTTCGGAAAAATCCTCCTCCTGGTTCTTATTAATGAATCTTCTTAGAGGTATGATTCTACACAAAATCAACATATAACATTGAATATATTATAGAACTCTCAAATGGATAAAAGGGAGAAACCTAAACCCTAACAGATGGGTTAATATGATTTGTATTTCACTCTATCCAAATAAAATATATGGAGAAGACTATATCTAGTCCACAATACATCTTCCCCTAACTACCGTTGGTGACCTAAGGATAATTGCGGTGAGATATGGCCAGACACTCAATCACAACTACCTCCTATGTCCAAAAAATATTTAAAAGATGCATACATAATTCAAGATAAAAGCTCAAAAATATCCTCCTTAGTTACCACTTTGTAACAAACATGTTTGGGTACCTGTAATAACTCGATAAATTAACCATCCCATACATATCCTGAATGAATTTCTGAATCCCCATGAGTCGGCGATTAGCTCCTGGCATCATACAAAAAGTAAGTTGGAAGAAATATTCCACAAAACATAGTAGAAGAAAAATAATCAAGACAACGCACATAACAAGGAAGCTCCACTTAGAGTAATTTACCAAAATACAAGGAGGCATAAAAATCCCAAATTACTACAACCCAAGTACTAAAAATGGAAAAATAACCATATGGTCCCAACAGACAAATATCACCAAGTCTAAATCACAATAGCTGGATCTACTTCCATTATATCCCTTCCTTTACTCAAACCTGGATGGAGATTGTCTATAAACACTTGATGTAAAAAGTAGGGTGTGATCTTAATCCCAATAAGATACAACCCAAAATTCCGCAACACATTCCAAATATAAATTACCCAAATAATTTTTTTTAATTTTCTAAATAAATAGATTTTGAAATTTAAAAATGATATTTTAGAAAAACATGCTATATAGTATCAAAATGGTGGAAAATACATTTAAAGCACAGGATTTACATTACTAGAGAAGAAAAATTTATAAAATAATGGCTTAAATAAAGTAGATTATATAAATCTAGAAAAGGCTTGAAATATAGTTTTACAACTTTGGCATGAATTTATATGTCATATATAAATAAAAATATAGTCAACATGGTCATATTCCAAATAGGTATGATAATATTAATCAACTATATGATTCCTCACAATCAATGTGATCACAAATAAATGAGTATACTTACATCCCCTTGAAATTTGGTAGAGGAGACTTATCACCCTCCCATTGGGGATATGACCCACCATAGGTATGTTTTATAATGTTTTAATAGCATGCAATATATCCAAATAAATCAACAACTAAATAAGGCTTTCATATGATCATACAAGATGAAAAATATTATTTTAAGACTTCCTAAAATAAAATAAAATCCCATTCTTCTATTTAAAAAATTCCAGTTTATTTCAAATTAAATCCAAAAATGGGTTTTTATCAAAACATGCATTTTTTACCAGATAAAACTACTAGGTTTCTATTAAAAAAAATATTCCACTTTAATAACATTTAAATCCATTTAAAACAAATTCTATCATTTAATATTTTCATCTTCACAATTAAATTTTACAATTTTATTGAAAACATTTCCATCAAATCCACAATTTCAATTCAACCATTTAAATCATCCAATTTCCATAAACACACCGTAATTCAATGGAATTGGGGGGGTGGGGGTTTCAAATTTCCATGCCCAAACCTTTTAAAATATCATGATTCCCTAGAATTTAATTTTTATAAAATTTAATGAAATAATGTTTGAATAATTTAATTTAAATAAAATATAGAAATAAATCAAACTATTTTGGGATAATTATATTGGCTAATCAGGACAGAACCAAATACCTTTTTTCTGAAACCCGATACTCGCAATGACACCCATCAATGAGAACGAGGTTGAGGAAGATCTCAAAAATAAACCTAGAATATAGATCCAACATCATGGATTATATATACATCAATTCAAATATGATCTATTCAAAAAAACAATAGTGGAGAAAGAGAGATAGATGAAAAATGGAGAATAACTCTTACCTGGTTATCACCTATAAAAGAAATGATGAATGATCTCCAATGTGATGGATCAAGTAGGGTTGGAAGGATCTAAAAATTCATAGGTTAGTATTTGGGTCAAGTGAATGGGAATCATGGAGGAGAGAATACATAAATAACGAAGCACACTGCCTCCTTTTATAGGATGTCCTCTTGGGAATATATGGTGTGTAATCCAATTACACATTGTGAAATTCTTAACTAACACAACAACGAAGAGAAAAAATGTGGCAATGCATTAAAGGAAAAAAGAGTGATTCAAAGGCATGATATATCACTTTTTCATGACATGTAAACATGGCTCAATACATAAAATCCTTTACAAAGTTAATTCCTCTTTCAAGGCTTGTACCCTATGCCAGCATAAATGTCCTATAACCTGGGTTCACGGTGTCTAATTCCCTATATGTTTACAAAAACACC
The DNA here is from genome assembly GCA_963277665.1 of Viscum album. Taxonomy (NCBI): domain Eukaryota; kingdom Viridiplantae; phylum Streptophyta; class Magnoliopsida; order Santalales; family Viscaceae; genus Viscum; species Viscum album. The sequence continues at coordinate 1,303,617,877 of OY728121.1, forward strand.
CTGTTTAAAGTAGAAAAATACAAAAAGTGTTGTAATATATCATTATAGGTATTGTACTAATCCAAAATCAACACATACGCATACAATAAAATGGAAAACCATGAAGAGGTTCATGATGTATCAATCAAAATGGTAACTGGATGTTACAATATCTCTCTTGGAGTCTCTAGTGTGATTTCACATCAATTTTGCATTATTTGAGGTCTTTTAGGTCTCTTGGACTCATTATTTGTTACATACTAATAAAAATCATATGTGTTTGTTTATTTTCTAATTATTTTTATTACCCATGCAACTTACGGTTGATCCATTTTTATTGGGTTCATTTTTGTTTTATTGGTTCTTCAGAAATAATTGTGCTTTAATATTTTCCAGTGATCTTAGAATTTATTTTCTATATTTGGTTTCATGGGGATGTAAAAAAGGATAGTTTATGTGTACCCCTCCTCAATTAATGTTTTTAGAATGAATGTTACATAATGATTCTGTATTAGCAGTTTGATGGTTAGCATTTCATGGGTCCCATGTTGCATCACTTGTGGTTGGTTATGAAAGATTTTTAGATAATGGTAACCAGAATATAGAGGTATAATTAAATAAATGTAATTTCTTTCTATATGTTAATATTTTTTATAGTATCAAATATCATTAATAAATTATTAATATTTTTGAGTATAATTATTTTCAATTTATTTCATTCAAGCAGGTTGTTTGACCATGAATAATTTATTGGAATTTATTTATTATTATACATGTTTATTAATTTGAATAATAAAAAATATATAGTATACATATTTATATAATTATTTACCACTATAAGGGTATTTTTAAAAATTTAAGGTAATATTGTAAAATGAAACACCTGGATGTAGTGAAGAAACCATAATATAGATAATGTTTTTAAATTTTAAAAATAAAGGAAGAGAGGATGATAGATAATGGATATTCCAAAAATGAAAAAAAATATAATAAAACTAATTATATTATCTTACTATCTTGGAGTAAAAATATATGACATGGTAGAATAAAAAATAATACAGTTCTAGCTTTCTTAAGAATATTACATATTTCGATGTCCTCTTTTAAGCTTCCCTTGGGTATCCATTGTCTGGTATTATGATGAGACCGAGGCTTAGGATAAGGGAGAAGATATGGGGATATTAATTTCTATATGTATGGTTTGTTTAGAAAGTTATAATGTGTGAGGATAATGATAGGTGAAGTGTGGTAATTATATGGCGTCATGAGGTTTTTATTAAATTGTGTCTATTGGTTTTTTTTATCTCAGTCAGACAGACATGCGAAGGTAGAGAGCTACCATCACGATGTAGATGCTAGGGAGGGGCACTTCCTTGTAGTAATAGTCAGGTTGAATTCCCTAAGACCTTCGGGACATTTAATGTCTCATAAGCCTATGGTCCAGGTAATCATCAAACCAATGGGCCTTATAAGGGCTCCCCCTTATCCCAGAAAAGGGGGGTTATCAAAGAATCAATAAAAATTAAGGCCTTCAGACCATTCGGGCTAAATATCATTATATGGGATCAATCATATCCATATTTTCATATTACAGTTTTTTTATTTTTATTTTTTCCCATTGTAGTTTTTCTAGTTATTATGGATATATTTATTCATTAAATATAATGATAAAATCAATATTATGTTTTTTCGATTCTATCATGAGGTTGATGTTCTTTATATAATACTATAATACTATATATGAAACATTTAGATAATTTATATTCTAATGATACAATTTTGTGTTGTTATATTCATCCCCAACAAAATATTTCCCTTGACATTTGATTTAACCCACAATATATAAAAACTGTGGATAATTATCTTCCATTTCTTCATAAAATTCAAAAGTCACCTCTTCATAATTATGGTTCTACTATATTAATTGGACTAGGTCAGTAGTATTTTTGTGTATAATTTTTATCAACAATCAAATATCATCCCTAGATAATCCTCATAAGAGATATCATTCTCCAACTATACCACCAATGGGTTCGTTACATGTGTAGGATTTGATATGAAATTCCTCATGTGGGATATGTGGAACACATCATGCACATGATTAATGAATTTTTGGTGTTCTTGTCAATATGCCACTCCTCTGAACCAATCATGAACTTCAAAGGGTCCAATGTATCTCATACATAGCTTTCTATTCTTTAAAAATCTCTTGATACCATTAAATGGATGTCTATGTAGTATTACATTATAACCAACATTAAAATATAGGTCTCTATTAAATTAATATTCATAGCCCCGTTTTCCAACTTGATTTTTCATAACTGAATGGTATTAAATTTTATACCATTTCTTTTACCTTTTCTAGCACAAATTTCTATACAGTCATCTTATAACATGCATGTTCTACATTTATTTCCAAATAGTACATTATATGGGTATATTCAGATGCTTGATTGATTGCTATTATTCAATGAGAACTGAACCAATTGGAGATATTGATTTATTTTTTGTTGAAGTTTATCAAGAACTCTCTGAACATGCCCATAAGTGTCTAATTATCCCACATAGGATGGAAATCAATGTTAGTGCAATAGGATATGTTGAAATTTAACATATTGACTATATCATTTTGGAGACCTCCCTATAACATAGAGGTATTCCTTATATCTATATTAGATATAATCAATCATGGTGTTCCATACAATATCATCATATCCATGATGTATTTCATTGAAAATTTATAGAGGGATTGGTCATTACAAATTACAATGAAGTGAGAAGACTTTGTAAGAAAATAAATTACATCACACATAAGATTATTTCCACTAAATATGTTCATAACACTTAAGAAAAATAAAATTTTTATGCTTTTCCATTTTTATATAGGTATGGATAATTTTTGTATCATATCCTTAGAAATTTTTCTTTCAGCCACTACTTTCTGACTTTCCATGCACTTTGATGTTTTTTATACAATCTCCATCTTCATGTTATCCCACTAATAGTTCCCTCATATATCTCGATACATCTTCAAGATCCCTAGGTAGATGGATAATACTGAGCTATGTATATCATTCAATAGATTTTTCGTTATCTCATACAATAATGGTAAACATAGTCATGTCTTAAAAAATAAAACTACTTCATAATAAATTTTGAATTATGAGAACATCCCATTACTTATAAAATCCACCACATTTTTTATTTCCATGCCAACCCATTGATGATTATTTATCATCTCTCTAATGGCTGGTTGATAAATGATTTAATCTTGTTAGAATTTAATTCATTAATTTATGGCATACATGTCCCTATTTGTATTGTAAAAAATATATAATACATCTGAGTTATAATTATTGGAATGGTTTTTAGATCATTTATACATAGAATTTTTTTTACATTATTCTCCTTTCTATTATGGTAATGATTTTAATATTCATATTTCTTTATCATATATAACCACCTTCATTGGTTTATATTAATCTCCTCTTGTGGGAATATATATTTTTATCTCTTATAATCATTATATATTTCACATATCTCCTCATAGAGGTAATTCCACTAAACCATTAATTCAAAGATCACAACATCCAACTACATTTAATGTGTTGGATAGATCATCCATTGTAATTTCACACAACATGAGTCATAGGCTATCATTATATCATTATACATTAGTACATATCCCAACACCCTGTTATAATAAATTTTTGATATGACAAAGATTTCACAACCTATGGGAAGTTGACAATTTTTATAGTGATAAGCCTCATTTTTGAATTAATGAATCTCTTTTATCACATGTTTTTTTCAAAAAAAAATCCACAAATGTTTTTGTTATCAAAATTATTGGTTTTGAAAATCATGAGAAGTTTGTAAAATATCGTCGATAGTGCCCAGATAGTCCATTAAAACAATATATATCCATCATTGATATTGATATAGGTTACTCCTTGTTTTCCATTTTTTTAGAATGGTCTATAGATATCTCATTACTGGTGATAGAATTCCCTAATAATTATTATTTCTCTATTCAAAACTCACATTTAGTATACTTTTACTATATATTCTCATTTCATAGTGTAATTAAAACAATACTCAAATTATCCATGTGTTCTTCCATAATTGTTTAGTATATCAGAATATCATCTATAAATACTACAAAAAAATATTTAATATAGTATCTAATGACTCTGTTCATCAATTCCATAGATATTTTTGGAACATTATTTATTTTAAATGGTATCACTATGAACTCATAGTGTTTATACCTTATTATAAAGGTTTTCTTGGGACGATTATCTATATTCAACTTTAATTGGTTATATCTCGACTAAAGGTCCACCATAGAGAAGTTTTGAGCCCAAAATAGTTGATTGAATAGATCGTAAATTTATTTTAGTGGACAGTTTATATTTTGATGATTTTGTTTGTGTTCATAATAATTATTTTATAAGCGCATTCCATCCTCATTTTTCATTACAAAGAGGACTTATGAGACACTTGGTGATTTGTAAAGCATATAAACCACTAACAAGATTCTCTTGTAACCATTACTTCAGTTTTTCCAAATCAATGTTAGAAAGTATATAAGGATTATTGGATTTTGCTCGAGATCTAGGTATATATTTAATTGATAACTCAACATCTTTATTTGGAGAAAGACAATAAAACTATTCTAGGAATACATCAGCATAATCCCTCACAATAAGAATGTATTCAAGTATGGTTATCTCTTTTTTTCCATAATTTGTTCCTCATATTAATTTTAATAAAATAACAATATCCATTATTGAGAATGATATTCAAAATGAGATTCAATATACTACTAACACATATATATATATTTTGAGGGTGACTTGATATGTGAAGAGTGATCTCCCTCTCTTGATATTTGGATTTGGATTTATTTATGGACAAACAATTTATTCCTTGAATAACATCAAATTACACTAATGAAACAATGAAAATATTTTATGATATTTTAATCCCCCAAACATCAGTAGGGTGGACTTATATAATTAGGATGTAATTATTTCACCATTTTTCATTCCCATAAGAAACTTGAACTCCATGTTTTTAGAAGGTGTTTGAATAGATTTTCTAAAACTTCATGATATGAATGAATTTGTATAAAAATAATCATTTTTGACTTTTTAGGCACATGAAGGTATACTAATCACACCATTAACTATTTTATTATGGTTTAATTCATTTATGATATCCAATATAAACTAATGAATGAGAATACTTAAACTAATAAGTATATAAATAGGGAAACGCTGAACATAAAAAAAGTGTTTGTAAATGACATGTACATTATAATACATGAGTTTCAATGTTTAAATATATGTTATCTACGATTATTTTCTTATAATTGTTTCTAATCTTACAATCTATTCAAGTACATTATAATGATTCACAAAGAATTTGTCAATTTACCAAAGCATACCCCTCAGGAGTGTAAATAATTATGAGAATAGATGTATTTTCTATGCACCTATTGTTTGTTAACATAATACCATGTAGACCATTTCAGGGTTATTACACATAGGTTATTCTGTACTAGATCCACACCTACATATACTTTCATGATTGGTATTTCCTTGGTTGGAAACCACTCTACCTATGATCTAAAAAATCCAGATTATTTCCAATACATAGACATATTCTTAGGGTTTTTAAAAATCAATTATTATCCTAAAAATATAACTAGTACTTTCCTTTTATACTAAATATTGAGACATAAACATCATTGACATATAATTTCACATTTTTTAACAAAAATCAATCCAATATACAGAGCCAAAGGATCGAGGGGCCTAATGAATTTGGGAGACTAGGTTTAGAAAAAAAATACATGAAGATAAAATACCGCATTTTTTATTGATCTTTATAATATAATCATAGATACCTTTAGATTATAAAATATGATCATAAAATCCATGTTATATAAAAAATTCGGAGATCTATAAATCCTACTAAGGGAATAAGAATGGAAATAAAGCATAACATATGAGTTAGGAGGTACAACACGATTTCATAAAAAAAAGATCATGAATAACAATTTGAATCATGTCATAATGAATATGGATTCAAATATTTTGTAATTATTAGAATTTGTAATAAATATAAAATAAATATTAATTACAATTCAAGGTTTTTTACAAGATAACAAAACAAGTTGGATGAAGTCCCATCATTGATAATGTTTTCTCCCTAATCTCATACCTATAATATCATGTGATATATAAAATTAAGAATGAATTGGTCTAAAATATGTTATCAGACATTTTAAAATATAAGTAAATGTGTTATCCATATACGAAAACCAACCATATGACTTAAGCTTAAGGGAAAACCTCTGAAGAATTAAATTGTCTTCATAAACTTATATTATAGCCTAAAAATATAGAATTTCACAAATATTACTATTAAAGAATGAATAAAATAATTTTTTGGATGTTCTTGAGTTAGTATAGATTGATAGGATTTTCATAATAATTTTCATGTGAAGTTGAGGCATAAAAAGAGTGGGGGACATTTATTTTTAAGGTATATATTAATGGATGTTTTATTAAAAATGGGTAATGAAACTTCAAAGAGGGAAAGGGAATCAAAATTTCCATAAAACAATAAGTGAATGAAAATTTTCCTCCAATGTAAAAATTATTTTTCATATAAACCATGGATGTTAAAAAATATTTAAATAATTGGAACTTTAAATGTGGTATGAAACCAAAAAATTATATATTTATCGGTTTTTCATAACGATTGAAATTGAGAATTTAACCTTTAAAACATGTGTATCCCCATAATGGATTAGTGAATTTAAATAGGTATTTTTCATTGTTAAATATATACATAATATATAAAAACCACTTAAAAATCATATAGATTGATAATGAGGTAAATGGATAGATACCACAATGCAATGAAAATTGGGTGGTTCAGAGAGATCCCTTTGCTTAGGTCCCTATTCCTTATGCACATCCTCTTAACATCATGAATTATAAAATTATATTTATAAAAAATATGATTAAGAACCATGTTCAACATTATTTTATTTTTTATTATTAATTTACCTTAATTTAGTGTCATTTAATTGGGATATTGAGTCTGTGTTCACTATCCAAAGGACATTAATTTTTTGGACCCCCAGTCCAATCAGTTGCGGTTTATTATAATTTTTTTATTAAATTGTTACATAATTATTTACATGTATTGGTATAGAGCTAATGTATTTTTATAATTTATAAAGGACCTTGGTATCAAATATTCTTCATAGATAATCAAGACTTATAGACTATAATAATTTTATGCTCAGTTTATTTAGGTGGGTTTTTTGACCATGCTAATCTAATTGAGGTTATGATAGTATTATTGATATAAATTTATTTATTAATATAAAAAAATATATAATATACTTATTTATATAATATTTTTAACATTATATCTTTATTTCAACAAGATATAAAGGGGGTAATGGAAAATTGTACATGTCATCCATGGAGGCATTGAACGGACTATAATATTGACAATGTATTCAAAATTTTAAACAAGATTTAAAAAAAAGACAAGTTAAGGATATTCCATAAATACAATAACAATTATGTATATTGAAAATACCTAAATTATCATATTATCATGGAAGAAATTTATATGATAGGGTATAGTAATAATAAAAAGTTAGTTTCATTATGAATATCACCTATTTTGATGTCCAGTCATATAATTCTCTTTTGTGAACCTTGGAATGAAATTTTGATGTGACCAAGGCTTAGAGGGTCCTAGGGAGTGATGAAGATAAAATATTCGAGAGAGTTTGTGGGGTAAGGAAGGTTTAATTTTTGAATATAATGGGAAGTGAGGGGTATTATTTATAAAGGGAGGTGAGTGGTTTTTTATTATCACATTCATTAGTATATAACTGTTTCCTTAAGACAACCATTAGTGCTTATTCTTGTGAATATATAATGAACATAATTATCTTTAGTTTATAATATAAATTCGTTATATCATCTATGGCACATTAAATCATATATTTAAGCTATAATATTAAATACCGTATTATTTCATATTCCACTATTCACAGACAATTGAAATATATTATAAAAATAACAAAAAAATAGTCGTAACTATTTTTTACTCATATATTAAATGAAAGACAACCATTTTATGAATATATTATTAAAAATATAAGAAAATTAATTTTTATATATAATATTTATCTATTTTAAAAATATAAATTTTAATATCATGTTTAATTATTCTACCATTTGGGAAATTACATATGGTATCGTAAAATTTTTGTAACATCTTGACCAGGGATCCACCAAACGGTGCCCCGATCTAGTGGGTTAGAAGGCCTCAAGAATGCCTCCTTGTATGCTAGATGCTACCAACATGATGCTAAGTCATAGAGTCTATATGTGGGAATACTATTCCCTCATGTTAGAGTGTATCAAAAAAGTAATAATAATTAAAAAGGATTGGAATAAGATAACTAACTGAACATAAGATAGAAGATAATCATCCCAAATAATATTATAATTTATTTCCAAAAAAGTATTCATATACAATATGATGATCATGCGTGTCTCTACAAATAAATAATATAGGTACTGGAATACAAAAAATACATTTATCAAATGGTACAAAAATTCAAAAATGAAGTATCTCTAGATAGAATCATGAGAATTACTCAGTCATCAGCTCCCTTATTTATTAGAATTAATCAAATCAATCTTCATTATGAGTGAACATTCCTCAGTCCCAACCTACATCTGTGAAGTGTGTTTACGTACCAAAGAGTGGACCGAAAAATGTGTTATATAACACTCAGTAGTCCCCCACAAATAGTGTATATAAAAAATCTAGTCTATGTAATATTAAAAAAATAAGTGATTAGTATATCATAGGTATATAAATAAAGAATGTAAAGTGTCAAGTCAGAAGTGATCATGTCTAGAAAATAATGGCTCCCTGTGAACAATATACAAGCTCCCATAAACAAGAGAAGCTATAAAACGTAAAAAAAATAGTTGTAATTCATCCTAGTATAATAACTATAATTTAATGCACATAACTTGGAAATTCTTTAAAACACAGAAAACTCCCCCATGGTAATGCCCTATAAACTAGTATACAACATCCAAAATAGACTATGCCATGTCATCCATAGTATAACACCCATATTGGTATCACCGTTAAAGCATGTGTCAACCCATGAAGGGTTGTATCCAACATAAATAAGACCATGTAATCATCATATATTCCCTAGAGCCTCTCAATTGAAACTCTATAAAGACATTTTGGTAGTCCATGGAGAATGGAAATAGAGAAAGTCTACTATGATTCCATGTAAGGAAAATCCATGGGGATTAAATCCCTATGAAATTATATATATTTAGGATTCAAGGATTATGATGTAAAATGATTCCACTACCATAAAAAAGTACCATGGATTAAAAGATTCCATGGTGTCTTATATAATCAGGATATAAGGAGCTCAGCCTTGGAATCTACAGCCATCATCAAATCATAATCCCATTTAATTAATCATTCAAAATTCATAAGTGCATCCAATCCATATAAAAACAAACCATTTTATCAATTTAAACATTTATGGATCATAAAATTCACATTTCAAGAAGTCATAACCTTTTCTTAAAAATTCATTAAATTCTCATTTAATTTAACAAGGCTCCCAAAAATAAGTGGTGAGATCGCAGTCACCCAAAGGGGTGGTAAAAAAGAGGGAAGATAAAAACACACCCTCCATGGGTATCCTATGTTAAGGTGAAAATATTACAACCATTTCATTATTAATCAATGTGATAGCTAACTCGTTCCATTGCCTTAAATAAATGGAATTAACAGGGAACTATTGGAAGGCACAACATGCGGAAAAATGAAAACTAAGCTTATAAAACTCCATGCCTTGCGGGGAAGGTATAGATCACCTACCCTAGGTATATAGTATAGCATTCATGAAATATTGACATCTGATTTAGTTCATACCAGGCGAAAGATGAACATTGGATATAACCATAAAAATAGGGAAAATTATCATATACCTAAATAACTCTGTCAATATGAATACAAATGAAGAATGACATACGTGGAACCTAGACTTACCAAAACAGATCCAATGAGACAAACAATGCTCAAATATGAGTCTGGATTATGAATAGGGATAAAAAGGATAGTTTATACTTCAAAATGATCTCAAATTGAATTAGGAATCTCCCTCTATCACTATACATGAATAAATAAAATGTGGGTTTAATTAAAAAATTCACTAAGGGAAAGATCATGATTTTACACAAAAACACTAGGTCACACGGTTGGGAAAATTGTGTGCCAACTATAAGACCTTATCTTCCATAAGGGGGACCTTGCTGGGTGATGGAGCATGGTTAGACAAAAAAAAATTCGACCTTTCCTGAGGCCTCTAATAAGAACTAAAAAAAATCTAATGGGCATGCATCAATAGTGGCGTAGTTTCATAAAATCATGTGGACTCCAAAAGAAATATTCTCTAGACCCACATAGTTACTCCTAATTGTGTGTCTTGGGACACAATATTTCCCCTAAATGTGCCTCTCAACTTATTTTCTACACAATTCAGGCAACATGTTCTGAAAAATCCCTGGACATTATCAAAACACCCATGACATCATTAAGCTCTCACACTAGGCCATAACCTATTATTTGAATTGAAAAGAAAATGATCTTGACCTCATAGGAAAACTCAGTATCTTACAATATTTCCCTCTTAAACAAAATTTCCCCTAATTTCCTTTCAAATGATGGTTATGAATCATCTAAGAATAACTCCAACCGTTGATCATGTACGGTGACGTCCCACTCCCATGTCTCATCCTAAAAACAGTTCTTCTACCAAAGCAGAATTACAGGAGAAACTGACATGTCCCAAAGATCATTTTGATCCTCTAAATGATATGAATAGGGTGATTTCAAAAGACACATCTAAAAATAGCTCAACCTCATCTAGATGAAAATTTTGATACAGTCTAGAGTGATAATATTATAGATGAGATACATAGGAGATGTCTTGCATGGCTCTATACCTGTGAGGTAAGGAAAACTGATTGGAATTTGGATTGAATCTATCATGAATCTCAAATTTCTAGACATATTATGGTGAATTATTTCCCTATCTTGTAATCTGGTTGTTTCACCACCATAGTGAGATACATAAAATGACCCGATCCCTCACCTCAAACTCTAGAGGATATCTGTGGGTATCGGTATAAGATTTCATTCTAGAAAGTTTTTTTATTGTGCTTTTTCTAATAAATTTTTCATGTTTTGAAGTGTCCTAAATGAGACAACTTCTATGTAATGGTGCCTCCCCTATCGCTAACCAGCATAGAGATGATCAACATGAAAAAATATAGAATTAAAAATATGGTTCCAACTATATAATCAATTAATACATATTATAGTAGGTTGATTAAACCATGGAAATATGCATCTCCTAATGACCTCCAAAATCTAGGATGCATGCTCATAGCATGACTTCATGAACTTAAATCATGTGATTTAACTAGCCAATAGTCTGAGGATGATGTGTTGTTCTCAGAAGCACATATTTACCAAATTCCTTCTAAAAACATTGATAGAATCAAGATGTAAAATAGATGTCCCTATCATATACCATGGTTAGAGGAAAACTAAGAAGACACACTGTCTCTTGGGTATACAATATCCCAAGATCATATAATAATAAGGATTACCTGATTAGTAGGAAATGATTGGCCTTCATTAACATATCACCAACAACTCGTACAACATCACTACCTCAAGGAAACCTCAATAACCCAGTGACACAATCAATCAAAAATCATCACATTTATACTCAGGAATGGGTTACTACTATAAAATCATATTTTGTGGCAAGTTTTCTTCCTTCACCTACTGATTTGTGGAACACCACATGATTAAAAAAGCTACACAATGTTTCATCACATAAAACCAGTATGAATGGAAAAATTTCAGATACATCATGGTAACATCGAGATGTACATCCCATGATAAGGCCTGAAATTCTTGAATCAACTCCTTATCTATGACTGTTGTAACCAAAACACAACCATGTATACCAATAATTTCATCCCCACTAACGATAAGACCAAGATATGGTCTCATCTTCTACACTCTTCAGTAGAACTTGTCCCTCAACCACATATAATAGTCTCATCCTCACTCTATCTAATAGAGTGGAATTCACGACTAAGGATGAGAGAAATGCCTTCCATTGGCCATCTTAAACCTCCAAGTTCATATCAAAAAACAAATTCATAAGTTTTCACTCTCTAACATCCTCTTAAACATCATGTATATGATTCCTCCTTCTCAGGACATTGATAACTTCATTTACAATTCTAAGTAGGTAGGAATGCTCAAAGTCAAGAGACTATAGGTACAAATCACATCTCTACAACCTCAAATTCAAACTAAAAAATCTAAATATGCACATTAGGCTTTTTAGGTCCCTATATTCCAAAAAATTATCACCCAATAAATATTTCCACTATTAACACAAGGCATGTACAACAACCTCTAAATTAAGATCATGCAACTGCAAATTCCTCTCATTTGGTGTCAACTGAATAGACCTGTATACCACGACTCCCAACCTATATCAAAACTTATCAGTGATTGATACCTAAAGAATCATATTATATATTTTATCCTCTTCATGGCTCTTGAAGAACCTGAACAGGTGTTGAATTCAATCTCCCTTTCAAATCCTAAAAGGTTGTTTCACTGGTATCTGGCCATAAGAAATTCAAACCCTTCTTTTTCAAACCCATAATATGTGATGATAAGTGTGGAAATTCCTGTATGAAACATATTTAATGACCATATATCCCCAATAAATTTTATATATAAAAGATTTGTTTTGGCCGATACTAGGAAACTACTGCCCTCACCTTCTCTGGGTCAATTGACACTTCTATCTCTGAGATTATGTTACCCAAGAAGTGAATATTATCCACAAAAAAGTGGTATATTATGAAATTATCATATAACTAAATCTCTCTCATTTTATCCAAAATAATCTCAAGATGTTTGGGAGGGTTGTTCCCTTTGTGTGAATATATCAAAACGTCATCCATGAATACCACCACAAACAAAACCGGATAGGGATGAAAACCATGGTTCAGCGGCACCATTATCATTGTTGGAATGTTAATGAGACCAAACATTCTAAAAATATACTCATGTAGACCATACTATCTATAAAATCATGTACTTGGTTTTTCTGAAAATCGAACTTGTGCCTGATGATAACCTCAACTCAAATAAAACTTCATGAATACCAAACCTCCTTAGCGTTAATCAAGTAGATCATCTATACATAGTAAGGGATACTGATTCTTAATAATTAACTGGTTCAATATCTTTTTTTAATAGGTTGGGGCCAAAGCCTCATTTTTATTATTAAAGAAAAGAAAATACCTCCTTAACTGGGAAGAGGGAGACCCATTACATAGCCCGTAGGCCCCGTGGGCATTTAGCCGATTATATATCCTGTAGGCCCAAATTTTAGGCCCAAGACCCATTCTGTGAATAGTACTACTACAATACCCTCGCAGCTATAGTACCGCACAGTACCCACCACCACTACAGTTCCCCTACCGCTACTATAGTTCCCCTGCCGCTGATACAGTTCAGCTATTGCAGCAATATATCGGCTACTACAGTAGCATTATAGTACTGCAACAGTAACCAGCGCCCCATTGGTTTTGCACCCCCTTTTTTTATGTAGAATTATGAGGTTCTTACAACTAATCCAAACCCTAACTACATTAACTTGTTCAATATCTAATAATCTAAACCTTTCCTAAGGTTTCCATCTTCCTTTTCAAAAAAAATCTAGTGAAAACCATGAATATGTACTTTGTCATTTGAACACAATTTTCTTCTATGTCCTATAACAATCTCTTGGCCTCTTTCAAAATAATAGTATCAATACCATATGGAATAATTTATATTGGGTAATATCCTATAACTAGATCGATTGAGAACTCCTCCTACTCTCTTAGGAGGTTACCAAAATAGTCAGTCGGTAAAACAACCGTGAAAAGATCAATCACTAGTGGAAAATTGGTTTGGCGGAATACCTACACCTCCAAATATAATCTAAGAATATCAGATTTAAACCCTCCTAGAATAAGATGATCTACTATGAATCATCTCACATAGACATCACATTCACCCATATGCTAAAAAAATCCACAATATGGGGATTTTATGGTCACCCCTTATTACAGAAATCATTATTGACTGGATTAGAAACTAGACTTTCCATCCTGAGTTTGACTTCATACCCTCTAAACTCAAGGGAAAAAAGATCCCATATGAAGTGAAACCCACCAATCATAAGGGGAACTTCAATAAATGTCTTGTTCCCTGATTTAAAATTCATAAAAAAATTATAAAACTTCATAAAACCATTAGAGAACTGTACAATGATCCTAAGGCTCTCCACAACATGTAAAAAATGAATCTTTGAGATGAACCTGTATCGAAAAGAGAATACACTAGGGTATAGGATACTAAGATTACACCTCTATTTGTATACAACATGTTTCTCTACTTCGCTGATATATGCTACATATAATATATCTATCATTAAAAATGAAACTATGAAACAACCTCACTACATGGACCAATACCACTATATTGTATCATTTGAACTGGTGCATAGCTTCCTTAGTTATGGCCACCAACTCATCCTAAATGATAGGTAATGATCCATCTCTAACTCGTTTTGGTTCTATGAATCCCACTCTTAAACAAGGACCATACTTTCTCAAGATCATTACTCTTCTAGGTCTTTATTAATCTGATCCATCCTAGGTCTTTATCTCTCATACTTTTGAAAGAATACCAAACTATGAGAACTCAAATACTAGATTCTTATCCCCTCTCTAAAAGGTTCATGATTATGATTCTAACAACTAGAAACATAATAATAGGGTCGAGAGGCTAAACTGCCTTACTTTTCATCCACATCATCCCTTAGGTCCTGGTAGATAATAAACACTCAGTTTACTATATCATGAATATTATCCAACAAAAACACATTGACTTGTGATCAAACATCATTCTTAATATCATCATTGAATCATTTCTCCTTCAATTGAAAATCATCAATGAAAAATGGTTCAAAACTCAAAGCTAATAAGATGTGACCGTGGAAAATATATATTAAATAATAGAATTTCATTGGGGGAAATAAAGTGTTATAAATTTTTATATATCAAGAGTTATTTTTATAATCATATAATTCCTCACTATGATTATGGATTTTTGATCCTTATGCATGCTTTATGGTTTTAGTCAATGGTTAGAACTAAGAGGATTAATGTTAATAGTGTTTATGAGGGAGAATTAATTAATTATCCACATATGAAGAAAAAATGAATGAGGTATGGGATTAAATATCATTTTTATCACCCAAATACCTCATTATATGAATGGTAACATGGATCATGGATAATATCTATGAATCCAGTAGAAGAAAAACACCATAATTTATTCATTAATTTGGTAATATTTACATGAAATTAGTGGGTCTAATCATCCATTTATATATGAGAATTTTATTAATGTTATAGAAAAATGTTTTCCATCCTCCTAAAATTGGATTATGAGAATTTTATGTTGGCTATATATATTTTGGAATATTAATTTGATCAATGGTGGAATCTTATCAAGAATATATGGAAAGAGGATGAAATGTTCTCCATATAGTATGAATGTTTTAAGAAAATATTTTTCATATCAGTATTTTACTAAAACATATTTTAATTAAATTGAGAGTGTATTCTTTTAATTGATGTAGATGGATAATGAATCAATTTCTAAATTTTAAAAATAATTGAAATATTTTTCAGGTATTTTTCAAATTATTTTCATTGACACTAATATTAAAATTTTCTAAATATATTTTGGACTAATACCATGTATCCAAATGTAATTATCTATAATATAATTTTAAAGATAATATAAAACAATTAATTCTAATCCAAGTTATAAATAATTAGTTCAAATAGTCATCGTTATCAGGTATTTTGTGATAAGAAGAGAAAAATGGATTTTTGATGAGATTGATATTATTTGACAAATTAAAGAGGGAAAATCAATATTCCTATATAATGAAATAATGGAAATAATTACAGAGGAAATGTTCATGAGGGAACTGTTAAATGAAATAGGGTGTGGGAAAGAAAGTTATCAAGAAAATATACACAAATTTGATGTGAGGGGGTCTTCCATTGAAATTAATGGAATGAAAGATAAATTGAATGTTCCACCCATAGTCTACTATAATAGTTCCATGGTTTATAGAAATTATAAAAATAATTGCACAAATATATTGGTCGATAATGATATTTATAATGCTCTATTAATCATGTTGAATACTTAATATCTATCATCTTTCCCAACTCAACAAATATAAACTCACTAGCCCTTTCTTCTATTATATTCTTAGGAAAAATTAATCATAAAATAGGGGTTGGAAATACTACCAAACCATTTTTTGAAGATCATCGTCCTAGTTTGAAACATCCCACCAGTACCTAGCTACTCCTTGAAGTATATATGTCTCATGATTAACTCAATTCTCAAGAGCTATCCTCAGATGCTTAGTAATTGGTAACATAGTATCAGGCCATATCTCAGAACCTTATAGAATTACATCCCCTAAAAACATGGGTGGATGATTGTACTAGTAAATTCATGAATCCTCTTTAATTATTGTGTTAGGCTATAGCATTCCCCAATAGGTCTACATAAAGTGTATGAATCTCTCATGGAACTGAGAATGACCACCCAAGTCATGTATAACCACATGTTATATAACCTGAACTATAGAAGGATCTATTGGTCTCCCATGCCCCACCACCTCTAGAGCATTGTCATCACCACCCTTTGGAGAATAAGTATAGGTCTTTATGGTGTAATTATCTACTATTTCAAACAGATCCATTTGAATTGAACGATTAGTGTCCGAGTCATATATATCAAAAAATAGGATATTATTAAGCCTTCCTATAAACAATCCACACCCATATTACTACTATTAAATCCTGTACTGGGTAATAATAACAATCATATAAATCCATAGAGACACTACCTACTCCCCACTCTAAATATATGTCTAGGTATGGTTCTATATTTAACATTTCAATTTCGTTTAATTCATGATTATTTTACTTTACCATTAAATGGATGAACCAAATAGGTCACCACTTTTGATCCATAAAGGCCCATAATCCTTATAAACCAAAATGATGCATCCACATAATCCAATACCTAAAACATTCTGGTTCATGTGATATATAATCCTTGAATCAACATTCCATAATTGGCTTCTTATGGTGTATGTTGTATCCTATGAAGGGAAACACAATTTAGTTTATAAATGGTACACTATGTAACAATCATTTTTCTCAATACACTAAAAACATTTATAAAAATATAGGAATAACCTTAAAGGAACACATAACAGTGTCATTCAATCAAGAAAAGTATCTATTAGGCCATGGAATAATGCATTGCACGTGAATTCTAACATCTTCCGAAAATGATTTATACGATGGTATACCCTCTTCTCATTGGGAGATGATAAAAAAAATCTTCATTCATAGTAATAATAAAATTATAAATCACATGTATAACCCAATGATGGAATCAAAACAACTATAAAAGGAAAAAAATGAAAACAACAATTTTCATTCCATGAAATTTGGCTTTTTCATGTAATTGGGTTAGGTACTCCCATGATTATATCATTAAAACATTTTAATTCATCGAAAATGTCCTTTATAATGTCCTGAAATAGTAATTCTAAAAAAAAACCATGATCTGATACCATTTTTTATTGTGCCAACATGGGAACCACTAAACAGGCCCTGAGCCAGTGGGTCACATGGCCTCAAGCACACCTCTCTATATTTTATATTATTCCTACTAGAACCAAGCACAATCATTTTGTCTTTGGGGAGACTATTCCCCTATGTTAGATTATATGACAATAGTAATAATCATAAAAATCGTGAATGAAAATAACTAACTGAGATGGATTCATAAGATAAACATCTAGAAGGTAGTAATAATAAATTGAAAAAAAAGAAGTCATACAAAATACGGAAATCATATCGTGTCTCTAAAAATAAATAAATATCTATATAGATAAATACTATAAAAAATTAATGAAAAGGTATAGAAAGTCAAAAAACTTTCTACAGATAGCTTCACTAGCATAGATTGGTCTAATACCCCACTCCACCTAAGAACCACCCAAATCAATCATCATAAAGTGGGTGTATTCCCCTGTACCTACTTGCATCGATGAAAACCGTCTGGGTACATGATAGTGCCTTGAATAGTGTGTGAGATAACTCTCAGTTTTCCACAACAAATTTCATCTACACAAAATCTATTCTACATCATATAAACATCATTAGTTTGGACTATAACAAAAAATAATAATGATTCAAGAAATAATTTATCATGTGTATCGAAACATTATCCCTTGAGAATAATAGTCATGATCCCATAAATAAAGGATGTTAAAATAAATAAATAAATTGTTGTAATATGCTCAATTCTAAAAAATATAATATAATATTATTAACTATAAATTCATTAAAAAATAAATAAATTCCACACTTCTCACACAACCTAAACTACTATATGACATCCACAATGTCATATGCCATGAAATCTAATTTATGACATCTACAATGATCATTCCATGAAACCAGGTGTATACCATGATGGTATGGATACAAACTGTAGAAGACCATGGAATCCTCATCAATCCTAGTAGCATCTTCATGGAAACACCATAAATACGTTTGTGGGGTCTGAGGATAACTTCAGCCTAACGTGTCCAATGTGAGACCTAGAAATACAAACCTAATAAGACTCAAGGACCATGGAATCCAATAGAATCAAGAATGAAGGATTAAAAAAAATTAGGTATCTCCTATCATAAACAAGGCCGATGATTTATAATTGACCATTGCTTCTTATGGAACCAACATCCAAGGATCTTGTTCAAGAAATCTAATACCATAATAAAATAATTATGTCAATTCATTATTCATTCAAAACTCGTGAGTTCATCCCACCCTTCTCATCACATTACAATTAAAAAATAAAACCATTTAGAAATCATACAACTCAAATTTTATGGATGCATAACCCTCTTCTAAACTCTCATTAAATTACCATTCTATTTATCAGGTCTCCCATAACAAGTTAGTGATCACACTCACACATTAAGTAGGTATAATAGGTTAGACACATATACACACCCCATGGATTTCATTATATGAGGTGACAACCTCTAAACATCTGAGGTATACTCAAAATTAAACCTCAGAGGTTACCATTTTTTAAATTAATTAATTTTTTAAATTAAATAGAAACTAATATAATGTACTATGGGTGGAATATAGATAACTAATCTTATAAAACACAAAAACATTAGGTATAGTTATATACCAGCTACCATAGGTCGGTATTATAAAACACATCTTCTATCAACATTTAATTTGGTCCTGATCTGGTGAAAAGTTAAGAACAGATGAAAACCCTTGAAATAAGGAATATCATCTTGCACTTAAATAACACTATCAATATTAATATAAATATATAACAACAAAAGAAGAACATAGAAATTACTATACATATCTAATGATACAAAAATTTCTCAAATTCATGTTTAGATGATCATACAAGAGAAAATCCAAGTTTATTCTTCCAAAAGATATCAAATGGTTGGAGGAATCTCCCTTCATCACTATAGAAGAAGAAATAGAAAATTGTTTTATATTAACCCCCATTAATGTATAAATGATAAATTTTCCCAAAAACATTGGATCACATGGTTTGACCTCATGGTTGGACAAACTACGTGCCAACTAGGCACCCTTCCTTTCCTCAAGGGTCATTGCATGGTCAAGGACACAGTTAGGTAATCCATGTGCAAACGGTGCATTAAGACTATGATAATAAATATTGAGCTTCTTTATAGGTGTGTTACAATTATAGTATATTTCCCTCAAACCATGTGGCCTCCCCAAGCCCCATGTCAATCCTGACACATTTAATCAAATCCATGTGACATGGGATGTATGGTCTCTCCAATTTGTGGAGCTCAGTTATCTTTCCCCAAATTTTAGGCTTCGGGATTCCAACATGTCCACCCCTGAAACATCATTGACCTCATTTGGAACTATCATTGGGCAAAAAATAGGCATTTAAACTAAAATATATATTAATACCCCACAGTAAAACCCAATATCGTAGAAATATATTATCAATATAATAAAATATTCTACTGTTTCATAACAAAAAATATAAAAAGATTTTTTTTAAATAATTGTATTTATTCTAAAAATATAAATAAAACATATTTGTTCCCTAAATATGCAATCACTTATTTGATTAATTTTAAAACATTTATTTTTTTTGTATCATGATATAGTGATACAATATTTTCATTTTAGAAGGTGAGGAAATATAAATTTTTAATTAAGTTAATGTGATTATTATTCTAATAGTTAGATTAATACTCATATGGTCGAATAACTATTCCAATAGTAATACTACTATTCCAAAAGAAAGATTTTTAATAGTCATATGGGTTAAATATCTTCTATAAATACCTAATATTTCATTAATTAATATTTCAGTTCTATTTTATCTAAAGGTTATTTCAATTTTCATTTTCAAATTTAATATTACGTAACTAATTTACTATTGAATTTCTATAACATTTTTTGAGGGTGGAATCATTATTTGGGAAGCCCATATATAAGGATTGATATTATAGTAATCTTATTTTCTATTATTTTCTAATTGTAATACATTCAATTATTATGGTTATGTTAATTTTAATATGGTTATATTCATATCATTATAATTTTTTTTATTCTATAATAAGTTTCATTAGCTTTATATAATACTATAGTCACAAATAAGACATATTTATTGTTGGGAAATTAAATTGATAAAAATAAAGTTCATTATAATTTCTCAAATTTCTATAGACCATTCCTTACATGGCTAATAGATCTAAATTCCTTCCCTAGGATAACTCCACATTGCAATCAATCTAAAATTACCCACCAACATTGGTATTTGTAATAGTTACATTATCATTATTGAAAATAAAAAGGAACCCTTATAAAAATATATATATAATGAGAGGTATTCCATAAAACCCATATATATGACAACAAGAAAAATATCATCACATATTTGTAAATTAAAAGGAATTGTACATCAAGAATGTCTCTAAATACTATATATATATGACACTAGATGGCCCTCACTATGAGTACTCCGATGAAAATCATCGACTGAAAATGTCACCTCCACCAACACTAACCACCATATCCCCCCAATAATTACCATAAATAATTAAGAATTATCATTGTATAAGACATTATTTCTCCATATCTACCTAGAACCTCTCCTAACTATGCATTATATCGAAACAAAAAATTCATGTTAGAATGATGCCCATGTCTAGGTGAATATAAACATTTCAAGTATGTCTCCATAAAAATACAATGAAAGTAAAAATAAAAATAAACCAGTTAACTCAAGATTCGTATATTAGAATGTAACTAAGAGAATTATAAGAAAAGATAATACAATCATTTTCTATAACATGAATTAATAGGAACACATAGTAGTTCCAAACATTCTTAATTTAAATTATGAATTTATGAATCCCATGGGAATGTATGGATGCTCAAGGTATAGAATGTAACATAAATTATTATCTTTTTGGACGTGTTTTCCATATAATATAGAAGTAATACAGAGAGGCTTAATAATCACATTTAATAATGATTAAAAGCCACTAAAACTCTATAAAATATACCCAATCTTTAGAAAATATAAAATTATAACCCTACAACAGTAAATTATACACATTAATGAATGTGATAATTCACCTTTTTTTTCATGATCACCAATACTACATGTTGATTCCAGGAAGACCTAAGTGAACCCTCACCATGAAAAATAATGATTCAATGTTTAGGTGGGACTTACCATATTCTTCATAACAACCAATGAATGATTTAATGGATATGGAGAACATGGTATTAAAGGAAGTTATGATCTACATAGCATAGCCATAGGATATCAATCACATATCCTCAATAATTTAACTTCATCATGTAGAATCCCTATATCCATAGTTGATTTATAAATAATAACATACTACATATTGGGAAGCATATAGTACATGATGGAATCACATGGAAATCATTTTTAGAACACAATAGATGAGTAGTACACGGTATACAAGATAATTTATTTATACCCCCTAATGATCTGGCCATTATACCTGAACCCCATCATCACTCCAATGAATATAACTCCAAATTGTGTCTATCATTCCTCTTATACATCCTTGGATATCCTAATATATTACAGCATTGTGATATATTTGGAAAAATAATTAATATAGCCTTTTAACTTTCCTGAATGGGAATTTGGTGAGGATGTCATAAAGATGTTAGGATGGAAATGTGTAGTCTATGTGGTGAAATATGTGGTTCAACATGAGGCGTATAGAAGCATTGAATGTGTTCATGAAACTCATGAACTATGTAGTAGGTTCATCTCGATAAAACATTTCCTACCCGTCATTCCATGTCACTGGCCAAGGTGTTTCTCCTAGTCTGTCCCATGTGCACCTCTCGCCTCAACAATGTCCAAATGCTGATCCTCCATATACTGTCTACGGTCTTTTTCACATTAAAATAACTATTGATAATTATATTTCTTTGGTGCCACCTCCCTTACTGAGCCACCATTAATCCTTACCACTAACTAATGTTGAGGCTACTCTATGATATACACAAATTATAGGAAAAGAAAGAGATATATGAATGCATAGAGAGAATAGAGAATACATGATATTGGTGCAAAGGTGAAAGAAACAAATATAAAATTTTCTCCAATAAATCACAACCTTAATAAATAACAAGGTTAATATTTTGATAAGATATTATAATTATAATAAAAGTGTTGGTTTATCATATAATTAACATTGAAATAGGAAATAATACCATTGAATCAATGAAAAATTCATGAGGAACGTAAAATAATATATTTATAATTCCATTAAAGAATACATAAGAGGGATAAAAATCAAATAATTTTAAATAATTAAAGTGGAAGTACCATGAATAACATAACATAAAATGGGTAATATATCCACACCTAAAAAATGCTTCAATCATTGATCAAGGTTGTGTTTGTTTTAATCATCATTTTTTATCAAGAGACACAATTATTTAGATCCTCCCCAAGGATCCACTTCGTTAGAACTCATAATCCCAAAGGTTTTTTCAGGTAACCCTTTGAATTATGGTAAATTGACTATATGGATTCATTGACTACGTATTTAAAATTAATCATCTATAGTGAATAAATTAATTTTTTTAAAAATTATATTTTAAATTATAACCCAATCAACCAATGATGGCCAAATCCTGAGGATCATATTGAGAATAAAATTTACACCACCATAGTGGTAATGATGACAATGCAGACCCAAACATAGTCTCATATTTTTAACCTGGGAACCCTCTTAGAGAAAAAATATTAATTCATAATCATTTATTTTTTTGGTAGAAAATAATATCTAATGCTTAATAAATTTTACCAATGTATTTCCATACTTTCAAAATGACTCCTTCTTATCTATTGGATAAACACAAAAATGAAAAATCAATGATACCATTGAATAATTTTTTAAGATTTTCATATAGGAAATTTTTTTCAGTTTACCCCAAGGGAGGTCTTGAGACTCTTCAAGATAATATTTCATTTGTCCTTGGGCAAGAAAAATGTGAATTAATATATTTTATTTAAAATTTCTTCCAACTTTTAACTCTTAATAGTCATGATAACTACATCATTAACCTTAACTATCTTACCACGATTACCATATTTTGATAATTAATGCAATTATTTGTAGTAATACTCTTAAACTCATATATTTTCATTCTATCCTAGATTTTATGCCTATTATTCCATCTAATATTTAGTTTCAAGTTCTTATATCTAAAGGGACTAACATTTGTTTGGATAATAAAAACTGATGAATATTGGATCCATGATCCAATAACTATTTTTTGGTAATTTTTATAGTTTTTATGTATGTTTATTAACGTATTTGTTTTAATTTATCATATTTTTGGGTTTCACCAATTGTTGAATTCATTGAGTGAAACTTCTAATAACCACAGTAGAGATGAAGGAGAATGAGTTGAAGCCTAAATTAGTTTCCTTATATTGTTTCATCTATATAACTAAATTCTATTTTAATAATTTGGGCTTAATAAATTTTTTTACATCATTCCTTCTTACTTATATAAAACAGATATATCCTTAATTTTTTTTTATTTGTGTGTTTAAGTAAGATATATCAACAAAAACCTTAAAATATATAGACTGGTTAGGTCCTGATAGAGAAGAAAAATAGTCTCTCTGTGAACCCATTTCTAAGACTATGAGGTATTTAGTGTTAACTCAGGAAGACATCATCTTAGCAGTTTATAATATTATTTTTTTAATTGTTTTCCTCTTTAGAAAGTGGAGTGTAAAAAAAAAGAAATTATTATGTTCTAACACTGATAATTAATGAGAGATCAATAAACTATAAATAATTGAAACATTAGTAGAGTACTGACACACTACCTCATTAGAATTCTAGAAAATATTAATGGGGTCCTTTTTATAATGTTCTAACATGGAGCATAAATTTCCTAGTAGATCATATAGGGAAACTGAGTGTGGAGGTCAATTAGTGTTATTATATATTACCATATTTTACATTCCAATTTAATTATCCACTATTTTTATTTATATTTGTATCTCATTTATAATGTATCAACGTATCAATGTTCCCTCATCACTCACCTCAACATGAAATACTATAATTAGAAAAAAAAATCCACATGGATTTATAATGTTCATTCCAAATGTGGGTACCCAATCCTTCTTGTATCTGGGATTAGTTATAATACATTGGGTACTCATTAAAATTGGATAATTACTACAACAAGAAGAGGAGTGTGATCATCCAAAATTCCCTAAAACAAATCTAGTTTATTAAATAAAAAATCTTATTCAAGGTATGTGTATAGTTATTCCTTATGACTCGTGAAATTAAGTTTCTCCCTATAGTCCTTCAGTCTTCTAAATCAAATTATGTAATTGTTTATAATCAAACAATTTTTTTGAAAGATTCTTCATAAACTCCTTGAATAAGATACTGCTTCTTCTCGGTATTACCTGACATCAATATAATATGAGTTCTTACATTATTATCAATAGTTCATACAATAGGATATAATAAATAATGATTCATTATTTTTTTCTTTATTATTTAACTCAATCTCATTATTATCATTAGTATAAATGGTTTTCTAATATCTATGATTTTTGATAAAGTTATCATGAATATTAGTAGTAGTGTAAACTCTTCTCAGATATCTTGAATGATTTTAGGATAGCATAATTTTTCTTATTCTTACTTAAAATATAGGGTTTTTTGATATCATAGTATATTATGAATCATGTTCCTTATTTATTTATTCAAAGGTTATTCTTACTAGATTTAGTCACCTTATTGCTTCCTCATTACTATAAAATTCATTATTTTCCATAGTTTTAGTTTTCTCTTCCATTGATACCCTTGATTTTCAATGTCTTTGTAGTATCTATTTAATAATTATTCTATGGTACACATGTTGTGGTGCCTTGAAATATTGTATTAGATTCTCTTAGGAAAAAAATAGTTTATTCATTATTTTTTCATTAATATTAATATTATAATGTGAATAATAATTCCATATTATAATATGTAAATATCCCTTGAATTGAGATGGGTTGATTGAATCTATTTTAAAAAATTCAAAAAAAATCATGTTGTTTAATTATTATTCAGATTCATTTAATCTAATTAAAATATTTTTTCATAATCAAGATTTAATTTCTCATGTGATAATAAAAACAATCACAACTCATTTATATTAAATCAACATCCTATTTGATTCTATTCCACATCTGCATGTGGTCATTCAGAAACCCTCCCATGCGTGGAATGTCAGTTCATGGAGTGAAAATATGTTTCATTCTATAATAATTTTCATATATGATTAAATATAAAGGTTTCTTTATAAGATAATATTTATCATGACTATATGAATATGAAATTCATATCCTGATTCAAAATACCCTTTTTGAATAATATTTTTGTTTTAACCAACGATGAATAATGCAAGAATATTCTAATTTTATCTCTATAAAATATTACTCTTTTATAACTATTAGATCTTATGTACAAAATATGGATTCATATATACCACATTATGTGAAGTGAATCATTCATAATATATATATATATATATCATCATTTCAAATAAAAGAAAGTCACATATTTGAAAAATAACTATTATATAATGATAATGGTTTAGTGTCTTTAGAGGATAGATATATAATAAAACTATTTATTAATAATCTCCATCATTTCCAAAAAAACAATATTAGCATATTGTACCCTTCTAGACTGATCACAGTTAACATCATTCTTTATTACCGATCGAAATTGAATCGAAAGAAGTGGTTAGATCCAATGCCCTGTTAGGGTAAACATGTGATATAACATTATAAGATCCCCAGTAATCATAATATGATAATAAGTGTATTACAATTCAGTCAATATAATTCATGATTATACCCAAATAAATAAATTTGAATTAATGAGTCATTGAATAAATCCCCAGTATATCATAAGATATGGGTCATAAGAGTGTGGAACAAAAATCAATCATGAGTCATGAGATTAAAACATTAGAATTATAATATTTCATAATAATATCTCATAAAACAATGAAATAAATATATTCATTGATATCATTTGTTAGGTCAACACACCAATACATTCATTACGTGGTAGTTTTTTTCTAACCACCTATATACCGTCTTTGGCGTTGGATAAAAACCCATGTATTATGTTGGTCATTGGTTGACCAACCATATAACCATTTATGTCAAGAGATAAAAAATAATTACCTAATGTAATAGTGGTTTAAAATAGTACCACACATCATATTATGATAAACCATACATATGAGTTCCATAAGAACAAAGATAATCAAACAGTCATTTATAGCTTAATTAACTCAACGAAAATAAAATGATATTCAGAAAATTTTCTAAAACAATCATCAAAATACATCCAGTAAATGATGATGAATGGTATATTTAGATAATTTCCATATTGAAACACAATGATCATATAAGGATAATAACATAGAAGGAAAAAAAATTATAAAAGAATTAAAAATAACTTTTGGTAAAGTATGAATATAAAATAATTCCCGTTTAGAAATGTCTAAAAAACTATAACTAACATAATAATGGGAATTGAATTTTCAACAAAAAAACATTGAAACTATTAAAGGGATATTGATATTAAATAACATTGGTGAAAATGAGAAAATATTGATAAGCTATAAAAACTAGAAACCATTATTATCATTCATTTATAATGAAAGTAAAAAAATGTAATTTTATGGTAAACATTAAAAGGAAACCCTTTCCCAACCATTGTGAAAACTAAAATATTGTTTAAAATGATATAAAAAAATAATTTTAGTACATACATTATTTTTTAAAAATTTTATAACTAATATGCATATGAAGGAATATAAGCTCTAAATAAAGGAAAAAAATAAAGTAGGTGATGGTAAAAAACAATCATTTGGACTTTTTGAGTACCAAAGAGTTGAAAGTAGAATGAAAACATTGATTCCATAGATATTAATATATAAGTAATATATATATATGGATTAGTATAGAAATAACATGAAACTCTAATACTGAAATTAGAAACATAAAATATCTACATATAATTGGAGATTGTAATGTAAACCCTTACCCAAATCTTAATCTTAGTAGAACATGACCAAATATCCCCTATAAAACATTTAAATTTTACAAACATCCATATTATAAACATATTTATATCTATAATACAATATTCTATTCACCTATAATTTATTATAAACCATTTATTTATATTTCTCACTCAAAATCAATATGTGTGTGTAAACAGTTCTATTTTGATGCATGTTTGGGTATGACAATTCTAAAATTATTTCCTTGAAAAGGTTCTTGAATTTTTGTATTCTTATAAGTATCATATTTATTAATAACATTAATCACTGCCAATGAATGGAAGAGATGTATAATGGAGTACATCTCTTTGTAGAGAAGATAGTGTGCACATGCACTTGGGTGAGGTTTGCATTATTCAATGGATGAAAGGAAAGGAAGTTAAATAAAAAAATTACTTTATTGAATCAAAATTATGTTATCAATTTCATATATATTCAAAAAATCCATATTTATAACCTACCATGTGAGTTAGTGAGAACAAGTGTAATATACTTCTAAATAGAGGGTGTTGTCCGCATGTATGCATGAGTGAATTATTAATTTTATATTAGATATATTTGAGGTAGATAATGGTTATTCCACCCACCTAATAAAATCTTAGAATACAAATTAATGATATTATATTATGAATATGTGTTTTAGAACATTTTTTTGGAGGAATATGATGAAATAGGATTGAATTGACTTAGTTATGTCGGTTATATCTTCTTTGGGTATCCTCATTTGTCTTAAACAAAAATCATTATTATGATATTATTTTAGTTATAAAAGAACTTCAAGTATATGTGAAGGAGAGTTCAGAAGTTAATTGGGTATAACTTTTTAGATATAAAGGACTTATTTTGTGAAGAAATGTGGGGATAGTATATTACATTTTATATGTGGGAGGAGTGTCACCCTTTTAAATATTGAGTACTTTTAAATATAATAACTGTAATTTTCAAGGAGAGTGGATCTAAAAATTAAAATTCCAAAATAAAATATTATGTGGATTTCATTCCACTCAATTTATATTATTTGGGATAGTATTATGAGTTATTTAGAGCCTTATCCTTTAGTTTTAACCCCTTTGAACCCATTTTACTATTAACTGTGATGACTTGAAATTTATCATAGTAATTTTTATTCTTGAAAAAGTAGAATTTACAATATAATAAATTTTTTTACCATAGGATTTTAAATGTGAAATTTATTTTACATTATAATTTTGTTAATGGTGGAAGAAGTTATTTTTAATATCAACGCACAAAATCGATAAAACTATTTTTGAAAAAAATGTTTCTTCAAACATAAAAATGATATTATTCTCATTCCCTTCCATATAAATATCATTAAATGTATGTTAATTTGTTTAATTAAATATATTATATACCCTTTTCTTTCAAACTAGTTATCATTAATGATAAATTTAATTAATTTATATATAAATACATTGTTCGCATGAAGAAACATTATTCAAAAAAATATTTCTTTTCTCATTGATATTATTTTATTGTAATTTCTATCCATTTGATATTTTAGAATCATGTATTTTTTGATCATTTTATTCAAGTTATAAAATGAAAATAGAGTAAAAAACACTAATAAATTTACAAATTTTAACATTTAGTTTTTAATTTTTATCATTGGTTCAGAATAAAACATCATTTTAGGTGATATAGTAAACATATTTATAATGAAAGTTTATTACTAAAAATTAAAAATTGTTTAAACAAAAATTATTGTAAAAAATTGATGTAAAAATTAATTTTTAATATTATGTGGCAATTAATAATATTAGTGCTTAAAATAGCCAATATGATAAATGATATTTCATATCAGTTATTTATAAAACTAATATGAAATGTAATATTTTATTTTATTTTATTTTATTGATATAATATAGAACCCTATATGATTGTTTTGGTAGAGAAACAAGACCAGAAATACTGATTAAAAAACATACAATTATTTCAATACTTAATTACAGTTTTATATTATTAAAAAATTAATTTACAAATCTATTAATTAAATAAATTGTGCGCATAAATGATATTATGATAATAATATGTAGATAATTTCTTTAGTAGAAAACATAATATCAGAATGAAATAGAACATTACATGTATTATACCTTAATGAATGGATAATTGATAAAATAATCAATTTTTAATAAATTTATTAATCTTCATAACAAATTGGTTAAAAAAATATCCAAATTTCTTTAGTTGAAATATTTTCCACCATTTATCTTATAATGACCTAGCCCTAAGCATTATAAAATATTTAGTTTAAATCTAGAATATAATTTATTTTAAATTGAAAGTCTTTTCTAGTTTATAGTTTTTCATAATTAATCCATTATTCATAAAAAATCATCCCATGATCGTAAAAGTGGATACTACTAAAAATTTCCTACTTTTTCGAAAATATAAAACTTTTAAAATAAAGAATGGATTATTTTATATAATAAATATTCATAATATAAAGCTTTTCTTACTTATTTATCTTAACCATAATTATTCTCTAAGAAAAATATTTTGAAACTTGGAATCAATGAAAAAATCTCAATGAGGACATGAAGAAATAAATTGTTAGTCTAGTGAAAACATGATAACCATAAAAAACATTTTCTAAAAAAATCATTATCATGCATGAAAAAATAATTCATTTGCCTTGGGACACCATTTCAATATCACCCATATATACACCCTTACATTTAGAATAACCATATGGTTGACTTCCATCACCGGAGTACCCAATGCATTTTAGAGCTCTAATGGGGCTCACAAATCATACCTTGAGCTATAATGGGGCCCAACACATCGTATCAGGAGCTATAATGGGCTCAACCCATAATAATAAATGTACAAGGAGCTTATCATTAATAAACAACATTAAAAATATTTTAAACCCATGAACTATACACTTCTAGATATCAAAATACAATTTTCGGGTAAACACCACATCTAGAATATAAAAATTTGACACATAATAAGGAAATCATTTTCCTCAAAAATAATAATGAAAAATATAAAGAAAATATTAATTTAGTACATAATAATGAAATTTGGGGAACCCCTGATTTGGTATATTTAAAATAAAACTTTCCCTTTTACGTTTGTACAAAGGAAACTATAAAAGATCATTTTTGAAAGAAATTCCCTTACCCGAACGCTAACTCATTGCGTACAATATTTATATTCTTGAATAATAAAAATAGATTAATTATTTTATGTATTATGCATAGTTAAGTGTATTATAATCCTTTTATATGAATTATTATCCAGTTATAAATATTATTTAATTGTTTATGTTAATATTTGATGTTTTGATGATATTCAGTACTTGATTCCAAAATACATTTGGTATAATGGAAATTGTAAAAGTGGAATTTGTTCATCATCTCTAGAATAATATTCAAGAAATAATAATAAATATAGTACATAAATTTTAATCTCAAATCAAATCATTTATGTATTGTTATGAAAAATGAAAAATGTTAAAATCATAGAGACGGTATTCCATTTGTACACATAAGTAATGATTCCATTTTTTAATTATATTAATGGAAAGATGTTAATTATTATGTAATTATTCGAGAATAATAATAATAAAATAAATATAATATTATAAATTTAAATATAGTTATATATATATATCATTTATGTGATGTGGTGATGAAAAACGAATCACATCGCTTCATGGAGGTGATTTTTCACACGTACACACGAATGAAATTATCATTTTTATGTCCATGGGAAAATAATAACGCAAATTATATATTATTATTTAATAATGATAAATATTTCATTAATATCTTATATAAACATTAATTAATTCATTCTATCCATTATTTGAGATATTTCAATGGAAAAAAGAATTAAATTGGTTCGTGAGGTGGTAGTCTGTCATATACACGAAAGAATAATTCAATTCCCATTTGATGAATTTGGAGATAGATTTAGGTGATGTTACTAACATAATAAAATATAATTATTTTTAATATAATTTAGTTATTATATCATCATGATTGATGAATATTCAAAGGATTTGGAAGACTAAATAATGCAAAAATAGTTGATTAAAATAATATCTCATCTTCGTACGATCTCTTATTCCTAACAACTTAACACATCCAAGGAGGGTGTTCTTCCTAAAATAAGGCCAATATAATGTGTGAAGGGATTATATGATAGTATTTGTGTAGATAATTGATGAACTAATTTTTTATTAGTTGTGAATAAAAGATAATAAGGGGCGCCCTTTTATATGATAAAGGAGGGGACCACTTGTATTATTCAAAATATTAAATTAATATAAATTAATTTTCTATTAAAAATGGCTCCAAACTAATTTATGTATAATATAGGATCATTATGGGTCAAATTAAATTAATATAGTAAAAATTTTACAAGTTATGAATATTTTTTTATTCCTTATCTTTTTTCTTTAACCCTTTTTTAACCATATTAATTCTTACTGTGATATCATGTAATTCACATTTTGAGGGTTAATATAATTAAAATAAAATTAAAATAGACCCATAAATGTGTCATTAATGAAATATTGAAACTTATCCAAATAATTTTTAATAAATTAATTTTTTTAAAATTTTATATCATTTCATTAAATTTTATTTAATTTTAAATATCAATAATGTCAACATTGACACTATTGATTACATGAATTTTTAAAAATATAATAAATAAAAGGTCAATTGGAAACAATACATATAAAACCTAACTATCATTTAAAAGTAATATAAAAAAATATAGATGACTTTTATCATATCTAATTATTTTTACTACATTATTTTATATGATTTATTTGATATTACAGTTAAAAAAACAATTTCTACATCATCATTATGTCAGTTATCAATTTAATTATTTATTATCTAAAAATTAAAAATAAATTATAATTGTATATATAAAAAAATCATTAATAATATAATTTATATTAAGGCATAACCACTATATTACACCATATTAAATTTATTTTACTTATTAAAAACCATAGTGTGACAAAATTTACTTTTCTTTGAATATAATATTATAAATTCCATACTCACATACAAGTGGTTTCTATAGGTTATAATTTCATCAAAAGGATACTTTGGATTGACAAACACCCATACAATTAAATTAGGATAAGTTTCATGGAAAATATATACTTTTTAGAATAGTATTTTTACTTTTAATTATTTGATTTACCTTTAACCATGTTAAAAAATTACTAATGTTACTATTCATAATATCCAAATATAAAAGGGACCTATTTAAAAAAATTTCCTTTTTTATTCAACTAATTGAATTAAAATTCCAAAATAAAAAACATAACATTTTATAAATTAATTTTAAATTAATCTTGTTGACAGCTTGAGATAACATGTTTTTTTAATGTGAAAACATTAAAATTGTTGAATTGTTTTTATTTCCAAATTAAATGTGGAATTTATTAAATTGACCTAAGTTATATTAACTGATAAATGATCTAATTACACATTAAATCAGTTTAGAAATATAATTTAACTCCATAAATTATTCAGAGAAAAATATATTTTTTTTAAAAATGCATTATTTTTTCACAATTCATCAAAAAATGAAACTTATTAGAAAAATGGAATAATTAACCCAAATTGAATTATAATATTTTGAGTTAAAAGAATAATTTTATTTTTTTCAAATAGAATTTACAAAATAGAAAAATATTATTTTTAAAATAAGTGCCCCGTTAAAAGGAAATAATACTACTTTTTATGAATTTAACATTTTTAAGCATAAAACTAGATATATCTTCTACTATATTGAACATATTATCTCTTTTTATAACTATCTAATTCATAAGTAATAATAAATTTTAAATATACTTATTTTATCATATGTTGTATTTTTACATTTTACCCATTTAGAAATTGCTTCATCATAATTTTATTCACTTATTAATTAATTGGGGATATCATTCCCCGTAGGATTTTCATATTACCACCTTTCGTCTTTAAACATATGATTTTATCATAAAACCATAACATTATTAGTAACCTTGTTCTGAAACACTTACTCTTTGTGGTCAAAAACTTTAACTAGATGTTCCTTATATGAAATATTCTCTTTCAAATTAACTACTTTTGGGATTAAAACTTGATAGAGATCAAACCCATATTTCCATAATATTAAAACATGAAATATTATGTGTACCTAGGATAAACATGGAGTCAAAGACACTTGGTAGTAAGCTAACCCAATATTCTCCAGGATTTCATAGGTTCTAATGAACCTTGGACTCGACTTTCCATTCTTTCAAAAACACATCACACTTTTCCATAGAGAGACATTAATAAAAATGATAACCTACATAGAAAGAAATATCCTTCTCTAAGTCATCATCATAACACTTCTACCAAATATGCACTATCATCATGTGTTGATAAATCAACTGAAATTTCTCTTCCATTTTGTCTACCAATTCAGGTCCCATCAAATTCATTTAACCTACATCATCCCAAAATATTGGTGTTCAAATTTTTTTTTAATATAATTACAAAAATGGTTCAATATGTATATTGGAATTAAATATTTTATTATAAGAAAACAAAACCAAATAATTATTTTGATCTCATATTCCTTGGTAATCCATGGAACATGCATGTATAATATCCTTTAAGTTATGAATAGTTCATTTTTAATTCCTATCGGATTGTGGATGAAACGCTATGCTGAAATTTAATTCAGTTCTTAATGACTTATGAACAACTTTCGAAAAAAAAGTGAACCAGAGATCATGATCAGATACAATGGATAGGGGAACTCAATTGTATCCTTGATATCACTGTAATATATAGGATATAAAGTTAATCTAGAGATAGAGTGTCTGGAATGTGGAGAAAATGAAAATATATGGTCTAAATTCCAATAATAACCCAGATGACATTATTGCCTCTAGAGGTATCTGGTATTCCCAATACAAAATACATTGATATATTTTTCCATTTCCACTTTGTCACTATAAAAGGATGAATAATACCATTCGGCAACTATTGTTCTACTTTATCTTGTTGATAATTCAAAAAATGCTTGGTAAACATGGAAATATTCATTTTCATTCCATACCAGTAGTAATACACATAAATGTCTCTATACATATTAGTGATACCAGGTTGAACATAAAATGAATAACTATGAGATTCAAATAACAACTCAGTCCTTAACTATGAATCCCTGGTCACATGTAATCCCTTATAAACACTTAAAAAACAATATTTATCATTATTAAATTTTAAAAACATTCCCTTTGATCCAATTCCACCTTTTCCTGCAACTCACGGTATTCCTTATATGCTTCCTTAACTCGGTCTGATAAAGATGATTGCACTGACAACTGAAACAATAAAGGGAAATTTTCTAGACTAGCAACTTCTATGGTAAAATTCGTTCAATAATTATCCAAATTGTCATTTTAAAAACATATCACTATTAATGTAGAATTATTTTTTGACTTAAATAATCATCCACATTGTACTATTTTCATGGATAGTAAAAAATCATGCAAACATAATCCTTGATCAGTTCCATCCATATTTTATGTCTCATGTTCAGTTCATTCTGAGAGAATATATACTTCAAATATTATTATCCTTATATATTTATCATTTTACTCCATATAAATCATTCCCACAAATTTTTAATAAAAAAATAGTAGTTAATTCAAAATAATTTTTATTGAAATTTTTCTCATGAGGTTTTAACTAACATGAAGTAGAACCAATTAACTGATCATTCTGTAACTGGAAACAACCAATCCCTTTCAATCAAGCAATATTGTAGGTAACAAATTCACCATTGTGGAAGGTAGCACCATAACTGGACAATTTACTAATATTCATTCCAATTTCTAATAATAGTCATAATATTATTTTATCTAGAAAAACATAACACCTTTTGGAGTTAACTTAATCAGTGGGACAGATAACGATGATATGTTTTCAACAAACCTCCAGTAATATCCTTCTAAACCATGAAAACAATGAATGTCAATTATATTTGAGGGTCTTTCCCAGACTATAAAAACATTCATTTTTTCAGGATCAATAGTTATTCCATCTTTTTGTAAAATTTAACCAATGAAGAAAATTTTATTTAAACAAATTTCACACTTTAATTTTTTCAAAATGGTTTCTTTTCTGGTATGGTTTGAAAAAAAACCTTTACATGTCATTCATATTCCTCCACTTTTCTTATATACATTAATTTCATCAATAAACACAACAAAAAATATATCCAAGAACTCATTAAATATTCTACTCATAAAATACATGAATAAAACATGTGAATTAGATAATATAAATTGCATAAATAATCATAATACCCCTATCTAGTTTGAAATGCAGTCTTATAAATGTATTCATCATTTACTATCATGTGATTCTTCACCGACCTCAACTCAACTATCAGAAAATAAATTCCTCCTTGATGAAAATCAATCAAACCATTAATATGAGGAATATGATACTTTTTCCTAATGGTGTTCTCATTCTTGTATCTATAATCAATGCGATATATCTTTGAAACATCTTTATTTGTGACAAAAAGGGTAGTATAACCCCACGGTAAAGTTCTAGGTTGAATGAAAACATTATCTAATAACTCAAGCTGTTGATTTTTAAACTCTATAAGTTCCATTTGAGCCATTCGATATGGGTTTTTTGAAATTTTATTAGTATTTAGAAATAATTCAATAGTAATTTCAACATCCCAATTAGGTATAATAACTAGAAACTGATAATAAAAAACATATATATACTCATTTACCATTATAAAATCATTATTATAAACAGTTCCATTGTTTTCAACAATATGCACAACAGAAAAATCATTTAAATAATTTAATAGCTTCCCTCCTTAATATATTATTAATGGAATGGGTTCATTATTATATACAAGATGAAACTCTTATTGAGAAGAAACTTCTTTTTCCCAACAATCTATCATTTACGGGTAAATAGAATGAAAATACATACCCATAAAAACATTAAACTCTACTGGAGGGAAAGAAATTTGTAGGTAAATTCTATCCTCCAAAAATTATATGAAGATTATTATGATTTTTTGCCTCAATATTTCCCTCATGTGTTATTAACCTATATTCTAGGATCATTTCTTGAGGTGAAATTTCTAACTTATGAGATAATTTCGTAGAAATTAAAGAAGCTATAGACCCAAAATCAATCAATACATTACAATAATCTATAAAAACAAAAAATTACATCATATCACTTAGTAGGATGTCCCAAAAACTACTAAAGTTTTTGAAAAGAATTTTACCAAACCCTTCTATTTGTAATCTTTTTTATTTCCCCCTTTAGTGACTAATTTGGACACACATTAGAATAATGAAATAAATCGTTATAGTTAATGTATATCACTGTCAAATTATAATTTAATTTACGATCATTTTATTTTAACCTACGAGACATGTGGTCAAACATTATACATTGGTTGGGATTCCCTGAATTTACATGTTGTTCTCTAGGACTCCTTTTCAAACACTTTTTCATGGTAAGGGATTTGATTTTCTTACCTCCTAATTTAATTAATTAATTATTTCCCAATGAGTTCCAATCAGACCGATTCTTATTCTTTTCATAATGAGGCATATACATTTCAGAAAACTCCATTAAATTTTTTTAGTGCAATGAATTAGTTTCTAGTTGATTTTATGCTCTCATAGAGCAAATGCTCTCCATCAAAATGGTTTCAAATGAGGGTAAAATATATTAGTTTAACTATACATGTCTTGAATAAATCTGGTATGTACTAGTATAGTATCATTAAATTTTCGTCATACATAGTAACAAAATCATCATCTTTCTCCCTCAATTCCAATTACTTCATCCTTATTCAAAGTCAAATAGTTTTAGGAAAATATTTTTCCAGAAAAATACACTAAAAAAAACCCATTCCAAATTATCAAGACAATTATTTATTTTTGTATTCTTAGCTATAGACAACCATTGATATTCTTCAACTTAAAAAAAATAAATATATATTATTACCTTTTGGAAATCCAATCATCCCAAGACTCCAAATATCTTTTCCAAAGCATTGATCACTACTTTAGCTATAACTATATCTGAGGTTCTATTAAAATCTTGAGGATATTGAAACATAAAATTCTCTACTACTTACATATTTCTCTGCGGTAAATATATATGAACTCATGTATGGATTCCTCCACCATCTAGATAACTTTCAGTTGATCCATAACTGCAAAAAACTATTTAATTTCGATTATAACCATCATGGGTTTCTGATTTAGATGTATGTTTTCCTCTTATTTCCTTCCCACCATAACAACCCTATTTTCTATATGGAATCCCATTTTGAACAGACATATCTTATTTAAAGGAACATTGTATTTTTAAAATTCTAAAACATTTCATCTATTATATAAGGTAGTGTCTTTCAAGGGAAAGTTATTAGTGTTACTTGAATCTATAATGTTATCATAAAGAACCTTTTATACCAAAAATTAAGTCCCAGACATAATAATTAAAAATTAGTAGTTTTAGTCAAGAATTTATATTCTTTTATATTTTGGATCCTTATAGTTTTATATTTTTAGAGAATTAGGCCATTATTTATACATACCACTGCACAATCATACAAGTGGGTACTAGTAAACTGTATCCACCTTGTCAAAACTTTAAAACATTTAAAATGAAATATGGATTCATTTTTAGGAAAAAATATTAATAACATCAAACATGACTTCCTTATTTCATTTACCCAAAAATATACCCTATGAAAAACAATTTAAAACATGGTATGCGAATAAAAAACTCAGTAAGGGACATAAAAAATAAAAACATTAGTATGAAAAAACATGAAATCCATTAAACCACTTTTCTTAAAAAACCCAGTAACATGAATAGAAAAAACATGTAGGTTATATGAGACATAATTATCATATAAATCTTATATTAACCCCTAAAAATTCAATAACCATTCCTTCTAATTCCATATCTACAGTACCTAATGAATTGGAGAGATATAATGAGACTCACACATCATATCAGGAGCTATAATATGGCTCAACCCGTCCTATCTTGAGCTATAATGGGGATCAACCCCTATTGTCTTGAGTTTTAAGGGGATAAACCAATAATAAATAGTGTATAAGGAATATATAATGAATAATACCCTTGAGAACTCTTTTAAACCCACGCAAAAAACATGTTCAAATATCAAAATATCATTTTCTTATAAAGGTCACTTTCAAAATATTAAAACCACTCACATAATAATAAATAAAATTCTTCATAAATAACAACAAAAATTTATTATGAAAATATAAAATTAATAAATCTTCATGTATGTGGGAGGAAACTATCATGCTTTATAAATTAAAAAACCATTCCATTTGACTTTTTTAAAATGAATAATTAAATGAATATTTTAAAATAAACCCCCTTAACCTGAGATTGACTCATCACATACAATTTTTTTCTTCTTGAAAAATAAACAAAGGTAAATTATTTTCATTCATAAGAATATATAACATTTTATTATTCATTTTATACTTTTTTTATCATGTCATAAGAATTACTTATTTATTAAATTTAATGTGAGATGTTTTGATGATATTCTATACATGAGTCCAAAATGAATTTGGTATTATGTCAATAGTTAAAGAATAATTAGTAAATTATCTCACGAATAATATTTATGACATAATAATAATTTTTTTACATCAATTATACTTTTATATAAAACCATTTATGCATGGTTCGTAAAAATTAACAATGTTAAAATCATGGACACGGTAGGTCATTCGTACGCATGCGTGTCATTTCCATTTTTCAATTATCACTGTGGAGAGAAGTAAATTATTATTTTATCACTAAAAATAATCATAATATCATAAATATAATATTAATCATTTAAATATACTTACATATATCATCCATGTGATGTGGTTATGAAAAAATAATCACATTACATCATGGAGGTGATAGTCCACAAGTACATATGAATGATGTTATCCTTTTTGTGTTCATTAAATGGTAAGAAAATAACTGATATATTATTCTACAATAATTAAAAATATAACATTAATAAAATATTTTACAATAATTATGTCATTATATAATTTCTATGTGAGTAGGTGATAGAAAAGGCATTATATTGGTTGATGAGCTGGTAGTCTTCCGTACACACGAACGAATAGTTATTTTACCATTTGATGAAATATGAGAAGGATTAAGGTGATGATAATAACATAATAACATCCCATTAAATTTAGGATAAATTACTTAATATATTATCATTGATTAATAATATTTAATGTAAGTGGTACAATACATATTATGGAACTACTTGATTAAAACAATTCCTCTTCTTTAGATGATCTCCTTTTCATAACACCATAAAACCTCTCAAGTGGGTTTTACTCCTAATAGAAGTATTATAGACTATGTTTATGGATTCTATGAAGTAATTTGGGTTGATATTTTATGAACCAAAAAGGTTTTTAAGGGTGTATAAAAGTGAAGAATGAGTTCTCTTTTATACGATAGTGGAGGGGAACTCTTGGATTTATTAAAAATAATAAAATAATATAAATTTATTTTCTATCCCCAATGTATCCAAACTAATTTATTTCCAATATAGTATTATTATCAGTATACATTAATTCATAGAATGAAAATTAAAAAAATTTGTATTATATTTTAAATCCTTATCATTTTTAACCCTTATTTAACCCTTTTAACTCTTACCATGATATCATGTAATTTACACATTGAAGGTCATAATAGTTAGTATAAATTGAAAAACCAGAAATAAATGAGTCATTTAGGATATTTTGTGAATTTTCCCATTCATTTTTCCAAAATTATTATTTTTATAAATTTTACATCATTTAAGAAAATATTATTTATTTGGTCAATTTGGAAACTATTCATTACATGAATTTTTATAAATATCATAAAATTGAAAAATTATAAAATATAATTCTAAAACATCAATATCATTTCATATTTATCTAAAAAATTCGTGCAATACATTAATCATCTCAAATTATATTTATTTTTGTATTTTTAATATCATTTTATTGATACTTATTTTAGTTAAACATCTAAAGGAACATCATAATGAAAGAAAGTAATTTTATTATTTCTTATCTAAAAGAAAAAAATAAAGTTGCAGGATTAATATAGAAATTTTGGATTTAAAAATACTATTTATAGTTAATCATATCCCCTATATAACCCCATATTAATAATATTTTACTTGCTAAAAACAGAAGTGTGAAATGATTGACTTTTCTCTAAATATAATATTATAAACTTCATACTCTCTAAAAAGATTCT
This sequence comes from Viscum album, assembly GCA_963277665.1. Taxonomy (NCBI): domain Eukaryota; kingdom Viridiplantae; phylum Streptophyta; class Magnoliopsida; order Santalales; family Viscaceae; genus Viscum; species Viscum album. The sequence goes on from OY728121.1 coordinate 1,303,659,260, forward strand.
TAAAAGGTTTATAATTTCTTCCTAAGGATGATTTTTGTCTAAAAAAACTCATCAAATAAAATTAGGAAAAAATTTAGGGTAATTTTAAAATATTTATAATATTATTTTTACCTTTAATAACTCAATTTACCTTAAAATGTGTTGATAAAAAAAGTTACCATTCATAATGTACAAAAAGAAAATGGGTCATTTTAATAAATACAAACCTTGTGATTAAAAATACTGGATCCAATTTTCAAAATTCAAAACAAATAATTGGCTAAAATTTATTTAAAATTAATCTATTTTATGGATCGAGAAAACATGTTTTTCAAAGTAAAAACATTCAAAAAAAATTATAATGTGTTTATATTTGAATTCAATGTAAAATTGATTCTGATTACCTAAATTGTATTAAATGATAAAAATTTGATATAATCATACATTAAACCTATTCAAAATTATTATTTAACACTATTAATTATTTAAACCAAAATCTATTTTTAATTAAAATGCTATATTTTATCACTATTCATCAAAATATTAAACATATCAACAAAATATAAAAATAAACCAAAGTAAATTATGATATTGATCCTTAAAAATAGAATTTTATATTATTAAATAGAAGATATTGAATAGTAAAATTTTTGTTTTAAAAAAATGCTCCATTAAAAGGAAATAAAACTGCTTTTTAGAACAATGTTGTTTTAAACATAAAACCTGATTTATCATATGGGATATTGAACATATTATCTCTTTTGATAACTATATAATTAATAAATATTAATAAATATGAAAAACTATTATTCTATAATTACCTGGGTTGTAACATATCTAATCTATGAGGTCATCTTATATAATATATCATCCAATATTTTAGGGAAATTTCCATGATTATATGAAGTATTCATTTAAAATTTTGAACCCATGAACACAGATTGAGATACATTAAATGAAAATGTGTTGTGAAGGGATTTAAAAGATAATTTTTGTGGAAAGGTGGAATATATTGGTCATTTTAGAGAGGATCCAAATATGATAAAATCAAATCCAAATTTTATTTATTTTCTATGAAAAAATTCTTTTGCTTATGGTTTATTGAGGAATATATAGGTTAAACAAGAGGAAAAGGCCAAAAAACAACTATCATAACCACAAATAAAAAAATAAATGTAATGTCTCGGACAATGACTCATTAAAGAGTTTTCCAAAAAAAACTCAGTTCCATCAAACAGTTCGACTAAAATGGTGGCACTATTCATGGTCTCACACTGAAACGGTGGCACCATGAGCGTTGCATCGTGATTCTCACGACCCGTCCTCGGGGCCCATACGGTGACTACCCCAAACCCACCTTCTATAGGCCATAGGATGGAGACTAGCACCAAAGGCATAAATCCCTAAGCTGGGAAGACATTTCCTTTATGAAAGTAAATAAACACAACAGAGTACGCATTAGTAGTAAACACTAAGTAAATACTATATACAAAATATAAGTGTTGAAAGGAAAGGGGTCGGAAATACAAGCCCAACATAAGTATTGTACAACTGAAAAACTAGTACAACTGTAGTAAAGTAAAATAGCAACCACTGAGTCATCCTCCAAAAATCCCACCCAAAGGGTGGGTACAGATGGCATCCGCAGCACCTTAGGTCTGACCTTCTGCCCTGTGAACATCTGGCCAAGTGGTCCACCTTCGGGTACCATCCAGCTCCACGAGCCTCCACCTCGATCAGTGATGTCCATTTTCTGCATCCAACACAACATATTGTGGGCATAACCAGTGTAGGGGTGACTATATGATACTTGGTAGGGACCCCGAGACCCCCGATGGTCTACCAGAATCCACAATTCATATACCACTAAAGAAGGATACAATCACAAAGTACCAACCAACTCAACTTAGGTATATGCCCATACATATACCTAAGTTATCAATCACAGTTCCACTCCAACTCTCGAGCCCAAACACACCCCAGTCCACACAGGAAAGAAGTCAATCACATCGATGATAATGATTGAAAGTCAAGACTCATCTCACACAGGTATATATCTTTCTTATTGAGATAGATATGATCAGATTTAGTCACTGATTCATCTATGCTGTCAGACCCACGTAGGATACTAGACAAGCTAAGCTGTCAGACCCACGTAGGATACTAGACCAGCTACTCTGTCGGACCCACTCAGGATATAGGTACATTGGTCAAACTGTCAGACCCACATAGGATACAAGTACAATTGTCGTCATCATCGAACCCACAGAGGATTCCAGTGCGGTAGTCGTCGTTGTCGAACCCATGGAAGATTCCAGTATAGTAGTCGAAGGAGTCGCATCCAGTTCTAGGGTTCCAGACACAACACACTCTATTCCGGGAGGGTCTGCTCCTTGAGAAAAGGGGTTGATACATCAAATATCAGGAATTCCTGAGTTGATGTTTCCCAAAGTTCCGTATCATCATAAAAAACCTAACGCGATAGACGACACATTAATCGGACACCCGGTCTGAGAGTTATTGACTTTTCTATTTCAGGGGCCTCGTTGGAATTACGCTCATTCCAAACCCGGACGTCTTACAATGTTGTCCAAAACTCAATTAGAGTATGACAAAAATACTTCCTCATCATAAGGGTCCAATTGCCGTAGATGGCGCATCGATCAGATGCACAGTCATGAAGTTATTCGCATTTAAGAGAAACGGGCACGGCCCGTCAATCCCGGTGGGCTGGCGGGTCAGCCTATTCTGGCTCGGTGGGTCCGACCCAGCTAAGGGGTCATCCTAGCCTGATAACATGCACCCTGACCCGGTGGGGCCTGGTATGGCTCGTGTCAGGTGGACCAGCCCGCTCAAGGGTGCTGCCCAGCCTGGCCAGGTGTTGGTCGCTGCTTGACCCGCAGACCGAGTGGTGCGGAGCGGGGGGGGGGGGGGGGGGGGTCACGGCCCACCAACTTCTCGAACCGGTGGTGCTAAGAGGCACCGCCCTCCTGCCTGGCCATCTGAAGTTGGTCATCTTCTCCAGCGTGAGCGGCCCGATTGGGCGTGCCGCTGTCCTACACACACGACGCCAGGTGGCTCCTTGGCCTCCTCCATCCCGACCGGCTGATGAGCCAGCCGTTTCACCCGCAGAAGCAGCCCGCAGAGCGTGGGCCACCGTCCTCCACAGTGTGGTACCATGGGGTGCCGTGATTCCACCAGCTTGGCCAACTATGGCCGACCGGTTCTTCTTTGGCCGAGTGGCCCGCGGTTGCAGGCCATGGTTATTCTGCACGCGGTCGGCGAGCGGCCGCCGCCTTTTCTCGTCGCCGCCTCTTCCAACACGCCTCCATTGTGAATAAAAATTCAGGAAACATTGTAGGGTCGTCAGGTCATGTTTGTTCGGCCCACGCCCTTTTCCTTAGGCTGTAGGAGTTGGAAAAATACATTCCAACAGATTCAACATGAACGAGATAAATAATTCATGTTGAATTATACGAAACCCCTACCTCGATTATGATGTTGCACATCATCGAACCGCGGAAAGATGACTTGAAGATGATGTCAGGGTGCATCCGAGGACGAAACAAAGTTGAAGTTCCTCACGGTCGATGTCTTCTCTCTTGACACGGAGGAAGAAGAAAGGATGAAGTTCTTCGTGTTCTTCACATTCCTCGCTGGATGAACAAACCTCCTCCTCTCTTTAATTCTCCCAAAATTTCTCCACAAATATTTTCTAACCAATGTAATAATAAGTCCCTCCCATAATAGAACACTTCCATGAATTTCAAATTAATTCAAAATGACAATTGAATTAATTAAGTCATTTATGTTGGTAACATTAATGGGAGGGAGGTGGAGAGGCTCCACATTTAAGTGGAAGTCCATAGGTTAAAAGAGGGTTTAAGGGAGTTAAAGAAGTAGTTGAAAGGTTATGGGCTAGTGTGGGCCCCACATAAATTAGATCCTCCCAAAGGATTTTATGTGGGGTCTTATCTCCACATCCAACATCCCTTTAAAATAAATAACCACCACATAAAAATAATTTTTGTATCTCAACAAATTATTTAAATTATTAATAATCCCCAAAATAAAACTTCTCCTCCCATTCAAACGTTACTATGGTAAAGGTCCCCTTAGACAAATACTGAAGATGCAAGTTCATCGGTGTCCTCGGATTTCAATTCTGAGCAACGGTTCAAAAGATAGAAAAACCAGCATGTACGTTTACTGAAAGTACCCGAAAAAACATCAGAAATTGATTCTGGACACACCGGGCCTCGAAATCAGGCGCCGTCAGAAACTGAAGACTCGTAAAATTCCAAATAAAAAAGTTTTTTTTTTGAAATTTCCAAGTCTTTATAGTGATAGTGGAACCGTAATGGTCAGATCATCACGGTCGCGTGTAAAAACAATGGCACCGCTTATGGTGGCACTGTGAGGGTGACACCGCTGAGGGTGGCACCGTGAGGGTGGCACCGTGACGCTGGCACCGTGAGGGTGGCACCGTTACTATGTAATAGCATATGGTTTATCACTAAATAGTGTCCCACCCTCGTTTATTCTTCCAGTTTCTCTCCCACAATGTATCTCTTGACATAAGAGCGTTTTAATACACCATTCAAAAAAATTTAAAGCCCATAAATCATATCTAAATTTCCCCCAAAGCTGGGATACCCTTGACTTACAAAAATGTGTATATTTTCCTCGGTGTCACATCTTTTCCCATACATTCCATCTCCACCCTTGTTACACATCCTCCTCTAATTAAAGGAAACTGTTTAAAACATAGTTGTTATAGCCACCTCTCTGATGACAATTATTAAATGAAAATTAATTCCATCATTTATAACCGCCCAACTATGTGGTGAATCCATGATCCTTCTTTAAAGTCGATCAAAATTCATATTTCGTAACTCCATGATCTCACCTTTTTATCACACGAGATTTCTCGTTCTTCTTCTTATTCTTGGCTAGTCTCTTTTCCCTTCCTGGGTTCATTTAAAGTCCCCCTTCCCAAGGAAAGTGGTGCGCCTGTGCTGGAGCCTTTCTTCTCACTCATGGAGTCCTCAGAGTTCCCCCACTACAAGTCATTCATCCCAAATTCTTGGTGTGTAGAGTGAAACTTCGATCATTTATCATCCATGTGGGGTTCTTCCGTCGTCTCTCTTTACTACGTATTATGCGGGGTGGGTATGATAATGTTTCTAAAGGGATGGATGAAAAAAAACCTTAACGAAAATAATAAACAGACTATTAAAGAATGAAGGGGTGTGTTTGATGATGAAGATGATGTACTCTTTTACCATTTCTTTTATGTTGTGGACTGTATGGGCTTGTGACCACTGAAAATCATGGTCGTTGGTGGTCTTTCCTTGATCATTAATGGACCCCTGTCTCCTGTGATTATTGAATGGCTGTAACAATGAAATTGGTTTATCACATAAACTTAATTGATTAAATTAATTTCCAGTGAACAAGAATCCTTGTGTGAACACCCAGGTAACCAAATGAAAATAAGAATCTCAATGAATGGTGTGATAGAATCTAGAAAATCCCTTGCTCTGTCTTGGTAATATGTGTGGTTGTTCTCCTTGATTCTTGTAGGGTGACATGGATGGGATGAGATCCATTTTTGTAGTACATTTATTGGTTTGTTTGTCTAAGGCTGCTGACTAGCAGTGAGGGCCCAGGTCTGATGTTGGGAAACTATTCCCTCATTTGTCAAAGTGTAGCACAACGGAATACGAAATAAAACATACAACGACAACGAAAGTTGTAACCCATACACAAATGTAATAAACAGCAGCAGTGGATATAACCAACAGTATATAGAAAATGATGCAACATGTTTCAAGTTCTAAAAAACAGCCAGAACATGTTATAAATCAATATAGTGTAACAAAAGCAGAGTATAACAATACCAAGAAAACAGCTGGAAGCGGCATCGTGAGCGTAGGATCGGTCCCATGCCCTCCTACTCCACAGCAAGATTCAGGTACCTATATAGGATTCTTTCCCCTATCCACACCTACAGCAATGTAATCTGTTTGTGCCGAAAAGCATGACCCAAGATGGGTGTGAGAAATATATCTCAGTAGGAACCCACTAGATGCCCATGTCCAACTGCATGTAAGCATGCAACAACAGTGTGCAATAGTGAAATGCATTAAAGTAATAAGTACTAAAAGTAACTAACTTAACAGTTAAATTTCCATTTTATTATTCATTCAATCCATTTAAATATGATAAATCACCACAGTGCATTTCTAAGTAAACTGTCCACATCCGCAGACAAGAAAAACCTTACCCTCAAGTAAGCAGAATCCACCCCAGAGGTATAGCCCTCAGGCGTAACCAAATTTTCCCTCAAGCGTAGGAAGTGTCACCCTCAGGAACAGAAGACAAGACCTCAGGCACGAAAGGTTTCCCTTAAGCGAAATAACTACATCCCTCAGGCTAAAAGTGAAGTGCCCTTAGGTTAATCACAACAACACCCTCAGGCTAAACAGGTAACCGGGACATGCCCAACATGTAAACTAGCTGTAACAAGTAATTCCTCTCAAGAAAATTCTACAATTACTACTTTAAAGGCATACACTCGTGAATCCTGGCCAAACGGCAAAACAGTGGAACACACTCCCGGGGTGGTTCCGGATCCAAGAAATGATCCCAACCAGCAATTTAATATCATAATTAAATACCTAATAAATTTTATGTGTTAAATATAGCAATTTCCTCAGCCACACTACACCCCGACATGGGTTTGTGGCACAAAAATTCATAAAATACACAACATTTGGATAAATTAACACCAAGCCACCTACGTTATACACCAACGAGTGCTATACATGATCGTTGATCCTAGAAACACCCATGAACTGCATAGATATGAGCTAACAAAACATTAATTCAACCTCAAATAACTCCCTTTAGGGAAATAATTGGTTAGAAAAATTCTAGGAGAAGATAGGTCTTACCTGTGCAGTTCCAACGTGATTGACGGAAGCGAGATTGGATTCCTGGTGCTCGATCGGTTGATCCACGAAGATCTGGCCTTCCTCCTGAGCTCCTTCCTCCGGTTCTAAGACAATCCTATGAACAGGGTTGGCTACTTCCCATTTTAAGTGAAAAAAAAGTACACATCATGTACATTTTAGAGACCCGAAGCTTGACGTACATGGACATTACATTACTTTTGCGGAATACATAGTACATAACAAAAACACACACACAAGGATCGTAATATTTTAGTGTCTTTGGAAACTCGGAACGTAATCTTCTAATCGTGGTGAAAGATCTTCAATATCTCCCATAAAGATCTTCCCTTTTTTTACCTAAAACCTTTCTTTATATCCTGGGGAAAAGAAAACATAAAAGGGTGAGCTCAAATGCTCAGCAAGGGAAAATAAAGGAAATAAAAATCATATCATGTCTTTTTGAAAATCATAACCTGCAAAAGAGATCATAATATCTTAACATGGAATTAATCATAGAAGTGAAAATGAGATCCCCATAATCATAACATGAAACTTGAAACTTTGTGGCATGCACACATAATCATGGAAAATAATTTCTTGTTAGTCATGACTCATTTCCAAGACTATCTTAGTGGACAAAGTCCCTTTCTGAACCGAGTCACCCTCGTTCCAGTCCTGTTTCACTGAACCGGTATAACCTACCGTTCCAGCCATGTCTATCTCATGAGATATAAAATCTTTACCCAATGCATTGTAGGGAGATATAGGTCCCACCCATCTCATAATGATACCATTCTTATGTGTGCCACAAAATCATAAATCATACATCATTGCATAACCCATGTAATAAAAATGGGACTCTAAAACAACATGACATCATAAAACAATTCATATAAGATAAAGGAATTCATAAAAATATTTCCATGACAACATAATCAAATCCATGTAATAATAGGGATAGAAACAGAACCCTTTATTATATTAGATGTAAAATCATTTTGATAAAACACTTGAAATCCATTCTTGAGGAAAATATCCTTTCTACTTCAAAAACATTTTCATTTCTTAACATGTCTTACAATTTAAAACTAAAATAAGTTGATTAAAAATAAACTTGAAAACTCGTAAAGGAAGCTTCTTGTAAATAATGTTTTAAAAATCCATTCATGTCGTATAAGTTAAAAAAAACATTCTTCTCGTACTTTTGTCGGAAAAGTCAAAAAAGTACCTCGTACGAAAAACGACAAAAGATTCCTTTCATATCTTTTACTAAAAACTCACCGAAGGGTAAAATTGGATTTAAAAAATTTTATGTGGATGGAAATAATATTACATATTGAGGAAATATGGATGTGGATGATAAAATACACCCCAGTAAATACTAAAGTATAAACAATCTCGAATAAAATGAGATTGTGATATTTCCCTTACCTTAGGTCCGATTTGCTTTGTACATGTCCGAAGCTCCTGTATAATGGTTTAAATAATGTTATTGACTTATTCCAGAATCATACATATTGATATGATATCATATATGGTCATATTATTAGCTTCTTGTTAGTAATATTTCATTGTTACTTGTTACTCGGGTCTTTATTGCCTTTTGTTCTTATGCGTGTTTTGCCGAATAAATTCTTATTCTTATTTTAAGGTTATATATACCTTATATCCAAAATGTAATTAGTGTAACATATATCATATTTATTCATTCAATTCATTTATATAATTACTATGTAATGACGATCATGTAGAACGAGTCGCATCACATCGTGGAGATGGTATTCCGTACGTACGCACGAGTGATGATATCGTTCCTATGATCGTGGAATTGTATTGGAGTATATATATATTATTTCAGTATCAATATTACTTTATAATAATCATAAATAGTTACTCATTACACCATTATACCCATCCTTGTAAGGTGGTGGTGGAAAATAGATTACACCACGGCGTGGAGACGGTATTCCGTACGTACGCACGCGCGGTGATTTCATTTTTCCGTAGGATTGATAGAAGGTGAATTAGGGTTATTTCATATTTATAATAACATATCAGTATGTAAGTAATACTGATGTTATTAATTTATCATGAAACAACTAAAGAAGAATAAGTTGAAGAAGAAAGAAATTGAAAAGATCGGTAATGGATATTACCTCTTCTTTGGAACGCCTCTTTGAATCCTCCACTTAGGGAACTAATATTGGGCTTTGAAGAAGACCAGGACCTCTAGGATTATTCTAGGGAAGTGGAGAGGAGAATATTTCAGGGGATGGACGAGCTTGAGTGCTCAAATTGGTGTGAGGAGGAGGGGGAGGAGGTGCCCTTTTATAAGGGAGGAGAGGGGCACCTTAGGAATATCTCAAAATATTATTTTATATTAAAGTCAAAATCAGTTTATAATGGTTCCAAAGGGTCTTTTTTCGAAACTAAAGTGGGGATGGGTCGAAATACTATCAACCAATAGGATTTATACAAGTTTAGGTTATTATTTTAACCTTGTCAATTAGATTTAACTTTAAGTTAAATAATTTAGCTTTTACCGTGTCTTTTTGTTTTCTTTCACTATATGGTTAATACACTTACTATAACATGCCAAACGAACCCCAAATTTTTTATTATTAATATATATATCCTTATATAAGTCATTTGGCCGAACCTTAGATTTTTAGGAATAAAATAACTATTAATAATATAATATTTTCTTTAAAAACTATTTTGTGTCAATTTTGACACTATTTGATATATGATTTTTGTGAAAGTCATAACAGAATTATATGTTCGATCCAAGTTGATTAAATCAACAATAATATATCATAGTAACCTAGAAAAGTAGTGGAATTCATAAAAAGTCTAAAATTACATTTATTTTGGTGTTTATAACATCAATTATGTCAATATTTCATAAATAAGATAATTACTGCATCATCTTTGTGTCATAAATAAATTAAATTATTTGATGTCTAAAAATTACAAATAAAATACCATTATGTATTAAATCTTATTAGATTTCTAATTAATATTTACAATCTAATTTATCTTATGTAAAACCCTATATTAAAAATGTTTTAGTAAATAAACTTTGATTTTAACTCTTTTAACTCTTCTTTGAATTAAATAATAATAAATGTCCTAATCTAATGCAAGTGGGCCTAAATGATTATATTTTACACTTAAGGTTGTTTTTGGTCTAGATACACTTGTCCAATAGGATTAGGACATGTGTTAGGGTAATATTAATATCATTACTACCCTTAATTACCCTATTTACTTTTAACCGTGGTAAATAAAAGTAAAAAGTTACTATTCACCAAAAATTATTTTCATCTCATTGAACTAAATTTTACTTACTGACATCAACCGTGTCTCTCGGATTTTTGAAATTCCATTCACAGAAGTGGTAAAATTACGTTTTATGAAAAATTTACTTTTTTAACTACCACTTAGTAGTTTCACTATTCATCAAAAATTGATGTTTTTCAGAACAATGCCAAAATTTCATCCTAAGCTATATTTCATATTCCGAATTCAAAAATGAAGTCTATTTTACCAAATTCATAACATAGAAGTTGCATTAATTAATTTTATAATTAAATCCCGCTGTTAAAACCAATAGCGTGTTTTTAAGAAACAATATCTATCAAAAGTTTGACACTTGTTTATGTCTGGTTTAAATGTGAAATTACAACCAATGACCAAAATTGTATTAAATTGTAAAAATATATTCTAAATATACTTTAAAACCACTCAAATTAATAATTAATCACTATTAATTATTTTGATTAAAAAAGTTGTTTTTAATTATAATTTAGTAATTTTCACTATTCATCAGAATATGAAAGTTATCCGAAAAGTACCAAAATTTCACCTTAGGCTAAATTTGATACTCCGAATCCAAAAATGAAGTCCATTTTGAGAGCTAAATTTTCTAAAATTTAAAAAGTGGTTATTACCATTCATAACGGCTAGTTTTAATAATATTTTAATAGCATATCATTGTTTCGTGAAACTCAGTATTGCGTACTACACACGCTATCGAGGAAGGTTGCGATTGCATGTAATGAAAGGCAAGTCAAGGATGCGTGTTTTGCAAGCTCCTTTTGGTGTAGCGTACAACACAAGACATTAATAAAATTAAAAAGAATATTTTTCATAAAATCTCGGGCTGTTACATTCTACCCCCCTTAAAATGAATTTCGCCCTCGAAATTCGTCGGGGTTATAAATGTTTTACTATTCGAAAGTTTCTTTAATAGAAACCCACATCGTAAAAAGGAATATCAAAACCAATATTTAAAAACAAAAGTATGAAACGTAACGGTTACCCAAATAAACTAATCACTGGGTTTCCACATAGGTGAAAATATCGATATGGAAGAGAAATCTAACCATCATGTTCTGATGGAGAGTGGTAGAGAACATGGCTATGGAAAATCCAGCAATCAAAAAGCCATAAATTTGTGATGATCTACGGTACCATATGATTCATCAGATATAAGATCACTAGCACAACATTTTTGGTTTTCAAGATCGTTTCCCTAAAGTTAAATAATTTGAGTTAGAATAAATACTTACTTTATTTTGGTACAATCTCACTATTGTTCGTGACTTTAACAATTTCCACTTCATCTCTTAAATAAATGAAGTTGAATTTGTTATTCGTGAAGTGTTAGAAGATCATGTGATAGAATGACGGGTCATTCCATCTGTCTCAAACAAAAGGTTAGCAAAAATTATATACATAAGTCGATCTATAGTGAGATTAATCATATATGGTTCCTAAAATGGACTTTATACTTCATATATCATACTACTTAATATAATAAAACTTGTTTCTAATAAACAGGGACTTCCTGTAGGCCAGTGGTAGGCGATAAAGGCCAGTCGCACTTCGGTTGTGGGTTCGATTCCCACATCCTTGTCCGACGCGATGGGCTGTCGCCCGTCCTGCAGGTTGTCCTTTTTCTAAAACTATATTACTATAACATCCCATCAATAATATCGAAAAAAACTTTTATCCTTAAACAATATTAACTTATGTCCATCATAATCCATTCCAATCTTTAGGCTTATCCATAATACTGCAGTCCACTCTCATAACATAGTGAAAACGATTACCAGAGATTTAACACCATCGTCGATTTCCATATATCATAAGATATGTTTTGTTGGTCACATTCCAAACATTCAAAGTCCTTAATCGTGTATTCTCTTGAATACCTTAGTGAAAACATGAATGCAGTTAAAAGTTAACACTTTCCACATACCAAAATCCTCAAAATTCTATATACCCAAACCATGATATCACTTAGTCCTTATATCAATCATGAGCTCATGAATACTGTCAAACATTTCATTTTCTCATTATCCCTTCATTATGCGCATATCATCTGCTTTCCAAAATATTTGAATCACTTTTCATGGTTACCGGTACCTTAAAATTATTGAAAACCACAATAATACAAAAATATTATAATAAACAATAAAAGTTCCTCAACAACATTATTCTTGAATACCAATACATAAACACTTCAATCCATCCTCTTCAATTATTGTCCTGGAATAAGTCCTTCCATGATTTAGAAGTAACTTTTTAGGTCAGGGCATTGAGTTGGGTAATGCCCATGTTCTCCACAAATAATACATTGAACTCCATAACAGTCTGTCACTCTATGACCCTTATCTCCACACAAATAACATCGGTCCCTCCATTTGAGGTATTCTTCAAGGTTCTTCTTCCCTTCTTTAGAAATCTCAATCTTCCTTTCTTTATGCTGCTCAACATGCGAACATGAATAATAGTCTATCTTCCTCTTCTTTGATGAATTAGGTATACCACTAAATTTCACCTTGTTAATCATATATCACGATGACTGATTCGGTATAATCACAATATCTTTCTCTCTAGGCATTACATAATTTTGTTGCTTATAATCACCAATTTGTCCATTGGATTCAATGTTAACCAAATTCCATCTGGTTCCCTCCATTAACTAAAACACAAAAAGAATTCGTTGAGAGGAAAAAATCATGCTAGAGAAAACAACATAGTAAAGGGGGAGTACCCTCAATATCTAACATCTTAAGTTTAATTCTATGATCGTTAGCGTAATTCTAGTACTATAACCTATACGTATACTTAAACTTAGAGACATCCCTAGACATACCTTAGAAATATCTCTAGGGATCTCACTAAAGTTCTCGCATCCTAGGTTCCAAAGGTTGACTAAACCTTTCCTATGATACCAACTGTAGAGAACCGAAGCTTGATGTACATGGACATTACATTACTTTTGCGGAATACTTAGTACATAACAAAAACACACACACAAGGATCGTAATAGTTTAGTGTCTTTGAAAACTCGGAACGTAATCTTCTAATCGTGGTGAAAGATCTTCAATATCTCCCATAAAGATCTTCCTTTTTTTCCCTAAAACCTTTCTTTATATCCTGGGGAAAAGAAAACATAAAAGGGTGAGCTCAAATGCTCAGCAAGGGCAAATAAAGGAAATAAAAATCATATCACATCTTTTTGAATATCATAACCTGCAAAAGAGATCATAATATCTTAACATGGAATAAATCATAGAAGTGAAAATGAGATCCCCATAATCATAACATGAAACTTGAAACTTTGTGGCATGCACACATAATCATGGAAAATCATTTATTGTTAGTTATGACTCATTTCCAAGACTATCTTAGTGGACAAAGTCCCTTTCTGAACCGAGTCACCCTCGTTCCAGTCCTGTTTCATTGAACTGGTATAACCTACCATTCCAGCCATGTCTATCTCATGAGATATAAAATCTTTACCCAATGCATTGGAGGGAGATATAGGTCCCACCCATCTCATAATGATACCATTCTTATGTGTGCCACAAAATCATAAATCATACATCATTGCATAACCCATGTAATAAAAATGGGATTCTTAAACAACATGACATCATAAAACAATTCATATAAGAAAAAGGAATTCATAAAAATATTTCCATCACAACATAATCAAATACATGTAATAATAGGGATAGAAATAGAACCCTTTATTATCTTAGATGGAAAATAATTTTGATAAAACACTTGAAATCCATTCTTGAGGAAAATATCCTTTCTACTTCAAAAACATTTTCCTTTCTTAACATGTCTTACAATTTAAAACTAAAAAAGTTGATTAAAAATAAACTTGAAAACTTGTAAATGAAGCTTCTTGGAAATAATGTTTTAAAAATCCATTCATGTCGTATAAGTTAAAAAAAACATTCTTCTCGTACTTTTGTCGGAAAAGTCAAGAAAGTACCTCGTACGAAAAATGACAAAAGATTCCTTTCATATCTTTTACTAAAAACTCACCGAAGGGTAAAATTGGATTTAAACAACTGTAGGTGGATGGAAATAATATTACATATTGAGGAAATATGGATGTGGATGATAAAATACACCCCAGTAAATACTAAAGTATAAACAATCTCGGATAAAAATGAGATTGTGATATTTCCCTTACCTTAGGTCTGATTTGCTTTGTATGTGTCCGAAGCTCCTGTATAATGGTTTAAATAATGTTATTGACTTATTCCAGAATCATACATATTGATATGATATCATATATGGTCATATTCTTAGCTTCTTGTTAGTAATATTTCATTGTTACTTGTTACTCAGGTCTTTATTGCCTTTTGTTCTTATGCGTGTTTTGCCGAATAAATTCTTATTCTTATTTTAAGGTTATAGATACCTTATATCCAGAATGTTATTAATGTAACATATATCATATTTATTCATTCAATTCATTTATATAATTACTATGTAATGATGATCATGTAGAACGAGTCACATCACATCGTGGAGACGGTATTCTGTACGTACGCACGAGTGATGATATCATTCCTATGATCGTGGAATTGTATTGGAGTATATATATATTATTTCAGTATCAATATTACTTTATAATAATCATAAATAGTTACTCATTACACCATTATACCCATCCTTGTAAGGTGGTGGTGGAAAATAGATTACACCACGGCGTGGAGACGGTATTCCGTACGTTCGCATGCGCGGTGATTTCATTTTTCCGTAGGATCGATAGAAGGTGAATTAGGGTTGTTTCATATTTATAATAACATATCATTATGTAAGTAATACTGATGTTATTACTTTATCATGAAACAACTAAAGAAGAAGAAGTTGAAGAAGAAAGAAATTGAAAAGATCGGTAATGGATATTACCTCTTCTTTGGAACGCCTCTTTGAATCCTCCACTTAGGGAACTAAGATTGGTCTTTGAAGAAGACAATGACCTCTAGTATTAATCTAGGGATGTGGAGAGGAGACAATGGCAGGGGTTGGCCGAGCTTGAGTGCTCAAATTGGTGTGAGGAGGAGGGGGAGGAGGTGCCCTTTTATAAGGGAGGAGAGGGGCACCTTAGGAATATCTCAAAAGATTATTTTATATTAAAGTCAAAATCGGTTTATAATGGTTCCAAAGGGTCTTATTTCGAAGCTAAAGTGGGTATGGGTCGAAATCCTATCAACCAATAGGATTTAGACAAGTTTAGGTTATTATTTTAACCTTATCAATTAGATTTAACTTTAAGTTAAATAATTTAACTTTTACCGTGTCTTTTTGTTTTCTTTCACTATATGGTTAATACACTTACTATAACATGCCAAACGAACCCCAAATTGTTTATTATTAATATATATATCCTTATCTAAGTCATTTGGCCGAACCTTAGATTTTTAGGAATAAAATAACAATTAATAATATAATATTTTCTTTAAAAACTATTTTGTGTCAATTTTGACACTATTTGATATATGGTTTTTGTGAAAGTCATAACAGAATTATATGTTCGAACCAAGTTGATTAAATCAACACTAAGATATCATAGTAACCTATAAAAGTAGTGTAATTCCTAAAAAGTCTAAAATTACATTTATTTTTGTGTTTATAACATCAATTATGTCAATATTTCATAAATAAGATAATTACTGCATCATCTTTGTGTCATAAATAAATTAAATTATTTGATTTTTAAAAATTACAAATAAAATACCATTATGTAGGAAATCGTTTTATCTTTCTAATGAATATTTACAATCGAATTTATCTTATGTAAAACCCTATATTAAAAATGTTTTAGTAAATAAACATTGATTTTAACTCTTTTAACTCTTCTTTGAATTAAATAATAATAAATGTCCTAATCTAATCCAAGTGGGCCTAAATGATAATATTTTACACTTAAGGTTGTTTTTGGTCGAGATAAACTTGTCCAATAGGATTAGAACATGTGTTAGGGTAATATTAATATCATTCTTACCCTTAATTACCCTATTTACTTTTAACCGTGGTAAGTAAAAGTAAAAAGTTACTATTCACCAAAAAATATTTTCATCTCATTGAACCACATTTTACTTACTGACATCAACCGTGTCTCTCGGATTTTTGAAATTCCATTCACAGAAGTGGTAAAATTAAGTTTTATGAAAAATTTACTTTTTTAACTACCACTTAGTAGTTTCACTATGCATAAAAAATTAATGTTTTTCAGAACAATGCCAAAATTTCATCCTAAGCTATATTTCATATTCCGAATTCAAAAATGAAGTCTATTTTAACAAATTCATAACATAGAAGTTGCATTAATTAATTTTATAATTAAATCCCTCTGTTAAAACAAATAGCGTGTTTTTAAGAAACAATATCTATCAAAAGTTTGACACTTGTTTATGTCTGGTTTAAATGAGAAATTACAACCAATGACCAACATTGTATTAAATTGTAAAAATATATTCTAAATATACTTTAAAACCACTCAAATTAATAATTTATCACTATTAATTATTTTGATTAAAAAAGTTGTTTTTAATTATAATTTAGTAATTTTCACTATTCATCAGAATATGAAAGTTATCCGAAAAGTACCAAAATTTCACCTTAGGCTAAATTCGATACTCCGAATCCAAAAATGAAGTCCATTTTGAGAGCTAAATTTTCTAAAATTTAAAAAGTGGTTATTACCATTCATAACGGCTAGTTTTAATAATATTTTAATAGCATATCGTTGTTTCGTGAAACTCAGTATTGCGTACTACACACGCTATCGAGGAAGGTTGTGATTGCGTGTAATGCAAGGAAAGTCAAGGATGCGTGTTGTGCAAGCTCCTTTTGGTGTAGCGTACACCACAAGACATTAATAAAATTAAAAAGAATATTTTTCATAAAATCTCGGGCTATTACATACTTCCACGTACATGGCGTGTACTCCCTACATTTAATTGTTCCTCTAGCAGCACCTCCATACTGTTCATATGTTGACCTAACTACACGGCATGTACTCATGAGTACACGGCGTGTACTACCGCCAAGCTGGTGGCTGCTCCACCGCATTACTATTTTGGCCTGCCGACTGACTACACGGCATGTAAGGGACCACTACACGGTATGTAGTTAGTTCCTACACCTTTCGTCTCTGACATGGCTATAAGCCCCATGTAATCATCCCCACATGGCCAAAAGTACAAGACATGTGGAAAAAGTACACGGCGTGTAGTTCCAAAAATTAGGAATTTTCCCCATTTTCCATATTTTCTCAAAACAGTTAAGGAAAAGGGAAAAGAAGAAGTCCATAATTCAAAACTAAGAACTGGGTTCTTACAAACTTCCCCCCTTATAGCAATTCGCCCATGAATTTACCTTCCAAGGGTGGAGAAGATATAGCCATGAACAACTCCTGCGACCGAGCACGTATGTCGGTCTCCTGCTCCCAGGATTCATCCTGCACTTAGCCATGAAGCCATAACACCCGTACGAGAGGAACTGACCGGCCTCGGAGAACCTTCGTGCTCTTTTCAATGATACGAATCAGATGCTCCTCAAAGGACACACCCATCTGAAGCTCAACCTCCTCTGGCTGAAAGGTGTGAGATGGGTCTGAATGATAGCGGCCTAACTGAGACACGTGGAAGATGTCGTGCATGTCTCGGTACCACTGCAGTAACTGCAACCGATAGGCAACCATCCCGACTCTCTCCAGAATCTCAAATGGCACCACATACCTCAGTGAAATATTACCTTGTCTCCTGACCCGCTTGTGTCCCAGCCTCGGCGAAACACGCAAGAAAACCTAATCCCCGACCACAAACTCCAAATTTCGTCTGCGGCGATCAACATATGAATTCTTTCGAGAATGTGCAGTAGCCATCCGCTTCTGAATCAACTGGACCTGCTCAGAAGTCTCCTCCACGAGACGTGGTCCCATTAAAGCTGCCTCACCTGCCTCTAACCAGCACAAAGGTGAACGGAATGGCCTACCATATAAAGCCTCATATGGTTCCATCTCGATTGTCACCTAAAAACTATTGTTATAGGAAAACTAGACTAAGGGTATATGCTTCTCCCAACAGCCCCCAATGTCTAGGACGCATGCGTGCAGCATGTCCTCAAGCACCTGTATCGTACGCTCTGACTGGCCATCGTTCTGAGGGTGGTATGCTATGCTCAGAAGCACCTATGTACACAGTTCCCTCTGAAAACTATACCAGAAAGGAGACATAAAGCGGGTGTCCCTATATGAAACGATAGAACGAGGGACCCCATGAAGACGAACGATCTCTCGGATATACATCCGTATGAGATCGTCAATACCGAAGGTCTCCTTGATCAACAAGAAGTGAGCTACCTTCATGCGTCTGTCCACAACAACTCACATGACATCATTGCCTCTAGGTGATCTCGGTAAACCCATCACAAAATCCATCACGACATCATCCCATTTCCACTCAAGAATGAGCAAAAGTTTTAACAGCCCAGCTGGTCTCTGATGCTCCGCCTTCACCTGCTGACAGGTGGAACACCTCATAACAAAACCAGCTATCTCTCTCTTCATAACCGACCACCGGTACAGATGTCTCAAGTCTCGGTACATCTTGGTAACCCCGAGATTAACTGACCAAGCTAAAGCATGAAAATCCCACATTATCTCTTCACATATATCCCCTGGAACCCGCACTCGTCCATGGAAATGCAAAACCTCATCATTGACTATTGTACATCCAGGAGGATGGTCCTCACTTGCCACTGACTCCCGTAGAACTAGGCCTTCTGGATCTGATAGCTGCCTCATCCTCACTTTATCCAAGAGGGTATAAGTCACAACTAAAATGAAAGATAAGTCTACCCTTGACTATCATGAACCTCCAGATGCATCTCAGAGAACAAGGCCATAAGCTGCCACTCACCAGTAGCCTCCTGCACTGCCTGTATCTGAGTCTTCCTGCTCAGTGCATCAGCTACTGCATTACCTTTACCAGGTGTATAGGTAAGCTCAAAATCGAAGGACTGTAGGTACTCAACCCACATCCCCTGCCTCAGATTCAGGTCATTCTGAGTGAAGATATTCTTGAGGCTTTTGTGGTCGGTGAAAATAAAAAAAATGCTCTCCCAATAGATATTGTCCCTAACAGCGCAATGCATGAACAACTACAGCCATCTCGAGATCATGTGTTGGGTAATTCCACTCATGTGGACTCAACTGCCGAGACCCATACGCAACAACTCGGTCGCCCTGCATCAACACTACTACCATCCCAATACCTGATGCATCACAGTACACTGTATAGCTCTTCCCCTACTCTGGGAGTATCAGGATCGGTGTTGATGTCAACCTTCCTTTTAGGTCCTGAAAGGCTGTCTCACAAGCATCTGACCAAACGGAATTCACACCCTTCTTAGTCAGACTTTTCAACGGTGCTGTTAAGCGGGAGAAGTCTTGTATGAAGCGTTTGTAGTAACCATCCAACCCTAAGAAAATTTGTATCTCAAAAATGTTCTTAGGCTGCTTCTAGGAAACTACTGCTCTCACCTTCTCTGGGTTTACTTCAACTCCTGCCTCTGAGATAATGTGACCCATGAAGTGAATCTGGTCCATCCAAATGTGGAACTTCGAGAGCTTATCATATAGCTGATTCTCTCTCAGTGTACTCAATACAATCTCAAGATGGGTGGCATGGTCGTGTCGAGTGTGAGAGTACACCACGATTTCATCCACAAATACTACCATAAAAGAATCATGATATGGATGGAACACCCGATTCATTAGAGCCATGAAAACTTATAGAACGTTCATTAGTCCGAATGGCATAACCTAATACTCGTACATACCATATCTGCTCTGAAAAGCTGTAAGAGGTATATCCGATGGTCTCATGCACATCTCATGTTATCTGGATCTGAAATCAATCTTCGAGAACACTCCTTCTCCACAAATCTGAATAAAAAAATCATTAATCCTCAGCAAAGGATATCAGTTTTTGACCTTCAACTGGTTCATCTTCTGATAATCCATGGAAAGTCTGAGGGTACCATCCACCTTCTTAACAAAAAGGATAGGAGAACCCCAAGGAGAAGTACTGGGTCGGATAAAACACTTCGCCTGTAACTCCTCTAACTGCCTCTTGAGCTCCTGAAGCTGAGGCGTGGCCATCCTATAAGTGGGAATGGACACCGGTGCTACTCCTGGCATACGATCGATAGAGAAATCCACCTTACGCACTATAGGTAGAACCAAAATGTCGTTCAGGAAAACATCCCTGAAATGATCAATAACTGCAGTGAAATCTGTCTGATAAGTCCCATTATCATCTAGATATAATCTCGCAATCTGGGTCGTGACTCCACCTTGCCCACGATTCTCTGGTCCATCTCGACTCGCCTGAACATCTCATTCACCGTTGTATAGAAACTCTCTTCCCTGTGGTGTCGTGAAGCGCAACCTGCGACGATTGTAGTCTACAAAGGCCCGAAATGGAACCATCCAGTCCATTCCAAGAATGACGTCATAGCTCGTCATCTCTAAGACATAGAGGTCCCAAAGAAAGTGACACCCACCAACCTCAAGGGGACACTCCTTTCACTGACGCACACCAGATGTCCTACTCCCCAATGGAGTGTCTAGCGTCATGATATTAGAAGAAGTAGAAACACATAGCCCAAGGCTCTCCACAACGGGTACAGATATGAATCTATGCATAACACCCGTATAAAAAAGAACTAAAGATAAGACAGAATTTACTATAATAGTACCTCTGACTGTAGAAGGTCCGGGATCTTGCTCCTACTGGGTTTTCTGCACAAAATATGCTTGTCCAGTGTCGCGGCCTTGTGACACAGCCTGACTACCCTGAGTTGTCCCGCCGTACTGCCTCTAAGATCCTAGTGTCTTGCTACCGCGACCACGCCCACCATCTCTGTCTGCACACCCTGCCGTACCCCGGTTCCCTAACTGGTAAGAAGACACTGGTCCTGCTCCCGGATGCGGAGTTTTCACAGAACCCATATTACTAGCCATTGGTAGAAATTCCCTACAATAGCGCTATAGATGACCCATTGTTCCACAAGCACGGCACTCCACTGGGTCTTGTAGACACTGCGGTCTCTTGTACCCCTCTCCGCCACACTGGTAGCACCTGACCGGGCCACCTGAAGATGCTGCCTGGCTGGTACTGCAACCTTGAGGGAAGTCCATCTGTCTCTTCCTCTTTCCAGTAGAAATAGTACCAGTCATTGGTGCTGAACCGCCATGGCTCACACCACTAGCTTCCCGCAGGTTCCTCTCTGTAATCAGCACCGGGTTCACTATCCCGTGTACTGAAGGAAACCTGAAAACATTCACCAGTGCTCGGATTTCATACTGAAGACCATCCTCAAAATGTCTGGCTCCAACTTCTCATCACCCACCATCATGGGTGAAAAGCACTGAAGCTCCGTAAAATGAGCAGAGTAATCCATCACTGACATAGCGCCCTACTGCAGATTCATGAAATCCTGAGCTCTATCTGCCATCAGCGTCTCTGGGAATAAAAAGTCATAGAAGACCGCCTGAATGTCTTCCCAATCCAAGTCCGTGTGATGCTCTAACTGGGTGGTGACATCCCACCCCCTCTTGGCGGAATCACGCAACATATACGTCGTGAGCTTGACCCTCCGCCCTGGAGGCGTCTCAAGATGCTCGAAAATAGTCTGCATCGATCCCATCCAAGACTCCGCAGCCTGTGGTCCACCATCCCCTGAAAACGTAGGTGGATGCTGCTACTGGAAAATACGAGTGAGCTCGGCCATAGATGTAGTAGCTCGCGATGCTTCCTGAATGTTATGCATGAACCACATAAAGCCTTCACGGAACTGCGCCTCCGCGCCTGTATCCGGTATAACAGCTGGCGCCGCATCTGGCTCTGCTGGAGGATCCACTGGTAGCCCATGGCCCACCATCTTTGGAGAATATTCATTTCCACACTCCTGGTGAACAACGCGCGGTCGTCTAGGCGGCATGACACTATAAGGTCAAAGGCATGCCTTATATTCAAGATTTTTCAAGACTAGAAATGATGGAACCATAATGGGAGCAAGAGGAAGAAGGCAGTTCAAAATTTTAAAAACAAGACTACACGGCATGTATACTGTCTACACGGCATTTACGTGAATTCCCTTACCATGCCCGGGTCCTTACACATGGCTAAGACACATGGCTTCTGTTCAACAAAAACTACACGACATGTATTACATCTACAAGGTGTGTGTAGTGTTATTTTCCAACTGCCTGTGTCGTCTGTGACATGGCTGACTACCAAGCTTGACACTACACAATGTGTTAGACCCGCACATAGCATGTACACCACGGCGTGTGTAGTGTTATTTTCCCTCTGCCCGTGTCGTCTGTGACACGACCGACTACCTAGCTTGACACTACACAACGTGTTACACCCGCACACGAAATGTACAAAACACAGTCTCCCTAGCCACACGACTAACTCCACAAGGTCTATCCTCAGGAAAGACTACACGGTGTGTTCCACAGGTACATGACATTTTCAAGGAGAGGTGACATAGACCTGTGTTGTTAGTTACACAACCAAGTCCCTAGGTCACACTACACGGTGTGTTCTATACAAAATTTCACCGACCTGTGTTGTTCGTTACACGACCGGACTCCGGGTCAACACTACACGGCATGTACAAAAGCTACACGGCGTGTTCGCCCCAAGATCTTACCTTCCCCATGTCACTGCTCACACGGTTTGTGACACAGGAAGAGACTACAGGGTGTGTACTCATGGTACATGTCGTGTACCTAAAAAGATTATTATTCTTCCTGAATAGAAGGACATACATGGTGTGTATGAGGTCCTACATGGCATGTATTCTGGGATTTCTGGACAGTATGCCTCAAAAACATCCCTGAAACCCAGAAAATACCGAAAAACAACACCTAAGTGTCAAATTCCGACCTGTGGGGGCCCATACTCCCCAAGAATCAATGTTTGACATCTTATCTATGTTATAACTAATATACAGCCAATGAGCCACCAAATTCTAGTCAATGAGGGCCCATTCTCCCCAAAGACTAAATTTTGGCATTCATTCTATAAAAAGGCTCACATAAAATTAACCAATCACACAACAAGTATTTTATCAGAGCAGCTATCACAACAGCATGCTTTTCTCACACATCAACTATCACCACAACATGCAATTTCTAATGCACCTACATGGAATGGAAACTATACATGGCATGTGATATCTAGCATGTGTCTATATGAAGCATGAGACGGAATACCCTCATCTCATCGGGTTGCAACTAAATAGAACCCACAGATAAAATATAAACAGCACAATCCAAGTGCGTCACCCAACAGTGAAATCAAATCAACTGTAAAATTTGAAAAATCAAAAGAATTGAAAAAATAAAAGGTAGACTGGCTTTTCCCTGTACACGGGTTAGCTATGCCTAGGGACAACTTATTACCAACTACCGTTCGTCCTATCCTTGACTACGGCTCCAAATAGTAATTTAAAGAAAATAACTCCTCTGATACCACTTTGTAACATCCCGAGTCTTGGTGCCATGCAACGGGTGCCCTGAACCCGGTTCGCCACGTGACCTCAAGTGCATTTCCCCAAACGCCATAGGCTGCCGACTAGTAGCAAGGGCCCAAGTTTGATAGTGGGGAAACTATGCCCTCATTTGTGAAAGTGTAGCACATCAGAATACGAAATAAAAAATACAATGACAGTGAAAGAAGTAAACCATACACAACTGAAATAAACAACAAGAGTGGGTATAACCAACAGTATATAGAAAATGATGCAACATGTCTCAAGCTCTAAGAAAACAGCCGGAACATGTTATACATCAATACGATGCAACAAAAGCAGAGTACAATAAAACAAAGAAAACAGCTGGCAGCGACATCACGAGCCTAGGCTCGGTCCCATGCCCTCCTACTCCACATCAATAGTCAGATACCTATATAGGTACTCTTGCCCATATCCACACCTGCAAAAACATAATCTGTTTGGTCCAAAAATCATGACCCAAATAGGGTGTGAGAAATATATCTCAGTAGGTACCCACCAAAGGCTCGTGCCCAACTGCGTGTAAGAATGCAACAATAGTGTGCAATAGTAAAATGCAATAAAGTAAGATGTACTAAAAGTAACTAACTTAACAGTTAAATTTCCATTTTATTATTCATTTAATCCATTTAAATATTACAAATCACTATAGTGCATTTCTATGTAAATAGTCCACGTCCTCAGACAAGAAAAACCTTACCCTCAGGTAAAAAGAATCCAACCTGCAGGTATAGCCCTCAGGTGTAACAGAAGTTTTCCTCTGGCGTAGGAAGTTTCTCCCTCAGGCATAGAAGTCAAGCCCTCAGGCATGAAAGGTTTCCCTTTGGCGAAATAAGTACAACCCTCAGGCTAATAGTGCAGCTCCCTCAGGCTAATCACAACAACGCCCTCAGGCTAAATAGGTAACCAGGCCATGCCCAACAGGTAAACTAGCAGTAACAAGAAATTCCTCTCAAGGAAATTCTATAATTACTACTTTCAAGGCATACCCTCGGGTATCCTGGCCAAACGGCTAAATAGTGGAACACACCCCCAGGGTGGTTCCGGATCCAAGAAATGATACCAACCAGTAATTTAATATCATAATTAAATACTTAATCAATTATATGTGTTCAATATAGCAACTTCCTCAGCCACACGACACCCCAACATGGGTTCGTGGCACAAAAACGCACAAAACACATGACAATTGGATAAATTAACACTAAGACACCTACATAATATGCCAACGAGATCTATACACGATCGTCGATCCTAGAAACTCCCACGAATGACGAAGATATGAGGTAAGAAAAATTTTATTCAACATCAAATAACTCTCGTTAGGTAAATAATTGGTCAACAACACGGTAGGAGAAGAGAGGGATTACCCCCGCGGTTCCAACGTGATCAACGGAAGCGAGATCGGATTCCCGGTGCTCGATCGGTTGATCCACGAAGATATGGCCTTCCTCCCGAGCTCCTTCCTTTGGTTCCAAGCCAATCCTGTGAACAAGGATGGCTACTTCCCATTTTAAGCGAAAAAAACAAAGTACACGGCGTGTACTTCCAAGTACATGGCGTGTACTCCCTTAATTTAACTGTTCCTCTGGCGGCATCGCCATACTGTTCATCTGTTGACCTGACTACACGACATGTACTCTTGAGTACACGGCGTGTACTGCCACCCAGCTGGCGGCTGCTCCACCGCCTTACTGTTTTGGCCTACTGACCGACTGCACGGCGTGTAAGGGACCACTACACGGTGTGCAGTCGGTTCCTACACCCTTTGTCACCGACATGGCTACACGCCCCATGTACTCATCCCCACACGACCAAAAGTACACGGCATGTGGAAAAAGTACACTGCGTGTAGTTCCGAAAATTAGGATTTTTCCCCATGTTCCATATTTTCTCAAAACACTTAAAGAAAAGGAAAAAGAAGAATCCCGTACCTCAAAACTAAGAACCAGGTTCTTACAATTGACATGACAAGTGGAATGGACTTCATTATTGGTGTGAGCTCAATGAAAAGGCATTCAAGTTTCAGAAAAAATATAAAACAATTATTGTGTTTAGGGACATAATAATTCAGTGCATATGTTGAATATAGAAATTCATGGGATAGGGATATTGAAGCATATTTCCTTACATAGAATTCTCCTTCACTAGGGGAAACACATCTCTATTAAATGCACATTCCTAGGTTTATCATGATTGGGTGTCCTGGTTCCATTGTCTTTTCAATGTCTTATTT
This sequence comes from Viscum album, assembly GCA_963277665.1. Taxonomy (NCBI): domain Eukaryota; kingdom Viridiplantae; phylum Streptophyta; class Magnoliopsida; order Santalales; family Viscaceae; genus Viscum; species Viscum album. The sequence continues at coordinate 1,303,685,351 of OY728121.1, forward strand.
GGTTTGAGGAAGGAAACACCCATCATTTTCTCATGATAAAACCATTTTTTCTTCCTTGTAATAAATTATTATTGATAATAAATGATTTATATGGATACCCATATCCCAATTTAAAATTAATTTATAAAATCAAAACAATTAAATGATAATGATTCATTTGGATGTGATTGATTATCAAAGACTGTTAACATGAAAAGTAGTAGGGGGTTGCATACTTAGTGTGAGATAAAGGTTATGCATGTCTAGTTTTATGACTGATATTAAATATTTATGGTTGGTGGAAATAAATATAATTCACTGGGTTTCTGAATAGTAAAACTCATGTGGTGGGGGAGACAGAAGCCAATTACCCTACTTGAACTTCCCCTTTTATAGGGTCATCTAGGGATGACTTTTATGATTTATCTAGTTAGTCAGGTTTGTAGGGCCCTATTTCATTTCCATTTCAATGTTGTGTTGGGTACAATGCATGAATCCATCATCACTAGCTGAATATTCCACCCTATTTTCTTCCAATGATGTGATTTTTCATCAAAATACATGATTTATTTATATACCTATATCCTTAATTTAAAATCATTTAGAAAATCAATATAAATAAATGAGAAGGATTCATTAGGATGTTAATGGTTATCATGGACCATTGAAATGAATATTATTTTTGGAATTCATGGTTGGTGTGAGCTTAATGTAGTGGAATCTTGGTTTTAGAAGGGATAAAAAAATATTGTGTGTGGTGACATAAAAAAATAAATGGGAGTGGTGAATAGAGTAATGATTTGAATAAGGGAGAAAGGATATTTTTTCTATAATCAGCCTTCCCATTATCCTAAGGTGACCTACATTTTTTAAAATAAGGAATTCTTTTTATGCATTTCTATGTTTTTCATGTTTGGCCAACCCGATGACATAGAATTTTCATGTTTATATTGGATTTTATGGATGAAACCAAATTCATTAGTTCAATATTCCACAAATTTTTTTCAAGGATTTGATTATTATTATTAATATATGATTGACATCGATACTGAAAAAATAATTTAAAATTCCTTCATAAAAATAATTATAATTAAATCAGAATGATTCATTAGGATGTGTCTGATTCCCAAGGACCATTAACTTGAATAAATGCAGGGGAATGCATATCTAGTCTGATATCAACAAAATGGTATCTTGGAATTATGAGAGATATAAAAAAATGATGGTGGGTGGTAACATAAACAATATAGTTGTTTTATAGAACTGATAAATATGTGGGGTAGGGTAGAGAAGATCTGGTTTCTTTAATCATCATTCCCCATGTCCTTGGGTGTCTGAATTTATAAAAATTACATATTCCTTTTAATAATTCCTATATTGATCATTGTTGGGAGGTAGGGTGTCATTGCTTTTTTAATGTTGCATTTGGTTTGATGAATGAAACTTCCATCAGGGGCTCAAGATTCAACCCTATGTTCTTCCAAGGATATAATTCTACCTGATAATACAACAAACATTATATTAATCAATTATAGTAGTTTTACCTTGCATATTTTTTATGATTTACATTGTAAATGCATCATTAGTATTCAATGAAATTTAAATAGGCCTTATATATGAGTACCATTATTGAAAATAGTTGTACAAGTCAAATCATTAAAAAAATGCTTCAAGAATGATTCTCTCCATCCAGATTCCATTTTTCTAGCTCATGAGAAAACTAATTGACTTATTATTTTGTAAACCAAAAAGTGTACACAAATAATTACGCTATAATAGAATATATTTACATATTGATCAGATTAATGATTTGAAAAACTTTTTCAAGATTCATGTGTATTTTTATGACCTTCTTGTTGTTAGAATCAAGATAGATTGATCTACAACCACACTCATCACCCAACTCCATACCAAAAATATTTTCAAAGGATTAATTAACTAGATGACTTAAATAATCTAGAAATGATGTATAGTATTATATAAGGATCTACCCATGATGACCACATATAACAATACCAACATCATAAATTTTCCCACATTTATGAGAATCATCTGAACATATCGTCACCATTAACTGAGGTGGAGGGATCTATTTGTCTCCCCAAAAATTCTCTTCTATAATATCATGTGAAATGGATCCCTAAACCCAAAATGATTATAACTTATTTTCCCATGAATCCCATATTTGTGTTTTGAGATTCTCATAAATGAATATATGTCAAGTTCACCACATCTGAATATTCCATGAAACTAAAAAAGGAGGAAAACCATTTACATAGAATTGAGGAGAATTTGAAAGATTGGACAATGAACTGTAGATAATTATCATTCCATTCTACATAGATATCATTTGATCTTGAATAGTTAATAATCTTAGGGTTGGGAGACATTTTTTTATGATGAAAATTGGGAAAGTATTGATTGTTATTTGTGTACATCCATGAAAGGAAATGAGAAGTGGTAAGAATACCATCATGAACATTCATGTTAAAATAATTGATTTTGGGAGGGATAACCGGCTTCCAAAATTTCTTCATGAAGGGAGGGTGATTAAATCAGAACCATTATACCTGGACATGATTAAATAAACAATCAATTATGAATTTCTCTAAAATATTTGATCTGTAAAGGAATTCTCAGAATATAATTGTTCTTCCAATATTAAAACAAAAAGAGAGTATATTTCTAAACCATCAATCAAATAAATCATTAAAAATTCACCTACCAATGCATTTTCAACAACCATGATATGAGGTACAAAACATTTTTATAAGTTATTTTCATGTAATATAATTATTGGGATCAGTTGCAAGAGTTTTTATATGGTTTTATTGTATTTTGGATGTATAGAAATGGTTGAAGGGTTCATAATGGTTATGAAAAATCATGAAATATCCCTTGGAAATTATGAAAGTTATTAAGGGAGTTACGAGTTAGGAAAATAGTTGTTGAAAAATTTAGTGAACATGTGAGAAACCATTAAATATTTATATTTTTGGGATACTGTATTTTCAAATAGTTGGTGCAATATTTTCGAAACTATTTGTACCTACCATGAAGCCCAGTAGTTATTGTTTAGTAGTACTCAAACATTAGCCACATATTTTTTAATCCATCTTGATTAATTTGGTGGAATCCACTTTTTTGATAATTTCAAAATCATGAAATTAAATTGGTTTTGGAAAAAAAATTGGATATAATATTTCAATAATGTTTTTGGTTTAATTCAAGAATTTGGTTCAATTACATTATTTCAATGGATGAATTGGTTGGTATAAAAATAATTGTTTTGAGAATGTCAAAAAATAGGATATGTGTTCTCATCATTTATTTTGGTAAGGCATTGACATTATAAACCTATTATAAGGTTATAAACAGGAGACATGTGGATAATGGTCTCCTAGTAATGACTTGGTGGATTAATGAGTAATCACTAATGAGTATGGGACTGTTATATGACATTAGTGTGTTTGCGTAAAGAATGTAGTGTGTTTATTTAAAAAGAAATTAATATTCAAATAATATTAGATTTTAATTTTAATTTATTTTAATTGGTAAAATTATTTGATTTCAATTTCTTTTATTTTAAAGTATATTTTAAACTATGTGTCAGCGTATTCTTTTCATAGTTGTTTGTGTTGGATTTTTTGGTGCATTTAATAATAGGTAGGATTACTCACCAACAACATATTCATTTTAGTGTGTATTAATATGTAGTTTTCCAATATATATGAAAGGGTTTGATTTATATTTCTCTAGTCAAGCATCGTGATGATATTTTCTCAAGTCAATGATTTAGAGTTAGTCATGTCCTTGGAGTTGGGAGTCATTCCACCATGGGGAATGAGTTAAAAATTATTTTGATGTCTTATTATTATATTTTTGTTACCACTCTTATGATAACATTTTTATTTAATGGTTTTAATTTCTTTTCAATTTTATCATGTATACTTCATGAATTATATTTATTGGATTTATAATTTTTATTTTTATTGATAAGTTATTTTTTAAATAAAAGGGGAAAATGTTCCGCAATGTTTTATAAATAACATGGAATTCATATCCATAATTTGGTGTGTTGGGTACATTATCTAATTTTAATGGAACATTATCAATTCCCAAGCCAATGGTTATGTTTTGGATGTTAAAACATTTATCATACCTAGAAAAACTGGGAGGCACTTCAACAAAATTCAATATATATTATCCATGGAACATCATGAATTTTCACCATAGAACCAATGTCATTCATCCCAATAATTCCACTTTTTAGTAATCATTAAGGCCCAAAAAGGACCCTCCAATGGAATATTATCCTATGATACAAATATTTCTTCATAAACTCAGACCTATGTAAATACATGGCTCATAAGGGAGTTTAGATATTGTATGAGATAGTATCCTTGATTATAATAAATGAATCACTGAATATCCTCATATAGATGAACTGTAGGAAACTACCTTAATTAGAAGTATAAAACATTTTCAGTTCCAAGCAATGATTTTTTTTCTTCCCATTATGACCCCCCATAAAAATGAATACATTAATTTATGAATTTGATCAATAATAATTTTAGGTTATTTAGAAAGAAAAATTACATATTTGGGAACATGTTGAAAAACATCCTTACTAAGGACTTATTTACTGACCTTAGACAAAATATGATATAATTGATGTTAGATTTTTCTATCAATCTTTCCAATGATTCAACAAAAAATACTTTTAAAAATGGCTGATAATGGTGGGAAGGTAATAATATTTCACATATTTCATAACCATATGGATTCCACTAACTTACTATAATTATAGATTATTATCCCCCATAACACTCTTCATGAAAGGAATTTCAAAATTATAAAAATTAATCAACTACCTGAAGTGGGATACATAATAATGAATAGTTCTCACAATTGATCAAAATTCCCCGATTCTGGCTGGCATAAAAAAAATACAATCATCTGAAAATAAAATATGAGACAGATACATAGGAAATAATGAAAAACATATCACCCTTATTATATTATTATTAACTATATTTGAGAATACAATAGATTAAACTATAGTAACAAAAATGAAAAGATTTTGGGAGAGTGGTACCCCTATATTAAGTCTTCTAAAATGTGAAAAGAAATGTGTGAGATAACCTTTAACCTGTATCCTAAAAGAAACTGAAGAACCAAATTTCATGATGATGTTATCCCAACTTGTGAAAAGAAACATTTTAATCAAAAAAGTCAAAGGAAATACCACTCCACTATATCATAAGCCTTGTTTATATCCTATTTCTAATCCATCACACCCCTTTGTGAGGATGGTTGAGTCCTTATAGAGTGAAATGTTTCATGCAAGAAAATGTAATTACAATTCATTAGTTTATTCAGTACAAATGTAGTTTTTGTTCTTTGAAGTTATAGTAGGAAAAAATATGCTAATCATGTTCACCATTAATTTTTAAAAGATTTTATAAATGAAATTAAAATGACTTATTGGATGATACACACCAATGGTTGTGGGTTTTTTACCTTGGTAATCAATGTGAAAAGTATTTTGTTTATATTTAAAAAATTCTCTATTCAAATCCAAATTTCATTCATTAGAATAAAAATATCATGCCCCAAAATATTCCCATAATGTCAAAATTAAAGTATGCGATAACCAATAGGACATGTTGCCTTATTTGGGTTCATCTTTTTTAGAGAATCTATAACTTCCCTAAGATTATTTTATCAAATAATAATTTAATTAATCACACTAGAAATGACTGGGGCAATATAGGAGTAACCCTCATGTGGAATATTTTATCCCCTATAATAGTAAATATCCTGACATGAAATTAAAATAAAACCCTAAATTTCATCTTATTTAGCCACCAACATCCTATCAAGGGCATTCATAGTGGAAATTAAATTTGTTCACCTCCGTGAGGATGGTTACTAATGAATGAATGAGGTGTTATAATAAACAATATTTATATTTTATTCTATAATTTTTATACGAAAGAATTTTTTTTAATTTTTTTAATAGAAATCACCCATTTATGAGATGATATCAATTTATTAGAATAATAATAATCTTGTAAAGATTACATATAATCATGAATCTTCATGATGCTGTAAATAATCCGGTCAAAATTATTCAAATTGGGGCTTCCTCGGGAGTGAAAGACAATAATATTGAGTGAATTTTTATTGAATAAATTATAGTTAGAATATTTCTATACATTAATGATAATCTTCTTAAAACACTCCCCAAACATCAATAATTTCTCACAAAGGGAAAAAAAACATCTTCTCTATTTTATACATCAATTACTAGTTCCATGATAGGGGTATTGTGAAATTATTTAAAGAGAAATGTAAAATATAGGAAACTTTATACTAATGAAAAATATTATTTGAATCATTATGAGCCACAAATCTACCAATGTGATTTGAAAATCATGTATAATTATGATTACCCATGAACCAAGTAAATGGTTTTCCAATGAAACCCAAAATGGAAAAACATTTTCTCTATAAAGAGTCTATAAAGTCACTAATCATTGGAATGAGACTAGATATACCCAAAAACATATTTTCATCAAAGATATTTTCATTTAAATCAATCCAAACACAAGTGGGACTGTAAAATTTCTATTCACCTACTTAAGAAGGTATCATTTCTTACATTTATCTATTTGGATTCTATAGTCGTAAATACCCAAAAACGACTACAAAGGATTCCAAACATGTAAAATAGCTACATTAATGTGTTTATTTTTGAATTTTGTAATGGTCCCTTAAAAACTATCTTTATTGAGGCAATAAATACATACAAAATGGACAGTTTTTCATATCAATTAGGACTTAACCATAAGATATTTGATTCCAATATCAAATGTATTCTTTCTATCACACATATATTGAACTAAAAAACTATATCATCATGAAAAATTTAGTTCAAATGATAGATATTATAAACTATATGGAGGATTATTGGTCCCCTTTTATTGCAACATAAGAGTTTAATTTCTACTTGTTATGTTGGAATGCACAAACATCTTCTTATTTAATAATTTTTGACATAGTTTCATTAATTATATTCAATTTTTTAAATCATTTTTATTGTTAGAAACCAAAAAACATGTCAAAAAACATTTTTCGTGGGTCGTCATGTCCATTGGTTCACTAATAAATGGAATGTGGTGCTACCTTCATGAGAATTTGTGGAATATCTAGAATTTTAAAATAGGGAACCTAAATTTTTTATCTCTACTTCATTATCCCCTTCACCCATTTTTTGGTGAGTTTGAAGGTGGTATTTGATGTAAATATCCTTCATGCATAACCAATTTTTAGTCATGATAAGGGTTTAGTTTATAATTCTCAATTTTAGACCATATAAATTATTTATGGAAAATATTATAGCTTATTAGTCCATATGATAATAAAATTATCAGTGGAATTATGTTTTATGTTAGAATGTGTTAAAAACACCACAAATCCTCTAGTGAATTTTCATTTGACTATTATAATATATTTAAAAATTTCCCTATCTATTCAAGGATCACCACTATAGTAATGTTTCCTATGGAAAGATAATATCCCGTAACAAGGTTTTGGATGCGCTTACTATCACTTTTCTTATTCTTGGAAGAGATAAAAAATATTTACTTATGAGAACTAATAAACACCCCATATTGAGGCACACTTTCTCTGTTAACATCTGGAACCCTAAATGGATTTCTTTTCTCAATATGACCCAAGATCACAATGAAAAAAGGATGGTATACTATAATATCTAAATCTCATCCATCGTTGAGACTATCTCATTTTTAAATTGATCCCTCGAGATAATGATTAGTTCACATTGACCTATAACTTTATCTTAATAATAAATCCATAGTCTAGAACATTTGAATTGACCAATACTGAAAACAAACTTATAGTATTACTTAGTTTCAATCAAATATTGGTGTTAGTTTTCTAGAGGGATACCCTTCACCTAAACCTATAATGAGGATCTAGAAAAAGATATATCAAACAATGAACTTCCTTCCACCATTTCCATGTGAATGATGAGTCTATTATCCAAACTCTAAAGATTTCCATCATGGACCCTTATCTTATCATTCAATGGAAACATCTAAAACATAAGGATCCCTTACCCGATGTATATTATAAAAACACCATCTTTCACATTCCTGATAATTCTAAGAGTTTTTTTAATGGCCGCCATATATATATATATATATATATATATATATATATATATATTTCGGTACCCAATCATCTCTTCATGTATCATTTAAAAGAGTTTTTTTGGATCATCGTAGATCACATTTATGTGAGACTTGTTTTTATATATCAAAAATTAAATTATGATCATCCCATTTTTTCACTCATGATAATTCATTTAACATTTTTATTTCTGTTAGAAATTTAATTATAAAAAAACATTTTTGATTGGTTTGAAATTTTTGTATTTAAAATTAGACCGCAGCTCATTTATAATGGTCACAAATTAGAAAACAAATATTTTCATAAAATTCCATCATATTTGGGGATCATGTATTTTTTGATCATTTTATTCAAGTATTGAAATTAAAATAGAGTAAAAAACACTAATAAATTCACAAATTTTAACATTTATTTTTTTATTTTTATCATTGGTTCAGAGGAAAACATCATTTTGGGTGATATAGTAAATATATTTTTAATTAAATTTTATTAATAAAAATTAAAAATTGTTAAAACAACAATTATTGTAAAAAATTGTTGTAAATTCCAATTTTTAATATTATGTGGCAATTGACCGTATTAGTTCTTAAAATAGCCAACGTGATAAATGATATTTCATATTGGTTATTTATAAAACTAATATGAAATGTAATATTTTATTTTATTTTATTGATATAATATAGAACCCTATATGATTGTTTTGGAAGAGAAACAAGACCATAAATCCTGATTAAAAACATATAATTATTTCAATACTTAATTACAGTTTTATATTACTAAAAAATTAATTTACAAATGTATTATTTAAATAAATAGTGCTCATCAATGAAATTATGATAATATTATGTAGATAATTTCCTTAGTAAAAAACATAATATCAGAATGAAATAGAACATTACATGTATTATACCATAAAGAATGGATAATTGATAAAATAATCAATTTTTAATAAATTTATTAATCTTCATAACATATTGATTAAAGAAATATCCAAATTTCATTTGTTCAAATATTTTCCACCATTTAACTTATAATGACCTATCCCTAAGCATTATAAAATATTTATTTTATTTCTATAATATAATTTATTTTAAATTGATAGTCTTTTATGGGTTATAGTTTTGCATAATTAATCCATTATTCATACAAAACATCCCATGATCGTACAAGTGGATACTACTAAAAAGTTCACACCTTTTCGAAAATATAAAACATTTAAAATAAAAAATGGATTATTTTCCATAATAAATATTCATAACATCAAACTTTTCTTACTTATTTATCTTAACCATCATTATTCTCTAAGAAAAATATTTTGAAACTTGGGATCAATGAAAATATCTCAATGAGGACATGAAGAAATAAATTGTTAGTCTAGTAAAAACATGATAACCATTAAAACCCTTTTCTTAAAAAATCATTATCATGTATAGAAAAATAATGCACGTGCCTTGGGACACCATTACAATATCACTCATATATACACCCTTACATGTAGAATAACCATATGGTTGAATTCGATCACCAGAGTACCCAATGCATTGGAGATCTATAATGGGGCTCACAAATCATACATTGAGTTATAATGGGCCCCAACACATCATATCATGAGTAATAATGGCCTCAACCCATAATAATAAATTTACAAGGATATTATCATGAATAAAAAACATTAAAAATATTTTAAACCCATGAACTAAACACTTCTAGATATCAATATATAATTTTCTAGTAAACACCACTTTTAGAATATAAAAATTGCACACATAATAAGGAAATCATTTTCATCAAAAATCATAATGAAAAATATAAATAAAATATAAATTTAGAAAGTAATAATGAAATTTGGGGAACCCCATGATTTGGTATATTTAAAATAAAACATTCCCTTTTACTTTTGTACAAGGAAACTATAAATGAGCATTTGTGAACGAAAGTCCCTTACCCGGACGCTGACTCGTCACGTAGAATATTTATATTCTTGAATAATAAAAATAGATTAATCATTTTATGTATTATGCACATTTATGTGTATTAATTTCATTTTATATGAATTATTATCCTGTTATAAATATTATTTAATTATTTATGTTAATATTTTATGTTTTGATGATATTCAGTACTTTATTCAAAAATGCATTTGGTGTAATGCCAATTGTAAAAGTGGAATTACTTCATCATCTCTAGAATAATATTCATGAAATAATAATAACTTTTATACATATTTTTTAAACTCAAATCAAATCATTTATGTATGGTTATGAAAAATGAAAAATGTTAAAATCATGGAGACAGTATTCCATTTGTACACATAAGTAATTATTCCATTTTTTAATGATATTTATGGAAAGATGTCAGTTATTATATTATTTTTATAAAATAATAATAATAAAATAAATATAATATTAGAAATTTAAATACAGTTATATATATCATTTATGTGATGTGGTGATGAAAAATGAATCACATTGCTTCATGGAGGTGATATTTCACACGTACATACGAATGAAATTATCATTTTTATGTCCATGGGAAAATAAAAACGCAAATTATATATTATTATTTAATAATGATAAATATTTCATTAATATATTATATAATCATTAATTAATTCATTATAACCATTAGTTGAGATATTTCAATGGAAAAAATAATTAAATTGGTTCGTGAGGTGGTATTCTGTCATATACACGAATGAATAATTCAATTCCCATTTGATGAATTTGGAGATAGATTTAGATGATGTTACTAACATAATAAAATATAATTATATTTAATATAATTTAGTTATTATTTCATCATGATTGATGAATATTCATAGGATTTGGAAGACTAAATAATGCAGAAATAGTTGACTAAAATAATATCTCTTCTTCATACGATCTCCTATTCATAATAAATTAACACATCCAAGGAGGGTGTTCTGCCTAAAATAAGACCGATATAATGTGTGAAGGGATTATATGATAGTATTTGTTTAGATAATTGATGAACTAATTTTTTATTAGTTGTGAATAAAAGATAATAAGGGGTGCCCTTTTATAAGATAAAGGAGGAAACCACTTGTATTATTCAAAATATTAAATTAATATAAATTAATTTTCTATTAAAAATGGCTCCAAACTAATTTATGTATAATATAGGATTATTATGGGTCAAATTAAATTAATATTGTAAAAATTTGACATGTTTTGAATATTTTTTTAATCCTTATCGTTTTTCTTTAACCCTTTTTAACCATATTAATTATTACTATGATATCATGTAATTTACATTTTGAGGGTTAATATAATTAAAATAAAATTAAAAAAGACCCAAAACTGTGTCATTGATGAAGTATTGAGACTTATATAAATAATTTTGAATAGATTAATTTTTTTTAAAATTTTATATCATTTTATTAAATATTATTTAATTTTAAATATCAATAATGTCAACATTGACACTATTGATTACATGAATTTTAAAAAATATAATAAATAAAAGGTCAATTGGAAATAATACATATAAAACCAAACTATAATTTGAAAGTAATCTAAAAAAATCTAGATGACTTTTATCATATCTAATTATTTTTATTACATTATTTTATATGATTTATTTGATATTACAGTTAAAAAGACAATTACTACATCATCATTATGTCAGTTATCAATTTAATTATTTATTCTCTAAAAATTAAAAATAAATTATAATTATATATATAATAGAATATTTAATAATATAATTTATAGTAAGGCATAACCACTATATAACACCATATTAAAATTATTTTACTTGTTAAAAACCATAGTGTGATAAAATTTACTTTTCATTGAATATAATATTATAAATTCCATACTCACATAAAAGTGGTTTCTATAGGTAATAATTTCATCAAAATGATAATTTGGATTGACACACACCCATAAAATGAAATTATGATAAGTATCATGGAAAATGTATACTTTTTAGAATATTATTTTTACTTTAAATTATTTGATTTACCATTAACCACATTAAAAAATTACTAATGTTACTATTCATAATATCCAAATATAAAAGGGACCTATTTGAAATTATTTACTTTTTTATTAGACCTATTGAATTAAAATTTCAAAATTAAAAACATTGTATTTTATAAAATTAATTTTAAATTAATATCGTTGACAGCTTGAGAAAACATGCTTTTTTAATGTGGAAAGATTCAAATTTTTGAATTTTTTTCATTTAAAAATTCAATGTGGAATTTATTAAAATGACATAAATTTCATTAAATGATAAATGATCTAATTATACAATAAAACAGTTTAGAAATATAATTTAACCCCATAAATTATTCAGACAAAAATCTTTTTTTTTAAAAATGCATTATTTTTTCACTATTTATCAAAATATGAAACTTATTAGAAATTAGGAATAATTAAACCAAATTGATTTATAATATTTTGAATTCAAAGATTAATTTTATTTTTTTCAAATAGAATTTACATAACAGAAAAATATTATGTTTATAATAAGTGCCCCATTAAAAAGAAAATAATTCTCATTTTTATGAATTTAACGTTTTTAAGCATAAAACTAGATATGTCATCTACTATATTGAACACATTGTCTCTTTTAATTACTGTTTAATTCATATGTAATAATAAATTTGAAATATACTTATTTTATCACATGCAGTATTTTTACATTTTACCCATTTAGAAATTGCTTCATCACAATTTTATTAACTTATTAATTAATTGGGGATATCATTCCCCCGTAGAATTTTTATATTACAACGTTTCATCTTCAAACATATGATTTTATCATAAAACCATAAAATGATTAGTAACCTTATTCTGAAACACTTACTCTTTGTCGTCAAAAACATTAACTAGATGTTCCTTATAAGAAATATTATCTTTTAAATTTACTACTTTTGGGATTAAAACATGATAGAGATCAAACCCATATTTCTATAATATTAAAACATGAAATACGATGTGTGCCTAGGATAAACATGGATTCCAAGACAATTGGTAGTAATCAAACCCAGTATTCTCCAGGATTTCATAGGTTCTAATGAACCTTGGACTCAATTTTCCATTCTTTCAAAAACACATCACACTTTTCCATAGAGAGACATTGATAAAAATGATAACCTACATAGAAATAAATATCCTTCTCTAAGTCATCATCATAACATTTCTACCAAATATGCACTATCCTCATGTGTTGATAAATCAACTGAAATTTCTCTTCCATTTTCTCTACCAATTCTGGTCCCATCAAATTCATTTCACCTATATCATCCCAAAATGTTGTGTTCAACACAAATTTTAATACAATTAAAAAAATGGTGAAATATGTATACTGGAATGAAATATTTTATTATAAGAAAACAAAACCAAATAATTATTTTGATCTCAAATTTCTTGGTAATCCATGGTACATGCATGTAGCATATCCTTTAAGGTATGAATAGTTCATTTTTATTCTCTATCAGATTGTTGATGGAACTCTATGCTGAAATTTATTTCAATTCCTAATGACTTATGAACAACTTTCAAAACAAAATAGTGAATCAGATATCATGATCAGATACAATGGATAGGGGAACTCAATTGTAACCTTGATATCACTATAATGTATAGGATAAAAAGTTAATCTAGAGACAGAGTGTCTCGAATGTGGAGAAAATAAAATTATATTGTCTAAATGTTAATAATAACCTAGATCACACTGTTTCCTCTAGAGGTATCTGGTATTCCCAATACAAAATATGTTGACATATTTTTTCATTTCCACTTTGGCACTATAAAAGGATGAATAATACCATTCGGCAACTATAGTTCTACTTTATCTTGTTGATAATTCAAAACATTCATGGTAAACATGGAAATATACCTTTTCATTCCATACCAGTAGTAATACACTTAAATGTCTCTATACATATTAGTGATACTAGGTTGAATATAAAATGAATAACTATGAGATTCAAATAACAACTCAGTCCTTAACAATAAATCCCTGGTCACACATAATCCCTACCAAACACTCAAAAAATAATATTTATCATTATTAAATTTTAAAAACATTCCATTTTCATCCAATTCCACCTTTTCCTGCAACTCACGATATTCCTTGTATTATTCCTTAACTCGGTCTGATAAAGATGATTGCACTGACAACTGAAATAATAAAGGGAAATTTTCTAGAATAACAACTTCCAAGGTAAAATTCTCTTAATCATTATCCAAATTGTCATTTTAAAAACATATCACTATTAATGTAGCATTATTTTTTGATATAATGAATCATCTGCATTGTTTTATTTTCATGGATGGTAAAAAATCAAGCAAATATAATCCTTGATCAATTCCATCCATCTTCTATGTCTCGTGTTCAATTCATTCTGAAAGAATATATACTTCAAAATTTTATTATCATTATATATTTAACATTTTACTCCATATAAATCATTCCCACAAATTTTTAATAAAAAATAGTAGTTATTTCAAAATAATTTGTATTGAAATTTTTCTCATGAGTTTTTAACTGACATGAAGTAGAACCAATTACTTGATCATTCTGTAACAGGAAACAACCAATCCCTTTCAATGAAGCAATATTGTAAGTAAAAAATTCACCATTATGGAAGGTAGCACCATAACTGGACAATTTACTAATATTCATTCCAATTTCTAATAATAATCATAATATTATTTTATCTAGAAAAACATAACACCTTTTTTAGTTAACTTAGTCAGTGGGACAGATAACAATGATATGTTTTCAACAAACCTCCAGTAATATCCTTCTAAACCATGAAAACACTAAATGTCAATTATATTTTAGGGTCTTTCCCATTCTACAAAAACATTCATTTTACTAGGATCAATAGTAATTCCATCTTTTTGGATAATTTAACCAAGGAACAAAATTTTATTCAAACAAATTTCACAATTTAATTTTTTCAAAATGGTTTCTTTTCTGGTATGGTTTGAAAAAAGGCCATTACATGTCTTTCATATTCCTACACATTTCTTATATACTATGATTTCATCAATAAATACAACAAAAAATATATCCAAGAACTCATCAAATATTCTACTCATGAAATACATGAATAAAAAATGTGAATTAGATAATAGAAATCACATAAATAGATAATCATAATACCCATATCTTGTTTGAAATGCAGTCTTATGAATGTATTCATTGTTTACTTTCAACTAATGCTTCACCAACCTCAACTAAACTATTAGAAAATAATGTCCACTTTGATGAAAATCAAAAAAATCATCAATATGAGGAATATGATACTTTTTATTAATGGTGTTCTCATTCTTTTATCTATAATCAATGAAATATATCATTGAAACATCTTTATTCGTAACAAACAGGGTAGTATAACCCCACGGTAAAGTTCTAGGTTGAATGAAAACATTATCTAATAACTCAAGAAGTTGATTTTTAAACTCTATAAGTTCCATTTGAGCCATTAGATATGGGTTTTTAGAAATTTTATTAGTATTTAGAACTAATTAAATAGTAATTTCAACATCCCAATTAGGTATAATACCTCGAAACTGATAAGAAAAAACATATATATACACATTTACCATTATAAAATCATTATTCTAAACAGTTCCATTATTGTCAACAATATGCACAACATAAAAATCATTTAAATAATTTAATAGCTTCCCTCTTTCTTAATATGTTATTAATGGAATGGTTTCATTATTATTTACAAGCTGAAACTCTTATTTAAAAGAAACTTATTTTTCCCAAAAATATAACTTTTATGGGTAAATAGAATAAAAATACATACCCATAAAAACATTAAACTCTACTAGAGGGAAAAAATTGTAGGTAAATAATATCCTCCAAAAATTAAAGGAAGATTATTATGATTTTTTTGCCTCATTATTTTCCTCATGTGTTATTACCCTATATTCTAGGTTCATTCCTTGAGGTGAAATTTCTATCTTATGAGATAATTTTGAAGAAATTAAAGAATCTGTAGACCCCAAATCAATCAATACATTATCATAATCTCTAAAAACAAGAAAAATTACATCATATCACTTAGTAGGATGTCCCAAAACTATTAAAGTTGTTGAATTGAATTTTACCACACCCTTCTATTTGTAATATTGTTTATTTCCCCCTTTAGTGACTAACTTTGGACACACATTAGAATAATGACCTAAATAATTATAGTTAATGTATATCACTTTCAAATTATAATTTAATTTATGATCATTTTCCTTGAACTTATGAGATATGTGTTCAAACATTATATGTAGGTAGGGCTTCCCGGAATTTATATGTTGTTCTCTAGGACTCCTTTTTATACACTTTTCAAGGTAAAGGATTTGATTTTCTTGCCTCCTGATTTAATTAATTAATTATTTCCCAATGAGTTCCAACCGAACTGGTTCTTATTCTTTTCATCATGAGGCATACATATTTCAGAAAACTCTATTAAATTTTTTTAGTACAATGAAGTAGTTTCTAATTGATTTTATGCTCTCCTAGAGAAAATGCTCTCCATCAAAATGGTTTCAAATGAGGGTAAAATATATTAGTTTAGCTATATATGTCTTGAATAAATTTGGTATGTATCATCATAGTCTCATTAAATTTTCTTCATACATAGTAACCAAATCATCATCTTTCTCCCTCAGTTCCAATTATTGCATACTTATTCTAAGTCAAATAGTTTTAGGAAAATATTTTTTCAGAAAAATACACTCAAAAAACCCATTCCAAATTATCAAGACAATAATTTATTTTGTATTCTTAAGTATAGACAACCATTGATCATATTTAACTTAAAAACAATAAACATATATTGTTACCTTTTGGAAATCCAAACATCTCATGACTCTAAATATCTTTTCCAAATCGTTGATCACTGCTTTAGCTATAACTATATCTGAGGTTCTACTAAAATGTTGAAGATATTGACCCATAAATTTCCCTACTACTTACATATTTCACTGAGGTAAATATATATGAAATAATGTATGGATTCCTCCACCATATAGATAATTTTCAGTTGATCCATAACTGCAAAAAACTATTTAATTTCGATTGTAACAATAATGGGTTTCTGATTTGGATGTTGTTTTTCCTCTTATTTCCTTTCCACCATAACAACCCTATTTTCTATATGGAAAACCATTTTGAACAGACATATCTTATGTAATGGAACATTGTATTCTTAAAATTCTAAAACATTTCATCTTTTATATAAGGTAGTGTCTTTCAAGGGGAAGTTATTAATGTTACTTAAACCTATAATTTTATCTTAAAGAACCATTTATACCAAAAATAATGTCCCTGACATAAAAATTAAAAATAAGTAGTTTTAGTCAAGAATTTATTTTCTTTTATATTTTGGATCCTTGTAGTTTTATATTTTTATAGAATTAGGCCATTATTTATACATAACACCGCACAATCATACAAGTGGGTACTACTATACTGTATCCACATTGTCAAAAATTTAAAACATTTAAAATGAAATATGGATTCATTTTCATGAAAAAATATTAATAACATGAAACATTACTTCATTATTTCATTTTCCCAAAAATATACCCTATGAAAAATAATTTAAAACATGGGATGCAAATAAAAAACTCAGTTATGGACGTAAAAAATGAAAACATTAGTATAAAAAAACATGAAATCCATTAAACCCATTTTCTTAAAAAAATCATTAACAAGAATAGAAAAAACATGTAGGTTATATGAGACATCATTATCATATCACTCTTACATTAACCCTTACAAATGGAATAACCATACCATCTAATTTCATCTTTATATTACCTAATGCATTGGAGGGATATAATGAGGCTCACACATCATATCAGGAGCTATAATATGGCTCATCCCGTCGTATCATGAGCTATAATGGGGATTAACCTCTATACTCTTGAGTTTTAAGGGGATAAAACAATAATAAATAGTGTATAAGGAATATATAATCAATAATACCCTTGAGAACACTTTTAAACCCATGCACAAAACATGTTCAAATATCAAAATATCATTTTCTTATAAAGTTCACTTTCAAAATATTAAAACTCCTCAAATAACAATAAAAAAAATCATCATAAATAAAAAAAAAAATTTATTATGAAAATATAAAATTATTAAATCTTCATGGATGAGGTAGGAACCTATCAAGCCATATAAATTAAAAAACCATTCCTTGTGACTTTTTTAAAATGAATATTATAAAATAAATCCCCTTAACATGAGATTGACTCGTCACATACAATTGTTTTCTTCTTGAACAATAAAAAAAGGTAAATTATTTTCATTCATGAGAATATATAACATTTTATTATTCATTTTATAATTTTTTTATCATGTCATAACAATTACTTATTTATTAAATTTAATGTGAGATGTTTTGATGATATTCTATACTTGAGTCCAAAATGAATTTGGTATTATGTCAACAGTTAAAGATTAATTAGTAAATTATCTCACGAATAATATTTATGACATAATAATCACTTTTTTACATCAATTATACTTTTATATAAAACTATTTATGCATGGTTTGTAAAAATGAACAATGTTAAAATCATGGACACGGTAGGTCATTCGTACGCATATGTATCGTTTCCATTTTTCAATTATAACTATAGAGAGAAGGAAATTATTATTTTATCACTAAATATAATCATAATATCATAAATATAATATGAATCATTTAAATATACTTACATATATCATCCATGTGATGTGGTGATGAAAAACGAATCACATTACATCATGGAGGTGATATTCCACAAGTACGCATGAATGATATTTTCCTTTTTGTGTTCATGGAATGGTAAGAAAATAACTGATATTTTATTCTATAATAATTAAAAATATGACATTAATAAAATATTTTACAATAATTATGTCGTTATATAATGTTTATGTGAGTTGGTGATGGAAAAGGCATTATATAGGTCCATGGGCTGGTAGTCTTCCGTACACACGAACGAATAGTTATTTTTCCATTTGATGAAATATGAGATGGTTTAACGTGATGATATTAACATAATAACATCCCATTATATTTAGGATAAATTATTTAATATTTTATCATTGATTAATAATATTTTAAGTAAGTGGAACAATAAATATTATGGAACTACTTGATTAAAACAATTCCTCTTCTTTGGATGATGTCCTTTTCATGACACCATAAAACCTCTCAGGTGGGTTTTAATACTAATATAAGTCCTCTAGACTCTTTTTATGGATTCTGTGAAGTAATTTGGGTTGATATGTTGTGAACCAAAAAGGTTTTTAATGGTGTATAAAAGTGAAGAATGAGTTCTCTTTTATAAGATAGTGGAGGGGCACTCTTGGAATTATTCAAAATAATAAAATAATATAAATTTATTTTCTATCCCCAATGTATCCAAACTGATTTACTTCCAATATAGTTTTATTATCAGTATACATTAATTCATAGAATGAAAATTAAACAATTTTGGATTATTTTTTAAATCCTTATCATTTTTAACCCTTATTTAACCCTTTTAACTCTTACTGTGATATCATGTAATTTACACATTGAGGGTCAATATAATTAATATAAAATTAAAAACAAAAAATCAATGAGTCATTTATGATATTTTGTTACTTTTCCCATTCATTTTTCTAAAATTAATATTTTTATAAATTTTACATCATTTAAGATATATTATTTATTTTATAATATCTACTTGGTCAATTTGGAAACTATTCATTACATGAATATTTATAAATATAATAAAAATGAAAAATTATAAAAAATAATTCTAAAACATCAATATAATTTCATATTTGTCTAAAAAATTCGTGTAATACATTAATAATCTCAAATTATATTTATTTTTGTATTTTTAATATCATTTTATTGATAATTCTTTTAGTTAAACAACTTACGGAATATCATTATGAAAGAAATTAATTTAATTATTTATTAACTAAAAGTAAAAATAAAGTATCAGGATTAATATAGAAATTTTGGATTTAAAAATACTATTTATAGTTAAACATATACCCTATATAACCCCATATTAATAATATTTTACTTTCTAAAAACAGAAGTGTGAAATGATTGACTTGTCTGTAAATATAATATTATAAATGTCATACTCTCTAAAATGCTTCTTAAAAGGGTTATAATTTCATCCTAAGGATTATTTTTGTCTAAAGAAACTCATCAAATGGAATTAGGAAAACATTTAGCATAATTTTTAAACATTTATAATATTATTTTTACCTTTAATAACTCAATTTACCTTCAACCGTGTTGATAAAAAAAGTTACCATTCATAATGTCCAAAAAGAAAATGGGCCATTTTAATAAATACAAACCTTATGATTAAAATTACTGGATCTAATTTTCAAAATTCAAAACAAATAATTGGATAAAATTAATTTAAAATTAATCTATTTTATGGATCGAGAAAACAATTTTTTCAAAGTAAAAACATTCAAAAAAATTAAAATGTGTTTATATTTGAATTCAATGTAAAATTGATTCTGATTACCTAAATTGTATTAAATGATAAAAATTTGATATAGTCATACATTAAAACTATTCAAAATTATTATTTAACACTATTAATTATTTAAACCAAAAAGCTATTTTCAATTAAAATGCTTTATTTTATCACTATTCATCAAAAGATTAAACATATCAACAAAATAAAAAAATAAACCAAAGTAAATTATGATATTGATCCTTAAATAAATAATTTTATATTATTAAATAGAAGTTATTGAAGTGTAAAATTTCTGTTTTAAAAAAAATGCGCCATTAAAAGGCAATAAAACGGCTTTTTAGCACAATACTATTTTAAACATAAAACCTGATTTATCATATGTGCTATTGAACATATTGTCTCTATTGATAACTATATAATTAATAAATATTAATAAATTTGAAAAATTATTATTCTATAATTACCTGGGTTGTAATATATCTAATCTATGTGGTCATCATATATAATATATCATCCAGTATTTTAGGGATATTTCCATGATTATTTGAAGTATTAATTTAAAATTTTGAACCCATGAACATAGAATGAGATACATTAAATTGAAATGTGTTTTGAATGGATTTAAATGATAATTTTTGTGGAAAGGTGGAAAATATTGGTCATTTTATAGAGGATCCAAATATGATGAAACCAAATCCAATTTTTATTTATTTTCTAAGAAAAAATTCATTTGTTTACAGTTTATGGAGGAATATATAGGTTAAACAAGAGGAAAAGACCAAAAAACAACTATCATAACCAAAAATAAAAAAATAAATGTAATGTCCCAGACAATGACTCATTAAAGAGTTTTCCAAATAACTCAGTTCCATCAAACGGTTCCCCTAAAACGGTGGAACCGTTCATGGTCTCACACTGAAACAGTGGCACCATGAGCGTGGCGTCGTGATTGTCACGACCCATACTCGGGGCCCGTGCGGTGACTACCCAAAGCCCAACTTCCATAGGCCACGGGCTGGTGACTAGCACCAAAGGCGTAAATCCCTAAGCTAGGAAGGCATTGCCTTTATGAAATTAAATAAACAC
Organism: Viscum album; assembly: GCA_963277665.1. Taxonomy (NCBI): domain Eukaryota; kingdom Viridiplantae; phylum Streptophyta; class Magnoliopsida; order Santalales; family Viscaceae; genus Viscum; species Viscum album. The sequence goes on from OY728121.1 coordinate 1,303,707,124, forward strand.
AATATAGTATGAAATAGTAATAAACACTAAGTAAATAATGTATACAAAATATATGTGCTGAAAGGAAAGGGGCCAGAAATACAAACCCAATAGTAAGTACAGTACAACTGAAAAACTAGTACAACTGTAGTAAAGTAAAACAACGAAAGCTGAGTCGTCCTCCTGAAATCCCACCTAAAGGGTGGGTACAGATGGCCTCCACAGAACCTCAGGTCTGACCTTCCGCTCCGTGAACGTCTGGCCAAGTGGTCCTCCTTCGGGTACCATCCAGCTCCACGAGCCACCACCTTGATCAGTGTTTTTTGTTGCCTGCATCCAACACAACGTAGTGCAGGCATAGCCCGTGAAGGGGTGAGTATACAATACTAAGTAGGGATCCCGAGACCCTTGATGTTCTCCCAAAATCCAAAAAGGATAAAAAAGTAATGAAGGATACAATCACAAAGTACCAAACAACTCAACTAAGGTATATTCCCATACATATACCTAAATTATCAATCACAGTTCGGCTCCAACTCTCGAGCCCAAACACAACCCAGTCCACACAGGAAAGAAGTAAGTCACATCGATGATAATGATTGAAAGTCATGACTCAGCTCACACAGGTATATATCTTTTATATTGAGATAGAGATTATCATATGTAGTCACTGATTAATCTATGTTGTCGGACCCACATAAGATACTAGACCAGCTAAGCTGTCAGACCCACGTAGGATACTAGACCAGCTACTCTGTCGGACCCACTCGGGATACAGGTACAGAGGTCAAACTATCGGACCCATATAGGATACAAGTATAATTGTCTTCGTCGTCGAACCCACGGAGGATTCCAGTATGGTAGTCGTCATTGTCGAACCCACAGAGGATTCCAGTATAGTAGTTGAAGTAGTCGCAGCCAGTTCTAGGGTTCCCACACACAGCGCACTCGATTCGGAGAGGGTCTTCTCCTCGAGAAAAGGGTTCGATACATAAACTATCATGAAGTCTAGAGTTTATGTATTCTGAAGTTCTATCTCATCAAAAGAAACCGAACACGATAGACGGCGCGTCAATCGGACGCCCGTTCTGAGAGTTGTTGACTTTTCTATTTCAGGGGCCTGGTTGGAAATACGCTCGTTCCAAACCCCGTCATCTTCCAAAGTTATTCAAAACTCATTAAGAGTATCGCAAAAGGACCTCCTCGTCGTAAGGGTCCCAGTATCGTAGATGGCGCATCGATCGGACGCACGGTCATGAAGTTTTTCGCATTTAAGAGAAATGGGTCCGGCCCGTCAATCTCGGTGGGCTGGCAGGTCAGCTTGTTCTAGCTCGGTGAGTCCGACCCGGCTAAGGGGTCATCCCAGCCCGATAATATGCACCCTGACCCAGTGGGGCATGGTCCAGCCCATGGCATGCAGCCCTGCCCGCGCAAGGGCGCTGCCCGGCCCGGCAGGGCGCGGCCCGGCCTGGTGTTGGTCGCGGCTCGGCCAGTAGGCCGAGTGGTGCCGAGTGGGGGAGGGGGGGGGGGGGGGGGTGTGGCCCCCCAACATCCCAAAACAGCGGTGGTGAGCGGCACCGCCCTCCATCCTGGCCATCCGAAGTCATTCGTCTTCTCCAGTGCGAGCGGCCCGCTTGGGCGGGCCGCTGTCCTCCGAACGCGGCGCCAGGTGGATCCTTGGCCTCCTCCAACCCGGCCGGCTGACAAGCCAGCCTGTTCGCCCGCAGAAGCGGCCCGTAGAGTGTGGGCTGTGGTCCTCCATAGTACGGTGCCATGGGTCACCCTGATTCCACTAGTCTGGCCGACTATGGTCGGCCGGTTCTTCTTCGGCCGAGCGGCCCGCAGTTTCGGGCCGTTTTTCTTCTGCACGTGGCTGGCATGCGGCTGCCTCCTTTACTTGTCGCTGCCTCTTCCAACACACCTCCATTGCGAATAAAAATTCAGCAAACATTGGAGGGTCGTTGGGCCATGTTCATTCGGCCCGCTCCCTCTGCCTTAGGTGGTAGCAGTTCGCCAAAGACATTCCAACAGATTCAACATGAATGCGATAAATAATTCGTGTAGAATTATACAAAAACCCTACCTTGATTATGACGTTTCACATCATCGACCCACAGAAAGATGATTTGAATATGATTTTAGGGTGCGTCCGAGGAGGAAGCATATTTGATGTTCCTCACAGTCGATGTCTTCTCTCTTGACGCGGAGGAGGAAGAATGGATGAAGTTCTTTGTGTTCTTCACATTCCTCGCTTGATGAACAAACCTCCTCCTCTCTTTAATTATCCCAAAATTTCCCCACCAATATTTTACAACCAATATAATAATAATTCCCTCCCATAATATAACATTTCCCTAAATTTCAAATTAATTCAAAATGACAATTGAATTAATTAAGGCATTTCTGTTGGTAACATTAATGGGAGGGAGATGGAGAGGCTCCACATTTAAGTGGAAGTCCATAGGTTAAAAGAGGGTTTAAGCAAGTTAAAGAAGGAGTTGAAAGGTTAGGGGCTAGTGTGGGCCCCACCCTTAATTAGATCCTCCCAAGGGAAGTTATGAGGGGTGTCATCCCCACATCCAACTTCCCTATTGAGGAAATAACCACCACATGAAAATAATTTGTGTAACTCAACAAATTATTTAAATTATTAAGAGACCCCAAAATAAAATACCTCCTCCCGTCCAAAAATTACTATGGTAACGGTCCCCTTAGACGAATAATGAAGCTACGAGTTCATCCGTGTCCTAGGATTTCAATTCTAAGAACCGGTTCAAAAGATAGAAAAACCCGCATGTATGTTTACTGAAAGTACCCGAAAAAAAACATCAGAAATTGATTCTGGGCACACCGGGCCTCAAAATCAGGCGCCGTTAGAAACTGCAGACTTGTAAAATTCCAAATAAATACGAAAAAAATTCATTTAAATTTACAAGTCTTTACGGTGATAGTGTCACCGTAATGGTCACACCATCACCGTCACATGAAAAAAAAAGTGGCACCGCTTATGGTGGCACTGTGAGGGTGACACCGCTTATGGTGGCACCGTGAGGGTGGAACTGTGACTATGGGATAGCTTACGATGTCTTACTAAATGTTGTCCCACCCTTGTTTTTTTACAGTGTCTCTCCCACATTGTATCTTTGGACATAAGTGCGTTTTAATACACCTTTCAAATAAATTTAATGCCCATAAATCATATCTAAATTCCCCCAAGAGCTGTGAGACCCTTGACTTACAAAAATGTGTCGATTTTCTTCGGTGTCACATATTTTCCCAAACGTTCTAGCTCCACCAATGTTATGCATCTTACTCTGATTAAAGGAAACTATTTAACTCACAGTTGTTATGGCCACCTCTCTGATGAGAATTATTAAATGAAAATTAATTCTATCATGTGTAACCGCCCAACTATGTGGTGAATCCACGATCCTCCTTTTAAGTCGATCAAAATTAATATTTCGTAACTCCATGATCTCAGCTTTTTATCACACGATATGTCTTCTTCTTCTTCTTCTTCTTGGCTAGTCTCTTTTCCCTTCTTAGGTGCTTTTGAAGTCCCCCTTCTGGAATAAAGTGGTGCGCATGTGCTGGAGCCTTTCTGCTCACTCATGGAGTCCTCGGAGTTCCTCTACTACAAGTCATGCATCCCCAATTCTTGGTGTGTGGAGTGAAACTTCGATCATTGATCATCCATGTGGGGTTATTCCATCGTCTCTCTTTATTGTGTATTATGCAGGGTGGGTATGCTAATGTTTCTAAAGGGATGGATGAAACAAAACCTTAATTAAAATAATAAACAGACTTTTAAAGAATGAAGGGGTGTGTTTGATGATGATGATGATGTACTCTTTTTCCATTTCTTTTATGTTGTGAACTGTATGGGCTTGTGTCCACTGAAAATCATGGTCGTTGGTGATCTTTCCTTGATCACTAATGTACCCCTGTCTCCTATGATGATTGAATGGTTGTAACAAGGAAATTGGTTAATCACATAAACGAAATTGAATAAATGAATGTCCAGTGAACAAGAATCCTTGTGTGAACACCCAAGTAACCAAACGAAAATAAGAATCTCAATGAATGGTGTGATAGAATCTATAAACTCTCTTGCTCTATCTTGGTAATATGTGTGGTTGTTCTCCTTGATTCTTGTATGGTGACATAGAGGGGATGGGATCCATTGTTGTGGTTCAGTTATTGGTTTGTGTATCTAATGCTATGTGGGGACATATGGTGGGGCTTGTTTTGATTCCAATACATTGAGTGATCTCATTGAGAACTTTTGTTGTTGTGACGTTACAAGAGAACCAGGTGTGAATGCTTAATCTGTTGCTTGGTTTTTTTCCATCCTTGGTTTGTGGCTATTCCTGTTAGATGCCCAGTAGTAAAGAATTATTTAAAATAGAACCACTTGAATGTGATAACAAGAACGAGTTCAATAGTGAATTGTTTTCTGGGAATGAGTTGTGACATGGCTGTGGGTGGTGTGCTTTTTTATGAATTAATAGTAATAAGGGTGTTTGTGTATAGGCTGGTTTGGAACCCCTAAGTTGGGATGAGTTCTAGTATACCTATATGTATAATTTAGTTCTTATGTTTCTTAATCGCACCCCACCCAAGTTGAGCACTTCTTGCCGAACACCCCCATTTCAATGGTGGAGGGTGTTTTCTGCAACAATCCTATGAGTTGCTGGTTATTAGCACCTTTTATGCTCCCTTTTTTGAGTAGACCAAGACACATCGGGCAAGTTTTGACAGCCTGAGCTCCATTATAGCCAAAGATTCTTTGGCCAGGGTAGTTTTTGTAACACCCTGACCCCAATTACCTAGAGTAGGTGCATTATTTTAATACATTGGCATGATTACAAGGAATCATGTCCCGAAGGACCGATTAGTTTATCAGACCTGGAAAATAAATTACATACATTAACGTTACATTGAACTTTAAGACATAAAAAACAAAATAAATAATCTTTATGAATTACATTATTCCCTTGGCTTAACCCTACATATCAATCACAATACACTTCTTGGATTCCTGGGAAAAATAAAACATAGAAAGGGGTGAGCTCAAATGCTCAGAAAGGGTAAGAAATACAGCGGAAACTTTCATAAATATGCATAAACATTTAAGGCAATGTATAACTAGAACAAAAGCCTTTTAAACTTGAAATTCAGCATAATATGGCAAAAACAAAATGAAATAATGCCATTTACTTATTCACATGGATATTCTACTCATCAAATAATCACATGAAATATCAGTAAGCACTTTCATAATGATGAAATACATAATGCAAGACTATCATAACCACGTAGCCAAGGCATCATGCCTAGAATACAAATAATATTTTTTCAAGGTTTTGTGCCAAGACACTAGTTTGTCTCATGAGACCTACCGATGCATCGAGGAGCTATACTGGGCTCCACCCCTCACTTATTAAGTCCAATGCAGTCCTCATCTGAAATGATCTAAACATAACATAAACATTCATATTAAAACTAGCATATGAAATGTCAATACATTACCCATAAACCATGATTGGTATCAAAATATTACATCCACAATCAAACATATCAAAAAACCGTCAACACAATATGTAAGATTTGTATCATGATAAATCAACATCAAAACAAGTTTAAAATCCATTAAAGAATTTGGACATAGATTAAAATGATTTTTAAAACTCTTTGAGAGAAATAACCCTTTTTCATGAAATCATTAAAAGTCACACAATTTAGAAAAGAAATAATTTAAAGTAATTTTTGAATCAAAGTTTACCATACAACTTTGAAACTTTTGAATGGAATTAACATTTTAAAAACATTCATGTCGATATAAATAAATCCTTAAAAACCATTTTGATGACATGGACATTAATTAGAATGATTTAGAAGAATAAATATTTAAATCATTTGAGATGATGTTTTAGTAAAATAAGTCCCTTAAAACAATCCCTATAAAAACTCTTTCATAAAACATGGACATGGATAATAAATATGTCCCAGTAGATACTTATGTAAAAACAACTTCAGATAATAAAGAGATTGTGAAATTAACCCTTACCAATTTGGTAAGTTACAAAACATACAACCCATGAAAGTGGTATCATACAATGAATATGTACATTCACATTAATTAAATTGTATTACAAAAAGAATAAAATTATGGGCAGTGCATACAACACACAAAAGTTAATAGTGGCAATATGGCCTGAATCTCATGGGAATAAGGGGTGAGATGAAAACCCCTTACCTTGCACTTTCCTTTAGTTGAAGGTACGCTTAACCTCCTGTACGAAGATCGTAGTATGTTATTAAATTATACCAGAAACATATTAATATTTAAGATATCATACATGATTAATTTATGACATTATACTACCCATTTAATAATAATTTCCATGTTAAATTAACATTTCGTGTAATAATAGCTTGCTTTTATCGTACGTGTTTTAACTGGTTACTCTTGATTGTATCACATAGATCATGATTTAAATACTTAAAAAATATAAAACATAATTAATATATCATATATATTTAGAATATAAATATGTATAATAGACATATATATGAAATGGAAAACACCATTTATGGAGATGGTAGTCCGTACGTACGCATAAACGTTGTTTCTGTTTTTTTATAGTATTGAACGGAAGTAAGTGAATAAGATATATGTAAGTACATAAATACTTATATATATATATATATCCATTATAATTATTATGTCATATATTACATACTTATTAGTAATAAATATTTTTATAATCGTCGATGAATGATGAACTTTGAAATGAATCTCATCGCGTCGTGGAGACGGTAGGCCATACGTACGCACGTATGGAGACATTTCATTAAAGGGGTGGATAGAATAATGAATTTGATTGTTCCATAATTATAATAACATTTTATTATATATAAGATATTGGAGTTATTATTTTATAATGGAAATAACAAGGAAATAAGAAGTAGAAGAAGAAAGGAACTTTAAAGAGCGTGGTGAAGAGGTTACCTCTTCTTCGGGTTCTACCTTTTTATTTGATCAAAAGGGATCCTTAGGATGGATTTATGATCAAAATACAGCCTCTATGTTGAAGTGAGGGAAGTTGAGGGAGTATTTGGGTAGTGTTGGGCTGAACCAAAAGGCTTTGAAGGTGTGAATAATTTGTTAGAAGTGGTGTCCTTTTATAAGGGGGAGGAGGGGCACTTTAGGAAAATCTAGAAATATTATTTTATAATAAATTCATATTCGGTATCTAGTGGATCCAAAGTGTATTATTTAAAGTTTAAGGTGTTTATGGGTCGAAAACCACTAAACCAATAGAATTTAGATAGGTTTGGGTCATTATATTACCCTTATCTTTTAGTTTTAACTGTTAGTTATTTAGTTTGACACTTACCATGTCACTTTGTATTTTTATATTATATAGTTAATAAACTTACTATATACCTCCAATATACCCCCAAGTAGTCTAATAATGATACAACTATCATGATATAAGTATCTTTTCCGATACTTAGATTTTCAGAAATTGAATTTCAATTAATAATATAATATTTGTTTTAAAAACTCTTTTATGTCAATTTTGACACTATTGGATATTTTGTTTTTGATAAATTAATAACAGCATTATTACTTCGAAAAAAATTTATATAAATAATTATAATATGTCATATTAACCTATAAAATTATTTAAATTATAAAAAGTCTCAAATTACATTTATTTAGGTATTTATAATATCAATTATCTTAATCATTCATTAATACAGTAATTACTACATCATCAATGTGTCATAAATAAATTAAAATATTTAACAATCAAAAATTATAAATAAAATACCATTATGTAGTAAATCTTTTTATCTTCCTAATGAATAATTATAGTCGAACTTTAAATATACATAACCCAATTTAAAAATTATTTTCCTAAAAGATATATACTTATGTCTTTTTGTATTTATTTTAACTTAATTAATATAAACAGTCTTTATCACCAACAAGTGGCTCCATGGGGTCCCAAAATCGACGAAAAGATGCCCATGGTCGGACATGTATCAACCAATAATGTTACGACACGTTTTAAGGTAATTTATTATTATTATAATATTATTTTTTAACCCTTATTTACCGGATTTACCCTTCAACCATGGTAAATAAAATATTTACCGAAGTAATTATTCAAAATGTCCAAAAATAAAACATACCTATTTAAAAAATTTTGACATCATGATTCAAAATATGGAATTCATTTTTCCAAATTCAAAACACAGAAGTGGTAGAAATTAATTTAAAATTATTTCCCACTGTCAAAACAAAAAGCGTGTTTTTTAGGGATAATAACTATCAAAAGATCGACACTTGTTTATGTCTGGTTTAAATGTGAAATTTTGTTCAATGACCAACATTATATTAAATTGTAAAAATATATTCAAAATATACTTTAAAACCATTCAAATTCATAATTTATCACTATTAATTATTTCGATTAAAAAAGTTATTTTTAATTAAAATTTAGTAATTTTCACTATTCATCAAAATATGAAAGTTATCTGAAAAGCACAAAAATTTCACCCTAAGCCAATTTTTGGTATTATGAATCCAAAAATGATGTCCATTTTGAAAGATAAAATTTATAAAATTTCAAAAAGTGGGTATTACAATTCATAACTGCTAGTTTGATTGGTTGTGGTGTGTGTTAGAACTCGAAGTTGCGTACAACACATGATAGAGCACCATGGAAGCTTGGGGTGTTACATTCTCCCCTCCTTCAATAAATTGTGTCCTCATAATTTATGAATGCTATTGGAAACATGGGGTTGACATTTCAAAATATCTTAGTTGAAATCCCACATCAAAAAATGGATTAATGAGGCCTCTATTTAAAATAAAGAGTGGTAAGTATGAAGGTTACCGAAAATAACACATACTAGGGTTCCATGTAAGAAAATATGGATATGGAAGAGAAATATAACCATCAATATCTGATGGAGAGTGGTAGAGAACATGGCTATGAATAGGCCAACAATCCAAAAGCCATAAATTTGTGATGATCTAAGGTACCATCTAAGACAACATTTTTATTCTATGTTCCTTTTATTAATGATGAGGAATTTATTTATGAGATTTCATAAGATCATAAAGAGATATACTTAATTTATAATTAGTGTTTTATCCATTAATAAATTTCTACCACAAACTCATCTTTCACACCAAAACATAATACAACTCAAAAATACTCTATTTATCCTAATCGTATAGGGTTCCAAATATAATGAATTTATAATTCACATATCAGACCCTTTAAAAAAATAAACTACATTATACCATCCAGGAACATCACGTAGTCTGGTGGAAGGCGATAAATCCCAATTGCACTATGGTTGTGGGTTTGATTCCGGCAGATTTTTCCAACACGACGGGTCATCACACGGTCTGCATGTTGTCCTTTTGTAAAAATCCAACAATAACCTTTCAAACATAATCCCTTCCAACCTTTATACTTATCCAAAATAATTCTGTAAACTCTCAGTCCAAAATTTATATGAACGGTAAACATAATTTAGATCCTTTTTACCCTGTAATAGCATGTGAATACCTTCTTCATGTATTATTTTAAAACACTGAAACATCCCGAATTACCATAAAACCTTATTGATTACATTCATGCTCCCTTATTCCGTATAGAATACTGGATATACATCATCCATCCAAAAATGTTGCAAACTCCAATAATGATGGAATATAAAAATCAATAATCAGTTTCAATGCAGTCATGAATATCCAATATAATTTACCCAAATCAACCATATCTTATTCCAAAATCATTACCTCAATATTAGGACCATGTAATTTCCAAAAAGCATAACTCGTTGTAGAGTCACTTTTTTAGTACCATAAAATCTCAAATCCTCAATGAAATAGTACTGCATTACAATCCTTATTTATTTCCAGTACATAATTGATACAACACTTCAATTAAATAATTCTAAAATAATAACATAAGAACACTAGTCTTTCATCTTCATCTGTGGTAGTATCATAACTTGATTATTATCCAATAGCATCATTTGCGGCATAGTCTGATGACTGGGACATTGGTTCGCGTAGTGTCTAAACTCCTTGCAGATAAAGCATTGTACATTTGAAACCTTTTTCTTACCCTTGCAGTTACATACTTGGTGTCCTTTTTCTCCACACTTATAACATATTCCCATTCCGTTAAAGTATTTTCCAAGGTTATTCTTTCAATAGTTATCACATATGGGAAATCCTTCTTTACCTTATTCCCTTTATCTGTCCTTCTCTCTACCATCCTTTCCTTCTCTGTATTCCCTTCAAAGCTATAGGACTCTGAAAATTCTTTACTTATCTTATCAACACATGATATTATTTCTTCATATGATGATAATACGTGGGAGACTATTTCCCTTATAAATTCTATCTTAAGACCATGGAAGATATGATCTTTCATACTCTTTGTATCATGCGTTTTGATGGAGTTCTCATTCCTTATAATGGGTTCCATTTCTAAAAAAATGGCATACACTAGATTAGTTTTTGAATAGAAATACCTAGTTCCAAACTTGTAAAACACTTAACATAAATTAAACAGTTTGTGGATATAATCCATAATCATAAAAATGTCTTCTTTGAGGAAGTATATACTCATAAACCCTTCATAATGGTTTGTAAAAACAATTATAATTATCCTATGAATATCTCCCGGTAGTGTCGTAACCAAGAGTGCAGTAAGGCCCGTTGTTGTGCACCAGTTCCTGTTCGAGTCTAGCTCAAAGTGGTGTTTTTGGGTTTTACCCCTAGGTACATATGTGCCAGAGCCGCCTCTACTTGCTCGTATCCAGATAGGGATGTATTGCTCGAAAAAATCACAAAATCTCTACAATATCAAAATTCTAGGAAATTATTCTCTACTAATCCTCAAAGTCTATCTTAGGGCTATGTTCCCTAATCAGAGTTTATCTAAATCTAGATTCCAAGGTTATTGATAAACTTCCTATGTTTCCAACTGTAATTCCCTAACCCCAGTTACCTAGAGTTGATGCATTATTTTAATACATTGGCATGATTACAAAGAATCAAGTCCCGAAGGACCAATTAGTTTAGCAGTCTTGGAAAATAGATTACATAAATGAATGTTACATTGCACTTTAAGACATACAAAACAAAAAAAATTATCTTTATGAAATCAGTTATTCCCTTGGCTTAACCCTGCATATCAATCAAAATACACTTCTTGTAATCCTGGGAAAAATAAAACATATAAAGGGGTGAGCTCAAATGCTCAGAAAGGGTAAGAAATACAACGGAAAATTTCATAAATAAACAAAAACATTTAAGGCAATGTATAACTAGAACAAAAGTCTTTTAAACTTGAACATCAGCATAATATGGAAAAAAATAAAATGAAATAAATCCATTTACTTATTCACATAGATATTCTACTAGTTGAATAATCACATGCAATATCACTAACCACTTTCATAATTATGTAATAGATAATGCCAGACTATCATAACCACGTAGCCAAGGCCTCGTGCCAAGACTAAAAATAATATTTTTTCAAGGCCTCATTTCAAGACACTAGTTTTTCTCATGAGACCTACCAATGCATCGAGGAGCTATAGCGGGCTCCACCCGTCACTTATTAAGTCCAATGAATTCCTCATATGAAAATGTCTAAAGATAACATAAACATTCATATTAAAACTAACATATGAAATGTCAATTATTTTCCCATAAACCATGAATGGTATAAAAACAAATCCATAGTCAAACATATCACAAAACCTTCAACACAATATGTAAGATTTGTATCATTATAAAACACCTTTAAAAAGGTTTAAAATCCATTAAAGAATTTTGACATAGATTAAAATGATTTTTAAAACTCTTTGAGAGAAATACCCCTTTTTCATGATATTGTTAAATGTCACACAATTTATAAAGTAAGTAATTTAATGAAATTTTTTAATCAAAGTGTCCCATACCACTTTGAAACTTTTGACTGGAATTAACATTTTAAAAACATTCATGCCCATATAAATAAATCCTTAAAACCCATTTTGAAGACATGGACATTAATGAGAAAGATTTAGAAGAATAAATATTTAAAACATTTGAGATGATGTTTTAGTAAAAAAAAGTCCCTTAAAATAATCCCCTTGAAAACACTTTCATAAAACATGGACATGGATAATAAATATGTCCCAGTAGATACATACATAAAAACAACCTCGAATAAAAAAGAGATTGTGAAATTAACCCTTACCAATTTGGTAACTTACGAAACATACAACACATGAAAGAGGTATCATACAATGGATATGTAAATACAAATAAATTAAAGTGTATTACACAAATATTACAATTATGGGCAGTACATACACCACCCAAAAGGTTATAGTGTCAATATGGCCTAAATCTCACGGGAATAATTAGTGAGATGAAAAACCCTTACCTTGGACTTTCCTTTAGTCGAAGGTATGCTTAAACTCATGTATTAAGATCGTAGTATGTTATTAAATTATACCAGAACCATATTAATATTTATGATATCATACATGATTAATTTATGACTTTATACTACCCATTTAATAATAATTTCCATGTTAAATTAACATTTCGGGTAATAATCGCTTTCTTTATCGTACGTGTTTTAACTAGTTACTCTTGATTGTATCACATAGATCATAATTTAAATACTTCCAGAATATAAAACATGATAAATATATCATATATATTTATTATATAAATATGTATAATAGACATATATATTAAATAGAAAACAACGTTTATGGAGACGGTAGTCCGTACATATGCATAAACGCTGTTTCTGTTTTCATATAGTATTGAACGGTAGTTAGTGAATAAGATATATGTAAGTACATAAATACTTATATATATATAAATATATATATCTCCAGTAGCATTATTTTTTCATATATTACATACTTATTAGTAATATAAATTTTTATAATCGTCGATGAATTATGAACTTGGAAATGAATCTCATCGCGTCGTGGACACGGTAGGTCGTACGTACGCACGTATGGTGACATGTCATTCAAGGGATGGATAGAATAATGAATTTGTTTTGTACATAATTATAATAATATCACATTATATATAAGATACTGGAGTTATTATTTTATAATGGAAATAACAAGGAAATAAGAATTTGAAGAAGAAAGGAACTTTAAAGAGGGTGGTGAAGACGTTACCTCTTCTTCGGGTTCTGCATTTTTATTTGATCAAAATGGATCCTTATGTTGGATTTATGATCAAAATAATGCCTCTATGTTGAAGTGAGGGAAGTTGATAGAGTATTTGGGCAGGGATGGGGGGAACCAAAAGGCTTTGAAGGTGTGAATAAATGGTTAGAAGTGGTGTCCTTTTATAAGGGGGAGGAGGGGCACCTTAGGAAAATCTAGAAATATTATTTTATAATAAATTCATATTCGGTTTCTAGTGGCTCAAAAGTGTATTATTTAAAGTTTAAGGTGGTGATGGGTCTAAAAACACTCAACAAATATAATTTAGAAAGTTCTGGTTTATTATATTAACCTTATCTTTTAGTTTTAACTCTTAGTTAATTAGTTTGACACTTACCATGTCACTTTGTATTTTTATATTATATAGAAAATAAACATACAATATACCTCCAAGAGACCCCCAAGTGGTCCATTAATGATAAAAATATCATGATATAAGTCTCTTGGATGAACCTTAGATTTTTAAGAATTGAATATCAATTAATAATATAATATTTGTTTCAAAAACGCTTTTATGTAAATTTTGACACTATGGGGTATTTTGTTTTTGAAAAATTTATAACAGAATTATTAATTCAAAAAAAATTTATATAAATAATCCTAATATGTCAAATTAACCTATAAAATTATTTAATTTTATAAAAAGTCTAAAATTACATTTATTTGGGTATCTATAATATAAATTATCTTAATCATTCATTAATATAGTAATTACTACATCATCATTGTGTCATAAATAAATTTACTTATTTAATGTCTAAAATTTATAAATAAAATACCATTACATAGAAAATATTTCTATATTTATAATGAATATTTATAGTCAAAATTTGAACATATATAACCATATGTAAAAATTGTTTTTCTAAAAGATATATGCTTATGTCTTTTTGTATTCATTTTATCTTAATTAATATAAAGTGTCCTTATCACCAACAAGTGGCTCAATGAGGTCCCAAAAATCGACTCAAAGATGTCCATAGTCGGACATGTATCAAAAAATAAGGTTATGACACGTTTTAGGGTAATTTATTATTATTATAATATGATTTTTTAACCCTTATTTACCAGATTTACCCTTTAACCATGGTAAATAAAATATTTACCGAAGTAATTATTCAAAATGTATAAAAATAAAAGTTACCTATTTAAAAAATTTGGACATACTAAATCCAAATATGGAATCCATTTTTCCAAATTCAAAACACAGAAGTGGAAGAAATTAATTTAAAATTATTTCTTGTTGTCAAAACAAAAAGCGTGTTTTTTAGAGATAATAAGTATCAAAAGATTGAGACTTGTTTATGTCATGTTTAAATGTGAAATTATGTCCAATGACCAAAATTGTATTAAATGGTAAAAATATATTCTAAATATACTTTAAAACCCCTCAAATTCCTAATTTATCACTATTAAATATTTCAATTAAAAAAGTTGTTTTTAATTAAAATTTAGAAATCTTCACTATTCATCAAAATATGAAAGTTATCCAAAAAGCACAAAATTTTACCCGAAGCTAATTTCGATCTTCCAAATTCAAAAATGAAGTCCATTTTGAATGATAAAATTTATAAAATTTCAAAAAGTGGGTATTACTATTCATAACGGCTAGTTTGACTGGTTGTGGTGTGTGTTAGAACTCAAAGTTGCGTACAACAACCGAAAGCACACTATGGAAGCTTGGGGTGATACAATTGTGGTGGTTAGACCAGGTTTGTGTGTGGGTAGTTTGTTTCCCAAGTGCCTTTGATATGTGGCCCAAGAGTCTTCAAGCGTGGTAGTAGTTGTTATGACCTTTGTGTCTGAGGGAGTGGTTACGTGTGGGGGTTGTGGCCTAGGTTATTAGCAGCGGGATTTGTGGTGATGGTATCTCAGGTATGTGTAGGTGGTGTATGGTAGTGGGACTGTATTGAAAATGGTGGTAGATGTCTGATGCACAGGATAAAATCCTTATCCAGTGGGAAAGTGGTGTGGGGTACCCAAATATCAATGTGCTATTACTATTACTTTACATTACGTGCGTTATTTTGGGAGTGTGCCTCGGTGTGGTTGGGAGGATAGATTCCTTTATAGGTGTTTTGGTTACATCTATTTTTCTCAAAATGCATTAGAATGCCTCACCACTTGTGAATGAGAGCTTTTGGTTTTAACTACTGAGTATACCTGTATACTCACCCTATGTATATAAAACTACTTTCAGCTTTCTTGGAGGACTTCGAGGACCATGAGAGACCATACTAAATCAGACGTTGGGACAGTTTTCGTTGTTGTTTTTTCATTTCTTTGGTAATTACAAATTGAATTTTCTTGTATTGTATCACTTATTATTGAAACTTGCATATAAGAATGGAATGTTTGGGCATTACTTTTACTTCCAGTTTATGTTTTTTTTTGGGACTTACTATCATCTTTCTTGATCCTACTTAATAAAATTGGTAATGCCTTCCTTTTTGCGCATAATTCCATACCCTTGGGGCCAGTATCTACTCTAGGAACTATTGAAGGTGGGTCTCTGGGGCTCATTATCCCACCTACAACATGAAGAAGGAAGGGTCTGGCAATCTGTTGTCCCTTCCCTTATCTTGGTGAAGGCGGGTCATGATAAAATGGTATCAGAGGCAGGTTGGGAGATAGGATGGAGCTCAATGTTAGGAATATGGAGGATTTCCTAGGATATTAGGGACACATTTTTTGGAAATATTTCTGTTTGAAATAGGCTAGGGAAGACGTACTAGGACACATGATTTTAAGCCCCCTGTGATCTGATGCAAGGACTCTGAGCCTATTGAACGGCCAAATGAAGCTACACTGATTGAAGGGTAGAGACCCTAGGAAAGGTACATGTATCATAATGACTTCTGTTCTTGTGAGTCTTGGGTATTTTATGGATTTAAAAAGAATAAGAAGTCGAAAAAAAATTAAAATCAATCTTTTACCCTACTCGGGCTTAGGAATTCCTTGTTTACCATGCAGCTATGGCACCTGGACGATGACCACGAGTAGTACGAGAGATTGAGTCCTAGAAGGATGATCTGGCTGATCAGAAAAGGGATAACCAAGTGGCGGAGGATGATTAGTGGCAGAGGACACTTTGTGCCTTTCAGCGGTAGACCCTCAGGAAGTTCAAGGGCAGCGTCTGAGAGATGGAGACAGAGAGCTAGCATGAGGAGCTGGTGATAGAATTCAACTTGATCTAGGCTCCGATGTAGTACTGGGTTCCATTGGCTGTAATAAAGATGTGGGGAGAAACACATCAGTGGTGGGTGCTCTATCTTGGGTAGAAGAAGGATGATGAGGTTACGTGGACTGCCTTCGAGAGGGAGTTCGGGGTAGAATTCCTCTCTTCCATGATGAAGGCTGAGAAGTGGTAGGATCTACTCTCCCATCAGCAGGGAGTATGTCAGTGAGAGAGCTAAGGACCGAGTTCAAGGATCTCCTTCACAATGCTCTAGACCACTTTCCGGATGAAGAGTCTCGGGAGAGACGTTTAGAGGAGGCACTCAGACATTCTCTACCGTATGATGTCACCCCCTTCAATCCACCGATATAATTGGATGTCTAACAGATGGATGAAGAGGTATAGTGGATGAACAGTTGGGAGGTGTTCCGTGAGAGGGGAGCTAGTTGTGCTTGTCAAATGGTAAGGCCATTAGCAGTAGGCCTCCAACATTAGCACCTTCTGTGTTTCATATAGTGAGAAGCATGCCCCAATAGTTCCAGTTTCGATCTCTCGGTCCTCGCCCTTCACTTTTGTTCCTAGGACCGAGATGCTTCATCTGTGGATGTTGTTGGAACCTTCAGAATCACTGACCAGATCGAGTGACGTATAGTGGGGGTGGTCCATTTCAGCCCCCACCTTAGCAACAACAGTTTCTAGCTAGGCCCTTTAAGTAGTAGTAGTAGGGTTAGCGAGCTCCCGCTCCTCCGAGAATAGACGTTGTAGGAGGAGGCCAACCATAGGGGGCTCCTTAGGGACCTTGAATAGGTCCTGGTCAGATAGGTGTCAGATAGCCTAGGTGTAGGGGGGTTGGGCATGGGCAGTTGTACACTGTAGAGACAGTCTTTCCAGTAGGGCCGTAAGTCGTCCGATGTACAATCAACTTGTTTAGTACTATTTCATGAACCTTATTTGATTCATGAGATTCACACTATTTTTTCCACCCTGTATAGACAATGCTTTGGGTCTGGACACAGAGACACTTTCCATACCCCTGGTATTGAGTACTCCAGTCGAAGGTCAGACATGCTTGTCTCGTGTTTTCTGAGAATATAGACTGATCTTGGGACCACATCAGTCCAGTGGGGACTTTCTTTAGCTATAGATGCAACCGTATGATGTCATTATAGGCATCGACTGGTTGTTCTCTATATTTTTTGTTATTGACTACTTCCGAATAAGGATCATGTTTTCAGATGTGGTAGACAACGTGTGACCTTCATCGGCAAATGGGGTTACTAGTAGGGCAACCGGAAAGTAGAGCCCCTTCTTTCGTTGTTATCCAATATTTTAGTAGAGTCGACAGATACAGAGATGGTGGAAGTCTCGGGGATTTCCAGTGAGTTCATGGATGTCTTCCCTAAGGAGGTGGGGACTCTACCCCCCTCAACGTGACGCTGAGTTCGGGATAGACATGCAACCTAGTGCACATCCGATTTTGATGGAACCTTATCGGATGGCCCCTTCTAAGTTGTGGGATTTACGGATTCGGATTGATGATCTTATGAAGAAGGGTTTTGTTTGACCAAGCATGTCCCCATGGGGCACTTCGGTCTTGTTCTCGAATAAGGAATATGGTGGTCTCAAGTTGTGCAAAGAATACTGGAGACTGAATCGGGTAACAGTCAAGAACCGTTACCCTCTCTCGGGGACAGACGACTTCTTTGAGCAATGAAAGGGGGAACAATGGTTCTCCAATATAGAACTGCGGTCAGGATATCACTAGTTGAGGGTGAAGGAGGGTCACATCTCGAATACTACCTTCAGGTGCAGATATGGGCACTTTGAGTTTGTAGTCATGTCGTTCAGTGTTACAAACACACCAGATGTGTTCATGGGGCTCATGATATCCATCTTCCAGAAATATCTAGACTAGTTCATAGTTGTGTTTATTGATGACATCCTGATCTACTCAAGATAAGAGGAGGATCACGCTTCGTATCTGAGTTCAGTTTTAGAGGCCCTCCAATAGCACCAGCTCTATGGGAAATTGTTCAAGTGTATGTTCTGGATGCGAGAAGTACACTTCCATAGACACGTGTTATCCGATCCGGGAATAGAATTGGACCCATCAATTGTCGAGGAAACTGTTTCATTGGAAGCACTCAATAATGTCATGGAGGTTTGTAGTTTCCTGGACCTAGAAAGTTACTACCGGAGATTCGTGCTCAACATCTCCTTAGTTTCAGCACCTTTGACAGCCTTGACCAAGAAGTACAATGCTTTCATGTTGAATGGGAAGTGCGAGGAAGCCTTCAGTTATCTAAAGGGGAAGGTTGTTAGTGCCCCAATGCTGATGTTTCTAGAAGACGGAGTGACGTTTGAGGTATTTTATGATGCTTCGGGCCAAGGCTTGGGGTGTGTACTGATGCCATAGTAGGGTTGATCTCTTATTAGTCTTGGTAGTTACGTCCCCATGAGCATAACTATGCCACAAACATTCTAGATCTTACAACGGTCATGTTCTAACTAACTTTTTAGCGACATCACCTCATTGGGGAGTGCTTCGTTGGCTTCACGGATCACAAGAGCTTGAGGCATATCTTCTCCCAGTGGGACCTGAAATTGTGACAGTGGAGTTGGATGGAGTTCCTTAAGTAATTGGACTTTAAAATCTAGTGCACTAAAGGAAATGTGAATGTGGTGTCCGATTCCTTGAGGAGGAAGTCGTAGAAGGATGTGGTTCGAGATTCGGCAGATTCTTGGAAGGCGATAGAGGATTTGGCTACCCTACATATAGATTCAATGGTGGAGGATGGAAGAGGTTGTTTGTTCCATAATACAGCACAATACTCTCTGTTGAAGTAGTTGGAGGAGTCGCAATGGGGGGAAATAGCGGTTGAAGTGATGTGTGATCATGTTATCCAGGGTGATGTTCCAGGAGGATGGTTGAAAGATGGGAAGAATCAGATGTTGTTTCATGGGAAGTTGTTCGTCCATATGGAAATATGCGAGAGAGTTCTTGGTGATATCCATAACTCACCACTTGTGGTGCACGCAGGAGTTTCCAAAATTTACTGGGGAATTAGGGTCAGTTTTGTGTCCTGGGGTGAAGCGGGCAGTGGTAGAGTATGTTGTGAAGTACCTTATATGTTAGCAGGTGAAGGTTGAACACCACATCCCAGCGGGCCTGTAACTAACTTTAGATGTCCCCAATTGGAATCAGGACGGCATATCGATGGATTTCTTCACAGTACTACCTAGTGTTCAAGGGGCTACGATTCCATCTGGGTAGTTGAGGACTGGTTGATGAAGTCATCTCACTGCTAGGAAATCAAAGAGTTGAGTGTAGTTGATGCCCTTGCACAGTGGTACGTGGAAAAAGTGTTGTAGTTTCATCGAGTTCCTGGGTCCATAATCTCTGAACGGGATACCCAGTTAACCTCATGGCTCTGGAATGGTTTTCAACGTGCTTTTGGAACCTCACTATGCCTCAGAACTTACTTCCACCCCCAGACAGATGGGAAGACAGAGCACACCATCCAAACATTGGAGGAAATGCTACTGGCATGTGTTTTGAACATTGGGGGATCATGGGTACAATTATTTCCAATTTTTTAGTTTTCCTACATCAATAGAAATCACTCTACCATTTCAATGGATCTGATCGAAGAATTGTACGAGAGGTCTTGTTGCTCACCCGTGTATTGGGCAGAGGCAGGGGAAGCAGATGTTCTTGGCCCGAAAGTGGTGCGAAGTACGACAGAGAAGGTTCAGCTTATAGGAGAGAGGATGAAGGTGGCCCAGGACAGGCAGAAGACATATGTTGATAATAGGAGGAGACCCTTGTAGTTTGAGGTTAGTGACCAACTGTTCTTGAAGGTCTTCCCTCATCATGGACAATAGAGGTTTGGCTGGGTTAGTGAGATTTCTCCCAGTTTCTTTGGACCCTTCGATGTGTTTCAGAAGGTCAGCAAAGGGGCTTATCATCTAGAGCTTCCACCACCGCTATTGAGAGTGCACATCGTCTTCTATGTGTCTCAGCTCCGTTGGTATCTACACGATGATTCAAACATCCTCAACTGGGGAAAGTTGTATATCATGGATGAAATGACGATTATAGAATGACCAGTGATGATCTAAGGTTATAAGGAATGGTGCTCTGTGCAAGAATCATTCCCTTAGTTCTTATGTTGTCGAGGCATTGTATCCTTGAGGAGAGTACCTGGAAATGGGAGGCACAGATTCGATCCTAATACCCAGAGTTGTTTTGAGATTTGTCCTATAGTGTTTCGTACTTGTTTGTGATGTAGTCCTTAACCTTGTTAATTATGAAATGTGTTGTTTTCATTTTCTTTGAATGTGTGTGATGTGTCCTTACTGTGGTTAAGGGAGGACCCGGTCCCTAATCATTACACATTAAGGTGAATGTGATTAAACCTGGGAGGGAGAGTCAGTGCTGCCCAGAGATGATAGTATCATGACATGGGGGAATGGAATCCCTAATCCATATGTCTGGATAGTGGAACCATTATATGTTGTGTGGTTGCATGGGGGATATTGGTTCCTAGATGCCGAGGAGGTTTTCTCCCAAGAGGTATCTTTCCAGGTGGTTCTTCGGACCCCTCTCTTTTCTTCATGTCTAGCTTTGATTCTCGAGGGCGAGAATAGTTTGAGTGGTATCTCATGTAATGTCCCTAACAACGACTCATTATGGGGTTTTCCAATAAACTCAGTTCCATCAAAAGGTTCCACCAAAATGGTGGCATCGGTCATTATCTCACACTGAAATGGTGGAACCACTTACGGTGGGACAATGATGGTGGCATCATCACGGTCACACCCTGAAGCGGTGTAACCACAGACGGTGGCACCATGTTAGTGGAATTGTGAGGCTGGCACTGGGACTGTGGCACCGTAATGGCCACACTGTCACGGTCGCACACTAAAATGGTGGCACCGATTATGGTGACACCATGAGGGTGGCACCGTGACAGTGGGACTGCGACCATGGCACCGCTTAAGGTGTCTCAAAAAACTGTGTCCCACCCTTGTTTGTCTTTGTAGTTCCACTATCACAACATATATATTGACATAAGATCATTTTAGTACCCCTTTAAAATACATTTAAAGCCCATAAATTATATCTAAATTTCCCCAACTGTCGGGCGACCCTTGACTTACCAAAACGTGTGTCTTTTCTTTAGTGACACACCTTTTCCTGTACTTTCGAGTTCTACACTTGTTACATGTATTCCATGGATTAAAGGAATACTTTTAATGAAAATTTGTTAAGACCACCTCTCTGATGAGAATTATTAAATGAAAATTAATTCAATCGTGTGTAACTGCCAAACTGTGGGGTGAAACCACGATCCTCTTTTTAAGTCTTTCAAAATTCATATTCTGTAACTCCATGATCTCGCATTTTTTCGCACATGAATTCTTTTATTCCTATTCTTCTTCATCTTGGATGGTCTCTTTTCCCTAATTTGGTGTGTTTGGAGTCCCCCTTCCCGAGGAAAGTGGTGCACCTGTGCTGGAGCCTTTCTGCTCACTCTTGGAGTCCTTGGAGTTCCTCCCATGCATGTCGTGCATCCCCAATTCTTGGAATGTAGAGGGAAACATCGATAATTGATCATCCAAGTAGGGTACTTACTTGGTCTCTGTTTACTGTGAATCATGCAGGGTGTGTATGTTAATGTTTCTTCATGGATGGATGAAACCAAACCATAATGAAGATAGTAAACAAACTTTTAAATAATGGAGGTGTGTGTTTTATGATGCTGCTATACTATTTTACCGTTTCTTAAATGTTGTGAACTGTATGGGCTTGTTTCCACTAAAAATCATGTCCTTTGGTGGTCCTTCCTTTCTAACTAACGGAACCCTTTCTCCTGGGATGATTGAATGGATATACCATGGAAATTGGTTAATCATGTAAACTTGGTTGATTAAACGAATGTCCAGTGAACAAGAATCCTTGTGTGAACACCCCAGTTAACCAAACATAAAGAAGAAACTCAATGAATGGTGTGATAGAATCCAGAAACTCACTTTATCTGTCTTGGTAATATGTGTGGTTTTTCTACTTGAATCTTATAGGGTGACATGGATGGGGATGGGATCCCCTATTATTGTTCATTTGTTTGTTTTTGAATCTAAGGGTTTGTGGGACCATATGGTGGGACTTGGTTTGGTTCCTGTACTTTGAGGGATCTCAGGGATCCCTTTTGTTGATGTGAATTTACAAAAGAATCGAGTGTGAATGCTTTATCTGCTACTGGGTTGTTTTTCCTTCCTTGGCTTGTGGCTATGGATTTAGGGTGCCCAATAGTGTAGAATTATTTAAAATAGAACCACTCGAATGTGATTACAAGAAAGGGTTAAAGGGTTAATTGTTTTTTGGTAATGATTTTTTACTTTTATATGGGTGGTGGTCTTTTTATGAATGAATAGTAAGGAGGGTGTTTGTGTATAGGCTGGTTTTAGAACCCCTAGGTTGGGATGAGTGCTTGTTTACATATATGTATAATTTTTTTCTTAGGTTTCTTAATCATTCCCCACCCAAGATGTTCACTTCCTGCTGAACATCCCAATTTTAATGGGGGAGGGTGTTTTTTCTAATACTCATTTGAGTGGCTGATTATTAGCTCCTTTTCTTCTCCCTTTCCCAAGTAGCCCAAGACTCATCGGGTAGGATGTGACGGCCTGAGGTCCATTGTAGACCAACATTCTTTGGGTATGGTAGTTGTGGTGCTTGGTACAGGTGTGTGTGTGGGCAGGTTGTTTTTGAAATGTCTTGGGGATGAGGCCCTGGTGTATTTGGGCATGGAAGTAGTTGTTATGGCCTAGGTGTCCACAGGTGTGGTTTCGTGAGGTGGTTATGGCCCCGGGGTTTGCGGATGGGATGTCTGGTTATGGTATACCAGGGGTGTGCAGGCAGGGTATGGAAGGGGGATTGGGCTGAGAATGGCGGGAGAGGTCTAACGAGTAGGATGACTTCAATAACCAGAGGGAAAGTGGTGCGAGGTACCCAAATATTGATGTTCTATTACTATAACTATACTTTACTTGTGTTTTTTGGGGAGTGTGTCTTGGTGAGGGTGGGTGGATAGTTTTCTTTCAGTTTGTTTTGGTTACCTCTATTTTTCTCACAGGGCATTAGAATTCCTCCCCACATGTGCATGAGAACTTTTCATTTTCCCTATTGAGTATACCTGTGTACCCAACTTATGTATACAAAACTGCTTTCAATTTTCTATGAGGAATTTGAGGACCGTGTGGGACCGTACTAGTTTAGAAATTGGGATAATTGTTGTTGCAATATTTCCATTATTTGGTATTTACCTTTGGAGTTTTCTTTTATAGTAGGACTTATTATTGAAACATGCAAAAGGGAATGGATTGTTTGGGCTTTACTTTTACTTCCAGATGTGGTGTTGTTTGGGACTTGCTATCTTATTTCTTAATCCTACTAAATAAACAGGGTAATGCCTTCCATTTTGCGCATAATTCCATAACCTTGGTGCTAGTCCCCACTCGGAGACCCTTTGAAGGCGGGTATTGGGGTTCATTATCCCTCCTTCAACTTGAATAATGTAGGGTATGTAAATCTTCTGTCCCTTCCCTCATCTTGGGGAAGGTAGGTCGTGACAATAATATTCAAAATTCATAACATAATTTTCTGCTTAAATACTCACACACAAACATATATATATATATATATTAGATAATTTCTCATGAATATTCATCACAAATCGTAATACCTCACACCCCTAAACATAGAGGTTTAGTGACCTTTGAAATTTGGAATATAACAACTTATTTTAGAAAACTGTAAACATTTCTCCATATTTGAACAAAATTGTGTCATCATCTAAACATACTAATCATTATACTCTTCTCCATAATAGGAAGAATGAAAATAAAAAAGGGTGAGATGGAACACTCATTAAGTGGTGTAAATAAGAGATTTCAATCAAAGAGAATTATTTTAACATCCCCATTTGAGACCCCCATACCATTGATTAGACTAGAGGTTTGACATGACCTTATATTCAACATATCGTATTCTAGAGGCTGCTGACTGGAATTTAGGGTCTAAGGTGACACCATAGGGACACCATAAGCTCATATATTATGGAATAAAACCTCATAAACATCTAATAAATATAAATAAAAAATATTTAATGCATATAGAATAAAATAATCAAGAATCGTGAAATTAAATATTTAATGTGATAATAGTATCATATAACCGAACTGATCACCCACCATTTTGATCACACATAATAATATCTAAATAAAGAAATAAAAAAACAAACAAAGAAGGATATATACCATTCCCAAGCCTCACCTCATCCATATTAAAACTAAATATATGCTATCTATTTGAATGATCCAACCCCAGGCCTCTTCCCTACCTCAACCTATGAATATTGAGGTCTTCTCAGGAACTCTAGTGCCATGGATTCCAAAACTTAGTGTGAGTACATCTTAGTAGGGAACCATCAATGAAATCACTAACATAAAAAATAGGTTACTCAATTTACATGTGATAGTCATATAGAATAAATAATTGAAAAAAATAAAATACCACTGTAGATCCTTGGGTTCTATGGTGACACCCATGATCAATCAATAGTTCTTCATCCAATGTTGGATGTATTATAGAGGGTAGAATACCCATGATAATTGTTGTATAAATGACCAAATATATCAATAACCTAAGTATATATGATCATCTAGGGGGAAGAGTTTCCTATAAAAAATAAGCTCATATATGCATCTCATGTATATAAAATCACTCAAGGGTTAAATAATCACACATTGATTTTCTTATATGTACATAAAAATCATGTTCAACCCCATAAGGGGTATTGTGTTACCTAAGATCATCCCCTATATAGATCTCCTTAGGGGGTCGTGTGTCACACTTATCCAAATCACATATATAAAACCCCTAATTTATTCATTCATTCATTTTATCCACTAATATCACCAAAAAAATAAGAAATTACTGAATAATATTGGGATGTTACATACCTCATTATATCCACATAATGACTAGTTAATTCATCCTCCTAGGATTTAATTTATCTTTTTTTTATTAAAATCTCTTTGATATTGGGATGATTATACACATCTTGAGTTGAATGATCACCCTTGCCCTAAAAATGAAACTAAAAATAATGAGGGATAAATTGGGTAATAATCCATGAATTAGTCAACATAAAGTGTTATAGTTACATCAATATTTATAATATATAAAATTAAACATAAATCATTAATGGAATTGGGGAGAAACTATATTTGAATATGATGGGTTCATAAGGGGAGTGGGAGGAGAAGTGGCACTAGTGTATAAAAGAAATAACATTATTATACATTAATATTTTAATATAAAAATATTATTTTTTATAGGATTCATTACACGCATCCTGAAATTTATTTGATAACATGAATACCATGAATTTATGAAATATTTTTTAAAAAATAAATTTAATCACTTAGATAGCTTGATGAACACACAACATTGAGCTGAAATAAACCATAATATAGTACACGAATATATCCTATCCATTAATATGGAATATATGGTTAGTAATAACTAAATTATGAAAATTATGGTTATCTATTTATTATTAATTAAATTATAATCATACAAAATAAAAATAAATGTTTTTTGAAACACTGTATTTTTTCTATAAGATTGTTTAGCCACCCTTTTAGAAAACAACGTAAAATAAATTTTTTTACTAAATTTTCAATACTAAACAGAAAAATAAAGATAATTTTTGAATAAGAATATCAAAATTAGTTTTGGTTTTTTTTATAAGTTTTCATTTTTTGATGAATAGTAAAAAATACTGACTTTTAATTGAGAACTAACTTTTCATTTAAATTATTTACAATTTTATTTTTTTAAAGCTGATATTTATTCAATTATATATCAACTAATCAAATTTTGTTCAATAGAATCAATTTAATTATGAATTATATATATAATATTTATAAATTTTTAAAATTTTATCTTTAAAAACCTGGTTTCTCCTCATGTTTGTGGGATTATTTTTTAATTAAAATTTACCTATTACATGAAATGAATTTGGAAGAATTGATTGGATATTTGGAATGAAAATATTTTTTAATTTATGATAAGGTAACCATATCCTTTTACCAAAGGTAATATAAAAAATAATAATAATAATTTACCACGGTTAAGGTTATAATGGATTTACTGGGGGATACACTAAAAGGATTAGGGTTGAAAGTTACCCACCAACTAGTCCAACAACCATTGGATAGATATATTTCATCCTTATATCATGTAGGTCATATAATGTACAATTATGAATCATTTTGCAATGATAAAATCATTTTTTTAATTGAATATTATCTAAAATTACTAGTCTTTCACTTACCTCACTTATAAAAGGCCACCCCTATCTTCACTTCATGAAATATTAAAAAAGTTTTTTTCCCACAAGAAAAAACAAAATCATTTCACATCAACCATACCCTCATCCTATAAGCCTTATATTTAATATATTCATATCCTAGGATGGATTTTTATGCAAACATAAGAAATTTTCCTAAAAAAGAGGTAGTGTTCTCCATGAGCAGTTTTATTTTATCTCTCCCTAGAACTATCTCAATTGTTATTAAAAAATTATTATATAATAAAAATAGTATCTACCAATCACTAATATGTTGTTATAATAATGTAATGACCTAAAACCATTCCCACTTCTATAAAAATGGTTACAAATTCATTATTCATGTGTATGATATACTACTGCCTCGTAAATCGATGTCAGTCACCTTTCCATTAGCACATGTAATTGTCGGTTATGATGATAGATGTAAACTATATATATAAAATTTATAACATAATTATATGCCTGGAGAAATTATATCATATATATATATTATTTTATTATTGATTCTGTAAGGGATATTTTAATTTCACTCTTGTGTATGACAGACTACTACATCATGAGGCAATGTGATTCATCATTTACTAACTCTATAAATGAAAGGTGATAGGGATAATTCCAATAAAAATATGTTGTATAAATAACACTATTATGATATTTAGGACATATTTATCATTTATAAAATATAATATATAATTTTATTTCTTATACTAAAATATGATAGATTCTCTTGTGTACATGTGGACTACCACCTTCAACCAATAGAACGTATAATGTAAGGGCTTTAATCGCAATTTCATTTCATTGATGCATATATCAATGTTTTTAACCTATATTATATTATATAGTGTATATACTATCCCACATGAATTTTATATCATGAATCATTAAAATTATATGGTATTTTATGTTACAATTTGAATTATTTCATCCATAGGTATTTGACAAGAAAATTACAAAATAGTAAAGAATTTCATACCTCAATTTATTTTTCATAGTTTATTCTACTTAATTAAATTCATTTATATAATAATATGGTGTAAAAAACATCATTTTTATTATCTTATATACATTTGATACATATTTTATGTGGATTTAATGTTTGTACATATAATTAATTAATTAATTAATCACCGCGTCATTATTTAGAACATTGTAAGGGTTTAGTTAAAAATATCACTATAATTGAGATCAATTATTATTTAAATTTACATTCTAGAAATTATATGATAACTTTATAATAAACCAATTTAAATTTTTTTCCAACAGTTATTATTTATATTTTTCCAAAATATTATTGTTTTACGCTATTCATAATGTTAAATATTTGATTTAATTTTTCAAGAAAATCTGATGAAGTTTATCTCTTCAGACATAATTCTTTTTTATTACAAAACCATGTTTTCAAAAAAATTAATTTTTAACATTTTTAGAATGGGAAATTAGATAATTTTTACCTAATTTTTGTAATTTAATTTTTTTCAAAGGAATATTCATTTCATTTTTAGAATAAGGAATTATTCTAACAGTTAAAGTCCAAAAATAATTTACTCTCTAACTTTTACGAAATTTATAAGATTAACCACAATATGACCATAATTTCCTTGAAGATTCCATTTAATGTTCAAAATTTTATTTTAAAAGACAATAATTTCAATAAATGTCATGAAATTCATAGTTTTTAAAAATTATTTTCAATTATTGTAATTTTAATTTTTTGTTTTAAAAATTGATTTTCAAATGGAAAATGATATTTTCCTCAATTATGAATTTGATGTCATATTAATGGTATTTATATGAATAAATGACAACAAATTTTTTTTTAAATACAATACACATGGGTTATGTGGTATTGGTAAAATCTTTATTCTTCCTTTGGACTGTTTATGATACTTTTCACCAAGGATTATAATAACATTAACTTCATTGATTCATTTTTGATGTAAATAGAATTCCCTTGAAATGTTCACATTATTATGATCATTGTATTTTAAATTTTCCCTAAATATCCACATTATTTATCATGCATATTTTTATTACTTAAATTGTATATCATTTTTTATACAGAATTCTACACTAAATTTTATATATTTATATGGATAAATATGGATAAATATATATTCATTACTGAATATAGATAATTCATGATAAGTAATATTCATTATAAATTTTATTGATTATCTACTATAAGAGTAATTACTTGGACATGATAGAAAGGTGTGTGTCCTAATTATAGATATATCATCGAAGCATTTGTAGTCTCATGAGATGAATAGGTCAGAAAACCTTTGTTAGATGGGGTTCTATCTATATGTTTTAAATTTTCTTCAGAAAATATAATGTTGGTATAGGTATAATGTTCCTATGAAATATAATGTCCAATAATTATGATTTTACTTCATTAATAATTCAGTTATTATTATCCATGATATTTTCTCAATGATATTACATCTGGATACATTAAATTTACTGTTTCTTATTAAATTGCATTTGTTTGTAGGTATTTACATTTCAATATTTATTATGCCTTATAAAATTATTATTTTGACATAACTAATTAAATGGAATTTGTTTTCAGTTATTAATATTCCCGTCTTGACAATTCTAATTGACTCCTCACTGCCTCCATTTTACTTTACCCTCAATGATAATTTGAGATCAACCTTATTTTTCTTCCTTTATCAAGAATAGATGAGCTATAATAAAAATGGTATGCTTGAATATTCCATAGTGAATAATGATATTCTTCCTGAAAAAATATATTGTAATTTTTTTATTCAAATATAATATAGTAATCATGTATGTATCTAGTTTTCTAATACTACTAAACTATTCGGTCCTTTGGGATACGATTCATTTTATCTTCTTTTAATTTATTAAATAATTAAATAACTCTTGGGTACTAAGTTTAGGGTCTCTATAATAGGTATCATATGATATTTAGTATAAACCATGAGAACTAGATTAAGGAAAATATAGATTACAGAACACAACCCTAAGATGTAATTTGAGGATAAGTGAAGAAGGATATCTTAATGTTTTGTTAAGGAAGATATTATGTGGTTTTCAATGAAATATATCCCTATATTGATACTAAATGTGGATTTAGTTCTATCATAGATGTACCTTGGGGAAATAAGAGCCAAATAATGTATTAGGGTTGACCCAATCATCACCTGGTGCATGACACTAACCAGACTATAATGCTTGTTTGACACTCACAAGGGATATGAATAAGGTAATTCAAATTTTATTTAAAAAAACATTATGATTGATATGAAAAGATAAAATTAATTCACGACTGAGGTTTAACCTATAGTGTATTAGATTGAAAAAATGGTGTCTCATTGGAAGAGAAAAATTCATTATGTGTAGAAAAGAAGGTTATAAAGAAAATAATTTCCAAGGAAAAATGAAGTATATGGTAGAAGGAAATAATTCCCATTAAAACGATCCATTTATAATTTTAATCTTAAATATAGGAAGCTTTGGTATTATTAGAATAAATTCACTATTCTAAAGAATAATGCATGGATCAAGGAAAGGCCTAAGTAGAAATAAACTGGATGATGAAATTATATATTGGGGTTCAAGAATCAAATTATAGATGTATTTTTTTACCAATGGTATTTTCGTGATAATAATTATGAAACATATAAATATTTCATTAAATTTTATAATCATTTATGTCTTCATAAATATAATAATTATCGAAACCTTTAGGAATTTATGATATTTTTATTGATCATATGTTCAATGTCTTAAAACCCATTTACAGGTTTTATTTGATGGTAGACTACCAAGATTATTTATATTTCGGGATAAATTTTTTCCATGTATATGTTTTAGTGAGAAATTTATTTTAGGAATAATTAACTTACATTTAACTGTCATAATTTTAGTGGTATGGATAAATTTAAATTTTAACAGCATCATTAATGACATTTAATAATAATAAAATAATATTATTAGACAATATGATAAAAAAGGTTTTATTGAAAATATTAGAAAAATGTTATTTAATGATTAATTTTACATCAAGGATGTCAATAAAATTTTTTTGGGAATTTTATTGGAGTTAAATTAATATATTTTTAGAAAATGGAGTACCCTCATGTAGGGTGATGACCCTTTACATCTGGAAATGTTGTGGGTCTTAAACCCATGACAGATGGATGAGAAAGGTTTAGTTCCTACCAATATTCTATTCAATTTCCTAGTTAATATGTCATTGATTTTGGTTTATGTATTTGAAAAATAAATATTAATGGTGAACCAGTAATCTAACTTTGGTGGTTTAGAGATTAATTTGTTGTACCAGATACCTTTTCTAATCATATTGGTTTTTTAAAACAGTTAGGCAAATACGACAAGACTTCCACCAATTTTATATATCTTAAGATCTATCAAATGATTAGTTTGGTGAATTTGTGGAAAAAGTAATTTTTGGATATTTATTTCATGGAGTATGTGATGAATTTTAAATTTTCCTATGCATAACCAAAGAATGAAATTGTACTTATGAAATAGAAATTTATCAAGTATGTACATTTATTTATAATTATAAAATCAAAATTATTTCTCAAAATTAGGAAGTGGATCTCGAAACAAAAAACATTATCCTATTACATTCACATTTAATTAATCATATGGTCATTTAAATCATAACACATTAATGGGGTTGAGTCTTTTAAATTTCCATTAATCATTCACTTTCTTTTGATCAATGGCCTCAATAACTCTCTATAACTACTTATTCTTTTCTTCCATGCACTTATCTCCACTTTCCATTTATGTTATCCAACATAGAATCTTAGTTATTTTTTATTCCATATGTACTATTTTACTTCACTTTCTCTCTTACTAAAATGATTTTCTTAATCATTTTTACAAAGTGGGAATTTAAATAATGATATTTCCAAATGAAAAACCCCTGATTTCCGAGATAATGTTCAAATTGTGAGGACACAATTTATTTAAATTTTAAAAAATTAAACAACATATGATAATAAAATAATACCATTTTTTTAGTAGAATGTATTACAAAACACTATAATTAGAATAATCCGTAACACCTAAGACTTTAGAAAATATTTCTTTTTAAATATATTTAATCACTTTGATACATTGAGGAACATGCAACTCCAAGTTGTAATGAACAATAACATAGAATAAAATTATAAAAAATCCATTATATTTGGAGGAAAGAATACTATAAACTAAATTATGATGGTTATAGTTATCTATTGATTATAAATAAAATAATAATCTATTAAAAGGAAAATAAATATTTTATGAAAAACAATATTTTTTCTAAAAGATGGGTTGTCATGCCTTAAATACCTAATTTAAAAATAATTTATGACACATTTATAATTTTTTTAAAAAATAATTTTTAAATTATAATATTAAAAATTTCTTATAGATAATTTTTGGGATTTTTTTTGAAAAGTTCAATTTTTTTATGAATATTAAAAAATATATAATTTTAATTGAAAAAACATTTTCATTTAAATTATTTATAATTTTAATTTAAATTTTAAGTTGTTTTTAAAGCGAAATAAGTTAAATAATATATAAATTACTCCAATTTAGGTCATTTAAATCATTTTCATATTGAATTTTGATATAATAACATCGTAATCTTCTTAACATTTTCACTTTAAAAATACACTTTCGTGTCCTGTCTATTGGATTTATTTTAAATTAATATTTTCCAATTATATGTGTTTAATTTAGAAAAATGTATTAAATATTTGGAGTAATAATTATTTATAATTTTTAATAAGTTCATCTTATTTTTTTACCAAAATAAATATTTATTATAGTTAAAATTATTTTCTACGGTTAAGGTAAAAATAGATTTATTGAGGTGTTAAACTAAAAATATAATTGTTTAAAATGACCTAGAAAAATGTAAAAACCCCATTTTGTGGCCATATTACCAAATTATCTCTTCTATATTATATAATTTCCCATTTTAGAGATTTATTTAATGTTAAAAACGTTGGTGTAATTGAATCATTCCCAAAATTACAAGTGTGTAACCCACCTCACATATAAAAGATCATCCCCTCTCCTCTCTTATTAATACCTTAAAAAAATTGGATTAATAATTACATACTCAAATCATATCCCAAAATATATCTCCTCATCCTAGAAGCCTTTATTTTGGAATATATCCAACCAGGTATATATATTGTTGAAAACCTAGGAATGTTACCCAAAGACTAGGTAATGTTCTTCAACAAGCACTTTTATTTTAATTTTTCCTACACCGCCACATTTAAAATTAAAACATGGTTAAATAATAAAACTTATATCATGAATATACTTATATTTTGTATAATATGTTTCTTATCTAAAACCATCCCCACTTCTATCCAACGGGTTTTTAAATCATTATTCGTGTGTAAAATTTACATCCGCTTCTTGAACTGATGTCATTCAATTTTTCATTACCACCATTAAAAGTTTTGTATTATGAATGATA
This sequence comes from Viscum album, assembly GCA_963277665.1. Classification (NCBI taxonomy): domain Eukaryota; kingdom Viridiplantae; phylum Streptophyta; class Magnoliopsida; order Santalales; family Viscaceae; genus Viscum; species Viscum album. The sequence continues at coordinate 1,303,740,491 of OY728121.1, forward strand.
TAATGAATTTATATTATATTTATATCATATTAACCCATCTAGAGTCATTATATCATTTTTTTTACATTCCATTCTGTTGGGGAAATAATAACATCGCTCGTTTGTATGGTGGACTACCACCTCGTGATATGATGTGATTATTATTTCACAAATTAATTACATATAATGTGATAATGAAAAGTTTAATTAATATATATGATATATCGAAGATAATTTTAATACCCATGACCTATTTTTCCTTATAAAAATATAATATATAATTTTCCACCTTAGACTAAATTATGGTAACGTCGCTCATGTATGAGTGGAGTACCGCCTTCATAGAGCAATTTGATTATCCTTTTATCATCACGCAACACAAATGATATATATGTATAATTAAAAAAATAATATGTTATGTATGATATTAATATAATTATTCAAACAAAAAATATTACTTACTTCCATTTCATGATGATCAATGAAAACATGGAACATTATTCATACATACGTATGAGCTACTGTCTCCATGATTGTAACATAGTCCGTTTTTTATAACCGTCATTCATGATTAATTTTATCATTATAAAATATTTAAAAATCTGATAATTATTCAAATATTATTATTCTAGTGAGAATATAACTATATAATATTTACAATAACTGGATATTTTAGTATGAAACATTCATGAAGAAGTAAGGCAATTAATACCCCAAAAAATGAAAATAATTAATGTTTATTAATGGAAGGGTGACAATATGTTATAAAAGAATAATATATGTTATTATAAATATTAATATGGTTATTTTATATGTTAATGACATTTATAGAACCACTATACATTTGATTAGAGAATGGTCATCCAAATAGAATCGTGAGCTAATATATTTCACCTCCATCTAATTTAATTTAGTCATATTGCAATTTTATGCACCTAATTTATTTTATATGGTGTATATATTATAATATTGAGATTTTATATCATGATTAAATATAATTGCGTTTTATTTTATGATTCAATTTAAATTATTTATTTTACTGGTATTTAAATTCGATATTATAAAGTGGTAAAGAATTCTATAAGTTAATTTATTTTCATTGGGATATATTTCATATATGTTTTCTTCGATATAATAAGATTATGTGTATAATGGAATTATTATATTATTTTGTTTTTCTAATTATTTAATGTGTATTTATAGTTTTTACAGATAATAAATTCTTTGATTAATTTTCACTTCAATTTTTTGATCATGCTAAGGGGTTATTTAACAATCTTTCTCTAATCATGACTGTTTAATTATAAATTTTAGTTGAAAGAAATCATTTGATCGGTGTCTATTAAACCCAATTTCTTTTCCTATCCTCTATTTATTAATTATATTATCATATAAATGTACCATTTCCCATTATTAGGTATATAAAATAATTCAAACATCCTTTTTAATAAAATACAACATCATTTCGCTCTTCGGTTGGAAATTGGTTTTCTTCTGAAATCATGTTTTATAAAAAAAATTCAAAATTTCTTTAACTTTAAAAAATTATATATTAACTAAATCCTTACGTGTTTATATTTGTTTGAAAAAATCAAAGTATTCTTCTTATATTGTTCTAAATAATGAAAATTTCAAAGCATTTTATAGTGAAAAATACATTTTTATTAAATTATACGGAATTTATGGAATTACCCACCCACAAGACCATCAATTATATAAATAATTATTTGAATTAGTATAATATTATTTTTAAATTTTTTTTATCCAAATATTCTGGAAATTTATAGTTTTTAAATGTGATTTTGAATGAATTTTTTTCAAAATGATTTATTTTTTAAAAACTGAATTTAAAAATGAAAAGGATAATTTCCTCAAAAAAAATTTAATGATATTTTAATGGAGTTTATATTCAACAACACAAAAACCATTTATCTTACATATACTCAAGAAGAGACATATTCTATTAATAAAATACTTAATCTTTTTTTATATGTTTTATGATTAATTTTACGGAGGATAGTATTCATATTCACATACATGGTTCATTTTTGTAGTCAATGACATTCCATTGAAATATTCACATTCATTTGATCTTTGGAAATTATATTTCTCCAAAATAAAGATATTATTTACCATGTATATTTTTATTTATTAAATCATATATAATTTATAATTATAGTGTTTTATATTGAAAGTTATTTTTAATCTAGGGAAATGTTGATAAATCTATAGTCGTTACTCAACATAGATATTTGATGATAAGGAACATTTTTTATGAATTAAATCAATTAATAAATATATGGGAATTTTTTTGGAAATAAAAAAAATTCATTGGTAGAGATTAACAATATCTCTTCAATGCCCCAGTTGTCTCTTGAGATTAATTAGTTAGATAACCATATAAAAATGGGTTTATAACCATCAATTTTAAACTTTGAAGAGGTTAGATCTAAATGGTAGAGTTATTGGGTTCCTGGAAAACACTGCATCCAATAATTAATCTTTTACTTCATTAAGAATTAATTAATTAATATCCATAAATATTTTACATTGAATTTCTCTCTTCATGCATTTCTTTATCAGTAATTTTTTAAATTTCATGTGTTTCAGTTACTGACATTTCCATATTGATTATTCCTTATCCAGTTATAATAGACATGTTATTGTTTAAATGGATTTTTTTTTCATTTATTATCCTTTCAATAATTATTATTCAAGTAAAATTATTTAAATGGAATGTGTATTAATTTATTCATATTTCCATGTTGATTATTCCCATTGATTCATGATATATTCTGTTATACTTATACATTTCTTAGTATTTGAGAACACCCATCTTTTTTTCCATTCCAATGAATCCATGAAGTGTACTAAAAAATATATGAATGAATATTCTCGAGGGAATAATTATATTATCAAATAAAAATTATGATGTAATTTTTGTATTCTAATGTAATATGGGAATCGTGTATGTATCCAATTTACCATGACTATGAAACTATTTGGTCATTCGGGATGAGATTCCATGTATCTTATGCTAATGTATTAATGACGGCACAGACTCTAGGCTAATAGGGTCGATATCACTTCAAAAACCACACAATATTTTAAAACCATTACAATGTTTTTTATTTTATTAAATATATTTTTCCAAAATGAAACAGTTATATGTATGGATTTGAAAATCAAACGTGAGGTTTAAATCATAGAAAATCTATTTGTAATATATATATATATATATATATATATATTCCCTAGGTAATATTTGTAATTTCATCTAATGTTTTTTTCTTGGTATTAAATAAATACATTATATAAATAAAATATGTAAGGTATTTTCCTTAAGATAATAATCTTATATAATATATTCATATTATTTTTAACATTTCAAATATATAAATAATTTTTTCCATTGGGGAAAAATATACACATAAGTTATTTTAATATGTATGGATTTTCCACTATAGAAGAAACATTATGAAACATTTTCAAATCATGCAAAACATATTCATTCAATTAATAATATATTATGAATCCATATGTGTAACACCGAAACCTGAGTCACCCAATCTGTGATGAGTTTCCATTTTTCCTCATGCATGCCTTCCCATGATTAAGAGGCTATCGACTATGAGAAAGGTCCTAAGTGGAAACATGGGGACACTAATTCCTTGGTGACATATACACACAAATCATAAATATAAAAAATAATTTATAAAATAAATGTTCCATCAATATCCATATAAATATTTTATAAAAAAAAGAAACAATATCCATGCCATAACAAATCGAATAAACATATACTATCAAGTCAAAATTATACCCATATTCGGTAGATCAATGTGTGAAAATAGAATGGTATATAATTATAAATGATGCCTGATAATAAAAAATCCCTGAGTTTATCCCAACATCACCTTGGTTTACCCTAATTTCCCTTCACAATTTCTCCACATGGAGCTCTATACCTTCATTAGATACTAGAATATAAAATCTATTTTTTCATCAGGAATCTTGTGTAGGGTGTGAGTATAAAACACAATAGGAGACCACCAATGTGTACTAATAAAAAGTCTAGTATGTGTATATAATTTCATATAAAATAGATGGAGAATAAATGTAATAAATTGTATATATTATTGAGACATCGTACACCAACCGGGATGCCATAAACTCTAGTTTTTATAATTCATCACTATACCAGAGATATGTCATATCAAGATAGATATATAATCTGAACATGTTTTCACAATTAATATGATGACTCAACCATCTCATAAATGGATAACCACTATAATATCAAAACTCAATTACAATAATTTCCCCATCTTAGGAATCTGATGATAAATAACCACAATTTAAACAACACAATTTCAAAATTTATTCTATGAATCAACCATTTCATCGATGGATAACAACCATATAATCGGTATACATAATATAATAAAACCACACAATAGAGTTATCATATTGAAACCTACACACTCACATACAAATAAAATCACCGAGAAAGGTTCCCATATAGATACACATGCTCCCACATTCCAACTAAATCACAAAATGGGGTTCTCATGGGGATACAAATTCACTCACATTAAAATAAAACAAACATATTTATATAAAATTAGTAACATACAAAGGACTTCCGAAATTAATCATAACAAAGTAACATTTCATTAAATCACTTCCTAAGTTGATCCCAACACCAAAAATCCCTTGAATCATGTGTAAATTCATAAAATGATGATTCTAGATTAAAAATCAAATAAGAAATAAACACCTATGGCTATGATAGGGTTATAATTACCGAATGGAAACTAATATAGTGAAAAAATATCATATAATCCAATAGATTCAATTGAATTATAGAATATCAGGGTTCTTTCCCAAAAATGATACAATGAAAACTAGTTAGATCATGTTCTAGACCATTGATACCTTTAGGAAGGATCTGATCTAGATTTCCTTTTGAGAGAAGTTGAAAGAATCTTGGATAAAAATGACCAAATTGAGAAATAACATCAATTCCAAGATCTAACAAACCAAGATCCAATCGAAACTAATTCTAAAAGTAATTGTATCTCTAAAATCTCCCAATCTTGTCTATTGGTTTGAGCTCCCTAGTCACAAGAGGAATAAATAGTGGTTTTAGGGGATTTTTGGTTAGAATATCAATTTCCCAACTAATTATTCCAATGTGTATTATTTGGCTACATGGTTTACGAAACCTTGTGCCAAACATCTGAGAAAACTATCAAAATCTAGAACAATGCACGTAGTTGGGATATTTGGGTTTTTAAATCATGAACCAAGTATTAAAAAATATTATCAATAAGGTCTCCAATGACACTATTATATGAAGAACCCATATTTTATTCCCAACCATGCTTCAAATATGTGACCTTTAAACAAAATCTAAAATTTCCCAAGAGTACATACATACTCTCTAAAGTAAAACCTCAACAAACCATATCTTGAAACAAAAATGTATAAAACCCAAAATGAGAGTAAAATATTAACACTCCTTATAAATCCTCAAGGCATAAAAACTCCACCTCTTAAGGACTTCTCCTCCTTGATAAGTTTCTATAGAATTCTTTCTCAAATAACATAGGAAACTAATCCCATATAATTGATACCCCTCCCATGTCCCTCCTATGATATATTAAGGCTTCCACAAAACTCATAAAAGAGGCACCATATTCACAAGAAGAACCTTTTCCATCCAATGAGTAATTCAAACTAGATATTCCTTGTATGAAGCATCTTCCTCCAACTATACTAATTCACTGTAAATCACATGTTCTTTGTCTAGATCCTAATTTCCTTGTTAAGACACACAAAATATGTCATGAATACCTATATATATTGGTGGATGGTACATGACAAAAATATGAACCTTAAAAATTAATGGCCACAAAATCCATGATGCTAACTTTAATTATCTCTGCAACCACAATTTCCCCAACTGAGGTGACATCTATAAGAATACTTAGTCACCCACGGTGATCTATATGTGGAATATTATTCATTTAGATCATTAATGATAACTAATCTAAGTGGTAACTTACTACATCTGATTTTACTACACTTTTTCATAATCTTCTGGTACTAGGAATGACTTAATCACTACTGACACACCCATCTCATGTTGAACCAATGTTGAATGACATGGTTGACCAAAATATTCTACAAATGAATAAATTTTAATTTAATGTTGTGTTTTTTTTTGTATGAAAACAATATAATGTCCATATGGTAATCACATGGACCACTTAAATAAGGCACACTAGTTCATAGAATTTCCTTTGTAATTTCCATATGGTAATCACATGGACCACTTTGATAAGATTTGTGCGACCTTCATAACCAAATCAACCATTACCCACAAATCATTTCGATCTCTCATGGTCTTGGTTAGTTTCATGGTGAATCATAACTTCATCCCAATTCCTCATTCGTACTGAATAAGATTGAAAAATATACCTAGCTAGTGGTGTTCTCATTTAATCTTCCAAAAACTAAGGTAACAATCGACAAGGCCTAAAAAATATTTCTTCATTCTATGACACTAAAATAAAAATATCATGTTAAAATACATCACAGTCTATTAAGGATATATCACCCATTACAAGGAATGAGAGTCTCTAATTAAATATACCCTCATAGATTTGGGAACCAAACCATTTCTATTAATGTGAAGTATGTAAATCCAACTCAAGGGCCTTCCTAAAATAAGATTGTATCCCATGATTCATTCACATAAAACATGAAAATCAAAATCTGATTCTAGGAAAACCATTACACAACCAACCAATGATTATGTGATGACCAAAGTTGAAAAGGCTACCACCACATGATCCTAAAATCCACTCATCTAGCAATATTCAAAAAATATCATTAACTTCCACTCCTCTTCTAATGTCTGAGTTACCAGTTCATATTTCCTCTCACTACGAGAATATAAAGAAAAATTTCAATTCATTATGGAGTACATGATTTTAATGTTCAATGTCATCATGTTATCTACCCAAAGGCTATATTGAATGTTTATGTCTTGATTGGAGATAATATATCACAAGATTTTATGGTTTTTCATAAATTAAAATTGTCTAACCAAAGTGATAATGATTCCAAAAAATCTATCAATAAACTATGACAACTAGATTTATGTCATGAGTAGGGTAGTTTTTTTCAAAGGGTTATTGCTGATGAGAACCCTATGAGATGGTCAGATTTTCAATATCAATACATTCCCAAGGTAACTCTTGAGTTATCAAAATATGTTGTATATCAAACACTTTATCGACTAATATTCTTTCATTAGAGATAACATTCTTAATAAAATGTACCTCTTAGATCCAAAAAATGGAACTTAATAAATTTAGTATGATTATTATGTTCTCAAATTATAACATGCACAATATCTAGAGATATATCATATAAATCTTCATTCTGTGAATAAATCATGATATCATTGAAAAATAATTCCAAATGAGTCTATTTATGGATGAAAATTATTTTTCATTAGTTTCATGAATAACACAAGTGCATTCATCAACCTGAATGACATGGAGATATACACATAGATCTTTTTAGACTTCTAAATATTGTTATTCGCACATCCATAGTCTGAAATAAAAGTAAAAGATATTATAATAAAAAAGAAATCTTGGAGAAACCCCAAGATCATCTAAACTGATGGAACATAACATTTAATCATGATATTGGATAATTATTCCTCATTATGACCTAATTTAGTTTTTGATAGTTGATAAAAATTAATGGTATACCTTACGACTTCTTGGAGAAGAAGATAGGGAAATACATTGAGACATTATTGGATAATGAAACCCCATTTCCCTAGAATGATCAACCTTAAATATTTACTCTATTAATATATTGCATTCTATATGATATAGAGGAATATATATCAGTGGTGCACTAAACCTGGTATAAATCTCAAACTTAATTCACTTTTTGGAAGGAATTATCATGAAAAAAGTTGATTAAATTTCCGAGTAATGGTCTACACGAGAATAAATAGTGTACGAAATAATCAAATCGTCGACTGAAATATCTATAAATATATCCTTTTCCATATTTTTTCCAATATAATTAATCCCCGGTCCAATTATTCATCCTCATAAGTCCTATTCCCCATTAAAAACATAGTTTGTTCCCTTAATATAGGTAATGTAAATTCCTTTATTCTTGTAATATATGTGAGTTTAAAAAAAATTCATCTCGTTTATAGTAAATATAAAATCATAGGATTCCATTTCTAGAAAAAAAAATAACATTGATATTTGTAACCTAAAATTGCTATATAATACTATGGGTAACACAAAATGAAATCTACTCTTCCTCTAAAAGGAATGTAAAGGGATATAAACACTAAAGAAAACATTTTTTTCATCTCTAAACTAGAAAAAAATTGATTTGAGGTAATATAATGATAAAATATTCTACCAATAAACGAAATAGAAATAATATATACAAATAAAATTGTACCTCTCACTGTGAGAGATACCAATATAGCATCATCGAAAACCTGATCTACCACATAAAATATTTTTTTTCAGATATATTTCCTTGTCCTAACTACCCCTATCTCACATTGGCCACTATATACTATGTATTTTGTAGTTATTTCTAATAATCCCAAACTTCTCCATTACTTGACCATCCTATAATGGACTGGTTGTTAATCCGAGGCCCCCTAACCAAGCCCTCTATCTCTACATATTTATAGCTTCCCTACATGAACCTCTATATTTTATCATTAATAAAAAAACTCTTATGGTACACCATATTACCATAAATATGACACTCCATTTGTGAATTAGTAAAGAACATGTTGTGATTACCTTACTTATTTCCCTAGAAACATCATGGGGGATCACCTCCCAAATAAGGATCTAAATAACTCGTATTATAGATTGGTTTCTTTCTCCACCATATTACATCTCCTCATATCTCCCCTCCCTACCACTAGATGAGACGCCCATAACACAACTAGGACGACCACTCATTAGTACACAAAAAATTGGAATCATTCATACTATATTTATAAACTCCAGAAACATCCAAATAATAAGATTCTTGTGATGAACGTAATGATATGATATCATTTCAATTTTACTTACATGGTTCCTACCCACAAGGCATAACTTAATTTCAAATTTTAATGACTTCTTAGCCAAATTACTACACATCTAAGGTTCTATAAGTTGTAAATATATGAAACCAGTGGAATAACTAGTTAACAATAGTGATCCTCAACCTTGAACTATCACTAAATGAAAAAACCCTACATGAACTAGTTCAACTGCCTTGTATACTAGAAAAACTCCTAAATAATTACCATCCACACCATCCTATACATTAAGTAACACAAAATTATTATCTCCCATGTTGTTAAACACCATACTTGAGTCCATATGTGTAACAGTGGGTAATATTCTAGGAAACCTCAGTAAAAGTAAAAATAAACCTATATTCTACCTTTATAGTTTAAATAAAAATTAATTTAAAAAAAACAAAAAAGAACATTCCAATATAAAAAAATGAAACATCAATAAAATTCTACCCACTCTTACTAGGTATACAAGTCCTAAACTACTCTAGGCCTAAAATCATCATTGTAGCAATTTGTTAATCGAAATTATATACTTAAAAATTTATAACATGTTTAGGTTGTATGAGTCACATACAATATGTGTATAAAAATGAACCAATATACCAATCCATGATGCATGAACTCACCCCCTATTTCTAATCATCCAATATAAAATCCAATAAATCATAACACAAAACTCCTGTGAATCAATTGAGGTGAAAATATATCCAAATTAACTCTAAAATCGAAAATACAATTCCCTCTTTCCTGGAAACTTGGAGGTCCACTATCTGAGTTTTGTCCAGGAACTTGTTTAATTTCCCCACCAATGTTCCAACCATCCTATATCTGTTCCAATAGGTCCAAAATCTTATAAAATAAAACATTCATTTAATACCAATTCTTTCACCTTCACTGGAATCACCAAGACCAATTATAGGTTCTGAATGATCTTGTGCATTCCTCCTCATATGTTAGAGGTTTCCGAATAGTGATGAGGGCCTCAATGGAAACACGGTGAGACTATGTCCTCTATAGAAAATATCCAAAAAATAATTAATATAATAGATGAAATAATAAAAAATCTAAACAAAAAATACCCATATTAGTATTATATAAGTAAAAAGGTGAAAAAAATATCCTTGATATAAAAAATGGAATAAAATTTTCCAATCATGTAAAATAAAAAATATGCATGAAAACAAAATATATCAAATTATGTTATAAAATCACATTGGTACACCCTATTTTTCATGTTCAACAAGCCAATATAGATCTATTTCCCTTAACTATATCCCTAACCATAAAATCTTCAAACACATTGAGTCTCCCATGTACGTCTTGAGTATAAAAAAAGTAGAAAACCATCAAAGCATCATTCGAATAAGTGAAACATTTGAGTATAAATTTTTATCAAATGACTATAAAAAAATTTATGTAATCATATGACTAACGGAATCATCATGAACTAAATAGGATTACAAAACTCTCAGTACTACCTACTTCAACACTATACCGGATGATATTTCATAAAAAAACTACATAATCTGAACAAGGTATCACAATTCATTCGAAGACTCAAAAATCACATCGATGGAAAAAATACAATATTATCGGAACCAGGTAAAACATACCATCCCATCACTCAATTATGTAATGATGTATAACCAAATAATAAAAAAATAACACAACATATTCCACAACAAAACCATATCATTGATATATAACCACCATACAATCAATATAAATAGATAAAAAACCGAACATTAGTGTTATCACAGTGATACCCATTCACCCATATACAAATCAGATCACACAATAGTGTTCTCATTGGGATAGATACACTCTCACATTGCAATAAAACACACATAAAGGTTCCCATAGGTACACACAACCACATTCAAGTCAAACATATATCATAATATAAAATTTTTAACTTGGTAAGGATATCCTACCTCAAGAGTAACATAGTCTAATTTCAACAAAACACCACCCATATAAATACATACACACCAAATACTGAGAATTAGTAATTAATTAAATCAAGATGAATCAAGAATGATGATACAAGAATAAGGAAACATCTAGGGTTAATATAAAGTTATAATTACTAAATGGAAATGATTAGAAAGAGCTGATATCAAATTGTCCAAGGGAATTGAGAAAAATATATTGGATTGATGTTCACCACCTTTAAAAATTCTAGGAGAACTAAATAGATATTTTATTATGCTTTATATCCATGTATGAAAGACCATATTTAGTGTTCCTTTTGATTTTACAGGAGAAGAGAATTGAGCATTATGATAATATAGTTACATCAATTTAATTCATAAATATAACAAGCTAAGATATTACTTAAACGTGGAGAAATGTTTCCTTCCGTTAAACCAATGGACTAATCTAGTTCCAGATCCCTAGTCATGTGGCTAGGAATGAGGTTTTTATTAATGTTTCAGGTCAAAATAATATTTTTAGAGTAATTAGTCAGATATTTATGGTTTAGTGACATGGTTTATCAAACCATATTCCAAAAGTATGATTTTACACTCTCCAAACCCCAGAAAAGTTCCATTTTTAGGTTGCCCCATTTGGTAAACTGTGCGCCAAATGTGTGAACACAACTATCTCCATGATCTCCAGTTAAGTAGTTCATGGGGGATCCATATGGCTTTCTCTAATTATACACCTACTATACAACATCTAAATCACTTCCAAAATATGAAAAATTACCTAAAAAATCTCTATGGATAAACCTCAACAAAAAAATTTCTCAAAACCCATAAAGATAAGACAAAAAATTAAATGAAAGACATCACACAACATAAAAATATAGGGAGCATTAAAATTAATAACATATTCACACTAATAAATTATTTATGCATAATATATTTCATACATGATATTTTTTCCATAAAAAACCAAATATTTAACATATAATAGAATATATAAGGGTTTTACCCTAGAAAAATCCTCAGTTATAAAGTTTTTAATAAAATCATCTAATAATTATCTAATACAATATCGTAATCTAGTTAACCCCTCTCGCAACCTAGGTTCTATGACACCCACTTGTCTCTCTTACTTTATATATTATATTATTTTTCATTACTATTTATTAAGTTTTTTTTAATTCCATTAATTTTATTTAGATTAAAAAATGTTTACTTTTATACATGGTATAGTAAAAACTATATGGTCTCCATCTATAAGGAGTATTTTTCGTTCATTTAATTCAGTTAATGGTATGTATCAATGTGAAATAAATGGCTCAGCATAAAAAATTCACATTATTTGATAAAGATAATGTATTATCGATATTGGGGTACTAATACATGGCTTGTTCCCTAGTTGATGAAATCATTCGACAACCGTAAAATATGTATATAGTTTTTGATAGAGTGGCCTAATGTTGTTTGTAAATAGTACAACCAAACAATGTGACTATGAATTTTTTATCTAGTGGCTTCCACATTGATGGAAGATATTTTGGAAAATATTATGCAAAAACTATGTTGTCTACATAGATTTTTTTTAAAATTATTGAATAAAATTTTACCCATTAAGGGTTTTCTTATTTTGGCCTCCCTTACATATCATCTTTCATAGACAAAATAGGTAAGTGCATAGGTTCTTTATCCATTCTACATCAATTGATTTTGGCATCTCTCTTCACAGATTCCTTGTGAGTAAGACATTTTTCCTATAACATCCCGCTCTTTTTATCACATAAACTTTCATTACATTTTACAAAACCGAGGATCTTTAAGGTTTAGTGTCTTGGAAACCAGGAACTTTAAACATGAAAACATAAAACATTCTTCTAAAACACTTGAAAGGATTATCCTCATGTTCATACTAGGTTCATTTCTGCATCACATAACCTGGGGACATACATCAAAAGAAAGGGTGAGAAAAAGGCCCAGTAAGGGAAACAAGAGAAACATTTTACATGTGAACTTGAGATACTTCAATAAGGTCATGAAAAGAACTTTAAGGCATGAGAATGAAATCATGAGGCATATCATAATAAAAATAACATTTTCATAACTTGAAGATGTGGCTACATAATTTAACATAGACAATCATGAACATATCACCAAGGTCCATCCCCAAGGTGTCATTGGAAAATTACCAAGGTTATTCACCAAGGTATCGTGAAAATTGTAATCTCTAGTCGTTACATCATTACCCAATGCATTGGAGCGCTATCAGAGCGCACCCTTAAATTTGCCTTTATTATCATGTGAGCCACATATATCATCATCAAAAATTTCATAAGTAACCCATATATCAAAAATAAATGAGTTTCATTTCATAATCATAACGTTTTAAAAACTGCTTTAAAGACATGATCTTTACGTCACTTTAAAACCCACAGAAAAGGAAGGTGGGTCTCATGTATGTAAATCCCATTTTTAAAATAGAACATTTTGGTATATATGTGAATAAAATTTTAGAAGAAAGAGATTTCAGTATTCACTTAATAATATAAAAGAACTTTATAAAAAGAGAGAGACATTTTGAGACGGAAATTCTGAAGCATAACGGATATGTTACGAGGTTTTAGAAGACATTAAAAAGAGAGGGAAAATGGTTCAAACATTAATAAATGACCCATAAAACAGTATATGGACAGAATAAGAAGGATACATGATCATGGTAATGAAATTTCAAGGACATACCATTTGAAATGAAAAACATGGAAGGAAGACAAAAATTAGATTTCTCTTATGAAAGTTCGGCAGCCTAACGGTGTTACTTAAACTTCAACAAAAATGATTTGAAAAGATCAAATAGGGTCTCTCATCATGTGAAAATAAGAGTTCATTATGATAGATATAGAGATAATTCCCCAACATAATTAAAAAGGAACTTGAAAGACTTGACATGAAAGTAGAACTTTGAAAAGAATGAGAAGGGTGAAAGAATCCCCTAAAAAATTCGGCAGCCTAACGGCGCCACTTAAAACTTAAAAATACTGAATTGAAGAGATCAAATGGGGTCTCTCATCATATGAACATAATATTCCAGTATGATAGATATAGATATCATACCCCAACATAACAAAAAGGAACTTGAATGAATTGACATGAAAGTATAACTTCAAAACAAGAAGGGTGAAAAACCACTTAAAAATTTGGCAGCCTAACGGCGCCACTTAAAACTTAAAAATACCAAATTGAAGAGATCAAATGGGTTCTCTCATAATATGAACATAAGAGTCCAGTATGATAGATATAGAGATCATACCCCAACATAACAAAAAGGAACTTGAAAGAATTTACATGAAAGTAGAACTTCAAAACGAGAAGGGTGAAGAACCACTTAAAAATTCGGCAGCCTAACGGCGCCACTTAAAACTTCAAAATACTGAATTGAAGAGATCAAATGGGGTCTCTCATAATATGAACATAAGAGTCCAGTATTATAGATATAGAGATGATACCCCAACATAACAAAAATGAACTTGAAAGAATTGACATGAAAGTAGAACTTCAAAACGAGAAGGGTGAAGAACCACTAAAAAATTCGGTAGCCTAACGGCGCCACTTAAAACTTCAAAATACTGAATTGAAAAGATCAAATGGGGTCTCTCATCATATGAACATAAGAGTCCAGTATTATAGATATAGAGATCATACCCCAACATAACAAAAAGTAACTTGAAAGAATTGACATGAAAGTAGAACTTCAAAACGAGAAGGGTGAAGAACCACTAAAAAATTCGGCAGCCTAATGGCGCCACTTAAAACTTCAAAATACTGAATTGAAGAGATCAAATGGGGTCTCTCATCATATGATCATAAAAGATCAGTATGATAAATTTAGAGATCACACCCCAACATAATAAAAAGGAACTTGAAAAACTTTACATGGAAAATAGATCTTGAAAAAAATGAGAAGGGAGAAAGAATCCGTTACAAAAATTTCGGCAGCCTAACGGCGCCACTAAAAACTTCATAAAACGAAATAATGAGAGTAAGAGGGGATCTCTCATTATATGAACATGAAAAGGGCAGTAAGAGGAGTATAAAATCACATCCTTTAACATAACAACATGGAGCATAAAAGAAATGGCATAAAAGAGATTTCTTGAAAAGAAAGAGAGAGGTCGGATCCCTTACCTTAAAAAATAACTCTTAAAACTCAAAGGATGGGACCTTGAGGGCTTGGGGGCACCATGGGAGGACTCCTTGGGAGGTAAAGTGACCAGAACTTCGTTGGGGGAGAGTGGGGAGTCGAATGGATGAGAGGATGGCTTGGTATTTATAGGGAAAGTGAGGGGAAAAGGCATTAATGGCCAAGGGACACCTCATACCTTATCTTACTATTCATAAGTCTACCATATTGATTACATACTTAATACATCATTTAATAATGTCATTAGACACCTGTAACTTAAAAACTGTATTTTCACTATTAATCGAAAATTCAACTTTCTCAGAATAATCCCAAAATTTCACCTTAACCAAATATCAACGCTCTGATTACAAATATGAACTCCATTTTATAAAAATAATTTTCTAAATTTTTTTAATTTAATTTTTAAATAAAAACACTATTCACCGAAAATTCATTTTTTTCAGAAAAAACCCCAAAAATTACCATAGCATAATATCGGTGCTCTGAGATCAAAAATGAAATCCGTTTTATAAAAATAATTTTCTAAATATTTTTAATTAAATTTTTAATTAAAAAAAACATTATTCAGCTGAAAAAACTAATACTTGAATAATAATTTATGAAACCGTTATTTAACAATTTTATTGAATCACATTACCTAATCAAGGTGCCTAGATTATATTAATACTTTCTTTAAGTGAGATTACAAATCCATTTGGACACATTACTAATCCTAATCATAAAATCACTATTCATAATTTACTATTCATCAAAAATTAAGTTGATATTATTAGACTCTAAATTTCGTACTGAACATAATAGTAGAAGACCATTTTTTGAAAATCATTACACATTTTTAATTATTTAAGGTTTACACAACCATTTTTAAAATATCCTTTTTCTAAAATTCTTCAAAAATATGCATACTATATTTATCTGGTCATTTGAAAATTCATAAACTTCATCATAAGAAGAAATCCCAATTTTTATTTAAAACAAAGGATTACACAAGGCAGTTATGGTCTCCTTACATATCCCCTTATCACTCCAGCATAGGACCTAAGTGTAAGGTGTGCTAAGGTGAGAGAATCTGAGGGAGGCTTGGCTAACATCGCACGAGTAGTAATTTCTATTAGTTTGAAATTCTCGCAAAGGCGATTCCGTTCTAGCTTCACACGATGAAGTTCGGCTTGGGTTTGGTCCAGAGCAAAGCCCAGTGGTGCTACCTCCTTCTCAAGTTCTGTTAGATGGGCTTCGATCGGTCCAAGACTACTGGGTGAGGCCATCGAATCTTCTTTCTATAATAATTAACCAAGATTACTTGTATTTAGAGGAAATAATCAAAACGTTTAGTTTCCAGTGGTCATATTGACCAATGGTCATATAACAGTCAAAGCCCAACGGTCTCATTTTAATTATACTCATGTTATCAAATGAAACATTTTTGTTGAGTATAAAAAAATATAATAAAATAACACACAAAAATAGGAAACAATATTTATTCAAAATTTCGGGTCGTTACAATCTGCCCCCCTTAAGAAATTGCGTCCTCACAATTTTTTTTAAACGGGTTTTGAAATTTCATTGAAAGTCCCACATCAGAAAAGGAGTCAGAAAAACTATTACTTTAAAAGGAAGAAAGGGAAGTACAAAGGTCACCCGAGTTAACCCATACTAGGATTCCATGGAGGAAAACATGGACATGGAAGAAAAACAAAGGGTCAATTTCTGGGGGAGAGTGATAGAGAACATGATTAGGAGAAAGTTAACCATAAGAAAATCCCAAACTTATGATGTGTGTAAACGGTCTTTGATTACCTGGTAGGAAACGTAAACCAACAACGTTTTTGTTTTACGTTCCTTTTCATAATTTTGAGGAATTCATTAAAAACATAAAACAAAAACATAATAAAATATACCTATCTTCATGTAGAGTTTCATCCTTTAATAATTTTCTACCCAAAACTAATATTTTCTCTAAACTATGAGCATTCAAAACTACTTGGTCTCATCAAAACACAAAAATCATCTTCATAATCCACAAAAGATTAAATATATATTTCTTCTATCTTTAAACATTATCCCAAAAACAGAAAGGGTAAGGTAAAACACCTCTTCAAAAAGAAAGAATCCCATAGGAATGGAAACTACTTTTAAATCTTCAAAGTTCCATGGTACTACCCATAGTTCATCATTGACCATTCCATAAATAACGGTCATTAAGATTCCTCAAAATAAACCAAGCTAATATTGAAACCCAAATACAAGAAGGATTTGATAACATAGTCTTCCAAAATAAACTTCATTGTTCATCTCTAAAAAACATCAACCACTCCTAACATCTTATATCAAAAGTATCTAACCTAAACATATTTACCCAATATAAGTTAATCATTCCCATAAGTAACCTAAATTACTATAATTCCACCTTAAATTCATTGATTCTTCAAAATATAAGTCAACCTTAATCTTAAATGAAAATACCGTAGTAATCTATTTACCTCGATCATATAGGGTCCCCAAAATAGTGAACATCTTCCAAAATAATAATCATATTTTAATCCCCTAATCATCCCTGTCATATTAATATGACAATCGTCACATTTCCTAACACATTGGTTGTTTGGACATGTTCTTCCATTTCCCGCCATTAACTAAGAAAATAAACCATAATTAGGGGCTTAAATACTTAGCCAATAATCATGAAAAGGAACCGAAAGCATATAAGGATAACTTGTATAAGAAAAGTATACCCTAACTTGTGATCCCCTAGGTTCCCATATAGGTTATCCATGATCATATATTCTTATGTGAATCTTTATTTTATTTTATCTTTGTTCCTTTAACAATGGTTCATACTAAGCTTATGAATTTACCGAAGCATATCCCCCGGGAGTGTCGTAACCAAGAGTGCAGTAAGTCCCGTTGTCGTGTACCAGTTCCCGTTCGAGTCTAGCTCAAAGCGGTGTTTTTGGGTTTTACCCCTATGTACATCTGTGCCAGAGCCACCTCTACCTGCTCGTATCCAGACAGGGATGTATTTGCTTGGCAACCCCTTACTCAATACTCGCCAAAATACCAGGAAGATTTCCTATTTTTTAACTTTTCTATAGGCTTATTCCTAAAGTTTTCATATCCTAATTTCCAAAAATAACTAAACCATCCTTTGATACCAACTATATCATCCCGCTCTTTTTATCACATAAACTTTCATTACATTTTACAAAACCCAGGATCTTTAAGGTTTAGTGTCTTGAAAACCAGGAACTTTAAACATGAAAACATAAAACATTCTTCTAAAACACTTGAAAGGCTTCTCCTCATGTTCCTCCTAGGTTAATTACTGCATCAAATAACCTAGGGACATACATCAAAAGAAAGGGTGAGCAAAAGGCCCAGTAAGGGAAACAAGAGAAACATTTTACATGTGAACTTGAGATACTTCAATAAGGTCATGAAAAGAACTTTAAGGCATGAGAATGAAATCATGAGGAATATCATAATAAAAATAACATTTTCATAAATTGAAGACGTGGATACATAATTTAACATAGACAATCATGAACATATCACCAAGGTCCATCCCCAAGGTGTCATTGGAAAATTACCAAGGTTATTCACCAAGGTATCGTGAAAATTGTAATCTCTAGTGGTTACATCATTACCCAATGCATTGGAGTGCTATCAGGGCGCACCCTTAAATTTGACTTTATTATCATGTGAGCCACATATATCATCATCAAACATTTCATAGATAACCCATATATCAAAAATAAATGAGTTTCATTTCATAATCATAACGTTTTAAAAACTGCTTTAAAGACATGATCTTTACGTCACTTTAAAACCCACAGAAAAGGAAGGTGGGTCTCATGTATGTAAATCCCAGAATTTAAAATAGAAAATTTTGGTATATATGTGAATACCACTTTATAAGAAAGAGCTTTGAGTATTAACTTAATAATATAAAATAACTTTAGAAAAAGATAGATACATTTTGAGATGGAAATTCTGCAGCATAACGGCTATGTTACGAGGTTTTAGAAGACATTAAAAAGAGAGGGAAAATGGGCCAAACATTCATAAATGACCCATAAAACAGTATATGGATAGAATAAGAAGGATAAATGATCAAGGTAATGAAATTTCAAGGACATACCATTTGAAATGAGAAACATGGAAGGAAAAAAAAATTAGATTTCTCTTATGAAAGTTCGGCAGCCTAACGGTGTTACTTAAACTTCAACAAAAATGATTTGAAAAGATCAAATAGGGTCTCTCATCATGTGAACATAAGAGTTAAGTATGATAGATATAGAGATAATTCCCCAACATAATTAAAAAGGAACTTGAAAGACTTGACATGAAAGTAGAACTTTGAAAAGAATGAGAAGGGTGAAAGAATCCCCTAAAAAATTCGGCAGCCTAACGGCGCCACTTAAAACTTCAAAATACTGAATTGAAGAGATCAAATGGGGTCTCTCATCATATGAACATAATATTCCAGTATGATAGATATAGATATCATACCCCAACATAAAAAAAGGAATTTGAAAGAATTGACATGAATGTAGAACTTCAAAACAAGAAGGGCGAAGAACCACTTAAAAATTAGGCAGCCTAACGGCGCCACTTAAAACTTCAAAATACTAAATTGAAGAGATCAAATGGGGTCGCTCATCATATGAACATAAGAGTCCAGTATGATAGATATAGATATGATACCCCAAAATAACAAAAAGGAACTTGAAAGAATTGACATGAAAGTAGAACTTCAAAACGAGAAGGGTGAAGAACTACTTAAAAATTCGGCAGCCTAACGGCGCCACTTAAAACATAAAAATACTGAATTGAAGAGATCAAATGGGGTCTCTCATCATATGAAAATAAGAGTCCAGTATTATAGATATAGAGATCATACCCCAACATAACAAAAAGGAACTTGAAAGAATTGACATGAAAGTCGAACTTCAAAACGAGAAGGGTGAAGAACCACAAAAAAATTCGGCAGCCTAACGGCGCCACTTAAAACTTCAAAATACTGAATTGAAGAGATCAAATGGGGTCTCTCATCATATGAACATAAGAGTCCAGTATTATAGATATAGAGATCATACCCCAACATAACAAAAAGGAACTTGAAATAATTGACATGAAAGTAGAACTTCAAAACGAGAAGGGTGAAGAACCACTAAAACATTCGGCAGCCTAACGGCGCCACTTAAAACTTCAAAATACTGAATTGAAGAGATCAAATGGGGTCTCTCATCATATGATCATAAAAGATCAGTATGACAAATTTAGAGATCATACCCTAACATAATAAAAAGTAACTTGCAAAACTTTACATGGAAAATAAATCTTGAAAAAAATGAGAAGGGAGAAAGAATCTGTTACAAAAATTTCGGCAGCCTAACGGCGCCACTTAAAACTTCATAAAACGAAATAATGAGAGTAAGAGGGGATCTCTCATTATATGAACATGAAAAGGGAAGTAAGAGGAGTATAAAAGAACATCCTTTAACATAACAACATGGAGCATAAATGAAATGGCATAAAAGAGATTTCTTGAAAAGAAAGAGAGAGGTCGGATCCCTTACCTTAAAACATAACTCTTAAAACTCAAAGGATGGGACCTTGAGGGCTTGGGGACACCATGGGAGGACTCCTTGGGAGGTAAAGAGACCAGAACTTCGTTGGGGGAGAGTGGGGAGTCGAATGGATAAGAGGATGGCTTGGTATTTATAGGGAAAGTGAGGGGACAAGGCATTAATGGTCAAGGGACACCTCATACCTTATCTTACTATTCATAAGTCGACCATATTGATTACATACTTAATACATCATTTAATGATGTCATTAGACACCAGTAACTTAAAACCTGTATTTTCACTATTCATCGAAAATTCAACTTTCTCAGAATAATCCCAAAATTTCACCTTAACCAAATATCAATGCCCTGATTACAAATATGAACTCCATTTTATAAAAATAATTTTCTAAATTTTTTAATTTAATTTTTAAATAAAAACAGTATTCACCGAAAATTCATTTTTTTCAGAAAAAACCCCAAAAATTAGCATAGCATAATATCGGTGCTCTGAGTTCAAAAATGAAATCCGTTTTATAAAAAAAAATTCTAAATATTTTTAATTAAATTTTTAATTAAAAAAACACTATTCACCCAAAAAAACTAATACTTGAATAATAATTTATGAAACCGTTATTTAACCATTTTATTGAATCACATTACTTAATCAAGGTGCCTAGATTATATTAATACTTTCTTTAAGTGAGATTACTAATCCATTTGGAAACATTACTAATCCTAATCATACAATCACTATTCAGAATTTACTATTCATCAAAAATTAAGTTGATCTTATTAGACTCTAAATTTCGTACTGAACATAATTATAGAAGACCATTTTTTGAAAATCATTACACATTTTTAATTATTTAAGTTTTACACAACCATTTTTAAAATATCCTTTTTCTAAAATTCATCAAAAATATGCATACTATATTTATCCGGTCATTTGAAAATTCATAAACTTCATCATAAGAAGAAATCCCAATTTTTATTTAAAACAAAGGATTACACAAGGCAGTTACTGTCTCCTTACATATCCCCTTATCACACCAGAATAGGACCTAAGTGTAAGGTGTGCTAAGGTGAGAGAATCTGAGGGAGGCTTGGCTAACATCGCACGAGTAGTAATTTCTATTAGTTTGAAATTCTCGCAAAGGCGATTCCGTTCTAGCTTCACACGACGAAGTTCGGCTTGGGTTTGGTCCAGAGCAAAGCCCAGTGGTGCTACCTCCTTCCCAAGTTCTGTTAGATGGGCTTCGATCGGTCCAAGACTACTGGGTGAGGCCATCTAATCTTCTTTCTATAATAATTAACCAAGATTACTTGTATTTAGAGGCAATAATCAAAACGTTTAGTTTCCAGCGGTCATATTGACCAATGGTCATATAACAGTCAAAGCCCAACGGTCTCATTTTAATTATACTCATGTTATCAAATGAAACATTTTTGTTGAGTATAAAAAAATAAAATAAAATAACACACAAAATTAGGAAACAATATTTATTCAAAATTTCGGGTCATTACATTTCCCTCCAATTTTTTTAGACTCTTCTTCCTTTAACCTATCCTTTGATTTTTCTCTCATATACAAACTATATCCCCAATTCATGTTAGGATTAGGGTTATATGTGTTTTTAATAATGGGAATTTGTTTTATTTAAGGTTGGGGAGGATACATATTGGTTCAATTATGCATTATATAATAAAGGTGACTTGTTTAATGTGGATTATTCTTGTGATGATGTGGTTGTTTCTTTTAAAATACCTCATAATGCATGAAATAAATTTCCCTAATGTGTTTTATTGTGTTCTTGTGAAATTATTAGTATATTATATAACCCTATTAGGCTTGAAATATATTCTAAATGGATCTTCACATGTCATTGAAATACCACATGCCATGTCCTTGGTAAGTGGTTTTTAAGGAATGATAAAAATAGTTTATTTTGGTTGTTTAAATATGGATTTAAGTAGTGGTATGGTTGGTACATTCAATACATTATTTCTAAAAAATAGATAATACCCTCGATTGATATGTGAGTGATTGTTGTTCCTATCATGGAATAGAAATCCCTTAGGGATATTTCATAGTAATTTCTACTACATGTTAGTTGATATTGAATATTAAAGGGAAAATTTCAAGTTAGTGTGTTGGATATGAGGTGATTTTTATTTTAAATATTTTAAATTATGTTTATGTGATGATTATTTCTTCTATTTTTATCAATTCCATTTCTTTAGATGTCATGTAAGTCATGGTAAACTATGTTATCATTATGATGAGTGAAACACCATGCATAGATTGTGTGAAAATAAGGATTTCAGCCTAACTAAACCAAATTTATTTCAGCTAACGGGGTCTCAAGATAGTGTGTATCTCTTGGTTCTGGTGTGCTATTAGGATTTTTATTCCAAGATAGATAGAAAGGAATATTATGGATATGGATATAATCATTATTGTTTCCATGTTTTCCTTATTTATAGTTTTGGATCAAAACACTTGAGTTTTCTGAATTTTCATAGGACTCTGTAGTCTTTTTCATGATAATTTAGGTGATTCCATCCCTTTGCATGTTTGCATTCCTAATTCATATTTTTTAGATGAAACTATTATTGATCATTAAATTGTATCATTATTTATGGATATATTAATACTTGATGTGTTTACATCAATTGTGAGTATTATTTTGGTTATATTTATGAATATTTTATCCTAAAATGATTGTAAAGTTTGTTTTCAAAAGAAAATGGTTTGGATACATTTAAATGGAATTTAACAATTTTTTTAGTGAGGATTCAAGGAAAAATTGAGATCTTTGAAGGAAATATTTTGAAAGTGGGGTAAAGTGTGAATTTTAATGTCTTCTATAAGTTTTAAAGGCCATCCTTACATAGTTTTAAATGATTAATTAAAATATTTATCTATATTTATTTTATAAAAATGTTGATTTCTTGAGAAATTTAAAAGTGGAATGTTATTGGATTTTTTAATGATTTTGAAAACTCCATTTTAAATTACTTATAAAAATTGTATATTATGACCAATTTTATAAAGGGGTTCATAGAGTATCCTTGGTGAGATGTTACTATTGTTGTTTATCTCAAACCCAGCATATTAAAATATTTCTCGGTCAATATACAACTCTTATAGTTCTATTTCAAATGCATAGTTAAACCTCCATCATTGAGTATTGGGTTAATCTAGGGATAGATGATGTCTTATGTTACATGCTATAATTAGTGGTGATGTTGGAGTCATTTAGGTTTCTCTCACTAATTTATATTTCATTTGGATTTTGTATAAGCCTATTCGGTCTGGGTTGTTTATTTTTATTTGAATCCTATATGTATTTATTTCATTTGACCCATTCTATAAAGGTTTTTATAATTATATTCCATGTCTGGATGCTTTATTATTTTGTTTCTTCTTTTTCATGTGAATAAATTTTTAATCCCTAGATAGGTAATTATTAATCCATGAATGTTTCTACTGTGGAATTTTTTAAATTTTATAATGGTCGAAACACTCTTTAATGTGAATCTCTTGAGACCTCCATACCTATTTCATCCATCAGGGTATGAGAATCCCCTTTAGGTTAAATGGTAGGCCGGTCTGGGTGATGTGTTGGGTCAGCCTAGACAGGTTAGTTACAAATTATAATAGATATTGGGTATCTCAATAGGGTCAAAGGTTCTAGATTCACTCTCCCTATTTAGGTGTGGGTTTATATCTAAGTTAAGATTGACATTGGGGAATAGGTTTTTCGTCATGAGAATGTGTTTGATCAACACCCTTAATGATGAAACATGATTTTCCATGGGTAGAGGTGTTTTAATTTTGAAATAATATTTTTATTCTGAATGTTTTTTATGATGTGTTTCTCTTTATTGGAAAGGTTTGTGCTACCTTGGTTTTTGGGTTGGATTTTTGGTCGAAAATGGAAAATGGATTAGTGGCATCAAGCTTTTTTGCATGAATTGAAAAACAAATTAGTGACCAAACTATCAATACTAGAAACATCATAATAATTGTTTCACGATATGAAATTTCCCATCCATACATGTGTTTGATACAAAAATTAATCAAAATTATATTAGGATTAATTATTTATAACCATGGATTATTGATCCAGTTTTTGGATGAATCAGAAATTGAAGACGATCTATGATGAGTCTTATGATGTATTGATGTTATAAATTGTATATTGTTGGTTTGTGGTGTTTCTTCCATTTTATAATTATTATTAGATGTTGAGTATTGTGTGAAAATGTATATTTCATGAAAAATGTTTTAAAATTTTTAAATGATAATATTTAGGAATATTGTAAAAATTAGTTGTGTTTAATGGAATGCATTCAATAAATATGGGGTACAAAATAAAATATAGAGGGTGTTATAAATTTAAATCCCACTTAGGAAATAAAATTTTGAAATTTTTTTACCCTCCTTCGGTAGGATTCTGTAGGTGTTCATTTTTCAAATGAAAAATAGTAATTTTTTAATGGCGGGTTTTATGGAAAATCATTTTTTATTTGAAAGGGATCCATATAATTTTTTTTATAAAAATATTTTGGATTATAAGGATAATGGTTTTGTTGTTAAAAACAATCATTTTGGACTTCATATATAGTGGAAGTTTTTTCTAGTATTTTTATTTTTAAAATTGGTGTATGGATTATGTTAAATAAATTTTATAATTCTTTGGGTATTGTTGTGAATGTTACTATTTTTTAATTGAAATTTATTAGAAAATGTTTTCAAAAGTTTCAAGGAATAATATTCAATAAGACCTTGTATTATTATTCAATTTTAAAATAATTAATATTTTTCAGAACTATGTAATTTTATAACTCCCTTTGGAAAATGGTATTTTTAATAAAGGAAAATAATTTAAAATATTACTGTTATTTTAAAAGAATGTGTGTTTTTGAAAAAAAATATCATTAATTATTCCATGAATGTGTTTTTTATTTAAAATAATTTCATTTTGGGAATGAGTTTTTAGTTGTTTAAATTGTAATTATTTTTTATATTACCTCAATTTGGGTTTGGATTCAATGGTTTTAGATAGAAACCGTGATGGGCTTAGGTTTACATTTATTTTGATTGTGTTAACCCTCCCAGAAAGGCCTTAAGGAATGTTATTGTGTTCATTAATTTTGAGGGCTCTTTTTCTATTTATAGATCTATCCTAGACACCATACGAGTGGAAATAATTATTCTTCCCATACATTAGTGTTGTGATATGTTATCTATTGGTTTTTTTGGGAAACTAGACTAGTCATTTCATTAATATATAGCTTGTTAGGTGAATCGATGAGGTTTGGTCTGTATTGTTTTTTTTTCTAATTTAAGGTATTTTTATTAGATATTTTATATCCTTTTGAAATTGTGGGGGAATTTTTGGTAATTTATTCATCCCCCCCCATTTGAGTCCTTTTGAGTTAAATAAGGTTATTTTATAATATTTATTCCTTGTTGTAATTTTGTGCCTTCTCTGGATGATTTTTGTAATGATGGACTTTTCAACAGGGAAATATGGGTTTTAGGTTCATTAATTTGGTTGTGATAAGGCCTTTCTTGTGTGATTCGGGTGGCTGGGATAGTTGTGGAACCTTTTAAGTCTGTGAACTAGTGGGTTTTATTTCGGATCTAGTAGGGTTCATTGTTTTTGGGAAACTTGAGTATGAGGTCCTAGTTCAAACATTCCACATAGATTCGTAATTTGAGGTTGGGGAAATTGTTGTATTTTATTACGGTATGAATTTAGTCACTCCATTCCTTAGATGTTCGGAATGGGATGGTTTTGGTAACATCTTCTAATGACCATAAATTTTTTTATTTAATGACTATGGATCATTTTGGGGACATGATATTATAATGTTATATGTTCCTTGTATTTTTATTCCTTAAAATGTCTCTATGATGGTGATTATTTTTGGGGTTCGCTAAGGGTATTTAGTTTTTCATCATTGGGGGAAATATGATTGTATTTGTTTTTTTTTCTGGATTGTAGTGATATTTGATGTTTTCATAATATGATAGGTAATTGTTACTCTACTAATTTAGTTAAATTATAAATGGTGAGGTCCCACATTAGGTCTCCCCACTTTTGATGTTTAAGGTTAGATTTCAGTGGGGTATATTCTTTCTTAACGTTGTTGATGTTGTTTTAGGATACCTCTAGTCATTTGGAGGATGGATATCATTTTTTTTCTTAGTACTATGATCTTTTGAGTCATGATCAACCCTACCACTTCTTAGTATGGGGTTGTGAGACTTCATTTTTCTTCTATTACCATTATTTTACAAGAATATTTTCATGGGAAGAAAGTCATATAGTGGTGAGATTTGTGAAACCCACATGTCCCTATTACATTATATTTTATATTTTTTTAATGTGATTTATTATGTTTTATTTTTTGATAATTTTATGTTGTTTTTTTGTTTTGGGATATTTTCCATCTATTCAAGGTTTTGATATAATGTTTTATCACAACATTATGGTCTCCCTTTATAGGGTGTATTTTCAGTAAATTATGTTAGTGCACATTTGGTTTGTAAAAGAATTACTTTGTTAGGCCTTAACCATGAAACCTATGGGAGAAACCACGAATCATATTCTGTAAGTGGGGGTACTTTCTCAAAAATAATTCATGGGTTCCGAGAACTGTGTGAAAACCATGCGATAAGTACAATGTTTTGACTGATGGGTTTCACATTGTTGGTGACATATTTGTAAAATAAATAACTTAACCATGCATGTGTTCCTTATCTATATTGTGGATTACACATGGGTGGTACATGGATTGGAAAACCATTTAACAAAACTTTGTAGTCAATTAATATTTCATTAAAATTGTGAAGTGAACATTTTACCTGCTTGGGTTATTATGATTTTAGCCTCCTTTTCTTATCCTCTTACATTGATGATCCATGGGTTCATTGAGTGCTTCCTTTCTTTTTCCTCCATCGATTTTGGACAATTTCTTCTTAAAATTTCAAGAGATTAAGCCTCTATTTATTCCTCTATTCTTCACAAAACTACTTTTATTTCCCTTAACATAAAGTTCCTCTCATTCAGAAACCCCAATAACTTGTTGGGATAGGATTAGGACACATTATGGTTTTAATGATGGCATAATGGGTTGTTTAATGTTATGGTGTTGTCTCTTGTCTTGGTTGTGCATTCTCTGCTGATGTTGTTGTGTTTTGATTGGATTACACATGAATTGAGGTAGGTGATTTTTTGTAATCCCTTTTTAGTGCATGTAATACATATCACACTAGTTTTTTGTATCATCTTATGTTTTAAAATATGAATTATTTCTTTTATTATTTCCATTAGTAGGTTTATTTAAGTAAGAACTCAATATTAGTTACAATAATATTTATAATAAATGGTAATGAATAATATTTTACCAATTAATATTTTAAATAAATAAATTAAAAAATTATAAAGACTCTCTTTAATGATTTTTTTAAATTTGTTTTATATTAGTTATTCTTATCCATTAATCCCTTTCAAAAAATGTGATCATAATACAAAACTATGTGTCTATATATTTTGAATCTTATATATACTAATTTATTCATAGAAAAACATGAGTACATGATTATTTTTCAAAAAATTTATGATTTTTATAAAAACATTTATGATGATATTCCAAAGTAAGATAATTATTATTAGAATTAGATATATGGATTTGAATAGACTAATGATAAAAAGAAGGATTATTAAGTTTTTAAAACACAACATATATATTTATATATATATTACGTAAAAATAATTCAAAATGGAAAGAGTATATAAAGGTATTAAATAAAAAAATTAATTGTAAAGCATAATATTACGAAATAGAAATACACATATTTTTAAATATTAAATTTAATAAAATTTGATGTATATATTAATATACAAATTATGATAAATATGAAAATTAATAATTTTTTTATAAAATTGTAATAATGAATATTATTTTGAAAGAACTGAAGAAAAACCTAATAAGGGGAAATCAAATCTGAGGGTTTTAATTTTGGGAGGCTGAGCACAGATGGGTTTGTCATTGAAGGACTATCTCAACCATGAATGGGTGTTTTGATCACATAAAAGGGGATCTATATGAGATCGACTGATAGAGAGAGATTCAATTATGATGGGAGATTTATACATAGATGAGGGGAATAGAGTGTTGATGTTTCATCATTGAGTTCACATAATCTTCCTTCTTTTTTAAATCATGATTTACTAATCTTAAATGTTATTTATTTGATTTAGGTGTCCAAATATTCTTTAATATCCATTGTTGAGGATCATTTTCACATTAACTATACAATGGTAAAAAAATTATTCATTTTTCTTCCTCAATCAATATCGGTTATCCATGTTCATCATCTTCGTTTCAATGGATATATGAATATACTATACTGGTATCATATTTTTTGGATTTTAATTTCAAATATGAATTTTAAAAAATGTGTGTGTATTCAATGATTATATTAAATCGAATTCATTTTCTTCATTATATTCCATCAACTTTGGCTTATATTGTGTGTGGATGTAGACCAAATCGTCATGAAGAAGCATTAATCATTACAAATAAACATTAATATAAATACAACAACTATATTTAATTCAATAGTTTTTAAATAATATATATATATATATTCATTCCATTTATACACATATACCACAAGCCATTGAATGATTGGAAAATGGTTGTTTCAAATATCTATTGGTCATCAGTTAAGGAATTTAGTAAATTATATATATATATACATGCATCAGTAGTTAACACCATGATACATTCAGATATATTTTATATCATACAAATCCAAAGTTTATTTACTGACCAAAATTTTCAAAGTAGATCTTAACTAGTACAAATGCATCAATGTAAATAGAGGTATAATATTTATTCTTTTATCGTATCTATAAAGTCGAATCACTGATATAAATATAAAGTAATGACTCATGTTGGTTAACCATTTAATGTACTTTACACTTTCTATATTAGGGAGATATAATAGAGAGAGAAAGGGAGTAATGTTCCATGGAAGAATAATTACTCTCCAAGGTACGGGGAGTTATTTTTTTCAAAAAATCATATTTTAGAGGTCTTAATTGGTACATTTTTAATTATTTTCAATAAATAAATTTAATTTAATTTTTTAATTCATTCAAAACCACCTTTTAAAGGGAAATTATTTGGAAAAAAATATTCTCTATGTTTAACTCAATTAAAAGTTTTATTCTAGATATTGAAATAATAACAAAACATTGTTTTGTTATTCTTTTAATTTATAACACTCATTTTAACAGGAATTCGGTTTTATTAAAATACATATGTTATTTAAAATGATAAAATATATAATTTTATGTTTAATATTTTTTTAATTTCTGTAATTTGATTTCATATTATTATATATTTCCATCATCTATAACTACTATTTATATTTCTTAAAATAATTTCATTCAATTTTAGAGAATTATAAAAATTTAGTTCAAATTTAATTTATTATTTTGAAAATATCGATATCTTCTATAAATTTTTTTAAAAGTGGTGTATCATATCATAGAAGTTCTAAAATTACTTTCTTCCTTGAAAATAGTTTAATTACTTTTAGAATTTGTTTAATGGAGTCTGAAAGAGAAATGAAGATCTTCTAAAAATATTTTCTAAACATTGTGAGCGTGGTAATAAATTGTGATTTCATAGAATGGTAAGAAAAAAATGGATTAAATGGGATGTTTTATTAGAGTTGATACAACTAGTGGCCACAGAGTTTTCACATGATCTTCCAAGTATCATTTTATCCCATTAAATAACTATTATTTTCAAAGTAGTTTTATGGATAAATCCAGGTGTTTTTCATTGATTATTTTGAAATATTTTTTCAAAATATGTATTTGGAATTTATTTTTGTATAAAATATTCTATGAAACATAGATGTGTAATTTTTATAAGATTATAAATTATATAAAAAAAATTATATATGTTAAAAAATGTTTTTCAAGAGGATTTTCAATGTATTTCAACAAGATGTAATCATTTTTTAGTCTCCTTAATGAGAAATTGTATGCTCATCCTAGGTTTTAAAATATATTTCTTAGGTTTTTAGAAGTTTAGGGAATTATTTCATCATTTAAGGAAATATCACTAGAGATTCCAATAATTTATTTAAAAATTTATTTTTGAAACGTGGTTATATGTAATTTATATTCCTCATCCCCTAAAACCTAGACAAAAAAAGATCCTGAATTGTGTGAAAAAATGTGAATCATTTAGTTATATTTAATAAAAAAATACAGAAATAATTTTTAGTGCCAAATAAAGATGTATGATTGTTCTCGGCCACAAGGGTATCAGATGAACACTCTAGACAACATTGGAGAGTATGTGCTATCATTTGAAAAAAATATCTAAGTGATATAATTTTATTTTAAACCTCTATGTAATTAAGTACCATTAAGAATATATAAGTTCATTCATACTTGGTTTTATTAATTCTATAGATGGAAATTATGAATTATATTAGGTATAAATAATGAATTATGAGATCACAATTCATTTAGGGGTGGTATTTAACATCGTGAGTTTTAAAATTTGAATTCCTTCCACAATTTTTTACATTTCTATCTTGATTTAAGAATTAAATAAATATTAGTAAAAATAATATTAATGAAACAAAAATTTTAATGAAGAATAATTTATCAATAATGACTGTAAATAAATAAATGAAGAAATTATAATGAAAATGTATTAAAAAATATTTTATTATTTAATTTTATCAATTAATTTTAAAAAGTAAATAAAAAAAAATTTATTTTATATCTCAAATCATATATGTAAATTTTCAAATATATTTCTATTTGAATAAATATTTATTTTTTAAAAAATAAAATATTTGTATAAAAAAATATATGATGTAATTTGAAATGTAAAATAATTATTATTACAATGATATTTATTGATCTTACTATATATATGATAAAAATAATGATTATATATGTTTTGAAATAGAATTTATATATATGTATATATATATATATATACTGCATAAAAATAATTCAAAATAGAAAGAGTATAATTATGTTATTACATATAAGAAAATAAAAATTTAATGGAAAGAAAAAATATTATGAAATATGAATATTCATAATTATAAAAATAAAATTTAATAACATTTTGTAGATATATTAATATGTGAATAGTGAAAATTTTAAAAAAAATTAAATGATTTTAAAAATATATTTTGAGAGATGATTATTATTTAAAAAAATGAAACATGAACCCATAAGGGGAAATAGAATATGAGAGCTTCAATTTAGGGTGGCCGAGAAAAGACGGGTCTATCTCTGAAGGAATAGATAAATCTCGAATGGTTGTTTCAATCATATAAAAATGGGATCACAATTTGATTGAATTCTATAGAGGGATTTGATTGTGAAGAGAGATTTATACATGGATGTGTGGAATCGATTGTGGACGGTTCTCAATGTAAATCCCCTTGTGTTACTTATATTTTTAATCATGATTTTTATATTCCTAATGGTATATATTTGTTTTTAGGGTCCAAATGATCTAGAATCTCCTATTTCAAGTATTGATTTAAAATTAAATGTACCATGCTCACCATTTTCTTCATTTTTTCCTTGATCGACATTGACTATCCATGTCCATCATCTCCATTTTAAGGTTTATATGAATATATTATACCAATATAATATGTTATATATTTTTATGGGAAATATGACTTTTTTAACACATTGGGAATATTAACTAATTGTATGAAATCAAAAAAAAATCAATGATTTTGGTTAGTTTTGGATTATTTTGTGTATGGATATACAACGAATATTAATGAAGAAGATTGAATGAATATGAATAAAAAAAGAATGAAATGAAAAAACTTCATTAAAATATATATTATATCAATAATATATATATATATATATATATATTCAATTTGTGTCTACACTTTTTGTTTAAGTCAAAAAATTAATCCTAATCATTGTTTCATTTCTCTA
The DNA here is from genome assembly GCA_963277665.1 of Viscum album. Classification (NCBI taxonomy): domain Eukaryota; kingdom Viridiplantae; phylum Streptophyta; class Magnoliopsida; order Santalales; family Viscaceae; genus Viscum; species Viscum album. The sequence goes on from OY728121.1 coordinate 1,303,773,342, forward strand.
TTGGTCATTAGATAAGGGATTCACCTAGTTATATATATATATATATATATATATATATATATATATATATTCCATTGTGGGATAACACCATGACTGATTCAGATATATTTTCTATTTTCTAAATCCATTGTAGATTAATTAGACATTCCTTTCAAACAATAACTTGTCCAATATAAATTAATTGATATAAATCCATGTATAAATTTAATTATATTAATGTATCTTTTTAGGGTAATCATGGGTAGAAAAATGAAAAAAAAAACTTGTGGGTTAACCATTTTAAGTACCACTCCCTTCTAGTATGATAGAGTGATATAAGATATAGTGTAAGAGATTAAGATGTCATGGATGAAGACAAATTATTCTACATGGTAAGGGGAGTTTTTTTTCAAATGTTTTCATTTTTAGGGTTCTAATATGGTAATAATTTTATTATTTTCATGAACTTAATTATAATTTAATAATGTATTCATTCAAAATATGATTTAATAAAAGATGGTTTTTTTAAAATAGAGATTTTATTTTGATTAATTCAATTGAATTTTTTATTCCATAATTTTAAAAAATTATGAATTTTATTATTGTTCAATTTTAAAACCCCTATTTTAAATGGAATATTCTTTTATTATATGTTATATTTTTTAATTATGAAATCTATCATCTATATGTAACATGTAATTTAATATCGGTAAATTTCATTAATATGAGTAGATATATCTGTCAATTAAATTTATTATTAACATTATATATATATATATATATTAATTAAAAAACCATTTGAATATTTCATTTTAATTAAAGTAATTATTTTTTGAAAGATGGGTTAATCTTATGGATACTCTAAAAAGGGATTTATCAAGGCATAAAAGTGATAAACGTATATTTTTCTTTGAAAATAATTCTAGTAGTTTCTATTGATTTTTTAAGGGGTTATGAATGAGAAAAAAAATTCTAAAAATGTTTTTATAGAATTCAGCACGTATAAATAAAATGAGATGATAAGGAAAGTGGATTAATTCAGTGGCCTTAGTGAGACATTATCCCTCATGTGATATTACTAATTCTCACAATGTATTCAAATTATCTCCAATGTATTATTTTATTCCATTAAATAATTATTATTTTCAATTGATTTTTAGGTAGAAATCCTATTTTTTTCAAATAATATTTTTATATGAATTTTAAAATTAATTACGTGAAAAGTATTCCAGAATAAAAACAAAGCTTTTTATTCAAATCTTAATTGTGAAATTAGATATATATCTATATATATAATACACATTATGGATTATAAATGGATTTAAATTGGATTTTTCACTTGTCATGGACTTGTTACATGCCAAGTTCCTTTTGGAATTCCCAAGTTGGAATTTTGACTGGGTCTAACTGTTTTGATATGGTGTTTGACATCATTTATATTTGAAAGGGGTATATGTAATGTTTTTAAAGGTTATTTATAGAAAAATGTGGTTGGACAACTTTTTATATTATCTTGAGACCTTTGGGTCTCTATATTTTTTAGTCATTTCAATAAAATGGTGATTAGGGTCTTGGTAATGGAAGATGATACTTGTAACAAATTGACATTCCAAGAATGGGGTTATGGTTACAAAGAATATTTGAAATATGGTTTTCAAATGGTGGGAAAATTCTTAATATACAAATCTTCTTTTCAAAGCCTTATTAAAATCATCATGTGTTTATTTATAGAAATATTCTAGCCCCTTGATTGGGACGCGTATTATTTTGGTTCCCTTCATGAATTTGATCCCCAATATGGATGTTTTATATTGATGCATTGTTTCTTTATTCTTATATATGAATTTGAAATGTTTTTCTTCTAGTGTGGGTGTCAAAGGTGAGGTGAGGATCATTTGAAATGATTAAACATATGATTATGTGATGATTTATTGTTCCCTTAGTTTCTTAACTATATTTTATACACATTGAGGGGATTCTTAGGTGGATAAGTTGGTACCAAGATATTTTAAATTTGTATAATATATATGCAATAATAATTATTGTATCTAATATAAACCAAGTTAGTTTGTGCAAAAGGGTAATGGGGTGGTGTGTGGATTTTTGTAATAGTATTCTCCTTGGAATTTTTATTCCTATATAGTTTGATAGGATACCTGGGGATATTTCTAAGATCAATAGTGCCAAACTTGGTTACTCATCACATGTTCGAGATTAAGATACATGAGCCTCAAGATGATTCCCAGAATATAATAGTCTTTTTAAGACAATTTAGGTTATTATTTCTCTTATAACATTTGTGTTCCCATAGATTATAGATTATATGGAACCATTAATGTTCATTCTCTTCTATCATGATTCGTTATTATCATGGTTCATATGGTGTTTATATTAAATACGATTAATGATTTAGTTTATATTAAAAAACTTATTTTAAAATTATTTTAAAATTCTAGTTTTAGAAGAAATTTTTTTATTATTACATAAATGGGTTTTTTTAATTTAATTCATTGAGATTGTTTTTGAAAAGTATGTTTTTAGTGAAGTGTTTGCTAGGATGGATAAACAGTGATTTGAAATGTTTTCTATAGTTTTAAGGAACCTTTTTCATTGTTTTGATATTCTTAATTAGAATGTTTATGCATCCTTATTTTATAAAAAGTTTTATTATTTAAAAATATGGAAGTGGTATGTTATTATATTTTTTCATAAATAATTTGAAAATAATATTTTATATATTTTTTTTCAAACCAGAACATTAATAATCTTATTACGAATGGAATCACATAAAATCCATTGTGATGTCCTATTGGTAACATTTATCTCACACCCAACATATGAATTGTTTCTTGGTTTCATATCCATCCCTTATGTTAATATTTAAGATATCCATTTACTCTTTCAAATTTGGGTTCTGGGTTGGTCCATGGTTGGATAATGTGATGACTGACTTTAGGTAACTAGTGGTGATGTTAGATCTATTTGTGTTCAATTTCGAATTTTGTATTCAGGATACTATATCATCTAATTTAGAATAATATAATTATATTTTTTTTTTCAGATAATCCATTTTGGATACTTTTTTTATATTCCATGATTGGATGTTCTCTAATGATTTTTCATAACATTTCATATGTACGAATGTCCAATTCCAATATTTTTCTTCCCAGATTCATGGTAGTTTTAATCATGGGATTATATGATAATACAATAGAGGAAACATTCCAAAATGTACATTCATAATACCCAGGCACTGGATTCTAACCCCTGGTGATCAGGGACACCGTTCAAACATAATGGTGTGCTGGGTCATATAAAGTATTGGTTAATCATAGACTAGTTAGTTATAAGTCTAGATCAACTATACCATTTTATCCAATAAATCATGGATGTTTCCACTAACCCTAGGGGAACAATTCTCATTTTTATCAGAACAATATGCAATAATTTCTACACAAAGCCATCACAAAACCCATATTCATTATAAATTTCAATCCAATCAACCTATGTAATCATTTCACGCATACTTTTTTCACTATAGAGGTCATTCATTAACATAGTTATAAAACCACGATCTAAAAAATGTAATTATCCTTTAAAATAATACTATGTTCAATAATGTGTACCATATAAAAAATGGATATCAAATAAACTATGATAAACTATTAGAATGTTATTATTTAAATTTGATCGTTATAACAAAACCATTGGAGTGGAGGATATGAATAATAGTAAAAACATTTTGAAATACATATAGAAATGAAAAAATTTTATTTTTCTATTTGTAGTAAATTATTAATCAACTTTTAATAATAATAGTAAAATAATATTCCTTTATGAATAGTTATAAAGGAACCATATTTTCAATTAAAGTTTTTTTTTCTATATATTTTGAATTTTCTTTTAAAATAAAATTTTATAATTTTTAGAAATTGAATTTGATAAAAATTCGTTCATTTTTTTCATCACAGTAAAAGTAGATTATATTTTTATTGGATTTTTCAGAAATGGTAGATGTTTGGGTGATGAGTGGGAAATATTAAAGTAATACATAATTTCATTTCCTTGATAATATCATGTTATAAAATAGACATGAATGATTATAAAAAAAATTAGTAGATCAAATATTTATTTAATAAGTAATATAATTTATCTATAAATATATGTCTGAACTTAAAAATATATGTTTGAACTTTTGGATATCTAAGTAATGTTTTTATCCAAATGAAAACTATTTCCTGTCCTTTTTTAATCACGATTTCATAAGGATTCATCAACTTCTGCATTGGATTGAATGTCAAATAAGAATATATTAACTTATCCTAATCCAATTAATTACATTGAAATAAAAATTATACAGGACTTTGGTATAAAGTCATTATTATTATTAAACATACATTTATTATAAAAAAAATTAATCCATTTTACAAACCTATATTTAATATAATTTCTGATAGGTCTAGGAATTAAATCATGGAAAAGAGATTACATAATTTGAATCATCCTAATTTATATTAGTTAATGTGGAAAATTTAATATTTTTTTATCATTAATAGTAACCATTGTAAAAATATATTACTATGGTATGGGTTAAAAAAGTATCAACATAGGGGATATGCTATGGGATAATAGTCAAATTATATTGAAACACATTCAGTAATATTATTTTTTTTGATTCGTAAAACCATCCATGTCACTTAGGATTTAGTAAATTGATCAATTTAATTAGATTTATGTCATAGTAGTTTCTTAAGATTATAGGGATCAAATATGAAAATTTCAAAATGGGGAGGTTATGTGCATGGTCTTAAAATGGTTAGTAGTAATTTTGCACCAACCGTGTGGGTGGGGTGTTATCCTAAAAGTTATTAATCACATGATTTAGGCATAGTTATCTCAAACATGTTACCTCCCTAGGAAAATCATAGTTGACGAGGATTTGGCTAGGCAATTCCTTACGCACAATTGACATAGAGTTTGGAAAATAGTATCACCTAACGATATGGTTCGCCCAATTTTTTATTTTGGTTATTATTTTTATTTTTAATTAATTTTTAATAAAAACCCTTAAAACTAATGAAATATCCCTTATTCTACTCTTCCAATTATTTGACACCCTTACCCCTCCCCTTAATCAACAACCCCATCGTTGCAAGAATCATCGCACAATAACTCCTCTTTGGTCAAACTCCTTCCACCTCTATTTTTAATTGTTCATCTATTGAGTTCTTTATGTAGTAATATTTCTTTCCCTCTAATCATGTCTTCTCCAGCCCGTTACTCTCACCTAATTTCTCCTTCCCTGAACCCTAATTTTTATGGGGTTGTATGATGGTTATGGATGGTTTTGAAATTCCATTTTGGGGTGTTTATTTTCTTGATGGAATATATATTTCATGTCAAATCCTTCATATTTGAATTTCATAGGTTTAATCTCACACCAATTTCCTTCTGGATAGATTATATTTTCTTTCAGGTAGGTGTTGATTTTATATTAAAATCCTTTAATTTCCATATAGTTTGAGAATTTTTTTATTTATAGATAAGTTTATGTTTAGACCAGGAGGATCCAATTTTTAATAAAGTAATTTTAAACCATATCAAGGGATGTGAATCCGTGGAATGTGTTTGTGAAAATTATTGTTTTGAATTCATTGAATTATTTAGATTTTAATGTCGTGGATAGATTCAACTTGATGTTTTAAAAGGTTTTCTTGAAATTTAATGTCTTTTAAATACATTTTGGAATTTTTTTCAATGTGTTTGTATTTTTTTAGTTGTGTTTGGTGATTATAAATTGGTGATTTAAGAAATGTGGATTGTATTTTGAAGATTATGTGGATTTTCATATTTTCGATATTCATTCACAAAGAGTATGAATATGTTCCCATTTGAATTTTCAAAGTTTGTTGATTAACTACCTTTGTATACAAATATTATTTGAAGGAAATGGATGGTTTGGAAATTTTTAAATATGATTTTTTAAAAAATTATGTGAGACCCTCTTCAGCCCGTTTGCTATTTTAATGGATCATAGTGGCATGTGATTCAACACATGGATGTTTACCTTAGTGTATTATATATGATTATTGTTCTTATTATGCATGGGGATATTTTTATAATGACATGAGTTGATTCTGATGTAATTATAAAAAATTATCATTTTGTTAAGAATTGATTTATTTCTAACACCTTTATTGACTTTTCATGGAAAAACATCAGTAATGGTGTAGGTGAATATAGTGCTTGTTTTTCTAAACTATGTAGGTGATTAAGAGTGTTGGACATGGGATTGAGATAGAATTTAATGGGAATAATAACCACTAAGAATGAGCATTACTGTGGATGGTTAGGGACCAAGATCACCTATGTTTTGAACATGATAATGTAGGGAGTAATTTTTGAGGCACCAACCATTTATAGTCATGATATGTGTTTTCATTTAGCCTAGGGTCATTATATGTCATACTATTTCCCTTTTAGATCTATTTGGTTAGTACCATGACACAGGAATCCATTAAATAATTTTTTGTGATTTAACTTTGTGCTTTGATTATATCCCCTTTTGTTTTTATTATTTATTGGTAGATATGTTTTTTTTTGTTTTTATCCCTTATTACATGACTTGACATAGTGGAGCATGAATTTTTTCTTCACACCTCATGTATATTGTATTACTAATGTTTCAAATTAAGATTGTGAATGGTTTTAATAAAGAAAAAAGGAAATTTTAATTTTCGATTGTTTTCTAGATATTTTTAATAATGATTTTTGAAAATTTGTTTTGGTGAATTGTTCCTTATTTTATGGTAATATTTGGTTTTCAAACATGTATTGGAATACCATGTGATAAATAGAAACCTATTTGAATTTTGAAATTAATACTTCTAATAAAATTATAAAATGAATTTTCAATATATATTATTTAAATTTCTGGTTTGTAAATGTTGTTAGGATTGGGAAATGTATTTTCCCAGTGATTATTTTCTTTTGAAAAAAATCTTGGAATGGTTCATTTCAAAATTTTTATTTTTTGTTTATTATTTTATAAAAACATATAGAAAATAATTATTTACCAATTGTATTTCAAACTATAATTTTTAGTATGTAATATTAATGTGTCTACTTAGCTTAAGTGGGTTCTGTTGGCTAACTTAGTGATTATGTGAAAATTATTATTCCATCTTATTTAGGGGTTATTGGTTATTTTTAAGATAACTCTTTGAGTGTTGAAAGATCTAATTCTATTTTTAATTTTATTTCATTCATTGAGTGTTTATTTTAACTAATTTTTAGGGCCTTCCTTTAAAGTCATTAAAAGATCTAAAATATTACATTAAAATGATTCCCAATTGAAAATAAAGGGTTTAGGTATTTATACAGTTTGAGGTGTAGTGATATTTTTGTGGATGAGGATATGAATCTTGTTGGAATCCTTTCATTATATGAGAGGTATACTTATGTGGTGAATGAGGTTTTTGGTTCTCATTATTGTTAAAATATTTAATAGTTTGTTTTTAGGTTGTTGTTTCTATTTTTTATGTATGGAATGTTTATATTCAGATGAGTCATGAATTTTTTTAATTACATTACAACTATCTCACTTAATTTGATGATTGAGAGAAACAATTCCCTTGTGTCATGAACCTACCCAGGTCGACCCAGAACTAGTCAACTGATCCGGTCTATGGCATGGCCTGAAGGGCATTCTGAATCTCTATGCGATGAAAAATAGAGTCGAACATTGAAACAAATAAGAGGGAAAAATTTCATCCAAAAAGAAACAACTATGAAAATACACATAAAATGAATCTCATATGATAAATATAAACATATTCAGTAACAAAATATAGCTAAATGAAACAAACTAGTTATTAAAACAAGCCAAGCCACACCGACGAGATCTTCATGTGACCTCTTGGTCACCTCCAACCATAAGACCCAATGACTCTAAGAGCTGGCTCGTACTAGAAAAAGCTGAACTAGAATCGAACCTTCAAAATAGATCGGGTCTACCAACACTGAGTGGTACAAGTTGGGTGTGATCCAAAGAAGCTCAGTAGGAAACGACAAAAGAATCCATGTATCTTCATTTACCAAATAAAACCAATAATTCTAGATTGAACTACATTTATAAATATAGGGATTTCTCAAACATTATTTATTTTTAAAACCAACAATCACAATCCATTTCCCATATAATATAAAACAATACATGAGATGGAAAAAGGGATGTAAACCTACTCTTTCAAACATTTACTTTCAAATTATTTTGAAATAGCCACACACTCAAAAAAAAATTAAAAACCCCCAAAACCATGTACAAGGGTATGATTCCACAATATAAGGAAATGTTACTAATAGTGATCATAATGTTAAAACATGGGAAATCCTAGGAACTCAGAGGAGAACCAGGATATACTATACATGTGACTCATCCTAAAGGCATGCCCTGCTCAATGACATCAAAACACACTAATGCCTGACTATCTACCTACCTAGCCTGGTCGAGGGGCCCAATCCCAATACAATAAACCCATGCATCCACCGACTATCGGCAACAAGATATTACAACAAACTATACAAGTGAAATAATAATTCTCAACAAACCTCTGTTATTCTAGGTTCCCATGTTATGTTTCACAAGGGGGTCTTTTGTACAACTCAAAAAACATGCCACATATATAGCCAAACACACCACACAATCTAGAATCACCATTTCCTCCACAATTTGAGTCCCTTGCCCCAAATGAAGGAGGTCCCATACTGAGGACACTCCCATCACATGATTAACTAAATAGGCAGGATACCTAACTTAAGAATAGTTTTCCAAATAGCCATTTTTAATTACAACCATGCCATTAACTTCAAAACATTTTACCATTTACCAAAACATTTATAAACTATTGCCAAAAAAAATCAAACACCAACTTTATACTATGCCATTAGTCCAAGAATTCACCAAAAGGGGTGCACAGGTTTATTTTAATGCCATGTTAAAACCCAAAAAACATACGCAAGTTCCAATAAGGATTTCACACCACTATAAAAAAACTCCATTTTTCAAAATTACAAATGTTCTATTGATTCCAAAATTTTCCCACACACGCCCCAAACTCCAAATGGGCCTTAGATTTTCTAACCACTCACCCAAGCATGTTTCAAGTCCACCTGGCCCAAACCATGTCGAACACATTTGGAATCACTTTTACAAAAAAATAAGTAAAACATCCCCCATTTTAAAAAAACATAAAACTATTTTTGGAAATATGGGTGAAATGGGAGAATATGTACTCTTGAGGGGGACTATCTCTATAGTTCCATCTTCACTTGATTTCACATCCATGCATGCTCCTAGTGCACCCACAGATGTGACTTCATCAAATGGAACACTCTAAAATCAATAAATACATTTGAAACTCATTTTCATATAACCAAACTTTTCTTTCAACCCAATTCCATTAATTTTACTCATTTATAACGTACAAAACAAGTTCAAAAACCATGAGCCTACTTTTAAAAACAAGTTCCAAACCAACATAATATAAAACACCATGTTTCACATATGTAAAACCTGATACATGATGTAAATCTATTTAACAAACATTTCAATTGGGAAACCCTCACTCAACCATCCAATTTCACCCTAAAATTTTAGTAGATGTATTATCAAACACCATAGGCACAAATACACTTGGTAATAAACTAAGAAACATGTCACGGTCTATTTTCAACAAAATATAGAAACTTCAAAGCATCATAAAAAGATTAGTTAGAGTATCTTATAGCTGTTTAGAAAGGTTATAATTTAAAAAAAGGAATTAAACATAAATGGAAATTCATTGCAAATCAAGAACATAGAAACACCTACATTGTTGGTGTGTGAATGGAATAGAACATCAAGGGAAGGGAGAAATGAGCCTCGCGGATGACCCACATATCCTAGACATCAATAATTCCTAATAAAACATAAACTATAGCTTTTAGGGTTCATAAATGGGAGGAAACCATAATGAAAACCAAGAAATAGAGAGAGGGAATATAGGAAAATAGCAAAGGAAATGGTTTGATGAAGAAATCATGAAAAATCAAAAACCTTTGATGAGAAATCACCCCAAAAGTGGAAAAGAACGATGGAGAATGAAAGGGGCACCCATTGGTGCATATCGAATGTATAGGGATTTAGATGGTTGGTGGAATCACCCAAAAACGATTTTTTAGGTTAAAATTTACATAGCATGTAATGGGATGCAAGGTTTCGCTGCATTGTTTTTTAAACCATGCAATGGCTAATGAAAAATTCTAAAACTTTTTATGTTTATGATTCAGGGTCTGGAAAAAAATTTCTCAAACTATGTGACCATAAAATTTATCCAAAAAGAATCAAATACAACCCCAAACACTATGGAATCCCTCCAAGTGATCCATGAATGATTTAAATTAAACATAGTGATGTTGTGGGTGTCACAAACTCTCCACCAAGACATTATTTCCCAATAACACTCACGATTACCATGAATAGGATTAGATGAATATAAAAAGCACCAAAAAACAAATATTTTTGTTGGAAACTCAATCCTAACCTCATCCAAAGGATCTGAGATAGAGAAAAGGATTAAATAAAGTATTATCTGAGGTCGTGGTGTGACAATTATCATCACCACAGACACGTTTTTCCTCCAGAATGATTCCATACTGAAATTTAACTAAAACATGATTCCATACCCAGAAAAAATAAAGGAAAACTAAGGATCGAGGGATAAACTTACTCTCCAAATATGACACCTGTACAATTCAAGTAGGAACCTAATACCATGATTGTTAGGGAACATGAGAGGGTTTTCCACACCAGAAAAACCCAAGCATCTTGAAAATCTTAAAAATTATAACACACCACCCTCAGGGGGGAAATGTAAGAACTCCCAACCCAAATATGCCCAAATATTCCTAGTTGAACCAAACCAAACCACAAAAATTTAAATGAAGATATCACAATAAACGACACAGAAAATTGGGATCCTAGGAATCCAACCAAACCATCATCACAAAAATTTAAAAAAGAATCCCACTACAAAGAATCCTAGTAAACAAAAAACCCAACAACATGGCATACCGGAACACCTAAATAATGGAAACCACCTAAAAATATGAAAATCCTTTTCACAAGGGTGATCAACAACACCATCAAACCCAAAAAAGAAATACAAACTAGATAGTGGACTAGAAAATCATCCACCCATCTCACCACACCCAAATATCTCCAAAAGAGCACCCTAGAAACCAAAAACAGAATCGACACAACTACTATCCAAACATCCTTTATGGAAAAGAAAATGATTTCAGAAACTATGGTCCATCATTCAATACTGCTTAAATCAGAAGAGGGAATTCCCAATAAAATTTAACATGAAAATGATGAACCTACCCCATTAGAGAGACAATAAAAAGAAAAATTCAGATGTATCCATCCTAGAGATGAAAAAATAACCCAAACAAAGGTACCACACACCCTCAAAAACTCCTGACTATGCATAAGATTTAAACTGAGACCTGAGGCTGGGGATCTAATGGTTGAAGCACCTCTTACCTCACAGACCATAACAATCATCCCCCAGAAAAACTCATTTCTCTAATGATGCTCCCTACAGAAGTTCCACTGGTGACCCAAACGGCCACCACGATGGTAATATGTTGGAGGGATGCGACCAGAGGACATAGAATGCCCAAGCCAGCCATACCAATAGATTACTAGAAGCAGATATGACAAACTAGATGTTAGAGCCAATGAGGATGTAATTTTATAAACAAGTTCCTATGGCATACGTCCTCCTCCAAATGGGGAACCCTCAAGTGAGCTGACCACCATCGGCAAAAACCCCAATTCCAATGATGATGAGACATCCAACTTCCCCTGGTCCAAAACCGGTCCCCCAATCAACATAAAGGCGACACTAACCTTAACAACTATGGGAGTTCCCAATATCCCAAAGACACTCTTTTCATTTTCCAAACCACTCCACTTCCTCTAATGATCCTATACCACCATGAAGGATAGGAAACAATAGAAAAAGTCTAGATCATGGTCATGACTCATTGGAAACCATAGGTACCTTTCTAGGTGATGTACTCCAAACAACATGAATAAGACAAGACCGAAACCAGAACCAAGACAAATAGAAGTCAAAAAGAGCACCCCGTGCCAAAGAAAATTGGCCCGGAAGCCAAAAAATACTAACACAACCAAAATTATCATTTTAAAAATCACTATTTTTAATTTAATTTCCAAAACATCCTTATCCTATGACATTTTTCAAATTAATAAGACACTTTTCACTAGCTAGAATCCACTTCTCAATGAAAAACCAATTTTCAAAACCTTTATATTTCAAAAAATCACCCATGGAATCCTTTGAATCATCACATGTGTGTCTATGAATTTACATCCACATAAATCATGAACAAGTTCATCCATGTACTTTCCATACATACCCATTGCACATGTGACCTTTCATAGAGAGTGATAAAGACCACACCAAGCAACTCCATTTCTAATTAACAATGTGCACCATCATTCAAACCAAATATCATACATTTTAACTCTCATTTTACCAATTTAAATACATTATAGAAAAAACAACATCATTTAAAAACTATTATCTTTTTTAAAAACAAACTTACACCAAACGAAACCATGACAAAAAACTGGTTACATAAAACTATCCAAATGAGAAACTAGTGGACTTGTTTATCCTGGAAACGTGGTTGTGATACATAGCCCAAGTATGAATCAACAACTAAGAGGAAGTTAATCCATGCACTTTCACTTCACATGGGTCACTACTCCATGTGAGTTCATGAAGTGACATCGTCTTTCCTCTATTATCATTCCTCAATCCAAACAAAAACTGAAAAATCAAAACATGGACTACCACTGGAAAATCGAGGTTCAGAACAAGAAAGGGTTTATAACGCCCTTCCCACACCTACTACAGGAGTCTGGACAATACAAATCTCTTTTTACCAGACAAACCTAATATCAGAACCCCCCCTCTAATATCATTTTTTATCAAGCAACCCGGGCAACACGGAGTCAGACAATCGATCTGGTCTACGACAAGGCCCGAAGGACGTTCCATATCCCGATGGGCTAACAAATAGTATCAGGTATCAAAACATACCAGAGGGAATGATTTCATCCCAAAAGAACCAACTAGTATGAGATACATAAATAGGTTCTCATACAATAAATACCAATAGATTTAGATACAAAATACAGCTGAAAAGAATAAACTGGAAATTAAAAAAAGATGAACTAAACCGACTAGATCTACATGAGACGTCTTGGTAACCTCCAAATATTAGACCCAATGGGTTTAAGTGCTGGATCATACTAGAAAAACTTGAACTAGAATGGAACCTAAAAAATAGACCGGGTCTACTAACACTAAAAGGTACAAGCAGTGTGTGATCCAAACAAGCTCCGTAGGCATCCACCAAATAATCCATGTATCTTCCTTTACCAAATAAAACCGATAATTCTAGTTTGAACTACATTTATATAGATATTTATTTCACATATAATATTAATTTTTAAAATAAAAATTAAAAATCCACTGATCATATAATATAAAACAAGGAACGATATGGGAAAAAGGGAGGTAAACCAACACTTTCAAATATTTACTTTAAAAATAATTTGAAATAGACACACACTATAAATATTTCAATAAAAAAACCAAAACCATGTACACAGGTACGATTACACACAACCACGGAAATGGTACTAATAGTTCTAGAAATAGTAAAATAGAGGAAGTCCTAGGAACTTATAGAAGAACCAGAACATACTAAACAAGTGACTCATCTTGATAGCATTCCCTACTCAATACCATCATAACCCCCTAATGTTGTACGTCGCCCTGCCTAGCCAGCTTGAGTGGCCCGATCCCCTAATAATAAAACAAAGTATCCACCTGCTATGGGCCACTAGCTAGTACAATAACCTAGACTAGTGTAGTAATCATTCTCAGTAAGCCTCTTTGTTATGTCAGTTTCCCATGTTATATTTCACACGGGGGTGTGACATACAATTCAAACAACATGACACATATATAACCAAACACACCGCACAATCCGACATCACCCCAAACACCTCATGGTTATTCCCTTGCCTTAAAATAATTACCATACGAAGAAGTTCCCATACCAAGGTCCCTTCCATTTCATGATTAACCAATTAGGCAATAAACCAAACTCAAGAAGGGTTTTCCAAATATCTTTTTCAATATTCCAACAAGGAATTTATCTTCACAACATTATACCATTTACCAAAACATTTAGAATCCATTTCCAAAACAACATCAAACACCATCTTTATAACAATATGGCCAAACAGGCCATTAGACCATGCATTCACTAAAAAGGGGTTCCCTAGTGCATTTTAAAGCTATGTTAAAACCAACAAAACATAAAGAAAGTTCCTAGAGGGCTTCCACGGAAATAAAAGACAACTATCTATCTCAAAATTCCAAATGGTCCATAGTGTCTAACTTTCATGAAGACACACCTCAAATACCAAATGGGCCTTAGCTTTTCCAACCACTCACCCAATCATTTTCAAGGCCATCTATGCCAAACCATGAGGAACACATTTTGAATCCCTTTTAAAACACAATAAGTAAAACTTCCCCAATTTGAGAAAACATGAAACTATTTTTTGAAAAATATGAGAAATGAGAGAAGAGGTAATCTTGATTGGGACTACCCCAAGAGTGCCATCTTTACTTGATTGCATGTCCATGCATGCACCTAGTGCTCCCATTGATGTTCCCTCATCCAATGGAACACTATAAAACCAATAAAAACATTCAAACATAATTTTCATAAAACCATAGTTTGATTTCAACCCAAATCCATCACTTTTACTCATTTATAAAATACAATATAGGTTTGAAAACCAAGAGCTAACTTTTCAAAACATTTTCTAAACCACTCTAAAAGAAAACACCATGTTTCAGATATGTAAAACCCAAGACATGATGTAAATCCATTTAAAATTATTTCAATGGGGAAAACCTCACCAAACCATCCAATTTCACCCTAAAAATTATGTTGTCATTTTATCAAACACCTTAGGCACAAATACACATGGTCTTAAACTAAGAAACATTTCAAGTCTATTTGTAACAAAATATTGAAACTTTAAAGAATCTTAATAAGATTAATAAGAGTATCCAATAGGTGCATATAAAGGTTATAAATTAAAAAAAGGCATCAATCATTATAGGAAAAGAATTGGAAGTTTAGAAAATGGAAACACCTACCTTGTCAGTGTGAGAATGGAATAGAACTTCTAGGGAAGGGATAACTGAGCCTCATAGATGATCCTCACCATCAATAGTGTCAAAAAAAACATAAAAACAATATATTAGGGTTTTTCCATTAGAGGAAAACCCAAATAAAACCAAGAAATATAGAGATGTATGATATGAGAAGAGTAAAGGGATGGGATTGATGATGAAACTATGAATAATCACTATAATTTGCTGAGAAATCAACCACGAAGTGGAAAAGAATGATAGAGAATGAATGGTTGGTTCCATCTAGTCTATATCCAATGGATAGGTATTCAAATGGGAGATAGAATCACCCAAATTGGATTTTTTAGGTTAAATTTATTAATCCCATAATGGGTTTCATTATCTTTCTACATGGTTGTGTCGACCATGTTCAAACCATGTGATGGATATTGGAAAACCTCTGAAACTTTGGAGGCTTAAGTTTCACTATTTTTACAAACCATGCACAAACCGTGTGACCTGAAATTTTTTCCAAAGGCCCTCAAATGACACACCAAACACTCAGGAATCCCAAAAATACATCCTTCAATGATTTATACACAATATAGTGACATTGTGGTTGTCAGAAACTCTCCACCAATTCATTTTATCCCAATAAAACGCATGGTAACTAGGAATAGGATTAGAATAAAATCAAAACCACCAAAACACAACCATCATCATAAGACTAATACTAGCTCCATGTCATCAAAATTCTCTAACAAATCAGCTAACTTATTTTCATCTCTTAAACCAAGCTGGGAACTAATATGGAACATTCAACGATCTCCAACCATCACAACAATGATTTAAAATTCTGGCCATACAAGGCCTCAAAAGGATACATTCTAATCATGTAGAGGTAACAATTTTTCGATGAAAACTCAACCAGTCTCAAATGGTCATCTCAAGTGCCATAAAAATCAAGTATGTAGGCACACATGATATCCTCACAACACTATATAGCTCTCTATATCTTCCCATCCCTATTAGGATTATATGCCATGATCAAACAAACATGGGAACCTAGTGCCATCTGAAAGCCTCCCCAAAAGTGAGCAGTAAAATTGGGATCCCAATCATACAATATAATATAAATAACTCTATAAAAATGAACAATATCTTTTGCATATGGATATTGTATCTCTTCAATATTGGTTGTATAATTAATTGGTATAACGTGGGATGACTTAGTCATCCTATCATTTAAAACCCATATAACATTCTTTTTTTCTAGGTATGTGGCCACCCCACCAAAAATTCTACTCATATCAAATCCCACTTCCATGTTATCACTGGAAGTGGATGGAGCAAACACAAAGGATTAGGGTAGATAGCCTTAACAAGCCGGCTTGTATAGAAACAACATAAAAACTAGTAGTACCCTGTATCATACCTGGATATCATAATCACTCCCACTTGTCACAAAACATCTCTTTGCTTCCTAGGTGAAAACCCCACTTGGAATTATTGAAATCCCCCCTCAGATATTTCTTCATAGATAATGTTACAATGTAAGGCTTCTGAAAACATACAATTCCATCCATGTATAAAAACCTCTTAGAAAAAGTCTCCCCAACATAGATAGTGTTCCTAATTCCACCTAATTCGTCATCAAGATAATGTTCCTGACGACTCATCTCGAGAACAATAGAGTTCAACATAACACTGGCCAAAGAAACCACAGCCTTGTATTCTCGTACACCTATATGTAACTATGAAAAATGAACCACCATGTTCTACTCTTAAAAATATTCCTTCTCATATTTAGTCAGAAAATTTGAAAAACTCTAATATTTCATATTAATTTATTTTTTCAAAGTAATTCAATAACTTGCACTACACGCAACACCGAGTTCTAGTGCACCATGACTTACCAAACAAGCCGTTCAAAAGAGGTTATGAATAGTATAAACTAAATATTGAACTATATATAATACTTATAATTTTATAACCCATATTATGACTTTTTTAGACATAATTTAAGAAAAAATACATTTTCTAGATAAAAGAGGTATTTTTAAAAAAATGAAATTTTACAACCTTTTAATGGCGAAGCCTTTTTAAATATAATATTTGAAACTTTTATATATTAAATTTGACAAAATAAACTTCTTCATTAGAATAAGAACATAAGAATTTAGTTTCAATAAAGTTTTGGTGTTTTTCTGATAACTTTCATATTTTGGTGAATAGCGAAAAATACTATATTTTAACTGAAAACAAATTTTTTTATTCAAAATAATTTATATTGTTAAATTATACATTTTAATGGTATGGAAGTATAAATAGATTATATTTTTACAATTTAATCCAATTATGGTTATTTTAAGTAATTTCACTTTGAAATTGGACATAAACAAGTGTCAAACTTTTGATTGTTATTATTTCTTAAAAATACGCCTTTTGGTTTTAATAGTGGAAATTAATTTTAAATTAATAAATGCAACTTTTATGTTTTTAATTTGTTAAAATAGACTTCATTTTTGGATTTGGAATATCTAAATTATCTTAGGGTGAAATTTTGGTACTTTTCTGATAACTTTCATATTTTGATGAATAGTGAAAATTAATAAATTTTAATTAAAAACAACTTTTTTAATCGAAATAATTAATAGTGATAAATTATGAATTTGAGTGATTTTAAATTATAATTAGATTATAATTTTACCATTTAATCCAATGATGTTCATTGGACATAATTTCATATTTAAACTAGACATAAAAAAGTGTCAATATTTTGATAGTTATTATCTGTTAAAAACACGCTTTTTTGTTTTGACAACGGGAAATAATTTTAAATTAATTTCTGCCACTTCTGTGTTTTGAATTTATAAAAATGGATTACATATTTATAATCAGGAGGTCCATATTGTTTAAATAGGCATATTTTATTTTTAGACATTTTTAATAATTACTTCGGTAAATATTTTATTTACCATGGTTAAAGGGTAAATCCGGTAAAAAATGGTAACAAATAATATTATAATAACACAAAATTACCCTAAAACGTGTCGAAAATATATTTGATGATACATTTCCGACCATGGGAGTATTTGGGTCGATTTTGGGACCTCCTTAATCCACTTGTAACTGATAATGACATTTTATATTAGTTAAGTTAAAGTAAATACAAAAATGACATAAGCATATATCGTTTAGTAAATCAATTTTTACATAGGGTTATATATGTTGGATTTTCAACTATTAATATAAATTAGAAATATAAAAATATTTCCTACATAATGGTATTTTATTTATAATTTTTAGACATTGAATAATTAAATTTATTAATGACACAATAATGATGCAGTATTTTCCTTAATAATAATAGAATCAAATAATTGGTATTATAAAAGTTAAAATAAATATAATTTGAAATTTTTGATGACATCCAAGAATTGTATTGGTTAATATTACATGTTATTATTTCTTAAATAAATTTTATTCAAATTAATAAAGTTTTTAAGATTTATCAAAAATCAATTTTTGAATAGTGTCAAAATTAACAAAAATGAGTTTTTAAAATAATATTATATTATTAATTGATATCATATTCCTAAAAATATAAGGTTAGGAAAAGGACTTATATCATGATAGTTGTATCATTTATGGACCACTTGGGGGTCTCTTGGATGTATATAGTAAGTTTATTAACAATATAATATAAAAATAAAAAGTGACATGGTAAATGTCAAACTAATTAAGTAAGAGTTAAAAATAAAAGATAAGATTACTATAAAGACAAAAACCTATCTAAAATATATTTTTTGAAAGGATTTTGACCCATCCCAACCTTATACTTTCAATAATACCATTTGGAGCCATTAGAAACTGAATACAAATTTATTATAAAATAAAACTTTAAGTTTTTCCTAAAGAGCCCCTCCCCCCCTTATAAAAGGACACCACTTCTAACCAATTATTGACAACGTCAAAGCCATTTGGTTCGGAAAAACCCTGCCAAAATATTCTCTCAACATCCCTCACTTAGACCCACATTCCTTAGTTTGATCAGAAAGCCAACCTACGGATCCCTTTTGATGAAATCAAAAGGAAGAACCCGAACAAGAGATAATGTTTTCACCACCCTCTTTCAAGTTCCTTTCTTCTTCAACATCTTATTTATTTGTTATTTCCATTATAAAATAATAACTCTATTAACTTCTATATATTGTGATGTTATTATAAAAATGGTACAACCATATTCTGTATTCTATAAATCCTTTGAATGACATCTCACCATACGTGCGTACGTACGGCCAGTCGTCTCCACGTCGTGGTGTAATTGTTATTCAATACACTATTATTTGGATGGGTATAATAATAATGTGTAATTCATGTAAATAATAAATATAAGATGATAATGATTCTTTTTATATGATATAACATCCAATTATATATTATTTTTAATATCAAAATAATGATATTGTCGCTCGTGTGTACGTACGGATTACCGTCTCCACGAACGCGATGAGATTCATTCCCCATCCTATCCATTGAAAAATAAATTTTATTTTATGATGAAATATAATGTTTAAGGACTTGATATAATTCTAGATATGAATTAGATACAACCTATCCATAACAAATAGGACTTATGTAACAAAACATATAAAAGAAAACGAGTAAGTTAACACCCGAAATGACGATAATACTAAAATATTATTAACAAAGCAATATTAAAAGATCATATATGATATCATATTTATGTATATGATTCATGTATAATTTAATAAAAATTATGTCACCATTATAAAGGTGTTTAACCTACCCTCAACCAAGTAAAGTTACAAGGTAAGGGTTTATTTCCCAATCTCTTCATTATCTGAGGTTGTTTATACGTTATTATCTACTGGGACCTCTTTATCATCCACATCCATGTTTCTTAAAAATTTATTTCAAAACATCCTTAATATTTTATAGACTATGAGTTAATGTATTTTATACCCTAGTTGAGTTTTTATAAGATTTTTATAAAGGAATAATTTCGTCGTTTTCAAAACAATGTCATTTTCATCCATTTCAACAAAATTAAGGTAAGAATAACTTTTTTAACTTATATAGTGGGTGTGGCTATTTTCAACCATTATAAACTCGTCAAAGCTTCCCTTACAATATTACAAGAATATTTTCAAAGTAGATGTTTTATTTTATAATTATGTGACTCTTAAATGATTTCAAAATAGAAAGATATATTTCTCTAAAAAGAGTTTTGATTTCATCTATGTCAACATCCATTGATGGATTATAAGTTTATTTGTAGTGGATTTATTATGATACCAAACTTCCATATTATATTGAACGTTTTGTGATATGTTTGACTGTGGATGTGCTATTTTTATACCATTCATGATTTATGGTTAATGTATTGACATTTTTTATGCTAGTTTTAATATGAATGTTTAGTATATGTTTAAGACTTTTAATATGAAGAATTTATTGGACTTAGTAAGTGATGGGTGGAGCCCGCTATAGCTCCCCGATACATCGGTAGGTCTCATGAGACAACTAGATGTGGAATTGGTTGAGGCACTTTCCCAATTTTATTAATGGTTTTGGCCGAGGCCTTAATCATTTTTAGACTTCTTGGACGAGGCCTTGAAAAAATGTTTCAGAATTCCAGGCATTATACATTCCCTCATTATGGAAATAATATTGATGGTTCATGTGGTCATTTGACTAGTATAATACCATGATTATTTTTTATTATGGAATTATTTACTCAGCTCATATTCTTGAAATAAAATTATTCATTTTTATTATTGGTAAAGTCATGTGGTTTCAATTATTTACAATGGTTATTATTTATGTCATTTTACGCTGTATTACATTCCCTTACTGAGCGTTTGAGCTCACCCCTTTTCTTATGTTTCATTTTTCCAAGATATGAAGAAGTTTGTTATGAGTGACCTTCGGGCATAATCTAGGATGCTTGGATGTTTCTAATGAAATATATTTGTGTTGTATTTCTATTCAATCTATAAAGTCGAAATTATGTATGAATGTTGTTTCCCATAATACTAAACTGATCTGTCTTTTCAGACAGGATTTCCTTGTGATCAGGCCAATGTAATGTAATAAGGCACCGAATCTGGGTAACTAGGGTCAGGGTGTTACATGATTCCTACCCAATGTATATGTGATTTCATTCCCTTTCCCCAAGGTACAAGAAATATCAAAATCCAATGATTTATATTGTTATAAACAATTACGCTAATGGAGATTCATATCATTTTTAGATATGATATTTCTCATTCTCTGGTGGTTGTATTACAATGAAAAACGTTCTCTGAAGAGGTAATACTACTAACTATTAAGTCTATGTGTCACATTTGTCATTTAAATTCATAGGCTGGATAATTCTTATAGTGTGGCCCAAGATGTCAAGATCCAGTGGAAACGACGTGATCACCCTACAAAAGAACACATCCCAACCTAATCCTAATGCATCAAAAAGGACCATGTATCCCAGATCATCCTCTAAATGAGCCAACATATGCAATGTAGTGAAAAGAAAATTCATCTAATCACTATAAATCTTGAATTTATCATCTGAAATAAACTCTACTCTATTTCGAGTTAGTGTAGTCATTAAAGAATCCAATATTGGGAAATATGTTAAAAATTGTAATAATACACACCCAAACCCACAAATATATGAATATCAAAAACATTCTATGGTTTTCCCATTTCATAAAATCTATCACCATATTAGGATCAATGGCATACCATGTTCTAACACCATGTGTTCCAAGAACATTACCTCTTGAATTCAAAAATTACATCTTTAGGGCATGGTATAAAGTCGGTTATTTCTAAAAAATGCCAGAACAGTTCTTAGATGATGCCCATTATCCTCCTCTGACATTGATTAAATAAGAATTTCATCAATAAACACCGCCACAATATTATCAATTTACTCATGTAATATCATATTTGTTAAATCTATAAAGACTATAGGATCATTGGTGAGACAAAATAATAGGACAATGTTCAAATAATGGTCGTACATGCTTTGAATGGTTGTTTTCAAAATGTCAGACTGTTTTATCTTGAATTGGTGATAACCAGATCGACGAGGAATCCTTGAAAACCACTCACTACAACATGTAGGGTTTTTCAAGTTGGTTTTTCATGATTTTTCACATTGGTTTATAGGCGACATAGTTATATGGGATGTAGTAAATATGGTTTTTTCACATCAGGTACATAAAACTGAGGTTATAAATAATTTCTACCATGTTTTTTACATCGTTTATCCAATAACTAAAATGGAAAACCAATTACGAACCATTTATCATGTCAGTTATTTTATATAACTGGCGTCATAAATGGTTATTCACATTGGTTATTGAATAACTGATGTCAAAAACCCTGCATAATTTTTTTTCATTCCAATTATATGATAACTCGTGAGAAAAACAGTGTCCGTGTATTTTTCAAATCGGTTATCAAATAATCGATGAGAAAAATATGATTTTTTTAAATGTAAAATGATTCATATCTTATACTATAAACTTCCAGAAAACAAAAGATAGAAAATAGGATAAATAATGGTAAAAAATGGCAATATATAACATCACAAAATCTAGAAAAAAACCGCAATGTACATTAATTCATCTCTTCCACCAACAAAACCAAAAAAATATCCCAACAGGAAATATAAAAGGTATCCCAAAAGCAATCACAATACAAAATACATTGAACATTAAAATAAACTATAAACTAATCAACCCTATAAAATAATTTTCCCATTCAATTTCTCAATTCCTCAACTCATATGCACTATATAACAATTCATCATCTAAAAGATACAAAAATAATATATAAATCATTTGACTTGAATTTTCAATAAAAAATATTAAATATTAAGGAATGAATTATAAATAAAACTATCCTTATGAAACATTCTACATGTCCAAGTTATAATTATTTGATACATGAATCTTAAAACATAATATCCACATTAAGTTCCACAATGTTTTTTATGACTCTATTTTAATGAGATTTTATTTCAAAATAACATTTTTTATTAATATATGCAAAATTTATTAATTTTAAACCATAATTCACCGTATATTTTACCAATTTGAATTGGGTCCCTTACTTCTCTTCTTTCTGGTCATCTCTCTAAGTAAATATCATTCCCTATTTGAAAATAATATGAATATAATAAATTTTATTAATTATAATATTAAAATATATTTAAATAATCAAAAATATGTGTTAAATATATTCTTTAAATTTTCATTCACTTCTTAAGGAATAATTTATATCCAATAGAATATATTTTCTCTGGGATAAAAAACACTGAACATCCAATGACCACTGATATAGAAGAAAATTTTATATGTTTTCTTAATATGTAAGGTGATATATAACACTTTTTGGGAAAAAATATTTCATACTTTTCAAGATATGGAAACATCCAAAACTGAAGAACGACGTTCTTCTGAAATCATTCAGCTATATAAATTGTTATTTGGGCATTGGTCATTATCAAATCCATGTGATAGTAAAATTGTGGCTTCAGAAATCCGTATAAATTTTTATTTTTATTCTTTATAAAAAATTTATATAGAAACCTAATACAAAGAATAAATAATTATAAATTTTCAATAAATTAAAGGAATATAAACAAATTTTTTAATCGAGTTATATGGAAAAAAACATACATATTGTTAATTCCCAATTGATCTCCAACTGCAAGCTCCATGATATCATTTTTCAAATGGATCTCAGTCATTTCATGATCATAAATAGTAGTTGAAAATGGAATGTCATATACTACCAATAAATAATTTTACGTATGCTATCAATCAATCAAAACTATTATAATCTATATCTGATGTCACAGAACCTTGAATTTTTTTTCTCTATACAGTATTTCATTACCATTAAAGTATTCCTAAAAATATTAAAGAAATATATAAACATTAAAATTAGAAAAAAATACTAAATAATTAAAATCAACATAATGTATATACATACCTATATGGTAATATGTCGAATTGGTCTAGATGGCCAAACCAAAAAATGACCAACACTTTTTCAAACTGTACTCACTTCATCGGTAGGACATGTTATTTTTGTTGATCTATCTATAATATCCTAAATAGGGACACTATGATTCTCAATCTCAATATGG
Organism: Viscum album; assembly: GCA_963277665.1. NCBI lineage: Eukaryota > Viridiplantae > Streptophyta > Magnoliopsida > Santalales > Viscaceae > Viscum > Viscum album. The sequence continues at coordinate 1,303,797,810 of OY728121.1, forward strand.
AGATGATGAATGTTATCACTGATATAATATATCATCCCATATGAAATAATATGATGAGGATCATCAAAAAATAACTCACAGTAACATGGAATCCATGGAGGAGGGGTGTTGGTGTAGGATAAGGAGGGTGGTATGGAAAACCATACATGTGAGTAAGATAAGAAGTAGTTGGATCTTCTGGAAGATTTTGTAGAGTTGAATCGGTTGGCTGAAACTATCATTTCATGTATGAAAACATCGCTTCTACCGAAGCTCTGATCTTATCATCCATCGTCACTTGAATATTCTGAACTCTTTCTTCCAAAGATTCTACTTTTTTATAAACATTCTCCTTTTAAAAAGAATCTAAATGTGGAAACATATCTCTTATTGATACAGTAGTTGGGTATCCTCATACAAGACCCAGGTGTTCATGCCTTCCCAATGTTGTAGCTAAAATACCCTATCTACCCTCAGCAATAAAGACCCCTTGTCTGCTCTACTCCTCAAGATAATCATGTATTTAATATTTTAAAAAATATTTAATTAATCAAAATATATAATGAGTTTATTTAACTTTAGTAAAGAAATAAACATCTTAAAATCTTATTAGCTTCAAATCTTGACTCTTCAGTAAGATATTGTCCTTTTTTCCCATTCAAACCATCTTTTGTTTTTCATGTCTAATGGGGGGAGGGGAAATATCTCTATATCCTGATGAATCAGCTCTCTGCTTTTTAATTTTTTATTTTATCATGTTTTCTTAAAATAATGTATACCCTCCCCAAGATAGTGTCTGAGGGTATATATTTCTATGTTGAATCTTCTGATAAGATCTTATTGATTACTGTAAATTAATAATTAATAATAAAAGTATCATTAACATGGTCATTAATAAAAAAACATCTATAAAGGTAAAATTTCACATAATTAAATATCTTCTCATCACATAATTTCAAATTTTTTTTTCTATGTATCTTCATCTATAAATGTGTGTGTGTGTATATATATATATATAACACATGGATTTTCATGTTGTCTATTCCAAAAAATGAAATGTTATGTGTGGGATGATTTAAAATCCCTCCACCTCTAAGCCACCAATGCTATACAGTTCCTCTAGACTCATCCAATGTCAGATCTATCATATGTCATCTGGTAATAAGGGGAAAAATATATTACTATAAATATTTCATGAAAAGTAAAATAATAACAAATTAGATTAATAAAATGGTATCCCATGATAGTGATAGTGTCTTTTTAACAACATTTCACAACATTTCAAACGAAATACTAACATTGATTTTAACCTATATGGATACAAAATACTTGAACTATTTTGTATTTGGACCAATTTAAATTTCTTTATCATTAATGGTTGTTGGTAACCTCTGTTGCTAGCTATGTGAAACTAATAGTTTTGGTAAATGTATGGGGATTTTTTTACTAACACTCAAACTCTTTTTCCAATGTGGAAGTAGATGTCTCAATTAAAGAAGGATGAGGAGGCTCATCAACAGGATAATGTGTAATTTCCTCCTCATAGGTATGAGTATGATCATTTCTAGAAAAATGTGGTGGATAATAGGTTTGATTAGTCATTATCCTACAAAAAAAGCAACAACAATTAGTATAAAAATATAAAAATCCAATCATTATGTACAAATGTAAATAAAAATTGTCAATTATCAAAAAAAAAGTAAACCAAATGTAACATAATTTTATTCATATTATTAATAATTAACTAGAATTATAATAATATTAATGAGATATGAAATGACCTAAATGAATGAAAACAATACAATATTCATGAGAGGTGAAATTGTGAGAACCGGGTCCCTGTGACAGCACAACCACCCCGCCTTAACAAGGCCATCAGGTCCTGGCCCACCAAGTACCCCTAGTTGTCCCACAAACACATGGGGTCCACCCCAGGGTCCACCCACATGCCTGAACAAGTCATATGACTAATGATTTTCCCTACAAGACAACACATGTCCTTTCCAGTGTGCTTTGTCCCCATTCACACACACCCTGGGAAACATCCCAGAAGGTCACCCATCCTGATCACTACTCCAAGCCAAACACACTTAACTTTTGAATTCTAATCAGACAGGCTCCCGAAAAGGAAGGTGCACCCTGTTGACATGATTCATATCATTTAGTCATTTAACCATTTATCATTTGGGGATGTTACAATCACCCCCACTTAGAGCACAATGCCCTCGTTGTGGGCCCTACATCTCAACCCAGGCAGTGCACAGCGCACTTAAGGCTGGGTTCCTCCTTTGATACCAAATGTGAAAATCAGGTCCAATGTAAAGACCCGTAAATTTCAAGGGAAAGTTTTTCTTAATTTTCTTTGGGATTTTTCGGTTGTACAGTTTTTGACGGCACATAATTCCGAGGCCCGGTGTGCTCAGAATCAATTTCTGAAGCTTAGCTTGGGTACGTTCAGTGAACGAACGAGCAGGTTTTCCTAACTTTTGAACCGATACTTGGAATTGAAATCCGAGGGCACCGATGAAACAGCAGCACCAGTAATTGCTTAGGAACACCTTATCTGAAGGTGCATTTTCTCGGGTGGTGTTGTTAAAAAAAGGTGAGGAATAAAAATACAATTGTTTTATTTTTACTTCTTACTAAGAGGTTTAAGTGAAATTAAGTTATGTCACAACTTAATTTATCTCTGCTTTGTGGATAACATCGATGTGTTGGAGTTTGGCTGGGGCCCACAAAAGGCCCCAACATTCAATTCTCTAACTCCCCATTAATCACCCTATCACTTTTAAATTGTCTAAGACACCTGCACCTCCCCCGTTTTTATGTCAAGTCAACTCAAGCAGTTTTTCTTCCACATTAAATAGCTGACAATAAAATGCCCAATTAATTGGATAACGTGCGTTAATTAATTTGGTGAATTCATTTTGAATTTCAAATTATTGATAGCTTGTGTGTGTGAAATTGAATAAGACAACATCTTATTTTATTGGTGGTGATTCGCTGTGTGGAGGAGAGAACTCTCAGATATTTTCTTCTTTCTTCTTGAAGAACGCGAAGAACACCGAAGCTTCAATGAAGAACATCGTCTCATCTTTGCACCTTATTCCCGCATTGAAGGAAGCGAGACACCACATCTTTCACCGGGCGTGCACCGACGACATATGAAGCCTCTTTCCGCGATTCCGTTTTCCGTGACGCCATTTCTCCACGATGATCCTCATACGATGACTTCTTCTAGGTAGGGGTTTGAGGTCAAATATTATGGATTAATTTTTGCGCTTGCTTGACGAGGGTTTTTATTCTTTCGGTGCCGCCTATTATCGTTATAACGGGAGGAGGTCGGACCACATGCAGACGACCGACCCTCCTCCCTCTTTGTTGTTGTTCTTGTTGTGGCACAAACAAAGGCAGCGTGGTGCAACGGCACCGCGTGGGAACATGGAGAATCACTGTGAAGAAGCATGGCGCCGTCACGCCGCGCCGTTGAGGCCGAACGAACCCGCGACCGGAGTCGGGCCGTGGCGAAGGGGCGTGGCGCCGCCGTGCCATGCCGTAGAACCACGAAGACACCGCGGCCGGAGAGGGGCTGCGGAGGAGGGGCATGGGGCCGTCACGCCACGCCGATCGGACCAAGGCCATGGCCTGGGACCACGACAGAGTAGGGAGCGACGGCTGGAACCGTCCTCCGCCGGCGCCTCGGAGGAGAGGGACCGCGGGGTCCCGCGGCGGCGGCATCGGCCGGCCAGCCGGGCCGGCCGATCGGAGGAGCCAAGGGTCATAACCCCTGGCTGGAAAGGGAGCGGCCCCCAAGTGGGGGCTGCGGTTTCCAAACAGGGGGGGGCAGCGCGTCCCCACCCTTTCCGTTTGCCACTTTGCCATAATGGCTGAGCTGACTGGCCACGCGGGTCGTGCCCGCGCCAGGCCAACCTGCCGCCCAGGCCGGACCGGCTGCACCAGGCTGGGTCGCGTCGGCCGAGCCAGGCTGCGCCCACCGTGCTGGGCCGACCCGGGGGGGGGGGGGGGGAGGTTGGGCCGGGCTGGGCCGGGCCCAGACCCACCATTTCGGATTGTTTTCAGTCATTTGACCATATCTTGGGCTACGGACGTCTGATCGACGCACCGTCCGTTGCGATGCGATCTTTGGATCGGGAAGGTCATTTAGGTATATTACAATCAGGGTTTAGGAGAACTTTTTGTACGGCCGGGTTGGTTCGAACACGAAACCAATCGGGCCCTCGGAGCGGAAATTCTTATAACTTGAACTCCGGACGTCTGATTAACGTGTCGTCGACTTTGTTGGATTCCTATTAGTGAGAATGACCTTTTTTCTTACTCCGCTCAAGGTTTGGATGCAGTTGGAATGCGGTCGGGTTGGTTTTGCGTTAAAAACCAACCGGGCCCCTGGAACGAAAAAGCCAATAACTCTCAGACCGGGCGTCCGATTGACGCGCCGTCTATCACGTTGTGTTCCTATTGACATGACAGAACTTTGAGATATATATTAACTCTGGTCTACGTGACATTTGATGTATTGACCTCTTGGCTCGTGGAGAGAACGCTCCGGAACGAGCGTGCTATGTGCGGAAACTCTAGAGCTGGCTGAGACTTGACGACTGCTGATCGATCAACTCGGAGTGTTTCGATTGCCTAGTGGGGAGCGCTTAGTTGTAGCGGCAGACCCACGGCGGAGGAGCGCATGGTTGTAGCGGCAAACCCGTGGTACTCAACATAAGGAGTACCTCTATAGGCTATGAGGGAGAGAGCTTGGTTATAGTGGCAGACCCGTGGTGGGAAGCGCTTGGTTGTAGCAGCATGCCCACAGTACTCCATAGGTGGAGTACTACAGCAGTCCAAGGTTAGTGGGTAGCACTTGGTTGTAGCGTCAGGCCCACTATACTCGATAGAGGAGGAGTTCCCCATCAGCTATGGGTTCGACGGTGAAGACTATCATACTGGAATCCTATGTGGGTTGGACGACGACGACAACCGTACTGGAATCCTCCGTAGGTTCGATAGTGACGACTACAATACTTGTATCCTACATGGGTCCCAGTTTAGATGAATCAGTGGCTACATCTGATCATCTCCTTTGGCATTTCATATTATTTATACCTGATTGAGCTGAGTCTTTACTTTCAATCATTATATTCGATATGATTGACTTGCTTTCCTGTGTGGATTGGGTTGTAATATCGTGTGTGGATGTGATTGTACGTGAGCTCGTGAGTTGGAGCGGAACTGGATTTGATGAATTAGGCATATATATGGGAATATACCTATGTAATGATGGATGATACTCCATGATTGTATCTTTTCTTTGCGGTTTATCATTTTTGGATTCAGGAAGACCTTCGGGGGTCTCTGGGTCCCTACTGAGTATCGTATACTCACCCCTCCACGGGCTTCGCCCGCACTACATTGTGTTGGTAGTCGAAGACAGACATCACTGATTGAGGTTGAGGCTTGTAGAGCTGGATGGTTCCCGGGGGAGTAACTTGTGATGAGTCAGTGCCCAGAGGTGGATTTTATGACGAGTCGGTACCAAGAGGTGGACCACTGGGCGGGATGTACACGGGGCGGACGGCAGGACCCGAGGAGCTGAGGAGGCTTTCTCTACCCACCCTTTAGGTGGGATTCCAGTGGACGGCTTGGCGTTGCTGCTTTACTTTTCAGTTGATGTACTTCCTTTCCAGTTGTATTTTACTTCAGTTTGGGTTTGTATTCTGGCCCACATACATTTCCTCACTTACTATTGTACTCAGTTACTTAGTGTTTGCTTCTTCTGGCTTACTATGTGGTGTTTGTTTGCTTTATAAAGGCAATGCCTTCCCCATTTTTTCGGGAATACGCCTCTTGGTGCTAGTCTCCATCCCCTGGCCTATGGAAGCCGGGCTTGGGGTAGTCACGCCACGGGTCTCGAGGATGGGTCATGCCAGAAATGACATTGAAAAAATTCACCAACATGAGAAATAATTTTTATAAAAAAAAATTTATAATATACTCATATAAAGTTTATTTTCATTTTATTTTAAATTTTAAATTTTAAATAATTTTTTTTCAACAAAATAAATTAATAGATAAGTTAATTAAAGGTAAATATGGAAAACTAGATAAAACTAAACTAATATAAAATAATTAATTTGACTTATAATACATGTTTTAAATAACGAAAATCGAATTAAAATATCTAACTTACAAAATTTGAATAATTAAACCATAATTAATCATATGTTACCAATAATATTAAAAATTTAGTAAAGACTATTTTCCCAAATTCCTTCATCCTGATGGTTCCATATAAAACAAACCATATATTCAACGTGTTCATAAATATTATTTTTTAATTATGACATTGATTTAGGGATCTCACATAAATTAGCTTATTCATCCTATTTATCATCACCGACATACTATTTTTTTCTTGAAAAATAATATCCCACTTCTTATAATATTGATCAAGAACATGGAATTTTTTCATGTGTTTCTATTATAAAAGGATCATTGGTGTAATCTAATTTATTCCAATAAACTAGGTTCATTACAAATTAGTCTTCTCATACAATATTGTTATTGATAAACCATTTATAGGTTAATACTAGAACATGAAATTTAATGTAATCAACCTCCCATATTTCTTCAATGACTCCATAATATTCTTTTGATGTTTAGATTGAGTTTTTGTCATTGGCACAGGAAAAATGCATTGCTTTTGCGAAAACTCACACACTACTATTTCCAACTGCAATTCTATTGTCCTGATCTTTTGTATGAAAGGTATAGCCATTAATGTCATACTTGGACCATGTTATCAAATTTAAACTTAGACCAGCCAATTCCCATCTCAATGTTTCTAATGAATCTGGTTTCATAGTCTCTTTAAACCATGGTAAAAATTTTATATTATGCTCATTCAAAATCCACATATCTTTCTTATTTGGATAGCTTCATTTCGACTCATTAATATTCAAAGTTGTATATAATGTTGAGCATAATATATGATATTGAATATGTATATTTTTACCTTATTTATATGTTCACTAATCAACGATTTGATTTTAAATCACGAAATCCCCTTTCCCCCAAAATTAACTCATTAATGGAAAGATGTAGGCAAACTACTATTCTCCAAGCCAGACAAATTGCTTGTAAAAAACTCTAAACCCTCCTTAGAAATATACTTCACCAGAATGGATGCTTCTGGTAAATATGGATTCTTAACATACCCCTTCAATATATTCATATTCCTTTCAAATGGAGACATACAATGTAAATATATAGGTCCATAATGATTTATTTCTCGCACGAAATAAACCATTAATTGTACCATGCTATCAAAAAAGTATTGAGGTAAATACATTTCCAATTGATAGTGTACAGATACCAATTTTCCCCCCAAAATTTTCAATGCATTAAAATCAATCAACTTATTACAAATTTATTTAAAAAAATTACACACCTTTATGATAGTCATTCTGATAGGGTTTCAAAATATTCTATGCAATGCAGCTAGTATGAATTTTTTCATCATGATGTGATAGTTATGAGATTTCATACATGTGAACTTCAAATACATTAAAGTCACAAAATTTTTTACATTTAAAGAATAACCATGTGTAAATTTTATATCCTGAAGATATTGAAAAAATATTGTTTTATCCCTCTTGGATAAGGTATAACAAGCAGGGGGTTGGAATTTTCTCCTTCTATGAGGAGTGGGGGAGAACTCCAAACATATTCCCATTGAGAGTAAACATATTTTTTCATTCAACCCATATTTAGTGTTTCCATTAATATCAAATAATGTTCCAATCAAACATTTATATATATTATTCTCCACATGCGTGGAATCAATGTTATGTTTCACCTCATCATGTCTCTAATATGGTAGCTCAAAAAAATTGACCGTTACATCCAAATATTTCTATCATTTCTAGATTTATATGTCTTTAGGAATGTAACATCAATGTTTTTAACACTATAAAAATATTGATTAGTGGATAAAGGTTCTAGAACAATATCAAATTCTAATGAGCCATGGAAATCCTTTTTCAATATTCATTAAGTGTGATCAAAAGGAAAAAACATTCAATGACCCTTGCATACTATTTTTCTCCCATGATGTAGTTGACAACATGAAAACTCTTGTAAAAAAATTGGACAAACATTATTCCCCTTAATTCTATATATAGAAAAATTTTCATATATTTCGAAGTCATTAATAGTGAACATATCATTTAATGTAGTTGAAAATTTAACATTTTATAAGAATCATACAACCATATAACTTCCTCCCATAACAGTTTTAAATCATCAATTTGTAGTGGAAAGAAAACATCAATTTCATTTCTGGGATGTTTTTTCAATTGATGATTAAAATCCACATGATATATTTTTTATTCCTACAAATTTTTTTAGATAAGTTGTAAATTACCATTAAAAAGGGCCATGATCTATGTGTGTTAGTAAGGCTTTGATATGGATTCATTCCATCTGGGCACAGTCTATGTTTGATATTTTGAAATTAATTTCCGAATGTAGGAAACTTTTGATCAATTTTCTTCCACTATGTAGAATCAGCTGCATGAAATATTTTTCTATCACATATCTGCTCACCAACATACCAGATTAACCTTTTTTAATTTTTTCAATTAGACAATAAATGTCTCAAATGAGGAATTATAGGAAGATACCAAAATTATTTGGTAAGGGTCTCTAAAACATCTAAATCAACCTCTGATTTTTATTTCAATTTATACAATGATGTCCCATATTTAGGACTCTCTGATGGAAAAATTTATTCATTCCTATATAGAACACATTAATTCAGGAAGACATGTATTTTATTGTACCCCAATCCCATCAGACATAATATTATATTGGCATTATAAGGTGAATCTGAAAGATCATTTTCTTTAAGATGAATGTATGTCAACAATTGTAGAAGCTTTGTAAAACTCTTGTCTCTCCATCCATGTTTCACCTTTAGGTTTATCAATATTAAAACCATCGATAAAACTATATATTTCATATAAACTAGATACAATGGTTCTTAGGCATCACCATATAAATTCCCACTTTTCAATTATTTCGCAATTTCCTTTACTTTGATATCATGAATCATTTCATCATGTTTATCATATTTATCATTTTGAAAATTAACATCATCAATAGAACTAAAATTCTATATGGTTTCACCATTCCAAATACAAGGGATGTGTCTTGAATTAAAACCATGACAAATTAAATGATCATTGACCTCTATTCTTTTCAAATTCTTCAAATTTAAAAATTTTAGGATTGGATAGAAAAAAATGTTGTTGTTTGGAACATTGTGTTTTGAAAATTCCAAAAAATATAATCTACACCTTCCTCATATTAATCACTTATTCGAGGAGCATTAATCCATCTTAAATTCATTATCTAAAAAAATATGAAAAATAAAATATAAAAAAATTAATGATTTATAAAATATAGAGTTATGAAAAGACATCGAAAAATATAGAAAACCAAGATTGGAAACATTAGAAGGAAATAAAAATTTTTGAATGGACAATTCATTCATGTGAATGGAAATAAAAAATAGATTCATTTTAAAAAATGTCTTCAGAAAAATTATTGAATATAACCTTACGAAATTATTAAAAAATGTGTACAATGATATCCACAAAACAATATCTAAAAAAATATTGAATGTGAACAACTAATTCATAATAAAATATTTAAAAATAATAATAAATTTCTTAAATATTATAATTAAAAATATAATATATTCATAAATTAAGTCTTAGTTTAAAAAATTGTCACAATAAATAATATGAGAAAATATTTAAAACATTATAAAGTCCTAAGTAGAATATATTGTATCAATCTTGTGAGGCATGCACTGAGAATTTGTCTTTAACTTGTTCCAACAAGCTGCAAACCTAAAAAATTGATACCATGTTTCAATTTCTTATTATGTTACATTCATATAATGTTACATTCTTATAATTTAATAAATCAAATATCCAAACAAAAAAACTATTATAAATGAAAATATAATTTATATTCACTATTAATAATTTTGGGAATACACAATTATTCTAAAACATTGAATCCATCAGAAATGAAAAGCTTCTGATCCCAAACCATGATAGGAATTTGTCACCTAGATATATTTACAATGTATTATCATGTTTTATTCATAAAATTAATGATTAAAAATAATGAAAAATATTTTTAATCTATTCAATAGACTGTAAAATCACCCAAATTTATTTTGAAAACCAATGATCATCCATTATTTGGAAACACTAATGATATATACTTATAAAATAAGATACACTCACACAAATACAATATCATTATTTAAAAAACGATAAGGTCTACTTCTTGATCCAAATATATTTTAAAAAAAATCCTATTTTAATAAAAAATTGATAATGACCAGATAAACAACTACTTACCAAAAAATCAAACAAAATTAAATCTAATATCATCAACTCATGATGAAGCTAATATTTAATTCAACTATATTAAGGATAAAAATAATTATGCTCAACATTATATTAAAAGGATAATAATGAAAAACACAACAAGGATGAATAATTATGCATGTATTGTCTACATAGTTTGATGGATCTACTTGAATCATATTATATCCAATTAAATATATGTAGAATTGTTTTTATGGTATATGTATGGTTTATCAGACTGTGTAATCTAAAAAATCACCTCAAATTCATCGTATATTTTCATCCCAAAACTCATGTATACTCAAAAGTTTTTTATTTAACATAATCTTAATCAAACACCATAAATCCATATAAAACACCAAAATAACCTTGAAAATGTATATGAAATTCAAAATTCAAACCTTCAGGTGATGTTGTTAGAGAAGAGTAGGTCTATAATCAAACATTAAAATATAAACATGAAAAACAAAATTGTATGAATATGGTAATACGATAATGAATAATACCTCCTTGAATAATAGTCGGTTAGAGATTGTAAGCCAAAGAATAACTGAAATGACATAAACCAAATTGATTGAGGCTTAATTCATATGTGAAAACTGAGGCTGATGAAACCCTATGGTTAAATTTATATCATAAAGTGAGATTTAGACCACCATATTGATGAAAAAAATTAGGGCTTCGGTGAGAGTGAAATGAGAGATACTTCGTGAAATATGCATCCTGCGTAATGAAACCCTCAATCGATACATAAAATTTTAAAAGGTATTTTATGATGGATATGTTATAACCGACATGAAAAATTCAATGTCACAGTTTTTTACATTATTTGTAATAGAACTGATGTAAAAACCCACTCTTTCACATTAGTTATATTTTAGAACTGATGTAAAAGTGCAAATAATAAATACTTTTTCAATTCAGTTATGATAAAAACCAACATGAAAAAATAATATTCCCATGTTTTCATGTCAGTTATAAATAACCTGCGTGAAAACTATGTCATAAAACATTCTTTTTCTACTTTTTAATTCACCCCTTTCATATGGACAAACAAGTATTCAATCAACTATAACTGATACTTGTTCATTACTATAACTCGATTGAGTTTTCTATAATCAACACATAATAAAAAAGACACATCAGCTTTCTTAGCAAATAGAACATACACCACCCAAGGTGACATAATCGAGTATATAAATACTTCTCTAAACGATCATCCAACTAAGTCATCAACACTTTCATTTCAGCTATTACAATGTGGTAAGAAGAAATAGATACTTCTTTTTCACTAGGTTCTAAATTTTTAATGAATTCTATATCTCTTATTGGCGGATAACAAGAGAATTCGGAAGAAAATACATCATGAAAATCAATGAAAACTTTTGGTAGATCATCACACTAATATTATCACCCTAGATAAAAAGAAAAAAAAAGATTATATTATACAATTCTAGATTATAATGTATTTCTCTACTCAACCTTTGATTCCATTATCCCAAAAATATATAGTACATCCCATCGGGTGCAGTAAGGATCACCCGTCGATAAAAGAAATTAATTAATGCATTATTAGATTTGATCCAATCAATGCAAAAATGATGTTAAGAGGTTTCATGTTGAGAACATTGAAATCCCATACAATATCAATATATGAAAAAGAAAAGACACAAGTAGGACAACAAAGACCCTTCTCTCTCATCATTATATAACGTGCAGTAAAATCCATCATAGTAGATAAAATCACAATAAGATGGTTTCATAGACTCACAATACTATTTGATATAAAAGAGTGAGATGAACTAGTATTAAATAAATAAGTCTCTAGAGATGAAGCAATACTAATGGTACCTCTCATAGTCATTAGACCTATATCTTATCCCTCTAGAGACTCTTCCACTATGTGAAGAAGTATCATTCCATATTCCTATTGTTGGACCCAGTTTTTTCATGATGTATATGATCTCATCATAGTAATTTTTGGCACTAATGATCTCATTCCACTATATGGAGAAGAATAGACATTAAAGAACATATTCAAGTGACCCTAGCATCAGTAGGAACACTATATATTGGGTACCTTAGTAGAAACCCATTTCAAATGCCCTAAATTTAAAAATAAGAAGAAAATAAAAGGGCCTCTTCCTAGAAGTATAGGATTTCAAATTCCCCGATCCTAGTATCCTAGAGCTTGTGCCTTGCTTTATTACATTTTTATAGTAAAGAAGGAATTTGCATCCCAAAGAACCAAATAGTTTAGCAGCATTGGAAAACCATATACAAACATAAGTTTTATAATAAAACACAAATGGTGAAAAAAAATATAGAAACCCCTATGGAAAAATCTATAATTTTCTAGATTGTCCGTAATATTCATTCATCATATACATCTATGCATCATGGGGAAAAATAAAACGTAAGGAAAAGGTGAGATCATATGATCACTAAGGGTAAATAATAAAACATTATCTATAAACAAAAAAAATAAGGGAGGTTGAATATAAAAAACTGTCATTAAAGAATAATCTTGAACATATAATGTTAGGTATAAATGATGATAAAAAAATGCCATATAAATAATTACAGGACTATAAAACGTAACCAAACCTATTATACTAGATAAATAATCACAAGGATATTCAATTACTAATATCATGATGATGGAGTTCATAATTTCAGACATTATTAACATACCATCAAGGATTAAAGCATGACACACTACATAAGTAGGAAAAAACCAAGTCAATATTGTCCCATTAGACCTACAAATGCATTAAGGGGATATAGAAAACCTTTCCCATCACATAAAAAATCTAATTAATTCCTTATATGAAAGGGGTTAAACATAATAAACATATAAATTCATATTGAAACTACTATATAAAATGTAAATAATATCCCCCATTAGTAAACATGATCATAAACTATACCGAGTAATATGGTGAATGGTATCAAGAAAGAAATCATAAATCCTTAAATAAATTATGATAGATTGTAACATAATAAATCAATATAAATTAAGAATAATATTCAATGACGGGTATTTAAATAAATTCAAATACTTTAATAAATTCATCTATAAATTCATGAGAGAAATAACCTTATACTTTGGAAAGAAGAGTTATCTTGTAAAATCATTTTTATTTTTCATAAAAATCATATTCCAATCAAATATATCCTAGAAAATAAAAGGAAATGAAATGATTTTTTTTGGAAGACTAAAAGAAAATTAATTCTAAAATCTTTATGCTGAAGTGAAAATATGTAAAAAAATGGTGATTAATCTTCATAAATGGCCACCTCAATGCAGTTTATGAGAAAATATAAAGGGGCCTTTAAGGAATAAAAAGGAATAATTATTTACATTAGACTAGAAATAAACTAATATAATGTTTAATGATAAAAATATAGATTTCAGAAAAATATTAGGTGCTTATAATTGATTATGGAGTGTACTTGAAAATGGCTAATAAATTGGGAAGTTCCCTTTAATTGAGATTTCTTATCAGAAGAAATTGAAAAGTATCCTTATAGAATATGTAATCACCTATAAAATAATGAATAAATGATCTTGATAAATATATTTGTAACATAAAAAACTAATTTTTTAGGAGTAATTAAGAATAATTTTGAATTATATTGTGGTAAATAGAGATAAAGAGTATCATGATGTAGAAATAGAGGTTTAGAAAGAAGCTGTTATCCTATGTCTGAAAGTGTCCTTCACATTCACTTAATGTCATGGATAGTGAATTTAGATTCATTAATAATTTAATTCAAACCCACTTTAAATTTTATTTAATTTATAATCATTTCCTTCATTTCATTTATGGACTTTTTTATGAGTTATGTGATTAAATTTCACCATTTATGAGTGTTTCCTTGGTTTTCATGATTGGTTAATTTGTATACATGTATGAAAGATCATGTAAATTTGGAAGAGTTTTCTAGAATTGAAATTTTATGTTATCAGAGAACTTATAGAATATTAAATAGTCTTATATATCATTTTATTTCTTGATATGATGATTATTGATTAGATAAAATATTAATTATAATCAATTAGATTATTTTGGAAATTTCTTCAATCATCACAGAGTAGTTCTATTTTTATAATAAATATTATGTGTATATACTAGTTTAAAAACACTATATATGTTGTAATACACGTATTATAATCTATTTTAACCCAAAAAATATAGTTTTATGACATACCTTGAAGGTGGAATTAAAAACCAAAAACTCATCATCCACAAAGGTGGTAAATCAGCATCTCATAAATGATGTTTTCATTTTTTGAATAAATGGTAGAGATAATAGAATTGTTGGATGATATACCATTATCATAATAATAATATAGTATTTAAAAGATACTGGATTTATCATTCTACTTTAGTATATGTAGGTGAGGAATTTATAAGAATATAAATAAATTAAAAGAACGAAATTGAATATTTCCTCCTGAATTCCTATCCTGGAGAACCTTCTGAAGGAAATTTAAAATTGTAATTTGGCTGAGAATATCAAGACCAAAACGTCAGGGATAGTTTCGGGGGAGGTATTGGATTGATATCGGACAAGAAATAAGGAATTTCTGGTGTGAGAAGAATAGGTGGTGAGGGTGAAATTTATAGTGGAGGAGAGGGGTGTTTTTTTATTATATTATTCATTAGTTAACTATTTTTTCTCAAGACTATAAATAGATAGAACATTATCACTAAAAATATTAGAATAATGAATTAAATTTCAATATTATGGGATTAAATCATCCATAAATCATCTATGACTTAATAATTCTTGTATTTATTAAATATAACAAATTATCGTATATCATTATTCACCAAAAATACAACTATTTTAGAGAAATCCCAAAAATTCACCCTATGAATTTTTCAATGTTTAGAAATAAAAAATGGACTCCATCTTATGCAAATAATTCCCTAAATATGAAAATTTTAATTTTTAAATAAAATAATCATTTAATCTAAATATACTAATTTATTATTATAACTGATTTTATGACACATAAAATTTAATTAAGGTCTCAAAAATTTTTATTCTAATCATAAGAAAAAAAATTTAACTTTGGAATATATTTCCTGAAAAATATTTTCTTTTAATTTTTATTTTAATTATAAAAATATGAATAAACATTTACATTTCAGAAAAAATCTAGTACATAATTTATCATTTTTTGAACAATTATTTTCTTATTCAATGATATAAATATATTATATTTTCATTCATAAGATTCCTAAATTTTATTTATACTCTCATATGTAATGTTACAATTCTATTAGATAGTTTTCTATTCCTAAGGGTTACATTACAATTATAATGGTCATGTAACAATTCCATCAATATAGGTTTTTTAATTTCAATAAATACTTCTTATTTAATTCATTACTAATTTATACCATTTTTATAGTGTTATCTATGTTGTTTTATATGTTTTATAATATATAACATAATTATAAGATGGTAAATTCATTTGATAAAATTTGGGGTCATTATATTAACCCCTTTATGAATAAATTACATCCTCGTATTTTGAAGTTACATTAGAAAATCAATGGATGATACTTAAAAATTACATCGTGGGAGCCCCACATCAGAAATTGAGAAAAATAAATTATTACCTTAATAAGAGGGAAAGGTAAATATGATGTTCACCACAAAATTAGATTTCCCTATAGGAAAACTTTTGTTGGAAGTGAAAATAGGTTTATTAAAAAGAAATATAACTACCATGTTCTGATGGAGAGTGATGGAGAACAACGTCATTAGAAAATTTACCATCTGGTAACCATAAATTATTTATTTATTAATAGAACATGGATTTCTCAGAAATAAAAGTAATTGGATTCCATGTTTTTTTATAAATACTTTTCCTAGAGTTGATGTTTTTTTTAATATTTTGGTAAGAACATGAAAAAACAATCATACTTGATTATTTTACAGGTCATAAGAGTAATCTCATCCTTTTGTTGTTCTTTGATATACTTCCACATGATCCATTAAACCTAAAAATTAATTTTCAAGATGACTTTTTCATTACATAATAACTATTAATGAATCATATTTCCCTTAAATGATTCCTTTTAAATTTAAATGTTTACTAAAACCAATAAGGTTAGCACAGGTTACCAACGAACAATGATTAACAAAGTTAAAATTTATCCAATCTTCATGTATTAATTATTAATACTGGTCTAAAACAAGTCTATACACATTTAACAACCCTAAATATAAAAGTAAGCTCGCTAAATTTAATAAATTAACTTAACATAAGATTCCCCAAATAAAGTATCTCTTAATCCCTAATTCCCAAAATTAAACCTGACCACCTTAAAACTTCAATGAAAACATGCATTCTTCCAAATCCGTAAATAATTAGTATTCTAGTAAAATCCATATATATATATGTAATGATTCTTATAACTATAATAATGTAACTTCACTCTTGAATCCCAAAACACAAATAAATTTATTATTCCACTTTTACTGTATTAATAGAAAACTCTTGTCCTCAATAACTTTTCTTTTTAAGAGATATATCTCCTGGAATCTTTGGTCATTCATTTTGTAATTACCCATATCCTTAAAATTGAAACATTGAACATTTAAGAATTATTTATTTTTCCTACATTCATAAGCATAGTGACCATTCTCTCCACAGTTGTAACAAACTCTCATTCCCTTTAGGAAAGTACTGGGGTATTTCTCCCTACAATTATCACATGTTGGAAAATACCTATATCCCCTATTCCCATTATCCATCTCTTTCTCCAAAACCCTCTTATTATCTTACATTCCATTAAATTCACAATACATAGAGAATTACTTCTCTATCTTGATATCACATGGGACTATATCATTGTATGATGATTGGGAGTCCAGTTCCCTTCAGAGGAATAGTTTTATCCCATCAATGAATCGATCAATATTTCTCTTAGGATTACATATAAATTATATATCATGAATTTCTATCTGTGTAATTTTTTATTCATACTTCTCTGTGCATCTATATGATTTTTGTCTAAGACTCAACAATTTCCTCTCAATAACTTATCACTATTCTTGAGAGAAATATTTCTCCATGCTAATTTAATTAGAATCCTTTCATTATATATTTTAAATTTCTTCCCCCTTTGTGTTTTGAATTAATGACCACCATTGATCCACATCTATTGAGAGATGGAATACATATATGAAAACATTCTCCCTTTTTTTACATACCAAAAAGAGAAATATATTCTCTAAGGTACTTATCCACTTTTCTGCTACAAATTGGTTTGTAGTACCTTTAAATGATGGTGGTTGTTTTCACATAAATCTATATAACATTATTACACCATGTTTTAGATCAGGTTTCTCCATGTATGTATAGTAATTTCTACTATCCCAAGTTAGCCATCCCAATGTACTTATAAGTTGTTCAACTCTAATTGCATCTCCAACATCAAAATCATTATCTTGAATATGATGGAAAGATCTGCATGGAATATTTTCATTGATATAGTTTCCATTACTTCTAATATCCACCATTTCTAAAGAATTCCATACACTATATTAGGTTATGAATCATAATTCATAACTTCTAACTGGAAAACAAATAACATTAATTGGAAATTTATGCATAGCTTATATCATAATCATAAATATGGTTTCTTTGGGGATGTGTTTAATTTTAAATCCTTCATAAGAGTTTTTAATGAAAATGTGAATTATCCAAAGAATATACCATTATAGTGTCAAAGAATGTGCACAGTAATGCCCATTATCTTGTACCAGGTTATTTCAAGTCATGACTGATGCACCGTGTGAGAGTTATTACTCTTAAGTACATCCATTCTAGAACCATGTCTACATGTTGTATCCAGATAAGGATGTATTTATAGGAAGACCCAAAAAATCTCTAACTTACCGATTTTATAGTATTTTATTCTATGATTATCCTCAAAGTATATATTTGGGTTAGGATCCCTAATATATGTTTTATAAATCTAGTTTCCACTTTTTCTTCTAAAAATACTCTAATTCCAACTCTAAAGACCCTGAACCAAGTAGTCAGATCCTATACTTTATATTAATACATTTGTAAAAGAAACATTGAAATAGAAACCCAAATGACATAATAGTTAAGTGGATTTGGAAAACAAGATACAAACATATGGTTAATATTAAAACTTTAATGGAAAAAGAAAAACAAAGAAACTCTAATGGAAACATTCATAAACTCTTAGATTATCCATGCAAGTAATTCAAAAAATAGATCTTAGAATCCTTTGGAAAACTAAACCATAATAAAGGAGTGTTATTGGATGATCAATATGTGTAAAAAAATACATCAAAATCTATAATCATAAACAATAAGTAAAGGTGAATATCTATCAACAAATGTCATTAGAGCATAAAAATGAACATAGTGTGTCCTGAATAATAGCTGATCAAAATAATTCAATATAAATCATCATAATGCTATTAAACGTAACCAATAATATTATAGTATTATAATAATAAAGTGGATTATTAATTAATAATATAATAATGAGTGAATGTTTAATTTTAAAAACATAGAAACATTTTTTCATGGCTAGGCCAAGACACCATACATAAATGGGTAAAAATCAGTCTACTTTGTCTCATGAAACATAATGATACATCAAGGGTCTATAGAAATCCATTCCCATCACTTACTAAGCCTAATTAATTACTCAAATAAAATGGTTGAAACATAATAAAAATATACATGATTGAAACTAGCATATGAAGTGAAAATAATATCCCCAATTAGCAAACATAATCATAAACTATACAGAGTAATATTGATAATGGTATGAAGACAAAAATAATAAACCACTAAATAAATTATCATAAATTGTAACATAAGAAATAAATCTCAATTAAGAATAAGTGTAAATAGAGGGTATTGAATGAGTTGAAAATTTTTATAATAAAATTAGTGAAAATTTCTATGTAGAAATACCCAATTACATTGGAAAGAAGATTTATTTTGGAAAATCAATTTTATTTTTTATAACAATATTATTGTAAACATGTATATACTAGAAAATAAAAGGGAATGAAATTATATTTATATAATATTAGAATAAAATTAATATTGAAATGTGTAAACTAAATTGAAAATATGTTAAATGGGTGTTCATGAAACATTTTAAATGAGACACTTTAATGCAGCTTAAGGGTAATATAAAAGTCTTTAAGGTGGAAAAAGGAATAATTGTTTACATAAAACTATAAATTAACAACGATAGTTTTTCATTATAAAAATTTTGATTTTATAAAATTGTTTTCTTCTTAAAATATATTATGTAGAGTACTTTAAAATGGATAAGAAGCTAAGAAGTTCCCTTTATTCGGGCTTTCTTTTCCGGAGGAATTGAAAAAGGAATCTTAAAAAACATCTAAATACCCATAAAACAAGAATAATTTATCTAGATACATATATTTGGAGCATGCACATTGAATAATGAGGAGTGAATAAGAATAATTAAGAATTGAATTGGGGTAAAGAGAGAGAAAAAATATCCAAAATGAACAATTGAGGTTCGGGAAGAAACCCTTACCATATGTCTCAAAGTGTTATGTACTTTCACTTAATATCATGTATAATAAAATTAGATTAATTAATAATTTAATTAATAATCTCTTAAAAATTTATTTGATTTTCTATAATTTTATACAATTCATTTATGGAATTTTTGATGAGGTATAATATTCAATTTCACTATTCGGGATTGTTTCCTTTGTTTTTATGATTGGTTCACTTGTATACATGTATGAAAGATCATATAAAATGGTAATATTAATCCAAAATTTAAATTTAAAGCT
Source organism: Viscum album (assembly GCA_963277665.1). Lineage (NCBI taxonomy): Eukaryota > Viridiplantae > Streptophyta > Magnoliopsida > Santalales > Viscaceae > Viscum > Viscum album. The sequence continues at coordinate 1,303,818,101 of OY728121.1, forward strand.
ATTAATGAACTTCTATGAGATTAAATGTACTAATATATCACTTTTTATAGATATTAGGATGATTAATTAGAAAAAATATTAAGGGTAAATGTTTACATTTATTGTTATTTTCTTCAATCAGCACACGGTAGTCCTATTTTCATTATTAATATTATGTGCATATATATAATAGTTCCATAAAAATAAATATATTATAATAAAAATATTATATTTTTCATTAACCAGAAAAATGGTTTCAGGACTATCTTTTAAGGATAAATTGATAAATGAAAACTCATCCTCCACGTAGGTCGTAAATCAGCACATCATGGATGATGTTTTAATTTTTCAAATAAAAGGGGACGAGAAGAGAATTGATGGGTCATATACCACTACCATAAAAAAGCTATAGCATATAATATATACTTTAGTTTTCATTCAACTTTATTATAGGTATGTGAGGAAAGGATAAGAAAATAAAGATATTAAAATAAAATTAAATGAATGGAAGTAGATTTTACCTCTTGAATTACTCTCCTTGAGAACCTCCTTAAGAAACATTGAAATATTATTTTGGATGAGACCAGAAAGAATAGGACGTGTGGTAGATTCTTGGTAGACATATTGGGCATAAATTTTCTAATATTAAAGGCTTTAAAGCAGTGAGGAGAATATGTAGTGAGGGGTGGTATTTATTGTGGAGGAGAGGGGTGTTTTTTGGTTATTTTATTCATTAAAATATTATTTTGGCTCAAGACCATCAATAGTTTAAACCATATAACTTAATATATTAAAATAATTAATGATATTTATATATTATGGGATTACATATGTCATACATCATCCATGACTCAAAAATTCTTGTATTTGTTAAATACCATAAATTATTGTATTTCACTACTCATAAAAAAAATTAAAATATTTTTAAAAACCCCCAAAAATTCTCCCTAACCATTTTTTGATGTGTACACCTAAAAATAGACTCTATTTTATTAAAATAATTTCATAAATATGAGAAGTTAAATTTTAAAATAAAATCATCATTTATTCAAAAAATACAAATTTTAATATTATAATTGATTTTATGTCACATTAAAAATTAATTAAGGTCTCATAAAATTATATTATAGTTGTAAGTCAATAAAATATTTATTTGTTAATAAATTTAATGAAAATGGGTTTTTTAAATAATTATTTTAATTGTAATATTTTTAATAAACATTTACATTTTATAAAAATTTCCAAACATAAATTATCATTTTTAAAACATTTATTTTCTTATTCCATGATATAAATATATTATATTTTCATTCATAAGCTATATAATTTTTTTAAATTTCATTGTTGTGGTTACTATTCTATTTGATGGGTTACTATTCCAAATGGTTACAAAACTATTCTAATGGTCATGTCACTGTTCAATGGGTAAATGTTTCTTAATTTCTAGATATACTTATTATTTAATTCATTAATAATTTATAGTGCTTGTATTGTGTTCTCTATGTCATTTTATTTTATTTATTTTATATAAAAAAATTGTAAAAATGTAAATTTCATTGATAAAATTTTGGGTCATTACATAGAGGTATTAAATAACCTTACTATTGATAACTACCATGATACTCATCACACATTCTCTTTTTTTTAAAGTAATTCCAAGAACTATCTTTAAGAGAAAAATGTAATCCCATAATGCCTATTTCACTATAAAAAATCATTCTCATCCATTAACATTCTATAAATAATATTATCATAAGAAGATATCTTAAATAAGAAATCCTAGTAATCAATATCAAATTGACGTCTCATCTCGAACCATCATGCCTTTGTCTTCATGTTCTATACTTTTTTGAGTGAAAACTAAACATGCATAGAAAAGTGATATACAAAATCTATCATGTTAATATTATCCTGGTTGATTTTTTAAAAATATCTACCCTTAGATAGCACCATTGACTCTGGATAGAACAAGTCAGTGAAAATAACATTAAATTCCTTCCACTCAAAGCCCTCGTTCTTTTACATTCTCGCCATCAGGTCCCACCATCTCTTGTTGGGTCCATCCAGCATGAAGGTGGAACCTTTAACCTTGATATAATCTGTTGTTTACAAGAACATGAAATAAATCTCAACTCTCCTCAATAAGTCCAAAAATTCTTGAGGATCATTTTATCATTGAAATACGGGTGTATTATGGTGAATTAATTCTTGAGAATGAATCCTAAATTAATTATTCTAAGGTTCCATAGATAGATCTTGAGTAGTAATGGGTGTAGGTCCCTATCCTAAATCTAGTAATACATACGTAATGACCTCAACCAAATTCTTGTTTATGAGATGATTTTCTCACGTTGGTTAATCAATAGCTTCTTGGTGGATCTTATTCACATTTATTCTCAGCGGCATGATGCTAAAAACACCATTTTTCATCATTAATAACATTAGAAGTGGTACTCAGAGAAACACTCAAAAAATAGAAAAATAGAAATTAGTCCCATCATATAGACAAATGACATCTGTATTTAGACTACCCAAATCAAAAGTAAGGAATAGTCAATAACTAATACTCAAGATGAATTTCACAAACTATCCATGGTGAATAATGTCTTATTAAGATGATATCTTGCTAGGAACTCACGTGGAACTACCTCCTAAGACTCAAAAGGATCACTCAAACTACATTCTAAAATCATAGAATGATTCTAAACATGCACCTATGATACCACTTTTTCATGAAACAGCTAGGATACTATATATGGTACCCTGACACCGAAGACAATGCTTAAATATCTCAATAAGTATTAAAAATCCCTAAATGTTTCCAAATAACACTAGATAACATAATAGATAAAAGAGATTATTATTTATTCCACATAAATAGTGGAGGAAACATAAACATGTTAGTATACTCAGAAAGAAAACACTACTTGGATAATTTTATTAGATGTAAAATAATTATACAAAAACCGAATAGTACATAATAAAATTACTATAAAAACAAGATAATCATCCGAAATCCAAATATACATGGCAATCAAAGTAAGAAATATCTACAGTAACCAACTCATAATGGTGTGTTCCCCTTGTTCGAACCTGGGATAAGAAAATCTAAAAAAACCCAATAGAAAAGGTAGGGTGTGAGATTAAATCCCAATGAGGTCTCACCATATGTTCTATACAAATATTAAATAATAATTTGAAAAATAATTCAATATTAATATTTAAAATAGAAATTTCATCATAACGGATATTTAAAATGATTAATTCTATACATTTCAATGGATAAAATCATTTCAACCAATGGATTAAAAAATTATTTAAAATAGTTTATATAAATTCACAAGGAATGTGTAAGTCAATTTTACAAACAAAGAAATATACATATATCACAATAATCCATTAAAAACATGGTCATATGAAAATAGGAATGTTAGTACCAGGTTATGGGATCTTTACAAACACATATAGTGATAATGGAAATGTGCACACACATCCCTCAGACATTGGTCAGAGTAGAGTAACCAACATCCTACCGAGGATACTATCAACCAAGGAATATTTTTATTAGATTTGTAAAGATTCAATCTGGTACTAGGGAATTCCCAAAATAGTTTTCTTTTCTCTAATTAATCACTACTTACCCAAGCTCAAATTTTCTCAATAATTAATCAACAATGGGAAAATTATTTTAAAATAGTTTAAAATAAAATCTCTCTATTTCTATTTCGATATGCCAATTAATCATTAATAACCTAAAAATATGTTTTTAATCAATTCATGATTTATCAAGGTAAAAACAATTCCAAGTTCGTCGCAAAATAGTTTAATCCATTCCTCTAAAATACCAATTTCAAATAAATATCTCAAATAAATTCTACAAATTACATCAATTTTAAATTTACACCCCAAAATTATAACTCCATTAGAATTGGGGGGGGGGGGGGGTTCCCCCAAATATCAAGCTAAAAAACATATAATCCAAATTCAAATTAAATTTGCTACTTTTTTATAATGGAATTGTAATAAATTAATTTAAATAAATAAAATAAAGGTTTAATAAATTGGAAAATTATACCTAACCACATACATTAGATAACATGTTCACATAACACAATACCCACACTGTGATTTTCTAACAAATAATGAAGAAAACATCGATATAAGACTCCAACAATGATTAAAGAAATAAAAAAATGTTTTGAAATATTAAAAATAATAATTTATAAAAACCCCTATGGAAGATAGAATAAGAGAGTGGGAGAAATAAAACAGGAGAATAAATCTTAACAAAGAGGAATTAAATGATGTTTTTCTAGATTTGACCAGCTTCTGTATGGGTTTGGAAGAGCCAAAATGGGTCATTTAGATTCCTCCCAACCTCAAATATTGAGATATGGGGAGTTAGGTCTAAGAGGGTTATTGTAAGAAGGTTTATTAATTATTATTTTTTTTCTGAAATAAAATACACTACCTACATAGTTACTTGGACATGGCTGGATGATTTTTCAAAATATGTGCCCTAACCGTGAACCCCTATAATTGGTTGTATGGTTTCTACGTTGTGGATGTGTGCTTTTTTAAACGGTTTACCATCCATGAAAACCATCACTATGTGGGTTCTCATGGTTTAACCTCGGTGGGCTCATGGTTTGGGAAAATCATGTACCAATCGTGCACAACTGCAAATATTCCCAAATTTTCTAAATTTATCCAAAAACAACCAGAGACAAACCTTAAAAATTAATTAACATGAAATAGTTAGGGAGTACCTGAAAATAGTAACAGTATGTTATAATCGTCAATGTGAATTTGAAACACTAGAGTTCACCCCATGTATTTCCCCCACCCCATCATCCATCAATGCCCCTGTAAGTGACTATCCTGCTTGTTGATTACATCATGCTTGCTTCTTCACCACCTGAGTCCACCACCTATGTCACCCCCATCATTGTCCTTGAGTGAAAACATTTTCATCGGACACCTCCATCCCAATTCTATCCTCTTTAAAGACTCCAAACATGATGACTTTAGGATGATTTCATCCCTCCCATGTGAACTCACACATAGGGAAGAAATCCCCCCCCCCCCATAATAGGGGATTTTTGGTGCATTGCTGGGAATCAAACCCCATCCAAATCAGATGAACTAGATAACAATAAAAATCAATAATGGGATAGTGTTTTTTGGTTATTTATTTGATTGGGGAAGGAATAATATTATTGAATTGATTATTAGATTATTTAAATTGTTTATATATTATAATTATAATATAAATTTTTTAGATTTCATATAATATATTTAAATTAGATTCCATATATTGTATAATTAAAAGGTTTCATATTAGAACTAATTATAAAATTGTTATATTTATTTATTTTGGAAAATACTATAATATATTGATAAATTATAATGGTTTTAATGTTATCAGATTGATTAATTATTCATAAACAGTGTATCACATATATAAATTAATGAATTGTTCATTTATTATGTTCTTTTATTTTATATTAATGATTATAATTATTATATTATGAATTTATTTATTCAATATTTTAAGATGTTAAAAAAATTCTATAAATTTTTTAATATGTATCTAAGGTGTTATAATTCAAGTACGATAATATATTTAGTTTTCTATTAGTGTCATGCTATCTTTCCTGTGAATTGTGTGAAGAGTTGAAAATAAATATATTTTGATGATATTTATTATATGGATGGATTAATATTCTAAAAATTATTATTCAAAACATGTATACATGTAAATGGAATACATGATAAAAATGGTGTGATTTTATGCCCATTAAAAATATGATTTTTAAATTTCATTACAATCTAACACTTTTAAAGACCTATATCATACAACCAATATGGTCACACAAATTTTGGGTGCTCCTTCATTATATTTTATTATGAAATTAAATAACTGGTGACCTTAATTGGATTAAGATCCCTTTCATTGCATTCAATTTGGGTTAAACATTGCTCAGTGACCCTAATAGGATTATGATTCCAAAATAACTAATTTTGGTATATCTATATTATAGACTGGATAGAGTGTTTCCCACTCAACAATACAATAGTAATATTTGATATTATTGTGATAATTCAATACTTATATATCTATGGGATGAGATAAATTCAAAAGTTACCAATAATTTAGTATAATATAGATCTTGGACCACTAATATATATAATGAGTTTAAAAGGGTCATAATTTTAGTGGGACAACATTTAATAAAAGTCCGTATTAAATAAATTTTAATATTATAATCATATGATAAATTATTCTTTCTGAGTTATATTATCTCATCATTATCAAATTTAACTTTGATATCAATATTATAAAATGGGAATCATAATTAATGTAACTTCTTAGACTAATAAAAAAGTATAAAATATTTCCAAATAAATGAAAATTCAATGTGTTAAGACAAAGACATTCTTGAGTAACATAATATTTAATTATTTTAATTGTTGGATCAAATATTTCTTTATTATAATCATAGAATTTAATACACATGGTTTCCTAAAATATTATTTTATCAATGAAAATAATTTTGTTTTCTTCAATAGAATTGTCTCAACAATAAGAATGTGTTTAAAATATTTTAACCATATTTTCTCATATGGTTGACGAATGATTAAATGAGGCTTATTATGTCAAGGTTCTGGTGTTGTGTTGAAATTAAAAATGGGTAAAAAATTATAATAATTAAATAATTTTTTTAAAAACATTGGAATGTTATTTATATTTGTATCTTGTAAATGAAATTTAAAACCCAATTCTGTCAGTGATGAGGAGAAGTGTTTCTATATAATGAAATTATCTATCACATCTGAAGGGATTAATGGAACACTATTTAATGTCCATATTAGTTATTAATATTATAGAAAATATGTCTTTGGTTTTGAATGGTATTTTATACCAAATATATACCTTATAAATGTTTTCAGCATAAAGAAGTTATAAATCAATATCAGAATTGATAAAGACTATAGTTTATAATAAAGTGATCAATAAAATATTTAAAACATTAAATATTTGAAATAAATCAATATATCTAGCATAAATGGATCTAAGTATATCTTCATCCCATTTCACTTATACTATAAGAGAAAAAATTTATTTAAAAAGTGTTGTTATGTAAATTATGAGATGTTAATTGTATTTTTTGCTTTATTTGATTCTACAACATACTTGAAAATAAGATAATTACTACCATTTTTTATCCATGATAAATGATTTTATCTAATATATTTTTTAAAATATGATATATATGATCACATCATCATTAATGGAATATTTTAAAGAAAATATTATTCAATGTGTAAAATGTTCCCAACACATATAATACTATATAATATATAGATCCCCTTGTTTTTTTAATATCACTTCAATGATAAAATTAATGAAATTTCCAAAATAGAAATGAATATTTGTATCTTAGCATGATTAAATGAATAGTATATAGTGCCTATGAGGATAGTGTGAGTTTTTTGAACTTTGAGAAGTTCAATGTTAAAAATTAAATATTATAATAGTCTAACTAGAAATTTAATTTCACATTATATCTTAGAAGGAGCTCAAAATTTATATAAAACTAATAATGTAAATAGTTACATTATTTACCAAATTATTTTAAATATTATTTTTGATGTAATTGGTTCTAATTGATGGTGATAATGATTGACACAAATAGAAGTATAAGTACACAAAATGAGTTGGTAGAATTATAAAATTTGTTGTTGTGAAGTTAAGGATTGTGAGTACTTATTCATGGAGATAGACATTTGGAAGAGTATTCTTATTCACTTCCATTATTTCAATTATATTTCATTATAATTTATTCTCATTAAAGTTTTCAGTGGTAGTGTTTTATCATATGGTCACATTATGATATGGTAGGGATGAAATAAATATTAAGTGATTTTAACAAAAAGTGTGAAATTACTGTAAACATGAGGAAGGATATGGCATTATATCATATATTATATGTTATAAAAGTGATTATGTATTTTTTAGTAAAAATTATTAATTGAATTTAAGAATTTAAATGTTTCATTTTATTCAGAATGAAATATCTAATTTATCATTACATAACATTAGCTGTATATATATAGATAAATCTCAGGAAGTAAAATAATAATAAAACTCTCCATGTATGTTTTTGGGTTTATTCTATACTGATTTTCATCATATAATATAATATATTTTGAATAAAAATTATGGTTAACATGAGTTGGATTATTTTATTTTTATAAAAAAATACTCTCATTAGGCCCAAACTGGTTTTGTATGCTAGGTATCCCATGATTGATACCACATGGAGCCTCATAAACTCTACTTTGTTATAGTATGGTTCCATGGATCATATATAGTGTCCCCAATACTTGATATTATAAGGATAAAAGTCATCATAATGTTCATACATTGATACCTTTCTCACACAAGACTTGAGGCTTAACTTAAAAATTTTGGTTTCATATATTCCTAATGATGTCTTCAGTTAGAGCTTAAAAAAGATGATATTTTTCCTCCTATATGATAACATTGAGTATTGATCCTTCAATTAATATTTTCTGTATTAAAACCATTCATAAATAGTATAAATTATGTTCTTATATATTGTGTAAGGGTCATGTGATGCGCTTATCCATAAAGGTGAAGGACATGTGAGATATTTATCAACCTGATAATTCTATAATTGGAGAATAAAAAATTTATGATTAGATATACATGATTTTTATTCTCTATTCCATTTGATTTTTCAATGAATTTGAAAAGGGATAATATGAGAATGAATGATGACATATAATTTTTCTTGTAAACATAGGTAAAGTGATAAATCTATTTGATGCATATCACACTAGATCCCTTTGTGTCATGATTTTTAGAAATAATTTTCTTAAGGACTCACATTACATATATTTATGAAATTTGGGATTTATGTTTTTAAAGGTTATGAAGTCCCTTGTAGTGTTTCATTTTTTTTTAATTAAAATGGGATTTAGTCAGACCCAATGAACTATTCTAAATTTTTTGTATAGTTGATCTAATAAAACTTTTATGGGTATTAAAAAGGTATTTCATATGATGTGATACATAATAAAGTTGATGTTGACCAACCAAAATTATTTTGAATGATGTCAAAAAATTATATTGTTTAAAATTTTATAATTCACTATATATGATACAACATAATATTAAATAACACTAACCAAATGAGTCTTTGGTGAAAGTGGTAAATAGAATGAGATATGATATAAATATTTTATTCATGTGATGAATTTATCCATATAGTATTTTAAGATAATAAGTTAAAATAAATCATGGTTTCTATATGAATATCATAACACAAGAAAATATATGGGAGAGTTGAATAATATGGTAGTATTCTTATTTTAGTCTTATGGTATATTTCTCTTAATCATATTATGATACATTAGGCAGTTGGATGATAAATATTATCATTCAAAAATCATATACATGGGTTATTATCAAATAATGCATTTCATATGATGAAACACATGAGAGTGTCATCTCTATCAAAGGGTTCCAAAAATACTAACCATATGGAATTACCTCATATGTTATGAATGTGTGAGTTATTTCATGCATGTTGAACAAATTCTATATAAATAGGAAGACACCATTGAGATGTTATGAGAATTTAGTATTCCACTCTTATTTAACATACCCCCATATCCATATATCTCACCTTTCCTCTATTTTCTAATATTAGATACTATCATATCATGGGTGGAGGATAGTACCACTAAAGCATCGACTAGTCTGATACTTCCAACGAATACACTACAAATGAGTCAGTCTCATGTGAAACTCTTAGTGATCCTCATCAAATAACTATGATTAATTCATTAGAGAAAAACATATATTGAAAGGTATATAACGTGTTATTTATCTTATTATGTAATGTATCAGTATTGATTCATGGGGATTTTGGGTTTGTTGGTATCTAATTCATTTTTTATACTTATTTTAATGATTATGATATCCCATGAAACCCATTTAATAATTAATTCATGTGTCATACTTCAAAACCCATATTCATAATGGTTATTATTCTTCAATAACATATCTAAAAAATATTAATCTCTTTATAATCTTCCCTAATGAAAATGATGGTGTCGGTATAACATCAATCATGTAGGTGGTCGATCCAACCAAAATAAGAACAAGAAAAATTAATGAATGTGTAAAAGTATAGAGTTCTTTAAAAATAATATCATTTTCCCAAAAGAATAATATTGTTAGTATTTCATCCTTAAAATATATATTTATATTTTGAATGATTTGAAATTAGATTTTATTTGAAAAATATATAAAATAACAAGATAGAAAGATGGAATTTTTCTATCTTAAAATGGATTCCATTAGAATGAAGGATTATGCATCATTTTTCGAATTAAAAGCTACTAAATTTCTAATAACACATATAGAGAGTAAAAATAGGTTAGTATTATGGATATAACTAATAAACATGAGTGGTTTTGAAGGAGTGGTTGAGATATCCATTTATAAGTAAAATGAGGTTTATTTTGTCAAAAACTCAATTTTGGAGAAAAGTAATGATTGAATTGTCTGGGAGTCAGGTGATTTAAGTAATTAAATGTTAGTGAGATATACATGTTAGACTCCAATGCTTAACAAATTACTTTTAAAATGTATAAATATTAATATAATTTCAAAATATTTTTGGTATGCTAATTTAACTTGTTTAATTATTTACTACTATAATTTTTTATCTAAAAATAAAAAAATGACATATCTTATATATGCTTTATGTGATGCTTTTAAATTTGGAATCCATTTAATCTTATTAAATTTATTGATATGATAAATTTATATTTTATATAAAAACATCAATTCTTTTTGTAAAATAATTAATTTTTGATAATTTCGTGTTCTTAATATTATTTTATATTAATTATTATTTAATTGATTCTTAATCTATTTTTTCATTATTATAAAAAGTATTTTTTTAATATTCATCCTTAAAATGTGATAAATTTTATTTTTAAATATAAAAAACACAACCCCTTGGAAAACTATTTTTTAAAATCCACTTTTAATATTAACTGATTTTATTCACATCCTATTTAAATAGATTATATAAATGATTACCATTAAATTTTAGAAATCCATTCATCTCATAAGTTTTCATTATAATTTATTAAAACATCAAACCATTCAAAAATATAATATTATTATTATTATTATTTATAAAATAATAAATTAAAATATTTATAAAAAATATTTTAGTTAATTGTTTTCATTTTATAATTATAGAATATTTTATTAAATATGAATTATTATATCACATGATAATTATTTTATATAGTTATTATAATGTCATGATTATGGAGAGTATTGCAGGAATCCTTTTTGAGACAATTGAATTTCATCATGGTGTTTCACCCCATGACTGATCAGTTGACATAAATGTCCATTCAGGTTCTGGAGGATAAGAGGTGTGTGTTCAAGAAAGACATTGACCATTGTTGGGAGGATAACCTAGCTTTGGTGGATTGTGTGTACAAAAAAATATTTCATTCCACTATCGTTATGTCACCGTTAGAGGATTATTGTAGGTGACCCTACAGGTCACCACTATGTTGGGTAGATCTAGGTGATTCAATACTCATGTGCCTAGAGTTGGAGACTATTATGATATAGATGTTTTTTAATTATCCCAGAGTTTATAAACACTACCCTAATCCATAAAAAGTTCTATGAAGACTGGCGATATTGGCCTTTGGAGTTTGAGGAAGGATGCCATGAGTTCCTTAAGTTCTCACCTCGATGTGGGTGACATAGATTTTATCAAGGATGAAAGTTAACTCCGAGTTTTATTGGTGGTTTCAAGATACTATATAGGCTTGTTGAAGCAGAGTACTGCTTGTCTTTACCAATGTAGATATATAGGTACACGATGTGTTTAACATGCCATAACTGAGGTGGAATGTGCATGACTCGTCGCATGTTATCAACTTTGGTGAGATGGACATAGAGGATAGATTTAGATTTTTTGGAGTACACCATGGAGATCGAGGAAATGTTTCAGATGATACCCCATGGATGATAGATTCCCTTTTTGTGTCTTATGACAGTACATGATTGTCTATGTGACCATCTAATATCATAAGACACATATTAAAGCCCATTACCCACATCTTTTTTAGTAGACCTTTTTTATTTTTGGGATGAAAGTAACGATGTTAGGTACAATGTGATGACTCTATTTTTTAAATGTAAAACATTGAAAAATAAGTGGTAATATTTTAGGTACCAGTAATTATGTTTTTATGAGATTTCAAGGCCTAGTGATCCCAGTATTATTATTATAAAAATATTTAATATATTAACAAAATAGATACCAAATTTTACTAAAATAGTTGAATAACTCCAAAATAAAGGCTAATATCTAATATCTGAGGAATACATGGTGTTCATAGAATGGGTTTTAATCAAGGAATTACATTATATTGAATATTTTCAATCTCTTGTGTTGAGTGTGGTTATGGGTGGATAAATAAATAAATAAATTTATTTATTTATTTATTAGTTAAATTTTTATGACCCTTTCCATCATATTTGAATAATCAATTTTTGATAAATCTATTGGTTAGGCACATATCTGTGTATACCAATATAGGATCCATTAGAGGATCATCCTTAGAGGAATGGAAACTAGATTGTGGATCATGGATCGGTGTGTAGTGGAGTTCAAGGATCTCTCTAATGATAAAAATGTAATAAATTTTTTATTAGTGACTAATCTAATTTCCAGGTAGGATGATTTATTTATATAGAGTCATTCCATTTTTTATCCCTTGTCAAATTTGGATGAATTCCACTAACATTATTTTAAACTTTCATTTAGAGTTGCTTTATTTTACGATTGATTTTATGGTTGTTTTTTTTGGATCTTTTATCATTATTCTAATGGAATTGAATCATGGAAAACCCAAAAACGGTTGATTTTCACTTCTTATTTGTGTTTGGTTACATTCAACAACATTTATACACTTTTTCATTAAATGAATTTTCATTATACTATGTTTTAACAAATGCCATGTTTTTTATCATTACACAACCATTCATTATTGAAATGGATCAATATAATGACTATAGTTGTGATCAAGGTGAGATAATTATAGGGGATTATCGTATGTGTATTACATCAATCTGTGGATTCATTGTATTCCCTATTTGAAATGTGGTGATAGAATGGACAATGTTGATAGTTTCCCTATCACATAGCATGGATGGAATTGGTTCTATGATGGTGGTAAGGAATAGATGGATGATATTTGAAATCCCTGAGTGAGATAGGAATCAAATCTAGAGGTGAAATAAGTGAAACAATTCACATTAAAGAACTACATTATTATGAAAATACCTAATTGAAAAGCATATGATCCAAATATATACACCATGTGGGAAAAATAGGTATGTTTCAATGGGTTCTGTTTAATGTAAAGGACCAAATTCCATGTGACATGTGTCACACTCAGTGTGTCCCGGTACTAATATCTCACTTGGTATCCTGAGGGGTATACAAGAACAAACACAACAAGGAACATGGGTATGGTTAGAGTACATGGGAACAACATAGTTTTTGGGCATGTCTAGATTAATGGTCATGAACAAAGTATGTAGACACATCCATGTGTACACTAGCACAAGTAGAAGAACACAGACATAAACAGAGTTAGGTTCAAGCTTAGAGGTAAAAACTGTGTACCCTTCATACACACAAAGTAATCTCCCTAGGAAAGCTTGAAAACAATGATTTACATAGTATATAGATTTTTTGGTTGATTGTGGTTTTTTGGAACATACCTATGAGGGTAAAGTGCAACATTAGATCATTAAAATTGGATTTTGGTCCCCTATACGGGTTATGATTTGGATAGGGTTCACATTATCCCACTGTGAGGCCTGAGGTAGGATCATCTATCATATACTTCCTCAGTGGGGTTTGTGGTATCGATTTGAATCCCAGAAATTGGTTTTCAATCTCTTATCTATAATATTGATCATGTAGGTTTGGTGGTATCTCCCAATGGTTCTATGATTTATACCCTATCATTATAGTTTAATATTTGGATATGGAGTGAGAAAATTAATTTCAAGACCATATGATCAAGAATTATGTGATTGGAGTTATTGGTCATCACACATTTCATCGAGTACGTACTCCATGAATGAGTGTCACTTATAACCTTGAAGAAAAATCATATGGTTTGAAGTGAAGGATTATACCCCTATATAATGGTAATTTTTATGAGTATATCTAGATTTTTATTATTTCTATGTATCTTAAATTTTTGATGTACCAATGTATTGAGTAAAATACTACTCCTGATACATTATACTTAGTGATTTTTTTTTGTTTCATAATATGTCTTATTATACTCACCACTTCAGGGGATTTTGGTACATAGTTCATGACTTATACAAAAGAATAGCTATATGATGGTGTTGATAGATGACTAAGAGTAAGCATAGCATAATACAATAATTTATCCATCAATAAACACCATAATTAAGAATAAATTATAGTTGTGATAAAAATTTATAATGATAATAAAAATTATATTTAACCTGATAAAGATTAAATATCATAGATTAATATGAGATATGTAATAATTAATTTTCTTGGGATTTGAAATATTGTCCTTATAAATTATTTTGTGAAAATATATGTATGATAAAAATAAAATAATTATAAATAATTATAATGTGATTACCATGAAAAATAATGAATAAAAAATTCATATATGTCTACCATAAAAATGAATCACTCATTGATGAAGATTTTATTTTTGTCCCTTGTTATTATAGGTCCCAAGAAATTGATCTTTTGTTCCCTGTAAAATCCCAAGTAAGTAATTAATAATATATATTTTTATCTATGTTTATTAATGATTAAGATAGTGTTATAGAGGCTTAAAATGAAAATAAATACAATCTTATGCATGGAATACACTAATATTCTTAAAAGATTGTTTTACTACCTTTTGATGGCAAACCATTTTTGAATCTATATTTTGACAATTTTATAAACTATGTTTGTCAAAATAAACTTATCCTTTATGATTGGGATATCAAAATTTACCTTGTGTGAATTTTTGGTATTTTTCTGACAATGTTCATTTTTTAATGAATAGTGAAAAATACTGCATTTTACATCAAAACTGCTTTTTAATCTAATTTATTTATATGATTAGATTATTTTTTGAATTGGTTTTGAAGTGAAATTAGAATATATTTTTATCATTTTATCCAATTGTGGTCATTGGAATCAATTTCACTTTGAAATTAGACTTAAACTGGTGTCAATCTTTTGATACTTATTGTTTTGTAAAAACACGCTATTTGCTCTGGCAGCGGGAATTAATTATTAAATTAATTAATGTGACTTATATGATTTTAATTTTGTAAAATAGACTTCATTTTTGAATTCGTAATATCAAATATATCTTAGGGTGAATTTTTGGTAATTTTCTGAAATACTTCAATTTTTAATGAATAGTGAAACCACTAAGTGGTAATCAAGAAAACTGATTTTTCAGTTCAATGAAAGTTTACCACTAATGTGTATTGAATTTTGAAAACCCGACATACATGGTTGTCATTAAGAAGTAAAATGTGGTTCAATGAGATTAAAATAATTTTTTGGTGAATAGTAACTTATTAAGTTTTTAATCGCGATTAGTGGTGATTAGTGTAGTTTAAGGTATAAATAATGCTTTAATAATATGAAATGACCTAGACACATGTCCCAACATTATTGGTTGTGTCATGGCCGACCAAGACAAGCCATGGGTCAACTTGGGGACCCCATGGATCCACTTTTCTTGGGAAATGACATAAATAACTTTTTATTTAATGTAAAATTAAAAATAACACAAACATAATATGTTTTACGAAAACAATTTTGACATGGGGTTATAAAGATCAGATATTTGATTATAAATATTAATTGGAAAGATAAAAATATTTCCTACATCATAGTATTTGTTTTATGATTTTTAGACATTAAATAAATTAAATTATTAATGACATAATCATGATGCAGCGATGACATCATTATTTGACGATTTAAATAAAATGGAAAGACAATGTAAAATCTATGAACTACACATGGCCAAAACCAATTGGATGAGTGGATTTAGAACCCTTATCACCTTATCCACGAATTATATCAATGTGGGACCTTTTAAAACCGAAACACATTTTCAAATAAAGTAATATTTCTTTACTTTCCAAAAGTGCCCCTCCTCTCCTCTTATAAAAGGCCCCCACCTCTACCTCATTTCACACACTCCTCAAGCCTTTGGCTCGGCCAACCCCTGCCCATTTACTCTCTCCACATCCCTCTCCTCATCCTAGAGGATTCCCATTGGGAAGAAGTCTTTCAAAGGAAGCCTTTAGGCTCAAATAAAAAGGAGTTACACTTTTAAAGGTAATTCATTCTCTCATGTTCATTTGTTTTATTTTGCTTCTCCAACCCCCTAAACTCTTTTTATTTACTTCTTTTGTAACAACACCAGTATCTTCAATATACTAGGATGTTGTTATAAGATATATTTGAGCTACACACTCACACAACTACATCAAATGGTTAAAGAACATACGGTTTCCGTGGATGGCGAAATTCTGCCTCCCGAAACGATGATTGTTCAATACTCATTTAACACCTTCAATGGTGGCCATTATGATGTCACTATTTTTATATATGATATATAATATGTTTATGTTTTCCTTAATCTTCTGTTTTTTTCATTTTGGGCATACCTTTATGGTTTCCATTATGGGTGAACACGATATCTTCATTTTAGGAAGTGCGGACTACCGCCCCCTCAAAGTGATTTGATTCGTTAAATACCATATGTGGGACATATAAAGGATGGAACTATGATATTATATATGATATTATACTAGAATTATAATATACCTTTTTATCATTATGATTCCATTCTATAAAATACGAAATAGAAATGAAAGTAGCGTTCATGCGTACGTACGGCTTACCATCTCCATGAACGGTGCATTTCATTTCTTACCTCTAAATGATTATGTAATATTATAAATGCAAGTATGTACTGGATATATATGACATATATGATATCTACATCATGAATACCATTCTGGATATAATGAACCTTTGACCAAATTAACAACATGTTAGTGTAAGAAGTCTATTTTTGACTTAAGAACCAAATACTGACAAAATGAACATTATTAACTTAACTGATTACATGATGTTCATAACATGGTATAAAAAGAATAATGAACTTGAAAAAGATTCATAAGAATGTAGAGATTAACTCAAGTTTATTATTCAGGATATTAAAGAACGGTCGGGTCAAGTCGGATACGAGGTGTGGGACTTCGTCTCAATCTCCTTTCATTGAGGCATATTTTATTTTATACACAACTTTCTTTTATACGGTGTACAAACCCCTTTGACTTTTATGTTTATTCAAAAGGAATCTTTTTTATACGAAGCGTTTACTAAACAACAAAAGGGAATGTTTTTGTCGTACGTATGCAGCGACAACGACTTCTCCGCCGTCGTAACCGTTATTTGAGTTTTGGCTTCCTCTTCAAGCCATACCTTCTTTTTTTTAAAAAAAAAATAAATACCATGTTTTACTTTGGTATTGAAAATGGTTTTCATAATGTTTTTATTATATCAATGTTTTGTATTGATATCTCGTGATTGAAATGTGGAAATTTTATGTTTCCTTTATGCATGTTTTATGTGATATGATTATGTTATGGTTCTTGGGAATTATTATGAAGACGGGTGGTTCCGTGATAAACTAAGGGCGGGTGAACCCGTTATAGCTCTCCAATGCATTGGGTAACGCGAAGGAGTGAAACGTTAAGGTTTCTCCGAAGAGATTTTAGGGAATATACTGTGATGGGTATTCCAAACGTAACCAAGAGGGTTACTCCCTACGTAAGAATGTTATGAATGCCTCAAGTTACCTTTATGTCTTATGATTTCTATGATTTATTCATGATTTTATGAGGTATGATAAAGTGCCTATGTTTTATGGGTAAAGTATGATTTCATTCTTATGTATGTTTGAACTCATGTTTCCTTTCCATGTTTTTTTAACCCATACTGAGTTTTTATGCTCATCCCATGTTTTTGAAATGTTTTTCACCGGTCAAGGGAAAGGTACATGATAAGATGATAGAGTCAAGGATGTGTCAAGAAATAATCCATGTTTTATTTTAAACGTGTTTCCATTGATGGGAATTAAGAATACTATCTTTCTGTAACCACTTTGTTTATATGTGGAATGTAATGCTTGTTTTATGATCTAATTCTCTAAAACTCTAAACCTGAAAAGATTCTCAACGTGTAATCTTGTAATAACTCAAGATTAAGTATGGTTTAAGGCTGGGGCCTTATAGTTGGTATCAAAGGTCGGTTTAGATAACTTTAGGAGTTAGAATTCTATTAAATGATTATCCAAAAATATATTTTTTTTCGAAATGATATAGGATTTAAAGATTACCATGTTGCTTCATCTAAGACATGTTTGTTCAGAATGGTTTTCCTGAGAGGAAACAGGGAAGCAGTGCTAGGAAGGCATACAGAAGGAAATAACCTTCCGAATCCGCATCCTGAGATGGTCGGAATTGGAACTGAACAGTTTGTTGCAGTAATGGCGCAGTTGACTCAAGCGATAATTGGCGGTGGTATCCATGCACGAGATCAGCCAGACCAACCACAGAGGAACATGTCAGTGGTGGAACATTTCATGAGGCAACATCCACTATAATTCAGAGGATCATCTGACCCTGTGCTAGCTGAAGGGTGGATTAAAGCACTGGAGAAGATTTTTGATGTCATGGGGTGTTCAGACAATCAAAAGGTTAGTCTTGCTATTTACCGTTTGGAGGGTGAAGCAGATCAGTGGTGGTCTATGGTTAAAAATATCCAGGGCGCCGATGAGATTGATGCTCTTGACTGGGATAAATTCAAAGGTATGTTTCTTGAGAAGTATTTTCCTAAGGCTGTTCGACTTAGGATGGAAAATAAATTCTTGGAATTGTGGCAAGAGGAAGACTCAGTGGATGTCTATGAAGAAAGGTTCACTCGATTGGCAAGGTATGCTCCAAATTTTATCCAGGACCTTGATAGTAAAATCAATTGTTTTTACTCAGGATTAAAGCCAAAATATCGAAGGGCATTAGCTTCTCGAGAGTTTAAAAGTTATGAAAAGCTTGTTCGATGTGCTGAGAAGGTGGAAATGGAGTTTTCCGATGACCAAGTGTTCTATAACAACCAGCAGAAGAAGAGACCGAGGTGGTAGGAGAAAGGTAAGAATTCTTCAAAAAAGTCTGATGGTAAGAGAACTAAGTTTCCATTTTGTGATAAATGTGGAAAAAGGCATGCTGGGGAATGTCTTCTGAATTCTGGGAAGTGCTACCGATGTGGTAAGATGGGACATAAGGCTCGTGATTGCACTGAAAAGGATCAAGGTGAAGGTAAGAACAAATTTGATTTACAGTTAGTGAAATGTTATAAGTGCAATGAGATGGGTCACTATGCAAACGAGTGTCCGACAAGGAGCTTGAGTGATGGGAAGCAGTTAGACTACAAGCAGAAAGGGGTGGTGAAATCCTTTGCAACTACTTCAGCAGATGTCGGGCCATCAAATGAAGTGGTATCAGGTACTTTGTTTGTTTTTTCAGATTATGCCAGTGTGTTGTTTTATTCGGGGTCTACACATTCTTTCATCTCTGAAACCTTTTCTAGTAAAATGGGAATACCATCTCAAGAAATGACTCCTGAACTTTTGGTAAAAACACCTGGGGGAAATTTCGAGGCAAAAAGAATTTATAATAATCTTCCTATCCTTATCTGTGGAAAGAACCTACTTGCAAACCTTATTGTTCTACCTCTAGTAGAGTTTGATGTTATCCTGGGTATGGATTGGCTCTCTATTTACCATGCTAAGATTGACTATAGAGCTAAAGAAGTTTCTTTTCAGAAAGACTTTCAGTTTTTTTACAAGAATGAACCCTTACTTTTGATAACATATCAAGAGGCCGAGAAACTTGTGAATGATGGAAATGAATGTTACCTTGCACACATCGTTGAAAATAAAGGAACTGTTCAGATTAATGATGTGCCAGTGGTAAATGAGTATCCTGATTTTTTCCTGATGAGTTGCCTGGAATAATACCAGATCGGGAAGTTGAGTTTACTGTTGACTTAGTTCCTGATGCTAAGCCAATTTCAAAACCCCCTTATCGAATGACACAAATTGAACTTTTAGAGTTGAAGGATCAATTTCAAGATTTATTAGAGAAACGTTTCATTAGACCCAGCACATCACCATGGGGTGCTCCTGTTTTATTTGTTAAAAAGAAAGATGGTTCTATGAGACTTTGCATTGATTATAGAGCCTTGAATAATATCACTGTTAAGAACAAATATCCTTTGCCTCATATCGATGATTTGTTTGATCAGCTCCAGGGAGCTCAGTTTTTTTCAAAGATTGACCTGAGATCGGGGTACCATCAGCTGAATGTAAAGGAGGAAGATATTCCGAAGACCGCGTTCCATACGAGATATGGCCATTATGAATTTGTAGTAATGCCTTTTGGGCTAACCAATGCACCTGCTGTATTTATGGACATAATGAATAGAATTTTCCATGAGTTCTTGGATAAGTTTGTGGTGGTTTTCATTGATGATATTTTGGTGTTTTCTAAAAGTAAAGAAGAGCATGAAAGACATTTAAGGGTTATCTTGAAAACCTTAAAAGAAAAGAAACTGTATGGGAAATTCAGCAAGTGTGAGTTTTGGTTGCAACAAATTTTTTTCCTTGGTCACATTGTTTCTAAAGATGGAATAACTGTTGATCCTGCAAAAACAAAAGTTGTGGAAGAATGGCCAAGACCCACAAATGTAACCGAGATTCTTAGCTTCCTTGGTTTGGTGGGCTATTACCGAAGGTTTGTTAGAAATTTTTCACGGTTATCTAGTCCAATGACTAAGCTAACTCGGAAGGGTGTTAAGTTTATCTGGACAAAAGAATGTGATGATTGTTTTCAGGAATTGAAAAGAAGATTGGTGAATGCTCCAGTTTTGGCACTACCTTCCAGGAATGGTGAGTTTGTTATATACAGTGATGCTTCATTGAAAGGACTTGGTTGCGTCCTAATGCAGAATGATCAGGTAATTGCTTATGCTTCACGACAGTTGAAAACTCATGAGGTAAATTACCCTACACATGATTTGGAATTAGCTGCTGTTGTTTTTTCTTTAAAAATTTGGAGGCATCATTTATATGGAGTAAAGTGTGAAATATATACCGATCAAAAAAGTTTAAAGTATATATTCACTCAGAAAGAGTTAAACATGAGACAAAGGAGATGGCTGGAATTAATCAAGGATTATGATTGTACAATTCATTACCATCCGGGAAAAGAAAATAAAGTGGTTGATGCTTTGAGTCGAAAAAGTAATGCTTCATTAACAATGTTGCGTTTGGAACGTGATCCTTTGGTTAAGGATTTGATGAACTTTGGCATAGAAGTTGTTGGTGCAGGAAGTCCTTCTGTTTTGTTTCGGGTATCAGTGAAATCATCTCTATCAGATAGAATTAAGCAAGCACAGAAGAAAGATAGTGAGTTGCAGAAAAAGGTAGAGCTGGTTCAGAAAGGTAATTTGCCTTAATTCAACATTGATAATGATTGTGTTTTGAGATTTGGGAGGAGATTGTGTGTGCCTTGTGATTCACAGTTGAAGAGAGAGTTGTTATGTGAAGCTCATAGTTCTCCGTTTTCAGTTCATTCGGGCAGTACTAAGATGTATAGAGATATGTGGGAGTATTACTGGTGGGATGGAATGAAAAGAGATATTGTTGATTTTACTGTGAAGTGTTTGACTTGTCAGCAGGTTAAAGTAGAGCGGCAGTTACCGAAAGGGATGCTTCAGCCTTTACCAGTGCTAGAGTGGAAATGGGAGAATATATCCATGGACTTTGTTGTTGGATTACCGAAGACATCTCGAGGTAATAATGCAATCTGGGTTATTATTGATCGCTTGACCAAATCTGCTCATTTCCTTGCTATACGAGATACTTTCTCTCTTGATCAACTTTCCCGTTTGTATCTTAAAGAGATAGTCAGGTTACATGGAGTTCCTCTCTCCATTGTATCGGATCGTGATCCCAGGTTTACTTCTAACTTTTGGAAAGGCCTTCAGAAGTCATTGGGTACTGAATTAAATTTTAGTATAGCTTTTCATCCTCAATCAGATGGGCAGTCAGAACGAACAATTCAGACATTAGAGGATATGATACGAGCTTGTTCTATGGATTATCAGGGAAGTTGGGACCAACATCTTTCTTTGGTTGAGTTTTCATATAATAACAGTTTTCATTCCAGTATACAGATGGCACCATTTCAGGCATTATATGGGAAGCGGTGTCGAACTCCAGCTTTCTGGGATGAAGTGGGTGAAAGGAAGTTGATGGGACCAGAATTGGTAGAAGAGATGGCAGAAAAAGTTCAACTGATTCAGAAACACATGAGAACAGCTCAGAGCAGGCAGAAGAGTTATGCGGATAACCTGAGAAAGGATCTATCTTTCGAGGTAGGTGATCATGTTTTTCTCAAGGTTTCTCCTTGGAAAAGTGTGATGAGATTTGGTAAGAAAGGAAAGTTGAGTCCAAGGTTCATTGGACCATACGAAATTCTAGAGAGAGTTGGATCAGTTGCATACCGAGTGGCTTTACCTCCGAGTTTATCTCAGGTACACAATGTTTTTCACGTTTCGATGTTGAAAAAGTATATGCCAGATCCATCTCATGTTTTGAGTCCAGAGGTAGTTCAGCTGGAAGAGAACCTATCTTATGAGGAACAACCGGTCCAGATTCTTGACCACAGGGAGCAAGTGTTACAGAATAAGGTGATTCATCAGGTATAGGTTTTGTGGAAAAACAACATGATTGAAGAGGCAACATGGGAATCTGAAAATGCAATGAGGGATAAGTACCCCCATTTATTTGATAAGTAAATAAATTGTGGGGACGCAATTTTCTAAAGGGGGGAAGGATGTAACATCCCAAGTAAGTAATGAATAATAAATATTTTTATCTATGTTTATTAATGATTAAGATAGTGTTATAGAGGCTTAAAATGAAAATAAATACAATCTTATGCATGGAATACACTAATATTCTTAAAAGATTGTTTCACTGCCTTTTGATGGCAAACCATTTATGAATCTATATTTTGACAATTTTATAAACTATGTTTGTCAAAATAAACTTATACTTTATGACTGGGACATCAAAATTTACCTTGTGTGAATTTTTGGTATTTTTCTGACAATGTTCATTTTTTAATGAATAGTGAAAAATACTGCATTTTACATCAAAATTACTTTTTAATCTAATTTATGTATATTATTAGATTATGTTTTGAATTGGTTTTGAAGTGAAATTAGAATATATTTTTACCATTTTATCCAATGATGGTCATTGGAATCAATTTCACTTTGAAATTAGACTTAAACTGGTGTCAATCTTTTGATACTTATTATTTTGTAAAAACACGCTATTTGCTCTGGCAGCGGGAATTAATTATTAAATTTATTAATGTGACTTATATGATTTTAATTTTGTAAAATAGACTTCATTTTTGAATTCAGAATATCAAATATAGCTTAGGGTGAATTTTTGGTAATTTTCTGAAAAACTTCAATTTTTAATTAATAGTGAAACCACTAAGTGGTAATCAAGCAAACTGATTTTTCAGTTAAATGAATGTTTACCACTAATGTGTATTGAATTTTGAAAATCCGACATACATGGTTGTCATTAAGAAGTAAAATGTGGTTCAATGAGATTAAAATAATTTTTTGGTGAATAGTAACTTATTAAGTTTTTAATCGCGATTAGTGGTGATTTGTGTAGTTTAAGGTATAAATAATGCTTTAATAATATGAAATGACCTAGACACATGTCCCAACCTTATTGGTTGTGTCATGGCCGACCAAGACAAGACATGAGTCAACTTGGGGACCCCATGGATCCACTTTTGTTGGGAAATGACATAAATAACTTTTTATTTAATGTAAAAGTAAAAATGAGACAAACATAATATGTTTTACGAAAACAATTTTGACATGGGGTTATAAAGATCAGATATTTGATTATAAATAGTCATTGGAAAGTTAAAAATATTTCCTACATCATAGTAGTTTTTTTATGATTTTTAGACATTAAATAAATTAAATTATTAATGACATAATCATGATGCAGCGATGACATCATTATTTGACGATTTAAATAAAATGGAAAGACAATGTAAAATATATGAACTACACATGGAAAAAACCAATTGGATGAGTGGATTTCGAACCCTTATCACCTTATCCACGAATTATATCAATGTGTGACTTTTTAAAACCGAAACACATTTTCAAATAAAGTAATATTTCTTTACTTTCCAAAAGTGCCCCTCCTCTCCTCTTATAAAAGGCCCTCACCTCTACCTCATTTCACACACTCCTCAAGCCTTTGGCTCGGCCAACCCCTGCCCATTTACTCTCTCCACATCCCTCTCCTCATCCTAGAGGATTACCTTTGGGCAGAACCCTTTCAAAGGAAGCCTTTAGGCTCAAATCAAAAGGAGTTACACTTTTAAAGGTAATTCATTCTCTCATGTTCATTTGTTTTATTTTGCTTCTCCAACCCCCTAAACTCTTTTTATTTACTTCTTTTGTAACAACACCAGTATCTTCAATATACTAGGATGTTGTTATAAGATATATTTGAGCTACACACTCACACAACTACATCAAATGGTTAAAGAACATACGGTTTCCGTGGATGGCGAAATTCTGCCTCCCGAAACGATGAATGTTCAATACTTATTTAACACCTTCAAAGGTAGCCATTATGATGTCACTATTTTTTTATATGATATATAATATGTTTATGTTTTCCTTAAGCTTCTGTTTTTTTCATTTTGGGCATACCTTTATGGTTTCCATTATGGGTGAACACGATATCTTCATTTTAGGAAGTGCGGACTACCGCCCCCTCAAAGTGATTTGATTCGTTAAATACCATATGTGGGACATATAAAGGATGGAACTATGATATTATATATGATATTATACTGGAATTATAATATACCTTTATATCATTATGATTACATTCTATAAAATACGAAATAGAAATGAAAGTAGCGTTCATGCGTACGTACGGCTTACCGTCTCCATGAACGGTGCATTTCATTTCTTACCTCTAAATGATTATGTAATATTATAAATGCAAGTATGTACTGGATATATATGACATATATGATATCTACATCATGAATACCATTCTGGATATAATTAACCTTTGACCAAATTAACAACATGTAAGTGTAAGAAGTCTATTTTTGACTTAAGAACCAAATACCGACAAAATGAACATTATTAACTTAACTGATTACATGATGTTCATAACATGGTATAAAAGGAATAATGAACTTGAAAAAGATTCATAAGCAAGTATAGATTAACTCAAGTTTATTATTCAGGATATTAAAGAACGGTCGGGTCAAGTCGGATACGAGGTATGGGACTTCGTCTCAATCTCCTTTCATTGAGGCATATTTTATTTTATACACAACTTTCTTTTATACGGTGTATAAACCCCTTTGAATTTTAAGTTTATTCAAAAGGAATCTTTTTTATATGAAGCGTTTACTAAACGACAAAAGGGAATGTTTTTGTCGTACGTATGTGGCGACAACGACTTCTCCGCCGTCGTAACCGTTATTTGAGTTTCGTCTTCCTCTTCAAGCCATACCTTCTTTTTTTTAAAAGAAAAATAAATACCATGTTTTACTTTGGTATTGAAAATGGTTTTCATAATGTTTTTATTATATCAATGTGTTGTATTGATATCTCATGATTGAAATGTGGAAATGTTATGTTTCCTTCATTCATGTTTTATGTGATATGATTATGTTATGGTTCTTGGGAATTATTATGAAGACGGGTGGTTCCGTGATAAACTAAGGGCAGGTGAGCCCGTTATAGCTCTCCAATGCATTGGGTAACGCGAAGGAGTGAAACGTTAAGGTTTCTCCGAAGAGATTTTAGGGAATATACTATGATGGGTATTCCAAACGTAACCAAGAGGGTTACTCCCTACGTAAGAATGTTAGGAATGCCTCAAGTTACCTTTATGTCTTATGATTTCTATGATTTATTCATAATTTTATGAGGTATGTTAAAGTGCCTATGTTTTATGGGTAAAGTATGATTTCATTCTTATGTATGTATGAACCCATGTTTCCTTTCCATGTTTTTTTAACCCATACTGAGTTTTTATGCTCATCCCATGTTTTTGAAATGTTTTCCACAGGTCAAGGGAAAGGTACATGATAAGATGATAGAGTCAAGGATGTGTCAAGAAATAATCCATGTTTTATTTTAAACGTGTTTCCATTGATGGGAATGAAGAATACTATCTTTCTGTAACCACTTTGATTATATGTGGAATGTAATGCAAGTTTTATGATCTAATTCTCTAAAACTCTAAACCTGAAAAGATCCTCAACGTGTAATCTTGTAATAACTCAAGATTAAGTATGGTTTAAGGCTGGGGCCTTATATTCCCCCACCAAGGCTCCACATCATTTTAATTCTAAATTATAATACTAATATTTCTAACCCTTGTAATTATTGTAAAGGTGATTATATAGATTCAATTTATAGTTTTAAAAAATTTATCTCCTATTGGGAATAATTAAATTCATAAAAATTTCCTTTAAATTTATAAAATTTTATTCCAATGGTAACCAACTCCAAGGGTTTAAAATGGGATTAACATTTACCCCCAATGTTAATCATTATGTTCTAGTAATAATGAAAATATCTTATTTGTAATATAGTACTCTTCTTAAGAGTAAAATATTAATTCTATAGAATTAATGAGTGTTAGATAAAAATAATATTTTAATACATAATATATAATTTCACTGGGCCCTTCCATTATCATAATCATTCTCTTTCTTATAATAGTGATAAAAATCATAATCCAAAATCCATTGGACCAATTTATAAATATTTAATATACTATTCTAGGGTAAATTTTTCATTTTACCCCTAGGGAGGTCCTGTTACTCTTCATGTTAATGTCAACTTAAGCCTTGGATAAGAAAATATCTATATCACTATAATTTAATCTAATGCACTATTTTCCTTAGGCTTGACCTCTTCATCCACCCAAGTATTCTAGATAAATGACCACCATTGATCATCTTGACCTTTATGGAAATATATTTCTACTATAACCTTTTACCATTCATTATATTCGAATGATAGAAATATATTTTTAAGAGAATTAATCAATTTCCCAACTACCACTAGATTAGAAGATACAATAACGATTGGGTGTTTTGTCACAGGAAACTATCCAATATATAGGAATAACATTTTGGAATAATACATTACTCCATTTGAGATGGGTTATTCAACATAACCTGAGTAAGCTCCCTTAATATTTTTTTGATCTACTCACCTTCAATAGTAGTTCTATTGGCTTGATCAATATAAAAATATCTACATTGTTCATGACTATTGATACCATTCATTCCTTTGGGTTCTATTTATAAATAATTAAAAAAATTAATTATTTTATATCATTTTGAATTTAAAAAATAATTTTTAATTTTATATAATATGTTACACCTATCATAAATGGAAAATTTATTGGTTTTTATTGTTAAAATCATAAATGTTGTTTCTTCAGGAATACTATTAAATCCTAAAAATATTTTAAAATCATTCATAATGTTTTTTTAATAAAATTTTAATTAACCAAATAATTTCCTTTAAGAGATTCAAACTATGATCACACTAAGGGAACACTCATAATGAACCAGAATGATGGCTAACTTATAATCTATGATAACTTCTACGGGTTATTACCCCAAGATGCACCTGTTCCAAAACCTAGTCCAATTATAGTATCCATAAAGGGATATATTAATAAGAACACCAACATGATATCATCATTATCAAAATTTTAAAGATATTAACCTATATTTCTACATATCCCTGAATAATTTCACAGAGTTATGTTCCTTAATTTCTTTTTTTCTAAATTAAGTCCTGAAGGTTTCTAAAAAATATTATCTGATGCCAACTATTACAACCATAACTCTAGTAACCAAGAGTATGTGACTATTATATTATATTGAAATAGATACATGTGATCAAATATAGAAGGACTTGTCTTTTTATTAGAATTTTTGAACTATTGTACATGATAACCATTTTACATTGAGAAATAAAATATATTTATAAAAAAATATATCCTTGAACTCATTAAAAGAATTAAACTCAATATCCTAGTGAATATAAATAAAAAAAATTTATCGTATATTCATAGTAAGATTTATATCCTCCATAATATATCATGAATAAATGAGAAACAATAAATATGGTAACATAACTATTGAAATAACAAGTAATTTAATCAATAACTTGTGAATGAAAAGAATCCATGAATAATATCAATGCAGTAATCTCATGGATAATAATAATGGAAATTTAAATTAATCAAATTAATAATTATCGACACAATTTTCTCACACATCATGACACTTATACCATCCAGACCTTGTAAAAATACAGTTTAATCGATTCTTAGGTTTACACCAAAATTCATTTAATTTGGAAAACTAATTCATCTCATGAGACTATCAATGCCTCAGCGGGCTATCTATAACTTATCCCAACATGTTCATGAATTTCAATTGTTAATAAAAAATTTAATGACTAATTAAATTTATATACATTATTCTTGGTCAGTAAATATGTTTATTGAGTTAAGAGTATATATTTCTCACGATTTACCTTATTCAATCCAATAACTTTTTTAGTAAAACAACATATGCAATACGGTATACGGCTTAGGTAGTAATCATGTCCATGATAAAAAATATTGATATTCAATACAAATTTATTTGAAAATTATCACCAGGATGTGAATGTTTCAAGAGAAATTTAATGACCATAAAGTAAATAAAAGATAAGAGATGACCCTCAGTTCATCAAAAATATATGTTTTGTAATGAAATAATATCCTTTAAAAAAATAAAGGAGATCGAAGTGAAATATTAAAAAAATTAATTAAATATTTTTACATATAAAATGATTGAAAATATTAACATGAATCTGAATACGATGAAATGGTTCTGATAGCAGGGTTGTGTATTAACACCATATTTATAAAAAACATTCTTACTGATTTTTTGTAAAGAGCGTAAAAAATGACGCAATTGAAAAAAATAGAGATATTAATTTAAAAATTGCAAAATAAAATTATAAAATAATTTTTCTTTAATAAATCATTTGAGAAATAAAAATTATTTTTGTAAAAGAATTTGAAAAATGTTTTCATAGAAAAAACATATACGTGATTAATATCATAAATAAGATATTTTATTTTAAATATTTCTCTTCAAATAAAACCCAAGGTTGAACCATAAATATTTATGGATATAAATATATTCCTGATAAATACCTAAAAGTTTTATTATACTCGCCATATAAATTTTATAGGTGCCTAATACAAATTATATCTCAATTGCGTGGAAATTGAGACGAAATCTTATACCTCAAGCTTCCTCTTAGTTGAATGTTCCTTAACCTATAATATAATGTTTCTAACCATGTTATAAATTTATAAACAAAACATATTCATTTATAATAACATATATAATCTTCTTATAACATCTTATAAACCATTCATTAATAATCATTCATTATTATCATTATTTTAGGTGTTAAATACGTCATTTTCTAAAGCATGTTTTGTCACAGAAGTTCTAGTTCTTGTGTAAATGATATAGTTACATCATCTGTATAATAATATTAATGTTTTAATTATAATTTTCAATAACCTTATACATGTTTATAATCATTCTAGAATGTTTGACATGAAAAATGAGTCTCATTTCTTCTTAGAGATGGTAGGTCATACGTATGCATGAGCGACATAAAAATTTAATAAATGGTGAAAGGATAAAAAATTAAATGATATATTGATTTAAATGAAATAATATAAATTAATATTTATCAAATAAATTAATTTTTTCTATAATTATGACTATACATTTGTTTTAATTATGGTAAATAAATTATATCAGTTCATGAGGTAGTTGTCCACAACACACATGAACAATTATCATGTTTACCATTTGATGGAGGAGCTGGAAACATATTATGAAATTAAATTAACAACATATAAATATATTAGAGATAGTACTTCAAATTTATTTTAAATTTCATGACATAATTAAAGGTGGTAAAAGATAAACTAATATGAAAGAGCATTGTTAATATGATTAAATTATTTTAGAGAAACCACATTTTTATCTCTTCTTAAGTGCCTTTGGAGTTGTATTTTAGAAAAAATATTGATCTAGTATATGAATAAGGGTGATGGAAAAATACTTTTTTCAGTGTTTTGGTTGATCTATATAGATTAATGTGGTGTAATGAAGATAATGAATATGTTTCCTTTTGTTAGTGGGGGATAGAACACACATGTAATTTTTAAAGGGAATATAATAAATTAATGTCTTACTAAAAATAATGGTTCCAAAATGGACCTTTTAAATATATTATATGATATAGTATCTATATATTCATAAAAATTAGAAATTAGAAATATTTATAAGTCATTTTTTCCTTTATCTATTTAGTTTAATAGTCTAGTACACCTGTTTTAATAATAACTATGCTGAAATGTTTTTACAATTTATTATTCATGATGGAGAAAAATGAACGATTCCAAATTAAAAATTTCAAAATTACGATCCCTAATATTTAATACATTTTATTAAATTCAATTTTTATTTATGAAAGAATTTAATTTAATTTTGATCCCTTAAGACACTATGAAAACTATGTCCTCAAGAAAATGTCAATTTAAGTATAAAAATGTTCTTATATCCCATTTGAGAATAAAATTTATTAAAATGAAAATAATTGGATTATAAATAATATAATTGATTTATTTTTTCTTTGTAAAAATTTTAAAACAAAATCTATCTTTTTAAATTTTTGAAACAAAAAACAGTTTTCATTAATGATCAATATTCTTCAAAAATTCACTGAAAATTTTAAATTTTCAGAAAAAACCCACAAACAATTCTAATGATAATTTTGATCTGCGGATTTAAAATTTTAATTCTATTTTTTGAAGTAAATTTCCTAATATTTTCAAAAAATAATTATATTATTTTCTCCCAAAAAAAAATAAATATCTTTTTTGAAGAAATCTTATTTTATGATGAATAATATTGCTTTACAAATAAATGAGTTTTTATCATTTAAAAATTTGTCAATATAATTTTATTGAGTGTGAATTTAATATATATTTTATAATATGGAAATTACAATTCATACAGGATAACTCAATGGCATTTTGATAGTGGTCGTATTCAAATATTAATATTTCATGGTTGGTTTAAATGTATTGTTTTATGTTATATATAATATTAAATATAATATTATTTAGAAATCTTGGAATATTATAAGTGAAAATATTTTGAGATATCTAAATCCATATAATTTATTTTTGACACTTTTAATCTTTTTTTATACTTAATCTTAATGACTTATCTTTTATTATGATAACAATTTTTAGGAATAAAAATAAAATTGAGTTTATAGCCAAATTTGGAAATGATGATTCTAAACATGAAATAAAAATTATCAAATTATATTTGCAATGGTAGAGGATATTTATTATAATAATAACACCTAAAATGGGTATATTGTTTTTAAAAAAATGTATCCATAAATAGAAAAAGTATTTTATTCTTTGGAATCATATTAGAAACTATTAGATGACTTTTAATTTATTATATTGAATAAATTACCTGCACATTTCATTAAAATTTGATAAATTATAACTAACCATAAAATAAACCTTCCATAATTACATCTTTTTTAACAAGTGTTTTAAATTCCAATATTTCAAGGATCTTTTAGTTTTATATTTTTATAAAGTTTGGAAACACATTACATTAAATGTAGAACCCTGAAATATAGTTTATATTTTATTCAAAACAACATTATTCTTAAATTTAAATAGATGTTTCATTTAAAATTCATTTTCATAAATTGTTTTGTGTTAGAGTAATGGAAATATTTTACTCAATATTGTTTATAAACATCATTATAGCCTATAATAAACATTTGAAAACAAGGGATGTGAAAAAAATCTCTACGCTGGATATAATAATAAAAGAACCCGGTTACATAATTTATAGACATGAAATATTAGAATAATGCTTAAATTTTCATGAAAAAACATTAATCACATATATATAATAAAATCCTATGATAAATTCAAGAATTCCTCAACAAAAACAATTGAAACCCATTATAATGAATATGAAAAATATAAAATATTCACAAAATAATTTCTTTGAAAAGTATTCGTTCATCTTTAAAAGTTCAAGGACTTTCCTTACCATACGAATTCATATGATTTTCATAATAAAAATTATTAATAATTAACTAGATATCTAGAAACATCATTTTCATAACACATATCCACACATGTTTATCCTATGTAAGAAATAGTTTAACCCAGGTTAATTCTATAGTATAATACTTATTTCTAATCTCCCATAATTTTCACCTTTGAGGGAAAAATCAATACCCAATGAATTGGAGTTCTATATTAGGATCACTGATAATTAGGATCCATATGGATATCACTCAACGTAATTTATAATTATCACATACCATATTAGGAATAAATTTTGTGGATCATTCAATTTTTCATCATAAAACTCATATAAAACATAATTCAGCCCAAATACAGAACATATACCTTTTTCAAATAATCATAAAAAGAAAATTTATTTGTATTTTAAAACTCATACAATATGAAAAATCACCCAATAAGTAGGGAATTAAATTTATTTTATATAACCATGAAAAAGTGAAGAGTAATATTTATAAAAACTAAAGGACATGAGAGAGGGAAATTTCACTCAATCCTTATTTTTAAAGAAACAGTTCTCAATCTTGTAAAAAGATTCAAAAGATAATCATCGATATAATTTTGACAACATTCCTTCTTAAATATTCGTAATTAATGTCAAAATCCATATAAAATGAATTTTCTTAACTGTTGAATTATAGATAAAAAAATTCATGAAACATTTAAAATAATATGGTCAAGGGTGAAAAATAATTTAAAGGAATACTTCAAAAAAACGTTTAATATAAATGAGCTTGTGAATTTCATAACATTCAATAAAAAAGGAAGTTAAAGAATATAATATTAAACTAATTTTTGAATAACATTATTATTGGTAAATGAATGATAAGAGGAATCAATAAGGTACATTATGTGCCAAAAAAATAAAATGTTTAAGGAAAATTAAATAAGTCAAAATGAATATAAATTAAGACCATAAATCTCTTACCTCATCTCTTAAAATACCATGTACATTATTTAACTCATCTTCTATGAATACCCCCTTTTAGATAAACCTTAAAACTTTTTAGGATGGTATTTTAATGAGACCAGAACCTCTATGTCATTTAGATGATGGTTGGAAATGGATTTGGGTAGCTATTGGTCAATACTAATGACTCAAAATGTTTGATGAAGAGATGAGAGGGGTTACCTTTTAATATTTAAGGGAGTTTTAAAATTTTACATTTTAAGAACATTAAAATATAATAATATATTAATCGTGTTAAGTGGAAAAAAATTGGAATAATTTTTAATTTAGTATAAATTAATGTCCATAGTACCTTAGCTAATAATATTTAGAAATTTTTAAGTATCATTTAATTCTGTATCATTGGGTTTATTCACCTTATTAACACATATTAACATTAAATTTTGTAACACATTTTTCATAAATTAAAAGTGAAAATTTTATTTATTTTTTTGAATGAATGTAAAAAATGGTACATGGATGAAATTTGAGACCTCTTCTCAAACCAATATTCCTCGTTAAATGTTTTTTTAATCATTTAATAAGATATTATTTATCTTGAATTATAATAAATTCGTTTTAGAGACTATTTATTTTATTTGATATCAAATACCTCAATAAAACATATAATTCGAATCTAAACATGTTTATTGGTAATTATTATTTATAATTACATTGTAAATTTTTTTCATATCTCAAATTATCCAAAAAAATATTAATTTAATTATTTTTTAAATCATTATCCTTGGTTTTTTTACTTCTTACACTTACACTATATCAGTATTTCGTAAGAGTTAATGTAATTATATCATTACTAAAAGTCAAAAAAATTAATTAATTTCATCAAAATAAAATATTCCAATATATAATAATAATTCAGAACCATTCATAATTTCTTTTTTATCCATAGAAAAATGTATTATATATATTAAAGGATTGAGAGTGAAATTTTTTATTCATTCTTTACCTAAAATAATATGAAGCTCTTAATCAAAGAGAAATGTCTCTTAAAAAATTAAAATTCTAATATATGGTGATAAGGGTGTAAATAAAATCAGCAAAAATAAAATACGATATAATTTTGTGAACATATCACTTATTTTAAGCATTTTTAACATGTTTTAACCTTTTACCATAAAGATACTATTTTAACAAAAAAAAATTATTCATAATAATGAAAAATGAAACTGATATCATTAATAAATTTTAACCTAAAATTTCAAAATATGGTATCCATTTTTTATGATTAAATTTTTATAAATGATGTAAATTAAGTTTAATATAATTACAGAAAAGGAAATAAAAAATCGTTTTTAGAAATTAAAATTCCTAATCATAAAAATTAACATATAACAAAATAAAATATATTATTGAATCCTATGTTATTATTTATAGAATTCGAACAAAATTGATCTTATGTAACCTTAATAAAATATCCAATAAATAGTGATAAATTAAAATAAATTTATTTTTGAAATATAA
Organism: Viscum album; assembly: GCA_963277665.1. NCBI lineage: Eukaryota > Viridiplantae > Streptophyta > Magnoliopsida > Santalales > Viscaceae > Viscum > Viscum album. The sequence continues at coordinate 1,303,853,118 of OY728121.1, forward strand.
ATTATAGTTTAGATAAAAATGATAGTTTCACTATAGATAGAATTTTTTTTATAAAAACCATAGAAATTCATTATATTCCTTTTATGAAATTATTATTTCAAAAATTACTGCCATTTTTTAAAATATAAGTTTTTAAATCCATGAGAAATATATTATAATATTCTTCCCAAATATGAAATAAAAAAATTATTGATGAAAATCTATTTTTAATGAATAAAATGAATTTATTCTCTTTCCATTACTAACTAACATTATTAAATGAATTTAAATTCACTTAATTGGATATAAAAAGTACATATTTAATTAGTATCATTTACCAAAAATGATTAATTTAATCTATTAACAATAAAATGCGTTGTTCACAATAATACAATATGATGCAGAATAGATATTTTAATCTCAAAATATTTTACCTTCATTTCTAGAAAATTAAAAATAAATGAATGACTGGTTAGTAATTTTATTATGGAAAACATTATATATATCTTCTATAATATGGATATTCCAATAAATACTATCGAAATAAACTCCTCAAAAATTATTGTCAATTTTATATGATAATATTTCTTTAGTATATCATCATTCATTTTTTCCTAGTGTTGCATATACCACATTATATAAAACATGGTTTTATTTATATAAAACACTTACTAAAATATAGTGGTGTTACATTCTACACCCCTTATTGTAATTTTTTTTAATGAAATTCCATTTTTCCTCTGAGTAATAAAAGGTTTAAAAAAATTTTAGAATCAATTTGAAGAATTTGAATAAAATATATTTTCATAAATGGAAAAGATTTTTTAATATTTAAAACCACCTTTTTTAACAACCCATATCATAAAAAATGATAGCAAAAAATCTTTTTGAAAGGAAAAGGGAATATGTTGTTTTTATGGAATAACAAATAATCAGGTTCCCACATAAGGAGAATATAAACAAGGAGGAGAGAAATTACATCCAAGGAATAATAGAGGGTGATATGGAAAATGATCATGATATTGTTAATGACCACCAAACCATAAATTAGTAAGGGATAATGAAAACCATTATTTCATTGTAAATTAATATTAAATGGTAAAATTTTAATTTCAATATCCATTTCATATAGTTGATGGATTCTTCTGAACTCAATATAATGAACATAAGAAAATATTATTACTTAATTACTTTCAATTTCTTAAGAAAAATTTCATAATTTAGTCATTTTTTATTAATATCCAATTATATCTCATCTCTTACTCCCCATAATGAATAGTGAAGATGAATTTTTCATTCACGAGGAACTAAAATTAAAATTCATGGGATCATATGGTTAAAAAATAATGAAAATTTATATCTCATATTTTTATCCATTAACCCAAACCAATAATTGTTATCATGATATAAGATATTATCCAATATCAATAAACCATTCATTGAATAAATAGTAAATTAATCTCCAATGTATCAATAATTATAACACCAAAATTTATAAATTGAGAATTACATAAATTTAAACAAGTCACACCTATTTGAGCAGGATTTCAGCATCATATCTTCCCATTGAGGGTTCAACCCCTTGTAACCCTTGTTCCCCCAATCGATTTAAGAGTGGGAAATGTGAGTATCTGTGGGAAATGATTTTTTGTTATTGTATTGGAAAAATTATATGTTAACTACAAGTTAGGGATAATAGTGGAATGTTGAGGCCATATAGGGGTGGGATGAGAGTCAAGAACTGGTAGGAATGTGGATAACTAGAGCACAATAGCGGGTGATAGTGTGTAATGATTGGTGAAGGAAAATGATCAGGTAATTCCACTAGTGTTGGCGGATTATGTTGAGGGTATATAAAAGGAATAGTATTATATATATATGAGATCTTTTAGGACATGTATCTTCCATATTTCTACTAGTCTATTGAGCCAACAATGTTGGTCTTAGGCTACTCGGACTGCATTTCATTTAAGGGTTACCTCTCAATCCATTTAAGAAGATGATTACATTCCTTAATAAAATGGTGAATCAACCCCAGACTATTTAAAAAACATTCCATAAATAAATAACTTTAATACTCTTCAAATTATTTTGGACCATGTTTAAAAGAAAACATTTTTGAGGATTTAATCACATTTTCTTCAAAGATTAATTTAACATTTGTGTCCAAAAACATTAATCACTCTAAAATTAACATAAAAAAATTTATGTGCACTAATCAAATATTATCTAAAATATTATCATATTTTCCAAAACTAACCTTAATAACCATAAAAAACAATAAAGTCATATGTTCTTCCAATATATAACTCAACCATTATTATTTAAATAAAATATCATATTAGCCAAAAATATTTCCATTTTATTTAATCATAAAATGTTCCCAAAATAGTGCCCATTTTGAAAAATATAATTAATCAAATAGCCCTAAATAACTTTTCAAGCCCATGTTTTTTGATATAGTATAACATATATTTCCAAAATATAATAACCTATTACATAATTAAATATAATTACTATAACATCAAATATTATATTAATCCTAAATATTATCAAAACCATTAAACAATCATCCACAAAATATAAAATCATTAATCCTCAAATATTCTTCCCTCTAAAGAAGAATTTAATAATAAGGCTTATATATACCTAAAACATTTATTTAAGCCCAATAAATTTCCCCCAATGTACTCTCATCACATAAAAACTCATATGTGGTATTTATGTCTTTAAATATATGATCTACTATATACTTATATTCCCATAACGAAATATGAAAAAATTAAAATATCTCTATATTAATCATCTTAACCTCTAAAGTTATCAAAAACATTCCTTTAATTCCATATATAATGGCCCATAACATAAAAAAATCATAATCACATGATTTATAACATGGGGTCAATTTTATTACAATTCAATGATATTTTAGGTTTAGAGTTTCAATGAATTGGTATAACAATACATTACATAAGTAACATTGAAATGTTGGGTCCATTTTTTCTACAATACAACATTCTTATGTTTAAACTAATGTTTCATTCAAAACACTTCTGAAAATTTTTAAAAAATCAACATAGTAGTATGATTTGACTTTCTATTGTTTCTACACATCCATATATCTGATTAAATACATTTAAAAACAAGGTATTATAAAAAATATATCATAAATTGATACAAAACTAATGGAATCATGTTAGTCTAATGAAAAACATGAAAACTGATGATAATGTTGAACATTTTCATAATAAAAAATTTATCTTATAAATAAAACATATCCCCATGATAAAATCAATATTTTATCATAGAAAATCATCAAAAGTCATTATAAAGTGTCGAAAAACTTTGAATCAATAATGTTTTTTGGAAAACATTTTTTTTATTTTAAATTTTAAAAAAAATTACTTGCCTTATAAAATAAAATGATTTCCAAAAGCAATAGTGAGCATAAAATTGGTGTCTTAGAGCATATTATTCATAACCCTCATTCAATAATGTCTAACCTAAGTCATACATGACTATAGACTAGTTAATTTCACATAAGTATCCATCCTGATTATCTACCTCAATTTCACTTTTGAAGACTAAATCATTACCCAATGTTTGAGGGAGCTATATCGATCTCAACTATCATCATGAGAAATTTTAGGATTTCCCATTTATATCTATACTTATCTAGTACCATATCATTAGGGAAAATTTTGTAATTATTTAATTTTAAAATAACAAAAAATTGAAAAAAAACCATAATAAAAACACTTTCCATTTTCACCCAACAATATGTAGAAATATCCATTTTCACTAAAATTAAGAATAAAATGAAAAACTACCCAATAATACATGAATTTAATTTACTTTATAAATCTATTAAATCATGAATAGTATGGATTTTAATGAAAACCATATAGATTTTAGGAAATTATACTCATGTTAAATATATTTAATACATTATTTTTACACTTCGGTAAAAAGTGTCAAAAGTGGAAAATAAGAAAATGATTCTAAGAAATATTTTCTACATATTTTTATATATATTAAAAAGTAATATAAAATGAAATTTAATATTCTTTTATGTATAAATAATAACCTTTATGTATCTTTTTAGTGAACATGGTCATGGAGTAAAAATATTTGAATGGAATACATTAAAATTGGGTTTAAATTAAAATCCCTTGTGACTTTTGTAAAGTCTTAATGAAAAGGATGTTGAAGAAAATAATTTTAATTGTATTTTTAAAAAACATTGTTTTTATTAAATGAATGAAAATAAAAATCCATAATATAGTTCATAGGCCATTATTTTTTTAAAATAGAATATTTCTAAACTAAAGGAAATTGAGATGATAATCCCTTACCTCATCTCCAAACATTCAATGTACATTTTTTATCCCCTTTATAAATGAAACCCACACATGGGTACACCATAAGCCTTTTTAGGATGAACATTTAGTGATACTAAAATATCTATGTCATAAATAGGATGGTTAGGAAATGTTTTCTTTGATCTAGGTAAGGCTAAATGGATTAAAATATTTTGAAGAAGAGAGGAGTGGTGATTCATTTTTACGACTGAGTAGATTAACACAATTGTAAATGTTCAGAACATAATAATATAATATATATAATAAATCATGTCAAGTGGAATATAATGACCATAATTTATATGTTAGGACATGATGTGGTCAAAATCCCATCAACTAATCAAATTTTGACAGATTTATGTTACATTTTAACCCTTATCTTTTTAGTTGCAAAAAAACTCAGTGAGTTGAATATTAATCATTTACATTCCTTATAGTCTCACTCACATGAACATTTCTACACCACCCCCTAGAACCCATCCACCATTCCATAATGGGAATCCAACCACATTCTCATATACCACCATACATGTGAGCACCCATGAGAACACCAAATCCAAAAAAGAACATCCTAATTTTCCAAAACAAATCATTCCACCCCATTCCAATAATCCTGAAAAATTTAAAGGAACATTGAACCCCAACAGAAACACTATTTTCAGTTTCTAAACATAAATATATTTGACCATTCTCAAAAAAGAAACCTCATATATTTGTATTAATTTTTTTTCATTTCATTAAATATATTATTCCATAAATTAATCAAATTCTATTTCATTAATAACCATTTGGTTAAAAACTATCTCCTTTCATTTGAAACAAATTTACAAAATAAAAATCCACTTTCCATAAACTACGTGTCTTGTTTATAAAATTCAAATTTCATTAAAACATTTCAATTTTACTCCTAATAGGTCATTTTATGAAATCCCATTTTTGAAAAGTCTACCATATGGTTAATTCTGAAAATCTCATTTTCCCACTTTCTGAAATCATAAACCTTACAATTAAATCCCTTTTTTCAAAAATCCATCCAAAGGGTTTTCGCAAAAAAATCATAATTCAATGAAGACTCAAAGAGATTCAGAAGAGGGAACTAGTGTTTGTGGGTGGCTTGTCCATATGGTTGGCATCTACATTCCAAACACACCACCAATACAAAGAGCCTTATAGAACCATTCCCCTAGCTCTACATGGCATTAAAAACCCTACATGCTCAAAGAGACCATTATCCCAACTCACCTTTCTGTATCCCAATAACCAAACAATTTTTAAAGACCAAAAAACTAACTAAATTAGACTTCCCATGAAAACATAATGATCATAACGAGAAAGAGTTTGTGATGCTCTTCCTGCACCTAGCTCTCAAGTCTCGAAAACCCTAATCCATATACCTTGACATCCACATGTAATAAAGGGTTCTCTGAAAATAATGTTCCTATAATGACTTATTTAACCATTTTTCATGAATGTACCAGGTTCAACCCTAAAACAGTCACCCGAGGATATTTGTAAAATAGACTGAGAGGTGTTCCTGGTCCCCACGGGCTGGAAACTAGTGTCGGGAATCAACAAAGTTCATAAGGGAAATAATTACTCTAATAAATAATATAGAAACAATACAATATAGATATGAACAAAGTAGTTAAATATAAATAAAAAACTAAACTAAACCTCTTTTAGGTGAGCCTGAAAGATACAACAAAAATACAATGAAAACAAAACAGACAAGTTGACAACCTGATCTCTATATGACCCCATTGGTCACTCTTCAACACAACAATCAACTATATACCAAGGATATTGAACTCAATATAGAACCTAAACCAAATCCTAAATACAAGAATAACTATAGGAGTTAGTCATAAAACTCAATTCACTATCCTAATAACCTATTCATTTATTAAAATAAATGAAACATCAATTTCATGTTTGGAATACAATATATAAGAATAATATTTTATATAAATTTTACATCAAAACAAACGATAGACCATTTCCATTCTTCATTTCAAAAACAAAATTCCCTACCAAGACTGAAACATTAACATTTTCAAGGTGAAAGTGATGATTACATTTTTAACTTACACAAAATAGGATAAAACACTTTAAATTAAAAACATTTTTGTAAACCCTTTTCAAACCAACGCATCCCATTCCATGAAAAACCCTACACTAGAAGACACCATAATGATCATATAACAAGGGAAATGTAAATAAGCATATAAGTACCTCAATCATCACTACAAGAGGCTAAATTATAATAGACATGGGTGAACCTCGGACATCATGAATAATATAGAACATACAAATACATGAGACTCATCCCCAGTAGCATGCCACAAACGATGAAATAAAAAAATTCCCTAACACTCCTATCCACCCTAACTCAAGACCGACTGAGGGGAAATCCCACCGTAATAAACCCATATATATCCAACTACTAGGGGCCACCAGCTAGTGCATAGACTATCTAGTGTAATAAAAATTCTAAAAAAATTATCTCACTCTGTATGGTTCCCCTGTATCCTGTATAAAGGGGCTGATCCATCCAGTTCTATTCGATCATCAAATCAGAAGAATATATATAATAATAATTATTCAATAACAGGCCTCACCCCAAGTCACCCAAAAGTATAAACTCCCATGGAATAGAATTAATAGAACTAAATGAGTATTTACCAAGGATATCAAATTAACATAATGGATCACAAGGACTCCACAACAAGGATGTCAAATCCATTAAATAAGAACAAGGCATGAGATTCATCCAGATAAGGTTTTCATAATAAATACATTAACCAATTTCCAATGTTTCCAAATGGTCCTCAATAACTTTTTTCAAATCCAATATTTATCAATGATACAAATCCACCTCTCATAAATGGTGTAAAACCCCTATTTCAAATTTAAAAATCCTTTAAAAAATTCCCTTAAAATATCCATGTTACGCTTTCAAGGAAAACCCATTTTTATAAAAAGTCTAAACTATCTTTTATTTCAAAAAATCTTGCCATAACACATTAAAATCTATCACACATTCTTTTATAAGAACCAAAATCAAATGGAAACCCCATAAAAGGAACCCCAAAAATCATTTCACATGTTTCCAATATATTTAAAAACTCAAACCATGCATTTTATATCCTAAAATACTCATGAAATCCATTCATGAATTTAATCAGACACTTGGGGTACATTTTTTAACAAAAAAACTCAATTTATCAAAAAAACAAGGCATAAAACACCAATTTTCACTCTAAAAATTGAAACCAAGGATAATAAATCAATATTTATAAATCAAAAGAGGGTAGAAAAGCAAGAAATAAATTAATCTTGAATTATAAATTCAAGTGTAAAGGGGAACCAACCTTGGATTAATGCCACATCAACAACACACACCCAATATCACTCTGTGAGGGTTCCAAAACCCTATATCTAAGAAGAGGGACCCTAAAATAACAAAAACCCCCAACATAAAATAAGGGGAAACCAAACACTTGGTTGACATGACCATGTTATAAGAGAAACTCATGATGAAATGGATGGATAGGAATATGGGGATGAATAAAAGAGATTACGTTAATATATTTTCCTAAAATATTGAATAAATACTTAGATCCACACCCAAGGAGGAGGAAGGAAGCTTGGAGAAATAAGGAGAGGCCTCTATAAGTTTATAAAACCTGTGTACAGGAATTGGTGGTGAGATCTTAGGTTAATATCCCATAAGGGTATAAATGTAAATTAACACTTTTTAATATATGGGAGGCTTGTATGGTTAGGCCTCATGGTTTAACAAACCGTGTACCAACTGTGTGGTCAGGATTTCCCATAAGAAGATCAACCACACGTCCAACACGCATGGTTTCACATACCTTGTGGTATGTTCTTCCCAAACCCATCACCTGTCGCACAGTTACCTAGGTGTTTGCCTGTATGGTTTACCAAATCATTTTCTGACCATGCACAGGTCACTACCAAGACAAAAAAAATTAGATTTTCTCAAAAATTTCACAAATAAACAAAATTACTTCCACTGGGAAAAAAACTAGGAAAAACACTTCAAAATTGAACCCCTATCACACACAGAACTCTGGAGAAGGACTGAGATTCCCAATGTATTGGAATGTAAGATAAGAAATGAAAAATTAGGTGTGAAAGTTGGCCTTTATTAATTTTTTATAATATTTTTTTATTATATTTTTAAGGAATTTGGGAAGATATTACAATACATGGGGAACACTAAAACACCGTATCCATTTTTTCTACAAAACAAGATTAATAAATTTAAACTCTTATTTCATTGAAAATAATTATTTATATTTTAATAAGATTCACCATAGAAGAAATATAGATCTTTTTATAGTTTCTATGAATCCATATATCTTCTAAAAAACACATGAAAACATTAGATGATCAAAACTATCCCATTAAGGTATATAAAAATAAAGGAATTTAATTCAAACAAGGAAACAATTAAAAACCTTAATAATGATTACCTTTTAAAGTAAAATATTGAACACATAAATTAAACTTATCCACACTATAGAATAAATATTTTCAAAAATAAAATCTTTGAACCCCATTAGAAATAATTGAACAAACATGAACAAATCGTGAAAATATTTCATTCTAAATAAAACCCTTCACCTTTAAATGTTCAAATACATTACATACCATATGAAATAAAAGTATTTACATAAAAACCATTATCAATAAAAATAATATGTATATTTCAGAATCATATTCATAATAGATGTTAAATAATGTTAAAACTATGTCAGATATAATTTAATTCTAGTTAATTCCTTCATAGTAACCATCCCATTTATCTTCTCTATTTTTTACCATAGATGTATAAATCACTACCCAATGAATTTGATAGTTGAATATGGTACACCCATCATCATCATATATATGAGTAACACCTTTCACCATATATAATTCTCAAGTACAATATAATTAAATAAAACATTTGAAATCATTAACTTTTTCAGCATAAAACCCTTGAAAAATAAATTTTAACCCATAAGAAATAAACTTTCAATTATCACAGAATCATATGTAGAAATATACTATTTCTTTGAAAACACTTAAAATGAATAAATCCATAATAAAATGTGAATTTAATTTAAATTTAAAAAATGTGAAAAAATAAAAAATAATATTTACAATGGTGAAATGACATAATGTATGGAAATTACACTAATTTCACAAATGTTAAAAACAATCTTTCTGCACTTTCGTAAAAAGTGTCAAAAGTTATCCATATGGAAAATATTAAAAAAAATATTTTTAAATTATTTGTAAAGAAACACAAAAGTAACTAAAAATTAAAAATAACATATATTGAATTATAAATAATAAAATTATTAAGAAAATATAAATATTGTTGTCATAAAGGAAAATGATTTAACATGTATATTTTAAAAATGGTGTAAGTAAAAATCCATTATATTTTGAAGTAGATAATAAGAAATGGAATTTTAAACCAATTCATTTTTAGTGAATAAATTATAATATACATTGATAAGGTAGTTCATAAACCGCCCAATAGAAAACATGTGGTTCAAATGACATAAGGCTCAGTGGAATGAAATTGACATTAGAAATCATTTACCACATGTATTTACTTTCCTCATTTTTCATTTTACACATATTATTTGAAATCCCCCCTTTGGATACACCTTAATCCTTTTTTATGATGGAATTTTGGTGAGATAAATATCTCTAGTCCATAGGGACGATGGTTGGGATTAGATTTGGGTAAATATTGGTCATGTTAAATGGTTCAAAATGTGTGAGGAAGAGAGAAGAGAGGGTTCCTTTAATAAAGTAGTTTATGAGAACAATTATAATTATCAAGAACATTAAAATAAAATAAAAAATATCATGTTAAATATAAACTAATAGAGAGGGGTGAATTTTTTTACAATAACTATATCAAAGTTTCCTCGGTGTTTCATGTAATTATTTCATTTGTAAAAATTGAAAATAAATTAATATTGTAGAAATAGTGTATTAATAATCAATATAACCATTTAAAACCATTCATAAATTCTTTTTATCCATAATAAATCATTATATAGATATCAAAATATGGAGAGTGAAAATTTTATTTATCCTTAACATAAAAATATAAATGTCATAATCAATGGGAAATATCACTCAAACAATTAAAATTATAAAAAATGATTATATGTTCCAAAATAATCTAAGACAATAATAATTTTGATAATATTTTGTGACTTTACCTCTTTTTTTAACATTAATTAACCCTTTATATCCTTTTACCATGAAGAGATTATTTTCAGTAATGTTATATTTCATAATGAATAAATATGAAATTAAAATCATTGATAAATTATAAACCCTAAATTAAAAATACTAAATCTATGTTCAAAGATATAATTTTTATAATTGGTAGAAATTGCATTTAATATTAGTGAATAAAATACAATGAAAACCCATGTTTAGAAAAAAAATATTAATGATGATGTTCTTACACCAAAATTGAATATAATGTTCCTTATTATGGAATTATTTATATTATTTTTTATCAAATGGATCTTATAATACATTTAAAATAAATCCAAGATAAAAAAGGAAATTTTAAATTATATGGTTTATTGAAATGAAATGATTATTTTTCTAAAATCTAAATTTTTAAATATTCATTAAAAATATATATTTCATTAACAATTAAGATGCTTCATAATAAGTATATTATGAATTACTTATTTAAAAAAATTATATATTGTTTACCTAATTCAATTTCTTCAATTGAGATAAATTAATTATAATATATGTTCACAAAATGATATAAATACCATTTTGAATAAAATGTATTTTAGAAAAATATAATGACATTATTCTCTTTAAATTCTAAATAACCATTATGAAATGAATTTTAATTTATTTTAAAGGATATATAATAGATTCATTAAATGAGATTTATTTTTCAATAGTGACTAATTTCATCTATTTTTGACTAAAACCCCTTACAAACCTAATTTTGTTTATGAAAACCAACTATTTTATCTTCTAGATATTTTATTATCATTTCTACCCAATTGATAATTAATTTATGGTTCATTATTAATTTAATTAATAAAATAAATCATATATATATTAATTTATGTGTTTATTCCTCTTCATACCCTCCAAAACAACAACTTTGCCTTAACAAAGAAATTTATATAATAATAATATAATAATATTATATTGTTGATCTCTTAAGAATAATGTTATGTATAACACATTATATTGAATTTATAATTTTTTAAATAAAATATGTTCTAAAATAATGGGGTGGTACACACTTATTATGAAATATCGTAGTTGGAAATATAATTTTAATCTGAAATATCGTTAGATCGTGATACTTCCAATAAACTATCATTATAATTACTTAAAACATCACGTAATGATGGGGATAATGGATTATAATCAATGAAGTATTTAGTGGTCACTTGAAATGAATGGATTAATCATTAAATGAGTGCAATATATGTGGCCAATAAGGGTATATTAAAATAAATGCTAATGTTTCTAGATAAGGTTTTTTCATTTATGCACATCATTTGATTCTTATATAATAACATATAAATGGTCCTAAAATAGTGTTTTTTGAGTTTATATTTAATTTATAAATATTATATATATATATATATATATATTACTATTGATTATTTTCATAAGATTCAATTATGATATTGTGACTTCACTTATAGTCTTGTCCAATTATATTTTCAACTGCATGTTTATAAAACCTATATATCATGCATTTTTTATCTATCATGTGTTATGAATATATCATAGTCTAATCTATATTATATTTAAGTATAGAGCATGACACACTATAGTGATTATATGATATCCATAATATAATTTTTTATTGTGAAATTTTTTCTTATTAAAATACATAGGAAAAAAGTATGTTATGTTGGATTGAATATCTATGAAACTAGTATGGAATAATGGAAAATATAAAATGTTTAGTAAATAAATATTTTTTATATTATTTTTTGTTAATATATTACTTTCAAAACACATATTACACATGATTAATGGAATTATAAAATGTAATAAAATTTCATATTATTTTTGAAAATTGTATTATCATATCATCTGATTTGTTAGAATGGATCTACAGTGGAGAAATCATGAAAAAAATTATATAATATTCATTATTACTATAACAAATTTAGTTTTACATTGTTAGAAATCTGACCTGATGTAACATCCCAGGTAAATAAAGAATAATAAATTTTCATATTTACTAATATTTGTGAATTAAATATTGATTTTACTTTAGAGATAACTCTATGTTTGATGGCTTACCTGATACGCAACAACGTGTTTCTTTAAAATCTTACATTGCACAATAATAATACAATAATACTATTATAAATGGTAATTAACACATAGCCATTATATTTTTGGGAATGAATATAACTAACTAAAATATGATTGAACATGTTTGTTATTTGTTTTTACATTTATCCAATAAAATTTATAGACTAAAAATGTGAATAAATCCAATTTTAAAGCACGAATACTCTAATATTATTTAAAAGGTTTATTTACCACATTTTAATGGGGAACCCTCATTAAATCTAGTTTTGGTCACTTTTACATGTTCTATTTGAAAAAATAAAATTCTTCTTTCGAAGGGGGACATCAAAATTTACTTTGGGTAAATTTTTTGTATTTTTCTGATAAAATTAATTTTTTATGAATAGTGAGAAATACTGTATTTTAATTCCAAACTGCCTTTTAGTTTAATATATATATAAATATAGGTTATTTTTTTAATTTTTTTTAATTTTTAATTATATTTTTTTAATCTAATTCTGGTCATTGAAGTAATTTTACTTTTAAATTGGACATAAATAAGTGTCAATATTTTGATAGTTATTATTTCTTAAAAACACGCTTTTTTGACAGGAGGAATTAATTTTAAATTATTTCTTTCCCCTTATTTGTTTTAAATTTTAAAAATGGATTCCATATTTGGAATTAGGAGGTCCAAATTGTGTAAATAGGTAACCTTTATTTTTAGACATTATGAATATTTACTTCAGTAAATATTTTATTTACCATGGTTAAAGGGTAAATCTGGTAAATAAGGGTAAAAAAATATTATTTTAATGATATAAAATTACCCTAACATGTGTACTAATACTATTCTTTGATACATTTCCGACCATGGTCATCATTGGGTCGATTTGGGGACCACATGAAGCCACTTGGGATTGATAATGACACTTTATATTAATTAATTTAAAGTAAAGATAAAAATGACACAAACATATATATTTTAGTAAATCAATTATTACATGGGTTTATATAAGTTATATCTTTGACTATAAATATTCCTTTAAAAAATAAAAATATTTCCTACATCATTGTATTATTTTTATAATTTTTAGACATCAAAAAAATAAATTTATTTATGACACAATAATGATGTAGTGTTTACCTCATTAACGAATGATTTAAATAGATAAGATTATAAACACTAAGAAAATAACCAAAACCTGTCCAATTCTTATTGGATGATTTTATTTCAAAAATTATTCATCTTTTCATCCACTTTAACGATTTTTGGACCTTTTGAAAATGAAGATAAGTTTATAATAAAATAATTGTTTCAAATTGTTTTATAGAGCCCCCCAAAAAGGACACCACTTATAACTCATTCCTCACACTCTCAAGCCCCTTTTATAATCCAACCGTGGCCTAAATAAGATCTATAAATCCCTATATTATTTTATGAAGTCTTAACGTAGGCACAAGGCACTTCATGTAAACCATTTGGTTCAAACCAAAGGGAGATACCCGATTTAAAGGTAACATCTTCCGTTAAGTTCATTCCTTTTATTTTACTTCTACAACCCCCTAGATGCTTTTTTTCATTTATTTAATGACAACACCAGTATCCTCCATATACTAGGTTCTTTTTTAGAGGTATTCGAACTACAAATACACACACCTCAATCTAATGGGTTAAGAACATGTTGTTTTTGTGGACGGCGAACTACTGCCTCACAAAATGATGATTGTTAAAATATCTCCAAATGCCTCTCATGGTGGCCATTATGATGGAACTGACATTATATATGATATATATTATGTTTATGTTTTATTTATTATTCTTTATTTTCCATTTATAGCATACCATTATGGTTTCAATAATGGGTGAATGCGACAATTTCATTTGAGGAAGTGCGGACTACCGCCCCCTCAAAGTGATATAACTCATTCATAACTTATACGGGACATATAAAGGATGGATTTAATTAAATTATATATGATATTATAATGGAATTATAATATACCTATGTATAATTATGTTTTTATTCCATTAAAATAAGAAATAGAAATGAAAGTAGCGTTCATGCGTACGTACGGCTAACCATCTCCATGAATGGTGAATTTCATTTCATATCTCTAAATGTTATGTACTGTTATAAATATATATATATATATATATACTGGATATATATGATATATATGTTATCTAAATCCTGAATATCATTCTGGAGATAATTTAATTTAGACCATATGAACAACTTGTAATTATAAGAAGTTCATTTTTGACTCAAGTACCAAATATCGACAAAACGACCATTATTAACATAAATGATTACACAATGTTTATAAAATAGAAATAAGTGATATAAATGGAATAATGAACTTCAAAAATTTTCATAAAAATGTATAAATTAAATTTACTTTTTTATTTAGGATATTAAAGAACGATCGCCTCAAGTCAGACATGAGGTAAGGGAGTTAGTATCAATCTCCTTTAATTGAGGCATATTTGGGTTTATACATGAAATAATTTCATATAGTATATAAATACCTTTGAATTTTCATTTCATTCAAAGGTATTATTTTTCTAGGAGGCGTTTTACTAAATGACAAAAAAAATAATGTTTTAACATAAGTAGTGACAATGACATTTTCCACCATCGCTAGTATTATTGGATCTTTGGCTTCCATAACAACCTGTAATGTTTTTAAAGGGAAAATAAATATTATATAATCTTTTACATATTTTGGTATTGAAAATGTTTTTGATAATGGATTGGTTATGTCAATACCTTTAAATGATATATTTTTATTGAAATATGGAAATATTATCTTTCCTTTTTACTAGTTTTATGTGTTATGATTTTATAATGGTACTTTCAAATTTGACGGGTGGTTACATGATAAACCAAATGACAGGTGGTGCTGTGATAAACCAAGATGGGTCATTACATTATAACCTCCAATGCATTGGGTATGGAATTCAGTATTATAGCTATTCCATTTACTGATATGTGTAGAAGTCGACTGTATGGTTATTCCATTTAAATATGTTTATGTCCCAAGTTACCTTTATATGTTATATGTTCTTTATATGGGGTTTATGGGAATATTTTGGTTACGAAATGGTAAGAAATGAACTTTTATTCAGGGAAGAGTATTTACTACTTCATAAAGGGGAAAATTATTACTTATGATAAGGTACTATTGGATTACTTCTTGTTTTGAAAAACTAACAGTTTTCCTTCTTTGTGTATCCTTTATAGAGCTTGTTGTGCTCATTATATGTTTTTGAAATGTTTTTCACATGACTTAAAGTGGATTAGGGTCAACTATGGACCATTTAAAAGTCATGTTATCTAAAACATGGAACTAGACATGACACTTTTTTTAAAGAGTTTATATTTTATGAAAAAAAATGGAAACTGAGTAGAAGTGTATACTTTGTAATTTTTGAGATGAAAATTAATAGTTATGGCCTATATAACATCTCAGATCTGGGTGCCACTCAATGGGTGCCCCGAACCCAATTGGTCACATGACCTCATGATCATTTCCACCAATCCAGAGGCTGCCAACTAGCAGTGAGGGCCTAGGACTAATACTGTGGAAACTATGCCATCATTTTTCAACGTGTAACGCAGTGGAACAAAATAAAAGCATATAAAAGAGGAAGCAGTAAACAATTCCAATGCTGAAATGGCCACAGTACTGAAGTAAATAGGAAACCAGCAGTTATATATAATGATGAAATATGTCCCTAAGTCTAATAAAACAACCAAGATAGGATACACTGATATCTGAAACAATATAATACAAGGGAAGAATAAAGCAAAGACAAACAAAAAATTACATTAGGAACTCAGTAGCATCACAAACCTGATCTTGGTCCCATGATCTCTTACACCTCTGCAACATCATGTTCCTATATAGAGACTCTTTCCCTTATCTACCCCTGCAGCAATACAATCTGTTTTGGCCCACGACATTACCCAAACAGGGTGTGAGAAATAAATCCTAGTAGGAAACCACAAAAGGCCCATTCCCAATTGTTAATGGAAATGTGCAATAGTAGTGTGAAATAACGAAAATGCAATAAACTAGGAAGTACTCAAAAGTAACTATCTCTACCAGTTACATTGCAATTTTATTAATTATTTATCAATTCAATATTGTTGAATTATATATTCCCAAGACTCAGCCTCAACTGACAATCTCCAATACAGTGTGGAAGCAAAAAACCACAACCGGTTATCTAAAAAGTAGAAGGTAAAACAATACCAAGAATGTGCTTTAGCGTGGATGGTATAATAACCACTACAATAAATATTATAATGTACTTTTACCTCAGGCTAAATTGTACCTTTCCCTAAGGCTAATCAGAACCTTTCCCTCAGGAAAAACTGAAATGAAACCCTCAGGTATCTTCCCTCAGGAATAACGAGTATTTCCATCAGGCACAGAAGCTACTACCCTCAATCTTATGAAACATTTCCCTCAGGCTAATTGAAACACTTTCCCTCTGGAAAAACAAACACTTTCCCTTAGGCTAGACAAAACACTTTCCCTCAAGCTAAAAAAAACACTACCCCCACTCTACGAAAGTAATCAGGCCGATCCCAACATATAAAAAAGTTATTTATATACATTTTCTCTCAAGAAAACTCAAAGCATGCTATAATCACGGCATACCCTTAGGTATCCTGACCAAATGGCTAAACAAGGGAAATACACCCACGGGGTGGCCCTAGATCCAAGAAATCATCCCAGACAACAATTTATAATGATCATTAGATTATCTATGAAATTCTATATATATCAATTAGTCAAGGCCTCAGCCATACGACACCCCTAACATGGGTGTGTAGCACAACGGTACACAAACACCACATGATAGTTAGAATTAAACACCAGACCACCTACCTTGATCTCCTCTGATCAATATACGTGAACGACTCCTTCCGAAACATTTGATAAGGATGTAGATCTATGATAAATTAAAATGTGTTCAAACCCAAATAACATTCCCTTTGGAAAGAATTCGAAGGAAGGGTTCAAGAAGAGTAAAGAACTCACTCGTGCGGTTCAATCGAGACTGTCAGCCAAGGAATCCAAGTTACTATTTGTGGTTGGGAGCTCCTCCAAGCTCCAATCCTCTCTCTCGCGCTCTTCCAACGTTCTATTCTTCCTCTATCGATATAGGTTGCTACTTCTCGTTTTAAGTGAAAAAAATAAACTACACGATGTGTACTCTCAAGTACACGGTGTGTACTTTTCATTTTTTAACTGTTCCTCTGGAGGCTACTTTTCACAACCATACTATTCATCTATCGACATGATTACACGGCGTGTATTTCTGAGTACGTGGCATGTACTGTCGCTCCACTGGCAGCTACTTCCATTACCTGACTATTCACCTGCCAACTGATTACACGGTGTGAATATACTAAGTACACGGTATGTAGTCATTTTTTACAACCTTCATCACCAGTAAGCCAAAACGTCCTATGTACTCATCCCACAAGGCCAAAGTACATGGTGTGTGGAAAAATACATGGTGTGTACACAAAAAATTTGGGATTTTCCCCAATTTTCCTTTTTTTCTCAAAAACACATAAGGAAAAGGGAAAAGAAAAAACCCGTACCTCAAGAAAAAGAATAGTATTCTTACAAAATTCCACCGTTAAAGAAATTCTTCCCCAAATTGCCCTTCCGAGGGTGGTGAAGATAAAGCTCATAACTACTCTGGCCATTGAGCACGTACATCGGTCTCCTACTCCCAGGTTTCATCCTGCAGTCGTCCATGCTGCCATAGCACCCGTACGAGAGAACTAACCGGCCTCAGAGAACCTTTGTGGTCCTATCAACAATATGAATTGAATGCTACTCAAAGGATGCATCGTACTATAGTTCAACCTCCTCTGGTTGAAAAATGTGAGATGGATCTAAGTGATAACGGTGCAGCTGAGATACGTGTAAAACATCGTGCATGGCATGGTACCTCTGTGGTAAATGCAACCAATATGCAACCGGCCCAAATCTCACCATAATCTAAAATGGACCCACATACCTCAATAAAACTTTACCCTATCTCCTGATCCGCCTGTATCCCAACCTTAGTGAAACATGCAAAAAAACCTGATCCTCGACCATGAACTCCAATGGTCATCTGCGGTAATTAGCATAAGATTTATGATGAGACTGTGCAGCAGCCATCTGCTTCTGAATCAACTGGACCTGTTATGAATTCTCCTAAACGAGACGTGGTCCTTGTAAAGTTGCCTCACATACTTCCAACTAGCACAAAGGTGATCGACATGGACTACCATATAAAGCCTCTTAAGGTTCCATATCAATAGTTTCTTGAAAACTATTATTGTAGGATAAAATGACAAGGGGTATGTGCTTCTCCCAAGATCCCCCAAAGTCCAAGACGCATGCACATAGCATGTCCTCAAGAACTTGTATCATACACTCTAACTGGACATCGGTTTGAGGGTGGTAAGATGTGCTCAATAACACCTATATACCCAGTTCCCTCAGAAAAATCTGCATGAAACGAGATGTAAAACGAGTGTACCTTTTTGAAATGATAGAAAGAGGGACCCCATGAAGATGTACTATCTCTCATATATACAACTTTTTGTGATCATCCACACTGAAGGTCTCCTTGATCGGCAAAAAGTGATCTACCTTCATATGTCTGTCCACAATGACCCACACGACATCATTTCCTTGATGTGAACTCAACAACAGGGCTACGAAGTCCATCACAACATCATCTCATTCCCACTCCAGAATGGGTAACTGTTCTAATAGTCTGGCTGGCCTCTGATGCTCCGTCTTCACCTACTGACAGGTGGAACATCTCATAAAAAACCAGCTACCTCATGTTTCATATCTAGCCACCAATACTAACGTCTCAAGTCACGTACCATTTGGTAAATCTGGGATGCACTGCCCAAGCTGAAGCATGAAACTCCTGCATCAACTCCTCATGTATATCCCCTAGAACCCACACTCGTCCATGGATACACAGTACCTCATAATCGTCTATCATCCAACCAGGAGGAGGGTCCTTACTTTCCACTGACTCCCATATAACTAGGCCCTCTGAATCTGATAGTTGTCTCATCCTCACTCTATCCAAGAGGGTAGAAGTCACAGCTAAAGAAGAAAGATAGGTTTTCCCCTAACTGTCGTGCACCTCCAAATGCATCTCAGAGAACAAAGCCATTAGCTGCCACTCACCACTGGCCTCCTACACTGCTTGTATCTGAGTCCTCATACTTAGTGCACCAGCAACTGCATTACCTTTACCAGGTGTATAGGCAAGCTCAAAGTCTAAGGACATAAGGAATTCAACACAACTTCGCTATCTCAAATTCATGTCACACTAGGTAAAGATGTATTTGAGACTTTTGTGCTCTGTAAACACCATTAAACATTCCCTCAAGAGATAATGCCTCCAACAGCGTAATGCATGAACATTTGCACCCAACTCGATATCATGCGTCAGTTAATTCCACTCATGTGGTCTCAACTGCCGAGACCCATACGCAACTACTCGATCACCCTGCATCAACACTGCTCCAAACCCAATACCTGATGCATCATAGTAAATTATATAGTTCTTCCCTTGATTTGGAAGTATAAGGACTGGTTCTGATGTTAACCTTTCATTTAGCTCCTGAAAGTCTATCTCCCAAGCATCTGACCAAACGAACATCACACCCTTCTTAGTCAAACCCTTTATCGGCGCTGCTAAGCGAGATAAGTCTTGTATAAAGCACCTGTAGTAACCAGCCAGTCCCAAGAAACTCCGTATCTCAAACATGTTCTTGGGATGCTCCAAGGAAACTACTACTCTCAATTTCTTTAGGTCCACCGCAAGTCCTACCTCTAAGATAATATGGCCCCAGAAGTGAATCGGGTGCATCCAAAAGTGGCACTTTGAGAGCTTAGAATATAACTGATGCTCTCTTAGTGTACTCAAAATGATCTCAAGATGGGTGGCATAGTCGTGTTGATTGTGAGAGTACACCAGGATATCATCCAAAAAGACTACCACAAAAGAATCCAAATATGGATGGAACACACGATTCATCAAAGCGATGAAAACTGTTGGCACGTTCATGAGTCCGAATGGCATAACCAAGTACTCGAATAGACCATATCTACTCTGAAAAGATGTATGCGGTATGTCTGATGGTCTAACATTCAACTGATGATATCCAGATCTCAATTCAATCTTCGAGAATACTCATGCATCTTGAATTTGATCAAAAAGATCATCAATCCTCGGTAAGGTATATCGGTTCTTAACTGTCAACCTGTACAACATCCAATAATCCACACAGAGTCTGAGGGTATTGTCCAACTGCTTCACAAATAGGACAGGTGAACCCCAAGGATAAGTACTGGATCAGATGAAACCCTTTGCATCTAACTTCCCTAACTACTTCTTGAGATCCTGCAACTCTAGTGTAGCAATCCTATAAGGAGGAATGGACACTGGTTCCACCCCTGGCACAAGATTAATAGAGAAATCCACCTCTCACTTCAGAGGTAGAACTGAAAAGTTTTCTGGGAAGACATCCTTGAAATGGTCATCCAATGGAGGGAAATCTTTCGGACAAATTCCCTGGTTATCCAGATATAGACTCACAATCTAGGCTATCACTCAACCTCGCCCATGATGCTTGGGTCCAGCTCGGCTCGCATGGATATCCCATCTACCATTGTATAGAAACTCTTTTCCCTCTGGTGACGTGAAACTCACCCTAAAATGATAGAAATATACAAAGGATCATAAGGGTACCAACCAGTCCATCCCAAGAATGACGTCATAGCTCATCATCTCTAAGACATAGTGGTCCCATAGAAAGTGACAACCACCAACCTCTAGGGGGAACTCCTTGCACTGACGCACACCTACCGTTCTAATTCCCAATGGAATGTTGAGAATCATGATATCAAAAGAATAAGAAACACAAAGCCCATGGATCTCCACAACGGGCACAGATATA
This sequence comes from Viscum album, assembly GCA_963277665.1. NCBI lineage: Eukaryota > Viridiplantae > Streptophyta > Magnoliopsida > Santalales > Viscaceae > Viscum > Viscum album. Next base: position 1,303,874,809 of record OY728121.1, read on the forward strand.
ATGCTATGCTTAGCGCCAATATCGAAAAGTACTGAAGATAAAACAGAAGCAACAAGTATAGTACCTCTGACAGTGGAAGGTCTGAGATCCTGCTCATGTTGGGTCTGCTGCACTGCATATGACTGCCCTTTGATGTGGCCCTGCAACATAGCCTGGCTACCCTGAGTGAACCCACCCTGCTATCTCTGAGGTCCATGTGTCTGGCTACCATGGCCATGACCACCACCTCTACCTGAACGTCCCAATGTATTCCAATTCCCTGACTGTTAAGAAGTTGCAGGTCCTACTCCCGCATGCTGAAACTGCACATAACCCCTCTCACTAGCCCCTGGTGGAAACGCCCTGCAAAAACCCTGCATATAACACCTCTTGCCACAAGCTCGACACCCCACTGAGTCACGTGGACACTACGGTCTCTTGTGCCCCTCTTTACCAAACTAATATCACATAACCTAGACACCTGTAAAATTATTCTGGCTATTACCGTGAGAGAAATCCATCTACATCTTCCTCTTACTGGTAGAAATAGTACCAAAACTGGTGCTGAACAGCCTTGGCCTGCACCACTAGATTCCCGTAGGTTCCGCTCGGTAATATACGCCTGGTTCACAATATCATGCATAGTATGTAACCTGAAAATATTCACCAGCACACAGATGTCATATCGAATACCATCCTCAAAGAATCTAGCCCTCAACGTCTCATCATCCACTAGCACAGGTGCAAAACTCTATAACTCGGTGAGGTAGGCAGAACAATCCATCACTTACATGGTGCCCTACTGCAGATTCATGAACTCTCGAGCATGATCTTCCCTCAATGTCTCTGGAAAGAAAAATTCATAGAAGACTGCCTAAAAATATTTCTATGCCATGTCCCGGTGATGCTCGGTCTGGGTGGTAACATCCCACCACCTCTTGGAAGAATCACGCAACATATAAGTAGCGAGCTTTACCCAGCACCCAGGAGGCGTCTCAAGATGCTTGAAAATAGTTTGCATAGAACCCATCCAAGACTCTGCATCCTATAGTCTTCCATCCCCTAAAAACATAGGTGGATGTTGCTGCTGGAATATCTGTGTCAGCTCTTCCATAGATGTGGCAGCCGACGGTGGTTCCTGGAATCTCTGCATGAACTGCATGAAGCCTTCACAGAACTGCGCATTAGCACCTGTGTCTGGTATAATGGTTGTCACCACATATGGCTCTGCTGGAGGATCCATTAATAGCCCATGGCCTACCATCTCTAGAGTATAATCGTTTCTTCTCTCTTGGTGAACAACTCATGGTCATCTCAGCAGCATGACACTACAAGGTCAGACAAACTCCTTAGATATGATCATCAAGGACCAAGAACTAGCAACGTAAGAAGGGAACAGGGAATGGAAAACATTCATGTTTTTCAAAACAGGACTACACAATGTGTATAATAACTAAACGGAATGTTCCCATAATCCTTTCACATGGGCGTGTACCTCTGCCAGAATTGGTCATGTAACTCCCCAAACACACGGTGTGTTCTCCATACACAGGGTGTGTACATGAATTTTCTTCCCCTTCCAGAGTCCTTCTGCACTGCTAAGTTGCGCAGATCTCTTCGAAAGATACTACACGGTATGTCTAAGGTCTACACGGAGTGTACTAGACAAGCTTCATCGACCCGTGTTGTTCGTGATAGGGCCAGGTACAAAGCTCACACTACACGGAGTGTTCGATATGTACATGGCGTGTATGTCTTAGATTCCAACTACCTGTGTTGTTAGTTATTTGGCCGACTACATAGATGACACTACATTTCATGTTACACCCACACACAGTGTGTACACCACCCTATTTCCTCAGCCACACGGCCGAGTCCACACGGTCTCTCACCGTTCAAGACTATACAGCATGTCCCACATGTACACGGTGTGTCAAAGAAGAGGTAACACCGACCTTTATTTGTTAGTTACATGGTCGTATCCTCAGGTTCCACTATACAGTGTGTTCATCATTGACAAGGAATGTATAAGCTCATATTTCTCTGCTCATGTTGTTAGTTACATGGTGGTTACAAGGTCAACACAACACGGCATGTACAATCGGTACAGGACATGTGCCCTCAAGGTTTCACTACCCCGTGTTTCTTCCCACAAGGCCTATGACACATGTAGAAACTAAACGGGATGTACTATATTTTTTTTCCACTTCTTCATGAACATAATAGTACATGGCATGTAGTCAAAACTACACGGTGTGTATTCTAGGTTTTTCCAGACATTCAGCCTTAGAAACGTTTCTAGAGCCCAAAAAACTACTAAACGGACACCTAAGTGCCAAATTCTGATCTGTGAGGGGCCATACTCCCTGAAAATCAAAGCTTGGCATCTTACACAAGTTATAACAAAGTAAAAATGTCAATGATCCACCAAATTCCAGTCAATGAGGGCCCATACTTCTCATGAACCAAAGTTTGGTGTTCATTCTAAAAAACCTCACATAACAATACCCTATCAAATAGTGGGTATTTTTTTCAAGTCATCTATCACAACATCATGCATTTACTAGCACAACATCTATCACAACAACATGCAATTTCTAAGGCACCTACATGGAATGTAAACTATACATGGCATGTGACTCTAACATGTGCCTAAATTGTGAATGTGATGGAATAACCTCATCTCATCAGGTTGCAACTAAATTAAACTCAAGTATAAAAATATAACAGCACACCATAAGTGTGTCACCCAACGTTGAAATCAAATCAACTGTAAAATTGAAAAACAAGATAAACATTTCCAATACAAGGTAAATTGGAATTTCCCTGTACACGGGTTAGCTACTCCCGGGCACAGCTTCTTACCAAGTACTTATTCTGTCCTATCCCTAACTATAGGCTTTGAACAGTAAGTAAAAGAAAAGAAATTCCTCTAATACCACTTTGTAATGTCCCAGATCGTGGTGCTACTCAATGGGTTCCCTAAACCTAGTTGTTCACATGACCTCAAGCACATTTCCCAAAATGCCAAAGGCTGCCAACTATCAACGAGGGTCTAGGTCTGATAGTTGGGAAACTATTCCCTCATTTGTCTAAGTGTAACACAACAGAACAAAATACAATCATACAAAAGATGAAGAAACAAATAATACCAATGTTTAAATTGAAACAGTACTGAATTAAAGAGAAGACCAACAGTCATATATAATGATGCAATATGTCCCTAATTCAAAGAAAACAACCAAAATAGGATACACTACAATCTGAAATAATACAATATGAAGGAAAAATACATAAAATGGAAATAAAATAGCACAACAGGAACATAGTATCATCGGAAGCCTAAGCTTGGTCCCATGCACTCCTACTCCTCTACAACATCAAGTACCTGTATAGGGACTCTTTCCCTTATCCACACCTACATCAATATAATCTGTTTGGGCCCAAGACCTGACCAAAACAAGGTGTGAAAAATAAATCCCAATAGGCAACCACCAAAGGCCCATGCCCAACTGTTAGTGAAAATGTGCAATAGAAGTGTGCAATAATGAAAATGCAGTAAACTAGGAAGTAATCAAAAGTAACTATCTCTACCAGTTACATTGAATTTTTACTAATTATTTATCAATTAAATATTATTGAATTATATGTTCCTAAGACTGAGCCTTAGCCGACAATCTCTTATATAGTTCCGCAACAAAAAAACCACAACAGGATATCTAACAAGTAGAAGGTAAAACAATACCAAGCCTGTGCTTATTGGAAGGTATAAAAACCACTACAGTGAGTATTCAAATGTACTTCCCCTCAAGATAAATAGTACCTTGCCCTCAGGATAATTATAACCTTTCCCTCAGACCAAACTGAAATGAAACCATCAGGTATCTGCCCTCAGTCATAATGAGTATTACCCTCAGGCATACGAGATATTTCCCTCAGGCACAGAATCTACTGACCTCGAGCATATGAAACATTGCCCTCGGAAAAAATAAAACACTTTCCCTCAGTCCAAACAAACACTTTCCCTTAGGCTAAACAAAACACTTTCCCTTAGGCTAAAAAACACTTCCCTCAGTCTAAGAAAGTAACTGGGATGATCCCAACATATAAGCAAGCAATTTATATACATTTTCTCTCAGTAAAACTCAAAGCTTTCATTAATAACAGCAAACCCTCAGGTATCCTGGACAAATAGAAAAACAAGGGAAACGCACCCACGGGGCAGCCTTAGATCCAAGAAATGATCCCAGATTGTAGTTTATAATTATCATAAGATAATCTATTCAATTATAGATATCTCAATTAGTCAATTCCTTAGCCATATGACACCCCAAACATGGGTGTGTAGCACAACGGTACACAAAAGCCACAGGATAGTTGGAATTAAACACAAGGCCAGCTACCTTGATCTCTACTCATCAATATAAGTGAACGAAGACATCCGAAACATCTGAGAACGACATAGATCTGGGATAAATGAAAATGCGTTCAAACCCAAATAACTTCCCCATGGGAAATAATTGGAAGGAAGGTTTCAAGAAGAGTGATGAACTCACACGCGTGGTTCAATCGAGACTATCGGTGAAGGAATCCGAGTTCTGGTGTGTGCATGGGAGATCCTCCAAGATCTAACCCTCTCTCTCGCGCTCTTCCGACATTCTAATCATCCTCTATCGAAAGAGGAGGCTACTACCCATTTTATGGGAAAAAAACTAAACGGCGTACACTCTCAAGTACATGACCTGTAATTTTATTTTTTTAATTATTCCTCTGGAGACTACTTTTCACCGCCACACAGTTCATCTATCGACATGAATACACGATGTGTATTTCTAAATTCACGGCGTGTACTGTCACTCTACTGGAGGCTACTTCTACCGGATTACTATTCACCTGTTGACTGATTGCACGACGTGTATATACTAAGTACACGGGGTGTAGTCAATTTTTACACCCTTCATCACCGGCAGGCCTACATGCCCTGTGTACTCTTCCCACATGGCCAAAGTACATGGCGTGTGGAAAATTACAAGGCATGTACCCACAAAATTAGGGATTTTCCCAATTTTCCTTATTTTCCCAAAAACACTTCAGGAAAAGAGAAAATAAGAAACTCGTACCTCAAGAAAAAGAACCCTATTCCTGCAGCCTAACACACTAAAACTCTAAACATGAAGAGATCCTCAATGCGAATTATTCATTTAATTTAAGATTATGTAATTTTTTAAGGTCGGGTCCTTATATTTGGTATCAGAGGTTGGTTTAGACAACATTGTGAGTTAGAAGATTGTAAAATTAATGTCTATAAATTAATTTATGGTATGATTTAAATGATATAGCACTTACATATTACCAGGTTGCTTCGCCTAAGATATTTATATGTTCGGAATGGTTTCCATAGAAAAAGAAAGGCTGCTTTGATGGGATGACATCAGGAGGAAGGAAACCCTCCAAATCAGCAACATGAGATGGTCGTAATAGGAACTGAACAGTTTGTTGTAGTAAGGGAATAGTTGACTCAGGCTATAAATGGTGGTGGTATACATGTATGAGATCATCTAGAACAACCACAAAAGAACTTGTCAGTAGTGGAGCTTTTCATGAGGCAACGCCCCCAATAATTCAAAGGATCATCTAACCATGTGCTAGCTGAATGGTGGATTAAAGCAACAGATAAGATTTTTTATGTCATGGGGTGTTCAGAGAACCAAAAGGTTAGTCTCTCTATTTAATGTTTTGAAGGTGAAGTTGATTAGTGGTAGTCGACGGTGAAAAATATCAGGGATATAGAGGAGATTTATTCTCTTGATTGGGATGAAATCAAAGGTATGTTTCTTGAGAAATATTCTCCTAAGGTGGTTCGTCTTAGGATGGAAAAACAATTCTTGGAATTGAGGCAGTAGAATGACTAAGTGGCCACTTATGAAGCAAAATTCAATCGACTGGAAAGGTATTCTCCAAATTTCATTCGAGATCTTCATAATAGGATAAATCGATTTTACTCAGAAAAAAAGCCACAATATCGAAGTGCATTAGCCTCTAGTGAGTTCAGAAGTTATGAAAAACTTGTTCGATGTGAAGAGAAGGTAGAAATGGAGTTTTCTAATGATATGGTGTTCTTAGAGAGAAAAAAAAGAAGGGATCCATTTGGTAGTCAATGGGAACGAATTCATCAAACAATCCTATAGGTATGAAAATTAAATATCCATCTTGTGTGAAGTGTTGCAAAAAGAATCCAGGAGAATGTTTTTCAATGTCTGGAAAGTTCTTCTAGTGTGGTAAGTCTAGTCATATTGCTTGTAATTGTAAGGAAGATGACCAAGAAAGAAATGAAAAACCAACGGTAAGATGTTTTAAGTGAAATTAAATGGGTCATTATGCAAATGAGTGTCCAATGAAGAACTTAAGTAAGGGAATGTAGTGGGACTACAAGCAAAAAGGGGTCGTGAAATCCTTTGATACTACTACAAAAGATGTTGGGCTATAGAATAAAGTAGAATCAGGTATATTTTTTGTTTGTTCAAATGTTTCCAACATGTTGTTTAATTCAGGGTCTACACATTCCGTCATTTCTGAGAAGTTTTCTAGTAAATTCGTAATTCCATCTCAATATATGGATAATAAACTTATGGTAAAAACACTTGGACGAAATGTTGTGAAAAAAGAAATTATAAGAACCCTCTTGTCCTTATGTGTGGAATGAATCTACCTGAAAACCTTATTTTTTTTCCTCTAGTATATTTTGATGTTATTTTGGGTATGTATTGGCTTTCTATTTATCATGATAAGATTGACTGAAGAGATAAAGAGGTTTCATTTCAGAAAAAAAATTCAATTTTTGTAAAAAATGAACCCTTACTTTTGATAACATATCAGAAAGATGAGAAACTAGTAAAATATTGAAATGAATGTGACCTTGAACATATTATTGAAAATAAAGGAACTGTCCAGATTAATGATGTGCCAGTTGTAAATGAGTATCTGGATCTTTTTCCTAATGAGTTTTCGGGTCTAATACCTAATCAAGAAGTTGAATTTACTATTGACATTGTTCATGATGCTAATCCATTTTCAAAACCCCCTTATTGAATGGCTGATATTGAACTTTTAGAGTTAAAGAAGCAATTGCATGAGTTATTAGGTAAAGGTTTCATTTGACCTAGCGCATCACCATGGGGTGCTCCTGTCCTGTTTGTTAAAAATAATGATGGTTCAGTTAGACTTTTCTTTGATTATAAAGAATTTAATAACATCCCAATTAAGAACAAGTATCCTTTGCCTCATATCAATGATTTTTTTGATCAGCTATAGGGTATTCAGTATTTTTTGAAGTTTAACATGATGTCGGGGTACCATCACTTGAAATTAAAGGAAGAATACATTCCAAAGACTATTTTTCCTACCGGATACAACCATTTTAAATTTTTATTTATGCCTTTTGGGATAACCAATGCACCTGTTGTATTCATGGATCTTATGAATAGAATATTCTGTGAGTTTTTGGATAATTTTGTGGTTGTTTGTATGGATGAAATTTTGGTTTATTCCATAAGTGAAAAGGAACATGGAATTCATTTTAGGGTTGTCTTGAAAACCTAAAAATAAAGGAATCTATATGGGAAATTCAACAAGTGTGATTTTTGGTTACAACAAATTTTATTACTTGGTCACATTTTTTCAAAAACTTTCATAACTATTGATCTTGCTAAAACAAACGTTGTTGAAGAATGGCCAAGACCCACAAATATAACTGAGATATGTAGTTTTTGGGTTTAGCAGGTTATTACCAAAGGTTTGTTGAGAATTTTTCAGGGTTATCTAGTGCAATGACTAAGTTAACTCGAAAATGTGTTAATCTCATTTGGACAAAATAATGTGATGATTTTTTTTTGGAATTGAAAATAAAATTGGTGAATACTCTAGTTTTGGCACTTCCTTCTAGAAATGGTGAGTTTGTTATATATAGTGATGCTTCATTCAAAAGTCTTCATTGTGTCCTTATGAATAATGATCAGGTAATTTCTTATGCTTCACATTAGTTGAAACCTCATGAGTTAAACTACCCTACCCCTGATTTGGAATTAGATGCTATTGTTTTTTGCTTTAAAATTTTGGAGGCATTATTTGTATAGAGTAAAATGTAAAATATATACTAACCAAAAAAGTTTGATGTATATATTCACATAGAAATAATTAAACATGATATAGAGGAGATGTTTGGAATTAATAAAATATTATTATTGCATGATCCCTTACCATCCAGGAACGGAAGATAAAGTGGATAATTCTTTGAGTTGAAAAAGTAATGCAAAATTAACAATGTTACGTTTGGAACGAGATCCTTTGGATTTTGATTTGATGAAATTTGGAATAGATGTTTTTGGTTTAGGAAATTCCTCTATTTTGTTTTAGGTGTCAGTGAAAACATCTCTATCAGAGATAATAAAGTAAGTGCAGAAAGAAGACAACGAATTACAGAAAAAGGAAGATTTGGTTCATAAGGGTATGTTTCCTGAATTTAACATTGATAATGATTGTGTTTTGTGATTTGGGAAAAAACAATTCATGCCTTGTGATTCATAGTTAATGAATGGGTTACTATGTGAAGATCATAGTTCTCCATTTTTAGTTCATCCTGGCGTTACTAAGATGTACAAAGATCTTGGGGAGTATTACTAGTGGGATGGAATTAAAGGAGATATTGCTGACGTTACAGTGAAGTGTTTGACTTGTCAACAGCTTAAAGTAGAGTGGTAGTTACCAAAAGGAATGATTCATTCTTTTCAAGTGCCATAGTGGAAATGGGAAAATATATCCATGTACTTCGTTGGGGTATTACCGAAGACATCTCGAGGAAACAATGCAATATGGGTTATTGTTGATCGGTCGACAAAATCTGCTCATTTCCTTCCTATTCGAGATACTTTGTGTATAGATCAACTTTCTATGTTGTATGTTATAGATATAGTCAGGTTACATGGAGTTCCCCTCTCCATTGTATATGATAATGATCTCGGGTTTACTTATAACATTTGTAAAGGCCTTCATAAGTCATTGAATACTAAGTTAAATTTTAGTACAGCTTTTCATCCTCAATCGGATGGGCAGTCAGAACGAACAATTCAAACCCTAATGGATATGCTACACAATTTTTCACTAGATTACCAGGGATGTTGGTACCAACATATTCCTTTGGTTGTATTTTCATATAATAATATTTTTAATTACAGTATACAGATGGCTCCATTTGAGGAATTATATGGGATGCGATGTCGAACTCCATCTTTTTGGGATGAATTAGGTGAAAGTAAACTGATGGGACCAGAATTGGTTGAAGATATGGAAGAAAAAGTTCAATGGATTCAGAAGAACATGATAACAGCTCAGAGAAGGCAGAAACGTTATGCGGATAACCAGAGGAAGGATATTTCTTTGGAGGTAGGTGATCTTGTCTTTCTTAGATTTTCTCCATGGAAAAGTGTGATGTGTTTTCGCAAGAAGGGAAAGCTGAGTCTGAGGTTCATTGGACCTGATGAAATCATGGAGAAAGTTGGCTCTGTTGCATATAGAGTGGCTTTACCACCAAGTTTATCCCAGTTAAGAAATTTTTTTCATGATTCAATGTTGAGAAAGTATATGCTAGATTCATCACATGTTTTGAGTCCAGAGGTAGTTCAGGTGGAAAAGAATCTACCTTATGAGAAACTACTAGTTCATATTCATGAATAAAGAGACAAAGTGTTTCAGAATAAGGTAAATAATCAGGTAATTGTGGAAAAACTATATCGTTGAAGAGGAAACATGGGAATCTAAATATGATATAAAGGATAAATACCCCCACTTATTTGATAAGTGAATAAAAATTTTGAGGATGCAATTCCCAAAAGTGGGGAAGGATGTAACATCCTAGGTAAATAAAGAAAAATAAATTTTCATACTTATTAATATTTTTTAATTAAATATTAATTTTTCTTTAAAGAGGATGATGTGTTTGATGTAATACCCAATATGCTACAATGGGTTTCTTTGAAATCTTACATTGCCCACTAATAATATAATAATGTTATTTTAAATGGTAGTTAACGCTTAGACGTTGTATTGGATAAAATGAATAGAACTAACTAAAATATTATTATACATGTTTGTTAAATGTTTTTACATTAATCCAATAAATGTTAGTGGCTTCAAATGTGAATGAATCCAATTTTAAAGCAAAAATACTCTAATATTATTTAAAAGGCCGATTTACTTCCATTTAATGAAGAACCCTCTTTAAATCTAGTTTTGGACACTTTTATAAGTTCTATTTGACAAAATAAAATTATTCAATAGAATCGGGACATCAAAATTTACTTTGGGTAAATTTTTTGTATTTTTCTTATAAAATTCTTTTTATTATGAATATTGAAAAATACTGTATTTTAATTCAAAAATTCATTTTAATCTAATATATTTATAATGTCATTTTATCTTTTTAATTGGTTTTAAATTTTAATTATATTATTTTTTACCATTTAATCCAATTTTGGACATTGATGTAATCTCAGTTTGAAATTGGACATAAATAAGTGTCAATCTTTTGATAGTTATTATTTCTTAAAAAGATGCTTTTTGTTTTGACAATGTAATTTAATTTTAAATTAATTTTTTCCATTTTCATGTTTTGAATTTGGAAAAATGGATTCCATATTTGGAATCATGAGGTCCAAATTGAGTAAATAGGTAACTTTTATTTTTAGACATTATGAATATTTACTTCAGTAAATATTTTATTTACCAGGGTTAAAGGGTAAATCTGGTAAATAAGGGTAACAAATATTATTATAATAAAAATAAAATCACCCTAACATGTGTCCTAATCCTATTTGTTGATAGTGTTCCGACCATGGGCATCATTGGGTCAATTTTGGGACCCCATGGAGCCACTTGGGATTGATAATGACACTTTATATTCATAAATTTAAAGAATGAAAAAAATGACACAAACATATATCTTTTAGTAAATCAATTATTAAAAGGGGTTATATAAGTTATATCTTTGACTATAAATATTCCTTTGAAATATAAAAATATTTCCTACATCTTGGTACTTTTTTTATAAGTTTTATACATCAAATAAATAAAATTATTTGTTATACAATAAGGATACAGTGTTTACCTCATTAATGAATGATTTAATAACTAAGATTATAAAAACTAAAACAATATCCCAAACCTATCTAATTCTTATTGGATGATTTTATTTCGAACATGAGTGATATTATCTTTGAAATTAATTATTTATGGACCTTTTGAAACAGAATATAAGTTTATAATGGAATAATTGTTTCAAACATTCCTAAAGAGCCCCTCCCCCCCCTTATAAAAGGACACCACTTCTACCTCATTCCACACACCTCGCAAGGCCCTTGCCTCGTCCATCCTCTACCTAAATAATCTCCCTAAATTAGTCTCTTCCTCCTAGAAGCCTTACCTTAGGTAGAAGACACTTCAAGTAAACCTTTTTGTTCAAACCAAAGGGAGATACCCGATTTAAAGGTAACGTCTTCTTTTAAGTTCTTTTCTTTTATTTTACTTCTCCAACCACCTGAACACTTTTTATTAATTTATTTTATTAATACACCAGTATCATAAATATACTAGGTTGTTTTTATGAGAATTATTCTAACTACACTTACACGCACCACCATCAAATGGGTAAAGAACATACTGTTTCTGTGGACGACAAACTACTGCCTCACGAAACGATGATTGTTCAAATATCTCCAAATGCCTCTCATGGTGGCCATTATGATGGAACTGTATTTATATATGATATATAGTATGTTTATGTTTTCTTTATGATTACGTATTTTCCATTTATATCATTCCTTTATGGTTTTCATAATAAGTAAACGCGATAATTTCATTTGAGTCAGTGTGGACTACCGCCCCCTCAAAGTGATATGACTCATTCATGCCTTATGTGGGACATATAAAGGATACAATTAATGAAATTATATATGATATTATACTATAATTATAATATTCCTATGTATAATTATGTTTTCATTCCATTAAAATAAGAAATAGAAATGAAAGTAGCATTCCTGTGTACGTACAACTTACCGTCTCCATGAATGGTGCATTTCATTTATTATGTCCAAATGTTATGTATTGTTATAAATACATAGATAATGGATATATATGATATATGTTTTATCTAAATCATGAATGTAATTATGGAGATAATGTAATTTTTACCATATGAACAACTTGTATTTATAAGAAGTTCATTTTTGACTCAAGTACCAAATATCGACAAAACAAAATGATGACATAATGCTTATAACATGGTAATAAGTGATATAAAAGGAATAATACACTAAAAAAAGTTTCTTAAGAAATTATAAATTAACATTAGTTTATTATTCAAGAGATTAACGAATGATCGAGTAAGGTCGGACACGAGGTAAGGGACTTCATCCAAATATCCTTTAAATGAGGCATATTTGGTTTTATACATGACATTATTTTATACAGTATATAAATACCTTTGACTTTTCATTTCATTCAAAGGGATTAATTTTCTATGAGGAGTTTTACTAAATGACAAAAAAAATAATGTTTTAACATAAATGGTGGCATCAACCATTTCTGTTGTCGTGAGTATTATTGGATCTTTGGCTTCCTTAACAACCTGTAATGTTTTTAAAAGGAAAATAAATACCATATACTCTTTTACATAATTTGGTATTGAAAATAGATTTGATAATGGATTTTTTATGTCAATATATTTAAATGATATATTGTGATTGAAATGTGGAAATGATATATTTCTATTATATTTGTTTTATGTGTTATTATTTTATGATGTTACTTGGACATTAATCGGGTGGTTACGTGATAATCCAAATGATGGGTGGTGTCGTGATAATCCAGGATGGGTTTTTATGTTATAACCTCCAATGTATTGGGTATTGAAGTCGGCCATATGGATATTACATTTAGTGATATGTTTGGAAGTCGATCGTATGGTTATTCCATTAAAGTATGTTTATGTCCCAAGTTACCTTTATATGTTATATGTTTTTTACCTTGGTTTTATGGTAATATTTTGGTTACATAATGGTAAGAAATGATCTTTTATTCAGTGAAGAGTATTTACTACTTCATAAAGGTGAAAAGTATTAGTTATGATAAGGTATTCATGGTTTACTTGTTATTTTGACAAACTAAAAGTTTTCTTACTTGGTGTATCCCTTACTGAGATTTTTGTGCTCATTACATGTTTTTTAAATGTTTGACATAGAAATAAAAGTGGATAAAGTTCAAGGATAGACCAAGGAAAAGCCATGTTGTCTCAAACATGGAACAAGACATGACTCTTTTTTTTAAATTTTTGTTATTTTATAAAAAAATAGAAACTGAGTAGAAGTGTATACATTGTAATTTTTGAGATGAAATTTAATAGTAGTGGATGAACTCTCTAAAACTCAAAACCTGAAAAGATCCACAATGTGAATTATTAATTTAATTCATGATTATGTAAAGTTTTACAGCCGGGTCCTTATAGTTGGTATCAGAGGTTGGTTTAGACAACATTAGGAGTAAGAATATTTTTAAATTAATGTCCATAAATTAAATTATGCTAGGATTGAAATGATATAGAATTTATATATTACCATGTTGCTTCGCCTATGATATTTCTATGTTAAGAATGATTTTCTGTAGAGGAAAATAGGCCGCTATGATTGGACGACATCAGGTGGAAGACAACCTTCCAAATCAACAACCTAAGATGGTCGGAATCTGAACTAAATAGTTTTTTACAGTGATGGAACTATTGACTCAGGCTATAAATGGTGGAAGTATCCATGCATAAGATTTTCCAGAACAACCAAAAAGTAACATGTCCATAGTGGATCATTTCATGAGGCAATGTCCCCCATCATTCAGAGTATTATATGACCTTGTGCTAGCTTAAGGGTGGATTAAAGCACTGGAGAAGATTTTTGATGTCATGGGGGGTTTAGAGAATCAGAAGGCTGGTCTCGATGTTTATTATTTTGAAGTTGAAGCTGATCAGTAGTGGTCAATGGTGAAAAATATCAGGGATATTGAGAAGATTTATTCTCTAGATTGGGATGAATTCAAAGGTATGTTCCTTTAGATATATTTTCCTATGGTGGTTTGTCTTAGGATAGAAAAGTAATTCTTGGAATTGTGGTAGGAGGATGACTCAGTGGTAGATTATGAAGAAAAAATCACTTGACTGGAAAGGTATGCTCCAAATTTCATCTAAGATCATGATAGTAAGATAAATCGGTTTTACTTAGGACTGAAGCTATGATATCGAAGTGTATTAGCCTCTCATGAGTTCAAAAGTTATGAAAAACAAGTATGATTTGTGGAGAATGTAGAAATGGAGTTGTCTGATGATCAGGTGTTCTTAGAGAGAGAAAAAAAAAGAATAGGTATAGTTGGCAAGCAATGGGAATGAATTCATCAAAGAAGCCAAAAGGTAAGAAAATTAAATATCCATATTGTGATAAGTGTGGTAAAAAGCATCCAAGAGACTGTTTTTGAAATTTAGGAAAGTTCAACTCATGTGGTTAGTCTGGACATATAGCTTGTAACTGTAAGGAATATGATCAAGAAAGAAATGAAAAAACAATGGTAAGATGTTTTAAGTGCAAAGAAATGGGTCATTATGAAAAAGAGTGTCCAATGAAGAACTAAACTGAGGGAAATCATCCGGACTACAAGCAGAAATATGTGGTGAAATACTTTGTAACTACTTCAATATATGTTGGGCCATTGAATGAATTAGTATCAGGTACACTATTTTTTTGTTTAGATTATGCCAACGTGTTGTTTGATTCAGGGTCTACACATTCTTTCATTTCTGAGAATTTTTCTTGTAAATTGGGAATTCTGTCTCAAGATATGAATAATCAACTTGTGGTAAAAACACTTGGAAGAAATGTTGAGACAAAAATGAATTATAAGAACCTTCATGTCCTTGTGTGTGGAAAGAATATACTTGAAAACCTTATTTTTCCTCTAATAGAGTTTGATGTTATTTTGGGTATTAATAGGATTTCTATTTATCATGATAATATTTGTTGTAAATATAAAGAGGATCCTTTTTATAAACAATTTTAGTTTGTGTACAAGAATGAACCCTTACTTTTGAAAACAAATCAGGGATCTAAGAAACTTGTAAAAGATAAAAATTAATGTTACCTTGAACATATTTTTGAAATTATAGGAATTGTCCAGATTAATGATGTGCTAGTTGTAAATGAGTATCTTAATTTGTTTCTTGATGAGTTTCCTGGTATAATACATGATCGGGAAGTTGAATTTATTTTTGACTAAGTTCTTGATGCTAATCCAATTTCAAAACCCCTGTTATCGAATGGATCAAATTGAACTTTTTGAGTAAAAGAAGCAATTCCAGGAGTTACAAGATAATGGTTTCATTCAACCTAGCACATCGCCATGGGGTGATATTATCTTGTTTTTTGATAATAAATAAGGTTCAATGAGACTTTGCGTTGATTATAGAGAATTTAATAACATCACTATTAAGAACAAGTATCATTTTCCTCATGTCAATGATTTGTTTTATCAGCTCCACGGAGCTCAGTATTTTTCAAAGATTAACTTGAGGTTGGGTTACCATCAGTTGAAAGTAAAGGAAGAAGACATTCTGAAGACCGTGTTTCATACTAGATATGGCCATTAAAAATTTGTAGTTATGCCTTTTGGGTTAACCAATGCACCGGCTGTATTCATGGATCTTATGAATATAATTTTCTGTGATTTTTTGGATAATTTTGTGGTTATGTTTATTGATGATATTTTGGTTTATTCCAAAAGTAAAGAGGAACATGAATGTCATTTAAGGGTTTTCCTGCAAACCTTTTATGAAAAGAATCTTTATGTGAAATTCATCAAATGTGAGTTTTGGTTACAACAAATTTCATTCCTTGGACTCATTGTTTCAAAAAAATGGAATAACTATTTATCCTTCTAAAAAAAAGTTGTTGAAGAATGGCCAAGACCCACAAATATAACCGAGATCCATAGTTTTATTTTTTAAAAGGATATTACCAGAGTTTTGTTGATAATTTTTCACGATTATCTAGTCTAATGACTATGTTAACTCGAAAATGTGTTAGGTTCATTTGGACAAAAGAATGTGATGATGGTTTTTAGGAATTGAAAAGAAGATTGGTGAATGATCCAGTTTTGGAACTGCCTTCCCAAAATAGTGAGTTTGTTATCTACAGTGATGCTTCTTTGAATGGACTTTGTTGATTCCTTATGAAGAATGATCAGGTAATTTTTTATGCTTCACGTTAGTTGAAACCTCCTGAGTAAAATTACCCTACACATGATTTGGAATTATGTGTTGTTGTTTTTTCTTCAAAAATTTGGAGGCAAAATCTGTATGGAGTAAAATGTTAACTACATAATGACCACAAAATTTTGAATTATATATACACTCAGAAAAAATTATAAATGAGACAGAGGAGATGATTGAAATTAATCAAGAATTATGATTCCACGATCCACTACCATCTGGTAAAGGCAAATAAAGTGGCTGATTCTTTATGTCAAAAAAGTAATGCTACATTAACCATGTTACATTTGGAATGAGATCCTTTGGGGTTTGATTTGAATAAATTCGGAATAGAATTTGTTGGTGTAAGAAATTCATCTGTCTTGTTTCATGTGTCAGTGAAATAATCTTTATTAGACAGAATAAAGAAAGCATAGAAAGAAGACAGTGAGTTATAGAAAAAGGTATATTTGGTTCATAAGTGTATGTTTCATGAATTTAACATTGATAATAATTGTTTTTGGGGTTTGGGAAATGATTAAGCATGCCTTGTGATTCACAGTTGATGAATGAGTTGTTATGTGAAGCTCATAGTTCTCCATTTCCAGTTCATCCTGGATGTACTAAGATGTACAGAGATCTTCAAGAGTATTACTTGTGTGATTAAATGATATTATTTATTGTTGACTTCACTATGTAGTGTTTGACTTCTCAATAGGTAAAAGTAGAGCAGAAGTTACTGAAATGAATGCTTCAATATTTACCGGTGCCAGAGTGAAAATGGGAAAATATATCTTTGGACTTTTTTGTGGGATTATCGAAGACATTTTGAGGTAACAATGTAATCTAGTTTATTATTGAACGGTTGACTAAATCTACTCATTTCCTACCTATTCGAGATATTTTATCTCTATATCAACTTTATCAGTTGTATTTTAAATAGATAGTTAGGTTATATAGAGTTCCCATCTCCATTGTATCTAACCATCATCGTAAGATTACTTCTAACTTTTGGAAAGGCCTTCAGATGTTCGTTGGGTACAGGGTTAAATTTTCGTATAGATTTTCATCCTGAATCAGTTGGGTAGTCAGAATGACCAATTCAGACCTTGGATTATATTATATGTGCTTGTTCATTGGATTACCAGGGAAGTTGGGACCAACATCTTCCTTTAGTTGAATTTTCATATAATTACAGTTTTCATTCCATTATACAAATGGATCTATTTGAGGCGTTATATGGGAAGCGATGTCAAACTCCAGATTTTTGGGATGAAGTAGATGAAAGGAATCTAGTAGACAGAAAAGTGAGGTGGATAATCAGAGAAAGGATCTTTATTTGGAGGTTAGTGATCATTTCTTTCTCAGAGTTTATTCATGGAAAAGATTGATGTGTTTGGGAAAGAAGGGAATGTTGAGTATGAGGTTAATTGGACACTATAAAATCCTAGAAAAAGTTGGATCAGTTTCACACAGAGTAGCTTTACCTCTAATTTTATCCCAGGTGCACAATTTTTTTCATGTTTCAATGTTGAAAAAGTATATTCCAGATTCATCACATGTTTTGAACCCAGAGGTAGTTCAATTGGAAGAGAATATCTCTTACAAGTAACAATCAGTTCAAATTCTTTACCAAAGAGAGAAAGTGTTGCAGAATATGTGAAATAATCAAGTAAAAGTTTTGTGGAAAAACCATATGGTTGAAGAGGCAAAGTGGGAATCTGAAAATGCTAAGAGGGATAAATACACCCCACTTATTTGATTAGTGAATAAAAATTTCTAGTACGCAATTCCCAAAAGGGGGGAAGGATGTAACATCCAAAGTAAATAACATTTTAATATTTATTATTATTTTTGAATTAAATATAAATTTTACTTTAAAGAGAAAGCTATTTTCGATGGCTGACCCAATACGCTACAACGAGTTTCTTTGAAATATTACATTTCACACAAATAATATAATAATATTATTTTAAATGGAAGTTAATTCCTAGCCATTGTATTAGAGAGAATGAATAGAACTAACTAAAATATGATTATACATGTTTATTAAATATTTTTACATTTATCCAATAAAAGTTAGAGGCTTAAAACCAGAATGAATCTAATTTTAAAGCACAAATACTCTAATATTTTTTAAAAGGTCAATTTACCACATTTTAATCGAGAACCCTATTCAAATATAGTTTTAGCCACATTTATATATTCTATTTGAAAAAATAAAATTCTTCTTTAGAATTTTAACATCAAAATTTACTTTGGGTAATTTTTTGGTATTTATCTTATAAAATTTATTTTTTATGAATTGTGAAAAATACTGTATTTTAATTCAAAACTACCTTTTAATATAATATATTTATTTGGTTAGATTATCTTTTTAAATGGTTTAAAATTGTAATTATATTATTTGTTTACCATTTAATCCAATATAGATCATTTAAGTAATTTCACATTGAAATTGGACATAAATAAGTGTAAATCTTTTGATAGTTATTATTTCTTAAAAACACGCTCTTTGTTTTAACAGTGAGAATTAATTTTATATTAATTTATGCCACTTCTGTGTATTGAATATGGAAAAATGAATTCCATATTTGGAATAAGGAGGTCCAAATTATGTAAATAGGTAGCCTTTATTTTTATACATTATGAATATTTACATCAGTAAATATTATATTTTTCATTGTTAAAGGGTAAATCTGGTAAATAAGAGTAAATAAATATTATTATAATAATATAAAATTACCCTAACATCTATCCTAATCATATTTTGGGATACCTTTCCAACCATGGTCATCCTTGGGTCGATTTTGGGACCCTTTGGAACCACTTGGGATTGATAATAACACATTATATTAATTAATTTAAAGTAAAGACAAAAATGACACAAACATATATCTTTTAGTTAATCAATTATTACATGGGGTTATATAAGTTATCGTTTCTACTATAAATATTCCTAAGAATTATAAAATGATTTCCTACATCATGGGTTTTTTTTATAATTTTTAGACATCAAATAAATAAAATTATTTTTGACACAATAATGATGCAATGTTTATCTCCTTAATGAATGATTTATATAAATAAGATTATAAATAATAAAACAATATCCAAAACCTGTCCAATTATTATTGGATGATTTTATTTCAAACTTGAATATATAATAGTTTACTTTATTGATTTTTTAACCTTTTTACACCAAAGATGAGTTTACAATAAAATAAAATTTTCAAACATTCACAAAGAGCCTCTCCTGCCCCTTATAAAAAAATCAATTATAACTCATTCCCCACACCACTCAAGCCCCTTGTATTTTACAACCTCTACCTAAATAATCTCCCTAAATTCCTCTCTTCTTCCTAGAATCCTTACCTTAGGAATAAGGCTCTTCAAGTAAACATTTTGGTTCAAACCAAACGGAGATAACCAATTTAAGGGTAATATCTTCTTTTAAGTTATTTTCTATTATTTTACTTCTATGACCCCCAAAAATCATTTTATTAATTTATTTTATAACAAAACCAATATCCTAAATATACTAGGTTGTTTTTATTAGAATATTTAGAACTACACTTACACACACCTCCATCTAATGGGTAAAGAACATTCTGTTTCTGTGGAAGGTGAACTACTGCCTCACAAAACAGTGATTGTTCAAATACCTCCAATTGCCTCTGATGGTGGATATTATGATGGAACTATTTTTATATATGATATATATTATTTTTATGTTTTATTTATTCCTATGTATTTTCCATTTATATCATACCATTATGGTTTCAATAATGGGTAACGTGATAATTTAATTTGGGGGAGTGAGGACTACCACCCCCTCAAAGTGATATGACTTGTTTATGCCTTATGTGTGACATATAAAGTATAGAGTTAATGAAATTATATAAGATATTATAATGAAATTATAACATACCTATGTACAATTATTTTTTCATTCTGTTAAAATATGAAATGGAAATTAAAGTAGTGTTCATGTGTACGTACTCTTTATAGTCTCCATGAACAATATCTTTCATTTCTTATCTCTAAATGTTATGTATTGTTATAAATACATATATAATGTATATATATGATATATATGATATCTAAATCATTAATATAATTCTTTATATAATGGAATTTGGACCACATGAACAACTTGTAATTATAAAAAGATCATTTTTTACTCAAGTACCAAATATCAACAAAAGAACCATTATTAACATAAATTATTACATACTGTTTATAACATGGTAATAAGTGATATAAAAGTAATAATAAACCTGAAAAAGTTTCTTAAGAAAGTATAAATTTACTTTAGTTTATTATTTAGAATATTAATGAACGATCGAGTCAAGTCGTACATGAGTTAATGGACTTCGTCTCAATATCCTTTGATTGAGGCATATTTTTTTATACACGACTTTATTTTATATTGTATATAAACACATTTTATGTTTAATTTCATTCAAAGGGAATATTTTTCAATGAGGTGTTTTACTAAATGAAAAAAAAATGTTTTAACATAAGCTGTGACAATGACCTTTTACACCACCACGAGTATTATTTGATCTTTGGCTTCCTTAACAAGCCGTAATGTTTTTAAATGGAAAATAAATACCATATACTCTTTTAAATTTTTTGGTATTGAAAATGGTTTTGATAATTGATTGGTTATGTCATTATATTTAAATGATATATTGTGATTAAAATGTGGAAATGTTATCTTTTTTTATAGCTATTTTATATGTTATGATTTTATAATGGTACTTAGACATTTGATGGGTGGTTACATGATAAAACAAATGAAGAGTGGTGCTAGGATAAACTAGGATGGGTCATTGCGTTATAACCTCCAATGCATTGGGTATGGAAGTCGACCGTATGGCTATTCCATTTTGTGATATGTGTGGAAGTTGACCGTATGCTTATTCCATTTAAGTATGTTTATGTCCCAAGTTTCCTTTATATGTTATCTATTATTTCTATGGGTTTTATGGTAATCCTTTGGTTTCAAAATGGTATGAAATTATCTTTCATTCATTTAAGATTATTTACTACTTCATAAAGATGAAAATTATTACTTATGATAAGGTAATCATGGTTTACTAGTTATTTTGAAAAACTAACAGTTTTTCTTCTTTGTGTATCCCTTATAGAGCTTTTTGTGCTCATTCAAAGTTTTTTAAATTTTTTCACATGACTTAAAGTGGATTAGTGTCAAGGATAGTCAAATGAAAAGTCATGTTTTATCAAACATGGAACTAGACATGACTCTTTTTTTTAAAAAAACTTTTTATTTTATGAAAAAAAATGAAGCTGAGTAAAAGTGTATACTTTATAATTTTTTAGATGAAATGTAATAGTTATATCCAAAATCTCTAAAACTATAAACATGAAAAGATCCTCAATGTGAATTATTCATTTAAAAAAAATATTTGGAAATGTTTTAAGGTCGGGTCGTTATACCTGTCATTCTAAAATAAGTTATATAAATGTGAAACTTCACATTGAGTAGTGATTAAAAAAGACTAAATTCACATCGATGATAAAATTTTAAATAGGAATGCTACACATTTAACTATATTCTACACCAGACATTATAAACCCTAAAAAAATCAATAAAGGGGTATCATTATAAGTGCTAGACAAAATCACTAATTTTTTTACCTTTATCAATGCTAAAAATTCACTAATAAAATTCCTCTTTGTCATTATTTTTTTTAACGCATATAAATATAAATTTAACTAATTAATTTTTAAGTTATTATGAAGGTTAAATTTTATATAAAAAATATATAGATTTTGGTGACACTTGTGATTAAAATAAAGAAGTTTTTAAAGAAGATAAAGAAATATTTGAAGAAAATTTTTCATTTTTGATACAATTTTATTTTGTAATATATATTTTGAAGTTTAATTTCAAAGTATAAATTTCTTTTAATATGATGTATGTGTTGATATAGATACATTGTATAAGTCTGGGTACTATTATTCAAGTGCTATTTTTCTTCTAGTGATTTTTTTCTAGTTCATCTGGTTGTGCGTAATTATTTTCATGTAATATTCAAAAAACATAATTTCAATTTCATTTATTGCATAACTGTTGTTGAAAACCCATTATCCATTAATAAAATTAATGGAGTGATTTTAACATCTAATTATAATAAATTTTTTCAATAAAAATTAATTTATTATAAGAAATATAAAATAATAATACACTATTACATATTTTTTTTAAAATGCTCATATCATAATCATCATTTAGGAAAAAATGATAAAGACTAATATTTATTAGCACATATAAAAACTGATGATAAATATTATTCTAACCATTATCTATTTGATACATTTAAAAATAAAATTAATAATTATTAGTTAAACATATAAAAATATAACAATTATTGATCTCACATTTTTTAAAATTCAATTAAATAAATATCTTGTGTATTTATAATTATTTTATTAAATTAGTTTCAAATATATAAATATATATAAAGAAATTTTATGATAATAATCATATAGTTAACAGAAACATCTATAGTGATAAAATCTATTGTACATGCACTTTTCATTTTTTTCTTATCATTGATTAATAGTAGACCAAGTAAAAATGTTTTGACATAACAAACTAACATGTAAAATAATAAATACCCAAACTTATGTTTTTTGGTGATCCCCCATAAATCCAATCCCAAATGAAAAATATAATATTTTCCCTATGGTGATGTGGGGCAAAGAAGTTGGGTGATAAAAGTACACTCATCATCAAAATTAGCAACATCAGTGTTTTTAAAGCGTTGATAAAGATCATTTTGATAAATATTAATTATGTATTAGTTATAGAATTAAAAAAATGGTTATATAATTTTTAGATCTATTCATATTATATATTAAAATGAAAAAAATACATTATAAACAAACAAACAAATTCATGGTTTTTACGATATGTAATTGGAAATACAAATTTATTTTAATGAATTTTAAAAATAAAATGATTTTTTTCATGATACCCTAATTTCATTGGTTTGGGTAAATAAAATTATCATATCATATTTCAAAATATTATTTAATAATTAAAATAAAATAAAACATTTTATTATAAATTTAAATAATATTTTTTTCAAATAAAATAAAATATAACAATAGTAAATGAATATAAACTGATAATTTTACAATTATTTTTAAATATAAAAAATGAATTAATAACTTTAAATTTAATAGATTTTTTAGTCTAATTTACCATTACCTAAACATTACATAATACATAATTTATATGGATACCCATATCCCATTTTAAAAGTAATTTATAACAATCAATATAATTAAATGAGAGGGATTCATTTGGACATGACTGATTCTTGTGGCCTATTGACTCGAGAAGTATCAAGGGACTGCACAGCTAGTGTGAGCACAATACAAAAGTGGTTTGGTTTTTGGAAAAATATAAACCAAATTCATTTTTCAATGACATAAAAAATTGATTGAGTTATGTTATCATATAAATGAATGTGGTGGTGGAGTTTGGAATGAATATCCTCACTCAGCCATCCCCTTCTCATGGGGCATCATGTCATTAATTAAATAAGTGATTTTTTATGTGTTATATTGATTTCAATGTTTGGATAGACCAATTCCTTTTCCATTTAAAGGTCGTTTTGGGTTTGATGCATGAAACTTACATCACTATATCAAGGATTCAACCCATATGCTTCAAGGATGTGATTATTCCATATAATTGATGAATTATATTGATAAATGTTTCCCAATATAAAATACATTTATAAAAAATTATATAATAAAATGATAAGGATTAATTTGTAAGTGAAGGATTATCAAGGTCCATTGAAATAATAAGTAGTAGTGGAATGCATAGTGGTAGTGAGTTCAATGGATAGATGACCTCGTTTCGGAAATGATATAAAATAGTGACATTTTATTACAACATAGACAATTCTTGGGTTTGGTGGATAGATAAATACAAGGGGAAGGGGAGACAAGTGTTAGTTTCCTTACTCAGTTATCCCTTTTTCCTAGGTAATATGGTCGGTGAGAAAGGTAGGGCTTTCTTTTGCACATTCCTATGTTTTTCTTGTTTGGGTCACCCAGTTACATTTCCTTTTCAAGGTCACATTGGGTTTGATGTGTGAAACATGATATAGGTGTTGAGAAAAACGTAGGAACCTATGGTGGGAGATATATAAAAAAATTATTATTAATAAAATGTATCTAAACCCCAAGAGATGATATTTCAGGTTACATTTATAATTAATTTATATTATGTCAAATAAATAAATTACCACATCAAGTATATTTCTTCATAGATGTTATTGGTCAAATGTAAACCCTTATCACATTACCATTTTCTCATTAGTAGGATTCAAGTGTGGAATCCCTCTAGTGGTGATCCACATGTTCTCAATTGATATCAGAGAAATGATAACTTATTTTCATGGTCTAGTGAAATAAAATCATATTATTTAGTAATTATTTATTGTTTCTATAAACTTTAGGTCTGACCTGGTTATTTTTACTCTAGAGAGTAATATAGGAGGTGTTTGAATAAGTGAAGCATATTCTGGTAAATGATTATCAAATATCAATTTTCATATACTACAAAAAATCACAAACATCACATTATTGAGATAGTGATTATGTTAAAATATGATTTAATGTCTTGAAAACTCTTCAGTAATGTAATTATTGTTATTAACTCCATGGAAATAACAATAAAAATATGATTTTTTATTTTATGGTGTGTGCTAAAATTCATAATAACAATGAATATATAGTAATTCTTGTTAATTTATATCTATCACAAGACATGGTCTTTGTCTATTTAAACACATAATTATTTATTTATTACCGTAAAAATTATTTATTAGAATATTTTATTCATTAATAAATGTTTGTAATCAATAAAACATGAATAAAATCATTCATCTGTCTTGAGAATAATATTTATTTGATAAATTAAATTCAAATATAATTTTCATGAGATTAATAGTTACACCTAGTTTGTGACCTTATAATATTCCATATCATTGTAATTATATGATATTTATTAAATTCCAAGATTAATACCTAGAAATGGGTTAAGAAAATCTATAGAAAGAACTTACTGTCAAAATTATGTCAACCAGATAGAAAAGTTCCATATTTAATATAATCCCATTATCTCAATATATCCTATTTCATGTTATATATTAATATCATCCAACTATGGGATCAATATATTTTTCTTGGACTGTCATAAAGTATCACATCATTACACCTTCGAAATTGAATTTAATGCGATATTTCGATTCTGATAAAAGGCTTAAGATATCAACTTCTATTAATATGGATGTGGAAAATCCTTCCCAAATATATCTACTAATAAAATTCCATTTAAAACAAACCCATCATACCCTTCTTCCCATTTACATATGTAATGATTGTTTTCAACAATAAATTTATTTGAGAAAGTCATGACATGCATCAATTATAATATTAATGTCTAACGACCATTAAAAACCCTAACCTATAGCAATATATGATGACCCAAACACATATAGAATTCCTACTGGAGAGTTTTTTCTCATAATATCTCATCATGGATATTACCAAGTATGAACATGATTTGATGATTCCTTATCTAGTTAGGAGTAATTACATTTAAAATTATACATAATATGTGTCTTATCATATTATGTTATCCCACTAATGAAAAATATTTAATAATATATTTATATTTTTAGGATCCATTTGCAGTGGATACACATTTTGTGGGTGTTAAATTAAAATCTCATTTAATTTATAATCTCCCGAAAACCCAATGAAGGATCTTTCACATAAAATTATAATTAATTTAATTATTATCAGATGAAATGAATACTTGGGAAGGGGATATTTTTTTATAAAGATATTTTTGATCATCTAAAACCCCTTTTCTAGATTACCTTCATTGAAATTAGAGAATCCTTGTGTAGAATCCCTCTGGCTGGGATCCGCACCTACATCTTTGATATTTGAGTGATTTCAATTGATTTTCAAGAGATAGTATAGTGAATCAATTATCTTTAATTTCTTTATTTTATCAATCTAAGATCATTTAGGTTCAAAGGAGTTCATCATGTTCTAGAGATAATAGGAGGAGTTATTCTATGGAGAAGACTGTTGTGCCGAATTGTTCTCAATTCATGATTAACCGTACAAAATAGGCATAATTAGTTATTTATAGAGATAGGGTTTAGGTTTAAAATTATTCAATTGTGTACCGACCCATAATTAATATTTTAATATTTTAAAAACCACATTATATATAATAATATAGATATTATTATTTAACAGTGCATGATAACATAATAAATAATGAAAAATATTATTTTACTTCCTTGTATTTTTATTTTTATAACCATATAATGTACAGGTAGATGTGAACTCCCTAATATGTATTCAACACCCTAATAAATATTTTATTTAATAAAATAAATATTTTATTCACAAACCAAAAAAATTAATATTTTTTAAATGCTTAACAAAAAACTATTCCAAAATCATGTGAATAAATATTTTTGAAATATTCACACAAATAAAAACATTATTAATTTAATGAATAAATTATCATTTATTACCTTGAAATTTTTAGATATGAATAATACTTTAATAAAATTATTCCTCTATTATGAGATAAATATTTATTCAAATAATAAAATTCAAAGATAATTTATCGAGTTAAAAACACTTAGTGTGTAGCCCTTTAGGATTATATCTCATTGACATTTTGAGGTTATTCCTAAAATACACAATTACAATATAGAACTAGGTTAAGTCACCCATGAGAAATAACATAATTTTGAATCATCAAAAAACCCATATGAACTCTTTCTATGTAATATAATCCATTTGTCTCAATATCTATCCATGTAGGTTCTACGTCTATGTCATCAACTGATATACTTAATACATCAACCTTTTTCTATAAGAAATTAATGTAATTACCTCATGGACATTGAATTTAATTCCATTATAATATTCGATCAAAGGTATGAGATATATACTATCAAAAAAATTGGATTGAAAATTACTTCTTTGACTTATTAATTAATAACATGTCATTCAAGATGCAGCCAATATATCAAATCTCACCATGATCATTTATCATCATTATTTATAGAATACTTCTATATGAATAGTGATACCATTCATTAATAATAATCATAATGTATAAGAACCATTATATATGCTCATAAATTGGAATATCCGATGACACCCAAAAAATAATGAATGTCTACTGGACGATTTGTTCTCATTACCTACCATATTTGAGATTACCAAGTGAAACATTCATGATAAGAAGCCCCATCCTTTTATGAGTACTCGTACCTAACAATCTATAAACTATGTGACTTATCAAAGTATGTTATCTGACTATATATATTTTTTAATAAAATCACTATGGCATTTTATGTTTACCCTCATAGAGGGATTCTCCTATGACATTATCAATGCGACACATAAACAAGGACAATATCTCAACAATATTATGAATAATAATAATCAATATATGGTAATATATTTATATTAATATTCACTCCTTAGAATATTAATATAATATAAATTACATAGTATGTGGTTTTAGTGAAATAACACAAAAAATTACCACTATAAATAGTGCCAATTACTAACATTCGATTATTACTATCATAGAAATTCATGCTTCAATTGAGTATTAATATATCTATTAGACCTACAATGTTTCCATGGAACTATTTGGTAAATTACTGTGTTTGAGTGGAAAATCCATCATCCAAAACATTACTATCTTGAGAAAATCCATCATGTAGTGAATAAATGAATATCTACCTTTTGTTACCATGTTATAGTCTTGATATCCAATCTAAATGTGTAGTCAATGCTTATCATAAAATGGTAAATCTATTTATTTTGGTATAACCCAAAATCAGATCATGATATTGCTAAAATAACTTCTTAAGATACATTAGAAGCCCCAACATACTCAGATATTGTATATATGAAAACTAATAACTATAATTATTTTTTAATAAATACTAATTTATATTGTTCTATGATACTAGATAAAATTGAACAGAGTATAGAAATGTGTTCAATTCCTTTGATTACTAGTATTCTCACCTCTATAAACACTAATAACTCATCTAGTTTTACTTTATCATGTACTATAGGATAGTTCAATCTACATGGCCATGCATTTATGTTGGGCCTTTTTGATATTCACATATTATTATATATGAAATAGTATTATCAAATTTTTATACATATCATCAAACATGTGATGAATTATTACCACCTATTCTTGTGATTTTCAGGTAATCTTCATAATTTATTATTATGGACATGCATGTAATATTGGAATGATTATATGAAAATAACAATTTAGTCATTAATTTATTTAAATTTTAAATTTTACATAATATGATAATATATGTAATAGTAAAATATTTATAAAACATATAGAACTATTTTGTTATTTTTTTCCTAAGATAATGATTTTTACTATAAAACAAACATCTTGAAATTTCATTCATTAATCATAATAAACAGGTAAAACATAATAATATTTTTCATATATTATCAACATATTTATCTTGAAAACTTATAGAACTCCCACTAGCCGGTAAGAGACACATGTCACTCAACAGTATCAAAATGAATATAATATGATCATTATGGAAGATTTACAAGTATCTAAATTATGTAATCATCATATGTTACTGGAATCTATTGATGGTACCAACCCATGTATTTATTCCTAGTAAACATAGACTTGGATATCCTTTTTGTTAGGTCATATAGACATATTTTGTAGGGATTCCTCTAAATTTTTTGGCCTTTAAAATTAATATCCCAATATGATGATCATAAAAATATGCATTGAAAAGTATAATACAAAAGTTTTTTAGTCATTATATTTTTTGAATATGTTTTTTTCATAAACTAAGCCTTTCAATAATTTATCATGTTATATTAGTACAAAATTATACCATCCATATTAATTCTCTTAAGAATACACACCAAATGTATAATGTATTAGAAAAAATAAATATATGGAATCCATGAATATTGATACATGGATTACATCAATTGAATAGAAAAATAATTTTCAACCTTAGTATATTACCACATACAGCTGCATTATAAGAATAAATTATATTTATCACCCCCTTCAATGAAAATAAACTGTCTATTTTGTTATAAGTTCATATGTAATATGTGACTTTAGAACTAATCCTCCCACTAGGCTTAGTAGAGTTTGGTATTCCTATGTCAACCCATATCCATCAAATTACATAATCCATGGATGTGAGGTCTACTCCCACTAACATGAAAGTAATAATAATCATTTATTGAAATATTATCAATCATGACTAAAGGATAATATCCTTGGTGACTATATAATCATTAAATCAGATGAACCATAGTGTTTTAGTTTTTGTTCTTAGATAAAGATAACATTTAACAAAAAGTTATCAAAAATAATTTATAGTGTCCTCATAGTTTATTATCATATCATAATTGTTATGATATCCATTTGAAAACATGGTAGATATATGAATAATTTCTTCAGTGCTTTTTAAAAAACATGTCATGGATGAAATAATGTAATATTTTAAATATATATAATACTCAGAAATGATATTCCATTTACTACCAGTATGAAATTTATGTGTATATGTAAATGATTGTTAGGGATAACTATTACTCCACTTGTATGATCAATCAATTTCTATATAAAATGTTTTATGATAATGTAGCTTATAGATTCCTTAATATTTATCAGTTTTACTCATTTAATTCATTGAGAATTTATAAAATTTTATAATAAAATATCATGAATCATATGAGTTTAACCATATATTTAGAATATTTTAAATATACATGTCAAACTAAATCAAAAAATTTTGTGATTTACCTATATTTATAAAGGATTGTTAATCTGAAACATGGTAAGTAGAATGTTTCAATATCTAATATCATAGAATAATTGAGACTAATCACTTTTATGGTAGAAATAGGTCAACTAATTTCATTTTAATTTTAAAAAAACTAGCATGTGACAATTAGGTAATATTATTATATTTTTTATATTCATCATTCATTATAATGGATATTTTTTATTCGAGATTTATTGAATAGTTATATTAGTATTTATATACCATAAAAACATTTTTTCCCAAAAATAAACAATGCCTAATTTTCTCAATCTAGACAATGAGATAAAAAAATTAATCAAAAATATTAAAAACATGATTTTATCTAAACAGGAAATATGAAATATTGATCTCCCCATATCTAACATTGGAATAACCTTTTCACAATAACATTTTCTTTCACCCTATAACCTTTCTATTTTTTCTCATTTATTTTATTTAATTTCATATATGATATATGAACACTATATTTAATTTTCAAGAGGAATATAAAAACATGATTAATGCACTAGTAGTGGATGAAACTATATGCTTCTTTAATTAATTACATTTTCATTCCAGTTTCCATTCTTAGAGGATAATAATTAAAGAGACTCAAGATTATTCTTCTTCCTTTGAATCCATTTTCACTATAAATGATATATTAATGGGTCATTTCGATATGGATTACCCATGGGATCTTCAACTGTACTATTCAGACCAATCACTATAATGGGTGAAAAAAATGGTTTCAGCTTTTCATTATCCACTTGGTTATGTATGAACAATTTTGTTTCTTTATTTATCCATTTTTATCTGGTCTTGGAAAAATATGGATAACCATGATGGTATGAATAATAAGATAATAATAATGGATAATTTCTTATCTAATTGAAAGCCTAATTTATCTAACAGATCAATATAATGTGGCTTTATGAAAGCATGATCCATACCTATAATTCCTTATTCCAATTTATATTGATATAGTGAATTTATATTATTATTTTTCTCTAAGAATTTTTTTTATATATCAAGATATTGGGGATGTGATATTATAGAGTATGCATCCATTTTGTTATGTTATATCATCATATCTCTATACAAAATTGATAATTTAATTAAATAGATGTTGGAAACAACCTTAACATATCCCTGATAGGAATCCTTTTACCCTTCACTCACATGTTTCTGTTTTAGAACAAGAATGGGGGACTATAAAATGTAATATTACTGTCTGATAATAATACATCACATAAACGATTGTACCATATCCAGAAATTTTTATCTGTAAGGACATACCTTATAATAAGGAATTATTAAATTGTTTTTAGCATTTTTATTCCATTTTCAATAATAATTAAAATATTTGATCAATACATTACCTGATAAAAAATAATGTGAGAAATAATAATAATTAATTTTATTAATTCTCCCATTATTTTGTAATGTTTTAAAGTCTCTAAATATCAACCTAGGAATATTCATTTTCTCTATTATTATAACTAGAAATATACTTTTTCATTTCTTATAATCCATATAGAATCGATAGAAATTACTAGATAGTATTTAGGTGGGTATTCTTTCCAACTCCATGCTTGTGACTCCTTGATCTGCTGAGTGGACTTTGTAATCTAGAAACCCTAACTAAAATTTCCATAGCACTTGCCTCCAAATGTTTATTGGAAATAAGAATGCCATTAAACCCAATAGATATTTAGTTAATTCGACCCAAAATCATTGTTGTGAATTCCTGATAATTAAAAATTCTCCCAATAGAGGACGATCCAAGACTTAACCTTTGGGTACATATTAATTCAAATATATGAATTCTTGATGTCCAAATATTAATTTAAGATATTTTTATTTATAATACTTAAATTTTATCTTGTTTTATCTTGTACATAACTTGAAAATAATAAGTGGATTATTATTAATTACTTAAATAGGTTGGATAAAAAAATTATCGAAAATAAATTTATTTAAATTCCATCATTTTAAATTAATTAATTTATTTATGTGAATGAGGACTAGTATCAATAAAATTTATAATTCATAACTAAAAAATTAATAAATAATTAATGTCCCAATTCTGAGCTTATCTAATGGTTTATTTTTTGAGTGGAAAATAAAAAAACCAGTAAACTCGTAGAATATTCTTCTGATGGTCTTGGAATGAGTCACTGTAATACTCTATGATTTTTTGAAATGTATTTTTTAAATGAATTTAATATTTTTGATATTTTTTTACACATAACACTAGGTTTATTTTGGGTTACACACAACCATGATATAGAATGAAATGTGTCATATTATCAAAATGCTAATATATATTAGTAATCACCAAGCCATTAGAATAGTTAGAATGAATAGTATTAACAAAATTTGGAAAAAATATTGTTTAAACATGTATAAATAATTAAATATTCAGTTAAAATTTAATTTAAAATGAAAATTAAAACTAATTGGAAATATATGAAATCCTTCTTAAAAAAACTAATTTTATGAAAGAAATCATTTCTTACCTCAATATATTTTAAGAAAATTTATTATTCATTATAAATAATGGTATATGGTATATATTAAATCAATTATTAACATTTATTTTACATTATTTTTATTTAGTAGAAATGAATAAATCCAATTTTAATTTTAAAACATTATTTTTCTAAAAAGATTTTTTTTTCTCCTTTTTTGTGAACTTATTTTAAAACTAATTTTTTAAAATTTAAAATATCAATATCAAAACAAATTTCATTTATAAAATCATCATTTAAAAATTGGATTAGGGCGTATTTTTTATAAATTTATGAAAATATTATTTATTGATGAATAATGAGAAATATTAAATTCTAATTGAAAACTGACTCAACATTTAAAATTTTTATAAACATAAATTATATTTGAAATATGATTTAATTTGAAAAAAAATCAATTATATATCTATTAATCTAATTTGGGTCATTTGAATCATTTAATGTTGAAGATTAATATAAAAACATTGAAAATTGTTGATCCTTTTCCCTTTGGAAACCCACTTTCTTGTCACATTTATGGGATTAATTTTAATGTATCCTTTTCCAATTATATGAATGGAATTTTTAAAAAAATTGATTCCATATTTGGAATCAAAATAATTTATATTATATTATAATTTAAACATATGTTTGGACAATAATAAATAGTAAAAAATTAAAAATTATTTACCATGATAAATGTAAAAAATGTTTTATCAGGGGTAAAACCAGAATTATCTGAGATAATATGAAAACAAATATTTCTAAAATATATTTTATATACACAGTTAGACCAAATTATGTTAATGGATAGATAATAATTCATTTTTGATTCTTTTGAAATGTTAAAAACGTGGGTACACTACTCTCTTTCCAAATTATTTCAAGTGTCCCACTCAGCTCTCTTATAAATGGTAATCCACTCTCCTCCATTATTTACACATTAAATTTTTTTTGGATAAACCAATACCAACCCAAATCACATCCCAAATTCAATTATATAATCCAATAATCATTATCTTGTTTATAAATTCTTCCTATTAATTCTTTTATTGCTAACCTAAGGAGGATACCTGAAGAAGAGGTAATTTTCATCAATGAGGATTCTTATTTCAATTTCTTCGTCAACATCCATAAATTCTTATTAAACCATAATATTATAATATCTTCATTATATTAAATACTTTTATAATTTTTTAAATTAATTTTATATCCTATAACCATCTGCAATTACATAATATGGGTTATGAAATCATCATTTGGGTGTACGTTGGATTACCACCTTGTGAACTAATATCATTCATTTCTCAATTTCCACCTCTTACAGTAGGGTATGATGATGGATATATGGTGTATATATATATATATTATATTTATAAAAAATTTAAACCTGATTAATAATTTAATCATATAATCATATAGAATAATTATTTCTTATGTACCTTTTTTACTTCCAATTTCATAGGGGATATGATAACATTACTCATGTGTATAGTGGAATACCTCCTCACAAATCGATGTGATTAAATTTAAATAATTTTTATATGGAAGATAATAAGGATAATTTTAATCAATATATTTTTAACACATTACCTAGTTATGAAATTCATGAAATAATTATCATTCTAAAAATATAATGTATCATTTTCTTTCTAACCTCCTCACTCACTAAAAGATGACAACCTTATTTGTGTAAGTGTGGGATATCACCTAAATGAAACCATGTGACTCTATATTTTCATCGACACACCACATGTATGAAATGTATATGTATATTTAAAAATTAGTATTTTATTTATGATATTATTATCTTTATCTAATGATAAAATATTACTTATCTAATTTACCTGATGTTCATCTAAAAAAGGATATGTTACCCATGCGCATGTAGGGCCTACCATATCCATGATCATACAATACATCATATCTCTAAAAAATCAATCACAATTGGTATAAAATGTGTTATTAATGTATAAATATTCTAAATATGACATTATTTTATTCTGTGTATTATTGAAACATAATCAATGTAATAGGACCAAAAATAAAAAATCAAAATGTATATGAAAAAAGGAGTTATTATACGAAGCATGAATTAAATAATGAATTGGTAATAAACGGGTTTTAAATAGTCATATGTAAATAATATATTCTTTAATATATTTAAGTATGGATATATAATATATTTATTATATGATTTTATTTATTGTGTAAGAGTTTTTTACATGTATGGTGAATGTGGATACTTAAGGCAATGGATTTCAAGTCCCTTTTTTTCTAGGAATCATATGTACATTCCCCACTAATTTATTTTTAAAAGGTATAACATAAACTATGAAAGTATATATCATGAATATAAAACATTTCATGATATCAAAATTTCAATTTTATGTTATTTGTTATAGGGTCTTATGATTAAAATGATTATTAATGTGGTAAGGGATTTCTATTTCACTTTAATTTTTCTATGAGGGACATAACATATTGACCATGTGTTTCTTATATGTGGTGTATATTTTGGGAAATAATTTATTTAATTATATATGTCCCTAATTTTTTGCAGTTTTATATATCCAATTGAGTATATCTCTTCCATGGGGTTTACGGTTCAAGATTCACCAAATTAGTAACTAATTTTTTGTCTCAAATTGCATTCATTGGGATATAAGTTATATTTTGAAACTATATACATATATGAAATGTATATAAAACCCCTTTGAAATGTTATATAATGATTATAATTCATTTTATTATGTTAAATGTTTCACTTGATGTTATTATTTCTTGGTGATTTTGACTCAAATTTACCAAAGTTGTATTAGTTTTGTATTTCAATCTCATTGATTATTGGGATTGTTTGTGATTATGCTTCCAATATTGAAATATTGTGATATCTATCTCTAGAGACCCATGTATATTATTTTATTCCAATTATTTTATTAAAATACATTTTTCCTTTCAGTTTCTCCACTTTAAATAACAATGTGTTTAAAATAATTTTTTTATGAAAAATCATTGTCATTTTTCTCTTTGGTCGAAAACCCTTTTCCTTAAAAAACCTTGTTTTCTAAATATGATTTCAAAAATGTTCATAACATTATAAAAATTATATATATAAGGAATTTTGGTCCAATATTTAATTTTTTAAATTTATTTTTTAATGAATCTTATTTTATTTTTTCAAATAATTTACATTCAACTTTTACCCATACTCTGAATGTAATAATTATTTTAACGTCTCCCCAGTGAATGGAGATTATTATCATAATTTATTAATTTTATTTTTATGTTTATTTATATTTTTTCAAGGTTATTTTAAATGTCACATATTTTCAAAAAAAAAATTTAAAAAGTGTTTCTTAATACATAAATATAATTTTCCATCAGAAATGTTTTATATGATTTTTAAAAGCTTTCATTATATATGTTCATGGTTATTATAAAAGAAAAGTGTTTTCCAAATGTTTTATATTTTAATTTTTTTTCAATTTTTAGTGGATATTATCCTAAAGAAATATATTAAATATTTTTTTAAATATTCATTTATATTTTTTCATGTTTATCTACAAACTAAATGGTTTCTAAAATATTTTATGAAATTTTAGTTTTAAAAAAGTTTTTCCAATGAAAAGTTATCTTACTTAAGAAACCTTCCTTTTTATTTATCTTTCAAAATAATTATCCATCAAAGGTGAAATTCATTTTTTTGATTTTTATTTAGTAGGGATATTATTTGATGACACCATTCTTAAACATTCTTTAAATGTTTTATGATTATGATTATAATATGTTTATGAATCCTATTTATCATACATAGGTTATACTATGATACAATTATTATTAAATATACTTCTATTTCCACCGGTTATGATATGATGAAATAATGAAATTATTGTGAAAGCTATCTCTTTTATAAAGGATGTTATATGAATAAATGTTTATGAAACCCATTTTATTTAATTGGTTAGGATAAGGTTAATGTTTTTGGATATTTTGGCACATAAGGTTTTAATTTCATTTTTTGATAGTGGTTAGGTTATAATAAATTATGGTAGTTATGTTATATCCAATGTGGAGTCAAACCTATATCTCCCAAAAATGTATTAGGTAATGATTTATATGTCATGAGATATATTGGAATGGAATGAGAAGTGAACCTGGTTTAGTAAAGGACTTTGTATACTATGATATTCTTGGGAGTAAACATTTAATTATATGATGGTCTGGGAGTGAACACATTACACTATGATATCCTTGGTAGTGATTAAAAACTAGTTTGGATTTGATTTTATATACTTATTTTTATTACACAAATCCTTCTACTATGCAAATGTTATACTCTGTTGGATCATGATCTTAGATTTCTTTATGATAAATTTATCATTATCTACCAATTTTTATGTCATGACACAATATTATAATATATAATATTCACAAATGTAGTTTTCAAATGTTATTCACATGTTCTTATACCCATATTTTATGTTATGCTTACATATCTCTCATGTTTATGCTTATTTGGAATTTGAGCTCACCCATTCTAATGTTTCCATTCCCGAGGATATGAGTAATGGTTTTAAGAGTGAAATGTTTTTAATATAAATAAATGGGTAGATATTTATTGTAGATTTTAATAATAATTCACCTAATTAGCATATTAGATACCTAGTATCTAAAGACACTAAATTATTACAGTCCTCAGGAGTGTCTTTTTATTTATTGAATATTCATCTTAAATGATGTTACATCAATGAATGAAAATCATGAGTCACTATAGTTACAACATTCCCCCTACACACCTTGGTACATCTAGAGTTTACAACATTATAGTTCTATATTGAACTATCTCCATGAACCTTGGGATACTCAATTAATTACATGTATTTATAACTAACACATGGGAGATACACATGAAATGAATATAAAAAATTAAAATCCACTAACATTAATTTCATTTTTATTCTTAATTATTAAGATAAATATTCTTACATTAATTAATTAATTAATTAATTAATTAATTCTTTTTCATATTAATATTTATCCAAAACCATTTAGAGATACCGATCATTAATTAACTTCATGGAAACAAAATTCCATAACCCGTAATCACATATTTACTACAATTAATTACTTACGAATTTTAAATTCTTTAAACCATTACAATGTTTTCAAACACACCAAGTTTGTTGACTAATAAAATTATTTTTTTAATTTTTAATTTTCAGTTTAATTTAATTTAATTTAATAAATTTTTTGGAGACTACATAGTGTGTCCATACAATCTATATTCCATGTTCTTAGGTTTTCATGTACCCAGTTTACACACCTAGGGCTTTGATCATGTACTTAGGATGGACTAAATAGTGTCTACAAGCTAGATTCATCTATTTTATCATTAATGTCGAGTTTTTGACAACCCACTAAACAAAATGGTGTGTTCACCAGTAGTGGCTACATTATAAATATATATATATAATAGCTACATACAATGTGTTACTCATGGTCTTTCATAACTCTCTAGATTTTTTAACATGTATTTTGGACTTTCAAAATGAGGAACAACTTTTCATGTAAACTTAACACTTGTCATTTATGTCATTAATTCTCAAGGGCATCAATTTCAAGTGGTTTGATCATGTATAACGGCCACATGGATTGCATGAAATTTTCCACTAATCCCTATAGACTACAGGGTATGTATGCCAGCTACACAATGCATAATATGACATGACGTGTCCTAGGTTGGTCTGGTCTACACATGGTGTGAAATAAATGCACCATGTGAAATTACTTCTTGTCATATCATGTATCTTGTATCATTTCCAAAACTAGAGAACTAAGGAACATTAAGTGTTCCTCAGGTATTGTAGTGTAACACAAGATATCTAGCAGTATTCCTTATCACTTCTTGATGGAATATTCCATAATTTTTTATTTGTACTTAATGTTAATAAAATTTTAATGTTGGATTTTATAATTTTAAAATACTGAATACACGTCAATTCAAATCAGATTAAAGAAATAATAATATGAAATGAATAATTCAACTTCTATTGAGAATATTGATGAATAATTGAATAAATAATTTAAAATTTAAAATTTGACCACAATGATAACACTTTTAGGTGACCGGCATTGAAAAAAAAGATATAGTGGTCATTAAATTAAAATTTTATTGATTTAGAGTTTCCAAAAACACTAAGATAGGATCTTTAGTAATAAATTTAATATTATTTTATATATTATCAGAGTAAATGAATTCATTATTATAAGATAATTTCTATGATAAAGATATGGTTGATAATTTGAAATCCATTTTCCACATATAATCATTTCACTTGGATGATCCAAGTATAGATAGATTCTGGAAGGTTCTAGTTAAGGAATGTTGTTTTGAAACCCAATTGATAAATATCATATTAATGGAATTATAAATGGAAAGTATAATTTTGTTACATTTCAACATTGTAACTAGTGAAAATATTTCATCATAGTGAATTCCTTGATGGTGTTTAAACTATTTTTCAACTATTCAAGACTTATAGGTACTTACTTATCCATCCATGTCTATTTTTTTGAATACCCATTTAAAACCAATGGTCATTACATCCAATGGCGCATGTATCAAAATCCATACATGTGTTTGGTACATGTAACCCATTTTAGAATTCATGGATTTTTTCTACATGTAAAATTATATTCCACTTATTGATTATTTATATGTTCGAGGATCATTATTATAAACAATTATGAGACACCGTCCTTAGTGACTATAAAATCAAACAATTCTAGTCTTCTAGCCTCTCTTATACTCGTATATAGTACTTGTTTCTCTAGAAATTATTCTTCTTCCGTGAAGATTTTTTGTAATATTTTCTTGTACCCACTCTTTTGTACCATTAACTTGGAAATAACCATTGTCTATCCCTCTCTTATAATCTATTTTAGAGTTATTCTCCCTCTCAAGAAATATGGAATGTCTTATAAATATTATATTTTGTTCTGAGGGTTCTTATAGGTAATATCCCCTTCAAATGGTTTCCTATAAAGGTACATTTTGACACTTAAGGTGAATTATTATTACCTAAAAATTCCATCCTAAATGATTTTCTACCCCACACATGTAATTTTGAATGAAAAAAATCATTTAATTAAAAGTTCATATGGAACACCATTTATTTATTTAGTAGTTAGTAATTTTAGTGTGTGTTTTTATATTTGTAATGTATATCCATAAATGGATAATATAATAATATAATGAATCACCATTGATTTCACAATGTCTAATCAGGTGTGATCCCTTTTTTCACATACACCATTCCATTTATGTGTATAAGATGGATTGAGGTGAGATAGGATTTTGAACTACTATAAATATTTTATGAAGTCTTGATTAAGATATTTTCCACTATTTTCTGAGAGTAGTTTTTTAATATTCCTACTAAGAGGGTTCTCGACTTTATTTTTTCATTCCATGAATTCATCAAACCAATCTGACATATTACACATTATGTAGGAATATTCATATCTAATAAAATCATTAGTCAATGATATGATATATGAGTACCCATCCAATTCCTAAATAGTAAATGGTCCAAATTCATCTATATAAACTAATTCAAGATGTTATTTATCTCTTTCTCCTTTCCGAATAAATGGGGATTTAGTCATTTTACCTTTTGACTATGCATAACAAAATCAATGTGGTTTTATTTCAAAAGTATCAAAATATATATATTTGTGAAATTTTTTCAAATTTTTTCTTTTTACATCGCCTAGCTTGTGATATAAAATTTGGGTTTGGTATGAGTCATGTGAGGTAGTTTCATTAATGATTTTCCTTCCTAATTAGTGAAGTTTACAAAAATAAAATCATTATTTAAATGTTCTTTACCAAAACAATTATTTATATAAACGTATAATAATTTATGTAATGTATCAGAATTTTTGTGGAATTTTTTTAAATTATATGGCATTATTCTGAGACCGCACACTTTGACGACATGTGATTCTGAGACCCGATAAGCCCAGAATGTTATTTTGATATTTTTTTAATGTAAGTTAAGAAAACGTGTGAGTGGGTTTGTCTAAATTCTCAATTGGTGATCAGATCGAAAATCAGTATGCACCTTTCAACTTGGAATGCATGTATTTTCCAAGAAATGTCTTAACTTCTGCCAGCAAGTGCTGGGAGGAAAAGTTATTTTCCAGACTTTTCGAGAAATATAATAAAACAAAATAAATTAATTTTTTTAATTCTTTTCTCACTGTTGAGTGGAAGATGACGATGCTACGGTCCAACGAAGAGGAGGCGATGAGGCACATTAATGTAACACATTAATGGTTCAATAACTCAGAGCCTAATGACTCTTTAATGATGTGTAATTGTGGCGTTGTTTCATATATTAAACATTGTAAGGTGGTGATGCAGCAGTGCAGCGGAAGCACTATGACGTGTTAACTTTTAATAGTCTGACGGGTTGTCCGAACATGGATTAAAATTTGGGGATTCTCTGATGTACATATGACTGACTTCTATACCTACAAAAAACAATAAACTCTGAAAAACATCTAAATCTTCAATTCCCCTCAATGATAGGAGCTGGAAGTGAAAAACGTCATCGACATCTTGAAACCTCGAGGACAAAGTACTACGACATTAAATGTCAAAGTGGTTGGGGTTGTATTATTTTTTATTTTATTCCTCATTCTTTCCTAAAAACAACAAATGCAGATCATCCCATATATAGGTTGATCCATGAATCATGTGTTTATGTGGGAGGGTAACCTTATTTGGGAGATTCTCTATCTAGGATTAGTTTATCTTTTTCCATGATTGAACATCTCCCCTAACCTCCCCGGTTTTGAAACATCTAAGTCGGAGGGCATGGTCCGACACAAAAAAAGGCCCAGACACCTCCACACGTGCTCTCCTTATGAACTGTTTTTCCAAAAGGTAGAAAGTAATTCCCCAGACCATCCTAGTGATGGTGGTGACCCAAGAGGCCCTTAGGCACAGACAGATTAGAATACGGAACAACAAAGAAACTCTAGTGGCCCACGGAAGGTGTCATTGGTCGGGTGGAGGGGCAAACACCAACCGACGCCAGAATATATTATGTGGCTGGACCTTGCTAGCCTTGCTGGAGGATGGCGGCACACTTTTCGGCTCATAATAGTCGGCTGGCCGTGGAAGTCGTGGGGTGTTGCTATGCCAGGCGGCCGCCACTTAGAGGGGTGGCATGCGTCCGAGCCACCTGGACGAGCAGGTTCTATAGTAGTTTGATCGCCGTATAAGGAATGGCCTGTTTCCTCAGGGACAACGAATATTGGCTGCATCCTGACTAGGCATCCCACCACTAGCCCACACTATGTGGGATGGTATTTGGGCTTGTGGGTCATGCCCCCATCTAGAGAGCTGAACATGCACCATTAAGCTAGACCCTCACCCAATGGGATATACTAGATAGGGCTGTCGGCAACCCAGTGGGCTGGACCATCAGCGAAAACAGGTCAGGTCCCACGAGGCCCATTCGCCAGGCCGAACTGGACCGACCAATACCTGAACCAGGTTAGGTCAAGTCAGTCAAATTAAACTGTCATACATGGGACCACTGACCCCTTTTTACAAAAATCCATGTATGATTCAAACCAGGGATTCGTTTAATGAACCATTTGCAGTTTTGGGACCCTCTTAACAAGGATGGTCTTTTGACATTCCCTGAGGAGTCTTTCATGTATGTTTAGATGCGATGAATGGCTTGAGGTATGGTTCTCCTAGGCATGCTATATATGAAACCATGTGGTTTGATGAGATCTGATGATTTCGAACCTTCTACTCTATGAGACTCGACTTTGGCCCAGTGGGAAGCACATTCATGTGAATTTTTATTCCCATGGTGGGATGAACTTCTGTGTGAATTTAGAGGCCAATGGTACGTGATGAGGATGCGTACCTCTGTTGGGCCAGATTAGTGGGAATCACTTCTGTGTGACATTGCAGGCCCATGGTATGTGATGAGGAGGTCTACCAAATCAGTCCAAGGATAGTGGGAAGCACTTTTGGGTGACTTGAAAGGTCCACTGTACATGAAAGAAGAGTAATTATTTAGTGTCCTAGGTGTACGATGATGGGACTAATGATTCTTCTATCACTACCCTAGATATATACCTATTGTGAGTTGTCTTGTGATTTTTGCTTTACTTTGATAATTTTTG
Source organism: Viscum album (assembly GCA_963277665.1). NCBI lineage: Eukaryota > Viridiplantae > Streptophyta > Magnoliopsida > Santalales > Viscaceae > Viscum > Viscum album. The sequence goes on from OY728121.1 coordinate 1,303,917,783, forward strand.
TGGTGGTATTTCCTTTCTATTTTGGGCTCCCTACTGATTATTTTCTTACCACCCCTACACGGGCTTCAACTGCACGTGTTGTTTTTGGTGCTGACGTTCGATGCTTCGATAGAGATGTTCTGGAAGAGGGGATTGACGGATGCTATGACAGTGGACTTAGTAGCCTAGCACCAGGCGTGGCCCAGTAGATTTGGGTGGAGAGGATGTACTACTTCAGCTTCTAGTAGCTACACTACTCTCATGATCAAGTGGGTTCTCCGCGGATGTCCATCAGAGTTTCCTTTTTGTAATTTTCAATTTTCAGTTCTTCTATTGGGTTTGTATTCTAGCCTAGTTGTATCAGTTGTACTTGTGATCATCTTATTTTAAGTGATACTTGTATCCTTTTGAGTTTATGAGACTTGTTTGGTCATGTTTGTTCATATAGGTACTCAAGAAAATGCATCCCACTTGTAGGATGACACATTCAGTGCTAGTCATTTTCCCCTGGCCTTCGAGAGGTGGGATTGGGGTAGTCACAACACGGGCCCCGGGGGAAGGGTCATGAAAAAGTGGTATCAAAGGGTGGCCATTCCAACCACAAAGACCTGGAGTCTATATTATGTTTTGGGGAAGTAGTGTTAAGTGTTGTGAGTTCGACTTTTAGATATGGGGTCCAGTGTTGGTGTGGTGGCGAACTTATCTATAAACAAGGACCACGAATTCTACTTTTGGATCAATACACAAAAACATTGGTTTCATAAGTGTCTCCTTATGTTCTTTTGAATAATTTTCAGCTCACCAAGTATAATGTTCTAATAGTGGTACATCTTGATCTATCTTAGGATGCCTCCACGTAGAGAACCAACTAGGATCCCGATACGAGTTTTTGAGGACATCCCTCCAAGCGACGGGGCATCCATTCAGAGACCAATTCAAGATATGGCCCCATAGGGTGGTGCACTAGTGCTACCACCATTTTATGATTAGCATACACTGTTGGTAGTTCCGGCAGAGGACGTGCGCAGACATAGTTCCCTATATGAGTTTTAGAGACAAACGCATCCTAGGTTTAGGAGAGACAAATCCTCAAGTCATTAAGGACTAGCTGGAAGCAGTGACATGGGTCTTTCTCTTAGAGAAGAAACTTCCTAACCAGACAGTGATAATTGAAGTGAGCCTTATGTATGGAAATTAGGGAGATAGTGGACCTTTACCACCCAGACGCACGATAAGGATACCCTCACTTGGGGTGGGGAGATAGGAGCCAGTTTCCATACTCGACCTTCCCCTTATCACAGTACATCATATCATTGTTAATAGTAGGGTTTCCTTTTACTCATTCCCAGTTTTATTATTTTTTATTGGAAGGTGTTGTTATCTTTTCAAGGGCACATTGGGTTCTATGTATGAATCTTCCATCCCAGGAATAAGATTCCACACCTCTTTCTTCTATAGACATGAAACTTCCTAATAATACCTGATTTAATTGGATAAATCTATGAATATTTAAAAATTTATATATAAAATAAAATATATTTTTATTATTAATTATAATATAAAATAAAATATATTTTTATTATTAATTATAATATAAAATAAATGATTAAATAACTATAGATTTTATATTTTTTTAGTTTTATTAAAGGTTACAAGAATTTTACATAATAAATGGTTGATACAGATTCTTTTATCCCAAATTGAAAAACATTTATTAAAATAAATATAACTAAAAGATAGGGATTCATCAATATTTGACTGATTATATTATCCAACTAATAGAAAAAGTAGTAGGGTATTGCACACTTGTTGTGTGCATAATGCAATGGCAGTTTGATTTTGGTTATGATATAAAAATTCAATTGTTTGTTATGAAATAAAAAGTCTAGTGGGTTTTTTGGATAGAGAAATGTATTGGATGGGGGTAATAAGAGCTGGTTTCATTGCTTGGAATTCCCCTTTTACTGGGGAATCCTTTCATTGATGAAATTTGGGTTTTCTTTTATGTGTTCCCATGTTTTCCATGTTTTGGAGGCCCAATACCACAACCTCTCCATGGCTGCATTGGGTTCCATACATGAAACCTATATCACGGCCTAAATATTCCACACTATATTCATCCAATTATTCTATTATTCAAGATAATACTTGATTTATATGTATAAATTTAACCAAAAATTAAATTCATTTACAAAAAATTATATAATTAGATGAGAAGGATTCATTAGTATGTGACTAATTCTTAGGGATCGTTGACACAAAAATAGTTGGGGACTGCATTGTTTGTGTGATATCAACATAGTGGAAACCTAAATTAAATTATGATATAAAACAGTGATCGTTTGTGATGACATTAACAATTTTCTGTGTTTGGTGAATAGAGAAATTCATGGGGCGGAGGACATGATCATGTTTCCTTACTTGTCATTCCTGTTATCCTAGGGTATCATTTCATTATTTAAACATGGGATTCCTTTTACTCGTTATCATGTTTTTCATGTCTGGGTGACTCAAAATTATTTCCTTTTGAAGGTAATGTTGGTTGTGATGCATGAAACATCCATCACATGCTTAAGATTCCCACCATTGTTCTTCCATGTATGAGATTCTTCATTATAATAAATTATTTATATAGAGTCTTATATTCCAATTTAAAATTATTTTATAAAAATAATTATAATTATTTGAGAAGGATCCGTTAATATGTGATGGATTCCCATCATCTATTCTCTTAAAAATAAGAAGGGGAATGCACAACTACTGTGAGATCTATGTAAAGGCAACCTCGTTTCATGAATGATATGAAAAAAAGATGGTGTAAGGTAACCTAAATAATTTAGTGGGTTTTGTAAATAGATAAATGTTTGTTTTAGGGGATACATAAGTTTTTTCCTTACTAAAACATCCCCCCTCTCAAGGAATCTTTTAATTGTAAAAAACATGGTTTCATTTAATGTGTTAGTAGTTTTTTCATGTTTGGATGGAATGATACCATAGGCTTTTCAAGGCCATGTTTGTTTTGATGCATGAAACCCCCATCACTAGCTCAGGATTTTCCACTCTATTAATCCAATTATATTAATTATTTATATAAATACACATATCCAAATTTAATGTTTATATTTAAAAATTACTTAAATTAAAAGAGAAGAATTCATTGGGATGTAACAGATTCATGTGACACATTAAAATTAAATGTACCAATGGACTATACAGTTAGAGTGATCTCAATAAAAATGTGTCCTAGATTAATTAATTTTATAAAATAGTGTGGTGTGTGAATACATAATCAATTCTGTGGGTTTGGTGAATAGAGAAATAAATGGGGTAGGGGAGTGGGGATTTACTTTCCTTATATGGGCTGCCCCTTCACTCAAGGGATTCCCCATATTTTTCATGTTTTCTCATCCCAATATCATTATCTTTTCAAGGTAATGTTTGGTATGATGCATGAAACCTTCAAATGTGGTTATTATTCCACCCTATATTCTTCCAAGGTTGTGATTCTTCCTAATATTACAAGATTTATATTGATTCCGAAATCATAATTCAAAAAATAAATTATAAAAGTCAATATAATTAAATGATATTGATTAATTTAGATGTGTAAATTTCTCATTTCTCATTGATAGGAAATGTAGTCGAGGATTGGACAATTGGTGTGAACTCAATGAAAAGGTGGTTTCATTTGGGTAATGACTTAAAACAATGATGGTGTGTGAGGAAATAAATAGTTTAGTTCTTTTTGTGAATATATAAATTCATGGGGTGGGGGAGACAATAAACAATTTCCTTACTCGACTTTCTATTTCTCTTGGGGAATTATGTCTTTATTAAAATTAGGGATGAATTTTATTAATTTCCATTTATCTCATGTTTATGCATCCAATTCCCATTTCCTTTTACAGGTCATGCTGAGTTCGATGCATGAAACATCAATAATGGGGTCAAGCTTCCACAATATGTTCTTCTAAGGGTGTAATTTTTCTATATAATAGATGATTTATATGGATACCACTATCCTAAAAAAATTCATTTATAAAAATTAATATCATTTAATTAGGTCTCATTTTGATGTCATTGATTCTCATGTCCCATTTTCACTAAAAATTAGCAGGGGTAAGCACCACTGGTGTGATATCAAAACAATGGAATTCTGGTTTTGCGTAATTTATAAAACATTGATGTTTTATGATGACAAAAAAAATTTGGGTTTTGGGAATAAAGAAATGAATGGGGTGGGAGTGATAGGATCTGAAATCCTTATATAGGATTCCCCTTATCCTAGAGAATCTGGTCTTTGTGAAAAGCTGTTATTCCTTTTATGTATTCCAATGTTTTTCATGTTTCGTCAGAGCAGTGTTGTTTCCTTTTCAAGGTATTGATGAGTTTGATGAGTGGATCCACTACCACTATAGAAACCCTTCTCATTATTAAACATTAATAAATTATTTATTACATAAGATTACACTTAATACAATCCAGAATATCAGAAAGACTGATGTCTTTGTGAAATTGGTACATATCATAACATCTTGAACATCAGATACAACAACATTATTAAAAACTTCCTTAACATGCCTCTAAAATTTTATGGCTTTTGAAACTACATGGGATAACTTGGAAAAAACATAAGAAAGGGGAAACCTATAAAGCCTAGTAAGGAAATAAAATTTCACATCATGAAGAAGATAAAACACATTAGAAAATAGTTATATCAATGGGGAATAAAATTATTTGGAAACATGAATGTGAACAATGAGACATGACATATCATGATAATCATAAAGGCACCATGGAAAATGTGGAAATAATATAAATAATAGAATCATAGACATAGGTCAAGGATAACCATGCCAATACATCATGGTAGAAAAATTCCAATAAAGGAATCAAGTTTACTCCATCTTCCAATTTTACATACCATGGTACAAAACATTACCTAATACATTGGAGTGCTAACATGGCGCACCTATAATTTTCATTTTTTGCTTAAGTGTGCCACATAGATCATACAACCTGGGTTTATTCATCATCATAATTTATTCCACATTCACGAAGTGTAGAATACATACATGTATGTCCCCAATAAAATGGTTATATGTTTAGAAATGTGAACACCCTTCAAAGGAAATGGGTATGGTATTCACTAAACAGTTGTTTTGGTATGGAGAATCCCAGTGAAATTTCAAAAGCACAATGATTTCGCTTAACGATTCATTGAAATAGGTTAATGAGAGATAAAGGGGTTTATATTCTCATTGAAACAAAATATTAAGTAACAGGGACATGTAAAATTATATCCAAACAGTTTAAATTTGTAAATATACGGCATAAGGAAATAAAAACTTAAATAAAGAAAAGTATCCTAACTATTTTTCAGCATGGTAATGGGTGAACATAGAGAATAATTGGAGTCTTAGTGAGAGTGAAATGGGATATAATAATTTATACATTAAATGTATTTTAATTGGAATATTTAATAACATATCACAACATAATAAATAGAAATTTTATAGAAATTTTATAATAGAAGTAATTGAATTGAAATGGGAAGATAGAAATCCCTTATGAAATTTAGACCTGGTAATAGGTGTACATAAAGGTTCATAAATGGGATTAATGAGAGTAAAAGGGAGATATAATTATTTATTAATCAAATATTGTGTAATGGGAATATGTAATAATGTATTACAATATATGAAAAATGAAATTTAGAGACATAACAAAAATAATTTCTTGATAAAAATAAGGGAGTGGAAGATCCTTTATAGAATTTCAGCATAGTAATGGTTTAGATAAGGATCAAAATGAGAGAGTATAGATGATATATTATTAATCTAAAATAAATTTTACTGTATGTTAGTGGTTATAAATGAATTAAAATATATCAAATTGAAATGAAGGAGACTAATTTCAAACAATGTTCTTGGATTGAAAGGATGAGGGGAAGGTGAGGATCCCTTACTTGAGTGTGTGACTCCAAAAGAATAGGAGGGGATTCTTGAGAGAAATAAGGAACCTTGGGAAGACTATATGTAGTGTAATGAGTGGTATAAAATTGATCCATGTAGTTTTAATGAATATAAATGAGATATTTGGAGGATCTATATAGGAAAAGAAGTGGACTTCTTTATTATTTAGGTTTTGGACTCTACAAAATAAAATATCCAAAACCAAAACTTGGTTTTCCCATGGTTTCTACCAAATGGGAGTGGTTTATATTATTTTATAAGTCCAAGGTCCTAACATAATAAAATAATTCCCTTTATTTTTTGGAGATGAGTCACACTCTTAAAGAAATGATTTTAATACCATAAAATATATTACAGGTTTTGGAGGATTTATAATGGATTTAAAACATAAATAAAATAAAAATTAAATCAAATTATTTTAAAGGGAAAAATTTATTTGTTTTTTTGTCCTATTTATAGTAATTATTAAATCTCTTTTAGGTCATTATGATTTCATAAAACACAAATTATATTTATATGGTATTTAATTTTTAGATGAATATTCGATTCCCTCAAAAAAGTATAAAAAATTCAACATTGAATAATTTTGGTTTTATAATTATAAAAATAATATTAATTTTATATGAATAAGTTTACAAATATTAAATTTTCAATTTTAAAATCAAATCAACATTGATTAAGAAATGTTATGTTTTTTTTATAATAACATTTTTCAAACACTTATAAAAGTTACATTTGACATCATACGAATTATATGATCATTTAAATTTAATAAAAATTAATTAAAAAGAATATTTTTTAAAAAAAGATTATTTATTTAACAATTAAATTAATTCATAAAAATAAATTCCTAATTTGAATTAGAATATAACCCAAAAATAAAATTAATGTTTTATGGGATAATTTCTATCAAACTAATTCCTTAATCATTAATAAATGAAAAAAATGAGGAATAAATATAATCATAATTTAAATGGAAATGAAAATATATGCACTCATACTATTAGGGTTACATTTTTTTTCTAGCCTATTTTAAATTATTTTTATCCTTAAGTAACATATTCTCCTTTTACCATGGTAATTAATATTTACTATAGTCATTATTCATGTTGTACAAAAATTAAGTTGACCTTATAACCTCATATTAATTATGATTATTCCAAATATGTAATCCATTTTATTAAATTCAATTCACAGAGGTATAAGAATTTAATTTAACATAAAACCAATAATCGTGATGAAATGTGGTTTATTGAAAAATAATTTTTTTTGGAAAAGATGATTTCACATAAAGACTGTTACTAGTAATCTTAATTATATAGATTTCAATTAATAAATATATATATATATATATTCTAAAATTTTAATTCATATAATTTCTATGTAGTGGTTATTTTATTTAATTATAATAGAGAATCATTATTCAGTTCAAACTGCTTTCAGAAAAATGTGTCTATAATCCTAAAAATAAACATATATTAAAATTCAGTATAAATATTATTTAAATGTAATTTATTTAATTATAAATAAATAAATAATAGTTATGTAACCTTGAAAAAGATTAAAATAATAATTATAATTTCATACCAATTAATTTATAAAAAAATTATTATTTTACATAAAAATGGTAATTTTCAATATTCACGAAAATTTTTTTATTTTCTAAATAATATAAAATTTCACCATACACTAATTTTTATTTTATGATACCAATTTTTTTATTTTTATGAAATTAATTTTATAAATTTTCGAGTAACATATTATAATATTTATAAAAAAAATTAAAAATAATTTTTGATTAATAAATGATTTGAATAATAAAAAGACATTACCAAAAACTGATTGATTAATTACTAAGAATTTATTAATATGTATAAGATATATTTATTTATTTAGTTCATTGAGTAGTTAATATTACTCATATCATTTAATTTAATTAAATTTTAACATGGTCATATTTAAATAATCCCTTTTTGTTTGGGTTCGGTTTTGTGTATCACAAACTCCAATGACTATAGTTTTATCTTATAAAAATTCAAAGTGTGACATTCTTCCCCCTTTAATAAATTTTGTCCTTGTAATTTAGACATTAACTAGGTATTTACTATTTCAATACATTGAATATAATAAAGGTAATATTAGGGATGATTATTTTTAAACTATTAAACAAATAAATGGGAATTTAATGACATTAAAGGGATATTTAATAACTTACATTTATTTACATTACTTATGAATTTATAGGCTTCAATCTATGTTATCCATGATCTATTTACTAATATATATTCTTATGGGATTTTTTTTCTTCCCTTCATAATTGTTCATAATGAGATTATGAATTTACCAAAGCTTATCCCTTGGGATATTCAAATCAGGTGTATTGTAAGGCCTATTTTCGTGTACCAGGTTACCCCGAGTCAGGCCTAGGACACCTTGTCGGATTTGTTTCCCTTATGTGCATCTATAAAAGAACCAAATCCTCCTGTATTATCCATAGATAGAGTTATTTTCTTTATAAACAACTTAATCTATACTTACCTAAATTTGGGGATGGTTTATTATACTTATTATTATCCTTAAGTCTTTCACAAAAATTTTATAATCCTAATCCCATTAAAACTAACCTTTTCCTCTGATATCAACTATAACAACCATACTCATTGTTTCATAGTAATAAATGATTTATTATATAATATTACAATTAATAAAACCTGGATGATTGATAAGACTAGTGTATTTGGGAATTAGGTACATAGAATAACATCTTGAACATCAGATTCAACAACGTTATTAAAAACATCCTTAACATGCTTCTAAAATTCCACAGCTTTTAAAATTACATGAGATCACCTGGGGAAAAAATAAGAATGTATGAGCTATAAATAATATTAAGGTAATACACATATCATATCACGAAGAATAAAAAACTTTTTATACAATAGTAATATCAGTGGGGATAAAAAGGTTAGGAATCATTAACATTAACAATGAGACAAGACATAACATAATAATTATAAAGGAAACATGTAAAATAAGGAAACAACATAAAACACTGAATCATAGATATAGGTCAAGTATAAACCTACCAAAATATCATGTTGGGAATGTCTCGTAGAGGAATAATGTTTACTCCCTCTCCCAATGTGGAATATCAAGATACTAAACATTACCCAATACATTGGATTGCAATCAAGGTGCACCCATCATATTAAATTCACGATTAAGTGTTCCACATAGATCATGAAACATGGGTTTATTCATAATCATAATTTATACAATGGTCAAGTAGTATGGAGTAAATACATGTATAAAGGTGAACACTCTTGATAGGAAATGGGTATGGTATTCACTATACAATTGTTTTGGCATGGAGAATCTCTGTGAAATTTCAGCAGCATAACAAAATCACTTAAAGATTCATAAAAATGAGATGATGGGAGATAAAGGGGTCTCAAATATCATATAATCCAAATACTAATTAATAGGTAATTGTATAGGCATATTCCAATAGTATAAATTTGAAAATAAAAGTCATAGAAGTAATGAAGAAAGGAATCCTAATTATATTTCGACATGGTAACAAGTGAACATAAAGGATCATGGGAGGATTAATGATAGTAAAATGAGGATTTAATCACATGCATATATATATTTATATATTAAATGGGCATTAATGTGGATATTTAAGAACATATCCCAACATAGTCAAGTGTAATTTAAGAGATAGAATATAAAATATGTACTTGAATTTAAATGAGAAGATGGAAATCCATTAAGAAATTTCGGCATGGTAACAGGTGTACAAAACCATTCATTGAAGGGATTAATGAGAGTGAAAGTTAGATATTATTATTTAAACATAAAATCGGTAGAAATTGGAATATGTGATAACATATCCCAAAATAAGAAAATAGGAAATTTAGAGAGATAACAAAAGGAAGGGCTAGAGAAAATAAAAGTAGAAGATCCCTTACGGAATTTATGTATAGTAACAGCTTTGGTAAGGGTAAAAATTATAGAGAATAAATGTTCCCAAATTAACATAAAATAAATTTTACATTAATGTAATTATTATAAATGTATTAAAATATATAAAATTTCAATTAGGGACATTAATTTTAGAGAATGTGATTGAATTGAATGGAGGAGAGGTGGGTGAGGATCCATTACTTGAGTATCTAATTAAAAAAGCTTGTTTTTAGATTCTTAAGATCTTAGGGGAGGCTTCGTTTGACACTATAAAATTCATATAAGAATATGGACATTCTCCAAGGAGTTTGAGTGAAGTAAAATGAGATCTTGGGTGGGTTTATAAAGGAAAAGATGGGGATTTGATTATTATTTAGGTTTTGGACCCCACAAAATAAAATATCCAAAAGCAGAAATCAACAAATGGTTTCTTCCAAATGTGAGGGGTTTTTATTATTTTATAATTGCATGGGTATAAAATAACAAAATTATTCACATGGTTATGTGGAGGTAAGTCACACTCTTAAAAAAATGATTACAAAACCTTAAAATATATTATAGGTTTAGGAGGCTTCATAACATCTTTGAAGAATAAATAAAATAAACATAAAATAATATTATTTTAATGATAAATCATATATTTGTTCTCTTTTCTAATTTATAGAAATTATTACATAACTTTTTGTTCATTATGATGTCATAAAACACAAAGTATATTTATACGATATTTAATTTTTACCAGAAAATTTGACTATATCAAAAAATTATGAAGAAATTACCATTGAATAATTTTAGAATTATGATTCCCAAAATTATATTATATTTATATAAATATTTTTACCAATATTTTAATTTTTAGTTTTAATTAAAAAATCATCATTTTTTAAGAAATTATGGGGTTTTTTACAATAACATCTTTCAAAAACTTATAAAAATTAAATTTTACTTCATAAAAATTATAAGTTAATTTATTTGTAATAAAAATTATTGAATAATGAAATTTCATTAAAATAATTTTTTTTCCAAAAAATCATTAACTTATAAAAATAAATTTCGTAATTGAATGTGAATATTACCCATAAATATAATTGGTGTTTTGTTGTATAATTTTTATAAAACTGATTACTTAATAATTTATAAATTAAAAATTAAAGTGAAAAAATATAATCATTATTTCAATGAAAGTGAAAATATAATTTATCATACTATCAGGGTTAATTTATTTCTATCCTTTGTTAAATTATTTTTACCATTGATTATCTTTTTTTCTTTTACCATGGAAATTAATATCTACAACATTTACTATTCATATTGTACAAAAAATAATTTGACCTTATTACCTAATATTAATTATGATGATTAAAAATATGGAATACATTTTATCAAAATCGGTTCATAGAGGTGGAATAATTAAATTTAATATAAAACCCCAAATCAAGGTGAAAATGGGATTTTTTTAAAATAAAATTTTTTATGGAAAAGTTGATTTCAAATTAACAATATAACTAGATATATTAATTATATAAGTTCAAATAAATAATTATATATATTATAATATTTTCCTTGATATTTTTTCTCTTTAGGGATTATTTTAATTATTTATAATTGAGAATAACTATTCTTTTTAAACAAGTTTTAGAAAAATTTGTCTGTAATCCAAAAATAAATTTGTATTAAATTGTGGTATAAATATAATTTAAATTTAATTAATTGAGTTATATATAACTAAATAAAAAATTAGGTTTCCTTGAAATAAAATAAATATAAAAATTTTACTTTTATATCAATTATTTTATCAAAATAAATTACAATTTTAAATAAAAATGGTATACCTCAATATTCACTAAAAACATTATACTTTCTAAAAAATATCAAATTTCCCATTAAGATTATTTTGATATTATGATATGAAAATGGTTTCAATTTTATCACATAAATTTTATAAATTTTCAATAAACTAATTATAATATTTATAAAATGAAATAAAACTCATTTTTGAATAAAATATGATTTCAAGAATGAAAATACATTACAAAAAATTGATATATTACTTACTAAGAATTTATAAATATATATATGATATATATATATCATGAAGTAGTCAATCATACTCATATAAGTGAATTTAATGAATAGTTAAAATGGTTAATCTTAAATATTCACTATTTGTTTGGGTTCGGTTTTGTGTATCACATACACTATCGAACATAGTATGCTCTTTTAAAAAATATGGTCATAAAAGTCATAGGAATAATTTTCCACCATCTATTAATATAATTACATGATTTTTCTTGATAATATATTATTTTTATGGAGACATGTATCCCAATTTAAAATTCATTTTTCAATATCAATATAATTAAATTATAAGGATTTAATAGTATGTGATTGATTCTCATGGCCCATTATCAAGAAAAATAGACACAAACTACAATAATAGTGTGATCTTAATGAAAATTAGGTCTAGTTTCGATAAAAATTAGAAAATGTGGTGGTGTGTAGAGAAATAAAAAATTCAGTGGGTTTTGTGAATAGAGAAATGCATGGGGGATTTGAGTTCATTCCTTATCTCATTCTTCCCCTCCCATTACGATTCCAGTATTTTCATAAATAAGTGAGGAATTTTATGTTTTCTCATGTTTTCCATGTTTGGTTGGTGAAACAATTTTTCATTTTAAAGGCCATGTTAGGTTGGATACAAGAAACCTCTATCATGGGACATTGATCCCACCCTTTATTCTTCTAAGGGTGTGATTCTTCCCAATAATACATTGTATATATAGATACCCATATACCAATTTAATATATATATTTATGTGAAAATAAATATAATTAAATTATACGGATTAATTAAAACATAGAATGATTCCCAAGGACAATTGACACAAAAATAACCAAGGGACTGCACATCTACTGTGAGCTCAATGAAAGGGATTCCTAGTTTCAAGAAAGATATAAAATTATGATGGTGTATCTGTATATAAAAAATTTATTTTTATTTAAGAATATATAGATTCATGTGATGGGGGAGAGGGTAGATTGTTTCCTTAATTGGGATTCCCCTACACATGGGTTATCCAATCAATGTTAAAAGGTGACATTACTTTTATTTCTTCATGTTGGGATGGCCCAATTACATTTCATTATCATTTCCATTTTGGTTTTTATTTATGTAATATACATTAGGATCTCAATATTCCACCCTATGTTCTTCCAACGACATGATTCTTCCTCATAATAAAATATTTTTATATATACTAGAATACAAATTTAAAATTTATTAACAAAAAATAATATAATTAAATGAAAATGATTCATTTGGATGTGACCAATTCACAAGGCCCATTGACTGGAAATCTAGAAAGTGAATGGATAGTTTATGAAAGCTCAATGTAAAGGTGGCCTCATTTTGGTAATGATATAAAACATTGTTGGTTTTTTGGGAAACAAAGAATTCATTGGGTTTGGTGAATGTTGAAATGTTTCAGGTAAGTGGTGACATGAGCCTATTTTTGTTAATTGGCCTTTTCCTTCTCTCAGGGAATCCTATCTTTGTTAAAAGTAGGGATGTATTTTCTACTTTCACTTTTTTTTAAAATGTGGGTGGCCCAATGTCGTTTCCTTTTCAAGGTTTTCTTTTGTTTGATGTGTTTATCCAATGTCATGGGCTAGAGATTCCATTGTTATTCATCGAGGGAAAATATTCTACCTAATTATAAATTATTTATATGTATAACCACACCCCAATTTAAAATTTATTTATAAAAATCAATATAATTATTTAAGAAGAATTCATTAATATGGGATAAAATACCACAATCCATTGAGACCAACATTTTTATAGGATTTCACATCTGGTGTGAGCTAAATGAAAATGCATTCTAGATTTTGGAAAGAAATAAAAAAGTGATGGTGTATGGAAACAAACTCAATTAAATGTGTTTGGTGAATGAAGATATGCATGGGGTGGTGGTGATCTGAGCTAGTTTCTTTACATGTAATCCCCTTCTATTATGGAATTCCTTCTTAAATAAAGTGATTTCATTTATGAATTCCCATGATATTCATGTTTTGGAACCATAGTTTCTTTTCCTTTTCAATTTCTTATTGAGTCCGATTCATTAAACCTCCATCGTTGGCTCTAGTTTCCACCCTCCATTTTTTCAAATTTGTGACTCTTCCTCACAATATTTAATTTTTATATTCTACTATTTCCAAATTTAAAATTCACTTATCATATTTTTTAAATTAAATGGTAAGGATTCATTAGGACGTTATTTAATACTCAAGTCCATTAAGATGTTACATAGTAAGGGACTTCACAACTATTGTGTTCTCAAGGAAAACACATCCTAGTTTTATGATATATAAAAAATAGTGATGGTGTGTGGAGTCATAAACAATTTTATGGGTTTTATAAAAATAAAAATTCATTAGGAATGGGAGATAGGTTTCAGGTTCTTTACTTAGCCTTCCCTTTCTCCTGGATAATCCTACTATTGTTAAAAGTTGGGATGTATTTTACTTGTTCACATGATTGTCAATTTAGGGTGGTCTGGTGCTATTTCATTTTCAATTTTAGTTTGGATTCATTTCATGAAACCTCCATCACAAGGTAAATATTTCACCATATTTTATTCCATGGAAGAGATTGTTCATAATAAAAATTGATTTTTATGGATTCTCATTTCCCAATTACAAACTAATATATTAAAGTCAATATAATTAAATGACAAGGATTCATTAAAACGTAATATATTCATGTGGCCCATTCTCTCCAAATGCAGAAGGGGACCGCACAACCGGTGTCATATTGATGCAAAGGCTTCTTAATTTTGGGTATCCATAAAATTATGATTGTGTATAGTGACATAAATAATTCATGGGGGTTTTGAATAGTTAAATTCATGGGGTGGGGGATAAATGATCCAATTTCCGTACTCGGTGTTCCCCATCTCCATGGGAAAATTTTCTTTATTAAATATTGGGATAAATTTTATATTTTCCCCTATTTTTCAAGTTTGGGTGAATCAAATCTATTTTATTTTCATGTTTTTGTTGGGTTTGATGAATGAAACCTCCTTCTCAGGCTCAAGATTTCACAATATATTCTTCCAAGTATGTGATTATTTATGATAATACATGATTTATATGGGTTCTCTTATCCCAAAATAAAATTAATTTATAAAATTAAAAATAATTAATTGAGAAATAATAAAGAGAACATGGATGATTCTTGTGGTCAAATAACATGAAATTTAGTAGGTATGTTGAACCAATCCTTTTTATAGATTTATTTACATGATTAATATTCATAAATATCCACCAATAAAATACAATGACCATAAAGTCATAATGTCTTTGAAATAATAGGTTCATTATACATCAATCAAAACTAAAACATGGTATCCATACTTTATTAACTGTAGTGAGCTCCTAAATTACCTTTGAGTTCCAATATATTCATTGGATTATATAGGGAATACATGACCGATTGGGTTGAGCTAAAAATACCAGTAAAAAGATAAACATGACAAGGAAGCATAACATGTGCATTAGAGGTATAATATGAAGTCATAAAGGAGAAGGAACATGAGTAATGAGATAAAATCCTAACATCAAGAACATGGTATAATAGATCATTTCATTATAGGAGATTTAAAGGTAATATAAAACATTACATAAGAATAAATCAACGATAACTAATATGACAACATCATATGGTGGGAAGAGTCTCAGAATAGATTAGGTTTACTCACTGATCATATACATGATGTCTCATAAGACTAAATCATTATCCATTTAATTAGAGGGATATATAATTCTAGACCCACTCCTAAAATTCATTTCATGTACATGAATATTCATTCCATAGATAGATATCAATAATAATTAAAAAATAGAAGAGTTAACAATGAAATTAAATTGGAATTCATAATTTATTCATAAAACATGATCCTAAGGTATTTTCATAATGAAGGAATTTGAGTGATGAAGAGAAGGAATGTATTACCCCATAAAAGGAATATATAATAATATAGGTATTTATGTGCGGGATATATATAAATAGTTTATAAGTAATAAAATTAATCAATGGTTGGTGTCATTGATGAATATAAATACTATAACATATTAAAATCATTCTTGATAAAAATAATATTTCCACTTTGAAAACCTAATTTCAAAAAACGAAAATTTATAAAGAAAAATTGAAATTATTTTATTTGAAAATAAACATGGAAACATATAATTAATTCTTTAAAAAATAATGATCATGAATGCGGGAAATTCTATACATGTTGAATTAGTTGATAAATTCATTCCTTTCTAACTTTGTAATAAAATCAAAAAAATAACTATTTTAGAAAAGGAAAGAAAATATTCCTTTTAAAACATTTTTTAATAATTAAAAAATGGGTAAAATGACATTTAACAATCATTGTAGAATTGTACCAACATTTTTTAAATAATTTTTATAAAAATGTATTTGGAGGAAAAGGATTTTTCAATAGAGCAGATAAATGAAGTCTAATTTTATAGACAATAGTTTCTCAATAATTTTATGTAACAAATAATTGAAAATTGTAAAATTACCTGAAATTTTCATTATTAACTAGTGTTGAATAAATTTAAATGGTTTTATTATACAATGATCCAATAATTTCTTTCAACCATAATTTAGTAATAAATAACCGTGAATAAAATGTGATTGAAACAAAAACTCTAACACCTTTAGTAACTTCTGATTCATAACTCTATTAGATGAAGAAGATGAGTTTTTTCTTAGAATATAAAGAACTATGATAGATTCAAGATATAATATATAATGCGAAATTATCAACAACATTAAAACTAAATTAGGTGCTTAAAAGAACATGTTCCTTAGAAAAGGATTTTTTTGAGAAAAAACACCTTACAAAGATCATAATATTGAATTGGGAGTCAATAAATTATTTTATTATGTGTATCAAATGAAAATCTCAATAAAAAACGTGTATGAAAAACATTAGATAATCATAATACATAAAAAATATTATAATTTCAAATACAATGATGATGTAATATATCCTAATGAAAAGAAATTGAGTTATGAAATTAATTACCACTTGAGAACATCCATATTAAATCTTCTTATATGATATAATCCAAATTGGAACATAAAATTATATTAATTATAAATTAATGATAATATTACATTACAATCTGTAAATTTGTATTCCTAATATAAAAATATGTTAATAATAGGAAAATATTCCTCTATAATGGAAAATTGATATAGAATCCCTTACAGCTTTGGTAATATCTAGATCACAACCCCCGGAATTATAGAACCACATATAGAATTTAATGCACTAAATTTTTTCTAGTAAATATTCATAAAATAAATTCCTATGTAGTATATACAATGCACAATAAAAAAATTGGGAAATATAGTGTATTTCTTACATAATTAAAAAGTGAGACGTGAAACCCTTACCTCGAGCCCATATTCTCACATGTGGTCCTTATCATCATAATTAATAATCCTATGTTAAATATTTAATTTATAGTGATATTTTTTCATGTTTATTATTAGTTTTAATTTTATTTATTATCATATTATCTTCAATTACTTAATAATTTTAGTTCAAGTCATACGTTTTGACAATGTTAGGTTTGTATGTTCTAAATTACTTGGGAATGTTTACTAAACACAAAGAGATTATAAATTCCTAAATTATAGAATAATAATACTGAAATAATAATAATTTTTATAAATAAATTATAATTTAAAAACTAATCATTAATTATAGTTATAAAAAATTAACTATATTACAATCATGGAGATTTTAGGTCGTATGTACAATGAGTAATATTATCATTTTTCAAAAATATTAATGGAAATAAGGTCAGTTTTATTTAAAATTTATAAAATGATAATTATATTAAAAAATTTAATAATTATTTAAATACCCATAAATATGTCATCCATATTATTTTGTAAAAAATGATTCACTTCTCTTCACAATGTGGTAATATTTTATACACATGAACGATATTATCATTTTCAATGGATGGTAAAGTATGAAATTATATGATTTTTTAATTTTATATTCTTCTTAATATGATATTATTATCATATATAAACAATAATTAAATCCTTATTACCATCCACGTATATAATAGAATAAAAATTAATCACCTCACTCTGTGAGGCGGTAGTGTTCCGTACACACGGACGACATTATCGTATTCTTAAATAATAAAATGTAAGATTGAATATGTGATGTTATGATTATGGATGTATTATTATATCAAAAATATAATATATAAACATTAAATAAACCGTTATATACATCGTAGACAATTGAAGATGGAAAATGAATTATGTTAGTTCATGAGGCGGTAGTCAACTATACCCACTGTCAATGGTTTCATTTTGCATTTGGGGAAAGAATATATAGTTGTATGTCATAAACATAACATAAAAAAATTCAATTAATGGAAGATACTGAGGTTATTATATCATAATTGTTTATTAATATTTTAATTAGGTTAAAAAATAATATAAAATGATTGGTATAATATTTTAACACTTCTTCGGGCAACATCATTAGGTTTTTGTCACGACCCATCCCTAGGGCCCTGTATCGGGACTACCCCAAGCCCACCTTCCATAGGCCAAGGTCTGGTGACTAGCACTAATGGCATAAGTCCCTAAACTGGGAAGGTATTTCCTTTATAACTGTAAAAAAACACATCAGAGTACACAACAGGAATCAAAATACTAAGTAAAACTGTATACAAAAGAAGTGATGGAAAGTAAAAAGGGGTCGGAAATACATGTCCAATAAGAAAGTACAAGTACAACTGAAAGAAAGTACAATTGAAGAAAAGTAAAGCAGTTATTGGGTCGTCCTCCCGGGTTCCTACCTGAAGGGTAGGTACAGATGGCCTCCTCAGCACTCATGTCCGTATGTCTCCTCTGTGTACCGTCACACCGAGTGGTCCACCTCTGGGTACCATCCAGTCCTGCTACTCTCTGCATCATTAAGCGATGTCTGTCATCTAAAACCAACACAACGAGGTGCAGGAATAGCCTGGGTAGGGGTGAGTATAATGATACTCAGTAGGGACCCCGAGACCCTCAAGGTCTCACAAAATCCAACAAGGATAAATCACAAAGTATGAAAACAAAGGATATGCATTATTCAGGTACATGCTCGTACATATACCAATGTTATCTAGTAACCCATATCAATCATGAGGGAAACACAATAGTAATTGATTCAGCTCAAACTAGGATTTTTATTATCGAAGCCATGGTTGGTGGCATACTCCTCCTCTAACGAGTACAGTGGGCCTGCCGCGTCACACAGAGGCACTTCCCACTATCCTTTAACTGCTTATGTACTCCTCCTATTGTGTATCGTGCATCTACTGCACTCACAGGGAGTGGATCCCCACCACGGGTCTGCCATGATCACACAGAGGCCCTCCCCCTCATAGCCTATAGAGGTACTCCTCCTATCAAGTACTATGGGTCTTCCACGCTCACACAGAGGTGCTCCCCACCGTGGGTCTGCCACGTCACACAGAGGAGCTCTTTACTGGGCTTGTTGAGTCACTCTGAGTTGAATCAGTCAAGTAGTCTTCATGTCCCTGCCAGCTACTGGGTCTCCGTAATCTATTCACTCGCCTCTAGAAGGATCTGCTCCACTAGTTACTGGTCGATACTCCAACTATCACGAAGATCTAGGAAATAGTATCTCTATGGTCCACCATGTAATTGGGGTATCAATGCAACAGATGGCACATCGATCGAACAACCGGTCTGTGAGTTATTATCCTTTTAGTCCCCGGGGGCCCGGTTGGATTTGTGTATGATCCAACATGACTGTAACTCAAAATTACCTCGAACTCCAGTGGGGTAATCTTAAAGGGACGGTCGTGTTCCAAGAATTCCAACTCCACTAACAGTTCGTCAAACGGATGTTTGTTGCCAAAGATATGTCCAAAAGAAAGTACATGGGTTGGTAGTGGGCCCGAGTCCGGTCCGACCCGGTCTGGGTCGACCCGGTCAGACATGCTGGGTCTGACTCAACCAGTTGGGTAGGTCAACCCGCTATGTTTTGCCCAGTCTGCTGGGCCCGACCCAGCGGACTGCAGGGGTGGTTCGGCACGGGCTCGGGGCTAGTTCAGCCCAGAGCGTTGCGAGGGAGAAGTCTTGCGTGGATCGTCCCAAAGAGTGTGTGGTAGTTAGGACTCTAGCTCGGCTGGGAGCACGCGGTTCACGTGGAGGTCAGCTAGGGGGAGGCCGGTTCTGGGTGGCTCGCATGAAGGCCAGCTTGGGGGTGGCAAGGCAGGCAGAGACAAGGCGCCGGGCAGGTCGTGGGAGTGTCGGATAGGGTGCGACAGGGGCCGGGCAGGCCGCAGGGGCTCCGGGAAGGGTGGCGGGCAGGCCGTGGGGGCGCCAAGGAAGGGCACGGCAGGGCTCCAGGATGCCGCAGGGGCACCGGCAGAGCACCGGGTAGGCCGCGGGGGCACTGGGAAGGGTGTTGGGCAGGCCACGGGGGCGTCGGGTAGGGTGTGGTAGGGCGCTGGGTGGCCATGGGGGCGCCGGGCAGGGCGCAACAGGGCACCAGGAGGATGCGGGGGCACCGGTAGGGCGCCAGGAGGCCGTGGGGGCACCTGCAGGGCACCGGGCAGGCCGCGAGGGCACGGGTTGGGCGCAACAAAGGCTGGGCTGGCCGCGGGATGCGGGCCGCGTGCCGGGCAGGGCATCGGTGGTGTTCAGCTGGGTGCATTGGTGCGCCGCGGGGGCAGCGCGAATCACGGAGGCCATGGGTAGCGCAGCCTTCGTCGTTTCCTCCTTCGTCGTCGTCGCCTCAAAGCCATGTTGTAGAACGCCACATGAAAAGAGAAAACGACAGATGATGTTGAGCCATGTTAGGTTAGCCCACACCCTCCGCATTTAGGGAGGTATCATTTGGATCATCAAGAGAAGAAGTTGATCATTAATACTTGCACAACAATCCCATTTTATCCTTTGAATATGGTAAGAAAAAGGTACAACACAGACAAGAAATAAACCCCTACCCCTTGTTCGTCGCTCATTGGCAGAGTCACAGAAGGAAGACGATGAAGACCATCATTCGTCGCGTCCATCACATGTCCCCAATTCCGAGCTGTGTCGGTATGTTGATGACGTTGCGGAGGGTAGGATTTGAGGAAGGAAGTAGAACAAGAAATCGTCATAGGCGTTCTTCACGTTCTTTGTTGGAAGAACAGTTCTTCGTTGGGAGCTTTTCTCCCTTCACACAAATTCCACCATAAGATAATTCCAACCCAACTAATAATAATAGATTTTCTATTATTTTAATATTGGCACGTAATTCAAAATGGATAATTATATTACGTAGGATCCCCTTAATTAAACAATGAGTGTTAGCACAATTAATTAAAAGGGGAAGGTGCCACCAATTAATGGTAGAGGAGGTCAAGGGAATCCCACCTCATTAATGAGGGGAGTTGGGAGATTTTCCACCCTCCCATTAATTGGGGTTTTTTTAACTCATGTGGTCCCCACATCATAACCTCTCACGGGAGGTTTAATTCGGGTGGGCCCCACCACCATAACCTCTCATGAGAGGTTAGGGTGTGATGGTCCCACCTCCATCTCCCAAGTGTAGGTTTTAACCTACAACACACACATGGAAGCTTAAAATAAAATAAATTTTTGAACACTTTATTTTATTATTTTTTTATAAAAATCCAAAAACTTACTTTTATTCTCGACCATCTGCAGTTGGGGTGAAAGTCTTTTTAAGCGAAAACCAGTGCTGCGAGTTCAACGGTGCCCTCAAATTTCAGTTCTATGCACCGGTTCAAAAGTTATAAAATCCCGCTCATACATTTACTGAACGTACCCGAACAAAACTTCAGAAATTTATTTCGGGCACACTGGGCCTCAGAATCAAGTACTGTAAATTTTCACGGACTTGTAAAAATACCATGTATTTAGGAAAAAAAATTCCACATAATTTTTGGGTCTTTACAATCTCCCCACCTTAGGGATTTACGTCCCCATAAGCTATAACTCGAACTATAGGAACAAATGGAGGTACTGAGCATGCATCTAAGCCTCCCACTCCCATGTGCTCTCCTGGAGGTTCCTATACTACCAACGTATGCGCACCAGAGCTATCGATCGTCCACGTAGGACTCGTTTCTGTCAATCCTCAATCTCTGTTGGAACCTCCATGAATTTCACCCCATCATCGACGTCCATCTCTCCATAATTGATGATGTGGGAAGGGTTGTGCACCTATCTCCTCAGGTGGGATGCGTGGAAGACATCATGCACTCGGTGCAACTGAGGTGGAAGAGATACGTGGTATGCCACCTCGCATACTCTACTGAGGACCCGGAAAGGTCTGATGAACCTCATTGATAACTTGATATCATGGTCAAATCTTTGTAGACCTCGTCGAGGTGAGACCCGTAAAAAGACATGGTCGCCATCCTCGAACTCCATAGGTCTTTGTCTCCTGTCAGCATACGACTTCTTCCTCCTATGTTCATTATTCATCTACTCCTGGATGACTTTCACCTTTTCTATGGTACCTCATACCATCTCTAGTCCCACCAGTGCTGACTCCCCTGGGTCAGTCCAGCACAAGGGTGATCTGCAAGGCCGCTCGTACAAGGACTCAAAAGGTGCCATTTCTATGAATGAGTTA
This sequence comes from Viscum album, assembly GCA_963277665.1. NCBI lineage: Eukaryota > Viridiplantae > Streptophyta > Magnoliopsida > Santalales > Viscaceae > Viscum > Viscum album. The sequence goes on from OY728121.1 coordinate 1,303,940,428, forward strand.
TAGCTATTGTTGTAAGAAAACTCCACCAAAGGCAAGTGATCCTACTATCTGTTACCGAATTCGAGGACACATACACGTAGCATGTCCTTGAGGGTATGAATGGTCTGCTCAGTCTGACCATCTGTCTGAGGATGGAAGGCGGTTCTCAAGCGAATCTATGTCCTGAAATCCTCCTGAAACCCCTTCCATATCCGAGAAGTAAACCATGGATCTGGTTTGGAGATAATAGAGGAAGGTACTCCATGTAGTCACACAATCTCCTACACATGGAGGCGTCCCAAGCTCTCTACTGAACCCTGCTCTCTGATCGGTAAGAAGTGGGCCGACATGGTGAGTCGGTCGACGATCACCCAAATCAAGTCGTGACCCTTGGATGTACGTGGAATAACCATCACGAAGTCCATGGATATCCCATACCACTTCCACTCTGGGACTTTTATATGCTAAAACAAGCCTTCTGGTACGTGATGCTCTACCTTCACTTGCTGACAAGTGAGGCACCATGAGACAAACCCTCATACTGCCTTCTTCATAGCTTGCCACCAATGTTGTCGTCAAAGCTCCTGGTACCTATTCACCACGCCTGGATGTACCTCTAGAGGGGATGTATGGAACTCCTTCAACACATCCTCCTGAAGTGACACTGGTACCAAGGTACTTCTTCTGAAGAGAATGACGTGCTCCCCACCTTCAGAAAATCCATCAGGTGCCTACCCTGTGGATATCTGAGCACGTCCTGTCTCTTAGTCATCTTCCCCATGTTGTGCCTTCATGGATCGTTGAAGAAGTGGGGTTGTGACCATAAGAGAATGTAGGAATGATGCCCCATCTCTATCCATAAAGGATATCTGTAAAGAAGAAAGCTGCTCTACCACCTCTCATAGCAGTTGTATACTAGTCCTCCTACTGAGTGCATCTGCAAAAACATTCCCCTTCCCAAGAGTGTAGACTATCTCGAAGTCATATTCCTGGAGGATGTCAAGCCAACATAACTGTCTCAGGTTCAGGTCCTTTTGAGAGAAGATATACCCGAGACACTTGTGATCGGAGTACATGATAAAATGCTCACCCATCAGATAGTACAGCCACATCTTCAAGGTGAACACCATTGCTACTAACTCTAGTTCATGGGTAGCGTGGTTCTGCTCATGTTGTCTCAACTTCTGAGAACCATATGCAATCACTACTCACTCCTACATCAGGACACACCCAATTCTGGTTCCTGATGTGTCGTAGTAAACTACATACCCTACGCCCTCCTCTAGAAGCCTCAAGATGGGGGCACTAGTCAGCCTATACCTCGGCTCCTGAAAGCTCTGATGGCATCTCTCCAACCACACAAAGAGTTTCCCCTTCTTTTTCAAGGCTGATAGTGGTGTTGTAACACTAGAGAAGTCTGGAATGAACCCCCAATAGTATTTAGCCAAACCCAGAAAACTTCGTACCTTCATCATACTCCTGGGTGGATCTCAAGCAAGTACCTCCTCAATCTTCACTGAATCCACTGCAACTCCAGCCTCCGAGATGACGTCTCCCAAGAAGTGAACCTCTTGAATCCAAAACATGAACTTCGAGAGCATACCATAATGTTGGTGCTCTCTGAGTGTGTCCAGTACTACCTAAAAATGGTAGGCATGCACCTACTCAGTAGTCGAGTAGATCAGAATGTCGTCAATTAAGACGATGACAAAGCGATCGAGTTATGGCTAGAATATCCTGTTCATGAGTCTCATGAACACTGATGGAGCATTGGTTACGCTGAAAGGCATAACCAAGAACTCGTAGTGGCCGTAATGACCCCTAAAGTTTGTCTTCTACACATCCTTGTCTCGAACTCTGAGATGGTGATAGCGTGGTCTAAGGTCTATCACCGAGAACCACCATGCTCCCTTCAGCTGATCAGAGAGGTCATCAATCATCGGGAGTGGTTACTTGTTCTTCAAGGTCACCTAGTTCAGGCGACGGTAGTCAACACAAATCCACAACCTCTGATCCGCCATCTTGGAGAACAGAATCGGGGCTGCCTGGGGTGAAACACTGGCCGGATGAATCCCTTTATCTGCAAGTCCTCCATCTATACCCGCATCTCACGAAGCTCAGCAGGAGCCATCCGATAGGCTGGAGTAGATATCAATGTTGTCCCAGTGTACAAGTCAATTTATAATTCCACCTATCTACGAGGAGGTAGTTCTGGAACATCCTCAGGGAAAACATCCATATACTGGTCCACCACTATTGGATAAGTCGAACTCTCCACATCAACTGCTTCGAGGGTATGGAAAGCCAACTGGTGAGTGATAGGCTGCACCCTCTTCTGAGTGAGTCAGTCTTGTGCTGCAAAGGTTCCCTTAGCACCGGTGAAGTTAAACCTTGTCCCATCCATAGGGACACACCGATCTTTTTTCCTAATACAGTTGATCTAGGAATGGAGTGTAGATAACCAGTCTATACCCAGGATGACGTCATAAGGCCTCGACGCCACTATGAGGAGATCCCAGTTGAAGCCCTCACCTCCTAGAGTAAGCTCACCTTATTGACACCAGTGTTTAAAAATCAAGTCTTCTCCCATAGGAGTCTCTGGCCGTAAGTATCGAGCCAACAGCTCCTTCGGAATCTCTGAGCTCCGAACGAGGGTAGTGGAAATGAAAGAGTGACTGGCACCTGTGTCTATAAGAACTGCAACTAAGGTGGAGTAGACATAGATCATACTTAGAATCATCTCCAGAGCACCATGGTCATATTCTTCAGCTATCAAAAGCTGAGATCTCTCTTGTCCACCCGATCCTTGTGGTTGGGTGGACCCCCTGGTGGTGGTGGTAGAAACACCTTGAAACATCATCCACCGCAAGCTATATGTCCATCTCCTCTACCATGTCTGCATCCTCCCTACGGACCGCCTTGTTCAAACCTCTGACTCTGCCTGGGAGGCCCCTTAACTATTTGGTGATCATCTAAATGGCGGGTCGGATACTCACGAGCCATGTTAACCTGCCCGCCGCATGAGTAACACTGCCTGCTACTGGCATGTATGTCTCTGCTCCGTGTTACCCGCACAACCGATTCCAAGTCATGTGGTCGATCACCTATTGGTCTGGTCCTCTTGGACCCCTGTGACATCTACCTACTGTCATCAGTAGAAGACTCCGCTGTGTGTAGGCTAGTGGTGGGTCTCGCTACTGGAGACTGCTCAGTAAGGAAACTCTCCACCAAGAGTTCTCTATCTAGTACCCCCATCTGCGTCGGGTTCTAAGTGAGATCATAGGATATCTAATCTCTCACCTGAGCCCCTAATCGAAGGTCAGGTCCCTGAAGAATGGGTCCCATAACATATCTGTGGAGTAGCACGAGAGGTCGGTGAATTTCGCTGAGTACTGTGCTACTGCTATGATTCCCTGCTGTAGATTAAGTAGCTCATGTATCCGCACCGCACGAAGGGTGGCTGGTAAAAACTCCACCCGAAACAGGATCTCAAAGTATGACTAGAGTAGCGTCACATTGTCATGCACCAGGAGCATCAAGCTCCTCCATATTCCTACTAATGACATAAGGATACTTGCGGCAAGGAACACTATGAAGTCTTCTGGTGTCCCTACTATCCTAAATACTCTCACTACAACCTCCAAACAATCCTAAGCTGCCTCAGGGTTCGTCTCTCCCCTGAACCTGGGTGGACTATAGAGCTAGAACTTGTGCAATGTGCTCATACTGCGTGCATCGTCTGCTGTTGGGGTTGGTGACATCGGTGGTCCAATGGGATGTAGTACAGTTGGTGCCTCCGCTGGAAATGGGCCCTCCATCGAGGACACATCGCTCAGTGGGATATCAGTACGTATGACTCTCGGGGCTCTAACTGGTCATCTGTGGGGAGCCATAATGAATGAAACAGATGTGACATGGTCAAAATATTATACCTGGTGAGCTGACCTGGTTGAGATGACTTTAATAAAACTTTTAAAAACACGCACACAATTAGTGTTTTCATGCACTGAGTCGGAAATCAGAAGTTAGGGTCCTAGTGTATGGATACGTCGGTCTTCCGCACCAACACTAGACTCCCTGAACTGAAAACCACACTTAGTACCCTTAACACTATTGCTCCACAGAAAATAAAGATCAGAGTTCTAGGTTCTACAGTAGAACTGACTCCTCTGATACCAATTTTTCAGGACCCATCTCCAAGGGCCCATATCGTGACTACCCCAAGCCCGACTTCCATAGGCCAGGAGTGGGAGACTAGCACCAAAGGCATAAATACTTAAACTGGGAAGTAATTGACTTTATAACTGTAAACAAACACATCAGAGTACACAACAGGAAGCAAAACACTAAGTAAAACTGTATACAAAAGAATTGCTGGAAAGTAAAAAGGGGTCGGAAATACAATCCCAATAGGAAAGTACAAGTACAACTGAAAGCAAGTAAAACTGATAAAAGTAAAGTAGCTATTGGGTCATCCTCTGGGGTTCCTACCTGAAGGGTAGGTACAGATGGCCTCCTCAGCACTCTCGTCCATTCGTCTCCTCTGTGTACCATCACACTGAGTGGTCCACCTCTGGGTACCGTCCAGTCCTGCTACTCTCTGACTCAGTCATCGATATCCATCATCTTCAACCAACACAATCTGGTGTGGGCATATCCCATGTAGGGGTGATTATAACGATACTCATTAGGGACTCTGAGACCCTCAAGGTCTCACAAAATCCAATAAGGATAAACCACAAATTATGAAATCAACGGATAACCATTACTTAGGTATATGCCCATACATATACCTAGGTTATCTAGTAACCCATCTCAATCATGAGGAAAACACAAAAGCCATTGACTCGGCTCAAACTACGATTTTTATTATCGAAACCACAGCTAGTTGCATACTCCTCCCTTATCTAGTATAGTGGGAATGCCTCATCACACCGAGGTGCTTCCCACTGTCCTTGGAATGCTGAGGTACTCCTCTTTTTGAGTATTTTGGGTTTTCTATGCTCACACAGAGGCGCTCCCCACAACGGGTCTTCCACGCTCACAGAGAGGCGATCCCCCTCATATCATGCAGAGGTACTCCTCCTGTCGAGTACCATGGGTATACCGCACTCACACAGAGGCGCTCCCCACCATGGTTATACCGCATTACACAGAGGCTCTTCCCACTGGTCTAGTCGAGTCACTGCGAGTCGAATCGGTCAAGCAGTCGTCAGGTCTCAGCCAGCAACTAGGTCTCCATACTCTGTCTGCTCACCTCTGGAAGGATCATCTCCACAATCTACTAGTTGATACTCCAACTGTCATGAAGAGAAAGGAATAGGTATCTCAATAGTCCACCATGTCATAGGGTTATCAACTCAACAGACGGTGCGTCGATCAGACGTTCAGTCTGTGAGTTATTAGCCTTTTAGTCCTAGGGGCCGAGTTGGATTCGTGTATGATCCAACTTGACCGTAAGTCAAAAATACCCCGAACTCTAGTGGGGTATTCTCAAAGGGGATGTCGCGTTCCAAGAATTTCAATGTTGTTGACAGTTCATCAAATGGACGTCTGGTGCCAAAGATATGCCCAAAAGAAAGTAAAGGGGTCGGTAGTGGGCTCGGGTCCAGTCCGAACCGGTCGGCCCGACTCGGCCTAACCGGTCTGGGCCGACCTGGTGTGGGTCGACCCGGTCAGACTCACTGGGTCTGACTCGGCCCATTGGGTGCTTCAGCACACTATGTTTTGCATGGTCCGTTGGGCCCAGCCCAGCGGACTATAGGGGCGGTTTGGCCCGGGCTCGGGGCCAGTTCGGCCTGGAGCATTGCGAAGGCGCAGCCCGGCAGGGCTCAACCCAGATGGCAAGAGGGATTCGGGAATCCAGCTTGGTCGAGATAGTGCAGGTCACGTAGAGGCCGGATTGGGGGTAGCTTGTTTGGGGTGGCGCGCGTGGAGGCCGGCTCGGGGGCGGCCGGGCAGGCCGTGGCTTGGCATCGGGCTGGCCATGGTAGGTCGTCGGGCGGGCCACAGCAGTGCCGGGCAGGGCGTGGTAGAGACCGGGAAGGCCATGGGGGAACCATTCAAGGCACCGGGGTAGGCCTTGGGGGTGCGGGACAGGGCACGGTAGGGCTCCGGGAGGCCACAAGGGCGCCGGCAGGGCACCGGACATGCCATGGGGGGGCCGGGCAGGCCGCCTAGGCATTGGGCAGGGCACGACAGGGCACCGGGAGGCCTCGGGGGCGCTAACATGGCACCGGGTAGGCCGCAGGGGCGCCGGACTGGGCGCGGCCCGGCACCGAGAGGCCGCGAGGGCGCCAGCAGTGCACCGTGCAGGGCACAGCAGGGGCCGGGCAGGCCATGGGTAGGCCGGCCGTGCGCCAGCAGTGTTCGTCCAGGAGCTTTGGTGCACCACGGGGGAGACATGATTCGCAGAGGCCGTGGGTAGCGTGGCCTTCATCATTGCTGCCTTCGTCGCTATCGCCTCATCTCCATGTCGTAGAACGCCACAAGAAAAGAGAAAACGACGGAGGATGTTGGGCTATGTTAAATTGGCCCGCACCCTCCGTGTTTAGGGAGGTATCATTTGACTTATCAAGAGAAGAAGATGATCATTAATACATCTGTAAGAATCCCATTTTATCCTTAGAAGAAGGTAAGAAAAAGGTACAACATCAACAAGTAATAAACCCCCTACCTATTGTTCGTCGCTCATTGGCGGAGTCGCGGAAGGAAGAAGATGAAGACCATCGTTCAGCACGTCCACCACACGTCCGCAATTCCGAGCTTCATTGGTTTGTTGACAACATTACGGAGGGTAGGATTTGAGGAAGGAAGCCAACGAAGAAATCATCATCGGTGTTCTTCACATTCTTCGTTGGGAGAACGGTTCTTCGTTGGGAACTTTTATCCCTTCTCCCAAATTCCACCAAAAGATAATGCCAACCAAACTAATAATAATAGATTGCCTATTATTTTAATGTTTCCACGTAATTAAAAATAGATAATTAAATTATGTAGGATCCCGTTAAATAAACCATGAGTGTTGGCGCAGTTATTTAAAAGGGGAAGGTGACACTAATTAATGGTAGAGGAGGTCAAGGGACTCCCCCCTCATTAATGAGGGGAGTTGGGAGATTTTCCACCCTCCCATTAAATGGGGGGTTTTAGTCTCGTGTGGTCCCCATGTCGTAACCTCTCACAGGAGGTTAAATTCAGGTGGGGCCCACCACCATAACCTCTCATTGGAGGTTAGGGTGTGTTGGTCCCACCTTTAACTCCCAAGTGGAGGTTTTAACCAACAACACACACATAGTAGATTAAAAAAAAAATAAAGTGTTGGACACGTAATTTTATTATTTTTTATAAAAATGCAAAAACTAACTTCTATTCTCGACCATATTCCGTTGAGGTGAAATTCTTCTTAAGGAAAAACCAGTGTTAGGAGTTCAACGGTGCCCTCTGATTTCAATTCCGAGTACCGGTTCAAAAGTTATAAAATCCCACTCGTACGTTTACTGAACGTACCCGAACAAAAGATCATAAATTGATTATGGGCACACCGTGCCTCGGAATCAAGCACCGTAAATTTTCACGGACTCGTAAAAATCCCATGTATTTATGAAAAAAATTTCCATGATATTTACGTGTCTTTACAGTTTTCACCAAAATCCTTTCTATGATATATTTTTTTATAAATACCCATCTTATAGGATGATTTGAGGGAATAAATGAAGTGATTTGGGTAGATAATGGAAAAATGGGTTTTGTAAGTGTGGAATAGAAAGGATAGTGGTTTCCTTTTATAAGGAGAGAGAGGACACATAAGGAGTTTTTGAATACAAATAATTAGACAAACATTATCTCAAGAAACAAGGCTCCCAAATAGACAATTTTTTAACATTTTAAGTAATGTGGTCTAAATATTTCCATAATGTAGGAATTATAAAATTTTTGGTGTATTTTTTGACCCTATTCTATTTATATTAACCCCAAGTAAACTTGTTTTGACCTTAACTATAGTAAATAAAATTTTACTATTTAAATTATTTATTATGTTATAAAATTAAATTTTCCATATTAAAAAATATAAATTATGATAATTAAAAATATTTAATACATTTTTATCAAATTAAACACACATAATTATTGGAATTTAATTTAATATTAAGCCCACATACATGTCGAATATACAGTTTTCAAAGAAATGTATGCGTCAAGGAAATGATGATATCATAATAACTATAGGAAAAGTAATATTAATTAGATAAATGTAGATTAATATTTATATATATAGTTAATAAATTTAATTTATATCATTCAATATTAGGGGTTATTTTAATTATTTTAAATTTATAAACATTATACACTTTAAAATAGTGTTCAGAAAAAAGTTGTTTTATATCCTAAAATTCAACATATAATCAAATATAGTATAAATATGATTTATATGTAATTCATTATATTAAATATAATTAAATATTTATTATTATAATTTTAATAAAATTAAAAAAATGGGGCTCCATTTGTCAAAAATGTATGTGAATTTTTTAAAAATTAGTATTTATCATTATTGACTAAAAAATAATATTTTTCCAAAAAATACCAACAATTAAAAATATTTTATTATAAATATTATAATTTTAAAAAAATTATAATTTTATTTAATATAATTTTTATAATTTCCAAAAAACTATAATATTTTTTTCATAAAAACCAATAAAAAACCTTTTTTGAAGAAAACATTATTTTTATGAATACAACGACTTTTCATCAAAATTATGTGATTAATTAAAATAATTTAAAAATAAATATATATTGAGTAGGAAAATTATATAAATTTTAAAAATTATTCAATATTATTCATATATGTCAATTTAACGGATAGGTTAAAATGTTAAAATAGTTGTATTTTAATAAAATGTCAGTTTGTTTTAACTCGATGTTGAATGTTGACTGTTCTATAGATAATACTGATATTTCAAAACCTATGGGTGTTATAGCTAGTATATAATGTCCGGGTGAAATAAAAAAATGGGGACTTGTTTCTAGAAATATATAAAATAGCGGAGGTGTGTGGCGATATAAACAATTCAAAGTGTTTGGGGATTAGAGAAATTCATGGAATGGGGGAGACATGAGTGGGTTTCATTAATAAATCTTCCCCTACTCTTAGAACAACCTACATTTTCTAAAAATTCGGGATAAATGTTGTGTTTTCATGTTTTTTTTTCATATATGTTTGACCAGATGCCATTTCCTTTTCAGTGTTTCCTAGGGTTCGATGCACACAACCTCCATCTTGGGATCAAGATTCCAACCATTGTTCTTCAAGGGATGTGATTATTCTTGGTAAAAATTTATTTATTTTGATACCAATATCCCAATATACTATTTATTTATAAAAATCCATGTACTTAAATTATATGTATTAATTAATACATGATCGATTCCAATGAATTATTGACATGAAAATTATATGGGGACTACAATGCTGGTGTGAGGTGAATGCAATGAAATCCTCGTTTTGGGAATGTTAAAAAAGTGATAGTGTTTGGAGACATAAATAATTCAATGAGTTTTTTTAAATATGGAAATTCATGGGGTTGGGAGATAAGATCCAATTTACTTACTAGGCCATCCTCTTCTCTCTGGGAATCCTATCATTATTTAATGTAGTGATTCTATTAAGGAGATATCTTGTTTTTCATGTTTGGGACACGAGGTGTCGTTCCCTTTTCATGGTTATGTTGGGATAAATTCATGCAACCCCCATCACAAGCTCAATAATCCACCATTTTCTCTTCCATTGATGTGATTTTGCTGATAATACATTATTTATATGTATATTGTATCCCAATTTAAAATTAATTTATAAAAATAAATATAATTAAATTAGAAGTATTTTTAGGATGTGATCGATTCTGGTCACCCATTAACTTGTGATTAAGTAGGGTACTTCATATCTGGTGTGATCTCAACATAAAGGTTTCTTAGTTTCAAGAATTATAAAAAATGGTGATGGTGTGTGGTGACATAAACAATTCAGTAGGTTTGGTGAATATAGAAATGCATGATGCGGGGAAGACATGAGCCAGTTTCATTAATTTACCTTCCTTTTTTCTAAGGAAATCCATTATTTTATAATATCCAGAGTTCTCTTATGTATTTTTATTCACATTGGGAATCCCAATATTGTTTCCTTTTTAATGTCTCATTGGGTCTGATACATACAACCTCTATAAGTAGTTCAATATTTCACCATCAATTCATCTATGGATGTGATTCAACCTAATAAAACACGATTTTTATGAATAACCATATAAAAATATAAAAATAATTTATAAAAATAAAAATAATTAAATTTGAAGGATTCATTAGGAAATGATTGATTCCCATGGGCCATCAACCTAAGAAGTCGTATGGGACTTCACATTTGGTGTGAGTTCAATGAAAAGGTTTCCTAGTATCATGAAAGATATACAAAAATGATGGATTTTTGTGACGTAACAATTTCAATGGGTTTAGTGAATAGATAAATGCAATATGAAGGGGAGACAAGAGGCAATTCCCTTACTTAGTAGTCCCATTCTCTCCGGGCATCTTTTATTTATTTAAATTCCGGATTCCTTTTATGCATACCCATAATTATCATGTTTGGGTGGCCCATCGCGGTTGTATTTTCAAGGTTTCATTTGGTTATATACATGAAAAATTAGTCACAGTCTTAAGATTCCACCCTTTTTTCTTATATTTAATAGATACTTCTAGATATTATTTTATTTATATGGGTATCCATATCTAAATATAAAATTTATTTGATAAAGATAATTTAATTAAATGAAAATGATTCATTAGGATGTGTAGGATTCCCATGTCCCATTGACACTAAATGTATTTTCGGACTACATAACATGCATTAGATCAACAAAAATGTGGGATGGTTTTAGGAAATATATAAAATTGAGTGGGTGTATGGTGATATTAACAACTAAGTTGGTATGGTGAATAAAGAGATGTATGTGGTATAGGAGACAGGAGCCCATTTTCTTACTCTACCTTCGCCTTCACTTGGTGCATCCAATCATTGTTAAATACTAGGTTTCCTTTTATGAATTCTAATTATTTCATGTTTGGGTTGTCTCATGTTATTTTCATTTTGATGACTTTTTGGGTTTGAGGCAAGAAACCACTATCACAGGCTCATCATTACACCCTCTATTCTCTATTCGGAATAATTCTGCATTATAATACAATATAAATTATATTTTTCATTTAAATTTATTCTAGCATGTATATTTTATATAAATTACATTTTAAATTCATTATATAGATTTTAAAAAATAAACCTTAAATAATATTACCATCTTTCATTACAATGGAAAAAATACAATCATTAAACACATCTAATCAAGAATTATTCTCTCCATTTACATTCCTTTTTTCCGTATCATGAAATAACTTGTTGACTTCTCATTTTTTAAATTAGAAAGTTCATAATAAGAATATCTATTTAAGAGAACACGTTAACTTAACAATCAAACCAATTGGTTTCATTCCTTTTTCAATTGGAGAAACAAAAATGTTTTAAATAATTTATAAAGACCATTCTATTGATTAAAAATCATATATTTGATATAAAATTAGAAAGTTAAGATATCTAATTTTGATATTGATTCATTTTAATTTATTAAACGAATTAGAAAATTAAATTATAATTTAATATTTAATTTTAATGGTTTTGTGAAACACCTAATTAAAAATATACATTTATTTTAATTAGTTTTAAAAATAAAATGATTTTCGTTATACTACAAAAATTTCACAGGTTTGGTGTAATAAAATTATATCATATATTTTAAAATATTTATTTTATAATTAAAAAAATTGATACTTGTTTTTATAGAGTGACCATTTTATATTTTATATTCAAATCTATATAGAATATAACCACATTAAATGAATATGTATTTATGATTTTATTACTATTTAGAAATATTAAATAAAATAATTAATAACTATAAACTTAATAGAGATTTTAGTATGATTAATTATTAGCTAAATATTAAAAAATATTTTATTTATATGGGTACATGTAACGTAATTTATAATTCATTTATAGTAATTAATATAACTAAAGGAGAAGGATTCATTGGGTCTGGAATGAATCTTGTGGACCATTGACACCAAATGTAGCAGGGGTCTATGCAACTGGTGTGAACTCAATGAAAAGGTTACCCAATTTTGGGAAAATATATAACATAGTAATGGTGTGTGAAGATATATTGAATTAAGTTGGCTTTTGGAATAGGGAAACTTATGGGTATGGGATAAAACAACTAGTTTCTTTACATAGGATTCCCTTTATCCAAGGGAAACTGGTCTTTCTTTAATGTAGGGATCCATTTTACATATTCCCGTATTTGTAATGTTTTAATGGCCCAATTCCATTACCTATTCTATGTATCATTGGGTTCGATTCATGTGACCACCATCATAGTCTCATGCTTCCACCATATTTTTAAAAGGATGTGATTTTTCATGATAATACATGATTTATTTGTATACATGTAAACAAATTTAAAATTATTTTATAAAATTAAATAAACCTAAATGAGAAGGATTCATTAGGATGTGACTATTTCCCATTTCCCATTGATATGAAAAGTAGTATGAGAAGAATTATTGGCGTGAACTCAATGAAAAGGTGGCCTCATTTTTGGAAAGATATAAAATTGTGATGGTGTGTGGTGACATAAACAATTCTGGGGGTTTTTTGAATAGAGAAATGAATGGGTTGGGGGAGATAAAAGAGTGTTTCCTTACCCAATATTCCAATTCTCCTAGTGAATACGATCTTTGTTAAAATAATGGATTCCTTTTAAGGTGTCCCCTTTTTTATGTTTGGTCATCCCATCATTGTTTCCATTTCAAGGCCACATTCGGTTGATTTCTTGAAACCTCTATCATACAATCAAGTTTCTACAATTTTTTCATCAAAGGATGTATTTCTACCAATTAAAACAATATTTATATGGATATAAATTACCTAATATAAAATTAATTTATATAAATATTTCTAATTTAATGAGAAGGATTCATTAGGACACGATTGATTACTATGGCCAATTAACATGAAATATAGTGTGGTATTTCATTGCTAGTTTGAGATCAATGCTAATTTTATATATTTTTGGGAAAGGTATAAAATATTGAGGTTATGTGGTGACATATAAAATTCAATGTGTTTGATGAATATAGAAATGCATGGGTCATGGGATATAGAAGATGGTTTCCTCAAATAGTATCCCCCTTCTCCCGGGGTGTCCTATGTTTTTTAAAAGAAGGGTTTCCTTTTATGTGTTCCCATTATTTTCATGTATAGTCGACCAAACACCATTTCCTTTTAATGGCCCAGTTGGATTCAATGCATGAAACCTACATCGTAAACTAATGATTCTAATATCTACTTTTCTAGGTATTTGATTCTTTTATATATTAAATGATTAATATAGATTCCCATATACCAATCTAAATTTTATTAATAAAAATTAATATCATTAAATGAGAAGGATTATTTAGTATGTGACATAATCTCATGTCCCATTAATAGGAAAATTAATAGGGTATTGTATATTTGGTTTAAGATCAACGAAAAATAATCCAAGTTTTGGGAAAGATATAAAATGTCAATGGTTCTTGGTGACATAAACAATTAAGTAGGTTTTGTGAATAGAGAAGTGTATGGGGCATGAAAAATTGGGGCTATTTTCCTTACTCGGAATTACACTTATAATTGGGTGTCTAATATTTTTTGAAAGAAGGGAAGTGGAGATGTATTCAAGGAAGAGAGAGAGGGAGTTCTGTTGTGGCCAATGATTCTCTATCCTCAATTTTCAATTAACCCTATACAATTGACATAACCATCTATTTATAGATCTAATGTTTAGGATGAAATATTATTTAAATACATAACATCACTTAAATAATATTATAATCATAAATAAACCTCATGCCATAAAATGATAAAAATATTTTCATATTACAGTATTCTCTAACTCACTCAATGATAAATATTATTTTACTGGTTTATAAAGTTAGTATTTATCCCTAAACACAATCATGATCCACTCGAACTCCTCATCAATTATTGAATACTAGAATAAATATTTTATTCACATAAATATATATTTTATTCCTAAACCAATGAATAAGTATATATTAAATATTATATAAATAAAATAAATATTTTATCGATAGTACAATGACTAAATATATATAAAATATTCACATAATTAAATAATTTTTTTTATATAATGAATAAATATTTTTAACCTATTTATAAAACACCACGATTTTTTGGTATGTATCTTCTTTAATAAATACAATTTATTCAATAGCTAACATTGCAAGAAACACTGAGTTTAAATGAATAATGATATACTATTAAATTTTATCATGACAAATAGAATGGTAATTTGACCATTAGAAACAGTAATGTGGCCATTAGAATAATAAACTCACCTATGAATGTTTAAATGAAATTTAGGTATATCATAAATGAAAATATGATATATTTTTATCATTTAATAAGTAAATATATGTTTTGAAAATGATAAATTAAGTGTTGGTATTTTTGAGTAACCTAAGTGTTTATTTATATTTGTATAATTAATAAAATTATTTTAAAGAATGTTTATTTTCATAAAATAGATTCAAAAATTAATATTTTGTTATATTATAATTAAAATATTTTTTATGGGACCATAATTAATTGTTTAGAGAGTCAAAAATTCATTTATAATATTAAAATCAGTATTATTTGGAATAAATGATGATTTTAATTAGAAATTAAATTTCTCATATTTAGAAAATTATTTTCATTAAATGGAGACTCTTTTCTTAATCTACATGTTAAAAAATGGTTAGAGTTATTTTTTGGGATTTTTTTGAAAACATTGATTTTTTTGTGAATAGTGAAATATGGTAATTTATTGTATTTAACATTTTAAGACAAATAAATGAGTTTTTCAGTCATTCATGTTGTAATCACCCATTAATTTTAACTATAATTAAATATTTTTTGTTATTAGGCACACAAATCATAATTATGGATAGTATTGAGCCAAAATAATACACAAATGAATATAATAATAAAAAACACCCCTCTCCTCTACCTATAAATTAAACCTCTCACCACACCTTCTCCCCACACATTATAAGCCTTCAAGATTGTCTAAATTATACCCCATTAACTTAAAAATACTCTTCCCCACGTCCAAGACCTACATTTCATACCAAAATACCAAATCCAAGTGTCATAAGGTGGTTCCCAAGGAGATGATATTCATGATGAAAAATCCTCATTCTTTCTCTTTTAATTTATTTTATTATATTTTCCTCTTCTCTCTGACCCTATCCAAAGAGTCATGGTAACTCTAGTGTCATAAAAATAATTAAATTCTATTATTATAAAGGAATATCCATCATCAAATATTCTCTCTTCTGCTTTTATTTATAAATTTAAAATATCATATGTGATGTGTCGAATCATCACCTTCATGAAAGGTGAGAATTCATTTTCCATTAAATCCATTAATAATGGTCATAAAACAATAATTAAGGTTAAATAATATTTTAATAAACATCTCATAATTCATAACATTTTTTGGAACCAACATATAAACAAAAATTTAAATAAAATGATACAATTTTTTGATGGTCTTAAAAACCTCTAAAATAAATTAAATCATTTTAATCAACAATGTTTCTAGTAAATAATCTTCATACCTTGAAGCCTATGACATCTCAGACTAAAATTCCACTTAATAGGTTCCCTAAGAAATATTTTCCACATGGATTTAAGAGCATCTCCTCAAAATCTAGAGGCTTCCAACTAGAAGCGAGGGCCTAGGGTGTGTCCATGGAGAGACTATTCCCTCATCAGCAAATTGTAGTATAGTGAAAAATAATAAACATAGGTAAGTAGTGGAAACATTATAAATAAATATATACCTCATTGGAAATATATATGTATAACAATAATTTAAATAAATTTTATAACATACAATAGTTGATGATGATATATGTCATGACACTAGAAAGCTAGAAAACATAGACCCAAAGTAGTAGGCATACATGGAAAACCCAATGTATTAAAAAGGAAATACATAATCTATCCCAAGTATCTGAAGCTAATGCTCAATCATCTACAACTAGCACCATCCTATCATAACAATCATTCATGTTTCCAAAGCATTATGCTTCCCATTATCAACACCTGCATACATGTAATCTTCCCTAGGTATCAAATGGGGCCCGGAGAGGGTGTGAGATAAAACAAAGTGGTCCACCACCAACAGTGACTATAACATCCATGTTGTGTAATGTTAATTATAACAATGTGAAGGAATACATATATAAATAAAGCAGTACAATGTAACTAAACCCCCAAGTGCCTTCTTCATCCCTATATGGGTGTCTAAACATGTAACCAATTAATAAATTAACTGATTATTAGTTTATATAAACAAGTCACATGTGGCATAGTCATCGGTGATATCACCTTGTGATAGTATAAAAAGTTAATTTTTCAGGATGTAATAAGTAAATCATAATTGATAATTCATATGAAGTGGTTTCATGGAATTAACCAATGAAACCTATACCTTAGGGGTCTCTCACTCAGTAGTAACTATGTCGAGCTAAGGGGTTAGATTGTAATCCAAGGAGAATCCTCCAAGGCATTCTCACAATAATATCTCTTACAATGTCTAATGAATTCATCCAAGGTAAACTTGGAGATAAGTAGTGGTCGGGCACAAGGATGTAACCAAGGCACATATAGTATCACTGGATCCAAGGATTGAATCTAAGGCATACTTTTATAATAATTAATTGATCCTACAGTTTCATATCGTGCATCTAAATGTATATAAGGATCAAGTTACCATGTAGGTATCTCATAATGACACTACCATCCTTAAATCTGAGTTATTTCCTCGTGTACCTAAGGAATTCCATCAGGAATCCATGAGATAACATGATTTAAGTATTCCTATAAAGATGTTGAGGTCTATGTGCATAAATAGTCTCCTTAAATTTAATTTACTACAATTAATTTAGTCATATGATAACTACGCCATTAACAAATTCACTTGTTTCAAGCCTATACTTTTATTAGTATGATTAGGCCAACTAGATTTCATCTTTTTATTAAAACCATGTTAGTCAAGTTCAATTAATAATTTTTACTCCACTACCATCCATAGACATGGAAAGGTGTGATATGGATGTGCAACCAAACATTCATTTATATTTAATAAGTCCAATTCATATACTTAAGTATGTTTTCCATGATATCATTTCAATGAATTTCTAAATTTTAGTCACTTATCTTTGGTGGGTCAAGTGGAAGTGACAAGCTACAATATATGCACAATGTTATGATTAAATAGTAAATTAATGTCAGGAGGCTTAACATTTTGTGGTCAAGCTAAAAAACACCTGAATTATGGCTCAAAAGTTTTAAAACAATAAAACTAAATTATGGAATATCACTCTACATGGGGTGTTGGGAGTTGTAGATAAACCCACTAATAAGAAATAGCATTTATGGAAATAGAATAACTATACTATGATAATGACTATAAGTGAGTCATATAAATTCAATAAACATCACCCCATGAAATCGGTGGGCCCCACATATTAATTCCAAAATAAATAAACTTGAGGGATGAGTTATAGACCACCCACCTCATACTTTTATGACTTTCCACATCCAGTATCATCTTCTAATTCAGCATAGATTTGAGTAGATCTGAAAAACATGAATAAATTCTTAAAACTCGATAACTATGTCGACATAAAGAGAAATGAAGAACATCTATAAGTAATAGAGTGCATACCATTGCACATCTAATGTGATAAACAGATGCTGGATTGGACCCTAAATGCAGGAGGTCTCTCAATCCCTATAGTTTTCCTTCAAAAGCTCCAAAATTGGAGAAATTGAAGTTCATCCCACTGGAATTCAGATTAGGGAAGGAGGAGGGGGATAATAAAACTATTAAGGGTAAAATGGTAAAATCACAAAAAAATAGCCTTTATATGGTTTTTTCACATAGTTTTCCAAATCGTGTTCCAACCACGCATGGGTACCTAGAGAAAAGTGGCCACTCACACCAATATCCCACATGGTTTGAGAAACTGTATGCCAAATGTGTGTCGTCACTCTAAAAAAATGAATACAATCCACATGGTTTAGACTAATCATGCGTCCTCCCCGCATGATTTACTCTAACCTTGTGAGAGGACCCTTTTTTCTAAAAGTTTGGGTTTGGTGCTATGAACAAGCCCTAGAAACCCTTAAGAGCTTTGTGAACATATTAGACATCTACTTCAGGTCCATAATAGTGAATGAGGCTGAATATTTTAGGATACATACCTGAGTCAAAAACTGGGTTCTTAGAGTATTCCCCCCTTAAATAAACTCATCCCCGAGTTCACCTTCTATGGGTGGTGAAACACTTTTGGTCAATAACATTTTCTATCAAGCACTTGCATCGGCCTCTCACTCCCATTTCTAGTTCTGTACATGGTTTTGATGTTATTGTAACCATACTACAGGGTTATACCAACCTTGGGGAACCATCATTCCACTATCAATGATACGTATAGAACACTCATAAAAAGAAACATGTTCATCAAACTCAACTTCATCGAGATCAAAAGTATGATCCATATCGGCAAGATAATGGAAAATCTGTGAAATGTTGAAGACATCGTGCATAACATAGTAGGTTGGAGGTTGTAACAATTGATAGGCTACCACCCCAAATCTTTCTAAGTTATAAAATGGTGCTAGATAATGAGGTGATAGCATCCATTTCTTCCATAACCACATATTCTATATCCTGGGAGATACCCATAAATACATGATCCCTAACCTCTAACTCTAGTGGTCATCGACGACAATCGACATAATATGTTTTCCTAGACTGAGTAGTAGATTTTTGCTTCTTGATCATATAAACCTACTCCAAAGTCTCTTGCATGAGACAAGGACATTGTAGGGCTACATCACTTACCTATAGCCAGCACAGGGGTTAATGGCACGACCAACCATATAAGGCCTCAAAAGGAGCCATATAAATTGTCACTCGAAATATTTTTTATAGAAGAACATAATGAGAGGGATATGATTCTACAAATAATTGTGGAAATAGAGGACACATGCATAGATCAATCTCCCTATAACATGTATTGTCTGTTCAAACTACCCATCAGTCTGAGGGTGAAAGGTTGTGCTTAGAAGCACCTGTGTACCCATAGATTTCTGTAAGACCTACAAGAACTGGGGTGTGAAATGAGCATCCCTATCTGAAAAAATATTACAAGGGACCCTATGTAGTCATATGATATCACAATCATAAATTCTTCCCATCTCATAATATGTGAAAATCTCTTAAATAGGAATGAAGTGGGATGCTTTCGTTAGTCAGTCAACAACTACACATATAACATCTCTACCACTCGGCGGCCTAGGTAAGACAACTAAAAAATGCATAGAAATATATTCACACTTTCATTCTCGAACTAGATGTGGATTTAAGATGCCTTTAGGTCTCTGGTGCATCACCTTCACCTACTGATATATGGAACACCTAGTGATAAAGCCTGCTAGATGGTATTTCATCCCTGGACTCTAATAACTGTGTCATATATCATAACACATTTTGGAGATTCCTGGATGAACCACCCATTGAGAAGCACGAGACTCATGAATTAACTGATTTCTGATATCCATAGGAAGTCAGACCTGTCCATGTGTACATAGGATGTCGTATCTTTCCACATGCCAACTCATAGGTAGGTTATCTCCAGGTATACCCTCTCAGAGAACCAAGCCTTTAGGATCTAAAAATTCCCTTCTCTTTATCTTCTCATTGAGGAAGAGGAAACTACTAAGGTTCAGAGGAAATACTATTCATGAATTTCATGAAACTCTTGATGCATCTCAGAGAAGCGATCCATTAACTTCCATTCATCACATGTTTCATGTGCACATTAGTGACTACATTAACCTTTCTGTGCATATAGCTAAGTCCAAAATCAAAGGAATGAGTATATTCAACCTGTATCCACTATCTTAGATTCATTTAATTCTATGAAAAGATATATTTTTATCTCTTGTGGTCCGTGTACACCACAAATCACTCACCCAATAGATAGTGTCTCCATCAACACAAGGCATGAAAAACTACTAGTAGCTAAAAGTAGTTCATTAGGTAATTTCTCTCATGAGACCATAACTACCAAGATCTGTCTGAAACAACATTATCCTCCTGCATCAGCACTACTCCTAGGATAATTATTGATGAATTACAAAAGACAATATAACTAATTCTTAGAACTGGTAGAGTCGGAATAGGTTCTAAGACCAGCCTCCCTATCAGCTCTTTAAAGGATCTCTCACACTCTTCTAACCTTAAGAACAT
This sequence comes from Viscum album, assembly GCA_963277665.1. Lineage (NCBI taxonomy): Eukaryota > Viridiplantae > Streptophyta > Magnoliopsida > Santalales > Viscaceae > Viscum > Viscum album. Next base: position 1,303,960,884 of record OY728121.1, read on the forward strand.
AATACCCATCTTTATAAGACCAGTAAGAAGTGATGAAATATGTGAGAATTCTTATATGAAACACCTATAATATCCATCCATCTACAAGAAAATCCATATATCAAACACGTTTTAAGATTTCTCCCAGAAACCACCGCACTCACCTTCTCTAGGTCAATAGATACTCCCAATTATGAGACAATTTGACCCATTAAGTGAACTTTGTCGATCAAAAAGTGTCACTTGGAAAGCATGGAATAAATATGATGCTCTCTCAGTGTACTAAAAATGATCTTAAGGTTCTTTCCATGGTTTTAATAGGTGTGATAATAGACCAAGATTTCATCCACAATAACTATGAAAAAATAATCCAAATAGGGTTGGAACACCCTATTCATCAGATCCATGAAAATAGTGGGTGCATTCGTAATAACTAACGACATAATGAGGTGTACATATAGACCATTACTACAATGAAATGTTTTATGAAGTATATTTGAAGTCCTGACTCACACCAGAAGATAGATTGTTCTCAGGTCAATCTTAAAGAATACCCTAGCTCCACAGAGATGATCAAAGTGATCATTTATTTGTGGATGTGGAGATTGTTTCTTAACTATAAGATGGTTAAAATTCTTATAATACACACACATATGAAGGTTCCCAACCACCTTCTTGTCGAAAATCATATCAAAACCCTAGGAGAAAGTACAAGTCCATATAAAACCTTTGGATTCTATAACCTATAACTACTCTTTGAGCTCCTACACTTGAGTAGGTTCCATCCTATATGGAAGAATGGAAACTAGAGATGATCCTGGAACAAGATCGATCATCAACTCCACCTACCTATCAAGAGGTAATCTAGAATATTCATCAAGAACAACATCCCTAAAATGATAAACTACTGTAGGTATTTCTGCCTGGTCTAGACCTTGATCTTCTATGAAAATATTTTCAGTATGGATGGTCACCCCACATAGACCATGATGCTCTGCTCCATCTATCCTAGATTGGACATCCCACTAACCCTTATTAATATAACTAATTCCCTTTGGTGATGTAAATGATACCCTTTAGGGATTAAAGTCTACAAATGCGTGATACTAAATACACCAATCCATCCCAAGAGTGGCATTGAAGCCCATCATCTTAAGAAAAAAGAGGTCTCATCGAAATCAATAACATCTTACCTCAAGGGGTTGTCCGAAAAATGGTGTATTCCCTCTAATAGTACCCCTAATAGTGTATCTAGGGTCATTACACCATAGTTACATAATATTTATTGACCAAGGATTTCCATGACAGATAATATATAAACTATTTTTAAGCACCCATGTCAAATAAAGAAGATACTATAGAGAAGGATTATAGAATAGTACCTTATACTATAGATGGCCCTATAGCTTGATCCTCGGGTATCAACTATAAGTCATGCATGTGGAATAATCAACAACCCTATGCAACAGCTAGAATACCATGATCAATAATATTTTTTTGGCACTGCTGGTGATCAGGGATCTGGTTACCATGGTCATGGAATCATCCTCATCTATCCCTATCGATGCTACTCTAACTCCCTTCCTGGCATGGTATAAAAGAAACTTCCCTTGAATGTGGAACTGGTTCATATCTAATTAAACTAGAAGATGATTTAATGTACTGATTGAAATGATGGAGATTCCCCATATGGTCACAAGCCCAGACCTCCATTGGGTCTCTATCACACTGAGGCTTTAGATACCCCGTGCACACACACTGATGACACACTAAAAAGATACATGCATGGGTAACCTGGCTTCCACTTCCCAGATGAGAAATGTTGATAGAATTCTTCCATCCACTAGAATAACTACTACACTCACACGACACTAGTCCTCTATTCCTGGTACTATCACCGTCCCTTAGGTTGCGCTCAGTGATAAGAGCCTATTTTAAAATTTCAGAGAAAGTAGTTTGGTTAAATTCATTAACCTATGTATGTATGGTATACTGGATCCCATCCTTTATGTTTATAGCATGTGAAAGCTCATCAGTGGCTAGAAGTGGTGCAAAGCACTAGAACTCCATGAAATGTGCTGAATACTCCATAACTAACATAGAACCCTACTCGAGATGTATAAACACTCTAGATCTACCGGCTATCTGTGACTGAGGAAAGAACTAGTCATAGAAGGTAGTTTAGAAGTCAACCAATAATATGACCTGATGAGGACTATCTTGGGTAATCACATCCCATCGTTTCTTGGGAGAATCTCATAGCCTATAATTATAATGTTTGAACTTCCTTTATGAAGGAATATCTAAATGCTCAAGGATATACATGGTGGCCTCTATCCAATAATCAGTAGCCTGCAGACCACCATTACCTGATAAGGTGGGAGGATACTGTAGCTAATACTCGCCAGTTAGATCAGCCATCATAGGTGTAGCCAATGGTGCACCATGCATTTACTGCATCAACCATTAAAATCTATCACTGATATTGGCATCAGTGGTCGGATCATTTACATCAAGTGATGCCTCAAGTTGAACACCCGATAGTAATATTTGCAACTCAGGTCCGACCATGTCTAGAGCAAGGTCGTCACCACCTTCCTGGCGTAGGGCCCGAGGACATTGTGGCTGTATTAGTCTATAAAATCTGACAACATTCCACAAAACAAAATTTAAATAATAAATATAGAATCACTAGTATAATACGGATTTAAGTAAACTCACTACATGTGTAATACTACCCCAACTACTCTCTTATATATCTAGGTATTAGTAAGTTCTTAGATATTTGTTTCAGGGTTTCCAGTAGTTGAAGGGTAAATAGTAACCTTCCTTATCATTTACTATCAACCATTTCATTCTATTTTATATCTAATTACCATGTTCACTCATTTACCTTTCATAAGCAGGACATGGAGGGATAAGGATGTGCAATATTTTAATGTTTATGTTTTCATTTTCATAGATCTTGTATCAACGTTCCTTAAAACTGTTCCATCATTCCTAGTGAATTAGGTCCCATCATCGTTATCATGGAGATTAACACCCACTAGAATATCTAATTAAATATTTGGTTGGGTAAATTACTCATTCCAACCAGTGAGGGCCCATAACACCTCATGAATTGAAATAAGAAATCACTCAATCACAAACGAAGAACAGCACAAAGAATATATAGTAGTAATTCTCACATAACAATCATAAGAATATCAAGCAATGTAGGTAGTGGAATTCCCCTCTATGGTATGGAAATACGCAAGACATGTAAATTATAGGTGCCTATAATGATTCATGTAAAACATATACATTCCCTCATATCATAATTCCAAGGATGAAATTAAATTATCAATAAGAATAATAATCAACCACTCCACATAGCATGTGTGTCACCCAATAGTGAAAGCACATTAACAATAATAAGAAAAAGCATAACAACAATCATAATTCAGGTAACTCGAATTTTATCCTAAACACGGTTTCATGATTCCCAAGAAAGGATTATTACCATGTACAAAGAATTTATAATCGCTTTAATATTTCTTCAATACATTAAAAAATTAAAGGAACCCCTCTAATACCACTTTGTGTCATCCCATACTCATATTCCACTTCATAGCTGCCACGATCCCAGTTGTCTTCATGGCCTCTAGAAAATCTTCTACAAACACTAGAGGATGTCGACTAGCTATAAGTTCCTAGCGTGTGTCTATTGGGATATTATTACCTCGTCACCAGAGTATATTACAATGTATAATTAAAAATATGGGTAAGTAATCGTAGTAGTATAAATAAATTAATGGTTTAGTTGGAATATTCAAGGATAAAAATAATATAAATAACTAGAATAACATGTCATAGTTGATGATGATTAATTTCATGTCACTAGAAATTTGTAAAACATTGATATAATGTAGAAAGAATACATGAAAACCCAAATTTAGGAAAAAGTAAATACGTAAAAAAATTCCAAGCATCTTGATCTACCACTCGGTCATCTAATATCTACTCCATCCTAACATAGTAAACAATCAAGTGTTCGATGCATTATGCTTCAATTTTTCAACGCCTTTATACATGTAATATTCCCCAATTACCAAATAGTTCCTAGAGAGGTTGTGACATAAATATTAATAGGCAACCACCAATGATGTCTATAACATCATTCCCATGTAATTAAAATTATAATAGTTTGTAGGAATGCATATATAAATAAATAATTATAATGTAACTAAATACCCATGTTCCTACTTCATCCGTTACCTAATGTCTGAACATGTAACCAGTTCATAAATTAATTAATTACTTGTTTATATAAACAAGTCACCTGTGGCATATCCAGCATAGACATTACCTCATAACAGTATAAATAGTGATGGTTTCAAGATGTAATTAGGAAACCAAAATTGATAATTAATATGAAGTGGTTTTGTGGTATTCACCAAGGAATCCTAGACCTTAGTGGATTCAAACTTAGTGATAATTGAGTATAGATAAGGGGTAAGAGTGTAATCTAAGGAGCATCATCCATGGAATTCCCAAATTAATATTTCTAACCATTTCCATGGAAGTTATCCAAGGGAAAAAGGGAGATAATTAGTGGTCAGGACCAAGTATTTGACTAAGATACCTCTAGTCATGATGGATCCAAGGACAATATCCAAGTGATCCTTTAATAATAATGAGGGGATATTATGATGTAAAAGAAACCATCAATAGGTAGAAAAGGAACCAGTTCTCAGGTAGTTCTCTCCCAAGGCAACTGGAATCCTTGAATCAAAGTGAATTTCTTGAGTACCCTAGGTATTCCCTCATAAATCCAAGATCTAACAAGAGCCAAGCCTTCCTATAAATATTTCAATGACTACGTGAAAAAAGAGTCACAATATATTTAATTCACTACAATTAATTTGGTCATATAATAATTATGACATTAACAAATTCACTTGTTCAAGCCTTTCCTTTCATTAGATTGATAAGGCCTAGTGGCATGTAACGTTCTAATTAAAAACATGTAAATAGTGTACAATTAATAAGGATCACTCCACTACCTTCAATGAACATGGAATGGTGTGCTATAAATTTGGAAGCAAACATTCATTTACATTTAACAAGTTCAAGTCATATATTTAAGTATGCTTTCCATAATATCATTTGAATGAATTATTTACATTTAGGCACTTACCTTAGGCGGGTCAAGTGGAAGTGAAAAGGTACAATTGATTTAAAATTTAATGATTCATAAGGAAATTAATGTAAGGGGGCATACCTTTAGTGTGGCCAAGATCAAACACACCAGATTGATGGCACAAATGTATTAGAAGAATGAAAATAATTATGGAAAATCACCCATCATGGGGTGTTAGGAGTTGTTGATGTAATCACAAACAACAAATCATATTTATCAAAAGACCATAACCATATAGTTATAATGACTATAAGTAAGGAATATAAATTTAATAAACTACACCCAATAATATCGGTGCGCCCCACACGTCAATTACAAAATAAAAAAAACTTGATGGATGAGTTATAGATCACACACCTCATTCTTGTATGACTATCCTCATCCATTATAGGCTTCTAATTGGGCCTGGATCAGAGTATATCTCAAAAAAAGCCATAAATGCCTAAAGCTCGATTACAATGTCGAGATCTGGAGAAATAAATAACAGTTATAAAGGACTCCAGTACTTATATTTTTGCATCCAATGTGAAAACAAAATTCTATCAGACCCCAGATGAAGGATATCTCTCAATCCTTGTATTTGTCCTTCAGAATCACAAAAATGAGATAAATGGAGGTTCTTCCCACTTGAATTTTGATTAAAGAAGTAGAATGATAATTAAATCATTAAGGGTAAAATAGTAAAAACACCAAAAAAAATATTGTGCATGATATTTCATGACATGCGCCAACCATGAATGTGTACCTAGAGAAAAGGGGTCACTTTCATGGTTACACTGCATGGTTTGTGAAATTGTTCTCTAATTAGGCGATATGGCTTAGCTCGAAAATATAGATCATCCGCACTGTTTAGACAAACTATGTGTCTTCCCCACACGGTTTACTCTAACTATGAAACATGACAATTTTTCCAAAATGTTGGGTATCAAGCTTTGAAAAATCCCTGGCCACCCTTGAGACCATCAGGAATTCATTAGGCATCCACTTTAGGTCCATAAAAGTTAATTAGTGAAACATTTTAAGGATTTGTACATGTGTAAAAAATTAGGTTCTTACATAATGAAATGATATATGAGACCGTTTAAACATTTAGAAGTTCATTAATACTAAATAATTTCAATTCGAGTGTTTTTCTCCCAATTTACAGGAACTTCATAATTATACATAAGGGAACCGACCATAAAACCATGAAATAAATGATTCGAGAACAATGAAATTAAACATCATAAATCATCTAAATTTACATAAATAAATTGTATAAAATTATAATAAAATATGTATATGTTGAAGATCTCTTGGTTAGATATTAACTAATCTCATTTTATTATCAAAAATAGTAAGTACAAGTTCATAATGCTTTCATATATGAGGTATGTGGTTTCTAATCTCACTTTTATTTCAGTGAGATATTCTGTATTCACCACTAATTCCTTGTTTTTACTGTATTTATACTATCCTTTGATATATAATATGATGAATACATTTATCTTCATGTTATATAATGTGTCATTCAATAATTATTAAATTTTTGGGGCATACAATTCGATTTATTACAAGTTATTATGGTTTTTTCATAACACATTAACTATTGTGGGACATATTCCATATTCGTCACTTATTACCCTTTTGTACTGCCCTTTTAATTATGATCACCAATCAATGAATATCACAATATTTATCCAAAATTCATGTATCATGTATATTATTATTTTATAATACTTATACCATTTTTACATTCCATTATTACATTGAATGTTGTTTTAACTGGGGAAATATTGATAAATAAGTATCCTCAACTCAATATAGATGTTTTGATCATTCATAATGTTCATAAATTAAATTTATGTATGAATAATTCTTTGTAATTAAAGTGAAGGGTGAATTATAATATTATGTAGCCCCTTGATTCATCAACATGCCTCTTAATATAAATTAGTTAGTGAGAAACCCTTCACGTTAGTTTCTAAGAGGAATCAGAGAGGTTTCTATACACATACTTAAATACTCATGTGAAAGGTCTTGATATTAGTGGTTCATGTTCTAGGTATATAAAATATAGTAATTAATAATTTCCATTATTTAGTATTTATTATTAACTATCCAAGACATTTTAACTATGTAAAAATCTATCTATTCATTTTCATTCTTAGTTTATTGATTTAATAGAATGTGTTTTTCAACTATTTTCATTGACTTATTGATTATTCCTTGTTGATTGAACTTATATTATTACTAATTCATGTTTTTGTTGTTTTTTAAACCTTACTAAGAATTTTATATCACCCTGTTATTTTTTACCTGCCCCATGTTATGAATATGAAATTTTTGTATACGTGTCAATGAAGTAATTTATTTTACTTTGATATGTTCTATGTTTAATTAAAAATGTAATAAGAGAAACATGGATGTATGTAGTGTTTTGAGACTACAAAACTAGTAGATCCTTGGTGATATGATCTCTTATATCCATTACATTGTACTAAAATAACAATCTAACCTTAGCTACTGGGGTCGGGGCTGTTAGAGTTGGTATCAGAGAAGGTTCCGTTGAAACCTTGTAAACTAGATATTAAAGAAACATAATAGTTAAAATAATTCCTTGTAGTAAATTTTTTGCTAATTACTCATGATGATTATATGATAATGTGATGTGTGACATTATTTAAGTATGGATCCTAATTTAATAACTTGAATAAATACCTGTAGACAATGTACGGATTTCCCCACTGAGCAAGTCAACACAGTTGGTGTTAGAGCTAAGCAGATCATAACCATATTAGGAAATAATACTTAGGTATTGGGGAATAAACATAATAAACTTATATTTGGTCATTTCATGTGTTATAATCCCTTATATTTTAGTAGGAATAATAATCTTATGGATGTCAGTTAATGAATCAAATCCCCTGAAAAGATATTTCTAGCATTGGGATGTGATGAAAGGAAAAAAGGTAGTTGTAACGATATATTCCATCAAGGGAGGTTCTCATAAATGGTGGTCCTTGAACTAATATATTGAGGAGGAAAATATTATTTATGTAGAAGATATAGAAAAAAATCTTTAGAGAAGATAATTCATTATCTGACTCTTATCTAGATACACCCCTAGTAGCCCTATTGAATGAAATTCTTAGGGAGGAAGATAAAGCAACTTCTATTAACAAGTAAAGAAAACATAAAATTGAGGATATACCTATTATAAAAGAATATATTTAACACTTTTTCTATGGAATTACCTAAACACCCCATATAGAATTAATTTTAGTTTATCATTGATTTAATCTTTAGTGGAAGAGTAATATCACAGACTCCTTATAGACTAGCCAATGTGGAATTACTGGAGCTAAATAAACAAAGAGAGGAGTTTAGTAATAAACTATATATTATCCCTAGTTTTTTTTCCATGGGGATACCTTATTCTCTATGATAATAGGAAAGTTCAATATATGTGGTTGTGCATTGATTAATAAGAAATAAATTCTCTTATAATAAAGAAAAGGTATCATCAACCTCATATTAATTATTTATTTTATCTACTTCATGGAGATCAATATTTTTCAAATATTGACATTCGTTCTGGATATCATCAATTGTGAGTAAATAAGGAATAAATTTCAAATAGATCTATTCATATGAGTTATGTACATTACAAGTATACATAAACTCTATTTGTGTTGACTAGTTCACACTCAGCTTTTATAGATCTAATGAATAGAATATTCAAGCAATATATTGATAATTGTTTTTTGGTATTCATTTATGATATTATGATATACACTAAAACCTATGAAGACCATGATAATCACATGTTGGTCATTCTTGAAACTCTATGGAGGAAAGAGTTATAAGGAAAATTTATTAAGTGTGAATTCCAGCTTCATGAAATTTCATTTATTGAAAATTTTTCCCTGAGGAAAGAATCTCATTCGATCCTATAAAGAAAAAGGCAATAAAATAAAGGATTATGATAATGAACATTACTGAGGTTTGTAGTTTCATCATACTAGAAGTTTACTATCAGAGTTTCTTTCAAAAAAAATTCCTGATTGGTGAGCTCATTAACCAAGATCACACATAGAGGGGTTAAGCTTGTTTGGACCAAAGGATGTGAAGAATGCTTTTAAGAATTGAATAGAAGATTAATCAAGGATATGATTTTGAACCTAACATGCATAAATGATGGGTTTTTTATATATAGTGATGCTTCAGAGAAATTATGGGGCTGAGTCCCAAAAAATTAAATAGTTATAGCATATAGAACAAGGTAGTTAAAGATTCATGAAAAAAATGATTCATCTGAGGACCTTTAGTCAGAATTTGTAGTATTTTCTTAGAATAAATGGAGATACTTTCTCTATGGTGGAATACATGAGATATATATAGATCCAAAGAATTTTAAATGAATCTTTACATATAAATAATTCAATTTAAGGAAAAGGTAATGGTCCGAGTTACAAAAAATATTATTATTTCTCTATACACTACCACCCTGGAAAATAAAATAAGATGGCATTTCAATTAAGCAAGAAAGATCATGGAAATATGACCCAAATGAGGATTCATAAAGATTATATGTTTCTGTATATAATAAATATGGATAAGGGAGTTTTCAATGATGGGGGAACATTACTTGTTTTTAAAATCATTTCATAACCATATTTGTTATAAAAGATAAAAATCTCTCAATTTAATGATGAGAACATTAAAAAGAAAATTAGAGCTATTTAGGGTGGAAGTTTGGAAGAATTCTTCTATGATGATGGAATTATGATTTTTAGAAAGATATAAGGTTTTCCATTAATACTAGAGCTAAAAAATGAACTGTTAGATAATGCTCGTAGCATAAATTTATCTAAACACACTATTTGTACCATGATGTATAGAGATATGAAGTAACATTTTTATAGGATAATATGAAGTGAGAAAATGATGACTATGTGTAAAGATGTCTATTCTTTCAAAAAGAGAATGATTAGAGATAGTATCCTAGAAAATTTATACAACCTCTACAAATTACCATGTGGAAGTTGGATGACATTACTATATACTTCATCAATAGATTACAAAATACCCCAATAAGAAATTTTATGATATGGGTTATGGTTTATTGTTATTAAAAATCAGCACATTCTCTTTCTCTAATAGAATATTTACCTCTTGATCACCTATAATGACTCTATATTAAGGAATTTTTAGGACAAATGGTGCACCCATATCAATTTTTTCTGATTAATATCCCTTTTTTATATCAAAATTCTAGAAGAGTATTTAGAAAGATTTGGATAGTGAGCTTTATTTGAGTATTTATTATCACCCAAAACCCAAAATATTGTTTCAAAGGACTATTAAAACATTGGAAGACATGCTAAGATCATGATCACATGAGTTTCATGTTTTTTGGGTTATTATTTTCCTTTGGTAGAGTTTTCTTATAATAATAGCTTCCATTATTGTATCCAATTGGAACCATATGAAGCATTATAGAACAAGAGATTTCATTTTTTAACTTGTTGAGATGATGATGATGAGAGTAAATATACAGACCCATAACATATTGAGGATACAACAACCATGGTAAAGACTATTCAGGCTCATATTAAATCATATCTATGTAGGAAAAAAGATTTATGATCACAGTCAATGAAAGGATTTGTAATTTCAAATGAGAGATCATGTATTTCTAAAATTATCTCCATATACGAGTGTCATAATTTTTTTAGGAAATTGAAATTGTGCCCTAAGTACATCAATCCAATTCAAATTAATGAAAGAATTTGTTACCCCAAGTCTCTCCAAATATCATGATGTGTTCAACATATCATTTCTCATGAAGGGAATGACAGGCCAGACACATGTAATCACTAATGTAGAAAAAGAATTGGAACCTGATTTTTATTTTTGTGAATAACCTATTGAGACTCTTTATATTATAGAGCAAGTATTGAGATATCTGATGACTCGACTGGTAAAAGTCATCGGAGAAACCAGGAATTAGAAGAAGCAACCTGGGAAACTAAGGGTGTTATAAATAAGAACCACCCTCATTTATTTATAATGTAATATTCCTGAAAATTTTAAGAAATAAATTTTTAAAAGGGGAGAGGAATATAACACCTCAAGGTGTTATGGTATGTATATTCTTAAATAAATTCAATTTATTCTATAAATTACATTTTAAGTTACACTAAGCTTAAACGAACAATGATATTCTATAAAATATTACCATGACCTTAGTAATGGTAATGTGACCGTTAGGAGTATTAATGTAGCTATTATAAAATTAAACTCATATATGAAAGTATAATTAAATTCTAGGAATCACATTAATGAAAATATGATATATTTATATAATGGAAAAAGTAAATAAATGTTTTAAAAATGATAAATTAAGTGTGGGTATTTCTGAGAAACGTAAATATTTATTTACATTTTTGTAATTAATAAAATGTTTCAAAAGAATCTTTATCTTCAAAAATGGATACATAAATTAATATTTTAATTAATATAATTATAAGATAATTTTATGAAACTGTAATTAATTTTTATGTTTTATAAAATTTTTTATAATATTAAAATCAATAGTTTTTTTAATAAAAGATGATTTCAATTAGAATTTAAATTTATAATATTTCGAAAATTATTTTCATAAAATAGAGTCCATTTTTGAAAACTATATGTCAAAAAATTGTTATCATGATGTTATGGTATTTTTCTAAAATTGATGAATTTTTTGTTAATGGTGAAATACAGCAATTTATGGTATTAAACATTTTGATACAACTAAAAGGATTATTTGGACATTCATGAAGTAATAACCCATTATATTGAACTCACATTCACTTTTTACTATACTTATTTACATTATTCAGCACTATTGATAGTCTTGATCCAATATATTAAACAAATGAATAAAATATTCAAAAATAACCCTCTCCTCTCCCTATAAATACCACCATTCAGTACTCACTATCCACACACATTATAAGATTTTAATTACCTCCGTGTTCTTAAAAAAACCTATTACCAAGACTCTTAAACAAATCCAAGACCTTCTGGTCTTACCAAATAACCTAATCTAAGTGTCTTAAGGAGGTTTCCATGGAGACGATATTCAAGAGGTAAAATATCCTTCTTTCTCTTTTAATTTATTTTATTTTATTATCCTCTCATAAAATATGATATCCAAAGTGTAATTTTAAATCTATTATCATATACGCTATAATTTTATTGTACTAATAGATTATCCACCATAAAATATTTTCTCTTCTCCTTTTATTTTAAAAATGAAAACATCGCTCATGATGTGTCGATTCACTGTCTTTGTGAATGAGGAGTTTTCCTTTTCCATTAACACATTCAAGGCTAGTCGGTAAAACATTTTTATGGATAAATAATATTTTAAAACATGTATTATATGTTATAACATATTTTAGAATCAATAAATAAACATAATATTAAATAATCTAATACAAGTTTGTGATGGTCAAAAAAACCGCCAAATTAAATTAAAACATTATCATAAAATTTTTTATCTAATGAATCATTCTCATAACATTTAAAAATATGATATATGATACCATTAAAATTTATTGAAGTTAATTAATACTAAATAATTTCACTTCTATAATTTTTCTTCCATTTTACAAGAACTCCCATAACTATATTCAAGGGAACTCGCCATAACACCATGAAACGAATGCATCTGGAACAATGAAATTAAACATTATGACTCACTGAAATGGGAAAAAATGAACCTATTAAATCTATTATAAATAAAATATATTCTAAATATGCTGTAAATTAATTAATTTAGGGGAAAAAATTGTATATTTGGGACACTAATTACAAGTGAGGAACGCTTTCAGGCATAACGTAAGGGGTTTCTTATCTCATTTTTATTTCTTTGAGATACTCCTCATTCACTAATTTTTTATTCAGTGTAGTTTATTTATACTTATCATTGATATATGATATAATTATTCTCAATATATTCAATGTATTCAATGTTTCATTTGATAATTATTAATTTTATGGGGATTGTGGTTTGATTTAATATATGTGGTAACAGTATCTTTTTTTCTCACTTTAACTTTTGTGGGAAATAGACATATTCCTGACATATTAACTTTCTATACAACCTCTTTTATTTATGATAATCAATCATTGACGTCTTAATTAAATATCCATATTACTTTTATCATGGATATGATTATTTTCTAATTCATACATCATTTTTACATATGGTGCTTACTTTAAATGTTGTTTTAACTAGGGAAATATTGATAAATCTATATCCTCTACTCAATACTGATATTTTGATAAGTCATATTATTCATGAATTAAATCAATATATAAATAATGATTTCGACATGCAGTGACAGGTGGGTCCCAACATTATATAGCCATCTGAAGGATCGACTGGTCTCATGAGAAAAATCTATCAGGGAAAAACCCTTCATGTTTGTTTCCAAGAAGAATCAGATGAGTTTCTACCCAAAGACTAAAAAAATCTTATGAATGGTCTTTACATTATAGGTTCATGTATTAGATACATGATTTCTAACAATTTATAATTTCTTTCATTCAGTATTCATTATTTACTATCCATGAGATTTTCAATATGACAAAATATTTGGATGCATTTTCATTATATGTTTATTGATTAAATGGAATGGGTTGTTCATATATTTACATTTCCATATTTACTATGACATATTTATTATGCTTCAACTATTTTTGATTCATGATTATTTTGTATTTAAACCACACAAAAAATTTGATGAATTCCTTTTATTTATTTTCCTTCCCTAAGTTATGAAGATGAGATCCTTGAATAAGTGTCAAGTGAGTAGTTGTTCTTTTCTATTTTAAATTACCAATGTAATAACGGAACCATGAATTTATCTAGTTTTTCGAGACCACTAAAATGATGGATCATTCTTGATGTGATCTCCAGTATCAATGTCATTATAATAAAATAACCACTAGCTCTAGGCTACTGGGGTCAGGGTCGTTGTATTGTGAGTATTATCAATTAATAAATATTGAATAAAATTATTCCTCAATCATGAGAATAATATTTATTCCAATAATTAATTTAAAATGGATTTTAATTGTGTTAAATGGATAAAATTATTTTTTTGACACTCTAGGATTCATTTATTTTTGGAATTATGGATATATTCATAAAGTCCAAGATTACAGTCTATTGATATGCCAATGAACCTTAGAGAAAAAACTTAATGTCACAATCCTAAAAACACATATGATCACATTCTATGTAATGTAATCCCATTGTCGGAATATATCATTAAGAAGGTTTCACATTTGTTTTATCACCCAATATTCATGATACATCTATCTTTAAATATCTCAAATAAACATTATTACACCATAGCCATATAATTTAGTGTGATAGTTATAATTCAATCAATGTTATGTGATATCAATTTCCATAAAGGTGGAACAAAAAAATATTTCCTAAAAATGTCAATTAATAATATGTCATTCATGATGCTCCCAACATAACGTACTTCACACCAATATATAGAATGAATGTTTTTTCAGTAAATCAATGCGCATGAGTCACAAAATGAACTAATGAAAATCTTAATGTCTAGGGACCATTAAACATAATTGTCGATTGGAATATCGTATGACACCAAAACATTTTATATTATTACTGGTAGGTATATTATTATAATATCTCATCTTAGTGATTAAAAAAGTATGAAATCTATAAGAAGAAGCCTCATAGGATTATGATTACTCACACCTAATATCCTATGTACTATATTCCCTTGTATAGTAAGGTATCCAATCATTGAACTAGTTTTATGAATATAATCATAAAATTTCAAGGATATCATCAATGTTTGGAACATCTATTCCCTTTTATTGTGATAGATACTCTAGAATATTATCACATCAATTTCATACAGTGTAACAATCAATATATGATAATATATTTAAATTAATATTCACATATTTGAATATACAAGTAATATTAAGTACAAAATATGTTGGTTCTATGTTACCAACTCCAATAAACTCCCACATAAAATGGATCCAACCACTAAGGACTCGTTAATTAACACGTGTAGAAACATGACGTTACTAAGTATGGATACAAATTCTAGGCCTATCATGTTTCCATGGATAGGGTTGCAAAATACACATTTCTTTGTGGAAAATATGTTAATGAAAAAAATAATATCTTGACATAATCCTTCATGTAGAGATATAACTATGTATCCACCAATTATTCCAAGGTCAAAGTCTTGAAATCTTGGCTATATATATAGTCAAATATTATTAGGAAATTGATAAAACTCTTTTTGTTGTTATAAACCAAAATCAGAACTGGATGTTTCTAGACCACTTGTTAGACTACATCAAGAACAGTTACATTAATGGATACTGTAGATATAGCAAGCACTGAATGTAATATTATTTTATTGTATATTACATCCACATTTTATGTTATACTATATCAAATTGTATTAATTGTAGACAAGTGTTAATTCAATTGATTACTAGTATTATCACTTCTCCTGGAAATAGTAACTCATCTAGTTTTACTTCTTCATGTACTATTAGATAGTTCTAAATAATTTTTTTCAATTATATTGGATCTATTTGATATTCACATATTATGATTTACAAATTAGTAATATGAAATTCCAGTTCGTATATTGGAACATGAGATAAATTCCTTGAACTTATGATTGTGAAATTATTTTAGTCTCCATAATCTACATTTATTCCCAGTTATAACATACTATAAGGATTATATTTCAACAAAAATTTGGTCTTTAGTTATTTCAACTTGAATTTTTCAATACTATATTAATTTGTATGGACTTGGAATTAAATAATACATATTATAGTATTTTTAAAAATATAAATTACATTCATTTCCTAATGATCTATTAGGTTTAGAGTTTTATATAATTAATACAAACTCTGAAAAAGTAAACCACTACATTACAAGTGAATGCCTATACTCGGTATCCATTTTTTCCATCAAAAGGAGATCCTTTTAAAATAAAACATCTTTTCCTTTCATGAAATCTCTTCAAAATTCTCACATCCTCCACATCCTCATCCCTACACATCCTTTACTCTGTGAAAAAATTTGGAAATGTTTAATGAGAATAAAATTCATAGTAAGGTACATAGATAAAGGAAAATATTTATTCTAGCAAACCTCCATAAAAACATTTTCATAAAAACATACCTTTTTCAGAAAAAAAAAATCCTTAAAAAAATAAATAAATTTACTATGGAAAATAAATATAATTTTTTCAAAACCTTTTGGAAATAATATAAAATATATATAGGTTACTAGGGACATAATTTTACATCTATGACTTACAAAATCTATTACGGGTGTACCCAATGCTATCTGGCCCAGCCCATGTGAATATGCTATGGGCTTACATTGTGTTATTTGGTCCATCCCATGTTAATATATAATGTTATTTCCTAGAACAATCTTGGACACCCAATGTTGAGCTGTAACAAGATTTCTTGGCAATGTATGGTTCATCCCTTGTTAAGCTATAACGGCCTTATACTATAGTCATTTCGAATTTTTGCGATGGGAAATTTGGGATGGGAGTAGGACCTATTGCAAATAGTCCATCAAAATCGGCTATTGTGACGGGAATTTTGACTCATCCCAATTAGTTGATAAAAAAAATATTTGTGACGGAACTAAATCCCCACCACAAATAATCCTCCCAGTGTTATGTTATTTGCGACAGAGATCCACTCTCGTCCCAAATAAACTATTGGTAGGAATTAATTTCTGAGGTCATCAAAAATACTATTTTTTACCACTGCCACAATTAATAACTACCTAACTATTTGCGATGGGAACCATCACAAATAATCTTATTCCAAAAGATCTAACCTATATATATCCCCCCATATTTTTATTTAATAACATCTCTAAACTTCTCCGACCCACTCTACTTTGATATTTTTTATTTTAAATTTTTAGAGATTTAAACATTACAAAGGATCAACTTTCAAGTGTTACATCCGCTAAACGATTAATTTTCAAGGTATTAATTTTATTTATTTAATTAATTTTTAATTTTTTAATTTAAAATTCGTAATCGATTTTTTTTAGAAAAGTGTGGAATAAATTGGTCACTCAATTCATTCCCCAAATAAATTTATTCAATAAATAAAAAGATACAAGGGAAACCCAAAGTGTAACACGCTTACACCAACCAAGAGATTAAGGGGATACAATGTAATGTTTTCAAGAATAACAGAACAAAATATTGAGATTATTAAGAGATGATCTTTATCCAAATCATCCAAGTATAGAAAGGAAATATTGCACTTGTTGAGAGAATTGCAATCATGTTCCACCAGGGGAAACAACTGTGCTATAAAGAAGGTCTAAATACAAACTGATGAAAAGACAATCATATGCATACCTAAAGAACCAATATGTTGGGAAACTAGAAAACATGTCGTGTTAGTCCGAAAAGAGGTTTCAAACCAAAGAGTAGCCTTCCTGAGATCACTAGATTGGAAATAGTTCTATGATGATTTGGGCCAACCATCATTAATTATAAAGAACACAAAAAACCAGGAAGGGGAAGGCACTTTTATAAAGTAAAATGGCTCAAAATCTTACAAAAACTAAACAATACACATCAAAAGTCAATGTTACTAGTAGCAAACGAATGAAAATTTTCAACCTCAAAAAACCATGAATGCTACTTTCAATATTGAAAACCTAGAGGAGAGAGGGCTTAACACATTTTCTAAAGGAATTCATCACAATGAAAAAAAGCAGCATTAAAAACAAATGTTCAACACCAAAAAATAAACAATCATCATCACAAGGATCAAATGCAACGAGAGCTGGTACATGAGAACAAAAACCTTAGGATAATGTTTTTTCACCACCCTAGAGCATAGTCTCAGACTATTGGAGCTGATGAAAAGACAACTAAACACACAAAGATCATACTAGAGTCAAAGACCTGGAGGCATGAAATTCAGAATCCATACATCCCTAGATTGATAGGAGCCAAATTCATAACCTATAAGGGGAATTACCAAGGAATATATTTGAAGTTAAAGTTAGTATTATTATGAAACTCATCCACCACTCTAAGAAACATCCCCTTTCTGATTTTAAGGTAGGTATTCGTAGACATTTCACTATTTTTGTATTTGTGAAAGGTAGCGACATCATTATCATCCATCTAGGAGCCGAGCTCATTAGAGAGATCCAAATTCTATTCAAGTTGATAGGAAACCCTATAAGGAGGGTCATTTTGGGGGTAATTTTCAGTTTCATCAGCATTGGTTGAATCAGAGTATGTCGACAACTGATCAACTGGAACAGGGTTTGGGGGTGCATCAACCTCCATTTGGAGTGGGGAGGATACAATGATTTCCATCCAAGAGGAATATAAAGAACCTATAACAATTTTTTTCAAGTACAAAATATTCTCTACCCTTCCTTATTTTTATATGATTTGGGCTGATGTAACCATCAGCATCAACCATTGCTTTTTTACCTTTCCATGTACTTGATTTTAATAATTATTTCTCAATTTGATTAGATTGGTCATCATCCCCCATATATAATTCCTAAAATAAGAAAGATTATCCAGGACATTATTCTTAGTTTCATGTATGTCCTCATGTTCACCCAACATGGAGGGGGGATCAGTGGTGACATTGGATGTTGTAAAAAAATAATTAACACAGCCTGAGGTTCCTTTAGATTCAATAGGCAGAGGAGGCTAGATAGGGTTTATCATAGGCTCTTTAATCACATCGGTTGTAATGCTATCAAAAGGTGGATTGGCATTAGAGGGGTCAGCCTCAAATATGTTACAAATATCCATTCCGATACTCTTCTTTCTCTTTTAAACCCATGTATACTTCATGATCACAAGTTGTGAGGACTTATAGTCATAACCATTCGAAGTGTGTCCAAGATTGAGGCAAGAAAGAAAATAATCAGGTAGCTTTTCATAAACTAACTCTTCAAAAAAACCGTATTCACCATTATGAATCCATATTTGAGAGGGAAGTTTGTGAGAAACATTTATTTCAACACAAACCCTTGAAACTGGTGGTCTTGAAAGACACCACATCACCAAATCCAGATTCAGTGGCTTGAAAATTACCATAGAGATCGGAAATAGGGAATCTTGTTTAAAAAAATGTAGCGGTAGTCCAGGGAAGCTGATCCAGATTGGAACAATTGTGGACTCAACATAGGTGTCAAAATCAGGAGTCCATTTAAGAACTGGATTGCAATATCTCCTAAAAAACTTGTTCGTTTCATCCAGAGTATATAGTATTCATCATCGGATGAAGGAAGAAGAAGAACATTTTGGGAGTTCAAGTGACTGTTGTGAAATCCCAAAAAAGCGTATGGCTTCCAGTGATTTTCTTAGGTTAATAAAAGGAAATCTGTGTTTGGGAAACTTCTCTACAAGCACAAATCATAAATATGATACCAGAAAGCTTACCTCATTTGATGAGAAGGAAATCACCAGTTCTCCATGATGCCAAAATTGTTTTGGTTTGATGTGAATATCATGAATCACTAAGACATTAGCATAAGCCTCGATGATCTTCGGGGATATGTTGGAAACAACATTGACTAATGATCTCGGAGTTAAGGAAGGGTTTCTCACGTCACTCTATGTTGGTTTCATCAGCCTCAATGTCTTCATATAAGTAATAATTTTTATTTATTATCATTAATTAGATTTAATTAAAATTAATTAACCTTTTCAAATTAATTTTTTAGAAATATTTAGTTTTTTTGCATTAATGTTTTTAATTAAAGTTAAATAGTTTTAATTTGCAATATTCTATTTTAGTTATTTTTAATTATTAATAATTAGTTAAAATTAGTAATAATTAGCTATATTTTTTAATAATTAGTTGTAATTATTAAAAATAATAATAGTTAGTGATAATTAGAAATAATTTGTTATTATTAGTCCTAATTGATGTTAATTAGTAATAATTAGTAATAACTTATATAAATTAGTAATAAATTAGTAAAAAATATTAATACCTGGTGGTAATTATATATAAATAACGGTAATTAGTAATAATTAGTGATAATTAGTAAATATTAGTAAAAATTTAGTACAATGTAATATATTGTTACAAACTAATAAAAAAATTGTTAATTAACAATAATTAGTCATAATTAGTGATAATTAGTAATAATCAGTAATAATAATTAATAATTAGTAATAAAAATTATTAATTAGTAAAAATAATAATATTTAATAAAAACTGTTAACAATTAATAAAAATTTAAAATTATTAATAATTAATAAAAATTAGTAACAATTAATAAAATTAAGTTATAATAACTGTTAATTAGTAATAATTAGGAATAATTAGGAATAATTAACAAAATTGAGGAATAACTAGTACAAATATTTTATGGTTAGGAATATTTGGGAATAATTTGAAATAATAAGCAATAATTAGGAATAAATAGTCATAATTAAGAATAATTTATAGTAATTTGTAGTAATTTGTAATAATTAGGGATAATTAGGAATAATTAGTAATAATTAGTAATAATTAGAAATAATTAGAAATAATTAATAATAATTATAAATAATTAGGTATAATTAGGATTAATAAGTAATAATTTGGAATAATTAGAAATAATTAGTAATAATTAGCAATAATTAATATTAATTGGGAATAATTAGTAATAATTAGGTCTCCTAAGGTTACAAGACTTGAAAAAGGTGTTTTTCCAGTGATGGTTGATCTGAAGGCCCTACAACAATGTATTGGTCTCTCTATGTTTTCATCTCTTGGTTGTGTGATTTATTCAAAGTGGCCAGGCCTAGGTCATATGTAGATCTCAAAAATAGAGTGTCTTATTGCTGGGGAAATCAGGACTTGGGGATTATTCCAATTACGAGACAGTATTTCCATATTCTATTCCAATAAAGGGAAGCTCTAAATTCAGAAAGGAGCTTTGGAATCCTACTACTCAATCCGGGTATTCTCAAACTATATGAATGGAATGTGAAATTTAATCCCTTCGATATCAAGAAATACAAAACTCAAATATGGGTTATGGTGAATGTATTTAATTGGGTATATTAGAACCCCAATATTCTCAATTATATCACCCCATGTCTGGGAATTCCCATTATATTAGATCAGATGACCCTTGAAGGAGAACAATGATTCTTTTCTTGGGTGCTTATGGATATTAATTTGGAAGCCAAATGGCTTGTAATCAAATTTTCCTTGCTAATGGTAGCAATATTGAGGTTGAAATACAGTATGAGAATGTTTCTCCCTTTTTTGACATATGAAAAATTCATGGACATATTGTCTCTAACTATAGGGAGATCTAGATGAAGGTCAATGCTGATCCAAAAGCATCAAATTGTACAGTTTTCAATAGGAATAGAATGAGAAATAATGTTTTGGCTAAGACAAAAGGTGTCTCAAAGTTGGTTGATCAATATTAAGTTTACAAGAAGGTTCAACCTGATTCCTTCAATCTCAAGGGTATTGTTTTGTCACATCTTGGGCATTTCTCATCCTTGAAGCTTTCATGGGCTGATATAGTTGAGCAAGATGTGAATAAGAATTATTAAATTCCTTTATATCCATCTCAGGTTCCCTTAGATGATCAGGTTTTTTCATCAGCCTTCTCAAATGAAATATTTAATCTGGCATACCATATTAAAAGGGAAATGGGGGAAAACCGTATTGTACAGGAATTATCTACGGAAAATAGTGAATTGGTTTGGTCAATGCAAGAGGATCAAGGACTCACTAACTCAAAGGTCTCTTCCAACTCAGCTGATTCGGTAATTTTTTTTCCT
This sequence comes from Viscum album, assembly GCA_963277665.1. Lineage (NCBI taxonomy): Eukaryota > Viridiplantae > Streptophyta > Magnoliopsida > Santalales > Viscaceae > Viscum > Viscum album. Next base: position 1,303,982,919 of record OY728121.1, read on the forward strand.
GCCACATAGACACCCCTCACTAATGAAGTTCTTCATGTTCCAAATATTTCCAGAACATTATAGCAGTTACCTAGAATCTATCCCAGTCTAGTAGGGATTTCTGGTCATACTTGTATTGTCCTTTCTATGGTTGTTGAACCTCCACCTAAATATACAGGTGTTGGATATAATTAAAGGATGAATCATTCACTTTTTTGGCTGGTACACAATACCCCCTCACTATTAAAATCGCTTCTATTCTAGAAAATCTTAGATCTAGTTCCATAGGGAATACAGGTCACTACATTACAACTATTGAGGCTAGTGCACCAACACTTGGAATTACTTTTCAAAATGGCAGTGGTACTTCTACAATTTTCTCTTCTATGGTTCCACCCAGTGGTGATTATGAATTAAAGGGAGCTACTAAGGATAGTACTAATGTCACTAGTCTCAATCAGATCTCCTTGGTAGGAAACAGTGGCAGTGTCATTTTGGATAATATAGGGAAAATTGAGAACAGCTCCTCTGACATCAAATATCTCCTTTAAGATGTTCCCAGTCCTAAAAGAAAAGTGGGAAGGCCACCCAAAGAAATCAAGTTGAAGGTTTAAGGATCCAAAAATGGGGCCTTAACCATGACCTAAAAATTAAATGAATATTCTATTTTGTAATTTCTAAGGTCTGGCCAACTGTGACTCCATAAGGTCCCTTAGGTTTTTCATTCATCCTCTTCTCAATGGTTTATCTGAACCTAAAAGAGTTTTCCCTTCTAGTATTTCTAATTTGGAAGATTTGGGTTTTCATCTGGTTAACATATGCAGTGATCTGTCAGAGGTCAAGAGGATTTGTTTTATGGCTCATTATTCCTTATCTGATATCTATTTGGTTGATAGTAGTGACCAAAACATTACTTTCTCCTTCAAGTATCATGGCTTTCAGTATTTCTGTTCCTTTGTGTGTGCTCATAATAATTACCAAGACTAGTGAAGATTATGCTAGGACATTGATGATCTCAATTAAATTATTTATAGTTCTTGGTTAGTCCTTGGATATTTTAATTCCATTATGAATTTGAATGAGAATATGGGGGCTATGTCTAATGTTATTTCCTTTAGGGAGTTTCGTGATTGTATTGATTCTAATGGTTTGTTTGAGGTTAACTAGTTTCGAGATAAATACACTTGGTACTAGAAATTTTGGAATAGGTTTGTGGCTAGTAGAATTTACAGTGTTTTTGTCAATGAAGAGTGTCTTGACTCTTGGGGGTCCATTTCTTGTACAACTTTACCCAGAATTAATTCTGACCACCATCTCATTTTGTTTGATCAAGTGTGTAAGGATTCTAGGACTCATTTACCCTTTAGTTTCAACACGGCCTGGATCACACATCCTGAGTTTAGATATATTGTTGAAAATATTTGTAATTCTATGGATTGTAGGAATTATGATCTTGCCTTTGACATTAAGTTTAATCTTATTAAGAGTGAACTGAAAATTTAGAGAAAGGATCACTTCAGTTCCCTTGATCATGATATCTCTTCCATTGAAGATTCTCTCCAAAACTTGATTGAGAAAAGTACCCTGAATGAATTATCTAATGGTGTTCAAGGGGAATCCTAGATTTTCACCTAGTGGAATAACCTCTTGAATAAAAAGGATTCTTTACAAATAGATATTATCAAGGAAGAATGGTTTAAGGATGGTTATAATAATACCATTTTTTTTAATTCCCTTTAGAAAATCAAAAAAGTCTTCAAGACGTTATCTTTGATAAAAAAAATGGGGATCATATTATTGATAACTGGGTAGATCTCTCTGATCATGTGGTTCCTTATTTCAAGGATATTTTCAATAGATCTTCCCTCCCAAATGATCTATTAGAGGGCATCATTACAATGATTGTGGATCATTATGAGAATAACATCCTTACATTGATTCCTCTAAATATTGAGATTAATGAAGTGGTCTTCAGTCTCAAATCTGAATGTTCTCCAGGCTCAGATGGTTTTGGTTTTTTTTTAAAAACATTGGGCTATCATTCAAGAAGATGATTATAGGATTATTATTCATTTTTAAGGGGGGTTCTCTTACTCATGGTTTGAATGCCTAGTTTCTATCTTTGATTACAAAGGAGGAGAATGCCAATGAGATCCATCTCTTCAGGCCAGTTTCTCTAGTTAACACTGTTTATAAAATCATTGGTAATATTTTAGCTACAAGGTTGGATTTTATTGAGAGAAAGACTCTCCCTCCCAATCAATTTGGTTTTATTAAGGAAATATTCATTTAATATTATCTCATCACTACCTTGGAATGTGTCAACCTATTGAAAAAATCCACCTAGGGTTGAAATACTGATCTAAATCTTTATTATAAGAAAGCTTTTGGCACAATGGACTGGATATTCATTTATAAGGTTCTTCCAATGATTAGGTTTAATTGTGACCTTATCGCTTGGATAAAAAATATTTTGAGATCTTCTCACATCCCTGTTCATATTAATGGATCTCTTGAGGGGTATTTTGATTTCTTTAGAGTGTTCAGATAAGGTGAACCTCTTTCTGCTATCATTTTTTCTATTATATAGGATTATTTGAGTAAAAGTTTCTCCATTATGGCTAGAAATGGGAAAATGAAGGTTACTAATTCTAGTAAAGGTTCGGTTGATCCTACTCATTTGTTGTATTCTAATGACATTATTCTCTTTCTCAGGGATATAAGAGAAATATCAGGAATATTAAAAGGGCACATTATCACTATTCTTCTGTCTCTAGTTAGGAGATAAGTTGGGAAAAATCCTTTGTTTATTTTGGCAGGAATATATTTATCCCCATGAATACTGATATTGTTAGGGAGTTGGGTATTCCTGAGGGGGCTCTTCCTTTCAACTATCTTGGGCTTCCTCTTTTGGGGGGAAGGCCCAAAGCTTGCTATTTCTCTGAAATTTTTAGCAATGTTAGAAGGAAACTTTCTACTACGAAGGGAAAAACTCTTTCTATGGCTGGCAAGGTTTTCTAGGTTAAATATTTCATTGTTTCAAAGTTTTTTTACTCATTTATGGTTTACAATTGGCATGTCTCTTTCATAATAAGTATCTATGTTTCTCTCAAAAACAATATCTAGTGTGGAAATATTCTTGAGACGAAACTCGCTACGATTTCATGGAATTATTATTTTAAATATTATGATCTGTGGGTATTGGTATTAATAATCTTGGGCTTTTTAATGATTACTTTCAAGCTTCTTTCATGTGGAGACTTTTGAATAGCAATTATGAAGCCCTTTCTTTACTAAGGGATAAATTCTGGAATCAGTTTTAGAATGGTGTTTTCAGTCATCTTTATTATTATGTATGGCATGCCTATAAATCCAACTTTTCTCAATTGATTCTCACTTGAGGTGGTAGGTTTCCAATGATTCATCCCTTTATTTTTTAGGGATAACTAGAATGGAATTCCCCTTGTTTATTTGATGGTGGGAAAGGAAATTATTTTGGATTTGAGTATTTCTATAAAGGATCAACTTGATAACATGGAGTATCTTCCAAATCAAATTTTTAACATTATTTACAATTACTACTTCTCCAATAGGGAGGACATTATTGTAGGTTCCGGGAGTAGTGGAAGCGTGTTGGTGGGTTTTCCCAACATTAATTTTAACATTAAACAATGTTCAATCTAAGATTCGTTACGATGTAAAATTCCGAAGCTTCAGAATAGAACAAGGAATGAAAAAATTAAGAGGGAATCTTGGAACCATATAGATAGGATCATCATATGTTGGTTATAATTAATTTAATTAATTCACAAGAATTACCTTGGTGGAATTATTTCTTCATTGATGTCTCCAGTCATGATCCTGTTATCCGTTGTTGCGTCGTAGAATCCCAGTGTATGATTCCTCTAGCGGTGATCTACATGTGTGCCACGTATCTCCAGATGTCACCGAAGGTATCTCCGGGTGCTAGCATGGAAGAACCTTCGCTTACGATGTCGACCTTCGATTGACTTTATCTCTCAGTCTTGAGAGCATTCTTGGAGGAATGAGTTCTTTTTACCTTTAAAGAATTCTCCAGAGTTATTGTGCACAACAATTCTCTTGTGTAAAAGTGTTGGGGTTGTGAGTATATTTATAATCGGGTTTGAGTTTATAGAGTTATAAAGAAAAATAAACATGTTACATATTTTATTTATTTCATTAACTCTTATTGAAAACCCCAATGTCGAATTATTAATTACTTGACATGCGCCCACGCTGATTATAATAAATATCATTTAATAAAACAATATTATATCCTCAAAATCCGGACTAGAAAAAGTACATGGCGTGTAATAATTAATAAATGGCATGTACTCATTTTCCATAAAACTACACGGCATGTATATTTAATATACACGACATGTACTTTTATTTTCCACTTTCCTTTATTTCCTCCACCACATTTATTAGACCTTGAGTAATGGTTATTTATTTCTTAAATAAATATAACTGCATCACTCGCTAATAAATATTATTTCTCCACAATATATTATCGCGAATAACTAGTGTCGAAATAAATGCGATCAGGAATACTTAAATAATTATTAAACCAAATTCGGGAATAATTTTTATTTAACTTGTTAAATTAATATTTAACAGAGATACATGGACACACTTAGTGTGTGACCCTATAGGCCTCTTTCTTAGTGGAATTAGGTGGAGCCTACCTAAATTCCAAGGTTAGAATCTAGAAATGCACCAAGGCAACCATAGTGAAAGAAGTTAATACCAAAAAGACGTGTCACCTCATACGAAAGCTTACCGTGTAATATAATCCCTTTGTCACGATATCTCTAATCAAGCGGGTTGCATGCTAGTGTCATCAACCCATGTTCTCGATTATTCTTTCTTTGACTTTCCAGAATCGAACTCGCCCATTCCTTAACATGGCCATGGATTTATTTAGGATATATCAATTTCATGAAAGGGCCTAGGATATCTACTTCCGTTAAGGAACATAAGGGAAAAATCATTTCTCACATTATCTATTAATGCAGTATTACTCATGACGCACCCAAAGTATCCTACCTCACTACGAACAGTGTGTCATCATAGTTTTCGTCCATACATCTAAGTGTGCGGGTTTTAATACACATTAATAATAATCTTAAAGTCTAAGGATCAATACACACATTCGCAGATAGGAACATCCAATGACACTATGAAATGTGGATTTCCTACTGGAGGGTCTCATTCTCATAATATCCTTCTGGATATTACCAAGGGCACACACCATGAGATGATGGCTCAATGTTTTATGAGTCCTCACCCCTAATGGATTGTATTATTTGTGTCCCTAAAATAATATCATCTAGCTATAGAAAATATATTCAAGAACAGTTTTATGGTACTTCCGGGTTCTCATCATAGTAGTGATCTGCTATGACCCTTTAATGCAAGAGCTATCCTTAGGACATTATCACATGCATTGTCACACAGAAGAACAGTCAAGATGTGATAAGGATTTTATTAATGAATAACGTACAAATTAGTTGGTTCTAGGCCACCAAATCCAACATTATTTTCATGGAAGCCTACTGGTAATGGTTTTCTTTCCTCGTGTTTATTTTACAAGTCCTATTTCCCTTGAAATATGGACTCTCAGTGGTTAGGAGGGCTGCACGAGAACTTTATCAGGCCCTCTTGGTCAATACTGGCATGGAGAGTTGCTCATCGGAAAATCCCAACAGATTGTTATCTTCAGACATGTGGATTCTATTTGTGCTCCTCATTTGTTCTTTTTCAACAGCATAGGGAGGATACAAATCATCTGTTTCTTAGTTGTGTTGATGCTGACTCAATGTGGAAAGTTTTTGGTGATCTGTTTGAAATATCTCTACCGTAGATGGCTTCTATCTATGAATTTTTGCAGATATGGGGATACCTTCCCCTTTGTATCTAGTTTTTTGATATATTTATAGTTGCTGCAACAGAGGTTATTCATTTCAATTGGTATACTCGCAACTAGGTACTCTATTTTGGTTATTCCTTTTCGGTCAGTGATGCCATATCCGGGATTTTGGCTATTGTTTGTGGGACCAGCATTCCGAGTAAACTTTTTTGCTCTAATCCGGTTCATGATTTGTCTGTGCTTACCTGAATTGGAGTCAAAGGTTCTTTTTTTCCCTCGATATGGTACTTTGGATGTTTTATGGATGGTGACGCTTGTTGGACGGATTAAATCCAACTGTGACGAAGCCTCTCGAGGTAATCCGGGTCCCTTTGGCTATGGTGTTATCTTTAGGGATCGTCAAGGAGATGTTCTTAGATGTCTTTAGGGCTCTGGTGGTTTTGCCTCCTCAATTACGGTTGAGATTCTTGGTATTATTGTTTTGGTGGAGTAGGCAAAGAGTTGTGGGTGGAATAAAATTTGGTTGGAGAGTGATTATACTGTTATAGTTTCTGATATCAGGATGGGCTCATTTTACTTATCTTGGAAGCTCACTTATTGTTGGATCAACTTTTTGGATTCTCATTTCTTTATGAATCATATCATCACTCACTCCTATAGAGAAGTTAACTCTGTGGCAGATGGCCTTAAAAATAAAGGAGTTTGTGGTGTTGATTTTTTGTTGTTTGATCAGCTTCCCATTGAGCTTTTACCCCTTCTTAAGATGGATTGTGATAAGACTCCTACTTTTCGACTCGTGTATGCTGGTTTTTTATATCAAAGAAGGCACCTTGCATTTCTGGGTAAAGTCTCAGCTCTTTAAAAAAAGTAATAATTAGTAATAATTAGTAATAATTAGTAATAATTACGAATAATTCAGAATAATTGGGAATAATTAGAAACAAATAGAAATAATTAGAAATAATTAGAAATAATTATCATTAATTAGAAATAATTAGTAATAATTAGTAATAATTAGTAATAATTAGGAATAATTAGGAATTAATATTATTAATTATGAATATTTATGAATAAATAAGAATAATTTGGAATAATTAGGAATAATTAGTAATAATTAGGAATAATTAATAATAATTAATAATAATTAGTAATAATTACTAACAATTTGGAATAATTAGTAATAATTAGTTATATTTAGTTATAATTAGTAAAAAATGGTAATAATTGGAAATAATTAGTAATAATTAGTCATAATTAGTAATAATTAGTTATAATTAGTTATAATTAGTAACAAATGGTAATAATTGGAAATAATGAGTAATAATTAGGAGTAAATAGGAATAATTAGGAATAATCAGTAAAAATTAGTAATAATTAGTAATAATTAGTAATAAATAGTACTAAATAGTAATAAATAGAGATAATTAATATTAATTTGAAATAATTAGTAATAATTAGTAATAATTAGTAATAATTAGTAATAATTATTAATAACTAGTAATAACTAGTAATAATTAGTAATAATTAGTAATAATCAGTAATAATTGGAAATAAATATTAATTAATAATAATAAATTGTAATAATTAGTAATAATTTTTAATAATAATTGGTATTTAGTATTAATTAATAAAAATTATTGATTATTAGTGAAAATTAATGGTATATAGTTAAAAAAAAAATAGGTAATTAGTGTTAATTATGAGTAATCAGTAAATATTAGAGATAAATCAATATAATTATTTAAAATTTTGGGTAATTAATAAACTGTTGTTATAAAATAATAAAATTTGGTAACAATAATTTGTAATTAGTAGTAATTAGTAATAATTAGCGATAATTATTTATAATTAGCATTAAATATTAATAATTAGTGTTAATTAGAAAAAAAATTAAAAATAAATAAAAATAATAATAATTAGTATAATTATCAGTACTTACTAATAATTCACGGTAATTAGTAATAACTATAGATAATTAGTAATAATTCATGGTAATTAGTAATAATCATCACTAATTAGTAAAAATTATTGGTTATGAGTAAAACTTAATGGTATTTAGTAAAAAGTAATTTTAATTAGTAAAAAATAGTGATAATTAGTATTAATTAGTGGTAATTAGTAAAAATTACTGATAAATAGTAATAAACAGTGATTAATAGTAATAAATATTTGAAATTATTAATAATTTGTAATAGTTTTCAGCCTATGAGCAAAAAAAAATTACATACATGATTAACACGAATTAGTAATGACCAATTTATGCCAACAACAAATTTGTACACACATAGTCGAAAAAAAATTAGTAATGATAAATTTACGTCAACCATCTCCAAATCTGTCATTAAGTCACTATAACAAGGATACATATGATGCGACGAATCAATGGAAGCATCAATAGGAGGAGGAGATACATCGATGACATGACATAATTGACATAAATTAGTGTAATGTTAAATTTGGAAATGGTTGGCATAAAATGGCTTCATCACCTGGTGATTATAAAATATTTGATTTATAAATTTTCGCAAATCATAGAATTTACGATCTTCGGGTGATTAGAAATGGAAAATTTATACCAAATATGTCCAAATTTGTCATTACATCACCGGAACAGAGACAAACATGATGTGACGCATCAATTGATGCAGCAACAATAAGAGGAAGAGATATATCGATGAAAGGACATGGTTGACAGAAATTGGTGAAATAAAAAACTTGGACATGGTTGGAATAAATTGGTTTCATCACCTAAATATTGTAAAATCTATGATTTAATTTTTTTTAGTAAATCATCAAATTTTCAATCATCAGGTGATTAGAAAAATTTGGTAAAAATTAGTGGTAATAAGTAATGATTATTACAAATGAACATTAAATCGGCATAATTAGTAAAAAGTAATGGTTATTAATAAAAATCATTAGAAATAGATAAAATGGAAAAAATTTAAAAATAAGTTATGTTTGTTTTTATTTTTACACTTATTTTAATATTCTTTTTCTTATTCCAAATTAACCATAACCGGTTTATTTTTTTATATTTTTTAGAGTAATATGGAGAACAGAAGTCGATAATTGTTTTTATTAAATGATCATGATTTGATAAATCCTTATAGGAATCCTAATGGTTCTGGTATAAATCATGTATATATTGAGGGTGATGAATCTTTTTTATCATTTTCATCGTAAAAATAAAAGGTTGTTATAGAAGAGACAATTTAGTTTCCTTGCAAGAAATGTGATCTAAGGAGGTTTGAGACATTTGAAAATGTTGTAGGTCATCTATTAAGATTAGGTATTCAAAATGATTATGTTTTTTATATAAACATGGTGAACATATTTTCGAAGAAGATACTAATAATTTGGTCACACATCCATCACAATTTCAAAATTATGTACATGATGTGGTTGGTCCATCTTTTCAATAAACTAAAACTCATAACGATGTTTATTTAACTATAGAGTTAGAACCATCCTAATTTTATGAGTTGTTGAAGTCTGTTGAGGATTCCTTATATCTGGGTGGAAAGATAAGTAAATTTGAAGCGGTTGCAAAATTTATGGATATTAAATCAGATAACAAAATGTAAATAGCTGTTTTGATCAGATATTTTCTTTTGATAATGACCTATTACCTAAAAGAAATCTGTTTCCAATAAATGTTTATGTGATAAAGTGGATTTTTCATAATTTGGATCTTGGTTATCAGAGGATTCAACGTGTTCAAATAATTTCATCATATATTATGATGAAAATGACTCATTAGTTAGTTATCCTCTATGTGGAAAATCAAGGTGTAAAGAGGATCGACTAGGGAATTCTGGATTGATTCCTATAAAAAATTTGAATATTTCCCAATTACACTTAAATTTCAGCATTTATTTAAGTCTCATAACATAACATCAGGGATTTCATTGAAAAAAAAACCAATATTTCAACGGGTAAAGTCTTAAACCATCCCACTGATGGTGATTCATGGAATCATTTTATCCAAGTATATATGTCTTTCACTTCAGAAACTCAAAATGAGTGATTGGGTATTTATACTGGTGATTTCTATACATTTGGTTCTTACGGTAGTCAATAATTTTTTGGGATATCTTTATAAATACGTATAATTTACCTTATTCTATGTTGATGAATGAACAATATATCTGTTTAACCTTGTAAAATCCAGGACATCTAAAAAATAATATGCAATTTTATTTGAATCCATTAATTAATGATTTAAATTTATTATGGAGTAATGGTGTTAATACTTATGATGTTATTGAGAAAAAAATTCCTAATGAAAGCTGTATTGATGTGGATAATTAGTGACTTACCAAAAAATTGCATGTTATGTGGACAGAGTGCACATGGTCCTAAATCGTGACTGTATTATATGAGAGGCAACAAAGCATTTATGGAATTATAGAAGAAATAATTGAACTATGTTATCTGGGACATAATAAAAGAATGATTTTTAAATACCAATGGTTCGATACAGGGAGCGTCTTGTGTTTTAATTTGTTACATGGAATAGTTTGTATTAAATATAAAATCCTTCTTATAGTAAATGAACCATTTTTATTAGCTCATCAGGTACATCAAATTTATTATGCAAATTATTGTGCTTCTTCAAGAGAGTTATGTGATTGGTGGAGCATAATAAAAATGAAATCTCAGGAAAATAAGTTTATTCAAAGTGAATATGGTTATGCTAAAGTACGCAGAGACTAAATTTTTCAAGAAAATAGTCCAAATCCATCTTTTCCAGGAAGAGATGTGAATATCAATTATGACACCCTATAGTTAAGGTTTGATGATGAACATGAGGTTATTTATGTAACAAATGAATTTTATAATGTAATATATGATGAAACTAAAACTCTTATTGAAATTGATGATACTGAGGAGGAATATAAAGATATTAACACCATCATATATGAAGATGATGATGTATATGAATATTGACATTGTTAAATAGTTGTTATAATCATATAATATATATATATATATAATTATTATTTTCAAGTATTTTCTAACAATAGTAATTTTGTATTTCCTATGGACTGGGTTCCATTTCATGAGTTGGAGGACGATGATCTACTTGGGGATGACTACGATGTTGCATCATCTGACCCATAGAATGCTCGCGGTTGAAAGATGACCCGATGGGGTTGTGTTCATATGAGATTAATGATTCCTGATCCTATACCTGAGAGACTTCCATGTCTTGAATTTAATCCATGCATTTAGAGGTATGTTTACTTGTGTATTTTAGTAAGTTTTCATCAATTATAAATAATTTTTTTATAAACTAATTATTTGATTATTTATTCTATTTTTCACATCTTTTTGCATATAGAAATTGGAAAGGGGAGTGCTATATTGCATAATTGTTTTTTGGAGTATGGGTGACATGGTATTAGATCCCCATTGATTTTCACTGATGAATTTTTAGTGTCGGATGGTACATATATAAATTACATTTATTTTGATATATATTTACTTAATAACTAGATAGTATTAATTATTTGTAGGGTTTGTGGTATCCCATCCATGATAACATGTAGGACTCTATCTAGGAGGCATGGGAGAACTGTATACTTGAGTGTTGCTATCAGTTTTTTCACAATATAAGGAGGACAACCATTCATAAAATGGGAGTCACAAAATTTGATCCTTTGTGATATGCCCATAGACCAAATTACATATCATCTTATTTTTCGGATGTATCATGTTCATATTGTATGGGAGCTACTTTTCGGAGGAGAGAATCATTAGGTTGACAAAATTAGGGGAGGCGGGAGATGACACATTGAGATGGTAGTTGTACATTTAGTATGCCTCAGAGATATATGGTAAGTAGTTTTTTTAATAATTTATATAACTTTAAATGTAAAATATTTATTTTATACACATATATGAAGTCAAAAACACCTATATTATGGAGTTATATGTGTATAGGATGATGTATAGTGATCCTATCAATAGAGAGATTAGTGGTGATCATCAACATCATATTTTGGTCAGTATAATTTCTTTTTGTGTTTTAAAATTTACTAAAAATAATATTTTAACTATTTTAATTTTAAATTGAAATTGGAGGAGTCATATGAGACCGCGATGTCTCAAAAATACGATGAGAGTCAGGGTGAGACCGAGGATCAGACCTCCATGGAAGGATAAATTAATGATTTAGCATAAATGGAGATGACTCAGTATGCCTTTGAGAAAGGCTGAGTTGTTGGTATCAGCTCTCTATTGACACCTATGAGTTATTATGGTACCGATGTGATGTCATCATGCAGCTCAAGAGGATCTTGTAGAGACTCATCATCATCGGTTGCATGGTATGATAAAAAGTTACGAGATCATAGTGAGCTTATAGAGACCATGTGTAGGAATCAATAAGATAATTGTCAACAATAGTAGGAGGAGGAAGAGGAGATGCGTCGATGGTAGTAGAAGAAGCATGAGAATACAGTGGAGTACATGCAACGTCTGACTCATGGATTAAGGATGGAGTTCCCTCTACCATCTGCTCCAACTCCTCCAGCTACTCCAGATGACCCTCTCCCTTAGTGATTTGTATACTTTTTTTATAAACATTAGAATGAAAAAAAATTTAGTAATATTTTTATTAATCTATATATTTACATTTCTATATAGGGTGTTTTTATATTATTATGAATATTGTGTTTTTTATTATTTTATTATTTTTTATTATTTAGTTACGTTAATATTTATTTATTATTTTTATTATTTTATTATTTATTTAATATATTATTTTTATTTTTATTTTTATTTATTTTATTATTATTATTTTATATTGTAGCAAATATTGTGTATTTTATTATTTTTCATTTTTTAATTTTTTTTAATTTTTAATTTTTATTATTTTTTATTATTTTTTGTTATTTTTATATTTTATTATTATTATTATTATTATTATTATTTTATTAAATTTTATTAATATTAAATTTTTAGTTTATTTATTTTTTGTTTTTTGCGACAGAACTCAATCTCATCGAAAATAAGTTTTTGCGACAGGCCAGTCGCAAAAGGGTTTTTTTAAAACCCAGATAAACTATTTTTGATGTTGGCTTCTGCAACAGGTCATTTGCAATGGGATCCCATTTCATATAACCTTTTTCAACGGAATATCTTCGTAAATAACCCGTCATAAATGCTTTAATTTCCAGTTGTCTTTCCCAATGCTATCTTGGTCACCCCATGTTAAGTTATAACGGGCTTTCCCAGTGCTATCTAGTCAACCCCATGTTTATTATAAAGTACCATATAATGATTAATATGTTTTTATTATTGTAATGTTTTTATCAAAAATAATTTCAAAAACACTTTTAAACACATGAGAAAATAAATTTTGGATATCAAAATACCATTTCCTTCATAAAAATAACTTTTAAAATAGAAACACTTTGCATATCATAAAGAAAATTTTTCTAAAAAAATCATTATAAAATAATTATAAAATAACTAATTCATCATTATGGTGGAAAATCTACTCATTCTTTATAAGTTAAAAGAAACACTAAATTTTTATTTTTTTCCAGAAAAGTCAAAAACATCCTCTTTTAGAAAACAAAAAAAAAAGAATATGTTGACAACATTTTTTAAAAAGTAAAACATGAGTTTAAATGAATTTAAACAATCAAATAAGAATAGTGAAAACATTTTTAGAAATAATTTTAGAAAACATGGACATGTATGAAAATGAGAGTTTTATGGGAAACATTAAAAAGGTAATTTTTAAAAGAAATTCCATTTTAAATATCATATATTTAAATTTGAAATTAATCAAATGAATCAAATATGTGTATCCACTATAAATCCACATAAAAAAGAGTTTAAATGAAACATAATATATTCAAAATTCATTTCGCATACAATCTTATCATGACATAATCAATAAGTAAAAGTTTAACCAAAAGAGTGGAAATTGGGTTAAGGAATCCCTTACATCAAGATTGACTTCCTTCAAAAATGTTCAAACCTATTTTATAATGGTTTAATGAGTGTTATAAATTTATTTTAGAAATATATTCATATTTATAATATGATATAATACCTTTTAATTACATCTTACCACCCATTTATTAATAATATTTCATTAATTTCATTATTTTGTGTGCTTTCGTTTCATGGTTTTGTGGTCGGTTCAATAGTATTATAATGGGGATGTTATAGTAAAAAATAATTAAAACCACTTAAATTTAATGAAATAGTATTAATTAACATCCATAGGTATTAATTATCCCACATGTCATTTTTAATTCTATTATGAGGATTATCATGTTGATAAAATGTAAATGATAAATGTTTAGTTTATTTTGATGGTTTTTCAAAAAAACATAGACCAATTTCATTATATTTATTTTTATGAATATTTATTAGTTTCATAAAATTAAATAGGATATAATATTCCTATTAAAATATTTTTTAACTTGAATAATATGTTTATGAGAATCCTTGAAGGCGGTACTGGAAAATGAATAATTATTATTCACGGAGACGGTTAACCGCCATAATTTGAACAACGGTTTGGTTTTATTGCCAATGAGGCGATGATAAAAGAAATTGATATGATATATTCCATTTTAAACATAAAAATATAGTATATAAATGACTATGAGTTATAATTCCTTGATTTATGAAGGAGGTGAGGATAAAATAGAAGAAGATAAGAAAATATGAGTCGTTCTTTTAAAAATTTACGTCTCGAATATCACCTCCTTAAAGGAATGATTGAAGCCTTTTGGATTTCATATTCTGGTGAGAAATTCATCCCTTAGTTGTGGGGAGAGTGAGGACGATAGGTTTTAGTGGATATTTTATGATATTTAAAGCTTGTGAGGAGAAATGTTGTGGTGGGAGGTGGTATTTATACTTGAGGAGGGGTGGTTTTAAGTGATTAAATAGTGATTATTTTCTATTTAAAGCCATACAAATTTAGGTGGCATTAAATTCAAAGAATTTGGATGATAATTAATTTTTTTAAAGGATTTTTATGGTTTATAAATACCTCAAATACCCATAAAATGTTGTATTTATTAGGTATTTTAACCCCAAACCTTTTAACATTAACCCGTCTCATTATTTTACATTTACTATAATAAATCATTATTTTTTCCAAAACAACTGTTTTATGAAAAAATGAAGATGACATTACTACCTATTTTTTTACTTTTTATTCCTAATATTTAATCTATTTTTTCAAATTAATTTTACAGAATTTGAAAAATAACATTTAAATTAATATCATAGAAGCAAAGGAAAAATAGGTTTTTGATATGAAAATTTTCAAAAGCTTAAAACATCTTTATATCCAATTTCAATTTGAAATTTATTTCAATGACCAATATATGTTTTATATAATTATAATTTGACAAATTATAATCTAAAAAAAATTTAAAAAATAATTCAATTATATAAATAAATTGTATGAAAATGTAGATTTCAATTAAAATTTAATGGTTTTCAATATTCATTAAAAAAAGAAACTTCTCAAAAAATTACAAAAAATTCACCCAAAGATAATTCTGATATTATATTTTCAAAAATGATGTTTATTTCGTCCAATAAAATTCATAAAAGTTTCAAAATTTATTTTTTAAACATGTGTTCATTTAAAAGGCAGTAAAAAATCTTTTTTGAAAATAATGTGTCTTTCTTATTAAAATTAGAAATCTTATTATCATAAACCTATAAAACATACTATATTAATTCAAAATATAAATTTATTACACAAAATATAATATTCATAATTATATTTCAATAATAGTTATTAATATAATTAATTAATATAAAGCACCTTTGGCATATATGAAAAGTATTTTAATAAATTCCCTTACTTTAAATTAAAGTTGTTTTTTATTACCATTTAAAATTAATTAGTAAATAATGAATTAATTTTATAATCAGGTTTAAACAATATTTTCATAATTTAGTTAATCTCATTCATTTCTGTAATTCCAATGTCATGGTGATAACTATCAAATTAAAATAATAATATTTAGTCGTTTGTTTAATCTCGATGTGGTGTATCTTGTATGAAATTTAACGTATTGTTTTTTTGAAATCCTGGGAAGTTACATTACTCCCCATAAAAATTTTCATCCTTCAAATTTGGACATGGGATAAAAAACTCGAGTTTCGACTTTTTAAAATACCATTGTTGAAATCCCACTTCATAAAAAGGGTCAATAAAACCTCCACATAATAAGACTTAAAAGAAAGTATAATGGTCACTTGAGATAACACATACTATTATTACATTAAGGAAAATTTGGAATGGAAGAAAAAACTAGCTATATTGTTTTAATGGAGAGTGATAGATTACATGGTCCTGATGAAGTGACCAATCACAAAACCATAAATCAGGGATGGGTTAAAAGGTCATTGATTTCATGGTATGAAATGTAAATGGATAGCATTTTTGTTCCAAAATAACATACTCAATAATGAGGAATTATATTACTATATTTAATAATAATGTAATGAAATATAGTAACATGACAATTAGAATTTTTTTCCTTTAATAATTTTCAATGAGTCTCTGTTATTCACCAAAGAACGAGTATTAATGATGAATCTTCATACTTCAATAATTAGAATCAAATTATATGGATCAAATAATCTACAAAATTATAACTATATATTACTCCAATCATTTCTAATAAAACAAAACCAAAATTATTAGTAAAAAATAATGTAATTCTCTAAAAAATAAAATATTATATGATGAAAAATAGTTTAGTCTCAAAAATTTAATAACCCCCCCCCCCCCTCAGCTTAACATAGATTATTCATCAAATACATGTCCTTAAAATTCCTAAAATTATTCCAAAATAAAATTGATACCCAAAAATTATAAGGATTTGATCACATAGTCTTCCAATATTAAATTTTTTGTTTATCTTCAAATATTATCAATCACTCAGAATGTATCATAATAAAATGATAGATGGAAAACCGATGGGGATGAGTTTCTCGTGGTGGTTTCATTTCAGGGAGATATTTATGTTGACTTGCGGAGGCTTTAGGATCCCAGGGGTTCCACCTAATGCGGGGTTTGGGATGGTTCTGATGTGACTTATTGTGTTCTACAGTTTCACACATCGTGTTCGGGTGGCATGTTGTCAGACTCGAAGGATGGGGACTACCCCATTTGCAGTGTGATTGGTAGATCTCCAGCATGGGGATCCTGATGGGGATTTGAGGGCCAGCGATGCTGTAGTGTCGTGTAGGAGTCGATGTATAGTTGACGGTAGTGTTGTGATCCTTGGATTCCATATGGTTGTGGATGTTTTTGGCATCAACGAAGGCATGATATCTGAAAATGAAAGTGTAATAGTTTGAAATGATCGTGATTGTTGGTGATGACCTCAAGGGTTGTTATGACCTCGGGATATGAAATGACTTTAAAGGCACATGTGGGAATCAGTTTGGGTCATCTGATGAGGATGTATAGAAAATAACATGTGTGGTTCCATGTGGTGGCTATGTGCTAGCACATGCAGGGTTGTTCTGCTAGATGGCCTTTGGAGGGAATCTCTTCTGTTGTGCATTATTTTGTTGTTGGGATCTTTCTTTTCTTGTCTTTTGGGTGGTGTTGGTATGCCATCTTGTGTTTGGTGGCGCTTGTGCCACATTTGTGTTTCATTGTCCTTGCTTTACATTTCTTAATAAATATTTTGGGACCGAGTACGCTCAGATCCTAAATCGTTCTGGTACTAAAGTGAAATTTACTAATCATATAGTCTCCATGATATACTAATCATTTCCACAAATAACCTGAATCAAAATAAATCATACAAGCTACTAAAAGATAATCCATCCTTTATTTCTCAATTAAAATCACATAGTATTCTTTTTACCTTAATTAAACAAGGTACCCATAATATTGAATGTCTTATGGAACCCAATTAATCACTTAATCACCAAATCATTTTCCTAACCCTTGGTTATCTATATAATAAAATATACGATCCCAAATTAAACATAAATTTTATTGATAAAATAATTTAAATAAAAAAGAGAAATTATCATAATAACCAGGACATCATGTAGGCCAGTGGTGGGAGATTAACCCATGTCACCCTTCAATAGTGGGTTAAATTTAGGAGGCCTTTCCGGACGTGGTGAGTTTTATCTCATCCCTTTAGTTGACCATTTTCAAAAACTATAATAATATTATCCTTATAAAATTCTATAAATGAGAGAATTGTCCCCAAAAATAATCTTATTATATTTAACATTAATTAAATGTTTTAACCTCAAAGGTTATCTCATCCCTTAAATTTTCCATCCCAAAATCTAAGAACCAACAATTAACTCAAAATAAATGATCTTATAAATCAAAAGGACTACCAATAACTTCACACTTTTTTCCTCCAAAATTAATGGCATTATTCCTCAAATAAAAATTTTCGTATCATAGACTTAAGGGTTAATAGTAACATAAGAAATATCACCCTTTTACCACTTTTCATAAGTACCAAATCCATCTAAAAAATGTTCCAAAATATATTAAAAAAACCCAATATAGAAACTTCCAGAGGAAATTCATGATTCCTGTAATGTTTATAAAATAAACCAATATCGTAAATTTTAAAAAACAAAACATAATCACATCCTCCACTAAACATCATTCTTCAACCATTAACCATGATTCATTTTCCTATTCCTTAATACATCCTTCCCCTAATAAAATATTTGAATTATATACTTTCAATTAATCTATATAAACCAAAAAATGATGCATACATTGAACATAAGAAATTTAATTCTTTTATAAATCTCGTCATTTAGATTTTTTTGATATCCCCTTTATCATATGACATGATTCCCAACTTATTGAAATTAAAATTTAATATTCTTTGTGGAATTTAATTTTCATATAGAGTTGGTAATGTAGATATTTTTAAATCAAATAAAAAAGATACCATGACCCATAAAAGTTTTGGAGAAAAGAAAAGGTGTTACTTTAGTCAAACAGTTTCTTGTAGGTGATTCGAATGCCCCAAAAATTTGAGAATAATTTAAACAATATTTTTTAATAATATTTCTAATAAAATCATCCTAAAGTGATAAAAAGGTTGATAAATATCATTTTTCATCTTTATAAATGATCCTCATTTTTTTTAAACGAACATCATTAAAAAATTAAATTAATTATTGAATGTTGAAATGAAATCGGTCCTTTTATAGATAATACCCATGGAAAATATATGATATATTAACCATAAAATCATTTATACCTAAATTTTTTAACTTTCATGGTACAATACCAAAAAAATTCATTAATATCTTAGAAATATATCATATTAAACCACAAGAGTAGTGTGTAAGACATCTAACATATAATGGGATTTCATGGATCTATCCAGGATAGTTCATTTTTACTACTCAAGTACCATATAATAGATAAAACATTTTTTTACTTGTATTTTTTTTAACATAATGAATTTTAACAAATCTTTTAAACACATTAGAAAATAACTTTCAGATATTAAAATACACTTTCCTTTCTAAAAACAACTTTTAATGTCAAAAGACTGAACATTTCATAAATAATCCATTTTCCTTGAAAATCACCATATATATTTATAAAATAAAAATAAAATAAATATATATTAATGATAGTTGTTAAATCCTATCATGATGTATACGTTAAAAAACCTTCCATCTATATTTTTGTCTGAATAGTCTCAAATAACTTCTTTTTGAAAACATCAAAAATAACACCTTAAAATCATTTTGTAAAAATTAATACATGAGTAGAAATTAATTTAAATAATAGTTAGATAATAGTAAAAAAAATTGTAAATAATTTGATAATACATGTAAATGAATGAAAAATAGATTTTAAGGTTAACTTTAAATAGATAATTTTTAAAGGAATGTCTCTTATAAATATCACATCGTTGATGTGGAAACTAATAAAATGAATAAAATATTTTTATCCATTATAAATAATAATTAAAAAAGTTTAAATAAAACATAATATATTTAAAATTAATTTTACACATAATCTTATCATAAAATAATCAAGAAGTATAAGTTTAACCCCAATAATAGAAATTGGGTTATAAAATCCTTTATATCAAGTCCAATTTCCTTCAAACATGTTCAAAAATTATGTATAATTTTTTAATTAATGATATTCATTTATTATAAAATTATATTCATATTTATAATTCCTTATATGTCCTTTTTAATAAAATTTTATTATTATTTAATTAATAATATTTTATTTTTTCATAGTTTGAGGTTCTTTAGTTTCATGGTTTAATGGTCAATTCACTTGTATAATATTACGAAAGTTCTTGTAAAATGGGAATGAAACTTCAAAAGTAGAAATAAGCTGAATTAATGAACTTATAAAAGTATTAATATTCCCATATATCATTTTTATTTCTTGTATTTTTATTATTAGTTTTATAAAATGTTAATTATAATGGTTTTTTTTATTCTGCCGTTCTTTCCGAACATCATGAACTAGTTTAATTTTATTTTATATTATCAGTGTATGATATTTATAGATAATTATATAGGTTATAATATAAATATTAAATAATTATTTGACCATAATGATACTTTTATGACCATCCCTGAAGGTTGTAATAAATAATCATTATTCACAGAGACAGTTAACCACCAAAATTTGGACAATGGTTTTGTTTCATTGAATAACAGGAGATGATAAAAGAAATAGGTAAAATATATTAAATTAGAAAAATAAAAATTTATTTTATAAATTATTCAGGATGTATCATTCCATTTTTTATGAAGTATTTTAATATAAAAGTGAGGAAAAAAATAAAATAACATAGGTTCTTTGAGATAATTACCTCTTAAATATGACCTCCTTGAAGGACCCCTTGAGGACCTTGAATTTGGTGTTCTTATGATACTATAAGCAAGTGGAAGTGATGAGTGTGAGTAGGAGTGTTTTTTGAATATATTTAAGGATATTTAAGTCCTTGGAGGATAAATGGGGTGGTGATGGGTGGAATTTAAACTTGAGGAGGAGCAGTTTTATGTGATTAAATATTGATTATTTTATACTTAAAGACAAAACATGGATATGTAATTAATTTCTAGATTTTTTTGATAATTATTGTTTTATAGTGTGTTTTTTTTCTATAAATACCTCATAAAACCATTAAGGGTTTTAGTTTCTTGATATTTAAACTCTTTACCTTTTAACTTTAACTAATTTCATTGTTTTACCTATACCACAGTAAATCATTCTTTTTACCATGGAAAATTTTTTATGCATAAAAACGAAAATGAAATTACTAACTATTTTGGATAATATTATTCCAAATATAGAATCCATTTTACCAAATTAAATTCATAAAATTTTAAAAATAGATTTAAAACTAATATCACTAACGCAATGAGAAATACGATTTTTACAGTGAAAATAATAAAAAGCTTGAAATGTTTTTTTTATCCAATTTAATTTTGAAATTCATTCAAATGTCCTCAATTTAATTTATTGATATATTATTGATCTAATAATAATTCATTAAAATTTTATAATATAATTTTTCTATATAAATTAATTAGATGAAAATATTGTTTTCAATTAAAATTGATTGTTTTTCACTATTCATCAAAAATAAAAACATCTCTAAAAAATACCAAAATTTCATCCCAAGTTTATTTAGATATTATTATTTAAAAAATATGGATTTTTTTTGTAAAATAAAATTTATAAAAGTTTCAAAATTTACTTTTAAATTTGGGTCTCCGTTAAAAGGTGGAAAAATATCCTTTTTGAAAAAATATTGATTTCTTCCAAGAATATATTTATTCTTATTATAAGCATATAAAACATATTTCATGAATTTAAAAAATCATTTAATAAATAACATGTAAATTTATTAATAAATTTAAATAATGGTGAATAATTTAATTTATAAAGATAAAATTCCATTGGAGTATAAAAATAATTTTTTTATAAAAACATTTACATTATATTAAACTAGTTTTTATTTTAATTTATAAATAATTGGTAAATAATGAATTCAGATTATAAACACTTTTAAACTATATATTCATAATTTAGTTAATATCATATAGTCTCATCATTACAATGACTAGGTGATAACTATCACATTAAAATAATAATATTTAGTCATTTTTTAAGATCGATGTGGCATATCTGGTAAGAAATTGGATAGATTGTTCTATTTTAAAATTTTAGGTTGGTACATAATATTTGTATAAAATAGTTTCTACTTTATGTCAATCTTTTATAAATTTAATTCCTAATCCTTAAAAAGATGGTTTGCATAATAATTGTTTTATATGTTATCATCATATATATCTTCAATACTTATAGCCTCACCACTAACTACATAGAGACACGAGTCACCCATTAATTTCTAAATGAATATTTCATGATCACTATAAATTATTTTCTCATGAATAAAATTATGTAGTCTTTATTTCTTATTGGAATTTATTAATATCGTATTCCCTTTTAGTTATGCCTAGTAGACATATATTATAGGGATACACTATTGGTCCCATCATATATAAATGATCCATAATGATTCCTCTAAATGAATTGGAATTGAAAATTAATATCCCAATATGATGATTATATATATATTCTTTAATATGTAGAATAAAAAATTGGTTTTAGTCATATTGAGTGGTAAATATGTTTTTCCATAGACTAAACTTTCAATAATCTATTGTTTCGTATAGGTTCCATCTTGTACCATCTATTTCATGTTTATCTTTAATACTCACCCATAGTATCAAGTCATAGATATATCCGAAATTCAATATCTTTGAATTTTGAGAAATTAAATCCATCACATTAATTTATATATACTTGTTATTAGGAGTATATTACTATTTACAACTTATTTTTTGGAATATTTATCCAAATAGAATAATATATGAATCACACTCTATGTAAAATATAAATCTCCTATTTGGTTATGAATTCCTATATAGTAAGTGTCTCTAGAACTACACCTAAAACTAAACTCATTGGAGTACAGTATTCCAATGCCAACTCATGTACGTTCAGAGCCTTAACCCAAAGAAGTTAACTTTCTCTTAATATATTAAAATATACATCATTCCATAATGGAAATATAGTCAATATTGACTAAACATTAACTTCTGTAGTGAATATATGATCATTAACTCTAAATCACTTTAGTGTTTTTATTTTTGTTTGTATCTAAGGCCAAATTTTAACAAATGGTTTTTGACACAAACTTGTGGTAGTGTTCTAATTTATTCTTATCAAATCACATTGTATATGATATACATTAGAGTGTATATTTGGCATATGTTTTTTTGTTACTACAATTTACAAAAAATTTATTGGAATGAACAATGGAATATTAATAATATAAAAAAGGCTTATCATTGATTATACTTTTACTACCTCTACGACCTTGATGTCTACATGTAAATTTGAGTAAGGATAAAAAAATTCCAAAAAATGTGATCAATGATTTCTTTGATAATATATTTTCTGAAAAACTACCTCAATGATACTATAATATTTATAAAGTGAACCCATTTACTTCACTAATTATTTCTAAAATTTCATACAATAATATAATGAATTATAAGAAGGCTAATTTATTTTATAATGAATCATGTGGTCATGTTTAACCAACTATAGAAATTATTATGATGTATAATTATTTCAAAATATTTCTATATATAATACTTAATATGTAGTCTATTTTTATATCTAGTATCTTATAAAAACTAATTTTAAAATAATTCTATAGGTATAAAGATATAAACTAATTTTACTTTAATTTGATAGTAAATTATCTTACCACAATTAGGTAATAGTCTTATATTTTATATTTATCATTTAGTGAAATTGATATATTTTATTCAAGAGTTAAAGAACATTTTGTTTAGTATTAGAATACCATAACAACATTAATTCCAAAATATAATAATTTTGTATTGTGTCTACACATACACTGAGTTAAATGTTTTGGTAACACATATTACAAATTTGAATCAATTAAAATATTGAAATGGGAAATAGTAATCTCCCCTTTTATGATATAGGATTCACCCTTTCTTAAATCCATTTAAGCTCACTCTATAACCTATCTATTCCTGGTCATTTCTTGTAATCAAATACATTTTTATAATCATGTTTTATTTAATACAAAAGTAGAAAATAGAAACCTTATGAATAAAAATAAAGTTAATGAAAATACTGGCCTCTATATTTCAATGAAATTTATTTTCTAATTTATATTCTTTTGAAATGAGAAGAAAATAGACTCACATTTGTTGTTTTGACTTTGAATATTTTTTATCTTTATAAGAGTCTATAAATGGTCTTTGGTATTTAGATTATCCATGTACTCATTATCTTTGTATTTAAAAATATTACTAAATGGGGTGGATATATTGGTTTAAACCTATCTTTATACATATGGTGATGTATTGAAAAAGTATCTAGAGCATCTTATCCATTTTTTATCCTGGATTGGATAAATAAGGATAATCCATTTGGTAAGGATAATAACATAATATTAATGGATAATAACTTATCTAAGTGGAATCATAATTTTTATAGTTGATCAATATACAGTAGAATTTTGAATTCATGATTTTTAGATAGATTATTTTCTTCTAATGTAGGCTAATATAGTGCACTGATAATTTTATTTATATCTAGGAATTACTTCTATTTCTCAACAAGAAACCTTTCTCAACAAGAAACCTAATGTGATATTATGGTTTAACCATCAATGAATTTATGTCGTCTCAATAACTCTATAGGAATAGTTGATAATATATTAAAACTTACACAGGAAACATCCTCAACATATCTCTTATAAGAATCTTTTTCACCTTTTCTCACCTACTAAGGATGTAGAATATGAGTATGGGATACCATCACATAATACAAAACTTATGATAATAATACATCACATTAATGATTATAACACATCCAAAAAAATTTATTTGAA
Organism: Viscum album; assembly: GCA_963277665.1. Lineage (NCBI taxonomy): Eukaryota > Viridiplantae > Streptophyta > Magnoliopsida > Santalales > Viscaceae > Viscum > Viscum album. The sequence continues at coordinate 1,304,007,786 of OY728121.1, forward strand.
AACACATACTTGGATTAATGTAATGGTCTCAATGTTTTTATTGATTTCATTCAATTTTTAATAATAATTTCAAACAGTTGATTAATATTTTTCATGAAAAAAATTGTGCGCGATATAATAATAACTATATTTTTATTTAATCCCTCACCATATTATCTGGTCTCAACATCCACCACCATTGAACTCGGAATTTCTTGTTTATTTGACATTCTAGTGGAAAATATCAGTATGACCATTCACAAAACCCCAAAAGTCTTCCGGATTCTTCGTGAAGGTATTTATGTGGGATGGAATTTCTCAAATATTTTCTTATGACTCCTTTATCCATTGAGTGGATTTCCCTATCCACAAATTTTACCATTTATTTCATAAACACATTCCCCTAAATTACACCATGTCTATCAAGGGATACTCGAATTGATGTACAATTACTACTTCCACCCAAAATCTTCTTAAAAATACCCTTATAATAGAAATTTTCCCAAAAATGGTTGGTCAAAAACTTATTTCTATTGGTTTTATTTTTTATCACATAATGAAAGGCCAATTCTGAAATAATATTTAGTCAAGGTATTTTATTTATTATGCATAAATTTTATATTTTTTTATTCTTTATAATAGCAGTAAATTTTAAGTGGATTTCAATTAATTAAAAACCATATTGGATAAAACATTTATGTCTAATCTATTTATTTAAATTATATATATTCAGATTAATTCATTTTTATGTGATCACAGTCTTCCATCCATAAAATAAGTATTTCATATACATAAATAAATAAATAGATGATGATCTTATATAATAGTTAATTTAATGATAAAAACTAACTAAACATTTTCCATAATGGAAACGATTCATTGTGTCAGTCTTGGAACACTTTGAAGCATTCCATATGTCTACCTATGTATCACCTAAGTTGTGATCATGTAGGTTTTGTCATGAACCACCTCAATGTTCCATGGGATACTCAATTTAATACATATAATTATTACTCCCATGTTGTTGAGTGGAACCAAGGTATTGGTAAAAGATAATTATATAAATAAATTTGTAAATTAAGGTCCAATATTATAATTATGGGAGGGATGACTAAAAATAAATCATATTTAATTTAATTATTAAAATTTACATACCAATGAAATATATTTTATTAACTAATGAAAACATATGCACAGGTCTTCATCAATCTCTTGAATAGTCATTCACCTCAAACATATATGAAAATGTATAACTAGTTGAAATTCATCTCTATTCATTATTTATTATTAATATAAACATTCTCACAATAAATAAATAATTAATTAATTTATTAATTATTTCCATTTCATCTTAATGGCCATTTAAATTCCCTTAGAGATACACATCATGAAAATAATTCACGATAAATAAATGGAAGAACCAATAATGGAAGATTATTGTAATAAATTAATTGAGCATTTCCAGATATTTTAATACCTTTATTAAGTTTTCATACACACCATGAATAAAAATAAAAATACAAGTTCTTGTGGTTGTAATTCAAAAATTTAATGTAATTTGATTTTATCATTAATTTGGAGACTACGCATCTTATACATACATGCTATACACCATATACATCAACTATCATTTACCTGGGATACATGCCTAGAGAATCGGAATATACCTCATTAGGAATAAAAGTATTGTAAAATATAGCTACATGTTTTGTATCACACTTTCAATGTGTCCACACAACCCACCCAAAGCCTCAGCATGTTCTTCAAATAAGGGACCACATGTCATGTACACCAAAAAAACATAGTGTGTTTTACTATTCTTGAGTCCACTTGACTCACCAAATGGATCAACAGATACTTAGAACTCTAGAATTATTGCATTACACATTGTGTTTGTAGGATACATTTCATGTACTCCATTAATTCTCCATGTTGTTAGACTCACATATGTTTTACTATGTATTTTAACACACTATTAGTGTGAATTTTTTCACGAAACTATGTATACTGTATAAATTGTATGCCATCTACTGGCTATGTAATACAACAAGTCATGTGTTAGGTTGGCCCAGTCAGCATGTAATATGAAATAAAATCACCTTATGTAATTTAATTTTTAGTCTATCATGTATATCATGACATAACTAGGTGTAGTGAACATGGTTAAATGGTGTGCATTATAGATACACACCATGTAATCTCATTATATCCAACGAGAATATATCGCACTTCCCATGGGAATATATGTTCATTATTCATCTGTTCTTAATCCTTTAACAAAAATAATTCATGAATAATGATAAATAAAATGTATAAGGCATGTTAATTAAAACGCATTAAAGAAAAAATAATCTGAAATGTAAAATATAAAAACTATTGTGCATATAGATCAACAATCAAATAAATAATTATAATTCTAAAACATGACTATTATGACACCACTTAAATGTTTCTGGAGCAGTAGAGGCACCATTGGTGGGAATTAAGTTAATGTTTCTTATTATTTTAGAGTTCCCCATACCCCAAGAGAGGATATTTCTTTTTAAATTTATAATGAATTTATTTATATTTGGAATAAATGATTACCATGTCTTAGGAACCTTTCCAAAAATAATTTTCTAATCTTCTTAAAACTTATTTAGATTACCTTTTGTGTGTTATTAGTATTCAAGTTTTGAATACCTCTAACGACGATCCACACATAATCCTATGATCTTTGAGAAAGTTAAATTGATATTAGGATTGTATAATAGTGAATCAAATTTTTTCATTACTCTTCTTGATCAATCCCTGATCCTTCAGTATTGAAGGAGTTCTTCTAATTCATGAGGGTAAGAGAAGAATAATTTGAGATAGGGAGATAATATATTGTGGACAATGATTCTATGTCCTCAAATTTTCATTAACCCTATACAATATACATGAACTTCTATTTTTAGAGATATTTCATAGACTAAAATATTATTTAATTTCATACCAACACTTAAATAATATTATAATCTAAAATAAATCACATGTTATATAATAAAAATTATATTATTATTATTTTTGGCTTCTACTAACTTGTGAAAATATAAATGTTATTATACCTACTTAAAAATTAATATTAATCACTAAACATGATATTGAAGAACTTTAACACCTCAGTATTTATTGAATATGTGAATAAATATTTTACTAATATATATAAATATTTTATTCACAAAACAGTGAATAAATGTTTCTTAAGTATTGAATATGTAAAATAATATTTTCTACAATTTATCGAATAAATCTATGTTAAATATAAAAATATAAAAAAATTATATATTTAATGAGAAAATAATTATTTATTTCCTTTTGAATATTAGTTATCTATAAATATTTAAAGAAAACTTAATCCTTGGTCCGCAGAATAATGTTTACTTCAATACATAAAATAAAATAAAATTTTACTGAGATCAATGGAAACACTATGTATGGGACCCTATAAGATTCATTCTAATTATAATTAGGAAGGTAACCCTAATTTATAAGATTAATATCTAGAAATAGGTTATGAAAAACAATATAAATAACACAATGTCCAAAAAATTATAGCAATTAATGAAATTTCAATGTGTAATAGAATCCCTTTGTCTCAAAATCTCATCAAACAAGTTGCACATCCTTTTCATAAACATATACTCTTGATATGCCTTTATTGGACTATATGACATAAATTTCATTACACCATGGTCATATAATTTAATGTGAAATTAATATTTCAATAAATGGTAGGATATATAAACTTCCATAAATATGGAAGTGACACAACTTTCCGTAACATATCCATTAATAGAATTTAATTTATGACACACCTAATGTACTGTACTTTAACAAATATATGGTGTGGTGTTTTTGGTCATTAAATATAAGTGCATGAGTCATGACATGAATTAATGACAATCTTAATGTCTATGGACCATCACACATTCTCATAGATTGGAATATATGATGACACTAAGTCATGTGGAATTCCTACTGGTGGGTATGTTCTCGTAATCTCTCATCTTGTAAATTACCAAGTAAAAACATCATGATAGGTAACCTCGCACTCTTACGAGTTCTCACACATGATAGTCTACATACCATGTTCCCTGGAATAGTATGTTATCCGGCTGTAGATATTGTTTTAAGATTATTATCAAAACAGTTAAAGGTTTTCATCTTAATAAGAAACTATTTTTTCCTTTTAAATGGAATAGATATTATAGGACATTACCAAATCAATTGTAAGTATAAGAACAATCAATATTTGATAATATATTTAAATTTTTATTCCAATATTTTAATATACATTCAATCTTATGTGTACATTTAGTTAGTTCTATGGAACCAACTCCAATAATTATAGGATTATAATTACCATATAGAGACCAATATAATGAATAAATATCATATCGTACAAGGGAATTGAGGAAATTATGGTGGATTCGGGTTCCTATCCTTTAACAATGAAAGGATAACTTATCATATTATTCTCTAGAAATTATATCCATGCATGAAGGATTTGATCTGTGATTCCTTTTAAGAGAATATAAGAAGATCATTGATAAAAATGATAAAACAAAGAAATAAAATTAATTAGTTGATCTAATGAGGCAAGATCCAGTCAAAATGAATTTCCTAAAGAAAGGGATCCTTTAAATTTATTAAAAAATTAAATTTGTTTGATATCCCTAGTCATGGGAGGAATAATGGGGTTTTTTATGGAGGTTTCATTTAAAAATTTTAATTTTTGGTATAATTAATCTCACATACTTGGTTTGGTGTAATGGTTTACCATGATGTTCTCCCACTTTTCAAGAGTTACTATCCAAATATAGGTTAATCCAAGTGGTTATCCTACTTGGTATGATAAATTGGGATCCAACCATGAAAACTATATTATATATAAGGTATCCAATCACATGGTTACATGGGAAAGTCAAACTATTTCCCTTAACCATGAACCAAGGGTGTGACATGTAAACTACATCCGAAACAGCACAAAGCTACTTATAAACTACCCATTCACAATCCTCTAAAAAAAATTTCAAAAACAAAAAATGATAAGCTAAAAAATTAAAATATAAATCATGTTATAAACACAAGAGGATGTATAAACTCCCATTGTTAAAGACTTATCATCCTCAAGAAGAATCTATAGTGGTCCTTCCCAAAAAAACATAGGACACTAGGCTATTATATTCAATTTCTTACTACCAAGTATCTTCTTAGATATACATATTCTTTTATGAAACTCTAACAATAGGCACCAACATCCCTTGAAGAATAATTTAACACCAACAAATAATGAACACTAGAAGTTCATTTTATAACGTTTCTACCTAAACCTATACTCTTTTTCTATCAATCACATGTGACATGTCCTGTTCATACTCTCATTATTTTTAAACCTGAATCATGTGGTTCATAACCCAATATAATGAAGGAAATATCAAACTGTAAGCCACCATCTCAATATGTTTATTCATCATGAATGATCCCAAAAATTATGGGGTTAGATTTTATTTCCTCTGCAACCAATGATGCCTCTACCCTAGTGAATCTAAAATAATACTCAATCACCCCTTACAAACACTAAGAGGAATATTTTTATATTTGAATATTAATTTTACCTAGTATAAGGGGTAACTAACTGCTTATAAATCAAATATATCTATTCTTTCTCTAGACTTAGCCTGATCACTACCAACTCACCCATCTGAGGCTAACATAATGGTGGAAAACATGTTTTACTATCATGTGCCTCAAAATAGGATATCTAATTGGAAGAATGAAATATATTATTATATAAAAAATCAACCAATTCTATTTGGTCATCCCATGTCCTATCAAAATCTGGTATACAATCTCTTAGCATATCCTTTAGACACTGGATCTTCCCCTACAAATATCCATCTTTCTATGGGTGATATGATGTAATAAGATTTATCTATGATCCCAATTCCTTCTATAGGCCTTCCCAAAACAATTAAATTAAATACAATTCCTGATATGATATGGTAATCTTCTTCACACCTATCAATAAAACTATTTCTCAATCATATAGTCTTCCCTACTCATTTACAATTTCAGTTTCTCTAATAGAAAAGACATGTGTAACCATCATGAGCGAGTCAGCCTCTAGCCATACTCCATATCAACATTATTTAATCATGGTTAGTATATTAAGGAATTACATAATCATTTCATCCCATATCCACGTTTTTAATAAAAGTGGTTGCAATAATCCATCTCATCACTGTTGTTTTGATTTTAACAAATGAAAACTAAGATTACCACCAAATAACCTAGAAACAACTTTCTTTATTATCAAACACTAAAATTTTTATCCCATGTTATGATATATCCACGTCTATTTATCTTGTATAACTAATTGTTATGAATGACAGTTTCTCATTAAATAATCGTTTAATGGTATGGGAACCAAAACTCCTCCATTCATGTGGTGTATGTCATTCCCATCCAAGGACTATCATTAAATAATATCATTTACTATTAATATTTCTCCTAAAACATGATAATCCCATTAATATTCATGGTTATCCTTTAATCAATCCACTAATGGATAATTTATGACCATTATAGATCATGCTACTAGCCCTTGACCATCAATCTCACCCATCTTCTAATATGTTATGATGATCTTCAATATCCACTCCTCTTCTGAGGTTTGAGTCCCTAGTTCCTATTTCATATTACTAAGAGAATACAAAATTATATTTCATATCCATGGGGAATACCCCATTTTAATGTTGAAGGTATTTAAGTGAACAACCCAAATCCTTTTTCACATGTTTTTATCCTGATGGGAGATAATATAACACATTATTTTATGGTTTTTGTATATGAAATATCTATCACCAAAGATACAATGATGCCAACAATACAAGACATGAACAAGAATTACTAACTTCTAGAAATGATTTCGGTAGTTTCATTTATAGGGATTTATTTTATGAGACCCATAATCCATATCTTTATATTCCAACATCAAGACCATCCAAAGAAAACTCTTGACTCATCACAATAAACTATATACCAAACCCTTGGTCATCGTAGAGTAATAATGCTTTCAGATGTCAAACTGTTTATAAGTATTTTAAAATACTATTTACATAGATTCATCCACTCAAACATAACTCCCTTATTAGTTAGTTTAGTCATAGTCACTACTAAATGATAGAAACCATGAATAAGATATCTTTAATTTATAGAAAAACTCAGAAAGATAAAATTCTCAAAAAAATGTTATTTAATTCTAATAATGATATATCTTACACCTTCTCTTGAAAAATTAATATTCTTTCATCAAATATCACATTAGAATGAAAATTTACCTCTTTGATATAAAAATAAAACTTAAAGAACATAGCATAAAAAATTCACTCAAAGTGTATATATCCTAATATCTATAGTCCTTTTATGTAGCTCATGGGTTTGTGAGTAAATCATGATATCATAGAAAAAATAATTAAAATGGAGTTTAGTTTGTGATTAAAAAACTTGGTTTATGAGAACCCAGAATATTTTTTGTTAATTCGTTAACCAAAACTATATGAAGAGACACTCTTACAATACCTACCTTCTTTTGAATGATTGTTTTGGCATGTCTTGAGACATAACCCAATGTTAATGGAAACCAAATTATTACTAAATATTGGAGAAACATTGATATCCTATCAACTGATCGAATAGATCATATATCCATGTTATTGGATTACTATTTTTCTCTATGAATTGATTTAGTTTTTTGTAATCAACCCAAAACTGAAGAATACTATATTCCATCATGGAGAATAGTACATTAGTACCCCAATGAGAAGTTCTCAACAGAGTAAACCCATTTACCCTTATATCCCCATCCGTCTATTTTGATACCTTTTACTCTGCTAGTTCCAATGATAATGAGTAGTCACTTTTTGTGTTGTACTAAACCTGAGGTCAATCTCATACTGAATTCCCATTATAATGATGTATCAAAAAATCCCCCAATAAAATATCCATGTAACGGACCAACATAGAATAAAAAGTTAATGGAATAGTCACCTCATCTTCTACAAGATCTATACTTTCCACCTACACCATAATGGTTCATATCATACTGAGGTATGGTCTAATTCTATGTGCTCCTAAATCCATTTAACTAGTAAAAACACATTGCATTCTCTTATGATAGTTAAATTAAAATCACTTATTATAGATATTGATGTATGTTTACAAACTCATCATATAGTCTGTACTGAAGATAACATTAATGTTTTCCATTTAATGAATCAAAAAATCCATTTTATATCTATATCCCACAACTAGTACATTATACTTAGGGTATCTCATAATATTATATACTCCTTTCCAAGAGGAGATAAAATAAATAAACAACATGTGAAAAATTAATATCAAAATTAACTATAAATTAAATTATCAGAGATAAAATAATGAGTAACTCATGTATGAAATAAATTCCATAAAAGGGTATGCATAACTAGAACCACACCTCTCGCCATATTAGTTCCCTATATATAATAATATAAATCATGATATATCTTATAAAATTTACATGAATTAGACATATGACCTAGTATTTTATTTCAATGTATCATCCAGGACACAGAATCCTACTTATTCTATAGTAGTTATTAAGAATCTCATTCTAGTCCACAACCTAACATTCATGTAGTATTCTGACTATCAGTCTGAGGATCCCCTTTTCAATCCCTATATGCCAACATCTTCCTCACTTCCCTTCGTAATCCTCTCTATAATATCCTATAGAATAAACTCTAGAGGTTCCCCATCATACTAAAAAAATGAAAACCCCTAGGTGTATTAGCACATAACATGTGGTTATTCCCCCTCTTCTTATGATGGAAACGTCAAGGAGTAAGACCTCAAATGGATGGAGCTGAAGAACCAATACTCTACTATAGTTTTATTTCACCACCCCTAATGCATCTCTACGTATCTCCCCTTGTATCTTCCAAAGGAGACACCCATAAATCCTCTAGGGTACCACGATTTCGTATGATAAAAATGGGAAGGATTCACACTACATTTTCTACCTCAAGAACCTTATCAATCATAATATCCTTGCGAAGTGCGTCAAAATACAATATCTGGTCTAAGTTGCTAACTAGTTCCCTCACCTCAGTTTATAAATCAATTCTGAATTTCATATCCTTTTGGCCCACATTTCTAGACAATAATAGTGTAACGTTAAGTAACTCTGCAAAATGAGTTGAATAACTGGCCACCAATAGTGACCATCCACCCTAAATCGACACTTAATGAAAACCCCTATATAGAACTAGTTCCACTTCTAATAATAATGGTGTAAACAATTAGAAATTACTAGAAACACCCCATGTTCATACAGAGTCATAATATGAGTGTCCCCCATGTTATGATGTTATTGACTCATGTACTTGGGTTGAAAAATTGGGAATTTTCATGGATAAATCATTAAAAAATTATATGAAACTCAAAATCATCATTGCAAGTTTGAGTCAGATAATCCTCAAAAAATGTAAATGTAACATTCCTATTGGTATAATAAAACTAACCCTGTGAGTATACCCACTATTAATAGTCATTCAATTTCTTAACTACTTTTTTCCTAAACTCTTCATGGTAACTGCACATTAGAGATGATTACATACATAAAATTTATAACAGGTTTTGATTATATATAGAGACCCTACCCTAGAATGACTAGAGCAAGTGTCATGATACCATTACATTATCGTAAGATAAAATTAAATATTATCCAAAAGTACTAAATAATTTATTTGTCATGGAAAAAATGATATATACATTAGTCTTTTTTTATAGATGAATACACTAATAACAAAATAAATATTTATTCATGGATAATAACTCTACTAAATCTAGTGTATCCTTGACTAAATTTCTTAGTACACTTCAGGGAATCTTGAGGAAGTGAAATAAAATAAGGATGAGATCAAATTCTCTTTAAGCTCAAGTATAGTGTAAGAAGTAATGAATTGATGAGAATAGTCAATATTGAAAGGTGAATAAATGAGAACATGTAACGACCCTCCTTTTTAATTAAGGTACATATCATTAAAATATCATTTTTAAATTTTCCTTTAATCATAGTAATGGTATACTATGGCCTAAGGAAGGACTAAGGATCATTTGGGGATTTTTTGTGCATAGAGTTCCGAAAAAGAGGGATGCCGGTTCGGGCCACACGGTTGTAAAAAAATGTGTAACCCGGGCAGCACGGTTTGTTTAAATATTATGGCTGCAAATAGGGGCACCTGCCAGTCCACATGGTTTGTCTACAACCATACAGTCCTAGGTATAGGGTCCTATGTCCTACTAAAAAGGGGGGATAGATCCCTAATTCATGATTCATACATGGTTTTCATATCGTGCACCTAAACCGTGCGTAGTATGATTTTGTGGGAAATTTACCATTTCCCCCACTTAAACTTTAAACTCATCTCTCCCTCATCTTTATTTCCAATGGAAAAAATATTGGGTTCTCCTCCTTGAGATCAATAACCCTCCAATAGTAGACTTTAAGATAAATCCTTCAACCAATATACGATCCTTGATCTGTCAAAATAATAGTAACATCAACAGTAAGGTCCCCCAGTCTATCTAATCCTATCAATGTTTCTCCTTCAATATATTTCGCTATTTAGATGTAGGTTCATTCACCCAATTTTCAGGTCATTGGACTGAAACTATGATCTCTTCCAATCTACTTCGAATATGAGGTAAATATCAGGCAAGGATTCATCTATGGCCCTAAGGTATATGGTCACACAGTTTTTCATTATATTTTTGGTCATTTCGTATTTTTGTTGTTGTGCCAAATGTCAACCTTTCCTGAGAATCTATATTTTTTTGATTTCATTATGTATAAATGACCCTAGATCCATGATATAGGTTAATTGGTTCTTTTTTAGGTTCTTAGACATCCCACATAATCTATATGAACACCAATAGGAGTGCCACCTTGAAATTTTTCATTTTGGCCAAATGGCTAAAAATTCAGGTAACCATGTTTAGATTCCAACTTGACATTTAAATGAAATATACCCTGACTAATGTGTAATTAATGTATTTCAATGTGACTAAAAGGTTTTTGGATAATTTAGAATTAGAATTTCTTGAATGAGCAATTGAGTTGTTACTTGGCCTTACTCTTGACCACTATGTCTTATAATGGAATTTTACATGATTATAAAAATTGGTTGGTTTAGATTTTATAAGGTCGATATGTTAAGATGGATATAACGTTTATAGTGTATTGTGTTTTGTGGAATTATTTTTATTTATGGAATAGTATTTAAATTTTTCACGTTTAATTAAAAAGGAATCATATGGAATGGTTTTCTTTGTTGAAATGAACTTGATATATGGATAGTGAATCCATACCTTTGTCAATGCCTTGCATGAATTGATAAATTATAAATTTAATTCCTTGAATGAGTTGATTATGGTTAAAGGAACACTTTATATTTTTTTCCACATGTTTCATTAGGTATATTTAATCATTCCTTGGTTTCTTTGTGAAAGGCTTGATGACGTGATGCAAGAGGAAATTCCTTGTGACCATCTTGTTTAATGTGAACATGCTTATGAATTATTATTAAATACATGAGAGTTTAACGACCCATGTATTATATGTATGCTAAATCATTAATCTATATAGTATGTGGGGATAAGGAACTATGATATTAATTGGAAGGAAAGACATGTGAGCTTTCCAGATGGGCATGGGTATAGACCGTGAGAACTCCCCTACTAACGAATGACTTTGGGTTACATCCCAGACCTTATCACATATAGAGAGAGGGACTGTGCGAGACCTTAAAATGTAAGGCCATGATATACTTATAATTGGGCCAGTGGATAGACTATGAGATCTCCCCAGGTTATGGATGTCTTTGGGTTACATCCTAGTCCTTACTATGACAACCCTACTTTTTATTACAACTTAAACATGATTTATTACATAAAACTTCACTTGATACAAAAAAGAAGATTGAGAGGTTTAGTGTATTTGGGGATTAGGATCATTACATAAAAACTTAAAACATGAAAAACAACATCTTTATTGAAAACTTCCTTTACATGACCACTACATTCCCTTGTACTTAGCAGTGCATGGGATAACCTGAGGACATGCATAAGAAAAGGGTGAGCTATAAAGCCCTGTAAGGGAGTAAACATGGAATAACATGAGGAGTAGAATACATGTTAGAAAATAGGCATATCAATAGAGCATAAAAGAAACATTAACATAAAGGCATGATAAATCATGATAATCATAACTTGGAAATGTGGCAACAACACTTAACATGGATTTAGCATGAGCCAAGGCTCATTGCACATAAAGCATGACTAAACCCTCATTGCACATGAAGCATGAGTAAACCCTCATTGCACTTGAATTAGCATGAGTAAACACTCATTTCACATGACGTATCATGATACTATACTTTACCCAATGCATTGGAGCACTATAAAGGGCTCACCATTCTTAAACATTTCATTTCATGCATAAGTGTGCCACATGGATCATAAAACATCGATTCATAAGACATAATCATTTATTCCAAGATAAAGGAATTTTTAATTCATACATGAAACTTTACAATCAATAAGTAAATATGCATAAAGGTCAATACCCTTGATGGAGAAATGGTCATGGTATTCACTACACAATGACATTGGCTTAGAAAATCGGTGCGATTTCGGCAGCGTAACGGCGTGACATATGAATTCATAAAAAAATGGTTGATGAGAGAGAAATGTGTTCCTCATCATATTTACATTTAATGTACAGTAAATAGGTTATATAGATACATGTACCAACAATTGTAATGGAATTTAGATTCATTATACAAAAGTATTGCTTGAATGTAAAAGAGGAGAGAGAAGTTCTTTTCAAAATTTCGGCATAGTAACGAGTGTACATGGGAGGCATTTAATGAGAGAAAAAGGGGTATCCCATCATTAAAACAATAAGAAGGAAGTATGGGGGAGGTGAGAAACCATACCCCAACATTCATAATTGAAATTAAAAGGGAAATACAACATAATGAAAATTGACAAAAATGAGAAAGGAAGAAAAAACCCTTACTTGGAAGTGTGCTTCCAAAGGCTTGAGAGAGGTTTGTGAGAGGCTTCTTGGGAGCTTGGGGAACCCTGGGAGGATTCTAGAGAGAGTAGGGCAGAGGTTGGACGAACTCCAAAGGATTTTAGTGGGGAGGAAGTGGTAGCTTGGGTGGGTTTATATAGGAAAGGTGAGGGAATTCTTTGTTATTTAGGTTTGGGTCCCCTTACATTAAATTAATCCAAAACACAAACCATCTCATGGTTTTTGCCCATGGTTTTTGGAAAATGGAAGAGGAAAACAATATTTTATAATTCCCAAGTCCGAAATTCTTAAAATAATAAGGTTTCTTATGTGGAGGTGTGTCACACTCCCATGGAAATTAATTTAAAAAGGCAAAGTGTTGAATAAGTCTTGAGGGGTTCATTAATGCTTTAAAAAGTAAGTCAAAAAAGCCCAAAATAACATTATTTTAATTATAAAACATATATTTTCAGAAAATAAGGATTATGGTATTTTATTAAATCACCATTGGGTCATTATCATGTCATAAAACACATTATATATTTAAACGGTATTTAATTTTTACCCAAAAATTTGACTGTCTCAGAAAATTATGAAAAATTCACTGTTAGATAATTTCTACGTCCTGATTCTAAAAATAACATTTATTTTATCTAAATAATTTTATAAAAATGTGAATTTTCACTTTTAAAATAAAAAACGACATTTATCAAAAATTCACAGGATTTGACAGAAATGGCTTTCAAACCTTAATAAAAATTTTAATTGCATTCATAAAATTATAAGATCATTTATATTTAATAAAAATTAATTTAATAATATAATTATTATTTTATTAAAATATTATTTAATTAAAAAATCCCTTAATTTGATAAAATAGATTTCTTAATTAAATAATAACTAAAAACACCATTTGTACTTTAAAACTATTTACAATGTATCAAAAATGACTAGAAATTATATTCATTATTATATACAAAAAAATAATGTGCATGAACATAGTACTACTTATTTGTTACATAACCCCTTAAAACAGCTGCATAAGACCTAAGGGTAAGGTGTGCGATGGTGACAAACTCTTGGGGTGGCTCAGATAACATCGCTCGAGTGGTATTTTCAATCAACTTCCACTTTTCCCGTAGACGGTCATGTTCGAGCCTGACATAATGAAGCTCAGCTTGGGCTTGGTCAAGGGCAAAGCCCAAGGATGCCACCTCTTTTCCGAGCTCCGACAAATGGGCTTCGTATGGGGCAATTCTACTGGATGAGGCCATCGCTTCCTTTTTCTGAGTAAAATTGGGTTTGTTAAAGCATTATATTTATACTAATCATGTGATCACAGTTCAACGGCTATATTAACAACGGTCATAATTCATAAGATAAAACCAATGAAGTTGACATCTTATAAAAACATTTTTCATAAAGAGACAATTAACTGGATCCAGAGGGATTTTCTATTAATGAAACTTTGGGTCGTTACAATATTCCCCCCTTTAGAAATTTTTCCCTCGAAATGTTTCCTTTTCCCACACTAAAACAAATGTGGGTATCTCAGCTTCATCATATCCTCTGACTCCCATGTCTCTTCTTCAAACTTGTGGTTTCTCCACAACACCTTGATGAGGGGTATTGTCTTATTTCGTTGAACTTTTTCTCTACGATCTAAGATCTTCACTGGCTGCTCCTCATAAGAAAGATCATCTTCCAATTGTACCACCTCGGAAGAGAGTACATGTGAAGGGTCCGGTATGTACTTTCTTAAGAGGGATACATGAAAGACATCATGCACCGTGGCCATAGTAGGTGGAAGTGTTTGTCCATAGGCCACATCCCCAACACGATCAAGAATCTCGAAGGGGCCGGTGTACCTTGGACTTAACTTCCCTTTCTTTCCAAACCTCATGACCTTCTTCCATGGAGATATGCGTAAAAACACCATGTCTCCAACATTAAACTCAAGGTCGCGTCGACGATTATCTGCATAACTCTTCTGTCGACTCTGGGCTGCCTTGATATACTGCTGAATGGTTTTCACCTTATCCACCATTTCTTCGACCATTTTTGGTCCAAGTAGCTTACGTTCACCGACCTCATCCCAACATGTCAGTGTTCTACACCTGTTCCCATACATGGCTTCATATGGTGCCATTTGGATGCTCGAGTGGAAATTGTTATTATAAGAGAACTCAACCAGAGGAAGATGTTGATCTCATCCTCCTTTAAAGTCCATTGAGCACGCTCTCAACATATCCTTAAGTGTTTGGATAGTCCGCTCAGATTGGCCATCAATTTGAGGACGACAGGCCGTACTCAAGTTTAGTTCAGTATTCAGAGCATTTTGAAGACTCTTCTAAAACATAGAGGTGAATCATGGATCTCGATCAGTAACAATAGATGGTGGTACTCCATGAAACCTTACCACTTCCCTAATATATATCTGTGCCAGTTGATCCAATGAGAAATCCTCCCGAATAGTAATGAAGTGTGCAGTCTTTGTAAGACGATCCACAACAACCCAGATTGCATTGTTTCCTTTGGATGTCCTCAGAAGTCCGGTGACAAAGTCCATAGTGATGTTCTCCCATTTCCATTCTGGTATGGGAAATGGTTGCATCATCCCCTTAGACTTCATCCTCTTTGCCTTCACTTTCTAACATGCACTTTGTTGTATATTTGGTGATCTCCTTCTTCATATTATCCCACCAAAAGTTTTCTCATAGATCTCAATACATCTTTGTGCTCCCTGGGTGAATAGAGAAATTTAAACTTTGTGCATCATCCAAAACTTCCTTATTCAGCTCTGTACTTGATGGAACACATAGTCTTTTCCCAAACCACACAATTCCTTCTTCATTAACATTAAACTCTGAGGATTTCCCCTTTTTGATAGCTTCCACTTTTTCTTGAATTCCCACATCATCCTTTTGAGCATCCTTTACCCTTTCCAAAAGATATGGTTGAGCAATATTTTGTGAAAGGATTGATGATGTTCCCTTATTTATGATTCCCACGTCTATCTTCATCAAGTCTAAGAAGATTGGATCCTTCTCAATTCTCATCCTTTATAGAATCGCTGGATCCTTTCTACATAGGGCATCCTCCACCTAGTTTGCTTTCCCAGGGTGGTAATGTATTGAACAGTCATAATACTTTATTAGCTCTATCCATCTTCTCTGGCGCATATTAAGCTCTTTCTGTGTGAATATATATTTTAGACTCTTGTGGTCAGTATATATCTCAAATTTCTCTCCATAGAGATAATGCTGCCAGATTTTCAAGGCAAAGATCACAACTGGCAACTCCAGATCATGCGTTGGATAGTTTCGCTCATGGATTTTCAACTGCCTTGTGGCATAGGATATCAATTTATTATTCTACATCAGCACACAGCCTAAGCCCTTCTTCGAAGAATCACTGAATACCACAAAAAGTTCCCCACTTGTGGGTAAAGTGAGCATGGGCGCAGTGATAAGCCTCCTTTTCAACTCCTTGAAGCTTTCTCCTCATTCATAACTCCAAGAAAACTTTACTCCCGTTCAAGTTAGCTTGGTTAGAGGGTTGGACAATTGTGAGAAATTTCTCAAAAATCGTCGATAATATCCAGCTAACCCGAAAAAGCTACAGATATCCGTTACAGATGTTGGCCTCGGTCATCCCTCAATTGCATCTGTTTTGGAGGGATCCATAGATATCCCATTGCTTTTGATGATATAGCCCATGAATGAGAACTCCTTCAACCAGAACTCACACTTTCTGTACTTTGCATAGAGCTTCTCCTTGCGCAAAGTCTCCAGTACAGTTCTTAAATGCTCCTCATGATCCTCATTGGTTTTGGAGTATATCAGAATATCATCTATAAAGACTACCACAAATTTGTCAAGGTAATCTCTAAAGACTATATTCATCAAGTCCATGAATATTTCTAGAGCATTGGTGAGTTTGAAAGGCATTACTATGAATTCATAGTGCCCGAATCTTGTACGAAAAGCAGTCTTGGGGACATCTTCCTTCTTCACCTTTACTTGATAATATCCCGACCGCAAGTCCTCCTTGGAGAATTATTGTGCTCCACACATCTGATCAAACAGGTCATCAATTCTTGGGAGAGGATACTTGTTCTTTATCGTGATTTTTTTAAGAACACGATAATCGATGCAGAGCCACATTGACCCATCCTTCTTCGTGACGAAGAGGACTGGTGCACCCCATGGTGAAGCACTTGGGCATATAAACCATTTATCCAGATTCTCCTGTAGTTGTTTCATCAACTCTTTAAGCTAAAAACAATCATTCTATATGGATTCTTGGATATTGGTAATTCCCCAGGTATAAGTTCAATTGAGAACTCAACATCTCTTCTTGGAGGAAGACTAGGAAGTTCCTCGGGAAACACTTCCACGAATTCCTTCACAATAGGCATTTCTTCAAGGATGGTTTCTTCCTTGGACTCAATCATCTAAGTCGGATACGCGTGCTCATAGGACAGTAATATCCATGCTGGAGATGATGGAGCTAAAGGAGATTCAACTTCCTCCTGACACTTGTAAAGAATCAGGGGTCGATTCTCCATATGGAGTGTGATTTCCCTCTCCCGACAATTTATGTTGGCTCTATATAAGGAAAGCCAATCCATGACAAGAATTGCATAAAATTCCACCAGAGGGATTATGACGAGGTTCGCCGGGAAATTCAATCCATAGATTATAACAGGGTAGGACTTATATTCATGGGATGCAATGATTTCCCAATTTTCCATACTCACCGACATCTTTACGTCCATGATTTGTGGTGTTGTTGGGATTGTTCTACTAAACTTTCGAGATATAAAAGAATGCGTAGAACCTAAATCAAAAAGTACGTTCTCTATTCTTGAATGAATAACTAGCGTACCTATCACCACTTCTTTGTCGGTGTTCACTTCAGCAGAAGTGATGGCAAAAGCTCTTCCCAGCTGTCTTGGAGGTTGTTAGTTGCCCCCAATAACCCTTGGATTAGGGCACTGATTTGCAAAATGACCCGGTTCTTTGCATTTGTAGCATTGAACAATGCGTTGAGGTTTGAATGGAGCGTTCCTCTCCTCTGTCGCAGCCACGGGTCCTTCTTTCCAATAGTTAATAGCTGGGTTCCCTTCTCTTCCACACCTGAAGCATTTTCTCGTCCCCTTAAGGCAATTTCCAGGGTGCTTCTTTCCGCACTTTTGGCAATTGGGGTGCTGGAACTTCTTAGCGCCGTTGGATTTATCCATCGGACCACCAGCATTGAAGTCTACCTTATGCTTCTTGTCCCCATGATACCCCTGTGATTCTCCGATCTCCATTTCGACCTTGAGGGAACATTGGACAATTTCCTCATAGTTGTAGAAGTCATGGATCACTAATGCTTTCCGCAAGCTAGGATTCAGCCCACCAAAGAAGCGGTCAACCTTGCATTCGGGGGTAACGACGAATTTTTGATCAATGTACACCATTGATCAGCTTCACCCTCCATACGATAAGCCGCTAAGAGAACCTTCTCTTGTTTAGAACATTGATGGATAGAGAAGATCTTTTCAATGGAGTTGATCCATTGTTCAGCGAGCGTGGGATCAGATGATCCACTAAAACTAGGAGGCCTTTGTCTCATGAAGATCTCGATAGCAACTTGTTCTTTCTTAGGGGGGGTTGAACGTTCCTCTTGACCCATGTTTCTATTCAAAACATGAGTTAGCTGAGAGAGAAGCGTGACAAAGTTCGTGATTCTCTCTCCCATTAGATTGGGCATCTCATTAGTACAATCATCACACTGATCCTCGCAACAGTTGTTAGCCCGAGTCCTCCTATTACCAGCCATTGGATAGAATAAAAGGAAAGTTAGGGGTAACACATAAAGGGTAATCCAAAGACAAAAGTTAATGACTTATAAATAAACTTTAATTTCTTCAACTCATGAGTCTATAGGATTAAATCTAGGCTTTTCATGATCTACTTTCTAACATATATTCTTAGGGGCATTTTCCCTTAATAAGGGTTCATACCAAGATTGTGAATTTATCAAAACATATCCCCCAGGAGTGTCATAACCAAGAGTGAAGCAAGGCCTGTTTTCATGCACCAGTTCCCGTTCAAGTCTAGCTCAAAGCGGTGTTTTTGGGTTTTACCCCTAGGATACATCTATGCCAGATCCACCTCTACCTGCTCGTATCCAGACAAGGATGTATTTGTTTGATAAACCACATACTTAGTATTTACAAAAACTTAGGGATTTTTTTATTATACGTAGACTTGTATCTGAGGCTTTACTAAGGTTTCCTAAACCCAAAAATAACTAAACCTACCCTCTGATACCAACTATGACAACCCTGATTTTTATTACAACTTTAACATGATTTATTACATAAATCTTCACTTGATACAACAAAGAAGATTGAGGGGTTTAGTGTCTTTGGGTCTTAGGATCATTACATAAAAACTTAAAACATGAAAAACAACATCTTTATTAAAAACTTCCTTTACATGACCAATACATTTCCTCATACTTAGCATTGCATGGGATAACCTGAGGACATGCATAAGAAAAGGGTGAGCTATAAAGCCCAGTAAGGGAGTACACATGGAATAACATGAGGAGTAAAATACATGTTAGAAAATAGGCATATCAATAGAGCATAAAAGAAACATGAACATAAAGGAATGATAAATCATGATAATCATAACATGGAAATGTGGCAACAACACTTAACATGGATTTAGCATGAGCTAAGGCTCATTGCACATAAAGCATGAGTAAACCATCATTTCACATGAAGCACGAGTAAACCCTAGATGCACTTGAATTAGAATGAGTCAACACTCATTGCACATGACGTATCATGATACTATACTTTACCCAATGCATTGGAGCGCTATAAAGGGCGCACCCTTCATAAACATTTCATTTCATGCATAAGTGTGCCACATGGATCATAAAACATGGATTCATAAAACATAATAATTTATTCCAAGATAAAGGAATATGGAATTTATACATGAAACATTACAATCAATAAGTAAATTTGTATAAAGGTGAATACCCTTGATGGAGAAATGGGCATGGTATTTACTACACAATGTCATTGGCTTAGAAAATCGGTGCGATTTCGGCAGCGTAACAGCGTGACATAAGAATTCATAACAAAATGGTTGATGAGAGATAAAGGGGTTCCTCATCATATTTACATTTAATTTACAGTAATGAGGTCTTATAGATACATGTCCCAACAATTGTTATGGAATTTAGATTCATGATACAAAAGTATTGCTTGAATGTAAAAGAGGAGAGAGAAGTTCCTTTAGGAATTTCGGTATAGTAACGGCTGTACATGGGAGGCATTTAATGAGAGAGAAAGGGGTCTCCCATAATTCAAACAATAAGAGGGAAGTATGGGGGTGGTGCGAAACCATACCCCAACATTCATAATTGAAATTAAAAGGGCAATACAACTTAATGAAAATTGACAAAAATGAGAAAGGAGGAAAAAACCCTTACTTGGAAGTGTGCTTCCAAAGGCTAGAGAGAGGCTTGTGAGAGGAATCTTGGGAGCTTGGGGCACCTTGGGAGGATTCTAGAGAGAGTAAGGATGAGGTTGGACGAACTCCAAAGGATTTTGGTGAGGAGGAAGTTGGAGCTTGGGTGGGTTTATATAGGAAAGGTGAGGAAATTCTTTATTATTTAGGTTTGGGTCCCCTTACATTAAATTAATCCAAAACACAAACCATCTCATGGTTTTTCCCATGGATTTTCGAAAAGGGAAGAGGAAAACAATATTTTATAAGGCCCAATTACGAACTTTTTAAAATAATAAGGTTTCTTATGTGGAGGTGAGTCATACTCCCATGGAAATTTATTTAAAAAGGCAAAGTGTTGAATAAGTCTTGAGGGGTTCATTAATGCTTTGAAAAGTAAGTCAAACAAACCCAAAATCACATTATTTTAATGATAAAACATATATTGGCCGAAAATAAGGATTATGGTATTTTATTACATCACCATTGGGTCATTATGATGTCATAAAACACATTATATATTTAAACAGTATTTAATTTTTACCCAAAAATTTGACTATCTCAGAAAATTATGAAAAAATCACCATTGGATAATTTCGACGTCCTGATTCCAAAAATAAAATTTATTTTATCTAAACAATTTTCTAAAAATTTGAATTTTCCCTTTTAAAATATAAACCGACATTTATCAAAAATTCACGGGTTTTGACAGAAATGGCTTTCAAACCTTAATAAAAATTTTAATTGCATTCATAAAATTATAAGATCATTTATATTTAATAAAAATTAATTTAATAATATTATTATTATTTTATTAAAATATTATTTAATTCAAAAATCCTTTAATTTAATATAATAGATTTCTTAATTAAATAATAACTAAAAACACCATTTGTACTTTAAAAACTATTTACAATGTATCAAAAATGAATAGAAATTATATTCATTATTATATACAAAAAAAATAATGTACATGAACATAGTACTACTTATTTGTTACATAACCCCTTAAAATAGCTGCATAAGACCTAAGGGTAAGGTGTGCGATGGTGACAGACTCTTGGGGTGGCTCAGATAACATCGCTCGAGTGGTAATTTCAATCAACTTCCACTTTTCCCGTAGACGGTCACGTTCGAGCTTGACATAATGAAGCTCAGCTTGGGCTTGGTCAAGGGCGAAGCCCATGTATGCCACCTCTTTTCCAAACTCTGACAAATGGGCTTCATATGGGGCAATTCTACTGGATGAGGCCATCGCTTCCTTTTTCTGAGTAAAATTGGGTTCGTTAAAGCCTTATATTTATACTAATCATGTGATCACTGTTCAACGGCTATATTAACAACTGTCACAATTCGTAACATAAAACCAAAGAAGTTGACATCTTATAAATACATTTTTCATAAAGAGACAATTAACTGGATCAAGAGGGATTTCTATTAATGAAACTTTGGGTTGTTACACTTACAGCACATGCATACCAAGAGAACATAAGAGCTCTTAGAGTTGGTTTAGGGAATAGACCATAAGAGCAACCCCTAGAATTGGATGTCTGAGAGTCTTTTCTCTATAGATCACAATATATTTCTATGTATATATATATATATAATGATACAATATATATGTATATATATATATGTATACAGTGACATGATCAGACATACTAGCCACAAGCTGAAGCATGTAGACCCCTAGGTGTCCCTTAGGAACCTGATTTAGAGGTTATTTGATTATTCAATATTGTTTTACTTTACCATTATTACATGTACATTGTTTAATTAAGATGACCTACTCATATAACACATAGAAATAGTTAGTGGTGGCATATTGATATTTTTATCTCACACCCTACTCATGTCATATTTGGAACCAGAGAAGATTATGTTTTTACCGGTTTGGGAAAGGGTAAATGCACTTATGCAGGATGTTGAAGTGTTCTACTTAACTGGAGCTTAGGAGTAGAGGATCGGGCATAGTCTCAAGATACTCATGGATATGTTTTTAACTTTTTGTTCTTTTGTATTTTTGTATATAATTCTTGTATATTTTTGTTAATTTCTATATTATTAGTATTCCATGCATCCATATATATATATATATCAATCACTACCTATATGGCTTTTGGTTAAGTTATCCAGTTATTCAGTTATTTTTTTCTTCCTCTTTTTGTTCATTTAGTTAATTTTAATGTTTTTTATATTGATGTAATTCACAATATCTTTTGAGTCACTTTGACATGAGGGTATAGTCTCCCATATATAGTATCTTCACACCATCGCTGCTAGTTGTTATCATCTGGCATAAAGGGAGATGTTCCAGAGGTCGTGTGGCCAACCGGTCTCTGGACATTGGTTATGTGATAGCTTGGTCTGGGACGTCACAAAGTGGTATTATATGGGTTCTTTTCTAACATTAATATTTTGATAAAATATATTGGAGATTGGAAAATGTTTGGGACTTGGTTATAAGATGTGGTTGGGTGTCGTGAACCCATGTATGGGTTAAGGTCTCAGATTCCTAAATTATCAATTTTATTCTATTTATGACTATAACTATAGATGTCATTTCACTATTGGGTGATTCACAAGTTTTGTGATGTTACTAATATTGATTTTATTTGAATTATGATTCCATTTTCTTAACCCGATGAAATGAGGATTATGTATTAGATTATGCATCATCATAGGCGCAACATGAATTATTGGCCATGCATTTTTACAAGCCATGTTTATTTTTAATTGATAATTACATGTTGTAGGTTGAATTTTCATTTTTATATATTAAATTGTGCTAACATTTCTTATAGGATCAAAAATTTCTAAAGTAGTTTAATTGCATGAAAAAGAAAAATTTAAATGTGAATGACATCCTAGTGAATGCCATGTTCTAGTTCACAAGGTCTATGGGCCCTTAAGAACCTAAAAAATCGCATATCATTGGATTCCTCCTTTTTAATGTTATAAATTTTCATATTATCACACTTTCAAATGGGAAAATGGATAATAACTTGTGAACAAACAACTTACACATACCTAACACCTAAATAAGAAGCCAAACCAGACTTAGTAGTGGTTTTTTGGTGTTTCTTCATTCTTATGGCTTATTATTGTATGTTCTATCATATAGACCTAGATTTTGAAGTAGACAGAGAGGCATATTTGTTCTTATAGGAAGGCTTATGTACATATCCTATTCAATAAATGTAATATTCTAATTTGACTGAATCTATTATGAGACATTTTTTTTTGGAATTGTGGTATTTATGAGACCATGAGTTCCAAGAGTCACACACCCTAAAGGTATTTCTGATCATGTTCATGAGGTGGCGAGCCATGAGCCTCTTGTCATTCCTCCATTAGAGGCACCTAGGTTCTTAATTCTATTCCAGATATGGGTGTTGATGATCAATTTTGAGAGGGATTTCTACATATGCTCTATGGTATGAAGGATGGAGTGTGACCCTCCCTAAGTATAGTAGAGTTGAATTATGATTTTCTGCAGTAGAATACTCCCACCATTTTTAGGGATGGTGGATGACATTTTGTAGAGTCATATCTTGAGGATATCTTGTCTATATTCGAGCACCTAGAGACACCTCCAAATAAGAGGGTTAATCTGTAATGACCCAAAATTTTATTAATGAAAATTCCTCTTGACCTAACAAAATGTATTATTATATAAAATGGTTATGTAAAACATATAAACTTACTTGGTTTTATGTTTTTGGATTTTAAAATACTGTTAATAATTGTTACCATTTCTAATATACTTGTTGAATAGTGATGACATGATTATTATAAATATAGGGCTTTAATAAATCCAATTTACCCAGAAAAAGGACGCGATGGCCTCATCCAATAGTATTTATCCATACAAATACCATTTATCCGAGCATAAAAAGGAGGTAGAGTCACTGGGCTTCACTCTTCACCATGCCCAATTCGAGCTTCAACATGTTAAGCTTGAACGGAACTGCCTACATGAGACTTGGAAGTTAATAGAGAGTACCACTCAAGCGATGTTATCTGAGCCACCCCAAGAGTCTGTCACCATCGCACACCATACCATTAGGTATTATACGGATGTAATAAGTGGTTATGTAAAAATACCCAAGCACTATAATTATATTCATTATTTTTTATAGAATAAATAATATACATTCATTTTATTATTATTACTTTGTAAATGGTTTTTAATGAACAAATATTATTTTTAGTTAATATTAAATTAAGAAATATATTTTGATGAATTAATCGATTATTTAATTAAATATTCTTTTAATAAAATATTATTACTATATAACTTTTTATTAAACATAAATGATCACATAACTTTTATGAATTCAATTTCAATTTTTATTATTGTTTGAAAACTGTTTTTGTGAAACCCATGAATTTTCCATAAATGTTAGTATCTTTATAGTGAAAATTAAGATATTTATAAAATTATTTTGATAAAAATAATATTATTTTTGGAAATATGACATTTAAATTAACCAATGGTTAATTTTTCATAATTTTTTGAGACAGTCGAATTTTTGAGTAAAAATTAAATACCATTTATATATATAATCTGTTTTATGACATCATAATAACCCAATAGTGATGTAATAAAATAATATAAAAAAAATTCGGCCAATATATGTTTTATGTTTAAATTAATGTTATTTTAGATTTTTTCTTATTAATTTTATGATACCTTAGTAGACCCTCCAAGACTTCTAAAATACTTTATCTATTTAAAATGATTTCCTTGAGAGTGTGACTCACCTCTACATAAAAAATCCAAATATTTTTATAATCTCGTCAATTTTCCTTATAAAATAATTTTTTCCACTCCACTTTGTCAAAAACGTTGTTCAGAAACCATGGTATGGTTTGTGGTTTTGATTAGATTAATGTGTGGTTTCCAAAACCTAAATAACAAATAATTCCCTCTCTTTTCCTATATAAACCCACCCAAGATCCCACTTCTCTTCACTGAAAACCTTTAGAGCTCAACCAACCTCTTCCCTCATCTCTCTATAATCCTCCCAATGTGATCAAAGATCCCTATAAGCCTCTCTCATGCATCTCCCATGTTGTTGGAATCAAACTTCCAAGTAAGGGATTTCTTCCTTTCTCATTTGAGTCCAAATTTTTGTATGTTGTTATGCCTTTTTTTCAATTAAAAATGTTGGCGAATGATTTTTCACCTCCCCTATACTACCCTACTTATGTTTTAACGATGAGATACCCCTTTCTCTCTCATTAATTCCACCATTTTACACCTGTTACCATGCCAAAATTCAGTAAGGGATTTCTCTCTCCTTAATTACATTCAAGAAATTCTTCTATAATATGAATATACATTCAATTAAATATGTTGGTACATATATCTATATGACCCTCATACTTTCCGGTACATATGATGAGATGCCCCTTTCTCTCTCATCAACCATTTTTATGAATTCTTATGTCATGATGTTATGCTTCCAAAATTGCGCCGCGATTTTCCAAGCCAAAGTCATTGTGTAGTGAATACCATGACCATTTCTATATCAAGGGTGTTTACCATTATGAACATTTACTTATTGATTATAGAATTTCATGTAAGAATTCAACATTCCTTTATCACAGAATAAATGGTGATGTTTAATGAATCCATGTTGTATGATATATTTGGCACACTTATGAATAAAATGAAATGATTAAGAAGGGTGTTCCATAATAGTGCTCCAATGCATTGGGTAAAGATTAGTTTCATGATACGTCAAGTCCAATGAGGTTTTACATATGATAATTTAAGTTCAATAAAGGTTTAATCATGAAAAATCATGTGCAATGAGGGTTTACTCTTGCTCCATGTGCAATGAGCCTTGCCTCATGCTAATATCATGTTAAATGTTATTGCCACATTTCCATGTTATGATAACAATGCTATATCATGACTTTATGTTCATGTTTCTCATGTGCTCCATTGATATTCCTATTTCCTAAGATGTACTATATTCTCCATTTTGTGCTTTTTTTACTCCCTTACTGGGTTTTATAGCTCCCCCTTTTCTCATGCATGTCCTCAGGTTATCCCATGTAATGATATGTACGAAGGAAGGTTATGGTCGTGTAAAATAAGTTTTCAATAAATATGATTTGTTTTATGTTCTAAGTTCTTATATAATATTCTTAATTTCCTAATACACTAGACCTCTCGATCCTCATTGTTTTATTAAGTGAGTGTTTATGTAACAAATCATGTTTAAGTGTTTAATAAAGAACAAGGTTTTTATATAATCTAGCTTATTATATGTTTCTATATTTAGATAATAGGTGGTGGGATGTCAACACCAGGGAAAACCTGAACATATACATTGTATGAGAGGATTTTTAGACCATATTTCATGACTACTTATTTCCCCATACTCTGAAGGTTGACAGAACAAGAGTGTTTATGAATCTGCAATAGGAAACCATGATACTTATTGAATACTCATCCCATTTCACTAAGATAATGTTTTTTCTCCATATCAAGTTGTAGATGATTTTTTGGCAACTGGAAAATTTTGAGATGGGTTGTGTTACACCATCCAATCTCATGTCAATGTATTCAGGCCGAAGAAAATATTTGAGATCGTCAACCAGTCCTTAATCACATATCAGATTCTGAGGGAGTAAAATGGTGTGATCCAAGGAGGTTAAAGACCTAGGGCTTCTAGTATAATTTATTTTTGGTGAAAGTGACACTTTGAGATATCTCACAGAGGGGTCAGTAGTCTGGCTCTAATCATGAATAGTTATCTTTTCTATCTCCAGTGTGGAATTTTATGGAACATCAAAAAGTAGTGTTCATGGGATCTAGTGGAGTGTTTAGGGTGTATCAGGATGGGCCATATAAAATTTTTTCTATAGTAATTTTCAACTAGTTATTAAAGAGCGGGGATATTTACCTACTCCTCGGTCAAGAGCAGGGTCATCAGGATCACAAAAATCAGGTAGCTGAAATACTATCGATCGATCAAGCTAATGTGGTGGTCAACGTAGAGGCAACCATAAGTATAATTCTTAGCGCTGATAGAGTGGTTATTCTTATGGAAGTTAGAAAGTGACACCTGGTCATGGTAAAAGACCGTTACATGAAATCCATCCTACATTGTAAGAGAATAGCAGTGGGCCATCTATTACATGAGGTACTATTCTAGTAGCCTCTACTTTAGTGTCTTCTATTATTATTGTAGATGTGTCTAACTATTTTATATTAGAGAAAATAATTAATAGTTGTATCCTCGACATTGAATATTATCATGGATTATTGATACTAGATACAACCTTAGGTCTCCATTTAGAGGGTGTTCACCGCTGTCCGAATTATCCCCCTGAGATAGGCGGTTATCTATTTGTGTGGAATCCATATGTTCTCAATATGTTAGGTTTTTATATAATCACTGGGATAGAGTGGTAAGTTCCCTATAGAGCCCGTATTTATTTCTATCATTGGAGGGTGATGTTTACATCATTATAGGGAATTACACACATGAAAAAGGGAGAATGGGATTTTTAATCATTGTGATCCATACCCGAGTAATAGAGGTTGGGTAACATGATAGTACATGTTTCTAATATTAATCTTGAATATTTGGGTTTATAAACCCGTGACTTTCCTCCTATAGTGTATTGTTACAGAGATGTCTTTCTTGATTACTACTTTGGTATACCTCTAGTGAGTGGTAGATTTCACTATTGAGATCATTCTATGATCAACACCTATAACCATTCCAACAAATAGTATGGAACCTAAGGAGCTTCTATTAATCTAGAATCTATTGGAGGATCTAGAGGTTAAAGGGTTTATACACCCTAGTACATCTTATTGGGGTTCTCTAGTCCACTTTTATAAGAATTTGGATGGTTCCCTTTGGATTTTTGTGAACTACCACTGATTAAATCAACTGGATATCAAGAACTGGTATCGATTTCCTAGAATAGACAACATCTTTGATAATATCTATAGAGAAAATGTATTTTCATAGATAGATATAAGGTTGGGCTATCACCAGGTTTGTGTCAAGACATTAGAAAAACCTCACATAGATTTCAAGAGCAGGTATGGTCTTTATGAGTACCTGGTTATGCCATTCGGACTCATGAATGCTCCTATAATCTTCATGGATCTTATGAATCAGTTCTTCCATATATATATATATTTATTTATTTTTGGTTGTCTTCATTAAAAATATATATTTTTATTCATGATCTATACATGACCATACAACCCATCGTGAGATCATGTTGGATACACTGAGAGAGAATCATCTCTATATTATGCTCAGTATATGCATCTTCTGGATCAACAAAGTCCACTTCCTGGGTCATGTCATCTTTGAGTCAGGAGTTTCAATTAACCCATATAAATTGAGAGATGTGGTTTCTTGGGAGAATACAAAGAATATCGTAGATATTAAGAGTATTTTAGGTCCTTCTGAATACTACAGATGCTTCATACAGGATTTCTCATTCCATGAAGCACCGCTTAAAACATTCACAATAAAGGGTGTGAAATTTGAAAGGTCTAAATCATGTGAAGTATCCTTTATGAGTTTAATGTAAGATTGACTTCATCATTGATATTGATCCCTCTAGAACCAAGAAAGGATTATATAGTCTAATGTGACACATTAGGTTTTGGGCTTGGAGTAATTATGATGTAGAACTACTGATTCGTCACATATGGTACCTGTTAATTGAGGCCTCATGAACAGAATTACCTGATGGATGACCTCAAGCTCAAAAAAATTATTCACATCTTAAAATGTTTGAGAAACAACCTACTGCGAGAGTTTTTTTTATTCACAGACCATAAAATCCTCAAGTACATCTTCACACAGTGGGATGTGAATCTTAGGCAGCATAGGTTGGTCAAGTACCTATAACCATTTGATTTAATTCATGCCTACACTCTATGAAAATGTAATTTTGTGGCCAATTCTCTGATCCAAAAGACTCAAAATCATGTGTTTTATGAAACCAATGAAAAATGGATGATTATGGACTTATTATTATAGATGAATTTAGTGGTTTCAAAGGAACATGGTTAGACTATTCTATCTACCATAATAGTGACTTCTACTCTTCTCGAATGGGTAAGGTAGAGAAAGCTATCTGATCCTAAAGGGATTTTCCTATGGTAAATTTTACTAGATGATGATTAATTTTCTACTTATAAAGTTAAAGGGGATGATACACTATTGTTTCTTGGGATTGTATGGTTCCCAGTAGATATGAGAAAGGAGATGATGTGACATTTCCATGCCTCAACATTGGTGGTTCACCCTAGTGTCACCAAAATGTACCTTGGTCAATGACGCCAATTCTGGTGGCCTATCGTGAAACTTGATATAGATATTTTCATCACTCAATGTTCCAACTTTCAGTAGGACAAGTTATAAAATCATCATCTGGTATGACTTCTTCAACAATTGTTCATTCCTGAATGGAAATGGGATTATATTTCAATGGACATTGTGACTGGTCTACCCAGATCACCTTATGGAAATGACATAGTGTGGGTTTTCATTGATCATATGAAGAAGGTTACACGCTTCTTACCTATGTGAGAGACCTTCTCAATAGTTGAGCTTGGAATATTTTAGGTCAATAAGATTATACATACTCATGGGGCTTCTCGTTCTATAATTTCTAGCAGAGATGAACATTTTACATCATGGTTTTAGCGTGGGTTATATAAGGTCTTATGTAAACAAGTGATTTTGATCACAACATATCACCCATAGACCAATGGAAATTAATAGTGGAAAACTAATGTAATAGAGGAAATGCTCCCTATATTTGTTCTCAACATTGGAGGTTCTTGATATAAAAACAATCCTCTGGTGGAATTTTCTTATAAAAACAGCTTCCAAGATACCATTGATATAGCTCCCTATGAAGCCTTGTTTGGTAGGCCTTACCGCTCACCTATGTGCTATCTAGAGGTAGGGGAGGTAGCTGTGATTGGACTATGCATTGGGAAGTAGACTAAAGAGTATGCCTAGGTAATCAGAAAGTGTATGTTGATAGCTCAGTCTAGATAAAAGTCTTATACCAATAGAATTTGGAGACCTCTTGTGTTCAAGGTTAGAGACTAGGGTTTCTTATTAGTCTCACCCAGGATAGGGAATAGACATATTTGAAAATAGGGTAAGGTATTTCTGATATTCATTAGACCATTAGAGGTTGTGAAATGGATCGGACCAATAGCTTACCCGTTATCACTTCCCCGGAGGTACCAGTCTGTCCAAGATGTCTTTCATGTATCTCAGCTTTTTTGATATTATCTAGTCCTAACACACGTCTTTTAACCCAAGGAGGTTGATCTGGAGATGTATACTTCCTTCAAGGAATATTTTATGTGTATTTCTAATTGGAGTTTGAAGAAACTCGGAGGAATGTTTTCACACTTGTAAGGTTGATATGGTAGAACGAAAGACTGCAAGATGAGACTTGAGAACATGAAGCTAATATATGATCTCAATGGCTGGAACTCTTTACTATAAATACCTCTTTACCCCCAGAAGGCTAACTTGAGGATGAGTTTATTTAGTGAGGGGATGTTATAATGAACTGAATTTTTTATAAAGGTATGGATCATTAAATTTAGTTTTAAATCATTACATTAATCATAGTAAAGTTATAATATGGTTTCTGGAAGGTATGAGGGGTGTCTAGGGATTTTTTAAAGCTTGGAGTTCGGGAAAAGTGGGATGTAGGAAAGTTCGTATGGTTAGTGGAAACTGTGCGACCCTAGCTAAATGGTCTGTTAAAACCCTGTGGTTTTTGATAGGGGAACATATAAGTCAGCATGGTTTGTCAGAACCCATACCATCCAAGAAACATGGTTTTGTGGCCTACTACAGATTGGGGACAAATCCTTAAAGCATAGTTTTCCCATGCTTTGTAACCCGTCCAAATAAAACATCCGCAATACAATTTTTGGAAAAAATTACCATCCCCCCCTCCCACTTAAACATTAAACCCCCATATCCTTCCTTTTTTTTCTAGAAACCAAAAATATTGGCTTCATCCATGTTAAGTTCAAGAACCCTCCAAGAGTACAATTTTAGTTATAGCCTTCATCTGATGTCTGATCCTTGATCTATCAGATGCATTATAACCAAAAAGGAAAGATCTTATAATCTCTCTAATCCTTTCAGGAATTCTATTTTCATCTATTGCGCTATTTATACGCAGGATTATTCAATTTATTATCAAGTTGTTTGACTAAAAATCAAATTTCTTCAAATATGCTTCGAATATGAGGTCAATATCAAGCAAGGATTCATGTATGGCTCTAAGGTAGGTGTTTATATAGTTTTCCATTTGTGTTTTGGTAATTTAGAATTTATACTGATTTTCCAAATGATGGGATTTGTTGAGCATCTATGTTTTGTTGATTACTTCATGTCTGAATGACGCTAGAGCTATCATATAGTTTAATTGGTTCTTTTTTAAAGGATTAGACATCACGTATACTCTATATGGACACCCATAGGTGTGCCACAATAAAAATGGTCATTTTTCCAAAATGGATCAAAATTCATGGAACCCAATTAATATTCTAACATAACTTTTAAATGAAATGTCACCTGACTCATGTGTAATAAATGAATTTCAAGATTCCTTAAATGTGTTTGTATCCTTTAGAATTAGAATTTCCCAAATGAGAAATTTAGTTGTTCCATGTCCTTACTCTTGAACCCTACTTATTATAATGTAATTCTCCATGATTAGGAAAAATGGTTGGTTTAGATTGTATAGGGTGGAAAGGGTAAGATGGATATAACCACTATAATTTATTCATTTTGAGGGAATGATTTCAAGTGATGGAATGGAATTTCACTTGTAGATGTTTATTTAAAAGGGCATCATATTGAATGGTTTTATTTTTTCAAATGAACATGACATATGTATGGTGAATCCACACCTTTGTTCATGCCTTGTGTAAATTGAAAAATGATAAATGAAATGCATTGAATAAATTGATTAAGGTTAATGGAACACTATATAGGTTTTTTCTCATCATTCCTATGGTATGTAATCAAGCCTTGGTTTCTATGTGAAATTCTTGAAAACATGACACCAGAGGTAATGACTTGTGATCATCTTGTTCAATGTGAATATTAATATGCATTATAATGAAAATCATGAGAGGTTAATACCACATGTATTATATATATGATAAATCATTAATACATATAGGTTGTGGAACCAGGGAATAGTGAGAGTCCTTATAAGGAAAGACCATGTGAGATTTCTAATAGGGATATGGGATAGACAGTGAGAGATCTCTAAGATATGGATGACTTTGGGTTATATCCTTGTCCTTATGGCATGTGGATCCAAGGAACTGTGATATCCCTTGTAAGGAAATTCCTTGAGGAATTTCTATTTGGGCCCATTGATAGACCATGAGATCTCCCTTAGTGACGAATGTCTTTAGGTTATGTCCTGGTCCTTACAATGCATGCATTCTAGGAGACTGTGAGAGCTCTTGAAGTTAGGTTAGGGGTTAGATCATGGGAGCTACCCCTGGAATTGGATGTTTGGGAGTCATGTCTTGATCCATACCAACATATTTATATGTGTATATATAATGATATTATGTGTATATATATAGTAACATGAACAGACATAACAGCCACGGGCTGAAGTAGATAGACTTCCATGTTTCCTTTAGGAACCTAAGCGGAAGGTTATTTGATTATTCAATATTGTTTTACTTTATTTTTATTACCTGAAAACTGTATACTTATGAGAACCTACTCAAATTACACATATCCACTATTGGTGGTGTCCTACTAAGATTTTTATCTCACACCCTACTCAGGACGCCCTAGGAACTTGAGAATATTATGTGTTTGTAGGTACGTGAAAGGGTAAAGAACCTTCTATAGGTTGTTGACTTGTTCTACTTAGTAAGATATTGGGAGTGAATGATCTTTCTTAGGATCAAGATGCTCGTGGAGCTGTTTTTTCCCTTTTTTTATTTTTTACTATAGAATAACATGATTTTATATTTTTGTTCATTTATGTATTATCATCATTCCATGCATTCATGTATACATCAAACACTACCTCTGAGTTTTTTTGTTATGTTATTCAGTTATTCAGTTATCTATTTCTTCCACTGCTTGATAATTTATTTAGTTGTTATGCTTCTTTTATTGATGTTATTTACTGTATCAGTTGCATTATTATGACATGAGGGTATAGTATCCCCAATTTACTATATTCAGACCCTCACTTCTTGTATGATACCTCTAGCATATAGGGAGATATGCCAGAGGTCATGTGGCCCTCTGGGACAGAGGTATGGGTTAAGTGGTTGCTGAGTTCAAGATGTCACAGAACAAATTTCATGTAATAAATGATGGATAATCCAATGAGTAAATAAAATTTAAAGGTAAATAACTTGAAACAAATTACATTTAAATAACTAGATAAGGATTAATCAATATGGAAAGGTGGGAAACTGAAAACACATGCCATTAAATCATGAAATTGATAATGAAATGCATCCATATATTTTTTCATAGTGAAGATATCATGGATAATAAATATTGAATCAAAATGGGGGATTTTCTTAATTATCAAATGTCATTTCCTATATATAAGAAAACATATACCATTAAGACCTTTCACGAGATGGTTTAAAACAACAAGTATAAACCCATTTATTTTTTCAAATAATTTATATCATGAAAACATGTCAATACATCGAGGGGATATATAAATTTTGGGCCCCACCAGTCACTTCCTATGTAAAGTATTCTTCATATAAAGTAACCAATTTAATTAATAGAAAATATGTCTTATCAAACATCCTTTTTTAATAAAGAATATGGATTTATCACTACTTCCCTAGATAATCAAATAACTTTAAAAGTTAACACCCTATGTAAAAAAATGATACATGTTTTATGAAATAATCATATACATGATAAATGTTATATATAATTAGGGGAAATTCGATGTTCAATGATCATAAGAAATTGAATATTTCAAGGTTATTAAAAGGAATCAAGAATGTGATGGTAAATTCAATCCTTTTATAAATAAATCATAAACCATCCAAAGAATGAATGAGGATGGTATAATCACAATATATCCCAAGCCGATTAAAAATTTAGGGTTGTTTTAATTGATGAATATAAATACAATAATGATTTAGTTTTAAAAATCATGAGGAAAATATCCATTAAATTTTTATTTTTTCAAAATTTTTATCGTTTAAAATCATTTTTAGAAAAAATCTTTAATGATTAACCTTATAAACATTCAATGTAAGCCACAAAGAAATTATGGTTGAAATTTTTTTATAGATCGTACAAGGTAAAAAGACCATTACTTTTGCAAGGTAAAATGGTTAAAAAAATTAGATGTTGGGAAAGTTCTAGGAATATTACATTGAAAACATTTGTAATAGAAAAAAAAGTTTACAAATGTATTTACTAAATCATTTTGGAAAGGTTAAAAAAATTTAAATCCTTTTTATAAAATAGCTTTTTAGAAGAAAACAAGTTCATCCACTAAAAAGAGAAATGATTTCAAGTTTTCTTAAAAACAATTTAAAAAACATTTTGATTACCAAATTATATAAAAAAATGTAATATTACATAAATATTTATTAATATCTTATTGAAAATATAATTAAATGGTTTATTAAACATTGATCTAATAATTTACTCGGATGGAAAATCATGTATAAACAATCATGAACATATCGAGATTGTGAAGTAAACCCTTGAAAAGACCATGATGTTGATGTAAGGATCTATCAATAAAAATATTATATATGTAAAATATAAATCCAGATGAAACAATTGGATATAAAATAGTAGAAATTAAAATATTATTATGCACATAATCATAGAATTTTAATGACCATGAGGAATTAATTTAACCCAATGAAAATAAATTAGGTTATGAAATTCATTTCTACTTGGTAACTCTTAATTAAAATACCCTTTTAATAAATAATTCAATTTGGAACTAAAAATATAATTAATCATGAATTAATCATGATATTATATGTCAAAATTATATAATTTATAGCATATATATGAAATTAGGTTCACAATAATAAAATATGTCTCAAATAATGGAAATTGGGATAAACTCAATTACTACTTGGTAACTTTTGAATTATAATCTCCAATAAAAAAATAAACTCAAATGAAACTCTAAATACCATGAATAAAAATGTATTAATGATCTAAAATACATTTTGTGTAATATATAAACCAAACAAAACAAATAAGTGGTTAAAATGGTGTATTCTTCCCAAAATGAAAAGTTAGATTGGAATCCCTTACCTTTTGTTTCCTTTTTGGGTGAATATCCATTAACCTCTGGTATAATGGTTTTATACATGTTAATAAATTTTACTAGAACAATATTTATATCTATAATATCATACATTACCTTCTTATAATATCTTATATCCTATTTGTATGTAATCGTTCATTATTTTCACTTTTTCAGGCGTTAATTGCCTAAATTATCAAGTATGTTTTGAATTGTTATTTATTGTTCATATAACATAGATCTTGATTTAATCATCAACATAATTTAAACTATGATTAAAAATAATATATATCCAGTATATATGTATTTATAATAATCAAAAATATTTATAGATAAGAAATGAAATTCACTATTTCTGGAGGTATGTTTAATAAACATATTCTAAAAGCATAATGAAATGATAAATATCATAAATATATACATATAATAGAGAAATAACATTTTCATGATAATTCACAACCATGACAGGTGGTAAAGGAAAAATGAATGACATTGTTTTGTG
Organism: Viscum album; assembly: GCA_963277665.1. NCBI lineage: Eukaryota > Viridiplantae > Streptophyta > Magnoliopsida > Santalales > Viscaceae > Viscum > Viscum album. Next base: position 1,304,044,270 of record OY728121.1, read on the forward strand.
AGACTGTAGTTCACCATACGCATAAACAGTTAGTTCGTTACCCATTAGATGGAAGTGTGTGTAAGTGTAGTAAACAAATAGATTAAAAACATACAATTATAATTAATATAAAGAGTTTATTATATAATCACATTATAATAATATGTTATGGAGTGGAGAAGGAAATAAAGTAAATGTAATTGTTGATGAATGTTACCTCATTTTCAGGTAACTCCTTTTAGTTTATACAAAAATACTTCCTTGGTTGGATTTATTCTCAATGTGAGGATTATAGTTTGAAAGGATGGATATTGGGAGATTATTTGAGAAGATTTTTGGAAATCCGAAGGGCTTGAGATGTGTTCATAAATGGGAAGTGTGTGTACATTTTTATTGTGGAGTAGTGACATTTTTGAAAATTTTCGAAAAGTGAATTCCACACACGTTTTCCCTATGAAAAGTGGCAAAAATATTGGTCAAAATTAAATAAGTGATATTATAGGATCTATATATTGAAATAAAATTTATTTTGGAAACTTTTTTAGTTCATTTTCACCCTTTGGATTAAAGTTTAATCCTTTATTAACCTAGTTTTTCTCTTAATTATTGTAATTAATTTTAATCACTTTTAGTAATATTTTTTTTGTAAAAAACTATCTTGAAATTATTAGAAATTATAAATTTTTCTTATTCTAATTATTTAATTCATTTTTTCAAATTCTAATCACATTAGTGGACAAAATAATTTAAAATTAATCCTTCAGATTGGATGACGAGGCGGGGATTTCCAGCAAAAATGTTCAAAAGTTTGCTAAGATTTCATATCCAATTTCAACATTAAATTGATTATGATAAACTAAATTGGATTAAATGATTAATAATTTATATAAATAAACTTTATAACCAATAAGAAATATAATTTATCTTTATAAATAAATTAGATGATAAAGAAATTTTGAATTAAAATTTGAGTAATTTTCACTATTTATTAGAAAATAAAACCCTACGAAAAATTATTTTAATTAAAGCTAAGATAATTTTTATGTTACTATTTAAAAAATTATGTTTATTATTGAAAATAATATTTATAAATTATAAAACAATTTATTTAAAATAGTTTCTCCATTAAAAGTTATCCAAAGTTCCTTTTAAAAAATATAAATTTTTGTGCATAATATTGGGTTTGTTCTTACCTTATATAAATAAAATATATTAGATGAATTTAAAAAATAATTTATTTAATATTATATATATATATATTTAAATTCATTTTCTAATTGTAATTAATATAATTTATTTAATACAACAATCTTTTGATAGCATAAAAAAATTTCACATGCAATCGGTTTATATTTTGGTTTCAAATTAATTGGTAACTAATAAATTCATCTTATATTTTTATAGAAAATATATTTTCATAATTTAATTAATAATATTCAAAACAAATAATTTAATGGCTATTTAATTTATAAATATATTAAGTAATGATATTTTAGTAATATTTTTTTAGTAAAATTCAGTATTGCGTGTAACGTAAGCTATTGAAGAAACTCGTTGTTGTGTGCGCCACAAACTTACCTAGTATCACATTCTTTGAAAGGTCTTTCAAATATTGAATATATTTAAAATAGTAAATATATTTTATTTTTTTGTGATATTATATTACCTTAAGAGTTTTTTATGTAATACACACTATCGAATACAATGTTCTTAATTTAGATTTTCATGGTGTTACATTCTCCCCACATTAAATAAATTGCATCCTCGCATTTTAAAATCAATCTTGGTCATAGATTTCTTGATATTTCTGATGTTCAAATCCCACATCATGAGAAGGTTTTATATAACATACTCCACAAAATAGAGAAAGGAAATTATAAGGTCACATGGACTAACGTATAACTAAGTCCCTAAGTAGGATAACATTAGTGGAAAATGAAAATATGAACTTAGATAAATGCATAAATATTTATAGGGAGTGATTGAGGTAATAAATCAAAAACAAGTGAATTATTAATTTAATTTTGAGGGTCTCATATTAATTAATATATTATGATATAGAAGACCACCGGTTCAACAAAAATTATTGTATTAGGAAAACATTTTTTATCAGTTTCCTAAAGTTGAGTAATTGTGTTACTATCAAAGAATATAAAGAAATACAAAAACATGGTATGTTTTAATTTCATATAAAAAATTACATATTTTTTGTGATTTGATAAAAATCTATTTCAATTATTACTAAAATAAATGTATATCCAAAAATTAACTTTGATACCTAAAGTACTAACATACACATTTATCGATCGTAAATCCCATAAAATAGTGAAAAGTTTTTCATTTGTCGATAACTATTCACCAAACTCTCTATGGTTAAAACATTAATATATAATCCTAAAAATAAACACTATAGGTTAATCATTTATATTTATTCATCAAATTTTTTAACTAAAAACACTGTCATTTTTACCAAGACATTACATAGGTTAGTGGTTGGCATTAAACCTTTATCACCCTTCGATCAGGGTATCAAGTCACGTGGCCTTTCCAGACATGATTTATTGTCTCTTAGATTACGTTTTTTTCTTTTCTAAACCCATATTATAATATTTAAAAAAAATATGATTGAAATCCATGAAATTTAGTCACTGAATAGACTTTTAACTATAGTTTTTTACAAAAACCCAATACATAAATACTTTCTCCATTTATTTCACCACTAGTCCTTCCTTAGTCTAATTATTAACCTTTAGAAGTTGGAATTTCTTAAAACCAAAAATCATACTATGAGCATAAATTATGACATTTTCAAAATTGTATAATAATTTTTTGGATGTCTATATCTTGACACATTATTTTCAATATAAAACACCCTAGGATTATTCAAGGTTATTTATTATACATAGAAATAATTCATAATGGTAGATAATGTGAATTATCCTAAGAATATCCCCTAGGAGTTTCAAACTAATTGTTTAGTAAGGAAGGATGTTGTTAGTAGGTTACACTCAAGTTAGGCCATACACACCATTTTGACGTTGTTTCCCCTAGGTACATCTATAATGGAACCACGTCCACTTGTAGTATCTAGATAGAGATATATTTCTATGAATGAACATATAATTTCTATATAAACTAATTTTTATGATATTATTATATACTTATACTCTAATTACACCTTTGGTATATTTTCCCTAATCTATGATTCCCTAAATTTGGCTCCCATGGTTTCTACTATTCTTTCTCTCATACCCACAGTAGAGACTCAAACCAAGAAAACCTAGAGCCAGTGTAATGATATAATTACATTCGCATAAGATAAAATAATTTGCATACCAAAGTTCTGAAAAATTAAATAGACTTGGTAAACCTGATACATACATGAGTCTTTTTTTAAAAATGAATACATTAATTAAAATATAAACTTATTTTGAGGATAATAACTCAATTCCATCTAGATTATCCTTGAATAAATTTCTTAATACCCTTCATGGAGTCCGGGGGAATGGAAATAAAATAAGGGTGAGTTGAATTGCTCAGTAAAGTAAAGTATAGAAAAATCATTAATAAATTAATTAGAGTAACAAATATGGAATGGTAAATAACTGAGAACGCATTCCATGTAATCAATGTCTTATAAGGAAGTGATTAAATAATATAGAATGGTAAATAACTATAAACACATGAAATTCAAATAACTAGATTAGGATTAACCAATATGGAATGCTGAGAAACTAAAAACACATTACATTAAACTAATAAACTAAGAATTAAACTAATCCATATATTTTTTTTATTGAAAATATCATGGACAATAAAAACTATTTCCAAATGACATTAATGCATAATTATCAGACGTCATGTCTCTGGTATATGAAAACCTATATCATCAATACCTTTCATAATACAGTTAAAAACTATAGGTTAAAACTCATTTAATTTGAGTGACAACTTTATCTCATAATATCCTATCGATTCATCTAGGGGCTATATAATGTTTGGACCCCACTCATATGTGATTGTCCAAATTATTCTTCATATTGTTTAATTAATTTAATTAATAGGTAGTATGTCTTATCAAATATCAGTATTGAATAAAGAATATGTATTTTTTAATATTTCCTGAGATAATAAAACAATTTTCAAAGTGAACATCTTATGAAAAAAAAATATATAGTTTAGGAAATAAACATATCTATGATAAATGATTTGGATAATTATTGAAAATTCAATGTTTAATGATCTTAGGAAATTGAATATTTTAAGGGGACTAAAAGGTATCGAGGAATGTAAATTTAATACTATCGCTAGACAAATAAATCACAAACCATCCAAATTAATAATAAGGACAATATCAAAAAAACATATCCCATATAGAGTAAAAATAAAGGTTTTTTTCATTGATTAATATAAATACTATAAAAAGATATTTTAAAAACATTCTTGAGGAAAATATCCTTTTATTTGAAAAAAGATTTGAAAATCCTTTTCTTTAAAAATCACTTTTCAAAATATTTTCTTCAAGGAGTAACCATAAAAACATGAAAATGAAGCCTCAAACAAATGACGATAGTTAATTCTAAATAGGCTATACAAGGTAAAAAACATTTCTTTTTCAAAGTAAAAAAGACTAAAAAAATGACTTATTCGAAAATAAAAAATAAGGTTAATTTGAAAAAAAATTTAAAATAAAAAAATGGTAAAATTTTCATTAATGAATAATTTTGGAAAGGTAAAAACATTATGAAAACATTTTAAGAAAATAGGGTTTTTATAAGAAAATAGGTCCTCCAACTAAAAAGTGATATGATATTGGGTTTTATTAAAAAAAAATATATAACATTTTGAGTACCCAAGAATTGAAAAATGGAAATATTACTTGAAAATTTCATTAATAAATAAATTATAGGATAACGAAAGGGGTTTTTGAACAATGATCCAATAATTTCCTCTAATGCAAATTCATGTATAAATAGTCCAGAAAAAATGTAATTTTAAAGTAAACCCTTAAAAGGACCATAACATTGATCTAAGAATAAATTAATAAATACATTATGTGTGTCAAATATAAATCTACCTAAAAATAGGAAATACAAAAAATATATAGAAACAAGTTATTACACATATAATCTTATAATATTAATGACAATAAGGAAATAATATAACCTAAAGAAAATAAATTGTGTTATGAAATTATTTTCCACTTAGTACCTATTACTTCAATTTCCATTGGAAAAAATAATTCAATTTGAAACAAAAAATATAATTATAAAAGAATTAATCATGATATTATATTCCAAATTGGTATTATGTACAAAATATATAAGAAATTAGGTGCAGAATAATAAAATATTCCTCAAATAATAGAAATTGAGACGAAGCCCCTTACACTTGGTATCTTTTGAATTATTATCCCCCTGAAAGAAATGATTTAAAATGAAGCTATAAATACCATTAATATAAATTTATTCATGATATAAAATGAAATTTGGGAATTATATAACCCAAAAAAATAAATAAGTGGTTAAATGGTGTATGCCTCACGAAAAGAAAAGTGTGAGAGAAATCACTTACCTTGTGTTTCCTTTTTGGTTGAACGTACTTTAAAATAATGTGTATTGGCTTTCAAAATGTTAATAAATAATAATATCACCGTACTCATATTTATAAAATCATATTTTATCTTCTTATAATATATTGTTACCCATTTGTTAGTAATCTTTCATTGTTTTTAGTATTTCAGGTTTTAATTTCCATGTTTCTCAACTAAGTTTTAATTTTTTATATATTGTCATTGTTACTAGATCATGATTTAATAATATCCATAATATAAAAAATGATATAAATATCATATATATTCATTATACATGTATTTAAAGTATTCCATAATATTTTTAGATAAGAAATAATATAAACCATTCATGGAGATGGTTGGTCGTACGAATGCTTGTACGCTTCTTTGATGTCTTGTCGTTTTGAAACAATGAAAAGTATACAATATATATTTATATTAAAATTACATAATAATATTTATTTATTATATGTTAGATATTGTTTTTAAAGTCATTCCTTAATACATTTCATGTATAGGGTGAACAAATCACGTCGATTTGAGGAGGTTGTAGTCCACACTTCCTCAAATGATATTATTATATTCCCAAAAAAATGGAAAAAATAAGGGAATGTTTTATATTAAGATTAAAGAATAATATGGAAATAATAGATATCATAAATATCATATTTAAATATTTTTTCATGATAATTTACAACCATGATATGTGGTAAATGAAACCCTAATGACATCATTTTTTGAGGCAGTAGTTCGTCATACATATAAATGGTATATATATTACCCATTAGATGGAAGTGTGTGTAAGTTTAGGTAAACCCATTAGAGTAAAAAAAATATAATTATATTTAAGATAATGATTTTATTAATTAATAATGTAATAATAATATTTTAGGAGGTGGAGGGGGAAATAAAATGAAAGTAGTCGTTAATGAATGTCACATCGTTTTTGGGAAACTCCTTTTGGTTTATATGGAAAGGATTCCTTGGTTTCTTTATGCCCAAGATGAGGCTTATAAAATTAGGGTATAATTTTTGGGTGCTTATTTTTTAATATATTGGGTGATAATAATGGCTTGATAGGTGTGAATAAGTGTGAAGAGTGAGTTCCTTTTTATAGTGGATGAGGAGTGGAAATCTTGTAATTTTTTTAAAACAGAATTTCAACCACGTTTTTCCTATGAAAGGAAGATAAAATAATGTTTCAAAGTATTTAAAATATAGTATAAGCTCTAAATAGTAACAAGTAATGTTTATTTGAAAATTTTATATGTCATTTTGTCCCTTACGTTTAATTTTTGTACCCTTGTTATGAAATATTTTCCTTTAATAGATGTAAGTAATTTTAATAAATTTCACTAATATTTTCTTTGTAAAAAACTATGTTGAGATTATTAGAAAATATATTTTATTATAATTATTAATATTTAATCCATTATCCCAAGTTAAAATAACAAAAATAGAATAACTTAATTTAAAATTAATTTTGCATATGGGATGACAATGAGGGTTTTTAATGTAAAAATGTTCAAAAAATTACTATGATTTTATATCCAATTTCAATGGGAAATTATTTCTAAATACCTAAATTAGATTAAATTATTCATAATTGATATAATTAATCCTGAAAACCAATAAATAATGTAATTTAACCTTATAATAATATTAATTGAAAAAAATGTTTTAAATTAAAATTTAGTATTTTTCACTATTCATCAAAAAATGAAACTTCACATAAATATAAAAAAATCACCATAATCTTAATTTTATATTACTATTTCAAAAATGAGGTTTATTTTGACAAATAAATTTTATAAAATTTTAAAAAATTGTATTTAAAATATTTTCCCCATTAAAAGGTTGTAAAAGTGCCTTTACCGAAATATAGGATTTTTTTGTAATAATGGGTATGTTATTATCTTATGTATATAAAATATATTGAATGAATGTATAAAAATATTTGATTGAATATATATCATATATATTTATTTATTATCTTTCTCTAAATGTAATTAATATAACTTATTAAGACAACATTCCTTTTGAAGCCTAAAAATATTTCCATTATATTAAATCATTTTATGTATTCATTTATAATTATTTTCTTACCAATGAATCCATATTCTATTTCTATTGGACATATATTTTCATAAGTTAGTTGATAATATTAATAACTTATAGTTTAACATTTAGATTATTTCTTATTATATAAATTAATAATATTTTAGTAATATATTATTGTTCGGTAAAACTCAGTTTTCCATGTAACATAACTTATCAAAGAAACTCACTGTTCTGTGCCACAAAAACTTACTCAGTATCCTATGAATTTCAAGATATATCATAGATTAAATTTATTTAAAATATTAAACATATTTTAATGTTTCAGGAAACTATATTGCCTTATGATCTTGGTTTCCTATGTCATACACGCTATTGAATATAATGTTCATAAATTAGTGTTTTGGGGCTTTACATTATAACAATCATTGAAAACATTTGTAGGATATATGAAACTAAATTCTAATCCATGATGTATAAACTCGCCCCCGCATTCTAATAAACCAAGAGAAAACCCCCAAAATAATTACTCACAACTCGTGCACATTATTTTACATGAAAAAAGATCAAAAGTAAAAGAAAAAACCAAAATACTAATACTATATCCCTATAAACATGAAGGTCCACAATAAGATTGTTTTCCATACCCTAAAATATTTTCCCTACCTGAGTTCTAACAATTAATCCAATGTTCCACCAAGTCCAAAATTAAAAAAAAACTTACTTTAATATCACTTTGTATCACCCTGACCCAAATCAACCCATTCGGTTAGCGCTTCCAAATCACCTCATGTATGCCTCCCCATAAGAAAGAGATGATCGACTAGAAATAAAGACCTAAGTGGAATCATGGGGAGTCTATATCCTCAATACAATATATCTAAATATCCTAAATATAATAGAAGTGATAGTAAAATAAGTAAAACAACAATACCCACAATGGTATTATATATTTAATAAATGAAACAGTATCCTTTATATAACAAATGGAATACAAGTGTACCATTAAGAAAACATGATCCCCACATGAAGTGGATTAATGATAAAAGTAAACAAATAAAAAATGATAAATGAAGAATGATATCAAAATATATTTGAGATTATTCCAATATCACTTTGGTATACACAGCTTCTCCTGCTCAATTTCTCGATATAAGGACCTTTCCCTTTGCAAGATCCTTGAACATAAAATCTACACATGGATTGAGTTGGCCATGCACTGTGTCAGTATAAAATAACATTTTAAACCACCAATTCATCGTTATCATAAGTGAAACATTTGATTTGGAATTTTTATACAATATTTGAAAAAATATGCACATGTTATCATACAACTGAATGAGTCACCACAAACCTGGCTTCCACAGACCTTGATCCAACCTACATTAGTACCATTCAGGAATACATTCCATATCAAGACAATCAGATAACCTAAACAAGGTATCATTATCCATTCAAAAACTTTATTATGTCATCAATTAATAACCCCAATAATATCATAACGAGGATAAACATATAATCTAATCACCCTTTTGTGTCTTGATGGATAAACCTGTAATAAAAAACACAATATGACAATTTATTCCAAATATTAACTATCTAATCATTGGGCAAACAGCATATAATCAATATAAAAAACTAAAGATTATAGTTCTCACAGTGCTACCCATACACCCGTATCTTAATTGGATCACACAAAAATATTCTCATATCGAAATAGATACACCCACATTCCATACAAATCAAGAGGTAAGGATATCATAAGGATACACATAAACACACCCACATACCAATCAAACATATATCTTTATATAAAATTTGTAATATAGTATCAAATTACTACCTCAATTGTAACAAATTCTGATTTCCAAGAACCACCACCCAAGTTGATCACACCAAAAAAATCCATAGAACCATCCCTAAATTAATCATATGGGGATTCTAGAATGAATATTCAAGAGAAAGGAACATATAAGGATAATATGGATGTATACTTACTAAATAAAAAACATCACTGATAATGGATCTCATATCAGTAGAAGGAATTGATTAAAAATGTTGGATTCAAGTTCCACTCCACCAAAAATGCAAGAAAAACTATTCAGATCATGGTTTATACATTAGATTCAAGTATTAATAATCTCATCAAGGGATCATTCCAAGATAATATGAGAATTTAATAGATAAGAAGGATATTATAGATACATATATTTAATTCCCAAATCAAACAAGTTATGATATAATCGAAACGTGTTCAGGATGAAAATAAATCCCTTAAATCACCCAATGCAGTCTCCCAGTTCAAGATCCCTAGTCACAAGTAATAGAATGATGGTGTTTTGGGAGGTTTCACATTAAAATAATAATTTTTAGAGTAATTAATCTAATGTTTATAGTTTAGTGACATGGTTGGCCAATATTTCTATAATCCATGTGAAATCCACTATCTAAACCTAGGTGAGGATGCACAATTTGGTAAATCATGCACCAACTGTGTGAATGCCACTGTCTCCAAGTTCTCTAATCCCACAGTTCCTAGGGAATCCATATAGTTTTCTATAGGCATGTGATAGATATGGACCCTCTAAAACACTTCCATTGTATCCCAAAACAATCTAGAAACTCCCAAAGTCCTAACCTCAACAAACAATATCTCAGAACCTATAAAGAAAATCTAAAAACCAAGAAATGAAAAATGTAACACACATTATAAATTTCAGTGGCATTATAATATATAACATATTTTCCATAACAAGTTCTTGATATATAATATATTTCTCATGTAATTTATTTCTCTTTGAAAAACCCAACTATATAATCTATTATATAATACATAATCCTTTTCCCTTAGGAAAAACCTTATATTTCATATAATTAATCAACCTAAAACATAATTATCCAATACATATATTTTTCCTATTAAATAAATTTCCATGCATAACATATTTTAACCATTCTTAATATATTTTTCTCACATATGATATTTTATATAGGAAAAATTAAATATGGAACATAATTTTAATCCATGTGTAATAACTTTCAGCATATATAATTTATTTTTCATAGTTAAATTTTAATACATAAAATACATCCCTTTATAAGTATGTGATACATAATATATTTCCTATATGTATGATATTTTCATTTTTTCAATATATAATGTCTAATATAATTTTCATACATAGAATGTTTTTCTAAAAAAATATCTAAAACATTATATAATTTCCCTATGTAAAATACTTTGATTAGGAAATTTCAACACATATTATCTTATCAACCCATGTGTAATATAATTCCCAATATGTTACATATTTTCCTTATAAAAATATTGATAAAAAATATATTCTTATATGTATAAAATGTTTCTTGTGAAATATATTCATACATAACATAATTACTCCATTCACTATATATTACCCCTAAATAATATATTTTCCATAGAATGGGTTCAATATAAAATATATTTTATTTTAATTCATATGATATTTACCTTAATAACATATCCATTCATTAGATAATTTAATCCCAGTGTAATATATTTTCAATATATATCATTTTTAAATTATTAAAAATTCAATATGGATGATATTTTATTCTATACAAAATATAAATTTCAATGTTTAATATCCTTTTTACTCCTCTTTATCATATTTAATATATTTATGTTAGAAAATATTTCTTATGTAACACATTACATTCATTTATAATATATTCTTCATACACATGAAACATAATTTATCCTTTCTATATATATTATTAAGGTTTTATAATTTGGAATAAAATTTAAAAACATCAAAAAACATATAAATACCCATAATCATTCAAAACATCCCCATAAAACCAATACTCAGCTAAAAAACAATTGCAAGATTAACCCTAAGAATATAAAACATTATTAAACTCGGTTCCCAACCATTCCAAAAATTCCCAACCTTGATAAAGTCCAAGTTATCATTTCCACATACACAATTCATTACAACAACCATTTCCCCAACATGGACCCGAGAACCTGAGGCATTCACTAGGTCTTTGATTATATCTAAAAAATACCCAAAGGTATTCCATTATCCAAATTATTATTTTAGAACCAATTCTAAAAATTATCCTCAAATTGTGATCAAAAATTCAAAAATTCATATTTCTCTAGATTTTAATATCTCATAGTGACATGGGTCATTACAAAATCCCCGCCATAATAATCCCAATCCTTAAAAACAATGCTATTGTAACCCTCATAAATCATCCTAGTCACTAAGACTCAATTCATGAACCAAATCTAATATTCCCTTATAGTAATTTTCATTCTAATTCCACACCTAAACTGACTAAACTATAGAAAAAACATCTAGACCTTGCATCATGATACCAATTATTTCTCTCAATTCCAAAAAAACCCACATTTTTTGGAATTTGTGAATCCTAAAATAATTTAATTAACACCCATAGATTGATGTTATATGTATACACTAATTAGTTACATATTATATGTCACACTCAAACATCACACACATATTGTCATCTGAATCTAGGGTCTCATAGTTGAGACTATATTCATAACATAAGGCATTTACTTGCTACATGTGTCCTTGTGATACCCATGAGTGTTAATATTTCCATAGACCCAGTCACTATGAAAATATTTTTCACAAAATACAATCTCGTTCATACCACCCAACCAACATCCTACATCGAGGAACTATCAGTTATTTAATACACTAATATATATTGATCTACATTATCGGATTCCCCGATTAGGGTATTATCTATTTACTTCACATCACATGACTTCTTGTATCAAGGATCCTTAAAAACCCATAAATACCTCAATGTGGGGTCCTCTAAAAAATCATTCTTGACTTCCACTATATACCATTAAAAAAACCACCCAGATATATCACTTATGGAATTATCCTTACCATTGGAATTTCCATAAACTGCTACCCAGACATAATGATAAACAATTAAAATTTTACATGCTTATTGATCCTCTTGAGACATGTTCATATTCTAGTTAAAATATATCACGATATAGATTCCATGACACCCAAATATCACTAATACATTATATTTTATATTTTTTTACCTTATTCATTGTTATTTTCAATTTTTGGTGAACTTTAGGTTTTTTATGACTTTAAAACTTTTACTTCTACACATGGCTTAGTAGAAATCGTGGTGTTTCCCTTTTAGGGACTATTTTTAGTATATTTTATTTAGTTATTTTTTGTATTCATGGTTAATGAGGGTTTTGGACCAAAAAATCCAATGTATTGAAGAAAACATGAGATATATTTTGTATGAGGGGGTACTATTTAGTGGTTAAAGGTAGAAGAAACATTGAAACAACCATGAAAAAATTATATATTTTATTTATGGAAATGTTTCACAAATTTTTTATATTGTATGGACAAACCATGTGTATGTGTATTTATTCTCCAATAGATTCCATATATTTATCACTTAGTTTGGAATTTTTTTGGAACAAATGTGTGATCTTCCAAGATTTCATTAAAAATGGTGAAATTCACTTTTTACCCCTATTGGTTTTTATTCTTTTGTCCAACCTTTATTCTCCTATTGGTCAATAAAACTAGTGGTTTTCATAGTCACTTAATCCATTTTTTCTCATGCAATATTGGCCTCCTTCTTCTCATATTTATAGCATGTAATCTTTCATCTGTTTCTCTTTTCTTCACTGTTATTCATACCATGACCTGTAATTTTAATTTCCTCTCATCTATGAACCCTAAACATTATTTTGTTATGAAAATGAGATCAATATAGTTTTAATAATGGGGATTTGGGTTTTTTATGGTTAGGGAGGATACCAATTGGATCTTTTATATTTTTTCCACCAAATTTGTCCTGTTTTTATTGGATTATTACTGAAATTAGGTATGAATTTCTTCATAATTCCCTTGTAATCCACGTAATAAATTTATATTATATTTTTTATTTCCTTAATTTGAAAATATAAGTATATTTTATACCATTTGTGGGTTTTAAATTTATTTCAAATAGACCTTTCACATGAAATGGACTTGGTGCATAACAACTGCATAGTAAGTTAATTTCATGGAATGTTTGAAATATGGTTTTAAAATGGTTTATAAACATATTTAAATACCAATTTTTTTATAAAGTCCCAGATGAGACCATTAATTTTTTATTATTAAAAATAAAAAATAAAATCGATTGAACAACGTATTATTGTTGTTAAAATCACTTATTGGGACCCTTATAGTTATGTTTTACATTTATTTTTACCTATGTGATGCTTATAAATCAAAATTAAAGGGTTCATTTTGTGTGATGGTGTAGGATGTGAGTTGAAGTTTATTTACTATTATTGAAATTATATGCATGTAGTGATATTTTAATCCATTATTTTCCAACCTCCATTGTTTTAAAAGTTATGGAAGTCCTAGTAGAGAATATTGGGATCTAGATGACTGTAATACCTAGCATAAACTATGTGCTGAATAGGGATTATGGCTTGAATAAACCATGTTTATTAGAGTTAATAGGGTGGTAGTATAGTGTGTTTCCAATTATAGTGATGTTCTCCTATGATGTTTTTTTCATAGATCATTCTAAGGACTATCAGGGATGTGGATATGATCATCATTGCAAGACTATGTTCTTTATCACCAGTTCTGGATCAACATACTTGAGTCTTATGATATTCTTCGTGATTATTTTTCCCCTCTTAGGGTAATTTATATTATTTCATACAATATATTTTTGGTCTTCCCATTTTTATTTATTACATGAAACTATCATTTATCACTATCTTTTATCATTCCTCAATATTATCTTTGTGAAAGTAGTGTTTTATACAATTGTGAGTAATGTTTTATTTTACAAATATTTTATTTTATTTTAAAATTATTTTTAAAGTGTGGTTTAAAAGGAAATGGTTTGTTAAATTTTTAAATAAATTTTATGTAATGGTTTTTAATGAGGTTGTCTAGGAAAATTAATTTTCGGAATGAATTTTTTTGAATGATTGATAAACAATGCTTTTTCTTAATTTTGATAATTTTAAAAGTTTTTATTTCCTATGTTTGAAATTATTTTTAAAATTATTTATTGATACTTATTTTATAAAAAGGTTTTTTTATATATAAAATAAAAATTATAATATTATTGGATATTTTTTTAAAGCATATTTAAACCATATTTTATATTGATGTTTAAAGTTGAACATTGTGAACTCTATTACAAAGGGATTCATATAGAAACCTTATTGAGATATTTCTCGTCACATTTACCTAAAAACCTATTAATGAATCCATTCCCAGATGTGTATATTTATCATATGTTTTTATTTCAGAAACCCAATTCTGTTTAAATCATTATGGTTTGGGTTATCCCATGGATAAATGATGTGATGAGTATCCTGGTGTCATTAGTGGTGATATTGGAGTCATTATCACTCTATTCACATTTTATCATTGGGATATTATATTTTCCAATTTGTTTTGGGATTTATATTCATATATATATATATATATATCTTCTATGTGTTTTTTTTATTTTATCATTTATATATTGATGTTTATTTTGATATTCTATGTTTATAATTTTTATTATTTTGTTTTTTCATTTTTGATATACATATATTTTTAACTCCTGGATAGGTCATGCTGAATTCATGGTAGTTTTTGATGCGGTATTTTTTCATTATAAAAGGGTGTAACCACTCCCAAAATTGAATTATTAAGACCTACGAACTTTTCTTCAGTATGTGCAGATCCAACCATCCCTCCAAGATCAGCGGTGGGCTAGTTTGGGTGATGTGTTGGGTCTTCCTAGAAAGGTTCATTAAAAATTATATCAGAGTTTGGATCTCTCGATAGGGAATTTTTTTATTGAGTCACTATCATTCTATTAGGGTGTAATTATATACTTGATTTAGGATTAACGTTATGACTTAAGAGATTGTCCAATAGCACGTTATTGATAACTATCCTTTATGGGGATGCCCGAGTTTCCATGGGTAGTGGGGTTGGAATTTTGAATTCATAATATCATTTTGATTATTTTCCTTGATTGAGTGTTTAGATGATCCTTGTTAACATGATATGAGACACTTTAGGGGTTGGGTTGGTTTGAAAAAACTGATAAACTGATCATCAACTAAACACTCAATCATGTAATTGTCTTAGGAATTATTGGATGGCTAGACATGGACCATCCAACCATGTGTAAGAGTAAAGAGATACTCTACATATCATTGTGATTCATTATTTATACCACATGATTCTAGGACCATTTGAGTGTCTTTATTTAATCGAATATTAAAGAAGGAGGATGTTGTGAATTTTTGATTGTGTGGATTTAGGTTTTTCTCCCATGTTTTATTTTAGTGATAAATTAGATTTTTTTCTAAAAAAGAAAGATTTCAGGAAAAATTATTTCATAATAAAAAATCTGGTCTTTTGTAATTATTATAAAATAGAGTTTGATTTAATGGAATTTTTTAAAAAAGATGGGTTTGATAATGAAATATGGATGGTGTTATAAATTTAAAAACCGTTTAAGAGATTCAATTTTGAAATGTTTTTATCCTCCTAGGGTATGATTCCAAGGGTTTATGGTTTTAAAATGAACATTAAAAATTATTTTTAAGGATGGTTTTATGGAAAATGGTTTTCATTTTTATTGGATTCAATGGAAATTATATGTAAAACAAATTTGGTTTTTAAGGAAAATATCTTTGAGGTAGAAATTAATCCCTTTGACCAATTTATATGGTGGAATTTATTTTCTAGAAGGCTTTTGGGTTTTAAAATTTTTTTCTGTTTAAATAATATTTATTTTGAATTTCTGGGTGTGTGTTTTTTTACTGTGATTGTTTATATTTAGTGGAAAGGAATAGGTAAATATTTTTTAAATGTTTCAAATAATAGTCGTTCAGAACCTCTAGTGGGTTTCTTCTATTATAAATTAATGATTGGTTTTCAAATATAGGTTAAATGTTCATTAATTCCATTAGTGAATTTATAATTTTAAATTAAGAAAAAAAAATGGTTAGGATATTTTTAAAGAATATGTCTTTTGTAATGATTGGTTTTAATTTTTTTTAAATAATAGGAATTTGGGCTTAATTTTTTCATTGGTTAAACTAATTTTTTGGGATTTTTGCCTCTCTTTAAGTTGGATATGAATGATTTGTGTTGAAAACATGATCGAGTTAGGTTTATGTTAATTTTATTTAATGTATGCTTGCCAGAATGGTTTCAAGTAAAAGTAGGGTGTCTATATCTTGAGGTCACTCTTTTCTTATTCATGACTCTTGACTAGAATAAAAATGAATGAAGATTAAATTTTTTCCTTAGATATAGTGTAGTGATGTGTAATATATTAGCTGTTTTGCGAAAATATGATTATAAATCCTTGGTTAGAATGTTTGGTCAATTTATGAGGTTTGACCTCCTTCAGTTTTAAGGATATGTTATAATTCAAGAATTTTTCCTTAGAGTGTTTAGTGATCTATGGCCTTAAGGTGGAAAATTTTTTATATCATTTAGGCACCCTCCATTTTTGGTTTCGTTTGGTAATAAATTTTTGTTTTTTTTCAGTATTCATCCCTTATTGTTATTTTATGTCTTATGTGTATTCTTTTTGTGATTTCAGCCATGAAGAGAGAGCTATATATGGGTTTTTGTTCCATTTATTTGGATGTGAGATGGATTTTTGTATTTGATTCAGGTGGCTAGGATATGCATGTAACCCATTCAGACTATACACTAGAAGGTGTCAATTCAGATCTTGTTGGGTTCACCGATAGATGGTAACCTAGTTATGAGTTCCTAGTTTTCCCCTTCTTAGTTTTTTTCCCATAATGGTTGAGGCCATGCCATTTTTTATTAAGGAATAAATTTAGTCACTTTTTTAATTGGATGTTTGGGATGCGATGATTTTGGTATCCTTGTCTCCTGAACTTTTTATGTTTTGGATGTAATAGTTATAGATCCTTTTGGTGACCTGATCTTATGTGCTTAGATGCTCCTTGGATTTGAGTTATTTTAGATGTATCTATGATGTTGCTTCCTTTGTGAAATGATCCAATATTTTTTGATTAACTTCATGAGGGTAAGTATAGTAATATTATTTTTTGAATTTTGGAATAATAATTATATTTGATTCTTTTTTCATAGGAGAGGTCATTGTTGATCAACAAATTTAAATCAATTCTAAATAGTGGAGAGCCCCACATTCAGTCTCCATCTATTGAATTTTATAGTTTGACGTTAATGGTCCAGATTATTATGTGAGGTTGTTGATGTTATTTTATGATTTTTCCAATACCTTATAGTGTGGATATTATTAGGTGTTTTCAATGTGTTTGGATATTTGAGTCATCCCTGACCCTTCAACTTATGAGAATTTCATGGTGATATTTCCTATTTTTTGTTACCTTTATTCTACCATGGATTTTTTTAGGGTAGGAAGTTTTATGGTGGGGGGAATTTTGAAACTCACATGTCACTTTTACATTATAATTTATATTATTTTACCTTATTCATAGTTGTGTTTAATTTTTGGTAAATTTCATGTTAATTTTTTTTCAGTAAATTTTCATTCTATGAATGGTTTTATTGCAAGGTATTATAGAAATTGTGTGTTTCCCCATCACAGTGAGTCATTTCAGTAAATTTTATTGGGAATTTTTTCCCCATGAGTAGACAATGGTTTATCCAAAACCATGAAACCTATATAAGATACCAAGCAACCTATTTAGTAAGTGGGGGAACCGCATCATATATTGCATATGGGCATAGAAAACCATGTGACTACCATGAAATAGTGGCTAATTTTTTAATAGAGTGGTTACACATAAGTGATACACAATTTGTAAATTATGTTACCAAACTATGTATGTGATCCTTGACTAGATAATGTCTTACACATATTTGGAACATGGTTTGTAAAACTGTGTAACTAATTTATGTATTCTTCCTAGATTTCATTAAAATGGTGAAAATATCTTCCTAATCCTTTGGATTCTTTGATTTTAAACACCCTTTATTATACTATATATCTTACAAAATAGTTGTTTACATTATAGCTTCCTCAAATCATCCTCATTTTATTTGGGGATCATTCATCTCAAATTTTTTATTGGAAAGAATTCATTTCTTCCTACTTTATTTTCCTCTCTTCTTCCCTTTTCCTCTCCTTTGATTATTATCTCAACTAAGAGAACCTAAAAAATAATTGGGTTAAAATTTGTTTTAAATATGGAATTAATGATGGTGGTTTACCTTTTTTAGTGTTTAATAGGATGACCTTTGTCTTGGTTATGCATTAACCACCAAAGGTTAATTGTTTTGGTTGGATTACACTTTAAATGTGAAAGTTTATTCTTTATAATTCCACTATAATTAATGTTCTTAGTTTCTCATGTGTTTTTAATGCCTTTTTGTGAAATTTTATGTATATTTTATTCACATGTTGAGTATGTAATGGTTTTAAGTTGTATTTTTCACTTACCACATGATTTTCTCATGACATATTCCAATTGATATTCCAAAGTGGCCCTTTTGATGGGTTTTAAATTTTTTAAAATAATGTTGGACACCGGTTGTATTTCAAAAGTGGATATTTAAATTTTTTAGTTTTTTAGGAAATTCATGCGGTTTTAACTCCTCTTAAATTTTTTGAGACCATTGGGTCAATGTAATTTTTTAGGGAATTTTAATAAAATGGTGATTGTTGTTATGGAAATGGAAAAGGGTTCTTAGAACCAATTTATTTTCATAGAACACAATTATGATTTTGAAAGTAGATTGTGGAAATTTGTTTGATTTAAAAATGAGTTTCCAAGTGGGTTTTGGTAAGTGGTTTATAAGGAATATTTGAAATGTGTTTTTCAAATGGTTTAAAAACAACTTGATATATTGAGATTCCTTTTAAAGCATTTTTATCACCATGAAGTTTTGAGTTCTAAAAATTCATGAGACTCTCAATTGAGACCCACATTATTGTGTTTCCCATCATGTCATAGGTCCCATATGGATTTTTATTTATTTCCACATAAGTGATTATTATACAAGAATATTAAAGGGGTTGTTTCATGTGTGCGTATAGAAGGTGAGGTGATATTAATTTCAATTGATTGAAATTATTTTAATTTGATGATTTTATATTCGTTTTTCTTATCACTTAAATATTCTAAAATTTCATAAGACTTTTAAGATAATATATAAGAATCAATATTAGTGAAAACACTAGTGTATATTGTGATATGAATAGGGATTTGTTATATACAAAAACAACCCTATGAGAACAAAAGTGGGGGTGTGATAATTTCTTTCCTCTGGTAGTGATGTTACCCAAGAAGGTTTTATTTTATGATAGTTTGATAGGACTTCCAATGATGTGGACAAGATCATTAGTTCTGACAAAGTTTCATCTTCTCCACTTTAGGATCAAGATACATGTGTCTTAGGATGTTTCCAATTAAAATTTTTATTTTATTTGGAAAATTTAAGGGATTATATATCTTAGCTCATTAGTATTCTCCTAGATTTTTTATTATATGGAACCATCATTATTAATTCAATTTTATCATTACCCATTGATATCTTGGTGCATATGATGTTTACATCAATTGTATGTAATATTTTGGTTTACTTTAAAATTGTTTTATTTTAAAATTATTTGGAAAGTATGGTTTCAAATTAAATGGTTTCGTTATTACTTATTTGGTATTTATAAAACGGTTTTCATTGAGGTTTATTAGTAAAATGGAGTTTTTTTGGGAAATTTTTGGAAAGTGTGATAAAATTTGATTTGGAATGTTTATTTACCATTTTTAGAGACCATATTTCCTTGTTTTTAAATGCTTAATTAAAATGTTTATCCATCCTTATTTCAAAAAGGGTGTTTATTTAGAAATGAAAATGTGGCATGATATTTGATTTTTTTATGAATCACGTGAAAAAAAAATTAATATTAATCTTCAAAAAATTACTTGGTTTGTCATAATATAAAGGTATTCACAAATAATCCATGGTAAGGTCCTATTTGGAACATTTATCTCACAACCTACAGATAAATTGGTATTTAGTTAACTGTTCAATTCTAATGTTTTTACATCAGGTCCCTAACTATGCTTTAATATTTTAGGTTTAGGTTGGTCCATGTGTGGATAATGTGAAAAGTGACTATGAGTCACTAGTGGTGATGTTGGAGATATTTAGGTTCCTATAATTTTTAATTTCTTTTGAATTTTTTCTCCTCTAATTCAACCTGAGATATATTTTTTCATTTTCTTCCTCTAATTTTTTATTTTAGATGATCCCCTCTCGAGAAATGTTTATTTGGATGTCCATTTTTAGGATATTTTATTATCTACTTTCTCTTAATTTCATTTTCATGGTTTTCCAACACTTAGATAGGTCATACCATATTCATAGTAGTTTACTATCATGATTTATATGTCGATACGAGGGTGGAACAATTTCCAAAAGTTAATTATTCTGACCCATACATTGGTTCCGAACCTAGGGTGATCTCGGACACCCTTCAGACTCATTGGTGGGCTAAGTAAGGCAATATTTTGAGTCATCCTAGGCCGGTTTATTATAGTTTTGGATAAAAAATACAATGGTTCCCCAATCTATCCTTGGGGTTTCCACTCAACATGGGGGAAAACCTATCATTACCATAAAACCCATAGGCAATCATTCCCACACCAATCCATCACACAACTCCATCACCATAATCCATTTCCAATGAAACTAACTTATGAAATCATTTCACTCACACTATATGCCACTATATAGGTCATTTTTCATATTAGTTATAACAATTTGATACTTAGATATGTAATTCTCCTTCAAATGAATAATGTGTTTTATAATGTGTACCATATAAAACACCAAACTTAATTGAACCCATAGCTACTATAAAAATATTTTCAATTAAATATGATCATTATAACCTAGTTGTGGGATTGGAAGGTATGAATAGAATTAACCCGATTTTGTTGTATATAAATAATGTTTTTAAAATAAAAATTAATTCATTAATTAGTTGTAAATAAGTAATCAATTTTGAACAATAATAATAATATCATATAAGGTTATGAATAGCTATAAAGGGACCATTTTTTCTTTAAAAGTGGTTTTTCATTATATTTTGTATTCTCATTTAAAATCTAAATTTATAAATTTTATAAATTTAATTTGATAGAAATGATTTTATTTTTAGTTTTATGATTTTAATATTATCGTATACTATTGTTGTATCTTTCATAAATATTTGATGATTGCGTGAATGGTGATAAAAATGATTTCAGAAATAATGTCACTTTTATGAAATTATCAAGATATAAGGACGACATAAAAGTTTATGAAACCTTTTTTCAGATAAATTATATATTTAATAAGTAATATAATGAAATTAAAATTTAAATTTTTGATGTCATAAATCTAGTATTTTAAATTTTTTGAAATCTATGTAATGTTTTTAATCAAATGAAAATAATTTTCCATTATTCTATTTTATTCATGTTATCTTGAGGTTACATTAGGTTTTGAGTTGGTTTAAAAGTTAAATAAGATAATTTTAATTTATCTTAATTCAATTAATAATAGGGGAATAAACATTATTCATTATTATTTTACAAAATTACTTTTAATCTTAAAACATATATTTATCTAAAAATGGTTTTTCATTACCATATTGAGTGATTATGTGAAAATTCATATTTAGTAATAGTTTTAGGTTCTCGGTTTTCCTTTGGAATTATATTCTTTAATTGATTTATTGAGCTTTTATTTAATTTTATTTTATTCATTCAGTGTTTCTATTACCTGATTTTGGTAGAACCTACCTTTGCATTGTGAGAATTCCCGACATGTTTCCCTTTAAATGATTAAATTTGGATACTTAGGCTCTTATTTTCTTCTAACATTTTATTTTTAGTGATATTATGATGGATAAGGATATAAATCTTGTAGGAATATTTTCCTTATATGATAAGGAGACTGGGGTGGTGAGGGAGTTTTTTGGTGCCCGTTTTCTTTACTAAATTAATAGTCTGTAAATTGGTTTTTGTTATATTTTTATTTTAGTTTGTACATAGAACATATGGATTGGTCATACAATATTTTTATTGTATTTATATTTTCACTTTTACTTGTATTTTTGCATAAAACCATTCCCAAGTGTTCTATTTGATTCCTAATTTCTAGTTTTAAGCATGTAGGGATCGAGAATTCCCTTTGGACTCACGGTGTGTCGATTTGGGTGTTCTTTATATAGAAAAACCAATCCAGTTCATTAAAAATCATATCAATGTTGGGTTTCATTGTTTCTATAGGAACCTCATCCATTGGAAAACCATTTTTTATATGTTTTTTCATGAAAATAATGATTAAGAGGTTTTCTCTAGTACTTGGGAGGCATGTGAAGGGAGAGTCTAGCTAGCTCTTTCCATCATCGATCCTAAATATTCCTTGGAAAGAGGGGATTAATTTGGAATTTTAATTTTATTGTATTTAACAATAGCGATGTGTTTATCCTCATTTTTATAGTGTGATTTTCCTTGGGGTCATCTCATATATTTGGATTGAAATAAAATATGGATCAATGATGTGATGTTTCTTTGAAAAAATTGATATGCTGACTACTGACCAAATTATTAAACCTATAATTCCTTAAAAATATCCACATGGTTAACCCAAGGTTCATTGGGAAAAAATTTACTGTTAAGAATGCTTCTATATCCCATTTAATTTGATTTTTATACCACTATTTTTAGATATCTAATATTGAGGTACATGTAAAGGTGGGTCATGTGACTTATTGATATTGTGTATTGAGTATTTATTTACTTTTAATGTTCTTCATTTTTAGGGTGATTGTTATGTTAAATGGGATTTTGTTAAAAATAATGAATTTTTTAAAATTATGTATGGATTTTAAATAATCCCTATAGCTTTTTAATAAAAAAATTGGATTTTAAAAAACTAGTTTTTGTCTATATTTTTATCTTTTGAGCTATTTAAATAATAAAATTGGTTTTTTATAAATTTTATGCTTTTTTATTATTTTAAATTAATTTATTTATTTTTCAAAATATTATTTCATTTAAAAACCCCTTCGTTGTTTATTTTCAATGAAATATAGAACCTCGTAAAGTTTTTTGAAACAAATTTTTTTTTCATTTAATTAAAATGAAAATATAAATTTTTTTTTGAAATTATTAAATGATTTAGATTTTTTAAAATCCTTGGTGGTGTGAAAAAATCTGCAAAATGTTTTTAAAATTTCCATTGGGAATTATTTTTCCTTTTTAAAGGAAATGAATTTTTCAAAAATGGTTTTTTTTTCAAAAATAGTTTTTATTCTCGAAGGAATGTAATGGTTTTCAAAAGAAATATTTTTGGCATTTTATTTTCCTTATTTTAATGGTTTTTTTTGGATTTTTTCCCCTTTTGGCAGGTTTAGACTATTGGTATTATTTCTAGAACACGGTCGGGATGAGTTTATATTCCACTGTATATAGTGTATGCCTCCATAAAAATTATTGGTATAGATTGATTGTTTTCTTTTATAGGTAGTTATCCATTATTCTTTTTTATCTTTCCCAAACTCTAAGTGGTGTGGAAATTTTTGTTTCTATTTTACTGAGAGTCGAATTTTTTTGAGAATATAGGATAGTTAAGCCAAGGGTAGTAAGTTGGTTGAAATGATGAGTATAGATCTATTTTATCTTTTGGGTGTATGTGTAATCTTGAGATGATATTGGGTAATGATAATTTGTTCTCAATGAATTTAGAGCTTTCATATTCTTAAGGTAGATTTTTCATTTTCCTTGGATTCTCTTTTGGGATATTTTTTGAGAAGTAATTGTATGGGAATTTTCATTACTCATTAATCATATTAACTTATGATGGGAAGATTTTTTGGTGATTTTTTCCTCATAGAGAGGTCATTTAATAGGTTTTTTTC
Organism: Viscum album; assembly: GCA_963277665.1. NCBI lineage: Eukaryota > Viridiplantae > Streptophyta > Magnoliopsida > Santalales > Viscaceae > Viscum > Viscum album. The sequence continues at coordinate 1,304,068,853 of OY728121.1, forward strand.
ATTATATTGTTTATATATGACCTTGGGTATGTAATTCGGGTGTCTATGACTAGTGTGACACAAGTTGATGATATTCACTAGAAGGTGTCAGATCAATTTTTGTTGGTTTTATCATAAGAGGCTAACCTGAGTATAAGGTCCTACTTCATTCATTTTTCTATTTGTTTTTTATCCAGTGTTATAGAATATATCATTCCATTTATTGGGTTAGGTTATCAATCCCTTATTATCTTGGTATCCATGTTATTTGATGGTTTTTTGTAGTTAGTATAGTGACAGATAGTGGGTTTGGATGTTTTGGTGGAGATTATTTTAGAGAAATGATCATAGGATCATGGATTTTATTTGGATTTGGGGTCCCATAAGTGTATCATATTCCATAATTCCTCTATAGAATTATTTTTAAGAAATTCCACGGTTAGTGGAATCTATTGTCAATATTTGTTTTGAGGATATCACATTTTCCTTGTGATTATCTCACTGTAAGATAGTTCAATTGATGCTTAATCATTTAGATTAATTATAAATGGTGGACAGACCACCATTTAGTATTCTATTATTTATATTTTCCAATCGGATTCTTATGGATGTTTCCTAGTTAAGGTTATTATAATTTTTTTAGGAATATGATGGTTCCTTGGAAGTTAGAGTGTGTTGAGTGTCTCACTTCTAGAAATTTATGTGGTTGATTCCTTTAACTTGAATATGGACTTTATGGGGGTAGAAATTGGTATTTTATGGAGTTTTTTACACCCTATGTGTAATTTAAGCATTAATTATTTAATTTATTTATTTAATTTTAAGACTTTGTGAGTTCCTAAGAGTATCAAGATAAAATTTTAAATTTTCAAATGGAAGAGGTGAAATGTATAGTTCCCATGCAGTTTGGAGTAGTCATGCATCGACTGAGTCTGAGGGTTATATACTTTAAAATGTAAATTTTCATGGTTTGATCATAGTTATCTCAACTATGAGACCTTCCAAGGAGAAACCTTTAAGAGTACAGTTTTAACTAGGAAGTACCATATGCACGATGGAAGCACTATTATACAAACCATATGTTCTAACCATGAAGCATACCTGGGTTTGTTTATTATGGGTTTTCATTTTATTTTTAATTAATTTTTAAAAGAAACCCCTAAAACTAAAAATATTATAACCATTGTAATGGTATTTGAATCCATACCAACTATTTCTAAAAAATAATTCTTGGGTTTCAGTGAATTCATTTGGTTTTTAATGATGTCATGGGAAATGGATTTAGGTTTTTAAAAACATTCTTGAAATTAAAGGACATTAAAACTGAGTTTTGGATGTTTTAAAATTGTTTGAAATTTATAACATGGTTTTTCTGATTTCAAAGGGGGGAGTTAACCTATGTGTATTTTATTTTGAAACTTTTGTGGCTTTGAATATTTTAAATGTTGACTTATAAAGGGGAATATGAAGTTCCCATTTGAATTTAAAAACCGTTTTGATAAAATTGATTAACATTCCATGCTAATTTTAAAGAAATTTCATGTGTGTAATCTTGTGAAATTTGTGGTAACAAATTATGTGAGAAACTCATAGGACCCTTTTTTATTTTTGTATCTCATAGTGGCATGTGATCCCATATGGGTAATTTTACTTAGTTGCAATATATATGAATCTTGTGTTTTTTAAGCATGGGGTTATTTTTTTTAATTGTAATGGAAGTCCTTATGGATTGGGTTTGGTGACTAATCTGGTTGAATCCTTTACATAGGTTATTGATTAGGAGGATTGGCCTTGTGATTGAAAGATTTTATTATAGGAACATTATAAAGACCCAAAATTCTCATACATAGATATTAAAAAATTTATAAGAATATTCATTAAGTTTCCAAGTCACACACCTTAGAATCTCAAATATATAGTGAAATTGAAAATTTTGAAACATAAAAAACTATTTGCATGAGTATTATACATTATCTCCCACATGGTTCCTCATAACTATAACCCTTATCATACATATCACACATAATACCTATCATCATATCATAGGGAAAATAAACACAAGAAATAGTTATATCCTATTTTTAGTAAGGTTTAACATGGAAAATATGTAAACATAATATGAGAATAAGGATATGATATTGTTAGCATATCATATGTAAACCATACCCTTCTTATCAAGGATCAAAATCTTAAATAAATTAATAAATATTTGAAGTTCATCAGAAAAGAATAATAAGTAAATAAATGAAAGGAAAATAGTGAAAAATGAGATTTAATAAACAACTAACTCTTCAAAAATAAGTCAAATGGAATTGAAAAACTATTTACAAATCTCAAAAAAATTCTTTATCAACATTAAATTCAGTAAACATTCTCTTATTAACCAATTTTTCCTTATTCTATAAATCATATTCTTCCTTCTCGGCTTGCTTAATTTTCTCTAGTAGAGATGGTTACACTAACATATGAAACACAAACATTCATATTTCATGTACCCACAATTTCCAGGCGAAAATTCAATAATTCTTAAACCAAAAGGATGTGTTCAAAACATAACATGGTTAACGTAGAATTATATTTTCTACACAAAGAATCGTCTATTTTTCCCTTTTTAGGGGGATAATAGATTGGGTAATGATAATCATTAATTAGTTCCATCCATCTTCATTGTCCCATGTTTAACTCATTCCTAGTGAATATATAAACATATATTTGTGATCAATATATATTTCACACATGGATTCATATAAATTATTCTTCCAAATTTTTGACTCAATAACCATAGTATCTAATTACAATTAATTTTCAAGATAATTTAACTCATGGGGTTTTAGTTTTCGTGAGGCATAAGAAATTCCCCAATCATTATACATTAGAAAGAAATAAAGTCCCTTCAATAAAGAATAATTGTAGATGAGAAAAATTTGTATTTCATAAGGGTAGTCCCAAAATTGGGTCTTTTTCTAATATTAAATTTAATTTCTAAAAACAATCATTGCATTATTTTTTACATGATAAATTTAAATCATTTTCATGTTGTCTTAGTTAATAGGCTAGATAACCATGAAACGTTTTCTATAACCCATAAATAATTTATTTTTAATTAATAAAATTATGCATATCAATATATTTTTTAGGTATTGGAAATTCATTAACCACTTTTTTTGAATTATCATCTATTATTCAATATTTACAAAAAATATTTCGTAGGAGTGAAATCTATTGTGACAAAAAATAACATTTGATGATTTTTTCATATAATATTTTTTTCAGTGAGGGTTTTCTAAAAAATATTAGATGTTTTTCATGATCCTAATATCATTTGGAATAAACCAATATGTCATCAATAAAAACCCACAAACATAAAAAATATTCATTGAAGACCATTTATAGGATCCAAAAAAACATCTAGTGAATTTATTAACCCAAAGATAATAACTAAAAACTCATAATTCTCATATCAAGATCTGAATTCTAGTTAATAAATTTTATACTCATTCACCTTAAGTTGGCCATACCCAGATCTCAATAGATCCTTCAAAAAAGACCGAGTTCCCAAGATCTTATTGATAAATTAATCGATATGGGGAAAAATATACTTATTCATAATAGTAATTTTATTTAATGAATTATAATCAGTAAAAAACCTCCTTGAAACATAATTCTTTTTAAAAAATAAAATGATATCACCCACGGTTATGTGCTAGGATGAATGAAACCTTTACCTATGAAATTATTTAATAGATTTTTTAATTCCATATGTTCTACATTAATCACGTGATTAGAGGATTATGAAATTGGATTAGCATCAATAACTAAGTCATTAGTAAATTCAAGTTCTCATACAGTAATAACACTATAAAACTCATCAATAAAAACATCCATGTACTCATTTACAACAAACACATCATTAATCTTGATTGTCCCCCTTTTCTCACCAATATATTCTAGATCACTTCCATTTTTATCTTTTAATTGTTTCATAACTTCCCGATATGTTATTAATGGTATCATTACATTCTTATATGCTAACTTAAAATCATTAAAAAAAATTCATAACTGTAAAATATGTCTTAGTATGGTAAAAAAATTCAATTTATACACAGAATAAATTCAAAATATACTAGGTGAATAACAATAAGGATTGCAAGTAATTTCCATAAAAATACAATGATAGAATATTATCATAATTTATTTTTTAATTTAATACTTATCCTAATATTTTTTCCATAATTCATTGTTGATTTCTTGAGGTGGAATGTCCAATTTATAAGAAAATTTACATGAAATTAAATAATGTGTAGACCTTGAATAAAATAATAAATTTTTTGAATCTAAATAAACAAACAATATATCTGTTACAACTTCATTGGATGTTTCGACATCATCTAAATTTTTTTCAAATTATTCCACCACAACTTTATACTTATATTCTCTCTTTTCCCATTATTTGGGTCCTTTTTTGGGAAAGTATATGCATAATTCCACAAATAACCACATTTAAAACACATTTCTATTTTTTCTTTTCATAATTGAGCACACCACTACCGAGATATTTTTTATTAAAATCCAAATCCATATGTATATAATTTCCACATTGGAGTCACTTCCCATATCTGATAAGGCATTCCCTGGGGTTCTTTTTACAATACCTTCTAAAAACTGGATACTTGATTCTAATTCCTTAAGATTAATTTGATTGATGCTTACCCATATCATATTGTCTGTTTATTTTATTGTTCTTGTAATCATAAAAAATCATCATAGGAAAACTCTATTTCTACCTTCTCTACATGTTAAACATGTTTCCAAAAACTATTGAATTCATCGGAATCCAATTTCATTCGATATGTTGGATTTAATCATGAGTCAAAAATGTTGGATTTTGTTATCAAGATACCAGATAAAACTTGGATCATACATTTTTAAATGAGTAAAGTTTTCTTCTTACCTAGACACTGAATCGTTCACCTTTGGATTCAATTCCATGAAATTTAATTTTCCATATTTACTTGAAGTGCATTAAGAAAATATTTCCTCATGAAAATATTCATAAAATCATCCCATTCAAAGGAATCAATCTCTTCTCCTTTTATAATATTCTTAACATTGACCAACATTTTCCAAATTATTTTTCAAAATGATAAATTTAAAGACTATTACTTTGATGCATTGAACACTCCATTACATCAAAAATATTTTCTAGGACTTTAATCCACCCTTTGAATACCACTATATTAGAAGATCCACAAAATGATGGAAGTTTTTTCCTTATAAAATGTTCTATTATCTTCATGTTCCTCCATAGTAGATCAATCTAATCTTCGGAATGGATATAACCACAATTTATAAACTATGTAAAGTGATCCCTTAAATAAATAAACTTCTGAGTTCCTATTCCCACTATTTATAGTTGTTGATTTGAAAGTATTACATCCCCTTAGTTCTTACAACATTTACTTCCATGTCTCCTCTACAGAACATCATTCTGAATATAGATAGTTTAGATGAAGCAATATATAATATATAAATTCCATATCATTTCAAATTACTTATAAAATAAAACCTTTTTAATTATATTCTATTAAATTTATCATACCCTCTAATGTTATCTAAACTATCCTCTAGTTAAAAAATTAATGATCTAGACCAAATCATTCCATAATATTGAGTTTTAAGTTAGAAATTTATTCTCATAAATATGTGGATATTTTCAATTATATAGTTTTAGAGAATTTGGACATAACTCATACATAAAAAACCATATAATAAAAATTGAATGATTATAAACTGAATTGATTTTCCCATGATATAAAACATTTAAAATAAAACCTAATTTCTTTCCAAGAAAAATCTTCACAACATTCAACATGAAATCTTCTTTTCCATTACCCATCCTTAAACCCTATCAAAAAAAATTTAAACATTTACGGATAAAAACATTATCATTAAATGACATAAAAATAAATAAATAAACTATTATACCATGATACATATAAATTTTCCTTTTCCAAAATAATCATTGGGCTAAAAATAAAAATTTTCTTACACATGAAATCACGTTTTCTAGACAAAATTTTTCTATAAAAATTCCTAAGAAATAGTAATGTAAAAAAACCATAAATATTTCTTCAAATAAATGATAATATAACATCCCAACTTTTCAGAGAGTTATGAAATATAAATTTACTATTCAAACCCACCTGTATTATGATAATCATGGGATTTAATGGTTAAAGAATGGTATGGGAGAATCCAAGTTTATTTTGGAGCCTAGAGTTCTGTAAAATGGAAATTAAGATTCAGACACATGGATAAAACATGGTTAGTGCTAACCGCGTGACTCAAGCCAAGAGGGATACCCAGTTCATTATGTAAGACACACTATTTTTCATAATTTGTTCATGGAGGGTTGCACGACCGTGTGAAAAGTTCAGTGTTTGGGATAGTGGTATCACACACGTATTGCATACAGTTGGCCAAACTATTCTCTTAGCTAGTACAAGGGCCCTCCTTAAGAATAATCAGGAACATGGTTGGTGGAGGATTTTTCCAAAAGTGTGGAAAAAACCTAAAACCTCGTAATTAAATTGGATTTTATTGTTCTCCCCTGAAAAGTTTTAACAACTTAAACCTTCCCCCCTCTATTTTTCTCTAGCATATTTCTCCCAAAGAAACTTTTATCTCCCTTTTTTGGTATCTTTCTATAACCCTCTCCTATAATTTGATACATTCAACATAGGTTGCATTGGGAAGATTGAGGTAAGATATTTAATCTTCTTTCTTCCATTATACATTTTTTTCCTCCACTATATCACTATTTAGGTGTAAACTATTTTTTCCCATTTTTAGGGACCTTAATATTTCTCTAATATCTCTAATTCTAACTTGATTCAAAGGATGATGATGTATGGGGATGTCTCTACAAGACTAATTTATGTGGTGTGGTTTATATTCCTTAAGTTACATTGGATTGAAACCATGTGTCATTGGGTCATGCACTGGACCTTTACGGTGATACTTTAATGATTTTAAATTAATTAATATAAATGATATACCATGTATATTGTGACTTTATTCAACCAAAAAACACATCCTAGGTTGGTCTCCCATATGTGTGTCACCCCTATGGGTATGCCTTCTTTATTAATATTTTTTCTATTACTTTAACTTGTTAAAACAACCCTTATGCGGTGTGGTTTTTCATGTACTAAATATGATGCAATATGAAATTCATAAGGGATATTTAATGACTATGGGTTAGGGCCATTGGTTTTTCCCTATATCTTAGACCCTGGTTTATGCTTATGTTTATGGATTGTTATTATGCCTTATGCTTCATTCTTGTTTTCCTTGTGCCTTATTCCATTGTTGATTGGCTTGAATTGAATGATTGGGCCTTAATAATTAATATATTGTACATGTTATTCATGGTTTCACGATATCTGATCATTATTTCTATTCCTTAACTTCTTAAGAACTGGGAATGAACATGGTCTGTGACATAAAGATGATGTGGATGGGCTAACCGTACTCATGTTGGAACTATATGAAATGCCCAGAGTGATACTTTGAATTCATTTTACTATTTATCAATGCATATTATTTGTAAACATTAGTGACATTGGTTCCCTATGTGAGAAAATGTGGATGGTCCCATTGGAAATATGGTAATACCATGCCTCATGTGATACTTAATAACCTACTCAAGATAACTATAATGATATTAGAGGATATGAATACACTATATTGAGAGTGATATGAGGGATTCCTTTTATGGGTCCCCTTAGACAGGCTCTATGATATTGCATATTGTGGAAGCTCCTATAGAAACCCTTGGTTTTTCATTATGGATCTCCTTATATAGAATTTTGTTTCCATAATAAATTTTGAAGTTTCCTATATAGTTTACATGTGGTTCCCTCTTTATTTGAATTATAAAAACACTTGACAGGTGTCTTAGGGAAATGTTTACCAAGCCAAATCACAAGCTTAGGGTCTGTCCACAATCAATGCCTTACTTATGATGAACCATGTTCACACATTACCATATTTTTACTAGTTATTTTGTTCACAAACATACGCCTTAGGCTGAAGTAGGTAGTGTTGGTTGGGTATCCATGTGAAACCTGAAACATCATGTGTTATTTATTTATCACCTAACATTTATTATTATAGGCACATCATTCATTTTCTATTGCATGGCCTTGATTTGATCTAGCCACCATTGGTGGTGTCCTAATGAGTATACCTCACACACTTCATTGAATTCATTAAGTGCCCATGCATTCATCTTGATTTTAGGAATAGATGAAGGGAAGTATCCATCACCAGATGTTTGATTCTAGTTTCTATTATAGAGTATAGGGATAAAGGACCGAGCCTTTACTCATGATTATAGTAATTCCTACTTTTTTACTTTTTTAGTTTCTTTTATATACAGTGGTATATTCATATATCCTCTATTTCTCTATGTACCCATTTTTTATTGTCACAATATCATCATCAACATTTTTTATCTATATATTATTTATCTTCCCCTTAATTGTTCATTTTAGAACTCTTATAATTTTCCCCTACTATTTGTACTCATTACAACATTATTTATCTCTATTGATTATGGATTTTTTATACTATGATATATGATGGGGTAATCTCTACCTGAACACAACATAGGACATTTCTTCCAGTTGGTAGTCTCTAGCGTACAAGGATACATTCTTAAGATCATGCATCCCACCATCTTAGGAAACCACTACATGGATTCTAGGGTGGGCTGTTCTAGATAATATCATGAAAAAAATTAACAATGTTATTCTTTTCTTCCTTAAAAATAAACACATACCTTCTGTGGAACATAATATCAAAATAATACCTTGTAAAAACGTGACATTATAGCAAGCATAAATAAATAATATGGGTAACTTGGTGCATCATTTCGTTATCATGAATACATATGGAGTAACCCTCATGGACACATAGGAAACCACCCTAATGATTATATGTAAAATAAAAATCATGGTTATACTTGGAGTACCCATCATAGTTACATTTGGAATAATCTTAATTAATAACTTCTTATATAAACATGCCCGATTCATTGGAGGGATATCACATACCCATAAATATTTGGTTTATAACAAAACCACACATCATTATAAACAATTCCCAGGAACCATAACATAATCTTAAAACATGAAGTATTGCCTAATATAAAAATCATTTAGGAAAATAAAACTTTCATTTTGGAATCACTCATTTTTAGATAAACAGTTCACATATAAAGAAAAACATTTTCATTAAAAATAACCGTTTAAACTTGTAAAGGAAGCTTCAATGAATTAAGGAATCATGACGGTGGAAATGGTTTCTCATTCTGTATAAGTTAATAAATTAATTTCATTTGATTTTTTTAATAATATTTGAAAGGGGGACATTAAAAGATGTTTTTTGAAATAATTTCCCTTACCTCGAGTCTGACACATCACATATGTTCTTTATCTTAATCTTATTTAGAAATTGTCTTTTTCTTAACACCTTAAGACATATTAGTTTTATATTCCACCGAACAAAGACCTCTATAATGTTGGGAATAATTATAGTAATTTATCTAGGTAGGTCTTTTCCAAAAAAAATTAAGTGAGATGAAATGAGAATAAGAGGTGACCTTTTATAAGAAAGCAGAGTGGAACTCATAACATCTCTCAAAATATTAAATTAATTTAAATTAATTTTTAATTTAAATTGGAAAAAACATGATTTATTTCGATGGTAAGGAGTTGATGGATATAAATCCCCCCATAAATTAAAAATTATCTAAGTTTTGTCTACATTTATACCCATATATTTTCGTTTTAACCCTTATTTAACCCCTGTAACTCTTACTATGAAAACTTATATTTTTAATATTTTTTTGTTAATATAGTAAATATAAAATGAGAAACAAACTATAATTGGACTATGGATTATATTTTAAACCTTATTATAACAAATTTTCTGAGTTTTAAATTTTTATTATTTTTATATCATTTAATAAAATATTATTTGTCATAGAATATCATTAATGTAAATTTTTAGAACTATTCGTTTATTTTACTTTAATAATATCAATATGACACTTATAAATCAAAAACACATTTTTTTATATATCTAATATGTCTAGATAATATTGAAAAAAATTATCGCATTATTTTTCTCAAATTATATTTATTTTAATATTATAATATCATTTACTTGATTTTCCAATAATTGAATAATTACTACATCAGCATTGTGAAATAATTTAATGTAAATATTTAATATATTAAAAATAAAATTAAATAACCATGATGAATATAAATATTTTATATTTAATAATACTACTTATAGTAAAAAATAACATCTAGAGAACAACATATTAAAAATAATACACATATTAAAAACAAGATTGGGATATGTTTGACATTTCTTTAAATTAAATACTATAAAGGTCATAATCTCTTAAAAATGGCCCCAAAAGGTTATATATTCAAACCTAGGTTGATTATGGTATTTATATACTCAAAAAATAGTATTTGGGTATTTGTTACGGTTATTTAATGGTTCTTATAATTTAATTTATGTACAAAATTTTCTTATTTACCCTATATCATGATAACTAAAGGTACTAAACTTCTTATTCATATTGAAAAAAAATTAAAAGGGGCGTATTAAAAAAATTTAAAATAATGATTCCAAATATGAAATCAAATTTTAAAAATTCAAAACACAAAAGTTTAAAATTTTAATTTAAAATTAAATAGAAAAAATATAATGAAAAATATTTTTTCAGATATATTACCCTTTTAAATATAATATGATAATATAAAAAATTCAAGTATAAAACCCATTTAAAAAATAATAATTTATTTATTATAAATATGAATGAGCTAATGAAATGTTAAAAATAGTACAAAACATAATTTTACCTTATAAATAAAATATTCTTTTCAATAAAACCAATATTTCCACTATTCATTGAAAAACCATTATTATTCAGTCAATTATGAAAAATTCATTATAAGATTTTTTTGACTTGATAAATAAAAATATTAAATTAATTTCTGAAAAATAAATCTATAAATTTAGAAAATTAATATTTTATGTGTAACCTTATATGAAATTATTTTAATAAAACCATTACCTTTATGGTTTTTAATAATTGCTTAATATATTTATAATCAATATAAATATTATGTTAAAGAAAAATAATAAATATAAATAGAATTTATTATATTGGTATATGGATTGTAATTGTTTTTTTAAGGATGGAAAAATATATTTTTCATGTCGTACAAGTTAAAACAAGGATTCCTTTCATAATTTCAGTAATATAAAAATTAGCCTTGTTTGAAAAATGACAGGAACAAACTTTTCAAATTTTCTTTTTTAGAAAGAAAAAAATTGTATATATTTAATTAATAAATCGTTTGGATATTTTTAAATTTATTTTCGATTATATTTTTAGAAAAAAATGATTTTATAGAAAAAACAATTTCGACCAAAGTGATAAATAATAATGATTTTAATTAAATATATTCTTTTTAAATCATGAGTACATAAAGTGAGGAAAATGAAGGTAAACCATGTATTCTCTATAAATAACTATAGGAGAATAAAAATCATTAGTCTCTTGATAAATAGATCATAATATTTTATCATTGGAAGCATAATCATAAACAATCATGATAAACAATGGGATTGTATCAAAAAACCATTACCACATTTGTAACATTGAATCGTAGGCCTCCATGAAAGAATAACATTAAATTAATCTTATAATATTAGGATTATAAATTAATTCATGATATTACATGTCAACGAGGATATATATACACCTCATAAAATAAGACAAGTGCATAACATAATGTATGTCGCAAAGAAGACAAATTGACTAAAAATATCGTACCAATTTTAAATATTTTGAGTCATAATACATGGGAAAAAGATATCCTATTGTAGTTATTTAAGTAAAAAAAATTTAGAAGGAAACAATAAAATAAATTTCTGGGTAGTTTATACACCATATAAAATAACCATGTGGTAAATATGTCATGTGTCGCAATGAAAATAAATGTGGGGCAGAAATCCAATAACTTAAGTCTTGACTTCCTTAATACATATCATAAACCCATTTATAATAAATATAATTTTTTTATAAATATTTTATATAACCATTCATATATATATATATCATACCACCTATGATTTACTTTTGAAATTTTATTACCCTATTATTAATAATTTAATGTCAATGTCACATTTCATGCAATAACAACATTGTTTTTTGTGTATGTTTCGATTTGTTATTTTGGATCCTATTACTATGATCATGGTTAAACTATCTACATAATTTTATCCACTATATAAATATAATATGTATTATGTATATATTTATTTACCATAATCCATAAAATTTAGAAATGGAATAAGAAATACACTATTAATGGATATGGTAGGTCGTACGTATGCATGAACGTTGTTTCTATTTTGTCAATGGAATGAAAGAAAAAGTTTAAATAATATATTAAGATGGAATAATAATTTTTTTCATATATGTCACATGTTTTTATTTAAAACTATTCTTAATACCTTCCATGTAATGCTTATGTGAAAAATGAATCACATCGCTTGGTGAGGCGATCATATGTCGTATAAATGAATAATGTTACCATATCCCCCCCACAGAATAGAAAGTAAAACTGTATAGGTGATATAGTAATTACATAATTATAATTATATTTAAAATATAATATTTATTCATTTAACCTATTTTTATTTCAACACAACTATAAATAAATGAAAAACACTTCACATCACTTTATGAGGTTGTAATACCTCATACACACAAACAACATTATTGTTTTCAAACAGGTTATGATGTAAGAGGTTAGATTTAGTATTCTTATTAAATAGGTATAATAATATCATAAATATAATATATATATAAACATATATTAAATGAATCATTATATCCATTCATGAGAGGTGGTGATGGGAAACGATTAACATTTTTTTATGAGTTATTGGTCCATTGTACAGATAAATGATGATTCCATATCCAAATGTATGGAAGAGGAGAAGGATTTAGGTTATATAGTAACATAATAATGTATAAATATATTTAATATTATGATATTATTATATCACCGAGGTGGAATAATAATCTATAGAGGTTGAATAAAAAATAAAATAAAACGCTCGATTAGGGGTATTACCTATTATTCAAAGAATTTCATTTGGTTGATACCAAAAGTCATATTATCTAGTTTTTTTTAAAACCCTAACTCTTCTTGGATGATATTAGGTAAATAAGGAAGTTATTTGGTTAGGTTTCGGTTGAGACAATGGGTTTTTTATGTGTAATGTGGAGAGGAGATGGTGCGGCTTTGTATAAGTGAGGTGAGTGGAATAGTTGTAATTTTGAAAATAAAAAGTTGTACCCTCATTTTTTACATAAAAAAAATATCCAAAAATATCCTTTATAGAACCTATAATAAATAAGGTTTCAATATGTCTATATAATGGGTTTTTTATAAGTTTAAATGTCAATTTACCCCTTATCTTTTTAGTTTAATCGCTGGTAAACATATTTTTACATTAATAGTGATAATTATTTATTACTTCTTTTACAATTCACAATGGGAAAAAATATAGTTAAAAAATAGAAAACAATATTTATTCTAATTAAAAATATTGAATTCTTTTATCCAAATTAAATCTATATAAGTGAGAATTTCAAATTTAAAATTAATCCTAGATACATGATGAAAAGGTGATTTACCAAAGAGAAAAGATTCAAAACATACAAAAGTTTTTACATAAAAAGTCAATACAAAATTTATTCCAATAACCTATATTTTATTAATAGATAAATAATTGATCTTAGGTTACTTTTAAAACCATATTAAAATTAATATATAATTTTTTAATTATTTAATATAAATAAAAATTATTAATCCAAACAAATATTTTTCACAGTTAATTGTGAAATTTATAATCCTTGAAAATTAAAAAATAGTCACCTAAATATAATTTCAACATGATTATTTAAAAAATTATTTTTCTATTTTAAATGAATTTTCTATAAGTTGATAAATTTAATATTAAAATAACAGCACAAAATTCAACAAAAAAACGTTTTAGAAAAAAAATACATTTTTATGGAAAAATATTGATTTATTATTAACTCTTCTCAATAAAACTAAAAAGATTACTGTTAAAACATTTTACTAAATATATAATATATAAATTTCATTAAAAAGTATTCAAAAATTTTAATTTTTTAATTACTGAGTTAAAATTCATTTTTGTGCATAAAATTAGTTTTTTATAAAATGGTTTCCTTTGTTTTAAAATGGTTTTATTTTAATTTCTATTTAATTGGCCAAAAAATCATTACATTTACAAGTGTAAACAATACATTTTCATTGTTTTTTTATATTATACATACAATCCATTCAAATAGATAGGGGATAACTATCATATTATTAAATAATATATTAATTGTATGTCACACATTGTTTAAACTCGTTGTTTCATGCCACACAAGATAATCTCAGTGTTAGATGTGATAAAAAATATTTTAAATATTAAATTTATTTTGGAAACAAATTTCACCAAAATATTGGGGTGTTAAATTATACCCCCATTAAATATATTCTGTCCTCCAAATTTTAAAATAATCCTAGTAAGAATTATTTTTTCATTTTAAAATCTCATTGTGGGAATCCCACATCAGAGAATGGGTTAATTAATCTTCTGCTTGAAAATAGAGAAATGGATATTGAACAGCCACTAAAAATTACAAATAACTTGGTTTCCATGTTGGATAACATTGGTGGGTATTGAAAACATGTTCCTAGAAGTGAAAACTAACACCCTAATATTTATGGAGAGGGAAAAAGACATTTGACCTGAAGAAAGAGAGTGATCATGTGAAAATATGAAACCAAAAAACCATGAACTAACGACGTGCTAAAAAGGACATTGATATCATCATAAGGTTTTTTAATAGGATGAAATTTTATTTCAATATCATTTTTCAAAAGTTAAATAATTTTAATGAAAATATATACTTAATTGATTTAATTTGATCACATAAGAAAAATATTATCCTTTATTTAGACATTGATCAATTTATAAATGATCTATTACATTATAATGTGAATA
The DNA here is from genome assembly GCA_963277665.1 of Viscum album. Classification (NCBI taxonomy): domain Eukaryota; kingdom Viridiplantae; phylum Streptophyta; class Magnoliopsida; order Santalales; family Viscaceae; genus Viscum; species Viscum album. Next base: position 1,304,084,021 of record OY728121.1, read on the forward strand.
AGATTTATTTTTTTATTACTGAAGCACTAGTGGATCCTAATATCAATAAATTAATAGTAATTCATTCCTTATTTCATTACATATTATCAAACAAAGGTTGCACAGGTTATCTAATATTAATAAATATTTATACTATTAAATGATGAATTAATCTCAAAAACCTCATCCAAGGATTGACATAAACCAAGTCATTAAGCTTTAACATTATAACCATTCCAAAATTAAAAATCTTTATGAAGATCACTAAATTTCTCAAAATAATTATAACATTAATCCCCCAAATATCATAAAGTAGATCTTGATTGTCACATACCAAATATTTGAATACCGTAGTAATATATTTTCTTAAAACATGGTAATAACCACAATTTTTTTAGACCAAGACACAATTAATTAAAACAAAATGGGGGAACTACATGACTCTGAATGAGGATATTTTATTACAGTCTTTTTCATATATATGGAGAAGATTAACCGAAAAATCATCGCTCTACGTAATGTCCTAGTTAATTCCCTTATTGGCGAGACCGCCAGCCACCATGTTTGCTTCTCGAAAGGTGTGGCTGGCAATGTATCTAATCTCTAGAAGCGAGTTAAGGAAAATCATCCAGAGTGTTGTAAGAGGCCATTCAAGGTGAACCACACCATTCCAGATAGCTTGTACAATGGTGGTGGAATCACTTTCGATCCAGATGTTGTTTCATCCTTTCAGCTTGAAAATAGTGACAGCATGAACCTTATCCATAATCTCAGCCTCTAGGGAAGAGAAAATCCCACAGCTACCAAAGAAGAAGCCATGATAGAGCCCAGGAGAGTCCCTGAAATTGTCCCCATAGCCCGCATAACCTGGATTGCCTTTGGAAGCACCATCTACATTAATTTTCATCCAGTTAGGAATAGAAGCTTTCCAGAACACGTCTAACGGCAGCATCGGTGGGTTTTAGATCCCTTTTAGTCTAAGCTGTCGAAGGATCACAAAGTCACCAACCAAGTTATTGAAATGAGCTTTCTGCAGCATAGAGGAATCACTGCTGGAAATAATAATTATCGTCCGACCTGAATTAAGAATGAATGAGTTCCTATTGTGAATAATGTCATTTTTATCATACTAAATAACGTGGAGGAGCTCAGAAACTACGGATAAAAATTGGTTACTAATATTCTGTGAAGATTCAAGCTCCACAAAACATTTTATCTGATAGAAAATAGAGTCAGTGAGTAACCATCTGCAGTCATAAATATCTGTAATATAATTCCAAAGAGAAGAGGTCGTAGCACAAGAAAATAATAAATGATTGATGTCCTCCCTATGTTTGTGGCAGAAGGAACATCTTGAGAAAATTTGGAAACCAAAGGACTGGAGACAAACCTCGGTGTCAATATGGTTATGAGAAATATGACAAACAAGATTAAGTATTGAAGTCTTAATCCAAGGTTTATCAAAAAAACTTCAATGAAGAGAATTTAGAGTCATATGTAGTGAAATAATGGTTGTAAAACAAATTAAGTCAATAATACCATTGTGGGAAGGTTCCCAAATAAGAAAGTATTCACCATTATAGATGGGATACTCATCAACAACATGTTTAATGTGATCAGGGAGATCTAAGTTATTAGAATGCATCACCTCCCTTATGGTATATTTGATGCTATCCAGAGAGGCATTAGGAGGAATCATAGTACTAAAGGGGGTTCCAGTCTAGTTATCATGCCAGAATTTCATGGTGGAATTTGTGCTAACCATCCATCTAGAGTTATGCATAATATTGAAAAAGGATGGTCTAATGGAATCCATAGTGAATAATTAGCATAACTCAAATTTCCTTTTTAATTTTTTCTAGGAAATGACTTCTGAGAATGGTAATGGAGTCATATTTGTTGTCGAACAAATTACAAGTGAGTTTGGCTAGAAGAGCCTCATTGAAAAGCTTGAGGTTTATGATTCTAATCCCTCCTTTCTCAATAGGTTTACAGCAGGTAGACCAAGGAAAAGTAACAAGATTCCTTTCAAGGATACTACTAGTCCAAACGAAATTTTTAATGTAGATATTGATTTTCTTGAGAATACTAATAGAACACATGTAAATCATCAGCGAGTAAACCATTTTGGAGACAATAGAAGATTTCACAAGGCAAATTCGGCCAACCATTAAGAGAGATTTTCCTTTCTAGTAAGAAAGTTGATTAATGATTTGATCAGTAATAGCACGAAAGTACATAGATTTAAATTTTCCCTAAAAATGGGAACTCCCAAGGAGGTTAAACGAAAAGAACCTTCTTTTATACCAAGGATATCGATGATGTAATTTTTTCAAGATGAATGGAAGATTTTCCCAAAGAAGATAAAATATTTGTTCCAACTAATGGATTGGCCTGAGATTTCTTCATCGTGGGATAAGTCAGCTTTGAGGTTAATGATATTGCGTTTTCCCCCATTAAGAAAATGAATTATGTTATCCGCATAGAGCAGATGAGAAGGAACATTGAGGTTTCAGGCTACCTGAATAGGTTGTATTTTGTTCTGATGAATGAGAGAGGTGAGGAGTCGGCTAAGGTGGTCCTCCAAAGTGAAAAAATGATATAATAGAGGGTACCACCATGTCAGACTCCCTTAGATCATTTAATATAACCCTTGGGAGATCCATTAATAATGATGGAGATAGAGGATGATTTGAAAAGAGAGTTAATCTTGCTGATGAAAACATCATTGAAGCCAAAACTCTGAAGTACTTTGAAAATTAATCTCCAGTCTATTGTATCAAAATATTTCCTAATATCAAGTTTGATAGCAATGTTTCCTCCTATGGAAGCATTATTAAGAGAGTTGGTGGATTCCAAGGCAAGGAAAATGCAGTCCTAAATTGACCTACCTTTGATGAATCCAAATTGGTTCCAAGAAATGATTTTGTTACCTAGAGAGGAGATCTTGTTGGCCAGGAGCATGGTAATGATTTTTTAGAGGGTGTTGATGATATCAATAGGCCTAAATAAATGAATTCCAAAGGTGTTTTCCACCTTGGAGATTAAGGTGAGGAATTGAGCATTGATACCATAAGGGAGGGAACCATTAGAGAAAAAAACATTAATAATCTTACAAACATCTGTGTGAACAACCTCCCAGTGGTGCTGGAAGAAACCATTTTTGAAACAGTCAGGTCCTGGAGCACTATCAGGGTTTAGGCTAAAGACCATGAATTTTATTTCATGATCTAAGGGAGTGATCAAGAGAAATAGTTTTTTATCTTTATTGACCATAGTCAAAATGATTCCAGGATGGAGATCCTTGTTTATACTTGTCCCATTGAAAATAGTGTCAAAATAAGAGATCGCATGATTATAAATGGAGGTCTTAATGTCATAGAGGGTTTTATTGTCCTTAAGAAATGAAAGAGGATGATAGAATTTCCTAACCCTTTGTAGAGAATTATATAATTTGGTGTTACGATCACCATCAGAAAGCCATTCAGTTTTGAAATTTTTTTTGAGAATGTTGTCTTTAAGCACTAGAAGAGCGTTGATTTTCATAGAGATGTTGACCTCATATTGAGGGTTAGTGGATAAGTCAGAATATGTATCCTTATTTTTAATTTGGTTGTGTTCATCTTCAAGGGTGGATATATCCTTATCAATTTGTTTCGATTTATCCCTTCACCAACCATTGAGACAAAGTTTGAGGTACTTGAGCTTAGAAATATAGGAAAAAGCATCATAATGATTACTCATATATTTCCAACAATTTTTGATAAGAATGGATCATTTTAAGTCATTATACCAAACATTGTTAAATTTTAATAGAATATTGGACTTGAAATTTTTCGATTGGAAGCTTACCAGAATAGGATGATGGTCCGAGTTTATCTTGTGTAAAGTGATGCTAGAGATGGTGTCCTAGGAAACTAGGGTTGGTACATTTAGTAGAGCCCTATCTAGTTCACTAGAAACCACCCTATTATAATGTCTTATGTACCAAATTAATTTGGCACCAGTAATATTGATTTCCACTAGGTTACAATATTCTATTGAGGCACGAAACTGAATGGAGGAAATGTGAGAATGAGAAGGGCCAAGTTTCTCACTGGGAGAAAGAATAGCATTAAAGTCTCCAATCAACAACCACGGGTCATGGATGGAATTAGCTAGAAGAAAGAGATCATTCCAAAGATTCCTACGATCTTGGTAGAATTTCTTAGAAAAAACAAAAGTGAAATACATATGTAATCTATCGAGATTAAAATCACAAGTGAACATATGATCAGAGAAATTATGAACATTAATATCTTTAAAAGAAGTGTGATAGAAGGTCCAAATGGATTCTAAAACACTACCATTATTGCAAGAAGCTAGAAAATTATATCCAGAGGCAGAAAAATGCATGGATTTCGAGGATAAATTAATTTTCGGTTCCGCAAGAGCAAAAAATTTTGGTTTATGCATTAAAATAGTTATTTTAAGGACAGTAATAGTTTCATAGTTTTCTATACCCTAAGAGTTCCAAAAAATAACATCCACTAAGACATGTGTTTGGAGAGGGAGATCCTTTTTTTCTTCTTAGAACCGCTTGAGACATTATTCCTCTTTGATCTTCTATGATTTAAAGAATAGGTCGGAGTAGTCTTCATAACCTTCTTGCTCATAGAAGAATCAATGAAAATGTTAGCAGTACCTGAGATCAAAATTTCTTTTACCTTGTCAGGTGATTTAGGGAGTTTATCATAGTACATGGAATCACTATAAAACTCATGATATAGGATTATACTATAAGGTACCATAGGAAGAATAGGATTATCCTGCTTTCCTATTGTCTCAACGGGTTTTATATGTGATTCAATATCTTTTTAAACATCTTATTTAGCATTCATGGGTGTTTTCAGAGAGGAAGTTCATAAATTAGGAACAGATGGAGTGCATACTACTATGTTATGATCTATAAAGGGCACGGAAACAACAAATGAAACCAGAACGTGAGATACAGCCTAGACAGTTTGAGTAATGGGATCATCTTCCAGAACAAAAACCATGGATTCATCATTATCAACCAGTTATACAAGATATGCAACTGAACCATCGACATCCAGATGAGCCTGTTGATTGGGATCATCCCTCCTCAGGATCTCTTGTGAGATTCCATCTTTCCTGGACATCAAGAGGCCCACTTTCTCGGGTACTAAAGGAGCTAAGAAATCTGTCAGTGGAATTTCCAGAGTATGGTCGAAGACCTCAATCACCATCTATTCTATATATTTTAGAATGGAAGGAGCGATTTTTTTGTTTTCCTCCTCCTCGACCTATTCAGCCCAGGTAACATCTGAGCTCTCACCCTGAAGGGTTACCCTCTTGACCCAAACATTGGAAATCCTCTTAGGAGGATCGGGAATGGGAGGATCCGTGGTTTATTTTTCTTCTTACTCTTGAACTCCATCCACCAATAATTAGTAGTTGGATGAACCACCTATCTTTGAACAACCCTGCATTTCAGAAGGGAATGACCCAAAATCTAGAAGAACTCATAGTAGGGTGGTATTCTCTCACATTAAACGCTGATATTGGTTTCGAAGTCATTTGAGTTGAATGAAATTACATCTGGGATTTTACCCTAAACCTTTAATAGAGACCAATATCATCATTCAACGAGCATTGATCAATCTTAAGTGGTGTACCTATGCAATAGGCGATGTCATTGACAATTTTTGGATGCCAAAAGTACCAGTTGAGCCTGTGAAGATGCACCCAGATCTGCACCTTGGATTTTCTTGAGGTATTCGGGTTGAATTCATAGTCCCAGTTGGAGATAAGAAGACCTATTGGATTTAACTACAAATTGAAAAACATCCCAACCTAAGTGAGTTCATCCTGCAACTTCAGTAGCATATGGAAATATCCTTTCCTGATGGGAACCAACATCCAGTCAGAGAATCCCCAAATATGAGAATTACGATCTTTCAGCTCCGGATTGAACCAAGGTTTGTCACCTTTTATGTATGAAATACATCCCGTGATCAAAAATTTTTAAATTTGTGAATGTTGCTAGAGGGAATCGGGGTCAGCTTCAACTACAAACTTATTGTCTTCCGGTTTTTTGTGGAGAGGATCTCGCGTTGTAGAGACCTTATATAGATCTGCTCCTTTAAGCACTTCAAGGAAGGAGATCCCCTACGGTAAGTCCACCATGAGAATTTCATTATTTTACACTTTAATTTTACAATCCATAGCTGCGGTCTCCCATTCAGGGTCGAATATGGCCATTAGAGGAGATCAATACACAAAGAGAAGGGAAAAACATGATTGAAAAGCATGGAAACCAAAGGTTTTATAGAGGAGGCACCAAGAGCACTCCTTGAAACGGTGATATTTTCTTTTCTTGCCGCCATAATTAACATAAATCCTTAATAAAAATGTACATAATTTATAATTCTTTGAATAAAAACACATATTATTGAATATATTCAATAAAAACAACAATTTTGTAAACTTCATCAATGATAACATAACCCACTTTTTCCCCAAATCATTAATCTATTCCATAGTTATAAATAATATCAAATTTAATTTATTTATATCCATAATATCTTTATCCAAACATCATTATCTCAAAATTAGGAATATAGTATGTGTTATATACACTTAGTCATGTGTTTTCTTTAAAATATCACATTTCCCTTAAATCACTTTTCTAGGTCTTCAGATCCATTAAACATATTCTAGAAAATCCTTAAAGAAAATCATATACTGATCAATCATTATATATTTCTCAATTCTTTTAAAATAATTCTTAAATTACAAAACAAAATCACCTAAATCATCCCACTTCATTTTAAAACCATTTATGTGGCTTAGTCATCTAAATTTTTAATAAATAATTCCGAAAAAATACAATATGAATCACTTATTAACATTCATAAACCACGATTTAATCATGCTTCTCAAATTTAACATTACAAATACTAAAAACCATTCTTTTCATATTTATTTTATAGTCTCATAATCATCCACAATATAACCATTACTCATACCACCTTTCAAATTCTCCTCATGAGATTTTCCCTTAGGACATCAATTTTCATAATGCCCATACATTTCAAATTTGAAACATTAAATCATTGATTATATCTTAGGGATAACATTATAATCATCCATTGAATTATCCAAACATTCCATTTTTTTCCTCTATAAATACATGATTTGTGTCCTTCTTTACCACATTGAAAACATCTCTATGTTCCTCTAAGACATCGAATTGGGTGCTTCTTCCCACATTCGTGATATATAGGAATTTGAATCATCTTTTATATATGATCTCCACCACTTGAACTCTTAATATACTATATACTTCTCATCATTAGTGAGTCTGATTTTTGGTTAAGGTGCAGGTTCTTAATCATATATTTTGATAAATGATTTGGAATAGTCAGTATATCCTTCACTCTAGTCATCATCCCATTCTATTTATCATCAAAACATTCTCTATCGCATTCAAAATTACTCCAATTTCATAAATTTCCCCCCATTAACTAAAACAAAAAATCATAGTGTGAGAAACAACATTTATAGTGGGAAACAATATAATCATGGAAGGTCAATTATTGTTTGATTTAATCATGACACCATATTTTCAATTTGTGACACCACAAGTTTATCCTAGTTAATTAGTGGTCATTATTAAAATAATTATAGGTGGTTACTGAAGAGTTTTTTAATTTAAAAAATATACAACCCAAGAGTGTCCAACAAGGTATGTAGAAAGGCCTATTTTCAGGAACTTTGTGATGATAAAATGTATCTAAAATCAAATTTTTCATAGTTATTTCCCCTAGGTACCTCTATGTTAAATCCAATTTCACTATTAGTATACAAATAAGGATTTAATTTCTTAGAAACCTCTCACTCTATCATTCACCAAAATTCAAGGAGATTTTCCTATACATTAAAGCATCCTCAGACATATCCTTAAACATATACCTAGATATATCCTTAGAAATATCAATTGGAAACTAACTAATTTTTTATCATCCTATTTTAAAAATGGTAAATAATTCAATACTATAATACAAAAAGTAGAGACCCAAATATTTTATACATAAATATTAAATATTTTATATGAATTTTAACTACATTATAAAAAAAATCATCATAATAAAGGAATTGTTACTTTGGAAAAATTAATACATATACAACTAGTTCATAATTTTTCATCATCATCTCCCATATAGTTCCTCATAAATATTAACCATTTGAGACATATCTCATGTCATTATAATCATCCTATCCTAGGTAAATAAAACGTAAGAAAAGGTGTTTTCAAATGATCAATATAAGAAATAATAAAAATATGTAAACATAATGTGATAATAATTCTATAATAACAAGGGTATAATATATGAAAACCATACCTAGCATATCAATGGTCAAAATCATGAGTCTTGTCATAATGGTTGGAAATTCATAATACATGAATCATAATGAAATCAAAGAACAAGAGCCATGAGAGAATAACATTTATAGAAAATAAAGAATTTTATAATACACATAAGCGTACAAAATCAATTCATTATTATACATGGATCATTGAAAAACTATCAAAATGTATTCAGTTCACTTGTCAATCCATTATAGTATTCATTTTTTACTACCAAGACATTCACATTAGACAATGTCCCTTACTAAACTTATTTAACACCATATTCCTATCCAATTAATCTAATGATATATCAATATTTACCCAATAAATTTGAGGGAGATATATGTCCCACCCATCACATAATTATAATCATACATATGTATTCCATAAGATCAAAAAATAATATTCATATCATACCCTAGGAAAAAAATAGGTTTCATTAACATTTCATCCTAATAAAACCTCAGGAAAGTAAATTGGTTTAAAATAATTTCACCATTTCATCATATCATAACCCATAAAAGAATAAATAGGTTCTATAATAATTTTATTATGGTATTACTTGTGGTAGAGAAATATGTTTCATAAGCATCTAGTTGTTATAAACAAAAACTCTCTAGAAAAATAATAAGAATGATATCATTGGATCATATCCCCCTTAATTCATAAGTGACATCAAATGATGTCCTCATATATGGAAAATTATTTTGAAAGATAATTGGAACATTTCTTGAAGAAAATAAAATTACACATTTAAAAAAAATAAAACATAAATCATTTTAAAAATCTTTTTCCATAAAAAAATAACATTGCAGACATATAAAGAAATCTTTAATGATCATTTAAAACTTTTCATGAGTAAAATATAAATTCCATATTCAAAATAATTTTTCAAACCTAAAAACTCATAAAACATTTGGTAATTAATTTTCTTTTAATATAAACCTTGAATATTATAAAGGATGATTTATAAAAACAATTAGTTGGTCATTATGTGAGAGAATACCATTCATTCTCGATAAGTTGAAACAAAAATTCCTTTTAAATTTTTAGTAAAAGAAAAGATGTCCTTTTCTGGTAAATGATATTAATATTCCTTTAAAAACATTTTTATAAATTCTGAATTGGGTAAAAATAATTTTTATATATCACTTGGAGAAATTTTAAAACATTTTTAAAAGATTTATATTAAACATGTTTTCTTAAGAGAAAGATCTTTTTATGGATGAGAGAAATAAAGAAAAAAAATATTAAAAAAATTCTTTTGAAAACATGAGTCCATAAAGAGATTAAAATGAAAAGAAACATATATTTTCATGAAATGACCGTAGGAGAATAATATTCAGGCTTTTATTCAGATATTTGTCATAATATTTCATCATTGGAAGCATAGTCATAAACAATCCTGATAAATGATGAGTTTTACAATAAAACCAATACCAATTTGGTAACATTCAATCATAAGACACCATGAAAGAACAAAAATTAATAATAAATATAATTTCATTAAACAAAATAAATTCATAATATTACATGTCTAAGGGGTTTTATCATAAACTAAGATAGCTGAAAAACAAAACATATGTCTAAAAGAAGAGAAATTGAGATAAAAAATACCTTCCCACATTGGGAAGATTTTGAATCGTAAACCCCATGAAAGAAAGATCATAAAATTTATATATAAACCCCAATAATTTTTAGGAGATGCTTCATAAAATAAATTCATGGGCAGTATACACACCATATAAAAGAAACATGTGGTAAATATGTCATTTTTCTCATAGAAAATAGAAGTGAAATGGAAATCTCTTACATTAAGTCTCAAAATCCTTTTTACATGTTTGAAACTCAAATAAAATAAATATAAGTTTATTATATATCTATTTAATAAAAATAATTATATATATCATACCATATATTATTTACTTATGACCTTTTATTATCCTTATATTAAAAATTCCATGATAAAGTCACATCTTAGGCAATAACTGCTTTGTTTTTTGTGCAGGGTTTGATTTGTTATTTTTGGTCCTATTAAATTGACCATGGATCCCTAATATCTATAATATTAACCATTATATAAATATAATATATATTATTTATATATTTATTTATCTTATTCTATAAAATTTTGTTATAGAAAAGGAATCACAACATGCATGGAGACAGCATGTCGCATGTACACATGAACATTGTTTCAATTTTATCGATGGAATAAAAGAAATAAGGGTATATAATATAATACCATACCAGAATAATTTTTATTTCATATATATCACATATTTTTAATTAATATTGTTCATATTACATTCCATATAAATCATATATAAAAAACAAATCAATCTCTTCGTGAGGTGGCAGTCATCCGTTAACACGAATGACATTATTGTATCCCCCACAGAATAGAAAGAAAGAATTTATAGGTGATATAAAAATACTAGAAGTATTATTATAATAAAATTTTCTTATTCATTTATTTAATATATTATTATTACCATATAAGTATAACAAAAATGAAAAACACATCACGTCGGTTCATGAGGCAGTAGTCTGATATACGCATAGTCGGTGTTATTTTATTCCAATGGGTTAGGATGTAAGAAGTTATATTTGGTATTATAATTATAAAGGTTTAATAGTATCATAAATATCATATATAAACATTATATCCATCATTTTATCGTACCATGAGATGTGGTGATAGGAAACGAATAGCCTCGGTTCATGAGGTTGTATTCTGTTGTACACATGAATGTTGATTTTGTATCCCTTTTGATGTATGAGGAGTAGGATTTAGGATATTCCATTAAAATAATAAAATCAAATTATATGGAATATTATTATTTATTTATAACATTATGTTTTCATAATTATTAAAAGATATAGTAGAAGAAATAATATAAAATGCTCGGTTAAGGATATTACATCTTCTTTGGAAAACATCAATTGGTCTGTACCAAAAGGATTCATTGGTTAGCTCTATGGACAAATAAAATACTTCTAAGATGATAGGAAGGAATTAAGGAATATTTTTGGGAATGTATATTAAAATCCTATTTGTATTGAATGTGTGAAGATGAGATGGTATAGGGTAGCTTTTTATAGGTGAGGTGAGTCACACACTTTACATTTATGAAAACAGAAAAATTTACCCTCATTTTTCACATTCCACTGGGATCTAAAATGTTCCATTATCAAAACTAGAAGATATATGGTCGACATAAGGCCAGAAAATGGGTTTTTGAAAATTTTATTAGACATTTTACTTCTTATCATTTTGTAACCCCTGGTAAACCTACTTTCCCTTTAATTGTGGTAATTAATTTTAACTACTTTTACTATTCAAAATAATAAATATTAATTTAAACTTATTAGATATTATAAATTATTCTAATTAAAATTTATAATATATTTTTTAAAATTCCATTCATATATGTGTAATGTTTTAATTTTAAATTAATCCCACTGATGTGATGAAAATGCAGTTTCCAATGAAAAATGTTTCAAATGTTTAAAATGATTTTACATAAAAACTAAATATGAAGTTGATCATAATGAAATAAATTTAATATATATATATATATATATATAATTGAACATATTTTTAAATTTTATACCATATTGAAATATTTTTTATTTTTTAACTACTTTAAAGGAAATGATAATTCTTAATAAAAACATGTATTTTTTATTATACATAAAACAATTATCTTCTAATGAAATTTTGAAAAATTCACCATAATATAATTTTGGCATTTTTATTTGAAAAATTAATTTTAATTTTAAAAATTAATTTTCAAATATTTAAAAAAAAATATTAAAATAGCTCCAACAAATTTGACAAAATAATTTCTAAGAATAATACAGTTTGTAAGAGAAAAATTGAATCTATTCTTATTTCATCACTAAAAAACACATAAGATGAGTGTTAAAAAAAATTATTCAAGATTTAATATTTAAATTTCAATAAAATCAATCAAAAAAATTTATTTGTTTAATTTATTTGGTATAGCACATTTTTGTACATAAAAAGGTTTTTACAAAGAATGATTTACTTTTTTACAAATTGTTTTTATTTTAAATTATAATTTATATATCAATAAATAATTATATATATATATATAAATGTCAAAACCATATATTTTCATGATTTAGTTAATCTTATACATACCTGCTATACCAGCTGATATGTTATAACAAATATATTAATAAATAATATTTTAATATTATATCATGTATCATTAAAACTTGGTGTTTAATGTAATTCAAGCTACCCAAAGTCTTACGTGTAATGAAAGCTAAACACAATATTGTGTGTAATGAAAAATATCAAAAATATTGAATTCCTTTAAAAAATATTTTAGAAAAAATCAGGGATTTATGAACATTTCCCCTTAATACCGAGTATGCTCTTAAGTGGTTTCGGACTAAGAGTTCCCTAGTGTGGACCATGAAATACCAGGGAGGATAGTGGGAGCCTCCACCCATTTGTAGAAATGTCATGTGTTATGGTTTATCCTGGGACCATTTTGAGTCATGCTAGAATCCTTTTTGATCTTGTTCATTTTTACCATGAAACTAGGGTCCTTTGGATTATTTTAGGGGATTTACCTTTATGATTTGATTGAGTCCCCTAATATTTATATTATTTATCAATATATATGTTATTTTCATATGTCTACCCATATTATATAACATGACATAGTGGTGTCTGCCAATGTTCTTTCATTCTCCTTGTTTTGATTTTTTCAAATGGGTTGAATAGGGGGTTGTAAATGGTTTTAAATAAGGGAAAATGGAAAGAAATTTTCTCAATTATTTTAAAATTATATTTAATAATGAGTTTTGAATATCAGGTTTTGGGCCATTGAGCCAAGTTTTTTTTAAAATGGTTAGTTTTTGAAAAAAAAATGGAAAATCGCATGATTAATGGAAACATCTATGAGTTTTGAAATGTGTATTTATAAAATAAGATATATATTTTTACATAGTGACATCATATCCTCTATAAATACACATTTCTTCGAAATACATATGGTTATATACAAAAACCATAGATTTTATAGGAGATTGTGGAGGAACATTTGTGGTCGTTGAGATTATGGATTAATGATCATGGACCATTGGGATCACAATTGATAGTGGAGTTTGTGGATCTCACCACATACAAGTACATAGAATTTTTTTCTCTATAAATAAATACAAATATGAGGTAGAGTTTTCTATTTATTTATAATCATCCCAACTTGTTATATTAGGCTGAATGTAAACCAATTTACTAAAAAAATCCAAAAATGATTGTTGATTTTTCTTGATGTTTTGTCTTCCTACTATTTGTGAATTAATTTATTTGATTATTTTTTGTTCTTTTTTATTTGTTATAATTTTAAATAATTTTTTTTAATCTAATTAATGGTCAAGGATCATTTCCCCATTTTTAGTTTTTCCCTTTCTTCACATTATTTTTCACTAATATTTCATTTGAATGGCAGTTTGGCCAATAGCCGGTGAACAATTTTTAAAAAATCATTATTTTGGACAAAAAATTATTTCCATGGGTTTGGGTTTGTGATTTAAGGATATATAAAAGTGTTATGATGGTTTTTGATGATTGGAGGTAAGAAGGGAGTGGATCAGAGATCCCATTTTCTTGGTTCAGTATTAAAGGATGCTACTATACGATATGAGATGATTCTCAAGTTGCACAATTGGTCATAATCAGAATACTGAAGAAATAAAGGATAAGATTGATGATTACCTCAATATTATAGAATTATTGGGTGTAAGATTAATGGAATTAGTTTCATGAGATGATACATAAAGAACCTATGAGTTCTATATAATTCCTAGTGACGTGGTGTGTAGTCCTAAGCACACACATCGTGTGGTCCCATATTATGGTGAATTGGTTTTCTCAAATAGAATATTCTCATACCTTTTATAACACATGTCAGGAAATGTCTGACTCAGCATAGATACCTAGCTTGTATCCTTGAGGTAGATAGGAAATTTAATGAACAGTTACATAGGTACAGCTAGAGTACATAGGCATGACCTGGTACTAGGACACGACCAGGTACCCTTATAGAGCTTGGTACATGTGCGTGAGAAATGTAAACAAGAATGAAATGGAGTACAAAAGAAAATTTTAGAAATCATGGCCATACTCGTGGTAGTAATGAAAAAAAATTACTAAAAGTACACACTATGTACTTTATCTTCGATAGTTTGAGGACCCTGATTTCTTTAGTGTGGACTAGTTTCTTTCTACTATATTTTAATAGTTCATTTCCTATTTGGGTAGAGTGAGGAATCATGTCCTAATCATGGGATGTGATCCCCTATATGGGATTCATATCATAGAGAGTTTTATGAATCCCCTATGAGGCCTAGTGTGGGATCCTTTATCATATCTTTTACTCTAAGTGGGGTTTTATGAATCAGCATGAACAACATACAGAGGATTTGATCCCTATATAGTAGGTTAATTGAGTTGTCTTTTCCATATCCCCCATTTCCTAGGGTGTAGTCCACTATATGTGTATCTATCTATTTTGATTTCCAATTAGTACTTATTTATGGAGAGTCTTGATAAGAATGACCTCTTGGATGACTGCAATCAGTATTATTAGGATTGTGTCATGAGTCCTCCTTAATGAGAATTACCTTGAAACCTTGATTATGAATCATAGTTTGGCATTACATTTGATCCATTATATTGAGACATAATTTCTACCCTAAGTATTTTTGAATATTACTAATTATTTCTCATATTATGATTGAAATTACTTTGTGATGATGATATTACTACTATCTTGATCACATATGTTTAGGGATTTAAGGGTTCCCTACTTGGTACTGTTATACTTACCCATGCATAGGATTTTCTAAAAAATTTCATGTTATATGAAGATGACATGTTGTTCTACGGGGTATTAGGTGGACTTGGATTAGACATATCCTAGATTTTTCTAGAAAGATCAACGTATATAACAAGTACTTAATCGGAAATCAGTCATCTCCATCGTAGTAGGTTTCGCTATTTTACTTGTTTGGTTTGGTTGGTATTTTTTCCTTTATGCTTTCTAGAAATTTTTTCACACATTTACTATGGGATGTAGTTGTATACATGCATCGGTTATTAGTTTCAGTTTTATATTTTATCATTGTATCGGTATTAGACAAGGGTGAGTGCATGCAACTAACTTAGGCTAAGGTCTCCCATGTGAGTGATAGACCAACTTAGTGTAGTTAGCCAGCCCCTGGCCTATTATAGGGGGGATTTGGGTGTAACTCTCAGATTACTACCGAATGGGTGGCCCTCATATGGTGTGTTTCTGATATAGTGGTATTATAGTAATATTTCGTCCTAGCACCATATATTAGTGTTTTTTCCGCTGTGAGGGTTGGTTTTGGAATGATTATAATCATGTTAAAGTGTTTCATGTTTCGATATTAAGATAGGTAATCCAGTTTTACTACTGTAGCTGATTTCTCTACTGACTAGGACTTTGATAACCTAATTTTTGACTTTGTACATGTTGAAACCGGTTGTAGGAAAAAATTAGTATATGCATCATATATGAATGGGTTGTTGTTTTAATATCCAACTTCAGTTTTCTCCATAGAAATACTCTGGAACATGGTACATATTTTCTATTTTAGTACTTCTCCATAAATAAGGATTACTAGGATTCTGTAATAGGATCATAATGATAATATACATAGTAATGATTCATTGATACAGGAACCTATTTAGGATGTGATACCTTTGGTGGTTTCACATCCATACCTCCACCAATGAAGTATAAAATTATATTGGTAGAACTAGTGCATTGGGTAGTAGTTTGAGAATAATTCATGAGATTCAATGATAGATACCCCTTATGTTTTAGGATGATCCATACCCTAGGGAGCTTCAAACTGGATTGAAGTAGTTATATGATTCTTTTTCCTTGTTAGGACACCTACTAACAAAATGGTGGTCCTAAAGGCTATCCTTCTTCATGGATACATAGGATGATTGTGAGGCTTTGTGACTATATTTTATAAATAAGTGAATCATTCATGGAAAGGGTTTGAGAACCATTTTAGAGAGGATTTATCTCAAACTATATTTTTGGAAGCACGTATCCAAGATATTCTACAGCTTCAACTGGGAAACATGACTATGGATGATTTTTCATCAAGGTTCACTAAACACTCATGATACACGATAGATATGGTTTGTGATATATTCATAGGATAATGTACATTTGAGAAAGGAATATTTATATTCGTACCTACTATTGTGATGCCTATTTAAATTCTTACCTAGGTTAGGGTGATAGAGTGTGATTTGGTAGTACAAATCTTTTTAACTGAGTAGAGGCCAATAGTTGGTTCCGGAAGTCGATAATCTGAAGATGATACTTCATTAGTGTGTAGTCAATGATAAACACATGGATTCTAGCATGAAAGACACTTAAACATATTATCATAGTATATAGGTTTTTTTAGGTATCTCTGTATGGTTCTAGTTAGTATAGGGAGAGGTGGTGTTACATTTGTGATAGTTATTGATATCTCACTTGAGATTATCCAACCCACTATATAAATGATAGAGAGATAGTGTCTTGTCCACCTAGAAAGAGAAAATAACATGATCATGGAATTACCTTAGGATGTGGACTTAATAGAGGAGTAGGGAGAGCAGTTAGAGTTTTTAGGTGATTTCAACTATTACCACCACGACCCCTATGTGGTAACCTCTAGGCTCAGGGATGAGGATAGAAATGTATTGTGTATTCTTATGACCCAAAGGCTTTATGGATGATTATAGGTATTATATGATTTATTTCTACCTTATTTTTTGTATGAAGAGATATAGGCTCCAACCACTCCTTTCTTTCTAAATACCTAGTTTGAGATCTACATATTCAAATTGATCCTTTGGATCAACCATATCACTTGGAGACTCCTACTAGATAGCATTAATCGATCACACACTTATAATAGAAGTGTGACCTATTTATTAGAGGGGATATATTCCATTGGTATCACATTTTAGTAGTGATAAGGTCTTAAGACATTATACTAGGTTTGGAATGGCTATTCAATGTTCATTCCCTGATTTATAGTCCCTTGTGCTAGAGGAGGTGTGTCTATGGTGATGGAATGAGGTTTACCTTTGTGGTTGTGAAGGAAGCATAGGTACAGTAGGGTGTCTCATATATAGGTGGATACAGATTATAACTCATTGGTATGGTACTATCTCCCCTAGAGAAGTGGATGTTGTTGGATTTCAACTTACAGTAGTTTTGGTGAAGTACAAGGATATATTTTCTATGGACTTTTTGGGATAACCTCTCCATCAAGAGTCAGAATTATGAATTTACATTCACTCAGGTACTACCCTACTATCTATGCTATTATATTATATAGATTCCATGGAGCTATATGAGTAGAATGTGTATTTTAATGATTTTTAGATGAATGAATTTATAAGGCCCACTATTTTACCCCAGGCGGCCATAGTTTTGTTCTCTAAGAAGAAGGATGGGATCTTGATGTTTTTTGTTAATTATCATCGCAATAATCGAGTGAATTTGAATAATAATTATCCAATATTTCATATTGATAACCTATTTAACCTTTTGTGATGGGTGAGATGGTTCTCAAAGATTATCCATATATCAGTTTATCACTAGATGTTAGTAAGTTATGTGGACATACTAAAGATATAATTAAAATTCCACTAGAGACATTATATCTAAATGGATATGTCATTCATCATGATTAAATCCCCGGACGTTTTTTTTGGACTCATTAAATAGATCATTAAGCACTTTTTATTTCAGTTTGTGGTGGTCTTCGTAGGTAGAAACATGTTTTACTCAGCATCAAAGGTGGAGAATGAATGACATCTAAGGATAATCCATGACATACTCTAGGACCACTGCCTCTAACTGAATATATCAAAGAGTTAGTTATGGATTTGAGAGGTCAATATTCTTGGAATTTTCATCTTATAAGAAGGAGTGGTAGTGGACCTGACAAAGTTTGAGGTTGTCCAAGATTGGGAGCTTCCCAAGAGTGTGACTAAGGTATGAAGCTTTCATGGGTTAACAGGATAATATAGAATATTACAGCCCAATTTCACTAAGATATCATGAAACTTTACTTAATTGACATGGAAGTTGAATACTTTTGAATGGATGGAAAGGTTTCATCTATAATTTCAAGAGTATTGGTGGAGGTACATAAGAACCCCCATCTTTATACTTCCATAGGAGGGTATTGATTACATAGTTTTTTGTGATATCTTATTGATTGGAATTGGTTTTAATATGATGTAGTTATATGAAATAATTACTTATGGGTCCTTAATTTTGAGACCACATGATTTGATCAACCTGATCATTGATCTAGAGCTATCATTAGGGATTTTATCTTTAAATATGTGGAGACACTACCATGATGGGTGAGAGGTTTCTCAATTTTTCAGACCATAAGAGTGTAAATTATATCTTCTTATAGTACGATATTAACCTGAGGAAGAGATGATGGCTATTTTTACTTTAATATAATGAATTTGAGATATTCTATAATCAAATGAATGAAAATGTGTTGGAGGATAATCTCAGTAAAAACTCTTATTTTGAATTTCCAAGAAAGGTATGAGAGTAGTTATACTCATTTCAGTAGACCTTTATGAAAGAGAATGTTGGATCCTAAAATTAGTAGATGGTTGTTACCACAAATACTTCTTTAGATTGGTAAGGTTTAATAGCTTTGAGATACAAAATTTACGACCATATGTTCTTGTATATTTACTGGATGTGCTCTTGATTTATTTTCTAAAGGTGTGGAGTACATCATATTTTTATGAGAACAGATGATGGTACCCGTTTTTTTGTGAAAAGAGGCTCTAAAGGAGTTCTATATATCTTCCTTAGTGGTACATACATGCATGGAGAAGATGTACTAGGACCTTAAACATTAGTTCTCATGTCCAAAAATGATGAAGTGGTTAGCATATTTTGTCTTTCGATCCCTCACTTATCAGCAATTGAAGGCTTTGAAGCATGATCCAAAGAGTTTATCTCAACCCTATGAGGTGCAAGATTAGAAGTTGTATGGTATATCATTATACTTCATGATGGGGATACTATGATCATATAGATGACATGATTCCGTCTAGGTGATAATAGACTATATCACCATGATTCCCAATTCCTATCTATTTAATAGTAGATATTAGTGGAGATCTTGTGATGTTATAAAATGGAAGAGATTTTTTGGCTTCATACAGTTCCCTCAATTAACATTTCAGACCTTGATCCTGCTTCACCACATGATTATAGAGGTGATTAAAGGAGACCATTGTGACTTAGTTGTGTTTGAGAATGTAGTTTCATCCTCAAATAGATAGCCTGAATGAGCAAACCATTCAGGTTTTAGAGTATATGTTGTGCGATTTCGTGGTGGAATTTACAAATAGTTGGTAGGATCACCTACCCTTGGTGAAGTCTATGTACAAAAACAACTACCATTCAACCATTGGTATAAAACCATTTGAGGCCTTGTTTGGGAGACCCTTCATGTCACCATTATGCTATATTGGCCTAGGGGAGTCCAAACCCATGGTCCTAGAGTAAGTGTTTGGGATTATAGAGAAGGTTTGTATCATCTAGGCGAATATGCCAACTTTCTCAAGCCTTGTAAAGAATTATTAGAACCAAAAAAGGAGACCTTTATTAATCGATGAGGGATATCATGTGTTCATAATGGACTCATCTCATTTAGGATTACAATGATTTGGTAGGGAAAGATGTTATATCCAATATTCATTTTCTCTTTCGAGATATTGTTTAGTTTTGGAGAGTTGTCTTACCATTTATCCCTATCGCCACAATTAGACAGGATAGATAATGTATTCTATGTGAAACAGTAACGGAGGCATATTCATGACACATCCCAGTTTGTTGACTAAGGAGAGCTAGTCATTTAGGATAGAGATACATTTGTACAGTACTCCATATTAATCTAGGATCGATTAGAGAATATCTTATATGGGTTATAGATTCCATTTGTGTTTGCCTGGTGGATGAATTGGAATCATAATGAGAGAAACTAGAAGTATTAGAACCTGATGTGAGCCCAATACCCTCATCCTTCCAAGTTGGAATTTCTTTTTTTGCGAAAAGCCCATAAGTAGGGGATAATTTAAATTCCTTATTTTTTTCCTGGTAAGACTTTGGATTATATTGATAAATATTTTTAGGGCTTGGAATAGGTTTATTCAAAAAATTTGAGGCCCAATGAGCCTTAGTGTTTATATATTAAAATAAATAAATATTTTATATAACATACACATTATTTTCCTAAAATAATGGAATAAAACATTAATAGTGAATTGAATATGAAATATGATACCTACATTGAATTTGAGATGTGGTTTTTTGTCTTGGAGTGATATAATCTTTTTCAACTTCAAACATTTTGATAAAATGTTGTGGAAGCAAATAATAAATATAAATTAGTTTTTTTTTGTTTTTTTTGAAATAGTGGGAAAATATCATCTATAAATAAGTTTTTATTTTAAATCCATATTATTCTCCTCATAACCCAATAATTTTAAAAGAGAGGGTTGAGGAGAAGTGGTATATGTCAAGATCAATGATGAATAAAAATTAACCATAAGGATCTCCAAAGACAATAGAGTTTATAGATCTCTCTAGTGGTGAAAATGTGGAATCACTTTTCATCATTGTTAACTCCGAACTCGAGGTAGGGAATTTTATTAATTTGGATTCATCCCATATTTGTTCACCATGTTGAATTCGAACCAATTTACATCACCAAAAAATGGTTTTTAGATCGATGGTTTATTATTTTTGATGTTATATCATCCTACAGTTTAGGAATTGATTTATTTTCTTGATTTTGGTTATTTTTTTGTTCTTATAGTAGATAAAAGTTGAGTAAAACCCCAAAAAAGGTAAGGTTTGTTCTTAATTTTATTTCTAATTCATTTCCCCCCATTATTCACATGATTTATTTCCACTATTTCTTTTGAATGGTGTTTTGAAAAATACCTAGGGGATGATAACTTCACTACCATTCATTTTTTAAGGGTTAATTACTTAAGGTTTATATTCAAAATTGATGTGTGATGATGATGGGTATGATCATAGGTGGAACATGAGCAGATGAAAAAATTTATATTTTTCTAGTTTGGTGTGTAGTGATGGAATAGTGAAACAGAAGATGATTCATGATCTGTTTGGATTCCTGGAATCCATATATCCACAACAAAAAGTCTTAGTTAGTTGAGATCCATGATTTCTGGAAATGATTTATTTCATGATCGATGCTAGAATGTGTTTGAGTGGAGGTGTGAAGAACCTATTAGTTCTATAAAATTATTGATAACTTGGCTGGTATTCTAAATAACAAACACCATGTGGTCCCCTTCTATTAAATAAGGTCTTTTTCATAGAGAAACATATAACACAATATGTGAAATTTGCCAAATTCCATTTTACTCAACATACTGACTTGAAATTTACACTCCATGTATAAGGACATCGACACAGCTTGGTATATGGTCATGACCCGACTACTTTAGCATGACTAGGTAGAGAAAACCGACTAGGTACTCAGATGTGGCTTGATAAATAGGAATGACCAAAGTAAACTGCCATGGTGTATAGTATACAAAAATAGGTTGGTTTACATGGGAAGGCCAGAGGTGGGAAATACCTAACCTGCCCTAAAATAGCAAGCTTTAAACTTTCTCCAAAACATTTAGAGGCCCTTGTTTTCTTTAGTGTGGACCAATTTTCTTTAGGTGTGTTTTTTCACTTTATTACCCATGAGGGTAGAGTGAACCATCAATACTGAGCATAATATGTGATCCCCTATACAATATCATTCTTTTATGAAGTCATAGGAATTCCAAATGAGTTCTATGGTGGGATACAATGTCTTATCTTCTACCCAAGGTGGGGTTCTTGGAATCAGCACAACCAATATACACGGGTGTTGATCCCCAACAGAATGGGTTAGTTAAGTAGGGTATGTGGTGTCCCCAGGGACCTAGGAGTGATCCCCTATCTGTGTATAAATATTTTTGACATCCATGTTATACATATCCCTATAAAGTAACACTAATAAAAAAATCTCTTATGAGAATAATTAATTTTATCATGATTTTGGAGCGAGTTCTCCAAGACAAGTGTTACCTTGAAACATCAAGTACGAATCCTAGGATGATAGTTTTTTTATGTACTTACATTGATACATAGTTTCTATCATTTGAATATCTAAATGTTATTATTATATTTCTCATATTATGATTGATATTTGATTTTGAGGATGAGCTGAAGACTCACTTGATGCCTTATTTTTGGTGCTTTTAGGGTTTTTTATTGGATATTGTTATAATTACCCCTATATGGGATCCGCCTACACATTTTGTGGCTTTTAAAAAATACTAGAAATTGGATGATTTCCTAGGTGAACCAGAAGATTAATGTTCTTATATTAAACTATAAAAACCATGGCTCTTACCAAGTGCTTCATTTCAATGCATCCCCTCCTAGATAGAAGATAAATCTCTTCTACTGCTTTTGGTGTGATTTTATTTTAAACTTTATGATTTACTGCACATTTTTGTACACTTATTATGATATATTGTTGTATACATACATTTGGCTGTATTTTTAGTTTTATATTTCATCATTACAAATATATTGGAGATATGTTTTTGCATACAGGTATCTAAGGCTAAGTCAACCCATGTGAGTGATATGCTTATTTGGTGTTAGTATCCAGCCCCTAGTCTATTACATGCATACCTAGGGTGTTACACTCATCTTATCATCATCAATGTGGTCCCCTCAGAGTTAGTTCATTAATTTTTTTCATGGATTCTCTGTTGATAATGACTATATTGGTAAAAATAATCAACATCCAATGTGTCTCTAATGTGTGGAGAATAATTTAGGAAAATTTATCAAAGGAACTTGGATATCTTTTATATTTGATAAAATAGTTCATAGGGAAATAAACGAACAAGTTAATAAAAAGGAACTCTTGAGAATTTAATCAACAAGATCATAAAAATAATGGGTTAGTAGGGAAATATGAAATTATGGGGAAGATGATGAAAATTCACTTATAATATAAAAGTTATTAATCATTTCAATATTTTTTATTTTTTTATAGTACGAAATATTATTGGGTTAATATTTAGGAATCTTGTGACATAATTCATATTTTTTATTATAGGTTGTAATTATTAAAGAATAATAAGGAAAAACATGGTCAATGGTTTTTTAATAATGTTGGACGATTGAAGTGTATAAATATTGGGTTTAAATAGTTATGATTTAGTTGTATTTTATATAAGGTTTGGGAAATTTATAGATTATTTTAATTTCAATAGTATCAATACTATTTTTGATTCAATATGTAATTGTATTCTATGGGTATTGATGATATTTTTTGTGATGTTTGTTAGGTTTCAGAAAATTTACATGTTAAAAATAATTTGGGTTAATATTTGATTTGATATTAAAGTAATTTTGGAAATTATTTAATTAATTTTAGAAATATATGTTAAGATAAAAATGGGTTTTGGAATGTAAATTGGTGACCAGGTTATTGAAGTTATTTATTAAGAAGTTTTCTATGTCAGGTTTTAATAAATGAATTATATATATATATCCTTGATAATTAACATGTGATTTTTTGTAAATGTTATTTTTGATGAAGAGTGTTATTAGATTTTAGGAACAAAATTTTGATCATATAGATAAAAATGGGATTAAAATATGATTTATTTATTAAGTGTATAAAGTTATTTTGGAATGATTTCAACATATTTTTGGGAACACTAACAATTTAATGTAAATGGAATGTTTTTGCATTGTTTATGACTTTATCTAAAATTGAATGATATTATTTTATTAAAAAATATTGATTAAACTTCTGGAAGGATATTTTCTTTTCTATGGTTTTATGGTGATTCAGTTTTCTTTTTTAATTTATTAGTGTATTTCATAGAATATATGGCTTGGGAATATACATTGTTTGAATGTAATTTTAAGCATTATTAATGTTGTTTGGAGGTAAATTTAAAATTTATCTAGAATGAATATGTGATCCAATCATTATAATATATGGATTTGAATTATTCTACAATATTCTAATGAGTTTTATGGTTGATTATTTATGGAATAATTTAGGTTGATCTTTTTTTGAAAAGTTGATTTAACTTGATCTTTGGGTGTTATTATTGAGTATGTTGTGATTAATTTAGTATTTCTTTATATTATAGTACTTCCATATTATATTTCATCTCAACTTGTTCTATGCAATTTGGTTTTGGATAATGGATAGAAATAGGGAAAATTCTTCCTCATCAATTTATGGATCTTAGGACCTGTTAAAATTTAATTTTAGTGATTCATGCCTGAAATATTAATCATCATAATTTTAAGATATATAATATGGGATTAAACATAAGTGGAAAACCACTCTAGGAAAATAAAATGATGAAATTGTGCATATGAATTGTAAAAACCCAATTATGTAGTTTTTCTCATTCACTATTTTCATGATAAAATTGCTCCTCAATTCAATCTAGGGGAAGACAAATATATTGAACCTTATGCGAAAAATGTTCTTAGTTATAAAGGTATAATTTTGGAAACCTATTCACAAATATGATTCCTATAGTGGTACATAAATGGTTTTAAAAATACATAATTGATACTTTTTCCCTTAATGTAACATAGAAATTCCTTATCATGATAAAATGTACATATGATATTATAATTATGTAGAGATACACTCATTTTAGTGGGAAAAAATCAAATTGGGAGGGAAAAAATTTTCAAAGAGGAATAATGTAACAACCTAATATATAAATTTATAATTCACATTTAAATAAATATTATGTTCAATAACATGTACTATACACAACAATGAGCTTATATAAATCGTGATAAGCTATATAAGATATTATTAATTAAATATGACTATTAAAACTCTATCATTTGATTAATAAATACGAATAGGAGAAACCAAATTATGAAAAATAAGTTGAAATGTTTTCCTATGAAAAATTTATTTATTAATACCGGGGAATTAAGTACTCATTTTTTAATTATAAGAATGTATTCATAAAATTTTATGAATAGTTATAAAGAGGTCATTTTTTCTTTAAAAGTTGTTTTGATGTATATTTTGTAATTTTATTTAAAAGATAAATTTTAAATTTAAAAAAAATTAATTTGATAAATAATTATTATTATTTTTTCTTCAACATATCAAATTTATCTTAGAGTTATTTATTTATTTTTATGAAAAAATTTATTTTTGAGTGAATAGTGAAAATACTGATTTTACAAATAATTTCATCTTTATGAAATAATAATGCTATAATAATAACATTGAATTTTATAAAAAAATATTATTGAACATATATATATATATTTAATAAGTACTAAATTTCAATGATAAATCTAATTTTTAACATATAAATCTATTTTATCATATTTTGGAAATCTAATTACAATTTCTTCATTATAAGATATTTACAATTGTTCCCTTTTAATTATTTTTTCATAATTTTGGTTTCTTTTTTGTCTTGTTTTTATATTTAAATAATTATCATTTTATTTTAATCAGTCTAATTTATTCCTTAAGAATCAAAATTATTCATGATTTTTGTATCAACCATTTTTATCCTCCAAACTAACATTTTTCTATAAATTGGTTTTCAATTAATTTTACAATCATATATTAAAAGTAATTTATTCCACTTATTGGAATTGGGTAAATTAAAATTGATTAATATTTTCAATCAAAATAATTTATATTATGTAACGAGGTAAACTTAATGTTTCTTCATATTTAAGAGTGACCGTGATAAAAATTTATCATTATGGTTTGTGTTAAAAAGTGTTAATGACTGGGTTGAGCTATGATATAGGTTATAAATTACCCAAAAAATATTCAAAAATGTTATTGTTTTATTTTAGTTAAACCATACACATATTCTATTCATAACTAAGTGTATCATCTTTTAACCCACACTCCCATATCTTTTATTGAAATCCAAAACATTACATTTCCAACTATGATGATGATAATTGTGACACAATTTTTTTCTATCAAAAAATTACAACATCAAAAGGAAAATTTATGTTAATTATATACATAAAGACCTTTTAAGTTAAGTGTCTTAGAGAACTAGAACAAAATTATACATAAACAATTCACATGCCATCAAATTAACATTTCTCCCATTTAACCCAACTTTTCTTATTTCACAATAGGACATCAATATCATCCTTATGATATCATTTATAGACATAAATTGTTCATAATCATTATTTACATCCTGGGGAAAAGGAAACATAATAAGGGTGAGATCCAATTCTTAGTAATGGTAATCATAATAATTTAGAAATAAATGTCATCAGTTAAAATAAGTGTGCATAAGGGTATGATGAAATAATCAAGGTGCATGAGCGAATCATAAGTGAACCTGTACCCATCAATACCTCTATTTGTAGATATGAAAACATAAAAAAGGAAGGATCCCTTGTAATAAATAATAAAAAGCCGTGTTATATCGATCTTAGTCATCAAAAACATTATATAAATATAACAATAAATTAAAACTCTTTTTGGTAACTTTAATAATCATGTTCATAAAACTCATTCAAAACCCATTCAAAATAAATTTAAATTTAATAACCATATGGAAAAAAATCAAATATTTCATTACCCAATTAATTGTAGATATATAATTTGTATCACCCTTTTTATTCGATATATTGGTCTAACTCATTTCAAATAATACTCAATTACCATTAATAAAATGCATTCATCACAAAACTCATAGAAAAAACATTATAACCTGATAAATCCATGGAAAATAAAGGGGTTTAATGTGAATATATTTGAAAAATTATTAACCCATGGAAAAAAATGGGTTCGGTAATAATATCCTTAAAACATGATTAAACCATTTAAAAGTAATGGGTTCCATAACAATCCCATTGAAACAAGATTAACCTGTGGAAAAGAAAATGGTTCTTTAATAAAATCATTGAAACAAACATAATCTATGAAAATAAATAATGAGTATTGTATGAAAATAAAATATCCCAAGTGGATTATATGTAACTAATATTTTTTTTGAATTTGATTAATTTAAATTCCAATAAAACATCATTAAAAACATTCTTGAGGAAAGTAATATGTAAACATTAAAAGTGTCTCATACCACATTGAAACATTTGAATCATAATTCCCATAATGGAAAGAAATTAAATAAAACATAAAATATAATCAGAATAAGTAGATTCATGATATATCATGTAAAATGAGTAGTATATATACTTCATAAAATAATATATATGTATAACATAACAATCTCCTGAAAGAAGGAAAATTATGACATAATCCACTACCGCTTTGGTAACATTGAAACCATAAATCCCAAGAAAGAGATATCCTAAAATGGATATGTAAAAAACCTTAAATATTTGGATAAAAATAATCATATATATTCACGGTAAGTATATACACTACATAAAATAAATTAACGGTAAATATGACATAAGTCTCAAAGAAATAAAAGTGGGACTAGAAATCCACTTACAACAGTGGTAACATCTGAAACAGAAGCCCCAAAAGTAATAATAATTGAATAAAACATTTAAATAACATGAAGTTAAAATAATTCATTATATATTATATCCAAATTTTTATTAGATATATTAAATAATATAAGTAAGATTTTAATATGATATTTATCCCACATATGTAAAAATTGATATTAAAATTGTAACATCCCAGGTAAATAAAGAATAAAGAATTTTCATATTTATTAATATTTATTAATTAAATATTAATTTTACTTTAAATGGATTTCTATGTTTGATAGCGTACCCGATACACAACAAAGAGTTTTTTTGAAATCTTACGTTGCAAACTAGTAATAAAATAATATTATTTTAAATAGTAGTTAACACGTAGTCGTTGTATTGGTGGGAATGAATAGAAATAACTAAAATGTGATTATATATGTTTTTAAATGTTTTTATATTTATCCTATAAAAGATAAAGGCTTAAAATAAGAAAATAAATCAATTTTAGGCATATGTACTCTAATTTTCACTAAAGGTCCACTTATCGTCATTTGATGGAGAACTGTCATTAAATATAGTTTTGGTCACTCTTATACATTCTATTGGACCAAATAAAACTCTTTTTTAGAATCGGGACATCAAAATTTACTTTGTGTAAATTTTTGGTATTTTTCTAATAAAGTTCATTTTTTTAATGAATAGTGAAAAATGTTGTATTTTAATTCAAAACCTCTTTTAAGTTTAATTTATTTATATTATTATATTATCTTTTTAATTTGTTTTAAAGTGAAATTAGAATATATTTTTACCATTTAATCCAATAGTGGTCATTGGAATTAATTTCACTTTGAAATTGAACTTAAACTAGTGTCAATCTTTTGATACATATTGTTTCATAAAAACACGCTTTTTGTTTTGACAGCGGGAATTAATTATTAAATTAATTAATGAAATATATATGTTATTAATTTATTAAAATAGACATCATTTTTGAATTCAGAATATCAGATATAGTTTAGGGTAAATTTTTGGTATTTTTCTGAAAAACATCAATTTTTTGATGAATAGTGAAACCACTAAGTGGCAGTTAAAAAAATTGATTTTTCGTTTAAATGAAATTTTACCACCTATGTGTTTTGAATTTCAAAAATCCAACATAAATGGTTGTCATTAAGAAGTAAAATGTGGTTCAATGAGATTAAAATAATTTTTGATGAATAGTAACTTTTATGTTTATTAATCGCGATTAGAGGTAATCAGTGTAATTTATGGTAAAAATAATGTTTTAATAATATGAAATGACCTAGACACATGTTCTACCCTTATTGGATGTGTCATTTCCGACCAATAAAATACATGGGTCAACTTGGGGACCCCATGGATCCACTTTGGTAGGAAAATGACATTAATAACTTTTTATTTAAAGTTAAAATAAAAATGTCACAAACAGGTATTATTTTGCTAAAACAATTTTTACATGGGGTTATAAAAGTCATAATTTTGACTATAAATATTCATTGGAAAGGTAAAAAGATTTCCAACATCAGGATATTTGTTTTATAATTTTTAGACATTAAATAAATTAAATTATTTATGAAATCATGATGATGCATCGATTACCTCATTATTTAACGATTTAAATAAAATGAAAATATAATGTAAAATATATGACCTACACATGTCAAAAACCTATTGTATGGGTTTATTTAGAACTCTTATCACCTTATCCTCGATGTATATAATTTTGGGACCTTTTAAATCCGAAAATCATTTTATAATAAAGTAACCTTTTATAACTTTGCAAGAGTGCCCCTCCTCTCCTCTTATAAAAGGCCCCCACCTCTACCACCATACCCACACCTTTCAAGCCTTTGGCTCGGCCAAACCCTGCCCATTTTGTCTCTCCACATCCCTCTCTTACTCCTAGAAGCCCCACATTGGGTATAAGTCTTCCCAAAGAAGCCTTGGTTCTCAAATCAAAAATAGTTACCCGTTTTAAAGGTAGTGTTTTATCTTGTGTTCTTCTGTTTTATTTTTCTTCTCCAACCCCCTAAACTCTTTTTATTCCTTTCTTTTGTAACAAAACAAGTATCTTAAATATAATAGGTTGTTTTTATGTGAATTAT
The DNA here is from genome assembly GCA_963277665.1 of Viscum album. NCBI lineage: Eukaryota > Viridiplantae > Streptophyta > Magnoliopsida > Santalales > Viscaceae > Viscum > Viscum album. The sequence goes on from OY728121.1 coordinate 1,304,114,197, forward strand.
TCGAGCTAAACTTACACACACCAACATCTAATGGTTAAAGAACATACTATTTCTCTGGATGGTGAATTTCTGCCTCACGAAACGATGATTGGTCAACACTCATATAACACCTTCAAAGATGGCCATTAAGATGTCACTATATTTATATATGATATATAATATTTTTATTTTTTACTTAAGATTCTGTATTTTTCATTTATGTCATACCTTTATGGTTTCCATTATGGGTAAACGCAATATCCTCATTTTAGGAAGTGCGTACTACCGCCCCCTCAAAGTGATTTGATTCGTTAATGCCATATGTGGGACGTATAAAGGATGGAGTTAAAGTTATTATATATGATGTAATACTGGAATTATAATATACCTTTATAGAATTATTATTTATTTCCATTAATGTATGAGATAGAAATGAAAGTGGCGTTCATGCGTACGTACAGGTTACCGTCTCCATGAACGGTGCATTTCATTTCCTATACCCAAATATAATGTACTATTATAAGTACAAATATATAATGGATATATATGATGTATGTTACATCTAAATGATAAATATAATTCTGGAATTAAAATATACATATCTCTCATTTAGTTTTAATTCCATTAATATGACATAGAAATGAAAGTAGCGTTCATGCGTACGTATGGCTTACCGTCTCCATGAACGGTGCATTTCATTTATTACCTCTAAATGATTATGTAATATTATAAATGTATGTATATACTGGATATATATGATATATATGATATATACATCTTGAATATAATTCTTGATATAATGGATATTTTTTCACATGAACAACTTGTAATTATAAAGAGTTTATTTTTGACTCAAGTACCAATGATTGACAAAACGACCATTATTAACTTAAATAATTACATAGTGTTCATAACATGGTAATAAGTGATATAAAAGGAATAATGAACTTTAAAAAGGTTCTTAAGCAAGTATAAATTAACTCAAGTTTATTATTTAGGACGTTAAAGAACGATCGAGTCAAGTCGGACCCGAGGTATGGGACTTCGTCTCAATCTCCTTTCATTGAGGCATATTTTGTTTTATACACAACCTTATTTTATATGGTTTATAAACTCCTTTGACTTTTATGTTTATCTGAAAGGAATATTTTTTATACAAATCTTTTTACTAAACGACAAAAGGGAATTTTTTTGTCGTACGTATGCGGTGACAACGACTTCTCATTCACCGTGACCATTATTTGAGTTTCGGCATCCTCTACAAGCCATACGTTTTTAAAAGAAAAATAAATTCCATGTTTTAATTTTCTTTTATTTTGGTATTGAAAATGGTTTTCATAATTTTTTTATTATATCAATTTGTTTTATTGATATCTTGTGATTGAAATGTGGAAATGTTATGTTTCTATTATGTATGTTTTATGTGATATGATTATGTTACGGCGCTTGGGCATAATTATAAAGACAGGTGGTTCCATGATAAACTAAGGGCGGGTGAGCCTGATATAGCTCTCCAATGCATTGGGTAACACGAAGGAGTTAAACATTAAGGTTTCTCCGAAGAGATTTAGGGAATATAGTGTGATGGGTATTCCAAACATAACCAAGAGGGTTACTACCTATGTAAGAATGTTATGAATGCCTCAAGTTACCTTTATGTCTTATGATTTCTATGATTTATTCATGATTTGACGAGGTATGTTAACATTATTATGTTTTATGAGTAAAGTATGATTTCATACATGGACTAATGTTTTCACTTCATAATTTTATATCCCTTACTGAGCTTTTTATGCTCATCCCATGTTTTTGAAATGTTTTTCATAGGTCAAGGGAAAGGTACATGATGTGATGATAGTGTCAATGAAGTGTCAAGAAAGAATACATGTTTTATTTTAAATATGTTTCCGTTGATGGAGAAAATGAGTACTATCATTTATGTAACCACTTTGTTTAAATGTGGAATGTAATGCTTGTTTTATGATCTAATTCTATAAAACTCTAAACCTGAAAAGATCCTCAACGTGTATTCTTGAAGTATCTCAAGATTAAGTAATGTTTAAGGTATGGGCCTTATAGTTGGTATCAGTGGTCGGTTTAGATAACTTTAGGAGTTAGAATTATATTAAATGATTATCCAAAAATATTTTTTATGGTCAAATTGAAATGATATAGCATTTGAAGATTACCATATTGCTTCATCTAAGACATGTTTGTTCAGAATGGTTTTTCGCAGAGGAAATAGGGAAGCAGTTCTAGGAAGGCATACAGAAGGAATTAACCTTCCGAATCAGCATCCTGAGATGGTCAGAATTCGAACTGAACAGTTTGTTGCTATAATGGCGCAGTTGACTCAAGTGATAAATGGTGGTGGTATCCATGAACGAGATCATCCAGATCAACTGCAGAGAAACATGTCAGTGGTGGAACATTTCATGAGGCAACATCCCCCATCATTCAGAGGATCATCTGACCTTGTGCTAGCTGAATGGTGGATTAAATCACTTGAGAATATTTTTGATGTCATGGGGTGTTCAGACAATCAAAATGTTAGTCTTTCTATTTATTGTTTTGAGGGTGAAGCAGATCAGTGGTGGTCGATGGTTAAAAATATCAGGGACACTGATGAGATTGATGCTCTAGACTGGGATGAATTCAAAGGTATGTTTCTTGAGAAGTATTTTCCTAAGGCTGTTCGACGTAGGATGGAAAAAAAATTCCTAGAATTGAGGCAAGAGGGAGACTCAGTGGCTGCCTATGATGAAAGGTTCACACGATTGGCAAGGTATGCTCCAAATTTTATCTGAGACCTTGATAGTAAAATCAATCGTTTTTAATCATAATTAAAGCGAAAATATTGAAGGGATTTAGCTTCTCACGAGTTCAAGAGTTATGAAAATCTTGTTTGATGTGCTGAGAAGGTGTAAATGGAGTTTTCCGATGATCAAGTGTTCTATAACAACCAGCATAAGAAGAGACCTAGGTGGCAGGAGAAATGAAAGAATTCTTCAAAAAGTTCTGACAGTAAGAAAACTAAGTTTCTAGTTTGTGATAAATGTGGTAAAAGGCATGATGGGGAATGTCTTTTGAATTTTGGAAAGTGCTACCAATGTGGTAAGATGGTACATAAGGCTCGTGATTTCACTGAAAAAGATCAGGGTGATGGTTAGTCCAAATTTGATTTATAGTTAGTGAAATGTTTTAAGTGCAATGAGATGGGTCATTATGCTAACGAGTGTCTGACAAAGATCTCGAGTGATGGGAAGCAGTTAGACTACAAGCAGAATGGGGTGGTGGAATCCTTTTCAACTACTTCAGCAGATGTCGAGCCATCAAATGAAGTTGTATCAGGTACTTTGATTGTTTTTTCAGATTATTCCAGTGTGTTTTTTTGATTTGGGGTCTACACATTCTTTCATCTCTGAAAACATTTCGAGTAAAATGGGAATACCATCTCATGAAATGACTCCTGAACTTGTGGTAAAAACACCTGGGGGAAATTTTGAGGCAAAAAGAATTTATAAGAATCTTCCTATCCTTATCTATGGAAAGAACCTAATTTCAAACATTATTGTTTTACCTCTAGTAGAGTTTGATGTTATCCTGGGTATGGATTGGATCTCTATTTACCATTCTAAGATTGACTGTAGAGATAAAGAATTTTCTTTTCAGAAAGACTTTCTGTTTGTGTACAAGAATGAACCCTTACTGTTGATAACATATCAAGAGTCTGAAAAACTTGTAAAAGATAGAAATGAATGTTACCTTGCACATATCATTGAAAACAAGGGAACTTTTCAGATTAATGATGTGCCAGTGGTAAATGAGTATCCTGATTTTTTTCATGATGAGTTTCCTGGAATAGTACCATATCGGGAAGTTGATTTTACTATTGAATTAGTTCTTGATGCTAAGCCAATTTCAAAACCCCCTTATCAAATGGCTCAAATTGAACTTTTAGAGTTGAATGAGAAATTGCAAGATTTTTTTGAGAAAGGTTTCATTCAACCTAGCACATCACCATGGGGTGATCCTGTTTTATTTTTTTTTTTAAAAAGATGGTTCTATGAGACTTTTCATTGATTATAGAGCCTTGAATAACATCATTGTTAAGAACAAATATCCATTGCCTCATATCGATGATTTGTTTGATCAGCTCCAGGGAGCTCAGTTTTTTTCAAAGATTGACCCGAGATCGGGGTACCATCAGTTGAAGGTAAAGGAAGAAGATATTATGAAGACCACGTTTCGTACAATATATGGCCATTATGAATTTGTAGTTATGCCTTTTGGGATAACCAATTCACCACTTATATTCATGTACGTAATGAATAGAATTTTCCATGAGTTCTTGGATAAGTTTGTGGTTGTTTTCATTGATGACATTTTGGTGTTTTCTAAAATTAAATAGGAGCATGAAAGAAATTTAAGGGTTATTTTTCAAACCTTAAAAGAAAATAAATTGTATGGTAAATTCAGCAAGTGTGATTTTTGGTTGCAAAAAATTTCTTTCCTTGGTCATATTGTTTCTAAAGATGGAATAACTTTTGATCCTGCAAAAACAAAGGTTGTTGAATAATAACCAAGACCCATAAACGTAACTGAGATTCGTAGCTTCCTTAGTTTGGAAGTCTATTACTGAAGGTTTGTTAGAAATTTCTCCCAGTTATCTAGTCCAATGACAAGTCTAACTCGGATGTGTGTTAAGTTTGTCTGGACAAAAGAATGTGATGATTGTTTTCAAGAACTGAAAAGAAGATTGGTGAATGCTCCAGTTTTTGCACTACCTTCCAGGAATGGGGAGTTTTTTATCTACAGTGATGCTTCATTGAAAGGACTTGGTTGTGTCCTAATGCAAAATGATCAGGTAATTACTTATGCTTTAAGACAGTTGAAAACTCATGAGGTAACTTACCCTACACATGATTTGGAATTAGCAGTTGTTGTTTTCGCTTTAAAAATTTGGATGCATCATTTGTATGGAGTAAAGTGTGGAATATATATCGATCAAACATGTTTAAAGTAAATATTCACTCAGAAAGAATTGAACATAAGATATAGGAGATGGCTAGAATTAATCAAGGATTATTATTGTACAATTCATTACCATCCGAGAAAAGAAAATAATGTGGTTGATGATTTGAGTCGAAAAAGTAATGATTCATTAACAATATTGTTTTTGGAACGTGATCCTTTGGATAAGGACTTGATGAACTTTGTCATAGAAGATTTTGGTGCAGGATGTCCTTCTGTTTTGTTTCAGGTATCAGGGAAATCTTCTCTATCAGACAGAATTAAGCAAGCACAGAAGCAAGACAGCAAGTTGTAGAAAAAGGTAGAGCTGGTTCAGAAGGGTAAGTTGCCTGAATTCATAATTGATAATGATTGTGTTTTGAGATTTAGGAAGAGATTGTGTGTGCCTTGTGATTCACATTTGAAGATATATTTGTTATGTGAAGCTCATAGTTCTCCATTTTCAGTTCATCTAGGAAGTGCTAATTTGTATAGAGATCTTAGGGAGTATTACTGGTGGGACGGAATGAAAAGGGATATTGCTATTTTTACTGTGAAGTGTTTGACATGTCAATAGGTTAAAGCAGAGCGGTAGTTACCGAAAGGGATACTTTAGCCTTTTCCAGTACCAGAGTGGAAATTGGAGAATATATCCATGGACTTCATTGTGGGATTGTCGAAGACACATCAAGGTAATAATGCAATCTAGGTTATTGTTGATCGCTTGACTAAATATGCTCATTTCCTTGTTATACGTGATACTTTTTCCCTAGATAAACTTTCCCGTTTGTATCTTAAAGAGATAGTCAGGTTAAATGGAGTTCCTCTCTCCATTGTATCTGACCATGATCCTAGGTTCACTTATAACTTTTGGAAGGGCCTTCATAAGTCGTTGGGTACTGAAATAAATTTTACTACGGCTTTTCATCCTCTATAAGATGGGAAGTCAGAATGAAAGATTCAGACATTAGAGGATATGCTACGTGCTTGCTCTATGGATTATCAGGGATGTTGGGACCACCATATTTCTTTGGTTGAGTTTTCATATAATAACAGTTTTCATTCCAGTATACAGATGGCTCTGTTTGAAGAATTATATGGAAAACGGTGTCGAACTCCAGCTTTCTGGGATGAAGTAGGTGAAAGGAAACTGATGGGACCAGAATTGGTAGAATAGATGGCAGAAAAAGTTCATTTGATTCAGAAACACTTGAGAAAAGCTCAGAGTAGATAGAAAAGTTATACAGATAACTGGAGGAAGGATCAATATTTCGAGGTAGGTGATCATGTCTTTCTTAAAGTTTCGTCGTGGAAAAGTGTGATGCGATTTGGTAAGGAAGGAAAGCTGAGTCCAAGGTTCATTGGACCATATGAAATTCTGTAGAGAGTTGGATCAGTTCCATACTGAGTGGCTTAACCTCCGAGCTTATCTCAGGTACACAATGTTTTTCTTGTTTCAATGTTAAGGAAGTACATGCCAGATCCATCTCATGTTTTGAGCCCAGAGGTAGTTCAGTTGGAAGATAATCTCTCTTATAAAGAACAACCAGTCTAGATTCTTGACCATAGAGGGAAAGTGTTGCGGAATAAGTTATTTCACCAGGTAAAGGTTTTATGGAAAAACCATATGGTTGAAGAGGCAACATGGGAATATGAAAATGCAAGTGGGATAAATACCCCCCACTTATTTTGATAAGTGAATAAAATTGCAAGGACGAAATTCCCAAAAGGGGGGAAGGATGTAACATCCCAGGTAAATAAAGAATAAAGCATTTTCATATTTATTAATATTTATGAATTAAATATTAATTTTACTTTAAAGGGGTTGCTATGTTAGATAGCGTACCTGATACGCAACAAAGAGTTTCTTTGAAATCTTACGTTGCACACTAGTAATAAAATAATATTACTTTAAATGGTAGTTAACATGTAGCCGTTGTATTGGAGGTAATGAATAGAAATAACTAAAATATGATTATATATGTTTTCTAAATGTTTTTATATTTATCCAATAAAAGATAAAGTCTTAAAATAAGAAAAGAATTCAATTTTAGGCATATATAGTCTAATTTTCACTAAAGGTCCACTTATCGCCTTTTGATGGTGAACCGTCATTAAATATAGTTTTGGTCACTCTTATATATTCTATTCGACCAAATAAAACTATTCTTTAGAATTGGGTCATCAAAATTTACTTTGTGTAAATTTTTGGTATTTTTCTGATAAAGTTCATTTTTCTAATGAATAGTGAAAAATGTTGTATTTTAATTCAAAACCTCTTTTTAGTATAATTTATTTATATGATTATATTATCTTTTTAATTGGTTTTAAAGTGCAATTAGAATATATTTTTACCATTTAATCCAATGGTGGTCATTGAAATTAATTTCACTTTGAAATTGGACTTAAACTAGTGTCAATCTTTTGATAAATATTGTTTCATAAAAACACTCTTTTCGTTTTGACAGCGGGAATTAATTATTAAATTAATTAATGAAACTTATATTTTATGAATTTTTTAAAATAGACATCATTTTTTAATTCATAATATCAAATATATCTTAGGGTAAATTTTTGGTATTTTTCTGAAAAACTTCAATTTTTTATGAATAGTGAAACCACTAAGTGGTAGTTCAAAAAAACTGATTTTTCATTTAAATGAAAATTTACCAGCTCTGTATTTTGAATTTCAAAAATCCAACATATATGGTTTTCATTAAGAAGTAAAAGTTGGTTTAATTAGATTAAAATAATTTTTGTTGAATAGTAACTTTTAAGTTTATTAATCACAATTAGAGGTAATTAGTCTAATTTAAGGTAAAAATAATGTATTAATAATTTGAAATGACCTAGACACATGTCCAACCCTTATTTTATATGTCATGTCTGACCTAGACAATCCATGGGTCAACTTGGGGACCCCATGGAGCCACTTTCGTAGGAAAATGACATTAATAACTTTTTATCTAAAGTTAAAATAAAAATGTCATTAACATGTATTGTTTTGCTAAAACACTTTTTACATGGGGTTATACAAGTCATAATTTTGACTATAAATATTCATTGGAAATATAAAAAGATTTCCTACGTCGTGATATTTTTTTATAATTTTTAGACATTAAATAAATTAAATTATTTATGACACCATGATGATGCAGCGATTACCTCATTATTTAACGATTTAAATAAAATGAAAAGATAATGTAAAATCCATGACTTGCACATGTCAAAAACCTATTGTATGGTTTTATTTAGAACTCTTATCACCTTATCCTAGAATTATATAATTTTGGGACCATTTAAATCCGAAAAGCATTTTATAATAAAGTAACCTTTTATAACATTCCAAGAGTGCCCCTCCTCTCCTCTTATAAATGGACCCCACATCTACCACCTTACCCACACCTATCAAGCCTTTGGCTTGGCCAAAACCTACCCATTTTGTCTCTCCACATCCCTCTATTACTCCTAGAAGTGTCACTTTGGGCATAATTCTTCCCAAGGAAGCCTTTGAGCTCAAATCAAAAAGAGTTACCCGTTTTAAAGGTAGTGTTTTCTCTTGTGTTCTTATGTTTTATTTTGCTTCTCCAACCCCCTAAACTCTTTTTATTCCTTTCTTTTGTAACAACACCAGTATATTAAAGAAACTAGGATGTTTTTATGTGAAGTATTCGATCTACACTTACACACACCTACATCTAATGGTTAAAGAACATACTGTTTCTATGGATAGCGAATTTCTGCCTCACGAAATGATGATTGTTCAACACTCATATAAAACCTTCAAATGAGGCCATTAAGATGTCACTATATTTATATATGATATATAATATGTTTATGTTTAACTTAATCTTCTGTATTTTTCATTTATGGAATACCTTTATGGTTTTCATTATGGGTAAATGTGATATCTTCATTTTAGGAAGTGCGGACTACCGCCCCCTCAAAGTGATTTGATTTGTTAATGCCATATCTGGGATGTATAAAGAATGGAGTTAAAGTTATTATATATTATGTTATACTGGAATTATAATATACCTTTATATCATTATTATTTCTTTCCATTAAATTATGAGATAGAAATGAATGTAGCGTTCATGCGTACGTACGGCTTACTGTCTCCATGAACTGTGCATTTCATTTCTTATCCCCAAATATAATGTACTATTATCAGTACATATATATAATCGATATATATGATGTATGTTAAATCTAAATGATGAATATAATTCTGGAATAAAAATATACTTATCTCTCATTTAGTTTTAATTCCATTAATATGACATAGAAATGAAAGTAGCATTCATGCGTACGTACGGCTTACCGTCTCCATGAACGGTGCATTTCATTTATTACCTCTAAATGATTATGTTATATTATAAATGAATGTATATACTGGATATATATGATATATATGATATCTAAATCATGAATATAATTCTTTATATAATTGATATTTTACCACATGAACTACTTGTAATTATAAAGAGTTTATTTTTGAATCAACTACCAATGATCGACAAAACGATCATTATTAACTTAAATAATTTCATAGTGTTCATAACATAGTAATAAGTGATATAAAAGGAATAATGAACTTGAAAAAGGTTCTTAAGAAAGTATAAATTAACTCAAGTTTATTATTCAGGACGTTAATGAGCGATCGAGGCAAGTCAGACCCGAGGTATGGGACTTCTTCTCAATCTCCTTTCATTGAGGTATATTTTGATTTATACACAACCTTATTTTATATGGTGTATAACCCACTTTGACTTTTAAGTTTATCTGAAAGGAATATTTTTTATACAAAGCATTTTACTAAATGACAAAATGGAATGTTTTTGTCGTACGTATGCGGCGACAATGACTTCTCCGCCGTCGTGACCATTATTTGAGTTCCGGCTTCCTCTACAAGCAATACCTTTTTTAAAGAAAAATAAATACCATGTTTTAATTTTCTTTTATTTTGGTATTGAAAATCGTTTTCATAATGTTTTTATTATATCAATGTGTTGTATTGATATCTTGTTATTGAAATGTGAAAATGTTATGTTTCCTTTATGTATGTTTTATGTGATATGATTATGTTATGGTTCTTGGGAATTTTTTTGATGACGGGTGGTTCCATGATAAACTAAGGGTGGGTGAGCCTGATATAGCTCTCCAATGAATTGGGCAACATGAAGGAGTTAAAATTTAAGGTTTCTCAGAAGAGATTTAGGGAATATACTATGATGGGTATTCCAAACGTAACCAAGAGGGTTACTCCCTACCTAATAATGTTATGAATGCCTCAAGATACCTTTATGTCTTATGATTTCTATGATTTATTCATGATTTGATGAGGTATGTTAACGTGCTTTTGTTTTATGAGTAAAGTATGATTTCATACACGGACTAATGTTTTCACTTCATACTTTTATATCCCTTACTGATCTTTTTATACTCATCCCAAGATTTTGAAATGTTATTCATAGGTCAAGGGAAAGGTACATGATGTGATGATAGTGTCAATGAAGTTTCAAGAAAGAATCCATGTTTTATTTTAAATATGTTTCTGTTGATGGGAAAAACGAGTACTATCTTTTATGTAACCACTTTATTTAAATGTGGAATGTAGTGCATGTTTTATGATATAATTCTCTAAAACTCTAAACCTGAGAAGATCCTCAATGTGTATTCTTGAAGTAACTCAAGATTAAGTAATGTTTAAGGCCGAGGCCTTATAAAAATCCCAAAAACCAGTGGTAAAATCTAAATCAGAATCCCAAAAATGTAATAATCCAAAAATAAAAAATATTAATATCATTAATATAAAATAATTAATGATTTAATATATCAAAATGTTCATTATATACACAACACAAAATAACTAAGTGGTGAATATGACATTTATCTCATAGATACAAAATGTGATATGAAAATCCCTTATAATTATAGTAACATTTAAATCGGAAGCCCCAAATTTAATGATAATAAAATAATGAATTTAAATTAAATGAAGATAACATTATTTAGGATATGATATATCAAAATTTTCATTAGATACAAAAAAAATAAGTAAAATATGAGTATGAAATTTATCTCACAGATGTAAAAGGTGAGATGAAAATCTCGTACCTTGAGTCTGATTTTTCATGTTTGTCTTCCATAATCATGAATAAAAAACTTATTTAATTTATTTAATTTATTAAGAATATTTAACATGTTTATTATTAATTTTATTTCACATATAAACATGTTATATACAATTACTTAATCAAAAAAAATTATGTCGGATGTTTTGACCATATTCAGCTTTTGTGTCAAAACTAACTTTGATAGGTTGACTCAGGTTAATGAGTTTACTAATTAAAGTATACATAACAATAAAAATTACATAACTAACAAATTTTTACACAAATTATACTTTTAAAATCAATCCTGAAACACGGTTATGAAAAATGAACCAACATTACGATCATGGAGATGGTAGGTTGTACGCACGCATGAGTAACGTTCCCATTTTTCAATGATCATTATGGAAGAAGGTATGTAATGTTTATATTTAAAGAATAAAAATTTTATCATAAATACCATATTATTTAATTTTTATAATTATATATATCATTTAATTAATGAGGGGATTAATAAGGAAGAATCACATCACTTCGATGAGGCGGTAGTCCACACAACCACGAATGACGTAATCATTTTTTCAGTGTGTGAAATGGAATGAGGAAAATAATATTTCACATGTCTAGATAAATAATTATTTCATTAATATAATAATGATTTCATTTATATCATATATTTTTTTTAACCCATCCTTAATACCAGACAAGTCCATCTAGAAGCAAAGCTTTTGACCATTTATTAAAAAGAATGAAAATGGTACCTAAGAGCGGAAGATGGGGTCACACAAATAGAAATTCCCTCATCCACCAAAAACAGGTCTATAGATCATAGTACAACATATCATTCCATAATCAGAGTCACCAGTTGTCTCCCACTCTGATTGAGACTTATCCCGATTTAAGATTTTCAAGATATTTTTATCCACATTCCTTGACACCTTAGACGACGATCTGGTAGACACGTTTCTAGGAACATTATAATAATCCTTGCGTGGTTCGGCTTTGAGGGAACCGAGGTGAAACCCTCACTAGAAGCACTCTCTGTATTTCCACTTAAGACTGCATCCTTGTAAGAGGTGTGTTCGCCACTGCCCGAGACCCTAATCGGGGTACCCACATTCTATTATTCACCGTCAGAAACGTTCCCCCATTTTTCAGGTAATTCAGAAACATAGAAATGCTTCTAGATTTCCTGTTGGGAATCAACATGTTGTTGTGCATCATTCTTCTTGGAGACATCAAACTAAGAGATATCAGGGTCCACAACTGGAGTAACCACTTTGACCAAACCAAACTGAGTCATAGAGGGGCCACTATGGGCCTTCTTCAGAGATACATCAATTAACAACCCTTTTCTAGTATTCAGCCCATCAGGAACATTGGGAACTGGATCGCAAAGTGAATCGCCATCATGAGCACTAGATTTTAGCAACATCGAATACTTCCCCTTTGAATTCCTACGATAGAGAGCTGTTGAATGTCCTCTCACCCCACATTCCCCACAAGCAACATTCCTCTGACATAACTCCAATGAGTGTCCAACAGCCATACATTCATTGCAGAAAAGAAGTTTTTTTCATACTCAACATCAATTTGAATTTTTTCAGAAGGTTTGAAAAGGGTTAACTTGTCAATCAGAGTGGTGCTAAGATCAACCTCCACCAACATCCTAAAAAAATGACCAAACTGAACATCCTCGGTCTCTTTATCAAGCCGAATTGGAGTCCCAATTGTCATGCCAATATCATGCAGGATTTTCGGATGCCAGAGGACCCAATTGAGTCCATGAAGACGAATACATGGCTGAGAAAAAGAATTTCTTGCACGTGAGACATTAAAATCCAATGACCATTCAGGTAAATGAAGTCGTCCAGGTTTCAGAAACAAGGTTCCCATTCCCCATGCTCGAAGCATCAAATCGCCAGACGGAAACTGGCAGTGGAAAAATCCTTAACCAAGCGAAATGAGTTATTTAAAAATTAAAGAAACATAAATAAATCATATATATCATATATATCATATAATAAAAAAATTTCCATCATAATTCCCAACCTTGAGAGGTGGTAAAGTAAAAATAAACAGCATCATTTCATATAGAGGTAGTCCACCGTACGCACTAACGGTAATTTGGTTACCCATTTAATGGAAGTGTGTCTAGGTGTAGCTAGAACCCATAACATAAAAAATTATAAATATATTTATTATAATTCATATATTATATAATAATTTAATAATAATAATTATAAGGGTGGATAAAGATATAAAACAAAAGTTCTCGCTAAGGAACATTTCCTCTTCTTCAGGTAACTGCTTTTGGTTAGCACCAAAGGACATCCATGGTTTTATTTCATAAAAAAGTGATTATTATAGGATAATATTATGGATTTTTGGAGATTATTTTTTTGGTTTTTTAATAGAAAAAAAAATTCTTTAAATGTGTGAAGAAGTAGGTATAGTAAGTGTCATTTTAAAGTGGAGGACCACTGGAATTCAAGTAAATACAAAAATGTAAACACTATTTTGAGGTTTCCCCTACATAATGTCACAAAAATAATGAAAATAATTAAATAAAAATTGGTATATTGTATAAATAATTCCAGAAAATGTGTTTTGGAAAAAAAATTAGCTCGTTTTTTCCTTAAGATTAATGGTTTACCACTAAGTAAAATCATTTTTACATAAATCGCTATAAACAATTTTATTTGTTTTTACTAAGATTTTTGGTGAAAACAATTTTAAAATTACAAGAAATTATATGTTATATTTATTCCAAATTTGAAATAATTTTTTTTAAATTTCCAAAACATAAGTGGATGAATTTAATTTAAAATTAACCACACATAAATGACGGGAAATCGGAGTTTTAAATTGAAAATGTCACAAATTTTACTATATTTAATATCTAAAATCATAATTAAAAATGAACTTAATTAGATTATATGATATAAAAATTATTTAATTATACTTTCAAACTAATTAAAAGTATAATTTATCAATATAAATATTTATATTGAAGACCTATTTTCAATTTAAATCTTGTATTTTTCAGTATTCATCAAAAAATAAATCTTCTTAGAAAAACCAACAATTTACCCAAAGTAAATTTTTATCTTAATATTCCAGAATAGAGTTTTATTTTTTAATATAAAATTATAAAATTTTTTAAAAAAAAATTTAAACAAGTATTTCATTTAAAGGTGTAAAAGTGCCTTTTAAAAATATATAGTTTTTGATAAAAATAAGATTTATTCTTTTCATAATCCTATAATAATTATTGGATGAATTTAGAAAACATTTTTTTGAGTATATAAAACATAAATTTTCACTAATAAATTTCATTAATAGATATTAATTTAACTTAAAAATATATACAACATTCTGGTCAAAAAAATAATTTCTTAGAAAAACACATATTGTATATTTAATTGGTCTTACTTTTCTTTTATAATTAATTATAACCCAATGAATTCATTTAATAATATTTTTTGAAATATATTTTCATAATTTATTTAATCTCATTCATTATTGAAATTTAAAGAGCCTGGTGATAACTATCTTTTTAAATAATAATATTAATTTTATATTGTTGTCCGATAAGACTCGGGCTTGTTTCGAAAAGAAGATACGTTGGAAACTCTATATTACTTGTCACCCAATAAAAAACGGTGTTGTGTATAAATAAATATAAACTATGAATTGAATGTAACTCAATATAAAATGTTATTTTGATTAATTTGAATAAAGATATTTCATAAAATCTTGTGATGTTACATTCTTCCCCCATTAAATTGAATTTCAACCTCAAAATTTGTTTTGGTTATCAAATGATAAATTTTTTTTGGAATTCCATTATTGAAACCCATATAGTACAAAGGGTAAATAAAAAATCCTATTACAAAGTTAGATTAGGAAACATATAGGACATAATAAGTTATGAAAAACTAGTATTCCATATAGAGAGATCATTGGTTGGAAAAACAAAATATTTATTTGGAAGGAAAAACAAATTCCCATGGTCTAATAGAGATTGATAGAGAACGTGGTTTAGAGGAAGTCAATGAAAAAAACCACATATAAAATAGGAGTCAGAAAGTTCATTAATATCATAAAAAATATGGTAATAGTATAAGTTTTATTTCAAGATCCTTTTTATAAAGTTAAAGAATTCTCTTACCAATTAGACTAAGAGGGGAAAAACGAAATATTCTTACATGATGATTAAAATTTCATTATTTAATCAATTTGAACCAAAATATAATTCTTTCTCCTCATGATGAGTATTGGAGAATATTTTTTCATTCATAAATCACTAAAAATAAACTTAAAAAGATAACATAATCATAAAAGTTGTAGTCACATTATTCCCACTACCTTTATACACTAACCAAAACCAAAATGGTTAGCACATTTTTTGATAATTTCCAAAACGAGTAAAACATCACAGGATACATTAATATTTAAAGTAATTCCCAATATTGAAAATAAATTAATTCAATAATTAACAATAATTAAAATTTATTCAATCATTTATGGACTAATATTGGAACCCAAAGATTAGAATTATTTGATCGTATATTCATCCAATATAAATCCAAAATTATTCCCCTAATAAAATCTCATATGTTTCTGAAATAATCTTATTGTTAACCGATAAAAATTTTTATACTAACTTGGAAAAAAAGTAGGACAATGGTTTCTATTACACCCCTATCTACCTTAGATTGGGGGTTCAAGAACCATGACCTTGTCGGATGTGGAAAGTTTTCACCCAGCATTTGGGTTTCTTTTTTTATTTAATCCATGAAAATAAATCCTCCCTAAAGACAATTCATTCGATCATAGGGGTTACAAATACCTAAAACCAAAAACCAGTCTCCAAAAACTTCATTGATAGCCTCAAAATTTTAACTACATAAAAACTACATGTGGGGTGTCATAAGTATTTTAACTTATGATAAACCTTAATCTTATAGTACTAAAATGGTATCTATAAATATTAAGAAAACATAATATGAAAAAATCATAATATCCAAATTTATCTAAAATGGCCCTTGATGCCAACTATTACAGGCAAGAACCCAGAATCAAAGATCATGTGTTGAAATCCAAAACATTACCTTTTTTACAATGATACTGATAATTGTGACACAATTTTTTCCATCAAAACTATAAAACATCAATAGAAAAATTTGGACCACATACCTATTGTTTGAAATTTTAGGTAAAGATATTTATAGAATTCGGAAAAACTCTTACATAAACAATTAAGAAGTTATAAATTCAGTATTTCTCCCATTTAACATAGTTTTTATTATTTCATAATAGGTCATAAAAATAATCATTATGAAATCATTTATAGACATAAATAGTTCAACTTCCTTCATTATAACCTGGGGAAAATGAAAAATAAGAATGGTGAGTTATGATTATTAGTAGGGTAAACATAAGAATTAAAAATTGAATGTTATCAATGATACACTACAAGAATTAGGGGTTTTAGCGACCGCCTAGCGACCGCTTTTGGCGGTCGCTTTAGCTTCGTCGGTAAAACCCATTAGCGACCTCCAATGGCGGTCGCTAATGCTTCACATCAACACAGCAGCCATGGGGGTCCTCTCCTCTCAGCATATGTTCGAAGGGGACACAAAGCTTCCCCTCACCGGCCATGGCGGACACACGACGGTGGTGGATGTTGGGTTATTCAGGTGATGAGGATGAGGCCACCGGAAGTCCGAGGAGGGGTTCGAGATTGATCCGCACGTAGATGGCAGTCACGGGTGTGCTGTTAGGAAGCATGGAATGGCATGAAGAGAGGCGGCGGCGTGTGGAGGAATGCGGCGGCGTGCGGCGGCATGCGGCGGTTCGGATTTGCAGTAGCCTGCGGGAAGAAGAAGATGGAAGGTGGGAAAATTCCCGCTACAATTTTAGATTCATATTAGCGGCCGCCTATGGGGGTCGCTAATACCCTCTCTAGCGACCGCCAATGGCGGTCACCCGCATCAGGAGGCTCCAAAACACAAATTTCTAGTATTGATAATAAGAGTTCATAATGGTATGATAACATAATAAAAGTGCATGAGAATATCCTTAAAGAACAAAAAACCATAAATACATGGATCATAAAATATGAAAGCATAGAAAAATATAGTTTCATCATAATCAATAATCAAAATCCTTTTTATGTCAATCTCGATCACTAGAAACATTATAAACTCATAATAAGAAATTAAAACTCATTTTTGGTTACTTGGAGAATCACTTTCATATAACCCATTCAAAACACATTCAAAACCCATTCAATTGGAATAACCATATCAAAAACTTCTAATATATCATTACCAAATTAATTGGAGATATATAATGGATATCACCCTTCCTATAAGCTATATCAGGCTCACCTATTTTTTATAATGATAAAGTTAAATGAATAAAACATGTTCATCATAAAAACACATAGAAACAATTATTATAAATGCATAAACCCATGGAAAAGAAATGAGGATAATGTTAATCTCTTTACCACCAATGTCCCGAAGGCCTTCATATTTTTTATTATATGATAAATCCCCATTTCAAGGGATGAAGAAGGGAAACCCAAACAAACTTCCTAGATACAGGACAACTCACATCCAAAGGAAAAAAATAGTAAAACCAAACTAAAAACATAGAGCTACCCCTCCCTGTCATTTGATCATGATGAAGATTTCCCCTCTTGCAAGGATGTTCAGCAAGAAAGTTTCATGTGTCAAATAACAGGCCCAATATAATGGCTAACACCATACCCTCTTAAACAACCAAATCTAAAAAACTCTGCAAAGATGAATTGTGTGCTCGGAATCCTCTTCTGAAGCTTGTTCCATGTGGTCAAGTCTTCTTGCACAAGATTTCCATCTTCAGAATCAAACTAACCAAACAAACAACTTCCACAATTTTCAATTTGAATTCCCTTAAAATCTTTCACCATTCGCAAATCAAAACCACAACACATCTCATCAACATAACCCACTAAAGTAAACCAATCATCACAAAACTTGATCCTCCGATCTGCAAACCTCCTCCGAAAGCCAAAAACCAAAAACCTCCCCCCTCCGAGCCACTCTGAAGATGACGTCAAACCACACCAGAAGCACGCCGGAATCTGCACCGAACCGAGAACCTGAAGAAATATTCCTACACCAAGAAATATCACAAAGTTGGAAGCCTTTTCAAGCTGCAGAGACGTTGTTTTGATGCCATGCCGGGATCCTGAAGCCAGAATCCATTACTACGCTGCCGCAAATCCATGATCTTAAATCAAGAATCCATCACCTGGATCAAGAAATTCATGAACCCACAGTTGATTCCCTCAAATCAGAGACCCAAAACTTGGAAACCAATGTCATGATGACCCCAAACCAAGACACTAGGGCAGCATTGGTCTATGACAACGCCAATCCGGGATCTGGAGTCTGCACGGAACCAAGGACCCAAAGCTGGAAGCTAACATCAAGACAAAAACCAAAACCTGGAAACCATTCCAATACAAAGGGACATAACACTCACACCCAACCAGGATCCCAAACCAGTAGTTTATGATGTGCTGCCACCAAGCCAAGATCCTAAAGTCGAAATCCATCACTGAGATCCAGACTCATCTAAACCCACAAACGATGCCCGCCAATACAAGATCCTGAAGTCAGAAACCAACACTGTACCTACACCCATACAATATCCTAAAGCATCAGTGGGCCACACAGACACCGAGCCGAGAACCGGACCATCGTGGTCGAGCCACACCGAGTCGCGCCCAAGGAGGGGAGGAGATGACTTCAAAATGGAAACCCAAGGCGTGCGGGTGGGGGACGAGATGCCGCTCAAAGGTATGTTATTCTATTTGAAACACAATTAACACATGGATGAAACATTTTCAACTAGTTGAAAAGTAATGGGTTCCATAACAGTCACTTTAAAATAATACTAACCAATGGAAATGAAATTGGTTGCTTGAAAATATCTTTAAAACAATCATAATCTATAAAAAGAAATAATTAGGATGTTATCAATATAAAATATCCCTAGTGGAGGATAATTAACAAAAAAGAATTTTTATAGTGAACTTGGCTTATAATACATCGATATTACATCATTTTAGATGAATATTCAGTACATTACAAAAATACATGTCTGATGATAGTAATAGTTTAGTGTCTCTAGAAACATGGAAACAAATCATCTGTCCTGATGAAATATCTTCAACATGTCCTATAAATATCTCCACCGTTAGTATTTATATCTAAAACCATTCATCATAACATGGGGAAAGGAAACATAATAAATGGGTGAGCTTAGATTTTCATAAGGGTAAATAAAGGAAATGTGTAATTATAACATGATTAAAAGGGTATAAAACTTGAGAATAACATTTTAAGAACATACCCTACATATCAGAGATCATATAAAATATTGGAATTTCATAATACATGATTCATAAGGAAATAATGAACACAATTCATTAAAGCATAACATAGGAATAGAACATATAATTGTTGAAAATACAAAATCAAATAAAAACCAAATGTCAAGGTGGCATACCAAGGCCTTTATAACATGTTAGGCTTTGGTGAATCACTTGTGTACCTAATTTGGTCTTGGGATTCCCTCTCGTGAACCCTCTTGTTTGGGCTTGGTATATCCTCTCAAATACCCTCTTATTTTGGGATTTGGATGTCCTCTAGTTTACCCTCTTGTTTTGGCCATGGAATGACCTCCTATATACCCACTTGTTTCGGGTTTGGGATTTCCTCCTGTGTACCATCTTGTCTCAGGCTTGGGAAGTCCTCCTATATGCCCTCTTTTTTTCAGCTGGGGATATCCCCCCATGTACCCTTTGAGATCATAAAACATTTATCATTACCTAATTCATTGGAGGGAGATATAAGTCCCACCCATATCCTAATGAAATCATACATACATGTTCCACAAAATCATAAACAATCATACCATAACCCATGAAATGAAATGGGTTTCATAAACATGTAATCGTATACTAACCTATACAAAAATATAGGTTTCATAATCATTTTATTAAAAGCATAACCTATGAAAAGAGTCGGGTTTCAAAAGAATATTACCCATGGAAGATAAATAGGTTTTATAAGAATAATTCCATTAAAACATAAACCATTAGAGAAGGATTATGAATGGAAAATTTAGATCATTTCTTATAAGGGAATGAGTAACATCAACAGATGTCATATTAAATGGAAAATAACTTGAAATAATATTTTGAAAACATTTCTTGAGAAAAATATCCTTTCTTATTTGAAAAATTCTCTTCAAAACACAATAACCTTTTTAAAACCATTTTCTTGAAAACAGACTTTAAATATTATAAATAAATATTTTAAAACCTTTTGGAATCCTTTTTCTTTGAAAACGTATAAAGAGATCTTGAAAATGTTTTGAAAACAAATTTCTTTGAAAACATATCAAAGAATCTTGAAATATTTTTGAAAATAATTTTCCTTGAAAACTTATAAAGGAGGTTTGAAAACAATTTTCCTTTAAAACTTCTAAAATAAGCTTGAAAACATTTTTGAAAACAATTTTCCTTGAAAACATATCAAATAAGATTGAAAACCTTTTCAAAACCACATATTTGAAATTATATTATTAAAAAAAATATTAAAAATTAAACTTTTAAACATTAAAATAAAGCTTCAAATAATTGATAGTGGGTATATCCATACATGTCATATGAGTTGAAAAGAACATTTCTTTTTCATATTAAAATTGTTAAAATAATTCCTCATTCAAAAAGAGAAAATAAGATTCCTTTAAAAATTGAATAAATAAAAAAGGGTAAATATGTATTTTATTGATCTATTATATTAGTATAATATTCATGGAAACCCTTTCTAGAAAACATTGTTTTTGAGGAATACATATTTCCTACTAAAGAGAGGGTAAAGTTATGATTTCTTAGAAACATATTCCTAACTATCTTATGTACCAAATAGTGGATTAATGGTTCCAATACAAGAATATATCATGAATATACAAAGGAGAAGAAAATTCATGAATTTTCGTGAGATATGGATCATATTATTTCATCAATGTAGGCATAAACATAAACAGTCTAGATAAGCGATGAGATTGTTTCAACAAACTATTACCACTTGGAAACTTTGAACCATACTCCCCATGTAAGAAAATAAAATTACATGAATCTTAAAATATCATGGAATGAATTATATTAATTATATAATACTTCAAATGAATTATATACACCTCATTGAAAAATACAGGTGTATAACATGGCATGTGTCTTATAGAAGTCAAATTGAGATAAAATCATTTTTATGGATTTGGTAGCTTTTGAAACATAGTCTCCTAAAATAAATTTAATCAAATAGATATTTAAATAACCATAAATTTTAGTATAATAATCATATAATACATACATGCGTATTATAATCACCACGCAAAAGGAATGGGTGGTGAATAAAGCTTGTATCTCACAGAAATAAAAAGTGAGAATAAATTCCCTTACCTTGTGTCTTTACACTGGTCATACTCCTTAAAAACTCCTGTATAATAAATATAAATTTATTATAAATATTTTTCAGAAACATTTTATAATATATAATTCCATATTTTTATTGATTATGACTTTATATTACCTGCTTTTTATTAATTTTATGCTAAGGTTACGCTTCCAGTAATATTCTTTGGTTTTTTTCTTGTGTCTTAATTTGTTATATCCTTGGTCCTTGTACTTATTTCATGATTTACATAATGTAAACCACTATATAAATATCATTTATATTAATTATATTTTTATTAAAATAATATATATATAATATATAATTATGAAATGGAATACACCGTTCAGGGAGACGGTAAGTCGTACGTACGCATGAACATTGTTTCCATTTTTTATTGTCGTATTGAAAGAAAAAAAGTACATGAAATGTGTGTATATATATGTATATATATCATTATTATAGAAGAATTATTATATCATATATATAATATAAGTTCAATAATCCCATCCTTAATACATTCCATGTAGTTTGTGAATGGATCACATCACTTTGAGGGGCGGTAGTCCACACTTCCTAAAATAATTATCATATTTACACAAAATATAAATTAAAAATTATACATGTTATAAAAGGAATGAATAATATTAAATACATAATAAATATAATATATGAAATATATAAATATAGTGTCTATCATAATTTCCACCATGAGAGGTGGTAAATGAAAAATTGAAAAATTGTCATTTAGAGAGGAAGTAGTTACATATACACATAAATAGAATGTTTGTTGCCCATTAGATGGATGTGTGTGTAAGATTCATTCAAACCCTTAGAATAAGAAAATTATGGTATATTTAAGATATTTTTTTGTTATAAAATCTTGTAATAAATATATTATAGGGGTGTAGGAGGAAAATAAAACAAAGGAGCTTGAGAGAAAAGGTTAACCCTTAATTTGGTAAATCCTTTTGGTTGGTACCAAAAGGATTACTTGAATCGTTTTCTTCCCAAATAGAGGTCTAACATCCCCAGTAAATAAATATTATGAAATTTTCATATTTATTCATATTTGTAAATTAATTATTAATTTTACATTAAAAGTGATTCTGTGTTTGATGGCATACCCAATGCACAACAACAAGTTTCTTTGAAATCTTACATTGCACACAACGTTGAGTTGTACTGAAAAATAATATAATATTATTATTATTTTAAATTGTAGTTAACGCCTATTCGTTGTATGGAGGGAATGAATAGAACTAACTAAAAATTATTATACATGTTTTTTAAATATTTTTACATTTATCCAATAAATTTTAGAGGCTTAAAAGAAGAAAGAATATGATTTTAATCCTAAATACTCTAATATTCTTTAAAAGGTTGATTTATCACCTTTTGATGGAGAACCCTCTTTAAATCTAGTTTATTTAACTTTTATATATTCTATTTGACAAAATAAATGTTTTCTTTAGAATTGGGATATCAAAATTTACATTGGGTAAATTTTTGGTATTTTTCTGATAAAATTCAATTTTTAATGAATAGTGAAAAATACAATATTTTAATTCAAATATGCATTTTAATCTAATTTATTTATATGGTTAGATTATATTTTTAATTGGTTTTAAAGTTTAATTAGATTATATTTTTACCATTTAATCAAATATTGGTCATTGGAAGAAATTTCACTTTGAAATTGGGCAAAAACAAGTGTTAATCTTTTCATAGTTATTATTTCGTAAAAACACGCTTTTTGTTTTGAAAAAGGGAATTAATTTTAAATTAATTAATCCAAATTCTGTGTTTTTAATTTGGTAAAGTAGACATCATTTTTTAATTTGGAATATCAAATATATCTTAGGCTGAATTGATTGTATTTCTATGAAAAACTTCAATTTTTTATGAATAGTGAAACCACTAAGTAGTAGTTAAAAATCTGACTTTTTAAATTAAATGAAATTTTAATGCTTCTGTAAATTGAATTTATAAATTCTGACATACATATTTATTATTAGTAAGTAAAACTTGGTTCAATAATATGAAAATAATTTTTGTTGAATAGTAACTTTTGACTTTTATTTACCGCGGTTAAAGTTAATAGGTTAATTCAAGGTAAAATGAATATTATAATAATAATAAAAAGACCTTAACACTTGTCCTAACCTTATTGGATGAGTCATGGACGACCATGGTCATCATTGGGTCGATTTGGTGACCCCATGGATCCACTTAAGAGTGATAATGAAACTTTATTTTAATTAACTTAAAGTAAAGGCAAGAATGGCATACACAAATATCTTTTATTAAATAAATTTTTACATGGGGTTATATAAGTTATCATTTAAAATATAAATATTATTTGGAAATATAAAAAAATTTCCTACATCATGGTATTTTTTTATAATTTTTATACATAAAATAAATAAAATTATTTATGACATAATAATGATACAGTGTTTACATCATTAATAAATAATTTAAATAAATTTTATTATAATGATTAAAAAAATATCCAAAACCTATCAAATTCTTATTGAATGATTTAATTTAGACAATGAGTCATCTTATCTTTTAATTTAATGAGTTTTTTATCTTTAGAAACCGAAAATCATTATATAAAAAAATAATATTTTCACACTTTCCTAAAGAGCCCCTCCCCCCGCCCTTATAAAAGGACACCACTTCTAACTCATTCCTCACACCTCTCAAACCCCTTGGATCATCCAAACACGGACCAAATAAGATCTCAATATCCATCTATTCTATCTAGAAGCCTTACCTTATTTATAAGGAACTTCATTTTAACCTTTTGGTTCAATCTAATGGAAGATACCCAATTTAAAGGTTACGTCTTCCCTTAAGTCCTTTTGTTTTATTTTTCATCTCCAGCCCCCTAAAATATTTTTATTCCTTTATTTTATAACAAAAACAGTATCATATATATACTAGGTTTTTTTTATGAGAATTATTTGAACTAAACTTACACATACCTCCTTCTAATGGGTAATGAACATATTGTTTCTGTGCACGGCGAACTACTACCTCACGAAACGATGATTGTTCAAATATCTCCTATCGCCTCTCATGGTGGATATTATGATGGAACTATATTTATATATGATATATATTATGTTTATGTTTTCTGTATTATTCATTATTTTTTCATTTATATCATACCTTTATGGTTTCCATTATGGGTAACGTGATAATTTCATTTGAGGAAGTGCAGACTACCACCCCCTCAAAGTGATATTACTTGTTCATTCCATACGTGGGACATATAAAGGATGGAGTTAATGAAATTATATATTATATTATACTATAATTATAATATACCTATGTATCATTGTGTTTTCATTCCATTAAATATGAAATATAAATGAAAGTAGTGTTCTTGCGTACGTACGGCTTACCGTCTCCATGAACGGTGCAATTCATTTCTCACCTCTAAATGTAATGTAATATTATAAATAAATATATATATTTGGAATATATATTATATAAATTATATATAAATCAGGAATATCATTCTGGATATAATTGACTATTGACCACATGGACAACTTGTAATTAAAAGGTGTTCATTTTTTACTCAAGTACCGAATATCGACAAAATGACCATTATTAACTTAAATGATTACATAATATTTATAACATTGTAGTAAGTGATATAAAAGGAATAATAAAATTGAAAAATATTCTTAATCAAGTATATATTAACTTAATTTTATTATTCAGGAAGAACAAGGAACAAACATGTCAAGTGGGACACGAGGTAAGGGGTTTCTTATCTCACTTTTAATTCCATTAGATTTCCATTGTTCGCCATTTATTTTTTACAAGTGGTATATTGTGTACTTAAATTATATATATATTATCATTATTTTCTTTATATTCATGGTATTATGTGATTCATTTGGATGTTATTAACTTTTATTCATACGGCTCGATTGATTACAATGTGGTAAGGGTTTTTAATCTCACTTTTTATTCCAGTGAGATTCATGCTATATTAGCCACTATTTCCTTTTTTGTGGAGTATGTACTACCCATGATTGAATTATTGGTGTAATATGATTTAATTTATGGGTATTTACATGTTCATTGTATGATCCTTCTTTCATGGGGTGTATGTTTCGTAAGCTACCAAATCGGTAAGGGAATTTCAATTTTTAATTTCCACTCATTTGGCTTTACGCACACTTCATTGATTATTTTACTCCAATATTATGTGTAAAATCACTATTTATTTAATTATATAGCAATTTACACTACCATTTGTGTGGATTTACTTCTGATACAAATAATCAATCCATTTATAAATTCTCAAGTCATTGATATGAACTTGATAAGAGTAATGTTAACTCAATTTCCATTCATTGAGTTAAACATCCAAGTCATTGGTATTGTTTTAACAAAAATATGTCTCAATGATCCCTGATTGATTTAATATGAATATAAAATAATATTGAGTTTATTTATATTTATCACACATTATTATGTAATTTATTTATCCTTAATATAAGGATATAGTTTTTATAAGGGATTTCATCACAATTTACATTCCATTGAGACTTCATTATTGTTAAGCACCCATTAACTCTTATAAGGTGTATATACTATCCTTTGGAATATTATATCACAAATACATTTATTCACATGATATTATAAAGTTATGATTCAATGTTATTCCTCAATTATTTCTATTAAAGAGTCTCTCATTTTGTTAAAAACTCTTTAACTAAACTATCATTTTAAATGTTTTAAAGATTTTTTCTTCTAAATATTTATCATTAATGTCCATGTTTTAAAAATAGTATTAAGGATTTATTTATATGGACATTTATGTTTTTAAATGATATTTTATTTAATAGTTTCAAAGTGGTATGGGACACTTTGATTCAAAAATTTCTTTTTTAAATGTTTTAAATGGTTTTGAAAATGGTTTGATAAAGCACTGATTATGTCTATATCTTGAAATGATATGTTCTGATTGCAATGTAGAAATTTTATATTTCCTTTATTCTTGTTTTAATTGTTATGAATATGTTATGGTTATTGGTAATTTTTTACTTATATGGGTGGTTCCATGATAAACCTAGGGTGGGTGATCCCGAGATAGCTCTCTAATGCATTGGGTAATGTGATGGAGGTAAATGTTAATGTTTCTCCTAATAGATTTAGAGAATATATACTATGATGGGTATTCCAACGTAACTCCCTATATAGATATGATAGATACAATGTACATATTTTATGTATTCCATAAGATACCTTTATGATTTATGATTTCTGTGTGTTATTTATAAATCTTATTATTTTATAAGGTATCTTATGATTGAAATGTATGGTTTTATTTCTTTGTATTTATCGATGGGATAAGTATTTCATTCCTTATTTTATATCCCTTATTGAGCTTTTCATTCCCATCCCATGTTTTTTAAATTTTTTCCATATGAATTACATATGAATAAGGATCAAGGATGAGATCAAGGAAAAGTCATGCTGTATAAAACATGGAACTAGACATGTTTCTTTTTTATTTTATGAAAAAAATGGATACTGAGTAATACTGTCTACTTTTAATATTCAAGTAGATATGTAATAGTTATGGACTAATTCTATAAAACTCTAAACCTTAAAAGATCCTCAATGTGAATTATCTATTTATTTCAAGAATATGTAATTTTTTAAGGTCGTGTCCTTATAGTTGGTATCAGAGGTCGGTTTAGATAATTTTAGAGGTTAGGGTGTTCTTTAAGAATAAGTGAAATTACCATAATGGTTAGGATCTTGTAAAGAGTCATAGTTATTTCAGATAAAGTGAATGAGTTTAAGATAACATGAATAAGTATATCTTAGTATTTACCCTCATTATAACATGTTATATGATGATTTTACTGATATACTCACACTTAAATTTTTGGTTTTAGTAAATGGCTGGATCTAGCTGGTACCAATGTAACAGTGGATGTGAAGAAAATTGTGGTGGTTTTATAAATAAGAAACTGAATGAAATGGGAGATGAAATGATAACTCTTGTGGTTATTCTCAACCAACTGTATGGAGTCAATATTGATCACCGGAACCTTTGTTATTTTTATAAGACATCGTATATGCGAGAAACAAATCCGCTTAAAGTTCAAGTAATAATCATAAAGGTAAGTATATTAAAAAACCTATGTGTCAAGGATGTGTAACGAAACACATAATAAAATGTTTCAAATGGACTATAAGATGCTATAGATGTGGAAGTGAAGGTTATAAAGCAAGAACCTTCCATGGAAAAAGGAAGCATCTAGTTGAATCAAGGAAAGGGAATGAAGTTCTTTCTGAGGGATAAATTGAATGTTTTAAATGTGGTGTGCATGGTCATCATACAAAAAGATGTACTATAAATAAGGTCTGGGAATGGGATCACCAGGATCATAAAAATATATGTTTACTAATTCCTAATGCCATTCCAATTGAGGATGAGGAAACTGACAATGACCAATGAAAGGTATGGATTATTTCTTAACTGATGTTTAGACATTGATGAATCTTAGGATATGATTCATGATTTTGTTGGTAGGAAATAAGTATTTCAGAATATGTTGGAAAGGAATGGTTAATGGATCACGAAGAACGTTGACTGAGTAAGAAGTCAACATATAAGGGATTCATGTTTTATGGTAGATTTTAGGATGGTTAAATGATTTAATGTATTAGGGGTATTTTATTGATGGGATTCCATTAGAAGTGTTTTTATAGTATGTGTAACCCCGAATTTTGATATATGAAAATTTTATTAAAGGAATAATTATCTTTTATTTTGTGGTTATAGTTATAAATAACCATTTGGGTTTATATAATCCTTGAATTTGAAGCAATTATAGGTTAATACATTTTGGGATGCAAAATGACAGTTATTAGATACCCTTTGTGGTTAAAATATGTTATGGTTATTTTTGATGAATTTATCTCTTTTTTTTGTAATGTTATAAAATTATATTATTTTTTTAAAAGGACAACATGAAGACTGTGTCACAACCCGTCGCGTCGGACAAAGCTGCAGGAATCGAACCCACAACGAAAGTGCGACTGGGATTTATCACCTACCACTGGACTACGTGAAGTCCCTAGTTAGCTTGAATAATTATTTTTAGTTAGATGATTTTATGAATCAAGAATTTTTTGATTTTGGGTTATTTATGGAAATGATTAACCTATCATGGAGAATATGTGATTCGGTTAATTACTTTTCAATTTGAGACTTTAAGAGTAACTGATGTTATTTGGAGATAAATTTTAAAATTTATCTTTGAAGAATATGTGATTAAATCCTTCCGAGAATTGGGTTTCAATATTAGTTTTGATTACTTTGAAGAATTGTATGTACAATTGTTTATTGGATGGTATTTTCTAAACTTTGGGTATTGTTTGACAAATTTTGGAGATTAAGAGTAGTTGTTCTTTTTGTAAAATATTATCCTTTTGGGGATTATCTGATCTTCTACTAACCATTTTGGTTTTGGTTAATGTTTAAAGACATGAAAAAAATATAGTTCATCTTTTTTTGGATTATTTTATTCTCTATAAGTTGATTACAGTGCTTTCAATGTGAACAAGTCATCTTCAATACTCTGCATTTGAAGAAAAAATGAGTTTTTGGTAGGAATTTAGTAAAGCATGAAAGTCTACATGAGAAGTAAGTATGTTTCCTTATGTTTTTAGTTAAGCCCAAAAATAAATTCCTCAACTTTATGAAAATTATCTTAAAACAAAAATGTTTTCTATAAAATTTTCCTACTAGGGAATCAAAGACCATTTAACCCATCACAGGTTTGTGATATTTTGGTGGCTAACTTTCTCCTAATCATTTTTTCTTTCACTCTCTATCAGAACATGATGGTTTGTTTTCTTCTACATATCCATGACTTCATGGAATCCAAGTATATTTTTTCTTGGGTGACCTTTGTACTTCTCTTCCGTTATTTTAAAGTGATATATTTATTGACTCTTTTTCCGATGTGGGGATTTCAATTAAGTTTCTGAGCCCAATTTTAAAATTGTGACGATGCAATTCTTAACAGGGGGGAAGGATGTAACATCCCTGGTAAATAAAGAATATGACATTTTCATATTTATTAATATTTTTAAATTAATTATTAATTTTACTTTAAAGGGTATGCTATGTTAGATGATGGACATGATACACAACAACAGGTTTCTTTGAAATCTTACGTTGCACACAACGTTGAGTTGTGCTGAAAATATTATAATAATATTATTATTTTA
The DNA here is from genome assembly GCA_963277665.1 of Viscum album. Classification (NCBI taxonomy): domain Eukaryota; kingdom Viridiplantae; phylum Streptophyta; class Magnoliopsida; order Santalales; family Viscaceae; genus Viscum; species Viscum album. Next base: position 1,304,144,111 of record OY728121.1, read on the forward strand.
AATGGTAGTTAATTCCTAGCCGTTTTCATAGAGAGAGTGAACAAAAATAACTACAAAATGATTATACATGTTTGTTAAATATTTTTACATTTATCCAATAAATTTTAGAGGCTTAAAATAAAAAAGAATCTGATTTTAAGCATAAATACTCTAATATTCTTTAGAATGTCGATTTACCGCATTTTGATGGAGAACCCTATTTAAATATATTTTTGGCCAATTTTATATTTTCTATTTTAAAAAATAATAATTTTATTTAGAATCAGGATATCAAAATTTAATTTTGGTAAATTGTTGGTATTTTTCTCAAAAAATTCAATTTTTAATGAATTGTGAAAAACACTATATTTTAATTCAAATATTCATTTTAATATAACTTATTTATATGGTTAGATTTTCTTCTTAATTGTTTTTAAAGTGTAATTAGAATATTTTTTTACCATTTAATCCAATTTTGGTCATTGAAAGAAATTTCACTTTTAAATTGGGCATAAACAAGTGTCAATCTTTTGATATTTATTATTTCTTAAAAACCCCCATTTTGTTTTAACCACAAGAATTAATTTTAAATTAATTAATCCATCTTATATGTTTTTAATTTAGTTAAATTGATATAATTTTTTAATTTGGAAAATAAAATATATCTTAGGCTGAATTTTTGGTATTTTTCTAAAAAACATCAATTTTTGATTAATAGTGAAACCACTAAGTGGTAGTTAAAAATATGACTTTTTCATTTAAATGAAATTTTACCGCTTCTATGAATTGAATTTTGAAAATCTAACATACATGGTTGTTATTAGTATGTAAAATGTGGTTCAACTTGTAAAGACCCGTAAATTTCAAGGAATTTTTTTTTTTTAATTTTCTTTGGAATTTTACAAGAGCGCAGTTTCTGACGGCACCTGATTCCGATGCCCGGTGTGCCCGGAATCATTTTCTGAAGTTTGGCTCGGGTACGTTCAGTGAACGGACGAATGAGTTTTTCTAACTTTTGAACCGGTGCTCGGAATCGAATTCTGAGGGCACTGATAGAATCGCATCACCGGTACTTTCTTAGAAACGCCTCTTCCGGAGTTGCGTTTGCTTGGGTGTGGTTTTTAATTTTTGGGCTTAAAGTTAAATAATTGTACAACAAACTTTATTTTATTTCACTTAAGCCACTTGGAAGCCACTTGAAGCCACTTAAAGATGCTTAAGCTGAGTTGATACGGATAGGGTTCTATCCAAAAATATCATACCCTCTTGGTAGGATATTTGTGAGGTGGGGCCCGCACGAGCCCCACCGTTTCTTTCCCGCTAAGTAACGCACCCGTGAAAACCCGTCATTATGAAAGTCAACTGACGCGTTTTCTTAATTTCTTAACGCACCAATTAATTGGGCGGTTTTATTCATTGAATTAAATGGGCGGTTTATTCGTTGAAATTAATTCTATGAATTAATTTCATTCGTTTCTTAACACATTTTCGTTTTGTTGGCATGTTAATAAAATAAGGCCAACACACCCTCCTTTTGAAATGTTGTTTTAAACCTTTGAAGAATCTCTATGGATCTTCGTCCTTCTTCGCGAAGAACGCGAAGAACACGAAGAATGTGAAGAACGCCGGTTTTCGACGAAGAACGCCGAACCCGAGGAAATCGACGACGCGACGCCGTGTACCGCGACGCCGACGTTTCCTCTCCCGCGACATTCTTCTGCGACGTTCCTTCCTCCGCAACAAAATCTTCGATCATCCGTTGAGGAGAGAGATTGCGGTTCTTTAAATTTCTTTGTGGATTATAACTCAATATGGATTTAATTATTTAAATTAAATCTGTTGTTTCTTGGTCCTCGTAGTTCGTCGATGCAACGCCGGATACTACGACGACGCGACGGTCCCCTCCTTCCGCGACGATCAAATTCCGCGAAGAACGCGTGTGCGACGACTTGACCGAGGTAGGGGTTTGTTGTGAAATAATTTATATCCCCGTGATTGTTTCTTTTAAAACAAGAACCTGGATCAAGTGCAATTTTAAATTATTAAAATTGTTTTTGGTTATGTTTTCTATGTGTTGATTAAATCCTCCCGATTGATATCGCCTAACGTGGAGGGTGAGGGCCAAACGAACACGACCCGAAAACCCTCCGCAGTTCTTCGTTATTGTGCGGATTTGGCGGGCGACGATAAAACGTGACGCAAGGGCGATTTGGTGATTCCGCAGAGAGGAACGGGTCCCGGGAGGAGCAGCGGCACAGACGGGAAGGAAAACGGACCACTGGAGCAACTCTGGTGGCCCGCGGAAGCCACCGGCGGCGCGGGTCGTCGGCGCGGCGGCACCGGTGGCCGGAGGCGGCGGCGCCCCGGCGCGCCGCTGGACAGAGCCGCCACGGTGGCGGCGGCCTGTGGACCTGCGGCCGCAGGGGTCCGGCTTACACGCATGGGACGCGGCCTTTGCCGCGTCCGTTGACTCCAGCGCGGCCCATCGAGGGCCACGGCTTCTTCATCCCGCGGGTGCGGCGCCCCGCGGCTCCCTCGGTCGGCCGCTCGGCCGAGCCAAGCCGGGCCGGTCCGACCGGCCGGGCCGCGCCCTGGCCAGACCGGACCGGGTCCAGTCGGGTCGACCCGGTTCGACCGACCCAGGGGGGGTCGGGCCGGGTCGGCCCGGGCCCAGACCCCCGTCTTCGGACCGTTTTCGGTCTTTTGCCCGTAACTTGAGCTACGAGCCTCCGAACGATGCACTGTCAGCGGAAACGCGATCCTTAGACCGAGACGGTCATTTCGGTATACTGCATTCAAGGTTTCGGAATACTTTGGGTTTGGCCGGGTTGGTTCGTCCACGAAACCAACCGGGCCCTCGGAGCGGAAACGCTCATATCTTGAGTTACGGACGTCCGATTGACGTTTCGTCGACTTTGGTGGATTCCTCTAAGTGAGACGGATCTTTTGGCATACTCCGCCCGAGGTTTGGAAGCATGTGGAGTACAGTCGGAATAGGTTTTGCCTTAAAAACCAACCAGGCCCCTCGGACAAAAAAGCCAATATCTCTCAGACCGGGCGTCCGATTGACGCGCTGTCTTTTGCGTTGAGTTCCTGTTGACAACACGGAACTTTTGGATACATCAACATCGGGATATGTGACAGTTGATGTATCAGCCTCTCGGCTCGTGGAGCGGACCCTCCCGAACGAGCTTGCTGTGTGCGGGAACCCTAGAGTTGGCTGCGACTTCAACGACGACGACTGCGCAGAGATCCTCAGTGAACTGCGACGATGAAGATAGCTGGTATTGTATCCTATGTGGTTCCTAGATCTGCTGGTCTTATAACCTATGTGGGTCCCATCTCAGATGATTCAATATTGGTCTTGTATCCTATGTGGGTCCCAGTACTGATGAATCAATGAAGACAGGTGGTCTTGTATCCTATGTGGGTCCTAGCTGTGCTGCCTTGTATCCTATGTGGGTCCCGTCTTAGGTGATTCAATACTGGTCTGGTATCCTATGTGGGTCCCAGTATAGATGAATCAATGAAGACAGGTGGTCTTGTATCCTATGTGGGTCCTAGCTGTGTTGGTCTTGTATCCTATGTGGGTCCCAGCTTAGATGATTCAACACAGGTCTTGTATCCTATGTGGGTCCTAGTATAGATGAATCAATGAAGACAGCTGGTCTTGTATCCTATGTGGGTCCTAGCTGTGCTGGTCTTGTATCCTATGTGGGTCCCACCTTAGATGATTCAATACTGGTCTTGTATCCTATGTGGGTCCCAGTATAGATGAATTAATGAAGACAGCTGGTCTTGTATCCTATGTGGGTCCTAGTTGTGCTGGTCTTGTATCCTATGTGGGTCCAAGCTTGATGATTCAGTGTTGGTCTTGTATCCTATGTGGGTCCCAGCATAGATGAATTAATGAAGACAGCTGGTCTTGTATCCTATGTGGGTCCCAGCTTATATGATTCAGTATCTATATCTGATCATCCCTTTCACCTTTTCGACGATGTATACCTGTGTGAGCTGAAATCATGTTTACTCTCCTTTGTGGATTGTGTTGTGCTATCCTGTGTGGATTACGTTTTTCTCTCCTTTGTGGATTGTGTTGTGCTATCCTGTGTGGATTACTTTTTGCTCTCTTTGTGGATTGTGTTGTGCTATCCTGTGTGGATTTACGTTTTTCTCTCCTTTGAGGATTGTGTTGTGCTATCCTGTGTGGATTTAAGTTTTGCTCTCCTTTGTGGATTGTGTTGTGCTATCCTATGTGGATTTACGTTCTGCTTTCCTGTGTGGACTGGGTTGTGCTTGGGCTCGGATGTTTGAGCCGAACGGGAATTGATGACTTAGGTATATGTATTGGCATATACCTTAGCAGTGTCGGTTGTTACTTCGTGATTGTATCTTTCCTTTTTGGTGTATCCCTTGTGGATTTTGGGAGACCTTCGGGGGTCTCGGGGTCCCTACTGAGTAGTTTATACTCACCCCTGCACGGGCTATGCCCGCACTTCGTTGTGTTGGTTGCAGACGACGGACAGCGCTGATCGTGGTGTAGGTTTGCGGAGCAGGACTGTACCTGGAGGTGGACCACTGGGCGGGGCGTACTCGGAGCAGACGGCTGGACCGAGGAGCTGTGGAGGCTATCTGTACCCACCTTTCAGGTGGGACTTCTAGAGGACAGCTCGATGCTGCGGCTTTTCTTTTCAGTTGTTGTTTTCCCCTTTCAGTTGTACTTTACAGATGGGCTTGTATTTCCGGCCCCTTTTTACTTTCAGCACAGCTTGTTACAGTTTTTACTTAGTGTTTACTCTTTCCGCTTGCTTACTCTATGGTGGTTGTTTACTTTACAAAGGAAATGCCTTCCCTGTTTATCGGGATTTACGCCTTGGTGCTAGTCGCCAGCCCCTGGCCTGTGGAAGGCGGGCTTGGGGTAGTCACGGCACGGGCCCCGAGGACGGGTCGTGACAAATTGGTATCAGAGAAGTTCGGTTCTACCGCAGACTCTGATCTTTCTTCTATGTGAAGCAATAGTGTTTAGCATATTGGGTGCGGTTATCAGTCCATGGAGTCCAGTGTTAGTGCAGCGGCCGACGTATTCGTACACCAGGACCCTGACTTCTGATTTCCGACTTAATGCACTAAAACATTGATTGCATGTGTCTTCAAGTTTTCTTTATGATTACTTGTGTCAGCTCACCAAGTATACTGTTCTGACCGTGGTGCACCTGTTTCTTTTCAGGATGGCCCCAGGACGGCAACTAGCTAGGGTTCCGAGAGTAGAGCGTGATGACAGCCCACCGAGCGACGAGGCCTCAGTGCAGGGCTCCTTGTCAGCAGAGGCACCGGCGGTACCCTTACCCGCCGAGCCACCGATGCTTCCTGCCACGACCGCTGATGATGCACGTCGCCTTGGAGCTCTGCATGAGTTCAAGCGCCAGTGACCACCCAGGTTTCGTGGGGAGACGGACCCGCAGGCAGTCAAGGACTGGCTGGAGGCGGTCGTATGAGTTTTCAGGCTAGTGAGGGCACCAGCAGACCTCATGGTGATCCTCGCAACGAGCCTCCTGCACGCGGAAGCAGGCAGATGGTGGAGCTTGATGCTCCAGGTGCACGACGAGACATCTCTCCTCTGGAAGGACTTTGAGAGCATCTTCCGATCCGAGTTCGTCCCATCCACCCTCTGTGCGGTACGCATCCAAGAGCTTCTACAGCTACGACAGAGCAGTATGACAGTGGCCTAGTACTCGGCGAGATTTACTGATCTGTCGTGCTACTCCACAGATATGGTACGGGACCCGTTTTTCCGGGCCCGGACCTTCGAGCAGGGACTGAGGCACGAGATCAGGGCTTCGATGATCTCCCTCGACATTCCGACACAGGCAGAGGTGTTGGAGAGATCCCTTCTAGTGGAGAGTTTTCTCACCGAGCAGGCTCCAGTGACAGGGCCCTCTGCAGGACGACCCGTAGCAGGGTCTTCTGCAGCTGGCAGTAGACAGGTGACGCAGAGGTCCAAAAGGGCCAGACCATCAGATGGGCTATCTCAGGATGAAGATTCGGTTGTGCGGGGCACCCGAAGGAGAGCCATCTACACGAGGGGCAAGCATTGATACGCATGCAGCGGGCGAGGTCACATGTCTCGAGACTGCCCGACTCGTCTTACAGATGAGAAGCAGGTGGTAGAGGGACCTCCCAGACAGAGGTTCGGCCACGGTGGTCCGCAGGGTGTAGGCGGACGAGGCAGAAGAGATGGCCGAGTAGCAGATGGTGGGAGACACTTCGAGGTGTTGCCACCACCACCACCAGGAGGTCCACCCCGACCGCAGGGAGTTGGTGGACATGCGAGAGCTCAGCTTCAGGCAGCTGAGGCCTTCGATCATGGAGCTCTGGGAGCAGATGGACAGGAGTGGAACTAGTGGATACATCCTTTGTACTTCTAGTTCCTTGTTGTTGTTGTGTAGTGTCTTTGTATTATGAACTGCAATAGTAAAAGATGCTTACCTTTGTGATGTTTTCATTCCTGTCCTATTTTGTATTGTTACTAAGAGGTTCCAGTTTAGACGGTTGACTTGAACCTCACTTGTGAGACATCTGCTGGAGGAGACCCAATTACCACACACTTATTCCGACAGTGTGACTCAACCCTTGGAGGCGAGAGTAACGGTTGGATCTCTTGGTAGTAGCGTCGAGGCCTTACGACGTCATCCTTGGTATGGATTAGTAACATCCATGTCGGGATTGACTGTATTAGGCAAAGGAAGTGGTTCATCCAGGGGATGAGACCAGATTTCTCTTATTGGAAAAGAAGAAATATTAGCAGCACTTGTGGGGCCGGAGATGGTCCAGGCCACGACAGAGAAGGTCCAGGTCATCCAGGAGCGGATGAGGATAGCTCAGAGCCGGCAGAAGTCTTATGCTGACAGGAGGCGGAGGCCACTAGATTTCGAGGATGGCGACCACATCTTCTTGCGTGACTCACCTCGACGAGGATTACAGAGATTTGGCTGAGGCGGTAAGTTATCTCCGCGCTTCATCAGACCATTCCAGGCCTCAGCAGGATTGGCGAGGTAGATTATCTCCTGGCTCTACCACCTCAGTTGCACCGGGTGCACGACGTCTTCCACGTATCCCAGCTGAGGCGACACGTGCACGACCAACACACATCATTGACCATGGGGAGATGGACATTGATGATGGGGAAACCTTTTGCGGAGGTCACAGTAGAGATCGATGATCGACAGGAGTGGGTCCTACGTGGACGATTGAATTCCTCTAGTGCGCTTCAGATGGCAGCTCGGGAACCTCCAGGAGAGCACTTGGGAGCGGGAGGCTCAGATGCATGCCCAGTACCGCCTTTGTATCCTTATGTTTGTGGTGAATCTTTACGGGGACGTAAATCCCTATGGTGGGAGTAATGTAAAGACCAGTAAATTTCAAGGAATTTTTTTTTCTTAATTTTCTTTGGAATTTTACAAGAGCGTAGTTTCTGACGGCACCTGATTCCGAGGCCCGGTGTGCCCGGAATCATTTTCCGAAGTTTGGCTCAGGTACGTTCAGTGAACGGACGAACGAGTTTTTCTAACTTTTAAACCGGTGCTCGGAATCGAATTCTGAGGGCACCGATGGAATCACATCTCTGGTACTTGCTTTGAAACGCCTCTTGCGGAGTTGCGTTTTCTCAGGTGTGGTTTTTAATTTTCGGGCTTAAAGTTAAATAATTGTATGACAAACTTTATTTTATTTCACTTAAGCCACTTGGAAGCCACTTGAAGCCACTTAAAGCTGCTTAAGCTGAGTTGATACGGATAGGGTGCTATCCAAAAATATCCTACCCTCTTGGTAGGATATTTGTGATGTGGGGCCCGCACGAGCCCCACCGTTTCTTTTCCGCTAAGTAACGCACCCGCGAAAACCCGTCATTATGAAAGTCAACTGACGCGTTTTCTTAATTTCTTAACGCCCCAATTAATTGGGCGGTTTTATTCATTGAATTAAATGGGTGGTTTATTCATTGAAATTAATTCTATGAATTAATTTCATTCGTTTCTTAACACATTTTCGTTTTGTTGGCATGTTAATAAAATAAGGCCAACACACCCTCCTTTTAAAATGTTGTTTTAAACCTTTGAAGAATCTCTAAGGATCTTCCTCCTTCTTCGCGAAGAACGCGAAGAACATGAAGAACGCGGAGAACGTCGGCCTTCGACGAAGAACGATGAACCCAAGGAAATCGACGACGCGACTCCATGTACCGCGACACCGACATTTCCTCTCCCGCGACATTCTTCTGCGACGTTCCTTCCTCCGCAACAAAATCTTCGATCATCCGTTGAGGAGAGAGATTGTGGTTCTTTAAATTCCTTTGTGGATTATAACTCAATATGGATTTAATTATTTAAATTAAATCTGTTGTTTCTTGGTCCTCAGAGTTCGTCGACGCAACGCCGGATACCGCGACGACGTGACGGTCCCCTCCTTCCGCGACGATCAAATTCCGCGAAGAACGTGTGTGCGACGACTTGACCGAGGTAGGGGTTTGTTGTAAAATAATTTATATCCCCGTGATTGTTTCTTTTAAAACAAGAACCTGGATCAAGTGCAATTTTAAATTATTAAAATTTTTTTTGGTTAAGTTTTCTATGTGTTGATTAAATCCTCCCGATTTATACCGCCTAACGCGGAGGGTGCGGGCCAAACGAACACGACCCGACAACCCTCCGCAGTTCTTCGTTATTGTGCGGATATGGCGGGTGACGATAAAACGTGATGCAAGGGCGATTTGGTGATTCCGCAGAGAGGAACGGGTCCCGGGAGGAGCAGCGGCGCAGACGGGAAGGAAAACGGACCACCGGAGCAACTCCGGTGGCCCGCGAAAGCCACCGGCGGCGCGGGTCGTCAGCGCGGCGGCACCGGTGGCCGGAGGCGGCGGCGCCCCGGCGCGCCGCCGGACAGGGCCGCCGCGGCGGCGGTGGCCTGCGGACCCGCGGCCGCGCGGGTCCAGCTCAAATGCGCGTGACGCGGCCTTTGCCGCATCTGTTGACTCCAGCGCGGCTCCTCGAGGGCCGCTGCTTCTTCATCCCGCGGGGGCGGCGCCGCGCGGCTCCCTCGGTCGGCCGCTCGGCCGAGCCGAGCCGGGCCGGTCCGACCGGCCGTGCCGCGCCCTGGCCGGACGAGACAGGGTCCAGCTAGGTCAGACCGGGTCGGGTCGACCCGGTTCGGCCGACCCAGGGGGGTCGGGCCGGGTCGGCCCGGGCCCAGACCCCCGTCTTCAGACCGTTTTCGGTCTTTTGCCCGTAACTCGAGATACGAGCCTCCGAACGACGCGCCGTCAGTGGAAACGCGATCCTTAGATCGAGACGGTTGTTTCGGTATACTGCACTCAAGGCTTCAGAATACTTTGGGTTCGGCCGGGTTGGTTCGTCCACGAAACCAACCGGGCCCTCGGAACAGAAACGCTCATATCTTGAGCTAGGGACGTCCGATTGACGTGCCGTCAACTTTGGTGGATTCCTCTAAGTGAGACAGATCATTTGGCATACTCCGCCCGAGGTTTGGACGCAGGTGGAGTATGGTCGGGATGGTTTTTCCTTAAAAACCAACAGGGCCCCTGGGACGAAAAAGCCAATATCTCTTAGACCGGGCATCCGATTGACGCACCGTCTGTTGCGTTGAATTCCTGTTGACGACACGGAACTTTTGGATACATCAACTTCGGGCTATGTGACAGTTGATGTATCAGCCTCTCGGCACGTGGAGCGGACCCTCCCGAACGAGCTTGTTGTGTGCGGGAACCCTAGAGCTGGCTGCGACTTCGACGACGACGACTGTGCAGAGATCCTCAGTGGACTGCGACGATGAAGACACCTGGTCTTGTATCCTATGTGAGTCCTAGCTGTGCTGGTCTTGTATCCTATTTGTGTCCCCGCTTAGATGATTCAATACTAGTCTTGTATCCTATGTGGGTCCCAGTATATATGAATCAATGAAGACAGGTTGTCTTATATCCTATGTGGGTCCTAGCTGTGCTGGTCTTGTAACCTATGTGGGTCCTAGATGTGCTGGTCTTGTATCCTATGTGGGTACCAGCTTAGATGATTCAATACTGGTCTTGTATCCTATGTGGGTCCCAGTATAGATGAATCAATGAAGACAGCTGGTCTTGTATCCTATGTGGGTCATGGCTGTGCTGGTCTTGTATCCTATGTGGGTCCCAGCTTAGATGATTCAATACTGGTCTTGTATCCTATATGGGTCCCAGTATAGATGAATCAATGAAGACAGCTGGTCTTGTATCCTATGTGGGTCCTAGCTGTGCTGGTCTTGTATCCTATGTGGGTCCCAGCTTGATGTTTCAGTGCTGGTCTTGTATCCTATGTGGGTCCCAGCATAGATAAATCAATGAAGACAGCTGGTCTTGTATCCTATGTGGGTCCCAGCTTAGATGATTCAGTATCTATATCTGATCATCCCTTTCACCTTTTCAACGATGTATACCAGTGTAAGCTAAAATCGTGTTTACTCTCCTTTGTGGACTGTGTTGTGTTATCCGGTGTGGATTACGTTTTTCTCTCCTTTGTGGATTGTGTTGTGATATCCTGTGTGGATTACGTTTTGCTCTCCATTGTGGATTGTGTTGTGCTATCCTGTGTGGATTTACGTTTTTCTCTCCTTTGAGGATTTTGTTGTGCGATCCTGTGTGGATTTACGTTTTTCTCTCCTTTTTGGATTGTGTTGTGCTATCCTGTGTGGATTTACGTTCTGCTTTCCTGTGTGGACTGGGTTGTGCTTGGGCTCGGATGTTGGAGCCGAACGAGAATTGATGACTTAGGTATATGTATGGGAATATTCCTTAGCAGTGTCGGTTGTTACTTCGTGATTGTATCTTTCCTTTGTGGTTTATCCCTTGTGGATTTTGGGAGACCTTCGGGGGTCTTGGGGTCCCTACTGAGTATTTTATACTCACCCCTGCACGGGTTATGCCTGCACTTCGTTGTGTTGGTTGCAGATGACGGACAACGCTGATCATGGTAAAGGTTTGCGGAGCAGGACGGTACCTGGAGGTGGACCACTGGGCGGGGCGTACTCGGAGCAGACGGCTGGACCGAGGAGCTGTGGAGGCTATCTGTACACACCCTTCAGGTGGGACTTCTAGATGACGGCTCGACGCTGCGGCTTTTATTTTTAGTTGCTTTTTTCCCCTTTCAGTTGTACTTTACAGATGGGCTTGTATTTCCGGCCCCTTTTTACTTTCAGCACATCTTGTAACAGTTTTTACTTAGTGTTTACTCTTTCCGCTTGCTTACTCTGTGGTGGTTGTTTACTTTACAAAGGCAATGCCTTCCTTGTTTATCGGGATTTACGCCTTGGTGCTAGTCACCAACCCCTGGCCTATGGAAGGCGGGCTTGGGGTAGTCACGGCATGGGCCCCGAGGATGGGTCGTGACACAACTAGATGAAAATAATTATTGGTGAGTAGTAACTTTTGACTTTTATTTACTGCGGTTAAAGTTAAATAGGGAAATTTAAGGTAAAAAGAATATTATAATAATACAAAAATACCTTAACACTTGTCCGAACCTTATTGGATGAGTTATCTCTGACCATGGGCATCCTTGGGTCGATTTTGGGACCCCATGGAACCACTTAAGAGTGATAATGACACTTTATTTTAATTAACTTAAAGTAAAGGCAAAAATGACATAAACAAATACCTTTTAGTAAATAAATTTTTACATAGGGTTATATAAGATATCCTTTCGACTATAAATATTATTTGAGAAGCTAAAATGATTTCCCACATCATTTTATTTTTTTATAATTTTTAGACATCAAATAAATAAAATTATTTATGACACAAAAATGATGCAGTTTTTACCTCATTCATAAATAATTTAAAAAAAATAGATTATAAAGATTAACAAATTACCAAAACATGTCAAATTCTTATTGGATGATTTTTTTCAACCATGATTCATCTTATCTTCGACTTTAATGTGTTTTGGATCTTTAGAAACCGAAAATCATTATATAATAAAATAATATTTTCACACTTTCCTAAAGAGCCCCTCCTCCCCGTTTAAAAGGACACCACTTCTAACCCATTCTTCACACCTCTCAAGCCCCTTGGCTCATCCAAAACCATCCCAAATAATCTCTAAAGATCCCTATATTCCCCCTAGAAGCCATAACTTAGTCAAAAGGCACTTAAAATAAACCTTTTGTTTCAATCAAAAGGGAGATACCCAATTTAAAGGTCACGTCTTCTCTTAAGTCCTTTTGTTTTATTTTACATCTCCAAACCCCTAAACTCTTTTTATTCCATTATTTTATAACAACACCAGTATCCTAAATATACTATATTGTTTTTATGAGAATTATTCGAACTAATCTGACACACACCTCCATCTAATGGGTAAAGACGATATTGTTTCTGGGGACGGTGAACTACTGCCTCCCGAAACGATGATTGTTCAAATATCTCCTATCGCCTCTCATGGTGGATATTATGATGGAATTATATTTATATATGATATATATATTATGTTTATTTTTTATTTATACTTCAGTATTTTTTCATTTATAGCATACCTTTATGGTTTCCATTATGGGTAAACGAGATAATTTCATTTGAGGAAGTGCATACTACCGCCCCCTCAAAGTGATATGACCCGTTCATTCCATACGTGGGACATATAAAGGATAGATTTAATTAAATTATATATTATATTATAGTTGAATTATAATATACCAATGTATAATTATGTTTTCATTCCATTAAATACGAAATATAAATGGAAGTAGTGTTCATGTGTATGTACGGCTTACGGTCTCCATAAAAGATGCATTTCATTTCTTTCCTCAAAATGTTATGTAATATTATAAATCCATATATATATATATATGGGATATATATTATATATATGATATATAAATCATTAATATCATTCTGGAGATAATTTACGATTGACCACATGGACAAATTGTAATTATAAGGTGTTCATTTTTTACTCAAGTACCAAATATTGAAAATATGACCATTATTATCTTAAATGATTACATAATATTTATAACATGTTAATAAGTGATATAGAAGGAATAATAAAATTGAAAAATGTTCTTAATCAAGTATAAATTAACTTAAGTTTATTATTCAAGAAGAACAAGGAACAAACAAGTCAATTTGGACACGAGGTAAGGGGTTTCTTATCTCACTTTTAATTCCATGAGATTTCCATTGTTTGCCACTTATTTTTTGCAAGTGGTATATTGTGTACATCCCTTTGATATATATATATTATTTTGATTCTATTTATATTCATGGTATTTTGTGATTCATTTGGAGGTTATTAACTTTTATTCATATGGCTTGATTGATTACAACGTGGTAAGGGTTTTTAATCTCACTTTTTATTCCCATGAGATTCGTGCTATATTAGCCACTATTTACTTTTTTGTGGTGTATGTACTGACCATAATTGAATTATTGTTGTAATATGCTTTAATTTATGGGTATTTATATCTTTATTGTATGATCATTCTTTCATGGGGTCTAAGTTTCGTAAGTTACCAAATCGACAAGGAAATATCAATTTCCAATTTCCACTCATTAGGCTTTACGCATACTTCATTGATTATTTTACTCCAAGATTATGTGTAAAATCACTATTTATTTACTTATATAGTAATTTACACTCCCCTTTGTTTGGATATACTTCTGATACACATAATCAATCCATTGATAAATTCTTAAGTCATCGATATGAACTTGATAAGAGTAATTTTAACTCAATTTCGATTCATTGAGTTAAACATCCAAGTCTTTGGTGTTGTTTTTACAAAAATATGTGTGAATGTTCCCTGATTGATTTACACTGAATATCCAATCATATTGAGTGTATTTATATTTTTCACACTTTATTATGTAATTCATTTGTCCTTAATCTAAGGATACGGTTTTTATAAGGGATTTTGTCACGATTTACATTCCATTGAGATTTCATTGTTGTTATGCACCAATTCACTCTTATATAGTTTATATACTATCCTTTGGAATATTATATCACAAATACCTTTATTCTCATGATATTATAAAGTTACGATTCAATGTTATTCCTCAATTATTTTTATTCAAGAGTCTCTCATCTTTTTAAAAACTCTTGAATTAAAATATCGTTTTAAATATTTTGAAGATTTATTCTTCTAAATATTTATCATTAATGTCCATGTTTTAAAAATGGTTTTAAGGATGCATATATATGGAAATTTATGTTTTCAAATGATAATTTATTTAAAATTTTCAAAGTGGTTTGGGAGACTTTTATTCAAAAAACTCTTTATTAAATGTTTTAAATGGTTTTTAAAATGGTTTGATAAAGCAGTGATTATTTCTATATCATGAAATGATATGTTCTGATTGCAATGTCGAAATTTTATATTTCTTTTATTCTTGTTTTAAGATTTATGAATATGTTATTGTTATTGCGCATTTTTTACGTATATGGGTGGTTCCCTGATAAACCTAGGGTGGGTGATCCCGAGATAGCTCTCCAATGCATTGGGTAATGTGATGGTGGTAAATGTTAATGTTTATCCTAAGTGATTTAGAGAATATACGATGATGGGTATTCCAACGTAACTCCCTACATAGCTATGATAGCTACAATGTACATATTTTATGTATTCCATAAGTTACATTAAGGATTTATGATTTCTGTGTGTTATTCATAAACCTTATGATTTTATAAGGTATCTTATGATTGAATTGTATGGTTTTATTGCTTTGTATTTATCGATGGGATAAGTATTTCATTCCTTATTTTATATCCCTTACTGAGATTTCCATGCTCATCCCATCTTTTTGAAATTATTTACATACGAATTAAAGATGAATAAGGGTCAAGGATGAGATCAAGGAAAAGTCATGCTGTATAAAACAAGGAACTAGACATGTTTCTTTTTTATTTTATGAAAAAAATGGATACTAAGTAATAGTGTCTACTTGTAATATTCAAGTAGATATGTAATAGTTATCGACTAATTCTATAAAACTCTAAACCTTAAAGGATCCTCAATGTGAATTATCTATTTATTTCAATATTATGTAATGTTTTAAGGTCGGGACCTTATAGTTGGTATCAGAGGTCGGTTTAGATAATTTTAGAGGTTAGGGTGTTCTTTAAGCATAAGTGACATTACCATAATGTTTAGGATCTTATAAAGAGTCATAGTTATTTCAGATGAAGTGAATGAGTTTAAGATAACATGAATAAGTATATCTTAGTATTTACCCTCATTATAAGATGTTATATGATGATTTTACTGATATACTCACACTTACCTTTTTGGTTTTAGTAAATGGTTGGATCTAGTAGGTACCAATGTAACAGTGGATGTGAAGAAAATTGTGGTGGTTTTATAAATAATAAACTAAATGAAATGGGAGATGAAATGAGAACTCTTGTGGTTATTCTCAACCAACTGTATGGAGTCATGATTGATCACCTGAACCTTTGTGATTTTTATAAGACATCGTATATGCGAGAAACAAATCCCCCTAAAGTTCAGGTAATAATCATAATGGTAAGAATATTCAAAAACCTATTTGTTAAGGATGTGTAATGAAACACATAGGAAAATGTTTCAAATGGACTATAAGATGCTATAGATGTGGAAGTGAAGGTCAAAAAGCAAGAACCTTCCATGGAAAAAGGAAGCAACTAGTTGAATCAAGAAAAGGGAAATAAGTTCTTTCTGAGGGATAAATTGAATGTTTTAAATGTGGTGTGCATGGTCATCATACAAAAAGATGTACTATGAAGAAGGTCTGGGAATGGGATCACCAGGATCAAAAAAATATATGTTTACCAATACCTAATTCCATTCCAATTGAGGATGAGGAAACTAAAAATGACCAATGAAAGGTATGGATTATTTCTTAACTGATGTTTAGACATTGTTGAATCTTAGGATATTATTCATGATTTTGTTGGTAGGGAAGAAGTATTTCAGAATATGTTGGAAATGAATGGTTAATGGATCACAAAGAATGTTGACTGAGTAAGAAGTCAACATATAAGGGATTCATGTTTTATGGTATATTTTAGGATAGTTAAATGCTTTAAAGTATTATGGTTATTTTATTGATGGGATTCCATTAGAAGTCTTTTTATAGTATGTGTAACCCTGAATTTTGATATATGAAAATTTTATAAAGGGAATAATTATCTTTTCTTTTGTGGATATAGTTACAAATAACCATTTGGGTTTATATAATCCTTGAATTTGAAGCAATTATAGGTTAATACATTTTGGGATGCAAAATGACAGTTATTAGATACCCTTTGTGGTTAAAATATGTTATGGTTATTTTTGATGAATTTATCTCTTTTTTTGTAATGTTATAAAATTATATTATTTTTTTAAAAGGACAACATGCAGACTGTGTGACAACCCATCACGTCAGACAATGCAGTAGGAACCGAACCCACAACCAAAGTGTGACTGGGATTTATCGCCTACCACTGGACTACGTGAAGTCCCTGGTTAGAATGAATAATTATTTTTAGTTAGATGATTTTATGAATCAATAATTAGTATATTTTGGGTTATCTATGGAAATGATTAACGTATCATGGAGAAAATGTGATTAGGTTAATTACTTTTCAATTTGTGACTTTAAGAGTAACCGATGTTATTTGGAGATAAATTTTAAGATTTATCTTGGAAGAATATGTGATTGAATCCTTCTGAGATTTGGGTTTCAATATTAGTTTTGATTACTTTGAAGAATTCTATGTACAATTGTTTATTGGATGGTATTTGCTAAACATTGGGTATTGTTTGAAAAATTTTGGGGATTAAGAGTAGTTGTTCTTTTTGTAAAATATTATCCATTTGGGGATTATCTGATCTTCTACTAACCATTTTGAAATTGGTTAATGTTTAAAGACATGGAAAAAATATAGTTCATATTTTTTGGATTATTTTATTCTCTAAAAGTTGATTAAAGTGATTTCAATGTGAACAAGTCATCTTCAATACTCTGAATTCGAAGAAAAAATGAGTTTTTGGTAGGAATTTAGTAAAGCATGAAAGTCTACATGAGAAGTAAGTATGCTTCCTTATGTTTTTAGTTAAGCCCATAAATAAATTCCTCAACTTTATGAAAATTAACTTAAATTTTTTTTTTCTATAAACGTTTCCTACTAGGGAATCAAAGACCATTTAACCCATCACAGGTTTGTGATATTTTGGTGGCTAACTTTCTCCTAATCATGTTTTCTTTCACTCTCTATCAGAACATGATGGTTTGCTTTCTTCTACATATCCATGACTTCATGGAATCCATGTATATTTTTCTTGGGTGACCTTTGTACTTATCTTCTGTTTTTTTAAAGTGATATATTTATTGATTCTTTTTCCGATGTGGGGATTTCAATGAAGTTTCTGAGCCCAATTTTAAAATTGTGACGATGCAATTCATAAAAGGGGGGAAGGATGTAACATCCATGGTAAATAACGAATATGAAATTTTCATATTTATTAATATTTGTAAATTAATTATTAATTTTACTTTAAATGGGATGCTATGTTCGATGATGAACATGATACACAACAACAGGTTTCTTTGAAATCTTACGCTGCACACAACGTTGAGTTGTACTGAAAATATTATAATATTATTATTATTTTAAATGGTAGTTAATGCATAACCATTTTAATGGAGAGAGTGAACGGAAATAACTAAAAAATTATTATACATGTTTGTTAAATATTTTTACATTTATCCAATAAAATTTAGAGGCTTAAAATAATAAAGAATCTGATTTTAAGCATTAATACTCTAATATTCTTTAGAATGTCGATTTACCGCCATTTGATGGAGAACCCTATTTAAATATATTTTTGGTCAATTTTATATGTTCTATTTGAAAAAATAATTATTATCTTTAGAATCAGGATATCAAAATTTACTTTGGGTAAATTGTTGGTATTTTTCTCAAAAAATTCAATTTTTAATGAATTGTGAAAAATACTATATTGTAATTCAAATATTCATTTTAATATAACTTATTTATATGGTTAGATTATCTTTTTAATTGGTTTTAAAGTGTAATTAGATTATTTTTTTACCATTTAATCCAATTTTGGTCATTAGAAGAAATTTCACATTGAAATTGGGAATAAACAAGTGTCAATCTTTTAATATTTATTATTTCTTAAAAACCCACATTTTGTTTTGACCACAAGAATTAATTTTAAATTAATTAATCCAAATTATATGTTTTTAAATTATTAAAATTAACATAATTTTTGAATTTGGAATATCAAATATATCTTAGGTTGAATTTTTGGTATTTTTCTAAAAAACATCAATATTTGATGAATAGTTTAACCACTAAGTGGTAGTTAAAAATATGACATTTTCATTTAAATGAAATTTTACCGCTTCGATGAATTGAATTTCGAAAATCAGACATACATGGTTGTTATTAGTATGAAAAATGTGGTTCAAATAGATGAAAATAATTATTGGTGAATAGTAACTTTTGAATTTTATTTACCGCGGTTAAAGTTAAATAGGGTAATTCAAGGTAAAAAGAATATTATAATAATACAAAAATACCTTAACACTTTTCCTAACCTTATTGGATGAGTCATATACGACCATGGGAATCCATGGGTCGATTTTGGGACCCCATGGAACCACTTAAGAGTGATAATGACACTTTATTTTAATTAACTTAATGTAAAGGCAAAAATGACATAAACAAATATATTTTAGTAAATAAATTTTTACCTAGGGTGATATAAGATATCCTTTCGACAATAAATATTATTTGGGAAGATAAAATGATTTTACACATCATTTTAGTTTTTTTATAATTTTTAGACATCAAATAAATAAAATTATTTATGACACAATAATGATGCAGTGTTTACCTCATTAATAAATAATTTAAATAAATTAGATTATAAAGATTAATAAATTACCAAAACATTTAAAATTCTTATTGGATGACTTTTGTCGACCATGATTCATCTTATCTTCGACTTTAATGTGTTTTGGATCTTTAGAAACCGAAAATCATTATATAATAAAATAATATTTTCACACTTTCCTAAAGAGCCCCTCCTCCCCGTTTAGAAGGACACCACTTCTAACCCATTCGTCACACCTATCAAGCCCCATGGCTCATCTAAACCCTTCCCAAATAATCTCTAAATATCCCTATATTACCCCTAGAATCCATAACATAGTCAAAAGTCACTTAAAATAAATCTTTTGGTTTAATCAAAAGGGAGATACCCAATTTAAAGGTTACGTCTTCTCTTAAGTCCTTTTGTTTTATTTTACATCTCCAAACCCCTAAACTATTTTTATTCCTTTATTTTATAACAACAATAGTATCCTAAATATACTAGGGTGTTTTTATGAGAATTATTATAACTATGCTTACACACACCTCCATCTAATGGGTAAAGACCATCGGTGAACTACTGCCTCCCGAAATGATGATTGTTCAAATATCTCCTATCACCTCTCATGGTGGATATTATGATGGAATTATATTTATATATGATATATATATATATATTATGTTTGTGTTTTATTTATGCTTCAGTATTTTTTCATTTATATCTTACCTTTATGGTTTCCATTATGGGTAAACGAGATAATTTCATTTGAGGAAGTGCATACTACCGCCCCCTCAAAGTGATATGACTCGTTCATTCCATACATGGGACATATAAAGGATCGAGTTAATGAAATTATATATTATATTATACTTTAATTATAATATACCTATGTATAATTATGTTTTCATTCCATTAAATACGAAATAGAAATGGAAGTAGAGTCCATGTGTATGTACGACTTACAGTCTCCATGAACGATGCATTTCATTTATTTCCTCAAAATGTTATGTAATATTATAAATACATATATATATATATATGGGATATATATTATATATATGATATATAAATCATGAATATCATTCTGGAGATAATTTACTCTTGACCACATGGACAAATTGTAATTATAAGGTGTTCATTTTTTTACTCAAGTACCAAATATTGACAAAATGACCATTATTATCTTAAATGATTACATGATATTTATAACATGGTAATAAGTGACATAAAGGAAAAATAAAATTGAAAAATGTTCTTAATCAAGTATAAATTAACTTAAGTTTATTATTCAGGAATAACAAGGAACAAACAAGTCAATTTGGACACAAGGTAAGGGGTTTCTTATCTCACTTTTAATTCCATGAGATTTCCATTGTTTGCCCCTTATTTTTTGCATGTGGTATATTGTGTACTTCAATTTGATATATATATATATATTATTTTGATTCTATTTATATTCATGGTATTTTGTGATTCATTTGGAGGTTATTAACTTTTATTCATATGGCTTGATTGATTACAACGTGGTAAGGGTTTTTAATCTCACTTTTTATTCACGTGAGATTCATGCTATATTAGCCACTATTTACTTTTTTATGGTGTATGTACTGCCCATGATTGAATTATTTGTGTAATATGGTTTAATTTATGGGTATTTACATCTTCATTGTATGATCATTCTTTCATGGGGTGTACGTTTCATAAGATACCAAATCGGTAAGGGAATTTCAATTTCCAATTTCCACTCATTAGGCTTTACACATACTTCATTGATTATTTTACTCCCAGATTATGTGTAAAATCACTATTTATTTACTTTTATAGTAATTTACACTCCCCTTTGTTTGGATATACTTCTGATACACATAATCAATCCATTGATAAATTATCAAGTCATCGATATGAACTTGATAAGAGTAATTTTAACTCAATTTCCATTCATTAAGTTAAACATCCAAGTCATTGGTGTTGTTTTTACAAAAATATGTGTGAATGTTCTCTAATTGATTTACACTGAATATCCAATCATATTGAGTGTATTTATATTTGTCACACATTATTATGTAATTCATTTATCCTTAATCTAAGGATACGGTTTTTATAAGGGATTTCGTCACAATTTACATTCCATTGAGACTTCATTGTTGTTATGCACCAATTCACTCTTATATAGTGTATATACTGTCCTTTGGAATATTATATCACAGATCCCTTTATTCTCATGATATAATAAAGATACGATTCAATGTTATTCCTCAATTATTTTTATTCAAGAGTCTCTCATTTTGTTAAAGACTCTTGAATTAAAATATCATTTTAAATATTTTAAATATTGATTCTTATAAATATTTTTCATTAATGGACATGTTTTAAAAATGGTTTTAAGGATTTATTTATATAGAAATTCATGTATTAAAATGATAATTTATTTAAAATTTTCAAAGTTGTATGGGATACTTTTATTCAAAAAACTCTTTATTAAATGTTTTAAATGGTTTTTAAAATGGTTTGATAAAGCAGTGATTATTTCTATATCTTGAAATGATATGTTCTGATTGCAATGTCGAAATTTTATATTTCCTTTATTCTTGTTTTAAGTGTTATGAATATGTTATGGTTATTGGGCATTTTTTATGTATATGGGTGGTTCTGTGATAAACCTAGGGTGGGTGAGCCTGAGATAGCTATCCAATGCCTTGGGTAACGTGACGGAGGTAAACGTTAATGTTTCTAATAAGAGATTTAGGGAATATACTATGATGGGTATTCCAACATAACTCCCGACGTAGCTGTGATTGCAACAATGTAAGTATTTTATGTTTTCCTTAAGTTACCTTTATGATTTATGATTTCTGTGTGTTATTCATAAATCTTATGATTTTATAAGGTATCTTATGTTTCAAATGTATGATTTTATTTCTTTGTATTTATCGAAGGGATAAGTGTTTCATTCCTTATTTTATATCCCTTACTGAGCTTTTCATGATCATCCCATGTTTTTGAAAATTTTTCCATAGTAATTAAAGATGAATAACGATCAAGGATGAGATCAAGGAAAAGTCATGCTGTATAAAACATGGAACTAGACATGTTTCTTTTTTATTTTATGAAAAAATAGATATTGAGTAATAGTGTCTACTTGTAATATTCAAGTAGATATGTAATAGTTATCGACTAATTATATAAAACTCTAAACCTTAAAGGATCCTCAAGGTGAATTAACTATTTATTTCAAGATTATGTAATGTTTTAAGGTCGGGTCCTTATAGTTTCTATTAGAGGTCGGTTTAGATAATTTTAGAGGTTAGGGTGTTCTTTAAGCATAAGTGACATTACCATAATGGTTAGGATCTTGTAAAGGGTCATAGTCATTTCAGATATAGTGAATTAGTTTAAGATAACATGAATAAGTATATCTTAGTATTTTCCCTCATTATAAGAAGTTATATGATGATTTTACTGATATACTCACACTTACCTTTTTGGTTTTAGTAAATGGCCGGATCTAGCAGGTACCAATGTAACAGTGGATGTGAAGAAAATTGTGGTGGTTTTATAAATAAGAAACGGAATGAAATGGGAGATGAAATGAGAAATCTTGTGGTTATTCTCAACCAACTGTATAGATTCATGATTGATCACCTGAACCTTTGTGATTTTTATAAGACATCGTATATGAGAGAAACAAATCCCCCAAAAGTTCAGGTAATAATCATAAAGGTAAGTATATTTAAAAACCTATTTTTCAAGGGTGTGTAAAGAAACACATAGGAAAATTTTTCAAATGGACTAGAAGATGCTATAGATGTGGAAGTGATGGTCATAAAGCAAGAACCTTCCATGGAAAAAGGAAGCATCTAGTTGAATCAAGGAAAGGGAAAGAAGTTCTTTATGAGGGATAAATTGAATGTTTTAAATGTGGTGTGCATGGTCATCATAAAAAAAGATGTACTATGAAGAATGTCTGGGAATGGGATCAAAAGGATCATAAAAATATATTTTTACCAATACATAATGCCATTCCAATTGAGGATGAGGAAACTGACAATGACCAATGAAATGTATGGATTATTTATTAACTGATGTTTAGACATTGTTTAATCTTAGGATATGATTCATGATTTTGTTGGTAGGAAATAATTATTTCAGAATATGTTTGAAAGGAATGGTTAATGGATCACGAAGAACATTGACTGAGTAAGAAGTCAACATATAAGGGATTCTAGTTTTATAGTAGATTTTAGGATGGTTAAATGCCTTAAAGTATTAGGGGTATTTTATTGATGGGATTCCATTAGAAGTATTTTTATAGTATGTGTAACCCAGAATTTTGATATATGAAAATTTTATTAAAGGAATAATTTTCTTTTATTTTGTGGATATAGTTATAAATAACCATTTGGGTTTATATAATCCTTGAATTTGA
The DNA here is from genome assembly GCA_963277665.1 of Viscum album. Classification (NCBI taxonomy): domain Eukaryota; kingdom Viridiplantae; phylum Streptophyta; class Magnoliopsida; order Santalales; family Viscaceae; genus Viscum; species Viscum album. The sequence goes on from OY728121.1 coordinate 1,304,167,422, forward strand.
AGCAATTACAGGTTAATACATTTTGGGATACAAAATGACAGCTATTAGATACCCTTTGTGGTTAAAATATGTTATGGTTATTTTTGATGAATTTATCTCTTTTTTTGTAATGTTATAAAATTATATTATTTTTTTAAAAGGACAACATGCAGACTGTGTGACAACCCTTTGCGTCGGACAAAGCTGCAGGAATCAAACCCACAACCAAAGTGCGACTGGGATTTATCTCCTACCACTGGACTACATGAAGTCCCTGGTAAGCATGAATAATTATTTTTAGTTAGATGATTTTATGAATCAAGAATTAGTTGATTTTGGGTTATCTAGGGAAATGATTAACGTATCATGGAGAATATGTGATTAGGTTAATTACATTTCAATTTGAGACTTTAAGATTAACTAATTTTATTTAGAAATATATGTTAAGATTTTTCTTGGAAGAATATGTGATTAAATCCTTCTGATATTTGGGTTTCTATAATAATTTTGATTTATTTGAATAATTCTATGTACAATTGTTTATTGGATGGTATTTTCTAAACTTTGGGTATTATTTGACAAATTTTGGAGATTAAGAGTAGTTGTTATTTTTGTAAAAGATTATCCTTTTGGGGATTATCTGATCTTCTACTAACCATATTGGTTTTGGTTAATGTTTAAAGACATGGAAAAAAATATATAGTTCATCTTTTTTGGATTATTTTATTCTCTATAAGTTGATTACAGTTCTTTCAATGTGAACAAGTCATCTTCAATACTCTGCATTTGAAGAAAAAATGAGTTTTTTGTAGGAATTTAGTAAAGCATGAAATTCTACATGAGAAGTAAGTATGTTTCCTTATGTTTTTAGTTAAGCCCATAAATAAATTTTTCAACTTTTTGAAAATTAACATAAAACAAAAATGTTTTCTATAAACTTTTCTTACTAGGGAATCAAAGACCATTTAACCCATCACAGGTCTGTGATATTTTGGTGGCTAACTTTCTCCTAATCATGTTTTCTTTCACTCTCCATCAGAACATGATGGTTTTTTTTCTTCTACATATCCATGACTTCATGGAATCCAAGTATATTTTTTCTTGGGTGACATTTTTACTTCTCTTCTGTTATTTTAAAGTGATATATTTATTGACTCTTTTTCCGATGTGGGGCTTTCAATGAAGTTTCTGAGCCCAATTTTGAAATTGTGAGGATGCAATTCATAAATGGTGGGAAACATGTGACATCCCTGGTAAATAAAGAATATGACATTTTCATATTTATTAATATTTTTAAATTAATTATTAATCTTACTTTAAAGGGGATTTTATGTTCGATGATGAACATGATACACAACAACAGGTTTCTTTGAAATCTTACGTTGCACACAATGTTGAGTTGTACTAAAAATATTATATTATTATTATTATTTTAAATGGTAGTTAATGCCAAGCTGTTGTAATGGAGAGAGTGAACAGAAATAACTGCAAAATTATTATACATGTTTGTTAAATATTTTTACATTTATCCAATAAATGTTAGAGGCTTAAAATAATAAAGAATCTGATTTTAAGCATAAATATATAATATTCTTTAGAATGTCGATTTACCTCCTTTTGATGGGGAACCTTATTTAAATATATTTTTGGTCAATTTTATATGTTCTATTTGAAAAAATAATAATTTTCTTTAGAATCGGGATATCAAAATTTACTTTGGGTAAATTGTTGGTATTTTTCTCCAAAAATTCAATTTTTAATGAATTCTGAAAAATACTATATTTTAATTCAAATATTCATTTTAATATAACTTATTTATATGGTTAGATTATCTTTTTAATTGTTTTTAAAGTGTAATTAGATTATTTTTTTACCATTTAATCCAATTTTGGTCATTGTAAGAAATTTCACTTTGAAATTGGGCATAAACTAGTGTCAATCTTTTGATATTTATTATTTCTTAAAAACCCGGATTTTGTTTTGACCACAAGAATTAATTTTAAATTAATTAATCCAAATTATATGTTTTTAATTTTGTAAAATTGACATTATTTTTGAATTTGGAATATAAAATATAGCTTAGGCTGAGTTTTTGGTATTTTTCTAAAAAATCAATTTTTAATGAATAGTGAAACCACTAAATGGTAGTTAAAAATATGACTTTTTCATTTAAATGAAATTTGACCGCTTCTATAAATTGAATTTCGAAAATCTGACATACATGGTTGTTATTATTATGTAAAATTTGGTTCAAATAGAAGAAAATAATTATTGGTGAATAGTAACTTTTGACTTTTATTTACCGCGGTTAAAGTTAATTAGGGTTATTCAATGTAAAAAGAATATTATAATAATACAAAAATACATTAACACTTGTCTTAACCTTATTCGATGAGTCATCTCCAACCATGGGTATCCTTGGGTCGATTTTGGGACCTCATGGAACCACTTAAGACTGATAATGACACATTATTTTAATTAACTTAAATGCAAAAATGACATAAACAAATATCTTTTAGTAAATAAATTTTTACATAGGGTTATATAAGATATCATTTCGACTATAAATATTATTTGGGAAGCTAAAATGATTTCCCACATCATTTTAGTTTTTTTATAATTTTTAGATATCAAATAAATAAAACTATTTATGACACAATAATGATGCAGTGTTTACCTCATTAATAAATAATTTAAATAAATTAGATTATAAAGATTAAAAAATTAACAAAACATTTCAAATTCTTATTGGATGATTTTTGTAGACCATGATTCATCTTATCTTCGAATTTAATGTTTTTTGGATCTTTAGAAACCAACAATCATTATATAATAAAATAATATTTTCACACTTTCCTAAAGAGCCCCTACTCCCCGTTTAAAAGGACACCACTTCTAACCCATTCTTCACACCTCTCAAGCCCCTTGGCTCATCCAAACCCTTCCCAAATAATCTCTAGGGATCCCTATATTCCCCCTAGAAACCATAACATAGTCAAAAGGCACTTAAAATAAACCTTTTGGTTCAATCAAAAGGGAGATACCCAATTTAAAGGTTACGTCTTCTCTTAAGTCCTTTTGTTTTATTTTACATCTCCAAACCCCTAAACTATTTTTATTACATTATTTTATAACAAAAACCATATCCTAAATATACTAGGTTGTTTTTATGAGAATTATTCGAACAAATCTTACACACACCTCCATCTAATGGGTAAAAACCATATTGTTTCTGGGGACGGTGAACTACTGCCTCCCGAAACGATGATTGTTCAAATATCTCATATCGCCTCTCATGGTGGATATTATGATGGAATTATATTTATATATGATATATATATATATATATATATTATGTTTCTTTTTTATTTATGCTTCAGTATTTTTTCATTTATAGCTTACCTTTATGGTTTCCATTATGGGTAAATGATATAATTTCATTTGAGGAAGTGTATACTACCGCCCCCTCAAAGTGATATGACTCGTTCATTACATACGTGGGACATATAAAGGATCGAGTTAATGAAATTATATATTATATTATACTTTAATTATAATATACCTATGTATAATTATGTTTTAATTCCATTAAATACGAAATAGAAATGGAAGTAGTATTCATGTGTATGTACGGCTTACCGTCTCCATGAACGATGCATTTCATTTATTTCCTCAAAATTTTATGTAATATTATAAATATATATATATATATATATATGGGATATATATGATATATATGATATATAAATCATGAATATCATTCTGGAGATAATTTACTCTTGACCACATGGACAAATTGTAATTATAAGGTGTTCATTTTTTACTCAAGTACCAAATATTGACAAAATGACCATTATTATCTTAAATGATTACATAATATTTATAACATGGTAATAAGTGATCTAAAAGGAATAATAAAATTGAAAAATGTTCTTAATAAAGTATAAATTAACTTAAGTTTATTATTCCGGATGAACAAGGAACAAACAAGTCAATTTGGACACGAGGTAAGGGGTTTCTTGTCTCACTTTTAATTCCATGAGATTTCCATTGTTTTCCACTTATTTTTTTCATGTGTTATATTGTGTACTTCCATTTGATATATATATATATATATATATATTATTTTGATTCTATTTATATTCACGGTATTTTGTGATTCATTTGGAGGTTATTAACTTTTATTCATATGGCTTGATTGATTACAACGTGGTAAGGGTTTTTAATCTCACTTTTTATTCCCGTGATATTCATGCTATATTAGCCACGATTTACTTTTTTGTGGTGTATGTACTGCCCATGATTGAATTCTTGGTTTAATATGGTTTAATTTATGGTCATTTACATCTTCATTGTATGATCATTCTTTCCTGGGGTGTAAGTTTCGTAAGTTACCAAATCGGTAAGGGAATTTCAATTTCCAATTTCCACTCATTGGGCTTTACGCATACTTCATTGATTATTTTACTCCAAGATTATGTGTAAAATCACTATTTATTTACTTATATAGTAATTTACACTCCCCTTTGTTTGGATATACTTCTGATACACATAATCAATCCATTTATAAATTCTCAAGTCATCGATATGAACTTGATAAGAGTAATTTTAACTCAATTTCCATTCATTGAGTTAAACATCCAAATAATTGGTGTTGTTTTTACAAAAATATGTGTGAATGTTCCCTGATTTATTTACACTGAATATCCAATCATATTGAGTGTATTTATATTTGTCACACATTATTATGTAATTCATTATCCTTAATCTAAGGATACAGTTTTTATAAGGGATTTCGTCACGATTTACATTCCATTGATACTTCATTGTTGTTATGCACCAATTCACTCTTATATAGTGTATATACTATCCTTTGGAATATTATATCACAAATACCTTTATTCTCATGATATAATAAAGTTACGATTCAATGTTATTCCTCAATTATTTTTATTCAAGAGTCTCTCATTTTGTTAAAAACTCTTGAATTAAAATATCGTTTTAAATATTTTAAATATTTATTCTTCTAAATATTTATCATTAATTTCCATGTTTTAAAAATGGTTTTAAGGATTTATTTATATGGAAATTAATGTTTTCAAATGATAATTTATTTAAAATTTTCAATGTGGTATGGGAAACTTTTATTTAAAAAACTATTTATTAAATGTTTTAAATGGTTTTTAAAATGGTTTGATAAAGAATTTATTATGTCTATATCTTGAAATGATATGTTCTGATTGTAATGTGGAAATTTTGTATTTATTTTATTCTTGTTTTAAGTGTTATGAAAATTTTATGGTTCTTGGGCAGTGTTTACGTATATGGGTGGTTCCGTGATAAACCTAGGGTGGGTGAGCCTGAGATAGCTCTCCAATGCATTGGGTAACGTGACAGAGGTAATCGTTAATGTTTCTAATAATAGATTTAGGGAATATATTATGATGGGTATTCCAACATAACTCCAGACATAGCTGTGATAGCTACAATGTAAGTATTTTATGTTTTCCATAAGTTACCTTTATGATTTATGATTTATGTGTGTTATTTAGAAATCTTATGATTTCATAAGGTATGTTATGATTGAAGAGTATGGTTTCATAGTTTTTTATTTATTGATGGGATAATGTTTTCATTACTTATTTTATATCCCTTACTGTGCTTTTTATGCTCATCTTAAGTTTTTGAAATGTTTTCCATTGCAATTAAAGATGAATAAGGGTTAAGGATGAGATCAAGGAAAATTCATGTTGTCTAAAACAAAGAACTAGAAATGTTTCTTTTTTATTTTATGAAACAATGGATACTTAGTAGTAGTGTCTACTTTTAATATTCAAGTTGATATATAATAGTTATGGCCTAATTCCCTAAAACTCTAATCCTGAAAAGACCCTCAATATGAATTATCCATTTATTTCAATATTATGTAATGTTTTAAGGCCATGTCCTTATAAGATGCTTCTAAGATGAAGGTAGTAATGTTGAGAATAGGATTGGGTAGAGATTTTCTGAACCTAATAGGTTTTATTAGTGTGAAGATTATGGAGAGGTGGTGGCCTTTTATAAGGAATTAAAATGACTCGCTTGAATTTTTTTAAACAATATTTGTGTACACCTGTTCTTACCTAAAGAAAAGTCATACCAAACCAAAATAAATCAATAATGGAAGGTTTATAGATGAAATAAGTCCAAATAATTGGTTTTGTACAAGTTTATAGGTCATTTGGGCCCCTAAGATTAAGGTTTAGTCCCTAATTAAGCTTAATTTGACCTTAACCACTATGATTAATTTTAATCAATTTTACTAATACTTTTGGTAAAAAAATAACGTGATATAATTATACTCGAAATTTTATACTGATTTTAATGTTGTATGTCCATTTTAAAAAAATTGAATTCACAGAAGTGGAAAAAATAAGATTAAAGTTAATCTCACATATAGGATGAAATAACTAGTTTTTTAAGTAGAAAAATTTTCAAAGTTGTGTTATGTTTTTATATCCTATTTTAAATTGAAATTTATTGTAATGACCTAAATTATATTAAAATATTTTAAATTGATCAAATGTGACCTTAAATAAATTTTAAAGTATAGTTTAAAATTAATAATTATTTAAAAGAATGGGTTGTTATTAACTAAAATGTCGTGTTTTTCACTATTCTCACATGGGCCTCTTCCCAGTTGGTGAGAACTATTAAAGTGATTCATTGAGACCTAGGTTCGAATCTATTAGGAGGAATATTTCTGGGTACGGTAGTGGAACTATAGCAGGTACTGTTCGGTACTGTAGCAGCTGGAACTTTTCATCTTTTTGGCCACCAGTTTGGGCCCTGAGTCCTTAAGGCCTTTGGGCCACCCATACCATAGGGTTAGTATGGATTTCAGACCACCTTAAGTCCTTCACATAGCCTCAAGGAATTCGGGACACCTCATGGCCTTCGGCCAACATGATGTGTAGATGCAAACCAGATAGATTATACAAGGAACAAGCTCGAGAGGAGGATTCCGAGCAGGAATATTCACAAAGAAAAGATATCAGATTTGGAAGAATATTAGGGTGTGTCATTTTACTTTGGTACTAGGATCATTAATCTCTGCATAGGACATTTATCCAAAAATCCATGCAAAGGTGTTGAGATGATCACGATGCAGATGCTAGGGAGGGGTAGTTTCAAGTAGTCATAGTATGGGGTGATTTCCTTTAAGACCTTTGGGTCCTGTAATATTACAAATTCTACAGGGCGTGTAAGGGTTCCCCTTGAACACTTAAAATGGGTATTATCCAAAATGAATAAAAAATTGAAGGCCTTCGGTCCATTCAATCAGTATATTTTCACTATTCATTAAAAAAAATGAAGTTTCTCATAAAAATATTAAAAAAATTACCCTAAAATAATTTCAGCATTATAAATTCAAAAATGATGATTATTTTATCAATTTCAATTTCTAATTGTCTAAAATTAAATTTTTTTGTTCATCAGATAATGACATGAAAAGAAATTCCTTCGAGAAAATAGTATTTTAAAATATATAAAGACTTTACAAAAAATATATATATTTCATTATAAATATGTTTTATTTATATAAAACTATTATAAAAATATTTGAAACTTAGTTATTACTATTATTATTACTAATTTATAATAACTCGGTTATAACTAACTCATTTAAATAATTATAACAATAAAATAATGTATTGTAGAAACTCAGTATTGTGTGTAATGTATGCCAAGTTGTTATGTCGTGTAGGGCATGCCAAGTTAGTGTTGCATATAGAAAAATCCATGTTATTTTTCTGTGTAGCATAATCCATGTTGGTTCCATGTGAAAGGAATGATTGACTTAGTGTTTTAATATATATATATATATATATATATATATATTTCTAGTGTCATGTTAAATGAAAAATATTAAAAAGATAAATTAATTCCAAAAAATATATTTCAAAAAATCTCAGGGTGTTAAATTATACCACCTTAAAATTAATTTCTCACTCAAAATTCATCTAGGTTATCAATGGCTTAATAATTGAAATTTCATTTTATAGAAACCCACATTGTAAAAATGAATACAAAAACTTCCTTTGAAAAAAATAAGTTAGAAACATAGTGGTTACTTAAAGTATAATATAAATAGTTTTCCACATAGGAGAACATACGTGGGAATTTAAAACAAAGACAAGGAATAAAAATATGACAATAAAGTTTTGATGGGGATTGATAGAGAACATTGATCAGTAGAAGCTGGTCATCACAAAACTATAAATCTTCGATGATCTAAGGGACCATAAGATTTATTATAAAGAAAGATTCTAGGATAAATATTTTTATATATCCTTTTCCAATATTCAAGGATTTTTTTACTATCTAGGAACCTAAGGAAACATAATTACTTGATTTTTTTCCTTTTCATTTGTATATATCACCCTTGGATTTTTCATTGATCAACTCCCACTTCATCTCTTATTCTAGGTAATGGGGGTGAATTTTCATTTCTGATGAACTAGAATATCATGAGATCCATAAATATAATGATAAGTCATTCAATATTCCATCACTTAACATCTTAGAAAAATGGTTATCACAGGTTATCAAACAGGCATAAATCCTCATATGGTGAGATATCACTCTAATCTCAAAAACTTAATTAGTAGTTTAACTTAATCATTTTATAAATGGTTAGCATTATAACCCTTATAAAATATGAAATTACAAAACATTAAGAAGAATGATAATAAATCATCATAGCATTATCCCTCATAAAACACAAAGTAACTTTTGGTTGTCGTATTCCAAGCATGTGAATATAGTCATCATATATTCTCTTAAAAAATATTAATAACCTAAATTTATATAAATCCTTTTCAAAAACATGAATTCTTAATTATTCTCAAGATTAATGGACATATTCCATAAATCCAAGAGGTTATAAACTTCATCCATGATGAGATAGGCCACTTTTTCAACCAATCCATAATCAGATCCAAGGTAATCGGTACCATCCAATTCACTTATTTATATCCAACATGTCTCTTATCCAAAAATAATTATCTTAACATTAAGAACACATTAAGGGTTATATTTACCTTAATATTTTATTTTCTATGAATATCATATTATCATTAAATCACTTTTATTGTCCATTATAACTATTCAACATATTCTTGAAAAAATTTAGAGAAAAACATAAAATGAATAATCCTTTTATAATTCATCATTCATAATTCTTATATCAAAATATATAAATACATAAATCCTTCCACTTTAATAATTGGAATGGAATAGGTCCTTACTTAGTTTAGAAGTAAATTATTCTTTCTGTGAATTGATTTAGGTAATGCCCATTTTCTCTAAAGATGAGACATTGGACTCCATGAAAATTCATCACTCTATAACTCTTTTTTCCCATAGAGATAACATCTTAACCTCCATTTTATGAATTCCTTGAGTTTATTTTTCCTTAACACTTGAAATGTAGGAATCTGAATCTTATTTCCTCTATGATCATTAGAATTTGAAAATTTATAAATTTCCATATTTCTCTTATTTGATGTGTTAGGAATATCTCCAAACTTTACACTGTTAATCATATATCATGATAACTGATTCGATATATTTGAAATATATTTCCCTCTAGCAATTATCCAATTTTATTGATCATAATCGCCATATTTTCCATTAGACTCAATGTTAACCAAGTTCCTTCTGGTTTCCTCTATTAACTAAAACTGAAAATCATGGGCTGAAAAACACATATCATAGAAGACAACCACATAATCATGAAAAATTAATTATATGATGTCTAAATCATGACACCTAACTTTTAATTGAATACGCCTTAGTTTTATGAAAGGTTATTCATAGTCGTATTATATTCAAACCCTTCAAAATGGTTTTTGAGGAGTTTTTGAATTCCAAAAATATATCCCTTATGATTGTAAAACTAGGTGTGTAGCAAGGCCCCTTTTTGTGTACTAGATTAACCTGAGTCAGGCCTGAAACATCTTTTCAGAGTTATTACTCCTAGGTACATCTATTCTAGAGCCACATCCACCAATATTATCCATATAAGGATGTATTTATTAGAAATCAACTCACTTTATCCTTTACCAAAATTCTAATACATTTTTCTAAACATTAACTCATCCTTATACATATCTTTAGAGGAATCCCTAAATATATCCTTATAAAAATACCTAGGTATCTCACTAAAGTTTTATCATCCATGTTTCCAAAGGTTGACTAAACCATTATTCTAATACCAACTATAGTGACTCAGGTTTAGCATACATGGATATTACATCATTTTATATGAATATTCTGTAAATTATAAAAATACATACTCAAGGACAGTAATAGTTTAGTGTATTTAGAATCATGAAAAAAAATATTCTATCCTAGTGAAAGATCTTCAAAATATCCCAAAAATATCTTCAACATTATTACTTCAACCTAAAACCATTCTTCATAACCTGGGGAAAGGAAACATAAGAAAGGGTTGATCTTAAATGATCGATAAGGGTATTTAAAGGAAATACGTAAGAATAACATGAATAAAAGTGTATGGAACTTAAGAGTAACAGTTAAATATTATACCCAGCATATCAGAGATAATACTACATATTGGAATTTTATAACGCATGAATCATAAAGAAATAATGAACATAATTTGCGAAATCATGACATAAGAATAGAACATATAATTTTGGAAAACACGTAATTATATAAAAAACCTATGTCAAGGAGGCCTAACAAGGACTTTATAACAATTTATATAAGGGATAATCACTCATGTACCTTCTTCGGGCTTGGGATCCCCCCCCCCCCGTGTACCCTATTATTTTGGGCATGGGATGTCTTCCCATGAACCCTTTTATTTAGGTAATGGGATGTCCTCCCGTTTACCCTCTAATTTCAGGCTTGGGATTTCCTCCAGTATTCCCTTTAATTTCAAGCTTGATATTCTCTCCCATTTATCCCCTTGTTTCAGTCTTGGTATGTCCTCTCATATACCCTCTTGTTTCAGGCTTTGGATTCCCTCTCATGTACCATCTGATCTCATAAAACATTTATCATTACCCAATTCATTGTATGGAGATATAGGTTCCACCCATTTAATAATTAAATCATACATACATGTTCTATATAATCATAAATGAACATATTATAACCCATAAAATTAAATGGGTAAAATAAACATGTAATCATATCTTAATCTATAGAAAAATATGGGTTTCATAATCATTTCATCAAAATAAAAACCCATGAAAAGAAGTGGGTTTCAAAATCATATAACCCTTGGAAGAGAAACAAGTTTCATAAGCATAATTTCATAAAAACATAAACCATTCAAGATAGATTTTTAATATACCCTTTAGATCATTTCTTAGAATGGAATGAGTAAAATCAGAAGATGTCATCATAGATGGAAAATAAATTGGAATGAAATAATGAAAATATATCTTGAGAAAAATATCTTTTTTCTTTGAAAAAAAAAGTCTCTTGAAAACACAATAATCTTTTAAAAACCATTTTATTGAAAATAAACATGAATTCTTATAAAAAAATCTTTGAAAACCTTTTCAAAAAAAATTTATTTGAAAAACTATAAAGATATCTTGAAAATGTTTTGAAAATAATTTTCCATGAAAACTTATAAAAAAAGAATAAAAAAAATTAAAAACAAATTCTCTTGAAAACTTATAAAATAATATTTAAAACATTTTGAAAATAGTTTTCCTTGAAAATTTAAAAACGATATTCGGAAACATTTTTGAAAACTATGTTCCTTGAAATATTATAAAAGAACCTTGAAAACCTTTTGAAAAAAATTTCATTTAAAATATATTTTAAAAATATTTATTAAAAATTAACCATATAAACATGAAAATAAAGCTTCAAATAATTTATGGTGGGTAAATCTATACATGTCGTATGAGGTAAAAAGAACATTCCTCTGTCATGGTAAAATTGCTAGGAAAATGACTTTTTGTGAAAGCGATGAGAAGATTCCTTTAAAAAAATTGGTAAGATAAAAAAGGGTAAAAATCACTTTTAATTATAATATAATGTGTGTATAATAATATTTCAATCCCTTTTTAGAAAGATTGGTTTCGAAGGAACATAGATTTTTTACCGAAGAGATGGTAAATTCGGGCTTTCTTAAAAACATGTTCTTAACTACATTATGTTTGAAAGAGAGGATTAATGTTACCATTAAATGAATATATCATGAATATACATAGGATAATAAAATACATAAATTTTATTAAGATATGGATCATAATATTTAATCAAAGGAATCACAAACATAAATAGTCTCGATAAGTGATAAGATTGTCTCAATAAACTCTTTCTACTTGAAAACTTTGAACCATACTCCCCATATAATAAAATGAAATTAAATGAAGCTTAAAATATCATGAAATTAATGATATTAATTATATAAAATTTCAAATTAATTATATACCCCTCGTGGAATAATATAGGTGCATAACATGGCATTTGTATCAAAGAAGGAAAATTGAGGGAAAATCGTTTTTACCGATTGAGTAAATATTGAAACATCATCTCCATGAAAGAAATATAATAAAATAGATATTTAAATACCCATTACATTGACTATAAGAATCATAAGACACATAAATGTGTAGTATACACACCACACAAAAGTAATGGGTGGTCAATAAATCATGTATCTCATAGTAATAAAAAGTGAGATGAAATTCCCTTACCTTGGGTCTTTTTCCCGTTGTACTCCTTAAAAACTCTTGTCTAATAAATATAAATTTATTATATATATTCTAAAGAACCATATTCTTATATATAATACCATATATGTATTTATTATGGCCTTGTATTAATCTATTGTTATCAATTTCTCTTTTAAGTTTATGCTTTAGGTATTATTCGCTTTGTTTTCCACTTGTGTCTAAATATGTTATATCATTGGTCCTTATACTTTTATCATGATTTAAAGAATTTAAAAAATTATATAAATATAATTTATATTCATTATATTTTTCTTATAATAATCTATATAATATAAAATTATGAAATGGAATACATCGTTCGTGGAGACGGTAGGTCGTACGTACGCATGAACATTATTTTCGTTTTTATTATCGTATTGAAAGAAACAAAGTACATGACATATATATATATCATTATTATAGTAGAATTATTATATCATATATAAAATATAATTTCCCTAAACACATATTTAATACATTCCAAATATTTTGTGAGGACATCACAAGGCTTTGAGGGGGCGTTTGTCCACACTTCCTCAAGCAAAATTTTCATATTTACACCAAATGGAAAGTAAAAAGATACATGTAGTAAAAGTAATACAGAAGCTTAAATAAATAATAAATATAATATATGTTATAAATAAACATATTTTCCATTATAATGTCTATCATGAAATGTGGTAAAAGAAAAATGCACAATCTTCATATAGTGAGGCGGTAGTTCTCTGCCCACATAAACAATATGTTCATTACCCATTAGATGTATGTGTTGGTAATTATAGTTAAAAACATTAGAATTATAACATACAAGTATATATATTATACATTTTTTTATAAAAACATTGAATTAAGAGAGTGTAGAGGATAGAGAATGAAAATAAGAGAATGGATCTTGAGAAAAGAAGTTACCTCTTAATCAGGTAACTCATTTGGGTTTGTGCCAAAAGGGTTCCTTGGATTACCTTCTTCCCAGGTAGAGGTTTCTTGGAAGAAGGTATAGATATTTATAATTTTTTTGGTTGGATATTGGGTGATATTAATATTTTTTATATGTGTGAATAATAGGTAGACATGGTGTCCTTTTATAGGGAAGTAAAAGGACTCACTTGGAATTTTTAAAACAGTTTTTGTGTACACATGTCCTTACCTAAAAAAGCCATAAAAACCCAAAAAATAAATAATGGAAGATTTATGGAATAAATATTGATTTTAAATTGGTTTTTTGAAAGTTTATTGGTCATTTGGGACCCTAAGATTAAGGTTTAGTCCCTAATTAATCTTAATTTGAGCTTAATCACTAGGATTAATTTTAATCACTTTTACAAATCTTTTTGGTAAAAAATTAAAATGATCTGATTAGACAAAAAAATATTTTTTAAAATGTTTTATTTTAATTTTTTTAAATTCAATTCACATAAGTAGAAAATTAATATTAATTTTAATCCCATAGAAAGGATGAAATAATAGGCTTTTAATGTAGAAAAATGTTCAAACATTTGTTAAGTTTTTATATTAAATTTCCAAGTGAAAATTATTATAATGACATGAATTGTAGTAATATATGTATGTGTAATCTAATTTAACCTTAAAACAAAATTATATTACAATTTATTCCTAAAATTATTTAAAGTAAAAGGCTCTTATTAACTAAAATGTGGTATTTTTCACTATTCATCTAAAAATGAAGTTTCTCATAAAAATCCCAAATATTAACCATAAGATAATTTCATAATTATAAATTGGAAAATGAATTTTATTTTACCAAATTCAATTTATCTAGGTGTCTAAAATTAATTTTGTTTTTCTTCACAGAAGGACATCAAAAGCAATTTATTCGAGAAAATAGTATTTTTAAACATATAAAGACTTTACAAAAAAATATTTTTCATTATCGGTATATGTTATTTATATAAAACCATTATAAAAATATTTTAAAAGTAGTTATTACTATTCATATTACTTATTTTTAATGGATAGTTTATAACTAACTTGTATAAATAATTATAACAATAAAATGATGTTTCATTGAAACTCAATATTGTGTGTAATGTATACCAAGACGGTGTTGAATGTAGCTCATGAAAAGATTGTTTTTAATGTATCATAAGAGAAGTTAGTGTTTAATATATTAAAATTCAATTTTGTGTTTTCTAAATGTAATATTTTATTTAGTGTTTTAATATATATATATATAACTATTTACATTGTCATGTGAAGTGAAAAATATAAAAAATATAAATTAATATGAAAAAAAAAATATTTTAAAAGATTTCAAGGTATTAAACTATTGATTTTAATGAATGTAAATTCCCATAAAATATCATTAAAAATATTCCTATGTAAAATAATCATTTACCATTCATAGTGTCTCATACCACTTTGAAATGTTTGAATAAAAATCCCCTTGAAGGAATAACATTAAAAAACATATAATATCATGTGAATAATGGGATTAATGATATATAATTTCATATGAGTAGTATATAAACCTCATAAAATAAGATAGGTGTATAACATGACAAATGTCTCAAAGAATGAAAATTTTGATAGGTCATTACTGCATTCGTAACATCGAGACCATATACCCCATGAAAAAAGATATCCTGAAATGGATACGTAAAACCTGATAAATTTTAGGAAAATAATCATCAAATACATTCATGAGAAGTATACACACCACCCAAAATAAATGAGTCATGAATATTAAAAAATTCTCACAAAACTAAGGGTGAGATAAGAAATCCCCATACAACTATGGTAACATCTAAATCAGGGTCATAAAAAGTAATAATCATCAATAAAATATTAATGTACCATTAATAAAAACTAATCAATAATATAATATATAAACATTTGTATTATATAATCCAAAAAAATAAATAAGTGTTGAATATGACATGTATCTCAAGGATGTATTAAGTGAGATGAAAATCCACTACAACTATGGTAACATTTGAAACAGAAGCCCCGGAAATAATAATAATTTAATGAAAATTTTAAATGAAATGATGAAAAATTAATTCAGGAGATAATATATCAAAATTGTTATTAGATACATAATAAAAAAAAGTAAATGGTGATTAAGAAATTTATTTAATAGATGTAAAAAGTGATATGAAAATCCCATACAACTATAGTAACATCTTTATTAGAAACCTCAAAATTAATAATAATAAAATGATACATTTAGATAAAATTAATATAAAATATTTTGAAATATAATATATCAAAATTATTATTAAATACACAACATAAAATAAGTAAGTATTGCATAAGAATTTATCTCACAAATTTAAAAAATTAGATGAAAATTCCTTACACTGAAACTGATTTTTCGTGATTTTTCAATATATTCAGAAATAATTATATTATGTTAATTATTTACATGATTAATAACTGTTTAAACTTTTATTATTAGTTTTATTTCAATTATAATCAATTTATATAAAATTTCTTAATCAATAATGTTTATGTCGGATGTTTTGACCATATTCGACTTATGCATTAAAAATGACTTTAATAAGTTGAATAAGGTCAATGAGTTAAATTATAAAAATATAAATAACAATAAAAATGAAATAATTATAAAAAATTTAAATATATTGTACTATTAAAATCAATCATGAAATATGGTTCTGATAAATGAACCAACATTACGATTGTGTGGATGGTAGGTCATACATACGCATGAGTAACGTTCCCATTTTTTCAATGATCATTATGGAAAGATTTTAAGAAACCTTTATACTGAAAAAAATACCATTATATAATAAGTAATATATTATTTAATTATATATAATTATATATATCATTCTTTTTATGGGGTTATGAAAATGGTAGAATCTCATCTCTTCAATGAGGCGGTAGTTCACATGTCCATGAACGACATTATCACTTTATCAGCGTGTGTATTTGAAAGAATAAAATGAATTTTTATATTTATAGATAGATGTTTATGTAATTAATTTCCACTACTAGAAAAATACCCTATACCAATAGTTTGAAACTTTTGGTATAGGCCTCTAAACTGTTGGTATGTCATATACCAATGGTTTAGAGAATCGTTGGCTAGTAAGCTGTGGGGATAGGTCTATACCAACAGTTTTGGAAAAACCATTGGTATAGACCTATACCAATGGTTTTCAAAACCATTGGTATAATTAATCTGAATAATATATACTAACAGTTCCATAAAACCATTGGTATATGTATTTCAAACAAGAATCATTTTTTTGGTTTTCATCCCAGTACCTCCGGTTTATGATTGAACGACCTAACCACTAACCTAACTTCAGTTTTGTGAACATAATTTCATAAATATATTTATTTATTATCGTAAAAATTTTAAATATTTATTTATTTAATGTTATATATAAGATTATTTTATAAAAAATATGTGTAATTATACCAACGATTCGTAAAACAATTGGTATAGTCCTATACCAACGGTTTTGAGAACCGTTGGTATAAATCCTTTTATTTTGGGACCTATACCAATGGTTTTGGACAAACCATTGATATAGGTGGGACCTATACCAACGTTTTTTCCAAAACTGTTGGTATGGGGTCTCTATTGTGGACCTATACCAACGGTTTGGCCAAAACTGTTGGCATAGGTCCATAATAGAGACCTGATACAAACGGTTTTGGAAAAACCGTTGGTATAGGTCCATATAAGTGACCTATACCAACGGTTTGGTGAAACCATTGGTATAGGTCCCCCTATACCAACGGGTTTTGGCAAACTATTGGTATATGTCCAAATTAGTGACCTATACCAACAGTTTTCACCAAACCGTTGGTGTAGGTCCATATAAGTGAACTATACCAATAGTTTTCCCAAAACCATTGGTATAGATCTTATTTATAGTAGTGTTCATAAATATTTAATTTATATCATATATTTTAATTAAACCCATCCTCAATATATTACGAGAAAAGAGTGAATGAATCACATAACCTTGGGGAGGTGGTAGTCCACACATCCACAAATGATGTTATCATATTCCCACAAAATGGAATTCATGATGATATGAGTTATATGAAAACTAAAGACACAAAAAGAAATAAATAATATCATATATATAATATAAAATCATTATTTCTATCATAATTCCCACACATTAGAGGTGGTAAAGGAAAAAAGGAAATGACACTGTTTCACAAGGTGGTAGTTCGTCATACACAGGAATGGTGATTTCATTACACATTTGATAGATGTGTGTGTAGGTATTAGAATAAAAATTCAAAAAAAACATAAATATATTTATTATATTAAGATTATTATATAATAATGTAATAATTAGAATTTAAGTGGTGGATAAAAAAATAAAATATAAGTTCTAATTGAAGAACGTTATCTCTTTTTTAGATAACTCAATCTGGTTTGCACCAAAAGAATTACTTGGTTTAATTTATTCCAAAATTTAGGATTCTTGGATGAGAGGAGCGATTTTGATATATTATTTTTTCAATTTATGGTTGAGAAAAAACACTTCAGAGGTGTGAAAAAAGAGGGGAGACTGAGTTTCTTTTTATAGTGGGGGAGGAGTGGCATTCTTGTAAATATTACAAGGTAAACGCTATTAGGAGGTCTCCCATACATAATGTGCGTCAAATAATGAATATATATATATATATATATATAAGAGGGTATATGATCTTTATATGGATATTAAATGGTTTATTTACAAGTTTCTAGGTCATTTTCCACTTTAGATTAATTTCTAACTACTAGGTATACACGTTTTCACCTTAATCGTTGTAATTAATTTTAATTACTTTCACTAATAGTTTCATAAAAAAAAGGTCACCTTTTTAGAAATTATAAATTATTATTATTAAAAATATCGAATAAATTTTTCCAAATTCAAATCAAATAAGTGGAAGAATTAAATTTAAAATTAATCCTACATATATGAAGGGAAAGTGAGTTTTTTAAAGTGAAAATTATCAAAAGATTACAAAGTTTTTCGATATAAAATCACAATCAAAAAGATTAAAATATTCTAAATTGGATTAAATGATATGAAATTGATTTAAATATACTTGAAACTTAGATAATATATAATGTAACACTATAAATTATTTAGACAAAAAATAAGTTTTCAATTAAAATCTTGTATATGTCAATATTCATCCAAAAATAAAATCGCTCATAAAAATATCATAAATTCACCCAAAGTATATTTTTATATATATCTTCAAAAAATGAAGTTTATTTTTTAATATAAAAATTATAAAAGTGTCAAATTTTAGTCTCAAAACCTATATTCCATTTAAATGTTGTAAAACTACCTTTTAAAAATATACATCTTTTCTTATACTTAAAATTTGATTTTTTATTATTTTATGAATATAAAATGTATTGGATTAATTTCAAAAAAAACATGGAATATATAAAATATAAAATTCATTACTAAATTTCAATAATAGTGATTAATTTATTTTATTAATATATAACAACATTTTATTCATAAAAAAAGTTTCTCAAAAAACAAATCCATTATATTCAATTGGTCTTAATTTTTATTTCTAATTAATTAATAAGTAATGAATTCATTTTATAAATGTTTATAAACTAGATTTCCATAATTTATTAAATCACTTTAATTCATGAAATTTAAATAGATTTGTGATACCTATCATGTTAAATAATATTATTAATTGTATATTTTTTCTGGTTAGACTCAGTCTTGCGTACAAAAAAAGTTATAGAGGAAACTTGATGTTACGCGTGACACGGGATAAACTTTTTGTTTTGTATAATGAAAGATAAACATTGAAACGCATGTAACTAAAGCTATCAATGAATTTAAATTTATTTTAAGGAATATATTTTATAATATATCAAGATTTAGCCTATGGTAATTTGGTTCCACTTTACTTGAGTAAGAAATATATTATATATTAATATTTAAAGTATTTAAAATTTCTAACCCATCCCACTTAGAAATATTAACCTCCAATACTCTCTCATTCACAATAATTTGAGCCATTTATATCAAAAACTATTTGGAGAAATATGTTTACAACATCCCTATACATGTCTCCTAGATCTTGGTCTCACTAAAATAAAATTTTATAAGTCTTATGGTGTAAGAAAAAAAAGAGGTTTTCCAAAGAAGAGGCATAACTCTTGATAGAGTTATTCCATGATTATTCCCTCTAATACTTATATAAAACAAATCATAAAAATGATGATATAATAAAATTATTATTTAAAATATACGTAAATGTAATTATGTTTATGGTAAATCTTTTTTTAATCACTTTTTCCATCTAAAGGAAAATAAAAACATCGATCGGGAATACAAACATCTACTATCTCCACGTAGAGATGAAAATTGTGTTTAATATTCATCTAATATGGTTGGTTAAAATGATGGATAGAATAAATATATATTATATTTATAAAATTATTGTTGTTACTTAAATATAATATATTACCTACCATCCTAGCCTTCCATCCTTTGGAAAATCATTATGTGACTTGTGCATATGTGTGGACTATCACCTCTACGTAGTAATGTGATTAATTATTCATTTTTGGTTTATATGTATTGTCATAAGAATGGATATAACTAATAAATTTTATATTTATAATATTAATATTATTTTTGAAATATAAACATTTAACCTTTTTAATTTTCTTATCATCCATTACATAAATGGAATAATCGCTAATGTGTATGTACGGGCTACCTTCTCCAGGAAACAATGTAATTAATTTCACATGACCTCCTTATAACGATGGTTCTAAAAGTATATTTAATGTATGAAAATTTTAATTATTATTTTTGTAATATTATTCAGATTATTTAACGACAAAATATTTGATCATAACTAATTCGCCGAATTTATTTTAGATAATATGAACCAGTCGATCTAAAAAACCATAATATAAACACAAAAAATGTAGAAAATAAATTAATCATGGTAATAAATTAAATGAAATGAAAAATAATAAGTTGAGGAAAATTAAAAATGTATCTAAGAGTGAATAAAACTAAAATAATTTTTT
Organism: Viscum album; assembly: GCA_963277665.1. Classification (NCBI taxonomy): domain Eukaryota; kingdom Viridiplantae; phylum Streptophyta; class Magnoliopsida; order Santalales; family Viscaceae; genus Viscum; species Viscum album. The sequence continues at coordinate 1,304,188,176 of OY728121.1, forward strand.
TAGGAGTAAAATGGATAAAAAATGATTCATGACACGAGTTAAGGAATTTATCATCTCAATTTACTACAATTGAGATTTATTTTATTTTCACCACAGGTTTTATTTTCGATGGTTTATGAAATAACTGATAGATATATTTTAAAATTTATTTCAATAAATTAATGTGGTTTAAAAATCACTTTCATTTTCTCATATTCAATGTTATTTTGATTTAAAAGTTATCAAAAATGTAATGTATTATCTTGTAAAACCTTTTTATATTATTTTCCATTAAAAATATTTCGCTTCCATATCTGTGTTCTTTAAATTTTTCATGAATTTTATTATTTATGATTCAAATGTTTATAATAGACATTTTAAAATACATTTTAATTTCTTTACCAATGTTTTAAAAGGTGTCTTTTCAACTTTTCAAATATGGGTTTTTTTAATGTTTTCCAAAAGTGTAAAATATAGTTTTTATCGTTTACTACATGACTGCATTTTCCTACCATCATAGATAGTATTCATTAACCTGTTTACTCTGTAATTGTATATTTTTTAAATAAAATTTTATTACAAATGTGTAGGAATTTTTATTTTTTTTAAACATACAAAATGATAATGGTTGTTTTTTATTGAATTTAAAAATGTATTTAAAATGATTATATAAAAGAGATTGTTTATCTATATCAACATCCAAATATTTTTATAAATTAAAGATTCAAAAATTCTTATAAATGAGGAATATTTCTAGATACAAACAATAAAGTGATTCTTTGATATATATTCACCTAGGGGTAATAATTGCAGAAAATGTTTCTTGGGTACTAACTCAATTTTTACAAAGTGCACAACTAGTTGAACTAACTGTGCACATGGTTGGAAACTCTCAAGTGATATTCTTTTGATATTTCTTATGATTATTTATGAACCATAGTGAAGGATTTAAATATGTTTTCATTATATTTCATTATCCCAATCATGAATATACCATATACTCAATACTATATACTGTCCGAATAGAAGGAAACATACTATGAATGTTATTTCATTTACTAGGGAAAATATTGAAATTTTGTATGACAGTTTTCAATATAAAAGATTATGCTCTTTATTATTGTATTTTTATTCATTTCCTTTATACAAGGAATGTATTGTACATATTAATTAAATGGGTGGTTCCCACTATTAGATAGTCCCTCAATCATCGGTAGATCTCATAAGACAAACTTGCCTGGGAAATTAGTGCATTCATACTAAATTATTTATGAATCCTTAGTATGGGGCCTTTGCCATATGTTTATAATGTCTTATCATAAGTCCTTTATTGTGATATTATGAGCTCTAATATTCTTAATTCCATCATTATGGAATAAATTATTAATTTTTATGTAATTCATTACATTTCCCTTGGATATATTTTATGTTCATATTATGGATAGGTATTTGTTGAATATTTTGATTTCAAAAGACAATAAAATTAGGTTATGATTTAAATGAATGTTAGTGATATTTTAAAAGTGAAAGGATTATATTCAAGGAAAATTTTTTATTTTTTAAAGAAACCCTATATAATAATTATTTTTTATTTATTCCAAATTATTAATTATTTTTGAAAAAAATTGATCAAAAATTTGATTTCAAAAGTAAATTAGATATTATATTGAACTCAATGTTTATTACTTGAAAAGAAAAATATTCTTATGATATTTTAGGAAATCCAAATATAATAATAGGTTTTCACCCTTTATTTATCCCTTACTTTGATTTGTTTTCCAATACCATGTTTTCCATAGTTTTTCATATGTATTAAGTCTGTGTATGGATTATAGCAATGTCAATGGTGACATGTCTTGAATGAAAGAATTTAATGAATAAAACAGGGGTGTGAACATAATAACATATTTTTATAGAAAAAATGTACACTATGTTGAAATTTTTACTTTGTTATGTATTAGTTTTCCTTATTCATAGAAACATTATAAAATAAGGATCCTCAAAATGATAGAATGGTTATCCCATAATATAGACCATGTAATTATGGATTCTTTAAGTTATAGGAGTTATAATGGTTATCTATGGCCTTATTTCTAAACTATAGTGTATGTAAGTTGGTGGGAACACTATTGAAACCCTTTTATACCATCTAATACATATCATATGGATTCCTTCCTCTCAATATTATGCTTTCTAGAATAATTCACACCATGTCTCTCATACATGTTAAACCCTTCCTAGCCCCATAATCACCCATTATTTCATGTTCATAATATCTAAGGCATCATTATTATTATATCTCATACACTATTTCACATCTTTTGTATCAATATCATATACCAAATCTCTACCCATACTTCATATCCCTCTAAGTCACTCACAAGCTAGGGCCAACCCCTACCTCAGGTTATACACGTATATCCCAACTCAAAAAATGAAATATCTTAAAATAATACTACCATTTTTTTAAAACACCCAAATCATCAATATCTAGAGTGTCATTTCATGGTACCTAGGTTATCAAACCTAGTACACAAATGTTTTTTATATAGTCCATAATTCATGGTCCATCTACCATACTCACGCCTCAGATATCATAAGGCATATAATGTGTAAAAAAACCCACCCTAGTGTCATAAATACATAGAACTATATTTAAAGAATCTAAAACTCAAGTAACTACCCACTCTTTAGTACAAATCATCAATGGGAATTTGTTTTCCAGATTACCCCTATGATGACCTGTGTTGTCATGGTCTTTTCAAATCATTATAAATTTGAACCTTTGGTTTCCTATGAGTTTTAAAGGGAAATTGTAATTTCACCTATAATATTATCTCATATAATATTTCTAACTATAACATCCTGCCTCAGTTCCACACATTAGTGCCCTAATCTAGTCCACCCTATGACCGTATGTGAACCTCCCCAAACACCAGAGGATACTAACTAGAAGAGAGGCTCTAATATCGATCATGGGGATACTATAACCTAATTTATCAGAGTAATACACTAGAGGAAAATAAGAAACAATGATTTAATAGAATATAACCATAATAATAATAATACCAATATCACAAGATGACCCAAAACTAGAAATACAATATCAAAATGAAATAGTAAATATGTCATGCTAAAGTATGTTACTTGTGTCAAAATGAAAACTCAAAAGTAAAGACACTAAAAACTTCCAATTGTGTCCCAAACCATGTGTGGTTCCTTAATCCATGATCCATCCCCAAATAATCCATCTAATACAGGGCCTTTGCTCATATCTTAGCTTGGAAATGGAAAATTTATCCAGGTACTGATGAGGCATCCCAGATAGGGTGTTAGTAAGACTCATTAGGGCACCACCAATGGGGGATAAACAATATCCATTATAATAGTGAATGAATTTGTATAAGGAATAAAATACAATAAATAAATTAAATAGTTTACATTTATTCAATTATTCTTCATTTAACTGCATAAACCCCTAGGTTCCCAAGGACACCTGTATCTCAATACCCACTTTTTCCAGTGTCAATGTCTGAAACATTTCTCATTATCAATTCAAATTTCATTTAAAAAATGGGATTTTATTATCCATTTCATTTCAATACATGATTTATCTAATTGGAATCATAATTTAATTCCACTATTTTGGGCATAGATCTTCATGTCTCATGCCCCATGAGTATTTGGAGAATTTCTTCATGTCTCACACTTCATGTATATTTGGAGAATTAGTCCATATCACACAAATAATTGGTATTTGGAGCATCAATCCCTATCCCATATCATTTTCATTCATGCTTTGGGTCTTAGAAGGTTATGTATTAGATCTTCTAGGTATTCGGAGTGTTAATCCATATCCCACACCACGTATTCTCAATAAATAACATATATCACATGTTTCATATATATCACATGTATCACATATAACACATGAATCACATTTATCACATATATCACATATATCACATGTACCACATGTCACATTAATTTATTGGACTATTAATTAATCAAAGAAACTCCATTTATTAATTCAACAATTAATAAATCATTACTATCCCTTCAATTAATTCATTAATTAATTGGTCACGTCAATTACAATAATTAATTCAACAATTAATTAATTACATCAACAACATTACTAATTCTAAAATTAGTTTATCACATCAATCCCATTAATTAATTCAATAATTAATTATTTGTTCAGAATTCTATTAATAAATTCACCAATAAATTAATCCCATTACTTCCATTAATTAATTAATAAAATATTTAATCTCTAATATTCCCATAATTAATTATTCCTACTCAATAATATCAATGTTCCAATTATTAATTCAACAATTAGTTATTCTTAAAGCACAATTCAACATTCTAATAATAAAATCACAATGAATTATCCCCAATTACACAATTAAATAATCCAGTATTTAATTAATCTATTAATTATCCCAATTTACAATTAAATACTCCGATAATTAATTCAACAATTAATAATCCCAATTTCACAATTCGATTATTCAATCAAATCCCAAATTCCTCATTTAATTAATTGACAACATTAATTAATTCAATTTTAGAATACCAATCACTAAACAAACCGTAACTATTATACAATAATATACACATAATTGATATCAATACTATTATATTTTAATAATAGACCACCTTCCAAATTCCTTGATGAGTGATCACCCAACAGAAATCCCCAATTTAAATGGAGTAACGATGTAGAACGAGATATGGATCCAAAACCTAAATCAAAATTTAAAAAATATAGATCTATTAAATCTTGATCTAGATCCATAAACCTATATGTAGATCCACAAAAACAAATATAAATCTAATCAAAAAAAGAGTGACTTACCTTAAATAAATACATAAGAATGTGAGAAGAATGGGAAAACAACTAGGATGAGATCCTCTCAATTGGAGGGGTGAAGGTCTTTGATCCGGGAATCAACCCACCATGAATAGAGAGTATAGGGCCTATAACACTTCCTAAAGGATTTTTAATTGAGATAAATAGAATATGGGTCGTTATAGGGTGTTTGGGGGTGTTATAACGGGGTTTGGTAATTATTTTAATAATGTTTGGTGGATTAAAATCTTGTACGCACTTTTTGCTGCTCCGGGCACATGGTTTCCTCTAATTGTGTGTCTCTTATATAGGGGAGCATGGTTTTGAATTTTAGGGTGAAAGATTTTTCAAATTTTTCTCTAGCTATGAAAAACCCCTGTATCTAGGGTTTCATGGTTTGCAGGTCCATGGTTCACTATTAGGTAAAATTGTGTGCCAACTGTGCACTTCCCTCTTTCTTCAATTTTTCACAAAATTTTACCAAAACACACCCCATGTTAAAACCCAAATGAAAAGTACTCAACACTAAGAAAAATATTAATTGAAAATGAGCCTGATTTGTCTCCATAAGTGGTCATTATCTTACACTAATCAATCCATTATTCCTAGATTAGGGTGTTTACCCTAGGTAATGAGTTTGTTGGAAATCTAAGCCGTTCAAATTTTCACACTATGTTTAATAATTAGTTAATTTATTATTAATTTAATCATTCATGTTCAATAATTATTATATTTTAAATCGATCTTAATATCGATATTTCATCTCCTACATTGATTTCAGAATGGGGTTTTTCTATGGTTAAGAACAACATTTTTTGGATTCCATGGTTGGGCATGGACCCCCTTTAATTTTTTATTTTTCTTTTTCCTTTTAGATTTTTTTATTTCTTCATTATTTTCCATTATAATATATAATACTCCCATGGTGGGGATTCCCCATTGGGTTATACATCCAATAGTGGGAGATGTTGTGAATATTGGGATAGAGAAAGGATGATGTGCCACCACAGAGTTTGGGTCATGACAGATCATCATGCGATATCTACAAATCACATATCAATGAAAATATTCTATGGTTTTCACCTAAAGGTACATATGTTTTATTTTTTTCCCATAAAATTCCCACATATTAGTTTTTTATAAGTTATAATCCTATTTATATAGATTTTAGGACCTGTTTTGGGTCAATCAGTAGATTTCATGGTGAAAATGGGGGTTCGTGGGTTTTCTATTTTAGAAGACCAATGCACATGAAATGTGGTTTTTTGAACACAGGATGTGTGTTATTATTTTTCAGGGAAGTTGATATTTTTATAAGTACACTCCATTTACAATAAGTAAATTCTGGTTAGTAGTGCATGGCCATGTACCTAGCCATGTGGCTCTATAGATGGGCGGGCATAGTTTTGATAAGTACACTCAGTTTACTCTAGGAACACACCATATAGTGGGACATGACCTTGTGGACATGTACTTGGGATGACACCCTTTTTTAGGGTTACATGTTCATGAACTATTACCTGGGGGGAAATCATGTCTTATATCTCCATGTATAAGTACATGTCCATGTACAACTTTGGAAGTACAAGTCTTGTACTTATAAGTATATGCCATGTGAATTTTCTAGCATGGGGTTATTTTACGTTTTTGTGTTCCATAGTTAGGGTAATACTTATAAGTAGTCCTTTATGAGAATTGTTTCACATATATCTTAATGTTGTTATAATTTTAGTGTTTAGAGACCTTCTTTATAGTGTTTTGGATGGTGAGTTTTCATTAAGAAGATTTCCTTGTGGTTGTTCCAGATTCTTCCTTAGGGGTTGGGTTGTGAGTAGTGTGGAAAATTTGAGGGGATGATCTCATTATGTTTCATGTATTATGGATTAAGGATGGTTTACATTGAGGTACTTCAAAAATATTTTTTAGGAGTAATCGAGTGGTATCTCTAAGAAGATCTTGGTTCGTCCCTATGTGTTGGGACCAGTTGTTCGAGGTTAGAGCTATTGAGTTTTAGCTCTTGTGTTTAGGGATCAAAGATTTTAGATTCTTTAGGATTATTTGACCCATTTGGATTTTAGTTATGGATGGGAACAATTTATCTTTTGATAAGAGTTTTAGGGAATCTTTAGGATTCTAGTGTGTGATATTTTCTCATCAAGTGATCAGTGGTTTTTGTAGTCAATTGTGGAGAATTCTTGTATGGAATATTCTATTTTTTCTTCTGTAGTGGAACTATGGAGGATTGTCTACTACTTTTAATTTTTTCATGATGACCATTGTGAATTCCTCTGTTCGAGGGATTATTCGATTAGATTTACCATTGTGTGTTTTTTATTGAGGATCAGTTGGAGGATATTGAGGGCCATTTGGGATGTTTGAGTTTGGGAATGTGTCATTATTTTAGATTATCTAGTAGAACCCCTCATAGGGTTTCCTGGACTTGATATGTATTTTGAGCTGGGTAAGGTTGTTTTTTTAGTCTTGGTCTGGGATCGTGGGAGTAGTATGGGATTACCCTAGTGCATGTCACTTTCTACTATTTCCATGTAGACCATGATAACCTAAAGATTGGTTTGACCCTAAATCGGTTCATGGAGAGACCATTGTGTCTATTTTGTTTGGATGCTAAGATCCAAGGTTCTATGGGATCCCCAATCTTATTTCCTAACAGTGAATCAGCAATGCTAGTTCAGATTTTTGTATGGTGGGTTCAATCTTAGATCATCAAACATTTGTTTGGCCTTTGGTTAGGATAATCGATGTAGTTTCCACTCAAGAATTTGGTTGATGAGGAGATAATTTTTATATCTTGGATTGGGTGTGGTCCCTTATCTTTGAACCAGTTCTCTCCTACATTGGAATTTTGTGGTTAGATGGTATTAGAGAGATAATGGATCGTATGGATGAGTGCAGTTGTAACACCCCAGGTAAATAAAGAGTATGGCATTTTCACATTTATCCATATTTGTGAATAAAATATTAATATAACTTTAAAGGGGATGCTATGCTCGATGTCGTACGCAACACGCAACAACGAGTTTCTTGGAAATCTTACGTTGCACTCTAATAATAAAATAATATTATTTTAAATAGTAGTTAACGCCTAGCTGTTGTAATGGCGGGAATGAACAGAACTAACTACAAAATTATTATATATGTTTTTCAAATATGTTTACTTTTTACAATAAATTTTAGAGGATTAAAAATGAAAATGAGTCCAATTTTAAGCGTAAACATTCTAATTTTATATAAAAGGAAAACTAACCGCCTTTTGATGGAGAACCTCTTTTAAATCAACTTTTTGACAATTTTATGTGTTATCGTTGACAAAATAAAATTCTTCCTTAGAATCGGGACATCAAAATTTACTTTGTGTAAATTTTTGATATTTTTCCAAAAAAGTTCAATTTTTAATGAATAGTGAAAAATGTTGTATTTTAATTCAAAACCTCTTTTAATCTAATTTATTTATATGATTATATTATCTTTTGAATTGGTTTTAAAGTGAAATTAGAATATATTTTTACCATTTAATCCAATAGTGGTCGTTGGAATTAATTTCACTTTGAAATCGGACTTAAACTGGTGTCAATCTTTCGGTACATTTTGTTTCATAAAAACATGCTATTTGTTTTGACAGCGGGAATTAAATATTAAATTAATTAATGCAACCTATATGTTTTGAATTTTTTAAAATAGAAATCATTTTTGAATTCAGAATATCAAATATAGATTAGGGTGATTTTTTGGTAATTTTCTGAAAAACTTTAATTTTTGATGAATAGTGAAACCACTAAGTGGTACTTATAAAAACTGATTTTCTGTTCAAATGAAATTTTTCCATCTTTGTGTTTTGAATTTCAAAAATCCGACATACATGGTTTTCATTAAGAAGTAAAATGTGATTCAATGGGATTAAAATAATTTTTTTGGTGAATAGTAACTTATTAAGTTTTAATCGCGATTAGAGGTAATTAGTGTAGTTTAAGGTAAGAATAATATTTTAATAAAATGAAATGACCTAGACACATGTCCTACCCTCATTTGATGTGTCATGGCCGACCAAGACAATCCATGGGTCAACTTGTGGACCTCATGGAGCCACTTTGGTTGGGAAATGGCATAAACAACTTTTTATTTAATGTTAAAGTAAAAATAACACAAACATGACATGTTTTACTAAAACAATTGTTACATGGGGTTATACAATTCAGAATTTTGATTATAAATATTCATTGGAAATCTAAAAATATTTCCTACATAAGGATAGTTTTTTATAATTTTTAGACATTAAATAAATTAAATTATTTGTTACATCATGATGATGCAGCGATGACCTCATTATTTAACGATTTAAATAAAATGGAAAGATAACGTAAAATATAAGACCTAAACATGTCCAAAACCAATTGGATGGGTGGATTTAGAAACCTTATCACCTTATCCTCTAATTATATCAATTTGGGACCCTTTAAATCCGAAACTCATTTTCAAATAAAGTAACATTTCTTTACTTTCCAAAAGTGCCCCTCCTCTCCTCTTATAAAAGGCCCCCACCTCTACCTCCTTACCCACACACCCAAAGCCTTTGGCTCGGACAACCCCTGCCCATTTTGTCTCTCCACTTCCCTATATTACTCCTTGAAGCCTCACTTTGGGCATAAGTCTTACCAAGGAAGCCTTTGAGATCAAACCAAAGGGAGTTACCCGATTTTAAGGTAATGTCTTCTTTTGAGTCCTTTTGTTTTATTTTTCTTCTCCAACCCCCTAAACTCTTTTTATTATTTTCTTTTGTAACAACTCCAGTATCCTCAATATACTAGGATGTTGTTATAAGAAATATTATGGCTATAATTACACACACCTACATATAATGGTTAAAGAACATTATGTTTCTGTGGATGGCGAATTTATGCCTCCCGAAACGATGATTGTTCAACATTCTTTTAACACCTTCAAAGGTGGACATTAATATGACAATATATTTATATATGATATATAATATGTTTATTTTTTCTTTAAGCTTATGTATTTTTCATTTTGGGCATACCTTTATGAGTTCCATTATGGGTAAACGCGATATCTTCATTTAAGGAAGTGCGGACTACCGCCCCCTCAAAGTGATGTGATTCGTTAATGCCATATGTGGGACGTATAAATGATGGATTTAAAGTTATTATACATTATGTTATACTGGAATTATAATATACCTCTATATAATTATTATTTCTTTCCAATAAAGTATGATACAGAAATGAAAGTAGCGTTCATGCGTACGTACGGCTTACCGTCTCCATGAACGGTGCATTTCATTTCTTATCCCCAAATGTAATGTACTATTATAAGTACATATATATAATGGATATATATGATGTATGTTACATATAAATTATTAATATAATTATGGAATTAAAATATACATACCTCTCATTTAGTTTTAATTCCATTAATATGACATAGAAATGAAAGTAGCGTTCATGCGTACGTACGGCTTACCGTCTCCATGAACGGTACATTTCATTTCTTACCTCTAAATGATTATGTGATATTATAAATACATGTATATGCTAGATATATATGATATATATATGATATCCAAATCAGTAATGTCATTCTGGATATAAAGAACCTTTGACCACACGAACAACATGTAATTGTAAGAAGTCCACTTTTGACTTAAGAACCAAATATCGACAAAATAAACATTATTAACATAAATGATTACATAATGTTTATAACATGGAAATAGGTGATATAAAAGGAATAATGATCTTGAAAAAGTTTATTAAGTAAGTATAAACTAACTCAATTTTATTATTCATGATATTAAAGAACGATCGAGTCAAGTCGGACCCGAGGTAAGGGATCCTACTCCTCTCATTCTTTTTAAGTACACTCTTTTATGTCATTCCTTCTAAGCTAATCTTTCTTGTTATTGGGATGTTCTTTTATATTAATCTTACTGTAATTTTTATGTTCATATGATGAGAGAACCTATTCTCTCTCATCAATCCATTTTGGAAGTTTTGAGCGGCGCCGTTAGGCTGCCGAATTTTCGTAAGAGATCTAACCTCTCTCTTTCCTTATAAGTCCTCTCCTTTATGTCACTTCTTTTAAGATCCTCTTATTATGATGGGGGATGTTCTTTTATATTCCTCTTTCTGTACATTTTATTGTAATGTGATGATAGACCCTATTTGATCTCATCAATCCATTTTTTGAAGTTTTAAGTGGCGATGTTAGGCTGCCGAGTTTTCGTAAGGGATTTTTCATCTCACTTTTATTCCTGTGAGATTTATGCTACATTTTCCACAATTTCCTTTGAGTGGTGTATGTACTGACCATTATTTTACTCATTGTGTAATATTCTTTCATTTATTAATATTTACATCAATGATGTATTTTCCTTCTTTTATGGGGTGTATGTTTTGAAAGATACCCAAGTCGGTAACGGAACCTTTCACCCTCCTCTTTTTAAAAGACTTCTTTTGTTGGGTATTTTAATTTAAATATTGTTATTTTGGGATATGTTCTCATATATCCTTATTGATGTAAATTGTATGACTAAGTGATGAGATACCCTTTTTTTATCTCTCATCAACTCATTTTTATGTGACGCCGTTAGGCTGTCAAGGGAACTTCTTAACCCAATTTTGATTTCTTTGGGTTCAACATGTAGTTATTGAATATGTCATCCTTTGAATATGTGTGAATGACCTTTGATTATTTTACACTTAATATCCACTTATATTTTTTGTATTCGTTTGTCACAAATAATTATGTAATTAATTTATCCTTAAACCAAGGATACCGTCTTTGTAAGGGACTTCGTCTCAATCTCCTTTCATTGAGGCATATTTTGTTTTATACACTATATTCTTTTATACGGTATATAAACCCCTTTTACTTTTATGTTTATCCAAAAGGAATATTTTTTATACGAAGAGTTTTACTAAACGACAAAAGGGAATGTTTTTTTCGTACGTGGCGACAACGACTTCTCCGCCGCTGTGACCATTATTTGAGTTTCGGCTTCCTCTACAAGCCATACCTTCTTTTTAAACTAAAAATAAATACCATGTTTTAATTTTATTTTATTTTGGTATTGAAAATGGTTTTCATAATGTTTTTATATCAATGTGTTGTATTGATATCTTGTGATTGAAAGGTGGAAATGTTATGTTTCCTTTATGCATGTTTTATGTGATTAGATTATGTTGAGGTTCTTGGGCATTATTATGAAGACGGGTGGTTCCGTGATAAACTAAGGGCGGGTGAGCCCGATATAACTCTCCAATGCATTGGGTAATTCGAATGAGTGAAACGTTAAGGTTTCTCCGAAGAGATTTAGGGAATATACTGTGATGGGTATTCCAAACGTAACCAAGAGGGTTACTCCCTACGTAAGAATGTTATGAATGCCTCAAGTTACCTTTTATGTCTTATGATTTCTATGATTTATTCATGATTTGATGAGGTATGTTAAAGTGCCTATTTTTTATGGGTAAAGTATGATTTCATTCTTATGTATATATGAACTCATGTTTCCTTTCCATATTTTTATATCTTTTACTGAGCTTTTTATGCTCATCCCAAGTTTTTGAAATGTTTTTCATAGGTCAAGGGAATGGTACATGATGTGATGTTAGTTTCAAGGATGTGTCAAGAAAGAATCCAAGTTTTATTTTAAATATGTTTCCGTTGATGGGAAGAATGAATCATGTCTTTTATGTAACCACTTTGTTTAAATGTGGAATGTAATGCAAGTTTTATGATCTAATTATCTAAAACTCTAAACCTGAAAAGATCCTCAATGTGTAACCTTGTATTAACTCAAGATTAAGTAAGGATTAAGGCTGGGGCCTTATAGTTGGTATCAGAGGTCGGTTTAGATAACTTTAGAGGTTATGGTATTCTTTAATCATAAGTGACATTACCATAATGGTTAGGATTTCAGAAAGAGTCCTGGTTTTAGATAAAGTGAATGAGTAAGTATATCTTAGTGTTTATCTTCCTCATTAGTACATGATGGTTTTGTTGATATACTCACACTGACCTTTTTGGTTTTAGTAAATGGCTGGATCTAGCAGGCACCAAAGTAACAGTGGATGTGAAGGAAACTGTGACAGTTTTTTTAGCAAGCAACTGAATGATATGGGAGCTCCAATGAGAACTCTTGTGATTATCCTCAACCAACTATCTAGAGTCATGATTGACCACCTAAACCTTGGTGATTTCTCTAAGTCATCATATATGCGAGAAACAAGTCCCTATGGAACTAAAGGTAATAATCATAAAGGTAAGTGTGTTCAAAAACCTATGTGCCAAAGATGTGGAAAGAAACACCTAGGAAAATGCTTCAAAGGGACAGAAATATGCTATAGATGTGGAAATGAAGGTCATAAAGCAAGAACCTACCATGGAAAAAGGAAGCATCCAGTTGACTCGAGGAAAGGGAAAGAAGTTCTTTATGAGGGATCAATTGAATGTTTTAAATGTGGTGTTCATGGTCATTATGCAAAAACATGTCCTATGAAGAAGTTTCGTGAATGGGATCACCAAGATCGTACAAATGTTCATTTACCAATACCTAATGCCATTCCGATTGAGGATGAAGAAACTGACAATGACCAATCAAAGGTATGGATTATTACATAACTATCGTTTTCTTATTTTGGGATCTTAGGATATGATTTATGATTTTATCTGTAGGAAAGAGGTATTTCAGAATAAGTTGGAAAGGAATGGTTAATGGATCATGAAGAATGTTGAATGAGTAAGATGTCAACATATAAGGGCTTCAAGAGTTATGGTGAAATTCTTAAGAGTTTTGAGTATCTTTTGATGATGGGGTTACATTAGAAGACTTTTTATATTATGTGTAACCCTTATGTTTAATATATGAAAATTTTATTCAAGGAATGGTTATCTGTTCTTTTGTGGACATAGTTATAAAGAAACATTTGGGTTTATATGATCCTTACTTTTGAGGTAATTATGGGTTACTAAATGTTATGATGGAAGTGAAAGGCATGAGATAAAATTGAGGTTAAATTATGTTATAGTTATTTGTTTATGATTTTATCTATTTTTGGGGAATGATTTGAGAATTATATAGTTTTTGAAAAAGGACAACACGCAGACCGTGTGACAACCCGTCACGTCGGACAAAGCTGCAGGAATCAAACCCACAACCAAAGTGCAACTGGTATTTATCGCCTACCACTGGACTACATGAAGTCCCTGGTTAGTTTGACTGATTCTTTTTAGTTAGATGATTTTATGAATTAAGAGTAATTTTATTTTGGGTTATCTATGGAAATATATTAACCTATCATGGAGGATATTTGATTAGGTTAATTACTTTTCAATACGAGACATTAAGAGCAACTGATGTGGTTTGGAGATAAATGATACGATTTAACTTGGTAGACTATGTAACTAAATACTTCAAATATTTGGGTTTCAATCTTAGTTTGGTTTACTTTGAAGAATTTTATGGACAAATTGTTTATCGAATGGTCCTCGTTGAACTTTGTGTTTTGTTGGACAAATTTTGGAGATTAAGAATAGATTTTCCTTTTATAAAGGGTTATCCTTTTCTGGATTATCTGATCTTGTACTAACCTTTTTGGTTTTGGTTTTGGTTAAAGTCTAAAGACATGGGAAGTATATAGTTTTCTTTTGTGGATTAGGTGATTCTATAGAAGTTGATTATAGTACTCTTAATGTGAACAATTATTCCTAAATACTCGTCTTTTGGAGAAAATATGAGTTTGATTAAGGAATCTAGTAAAAGTTAGAAGTCTACATGACAAGTAAGCATGTTTCATTATGATTTAGTTAAGCTCAAAGATAAATTCCTCAATGAAAAGTAACTTAAAACAAAAATGTTGTCTGTTAACTTTTCCTACTGGGGAATCCAATACCGTTTAACCCATCACAAGTTTGTGATTTTATTATGGTTAACTTTCTCCTAGACATGTTTACTATCACTCTCCATCAGAACATAACCCTTTGTTTTTTCCTCCATGTCCATATTTTCATACATGGAATCCTAGTATGGCTTAACTCGGGTGACCTTTGTACTTATCTTTCTTTATTTTAATGTGATTGTTTTACTGACTCTTGTTCCGATGTGGGATTTTCAATGAAGTTTCCAATCCCAATTTTAAAATTGCGAGGACGCAATTCCCAAAAGGGGGGAAGGATGTAACACCCCAGGTAAATAAAGAGTATGGCATTTTCACATTTATCCATATTTTCGAATAAAATATTAATATAACTTTAAAGGGGACTCTATGCTCGATGGCGTACGCAACACGCAACAACGAGTTTCTTGGAAATCTTATGTTGCACTCTAATAATAAAATAATATTATTTTAAATAGTAGTTAACGCCTAACTGTTGTAATGGCGGGAATGAATAGAACTAACTACAAAATGATTATATATGTTTGTCAAATATTTTTACTTTTTACAATAAATGTTAGAGGATTAAAAATGCTAATGAATCCAATTTTAAGCGTAAACATTCTAATTTTATTTAAAAGGACAATTAACCGCCTTTTGATGGCAAACCTCTTTTAAATCCACTTTTTGACAATTTTATGTGTTATCTTTGAAAAAATAAAATTCTTCTTTAGAATCGGGACATCAAAATTTACTTTGTGTAAATTTTTGGTATTTTTCCAAAAAAGTTCAATTTTTAATGAATAGTGAAAATGTTGTATTTTAATTCAAAACCCCTTTTAATCTAATTTATTTATATGATTATATTATCTTTTGAATTGGTTTTAAAGTGAAATTATAATATATTTTTACCATTTAATCCAATATTGGTCGTTGGAATTAATTTCACTTTGAAATCGGACTTAAACTGGTGTCAATCTTTTGGTACATTTTGTTTCATAAAAACACGCTATTTGTTTTGACAGCGGGAATTAAATATTAAATTAATTAATGAAACTTATATGTTTTGAATTTTTTAAAATAGACATCATTTTTTAATTCAGAATATCAAATATATCTTAGGGTGAATTTTTGGTAATTTTCTGAAAAACTTTAATTTTTGATGAATAGTGAAACCACTAAGTGGTACTTATAAAAACTGATTTTCTGTTTAAATGAAATTTTGCCATCTTTGTGTTTTGAATTTCAAAAATCCTACATATATGGTTTTCATTAAGAATTAAAATGTGATTCAATGGGATTAAAATAATTTTTTGGTGAATAGTAACTTATTAAGTTTTAATCGCGATTAGAGGTAATTAGTGTAGTTTAAGGTAAGAATAATGTTTTAATAAAATGAAATGACCTAGACACATGTCCTACCCTCATTGGATGTGTCATGGCCGACCAAGAAAATCCATGGGTCAACTTGTGGACCCCATGGAGCAACTTTGGTTGGGAAATGACATAAATAACCTTTTATTTAATGTTAAAGTAAAAATAACACAAACATGACATGTTTTACTAAAACAATTGTTACATGGGCTTATACAATTCATAATTTTGATTATAAATAGTCATTGGAAATATAAAAAAATTTCCTACATCATAATAGTTTTTTTTATAATTTTTAGACATTAAATAAATTAAATTATTTATGACATCATGATGATGCCGCGATGACCTCATTATTTAACAATTTAAATAAAATTGAAAGATAATGTAAAATCTAAGACCTACACATGTCCAAAACCAATTGGATGGGTGGATTTCGAAACCTTATCACCTTATACTCGAATTATATCAATGTGGGACCCTTTAAATCCGAAACTCATTTTCAAATAAAGTAACATTTCTTTACTTTACAAAAGTGCCCCTCCTCTCCTCTTATAAAAGGCCCCCACCTCTACCTCCTTACCCACACACCCAAAGCCTTTGGCTCGGCCAACCCCTGCCCATTTTGTCTCTCCACTTCCCTCTCTTGCTACTTGAAGCCTCACTTTGGGCAGAAGTCTTCCCAAGGAAGCATTTGAGATCAAACCAAAGGGAGTTACACGATTTTAAGGTAATGTCTTCTTTTGAGTCCTTTTGTTTTATTTTGCTTCTCCAACCCCCTAAACTCTTTTTATTCTTTTCTTTTGTAACAACTACATTATCATAAATATACTAGGATGTTTTTATAAGAAATATTCTAGATACACTTACACACACCTACATCTAATGGTTAAAGAACATATTGTTTCCGTGGATGGCGAATTTTTGCCTCCCGAAACGATGATTGTTCAACATTATTTTAACACATTCAAAGGTGGCCATTAAGATGACACTATATTTATATATGATATATAATATGATTATGTTTTCTTTAAGCTTATGTATTTTTAATTTTGGTCATACCTTTATGAGTTCCATTATGGGTAAACGTGATATCTTCATTTAAGGAAGTGCGGACTACCGCCCCCTCAAAGTGATGTGATTCGTTAATGCCATATATGGGACGTATAAAGGATGGATTTAAAGTTATTATACATGATTTTATACTGTAATTATAATATAACTCTATATCATTATTATTTATTTCCAATAAAGTATGAGACAGAAATGAAAGTAGCGTTCATGCGTACGTACGGCTTACCGTCTCCATGAACGGTGCATTTCATTTCTTATCCCCAAATGTAATGTACTATTATAAGTACATATATATAATGGATATATATGATGTATGTTACATCTAAATTATTAATATAATTCTGGAATTAAAATATACATACCTATCATTTAGTTTTAATTCCATTAATATGACATAGAAATGAAAGTAGCGTTCATGCGTACGTACGGCTTGCCGTCTCCATGAACGGTGCATTTCATTTCTTACCTCTAAATGATTATGTGATATTATAAATACATGTATATGCTAGATATATATGATATATATATGATATCCAAATCAGTAATGTCATTCTGGATATAAAGAACCTTTGAGCACATGAAAAACATGTAATTGTAAGAAGTCCACTTTTGACTTAAGAACCAAATATCGACAAAATAAACATTATTAACTTAAATGATTACATAATGTTTATAACAGGGCAATAAGTGATATAAAAGGAATAATGATCTTGAAAAAGGTTCTTAAGGAAGTAGAAATTAACTCATGTTTATTATTCAGGAGATTAAAGAACGATCGAGTCAAGTCGGACCCGAGGTAAGGGATCCTACTCCTCTCTTTCTTTTTAAGTACACTCTTTTATGTCATTCTTTCTAAGCTAATCATTCTTGTTATTGGTATGTTATTTTATATTACTCTTACTGTAATCTTTATGTTTATATGATGAGAGACCCTATTCTCTCTCATCAATCCATTTTGGATGTTTTGAGTGGCGCTGTTAGGCTGCGGAATTTTCGTAAGAGATCTAACCTCTCTCTTTCCTTTTTAGTACTCTCCTTTATGTCACTTCTTTTAAGCTCCTATTTTTATGATGGGGTATGTTCTTTTATATTCCTCTTGCTATAAATTTTATTGTAATGTGATGAGATACCCTATTTGATCTCATCAATCCATTTTTGGAAGTTTTAAGTGGCGCTGTTAGGCTGCCGAGTTTTCGTAAGGGATTTTTCATCTCACTTTTATTCCTGTGAGATTTATGATACATTTGCCACAATTTCCTTTGAGTGGTGTATGTACTGACCATTATTTTACTCATTTTTTAATATTATTTCATTTATGAATATTTACATCAATGATGTATTGTCCTTCTTTCATGGGGTGTATGTTTTGAAAGATACCCAAGTCGGTAAGGGAACCTTTCACCCTCCTCTTTTTAAAAGACTTCTTTTGTTTGGTCTTTTAATTTACATATTGTTATGTTGGGATATGTTCTCATATATCCTTATTGATGTAAATTTTATGTCCAAGTGATGAGATACCCTTTTTTATCTCTCATAAACTCATTTTGATGTGACGCTGTTAGGCTATCAAGGGAACATCTTAACCCAATTTCGATTTCTTTGGGTTCAACATGTAGTTATTGAATATGGAATCCGTTGAATATGTGTGAATGACATTTGATTATTTTACACTTAATATCCACTTATATTTGGTTTATTCGTTTGTCACACATAATTATGTAATTGATTTATCCTTAAACCAAGGATACTGTCTTTGTAAGGGACTTCGTCTCAATCTCCTTTCATTGAGGCATATTTTGTTTTATACACAACCTTCTTTTATATGGTGTATAAACCCCTTTGACTTTTACATTTATCCAAAAGGAATCTTTTTTATACGAAGCGTTTTACTAAATGAAAAAATGGAATGTTTTTTTCGTACGCAACGACAACGAATTCTCCGCCGCCGTGACCGTTATTTGAGTTTCGGCTTCCTCTACAAGCCATACCTTCTTTTTAAAAGAAAAATAAATACCATGTTTTAATTTTATTTTATTTTGGTATTGAAAATGGTTTTCATAATATTTTTATATCATTGTGTTGTATTGATATCTTGTGATTGAAAGGTGGAAATTTTATGTTTCCTTTATGCATGTTTTATGTGATACGATTATGTTGAGGTTCCTGGGTATTATTATGAAGACGGGTGGTTCCATGATAAACTAAGGGCGGGTGACCCGATATAGCTCTCCAATGCATTGGGTAACGCGAAGGGGTGAAACATTAAGGTTTCTCTGAAGAGATTTAGGGAATATACTGTGATGGGTATTCCAAACGTAACCAAGAGGGTTACTCCCTACGTAAGAATGTTATGAATGCCTCAAGTTACCTTTTATGTCTTATGATTTCTATGATTTATTCATGATTTGATGAGGTATGTTAAAGTGACTATGTTTTATGGGTAAAGTATGATTTCATTCTTATGTATATATGAACTCATGTTTCCTTTCCATATTTTTATATCCCTTACTGAGCTTTTTATGCTCATCCCAATTTTTTGAAATGTTTTTCACAGGTAAAGGGAAAGGTACATGATGTGATGTTAGTGTCAAGGATGTGTCAAAAAGAATCCATGTTTTATTTTAAATATGTTTCCGTTAATGGGAAGAATGAATCCTATCTTTTATGTAACCACTTTGTTTAAATGTGGAATGTAATGCAAGTTTTATGATCTAATTCTCTAAAACTCTAAACCTGAAAAGATCCTCAATGTGTAACCTTGTATTAACTCAAGATTAAGTAAGGTTTAAGGATGGGGCCTTATATCAGCCCACATCTAGTTAAGTGTTATCCCTAACTACTGTGGCTTCGGGTTAGTGAGGTGTTGAAGAACTAATAGAGTTGGTTTTGTGTATCGTTGATGCCCTATACTCCTACGGTTGTGAATATTATGTGCTTCAAATTTTTATGGATCCCAAGGGAAATTTTGTTCAAGTCCATTATCGGTTCTCCATTCATTATATAGGACCTTCAAGATTCATAGGTTTTTTATTTTTGTCCAACTAGAAGTTCTTGACTCCAGTTAAGTTCATGCTATTAAAGTCCTAGTGCTCGATAGATCTGTGTGGTTCATGTGGATTCCTATGTTTAATCAGATGGGGTTTTCATTCATTCCAATTCCATTTATACTTATTAGATATCCTGTGTATATCTTGAATATGTGCTAGTTATCGTGTTTCTATGTGAGACAAATGCTAGAAATCCTTTGGCACTTTCAATTAGATTTTCCATGGGTGTCATTCTAGAACCCAATGGTTGGTTTATTTATTGTGTCTATTTTCCTACTTTTTTTGGTTTTTTATTTTTTATTGTATTCTATTAGTTGTTATCTAATATTGGAATATCACATGTTCATGCACTTGTTATGGAAGAAGATTATATGTCTACTATTGGGGTCGTCTACTGATATTTGTTTATCACCCCCTATAGGTGCACCTCAGTTACATGAAGACATGATTTATACATTCTGGATGGTGAAATGGTTTCATATTGGATGTTTTCAATGCCCAGGGTTTCTTGATCTTGCAAAGCCACATGTGTGGAGTCTCAAGATCAGGCTGGTGCAGCTTGATCACCGTAGAGATTGGGTATATAGTTTGTATTGACAATGTTAATATATATGGTTGTATTTATTATTTGTTTGATTATTTTGTGTATTTGGTTGGACTAGTGGGTGAGAAACTATTTTATTCTTTATATTCTATTAAATTATATATGAATATATGTTTCATTAAATTTACTATAGCATGATTGGATTCAATTTACTTACTCTGAGTACTATAATTTTTATCCCTACATATGGAAGTTTGGTTGTTTTTCACTGTTATTATACATTGAATAGGGGTATAGTCTCACCACCACCCCTTTTATACCTTCACCACTAGTCGATTGCCTCTGGAATTCAGGGAGGCACACTTGAGGGCTTATGGTGAGATAAGTTGGGTGACATGTTAGGTTGACCTAGGATAGTGCATTACAAGATGGTATTAAATATTTTTACTTTTGTGATTTTTTGAGTTGATAAACAGGTGGTCTAGGAATGCTTCAATAAATTTTATGGATATCATAATTTTGTGTTGTGAGAACCTTTTCCTATAAGAATTTTATGTTTCCATGGAATCATATTATTGTTCTTGGTTATTGTTTTTATGGTTGCATTATTTCACCTAACTTGATTCACATGATCTTATGGATTGATTGTTTATTATGGTTTCTTGATCATGGAACATGGGTAAGAGGATATTTTTCATGAATCAAAATAGTAATAAAGGATTAACATGAAATCATAATATATGCAGTGTTTTACTATATATTTTCTTCTAATGAAATGTAATGTAGATTGGGTAGTGAGAGGTTCTCTATTTTTTGAGATGTAGTACCATTATCGAGGGATTCCTAAAATCCCATGTGGGTCAGTTTAAACTTTGATTTCCCTATTATATTATTGTTGATGAAAATTATGATTCAGGAATTTTGGATTGGGCTCATGTTTCCCTGAGCTGGTGGTTCCCTGGAAGTCCCAGGTTTGTGTTTCTCAGAAGGGAGTTGTTCTTGACACGTGTTGTCTAAAAGGTCTTATGGTGGGGCCCATGTTCCTAATAACAATGATGACTTTTATTTTCAAGGTTTTTCTTACTAGGTGGGTACATTGATGTTTTATTTCACTAGTATTTATTAATTCTTATGGAGCCTAGGTGTTTGAAAAGTTTAGTGAGGTGAGTGATCCTTATTTTATTTCTAGATTGAGAGGTATGGTTTGGTTGGACCACTTCCCATTATTATTTTTGGTTTCACCTTGGTTAGTGTTGTTATATCATGGTTAGGAACATTTTGGTTTATATCGACACCCCTATAGATGGTGTTTAGTGGTTTTGGGATTGTTATCCTAGTATAGTTTGGACTTGTCCTATCTGAGTGTGAATCTTGTTTTTCATGTGGGGAGCATGGTAATGAAATCCTTGTGGTGGGTAGTTCATCGTAGGATTTTGGTGTTTGTGAGCCTCATTTAAGTGTTTTTTTGAGTATGGAGGTTTCTAGTTTTTATGATGATTCATAGGTGTGATTGGTTTGGCCATCTATATCCATTTCATTTAGTTATGGACATAGCATGCGCCATGCAATTTTTTGTTGGGAATCGGGGTGATGATAAGGACACTCTTATAGTGGTGAGGATCATATTGATCACATTAGAATGTTAAAAATGTGGGGAGAGAGTTCTTGTCATTGTATGATAGGTCATTATATGTTTAAGATAAATTTGGAAGTACTAGGGATTTGGGAAGATCATGGTTGTTGGTTGTCCATTGATGCTTCTCGGGGGGGTGAGAAACATTTGTGGTGGGGAGTTTGTGATGACCGACATCATCATATATTATGAAAATCATGGGAAATTTGAACCTATTTTTCTAGGGAGTGTGTATGTGGAAATGGTTTTTTCTCTAGTTATATGATATCAGATAATTTTTCTAACCCCTAAGTTGGTCCCAAAATATGGTTTTTACACAAGGATAAGAGTTGAGTTAAAATTAGACCAATTCAAATTTTCACTAAATATTTAATATTTTTAAATTTAATTTTAATTTATTAAAGTATACCCATTCAGTCATATCATTTAAAAAAGTTTCATATTATTATTACATCTCTGTCATTGATTATGGAATTTGGGGTTGGTCTAGCTAAGGAATAGGCTTTTGTTGGGTGTCAGGGCTAGGGCTGGGTGCCCTTTTCTTTTTATTTTTCCTTTTTACTTTTCTTATTCCTTCTTTATTTTCCCTTAACATGGAATGTATTTTTATGGAGGAATTCCCATTTGGTTTATTTAACCATTGGAGGGATATTGAGAGAATATTTGGAGAGTGAAATGATGAGGTTTCACTATAGATATTGGATAACATCGTATCATCTTACGGTAGCTTCAAATCATAAATTGGTACAATGCTTTTGAGGTTTCTTCCTAGAGGTAGACCAATTTTATTTTCTCATATATCTATGTAACTAAGTTTATTTTTAGTTTTGATCATTCTTATGGGTTTTTTGGGACCCCTTGTAGTTAGATCTATAGCTTTTAGAAATAAATGGAGGTTTCATAGAATTTTTGGGGTTTTCAATTCAAAAAAACTAGTTTACAAGTTATATGGTTTTATAAACACACATTGGGTTATATTCCTATTTTGTTAAGATTATGTTTGTATATTTACACAATATGTAAAATAAGAAAACACCCTATAGTATTACTTGTATCTATAATTGGACATGTGGACATGTACATGGGTAGGTTGAGTTTTGAGAATTACATGAAAAGTATTTTGGGTACATGACATGTGGTGAGACATAGACATGTGGACATTTAATTAAGAATAAATATCATGTGAGGGGTACATGGATGTGTATTTTTAAATGGTTAGACTCCATATATTCCCTAACCATGTAGTAGTATAGGGGTAGACCCCATGTACACCATGTCCATGTATAAGTACACATGAAGACCCCATGGATACTAAATCCATATAGAATCACATGGATAAGTAAAACATTGGTACTATATTCCATGTACTCTAAGGTACATGTAGTAAACTTTTCCTAGTATAGGGATTTTTGGGAGTTTTTTCCCTGAAGTCATAATTGAACTTAGTATTAGTCCATTCTAATTTTTTTTTTCACTTAGATCGCGGTGGTGGTATAATTTAGTTATTTAGAGACCATCTAGATAATGTTTTGGACTGTGAGAGTTCAATAATATGATTTCTATGTAGTGGTTTTATATTTCTCTAGGGGGTTGTGTGGTGATTTGTGAGTCCCATATGAGGGTGTGAGATCATTAGTTTTAATGGAATGTGGATGTTAGAAAATGTTCATTGAGGTACTTTGGAATGATTCTGGTAGGTGAAATAAAGATGAATCTTTGAGAAGATCATGGGTTTTCCCTATATATCAGGATTAATTTCTCAATATTAGAGCATTTATGGTATATCTATTAGGCTTGGGGACCATAGTTTTTGGAGCTATTTGGATGAGTTGACACCTTTGAATGGGGGTTATAGCCAGGTGCTTTTGACCTTTTTATATGAGTCTGTGAGAATCTTTAGGATTTTCTTTTTTTCCATTTTCTGATCACGTGATCATTAGTATTCATAGTCGGCTATTGATAATTCCCATATGTCATGTTTTGTTTTGTATTATGATGAGGAACCCATATGGAGGTTCTCCTACTATTGAGGTGTTCATAAAGACCATTATGAATTCCCCTATTAGAGGGATTGTACTTTTGGATGTTTAATTGGGTGTGTAACATATCAAGGATCACTTGGAGGTCTTTAAGGTCCATTTGGGAAGTTTGAACATTGGGCATGTATCATTTTTTTTATGAGCTAGAAGAACCACCCAAATATTGTCCTCATCTTAATCTGTACTTTGGTCTTATTTAGGTTGTCTTTGCGGTCATGACCCAAGATCTTCGGTCCATCAGGGGAGTCCTCTGGTAGACATTGAATTATATTTTGGCCTCAATGAAATGATATCTTTGAGTTTTGTTGACCCTAAAGTGGTTCATAGAGAGTCAATGGTGGATATACTGTTTAGATGATGAGATCAAATGGTTTGTGGGAGCCCAATACTTGTTAGTCGAGAGTTGATCATTGCTTCTTGTTCAACTTTTTGGAAGGTGGGTTCAAGGTTGGATCATCCCACATTTAGTTTTCCTTTGGTCATGATGTTTGAGATAGTTTTTTCTGAGTAATGTTCTTGAAGAGGATAACCATACGATATCATTGAACATTAATTGTCCATGATTTTTTTTTCTTATTATCTCTGCCATTGGATTTCCATTGTCAAGTGGTATTAGGTAGATAATGGATGATATGGATAAGTGAAACCCCTATATAGATGATTCTTATCCTAGACTAGTGTGGATTTCGGGCTTGTGAGTTAAGGAGAAACATGTTGAGTGGGTTTTTTATACCTTAAATTTTTGTGATCCCATGTCCATGGATTTTTTGTGCTCATAGTTTTTATATATCCCATAGGATATTTTTTCAGGTCCATAGTTGTTTCCTGGTTCATTATGCAGGACCTTCAGGATTGAAAAGTCCCTTATTTGTATTGGCCAATAAGTGCTTGTCTCTAGTTTAGATCCTTGTATTGGAGTCCTAGTGCCTCGAAGATGTGTTTTTTCATGTGGATACATATGGTTACACCCTGGGGTCTTGTACTCAAGCTTATTGTGTCTAGATGTTAAGGAGACCCCATGTAGATATGGAATATGCTCCAATTTTTTTAAATATCATTGATACATATTCTATAAATCCTCTTATAGGGTATAGGGAAGTGTTAGATATACCACATGTGTTAGGTGAGGACCCACATGGTGTCTACCTTCTCATTATTGTTTTACCCCTTTTTCATTTTTTTCTTTTATATCTACTTCTATCAGCTTTCTACTAGGTTTCGAATATCACAAGTGTATTCCCTTATCATGACATCAGATTATAAATCCACCATTGGGGGTGGCCTACTAAGATTTTTCTACCACCCCCTATACATGCACCATGGTATTCATACAGACCTAATGTCTACATTCATGTCGAAGCACCGGTTGAATAGAATATGAGGCCAATGACTAGTGTTTCTTGATGGAGTAGATCCACTCATGTGGAGTCTCAAGATTGGTATGGTGTAGCTTGAGCATCATAGATACTGGGTAAATGGGTTAGCTCAAAATTGAAAGTAGATCTGATTGTATTTATTTTCAATTTTTTTTTATTTTTTGTATGTGGTATTCCATGTTGGTGATAGGTTGTTGTACCTCTTTTATTCTTTAAGAGTCTCTATGATTGTATACTAGATTTAATTTATTAAAGAATAATTTTTTCAGTTTATTTATTATACATACTCTGATGTTTATCTTACTATATGGATGTTTGGTTATTTTCAACTATTATTTCACTCTAACGAGAGGGTATAGTCTCCCCACATTACCTTTTAGGACATCACTATTGGTTAGAGTCCTATATTCTCCTTGTAGGTGCACTTGGGGCCTTGAGGAAATACAAATCAGGTGACCTGTCAGGTCAACCCTAGATGATTCATTAAAACCCCTTGGGGATCAAAATAATATAATTTTGTATATATACATTGGAATAATATTATTATGATTGATACCAGGTAGAAAACAACCATTGTTTGATTAAATTAAATTCCATTCACGTGTTATAGTGGGAGACACTTTATAAGTTCTTGTTGAAATTTTATTTAATAGATATATTTTAATAATAAGATCAAAAATTGTGATAATAATTAAATTATTTTAGTTAAGTATAATTCCACCAAGAAGAAATATGGTAAAACACATTATAGTCTATTTTAGATTCATTGTGTAACAAAACATATTGTCTCATCAATCTAATTATTTTATCATAATCATTAATCTCTCATAATTATGCACATTTCAAGTAAACCATCATTGTTGATTGATACCTGAAGATATGCCTCTTAAATCCCCTATCCAAGAGAGGAAAAATAGAAAATGAATTAACCAATAAAAATAAATTTACAATTGGAAAATATTAAACTCAATTGTAATGGAAAAAGTAGGAATATCAATCCCAATTCCCTGGTAATTTGGGATTCATCTCATGTGGGTTCTAGCCAGTCACACTACAAAGCATTCATCCCAAGTTCCAACTAGTCCTATCTGTGTTCTATAATATCACAAATTAAAATACATATAAAAAATTCTATAATACTATTATTCTACATACTTACTTTTAGACCACTTGCTAGTGTCTAGACCAGATGAGTTATATGTCCTTCGGCATAACTCTTCATACGCCAGAGGCTACCGACTAGTAGGTAGGGTGTATGGTGAAACCATAGTGAGACTATAACCTCATATCATAGTGATTAAAATAATGGAAATAACTTATCAACATCAAAAATAATAATCAATGTAGGCAAAACACAATAAACTAAAATCATGTTATAACAAATATAATGGGATAATACAATCATACAACCCAACTGATTTCCCACCAGGCCAATCACACTTACAAATAAAAAAAATAACATAAAGAGGTTCTACTACCATCTCCAAGATTAATCTCATTTATATCCTACCTCTTTTCATGTTATCCAGTAGAATGATCTAATATTTTTCCTCTAATTAACCTAAAACTATGAACAATTTGGTCTTCTCGATTACTCTAGTGCCAAGGCTTTCTTTTTAGGGTGTGATAAAAACTTTGTAGGGAGCCACTAATGTTTTTCCGAAAATAATTAGTAAAGTAGTGTATACACATGGGATATTCTTATAAAATAAATAAAATATTGTAAATATAAAATACTACCATTAATCACCAGGATCTAAAGTGCCATTCCTACTTCAATCAGTGTTGGAAGTCTCTAGGCATGTGACATAACCACGAAAACAGTCAGCTAAACATGTATCCATCATATCATCATATGTATATATGAGCACTATAGGTAGGGGATCTCCCCACCAATATATTTTCATATATACATCTCAAGAATATAAAACAACATAGGGTTAGAGTATCCAGCCATGATCATATCATTTATAAACATCAAACACATAATATCATTTTAGGGTTAGTACATCCCACCAAAATCATCTCATATATACATATCATCATGGGGATGGGGGATCTCTCATCCATTTCATATATATACATAACATTTGGGGGAAGTTCATACCTCCCATCTATCTAATTTTTTATATTCACATATTATTATTGGTTAATGAATCCACCCCATCCATCACATTTATTATTTTCATTAATTATCTGGGGAGTGTGTCCTTCCATATATAATGTATTAAATCCTAGATTATTAGAGGTAGTGGATCACCCCCATATATCTCACATATTACATAACATCAAAGAGTAGTGTGTCCCTCCCATAATGTCTCATTTAGGTTAATAATACCCACCTCATAATATCTCAGACATCGTGTCATGGAGGGTAAGGGGTTCAATGTCACCTACCTCGTAATATCTTAAAACATAATATTATGGGATGACCAAGCACCTGAACCTATTGTACATTACCAAGGTTTACCTCTCACAAACATGAAAAATCCACTATATCCATACTAGGGTATCACCATGCTGGCCTCACTACAGTACCCATTGTAGTAGTAAACATAGGATTGGGAACTCACCATGGTCCCTTTAGTCACAACATAACCTAGTAACCCTACCTAGGTTCCTCAATCTCATTCTAAATTCTTGGTACTAATTCCAAAATTGATAGGGTATACATCTGAAAACATTACCATAATCATATTAAAACCTCGCATTCATCATACGAAGATTCACAATGACATAACTCTAGTGAGATGGAATAATTCCCATTTAACACCCTAAGTCATAGGTCTATCCTCTTACACCCAACCAACACATAATCCTACATAGGGTATACCTTCCAGGGTGATCATATTCAAACAGGGAAGGAAAAATCACCCCATTATCTAATTGGTATGTATAAAATCAATAAGTCACCTCAAGGTGCCTTGGAGAAAGTCCCTAGGCCAATAATTTTTAATCACCACTCTCCCTTACATGATGGTGATGAAGACCCATGTATCATGGACCACCATATTAATTCAATTTATTTAGACCCAATTAGAATTCATATATCTGATGGTTTAAATTTATGGTTATTTCCATGACTATTGATGAATAAGACATCAACTAGTTCTCAAGGTTCAATCATATCCCCTAGATAATTTTTATATTGAATGAGAGTTTAAATGGGTCATTTCATTTTCAATAAAAGGAAAATCACACAAAATTGGTGAGACTTCATATCACATTAAATATAATAAAATTTTATGTACATTGGTAGATATTTAAGGAACTCCCTATATAGTTCCCTAAGTTATTTCCTTTAATGTAATATCAACCACACTAATTGGATCTCAACCAAACCTATCCATCCATTGTATATCCATAAGAGGGACAAACTCTATTAATTCACCATCTGAATTAATAATAAAACAACTAGAATTAAACTATGAATTGTTATAATATTTATTAAAAAAATAATATTTAGGTAATAATCAAGAATCTCCCACTATGTGATTTCTAGATTTCAAATATATATGAAATGGGTTGCATACCACCCTCGACATCTATGCAGACATTAAATACAAAATGTGCATATTTTATTGTTTTCCCTTATCCATGAATTTATCCCAAAAATTATGTAAATCCATAAATAGTTGAGGTTAGTGACATGCCTCAAAGAATGCTCCAAAAAATTGTAACTATCTTCCCAGGATATACTTTAGATATGGTTAGAAAAATCCCTTTGATGATCCCATCAAATCATCCCCAAATACTTATTCAATTCGTAACAAATCATTAATAAGAAAAATAAGAAGATAAAAACAAAATAATTGATACATATTGATTGGTTTACCTCATTTAATCTTATAAATTGTAAAACACAAAAATCCATTAAGGTTTGTAGGATAAACCATGTTGTAAAATAAGGGGATTGTTAGTGGTGTGATATAAGAGAAAGAACCCCCTCTATGATTTTAAAACCAATTTTTTTATTTATGTTAATATATTTTTGTAAATTAAACCCTATATACATATGGTTTTTAAAACATAACATAAGTATTCATCCCCTAAAAATATATACAAGTAATATATATAAGCCTTCAATAATGTCGTTAATATCATGTATGGTTTTTGACATGGTGTAAAATAAATTTTTATGATAAATAAAATATGTAAATTCTTTTCATCAGGGAAAACCTACAGTGTAACATATTTATATAATATATAACATTTTTATTCTCTACATATGGTTTTTCCTTTAGGGAAAAATCTATACACAATATATTTCCAATAATTATAATTTTTCCTTTTTGTAAAAACTTATACATGATATTTTTAACTCATATGATGCATATGCATTCTATATTTAATATATTTTTGAATCAATACATATTATATTTTCCATAAAATATTATGGATGTATAATATATTTCATACATATTAATTTTTTTTAGAAGAGCACAAATAAATAACATATTATATAAGATGTATGGTTTTTTCCTTAGAAAAACCTCATATATATATATATATATGTATTATCTTATATAATCCATTTTTAACATTATTCTTTAATATATTTTGTTCTCACTTATTTAAAAATACATCCATAATATATTTCATCCCTTCATAATATATTTTTATTATATGTGATATTTTCATTAGGAAAATTTCAATACATAATATAATTTTAATCCATTATTAATATAATTTATTATAAATAATGTATTTTCCTTTCTAAAATCATAATAATTTATATATATTCATTGGTAAATACTTGATACATTTTATATTTCCAATATGTATGATATTTTCCTTAGTGAAATATCCAATACATAATATAATTTTCATATGTATAATATTTTCCTTATTGAAATATCCTATACATAATATAATGTTCATACATATGATATTTTCCTTAGGAAATTTTAGTTCATAATCTATTATTAATCCATTCATAATATAACTTCTCAAACATAAAATATTTCTCTATGGAAAATTTTGATACATAATATATTCATAAACATATGATATCTTCCTTGGGAAAAATAACCATACATAACATAATTTTTCCATGTGTAATATATTACCCAAACATAATATATTTTACTTTGAAGGGATTCAATTTTTAATAAATTTTCTTTTCATATATATGATATTTTCCTTACCAAAATATATATATGTGACATAATTTAAACCATTATTAATGCGTAATATATTTGTCATATATATATATTTTCACATAGATTAAAAACTATAAATAATATTTTTTATGCATAAATTATTTTTACCCATACATAACACGATTTCTCTATTCTCCAAAGATGCATAATGTTTTCTACATAGAGAAAATTTCTAAAAAAGACATCCAAAATTCAAAAATAAAGAAGTTCATTCCAAAATACCCCAATTGTTCTTAGAACCTAGGGGCCCCTTAAAACTTATTTGCTGCTGAAAAATAGTCACAAGAATATTCATGTGGCCTAAAAACATCCCTAAACTCATTTCCCTGCCAATTCTAACACTTCTACACCCCTACTTAGTCCATATTCATATTTAAATGTTCCCCAAAATGTTAAAATATATACTGAAACATTACCCAGTGGTTTTCCAACTATCATAATTATTATTTTATTCTCAATTCTCAAAACATCCCCTTATGTGAGACTAAAAATTAAAAAATTAAAAAATCAATATATTTTACGATCCATTGAGGGGACGGGTCATTATAATTATAAAACTATAATGAATAAATTATTTTGAGAACATAATCATGGTTTATGAACATATAATAAGTAAATTTTACTCAATACTACATGGAAACTATATTATGAATCATAAAATAAGATTTTAGGGATAACATATGATATAAGGCATGTGAATTGGGAAATGTGAGACAATAATAATGAGTCATGAAACATAATTCAGGAATTCCACACAATCATAAATATAGAAAATCATGTATTATATTATGTCTCACTATGAAAACCATCATCACATAGTAGAAAAAGTCCCATAACATAGTCGATTAGATTAATTCCTCCAATCAAATTTTTTATTAATTTTGTGAAAAATAAATTTTTGGATTAGTGGTTACTTTATATGCACCCAAAAAACTGGCTAGAATCAATGGTTATACCCAATATTCAAACATTGACAATGAAATCACCAAACCATAAAATTATCAAAATATAGAACCACCATTGAAATATTAAAAAATAGAAATTTCCTAATGAGGTGTTGAGTTAGATTGAACCACATCTATCACATCTATAGTCTGGTGTGGCACTATTCCTTTCATGATATATCATCTGAAATAAACAAACCTATTGATCACATTGACTCTTAAAAAAACTAAAAATATAAAATTAAAAATGAGAATATGATCCAGTGAGAGTGGCATTAGCCATTTCTTCGTCCTTTTTTTGCTATGATTTTTTTCAAGGCATCCCATAATCATCAAAGGCATATAGATCACATCACCTCCATTAAATTAACTCACAACCACCATGAAATGTTCATATTCTACTATAATTATAACCAATCACCTCTATATGAGAACCATTGAATCCACATTCATTAAAGAAACATCAAAATAATTGACACACTGAAATGTCTTTTTCATCATATATGATGAATCAACCATAATCCCCCAACATTGAACAAAACACGTAGAAATTAAAATACACAAAACATATCTTACCAATCCACCATCATAAATACACATCACTACAAACCCAAAAATAAATGACAAAGATAGAGTCAAGATTGATGTTCTCAGTGGTTAGAGTATAAAGGGATGGTGACAAGCTACAAAATATGAACCCAAAATTAAAATAACCTTTTATCAAAAAACCATCCACCAAAAACAAACTCTTATAGAAACCATAACCAAGTAGAAAAATCAATGATACACTATAGGGAGATAAAACCAAGAACATGTTTCATATCTATAGATAGTGATGATGAAAATACTAATACTTCAGAAACCACCCTAAAAGAACCATCACACTAGACCAGATGGGTTTTAGATCAGGGGAAAATATTAAAAATATAGTAATAATAGATATAAAGATTCAATATATATCCATGAACCTAAAAAACTAACCCATGAATAGGCCTCCAAGAAACCAATGGAATAAACTGTTGAATTCCACCCACAGCACATCCCATACAACAATAACCTCTGATGACAAGGAAAAAAATGGAGTCCTCTACAGCAGGTTTTTTCTATAATAGTAGATGAGAATTAATAATGATGATTTGATACCCAGAAAAAAAAGTACTAAAACATGTAGGAGGATAGAGGGTATATATCTCTAGAAGGAATAACATGATTCATGGGAATAAAGAAAAAATATAAAATTGTGATACTATAGGATGGCTTGAGAGGTGGCTTAGTGATGCAGAGGATATCCATGACCACAAGAGTATACAAAAAAACCCTAGAATGATGGTGGATATGATAGATAATTATATAGATCAGGGATAGTGAGGATCCATCCTATTGGTTTCACTCCTTAATCATATAAATAATGTGTATTGGGATCACTCTCTAGTCCAATACATGTTATCTCATGAGATATAAATATTTTTTCAATTCATTAGAGAGATATAAAATTCATAGACCAAATATTATGTCATTAAAAACCATATATATATTTTATATATTAATTAATTAATAATTCCATAAAAACATAATTAACTTATTATAATGAAATAAGTTTCCTAAAAAACATCACAAGACATTAAAAGGAATCATTCTGAGAAATAAAGAATATGTTTATATTGAAACATATCCATAGTGTATCGTGAGAAATATTAAAGGATATGGACATAGATAAGAAATAATTTATACGAGAATTATAATAATACTTAGAAAATCTTAAAAAATCATAAAAATATACTTTTCATAAAATGATTGTTAATATAAAAAAACATTGAATGGAAGATTCATATTGAAAACAAAGGAAAAAGTTGAGAGAAAGAGACGGCGTGGGAAATGTTAAAAATTATTGATCTCACATATTTGAAATAAAAGTTGAATTCAATTTAAAATGACCTTAAACCCATTTATTTAAGGACTAAAAAATATGATATAAAAAAATGGATATAGAAGAAAAGGGTTCCCGATTTAAAAGAATATATGTGGTTGGTACCACATAAAGAAATTATTTGAGGTGAGTTATAAACCAATGGGATGGGAAATTGTAAGGAAGTATGAAAACCCCATAATAAATAGATATTATAATGTATTTGGGGATCCAAATAAAATGAAAATTCAATTTCTTAGAGTCTAAATTAGTAGTTGGAAATATTGATCTCAAAGTGAGATTGAAAAAAAAACCTTTAATATTACTACTGACTTCCATAGAAGTGATTTTAACCTACTCTATAATAAAAATAAGAGTCATAATAACTTATTTAAAAAACTTATTCATGTATATAACCTTTTATACCTTTCAGTTAAAATCATTTACTACACAAATATTAGTTATTTATTATTTCTTTTCCTCATCTCATGTTACTAGTTTTGATGATCACATACATGTTATTGTATAGAAATTTCAATTTCTATTCTTCTATAAGATGATCATCATTCCCAGATTAGTCGAGGGAGTGTAATCTTTTAGTTTAAATTATTTATTCTATCTCAAGTTCATTTTATGGAATTTATGTGTATTTTTCATGATAATAGAATACAAGGCATGCATGTATTGATTAATTTATAGATAACAATGAGTTTATTTATATTGAACATGATAGAAATAGGACCTAAAACTATTATCCATATAATTCATTTGGAATATAATATTGTAAAATAAGGGGATACCATAAATCATGGTTTTCATGCTACTACTAATAGAAAATTACCAACTATGATAATGTTTAATCGTATTTCTATATTTTGGTTTAAATAAGATGGTTTGATTCTCTCAAACTTCCTATGATATATTGGACTATAAAATTATAAGTATTATCATTTAGGAATATTACAAATGGGATATCATCAAAATATTAATTTCATATAAAAATACTCATGTGAGTAATACATCAACTGATGGGTTACAAATTTTGTAACCATAAGGAATTCACTCAAACGTAATGAACATATGAGTTGATGAATTCATATTTTATGAGGGGTATATAAATAGAGAAACCCCAATGTGATAGTCTGAGTTATTTTACCACCTCTATTTTATTTATTCTCTTAAACCTGAAGTTGTCACATCTCTTACCTTTTCCATTATGAGATACTAGAATATGATATGTGGTGGAGAGTCCCACGTGTGTGTCGAGTGATTGTTTAAAACCATGGATATATCATTGAGTGTGGATTCTAATGGTTTCCTCTTAGTGACCCTCATCAAAACACAATTTTGAAAATTATAGTAACAACTATGTGGTTAAAGATATATAAGACATTTATAATTTTATTATTCATGTTTTTGGTTTTGAATCATATTGATTATGGGTTTATAACATTCAAATCGATTTTTCTACTTAGTTTAAGTGTTAAGCTATCTCATGAAACCAATCACTAGTATCAGATAAGATAAGTATTTTTTATCATGAAACAATTATTAAAAATGATTAAATCATATATGTTATGGTTTATGTGTTTCCATTCAAAATATATAACTAAAAACTTTTTTATTAGCTTGTTATGTGATAGAAGATATCATAAACAATGAATGGGTTGTACTTTTAAATATGGGATATCATACGTAGTGACACAACTCAATTATTCAATTTTTTTATGTACTATAGCATACAAAACATCCAATCATAATATTTTATAGTACTAAATAGATACAAAAAAAATAATCCATCATATCACTTCAACAATATCAATATAATCATAAAAAATACTCTAATCCATTTTTATATCTCCTAGGCCAATTGTCAACCACCAAACTTTTGGGTGTTGAATTACTTCTTTGTATGTAACTGTGTACTTTTTTCCCTTACATAGACCACTACCATGTATTGTTAATCATACATGATGCCTATCATAATCCATATATTCCAAAATTTATGTGAGTGATTCTTTCATATGTTTCATAGCATATGGTTAATATTTTAGGATCCATTATATGATGGGTATAATATCATGAAATAATATATCATATGTTCTGATAGTCATTTCATACTATATTAATCTTATGTATACATTCAAGTATTATGTTAATGTTTTGTCCGTCCCCTAGTGCCTTTTTAGTCTTACATATTTCTATTATCAATTTTTATAAATGATTGATAACACCACGGTGTTTTCCACACTATTGACTTCTAAATCATAGGTTATGATTTTATAACTCCATAGTATATGATATAATGGAAAAAATATATGTTTTTAGAATTCTGTTAAGAATTTATATAAATTATTTATAAATCATAATAAAAGGTATTTTGGGTTTTTAATTACTTTATTAAAGTGTATATAAATTAATTAAATATAAATGAATTATAAATAATTAATTAAATGTTTATGAAGCATTTTATAAATAAGTATCTATAATATTAATTATTAATATTAAATTACCTTCATGAAATTATATTATTTTTTTATAATTTAGATATAAATTATATATATATATATATATATTATAAGTGAAGTTTATAATGTGTTTAGAAATTACAAAATGAGGAATAAATATAAAACATTTTATATTTAAATTATGAATTGTTCATAATTATTTAATTTGAATATTTCTAATTATAGTCATTATTTTTGGAGTTTTTCAAACTATACAAAAATTAGTTTTGATTATTTATTTTTGTTTGAAAGGTTACGGTCTAGCCCATTTTTTATTAGGGAAATAAGACCTATTATTTAACTTGGTTGATAGGTAACAAATTACCTGACCAATAGGCCTATAGGAAAATAGGAATATAAAATAGATGGACTAAAGGGACCATAACCCATAGGCCCAATGGGAATGAAAGCACATTACATGTCTCTTAGGCCCCGGACTTGTAGGTCCTTTTCTCTAACCAGTACATTACCCATCCTTCTCTCTACTCACATACACCCACACAACCAAAGGCCATCCCCAGATTTTGTGTCCCATTGACCTCAACCCCATACATTTGAACCACCAGAGGCTACCACCTACCTTTCCCCTCTCCATCAACCCCATGGACCCAAATAAGAGACTATCTTGTTGGTCGCTTGCATCATATGTGTGCCCCGCCACTGGAGGCCACCACCTAGATCACCTATATCAATATAATTGATCTCCTAAATCACTAGAGGCCATAAAAAATCCCTCTTGTGTTCCCATGGGCTGACATCCATCATATTGGATCCATGAAAATTTCATCCCTCTTAAATGCTCTCAATAGTGGGGAAGAAAGTTGGGGCCCCTTAGAAAGGGTTTGTATTAGAATTAATTATAAAATAGTTATATATATTTAATTATTTAATGTCCATAATATATGGATAAATTTAAATTTATTTCAATTTTCCTGATTTATGAAGTATTATAAATAGGATATAACATGTTTAAATTTATGAATTGTTCCTTTATTTAGTCATTCCCTATTATATTCATGATTATAAATATTATTTGATAAATTGACTAATTCTATAGTTTATAATATTAAAATAATTCTTTAAATTATCAATCATTCATCTAAAGAGTCACATGAATTGTATGAGTATAAGTTTAATTTTTATTCCTTAACTCTTGCATTCCTACAAGAGGTGTAAAGAGTTAAACATAAATATTTTTTGTTGTTATTTATTTTTTAGAAGGAATACAATTAAAAACTATATAATTCTAAGAATTTATACATGTAATTGAATACATGAGAAAATATGGTGATATTATATCCTCATTTAAAATAATATGTTTTAGATTCCATCAAAATTGAACACTTTTCAAGACCTTCATCGTCTAATAGGGTTTGTCCTGCCAAAGTTGGGTTCTCTTGGATTATCTTGTGTAGTAAAATAAATAAATGGGTGATAATAATTGGATTAAGTTACTATTAAAGGAATTTAATTTTAGTTACACTTATCTGAGAGACCCAAATAGGATTTTGTTACCAAAATAATAGAGTTTGGTATATCTATATCATGGATTGGGAATTGTTTTACACTATACAATCCATGATTAATATATGATATTATTGGGATAATATCATACCTAAATAGCTATGTAATGGGATAAATTCCATAGTAACACAAAGCCTAGTGAAATATTGATGTTCGACCACTAATACATATACTGAGGCTAAAGGGGGTTATAATTTTAGTGGGAGATCATTTTATAACATTATTTACTAAAGAACCTAAAAATGATACTCATAAGATAAAAGATTTTGTTTGATATACATGACATCATCATTATCAAACATACGTTTGAGATAAATATTATTAATGGGGAATATTATTGTAAGTATCTTCTTAGAATGGTTAAAAGATTAGGAACAGTTCATAAGAAAGAAAAAATTTATGTGTTATGATAAACAACTTATCAAGTAACTATATATTGAAGTATTTATATATATGGATAAAATATATAGTTAAGGGAATCATATAAGTATATAATCAGGGTTTCATAAAATCCTATTATAGCTATGAAAATAATAACTTTTTCTTCAATGGAAATGTTTCACTAATGTGAATGTTTTTATGAAAATTTTACCATATTGTCTCAAAGTGTTGAGGAAAGATAAAATATGGTATGTGATTTCTAGGTTATGTTGTTATGTTGAAGGTAAATGTACGTAAAATTTTAGACCTAATATAAAAAATTTAGTTCTAAATTCCAAGAATGTTTCTTCTGATGACTAGTTAATTTCATTTAAAACCAGTATTTATTAGGCAGGAAGAGTAGTGTTTCCATATTATGGAATTATATGAGATACTAGAAGGGGTTTATGGAAATCCTTGGTATTTCTATATTAGGTACCAATATTATATAAATTAATTCTATTTTTTAATTGAATTTTATACCAAATATATAATTTATAAATGTTTCAAGTATATGGATGTTCTAAATGAATCTAATAATTGATAAATATTATAGTTTACAGTCAATAGATAAAGAAAACATTTTATGCACAAAATATTTGAATATAAATTAATTTTTCAAGTTTATATAGAATTAAATATTTATATCTTCATCTCATTTCACCTAGAATATTGAATAATTTATTTATTAAAAAATAGTCGTTGTGAACAATATGATATGTTACATATGGTCTCTGAGTCATCAGATTCAATAACATAAAAATAAAAAAGATAAATATTAACATTTTATCTAGGATAAATGTGTTTATACCAGATATTTGTTAAAATATGAGAGATATGATCATATCAGGATCTGTGGAATATTTTAATGAATGAAGTATTACTTATAAAATTCTCTAAACACATAGAAGTTTTTTAAGATATGTTAGAAAAAGTATAACATCAGTACAACTACAAATTGAATGTCACTTTCTATCTTAGAAGTTGTTTAAGATATGTTAAAAAAGTAATAATGTAAATAGTTACATTAGTTACCAAAATATTTCAAGGAAATATATTTATTTAATTGGTTAAAAAGTATTATGATGAATATAGACTTATAAAGATTTATAACTAGACAAAATTATTTTTTAACGTCGTAATATTTGATGTTGTGATGTTAAGGAGTTTGATTACTTGTTCAAGGAGTATAACATTAGGAATAATATTCTAAATACATTCCATTATTCCTTCTATATTTATTTATAAATGTTAATCAGTGAATATTTTAGGGGGTGATATTTTTCAGATAGTCACATGGTGATGTGGTTAGGATTATATAAATATTAAATAAGTTTTGAAAAAACCCAC
Organism: Viscum album; assembly: GCA_963277665.1. NCBI lineage: Eukaryota > Viridiplantae > Streptophyta > Magnoliopsida > Santalales > Viscaceae > Viscum > Viscum album. The sequence goes on from OY728121.1 coordinate 1,304,227,824, forward strand.
AAGGTGTAGAAAACAGAAATTTGATCTTTCAGTATATCATATCTGATATGATATAAAATTTATTATGTATGTTTGCTTATTCTGAATTTAATTTATGAATTTAATTTTAACATGTTATAAAAAAGTAAATATCTAGTTTATCATTATTTCATGTTGGATATATAAGTATATAGATAAATACCATAATGTTAAATAATAATAAACTTCTCAAAAATATATTTTGGGTTTATTCCTAGAGAATGTTCATCATAGATTATAATAGGATATGAATAAATATTAATGTTATTGTTAGAGTGATTCCACTATCAGGATAAAAAAATATTATCATGAGGCACAAAACTAGTTTTGTACACCATATGGACCATTATGTATACCACATGGAGTTGCATAAACTCTGTATTAGATATGCTAGGGGTTCATGTTTCATATTTACTGTCCCCAATACTTGATAATGGAATGGTATATATATGTATAGCCTTAATACGTTGATACCTTTTTTACACAAGCCTTGAGACTTAGTTAATCATGGGTTGGTTGGGTATATTGCTAATGATGTCATCAGTTAGATCTAACCCATGATTGCATTTTTCCTCTTATAAAAAGGGAATAACATTTGAGACCTCTATTAATATTGATTGATGAAGTGTATGTCCCTTACATGACACTATATATGATGTTCCTATCTATCAGGTTTATGGAATGCAGTTTACATATCTATAATGGTGAATTACATGAGATATATTCATCATCCTAACAAGTATATACTCATATAATATAGAATGTATGAATAGTTATACATGAATTTCATACTCTCTGTCAGATGGTTACTCGATTTATTAGATAAATGGATCATATAAAAATGAATACTGACAAATGATATAGCTACTAGAAACATATATAGAGATAAATATGTTTTATGAATATCACACTATATCCCTTTATATCCTTAGTATCACTGATTCTTTTCTAGAGGCATATATTTTTATGTATTTTTGAGATTTCTAACTCAAATTTGTTTTCAATTATATAAAGTCCATTTGAGACACAATTTCTATATAACTAAAGGGTATTGAGTTAGAATCAATGTAATATTTTAAAATTATTTTATATTTCACCCAAAAAGATTTTTGGATGGGAATTAACAATGTATTTCATATTATGTTACACACAATGAAGCTGATGATAACCATCCCAAAGTAATTTTTGGATATGGTTTTATAATTTACTGTATATGATACAATATAAGATGAAATAACACAAAGACTATAAGTCTTTAGGAAAAGTGGGAGATTGAAAGAGATATAATTTAAATATACTATACATATGATGCATTTATCCCTATAATATTGTATGATAATAAGATATCATAAAGATTGGTTTTCATGAAACATTCCTTATCCGATAGTAATTTATGTTTATGTTGAATCACATGGAAATATTTTCATTTTAATCCTATGGTACAGTTATATCAATCATATTACAATTCAATGGGTTATTGAATGATAAATATTTTCATTCAGTAATCTTGTATGTGGGTTATAATCAAATTATCCAATACATATAATGAAACATATGGGAGTAATATCTCTATAGAGGGGTTAAAAAAATATAACCATAAGGCATTAACACATATTTCATGATTGTATGAGTTAATGATTTCTTTTTGAAAAAGTGTTATATAAGGGGGCTAACCCCATTGAGATGATGTGAGTATTTATCCTAGATCTTTTCATTTGATTCTCCAATAACCATATATCTCTCTTATCCCTCTTTTTCTATCATGATATACTATAATATCATTGGTAGAGGTGAGTCCTACTCAATCAATGAGGGATTCATTACTACTCATGGATACACCATGAAGGAGAGAGTATGATTCAAAACTCTTAGTGATCCTCATAAAACCTCTATGATGAATATTTCAGTATAAGCTATATGGTTAAAGGAATACAACATATTATTTATTTCATTATGTTTTTTATAGTTTTAAGGAATGGTGATTTTTTGGTTCTTTGGTTTTGTAATTCATTTCACTACTTAGTTTTAGGGTTAAACTATTAAATGAAACCCATTAAATATTTATTTATGTGTCAAACTTCCATAACCATATTCATAACATAAAATAAAAATTAATAACTTATATTTACATAATTCATCTCTTTATACTCATTCATGATGAAAATGATGGGGTTATTATAACATTGTTCATGTAGGTGGATGAACTAACCAAAAAACATTATATAATAACAAATATGTGAGAATATAGAGTTATATAATATAAATATAATTTTCAAAAAGGAATTATAAATTTAATAAAACATAATTAGAGAATAAAATGATATTTTTAAAGAGTTATGATTATAAGGTAATTGAAAAATATAGATAAGAAACAGATACTTAGATGGAATCGCCCTATCTAATAATGGGTTCCTTCAGAGTGAAGGAATATGACTCCTTCTTAGGATCAGAAGCTACCAAAAATATAATAATAAATGTGGAGAATAAAAATAGGTTTCTATTGAAGATATAACTATAGTACAAACTACCTTGAATCATCTATTTATATTTTAATCAAGAACTCATTTAATGATATCATGCATGATACAAAGTGGCATGTCTACTGTAATTCCACTAGAAATTGTTTGAACACTGCATTAATAAAAAGAAAAATCAAATACACTATTAATTTCACTATATATATATACTGCACATATCAATTTTTTAACTATTTTCATATAATAACAACATTTATTCCTTTGTTTCCCTATAAAATAGTATGGAAATGAAAAACTATGCATTCATGGATACTGATACTTTGATATGGTGACACAATATAAATGGTTAGTTTAATTCCTAAGAGTTCTATAAACTAGAAGGTAGGGGATTCATTATGCCTCCTCCATGGATACTTAAATTCAAGGTATAATTCATATAGAATTAATGATTTATACTTCCTTGGAGGTTGTGGAAAAATATATTACCCACAGACAATCAATTGAAGGGGGTTGTATTGTATCTTATGTCATTTTGTAATCTTTGTTTGGGAGAAGAGAATAATATGATGCACCTATTTATGGAATGCAGATGTTCCCAATAACTCATGATATATTTAGTTATTCTATTTATCATATATATAGGCACTAACAGGCGACTATATGAACTTATAGAGTTTATTAGAAAATATGAAATTGATCAGTTTAATAACCACATTTTGGAAGTAGTGGATTCTATTTTTTCCACATCTTGGAATACATAAAATGAATGGTTATTTGATGAGAATCCACCCTTCATACACACGGGTATGACTTCCATGCATAGGGAGGTCTATCGTACTTTAAAGGTGTAAATAGGTTCTATGGATAACAATATTAATGACCTGAATATTCTCGGAATACTGGGTGTTGAAAGTAGGTCAATGAAACCTATAGTGCATAAATCTACCTATTGGATTCCTCTGATCATCATTTGGATTAAGGTTAAGATTTATAGTGAATCCTATGACATTCTAGGGCCACTAGTTTGTGGAATTTTTTTCCACACCCACCGTGTATTTTTTAAAGGTTTATTTCATCACTACAATAGAATTGGAGTTTCCAATGGGGCAGAATTATGGGCCATGATATATAAAATCATGTATGTTTTCCAACACAACTATAATTCCTTATATACTAAATCTGACTCTAAAATATATTTTAAGTGAATGAAGGTTCAAACAAGGGATATGCCTTAAAAAATATTACCTCATTAGATTTATTGTATCAACCATTCCAAACAACTCAATTTGATTATTTCACATGCATATAAAGATGAAAACCAAGTGTTGGATGTTCATTTGAAGAGAGATATCAGGGAAATGATTATGATGTGGTCCTTCAGGACTATGGATTATTGTGTTTTACTGGTGGATGAGGATATGTGAGGATTTATATACTCTCATCTTTATAAACCCCCTTGTAATGCTTGAACATGCTTATTTATTTTCATTAAATAAATGTTAGGAACTTCTTTTACTGGATCCGAGATCTTATTGGTATAACTAAGTGAAATCAGTTGTTTGGACGGAGTGAATGAGAGATCCTTTTATATACAAAACTGAAGGTCAATTATTTGGAAACTTGTGTTAGGTGACTGGAAAAGATTGATTCAAATGAGAGTAACTTGAGTTAGGTAAGTAAATGATAGTGAGATATGAATATTCGACTCCCAAACCCATTAATTTCCATCTAAAATGCATAAATAAAAAATTAATTAAAAAAATATTTGAGGCATTTTAAATTACTTATTTTTACCACATTTAATTATTTACTACCATAATTATTTTTTCACTAAAAATAATTTATGGTTGCTCTTACATTATTTTGATGTGATGATTCTAAATTTGGACTCCATATAAAATAATTCAATTTTTATATATAACAAATTTATCATATAAATAAATACATAAATATATATAGATAAATATTTTTATTGAAAATGAATTTTTAAACATTAAGTGTTCATAATATTATTTCTTATTTATTACAAATTAAATGAAAATTAATATATTTTTTCATATGTAGGAACATTAATTTTTTTATATTAATCCTTCAAATGTTTTAAATTTTGTTTATTATGATAAAAACATATCACTTAGATTTTTTTTTAAACTATCTCCTTTTCTCATTAAGTGATTTTAATCACATCCCATTAAAATAAAGTACTTATCTACTAATAATTTAATTTTTAAAACTATGGGTATTATATTTTTTTCTTTAAATCATATAAACATATAAAACCATTATTTAATATAATAATAATAATAATATATAATGATTAAAAATCATATATTTATAAAAAAATATTTTAATTTATTATTATATTTTTGTTAGTATATAATTATTTATTATATATGAATTGTGTTATTTTTTATCATTTCATAGATATAATTTTTTGAAATCTTTAACATATCGGTTAGATATAAGTATATCTAAAAACCATATATCCAATGATCATATATCCAATGATCATATAATCAAAAACCATATATATGATGTCCATATTACATTCCTCTATATAGCCTTTTATTCTTCTATAAAATCATTCCTCCTATTCTCTAATTTTTTTCAAGATGTTTATCATATTTATGATAAGTTTTATTCTTTAAATAGTTATTATAAGTTGTATAATATTTTTGAAATATTATTATGATTATAATTTCAACACTGTAGTATTTATATTTAAATGTAATTTCATTCCTATAGAAATTTTAATAATTATGTTCCATTTAATTATCATGTAATATATTCAATTTTTAATTTGAAAATTGAACTATAATGAAAAAAAATTCTCATTTTAATTCAATGTTCTGTGTATTATAAGCCACCAAAATAATTGGATTTATTTAAATTGTAATACATACTAATATCGTAGGGTTTTACAAGTGTGATATGATTTTTCGTTGGAAATATTAGGGGGAGATATTTATTGTTAGAGGGGAGAATCAGGATATGAAAAGTGTTAGGGATATTTTTTTAATTTATTTTTCACTCTAGTAATTTTAATATCCTACACGAAAAAAATAATTTTTTTAATAATTGATAATTTCAATCACCATTGTGAAAAATAATCATGTTATAGGTTCTAATTTCAACAATTTTAAAACTAGAGTAAAATACCATTTTTATATGTTGGGTATTTAAAAAATGACATGAAAAATGTTGGAATTAAAAATTTTTAAGTTATTAATTAAATAATAATGTGAAAAGTATTATAAACATCAAATACTAAATAATAGACACAAAATATGTTAAAATTATTTTTTTATAATTAATTTTTAAAACAACATTCAATCATTTCAATTGGATTTCATATTATATTTATATGTTGATCACTTCTATAAATAAAAAATAAATTTTAAATAATTTCCTAAAATTTTCATATTTTTAAAATAAATTTTTATTGTTTTTGACTATTTTCTATATTTTACAATTAAAAAATAATATTTTCAATTGTAAGAATTTAATTTTGAGGATTTTGACAACATTGATCACTATATCAACCGATGATTCCTTTTTACAGTTAAAAAATTATTTTTTATCATTGTCTAAATTATATAAGAAATTTAGGATTTGACTGATCGATTATGATCATTTAATCAACATTTTGAAGTTAAAAGGAGTTTTAATTTTAAAAATGTTCTTTTAATCATTTTAACCGCATCTAATTTTATATTTTTGTGAAATTAAATACTAAGGGTCAGAAAATAATTGATATTAATTTTCATAAATTTTTAAAATTAACCAAATATCATTTTCTCAATTTTAAATTTCTTATGAAAATTTTTAATTTTAAGAAGAAAATTTAATTTTCAAAATACAGTTTTTACCATTCAAACTGAACGGGTTTTTTATGATATCTCTATGCATTAATATAATAGAAGAAGATACAGAAACAATTTATATGATCTTCCTAGAGAGGATTAAATGAAATGAATTGAAAACCTTAAAACAAAGAATACCTCACTCTCTAAAGAAAATCCAAGAAAAATAGTTATTTTGATTTAAATCCAAATGTAAAAAATAAAGGGTGGAATTATATTTTCCTTTCTACTAGATCATATTCCTTTCATATGAGACCAAGTATATTAATGTTCCCAAGATGAATCTTTATAGTCATGCAATTAGGTTTTTCTTTTTGGTTGGGAGCTGTAACCATTGGTTAGAAGATAAACATTCTCTCTCTAGTTCATTAAAACAAATTTAGGACCCACCTTATGTCATAGAAACCTTGGTTATACTCTCCATAAAAGTGTTGTAAAGGTCCACACTGTCACACATTTCAAACACCGACCTGTTCACCTGTTATGATTATTTCCAAAACCTTTACAATATAATTAGGTAATTCTCATAAACATAAACATCAATTATCATAAGGACCTTTATGTCATCAAATTTTAAATTGGTTGAATCAATAAGAGATATTATTTAATCCTATTTTTGGAATCATGTTTATAAAGTTTAGTTAATAGGTGTATATTAAAGAATTAAAGACCCCATATAACTTTCCAATTATCGTTTCATTTTACATAAAAAATTTCCTTTCTTTGTTAGTTTTTAATGCACTAAATTCTAGAATATGGGGTAACCATGAATACAGGTTACCATTTTCAAACAAATGGGGATAACAATCTAATATTTCATCTTAGAGGAGTAGTAGGATGGCCTTTTTGCTTCATGGAAGTCTTTAATTCCTAAGAATATCTTTCATAGGCTTTCATTTCCCTGTGGATTCTTCAAATAATACTATTGGGAGCATATTAACTTCAAATATGTTTTTTGATGTTATTCCCAATTTTTTTGTTTTACCTCTATATTATTAACAAATAAAATTATGTTTTTCACAGATTTTTTGTGTTGATGTATTGATTTATTGGTAATTGATGTATGGGAGTTCTTATATGGGTAAAACCTTTGGGGATCCTATACATTATTGTTAGGTTTATAGTTGGGTATTAGTGAATTTATGAATCAATATAATTTTTGTTATTCTAATTTATCTTTATGTTATATGAATATTCAAACCATAGTTCTATACAAGATGATTTTGTGATTAATATTTATAGGGTGTTCACTTGGGATTACGTTAACCATTATATCATGGGACAAGTGGTTTTTTCTTAAATAGTTAATTAGTATTTTTAGTATGTTTGGTACTCATCACATAGTATTTTCATCTATTGTATTTTATCTAGGGGATCTATATTTCATAAGACTTAAATCATTATAGTGGGTAAAACATAATAACCCTAGTTTAATGTAATTTACAAATATATTGTAAATTTTTTAGGTTATTTAATGCTTTGGTTATGTTTTGGAAGTTTTGTAAAGGTTATAGGAGTATTTAGAAAGTTTTTTAATAGGATAATTGTTTGATATTTTTTTATAGAAACTATGAACTATCATCATGAATCCTTGAAAAAAAATTGGGATTAATTGGGATAGAGTATAGTTGGAACATAGTTTGTCTAAAAAATATGGGTACCCATTAGAAACCATTCAAGTGGAGATAGTGGGAAAGGAATGGTTGGCACACAGTCTGTCAAACCATGTGATCCAACCATGCAAGGGGATTTCATTGAGATATTAGCACCATATGTTTATTTCATTATTTTTAAAACCATATTTTCAATCCATGACTAGTTAGTTTAATTCCATTATAATACACTTCATTAGATAATTATTTTAAGAATCATGTTGTATAACTATGTGACAAGTAGTTAATGATTTGAAAACAATTCATTAATTCAGATTAATTCCTTAAAAACCTGTTTTTTGTCATTTTTTCTTTGGATCCCAATCATAACTCCTATCCTTTTCTCCCATTGAACATATATTTAATTTAGAAGCTAATTTTGGTGAATTTAAGTCTGTTGGGGATCCAAATTCAACAGTAATTTCTATTTTACTCTCTTCCTCTTTAGATCCTCTCATTTTTTCTCTCCTAGATAATTATATATATTATATCATGAATGGATCTATAATCTATTTTTTGGATCATGATGGGGTCTTATTGGTTCTATTGAGGGGAACAAGATTAATGTCTGGATCTAGAATTTTTTATTGTGTTAATCCTTTTTTTCATTATCATTATTGAGGTATGTGAATTCTCTATCACTATAATAGTTCTAGAAAATTAATTCATGGTGTATAAATTCATTTCACTCCAGTTGGTTAGAAAAATATCTTTGTTTTAGAATCTAAATCACTGTTTTTTTAATGACACACTAATGGTATTTTTTATAATGATTGAAATATAAGAGTAATAAAAATATATTTTTTAGTAAGAGTAATTGATATGATACAATAGAATGTGTCTTTAGTGTGTATTCATGTGTATTATGGATAGATTGTGATCAAAAATCATCACATTCAATGTGGGGTAATGTATGATCTTGAATTTTCACCATCAAAGGTGGTCACTAATAAAAATCTTAGTGATAGGATAACTCATCACTCCCAAGTATAGGAAGGTCCATGGTTGAATGAATGTATGTATGTGTGTGTGGATTTGGAATGGAATGATTATTATGTGTGTTAATAAAAGGAGATAAATATTTATTTAATAATTTTTCATAAGTTCACCTTTATTATGGTTTTAATATAATTTGTTTAACTTCTTCTCTTTGCTTTTATAAAAAACTGTGATAACATGTTCTTATCATAATGGAATATTTTGTGATGTATTTAGGGAATTACATGTATGTTTATACCCAACCACTACATGGGAAATTTGGTGGGTTTGTATATATTTTATATCAAGATACATATAAAGGAACGGTGTCACATTTCACTCATGGTGCATCTTTATGATTCTCTCTTTAATTGGTGTTCGCATCATGGAGATCTATTTTGGATTATTTGGTGTGATGTCACATTAGTGTTATGGTGTTTGTGGTGATTTGGGTATCATGGTTTCATTTTGTATTACTTTCCACTAAAAATATTAGGATTATATTTATTTGGATTCCTTTAGTTTAATTTTTATTACTCATGAATCTTATGGTTGGTCTAGTTTTTTATATTCTTTTTTGTTTGTATGAGTTGGTTATTTATGGAAAATTGACCTTAAACATTATCCTAAATCATTATATATTATTATGATTCTTTGAAATCATTGGAATTTTACTTAAGTTTATTGGCACTCTGCCTCTTCACAATCTAATGAGTTGAAATAGTATTTTAATAATGAGTATGTATTTAATATACTAAGGAATTTGTTTCATGGTTCTATATTCACATCACTTGTGGATGGTTGTAAAATAATTTTATGAAATGGTTCTGAAACTCTATAATTTTAATGTAGTGATGTTAATATATTTCTAGAAGATAAAATGGTGCATATTATAAAATATTATTTATGAACAATCAATATTTATAGAGTCTAATTTTTATACACTTGGGGAATTCAAGTGGGTTTTCCATCCATAGTGAAATTATTTTATTTATTTTAATATTATGGATATATATTCATTATATAATAATAAAATATATATTATATAAATTTTTATATAAATTTTTACCATTATAATTGGATTTAAACCATCCATGAAAGTTGAAATTTAAATCATAATACATGGAGGTAGTGAACTGGCCATAATATAGAATATGTTTTTATTCTTAAAAAATATATACGAATAGAGGAGGTTATATATTGGATATTAAATTAAAAAAATATAAATTAATTATATGAAAAATTTAGATGATTTCCTACAATTACAGAATAAATAGAAATGAGAATGTTGAAAAATAATTAATTGAAAGAAGGTTTTCTAAGGAATATTAACTCTTCGGATGTCCCTTATTAGACTTCCCCTTAGGGAACCTTGGATTTATATTTTGATAAGACCAAGTTTTATAAGGAAATGTGAGGATTAATAAGGAGACACACTAGTATATATTTTTTAAGGTAAGGATTTTAGAATGCGTGAGGAGAATGGGAGGTGGCGGGTGGTATTTATAAGGGGTTGAGTGAGGTTTTTTTTGAATGTTTTATTAAATATTTTATTATTTTAGCTGAAGACTACCAATATTTTTGATTATTGTGAATACAGAGTAGTTAATGCATGTGCTTTTGAAATAATGATTTTTTACTTCTTTCATTTCTCAATAATTCATATATTTTACCTGTAATGTTAAATATTGTATTTTGACATATTTCACTATTCACTAAAATTTGAATTATTTTATAAAAAAGACCAAAAAAAATCACCCCAAACTTTTATCAAAATCTATATTTAAAAAATTAAATCAATTTTATGAAAATAATTGAAAAATAATAGAAAATTAATATCTAAACGAACTCCATATTTATTTAAAAAATAAAAAATTTAATATTATGATCAATTTTATGACCCATTGAAAAATTACCTATGGTCTCATAAAATTATATTATCCTTATAATACAACCTAATATTTTTTATAAAAAAATTAGACTGTTATTATTCTTTGTAATATTTATATTTATCTTAAAAATTTAAATAAAATATATATAAATTAAATAAATATAAAAAATTATTTTAGAATTTTTCAAACATTTATTTATTTTTATCATAATATAAATTTTATATATTTCTATTTTATTAGGTAAATAAATATTATATTTCAATTACATATGTGAGGATACTTTTCTAATAATCATGTTACTATTCCTAATGGCTAGATTACTATTTCAATGGTAAGATTACTATTCCAATGGTCAGATTTATAACAGTTATATGGATTCCCTACCATCTATAAATATGTCGTATTTCATTAATTATTCAATATCATCTAATTTCATTCAATTTTATATATATTTTCAATTTCAAAATTAATATTTCATTACTAATATTCTTTTCATTCCTACAAAGTTTTTAGAGAGTGTGATCATTATAGTGGATCGATCATATCCAAATTATCATATTATATGTAAGGGTTGTAATCATTTTGGATCAACCCTTTTCATGTTTTCAAAGACTTAGGTGTTGGGTGGAGGCTTGGAGGAAGTCAAGAGGAGTTCAGCTACTGAGAGATGAAAGTAGGGAGATTTCACTATTTGTAAACATTTTACATGATGTGAAAGTAGGACTCATGATATATATGTTTTTGGGGTTTGAAAATAAAATAAAAAAGAATAAGCGACATGTTTTTTAGAGGAAACTGATCCTTGAGGATTACATGATATTAAAGGGGATTACAAGTCATTTAAACCCCCAATGTTGTTTGTTTTAAATTTAACCACTCTGGTTTTCAAACCATATGGCTGTAGAACCTCTCTCTCAATTATAGGTGACCCAACAACCCCCTATTCATTGTTTTGGGGATACATTTGTCAAGTATCGATCTCTAACATCCCTCCATCAATCTGTCTTCGATCCATGGTATGTTTTACCTATATCCGTGTGGTTTCTTTGATATGTTTCCCCTCGTTCCTACTTTCCATGTGATGGTTATTGATCTCTATATTTCTAATGGAGTTATTTTGGTTATTTATTATCATGTTTATGGTGAAATTTCCTTGGGTGGATGTAGTCACCATGAGTGGTGATTTGGAGCCACAACGTTGGTTCGTTCTCATGCGAAGAACATTGACACCTTTTTTGAGGTAGGGGATTAATTTCATCCCTATTTATTTATATACAATCATAGAGTTAGAATTATTTATCCCCTTGTATAATAATGAAATTAACCTTATACTAACATGAACTAGATTAAAGAATTGGTATTGATTGCATGATAATGTTGTTGTTTGTACCACGATAGCAGTTTTCCTCTTTATTTTCAAGATGGTGTAATATCTATGACATGGTTATTGTGCTTGGTATATCATGTGAAATTGGTAAATAATTTAAATTCAAAATTAATTTATAATTAATTGTCTAAAATATTAAATAGGCATGTTTAATAAATACATTTGTTATAATTTGATGACTATCAAACTGATGCAAGTATGCATGTTTAATTGAATTGGTTGTGGAACCTAATTCATGTTGATTCTTTTTATAAAAAAAAATAAAGTCATGTAAAATTAGTTGTTTAATTAATTTTTTATATCTTGTGATAGCTTGCTTCTTAAGTTCCCCTAGTTATAACCTATAAATAATGAATCGGTTAATTTAATATGGAATAAAAACTGGTTTTTTTATAAAATATAATGCCTTGTAGGGCTTGATTTTCCCATTTTCTTGTGAAGGTAGAGTTCGTTGTGCATTGGATCTATCAAAGCTTGTTATGTGAGAAGGTTTAATGCCTTTTTTTAAGCATCATATTCCCCTAATGCTTGCTTGTTTATTTCTCGATGCTTGGGATGTTAGCCTGGGGGAATGTTGTGGTATATAGGGAAAGGACGAATAGTTATTGTGGTAGAAATTAACACTTGTAGTGTCAATATGAATTAGTATATATATATATGGATGTTGTGGAGGACACCATAGATGATGAAATATTTCAAATCTTGGGTTACCAGTTATAATGAAATATGGATGCTTATTTGAATAAGTTGTTTGACTGATGGCCATGTTATTTGTTAATATACATTTGTTTCCCCACTAATTAAGGAAGATGGATGTTCTTGGATGTATAACCTGTATGGTAGCTTATTTTGTTTTCCTAGAATACCTAGTAATATAGAAATTAATGATGTTAATAAATGAATAAATATTTAAACCATTAGGTTGGAGCTTTCTTGGATGTAATGTTGAGGTTATAATTTTTGGAAGTTGTGGAACGGATTTCCTTATGTTTAGATGGCATGGAACTTTGTTAAAATGCTAGTATAATGTAACGTGGAGATTATAATGGTTAATTAATGGTTAAATAATTAATTAACATATATTTAAATTGATGAATAGGAATAAATTAATTTAATGTATCTCTTTAAGTGGTTTTGTGTTTGTAGGATATCTAGTCTTAGAATAGGAAATCGGGAGTCCAAGAGACATTAGCTGTAGTTGAGTCTGAGACAAGGTTTTACCCTAGTGTGGTTGTGAGATATATTATATCAAATACTTTTTTTGTTTCTATATGCTACTACACCATGTTGGTAGGGGAAACTGACTCCCTAGGGATTCTGATCCCTATGGGGTGCTTTCCCCAACATCCTAGTGGGAGGATGGATGGATAACTACCCCCTTGGCCCCTCTCTCTTACCGTTTTAGTTACTTGTGCTGGAATGAGAAATGGTCAGTTCTCTCCATATCTATGTGTAGAGGGCTATAATGGCTTGTGGTTATTTTACACACATGTATTCTGGATATTTTTTCCTAAGGAATACTATAGGTGTAACATGTATAGGATGTGATGGATTGAGGATCCTTATTCGTTGTACGGTTTGTGATGGCTTGAGTTATAATACCCGATGTATAATACCCATTATACGGGTGTTGGTGGATCCTAGAAACTACCTATTTACATTTGGTTATGTGTACATAGTGATGTGTGGCACTGGGTGCACATTATGGTGTTTTTCCCATATATCTTTGGGCTAGCATTTTTAGAGAGAGATGCTAAGGATGTGTGATGTTTGGGGAAAGCAACAAAATAGTGGGGAAGTAAAAGCGAGGTACCCTTGATATTATTAATTATATTATATAATCTTGTATGCAATACTTGGTGAGAGTAGCCATGGTGAGGCTGTGAACTTAGTATACCTATTTAGGTGATGAGTTAGTTTCATTTACTGTTCATTGTGCTTTAGCATGATTTATTTACCTTTTTATGAGAGGATCTATGGAGGATCCTACTACGTATACTATTATACTCACCCTATGTATATATAAACTTTTTTTTAGTTTAGTTGTAGTAGGTCGGAGATCATGTTGGTTACTACTAGTGTGGGGTTTAGTAAGAGACTTTTGGGATTTGTGGTCACTATTTTCTTTACTTTTCATTTGGTGCTTATAGTTTTCCTTTTAGTTTTAGTAGTTATTTCATTTCATTACATATGTGTACTTGGGTTTTATTTTATATTGTAGTTTTAGGAAGGAAAATCTTCCTTATTAAAATAAATCTTCGAGAAAATAAAATTTTCCTTGAGATAGAGTGTTTTTTATTTTCAAAACATAAAGGAATGGAAAACTCATAAGGAAACCTCATTAACTCAACATATGTAACAATGTTTCCAAACATATCAACCTTTATAACTTATAACCCATAATTATAAAATATTAAAGAGGACTTGCACCAAACTGAAGCATATACATAAGTCAAGGTGGTATAATACCATGTTTTCCATGATCAGAAATACTACATCTCTATTATAGGAACCCATAGGGGAACTCACACCAAGAACTATAATGAACCTTATCTTAGGTGGTACTGACCACGTTATTTATAACCTCCAATGAATTATTTAATATAGTGAGATATAATGGATCATAGAGATGTCCTTATATGTATATATTAGAAATAGTGGAACCATCACAAAGCCTTGAGAATTTTCATTATCCATTTGTAATCCATATCTCTACATTTGAGTTATAAAGAATAACATATTCTTCATTGTACATAATATAATAGTTTAGGGAAGCACATAAAAATAAGGTTTAAAATGAAACAGATGATTGGGACATGGTATATAAGATTTGTATCATACTTCTTAATACTCTAATAGTTATTCTCAAAACATCTCATCTCTCTAATGGATCTAACTCCAAATTATTTTGATCATTCCTCTTAAACATCCTTGGATATCAAAAGAGGAAAAACCAGGAATATATATTTTAAAAAATAATTTATATGGTTAATTTATATTATTAAAAGTATTGTTTAGTGAATAAGTCTGAAAGATGTCCAGAATGTGATGTTTGACACACATGGAGGCCCTTACTGTACACCATCTAGTGCAAAAAAGTAGGGCATGTGTTCATGAACATCACCCATTATATAGTAGTTTTGACATGACGATACATGAAATGCCCTCCCTGTCTAATCACTTACCATTGTGTGCCACTTGTACCCATGGGTTGGGTCTTGTTATTGGGTAGGTTAATCCATCCATCATGTTTTATCCTACTAGACTAGCCCAAGTGGTCAGAACAAAATCTATCATTCCAACACTAGTGAAACTATCCCCAATAGTAGGGACATGATATGTTAACCTATGGGGTGCCTCCTCCCTACAACCATGAAAACCCAAGTGGGATACCATTTAAGGAACTAATCCATCCAAGAATATTGAAATATTTGCCTATACACGTCGCCATCCACTTTTTGGTATGACCCTACTTGAATACACTATTATCTGTTATGGTGTCCAAACCTCCTCGAACACATCACTGATTGTAGTAGAATATGGTCCATCCTAGGTGAACGGTTAACCTCAATAGCTACCAACTTCCTATCCTCCTAAATCTATCTATGCATTTCATCACTGAAAAATCCATATTGATCCAAGTTATGCAATGATACTACCTCCCTCACTAATCCACATGAAACCTTGCCACTAACTAATGATGAGTTCTCCAGATGATGGACTCATGTGGGAGGAGAGGGAATATGGAGAAAGAAAAATAGTGATAATAGAGAATAATTGATATAGGTGAGAAAATGAAAGATTAATTTTCTAACCGCTTCTCCAATAATCACCATCAAAAGAATGAACAAGGTTATAATCATGAAAAAAATTTAGAATGATAATAAAAATTAAGGTTCAACATATAAATCATAAGGAACATGGATTATTATCTTATATATAAGGAATAATTGTTTGTTAATGAAAAATCCTTTATTAATAAATTTAATTTAAATATTATAAGTTAGATAAAAATATATAATTGTAAATAATTCAAATGAAAGTACAATAATTAATTAAGAATAAGAATAGTCATACATCCCTACCTAAAAAATTATTACTCATTCATTAGTGTTGTGTTCTTGTATATTACTATTTCTGATCATAATCAATAGTTCGTTGAGTCCTCCCCCAAGAATCAACTCCATTGCCACTTACAATTCAAAGGGTTTCTTTGGAAAACACTTGGAATTATAGAAAATATGATTATATATATTGAATTTATAATTTTGTAAAATTAATCTCTTAAAGTAAATAATTAAATTAGTTTAAAAATAAAAATCCATTCAAATTATAACCTAATCCACTAGTGATGAGCAACTCACATGCTCGAAATGGGAATAAATGTCACACCACCACAAGGATGAAACTCACGCTCTAGACGCAACCATGGTATCAAATTTGTAATATTGGGAACCCCTTAAGTAGAAAATAGTATTACCTAATAATTATTGTTTATTTGGTAAAATTAATATTGTAATAATTAATATATTTTATCAAGGACCTTTCCAGACTCACATTCCTAGTCCATCTTATCCTAGGGATAAACACCACAATCCAAAATCAATGGGACCATTTAATAATTTTTCGAGGACTTCTTCTATGGTAAAATTTTCATTTTACCCCTTGGTTGTCTGGGAAATCCTCAAGTTAAAATATATTAATTTATTGGATAAGAAAAATCTATATCACTACATTTATGTAGAGACCCTGGTCCCGGTAGCCTAGATTTAGTGCCTGCTACCATTACATTTGAAAAAGATATTTGGAATCACTTCTTGAATGGTGGATAAGTTTAGTAATCTTGGTAAACTAGGTACATACATGTGTATTACATTACATATGAATACAAAAATTACAAAATTCTTTTTTTCTTTCAATAATAATTTTATTTAATTTATAATAACCCTACATGTCATTCATAGAAAACTTAATGGAATCCTAGGGAAAAGAAACAAAATAATAGTGAGCTCGAAAGCCTAATAAGGGATATTTACGATAGAATATATAATGAATTAATAGGAATAAACAATATATAAATGTAAATAACTAAACAAATTTTCCATATAGCCAATAAACTAACAAGGAAGTGAAACCAAATATAATTTCAATGAAAAAATCCCGTAGATAATAATCAATATGTAATAGTAAGTAGTTGAACATGAATTCCATTTCAATAACACAATTACATTAATAGATAAGTAATAATAAAGATTGAAAGGTAAATAACTGAAATCACATTCCATTTAATAAATAACTTATAATGAAATTCATCCATTGAGAATACCATAGTGATAATATCATGGATAATAATAACAATATAATTATAAATGAAGGTAATTCTTAATTATTGGACATCATGTTTCTCAAGAACATTAGACATTTACTATCAAGAACTATTATCAATACATTATAAAATTGATGTGTAAAATACCATTTAACTAAGTATATCCAACTAATTTATCCCATGAGAATACCGTTACATCGAGGGGATATCATTAACTAGTTCCCACCTATGCCTGAAGGTCTAAATCATTCCTCATATATCAAATAATTGATCTAGTTTATGAATAATGCACCTTATCATCAAATATCTGTAATGAACAAGTGATGCCGATTTTTCAACAATTCCCTAGTAAAATAAATAACATTAAAATTAAATCAACATATATATAAATGAGATTTGGTTTAAGAAATAATCATACACATGGTAAATAATTTGGGTATTTAAGGGAAATTTAATATCCAATGATCACAAGAAAGTGAATAATTCAAAATGAAACAAGGATGTGGATGTCAATATTATTATTGGACAAAATAATTATAAACAAAATAGAGAAAGAATAATTATAGTATCAAAATATACCCATTGGGGTAAGAATAAAGGGTTTTTTCATTGATTAATAGAAATACCACAAAATATCCTTAAAAATAACTTGAGTAAAATATATGTTTCATTTTTAAAAACGGTTTAAAAATATATTTCTTTGAAAATCTATTTTAGAAACATTTTATTTAATAATAATCTCATAAACATGAAAAGTAATCTTAAAATAAATGATGGTCATTGCAGAGGGTAATTTCACATATGTTTTAATTGTTTAAAAATAACATTCCTTTTTAATTTTTAAATGGTTAGAAAAAATGTCATGTTCATAAAATGAAAGTAATACTCCATTCTCATTTTCAGTAAAATCCGTAGGGGAATTGTTTTGAAAGCTACGTAAGTTTTCTTTAAAAAAATAAAACTAATTCCCTTTAATAAATAATTAATTAAAAGTTAAAAAAATTGAAACCATTTTTAAAAAACACGGTTTGGGAATTAAACGGGCTTCAGACCAAAGATATAAATGAATTAAAATTTACAATAAACATTTTATCAATTATTTAAGTTCCAAAGTGTCCAAAATGGTACTATTTCTTGAAAATATTAATAATAAACTTATGAAAAAATGAATGGTTTTGTTAAATAATTATCAAATAATTTTCTTGAATTTAAATTCATGAATAAAAATTCTTGCTTAAAATGAGATTATGAGGAAAACCCTAGAAGATATTATAATTTTGAAGTGAGGATCAACTAATGAATTGATTATTTGTATCAACTATAAGGTAATGAACCAAACTTTTTGAATGACTATTGCTTCATAAAAAGGTGTTTTATATTATTTTATAGGAAACAAAATCATATCTCTTTAATAATGAAGTAAATATCAAGGTAAATGTGACCATCTGGTTTTGTCAGTTATATAACCATTGCAAAATTTGGACATTAGTATTTATACTCTTGATAATAATTTTAATGTTATAATCATTGTTTATAAGTTAAATTAGAAAAAGGATAGTTGATACAGAAACAAGAGTCGATAGAATTAACCAATAGAGTCATTCTATTTAAATCCCATTTTTCAGATCTTGGGAGTGAGGTTTCATCATTGGGATTCGACCTTGACCAATACTAATATTATCATCAACAAGTGAATCATGAACAAAATCACCTATAGGAGAAGTTCAAGTTAGTAGAGATTACCAATCATTCGATGTTAGTCGAGGTACCCCAAGAAACTACCACCATTGCACACCTTACTATAAGGGTTAAACAAGTGTAATAATGGGTTACATGTCCTGAATTTAGTGTGTAATTTATTTATTTAAATTAAATTTTTATTCCATATTTTCCATTTTAATAATATTTTTTCTTAATAAAATTGAGGTGGAATTTGAAATTTTGATTTTTTTTATAGAGATTATACTTTTAAGAAATGAAATAATTATTATATTAAACTAATGTATTATTAATAATGTTTATATTAATGAAATATTATGATTAAAACACTCTTAGTTAAAAAAATATAAAAAAAATTCCAAGTGTCATAAATTTTACTATGCATTTTCTACCCCATATTATTTTTAATAAATAAGAATTTTTATATTTAAAATGTAAAATTATAATATTTAGAGAATTATTATGATAAAATAAATATATTTTTTTAAATTATCATGTTCAAAATGGGTTTTAGTTAATTTATGATAATTTTCTAAAATACTGTGTTTTCTTTGAATAGTAAAAATACAGTTTGTGTTTTTCAGTATGTTTAATGACATCATAATTATGTAATAATTATTTAATAACTAATTAACCACAATACCTGACATAAAATATGTTATTTTATTAATATCCATTATTTTAATATATTTTAATCACTTCACAATTATATAATTTACCTTTTAGATTTTAAAATAGAAACTTTTACTTAAAAAATGATATTTTCTGAAAACATTAATTTTCCTTTCCAAAATAAGTAATATAAAATTAATGTCAGTTTTTATAAATTATAATAAATTAATAGATGTCCCAAGTTTCTAATACCTTGGTAAAATACCATGGTCAATCCCATGTTTTTTCATTTACCACTACCTAGGTGTCCAAGGCCTTTATTTAGAAATTAATAAACAAATATCTCACTTTTTCAATAAATACCCCTCCCCCCATTTCTACATTTTCGTTCAATCTCATTTAATCATCATTTAATATATGACAGTTTTACCTCAAAATGATTCCTTCTAAGTTTTTATAAATCCCCCAAGCTTCCAACCTTCGAGTTTTAGGAACTAGTCTTCAATGTAAAGGTAACATCCTTCTTTTCTGTTTGTTTCAATAACCTATTTTTGTATATGTATTCTCAATGTTATGGTCACTCTCTATTATTTCATTTATATTTACTCCTTTACCTCAAAATTATGTTTGATCAATGGTATGCACATATCCCCTCTCTTTTACCCTTTTCTAAAACCATGTTTTGTACCCATAATGCAAGTGATTTTACTTCTCACAATTTCTCACTTATCGTAAAGATATTTCCTTTTATTTTATTTATCTGAACACCTAAATCCTATTATTTTCAAGGGTAGTTCACCAATATGTAAAAATAATTTATTTTATTATTAAATTGACTCACATAAAACTATAATTCCCTTTCTATGGGTTATAATTGACATAAAGATCAAGTCTTTAAGCACTTTTTAAAACACCATGATTTTTATATGAACCCCATTTCTTCTATTATACATAGTTTATTTAAAAACTTTTTTATTATGATATATGTGGATAAAATTAATTAATATATATAAAGGGTTCACCTTGATAGTGCTCCAATGCATTGGGTAATGAATTTAATCTCTAGAGATGGCATGTTTCACGATACCTTAGTGAATAACCTTGCCAATTTTTATGAAACATCGGTGAAAAACATTGGTTATATGATTATGATTGTATCATTTAAATGTTTTATCCACGTCTCCTTGTTTTTATTAATGTTATTTTTATTATAAAATGACCCTTTTCCTTTTCTCGTTCTTTTATTCCTCGTGTTCTTATTAATATTTCTAATGGTCACATGTAAACTATTTCCCTTGGTTACCCTTATTGGACCTTATATTATTCCTTGACTTTTATATATGTCCCTAGGTTATGAGATACAGTAATTGTACTTAGTATGAAACTATTATGAATCCTTTAAAGTGTATTATAAGAAATTTTTTAAGGTTTCATGTATTATGTACCTTTTTCCAAGAAACTAAACAATAAAAAATCCTATGTTTGTACCATGTGAATGAAAAAGTTATGTAATAAAAATTTTGGATATCATAGTTGGTGTCAAAGAAATATTTAGTTATTTGTGTAAATTAGGATTTGAAAAATTTAGGAAGAACCATATAGAAAAGTTTGAATATAAAAAAACATCATGTTATTTTGGTGAAGTATTAATTAAGTGTTTTTTGAGAAAATAAATCCCTATATGGATACGAACAAGTGGGCATGGTTCTATAAGAGATGTTCCTAGGGGTAAAAACTCTGAAAGGTGCATTGGGTCTGACTCTGGATAATATGGTACATAAAAATGGGCCTTTTTTATATCTAGTATGACACTCATGGGGGATATGGTTGGTTAATCAAAATAATTTTATGAACCATTATGATGGATTTATAGAAAATGTAATTATTATTAAAGAATAACATATTTAATAAAGATTTTTTAATCCCTAAAATTCATTTAGAGTTAAAATATTCTTAAAAGAAACAAATTTCTCCCTAATGTTTTCTTCTTTTATAAAATGGAAGGAAATAGGATGAACTAGGTAAATGGTGAGTGCAATGGAACATGCATTTATGGACCTCTAATGGAAGCTGGAAAGGAAAACTTCATGAGAATGATGAATTAACTGACCCAAGTTTTGACCAACAACTTGAATCAAGCCAAGAGACTAGATTCACCTTGAAGGTAATAAATTTCTGTTGAGTCCTTTATATTTTAACAACCACCTTCTTTACCGTGATTCACCGACCCATTGATTGTAGAAAAATGGATATCTATATAAATGATCTTTTCTATACACTATTGTTCGGATCAAGAGAAAGTAACCTAGACCTTGTACCACTTAGGGGGAGAATGTGATTACTGGTGGACACTAGTTAAAAACATGAATACCATAAGGGAGACTAAATATATGGAGTGGTATGAGTTCATTAGAACATATTTCAAAAAATATTTCCCCCATTAAATGATAATCAAAATGGAAAAGGAATTCCTAAAGTTAAAAGAGAAATAAAATGACTCAATAGGAAGCTATGCGATGAACATTACAAGGCTTTCTCACTACAACTATATATTTTTCATGTATTCTAATGGGAAGTTTGATAGATTCATCATTGTACTAATACCCCTTAAACAGAATAAACTTTAACATCTAGATATGATAGCTATGAAGAGATATTATAAAGTTTTATGATGATTGAACTAGAGTTTGGAGAAATATAGTGGTCCCATAGAACAAATTAAAATAATAGATCAATGGAGAAAGGCCTAGGGTGAAAATTTGATCTTGGAAGAGGAGGAAAGAAAGTGCACCTTCCCATATACAAAAAAATTTGGGAAGAATCATTCAGGGAAATAATTTATCAAGAGTGAAAAATGTTACAAGTTTGGAATAAATTTCAATATTTCTCGGAACTATTCTACTGTGGTGAAGCCTAAACTTCTCATCACTAACAAAAAAGGGAAGATGGTGCAGGCCTAGCCTAAAGTCCAATTCTTCAAGTGTGGTCTACTTGGAAACTTTTCCAATCATTATCCAAATCTAATGTTAATATAGGGTAATCAACATCAACATCATAATATTCTAAGGGAGAAAGTTTGAGCTTCTTCTATCACAACATATGAAGTTGAAGCTCCAAATAAGGTGGGAGCGGGTACTCTCTTTGTTCTCTAAAAGCTAGAAATTACTTTGTTTGATTCTATTTCAACGCATTCCTTTTCTTACTCTATGTTTTAAAAGAATATAGAATAAATCCCCAAACTTCTAGAAGTGGATTTATCATTAAATACTCATAGAGGGATTATCCAAGCATCAATAGTGTATAGAAACTCTAGTATTCATTTTAACATTCACAATCTCATCGCCAATCTTGTATTAATTCCCATGATAGAATTCTATATTATACTAGGGATGGACAATATCTCAAATTATAATGCTAATATCAACTGTTGAATCCAATAAATATTAGTATTCATGGATGTAAAACCTACAATTGTTTTAAAATGAGAGATATCTCGACCCGATATTTGTCTATAAGCACCTCTCATATCCTTATTTATATAAATTATCAGTGAATATAAAGTATGAAATGAAATTATATGAATAGGGTATGTCCCTATATTTCAGGAATAAATTCATGTATTTTATAAAGAGTTACCTGGACCTCCCCAAGAAATAGAATTAGAGTTCTCTATTTAACTCATTCTTGGATTGAATCTGATATCAAATACATCGTATAGAATGTAAAATGTGGAGTTAGAGGAATTAAATAAACAAAACCAAGATCTTTTGGAGACAGGTGTTATCTAACCAAGTGTTTATTTATAGGTATCAACTATTCTCTTTGTCAAGAATAAGTATGGATCAATGTAGTTATTCATTGATTATAGAGATATTAATAGGATCATAATGAAAAAAGTACCCTCTTATAAGAATTGATGATTTATTTGACCAGCTTTGTGAGGATCAATCCATATTTATGATTGATCATTGATCTTGTTATCCTAAATTTATGGTGAAGAAAGAAGATATTTTAAATACTACATTTTGATAATGATATGGGAATTATGATTTTTTATGCCCTTATGTTTGACTAATTCACCTTCTATTTTTATGGATTTGATGAATAGATTATTTAAGGACTACTTTAATAACTTTGTGGTAGTTTTTATTGATGATATTCTAGTATATTCCAAAAATTTTGAGGAGCATATGGACTATATGAAGATTATATTACAAACTATAAGGAAGGATAGACTATTTCGAATGTGTAGAAAATTTTAGTTTTGGTAAAAAAAATTCTTTATTGGAGCATATTATAACCAATGAAGGAATCTCAATTGACCACATAAATAGAAAGGTTTTGGAGGAGTGGCCTCATCCTATAATAGAAACCGAGATTCATAGTTTCCATGGATTATTGGGATATTATAGGAGGTTTGTGAAAAACATTTCATGACTTTCTAATCTAGTAACCAAGTAAACTCAAAAAGGGGCCATGTTCACATAGATAAATGAGTGTGAAGAATGATTCCAAGAGCTTAAGAATAGATTTGTTACTAAACCCATGTTAACTCTACCCTTTATCAGATAAAGATTCTTTATTTTTAGTGACACATATCTTAAAGGTCTTGGGTGCATCCTCATTCAAAATTATAAGGTGATTACTTATTCATCTTGACAGTAAAAGCCTCAAGAGAAGAATTATACTATATATGACTTGGATATGGATGCAGTTGTTTTTCTTCTGAAGATATGGAGGCACTATATTTATGGGGGGAATGAGATATATACACAAACAAAAAAATATTGAAGTATATTTTCATGCAAAAGGAATTGAACATTAGATATAGGAGATGGTTAGAACTTCTTAAAGACTATTATTGTTCAATTCATTATTAGTCTGCAAGGGAAAAAAATTCACTGATGCATTAAGTAGGAAAGTCCCTATTGTTCTGTAAATAATAAGGATTATATGAGATACTTTAATCAAATACCTAGTAGAAATGTACATGGGAATCATAAGGTAAGGGACATCATAAACAATGTCCCAAATAATTTCTCAACCATCATTACTAAAAAGGATCAAGAAATCATAAAGAGAAGATTCTTTATCATAAAAGAAGATAGAGGCTTTGAAAAATGGGGAGTTTCCTGAGTTAAATATTGATCAAGAAGGTGTAATGAAATTTCATATAGTACTTTGTGCTATATATATTCATAAAATGAATAATAGGTTGGTGGATTAATCTCATAGCTCTACCTTCTCTCTATATCTTAGAAGAAATAAAATGTATAGGGACCCTCGTGATCATTATTGGGGGGATAACATGAAAAGGTATATTTCCAACTACACTACAACGTTCCTAGTGTGTCAAAAAGTGAAGGTGGAGTGACAAATTCTTAAAGGGGTATTACAACCACTACCCATACCAACATGGAAGTTGGACAATATCACTATGGACTTTGTCATTGGTATCCCAAGAATATCCAATGGAAAAAATGTGATATGGGTTATAATGGACTGTCTCACCAAGTCTTCCCATTTTATCTCTATCTAGGGAGACTTATATATTGATCAACTTTCCAATATTTACATAAATTAAGTAGTGAGGATGCATGTATTACCACTTTCTATCATTTCTTATCATGATCCAAGTTTCACATCAAAATTCTAGAGAAGTCTTCAACATGCTCTATGTACCGAATTGAATTTTGGTGTGGTCTTTCACCCCCAAACTAATGTCCAATATGAAAATACTATTCAAATACTAGATGATATACTAAGAACATGATCAATGGAATTTAAAGGTGGATGGGATCAACATCTCCCATTAGTTTTGTTCTCATACAACAACATCTTCCATTCGATTATTAAAATGGAACCCTATGAAGCTCTATATGTGAAGCGATGTAGAACTCCTACTTGTTAGGATGAATTTGGTGAGAGAAATTTTATTAACTGGATATTGTGTAAGAGAAGATAGAAAAGGTTCGTTTCAACCAAAAATATATAAAGTCTACTCAGATTCAATATAAGCGTTATGCTGATAGTTGTCTAAGAAACTTGGAGTTTAATGTTATAGACAAAGACTTCCTTCAAATTTACATTATAATAGAGTCACGTGGTTTGGTAATAAAGGGAAGATTTTCCCTAGGAACATTTTCCCCTATGAAATCAGTGATCGTATAGGAGTAATGGCTTATCAACTTGTACGCCCTCTAAATCTATCTCAAGATCAGGAAGTATTCCACATATCTCTCTTGAGGAAGTACATTCATGACCTTTCACTTGTAATTAATCTTATGGTAGTACAACTATAACATGATCTCTCTTATAAGGAGTAGTCAGGGGAGATCTTGGACTTTGGAGACAAGGTTCTATGCAATAAGACTACTCACCTCATCAAAGTGCAGTGGAGTAACCACAAATATGTTAAAGTGATATGGGAACTAGAGGAAACAATATGAAAGAATTATCCACACCATTTCTCAACATAGATAACGATTTGAAATTTTAGTGTCAAAATTTCTTAAGGGAGGAGGATGTAATGAACCAAACTTTTTTAATGATAATTATTTCATGAAAATGTCAGTTATATTTTTTTATACACAAAAAGACCATATATCTTTAATAATGGAGTGAATATTAAAGGGAATGTGACAATATGGTTTTGACCATTATATGAACTTAGGTTGATTATGACCATTGGAAAATATGATTATTGGGAACAATACTCTTGATAATAATTTTAACGTTTTAATTAGTTTTTATAAGTAAAATTTGAAGAAGTATAATTGGTACAGAAAGAAGAGTCAATGGATTCAACCAGTAGAGTTGTGTCGTTTGAATCCCATTTTTTAGAGATTCGGAGGGAGTTTTCATCACTGGGGTTTACCTTGAACAATAAAAATCTGAGCTTCAACAAGTGAAGCTTGAATTAAATCACCTATTGGAGAAGGTTAAGTTAGTAGAGATTACCACTCAGTCAATGTCAGATGAGGTACCCCACAAAACTACCATCATCACACGCCATACTCTTAGGATGTATGTGGGTGTAAAAATAGTTTATGTGACCTATCCTTAGTGTTTAATTCCTTTGTTTAAATAAAATTGGTATTCTATGTTTTTTGTTTTAAGAATTGTTTTTCTTAATAAAATTGAGATAGAATTTGATAAACTGGTTTTTTAGATGGAGATCCTACATTTCAAAAAAGAAATAATTATTATAATGAACTTAGATATTATGAATAATTATTATTTTAATTAAATTTAATTATTAAATCACTATTATTTAAAAATATATTATAAAATAATTGTATTTTTTTCAAGTGTTAAAAATATTACTATGTATTTTTTATCCGCAATTATTTTTAATAAATATGGTTTTTTATATTTAAAAGTTAAAATTTTTATATTTAGATCATTATAATGATAAAATGATTTTAATTTTTAAAATTATGATATAAAAATTTGGTTAGGGAAAATTTATGATAATTTTCTAAAACACTTTACTTTTTGTGAATAGTAAAAATACAGTTTAATTTTTTGGCATGTTTAATGGCATCCTAATTATGTCATAATGATTTAATAACTAATTAATCACAATCCAAGCCTTAAAATATATTATTTTATTAATATAAAGTATTTTAATATATTTTAATCAATTTCTAAATATATAATTTACATTCCAAATTTTAAAATGAAAACTTTAACTATAAAAATTTTATTTGGTGAAAACATTAATTGTCCTTTCCAAAATAAGTAATATAAAAAGATGGAAAATTGTTTTGGGTTAAAATAAATTAATAGGCATCCCAAGATTCCAATATCATGGGAAAATAACAAGGGGAATCCCATGGTTTTCCATTTACCATTTCCTAGGTGTTAAAGAACATTATTAAGAAATTAATAATCAAATCCCCCACTTTTACTATAAATACCCACCAATTTATCCATTTCATTTCACTCCCATTTCATACCCCATGATGCTATGATATTTTTACCTCAAAATTATCCTAACAAGGTTTCCTTAAGACCCCAAGGTCCCAATCTCTATGTTTTTGGAACTACTCTTCAAGGTAAGGGAAATATCCTTCTTTTCTTTTCATTTAAAAGACCTCTTTTTTAATATGTCTTCTAAATTTTATGTAACTCTATCTTATTTCATTTTTATTCATTCCCTTACTACCAGATTATGTTTTATAAAATGCATACCTCTGTCCCCTATCTATTTACCCTTTTCTAAAATCATGTTTTATACTGGTTATGTTGTCGATTTTACTTGTCAAAATTTCTCTATTCTCCTTAAGAAATTTCCTTTTATTTTTTTTATGTGAATACCAAAATACATTCATATTACAAGGGTATCATAAAATATATAAAAATTATTAATTTTATTCTATATTTGACATATTTAAAACCCTCATTCCCTTTTTTGGGTTATAAATGACATAAAGATCTTGTATTTAGAAATTTTTTAAACACCATGATTTTTATATGAGACATATTTCCTCTATTATCCATGGTATATTTATGAAATATTTTATTATAAACACTATGGATCAAATTAATTAATACATGTTAATGGTTCTCTCGAATATCACTCCAATTCATTAGGTAAAGAATTTAATCTCTAGAGATGACATGTTTTAAGATACCTTGGTGCATAACCATGGTAATTTTTACAAAACCATGGTGACACACCATGGTGATATTCTTATTAATGTATCATTTAAATGTTTGATAAAAATATCCATGTTATGATTCATGTTCATTTTATTATGAAATTCCCATTTTTTCTTTTCTCATTCTTTTATTCCTCATGTTCTTATTGATATTTCTCATGGTCACATGTAAAATGTTCCCCTTATTTTCCCTTACAGGGCCTTGTGCTCACTCATTACTTTGATGCATGTCCCCAGGTTATAAGCTGTAGTATTTTTATATAGTAGTAACCAATGATTAAGTCTTTAAAGTTTATTATAGGAATTTTTTTAAGTTTTCATGTATTATTTAACTTTTTTCCATGAAACTAAACTTTAAAATATCTTATGTTTTTACCATGTAAATGATAAGATATGTAATAAAAATATGGGATTACATATTTAAATCCACAAAATTATTTTGAAATAAAATACAAGATAATAAATAGTAATTTCACATATAATATTATAATATTCAAGATAATGAGGAATTAGTATAACCCAATGAAAGGAAATTGAGTTTTAAAATTTTTTAATACTTAGAAACTCTTAAGATAAACCCCCTTAGATAAAATAATTAAAATAGAAACCCAAAATAACATGAATAATGAATTAATCATGATATTACCTATCTAAATGGAAGTACTTTCATCACATGAAATTTAATTAGTTCATAATAACAAATAATTCATAATGGAATGTAAATTGAGAAGAAATCTCTTACCTTATGCTTCCTTTTGGAAGAACATGATTTAATCTTTTTTATTTAGGTTTGAAAAATTTAATTAACTTATTACATAATCATATTAATATTTATAATATCATATATAATTATTTTAAAACATCTTATCACCTGTTCATTAATTATATCTCATTATTTTGTGTAATAACTTCTTTGTTTTTCGAGTATGTTTTAACCTTTTATTTTTTATTCCTCTTACAGTAATCATGATTTAATAATATAAAAAATGTTAACCATGGTATAAATATCTTATATATTCATTTTTTATGTGTTTATGTTAATCTAAAAAATTTGGGTATAGGAAATGTAATACATCCTTCAGGGAGACGGTATGTCATACGTATGCATGAAAGCTATTTCCATTTTGTTATCATATTGAAAGAAAGAAAATTAAATGATATATATATATTATATATTACCATTAAAGTAAAATTTTTATTTAATATATATCACATATTTTATTAACCCCATCTTTAATATATTCCATGTATACTGTGAATGAATCACATCACTTTGCACGGCGGTAGTCCACCGTACACATGAGTGATGATATCATACTCCAAAAAAATGAAAATAATGAAGTTATGTTTAATATAATAATTAAAGAATCATAATATCATTATTATTAAAATATATATTATATATAGATAATAATTACATCATTACTCCAAACCATGAAAGGTGGTAATGGGAAACTGAAGGATATCAGTTCCTGATGTCGTGGTCTGGCATACACACGTATGATGATTTCGTAACCAAATAGATGGAAGTGTGTGTGGTTTTATATTATAGCATTAATATTAAAAAATATTAAAAAATTTAATGTAATTATTTTATTATATTATCATTATATAATAATAATTTAAGGAGGTTGAGAATAAAATAAAATAAAAATTCTTTTAGAAGAACATTAACTCTTCTTTGAGTATCCTCTTTATGTTTGAACTAAAAAATTAAATGGATTTAATTATGACCACAAAAGGTATTCTAGGATAATTTGAGGGATTTTGGGGAGTTATTTATTCTATTTTTGTATGATTCAAATGGATTGATAGATGAATAAGTGAGGGGAGTGGGTGATCTTTTATAATTGAGGAGGAGTGACATCATTATAAATACTCAAAAGTATTCACTATTGGGAGGCGAACATTACCTCAAGTTTCCCCATGATATTAATAAATGGGTTATATGGATGATATCACTACTGGAAAAACGACCTATACCCACGGTTCAAAACCGTGGGTATAGCCCCCAAAACCGTGGGTATAGGCTATACCCACGGTTTTGGGAACCGTGGGCTGGAATGGCGTCGGGATAGGGGTCTTGACCTATACCCACGGTTCTGTACAGCGTGGCATGGGGTTTTCCCACGGTTTGAAAACCGTGGGAAAAATTTATATTCAAAAAAAACGCTCAGCAGGTTTCGAACCCGCGCCATGCAGAACACCTACGCGCAGCACCTGACCAGCGGACCAACCGAGCTGTTATATTTATATGTATATAATGATTATTCTATTTTAATATATTAATACTGATGCGGTTATTAAAAAAAAGAAACCTCCGGGTTTCGAACACGGGACCGGGAGGGAGAGAATACCGCGGCGAACCAACTAAGCTAGACCGATTTTGTTAACTTAAATATACAGTGTTATACTTATATTAATATTGACCGTGGGAAAAATTTATATTCAAAAAAAACGCTCAGCAGGTTTCGAACCCGCGCCATGTAGAACACCTACGCCCAGCACCTGACCAGCGGACCAACGGAGCTGTTATAATTATATGTATATAATGATTATTCTCTTTTAATATATTAATACTGATGCGATTATTAAAAAAAAGGAACCGCCGGGTTTCGAACACGGGACCGGGAGGGAGAGAATACCGCGGCGAACCAACTAAGCTAGACCGATTTTGTTAATTTAAATATACAGTGTTATACTTATATTAATATTGTTGATATATTTAAAATTACATCCTGCCGAGTTTCGAACACCGCACTTCCCAGAACTGAATGACTAACTAAACCAACACACCTAGCGAATTTATGTTCATTAATACCAGTATATTTGTAATTAAATTATTTACAACCTTGTTCCCACGTAAAATTTATTTCGTCCCGCGCAATTTTTTTCCCATTCCCTCCACCCACAATAACGCGGGAAACCTATACCCACGGTTTTGAAAACCGTGGGTATAGGTCTTTGAAAAAAATACCCCCTATACCCACGGTTTTTAAAAACCGTAGGTATAGGTTCCCAAAGTAATGCCTATACCCACGATTTTGGAAAAACCGTGGGTATAGGTCTTCACCAAAAAAACTATACCCACGGTTTGGTCCAAACCGTGGGTATAGGTTCCCATACTATACCTATACCCACGGTTCTGGAAAACCGTGGGTATAGGTGGGACCTATACCCACGGTTTTCTGAAAAACCGTCGGTATAGGCCCAATTTCCAGTAGTGTATGGTATATCAATACCTCCACCACAAAATAAAACACATGATTCAGAGATTTTATTCATTAACTGCTATGTTACTGTATTTTTATCTTTTTGGTTTTTCACTAAGGTAACTAGTTTCCTAAACTAGATAATTTATCCAT
This sequence comes from Viscum album, assembly GCA_963277665.1. Classification (NCBI taxonomy): domain Eukaryota; kingdom Viridiplantae; phylum Streptophyta; class Magnoliopsida; order Santalales; family Viscaceae; genus Viscum; species Viscum album. The sequence goes on from OY728121.1 coordinate 1,304,259,779, forward strand.
TAAGATAAAATTAAGGTGATAAATAATATAAAATTTATACCCAATAATTATAAATATAATTTATAATTTATAAAATAAAAACCCTATGTTTTTTGTTAATTAATTTTAACATAAGCACATGTGACGTGGAAATACAATGTTTTAACCCTAACCACTCTGACGATGTTTTTACTTTTTAGGGGAAATATGTTCATTATAAAAGATCATTTGGTATATTAATGGAAAATATTTTATATTTATTAGTATTTAAAAATAACTATCATGAATATAGGATTTTTATAAACTTTTAATCATTTAATAAAATATCATTTATTATAATGAAACATTAATGTTGATTTAGACATTATTTATTAAATTAAAATTTAAAAATAAAATAAAAATATATAATTTGAATATATTAAGTTAAACCCTATTTAACATTATATATTAATCTATATAATTAATTTATTTCAATAATTCATTCAATTTACTTCACATTTAATATTTTTCGCAACATTCATTTTATTTTATTTTATTATTAATTAAATATTTACTATGTTGGCATTTCTTTAACATTTTAAGTAAATAATTAATGTCTAAAAATTAAACAGAATTCCTAATGATAAAAAACTTATTTATCTTTCAAAATAATACGTATAACTAAACCAGTTCTATTTTTCCCCTATACCAAGTCATTTTAATATTAAAATCATGGAAGTTTCATTTTGTCTTTATTCCACTTGAAGAATTATATTGTTCAATTTTATGGAATAGAACCCCAATAACTCATAAAGCCCTATATTATGGTGTTAAGGGTCAAAATATGGCCATCCAATGGGTTTTGGACAAGTGTTTTGTGATTTTTACTCATTATTTTCTAATTTTAACCACTTAGTATACTGGTTTTTATCTTAATTGTAGTAATTAATTTAACTAGTTTCACTAATAATTTTGGTCCATAATTAAGTTAAACTTATTATTAATTATAAATTATTATTATTGAAAATATTTAATCCACTTTTCTAAATTCAGTCCATAGAAGTGGAAAAAATTAATTTATTGCTAATCCCTCTGACATGACGAAAAAATTGGTTTTTAATGTGAAAATGTTCAATAGTTTACAATGTTTTTATATAAAAAATAAACCTGAAAATGATTATAATTACCAAAATTGGAATAATATATTTATAATATAAATATTTTTAATTTAAAATAAATAAAAAATATAATTTAACATTACAACTTATTTATATGAAAAGGCAGTTTTCAATTACAATCCAATATTTTCCACTATTCATCAAAAAAAGAATCTTTTCAAAAAATCCCAAAAATCTCCTTATGATAATTTTGATATTCTAATTAAAAAAATTAATTTTATATATATATATATATTTATAATTTTATTAAAAATTAATTTTAAATCATTTATTTTAATAAAAATATAGTTTTCAGAAAATGTTTCTTTTTCCATTAAATGAAAATTATTTTATTACCAATCAATATATAATTCATAAATATTTGTAAAACATATATTTTCAATATTTATTTAATCCTATTTATTCCCACCATTCTAATGGTTAGAAGATAATAATCATATTAATAATTATATTAATATTATATTATTGTTTAGTAAAATCGGTCTTGCATGTAAGGTAAGCTATCGAAAAACTCATTTTGGTGTGTAATAGAAGATAAATAAATATTTTTTAAATAATACTCTATCCAATAAAATATTATTAAATTATAATTTTTAGTTTTTTACATTCTTTCTAACATAAATAATATGCATCCTAAAAATTTAAAGTTGATCTCGATAATCATGGGTTTGATATTTGAAAATACAATGGTTTAAAATCCAACATCATAAAAGGGTTAAAAATATCGACTTGTTAAGAGATAATAGAAATTACCATTGTCATATGGTCTAACAGAAAAATAGGTTTCTATTTAGGATAACAATGGTGGAAACTGAATATATGTACATGGTTTAAAATAGTAAATATTCATAGAGAGGGATTGAGGTAATTTATCATAAGAAAGTGAATGATAGATTTATAGTCAAGGGCCTGAAATCCAAAAAAAATAATAGGTGTGAAGATGTAATTTATATCATTAGAAATGATGCTAATAGGTTGGAATTTTATTTCAATATTATTTTTCTAAAGTTGATGGAATATTTTACAATATTTGAATATAATGAAATATAATTACTTGATACAATTTTATAAACACAATTTAATCAATTGGTGGACTTTAGATCACTTTATCAAAGAAATAAATATGAAAAAATAAATTTTATTGTGACTTAAGTACTAAAATAAACTTTTAACAGATCATATGATCCATAAAGAGTGAAAAGTCTTTTCGTATGTCTCTAAATATTTTTCCAAAACCAATATTTTTAGTAAATTAATCTCTAATACTGAAGATTTATACTACTGATTCATTATTAAAATTTATTTTTTAAGTTTAATTAAAAAAAATTACATAATAACTAGGACATCACATTGGCCAGTGGTATGCGTGAAACACTTATTTTCCTTTGGTTGTGGGTTCAAGCCCCACCACTTTTCCAAATGAGATTACTTTTCACCCTTCATGTGGGTTGTACATTAGAAAAGCTATATTAATATATTTCATATTATGATCCCAAAAATATGATGGAAATCTTTGAAATAATTTTAATAATTTAATATTGTTTTTAAAAATGTTTTCAAAACAAGTTAATTATTTTTTTACAAAGTATAATAATCTTATTTGACTTTTATTACAATTTAATTAATGTTAATATCATCCCTAAAGTTTATCAAAACCTTTAACGGTATATTTATAATATGTAAAGGGATTATTCCTAAAATAACTTTTCTATTAAAACATAATTTTTCCATTATTTTCACAAAAAATATCCCTAATATTGGTAGACTCTCATAACATAAAACCTAAAAAGTAGTGTTTAATAATCTGAACGTATGTTAAATCTTAAAATCACTAACCCATGATGGTATATATTATAACACCCCAGGTAAATAAAGAATATGACATTTCATATTTATCCATATTTGTGAATAAAATATTTAAATGACTTTAAAGGGGACGCTATGCTCGATGGCGTACCCAACACGCAACAACGAATTTCTTGGGAATCTTACGTTGCACTCTAATAATAAAATAATATTATTTTAAATGGTAGTTAACATGTAGCCATTGTAATGGTGGGAATGGATAGAAATAACTAAAATATGATTATATATGTTTTTAAATGTTTTTACATTTATCCAATAAAGGATAGAGGCTTAAAATACGGAAAGAATTCAATTTTAGGCGTATATGCCCTAGTTTTCCCTAAAGGTTCACTTGTCGCCTTTTGATGGAGAACCGTCATTAAATATAGTTTTGTTCACTCTTATACATTCTATTGGACCAAATAAAGCTCTTCTTAAGAATCGGGACATCAAAATTTAATTTGTGTAAATTTTTGGTATCTTTCCGATAAAGTTCTTTTTTTAATGAATAGTGTAAAATGTTGTATTTTAATTCAAAACCTCTTTTTAATCTAATTTATTTATATGATTAGATTATATTTTGAATTGGTTTTAAAGTGAAATTAGAAAATATTTTTACCATTAAATCCAATAGTGGTTGTTGGAATTTATTTCGCTTTGAAATCGAACTTAAACTAGTGTCAATCTTTTGATACTTATTGTTTCATAATAACACGCTATTTGCTCTGACAGCGGGAATTAATTATTAAATTAATTAATGTGACTTATATGTTTTGAATTTTGTAAAATATACTTCATTTTCGAATTCGGAATATCAAATATAGCTCAGGGTGAATTTTTGGGATTTTTCTGAAAAACTTCAATTTTTGATGAATAGTGAAACCACTAAGTGGTACTTATAAAGACTGATTTTCCGTTTAAATGAAATTTTGCCATCATTGTGTTTTGAATTTCAAAAATCCGACATACATGGTTGTCATTAAGAAGTAAAATGTGGTTCAATGAGATTATAATAATTTTTTGGTGAATAGTAACTTATTAAGTTCTTAATCGCGATTAGAGGTAATTAGTGTAATTTAAGGTAAAAATGATATTATAAGAATGTGAAAACACCATGACACTTGTCCTACACCTATTGGGTGAGTCATGGTCGACCAAGACAAGCCATGGGCCAACTTGGGGACCCCATGGAGACACTTTGGTTGGGAAATGACATAAATAACTTTTTATTTAATGTAAAAGTAAAAATGACACAAACATGATATGTTTTACTAAAACAATATTTAAATGGGGTTATACAAGTCATATTTTTGATTATAAATAGTAATTGCAAATCTAAAAAGATTTCCTACATCATAGTATTTGTTTTATAATTTTTAGACATTAAATAAATTAAATTATTTATGACATAATAATGATGCAGCGATGACATCATTATTTGACGATTTAAATAAAATGGAAAGATAATGTAAAATCTATGAACTACACATGTCAAAAACATATTTTATGGGTGGATTTCGAACCCTTAACACCTTATCCACGAATTATATCAATGTGGGACATTTTAAAACCGAAACACATTTTCAAATAAAGTAATATTTCTTTACTTTCCAAAAGTTCCCCTCCTCTCCACTTATAAAAGGCCCCCACCTCTACCTCATTTCACACACTCCTCAAGATTTTGGCTCGGCCAAACCCTGCCCATTTAATCTCTCCACATCCCTCTCCTCATCCTAGAGGATTACCTTTGGGAATAATCCTTTCAAAGGAATCCTTTAGTCTCAAATCAAAAGGAGTTACACTTTTAAAGGTAATTCATTCTCTCATGTTCATTTGTTTTATTTTGCTTCTCCAACCCCCTAAACTCTTTTTATTTATTTCTTTTGTAACAACACCAGTATCTTCAATATACTAGGATGTTGTTATAAGATTTATTCGAGCTACACTCTCACACAACTACATCAAATGGTTAAAGAACATACGGTTTCCGTGGATGGCGAAATTGTGCCTCCCGAAACGATGATTGTTCAATACTCATTTAATACCTTAAAAAGTGGCCATTATGATGTCACTATTTTTATATATGATATATAATATGTTTATGTTTTACTTAAGCTTCTTTATTTTTCATTTTTGTCTTACCTTTATGGCTTCCATTATGGGTATACGCGATATCTTCATTTTAGGAAGTGCGGACTACCGCCCCCTCAAAGTGATGTGATTCGTTAATGCCATACGTGGGACGTATAAAGGATGTATTTAATGTTATTATATATGATGTTATACTGGAATTATTATTTACCTATATATCATTATTATTTCTTTCCATTAAAGTATGAGATAGAAATGAAAGTAGCGTTCATGCGTACATACGGCTTACCGTCTCCATGAACGGTGCATTTCATTTCTTATCCCCAAATGTAATGTACTATTATAAGTACATATATATAATGGATATATAGGATGTATGATACATCTAAATGATTAATATAATTCTGGAATTAAAATATACATACCTCTCATATAGTTTTAATTCCATTAATACAACATAGAAATGAAAGTAGCGTTCATGCGTACGTACGGCTTACCGTCTCCATGAACGGTGCATTTCATTTCTTTCCTCTAAATGATTATGTGATTTTATAAATACATGTATATGCTGGATATATATGATATATATGATATCCAAATCAGGAATTTCATTTTTGGATATGAAGAACCTTTGACCACACGAACAACATGTAATTGTAAGAAGTCCACTTTCGACTTAAGAACCAAATATCAACAAAACAAACATGATTAACTTAAATGATTAAATAATGTTTATAACATGGTAATAAGTGATATAAAAGGAATAATTAACTGTAAAAAGGTTCTTAAGGAAGTAGAAATTAACTCAAGTTTATTATTCAGGAGATTAAAGAACGATCGAGTCAAGTCGGACCCGAGGTAAGGGATCCTACACCTCTCTTTCTTTTTAAGTACACTCTTTTATGTAATTCCTTTTTAAGCTCATCTTTATTGTTATTGGGATGTTATTTTATATTAATCTTACTGTAATTTTTATGTTCATGTGATGAGAGACCCTATTCTCTCTCATCAATCCATTTTGGAAGTTTTGAGTGGCGCCGATAGGCTGTCGAATTTTCGTAAGAGATCTAACCTCTCTCTTTCTTTTAAAGTACTCTCCTTTATGTCACTTCTTTTAAGCTCCTATTTGTTATGTTGGGGGATGTTCTTTTATATTCCTCTTTCTGTAAACATTATGTTGATGTAATGAGAGACCCTATTTCCTCTCATCAATCCATTTTGGAAGTTTTAAGTGGCACTGTTAGGTTGCCGAGTTTTCGTAAGAGATTTTTCATCTCACTTTTATTCCCGTGAGATTTATGCTACATTTGCCACAATTTCCATTGAGTGGTTTATGTACTGCCCACTATTACAATCCTATTGTAACATAATTCCATTTATGGGTATTTACATATTCATTGTATGACACTTCTTCAATGGGGTGTACTTTTCAAAAGTTACCCAAGTCGGTAAGGGAACCTTTCACCCTCTTTTTTTAAAAGACTTCTTTTGTTGGGTCTTTTAATTTACATATTGTTATGTTGGTATATGTTCTCATATATCCTTAGTGATGTAAATTTTATGTCCAAGTGATGAGATACACTTTTTATCTCTCATCAACTCATTGTGAGGTGACGTCGTTAGGCTGTCAAGGGAACTTCTTAACCCAATTTCGATTTCTTTGGGTTCAACATGTAGTTATTGAATATGTCATCCTTTGAATATGTGTGAATGACCTTTGATTATTTTACACTTAATATCCAATTATATTTGGTGTATTCATTTGTCACACATAATTATGTAATTGATTTATCCTTAAACCAAGGATACCGTCTTTGTGAGGGACTTCGTCTCAATCTCCTTTCATTGAGGCATATTTCGTTTTATACACAACTTTCTTTTATACAGTGTATAAACCCCCTTTGACTTTTACTTTTATACAAAAGGAACCTTTTTATATGAAGCGTTTTACAAAATGACAAAAAGGAATGTTTTTTTAACGTACGCGGTGACAATGACTTTTTCCGCCGCCGCGAGTATTATTTGGTCTTTGGCTTCCTCAACAAGATGTAATGTTTTTAAAATAAAATAAATACCATATACTCTTTTATGTATTTTGGTATTGAAAATGGTTTTGATAAAGGATTCTATTATGTCAATATATTTATGATATATTGTGATTGAAATGTGGAAATGTTATATTTCCTTTATATTGGTTTTATGTTTTATGATTTTATATTGGTACTTGGACATTTTAACGGGTGGTTACGTTATAAACCATATGACGGGTGGTGCCGTGAATACCAGGACGGGTGGTTACGTTATAACCTCCAATGCATTGGGTATGGAAGTCATCCGTATGGCTATTCCATTAAGTATGTATGTAAATTGGCCGTATGGCTATTCCATTAAGTGATATGTGTGGAAGTCGACCGTATGGTTATTCCACTTAAGTATGTTTATGTCCCAAGTTACCTTTATATGGGTTTTATGGTAATACTTTGGTTACAAAAAGGTAAGTAATGATACTTTTTTTCAGTGAAAAGTTTTTACTACTTCATTAAGGTGAAAAGTATTACATTGATAAAGTATTCATGGTTTACTTGTTGTTTTGAAAATCTAACAGTTTTCATTCTTTGTGTATCCCTTACTGAGCTTCTTATGCTCATCCCAAGTTTTTGAAATGTTTTTCATAGGACATAGCGTGGAATAGGGTCAAGGATGGGATCAAGGGAAAGTCATGCTACCTAAAACATGGAACTATACATATTTCTTTTAAAGAGTTTTTATTTTATGGAAATTTAGTAGAAGCGACTACTTTGTAATCTTTTGAGATGTAATAGTTATATCCTAATTCTCTAAAACTCTAAACCTGAAAAGATCCTCAATGTTAATTACTCATTTAATTCAATATTAAGTAAGGTTTAAGGCTGGGGCCTTATAGTTGGTATCAAAGGTCGGTTTAGTTAACTTTAGAGGTTAGGGTATTCTCTAAGCACAAGTGACATTACCATAATGGTTAGGATTTCAGAAAGAGTCCTAGTTTTAGATAAAGTGAATGAGTAAGTGTATTTTAGTATTTAACTTCATCATTTGTACATTATGGTTTTGTTGATATACTCACACTGACATTTCTATTTTTAGTGAATGGATTGATATAGGAGGCACCAAAGAGACAACAGGTTTGAAGGAAACTGTGGTGGTTCTCTGATTAAGATACTAGATAAAATGGAGGATTCAATGAGGAAACTAGTGGTTGTTCTAAACCAAATATCAAGGATTCATGATCAACCACTTCAACCTTGGTGAGTTCTCTAATGCATCATGTATGAGATGGCCAACCCGATGTGGAAATTCAGGTAATAATTATTAAGGTAACCATTAGGGTTTATATGATACTTAATTTTTAGGTAATTATGGGTTACTCTATGATATTATGGAAAATGAAAGGAATGAGATAAACTTGAGGTTAAAATATGTTATGATTATTCTTGAAGATTTTATCTCATTTTGGGGAATGTTTTAAGAATTATATAGTTTTGGAAAAAGGACAACACGTAGACCGTGTGACATCCCGTCGCGTCGGACAAAGCTGCGGGAATCGAACCCACAACCAATGTGCGACTGGTATTTATCGCCTACCACTGGACTACGTGAAGTCCCTGGTTAGTTTGACTGATTCATTCTAGTTATATGATTTTATGAATTCAGAGTAAGTTGATTTTGGGTTATTTATGAAAATGAATAACCTATCATGGAGAATATGTGATTAGGTTAATTACTTTTTAATACGAGACTTTAGGAGCAACTGATGTTGTTTGGAGATAAATGTTACGATTTAACATGGAAGACTATGCGACTAAATCCTTCAAATATTTGGGTTTCAATCTTATATTGGTTTACTTTGAAGAATTTTATGGAAAAATTGATTATAGAATGGTCCTCGTTGAACTTTGGGTTTTGTTGGACAAATTTTGGAGATTAAGAATAGATTTTCTTTTTATAAAGGGTTATCCTTTTCTGGATTATCTGATCTTATACTATCCTTTTTGGTTTTGGTTTTGGTTAAAGTCTAAAGACATGGGAAGTATATAGTTCTATTTTGTGGATTAGGTGATTCTCTAGAAGTTGATTATAGTACTCTTAATGTGAACAAGTCTTCCTAAATACTCGTCTTTTGGAGAAAATATGAGTTTGTGTAAGGAATATAATAAAAGTTGAAAGTCAATATGATAAGTGATTATCTTTCCCTATGAATAAATTCCTTAATAAAAAGTAACTTAAAACAAAAATGTTGTCTATTAACTTTTCCTACTAGGGAATCGAATACCGTTTAACCCATCACAAGTTTGTGATTTTCTCGTGGTTAACTTTCTCCTAAACATGTTTTCTATCACTCTCCATCAGAACATGACCCTTTGTTTTTTCCTCCTTGTCCATATTTTCATACTTGGAATCCTAGTATGGGTTAACTCGGGTGACCTTTGTACTTATCTCTCTTTATTTTAAAGTGTTTGTTTTACCGACTTTTGTTCCGATGTGGGACTTCCAAGGATATTTCCAAGCGCAATTTTAAAATTGCGAGGACGCAATTCCCAAAAAGGGGGAAGGATGTAACACCCCAGGTATATAAAGAATATGACATTTCATATTTATCCATATTTGTGAATAAAATATTTAAATGACTTTAAAGGGGACGCTATGCTCGATGGTGTACCCAACACGCAACAACGAGTTTCTTGGGAATCTTAAGTTGCACTCTAATAATAAAATAATATTATTTTAAATGGTAGTTAACATGTAGCCGTTGTAATGGCGGTAATGGATAGAAATAACTAAAATATTATTATATATGTTTTTAAATGTTTTTACATTTATCCAATAAAGGATAGAGGCTTAAAATACGGAAAGAATTCAATTTTAGGCGTATATGCCCTAGTTTTCCCTAAAGGTTCACTTGTCACCTTTTAATGGCGAACCGTCATTAAATATAGTTTTGTTCACTCTTATACATTCTATTGGACCAAATAAATCTCTTCTTAAGAATCTGGACATCAAAATTTACTTTGTGTAAATTTTTGGTATCTTTCCGATAAAGTTCTTTTTTTAATGAATAGTGTAAAATGTTGTATTTTAATTCAAAACCTATTTTTAATCTAATTTATTTTTATGATTAGATTATCTTTTTAATTGGTTTTAAAGTGAAATTAGAAAATATTTTTACCATTAAATCCAATAGTGGTTGTTGGAATTTATTTCGCTTTGAAATCGGACTTAAACTAGTGCCAATCTTTTGATACTTATTGTTTCATAAAAACACGTTATTTGCTCTGATAGCGGGAATTAATTATTAAATTAATTAATGTGACTTATAAGTTTTTAATTTTGTAAAATAGACTTCATTTTAGAATTCGGAATATCAAATATAGCTCAGGGTGAATTTTTGGGATTTTTCTGAAAAACTTCAATTTTTGATGAATAGTGAAACCACTAAGTGGTACTTATAAAGACTGATTTTCCGTTTAAATGAAATTTTTCCATCATTGTGTTTTGAATTTCAAAAATCCAACATACATGGTTTTCATTAAGAAGTAAAATGTGGTTCAATGAGATTATAATAATTTTTTGCTGAATAGTAACTTATTAAGTTCTTAATCGCGATTAGAGGTAATTAGTGTAATTTAAGGTAAAAATGATATTATAAGAATGTTAAAACACCATGACACTTGTCCTACACCTATTGGGTGAGTCATGGAAGACCACGACAAGCCATGGGCCAACTTGGGGACCCCATGGAGACACTTTGGTTGGGAAATGACATAAATAACTTTTTATTTAATGTAAAAGTAAAAATGACACAAACATGATATGTTTTACTAAAACAATTTTTAAATGGGGTTATACAAGTCATATTTTTGATTATAAATATTCATTGGAAAGATAAAAAGATTTCCTACATCATAGTATTTGTTTTATAATTTTTAGACATTAAATAAATTAAATTATTTATGACATAATAATGATGCATCGATGACATCATTATTTGACGATTTAAATAAAATGGAAAGATAATGTAAAATCTATGAACTACACATGTCCAAAACATATTGGATGGGTGTATTTCAAACCCTTAACACCTTATCCACGAATTATATCAATGTGGGACCTTTTAAAACAGAAACACATTTTCAAATAAAGTAATATATCTTTACTTTCCAAAAGTGCCCCTCCTCTCCTCTTATAAAAGGCACCCACCTCTACCTCATTTCACACACTCCTCAAGCCTTTGGCTCGGCCAAACCCTACCCATTTACTCTCTACACATCCCTCTCCTAGTCCTAGAGTATTCCCTTTGGGCAGAATCCTTTCAAAGGAAGCCTTTAGTCTCAAATCAAAAGGAGTTACACTTCTAAAGGTAATTCATTATCTCATGTTCATTTGTTTTATTTTGCTTCTCCAACCCCCTAAACTCTTTTTATTTATTTATTTTGTAACAACACCAGTATCTTCAATATACTAGGATGTTTTTATAAGATTTATCCGAGCTACAATCTCACACAACTACATCAAATGGTTAAAGAACATACGGTTTCCGTGGATGGCGAAATTGTGCCTCCCGAAACGATGATTGTTCAATACTCATTTAACACCTTCAAAGGTGGCCATTATGATGTCACTATTTTTATATATGATATATAATATGTTTATGTTTTACTTATGCTTCTTTATTTTTCATTTTTTTCTTACCTTTATGGCTTCCATTATGGGTATACGCGATATCTTCATTTTAGGAAGTGCGGACTACCGCCCCCTCAAAGTGATGTGATTCGTTAATGCCATATGTGGGACGTATAAAGTATGGATTTAATGTTATTATATATGATGTTATAATGGAATTATTATTTACCTATATATCATTATTATTTCTTTCCATTAAAGTATGAGATAGAAATGAAAGTAGCGTTCATGCGTACGTACGGCTTACCGTCTCCATGAACGGTGCATTTCATTTCTTATCCCCAAATGTAATGTACTATTATAAGTACATATATATAATGGATATATAGGATGTATGATACATCTAAATGATTAATATAATTCTGGAATTAAAATATACATACCTCTCATATATTTTTAAATCCATTAATACGACATAGAAATGAAAGTAGCGTTCATGCGTTCGTACGGCTTACCGTCTCCATGAACGGTGCATTTCATTTCTTTCCTCTAAATGATTATGTGATTTTATAAGTACATGTATATGCTGGATATATATGATATATATGATATCCAAATCAGGAATGTCATTTTTGGATATGAAAAACCTTTGACCACACGAACAACATGTAATTGTAAGAAGTCCACTTTCGACTTAAGAACCAAATATCAACAAAACAAACATGATTAACTTAAATGATTAAATAATGTTTATAACATGGTAATAAGTGATATAAAAGGAATAATGAACTTTAAAAAGGTTCTTAAGGAAGTATAAATTAACTCAAGTTTATTATTCAGGAGATTAAAGAACGATCGAGTCATGTCGGACCCGAGGTAAGGGATCCTACACCTCTCTTTCTTTTTAAGTACACTCTTTTATGTCATTCATTTTTAAGCTCATATTTATTGTTATTGGGATGTTATTTTATATTAATCTTACTATAATTTTTATGTTCATATGATTAGAGACCCTATTCTCTCTCATCAATCCATTTTGGAAGTTTTGAGTGGCGCCGATAAGCTGTCGAATTTTCGTAAGAGATCTAACCTCTCTCTTTCTTTTAAAGTACTCTCCTTTATGTCACTTCTTTTAAGCTACTATTTGTTATGTTGGGGGATGTTCTTTTATATTCCTCTTTCTGTAAACATTATTTTGATGTAATGAGAGACCCTATTTCCTCTCATCAATCCATTTTGGAAGTTTTAAGTGGCGTCGTTAGGCTGCCGAGTTTTCGTAAGAGATTTTTCATCTCACTTTTATTCCCATGAGATTTATGCTACATTTGCCACAATTTCCATTGAGTGGTTTATGTAATGCCCACTATTACAATCCTATTGTAATATAATTTCATTTATGGGTATTTACATATTCATTGTATAACACTTCTTCAATGGGGTGTACTTTTCAAAAGTTACCCAAGTCGATAAGGGAACCTTTAACCATCTTTTTTTTAAAAGACTTCTTTTGTTGGGTCTTTTAATTTACATATTTTTATGTTGGGATATGTTCTCATATATCCTTAGTGATGTAACTTTTATGTCCAAGTGAAGAGATATACTTTTTATCTCTCATCAACTCATTTTGAGGTGACGTCGTTAGGCTGTCAAGGGAACTTCTTAACCCAATTTCGATTTCTTTGGGTTCAACATGTAGTTATTGAATATGTCATCCTTTGAATATGTGTGAATGACCTTTGATTATTTTACACTTAATATCCAATTATATTTGGTGTATTCATTTGTCACACATAATTATGTAATTGATTTATCCTTAAACCAAGGATACCGTCTTTGTGAGGGACTTCGTCTCAATCTCCTTTCATTGAGGCATATTTCGTTTTATACACAACTTTCTTTTATACGGTGTATAAACCCCCTTTGACTTTTACTTTTATACAAAAGGAACCTTTTTATACGATGCGTTTTACAAAATGACAAAAAGGAATGTTTTTTTTAACGTACGCGGTGACAATGACTTTTTCCGCCGCCGCGAGTATTATTTGGTCTTTGGCTTCCTCAACAAGCCGTAATGTTTTTAAAATAAAATAAATACCATATTGTCACGACCCGTCCTCGGGGCCCGTGCCGTGACTACCCCAAGCCCGCCTTCCATAGGCCAGGGGCTGGCGACTAGCACCAAAGGCGTAAAATCCCGATAACTGGGAAGGCATTGCCTTTATAAAGAAAACAAGCACCACAGAGTACAAGCGGAAGTAAAACACTAAGTACAAAAAGAAGAGCTGAAAAGTAAAAGGGGCCGGAAATACAAGCCCAACTGTAAAGTACAACTCGAAAGGGAAAAACAGCGACTGAAAAGTAAAGCTGCTACGTTGAGATGTCCACTGTAAATCCCACCTGAAGGGTGGGTACAGATAGCTCCTCTGCTCCTCGGGTCCCGCCATCCGCTCCGAGTATGTTCCGCCCAGTGGTCCTCCTCCGGGTACCGCCTCGTCGTATAGTCCACCTCCAGGTATCGTCCAGTCCTCGAACACTCGGCCTCTGCCAGTACTGGCCGTCGTCTGCAACCAACACAACGAGGTGCGGGCATAGCCCGTGCAGGGGTGAGTATAACGATACTCAGTAGGGACCCCGAGACCCTCAAGGTCTCACAAAAACCAACAAGGATGAACACAAGAAGATCTCAACAGATAAACTCTACTTAGGTATATGCCCATACATATACCTAAGTTATCAAGTAACCCATCTCAATCATGAGGAAACACAAGAATTGTGAAATCGACGGATAACCACTACCCGGGTATATGCCCATACATATACCAAAGTTAGCAAGTGACCCATCTCAATCATAAAGTAACACAGGGTCAAAAGTCTCAGCTCAAACCAGGATTTTCATTATCGAAACCGTAACTGCTGAAGAGCCCCGTCTCTGAAGTGTGCAGTAGTCCTGTCACGACTCCGAGGTACTGCTCACTAACCTAAGACTGCTGAGGTACTCCTCCTGTTGAGTACTGTGGGTTTGCGGCCAACTACCTGGCGCTCCGTCCGCTGAGGGTCTGTCGCCAAATACCGGGCGCTACCCAGTTAGCCTGCTGAGGTACTCTCCGGACGAGTACCGCGGGTCTGCACTGTCACACACGTACTCCGTCCGCCATGGGTCTGCACCTCAGAAAGTAGTGCTCCGTCCACTGGGCTAGTCGACTCACTCCAAGTCGAGTCGGTCAAGCAGTCGTCAGGTCTCAGCTAGTTACACGGTCTCCGTACTCTGCACGCTCGTCTTCGGGAGGGTCCGCTCCACGAGCTACTGGTCGATACTCCAAGTATCTCAAAGTCCCACGAAGAAGTGTCTCAAAAGTCCGTCTCGTCACAGGGGTCTCAACGCAACAGACGGCGCGTCGATCGGACGCCCGGTCTGTGAGTTATTAGCCTTTTCGTCCCAGGGGCCCGGTTGGTTTCGTGAGCGAACCAAACCCGGCCGTATCTCAACTGTACCCCTAACTCTCATAGGGTAAACTCATAGGGACCGTTTCTCATCGTGATCATCAACGCCGCTGACGGCTCGTCAAGCGGACGTCCTGTCTGAAAGATAACAGCATTCCCGTTCCAGGGGCCCGGTTGGATTTCGGGTACAATCCAACCCGGCCATACTCCGACTGTATCCAAAACTCGGGTGGAGTATTTCAAAAGTTCCGTCTCATCAAGAGTAAGTCAACGAAACAGACGGCGCGTCAATCGGACGCCCGGTCTGTGAGTTATTGGCATTTTCGTCTCCGGGGCCCGGTTGGTTTTTAAGGAAAAACCAACCCGACCGTACTCCACCTGCGTCCGAACCTCGGGCGGAGTATGCCAAAAGATCCGATTCACTAAGAGGAACACAACGCGACTGACGGCGCGTCAATCGGACGTTCGTGGCTCAAGATATGAGCGTTTCCGCTCCGAAGGCCCGGTTGGTTTCGTGAACGAACCAACCCGGCTGAACTCAAAGTAACCCGAAACCTTGAGTGCGATATATCGAAACGACCGTCTCGATCCAAGGATCGCGTTGCCGCAGACGGTCCGTCATTCGGAGGTCCGAGGCTCAAGTTATGAGCCAAAAACCAAATCAGGTTCGAAACGGGGGGGGTCCGGGTCCGGGCCGACCCGGCCCGACCCCCCCCCCCCCCCCCCCCTGGGCGGCGCGGTGGCCGGCGGCGGCGGCCGGCGGCGGCGGACGGCGGCGGCGCGGTGGCCGGCGGCGGCGCGCGGCGGCGGCGGGCGGCGGCGCGGCGGGCCGCGGCGGCGGCGGCGGCGGGCCGCGCTGGCGGCGGCGGCGGGCCGCGCTGGCGGCGGGGGCCGCGGCGCTCGCGGGAGGCACGCGGGGGCAATCAAGCCCCCCGCTTTTGAAATGGCGGCGCGGCTAAGCCGCGCCGTTTTAACAAACGGCCCCCCTTCCAGGGGGCCCGTTATTTGGAAAACCGGGGGGGGGCTGCTGCCCCCCCTCCTTAAAGAACCGCCCCCCTCTTAAGAGGGGGGTTTTTAAGGGTTGACCGGGGAATTAAATTCCCCGGTTTTTAAGTCATCCGGCCGGCCAGCTGGCCGGCCGGTTTTCTCAAACGGGACCGGAATTTCCGGTCCCCTTCTTCGGCTTCCGACGTCGGCGGCCCGGCCGCCGGTCTTCCTTTCCGCCGCGGCCCGGAACCGGCCGCGGTCTCTTCGTCCCGCCGCGGCCCGGAACCGGCCGCGGCGTTCGTCGTCCGGCGCGGTGCGACGGCACCGCGCCCCTCTGCCGTGCTTTGATAATCATCCAACGCGGCGCGACGGCGTCGCGTTTCTGTTGTTTCTACCATGGAGCGTGCGACGGCATCGCGAAGATATTTGCACGTTCATCCGCGTGGTGCGACGGCACCACGCCACTTGCTTCCTCCCGCAAGATAAATCAACATAAACGTTGGAGGGGCGGTTCGGCCGTGTTCGTGCGGTCCGGCCCCCCTCGCGTTAATAATAATAACGCAACTAAAGAAAAAATCATGTCACACGTTAATCTTGCTAAAAGCACGATCAAGAATGAAATGAGGAATCCAAAAGAAAATCGACAACCCCTACCTCGGGTATAAGTTCGAGGATTTGACTAAGTCCCCGGAAGACGACGTCGCGGAGGTCGGGCGTCGCGGAAGCCGTTCGTCAAATCCGATGACGAAGGAAAGCGTTCGAAGTGACACGTCGTGGGCGAAACTTGTACGCCGACGAAGATTGTCCGAGGAAGAAGTGGTGTCCCCTTTCGTTGACACGGTAAACGAAGAAGAGCGGAGCGGCGTTCTTCGTCGGAAATTGAGCGTTCCTCGTCAAGACTTGAGGAAAGTCAAATAATAAAGAAAAAATAACGAACTCAAGAATCTCTACCTCGATAGTCGCACTCGATTCCTTTGACGTCGAAGGAAGAGTCGTTGTTGAAGGCGTTCGTCGCGGAAAACCGTCGCGGAAGAGATGACGCGGAAGAAGTTCTTCGTTGAAGAACGGCGTTCTTCGCGTTCTTCGTTGAGGTTTGAAGAAGAAGAGAAAGCTCTCAAATCCTCTCAAGAAATCCTCCCAAGGTGACTAAGAGTTCTAACCCAACAAAATAAGACAAAGTCTTATTTTATTCACAAAAAGAATTTCAAAGGTTTGAAATTCAAAATGGATAACTCAAAAATTAACTCACTTATTTAATATACATGAATTGTATAATTAAATATAAGTTAACTTGTCAAACCATTAAGAGGGAGAGTGGGGAGTTGAAAAGGTGGGGGGTTCGTGTGGGCCCCACCACACTTAATCCTCCCAAGGGAGGTTATGTGGGTGTGGGTCCCACTTCCAACCTCCTTTGAGAGGAGTTAACCTACAAAAAGTAAAATAAAAAGAATTACACTTTTTATTCAACTTTTTTATAAACCTCCCAAAAACTAACTTACAACCCGCAACAAACGCAACTCCCGAAAAGGTCTCTTTAAGCGAATATCGGCGCTGCGAGTTCATCGGTGCCCTCGGATTTCAATTCCGAGCACCGGATCAAAAGTTAGAAATTCCCGCTCGTTCGTTCACTGAACGTACCCGAGCCAAACTTCGGAAATTAATTCCGGGCACTCCGGGCCTCGGAATCAGGTGCCGTCTGAAACCGCGCTCTTGTAAAATTCTAAAGAAAATTAAGAAAAAAATTTCCCTTGAATTTTACGGGTCTTTACATTACTCCCACCTCAGGGCTTTACGTCCCCGTAAAGCTACAACAAAAACTAGGGAAACAAAAAGAGGATACTGAGCACGCATCTGAGCCTCCCGCTCCCATGTGCTCTCCTGGAGATTCCCGTGCCGCCATCTGTTGCGCACAAGAGGAATCGATCGCCCATGTAGGGCCCGCTCCTGGATGACATGGACCTCCTCTGACGTGGCCCGGACCATCTCTGGTCCCACAAGAGCTGCGAGATTTCTTCTTTGCCGATAAGAGAAACCTGGTCTCATCCCCTGGATGAACCACATTCTTTGCCTAAAACAGTCAATCCTAACATGGATGATATTAATCCATACCAAGGATGACGTCGTAAGGCCTCGACGCTACTACTAAGAGATCCAACCGTTACTCTCGCCTCCAAGGGTTGAGTCACACTGTCGGCATCAGTGTGTGGTAACTGGTCTCCTCCAGTAGATGTCTCACAAGTGAGGGTCAAGTCAACAGTCAACTGGAACCTCTTAGTAACATCACAAAAGAGGACAGGAAAGAAAACATCACAAAAGAATGCGTCTTTTTATTACTGCAGCTCATAATACAAGACGCTACACAAAAGCAACATCATCATGGAACTAGAAGTACAAAAGACGTATCCACTAGTTCCTCCCCTGTCCACCTGCTCCCAGAGCTCCAGCATTTGTCGCTGCCTCAACCTCGGTGGCTCCCTCCAAGCCTGCGGATCGAGGAGTCGGACAGTCACGTGCCAGGTGACCCTTTTTAGGTTAGAACTGAACTCAAACTCCTGCTGCCACAGGGGTAGGGTTGACCAACTCAGGAGTGATCGGTCACACCCTCTTATGTCTGAGTTTAACATGAGCTGCCCAGGGTTTCCTTTTCGCCGACCAAGGAAAACCCATTCCGACGTTTGCCTAAAACAGTCAACCGGGGTATGATTTGTGAATCAAAACCATACCCAGATCAACGTCGTAAGGCCTCTACGCTGCCACCAAGAGATTCCAACCGAAACTCTCGCCTCGAGGTCAAATCACACCGTCGGCGTAAGCGTGATTATCGAGTCTCCTCCCAAAGGTATCTCCAGACGTGAGGGTCAAGTCTACGGCTTACCCGGAACCTCTAGGTCTGGGACATGATTCGTGGAAGGGTAGAATGATTGGTTCCTACGTCTATAGATATGGCAGCTCGTAGTAGACATAATCCGTACCCCGAATCATTCTTAGAGCTCCTGGGTCACACTCCTTGACCGCAATGCAGCTATTCTCCTCCCCAGCCCTCCTGCTCCCTGAGCCTGGCGGGGAATACTAAGTCGGGTGGTCGTAACATGTCGAAATGTACACCACCACATGCTGCTCTCCAAGCTCTGCTTCCACGTCTGCTACCCTGCAGATTCATCTGTCCTTAGCACTTCCTCCTCCTGAAACATTTTACACGCCCGAGTCTCTGCTACCGGTACCGCCGGTAGTGTCTGCTGACCGACAGGTAGTGACATAGCTGGCGCTCTACCCGTAGGTACTAAACCAGGTATCGGTTCGCGTACCGAAGCCTCGTTACTATAAGGTCCAACCTCATGGTCACTCTCTGGAAACACCTGGAGCTAAGATCATCATCCGCTCTACTAGTATCCAAGCTAGGCGTAGAACTCTAGCATTCGTCTCCATCCAGTCCACTGCTGCCTGGGAAATCTGTCTCGCCTCGTATCCTCAGAGGCCTCTACTGCTGGAACTCGTGCATCGTGCTCTGCTAGCGTGCACCGTCAGCTAGTGGCATCTGCTGCCTAACGGGTGGTGGTGCTGCTGGTACACCACCCGAAGGTGCCAACACTGAAAAAGGGCCCTGCACTGGAGTCTCGCTGCTCGGTGGGCCATCATGAAAGAAACAACGTAACACGATCAAACGATTATACCTGGTGAGCTGACCTGGTTTGAGCTGTTTTAAGGGAAAAAACCTTTGAAAACACACACGCAATCAGTGTTTTCATGCACAAAGTCGGAAATCAGTTGTCAGGGTCCTGGTGTATGGATACGTCGGCCGCCCGCACCAACACTGGACTCCCTGAACTGAAAACCACACTCGGTACTCTCAACACTATTGCTTCACAGAAAGAAACATCAGAGTTATAAGTTCTGCGGTAGAACCGAACTCCTTTGATACCAATTTGTCACGACCCGTCCTCGGGGCCCGTGCCGTGACTACCCCAAGCCCGCCTTCCATAGGCCAGGGGCTGGCGACTAGCACCAAAGGCGTAAAATCCCGATAACTGGGAAGGCATTGCCTTTATAAAGAAAACAAGCACCACAGAGTACAAGCGGAAGTAAAACACTAAGTACAAAAAGAAGAGCTGAAAAGTAAAAGGGGCCGGAAATACAAGCCCAACTGTAAAGTACAACTCGAAAGGGAAAAACAGCGACTGAAAAGTAAAGCTGCTACGTTGAGATGTCCACTGTAAATCCCACCTGAAGGGTGGGTACAGATAGCTCCTCTGCTCCTCGGGTCCCGCCATCCGCTCCGAGTATGTTCCGCCCAGTGGTCCTCCTCCGGGTACCGCCTCGTCGTATAGTCCACCTCCAGGTATCGTCCAGTCCTCGAACACTCGGCCTCTGCCAGTACTGGCCGTCGTCTGCAACCAACACAACGAGGTGCGGGCATAGCCCGTGCAGGGGTGAGTATAACGATACTCAGTAGGGACCCCGAGACCCTCAAGGTCTCACAAAAACCAACAAGGATAAACACAAGAAGATCTCAACAGATAAACTCTACTTAGGTATATGCCCATACATATACCTAAGTTATCAAGTAACCCATCTCAATCATGAGGAAACACAAGAATTGTGAAATCGACGGATAACCACTACCCGGGTATATGCCCATACATATACCAAAGTTAGCAAGTGACCCATCTCAATCATAAAGTAACACAGGGTCAAAAGTCTCAGCTCAAACCAGGATTTTCATTATCGAAACCGTAACTGCTGAAGAGCCCCGTCTCTGAAGTGTGCAGTAGTCCTGTCACGACTCCGAGGTACTGCTCACTAACCTAAGACTGCTGAGGTACTCCTCCTGTCGAGTACTGCGGGTTTGCGGCCAACTACCTGGCGCTCCGTCCGCTGAGGGTCTGTCGCCAAATACCGGGCGCTACCCAGTTAGCCTGCTGAGGTACTCTCCGGACGAGTACCGCGGGTCTGCACTGTCACACACGTACTCCGTCCGCCATGGGTCTGCACCTCAGAAAGTAGTGCTCCGTCCACTGGGCTAGTCGACTCACTCCAAGTCGAGTCGGTCAAGCAGTCGTCAGGTCTCAGCTAGTTACACGGTCTCCGTACTCTGCACGCTCGTCTTCGGGAGGGTCCGCTCCACGAGCTACTGGTCGATACTCCAAGTATCTCAAAGTCCCACGAAGAAGTGTCTCAAAAGTCCGTCTCGTCACAGGGGTCTCAACGCAACAGACGGCGCGTCGATCGGACGCCCGGTCTGTGAGTTATTAGCCTTTTCGTCCCAGGGGCCCGGTTGGTTTCGTGAGCGAACCAAACCCGGCCGTATCTCAACTGTACCCCGAACTCTCATAGGGTAAACTCATAGGGACCGTTTCTCATCGTGATCATCAACGCCGCTGACGGCTCGTCAAGCGGACGTCCTGTCTGAAAGATAACAGCATTCCCGTTCTAGGGGCCCGGTTGGATTTCGGGTACAATCCAACCCGGCCATACTCCGACTGTATCCAAAACTCGGGCGGAGTATTTCAAAAGTTCCGTCTCATCAAGAGGAAGTCAACGAAACAGACGGCGCGTCAATCGGACGCCCGGTCTGTGAGTTATTGGCATTTTCGTCTCCGGGGCCCGGTTGGTTTTTAAGGAAAAACCAACCCGACCGTACTCCACCTGCGTCCGAACCTCGGGCGGAGTATGCCAAAAGATCCGATTCACTAAGAGGAACACAACGCGACTGACGGCGCGTCAATCGGACGTTCGTGGCTCAAGATATGAGTGTTTCCGCTCCGAAGGCCCGGTTGGTTTCGTGAACGAACCAACCCGGCCGAACTCAAAGTAACCCGAAACCTTGAGTGCGATATATCGAAACGACCGTCTCGATCCAAGGATCGCGTTGCCGCAGACGGTCCGTCATTCGGAGGTCCGAGGCTCAAGTTATGAGCCAAAAACCAAATCAGGTTCGAAACGGGGGGGTCCGGGTCCGGGCCGACCCGGCCCGACCCCCCCCCTGGGCGGCGCGGTGGCCGGCGGCGGCGGCCGGCGGCGGCGGACGGCGGCGGCGCGGTGGCCGGCGGCGGCGCGCGGCGGCGGCGGCGGGCCGCGCCGGCGGCGGCGGCGGGCCGCGCTGGCGGCGGCGGCGGGCCGCGCTGGCGGCGGGGGCCGCGGCGCTCGCGGGAGGCACGCGGGGGCAATCAAGCCCCCCGCTTTTGAAATGGCGGCGCGGCTAAGCCGCGCCGTTTTAACAAACGGCCCCCCTTCCAGGGGGCCCGTTATTTGGAAAACCGGGGGGGGCTGCTGCCCCCCTCCTTAAAGAACCGCCCCCCTCTTAAGAGGGGGGTTTTTAAGGGTTGACCGGGGAATTAAATTCCCCGGTTTTTAAGTCATCCGGCCGGCCAGCTGGCCGGCCGGTTTTCTCAAACGGGACCGGAATTTCCGGTCCCCTTCTTCGGCTTCCGACGCCGGCGGCCCGGCCGCCGGTCTTCCTTTCCGCCGCGGCCCGGAACCGGCCGCGGTCTCTTCGTCCCGCTGCGGCCCGGAACCGGCC
Organism: Viscum album; assembly: GCA_963277665.1. Taxonomy (NCBI): domain Eukaryota; kingdom Viridiplantae; phylum Streptophyta; class Magnoliopsida; order Santalales; family Viscaceae; genus Viscum; species Viscum album. Next base: position 1,304,282,453 of record OY728121.1, read on the forward strand.
GCGGCGTTCGTCGTCCGGCGCGGTGCGACGGCACCGCGCCCCTCTGCCGTGCTTTGATAATCATCCAACGCGGCGCGACGGCGTCGCGTTTCTGTTGTTTCTACCATGGAGCGTGCGACGGCATCGCGAAGATATTTGCACGTTCATCCGCGTGGTGCGACGGCACCACGCCACTTGCTTCCTCCCGCAAGATAAATCAACATAAACGTTGGAGGGGGGGTTCGGCCGTGTTCGTGCGGTCCGGCCCCCCTCGCGTTAATAATAATAACGCAACTAAAGAAAAAATCACGTCACACGTTAATCTTTCTAAAAGCACGATCAAGAATGAAATGAGGAATCCAAAAGAAAATCGACAACCCCTACCTCGGGTATAAGTTCGAGGATTTGACTAAGTCCCCGGAAGACGACGTCGCGGAGGTCGGGCGTCGCGGAAGCCGTTCGTCAAATCCGATGACGAAGGAAAGCGTTCGAAGTGACACGTCGTGGGCGAAACTTGTACGCCGACGAAGATTGTCCGAGGAAGAAGTGGTGTCCCCTTTCGTTGACACGGTAAACGAAGAAGAGCGGAGCGGCGTTCTTCGTCGGAAATTGAGCGTTCCTCGTCAAGACTTGAGGAAAGTCAAATAATAAAGAAAAAATAACGAACTCAAGAATCTCTACCTCGATAGTCGCACTCGATTCCTTTAACGTCGAAGGAAGAGTCGTTGTTGAAGGCGTTCGTCGCGGAAAACCGTCGCGGAAGAAGTTCTTCGTTGAAGAACGGCGTTCTTCGCGTTCTTCGTTGAGGTTTGAAGAAGAAGAGAAAGCTCTCAAATCCTCTCAAGAAATCCTCCCAAGGTGACTAAGAGTTCTAACCCAACAAAATAAGACAAAGTCTTATTTTATTCACAAAAAGAATTTCAAAGGTTTGAAATTCAAAATGGATAACTCAAAAATTAACTCACTTATTTAATATACATGAATTGTATAATTAAATATAAGTTAACTTGTCAAACCATTAAGAGGGAGAGTGGGGAGTTGAAAAGGTGGGGGGTTCGTGTGGGCCCCACCACACTTAATCCTCCCAAGGGAGGTTATGTGGGTGTGGGTCCCACTTCCAACCTCCTTTGAGAGGAGTTAACCTACAAAAAGTAAAATAAAAAGAATTACACTTTTTATTCAACTTTTTTATAAACCTCCCAAAAACTAACTTACAACCCGCAACAAACGCAACTCCCGAAAAGGTCTCTTTAAGCGAATATCGGCGCTGCGAGTTCATCGGTGCCCTCGGATTTCAATTCCGAGCACCGGATCAAAAGTTAGAAATTCCCGCTCGTTCGTTCACTGAACGTACCCGAGCCAAACTTCGGAAATTAATTCCGGGCACTCCGGGCCTCGGAATCAAGTGCCGTCTGAAACCGCGCTCTTGTAAAATTCTAAAGAAAATTAAGAAAAAAATTTCCCTTGAATTTTACGGGTCTTTACACATATAATCTTTTATGTATTTTGGTATTGAAAATGGTTTTGATAAAGGATTCTATTATGTCAATATATTTATGATATATTGTGATTGAAATGTGGAAATGTTATCTTTCCTTTATATTGGTTTTATGTTTTATGATTTTATATTGGTACTTGGACATTTTAATGGGTGGTTACGTTATAAACCATATGACGGGTGGTACCGTGAATACCAGGACGGGTGGTTACGTTATAACCTCCAATGCATTGGGTATGGAAGTCGGCCGTATGGCTATTCCATTAAGTATGTATGGAAATTGGCTGTATGGCAATTCCATTAAGTGATATGTGTGGAAGTCGACCGTATGGTTATTCCACTTAAGTATGTTTATGTCCCAAGTTACCTTTATATATGTTATGTGTTCTTTATATGGGTTTTATGGTAATCCTTTGGTTACAAAAATGTATGTAATGATACTTTTTTTTCGGTGAAAAGTTTTTACTACTTCATGAAGGTGAAAAGTATTACATTGATAAAGTATTCATGGTTTACTTGTTGTTTTGAAAATCTAACAGTTTTCATTCTTTGTGTATCCCTTACTGAGCTTCTTATGCTCATCCCAAGTTTTTGAAATGTTTTTCACAGGACATAGCGTGGAATAGGGTCAAGGATGGGATCAAGGGAAAGTCATGCTACCTAAAACATGGAACTATACATGTTTCTTTTAAAGAGTTTTTATTTTATGGAAATTTAGTAGAAGCGACTACTTTGTAATCTTTTGAGATGTAATAGTTATGTCCTAATTCTCTAAAACTCTAAACCTGAAAAGATCCTCAATGTGAATTACTCATTTAATTCAATATTAAGTAAGGTTTAAGGCTGGGGCCTTATATATATAGCTCTAATTTTAATGAATATACACACACTTAAAATATTTAATATAATCCTTAGTTTTTTTGTGATTCTTATAACCAAAATACCATTGTATAGATACTACAACAATTTAATTATTAAATTAAAATACATAAATAATTCATTGGATTTATTTCAACTTAGGTTCTTCCCTGTTATTGGGTTTATCCTAGGTCATTCATTATCATTATAAATTAAAATCTTTCATAATGGTTTGTATAGAAAATGTGAGTTTTCTTAAGAATTTTCTCTAGGAATTTCAATCTATGTGTGTAGTGAGGCCCATTGAATTGTACTAGGTAATGCTCGAATCTATCCCAACATGTATTTTTTGGTGTTATTACCCCTAGGAACCTCTATACTAGAACCATTTCCACTAGTAGTATCCAGATTGGGATTTATTACAAGGAATATCCACATAATATCTACATTACCAAAAACATTGTGATATTATTCTATACATATCATCAAAGTCTATCATAGGGTTATGTTACCTAATCTATTTTTTTCATAAATCTAGTTACTAAGATTTCTACTCAACATCCTCCGATACCAACTTTAGATACATCAACCCCAATAACCTATATATATATCCTAATACTATTACATTGGTATAATATAAAATAAAATCTCATCTCATCTCAAATAAATGATCAGTTTTGTATTATTGGTAAACTAGATAAGTATATGAGTCTTTCATTATATTTGAATACACAAATTAAAATGTAATTTTTTTCTTTCAATAATAAATTTATTACATCTTTCTTATCCATGAATATCATTCATATTAAAATTCATGGAATTGTGGGGAATGTAATAAAAATAAGGGTGAGCACAAATTCTTAGTATGGGTTAATTATAGTTAAAGCTATCACGAATAAATTACCATAAACAATATAGAAATGTAAATAATTGAACAAACTGTCATATAGCCAATAAAAAGATATGTAAGTGCATCCATATATAATATCAATGTAAAAATATCATGGATAATAATCAATATGGAAATGTAAAAAAATTAAACACGCATGCCATTTAAATAGCTTGAATACGTGAATAGATAAGGAATAATAAATATGGAAATGTAACTAACAGAAATAAAATTACATTTAATCAGTAACTAAGAATGAAATTCATCCACATAAATTATAATAGTGAGAATATCATGGATAATAAGAACTGAATTTTGAGTGAAGGAAATTCTTAACTATTGGATATAATGATTCCCAAGAACATGATACATTTATCGTCAAGATCTATTCTCAATACAGTTTTAAACGAATGGGTCGAAAACCCATTTAACTAATATTTTCCAACTAATTCATCCCATGAATCTAGTGATACATCGAGGGACTATCATTTTCTGTGCCCCACCCATGTCTTCAATTCCAAATCATTCCTTATATATCTAATAGTCGATTTAATTCATGAACAATGTTCCTTAACATCAAATATCCATATTGGGAAAGGGGTATATATTAATCAATATTTATCTAGTCAAAGAAATAACTTTCAATGTAAAAATTGGTATATATAAATGAGATGTGGTATAATAAATAAGAATACCCATGATAAATAATATGGATATTTAGGGGAAATAAAATATCTAATGATAATAGAAAAGTGAATATTTCAAAATGAAACAAGGTTATGAATGTTAAAAATATCCTAGGTCAATATAATCATAAACCCTCTATAGGATGAATAAGTATGGTATCAACATATAAATATTGTAGTAATAATAATTGGTTGTTTCCATTGATGAATATAAATACAATAAAAATTTATTTAGAACCATTCTTTATGAAAATATCCATTTCAATTTGAAAATCATTTTGAAAATCATTTTCATTGAAAATATCATTAAAAAAATTATTTAAAAATAATATCATATACATGAAAAGGAATAATCAAATAAATGGTGGTAAATTTTCTTGTAAATTCCATATATTCCCATATATTTTAAAAAGAACATCCCTTTTTTACTATAAAAAGGTAAGTAAAATAAATTTTTATGTAAATGACAAGAATATTCCTTTCACATTTTGGGTAAGATCCAAAATGGAATTATTTTTAAAATGAACAAGGATTTGTTTGGAAACATTTTTTAAAAAATAATTACCTTTAATAAATCATTTTTAAAAGGTTATATACATTTTTTATTTTTATGTTTTGAAGACATTGTTTTATAAGAAAAAATATTTCCAAACACATTGAGAAATGAAATTGTGTTTACTTAAAACATTTTATCAATTAATTTAACTACCAAAGAGTTGGAAAAGGGTATTATTGTATGAAAATATCTATAATAACTATATTGGAGGAAATTATTTTTTATTAAACAATTTTTAAATAATTTTCTTCAATTGAATTTCATGAATAAACAATCTTAATTAAACTGATATTTTTAAGTATTCACATAGAAAGATTATAAAGTTGAAGTGAGAATCATCCAATGAATTTATTATGTGTATCAACTATAAATACAAAAAAATAAAAGTATAAATAAAATATAAGATAATAAAAATTCATTACACAGATAATCTTATAATATTAATGGAAATTTGGAAATAATATAATATAGGAAAGGAAATTGAGTTACGAAATTCATTACCACGTGGTGACTCTTATGTAAAAACCACCTGGATAAAATAAATAAAATTGAATATTAAAATTCTATGAATAATTATTTGATAATGATATTAAATATCAAAAGGGAATCATATAAACCACATAAACATGAATTGGTGAATAATTACAAATAAGTCTCGATGGAATGTAAATTGAGATGAAATCTTATACCTTATGCATCCTTTTGGTTGAATGTGTTTTAACCTCCTACATTTCTATTTTAAAAATGTTATTAAATTACTCTAGAATTAGATTAATATTTATAATATCATATATTATTCATTTATAACATCTTATCACCCATACATTAATATTCTCTCATTATTTTCATTGTTTATGATAGTAACTGCTTTGTTTTTTCAAGTATTTTTTCACATGTTATTTTTTGTTCCTCTTACTCCAATAATGATTAAATCATCCCAAAAATCTGAAACATGATATAAATATAATATAGTCAGTATATATTTATTTATATTAATCCCAAAAAAATTATAGGAAATGAAAAACATTGTTAAAGGATATTGTAAGTCGTATGTATGCATGAACATTATTTCCATTTTCTTATCGTGTTGGAATATTGGAAGGTAAATTATATATATATATATATTATAATTACAATATCAATTTTATCTCATATATATCAAATATTTTTTTTAAACTTGTCCTGGATACATTCTATGTAAAGCGTCAATGAATCACAACACTACGTGATGTGGTAGTCCGTTGTACACACGAGCGATGAGATTGTATTCCAAAAAATGGAAATCATGAAATTATGTGTTATATAATAATTAAATAAGCATTATAAAATAATATATATTATTTATATTATATATATATTATAAATCAATGGTTATTACAAACCTTTAATGGTGGTAACAGAAAAACAAATGACATTGGTTCGCGATGTGGTAGTAAGTCATATACACGAATGATGATTTTATAACGTATCTAATGGATGGGTGTGTGGTTATAAGTTATACCATTTATATAAAAATGTATAAGTATATTTAAGATAATAATGTTATTATATTATTATGGTATTAAAATAGTTGAAGAAGTTTGATAAAGAAATAAAATAAAAATGATTTTAGAATAACATTTCCTATTTTGGTGTATCCACCTTATTTTTACACTAAAAACATAAAAGGATTGATTTCATCCCAAACTAAGGATTCTTGGATTATGGGATGGACTTTGGGGAGTTATTTTGGAAGTTTTTGGATGATCCAAATTTCTTGATAGGTGTGAATACATGAGTAGAGTGGGTGTCCATTTATAGTTGAGGAGGAGGAGCATTCATCTAAATACTAAAAATGATTCAATATTGAGTGGAAAATATTACCAAAATTAGATCCAATATTGATAATTAATGGGGTTGAAGGATGATATAGGTGATCCTTACCCCCGCCATAAAATAAGAAATTGTTTTTTAAACATTTTTTCCATCAACTTCAAACTTTTCTTATTTTTTACCATTTTAGGTTTTCACAGTGGTAACTAGTTTTCTAAACTAGGTAATTTTTCATTTTAAGAATGAATTAAAGTGATAATTATTATAAAATTTATAGCCACTAATTATAAATATTATATATAATTTATAAAATAAAAATATGACGTGTGTTGTAAATTAATTTTATTATAAGCGCATGTGATGCGCAAATACATTACTTTAACCTTAACCGCTCAAACAATGTTTTTAAAATTTAGGGGTAAATATGTTCATTATAAAAAAATATCATTAATGGTCCATATTTGATATTTATTAACAATTAAAAATACTTAGAATTGGATAATCTTTTTAGTAGTTTTAAATCATTTAATAAAATAGGATTTATTATAAAGTAACATTAAAGTCAATTTTCACATTATTTAATTAATTTAAATTTAAAAATAAAAGATAAATATGGATTTTTAATATATTAATTTTAAAACTATTGAAAATGATATATTCATCTAAAAAAATTAATTTAAGGAAACAATTCATTCAATTTACCTCACTTTTAATATTTTTAGTATCATTTATATTAGTAAATTATTAACGAAATAATTATTCCTATGGAGTTTCTTAACAATTTTATGTAAATAATTCATCTATTCAAAATTAAATATAAATTATAATAATAATAATAAATTATTTTTATTTGAAAATAATATGAATAACCTTACAAAATCTATTTTTGTCCACATCCTAAATAATTATTGATATTAAAGTCAAGGAAGCTTCATTTTTTTGTCTTTTTCTTTAATTAAGTTATTATATAGGTCACTTTAATGTAATTTTCATAAAATATCTCTTAAAATCATATACTAAGGCGTTAAGAGTCTAAATATTTCTATATAACGTTTTTTACAATTTTGGGTTATTTTTAAAACTTGTTTTCGATGTTTAACCACTATGTAAACCTGTTTTTATCTAAATTGCTATAATTAAATTTAACGATTTTCCATAATCATTTTGGTAAAAAAAATTGATATTATTATATATTATTTATTATTTATTATTTATTATAATAATTTAAAATATTATAATCATTTTTTATAAATTAAACACATAGAATTAGAAAAAAAATTAAATTTAATCTCGCAGACATGATAAGAAAGACAGATTTTAATATGAAAATGTTCAGAAGCATACAATTTTTTTATATCAAAATTCAATATGAAAATGATTCCAATGAAAAAAATGGATAAATTGACTAAAAATTGAACTATTGTGACTTTATAACCAAATAATTATATAATTTATCATTATAAATTATTTATATGGAAATGCATTTTTCAATTAAAATAAAGTATTTTTCACTATTCATCAAAGAATAAAACTTTCATAAAAATACCCAAAAAATCACCATAAGATATTTATGATATTATAATTTAAAAAATTAATATTATTTTTTCGTATAAATTTTTTTAATGTGTTAAAAATTAATTTTTTATTTTTTATTTTTTGAAAAAATACAGTTCTTTTAAAACATTTCTTTTCCTATTAAATGATATTTATTTTATTACTAATTAATAGATAATTAATAACATGTATAACAAATATTTTTTCATAGGGAATTTATTCCTATTTATACCCATAATTATACTTGCTATGTGATAACTATCATTTTAAATACTAATTTTAATAGTATATTGTTGTTCGGTAAAACTCAGTCTTGCGTATATCACAAGCTATAGAAGAAACTCATTTTTTTGTATAACACAATCTAACTTAGTATTTCATGTGAAATACTCTATCCAATAAAATTTTATTTATCTATAAGTTTTCTGATGTTACAATTTTCTTCTAAATTTCTTCTAATTGTGAACTCATTTTAGCAGTGATAACAACATCATTAACTATAAATTTTCTTCTTATCTTAAAATTATATTAATATTTAATGGAATTAATTTTATGAGTATTCTTTAACTATAATATTTTCTTTCCATCATTGAATCCTCTAAATACTATGAAATCTAATTTGGTCATTTTAGTTTGTATATCATAAGGGATCTTCATTAGCTAGGATAATAAAAAATGATGAATATTGTATATGTGATCCAATAACTAATTTTTTGATAGTGTTTAAATTTTTTATTTTTTTATGTGTATTTTTATTGATTATTTAAATTATATTATTTTTTTAGTTAATAATTTTAATAAATGATGAATTAATTTAGTGAAACTTCTCATAACAACACTGGAGATAATGTATTGTGTGTTAAAACCTAAGGAAGTGCCCCTAAAGATTATCATCTATATCACAATAATATATTTTATATATCCAGGTATTAATATTAATATTGTTAACATCTATCATTATTTCTAATATAAAATTCATATATCCTAAATTTTTTTGTGTTATTTTTGTGTTGAAATAATTTGATTCATTATAATCTTTATATGTTTTAGAGATGAAAAATAGTATTTCTATAATCATAGTTCAAACACATTATGGTATTGACACATAACCAAGGAAAAAATCATCACAATAATTTGTGGTTTTCTTTTTTGTAAATAGTTTTATTCTTTATCAAGGTTAGTGTTTAGGAAAAATAAATGATTCTATTCTAATGTAGATAGGTAATTAAATATCATTAAACTATAAATATTTAAATCAAAAATAGATTGATAACACTCTACTTCAAAACAATGTAAGAAAATAGTAAAGTAGGACCACTTTATCATTTTTTTAACATAGAGATTGAATTTCCTAGTGGATCTCACCAAGAAACTGAATGGGGGAGGTTAATAAGTATTCTTAAATATTACCTTTTTGTTTATTTATCCCAACTTTTTTTTGAATCTCCATATCATTTTAGATGTATCATCCTATTAATCTTCCCTCAAAACTCGCATCAACGTTCAATAATATAATGAAAAAAATGTTAAACATGGATTCACATGGTTTTTCCTATATGTGTATAGCCAATACTTCATGTGTTCATTCCCAGTACAATAACATTGGGTAATCATTAAAATTGGAGACCAAAAAACAATATTGGATATGTTAAACAAAATAATTCATGATAAGGATATAAACCTTCCTTTATTCTTGTGAAATCAAATATCTCCCTAAAGTGGATTAGTCTCCCAACTAAAATTGTGTAATTGTTTATATTGGAACTATAGGTTTTCAAAGATTCTTCACAAACTCCTTAAATTATACCTTCCTTCTTCCTTAGATTTCCAAACATAAATATAATATAAATATTTTCCTCTATTAATTATTATTTAAACACTATTATATAATCATAAATTCTTCATTAAGGTCATATTTATTATTCAACTCAATCTCACTATGATATTAAATAGTAATGGTTCTCTAGTTTTTATGATTTTCAATACAATAATTAGGAATAATATAAGTATTGTCATATATTCTCAGTAATATCTTATGATTTCCATATTTCAGAGAGATTATTTTTTTTACATTTAATATTGGGTTTTAGGATATTAGAGTATCATATAATAAATCTTCCTTCTTTCTTGATGCATGGGTTCTTATTCCTTTATTTTCTCAACTTCTCACTTCCTCATTACAAATAAAATCATCAGCTTCCATAGTATTTGTTTTCTCCTCCATTAATACAGTTTATGTTTATGGTTTCTATAACATTAGGATCATATTTATTTGATGGTAAAAATATTTTTATCCCTTGAATTACAGTATCATAGTATCTCAACAATGCATGAATTTCATTTTCGTTTTCTATTTTATATTAATATTATTATGTGAATAATATTTCCATATTCAAATATTGAAATATCCTATGAATTGTGATGGAATAATCTTCCATATATTAAAGTGGTCAAAAAATCCATGTGTTTAATTATTATTGAGATTAATTTTACCCTAGTAAAATATTCTATGAAACTCAGGATTTTATTCCTCATGTGATATTTAAAAATATCACAACTCTTATACAAAAAATCCAAGGCCTTTTTTATTCTATTTCTCTTCTACATGGGATCATGTAAAAACCCTCCCAGGTCTGTAATTTCTATTCATGGAGTTAAAATATATGATATTTACAAATAGCATTGATATCAATTTCAATCGAAATGTTTCTTCATAATATATTATTTTTCTACACAATAACAATACAATTTTATCATCTCAAATCACAACCCCATTTTTGAATAATTTTTAAGTTTTTATTAATGAGGAATAACAAAATAATATAAAGAATTTATCTCCCTTCATTTTTAATCTTTTTAAAACATTGGTTTTTATGTTAGAAATATTTATTCTTATATATCTCAATGTGTGAGGTGACCCAAACATAACATACATACATATAACATCATTTTGGATGAAAACATGATATCTATATCAATAATAAGTGATCGATAATTATAATTGTTTAGTGACTTTTTATGATAGATATAGAATCAACATATTTATGAAAAATCCTAAATATTTCACAAAAAAGTTCTTCTCATGTGGTACCGAAATAATATTATCATAAATAAAATCTTTCTTTATAACCTAGGGATATAGAAAGAAAAGATGGGGTGAGTTTAGATGACCAGTAAGGGTAAACATGGGATATAGCATTAAAATATCAAAAGTAATAATAATATGAAAATTACTATATGAGAACATGGTCTATATTTTTATTTATCATAACTAAAGACTTAAATATAAGTTCAAGATTCAAGGCATAAAGAACTAGTATATCATACGACATGAGTTATAAGAGTATAGAACATCAAAAAATTAAGATTCATGAGTCCAAAACATTGGCATTATAAAATTTCATATGAATTTTCCATAATGGTGTGGCATAAAAAAACAATATATATATATATATATATAATATTTCAATGATACTAACCAAGATATTCAATACATATCATTCTTGGTATAACCACTTGTGTATCTTCTTTAGCATAGGCTAACAACACATATACCACCTTCATATTGGTATGACCTCCTATATAACCATTTAGGTAATGAGATATAAAATATTCCCCAATGCATTACAGGTTTAAAACAGAACCACATATCAAATAATGATGAACCATACAAATTATTTTCATAGATTAAAGATAATTCATCAATCCTCTATATCTTAATTTACTCATGGAAAATAAATAGGTATCATGAAAATATCCTCAAAACATCACCTCAATCCAAAAAATGAATGAATATAGATATTATCATTATATAATTTCTCTTGTGAAGCATAAATATAATTTAAGGATTTTAACATAGAATAATAATATATTTATTAAATAATTAAAAATATTCCCTAACATTGGGAAAATTCATTCAAATGGTAAACATTAAAAAAATATTTTCCTAGTATTATAAAGAAATTAAAAACAAAATAATACAGTAAACAATAAAAAGTTAATTTTTAAAACCATTAGGAAAAGTAATATATAGTTTAAAATGATCTTATAAAATCATTAAACTATAGATAATATTTTTTTTAAATGATATAAATAATATGGATTTGGAGTATAAATAATCTCTTGTATATGTAAAAAATAATGTTGCTTATGATTAAAAACATTCATTCAGACTTTTTGAGTACCAAAGAGAAGAAATTAATAAAGAATAATGAAAAACCATAGAAACTAACATAGAATAAGTATATATTTTTGGGTTTTAATATCTAAATAACACAAAAATACATACAATGGAAATATAAATATAAAAATTCCATATGTAAGGTGAAGATTGTAACATAAACCACAACCTTGATTATCTGATAAGATAAACATGATCTTATATCCTATATAATACCTTTAAAAAAATATAAATCTATATTATAATAATACTTATATATATATATATATATTTATTTATAGATACCATTTATTTATAATTTCTTATCAACTATTTATAAATAATTATTTTTCAAAATCCTTATTTCGGTGTCTACTATTTCGTTTCAAGGAAAGTTTTGGTGTGATGATTCTGGAATTTTTCCTTGGTCAACATTACATAACATTAATATTATTATAAATATCATATTTATTTATTTTATAAACTCTTATTACTATCCATGAATGGTGGTGATGAATAATTGGGTAAATCACTTTGTGGATGCGGTAGTACACCTATACACATTGGTGATGATTTGTTATTTTTTTATGGATGGAATATATGAATTTAAACAATAAGTTATATTTATAGAATCATAATTAAGTAATAAATATCTTATATATTCCCAATATCAATATTTATAACCTACCATGTCATGTGGTGAAAAAATATTAAATATACTACTTAATGGAGGTTGTAATATGTACACATACATGAGTAAAGTTTTACTTTTCAATTAGATGTATATGAGGAAGATAATGGTTATTCAATACACATGATAACATCTAAGTATACTAATCACATTTATTTAATTATTTTGATGTGGTTGTTGAAACGTTTATGGATGTATATGATGAAATAAACTTGAAATAACTCAATTAAGTCAATTACCTCTTCATTGGGTATCATACATTAATTTACACCATAATCCTTATTAGGATTTTCTTTTTATGAGAAAATAACCAATTATATAAAGAAAGGGGATTTAGGATGTTATTTAGGTATAACATAGTCTATATAATGGGATCAGAGTGTGTTTTAAAACTGAGGAGAGAAGGTTTCATATTATATGTTATAGGAATGGCACCCTTGTAAATATTAAGAAATTTAAAATTTTAAAAATTTCATTCTCAAAGAGAGTGGAACCAAAAACTCAAATTTTAAAATAAAATTTTAGGAAGATAAAAATACACTCATTAAATAATATTTTAGGTAAAATTTTGAGATATTTAAATATTTTTCTATTAGTTTTAACCCCTTTTGACCCATTCTACATTGAATCATGATGCCTTAAATTTTATAATTATAAATATTATTAATGAATAAAAATAATATGAACTTTATAATAATATTTTTACAATAGTAATATATATTTGGAATAAAATTTTCCCAATTAAAGTTTAAATGGTTGAAGAAATTAATTTCAATATCCACACATACAAGGTCTAAAAACTATATTTTATAAAAAAAAATGTATCTCGATGAAAAAAATAATTTATTCACATTAAATTCCATGTAACAATTATTAAATTAATATTAAATTATTTTTTTGAATATATTCACTATAAATTTAATTATTATTATTTTTAATTGATAAATATTTTAATTTATTTAGATTAAAATACATTATGCATATAAAAATAGTTTTCATTAAAATATCTATTTTTGTCCCAAAATAATTTTATACTAATTTTCTAACCATTTTATTGTAATTTTATTAATGGTCATTAATTTTTTAATGTGTCAAAATAATATTATTCCATATATTTGAAACTATAAATAAGAAAAATTAATTTTTAAATAAAAAAGTACATAATAAAATAATGTTTGTAAAACAAATTTCCCAGAATTATGAATATAATATTCCTTATTAATACTCAACCAATTCATGGATTTCCATAAAATATTATATTTATTACTTGAATATTATAAAAAAGCATTGGAATCATTCCTTGAAATTATTAAACTTAGTAAAAATATATAATTTAACAAACAAAATTCAAAATATTATCTTTGTAATCAATGGTATTTTCTTCAGTGAATTTGGACCTTTTGTTTTATAAAGTCATTTATTTATCAATTTCCAATATTAATCTAGTAATGTATTCAATTTTATGTTGTATAAAATAATTATTCACTTATGTTTAGTGTTTCATGTATCACAAGCTATCGAACACAGTAAATTTATTTTAGAGGAAAATATATTCTAAAAGCATATGTTTTTATATTCTACCCACTTTAAAAGAATTTCACCCTTGAAATTTTATTATTCTTCTAATTAAATCCTATGGTTACCATGTAGCTTCTTAAAAAATATGGGTTCACAATAAAACTTTGGTTAGGTGGGTGATCCTATTTCACAACACATTATCTCTTCTTTCTAGAGTCAACATTGATTATTCATCCTAAGAATGATCATGATCCATAAGTATATCCTTTATGTTCATTATATGTAAATGATTAGGTTTTAAATTCCTCAAAATAAATTTATTTAACACATCATGAGCTTGGGATAGGTTAATTGAAAGTTCCATGAAATAAGCCTCCATCACAATATGATCAATAATCAAAAAGGTAATGATATATATATGGATCGACATCCCCTTATTCCCAAATATCATAACATTAATTCAAGGATATGTCTATAGGAATACATTTCCACTAAATTCTAACTACATATCTCACTGATGATTTTCAACAAAAAAATTATTGAATCAAGGATTCTATAATATGCTACTAAATGGATATAACCAACTCATCCATTTCATCAACTATACTAGATTCCCATAGCTTATTTTATCTAACCAACTCATCCATTTCTTCAACTATACTAGATTCCCATAGCTTATTTTATCTAACTTAATTTTATTAAATTGTATTTCTGCATGTCATTACCTATAGGGATTCAAAAGGATCAATTTTTATGCTCAAGTGAAATATATTTTTATATTAAATATTCTCTAGAAGAAGGTATTGGTAAAAGAAACATTTGAAATCCATATAGAAATATCCCAACATATCTTTTAGTTTCTGAAATGTCCTCTTAGACTAACCAACTATCTAAGGATGAGATATAGTTCTAAAGTTTAACATTATATTCAATTCTTTCTGAATACATGCCTAGAACATTAGGGTAAACCTCATATCTCAATCAAAAACAATTGAGATTCATATTTCATGAAAACATATCACATCCTTAATGTATGTCGAAATAAGATGGATCGGCATGAAATATTCTCTAATAGAAATGAAAGGAACTAACTTTCTATGGTGATCAAAAATAACTCAAATAGAATTATTACCTTTAGTTATCTTAGGGTTTCCCATGATTAAATTCATGGTGACGTTTTACGTTTTTTATATAGATATGGGTGATAAATATTGTATCCCCTTATCATTATAATGATCATATTTGATTTTAATATATACCATGTATCAATATTCATACTCTACTATATTCGTTTTCATGTTATCCCTTTACAAATTCTTCTTGAGATCTCTATAAATCTTTGTACTTCACGAATAAATAGAGAATGACAAGATACTTGCTTCATAGATCCACACTTTCTTCAATTCTATTACCGTATGGACACATAGCTGGTTAAATAATCTTATCATTCTAAGGAAATTGGATTTTCATGAACTACTATTCAATTATGTTCTTATTCTCCTAATAGTGTACCATTGTGGCATAACCTAGGGCCAATCTCAAGGATGATACTTTTATGCACAAAATTTCTATTATCAACATTATAATTTAAATAATATAAAACCAAATTATATAAATAGGGGTGGTTAAAAGATTCATGTAATATATATATAAATATATATATAAATTATACAAATATTATAATTAATTTAGAACAAATAAGGAAGGAAATTATTCTTAGGAATTTAAAGGAAATGAATTCATTATTCTCAAAGGGTTCTCAATATTCAATTCAATTAGGTGATCATGACCTATCACTCCTCACATTCATGTTTAAATTATGAATACCATATACTAACACCTCTACATATAGAGAAATACACTTATGAATTCCAACTAGGATACCTAATTGTCGACCAACACCACCCATTCTATGATTTACCATATGCACAACTCAAATAGTAATGGGATGGATGATTGATAAATGAGAAGAATAACTCAATCAACAGATAATATGGGTTTTTAAATCACTATAATTGATTTAAAAATTTAAAACTTTCATATAATTGAATATATATATACATAATAAACTACATGAAACTCATTCACATCACTGCATATTCCCTTGAATAATCACCAAGAATAGTTATCCATTTTTAGTGGAGTTTAGAATGGAACATGGTAGAAGAACACATAAAATGAAATGAAATGGAAGAATGGAGATATTAATAATAAGAATAATATATAATTAAAATATATAACTAATACATAAAATAAAATTCCCACAAATCTTCTTAAATTGGACAACTAAGGTTACCAACACCTTTAAATGTAGGTGGGGTAAAATTTTATAAGGAGAGGGGGTAAATTTTTATAACAAAAAAATCCTTCAAAATATATCACATGATATCCACAAAAATGGAACAATTTGAAAATTTGTTATTCTTTAATGTTTTTATCAATTTTAATGTTCATTCACCCATCAAATTTCACCTCAATTTTCCATGTATTTAGCAGTTATGGTAGATTTACTATGGAAAATACTTCTAGACTGGTGACTCTTTGAATATCCCTAAACAAAGTACTCATGCATTTATGGACTTTAAGGTGGTGGAATAATTCATGTAAATAGTTAATTAAGTCATTACGCAGGAACTTATATATTGTAGAGTATAATTTTATCTCAATTGGGTTATTACTTTGTGATATATAGTCCCATATTCAGAATCCATTAATTCTATGAATTGATTTTGTGGCCTGGATTGTGAGAAGGTTTTGGGCCTCTAAATATTGAATTTTTTATTTGGTTCTTGTTGAATTAAATTACCATTAAAATTCATGAAATCCTAAAAACATGGTATTTCACAATTTCAATTAGCATTGAAAAAATTATGGCCAAAATAAAAAATTAAATTAAAACAGCTTAAAATCTAAAATTAGTTTATTTTAGCAATTAATCTCGAGTTCCTAATAAAACTTAAAATTTTTAAAATTTACCCTTAAATAAAAATATATTTGGATTTAAAAAAATTAACTAAATTAAAACATTTATGAAAATATTAACTAAGTCACTCCCCCACACATAACTATTTCACTCCTAGGAAATCAATAAATATCCAAATCAAAATCTACAAATGAATCAAAAATGAGAAATAGTCCATGAACTTTTCCAAAATAGAATTTCATAATGTCTATTATATAATAAATAATTCCATTTCATTTTAATCCCTCACATTTAAATTCTTGCAACCTCATAAATCCATTCATGGCCCAATCAAAAGCAATATCATAATGAATTGTAAGTCATTATTCACTCAAGATATATTAAATCTAGAGTCATGCTCATACTTTTAAAATACATTTATCACCATATAAATGTGACAATTATCATATATCAATATAATGAGTCAGAAAAATGAAATCAATCATGATATTTTTCTAGGGAATTTTAGTGTCTTACATTTACTAGGTAAAAACAATTACAAAATAATTGTTGAATATAGAAGGTTGAACAATTGAGAACAATACTTGAATATTCAACTAAAATCATATTAAATTCATAACTTAATCCCACTTCAAAATGTGAAATAAAATACTACCCCATTTTTTACATGTTTCATGATTTATTCAGTTATTGAAATCAATGGTTTCATCCAAATTATCCTAGTTTTTTATTTTTATTTTATTTTTATTTTTTTCAATATTTTCCATGGAGAATGTGATGAAAAATTAATTCAATGAATGATTAAAAATTAATTCCATTTATTTTTTAGAGGTACATGAGTCACAAAAGTAATTATACTTAATAATTCAATCTCACATAAATATTTTTTATTTCTATTATTTTATTCTTTTAGTTTTTTGAAGGAGAAATGGATGATAAAAATTGAGAACAATGATATAATGAATCATTTACAATTTTATCTCTCTCCGCCACCCAGAATTATTAAACACACATCACACCATCAAAAAATTAATTATATCCCAAATAACTCAAATGAAAGGCCCTTACCCAAAAAATGAACATGGTGAAAGTGGTTTGTAATGTGGATTAAACCTATAAGGAAACTCTTAGAATATAAAGGATATCAAGGGTATATGTAAATTTTAGGTACAAAGTTAAAACATTTATAACCAAATAAGTTCCTTAATCATGTAAAAAAACATTTCATGAACTCTATATATTTGAAATAGAATAATTTCAATTTTAGTTCTAAGAAAAAATACATGTTTCTATCATTAAAGTGTGTGTATTAGTAAGAATATTTCAAAATGGTTTAGAATACCTCACATGACTATAAAAATATATGATTTAGTGTTTCATGGTAATTAATTCAAAAAAGCATTCAAACTCGTAAAAATGATTGAAAATAAAATTCAAGAAAAATGTTACCACATTAACAAACATTTAAAATACAATCTTTCAAAAATCATGTCAACTCTTTGAAAATCAGTTGAAGTGTGGAAAATCACATGAATATTAATTTAATCTCAATATTTCAAAATTATGTAAAATAAAAAAAAATCTAAAATCAACTAAATATAATGACACTTTCCCTACACTTAAATTTTACTTCCCCCTATTTCAGCTCAACAAAATAAAAAGATGTGGGATGAAAACACAATGTGAAGGAAAGAAACATCCATAGTTTATTTTCCTATGGAGGTGTGGTGTTATGATCCTAAATAATTCTAAATTACACTTATAAAGTAATAATAGAATAATAAATAAGAAAAATAAAAAAAAAATAATGTAGGAGTGAACAGAAAAAAGATTATGGTTTGGAACTACCGTGTTGATACTAGGGGTTTACTTCCCTTAGTTAGGAGGTTGTATCTGGTCATACCCAATCTGAATAAATGTGTGGTTTCATGATCATTAACCACTAAATATTGTTTATCCATGCATCTATGAGTATATTACAAGAGTTAGGGTCCCTAAAGAAAATAAAATTTCCCCAATAACCAGAAGAGATGATAGAGAGAATATGAGGTGCATATGGGGAGGGAAAATAATATAAGTGTTCTCATTGTTTTAGTCATTTAGTAGTGTGGTGTCCACTGGTACTGAATAAAATATAAAAGTATGTGTCTTATCATCTAGTCTGGGTCTAGAAAATTATTTCATAATGAATTTATGTTTTTTTATATCATCCTCATTGTAATTAATGTAAATCTTGATTGTCTCCTCTATTCTGTTCTCAACACTAGAAAATTCTTTATCTTCTTCAAATAAGGCATGTATTAGTGGTATTGAATCTACAAAATTTACATAAGGGAGATATATTTTTTTATTAAAATTTAGTAATTTTTGAATTTAAAGAATGATAATAAATTAAATCTCCCTTAAAACATTAAAAATCAAACTTTTTTTCATTAAGTATGGTTTTTTGTAATTCATTTGTTGGAGAGGGAAGTATATTCTCATAGATTTGTTCAACTACACTAATGTTTTCATGGAATGTAGATGAAATTTGAATTTCATTTTTTTAATATATTTTATTTTTTCCACATCCACAGAACATTAACTTCCCTATTATTAATGTAAATAATATTTATTTGAATGCTCACTTCTTCAAGCATTTTAAAATTATTTTGACTATGATGGAATTTGGTACAATTTGGTGAGAATTTTATTCAATTTGATGGGAATTTTGTAGCATTTGAATCACAATATATTCCATCCAATGAGAAAAATTAGAACTAGGCCATGCATATACAAAAACAAAATAAAATTTCATCTTGATCTATGAAATTAATGATATATAATAAAGAAGAAAAATAGTTTATGAAATTTGTGATTCTTTTCATTTTTTATGAAAGTAGTGTGTGAACTCTCTTTGAATCCTAGAAAACATAGCCAAATTTATGACATCAGATTATTTTTAACCAATATATAATTAAATTAGTATTCTCTTTATAATGTACCATAGGGGCACAACTAAGGGTCGATCCCAAGGAGGCCACTCACATAAACTGAATTTATATTATCACTATTATAATCTAACCAATATGAAACTAAGATATTTTAAGAGGGTGGTTCAAAGATGCTTATAATATATATATATATATATATATATGCAATGAAAAAAGTTAATGATGTTAGAAGGATGATGGATCGACACAATTATTTGGAGTTTATAGTGAACGAAATCATTTTCCTCAAAGGAATCTCAATATTCAATTCAATGTAGATATAAAGAATATTCAATTCTCACCTTTTGGTTTGAATTTGCATACCCATACATTTTTTCTTATTAACATAGTTCCATCCTCTTCCAAATGTTAGAAAGGATATCTCTTCACCAACCATCACTACCCATTCCATGCTCCACTGTATGTTTGACACAAATATTGAAGAGAATGATTATTGATAATTGAGATAAAGTACTAAAATGGTAGAGAAAATGGGATGAATGATCACCAAAATTTATTTAAAAATCAACAAAATTCATATAATTAACTAAATAAAAGAAATTTAAGAACATTAATATGTCCAATGGAGCTTGGCCCCGTTCTGATTCATCTTTGTTTGTGGATTTGATAGTTCTGAAAATTTTCTCACAAATAACTGATAATATATAACCAATAAAATAAAACTACATATATTTTTCACATTGGTTGGTTTGAAAAATTTCTCAATAACTGTAATCTTTTTAAGGATCTGTCTACAAAATATAACATGTAATTTCATGACCTATTAATGTTACTTTGTGTCACCATAATTCATATTTCTAAATATTGGAATATAGTTTCTCTATTATCAAGGTCTTACACAATATCCACAAATGATCTTAATAATCTTCATTTATCCTAGAATATATTATAATATCATCTAAAGAGACTATGAAAAATTGATTCAAGTAATTTTTAAATACTATATTCATTAAATCTATGATGATAGTGGGGGAATTTACAAGTCAGAATGGGATCACTGTAAATTTATATTGTCTATTACATGTACGAAATGATTTATTGTATATATCCTATATTTTAAACCATAATTTATTATATAAAAATTGATGTATAATTATTATCATGGTATATATAACCAAAAAATATATCAATACATGATAAAGGATAGTTTTTCTTATTAGTGATCATGTAATATTCATGATAATCAATGAAAATATGCATTTAACTATATGTATACATTACAGAAAGAAACTTTTATCCCCATGGTGATGAACTATGGTGTATGAATCCATTTTTTAGTTTCTCTTGTATTTCCTTCTTTAATTTATACAACTCAATTAGGGTCATTTAATAAGGAATTTTTAAAATATTCAAAGAACGGGGATTGAGTTCTGTTAAAAACTCAACTTAATAATTCATGGTATGATTAAGAAAATATTTATCAAATACATAATCATATTCTAAAGGAATTATAATATCTTAAATTTTGATTTTTCCCCAACCCTTTGATCTAGATAACCCTCATGAGTATGTATTTAAACACATTTCTGAATTTTATTTTTAGTAGATGGTTATATTTATCCATGTATTGATAGATGTTAATAAGTTTATTTGGAATATGTATTATGAGTTACCATTTTCAAAATTGGATAAGGTGTCAATAGAGACAGCCCATATATATTCCCTAAATCATATAAAAGATAATTATATAGAGAATAAAAATATTTTAATTCAACACATTCCCATAAACATCAGTCAAAGGGGATTTATTCTTTGGATGAAATAATATTACCATTATGATCTTTCACTTATAGTTCAATAGCTAGTCAATGAGTTTGTGATGTGACAACATTATAAAATTCCCCATATATAAAAGAGTAGGTAGAAACATAAACAAATATGACATTTAAATTTCACAAATGCATCATAACCATACCATTCAATATTTGATTCAAGTTATCATCATTTAGTTACACCAAAAATGATGTTTGTTTTTCATATAATAATAATCAGAGATAGAAATCATATTATAGTGTAAATCAATCATAATATGTCATATGTTATGTTCCCTTATTTTCAACCTATAACACTTTAGTTTTAACTTATATAGATTTATTTTATCATATATCTTCACTGGTTCTATCCTCTCATTACTTATAACCCAACCTCAAAAAATATATAAACCCCACTTTAATACCAGCAGTAGTGAACTAAGCATAATATAAATTCATATACCATCATTTTATAAAATTATTCATTACATTTATTAATAATCTACACCCTAGAACCTTAAACCATTATCATATTTAGAGATTATATATATAATAAACTTATTTCATGAATTATATTCAAAATATCTCAAAATATTATTCACACATTGTACCCATCATAGACATATCCTACTCAATACCATTCTTCATAATCTAGTGAAATTGAATCATAAAAATGGGTGAGCTAAGTTGATCAGTAATGTTGAACACATGAGATAAAATAAAAAAAATAACAAGTGATAATAATATCAGCATAAGGATATTGAAAGATAATCAAGGTATATAAATATCATTATTAATGACATAAATATCATATCATGAGTCATGGAAAAAAGAATCGGTATATAATAATACATAAGTCATAACAGTGAAGTTCATTATAAAATCATGAAAAATGAGAGCATGGAATAGTCACAAGAATATGTCATAAGTCTGTGGAATAAAATTTTGGGGTAAATTTAATTATATAAATCATATTTAAAGGATTCCCATTAAGAAATTTATTTTATGGTAAGAATGGAATATGTCACAAACTTTCCCCCAGGGCTCGTTCCATGACTACCCCAAGCCCACCATCCATAGGATAGGGGATAGTGACTAGCACCGAGAAGGCATATCTTAAAAAGGGAAGGTATTTTCCTTTAATCCAATACACACACACACAGCACAAACTGAAAATAGAAAGGGTCCAGAATAAAATACCCAAACCAGAAAGGAAAGTACAAAGGGGCCATAGTACAAGACCAAAACTACAAAGGAAATTAAAATTTCCCCGGCCCGTCTGTTCGAGACCCTACATGAAGGGTAGGTAAAGGGTAGCTTCTTGCAGCCATAGTGGTACGCATGTCTGTCTCATCTCAATGAGATCCACCTAGTCCCAGATCACTAAGGTCTCTGTCGAAGCATATTCCCATCCCTTCTCACTGAGCACCACCTAGTCTAGGTCCACCAAGGTCTTCGGCGAAGCGTCGATCACCTACACAAGACATGACACATGTGGGCGAAGCCCGTGCAGGGGTGAGAACCACAATGCTCAGTAGGGACCCCAAACCACAAAAGAAAACCCACAACGGAGAGTATGCACAAGGTGTTGTTAGTACACCACTGATGAGTGTTCACCAAGTACACTGAGAACACCACTTAGTAGAGTACTCCAAGTACACTAAGTACAGCACTGAGGAGAGTATTCCTAGTACATTGTGTACACCACTAAATAGATTATTCCAAGTACACTAAGTACACCACTGAGGAGAGTAATCCAAGTACACTAAGTACACCACTAAGGATAGTACTCTAAATACACTCAGTACACCACTGAGGAGAGTACACCATGTACAGTCAATACACCACTAATGAGAGTAGGCCAAGTACACTAAGTACACCACTAAGGAGAGTATGCCAAGTACACTCAGTAAACCATTGAGGAGAGTACACCAAGTACACTCAGTACACCACTGAGGAGAGTACACCAAGTACACAAGTACACCACTGAGTAGAGTACACCAATTACACTAAGTACACTAAGAGTTAGCTCACATAGGTATAATCTATATTATGGAAAGTAAGACTATCAGTCGTATCACTAAACACCTTGGGCTATTAGAGTACTCCTATCCATTGAGTATCGTGGGTATTCTGGGTCACCAAGAGCCTCTCCCCACCATGGGCCTACTGGGTCACACAGAGATTCTTCCCCTTAACCTTGTACTATTTTTGTACTCATCCAAGATGAGTACCGTGGGTATCCTATGTCACATAGAGCCACTCCCCATTTTGGGCATGCTGGGTCACACATAGCCACTTCCCACCTTGGCCACCATACTGAGGTACTCCTCCCCATTGAGTATTTTGGGTCTATCGGGTCACACAAATCCCCTCCCCATTGTGGGCCTTCCAGGTCACACATATCCACTTCTAACTGGTCCATCCTAGCTGATCCATATAGGGTATCTTGCTAGTTGTATTCATGTCTCAGTCAGTTGTTGGATCTCTGCATGTAGTATTCTTGATTCTGAGAGAACCACTACTCAAGTCATTTTTCATAGTCCAACATCTATGAAATCCTCCTTAGAGTATTCCAAAAGATCCACCTCACCGTGAGGGTTCCAACTCTACAAACAGATCATCAATTGGAAGCCCAGTTTGAGAGATATTGGTGTTTTAGTAAATAGGGACTGGTTGCATCTAGGCCTTATCCGACCCGGTCGGACCGACCTGACCCAACCAGGTTCAGGTCTGATCTAACCCTGTCCAAGCCGTCTAGTGAGCCAGGCCCATTGGGCCACACTAGACCCAGCCCAATTTTGGCCGAGGGTCCAGCCTACTGGGTCACCCAACCCGCAACTGGTGGGCTGGTTTGTTCCCAGCTCAGGCCGCTTAGTGGCCCGGTGTTATTTCTCCAGGCCGGGTCGTGTAGTGACCCAGCTCGCATGCTCCGGTCTGGCCCGAAACCGACAGGTTGGCCTCCCTCATCCTAAACGTCTGATGGTGTCCATTTTAGCATGCAGCGGCTGACTGAAGCCAGCTGCCTCTGGTGGTCCTGCATGTGGTCGTTGAATCGCGTGCCAGCGAGGGACTACAGGCTACATCACGTCTTCTAGCCTCCAACCACAGCATCTCCCATGGTTCACCTCCAACCACTAGTGTACCACCTGGTCCTCTCTGGTGGTCTGTTCATCATGTCGTTTGTGCCTTCGGCCTCCCTAGGGTGTCACATTTCCTACTAAGGCCTCAAATCCCCCTTGCCGCAATTTTGAAGGTGCATCCACGAAGAACGCACAAGGCAGATGGGCTTGGCCCTTGTTTGTATCGGCCCACACCCTCCACATTAGAGTTTCAAAGAAATAATTAACAGGGGGGAGGTATTGGGATTCCAAAAAATGAATTTACCCCATAATTCAAATCCCCAAGTTCAACCATCCCTCCCACAAGGACATTCAATCCATGGATCAAATTGTTCATGGTTTGATCGATGTTTTTTGTATAGAAAGAAGAACGGAATACTATAATTCAAAAACAATAAACCCCTACCTGGAGAAGGTTCTTCGTTAGTGTCGATTCATTCAAATTCATTGGTGTTTATTGATCTTTAGTCCTAGATCCATTCTACAAGTCATCATCGTCATTTTCTAACTCATCAGAATTCTTAATTAGATAGAAAACCCATCATCTTATTTCAGAGAAATTCCACCTTATGATTCTCCAACATCACATCTCATTAATAGAGAAACACGCTTCAGCATTTTTGTTATGATACGTTGTCACGTCGTTGCACTGTTTCATTAATGAAATAGTGAATCTATTATTCTTTAGTTAAAGAGTTGTTATGCTATATTTTTATGGAATGAAATAGTTGGCTCATCACTGCGTTATAGAGAAATAATTCTTTTGAATAAAATTAACTTTTTATGTCTATTTTATTTTTTTCTTAAAACATTTGAAATTTAACTTTTTTCCATCGACCCATGTCGGTCGAGGTTAGGTCCATTATTAGGTAATTTCACCATTCCAGATTCAACGGTTCCCTCGTATTTTCAATATAGGTACCCTTTAGAAGTGTCCTAAATCATGCACGTACACCATTTTAATTAACATAAATAAATTCAAAAACTATCTTTCACCCTCAACTAGTGCTAGTCAAGGTTAAGCTTCGCCTATGGGTAACATGCCCTCATGAGCTCAATGGTACTATCATATTTCTAATCTAAGTTACCATTTAGTAGTTATAAGGATTTTAAAATAAGATAATCATTACTTAATTATTTTATTTATGGCCAAAAACTAACTTCCACTATTGGCATGTGTCGGCCAGTGTTAGGCTCTACCTAAGGAAAGAATACCATCACGAGCTCAAAGTTGGTCTTGTATTTTCAATCTGAGTCACTGTTCATGAGTTATAATCATTTTAAAAATAATATAATTTTATTTAATTATTTTATTTATGGTTATTCCATTTTTTGTTTTTCTCACTAGAGGCCTGTGATGAATAAACTTAAGTCGCGCCTAGGTTAAACATATCATCCTGAATGAAACAATTCCCTTAGATTTCTAATCTAGGAGCCTATTTAATAGTAATTCCTCTCTTTTAGGAAAACCTCTTATGTGCACTATTTAAAACATAACATTTTTTGAAGGATCATTCTGGGCACTTCGGGCGTTGGAATCGCACATTGTCTCAAATCCTAGTCTCTAAATAATCCCATTTAATTTTTTTTAAAAAAACATGAAATTATAAGGTATTACATTACTCCCCCTCTATGTATTTATGTTCTCGTAAGAAAAAACGAGGTATAATCAAACAAAATGGGTTACTGGGCATGAATTAGAGCCTCCTGCTCTCATGTACCCTCCTAGAGATTCTCGTGCTGCCAATGAACATGCACTAGAGGAATCAACCATCCACAAAGGATCCTCCCCTATCGATCATAGATCTCTACCAGAAACTCCAAAAATGTTGCCCTGTCGTCAAATCTCTAGCACGTAGAGGCATCCTGATCCCTCTATTAAACTCTGCCTATAGGTAGTTAGGAAGCGGGATGACTCGTTGAGTCGGTTAATGATAACCCATATGTTATTATGTCTCCTAGACGTACATGGTAAACCTACCACGAATTCCATCGATATTCTATCCCACATCCACTACGGTGCCTCGAGGGTTTGGGTCAAACCTGCTGGAACCTAGTGCCCAGCCTTCACTTACTGACATGTGAGGCATTTGGAAACAAACTCTATCACCACCTTCTTAATCCCTGGCCACCAGTACTAACGTCGGAGGTCCTGGTATATATTCTTCATACCTGGATGTACCACCAAAAAGGGAATGTATGGAACTTCATAAACACCTCCTCCCACAACACCATTAGTACAACGGTGTGTCCTCTGAAAAGGATTATGTGCTCCCCACCTTTATAATATCCAATAGGGGCATGCCCTGTGGTCATCTGGGCACGTGTGGTCTCGCAGCTGGAATATCTGAGTTGTTCCTCCCTAACTCGTTTTAAGAGTAAAGGGGAAACCATCATCGAATGAAGATAAGCTACCTCATCTCTATCCAAAAAAGATATCTAAAGTGAGTCCAACTGATCTAAGGCCTCGTTCAGTAGTTGTGAACTCAGTCTCCTATTGAGATCATCTACCACTACATTCCCCTTCCCAAAAGTATAGACTATGTCGAAGTCATAGTCCTAGAGGAACACTATCCAACATCACTATCTTAGATTTAGATCCTTTTGAGAAAAGATATACTTGAGACTCTTTTGGTCTAATTAGTTGATGAATCGTTCTCCCATAAGGTAGTGTCGACACATCATTGGTGTGACGACTACCGCTACTAACTCAAGGTCATGATTTTCATAGTTTTTCTCATGCGGTCTCAATTGTCATGGGCCTTAATCAATCACTACTTTCCCTTGTATCAGGACACAACTGAGCATGGTTATTGATGCGTCACAAAACACCATGTAGTCAGTTCCCTCCTCTGATAGCCTCAAGATAGGGGCACTTTTCCAACTCTGCCTCAGCTGCTGAAAGCTCTACTGGCATATTTATTTCCTCACGAATGGTTTTCCCTTCTTCTTCAATGTCTTCATGGGTGTTTCTACTCTGGAGAAGTTGGGAAAAACCTCCGATAATACCCATCCAACCCAAGGAAACTCTGCACCTCTATAATTCTCTTGGGAGGATCCCAAGCAAGCACTGCCTCTAATATTTGATGGATCCACTATTTCACTTTCAGCATGATGGGATGGACAATCTCTTAGTGATATGTCCCATGTAGTCTCTTTAAAATTATTACTTATTTTTAGGCCAACTGGATTCACCCTAAGAGCCCTGATCTATATATCCCCTATCGTGGGACCTCTTCTCAGAATTTTCTACACGTCCAAGTCTTTGAGACTGTCGTCGGCTTCTTGCTTTCCCACTACTGACATCCACTAGCTATATCTTCTCATCCAAAGTACTTTCAACCAAAAAGGTTCTCTCTAGCACCCTAGAATAAGTAAGAATGCATATAGGAATAGTTTTGGCTCATATGTCCCTAAACACATCTCTCTCAGACGTCTTAGCCCTAAATCACTAGTCATATCATATTTATCAAGTACCTAGAAAGTTTGGTATGCCTCAATGAATACTCAGATACCAATATATTGTCATGTCGAAACTATAGAATATCTTGGGCACACATAGCTCTTAGCTTGTTTTTTTTAGATCCCCTTCTCAAAGAGAGGTTCTCAAGCTATATCCATCGAAAAGTCACCTCATCGTAAGATCATGTAATCTAAACCCCATCATCGCCAGCCACGTAAAAGGATCACTTCCAGGACTACCGTCTGATCTAATGGTGCCCTGACTAGACAAGAAACTTGGTCATCACCTAAAACTAGTCCTTAGCCGCCTATGAGTTGGCTTCACATCAGAACCTAAGGGGTATCTGTCACTGAAACTCATGTAATAAACTGAGCCTATATATGTCCTCTTCGTGTAGCGCTGGTAGTAACTGCTGACCAACGAGCAGTGGAAAATCTGGGACACTACCTGAAGGTTCTATCTAGGGAAACGGTCCCTGTATCAAAGCCTAATAACTCTATAAACCATCCTCATGGTAACGCAGTGGAATCCTGGTTGGATGGCTGTGTAGAGGCATCTTGATAGAGGTCAAGATGAACCACAGTCAATTTATTATACTTGTTGAGCTTACTCTGACTCATAAAGATCATGAGAAAACATTTATGGATTCATGCAACCAGTGTTTTCATATGCCAAGTCGAAAAGAATAATTCAAGGTCTTGGTGTAGGGATACATCGTCCACCACTCCAACACTGGACTCCCTGGCCTAAATGTCGAACTCGAAACACTTAACATTTTTTCCTGATAAAAAAATACTAACTCTTAGTTCTTCTGGTAGATTTGACCACCTCTAATACTGCTTTTTCACGACCCTTTACCCAGGTCCCATTTTGTGACTACCCCAAGCTCTCCTTCCATAGGCTAGGTACTGGAGACCAGCACTGAGAAGGAATATCCCAAAATGGGAAGGAATTTACCTTTAAACCTGTACACACACACACAACACAAACTGAAAATAAAAAGGGGCCAGAATACAAGCCCAAAACTAAAAAGAATCTAGAATACAAGCCCAAAACTAAAAAGGAAAGTACAACTACCCCGATCCATCCACTTGAGACCCTACCTAAAGGGTAGCTGAAGGGTATCTGGTTGTAGTTGTTGTAGTATACCCGTTTGTCCTGTATCACTGAGCACCGCATGGTCCCGAACCACCACGGATTCTATCGAATCATTCATTTTTCCCATATCACTGATCACCACCTGGTTTTGGACCACCAAGGTCTCCCTTGAAGAGTCAATCACCTTCATGGGACACGACACATGCAATGAAATCATGTGCAGGGGTGAGTACCACAATAAACAATAGATACTCCAAACCACTAATGAAAACAAAAAGCAGAGTACGAACAAGGTATTGTCAGTACACCACTGAGGAGAGTACACCAACTACATTGAGTACACTACTAAGGAGATTCCTCCAAGTACACTAAGTATACCACTAAGGAGAGTATTCTAAGTAAATTAAGTATAGCCCTAAGGATAGTATTCCAAGTAAACTAAGAACATCACTAAGGAGATTACACTAAGTATACCACTGAGGAGAGTACATCAAGGACACTCAGTACACCACTGAAGAGAGTATACTCAGTACACCACTAAGGAGAGTATTCTAAGTGAACTAAATACACCACTAAGAAGAGTACGTCAAGTATACTCAGTACCCCACTGAGGAGGGTATTCCAAGTATACTCAGTACACCACTGAGGAGAGTACACCAAGTACACTAAGTAAACTAGTGAGGAGAGTACACCAAGTAAACTAAGTGCACTAAGAGTCGGCTCACACAGGTATAATCTGGAGTAAGTAAAGAAAGACAATTTTTCTTTTCACTGAACTCCATGGGATGCTAGAGTACTCCTTCCAAATGAGTATCGTGGGTATATTGGGTCACACAGAGCCACTCCCCACCGTGGGTCTTTCGGGTCACACAGTGACACTTCCCCTTAACCTTGGACGGTTGTGGTACTCATCCCTGATGAGTAATGTGGGTATGTTGGGTCACATAGATCCACTCCCCACTGTGGGTATGCTGGGCCACACATAGCTACTTCCCAACATGGCCATCATATTGAGCTACTCCTCCCCATCGAGTATTGTGGGTCTACCGGGTCACACAGAGTCACTCCCCTCCATGGGCCTTCCAAGTCACATAGAGCCTATTCCCACTAGGTCATCGTAGTTGATCCACACAGGGTATCTTATCAGAAATCTTCAGGTCTCAGTTAGCCGCTAGATCTCTGCATGTAGTGCACTTCATTCCGTGAGAACTACTCCTCAATCCATTCTTTATATTCCTAATTCCATGAAAGCCTCCTTAGATTATGTCAAAAGATTCGTCTCACTGAGAGGGTTATAATGTCGCAAACAACTCGTAAATCAGATGCTCAGTTTTATAGATTTTTGTGTTTTAGAAAACAGTGGTTGGTTGCGTTCAGGCCCAGTCCGACCCAGTCAGACCAACCCGACCAACCCTAATCGAGGGCCCCACAAGCCCTAGTTTGGTTTGAATGACCCAAACTAACTCGTTTTGGCTCTGGCCTGACCTGATCTAGCCTAGCTAGTGGGCCATGCCCATTGGGCCTCACTGAACCCGGCCCAGTTTGACTGTGGGTCTAGCCCACCGGGTCGCCCGGTGGCCCAGCCCACAACCGGCTGGCCGGTTTGTTCCCAACCCGAGCCACATGGTGGCTCGGGGTTATTTCATTGGCTCGGGCTATGTAGAGGCCTAGATTTCATGCCTCAGCCCATCCCTCAACTGGCGGGCATACCTACCTCATCCCCGACGCCTAATGGCGTCCGGTTCGGTGCCCCGTGGCCGGCCATAGATGACCACCCCTGGTGGCCCCGCACATAGTTGTTGGACCACATACTAGTGAGGGACCGAGGCCTATGTGTTGCAGGGATCTCTGCCTGATGCGTCCATCTGGTCACATCTTGTCCTCTAGCCGCCAGGGGCGGTGTCTCTCTCGCTGCACCATCGCTAGCACTGACGCGTCGACGGAGCCTTCCGCGGACCACCAGGTCTGCTCTAGTGGTCTGTTCTTCTCTTCATCTGCACCTTTGGACTCCCTGTGGTTCCACCTTTACTACTAAGGCATTGAAATCTCCTTTTCAACATTTCAAAGGTCCGACCATGAAGAATGCACAAGACAGAGGGGATCTAGCCTCGTTCGTGTTGGCTCACACCCTCTGCATTAGAGTTTCAAAGTAGTAATTAACAGGGGGAGGACTTCTGATTCCAAAAAATGAATTTACCATGCTATTCAAATACCCAAATTCAAAAATCCCTCTCGCAAAAACATACGATCCAAGAATGAACCTGTTCATGGGTTGATCCGTGTTTTTTGTTTAAAGAGAAGAACAGGATAGTGTAATTCAAAAACAATAAACCACTGCATGGAGAAGGTTCACCATTGGTGTTGACTCGTTCAAATCTATTTTTGTTCGTCGATATTTGGTCCTGGTTCTATTCTATAAGTAATCTTATCTACTTTCCAATTCAACAGTGTTCTTTACTGGAGATAAAAACCTTCTCCATTCATAAGAGAAATTCCACATTCTGATTCTCCAACCTGTTATCTCATCAATAGAGAAACGTGTTGTGGCTTTTCTGTTACATTACATTTCCACATTTTTACTCTATTTAATTATTGAAATAGCGTATGTATTACACTTTAGTTAAATATTAATTATGTTGTTTAATTTATGGAATGAAACAGTCAGCTCATCACTGTGTTGCAACAAATCAATTCTTTTGAATAAAATACACTTAAAGTTTATTTTGTTTTTTATTAACATGTCTAAAAATTAATATTTTCCCTCAACCTATGTCGGTTGAGGTTAGTTCCATTATTATGTAATTTTTTCATTCTAGACACAACGGTGCCCTTGGATTTTAAATCTGAGCACCCATTTAGAATTTTCCAAAATTTTGCACGTACACCATTTTAATTTGCTTAAAAAAAGTTCACAAACTATATTTCACCCTTGACCGATTCCACTGGAGGTTAAGCTACTCAAAATAGTAACACACCATCAAGAGCTCGGTACTCTCATATTTCCAATCTGATTTACCTTTTAGGAGTTATAAGGATTTGAAAATAAGATAATTGTTACTTGATTATTTTATTTATACCCAAAAACAAACTTCCAACATTGACCCGTGTCGGCCAATGTTAGGATCTTCCTAAGGAATGAAAACTATCAAAAGATCACCAATGGTCTCATATTTTCAATCTGATTCACTTTTCATGAGTTATAATCATTTGAAAAATAAAATAATTTTATTTAATTATTTTATTTATGGTTATCCCATTTTCAGGTTTTCTCACTGGAGGCATGCACCGACTAAACTTAAGTCATGACTAGGGTAAACCCACCATCCTAAATGAAATGGAGCCCTCATATTTCTGATATTGGAACTTGTTTAAGATTTATTCCACTTTTTTAGGAAAACTACTTATTTGCACTATTTAAAATGTAACATTTTTCGATGGATCATTCTGGGCACTCTAAGCCTCAGAAACGCATGTCATCTCAGCGCCTGGTCTCGAAATAATCCCATTTAATTTTTAAAAGAAAATCATGGAATTATGGAGTATTACAGTATAACTATCCACGTACCTTATTAATAATAGGCGGACCACTTGTGTACCCTCACTAGCATGGAATAATCTCTCATATACCCTTTGAACTCATGAGATATATAACATTTCCTAATTAATTATATGGATATAAAAAACCCATAAATCATATAATGATAAACTATATATATGTATTCCATTGTAACTTTAGTGCATTCATCGCTGCATTATAACATAATTAACTAGTTTAAAAGAAATAAGTTTCAAGAAAATTTCCTCAAAACATCCCCATAATCCATTTAGAGAAAGAAGGTGGATGGTATCATTAGATAATATCCCTAGTGAGGCATAATTATCATTAAATTATGTTAACATAGATGTAAAATACTATTATAAAACAATTAAAAATATTTTTTGAGAAACATCATGAAAAAATCCAATTATTTTATTAAAATTAAAAAAAATCATAGAGCAATGGGATAAGATTTTAGTTGAAAAAAATGTAAAATTAAAAATTATTATTGACAATGAATAATTTTCATGATGGTAGTAAAATCTATACATGTGTTAAATGGTAAAAAAAATTCCCACACTTTTACAAAGAATTTAACATTTGATCCATACAGTATATGTTAAAAAATTCTACTTTTAACCATTATAAATAGTAAAAAATAGTTTAAAATGACCTCAAAAAACCTCCATTTATAGATAAAAAAATTATAAAATTTTATAAAGAATATGGATATGGAGATAAAATTTTCCTAACCAAATGGAAGCAATAAGTTTGGCTTATATTAAAAACATTATTTCATAATTTTAGTGTATCATGGAGTGTAAAATTGAAAAAATAATTCAAGACCCATGAAATGAATAGATAATAAAAATATATATGGGGTTTAAGAGATAAAGAACATAAATTTATCCAAAAGTAAATTGAAATATATACAATCCTGCAAAAAAGTGAGACTGTAACACAAACATTTTCCTTAATATTAGGATTAATTAAACATGCTCTAAAGTAATATATAATAAATTTAAAGGTATTATAAACAATTATTGGTATAAAATTAAAATATATATTACTTGATACCAATCACTTATAGTTTCTTATTACCTATTTGTTAATAATTCTTTGTTAAAATCAATTTTTGGGTGTTAACTGGTCTATTTTCTATGCATGTTTTGGTTCCAAATCATCAGTCCTTTTAACTTTTTCAAGGTTCTATAATAAAAATCATTACATAAATATTATATTAATTTATTATATAAAATTATAGAACTGTCAACTATAATTTTAAATAGAATACATCGTTTCCTGGATGTAGTGATCCACATATACACTTTAGTGATGTTTTCATTATTTGATGGATGAAAATAAATAAAGTTGAATAATAATTAATCATTATAAAATAATTATTATATTATAATTATCATATATATTAATTAAATACATATTTATATACATCCATATATGGTAGTGAAAAAAATGAAATGTGTTGCTTCATCAATGTGGTAGTTCGCATGTACACATAATTGACACTTTTATTTTCCATTAGATAGATGTGAGGTAGATAATGGTTATTTCATAAAAATAATACAATTTTATTATACTTATGATACAGATTCCATTATTTTGTCTTGGTTATAGAAAATTTGGAAGAGTTGTGAAGAGAAATAAAATTGAAATAACTCAATTCAGATAATTATTTCTTCTTTAGGTATCCTTTTTGGATTACACATTAAACCTTATTTGGTGTGTATTTTGGTGGAAAAAAAATACATATGATGTGTGGAGTAGAGATAGGAAGAGACATGGTAAGATCATGATAAAGCTAATTATAGTGTGTGGGTAATTGAGGATAGGAGGCTCCCTTTCATATGTGATAGGAGTGGAGCCTTTGAAAATATTACTAACTATTAAATATAATAAATTTCATTCCCATGTAGAGTGGAAAAAATATACTTTTACAATATAAGTTGATATTGGATAAAATCCACTCATATAATAATACTAGAGACATAACATCCCAAACATCAGTAACCCGGAGTCAGTGCCTATTTTATTACATTGGCATAGATTCAAGGAATCTAATCTCGAATTACAAATCAATTAGTAGCCTTTTAAGACTATATACATACATGATACCCATATTATATTGGGAAATATAATATAAAACATAAAAATATAAATCATTCAACATACTTGAACTCATTCAAATAATTATTCTTCATATCAAAGTTAATGTAAAAAAATTAAGGTTCAGATCAAAATGCTTAGTATGATTTATTTAAAAAATAATTTATCATGAGTAAATAAGGAATAATTAATATGAAAATGTTAAATTACAAAAATTATATTCCATGTAATGAATAACATGATAATGATAAGATTCCATGAATAATATCAATTTAGAAATATCATGGATAGTAATAACTACATTCTCATGGAAGTAAATGCATAATATTAGATGTCATGATATCATAAAATGTTATATTTACATTGTCCTCACCCTATGATAATTTAGTATAATATATGGCTAGGTACACCCCAAAACCCATTTAATTTGGCCAACTAATTCATATCATGAGATTATCGATGCATCGAAAGGCTATATAAAAGCCAATCTCCACCAATCATTGCATGTACAATGGTTTCCAATTATATTTGAATATCAATTCAATTTATAAAAAATATTCCTTATCAATAAATATCCATATTGAGTAATGAGTACATATTTATCATGATTTTACAAGTCAATTATATATTCTTCAGAGTGAAACACCATATGTAAAATTGGTATATGGTTTAGGAAATAATAATATCCACTATACAATAAATTCGGATATTTAAGAAAAAAATTAATGACCAATAATCACAAGAAAGTTAATTTTTCAAGATAAAGTTAATGAACATATAATTAATAAGAGATAATATATGACAATTAGTTCATCGAGAATATAGGTTTTGAAGTAAAGTCACAACATTTGGAAAAAATTAAAAATTGAAGTGAAATAATAAAATAAGCTTTTATTAAAGTGTTTCTATAAAAACAATGAAAACAAGTAGATAAATATAAATATCATAAAATGGTTCCAGTGGTGGGGAAGTATATAAAATCCATATAAGTTAAAAAAACATTCCTTCTAACTTTTTTAAAGAGATTTAAAGGAAAACCTATCAAAAAACATTATAAAGAATCCTTTCAAACATTTTAAATGTCAATGATAACATAAAATTTCATTAATAAATAATTTTTGTAATAAAAATTATAGTTGTAAAATAATTTTATAAAATATGGTGATGGAAGAAAAATATACCTAGTCAAAAAAGATAAATAATTTGGGATTTATATAAAATATTTATCATAAATAATAACTTGAATTAAATCATAAATAATCGTGAATAAATAAATAATAATGTTAAATACCTCAAAGTGTTAGTATATACACCTCATAAAATAAAATAGGTGAATAATAGAAAATATGCCTCAATGGAGTGAAAATTGAGATGAAATCCCTTACATCACCCTTCCTCTTAGTTTAACGTGCATTAACCTCCATTAAAATTGTTTTAAACATGTTATTAATTTCTAACGGAACCTTATTAATTTATAAAAGCATATACTATCTTCTTATAACATCTTATCACCCATTCATTAATATTCATTAATTATTATCATTGTTTCAATAGATAAATGCATTGTTTTATCATGCATCATTCTTTTCACATAAGATCTGGTTCATATATGTAGGATAGAGTTCCCTAATAAAAAAAATTAATGTTATAAAAAACTTTTTTATTCATTGTATATTTTTTAATCATTATTTAATGTTGGACATGGATAATTAATCGCATTGTATCATGGATACGGTTGGTTGTACGTATGTAGGAGAGATGTTATCATTTAATTAATGGTCCAGGTTTAAGTAATTAGATGATATATTAATTTTAAAGAATCAATTCCATATCACAATAATAATATATATCAAATTTTTCCATCATTATGACTATACATGGAAGACATTGATGGAAAAAAATTACATCGGTTCATGAGGCCGTAGTCCACCAAAAAAATGAGTGATGGTTTTGTTTCCCGTGTGGTGGAGAAGAAGATGATTAAAAATTATAAAATTAAAAAAAATAAAATCTCATTACACGTGAATCATTGGTGTTGTTAAATTTTATTTTTAGTACATATTTGAAAATTTTAAAGGAGTAAGTAAAAAAAATAACTTTGTTTTGATGATTACCTTCCCTTAGAGATACCACATTTGTATTGATTGTTAAGGGCATTAAGGTTGGTCATTTTAGAAGAAAATCATCTTTATAACATGAATAGTTATTTTGGGAGTATATTTTTATAAATTTATATTGTGATAAATGTATCAAAGTTGTTTAAATAAGATATGGGATGTGTGTCCTTTTATAAAAGGGGGAGAGAACACACTATGAATTTTTAAAATGAGTAATACATATTAATGTCTTACTCAACAAATATGGATAAAAAAATATAATTTATAAATATTAGATACTATAGGGTCTAAATATTCTCAAATAATAGAAATTGGAAAAAAAAATTAACTCATTTTAACTCTTATCACTTTAGTTTAACCCCTGATAAACCTGTGTCAAACCAAACCATTCTGACATTTTTTATTTCTTTTACTATTCATTATGGGAAAAAATGAAAGTTGCCAAATTACCATGTTTTTAGATTATTTTTCCAAATATATAATCCATTTTAACATATTTAGTTTTCATAATTAGAATAATTTAATTTAATATTATGCTTTTAAAACACTATAAAAATGTTTTCTTCGAAAAAATTATTTTTAAGATTAAAAATGTCTTTATAGAAAATTCAAGAATAATATTAATTAAAAAGACTATAATTGGATTACTAATAATATTATATAATAAAAATTTATTTGAAAATTTTTTAAATAAAAATGGATCTATGTGAATTATAGAAACAAAAATACATTTTTTAATAAAATTATTATTTTGCATTATTAATTGAAAAATCATGATTTTTAGAAAAATTCCAAATATTAATACTAATAAAATTTTTATATTTTAATTTTAAAAAATTATGTTAATTTTATAAAATAAATTTTCTAAAAGTGTTAAAAATTAATTATATTAATTTATCTGAAAAAATAAATGAAAATCATTTTTTAAGAAAACATATTTATTTGAAGAATAAAATTTATTTACAAATAATTAAGTGGTTCTCTCCTAAGAATTAATTGATAAATTTTTATAGAATATTAATTTTATATATATTTCATAGTTTGGTTTTTACTATTCATTCTGACTAATTCAATGGCTTGGTTATAGTGATCATATTTGAATAATAATATTTTGTGGTTCGTTTAAACTCGATGTTGTGTGTTCTACATGCTATGGAACATTATGTATTATCAAATCATATGATATTACAAGTTATAATATTTTGTGAGATTTAATTCCATATCATTTATTTTTAACTCTTTCTATCCCATTTTATCCTTAACATTCATGACTTAACTTTTATTATGATGATTATTATTTATTAATAAAAATTAAATTGTGATTATAGGAAAATTTAGAAATAAAGACTCTAAAAATGGAATAAATTTTATCATATTGATTTTTTAAAGGTGGAATATATTTATTCTAATATTCAAGCCAAAAAACATGTAAAAATAATATTTATAAAAAATATATCTTTATGAAAAACTTAATTTATTCTCATTCCATTCTAAATATAAACATTATAATAAGTTATAATTTATTATATTGAATATATTATCTAAAATTTTCATTAAAACCATTCATAAGTTATAATTCACTATGACATAAACAACCCATAATTACATGATTTATAACAATCATTTTACTTTATTACACTTCATGGTTATTTTAGGTTTATATTTTTATATAATTAGGGAAAATGTTACATTATTTAGGGAACACGGATATGTCGATTCTAATTTTTCTGAAATAAATGATTTTGAAATTGAAAATCATGTATCATTTGAGAAACTTATTTTTTTAATTATGTTTAACCATAGAATAAATGATGAAATTTATGTAGTTTATAATCATCCTTATAACTTGAAAAAACAATTTGAAAACATGGGATGATAAAAACAAGCTCGGTAAGGGGTATAAAAATAAAAGGAACCCTATTACTCAAGTGATAAACATGAAAACCCAATATAATGTTTAGTTATTAAAACTAAAACTTTGAGCACATAAATAAAATATATCCCCGTAAGAAAATCAAATATTAATCAATATAAAATTTAAAACTAATTAGAAAGTATATGAAAACTAATAAATAATCATAAAAATATTTATATGAAAAACAAACCCTTCACATTTAAAATTTCAAAACAATACTTACCTTTCGAAATTAATTTATTTCCATAAAACCCACAAGAAAACATAAAATAAGAATTATAGAGCATCACATTCATAACTCATGTTCACTCATGTTCATGATGTGTTAGAAATAACTAAAGTCTGGTTAATTCCATAGGATTTACCATCTCAGTTGTCTCCATAATTTTTCACCTTTGAAGAATAAATAATTACCCATTTCATTGGGAATCTGTATTGGGCTCACCAG
Source organism: Viscum album (assembly GCA_963277665.1). NCBI lineage: Eukaryota > Viridiplantae > Streptophyta > Magnoliopsida > Santalales > Viscaceae > Viscum > Viscum album. Next base: position 1,304,322,145 of record OY728121.1, read on the forward strand.
TCATGGTGGACTATGTCGAGCTCACCCTTCATCTTCAATAATTCTAAAGTACCATATCATAAAAAAATTAGGATTTAACATTTTAATCATAATACCTCAATAAAACTTATTTGAAACCATAATAAAAATATATCCCATTTTCATATAATAATTATGATGAATATAATTTTTCTTTTAAAATGCATAAAAAATAATAAATTTACCAATATAATTGGAAGTGAAATAAATTTTTAAAACCATGTAAACATGAAGAGTATGATTTATAATAAATAATGGACATGAAAAGTTGATATTTTTATCATTCCTTATATGTTAAAATACATTTTTTTACACTTTGTTAAAAATTGTCAAAAGTGAACCATACAGAAAATGTTAAAAACATTCCTTTATAAATATTTTTAATTAATATAAAAATTTTATAAAAATTAAATTTAAGAGAATTTTGAGTATAAATAAAATAATTCTTGAAAATTTTTAAAGAACATGGTTATGGAGAATAATTATTTGAATGGAATACATTAAAAAGGTTTATAAAATAATCTCTTGTGGCTTCTATAACTTTTAAAAAAATGAAATTGAAGAAGATAAATAGAAATGTATTTTTAATAAAAAAAAATAGTAAATTATTGATCAAATCCATACATAATTAATTTTATACACCACAAAAAATAAAACATGTGGTGAAAAAGGAATAATTCACAAAGAAATGAAATTATGAAAAGATATCCCTTACCTTATCTCCTATAATTCCATGTATGTTCCTTAACTCATTTTCTTTGAAAACCATCTTCTGTCTACACATTAAGCATTTTTGGATGGTATTTTTGTGAGAGATAAACCTCTAGGTCATGGGTGTTGTTTTGGAAGGGATTTAGGTAGATATTTTCCAAGAAAAATTGATCAATAGGAGTGAGGAAGAGAGGATAGGGGTGATCTTTAATAATTGAGGGGAGTGTCACAATGTTAAATATTAAGAATGTTTAAATATAATAACTATTATAATCACATCACGTGGAACCAAATGGAAATAATTTTGATGTTAGTAAATTACATGGTCCAAAATGCCATTAACCAATAAAATTTATACATGATTAAGTTTCATTTTTAAACTTATCTTTTTGTTTGTCCCCCTTATAAACTCTTTTTATCTTTAACTGTTGTAACACATTTTTCACTCAATAATGGTAATAAATTTATATCAAAGTTGTAAATTTGATAAATAATGGACCATGGATTAAATAATAAATAACTTATTATCCCACATTTCCTCTTTCAATTTTTGTTTTATTTTAAATTAATTTAGTAAAAAAAATTATTATAAAATATAATTAATGTCAATTTTTGGACTATTTAATTAATTTTACATCAAAGTCATGAAGACATAATGGAATTGAAATATAAAAAAATTATAATTAAATATAATTTATATTTACCTAATAAATGTTTTTCATAAAATAATTCATTCAAATCATATTAATTTTATTATTTTTAAAATAATTTTCTAGTATTTTTATACTACATTCATGGGCACTATATTAGTGTTTCATAAGAATTTAAGGTAACTATATAATAATTAAAAATTAAAAATAAATTAATATCATAAAAATAATATATTAACATTAAAAATAATAAATTAGTATCATTAATATCATCTTTTTATCCCTAGGAAAACATATTATATAAACTAAAATAAAGAGGGTGACATTTTTAATTATCTTGTACATAAAATAATATAAAGGTCATAATCAATGGAAAACCTCAAAAAACTATTAAAATTAAAAAACTAATGTGATATAAGTAGAAATAATAACACTTAAAAAGTAGTTAAGATAAGATGTTGAGACCTTATCACTTAGTTTTAACCATATTTAATATAAGAACTCAGTTCTTCCTTTGAGGTACAGATCATTCCTTTTCAGTTTATACTTAAGAAATTGGAGGTAAATAGGTCAAGGACTAGCTACAGGCATGTTACACAATGTGACTAGGGCCTACATGTCGTGCACTTATAAGTACATGTCGTGTATGTAGGGTTACATGTCGTATAATCCCAGTACACGACCATGTAATGACCTGGCTAGGATTTGTATGGACATAGTGTGTAGTTTCTAGTACACGCCATGTACTTTTCATTTTTTTCATTAAATTGGGCAGTAGAGTCCTTTTTCAGGCAGACAGAACTGAGCCATCCTTCGACGAGTAGTGCACCCAGGAAATATGAACGGGAATTTGCCTCCCATTTCATCATCTGAGACCCAATTAGAACACTATCAGATTCATTGGAATTATCTCGGATAGTGATCAATTCCTTTTGAGCCTTTTGTATTGATTTCTTCTCTTGAGCTAGTTATCTAAGGTTGATAATTTTGCTCATTTTTTCAGATCTACTTCGATTTAGGTCGATTTGAAATATGACACTTGGTGTGGAGGGTCATACAAACATGAGGTAGGTGTTCTTATGCCTTTTGTTGATTTTAAAGTTGATTATATATGTCAGAGTATCACGCACCAACTTTTAGGGTGTCACTTGATTGAATAATGAACCCTGTAATTTTTATATTAATGATTAGGTAATTAATTAGATGATTTAAAAGAATTTATAGGGTTGTGAACATTGATTTAGGGCCACCCCATGGGTGTGTTTCCCTTGGATGGTTGTTTGGCCGAGAATTCCTATGAGGCTTGACTTGAATTCCCATTCTTAGGTTGTTAAAATTTTATTTCTCATTATATGAATTACACATGTGAGATGCTTTTTATTTTAAGCCTTTTAAATGTTTTAATTGTATAATGGGATTGTTAAATTTTTTTCCCATGTGATTTATCCTTGTTTAACCATGTAATATTTTGATTTACACGTGTTTTTTATTGTGTAAATTGTGCCCATGTGAGTTGATTATATTAAATTCATGTGATAGTTTAATTCACATGTGTTGATTTTGAGATGGAATTTGAAATTGAATTAAATGATAAAAAGGGGTAATTAGCAATGGGAAAACCACAGTCTCTATTAAAAGACAAGGTCAGGTTCATGCGACTAATTTCACCTTATATACCTTCGGTGAACCATTATATTAGTTAAAAGATAATAGAAAAGCTTAAGAGATTAATTATGTAAAGTCTATGAGTGATCTATTTATAGGGTGGTCAGGCTCATTGAGGTTTATTTAAAATTTTGAAACAACCCAGGATCCATTAAGGGATACCAAGGTCAGGATCTATTAAAAAATGATTAAATGATTATTAAGTCACGAGTTGACGGTTACTTCTATATGGGGGGTTGTCGGGCCTAGGCTAGACCTCGAGAATTTTATATAATCTCGTGTAATTGAATAACGAAATTTAATGACTAATGATGCTTCTAGAAATCTAAAGCATAATCTTGGATTTAGTCTTCACTTGTACTTGGTTACATTATCTTCTGAGACATCTATTGTGCTTACATTTGTGTACCTTCGAGTTTAAAACTTTCACTATCCTACACTGCCTATTATATATATCCACTCATAGATTGGCATATACCTTGGGTGGTTTCCTACTAGGATTTAGTCTCACACACTATTTGAGTCATGCTTTTGGGCCCCATCAAATTATATGATTGCAATTGTTGATCAAAGAAAACGCCCTACTACATGTACTTGATGTGCTTCTTAGGAGTAGGAGAGCATGGGACCGAGCTGAGGCTTGTGATTATTCTTATATTTCATTGTTTCTTTTAATATTTTGGAACATATATTGTGGATAATTATAGTGTACCTATTTTTTCTATTTTCTTAGAATATAATATGTTGCATTGTCTTTTGTATGGAACGATTCTTGGTTATTTATCTTAATAGTCTTTCGTTGTTTATTTGAGTTGTATGTTGTTTTCTATTTCTGCTACTGTATTATTATTGATTCTGTTATGTTAAAATCTTCCAATGAGGGAATATTTTCCCTACTATCAAAACCTAAGCCCTCACTATTAGTCAACAGCCTCTGGTGTTTGGGGAAATGCGCTTGATCTATGTTACCAATTAGGTATGGGGCACCAGTTGAGTGGAATCTAGATCCAGGATGTTACAAAGTGGTATCGGAGGTAGTTTCTTTATTGGTTTGCCTTACTATTTAGAGAAATTAGACATAGATAGGACGAATATGGAGTTTGGTACTAAATTGTGCTCGGGACTAGCTACCATGCGTATGGGGAGAATCAAAATTTCCTCGAATTGACTTGTGCCTTTTGGATTTTGATTTGTTACAGTTTATTATATTTCACTATTGGGTGACACACTTGGTTTAAGTTGTTATTATTGATATTATTGTGGTTCTATTTTTTTCAAACCAATTAGATAAGGGTATTCCATCTCATGCATCATATAGGCACTTGTTAAAAATCACATGCCATGCATTATTGTCATGCCATTTAGAAACATTACTGATTGCATGTTATTGTGATAGATGTCATAAAATATATGCATAATATTGTGATAGGTACCATTATAGATATGTTTTTTTTTTGTGATAGGTGTATTGTTATGTGTTATGGTTGAATTTGATGGATGCAAAACTTTGGTCCCTGAGGAGTATGGGCCATCTTGGATAAGAATTTGGTGGATCAAGTTTCGTCCATGCTATAGAGATTGTGTTGTTATGTGTTATATGTGGATTACAAGCCTAGATTCATAGGCATTATAGGCCCCCACGGATTGGAATTTGTCACACCGTTGCTTTATTTTTCAAAAACAAGGGTTATGAGGATGTTTTTTAGGCGTATTATTTGGAAACTGACACAAAATGGCGTGTGATTATATTAACACACACCATGTGTTCTTATGTTTTGGAAGAGATAACTTTTCTTAAGTACATGTCGTGTACTCAGAGTACACACTGTGTATTAATTGACCGTGTGTTCGACCATGTGAGAGAAACAATGGGTTGGTTTTTTTTAGTGCATGATGTGTAAGATAGAGACAGACCATGTAGTTTTACTTAGGTGAACCCCATGTGACTCTGGCCATGTGGAAGTACATGGCTAGGAGGGAGAACTTGAGTACAAAATGTGTGTTGAGTAGACATGTTGCGTACCTGGGATGTTTACATGCCTAGGCTGGCAGAAGTACACACCTATGCAAGAGATTAAGTGTACACACCGTGTATGGTCTCTACATGTCATATACTCATCTTTTGTTAACTTTTGAGGGTTTTCTACACCTGTTTAGTTCTGGAACTCTTGAGCTACGAACCATGATCCCAATTTTAACTATGGTGTGTACTTGACCTTGTAGATACATGCCTCCACAATGACCTCCAGTTGTACGCCAGGAGAGTGGTGATGATCATACCCCAGAGGTGGTAGGCCATGGGCTACCAGTGGACCCTCTAGTCATTCCAGTTGCGGCACCAGCTATTATACTAGAAGAAGGTGTTGATTCATAGTTCCATAAAGGCTTTAAGAGGTTCATGAAAACATTTTAGGGATCACCACAGCATGCTATGTCTATGGTAGAACTAACATGAGTGTTACAGTAGTAGAATCCACCCGCGTTTTTTGGGGAAGGAGGGCCACAGACTATAGAGTCGTGGCTGGAGGCCATGTTATCGATCTTCGATCATCTTGAGATGCCTCTTGAGAGGAGGTTCAAGTTCATGACTTATATGATGCATTATTCCACCAAGAGGTGGTGGGATGTTACCACACAGATAGAGCGTCAGCAGGACATGTCATGGGAAGATTTTCAGACAGTCTTCTATGACTACTTCTATCCAGAGGTGATGAGGGCCAACAAATCTGGTGATTTTATGCTTCTAGAGTAGGGTGCTCTATCATTTATGGATTACTCTACCCACTTTACTCATATCCAGTACTTCACACCTATTGTGATGGGTGATGATCTTTCAAAGGATAGGTGATTTGAGGATCATCTTAGGTACGACATCCGCTCGCAGGTGAATATCTTCTAGATGACTATGGTATCTGCTATAGTGAACTAGGAACTGAGTAATGAGCATAATCAAAGGAAATCTAGAGGTGTGATCTAGGGCAGTTCGACATCGATATCTAGTACTGTTTCGACTGGTAAGAAGAAGCATCATCTGGATATTACTTGTGGTGAATCTATTACTTAAAATGTATCTTCCAGTATCTAGGTGAGGTGCTTCTAAAGTGTAATAATTGGGGATAATAGACCAAATTGCCTGATGGACCTAGTCGAGTGCCGATCTTGCGGAAAGATTCCTACAACGACTAGTGAGAGAGGGTATTCACAAACTCCACATTCAAGAACAGGGCCAGTAGCTTCTCACCAATCAAGGAACCGGAATATGTCAGGACACTCAGGCTGAGGTGGTGGTTGTGGTCGTGTTAGCCATACTCTAGGTTTTCAGAGATAAGAAAGTGGATCATCTTAGTGTATCCAGGTAGTGTCACAGGGTCGTGGTATAAGACAAACTTATATAGTGAAACAAACTCAATAGGAGCATGATCTAGGACCTTCTACTATTTTAGGTACTATTCTATTCACCTTTTTTTAGCTTCTATACTTTTTGATATAGGGGATTCACATAATTTCATATTTTTCCCATTTTGGAGAGCCAAGGGATCTATGTTTTTACTTCTGATGATGTTATGATGTTGTAAAACCCATTAGGGATTAGAACAACATGTGTGTGTTAGGGCAAGGAGTGCCCCCTTGAGGTTGGTAGGTGTCACTTTGTATGGGACCTCTATGTCTTAGAGATGACAGGCTTTGATTTCATTCTCAGAATGGACTGGTTGGTCTCCTTTCAAAACTTTTTTGATTTCTATCACTGCAAGGTGAGTTTTATATCACCATAAGGAAGATCATTTCTACAAAAAGGTGAATAGGATGTCCTGGCGAGCTGAGCTAGACCCGAGAATTGTGGGTTGGGAAGGATGATATCTGAGATTAGAAGTTTATAAATGAATGACCATGGGAGATTCTAGGAATATTTTCCTCTAGTAGTTGATCATTTTAGGGACGTCTTCCCAGATGACTTTTCAGGCCTACCTCCAGTGAGAGAGATAGAGTTATCTATCGAGGTAGTACTAGGAGCTGCACCATTATCCATTCCTCCTTATAGGATAGCTATGATGGAGTTTCAAGAGATCAATAGATGGCTAGAGAAATTGTAGGCTATGGTTTTCATCCAACCCACTACTTCCCCTTGGGGTTCACTAGTCCCTTCTTCGAAAAAGGCAAATGGTACCCTCAGACTATGCGTGGATTATCAGAAATTTAACCATTTGATGGTTAAGAACTAGTGTCCTCTTCCATGAATTGATGATATATTTGATCATCTCTAAGGATCTTGGGTAATTTTTAAGATTGATTTGAGATTTAGTTATTATCAATTTTGTGTTAGACCATCAGATATACCTCGCACAGCCTTTCGGAGCTGGTCTGGTCTATACGAGTATCTTGTTATATTGTTCAGTCTCACAAACACACTAGTGGTTTTCATGGAACTAATGAAATGAGTGTTAAATCCATATCTTGATTCATTTTTTGTGGTTTTAATTTATGATATCTTGGTTTATTCTCATAATCGACAAAACCATGCCATGCATCTTGAGATCATTTTGAATAAACTGATAGAGAATCATTTATATGCTAATCTCACAAATTTCCACTTCTGGATGGATCAAATTTACTTCTTAGGTCACCTCATCTTGGAGATAGAAGTATCAGTGGACCTATAGAAGGTGAGAGTAGTATTTTCCTTGGAGCATACCAAGAAAATCTTTGACATACGAGTTTCTTGGGGCTAGCTGGTTACTACAGGTGCTTCAAATAGAACTTCGCACGTCTAGAATCACTGCTAATAGACCTAACTAAAAAGGTTGAAAAGTATGTATGGATAGATTCCTTTGAGATGGACTTTTAGGATTTGAAATGGAGGTTGAATTCATCATTGATACTAATTTTTTCAAAGCCAGGAAGAAGTTACACTATGTACTATGACGCATCATGTATTGGGCTAGGAGTAGTTCTTATGTTGGGGATCGATTTGTTGTGTATGGATCTCAGCATCTGAGGATACATGAGAGGAATTACCTGACACACAAGTTTGAGTTAGCTACGGTTTTTTATTCCTTACGATGTTGGAGGCATTACTTACTAGGATGGTGTTTGTGGTGTACATGGACCACAACAGTCTCAAGTACATTTTTACTCAGTGTGATCTGAATTTGAGGTACAAAGGTGGTGGAGTACCTTTAGTCTTTTGATTTAGATCTTGCCTACACATTTGGGAAAGGTAATGCAGTGGCTGATGCACTGAGTAGGAGGACTCAGATATAGGAAGTGTGGCAATCCAGTAATGAGTGGAAGCTTATGGACTTATTCTATGAGATTCATTTGGAGGTTCATGATAGGTAGAGATAGATTTTTCTTACATCCTTAGTTGTTACATATATCTTACTGGACAGAGTGAGGATGAGGCAGCTATAAGATTATGATGGCCTAGTTCTATGGGAGAGTGTGGTAGGTGAGGACCCTCCTCCTGGATGGACCATAGGAGAGGATGAGGTTATGTGTATACATGTTCATGTATGGGTTTCATCTGACATGCACGATGAGCTAATGCAGGATTTTTATGCTTAAATTTGGGTAGTGAATTTGGGTGTCACCAAGATGTATCAGGATTTACATCATTAGTACTGGTGGCCAGGTATGAAAAGAGATGTAGCTGGTTTTTTCATGAGATGTTCCACCTATCAACAGGTGAAGACGAAACATCAGGGACCAACCGAACTTTTATAGTAGCTATCTATTCTAGAGTGGAAATAGGATGATGTCACGATGGATTTCTTGATGGGTTTACCATGGCCACCCCAAGGTAATGATGCAGTATGGGTGGTTGTTGATAGGAATATGAAGGTTGCACACTTCATGCCAATCATGGAAACCATCGATGTTGATGAGCTTGGGAGGTTGTACATCCATGAGATTGTATGACTACATGGGGTCTAATGCACTATCATTTTAGATGGGGAAGCCTGATTTATATCTCTTTTTTGGCATATTTTTCAAAGGAAACTGGTTATACAGGTGCATCTGAGTATAGTATACCACCCTCAGACTGATGGCCAGTCAGATCATACAATACAAGTGCTATAGGACTTGTTGTGAGCATGCGTCCTAGTTTTTGGGGGATCATGGGAGAAGCACATTCCCCTGGTTGAATTCTCCTACAATAACAGTTATCAGGAGATGATAAAAATAAAACCTTATGAGGATTTATATGGTAGTACATGCCTCTCTCCCCTGTTCTGGTTGGAGGAATATGAGGTAGCTTTACTGGGACTGTGTCTTGTATAGAAGACTTATGAGGAGGTCTAGTTGATTCAGAAGAAAATGGCCAATGCAAGTCTCATCATAAATCATATGTTGATTGCCACAGAATACCTCTGGAGTTTGAGGTTGGGGATCAGGTTTTCTTTCACGTTTCACTAAGGTTGCTACATAAGCGAATCAGGAGACAAGGTAAGCTTTCATTGAGATATTTCAGGTCGTTTGAGATTCTGGAGAGGGTCAGGCTGGTTGCCTATCGGTTGTAGTTACCTCAGATGTACAAGTCTATTCATGAGATCTTCTACATATCTCAGCTACGCCACTATCACCCATACCTGTCTCGAAAATTTCATCCTAAGGAAGTTGAGTTGTAGGTAGATGCATCTTTTGAGGATAATCCTATTCTTATTGGGGATCGTATTACAAAGGTTATTTGTGGCCGATCTTTTACTTTAGTATGGGTGATATGGAAGCATGGCTATGTGTAGGATGAGACTTGGGAGAGGTAGGTCAATGTTCGATCGAAATGGTCAGAGTTATTCTTAGATGTTCCTTCACCACCCTTGGAAGGGAAATCAGGGACGAATTTCTTTAAGGGGGGAAGTTTGTAAGAACCCGGTTCTTCCTTTTAGGTACATATCTTTCCTTTTAAGTTTATACTTAATAAATTGGGGGTAAATAGTTCAAGGATTGGTTGTATGCTTATTATATGATGTGATTGGGGCCTACACGCTGTGTACTTATAGGTACATGTTGTGTATGGAAGGCGACATGCCTTATAACACCTGTACACAACCGTGTAATGGCCTGGCCAGGATTTTTACAGACATGGCATATAGTTTCTATTACACACTGTGTACTTTTCTTTTTTTCATTAAATTGGGTAGTATAATCTTTTATTTTCAGGAAAACAGAACCAAGCCCTCCTTTTATGAGCATCACACCCAGGAAATCTGAATAGAAATTTGTCTCCCTTTTCCTCATCTGACACCTGATTTTAACACCATTGGATCTATTGGAATCCTCTCGATGAGTGCTTGATTCCTTTTGAGCCTTTCATCCTGATTTCTTCTCTCAAACTAGTTATTGAGGGTTGAGTGTTTTGTTAATTTTTATAGATCTACACCAATTTAGGTCGATTTAAAATATTACACTAGATGAGGAGAGTCATAAAAACAAGAGGTAGGTGTTTGTGTGTCTTTTTCTGATTATATATGTTGGAGTGTTGCGTACCCAATTTTAGGGGGTCACTTGATTGCATAATGAACCCTATTATTTTCCTATTGATGGTTAGGTAATTAATTAGATGATTTGAAATCATGTTTATGGTTGTGAACCTTTATTTAGGGCCACCCCATGGGTGAGTTTCCCTTGGATGGTTGTTTGGCCAAGAATGCCTATGAGGCTTGACTTGAATTCCAATTCTTGGGTTGTTAAAAATGTATTTCTCATGATATGAATTTACCATGTGAGATACTTGTTATGTTAAACCTTGTAAATGTTTAAATTTCATAATATACTTTTTATATGTTTTTCCCATGTGAGTTATCCTTGTGTAACCTTGTAATAGTTTGATTTATATGTATTGGTTATTGTGTAAATTGTGACCACATGAGTTGATTATTTTACGGCCATGAGATAGTTTAATTCACATGTGTTCATTTTGGGATGGAATGTGTAATTGAATTAAATGATAAAGGGTGTATTTAGAAATGTGCAAGCCACAGTCTCGGTTAAAAGACAAGTTTGGGCTCATGTGACTAATTACAACTTATATACCTTGGGTGAACCATTGTCTTAGTTAAGAGAAAAGGGACAAGCTCGTGAGGTTAGTTATATAAAGGCAGATAGTGAGACATGAATAGGGTGTTTGGGCTCATTAGGGATTATTTAAAATGTCAAGAAAACCTAGGATCCATTAAGGGATACCAAGGACATGCTCTATTGGCAAATGATTAAATGATTATTAAGTCTAGAGTTGATGGTTACTTCTATAAAGGGGGTCGTTGGTCCTAGTCCAGTCCTCAAGACTTTTATATAATCCAATGAAATTGAATAATGAAATAGAATGACTAATGAAGTGTCTGTCAAGCCAAAACACAATCTTGGATTCGGTCTTCACTTAAAATTGGTTACACTGTCTTATGATACATATGTTGTGGTTACTTTTGAGTACCTTCTGGTTTACTTATTTTTTTATCCTACACTTCCAGTTATATATATCCACTGACATATTGGTACAGACCTTGGGTGGTTTCCGACTGGTATTTAGTCTCACACCCTATTTGGCTCATGCTTTTGGGCCCAAATATATTATATGATTATTGGTGTTGATCAGGGAAAGAACCCTACTAAAATTACATGATGTGATACTTAGGAGTAGAAGAGCATGGGACTAAGCCAAGGCTTGTGATGCTTCTTATTTTTCACTATTTCTTTTGAGATTTTGGAACATATATTTTGGATCATTGTGGTTTACCTATTTAGGCTATTTTCTTATAACATAACATGCTACATCATCTTTTGTATATAACGATTCTTGGTTATTTATCTTATTATTCTTCCTCTATTTATTTTAGTTTATGTTTTCTACTATTTTCTCTATTGAATTATTATTTATTATATTGTGTTACACGATGCCAATGAGGGAATAGTTTCCCCACTATCACACACTAGGACCTTGCTATTAGTTGACAGCCTCTGGAGTTTGGGAAAATTCACCTGAGGTTATGTGACCAACCAAGTATGGGGAACCAGTTGAGTGGCTTCTCAGTCCAGGATGTTACAATAAACCTGTTTTAGCCTTTTACGGTGGAGATAATGTTTTTACAAAAGTAAATATTCATAATGAACAAAAATGATTTTGAAATCATTAATAAATATTAAAATCCTAATTCCAAATATGGAATTAATTTTTTAAGATTTAACTTTTTTAAGTGGATGAAATTATTTTTAATAAATTTTTTGAAAATGTAACAAAAAATAGTTTCTAAAAAATTGTATTTTTAAGCATGAAAATGAATTTAATCTAAAATATAATATAATATTTATTCCAATGGAATTATTTATATTATTTTTAATAAAATTTATATTATGTTACATGAAAACTAAATACAATAAGTAATTTTACCTTTAAATTAATTGATTTTAAAGGGGAAATGATAGTTTTCCAAAAAAAACATTTTTCACTATTCACATGAAAATTAATTTTTTCATAAAAAATCACAAAAAATCATCATAATGATGTTATGAAATAATTATTTCAATAATAATTTATAGTTTATGAAATTAAATTTATAAATGTGGAAAATATTAATTATAATATTCATGTAAAAAATGGAATAAAAACGATTTTTAAAGAAAATAAATTTTTGAAGCATTAAATAAATTTATTATATTTCATTTAGTAATTATAATAATTAAATGAATTTTAATTAAATACATTGTAAATATAGTCTACCAATTTAATTTTTTATATATATAAAAAGTTATCGATTTAATATATTTTGATAAAAATTCATTTTAAACATAAAAAAATTAATGAAAAAATATATCTTTTACCTTAATATTTTATCTTCATTTCAAACCAATTAATAATCCATGAAATATTGATTAATAATTATATTAAAAAAAATATACATATATTTTATGATTTTTAATTCTTATTCATACTTGAAAAACCAAAGTCTATGTTATAATGGTCATATTTAAATGGCAATATTCCTATAGTATATTGCCTTTTTTCTCAGTGTTGTGTATACCACATTATTTCAAACTTAGTATTATTTAAATAATATAAATTATAAAATATTTGGGTATTAAATTATACCTCCCATAAAGAAGTGGTGTACTCACAATTTTATCTCATGTTTGATAAATAAAAATATTAAATCATTTTTAGATTAACTACAAGAAGTTGAATAAAATATAAGATCATGAATGGAATTATTTTTAGTATTTAAAAACAAATTTTTTGAAAAAACACTTTCTTAAAAGTACCAATAAAAAATCCTTTTGAATGTATGAGAATGGAAATATTATGGTCACTTGGAATAACACATAATCAGGTTCCCATATAAAGAAAACATTTTCAGGAAGTGAAAATATGGTCATAGAGGAGAGAAATAACACCCGAGGAATAATAGATAGTGATAGATAACATTTTCATGAGAAAGTTAATGACCACAAAACCATAAATCCATAAGGTATAAATAAGAATATCAATTCATCAAAAATTAAATTAAAGGGATAAAATTTTTATTTTAAGATCATTTTCCTAGAGTTGAGGGATTCATTTACACTTAAGATATAGTACATGATAATATATACATACCTGAATTAATTCCATTTCATAAGTACCATTTCATTATTTCATTGTGCTTGTATCAATTTCCACTTATATCTCATCTTTGATTCTATAAAATTAATATTCAAGATGAATATTTCATGCTTGAAGAAATAAAATCATATTTAAAGGGATGATAATATCCATTAAAGGAGGGTATATTATTTCTCCTATTTTTATCCTTTTATCAAAACTGAAAATGGTTAAAATGAGGTAAGATAATATCCAACATTAATAAACATTTATTTGATGAAATACTATATTATTCCTCAATTTATCAAAAATAACATCCAAATTTAATCTTTAAACATTCCATATATGTGAACATGTCCCATCCAAGCCAGGTGGTAATTCTGCTTCAAATATCCTTATCATTGGTTAAACCCCCAACTACCTATGTTCCTCCATTCATTTAGGTGTGAGAGATATCTTCTCATGGCCACTCATGTGTGCTAGTGTTGGTGTGTCATGATTTGTTTCTAATGGCTTGGAAAAAGTCAACATTCACTTAGAGATAGGGATACTAGAGGTAGGACAAAGCCTAATAGTTGTGGGATGATTCCTAGGAATTGGAAGAAAATAAAATGATAAGATCATGATGGAAGGGGATGGCATGCAGTGACTGGTGAAGGTGGATGATCAACCAATTCCATCTTCATTAGGGGATTTGAGGAACCCCAGAACACCCTGAGAGGGGAGGGGTGAATTAAGGTGTCAAATTTTTCTTTTAAACTAATTGATCTTGTTCCCACATTGGTAGGAACCTGTTAAACCTATTTGGAGAGGAAGTGCAGAAAATAAGCATTCACATGCAAAGAAATGACAAAACAATTTTACTTGGTTTTCCACTAAGGGCTAAGTCCAAGGAATATACGACGACAGTGTGTCTGTTGTACCAAAACCACTAATATTCATAAGTTATAGATTAAAAGTGTTTAATATAGTCACTATATTCTAGGTGCACTAACTTTATAAGGTTTTAGGGAAATCACAATGTGTCCCTCAGATCACTTCTATTGACTCCCTCTTGCTCACTATGTTGGAAGAATCTTCACTCAGTTTATTGACTTAAAGGTTGCTTCAATGGTTTATCATTAAATATCGCATCCTCAACTGTAAATGGATGCTCTGTTGAAGTCTTGTTATCACCCATAGATATAATTTAATTTTCCTCACTCTGATAGGTTATGGTAATTAATTTTTCAAATGGATTTGGTTAATTTTCAGGCTTCCTTGGGTGTTCTGTGTACCACTTTACCTCCTTCGCATACTGAGTAGTGGGTAAGGTTCGTAGATCACCTCTATTGTGTACCACTGCTATTTTCATATACCATTCAGCTCCTCCATGAACTTCCCTACTCTGCGTACTTCCTTACTCTGCATACTTCTCAGCTTCTCCGTGTATCACCCTACTCTGTGTACTTCCTTGATCTGTTACAAACAACAAGATCTTTCTTTATAAACTACAAGCTCTTCTGTGGACTTTTTCCTTATGTGGACGGTCCTCTCTATGTATTTTCTTCTCCTCTATGAACCACGTCAAAATTCACCATATATCTTCCCAAAATTTTAATCTTTAATCCCACTATTTAACAAAGGGGGTTATTGCTCCTTAAATAGGCACATTACTTCGCAAATTTTACTAATCTGATTTACCCAAATTTTCTATGTGGTACAATATTTACCGCATACTAAACTTCATATGCATACTGTAAGAATCCACCGCATACTAGTCTTGTTTTGTGAACCACAAAAATCCCTTGAAATTTCATTATTCTGCGTACCACATGCCTTCACTATAAATAGTCACTGCAAACCATTTTTGGTACTACAAACCATTTTGTATACCACTCTCGCTTCAAAGTATGTGGTTGTGAACCATTCTTAGAACATGGTACGTGGTCCATGTTTCGGGTTATGTGGTTCCCTTATTTTTCATATTTTCTTTGTTGTTTTTCATACCATTCACTCTTATGTGAAAAAACCTTCTTTTTTCAACATCAAACTCTCAATTTTGAGGCCTAAATTTTTGGAAAACACTGGGAAACTATGACACCTTCAATACTGCTTACCGCTTGAATTGTATGATCCCTTTCCTTAAACTCTCCCTAATCATCCATTAGAGGATTGACAATAAACACAAACCATAATCAATTTCTAGCCAAGAACAGGCTTGGTTCTAATAATCTCTCCCTTTGGGTTTGTTGGAAATCCGTAGATAAATTCAATAGATCACCATCCACTATCAAAACCTGAGATGCAAGAATCAACTCAACCAACACTATAAGTCTATGTTAGAAATTATCATTGTACAAAACAATAAAGAAGACATGAATCATGTTCTTGTGTGTTAGAATTAATGCTCTAATTACTTCCTCGTGACACAAAATTATTTTCTCCCTTCACATTCTTTCCATTGAAATTATCCATTCTCATGTAACCAGCCTGCAACCATAACATTTCATTTTTAGCCTCCACATTTCCACATTTAATTTATACATTTCTCCCCTATTGG
The DNA here is from genome assembly GCA_963277665.1 of Viscum album. Lineage (NCBI taxonomy): Eukaryota > Viridiplantae > Streptophyta > Magnoliopsida > Santalales > Viscaceae > Viscum > Viscum album. The sequence goes on from OY728121.1 coordinate 1,304,338,301, forward strand.
AAATAAACCAAAAAATGGGTATTAGAACATTTCAGATCTCAGAATATACTCCCCTTGGATCGGATCTCCCATATAAACCTGCAATACTTTCACAAAAATATTAACATAGTTAAAAAAAATTAGGGAGAGGGGAGGTTTGTGACCTCATTATACAGTAGGAGGTGGTTGAACACTGAGGTTCAACCAATGTTTCACAAACACAACCACTGCCAATGTCTTGGTCAGAATATCAGCCACTTTCTCATCAGTTCCCACATGATCCATTTTAATCATACCTTGTTCAACATCCTCCTTGATGAAGTGATATCTAATTTCAATATGTTTCATAGGATAATGTGGAATAATATTCTTTATAAGATCAATTTCACTCTTGTTATCACAATAAATCACCATTGGTTGTTTCACCTAATCACCAATGTGAGTCAGTTGTTTCTTTATCCAAAGTAACTAAGTTCAGGACTTTGTAGCAGATATATATTCAGCTATAGAAGTAATAAGAGAAGTACTTTCCTATTTCTTGCTCATCCAGCCCATGAATTTTGTACCAATATAGAATAATCCACCACTAGTGGAATTGTTATCCACTACATCTCTAGCCCAGTCAGCATCAAAAAAAGTGGATAGTTCACTGTCTCTTCCTAAAACAAATTATATCCCATAATTATGTGAACCTTGAATGTATCTCATGAATCTTTTCACTGCCGCTATATGTTCTTCCTTAATATTACTCTAAAATTAGGCCTCAAGTCAAGTTTCAAAGACAATATCTAGTCATGTCTCCATCACGTAGAGTAGGATTCCAATGATTCTTCTGTACATTGTGGGATCCACAGAAGTCATGTTCTCATACTTCTCATGATTTGTTCCAACTGCAATTGGAGTCGACATTTGTTTGGAATCATGCATATGGAATTTATTCAGTATATCTCTTACATACTTTTCCTGAGAAATGAAAGTGTAGTACTTCTTCTGAATCACCTTCAACCCTAAAAAGTATATGATTTCACCAATCATGGACATTTTAAATTATGATTTCATGTGATTGGAAAAGTTATCCACTAATACATGCCTGCTTCTACCAAAAATAATGTCATCTATGAATACCAATACCATGAACTGATTCTACTAAGAATTCTTCACATAGATATTATGATCCATCCCTCCTCTTTTAAACTTAATATTTCTCAAACAAGAGTCCAACCTAGAGTACTATGTCTGTGGTTCATGTTTCAGGCCATAGAGGGATTTATTTAATTTATAAACCTTCATTTCATCATTTCCAAGAAAAAACCCCACAGGTTGTTCAATATAGACTTCTTATTCCAATACTAAATTTAAGAATGATATCTTGACATCCATTTGATATACTTTATAACCTCTTTGGATTTCCATGGTAAGAAATGGTCTGATTGACTCCAGTCTTGCTACTGAAGAAAATAAATCTTCAACATTAATAACTTCTATTTGTGAATATCCCTTAAAAACCAAGTGCACCTTATTGCTAATCACAATTCCATGATCGTCAATTTTTTTCTAGAAAATCCACTTCATACCAATCAAATTGTGACCTTTGGGTCTTTAGACAAGATCCCAAGTCTGATTTTTGTCAATCTGATCTAATGCTTCATTAATTTCTTTCACCCATGACTCATCCTTTGCAGCCTCTTCAAATGAGGATGGTTTGACAACTGATAGAAATATATATTGAGTATTATTCCTCATTCTCATTGTCTATGTAGGTGAATTCCAATCCCCAATAATGTTGGACTGATCAATATCAGCTCTTCTATTTCTCCTTTGGGGTTCGACCAAATTCTCTCTATATATGTCCTCCTCTTCTAATTATTCTTTTAATTCAATATCATGATGTGACTCCTGAGAGTTATTTACATCTTCCACTACCTCTGTATTAGCATTTGTTCCATGTTCAAATTATTCCTCATCTTCTATCACAATAGCATAAGAATTTCTTGAAGCATTTTTGGTTTTCTCTTCAATGATCTTAACATCATTGCTTTCCACAATTCTTCCCAAGTGCTTATTGAAACACTTGTAGGCTTTGTTTTTCATTGAACATCCATGAAATATTTCTTCACCACATTTTTACCATACTTCCCTTTATTTCCTTTTTTTTAGGAATAATTTTCTTCTAAAACATGAAAATATTTCAAGGATTGATTCCTTCCATACCACAATTCATATGGTGTCTTTCTCTCACCCATATATAGACCTATTCAGATTTTAATATACACTACAACTTGAACTTCCTCTTTCCAATAATGTCGAGTAATATGACTCTTAATCAGCATTGTTCTGGCCATGTTGTTTTCCTATCAATTCCTAAACTCAAAAACTCTATTTTTATATAGAGTTCTCACAATAACTACTTCATTTTAGATCCCATGCTTCTCTAGGTAATTTTCAAATTCAATGGACTTGTATTCCCCTACATTGTCAGACCGCAAGACTTTGATCTTTCATCCAGTATCATTATCAACTATTCGTCGATAAGTTTTCATGCAATCAAGAACTTATGATTCCTGTGTATAATGATAACACATGTAATTCTACTGTAATCATCTATGAAAAGAACAATGTACATTTCTCCATGTGTTCCATCGACATTTATCGGTCCACATACAGACGTATGGATGAGGTCAAGGAGATTAGATGCTCTTTTATTCTTTGGTCTGTAGGAAATTCATACCAGTTTCCCTCACATGCAAGCATTATAGGTATTTTCTAATTAATGCTTTATATTAGGGATATCCATGACTATATTTATCTTAGATATCTTTTCCATGTCCTGATGATTGTTGTGCCCCAATCTTCGATGCCAAAAGTTGTTTTCCACTTCAAATGTTAGGTAGAAAATGTTCTCTTTTCTATCAACCTAGTATAAGTTCTCTTCTATTCTACATCCTTTCATGAGAGAATTCTCAAAATTTCCTCTTATAATACATCCATTCTGATTTAATTTCATAATAAGACTTGAGTTATATAGTTGACTCACACTAAGAAGATTGTGTCGCAGACCATCCACATAAAGGACTTCAGTTTTCTTCAGCTCTCCATTATCTATCTTAGTACTTCCACTACCTTTTATCTCCAAAGAACAATCATTACTGAACCTCATTGTTCCATTGACCTTTTTCTTGACATTCATTAATAGGTCTGCATTACCCATCATGTGGGATGAACATCCGCTATCAAGAATCTAGGTGTTTTTGTTCTTTGTAGCTTTGAGGGATACTTCTACAAGATTGGATTTTTCAATTGTCCCCTTTTCTTTCAATGAGATATTGGATTGAGTGTAGGACATTGATGGACTTTAAATTCTCTATTTCATGTACATGGTTTATTTATATTCAAATTCTTCTTCTAGAGGATCAAACTTGTTTAAAATAGCAACACCATCTAGTTGATCATTATTGACTCGTCTCTGAGCATTGTGAAAATTTCTCTTGTCATACCTCTTCCAACAATTCATAGATTTATGGACAAAGTTAGAACAGTGAAAAAAATATCAATAGAAATTATTTCTTCTATAAGAATTAGGATATGAATATGTTCTCCTTTTTTGAACTCCTAACTCTTCCCCGTTCATATAGCTCCTTTCCTCTTTGAAGTATGACATGGTATTGCCTAGATATCCAGAAAACTGACACCTCATGAGAGGAAATTTCTTATAACTTCTATTTCTCCTCATGCCTTCTTCCTCGGGAAAATAGTTTGACTACCTATCATTTCTAGAAACTTGAGGATAATCTTCAGTTTGATTTAAGGGTTTATTTTTCATCACTTCTGGTGGATTTTCAACATGATAAACTTTTAGCTTGACTTTATTCTAGTTCACTATATTTATAGCATTTGATCTTTCAACATCACAACCAATTCCACTATTTCCCATGCATGCGGGTCTTTGATCAATCAAGATATTTTAAACTCCATAAAAACCAAGTTTTTCTCTCTATCAGCTCAGAATCTGAGAACCTTCCAAATTTTATTTTCCTCTCTGATTCTATTGAATTTGATTCACTTTTGAATTTACTCATAAGAGTAAAAACTTCTTCCTCTAGACCATCAATAGTATTGTATTTATCTTCTAGTCTGGAGGTAAGTTCATTGATGATCATTCCCTATTTTTTAATTCTCAGTTTTAGTTACATGAAATCTTATATGCTTTCAAGGATTGATGACTACACTTTCACAAATTCCACCAGTCATTAAATTTCTAATTCAAGTTTATCAACATATTCTGATGACACTTCCATAATTTCATTCCACTCTTTTCATCTCTTATTAATTCTTAAGTTTACCAAAATCATCCTTAAGTTGAATTTTGGGATTGGCATCAGTGGACAATTGATTATCACCAGCCTTATCTTTTGATGGTTCTAATTTTTCAATTGTATCCATCATGGAAGAATGGTTCCCAAATTTTAATTTTGCTTCCTCTTCCTCAATGAGTTCATTGTCATTGTCTTCTTCTTCACAGAAAAAAATCTTTCATTGATATTTATTTCCAAATTTGAAGTCTCTCGTTTTGAAAAATATTTTCTAAGGCTTTTAAATCTCTCCATCTTCACTTTCTTCATCATTGAACTTTCTTGGGCATTGAGAGGAAAACTTGGAAATGAGAGAAATAGTTTTGTTTTCCTTTCCATATTCATCGCCAATATCTCCTAAAACTTTTAGTTTGTCCATTTATTTGACAGTCATTTAATTTCTCACATGAGTGGTAGCTTCTTCTGGTTTTATTCTAATTTCATATGCCGATATATTTCTCAGAAGATCATTCACTGAGAGTTTGTAGAGATATCTTTCCTTAGGGGCTAAAACCTTTGTATTGAAAAGGGGTAGAATTCTTCTCAAGATTTTATTTAATATTTCAATGTATTTGATTTCCTTTCCTAGGCCTTATATTTCTCCTAAAACTTCACTAATTCAATTGAAAAAGAAGTATGCATTCTCATTATGGTGTATCTTCACATCCTCAAACATGTTGTATAGTACTTAAAGTTTTTTCACCTTCACTTTTCTATCTACTTTATAAATATTCTCCAGTTTATCCCAAATTGACTTGGTAGATGTGAAACTAATTACCTTTAGATAAATTTGATCATAAAGGGTTGAAGTTAGATAATTATTTGCTTTTGCATCAGCATCAAACAATTTTTTGTCTGTATCTGTCATTGACAGTCCAGTAGGATTAGTGACTTGCATTCCCTACTCAGTTGAAAATAATACTTCCATTCATATAAGAAAATTACTTCGATCAAAGAGGGGAACTCCCCTAATATTGAATGGATTATCCATGACAGAAAAATATATATTCAACACCAGCAACCTTTACCCTCTAATACCACTTGAAGGACCCTAGAACACCCTGAGAGGGTAGGGGTGAATCAGGATGTCAATTTTTTCTTTTAAACTGATGGATCTTGTCCCCACATTAGTAGGAACTTGTTAAACCTATTTGAAGAGGATGTTCAGAAAATAAACAATCACATGAAAAGAAATGACACTGTAATTTTATATGGTTCACCATTAAGGGCTATATACAAGGATAATACACTGATATTGTGTCGGTCATACCAAAACCACTAATATTCACAAGTTGTGGATTAAAAGTATTTATCACAGCAACTTTGGGCTAGGAACACATCCTTTACAAGTTTTTAGGGAAAGAATACTACACCCCTCAGATCACTTCTGCTGACTCACCCTTGCTCACTGCATTGGAAGAATCTTCACTTAGTTTATCAACTTGAAGGCCGCTTCAGTGGTTTATCATTAAATATTGAATCCTCAACTGTAAATGGATGATCTGTTAAAGTCATGTTATCACCCATATATTTAATTTAATTCCCCTCACCCTAATATGCTATGGTAATTAATTTCATAAACTGATTTGGTTAATTTTCAGGCTTCTTTAGGTGTTTCACGTACCACTTTACCTCCTTCGTGTACTGAGTAGCAGGTATGGTTCTTAGATAACCTCCTATGTGTACCACTTTTATTTCCACGTATTGTCTAGATCCTCCATGAACTACCCTACTCTACATACCGGATTACTCTGTGTACTTATCAGCTTCTCTGTGTATCGCCCTACTCCACGCACTTCCATAATCCTTCACATACTTAGAGAGCATCCTTCATGAACCACACTCTCTTCTGCAGAATTTTTCCTTACATGTATGGTTCTCTCCACATATTTTCTTCTCTTTTGTGAACCACTTATGACTTCAATAGATTTATTTCTAAAATTTTAATCTCCAATACCACTATTTAACAAAGGGGATTACTTCTCCTTGAATAAGTACATAAGTCCACAAATTTTTCTAATCTGATTTACCCAAATTTTCAATGTGGGAAAATATTCACCACATACTGAACTCCATCCGCGTACTATAAGCCTACATCACATACCTCTCCTATTTCTCGAACCGTGGAAATCTCACGAACCTTCAGTATTCTGCTATCATGCGCCTTCACCGTGAATCATTGCTGCAAACCATTTTTAATTCTACGAACCACTCCGTGTATCATTACCACTACTAGGTACGTGGTCATGGACCATTCCCAAAACATGGTACATGGTCCATGTTCCAAGGTATGCAGTTCCTTTATTTTTCATATTTTCTTTATCGTTTTTCATACCATTCACTCATATGTGAAAAACCTTCATTTTCCAACATCAAACTCCCAATTTTGAGGATTCATAATTATAAAACACTAGGAAAATGTGCCACCTTCAATACTTCTTATGGATTAAACTCTATGATCTTTTCCCTTACAATCTCCTAAATCATCGATTAGAGGATTAAGGATAAACACAAACTATAATCTATTTCTATCAAAGAACATCCTTGGTTATAATAGGCTTGTACTGTAAGCTTCCATAAAGGTATAATATATATATGGAATCATTTGGTCAATGTATTGGAATTTGATCAACTATGATATTGATCCACTAATTAAAATCTTGAGAAACTAGTCTTTCGGGTCTTATAAGGGTTTCCTTTCAACCTAGATGAGAAGAGGGTTTCATTCTTTAATAGAAAGGGGAATCAACCCTAGACTATTTATAAAAACATTATATAAATTACTAACCTTAAAACAATTCAAATTTTTAATGACCTATTTGAAAACCAAAAAAAATTGATGGATATTATCACATATTATTCTGAGAACAATTTAACATTTACCTCTAATCAATGTTATTCATTTGAAAAGTCACATAAAAATGTTTATGCACTGAACATATAATCTATAAAATATAATAATTATTCCAAAAAATAACATGAATCACCATAAAGACAAAATAAAATATTATATGATTCTAACAAGTAACTCAACCTTTAATCTTAAAATTAAATATCATATTATTCAATAAAATTTTCATTTACCTAATCATATAATCATTCCAATGTAGATAAATTTTTTAGAAACAAATTTATTCAATTTGTCTATAAAATGGTCATCAATATGATAAAACACGTGTTCTAAAAATATAATAACTCTTTTTCATAATTAACTATAATTAACTTAACATCAAAGATCATATTAAGCCTGAATGTTATCAATAACTTTAAACTTATCTCCACCAAGTATAAAATCTTAATTTTATAAATAACCTTCTCACTAAAAAAATATTAAATCATAAGTCTAAAATATACATCAAACATTTTTTAAAACTCAATAAATGTATCACAATGTAATCTCATCACATAAAACCTCAAAAAGGGTATTAATATATATATATATATATAACCTATAGACAGCAATAAACTTATTCACCCATGATGTAATATATCTCACTTAAAATATCCTTATCTTAATCATCTTAACATCTATTTTTAATAAATCTTTTCCTCTAATATCAACTATATTTCCCCAAAACATAAACACTTCCTAATTACATGATGTATAATAAAAAAATTTACTTTCTTATGTTTTATGGATATTTGAGATTTTGAGTGTTAGTGAATTGGAGAAAAGATTACATTATATAAGGAAAATTGAAACCCAATATCCATTTTTTCCACAAAACATGATTCTTAAATTTGAACTTTTGTTTCTTTAAAAACACTTCATCATTTTTATGATGAGTCGCCGTAGTGTAAATCTTGGCATTTATCAAGTTTCTACACATCCATAGATCCTATAAAAGACATTTCAAAACATGGGATTGTAAAAAAAATATCAGTAAGGGATATAAAAATAATAAAATACTATTGGTCCTTTTAAAAACATGAAAACAAATTATAATGTTTACCATTTTCACAATTAAACTTTAATCACATATATAAAACAAATACACATGATAAAACCAAGATTTACTCAAATAAAACCAATGGAACATATTATCAATCATAGGAAAACAATGAGAAAATCATGAAATTTTTTTTAGAAAAACATTCCTTTCTCATTTAAATTTTCAAAAACATCTCATAAAATATGAAATAAAATTATATCCATAAAAATATTTAAAAATAATAAAATAGGTATCTTGGATAATCATATTCATAACTCAGTTTCACTCAAGTTTTACCTATATTATAAATAATTATAGTTGAGTTAATTCCATAGGTGTAACCATCATGCTTATTTACATCATTTTTTCATCAAAGAGTAAATCATAACCTAATTAATTAGAGAGATATATAGGGATCACCAATCATTATATGTTATATGGGTTTCAACCATTATGATATAGAATTATCATGTACCATATCATGAAAAACCATTTATAATATTTCACTTTCTAATAATAAGAACTTGTAAAAAATATTTGAACCCATAGGAAAAACTGTAATGACTTGGATTTTCGGTGTATTATTTTTGGATATTATATGAAATATTTTTAGGAATAGATGCTGAGATAGAGTGTGATTTCAAAGGCCATTGAGGCCAGAATAATTTTTTTGAAATATATTAAATATATTAATATTGATTTTGTAAAATTTTTCTAAAAAGGATGAATATCTCATGAATGGTGGGCCATATCATAAATCTAAGGTCACTATTGAGTTCAAAACACTAGTTTTACCTTATTCAAGACATAACCATTGTTATTACGAGACATTTGTGAAAAATTAATCCCATAAATTAAATGAATAAAATAGATGCATAAAATAATTTATTTTTTTCATTGATGTAGAGACCTACCTTATCCTTCAAATTCTATGTTATGGAAAATTTATAATGCTATTTTTATGAACATGAAAATTTGAGAGGATTCATTGAGAGAGTTTTGGTGATCATTCATGATAAATGAAAATGGGTCAAGATCAAATCGAGGATCTTTGCACCATCGAAGTTCATGGATCTCAACAATGATGGAAAATCATGATTTTTCTTCATCAATGATTGATATGAACTCTAATTAGGGTATTTGTTTTCTGAAATTCCATCCAATTATTTTATATCTATTGAACATTGATCAAATCCCCAAACTGAATTGATTCGTTCAGCAATGGTAGATTAAATTGATGTATTTATTTTGTTTGTTCTGTTTATTTCCTATAAATCTATCTATCTATAAGACAATTTATAGTTGCCCAATGAACAAAGGTTAAGGTTCATTCCTCACTTATTTTTTCTTATGGTTTTCTTACAAATTTCTTTTTTCATTCATTATGGGTATTTATTTTGGCCCATGGTTTGATTATTTTCTAGGTATTTGATCATTGCATGATCATTAATCAGTGTAAAAGATCAATATCACTGGTATGGATTGGGGTGGAGGTTTTAGTTTGAGGATTGGAAATTAAGGTGGATAATTTTAGGAGTAATGAGATCTCAATGAACCATGGTTCTATTTTCCATGATAGTGATGCGAGGACGGATTTTGGTGGTGGTGCTTTGGCTCAACAGTTTCTTTCTAGGGAGATCAAGGACTGGAATCTAGTGAGAGAGAAACAATGAGGTGAGGTGACCTCTAAGCCAGAAGTTATGGAGAGGGTGGTGACATTGGAAACGTGAAAAATTATGTTAAAGAGATACCAATGGATATAGAAAACACTATGATACACAACATGTATTTCTAAAAGCCACACCATGTGGGACCCCCTGGATATAGCTCTAGGGTTTTCAGATTGAGTTGAATTTCACACATTGTGTGACCTTGTCACATGCCTTGTGTCCCATCCCTAGAGGCTTGATGTGGGCCTCATAGGGTACACAGACACGGCCTAGAGTACATGGGCTCAAACATGTTGTGTATTAAGACATGAACCCGGATCGATGTATATGGTCACAGCCAAGAGACTTGGGTAGTGTGTCTAAGGATCTCTATAGGATGTGTACATTGTCTACACATTTTTTTATATTGAGATTACATGCCGAGTGAGGTGGAACTACACAGTAAGATCCATTGTGAGTGATGTACCCCATGTATGACACCTACACTGCATGCACTCCCTTAGAGACATCTTGGAGATCTATGTCTCTTTAGTTCATATCAATTTCAATGGATTGATCATTCCCTATGGTCCTTACTCTTAGGGGTACAGTGTGTAATTATTTCCGTAGATACATATTTTGAACTCCACTAGAGAATTATTCTCAAATAGAGTTTGTGAATTCCCCCTGTGACAATAGAGTGTAATAACCTATTGTATTATACCCAAGGTGTGGTTTTTGGAATCACATGACCTCTTTAAGTAGGGCGTCAATCCTCCATCTAGAAGTCACATTAGTAGGTTTCATGAGTATCATTGGCATATGATCCCCTATATAGTGGGTTGATCTAGGTTGGGTTTGTGGTGTCCCCCAGTGGTCTTGGGCATGACCCCTATCTGAGTATTTAGGTCTTCTAAGACCAGTGATCTATTTTTGGTACACCCAATAGTAATGACCTATTGTATGAGTGTATGTGGTGATGGCATGGCTCATAGAGTGGATTCTCTAGGAATGAGCATTGCTTCAAGAAGAATCCTATGTCTGGAATTTTGTTGTGACTACCTGGTGGTGTGGTGTCCTTCCTAAGTATATCTAGTATTTTATATTATTTTTTATTGATTTTTAAATCCTTAAATTGAGCTCACTATACTTAATGTTATGAATTTGGTTCATTAGGTTTGTCCTACTGGGTATTGTTATACTCACTCATGCATGGTCTCTGCCTACATGTGTCATGTATTATACAGAATATGGCCCATTCGGTAGTGTCATGGGAGGAATGGGATCTTGTGATGCCTATATTGAGCTTTATTGATAGATGTGTTCTCTAGGTTCTTGATATGATCATAGTCTTCAACCATGGATCATTTTGAACTCTCTACTATTTTTGGTTGGGATTTTATTTTTCCACTTTTTTTATTTAAGTACTTTAGTATCATACTCTGTTATGGGATTATATATATATGCATGAATTGGTTTTAGTTTTCATTATTGTACAAGGATGGTGCTTCATATCTACATTCAATGGCCGTTACCCCCACTGCTTTAAAAATGTGTTAGGGATACTCAACATGGAGATGTCAACTATGACACCTTACATACTCAGATATGAACTGGACATACTCCTGATGGATATTATGAATGGGGTAAAATTATATCCTTTTTAGAGGATTGACATTGGTACCATTGGAATTTTGGGAGGAGATGATGTGAGAGATTCATATAACCCCTTTGGTGGTACATATAGGTGTGGAACATATGTACCAAGAGCTCTGATGTTAGTTTTTGTGGCCATGCATGGATAATTTTGTTGTAAAGTTTATCTCTCTATGCCTCACTTTTTAGTAAGTTATGGTTGAGCACAAGGTTCATGTGGGTTTATATTAACCCCTTATGGTGTCAGTGGGATGGGATATCCATGGACTTCATGATGGGGTTACCATGTATATCTAGGGGAAATTATTCCATATGGGTGATCATAGACCAACTCACTAAATCATCCCACTTCATATCAGGTTGAGATTAGATTTCAATAGAGACTTTGGTATGCTTCTACATGTTGGAGATTGTATGACTTCATGGAGTTCCCTAAATGATCATTTCAGACCATGATGCTCACTTCACATCATGATTATGGATAGGATTGTTGGAGGCCTTTGGGAGTCAGTTCCACTTGAATACAACATTTCACCCTAAAACTGATGGCTAGATTGAGTGGACTATTCAGGTCATGGAGGACATGTTGCGATCTCACATGTTGGACTTTGGTTATAGTTACGAGGATCTTCTAAACTCTGTATAGTTTCTTTACAACAACAGATGCATTTCACCATTATTATGGCACCATTCGAGGACTTGTATAGGTGACCCTATAGGTCACCACTTAGTTGGAATGATCCAGGAAAGTCAGCACTCATGGGACCAATGCTGGTGTGAGCTACTATAGAGAAGGTGCAGATCATCTAGGAGAAAATGAAGACAATATAGAGTTTTTCTAAGTCTTATGAATACCAAAGAAGAAGACCTATGGAGTTTGGGGAGGGAGATCATGTGTTATTAAGGGTCTCACCTTGACATGGATTGTGTATATTTTTTCACAGATGCAAATTATTTATGACATTCATTGTCCCATTCTGAATACTATATAGAGTTTTCTAACTGATGTACCACATAGATGTACCACTGAAGTTAGATAGGGTACACAACTTCTTTCATGTGTCATATATGGGGAGGTACGTACAAAACTTGTTAAACATTATTGACAGGGGAGAGATGAAAATGGGGATGGATCTACCTTTTCTAAATAACTAGTGGAGATCAAGGATTAGAAGGATAGTATCCTTCATGGGCATACGATTTCCCTAGTTCATATCTAGTGGTAGCATGAGAATATTCAGGAGAGATCCTAGGAGTTGGATACCTAGGTTTGGGCACAGAACCCTCATCTTTTTTAATAGGTTTTCCTCTTTTCCTGGAAAAAGCCCCTAAGGTGGGGAGAACGTAATGACTCCAATTATCACACTGATGGTAGATTAAATTGATATATTTAATTTTTTCATATTATTTATTTCCTCTTCATATTTCAATCTATAAAACAACAGATCGATGCCAAATGAATAAAGGTCTAGGTTTATTCCTCACATCTTGTGTCTTATGGTTTTCTTCCCTATTTCTCCATGTGTTCATTTTTTATATTCTTCTGGTTAGTGGTTCGATGATTTTCCTAGTATTAGATAATTTGATTCATATTATTTGGCATAATTAATCAATACCATGTGTTCGTCTTACGATAGAGGTTTTGGTTTGAGGATCAGTAATGATGGAAGATGATTTGAGGAGGAAGAAGATTGCAGTAGACTACGATTCTATTTTCTATGACGATGATGTGAGGGTAGCTTGTAGTGGTGATGGTTTCACTTGATATGTTTTTTCCAAGAATATTGAGGACCAAAATTTGGTGAGAGGGTTACATTGAAGTTACACAACCTCTTATCCACATGTTCCGAAAAGTTTGGTGGGTCTAGAAATGTGAATAAGGATAAAGAGGAGATACCAATTCATCTGGGAAATACCATGATATAGGGAATGTATTTCTGGGAGTACATGACTTGTATTTTATGATTTCATGTCATGTGGGATCCCTTATATGTGGATCTAGGATTTTCATTGTGATATGAAAATCACACATCTTGTGACACGGTCACATTCCATGTGACCCTTCCCTGAAAGATCAATGTATACCTCAAAGTGTACATAGACACTTCCCAGAGTACACAGGACCAAACATGCTATGTAATATGACACAGACATGACCATGTGTCCACTGGAATGGCTTGGAGACATGGTTAGGGTGTCTAACGAACTCTACACAACATGTACTTTATCTAAACGATGTGTATATAAAGATTAAATGTTGTTCGAGAAATCACCCCATGGGAAGATCCATGTTGATTGATTCACACTATCTATGACATCAACACATTATGTACTCCCTTAGTGATATCATGGAGCTCTATGTCTCTTCAATTCGGACCAGTGTTAGTGGAGTGGTTTTTCCCTCTATTCCTTATGTAAGGACCCGAACTTTTTAATTATATTTTTTTCCTAATTTTGTGGGTATAATTAAAATGTGACCATTGTGTTTCGACTTTTACATGACCGTTTGTAAATATAACCATTGGAAACTATAATCTTAACATTGTGTTTTATAAATATGGTTATCTTGGTTAATTAATACATAAAGAAGATTGAATGGCCTCATCTAGTAGACTTTATCCATATGAAGCCCATCTGTCGGAGCTTGGAAAGGAGGTAGCATCATTGGGCTTTGATCTGAACCAAGCCCAAGCCGAACTTCAACTTATGAAGCTTGAACAAAATCACATAAGGGAGAAGTTAAAGCTGATAGAAATCACCACTCCGGAAATGTTGTTCGAGCCACCCCAAGATTATATCACCATAGCACACCTAACATTTAGGTCCTATGCTGGTGTAATAAGGGGATATGTAACGAGACCTTATCTGTTTTGTGTAATCCTTTTATATAAATAAAATTGTTATTTCTTCTTATGGAAAAGTTTGTGAATTTAAAATATCTGGATAAATATATTATTTGTATTATAGATGAATTTAGGGAAAAGGGGGTATTTTAAAATGTTTTTCTATTCGTTAAATAATTAATAATGTGAAATTATTTTAAAAAAATGGTTTTCTACAGTTGTGATCAGTGAGAAATTTAGAGTCTAATAAGATCAATTTAGTTTTTATTTAATAGTAAAGTAGGAATAGTAACATACCCATATGAATAGTGATGAATAGTAATTTGGCCAAAAAAATATAAACTTCACCCATGAATGTATAAATACATTTTAGACATCTTAAAAGTGAAAAAATGTTCATAGTTTATGTTTTGGTATTTTAGCACGCCATAAATATTTTATTTAAAATTTTATAATTAATTTAATAATTTAAAATGGAAATTTAATTTCATAAAATTTAATAATAGATTGTTACTTTATTGTCTTATGGGTATACGATATTTTTATGGGACCTCGATTACTTTTTTAAGGTGTTACAAAATGAGTTATAGTTTTAAAGTTCTATTTTTGGAATAAATAATGATTTCATTTAAAAATTAAATTAAAAATATTTAGAAAATTATTTTAATGAAATGGAATTCATTTTTTATTTCAGAGCATCGATATTAGGTTAGGGTGAATTTTTTGGTTTTTTCTGAAATAATTGAATTTTCGGTGAATAGTAAAAATGCAGTTTTGAGTTTCAGGTGTTTAATGACATCATTAATGATGTAATAATGATCTAATGTTTCTGGTTGACTTATGAATATTGAGATACTCTATGACGTTTCCCAATTGGCCAATACCATGGTCAGGCCCATGGTTTTGCGAATACCACCGATGAGGTGTCCCTTGGAAATTAATAATTTATTCACTCACTTTCCCTATAAATACCAAGCCATTTACCTCATTCATTTCATTCCAAAATAATCCTAAATGAATTTCTGGTCTCCTTACCTCCCAAGTAGTCCTCCCAAGGTTCCCTCAATCTTCCCAAGGTCCCAACCTTCATGCTTTTGAAGTTACTCTTCAAGGTAAGGGATCCTTTCACCCTCCTCTTTTAAGTCATGACTTCATTTATGTTGTGTCTTATATTTTCCATCTCTTTATGTTGAGGGTATGTTCTTATATGTTCTTATTACTGTCAATTTAATGTACAAATGATGATAGACCCTTTCTTCTCTCATCAATTTGTTTTCAGATTTTTTAAGAGATGTCGTTAGGCTTCTGAATTTCTCGTAAAAGAAATTGCATCTTCTCCTACCTTTCAAGTTTCCTTTTCTTGTGGTATTTCATTCAAATATCCATACCATGTTCTTAACTCCATGTTATTATGTATTTATATTTTAATTTGAGTTATTTATGAGTGGGTTACCCTTGTACCCTCTCTTTTTATTATTTTCTAAAACCATGTTATGTAGTCATTATGCTGCAGAAATTTCGCCTCAAAATTTCTATCTCTTTATCTCAAGAAATTATCTTGTTTATTTATGTGAATACCAAGTCCTATTTTGTTTATATGGGTGTTTAGAAATATATATAAAGGATATATTTTATTCTTTAATGAACATACATATAACCCTCACTCCCTTTCCACGGGTTATAAATGATATAATGATCTTATTTTTAAGAACTTTTAAAATGTAACGATTTTTAAATGAAACCCATTTCTTTTATTCTCTATGGGTTATTTATGAAATTTTTGCGTATAATATATGTGGATCACATGAAAATAAAGACATATTAAGGTTGTTCCCTGATATCACTCCAATTCATTTGGTAAATAATTAATATTTAGAGATGACAAGCTTCATGATACCTTGGTGAATAACCTCGGTAATTTTTTTGACACCTTGGGGATGGACCTTGGTGATATGTTCTTGAATGTCTAAATGAAATGTTTAGCCATATATTCAAGTTATGTTTCAAGTTATTTTCATTATGATATTCCCATACTTATATTTCTCATGTCCTTATGTTTTTATTCATGTTCTTATTGATGTCACAAGTAAACTGATTCCCTTGTTTACCCTTACTCGGCATTCTGCTCACCCTTTCCATTAAATGCATGTCTCCAGGTTATGAGATGAAGTAATTGTACTTAGGATGAACTTATGATGAAGTTGTTCAAGTGTATTAGAAGAATTTTTTATGTTATTTTTCATTTATTATGTTCATGATTTCCAGGACACTAGACTTCAAAGATCCTCTGTTTGTAAAATGTAATGAAAAGTTATGTATTAAAAAAGGCGGGATTCCATAGTTGGTATCAAAGGATAGTTTAGTTATTTATGGAAATTAGGCTATGAAATATTTAGGAATAACCCTATATAAAAGTTTAAATATAGGAAAACTTCCTGGTATTTTGGTGAATATTGAGTAAGTGGTTTATCGAACAAATACATCTCTGTCTGGATACGAGCAGGTAGAGGGGGCTCTGGCACAGATGTACATAGGGGTAAAACCCAAAAATACCGCTTTGAGCTAGACTCAAACGGGAACTGGTGCACGAAAATGGGTCTTGCTTCACTCTTAGTTACGACACTCCCAGGGGATATGTTTGGTTAATCATAAGATTTTTATGAATCATTATGAAGGATTTATAGAGAAATGTAATTGTTAAAAAAAGTTATAAGACATAAATCATTTATAGTTAAAATATTCGTAAATGAAATAAGTTTCTCATTATGGTTTTATTCTTTTAGAAAATGGCGGGAAATAAGAGGAATTTTGAAAATGGTGACCGCAATGTACCATGCGCTGACGGCCCTCCGATTGAAGTCGGAATGGAAACATTCATATGAATGATGAACCAACTGACTCAAGTTATGGGAAATAACTTGAATCAATATGAGAGACCAATATCACCATGAAGGGAAAAACATTCTATTGAGTCATTTATGAGTCAATGACCACCAACCTTCAGTGGATTGACTGACCCATTGATTTTTGAGCAGTGGATCAGCTCCATCGAGAAGATCTTTTCAATGCTTCACTGTTCAGAGCAAGAGAAGGTCACCATGGCTGTCTACCACTTAGAAGGAGAAGCTAATCAGCAGTGGGAGCTGATTAAAAACATGACTCACAGAGTGTAGGTTGAATCTATGGAGAGGTAAGAGTTTAGAGGGATATTCTTTAGTAAGTATTTCCCTCGTTCCATGAGAACAAGAATGGAGAAGGAATTTCTTGAGCTAAAGCAGAAGGAGAAAATCTATCGGAAGCTATGAGATGAACTTCACCTGACTTTCATGATATACCTATAGCTTTTTCATGGATCCAAATGGTAAGGTTGATAGATTCTTCAGTGTACTGAGACCTCATCTTCAGAATAATCTAGCAAACCGAGACTATGACAGTTATGAGGAGATCATGCGAAGTGTGATGAAAGTTGAACAGAAGTTTGGTGAGATGAAATGGTCTCATAAATCAAACGGAAAAAAGATATTGATGGATCCTAGCTTAGGGAGGAGCTTTTATCAAGGAATATGAGGCAAGCAAGTGCAACATCCCACGTGTAATAAATGTGGGAAGAAGCATTTGGGGAACTGCCTGCTCGAGAGCGGGAAATGCTACAAGTGTGGAAGAGATGGCCATATTTTAACGAATTTTCGTAGTGAGGTGAAACCTCAACTTCCAAACACTAACGACAAGGGGAAGATGGTGCTGTTCCTACCTGATGTCCAGTACTTTATGTATGGAAAACTGGGGAACTTTTCCAATCACTGTCCAAATTTGAGGGCAATAGAGGGGAACCACCATCATCCATAGCAAAGGCCAAGGGAGAAAGGACGTGCTTTTTCTATCACGACAGCTGAGGTTGAAGATCCAAATGATGTGTTAGCAGGTACTCTTTTTGTTCTCTCAAAGCTAGCAAGTACTTTTTTTTATTCTGGTTCTATGCATTCATTTATTTCCTCCAAGTTTGCAAAGAATTTAGAATCAACCCCCGACTTTCTAAAAGTAGTGTTATCAGTCAAGACCTCTGGTAATATTATCTAAGCATCATCAGTGTTTAGAAACTCTAGTATCTAATTTGGTGAGCACAATCTTATCGCAAATCTAGTAGTCATTCCCATGCTGGAATTCGACAATATACTAGGGATGGACTGGATATTATAGTATAATGCTAAGATCAAATGCATAAGTAAGGAAATATCAGTAGTCTTGAATGGAAAACCTACAGTTATCTTCCAAGGAGAGATATCTCTATATGATCTTTTTCTAAAGAACCTCTTATATCCTTCTTTATGGAATTGATTGG
This sequence comes from Viscum album, assembly GCA_963277665.1. Taxonomy (NCBI): domain Eukaryota; kingdom Viridiplantae; phylum Streptophyta; class Magnoliopsida; order Santalales; family Viscaceae; genus Viscum; species Viscum album. The sequence continues at coordinate 1,304,357,048 of OY728121.1, forward strand.
TTAAGAAGAAGAAGGAAATGATAGTTTGAGGATAGAAAATGTACCCATCGTCCAGGAATACATTGACGAATTTCCTGAGGAGTTGCCTGTACCTCCCCCAGAAAGAGAGGTAGAGTTCTCCATTGAACTCATACCTGGATATCATCCGATATCAAATACCTCGTATAGGATGGAAAATATGGAGCTAGAGGAATTAACAAAACAACTCCAAGATCTTTTGGATAAGGGGTTTATCCGACCGAGTGTGTCCCCTTGGGGAGCACCTGTTCTCTTTGTAAAGAAGAAGGATAGATCGACGTGGCTATGCATTGATTATAGAGAACTGAACGGAATCATAGTAAAGAACAAATACCCTCTTCCAATAATTGATTACTTATTTGACCAACTTCATGGGGCTCAATTCTTCTCTAAGATTGATCTACAATCTGGTTATTATCAATTGAGGGTGAAGAAAGAAGATATCCCAAAAAACTGCCTTCTGATCAAGATATGGGCATTATGAGTTTTTTTATGCCTTTTGGATTGACTAATGCACCTGCTATTTTTATGGATTTGATGAATATAGTATTTAAAGACTACCTTGATAAATTTTTGGTATTTTTTATTGATGATATTCTGATATATTCTAAAAGTCTTGAGGAGCATTAGGATCACCTAAGGGTTGTTTTGCAAAATCTACGGAAGGAGATACTTTTTGGAAAGATCAGTAAATGTGAATTATGGTTACAAAAAGTTTCTTTATTGGGGAATATTTTTACCAATGAAGCAATCATAGTTGACCATGCAAAGACAAAAGTTATAGAGGAGTGTCCTCAGCCTATAACAATAACTGAGATTCATAGTTTCCTTGGATTAGTGGGATATTATAGTAGGTTTGTGAAAAACTTTTCATGGCTTTCTAATCCATTAACAAAGTTAACTCGAAAAGGGGTCAAGATCATCTGGACAAAGGAGTGTGAGGAATTTGTTCAAGAGCTTAAGAAGAGATTGGTTACTGCATCTTTATTAACTCTGCCCTCAAGTGGATAAGGATTCGTTATTTTAGCGATGAATCTCTAAAAGGGCTTGGGTGCATCCTCATGGAAAATGACAAGGTCATTGCTTATGCATCTAGACAGTTAAAGACTCATGAGAAGAACTATCATACGCATGATCTGGATCTGGCTTCAGTCGTTTTTTCTCTAAAGATATGGAGGCACTATCTTTATGGGGGTAAATGTGATATATACATAGACTATCAAAGTTTGAAGTATATTTTCACACAAAAGGAATTGAACATGAGACAAAGGAGATGGTTGGAACTCCTTAAAGACTATGATTGTTCAATTCATTATCATCTCGGAAGAGCAAACAAAGTCGCTGATGCATTAAGCAGGAAAGACCCAGTTGTCCTATCCATTATGAGGATTCAAAAAGATACTTTGATAAATGACCTAGTAAAGCTGGACATGGGAATTATAAGGGAAGGGACATCATCAACCCTAACCCAAATGATTTCTCAACAGTAATTACAAGAGAATATCAAGAAAGCTCAGAAAGAAGATCCTTTATTAGAGAAGAAGTTTGAGGATGTAAAGGATGGGAAGTTTCTTGAGTTCAATACTGATCAAGAAGGTGTAGTGAAATTTCATACAAGACTATGTGTTCCATTTATTCCAGAAATAAATAAGGAGCTGATGGATGAAGATCATAGCCTTACTTTCTCTATACATACTGGTAGAAAAAATGTATAGGGACCTTCATGATCATTATTGGGGGATAATATGAAAATAGAGATTGCTGACTACACATCAAGGTTCCTGGTATGTCAGCAAGTGAAGGCAGAGCAACAAATTCCTAAAGGGGTATTGTAACCACTACCCATACTAGCATGGAAGTGGGACAATATCACTATGGACTTCATCACTAGTCTCCCAAGAACTTCCAAATGAAATAATGTGATAGGGATTATTGTGTACCATCTCACCAAGACTTCCCATTTTAACTCCATTCGAGAAGATTTCTATCTTGATCAATTTTCCAGGATTTACGTGAAGAAAGTGGTAAGGCTGTATGGAGTTCCACTTTCTATCGTATCTGATCGTCATCCAAGGTTCACATCAAAATTTTGGAGAAGTCTTCAAAAAGCTTTGAGCACTGAATTGAATTTCATTACAGCCTATCACCCCCAAATGGATGCCCAATATTAAAGGAATATTCAAACACTTGAGGATATGCTAATAACTTGCTCAATGTAATTTAAAGGTGGATGGGATCAACATCTCTTTTTAGTTGAGTTCTCTTACAACAACAGCTTCCACTCGAGCATTCAAATGGAACCCTATGAAGCTCTATATGGGAAGTGATGTAAAACTCCTACTTGTTGGAATGAATCTAGTGATAGAAAGATTTTTGGGCCTGATCTTGTGCAAGAGATGACAGAAAAGGTCCATGTCATCCAACAACACATTAAGGCTTCTCAAAGTCGGCAAAAGAGCTATGCTGAAAACCGTCGAAGGGACTTTGAGTTTGATGTTGGTGACAAAGTCTTTCTTCGGATTTCACCTTGGAAGAGAAGCATGAGGTTTGGGAAGAAAGGTAATCTTAGCCTTAGGTACATTGGCCCATATGAAATCATTGATCGTGTGGGAGCAGTGGCCTATCGACTTGCACTTCCTCCAAATATAGCCCAAGTTCATGATGTCTTCCATGTATCCCTCTTGAAGAAGTACATACCTGACCCTTCACATGTACTAAATCCAGATGTGGTATAACTAGAACATGACCTCCCTTATGAGGAGTATCCGGTGGAGATCTTGGATCGTAGAGACAAGGTTCTATGCAACAAGACTACCCACCTTGTTAAGGTGTTGTAGAGGAACCAAAAATATGAAGAATCCATATGGGAACCGTAGAAGTCTATGAGATAGAAGTACCCACACCTTTTCCCATCAGAGGGTACAAGATAAAATTTCTGGGATGAAATTTCCTAAGGGGGAAGAATGTAACGACCTGAACTTTTTTATTATATTTGTTTCCTAATTTTAGACATCATAAAAGTGAAAAATTGATCATAGTTTAAGTTTTGGTATTTTTGTAAGCTATAATTATTTTATTTAAAATTTTATAATTAATTTAATAATTTAAAATGGAAATTTATTTTCATAAAATTTAATCATAAATTTTTACTTTATTGTCTTATGGGTATACGATATTTTTATGGGACCTTGATTACTTTTTTAAGGTGTTACAAAATGAGTTATAGTTTTAAAGTTGTATTTTTTGGAATAAATAATGATTTTATTTAAAAATTATTTTAAAATTATTTATAAAATTATTTTAATGAAATGGACTTCATTTTTGATTTCAAAGCATTGATATTAGGTTAGGTTGAATTTTTGGGTTTTTTCTGAAACAGCTGAATTTTCGGTGAAAAGTAAAAATGCAGTTTTGAGTTTCGGGTGTTTAATGACCTCATTAATGATGTAATAATGATGTAATATTTCTGGTCAATTTTTGAGTAGTTATATATGATATGATGTGTCCCAAGTGTCCAATACCATGGACAATCTCATGGTTTTTTGAATACCACTGATGAGGTGTCCCTTGGAAATTAATAATTTATTCACTCATTTTCCCTATAAATACCAAGCCATTTCCCTCATTCATTCTTTCCAAAATCATCCTCAATGAATTTCTAGTCTCTTTAACTCCCAAGGAGTCCTCCCAAGGTTCCCTTAATCCTCCCAAGGTCCCGACCTTCAATATTTCGAAGTTACTTGTCAAGGTAAGGGATCATTTCACCCTTCTCTTTTAAGTCATGACTTCATTTATGGTGTGTCTTATATTTTCCATCTATTTATGTTGAGGGTATGTTCTTATATTTTATTATTACTGTCCATTTCATTTATGAATTATGAGAGACCCTTTATTCTCTTATTAATTTGTTTTCTGATTTTTTAAGTGATGTTGTTAGGCTTCTGAATTTCTCATAAAAGAAATTGCATCTTCTCCTACCTTTCAAGTTTTTTTTTCTTGTGGTATTTCATTCAAATATCCATACCATGTTCTTAACTCTATGTTATTCTGTATTTATATTTTAATTTGAGTTATTTATGAGTGGGTTACCCTTGTACCCTCTCTTTTTATTATTTTCTAAAACCGTGTTATGTAGTCATTATGCTGCAGAAATTTCGCCTCAAAATTTCAATCTCTTTCTCTCAAGAAATTATCTTGTTTATTTATGTGAATACCAAGAACTATTTAGTTTCTATGGGTGTTCATAAATATATATAAAGGATATATTTTATTCTGGAATGGACATAAATATAACCCTCACTCCCCTTCCATGGGTTATAAATGATATAATGATCTTATTTTTAAGAACTTTTAAAACGTCACGATTTTGAAATGAAACCCATTTCTTTTCTTCTCAATGGGTTATTTATGAAATGTTTTCTTATGTTCTATTTAGATCACATGAAAATAAATACATATTAAGGGTGCTCCATGATATCACTCTAATGCATTGGGTAATGAATTAATCTCTAGAGATGACAAGCTTCACGATACCTTGGTAATTAACCTTGGTAATTTTTTTTGACACCTTAGGGATGGACCTTGGTGATATGTTCATGAATGTCTAAATGAAAAGTTGTAGCCACATATTCAAGTTATGATTAAAGTTCTTTTCATTATGATATGACTATACTTTCATTACTCATGTACAGATGTTTTTATTCAAGTTCTTATTGATGTCACAAGTAAACTAATTCCCTTGTTTACCCTTATTGGGCATTCTGCTCACCTTTTCCTTTAAATGTATGTCTCCAAGTTATGAGATGTAGTAATTTTACTTAGGATGAACTTATGATGAAGTCGTACAAGTGGATTAGAAGAATTTTTTATGTTATTTTCCATGTATTATGTTCCTGATTTCCAAGACACTAGACTTTAAAGATCCTCTGTTTGTAAAATGTAATGAAAAGTTATGTATCAAAAAGGCTGGATGCCATACCTTACCCTCAAGGGTGTAGTGAAGAATTATTTCCTTAGTTATGGATTGTGATCTCCTTTATATTGTAAGTTTCTGATAGTGCTTGTAGAGTCCCTCCATGAGACCAAAGTGTGATCCTCTATCATATTATACCCTAGGTGGGGTTTGTAGAATCACTTGACCTACTTTGAGTAGATAGTTGATCATCCATCTAGTATCGGTATGGTTTTCAATTATTAAAGGAATAAAATCCCCTATGAACTAGTTTGATCTAGATTGGTTTTCTATCGTCTCCTAGTGGTTCTAAGTGTGACCCTTGATCTTATTACTAGGGTCTCCTAAGAACAGTGAGATTTATTTGGTGGGTCCCAATGATTGTGAACACTTGGATGAGTTTCTCCGATGATGGCATGGATTGTGTAATGGAATATCCTAGAATGGGAATTAATTTAATTAGAATATTGTGGCTAGATATTGATCGTGACTTCCTAGTGGTGTGGTATCCTTTTTGGATATATCTGGATGTTTCTCTTGTAATGTATTGACTATTATATAATTGTATTGAGCTTACAATACTTGATGATTCGTGTTTAGTGCTTTAGGGGTGTCCAACTGGGTATTTTTATACTCACCCATGTATGGGATCCTCCCACACATTTTGTGTCTTGTTCAGATGAAGACCAATTTGATGGTGTCCTAGGAGGATTGATAGGTTGTAGATCACAGCTTGATCTTGATAGACTGAGTACTTTCTACGTTATTGATTTTATCTTAGTACTCACCCTTGGTGAAGGTTCGACTCTCTATAGTTTTTGGTTAGGCTTATATTTGGACATATTTTCACCTTTTTTACTTTACTATTGTATATTATTTTGGGATTATAAATTTATGCATGTATTGGTTTCATTTGTTTTATATTTCAACAGTGCATAGTCTTGGAGATGTGTGTGTGTACATTTATATTAGCATAATGCCTCCCATTTGTTGGATATGCCCTTCTTGGTGCTGGTTCCCAGCCCCTCACATATTGGATGTGATCTTGGGGTAGTCATGGGTCTGTCCTCAGTGGGTTTGGTCATGAAAAAAATACTTTCCATTTTCAAATAATAATATTTAGAAATATACTTTTTCATTAATAACTCTATAAAAATGAAAAATTACCAAATATAATGGGAAATGAAATTACATTGTTAAATAATGAAAACACAAAGAGTGAAAATTATAATGAATAAAGAACTAGATGGAAGGAAATTCTTCTCATGATATATATATTAAAAAATATATTTTTACAAATAGTTAAAAAGACTCAAAAGTGGACACTATGAAAATTGTTAAAAACATTGATTTTTAAATATTTATAAAGAAATTAAAAAGTCATGTAAAATAAAATTTAATATAATCTGAAGTATAAATATGAAAATTATTCATAAATTTTAAATAAAATAGACATTTATTAAAAAAATTTGAAAGGAATACTTAAAAATAATGTTTAAATAAAAAAATTGTGTCTTTCAAAACTTTTAAAAAACATTAAAAATAGAGCATGAAATGGATTTTTAAAACACATTTTATTTATTGAATGAATGATAAAATACATCAAAAAGGTAGTTTATACACCATAAAAAATAATACATTTGGTGAAAATTAAATAAGTCTCAATAAAAGAAAATTAAGATGAAAAATCCCTTACCATGTCTCCTGACATTCCATATATGGTATTTAAATCTTCTAATTTCAAAACCATCCTTTTTATACACATTAAAACATTTTAGGATTGTCTTTTGGGGATACAAAAATATATATATCATGAAGAGGATTGATGGGGAGTGATTTCCTTAGATCATGGTCAAAATGAATGGATCAAAAATTATGTGTAAGAGAGGATAGGGGGTTCCCTATTACAAGTGAGTGGAGTGGAACAATTGTAAATATTAAGGACATTAAAATATAATTAATATCATAATAAATTTATATGGAACCAAATGGATATGATTTTAATTTGAGAATAAGATAATGTTAAAATAACTTCAATAAATCAAATTTATTCATGTTTATGTTTCATCTTAAACCTTTTCTTTTGGTTTAACCCCATCATTAACCATTTTTAACATTAATCATAGGGAAGAATTTATCGCTATTTTTTTGTGATAGATTTACTTATTAGGTGTAAAATGGATCACTAGTGTTCCATGGATAAAATTTTCAACCATTTCTCATCCCGCTTTTCCTTTGTCAATATTATTTTTTTTACTTTTAAATCATTTCAAAAACAGTCATAAAATGTCATTAAATTAATTTTTGGACTACACATATAATTTGAATTCAAAGGAATAGTGACAGAAATTGAATTAGAATATAAAATTTTATTCTATTTATTATAAATTATTAATACCTTTTTAACTCCTTTAATACCACAATTCATCCAAAATATATAAATTTTATTTTTTTAAAAATAATTTACCATGACTTTTCTACTATTTTCACAGGCATTATATCGACGTTACGTTAGAATTTTAGGTGATTATATGACAAATAAAAATTAGAAATAAATTACTATAATTAAAATAATATATTAATATTAAAATAACCATTTATAATTATTCATAACTTATTTTTCTCCTAATGAAATTATATTATAGATATTAAAATAAAAAGAGTGGCATTTTGAAAGTATCATTTAATCAAAATAATATAGTGGTCAAAATAAATCGATAATTTCACTTAAGAAATTAAAATTATTTTATATGTTGATTTTTTACAAAATAGTATCATCCAATAATAATTAAGATAAGTTGTTTTATCTTATTACTTAGTTTAAACACTAATTTAAATGATCTACCCTTTTGTTGTGTAGACAATATTTTCACAAATATTATTATTCATAATGAAAAAAAATGAAATCAATATCAATACTAAATTTGAACTACATAATTGAAAATATTAATTCTAATTTTCAATGTCAAATTTTTCTAAGTGGTGGAAATTACTCTTAATGTAAATGTGTAAAACACAATGAAAATAGTTTTTAGAAAATTATGTTTTTAAGAAAAAAAATGTATTTATAACAAATTAAAAACTAATATTTATTCCTATGGAATTATTCATATTATTTTTATTAAGATGTATATTATATTAAATTATAACCAAATAAAAAAATATAATGAGACTTTTAAATTAATTTATTTTAAAAAAAATGATAAAATTGGTATTTTTCACTATGAACTAAAAAATAATATTTTTAGTAAAATCCCAAAAATTTATCATAATACTATTATAAAATGATTATTTAAAAAATTATAAAAATACCTTTATATATTTTTTATAAAATTTATAGGAATTAATTATAATATCCACACACAAATTGCAACAAATAATATTTTTTAAATAAAATGTATTTTTGAAGCATAAAATATATTTATTCGCTTTGTTTTCTTAATAGAAATAATTAAATGAATTTCAATTAATTTTATTGGATATATAATATACCCATTTAATTGGGATAATTTATCAATAGATCTTAATATAATATGTTAACAAAAAAAATACATTACACGTAAAAAATGCTTTATGACAAATTTATCTTTTACCTTCCAAAGATTTTATATTTATTTCTATCCAATTGATAATCAATGTATGATTGATTATTAATTTTGTTACGGAAAATAATATATATATATATATATATTAGATAATATTCTATTATTATTCATAATTTCTAAACCAATAGGTGAGTTATAATAATCGTATTTAAATAATAATATCTCTATAGTATATCATTGGTTATCTAATCTCGACATTGTATATACCACATGCAATTTTTTACAGCCTGTGATTTTTTGAAACATTTTTTTCAAATAACATTAATATTTTCAATAATTTTTGTTAAATGAAACACCTATTTTACCTTTCATAATTTTAAACATTGAGTTTATCTTGTGTTACATGCAACTCTATGTTTAGCTTGTATTACATGAAACAACAAGTTTAAATGAAATGTGACATACTTTTAAAATATTATTATTTAACGGGATAGTTTTAAACTAACCTTGGGAATGGGAGTTATAGAAATTGTTAACTAAATTATTCTAATAAATATTATATAAATTAATATAAAATGAATTACATGGTGAAAAATTAATAAGAAATAAAAATAAAAATCTATTTGAAAATAAATAAATCTTCTTCTAAAAACTATTTTTATGAACACAAACATGTTTTACATTAATAAATTTAAAAAATATCATTTTTATGAATTATATTAATAAAATTTATATATTTTATATTTCGAAAAAAATTTAACATTAATATTTTTTTTCTAGACAAGAGATAATAATTAATCCAATTTTTTACTAGAAAATAGTATTTTTCTAATTAGAAGTTTCATCTCCTTTTGCACACTTATTTTATAATTAATTTTTTCTAATTTTAAAATTTTTTAGAGATCATAAAATTTAGTTTTTAAATAAATAGGTAAAAATTATGTTTGAGTGAATTTTTTCTATTTTTCTGAGATGATATATCTTTTGATGAATCCTAAAAAAAATAAGGGTTCTTATTAAGAATTGTCATTTATTTTAAAGCATTTTAAAAAATAAAAATTATTTTAAGTTGGTTTTAAAGGTAAAATTTGTTAAATTATATATCTATTAATACAATTTATTTCATTGCAATAAATTTTGTATTGAGTTTTGATATAAAATCTTTTTAATCTTTTGAACATTTTCTCTTGGGAAATCAGCTTTCTCATCCGGACTACGATATTATTTTTAAACTGAATTGTTCAATTTTTTAAGTGGAATTTAGAAAAATTGATTCCATATTTGTAATAGAAATAATTTATATTTTCTAATATGTTCATCTTAATTTTTGAACATAATTAATAGTAAGAAAATTTATAAATATTGAACATCATTAAGGTAAAAATTGGTTTACCATGGGGTTAAACTAAGAAGAGAAGGGTCAAAGTGACTATAAGAGAAAAAAACATTTTTGTAGACATATTTCAATATTATCCTTCCCATGTTCGAATATATTTAATTTTTAATATTATTGTCTTGTAAATGACTTGATTATTTTTGATTATTTTGGGAAATTTCCAAATAGTATCCAAATGGGTTCATTTCCAATACTTATAAAAGGCCACCCCCACCCTTCAATTTATTACACCAATAAATCCATATATTTCATAAAAAACTCAAACAAATCCTACCCAAAATCATTATCCATGTTCTAATGCTTCTATTCCTCCCAAAAATACCAATACTTGTGTCATTGATAAGAGATCCAAAGGAGGTGCTTCTATCCAAAGATAATTGACTTCACTAAGATCCTTCTTTTTTTCTTCATTTACACATAAAATTATTTATTAATATAATAAAAATATATATCATATATTATTATATTTTATTATATTTATTTAATAACCTATATCCATCTCCACTTCAATAAAATGGAAAACAAAACTATAGAACGTGTCTTCGAGAGACTACCATCTTGTGAACCGATAAATTTCGTTTTATATCACCAGCTTTCAAGGATGTACATAATGATGTAATTAACATATTTATAATATATTTGTGACAATTATATACTTATATAATTATGATATAATAGATACCTTCTTAATTTTCATTCTGTGGGAGATATGACAATGTAGCTTGTGTGTACGGCGGACTACCACCTTAGGAAGCGATGTGATTCATTTTCTCTTACGCTTTACATGGGAGGTATTAAGGATGCATTTAATGTATATAAATTATGAATATTAAATCATAATTATTTTAAGAAGGAAATATATTATTTAAATTTATTTATATTAATCCTTCAGGAAAATGGATACAATTTTCATTCGTATGTATGACCTACAATGTCTATGAACGGTGTATTTCATATCCTTTCACTAACAATAACAGATTAAAATGAAAACATATATACTGAATATATATATATATATATATGAAATTTATATTATTTTTAAAATTATGAATATTATATTACCAAGATAAATTTAATAGGAACAAAAATTATAAATCATGATATACATGAAAAACAATGCAGTTATTGCCTGAAATGTGACTTTAAAATGGAATTGTTAATAAATGGGTAAGAAATTGTCATAATTAAATCATATATTTTATGATATACATATATATATATATATATATATATAATAAACATATTTTTATTATACTATAGGATCAAACATGTATGAAGGAAGTCGAAACTTATGCTAAGGTATTTCTATCTCACTTATATTTTCTGTGAGACACAATCCATATTCACTACGTGGTTATTTTATGTGGTGTATATGATTCCCATGAATGTATTTTATTATTATTATATTTAAAATTATGAGTACTTATATATCTATTTTATGATCAATCTTTCACAGGGTTTACAGTTCAAAAGAAATCAAAGCAGTGATGGATTTTTATCTCAATTTGACTTCTTTATGACATATTTTATAATCAATCTCCAGGTTTTAATTATATTATAAGTTTAATTTAATTTTATTATTTCATGTGGATTATGAATAAATTTTACTAAATTTTAAATAGTTTTATGTTACAATCTCACTAGTTATCATGATTGTTTTCTATTATGATTCTAATGATGAAATATAATTATATATCTCTCTAAAGAAACTCATTAAATTTACTATAATTAATTAAATTCATTTAAATATATTTTTTTACTTTAATTTTAATCACTTTTTTACTCATTATTTTAATAGAATTTTTTGAAAAAAAATCATCTTTATTTCCCTCTTAGATAGAAAAAACCATTTTCTTCAAAACAATGTTTACTCAAAATGTTTTAAAAAAATATTTTTAAATTTAATAAAATGTTTTATTAAAGAAATTTTTACCCATGTGTGAATTTTTAATAAATTTTTTTGAAGGAATATTCATATCTATTCCAAAAAAATCTCATTTTGATTTTACATAAAATGTGAAAAGAATCATTGTTGTAATGTGTACGACATGAATGGAATTTCCAACAATCTTGACCTTTATTTTCATTATATCTTCCTTCATATGTTTTTACATATATTTTCAAAGATAAGTATTTAAAAAAATTATTTTTTAGAAATTTTTTTCAAGTGGGAAAGGATATTTTCCTCAATAAATGTTTTAAATGATTTTTAAAAGATTCCCTAATAAGATTGATAGTATATTTTCAAATAAAATAATTTAAAATGTTTTATGAATTTTTATTTTTAAAAAATATTTTTCAAATATTTTTTATTTCCTCAATAAATTTTCAATGTATCATTTCAAAATAATTTTCCATCTAACATGACTTATTTTGATATTACTTATGACTTACTTGGGATATGATCTGAGGATAACATTCATATTCTTTCTCAGAATGGTTTATGTTTATTATAAAATGAATTTAATGAATCTTATTTATCATCCATGGGTTATACCATGAGGAAATTATTATTAAAAAAACATCTTTCCACAGGTTATTATATGATGAAATAATGAAATTATTTTGAAACCTATGTATTTTCAATAGGTTTTGATGTGATGAAATGTGTATGAAACCAATTTCATTTCATGGGTTATGATATGATGAATATTTTATGATCTTGGTATGGACAAATGTATAATTTTCCTCATGTAATGGGTGGTACCTATATCTCCCTAAAATTAATTGGGTAATGATTTATATCTCATGAGATAGGCATAACTATAATCGAGAGTGAACATAGTTGAGTAAGGGACTTTGTCTGCTATGATGATCTTGGGAGAAAACCTTGAATATTATGATGATTTGGGAGAGTGAACCAATTCCATTATGACATCCTTAGTAGTGAACATTTAATTTTGTGCAAATTTTTTTCTATGATTTTGTGCATTCCACAATTCTATGTCTTATGTAAATATTACGCTCTCATGGGTCATGTTCTTTGATTTTATTATGATTTACGTCTTATTAATAGCCATTATTTATTCTATGACTCAAGATTATTAACATTTGTATATAGGTTATGGTTTAAAAAAGTTATTTTCATGTTATTATACCCTTTTTATCATGTTATTATTATGTATCTCCAATGATTACCCTTACTTATCATTTGAGCTAACTCGTTCTTATATTTTATTTCCCTAGGTTATGAATAAATGTTTCAATTAGGGTATGTCTAACAAGAGTATTATGTGGGAAGGTATTTATTGGATAAGTTTAACATCATTCATGAAATTAAAAAAAATTGGATAGTCACCAATGGATCTAAACCATTATGACTATCCTTTATATTTTAATCTAGTTTAATGAATATACATATAAAAAATCTAATATTTAGCTATGAAAATCACGGGATTCTATTTTTGGTATTAGAGGGAGGTTTAATTAACCATTAGAAACCAGGATGTGAAAACTTTATTGAGATCCCTATGGATATTTAAAAGTATATATCAATGGATATGAATAAGGATAAGTCAAAGGTGGAGTCAATGTATTATAAAATTTCATGTAATTTTAGTAAAGGATAGAGTGAGTGGTTTCCCTGAAATTAAATCTCTATCTGGAAACTACAAGTATATGTATACTAGAGTAGAGGTTAATAGGGGTATTAACACTTAAATGTATCATTGATGTGGATATTATTGTCACTTGTTTCATGATCAAGGTCTTTTATGCACAACAGGTTTGATACTCCTAAGGGGTATTGTTTTAAAATTAAAAAACACTTTATGAACCATCATGAATGATTTGAATACATGATGAGCATGAATAACCTATGTTAAACTTAAGGTTACATATATTCAAAATAATGTTTCATTATTTAGACAACCTATAAATTATTTTTCATGATTATGTGGTTTACCACTATGGTTATTATTTCTCAAACAATATTTTTTAGTTTTAGTCAATGGTGGGGACCAAAGTGAACTGGATTAATGTTGAATGTGATAGAAAAAGTGTTTGTGTGAAAAAAATGGTATGATAAATGGATTGAAGAATATTTTGACCATTCCTAATCATTTTTCACAATATATTATTAACATCATGCACCTTAACCATCCCTCAAACTCACTAAATAAGAGAAGGATATAGTTTGTTGAGAGTTTGGGTGGTGGAGACCATGGAGGAATAATGATTTAGTTTCTTATATTTCATTAATGTAGAAAGATCAACTCTATAAAATATCTTAATAAAAAGAGAAAATGTATTTTTAGAGAAGGACATAGAGTAATAAATTACAGAGTAAAAAAATTAATATTTTAGTTAAAATGATATATAGTACTATTGTCTTCCCTATGGTTATTTTAATGGAAAAATGTTTTATCTTTGGAATATATGGGCGTTATAAAAATCGATGTCATTAGAGGTAATATAAATAAGTGGTTCGGTAAGGTGGTATATGTAATGATTTCTTTATTGATGATTAAGAGACAAAAAATGAACTTTTAAAGGTAAGAGGTATTAAGGAATAATATAGTGAATCCTAGTTAAGCATTTAAGAATTAATTAGAATGATTAAAGTGTTTATATATTGTAATTCAAGAATTATAAAATATATAAGGATTGATTAGTATATGTTTTCTATTAATGATTTTCAAGAATATAGTGAATTGTGAGGATAAAATGGAAAATTAATTTAATGGAAATGTTTAATTTTATGGAAAAACACGTGATTAGGGGAATATATTCCTTAATATATTCATAAAGTCGAGATAATGATATTGAGATCAAGAGACAATGGATATGAAAGAAGTAAATTCAATATTATTGATGATCTTGGAAGAGATTAATGATTTTTGGACTATGTTTTTATGTTATCATTGATGATGTTTATAATAATATTGAATTTGTGGGATATATTCAATTAAATGTGATTTTTCTCAAGGATTTATAAATTTTGTATGTTTTCATTAAGTTTTTATGGTAATTCTAGTTATTTCCATGTTTCATAAAAATATATGACTAATGTATTCACATATTTGGTATGTAACAATCAAGACCTACTTTGTGATATTTGGGGGATTAATATTAAGTTTAACATAAACATAAATTTTGTGTTTTGGAAGGGTTATAAGTTTACCCATTTTTTAAATGGTTTAACTTGAAAATTAGAAGGGTTTTTCAAGATTAATGAATTATTTCACCCTATGAATATTTACACATACTGAATAATCTAGGTTAACCATTTTATTTTTGATAATATCTTAAAATAGAATAAATTAAATGTCATTATTTTATTGAACATGTAATTTTTTAGTGCTTAAAGATTAAAAAACCATCTTCATTTCATGGAGTAAGAGATGAAGTGGGAAATGATTGAAACAGAACCAAAGGATATATTGTACTCACGGTATAAAGAAAATTTAATCCCATGGTATATCATCCCCTTGGAAAATTTTGATCATATAAAGATAAAACCCTATCAATGGGAACTTACACCAAACCTTTATCAAGTTCAAAATGTTTTCAATGGAAGTATCATAAGGAAGTATATATTTGATCCATCACATATACTAAACTCATAGTTTATACCGTTGGAGCATGATATTTCTTATGAGGAACAATAGGTATAGTTTTTCGATTGAATAGAGAAAGTTGTATGAAATAAGGCCACTCAACTAATTAATGTTTTATAAAAAACTCACCATCTTGAGGATTTTATGTGGGAACCTTATGATGTAACTATTTATAATTATCCTCAATTTTTGTTACCAAAGTGGAAATTTTGAGGCATAAATTCATTTTAATTGGAGTAGAGTGTAATACCATGAGATTTTGTGAAATGTTTTTTTTCAAATAAATTAAATCATTTCTATATTTTCATTAAAATAAACACTAATTTTATCTTTCATCACATTAATCATTGATATTTTTCTTGATTTACATGCAACAATGAGTATATCATGCGATACACACAACACTGAGTTTAAACGAAACATGACATACTATTAAAATATTATTATTAAATATGATAGTTATAATCTAACCATTGGAATGTTAGGTATGAATTTTATTAACTAAATTATTAAAATATGTGGCCTATAAATTAATATAAAATGAATTATTTAGTTACCAAATAATTAGAAAATCAAATTAAAACAATTTTAAAATAAAGTAAATCTTCTTTGGAAAAACTATTTTTGGTGTAGAAACTCATTTTACCTCATTAAAATAAAAAAATAACATTTAGTTAAATATTATAATTAAATTTATATATTATATATTTAATAAAATATTTAACATTCATATTATGTGTTTTCAAGATGTGAGATAATAATTAATCCAAATTTTTGCTTCAAAAATCTATTTTTCTAAGAGATTATTTGTCATCTTTTGTGCACTTGTTTTTAAACTAATTATTGAAAATTATATTAAAAAATTTATATAATAATAATAATTTTTAAAATTATAATGATACAATTTTATTATGTTTAATTTTTAATAGTTTTCTAAGAAGATAAATGTTTCGATGAATATCGAAAAAAATAGTGGTTTTTATTAAGGATTGTCCTTTTTTAAAAGCATTTAAAAACATATAAATTATTTTATGATGGTAATAAAGGTATCATTATTTCAATGATATATATTAATAAAATTTATTTCATTTGAATCAATTTCATAGTGATATTATATAATGTTTTAAAATGTTGAACATTTTCTATTTAGAAAACCTCTTTCTCGTAGCAACTCGAGGTTAAATTTTATATTAAAATTTTCAAATTATGTGAATGAAATTTCATAAATATGGATACAATATTTTTAATAATAGTAATTTTTATTATCTGAAAATATTGAAATAATTTTTTACCAAAATTAATTGAAGAAAATAGTAAAGATTATATATCGTGGTTATGCTAAAAATGGGTTCAGTGAGGGTTAAACTAAAAATATAGTGTTTAAAATGAAAAAAAAATTATAAAATTGCTATTCTATGGCCATATTTAAATCTTATCCAAAAAAATATTAAATATATGGTCTTTTGAAAGATTTTATTACTTGGGAATATTTTTATTATTTTGGATTATTTTTGGAAATTTCAATGTAGGTTCCAATTGGTTTCTTTTCCCCCACTTTTAAAAAGACACCACCACCCTTCACTTATCCACACATCTCAAGAGATTTATTTTGGAAAAAATTAATGAATTCATCCCTATAATCCTCATACATTTTATTGATCTCTTATTCATCCAAATAAAAAAATATTATTGTCCTCAATGAGAGGTTCAAAGGAGTTTCTTCTAAGAGAAGGTAATTGTCTTCACTAAGCTACTTATTTTTCATTCTTCTTTTACACCATAAATTATGTATTAAAACTTAAAATATAATAAAAAAAATTATCTCCTATATACTATGATTTTTATTATGTTAATTTATTAACATATATCCATCTTCAATTCAATCAAATATAAAATAAAATTATCAATCATTTGTACGTTGGACTACCACCTCACGAACTGATGTAGTTTGTTTTCCATAAACACATTTATAGGATGGATATTATGGTGGATTTGACATATTTATATGATATTTTTGACATTAATATAATTATGTAATTATTATATCACATATACCTTCTTACTTTCCATTCCGTGGGGGATACGATAATTTTTCTTGTCTGTATAGTGAACAACTACCTTGCAAAGCGATGTGATTTGGTTTCTATTACACTTTATATAGAAGGTAGTAAGGATAAATTTAAGGAATATAAATTATATAAATAAAATAATTATTATTATGAAATGGTAATATATTATTTACCTTTCTTTCATTCAATCCATTGAGAAAATGGAAACACCCTTCATGAGTATGTATGGTCTACCATCTCCACGAATGGTGTATTTTATTTTCTATATCTAACACTTTTTGACTACACTAAAAACATATATACTGAATATAAATGATATTTATATAATTTTTAAAGTTATTTATATGATTTAACCGTAATCAAATTAATAGGAACAAAATTAACAAATCGAAACATACACGAAAAACAAAGTAGTTATTTCTTGAAATATGACTTTAACATGTAATTGTTAATATAAAGGTAATAAAAGGTAAAATGAAAATATTATATTGTATGATATATATTTATGGTTCTATAATATATGTATTATAAACTTATAATACTTATAAATTAGGTTCAAATGTGTATGAATGGATTTGAGACTTATGGTAAGGAATTTCCATCTCACATTTATTTTTCAGGAGACAATAAATATTCACAATGTGTTTATTTAATATGGTGTCTATAATGAAACTAAATTCCATATATAATTATTATTAATAAAATAATGGGGAATTAAATATCCATTTTGTATCTCTCTTTCATAATTTTTATGTTTTAAATGTTTCCAAAGTGTTAAAGGATTTTTATCTCAATTTTCCTTCTTTGAGTCATATGTTATGGTATGAACCTATCTTCTTTTATGAGTTGTGTGTAAAATCCATTTAAAATTTTATATCATGAATCTAATTATTTTCATGATATTATATGTTTCATTTAATATTATTCATTCACAGAGATTATGAAAAAAAGTTACTAATGTAGTAGGATTTTATGTTATTATCTCGTCATTTATCGGGATTGTTTATGATTGTACTTCCATTGATGAAATATTATGATCTATCTCTCAATAAACTCATGAATTTTATTTTACTTTTGTTATTTATTTATAATACATTTTTACCTTTATTTTTCTCTCTTTATGTATTCAATATTTCAAAATAATATTTTTAATAAAAAATCATCTTTATTTCTCTTTTCGGTAGAAAACCACTTTTCATAAAAAACAATGTTCACTAAAATATTTTAAAAATGGTGCTAAAATTTTTAAAATTTTCTTTTATATTAATTTTTACCCACGTTTTACTTTTTAGAAAAAAAAATTATAAGAAATATTAATGTCAATTTCAAAACAATTCTCATATTTCTTTTACCAAAAATAGAAAACAAATCATTGTTTTAATATGTATGAAATGAACATAATTTCACACCATTATAACCATTATTTTATATGAATATTCTATTGTATGTTTCCATTTTTATTTTAAAATAAATGGATTTTAAAAATATTTTAAGTATTCAAAATTGGTTTTCAAAGAGGAAATTAATTTTTTCTCAAGAAATGTATTAAATGATTTTTATAGAATCCTTTGTATGTTTCAAAGTTTATTTTCAAAGAACGTGATTTAAAAAATGTTTTATGAATTTTTTTTCTAAAAATTTATTTTCAAGGAATGTTTATTCTCCTCAAGAAATGTTATAATTTTAATTTAAAAATAATTTTCTATCTAAGATGAAATTTATTGATGTTTCCTGTAACTTATCAAGGATATGTTCTAAGGATATCATTATTATTATATCTCTAAATGTTTTATGTTTATGATAGAATGATGTTTATGGAACCTGCCTCTATTCCAAGGGTCATAACATGAGGAAATTTTTATAAAAAATTATTCTTCTTATAGGTTATGCTATGATGAAATGATGAAATGACTATGAAACCTATATCTATTCCACAAGTTCTGATATGATGAAATATTTATGAAACCAATTTCATTTCATGGGTCATAATACGATTAATGTTCAATGATCTTGTGGAACACATATATATTATTTTCATTATGTGATGGGTGGGACCTATATCTTCCTCTAATGAATTAGGTAAATATTTATATCTTATGAGATTTACCGGACTAGAATGGGGAATGAACTCGGTTCTATAAGGGAAATTTTTCACTATGATAGTATTGGGAGTGAACTCATTCCACAATGATATCCTTGGAAGTGAGACTCTACTAATATGGTAATGTTTTTCTATGAATATGTTTATGTAAAAAATCTAAGTCTTATGACAATATTATTCCCTAATTTCTCAAGTTATTTTATATCCTTATGATTAATGTCTTATAAACATCTAATAATAATTCTATAACTCAATATAAGGATTTTTGATATGAAAGGTGTGGTTTTAAAATGTTATGATCATGTTATTATACCCTTATTCTCATGTTATTATTATATATATCCCTTGTTTACCCTTACTAAGAAGATAAGATTAACCTTTATTATGTTTCCTTTCTTCAGATTATTAAGATAGGTTTTAAGTAGGGAATTTATAAGAGGAGTACTATGTGTTAATTTAATTATGGGAGATGTTTATGATATTTCAATAAACAAAAATATTTTGTGTCTAGTATCCAAAGGAACAAAACCATTATGATACTCATGCATGTGTTTATATAATGTAATGAATATTAATATAAAAGATCTAATATATATATTTGAAAATCCTAGGTCAGTATACTTTTTAATAAATTATTATTTAAAAAATATATTCAAATATATGGGGGTGTTAAATTCTCACCCCTTATAGAAATTATATCCTCTCAATTTTATCTCATATCCAATAAAAAGGGTTTAAAACACTTTATGAATCAATTCAAAGTAGTGGAATAAAATATATGATCATAAAAGGAAACACCTTTTTAATATTTAAAAATTAAATTTTTGATAACCCACATCATAAAAAGGGATAACAAAAAATCCTATAGAAAATTTTTATAGGGAAATATGAAGGTCACAGTACAAGAAAGAAATATATAGAGGCAGGTTTTTATGGATTCTGATGCAATTTTAACAACCTTCAATAGGTCTCACATCAGTTTAGAAAAATTTCCATGAAATAGAAATTCATTAAATATGTAATGATTTTTTGTCATTTTTCATGATGATTTTTGGTTTTCACTACTGTCATATTCTTTTAGTGGAATTGTTTTTTTAAATTAGTGGAATTTTTTGTAGTTCTAAATTTAGCGGTAGTTTTACTAATTATTGGTGGTTTTCTTATAGAATGAATATTTTTTATCGGTTAAAAACACTACTAAATATGGTAATTTACCATTTTTCAATTGTTTTAAGAACCTATAGTTTATTCATGGTGGTTAAAATCACCACAAAATAATTATAGAAAGTTAAAACCATTACAAGTTATGTGATTTAAATAGGAAACTATTCAAAGTACTTCCTAATCCACCAAAATCCAATATATAAAGAATTTATACAAAAAAAAGTTTTTTAATAATATATTAAATAGAAGGTAACATTTATTCTTCAATAAAAATTACATTACACATAATACAATAAAATTTTCCTCATAGTTTACAAAGTGTCAAGTTTCATAAAATGACAACACAAAAAAGAGTCTTAACTACTCTACCAAGATGTATATCCCTAATCCTCCATTAATCATTCATACTTCTAACCAAATCCTTCGTACCCACTTCCTGCCTATGGTTCCTATATTTATTTTAGTTAACCACTAATATTCAAATAGAATATTTAATGAATAATAAATGAAATAAAATTCAAAAGATATATGATTTGACCTAGATTCTCTTTAGCTAATGGTTTAATAATGGAGTGAATAATTTTTAACCATTCACATGCCCTGAATAATAATAATAGAAGATAGAATCAGTTTATTTAATAGATACAAAAATAAACACAAACACTTACTCAATCATTACACGCTATTTTTAAGTTATGGGAACCATCTCAAATAATAATTATAGCTATAATTTTAAGTAGATTAAGGACCAAACACTATTCAAAAACTTGAAATTTATAGAGTCAATCTAGAATTTTATTATAATTAATTAATTTAACAATTTAGTGACCAAAATTACTTCAACTATCTAAAAAAACACACTCCACATCATAATCACCATATTCATTACAATCATTTTCTCATTCATGATTGAAAGTATAAACATTAACTCAACAGTGGCTCTCAAACTTATTAAGAATTTTCTCAACTTATTTTTATTTTAAATGCCACTAAAAAGAACCATAAATAGAAATTTTGATATAAATTAAAAAGTATATGATGTTATAAAAAGTTTTTACACTTATAATAACAAATTTTTTGTACTGGATAAATTATTTTTTTAACCACTAGCTCATGTACCACTTATTTTAATCAGAACATTGATTTATAGCCTAGAATTTAAAGAATTGCGGAAAGAATACAATGTATATTATTCAAATAATTTAAAACATATTTTTATTACAGATTCTAATGATATATTTAATTTCATTTGACGTGAAAATTTAACAAAACAAATAAAATAATGAATAAATTTAATAAAATTTGTTTAAAGTTATGAAATTTACCATTCATTATGTGTCCTATCTAATTAATTGACATTAACAACATTTTTAAAATTTCTAGATGAAATAATATTAGAATAAAATGGTTTTGTATCAAAAAATTGTGCATGGTATGTGATGAATTTTACCCTATGTTGAAGAAGGAGAAAGAGAACCATGTGACGTAGAGTGGGTAATAACATTAAACGTATTTTTGCAAGGCATACAAGAAAAAGAAATATTCCTATCATTTAATTTTTTTTACAATAAAACATTTATTAATATAAAAAACATTAGTTTTTTTTTAGTAATATAAAAAAATACAAATTTTATTCCTGGTTGGTTATGTTTTTATCAAGTTTTATTGTTACCATTGTTTCTTTTTCTTCATCTATTCTATCTTATTCATCTTCTTCACTCTCAATCACGAGAATTAAATTTACAACATATTCAGGTATATAAAAATTATTATATTATTATTGATTGGTTTTACTATCAAAAATTACTTTACCTTGATCACTCATACTATACATGTATCACAGTTTCATGTGGACAACACTACTCCACTCATCATCCACTATACTGTCATCATAATATAAATTTTTTTATTGTGAAGCAAAAATATATGGATCATGTTCTTCCTAATCAATGGTATCGATCAGCCATGAAAATTTTATATAATTATATTTGAATAAATATTTATTTATACCACTATTAATATTGGCCTTGTCAAATTAAAATAACACATCTACAAATTTTCCATAGTAATTTATCTTGAAAATATCAAACAACATTTGATATTATCCTTGATCTTAAACAAAGAATATTCCACCTTTTTATTTTTTTCAAACCTTCCTCATAGCCAACAGTACAAATCTTAAAGCCCTCAATATTGAAATTATTGAATCTCTTATCATCTATTAAATTATATGAGTAAAAAACATAAAATAATTGGATAGTTCAAACTAATTATCCTCATTCATTACCTATATAAGTTTATACAAAAAAATTGTTAGATAATTTATATAATTATCATCATATTCAAATTTTTCATTATATTATGAACTTAAACAACATGAAAACCATTCAACAATTTCTTTTGAACCATATATTTTTATCTCTGTCTAATTATGAGTTTGGCTCCAAATATTCCTTTTCATTTGTGTCCTAAATTATTTAACATAAGTGTCAATAATATTAGTATTGATTATAATATATATGTGTTTTTATCTTAATTATATATAATTCAATAAAAATTAAGATATTATTCAATCTTATCAACCTAATGTTGAAAATATCGGTGCCTCGTTACTATCCCACAATTGACTTGAATTATCATCAAAAAATTTCACTTGATTGAATCTTTTCTCTACCAAACAAAATACCTTTAATATAAAGTTAAAAACTCTTCAACAATTTAACCATCCACTATAGAACCTTCTAGATGAGCATTATTTTTTATTTAAGAATTTAAATGACCAAGGTATCTAATGATAAAAGGTAATAAATTAATAAATAATCTTTTTTAAATATTAACTATGAAATCTAGAATTATTTTAGTCAAAAAAATATTAAAATAAATAACTCTCTATGGGTTACATCCATCAATAATATATGGGCCCTAAAATTTTATCTACTTCAAATAGATTCACTAACAAATGAGTTATCATAATGTAAAAGGATGGTGGGAAGAACATCTCCAAAAAAATTGCATCCATAAAATTTTTCCTAAAGTTTATCCAATTTATTAGGGTTTACTTTCTACTCACAATAATTTCAAAACAAATTAAGATATTCAATTATAATGTAAATTATTTTATCATGAAACATATTATGTGTTTCAAAATATAGCAACTTCTATAATGATACAAGTGAGTTAGGAATTTTCAATCCAAATATCTTATGAAGATTAAAATCAACAAATCAAGAAATACTAATATAATATCCATCAGGAACTTTCACATTTTCTTATAATTTAAGGAAAATTATTTCATATTGTTTTTAATTCAATGATATCAATTAGATACTTCGCCTTTTCATTTTTCCCTAGATCATTTTTTATATTCATTACTTCTCAATCCATATATGCATTTAGATGATATTTTTATTTTCCCTTCTTATTTTGAAATGTAAAAAAAACATTATCAGACACATTATTTTCAATATTCCTATCATCAAGATTATGTTAAAACAAATTAAATTCTCAAAAAAGTTATTTGAAAAATATTCTCTTTTTCTTCCATAGTGGTGTTCCAATTTAAAATGATAGTGTTCTAACTCCTTTTCCACTTTCATTCATCTAAAAATCTTTTGAAAACTTTGTACCAACATTTGATAATTTTTTCATGATCTATTATCCACATAATAATTTTGGTGTAATCCTTAAATTAGTTTTTTTATTGAAACATGACTTGTTAAAACGAAATATATTACATTTATCAAGGAAGTGATGACATCACATTAAACACCATTTTTTTCTATAAGGCTGGCATTGAGATTCAAAATAAATGTTACATAATAGATAATCCAAACAATTTTATATGTTCCAACCAAAGAAATTTGATAGTTTGTGAATTTTAGTAATGGTCTACAAAATTAAAGCATTCATTTTTAAAATTTGATCAGTAGATGCATCATATATTTCTACACCAACATTTAATAACTATTATAAATCATGAATAAGAGTCCAAAGTAAGACAGAAATTTATTTTTGTGGCATTTTATTTACAGGAATAATCATCATTATAAATAGTGAATTTTTCTGAATACACATCTCAGGAGGAAGATTATAAGGGATCAAAGAAACCATCCAAATGTCATAACTATTACTTAAAGTACCAGGAGTGAATCAAAATTATTCCAATCCCAAAATTACATTTTTGGGATCATTAGAGAAATATGGATGTAATGAATTGATGGTATTACTTACTTTTGAATCTCTTGTATGTAGTAGGGACTCATCATTATTATTATATAAAGAATTCCACTTCATATTATTAGTATTTTTATATGAAAAAATAATCATTGAAACCATAATTTTAATTGAATGAAACTTTAAAAAATTACAAAAAAATATTTTTTTATTTTATTTGGGTAGTAAGAATATTTAAATTAAAAACAATATTTGTCGATTTCCATCAATAATTACATCATATTTCTAACCATTATATTTTCAAATATTATTTCGAATAAATTTTACAATCATTGGGAAAATCATGTATCTTCATATAATTTAGTCCGTGATTATTGCAAATATTTTACATCTCATAAAATGATGCAGGGATCTTAGATTTAAAAAATTCATCACACAAAATTCTAATATCATGGACATTTCATTATTTTTAGTTCTATATAAACATTTTATGTGGTAAAACTTTAGTAGAGAAAGACTTTTTAAATATCTATAACATCATTCATACAATTCTAGATTTATTTCTTTAGGTGATTTAGATAACTTAGATGTTTTATTGTTTTTTCCCTTATATTGGTTTCCTCATCATTAGATAATTCTCTTGTTCATTTTGAATGTCTATAAAACTACTCTAATTTTCTATAACAGTTGATTATCTTTGCCGAATTCAAAACATATAAGTAGAAGAAAATGTTTTAAAATATAAAGTTAAAAAATACTTCATCTCTCTTCAACCATAATTTTAATTTTCAATTAGTACATGGACATTTGATTCCTCCTCCCAAGGATCAATTTTTAAATGAAAAATAAAAAAACAAGTTCAAAACTGTAACATACTAAGAAGTATTCTAAGTTAAGGTAATCCAAAATGTATCCATACATACTTGAAATACTACACTATGAAGTATAAAATATAATTATATATATATATAATATATTTAATTTCAAAAAGGAATAATCATTCTCAAACAACCTCTAAAATAAAAGTAATTTAGAAATCTATTAAACTAGTAGGATTGAAGGAGAACTAGAATAGGTAAATTATTAAACCTAACTTTATTACATAAACATAAAATATACCACATATTAAACATCATATAATTAGGTTAAAACAAATTTAATTAACCTTGACCCAAATCATAGTGATGGAATTCGATAGGGGGATCCAATTTTATAGTCGAGTGGGACTCTGGTCTGGCATTGACCAAGGTTTGGAGGGGGAGAGGGGATCTGAAGTTGAGAACCTGTGAGGGGAAAGAAAATATTATATCAGTGTAAATCAATAATTATGGGATTCTAAGTTCCATCTTCGATTGGGGAGGATGAGGGTGAGATAAGCTGATGGGTAGGGGTGAGGGAGGTTGACAATTACAGTGGGGGTGGGAAGAGAGCCAGTGTTTAGTAGGAGTGAGTATGCTGAGAGGGAGAGGGTAAGAGTCAAGGGTTTTTAAAAAAATAGGGGTTGTTTTTTACAAACCATTTTTAAATTAATTTAAAAATTATTTAGTGGTGGTTTTGTAAAAACCCCCATCTAAATACTGAATATTTTTCAAAGCATCACTAGAAAAAGTGAAAGATATAATATTTTTTGTAGTTACCATCCATTTTAAAAACTTCACCTAAAATCCACCATAAATTAATACATTTTTAGTGTCACCTGTAAAAATTCATAATCAACATCCCACGTAATGAGAACATTATTGAGAAATGAAAATATATACAAAGAGGATAAAATAAAGTCTATTAAATGATATATTGTAATATAGAAAATGGTCATGAGAAAGTTAATCACCAAAAACAGTCAATTTTTAAGGAATAAATAAGACCATAAATTTATCAGAAATGAAATTAAAAGGATAAATAATTTATCTCAATATCTTTTTCCTAGAGTTAAGGAATTATTTTACTATCAAGGTAGAGGACATGATAAAATACACTTACATAATTTCATTCAACATCAGAATCAAAATATCATACATTAGTTGTGTTTTGATCAATTTCCACATGTATCCCATCACATACTCCAAGAAAGTATTATTCAAATTAATTTTTCATGATTTATACCCTAAAATTAACATTAAATGGATCACATGATTCATAAAATTATGATAAGTTATTTATTATATTTTTATCCATTAACCAAAATGAAAAATTTATAACACATGATAAGATAATATCTAATATGAATAAACCTTTATTTGAATAAATACTACATTAATCTACAAATTCTCAACAGTAATACTGAATGATTAAATTTAAACATTCCATAAATAACTAACCTTAAAACTCTCCAAAATATCACTGATAAAGTTCCAAACCCAAAAATCAAAAGTATTTGATCAAATATTCTTCCATAATCAATTTAACATTTATCTATAGACAACATTAATCACTAAAAAAGTTTCATAATAAAAATGTATATACTCTAATCATATAATATCCAAAATATTCTAATGTTTCTTATAAACAAGCTGAATTACAATAAGGACACAATAAAGTCATATATTATTCCAATTTATAACTCAAGAATTACTTATAAAAAATCTTCTTAGACAAATAATATTTTCAATTATCATAATCATATAATATTTCCAATAAAATGAAATTTTGAAAAAAAAATATTTAATCACCTAGTCATTGAATCACATTTCAATCTCATGGGTGTCTATATGATAAAACAGATATTCTCAAAATGAAGTAACCATTTTATCTAATTAACCATAATTACCTTAATATTAAAGATCATATTAACCCTAATGGTTTTTAATACCTTTAATCTTATATCCACAAAATATAAAATCAATATTCCTTAAATAACCTTTTCACTAAAACTTATGTTAAATATAAGGGTTACATATACCTAAAACATTTATTAAAACTCAATAAATTTCACCCATTGTACTCCCATCACATAAAACCTCAATAAGGGTATATATGTGTTTAAAATTATGATCAAACTTACACTTATAAAAACATAATGGTATATAAAACTCTTGAAATAACCTAAAATCAATCATCTTAACCTCTAATGTTATCTAAACCATTCCATTGATAAAAACTATAATATTGAATAACATAAACAACCAATAATTACATGAATTTAAACAAGGTTTACACTTTTATAAATATTCAGGATCATTTAGGTATATAGTATTAGAAAATTAGAAAAAAAATGTTACATCTCATATGGAAAATTGAAACTTAGAATCCATTTTTTCTAAAAAATGAATTCTTAAATTTAAAATTTTCTTTCAGTAAAAATAAATCATCATCTTTTAAGAAGACTCACTATAACGAAATTATTGACATTTTTATAGTTTCTAAAAATCATCAGATATTATGAAAAACATTTTAAAACATGGGTTGATAAAAAAATCTTAGTAAGGGATATAAAAATGAAGGAATCCCATTAGCATAGAGAATTATATGAACACCCATGATAATTTTTACCTTTTTACAATAAATATTGGATCGCCTAAATAAACTATATACACATGAGAAAATTAATTATTGCTCAATAAATCCTTTGAAACCCTTTATAAATCATAAAAACCCCATGAGAGAATCAAGAAAATATTTCTTTGAAAAACCATCCCCTCAACATTAAAAAGTAAAGAAACTATTCTTACCTTATACAATTAAATGATATCCATAAAAAACATTTAGAATGCATAAAATAGGAATCTTGGATAATCATATTCATTACCCATGTTAAATTATGTTTAACCTATTTCATAAATAATTTAATCCTAGTTAATTCTATTTGAGTAACCATCCTGGTTTTCTTCTTAATTTTTCAACTTCAAAGTCTAAATAATTACCTAATGAATTTTAGATCTATATCTGAGACACTATTATTCAGGATATTTATTGGTAAAAATATAATTCATCTATAATTATATTTTACTACATCATGAAAAAAAATTCATATCCTTCGAATTTTCACCAAAAAACCCCTTTTAAAACAAATTTTATCTCATAATAAAAACACTTAAATTTTATTAAAATTATAAGAAGAAATAGTCTTTTTCATTTAAAATACAAATAAAATGAATCGTTACCTAATAAAATTGGAATTTAATATAATTAATAAAACTATGAAATCATTAATTGTAATATTTATAATGAAGAAGGGGCATGATGGTAGTAAATTCTACTCATGTTGTATACGTTAAAAACATTATATTTGTACTTTGTTAAAAAATTAAAAGTGATGTGTACAAAAAATGTTATGGACATTTTTTATTAAAATATTTGTCAAGAATATAAAAAGTCATTAAAAATGACATTTAACATCCATTGAATTATAAATTAGAAAATTATTGATACATTTTAAAGAACATTAACATGGAGGAAAATGATTTGAAAGTAATACTTTAAAACATGGTTTAAAGAAAAATACCTTGTGACATTAAAATATTTTGAAATAAAACTAAGTTGAAGAGGAGAACATAAAATGGATTTTTAAACCACTTTTTCTCTAAATGAATAAAAAATACATCCATAAGGTAGTTTATACACCAAAAAATAGAAAAAAATTGTGGTAAATGGAATATGTTTCTATAAATGGAAGTTGTGATAATAAATCCATTACCACTTCTCCAAACATTCCACATGCATTCATTAACTCTTCTTCTTTGTAATCCCTCATTTTTCTACACCATTATCAATTTTGGGATTCTCTTTTGGTTATACTAGAACCTCTAGGTCATGGGGGTGGAATTTATTTGGGAAGAACATGTTTGATATAAATGGATTAAAATGTATAAGTAAGAGAGAAGAGGGGTTTTTCATTTATAAGTGAGGTAAGTGACACAATTGTGAATATTAAGAACTGTAGAATATAATAAATAACATAATCATGTCAATTGGAACCAAATTGGAAAAATTTCTATGTTAATACATGATAGGTTCTAAATCACTTCAATAAATAAGATTTAGACATGCATAAGTTTCATTTTAGACATTATATTTTGGTTTAACACCCTTGTTAATTTTATTTAACTTTAACTGTAGTAACACATTTTTAACTTTTTAATGATTATAAATTTTTGAAAAGGTTAAAAGTGTTTGAAAATGGTCCGTGTATTATATTTTAAACCATTCCTCATATTACTTGTCCAATTTCAATATATCTTTTATATTTAAATTATTTAATAAAATATTTTTTGTCTGAAAATATAATTAAATTAATTCTTGAGACTATTCATTTATTTTGACTTCAAATACATCAATACCACAATGCAATTTTAATTGAATTGTATTTATAATTAATTATATTTTATAATTTCCAAGAAAATTTTTTTCATACCTCAATTCATCCCAAACACATTAATTTTATTATTTTTAAAATCATAGCCCTATATTTTTATATAGTTTTTAAAACCATTGTATCAGAATTTTGTAAGTTTTTAATGTATCACCCCAAGACTTCTTCATATTTTCCTTTTAGAATAAATTTAATTTTTTCTGATAGCTTATAATGCACACAACAATGGTTTTGAACAAAACACTATTTAGTCATGTTTTACACAATCAATTAAATTATAACACTTTTATAGAATTTATATAGTAAATTTATATGTTATCAAATATTTTTACATTCATACAATATATTTTATAGGCATTAGATAAGAATATACCCAATATTACACCTAAAAACATATATTTTTATAAAAGTTGTTTTACCACCTTTTAATGGTAAACCAATTTTAAATAAATTTTTTGACATATTAATAAATTATATTTTTAAAAAAAATATTTTTTAAATTGTAATATAAAAATTTACTTTGGATTAATTTTTAAAACTTTTCTTATAAGTTTCATGTTTTGATGAAGTGCGATAAAATATTACATTTTAAGGGAAAATAACTTTTTCATGTAAATAATTTATAGTGTTAAATTATATTTTTTAAGAGTTTTAATATATAATTAGATTAAATTTATATCATTTAATACAATTTATGTCCTTGTAATCAATTTTACATTGAATGTGAATAGAAAAACATTATAAGATTTTGTAAGTTTTCAATTTAAAAACTCATTTTCTCATTCCATCAATGGAATTAATTTTAAATTAATCACTGCAATTTCTATTTTTGAATTTTGAAAAAATCGATTCCATATTTGGAATCATTGGGTACAAATTATTTAAAAAGTTATTTTTTTATTTTTGGGAATATGAATAGTAAATTTAGTAATATTTTAATTACCACAATTAAGGGTAAATCGAGTAATTAAAGGTAAAAATAATATTATAAATATTATAAAATTACCCTAACACATGTGTTAATTTTATTAGTTGAGTATTTTTAGTCCTTAATAATTAAAGTATCATTTATGAGTCTATTTGTGTCCTTTTCTATGAGAATATAACCTTATTAATATTATATTCAAAGGAAACTCAATTTTATCATACTTTTGTTTTTAACAAGATAAGCATTTTTAATATGGGGTTATATAAGAGATATGTTTGACTATAAATATTATTTGGAAATAAAAAATTTCTAACTTATGGTAATTTATTTATAATTTTTGGTGATAAAATAATTACCCTAAATGGTGGCACGGTGATTATGCAGTAATTTTTTAATTAGTGGAAAAATCAAGTAAATGAAATTAAAAATGTTAAAATAAATAAAATTTGACATAATTGATTTAATCAAAGAAATTTATAGATTAATTTAACATATTATTTATTATTTAAAATAGTTGGTTAGAAAATAACATGATGTTAAGATATTTTTAAAGAGTCATGCAATGAATAGCGTAAAGATTGATACTAATGATATTTCAAAATAAATAATATTTTATTAAATGATATAAAGTCTAAAAAATATAAAATTATTCAAAATTATTATAATGAAGTTAAATATTTAATAAAATACTCATTTATTGGTATTTTTTCATTTAATATTAATTATATTAACCCTCAAAGTGTAACATAAATAGTATCACGTTAAGATGTAAAAGGGTTAAATAAGGGTTAAAATAAAAAGATAAGGATTAAAAAATAATAAATACTTTTATAATTTTCATTGGATGAATTTATTTCAACCCCTAATAATTATATATTATAAATAAGTAATTTTTTAGGCATTTTTAATTGAATGTTAATTTATATTAATTTAATATTTTGAGAGTTTCCAAAGGTGCCCCTCACCTCAATTATAAAAGGTCAATGCCTCCCTCGCTTATTCACACCAATCTTATTCTTATATATCCACTAAATCCTTACCATTTATCCTCAAAACATCCTTAAACATGTTCTAGAGGTTTTTTTGCTCCCAAAAATACCAACTTTAAATCCCATAAGAAGATATCTAAGGAAGTCTGATGAAGAATAGGTAATCGTTTCTACTAAATCATCCAAGTTATTTTCTTCTTATACTTCCTCAATATATGTTGTTTCTATTATAAATTAATTAATATATTATAATATATATTATGAGATGTTATTATGATTATGTTACTACCATATTCTATGATTTAACCTTCCAATTAAAAATGAAAACACCGTGCGTGAGTATGTACAGCTTACCGTCTCCACGCCATGGTGTAAATTTTTTTAATAATCACCACTTTATTTAGATGTTTATAATGATATAAATAATGGATATAAATAATAAATAAGTCATTATATTGAATATTTATAATTTACATACCATATAATTCTTTACCCTTTTCACCATTAAGGGAATGATATCATCGCTCGTGCGCATGTAGGCCCACTATCTCCACGACGCAATGAGATTAATTTTCCATGTTAACCATTTAAAATGATTATAAAAATGTATATAATGATTAAATATAATATATATGAACTAAATATAATTCTGTATATGAAATATATATAACCAATATATATTAAAAATGACTTACATGGAAAAACATGCATAGGAAAATAAAGTAGTTAACACCTGAAACAAGTGTAATAACAATATATTGTTAAAAATTATATAATAAGATAATATATGACATCATAAATATGGATATAGTTTTTTTATAAATTAATAAAATGTTTTAAACCATTATATAAGAGGATAAATCACATTCAACTAAAGGAAAGTACAATTTAAGGGTTAATTTCACAATCTCATTATTATCCGAGATTATTTATACCTAAGTATCTATTGGGGAATATTTATCATTAATATCCATGTTTCTTAAAAAAAATTATAACATATTTTAACTATATTACTAAAAAAATTGAGGCCTTTTTACCCATTTTCAACTTTTTATAAAATTTCTTAAAAGGAATCTTGTTTCCATTTTCCAAATGAGGTACTTTATAACTTTTTTGAAAAACTACATAATGAATTTTTCTTAACTAATATGAAATGAGATGCATTTCCCACTATCATGATGTCTAAATTGATTAAATATTCCATTAAAATTTTATAATATTCTTTTTAATGAAAATTTTTTCTTTTAAAAATGTGTGTCATTTCAAATAAATGATTTCAAAGTAAAAAAATGAGTATTTATCTTAAGAAAATTTTAATGGTTTTATTAGATAATTTTCATCTATGTCAACATCATTTTTTATATCTTATGATTT
This sequence comes from Viscum album, assembly GCA_963277665.1. Taxonomy (NCBI): domain Eukaryota; kingdom Viridiplantae; phylum Streptophyta; class Magnoliopsida; order Santalales; family Viscaceae; genus Viscum; species Viscum album. The sequence continues at coordinate 1,304,390,622 of OY728121.1, forward strand.
ATTGAGATTTATCTCTTATGATACCATCTATCTTATTTTATTGAAAGGTTTATGATTAGTTTGATTATGGATGTGATATTTTGATACCATTTTTCGTTTATGGTTAAAGTGTTCAAATTTCATATGCTAGTTGTTTAACCTAAATATTTACGTTGTTTATGGTTTCATGTGATAAATACATTGGGATTAGTTTGTGATGGGTTGGGATCACTATATCTTCTTGATGCATTAATATGTATCATGAGACAAACTAGTTTTGGTACTGTCTGAGGCCTTACCCGTTTATGTATGGTGTCTTTGATAAATATTCAGAGTATATTTAAGATGTATGACATTATATATTCCCTCATTATGATATTAGTTTTTGATATTTCATATTGTTATTATATTATTATAATATCCATGTGATTATTTTTATGGAATTATATTATTTTCACTTATTCATTCCATATTATGCTCAATATTATGTTTATGTGTCTTGTGTTTTAGTTATACCACTTTCCTTAATGTTTATGCTAATAATTTATAATAGCTTCTATTGTATTCTTACCCTTACTAATAATTTTATCTCACCCCTTTCTTATGTTTTATTTTTTTCCTAGGATGTCAAGATGTGTATTATAACTAATATGAAAATTTAATCTATGAGAATAATGGAATTATCAAAATATTTTATATGTTCTAATTTATGTTCTAAAATTTAATGTATGGTTCATGTATGTAATATGGTTTCCAAAACTGCTAAACAGATTGGTCCTCTGTGATTTGAAAATTGTATCTAATCCATTATAACAAATTGAGGCACCGACTCTAGGATACTATGGTTGGGTTCGTTAAAGTTGGTATTAGATATATTTATTAGAAACCTTGGAAACTTGATTTTGAAAACAAATATTTGGGAATATAACCCTAATATAAACATTGAGAATAAGAATATAAGAATATCCTAGAATTTTGTTAAGGTAGATATTATGTAGTTATTTCTAAAAATACATCCATATATAGATAATAAAAGTGTATGTGGTTCGAGAATAGATGCACCTAAGGGTAATAACTCTAAAAAAGTGCATCGAGCCTGACTTGGTTTAACCTGTACAAAAAAATGGTCATTACAGTACACCTAGTTTGACACTCCCAAGGGATATTAATTGGATAATTCAGACTTTATTTACAAACCATTATGAAATATTTAAAATTAAATATGTCCCCAAAGAAACTATGTTTATGATTATGAGATTAGTTATGCATAAATTTTTAAATTTATGTTAAGTGTTATGAGTTCAAAATTATGAATTATGATTCAAAACTTAATCTAATATATTCCATTGTTTAGAAATGTAACCTATTAGAAGGAATGGAAATTTTATTAATTAATGTGATCCATGTAATTATTTCCTTCCTATATAAGATAATGATGTTGGAGTTGGAGCTGCAGCTAGTGACAGACAACTTAAAACTATACGAGGGTAGTTGACTCAGGTTATGAAAAATAACCTTACCCATATGGAGAATATTTCTCCACAATGTGGAGGAAAATATTTATACCAATTCATGATACAATAACCTCCAACATTCAATGGGACTAAAAATCCATTTATAGTTTAAGAATGGATAATTTCTTTAGAGAATATATTTCTTTCTTTGGGAAGAAATGAAAGGGTGAAGGTTTTCATGGTATTTTATCATCTCTCAGGAAATGTGGATCAATGGTGGTCACCAATTTAAAACACAAAGGAGGAATAAGAAGTTTAAAGAATGGAATGGAAGTATTTTAAGGAAATTTTCTTGGAAAAATATTTTCCTCATGAATAGCGAGTGGATATAGAGAGTCAATTATTGAATCTGAGACAAAAGGAGGATGAAAATGTTGTTACATATGAAGCTTACTTTACAAGGTTAGTAAGGTATGATACATATTACATTCATAATCCAAAGAGAAAGATTTATTTATTCTTTGATGGGTTAAAAAAATTCCTCCAAGGGCTCTAGTCTCCCAAAATGTCTCATCATATGATGATATAGTCTCATGTGATATCAAGAAAAAAAATTCTATATCACTTATGAATTTAAAGGAAATCAAGAAAAGAATAGGGATTTTTAACACTCTGGAAAAGGAAATAATTAATAGGGGAATAAGGGGAGAGTTTAATTTAGATCCTATGATAATTGTGGGAATAAACACCTTGGTACATACTTGAAGAGAATGAGAGTTTGTTACAAGTATATAAGGGAAAGGACGTTGGGCTAGTGATTGCAATGGAAATAAAGAATCTATTAATATGTAGTATTTCAACTGTAAAGAGATGGGACACTATGTAAATGGTTGTCTTATACATTAAGTAAATTTATCCTAGAAAAGGCCAAGGGATAAAGTCTAAGATTATACAATCACAAATGCTAAGGTTAAAGTTCCTAATGATGTGGTCGAAGGTACATTAATCATCTCCTCAAACTCAGATAATGATTTATTTAATTCTAGATCATCGCGTTCTTTTATATATTCTTGGTTTTCCATGAAAATTATAAATTTCCCTTTTTATTTAATAAAAGGATTTTTTTAGTTAAAAATCCTAAGTGAAGTCTCATTGCAACAAAGATGTATTTTCTAGACCCCTTTATAAAACATAAATGTGATTTACTTGCTGACCTTATCATTATACCAATGGTTGAATTTGATATAATCTTATGTTTGGACTGGATTTAAAAATATGATTTGAAATTTTATTGCAAGAAGAAGGAATTTATGATTTTTGAGGAAGAATAATAATTTATTATCTTTAAAGAAGAAACTTAATCATCTGATTCTTACCTAGATCTACTCCCAGTAGTTTTAATAGATGAAATTCTTGGGGAGGAAGAGAAAAAAACATCTATGGATGGAGAATGTAATCAGAAAATTCATGATGTAGCTATTATGTGGGAATACATTTTTGTATTTTCTGAGGACTTACCTGGACATCCCCCAGAGCATGAAGTTGAATTTTCCATTGATTTAATCCTCGATGCAAGGCCAATATCAAAGACTCCTTATAGAATGAACACTATAGAATTAGTGGAGTTTAATAAATAACCAGAGGATTTGAGTAGTAAGGGATTTATTTTCCCATGTGTTTGACCATAGGGAGCACATGTTAAGAAGAAAGATGGATACATGTGGTTGTGCATTGATTATGGGGAAATAAATTCTATTACAATAAAGAAAAAGTATCATTTACCTTACATTTATGACTTGTTTGATCAACTTTATGGAGCACAATATTTTTCAATTATTGATATTCATTATGGGTATCACTAATTGCCAGTAATGAAGGAAGAGATTCAGAATAAATCTTTTCAGATGAGGTATGGACATTACGAGTTTATAGTAATGCCATTTGGATTGAATAATGCACCCTATATTTTTATGTACATAATGAATAAAGTATTCAAGGAATATCTTGATGATTTTTTTCTAGTATTCATTGATGATATTCTAGTGTATTCCAAAATCATTTAATATCATGAGAATCACTTGCAGATCATTCTTAAAACTCTTATAAGTGAATAGTTATATGGGAAATTTAGTAAGTGTGATTTATGGATCTAACAAGTTCCTTTTCTTGGCCATATTGTATCTAAGGATGGAATATTAGTTGATCCTATTAATACAAATTCATTTATAGAAGGGCCTACACTAATAAACATAACTAAGGTACATAGATTCATGGTATTTTCAGGTATTTATTGGTGGTTCATTCAAAAAAATTCTTGACTGGCTAACCCAATAACCAAGCTTACACATAAAGGGGTTAAGTTTGTTTGGACAAGGGAATGTGAATAATTTTTTGATTAAATAAATATAATAATAGTCAATGCTCAAATTTTGACTCTACCATATGTATGTGATGGTTTTATCATATATAGTGATGCATAAAAGAAGGGAATTAGTTGTGTTATAATGAAAAATGATAAAATTATCACATATGCATCAAGGTAATTAAAGGCTTGTGAACAAAACTATGCAACTCATTATATTTATTAATAAGATTTAATCTTTTCTCTAATGATATGGAGACACTATCTCTATGTTGAAATATGTGAGATATATATAGGTCACAAGATCTTGAAACAAATACTCTCACATAAAGATCTCAACATGTGACAGGGATGATGGCTCAAGATACTCAAGGATTATGGTTTCTCAATACACTACCACCCATGGAAAGCAAATAAGGTAGAATATGCATTGAGTCGGAGGGGTTATGGAGTTTTAATTCAAATAAGAATTGAGAACTATCCTATGTTCATGGATCTAGTAAAGATGGATATGGGAATGTCTAGGGAAGGAGATACATCAATCATATTTCAAATGATTCCAAAACCATATTTATTAGAGAATATAAATAATTCTCAATCTGATTATGAGAACCATTATAATAAAATTAAAGGTGTAAACAAAAGAAAGTTAGTTGAATTTTTTTGTAAATATGGTGTTTTAATATTTGGAAAGATGTTATGTTTTCCATCAATACCTGGGCTAAAAAGGGAATTATTGGGTGATTCTTATAGCTCAAATTTATCTAGTAGAAAAAATATGTATAGGGACATGAAGGAACATTTTTTGTGGGACAACATGAAGTGGTAAATTGATTATTATGTGTCCATGTGTTTGGTTAGTAAACAAGTTAAAGCTATGAGCCGTAATTATAAAGGAGTCTTATAACCTCTTTATATTCCTATGTGGAAATGGTATTATATTATGATGGACTTTGTAATAGGACTACCAAGGACTCCTAGAAGGAATGATGTGATATGGGTTATTGTTGATTGTCTTACCAAATCCTAACATTTTCCTTCTATAAGAGAATATTTACCTCTAAAACACTTATAAAGACTCTATATTAATGAATTTTTAAGACTTCATGGTGCACCTTTATCGATCGTGTTTGATTGAGATCCCCGTTTTACATCAAAATTATGGAAGAGTATTCAAAAGGATCTAAATAATGAGCTTTATTTGAAAACTACCTACCATCCTCACATCGATGGATAGTCTAAAAGAACAATTAAAATAATGGAAAAAAAATATTGAGATCATTTTCACTTTATTTTCAATGTATGTGGGATTAGTACCTTCCATTGGTAGAGTTTTCCTATAATAATAGTTTCCATTAAAGTATTCAAATTGTGATGTTTGATGAATTATATGGAAAGAGGTGTCAAACTTCAACATTTTAGGATGAAGTTGGTGAAAGGAAACTTATAGGCTCAGAACTCATTGAAGAGACTATGATAAATGTAAAGGATATTCAGGCTTGTGTTAAATTAGCTTAAAATAGACAAAACAATCATGCCGATAATCAGAAGAAAGATTTTGAGTTCCAAGTGGGAGATCATGTTTTCTTGAAAGTATCTCAATGGAAGGGTGTTTTAAGGTTCAGTAAGAAAGGGAAACCAAATCCCAAGTACATCAGAGCCTTTCAAATTCTGGAAAAGTTTGGAATTTTTTCTTATCATTTGGAAATGTCGTTAAATCTCTCAAAAGTACAAGATGAATTTCATAAATCTATGTTATGGAAGTACATGCCTGACCCAATTCATGTGCTCACCTACGATGAAATGGAGTTGGAGCCTAACCTTTATTATTGTGAAGAACTGATCCATATTTGTGACACTATAGAATAAGTGTTGAGGAATCAAATTACCCAGCTGGTAAAGGTGCTCTAGAGAAATCATAAAATAGAAGAAGCAACACAGGAACTATAAGATTCTATAAAGGAGAACTACCTATATATTTTTTAGAAGGTAACACCCCTAAAATTTTGAAGATGAAATTTTAATATAAGGGAAGAATGTTTCTCCCCAATAATTTGTCATATTTTCCTTCTATAAAAAAATAATTTTTGTTGATAGCTTACAATACAAGAAACAATAGGTTTGAACAAAACACTATTTAGTCACGTTTTACATATTCAATTAAATTATAACACTTTTAGATAATTTATAGAGTAAATATATATTTTATAAAATGTTTTCCATTCATCCAATGTATTTTATAGACATATGATAAGAACAAACCCAATATTATACATAAAAAGTTATATTTTTATAAAATCAGTTTTACTACCTTTTAAGGGAGAACATATTTTAAATCCAATTTTTGACCCTTTCATATATTATATCTGAAAAAATAATATTCATATTTTAGATTATAATATAAAAATTTACTTTTTTTAAATATTTGGTATTTTTCTAGTAAGATTCATGTTTTAATGAATAGTGATAAAATATTTCATTTTAATTGAAAAATGATTTTTCATCTAAATAATTAATAGTTTTAAATTGTATTTTTAATTAGTTTTAAAGTATAATTAGATTTTTTTTATATAATTTAATACAATTTAGGTCTTTTTAATCAATTTTATATTGAAAATGAATATTAAAACATTACAATATTTTGTACATTTTCACTTTAAAAACACATTTTCTTGTTCTGTCAATAGGATTAATTTTAAATTAATTAATACAAAATATGTGTTCTGAATTTTTAAAAAATGTATTCCATATTTGGAATCAGTGATTCTAAGTTATTTAAATATGTTTCTTTTATTTTGGGTTATATGAATAGTAAATTTAGTAATGTTTTTATTACCACGGTTATGTGTATATAGTGTTATTAAGAGTAAAAATAATATTATAAATATTAGGTAATTACCCTAACACATGTCTAAATTTTATGGGATTAGTATAATTTGTCTCTAATAATGAAATGATCATTTTTGAGAAACTTTATGTCGTTTTGGATTAGAATAAAGCCTTTTTAATATTATATTCAATGGAAAATCAATTTTCTCATACTTTTGTTTCTAATAAGATAAATATTTTTAATATGGGTTTATATATAAGATATATTGGAATATAAATAGTATTTAGACAGATAAAATTTTTATATACATCATGGTAATTTATTTATAATATTCAGTTATAAAATAATTACCCTAAACGGTGACATAATGATGATGCAGTAATTGTTTAATTAATGGAAGAATCAAATAAATGATATTAAAAATATTAAAATAAATATAATTTTATATAATTAATATAATCCAAAAAAAATTAAAGATTAATTTGTCATATTAGTGATGAGTTAAAATATTTGTTTCTAAAATATCATGTTGTTGTGATATTTGTAAAAAGTCATGTATTGAATATTGTCAAAATTTACACTAATGATATTTTAAAACAAATAATATTTTATTAAATGATATAAAATTCATAAAAATATAAAAGTTGAAAAAAATATTTTTATGAAGTTAAATATTTCATAAAATACTCATTTATTGGTCGTTTTCTATTTTATAGTAATTATATAAACCCTCAAATTGTAACTTACATGATGTCACAATAAGAGTTGACAGTGACGAATAATGGTTAAAACAAAAAATATAAGGATTAAAAATAATCAAAACATTTCCAATTTTAATTTTATGAATTTATTTATACCTTAAAACATCTTATATTAGATATAAGTCATTTTGGATCAATTTTTAAATGAAAAATAATTTATATTAATTTAATATTTTGAGATTTTCCAAAGGTTCCTGTCACCTCAATTATAAAAGGGAACCTCCTCCCTCAATACTTCACATCACATTGAGCCTTATATATATACTATTTCCTACTAATTTCTCATCCCAACATCCTTAAACAATTTCTATATGTTATGGTCTCCCAAAAATACCAACCTTAGATCTCTTAAGAAGAGATCTAAAGGAAGTCTTCTGAAGAAGAGATAATTGTTTCTACTAAGTCGTCAAATTTTTTTTCTTCTAATACATCCTATTTATAATTTTTTACATTATAAAGTAATACCTAGAGTATAATATATATTCTGCGATGTTATTATGATTATGGGACAACCATATTCCATGGTTTATCCTTCCTATGAAAAACAAAATCAATTCTCATGTGTAAATACATCTTATGGTCTCCATGCTGTGGTGTAATGTTTTTCATCACCAATTTATTTGGATGTGTATAATGTTGGAAATAATATATATAAATAATAAATATGATATTATATTTATTATTTATAATTAAAATATCATCCAATTCCTTAATATTTCACCATTAAGGGAATGATATCATCTCTCAAGCGTACGTACGATCTACCATCTCCACGATACGATGATATTCATTTTCCATGTTAACCATTTATGAATGATTATAAAAATGTATATAATCAGTAAATATAATATATACGAACATAATATCAATATTTAGATGAAATATATATATCATATTCATAATAAATACGATTTACATGAAAAAACATGCATAGGAAAATAAAGTAGTTTACACCAAAAAAAGGGTAATAACGTAATATTATTAAAAAAAGTGATATAAAAAGATCATATATGATATCATAAATATGGATATTGTTCTGTTATAAATTAATAACTTGTTTTAAACTATTATAGAGGAGGATAAATTACATTCAACTAAGGAAAGTACAAAGTAAGGGCTAATTTCACAATCTCGTTATTATTCAGGATTGTTTATACGTAAGTGTTGGGGAATATTTATCATACATGTCTGTGTTTCTTAAAAATGTTTTTCAAAAATATTTTTAATATATACCTATAAATATTTAAGGCATTTTCACTACTTTTTAACTTTTTATAAAATGGTTTGAAAGGAATCTTTTTTTTTGTTTTTCCAAATGAGGTACTTTATCACTTTTTCGATAAAATACAGAAGGAATGTTTTTTATCTTATATTACATGATATTATTGTATCACAATAATGGAATGTTAATTTCTTGAATATTAATTTACAAGTTTACAAGATTATTTTCAATGAAAATTTTTTCTTTTGAAATTTTGAATCCTTTCAAATTAAAAATGGACTATTTCTCTCCTAAAATTTTTAATGATTTTATTAAAGTATTTTCATCTATGTCAACATAATTTTTTAGATATTATTATTGATTTAGTTTGATCTTTTATGATATTATATACCTTATTTAATTTCAGTTTTTATGATCATTTTGACTATGGATGTTCTATTTTTATATCATTCCTGGTTTATTTTTAATGTATTCACATTTTGTATGATAGTTTTTCAATATGAATGTTTGTTTTGTTTAGGTTTTCATATGAGGAATGAATTGGACATAGTAATTGATGTGAGGAGCCTATTATATCCCCTAAATTCATTATTAGGTCTCATGAGACAAACTAGTTTGGATATTGGATGAGGCTTTACCTTTTTATGTCTGGTTTCTTGGTTGAAGCCTTTATAGAATGTTTATGATGTCTGGTATTATGCATTCCCAGATTATGAGATTATTTTTTATATTCCATGTAATTATTGAATTATTAGAATATCCATGTAATTATTTATATCTAATTATATTATTTTCATTTATTCATTCCATATTATGCTCAATATTATGCCTAAGTGACTTATGTTTCAGTTATACCCCTTGCATTAATGTTTATGATTATTGTTCATAATTTATTTTGTTGTATTCTTATCCTTTATGAGCATCTGAGCTCATTCCTTTCTTATGTTTTATTTTTTCCCAAGATGCCAAGATATATATTATGACTGATATGCAGGGTTAAGCTTTGAGAATAATGGTATTCTTAAAAAAAATTATATGTTGTACTTTATATTTTAAAATTTAATGTAAGTTCATGTACATAATATGGTTTCCAAGAACACTAAACTGATTAGTCATTTGGTATTTGAATCTTGTATTTATGCCAATATAACAAAGTGAGTCGCTTAATCCGAGAAACTTGGGTTGGGGTCCTTACATTTAAGGTAATTATATCATCAAAAAAATGAAAAATAAATTAAGATCATAAAAATTATATATTCATATTCCAAATATAAATTTATAACCATCCATAACACATTTTTATTTTTGGGAAAACATATTAGAGATATTAAAATAAATATAGTGAATTTTTTAATTATCCTTCAATTAAAATAATATATTTGTCATAATCATTGGAATATGTTACTAAAATAATTAAAATTTTAAAATTAGTTTATAAGGGTCAATATAATCTCATCCAATAAGAAATAAGATATGTTTTTTTATACTTATCACTTATTTTTACCATTAATTATCCCTTTTTCCCTTTTACTATTAAGACAATATTTTTAAAATAGTTACTATTCAAAATGACCAAATATGAAATTGACCACTTCGCTAATTTTGAAATTCCAACTTCAAAATATTAAATCAATTTTTCAACATTAAATTAGTAGAATTAGCAGAAATTATTTTATTATTACTATATATAATTAAATGAAAAATATTTTTTTGAAAATTTTATTTTTTCGTAAAAAAATGATCAAACACCAAAGTCAAATATAATATTGATTCTTATGGAATTATTATAATTTTTTTCTATTTATTAAAAAATAAATCTTTTTAGATAAATTACAAAGATATAACCTAACCCTATTATTAAATTATGATTATAAAAATGATTCCAATTTATCATATACAATTTTTAAAAGTGACAGAAATTAATTATAATATTTGCGCAAAAAATAAATTAAATATTTTTGAAGAAAATGTATTTTTGAAGAATAAAATTATTTTATTATATTTCATTTTATAATAACTATAATTATATGTGTTTGAATTAATTTTATTTGATATATAATATACTCATTTCATTATTATTATTTATCAAAAATGATTAATTTAATCTATTATGATGAAAATACATTGCACGTATAAAAATATTTTTATGAAAAATATATATTTTAACTTTAAAATATTTTATCTTTATTGATAACCAATTGATAATATTTTTATGATAGATTATAAATTTTATTAAAGAAATAATTTCTATATATATTCCATAATATGGTTATTCCTATTCACACATTCCAAACTAATAACTAGGGTTTAACATTCATATTTAAATAATAATATTTCTATTTTATATCATCATTTTCTTAAACTGGGTATTTCATATACCACATGTTGATAATGTGGAATTATTTATATAAAATATGTTCTAAAATAGTGTGGTTTTACACTCATGGTATTAGATATCATAGGAGGTGATATAATTATAATATGATATATAATTATATAATGAAAATTCCAATAAACTATTGTTATATTTAGTTAAAAAATTATGATATGATAAGGATGATGTATTTTTATCACTGAGGTATTGATTGATCACTTTTAATGAATGATATAAACATTAATGGATTCTAACATATGTTTCCAATATTTTATTGAGTGTTTGAGAAATTATTGAACTCAATAATTCTCTTTAATCAATAAAGGAGGACTAAAACGGAGTTCAAGACATAATTTATAACAAATTCAACACCATTGTCTTATACTTATAGATCTTTTTTCTTGGATCCATGATTGAAGGAGTATTGAAATATATATAACATCTCTGACCCTAGTAGCCCATAGTCGGTGGTTATTTTGTTATAATGAAATATATATGAGAGATCACAACACCAAGTATCCATAAATTTAGTAGTCTTTAAGAACTAGATACATATATGGTTCCCTTATTACATTAGTAATTAAACATAGAAAATAGTAAAGGAAAAAACTGATTCCTTGAAACTTATTCAATGATTTTATCTTCATAAATTGGGGAAGGAAATAAAATAAAAGGGTGAGTTTAAATTCTCAATAATGGTTTCATGAATCAATAATAATTTAAGAAACTTAAATGAGAAATAATCATTATGGAAAGTTAAATAACTGAAAACCCCATGCAATCAATAAACTGAGAATGAAAATGCATCTATATTTTTTTTCCATAGTAAAAAACTCATATAAATTAATAAATATATATTGAATGAATAAAATTATTAATTATTTTATGTCATGTATCTTTCACATGAAAAATTATACAATCAAGATGGTTTAAGACTATTGGTAGGAACCCATATGATTCTACTTGGAAATAAACATGAAGGGTTTGTCACCAACGTTTTTGTCTCATGATACCAGTCAATGCATCGAGGGGATATATAATGTTGGGACCCACCCATAACTATTATTACAAATAATTATTCATACATATATTTAATTCAATAATAATATTCCTTATCAAAATATCTGTATTGAGTAGTGGATACAGATTCATCAATATTTCCCCATTTAAAACAATATTTAATGTAAACACTGTCTGTAAAAATGGTATACATATTAGAAAATAATCATATAGATGATAAAATAAATACAAATATCTAATTAAATATTCAATGAATTACAATAATAAATAAAAATTTATAGTATACATACACCACACATAAGTAATAAGTGGTGAATAAATTATATCTCACAGAAATAAAAGTGAGAAGAGAAACCCCTTACCGTAAATCTGAAAACATTATGCACTTATACTTAATGCCCTAGATAATAAATTTATATTCATTAATTACATAATAGAAAACCTTTTATATATGTATTTTATTTATTATAATTTTATTATGTTCATGTATGGATTATTTGATGAGTTATAAGATTCAATTTGTTCATTTTGGGAGTGCTTGTTTTCTTTGTTTTTGAAGATCGGTTCACGTGTATATAAGTATGGAAGTTCATGTAAAATGGGAATATATTTTTAGAATTGAAATTATATGTTATTAATTAACATCTATAAGTTTATATTATCTTATATATAATTTTTTTATATGGTATTAGAATGATTCATTAGACAAAACATTAATGAAAATGATTTAATTTATTGTGGAAATTTTTATGACCATCACGAACTTATATCATTTTATTTAATATCATGTTTATATATTTTTTCCAGAATATTATATAACTTTTAATATGTATAATAAAATATTATTTAACAATAATAATGGTTTTATGACCATCCTTGAAGTCATTAATAGAAAATGAAAACCCATCATCCATGATTATCGGTAAATCGACATATCACGGATGATGTTTTCATTTTTGGAATAAAAGGGAGAGGAGAAGGGATTGATGATTAATGTTACATTAACATAATAAAATAAAATTATTTATAATATACTGGAGTTATCATCCATGTTTTTATAGATTATTTAAGAAGAAGATAAGAAAATAAAAAAAATAAAAGAGAATAAAAGAGGATTCTACTTCTTGTATAGCGTCTCCTTGAGAACCTACTTAAGGAACTTGGTATTGTTATTTTTGTGAGATAAATAAGACTATTAAATTATTTAGAGGATTTATTTATCAATTTTTAATAATATTATAAAGATCCAAGTATTATAATGTTTAACAAGAAGAGGTGGTGAGGGGTAGTATTTATAGTGTAGGAGACAAGTGTTTTTTTATTATTTTATTCATTTTTTTTTATTTTTGATCAAGAATATCAATAGTAATGATTATTGTGATCAGGTATAGTAATTAGTGCATGTCATTTATAACTAATGGCACTTATATCATCCATACATCGTTTATTACTCAATAACTCATGAATTTAGGTAATACCGTAAATTACTGTATTTCCCTATTCACCAAAAATTCACTATTTTAGAAAAATCCTAAAAATTCACCATGACCATTTTTTGATGTGTAGATTTCAAAAATGGGATTCAATTTAATGAAAATAATTTTATAAATGTGATAAATTTAATTTTTAATTAAAATCATCATTTATTCGAAAAATATTGATTTCATTAATATAACTAATTTTACGACACTTTTGAAAAATCAATTAAAGTATCATAAAATAATATTATAATCATAATATAAAAAAATATTAATTTATGAATCTATTTTATGAAAATAAATTTTCTTTTAAATGATTATATTAATTATAAAATTAAGAATATACATTTATGTTTCCCAAAAATACCCACAATTATTTTATCATTTTTTAAATTATTATTTGCTTATTCCATGATATAAATATATCATATTTTAATTTATAAGATACCTAAATTTTATTTATTCTTTTATAAGTGATTTTATTATTATAATAGCCACATTATTATTCCTAATAGCTACGTTACTATTCCAACGGTCATGTTAATATTTAATAGTGTATCACAGTTTGTTTGTGCAACGTAAATTATTAAATAAATTCAATTTATTTAAAAATATACATATCATAAAATCTTGGGATGTTATATTCTTCCCACTTTTGGAAATTTATTCCTCAAATTTTTTCATGAATATATCCTTTTAAACAGATGGTGGTGGTTATTTTTTATAACATTCTCATGATCCCATATTGCATCTTTCATTTTATGGTTTTTTTGAAGAACTTTTACCAGTCGAGTCATCTAATTTATCAATACCTACTCTCTAGTGTCAAGAATCTTTAAAGTTTCTTTGTAGTAATAAAAATTGGGTTCCATGTATATTTCTTCATAGGTGAGTACATATGTTGGGTCTTGTATGTAATTCTTTAAAAATGACATATAGAACACATCATGAACTTTAGAGATACTTAATAGAATTTCTAATCAGTAAGATATAGCTATAATTCATTCCAGAATTTCATATTTATCAATGTACCAAGGGCTCGTTTTCCATTTATTACCAAACCTTACAAGACCCTTCCATGGAAATACATTAACAAATACATGATATCCCACTCTAAATTCGAAATCCTTTTCCAGGTTCTCAGTATAACTATTTTTCCTACTTTGAGCATCATTAAGAGGATCCTGAATAGTTATTACCATTTTCGTTGTCTCTTTAATAAGTTTGGGTCCAATAAGATTCATCTCACCAACTTTATCCCAATAAGTTGGAGTATGACATCTCTTCCATATAATTATTCATATGGATCCATATGAATAATATAATGGAAACTATTGTTGTAGGAAAAAAATTCAAAAGGTAAATACTTATCCAAAATACCTTTAAATTCAATTAATAATGATCTCAAAATGTCTTCTAATGTTTGAATATTCCTTATAGACTATCTGTCAGTTTTATGGTGATAAGTAGTAATCAAATAAAGATCAGTATCCAAAGCCTTTTGAAGAATCTTCTAGCATTTTTATGTAAAATGAGGATCTCAATCAGACATAATTGATAGAGGTTAACCATGAAGTATTAAAACTTCATTAATATAGATTATTACTAGGAACTTAAGAGTTAAATATTATCTTCTTGAAAAAAAATGTGTTGATTTTTTAAGACGATCAACAATAACCCATATTTCATCATTCCATCTAGATTTCCTTTGTATTCCTATGAAAAATTTAATCATTCTATCATCCCACTTCCACATATTAATAGTTAGTGGTTTCATGACAACTCTAGTATGTTTTCTCGACACCTTCACCTGTTGAAAAACTAGTCATTTTAACACATAGACATCAATTTCCAAATTCTTTTTATCCCACCAAAAATTGTCTTCTATATCTATATGCATATTGGTACTACCAAGGTGTATATATAAAATTTAGGTATGAGAATAATCTAATAGTTCCCTTTTTATCTTAGGTATTGATGGAACACATAACCTCTTTAGAAATTTCATAATTCCATCTTCACACATGAATATTCCAATCTTCCATCCTTAATAGCTTTAATTTTCTTTTGAAAATTCTCATCATCAGATCGAGAGTTTTTTATCTTCTCCAATAAGGTTGGTTTATCAATCATTTGAAAAAGGAGTGATTTTCCTACTTCCTTAAAAATTATCATAACCATATTTACTAAATCTGTAAATATAGGATCTTTCTCAATCATCATTTAGGTTGGGTTTCCATGATCATTACTGATTAATGCATCTTCTACCTTGTTTTATTTTCCTGGGTTTGTTGTTTATTGAGTAATTATAATCATTGAGTAACTTGAGTCATCATATTTACCTCATGTTAAGTTCTTTCTTCGTAAAGATATATTTAAAACTCTTTTGATCCACATATATCTCACATATTTTACCATAGAGATAGTGTCTCCATATCATCAGAGAAAATATTATGTCTTCTAATTCAATATTATGATTTTAGATAATTTTAGTTGTGAATATTAAACTACCTTGATTCATATGTAATAACTTTATCATTTTTTATAAGGACACAACTCATTCCTTTCTCTGATGTATCACTATATATTAAAAACTCATCATTTCCTAATGGTAAATTCAAAAATTAGGGCATTGACTAATCTTCTATTCAATTCTGCAAAACATTCAGCACATTATTTTGTCCATACAAACTTAACCCCTTTACAAGTGAGCTTGGTTAGCAGGTTATCCAATCGGGAAAAAATATGAATGAAATGCTGATAGTAACCTTATAAACTAATGAAACTATGTACCTTAGTTATGATTTTTGGAATATTCCATTCTTGGATTTCCTTTTTATTTATAGGATAAACTATGATTCCATTCTTCGATATAATATGGCCAAGAAAATAAATTTCCTAAAACCAAAATTCACACTTACTAAATTTACCATATAAATTTTTCATTGTGAGAGTCTGAGGAATTAATTTCAAGAGATTATTGTGGTGTTAATATCTTTTATAATATACCAAAATACTATCAATTAATAATACAACAAAATCATCAAGATATTCCTTGAATACTTGATTCATTAGATCCATGAAATAATATGACTCATTAGTCAATCCAAATGGGATTACTGTAAAGTTGTAATATCTATACCTCATCTGAAAAGATGTAGTCATAATATATTTATCCTTTACCTAGAATTTATGATACCCAGAACAAAGTTCAATCTTTGAAAAATATTTAGCTCCATGAAGTTGATCAAATAATTCATCAATGTGAGGCATAGTATGTAACAACCCAAACTATTACAAATAAAATACCCCTTTTGATTTAATTAAGTATATTATTATGTAATATTAATATGGTTATAGAAAACACATGCAGTTAAAGGGTTTTATTATATTATATCATATTTAAAATACCATTAAGCATCTTTACCATTGATAATATAGTCATTGAATAGTGATCACATGATTAGTATAAATATAGGGTTTTAACAAATCCAATTTAAATAGATAAAGTGGTGGCCTCAACAAGTAGGATCATACCCTATAAAGCTCATTTATTAAAGATATAAGTGAGATAGAATCACCAATATTTGACCTTGACCAATACCAAGTTGAAATCTAACAACATAAGCATGATAGAAACTATTTATGGGATAATTTCAAGCCCATCGTGATCATGGCCCAAACCATGTTCGTCAAACCACCCCATGAAAGTCCCACCATCACGCACCTTACTCTTAGGGTGTTTGCTAGTGTATTAAAGGATACATTTCATGAACCTAGAAATATGATTATTTATATTGTTTTTTATATAATAATTAATATATTTTCATCTTATTATTATTACTTTCTAAATGATTTTTATTTTGATATAATAAAACACAAATACTATTTTTGGGTAATATTAAAATTAAATTAAAGAATTTATTTTCATTAATTAATGTATATCTTAAATAAAAAATATTTTAGTAAAATATGATTATTAAATATTTTTTACCAAATTTAAATGATCGTATAATTTTTATGAAGTGAAATGTAATGTTTATAAGGGATCGAAAAACTATTATTGTCAAAAAACACAAAATTTCTCAATAAATGTTGATATTTAGTTTAAAAGTGTAAATAAGCATATTTAAAAAAAATATTTAGATTAAATGAATATATTTTTTTAATCAAAGCATCAAAATTATCCAATGGTGAATTTTTCATAATTTTTTGAGATAGTATAATTTTCGGGTAAAAATTAAATACTGTATAAATATACATTGTGTATGATGACATCATAATGAACCAAAAGTGATGTAATAAATAATATAAAAGGTATAAATAAAAAATGTGTTTTTTTTCTTTAAAATAATTATATTTTAAGTTTATTTGGTTTATTTTATAAATCCATTATGAATCCTCCAAAACCATTAATATATTTTAAGGTTTTAAAATCATTTCTTTAAGTACATGACTCACTTCCACATAAGAAAGGGTATTATTTTATTAATTTCAGAACTTGAAATTATAAAATGATGAAAATAAGTCCCATTTTTTATAAACCATTGGAAAAAACCATCGGAATATTTGTGGTTTTGGTAATTTTATTATATAGAGTCCAAAACCAAAATTTGGGAAATATTAAAGAAATCCCCACTATTTTCCTATATAAACCCACCCAAGATCCCATTTCTCTACAAAAAAATTCTTGGATAACATACTTACTCTTCCCTCCACTCTCTAGAATCCTCCAAAGGCACCCCCAAGATCTCTATAATCCCCTCACAAGCATTTGGAGTCACACACTCAAGTTAGGGTTCTTTTCTTTCTCCTATTTATTCAAGTTTTTTATTATCCTATGTATTTTATTTCCAATTAATTTTTATGGGATATTTTTTCCATGTCCCTATTACTACCCATTTTTTCTAAATTATTATAAACCCATTTCTCTCT
The DNA here is from genome assembly GCA_963277665.1 of Viscum album. Classification (NCBI taxonomy): domain Eukaryota; kingdom Viridiplantae; phylum Streptophyta; class Magnoliopsida; order Santalales; family Viscaceae; genus Viscum; species Viscum album. The sequence goes on from OY728121.1 coordinate 1,304,409,037, forward strand.
CATTGACACACTTTATGAATTTCTTACCGATGTTTTTATGCTGCTGAAATTTCACTATGATTTTCCATGCCAAAATAATTGTGTAGTGAACACCATACCTACTTCCTATCAAGTGTATTCAACTTCATAAACTTATAATTATTTTAATTGTAACACACATGTATTTATTCCACAATCCTTTCTCATTTAATAAAATATTATGTTGAATGAAACCATGTTGTATGATCTATGTGGCACACTTAAGCATGAGAATGAAATAAAAGTGATGGTGTGACCAGAATTATATAGCGCTCCAATGCATCGGGTAATATTTAGTATCATAAGACATTATTTTGTGATATGGAGTAAACCTATTTCCTTTATAGTAATTTTTCCATCATGATTTCTTGGAATTTACCCTTGACCTATGTTTATGATACAATGTTTTAAGTTGTTTCCAAATTTCCCATGTTATGATTATCATGCTATATCATTCCTTATTATATGTATTCCTCTTATTCCCCATTGATATTAATATTTTATAACATGTATCACCTTATTCCATTTTTATTCCCCTATTGGGATTTATATATCACCCTTTTCTTATGTGTGTCACTAGGTTATCCTGTGCAGTTTTAAAAGACATGGAATTTTAGAAACATGTTGATGAAAGTTTTCAATAATTCTATTGTATCCCATGTTCAAGATGTTATGATATGTACCTAATTCCCCAAGACACTAGGCCTCCATATCTTCTAGGTTTTATTATGCGTAATTTTATGTAATAAACCATGAATTAAAGTGTAATAAAGAGAAGTGTTGTTATAGTATGTAGTATAAGAAAAGTTCAGTTATTTTTATGATTAGGATTAGAAAACTTTAGAAAAATACTTATGGATAAGAATAAGTTTAAGAAAACATCACTAAATTTTGGTAAGTATAGATTAATTATATAACCAAGGAAATACATCCATATCTGGATACTATGGGTGTATGTGGTTCTGGCATAGATATACCTAGGGGTAACAACTTTGACAAGGTTCATCGGGCATAACTCAGTGTAACCTAGTACATGATAATAGGGCCTTACTGAACACCTGGTTTGACACCCAAGGAGATACACTTTGGTAAATTCATAATCCCATTACAAACAAATATTAAAGGAAAAAATTTCCATAAGATTATATTTTAGTAAATAGATCGTGGATAATATATATTGAAGCCCATAAATTCATAAGTTAAGTAAATAAAAATAATTTATATGTTTAATTTTTAATTTCATTGTATTTCCCCTTTATGTGTTTAATATTTTAAAAATAATCATTCCTAATTTTCCTTTAATTCTATCCAATAGTATGAAATATAATGAATCAATTAAATAATTTATGTGACGGGCAATGTGATGACTACCCCAATGAGATGCCCAACCTAATGGGAGCAATAATTGAGAACTTTATGATGATAATCTCTCAGCTAACTCATGTTCTAAATTGAAACCTAGATCATGAGGAGTTTCCAAATCCCCCTAAGAGATAACAAGCTTAAATTGAGTCCTTTATATGATAAATTCCTTCGAATTTAAATGGATCATCCAATCCCTTAATCACAGAATAATGAATCAGCTTCATTGAGAAGATCTTCTCTATACTTCAATTTTATAAATAGGAGAAGGTTATAAGAGCTATTTATCATATGGAGGTAGAAGTTGATTAGTTGTGTACATTGGTTGATAATACAAGTCATGAGTAAGTGATTGAAGTGATGGGGTGGAAGGCATTTTAGAAAATGTTTTTTGATAAATATTTTTCCTCACACTCTCTATCTTAAAATGGAAAGGTATTCACTTTCCCTAAAGAAAAAAAAGGTAATTAATCTATCTGGACCTATGAGGAAAACAAAAAAATACATTCATGATATTCCTCCATCTTTTTCATTACCTCATAATTCAAGGTTTTCGGCTTATTTGGTGTGCTAAAACCAAGTCTAAGAAAATCCTTGGAGATCTGTGACTTTGATAGCTATGAGGAAATTTTTCAATGTTCTCTCAAAGTTGAAATAGAGGACGCTGAATCTCAAGGTTATCACAGGGATAAGAAGTGGAAAGTAGAGTTTATTTCTAGAGGTCTGATGTATAAATATAATAGTTCCATGAAATTTCAACATCCCATTTTTCATAGGTGTGGAATGAGGAACCCCATAAATTTCCAAAGGGGGATGAGGAAATGCTTTAGATGTGGGAAGGAAGGGAACCTACCTAGCGATTTCTGGAAGTAGAAACCCACTAATAAGATGGATTAAAGGAAATATCTAATTGATTCAACTACAAGTAACCATGGAACTTTTAAAACCTATTCACTAAGATAAGGTTTCTTAGAGACAACCAACAACCTCCAAGGTAGAAGGGTGAGATTTTTCTATCACAACCACTCAGATGGATCCTGACAATGAAGCGGTGAAAGGTATTCTAGTTAATCATTCAATGATAGTGAACCTAATTTTTTATTATAGTTCTACACATTTCTTCATATCAATAGAGTTTAGTAAAACTATTCAAACACTGCTACAATGAAGGGGAGTGGAGTTATTAATAAAAATGGGAAATGGGGAATTATTGAATACAAAGTATATATCTCCTCTTTTATCAACATTTTCAGGATGAACTTCCAAAAGACTTTTTCATACACTATTTGGTGTAATTTGATTCAATTATGGGCATGGATTATATTTACCTATATAAAGAAAACATAAATTTTTGTGAGAAGTAAATAACTCTCTATATCATGAATCAACCCCTGATTCTATATAAGTGAATGGAGGTGAATAAATCTTCTTTATCACCAACATCACAAGAATGCATATTATTTCCCTAAGATCAAGTATATTTATCTTAAATTATTGAGTCTAAGGAAATAATAATCCAAAAATACATGCCTATTGTGAGGTAATACACTGATGTGTTTCCTAAAGAATTTCTTGGTCTTACTCCTAGCTGAGTGGTTGAATTTTCAATTGATCTTATACCTGGGGCATTACAATTATCCATGAATCCGTATAGAATGGTTTTTGTGAAACTTGAGGATGTGAAGAATCAACTATAGGATAATCTTGATAAAGGGTCCATACACCCAGGTGCTTCACCATAGGGTGAACCAGTCTTCTTCATCAAGAATAAGGATGGATAAATGCTCCTATACATTTATTATCATGAGATAAACAAGATCAAGATAAAGAACTATTACACACTACCTCATATTTATGAATTATTCAATTAGATATGTAGAGAAAAATACTTCTCTAAGTTGGATCTATTGTTTGGATATTACCAAGTTAGGGTGAAGAATAAGGATATTCCCAAGACTATTTTTCATACAAGGTATGGGAATAATGAGTTCATAATGATTCCTTTTGGGTATACTAATTCCCTAGAAATATTCATGGACTTGATGAATAGAGTCTATAGATATTACCTTGCTAAATATTTGGTATTATTAATAGATGATATTCAAATATACTCCAAAATCAAGGAGCAAGAGGACCATCTGAGCATTGTGCTAAAGACCTTATGAAAGGAGAAGATATATTCCATGTAAAAAATGTGATTTTCAGTTGAAGGAAGTATCATTCACAGGTAATATCATCAAAAGAATTGGGATATCTTTAGACCCTTCAAAAAAAGAAATAATTTAATGATCAATGAGGCCAACATCTGTGACAGATATCCATAATTTCCTTAGATTATATTGGTAGTATTGTCGATATTTGAGAAATTTATCATTATTTTAAAACCCTATAACTAAGTTAACTCGAAAGGGAGTCAAGTTTTCTTGGAATGATGAATGTGAAGAGATATTTAAGGAGTTGAAAGGTAGGCTTATCAATACACATGTTTTCACACTACCCATAAGTAAATAGATTTTGGTGTAATTCGGTAATACTTCAAAGAAGGGATTGGGTTGTGTGTTAATTCATGATGAAAAATTCATAGACTTTTCTTCAAGAAATTTGGATGTTCATTAATAGAACTACCCAATACATGATCTAAAGTTGGATTCATTTATCTTTACTTTAAAAATATAGTGGCATTATCTATTTGGGGAGAAGTGTGAAATATATACAGATCACAAAATCCTCAAGTGAATATTCACATATAAAGATATGAATATGGCCAATGAAGGTGGTTAGAGATGATCAAGGACTATGAATTATCAATTCACTAACATCTAGGAAAATAAAATTAATTGTAATATGCTCTAAGTAGAAATGATCCAACAATTATAACATTGATGATAATTGATAGGGATCTAATATTCTTTGATTTGGAAATTATGGACATGGGAATAATAAATAAAGGAACATCTTAAATCCTTTCACAAATTATTTTTCAAACGTCCCTTCTGGAAAAGCTAATGTATTCTTAGAGAAATTATTTGGGAATTTAGAAGAAATTAGAAACTATAATAAAAGGGAAATCCTATAAGTTCAATGTTAATAAAGAATGAATTGTGGGATTTGGGACATGACTATGTGTTCTATTAATTAATGAGTTAAAGAATGAACTATTGGATGATGCACATAGCTCAACCTTCTCCATCCACCATGGAATCACAAAGATGTATTGAGATCTCTGAGAGCACTATTTGTGGGACAATATAAAGAAGGATATATTTGAATATACATCAAGATGTATTGTATGTAATTAAGTGAAAGAAGAATGGAAAAAATACAAGGGTATGATACAACCATTACCCATACCTATTAGAAATGGGAAAATACCACCATAGACTTTTTCACTGGTCTTTCAAAGACATCAATAGGGAATAATTCAATTTGGGTTGTGGTGGATCGTCTTAAAAATACTGCACACATCATTGTGATTTGAGGAGATTTATCACTATATAACTTGTAGGGATATACATCAGAGAAGTGGCAAGGCTGCATGGAGTACAACTATCAATTGTATCATATCAAGATCCAGGATTCACCTATATGTTATGGAATGTTATCCAATACGCTCTGAATATTAAGTTGAACTTCATCATGGATTATCACCCTCAAACTAATTTCCAATCTGAGTATACTATCTAGAAACATGAGGATATGTTGAGAGCATGCTCAATTGAATTCAAGAGATAATGGGACCAATATCTTCCTCTGGTTGAGTTATCTTATAACAGAAGTTTCTACTCAAGAATCCAAATGGATCCATATAAATTCCTTTAGGGGAATAGGTGAATAACTACTAAATGCTAGGATGAAGTTGGGGAATGAAATAGCTAGGTCCTATAATGGTTTAGGAAATGGTAGAAAAGCTTAAGCCATTCAACAGCACATCAAGGATTATCTGAGTTAATAGAAGAGCTATGCTGAAAATCATCAATGAGACCTAGAGTTTGATGTTGGAGACATGGTATTCCTCAACATATCTCCATGGAACAAAGTGATGAGATTTGGGAAGAAGGGAAATATTATTCCAAGATACACCATCCCCTTTTATATCCTTGATCACATCAGAGCGGTGGCCTACCGAATTTCACTCCCACCTAACCTATCTAAAGTACATGATGTATTTCATGTATCCCTCTTGAGAAAGTACATAACTGACCCCTCACTTGTACTCAATCCATAGGTGGTACCATTTTATAATTACCTTTCCTATAATAAGTATCCTATGAAGATCTTATATCATAGATACAAATTTCAATGTAATAAGACAATGAACTTGGTCAAAGTGTAGTGGAGAAAGTACAAGTTTGAAGAATAAATATGGGAACCGAATGAGTTGATGAAACCAATTTACCCTCATTTATTTTAGTGTGTGAAATGAAAATTTCAAGAGGTCAATTTCTTAAGGGGGAATATTTTAACGACCCAAATTCTTATAAACAAAATTCCCTTTTGATTTAATTAAATGTCTTATTATGTAATATGGTTTTAGAAAACTTACACACTTACTTGGTTTTATTATATTATACTAGATTTAAAATACCATTAATAATGTTTAACATTGATAATGTATCCTTTTAATAGTGATCATATGGTTAGAATAAATATAGGGCTTTACCGAATCCAATTGACATAGAAAAAGTATGTGATGGCCTCATCTAGTAGGATCGTACCATATGAAGCCTATTTATTAGAGCATATTAGGAAGATAGAATCACTGGGATTTTAACTTGACCAATCCAAATATAATATCCAACAACTTAAGCATGATCAAAACCATTTATGGGATAAGTTCAATATCATTGAGATCACGACCCAATCCACGTTCATCGAACCTCCCCATGAAAGTCCCACCATCGCACACCTTACTCTTAGGGAGAATATTGGTGTATTAAAAGGATATGTATAAAGACCCTAAAAATATGAGTATTTAAATGATTTTTTATATAATAATTAATATATTTTTCATCCTATTGTTGTTAGCTGATAAAGGCTTTTCAATTTGATACAATAAAGAACAAATAGTATTTTTGGGTAATATTCAAATTCAATTAAGGAATTTATTTTTATGAATTAATGGATTGTTGAATTAAATAATATTTTAAGAAAATATTATTATTAAATAATTTTTATCAAATATAAATGATCACACAAGTTTTATGAAGTCAAATGTAATTTTTATAAGGGATCAAAAAACTGTTATTGTCAAAAAACCCAACATTTCTCAATAAATGTTGATTTTTATTTTAAAAGTGTTAAAATATGGATTAAGAAAATTATTTAGATTAAATTAATTTTATTTTTAAAATCATAAAATCAAAATTATCCTATAGTTAATTTTTCATAATTGTTTTAGCCATTTAAATTTTTGGGTAAAAATTAAATACTCTATAAATATACTTTGTGTATTATGAAAATATAATGACCCAAAAGTGATGTAATAAATACTATAAAAGGTATAAAATAAGAAATATATGTTTTATCTTTAAACTAATTATATTTCAGGTTTATTTTATTAATTTAATAAATCCATTATGAATCCTCTAAAACCATTAATATATTTTAATGTTTTAAAATCATTTCTTTAAGAGTATGACTCACTTCCACATAAAAATGGTATTATTTTTTTATGAAATTTTCCTTATAAAATAACGAAAAAAACTTCCATTTGGTAGAAAACATGGTTATATTTCATGGTATGGTTTGTGTTTTTTGTTATTTTATTATATCGAGTCCAAAACCTGTGTTTGAGAAATATTAATGAAATCCTCACTTTTTTCATATAAAAACCCACCCAAGAATCCATATATTATCACTAAAAATATATGGACCACATCCTTACTCTAAAATACCCTCTATATAGTCCTAAAAGGGATCCCCTAAGCTCTCAATAATCCCCTCCCAAGTATTTGGAGTCACGCACTCAAGTAAGGGTTCTTCTCTTTCTCCTCTTTATTAAAGTTTCTTCATTATACTATGCCTTCTATTTCCAATTAATTTTAATGGGATATGTTTTTTCATTCCCCTGTTACTTAACTTTTTATTTATAAATTATTATACACCCCTTTCACTCTGATCAACCCATTTTATGTATTTTTAAGCGATGATGTTATGTTGTTGAAAGTTCACCGTGATTTTCCATGCCAAAAAAAACTGTGTAACGAATAACATACCCTCTTCATATAAATGGTATTCCCATTTATACACATATATTTATTTGAAATGAGAATTAAATTTATTTATTACACACTCCTTGATCATGGAATAAAATATTATGAAGAATGAATCCATTTTGTATGATCTATGTGGCACACTTAAACATGAGAATGAAATGAAAGTGACGGGTGCGCCCAGAATTATATCGAGCTCCAATGAATTGGGTAATGTTTAGTCTCATGTGAAATCATGTTCGATTAGGAAATGAACCTAATTAATTTATTGGAATTTTTACATAGTGATGTCTTAGTAGTTATCCTTGACCTATGTTTATGATGTAATGTTTTATGTTGTTGCCACATTTCCCATGTTATGATTATCATGATATATCATGCCTTATTATTCTTATTCCTTTTATTCCCCATTGATATGAATATTGTCTAACATGTATCACCTTATTAATTTTTTATTACATTCTAGGTTTTATATCTCACCTATTTCTTATGTACTTCCCTGGGATATCCTGGGTAGTTTTAAAATCCATGGAACTTTAGAAGCATGTTAAGGAAGTTTTCAATAATTTTATTGTATCATGTGTTCAAGATGTTATTCTATATATATAATTCCCAAATATAATAAGATTATAGATATTTTGGGTTTTATTATGTGTAATTTTATGTAATAAACCATGTATTAAAGTGTAATAAATATAAGGGTTATAGGATACTTGTTCATTATTGTAATATCATTTATTTCACTATATTCAATGAACAACCTCAATGATCAATATTTATTTTTACCAAAGAGAATAGGGATCCCCATGGGGAAACATTAGGGTAAATAAATCCATTATTACTCAACTCATTTAGTTTTTTCATCGGCTCTACTGATTCCACAGTGGCTATTTTATAAAGAGTTTTTGATATTGGTATAGCATCAGGGATTAAATAAATATTAAAGTCAACTTCATGCTCTAAGTGGTGTCCAGGTAATTCTCCAAGAAATACATCAATTTATTCCTATACAGTTGGTACATCCTCAATTTTAATATTAATTTCCTCATACCTATATGATTTTTTTCTTCCTCCCCATGAATTACATTTAGTATAGCTATTGGGGATGGATCTAGATAAGAATCAAATGATGAAGTTTCTTCTCTAAAGATAATGGATTCGACATCTTCCTCACAAATCATAATTTACTTCATCCTACAATAAATTTTCACATCATATTTTTAAATCTAGTCCATTCCAAGGATTATATCAAATCAAACCATATATATTCTGATAAGGTCATTAACTAAAGCATGTTTATGTTTCATAAAGGGGAATGACCAGCATATTTTTGTTTCAATGAGACTTCCCTTAAGAGTTTTGGTTGACAGCCCCCTTATTAAATCAAAAGGGGAATGTCTTATTTTCTTATAAAATTGGGTATATATATAAAATTTTTATGATCTATACTCAAATAAAGAATTGGATAAATTTTATGATAGGATTAATGTACCTTCTACCACATCATTAGGCACTTCTACTTCAGTTGTGTCGATCACATAAGCTTGGACATCTCCCCTTGTCCTATCCTATGGTATATTCCCTTAACACTTGTAACATTGGTTTTAATAATGCCCCTTTTTATTATATTTGAAGCATTGGACATCATTGATTTGTTTCTTCCCCTTTAATTCATTTTCTCAATGACCCTTTTATTCAAACTTATAACAAACTCCCATGCCTTTAAATCTTTTCTCGAGATAATTATTTGTAAAAAAAGATTCATAATGGGAATTTCATTATTCTCATATTCTCTATTTACACATCACCTTTTTCATGGTTATAATAAGACCTCTTCTTCTCTTTATTTCCCTCGAACATATAGGAACTAGAAAATTACTTCTATATTTTAATGGGACTTAATACTATTTCATCATATGATGAAAATGTTTGAGAATCTAGTTCCCTTCAATGAATTGTCTTAATACCTTCAAAGAAATGATAAATATTATTTTCCTTATAATGTATCTAATTTGTAGAAAACCTCGCTAGTTGTGTGAAGTTATCCTCATACTCCTGAACACTCAATTATTCCTTTTTTTAGGTGAAGGAATTTCCTCTTTATTTCATTTCATTTCTCTCAAGTAAAATATTTTTCAAAGAATGTTTTTTTTAGTATTTTCATTCCATATATTATATTTCTTATTATTCTTTAGTATTATGTATCAACAACCACCATTTACCAGTATTTCCCTTTAGATAATATGCTTCTAGTACTTCATTTTCATTTTTATTGCATCCCAAATCCTGAAATATCTTTTAAAGGGACTTCATCCACTACTCAGCTACCACTATATTAGTAGTACCACTAAAATATGGGGTATTATTCTTTATTAAATGATCCAAAATAGGTGTAATGTGGTTATTATTCATAACCTGAGTAATTTTTCCTAAAATGATCATGATTTGTTCAACTCTAATACTAACTATGTTGACTTTCACAGTGGGGTAATCCCAGCATTGTCTGTAGGTACTAATTCTTTTCCTTCCATTGGTAACCATCACTAAATAATGGCATTCACTAAGTTAGCACATAATAATCATGAGTATTTATCCAAAAATTCACTATAATGAATTATTATAATTCTCAGGTTTATTTTATATCTAGTTCCCATGGTTTCTACTAAAAATGATATAATATCAATTATAACTACCCCGACCCTAGTATCCTAGAGTCAATAGTTATTTTTTTATAATAGAATAGATATGAGTTATCACATCACTAAATATCAATCAGTTTAGTAGTATTGAAGAACTAGATATATACATAGTTATCTTATTACCTTGGTAATTAAACATAGAACATAATAATGGAAAATAAAATGCTTCCTTGAAAGTTATTCAAATATTTCATCTTCATAACCTGAGGAAGGAAAAACCTAAAAGGGTGATCTCAAATTCATAGTAATGGTTATATGAATCAATAATAATTAAATTTAATTTAATAAGTAATAATCATTATGGAAAGGTAAATAACTGAAAAACACATGCCATTAATAAACTGATAATGAAAATGCATCCATAGATTTTTTCATAGTGAAAATATCATAGAAATTAATAAATGAATACTAAATAAAGAAAATGATTAATTATTATATGTCATGTACCTATCACATGAACCATTCTACTGTCAAGATATTTTTTTTATGGGTAGAAACCTGACGGATTATTCTTGGAAACAAACACGAAGGGTTTTTCGCCAACTGTTTTTTCTCATGAGACCTGCTGATGCATCGAGGGGAAATATAATTCTAGGCCCCGCCTATCATAGCATGTACAAATCATTATTCATAAATGGATTTAATTTAAGAACAATATGACTTATCAAAATAACTATATTGAGTAGAGGATATGTATTCATCAATATTTCCCTAGTTAAAACAACATTTAAAGTAAACATTGTGTGTAAAAATGGTATAGGGATTAGAAAATAATCATATCTGTGATACAAGAAATATGGATATTTAGAGAATTAATAAATTAAATTTTATCATAAATAAAATTAGGTAGTATAAATAATACACACATAAGGAATAAGTAGTTAATAAGGCATATATCACAGAAATAAAAGTGAGATGAGAAACTCTTTACCTTATGTTCGATAGTGTTCTGCACTTGTATGTAATTCCATCGATAGTCAAATTATATTAATTTATTTATTTATTTAGAAAATTTTCTACATTTCTTTTATTTATTATAATTTTATTAAGTTCACATATATCCTTTTTCATGAGTTATAAGATTCAATTTCATCGTTCTGAGAGTGTTCATTTTCATGGTTTTTCACGATCGGTTTGCTTTTATACAAGTACAGAAGTTCCTGTAAATTTTGAATAGTTATCTATAATTGAAATTATATGTAATTGATGAACATATAGAAGTTTAATTTATCTTATATATAATTTGGTTATATGGTATGAGAATGATTCATTATATAAAATGTTAATAAAAATGATTTAATTTATTTTGGTGATTTTTACGACCATCATGAATTTATATCATTTTATTTAATATCATATTTATATATTGGTTCCAGAACATTATATAACATATAATATGTATAATAAAATCCGATTTAACTATACTAATGGTTTTATGACCATACGTGAAGGTGGTAATGTAAAATGAAAATGCATCGTCCATGATGGTATGTAAATCGACACATCACGGATGATGTTTTCGTATTTAGAATAAAAGAGAGAGGATAAGGGGAATGTTGATGGATATTCCATTAAAATAAAAAAATTATAGTATATATAATATAATGTAGTTATCATTCAGGTTTTAATATAGTATATACGGATAGGATAAGAAATTAAAAGTGATTAAAAGAGAACAAAAGAGGATTTTACCTCTTGTATAATGGCTCCTTGAGAACCTCCTTAAGGGACTTGGGATTGGTATTTTAGTGATAACATAAAGACCAGGATATGGGTAAAAGGCATGAGAGTGTAATTGGTTATAATATTATCATTCTCCAAGTCTTAGAATGTGTTAGGAGAAGAGGCGGTGTGGGGTGGTATTTATATTGGAGTAGAGGGTGTTTTTTATTATTTTATTCATTTGTTTATTATTTTGGTTAAATATTATCAACAATGATGATCCTTATGACCAAGTATATTAATTAGTTCATGTGAGTTCTAACTAATTATTCTTACATCATTCATACATCATCCATGACCCAATAATTCATGTATTTAGTTGATACCATGTCACGACCATTCCTTGGGGCCCGTGCCGTGACTACCCCAAGCCCGCCTTCCATAGGCCAGGGGCTGGAGACTAGCACCAAAGGTGTAAATTCCAATAAAAGGGAAGGAATTGCCTTTATATAAGTAAAGAAACACAACAGAGTACGCAAGCTGAAGTAAACACTAAGTAATCTGAGTATAAAAGTATGTGCTGAAAAGTAAATGAACCAGAATACAAACACACCTAAAAGTACAGTACAGCAATAAAGAAAGAACAGCTGTAGTAAAGTAAACCAACAACCACTGAGTCATCCTCCGGATATCCCACCTGAAGGGTGGGTACATATGGTCCCCTCAGCTCCTCGGGTCCAGCCATCCGCTCTGTGTACGTCCCGCTAAGTGTTCCACCTCAAGGTACTGCCCCGCTCCACTAGACTCTACCTCGATCACTGCTATCTGTCATCTGCATCCAACACAACATAGTGCGGGCATAGCCCGTGCAGGGGTGAGTATACGATACTCAGTAGGGACCCCGATACCCCTGCAATTCTCCCAAGATCCACAAAGGATAAACCACAAAGGAAAGATACAAACACGAAGTATCAACCAACTCTACTTTGGTATATGCCCATACATATACCTAAGTCATCAATTCCAGTTCGGCTCCAACTCACGAGCCCAAGTATAACCCAGTCCACACAGGAAAGTACAGCTCAGTCCACACAGGAAAGCAAGTCAATCACATCGATGATAATGATTTAAAGTCAAGACTCAGCTCACACAGGTATACTACTCATGAAGAGGGGTGGAAGTGACAGATATAGCCTCTGAATCATCTCCCATGCCGAACCCATATAGGATCCAAGTACAGAAGTCGTCACTGCCGAACCCTCGTAGGATCCTAATACAGTAACCATCGTTGTCGAACCCACGTAGGATCCTAGTAAAGTCATCATCGCTGCCTAACCCACAGAGGATCCAAGTACAGTCATCCTCGCTGCCGAACCCACGTAGGATCCAAGTACATTTGTCATCGTCGTCGCAGTCGCAGCCAGCTCTAGGGTTCCCACACACAGCACGCTCGATTCTAGGAGGGTCCGCTCCTTGAGCCAAGGGGGTCAATACATCAAATGTCACAAAGTCTAGAGTTGATGTATCCCAAAGTTTAGTCTCATCAAAAGGAACACAACGCAACAGATGGAACGTCAATCGGACGCCAGGTCTGAGAGATATTGGTTTTTTTCGTTCCAGGGGCCTGGTCGGAAATATGCCCGTTCTAAACCCGGATATTTACCAAAGTTTCCCAAAACTCACTTATAGTATCACAAAAGTATTGTCTCGTCATAAGGGTCCTTGTGCCACAGACGGCGCGTCGATCGGATGTGCGGTCTTTACGAAATTCATGTTTAAGTGAAAAAGGGCTCGGTGCATTAGGCCCGATGGGCTGACAGGTCGGGTTGACCCATTTTGATGGGTTTGACCCAGCTGGAGTGTCGGACCGGTCTGAAGAAAAACATAACTAAGCCTGAAGGAGCGCGGCCAGGCCCGAACTGGCGCGGCCCGGCCCGAAATGGCGCGGCCCAGCCCGACGGGGCGCGGCCCGGCCCAATGCGGCCCCACTCGGCCCTTCCCAGCGTGGCTCGGCTCGGCCCGGCCTAGCATGGCCTGACTGGGCATGCGGCCCGGCTAGCTCGTCCGGCTATCTGAGTGGCTCGGCCGAAGCCAAGCGGGTTCCAGGGGGGCACAGCCCCCCTGGTCTTCTGCACCGGTGGCGCCAGGCAGCGCCGCCCTTCCCCGAACAGGCCAGCTAGACTGGTTGGTCTTCTAAGCATGCGGCCTACATGGGTAAGCCACCGGTCTTCCAGCGCAGCTCCCTCCTGTCATCGTGGTCCAGCTCCGCCCGGCCGGTGGACGAGCCTGCCGGTCCTCTAGCGCGGCGCCCTCTTAGCGTCGTGGCTCCTCTTCGCCCAGCCGGCCGACGGGTCGGCTGGTTCTTCCGCCGAAGCGACCCATGTAGCGGGCCGCAGTTCTTCCTGCTCAACCGGCACAACGGCGCCGGTTCCCTTCTCCACGTTTCCGGCACGGCGCAACGGCACCATACTTCCTTCGCCGCCAATTTCCAATTCTAAAATAATGAACAATAACAACGGAGGGTTGTTAGGCCGTGTTCGTTTGGCCCGCACCCTCCGCGTAAAAAGATAGCAATCAGCCATATTGAAACAACAATTTTCAACGAGTATGGGGTATGAAAACATCCACTTTCAAGAGTAAACCCCTACCTTAACAAATTATGAAGAACGTCAGCGTCACGGTTGACGGTGTCGCGAGGTGAGGATTCGTAGATGTCGATGGAGAGCGTCTGAGGAGGAAGCAGTGTCTCCCCTTTTTATCACGGAGAGAAGAAAACAAGGCAAATGTTGTTGGCGAGTTCCCACGTCGGTGTCTCCTCCCTTGTCGCAGAGGAAGAAGAATATGGAGTATTCGGGGTCGACGAGTCGAAGTTCTTCATCGGAGATTTGGCATTCTTCAACAAAGGAGATGAAGCGTTCTTCAAAACTCTAGAGCTCTCTCCCCAAAATCTCAACACAACATTCCAACCAAAAATAAAATAAGGCTTCTCCTTATTTTATTAAATCATTCCATGCATTAAAAATTACAAAAATTCAAATTCCAATTCACTTAATTAATTAAACCATGAGTTGTTTAATTAATTAGGTGATAGGTTGGCAGGTTTTAATGAGGGAGAGAGGGGAGAGGAAGAGTTACTCAAATAAATTCAAGGGGGTTGTCAACATTAAATATAGTAGTTTAATGGGAGGTTTAATGGGTTTAGGGAATGTGAATGGTTGGGGAACATGTGGGACCCACCTCACAATTATCCTAAAATGGGTAGTTAGGATCTTGTGGGTCTCATCCCAACTCCCCCATGTAGGATATAACCACTTAAGATAAAGAATAAAGATTGTTCCACAATTTTTATTCACTTCTTATTTAAACCACAAAATTTAACTTCTTCTCCCGTACAAACACATCTATGGTAAAAGTCCTCTTAAGAAAATATTGGCGCTATGAGTTCATCAGTTCCCTCAGATTTCAATTCCGAGCACCGGTTCAAAAGATAGAAAAACCTGCTCGTTCGTTTACTGAACGTACCTAAGCTAAACTTCAGAAATTGATTTCAGGAACACCGGGCCTCAGAATCAGGTGCTGTCAGAAACTGCGTACTCGTTAAATTCCAAAGAATTTAAGAAAAAAAAATTCCTTGAAATTTCTGGGTCTTTACATTACTCCCACCTCAGGGCTTTACGTCCCCGTAAAGCTACATCATAAACTAGGGAAACAAAAGAGGGTAATGTGCACGCATCTGAGCCTCCCACTCCCATGTTCTCTCCTAGAGGTTCCTGTGCTGCCAGCGAATGTGCACCAGAGGAATCGACCGTCCACATAGGACCCGCTCCTGTCGATCCTTTATCTCCATTGGGACCTCTGTAAATGTCGCCCCGTCATCGATTTCTAGCTCCTCGTGATCAATGATATGCGTCGGGTCGTGCACATATCTCCTCAGATGAGATACTTGGAAGACGTCATGCACCCGGTGCAACTGAGGTGGAAGGGCCAGGCGATAAGCCACCTTGCCTACCCTTCTGAGAACCTGGAATGGTCTGATGAAGCGCAGAGATAACTTTCCACCCCAGTCAAATATCCCTAATCCACATCGAGGTGAGACTCGTAAGAAAATGTGGTCTCCATCCTCGAACTCCAGTGGTCTCCGTCTCCTATCATCATAGGACTTCTGTCTTCTCTGTGCAGTCCTCATCCGCTCTTGGATGATCTGCACCTTCTCTCTCGTAGCCTGGACCATCTCTGGTCCTACAAGTGCTGACTCCCCAGGGTCAGTCCAGCACAGAGGTGATCTGCATGGTTGGTCGTACAATACCTCGTATGGTGCCATCCCGATGGTGGAGTGGTAGCTGTTGTTGTACGCAAACTCCACGAAGGGTAGGTGATCCTCCTAGCTACGACCAAAGTCAAGGACACATGCACGGAGCATGTCCTCGAGAGTCTAAATGGTCCTCTCCGTCTGGCCATCCGTCTGAGGATGAAAGACAGTGCTCAGGCATAGTTGCGTCCCAAAAGCCTCCTGAAACCCCTTCCAAATCCGTGAAGTAAAGCGAGCATCTCGATCAGAGATGATAGATGATGGCACACCATGAAGTCGTACAATCTCCTGAACGTAGAGGCATCACAAGCTCTCCACTTATCCCTGCTCTCTGATAGGTAGGAAGTGGGTCGACTTTGTGAGTCAGTCTATGATCACCCAAATGGAGTCGGGTCCTCTAAAAGTACATGGGAGCCCCGTCACAAAATCCATGGATATTCCATCCCACTTCCACTCCGGGACCTCTAAGGGTTATACCAAGCCTGCTGGAACCTGGTGCTCCGCCTTCACCTACTGGCAGGTGAGGCATCATGAAACGAACTCTGCCACAGCCTTCTTCATACCTAGCCACCAGTACTGTCGTCTGAGGTCCTGGTACATCTTCGCTACTCCTGGATGTACCGCAAAAGTGGAAGTTTGAAACTCCCTCAGCACCTCCTTCTGTAATGCAACTGGTACCATGGTACGTCCCCTGAAAAGGATGACGTACTCTCCTCCTATATAAAATCCATCAGGTGCATGTCCTGTGGATATCTGTGCATGTCGTGTCTCATAGTCAACATACCCACGTTGTGCCTCTCTAACCCGCTGAAGTAGTGGAGGAGTGACTATGAGAGACTGCAGAAAGGCTGCTCCATCTCTATCCACGAAGGATATCTGCAACGCGGCTAGCTGCACCGTCGCCTCTCCAAGTAGCTGAATTCCCGATCTCCTGCTGAGAGCATCAGCTGCTACATTCCCCTTCCCAAGATTATAGACTATCTCAAAGTCATAGTCTTGGAGGAACTTGATCCATCACTACTGTCTCAGGTTCAATTCATTCTCTGAGAAGATATGTCTGAGACTCTGGTGGTCAGAGTAGACTGTAAAGCACTCGCCCATAAGATAGTGCCGCCACATCTTCAAGGCGAAGACCACTACTGCTAACTCCAGGTCATGGGTAGCGTAGTTCTGCTCATGCTGCCACAACTGTCATGAACTATAAGTGATCAATATCTTCTCCTATATCAGGACACACCCAAGTTCGGTCCTTGATGCATCGCAGTAAACTACGTACCCTATGACCTCCTTCGGTAGCCTCAAGATGGGTGCACTGGTCAATCTCTACCTTAGCTCCTGGAAGCTCTGCTGACATCTATCTGACCACACAAAGGGTTTCCCCTTCTTCGTCAAAGATGAATTCAGCACTGTAACTCTGGAGAAGTCTGGCACAAATCTCTGATAGTACCCAGCCAAACCTAGGAAACTCTTCACCTCTGTCACACTCTTGGGTGGCTCCCAAGAAAGTACTTCCTCGATCTTCGTAGGATCCACCGCAACTCCCGCCTCAGAGATGATGTGCCCCAATAAGTGGACCTCTCGAATCCAGAACTGACACTTCGAGATCTTACCATAAATATGGTGCTCTCAGAGTGTGTCCAGTAAAACCCTCAAGTGGTAGGCGTGCTCCTCCTTAGTAGTCGATTAAATCAGTGTGTCTTCGATGAAGACTATGACAAATCGATCAAGGTAAGGCTGGAAGATCCTGTTCATGAGACTCATGAACACTGCTGAAGTGTTGGTTACGCTGAAAGTCATAACTAAGAACTCATAGTGTCCATACCGATACCTGAAGGCCATCTTCTGCACATCCTCATCTCAAACTCTGAGCTGATGATAGCTTGACCTGAGGTCAATCTTCGAGAACCATCATTCTCCCCTGAGCTGATTAAAGAGTTCGTCAATCCTCGAGAGTGGATACTTTTTCTTTACAGTCACCTGATTCAAGTGACGGTAGTCGACACATAGTCGTAAGATCCCATCCGCCCTCTTGGTGAATAAAATTGGAGAAGCCCAGGGTGAAGCACTGGGTCGGATGAATCTCTTGCCCTGCAAGTCCTCCAGTTGTACCCGCAGCTCTCGAAGCTTAGCGGGAGCCATCCAATATGGTGGAGTTGATATCGGGATTGTCCTAGGGTATAGGTCCATGTAGAATTCTATCTCTCTGTGAGGAGGTAGTCCTAGAATGTCTTCAGGAAAAACGTCAGCATAATGATCCACCACAATAGGAAAACTCGGACTCCGCACATCAACTGCTCCTACGATGATACTAGTCAACTGATGGGTGATCGACTGCCCTCTCCTCTGCATAAGTCCATCCTATACTGCAAAGGCTCCCTTCTCGCCGGTGAAGGTGAACCTGCTCCCATCTGTGCGGACACACCGCACTTTGCGCCTAATACAGTCAATCTGGGCATGGACTATAGCTAACCATTCCATACCCAAGATGACGTCGTAAGGCTTCGACACTGCTACAAGAAGATCCCAATCGAATATCTCGCATCCTAGAGTAATCTCACACTACTGGCCCCAATGTGTAATCGTCGAGTCTACTCCCATAAGAGTCTCTAGCTGTAAGGATCGAGCCAAAGGCTCTGTCGGAATCTCCAAGATCCAAACAAGGGCAGAGGAAATAAAATAATGACTCGCTTCTGTGTCTATAAGAACCACAGCAAGGGTGGAGTATACACAGATAGTACCTAGAATCATTTTAGGTGCACCATGGTTGTAAGCCTCCACTTCCTGACGCTGAGCCTGCCTCTATCTTCCAGCTCCTTGTGGTCGGGGAGGCCTCCTGGTGGTGGTGGTGGTAGAGCTTCAAAGCATCGCCCACCACCCGCTGCTTGACCAGCTACTCTACCTCGTCCTCCTGCTCCCTGCAGACCGCCACGATCAAACCTCTGCCTCTGCTTGGGTGGTCCCCCAACCGTCTACTGCTCCTATACATGGCGGGTCGGGCAGTCATGGTCCATGTGGCCCTGCCCGCCGCATGCATAGCACTGCCTGCCTCTCGTATGACCGGCTCTGCTGCGTGTTCCCCACACATCTGAACCAGTATCTTGTGGTCTCCCAACTGATGGCTTGGTCTGCTTGGACCTCTGCGTCATCTGTCTACTACAGGATGTAGAAGACTCTGCTATGTGTCGCCCTACGGTAGGCCTCGCTGCTAGCGTAGTCTTAGTTAGGAAGCTCTCCACAAGAAGGGTTCGCTCCAGTACTCCTGCCTGCGTTGGAATACTGAGGGAGATCATCGAAGCCCGGATCTCATGCCTCAATCCGTGCTCGAAGGTCTGGGCCCGGAAGAATGGGTCTCGTACCATGTCCGTGGAATAGCACGATAGGTCGGAAAATCTCACCGAGTACTGGGCTACTGTCATGCTGTCCTGCCGCAGCTGTAGTAACTCTTGGATGCGCACCGCATGGAGGGTGGCCATAACAAACTCCAAGCGGAAAAGGCTCTCGAAGTCCATCCAAAGTAGTGATGCCTCATCGTGCACCTGGAGTATCAGGCTCCACCATTACCTGTTGTTGCGTGCAGTACACTCACGGCAAGGATCACCGTAAGGTCTGTTGGTGTCCCTATCAATCTGAAGACTCTAATGATAGCCTCCATCCAATCTTGGGCTGCCTGAGGATCCATCTCTCCATGGAACCTGGGCGGCCTCTGTCGCTGAAACTCATGCAGCACACTCAGGCGGCGTGCACTCTTCGTTGCTGGGGCTGGTGGTATCAGTGGCCCAATGGGTAGAGGTACCACTGGTGCCTCCGCTGTAATGGGGCCCTGCACCGAGACCTCATCGCTCGGTGGGCTATAACCTCGCACGTAACTGGGAAGCCTAGCTGGCTGCCATCATGGGGCCATCCTGAAAAAAAACAGGTGTTCCACGGTTAATATAGTATACCTGGTGAGTTGACACAATGTAATCACTAAGAAAACTTTTGAAACACACATGCAATCAATGTTTTTGTGCACTGAGTCAGAAATCAGTAGTCAGGGTCCTGATGTATGGATATATCGGTCGCCGCACCAACATTGGACTCCCTGGACCGATAACCACACTTAATAATCTAAACATTATTGCTTCATAGAGAAGAAATTATCAGAGTCCTGAGTTCTGTGGTAGAACCGACTCCTCTAATACCAATTTGTCGCGACCCATCCTCAGGGCTCGTGCTGTGACTACCCCAAGCCCGCCTTCCATAGGCCAGGGGATGGCGACTAGCACTAAAGGCGTAAATCTCAATAAAAGGGAAGGCATTGCCTTTATATAATTAAAGAAACACAATAGAGTACGCAATCTGAAGTAAACACTAAGTAAACTGAGTACAAAAGTAAGTGCAGAAAAGTAAATGGGCCAGAATACAAACCCAACTAAAAGTATAGTACAACAGTAAAGAAAGAACAGCTGCAGTAATGTAAACCAGCAACCACTGAGTCGTCCTCTGGATATCCCACATGAAGGGTGGGTACAGACGGTCCCCTCAGCTCCTTAGGTCCAGTTGTTCTCTCCGTGTACATCCCGCCATGTGGTCCACCTCCAGGTACCGTCCCCCTCCACTAGACTCTACCTCGATCAGTGTTGTATATCATCTTCATCCAACACAACGTAGTGCGGGTATAGCCCGTGCAGGGGTGAGTATACGATACTCAGTAGGGACCCCGAGACCCCCGTAGGTCTCCCAGAATCCACAAAGCATAAACCACAAAGGAAAGATACAAACATGAAGTATCAACCAACTCTACTTTGGTATATGCCCATACATATACCTAATTCATCAATTCCAGTTTGGATCCAACTCACGAGCCCAAGTACAACCCAGTCCACACAAGAAATCAC
This sequence comes from Viscum album, assembly GCA_963277665.1. Lineage (NCBI taxonomy): Eukaryota > Viridiplantae > Streptophyta > Magnoliopsida > Santalales > Viscaceae > Viscum > Viscum album. The sequence continues at coordinate 1,304,430,176 of OY728121.1, forward strand.
AACCCAGTCCACATAGGAAATCAAGTCAATCACATCGATTATAATGATTGAATGTTAAGACTCAGCTCACACAGGTATACTACTCACGAAGAGGGGTGGAGATGATAGATATAGCCTTTGAATCATCTCCCATGCCGAACCCACGTAGGATCCAAGTATAGAATTCATCGCTGTCGAACCCACGTAGGATCCTAGTACAGTAACTCTCACTGTCGAACCCACATAGGATCCTATTATAGTCTTCATTGCTGCAGAACCCACGGAGGATCCAAGTACAGTCGTCCTCGCTGCCGAAACCACTTAGGATCCAAGTACAGTCATCATCATCATCTCAGTCGCAGCCAGCTCTAGGGTTCCCACACACATCACGCTCAATTCCAGTAGGGTCCGCTCCTCAAGCCAAGGGGGGTCGAAAAATCAGTTGTCACTAAGTCTAGAGTTGATGTATCCTGAAGTTCTGTATCGTCAAAAGAAGGTCAACACAACAGACGACGTGTCAATTGGACGCCAGGTCTGAGAGATATTGGCTTTTTTTTTCCAGGGGCCCGGTCGGAAATATGATCATTCTATACTCGGTCGTTTACCAAAGTTTCCCAAAACTCACTTAGAGTATCACAAAAGGATTGTCTCGTCATAAGGGTCCTTGTTCTGTAGACGGCGCGTCGATCGGATGCGCAGTCTTTATGAAATTCATGTTTAACTGAAAAAGGGCTCGGTTTGTTAGGCCCGATGGGCTGACGGGTCGGGTTGACCCAGTTTGAGGGGTCCGACCCAGCAGGAGTGTCAAACCGGTCTGAAGAAAAACATAACTCAGCCCGAAGGGGCACGGCCCGGCCCGAAGTGGCGTGACCCAACCCAGCGGGGCACGGCCCAGTGCGGCTCGGCTCGGCCCAGCCCAGCGCGGCCCGGCTGGCTCGACCGAAGCCGAGCGGGTTCCAGGGGGCGTGGCGCCCCCGGTCTTCTGCACCGGCTGCGTCAGGCGGCGCCGCCCTTCCCCGAACCGACCGGCTAAACTGGCCGGTCTACTGCGCATGCGGCCCTCATGGGCGGGCCTCCGGTCTTCCAGTGCGGCTCCATCCCGGCGCCGCGGTCCAGCTCCGCCCGGCCGGTCCTCTAGCACGGCGCCCTCCTGGCGTCGCAGCTCCTCTTCGTCGGGCTGGTCGACAGGCCGACCGGTTCTTCCGCCGAAGGGGCCCATGTAGCGGGTTGCGGTTCTTCCCGCTCAACCAGCGCGATGGCACCGGTTCCCTTCTCCACATTCCCGGAATGGCGCAATGGCTCCACGCTTCCTTCACCGCCAATTTCCAATTCTAAAATAATGAACGAGAACAACATAGGGTTTTCGATCTATGTTCGTTCGGCCCTCACCCTCCGCGTAAAAAGATACCAATCGTCCATATTCAAACAATGATTTCCAATGAGTATGGGGTACGAAAACATCCACTTTCAAGAGTAAACCCCTACCTCAACCAATGATGACGAACGTCGGCGTCGCGGGGTGAGGATTCGTAGACATCGACGGAGAGCGTCCAAGGAGGAAGCGGTGTCTCCCCTTTTTATCACGGAGAGAATAAAACAAGGAGGACGTCATTGGCGAGAACCCACGTCAGTGTCTCCTCCCTTGTCGTGGAGGAAGAAGAGGATGGAGAATTCATGGTCGCTGAGTCGAAGTTCTTCGTCGGAGATTTTGCGTTCTTCAACAAAGGAGATGAAGCGTTCTTCAAAACTCTAGATCTCTCTCCCCAAAATCTCAACACAACATGCCAACCAAAAATAAAATAAGGCTTCTCCTTATTTTATTAAATCATTACATGCATTAAAAATTACAAAAATTCAAATTCCAATTCACTTAATTAATTAAACCATGAGTTTTCTAATTAATTAGGTGATAGGTTGGCACGTTTTAATGAGGGGGAGAGGGGAGAGGAAGAGTTGCTCAAATAAATTCAAGGGGGGTTGTCAACATTAAACATAAGAGTTTAATGGGAGGTTTAATGGGTTTAGGGAATGTGAATGGTTGGGGCTCATGTGGGCCCCACCTCACAATTATCCTCACATGGGTAGTTAGGAGCTTGTGGGTCCCATCCCAACTCCCCCAAGTAGGATATAACCACTTAAGATAAAGAATAAAAACTGTTCCACAATTTTTATTCACTTCTTATTTAAACCACAAAATTTAACTTCTTCTCCCATGAAAATGCATCTACGATAAAAGTCCTCTTGAGAAAATATTGGCGTTGCGAGTTCATCGGTGCCCTCAGATTTCAATTCCTACCACTGATTCAAAAGATAGAAAAACCCGCTCGTTTGTTTACTGAACGTACCTGATCCAAACTTTGGAAATTGATTCCGGGCACACCGAGCCTCGGAATCAGGTTCCATCAGAAACTGAGTACTCATAAAATTCCAAAGAATTTAAGAAAAAAATTTCCTTGAAATTTACAAGTCTTTACATACCATAAATTATTGTATTTAACTATTCACCATAAATTCAAGTATTTTAGAAAAATCATAAAAATAAACCCTAACCATTTTTTGATGTTTATCCATTTTTATGAAAATAATTTTTTAAATATTAAAAATTAATTTTTAATTAAAATCATCATTTATCTGAAAAATACCGATTTTAAAATGATAACTGACTTTACGACACTTTGAAAAATTAATTAAGGTCTCATAAAAATATATTATAATCATAAGACAAAAAATATTAATTTATTAATATATTTTATAAAAATAAATATTTTTTTAAATTATTATATTAATTATAAAATTGAAAATACATATTTATGTTTCACAAAAATACCAACACTTAATTTACTATTTTAAAAAAATATTTACTTATTCCATGTTATAAATATATCATATTTTCATTTATAATATACCTAAATTTTATTTATTCTTTCATAGTTGATCTTATTATTATAATGGCCACATTACTATTTCTAATGGTTACAGTACTATTCCAATGGTCATGTTAATATTTAATGGTATATCATGGTTCATTTGTGCAATAAAAAACTATAGAATATAATGAATTTATTTAAGAATATACATACCATAAACTCATGGGGTGTTATAATATATTAGCAATATTTTGATACCATTAAAAATAATTGGTAATCTATAACTAATAGATTATATTTTGAGGGAAAAACTAGTGAAATATTTATAAGTGATTGTTATTAGCAACATGAGAAAAAGTTACTGGATAAGGTATGTTTCATTTATGCACTTAATTTTATTATTATATAATAAATTTTTAATGATCCAGACTCAGTAATATTTTAGTTTCTAGTTCATTTAGACATTATGGAAATATATAAAACTCTTCACAATTTTCATAAGATCCCATTATGATATTGTTTCTTTACGGACAGTCATGTCAAATGAGATATTTGACCACATGTTTATAATATATCTATGTCATTAATTGTTTATTAATCACATGCTTAGAATATATCATGTTCTAACCCATATTATATCTAATAATATAGCCTAACCCACTACTCATATTATATGATATCCATACTAGGCTATTTTATCATGTATTGTTTCCTTAGTAAAATTCATTGGAAAACAACTATGTTATTATGGATAGAATATCTATGAAACTTGTGTGTATTAATAAAAACTATAGAAGGTGTAGTAAACAAATATGATTATATTTTCATGTATTGATCTATTTTTTCAAAAAATGAGTCTCTTGATTCTTGGAAGTATTAAATGTCAAAAAAATTATACTATTTTTGAAATTTGTATTATCATAGATTAGATGCTCGGGGCCCTCAGCTTTGGTCAAGAGCTCTCAACTTCTCTTGGGGTTTCTACCCCATGCTCTTTGTCTTCTTTAGATTCTTAGGCGGTGTCTTCCCTATGGTAACTAGTTTTTTCACGTGATTAGGGGGTTTCTCTATTGACAGGCATTGTTCTTTGCTTTGGGAGATGTGTTAGTTGGTGGCTTCATGTGTACATATCATGTCTTATTAGTCTACAGTGGAATGGACCTGATGTCATGGTGGGACCTCAACATGGCTTTGGTAATTGGTGGATTCTTTAATGGAATAGGTGGTGGTTCTTATTCATCACGCCATAGTCTGTGAAGGCTTGAGTGAGTTCTTCGACAGTGATGGAGGGTCGTCTCTTTGGTGGCCCTCAGTTTTGATGATTGGTTTCGACTCGTGTGGTGGAGGGTGTGACGTCCTCGACGGTGTGATGGTTGATGGTGGGAGGGAGATCCCTCATTGTTGATGTTGTTTTCTATGGTCATCTTGGATATTGGACTGCATTTTGAGATAGATGTGATGATCTTATCTTGGAGGAGGATATTTTCTTATACCTCAACCCTCTATTCAGATCTAGACGAGGTTTTAGGGTAGTATTACCCAGCTTTACTAGGATACCAAATTAGAAGAATAATATGGTATGGAATCTTCCATCAGTATCGAGCATCGTGCATTTCTTCATGTCGATACTCTAGCTATGAATCCCATAAAATGTTGGGTTATTGGCTTATTGTATCCAAATATATGATGGTACGGTTTGTTCTAGTGGTGTAAGGTTTTTGGAGCCTTTAAGTTCATGTTTTTTACAACGTGCATTTGGGACTATGGGTCAAGCATTAGGCCAAAGTTCCACTTGTCTTATGATCCATGTAATGTTACCCCTCATCCCAGTTTAATCAGGGGGAAAATAAATAAAAATTTATTGTAATTCAAGCTTAACGGTGGTATTATCATTACACCTAATTTGTGAGTATGGATCTGTAGTGTCACAAGCATGAAAACAAATGAAATATTATTCCCACATATTTTGAGAATGTGTATTTAACTATGTATTAAATTTACCCTTTCATTCCCAAAGAAGGTATAAAAATATACAACATCACTTTGAGAATTGATTAAAGAAAATTAAATTCACATCAATGATAATATTTTAAATATCACAACTATATATTTCACTATATTTAGCAACTACATTTATATGTACTAAAAAATGTCGATAAAGGGGTATCTATATCAGTAGTTCCTAAAAGAACTGATAAAAGGTACCATTATGAATGCTAAAAAAGCACTAATAAAAATTCCCCTTTGCATGTTTTATTTTTAACAACGATAAAGGTAAATTTTATCAGTTGTTTTTTAAGCATTGGTTAAGGTTGGACTTTATCATCTCTCTTTTAGTTCTGTTAAAAGTTATTTTTACTAAAAAAATTATATATCATTAATAAAATATTAATATAAAAATATATTAATATTTATATTAATATAATACATTTTATAAATATTATTTAAATAATAATTTATATATATTTACTCTTAATATATAAGATGTTTAGTGAAAACATTTTATAAAATAATTAGAAATTAATATTAATTAATAATTTATTTATTATTACTAAGTAATATTCATTTAATATCAATTTGGTGATAGAAAAATTCAATAAATTATTGAATGATCTAAAATAAGTTTAAAACATGACTCGAACTTCAAAATTTCATTGCTTTTAATCTAGGTATTTAGATGGGATTGACCACATATAATATTGAATCTTTTCAAAAGATATATGGAATGGAGAGATGGGGGAACTAAGGTTAGTGCCTTTTCAAGGTCAAAAGGCTCAAAAGGCCTCTAAGACATTATTTTTTATTGAGGTTCCTTCATTTTTTAACATTTGATGAAATTTTAACATTGTTTGGGAGGGTATTTCAATAATTTTTTAGTAGATTATGAATTTATTAACTAGACTTACATTCATGCAGATATGATGGTGTTAAAATTATATCGTTTTCATATTTTAGTGTTATTTATAATTAACTATGTGTGTGTATATATATATATATATTTACATTTAAAAAATTAATTATATAGATAAATATTTTCTCATATTTACATGTAAAATATATTTAAATGTAAATATATAAAGCATTTGGAAATAAGAATTCTTTAACCATTTTATTTATATATATAATTAATTATTTTATATAAAAATGAAAATATATTTGTATAAAAACATTATATTAATATAATTAATCATTTATAATTTAATTTATTTTTTTATAATTATTTATAATTATTTGTATAGATGCACATATAAATATTTTTGTATGTGTGTGACACTATTGTGTAAATACATCATATAAATGTATTTATATAAATATATCCTTAAATAAATAATATAAATGTATATAATAATATATGAAATTATTTTACAAAAAAATATTTTAATAATATATCATACAAACTTATTTATAATAAATATGCATTTTATAAATACTTTATTAAAAATTATATATAAATATAAAATTATTTATTACGTTGTAAAAATTATTTGAAAACATATTCCAATATATATGAAAATGTATTAACATATTTTATAAATGTATTGAAAAAATAATTATATGAATATAAATAACTATATAACTAAATACATGCATAAATATGATTTGTGGAAATATATATGTCTGTATATATATATCATAAAATATAGACAAATATAGGATGGTGAAGTGATTTAGGTGATCAATTTGGACAAGGAGGTCTATGGTCAATTTTTTCTTGGTGCAGATGGGTGAGTAGTGCATATATCACTGGTAAATGTGGGTGAAAATCAAGGGAAAAGGTTAGGGTGAAAAAAATCACTAATAAATATGGGGTGGAGGGGAGGGTTTTTGTGGTGAGGAGGTGGGAGAACAGTAAAAAAATAACTTTTTGTTTTTATCATAACTTTTTTGGCGTAGAAAATGTGTTCTTTTATTAGTGATAAAAAATCAATGACAAATAATAATTTTATTTGGGTTAAAAAACATTGATAAATGTCTCCTTTATAGATTATTTCTTTCACTAATTAATGTGGAATTTACCATCACTTTTTTAGCATTGTTAAAAGCCATGGGATTTTCAGGACGCTTATATTGTCATCACATTTTAGTGATGAAATAGTATATTTGGAATATTGACTACAACCCGATCTACAGTAGGGTATTTTGACTAAAACAAGTAATTTTTTTAGCACCTGTAGTTGAGATCTAATTGGTATGTCATGATTTTATTTGTGAAATGGATCCCTCATGACTGAACTAGAAAAAAAATTAACATTAATGGGATTGTCATGGGTACCCCAAGACCTATAGGATGTGAAGAAATCTTATAGAACTATAGAGGCTTTATTAATGAACTTTTATATAGATTTTTGGTAGATTTATTACATTTAAAGAAGATTTATTTTATATTTTTTATGTTATCATGTTTGCAAACCTTTAGGGGTGGAGGTAATGTTGGATTGATAGTGACTAGGTTGTCCCTATTAAATCTCTTGAATATTGCTCTTGTCTAGTTCCATGACAATTATATATAGAATGGGTTCACTATCTAAAATTATTGTAAGGTATGGAGGTTTTAATTACTCATGTATAGGGAGGTGAATATGGTTGTTGATGCACTATAAAATAATGTGGTTATGGATTATCTCTCTAACTAGTCTATTGGTCTTTAGGGTAATTTTAGATATTTTCATGATTAAAATATAAAAGTCCATTTTTATTCATTCCTTCATCTCTTAAATTTATATATTCACTAGTGAATAATGCATATTTTATGATTCATTTTTCAAATTATTTTTTTAAAATTGATACGAAATTCATTTTTCAATATTGGAAATTTTATAACTAACCTTAAAAAACAAATCTTTTTTCAACATATTTTATTTTATAACCAACCATGAAACTATATTCGAAAATATTTTATAAAATAACCGACATTAAAAAACATTAATTTTTTTTAGAATTTTTGAGGTTTGTAATTTTTGTTTCATTATTTCATATGTCAAACTTGTGGTTTCCTTGACAAAGAGACCTGATCTATGTTCCTTTTCCTAATATCCATTATACAACCTCATCCATATTTTTAAAGACCCAGAAATTCCATGTAAATTTTTTTAATTATATGCGAATTTTATGAGTCTGCAAAAATTGACGGCCCATGATTCTGAGGCCCGGAGTGCTCGAAATGAATTTCTGAACTTTTTTTAAGTACGTTCAGTAAACGTGTGAGTGGGTTTTTATAACTTTTGAACTGGAGCTCAGAATTGAAATCTGAGGACACCGTTGAACTCATAATGTCGATATTCGCTTAAGGAGACTTTCACCTTGACCGTAGTAGGTCGAGGGTATAAGATAGTTTTTTGGTTTTTCATGGAAGAAGAAAAATAAAATATTTAACATTTTATTTTTCTTTTGAAACCCCTCCTTTTGAATTATAGTGGTGGGGACCACCTTAACCCCTCTTTAATGTGGGGAATTCCCTTGGAATCCTCCCATTTAATTGTGTCAACGCAATACAATTAATTGTGCCATTTAATTGTGTCAACGCAATACAATTAATTATTCCATTTAATTGTGACAACGCAATACAATTAATTGTGCCATTTAATTATGGCATGTTTATTTATTCCAACGCAAATGTAATTGATGAACCTATTTTAATTTTTGGATCCTCATTTCCTTGGGGAAATCTTTGGTGAAAGAGAGGCTTGGGGAGAACTTTGGAGAAACTCTTTCCCCAACAAAGAACGCCCTCTCCAACGAAGAACATACTTTGGAATCAAGAATGAGGATGACGCATGAGCCCGACTTCGGAATTGTGTTGCGGAAGCGATGATCGTTGGACCCCTCATCACCTTCACCGACTTCTTCTCACGACACCTCCAACAAGTAATCAATGTAGGGATTTTTGTTTGTTTATCCCTTTCCCCATTCTTGACGTTCATCTTGATTTAAAAAAAATTATTTTCTTCTTGATTCAAGAAAAAATAAGCTTCTTGTTACCGTTATAATGTGGAGGGTGTGGGCCGAACGAACACGACCCAACCTATCCGCAATCTTTGTGGGATTTTTATGGTCTTGAATTGACTGTGACAACCCGAGGCGAGTGTGGGAGTCTGCGGAATGAAGAACGGGCCACCGAGGCACACCCGGTGACCCGAGGAACATCGCCGGAAGGCCTTAGGAGCGTCGTTCAGCACCCCGGATGGCCGCAAAGATGGCGGCGGTCCAATCGCACCGCTGGATAAAGGCTACAGCCTGTCAGCCATAGCGGAGCGCGGGTGGCAGATGGCGTATGGCCGGCCGCATGACGGTGATGGTAATGTGCGTTCGCGCCACCCGGCATGCAGGTGTCGCCGGGTAAGGCCAAGAAGGTGGTGGAAGGACGGCCGACTCGCTGCTGGCCACCGGTGGTGGCACGGCGCGTGGCTGCGCTGCCGAGGACGGCTGGTCGTCTGGCCAGTCGCGGGCTACCCAGCGGCGGCCGCATCGCGGGCCACCCATCGCTGGCCGCACCGCGGGCCACCAAATGGGCCAGGTAGCACCACGCCAGTGGGCCGGGCCAGACCTAGTGCGCCAGGTCGGACCCAGGGTCGGACCCGGTTCGGGGCGGGTCGACCAGAACTGGGTCGGGTCTGCCCAGACCGGGTCGGACCAGACCCAGACCCACTTCTACCCTTTTCTCTCTTTCAGTCATAATTTGAGCTATGAGCGTCTGTTTAACGAACCGTCTGCGGTGTCAGAAACCTTGGATAGAGACGGTCCTTTTGGTGTACCCCAATTGAGTTTTGGATAAAGTTGTGGTATATCCGGTTTTAATCGAACACGAATCCAACCGGGCCCTCGGGACTAAAAGGCCAATAACTTTCAGACTGGGCGTCCAATTGACTCACCGTCTGTTGCGTTGAGGCCCCTATTATATGGCGGTCCTTTGGGATAATTCTTCTTGGGAATTTGTGGTAGTTGGAGTATCAAACTATGCCTTCAGGAGAGGATTCTCCCAGAATCAAGAAATCTTAGTGCGGGAACCCTGTAGGTGGCTGTAACATGAGAAAGGGATCCTATGTGGGTCTGTGCTTTGGGATCCTATGTGGGTATGTGCTTTGGGATTCTCCATGGGTCTATGTTCGAGATTCCCACTTGTACCTCTCTATGAAATCCACATGGGACTACTCTAGGATCCTATGTGGATCTGTTGTACTAGGATCCTATGTGGCTCTGATGATTTAGGATCCTACATGGGTATGCCTCTTAACAGAATAAGATGATTCAGTAGTTACATCTAATCATATTTTCTACCGTACCTATGTTATACCTGGTGTAATCTGAGTCTTTACCTTTATGGTAATCTTCTGTGTGGCGTACCTTCATGTTACTTACCTTCATGGTGATACCTTTTTGGTAATCTTCTGTGTGGCGTTCCTTTGTGGTACTTACCTTCATAATGATACCTTTTTGGTATTCTTCTATGTGGATTTACCTATGTGGTACTTACCTTTGTGGTGTTACCTTCATGTTACTTACCTTCGTGGTGATACCTTTGTGTTATTCTTCTATGTGGTGTTACCTTTGTGGTACTTACCTTGTGGTCTTACATCCGTGGTGAAATTTCCTTTATGGAACAGTTGTACTTTGGCTAAGGATTTGGGCTTTGAGTTTCCTTGTGAATGAGATGGTTATAATTGATAAATTAGGTATATGTATGGGAATATACCTAAGTAGGGTTTCCATTTGTTTTCATTCTTTTTGGTTTATCCTTTGTGGATTTTGTGAGACCTTCGAGGGTCTCGGGGTCCCTACTGAGTATCGTTTTACTCACCCCTGCACGGGCTATGCTCGCACCTTGTTGTGTTTAGTGTAGACGAAGAACTGCGCTGACTAAGGACGAGGGTACCAGGACAAGAGGTAGCTCGGAGGTGGACCTTAGATGAGGTGTACTACAGATATTACTGTTCTAGAGTTTTACCTACCCTTCAGGTAGGATCCTTGGTGGTTGTTCACAGGAGCTTTCCAGTTTTCTTGTACTTTTAAGTTGGGCTTGTATTCTGGACCCTTTTTAATTAACGTACACACACTTTTTACTATACAGTTTACTTGTGTTTGTGTCTTGTTGTGTGATTGGTTGAGTGTTTTTATAGGATATTAAGGAAATGACTTCCCGGTTTTAGGGAATATTCCTTTCGGTGCTAGTCGCCAGCTCCTAGCCTATGGAAGGCTGGCTTGGGGTAGTCATGGAACGGGCCCCGGGAGACGGGTCGTGACAAATTGGTATCAGAGGATTCGGTTATACCGTAGAAAATTGGACTCTGATTCTTTAACGGAAATATTGTTAAGTGTTACGAGTGTGGTTATCAGTTTAGGGAATCCTGTGTTGGTGCGGCAGCTGACGTATCCATACACCAGGACCCCGACTTCTGATTTCTGACTCAGTGCATGAAATATCTTATTGCGTGTGTGTTTTGAAAATTTTTCTTTGTGAACTCTTTGAGTCATCTCACCAGGTATATCTTCTTGACCATGGAACACCTATTTCTTTTTAGGATGCCTCCATGTAGACATCCAACTAGGGTTCCAGGTATAGTACGCAATGATATCCCACCGAGTAAAAAGGCCTAAGTGTAGGGCCCTTTATCAGTAGAGGCACCAACAGAGGCACCAGTGGTACCATTACCCATGGGTCCACCAATGCCACTAGCCCCAATAGCAGAGAGTTCATGCTTCTTGAGCACATTTCACGAGTTCCAGTGCCATAGTCCACTCAGGTTCAGGGGTGATACGGACCCACAGGCGGTTGAGGATTGGCTGGAGGCTGTGGTGAGAGTCTTCCGACTGGTAGAGACCCCAGCTGATCTCATGGGGATCCTTACTGCCAGTCTTCTATAGACAGCAGCAGGCAGATGGTGGAACTTGATGCTCCAGGTTCACGATGAGGTGAAATTTTGTCTGGGTAGACTCTGAGAGCCTGTTTAGGGTAGAGTTTGTCCCAGTGACCCTTCGTGCAGTGTGCATACAGGAACTACTTCATCTGCATCAGGGTAGCATGACTGTGGATCAGTACTCAGCGAGGTTCACCGACCTCTCACACTACTCCATTGATATGGTGGGGGACCCATTATTCAGGGCTTGGACCTTCGATCAAGGACTCAGGCAGGAGATCAGGGCTTCGATAATTTCTCTCAACATCCTGATGCAGGCGGGGTGTTAGAGTGATCCCTCTTAGTGGAGAGTTCTCTTGCTGACCAGTCACCAGCAGTGAGACCCACCATCAAGCATCACATAGCAGAGTCTTCTACAGATGTCAGCAGACAGATGTCACAGAGGTCCAGGGGGACTAGACCTAAAGGTGGATGAGCAGGATTCAGGTTCGGTTGTGCGGGGAACCGGAGACAGAGCCAATCATGAGAGGAGTAGATAGTGTTACGCATGCGGTGGGTAGGGTCACATGGATCATGACTGCCCGACCCTCCATACAGATTATCAGAAAATATTTGAAGGACCACCCAGGCAGAGACAGAGGTTCGAATGAGGAGGTCCGCAGAGAGCAGGTGGATGTGGCAGAGGAGCTAGTCGTGCAGCTAGCGGTGGGCGACGATTCGATATGTCACCGCCACCACCACCAGGTGGTACACCCCAACAATAAGGAGTAGGTGGATAGGGGAGATCTCAGCTCCAGGTAGCTGAGGCCTACAACTATGGCGCTCTGAAGATGATACGAGGTATGATCTATGTCTACTCCACCATAGTTGCAGTACATATAGACACAGGTTTCAATCATTCTTTTATTTCCACTGCCCTCATTCGGATCTTAGAGATTCTGGTGGAGTTTTTGGCTCGATCCTTATGTCTAGAGACTCCTATGGGAGAGGATTCGATGATTACACACTGGTGCCGGCAGTGTGAGCTAACTCTAGGAGGCGAGAGCTTCAGCTGGGATATCCTAGTAGCGGCATCGAGGCCTTACGACGTCATCTTGGGTATAGACTGGTTATCTATATTCCATGCTCAAATAGACTGCCTTAGGTGAAAAGTGTGGTGTATCTGTGAGGATGGGACTAGTTTTACCTTCACCGGTGAGAAGGAAGCCTTTTCAACACAAGATGGACTTACCCGGAGGAGAGTGCAGTCGATCACTCATCAGTTGGCTAGCCTTACCCTTGAAGCGGTTGATGTGGAGAGTCCGAGTTATCCTGTAGTGGTGGACCAGCATGCAGATGTCTTCCCTAATGATGTTTTGGGTCTACATTTTCACAGAGAGGTGGATTTTTACGTTGAATTGTATCCCAAGACGGCACTGATATCTACACCAGCATATCGGATGGATCCTGTGGAGCTTCGTGAGCTATGGGTATAGCCAGAGGACTTGCAGGGGAAGGGATTCATCCAGCCTAGTTTTTCTCCTTGGGCAGTCTTGATTTTTTTCGCCAAGAAGGTGTATGGGAGCTTGAGACTTTGTGTTGACTATTGGTGCCTGAACCAGGTGACCCTGAAGAATAAGTACCCACTTCTGAGGATTGACGACCACTTTGATCAGCTGAAGGGAGCACGGTAGTTCTCGAAGATAGACCTCAGATCAAGCTATCACCAGTTTAGAGTACGAGATGAGGATGTGAAGAAGCTGGCTTTCAGATGTCATTATGGCCACTAAAAGTTCTTATTCATGTCGTTCGACATGACCAATGCTCCATCAGGGTTCATGGGACTCATTAATAGGATATTCTAGCCATACCTTGATCGCTTTGAAGTAGTCTTCATCGATGACATTTTTATCTACACAGCTACCAAGGAGGAGAATGTCTATCATTTGAAGGTAGTTCCGGACACACTCCAAGAGCACCAGATTTATGGTAAGCTCTCGAAGTGCCAGTTCTGGATCCGATAGGTTCTCTTTCTAGGACATTTCATCTTAGAGGCTGGAGTTGCGGTGGATCCAGAAAAGATTGAGGCGGTACTTGCTTGGGAGCCATCCAGGAGTGTGATAGAGGTAAGAATTTTCCTAGGTTTGGCCGGATAATACCGGAGGTTTGTGCCACATTTCTACAGAGTTGCACCACCTTTATCAGTGTTGATGAATAAGGGGAAACCCTTCATGTGGTCGGAGAAATACCAGCGGAGTTTTCAGGAGCTGAGGCAGAGGCTGACTAGTGGCCCCATCTTGAGGATTCTGTAGCAGGGCTCTGGGTACGTAGTCTACTGTGACGCATCAGGGACTGGGCTCAGATGAGTCCAAATACAGGAGCGAGTATTTATCACATGTGGTTCTCAACAGCTAATACATCATGAGCAGAACTATGCTACCCATGACTTGGAGTTAGCAGCAGTGGTCTTCTCCTTGAAGATGTGGCGACATTACTTGATGGGTGAACATTTTACATTCTACTCTGATCACAAGAGTCTTTGGTATATCTTCTCTTAGAAGTACATGAACCTGAGACAGCGATGTTGGCTTGAGTTCCTCCAGGACTACGACTTCGAGATAGTCTATACTCCTAGGAAGGGGAACATTGTAGCAGATGCACTCAGTTTGAGATCTGGTATACAGCTGCTAGGTGAGGTGATGGAGCAGCTGGCTGTTTTACAAATATCCTTTGTGGAATGAGATGGGGTATCTTTCCTTCAGTCTCTTGCAGTCACTCCTCCACTTCTCCAGAAAGTCAAGGAGGCACAGTGTGGGGACACTAACTTCGAGGCTCAACATGATCAGATATCCACAAGATAGGCACCTGATGGATTTTCTGAAGGTGGGGAGCACATCATTCTATTCATAGCACGTACCATGGTACCAGTGTCGCTTCAGGAGGAAGTTTTGAGGGATTTTAACACATCCCCTCTAGCGGTACATCCAGGAGTGATGAAGATGTACCAGGATCTCCAACAATAGCACTGGTGGCTGGGAATGAAGAAAGCAGTAGTAGAGTTTTTATCTCTGTGCCTCACTTGTCAGTAAGTGAAGGCGGAGCATCAGGTACCAGCAGGCTTAGTGCAACCTTTAGAGGTTCCAGAGTGGAAGTGGGATGGAATATCCATGGACTTAGTAACAAGACTTTCACGTACATCCAGGGGTCATGATTCTATTTGGTTGATCATCGACCGACTCACCAAGTAGTCCCACTTCTTATTGATTAAAGAGCAGGGTTTAGTAGAGAGCTTGGGATGCCTCTATTTACAGAAGATTGTGTGGCTACATGGAGTACCCTTGATGATTGTATCCGATCGTAATGCACGTTTCACTTCTAGGTTATGGAAGGGGTTGCAAGAGGCTTTCGGGATACAGATTTGTTTGAGCACCGCCTTCCATCCTCAGATAGATGGCCAGACTTAGCGGACCATTCAGACCCTCAAGGACATGCTTCATTCTTGCATCCTCAACTTCGATCGCAGTTGGGAGGATCATTTTCCCTTGGTGGTGTTTTCCCATAACAACAGATATCACTCCACCATTGGGATGGAACCTTTCAAGGTGTTGTACGGCTGACCATGCAGATTTCCTTTGTGCTGGACTGACCCAGGGGAGATAGTACTCATGGGACCAGATATGGTATGGGATACCACAGAGAAGGTGCAAATCATCCAGGAAAAAATGAAGACTGCACAGAGCATGTAGAAGTCTTATGTTGATAGGAGATGGAGACCTCTATAGTTCAAGTATGGTGATCACATCTTTCTATGGGTCTCACCTCGACGAGGTTTGCGGAGATTTGGTCAGGGTGGAAAGTTATCTTCGAGGTTCATCGGACCTTTTTAGGTCCTCAGCAGAGTTGGTGAAGTGGATTACCGCTTAGCTCTTCCACCTCTGTTGCACTGGGTGCACGACATCTTCCATATATCCTAGCTGAGGAGATACGTGCACGACCCTTCACACATCATTGAATGGGGTGAGTTGGACATCGAAGATGGTGCGATGTTTATAGAGGTTCTAGTGGATATTGAGGATTGACCAGAGTGGGTCCTTCGTGGGTGGTCAATACCTTTGGTGCGCATACGTTGGCAGCACGGAAACCTCCAGAAGAGCACATGGGAGCGGGAGGATCATATTTGTGCTCAGTACCCCCACATGTTTTCCTAGTTTTTGTAATGTGGATTTCGGGGATGAAAAGCCCTGAGGCGAGGATAATGTAAATACCTGGAAATTTCATGTAATTTTTTTTAATTATATAGGAATTTTACGAGTCCGAGAAAATTTATGGCACATAATTCTGAGGATTGGAGGACTCGGAATGAATTTATGAAATTTTTTTAAGTACATTCAGTAAACATGCGAGCGGGTTTTTATAACTTTTGAACCGGTGATCAGAATTGAAATCCGAAGACACCATTGAACTTGCAGCGCCAATATTCACTTAAGGAGACTTTCACCTCGACCGGAGTAGGTCGAGGGTAGAAGATAGTTTTTCAGTTTTTCAGTTTTTCATGGAAGAAGAAAAATAAAATATTTAACATTTTATTTTTCTTTTGAAACCCCTCCTTTTGAATTCTAGGGGTGGGGACCACTTGAACCCCTCTTTAATGTTGGGAAGTCCCTTATAATCTTCCCATTTAATTGTGTCAACGCAATACAATTAATTTTTCCATTTAATTGTGTCAACACAAAACAATTAATTGTGCCAACTCAATACAATTAATTGTGCCATTTAATTGTGCCAACTTTAATTGTCTCAACTCAAATTAAATTGATGAACCTATTTTAATTTTTTGGGTCCTCATTTCTATGGGGAAATCATTGGTGAAAGGGAGGCTTGGGGAAAACATTGGAGAAACTCTTTCCCCAATGAAGAATGTCCTCCCCAACAAAGAACATACTTCAGAATCAAGAATGAGGATGACGCACGAGCCCGACTTCAGAAGCATGTTGTAGAAGCGATGATCATTGGCACCCACATCGCCTTCACTACTTCTTCTTGCGATACCTCCATAGAGAAATCAAGGTAGGGATTGTTTTTTGTTTATCCCTTTCCCCATTCTTGACGTTCATCTTGATTTAATAACATTTATTTTCTTCTTTATTCAAGAACAAATAAGCCTCTTGCTATCATTCTAACGTGGAGGGTGCGGGCTGAATGAACACGGCCCAACCTCTCCGAAACCTTTGTGAGATTTTTATAGTCTTGAATCGACAATGACAACCCAAGGCAATTGCGGGAGTCTATGGAATGAAGAACGGGCCATCGGGGCGTGCTCGGTGCCCCGAGGAATGTCGCAGGAAGGGATCTAGAGCAGTGGTCGACACCCCAGCTGGCTGCAAAGACGGCGGCAGCGCAACCGAGCTGCCAGATAAGGATCGCGATACGTTGGCCACGGCTAAGCGAGGGTTGTGTCTAGAACACGGACGGTCGCGTGACAGTGATGGAGATGCGTGTTTGCGCCGCCCGACATGCAGGTGTCGCGGCGCAAGGCCACGGCGGCAGTGGAAGGGCGGTCAGCTTGCTGCCTGCCGCTGGTGGTGGTGTGGCGCGTGACTGCACCGCAGAGGACAGATGGCCATCTGACCAGTCGTGGGCCGCGTACCGCAGGCCGCACCACCGACCACCCAGCGGGCCGCCCATCGTGGGCCTCCCAGTAGGTCGCGCCACGCCGGCAGACCGGGCCAGACCCAGGACCGGACCCGGGTTGGGTTGGGTCGACCCGAACTGAGTCGGGCTGGGTCAGATCGGACCTGGACCAACTTCTACTATTTTCGCTCTTTGAGTCATAATTTGAGCTATGGGTATCCATTTGATGAACCGTCTACAGTGTTGTAAACCTTGGATCGAGACGGTCTTTTTGGTATAGCCACTTGAGTTTTGGATAATGTTGGGGTATGTCCAGGTTGGATCGAACATGAATTCAACCGGGCCCTCAGGACTAAAAGGCCAATAACTTACAGACTTGGAGTCTAATTGACGCACTGTCTGTTGCATTGAGACCCCTTTTTACGTGGCGATTCTTTGGGATACTTTTTCTTGGGACTTCATAGCAGTTGGAGTATCAACCTATGGCTTGAGGAGTGTATTATCTCGAAATCAAGCGAGCTTAGTGCAGGAACCCTGTAGCTGGATGTAACATGAGAAAGGGATCCTATGAGGGTCTATGCTTTGGGATCCTATGTGGGTCTGTGCTTTGGGATCCTATGTGGGTCTGTGCTTTGGGATCCTACGTGGGTCTATATTCAAGAGTCCCACTTGGACCGCTCTTGGAAATCCACGTGGGACTACTCTAGGATCCTACATGGGTCTGTTGTACTAGGATCCTATGTGGGTCTGATGATTTAGGATCTTATGTGTGTCTGCCTCTTAACAAAATAAGATGATTTAGTAGTTACATTTAATCATATTTTCTACCATACCTATGTTATACCTGGTGTGATCTTAGTCTTTACCTTTGTGGTAATCTTATATGTGGCGTACCTTCGTGGTACTTACCTTTGTGGTGATACCTTTGTGGTAATCTTCTGTGTGGCGTGCCTTTGTGGTACTTACCTTCATGGTGATACCTTTTTTGGTATTCTTCTATGTGGCATTAACTATGTGGTACTTACCTTTTTGGTGTTACCTTCTTGGTACTTACCTTCATGGTGATGCCTTTGTGGTATTCTTCTCTGTGGCGTTACCTTTGTGGTACTTACCTTTGTGGTGTTACCTTTGTGGTGTTTTTTCCTTCGTCGAACAGTTGTACTTTGGCTAAGGATTTGGGCCTTGAGTTTCCTCATGAATAAGATGGGAATATGTGATAACTTAGGTATATGTATGGGCATATACCTAAGTAGGTTTTTCAGTTGTTTTCATGCTTTGTGGTTTATCCTTTTTGGATTTTGTGAGACCTTTGAGGGTCTCGGGGTCCCTACTGAGTATCGTTATACTCACCCCTGCACAGGCTATGCCCGCACCTTGTTGTGTTTGGTGCAGAAGACGGACAACACTGACTGGGGACGAGGGTACCAGCACTGAAGGTAGCTTGGAGGTGGACCTTAGAAGAGGCATACCACAGAGATGACCGTTCGAGAGCTGTACTTACCCTTCAATTAGGATCCTTGGTGGGTGTTCATAGGAGCTTTCTAGTTATCTTGTACTTTCCAGTTGGGCATGTATTCTGGCCCCTTTTTACTTACTGTACACACTCTTTTTACTATACAGTTTACTTTTCTTGGTGTCTTGTTGTGTACTTGGTTTAGTGTGTTTATAGGATATAAAGGCAATGCCTTCCCAGTTTTAGGGAATATGCCTTTTGGTGATAGTCGTCAGCCTCTGGCCTATGGAAGGCGGGCTTTGGGTAGTCACAGCACGGGCCCCAGGGGACAGGTCGTGACAATATTCATCCACCATTATCTACTATTAGCCACCAAATTTGACCCCCATAATCCTCCTTCATCCATCATCGACCTCCACTATTAATCTCTATCATCTTCCCTTAGTTACTATCGACCACAATATTAGTGCTCTTTGGGATTTCTTTGCCACTTTTTTTCATCCATTTCCCTCAAAGGTATTTTTAATTGTAGACTAATTGTTGGTGTTTTTATGAATGGTTACTGGAGGTTCTCTAGGTTATTTAATAAATATTAAATTTCTTTATTTATTTTTTTATTTCTTAGGGATTACATAAATTACATTTTTATGTATCTAGAGTGGCCATAGAATTTTCTCTAATTCAAGTAAGGAATATAGAAGAATAATGATATAGGAAACTAATACCCTATGAAAAGAACTGTCCATTAAAAAAATTATTGTTAACTAATTTTGTTTTTGATTTTATGAATTGGATACATTAATTTTTTTTTGTAAAAAATCTTCAATATATTGATTATATGAGTTTGAATATAGATGAAATGAAGTTTGATGGCCATAAAACCGTATTTTGTGGTTAGGAATAAGTAAAGGGGTTACTGAATAGTTTTCATGATGTTTTTATTGTCATTAGATAATAATAAGAGGTCATGTTTGGTTTCATATATGAATCTTGAATCAAATTTTTTTATTAATGTTTATTTGATCCAAAATAAATAGGTCTAAGTTTGGTTTGAGAATTATTTCATTACGAAAATGAAGAAAATTATTATTTTAAAGGTAAAATTTATTGAAGTTAATATTTAGTAAGTGATTTTTTGAATTAGTATTATTCATGTATTTTAAAATTCTAATATGATCATAATTTTTAACAAAACTTTTATGTGTTTGTTGGTTGTTCAATGTTTCAAAGTTTTTTAATAAGATTATGTTTGTGTTTTTCATGAGTACACCTAAATTATATACTTTTAATTTAGTTTATTTTTTATAATCTTATATAAATGGAATATTTAATATAATCTATTGTTTATAATTCATTTAAGTATTTAGATATTATTTCGTATGTGTGTATTTATTATTTCTAGGTGTATACATAAATTCTTTGTTCTCAACATATCTTTAATTTATAAAAAAATATTATAAATTATTGTCTAGGTTGTTATTATGTCACTTAAATTATTATTGTTTTGTAATCATTTATTTATTTTATATCGAGTGTTTTTAATTAATTTTACTTAATAAAAAATATATTTTTGATATAATTAATTATATAATTAAATGTTATGATAAAAGTAAAAAGTGTGATTTTTTATGTCTATTGTTATTTATAAAAGTATATTTGAATTTGAATTTTTTAACACCATATTTTATATTTAAAACATCATATTTATTATAAGTTATAATGGATTGTAATTGGATTATTGCATGTTGAAAAAGTTATGCATATGAGAAAGGGGTTGATTCTTTCTTTGAATCACCCAAATGAAATGTTCCAAGAAACGAATCCTTTTTATCCATGATTTTAATATTTAAATATGAGAAATATGAAAAGTAAAGATACCAAAGATAACTTTATTTCCCATCATATTAATATGATTTATAGTCCTTGGATTTGACATGGTGAAATTAGGAAGGATTAAAGATCTAATGATGATGATGATTTTTAAAATGATTTTTTGATCAAATTAAATAAATTATTCATGATATTAATGTATAGACAATTGACCTAGCATCATGGGTTGAGAACTTATATGGTGATTCTAAAAAACCATTGCATATAGATTGTACAAACATTAATTTTTTATCAACATTGTTATGATTGATGAACATAAAATCCAAAAATGGATGGAGTGATAAGAGTTTTATAGAATTTATACAGCTGCTAGATGTCGTAAATCTTGAATACAATGATCTTAAACATTAAAATTATAATAAAAAAGTTATACATAATGGGAATGGGGTAAAAAAGGTATATTACTTTCCCAATGATGGTTTTTTATATTGGAATGAATAAAAAGGACTTTAAATTTTCCAAAATATGATACATCATAATATTAGTTGAAAGAAAAATCAAAACTCGATTCATCTATTAGTCCAAGTATGAAAACAAAAATTAAATAAATTTGGTATCTTCCTATAATTCACCATATGAAATTTTTATATAAAGATTCAAATTATGAAAATGGTTAAGATGGAATGTATATGAGTGAATATCTATTGAAAAAATGCATCATCAATATAATTTTCCAAAATGAAAAAAAAATTGATATACAATTTCCTAAATTTGGAAGTAAAGTTAGAAATATAATAATTTGGTTGTGAGTAGAAAGTATGGATCCATATAATATCCTTAGTAAAAAAAATTTCTAATGGTCATTTTTTAATTTAAAATTTATATACATAATTTTTTATGAATAAAACATATATCATGTTGATTTCATTGATTTCTAGATAAAGACAACCTTGGAATGATATTGATGTTTAATTTTCCACAATAATTGATAATTTAATGAACTTATTAGAGTATGGTATCAATTTTTATGATTCTTATAAAAGTTAATATTTTCAATTGAATTCAATTATTATGTTTACTATAAAAGACTTCCCAACATATGGGAATATTTATGTATGTAGTGATATGTGTAAGAACCCAAACTTTCAAAGAGGTACAGATACCTTTCAATTTGTTCTAGATTTCATGGGTTTTATTTTTAGATTTGACTCTATAGACCAATAATTTGTTTTTAGGAAATAAATGAGCATGATTTTGGAGGTAGGCTACTAGAAAATTATTCACCATGTAAAAATTACCTGACGTTTAATGGTAGGATAGCTACCAATCACGTCATGTAAAGGTTTTTTCTAGGTAGAGGTCCCAAAAAATTACATGAAATGTAATGTATTTACATGCTGCTTAAATTCCTGAAGGGATTTTTAAGTGGCGTACCCATTTTTCATTTTTCTCACATCTCTCTTATCTTTTCTCTCTTGCACAAGAGGCTCACCCAAGGGAGCTCCTTTAAATGATTAAATATAGGTTTTGAGAGATAACCTCCATCCAAGATATAATCTCATCATTATCAGTCACATTGGATACACAATTATAAGTTCCATAATCCTCTTCCTTCCTTCCTTCAATTATTTCTCCATCAATTTTTCTGTTTTTGTGTGAGCTGGTTTTCCCTATTTTTAAGGATTTAGATCATTCTTCATTTTCCTTCTGGTCTACTTCGAATCTGAGGCCGCAATTGGACAAGGAGTCATCAATATCCCAAATGTTGGTTCTCTATTTGTTTTCCCTCAATGTTGTATTGATTTCATAGCCACATCCTTTTTCCTCGCACTGATTATTGTCATGGATTTCCTTAAAATGGGTTTCTTTATTCTAAATTGATATACACATGATATTATACTCTCATTGAGCCTTTCCAAGTAGGTATAGTGTCACACCCGGACATCCATAATAATTTTTATTATTATTTTTTAATTTTTATCTAGCTTTAAATTTGTTTTTCCAAGGTGTGGGCTGAGCTCAAAGTAATTTTTTGTCACTTTTGCTGATAAATAGGATTTTTCGGCTTGGTAATGTCTGACGCATGTGTAGGGCATGGTCAAAGTTGTGTGACTTTTCCACAACACTGTGCAGCTTTCATGGTGCTTAGTTAGTTAATAGATTAGCCGATTTAACATTAAATTCAATGCTAGGTGTCCTTTCATTTATGGGAAGATGCATATGCTTAGTGGGGGAGCATCATCTTTTAGTTAGAAAGTGCCAAGAGATGAAGTGGACGGCTTGGTTCCACTAGAGGTAGGTTCCCTATGCCCTGATCTTTATTTAGAATTTTCATTATTTCTTAGTGTTCTTTTGAAAGTGTGTCTTATGATTTTATATGAAATGCATATGCTATATATCTATGTTTATATATTAATGGTTCTGGTTCTTGAAAAGTGTTTTCTAGATATTTGAATGTGAAACAGGTATTTCCAAAGATGTGTGGCCTTTTGGCCGATTTTGTTTTAAAATGATAATTACATGTTCGGTTTCCAAAGAATTCCAGAGTGATTTCCAAAAATGGGTTTTGGGTGAACATTTTTTCTAAAGCAAAGTCATTATTGTGGAGTAATGAGGCCCATTTGGAACCTTGAAAATGATCTACGAATGTGAAAAACCCCTCTTAAGGCATGGCCCATTGTTTTAGAAACATGATGTGTATGTTAAATGTGTGATTTATGATATGTATCTAATGAAAAGGATTATACTATGTGATGTGACGTAAAAAGGGGAATGAACTTAAGGAGGGAGAATGGTGGTGATAGGTTGAATGGGTTTGGATAAAAAAAATTGTTATGTTCATTTATGTTCTTTTGATAAAACCTCACCACCATTTGAAATAGATCACATTGGTAACCCTGGGTATCTAGGTGGGAGGATTAGAAATAGTGCGCTAGTGATTTGGAGTGATATCATCCATGTTTCACTTAGTAAGTTTGAAGACTAAAACGCTAACTAAACAAATGCATGACTGAGGGTCGTGGTTTCTAAGCCACGATTACAGAGGGTCATGGTTTCTAAGTGACGTTTTCTGAGGGTTGTGGTTTCTAAGCCACATTTTCTGAGGGTCATGGTTTCTAATACATGTTTCACTAAGACAAAAAGTTCTAGGGTACCACTTATGCTAGTTACCCATAGGTATTTCTCATGGTTCTCATTTGTGATATGTTGTTTTTTATGGGAGTTTTCATTTCAGTTGTTTCTCACTTGATGTCTAATTTGTAAAAAAACCACATCTTAATCTAAGATGGTTTCCTTTTATTTTGGTAATGTTAATGCATTATTGGATTCTATTTTAAAAACTTAGTGGAAGAAAAATGTTTTTCTTAAAAATTTAAACTTGTTACTTGATTTTGAAAAGAATGAAAAAAATTATTTTAGTATGTCTTATTTTCAAACTATCATGATTGGGTTTCTTATTAAAGATAATGGAATAGGGTGTTGTTATCCATTGGATTTCCTACTGATAATATCGGTGCTCATGCCTACTTTTCAATTTCAGGTTATAGTCTTGGGTATCTCTTGGTGAGAGCGTGGTTCTATTTTCAGTGGTGACCCATGGGGTCAATTGGAGGTATGTTTAGGTGGTTATCGTTATTTTTTTTCTGCTGTTAGTGTTTACCTGTTTCATTTTTCTGTCAATATATCTTTTATTTCCTAGGATAAATCATTCCCAGCTGCTTGTTTTAATGCCCGGAACTAGTTTCTAGCCTATGGAGATCGGGAACACCCTTTAGTCCATCCTGTGGACCGATTCGGGAACTGGGTTAGATGGAGACTTGACTTCGTTCATGATAAAATGGTATTATAGGAGGTTTTGTTCTTGTTATTTGGGGTGTCCGGTAGATCAGGAATATGATTGTCAGTACTTGAGGGGTATGTGTGGGAAGAGCATCATGAACTCTTACTCATTCTAATCCTCAAGTAACTAGGGTCAATTTGAGATTTAAGTTTTTGGCTTTGGTCTGTGTGGATGGGGAATGATAGTAGGAGTAAACTGGTATTGCGTGTAGTCTCACATGGAGTAGCAACCCATGTGATGCCCGAGAGTACAGTTCGACACTCCTAGTGGTTGGTGCTTTCCTAGGGCACGGTCTTCTAAACCATGTGGCCAGGTCTGGCACAACCACTAGTTCTCCATCCAAGTTCTTTAGTATTGGTGATGTCATGGTTCAGTTTTGGGTTGGTGAAAAGGGGTTTTTTTAAAGGAAATTGGACCTTAGGGTTGCTCTTATTTATCTCTTACTATGAGTTTGAATTGATTCTTAGGGTGTGTTTATTTTGAACCTTGTTTTTGGATTTTGGAATTTTATTTTTCGAAGTCGAATTTCTAAAAGAAAGTCTTGGGTTATTTGAAATTGAAGTGAGTTATTTTGGAAATGGGAATCATTTTGAAAATTTGTCTTAAATTTTTTTGAAATGGTTTTTGTAAAAGGTATTTTCGGGATATTGGGAATGTTTTGTTTTGAAAGAGAAAGATCATTGTTTTGTCCAGTGGAATTCCTATGGGTGTTCGCATGTTCATGTGGATGTGATTAATGGAAAGTTGGTGGATCATGTGGATGGGTTCCTGAGTGGCATGAAAATTCATATTTTGGAGGCATCATGGAATATCAGTGGTGTGTGATTGATTTCTAAGGATGTTTATTATTTCTTAAAATGTGGTTTTTTCTCTAAAATGGGTTTTTTTGTTAAAATGGTTTTGTAATTGGAAAATGGATTTGAGTTCATAGTGAAGAAAACTTTTTCAAAAGAGCTTTTAGGATTTGTTGTGCAGTGCTTGGTTTTTCAAGTAGGTTTTTTCTTTAAGGATGTGTTGATGTTTTAAATTGGAATTATTGGAATTGTGTCTGAGGTGTGTATGTTTATTTGGTGATGTTTTTGGATTTTTGGAAGGTTTTTTTGTGTTTCTTATTTGGGATATGCCCCTAGAAACGTCCCATGGGTTTGCATCAGGTCTCTCGGTTCTTAGCCCAGCCCAGACTTCTAGTAGAGCAATGGATTTCTATTCTGTTTGGTTTTGTCAGCTATTTTTAGACGTTGAGGCCAGTTGAGTGTCGTTGAGTGATTTGGGAAAGTTAGGAGTGTCTCCGAGTTTTGAGGAACTCCAAATGTTGTGTGGGTGTAAGTTGTCTCAAGTATGTCTGGAGAGGTAGGACTAGACCAATAAATAGTGATCATTATGTTCTCGTTGTGAATGGGGATGTATTGATCGATCCTCAAGACTAGCTTCATCATGTGGTTGTACCAAAGGAATCAAAGGAGAGGGAAATTGGTGGATCTCATAGGTACTCGATCAGTAAACATATGGTGGAAGATGTGTGATGACTTTTCTGATGATCTAGTTTCATGTTCCCCAAAACTAGTGTGGAGAAATCAGTTTAAAAATCATAATATTTGTTGGCCTTGCTCATATTTTGGTAAGTGTAGGTTCCTCATCTGATGAGGAGTGTGAGACAATGGGACTTGTTCTTGGAGTGCTCTTTCCATCAGTTTGTGTTGCGTGTTTGACAGATAGCTCAATCTCTTATCTCTAGTGTGGTCAATTGGTCACTCTAAGTCATTCGCTGCAATACTCAGTTGGTATGTTGATGGAGTGGCTACTTGAGACATGAGGAGAAGTATGTAGGTTGCTTTTCCATTGGAGGAAGTTTCATTCAAAGGTGGTCAGCTTATGACTACTAGGAGATAGATGCTTCAGACATCATGGCCCCAGCCATAGGTCTCAAGGTGAAGCTTGCGTGTCGTAAAAACTCATTGGATGTGGGATGAGCTTGGTCTGATTTAAGTCCACAGTAACGAGATGGGGACGACTTAAATTTCACTATTGGGGTATCACCTCTGGAGGCTTCATTTTTTTGTGAGGGGTATGAAGGCCTTGTATCTTTGTTGTGGTATAAATTTATAGAAATTACTCTTGGGCTCTAAGGAGGTTCGTAGAATCTGTATTCTTATAAAGATAGAAGTTGTTCTCTATGAACCTTCTTGTGGGTCGGTAAGGAATCAAAATTGTACTTGTTTTGGAGATGCTCATGTATTATGAAATTTACATGCGCCTCTATAGTTCGCCTCTTGGTTAGGGGTTTCCACTGTCAAACCCCTCCAATGTGGTGGAGTATTGTCTAATGTAGGAATCATCCGTGCAGGTCTCCCCGTGTTGGTGGGTTCGTGATGAAGAGTTCAATCTGTATCACTCAAAGTAAACTGGTAATGCCCGCACGGGTGTCGTGGTGTTACGAAAATTCTAAAATGGTGGAGAGACCCACTGCGCGTCTCGTCGATATCTCCTCTTATGTTGGTTTGGTTAAACTTAGGAAGCTTTGAGGGTCAATCCAGTGTTAGAGGTTTGTCTGGGTTTGTGAGTTGTTTTGGTTTGAAGAACCAATGTTTGATGAAAATCCTAATATGGTGGGGAGACCACCATGGGATGAACTTGTGGAAAACTTTACCTTCAAAGTGTTCTAGGTAGGGAAATCCCTTTATTATTCTCCATTCAACCCTAACCATGGTAATAGGTTAGCTTGGGGTGTTCCATGTTGTAGTTCTGTTTGGAGAAGAATTATTTACCATTGGTTATTTTTCTTGGAAATTATAGTTTTGAGATCTATGGAGTTTCAGGTGTTGGGTGTTTTGAATGCTGGGTTTTCGGGCGATTGAGGTTTTGTTTTAAGTTTCGTTGTGTTCTCACTTGGAATATTGGGTTGGTCAAGTATTTTGGGACTTTCTGGGGGCAGAAAGTGTTATGGTGGGGAGAATTTTCACACTCGGATATCCATAATAATTTTTATTATTATTTTATAATTTTTATCCAGCTTTAATTTTGCTTTTCCAAGGCACGGGCTGAGCTCGAATGAATTTTTTTGTCGATTTGGCTGATAAACAGGAATTTTTGGCTTGGTAATGTACAACACACATGCAGGGCATGCTCTAAGCCATGTGACTTTGCCACAACATTGTGTGGTTTTCCCAGTGTCAGGTTAGTCAATAGATTATCCGGCTGAACATGAAATTTAAAGAAAAAATAAAATATGAAAAATAAAATTATTTAAGATTTGTTTTAATAATAATAATAATATGATTATTATTATTATTATTATTATTATTATTATTTGTGTTAATATTTTAATTATATTATTACTATTAACTTATTTATGTTATGGTCACAATATTTTTAACATCACTAATACAATTATTATTTTTATTATTATTTATTACTTTTTTATTTATTTATTTATTTTTCGTTGGTTTAGGTTTTATTTTTTATTTTCTTTTTTATTTTCTTTATTTTCTGTCTTTTTTTCCTTTCCCCTCTTCTTCCTCCCCCTCTCTTTCTCCATCGCGCTACACCCCATCCCCGCTGGTTCGAGTTGCCTCCCTCTCCTTACCCTAGCAGTCGCTTCTACCCCTCCTCTTTAATTGGACTTCAAACCAGTGCACCCCAGCTACCTCACGCCGCACCTTCCTTCTAACTCACCTCACACTGGTGCACTGCCCCTACCTCAGTCGTAACACCTACGCACCACCCCTTAGTCACACTGCTTCCGAAGAAACTGGCGAGTGCCCCGTCCCCCAACCCTACTTAGCCACGACGCCGTCAACCCCGCTCTCTTTCTCCCTGGTTCTACTCATGCTAGTATGTTTTCTTATTCCTACTTAGGGTTTTGTGTGGATTCGATTCATTTTTTATGAAATTGGTTTCATATATTAATTTTAGGGTTCGACTTGATTTTGTTGTGGTGCGATTGGTGAGAATTGGAGCTGCGCACCAAATTTTTGAGGTTTCCTACACCGATATAGGTGGTACCACGTATATTTATTGTTTGATGAATGAATTTGTGTGTTTAATCAATTTATTGTGTTATTTGATTAGTTTTATTGGTGATAATGTATTTTTACATGAGGTTTAATATGCTTTCGATGTGTTTAGTAATGTGTTTGTGTGATATGAATGTTTTGATTCTATGAAAACCCATGCTGAGCAATTCTTAATATTTTCTAAGATGTGTTGTTGGTTTATTATGTTGCTCAAGGGATGAAAATTTTATTTTTACATGTAAGTGTTGTGTATTTGGCCTTAAAAGAGTATTTTTGGGTGGGCTTTTGTATTCAAAGTCTTGTGGTACTATTTAGAGTTGTTTCAAAACATTTTTAAGTGGTTTATTAAATCTTATAAAGTGTGTGAAACATGGTTGGATATTTTTTTGGTGTTCTTATGTTTTCAAAAGTGAATTTGAGTAAGAAAATAGGGTTATTTTTGTGTGTGTGCCTTGTTGTGCATTTCTCAATATATATTGTAAATTTTTCTAAAAGATGGAAAGTGTGTTTTAATGTCCCTTGGTTGTACGTTTGGTTTTAAAGTGTCTTTTCATATTTGAAAGTGAGTGTGTTATTGGTGAAAAACATTGATGTGTTATTTTGAAATGTTTTATATATTGTTTAAGTATTTAATTGTTTTATTAAATTATATGTGTAGTGTGTTGGACTGTTTGGTGCAGTTTCGAGTCGTCGGTCCAAGGGCGACTCGCCTGTGTGTGCATAGGTAAGTAAATATATATAGGTAGGTTCCCCCATTATGTGTATATTCATCCATTGCATTGAATGTACAGTTATGGGTCTAGGTCTGCCTATGGGTATATATAAAAATGAATACGCAGGTGAGTGGATACTGGCATATGTGTATAAGCATACCTATAAGGATCCCCTTGCACATGTTCATGGGCCATGTGAATGTATTCATAGGGTATAGGTGTTATTACATGTATGCGAAGACGTATATTCTTAGTGGGGGAGCAGTAGATTTTAGTTAGAAAGCGCCAAGAGCCAAAGTGGACGGCTTGGTTCCACTTGAGGTAGGTTCCCTATGCCCTGATCTTTATTTAGAATTTCCATTATTGCTTAGTTTTCTTTTGAAATTTTGTTTTCTTATTTTTTATGAAATACATATGCTATATATCTATATATATATATGTGTGTGTGTGTGTGTGGTTCTGGTTCTTGAAAAGTGTTTTTTTCTAGATATTTGACTATGAAACGGGTATTTCTAAAGACGTGTGGCCTTTCAGCCGATTTTGTTTTAAAAGGGTAACGACCTGTTCAGTTTCCAAATAATTCCAGAGTGATTTCCAAAATGGGTTTTGGGTGAACATGTTTTCTAAAGCAAAGTCATTCTTTTGGATTAATGAGACCCATTTGGCACCTTGAAAATGATCTAAGAATGTGAAAACCCCCACTTAAGGCATGCCTCGTTGTTTTAGAAACATGATGTGTATGTTAAATGTCTGATTTGTGCTATGTATCTAATTAAAAGTCTTATGCGGTGTGATGTGACATAAAAAGGGGAATGTTCTTAAGGAGGGAGAATGGAGGTGAGAGGTTTAATGGGTTTGGATAAATAAAGTGTTATGTTCATTTATATTCTTTTGATAAAACCTCACCACCATTTGAAATAGAGCACATTGGTAACCCCAGGTATCTAGGTGGGCGGACTAGAACTAGTGTGCTAGTGATATGAAGTGGTATCATCCCTATTTCACTTAGAAATTTTGATGACTACAATACTAACTAAACATATGCATGAATGAGGGTTGTGGTTTCTAAGCCACAGTTACTGAGGGTCGTGGTTTCTAATCCATGTTTTCTGAGGGTCCTGGAATCTAAGCCATGTTTTCTGAGGGACATGGTTTCTAAGCCACATTTCACTGATACACAAAGTTCTAGGGTCCCACTTGTGATATCTTCCCATAGGGATTTCTCATGCTTCTCATTTGTGACATGTTATTTTTTATGGGAGTTTTCATTTCAGTTGTTTCTCAATTGATTTCTCATTTTTTTTAAACACATATTAATCTAAGCTAGTTTCCTTTCATTTTGGGAAAGTTAATGCATGCTTGGATTCTATTTTTAAAACATAGTGTAAGAAAAAAAACTCTTAAAAATGTAAACTTGTTACTTGATTTTGAAAATAATGAAAAAAATATATTTTAGTATGTCTTATTTTCAAACTATCATGATTGAGTTTCTTATTAAAGGTAAGGGCATAGGGTGTTGTTATCCCTTGGCTTTCCTACTAAGCATCTCAGTGCTCATGCCTACTTTTCAATTTCAGGTTCTAGTCTTGGGTTTCTCTTGGTGCGAGCATGGTTCTATGTTCAGTGGTGACCCATGGGGTCACTTGGAGGTATGTCTAGCTGATTATCTTTATTTAATTTTTCTGTTGTTAGTGTTTACCTGTTTTATTTTTTTGTTTATCTGCCTTTTATTTCCTAGGCTAAATCATTCCCAACTACTTGTTTTGATTCCTGACACTAATTGTCAGCCCGTTGGGATTGGGAACGCCCTTCAGGCCATGCCGCAGACCAGGTCGGGCGTTGGGTTGGATGGCGACCTGGCTTGGTTCGTGACATATAGGATTTCAACGTCAACCATAGCCACCAATTTGGTTTTCTGGCTTAAACTTACCCTTTATAATTAATTGATTAAATTTCTACTAATCTTTTAACTTAGATTATAAATTGAATTTCCCCCTTGTAGGTAATTTTCTAATTGATCGTAGAACTACATAAGTGCTTGGTTGATCCTTGAAATTGAATTTTCATGCATTAATTAATTGAATGGCCTATATATGTTTTGATTTTTAGCATCATGATGAGGTGATTTTCATACATGGATTAAAATGGGTAAATCAGAAGGAATAATAAATGGTGGAAAGGTGATTCTAATTGATTCTTGTTATATATAAAATGATTATATTGACTATGACTCCTATATATATATATATGGAGTTTATTTATTATTAAGAAAATTTGGTGATAGCACATGATATTATATTATAATTACTACGCCATTGATATTGGTTATGGAATGATGGATAAGGAAATTTTTTAGCACAGTGTTTCATTTTCCCTTACATTGGGTGTTGAGCATGATGCCTCTCACTCTTATACTATTATCTGGGTGATGGGAATGATGTTCCATATTCCTATGAAATGGTGTTGGGTATTAAGTCTCACCCTGCCTATATTGAGTGATGATCATGAAAACTCACACTTATTATGAGATTCAGGTCATGTACTCTTTTTATTAGGCTTATAGGATCATTTATATTGGTTATGGATTCTATAGATACGCCCCAGTCCAGCCAGAACATAGTATTCCAGGTATATGGCTACTTATGTTCACACATACTTAGTGAATATATATGGATATAGTATATAACTATACTATAAATATATTGTTACTATATATATGGTTACTAATCAGACCATCATTCCAATTTATGTCGAAGAAGGTAGATCCACCATGTGTCCTTTAGGAACCTGAGCAGGCTGGTGATTCTTTATTCAGAATTTTTGATTATTTATTTAAATTTGTAAAAAAAAATCTATGTACACTACTTTCATTACTTATAAACATTGTTGATGGTGGCCTACTGGGATTTTATCTCACACCCTACTCAGGCCACCTTTGGTACCTAAGTAAATTATATTTCTATATGTATGGATAAGGGAAAGAGCCCTACTATATATATTTGATATGAATTTCTTATATTATAGAGCATAAGAGTAGAGGACCGAACATATTCTTAAGATTATAGGGGAGAAGACGTTGTCCTTTTTATATTTTTATATAGCATGTTGTATATGTTTTTCCCATGTTCCCCTTTTTGAACATCAACATTCCATGACCTCAAGTATCTGACTTAGACTTTCTATATTTTTTTATTATTATATTTTCTTAGTTATTTATGCTTACATGATATTATTATTATTATATCTATTTTTTATGCTTCCTCTAAGGTGGGTTACTAGTCCAGTATGTTTTTTTATGGTTATATTATGCTTCTGTTATTGATTGTTATTTTTTATTCTGTTGTGCCAATATGATATGAGGTTATAGTCTCCCTGTAATACAACCTTTACACCCTTGCTGTTAGTTGATAGCCTATTGCATATGGGGAGGTGCACCTAAGGTCATGTGACCCACCAGCTTGGGGAACAGGTTAAGTGGATCCTAGGTCATGATGTTAAGAAGTGTTATTATAACATATTTTTTCTTTTGTCTTAATTTTTGGGAATTAGACATGCGACTCAGAGTTAATGGGATTTGGTAATGTGTCTGTGCTTAAGCATAGCTAACCCACATATAGGGAAAACCCCAAATTACATGGGATGGTATATTTTAGTTACTGATTATTCCTGTTCTGGTTGATATGACTACACCATTGGGTGATGCACATGTCTTGTGATGTTATAATTATTAATATTACTAAAATTATATTTCTTTACCTTGTCCTAATGAAATTATGGAACTGCATTAAATGAATCATTATAGGCATGATAATAATTATATACCATGAATTTTTCCATGCCACGTCTATTTTCAGTATGCATTTTCCTTTTTCATATTATTAGAGTCTTTATTATTATGTATAAATGTGATAACATTGTTTTTCGAAAAGATAAAACATGATTGACACTTAAAGTGTTTGTCTTAACCTAATAATGTTTTCCAGCATAGGTTAAATCAGACACCTTAAGAATTCAGTTGTAGAACATTGAACAATAAACTATTGTTCTCATGGGATGAAACATGTTATAGTTAAGATTAATTGGATACCATATCCCAATTTATGAGGAGTATGGGACCTTGTAAATTGGAAATGGTGGTCCATCCAGTTCAACGATTTAAATATATTTACATATATGAATGAGTATGAATTTACAAAAGAATATAAACTTTACAATAAAATTTCCATCTTATACGTGTGATATGAGATGTAGACCTAGACCCAGCCTTAGTAGTGGGTAGTTGGTGTGTCTCTACATTATTAGGGATTATTATGGTATTTTATACTCTCCTAGACCTAGATTTTGGAGAAGGTGGAGAGGTTTCATCTTTTCCTAGGAAGGTTGTATACCTATCCTAAATATTTATCTAAAATACATTCAATTATTAAGAATATTTTCTAAGGCATGAATTTGGAATTGTAGAATCATGCCTACAAGATTTCCTCCAGTCAAACACCCTAAAGGCATTGAGGACCATACACCTGAGGTGGCAGGACTTGAGTCGCCAGTGATCCCTCCTGCAGTTCCACCATTGGAACCTCTTCATATTCCTAATATGGGAACTAATTCCTTGTTCTAAGAGTGATTATTTCTTATGATTAAAAATATTTAATTTTTTGCTTGACCTACGCTAATTATGTTAGAGTTGACTTGTGTGTTCCAGTAGTGAAATCCTCCCACTATTTTGGGGGGTGGTGGACCACATGTTATTGAATATTGGTTTGAAAACATTATCTCTATATTTTAGCATCTAGAGATGCCTCTAGAGTAGAGGTTCAGGCTTATAGTGTATATACTAAGTGATTCCCCCAAGATATGGTGGGATGTTATTACCCAGGAAGATCAACATAAAGATATGGTTTGGGAAGATTTCTAAACTATCTTCTAGGATTATTTCATTCAATAGACTCAAAGGGGTGACTAGGATAGAGTGTTTATGAACCAAAAGCATGGATCTATGTCTATCATGTAGTATTCTTCTCACTTTACTGAGATACAACCGACTCTAGTATGTGATTATCTTTTGACCACCCGGTGATTTGAGGATGTGCACTATCTGATCGCAGGGAAATGTTTTTATCTTGACTACTATTTCGGTAAGATTCAAACAAGACCTTGTTATAGAGAAGAATATAAGAGAAGATGATGGTGTGAGTCAATGTGGTTTGGAACCTAGATCTATCATTGTTTCTTATAGTGGGTGAAAGTGACACTTTAAGGTTTCTCACAGGGGTAGCCGCAATCATCCATCTCAATCTGAAATCTTCTTGATATTACACTAGTGTGGAAAGCCATGACATATGAAACCTTAATGTTTATGGGATCCAGTGGAATATATATTTTTTGGTAGGATGTAGCATATCCAGTGCTTTTTCAAGACTTTTCTATCAGTTCTTAGTGAGTAGAGATCCACTCCTACTCTACATTCTAGAGCAGGGCTAGTAGCATCTCATCAAGCAAGAAGCTGGAATACCACTAGATACTCTGGGTGAGGTGGTGCTCGAGGTAGATGTAGTCCAACTCATGATTCTTAGTCCTAGAAAATAGGGCTTACTCAGGGAAATTAGGTTGTGACTCAGGTCCATGGTAAAGTGCAGTTACATGTAGTACAACCTATGCTGAAGGAGAAAAGTGCCAAACCTTCTACAGTTCCAGGTACTATTCTAGTATCCTCTACATTATTGTATTTATTATTTTAAATATTTTAATCTATCCCTTTAATATCTAAGGTGATTGTGGAGTGTTTGGTCCTTGATATTGAATATTTTTGTGGTGTGATGATGGTTGATACCCTATTATATATCCAATCAGAGAGTGTTCATCATTGTAAAGACTTCCCCCTTGAGATAGATGGATATCTCTTCTTGTGTAATCTTTTAATCCTTGACATAAAGATATTTTATGAAATCATTGGGATGGATTGGTTAGTTACCTATCAAGACCATAATGATTTTAATTTTTGTAGGGTGAAATTTACATCACCAAATTTTGGTAGGATTGTGCATAGGGAGAGTGGGATGTTCATGCGACTTGAGTTGGACCTGAGGAGAAAAGGTTGAGTAGTGTGACAAAAAATATTTCTAGACTCTTATTGGATGATGAGGTGATACAGCCCACTATTTTCCCTCATGTAGTTTATCTTTTTAGTGTGTTTTCCTTCATGAATTTTCTAGTATACCACCTATGTAGGAGGTAGAGTTTACCATTGAGATAGTGTAGGGAACAGTACTAGTGTCCATTCCTTATTGTAGAATGGCACTTATGGAGCTTCTATAGCTCAATAAATAGGTGCAATATCTAGATATGAAGTTCTTTATATGCCCCATCACTTCTCCTTGGGGTTCACCAGTCCTTTTTCTAAGAGGATAGATGGTAACCTCTGGATTTTTTGGGATTACTATTTGTTAAAGTATCTTATGGTCAAGAATCATTATCTAATTCCTCAAATAGATTCCCTAATTGAATATCTATGAGGAGTGAGAGTGTTTTAAATGATTTTTTTGAGGTCATACTATTATCAAGTGCATGTTAGGTCATCAAATATACCTCACATAGCTTTTGGTGGTAGGTACGGTCTTTGTGAGTAACTAGTTATTTTGTTCAGTCTCGTGAACGCAACTGCAGTCTTTTTGGATCTTATGGATCAGGTTTTCCACCCATATATGGATTATTTTGTGGGATTCTTTATGGATGACATCACAGTGTATTATCTATCTCGAAACAAAATTTCCAACCATCATGAGCTAGTGCTTAATACACATAGTGATCATCAACATTATGAAATGATCAACAAATTCCACTTTTGGATCGATGAATTCCACTTCCTATTTCGTATCATCTTGGAATCTGGAGTTTCAAAAGACCTATAAAAAGTGAGAGCTTTAGTTTTGATGGAATATACAAAGAAATTTTTTACATACGAAGTTTCTTGGGGATATCATGTTACTATAGATGCTTCATCCAGGATTTATCATACCTTACAGTGCCACGTACAAGCCTGACAAAGAAGGGTATGAAATTCATATGGTCCGAAGCTCATGAAGAATAATTTTTGGAGTTAAAGGGAATATTGAATTCTACACCGATATTGATTATTTTGAATCCAAGTAGGAGCTATATTGTATTGTGTGATGCATCAGGTTTCTGGTTGATAGTTGTTTTGATAGAGGACAAGCGATTCATAGTGTATGTGTATCATCAGTTGAGGCCTCACGAGTGGAATTAACCTACACATGACCATGATCTAACTTTTTTTCATGCTCTAAACTATTAGAGACATTATCTACATAGAGATAGTTTTTTGGTATTCATTAATCATAAATTACTTAAGTATATATTTACATATTTTGATTTGAATCTAGAAAATTGCATATGCTTTGAGTATATACAGTTGATTGATTTTGAGCTTACCTACACACATGGGAAATGTAATATTTTAGTCAATGCTCTCATCCAGAAAACTCAGAAACAAGTGGTTCATCAGTCCATTGGTTAGTGGAAACTCATGGCTTTGTTTTTATAGATTCACATTGAGGTTTAGGAGTATCATGGATAGACTACCCTCTTAGATTTAGTAGTGGCCTCTACCCTTCTAGAATATGTAAGAATTATGCAACTATATGATACTAAGGGCCTTGTACTAAGTGATATTATGCAAGATAAATATTAAACTTCTGGTTATACCATGTATGAGGTAGAGACCTTATGCTTTTTTGGGCATATACGGGTCCCGTCCAACATCAGAGAAGAGCTGATGTGGGAATTTCATGCCTTAGTTTTTGCAGTGCATTCTGGTGTCACCAAGATGTATCAGGGATTACATTTCCAGTATTGGTTTCATGGTATTAAATGAGAGATAGATGGATTTATCACTCAATGTTACACCTATCAGCAGGTTAAGACAGAACATCAGTGAGTGGAAGGTCTTTTACAACTATTTCCCATTCCCAATTAGAAATCAGGTGATGTTTTTATGGATTTCTAGATTGTTTTACCCAGATCACCTTGTGGAAATTTTACATTTTGGGTAGTTTTTGATCATTTGATGAAGGTCACACAATTCTTACCAATGAGAGAGACCATATTGGTAGTTGAGATAGTGAAGTTATACATTTGATAGGTCATACATCTTCATGGAGATCCATGGTATATCGTATCTGATAGGGATGATTTATTTACATCATAGTTTTGGTAGAGGTTCCAGAAGGCCTTGGGTACACATGTACTTCTGAGTACAACCAATAACCCTCATACTGATAGATAGATAGAGAATATGATTCGGGTTCTTGAGGGCATGCTCAATACATATGTCCCTGATTTTTGTGGTTATTGGGAGAAACAGATACCCCATATTGATTTCACTTATAAAAATAGATTTTAGGTTACCATCATGTTGGATCCTTATGAATCATTATATGGTAGGCCTTTTAGACCACCATTGTGCTAGCTAGAGGTAAGGGAGTCATATTTTAATGAAGTGTGTATTATTATAGAATCTACAGAGTAGGTCCAATTTATTAGGAAGTGCAGGATGACTGCTCAGTCCATACAATAGTCATATGGAAATCGACACTAGCGACCTCTTGATTTTGAGGTTGGAGATTGGGTTTTCTTGCAAGTATTATCTAGGTTGGTCCATAGACATATTCATAGGAAGAGTAGTCTCTCACCTAGATTTGTTGGACCCTTCAATATTTTGAAATAAATATGGCCAATATCTTATCAAATAGCACTTTCTCAGAGATACTAGTCTATAAATGATGTCTTTTATGTATCTCAACTTCATCAGTATTATCAAGACATGATGCATGTTTTCCAACTTGATGAGGTTGAGTTATATATGGGTGCATCCTTGGAGGATTATCCAATGTATATCAAGGATCAGATCATTAAGACACTTTGAGGAAGGTCTGTTTATTTGGTTTAGGTGATATGGTAGAACAACTGAGTACATGATGATAACTGGGAGTGGGAGGCTGATATATGAGCCCAGTGGATGAGTCTTTTCTTGGAAAATCCCACTTTAACCATAGAAGGCCAACTCGAGGATGAGTTACTTTAATAAGGGTAGGTTGTAATGACCTAGCCTTTTATAGAGGTATGGATCCATTTTAATTTGGTTGAGAACTTGTGGGTTTTATTTTTGACATAGACCCTAGAGATCGGGCCCTTCGGCCAGTCATTTATTTTTTGGAATGAAAGGAGCATGGTACTGGTAGTAGGGTACTGGCCAATTACACACTGTGTAATTAAATTACATTACATGTAATGGCTGGTCAGCTCCCTATAAAATCATGTAAAAGGTTTTTTCCAAGGCTGAGGGACCAAAAAATTACATGAAATGTAATGAATTTTCATTTCGTGTAAATGTACAATGGGTGCTTTAAGTGGTAGACCCCTTTTTATTTTTTTCTCACCTCTCTCATCTCTTTTCTATCTATCAATATAGTCTCAACCATAGGATCTCCTTCACATGAATAAAGTTAGGCTTTAGGATATATCCTTCATCTAAGCTCTAATCTCTTTACAGTTGGTCACATTGAATCCACAACGGTATGCTTCCTAATCTTATTCCTTACTTCTATATATTATCTCTGCATCTCTTCTATTATTTTAGTGAAAGAATATTATCCCTATTTTCAACGTGTTGGAATGTTTTTCATTTTTCTTTCAATATACTTTGAATATGAGGCTACCATTGGATGAGGAGTCATTAAAGGCCTTAATGTGGGTGGTCTAGTTGTTTTCCCTCAAATTTATAGTGATTTCATAGCCGCTCTATTATACTTCATGCCATCCATTGTCGTGTGTTTCCTAAAAATCATCTTCTTTATTTTAAATTGATATAAGCACGATTTTATACTCTTGTTGAGCCTTGATACATAGGTAGAGGATGTTGACCTAAACCATAGCCACCCCTTGGGTGTGTTGGCTTGAACATCCCCTTTATAATTAATTGGTTAAATTCCTAGAAAGACTTCTAATCATTTGACTTAGATTATAAATGGAATTCCCCCCTTATATGTAATTTCCTAATTGATAGTATCACTTCATATATACTTGGTTGAACATTGAAATTGAATTTCCATGCCTTGATTAATTGAATAGACTATATATGTTGAGAGACATAGTATCACTATTATTTTTTTTTCTTGCATGGATTAAAGTGGGTAAATGAAATGAATAATAAAGGGTGGAAAGTCCATGCCTATTGATGCATGTTATATATATATATATAGATTATATGGGATGTGATTCCCAGATATATATGGGGTTTTTTTATTATTATCAAAAGGTGGTGATCCCACATGATATTACATTATAATGATTATTCCATTGATATTGGTTGTGGAATAATGTATAAGGGACTTTTTGAACATGGTGTTTCATTCTCCCTTACATGGGTTTTTTAGAATGATGTCTCTCGTCGTTATATTGTTATCTTAGTGATGGGAATAATGTTCCACGTTCCATTCTTAGGGTGTTTGGCATGATTTATCAACCCATATATCTCGAGTGATGATCATGAATTCTCACTCATTATGATATTCAAGGAATATACCCTTTTTCTTGAGCTTATAGGATCATTTAGACTGGTTATGGATGCCTGAGTTACGCCCCGATCCATCTAGTACCTAGTAT
Organism: Viscum album; assembly: GCA_963277665.1. Taxonomy (NCBI): domain Eukaryota; kingdom Viridiplantae; phylum Streptophyta; class Magnoliopsida; order Santalales; family Viscaceae; genus Viscum; species Viscum album. Next base: position 1,304,470,014 of record OY728121.1, read on the forward strand.
TCTAGGTATATAGCTACTTACATCCACAAATACTTATCACATATAGGTGGATTAAGTATATAACTATACTATAGATATATATTGTTACTATATATATAAGGAACCGCACTTATTTCATACATAATCTTGAATTTATTTAAGAAAACATGTCATTATACATTGAGGATCTTTTCAAGTTTAGAGCTTTAGATAATTAAGACAAAACATTCGTAACATTACACATTGTTACATAGTGGATACCATAAAATCAGTTTCCATTATCCTCAGAATATAAAACATTAAATCACAAAACAAGACTCCTTGACAATTCTTCAACATTTAACATGTCTTCCTTCCTTGTATTACTCATCATTAACCTGTGAAAAATCATTTAAAAACTTGGGATGATCACAAAAGCTCAGTAAGGTATGAAAAAGAGGGAAAAATCACATTAGTCCATGAATACGCATGACGTATGAAAACATTTTCAAAAGACATGCTTTCCACCCATAAAATCTTACTTAGCATACCATGAGATTTACACAAGATCCACACAAACATAATTATAATCATAGAGGTATATTGGGGCATTACTTACATAATCTTGTAACCATCTTGGCTACCTTAAAAATTTGTAACCCTCACGGCTACCTTACTTTGTGTAACCATCACAGTTACACTTGGAGTAACCATACGGCCGACCTCCAACTTACTCATACCCAATGAATTGGAGGGAAATATAGGTCCCACACTTCATCATAAACAATTCCCAATAACCAAAACATAATCATACAACATAAACAATAGCATAAAAACATTGCTTTTGAATCTTATAAAACAGAATTTTAAAAGAGGATTTTAGAAGAAAAGTCCCTTATAAACATCATATAATTGAAGTGAGGCTTAATTGAGTGGATGGAATATGTATATACTCTGTAAATACACATAATTAAACATAATATAAACATAACCCATCACACAAACAATTTAAATAGCACATAAATTATAAAGTAGAAGGTTAACCCAAAGAATGGAAATCGGGTTAAGAATTCCCTTACAACAATGTGATCGGTCGAATCATATGACCAGAACATAATAAATATCAATTTAATCATTGAATAATATTAATATAAAGATAATAATGTTATTATATATATCAAATGACATTACACATACTCCACATACAAGAAATAAGCGGCGAATGATGAAAATCTCACAAAAATGAAAGTGAGACGAGGAACCCCTTACAACTTTGTAATCAATTGATTTGTATGACCCAAAATTAATGATTGTCAAAATGATAAATTTAATATCATAAAAATAAAGATATTCATGATATGATACAATAATGGGCAGTATACATACACCATATAAAGTAATAGTAGTGATTACGGAATATCTCACAAAAATGGAAGTGAGATGAAGAAACCCTTACCTTAGGCTTGTCTTACTTCAAAATTGTTTAAACCTCCTGTATAATGGTTAAAATAGTGTTATTAGTATTTTACAGAAACATTTTCATGTTTATAACATCTTATATGGTCATTTAATAACCTCATTTCACCCCTTAATTGTTAGTATTTTGTTCCTTGCATTATTTTGGGTGAGTTCTTTTGTGATTTTCACAATCGGTTCATGATGAATCTTTCTTGTTGATTGGAGGTGAAACTCCAGAATTGGAATGGAGTAGTATTTACATAATTCCAGTACCATAAATTATACCATTTATCACTTTGGTGCTTTATATGATGATGATTTAAAAGTTAAACATTAATTATGTTCGTTTAGATAATTTATGTGGTTCTTTGATAAATACAACTTCATTTAGTCTTGTAAATTTGAATCATGAGTACAAAAGAATTACATAACCTTATATGATTCATAAAAAATATATTATAACCTGGTTCAACCATATAAATGGTTTCATGACCAGACTTGAAAGAATTAATGGAGATTGAAAATACATCGTCCACGATATCGGTAATTCGACACAAATGGACAATGTTTTTTTATTCTTTAAATAAGTGAGAGAGGAGAGGAATAATGATTTGTAATTTTCCATAAACATGAAAACATCCAGAATATAAATGATTCTGGAGATTTCATGCCTCTTGGATAAGAGGGGGTGAAGAACGAAGAGAAGGGAATCTTGAAATGAAGAAAACATGAGAAATTTCTTACAAAAATTCGGTAGCCTAACGACGTCTCTTAAAATTTCATAAAAATAAGATTGATGAGAGGAATGGAATATCTCATCATTCATACAATATTTGGACAGTAAGGGGAAATATTAAATGAAATATCCCAACAAAAGACAAAGGGAAAGGAAGAGAATAACATAAAATGGAAGGAAAGAATGGAAATGAAAGAGGATGTTTACCTCTTGATCTCTTCTCCTTGAGATCCTTCTTAAGGGCTTTGATTTTGGTCTTTTGGTGAGACCAGAAGCTCTAGGACGTGGGGAAGAATATTGGGGAGGGAATTTGGAAGGAATTAGACAATTCTCAAGGCTTGAGAGGTGTGGGAGGAAGAGGGGAGTGAGGGTGATATTTATAGTGGAGGAGGGGAGGTTTTTTTGATTATTTTAATCATTATTATAATATTTTTATCAAGACTATGAATAATCTCAAAACAAGTGGCCCTAAATAGTGATAATATCATGTGATTTCGAAGCAAGTGTCCTTGAATCACTTATGATGTCATAAATAGTTCATATTTACTGATAAATTGATTATACGGTATTTTATCGTATTTCACTATTCACTGAAAATTCAAGAGTTTTAGAAAAATACCAAAAATTTACCCCAACCATTTTTCGATGTGTAGAATTCAAAAATGAACTCCATTTTTCAAAAATATTTTTCTAAATATTATTAATTTAATTTTTAAATAAGGTCACAGTTAATTCGAAAAATAACAATATTTAAGTGCCACTGGTTTCATGTGACATTGGAAAATTAATTAAGATCCCATTATCCTATTGCCATGGGAAAATAAAATAATATTATTATTTACTATTCATGAGGTCATATTACTATTCATATTACTATTCATTAGGGCATGTTACTATTCACCAAAAAAACAAGTTTGTTTCATCAGACTCTAAATAACATACTGAACACAATTGTAGATGACAGTTTCTTGAAATTCAAATCATAGAAGAAATAAAATTATGTTTAAAGGATACTTATAAATATATACCTTAAACAAAATTCCAAGCATTTTCAATTTATTTTTAGAAAACCTTGGGATGTTACATTATCCCCACCTTCTTGAAATTGCGTCCTCGCAATTTTATTTACTTATTAAACAACTAAGGGTACCTTGATCAAGGTGTCCACTCAGTTTCATCGTCATCTTGTTCACGTAGGTAGAAGTCCCATGCATTACAACAATTATTTAGAGATCCTTAAAAATCATTTGCTTCCTACATCCAAATACACCTCGTACAACATGGGTCATATGGGTGTTCACAGAAAAACAGTTTTGGAAAATAATCATGTATGACATATAATTCCAAAACATCTGATAAAACATGATTTCTATAAAATAATCGGACCTAAATTGAGTTTAAACTTTCTATTATTGGTCCTTTTAAAATACCATAAGTTTGTGATGTGATACTATAGTTTAAAAGCAAATATAAATAGGTTGCACAAGGGTCTCCTTCCTCAGCGCCATTTTTAAAATCATAATATGCTTCAAATTCTTGTGATAAGGTAAAATATTTGAAAATACCTTGATAATATTTACCTTTCTTGAAATTATGTGAATATTGTGAAAATAGTATTTGTCTAAAAACAACCCATGATCCACGATGATAACGAGGTATAGAGGAGGTGTTTGATATCTCAAAAAACTGCTTGCAGGTGAGTTGTATGCTAGAAAAAGTTTCACAATCATCCGAAGATGACTTTGCAATAATTATTGCAAGCATGTCATCAGGAATAGATAGGAATGTCGTTTGATATCCTTCTCCTTCCATTCGTAACCGACTTTACTTGACCTGAAAAAAAAAGTTATAAAACAAGGATTTAACTGAAATAATAGATATAGGGACTAATCACGTGTCTCACAAGAACTCTTAATCCCTAAAGTTGTCTAAACCGACCTTTGATACCAACTATAAGGACCCGCACTTATTTCATACATAATCTTGAATTTATTTAAGAAAACACGTCATTATACATTGAGGATCTTTTCAAGTTTAGAGCTTTAGATAATTAAGACAAAACATTCGTAACATTACACATTGTTACATAGTGGATACCATAAAATCAGTTTCCATTATCCTCAGAATATAAAACATTAAATCACAAAACAAGACTCCTTAACAATTCTTAAACATTTAACATGTCTTCCTTCCTTGTATTACTCATCATTAACCTGTGAAAAATCATTTAAAAACTTGGGATGAGCACAAAAGCTCAGTAAGGTATGAAAAAGAGGGAAAAATCACATTAGTCCATGAATACGCATGACGTATGAAAACATTTTCAAAAGACATGATTTCCACCCATAAAATCTTACTTAGCGTACCATGATATTTACACAAGATCCACACAAACATAATTATAATCATATAGGTATATTGGGGAATTACTTACATAATCTTGTAACCATCTTGGCTACCTTAAAAATTTGTAACCCTCACGGCTACCTTACTTTGTGTAACCATAACAGTTACACTTGGAGTAACCATACGGCCGACCTCCAACTTACTCATACCCAATGCATTGGAGGGAATTATAGGTCCCACCCTTCATCATAAATAATGCCCAATAACCAAAACATAATCATACAACATAAACAATAGCATAAAAACATTGATTTTGAATCTTATAAAACAGAATTTTAAAAGAGGATTTTAGAAGAAAAGTCCCTTATAAACATCATATACTTGAAGTGAGGCTTAATTGAGTGGATGTAATATGTATATACTCTGTAAATACACATAATTAAACATAATATAAACAGAACCCATCACACAAACAATTTAAATAGCACATAAATTATAAAGTAGAAGGTTAACCCAAAGAATGGAAATCGGGTTAAGAATTCCCTTACAACAATGTGATCGGTCGAATCATATGACCAGAACATAATAAATATCAATTGAATCATTGAATAATATGAATATAAAGATAATAATGTTATTATATATATCAAATGACAGTACACATACTCCACATACAAGAAATAAGCGGCGAATGATGAAAATCTCACAAAAATGAAAGTGAGACGAGGAACCCCTTACAACTTTGTAATCAATTGATTTGTATGACCCAAAATTAATGATTGTCAAAATGATAAATTGAATATCATAAAAATAAATATATTCATGATATGAGACAATAATGGGCAGTATACATACACCATATAAAGTAATATTAGTGATTACGGAATATCTCACAAAAATGGAAGTGAGATGAAGAAACCCTTACCTTAGGCTTGTCTTACTTCAAAATTGTTTAAACCTCCTGTATAATGGTTAAAAGAGTGTTATTAGTATTTTACAGAAACATGTTCATGTTTATAACATCTTATATGGTCATTTCATAACCTCATTTCACCCCTTAATTGTTAGTATTTTGTTCCTTGCATTATTTTGGGTGAGTTCTTTTGTGATTTTCACAATCGGTTCATGATGAATCTTTCTTGTTGATTGGAGGTGAAACTCCAGAATTGGAATGGAGTAGTATTTAAATAATTCCATTACCATAAATTATACCATTTATCACTTTGGTGCTTTATATGATGATGATTTATAAGTTAAACATTAATTATGTTCGTTTAGATAATTTATGTGGTTCTTTGATAATTACAACTTCATTTAGTCTTGTAAATTTGAATCATGAGTACAAAAGAATTCCAGAACCTTATATGATTCATAAAACATATATTATAACCTGTTTCAACCATATAAATGGTTTCATGACCAGACTTGAAAGAATTAATGGAGATTGAAAATACATCGTCCACGATATCGGTAATTCGACACAAATGGACAATGTTTTTTGATTCTTTAAATAAGTGAGAGAGGAGAGGAATAATGATTTGTAATTTTCCATAAACATGAAAACATCCAGATTATACATGATTCTGGAGATTTTATGCCTCTTGGATAAGAGGGGGTGAAGAACGAAGAGAAGGGAATCTTGAAATGAAGAAAACATGAGAAATTTCTTACAAAAATTCGGTAGCCTAACGGCGTCTCTTAAAATTTCATAAAAATAAGATTGATGAGAGGAATGGAATATCTAATCATTCATACAATATTTGGACAGTAAGGGGAAATATTAAATGAAATATCCCAACAAAAGACAAAGGGAAAGGAAGAGAATAACATAAAATGGAAGGAAAGAATGGAAATGAAAGAGGATGTTTACCTCTTGATCTCTTCTCCTTGAGATCCTTCTTAAGGGCTTTGATTTTGGTCTTTTGGTGAGACCAGAAGCTCTAGGGCGTGGGGAAGAAGATTAGGGAGGGAATTTGGCAGAAATTATACAATGCTCAAGGCTTGAGAGGTGTGGGAGGAAGAGGGGAGTGAGGGTGATATTTATAGTGGAGGAGGGGAGGTTTTTTAGATTATTTTAATCATTATTATAATATTTTTATCAAGACTATGAATAATCTCAAAAAAAGTGGCCCTAAATAGTGATAATATCATGTGATTTCGAAGCAAGTGGCCTTTCATCACTTATGATGTCATAAATAGTGCATATTTACTGATAAATTGATTATACGGTATTTTATCGTATTTCACTATTCACTGAAAATTCAAGAGTTTCAGAAAAATACCAAAAATTTACCCCAACCATTTTTCGATGTTTAGAATTCAAAAATGAACTCCATTTTTCAAAAATATTTTTCTAAATATTATTAATTTAATTTTTAAATAAGGTCACAGTTAATTCGAAAAATAACAATATTTAAGTGCAACTGGTTTCATGTGACATTGGAAAATTAATTAAGATCCCATTATCCTATTTCCATGGGAAAATAAAATAATATTATTATTTACTATTCATGAGGTCATATTACTATTCATATTACTATTCATTAGGGCATGTTACTATTCACCAAAAAAACAAGTTTTTTTCATCAGACTCTAAATAACATACTGAACACAATTGTAGATGACAGTTTCTTGAAATTCAAATCATAGAAGAAATAAAATTATGTTTAAAGGATACTTATAAATATATAACTTAAACAAAATTCCAAGCATTTTCAATTTATTTTTAGAAAACCTTGGGATGTTACATTATCCCCACCTTCTTGAAATTGCGTCCTCGCAATTTTATTTACTTATTAAACAACTAAGGGTACCTTGATCAAGGTGTCCACTCGGTTTCATCATCATCTTGTTCACGTAGATAGAAGTCTCATGCATTACAACAATGATTTAGAGATCCTTCAAAATAATTTGCTTCCTCCATCCAAATACACCTCGTACAACATGGGTCATATGGGTGTTCACAGAAAAACAGTTTTGGAAAATAATCATGTATGACATATAATTCCAAAACATCTGATAAAACATGATTTCTATAAAATAGTCGGACCAAAATTGAGTTTAAACTTTCTATTATTGGTCCTTTTAAAATACCATAAGTATGTGATGTGAGACTATAGTTTAAAAGCAAATATAAATAGGTTGCACAAGGGTCTCCTTCCTCAGCACCATTTTTAAAATCATAATATGCTTCAAATTCTTGTGATAAGGTAAAATATTTTAAAATACCTTGATAATATTTACCTTTCTTGAAATTATGTGAATATTGTGAAAATAGTATTTGTCTAAAAACAACCCATGATCCACGATGATAACGAGGTATAGAGGAGGTGTTTGATATCTCAAAAAACTGCTTGCAGGTGAGTTGTATGCTAGAAAAAGTTTCACAATCATCCGAAGATGACTTTGCAATAATTATTGCAAGCATGTCATCAGGAAGAGATAGGAATGTCGTTTGAGATCCTTCTCCTTCCATTCGTAACCGACTTTACTTGACCTGAAAAAAAAAGTTATAAAACAAGGATTTAACTGAAATAATAGATATAGGGACTAATCACGTGTCTCACAAGAACTCCTAATCCCTAAAGTTGTCTAAACTAACCTTTGATACCAACTATAAGGACCCGCACTTATTTCATACATAATCTTGAATTTATTTAAGAAAACACGTCATTATACATTGAGGATCTTTTCAAGTTTAGAGCTTTAGAAAATTAAGACAAAACATTCGTAACATTACACATTGTTACATAGTGGATACCATAAAATCAGTTTCCATTATCCTCAGAATATAAAACATTAAATCACAAAACAAGACTCCTTGACAATTCTTCAACATTTAACATGTCTTCCTTCCTTGTATTACTCATCATTAACCTGTGAAAAATCATTTAAAAACTTGGGATGAGCACAAAAGCTCAGTAAGGTATGAAAAAGAGGGAAAAATCACATTAGTCCATGAATACGCATGACGTATGAAAACATTTTCAAAAGACATGCTTTCCACCCATAAAATCTTACTTAGCGTACCATGATATTTACACAAGATCCAAACAAACATAATTATAATCATAGAGGTATATTGGGTCATTACTTACATAATCTTGTAACCATCTTGGCTACCTTAAAAATTTGTAACCCTCACGGCTACCTTACTTTGTGTAACCATCACAGTTACACTTGGAGTAACCATACGTCCGACCTCCAACTTACTCATAACCAATTCATTGGAGGGAAATATAGGTCCCACACTTCATCATAAACAATTCCCAATAACCAAAACATAATCATACAACATAAACAATAGCATAAAAACATTGCTTTTGAATCTTATAAAACAGGATTTTAAAAGAGGATTTTAGAAGAAAAGTCCCTTATAAACATCATATACTTGAAGTGAGGCTTAATTGAGTGTATGGAATATGTATATAATCTGAAAATACACATAATTAAACATAATATAAACAGAACCCATCACACAAACAATTTAAATAGCACATAAATTATAAAGTAGAAGGTTAACCCAAAGAATGGAAATCGGGTTAAGAATTCCCTTACAACAATGTGATCGGTCGAATCATATGACCAGAACATAATAAATATCAATTGAATCATTGAATAATATGAATATAAATATAATAATGTTATTATATATATCAAATGACAGTACACATACTCCACATACAAGAAATAAGCGGCGAATGATGAAAATCTCAAAAAAATGAAAGTGAGACGAGGAACCCCTTACAACTTTGTAATAAATTGATTTGTATGACCCAAAATTAATTATTGTCAAAATGATAAATTGAATATCATAAAAATAAAGATATTCATGATATGAGACAATAATGGGCAGTATACATACACCATATAAAGTAATAGTAGTGATTACGGAATATCTCACAAAAATGGAAGTGAGATGAAGAAACCCTTACCTTAGGCTTGTCTTACTTCAAAATTGTTTAAACCTCCTGTATAATGGTTAAGAGAGTGTTATTAGTATTTTATAGAAACATGTTCATGTTTATAACATCTTATATGGTCATTTCATAACCTCATTTTACCCCTTAATTGTTAGTATTTTGTTCCTTGCATTATTTTGGGTGAGTTCTTTTGTGATTTTCACAATCGGTTCATGATGAATTTTTCTTGTTGATTGGAGGTGAAACTCCAGAATTGGAATGGAGTAGTATTTACATAATTCCAGTACCATAAATTATACCATTTATCACTTTGGTGCTTTATATGATGATGATTTATAAGTTAAACATTAATTATGTTCGTTTAGATAATTTATGTGGTTCTTTGATAATTACAACTTCATTTAGTCTTGTAAATTTGAATCATGAGTACAAAAGAATTCCAGAAACTTATATAATTCATAAAACATATATTATAACCTGGTTCAACCATATAAATGGTTTCATGACCAGACTTGAAAGAATTAATGGACATTGAAAATACATCGTCCACGAAATCGGTAATTCGACACAAATGGACAATGTTTTTTGATTCTTTAAATAAGTGAGAGAGGAGAGGAATAATGATTTGTAATTTTCCATAAACATTAAAAAATCCAGATTATACATGATTCTGGATATTTCATGCCTCTTGGATAAGAGGGGGTGAAGAACGAAGAGAAGGGAATCTTGAAATGAAGAAAAAATGAGAAATTTCTTACAAAAATTTGGTAGCCTAACGGCGTCTCTTAAAATTTCATAAAAATAAGATTGATGAGAGGAATGGAATATCTCATCATTCATACAATATTTGGATAGTAAGGGGAAATATTAAATGAAATATCCCAACAAAAGACAAAGGTAAAGGAAGAGAATAACATAAAATGGAAGGAAAGAATGGAAATGAAAGAGGTTGTTTACCTCTTGATCTCTTCTCCTTGAGATCCTTCTTAAGGGATTTGATTTTGGTCTTTTGGTGAGACCAGCAGCTCTAGGACGTGGGGAAGAATATTGGGGAGGGAATTTGGCATAAATTATACAATGATCAAGGCTTGAGAGGTGTGGGAGGAATAGGGGAGTGAGGGTGATATTTATAGTGGAGGAGGGGAGGTTTTTTAGATTATTTTAATCATTATTATAATATTTTTATCAAGACTATGAATAATCTCAAAACAAGTGGACCTAAATAGTGATAATATCATGTTATTTCGAATCAAGTGTCCTTGCATCACTTATTATGTCATAAATAGTGCATATTTACTGATAAATTGATTATACAGTATTTTATCGTATTTCACTATTCACTGAAAATTCAAGAGTTTCAGAAAAATACCAAAAAATTTACCCCAACCATTTTTCGATGTGTAGAATTCAAAAATGAACTCCATTTTTCAAAAATATTTTTCTAAATATTATTAATTTAATTTTTAAATAAGGTCACAGTTAATTCGAAAAATAACAATATTTAAGTGCAACTGGTTTCATGTGACATTGGAAAATTAATTAAGATCCCATTATCCTATTGCCATGGGAAAATAAAATAATATTATTATTTACTATTCATGAGGTCATATTACTATTCATATTACTATTTATTAGGGAATGTTACTATTCACCAAAAAAACAAGTTTGTTTCATCAGACTCTAAATAATATACTGAACACAATTGTAGATGACAGTTTCTTGAAATTCAAATCATAGAAGAAATAAAATTATGTTTAAAGGATACTTATAAATATATACCTTAAACAAAATTCCAAGAATTTTCAATTTATTTTTAGAAAACCTTGGGATGTTACATTATCCCCACCTTCTTGAAATTGCATCCTCGCAATTTTATTTACTTATTAAACAACTAAGGGTACCTTGATCAAGGTGTCCACTCGGTTTCATCGTCATCTTGTTCACGTAGGTAGAAGTCCCATGCATTACAACAATGATTTAGAGATCCTTCAAAATCATTTGCTTCCTCCATCCAAATACACCTCGTACAACATGGGTCATATGGGTGTTCACAGAAAAACAGTTTTGGAAAATAATCATGTATGACATATAATTCCAAAACATATGATAAAACATGATTTCTATAAAATAGTCGGACCGAAATTGAGTTTAAACTTTCTATTATTGGTCCTTTTAAAATACCATAAGTATGTGATGTGAGACTATAGTTTAAAAGCAAATATAAATAGGTTGCACAAGGGTCTCCTTCCTCAGCACCATTTTTAAAATCATAATATGCTTCAAATTCTTGTGATAAGGTAAAATATTTTAAAATACCTTGATAATATTTACCTTTCTTGAAATTATGTGAATATTGTGAAAATAGTATTTGTCTAAAAACAACCCATGATCCACGATGATAACGAGGTATATAGGAGGTGTTTGATATCTCAAAAAACTGCTTGCAGGTGAGTTGTATGCTAGAAAAAGTTTCACAATCATCCGAAGATGACTTTGCAATAATTATTGCAAGCATGTCATCAGGAAGAGATAGGAATGTCGTTTGAGATCCTTCTCCTTCCATTCGTAACCGACTTTACTTGACCTGAAAAAGAAAAGTTATAAAACAAGGATTTAACAGAAATAATAGATATAGGGACTAATCACGTGTCTCACAAGAACTCCTAATCCCTAAAGTTGTCTAAACCGACCTTTGATACCAACTATAAGGACCCGCACTTATTTCATACATAATCTTGAATTTATTTAAGAAAACACGTCATTATACATTGAGGATATTTTCAAGTTTAGAGCTTTATATAATTAAGACAAAACATTCGTAACATTACACATTGTTACATAGTGGATACCATAAAATCAGTTTCCATTATCCTCAGAATATAAAACATTAAATCACAAACCAAGACTCCTTGACAATTCTTCAACATTTAACATGTCTTCCTTCCTTGTATTACTCATCATTAACCTGTGAAAAATCATTTAAAAACTTGGGATGAGCACAAAAGCTCAGTAAGGTATGAAAAAGAGGGAAAAATCACATTAGTCCATGAATACGCATGACGTATGAAAACATTTTCAAAAGACATGCTTTCCACCCATAAAATCTTACTTAGCGTACCATGAGATTTACAAAAGATCCACACAAACAGAATTATAATCATAGAGGTATATTGGGGCATCACTTACATAATCTTGTAACCATCTTGGCTACCTTAAAAATTTGTAACTCTCACGGCTACCTTACTTTGTGTAACCATCACAGTTACACTTGGAGTAACCATACGGCCGACCTCCAACATACTCATACCCAATGCATTTTAGGGAAATATAGGTCCCACCCTTCATCATAAACAATGCCCAATAACCAAAACATAATCATACAACATAAACAATAGCATAAAAACATTGCTTTTGAATCTTATAAAACAGAATTTTAAAAGAGGATTTTAGAAGAAAAGTCCCTTATAAACATCATATACTTGAAGTGAGGCTTAATTGAGTGGATGGAATATGTATATACTCTGTAAATACACATAATTAAACATAATATAAACATAACCCATCACACAAACAATTTAAATAGCACATAAATTATAAAGTAGAAGGTTAACCCAAAAAATGGAAATCGGGTTAAGAATTCCCTTACAACAATGTGATCGGTCGAATCATATGACCAGAACATAATAAATATCAATTTAATCATTGAATAATATGAATATAAATAGAATAATGTTATTATATATATCAAATGACAGTACACATACTCCACATACAAGAAATAAGGGGCGAATGATGAAAATCTCACAAAAATGAAAGTGAGACGAGGAACCCCTTACAACTTTGTAATCAATTGATTTGTATGACCCAAAATTAATGATTGTCAAAATGATAAATTGAATATCATAAAAATAAAGATATTCATGATATGAGACAATAATGGGCAGTATACATACACCATATAAAGTAATAGTAGTGATTACGGAATATCTCACAAAAATGGAAGTGAGATGAAGAAACCCTTACCTTAGGCTTGTCTTACTTCAAAATTGTTTAAACCTCCTGTATAATGGTTAAAAGAGTGTTATTAGTATTTTACAGAAACATGTTCATGTTTATAACATCTTATATGGTCATTTCATAACCTCATTTCACCCCTTAATTGTTAGTGTTTTGTTCCTTGCATTATTTTGGGTGAGTTCTTTTGTGATTTTCACAATCGGTTCATGATGAATCTTTCTTGTTGATTGGAGGTGAAACTCCAGAATTCGAATGGAGTAGTATTTAAATAATTCCAATACCATAAATTATACCATTTATCACTTTGGTGCTTTATATGATGATGATTTATAAGTTAAACATTAATTATGTTCGTTTAGATAATTTATGTGGTTCTTTGATAATTACAACTTCATTTAGTCTTGTAAATTTGAATCATGAGTACAAAAGAATTCCAGAACCTTATATGATTCATAAAACATATATTATAACCTGGTTCAACCATATAAATGGTTTCATGACCAGACTTGAAAGAATTAATGGAGATTGAAAATACATCGTCCACGAAATCGGTAATTCGACACAAATGGACAATGTTTTTTGATTCTTTAAATAAGTGAGAGAGGAGAGGAATAATGATTTGTAATTTTCCATAAACATGAAAACATCAAGATTATACATTATTCTGGAGATTTCATGCCTCTTGGATAAGAGGGGGTGAAGAACGAAGAGAAGGGAATCTTGAAATGAAGAAAACATGAGAAATTTCTTCCAAAAATTCGGTAGCCTAACGGCTTCTCTTAAAATTTCATAAAAATAAGATTGATGAGAGGAATGGAATATCTCATCATTAATAAAATTTTTGGACATTAAGGGGAAATATTAAATGAAATATCCCAACAAAATACAAAGGGAAAGGAAGAGAATAACATAAAATGGAAGGAAAGAATGGAAATGAAAGAGGATGTTTACCTCTTGATCTCTTCTCCTTGAGATCCTTCTTAAGGGCTTTGATTTTGGTATTTTGGTGAGACCAGCAGCTCTAGGACGTGGGGAAGAAGATTGGTGAGGTGATTTGGCAGAAATTAGACAATTATCAAGGCTTGAGAGGTGTGGGAGGAAGAGGGGAGTGAGGGTGATATTTATAGTGGAGGAGGGGAGGTTTTTTAGATTATTTTAATCATTATTATAATATTTTTATCAAGACTATGAATAATCTCAAAACAAGTGGCCCTAAATAGTGATAATATCATGTGATTTCGAAGCAAGTGGCCTTTCATCACTTATGATGTCATAAATAGTGCATATTTTCTGATAAATTGATTATACGGTATTTTATCGTATTTCACTATTCACTGAAAATTCAAGAGTTTCAGAAAAATACCAAAAATTTACCCCAACCATTTTTCGATGTGTAGAATTCAAAAATGAACTCCATTTTTCAAAAATAATTTTCTAAATATTATTAATTTAATTTTTAAATAAGGTCACAGTTAATTCGAAAAATAACAATATTTAAGTGCAACTGGTTTCATGTGACATTGGAAAATTAATTAAGATCCCATTATCCTATTGCCATGGGAAAATAAAATAATAATATTATTTACTATTCATGAGTTCATATTACTATTCATATTACTATTCATTAGTTCATGTTACTATTCACCAAAAAAACAAGTTTGTTTCATCAGACTCTAAATAACATACTGAACACAATTGTAGATGACAGTTTCTTGAAATTCAAATCATAGAAGAAATAAAATTATGTTTAAAGGATACTTATAAATATATACCTTAAACAAAATTCCAAGCATTTTCAATTTATTTTTAGAAAACCTTGGGATGTTACATTATCCCCACCTTCTTGAAATTGCTTCCTCGCAATTTTATTTACTTATTAAACAACTAAGGGTACCTTGATCAAGGTGTCCACTCGGTTTCATCGTCATCTTGTTCACGTAGGTAGAAGTCCCATGCATTACAACAATGATTTATAGATCCTTCAAAATCATTTGCTTCCTCCATCCAAATACACCTCGTACAACATGGGTCATATGGGTGTTCACAGAAAAATAGTTTTGGAAAATAATCATGTATGACATATAATTCCAAAACATCTGATAAAACATGATTTCTAAAAAATAGTCGGACCGAAATTGAGTTTAAACTTTCTATTATTGGTCCTTTTAAAATACCATAAGTATGTGATGTGAGACTATAGTTTAAAAGCAAATATAAATAGGTTGCACAAGGGTCTCCTTCCTCAGCACCATTTTTAAAATCATAATATGCTTCAAATTCATGTGATAAGGTAAAATATTTTAAAATACCTTGATAATATTTACCTTTCTTGAAATTATGTGAATATTGTGAAAATAGTATTTGTCTAAAAACAACCCATGATCCACGATGATAACAAGGTATAGAGGAGGTGTTTGATATCTCAAAAAACTGCTTGCAGGTGAGTTGTATGCTAGAAAAAGTTTCACAATCATCCGAAGATGACTTTGCAATAATTATTGCAAGAATTTCATCAGGAAGAGATAGGAATGTCGTTTGAGATCCTTCTCCTTCCATTCGTAACCGACTTTACTTGACCTGAAAAAAAAAGTTATAAAACAAGGATTTAACTGAAATAATAGATATAGGGACTAATCACGTGTCTCACAAGAACTCCTAATCCCTAAAGTTGTCTAAACCGACCTTTGATACCAACTATAAGGACCCGAACTTATTTCATACATAATCTTGAATTTATTTAAGAAAACACGTCATTATACATTGAGGATATTTTCAAGTTTATAGCTTTAGAGAATTAAGACAAAACATTCGTAACATTACACATTGTTACATAGTGGATACCATAAAATCAGTTTCCATTATCCTCAGAATATAAAACATTAAATCACAAAACAAGACTCCTTGACAATTCTTCAACATTTAACATGTCTTCCTTCCTTGTATTACTCATCATTAACCTGTGAAAAATCATTTAAAAACTTGGGATGAGCACAAAAGCTCAGTAAGGTATGAAAAAGAGGGAAAAATCACATTAGTCCATGAATACGCATGACGTATGAAAACATTTTCAAAAGACATGTTTTCCACCCATAAAATCTTACTTAGCGTATCATGAGATTTACACAAGATCCACACAAACATAATTATAATCATAGAGGTATATTGGGGCATTACTTACATAATCTTGTAACCATCTTGGCTACCTTAAAAATTTGTAACCCTCACGGCTACCTTACTTTGTGTAACCATCACAGTTACACTTGGAGTAACCATACGGCCGTCCTCCAACTTACTCATACCCAATGCATTGGAGGGAAATATAGGTACCACCCTTCATTATAAACAATTCCCAATAACCAAAACATAATCATACAACATAAACAATAGCATAAAAACATTGCTTTTGAATCTTATAAAACAGAATTTTAAAAGAGGATTTTAGAAGAAAAGTCCCTTATAAACATCATATACTTGAAGTGAGGCTTAATTGAGTGGATGGAATATGTATATACTCTGTAAATACACATAATTAAACATAATATAAACAGAACCCATCACACAAACAATTTAAATAGCACATAAATTATAAAGTAGAAGGTTAACCCAAAGAATGGAAATCGGGTTAAGAATTCCCTTACAACAATGTGATCGGTCGAATCATATGACCAGAACATAATAAATATCAATTGAATCATTGAATAATATGAATATAAAGAGAATAATGTTATTATATATATCAAATGACAGTACACATACTCCACATACAAGAAATAAGCGGCGAATGATGAAAATCTCACAAAAATGAAAGTGAGACGAGGAACCCCTTACAACTTTGTAATCAATTGATTTGTATGACCCAAAATTAATGATTGTAAAAATGATAAATTTAATATAATAAAAATAAATATATTCATGATATGAGACAATAATGGGCAGTATACATACACCATATAAAGTAATAGTAGTGATTACGGAATATCTCACAAAAATGGAAGTGAGATGAAGAAACCCTTACCTTAGGCTTGTCTTACTTCAAAATTGTTTAAACCTCTTGTATAATGGTTAAAAGAGTGTTATTAGTATTTTACAGAAACATGTTAATGTTTATAACAACTTATATGGTCATTTCATAACCTCATTTCACCCCTTAATTGTTAGTATTTTGTTCCTTGCATTATTTTGGGTGAGTTCTTTTGTGATTTTCACAATCGGTTCATGATGAATATTTCTTGTTGATTGGAGGTGAAACTCCAGAATTGGAATGGAGTAGTATTTACATAATTCCAGTGCCATAAATTATACCATTTATCACTTTGGTTCTTTATATGATGATGATTTATAAGTTAAACATTAATTATGTTCGTTTAGATAATTTATGTGGTTCTTTGATAATTACAACTTCATTTAGTCTTGTAAATTTGAATAATGAGTACAAAAGAATTCCAGAACCTTATATGATTCATAAAACATATATTATAACCTGGTTCAACCATATAAATGGTTTCATGACCATACTTGAAAGAATTAATGGAGATTGAAAATACATCGTCCACGATATCGATAATTCGACACAAATGGACAATGTTTTTTGATTCTTTAAATAAGTGAGAGAGGAGAGGAATAATGATTTGTAATTTTCCATAAACATGAAAACATCCAGATTATACATGATTCTGGAGATTTCATGCCTCTTGGATAAGAGGGGGTGAAGAACGAAGAGAAGGGAATCTTGAAATGAAGAAAACATGAGAAATTTCTTACAAAAAGTCGGTAGCCTAACGGCGTCTCTTAAAATTTCATAAAAATAAGATTGATGAGAGGAATGGAATATATCATCATTCATACAATATTTGGACAGTAAGGGGAAATATTAAATGAAATATCCCAACAAAATACAAAGGTAAAGGAAGAGAATAACATAAAATGGAAGGAAAGAATGGAAATGAAAGAGGATGTTTACCTCTTGATCTCTTCTCCTTGAGATCCTTCTTAAGGGATTTGATTTTGGTCTTTTGGTGAGACCAGCAGCTCTAGGACGTGGGGAATAAGATTGGGGAGGGAATTTGGCAGAAATTAGATAATGCTAAAGTCTTGAGAGGTGTGGGAGGAAGAGGGGAGTGAGGGTGATATTTATAGTGGAGGAGGGGAGGTTTTTTAGATTATTTTAATCATTATTATAATATTTTTATCAAGACTATGAATAATCTCAAAACAAGTGGCCCTAAATAGTGATAATATCATGTGATTTCTAAGAAAGTGGCCTTGATCATGTTAGATAAAGAAGGTACTTCATATTTTCAATTAAAAAATGGGAGGAAAATAGTTTACATGGGTTATCATAGGTTTTTTATATTAATAACTCTTATTCATGATTAAAATAGGCATTTTATGACTTATAATAATTTGATATAAATCAAAATAATTTTTCAAGTGATAAAATTTTTGAGATATTGGAAAAAAATTAATGTCAAGTTTATAAAGACACAATGAACTGGTACTAAAAAAATATATGGAATAAATGATCAATACTATTTTTTCTCGCATATTGGAGATATCTTGAGATCAAATATAACATCAAAGTGGTTAATATTGAGAAGATTATATGTGTCAATTTGATTAGAACATTGTTAGGTATTAAAGGAAAGAAGAAGGATGGATTGAATGCATGATTGGCTTTAATGTCAATGTGAATACTTGTTAATTTAGTTCCCACTCCTAAAAAAATATAATCACATCCCTCTTATCATTCATTATCTAGGAGTGAGAAAATCATCTTTTTTCAGTTCCTCTATGGTATGAAAGATCCCCAGAGTTATTATTAAAATTTAAAAAAAATTATGTCAATGAATGGTTTGAAGTTAATTATCTTGAAATCTTATCAATGTCATGTTATAATACAATAACCCATGCCAATTTAATTACATGGATTACTACCCTTCCATGTCATAATTTTTATCATAAATGTGTGTTAATTTTTAAATTCCATGTGTAACAAAATGATGGATCTGGATTTATTGATCATGTTAGAGAATGGTGAAGTATATATACTTTTTCAATGTAAAATTTTCTTTCCCCCATATTTTTTTGATAAAATGGGGCATTTAATAGTTCACTTTATGGGAGAAATTATGTTTTTTTCATGTACATCCCAATTGGATGAATCATTTTGAAAGTTATATGAAGATATTGAAGGTGTATGTTATGAATCCATATTAACCAAAAAACTCAATTTTCCAAAAGTATATTTCTAAGGAGGTTTCATATTTTTTTACAAAATACTTTTCTATAGTGTAGTATGTTGGTTTATCTACCTATTTCCATAATGGACTCAATTATGGGAGAAATGGGATCTGTATATGGAAAATTAAATCATTTACAGGTGAACATATAATGAAATCATATTAATATGTCTTAAATAACATAGATGGTGTTCAAACATATATAATATTTCAAATTAATGATTTAAAATCATGTTTTTTTAAGACGAAATATTTTTGGATATTGAATAAGCATACAAAACGTTTTTTATAATGGTTTAAAGTTTCTATTAATGATATATTAAATGTGATAGAAACATTGAAATAGTTAGAGGTTGGGATAAGTTTAAATTTGATAACATGTTTAGGGAATGAAATTAATGGTTATACATTTTATACCAAATTTCAGGACAATAGAAGTTATGTTTAGAATAAAAGTGTATTATTATTTACAGAAGCATCACATTTTTCTAGTGCAGAAGAAAAAAACCAATCTTCACATCATGTCTATATTATGGAGTTATTGAAGAAATATGGGAGATTGATTATATTAAAATTTGAGTTCATGTTTTTATTGTGAATGGGTTATTAGTAACAACAGTGTAAAACATGGTTAATTCTTTATGAAATAAGTAAATCTGAAAATGATGGAATACATAAATGAACCTTTTATAATGGAAACACATGAAAACAAATTCTTTATGTTCTTTATCCATAAAATTTCCACTAGTATATCATTTTTTTAATAAAGAAACTAAACTATTAGTGATGAAAAACTTGATGACAATGAGGAATTATGTGAGATCCCTACTTCCATGATAGATTATCTGAGGATATTGATGACAACAATGAATAAATGTTTTGTTCTATATATAAATATCATAAGTAAGTAATATGATAAAAAAAATACTTTATTGATCTTCTAATATTTTAGGTATGAAATATTTATATATTTTTTTACTTATAATTTTTATGAAATGTTAGATATAATATTTCTAATTTTTTTATATACATCATGTATTTTTTGTATATCATTTAATTTTATGTTCAATTAAAATGCATTATAAATTTATAAATATTATATTTTACCAAAATTACTTTTTAATCATTAATATTATTTTGTATTTGTATAAAAAGTGTAGCATAATCAAAAATTTGTTCATGTGGTAAATTTTTCATGAAAATAATGGAATACTATGTTAGAGTTAGAAGATTTTGTGACACTCCAAACTTCCACGGTACGTTTCCCTTTGAATAATGCAATATCTTGCATTGTACGCAACTTTGAGATTCTAACACACCGCGACCAATCAAAATAGCCGTTATGGATAGTAATACCCAATTTGTGAAATTTTATAAATTTTATCTTTCAAAATTGACTTCATTTTTGGATTGGTAATATCAAAATTAGCCTAGGGTGAAATTTTGGTATTTTTCTGAAAACTTTCAATTTTTGATGAATAGTGAAAATTACTAAATTTTAATTAAAAACAACTTTTTTAATCGAAATAATTAATAGTGATAAATTATGAATTTGAGTGGTTTTAAAGTATATTTAGAATATATTTTTACCATTTAATACAATTTTTTTCATTGTACATAATTTCACATTTAAACCGGACATAAACAAGTGTCAATCTTTTGATAGTTATTATTTCTTAAAAACACGTTTTTTGTTTTGACAGCGGGAATTAATTTTAAATTAATTTCTGCCACTTCTGTGTATTGAATTTTGAAAAATGGATTCCATATTTGGAATCATTATGTACAAATTTTATAAATAGATAACTTTTATTTTTAGACATTTTGAATAATTACTTGGGTAAATATTTTATTTACCATGGTTAAAGGGTAAATCTATTAAATAAGGATAAACAATAATATTATAATAATAATAAATTACCCTAAAACGTGTCCAAACCTTATTAGTGGATACATTTCTGACCATGGAAAATTTTGGGTCGATTTTGGGACTCCATGGAGCCACTTGTAGGTGATAGGGACACTTTATATTAATTAAGTTAAAGTAAACACAAAAATGACATAAGAATATATCTTTTAGAAAAACAATTTTTACATAGAGTTATATATGTTATATTTTAGACTATAAATATTAATTAGAAATATAAAAATATTTCCTACATAATGGTATTTTATTTATAATTTTTAGACATTTAATAATTGAATTTATTTATGACACATGAATGATGCAGTATTTTCCTTATTAATGAAAGAATAAAATAGTTGATATTATAAATATCAAAATAAATGTAATTTGAAACTTTTTATGAATTAAAATAATTTTATAGCTTAATATTACATATTAGTACTAGTTATATGAATTTTTTTCTAAGTAATAATGTTTTTGTGAATATATCAAAAACAAAATACTCAATAGTGTCAAAATTGACATAAAAGAGTTTTTAAAAAAATATTATATTATTAATTGATATTCTATTCCTAAAAATCTAAGGTTATTCAAAAGGACTTATATCATGATATTTGTATCATTAATGGACCACTTGGGGGTATCGTGGATGTATATAGTAAGTTTATTAACTATATAATATAAAAATACAAAGTCACATGGTAAGTGTCAAACTAATTAACCAAGAGTTAAAACTAAAAGATAAGGTTAATATAATTACCCAAACCTATCTAAAATCTATTGGTTGAAAGGATTTCTACCCATACCCACATTAGGCTTTGAATAATCCACTTTGGAGTCATTATAAACCGAATAGGAATTTATTATAAAATAATACTTTAAGTTTTTTCTAAAGAGCCCCTCCTCCCCCTTATAAAAGGACACCACTTCTAACCAATTCCTCACACCTCTCAAGCCTTTTGGATCGTCCAAACTCTACCCAATTCATCTCCCTATATCCCTATCCTCCTCTTAGAAGACTTAACTTAGGTATAAGGCACTTAAAGAGTCCTTTTTGGTTCAAACCAAAGGGAGTTACCCAAATTAAAGGTAACAATTTCTCTTAGATTCTTTTATTTTATTTTACTTCTCCAACCCCTAAACTCTTATTATTATTTTATTTTGTAAAAAAACAAGTATCCTAAATATACTAGGATATTTTTATTAGAATTATTAGAACTACACTTATACACACCTCCATCTAATGGGTGAATAATATAATGTTTTTGTGGATGGAAACCAAACGCCTCACGAAGCGATGATTATTCAATTATCTCCTACCACCTCTAATGGTGGCCATTATGATGGAAATATAATTAAATATGATATTAATGATATTTATTTTATATATAAGCTTCTGTAATTCTATTTTATATCATACCATTATTTGTCACATGTTGTATATATATACGATAATTTCATTTGAGGAAGTGCGGACTACCGCCCCCTCAAAGTGATATGACTCGTTCATACCATACATGGAACGTATAAAGGATGGTGTTAATTAACTTAATTAAAACATATTAGATATTATATTATACTGGAATAATAATATACCTATGTATCATTTGTTTTTGATTCCTTTTAAAATGAAAAATTAAATTGAAGTAGCGTTCACGCGTATGTACAGATTATTTCTCCACGAACGCGATGAGATTCATTTCCCCATAATATCCATTCAAGAATAATTATCATTTGATGATTAAAAGTAATGTTTAAATACTTGATATAATTATGGATATGAATAATATACAACCTATCCATAACAAACACGGCTTACGTAACGAAGCATATAAAGGAAAACGAATCAGTTAACACTAGAAACGACGATAATACTAAAATATTATTAACAAAGCAATATTAAAAGATCATATATGATATCATATTAATGTATATGATTCTTGTATAATTTAATAACAATGTTTTAACTATTATAAAGGAGTTTAACATACCATCGACTAAGGAAAAGTACAAGGTAAGGGTTTATTTCAAAATCTCTTCATTATCCGAGGTTGTTTATACGTAATTATCTATTGGGACTTCTTTATCATCCACATCCATGTTTCTTAAAAATATATTTCAAATAATTCTTACTATTTTATAGAATATGGGTTAAAGTCATTTATACCCTTTTTTGACTTTTATAAGATGTTTATAAAGGAATATTTCCGTCGTTTTTCAAACAATGTCCTTTTTAACCTTTTCGACAAAATTAAGGTAAGAATGTCTCTTTTTAACTTATACGGTGGGTGCGGCTATTTTCTACCATTATAAACTCGTCGAAGCTTCCCTTAAAAGCTTATAATAATATTTTAAAATTGAATGTTTTACCTTATATTTATTTGACCCTTAAATGATTTCAAAATAGAAAGAGATATTTCTTTAAAAAGAGTTTTGTTTTCATCTATGTCAACATCCTTTGATGGATTTTCAGTTTATTTGGAGTTGATTTATTATGATACAAAACTTCCATATTGTTTTGAAGGTTTTGTGATATGTTTGACTATGGATGTTCTATTTTTATACCATTCATAATTTATGGTTAAATTATTGACATTTCATATGATATTTTTAATACAAATGTTTATGATATGTTTAAACCTTTTCATATGAGGAATGTATTAGACTTAGTAAGTGATGGGTGGAGCCCGATATAGATCATCGATGCATCGGTAGGTCTCATGAGGAAACTAGACGTGGAATTGTCCAAGGCCCTTTCCCAATTTGAATTATGGTTTTGGCCGAGGCCTTAATCATTTTAGACGTCTTGGTCGAGGCCTTGACAAAATGTTTTAGAATGTCCGGCATTATACATTCCCTCATTATGGAAATAATATTTATGGTTCATGTGGTCATTCGACTAGTATAATACCCATTATTATGTTTTATTATGGAATTATTTACTCATATCATATTCTTTCCATAAAATTATTCATGTTTATTATTAGTAAAGGCATGTGGTTTCAATTATTTATCATGCATAATATTTGTGTCATTTTCTGTTGTATTACTTACCCATACTGAGCATTTGATCTCACCCCTTTCAGTGTTTTATTTTTCCCAGGATTCCAAGAAGTGTATTATGATTGATATGCAGGGTTAAGCTAAAGGGAATAATGGTGTTCTCAAAGAACTATTTACGCTGTGTTTTATGTTTGAAATTGTAATGTAATGTTAATGTTCGTAATCTATTTTCCATGACTGATAAACCGATCGGTCCTTCGGGACTTGATTCCTTGTAATCATGCCATTTTATTAAAATAATGCACCGACTCTGGGTAACTGGGGTCAGGGTGTTACAGTTGGTATCAGAGTAAGTTTAGCAATAACCTTAGAAGCTAGATTTAGATAAAATCTGATTAGAGCACGTAGCCCTAAGATAGACTTTGAGGATTAGTATAGAAGAACTTCCTATAATTTTGATATTGTAGAGGTTTTGTGAGTTTTTAGAGCAATACATCCATGTCTAGATACAAGCAGGTAGAGGTGGATCTGGCACAGATGTACCTAGGGTTAAAACCCAAAAACAACGCTTTGAGCTAGACTCGAACGGGAACTGGTGCACAACAACGGGCCATTCTGCACTCTTAGTTATGAAACTCCCAGGGGATGTGCTTAGGATAATTCTCATTTTATTTAAAACCCATTATGAATGGTTTATGAGTATATACTTCCTCAAAGAATACATTTTTATGATTATGGATTATATCCATAAACTGTTTAATTTATGTTATGTGTTTTACAATTTTGGGATTAGGTATTTCTATTCATAAACTAATATTGTGTATGCCATTGTAGAGAAATGGCACCTAGTAGAATGAATGAGAAATCCATAAATATGCATGATCCAAAGAGTAAGAAAGATCATATCTTTCATGGTCTTAAGCCAAAATTTAGAAGGGAAATAGTCTCCCATGTATTATCATCATATGAAGAAATAGTATCATGTGTTGATATGATAAGTAATGAATTCTCGAAGTCCTGTGGATTTGAAGGGAATCCAGAGAAGGAAAGGATGGTAGAGAGAGGGACAGATAAATGGAAGAAGGTAAAGAAGGATTTTCCCATAAGTGATAACTGTGGAAAGAATCACCTTGTAAAATTCTTGAAGGGAATGAGAGTATGTTATAAGTGTGGAGAAAAAAGGACACCAAGTACGTGACTGCAAGGGTAAGAAAAAGGTTTCAAATGTACAATGCTTCATCTGCAAGGAGTGGGGACACTACACAAATCAATTTTCAAGTCATCATACTATGCTGCAAATAATGCTATTGAATAATAATCAAGTTACGATACTACCACATATGAAGAGGAATGATTAGTGTTATTATGTTGTTATTAAAGAATTATTTCATTTAATTGTTGTATCAATGATGTACTGGAAATAAATAAGGATTGCACTGCAGTACTATTTCATTGAGGATTTGAGATTTTATGGTACTAAGAAAAGTGACTCTACAGTGAGTTAAACTTTTTGGAAATTATAAGGTTGAAGGAAAGATATACCTTAATATGGTCCTAATATTGAGGTGCTGAATTTGGAATAAGAGATGGTTGATTTGGGTGAATTATATTGGATATTCTTGACTACCTTGAAACTGATTAATGATTTGTATATTCCATCAGTGTTGGAGTTTACAACATTTTTGGATAGAAGGAGTATATCAAGTATTCTATAAAGAATAAGGGAGCATGAATGTAATAAATAATATTTTATGGTAATTCAGGATGTTACCATGTTTTAAAATAATACATTATGAGGGTGTTCACATGTTATTCCATGGAAAAAAAGGATCTTAATTATGTTTATCTTCCGCATAAATTTTAGACTGTGAGTTTGGACAGAAGTATTTTTGATAAGTCTAGTTTGAGATTATTTTTGGATTTCCATAAAAACAACAACCCGGAGGTCGGGCGGCAACCCGTCGTGTCCGGCAAGGCCGCGAGACTTGAACCCGCAACCGAAGGGCGACAAGGGTGTGTCACCTACCACTACCCACATGATGTCCTGGATTTAATAATGTAGTCTTTTTTAAAAAAAAATCTTCTAGATGAATTATAAATTCATATTTTTGTAAACCCTATATGAATAGGATAAATAGAATATTATTTTTAAGCTCTATTATCTTTTAGAGTGAAAGATGAGTTTGTGGTAGAAATTTGTTAAAGGATGGTACTCTACTTGTCAAGTATATATTTTTCTTCTTATATTATTCTATAAAGAAATTAATTCTTATACTTTAGTGAAGGGATATTAAAACAAAAAATGTGTTATCCTAATACCATATGTTTTGTTTAACCGATGGTATTTTAAATCATCATAGATTGATGAATTTAAGGCCCTCAATTTTACACTTGTTTGTGATTGATGACCTCAATCACTACCTATAAATATTTACGTTTTTCCTCAAATTATATGTCTATAATTTCCACCAATGTTATCCTAATCGAGATCATAATTTTGTGGTGACCCTTTCATTTCCCTTTTCCTTATATTAAGACTAAATTTTTTAACCTAATCTCTGATGTGGGTTTTCCCAAAGGTATTTTCTATTTTCAACCTTTTATTTTCAAAAAATAATTTCAAATTGCAAGGACGCAATTTATTGAAGCAGGGAAGAACGTAACACCCCAAGCTTCTATGGTACGTTTCCCTTTGAATAATGCAATAGCTTGCATTGTACGCAACTTCGAGATTCTAACACACTGTGACCAATCAAAATAGCTGTTATGAATAGTAATACCCACTTTTTGAAATTTTATAAATTTTATCTTTCATAATTGACTTCATTTTTCAATTGAGAATATCAAAATTATCCTAGGGTGAAATTTTGTTATTTTTCTGAAAACTTTCAATTTTTGTTGAATAGTGAAAATTACTAAATTTTAATTAAAAACAACTTTTTTAATCGAAATAATTACTAGTGATAAATTTTGAATTTGAGTGGTTTTAATGTATATTTAGAATATATTTTTACCATTTAATACAATTTTTGTCATTGTACATAATTTCACATTTAAACCGAACATAAACAAGTGTCAATCTTTTGATAGTTATTATTTCTTAAAAACACATTTTTTGTTTTGACAGCGGAAATTAATTTTAAATTAATTTCTGCCACTTATGTGTTTTGAATTTTTAAAAATGGATTCAATATTTGGAATCATGATTTCCAAATTGTGTAAATAGGTAACTTTTATTTTTAGACATTTTGAATAATTACTTTGATGAATATTTTATTTACCATGGTTAAAGGGTAAATCCGGTAAATAATGGTAAACAATAATATTATAATAATAATAAATTACCCTAAAACGTGTCCAAACCTTATTGGTGGATACATGTCCGACCGTGGGCATATTTTGGTAGATTTTGGGACCCCATGGAGCCACTTGTAGGTGATAGGGACACTTTATATTAATTAAGTTAAAGTAAATACAAAAATGACATAAGCATATATCTTTTAGAAAAAAAATTTACATAGGGTTATATATGTTATATTTTCGACTATAAATATTAATTAGAAAGATAAAAATATTTCCTACATAATGGTATTTTATTTATAGTTTTTATACATTTAATAATTAAATTTATTTATGACACAACAATGATGCAATATTTTCCTTATTAATGAAAGAATCAAATGATTGATATTATAAATATCAAAATAAATGTAATTTGAAACTTTTTATGAATTACACTAATTTTATAGGTTAATATGAAATATTAGGACTGGTTATATGAATTTTTTTTGAAGTAATAATGCTGTTGTGAATTTATCAAAAACAAAATACTCAATAGTTTCAAAATTGACATAAAAGAGTTTTTAAAACAAATATTATATTATTAATTGATATTCTATTCCTAAAAATATAAGGTTCGAAAAAAAGACTTATATCATGATAGGTGTATCATTAATGGACCACTTGGAGGTCTCTTGAATGTATATAGTAATTTTATTAACTATATAATATAAAAATACAAAGTGACATGGTAAGTGTCAAACTAATTAACTAAGAGTTAAAACTAAAAGATAAGGTTAATATAATGACCCAAGCCTATATAAAATCTATTGGTTGAAATGATTTAGACCCATACCCACCTTAGTATTTTAATAATCCACTTTTTAGCCATTATAAACTGAATAGTAATTTATTATAAAATAATACTTTAAGTTTTTCCTAAAGAGCCCCTCCTCCCCCTTATAAAAGGATACCACTTATAACCAATTCCTCACATGTCTCAAGCCTTTTGGATCATCCAAACTCTGCCCAATTCAGCTCCCTACATCCCTCTCCTCCTCTTAGAAGCCTTACCTTAGGCATAATGCACTTCAAGAGTCCTTTTTTGTTCAAACCAAAGGGACTTATCCAAATTAAAGGTAACGATTTCTCTTAGCTTCTTTTCTTTTATTTTACTTCTCCAACCCCTAAACTCTTCTTATTATTTTCTTTTGTAACAAAACCAGTATCCTAAATATACTAGGATATTGTTATTAGAATTATTAGAACTACACTTACACACACCTCCATCTAATGGGTGAAGAACATAATGTTTCTGTGGATGGTAGCCAAACGGTTCACGAAGCGATGATTGTTCAATTATCTCCTACCACCTCTCATGGTGGCCATTATGATGGAACTATAATTAAATATGATATTTATGATATTTATTTTATATATAAGCTTCTGTAATTCCATTTTATATCATACCATTATTTGTTACATGTTGTATATATATACGATAATTTCATTTGAGGAAGTGTGAACTACCGCCCCCTCAAAGTGATATGACTCATTCATACCATACATGGAACGTATAAAGGATGGTGTTAATGAACTTAAGTAACACATATAAGATATTATATTATACTGGAATAATAATATACATATGTATCATTTGTTTTTTATTCCTTTTAAAATGAAAAATGAAATGGAATTAGCGTTCGTGCGTACGTACGGATTACCGTCTCCACGAACGCGATGAGATTCATTTCCCCATAATATCCATTAAAGAATAATTATAGTTTGATGATTAAAAGTAATGTTTAAATAATTTATATCATTCTGGATATGAATAAGATACAACCTATCCATAACAAACATGGCTTACGTAACGAAGCATATAAAGGAAAATGAATCAGTTAACACCCAAAACGACGATAATACTAAAATATTATTAACAAAGCAATGTTAAAAGATCATATATGATATCATATAAATTTATATGATTCTTTTATAATTTAATAACAATTTTTTAACTATTATATAGGATTTTAACATACCATCTACTAATAAAAAGTACAAGGTAAGGGTTTATTTCACAATCTCTTCATTATCCGAGGTTGTTTATACGTAATTATCTACTGGGACCTCTTTATCATCCACATCCATGTTTCTTAAAAATGTATTTCAAATCATTATTATTATTTTACAGAATATGGGTTAAAGTCATTTATACCCTTTTTTGACTTTTATAAGATGTTTATAAAGGAATATTTCCATCGTTTTCCAAACAAGGTCCTTTTTAACCTATTCGACACAATTAAGGTAAGAATGTCTCTTTTTAACTTATACGGCGGGTGCAGCTATTTTCTACTATTATAAACTCGTCGAAGCTTCCCTTAAAAGCTTATAAGAATATTTTCAAAGTAAATGTTTTACCTTATAATTATGTGACCCTTAAATGATTTCAAAATAGAAAGAGATATTTCTTTAAAAAGATTTTTAATTTCCTCTATGTCAAGATACTTTGATGGATTTTAAGTTTATTTGGAGTTGATTTATTATGATACAAAACTTCCATATTGTATTGAAGGTTTTGTGATATGTTTAACTGTGGATGTTCTATTTTTATACCATTCATAATTTATGGTTAAAGTATTGACATTTCATATGCTAGTTCTAATACGAATGTTTATGATATGTTTAAACCTTTTCATATGAGGAATGTATTGGACTTAGTAAGTGACGGGTGGAGCCCGCTATAGCTCCTCGATGCATCAACAGGTCTCATGAGACAACTAGACGTGGAATTGGCCGAGGCCCTTTCCCAATTTGATTTATAGTTTTGGACGAGGCCTTAATCATTTTATATGTCTTGGCCGAGGCCTTGACAAAATGTTTCAGAATGTCCGGCATTATACATCCCCTCATTATAGAAATAATATTTATGGCTCATGTGGTCATTCGACTAGTAGAATACCCATGATTATGTTTTATTATGGAAATATTTACTTATCTCATATTCTTTCCATAAATGTATTCATGTTTATTATTGGTGAAGGAATGCGGTTTCAATTATTTAACATGCTTAATATTTATGTCATTTTCCACTGTATTACTTACCCTTACTGAGCGTTTGAGATCACCCCTTTCAATGTTTTATTTTTTCCAGGATATGAAGAAGTTAGTTATGAGTGACCTTCAGGCATAATCTTGGAGTATTGGATGTTCCTAATGAAATATATTTGTGTTGTATTTCTCTTCAAGATGTAAAGTTGAACATATATATGAATCTTGTTTCCAATAATACTAAACTGATCGGTCTTTCGAGACATGATTTCCTTGTGATCATGAAAATGTTATGTAATAATGCACCAACTCTAGGTAACTAGGGTCATGGAGTTATAGATTATTTGACTAATTTTAACATGTTTATATTTTATGTTTTTCATATTAAAAAAGTATCTCAATATTTTTATTCAAATATTTTTTATTATTTTTCATAATTTTTGTTAATTATATTTATCATTCATTATATTTAGTCTTTAATCGTATTTTTTTATAAAACATGTATCATTTTTCTATATTATTTCTAATTATTTTACTTATCCTTATGCATGTCCTCAACTTTAGTTTTACCCATACTTAACTTTCTATTACACTTACATAACTTTTTTAACCTTTACTTAATATTGTTTTAACTTTACTTAACATTATTTGTAACCTTACATAACATTGTATTAATATTTCTTAACTTTTTCATACCCTTACATAATATTTTTCACCATTACTAAACTTTTTTACCCTTACTTAACTCTTCTTTACCTTTACTTAACTTTGTTTTATCCTTACTTAAACTATAAAAATTTATGCTTATGCTTAATTAACCTATAAAAATTTATATTTACCCTTAATTAACCTATAAAACTTTATTCTTATAATTTCATAACCAAAAAGCTTCATCATACCTTTATTTAATTTATATAAAATTCATATTACCTTTCCAAGGCCAAATATAATTACCTTTACATAGATAGTTTGACTTGAAATATGTTATTCATCATTTAATACATGAAAATAAAACATAAATTTGAAATGTATAACCAATGGATCGGTTGTGTTGAGACTCTATATTATTTAATGAATTTTTAGTAGTCCATGGAGAAGGATATAAGAACACACAAAGGGATACTTCTGTATTTCTACATGATCTTTCATTTTTTGCATGTGATGGAATGTTTGTGATCCTCTATGAATAATTATTCATCTTTTATGTGAAATTTCATTTTATGATGTTTTTATGAATTGATATAATGATCATCTGAATTTTTTTCCTTAATTAATAGGAATTATAAATATATCATCAAGGGATCCAAACTAAAAATGTATACCATCATAATTTATCTCATGGAGGGGTTTTTTTATTGGAAGATAAAATGATGACTAAAAATATTCAAAAATTTAAAGATAATTATTAAGGATTAGTAGAGATTGACCCTCCATACCCACCACCTATACATGAAATACTGAAGATTGATTCAATGACCAAAAATGAGACATTTATTACTAAAGAATAAAATGATGAGGCTGGTAAGATTGTAGGTACATATTTAATTTATAAAAGTTATTCATTTTATTTTAATATTATTTATATTTTTTAATTCAATAATAAATTATTAAAATATTCTATATAGGTATCCCTTCTGGATTAAACTACATAAGGGTCCTTCCTACCTAAGGGTAAAAAGGTTATTTTAGCAATTGAATTGGGAATTCTAAACAGCTTGGATGCATGTGAGGATACAAGGAGGGTGTTTCAATTAAAAAAAATGTTTTATCATTCTAAAATGTCCTCAAGGGATGATTTATATAAATGAATAATAGTTTTTTGATGTTATGAATCCAAATATGGGTTAAACAATATAGAAGAGGATCTAAGTTATGGATGATGATTGGATTAGTACTTCAGTATAGTCAATATTTACTGGCATGTTCAAGTAGTTCCACGTGATATATCCCAGTACTCCACCATAGGATGTAGATCCCAGTCCTCTACCCCCACATTAAGACCTCTCTCCCCCTCCACCGCATACATATCCCACTTTTATCCCTCATACTCATCTTACCATATACTATGATTTACATGTTATTGGTCCCTCGTATCATATATAGCATATGAAATAATATATTCTATTTCGGATATTTTACAACATCAAAAAATGTAGATAGATCATATTAGGGTAAAAATAGTGCATCTTATAAATTCTCAGCAAGAGAACCATTCCATATAGGCGAGGCTTTGATTGTTGGGCATGGTGTTTGACATTTTTTACCATGGTCATCTCAACAAGTTCGACATCTTACCGTTGTGGTATGAAAATATTATAAAATTTATGTCATATTGTTGTTAATTTTTTTTTAATATTTTAGTATTATATACATAGTAATATATAAATGGTAAATAAATATTGTATGTAAAGAGAAAATAGGTTTAGGAAAATTTTAATTTGGATACAACTGTGCTTTCTAAATTATCAAGAATTTAAGCTCAGTTGATTGATGGTTATGAGCTTCCAAAAGATGATATAGTTTTTTGACATAGTACTATAATGATGATTTATAGAATACATATCATTGATATTATTACTTTAGATATGTTGGGTAACATAGTGTTTCATGTCCTTTATATGTAGGTAAATTAAAATATTTCTTACAGTTATTCCAATTCAATTTATCTGACATAATAATTTTTTTATTGGGAATCTTTATATAATTTTTGTTAAAAATGATAAGGAATCAGTGTATGGTTTTATGGACACCCAATTTACTTATCCAAAGGTTATAATCATTAATTCTAAGGAATGAAACACAAATATTTTTTAAATACTAAATAATGATGAAATTTAGTGGTTTATGTTTATTTATCTTGATAGGTATGGAAAATATATTTAATTTTTATTCCCTTATTTAACAATAATCAAAATTATATTTTTTATATATTTGCAGTCATTGGATGTTGGGTATTTTTTTCAAAATAGAAGACACTTTTTTTGTTCTGATACTTTCATGGTGATTTATTAGAAAAAAATAAATAATTTTTGTTAACATAATTTTTATTATATGTGTAATTATTTATTATAATTACTTTCACTTTTATTTCATACATGTCATTTTCAAAAGTGCTACATATAAAAATAGATTGTCAATAAGAAAGAGAAATCCCAATAGCATATATGTGTTGGAAAAGGTAAATTCATGAAAAAATAATACATTTTTACATATATATTAAATGTTATTTTCAATTGAAAATATCTTTTCAAACACAATTTTCATCATCAAGGAGAAACAGAATGTCGATATTATACTATGAGATATATGTTTGATATAATTTCAACTAACACAGTTACAAAATTCCAAAAAGTTGGATTTTATTATAACCTTTTTTACTTATCCTATCATTGACCTTAAAATATATTTTAAATATAAATTAATTTCTATATTTAGATTTTTTATGACCCTTATTCTTACACTAAATAAGAGTTGAATCAAGATAAATAAATATGGACAAATATTTTACATTTTTTATTAAATTTTATTATGAAATATATATTTTTATATTTAATTTAAAAGTGTAAAATTGTTTTAATATGAAGAAATATTTGAATTAATTAAATTTTATTGGTCTTATTGCTGTTATTTTTCTTCAAATTTTTTTTCGCTACTATTTTTCAGTTTTTCTACCAAATTAGTCGTTATCATCACTATTTTAAACCCAAATTTATAAAAGGGTATACCATGTGAACAATTTGAGTGCATCATACTATTCGTACATCATTTTGGTGGAATCATAATCTAAAATTATAAAATACATTAGTGACATAATTTTGAATGTTTTTTATCATCAATAAAGGGCATTACATGTCCACAATTTTATGAAATAATACGCAGACACATAAAAAACAACCCAAACTTATGGTTTCATATGTTCCTCCAAAAATCTTATCCCAACTGAATTTATTATTAATTTTACCTCGGGTGATTTGGGTTGTATCTATTGATTGATATAAATACATTTCCTTCATCAACATCAGTAACATAAATTTTTTAATTTTTTGATAAATATCATTCAGTTAAAGATAAATTGTGTAGTAATTGGAATATTACAAAAATTATTTTTGTCTAATTTTGAGAGTCATTCATTTTATATTTTTAAATGAATAAAAAAATTATATTATAAATGAATATTTAAATTTAATAGGGTTTTAAAACATGTTTTTCAAAATGTAAGTTTATTGTAATGAATTTAAAAAATAAAAGTATTCTGGTCATGATACCCAAATTACATAGCTAAGGTGAAATAACATTATCATTTTATATTTTGAAATATTTAATTAATAATTAAAAAAAATGTAACATTTAATTATAATGATAAAATTTTAAAATTTATTTTCATATCAAATAATAATATAACAAAATTAATTGAATATATATTTAATAATATATTATTACTTTGAAATTGAAAATAATAGAATTTATAAAAGTAAAATTAATGGATTTTTTAGTTTGATTAACTATTACATGAACTTTATATAATACCTTATTTATATGGATACCTGTATCCCAATTCAAAATTCATTTATAAAAATAAATATAACTAAATGGTAAGGATTCATTGGGACCTAACCGATCCTCATGGCACATTTACATGAAAAGAAGTAGGGGACTATACAATTGGTGTGAGATCAATGCAAATTATTCCTACTTTGGGAATGATATAAAATAGTGACAGTGTGTGATGACATAAAATATTTAGTGGCTATGGTGAATAGTGAAATAAATGGGGTGGGGGAGTCATGAGGCATTTTCGTTACACAGCCTTCCCCTTCTCTCAAAGAATCCAATAATTATCAAAAGTAGGGATTCCTTTTACATATTTCCATGTATTTCATGTTTGGGCAGCCCATAACCATTTCCATTTCTAGGTCGCATTGGGTTTAATGCATGCAACCTCCATCATAGGTTAAAGATCCCACCCTCTATTCTTCCAAGGATGTGATTTTTTCTAGTAGTGTAGGACTTATAAGGAAGCCTGAATCCTATTTTGAAATTAATTTATAAAAATAATTATAACTAAATGATAAGTATTCATTAGGATATGATCGATTCCCATGTCCCATTGAAACAAAAAGTAGAAGGGTAGTACATACTTGGTCTGAGATCAATGCAAAGGAAACCTATTTTCATGAAATATATAAAACAATGATGGTGTGTGGTGAAATAAAAAAAATCCTTGGGTTTAGTAAATAGATAAATGCATGGGGTATAGGATACAGGATCCAATTTCCTTACATGGACTTCCCTTCTCCTAGGTAACCCTATCATTGTTAAAATTAGGGATTCCATTTAAACATTCCCATTTTTGTGACTTTTGGAAGGCCCAAAACCATTTACTTTTCAAGGTCACTTTGGGTTAGATACATGAAACCTCTTTCAGGGGATCATGATTCCACAATATATTCTTGAAATGATGTGATTCTACCTGATAATACTTAATTTATATGGATACCTATATCCTAATTTAAGATTCATTTATAATAATTAATATAATTAGATGAGAAGGATTCATTTGGACATGATAAATCCCTATTTGCCATTAACATGAAATAGAGTAGGGGACTGCATATATTTTGAGAGTTGAATGAAAACGAAGTTTGGTTTCAAGAAAGTTATAAAATAGTGATGGTGCATGGTGAAAGAAATTACTAAGGGGGTTTCAAATATAGAAAAATTAATGGGGTGGGGGATAGGATATAGTTTCCTTTCTCAGCCTTCTACTAATTCTGGGGTGTCCTATCATTATTAAAAGTAGGTTTTCCCTTTATGTGTTCCCACCTTTTCATGTTTCGTTATCCTAGTATCATTTATTCAATCTCACATTGGGAATGATGTATGCATCCTCCATAATGGACTCAAGATTCCACCCTATTTTCTTCCAAGGATTCTATTCTACCTAATAATACATGATTTAGATGGATACCCATTTCATAATTTAATATTATTTTATATAAATCAATATAATTAAATGAGAGGGATTCATTATGATTTAACTAATTCTTGTTTCCCATTAGCACAAAATGTATTAGGGGACTTCATAGCTGGTGTCATATCAATTTAAAGGTGACATGAATTCAAGAAAAATATAAAATAGTTACAATGTTTGGATACATATACAATTCAATTGGCTTACTATATATATAAATTCATGTGGAAGGGGTTAAATTATCCATTTTCCTTAATCATAATTCCGCTTCTCCCTGGTCTTCCAGTCATTGTTAAATGTAGAGATGCAATTTACGCCTTTCTACATTTTTCAAGTTTGGTCAGCCTGATGTCGTTTCCTTTTCAAGGTCAATTTATGTTCGATGCATGAAACCTCTATCATGGTCTCATGACCCCACCCAATATTCTTATAAAGGTGTGATTCTACCTAATAATACATGATTTATATGGATACTTGTATCTGAATTTAAAATTCATTTATAAAAATAAACTTAATTAAATGAGAAGGTTTCATTAGAACATGAATGATTCTTATATCCCATTGAATTGAAAAGAAGTTAGTGACTAGATAGCTGGTGTGATATCAATGCAAAGGTATCCATGTTTCATAAATGATGTAAAATATTTATGGTTTTTGGTGATATAAACAATATTATGGGTTTGGTAAATAGTTAAATGCATGGGGCGGGGGATACATGTTCTAATATCCTCACATGGCCTTCCCCTTCTCTTGACGTATCCTTTCTTTGTTAAAATCATGGATACCTTTTACAAATTCCTAGGTTTTTCATGTTTTTTTGGACCTTTATTATTTCATTTTCAATGTCTTATTGGGTTTGATGCATGAAACCTCTATCACGGGTTCATTATTTTACCCTATGTTCTTCCAAGGATATGATTCTTCTTGACAATACATGATTTATATGGTTAGAATTATCCAAATTTAAAATTCAGTGATAAAAATAAATATAATTAAATTAGGATGATTCATTAGGATGTAACCAATTATTATGTCCCATTGACATGATATTTAATAGGGTACTACATAGTGGGTGTGATCTCAATAGAATGGTATTATGGTTTTAGAAAATATATAAAAATTTTATGGTGTGTGGAAACATACAAAACATAGTTTGTTTGATGATTAGAGAAATTCATGGATTGGGGGAGATAGAATCCAACTTCCTTACTTTTCCTTCCCCTTCTCTTGAGGAATCCTATAATTAATAAAAGAAGTTATGTCTTCTGCTTGTTCCCATGTTTCTCATGTTTGAGAATCCTAGTGCCATTACCTTTTCAAGTTCATGTTGGGTTCAATGCATGAAACCTTCATCATGAGCTAAATATTCCACCCTTTGTTCTTCCATGGATGAGATTCCACATGATAATATGTGATTTACATGGATAAATCTACCCCAATATAAAATTTATTTATAAAAAATAATATAATCAAATAATAAGAATTCATAAGGTGATAATTGATTCTTATGGACCATTAACACAAAAAGTATTATGGGATCGCATAGTTGGTGTGAGATCAAGGCCAAGGAATCCTAATTTAAGTAATTATATAAAATAGTGATAGTGTGTGGTGATATAAAAAATTAAGTGATTTTAGTGAATAGATAAAAGTATGGGGAAATAGAGATTGGATCCAATTTCCTTACATGTCCTTCTTCTTCTCTTAGGGAATCCAAGGATGCCTTTTACGAGTTCTCGTGTTTTTCATGATTGGGAAGCCGGGTGTCATTGCCTCTTCAAGGTCATGTTGGGTGAGATTCATGAAACCTTTATCACTAGCTCTATATTCCATCCTATGTTCTTATAAGGACATAATTCTTTTTTATAATACATGATTTACATGAATACCCATATCAAAATTTAAAATTCATTTAAAAAATCAATATAATTAAATGATAAGGATTCATTTGGACATGACTGATTCCCATTGTCCATTGACATGAAATGTATTTGGCTATTTCAGGGTTAGTGTGAGCACAATGTAAAGGTGGTTTGGTTTTATGAATGATACAAAATATTGGTGGGGTGTGGTGACATAAAAAATTCAGTGGGATTGGTGAATAGAGAAATGAATGGGGTGGGGAGACTATAGCTCTTTCCTTACCCTACCTTCCCCTTCTCTAAGGGTGTCCTTTTATTGTTAAAATAAGGAATTAATTTTATGTATTCTCAAGTTTTTCATGTTTATATGGCATGATTCCATTTACTTTTCAAGAGAGAGTTGGATTTGATGATTTTAACGTCAATCACAGGAACAAGATTCCACCCTCTATTCATCAATGGACTTGATTCATCCAGATAATTAATGATTTATTTGGATACCAATAACCCAATATAAAAATTAATTTATAAAAATCTATAAAATTAAATGAGAGGATTCAATAGGATGTAGTTGATTCCCATGTAAAATTGACTTGAAAAGTAATGGCGAACTGCATAGCTGGTGTGAGCACAACTTAAAGGCAACCTTGTTCTCAAAAAGATTAAAAATAGTGATGGTGTGTGTGTATATATATATAATTTAGTGGGTATTCTTAATAGAGAAATACATGGGGTTAGGGTGGTAGGATCTAGTTTCTTTACTCGACATTCCCCTTCTCTAAGGTTTTCATTCATTTTTTAAAATAAGAGAGGCTTTTTACATAATCTCATGTTGGTCATGTTTGGGAAGCCTGTTGATTTTTCCTCTTAAAGTTATCATTGGGTTCAATGCATGAAACCTCCAACATGAGATCAAGATTTCACCCTTTATTCCTCTGACAATATTATTATTCTTGATAATACAACATACATTTTATTTCTCATTTATATTAGTTTTACCTTTTATAATTTATATAAATGATATTGTAAATGCATCATTTATATTTTTTAAATAAAATAAACCATATAAAATATTACTATCATGAAAAAATGGTAAAAATACATTCGAGAAACAATTCCTTTCAAGAATGATTCTATCCAGCCAAATTAAAATTTTCCATCTCATAAGAAAATTTATTGAATTCTTGTTTTGTAAAGGAAATAGTAGACTCTGATAATAAAACTTTGTGAAAAAAATATTAAATATCATACCAAAGTTTTTTATATATTCATTAAGATAAAAAAGTGTATTGATAATCACCTAAAATAAATATTCAAGAATGACTAATCTCTAGCCACAATCAATAAAAAAATATATACAAAAAGTAAAATAAATGGAATCAGTCACTAGAGGACTCCAATTGGACACAAAAAGTTAATATCATGCTATGAGGATCTAACCTTAATGATCATGCAAAATAATAACAAAACCAACCATATTTCGGCAAATCAAAGAATCAACTATTTATCTTCACCATTCCACATGGTGGAGGGCACCATTTTTATCTACTAACTTACTCACTGAGAATATCACATTAAATGGAACCTAAACTCTAATTTGATGCCCAATCAGGAGCTCACACAAACCAAATATGATTTTGGGGAATTTGATAACTTAAAATATGATAATTTCTCTACACAAAAATAATCCATGATACTAAAATGGGGAACTATCTACAAATAATATAGGAAAAGTCACAAGTTTTTTATATATACTTAAGATAATTATCTTTCCATGTTATCTAGATTTTATTAACTCTAGAACATTTATTAATAGCATGGATGATATTCTATTATTAATGATGAAAAATTTGAAACCAAGGATTGTTAATAGTCTAATTCCTTGAAAGAAATTGAAAAGTGGTAATAATAGCAACATGAACCTTCCAGCTGAAAAATTTGATTTTGGGAGGGATAAGAAGCTACCAAAACTACTTTCATTTTGGGGATTCAATTGGGAGGGAGACTTTCATGGAAATATTGTACCCAAACTTATTTAAATAAACACTATTTTCCTCCTGTCTCTGAAAAATATTGTACAAGTTAGTGCCATAAAATTGTTGAATTCTTAAAATAGAATTGTAGTTTAGATCATTAAACTAGGAAGATAACTTAACATGACATCATCCATCCATGAAATCATTAAAACTCTCACATACCATATAATTTAAAACACCCTCAACATGTGGTAATTCATACTGATTTTATGTTTTTTGATGTTATATAACAATGGGGTAGAGTTATAATATTTTTTGGATGGTTTTGGTGTGATTTGAAAGTATTTTAAGGTTTCTTGGTTTAATAATTTTTATGGGAAAATAATGAATATTCTCTAAGAAGCTGTGAAAGAAATTATAAGAGTCACTGCATAGGTTCAAGGTTGGTGCATGATTTAACCAAATGTTTTGAAAAACCATAAAATTTAGAGATTTTTTGAACATAGGTGTTTCACACGATAGGCACGCTATCTTCTAAACTATGTGGAAAAACTATGCATCCACCTAGGTATTTTACATTAGCACTCATATGGTTGGTGCATGGTTTGTTAAACCATATGGTCTAAACATGCGATGTGCATTAATAGATTATAAAATTAGAATTTTATTCTATTTACACTATAAAAATATCAATTATCACTTGTTAGACCAGGATATCCAACCTAAGGATTTCTCTTAGTGTCCTTGTAATGTCATATCCCTTCGAAACACAGTATCAATATATAAAAGTGTGTTAAATCTTGGAGATTGAAGGTAAGGGACCATTTATCTCCTCATTTCTCTCTTATCTATAAATCTTCTCAATTTCCTAGTAACATAATGTTATATATAATATATTATGGTAATATATATGATCTATGATGTGTTTTTGATGAGATATTTATTAGATCTATTAAAATAAATGAATCTCAAACCTATATCTTGATGTTTCATTATGAAGTTATTTATTTTAATCACTGGTTTTGAGGTAGGTTGATTCTCTCCCTTCTCCACATATTATAGTACTTGATGGATAAAA
The DNA here is from genome assembly GCA_963277665.1 of Viscum album. NCBI lineage: Eukaryota > Viridiplantae > Streptophyta > Magnoliopsida > Santalales > Viscaceae > Viscum > Viscum album. Next base: position 1,304,511,816 of record OY728121.1, read on the forward strand.
TATTTATAATAAATCCCTTGAATTAGAAATGAAATTCATATTGATTTTTATGGTGGAAACCCCAATGTTTGATAATTTGGAAGTCTTGAAACTAGAATAGAATTTTATAAAACCCCTTGGATTTATTATTTTAAATTTTTTGTTTGGTTCAATTCAATAATGATGTTTGATTAAATTTTTTAAAGGGATGTATTGATTTATGTGAATATAATTGGTGTGAGAAATTTACATAAATGGGCAGTGTGTGCTCATCATTTCATTAGACATGTCCTTACCATTACAGACTTGGTGCGAGGTTCCAGACTGGGGGAACTTAGAGAATGGTCAACTTGTGAGAAATTGGTGAAACAATGATTAATCACTCAAGTGTATGGGATTTTCATCTAAGATTTATGTTTTTTTGAGTAAGAGGATGTGGTGTGGGTATGTCAAGTGAAATTAAAGGATAACTTTTTTTAATGTATTTATTTTTTAAATTCGTAAATTACTTTGATATTCCTCTCTTTAGTTTTAAAATATATTTTTATCTTTGATTTAATATTATCTTATCCAAGTGGAATTTGTTGGAAGATTTTAGAGCATTTCCTACTAGGTATGATTACTCACTGATAGAATATGAATTTTTTATGTATGAAATTTTTTTCCATGATATGAGAAAGGGAAATATTTCATATTTCTCTTATAGAGACCCTTGCTGAATTTGTCTTGAGTTAGATATTTAGAGTTATTCATGTTCATGGAGTTTGGAGTGGTTCTACCTTGGTTCACAAGTCATACAGTATTTATTTGTCTTATTCATCTAGTTTTTTTTTCTTTTTTATTTTGATATTGTTATTTACTGGTTTTAATTTCTTTTGAATTATATCGTTTATACATCATTCATTATATAGTTTGGTTTGTTTTTTCTCTATTTAATGGTTTTGATTTTTTAAATTGTAAAAGTATTCCCCATCATTTTATTAATACCTTGGAGTTTATTTCTAGACTTTGGTGTCTTGATTACATCACCTATGGTTATTGAAACCTCATAAATTTATAAGAAAATAGTTAGGGTCATGATAATATAACATTGTTCATACATGGAACAATAGGAAGGGTATTTCAACAATAGTTTCTATCAGCAATCCATAAAACATACCAGATCCACATAGTATAACTATTTTATATCCTTCTAATAATTCCTCTTTCTAGAAATAATTGAGACCCCAAAAGGCCTCTTTAAAAGAATCATGGACTAGGCCCTAGTGATGACTTCATAAACTTAGACATAGATAAATACATGGCTCTCATGTGAGACTTGATATTGAATTAGGAACCACCATTTTTTAGAACACATTACATAATTGAAGATCCTCATGTCCTTTAATCCTAGTCTTACACCTATCTAAGGAGTATACAACTTCTTCCATTCCAAAAAATTAATTTTTTTATTCCCATTATGATGCCTCCACCAAAATGTAGCTAGTAAATAGTGAATTTGATCAATAAGATTTTTAAGTAATTTAAGATGGGAAATAACATATGTGTGAATAAATTGAGCCACATATTTAATGAGGAATTACTTTCTATCCATAGACACTCAATGAAATGAAAAAATTTATATATTCTTATCAATATTATTAGTGATATAAGAAAAAACCTCATTTTTAAAATGGCCAATGAGGGTATAAAGAACCAAATATTTAATATATTTTTAAACCATCCAGATACAACATGATTTCTATAATTCTACCTTCCTATTCCCCAAGATCCCCTTCATGGAGGAAATTTAATAATTATAAAAATTAACTAACTTCCCCAAAGAGGTTTCATAACAATGAATAATGAACATGATCACTTTAAATTCCTTCATATTAACTAGAATGAAAATAAATCTATCATCAGCAATGAAATGATGAGAAATATGTGGGCCATGATTTCAAACTCTAGCACAATGAATGATATTCTTATTAACTACTTATGAAAAAATAATAAAGAAAATTTCAACAAAAAATGAAAAGAATAAGAGAGAGGGTATCCCATTACTGGAGACCTATAGAAGGGTTGAAGAAATGTGTGAGAGCACCATTAACATATATCCTAAAGGAGACTAAAGAAACACATTATGTGATGATTTAAACCCACCTTGTTCAAAACCACATTTTTATCAAAAAAATAAATTAAAATACTAATTCACCCTATCATAAAACTTATTCATATAATTTTTTCCAATCCATAACACCCTATTGTGAGGATGGTCAGGTACTTATATAGAGAATATTTTCTTGTGTCATAATTGATTAATTAGTTGTAAGTCTCTTCGGCACAAAAGAAGTTTGGTTCTCAGAAATTACAGCTAGAAAAAAACTCCTCATCAAGTTTATTATTATTTTGGAAAATATTTTATAAATGAAATTAAAAATACTTATTGTATGATACTCAAAAATCATAGTGTTTTGTTAACCATAGGATTCATATTTATAACTATTTCATTTATAATTACAAATCTCTTCATTCTTGGATAGAGTTCATTTATAATATAAAACAAATCAAGCCCCACAATATGAAAATAATGCTAAAATAAAATTTTTTAAGATCCATCTAGACCTGGATCCTTAGTTGGGTGAATCTACTTGCTATAATTCCCAACTTATTTAGTAGTGATATTTTAAATGACAGTTTCATTCGTTTTACCAGAAATAACTAGGGATATTTATAAGGAGATCTCATATGGAATATTCGATCCTCCAAATAGTAAAGTTATTGAGAGAACATTGAAATAAAATATTGAATTTCATCTTCTTCAATCACCCATTTCCTATCTAGAGCCTATAGTGTGGAAATTATATTCATTAATATCTATGAGGAGACTTTCTAATATGAGAATGAGGTCTTCTAATCACCATCATTAACATTTAATAAACTAGGTATCATAAACCAAAAGAATTATTTTTTAAAATTATTAATAGAAATATATCTTTCAAGAGGATAAATTTTTGAAATGGATGAATCTAAAATTGGATGGAAGTATCAAGAATCTAGAAAATTCATGATGTTATCAACAGATTTGTAAAATTTTCTAAACTTGGTTCTAATTCATGTGTATAACCCATTCATAGTGAGACTGAGATTATTGTAGACATCATAGTTATAAGTGTTCCATGAATTCTTGAAAATATTCTCCCAACTCTCCTCTTTTATCCATAATTTCTCAAATAAATATATAATGTGCCATATTTTATACTTCAATGACTATTTCACAAATAGAAGAATTGGGAAATTATTTAATGAGAAAGTATGAAGATGAGAGACCTAGAACCGATGAAAAATATTCTTCCAATCATTAAAACGCACAAATATATCAAGGTTATTTGAAATAATATTAACTTTATAATCACCCATGAACAAAATAAATTTTTTTCAAATGAAACCCAAACCAGAAAGGCCATTTCTCTATAAGTAATCTCTGAAATCAAACATCAATGGAATGGGTTTAGCTATACCACCAACCATCATTTCCTAGAATATATTTTCCATAAAATCCCCCTAAATAATATTGGTCCATGAAAATTTCTATGCACCCAAAAAAAATATCAAAAGTCATCAATTTCTCTCTTTGGACGGTTAAAGAGCACTGTTGTGGGCGCCCTCAAATGATTAGTGGTTTTTGGGTTACTTAGGTGCAGCAGAGTGGCTGACTAAGGTCGTTTCTCAAAGGAGGAAGTAAATTTAACAACTTATTAAAGGTATTTTGAAAATAAAATAAAAGTAATTTATAAAAATACTTGAAAGGATGGGGTTTTTTATAATTTATAAAACTAGAAGAAGTTTTCTAGAAGAATATTGCATATTTTTTTGTTTTTAATTTTGAAATGTAAGTTGATTAACAAAGCACAACGAGAAGATGTTTTTTTTTTGAAAACTATTTTTAGAAAGTGTAATTGATTTAACTATACCTATTAAATCATTTATTAATAATTATCATTTAAATTAATATCCACTTAATTATTATCCCTTAATTTTTTAAATCTCGAAGCCTACAATAATTAACTTTACCACAAAGATGAAGTGAATTTAACCCTAGGCTAACTTAGAAACATGCAATCGCAGCACCCTACTTTGATTGATGTTATAAGGTTAGCTTATGGTCAGTGGTAAATTAAGGCACATATCCTCTCTAGAAATTATAATTAACTAAGTTTATGTATTATATTTGAACACTACAAATTGATTCAGTGTGGTTTTAAATTACCAATTAAGTTCACACTCTCACAATTCACACAATTCTCGACATCACGTGATTTGTGGTTATTGTTCAATTTCTTGCTTAGTTTAATTTAAATTTAAAAATAAATTAATAGATCATATTAATTTAATTATAGTATCTCATTGATTCAAAATAAATGAATGAAGAAGGTAAGAGATAGATCGATTACTAAAAAGATTACTCTTCCATGGGTGGCGTAATCATCGTAGAAGCGAATTGCATTTTCAACGGTTTATAATGGGTATAACCCAATCAAGCTTCTAATCAATAATTCCATACCAAAGATGAATATTAAGATAAGAATAAATTTTAATAAAACATAAGAAAATAGAATAAATAAAATAATAACAATGAAGTTTAATACACAAATGAAAATATTACAACATGAAGAAGAGAAGGAGGCTTCGATGAGGGGATCCTTGCTTCAAGAGATACCCCTCTTACAATGGTTGGAGAATTTGGGTGAAACAAATTATAATCTTCCACCAATCTTCTAATTCACGTCCCAACCTATACAAATGATAAAAACACTAATTTATATAGTGGAGGGGAGGCTAGGTTTAAAGAGGTTTCAAGTGTGAATGGGGAATCTCGGCCAAATATTTTAATACAACTTTCACCGCCCATTTGACCTCCAAAACGCGTGTACCAGATCTCCTTCAAGCAGGATAATTTGTGCGAAAATGAATCCCCGATATCCTCTAAATATTTGGGCCTAATCCAAGTATGGATGAAAAGGTTATGGCCCAAATACAGAACTCATGTCCATTCTGGCGAGTCCAGCCCAACTTTTACTTCATGAACCATTTGCACCAACCAAATGTGCACTTTAGCTCTAGTGTCATGAATAAAAGTTGTATAAAATTAAGTGAGGAACAATTTACAAAAAATTAAGTTCAAATAATTCATATTAAAATATTTATGTGCGAAATACTACAGTTCATTTTAAAAGGGTAAAACTGGAATTTTAATCAAATTTTCAAATGAATGAACTAATCCCAAATATTTCATAAATGAACATATTTAGCACAATGTGAGGAAATGATGTCATTTATTATCAATAAAATATTCAAAAAGATAGTGTTTTAACAACTTCCCCACACTTAACATTTTTCACTCCTGGGAAAAATCTCATATCAAGTAAAGATTAATATTAAATCAAAACAATTTTAAAACACATATCCTTGAAATCCAACAATTCCACACCAAAAAACAGAAGATATCATGCCTCATAAAAAATATTATTTCAAGTTATTCATTTATATCATTCAATATATTTCCAATTCATTTATCCTCCCATGCACAAAACACTTACCTCACTTGAATTTTCTCTTATCACGCAAAAGTCAATTTTTTTTGCAATGTCTTTCTCATCCAAACTCATAAAAGGGTCACCATAGGCTTGATAAATACCTACATCGCCACCCGATATGAGTCAAGGACATGTTTTTATCATGAGGACTTTTCAGGGTTGTTTTGTGGCTTTCGGTTGGTAGGATTTAGATGTGAAAAACCATGAGGCTGAATGAGGAGGGCTTGACTCTTTTTGAAGAAAAATTGCATTAATCTAATTTTCACTTAAATATAGTCTCCTTATAAATCCCCATAGTATCAATTCAACTCCATCCTCATATAAATTCATGGAAATTTTACATCATTCATCATTCAGCAACAAAAATATCAATCTTCTCAAACATGATTTTCTTGAAAGCTCCAGATAGGCACAAATTTCTACCTCTATTAGAAACTCCAGAAAAGGTACAGCTTCACTTATCATGAAAGCTCTAGAAAAGGAACAGCTTTCAATATAATGATTTTCTTTAGCAGAAAACACATCTCTTCAGAATTTAATTTTCCATCCAAAGTATCACAGAATGTGGTAGCACAACAAAATACAGTTTCCCCCACATTTAAGTTCAACTAGATTATACAATTTCACTTCAAAAGTTGGTTGGATAGGGGAAATTGGCTTATAATATGGCTAACCTAATAGGTTTTTCGTGTATTCTAAGGGATACAAGGATTAAATGTTCAAGTTAGGCCATTATAAAAAAGGGATTCTTTCAAATAGGGGCTTTAATACCATCATTTAAACAAAAGTACCTCAAACCCTCAAGTTTTAATAGGAATAAATCAAATTCTGGTTAATTCAAGCATGGTTTGGTTCTCTTAAGAAGTGAGGTGAATGTGAAGAATATGAAAATAATGGTTTAAATGCCCCACAGGAAAGTGAGTTCAAATATAAAGATAGTGAGATGTGGCATGGGATTAAAAATTCAGAGTATTTTTCATGAAATTACTGAAGATTTGAACTTGAAACAAAGTTATTTTTAGCATTCATTTAAGCTCAGTTTCATGGGATAAACTGTTTCACTTATTGATATGGATTTAAAAATGGTGATTAGAATCATTTCAGCTCAAAAGTTTCAAAAACACACAAAAAATTAAAAAATAAACACACAAAATTTGAAAAACACACAATTTTTTTTGTTTTGTTTTTTTTAATAGGAAAAAAATTGAAATTACTAAACTAAAAGGTTCCCTCCCCCGCACTTAAAATATTGAATTGTCCTTAATGTGACCCCATGAGATTATATATGCACATGAAATGTATAATTTTAAATAGGACAAATAATAAAAAAGTTAAAGGGTTAGGAACAGCCTGATGTTCTCAAGTGATGATGAGGTCATGTAGTGTGATAAAATCCACTGCATCAGTAGGAAGTCCCTCAATGTATCTCTTCAAACGTTTCCCATCGACTATAAAGCTCCTTCCTGTGTCCTCTTGTGTGATCTTCACTGCACCATGAGGAAAAACATTAGTCACAACATAAGGACCTAACCACATGGAACGCAACTTACCAGGCATTAGCTTCAGTCGTGAGCTGTAGAGAAGGACTTTCTCTCCAACATGAAACTCTTTTTGTTGGATCATTTCATCATGAGTTGATTTTGATTTTTCCTTGTAGAGCCTTGAGTTCTCATATGAAGACAATTGAATCTCCTCAAGATCTTGAATTTTTAGCTTCCTTTGGATTCCATCTTGGGCCAAATCCATGTTGCATTTCTTTATAGCCCAATAAGCATGATGCTCAACCTCCACGGGGAGATGACATGCTTTACCAAAAACAATCCTAAATGGGGACATACCAATGGGTGTCTTGTATGTTTTCCTATAAGCCCACAATGCATCATCCAAGAGCTTGCTCCAATATTTCCTATTTGGCTGCACAGTTCTCTCCAAAATTTGTTTCAATTCCCTATTTGAAATCTCAGCCTGGCCATTTGTTTGAGGGTGGTATGGTGTTGATGTTTTGTGTGTCACCCCATACTTCCTAAGAAGGGAAGAAAATTTCCAATTGCAGAAGTGTGTCCCTTGGTCACTAATGATGGCCTTCGGTACTCCAAACCAGCAAAAAATATGTGCTTTGACAAAGTCCAAAATAACATGAGAATCATTAGTCCTGGTGGCCTTAGCCTCCACCCATTTACTCACATAATCAACAACAACAAAAATATATAAAAAACAAATGAACTAGGAAAAGGACCCATAAAATCAATGCCCCATACATCAAAAATATCACAGAATAGTATGGTTTGTTGGGGAATCTCATGTATCATAGAAATGTTCCGAGTGTGTTGGAAATGAGTGCATGACTTACAAAACACATGGGCATCATGGAATAATCTAGGCCAATATAATCCAGAGTCCAAAACTTTCCTATCTATCCATTGGCGTCCAAAGTTTCCACCACAAGCAAGTGTATGACAAAAATGTAAAACAGACTCCAACTCATGATTAGGAACACACCTCCTAGTAACTTGATCACTACACATGCACCATAGGTATGGATCATCCCAAACATAATACCGAGACTCACTTTTTAATTTTTGGACTTGATTTTTCTTTAAATTTGTAGGGATTTCAGAGGAAACAAGGTAGTTAACTAAATCTGCATACCAAGGATGCGTACCTGAGATGGAATAATGATGCTCATCAGGGAAAGTGTCCCGAAGTGGTACCTGGTCAAAGGTGTCATCCTCTAGTGTGTGAGTAATCCTACTCATGTGGTCCGCCACTAAGTTTTCTGACCCCTTTTTCCCTTTATCTCAATATCAAATTCCTGAAGAAGGATCATCCATTGGATAAGCATGGGCTTTGCATCTAGCTTCTTCAAGAGGTACCTCAGAGCTTCATGGTCAGAAAAAACAACTACTTTAGAGCCCAATAAATATGAACGGAATTTATCTAAAGCAAATATGAAAGCAAGAAACTCCTTTTCCATGGTTTTGTAGTTTGATTGGGCTGAATCCAGTGTCCTCTATGCATAGGCAATCACATGTGAACGTCCCTCCACCCTCGGAGATAAGACATATCTAACTACAAAGTTTGAGACATCACACATAATCTCAAAAGGAATCTCCCACCATGGGGGTTGTATGATCGGTGGAGTGGTCAGACACTTCTTTAGCTCATCAAAGGATGCCCTACAAGAATCATTAAACACAAAATTAGAATCCTTTTGAAGTAATCGTGACATAGGAAGAGAAATATTACTAAAATATTTGATAAAGCGTCGATAAAATCCGGCATGCCTTAGTAAAGATATGACATCATGCACACTTGAAGGATAGGGTTAGTATAAATAATGCTTATCTTAGATCTATCAACCTATATCCCATGTTTTGACACTACATTCCCTAAGACAATGCCATGCTCTACCATGAAATGATACTTTTCAAAGTTCAAGACCAGATTATTCTCAATAAAACTATTCAACACCATTCCCAAACTACTTAGACATTCATCAAATGAATACCCATACACTGTAAAATCATCCATGAATACCTCCATGCTGGTCTCAATAAAATCAAAAAAAATACTCACCATGCATCTCTGGAAGGTACCTGGGGAATTGCAAAGTCCAAATGGAATCCATAGGTAGGAAAATGTGCCAAAGGGATAGGTGAATTTAGTCTTCTTCTGATCCTCTGGAGCTATAGGAACCTAAAAATATCCAAAAAATCCATCCAAAAAACAATAGTGTGTCTTCTCAACTAGTCTCTCAAGCATCTGATTAATAAATGGGAGGGGGAAATGGTCTTTGCGAGTGGACTGATTTAGTTTCCTATAATCAATACACACACGCCAACAGTTTTGTACCCTCATCGGAACTAACTCCTCCTTATCATTTTTTACAACTGTAACACCACTTTTCTTAGGAACAACCTTAATAGAAATCACCCACTGAGAATCTGAAATGGTATAGATTATACCTGCCTCGAGAAATTTTTCAACCACTTTTTTAACAACCTCAAAAAGTGTTGTATTGAGTCTCCTTTTTGGATGACTAACCAGTTTAGCCCCATCCTCTAAAAGAATCCTATACATGCAAATGGAGGGGCTAATACCTGATATTTCATCCAAGGTCCACCCGATTTCCCTGATGTTATCCCTCAAAAGATTCAAAAGTTTTTCTTCATGATCAAAAGGAATATTATTAGCAATTATAATAGGTAATCTCTCACCACTCAAAAATTATGAGTATTTGAGATTTGGTGGAAATGGCTTGAGCTCCAATGAAGGGGGTGGTGTATGGATGGAGACATTGAAGAAACTGAAATATGTGCACAAAGAGCATCAGTATCAGAATATACATTATCAAAATCAATGAATAAAGCATCAAATCCATCAACATACTCAACAGCCATGTCATAATCAGAGTTCACATGATCAAAATCAGAATATGATTCCATTTCAAAATCAAATCTGAGAGAGTCGTGTGCATTAGAAATACGTGTGGAAGTACTCTTAGACATCAAACTAGAACCAATACTCATAATCTCCCTAAGCATAGGACAATCAAATTCCATGGGGTTTTTATTTGGTGGTTCAAAATGGGAGATAACAAATGCAGAATGGTCCTCTGAGGGGTACTTTATGGATTCTATAACATTAAATATCACAACTTCATCCCCAAACTCCATGGAAAGTGTAACCTCATTGACATTTATGATAGTTTTGTAGTTTTGAGGAAGGTTCTACCTAAGATAATGGGAGCATGAGAACTTACCTAATCATCCTCCATGTTAAGCACATAGAAATCTGCTAGAAAGACTATGTCTCTTACCCGTACAAGTACATCCTCAAGGACTCCCACTGGATATGTCGTAGCTCTATTTTCCAATTGTACCACTACTCTCATCGGCTTCAGCTCACCAACCTGCAAAGAAGAGAATACATAGTGAGGCATCACATTTATGGAAACTCCCAAATCACAAAGTGCATCAGAAAATTGCAACTCCCCTATGGTGTACGGGATGGTGCATGTCCCTAGATCCTTGCACTTTGTCGGAATTGCTATAGTTGGTGTAATTAGTGTTGACACATTTCTTCCAAGATTGATCCTTTCATTTCCCTTGAGTACTCTTCGATTGGTACAAATTTCTTTTAATAATTTCGCATACCTTGGAATTTTCTTAATGGATTCAAGTAGAGGAATGTTGATCTCCACACACTTGAATGTGTCCAAAACCTCCTTTTGAATTTCTTCTTCATCCATCTTCTTGGTTTGAACAACCCTTTTTGTAAAAGGAAGGGGTTTAGGAGGAACATCATTAATATTTTTCTTACCTTTATCTTTCTCCTTGGGTTTCTCATCAGTTGATGTGTAATTGTGTTTTTTTGGAGTTGAGGTGAATCCCAGTGGAATGGTAGGTGGAGATGCACCAATTTTTTTCTTCCAACTTCTCAATGTTATAGCACTGACATTCCCCTTTGGATTTGGAGTGGTTTGGGAAGGTATATTTCTATAATTATTTCTTACAAGCTCATGGAGGGCGGTGGCAATCTGGATCATTTGAGTCTTCAACTCCATCAACTCTGAACTGTGACTCTTCATCTCATTCTATTGATTAAGAACAATTTGTTTCAAAAGATTATTAGTATTAGAATCTACCTTTGGTGGGGGATTCACTTGTTGTTGTCTTGTTGATGTTTGGGCTTCAAATCTTCTTTGATGTTGTTGGAATCCCTACTGGTAAGGCGGAGGTTGCTGGAAGTTTTTTTGAAAAGGTGGAATTTGTTATTGTCCAAAGTTATACCTCATGTCTGATTGATCCTTCAATACTTGGTTGTATGTTGGTGCAAAGGAATCAAGCTTCTTTTGGGGATATGGTTGTTGCTACTGATAAGGTCTCCCAGGAAACACTGATGCACAATATTCTGTTTCTTGTAGTTGGGGGAAAACAGTTAGTTGGGTGGCTTGTCTCAGTGAAAATGCCACAAGGCCTTGAAGGAGGGGGTTGGGATGTATTTTGATCCAAAGCAATCTATCTCACCATAGTTTTCAATTATTCCAATTTGGTATCAATCAAATTACTTTCAAGAGAAGATGGACTTACCTGATGTACTCCCCTGACATGTGGTGTACCTCGATCACCAAATTGTTGGGAGTTTTGGGCCATTTTTGTCAATCAACACACGTGCAGCTACTGGTGTCTTTTCCACCAATGCTCCTCTAACCAAAGCATCAACCATGCTTCTCTCCATAGGTGTTATTCCTTCATATAAGTACTAGATGAGTAGTTGCTCACTGATTTGGTGATATGGTCATCTTGCACACAACTTCTTGAATCGCTCCCAGTACTCATACATTGACTCCCCTTGTTCTTGATTGATCCCAGAGATCTCTTTAAAAATGTAAGTGGTCCTTGATACTAGAAAAAATCTCTGCAAGAAAAGACATTTTAAGTCGTTCTAACAAGTTACATCTTCGGTTTGTAAATAATACATCCAATCTTTCGCAGCTCTATCAAGTGAGAATGGGAATGCTCTTAATTTGATTTGGTCTTTAGATACATTTTTTGGTTTCAAGGTTGAGAAAACCACATTAAATTCTTTAAGGTGTTTATTGGGATCCTCACCTGAGAGGCCATGAAATTTTGGAAGAAGATGAATTAATCCAGATTTCAATTCAAAGTCTGATTCTAGATTTGGGTATGTAATACAATTTGGTTGATAGTTAATATCAGGTGCAGCCAATTATCGAATGGTTCTATTAATTTCATTTCCATTATTTTCATCCATTGGTTATTATTTTATGGTTGAATTTTAATTGCTTCCAATTTCAATGTTCTGAAAGTGGAGGAATTCTCCAACTGGTTGAATATTGAAACTTCCTGTAGATTGATAATGTCTGATTCGTGCCCTAAGGCTACGTTCAATCTCAGGGTCAAGATCTAAGAGATATTTGGGATTAGTTCATGTCATAAATTAATGAAAGATGAAAAGGAAATAAAGAAAAGTGTACCATAATAAAAATAAAAGAAGTTTGAGTTGGTCTGATAAAAATAAAAGAAGAGAATAAGAGAAAAAAAACTTGAGAAAGGGGAAAGAAGAAAAAAGAGGATAAGAAAATAATTAAATGAAAAATAAAATAAATACCTATAATTGGTTGAATAAATTAATTTCCTCCCCAGCAATGGTTCCAATTTGAAATAGCTCTATCATGGGTGCCCTCAAATGATTAGTGGTTTTTGGGTTACTTAGGTGTAGCAGAGTGGCTGACCAAGGTCGTCTCTCAAAGGAGGAAGTAAATTTAACAACTTATTAAATGTATTTTGAAAATAAAATAAAAGTAATTAAGAAAAATACTTGAAAGGATGGGGTTTTTTTATCATTTATAAAACTAGAATAATTTTTCTAAAAGAATATTTCATATTTTTTTGTTTTTAATTTTGAAATGTAAGTTGATTAACAAAGCACAACGAGAAGATACTTTTTTTAGAAAACTATTTTTAGAAAGTGTAATCGATATAACTATACCTCTTCAATAATTTATTAATCATTATCATTTAAATTAATATCCACTTAATTATGATCCTTTAATTTTCTAAATCCCTAACCCTATGATAATTAACTTTACCAAAAAGATGAAGTGAATTTAACCTAAGGCTAACTTTGGAACATGCAATCGCAGCACCCTGCTTTGATTGATGTTCTAACGTTAGCTTATGGTCATTGTTAAATTAAGGCACATATACTCTTTGGAAATTATAATTAATTGAGTTTAGGGATTATATTTTAACACTAAAAATTGATCCTATGTGGTTTTGAATTACCAATTAAGTTTGCGCTCTCACAATTCACACAATTCTCGACCTCGCGTGATTTTGTGGTTATTGTTCAATTGCTTGATTAGTTTAATTTAAATTAAAAACTCAATTAATAGATCATATTAAGTGAATTAAATTAGCTCATTTATTCAAAATAAATTAATGAATAAGGTAAGATATAGATCAATTACTAAAAAGACTACTCTTCTATGGGTGGCGTAATCATCATAGAAGCGAATTGCATTTTCAACGGTTTATAATGGGTATAATCCAATCACACTTCTACTAAAAAATTCCATACCATATATGAAGATTAATAGAAGAATAAATTTTAATAAAACATATGAAAATAGAAGAAATTAAATAATAACAATGAAGTTTAATACACAAATGAAAATATTACAACATGAAGAAGAGAAGGAGGCTTCGATGAGGGGATCATTACTTCAAGAGCTACCCCTCTTACAATGGTTGGAGAATTTTGGTGAAACCAATTCTCATATGCCTCTAATATTAAAATTCATGTACCAACCCCTCAAAATGAGAAAAATACTAATTTATAGAGTGTAGAGGAGGCTAGGTTTAAAGAGGTTTCAAGTGTGAATGGGGAATCTCAGACAAATATTTTAATACAAATTTCACCACCAATTTTACCTCCAAAAAGCATGTAACAACTCTCCTTAAAGAAGGGTGATTTGTGAGAAAATTAATTCCCAAGACCCTCTCAAAATTTGGGTCTAATCCAAGCACGGATGAAGAAGTTATGGCCCAAATACAGAACCCATGTCCATTCTGGCGAGTCCAGTCCAACTTTGACTTCATGGACCATTTGAGCCAACCAAATGTGATCTTTAGCTCTAGTGTCCTGAATAAAAATTATAGAAAATTAATTTAGGAACACTATCACAAATATTTAATTTCAAATAATTCATATTAAGATATTTATGTGCGAAATACTACAGTTCATTTTAAAAGGGTAAAACTAGAATTTTAATCAAATTTTCAAATGAATGATCTAATCCCAAATATTTCATAAATGAACATATTTAGCACAATGTGAGGAAATTATGTCATTTATAATAAATAAAATATTCAAAAAAATGGTTTTTTTTTCAGATGGCCCATCAATACATTCGCACAAATATCCACAAAGGCTTCTTCACTTGGAAAATATCTACCTCGATGTAATTATTTAATAATTTCATTATGTATGATTCAATAATATCTTTCCAGAGGTAGAAAATACCATCAGAACTGATAGTTTTTACAAATAATTAGGAGTTAATAATACTATATTTGAAATAAATATCTCAATTAACCTTTTTATCCAACATTTTTTAGATATAAAAACTATATCAAGGAGAAACATAGATCTCCAATTATAGAGAATTTGAATAGTATATAGGTTTATAAGCCCCCAATAGTTCCAAGATAATATTTTCACAGATTTAGGAAGGTTTGGAAACCAAAAAACTCCACCTATTAAATAATATGTGACATATATTTATTAATAATTTTAATTTTTTTAATCATTTGTATTGTTAAAACCCAAAGAATCAACCAAAAACGTTTTCCTATAAATCAACACTTTATTTTGTTAACTAAAAAATGGTATATAATGAATATTCCATGAGTTTTAGTGGAAATGTATGAAATATTATATTATAAACCCTGAATCTAGAATATAAAAAACATTATCCCCTTTACCCATTTCTTATGAGGTTAGAGGTGGGACAGGAAGAAAAATTCATTCATGAATAAGTGACTAGGACTCATGAAAAGGTTGAATTTATAAATCTCATTCATGGAGCTTATAAATAATTTAAAGAAAATATAATAATTTATAGGGATATCTAATTATTCAAATATTTGAATTATAGAGTTATAATTTAGAAGGAATTGATAACACCATAAATTCGCTGGTGAATTTTCATTTAAATTTTCCCTTTTATATTATATTTTCACTAACAGATCAATGTTCACCACTATAGTATTCTTTCATATGGAAAGGTACCCTCCCTTAACAAGGTTTTAGATGTTATTTTTATTTAATTCCTATTCATCAGAAGAAATAAAGATAAATATATCATATTTTTCTCTAAGTCATGCCCCAAACTAAGGCACAATAATTCCAACAACATCATGCACCCTAGACATGTAGTTTATCTCAATATGACATAAGATTCCGTATAAAAAAGAAAGTGCATAGTAGAATTTCATATCTGAATCTAATCCACCCTTGAGACTCAGCTATTTTTATATGGATACCATAAGATAATGGTTGGTTGACATCAAACTTGGTCTTTATCCTAAAAAACAATTCCCGGTTTAGAATATCTGAACTATCAAACTCTATAAATACACATATAGCATTGATAATATTTTCCATCATAAAAGGGCATCAGTTTTATAAATGGATTCCCTTCACCCAAACCTAAAATTGGGATCTTTAGAAAGATATATTAGTTTATTATCCCACTTTTGATGCTTCTATTACAAAGATGGGTCTATTATAAAAAATTTATAGATGTAAAATAATGAAAATTTTCTTATCACTTGATGAAAAAATGTTAAACACAAGGATCACTCACCCTAATTCTCGAATAAAAACTCCA
This sequence comes from Viscum album, assembly GCA_963277665.1. NCBI lineage: Eukaryota > Viridiplantae > Streptophyta > Magnoliopsida > Santalales > Viscaceae > Viscum > Viscum album. Next base: position 1,304,527,794 of record OY728121.1, read on the forward strand.
TATTTTAAATTCTATATTTTTTAAATATTATTTTTCAAGGCCCCTATATTTATGATATTTTCCCCAATCACCTTTTCATATCACATTTATAAGCGTATTTCTGGAACATCAAAGATCATATTTATGTGAAATTCATTTCTAAAAATCCAAAATTAAATGATGGTCATGTCTTTTACCTATTTCTAATAATTCAACAAGAATTTTTATTTATTCTATAAAATTAATTTCAAAAACACACTTTTGATCATTCCAAAAACATCATATTTTAAATTAGTATGAAACTTATTTTTACTGGTTAGAAAGTAATCGAAAATAATTTTATTTTATTTTTTATGATATTTGATGAAAAATTATTTTTTTTCATCATTTAATTATTGTTATGAAGTTAAAAAAGGTTTAAAATAAATAATACATAAACATATTTTCACATTGATTTGTTATTTTTAATGTTAGTATAAATTCAACAACATTTTGAGTGATGTAGTAAATTAATTTTTGGCATCAATTTTTATAATGAAAATTAAAATTATTTACAATGTCATTTATTAATAAATATGAATTTAATATGTAATTGTTTATATTATATATAAATTTTTCATATCGATGCATCAAAAAACCAAGGGGATAAATGATATTTCACATTGGTTATTTAGTGAACTGACGCAAATTATATTATTTTTTAAATTTTTTTGAGATAATATAGAACCTGATAAAATTGTTTTGGAGAAGAAACACCACCAAAGTTCTTGATTGAAAAATACATATTGATTTCAATATTTAATTATAGTTTCATAATATTATAAAATTTATTTTCAGTTGTAAAATTTAAAGAAATAATGATTTTTGAAGAAATCACGATAACAATCTGTAGATATTTTAATTAATGAAAAAATAGTATAATAATTAAATAGAGAATTCAATGGATTATAGCTTTATATGTGGATCTTTGCTCAAATTATCATATTTGAATACAATTCTTCATCATCATAGAAAATTTAAATATATATATGTGTGTGTGTGTGTGTGTGTGTGTGTGTGTGTGTGAGAGCAATTCAATAAGTTATGCTTCTTCCACCATTTCTCTCATCAAAGATGTCATCCTATCTAACACGAAATTCAAAATTTTATGTAAATTTTCTAGATGTTTTGATGAATATTGTCAAAAATTAGAATCAATGATGAAGAATAATAAACCTTAAAAGAGGATATGTGTATAGAATGGATGGCCAATGATAATTTGGGGGGGTGTTAAATATGTGTGGGAGTCATATAGAGGACCCAACCATGACATAGATACACTCAAATTCATATTTTTTGTTTTCTAATAAAAAACCTTTTAGATAGGGTTATGGGGGAACCATATAGGTTAAATAAGGGGAAAAGACCACAAAACCACCACTATAACCACAAATGAAACAAACAATATTCATAAATTAGATTTTAAATTTAGACCACAATATATATATAATACATAATTTTTATGAATATACATTACAAATCATAATAAATTACACCCTAAAACATATATATGTTTAGTGAATTTGGAAATTATATACATTAAAAACTTACTTTAAAACACTGTAGAAATTTATCCATATTCTCCCCGCAGTTGATCATCATCTAAACATTGTTGAGATGGTATGTGAGTATGATATACTCTAAGATACCAAATGTAGGATCGAAATAAAAGAGATACTAAGTAAAGTATCTAATGATGCTCAAAATAAAAGAGGGGGTGAATTGTATTCTTTAAAAAATTATTTTGGAACATTTAAAGATGGTTATGTTTAACAAGGTTAAACAAGATAATTCATGAAACCTCTAGTTCTACACACTTTCTTGATTGTGAGAATATGATTCCGAGAATGCAATTCTAGAAAAGATGGTTCTGGAAATAAAACTTAATGAAAGTTTACAATGATGAAGATTCTACCTTAAAGCGTATAGAATCTAACTAAATCATAGTACAATTATAAGGAAGTATAAGATAGTTATACTTTCCTCAAAGATACAAATGCAGTAGAAAACTTGTAACAAAACAAGTAACAATTAGTAAATATTTTAACCCAAAGAGAAGGGTATCCAACAACCTTGGATAAAGGTCCCTTGATTTATACTTTCAAGAAATTTTGTCTTACCCACACCAGGGTAAGCCCTCAATATGAAGATCGGAGTCTGTCTTGCTATCCCCGCAAGACATAAACTTCAAGGTAGTCGGCACCTCTGTCTTCCTCAGTAAGGAATCCCTCAACTTCAAGGTAGTCAGCACCTTTATCTTCCTATCCTCAGAATCCCTCGATTATACACAGCAACAATCAAAGTCGCACAAAGAAAATCTGAACCAGAAGTTCAGTACGCACAAAGAAATAAAGCCTCTCTCTCTATAAATCACTTCAGCAGCATGTAATATCTAGATTGATCAACTTGTTATGAGCTCTTTCAAATGAACTCCTATTTATAGGCACAGCTTCAACGGTCGTCTCCCTCCTCCAACGGTCATATTTTTCCTTGAATTTCAGAGGGACCTGTACACGTTTCACTCAAACAACGGTTGGTTAGTAACTAAATGCATGACATCATTTTATAACAAAAAAGTGTAATAAAAAATATGGTTACATAACTAAAATACAATATTCAGAATGTACGAAAATGAAAGTTCGAAGTCTAACTAAAATTGAATTCGGAGTCTATAATACAAGGATATTCGGATTCTATTTTCTAGGAATTAGGAACCTGAACTCTATAGAATTCTAGAGTCTGAATTTCAAGGAAATTTAGAATCTGGATTCCCAAGAATTTGAAACTAGAACTTACAAAGTTCAGAGTCAAAGTTCATGAGAATTTGGAGTCAGACCTCATAAGAGTTCGGAGTCTGTATTCAAAGAACTTGGATTCAGACCTCATAAGAGTTCGGAACCATAATTCGCATTCAAGATTCGGAGTCAGAGCTCATAAGAGTTCGTAACCGGAATTCGTAATCATAATTCGGAGTCAAAACTTAGAAGAGTTCGTAACCATAATTCGTAATCAGAATTCAAATTCAGACCTTATAAGAGTTCGTAACCAGAATTCTGAGAATTCGGATCCTAAAACAGAATGCTTCATATTTAGGTAATTATAGGACTCTGAGGTTTTGGTTTAAAATAGAATTTTACACTTAGAAAAATTATGATATGAACAATGAAAACATGATAAGGATAAATTTCCTTGGGGAAGGAAATTTTTCCTTATAGAAGTAAAACACAGGGTAAAAATTGATTTGCCTTGAGATAAGGTGTTTGCGATTTTCAAAGAAAGAAGGAATTGTAAAGTCATAAAGAAACCTTATTGACTAAACAATCTACCATAAGTATGAAGGAATGGAAAATTCATAAGTAAATCCTTATTGACTTAACAATCTCCCCCTTTTTGGAAATCACAAACATCCTTACGAAAAAGAATATAAGGACTTAGAAAGTTTTTCTAGATTTTGAAATAAAACTTATCTCCCTTTTCACATTGGCAAAGATGAATACGACTAACTTCCCCTTTGGTTTTGGAACACTAAGGATCGTATTCTGGATTTCTGGAATGATATTTTTCATTTAGCTTGAATATGGAAATATTCGTAATGAGAACTCCCCCTTTGTAAACTCCCCCTTACTTAGGGATATTTCTTCTTTACTTAGAATTATTTTTCCTTTCTACCCTTTTGTGATTTTCAAAAAGAAATTTAGGGGATGGAAAAGAAATTATGGTTCCTGAAAGATTAGTACAAAACATCCAAACAACAACGAGCAACCAAAAATTTCATTAGGATAGGAAAAATTTGTAAAAGAAAAAAACAACATAATATTATATTGATCTATTTTCCTTCCTTCTCCTTGGGTATAAACTTCTTTACTATGGTTTTCATCTTCTTTAGCTCCTTGTGATCATCCTATGCTTTCTTCTCTAAGGCTTTGATCCTATCATCCTGAGCCTTCAAAGCCTCTACCTGAGCCTTCAACAAGTCATCTTGCTTCACTAGATTTTCTTCAATCTCGATCTGGAGATCCCTTTCTCTCTTCCAGCTTTGAGAAATAGAGTTCATCTTCCCATTCAGATCTTTGACCTCCTGAATATGAGTATTCTGCTCAAGATTTCGCTTTTCCTCAAAGCTATTTGTTAGATCCTTGATTTTTCTGTCTTGAGTATCAAAAGATTCCTTAACATCATCTTGAAAATCATCAATCTCTCTAAAATCTTCAACTATATTCGTTGACCAGATAAAAATTTTCTTGAAAGATTTTTTGTGAGCATCGTAGTTGATAAGGAAGTTATTGTTATCAAACTCAATCTTTACACACCTATCCATCACCATGGATACAGAATCCTATTTCTGATTCATGTTGTGTTGGAGCATAAATCACAAGAACTATATTCTTTGACCAGCTAACCATTTTCTTGCAAGATTTTCTATGAGCATCATAGTTGATAAGGAAGTTCTTGTGATCAGCCTCAATCTTTACACACGTATCCATAACCCTACCAAGCTAGCAGCCTTGGTGTATGAAAGTTCATATGTTTTTCTATAGATTTTGAAGGAAAATATTTCTCTGTCATCTTCCTTGAAAAAACAAACTGATTCACAAAATTCTATCAGAAGATCCAGATACACAACATCTTGAGCTCCTGGATTTGATATATAAATGCTTTTCCATCCATTCAGCTTGATGTTCTTAGAGATAATGGAATCATACTTATTGAAGAAGTTCAGATACACCAACCTATCTCGATATACTTTCCACTCCGTAATCATCTTGATAGAAGACATATCTTGAGAAGGAACTTCACCAGACATTTGGAATTGAGAAACCTTTGAAAATCTGGAACAGGCTTTTGAAGTGGGGAAGAGCTTAGACATGCAAAAGCTTGAAATCGATGTGGGACAACCATTGGGGGTCCCCTTTTATAGGTGTTGATGCGATGGTTCATCTTCCTATCTCAATCCAATGGCTAAGAATTCTTCTGATCAGATCTGACGGTTGAAATGATAGCTGCAGGGAAAATTTGGTAGGATCCGATCTTTTGAGGTTTATTAAAAGAAAACATTCGGATTTAAGGAAACTAGAATTTGAGAAATCTTAAAAATACAAAAGAAACTACCAGAAAGTAATAGGTGATTACGAAAACTCAAGAAAGAGTCATACCTTTCGGATTTCTAGGAAGATTATTCATAATAGGTAATATTCTTCTTGAATATTTTTTTTATAAAAACTACAAAAACATCCATTATGAAAAAAACTTCATTATGAAAATTTCAAGTATAAAAATATTTATTATGAAAATTTCAAGTATGAAAAACTTCATTATGAAAATTTCAAGTACAAAAAACTTCATTACGAAAATTTCAAGTATGAAAAATTTTGTTCCAAAAGATTTTTGATATGGGGAAAAAACAACTACAAAAATTTTCATTACGAAAAGTTTGAAAAACTAACTAATAAAATTTTCATTACGAAAAGTTTGAAAAACTGAATTTAAAGATTTTCATTATGAAAAGCATGAAACACTCCATTACGAGAAACAAGAAACACTCCATTATGAGAAACATAAAAAACTTCATTACGAGAAACATAAAACACTTCATTACGAGAAACATGAAAAACTTCATTACGAAAAATATGAAAAACTTATGAACAAATGTACTCCCCTATGAAAAGTAGTTTATTACTGTAAGGAGATTGATTCACCAGATAGTTAACAAGGAATATTACCTTGTGGTTATCATTCCTAACTTCTGTTTAATGTATTCAAATCTATTGGAGGGTAAATATTTTTTAAAAATATGAGCAAGTTGATCTTGCATTCTGATAAATTGATGAATGATATCTCCTTTTTGTTTGTGATACCTAAGAAAGTGATGCATAATATCTATATGCTTTGAATGAGAGTGATGTGTAGGGTTTTTAATAAGAGAAATGGCACTTTTATTATCACACAAAATTTTTGTTTTGATAAAAATCATACCATAGTTTGTGAGTGTGTGTTGCATCCAAAACACTTGAGCACAAAAACTTCCAGATGCTACATATTCAGCTTCAGTAGTGGAAAGTGCTACTGAGTGTTTCTTTTTGCATGAACAAGAAACTAATTAATCTTCTAAGAAATGAAAAGTTTTTGATGTAATCTTTCTATCCATTCTACATCAACCAAAGTCGGCTTCCGAAAAACTTTTTAAAACAAAATCATTTCCAGAAGTATAAAAGAGTCCTAAATCCATGGTTCTCTTTAAGTAGCGAAAAATTATTTCCACTAACTTTAAATGAGATTCCTTAGTATTGGATTGATATCTTGCACATAATCATACTAAAAACATTAAGTCTAGACGACTAGCTTTCAAGTAAAGTAGACTTCCTATCATACCTCTAAAATATGTTTGATCTACTGGTTTCCCAGCTTCATTAAGATCAAGTGTGTTTGAGGTACCAATGGGAGTACTTATACTTTTAGTGTTATCATATACATACTTTTTAAGAAGGTATTTAATATACTTATGTTGGGATATATAGATTCATTCTGGTTTTTGAGAGATTTGAAAACCAAGGAAAAAAGTTAACTCACCCATCATACTCATTTCAAACTCATATTTCATTAGATCCGCAAAGGAATCAGTTGAAGATTGCTGAGTTGAACTAAATATAATGTCATCAACAAAAATTTGAATAATCAAAACATTTTTCTTATCTTTCTTTATAAAAATGGTTGGATCTGAATTTCCCTTACCATAATTATTTTGAAGAAAAAATCATGTAAGTCTATCATACCAAGCTCGAACAGCTTTCTTAAGTCCATAAAAAGCTTTGGTAAGTCTAAAAACATGGTCAGGATGTTTTTTATCTTCAAAACCAAGAGGTTGTTTAATAAAGACTTCCTCTTGTATATAACCGTTAAGGAAAGCACATTTCACATCCATTTGAAAAAGTTTGAAATTGAAGAATGCTGCAAAGGCAAGTAAAATATGAATAGATTCAAGTCTAGCTACTGGAGAATAGGTTTCTTCATAGTCTATTCATTCTTGTTGATTATAGCCTTTAGAAACTAATATATCTTTATTTATAACAATGATTCCATTTTCATCACACTTATTTCTGAAGACCCATTTTACTCCAATAATAGAAGTTTCCTTTGGTCTTTTAACCAAGGTCCAGACTTTATTCCTTTCGAATTCATTTAGTTAATCTTGCATGGCTTTAATCCAATCATCATCACCTAAAGCTTCATCAGTGCTTTTTGGTTCTAATTGGGAAAGTAATGCTAGATTTTCTACTTCATTTATTAAGGAACTTCTAGTCCTTACAGGTTGATTCACATATCCAATGATACTATCACTGGGATGATTCTTTAGAAGCACCTGATTTGGGTTTTGTAAAACCTTTTTATCAACATAGGGTAGGAAATATTCTAGGGTAAATGTTTTAGAAGTATATTCTTGGAAATTTTCCTTATCATAAGGATCTTATATAAAAGGTTGATAATCAGTTTTTTAAAACACATCTGAGGATGTAGGTTGGGGTTGTTTAAAAACAAATGGATCGGTTTCATTAAATTTCACATGTACTATCTCTTCAACAGTACAAGTGTTTTTGTTGAAAACTCTATAAGCCTTAGAATTTGTGGAGTAGCCTAATAAAATTCCTTCATCAGATTTTGGTGTGAATTTATGTAGATTATCTTTAGTATTCAGGATGAATACCTTGCAACCAAAAACCTTAAAGTAGGAAAGTCTGGGTTTTCTACCATTCCATAACTCATAAGGAGTTTTATTAAGAAAAGGTCTTATCAAAACACGATTTACAGTATAACAAGTAGTACTTATAGCTTCAAAACAAAAATGTTTGGCTACATAATACTCACTCAACATGGTTGTAGTTATCTCTTGAATAATTCTATTTCTTCTTTCAACAAATCCAATTTTTTGAGGTGTTCTGGGTGCTGAGAAGTTATGAGTAATGCCTTTTCTACTACAAAAAGTTTCAAAATATGAGTTTTTAAATTCTCCACCATGATCATTATTAATAGTTTTCAATGGAAGATTTTTTTCATTTTTAACTTGGGCTCTAAAATTTTTGAAATAAGAAAAAGCTTCAGACTTCTTTGTTAGAAAATAGACCCACGTAAATCTAGTGTAATCATCAACCAAGACAAATACGTAATAATTGACCCCAATGCTTCCAGTTTTTGTAGGACCAAAGAGATCTATATGTACTAACTATAATGAATCAGTAGTTTAGACTTCACCGACTGATTTAAAACTTGATTTATGTTGCTTTTCATATTGACAAGGGTCACAAACTTTTGAAGAATCAAATCTAAGATCTGGTATATCCTTAACTAATCTTTTCTAAGAAAGTTTGCATAAGTTCCTAAGGTTACAGTGCCCTAAACTTCTATTCCATAACCAAGAATGATCCCCCATTTCACTAAGGCAAGGTAGATCTTGGATCCTAAGGTCTTCTAAGTTTAGTGTGTAAACATTCTCTTGCCTATAGGCAGAAAGAATAAACTCTTCCTTGGAATTGTGTACTAAGCACTTTTCATTCCTAAAATTAACAAGGTAACCTTCATCACATAATTGGATTATGCTAATGAGGTTGTGCTTAAGACCCTTAATGAATAAAATATTTGAAATCAAAGTTTTCCAAGAAGAATGATGTTACCTATACCAATAATTTCTCCCTGAGCATTATCTCCGAAAGTTAGTCTTCCTCCTTTCGTCTTGATAATCTTTTCAAAATAGTTTTTGTTATCAGTCATATGTTGGGAACATCCAATATCCATGTACCATGTATTGTTGTTGGTACCTTCTCTATTTTCTTGAAAATAAGAAGAAGTTAGGTTTTTAGAATCCAAACTTTCTTGGATCCAGAAATCTTAGAAAGAAAAATTTTAGCCACCCACATTTTCTTAGAAAAATAGACTTTATGGAATCCTAAAGACTAGGTTTTGTTTAAGGAATAATTTTTTGCCCAGTATCCACCACACTGACACTTAGTGCAGAATGGATCACTTTGAGGAACAAAGTAATTTTTTCTAAAAATCGGTTTAGAACCAGTATAACCAAAACCAGAACTATTCCTTAGAGGTCGAATTTGAGAATACATTTTATCAAAAATTTCCTTACCTAAGGTAAAGTTTGAAAAACGCTTCCTTAAGGAAAAGATTTTGGATTTCAGTTTGATAACCAAGTTCTTGTTTTCTAAAACATTTGATTTTGAACTAGAGTTAGGCTCGAAAACATTTTTCTTAGAAATTACAATTTCTAGATCATTAGAAAGTTTATTCTTCTCAGAATTTACTTCCTCAATATTTTTTGAAATATTTTCAAAATCAACATTTTTCTTATCAAGATATTTAAAAAGATATGATATTTCCTTAGTAAGAATAGTATTCCTAGATTTTTCCTTATCAATTTTTTTCATGAGTTTTGAGTTCTCAATCTCAAGGAGTTTGGCAAACCTAGAAACTTATTTATAGGAAGGTAAAGTATTATCTTCATTAGAAGAAGATTCTTCGTCTAAATATTTATAATATTTATCATTACTATAATTTTAATTTAAAAAAACATTGGTAATTGATTCAACATTTTGTAATTTAGCCATTAAAAAATGATTTTCAATAGGTAGTATGGTTATTAGACCAAGATTCTTCGGTCCAGAAGATTCATAATCTGAAGCCCTCGATTGTACACAGCAACAATCGGAGTCGCACAAAAAAAATATGAACCATAAGTTCAGTATGCACAAAGAAATAAAGCCTCTCTCTCTCTATAAATCACTTCAAAAGCATGTAAACTCTAGATTGATAAACTTGTTATGAGCTCTTTCAAATAAGATCCTATTTATAGGAACGGATTCAATGGTCGACTCCCTCCTCCAATGGTTATATTTTTCCTTGAATTTCGGAGGGACCTGTACATGTGTCACTCAAACAAAGGTTGGTTGATAACTGAATGCACGACATCGTTTTATAACAAAAACAAGTTTAAGCAAAAATATGGTTACATAACTAAAATACAATATTCAGAATGTAAGCAAATGAAAGTTCGGAGTCTAACCAAAATTGAATTCAGAGTCTATAATACAAGGATATTCATATTCTGTTTTCTAGGAATTCGGAACCTGAACTCTATATAATTCCAGAGTCTAAATTTCAAAGAAATTCAGAATCTGGATTCCCAAGAATTCGGAACCAGAACTTACAAAGTTAAGAGTTAGAGTTCATGAGAATTAGGTGTCAGACCTCATAAGATTTCGGAGTCTGTATTCAGAAAACTCAAAGCCAGAACTCAGAAAAGTTCGTAACCAGAATTCGTATTCAGAATTCAGAGTCAGACCTCATAATAGTTCATAACCAAAATTCATAATCAGAATTCAGAGTCAGAACTCAGAAGAGTTTGTAACCAGAATTCGTAATCAGAATTCGGAGTCAGACCTCATAAGAGTTCGTAACCAGAATTCTGAGAATTCAGATCCTAAAATAGAATGCTTCATATCTAGGTAATTATAGGATTTCGAGGTTTTGGTTTCAAAACGAGTTTTACACTTAGAAAAATTGTGATATGAACAATGAGAACATGATAAGGATAAATTTCCTTGGGGAAGGAAATTTTTCCTTATAGAAGTAAAACACAGGGTAAAAATTTATTTTCCTTGAGATAAGGTGTTTGTGATTTTCAAAACAATAAGGAATTGTAAAGTCATAAGGAAACCTTATTTACTAAACAATGACCCCTAAGTATGAAGGAATGGAAAATTCATGAGGAAAACCATATTAACTCAACAAACATATCATATGTTATACTCTTCTAGATAATCATATTTATTAGAAAAAATAATTCATGAGATCAAACACTTATTAAGGGTTTGAAATAAAAGATATCAATAGAAGATCAAAAAATTTATATCCTTGTTTGATAACCTAACACCAGTGTGTAGACAAGAGGTGTTACATGAAATTTGGTGTGCCTTTTAGTATTCCAGAGTATTTTGACTAGTAGTGGGTGTCCAAGGTGATACTATGGGGAGACTATACCCTCATATCAGACTGAAGAAAAAATCCAAAATAATTATTAAATATTCATAATAATATTAAAAGTATATAGAATCAAATGAAAATAACCATGATATAAACAATTTAATGTGATCATACTATCATACATCCCAAATAATTACCCATTGTGATGATCACATATACAAATAACCAAATCAAACAAATAAAAAAGAGGATATACACCATACCTAAGACTTATATCATCCATATCATGGATCCATATAATCTATATATCTGAACAATCTAATCCTAGGAATATTCCCTACCTAAACCTGTGAATATTGAGGTCATCCCTGGAAACCTAGTTTCATAGATTTCGGAACAGAGTGTGAGTACAACTTAGAGGGACAGCAAAAATGACATCACAAACATAACCAATATAGTAATGTGTGAACATGTGATATAAACATAGAATAAATAAAATAAAAAACATGTAAAATACTACCACTGGTCCTCGTGTTCTAAGGTGAAAACAAAGATAAATAAAACTTACTTTGGATAGTAATAGATGTCTCTATTAATGATGAATAACCATTACAAGGGTTGGGTAAAAGTCTGACCATAATATCATCATAAGTATATATGAACATTTATGTGGAATGGAATCATACCCCAATTATCTCATATATTCATCTCAAGTATATGTAGTAACTCGGTGGGTAAGTAATCCAACAAAGATCATCTCATATGTACATCTAAATCATGTACAATCACTTTGGGGGAACTGTGTCCTACTTGGATCATATCATATATAAATCTCATTTAGGGGAAGTGTGTCTCTTATGTCTACATCACATATATAAATATCATTGGGGGTTAGTGTTCCCATCCTATCTGTCTTATTTATTTTATTCCATAGTTATCGGGTAGGATTGTGCATTTATCCTGTCAATCTAATTTATTACATAACATTAGGGGGGAAGTGAATACATCCTGTAATGTCTCATTGAAATGAATAATGAACACCTCATAATATCTCATATATCATATTTTGGGGGTGAGGTGTAACATCCCATTACCTTTCTGATAGGTACATTCTAAAACTTATCATGGTTTTCCTTTTTCATTGTTTGGGTCTAACTGAGGAGGAATTGGGAGGATACCTATAATTGTGAAGTTAGATATTTGTTGGATTCTCAGTTATAATCAGTCGTTTCTGTATCCTATCAAATAATTACATGAAGTTTAATATGGTTACATGAAGTGTAAATCCTAAAATGAAAATAATTAATTTTTAGTAAGAGGTGATCGGTTTTTTAGTAGATATGATAATTTCCTATTACACGTCATGTAAATGGGTTACACATCATTGAAAACCTCAAGTATTGTTTTTTAACATGTATTTTGGATGAATTTTCATTTTTTTCTTCCTCCAGACTTCATTACTCTCGATCTAGATCCTTCCCTAGGTGATTTTGGGAGCCTCCAACCCCTTCAGATCTTTTCATTTGGCAATTGATTGTTGTGGCGATCACGGTGTGTCTTTTTGGGTAAGAGTTCTTCATGCCTCTCTATCTCTTCATCTATTACTTCCTTGGATTTTTATGGATCATCTTGATTTTGATGGATATAATCCCCATGTTTTTGAATCTCATTTCTAGGTTGACTTCCTAGATCTGTTATTCCTTTGTTCTTTTGGGCGAGTTTCGTTGCGGGTGTTGTGTTTAGGTGAGGAAGGTAGGTGGTTCCATATTTGGTTTCCAATTTAATTAACCTTTAATTGGTTGATTTAAATTCATTTTTATTTAAAATTAAATTACTTAAATATAATAAATTGATTTCAATCATTTTATTAAAAACCAAATTCCAGTGAATTGGGGTTTTGGTTCGCTTTGGCATGAAATTGGGAAAACCCCCAATTCTAGTGAATTGGGGTGTGTTTTTGAAATGGATGGAAACTCTGTGGAAATTAAATTATTGGATTTAATTGTGAAATGGATTGTGAAATTGCATGAATTGGTTTTAAATTTTTGTTTTCTATGAAAATGGATTTAAAATGGTTTCATGGAAACCCATTGGTTTCAACGTAAAATGGAATGTTTTTTATTAAATGCCCATTTGGTTTTTAAAGAGAAAATTTTTATATTTCAAATATGGGGAATGGGATTTAATTTTATTTTAAGAAGTCTTGAAATAAATTTCCCAACGTTATTTTTACTTGAGCATGTACACATCTTAGGTCGTGTGTTATTTGGACAACACTTTATGATTTACAACGTTATAAAATTTTATATCCACACATCTCATTCCTTAGGTGATGGTGATGAGTCCCCTTTTACTTAGGTCTAAAGGGGTGTATGTACATATTTGTTTCATAGTTTTGGGTCCCTATAGCCTAGAACTTCCATACCTATTTGTCACATGACCATGTTGCTCACTTGTTTTTATTTCAAATGTATATTCCATTATAATAAACTACTTTAAATGCCTTGTAAATTTATATAAAAGTATTTATTTAATCCGTTTTTTGAATGGTTCCATTTGTGTAAATCACCCTTTTTTAAAGGTAAATTACATCATTTGAAATGTGAAGCATTAAATTCTAAATTATTTACATCTTTTGAATTATAAATTCTGATTTGTTTAAATATGCTTTGATATGACAAGCCTATTTATTTGAAAATTAAAAGCACATTATTGGTTAATTTGATATTGGAAACTTTTTCTGGAATATTTGGTGAAATCGTACTAGGATTTGGCTCACACCCTACTTGTTCCTTCGGGTGTTTGTAGATTGACTCCTTCCAGGTTTGATCAAGGGAAAGGGGTCTCTTGGAGGTGGATCTAGCTGTTCAACCTTGGACTTTGTGAGTTGCATCTTTAGAGAATTGGGTTGTTTTCCCTATTTTGGTTCTTTGGTTGTAGTGATTTGGGATTTATTTCCTTATTGACTTCTAGTAGATTACTCCCATTGTATTTTATTTTGATATGCATATTATCTTCTTTATTTTAATTTCGCAATTGTTAGTGTAAAAATTGTTCCCACATTCAGTTTTTATAATGTTAGGTGCTAGTCTCTGACCCATGGGGATCGGGAACACCCTTTGGGTTATTTAAGGGCCAACTCAGTTACTAGGTTACCAGGGTACCTGGGTTGGTTCATAACAAAGTGGTATCAGAGGTCCAGGTTGAGATTTTGTCTTGAAGTTATTATGCATTTGTGAAATCATGTCGGGACTTAGGTGGTAGTTGCAATTGAGTGTTTGTCCATCTCTCACTTTAACGAACCTTAAGTCTCCAGTGGTGGTTAAGTAAATACATCTTGTGTATTAGTTCTAGCCTTTTCCCTATTTTTATTTGGATGTGTTGAAATAAAAATCTTATTTGTTCTACCTATTGGGATTAATTTCCCATGTTGCTCTATTTTATTGTAATCTGATATCTTCTTTGTTGCCTGCTAGTGTTTTTTAGCATCATGCCTCTGAGAATAAATGTTAATTGGATCTAGGAGGAAGCTAATATTGAACCATAGTGAGAAAATAATCTTGTAAACTTGAACCTGGTTGAGGTGATTGTGTGCACTATCCAAGCTCTAGGATAGGATCTACCTCCATTTCTTATTCAAGATCTAGTTATGGAACCTCAGAGGGAAGTTCTCAAGATTTTTTCTCAAGATTTCCTTCACCAGAAGCTACAACCATTAAAAGGCTCAAATGATCCTCAATAGGTCGATGAGTGTTTGAGAAGGATGGAATGCTTGTTTGGGTTCTTGGACACACCTGATGAAATCAAAGTGAAGTGTGCCACCTTTGTGCTAGAAGAACTAAGTAGGATATGGTTGGAAAATATGGTAACATTGAAGAAGTATGAGGTATTATAGAGTAAATACTTAAAAGTTATTTTCACTAAACATTTCTATCCAGAATAAATATTTTTGGCCAAGTCTACAAAGTTTTTCAAACTTGAGCAGGCTGACAATACCGTGAAAAATTATGTAAACCATTCTACTAAGCTTTTTCATTTCGCACCTGAGATAGTATCGAATGAGGGTATTAAGGCTTAGAGGTTAAATTTTTAACTTAGTTAAGATATCCGTTCTTAGGTTTTATTGTTTAAGCTTCCTTCATATGCGGATGTACTAGATAGAGAGCTGATGTTCAAGATAGACCTAGATAGAAAGTTAGGTTTGTTGGGAGTTTCTTTCTCTCTTAGTGGTAGTGTGAGTCCCTTTAAGGTAAAGAGGAAGTGTGATGATTCTCGCAGTAGTTCTCAATGTTATTGTCATTCTAGACCTCCTGTTGTTCCTTGTATAGGTCCTTTAGTTTGTTACCAGTGTGGTAAGTTGGGTCATTCAAAGAGGGTTTACAATGAGGTACCCAAAAACTATTGAACCTAAGGACATTCAAATAAATTTCATATATTCTACCATATTTATTCCACTCTACATAGTGGAATGGGAACATTAACTACTTCTAAAACTATGGGTAAATATGATGCTTTATGTGAAAAAGGGTTCCAACCATAGGAATCTGAAACAAATTTTCTTCACGTAGTGGAAGAGTCTCCAGAGGAAGCGGATACAGGTCCAGTGACCATGAGAGGTACCATCACTATAGCTTCATCATTAGTGACTTTTATATTTTATATTGGTTCATCTCATTTGTTTATTTAAACCTATATTGTTAATTTGATTAATCTTCATATGGAGATTTTATCTTGTGCTATGGATATTACTACACCCCTTGGTATAAAGAGAGAGCAGGATCTTCGTAGTCCCTCTTGCATCTTCTCTCTATCAGATTTTTTTCTTACTTGTATTTTTTTTGTTCTCTACATGAAAACTCTTGATGTTATATTTTGGATGGATTAGCTCATTTCCAACAAATCTCGAATTGATTGTTATCTTTTACGGGTCTCCTTTACAATGCCCAGTAGTGTGTTTCATGCCTTCCAAGGAGAATGGGACTTAAGATCAAGCAAATATAGATATTCTTATCTAGATTTGGGTAAATTTATATTCCTATTTTCCTTTGATATGTAGTGGAAATCTTTTAGGGGTGATCTCCGTCTAGTTTTCGTCAAGTTTCTAGACATGTTTCCTTCCGACTTCTCTATTTTTCCATTGGTAAGGGAGGTTTATTTTTACATTGACTTAATGCCTGGTAATCAATCATTATTTATCCCCTCTTACCATATGGAATTGGTTGAAATAAAAGAGATAAAGTCCCAATTGTATTATCTTCTAGAGGAAGGATTTATACGCCCAAGTGTGCAACTTGGCCAGCGCCTATTCTCTTTTCTAATAAAGTTGATGATTCACTCTACCTTTTCATTGATTACTGAAAGCTCAATTGAGTGTACATAAAGAAAAAATATCTATTTATATGGATTAATGATCTATTTGATAAATTTAAGTGGGATAAGTGGTTCTCAATGATTTACCTTAGATCTGGTTACCATCAGTTAATAATAAAAGAGTCTGACATTCATAAAACTGCCTTTTGAAGAAGGTACGACCATTATGAGTACCTTTTCATACCCTTTGTTCTAAAAAATACTCATGTATTTTTCATGTATTTTATGAATAGTATTTTCCATGAGTAACTTTATACCTTCATGGTAGTCTTTGTGAATGATATCCTCATTTAATCTAAGTATAACGAGGATCATGTTCATCATTTGAGAATGGTTTTGAGTTTTCTGAGAAATCACAAACTTTATGCCAAGATTTTAAAATGTGATTTATATATTAGAGAAGTGGAATTATTAAAACACGTGGTGTCAGAATAGTGAATATCAATTGATCCTGAGAAGGTGAAGGTTGTTATGGCATGGGAACAACCACAAAATGTCTTCAAGATTTAGAGCCTCTTAGGATTAGCTAGATATTATCCTTGGTTCATGAAGGACATATCAAAGTTTGATTCTAAAATTATTGTGATAACTCTGAAGGGATCAAATTTCTATTGAGATGAGAAATGTTAGAATTATTTTGTTGAGCTGAAATGTATTTTGAAAACTATGTTGGTGTTGAATCTTCTAGAGGCTGGGCAAGGCTATGTGGTCTTTTGTGATGCATCAGGTTTAGGCTTGGGTTGTGTTCTTATGCAGGGTAATCATGTATTTTATTATGGATCTCATCATCTTGGGACACATAAGAAGAATTATTCAACCCATGACCTTGAACTAGAAATTGTGATTCATGTTCTTAAATGTTGGCGGCATTACCTTTACAGAGAAAGGTTTATAGTGTATTCTAACTACAATAGCTTGAGTTGTATCTTCTCTCAAAAATATTTGAATCTTTGTCAGAGGCATTGGGTGGAATACCTAAAGTCTTTCAATTTTGACATAGTCTATACCCCATGGAAAGGTAATTTCATTGCATATGTATTGAGCAGTAAACTTCCAACCTAGATAGTAAAAGAATCATCAGAAGAGTGGAATTCAATGGCTCACTTTTTACATTTTCATATTGGAGTTTAGGAAAAAGGGGATAAAGTTTATTTGGGAGGTGTTTAGTTGATATCCTATTTTCTCAAATTGATTCTTCAGGAGCATTATACTGATGATGAGTTCCGTGGAATTAGATACTCTCTTTATGGTGGGGAGAAATTTTCCCAATGGTTTTTCTCTAAAGATGGAATTATACACTATTAGAATTACATTGTGGTACCATATTTGGTAAGGAAGGATGTTATGGGGGATTTTCATAGTTCCCAATGGGAACTCCACCCAAGAAACAAAAATATTTTCTATGACATGTGGCAGTAGTTCTGGTGTCCAGGTATGAGGCAGGGCATTGCTGAGTTTATTTCTCATTATTATACATGCCAACATGTTAAGGATGAGCACCAGAAACCTTCAGGTTTTCTTCAGACACTTCAAGTCCTGAC
The DNA here is from genome assembly GCA_963277665.1 of Viscum album. Lineage (NCBI taxonomy): Eukaryota > Viridiplantae > Streptophyta > Magnoliopsida > Santalales > Viscaceae > Viscum > Viscum album. Next base: position 1,304,545,703 of record OY728121.1, read on the forward strand.
TTGGAAGTGGGATGATATCTCTATAGAATTTTTGGTTGGGTTTCCACATACCCAGAGAAAGAATAATTCAATATGTCTTTTGATTGATAGGCTGAAGAAATCAGATCACTTTATACCCATTCACGATAAATCCAAAGTTGAGGAGTTGGGAAATATCTATGTGAAAGAGATTTTTCATAGAACGGAGTTCCATATACTATAGTCTCTAATAGGGATCCTCAGTTCACTTTTCTATTTTTGATAGGCCTTTAGGAGTCACTGGGATCTCACATCCATTTGAGTATAGCATACCATCCACATTCGGATGGCCAGACAGAAAGATCTATATAGATTCTTCAGGATATGTTCTTCTCTTGTGTTCTCTACTTTGGTGGAACATGGGATGATCATTTGGGGTTGTTTGAGTTTTCTTATAAAAATATTTACCATTTCATGATCATAATAGCTCATTTTGAGGCCTTTTATGGTCAACCTTGTAAATCTCCATTGTGTTGGTCATAAATTGGTGAAAGTTATTTAGTTGGACCGAGCTTGGTCCAAGACGTGACAAAAAAGATTTAGTTGATTCATCATATGTTGTTGATGGCACATGGATAATATAAATCTTATGTTGATCTTTGCTATAGACCATTGTATATCTCAGTTGGTGACAAGGTGTTCTTGAAGGTTTCACCCCGATTGGGTCATCGGCGGCTTGGGAGGTAAGGGAATCTTGCTATTTATTTTTTTGGACCTTTTGAGGTTATTAAGAAGGTGGGGAAAGTTTCATATCTTTTGGAACTACCACAACATCTAAAATTGATACATAATGTGTTTCATGTATCTCAGCTTCAGAAGTATCTTTATAATCCATCTCATGTTTTGAGCTGGAGTGATCTTGAGATTGAACCTGATTTATCTTTGACTAAACGGCCAATTAGGATACTCAATTCTAAAACTAATGTACTTTTTGGGAGTAAGATACCTTTGGTTTGAGTGCTATGGTAGCACAATTTGTATTTTCATGAGACATGGGAACATGAGGCACTGATGAGAGAGCAGTGGCCTAATCTTTTTGGCATGGAAACATCTTTGTAGGATTTTTGGGGAAAGAAATTTTTTATGGTGGGGAGGTTGTAACATCCCATTAACTGTATGATATGTACATTATAAACCTTGTTTTGGTATTCCTTTTTCATTGTCTGGGTGGGACCGAGGAGGAATTGGGAGGATACCTATAATGGTGAAGTTATATATTTGTTTCATTCTCAATTTTAACCAGTTTTTTCAGAAATCTATGGAGAAATTACACACCGTGTAATATGGTTACACACCATGTAAATACTAAAATGGAAATAATTTGTTTTTAAAAATAAGAGATAGATTTTTAGGTGGATATAAGAATTTATAATTACACAATGTGTAACAAGGTTACATGCCATGTAAAACCCTGAGTCTTGTTTTTTCAATAGGCATTTCAAATGAATTTTCATTTTTTATTCCTCCATACTTCCTCGATCTTAACTTAGAGCCTTACCCAGGTGATTTTGGGAGCCTCCAACCCCTTTGAATATTTTTGTTCAGTGATTGATTATTTTGGAAATCACAGTGTGTCTTTTTGGGTAAGCATTATTTATGACTCTCCATATATTTATCAATTCTTCAAGGTAAACTCTTCATAACTCCTTCATTTCCTTAGTACCTTATCTCTCTTTTCATGTTTTTTCTTGGTGAGTTATAGGTGACCTAGTGTTTCATTTTATATTGATTTTAATTTTGGGGTTAGATGTATTTAGGGTTTTTCAGGGTTTTACTTGGTATATTAAGGCTCTTTGGACCTTCTTTGTGATGGATCAGCACCATGTCATAAAAATTAGTGAGATTTATGGTAGGTGGTCCCTTTCATAGATCATTAAATTTAAAAATATTATTTATTTATGTTATAAATGTATGGTTTTGTTTTTAAAAAATATTATAACGTGTATTTAGTAGTTTCTATAAAAAAAAGAAGTTTTTTCACCTTGTTTTTCAAATACAAAATTTGTTTTGGAAATCCTTACACACCAAGTGTTTGGTAAATCCCAACTGGCCATTTAGAATAATTCTTAAATTATTAATGGTGTTTTTACTTATAAAATTAATAAAAAGTTTTATCTCAAAATAAGTGGGTGTGTTTGGAATTTATAAATGTTGGTAAACCCCTAAAGTGTTGGAAGTTTTTAATTACATTCATATATTTGGTTTTAAAAGTATGATTTAAAGCTTGATTTTTTAAATGTTGTTTATGAGTCATGTTTAGTACTTTTGAAATTATTTTATAAGGAGATAACTCCCATTGAAACATGCCACAAGTATTTTAGAAATCAATGTTTTAATTGTGTTGTGTAAGTGATAGTTCCTATGGAAATGGATTATGTATAATTATGTGTGCTCTTTATAGTATTGGGGTTTTTTATTATGAGGGAATTTAAGGTGATCATGTGACTTGATTGTGATTTTCATTATATATTATTATATAATAATTTTTTATTCTCACTTAAAATTTTATTTCATGGGAATCCATGGATAGTTATATGGGAAAGATAGAGACACTTACTGCACTGGTTTATGATCACGTTGTAGCTAGTGGCCCTGAGATAGAGTTATTATTCTTATGAGATAGTTCCCCTATATTAGACCAGTGAGGGTAATACTGAGTGTTAGGTAAGGTTATTTTTTATCTGATTTCAGTATTTCTTAGTAGTTGTGTAGCCTTGTCCTAGATTGTCCCCCATATCTCTTACGTTCCCATGGCATCTGTTTTGTGTGTGCTGTATTTTCTATTTCCTTGTAACTCTATTATTAAAATATAATTTTATATTATTCTACCGCTTATCCCATTTTTTTAAAAAATATCATTATATCACTTCATTGATTTATTTTAAAGGTTTCATAATGGTTTTTTAAAATTTATCATTCACAAGTTATAAAGGGAAATGGCTTTGAAAAACATTAGTTTGTAACTTGTTTTGAAAATTAAGGTAAAACCTACTTTTTATATCTATTTTCAAACTAGAATGAATTTTTTTTACTTTTAAAGGGTGTGCATGGACCTATGGGTGGTTTCTTACTATAATTTATATCTCATGTCTATCATCATTGCAAGTTATTTGGTTTAACTTAGATTTGACAATTGATATCCAACTCATAGTTAGTATCAGGTTGTTGGGGTGGGTGGGTGGTGGTGAAAAGTTGAGAAAATCTTATTATGCATGGATTTGGTTAGTGTTTATTTTTTTGTTTTATTTATTTATTTTATCATTTCTGATGTATTAGCCACTTTGGATTTCTTCTTTTCACTTTGTTCCTTGTTTTATTTTAAGTTAGACTTTATTGTTTTATGGATGTGTGCATATGATATTTCTTTTTAGTGTACTTTTTTATTGTCTTGTGAGATGTATATTATCCCCTATTACTTTTTTGGATTCTATTTTAAATTTAAATAGCTTATTTCTATGGTGTGGCACCCCAATGTACTGAATGGTCATGCTATACTTCTGGGTGGAAGTTTTAATGCCCCAAGTTTTTAAAAACCATATTATTTCTATAAACTATATGTTTATAATTTTAAATTATTTATTCTATGTGTTAAAATGAATTAAAATATATTAGTAAATATATCATAAAATATATGAATTAAACTAACAACACTTTATTCATTTATAGTAAAACATTATAAGAAAAACACATGAAACTAAGTGTTACACATCATGGATTACTACTCACCATGGATTATTACATCCTTTAAAAGTGTATAAATTAAAAGGGGAAAATAAATAGAAAGGAATAAAATATTCAAAAAAAGGAGATATCATGGACCATCATCACCCTTGAGCACCACTAATATACAAATAAAACCTATAATGAGTAAGAAAATCATGAAAGGAGGAAGCATATTGTTAGATCTAAAAAGAAAATTATGGAAATGAGAAATGTGACTTAAGAAGTGTGCATGGAATGAAAGGATTTAGAAGGGTTATATATAAAAATTAAATCTAAAAATTATAAATATGGTCGTTGGATATACATATATCCAACAGGTATATAAAAGTTTTGTATTGTAAATAGTAAATTTAATATAATTCACAAATAATAAATAATGAAATAAAAAATAAAACATAAATATATATATATATATATATATATATATTTGTTACATATTATTATTAATAATATTATTATTTAAGTATGATATGATGTAATTCTAAAATTCAAAGCAATATTTTAATATCAATGGACAGGTAAAATTAAATTTTTTGAGCATAAATAATTAATTTTAATGGTGTTTGGTTAAGATAATTTAATATAAAAGTAATATTATTTTCAAAGAATTTTTTTAGGTTGCGTATTTTTCAATACTCTTAAATTATGAATTATTTTAATAAAAATTATTTATAATATTTATAAAAAAATAAGCTAAAACTCATCCAATAGTGATTACTAGGCGTGTAATAAGGATAAATTCATTTTATTCTTAAAAATTCATTTTTTCTAAAATTAGAATTTTTGAAAATTATTTAAATAAACTAAATATATTATATATAATATATATTGATGATATAAATAATATATTAACACTAATATAAATATTTATTCATAGGAAATAAAAGTAAGAGTAATTAAATATTTTAAAAAAATATTTTTCTATGAAAAACCTTTTCATTGTATTTTTATTTAAAATAAAAATTTTATATTTTGAATTTAAAAAATGAAAATAATTTTTGGACTTAGTGTAATAATATTATTTTAAGATAATTTTTTGTATTTTTCTAAAAATATTGATTTTTAGGTGAATAATGCAAAATACTATTTTTACAAATACAGTGACTTTTATGACATTATTAGAATATAAGTATGAATTATAAATTTATGAAACTTTTTTATAGAAAAATTATATAATTTATAAGATTCATTTTTAATTTAAAAATATTTATTTTAGTTTAAAAAACTATGTTTTATATTTTAAAACCCAAGTTACCATATTCTCAAAAATTGTTTTTAATACATTCTATATTTATTAATTTAAAATTAATTTTTTTAACTTTTTGAAAATGAATCTAATAAAATGGATTTTAAATTTTTAATTAGAATTTATATATTATTTAATAAATACTATTTTATTTATAGGCATAAAAATTAATTAATTAGGCAAAAACGAGTAACTATAGTAAATGCAAAAGGGGTAAAATGGGTTAACCAAAAGGGAAAAATCATAACATGTTAAAAACATTTTCTAATTGGGTGGTTGAGTTTTTATCTACAAAAACTTATCCATAATACATTATTTTCCATTTTTTAGTCTTTTTTATGTGTAAAACACATTCTCTCTTTATATTACGATGAAATAATTACAAAACTGTCATTCTCACCACTTATAAAAAGTGCCTCTCACCACCCCTTAAAGACCACTATAAGTTTTTGTTTCCGATTAAAAAATTGACCTTTTTCCTTCCCATATAATCCTCTTCTACTTTATATTCTTGTTATTTGAAGTTATCTTAATCCCTCCATTTTCAAGGAGTCTTCCAAGGGAAAACTCAAGTTCTTAACATGAGTACTAATCTTCCCCTAATTTATTTTCATGTCTAGATTATTTTTACAAACCTAATTTTATCATTTATATATAATTAAATAAATATTGTTTTTATAATTAATGATATTATTCTAAGGTAAAAAAACATTAACCACGTTTCCCATTTTCAATTAATAAAAAAACACCATTCATGTGTTTTTGCATACTACCACCTCCACAAAGTAATGTATCACATTTTTCATATATTTTATTTATTATTTATTAAAATCCCATTAAATTTTATTAAACCTCTTAAAAATAAAAATACTATCATTATGATTATTTAATAATGATATTATGAAAAAACAAACCATTTTCATAATCATACTCAACCATTAATTATATTATGTTCACGTTTAGGTTGGTCTAACCACCTACTTGAATAATGATATAAAATCATATCATGGATGGAAATAATAAATTAATTATTTATAATATTTAATATAAAATAATTGAATTATTTTCAATCTATAATGGTAATATTAATATTAAACTCGTTAATTAAGATACCAACGTCTGTTTATTAAAAATTAAACATACTCATTGCTAATTTCATATTTAAGGATTATAACATCTCAATTTTTCTTCCATAAAAGGACCACTCTTTGGAATTTTTATTAGGTGGATTTTGGGTTCAAAGGATGATCTTGGAATTTAGATCTAATAAGGACCTGGACCTCTATATTCCCAAGATGCAGGAGTTCCACCAGTTTTCCAGTGACGGACATCAGCCAACTAGTGGGCTGGATAGTGGATACAACAATCTAATATAGCCACAAGCTAGCTAGTGGTAACAGTAGTACTATTGTAACCACTGAAATTCCTATTTTTTCACTGGATGTGGGAAAACATTGGTGTAGCACTGTAAATTCACACTGAAACCCATGTTTAATTTTTTTTCTCTCCTCCCTCAAGCCCAATTCAACCTACTCAAAACTTAAGAGCCTCTTGTGTGATTTTTACTCTCCTGAAATCATTTCTTAGTATATTGAAGTGTCATTTGAAGTGGTAATCCTCTAAAGTTATGTTTTTCACTTCTTGATATTTTATCTCCCTTGTTCTCTTGATCTTTTCTTCCTAGGGTCTATTGAATCATTTGGAATTATTGTACCTGTAATGGTTGATGTGGAATTATGGTCCTACAATCTACTCTTACTTCTTTAGATATCCCTCTTCCTTGATTTAATTTTCTCCATAGAAGTATACTCATCTAGAATTAATTTTTTCTTAATATTATAATTTTAAATTTGGTATTTCTATGATTTTACTTTATCTTGTGATTCATTGCTACTTGAGAATTCATAGACATGTATTTATTCTAATTAATATATGTTCTATGAAATTTTATCTTGAATTTCCTCTTGAAAGATTCTTTGATCCTATTATCTATGATTTTAACATGGTATGGATAGAATTTATTACAATCTTTATTTTTCTCACTTTTTTTAATTATTTAATTCCATGATTGTTTTGATTTCATTTTGAAGAACTTTTTTGTTTTGGTGAAAGTGAGGGCTTATGCCTAGTTTTTATTTCTAAAGTGAAATACATTTATTTTAATGGAATAGATTGATTTATTTAATGTTTTAAAAATGGTTATAAATCTTTATTTATGAAATTACCAAGATCCATTTTTGAATGATTTTTTCATTGTTTATAAATTGGTGTTCTTTGGAGATTTGAAATGAGTGATTTATTCATATGAAGAGGGTATAGACCCATGTATTGAAATTACTTCAATACTTTTTAATTATAAAACTTCCTTCTCGAATTCATTAGGGTTTTTTTGAAAGTAATGTTTGGTCTAAAGTTCTATTTGGAATTTTAATGATTATTTTTGAAAGGAAGCAAGTAGGATTTCCCTTTTGAATGTTGATTTGAAATAAAATATTTAATTTTAAATTGATTATGCTTGATAGACCGGTTGTAACCTTGTGATGATCCTCTCATGAGATAATCCATGTACATGACTTACTTGACTCTTGTACTTACCATTAATAGGTGTTGATAAATGAATTATTCACTTTTAGGGAGTTAGGGGTGAGAGTGATATATGAACTGAGGATGAGATAAAATGTTGGGGACATGATCCGATGTTGATATTGATGAGGATCCCCTTTGTGATCTATGTGACTTGTTTTCCTCACTCACCTACTTTTAATAGTCATGGAAACCTGGGTAGTTGGATGATATGACATATATTTATGCTTCTCTATCAGACTCACACACTGACTAGTGGATCCCTAGATAAAATTAAAGGCTCATGTTATGGATGTATGTCTAGGAAAGAAGGTGTGTGTGGACTTGGATTACTTTAGACCTTTTTAGACTTGATGTAATCCGAGTGATCAGTCATGATTTATTGATTAACTAGTCTATGGTGGACTCACTATCATATCTAGTTCATACATATGAAATTCTTATACTTGATACTCAATAAATGATAGTGTTTATTATCACCAATTGGCACTGGAGTTTTCTTTCTTGATTGATTACCTTTTTCGATTGATCTTCTTATTTATATGATGAACCTTGATTCTATTATATTGACTCTTATATAGCTCATTGATATTCATTGCATGATCATATCGTTTCTTTTATCTAACTTTATATTGTGAAATTTTTTTCAAGATTTTAATGAAAATGTATGGTTTTTAAATGGAAGAGTGGTTGGATTTCATCTTTGGTTCCAAAAATTATTTTGAAATGTTTAATATTCTATTTTAAACTTAGCCTTATTATAATCTATTTTTTATGTCTTTAATTTCCTTTTTTGAGATTAAATCCCTTGTAATCTCTTTATTATAATCCATTTTAGTATATTTTGATTACCATATAAAGTAACTTCATGGATTATTTTGTATAATCCTAATGGGATCTGTATCTCACACCCTACTTATATTGTTTGGTGTTTGCAGCCTTCATATTTTTATAGTAGGTGGTCATGTTATCTTCATCATATTTTTTGGTTTCATGCTTTGTTGGTCGAGTTCAGGTGAATTTGGACATGGTGGGTGTTATAGACCACTATAAGATGGGTTGTGGTAATTTTTTTCCACTTTTAGTTCTTAGATATTTTTGTATTTCTTCCTTATATCTAGTTGAGGTTATACTATTTTATTTTTTAGTTGATGTTTTTGTGGTGTTTTTTTACTTATTTTGTTTTTTTAAATCATTACCAAAGTCTAATTATTGATTTTCGAGTTCTTTTTTTCAACCCTTAGGGATCATGAACACCTTTCAGACTAGTGAATAAACTATTCAGATGCCGATTTAGATGGTACTTTGATCTGGTTCATTATAATTGGTATCATAGTAGGTTTGTTCCAAAAATATTCATTCCTTTAAATCCCTTATGTTATTTATTTGGGTTGAGTCATCTTAGAAATAACATTAGGGTAATATTGGGTCTCAATATGTAGTTAATGAATAGGTTATTGATCACCACTTTTGCGATGAGACTTGATTTACCAAGGAAAGTGTGGATTTGATTCTTTCTTTTGAGTTATTTATTTCTTGATGTTGATGTGATTTGATTCCCAATGAAAATATATTTTATTTTGGGAATATCTTATGATTTTTGGGTTGGAAGATATATATGAATATATATTAATAGTTCCTTCATGGACTAGAAAATCATGAGAAGTTATTGTGTTCAATCTGTAAGTCAATCCAATAACTATTTCAAGGTTGGTGGGTGGTTTAAGAACTCATGCTACTAAGACACGTATATTCCTACTCTAACCCCAAACATGACACATTTTCCATTTTATTTTGAAATAACTTAAATTATGTGATGTTATTTTAGAGGATTTTTTTTAATGGATGATAATGGGTGTGGTTTGTTCATGCTCTTTTGGTTACTTCAATTTAATCCCTTTAGTGATGATTTTAAATGATTTGTAAAACTAAATTTTTAATTTAAAATATGATTTATTTGAGTGCTTTGAAAAATGTTTTAAATTACTAAAAGGTTTTTTTATAAAATGTTTGGTTTGGAAAATTGATTTTCAAAGGCTCTTATATGATGTTTTAAAAGAATGTCTTAAGATGAAGTTTTGGTTTTGTAATGGATTTAAAAATGGAAAATGGTTTTGGAATTGGAATTGGAATTTGGGATTAATGTTTTTGGAACCATGGAATAACCTCCATGAGCTGGTAAAGTATTTTTTAATTTTGATAGATATAAATAAATATTTCACATTTTTAAAGTAAAGGTAAATGTTTTATAAATGTGGAAATATTATGTGTTTTAAAAATATTTATGTTTTGATAAATATGGTTCGGGATTTGTTTGTAAGATTTTTTGTGCTATTTTTTTGGGTTTTTCCTTATGCTTGAGTTGATGAACCTCTATTTCATGTTGTCCAAAATGTCTCTTAGAAAGATTTTCAAGAAATGTAGAAAGTCTATTTATCAGTTTTGTCTTTGAAGTACTCCTCATTTTTTAGAATGGAATTTCCCATTAATTACTCTATCCAAAATCCATTTTTGAGTGGTGTATTTGGATAATTTCCAAACTTTGGACCCCGTACATGTCTTATTGGGTCATTTAACACCTTTTTACAAGATTGAATGAGGTTATCCTAATGTGGTGATGTGGCTTGAAGATGTTGAAGTGACCTTTTATTTTCTTAAGACTCGTGATACTCTAAAGTTCAAGTCCATTAAATACTTATTTGAAGGAATTGGTCGAGATTGGTGGGAAATTTTGATTCCTCCTCTCCTGTGTAAAATATTATCTTGTAAATTATTTGATTTCGTCTTTATCTAGTAGTGTTATCCTTAGGAAGTGAAAAAGGATAAAGTTTCTAAGCTCATGGGTCTCGATCAAGGTGAGGGTTCGATTAAAGATTATTCCATGAAATTTTCAAGTTTGGTATAATTATCACCTAAACTTATTGGTCATGACTCAAACAAGGCTCTTTATTTTAAAGGAGGTCTTCACCCAGACCTTATAGTTTTTATGTTAGTGGTATTTGACCTCTTATTTATTGGTGGTTGAAAAGGTATTATAAGTTTAAGTGAATATAATGAATCAAAATAAGTGGTTAATGCCTTGTTTGTAGTTGTATTAAGTGAATATGTCCCCTATGTTGGTTCTCATGATTTTTTTGAGTGGGTATAGTCTTCTCATGATAATAAGAGGCATTTTATAGACTTATAGTGTTGATCACTTGGTTATTCTAATAGGCGATGTTTGAAATCTCTGAGATTTTTTTTTTTGTGTCCACTTGGATCACCTTAATAGGTTATATAAGTTGGGATATAGAAAAGTAAAATTTCAATTGTAATTGGTTTTTGGGTAGCCCTCTTGTTTTGGGGACCTCTTGTGACTTTTTTGGGTTATTTGTGGATTCTTTCTTATGGACCTATTTTCTTGAGATCTCTTTAGTTTCCCTTTGGAGATGTTATTTTTAAAATGTCATTATCCATCACCTTTAATAATTTTAATTTCTTGACTCATTCATGGATATTTATCACCTAACTGTGTCATAGTTATAAGCTTCAAGACTGTAGGACTCCAAACATAGACCTTTGAGTAAATATTTTTAGGTAGTAGAGGAGTTGTTGATGGAAGTAGATGTTGGTCTCCATTTTGAATGGTTTTATTCCATTGAATTTTTTTGTACTCTTGGATATGGTTTGTAATCTTGTGTTAGAAACCTATATTTGTTTTAGGTTATTTAATTTTTAATTCATTATATTTCCTTTCATGGGTTTCTTCCTATTTTTAGTGTTATATCCTTTGTGGATTGATTTTTGTTCCTTAGTATCCTCTCATTTTGACCCTTGGGTTAGAGCTTAATCTTGAGTGTATGGGTGATCTCAGTTTTAAAAGCTTGTTGTGCCCTATTGTGAATTTACATGGTTATTTTGAGATCTTCTTAGTTGGACTCAAATAGGACTTGGGATTATACTCATGTAATTAGGATTATGTGAATTATTATTGGACCAGGTACCTTGATGTGTTAGTGTTTGTTTTGTTAAGCTCATCGATGGGTGATCATATGTATTGTAAATCCTAGGTTATCATAAATTGATTTCTTGAGGTAGAAATACTTTCCAGTTCCTACCTTTATTTTTTATGGTTGGACCATTGATAAATCTTTGAAGTTATTTTCCTTTTTATAAATTTTGAGATGTTTTGGATGTGACTTTTATTTGAGGTTTTAGTTTTGGATCTTGATGGTTCTTCTTAGAAAGTGATTTATATATATTATTTGGGGTAGAGGGATGAGTTCTTGATGGATATCCTCCTCATGTACCACTATTTTAGTGAATCTTTAAGTGGTGGGGAGATCTATGTTAGGTCTTTGGATTTTTTTCTTCCTATATTTTTTGGTGTTTATCTTAGAGATGTGTGATGATCTTGGAAGATATTCTTAAATGATTTTTGGTTTGTTGGTTGTATGATCTTTTTAAGTTATGCCTGGTGGGTTTTATAGGTTATTATTCCTATGTTTCCTGTATTTTCTACCTCATGAGTTTAGTATGGGAGTTTTGTTTGTATCGTGGTTTTTCTATATTTTGGACTAGAAGCTTTATGGGGATAAAAAGCACTATGATGGGGATAATTATAACATCTTATATTCTATTTAATCAAATGAACACTCCTTAGTATTTATTTCATGTGGCTTGAGGTTCCATATGATGACTCAGGCCTTTAGAGTTGGTGAGGATCTAAACCTATAGCTTTCTAAGCTGCAGGTGGTCCATCGGATGGTCGGTGAGGGCCACCGGCCAGCCCATGGGATGGATTGTGGCTACATAAAAATACTATGAAACTAATCATCTGGTGGGATGGAAAAGGGTTAGTTTATTTCTATTGTAACCACTTACTAGTTGGTGAGGGATGTTAAATAGGTTTTTTTGTCGTTAGATGCGGGACAACATCAGGGTAACATTGCGAATACACCCCAAAACCCCCTTTTATTTTATTTTCTCTCCTCCATAAAACCCAATTTGGACCACAAAAACCTTGGGATCCTCTTAGGAAATTTTGGCTCTCCAAAACTCATATCTTGGAGAATCAAAGTTCTATTTTAATGGTGTTCCTCTTTGGGTATGTTTTTCTCTTCTTATTCTTCAAACTAACTTATTTTCTTGATATTTTCTTCTTGGGGGAAATAGTATCCTTAGGAATTATTAGATCTATAATGGTTGATTTTGAATTGTGGTTCTAGGATCTCTTTTAAACTATTTATAGATCCCTATTCCTTGATTCAGTGTTTTCCATAAAAGGTGATTCATCTCAGTTTCATTGTGGCTTGATCCCATAATTTCTAAGTAGGTGTTTCCATGATTTCCCTTCATCTTATGATTAATTTTTTCCTGATAATTAATATATATTATAGGAAATTTGATCTTGAATTGCCTCTTGAATTCATAATTGATCCTATTATTTATGATTTGAACATAGCATGGATGTAATTGATTATGATCTGGATTCTTCCCACTATTTTATAATTGTTAAATTCCATGATTGTTTTGATTTATTTTCAAAGAACTTTTTAAAGGTTGTTTGGTGAATGTGAGGGTTTATCCCTATTTTTTATTTCTAAAGTGAAATTCCTTTATTTATTCCTTGAATATTTTATACGTGGTTTTAAAAAATTGATTTATGAAATTACTAAGATCCATTTTTGAATGATTTTCTCCTTATTTATAAATGAACATTATTTACTAATATGAAATGATTAATTTATTCATATGAAAAGGGTTTAAACTCATGTTTTAAAATGAATTCAAGCCTTTTTAATTTTGAAACATTATTCATGGATTACTTAGGGATTTTATGAAATTAATATTTATTTTAAATGCAATTTTGTAATTTTCCTGACGATTTTTTAAAGGAAGTGTGTAGGATTACCCTTTTGAATGTTGATTTGAAATAAAGGCTTTAATTTTTAAATTGATTATGCTTGATAACCCAGTTGGAACCTTATGATGATTCTATCTTGTGATAATCCCTTGATGTAAATTAAATTACTCTTTTTCTTCCCATTAATGGGTGTTTATAAAATAATTATTCACTTTTATGGTGTTGGGGTGAGAGTGAGATGTGAACTAAGTATGTGATGAAATGTTGAGGTAATGGTCCCATGTTGATACTAATAAGGATCCCCTTTGTGATCCATGTGACTTATTTTCCTCAATCACATACTTTAAATGGTCATGGGAACCTGGTTAGTTGGATGAGATGACCTAGATTTATGCTTTTTTGGAAAACTCACACACTGGATAGTGGATTAGTAGAGGACATTAAAGGCATTGGCTATGGATGTGCATCTAGGAAAGTGGGTGTTCATGGACTTAGTTTTCTTGAGACCAATTTATACTTGATGTAAGATCGGAGATCAGTAATGATTTATTGATTGTATATACTATAGTGGACTCACTATAATATCTTGGTCATACCCATGAAATCCTCATAATTATTAATCAATATATGATAGAGTTCATTTTTACCACTTGGCACTGGAGTATCTTTCATGATTGATTTCCTTTTTATATTTTTATTCTTATTGATATGATTCACCATGATTCTATTGTGTTGAATCTTGTATAGATTATTAATATCTAGTGCATGGTAATTTTTTTTATCTGACTTTATATTATAAAATGGTTTTCAATATTTTCAAGAAAATTTTTTGTTTTCAAGTGGAAGAGTGGTTGGATTTCATATTTGGTTTCCAAAATGATTTTTAAATGTTTATAATTATATTTTGAACTCATCCTTATTGTAATATGATTTTGATTCATTTAATTTCTTATTATTAAATGTAAATACTTGTAATTTTTATATTATAATCATTTTTAACATATTTGTATTACCATATGAAGTAATTGTATAGAATCTTTGGTGTAATCTTACTAGGCTATGTAACTCACACCCAGCTTGCATCATTTGGTGTTTATAGCCTTCATGTTTTTGTAGAATGTGGTTGTGTTTTCTGTATACTCTTTTGTGGGTTCATGCTTGGTTGGATGAGGTCGGGTGACTTGGTAAATAGTTGATGGTTTTATACCACTAAGAGATGAGTTATGGTAGTTTTTTTCACTTCATTTTCTTGGATGTTTTTGTATTGTCTCTTATATTTAGTTAAGGTTGTGATGATTTATTTATCTATTTATGTTTCAGTAGTATTTTTTTATATTGTATTTTTTTTATAGAAATTGTTACCAAAGTATAATTCTTAATGCCTGGTTGTTGTTCACTAGCCCATGAGGATCGAGAATTCCCTTCAAACCATTGGTGAAATGGTTCATAAACCGATTTAGATAGTACTCCGGGATGTTTTTTTATAAGGATCGTAACCAAAACTCCCATAGAGTAAAATTATAAAATTATAAATGATTTTAAATCATAAATTCTAGTACCATTCATGATTATGTAAGGATTAAATTTGGGATAATAACAAAGAAAAACATAGCTGTTATGAAAATAGTTCAAAATGATCAAGATTACTCACACCTGATATTGAAAATAGATAACTAATCAATATATATATAGAGAATAATTATAAATAAATTTTATAAAAGGTTACATATGTGAGTAAGGTTCATAAATATGTTATTAAGATAATCATTTTTTTATAAAATATATTCAAGCACCTTAGTGGAAGTCGGGAATTAAGGTAAGGGATTCTTTGTCTTAAATTTAGTTTCTTAATACATATTTCTTATTGTGCACCAAAATTTATTTAATATAGTGTGATTTATTCCTAATGAATGTATTTTACCATATTTATTTAATTCATTTGGTTTGAATATCTATATCATATTATCTCTTTAAATGTTATTTGATTCAAAAGATACCAAAGTTGTAAGGGTTATTTTTCTCTATTTTCAATTCCATGAGACAAGTTTGAAATTACACACCATCATTTATTTTATATAGTGAATTAACTACCCTATTTACTTCAAGTATAATGAATATATTTCATTTCATGATATTTAAATTTCTATTTCATGGTAACCCACTTATGTTCTTTTGATTCTTACATTACCATTATCGTAAGGGTATTTTCATCTCAATTTTTCTTTATTGAGATATTATGTATATTCACCACTAATTTCCTTTTGTGCATTATATATTTGAAATGGATTTCTTTTATCAAAAAAATTCATTTAGTTTAATGGATTCAAAAAAATTTCTCATGTTTTACCTTTCATGGGTTTTCAATTCTAAAGATAACAATGATTTAAGGTGTTTTCTTAACACAACTTATTTTCTTGAGTTGTAATGATTCCTTCCTGACTATGATTATTATAATAATATTTTATCCCTATATATTATGATATTATAATATATTTCCACTTTATTTTATGGTTAATTACATTGATGAACTTCTTTCTTTATAAAATTTGATGTTCTTAAGAATAATTCTCATTATTTTTAAATGATATATTTTTATTCTGTATCCATATTTACTCTTCCAACTAATAATTCTATAATATTATTTTAAAATCCAAGTATCATTTATTTTTGTTAATTTTAAAATTTCCCTTTTCCTATTTTCAAATGAATGATTTTTCACAATATTTATAATTTGGGTTTTAACAAAGGTAGTTTCAAAATATTAAAAATGGTTTCCTATTAAACTACATGTTTTTAACTTCCACTCTATATTTTCTATGTAAAATATTTATGTCCTTTTTGAGACTTCATTATTTGTATTTATTTTAAATTTATGTTTTAAAAAAATATGTTAACTTCTTGAAAATTATTTTTTAAAGTGATTCAAAATTTTATCTATATACGATAATGTTATGAAATGTTTTCTAAAAGAAATTTTCCATGGTTTCATTTCCATTTTTCTCTTTAAAGATCTAAATCATATAAAGTTATGTTTTATGAATCACCTTATAGATGATTATATGAAATACTCATTTTGGGTGGGTAAAAATTTAGTATCAATTGATCAACTTTTGATATCATGTTATGTGATTCCATTTGGAAATGATATAAAACCCATTTTTTCATGGGTTTCCATGATATATTGAATGATTGATATCTTATGGAACATATATGTATATATGGTAACGGGTGGGGTCCTATATAACCCTCTAATTAAATGGTTAATGTTTTATATCCCATGAGATAATGTAGTAAGGGCCTTCTTGGATATGCTCACAAATTAATGGGTCAGAATTCTTGGATTACGCTCAAATCATAAAGGGTGGGCCTTCTTATATATGCTCACAACATGATAATACTTGATTATTATGTTTGTGATAAAGTTATTTGTTATGAAATGTATCAAGGGATTTTTACATTGTTATGTCACAGACCTATTATTATTCCCCATGACTCATGTTTACTATATCATGATTCCACACCCTTTATTTATGGTATATGTTTGTTCATTTGAGATTTCATGTCCCCTAATCATGATTTATGGAAAATTATTATTTTTTCATATATTATTTTTAATAAAAAAATTCCCCCTACTCAATTTTTATCATATACTTATGATATAACACTTTTATGGCATATTCTAAAGTGTTTTCCTTACTAATATTTTAAGCTAACCCTTTTTATTATGTTTCTATTAACTAGGTTTTGAATATTATTATAACTAAGAAGTCTGTAATGGAGTCTAGTGAGGATAAATTATAGATGAATATTCACAAATATTATAGAAAAAGTTACTTATGTAGCTAGTCCTCAAAGGAACTAAACCTTTCATTTTTGGGATTGTGAGATAATTTATGAGTTTCAATCTTTATCTTATGGAAATGATGTAAAATAAATATATGTTTATCTTAGATTTTTATAGTTGTTATATGATAAAGGTTTAGTTATTTAATAGGATTAGTGTAGTTATTTTGGGTATTAGGATGAGAGAAAATTAGTGAAACCCTTGGGATAAGTCTAAGTATAGAATTACATCCTTAAGTTTTAGTAAACTATATATTGTATAGTTATCCTAGAAATTACATCCTTGTCTCGATACTAGAAAGTGTATGTGGTTGTGGCATAGATTCCCCTTGTGGTAATATCCCTAAAAAGGGTTATATGAGTATCAAATCGATCTTCACTCGATGCATGATTAGTGGGCCTAAGACTAAACACCTATCTAAGAAACTCTAGGGGGATATGATTTGGTTAATTCCCATTCTCTTTAGGAACCATTATAAGGGGTTTAAATATATTTATATTAGATAAATTAATATAAAATTACCATGAAAAATTTTAGAGTTATAGGTTTATATAAGTATATCATAGTTAAACTTAAAGTATCATATGTTGAAATTAAGGTGTCATTGGAGATGACATCTTAGGATTGAGTTTTTATATTCCTATTATCATTTACTTGGATATTATTGGATATTCTCATAAAAATTTGGTTTTAGTATTTTTTTAGAAGTAGGATCATGAAAATGAATTTATGGAAGGTATATCTCTTGAAACTCCTAAGATTTAGCTATAGAGTAATATATGGAATAAATAGTTGAGAATATTAATATATGACTATTATGAGGGAAAAGATATGTTACCTATTAATATGTAAGGTGTAAATATTTTTATCTCTTTAGAAGTTATATCTTGATTCATGATTATATTTTAGATAACCTTAGGTATTGATATTAGTAAGTGATAATTAAAATTACAAGGACATTATTTATTTAAGGGGGAGAATGTAACACCCTAAGTTTTTAGGAAGCATATTATTTCCATAAAATATATGTTTATAATTATAAAATGTTATTTCTATTTGTTCAAAGGAATTTAAATAGATTAAAAAATAATTCATACAAATAGTAATTAAAATTAAAAAACTTTATTCATTCATAGTAAAACATTACAAAAAATCACATGAAACTAAGTACTACACATCGTGGATTATTACTCACTATAGATTATTACATCCTTTAAAAGTGAAAAAATTAAAAAGGCATAATAAATATAAAATAATAAAATCTACAAAACTAGGAGATCTCTTAGATCATCTTAACCCATTAGGAACACTAATATCCAAAAGAACCCTATAATGTGGAAGAACATCATAAAATGCGAGAGAATATTTTGAGATCTAAAATGAAAACTATGGAAATGAGATATGTGACTTAAGAAGTGTGAATGGAATGAATTAATTTAGTAAGGTTATATATAAGAATGAAATCTAGAAATTATAAATATAGTCATTATAAATATGGTTTTTGGAAATATGGTCATTGGATATACATATATCCAATAAGTATACTAAATTTTTGTATTATTAGTAGTAAATTTAATATAAATCGTGAATAATAAATAATAAAATAAAAATTATAAATACAGATATGTTTATGTGTGTGTTATGTAATATTATAATTATTATTATAGTATGATATTATGTATTTATAAAATTCAAATAAATATATTAATATAAATGGATTAGTAAAATAAAAAATTTAGAATATCAATAATTAATTTTAATTGTATTTAGTGAAGATTATTTAATATGAAAATAATATTACTTTTGAATAATGTATTTTTTATGTTTTATATTTTTAACTACTATTAACTCATGAATGATTTTAATGAGATTTATTTATAATATTTAAAAAAAATAAACTAATATTCATCAAGTAGTAATTATTGGGCATGTGATAAGGATAAATTCGTTTTAATCTTAAAAATGTATTTTTTCTAAAATTGGATTTTATGAACATTATTTAATTAAACTAAATATATTATCGACAATATATATTGATGATATGAATAATATATTAACACCAATATATTTAGTAATCGATAGGAATTAAAAGTAAAAATAGTTAAATATTTTAAAAAAGTTATCTTCCTATGAAAACAGTTTTCATTATATTTTTATTTAAAAGTTAAATTTTATAATTTTAATTTGAAAAAATAAAAATAATTTTTGGACTTATAATAACAATATTATATTATGATAAATTTTTGAGATTTTTCTTAAAAGATTGATTTTTAGGTGAATAGTGGAAAAAAAGTTTTTTTACATACTGTGACTTTTGTGACATTATTGGTATATAAGTACGCCTTGGAAATTTATGAAAAAAATTTATAGAAAAAATATGTATTTTATAATTTAAATTTAAATTTTAAAAAATTTTATTTTATTTTACAAACCTATGTTTGATTTTTTAGAACTTAAGTTACATTATTCTCTAAAACTGTTTTTTAATACATTATACTTTAATTATTTTAAAATTAATTTTTATTACTTTTAGAAATTGAATCTAATAAAATTGATTTATAATTTGTAATTATAATTTCCATATTATATAATAAGGACCATTTATTTTTAGGAATAAAAATAAATTAATTAGGTAAAAACTAGTTACTGTTGTAAAAGCTAAAAAGGTGAAATAGGTTAACCAAAGGGAATACAAGATCCTCAACCTAGTTGGTGAGGACTTATAAAGTGCATCTAAGAGACCCGAGTTCAAAACTGCATAGAGAAATATTTCCGTACTGTAGCAGTACTATAGCAGGCACTGTAGCGGACACTATAGCAGGTGTTGTTCGGTACTATAACAGCCAGAACTATTCATCCATTTGGACTTTTGGGCCACTGATTTGGTCCTCATGTCCTTCAAGGCCTTTGGGACACCCAATACCTTTGGGATAATAAGTCTTTTGGGCCACCTCAAGGCCTTCGGGGCACCTCAAGGCTTTTGGGCCACCTGAAATTGTGCTTAATGGACCAGGTAGACTCTAGAAGGAGAAGACTCCAGATGAGGATTTAGAGTAGGTGTATTCACTAAATCAGAATCTAATGGATGTGGAAGAAAGATAGGGTATATATTTTCCATCAGGACCAGTCTGTACATGCATGGGAAGCCTAGCCAAACACCCATGCGAAGGTGGAGAGCTGATATCACGATGCATATGCTGGGGAGGAACAGTTCCATGTAGTTATAGTCTGGATATTTCCTCTAAGACCTATAGGTCAGGTAATATATTAGCCTATGGTCCTTTTAAAGGTTCCTCCTCATCCCTTAAAATGTGGGTTATCAAAAATCAATAAAAATAAGGCCTTCGGGCCATTCGGGTCGGGTTAACCAAAGGGGTAAAAGGCCTAACATGTTAAAAACATGTTTATAATTAAGTTTTTGAGGTTTGAATCATCCAAACCTTATCTAGTTTCCATTATTTTATATTTTGGATTTTTATTCACATTTGAAACATGTTCTCTCTTTATTTTAGGATGAAATAATTACAAAAATTTCATTCTCACCATTTTTAAAAGGGACCTCTCGCCACCCCTTCAAGAACACTATAAATTTTGGTTTATTATTGAAACTCTTCCCCTTTTCCTTCCCTAATAATACTTTTCCACTTCTTTTAGATTCTTTTCAGAAGAATTTATCATAATACCTCCATTTCTAAGGATTCCTCCATGGGTAAACTCATGTTCTCAATGTGAGTACAGCATTTCCCAAATTTATTTTCTTTTCTAGCTTAATTTTCCAAACATAATTTTCTCATTAATATATAGTGAATTTTATTATTTTTATACTAAATTATATTATTATTATTATTAGGTAATAATCATTAACCACATTTCCCCTTTTCCATTAATTAAAATGAAAATTTCATTCATGCATTTGTGCAGACTACTACCTCCACAAAATAATGTATCTCATTTTTCAACTAGTTTATTTATTATTCATTAAAATATAGTAAACTATGGTTAAATACCTTAAAAATATAAATAATATCATTATTATTATATAATATGGATATTATTACAAAATAATTTACTCTCATAACCATATTCATCCATTAATTATAGTATGTTCATGTTTGGGTTGGTCTAACCACCTACTTGAACAATACAATAAAATAATATCTTGGATGGCCATGAGAACTGTATTACTAATAATATATAATATAAAAAGTAAATAATTATTTTATTTTGTTTCTATAATTGTAATATTAATATTAAACTTTTTAATTAAGTTACTAATATTCGTTCATTAAAAATCATTGAAACATTCTGATTGTTGATTTCATCTTCAAGGATCATAAAAAACTCCCATAGAATGAAATTATGACATTATAAATAATTATATTTAATAAATTATATTACCTTTTGTGATCTATTAATGATTATATTTGAGAGAATAACTAAAAAAAACAATGTTGTTATGAAACTTTTTCAAAACAATTAAGATTTACTCACACCCAATATTGAAAATAGATAATAATTAATTAATATACATGTAGAAAATAATTATAAATGAATTTTATAAAAGGTTGTAGATATTAATAAGGTTATTAAATGTGAGTTTAATATAGTTATTTTTTTATATTAGATTCAAGCACTATAGTGGAAGTCATGAATTAAGGAAAGTGGTTCTTTGTCTCAAATTTAATTTCTTGAGACATATTTTCTATTGTGTGCCATGATATTTTTAATATGATGTGATTAATACCTAATTATTGTATTTTACTATATTTATTTAATTCATGGGGTTTGAATATACTTATCATTTTTTATATTTAAATGACTTTTGATTCAAAATATACCAAAGTTATAAGGGTTATTTGTCTCTATTTTCAATTTCATGGTACATGTTTGACATTGTGCGCCATCATTTATTTTATATTGTGTATTCACTACCTTGTTTCCTTTAATTATTATTAATATAATTAATTTCATGATATTTTAATTTCTATATCATGGTAACCCTTTGATTTTCATTTTATTCTTACGTTACCATTACCGTAAGGTTTTTTGCATCTCAATTTTGATTCATTAAGATATGATGTGTATTCACCACTTATTTAATTTCCTGGTGTTTATATTAGACATTTATTTAATTTATCATAATTGTTTATGTAATTTATGGGATTTACCAATCCCTCTCACGCTCTACCTTTCATGGGTTTTCAATTTTGAAAAATAACGATGATGTAAGGGGTTTTTTTACTCAACTTCTTTTCTCGATTCATTATGATTCCTTCATGAATATGATTATTACAAGATGGTTTTATTATAATATATGATGATGTTATAATAACTTTACTCGTTATTTTATGTTGAATTACATTGATGAATTTTTTTCTTCATAAAAGCTGATGTTATTGAGAATAATTATCATTCTTTCCAAACGAGATTTTTTTATTCCATATCTATATTTACTCTTCCTATTAATTTTCTCTTATTCTTGTTTTGAAATCCAAGTATAATTTATTTAGGTAATTTTCAAATTTATCTTTACTACTTTTCAAATGAATTATTTATCACTATATTTAGGATGTGGGTTTCAATAAAGTTATTTTCAAAACATTAAAAAGTATTTATAATTAAATTTCAAATTTTTATCTTTCACTCCATATTTTCTATGAAAAATATTTATTTTATTTTTCAGAACTCCATTATTTTGATTTATTTTAAATTGGTGTTTTAAAAATATTTTCATGCTACCTTCTTGAAAATAATTTTTTAAAGTTATTTAAAATTTCATCTTTATACAAAAATGTAAATAAATGTTTTCTAGAAGCACATTTTCATGGTTTCACTTCCATTTTCCTATTTAAATATATAACTATTACAAAGTTATGTTTTATGAATCACCTTCAAAATTCTTTAATGAAATACTCCTTTTGGGTAAAATCTTGGTATCAACCAATCAACTTTTGATATCACGTTATGTGATACCATTGGGAAATGATATGAGACCCATTTTATTTGAAGGGAATGTACCCTAAATATTAATATATATATTTTGTGTGTGTGTGTATATATATATAATATGGTGTGTGTGTGTGTGTATATATTATTAGCATAGTCACTAACACCCAAGCCACTTTCTAACATGGATGTCATCTAGTGGTTCATCTCATAATATGAAACTTGCCTGAGTAGTTGCATTCATATGATGGATGTTTATACTGGTTGAAGCATTAATTCATGTGTTAAAATAAATGAGTTAATGCATGAAGAGTCACATATCTTCCTTGATAGATTTATAAATCTTAGTTCCATATGATGTCTAGTGTAGATATATGCATGTTGATGCTTGGTTGAATCTCTATTGAACCTGAAGCTATTTTAATCTTCTTCCTTTTCACTCGAGACTCTAGCGGTCCATTAAGGAAGATAGGATTTTACTTGAACATCAAGTAACTCAGATCAGCCTAGGGATACACCATAGAGAGGGGATATATTTTTTTACCCTTAGTGGTATTTATAAAGCATATTAGATGAATATTAAAGGTTGTAGATTCTATTTGGTGTAAGGTATTCTATTTATAGTATTTATTAATTTCTATTAATCATGTTTTCGTTTATATTTCATAACAAACTCACCTATAATACCATCTAAACCAGTATCTGAACCAATTTTAAACTAACCCGAAGAGTGTTCATGATCCCTATAGGATGAAAACAAGCACTTGGGAATCTAGAAACATCCTTTGGTAATGATTTTAGCCACAAAATAATAAACCAATTCAAATTATAGTATGGAAATGTAATCATATAAGTAAAAAAATACAACCATATCATGTTACAAGGAGATAATACAAAACTGAAAGAAAAAAAAAACTACTAAACCCATCTCCTGGTGATCCACAACCACCCACCATATCCAAAGTCACATACCCTTGTCCCTCCAAGTATTAACCCTCAAAGGAATGTAATAAGAATATGAAAACCTATTATAAGATCTTAAAGGCTGAAAACACCAAATGGTACAAGTAGAGTGTGATATATAGATACCAGTAGGATATCACTAAAGATTATATGTAGTTACTTCATAAGGTAATCCGAAATTTCAAAAAGGAGTACAATAAGAGAGAACAAGGATTTATATTTTAGAATAAAAAAATTGAAGCCATCAAGATCAAATTACAACATGATTAGTTTTAAAAGTTTAACTTTAAACATTTAAAAATAATTTTTAAAACCCAAAATTGGAAACATGACTTTTAAAATTTAAAAATCAAACCTTTTATTAAAAAATTTTGAAAACCATTTCAAAATCTAAATTTAGATAAAAAAATAAAAATTAATAATATGCACTAAATATCAACAAGCTACACAAGAGTCAATAAAATAGATTAAGATTCAATATCTCAATAGGTAGATCAATTTTGAATTATAATCAATCAAGAAAGGAAAATCTAGTGACAAGTAGTGGAAACGAACATTATAATGTATCAATTATAAAGTATAATGATTCCATGGGTACAAACTAGATATGGTAGTGAGTCCACCATAGTCAATCTAATTAATAAATCATCATGAAGCCTCATGGGTATTAGGTAAACTAATTCCATGCACACTCACTTTCCTAGTTTCACATCTGTAGCCTGGTCCTATCATGTTCTCCACAGATCCACTAGATGGAGTGTGAGTCTACTATCAAATCATAAATCTATGCCATCTCATACAACAATTCAAGTTCTCGGGACTATTAAAATAAGGTTAGGGGGATAATTAGGTTACAAGGCTCGTAAAGGGGATCCTTATAAATATTAAGATGGGAATTATACCTTAACATTTCAATCATTCTTAGTTCATATCTCTTACTCACCCTCAAACTCCCTCAAAGTGAATAATACCGTTATCCACACCCATTAATGGAAAGCCCAAGAATTAAGTGTGTAACACTAAGAGGTTATCATAATATAGGATCATTTTAAAGTGCCAACTGGGTCATAAAACATCATCAATTTAAAATCAAGACTTCATTTCTAATTCAACATTCAAAATGGAAATCACATCTACTTCCCTTCACACATCATTATGAAAATTCCAAATGGGCCTTTAAGACAAACATTTCTTTCAAAATATCCCTAAGGAATTCAAATGAATTTTTACATTTTAAAAGTCTTGAAGTCATTTTAAAACATGGGTTGACACCCTTTTCCATATGAACACATCATTATTTAAAAATCACCTAAGGATGATCATTTTATAAACAATGAGGATAATAAAAAAGGTCTCCTGGTCATTTCAAAATTTATAGCATTCAAAAACATGTGGAAAACATTTCATAAATCAACCTCTTTCATTTAGATCTAGGAATTTCACTTTCGAAATCAAAATTTAGACTAATCCCTCACTTTTACCATAACATCCTTCAAAATCTCTTTGAAAAATAATCAAAACTAACATTTCATTCATATATATATATATATAATAGTGATGGTAAATATAGATCATAATAAAGGAAATCCATATAATAATAATTTAGTTTATTCCATGTTCAATTCATAGAGACTATAATCAAAAAAAATTATGAGGCATTTCAAGGTAAACATTCATAGAAAATGTTTTAGAAAATAATAAACACATATATATGAATTTTCTAGAAACAAAAAATTATAAAATGAAGGAAAAACACATAAACACATACCTCATAATTTCTTGGAAACTCAAAAAACTGAAAGGAAAAAAGGTAAAGTAATTGGATATTCTTCTTTGGTAGATAAATTACAAAAAAAAATCTCAAGGGGATACTATGAACTTAAGGGAAGTGAAGGTTCAGGTATTTTTTAAAATAAAAATACTAGGTGTTTGAAAAAATAAAACCTAAGAATTAAAATAACTATTTAATTTTACATTTCAATTGAATCTTGAACATGGAGGGATTAAAATCATTTATGATAGGTGTACATCCTTTAAAACGGGTTAAATAATTGTTTTCCACAATTTTAATCATTTTAAACGGGTTAAAAGGGAGTTACAGGTCATTCTGGAGGGAGAAGAATAAAAAAACAAACTATTTATTTATTTCCCAAAAATAGAACTGCTTAATGGTAATATGGTTCTACCCTTATAGAAATATTAAGTGTCTCTTAAGGGTAAATTTACCCATATGTATCTAATGAAAAAGATTGTTTACCCTTATGTGGAATACCTTACCCTTACATGGAAACTAGGTTACCCTTACATAACCTTTAGAAAGATGAAGGTACCCATGAAGGTTTTACCCTTACACAGTCCTTAAAAATAACAAGTTTCTTATATTCAATTTTGAGTTTACCTTTACTCAAACTTTAGAAAGTATAGGTTATCTTTAAGCAATTCCCACATTACCCTTACTCGGTGCATATACAAAGGGGTTTACCCTCATGTAACCAATAGAAAAATCAAGTTACCCTTATGTAGCACCATGATTACCCTTTTGTAGAACATATACATAAGGTTTACCCTTACACAGGTAAATTAATTTCACCTTTACCCTTACACAACTCATGAAAAGAGAACCCTACCCTTACACAACTCATGAAAAGTGGGAGTTATCCTTTTTAAACTCTTAAAATCCACCCTGTGTAAAGGTAGGAGACACTTACCATTACCCACCTCCTATACAATGTGTAAGGGTAAAAATTTAGTTAAAAATATTTAATTTAAATTAAATGGAATTATAAAATAAAACCAAAATGGGTTTTAATTATTATAAAAATAAGGATGTTATAATTCTCTCCAATATTTGGATTTCTACCCCCAGAAAGCTTACAGTTTGAAATTATGAAAAAATAAACGACTAAACAAACTCCCACACTCAACCCATGAGGTGGAAAATCCATGAAATAAAATAATGACTTGCCCAAAAATCTACTATCAAGAAAAACTCCAATACTAACACATGTTTCCAAACAAAACTCAACAACACTAAGAGGTGTCGAAAAATAATCGAAAAGAACTAAAGACCTAACATAGGTCTCCCCATCATTTAAAGATTCACCAAAATTGTGGGGCATGAAGAAAAACACGCATCCAAACACATCTATTCAACTCAAATAAGTGATTTTGTTCACATGATGGAATGAAACATGCCAGAGTTGAAACTAAAACCTTAATGAATAGTAAATTAAAAACACCTCAATGATTCCCAAAAGTGTTAATGCTCTAAATATCCATCTAAGATAAAATTTCCATAATAAAGGGATAGAAATGACAAGAATTTATACCTTAGGAAAGTTCTCAATGGTAACCTAGTATTTTCAACACCAAAACTCCCCCTCAATGGGATCATTGAATCATCCACCCTCACCTTCGGGTGCCTGGTCCATCAAGAATCAAAACAGTCCTATTTACTCGAGTACAACCCCGAGTTCTATCCAAGTCCAAGCATAAATAGATCAAAATAACTAGTCCAATTAAATAATAGGGTAATACACTCCCATGAGGGATATCATATATCACAACAATATTGATCTCTAACTATCAAGGGAAAAATATAAGGATACCAGGAACAATAACCAACTGAAACAGTATCCAACACCAAACAAAGGGATACATCCACAGAGGGAAGAAACATGAGAGATTTCAAATGAAAAACCCCAACATCTAAAGGTTCTTATCACAATATTCCACTCCATCCTTAAGAGCAAAAAAAACCTCAAGTGACTAAAACCATTCAAGATGAAGGCTATCCATTTAAAAGTGAACATCTACAAGTCACAATAACAGATATCTTAATAGAATAATACCATCATCACGATCAAAACCATGGTCAATAATTAAACATACATAAAGGAATTAGAGAAATACATAATATATCCCTATAATAAAAATTTCACCAAAAAGAAATGAACTACAATAAGTAAAACTCAATCAGTTTCCACTCTAATGTTGAAAAAAAACTGGATCAACATCGACCATAATTGCAGGATCCTTAACTATGTGAAAACATTCACTCCAAGGCCTATGGATGGATCCCTATTATCTTGAATCATCTACTTCCCTAAATTCAGGGGTTGATGATCCTTAAATGAAACTTACGCTTTTGGTAGCCCAGCTTACAAAACCTCTTAAGGTGTCCCAAATGGCCACACTATTTACAAACTTTCATATCTTTTGAATATGAATTCTTATAATGACCAGGTGATCCACACTGGAAACACATGAAATGCCTATTATTTTCCTAATAAGACTATCCCTACTCAACTACATTCTGGAATCCATCATACAAGAGATGTTCTCTAAATTCATCTATGAATGAGTCATTAACCACTTCTCATCACTTTTCTAACTCCACTTTAATTGAAAAGGCCCTTCTAAGAATCTCTAGATAAGAGGTCAGAAAAACTGTTGATATTATAGTTCCAAGGTTTGGGGAAAGACCTTTTTTGAAACATATAACCTTAAGGGATTCATCAAAAATAAGGTATGGTAAGAAACATACCAAAATTGAGAATTTAGTAGCATAATCTACAACAGATGGCTCATCTTGAATGAAACCCAAGAGCTTAGAAACTTTATCCTTATTCACTTCCATAGGATACTACAACAGAATAAAAACTGAATTGAATAATTCCCAATACATTATTTTATGAGGATAGGAATGAATCATTACTTCCTACCACTCTCAGTAAGTTCCCTCAAATAATAATTTGATAGAATTGACCCTTATATCATTAGGAGTATTGAGATAATAAAATATCACCTTAAATTATTCAATAAAATTAATTGATTTAGGGGAACCCTGCTCACCTCCATAAAAAGATGGATGATGATCCAAGAAGACCTGGGTAGGGTCTAAAGATTGTGTTGGAACCTCCTTGTATGGAGTGTGTTTGAAACTCTCTTATTTTAATTATCAAAAACCATGATTCTTTTAGTACTAATTTTTCACATGTTGTTTGATAGAATTTCACATGGTAAGACTGATTCTATGATATTTCTGGTAAGTATTATGGAAAGTCCCCATTGAATGGGAGTCATAGTTACTGTCAGGATGAGCTACTTCCAGACAGGAGTCTCTGTTACTACTAGAATGATCTACCACAAGACGGGAGTCACTGTTATGTCCAGGATGAGATAACGCTCGACTGAGTCACCATCACCACCAACAAGAGATACTGTTAGGACGAGCTACCACCAGAGGTGAGTCAATGTTACTGCCAGTGGAGTCACCACCAGATACTAAGTCACTTCCAGCTTTTTGTTACTGTTGTTGTATGAGGAATTTGGCATGAATGGATCAATGGATAAATATATTCTTGTTTAGTTAGACCAAGTCTTCAAGACTTAGTAAAAGCCGATATGAGGATTGTGGATCTCCTCCAACCGATTCTACTATATATTCACAAAGGATATCTCTCTCGAGTACATAATAATAGATACCATAGATAGCTGATTGTGTGATCGAATTTGTGAATTCTCATGAACTTGATGATTCACATTCTATAAGGATCAATGAAACAGAAGTACAAAACCCATTACCAAGATTGATTGAGATATCAGATAGAGATCAACTGAAATATATTCACAGATTTCTATGATCCTCTGTTGTGCTTAAATTTTCTAGAACAAAGCATAGACTCCTCATCAACACTAATTTGAGGATTGTGAAAATATAGAACACATCATACTGAGATTTTTCTATTATTTTTTATTCTATCTATTTTACTTTTAAGAAGTGTGTTGTTTTCTTAATATCCAACACACACTATCTCCTATGCATTCCTGGAGAATATTTGTTATTCTATGCTTCTTATATATGTTTTCCCATTATGTTTGTGGAAGAGGTTCCTGTATAACCTGATTTATTCTGACATCCCATGAATAATTGTGGAAGAAGATTTTTATCCTGGACATATTATTGTTGTTGACTGTATAGTTAATCCAAGTTGCATATTTATTTTATTATATTTATAATCTTCTTAGAAGCAGGTGATTGCTAAGTGGAGGGGATTAAGTCTCACCTTAGTACTAAAAAAAAATTTTATTCCATTATTTCATTGTGTTATTTGTTTTGTTTTACTATCATATTTAGGATAACTTTTTATTAACAAACAAAAAAATTTCTTTGATAATTAGTCTTAACTAGTGTTGATATTTTTTTCTAAGTAAATTGATTTCAAAAGTTAAGGTATTTATAAAAAATATTTTAACTGAGACTTAATAATTATTTAAGAAATATTTTAAAAGGATATATCTTATATCAATCTTATATTTTGGTTAATTGGTTAGTTTATTTTTATTAAGGGGATTTTACTTTAACCTAATCTTGAACAGAAATTTTTATTGGGAACTCAATTCACCCCCTCTTGAGTTACTCACGCTAACCAACATTTGGTATCAAAGTCTTGTTATTTTATATATATACACACACCTTTTTAACTATGATTTTAGTTTCATTTTAAAGATCTCAAATTTCTATCAATTATAAATTTTTAGTTCTTTATGGATAATAGACAAGAAGGATTTGCTACCAACAGACCTCCTTGTTTTAATGGTACCAAATATGTTCAATGGAAAATAAAAATGAAAATTCATTTAGAAATTATAGGTTTTTACATATGTAATGTAATAGAAGATCAATATTAAATACCACAAACTCTTAGAATTGAATGGATTAATTCTAAAAAACTACTTACAATAATAATTCTAAAGCTATAAATGATTTGTTTTGTGCATTGGGAGATGATGAATTCAATAGAATATCTACTTGAAAATCTACATTTGAAATATGGGATAACTTATCTGTCTCACATGAAGGAACATCAAATGTCGAATAAATGGGATTAAATATATAAAAAATCAAGTATAATACTTTTAAAATGAAATCTGATTAACCTATTTCTGATATGTATCTCAAGTTCAATGAAATAGTGAATATTATGCATTCTCTTGGAAAACAATTAACAGAAAAAGATCAAGTAATGAGACTACTCATATGATTACCAGAAAGATGGAGAGGAATATCCATATCAATTAGAGAATCATATGATGTAAGTAAAATACTTGTCAAGGAACTGAAAGGAAAACTAATGATGTATGAAGAAGATATTAAAGTCAACAAAGATATTGATGAAGATGAACCAAAAAGAATCAGTATCCTTCAAATCTACTACCTATAGACAAAGATAAAAAGTACAAACTAAATATTCCAGTGAAGAAGGGTCTTCTAATGATAGTGATGAATAAATGGTACACATGGATAGAAGATTTAATAGATTCTATAGGAAAAAGAAGTTCTTCAAAAAATAAAAATTTCAAAGGAGATTATGATAAAAAGGGAAAATAGAAAAAGGATTAGAAAAAGGATTGGAAAAAACATGACACTCAAAATGAATTCACCTACTATGAATGCAATAGGAAAGGTCATATTAAAGCTGACTATCCAAAATTGAAATATAAAAAGAAGTATGAGGATAGGGAAAAAAGATACAAAAATCCATGAAATCAATATTGTGTTCCTCTGAAGACAGCTCAAGTGACTCAGAAACTAATCAATAAGATAAGTCTGACATAGCCAATATGTGCTTTATAGCAAGCATATTAGAGGAACAAAATTTTCTTCTTATTTCTCCTATTAATGTTTCATACATTTCTGAAACTAAAGAAAATAATGACAATGAGGAAAACATTACCAGAAATGATTTTTATGATTATTGTAACATGATGGAAGACACCTTTCATGAGATGAAAGATAAATATAAGTCACTCAAGAAATATCATAACTTAATAGTAAATGTTAAAAATAACCTTATTGTTGAAAAGGAGAAAAATGATCAACTGTTGAAAGAAAAAAATGAATTATAATTGTCAAATTAACAGCTAAAGAAATACATAAAAAAAATTCACCAATGGTAAGAAAACATTAACTCAAATATTGGGAAATCAAGTTGCTCCCAATTATACAACTGGCATAGGTTACCATCCAGGATGGATAAAAATTAAAAAAATAATATTTACATCAAGTACCAGTTCTAAAAGTTTATATACTTTCAATACCTACTCAATTAGACCTAATAAATTTTTTATCTCTATAAATCTTAAAACTGCTTATAAGAAACCTGTTGGATAAATATGGTTGTCAAAATCTCTTATTACTAACATAATTGGACCCAAGAGGATTTGGGTAGCAAAATCATTTTTGACAAAAAATTTGTGTTGTGGGAAACCTATTTAAAAACCTCTAGAAAAATCCTATGGTATCTGGATAGTGGATGTTCTAGACACATGTCTATTGAGTATTAAAACTTCAATAATTTGATCAAATTTGATGGTGGACATGTCACTTTTGGTGAAAATGAAAAAGGAAAAATCATCATCCTTGTCCAAATTGGTAACTCTAATTCAGTATTAATTTCCAAAGTTTTATATGTAGATGGTTTAAAATACAATCTGCTTATCATATCCCAATTATGTGATGATGGATTTTATGTAAACATTGAAAACAATTCCTATCATGTTTTTAATGATAAGAATGATTTAATTTTTACTACTTTTAGAAATAATAATATTTATTCTATTGATTTAAATTCTTTATCTTCTAAAAATATTTCTTGATTAAGTTCCTTCTACAAAGAATCTAGGCTTTGTAATAGGATACTAGGCCAATGAAATATTCACTCGCTTAGAAAACTAACTAGGAAAGGGTTAGTTATAGACATACCAAAGCTTGAATTCTCAAATCATAGAGTTTGTAATCCCTGCTAAAAAGTTAAACTTCATAATATTTATTTTAAATCTAAGAAAGAAGTTTCAACCTCTCAACCTCTAGAGTTAATTCATATGGACTTATTTGGACCTTCTAGAGTCTCCAGTATAAATGTAAAACATTATGTTTATGTCCTTGTAGATGACTTCTCTGTATACACTTGGGTATACTTTATAGCTCATAAAAATGAAGCTTGTTCGTACTTTATTAAGTATACTAAATCTGTAGAAAACCTTAGTGGACTTAGTATTAAGACCTTATGGAGTGATCAAGGTCAAGAATTTGAAAATAAAGTCTTTGAATCATTTTGTTCAAAAAAAATTTATAATCACGGCTTTTATTCTCTTAGGACACCACAGAAAAATTGTGTGGTAGAAAGAATAAATAGGACTCTTCAAGAGATAGCCTGAACTATGTTAAATGAGTATGACCTACCTGTCTACTTTTGGGATAAATTTGTTAATATAGCCTGTTATAATATAAACAAAGTATTGATTAGACCTCTCTTAAGGATAACAGCTTATGAGTTATGTAATAATAGAAATCAAAAGGTTAATTACTTTAGAGTTTTTGGTTTCAAATATTTTATTCTAAATACAAAGCATAATTTGGAAAAAAAAATATTCCAAAAGTGATGAAGTAATTTTTATTGGGTATTCAAATTCTAGTAAAGATTATAGAGTGTTTAACAAGAGAACCAGAAAAATAGAATAATCTATTCACATTAAGTTTGATGAAACTAATCCAAATGAAGCTAAGGCTATCTTAGAAGACCCTGAGGATGATCTATCAACTCTAAATATCAATTCTAAAACTTCTAAAAGTTATGTTAAACAAAAAAAATAGCTCAACCAGTAAACTTCCAAACCTGAATATGAAGAGTACCTTGAGTATACCAGCCCCTCTTCTCAAAAACCCATTAGGACTCATATACACCACCCTTTAGATATTGTAATAGGAAACCTAGACAGAGGTACATAGACCAGATATTCCCTTAGAAATCAAATTGAACACCAAGCTTTCTTGTCACATATTGAACTTATGAACATTAATGATTCCATAAATGATGAATTATGGCTAATAGCTATGCAATAATAACTTAATCAATTTGAAAGAAATAATTTTTGAGAACTTTTTAACTGACATAAAGATACCATAACTATTGGAACTAAGTGGTTGTTTAGAAACAAGGTTAATGAGTCTTGAATAATAGTAATAAATAAATCTAGACTAGTTTCACAAGGTTAAAATCAAGAATAAGGTATTGATTATGAAGAAACTTTTGCATCTTTAGTAAGACTTGAATCCATTAGGATACTTCTTTCCTATGTAGAACATTTGTAATTCAAACTATATCAAATGGATGTTAAAAGTGCATTCTAAAATGGATTTATAATTGAGGATTTTTTTGTTGAACAACCCCTGATATTTCAAAAGACACACTTTCCAAATTGATTTTTTAAATTAACAAAAGCTTTGTATGGTTTAAAAAGGATCTTAGAGCTTGGTATGATAGGCTTACCTCTTTCCTTATTTCAAAAAAATTTTCAAAATGTATAGCTAATCCAAACCTCTTTATAAAAATAATTTCAAAAGATGTTTTAATAGTACAAATATATGTATATAATATTATTTTTGGATCTACTAAAGACTACTTATGTATTGATTTTTCAAAACTAATACAAAATTAATTTGAAATGAGTTTAATGGGTGAACTAAAATTCTTTATTGGGTTTCAGATTTTTCAAAATAATGAAGGAATTATCTTAAATAAAAATAAATGAACTAAATATATTTTAAAAAAAATTGGCCTAGAAAGTACCAAAAGCAGTGATACTCCCATGAGTACCACCTATAAACTGGACCTTGATGAAGCTGGGAAATCAATAGATCAAACTAGTTACAGAGGTATGATTGGTATTCTTTTATACTTAACTACTATTCAGCCTGATATTATGTTTATTGTGTGTATGTGTGCTCACTTTAAACAAAATTCAAAAGAGACACATTTATTATCTATCAAAATAATTTTTAAATACCTCAAATATACAACCAATTTAGTATTATTTTATCCAAGAGGACAAGATTTTGATTTAATAACCTATTTAGATGCAAATTTTGGTGGTTGTAAGTTAGATAGAAAAATCACATCAAGAATATGTCATCTTTTAAGAAAATATCTAGTATCATGGTGTAGTAAGAAGAAAAAAATCACTATCTACTATTTAAGTTGAATATATAGTTGCAGGAAGTTTCTGTGCAAAAGTATTGTGGATGAAACAAAATTTACTAGAATTTAGATACCAATTTTGACATGTACCTATAAATTGTGGTAAAAAAAGTGTGATAAACATGTACAAAAATCTAGTTTCTCACTCTAGAGAAAAACACATTAATGTAAGACATAGCTTTTTGAGAGATCATTATCAAAAGGGTGATATAACTTTAGAATTTACTGAAACTGGACATTAGATAGCTGATATCTTCATAAATACTTGGAATTATAAAAGATTAAACTGCATAAAATATGAATTAGGAATGATAAACTCTGGTTGATGAAGTCACCATTGATAAGTCACCATTGATGAGCCATTATTGATGAGTCACCATTGATGAGTCATTATTAATGAAGTCACCATTGAATGATTCACTATTCCTTTTTATATTACCATTGTTTTATTACCATTTCTATTTTTTCTTTACCAATTAAATTTTTATTAATTTTATTTTATTTTAATTTATTTAGAATCTCTAAATAATAAAACCATCGGGATAACTCTAAATTGATTCACTACTTTTAACCCTTAATCTCCCAAACATTTTCCTTCCTCTCAAACCGATCATCCTTCTTCCTTAATCCACCTAAAGCCTTCAACCAATCTGGATGGCCCATGTGAAGTGAGTTGTATAATCGATTCCAGAAGAGATGAGGCATTCCAAGAAACAAAAATTATCTATAAGTAGTTTGGAAACTGTTTCAAAAAACTTGCATCTAAGAAATCATGTAGTCGAAGCAGAAAAACAAATTGATGCATAGTGGTTTCCAACAAGCAATACACTATTAATAAAGTTAATAGAAAAATATAAGCAGATGAACTGGTTTACCTTGAATCATTGATTTTATTATCTAAGGGTAGTTTTTAAATTTTATCAGAATGCAAGATTTATTTTTGGGAAGAAATGTTATATAATTCTAAGAAACATGGATAGATAATAGATTTCTTTCTATTCAAGGGAATGGGAAATGTTTAAAGGTTCCTCATAAAGAAGTATATGAGGATTTACAAGGAAGTATATTAAGTGATAGTAAAAATTTCAATTATGAAAGAGATCTCCTATAGTTAACTAGATATGGAACACTAAGAATACCTACTAATAGAAATCTTGATGGTGAATGCAAGTTACTTTTTAAATTTGTAAATCATGTTTTATGTCCAAGGAAAGGGTACTTTAATACAATGAGGTATCAAGATTTGTATTTTATTTATATGATGAAGAAATGGAAAATAATCAACCTATGTAGATTATTAATAGTTCGTATGAATTAAATTTTTAGTAAGATATCAATGTTGAACTCTATAATATATCCCAAAATGATTTCATCCATTTTAGATGCTAAGGGATATATTAAAGCCGGAGAAGTAGCAGAGGAAAAAATTAGGGTTTTTTGCCTGTAAAAAACAATTTGCAAGAGTTAAAGTAAGCCAAAATACCTATAAGGGATGTTGGGTCAGAGAAAATGATAAATTGTATAATGATTTTAACCCTATTGGTCACTTAACTAGACCTAAGGACATGGTGGATCCAAGTCTTGAATCTGATGAGATAGCTGATTAATCTAATGTTGATGATGTTTCTAACTGAGATGATTCAATATTTGGAGAAGAAGAAGAATAAGAAGTTGTTTCAGTCGAATAAGGGAGTGATCCAGAGATAATTAAATATCCTCCTAGAGTATCAAGTTTACATGTTAGTTCATCGGTCTCTCTACCTTCCAGAGAAACTCTCTTACCTGAAAACGATGATGATGAAGATACTAAAGTTTATGGAGAAGCTCAGTTTAAATCATCTACCTATGAGACTTCAAGTGATGAGAATGGAAATGATCATGATACTAAAAAAGATAAATTTCAACATCAATCCTCTTCACTTATGGAATCTAGTTATCATAGAGATGAACATCAACCAAAGGATACCATGATTCTTAATGTTCCAACCGTTCCTACAGAAGGTATGGAAGCTGAAAATGAGGGGGAGAAAACTTTAAATCCTAATGATAAAATGTATTAATTAAAACTATTAGACAATATGGAAACCAATAAAATAGAATTTCTTCCAACTATAAGTGAGGGTATTTGACTACCATTCCACTTAATCAGTTAGTTCTAGTGGATTAGTCACCACAAATAGCCAACCTGCAACTGCAACTCCAACAAATAGCACTTATACCCTCAATAACTAAAATTGGTCAAAGTTATCAAGTGCCCAGAGACTCACCCATAATTCCATATATAATATACTTAGTTATATCCTTTTAATAATGGGAAAATTATCCAGGTTTTTTTAGACTTGGACTTACTTATACTAACTCAGATGATGAGCCTGAAATTTTTATCAGAAGAGAAGGATCCCTAGTGGATCAAATCATTCAAGCTGTAGATTTACAGGATTTTATCCCAATAGAAACCAATTGACCAAATGTTCAACCTATTTTACCTCCTTATGTAGTGACACAAGATTATTTTAATTATTTTAAGAGGATTATGAATTATGATTTAGACTCATTGAGAAGTAACGTGATCTTATATTTTACAAGTGCCTTGAGATCTCAACCATCTCCAATAGCCAAACTCAGTGAAGAGAATACTAGATATTTGGTTGAGTTATTTATATCACATATCCAACTTCAAATAAGGTTTCATATTCAGGAAATGAAAGTTACAAATAAGAACTTGGAAAAATAATTTGAAATTTTGAGAAATACAATAGAGGGTTTGACATCCTCTCTTTCAGATTTTATGAATTCTCTATCTCAGAAGTTTGATAGTATGACTGATACTACCTATACTTCATATGAACCTCCTCCTGCTCTAGTATAAATTGATAGAGATCTACTGCAATAGATAATCATAGAAGAAATCATAAATTCTATGGGTGATGTCAGCACTCATGAAGATCAAATTCGTCAGATGCATCTTCATGGAGAACATATCCTTGATTTCATAAGAGGATATTCTTGAGATCTTATATAGGATAAGGAAGTCATAAAGAAAGTTATCAAGTAATAATTTTCAAGGATCTATACCAATCATGAAATGTTTGATAATTTTAGTTTTCTTACTGAGAACTTGAGAATACCACCAGTGACAAGAGCCTTTAAAGAATAGGTGAGTCAACTAAAGATTCTCACACCAGCTCTTCAAATATTTATGGATAAGAAGGAATACTTCTTTAATGAAATGAAAAGGTGAGGTTCAATAATTATGTACTTCATAAATCTCCTGAAACCCTACCTTAATGTACGTTAAACCACTATAATTTCTACAAAAGAAATCCATGTTTCAACAATTCTTTCAACTACATCCATAGAATCAGTTCAGTATAGGCCTACTCTAATCACTCAGTTAGACAGTATTATGCCTCCACCTTATCAACCTCTAATTTTTTCACCAGTTGAAGCAATCAGACAACTTATACCAATTATTTTATGAGATCCACTTCCTCCTGCTACCACACTACCATCAATTACAACCTTTGCTTCGACATACACTTCTATAGTCTCATCATAGGATGGTCACAAAGACATAGCTATAGACAAATGGGAGGATAAAGTTGATTAGCCCCCATATTCTACACATTGAATCTATTTTTATGTTATTTTTTGATAGGGATATTTTTTATTTTTCCATTTATTCTTATCTTTTTGTAATCATAACTTTTTGGCACCTAGATAATTTAAACTCTTTATGCTCTTCTATCTTCTCTCTATGTTTAAAAATTGATTTAATTTTTGATAATATCAAAGGGGGAGATAAATTGGGAATTTAGTTTTATATTGGTAAGAATATTGTTTTTAAACTCAAAAACATCTTTGATTATTCATGTTTACTCATTTAGTACATGATTTATAAAATTTCATGTTTTGTGATCATCAAAAATGGGGAGAATATTGGAACCTCCTTGTATTGAGTGTGTTTGAAAATCTCTTATTTTAATGATCAAAAACCATTATTCTTTTAGTAATAATATTTCACATGTTTTATGATAGGATTTTACATGATAAGAATTCTTCTATGATATTTTTTCAAAGTATTATGGCAAGTCACTATTGGACGGGAGTCACCGTTACCGCCATGATGAGATACCACCATACAAGAGTCACTGTTATCACCAAGATGAGATCCCATCAGATGGGAGTCACCGTTACTGCTAGGATGATCTAACTCTAGACCAATTCACTGTTATCACCAATAGAAGATACCACCAGGATGAGCTACCACCAGAGGCGAGTCACTGTTACCGCCAGCAAAGTCACTGCTAGATGCTGAGTCACCGTCAGCTTCTTGTTACCATTATTGTCCAAGGAATTTTGTGTGAATGGATCAACAGCAAAATCTATTCTTGTATAGTTTGACCAAGTCTTATAGACTTATTAAAAGTCAATCTGAGGATTGTGGATCTCCTCCAACCGACACTACTATATATTCACAAAGGATCTCTCTCTCGAGTACAAAACAAAAAATACCATAGATAGCTGATTGTGAAGCCAAATTTTTGAATTCTCACAAACATTAAAATTCACATTCTATGAATATAAATGACATAGAACCCATTACTAAGATTTATTGAGACATCAGACAGATATCAACTGAAACATACCCGAAAATTTCTATGATCCTCTATTCTGGTTCAATTTTCCAGAACAAAGCATAGAATCCTCACCAATGCTGATCTAAGGATTATGAACATACAGAACACATCAGACTAAGCTTTTTCTATTCTTATTTGTTCTATCTATTTTACTTTTGAGAAGTGTGTTGTTTTCTTATTTTCCAACACACATTTTCTCCTACACATTTCTGGAGAATACTTGTTATTATATTCTTCCTAAATATGTTTTCCCACTGTGTTTGTGGAAGAGGTCCATATATGACCTGTGTTATTCTTACATCCCAAAAATAATTATGGAATAGTCTTTTCTCTTTGACATCTTTTTTCTGTTGACTATATACCTAATCTAGGTGGTGGATTTATTTTATTATATTTATAATTTTCTTGGAAGCATGTGATTTCCAAGTAGAGGGGATTAAATCTCACCTTGATACTGAAACTCTTATTTATTCTATTGTGTCATTGTGTTATTTGTTTTGTTTTACTATCATATTCAAGATAACATTTTATTAACAAACAAAAAAATTTCTTGGATAATTAATCTTAACTAGTGTTGATATTTATTTTTATCTAAGTAAATTGATTTAAAAAGTTAAGGTATTTATAAACAATATTTTAACTAAGACTTAATCATTCTTTAAGAAATATTTTAAAAGGATAGATCTTATATCGATCTACTATTTTGGTTAATTTTCTAGTTTATTTTTATTAAGGGGATTTTACTTTAACCTAATATTGAATAGAAATTTTTATTGTGAACTCAATTCACACACTCTTGAGTTACTCACTCCAACCAATAGATTAGAAAGGATCTAACTCCACCACTCGATTCAGAGTTTGGGTAGATTCGTCGACTTGGAATTCTACTTTTGAAAAATGTGAAAGGATGCATCAAATACTAGTCCAATGAAAAAAAATCTATATTTCTTAAATGAATTTATAAGAAACATTTCTAAACATAATAAAGTTCATACTCATCAACTTAGGCATTATAAAAAACCCAAAACAAAATACAAACAAGAAAAAAAATTTAAAATAATCCAAAAACTACTTTTATCAAAGCATCATAAATTTCAAAAATTCTTAGGATTTCTTTGTTTATAAAACAGTACACTTTTCTTCAAAATGTGAAATCTTGAAAAAAATAATCATAGTTTCAAAAATTTATTACTAACACATAGAAATTATTCCATGGTTTCAAAACATTAATAACTTTTCAAGTTCCAAAACCATTTCCATTTTAAACCCATTCCAAGCCAAATTTTCTTCTTAACACATTCCTTTATCACATCACATAAGATTCATTGAAAATCAGTTTTCTAAACCAATATTTCCATAAAAAACAAATTTTATTAATTGAAATGTCTTTTTAAATAAATCAAATAAAATTTGTTTTAAGTCACAAATTTAGTTTTCAAATATGATTTAAAATCACAAATAGGGGGATTAAACTTGAAAAAACAAAACAAGAGCACAAAACATACCACATTGAGAATGTCCATTCAAAATAAGAACCCTCTAAACTAACCTCACATATGTGAAATAAATTTGGAAATAAATATAAAAGGAACCAAGTTTGGGTTAGAGTAGAACTATTCATGGATTGGTCGCAAGGACTGGTAAACCACACATCAACCTCATAATAGTTCCTCAATTTATTTCTAGATCAATCACACTGATCACTCAAAATTTACCAGACCATTAAGGCATAGTGAAAATCTAGTCATCTTTATGTTCCAACCTAAAACTCAAAATAGATTTCCAAAATCGATGATAGTCTCATCAGGAATCCAAATTTCATTCATCATAAGGAAACTAGTCACTCAAAATAAAAACTCAAGTCCCCACTTTCCCTAGTAACTCAAGTCTCATTGTGAAGTGGTGGTGATCAAGCACCCACTCATAAAATACCTCTTGAGTCCCAGCACATTCTTAATCTCCTTTATACCATGAATCACCCCAAATATCATAAGTTATTTCAATTAGAATTATATTATTTTAAGTAAATTCCTCCTATGGTTCCATTTTTAATCAACCAACCCTAAATACCATCCAAAACGGTATTCAAACCCATTTTCCACTAACCTAAGAGCATTCTAGATCCCCACAGGCTGGAGATAAGCACCTTGGAATCCAAAAACTTTCTTTGGGAATGATTTCACCCACAACAAAATAAACCAAGTCAAAGTGAACTAAAGAACCATCATCATATAAATAAAACAATACAACCATATCAGGGTACAAGGAGATGATACAAAACTAAAAGCATAAAAAACTACTAAACACATCTCCTGGTGGTCCATGACCACCCACCATGACCCAAGTCACCTTCCCTCAGCCATCCAAGTATGAACTCATAAAATAATATGATGAGAACATGATCAACTATTATAAGATCATAAAGTCTATAAACACTAAATAGTATGAGAAGGATGCGATCTATATATCCTAGTAGGATTTTAGAAAATATTATATATAGTTACTTTATAAGGTAATCCAAATATGCTAAAAGGAATAAAAATAAGAGAGAACAAGTTTTTACATTTAAAAATAGGATAACAAATACATCAATATTATATTACAACATTATTGGTTTTAAATATAGAATTTTAAAATTTTAAAAATCATTTATAAAACCCAAAATTGGAAACATGCCTTTTATCATTTAAAAACCAAACCTTTTTTTGAAAAGATTTGAAAACCATTTCACAAGATAAATTTAGATAAAATAATATGAGGTAATAATATGGAATAGATATCAACAAGTTGCACAATAGTCAATACAATATATTCAATCTATAATGTCTCAATAGAAAAATCAATTGGGAATGGTAATCAATCAAGTAAGGAAACTCCAGTTCTAAGTAGTGACAATGAACTCTATCATGTATTGAGTATCAAGTATAATGATTTCATGGTTATGAACTAGATATGGTAGTGATTTAATCATAGTCAATATGATCAATTAATCATCATTAATGATCACTAGGCTTATATAAAGTATCATGGGTCACAAGAAAACCAAGTCTGCACACACCCACTTTCCTAGTTGCACATCTGTAGCCTAAACCTATCATGTTCTTCATGGATCCACTAGATGGGGTGTGAGGCTACTAGTAAAGAATAAATATATGTCTTCACATTCAAATATCCTGGTTCCTATGGCTAGTCAAATGGTTTGAGGGAGATAATCTGGTTATGAGGATCATTAAGGGGATCCTTATCAATATCAACATGGGCCTAAGCCCTTAAAATTTTAATCATTATCAATTTATATCTCTCAATCACCCCCAAACTCCCTCAAATTGAACAATCACTTTATCAATACCCATAAATGGGAATCACAAGATTCAATTAACTCACATTAAGGGATTATCACAAGAGAGGATCATTATAAAGTGCTAACCATACCAGAAAAAAATCATCGATTTCAAATTAATACTTTGTTTACAATTCAAAATTCAAAAGGGTAATCACACCCGCTTCCTTTCATGCATCATTATCAAAATGAAAAACATGACTTTAAGACAAGAATTTATTTTAAAATATACCAAATGAATTCAAATAAAGTTTTAAAATTTAAAATGATTGAAGTAAATTTAAAACATGGGTCAATAACCTTTTATAAATAAAAATAATAATTATATAAAGATCACCCAAGGGTGATCATTTTATAAACAAGGAGGACAATAAAAAAGGGATCCTAGTCATTTAAAAAATTATATCATTCAAAATCATGTAGAAAAAATTTCATAAATCAACCACTTTCATTTAGATCTAGGAATTTCACTTTAGAAATCAAAATCTAGTATAATACCTCACTTTTACCAAAATATCCTTTAAAATATATTTGAAACTGAATCTAAACTCGCATGGAATTCATATATATATATATATAATAGTGATATTAAAAATAGATTATAACAATGGAAATACAAATCATAACAATTTTTTTCATGCCATGTTCAATTCATAGAGAAGAGAATCAAAAAATATTTCATGAGGCATTTCAAGGTAAACATTAATAAAACATGTTTTAGAAAATAAGAAACATGTATATATGAGTTTTAATGTAATAAAGAATTAAAAATGAAGTAACTACATAGAAACACCTACCTTATAATTTCTTGTAAACTCAAAACACCATAAGGAAAAAAGTAGAGGAACTGGATCTTCTTATATGGTAGCTAAACGCCTAGAAATATTCTTAAGAGGATACTAGAAAATCAAGGGTAGTGAAGGTTTGGGTATTTTTTTTAAATAAAAACACCTGGTGTTCACATCAACAAAACCCTAGAATTAAAACAGCCATTTAATTTTCCATTTCACTAAAATATTTAATGTAAAGGGGTTAAAATCATTTAAGATAGGGGTTACGTCCTTTAAAATAGGTTAAAGAATCATTTTCCACAATTTCCATCATTTTAAAAGGGTTAAAAGGGAATTATAGGTCGAGGTGGAGGAAGAAGAAAATAAAAACAAGTTTTGTTTATTTTTTCTCAAAAAGAGTGTTACGTAAGGGTAACATGGTTTTACCCTTACATGTCCTTTGAAAAATAGTGGTTACCCATACGTGGCTTACCTCACCCTTACGTGAAAACCATTTACCCTTATCTAACCTTTAAAAATCTATAGTAACCCTTACAAAATGAAGTTTCTACCCTTATGTAGCCCTTAAAAACAACAAGTTACCTTTATGTAGCATTGGGACCACCTTTACTCAACCTTTTGAAAGTATAGGTTACCTTTATGCAGTACCAACATTACCTTTATGCAGTGCATATAAAAAGTGTTTTACCCTTACATAGCCCATAGAAAAAGGAATTTACCCTTATATAATGTTGGGATTACCCTTACGCAACACATATACATAGGTCTTACCCTTATGTAGGTAAATGAATTTAACCTTTACCCTTATGAAACTCA
The DNA here is from genome assembly GCA_963277665.1 of Viscum album. Lineage (NCBI taxonomy): Eukaryota > Viridiplantae > Streptophyta > Magnoliopsida > Santalales > Viscaceae > Viscum > Viscum album. The sequence goes on from OY728121.1 coordinate 1,304,590,500, forward strand.
TGAAAATAATACCTTACCCTTATACAACGCATAAAAATAGGGAGTTTCCCTTATATAACTCCTAAAATCCAAATTTAATGAATTTAGGAGACACATACCCTTATGAAACTCCTATACCATGTGTAAGGGTAAAAATTTAGTAAAAAATTATTTAATTTCAAATCAAAGGGACTATAAAATAAAACTAAAAGGTTTTTTAAATATTAGAAAAATGATGATGTTATAGAGATCCCAATTTAAGGGTTTTAACCACTTACACTTCATCTAATAATCATTATTAGACTCATTTGAAACCCTTCAATGGTATAAAATATAACCCATGATTTAGATTTATAAAATATCACATAAAGTGAAGAAGAACCAAAAATAGAGCATTGAATTTAAGTATTCTATATATTCAATTTAAGATAGTTTACCTTTATGTAAATGGTTTGTGTAAAGGTAACCAAGTCATTACTTTTATATAGAGTGGTCTGCGTAAGGGTCTTCTCACCTTACCCTTACATGGATCGGTCTAAATAGGGGTCACCTCAAATTATCTTTATGTGAATTAGTCTCTATAAGTGTATGAGATGTATATAACTTTATGTATAAAGGTAACCAAGATGTTACCTATTTTTAAGGAATTCATGTAAAGGTAGCTGTGTTTTTAAAAAGGTTAGGTAAAGGTAAGTTTCATCTTACCCTTATGTGAAATACCGGTATATAAAGGTAGTCTATAAACTACCCAAACATGAAGGATCTTTTAATGACCAAGAATTTATAAATGATATTTTTTTTCTAAATAAATTTGTGTTATATTCTATATTATTATACATATATAACATATAAAGAAACTAACAACACCTTATTTTATTAATGGAGATAATTACATTCGTCGGCAACTAAACCCAAGAAATTTCTAAATATTACAATGGGAAAATATTAAATAGAAAAAGTATAATGGGAAAACTTGGATCATTCCAATCTTCTAGAATTATCACCCCTATAAACAAAACTATAGAAAAGAAATAGAATATTATTAAACCAATCGAAATCTTAAAAAAGGAAAATATAGAAACATAGGTGGAACTATAGTGAATAATGTGTGAATTAATAAAGATTAATTTATAGGAGATAATTTAACCATTCTAATAGTAATGGGATAACTAAAATAGTAATGTAACTATTGGAATAGTAACATGACCATTGGGAATAGAAACCTGACCATTTTGAATAGTAACCTAGTTGTTGGAATTGTAATTTAACCTAAAATAATAAAATTTAATATAAATAATATTTATAATGAGTAATTTAAGAAAATATTAATATTATAATACCATAAAATGAATAAAAAGATTAAAAAATTAAAAGAAACTATACACACTTTAATAAACTGTATTTTAATGTCTTTCATAAAAATAATAATTTTATGTTAAAAATTATAATTAGATATGATAGAAAATTATTTTTTATAAAATGAATTAAATTTTTAGAATTGGAACATTTAAATTTCCTAAGGGTGAATTTTTAATAATTTTATGAGAAACTTTCGTTTTGATGTGAATATTAAAAATATTGTTTTTCAAGTATTGCATGTTTTATAACATAATAATGATATAATAATGACTTAATAAGTATTAAATTGGTTATTTATTCCCAAAATAAATGTAATAAGATAAATGGTACATTTAAAAAATATAAACTTTATTTCTAAACCTAAAAAGTATTTTATAAAACCTAAAATTCTAAAGTGTCCCTTTAAATAAACATTTTCTCATTTTTCTCATTCTTCTCATTTTATTGTGATTAAACTAAAAAATTCAAGTTATAAAGTGATTCGAAGTTTGAAAATAATTTTATTTTATTAAAATATATTTCATAATTTTAAAATATTACTATTGAAAGTTTTACCTTTGATATAATAATTTACTCAATATTTTATCGTTAAAATTCCCCTCTCATTAAATATAAATAACCCCTCACCCCTACCTTGGAAAACCACTTTCCTTACACTTAAAAAATCCAAGAATCTAAAAAAATCCCATATATTAATTCCATTATAATAATTTAGTATGTTATGGAACCACTTAACTCCAAGAACTCAAGGAGTTTAGTGTCGTGGAAAAGAGGCAACACCGAGAAGATGGTAAGTTTTCATCTACTTCTCTTCTCAATTTCTTCTTCTCTTCCTATTTTTCTCATTTCCTTTAAAACCTAAATATTCTAATATTAATTAATTATTATGTTAAAAAAATATTAATGATTTTAACCTATTTTAATTATTATATTTATGATGTATTTATATTTCATACTTCAATTTCTTTTTCTTTTGATAATGTCTTGTTAACAGTCATTTAACCTCAAAAAAGGACATTGCTAATTATTTTATTATCACCACCCTTATGGATGGTTATAATAAATTATTTATAATATATAAATTTATAAATATAATTATTTATAATCTTCTGGAGTTAATCATAATAATGTACAAATATCAATAAATTAAGATCATTAAATCAAAGATGGGATATTTTAAGAAAAATATGATATCAAAATGTTTCACCATTAAGAAATGGAATTAAGGAATATAATTAAATGGTTGTAATTGATCAAGATTGAAATAAAAAATAAACAAAATTCACTTATGGTTACATGTTTTAATAAACCTAGGTTTATTATTCAAAAAGTGAAAAGGCCATGAAATAAAGCGGGATTTAAGGTAAGGGGATTCCCAAACCCAATTCCTTATTTTTTGGTTATCTTATATTTCACATTATTATTAGTATGTATGTTAATATATTATCCTTAATATGTCCTTTAACAATTATTTCCATTTTCATTCTAATAATATACATGTTTTTACCTTTTTGAAAGGAATTTTAAGCTAATTAAAAAAATCAAAAGGGGATTTATTTTTGAAAACATATCTTTGAATCCTATTGAGTTGTTTCTTCTTCAAATAAAAATAATATTTTATTCCAAAATATGATATTCATTATTAATTATGGAACCCAAAAGGTTATTCCTATGTATTATTTATGAAACCCTTAATAAACTCATTCCTTTATATGGGTTTATTTCATGACTATGATTGTTATATGTTCTTTTTTTTATGTTTCATGCATGGTTATAATCATTTTGTGATGTGAAGGTTGGTACTAGAATTATATATCCCTGTGATACCTTGATTAATGTGATATATCTCATGATATTATGTGTATTATGTGTGAACATTATTCTATATTTTGTCACAATTATGATGTTATGATTTATGCACATACGTTATGCATGAACATGATGCTAGATTTTTTCACAACTATGTGTGGTATTTGACCACTATGTTATGATCACATTAAATTAGTTTATCAAATGTTTCCCTCATGATTATGATTATGATACTATACTTATGATATGATGATTTTGATTATACTCACCCATGTACTACTGATTTATATCCCTTATTCCTCCCATGATATTCCTCCCCTTACTGGGCTTTTAGCTCACCCCTTTCTTTGATTTATATCCTTAGTTGATCACCTATACTAAGGATAATTTTAGAGATTTTAGGAGGATAAATCATAATTATTTAAAAAATGTTTAAGTTTTATTATGTACAAGTGATGTATGAGCTTAATTTTCCTAAGATAATAAACCTTTATATCCTTGAATGTATTAATATTATGCTTTTTATCTTAAAATTATGTAATAGTCACATAAGAAAAATTAGGGTCTCTATATTTGGTATTAGAATTACAATTTAGTTACTTTGGGAATTAGGATTAGAAAACATCATTGAAAACCCTAGGGATAAGTTTGAGTTTTAAGGGAAATATCCTAAAGTTTTAGTAAAGTATAATAGAATTTGGTTTCCAAGCAATAAAACCATTATTTGGATATTATAATTAGATGCGGATCTGGTACATTACCTTGGGGTAATAACCTTGAAAAGGGAGGATTGAGTATTAACTCAATCGTCACCTGGTGCATGACAAAGAGGCATTGATGCACACCTGGTTTGACACTCTCGGGGGATATTCTTTGGTTAATCACAAGCTTTATACAAACCATTATTAAGTATATATAACTAAAGTAATTATTCCTATTAAAGTTAGAAAATGATTAAAGTTCATAATCGTATAAACATCACTTAAGAAAAATTCTAAACATAGGGATCCCATAATATATGAATTTAGAATTAATTTTCATATAAAATAGAATATTTATTCATTCTTTGCTAAATTATGTTTGTTAAAAACTTTTATATTTCATAAAATGGTGGAAACCATGAGAAACCAAACCAATAACCCGTGTGAGGGACAATGAAATTATTTCCCAAACAAAACTTCCAATAAAATTGGAGGTGGAGTTCAAAACTTCATGGCGATGCTTACCATGTTATCTCAAGATATGAACAATAACCTAAACCATGTGGAACATCTACCTTCACCCAAGGAGCATATGGCCATCTAATCCTTTATGTAGTAATGACCACCAATGTTTAGTGGATCTTCTGATCCACTTGTCATATAACAGTGGGTTAACTCAATAGATAAGATCTTTTATGTTCTCCAAAATTTTAAGAAGTATAAAGTCACCTTTACTATCTATCATTTAGATTGAGAGGTTGATTAATGGTTAGCGTTGATAAATAATACCAAGTTGAAGGATAAAATGGAATAAATGGAGTGGGAAGACTTTAATATGTTATTTATTAACAAGTATTCTCTAGAACTCTTCAAAAAAATATAGAGAGATATTTCCTAAATATTAAGAAAAATGAGGGTGAGTCTTTCATGATTTATAAAGAAAATTTAACATGGATTTCAAGATATACCTCAGGTTTTGTTATTAATAAATATATTAAAATAGATAGATTATTTAGTGGTTTAAAACCACACCTCTAAAACGATCTATCCATCCCAGACTTTGGGATTTACAAAGAATTAGTTTAATGTACTCTCAAAGTATATATGGAGTTTAGAGAATATACCCATGGACATGGAGATAAGAAGAGAAGAATGGAATTTCAAGCTGGCAGATCAAATGAAAAAGAAGTAAATAAGATCGAACAACCCACATGTCAAAGATATGGGAATAATAATCGTGGTAATTTCCTTAAAGGGATAAGGAAATTCTTCAAGTATGGGAGAGAAGGTTACCAAGAACATGAATTTTGAAGAGATGTGAAGAAGATGGCCAACATGTTAGAGGAAAGGAAGGAACCACCCAATGCACCACCCATGGTAAAATGCTACGACTATAAGGAGTAATGGAACTATGAAAGCTAATGAACTAAACCATGGTACTTTTAGAGTAATTAGTGTTATCAACCACCAAATTAAAAGGAGTAATGGAAATATTATTTCATCACTATTGTTAAGGTGGAACATGAAAATGAACGCATACAAGGTACACTTACTATTCACTCAATCATGGAAAAAGATTAATTTGATTCTAGTTCTATGAATTATTTTATATCTTATCGGTTTTCTAGAAGTGTTGAATCACAGACCTGATACCTTGAAGCAGATATATCCATAAAGACACTTAGCGGTGTGACCATTACAAAGCAAGTGTTGGAAAATTCTCCTATTAGTGTATGTGGGAAGATTCTTCCAGCAAATCTTGTAATCATTCCCTTGGTGGAATTTTATGCTATAGTGTGAATAGATTGGATAAAATTATATAGATCTCACATAAACTATATGGAAAATGAAATATATTTCTATATTAAAAACCATATCATACTCCTATACAAATGTAAGTACGGTCATGAATCTCCTTTAGAAAATCCCTCAACGGTGTGGGTGTTGATATCCAGTGAAGAAGAATATCTTTCCCAAATGTTTGTGTCAAAGGAAAAAATCAAACCTTGAGTAAATTCCAATTATAAGGTAATATATCGATGTATTTATTAAAGATTTACCCAACCTTCTACCATATCATGAGGTAGATTTCTCAATAGATCTTATACCTGAAGCCACTCCCATCTCCAAATTCCCTTATAGGATTACGCTGGTTGAATTGGAGGAGATAAGAAGTAGTTGCAAGGTCATTTTTTAAAAAAATTCATACACCCTAGCATATCTCCTTGGTCTTCATCAGTGATCTTTGTAAAGAAATAGTATAGATTAATGTGGTTGTGTATCGATTACCAAGAACTCAATAAGATCACCATAAAGAATAAGTATCCCCTGCCATGAATTGATGACTTGTTCGATCAACTACGAGGATCACAGTACTTCTCAAAGGTGGTTCTTAATTTTAGATATAATAAACTAAAGGTAAAGAAGTAAGATATTCAGAATATATCTTTTCATACAAGGTATGGATGTTATGAGTTCATAGTGATGTCCCTGCAATTTTCATAGATTTTATTAATATTCTTTAGAAACCACCTTGAAAATTTTGTGGTAGTATTTATTAATTATGTCCTCATTTAATCCAAGATAAATAAGGAAAATTAAGACCATTTAATGATTTTATTGGAATAATTAATAAAGGATAAAATTCATTATAAGTTCAACAAGTGTGACTTTTGGATGCAATAAGTTACATTCTTAGGGTACATGATCATAAGAGAGGTAATTTTTATGGATCCTTCAAAGACAAAGGCGATTGAGGAATGGCCCAGACCCTCAAGTGTTAAAGGAAATTAATAGTTATATTTTCATAGCTAGGTACTACCAATTTTTTTGATAAATTTATCATGATTATCTATCCCAATAACTAATTTAACATGTAAGGGGTAAAGTATGTATGGATGGAATAATGTGAGTGAATCTTTCAGGAGCTCAAGAATAGGATAATAATTGTGCATATACTCACACTACTATAAAGTAGAGAAGGGTTTGTGATATATAGTGATGCTTCAAAGAAATTATTGGGTTGTGTACTCATGTAAAATGATAAAGTGATATTTTGTTCCTCATTAAAGTTAAAGATCTATGAGAATAACTACCCAATGCATGATTTGAAGTTAGTAATTGTGATCTTAACCTTGAAGATTTGGTGGCACTTCCTCTATGGTGAGAAGTGTGACATGTATACATATCACAAGAGTATAAATTATATATTAACATAGAAAAAGATAAACATTTGTCAATGAATATAGTTAAAGCTGATCAAGGACTATGATTACTCTATTCATTACCATCATGGAAAGGTGAATAAGGTAGATGAAGCTCTTAACAAAAAATAAGTTGGTACCCTATCTATGATTTTGATTGAGAAATAACTTATCTTCATGGATATGAAAATTATGTATTTGTATATTATAATGGTAGGGAATACATACTGCATTGCCCAAATTATTTCCCAACAATCTATCCAAGAGAAGATCAAGGAGGCACAAATGGATGATTTGGAGATTTAAAAGAAGGTGGAAGTCGTAATGGAGGGGAAGATTCATGAATTCCATGTCAATTAAGATGGTTTAATTCAGTTTATAACTAAAATTTATATGACTACATCACCTAATATAAAGAAATAGATATTAGATAATGAACATAGCCTATCTTTCTATATCCATCTTGGAAGTTCCAAGATGTATAGTGATATTTGAGAGCACTTTTGGTGGGAAAACATGAAGAAGAGGATCATTGGGTACACATAAAAGTTATTGGTATGTCATAAAGTTAAATAAGAGTAATATAATTATAAGGGGATTATGAAACCATTTCCCATACCAATATAGAAATAGGAGAACATCATCATGGACTTTGTCACTAGTCTCCTGAAGAAATCCAAAGGATGTAACATGATATGGGTTGTGGTGGATTTACTCACCAATACTTCCCATTTCATAATTATTCTAGAATATTTCTCACTTGAAAAACTTGATAAGATATATGTAAAGGAATTAGTGAGGCTTCATGAGGCACCACTTTTGATCATTACTAATCATGATCCAAGGTTCACTTTTAAATTCTTGAGAATTATTTAGCATTCTATGAATACTAAATTGAATTTTAGTATGTCTTATCACCCCAAAACTGATGACCAATCTGAAAGGACCATTCAAACACTCAAGGACATGCTAAGAGCATGCTCAATGTAATTTAAAGGTAGATGCGACAAACATCTCCCATTAGTTGAGTTCTCATACAATAATAGTTTCCACTCAAGTATTCAAATGGATCCATATAAAGATTTATATGGGAAGTGATATATAACTTCTACTTATTGGGATGAAGCTGGTGAAAAAAATACACTTGGACCCTATCTTGTGAAAGATATGATATAGAAGGCTCAATCTATCCAACAACATATAAAATCTTCTCAAATTCGGTAGAATATCTATGTTGAAAACCATCAAAGGGAATTTGATTTTGAATTTGGAGACAAATATTTCCTTTAAATATTACCAAGGAAAAGACTCATATAGTTTAGAAATAAATGGAAGATTATCCCTAGTTATATTGGCCCTTTTGAGATCCTTAATCTCATAGGAGTAGTGTCATATCAGCAAGCACTTCAACCAAACATGGATAAAGTTCATGATGTGTTCTATGAATCTCTCCTGAGCAAGTGCATACCCAATCCCTCACATGTACTGAATATAAAGGTGGTACAACTTGAGCATGAACTCTATTATAAGGAGAATATAGTAAATATCTTTAACCATATAGTCAAATTTCTATGAAACAATAAAACTAACATTGTCAAAGTGTTGTGGTGGATCCATAAATATGAAGAAATGATGTGGGAATCAGAGGAAATGATAAAACAGAAATACCCTCATCTATTCACAATCTAGAATATTAGTTGAAATTTTAGGGAAAAATTTATAAAGGGTTGGGAGAATTTAAAGACCCATAATTTATAAATGATATTTTTTTTTCTTGAATAAATGTATGTTATATTATATAAAATTATATATATATGAAACATAGAGGAATTAACAAAAAAATTATTTCATTAAAGGAGATCATTACATTAGTCAGCAATTAAACCCATGAAAATGAAAAATATTACAATGGGAAAAATATTAAATGGAAAACGTATAATGGAAAAACATGGATCATTCCAATATACTAGAATTATCTCTCCTGCGAACAACACTATAGAAAAGAAATAGAATATTAGTAAACCAATTAACATCTTATAAAAGAAAAATATAGAACATTGATAGGAATTTAAGTGAATAATGTATGAAATAATGGATAGGTATTTATAGGAGTTAATGTGATTGTTGGAATAGTAATGTGGTCATTGGAATAGTAATATGACTATTAGAATAGTAACTTGACTGTTAGGAATAGTAATCTAATCATTGGGAATAGTAACATGAGCATTGGAATAGTAATTTGAGCTAAAAATAATATAAATTAATATAAATAATATTTATAAAGATTAATTTAATAAAATATAAATATTATAACACCATAAAATAAATAACAATATTAAAAATCTTAAAATAATTATATACACTTTTTAATAAATTGTATTTTAATGTCATTCATAAAAATAATAATTTTTATGTTAATGATTATAATTATCTATGATGGAAAATTATTTTGATAAAATAAATTTCATTTTTAGATTCATCACATTGAAATTTTCTAAGGGTAAATGTTTTATAATTTTCTGAAAACTTTCATTTTTACATGAATAGTAAAAATATAGTTTTTCAAATACTGCATGTTTTATGACATAATGATGATGTAATAATGAATTAATAAATTTTAAATTGTTTATTTTGGCACAAAATAAATTTAACAAGATAAATGGGTCATTTAAAAATAATAAACTTAATTTCCAAGCCTAAAATGTATTTTCCAAAGCCAAAAAGTCTAAAGTGTCCCTTAAAATAATAAAATCTCATTTTTCTCATTTCCTTTTGATTAAAATAATAAATTAAAATTATAAATTGATAAAAAATCCTCAAATAAAGTTATTTTATTTAAATATATTTTATAATGTCAAAAATGTTACTATTGAAAGGTTTACCTTAGATATAATAATTTATTCAATATTTTATCCTTAAAATACCTCTCTCGTCAAATATAAATAACCTCTCATCCCTTCCTTGGAAAACCACTTACCTTACACTTAACAAAGATAGGGATCTACCCAAATACCCTCTATTAATCCCATTGGAATACTTATGGATGTTTTGGAACCACTCATCTTTAAGCACTCAAGGATTTTAGTGCCTTAGAAAAAAGGAAACACTAAGAAGAGCGTAAATTTTCATCTACTTCTCTTCTCATTTCCCCCTTCTCTTCCTATTTTTTTATATTACTTTAAAAATAAGATATTATAATATTAATTTAGTATTATTTTTATATTATATTAATTATATTAACCTATTTTAATGATTTATGATATATTTATATTTCATACTTTTCTTTCTTCTTCTTTTGACAATGTCCCATTAACAATCGGTTAACCGCCAACAAGGGAATTGTTAATTATTTTCTTATCATCACCCTTATGGATAGATATAATAAATTATTTATAATATATAAATGTATAAATATAATTATTTCTAAGCTTCTAGAGTTAATCTTAATAATTCATAAATAATAATAAATCAATATCATTAAATTGAAGTAATACTAGATATTTTAAAAAAATGATATCAAAACGTTTCACCTTTAATAAAGTTAATTGAGGAATAGAATCCAATGATTATAATTTACCAATAGTGATAAAAATAAACATAATTAACTTCTGGTTCCATGTTTTAATAAACCTAATTTTATTATTTAGGAGGTGAAAAAGTGATGAAATAAAGTGGAATTTAAGGTAAGGGGATTCTCGAACCCAATTCCTTCTTTTTCAATTATCTTCTATTTCACACTATTCTCAAAATAAATGTTTCTATATTTTCCTTAAAGTTTCATTTCACAATTATTTACCTTTTATTTCTATGGATATGTATTAATTTTTTATGTTTAAAGGACTTATAATCCAATTATAATTTTTTGAAAAGAACATTATTTTTTATAAACATCTCTTTCACTCATATTGAGTTATTTATTCTTTAAAGAAAAATGATATTTTATGAAAAAATATGATAACACTTATTAATTTGGGAACCCAAAAAGTTATTCCTTAAATTATTATTTATGACACCCATAATAAACTCATTCATTTCCAAGGGTCTATTTCATGATAATGATTGTTATATTTTCTTTTTTCATGTGGAATGCAAGATTATAAGCATTTTATGATGTGACGAGTGGGACCAGAATTATATAGACCTTTAATGAAATGAGTGATGTGATATATCTCATGAGATTATATGTATTTTTTGTGAACATGATGCTATATTTTTCACAATTATGATGTTAGGGTTTATGCACATATGTTATATGTGAGCATGATGCTAGATTTGTTCATGACTATGTGTGGTATTTGACCACTATGTTATGATGTTTCATTATTATTCATATGCTACATTCCATGACTTTATCAAATATTTCTCTCATGATTATGATAATGATTCTATTCGTATGATATGATGATGTTGATTATGATCACCCATGTACTATTGATTCATGTCCCTTATTCCTCTCGTGATATTCCACCTCTTACTGGGTTTTTTAGCTCACCCATTTCTTTGATGTATATCCTCAGATGATTACATGTACTAACACTACTACAAAATGCGCTATATATAGTACTGTCCTTTATCATCACTTGCAAAAAGCACTAATAAAGGTGTCCGTTATCAGTGCTAAAAAAGTGTTCATAAAGGGTACCTTTTATCAGTGCTAAAAAAAGCATTGATAAAACCTACCCTTTTATCAGCAATTTTTTTAGCACTCATGAATGGTTCCTTTATCTGGGCTTTATTTTTAGCATTGATAAAGGTTCTGATCGCACGCGACAGTCCCATGTTAGAATTGCATAGATTAGGACGCTCCTTTATAAATGATTTTGCTGCATGATAACCACATAAGCTTGTTGCAGGGATGCGCTCCCACATACACTTCCACACACTTCCATATGGGCTCCTTCACGGGCCTGCATGGATTGAGGCCCACCCTATGCTTCCCATGGCCCACCCTTATACATATGGTTGGGTCTTACATGACCTGGCCCACCTCCATTCACCACTTTTTTAACCAATAATAAAAATAAATATTAAAAATATTAAAAATATTAAAAATTGAAATAATTAGGCAAATAAAAATTAAAATTAAAAAATTAAAAAATATATATATTTAAATTTTTATTAATTAAATAATTATTAAAAAAATTAATATATATATGTATATGTATATTATAAATATTAATAAATAGTATATATTAAATATATATATATATATAATGAATCAATTGAAATAATAAAACAAAAAAAAATAAAAATGATTAAATTAAAAAAATTATTAAAAAAATTATTAATTAAATAATTATTAATAAAAATGAATAACTTTAATATGAATATATATAATTTATAAATATTAATAAATAGTATATATTAAATATAGATATATATAATTAATAAATTGAAATAATTAAAAAAATAAAAATTAAAATGAGTAAATTAAAAAAATATTAAAAAATTTATTAATTAAACAATTATTAATAAAAATTTATTAATTAAACAATTATTAATAAAAATTAATAACTTTAATATACATATATATAATTTATAAATATTGATAAATGGTATATATTAAATAAATATTTATAAAATGAGTAAATTATAATAATTAAACGAAAAAATTAGAAATGAATAAATAACAAAACTATTAAAAAAATTATTAATGAAACAATTATTAATAAATTTAATAAATTTAATATATATATATATATATATTATAAATAGTAATAAATAATATATATTATATAAATATAGAAAATGAATAAAATGTAATAATTAAAAATATATTAATGACTTATTCATTTTTAATGGTTTTTATACATAATTATTCATTAATACATTTAATATATAAATATATTCATATATATATTTATATATATATATATATATCAATATAGACCAAAGGATGGGGGTTTTAAACTGCGATCTTGATAACCATGGATCTCCTCACAGCGATTAGGTATTCTCAATGGCCTTTTTGACTGATTCTTCGGTGGAGGCTCTCCTTGTTAGAGGAGACATCACCAGCTATCATGGTAATGTTACTTGCTTGAAGGAGATGAGTGTGACTTCAAACAGGCTTGACATGGAAGAAAAATCCCTAAATGATAGAGATCTTCAATTTTTCTTTGATTTCAAGGATGCAGAGGTCAGAAAAATTCATAGGAATGTGGAAATTGTGCATGTTTTTTCCAACCAAGAATCCATCAATAAACGCATAAACTTGTGTAAGCATTCAATTTTTTCCTATCTAATTCTTCCTAAAGGCTCAAAACCCTAGAAAATGGAGGACCTAGTATCTTGCCTCTCAAATCTTTAGGAATTGACGGATTGGAAATGTGTTTATCTAGGGAGAGGATTCTTTCACTTTCTCTTTCCTTTAAAAGAACTAAAAATGTGGTCATGGGGATTTGGGTATGTCTTGTTCAATCTAGGATTCCTACATATACATGAATGGGATCAAAGATTCAAAATCATACATGTAAGGAGCACTTTTTTCCAGCTTTGGGTGTGGGTCTACAAACTCAATTGGATTCTGTGGAATCCCAAAATCTTTTATGATGTAGTTTTGGCTATAGTTGTCCCCATAAATATGGATTAGGAAACTAAAATTTCAAGATTTGGTCACTTTTCCCGCCTACTAGTAAGATCTTTTCTCCACCTTGGTCACCAAAACTTTTATTGAATATGCATTCTGATGATTATTAACTGATGATTATCTATAAAAAAGTTCCCATTTTTTGTTTGGACTGTAAATTTATTGGGCATGATATGAATAATTATAGGAGGAATCTTGTTTTCTCCTACTGCTCCCTGTAAGGTCATGTAGAAAATGACTACTACAAGAAGAACCATGTTCGGTATGGAAAAAGAGATGTTGGAAATTGTTCCATGGAGAAAGGTGTGGAAACCCCTTCCACTTATGTGCTAAAGGATCCCACCTCATTTGTTACTACTATGGAAAGGAGTTATAAATGCCCAAGGAATGTGGTAAGAAATTCCACTCAAGCTATTGATGAGAAATATGAGAAGATTCCTTCTTGAAACCAAAAAAAATGGGCTAAAATAGCTGATGAATGGGATGCGGGGAGTTGTTGGAATTAACTACTAAGTATCATGGCAATAGCATTGTTTCTATTGAGGGAAATGTGGATTTGTTTGGTAGTTAATACGATTGTGATCTTTCTATACAGGATAAAGTGGACAGGGAAATAAAACAGGAACAAGATTTTGATATGAATAAAGGAATTGTAAAGATAGATCAACCTCTGGTTAATCATATAAATAAAGTTCCTATTCCCAAAAAGAAAAATATCTTAGTGTGTAATGATAGATTTCAGTTAGTCACTCATAGGAAAGGTAGTTTGTAACCTTTATTAAAGCCTATTCTTGTCTAGATCCTTTCTTAGGAAATAGTTATCAATATTAGTGGTCATACCACCAGTATTAATCAATATTAGTGTTCAAACTACCAGTATTACACCCCCTATCCTAGGTGAGGCCCCAACTAACTTTCCATCAGATGTAGGAAAGGGAGCTGACACAACGGCAACTAAGATGGGTGCAACATTGGACTCAAAAGAAAATTGTCTTATCTTGCTTAATATTTTAAATAGGTCTAATAACAAGGTAATATTCTATGAGGAGTTTAACAGTGTTTATAGACCTTGTATATTTTAAGTACAAACTTCATTTCAAGGCAATGAGCCTTATGATTAGAAGAGGAATCATCAGGCTTGAATGATCAAGTTGACACATGGCAGGCTCTAAAACAATGGAAGAGAGGAAAATAATCATGAAGCTAGTATGGATCCTGAGGAAGGTGTGGCAATCATAAACAAAGGTTATTATTTAATTTTTCTTGTCCTTTGTGGCATTGTGTGCCACTTTTTATCATTTTAATCCCCTCTCTTATCTGTAGTTTTACTTTCTTTTTAACAATAAATTTTTCGGGACCATAGATTTTAATCCATGTTTCACACTATTCTGAGTATATCAATATATATATAATTTCCTAAAATATGATTTATATAATATAGAATATTTATACTTACATTAAATAATTCATATACTTAGTGAATGATGGTTTATAATTAAAAATTAATATTGATTAAAAATATTGGCTAATTATATCAAGTAATAGACATTAATTTAATGTTGTTTGATTTTTCAATTTAAATTATATCAAACATGTATTAAATTTATTTCACACAAACATATACATAATTAATGCATTTTTATATAAAACACATACACACAAATATTTACATAATTAATGAATATAGAAACACATAACCCTGATATTTATGCAATTTATTCAAATTTTAATATTCATTTTAGAATTTCATTTAGTAACATGATACATTTAATATATTATGTTTTTAATCAGTAAATTTTATTTCTTTTATTTTTAATATTATTATAGTTAGGTATTATTTATTCATTTTTAATATTTTTTATTTTTTATTTTTTATGGAATTTAGTCATTTTCTAATATTTATTTACATTTATTTATTTATTTATTTTAATATTTTCAATATGTATTCATCATTATTTCAATATATATCCATATTTTTTTAATAATTTATATTTAATTAATAAAACTTATGCATTTTTTTCAATATTTTTAAAGTGTACTCATTTTTAATTATCCACTACAGCCAGCGCTCCCTATCAACTTTCTCTTAGATGAATCAAGCCTCGAATCTAAGGTATGTTATTTTTTCCCTCCTCTCTCATTTCTTACTTGTTCAAGTTATACGGTGTCTGTTAATGTGTAATTTTATTGGATTGGTGTCTCATGGGCTCCAAGTTTAGGGTATCTACTCCTTGTTCAATTCTTATTGATTTCAACCTTCTCTTGTAATCCTAGATTGAATTTGGATAGGCTAGGTTCCTTCTTCTTCTCTAATTCCTTTTATTTCTTTTTTCCCTCTCATTTTCACCCTCTTCCTAATTGTACACACACTAAGCTTAATCCTTGAGGGTTATGTATTCTAATTTTTGTTGCGGGTTTTATTTATAGGTCATGTGATCTTCCCTTGGGGTCCTCCTCTATCTGTTCTTAAGGGTTTCATCATTTGGTCTTAGTCTAGGTTGTTTTTTCCCATGATTTACTCTTAAATTTCAGAACCATTGATTACTTGATACTTATATTGGTGTTTTAATTATTTAATATTAGTATTAACAATGAGTTTCTAGGGAAGAAATTTGATTTTGACTTGGTTTTCATATATATCAATGGGGTTCCCTATATTTAAAGAATGGTTTGAATATGGTTTCAAGTTAATCACTAGTCAAATTGCCCAATTGGATCATTAAAATGGAATTTTCAATTTAAAATGATGTATTGGGCTTGCAAAATATTTTCATAATGATTTTTTTTTTGAAATTTCAAGTGATACTTAAAATTCCAGGCATTGTGAAAATGTTTTGGGATGGGTTTTAAATAAAATGTGTGGTTAATCAAGGTTTATACCCTATTGGTTCAAGGTATAAATTAATGAATGAAGTATCAATCCTTTAGAGTTTTTATGATATGTAACCAAGAGGCATGTTTGTCACTTTTAAGGATTATTCTTAAAATGTGATGTTTTTGAATGAGGTATTTTGGGTAATAATTAAAAGGTATTGCTAGGAAAATATTGTATGCTTTCTTATTCTCAAATTATGATTTTAATTATTTTAAAAATCATGACTCGTGATCTTTTGGTAAATAGTTTTCAATGTCATGAATATTTGTAAAACCTTCTTGATGTTGATTCTTGAATAAATTGTATGGCATGTGAAATCTTGGATTTGTGGCTTCTTATGTGATATTTGATGAAACTGGTTTTTGATAAATGTATAGTCCCTTGATTGAATTTTGAAAGAATCTGATTAGAACCTTAGTATTTATGCGGGTAGTCTAGGAAAATCATGTTATGCATGTTTAGATATACTTAACAATGGAATCTATAATGAAAACGCTAACTAAACATTGAAGTGGTAGGGAGAAACTTGTAGTGGTGGAATCCTACCCCCTATGCCTGTAGTTTTAGGGAAATGTGCACACCAAGTATCCATGATCACTAAGAGTTTGAGGATCCTTGAGCCTTAACTTAACTTACCTGAGGAATCATTTACCATGATTCTAGGATTTAAATTATTAATTTACTCCTACCTTATGAAAAAAAATTATTCATGCAAGCTTTATAAAATATTTATGAAATGTTTTATAATCATGCTTTGCTTTAGACTTTGTAAAATGATCTTCATGTCATGTGTTTATTAAAATGAGGATAGTTGGGTTATTTTATTAAAAAAGAATTATGAAAGGTTTTTTTATTAATTTTCCTAAAATAGTTAAAAACATTATTTTAAATTATTGTAATTCAAACTAGCTTTAAAATGGATCTTTGGTTAAAGGTTTGGCATGTGGAAATGTGGGTGGTGTACTGCTTTGAATTTTTATTCTTATTCCTATTTTAAATTTCAGTTTTGAAAGAGGAAACCTAGTTTTAAATGTTAAAGTGGGTTTTAAAATGAAAAAATTAGGTTTTCCCTTAAAATAAACTAAAATGGATTCAGTGTTTTGAAACTCATGAAGTTATTTCAAAGTGAACTTATAAAGTTTTAAACATTTCAAAGTGTGCATATTTCCATGGAAGTGGTTTTAAAATTTTAATTTATTATAGATGGTTTTTTAATATGATTTTAAAAAATTCACTTGATACTAAAGATTTTTATATAAAATGGGGTTTGTATCCCATTAATTGTTGAAAAAAATGGTTGATTTTCATGTTGAATTAAAAAAATGGATTTCAAGTGAGGTTTTAAAAATTTAAAAAGTATCGTTTTGAATTTTGAAAGTGGTTTTGAGATGATATTTTAAATTTTAAATTAAAATGTAATAATTTAAAAAAAAATATCTTTCAAATTATTTTATAAATAGGTTGGTTTCAATATGAAATTTGGAAAAAAAATTAAAAAAATGGGTTTGATGTTAAAAAATGAGTAAGTGATTTCATAAAGGGTCTTGGAAAATGAGTTTAAAATAAGTTGTTTTATTGTGATATGTTGATATGGATGGACCATATTTTGGTTGAGGTTTTTGATATGCCATTGTTTTGTGATTTTTTTGTGGTGTTCCTTTGATTTGTGATGAGTTTTGATTATATAGCCATTGTGAAAACCAATTTTATAAAAGTGAAGAAATGGGTTTTTATAAAAAAAAAATGAATTTTATTGAAATGAAGCCTTAAGGATTGTTTGAAAATAAAAATAATCTTTCCCATGTTTATCTCTCTTAACCTAAGGCTATACCATATAGTTTTTTTTGAGACATGGTTCCATTTGAGGCATTCTTAATAGTTTTTCCATTATTCTATTACTCGATCTATCTTGGTTGTTTTTTTTTTGAGATTATAAGCCTTTTAGGAATTTTGTTCCAGTGTGATGTCTAAGATTTCTTGGGCATGTTACTTTTTGGGTGAATTCAGGTGATTAATGATAGTGTTTAACATGAATTGGGTAATTGAGGAATCTTTATCTAGATAATGAGGAAAATTAATCAGTGAAATATCTTTTGAGCCTTTATGTTCATTGTTGAGCCTTTTTACTTGTCAGTTATTTAGAAAAGAATATCCATTTTAGGAAGAATTGGTATTTTAGTTGAATTATAATATGGTGGGGAGTCCATCATATCCAATCCAACTTTGATTCTCATGGTGGTATAGTTTAAACCCATTCGAGCACCTGTTTTGATGATAGAGATTGTGCTTATCCATAGTAGTTTAAAGGTTATTGTGAAGATTAAATGATTTTGGTGATTTATTCTGATCGATTTGTGTCATGGTGTTCCTTAGTTTTAAACTTGAACCATATTTAAAGAAGTTGAGTCACATCCCTTCCATTGATTCTCTTGGTGCTCTAGTTTAAACCTGAATATCTATTATTGCATTTTGTTGCTTTAAACTCAAACCCTATCTCTCATGGACATTCACCTATGTTGTATGAACTACTCTGAGCAGTAGTCATACCATAACAGGTACCATTGATCATTTTTTATTAATTTAAATTATAACACCTACCACCAGTGATGTAATTATTTTCTTAAATTCAATTACCCATTTCCTTAAAAGCATACTATAATTATTTTAAATAATCAAATGATGAGGTCCCATTATTAGAATTATCTAAAACTTTCACCTTTAATTATAAATATCTTATGTGTTTTTATTTATTTATTTTATAAACTTAAAATTTTATGAACCTAATAAGATGGATATGAATCAAAAATTAATACACACTAATCTCATGACAAAAGAGTATAAAGATAGAGTCAAAGAGTTCATCAAGTTTGTAATAGAGCATGCATACGAACCTTCTCAAATCCTTTTTTCATGTTTACATTATTGTTATTCAAGAAAAATTAGTCCAGAAGAGTTAGAAGAAAATTTAACTTTTCATGGAATAGATCCGAGTTATAAATGTTGGACTAGACATGGTGAAAAACTAAACATGAAAACTGATTGGGATGCCACTGTGGTTTATGGATCATTTGATATGAATACTAATGTAAATGATGATGGTGATTGAATAGAAGAAATGATAATAGAAATTTAATATGTCCTTCATGATTATCCAAAGTTTTTTTAGAAGTTAAATAGTTATTCTAAGAGACCATTATATACTATTTGTACTAAATACACAATATTGTTAGCTGTATTGAAGTTATATAATTCAAAATATGGTAGTGGATGAAGTGAAACCAGTTTTATAGAACTACTTAGTCTCTTAAATGATATGCTACTAGAATAAAATGAACTTCCTTTTCAAACATATGGCACTAAACAAATGTTACATTTAATAGTCGTGATCTCTAAAAAAATACAAGTTTGACCAAATGATTTCATATTATTTTTCAAAGACCATGAATCAACCGTAAAACTCCCTAAGTATGGTATGTATCGATACAAGAAAGATGAATCAAGTCCTTCAAATATTCTATGGTACTTTCCTATCATTTCACGGTTTAGAAGACTATATGGATGTTAGGAAATCATAATACAATTGACATAACATGTAGATACAAGAATTAAATATGGGAAAGTATGCCATTTAGAAAACTCTCCACAGTAGAAGAAAATTTATTATGAGTATCATGAATTTCGAAATGAGCCAAGAAACTTTCATATTGTTGTCTATTTGGTAAATTATAACTTTCCACCATGGCTATGTATGAAGTGAAAATACATTATGTTTTCTTTACTTATATCTAGACCTAAACAACTCGGTAATAATATTGTTGTCTATTTGGATCCATTGATTGATGATCTGAAATTGGTATGGGATATAGGTGTTAGAGTGTATGATGCTTATAGAAGTGAAGAATTAACACTGAGTACCATTTGGTATGGGATGATAAATGAATTTCATAATTCTGTAAATTTATCAGGTTATATCATTACAGGAATTTTGGGGTGTCCCATTTGTAAAGAATGCACACACTGAGTTTGGTAGAAACATTACTTGAAGACTTTTTTTTAGAACATTAGAAATTTTTACCTCGACAATATAAATACCGATCATATATGACAACATTCAATGGGAATACCAAATAAGGTACAACACCATATCCACTAATGGGTGATCAACTGTTCAATAAAGTAAAAGATATTGACACTATTTTTGATAAACCATTTTCAAAAAACCTTAAAAAATTAGGTTGGAAAAAGATATCAATTTCCTTTGAATTTCTATATTAGAATTGTTTGTACATTAGAAATTTTCTTGATGTCATACATATAGAAAAAAATGTATTTGTTAGTGTTATTAGCATGTTACTAAATGTTCCTGAAAAAAAATATGGAATCAAGGCTAGGTTGGACACGATTGACATGGGGATTAGGAAAGAGTTGGTACTAGTGAAGGGTAAAGGGAAAACTTTTCTTCCTCCACTAGCTTAGACTCTATCCATACAGGAAAAATTGGAATTTTTCATTTTTCCCTAATGGTGTATAAGTTCCATAGGGGTATTCATTAAATATAAATAATGTCGTTTCAATGACTAATTTGAAGTTATAGGGACTAAAATCACATGACTGTCATTTTTTTATACAAGATTTGATGTCTTCCGATCTACATTACATTTTTCCTAAAATTATACAACATACATTAATCAGAATCTACTTCTTTTTCAAATCCATATGCAGTAAAGTTATAGATCCTACAAAGTTTCCAATTATGAATAAGGAGGTTTCATTCATATTATGTTAATTAGATATGTTCTTCCCACCATTATTCTTTTATATAATGGTCCACTAGATGGTTTACTTGGTTAGAGATGTTCAACTATGTGGTTATGTATATTACAGATGAATATACCCCATTGAACAGTATATGAAGATTTTGAAAGGATATGTCAAGAATTGAAGTCATCTAGAAACTTGTATTGTAGAATGATATTTTTTTGAAGAAGCTATTGAATTTTGTACCAATTTCCTATAAAATATTGATAGTATCAGTCTCCCAAAGTCTCATCATATATAATCCTTATGGGTGAAGGTATTTATAAAAGAGATGTTGTTACAATTACCATAATAGAGTGGGAGAAATAGAACCTTTACATTTTACATAATAGTGAAGATGTTTATCCATACATTGAATCCCATAAAGTAGTTATTAGATATATTAATCTATCAATGGATGAAGGATGGATATAAAATACACATAATCAACAATTTATAGGATGGTTCTAAGATTATATTTATAAGGATTTATCTGAAAATCTGATTTCAATTAATGAAAAAATTTGATGGCCAGCCAGGGGTTCAAATGAAAATGTTATATCTTGCAGTAGTTTTTTAATCACTGGTTATACTTTCTATACAAAAGAACATGATGACTGTAGTACGATAAAAAATAGTGGAGTTACACTTATGGTGGAAGTTATTCACATATCTGGTTCCAAGGATAGAAATCCAATTTATGTGAATATGTCATATTTCAGCATTATTGAACAGATATACGAGTTGTATTATACAATATTTCAAGTATTGATTTTCTGTTACAAATGGGTTGACAACAGAAGTTTGGTGAAAGTTGATGAAATGGGATTCATAAAGGTGGATTTTAGTGTAGAAGGGGAAGAGGATGAGTTGTTCATAATGACATCACAAGGAGTATAAGTATTTTATGTCTTGGATCCAAAAAACAAGAATTTTTTTATTATTCTAATGGTGACTAAAATAGTTGTGGGTCAGATAAATTTTCAACTAAGGATGACCCTTTCATTGGGAGATCACAATCAATTCATGGTGGTCCCAATATAGACAATGTCATGTACATTATAGGGGACCACAAAGAGGGGATTTTTATTCTTGATAGAGGAGCCAAATCCATTTAACCTTTAAAAAATAAAGAGAGTTCAATGATAAGGTTAAAGTGTTTTTTAATATACTATTATTTTCCTCATAATATTATGTGTTCTCTACTGTATTAAAATAATCTAAATTAAATGTTTGACTATTCATTCATACAATGTCTTCTTTATATTATGATGTTACCAATCCTAGGGAATAATATATAGTTAATGCTAAAACTAAAGAATTATTAGGGGATCAAAAACATGTTGATGAAAAAAACAATAATGACTAAAATTATCAAGGTAATAAGTAAGGGTATAAAATTTTAGGTTGGATGGAATCAACACAGCCAACCTGTCGACCCCAAAAAAGACAATGTTTATTAGTTATGTTGGGGTCACAATGAGGATGAATTTTCTGATTGATATATAGTCATGGTTCCATGTTCAGCCTATAATGAAGGAAACCCTTTGGGAAGATATAAAGGTAATGTTACGATAACCTTTATTTATTTTACTAAAAAATTATATAATGAAATTTTGATTTAATTTTCATTATTACTTACAAAGTTAATTTATTTTAGACAATTTATATAAGAAATGTTTCTTGATAGATGTTGTAAAATACCATAGAGTCTTCTAGACTCTTCTTACAAAATTTCATTTGAGGGATGCTGAAGAGAAAGTAAAACCCCACCCACCAGTTACTTATGCACACATTATAAAACCTAAAACATTGAGTGCTTTCATCAGTTGTTGTAATGATAAATCATTTTAGGTGTATTATAGTTGGTAATAAATTATTCTAAATTATTTATTTTATACAATTTGATTTGAAATTATTAATTTATGAAACAAAAAATGACTGCTGAAAATAAAGAACGTGCATCAAAACCAATGTACCCCTATCGCAAAGCAAGGATGGGTTACGCTTCACTAGAGAAGAAATTGGTATATATTTTAAATTGAAAATAACATTTTTATGTTATATGAAACAATATATATTCCTTTTTTGTGAATATTTATTACTCAAAATATAAATCCATCTCCATCCCATCTTATGTGTTATGGAAGGAATCTCGCCTAAATAAGAAGGGTAAACTAGTTGATGAAAACACAAAAGTAGTATGGGAAACATGTATAAGTATAAAATAATATTAATTAATTATTATTTTATAATAGTATTACATAAAAATATCTATTTATTCTCATATGTTTTTTATATGGTTTAGACACAAGAATCTTCAGTGACCATACCGAAAGAAAAACTACTTTTAGTAGTTTTGAAGCGGCCAGAACAATATTGTTGTGTTAGAGGATTAGGTTTTTGAGTGTCTCCTTGGACATATTTTGAGAAGAAAAAACAACAAGAATATACATATAAGATTATGAAATGATTTTAGGTACAAATAAATCCTTTGTAAGATATTATTATCCAAACTAGTTTGGCATACCAATATATGAAAAATGATCAAAGCGAACCAGTGGTGGAATAAAGATCCTCACATGAACAATCAAATGACCTCGATGGATTTGAGGCTATTCATTCCCATAAACCTCATACCTTACCCGAGGTAATCAATTTTATCATTATTCTTTCTCTTAAATGTGAATCAAACAACTTATGATAACTTTATACAACTAAAATTTTGTAGGGTAAAGTTGTATGTGATTTCTATTTGTTAACACCCACACAGTGCCTTGTTATGAGGGTTATGGTGTATAATATCTTGAACGACAAGATACATAATAAATAACTCCCAAAATATCACATGATAGTGGGGATTAAGGTAGCTCAAGAGATGACCACTGATTTGTATGTTCCAATTGATGATCCAAATATTATAACAGTCAATGATACTATTGTAAATTTTTTAGCATGGCCATATAATATTATAAATATACATGAGGTATATATTTAATAGATTTTTCATATGAAAAACCTGTAACAATTGATGAAAAAAGATCTAAAGTGAGGTATGGTATTACAGATGGATAAAGCGATGAGAAACAGAATTTTGGATCAAGACAATCTAGTAAATCGATCAAGAAATCAAAAGGACCTTCTGGGAGTACCTTCTCCCCTCTAGTTCCACAAAAAAAATTATTATCATTACAACTTCATACAGAGAGAACATTTAAAGATGTAAATGTGTATTACCTTCCATATGATGAAGAAATATTTGGAACTTTCATTACAGATGTTATTGGTCTCAAGAGTATTAATGAGATTCTCAAGTTCGAATAGTCAGGAGTCTCAATTGTGAATACATACATAAGGTGTATTTTCTTAATACGTATATCCAAAAAATAATCTAACATGTTCATTAAAGTTAAAAACTATTTATATTTTATATAGTTATTTATATTGCTACTACATAAAGGGAAAACTATGCAAAGCATGATTTAGATTCATTAATCCCTGTATCATTTCTAAACAAGAAAATTCTTTAGAAAAGGAAGAATTTTATAAGAAAAAATATGCGCTAAATGATGTTTTTGAGAGAAAAATAACAGATTACATACACTTTTTCATTCCTACAATGCAGGGGTAAATCTCTACAATCTAATCACATAAAATATATTTTTATTTTTTTATTTCTTATTTATTTTTATTTTTTTAGGAATCATTATATGTTGGTCGCAGTCAATTTGGAAACCCCAAATATTTATTTTTTAAATACAATGCATGAATATCCAACAAAAAATTCACGCATGATGTGTATTGTTAAGTTTTAATGCACTATAATCAACATTTTATAGATAAACTTCAAATTATATGTTTCATTCTATGTTTTAATAATAATTTTGTTGTGATAGGGTTGTAAGATCCTGGTCCTCATAGATGAATGTCCTTTTTTAAAATTTTGGTTTCAATCTTTTATTTTTTGTTAATTAAATTTTTCATGGGAATATGAAGGGCCTCAGGGGTGTTTGGGGGGTTTGGGACATGAAAGGAAGGAAAATCTGACCAATCTGTGCAAGGCGCACAATTAAGCGAACTGTGCAGACTTCCCAAACAAACCATGAAACCTTGGACAGTGGCTTAATACATAGTTGGTGCATAGTTAAGTAAACTGTGCGGCTTTCCTAGGTAACTATGTGGCCTAGATCCCCTCATATAATGTCATGCGAACGGTTTGCACACGGTTTGGTAAATCATGCAGGTAAACTGTGCGCCCCTGTAAAAGTTGAAAAAAATTAAAAATATTCCATTATGGGATTTTAAGTCTCCATCAAATTTTTTCTCATAATTTACTCCCTTGAACTATAGTGATGAACAATAACCCTCAATAACTTCCATGGATCAATCTCCCTCATTTCTAGACTGTTTAGAGCATCGTTAGTTGCGGATCGAAGCTCTGAGTAAGTATAATCCTTGTGTCTCATATCTTTTTTGTATTAGGGTTTATATTTTCTCCCATATTATTATGAAGCCATAAAACCCTCTTTTTCCAATTGAATATAGGTCGGTTCTTCAAAGGGTATTTGAATCCATATCTAAGGCCACGATTAAGAGTGCGTTCATCGATAGATTTGAGGTGGGTGGTCTGCACATTATATCCCATAGTTTTTGAGATGATTTTTGTATACGAGTATGTATTCTTTATTCCCTCGTGTTTTTTTTAATTAATTTAGTGAGTTTTGGTAAAATTAACATCCAAATGATGATTTTAACCCCTTGTTATCCCCATGGGATGCATTGAGGATTATTTAACCAATTTGGGACCACCCATGGGGTGTTCCATCTTTCCCAAACCTATAAATTGGTAAGGATAAATGTAGAGTTGACTTGTGATGATATAGATCCTATATTGAACATGTTGAATATGTTGGTGGATTTGAAAATGGAATATTGATAGTTTTTCCTAGGTTTTGATAATGTCATAAGGGGTTGTTTGGCATGGCTTGAAAAGGGTTAATTGGTTGAATTGAGAATGTTTTGAATGGCTATGAGTTGTATTGAAATTCCTAATAGGATTAGTGTATATGAAATTATGAACATGTTAAATTGTAAATGGATTGTGAAATGAAGAACATGTAAATGGGTTTGTATAAGGGAATTGATGAATATTGGGAATGGGTTAATACATGGGAATTATGGGGTATACCTAATGGGTTGAATGTAATAAAGTGGTTGTGTTATGGGATATAAGAATTGTAATTGAAATGCATAAGTGGAAAAATTATTGTGAAATGATAAATGGGATAAATGGTCCAATGTGTGATAATTGGTGAATATTGGCTAATGTATAAAAATTTTTGAATAAACTTAATGGTTTAAGTAATGATAATGGGAATTGGGATAAATGGTTATGTAATGTAAATAGAAAATGTGTTAATGTGTTATGGAATAGTATTAATTCCCATGGTGATGGTTATATAATGTGATTGTTATTTTTATTGGTTGTTTTTTTTATATGATATGTGTGTGGTGAATGGATAAATAAGCATGTGCACATGGCTTGGTGGTGGGATAAAGGACTGAGGATCCTCCCACGAATTAGGTTAGACTAATGCTATAACCCCACCAAAGAATGCATGGGTTGGGGAGTTTGACTAATTCTTTATGCCCCCAATGGTTGTATTTGATGGAACTATGTGTACTGGGGCTCCAAGGTAAGTGAGATTTGTTTATTGTGAAATGTTATCCTTTGTGAGATAGGGACTTGACTTCTTCCCTTATGCATAGTGATTTATTACCTTAGACCCATGTGTAGATGATGTATATGCCTAACCCATGGAACACATGATAAAAAGGGACTAAGTAATGAAGATGGTATAAATGAAAAAAATGGTAATAAAGATAGAAATTTCTTAAGTTTTCTTGGTTATCTAATGGAACCTGATTTGTCCTTTTGTTTATTTTACCATTTACCTTACACTTGCATGCACTCTATATTTAGACTGGATATTTTGTAGACGCCATTGGTGTTGGCCTACTGAGTTGTACTCACACCCTGCTCAGACCACTATTGGGTACTCGAGCAGACTTCATTATTGCAGGTTTGGATAAGGGAAAGAGCCTGGTTTTGGGGTGTTGAGTTGGGCTTGGGATATGCATGGATGAGGATCTGTACTTGGATTCAATGACATTTGGGAATTTCATCTAGTTGTCTTTATTTTGGTTTTCCTTCATTTTGACACTATTAGCAGGACATGACATGGTTAGTGTTGATTTGTGGTTTATACCCAGTTTTTGGGAGATGTTTGGCTATGAATTTTTATTAGTTATTTTATATTGTTTATACTAATTATATTGTTAACTGATATGAATTACTATGGTAAAGAGTGTATAGTCTCCACACATGGCTAATTAGACCCTCACCGCTAGTCTATAACCTCTGGAATACGGGGATGTGCGCTTGAGGTCATGTTACGACATGGTTCGGGGAACCGATTTAGTGCCACCCAGGTCAAGGATGTTACAAAGTGGTATTAGAGTATTTCTTTTCTAGATTCGTGTTATTTTGGATGGTAGATAGGAGGTTAGGATGTATTGGGACTTGGTAATGATCTCATTCTTGGGAGTATCTAACCCATGTATGAGGGAAAACCTAAGTCACCCAGGGTGGGAATTGTTATTCTTAATGTGTTTTGTTGTTTTTGAATGATATTTTACCATTGGGTGATGCACATTTTGTATGATGTGATCGTTTTATGATATTTTTCTCATGGTCAGAATGGAATGAGGTTGTGCATTCATGCATCATTTTATGAACCTAAATATATAGGTGGCATGCATCATAATAAGAACACATGGGATGGGTTTGTGGGTCATAGAGAGAAGAATTCATTTTAATTCCTTGAAAAACTTGAATAAAATTGTTTCTAATAAAGTTAATTCAAGTGGGTAAATGAAAATAATGTAAATGAATAGTTAAGTAATAGAGTGTATAAAGAAACGTTAGACCGGGTTAAAATTTTGGTTTGTGATAAATTGTAAAGATTGAATGGTGTCAAAACAAGAAGGATTTTCATAGTAAAGGTAAAATGGTTAATGAATTTTGCCTAATAAAATGTGTAAATGAGTTAAAATTATGAATGTAAAAAATTCTGGGAGAGTAAATGGTTTCAATAGGTGTTCGAAGAAAGACTTGTGATTAAGTAATTTGGTTTACCCAATATTGGCCATGACCCGCTATAGGGATAATAGAGGGTAGTTTTCTCAGTGTGATGATAATTGTGGGAATAGTGTATGTGGAGTGGGTTGTTTAAGGCTGATAGAATACGAACTTTTCTATATATGGTTTAAATCCTATTGATAATTCATCGAAATGTCTGTTGAGGGGAATTTTTTGAATTGTGATCTTGAATAAGGTAGGGACTTTCAAAGCATTGGGTAAACAGGGAGTTTAAAATGTGAATGCTTAAGTTTAAAGATTGAGGGTTTAATTATTAAAGGATGTGTGGTGATATAACTTTTGGGAAAACCGAGTAGAGGGTATTCCTTGTGTTATCGATTTGACCCTTATATGGGTGGTTTGGGGAAGTGAGAGTTCCCTAGTTTGAGGCCTTAGGTTTTGGTTGTGAGGCCTTGTTGGTTATGATATGGCATAGGGGATGTGATTAGGTCACCCTTAGTAGGGTTTTGGCCTTTGGTTCATGAGGAGTTGTTCGGTAATGAGATTGTGGAAAATCTCATGGGTCATGACTATATGGAGTGCATGCTGGACCTTATGGATAGTGCCTAGGTTTTGGTGATCTTGTGAGTAAGGACCTTGCAAGTTTTGTTTTGGATCCTAGAGAGGGATAAGTGTTAAGGTTGATGGTTTGGTGATGAAGCTTGAGCTATAGTTACTCATTGATATATTTGGTGGAAAATAATGGTGACCTTATGGGAGGCTAGCCCAGTGATGCAGGTGCATTAGGAGATGAATCATGGGAGATGCTTCAAAGGTTAAATCGATTCATAATGAGTACCATTGAGTTTTAGTAAATTGTATAGTTGTTCCATGATTCTTTCATAAGGGTACTTGAGTGCTTGTAGTAGGTTTTAAGGTTTTTTTCAAAGGGTTGTATCGTATGGATGCATGAACCTTCCATTTGGATGACAATTAATGGAGGTATCAATGTTTTTTTTAGGATAAGGGACAAGGTTGACTGAAGTGTGATAAGATTCCTTTGTTTTGAAGGTGGAACGCGATGTGAGGGTGGTCACATGGTTGATCTTGTTTGTACAAATGTTTTGGTTTTTGGATGAGATGTTGATAATGTCTGGGAGTCGATGAGGATAACGAACCATGAGGCATGGTTAGGTGAGTAAGTAGGCATTGGGATAAGCGAAGGTGATGGTGGGATTGTAGAAACTAAAGTCAGTGTAAGAGTGGTCTTAGGAAAGTGTGAAACCATGAGGGATCTAATGACGTCCAGATGTGGGCACACACTGGTAATGTGTGATTTCGATTGGGATAAGTGTTCGTCGTTCTCTTTGAAACCGTGGCAGGAATCTTGGTTATGTGAGATACCATTGGTTTGATTGGTGTGTAAGACCATTGTTTTTTGGTGGTTAACTATTAGGGTCATACCAAAAGATATTGAGGGGTGCAGTAGAAGTGGTGCCATAGGAAATTTTGGTTCACAGCTGCTTGGTGGATGGTCTTTGAGTGGTGTTGATTCTTGGTTGGAAATCATGCTTGAGTGGTGGTGGTTAAGTGTTGATAAGATGTGTGCAGTAGGGAAGCCTGTGATCCTTGGAAGGTCATTTTTTCCCATACTGGGAGGTTACATCAGCATTGTATAAGTTTTTGGTGGTGTTCTTCGACAACTTCTTAGCATGCCTCGGCTAGTGATGATTATGCCCAACATCTTGACATCATCTTAGGTACATTGAGAAGCTATGGATTTACACCAAGAAACTTAAAGGTGTTTTGGTTGGATGAGGGACATCATGGAGTTTATACTCATGGGGTTGGTATATATGGAGTTGGATGATGAGATGTACACCATCGATGGTTTCAGATGAGGTCATCGGGATGGACCGGGTGTCGACGAACATTGTGGGTGCCATTCACGAAAGTCAGAAATGGGCACTAGGTGACGTTCCTTTTCTTGTTCGAGGAAAATATAGATATCCATATTTGAGTTTTGGGGTTTGGCTCATGATCAAGTGTAATTCTTGGTGGTTGTAATCCCTCATAGAGAGCAATGGTAAAGACACTCCTATGGTGGGGAGTGATAAGTCAGTCCTGGATGTGGAGAGGAGAACGATGAGTTGATGTAGTGACATTGGGATGTGAATAAGGAACCAATGAGGTACACACTGGGTCTCTTAGAGAGGCCAGGTGGCCCTTGACTATGGTGGTTGATTTATCCAATCATTGGCTTTAGGCTCAAGGTAATTCCAAATGAAGTTCTAGATGACGGCGTTAAATTCGTTGGAAGGGTGGTAAATCATGAAAATGGTTTGTGGTAAGAGAGGTTGGGTTCTATAACTCCAATGAAAATCAGAAGTAGACTTGGCTAAGTGTCTTTAGGTGGTGTTGTAATGTCTTGAATCTTTAAGTCACCTTGTCCATGTGATGTAGTGTCATTCCAATGGTGAAGCTAAGAAGTCCAAGATAATTCAACCGAGGATAGCTTGATTAGGCTTGGAGTAAGGGAAGAATGTGGAGAGTGGTAAATCACCTTTGGTGGATGTTTTTGGATGAGATGTATGTTTCAATTTTGGAGTGGGTTTGAATGAGAACCTAGAACTCTTTAATTAGTGTATGAATGGTAGGAGTGCTTGTGTTAGGAATGTTGATGGGGGCAGTGGAGACTGATGATAGTTTAGAGGGTAGTGATATCATGGTGGTGGAATTCTACTGGAGGTTAGGGATGACCTTGGTAGGCACGTTGGATGGTAGTGATAGGCTTCAATTTAGTAAGCACCTTGGGTAGGAAAAAAGGGGTAGTGTGCCAGCAGTGGAAGATGGGTGTTCTGGGAACATCTAGTTGAGTGCAGTCTGACCTAAGATGGTAAATAGGAATGTATGTGGTGAGAGTGACCCACCTTTGGTTTGATGTTGTAGTGGAAAGTGTCATTCAGAAATGAAGTCGTACTTGAGTGAGGTCAATTTGATCTTAGTCCTTGAATGGATAGTGTAAGAATGTCCTCCCAGGCAGTTTCAATGGAAAAAATGGAGGCCAATTTAGGGAGAAGTCCATATGGATGTTCATTTGTGGTGATTTGGGAAAAATTCAGGAATGATGTGAAATTTGAGTTGAGGTTCTTGTGGTTTTTCATCGATGTTGGGGGTTCCAAATAATGGAAGATGGTGGAGAGATCCATAATGATCAAGTGGGTGGTTGATGACATTATTGGATTTTTGGGTTGGAGGGAATCGAGTGATCACTATTCGGGTGAGTTGGTCCTGGTAGCGAGTGTTGGCACGAGTTTAATTAAGTGAGTGCCCCCCGAGAGTTTAGGTTTTGTTATGGGATGTACAGTTATGGAATGGGATTTTCATGACATGAGTGGTGGATTGATGTAAGTCAGGAATTGTGGTTGGAAAGACAGTGTGTTTTCCTTTAGGTGATATCGGGTTTTGGTCACTATTAGAGTTCTGAAAACATAGTAAAATAATTCCAAGTGATTCAGGTCATTAGTTGTGAAGAGGATCAGACCGATGGGGTGCTAATTGGTTCCTCTGTGATGGTATGATGTTGTGTGTGGAGTTTTCATGTGCTGTGAATTATGCATTATTGCCTAAGTTATCCCTATGAAGTTATAGTGGTTGATGTATAGTTGAACTCTATGCATCCTTTGAGGAGTATCTGATTCATGTTATGGGTTGTGGTGAGAAAGTCTTATAGGGAAATATCATGACTTCGGTTCAAATTATGTGGCGGTATTGTAATGTTCAATGATAAACTTGGGAAATATGAATGGATAAGCGGGCCTAGTGGCATGATCTCCCTATTAGGGAAGATCAATGATGCTTGGGAATGCGGCTTGAGGATGAGTCGTTATAATTTGGGGAGTTTTTAGGATCTTGGTCTTCATGTATGAATTTACTTATTTAAATTTTGGTTTCAATCTCTTATTTTTGGTTAATGAAATGTTTTCTGGGAGTGTGAGGGGCCTCAGGGGTGTTTTGAGGGTTCAATACACGAAAGGAAGAAAAAACATACCAATCTTTGAAAGGTGCACAGTTGGAACATGGTTAAGAAAATCATATAGCCTTCCCAGAAAAACCATGCAACCTTAGACAGTGGATTAGAGCATGATTGGTTCATGGTTAAGTAAACCATGTGGTCTGCCTAGGTAATCATGTATCCCAAATCCCCTCAGACAATGTAATTCTCGAGGTTTGGAAAACTGTGTGGGTAAACTATGTGCCCCTATAAAAGTTGAAAAAAATTACAGAATTTTCATTATGGGATTTTAAGTCTCCACCCAATTTTCTCCCCTCATTTACTCCCTTAAAACCTAGTGATGAATAAGAACCCTAAAGAACTCCCAAGGATCGATCTTTCATGTTTCTAGACCATTTAGAACACCATCTATTATGGATCGAAGCTCTAAGTAAGTCTAATCATCTCTTCTCTTCTCTTTTTCAGATTAGGGTTTATAGTTTCTCTCATCTTCTTATGAATCCCCAAAACACTCTTTTTTTGGTTGAATCTAGGTTGATTCTTCAAAGGGTATTTGAATCCAGATCTAAGTCCATGATTAAGAGTGCGTTCATTTTCATATTCTAGGTAGGTGGTCTACACATTATAGCCCATAGTTTTTTAGGGTATTTGTGCATATGAGTATGTGTTCATGCTTTATTCATGTTTTTATTTGAATTTATTTGGTGATTTTTGGTAAAATGAACATCCAAATGATGATTTGAACCCCTCATGATCATCATGGGGTGCGTTGAGGATGATTTGACCAATTTGGGGCCACCCATGGGGTGTGCCGGCTTTCCCAAACCTAAAAATTAGTAAGGATAAGTGTAGAGTTAACTCACGATAATATAAATCCCATATTTAACATGTTGAATATGTTAGTGGAGTTGAAAATAGAATATTGATAGTTTTTACTAGGTTTTGATAATGTTCTAAGGGGTTGTTTGGCATGGATTGAAAATGGTTAATTGGGTGAATTGAGAATGTGTCTAATGGCTATGAGTTGTGTCGAAATTCCTAAGAGGATTAGTGTATATGAAATGATGAACATGTTAAATTAGCAATGTCTTGTGAATTGAAGAACATGTAAATAGGTTTTCATAATGGAATTGATGAATATTGGGAATGTCTTAATACATGGGAATTATGGGGTATACCTAATGGGTTTAATGTAATAAAGTGGTTGTGCTATGTGATATAAGAATTGTACTTGAAATGCATAAGTGGGAAAATGCTTGTGAAATGATAAATGGGATAAATGGGCCAATGTATGATAATTGATGAATATTGGTTCATGTATGGGAATTATTGAATATACTTAATGGGTTAAGGCACTATGATGGGAATTAGGCTAAACGGTTATGTAATGTAAATGGAAAATGTGTTAATGTGTTATAGAGTAGTATTAATTCCCATGTTGTTGGTTATGGAATGTGATTTCTATTTGTATTGGTTATGTTTGGTTGTGATATAGTATGTGTATGGTGAATGGATAAATAAGCATGTTCACAGGGCTTAGTGGTGGGATAAATGACTGAGGATCCTCCCATGAGTTGGGTTGGACTGATGCTCTAACCCCACCCAGGAATGCATGGGTTGGGGAGTTAGACTGATGTTTTATGCCCTCAATCATTGTATTCGATGGAACTACCTAGACTGAGGCTCCAAGGTAAGTGAGATTTGTTTATTCTGAAATGTTTATACCTAGTGAGATAGGGACTTTACTTATTCCCTTATGCATAGTGATTGATTTCCTTAGACCCATGTGTAGATGATGTATATTCCTAACCCATGGAACACATGATAAAAAGGGATTAAGTAATGAAGACAGTATAAATGAAAAAAATAGTAATAAATATAGAAATTTATTAAGTGTACTTGGTTATATAATGGTACCCAAGTTTTCCTTTTGTTTATTTTACCATTTACCTTACACTTTCATGCACTATCTATTTAGACTAGATATATTGTAGACACCGTTGGTGGTATCCTAATGAGTTGTACTCACACCCTGCTCGGGCCACCATTAGGTCTCTGAGCAGACTTCATTATTTTAGATTCGGATAAGGTCAAGATCTCGGTGCTAGGGTGTTGAGTCGAGCTTGGGATGTGCATGGATGAGGATCTAGAATTAGATTTAGGACCATTCTGGAATTTCAACTGGTTGTCTTTATTTTGGGTTTCCTTCATTTCAACATTATTAGAAGGACATGACACGGTTAATGTTGATTTGTAGTTTGTACCCAATTTTGGGAGATGTTTGGCTATGCATGTTTATTGGTTATTTCATATTATTTCCTCTAGTTATATTGTTAACTACTATGAATTACTCTATTAAATAGGGTATAGTCTCCCCACATGGATTATTAGAACCTCGTCGCTAGTCGGAAGCCTCTAGTGTATAGGGAGGTGCACTTGAGGTCATGTGATGACCCGACTCAGGGCACCGGTTTAGTGGCTCCCAGGTCGGGGATGTTATAAGTTCGGTCACTAAATATAGGATAAATTATGAAATGAAGTCGGTGATTGAATATAAGAAGCCCATGGATTACTTAAAATGGGAACAGATTTAGGTATATATAGAAATATTTGACTATCAAAACATATTTCAAAAAAAATTACTTATTTTGGTCAATGTTTCTACAGTTTACAAAGAAAGATAATAGAAATGATTGTGGATATTATGTTTGAAAATTTATGAGAGAGGTCATAAACCATTAAAATAATAGCATCCTCGGATAGGTAATTTCTAAAGGTAATTACAATTTCATTAAAAATGTTTCTTAATCATTTGTTTATGTATATTTTCTCATTACTATCAAGATTTCCGACAACCTTTGTAATCAAAATAAGAATTAAATTTGTTTATATATGATTGGTCAGCATACATGGTGTTAGAATGTTTGCTGACATCAAATTTAGGTTATTAACTAATATGTTTGTGATCTAGTATGGGATATGACCTTAGAAATATATTTGTGGTGTAAAGCATTAGTATCATAATTTTTATATATTATTTTTTATCTGTTTCTCAAGGAGAATTATAATAGAGGAAATCAATTTGTTATAAATGAATGGGAAGAATACATGGTGCTAGAATTTATATGAGCATCATGAAAAGGTGAATTAATACAACTTATTTAGTTAATTTCATCATCATTTTATCTACTTTTTTTAGTTAATTTTCTTATCATTTTTATCTGATACTTATTTTGTTAAATTTACACATTGGTTCAAAACACACATCACATGATCAAAATTGAACAAATGAGCTTATATTGTTTTCAAAATTTAGAGAAATGATCTATAAGTCATTTGTGACATGTAGGAATTGACCTCACATCAATTTGACAATAGATGTGGTCGGTATGACTCTGAGTACATGTTTTCAATATAAAAGTGTCATTTTAGTTTAAAATATAAATCAAATAGTCAAAATTAATAAAACAATCATGGATTGTTTTTAAACTTTAAGAAAATGATCCATAATTCATTTTTCATGTGTAGTAATTAACCGCACATCAATATGACACCCGATGTGGTTGGTATGACTCAAAGTATGTGTTTTTAATACAAAAGTGTCATTTTAGTTTAAAACATCCATCAAATAGTCAAAACCAAGAAAATGATCTTGGATAGTTTTCAAAATTTATAAAAATGATCTATAATTCATTTTTCACATGTAGGAATTAACCTAACATCAATCTCAGATACGATGTGGTTGATATGACCATAAGTATGTGTTTTCAATATAAATGTGTTATTTTAGTTTAAAATGTGTTTCAAAATAGCTAAAATCGAGAAGAAAATATCTAATTACTTTAAAACTTTAGTAAAATTGTTCATAATTCATTTTTCATTTGTAAGAATTTACCGCACGTCAATCTTTTGCATAGTGTGACCAGTATTACTCAAATCATGTAGATTAAGTTTAAAATTGACATTTTAGTAAAAAAGACAAGTAAAATAATAAAATTTGAGAACACACATTCGAATTGTTTTGATAATTTATTAAAATGATCCCTCAATCATTTGTGACATATTGAAATTAAAAATACCTCAATATGATACACAGTTTACCCGATATGACTCAAATTGTGTGGTTTCAGTTTAAAATTGAAATTTTATTAATTTATTATTTCATATTTTATGTTTAATTTATTTCTGTTTAGAATTACTAACATAAGAATTATTTTCTTATATATATGGATTCTTTTTCTCAATTTGGTGTGGTTATTTTAAAGCTTTTTATGCTCATGAGATATTGGACTTTGAGGATATTACTAAGATAATGGAAACATGGAGATGGGTCAATAATGTATACATACATCATGAAAAAGTGAATTCCTACTAATTATTTAGTTAATTTTTTCACTATTTTATGTACTAATTTTAAGTTAATTTCCTTATCATTTTTATCTAATAATAATTTAGTTTTTTCATATATCTTTTGAGAAGTCATATTTTTCTTTCAAATGTCTAGAACAAGCCAGAAAAGAGAGAATGTGTTGCTTTTGGATGAGGCATTTCATATATCATGGGGTTTCCTATTCCATACAAATGGAACATGTTTTATATTTTCTGGATTTTTGTAGATATTTTAAAGAAAAAAACACATCACATACTCAATTAGCCACACATAAATCTGATACATAGTGTGCTTTGTAGGACTTGAATTGTATGCTTTTAGTTTATAATTTACATTTTAGTTCAAAAAACACATCACATAATAAAAAATAATAAAAACATTTAGATTATTTTGATACTTTAGGAAAATGATCTATAAGTCATTTTTGATGTGTAGGAATTATCTGCACCTAAATCAGACACATAGTGTGACTGATATGACTCCAAGTGTTCCTTTTTATTTAAAATTGACCTTAATTTTAGTAAAAAAACACAACTAACAGACTAAAAACCCAAGAAAATGCATTTCTATTATTTTTATACTTTATGAAAATGATCCATAAGTCATTGTTGACATGTAGGAATCATCCTCACCTCAATATAACGCATGTTGTAACTATTATGACTCTAAGTTTTTCTTTTTATTTAAAATTGACATTAATTTTAGTAAAAATGAAAAGTGACATACTCAAAACTGAGAAAAAAAATTCATTTTATTTTGATACTTTAGGAAAATGATCCATAAGTCATTTTTGACATGTAGGAATTAGCCTCACCTCAATCTAATACACAGTGTGCCCAGTATGAATTCAAGTGTGTCTTTTTATTTTAAATTGAAATTAATTTTAGTAAAAAATACAAGTTTCATACTCAAAACTGATACACGGTGTGCCCAGTATAACTTAAAGTGTTCATTGTCAGTTTAAAATTAATATTTTAGTTCAAAAAATGTGTTACTCACTAAAACTAAGAAAATATTCTCAGATTATCTTGATAATTTAGGAAAATGATTCATAATTAATTTTTGACATTTAGGAATCAATCTCATTTCAAACTGACACATGATGTGACCGGTATGACTCAAAGTGTGTATTTCCATTTTAAAGTGACATTTTAGTAAAAAACACAAGTAACATACTCAAAAACTAAGAAAATGCATTTAGATTATTTGTTTACTTTATGAAAACAATCCATAAGTTATTTTTGATGTGTATGAATAATTATCACCACAATTAGATGCATGGTGTTACTAAAATGACTTCAAGTGTGACTTTTTATTTAAAATTGACATTAATTTTAGTAAAAAAAAGTGACATACTCAAAACTAAGAAAATTCATTTGGGTTGTTTTGATACTTGAGGAAAATGATCCATAAGTCATTTTTGATGTATAGGAATCAACCACACCTCAATATGATATAAGGTGTGCCTAGTATGACTCTAAATGTGTCTTTTTATTTAAAATTGACATTAATTTTAGCAAAAAAGACAAGTGACATACTTAAAACTAAGAAAACATGTTCACATTGTTTTGATACTTTAGGAAAATGTTACATAAGACATTTTTTATGTGTATAAATCATCCTTACATCAATATAATATGCAATGTTCTTATTATAACTCAAACTTTTTGTTATCATTTTAAAATTGACATTTTAGTTCAAAAAGTGTTTCACTCGCTGAAAACTAAGAAAACATGCTCAAATTGTCTTGATTATTTAGTAAAATGATTCATAATTCATTTTTATGTGTATTAATTAGTATCACATAAAACCAACACATGATGTGATCAGTATGAATCAAAGTGCATGTTTCCAGTTTAAAATTAAATTTTAGTAAAAAACACAAGTGACATACTCAAAACTAAGAAAATAGATTCATATTTTTTTGATATTTTAGTAAAATAATCCATAAGTCATTTGTGACATGTTGGAATCATCCTCACCTCAATTTTATGCATGGTGTGATTGGTATGACTCCAAGTGTGTCTTTTTATTTAAATTTGACATTAATTTTAGGAAAAAAGACAAGTCACGTACTCAAAACCAAGAAAATGAATTTGTATTGTTCTGATACTTTAATAAAATTATCCTTAAGTCATTTTTGTCACATAGAAATCATATTCACCTAGATCTGATAAATGGTGTGCCTGGTATAGATCAAACTATTTGTTATCAATTTAAAATTGAAATTTTATTTCAAAAGTGATTCACTCAATCAAAACCAAGAAAACACACTTGGATTATCTTGATAATTTTTTAAAATGATTCCTAAGTGATTTTTGAAATATAGGAATTAGTATCACATTAAAATGAAACATGGTGTGATCAGTATGACTCAAAGTGCATCTTTCTAGTTTAAAATGATATTTTAGTAAAAAAGAAAGACATACTAAAAACTAATAAAACACATCAGGGTTATTTTTATACTTTATGAAAATAATCTATAGGTAATTTTTGATTTATAGGAATCAGTCTCACCTCAATCTGACACACGGTGTGACCTGCATGACTCTAAGTGTGTCTTTTTATTTAAAATTGATATTAATTTTAGTAAAAAGGATAAGTGGAAGACTCAAAATTGATAAAATGCATTCATATTATTTTGATACTTTAGAAAAATGATTCATAATTCATTTTTGATGTGTATGAATCAGCTTCACCTCAATCTTATACATGAAGTTCCCAGTATGACTCAAAGTGTTTGTTATCAGTTTAAAATTGGCATTTTATTTCAAAAAGTGTCACTTACTAAAAACTGAGACAACATGCTTGAATTGTATTGATAATTTATGAAAATGATTCATAATTCATTTTTGAAATGTAGGAATCAGTTTCACATCAAACCAACACACGATGTGACTGGTATGACTCAAAGTGTGTGTTTCTAATTTAAAATGACATTTTAGTAAAAACACAAGTGACATACTCAAAACCAAGCAAACACATTTGTATTATTTTGATACTTTAGGGAAACGATCCATAAGTCATTTTTGACATATAAAAATTGACAGCACATCAATCTGAAACATGATGTAGTTCTTATGTCTCAAAGTACATGTTTTCAATATATAAGTGTCATTTTACTTTAAATGTGCAACACATCTCCAAAACTGAGAAAAAGGTCTCAAATTATTTTCTCATCATTTTATATGCTATTAATTAATTAATTTCCTTATCATTTTTTTATTATACTTATCTAGTTACTTTTCACATAGATAATGCTTGAATACTAACAAGAAATGGTGTGATGTGCAAGAATCAACTGCAACTCAATCCAATACATGGTGTTCCTGGTATAACTCAAAGTATACGTTTTTAGTTTAAAATTGAAACTTTGTATTAAATTTATTTCTTGATAGTATTACTAACATAGGAATTTTTTTCTTATATAGGTGCATTCTTTTTATCGAGCTGGGGTGGTTTGTTTGACAGTAGCATGACTGGGGGTCAGGGACTAAAGACAAAGGAATAGAACATTGATGTTTTTTACTATATGTGATAATTTATACTTACTCATGTAACTGTACAAACTAATGTTTAAAATTTCTATAATACAATGTTTTTTTTCTTTCATTTGTATTGTAAATTTTATTTCATTTAAATTATGCATTTCCAACCTATATTTTTTTGTAGTGTGCTATAATTTTAAAAGCACATGCAGTAGTATACCCCTTTATCCATATTATTAAAAGCACTCATAAAGAGACCCTTTATCAGTGTTTTTTATAGCACTAATAAAGGTACCTTTTATTAGCACTAATAAAGGGTGTCCTTTATCAATGATTAAAGAACCACCGATAAAGGAACCTTTTATCAGCACTTTTTTAGCACTGATAATTTATGCCTTTATTAATTCTATGCTAGAACTGATAAAAGACTAGGTATTTTAATCATGCTCTTGTAATCATTGATTTTTTGTACTAATAATGGACAATTATAGTGTTGTTAAAGGCCATATTGTAGTAGTGTAAGGAGAATGTGAGAGCTTTTAGGAAGATAAATAATAAGTATTTAAATAATGTTTAAGTTTTATTATATACAGGTGATTTATGATCCAAATTTTTCCATGATACTAAACATTTCGATCCTTGAATGTATTACTATTATTTTTTTATCTTAAAAATGTTGTAATAGTCACACAAGAAAAAGTCTGATCACTATAGAGTTCACGTATGGGTGGTATCAAGTGAACCTTTATTCATCATGTGATGCAAAAAGGCCATGGAAATCTACACTTATGTATATAGTTTATGTAAGGGTAGTAGGATTTTACCCTAACATGGAACATGGGTTCTGTGTAAGGGTAAGAAAAAATGTTTTAAAAATTATTTTACAACTTTTAATGATTTAAATGGTTTATAAAATGTTTATAAATTATTGTAAAATGTATTTTGTGGATATTTTTTGATTAATAGAGGTTTTATTAATTAATTAATTAATTATAAAGGGTTTTTAATTAATTAATGTTTATGAAACATTTATTATTAATTATTCATTAAATATTAAATGTTAAGATTTAAAATAGTTTTTAACAAATTATATGGAATTAATTATGATATAGAAATAAAATTGTTTATTTATAAATCATAATAAATAATTTATAAAGGGTTATAAATTATGATATAAGGGGAAAATATAAAATGTTTTTATTCAAATTATAAATTGTTCATAATTCATTAATTTGGATTTTCAAATTTTAGGGGCTTTATTTGGGTATTTTTTAAGCCATATCAAAAAGTGTTTTGATAAATGATATGATCAAAGTTTAAATAATGATAAAGTGTATGATATTTAGATTATATAAAATGTTTACATAATAGAAAATTGGATTTTAAATTGTTTATAAGTCATAAAATATCATATATTAAAATTAAAATTCCATGTAATGAAGAATATGAAAGTGTTCTTATTAGTATGAATATAAAATGTTTTTTTTCATATTTATAGAATGTCCATAATATAAAACTAAAATTATAAAACTTTTATAATTTTCTTTTATTTATTAATTATTTATAAATGTTTATATCATGTTTAAATATTTGAATTGTTCATTAATTTAAAAGGTTATTCCCTATTATATTCATGTTTCATAATTGTTTAAGAAATGTGGATATTGTGTATGCTTTAGTTTAATTGCTAAACTACTTATATATAGAGTCCCGCATTACATGATAGATTTAGAAATGAATTTAGTTTTTCATCTACCATGAACTCAATTTGTAATTGAAGTTATGAACTTGAATTTATTTATTGAATATAGTTTATGTATATTGGGTGTTAGATTTATGATGAATTGTATTCTCTCTTGATTAAAGTATCCTTGAGTAGCGGAACTTAGGGTCGAACTACCTACCTACCTAGAGGCTTATGTCTTGTCTAGGTTGATGAATGGGGTTGGATATCTATCACTCTAGGATTACTCATGAGAATATTGACTATCTCATATAACTTTAAACCTTTACATGAAGTGTCCATTTAGCTTATACATATTATGAATTCAAATATGTATAGATATTCTTGACTTCTATTTTTGGGTGAGTAACACAAACATGTGGGTTTTGTAAATATTTACACATCAATATGGTTAGAACATATTGGTTTGGTGAATGGAATCACATTTCAAACTAAAATACTAGAGGCATTCCTACATAAAAGAGAATACCATGAGATAATATTGTGAGATTAAAATTCCATTCAAATACTAAGTGTGGGATTCATTCCAAAGTGACACTTGTTAAGACCTTAATCATTAAACTAGGTATTGTCGAGCTCAGCATGAGTACCCCTAGGTTATCTAGTGTAAGGTAAGAAAGGTATAAGTGACTATGTGTTATCTTGATAGTATTATTGATTTTAGCATGAGTATCCCTTAATTGTCTTTTATTGAATTATTCTTGGCATTTTCTTTGGGTTATGCTAGCTGGGAAGCCCTAACAGTTTGGATACCAGAGGGATAGAGTTAAGTATATCCATATGATGGATTGGAAAAAGATTTGTCTGCTCAAATATCCAAGATTCATATATGATATGATTGAAAATTATTGTTTACTAAACATGGTCATGGCTTATTTATGTGGTAATCGGTGTAAGTCATGGTGAAATATGGATCTTGGTATGCTAATGGATATGGTGTGTTTTTAAAAGGGGTCATCATTTTAGTGGAGGACCATTTAATAAAAGTCCTTATTAAATGGTTAATGATACATGATACTCATGTAATAAAATCTTTAGTTGTAGATAATATCATCATCAAGTTAAATTTTTTATCAATCCTTGATAAGGAGAAGCTTAATGTAAGTATCTCTTATGATTGGTAACTTAAGAAAAATTCTTAAGAAATATTGGTGATTTAAGAAATGTTCTTAAGGAAAATTCTATGTGTTGGAACAGTTCCTTCCTAACTAACCAAGTGCTAAAAATTATCCAACAAGATAAACTCAATGATTATGGAAGCATAGAG
Source organism: Viscum album (assembly GCA_963277665.1). NCBI lineage: Eukaryota > Viridiplantae > Streptophyta > Magnoliopsida > Santalales > Viscaceae > Viscum > Viscum album. The sequence goes on from OY728121.1 coordinate 1,304,633,857, forward strand.
TGATTAATTCAAGGTTTTAAAGTCATTAAATGAAAAAATGACCAAAGGAATCTTAGTCTCCACTTTTATACTCAATATGATTGGTTACATCGATGATTTAAGGATTTTTAGTATCATATACTCAATATAATTAGGTATTTCAAATGATATTAAATATGATTGAATATATTGATGAATTGATGATACTAAAGTTTTCCTTAAAACATTATTGGTTATAGAAATCAATTCTATTATTTTGGCAGATATATGACATCAGCTGTATGTTTTACAAAGTTTTGTAAATATATAGAAGGTTAGAAGATAAAAATAACTGAAGCTTGAAGTTTTATTTCAAGTAATAGAGAAAATGAGCTACTACATTGATAACTTGTATACTTTAATCTTGGATAAAATTTCCATAATATATGTATTTTTATCTCATTTATCTCTTGAGAAGAGAATGTAAACAATATTTGTTTAAATGAAATGAGATGAGTGTTTTTTATAAACATGGTTTATGATTTTTTTAATTCTATAACACACTTTAAGGGGAGGCTGAAATGGATTTTTCTAGTTAGGGAATTTATTCCATTGTAATTTATGGAAATGTTGTGATAATATGATTGAATTAAAATAATTTTTACATGATATTCTCAAAGTCTTGGGAATATATATTAACTAGGCATATGATGTCTAGGTTCTACAGTAATGTAGACAATACAAGTAGGTAAATTTAAAACTAGAAGAAGAAAAGTTGGTTTAAAAGTTTAAAAATGTTTCTTTAAGAATCTCATTAAAGTTATTGAAACCTAGGGTTGTTAGGAAGGAAGATTAATAATTCAATATGATGGGATTATCCAAGATATTCCTGAAGGGGTTTTTGAAATTCCATGGAATGTCCATGTCATGTATAGATGTTTCTTCGATTTTGATAGGTATGTGATTCCAAACATATATTTTACAAAGTGTTTTAAATATATACGAGTTCAAAAACAAAGGAAGAGTTGATTGAGCATGTAGTTTATATTCATGAGATGAATTAAATAGTTACTATGATGAGGATTTAAATGTAAATTATTTTATAAAACCCAAATGAATATAAGTAAAATGTGTGTATCTTCATCTCATTTCTCTTATGTGATAAAAGAATATGTTTGGTAATAATGAGTTTTTATGAAAAATTATGAGATTATTAAATTTATACACATAGATTATGATTCATCAATTTCTATAACATGTCTTTAAAAGATGATATGGATAAAAAAAATTTATCCAGGATAAAATTTTTATCCAAATATTTGTTAAAATATGAGGGAATGTGTCCCTACCACCCATCGGTGATATATTTTAGTAAAGTTTTATTTTCAAATGATAATGTTCCAAACATATAAAATACCACATTTGATATAGAAACAATAGTTTATTTGTTAACTATTCTCATCAAAAGTAAATAAGTGTTATTTCTAAAACGCAAAAGGTTTTATGTATCTTAGCAAGATATTATGAAAGTAATATAGTGTCTAAGAGGCTAATGGGAGTATGTTTGTAATTAATATAAGTTCAAAGCTAAGATATTATACTAGTATAAGTTTAAAGAGAATTTTACTTAATATACTAAATGATTTTAGGATGCATTAGGAAATAATAATGTATATAGTTACATTATTTCAATGAAAAAGTTTGATGGAATGGAGTTTAAAGGATGATTATTATGAACTTAAAATGGTTTTAAGTATACAACAGAGGTTGACATCATAACATTTGATGTTCTAAAGTTAAGAGGTTTGAATATGTTCAAGTAGTTGAATAATTAGGAATATGATTCCTAAGTCTCACCATTATTCAAACTAGTTTACTTCATAGATATATCTCACTAAAGAATTTATTGGGGGGATTTTATCATATGGTCATAAATAGATGTGATAGAAATTACATATGATGTAATAAGTTAACAAAACCTAGAAAGTGAAACAAACATAAGGCTGATCTGGCAGTTTTTCATATATGATATGTTAAATAGGTTCTTGTGTTGGGTTTTTTGGATATTATTAAAAGGGTTTAAGAGTGTGAAATATATCATATTAAAAGGTGATATTAACTTTATAATTATTTCAAATTGGTTTCATAAATGTATATATAAATATATATTTCATGAATTGTAATGATAATTAACCTCTTAAAGTATGACTTTGAGTTTATCCCTAACTGATGTTCATCATGGAGTATTATAGTTAATGATGAGATTTTAAGGTTAATGTGAGAAGGATTCTTGTATTGAGATATGGAATATGCTCAAGCATCACAAAATAAAGAATAAGATTATTTATGTGTATTGGATGACCTACTAAGTATATCACATGGAGTGCCATACAAGTATTTTTGGTATACTAGGGGTTCATAAATAATATTTAAGCCATATTACTTGAGTTTGGTGAGATTCATTGCACGAGAACATTTATACTTTGATACCTTACTTACGCAAGTCTCCACATTGACTTAGATAATACGGGGGTGGTTGGGTGTGCTGCTGATCATGTCATCTTTTGAAGCTTAACCAAGATGGGAGTTTTCCTCTCATATGATGAGAATGACATAAGGTCCCTTGATTGAGATAGACTGTGGGATCATGTGGTCCCACCTAGATATTGTATATCTATCTGGATAAGGGACTTGTGATGTGCTTATCCATAATGATGAGTGACATGTGAAGTATTCATTGATCAGATCAATCTACACTAAGATAATTGAGAACAAATGAGTTGGCTATATGGGATTGAAATTATCTATGTCCCATGGTCACTTGATATCTTGGACAAAGAGAAAATATGATATTGAAATTTTTTATATGATGTAGACCAGTGGACAGGAGTATAGAGATACATGTGTTTGATAGAGATCCATGCCAGATCCTTTTATAGCATGAGTAACATTGATGCTTTGTTAGAGGCTAATATTTTCTTATGTATATGGATCCATATTTTTGTATTTGTTTTCAATGCTATAAAGTATCATGGGGTCACACTTCATGGTTAACTAAATGAGTATTGAGTATGACTCGAAGAGCTACTCTAAAAGTGTTTTAAAGTTAATCTAAAAGTGTTTTGGATGGGTATTCACAATGTATTTTATATGATGTGATAGAGGGTGAGTTTTTTGATGAATTTACAAAAGATTTTTGGGAAATATCCAAAAGTATTTTTGGATATGATTTTACAAGTTGTTGTATATGATATAATATAAGGTAAAATGGCACAGAGTCATTTAGGCTTTAGTGCAAGTGGGGGTTTCAATGGAATATTCCCTAATGATTTATATATATGTGTGTGGTTTGTATATATAATATAATATATATACACACTATATTATCATAAGAACTAGAACTTGATCCATTTTCCACCTTGGATATCATTTAGTGGGTGGTTTCAAAAGATAAAATGTGTATAAGGAGTTACATTCATATGATGAATGTTTATATTGGTCGAAACATTAATTCATGCATTGAAATGCATGAGTTAATGCATGCACTATTGAGGAGCTTCCTTGAGGGATTTATAAAGCCTACTTTTATATAACGGAAAGTGTAGATATATGCATGTTGATGCTTGGCCAAACCTCACTTGAACTTGGATCACTTTTCATCTTTTTTCCTTTGCACCTGAGGCTCTAGTAGGCCATGGAGGGAGATATAATCCCTAAAAAATTGATCTATTAATATTATATTGTGGATATATCTTAGAGAGGGTATGGATTTTTGTTACCCTTAGTGATCTTTATTAAGCATATCAGATGAATATTGAATGTTGCAGATGCTCTTTGATGTAATGTACACTATTTATAGTATTTCTTCATTTTTGTTTATCATTTTTTTCATTTATTTTTCATAGGAGACCCTAATTCAAGGGTTTTAATCACTTTTTATTCATCTAATAATCATTATTAGACTTTTCTTAAACCCTTCATTCTTCCCATAGGTTTTCATGATAATTTGAATGATTGATATCTTATGGCACACATATGTATGGATGATAATGGATGGCTTAATACATCTCCCTTCAATGCATTGGTTAATGTTTTATATCTCATGAGATAATTTAGTATGATACTTATTGTATATTCTCACAAATTAAAAGGTTAGGATTCTTGGGTTACGATCACAACATAAAGGGTGGTGCTTCTTCGATGTGCTCACAACATGATGGTATCTTGTGCATATGTTTGTGTTAAAGTTATTTGTTATTCTATATATCAAGGGAATATTACATTTTCATTCCAAAAACTATGATTATTCCCCATGTATCATGTTTACTATCTCATGATTTCACATCCTTTTTCCATGGTATTTGTTTGTTCATTTGATATCTTATGTCCACCTATCATGATTTATAGACAACTATTTTTGCTCCATGTTCTTTTTAATAAGAAATTTCTCCATGTTTAGGTTTTTTCATATACTTGTGATCTTAACCTTTGATAAAATATTGATAAGTTTTTCCCTTGTTTAGTTTTTGAGCTCACCCATTTTCTCATGTTTTCATTCCCTAGGTTATAAATATGATCATAGCATATGATTAGTATAAATGGTATTCTAGGGTGGCTCAATTATGGAGGACTTTTCAAAAAAATAGAATAAATTTATTATATATCTAGACCCCAAAGACACTAAACCTTCTATTATTAGGATTTTGAGATGATTTATGAATTATAATTTTTAACTTAAGGAGATAATGTAAAGTAAAGATATGTTTATCTTGGGTTTTTAAAGAATTACTTGGCTTATTCTTGATTATTCAGGAGAAATCATTGCCAACATGATCTATTTGATTCCCTTGGTGATTTTTTCCATCTTGGGAGGATTGAGAATTCCTTTCAGGCCTTTTTTGGGTTGGAATGAATGTTCGGGTTAGGGGTGACCCGAGTTAGTTTGTGATAAAATGGTATCAGAGAAGAGGTTCTTGTGAGGACCTATATTCTATATTATCCCTTTATATTTGGGGATTTTTTATAGATTAGAGGTAGGATCATTGGAATTCAAGTGGTCTATCATAGAATATTGCTTTATCACCACCCATTTGGGATGATTCTTGAGTTACCAGGGTAGTCTGAGGTGTTTATGTCTCGAATATGAGTTTGGTTCATGGATTTTTTTTTAAAGACTTTTTAGTAATTATTTGGGTTTTATTATATTATGTTGAGATATTATGAGTCATTTTGAGAATCTCCAAGTAATTGAGTGGGTTTTATAAGGAATTTAGGGGGTTCATGAATACTGTGTATAATTTGGAAAACCATGCATAGACCGTGAGGACCCCTTTGAATGGATTATAGTGAGATTCACATAGTTAGTGCATGGTCTACCAAATCATGAAGCCAAAATATGCATAGTTGTTAATTATTTTTAATTTTTTATTTTTTATTCTTTATGAATTAGGTTTCCTTTATTCTTTATTTCTATTGATTTTGGATGGTATGGGTGTTTAGTTTATATAGTTAATGGTGTTTGGTTTGTTATATTTGATTTTTGAAATGAAAACCTTGGTTTTTTAAAAAAGGTTTTGAAAATTTAAAAATCTTGAGGGTTTTATTAAATTACTTGGAAATTAAAATGAAATGTGGTTTATAAATGTTTAAATTTAATAAAGAAAAACATTTTGAATTGGAAATGTTTTGGGAGTTGGAATTATTTTGAATTGATTAAAATGTTTTAATATTTTTTTGTGAGATTCCATAATAAATTCGTTTGATGCTTTTGAAAAATTCATGAATTTAAAAGAAATTTTTTTTTTTTTGAAGGATTGGGTATGGGGAGTTTAATAAAAAGGTTTTAAGGGACATTTTAATGTTTAAAATTAAGTAATTATTTTGAATGGATTATTCAAAGTGATTTTCTAGGAAATTTAAAAAATTTCACATGTTTATGAGTTTTATGAATGAATATTTAATTGATGATTCATTTGATGCTTTGGGATTTAACCCCTTTACTATATTTGGTTTTGATCTATTGTGGGATTTGATAGTTGTCGTGAATGGTATTTTGGGATTGACTTAACAATTTGTGTTCAAGTTTTTGGAATTTAAATTTATGGTGTGCTTAATTATCCTTTGTGTTTTTTATTTTAGAGTATGCCCCCATCAAGTCTAGATAGATTCATAAAAGAGAGTTGTGGGTGGTTCACCGCGAGAAAATCCTTTGGTTGATCCAGCTCTATCTAATCCATTCCCTCCTTCTACACCAGCTATAGAGTGTGGTGATCCTTCTCTTCTACCCTACCCCCAAGATTTCATTCAAGAGTTATGATATTGTAATCCTCCTCACTTCCTTAGAAAACCACATTCTCAGAAATCATAAAAATGCTTGTCAGGTATTGAGGGGGTATTTGTCTAACTTAAGCTCTCTGAGTCTCTTAAGCTCAAGTGTTCCACCTTCATCCTAGAGGGTCCAAGCTGGGAGTGGTGGAATTCTATTATATGAACTAAGACACTTAGGGACCCTTATTGGAAAATATTCAAGGAACTATTCATCCATCAGTTCTTCCATGGAGCCATTAAAATACCAAAGTCAGTAAAAATACACTACCTCTGGTAAGTTGATAGATTAATATTAGAGCATGTTTGTCGATTTGTCGAGCTAGTGTCATACCTTTCTGTTCTAGCCATGGATTTATCCTTAAAGACCAAGTACTTTGAATAGAGCCTTCGATCTGATATTCAATGGTGTCTCCCCCTAGACTTTAGAATCAATAGAATTTTAAGAGAGCCAATTACAGGTGTTCTAGTTACAGAATCATGCAGCCATCCAGTTTCTTCATGTCGAACTCTTCTCAGAGCAAGTCCTAGGGGTGTTATCAGTGTGGGGAGATCAGGTATAAAAAGCCTTCTTTCTAAGAAGAACATAAATATTATTGTACTTGTGGTCATCTAGGTTATATGAAATGGTTTTATAGATGCATTGATCATAAAGGAGGCGAAGCTAGATCTACCCCTTCAGAAAATCCCCAAGATCAACCTAGTAAACCTGGTGTTAAAGCAACTATTGTTTAAAGTTTTTCCATGTTGTTTTCTATCTTTTCATATTGGATCCTTCAATTCATGTGTTGTATCATATTATCTTTAAGAAATGCAATGTTTTGAAATGATGATGACCTTTATGGTTTTATGGGAATATTTTCTTAATAGAAAGGTCTTGTGGTTATTTATGAATTTTGGGTTGTGTTGTGTGGTGGTATTTGTGTCATGCCTTTTCCCTTAGTATTTTCTTTTCATTGAGGTTTTATAAATTTCATTAAACTTAGAAATCCAGGATTCGACATGGATTCTTAATATGGTGGGGAGACCACCATAGAATAACCTCTTACCAAACCCAGTGAGTGTTCCTCCTTGTATTTTCTTTGAGTTATATTTTATAGTTGTTTGGTTAGCCCATTGATCCTTGCTTGACTCGACCCGGATTTTGGTGATTTAGCTAGCATTGGATCGTATATTGGGTTATGGATACTCATAGAGATAGGGAGAGGGATATAACATGTTTATTTTATTATGGTTGTGCTTGGGTTGGGGTGCTCCTTGTTTTTTTGGATCTCTTGTGGGGGAGTTAACCCTTCCCCTTTTTAAGTCATTTCTTCACTAGTTCTGAAAACTTAGGTGGGTCGGTCTTCAATCATCTGTCTTTTGAAGTGAATTTTATTTTGGAATTGGGTATGCCTAGGATACTCAATTTTCAAGTGGTCAGTAATCTGGTTCTTCAAGGATAGTTTCTTTAGTCTTGTGATTTTTGTTTCTTGAGTCATGTCTTCATTGGGGAAATTGGACCTAGAGTCCTGGTTTTGATCAACCAATTATTCGGGTGCTTTTTGAAGGTGGAATGCACTGTGGTGGGGAATATTATCACACCCCATAACTATTTTAACCCTATTATTTTATTTACTTTGAGTATCTTATGTTCCACTCTCCTTATGAGTCATTTTTATTTGAAGTTTGGAGTTTTTGGGAGGCACAGTGTATACCTCACGATTAATACTAATCATACGACAGTTGTTTGATAGCCCTGTAGTTTTTTAAAAATCCAAAACACATGGTTAGTGCATGGTTTTTCTAATAATGTGACATGCATGTGTGTAGTGATCCATGTGCCCGGTAGGAGGTGCATGCTTGTTGCATGGTTTGGCCAACCATGCAGCCAAATCTGACATAGTGTCCAACTCATTAAAGATACAAGTTTACCTTTATACCCCCAATAAAATTAAATCCCCAAGGGGTTACTCCTCCACCACATTCAACCTCTCTATCCTTATGCACCTCCCTCATTGGATCCTCCTCTTCCTTTGGTGATTCCTTGGTGATTATTCAAGGTTTTCACCAGATTCTTCAAGGTAAACTCTTTGAATCTCCTTCATTTCCTTTTTTTCGTCTTTCTTTTATCCTATTATTGCTCGATGAGGTCTCAGTGACCTGGGGTTTTGTTGTAGCTTGATTTTAATTTGGTGGTTTGGTGCCTTTAGGGTTCTTGGTGGTTCTCCTTGTTGGGCATGTATTGTCTCAAAAATACTCTATAAATATTATTGATTTTAATGCTCACAAATACCCTTGTTTTTTTTACTAATGATTTTATTTTGAGTGTATTTTAGGAAATTTATATTCTAGGAAATTTATATTCTTATCTTGAAATAATATTAGACTATTTATTTTTGAGAAATATTCATTAAAGTGTTCGGAATTCTCTTAAGTGTATTCTGGAAACATTGTTCACCATTTGTCGTTTACTAGAAATACTATTTATTCAATTCGTCATAGAAACTAACGTATGAAACAAACCTTACCTTTCTATTGAAGGATCGGCGCATATGGTTAATCAACCTTACATTTGAAGAAACATATGGTTAATGAACATTACATTTGGATATTAACCTTATGTTTTCCAGAAAGAAAAAGTATGGTTAAAAAACCTTACGAAAGTATGAAACTTTACAAACGTATGGATCATCAACTTTACTTTTGTGATAAACCTTATGTTGTCAACCATACATTTGGGAAATGTGAACATATGAATAATAAATGTTACATTCAGTGATCTATGCGGATGTGGATAAATATATAGATCATCAACTCTACGTTATGAAGTTGAACCCTACATTTTTTATTTTTTCATTTTATAAAGGAACCTTATGTTTAACTTTTCAACGATGAAAATTTGAATTTACGTCTTTATCATAGCATTTTGCAATAGTCTTTAAAGAATTTTAGGGTGATTTAAAGCTCTATTTTGACTAATTAAAAGCTTGTCTTAAATGATTTAAAGAGTATTTTACAACAGATATTTTCTCTCCTATTATTAAGAGAAGTTACGACTACTCTGAGCTGTATTATTTGAATTTCAATTCACTCAATTTATCAGGAGTCTTTTTCAGATTTAAAATTTTTCTATGAGATATATTGTTATATATATATATATCTTTCTGTGTCGGATATTTATATATGATGATCTGGAGATTTCTTGGCTCTATTGATATTTCTTATTCTTCAAGATTTCTTGTGAAAATTATTTTATAGTACTACAACGATCAAGCATCTCAGAAATGAAGACTAAGTTTTGGAGATACACATGCTCAAATCAGGAAAAACGATGCTATGTTTTTGTTGATGTTCTTAAAATCAAAGATCTATTTTGCAACCAAATCTCTTCAGATATATTTCAAATTTATTATTCTTCTGTAGACAAGATCCATCTTTTATCAGTTGTGTGTCGCTGCAACTGCGAGTTACATATGTTTCTCATCAAACTACATCTTATCTATCTTTAGTTCTGGATGCTCGTATCCAGTCATGGTGAAGTGTCAGATTCTCGCACTAAGCTATTGTTTTATTGGTTCCCTATAAAAGTGGAACACCCGAGACTTTTATGAGAAATATTTTGTTTTTATGTTATATAAATCATCAAAGGAATCTTTCACTACACACAAAACTAGCTTGGCTTTCTTTACACGCAACCGCGGCCTTCCTTGATAGCTTGCGTCGTACGCAATACCGAGTTTCACTAAGCAACGATATGCTATTAAAATATTATTAAAACTAGCTGTTATGAATAGTAATAACCACTTTTTGAAATTTTATAAATTTTATTTTTCAAAATGGACTTCATTTTTGGATTCGGAATATCGAAATTAGCTTAGGGTGAAATTTTGGTACTTTTCAGATAACTTTCATATTCTGATGAATAGTGAAAATTTCTAAATTTTAATTAAAAACAACTTTTTTATTCGAAATAATTAATAGTGATAAATTATTAATTTGAGTGGTTTTAAAGTATATTTAGAATATATTTTTACAATTTAATACAATTTTGTTCATTGGATGTAATTTCACATTTAAACCAGACATAAACAAGTGTCAATCTTTTGATAATTATTATCTCTTAAAAACACGCTATTTGTTTTGACGGCGGGAATTAATTTTTAAATTAGTTAATGTAACTGATATGTTTTGAATTTGGTAAAATAGACATCATTTTTTAATTCATAATATCAAATATAGCTTAGGCCTAATTTTTGGTATTTTTTCTGGAAACTTTCTTTTTTTTATGAATAGTGAAACCACTAAGTGGTAGTTAAAAAAACTGAATTTTTCATAAAACTTAATTTTACCACTTCTGTGAGCAGTATTTAGAAAATACGAGAGACACGGTTAATATCAAGGACTAAAATGTGGTTCAATGAGATGAAAATAATTTTTGGTGAATAGTAACTTTTTACTTTTTTTTACCACGGTTAAAAGTAAATAGGGTGATTAAGGGTAAAAGTGTTATTATTATTACCCTAACACATGTCCTAATTCTATTGCATAAGTGTAATTCGACCAAAAACAACCTTAGGAATAAAATATGACCATTTAGGCCCACATGGATTAGATTAGGACATTTATTATTAATTTATTTAAAGAAGGGTTAAAATAGTTAAAATCAAAGTTTAATAACCAAAGCATTTTTAATATAGGGTTATACATAAAATAAATTCAATTATAAATATTCATTAGAAATTTAAAAAGATTTCCTACATAATGGTATTTTATTTGTAATTTTTAGACTTAAAATAATTTAATTTATTTATGACACAATGATGATGCAGTAATTATCTTATTAATGAAATATTGACATAATTGATGTTATAAATACCCAAATAAATGTAATTTGAGACTTTTTATGAATTCCAATAATTTTATATGTTAATATGACATTTTATTATTGATTTAATTAATTTTTTAGAACTAATCATTCTGTTATGATTTTCACAAAAATCAATTACCAAATAGTGTCAAAATTGACATAAAATAGTTTTTAAAACAAATATTATATTATTAATTGTTATTATATTCCTAAAAATATAAGGTTCGTCAAAGATACTTATATCGTGATAGGTGTATCATTAATGGACAACTTGGGGGTCTCTTGGATGTATATGGTAATTTTATTAACTATATAATATAAAAATACAAAGTGACGTGGTAAATGTCAATCTAATTAACTAAGAGTTAAAACTAAAAGATAAGGTTAATATAATGATCTAAACTTGTATAAATTCTATTTTATGAGATTATTTCGACCCATCCCCACCTTAGATTCTAAATATATAATTTTGTAGCTATTAAAAACCGAATTTGACTTTATAATAAAATAATATTTTTAGTTATTCCAAAGGTGCCCCTCTCCTCCCTTATAAAAGGGAACCTCCTCCCTCTTTTCCTCACACCAATTTGAGCCATCAAGCTCGGCCAAACCCTGCCTAATTCTCTTATATACTTCCCTAGAAACATCCTAGATGTCCTGGTCTTCTTCAAAGACCAATTTTAGTTCCTTAAGAAGAGGTCTCAAAGAGGCGCTTCAAAGAAGAGGTAATGTCCGTTACCGATTCTTTCAACATTATTTCTTCTTCCACTTCTTCTTCTTTAGTTGTTTCATTATAAAGTAATAATATCAGTATCAATAATATACTTATATGTTATTATAATTATGAAACAACCCTATTTCACCATCTATCCATCCTACGGAAAATGAAATCACCGCGCGTGCGTACGTACGGAATATCGTCTCCACGCCGTGGTGTAATCTATTTTCCACCACCACCTTACTTGGATGGGTATAATGGTGTAAATAATGACTATATATGATTATTTTAAAGTGATATTGATTCTGAAATAGTATACATACACTCCAATACAATTTCATGATCATGGGAACGATATCATCGCTCGTGCGTACGTACGGAATACCGTCTCCACGATGTGATGCGACTCGTTCTACATGATCTTCATTTCATAATGATTATATAAATGAATTGAATGAATGAATATGATATATATTACACTAATACCATTCTGTAAATGAGGTATCTATAACCTAAAAAGAAAAATAAGAATTTATTCGACAAAACACGCATAAGAACAAAAAGTAATAAACACTCGAATAACAAGTAGTAATGAAATATTACTAATAAGAAGATAAGAATATGGCCATATATGATATCATAAAAATAAGTATGATTCTGGAATAAGTCAATAACATTATTTAAATCATTATACATGAGGTTCGGACACTTACGAAGCAAATCGGACCTAAGGTAAGGGAAAATATCACAATCTCATTTTTATCCGAGATTGTTTATACTTTGGTATTTACTGGGGGGTATTTTATCATCCACATCCATGTTTCCTCAATATGTAATATTATTTCCATCCACCTACAATTTTTTAAATCCAATTTTACCCTTAGGTGAGTTTTTAGTAAAAGATATGAAAGGAATATTTTGTCATTTTTCATACGAGGTACTTTTTGACTTTTCCGACAAAAGTACGAGAAGAATGTTTTTTTTAAATTATACGACATGAATGGATTTTTAGAACATTATTTCTATGAAGCTTCCTTTACAAGTTTTCAAGTTTATTTTTAATCAACTTCTTTTAGTTTAAAATTGTATGACATTTTAAGAAATGAAAATGTTTTTGAAGTAGAAAGGATATTTTCCTCAAGAATAGAGTTCAAGTGATTTATCAAAATTATTTTCCATCTAAGATAATGTAGGGTCCTGTTTCTATCCCTATTATTACATTGATTTGATTATGTTGTGATGGAATTATTTTTATGAATTCCTTTATCTTATATGAATTGTTTTATGATGTCATTATGTTTAAGAATCCCATTTTTATTACATGGGTTATGCAATGATGTATGATTTATGATTTTGTGGCACACATAAGAATGGTTTCATTATGAGATGGGTGGGACCTATATCTCCCTCCAATGCATTGGGTAAAGATTTTATATCTCATGAGATAGACATGGCTGGAACGCCAGGTTAAACTGGTTCAGTAAAACAGGACTGAAACGAGGAGTGAACTCGGTTCAGAAATGGACTTTGTCCACTAATATAGTCTTGGAAATGAGTCTTGACTAATAAGAAATGATTCTCTATGATTATGTGTGTATGCCACAAAGTTTCATGTTTTAAGTTATGATTATTGGGATTACATTTCACTACTATGATTTATCTCATGTTATGAAATTATGATCTCTTTTGCAGGTTAAGATTTCCAAAAGTTATGTTCTTATGTGTATGATGTGATTGATATTTCTTTTGTTTACCCTTACTGAGCATTTGAGCTCACCCTTTTGTATGTTTTATTTCCCCAGGTCAGGAAGATGGTTATTAAGTAAGATATTCCAAAAAGGGACTATAGATATGATGAAATAAATGGGAGACAGTGTAGATGCTTTATGAACCAGTTGTTTATGTATCCCATTTTCTAAAGAACCTATACCTATACGGTCCTTTCATGGTTTTGTTATATGTTGTAATAAGTATGCTTCAATTTTGAAGTATTAACCATGTATGTAAAGTATGGGTCGTTATAGTTGGTATCAGAAGAAAGTTATAGTCAACCTTTGGAAATTATGAAGTGAAATCCTTAGTAAGAACCCTAAGGATAAGTCTAAGCATAGAACACAATCTTAGTGTTTTAGAAATGTCCATGAATAACCTAAGATAAGACCTTAAGTGTGAAATTTTATTCTTGATTATGTGGTTTTCCTATTATAATTAGTGTTTCTCACACTATTCTTCTTGGTTTTAGTCAATGGCTTGAACCCGAAGGAACCGTGTTAATGCGGAATGCGACGGGCAATGCAATGATTGTCCCCCTGAACAACCAAACGTTATGGGAGCTGGAATGAAAAATCTTGTAACCATGCTCACACAACTTTCTCAAGCCATCAATCATGCAGGACTTCCAAACGAGCAAAGGAAGGAGCAACATTCTGTTGAATCCTTCATGAGGCAGCATCCACCTTCTTTTAGTGGGTCTACTGATCCATTAGTTGCTGAACAATGGATTATTACTACTGAAAAGATATTTTCAGTTCTTCAATGTTCTGAACATGATAAATTCATCCTATCAGTGTATCGTTTGGAAGGAGATGCTGATCAATGGTGGAATCTTATTAAGAATACGAGGCAAAGGGATGAAATTGAGTCCATGGAATGGGACGAGTTCAAGAACTTATTTTTCAATAAGTACTTCCCTCGTATTCTTCGAACAAATATGGAGAAGGAGTTTCTTGAACTGAAGCAAAAGGATGATGAATCTTTTGGTACCTATGAAGCAAATTTTACAAGACTTGCAAGGTACGCTTCTGGTATTATTATCCAACCTGAGAGTAAGATCGATTGATTCTTTAGTGGCTTAAAACCAAGTCTTCGAAGGGCCTTAGCCATAAGGGGATTCAATAGCTACGAGGAAATCGTTCGATGTGCTCTCAAAGTTGAGATGGAGATTGGAGTAACCCATCAGTCATATGGGTTTGATAAGAAGAGGAAAATAGAATTCAAAGGAAAATCTAAAGAGCACACTGAAAAGAAGATGAGCTTTCCCTTATGCTCAAAGTGTGGAAAGAAACATGGAGGGAGTTGTCTTAAAGGGACAAGTAAATGTTTCAAATGTGGAAAGGAAGGTCATCGGGCATTTGAATGCCACAATGATGGGAAGAAGATATCTAATGATGCAAACAAAGGAAGGGATACACAGAATGAACCTACTACACTTCAATGTTTCAAGTGCAAGGAGATGGGTCATTATGCCAATCAATGCCCAAATCCAAGGGTTGATGATGATGGTCGATGTCAACAAACTCTTAAGGCTAAAGACAAAGGAAAGTCACATGCAATTTCTATCAGGTATGTGGAGTACGATAACGATGTGGTGAAAGGTACACTTACCATCCACTCTAAAGTATCAAATGTTTTATTTGATTCTGGATCCACCCACTCTTTTATTTCTGAAGAATTTTCTAAGAGTATCATCGTATTACCTCAACAATTAGATGTTGAGTTAGCTGTGACAACCCCTAATGGCACAACAGTCGCATCAAAAGTTTATAATTCTTCTCCGATTGAAGTTTGTGGGAAAGTGCTTCCTGCAAATCTTGTGATCCTTACTATAGTGGAATTTGATGTGATTCTTATAATGGGTTGTCTTTCTCTATATGGATCTCATATCAATTACCAAAGAAGGGAAGTCACATTTCATATTCCAGATCAATCTATAATCGTCTATCGATGCAAGGATGAACATAACCTTCCAGTGGAAATTTTTTCCATCTTATGGGTCTTGATTCCACTAAATGAGGGTTATTTATCTCAAATGGTTGGTGAGAAACTCATGATTAAGAATATTCCCATTGTACGGGAGTTTGACGATGTCTTTCCAGAGGAATTTTCGGGTCTTCCACCAAATCGTGAAGTTGAGTTTTCAATAGAACTCGTACCGGGTGCTTTGCCTATTTCAAAGACACCTTATAGAATGGCCCCAATTGAGTTGCAATAATTGAAGAAGCAACTCCAAGAGAATCTTGATAAGGGATTCATACGCCCTGGTGTGTCACCTTGGGGAGCACCTGTTCTGTTTGTTAAGAAGAAAGATGGATCAATGAGACTCTGCATTGATTATCGAGAACTTAACAAGATCACTATCAAGAACAAATATCCTCTCCCACGCATTGATGACTTATTTGACCAACTACGAGGAGCTCAATACTTTTCCAAGATTGATCTTCGTTCAGGGTATCATCAATTAAGGGTCAAAATGGAGGATATACCAAAGACGTCTTTTCGTACAAGGTATGGACACTATGAATTTATAGTGATGTCATTTGGTCTTACTAATGCCCCTGCTATCTTCATGGATCTGATGAATAGAGTCTTTAGAGACTATCTTGATCAGTTTGTGGTAGTCTTTATAGATGATATTCTTATATATTAAAAGATCAAGGAAGAACATGAAGATCACTTGAGAATTATATTGAAGACCCTGAGAAAGGATAAGCTTTATGCCAAATTTACCAAGTGTGAATTTTGGCTTCAAAAAGTTTCATTTTTGGGTCACATAATCTCAAAAGAAGGGATATCTTTGGATCCAGCAAAAACAGAGGTTATCGAAAGATGGTCGAGACCAACAACAGTAACTGAGATCCAAATTTTTCTTGGTTTTTCTGGATATTATCGACGTTTTGTGAAAGATTTTTCATGATTATCTAATCCACTCACCAGGTTGAATCGAAAAGGAGTTAAGTTCATATGGATGGAGGAATGTGAAGAGAATTTCAAGGAGTTGAAAAGAAGGTTATCCAGTGCACCTGTGCTCACACTGCCTTGTAGTGGAGAAAGGTTTGTGATCTACAGTGATGCATCCAAGAAGGGACTGGGGTGTGTTCTTATGCAAAATGATAAGGTGATAGCTTATGCCTCACTATAGTTGAAAATCCATGAGAAAAATTACCCAACTCATGATTTGGAGTTAGCTGCGGTAATCTTTGCATTAAAGATTTGGAGGCATTATCTTTATGGAGAAAGGTGTGACATTTATACTGATCATAAAAGTTTAAAGTATATTTCCACACAAAAGGAGATGAATATGCGCTAAAGAATATGGTTAGAGCTGATTAAGGATTACGACTGCTCAATTCATTACCACCCTAGGAAAGCAAACAAGGTGGCAGATGCATTAAGTCGACAAGACCATGCTAGATTATCCATGATGAGGATCACAAAAGATCTGATATTTATGGATTTACAAAGGATGGATCTTGGAATTATAATGGAAGGGGGGAAATCGTATCTTTCTCAAATGAATGTTCAACCATCTATACATGTGAAGATTAAAGAGGCACAGAAAGAAGATGTAGAGTTACAAAAGAAGGTGAGAAATGTTCCTGAATTCAACCTTGATTGTGATGGGATAATAAAGTTTAGGAATCGGGTTTGTGTTCCTCCCATCCCCGAATTAAAGAAGGAGCTGTTGGATGAGGCTCATAGTTATTCATTCTCTATTCATCCTGGAAGCACAAAGATGTATAGGGACCTGAAAGAGTACTTCTGGTGGGATGGCATGAAAAGAGATGTTGCTGAATATGTCTCTCGATGCTTGGTTTGTCAGCAAGTTAAAGCTGAGAGACAGAAGTCTAAGGGGATGTTACAACCATTACCCATACCCGAATGGAAATGGGAAAACATCACTATGGACTTTGTCACAGGACTTCCTAAAACATCCAAAGGCAATAATGCTATATGGGTCATAGTTGATCTTCTTACAAAGTCTGCACACTTCATTGCTATTAGAGAGGATTTCTCTCTGGATCAGCTTGCTAGGATATATGTAAAGGAAGTGGTAAGATTGCATGGAGTACCACTTTCTATTATATCTGATTGGGATCCGAGATTTACCTCGAATTTCTAGCGAAGTCTTCAGCATACTCTGGATACAGAGTTGAGTTTCAGCACTGCTTATCATCCTCAGACAGACGGTCAGTCTGAGAGAACAATTCAAACTCTAGAAGATATGTTGAGAGCTTGCTCTATGGATTTCAAATGTGGTTGGGATCAACACCTACCTTTGGTGGAATTTTCTTATAATAATATCTTTCACTCTAGTATTCAGATGGCTCCTTATGAAGCTCTCTATGGAAAGAAATGAAGGACTCCAACTTGCTGGGATGAAGTTGGGGAAAGAAAACTATTAGGACCTGATCTTGTTGATGAGATGGCAGAAAAGGTCTGATCTATTCAACAACACATAAGAGAAGCTCAGAGTCGACAAAAAAGTTATGCCGACAACCGAAGAAAAGTCCTAGAGTTTGAAGTGGGTGATAAATTGTTCTTACGAATATCTCCTTGGAAGAGAGTAATGAGATTTGGAAAGAAGGGAATGTTGAGCCCTAGATATATCGGTCCTTTTGAAATTCTGAATCGTGTTGGGAAGGTAGCTTACCGATTGGAGCTTCCACCAAATCTCTCCCAAGTTCATGATGTGTTCCATGTATCTCTCCTGAGAAAGTACATACCTGATCCTTCACATGTACTCAGCTCAGAAGTTGTACCGCTGGAGCAAGATCTTTCTTATGAAGAATAGCCAATAGAGATTCTGGATCGTAGCGAAAAAGTCCTACGGAACAAGACCACTCGCTTGGTGAAAGTTTTATGGAGGAACCACCAATTAGAAGAATCTACATGGGAGCTTTAGGATATGATGAGGGAGAGTTATCCTCATCTTTTTGTTACAAAGTGATGAATTTTGAGGGCGAAATTCATTTTAAGGGGGGTAGAATGTAACACCCGAGACTTTTATGAGAAATATTTTGTTTTTATGTTATATAAATCATCAAAGGAATCTTTCACTACACACAACACTAGCTTGGCTTTCTTTACACGCAACTGCGGCCTTCCTCGATAGCTTGCGTCGTACGCAATACCGAGTTTCACTAAGCAATGATATGCTATTAAAATATTATTAAAACTAGCCGTTATGAATAGTAATAACCAATTTTTGAAATTTTGTAAATTTTATTTTTCAAAATGGACTTCATTTTTGGATTCGGAATATCGAAATTAGCTTAGGGTAAAATTTTGGTACTTTTCGGACAACTTTCATATTCTGATGAATAGTGAAAATTACTAAATTTTAATTAAAAACAACTTTTTTATTCGGAATAATTAATAGTGATAAATTATTAATTTGAGTGGTTTTAAATTATATTTAGAATATATTTTTACAATTTAATACAATGTTGTTCATTGGATGTAATTTCACATTTAAACCAGACATAAACAAGTGTCAATCTTTTGATAATTATTATCTCTTAAAAACACGCTATTTGTTTTGACGACGGAAATTAATTTTTAAATTAGTTAATGTAACTGATATGTTTTGAATTTGGTAAAATAGACATCATTTTTGAATTCATAATATCAAATATAGCTTAGGCCTAATTTTTGGTATTTTTTCTAGAAACTTTCTTTTTTTTGATGAATAGTGAAACCACTAAGTGGTAGTTAAAAAAACTGAATTTTTCATAAAACTTAATTTTACTGCTTCTGTGAGTATAATTTAGAAAATCCGAGAGACACAGTTAATATCAAGGACTAAAATTTGGTTCAATGAGATGAAAATAATTTTTGGTGAATAGTAACTTTTTGCTTTTTTTTACCACGGTTAAAAGTAAATAGGGTAATTAAGGGCAAAAGTGTTATTATTATTACCCTAACACATGTCCTAATTCTATTGGATAAGAGTAATTCAACCAAAAACAACCTTAGGAATAAAATATGACCATTTAGTCCCACATGGATTAGATTAGGACATTTATTATTAATTTATTTAAAGAAGGGTTAAAATAGTTAAAATCAAAGTTTAATAACTAAAGCATTTTTAATATAGGGTTATACATAAGATAAATTCAACTATAAATATTAATTAGAAATATAAAAATATTTCCTACATAATGGTATTTTATTTGTAATTTTTAGGCTTAAAATAATTTAATTTATTTATGACACAATGATGATGCAGTAATTATCTTATTAATGAAATATTGACATAATTGATGTTATAAATACCCTAATAAATGTAATTTGAGACTTTTTATGAATTAAAATAATTTTATATGTTAATATGACATGTTAGTATTGATTTAATTAATTGTTTTATAACTAATCATTCTGTTATGATTTTCACAAAAATCAATTACCAAATAGTGTCAAAATTGACATAAAATAGTTTTTAAAACAAATATTATATTATTAATTGTTATTATATTCCTAAAAATTTAAGGTTCGGACAAGATACTTATATCATGATATTTGTATCATTAATGGACCACTTGGGGGTCTCTTGGTTGTATATGGTAAGTTTATTAACTATATAATATAAAAATACAAAGTGACATGGTAAATGTCAATCTAATTAACTAAGAGTTAAAACTAAAAGATAAGGTTAATATAATGACATAAACTTGTCTAAATTCTATTGTATGAGATTATTTCTACCCATCCCCACTTTATATTCTAAATATATCATTTTGGAGCAATTAAAAACCGAATTTGACTTTATAATAAAATAATATTTTTTTTGTTATTCCAAAGGTGCCCCTCTCCTCCCTTATAAAAGGGCACCTCCTCCCTCTTTTCCTCACACCACTTTGAGCCTTAAAGATCGGCCAACTCCTGCCTAATTCTCTTATCCACTTCCCTAGAAACATCCTAGAGGTCCTGGTCTTCTTTAAAGACCAATTTTAGTTCCCTAAGAGGAGGTCTCAAAGAGGCGCTTCAAAGAAGAGGTAATGTCTGTTACCGATTCTTTCAACATTATTTCTTCTTCCACTTCTTATTCTTTATTTTTTTCATTATTAAGTAATAACATAAATATCACTCATATAATGATACGTTATTATAATTATGAAACAACCCTATTTCACCATCTATCCATCCTACGGAAAACGAAATCACCGCGCGTGCGTACGTACGGAATATCGTCTCCACGCCGTGGTGTAATCTATTTTCCACCACCACCTTACTTGGATGGGTATAATGGTGTAAATAATGACTATATATGATTATATTAAATTGATATTGATTCTGAAATAGTATAAATACACTCCAATACAATTCCACGATCATGGGAATGATATCATCGCTCGTGCGTACGTACGAAATACCGTCTCCACGATGTGATGCGACTCGTTCTACATGATATTCATTTCATAATGATTATATAAATGAATTAAATGAATGAATATGATATATATTACACTAATACCATTCTGTAAATGAGGTATCTATAACCTAAAAATAAAAATAATAATTTATTCGACAAAACACGCATAAGAACAAAAAGTAATAAACACCTGAATAACAAGTAGTAATGAAATATTACTAATAAGAAGATAATAATATGACCATATATGATATCATAAAAATAAGTATGATTCTGGAATAAGTCAACAACATTATTTAAATCATTATACAGGAGGTTCGTACACTTACGAAGCAAATCGGACCTAAGGTAAGGGAAAATATCACAATCTCATTTTTATTCGAGATTGTTTATACTTTGGTATTTACTGGGGTGTATTTTATCATCTTCATCCATGTTTACTCAATATGTAATATTATTTCCATCCACCTACAATTGTTTAAATCCAATTTTACCCTTAGGTGATTTTTTAGTAAAATATATGAAAGGAATATTTTGTCGTTTTTCGTACGAGGTACTTTTTGACTTTTCCGACAAAAGTACGAGAAGAATGTTTTTTTTAACTTATATGGAATGAATGGATTTTTAGAACATTATTTACATGAAGCTTCCTTTACAAGTTTTCAAGTTTATTTTTAATCAACTTCTTTTAGTTTAAAATTGTATGACATGTTAAGAAATGAAAATGTTTTTGAAGTAGAAAGGATATTTTCCTCAAGAATGGAGTTCAAGTGATTTATCAAAATTATTTTTCATCTAAGATAATGTAGGGTCCTGTTTCTATCCCTATTATTACATTGATTTTATTATGTTGTGATGGAATTATTTTTATGAATTCCTTTATCTTATATGAATTTTTTTATGATGTCATGATGTTTAAGAATCCCATTTTTATTACATGGGTTATGCAATGATGTATGATTTATGATTTTGTGGCACACATAAGAATGGTTTCATTATGAGATGGGTGGGACCTATATCTCCCTCCAATTAATTGGGTAAAGATTTTATATCTCATGAGATAGACATGGCTGGAATGGTAGGTTAAACCAATTCAGTAAAACAGGACTGAAACGAGGAGTGAACTCGGTTCAGAAATGGACTTTGTCCACTAAGATAGTCTTGGCAATGAGTCTTGACTAATAAGAAATGATTCTATATGATTATGTGTGTATTCCACAAAGTTTCATGTTTTAAGTTATGATTATTGGGATTACATTTCACTACTATGATTTATCCCATGTTATGAAATTATTTTCTCTTTTGCAGGTTAAGATTTCGAGAAGTTATGTTCTTATGTGTATGATGTGATTGATATTTCTTTTGTTTACCCTTACTGAGCATTTGAGCTCACCATTTTGTATGTTTTATTTCCCCAAGTCAGGAAGATGGTTATTAAGTAAGATATTCCGAAAAGGGACTATAGATATGATGAAATAAATGGGAGACAGTGTAGATGCTTTATGAACCAGTTGTTTATGTTTCCCAGTTTCTAAAGACACTATACCTATACGGTCCTTTCATGGTTTTGTTATATGTTGTAATAAGTATGCTTCAATTTTGAATTATTAACCATGTATGTAAAGTATGGGTCGTTATAAAAAGAACCAGAAAGCTCTATTTTGTAAACCTTTGTTTGTAAGGGTAACAACTGCCTACACTCAATTGTGGATCAGTTTTATGATGTGAGGACTTTACTAGTGAAATTCATCAAACATGTTGAGAGGATGATTGGTGGAGTGTAATAGGGGATCTTCATGCCCCGAACCACTACAAATTGTTGTGATTTGTTCTCTGTTCATATCCATTGCATATACTCTCATACAGAAACATCACCAGCTCTATCTACTGTTGATGTGAATCGACAGAATTGTGAAATTTTTCTAATAACACAATTCACCCCCCCCCCCTCTTGTGTTATCACTATAGTCTTTACGACCTAACATTTGGTATCATAGTCTAAGATTTTCAAACAAAGATATAACAAGATAAAGGCATAAGATCTATATTAGTGATGGAAATGGAGAATATCAAGGAAGGAATGTCAATGGTTCATGCTCTATATTTCAATGGTGAGAATTATGGATTCTGGAAGTCTTGAATGATAATATACTTAAAAAATCTTGGATTTAGAGTATACTCAAAGATTAATACTCCTTACACAGTTCTTGAAAAACCTAAAACTTGGTCTACTACTACAGAGGCTGAGTATGATATGAATTTGAAAGCAATGAATGCCATTATTTGTGGTCTTGGATCAGATGAATTCAACCATGTATCGCAATGCCCAAAATCCTATGAAATGTGGTAGATAATTGTAGTAGCCTATGAAGGTTCTGACAATATTAGACAAATGAGATATTCTACAGTGAAATTAAATTTTGATACTTTAAAAATGTATGATAGAGAAAGAATCACACAAATGAATGGATGGCTGACAGAAATTCTAAATAATATAACATATTTAGGTGAGCCTATCAGCCAGTCTGATCAAGCTTTGAAAGTTCTAAGAGTTCTACCTGCGGAGTGGAATGGAATTTCTGCTACAATATGCCAATCATCACCTGTCAAGAATCTGAAAATGAGAGAATTTATTGGAAATTTAATGATGTATGAAGCTGAAATAAAAGATGAAGTTGAAGATCACAAAGTCCTTATAAAAAAAGGATAACACTACTTTAAAATATATATCCCAAAAGTAGAATAAAAAACTGAAACAAGAAGAAAAAAAATCAGAATCATCTGACTCAAAAACTGAGCTGGCTCAATTAGCTATAAAATTCAGTAAATTTTATAAGAAGAATAAAGTATTCAGAAGAACCTTCAAAAAGGATGAGAAAGAATCAAGGGAAGTAAGATGTTATGAATGCAAAAAATTGGGTCATATAAGACCCGATTGTCCTCAATTGAAAGGAGAGAAGAGAAAGTCATAAAATAAATATCAGAAGAATATTGATTATGAGAAAAAGTACAAAAGAGATATGAAGGCTACTTAAAGTGTTTCTGAAGACTCTAGTAGCTCATCAATCTCTAATTCAGAGAAGGAAGAATCAAATCTGAAAGCTAATATGTGCTTTATGGCTGAAGAAAAGAAGGTACAATCCTATTATTCATCTGATTCTGATTCTAGTTACTCAAATGATAAAATGACTGCCTATTATACTATGCTAGAAGAAATATATGACTCCCTATTAAAGAAACAAAAATATTTAAAAAATATTCATAATGTTATTTTAGGAGAAAGGGATACTTTACTTAAACAACATAAAGAGTTAATTGAGAAATTTATTTCATCTACTACAAATTGTACTAACCATGAAAATAAGATTAAAAAACTACAGGATGAAATAGAAACTTATAAAAGTGATTATCTTATATTTAAAAAAGAAGAAAATGTACTAAATGAAATTCTTAGTAAAAATGTAATTAAAAAGGAAAGATTTGGTATAGGCAGTAAGGGTGAAAAACCCAAAACTGTACAAAAACTATTTTGTTCCTGGTTCTAACAGCAAAATCATGTCTACTGTTAAATGTTTTTATTGTGGTATTAATTAACATTATGCAAATGACTAATATTTAAGAAAACCTCAATTATGTGGTGTCAAGAATGTTCATTATTCAAAAGCTTTATCTAGTTTTAATTATAACAGTGTTGATCAAAATAAATCTATTTAGATTCCTGAGTCTTTGATAGCTAACCCTGCTAGACCCAAAAAGATATGGGTACCAAAACAAATTTTTGTTTAATTTGATCTTGTAAGTAATAGGCCATAGAAGAGGAAAAGATATATGGTATATGGATAGTGGTTTTTCAAGACATATGAGTGGAAATTCATCAAATTCCTGTACTCTAACTAAAATAGACCTAGTCACCTTCGATGATAATGCCAAAGTAAAAATTATTAGAATCGGAATAGTTGAAGATCCAGATACTGTCTCAATTAATAAAGTACTCTATGTACAAGGATTGAAGCACAATATGATAAGTATCTCTCAAATTTTTGATGATGGATACTGTGTTGATTTTTCTAATAATTATTGTTATTTTTTAAAAGATAATTTACTTAAATTTAAAGCACCTAGAATAGATAATGTCTACACTTTGGATTTAAACTCTTTGTGTAAACAGAAAGTGAATTGTTTAATTGCTAATGTGAATGAGTCATGGATTTGGCATATAAGACCTAGTCATTGTAATATTTTTTCTTTACATAAGTTATCTAAGAAAAAATTAGTTTTATATTTATCATGTCTTAAATTTTATAGTGATATATTCTATGATGCATGATAGATAAGCAAGCAACACAAATCTTCCTTCAAATCTATTAACAAAATTGCTACTTCAAAGCCCCTAAAACTTATTCATATGGATTTTTTTGAACCATCTAGAATAGAAATTTTGGTTGGTAAATTATATCTATATGTTTTAGTTGATGATTATTCTAGATTTACTTGGTTATATTTTCTAAAACTAAAAAATGAAGATTTTTCTATTTTTGAAAGTTTTTATAAAAGTGTTGAAAATAAAAAAAGGTTTTAGTATAATTTAATTAAGAAGTGATCATGGTGGAGAGTTTGAGAATCAATAATTTAATTCTTTTTTCTCAAATATGGATATTAAAAACACCTTCTCTACACCAAGAACACCTCAAAAAAATGGAATTGCTGAAAGAAGAAATAGAACTATTCAATAAATATCTAGAACAATGCTAAATGAATATAGTCTTCCAACCTAATTTTGGGAAGAAGCTGTAAGTATAGCATGATATATTATAAATAGATTTTTAATTCGACCTATTTTCAAAAAAAAACTCCTTATGAATTTTTGAATAACATAAATCCTAAAGTAAAGTACTGTAAGGTTTTTGGATGCAAGGTATATATCTTGAACACCAAGGATAACCTTGGAAAGTTCGATCCAAAAGATGATGAAGGAATATTCTTAGGATATTATGCAAGTTTTAAAGCTTATAGAGTATTTAATAAGAATTCAAGGATTGTTGAAGAATCAGTTAATGTGGAGTTTGATGAAATTGGTCCTTTTAATAAAGAGAAAGATCAAACAGATGAAGCTGATTATTATTTTAACAACATGAGACTTGATAACTTGAAAAAAGATTTTGAAAATATAAATGAAATTCAGTCCTATTCAAAAGAACATGATACTGATGAACTTAAAATTGATCTGCCTAGATATTCTA
Source organism: Viscum album (assembly GCA_963277665.1). Classification (NCBI taxonomy): domain Eukaryota; kingdom Viridiplantae; phylum Streptophyta; class Magnoliopsida; order Santalales; family Viscaceae; genus Viscum; species Viscum album. The sequence goes on from OY728121.1 coordinate 1,304,660,097, forward strand.
GAATCCTTAAGAATATCTCTTTAGAGACTATTATAGGAGATCTAGACATATGAATAAAAACTAGAAGAAGTTTTGGAAATCTAGTGGAATTTTTTTCTTTTCTATCTTAGCTAGAGCCTAAGTATTTCGAAGAAGCTTTAGAAGATTAAATTTGGATGTTAGAAATTCAAGAAGAGATAAATCTATTTAAAAGAAACAAAGTGTGGAAATTATTGGAAAGACCATCAAATTATCCAGTTATAGGAACTAAATGGGTATAAGGTATTATAACTAGAAAAAAAATCTAGAATAGTAGCTAAAGGGTATAATCAAGAATAAGGTATAGATTATGATGAAACCTTTGCTCCCGTAGCTAGACTAGAAGAAATTAGAATTATTTTGGCCTATGTATCTCATATGAATTTTAAATTATATCAGATGAATGTAAAATATGACTTTTAAAATGGATATTTAATGGAGGAAGTTTATATTGAGAAACCTCCAAGTTTTGAAAATTCTCAAAAACCAGATTTTGTTTTTAAACTTACTAAAGATCTCTACAGCCTTAAACAAGCACCTAGAGCTTGGTATGAAAGATTAAGTTCATTTCTTTTGAAAAATGGTTTTAATTTTGGTTTAGAATACCCAACCCTTTTTAAGAAAATAGTTTGTTCTAATTTATTATTAGTTCAAATCTATGTGATGATGTTATTTTTGGATCAACAAATAAAAAACTTTGCAATGATTTTTCATAACTTATGCAAAAAGAATTTGAAATGAGCATGATGGGAGAATTATATTTCTTTTTAGGAATTCAAATTTATCAAAAATATTATGGAAATTTATTAAATAAAAGTAAATACATTACTGAATTATTGAAAAATGTTGGTCTTGAGAACAGTAAGACATATTCAAATCTCATGTGTACTAATATTAAACTTGACTTGGATAAAGCTAGAAAACCAGTGAATAACAATTTATATAGACGTATGATTGGAAGTTTACTATATCTTACTACTAGTAGACCTGATATTATGTTTTCAGTATGTCTTTGTGCTATATTTCAATCAAATACAAAAGAATCTCATCTTGCTGTTGTAAAAAGGATTTTTATATATTTAAAAGGAATAGTTGTTCAATCTCTTCTTTATCCAAAAACTTATGATTTTAATTTATTATCATATTCAGATACAGATTTTGGAGGATGTAGATTATATAGAAAAATAACTTTACTAACTTGTCACTTTTTAGGAAAATCACTAGTGTCATGGTCAAGTAAGAAGCAACACTCGATTGCACTATCAACAGCCGAAGCAGAGTATGTATTTGTAGGCAGTTGTTGTGCACAAGTTCGGTGGATGAAAAACACTCTAATGGACTTTGGACTTAATTTTAATAATACACATATTTTATGTGATAATATAAGTGTTATAAACATTTCAAAAAATCCAATAAGTCATTCTATAACTAAGCATATTGATATTAGACATCATTTTCTAAGAGATCATGTTCTTAAAAAGGATATATCTTTAGAATTTTTTAACACTAAATATCAATTAGTTGATATTTTTACTAAACCATTTCCCAATGCTTATTTTTATTTTATTAAGGGGAGTTATGTTTATTTAATTTTTAATTAAATATTTTTTTATTTGTATTTATTTTATTTTAATTTGTTTTATGTCTAATTTATTTCTATAAATCTAATTTACTTTTCTTATTTTTATTTTATGGTATTTAAATTAATCTATGTTATTTTAAATGTATTTGAGCTGTGTAATTATTAAATTTTTTTCATAATAACTCTGCGACACAAGAAACGAGGACATGTGTCATTTGTTAGAAATTGTTTGTCTTCCAAACCCCTAGTCTTCCAAACCTTTTGTTTACCCAAAAAAACTCATTTCGCCTAACCATCAATCTACGTCCTTCCAAACCCTAGAATCCAAAAACCTCAGATTTTCAGATCTTCAAAAATGAAAAAAACTAAGATAATTGAAGAAGGAAAAGAAAGTGAACCAAAAAGTCAAATATTTTTAGGCAGAAAAATACTTCAGGGAAAAGTGGTTGATCTTGAATAGTTATACCAGACAAACTTACTCCTAAAACAATTGTTATCTTTTCAAGGACTTGATATAGATTTCAATGACATCAACTCATAATTTCTATATGAGGTAAAACTGAATTCATTTTATAAGAGTGTGCAGTTTATTTTTAGAGATTCAGAGGATGTGATTTTTTCTAGTATTGAATATAATGATTTCTCTATTTCTTCTACTGAGGTTGCAAAACTCTTGAACTACCCACATGAATGAGTTTTCCATTTCGATCTTAAATCTATTGGTGATAAAGAACATTATTCTAAAGACATAATGTATTTTCTATTCAATTCGATGCACATCAAAAAGATGTTTTTTAAGGATTTAGAACCTGGCCATAAGATTTTGGTAAAGTTTATTCAGACAGGAATAACACCAAGGATGGCTGAGATGGAAAAAATTATTTACCCATACATGTATATCATGTTTCTTTTTCTAAGTGATATAAAATTGAATTTTCCATTATATTTATTTCGGTATCTTCATTAATATTGTTCACTGGAAGAAAAAATGAATTTCTATCCATATGGAGGAATAATTTCAATGATTTTATTTAAGAAGGACATGATCAAACCGATTAAGGAAAGAGTCAAATGTCATCATAGTAATGTTTTGAATGTTGGAACGTTAAGAAAACTTGGATTTTTCTAGAGCACTGTAAAAGGAAAAAAATTTCCTGTTGAAGCTAAGAAAGAACAGAGCTCAAGAGATTTTTCTCAGGGGGAGAAAGCAGTTGTTCAAAAAGAAGGTTTCGCTAAATCTCGAATAGATGCAGTTTCACAACTGACTCAGAGGAGGCTTAGATTTAACACAGAAGAAGAAGAGGAAGAGCAGAGTCAAGAGGTACTTGTTATGAAACCAGTAAAAAGAAATCCTCCTCAAGTTAAAGAACAGATGTTGGATTCTGGAGAAGCAACATGCTCAATTAATTTGGAAGAAACTATTATTGAAGAGGAAATTAAAGTGGAGAGTCAATCTAGAGAGCTTCCTATTGTACCTCTGGTAAGTGAACAAGTACAAGAGAGAATTCTGGTAGAAACAGTTCAAGAATAAAATACTCCATATGAAAATGTTCAATCACAAATTGTTAGAGAAAAAGTTACTGAATAATTAGCTATTCAAGAAGGTATGATTTTATAAGAATCAGTTACATAAATTTAACCCTTAATTGTAGATCATACTGTGGGACAGTCATCTCATATTTCTGGTGATCAGACTGAAGTTTTAGATAATTAATCATTTTCTTATGAAGAATCAGTCCTTTGCCTACTGATGATGAAAATCAGGTTATGAATGCAGATGAGGGGACATATAATTCATTATCTCATCATATTGAAGAACTTGTGATTAAATTCAACAAGTCTTAGGAAGATAATTCCACTCTGTGGTAGGATCTTGACATTGCAAAGAAAAAGATCCAGAAACATAATGAGAATATTGTTTATAGAAGGGATTTCAATACCTTCAAGAGGGACATGTTAAATGAGATTGGTAAGATCAGATATGAAGCTATTTTGAAGACAAATTTTTCAGATTTAAATTGGTATCTGGGTAGTCAGTTTGAATCAGTAAAAGGTTTAGTGAATCAGGCCAGTACATCTGCTCCTACATCTGCTACAAGTCCAGATTTGATTAAAATATTTTAGGCTATTATATCTGTTATAGTAAACATGAATAATCGGCTTCAGAACCTTCAATGTAACAGTTCCCCTTTGTCAGTTTTATTAGACAATCAGAAATTTCTTATTGATCAGTTAACTCAAGGAGAGCCTAGCATTAGATTGATGTTGAGTCAATTTTTCAGAGAATTTGGAGATGTTCATGAAGCAAGACGAAAGTCTTCATGAGTTTCTGAAGGTCAACATAGTGGATAATCTTCATGTCAATAATGATTCTAGGATGTTGATAATTCATCCAGAAGATAGTTTGATGAAGAATCTAACATTTCAGATGGTTGAGCTGAAGGATATGTTTTAAGCCATTCAAAATTCAAATCCAGCCAATCCTTAGCCTTCTTTCATTTTCCTACCTTGAACCATGATAATGAAATTTTTCATTTCTAAGTCACAAGCTTTATTATATTAATGTCTTTATTAATCAATGAACTTGTTTTTTGTATATATGTTACATTTTATTATTTTATTTTCTTTTATATTTTTGTCCGTTAGCCAAAATACAATTCTCTTTATTCATCACAGTTACTTATAAAAAACACTTAACATTCTATTCGATATTAAATGTGTTTTAATATGTTTCTATACTTTATTTTTGATATCACAAAAGGGGGAGAAATTTAGATAAACATAAATATTATAAACCTAAATATTTATTCTTCATCGAAATAATTCTGTCAAACCGAAATTATTTTCTTTTAATGTTTACAAAATTCTAAATTATATTTCTAAGATTATAGTTTTAATTTATGGGTTTTTTGATCATCAAAAAGGGGAAGATTGTTGGGCATGTATTGTCTCAATAATACTCTATAAATATTATTGATTTTGATGATCACAAATACCCTTGTTTGTTTTACTAATGATTTTATTTTGAGTATATTTTAGGAAATTTATATTCTAGGAAATTTATATTCTTATCTTGAAATAATATTCAACTATTTATTTGTGAGAAATATTCATTAAAGTGTTTAGAACGCTCTTAAGCGTATTCTGGAAACACTGTTCACTATTTGTTGTTTACTGAAAATACTATTTATTTAATTCATCGCAGAAAGTAACTTATAGAAAAAACCTTACATTTATGTTGAAGGATCATCATGTATGGTTAATCAACCTTATGTTTGAAGAAATTTATAGTTAAGGAACATTACTTTTGGATATGAACCTTACATTTTCCAAAAATAAAAAGTATGGTTAAAGAACCTTATGTAAGTATGAAACTTTACAAACGTATGGATCGTCAATCTTACTTTTGTGATCAACCTTATGTTGTCAACCTTACGTTTGGGAAAAGTGAATGTAGGAATAATCAATGTTACATTCAGTGATCTATGATGACATGGATAAACGTATGGATCATCAACCCTGCATTATGAAGTTAAACCCTACATTTTTTATTTTTTTGTTTTATGAAGGAACCTTACATTTGACTTTTCAACATCAGAAATTTGAATTTACGTCTTTATCAGAGCATTCTGCAACAATCTTTGTGGAATGTCAGGGCGATTTAAAGCTCAATTTCGACTGATTCAATGCTCGTTTTAAATGATTTAAAGAGTCATTTACAATGGATATTTTATCTCTTATTCTTAAGGGAAGTTATGACTACTTTGAGCCATATTATTTGAATTTGAATTCACTCAATTTATCAGGTATATTTTTTAGATCTAAAATTTTTCTGCAAGATATATTATTATATATATATCTTTCTGCATCGGATATTTATATACGACGATCTGGAGATTTCTTGGCTATATTGATAATTCTTATTCTTTAAGATTTCTTGTGAAAATTATTTTACAGTACTACAGCAATCAAGCATCTTAGAAATAAAGACTACGTTTTGGAGATACACATGTTCAAATCTAGAAACATGATGCTCTATTTTTGTTGTTGTTCCTAAAATTAAAGATCTCTTGTGCAGCCTGATCTCTTCAGATATATTTCAAGTTCATTATTCTTCTGAATAAAATATCCATCTTTTATCAGTTGTGTGATGCTGCAACTGTGAGTTACATCTGTTTCTCATCAAAATATATCTTATCTATCTTGAGTTCCAGCTACTCGTATTCAGTCGCGGTGGAGTGTCAGCTTCTCGTACTAAGTTGTGGTTTTATCGGTTCCCTGTAAAAGAACCATAAGGCTCTGTTTTGTAAGTCTTTTTTTGTAAGGGTGAAAACAGCCTGCACTCAGTTGTGGATCGGTCTTATGATACGAGGACCTTACTAGTGAAATTCACCAAGCCCACTGAGAGGGTGATTAGTGGAGTGGACTAGGGGATCTTCATGCCCCGAACCACTATAAATTTTTGTGTTTTGTTCTTTGTTCATATCTGTTGCGTATAATATCATACAGAAACGTCACCGGCTCTATCTACTATTGATGTGAATTGAAAAAATTGTGAAATTTTTAAAAGAATATAGTTCACCCCCCTATTGTGTTATCACTATAGTCTTTCCGACCGAACACTCCTTAGTCTCTTAAGGCTTTTTGGACCTTGTTTATGGTGGAGTAACATCATCGCTTGAAAATTAGTGATATTTAAGGTAATTGTTCTCTTGCATTGCACTTTGAATTTAAAACTATGATTTATCGATGCTTTAAATGAATAGTTTAGGTGTTTTAAAAATGTTATAAATTGAATTTAGTGGGTTCTATAAAAAAATAATTTTTTTCTCTTTACTTTTCAAATATATAATATGTTTTATAAATCCTTGCACACCTGGCATTTTTTTATATTCTTGTTTGGATATTTGACATAATTATTGAATTATGAAGGTTTTTTTGGCTTATAAAATGAATAAAAAGTGTTATATTACAAGAATTGTGTGTTCTTTTCATTTATAAAGGTGGTAAAACTCCTCAAGTGTTGGGAGTTTTTAATGGAATTCATATATTTAGTTTTAAAAGTATTCTTTAAAGCCTAATTTTATAAATAATGTTTATGAGGCTTGTTTGGAACTTTAGAAAAGATTTTATAAAGATAAATCCTCCCTTGAAACATGACCCAACTATTTTATAAATTAACATTTTTAATTGTGTAGTGTAAGTGATGGTGATCGACGAAGGGGATTATGTATAATTATGTGTGCTCTTGATGGTATTGGGGGTGTTTCTTATGAGGGTGTCAAAGGTGAGTGTGTGACTTGATTGTGATTTGAATTATTTATTATTATGTAATAATTGTTTTTTCTCACCTCTATTTGGATTTCATGGGGATTCATGGGTAGTTAGGAAGGAAATCTAGAGACACTTGTTGCACTAGTTCAAGATAACGCTCTGGTTGGTGGCCTTAAGAGATATTTTATTCTTTTTATGGGATTATTCCCCTCAGTTAGACCAATGAGGGTAATACCGAGTGTTGGGTAAGGTTATTTTTTATCCATCATAGGTCTTGTTAGTTGTTTTATATCCTTTTCCTAGATTATCCCTATATCTCCTAGGTTCCCATGACTATTATTTTGTGTGTGTTGTATTTTTTGTTTCCTTATAACTCTATTCTTAAAATGATATTTTATATTATGATCTACCTTCTCCCCGTTTTAAAAGTATCTCATTGTAATGATTTCCACTTTTCATTAAAAAGTTTCATAATGGTTTTTCTTAAAATGTGATTGTTTTCAAGTTACAAAGGGAAATGGATTTGAAAAAAATTAGTGTGTTACTTATTTTGAAAATCAATGAAAAAACTGCTTTTTATATCTATTTTAAATCAAGAATGGAATATTTTTACTTTTAAAGGGTGTGCATGGACCAATGGGTGGTTATCACACTTATCACTATTAAAGGTTAGATAGTTCTGCTTGGATGCAACATATGATATCCAACTCATGGTTGGTATTATGTTCTTGGCGCAGGTGGATGGCAGAGACAAGTGGAGATGCACCAATTTCACATGGAGTTGGTCAGTATGGTTTGTTTTAGTTTTATTTATTTATTTAAGTGTTGTTGATGTATCATCCTCTCCAGATTTATTCTTTACACTTTGTGCCTTGTTTTATTTTAAGTTAGTTTATATTGTTTTATGGATGTCGGCATGTGTTTTTTCTTTTTATTAGACTTTTTTATTATAATGTGAGATGTTTATTATCCCTTCGGTCTTTTTTGGATTCTATTTTAAATTGAATCTTGGCACTTCAAATTACAGAATGGTCATGTAATACTTTCGAGTGGAAGTCCTTGGCTTATTCTTGATTCTTTAGAGAGAGAAAATTCTCAATGTGATCTATTTGATACCCTTAGTGCTTGTCACCAACCCGAGAGGATCGAGAACACCTCTTAGGCCTTGTCGTGAGCTGACTCGAGTGCTTGGGTCAGGGGAAACTTGAGTTGGTTTATGACAAATATAATGTTTCAAGTAACCTTCGTGACTATTTTATCAATTTTATGCTTTCTTGCAATATTTTTTTATGAAAATTTTTTAGAAAACAAATTGATTTCATGTTTGAAAGTGAGTTTATGTTCTTTTACAAGCTCAATGTTCTTTGTTTAAATTAAGTACCTTTTCAAGTATTTTCAAGTATTTAAATGTCCTGATGAGTTTTTTCTTTCTTTTATATCCCTTATTGAGTTTTATGCTCATCCCAAATTTTCAAATGATTTTCACAAGGCTTTAAGATGGGTAGGTATGATTATGAAATCTAACTCTGAATATGAGATTTTGACCTTGAACGAAGCAATCGTATCATTTAAAAAGTTTGGATTAATGGAAAAAAATGTCCATTTTGAAGAAAAAGTATGGGTTTTGATATGTAAGGGATTTTCCCAATTCTCTAAAATTCTAAACCTAAAAGGTATTGGGTATATAAGTGATGCCATATTTGATATAAATCATATAACTATGGGACAGTTATGTTTGGGTTGTTATGGTTGGCATAAAAAAGGCTTTAGAAAACTTAAGAGCATAAGATGTAGTTAGGTTGATATAATTAAAAGATTTAGAAAACATTAGGGGTTAATATGTTGGTTTGGGATCATAAGTTATAAGTGTTAGATAACCTTATGGGTTAGTATGTTAAGGAGAATTATGGTTATTTTTTGGGATTAAATTAATAAGGATGAAAACTTAAATCAAATTGGGTTGAACTAAAAAAGTTTAATAAAAGGTGACTTAGTTTAGGAAATTTTAGTATTTATTTTTCCAAATTATGTAATGGTTTTATATGATTGTATTTGATATACTCACACTACCCATTTCAGTTTTTAGTAAATGGATAGAAATAGAAGGAATAACATGTCATAAAATCTTTCATACAATGAAGAACATTGTCCTTTAGTGGATCTCATTATCCTTTAATGGTTGGTTTTTGTTCTTTTAGCTTAAAAAATTCAGCCTAGGCTTTCATCGTTAGGAATACGAAGTGAATTAGCGGTGGTCTGATCAAAACACAAAAAAAGGATGAAATTTTTCTTATAAAATAAAAATAAATCAAGTAAATATATTTTCACTATTGGAAAAGAAGCATGTACCAACGATTGAGAACCACTGGTATATGTCCCAAAACCATTGGTATAGGCTATACCAACGGTTTGGGTGGTCGCTGGCTTGTATGACGTTAGTATAGGTGGGATATACCAATTGTTTCCAAACTATTGGTATAGGTAATATGAAATACCTATACCAATAGTTTTGAAAACCGTTTGTATAGGTACTTCAAAAAAATCTCAGCTGGTTTTGAACCCCTGACCTCTGATTTATATCTCAATGACCTAACCACCAAGCTACAATGATTTTTCGAAACATGATATGATAAATATATATATGTATATTTGTAAGTAAATTAATTCTTGATGTATTCAATGCTATTTGAGAAAAAAATCGTTAAAAATCAAAATACCTATACCAACCGTTGGTATTGGTATTTTGAATTTTGGGACCTATACTAACGGTTTGTTGAGTCAATGAGGTTTCCTTATGACTTTTCCATTCCTCTATGTTTTGAAAATCACAAATAGTCTATCTTAAGTAAAATTATATTTGATCTTAATAAGGAAAATTTTCCTTCTCTAAGAAAATTTTATCCTTACCTATGTTTTCATTGTTCATTTTATAGTCTCTCTAATTCTAAATCATTTTATTCCTAAGTGTAAAAATTCGGTTTCACATTTAAAACATCAAAATTATAAATACTTAGATATAGAGTATTCTGTTTTCAGGTTCTGAATTCAGGTTCTGAATTCTTTGAAATTCTGGTTCCGAATTCTTTGAAATTCAGAATTCGAATTCTCTAAAATTTAGATTCTGAATTCTCAGAATTCAGACTCCAAATTCCTCAGAATCCGGAATCCAAATTCCTCAGAATTCATACTCTGAATTCCTCATAATTCAGACTATGAATTCCTTATAATTCAGACTCCAAATTCCTTATAATTCAAACATCGAATTCTTCAGAATTCAGATTCCGAATTCATTGGAATTCAGACTCTGAAATATATAGAATTTAGATTCCGAATTCCTTGGAAAATAGAATCTGAATATCCATGATCTATAGTCTCTAAATGTTGATTTGGTTAGACTCAAAACTTTATTTTTTCCTAGCCTCTGAATAATAGTTTTGGTTAAGAAATCTTATTTTTCTTACACTTATTACAGTCATTAAACGATGCCGTACAATTTGTTTCTATAAGAACCCGGTTTTAATTCTTGAGGTACGAGTTTATTCTTTTCCTTTTCCTTTAATTTTTTTGAGAAAATAAGGAAAATGGGGAAAAATCCCAAGTTTATGGGTACACTCCATGTACTTTGTCCGTGTAGGATGAGAATACAGGGCATGTAGGCTTGTCGCTGATTCAGGGTGTAAAAACTAACTACACATTGTGTACATAGTAATACACATTGTGTAATCAGTTGGTAAGTGAATAGTAAGGCGGTGGAGAGAAGCCGTTAGATGAACAGTAAAACAGATAGTACATGCCATATACTTAGTATTACACACTGTGTAATCAGTTAGTAGATGAACAGTAAGGCGGTGGAGAGTTTCCGCTAGTAAACAGTTAAAAAGAAAGCACACGCCCTGTACTTGAGAGTACATGCCGTGTAGTTATGTTTTTTTTAAAATAGGCAGCAGCCTCCTCATTCGACATAGGAGGCATATAATTCACTAGGATCCATGGGAGAGAAGGCTAAAGCTTGAGAGGAGCTCCCGAACGCTCACCGGGAATCCGATTCTTCCATCGTCGATCTCGTTCAAAACGCGTGGGTAAGGGCTTCCTTCTCCTTGAGTCTCTACTTCCAATTATTTTCCAAAGGGAAGTTATTTTATTTTGAATGGGTAAATTTTTAACTCAGATCTACATCATTCTCGGTTGTTTCAGGAGGCATCGTTCACGTATATCGATCAGAGGAGATTGAGGTAGGTGGTCTAGTGTTTATTTCCAACTGTTTAGTTGATTTTTGTGTACAATTGTGCTATGTGCCCATGTTCGGGGTGTCATGTGGCTGATTCCTTAGCTGTTAAGATATCTAGAATTGCATAGATAATCTAATGAATATGTATAAACTGTTTTTTGGGATCGTTGCCTTGATCCAGGTCCACCCCGTGGGTGCGTTTCCCTTGTTTAGCTGTTTGGACAGGATACTCGTGGGTATGTCATGATTATAGCATGTTTAAGTTTTCTTTAGCAAAAACATATTTAAGTTTCTTGCTTAGGTGTTGGGCTTGGCCCGATTACTTTCTTAGCCTGAGGGCAGTTTTTTGCTTGACCTGAGGGCAGTGTTTCGTTTAGCCTGAGGGAAATATTTCTTATGTCTGTGGGAAGTAGCTTATGTGCCTAAGGGAGACATCTTGTAATCCTGAGGGCAATATTCATTATGACTGAGGGCAGTCACCTGAGGGTTTCGTTTCAGCTTTCCTGAGGGTAAGGACTAGAATGTATAAGGACAATGTTTACCGGAATATTCATTGTGGTGATTTTTTATGTTATACATGCTAAGCTAAAGCACAGTCTTAGTATTGTTATTACCTTATACTTGTTAGATAACCTGTTGTGGTTTTTGTTGTGGCACTGTATAGAAGATTTTTGGTTGAGGTCAGGTCTCAGGAACTTATAATTAAATTATATTGAATTTTTAAATAATAATTAAATGGTAATGGAACTGATGGGAGTAGCTGCTTTTGAGTACTTCATAGCTTACTGTATTTCTTTATTGCATACTATTGTTGCACGTTCTCACTAACAGTTGGGCATGGGACTTTGGTGGTTACCTACTGGGATTTATTTCTTACACCCTGTTTGGGTCATGTATTGGGCCCAAACATATTATATTGTTGCAGGTGTCGATAAGGGCAAGGGTCCCTATACAGGTACATGATTGTTGCTGAGGAGTGGGAGAACATAGGACCGAGCTTAGGCTTGTGATGCTGCTAAGTTCCTAATACACTATTTTGTTTTGATTTTCTATACTTTTACCTTGTTTTAGATTTCATTGTATCCTATTTTGGTTGTTTTCTTAGAATTATGGACATGTGGCATCACCTTATATATGACTGTTGATTATCTTTTACTGTGGTACCGTCTTCCATTTCATCTTTAACTTGTTTATTGCTTCCACTTTTGGGTATGTTTATATTTTTCCACTGTGCTACACTTTAACAAATGAGGGCATAGTTTCCCCACTATCAGACCTAGGCCCTCGTTACTAGTCGGCAGCCTCTGGCATTTGGGGAAATGCGCTTGAGGTTTTGTGACCAACCGGGTTCGGGGCACCCGTTGTGTGGCACCTAGATCTGGGACGTTACAAAGTGGTATCAAATGGTTTCTTTTCTTTGACTTACTGTTTGGAGCCTATAGCCAGGGATAGGATGGAATTGGTATTTGGTAATGAGTTGTGCCCGAGAGTAGCTAACCTGTGTACAGGTAAAATCCAATCTACCTCGTTTAATTGCAATTTTTCTGGTTTTGTAATTTTATAATTGATCTGATTTTCACCGTTGGGTGATGCACTTGTGGTGTTCTGTTTATATTTTTATACTTTGGTTCTATTTAGTCACAACCCAATGAGATGAGGGTATGCCATCTCATGCATTATTTTGGAACATGTTAGAATCACATGCCATGCATAGTTTACATGCCATGTAGGTGCGTTATAAATTGCATGTTGTTGTGATAGATGTTGTGCTATTAAATTCATGCTATTGTGATAGGTACCTTGATAGATAAACCTACTATTGATAGGGTATTGTTATAAGTTATAGTTGGGTTTATGGACGCTAAACTTTGGTTCCTAAGAAGTATGGTCTCTCTTGGACCGGAATTTAGCGGATCATGACCCAGCATTTTGTTGTGTTTTGTACTATAATGGGAATAGTCGGGTGATAAACTTTGGTTCGCGGGGATTATGGCCATGGATCGGAATTTGGTATACCGACGCTTGAAATTTAAGAAAAAGGGGCTCCGGGGTAGTTTATGAGGCTTACTGTCCGGAAACCCAGACAACACGGTGTGTGGTTTTATGAACACGCGCCATGTACTCTTATATTTGGGAAAAAATTGAAAAATTTTAAGTACATTCTGTGTACCTTATATATACGCCGTGTAGTTTCAACCCGTGTCATAGGCCGTGTGAGAAGAAACACAGGATAGTGAAACTTTTGAGGGTACACGCCGTGTACCGATTGTACACACTGTGTTGTGTTGACCTTATGTCCGCCATGTAACAAACAACACAGATGGAGAAATCTGAGATTATACACGCTGTGTCAATATCGAACACGTTGGGTGGTGTAATCAGGGAATCTAGCCATGTAACTAACAACATGGGTCAGCGTTATCCTTTCTTGTACACGCCGTGTACCTGTGGGACACGCCGTGTAGTCTTGACCGGAAAGAGACCATATAGACTTGGTTGTGTGGCTGGGGAGACAGAGTGGTGTACACGCCGTGTGCGGGTGTAACACATCGTGTACCGAGGGTTGAGACACGCCCAAGACAGCATCAGAACATGACCATGTAAGGGCTTAAGGGTACACGCCATGTAGACTTTATACACATCATGTAGTCCTGTTCTAAGGAGAGTCGTGTGGCTTAGCCGTGTAGAAGGACTCAGGCAGGGGAAGAAAATCAAGTACACATCGTGTGTGTGGAAAACACGTTGTGTGTTTGGGGTGTTACACAACTAGTTCTGGCAGAAGTACACGCCCATGTGAAAGACTTACGAGAACACACTGTGTAGTTATTATACACGTCATGTAGTCTTGTTTTGTAAAACTTGAATGTTTTATGTTCCCTGTTCCCATATTATGTTTCTAGTTCTTAGTCTTTGATGATCATAGTCTAAGGCATGTGTTTGATGTTGTAGAGTCATGCCGCTGAGACGACCATGAGTTGTTCGCAAAGATAGAGGCAATGATTATACTTCAGAGATGGTAGGTCATGGGCTTCCGATGGATCCTCCAGCAGTGCCAGATGCGGCGCCAGCCATTATACCGGACGTAGGCACAGATGCACAGTTTTGTGAGGGATTCATGCAGTTCATGCAGACCTTCCAGGGAGCACTGCCGGCTGCCACATCTATGGCAGAGTTGACACATATATTCCAGCAGCAGCATCCGCCTACGTTTTCAGGGGATGGCGGACCACAGGCTGCAAAGTCATGGCTGGATTCATTACAGACTATCTTCGAGCATCTTGAGACGCCTTCAGGGAGGAGGGTCAAGCTCGCTACTTACATGCTGTGTGATTTCGCCAAGAGATGGTAGGATGTTACCACCTAGACTGAACATCACCAAGACATGGCGTGGGAAGATTTGCAGGTAGTCTTCTATGAATTTTTCTTTCTGGAGACACTAAGGGAAGATCGTGCTTGAGAGTTCATGAATCTGTAGCAGGGCTCCATTTCAGTGATGGATTATTCTGCCCGCTTCACCGAGCTACGACGTTTTTCACCTGTTCTAGTAGGTGATGAGAAGTTGAGGTCTATACGCTTTGATGATGGTCTTCGATATGACATCTGAGTGCTGGTGAATGTTTTCAGGTTTCCCACGGTGCATGCTATTGTGAACCAGGTGTTTATTACTGAGTGGAACCTGCGGGAAGATAGTGGTGCAGGCCAGGGCGATTCGACACCAGTTTTTGGTACTATTTCTACCGAAAAGAGAAAGAGGCAGATGGATTTCTCTCATGGTGGTAGTACTAGCCAGAATAATTCTTCAGGTGGCAAGGTAATGTGATACCAGTGTGGTAAAGATGGCACAAGAGACCTCAGTGTCCACGTGACCCAGTGAAGTGTCGAGCTTGCGACAGGATGGGTCATCTACAACATTTTTGCAGGGAGTTTCCACAAGTGACTATTGAGAGAAGTTCTGTGTAGACTCTGCATGCAGGAGCAGGGCCAACAGCATCTTACCAGTCAGGGAATTGGAATACGTTAGGATGTTCAGGCCAAGGAAGTGGTCGTGTTCATGGTAGCCAGACACCAGGATCTCAGAGATAGCAGGGTGAGTCAACTCAGGGTATCCAGGCTGTGTCGTAGGGCCGTGGAACTGGGTAGACATATGTAGTACAACAGACCCAACAGTAGCAGGATCCCAGACCTTCCACTATCAGAGGTACTATTCTAGTTGCTTTTGTTTTATCTTTGGCACTTTTTGATACTGGTGCTACACGTATCTTTATATCTGTGCCCGTTGTGGAGAGACTTGGGCTCTGTGTTTCTTCTTCTTCGGATATCATGACGTTAGACACTCCGTTGGGAATTAGAACTTCAGGTGTGCATCAGTTCAAGGAGTTCCCCCTAGAGGTTGGTGGGTGTCACTTTCTATGGGACCTCTATGTCTTAGATATTATGAGCTATGATGTCATTCTCGGGATGGACTGGTTGGTACCCATTCAAGACTTTGTAGATTTCTATCATCATAGGGTGAGCTTCACGTCACCAGAGGGTGGAGAGTTTCTATACAATAGCCAATGGGATGTCCAGGCGAGCCGAGATGGACTCGAGCATCGTGGGCGAGGTGGAGTGATAGCCCAGATTACGAGTTTATATCTGGATGACCGGGAAACTTGTTCGAAGGATTTCCCTCCAGTGGTCAATTGTTTCAGGGATTTCTTCCTAGACAACTTTTCAGGTCTACCTCTAGAGCAAGAGGTGGATTTCTCTATTGAGCTTGTGCCAGGAGTGGCATCGGTGTCCATTCCTCCTTATAGGATGGCTACACCAGAATTGCAGGAGCTCAAGAGGCATTTGGATGAGTTGCAGGAAAAGGGTTTTATCTGACCCTATACTTCTCCTTGGGGTTCGCCTATCTTGTTTGTGAAGAAGTCAGACGGTACCCTCAGACTCTGCATGGATTATCAGAAGTAGAACCAGTTGACGGTTAAGAAACGATATCCCTTACCAAGAATTGATGATCTTTTTGATCAACTTCGAGGAGAACGAGTGTTCTCAAATATTGACTTGAGATCCAGATATCATCAGTTGCGCTTTAGACCATCGGACATACCACTTACAGCCTTTTGGAGCAGATATGGTCTATATGAGTACCTGGTTATGTCGTTCAGACTCACAAACACGCCAGCAGTTTTCATGACTCTGCTTAATCGTGTGTTCCATCCATATCTGGATTCTTTTTTGGTAGCCTTCGTGGACTATATCTTGGTGTACTCTCACACTCGACATGATCATGCCACTCATCTTGAGATCGTACTGAGTACACTATGAGAGCATCAGTTATATGCTAAGCTCTCAAAGTGCCACTTTTGGATGGACCAGATTCACTTCCTGGGTCATATTATCTCAGAGGCAGGAGTTGTAGTAGACCTGGAGAAAGTGAGAGCAGTAGTTTCTTGAGATCAGTCTAAGAACATGTTTGAAATACGGAGTTTCTTGGGGCTGGCTGGTTAGTACAGGCACTTTATACAGGACTTATCCCACTTAGCAGTGCCATTGATGGGTTTGACTAAGAAGGGTATGAAATTCGTTTGGTCAAAAAATTGCGAGACAGTCTTTCAGGAGCTGAAGGGAAGGTTGACATCAGCACCAGTCCTGATACTTTCAGAGCAAGGGAAGATATATACAGTTTACTGTGATGCATTAGGTATTGGGCTGGTAGCAGTGTTGATGCAGGGCGATTGAGTAGTTGCGTACGGGTATCGGTAATTGAGTCCACATGAGAGGAATTACCCGATGCATGATCTCGAGTTGGCTGCAGTTGTACATGCGTTATGCTGTTGGAGACATTATCTCTTGGGAGAACATTTTGTGGTGTTTACGGACCAAAAAAGTATTAAATACATCTTTACCCAGCATGACTTGAATTTGAGACAGTGAAGGTGGGATGAATATCTTCAGTCCCTCGACCTTGAGCTTGCCTATACACCTAGTAAGGTTAACGCAGTAGCTAATGCACTAAGTAGGAGGACTCAGATACAGGTAGTGCAGAAGGCCAGTGGTGAGTGGCATCTTGTGGCTTTGTTCTCTGAGATGCATTTGGAGGTGCACGATAGTTAGGGGTGAACCTATCTTTCATCCTTAGCTGTGACTTCTACCCTCCTGGATAGAGTGAGGATGAGACAGCTATCAGATTCATAAGGCTTAGTTCTACGAGATTCGATGGAAAGTGAGGACCCTCCTCCTAGTTGGACAATAGGCGATGATGAGGTACTGCGTATACATGTACGAGTGTGGGTTCCAAGGGATGTACGCGATGAGTTGATGCGGGAATTTCATGCTTCAGCTTGGGCAGTGCATCCTGAAGTTACCAAAATGTACCATGACTTGAGACGTTAGTATTGGTGGTCGGGTATGAAAAGGGAGGTAGCTGGTTTTGTTATGAGATGTTCCACCTGTGAGTAGGTGAAGGTGAAGCATCAGAGGCCATCCGGACTGTTGCAACAGTTACCCATTCCGGAGTGGAAATGGGATGATGTCGTGATAGACTTCGTGACTAGGTTTCTGAGGTCACCTTGAGGCAATGATACCATATGGGTTGTTGTGGACAGACTTATGAAGGTAGATCACTTTTTTCCAATCAAGGAGGCTTTCGGTGTTGACAAGCTCGGGAAGTTGTATATCTGAGAGGTAGTACGTCTTCATGGGGTCCCTCTTTCTATTTTTTCAGATAGGGACGCCCATTTTACGTCTCGTTTCTGGCAGAGTTTTTAGAGGGCACTGGGTACCACTACTGGAAATGATGTTTTTCCCAACGGGTGTTTACCAACGGTTTGCTAAAACCGTTGGGCTTGAAGGATTAAGAAAGCCTTTCCCAACGGTTCACTGAAACCGTTGGGAAAAGCCACCCCTTTGCCAATGGTTTCTTCAAACCGTTGGTAAAGGGGTGTGTTAATCACCCTTTTACCAACGGTTCAACAGAACCGTTGGGAAAGGGTCACCCCTTTGCCAACAGTTTCCTCAAATCGTTGGTAAAGGGGTCCTTATCATCTCTTTCCCAACGGTTCTTAAAAACCGTTGGGAATTATTTCCCCCATATCCAGCCGCAGGGCTTCTCTCCCCCATTTGCACAGAAACCTAATTTCATCCGCTCCACCGCTCTCCTCTCGCGAAATCCCCTATCCAAAGAGGTGAAAACCATCTGAAATCAGATATCTTTTCATTTATACACATATACTTCCTTATTTTTATTGTTATTGCTTTAGTATTTTAGTTTTAAGTTATCAATCTACCTCCAGCTCTCTGCTACTCTCCAAATCCCCCATCCGAATAGGTGAAAACCCATTTGAATCATCTCAAATCAAGTAATTTTTTGTTTATACACATATGGTCCCTTGTATTTATTATTTTTATTGTTATTTCTCTAGTATTTTAGTTTTAAGTTATCAATCCAGCTGCAGGTCTCTGCTACTCTCGAACTCCCCCATAGGAATAGGTGAAAACCCATCTGAATCGTCTCAAATCAGGTAATTTTTTCTTTATACACATATGGTACCTTGTTTTTATTGTTATTGATCTAATGTTTTAGTTTTAAGTTTGGATTTTGATGTGATTTCACCATGTAAAATAGGGAAATGAATAAATATTTTGTTAATTAATTAGTTTCCCCTGGAATATCAGTTGTGTTATAATGTCCATGCTAAATAAAGGGGTAATGTAATAAAAGACCTTGAATAAATAAATTGTGGAAGTTGGGGTATGTTACCTCTATGAGAGGTTTTTTTTTGTGTTTCATTGTATGTTGTAGGCTGTTTTATGGGGATTGAGGTGACCAGTTGGGCTTTGTGATATGTGGGGTTGTAATGTGATGGTTAGTGGGCATGGATGTGTCATGTGAAGTTGTATGATAGTGATGATGTGTGGTGGTGTTGTGTCATGTGGAGGTGTTGTGTGATGAAGTTGTGGTGTATAATGTGGTGAGGTGGTTTTGGTTGTGCGGTGGTTTGTGATGTGCAATATTTTTATTGTGATATGTGGTTGTTTTGGTGAGATGGTTGGTCGATGTAACATGGTGTCGATGGTTATTGTGATATGGTGAGTTGTTGTGTGGTGGTTTTATTAGTTTCCTGGTTATCTATGGAATAAATTATGCTGTTAAAACAAAAAAACAAGATATTAAATAAATGAGATGGAATAGAAATGGATGTGTGGTAAATGGATTTAATTAATTTAACATTAAATGAATGGACAATGTAAGTGTGAATGAAGTGGATTATAAATGAATGTGAGAAATGCTATGCGTCTTGTGTAGTGGTGGTGTGGTTTATGTGTTTTATGGTAGTAGTGAAGTGTGTGATTATGTAGTTAATGTGAACCCATAGGTTGAGTATTTTGTGCTATCTATATATCATGTATTTTTATGTTATTTCTACACATTCCAGGGGGGTGGTATGTCTAGGTGGTGGTGGTGGGGTTGCAGGGGAGGGGGTGTGGCTGTTTGGTAGGGTGGGAGGGGCTATCCAGGGGGGGTACGAGGTGTCCAGGGGGGTACGGGGGTGGGCGGGCTATCCACAAGGGTGGACGGGCTGTCCACGGGGGTGGTCGGGCTGTCAAGGAGGGGTGGGCGGGCTGTCCAGAGGGGGTGGGTGGGCTGGCCACGGGGGGTAGGGGTGTCCAGGGGGGTGGGTGGGCTATCCAAGGGGGTGGGGGGCTGTCCATAGGGAGAAGGGGTGTCGAGGGGGGTGGGTGGGCTATCCACGGGGGTGGTTGGGCTGTCTAGGGGGTAGGGGGTGTCCACGGGGGTGGGTGGGTTGTCCACGGGGGTGGGCGGGGCTGTCCACGGGGGTGGGAAAGGCTGTCCACGGGGGTGGGCGGGGCTGTCCAGGGGGTGTGGGCTGTCCTGGGGGTCTGGGTGGGGTGTCCTGGTGGGGGAGGGGTGTGTGGGGTGTCCAGGGGGGTGGTATGTCTAGGTGGTGGTGGTGGGGTTGCAGGGGAGGGGGTGTAGGCTGTTTAGGAGGGTGGGAGGGGCTATCCCGGGGGGGTACGGGTGTCCAGGGGGGTACGGTGGATTGTCTGATGTTTCTCTAATGATCAAGGACGGAATGTTTGGAGGACATCACAAGTCCTGACTGGTTGATCCTAGAAGAAATTTCATGATCATGGATGTAATGCCTATAGGGAATCCCTTGATTTTGGTGATCTTCTCCATTTTCATCAAAAGACATGTTTGACACACTGGGAGGGAAACTCTAGAGTCAGTGTGACATGTCTTGAAGGGTGATTTATGTCCATAGTGACATGATTTGAGGACATCACATGACCTAGTTGGTGTGCCTAGAGGGTGTTAAGGGAGCCATCTAACATTCCTGACATTTAATATGAGACTGAGATAATATGTATTGATTCCCCTATATAGAAGGAGATACATATCTATTGGAAAACATGTAGTCTGTATGGTGAGAATTAAAGGCTTTTCATTACAAGGGTGGCATATTCATGGGTGCCATCTGATTTTATTTGACATGTCAAGGGGACATCAAATGATCAAAATAGGTTTCCAATGGAATGTATTGTGAACATGATGAAATTTCCTAGTGGAATAAAATTTCATAGGTGATGCATGTTATGAACATTAGGGTCAACATATATTTCCTTCACCTTAGTCTCCCATATTTTAGTATTTCATCCATCCTTTTATCCCAAATTCCATAGATTTATACATTATTTTATTATATTATGTCTCAAATTATCTAAAATATGTGTTTGATGTTCTTCACGTGACCTATCATAATTCCTTCTCATAATCTATAGTGATCATGGGAAGATCCCATGCATGATTCATGATCACTCAAATTATTCTGCAGATCATACATAATGGAAGCCTTACAGGATGTGAGATGATTATATCTATGAAATCTAATCAGGTACCTGGTGAGGAAGTGCATATTAATTCAAAAAGGTAAATCGCATATGAGGATACCCTACTAATATGGTTATGGGATGAGGCATGCTCTGATGTGATAACACATTAAGTTCTTGTTGGTTTTACATTTTTTCAATAACACATTAGTATGTTTTTTTCACATGTGTAGTTGATACCATGATTATTTTATTCCTTTATCGTTTACTTAAATGTATTTTCTATTAAAGTTCAATCCTATTGAATTGTTTATGACAAAATGACTTATATGAATTCTTTTTACAGAATGGACAGAAGTTGGATGTATGAAACCGATCGTATCTCAAGCGATTTTCAAAACAATTTGGAGAGATTTATAGATTTTGCATTTCACAATGCTTCAGATAGTGGTCGCATACACTGCCCATGTTCCAATTGTGTTGGTAGACCTTGGTTGAGTCGTGAAGAAGTCAGCTACCACATAACCAAAAATGGTTTTCAAGCAAACTACTTTGTGTGGTATCACAATGGGGAGAAAATGAAATCTCAAATTGGTGATGATCGAAATAAAAGGACTGGAATGGAGAATTTGTTAGATGATCGGTTTCCGTTTATTCGTCATCATGAAAAAGAAAGGATTTCGACTCAAGAAGACGTCGATATGAGGACAACTGATGAATCTAGTGAAAATGATGATATTGATAGGGTGAAAAAATTGAATGATGCTGCCACGACTCCAGTATATCGACAATGTGATAAAATGAAAAAGATGGAATTTTTAATCTGATTGTTTCATGGAAAAACTATGTATGGGATTTCTAATACAGAAATCGATTACATTCTTACCCTTTTGAAGGATTTACTTCCAGATGATGCAGATATTCCCTCAAACCACTATATGGCATGGAAGTTAGTTGAAGAAATTGGATTTTCCAGAAACAAAATTCATGCTTGCCCGAAAGATTGCAGTTTATTCTGGGAAGAAACCGCTGAACGAAATGAATGTATAAAATGTGGCACATCCCGCTGGAAGTCAAAATCTGATGGAAAACCATCCCGCGTTCCACAGAAAGTAATGTGGCACTTTCCATTGATCCCCAGACTCCAGAATCTTTTTATGTCTGATGACATATCAATAAAAATGAGATGGCATGATACCGAGAGAAAGAAGACTAATGATGAGTTAGTTCATCCTGCAGATGGATTTGCATGGAAGAGATTCGATGCTCGACATCCTGATTTTGCAGCTGACGTGCGTAATGTGAGGCTGGGTCTTTCATGCGACGGTTTTAATCCGTTTGGGCAGATGCTTACTTCGCACAGCACATGGCCAGTTTTTATACACATTTATAATCTTCCCCCATGGTTGTGTATGAAAAAATCTTTCACTTTCATGAGTATACTCATATCTGGTCCTTCTGATCCCGGCATTGATATTGATGTATACATGCAACCTTTAATAAAAGAGTTGAAACTTCTTTGGGATGTGGGTGTGCGCATATACGATGCATGTTCGAAAGACATATTTCAGATGCGTGTTGCGCTTATGTGGACGATCAATGATTTTCCGGCTTATGCAATGATGTCTGGATGGAGCACGAAGGGAAAACTATCATGTCCAATTTGTATGAAGAATACACGATCCAGAAGACTGAAACATCGTTGTAGTTTCAGTTTTATGGGACATCGACGATTTTTGCCAAAGGATCATCCATATAGAATGAATCGTCAAAGATTTGATAATACTATAGAGACCGATGATCCACCTCAGCATATGTCTGGAACTGATGTGCTTAATGAATTGAAAGATTTCAGTTTTTCGTTCGAGAAGGGTCAAATGAAATCTGGAAAGAGAAAGAATGTTTCCACAGAAACCTGTTACAATTTGAGGAAGAGGAGTATCTTTTTTGATTTGCCTTATTGGTCAACCAATTTTCTACGTCATTGCTTAGACGTAATGCATATTGAAAAGAATATATGTGAAATGTTGCTTTCAGTTCTTCTAAATGTCAAGGGGAAGACAAAAGATGATTTACGATCTCGACGTGACTTGGTGGATTGGGGCATCAGACCAGAATTGCATCTTGTGCGTATCAGTGAAAATAAATGGAAACTTCCATGTGCTTCTTATGTGATGACACCTACTGAAAAAAAAACAATTTTTGGAAGTATTAGAGACTATTAGAGTTCCTGATGGCTATTCAAGTAACATATCTAAACGGGTCAACAGAAGAGAGTTGAAGCTAAAATCTTTGAAGACTCATGATTATCACGTTCTACTGCATGAGTTGCTTCCAATAGCAATCCGTCATCTTTTGTCCAATAATGTAAGGGTGGGTGTTATTCGGTTGTGCCATTTGTTTAGAGATCTTTGTGCTAAGAAGTTTTCCAAGTCTTTCTTGCAAAAATGTTGACAGATGCCCCATTAATTTTGTGTGAGTTGGAGAAAATATTTCCCCCATCATTTTTCACATGCATGCTGCATCTGACTGTCCATATTCCAACTGAAATACTTCTCGAAGGACCTGTTTCTTTTCGTTGGATGTATCCAACTGAAAGAAATATGTTCACATTAAAGTCTTATGTTCGAAACAAGAATCATCCCGAAGGGTTCTATCGTGAACGGTTACTTAGCTCAAGAATGTATGGATTTCTGTTCAATGTATTTGTCTGATCTTACTACAAGAATGAACAGACCAATGAGAAATGAAAAAGAACAATATGAGAAAATTGAACCCAGTTTTCCATCACTTCCTCAAACAGGAGGAATTCATGGATCATATACATTGAAGACATTAATCCATGAAGAGCCGGAGATGGCACATCGCACAGTTTTGTTCAACTGTGATTTGTTCGATGACTATATCAGGTAACAAAATTGAATATGTATATCTTACATATATATCTGTTAAACTATTCATATTTTTTTATCTACAAGGAACATAAAACAATGATAAATAGGAAGCATCGTTCTTTATCTTTGAGAAGGAGAGAGACTTTGCATAGCAAAGAGTTTTCTGCTTGGTTAAAATTGAAGGTAAAAATATTACTGTTTAAATTAATTATTTCAATATTTACTTAAGTTTAACTATCATTTATATTGCAGGTATTGAGTTTGTCTGCTGACTCTGTCTCTGAGGAAATAAGAGCTTTGGCTTT
Organism: Viscum album; assembly: GCA_963277665.1. Lineage (NCBI taxonomy): Eukaryota > Viridiplantae > Streptophyta > Magnoliopsida > Santalales > Viscaceae > Viscum > Viscum album. Next base: position 1,304,684,235 of record OY728121.1, read on the forward strand.
TGGTCCTAATACCGTGGTTCGTGACTGTAAATCAATTGTTATCAATGGGTACAGATTTATTGTCACTAAACGAGCCAAAAACATGAGAACACAACATGATGGTATTATGGTTACTTCCACAACAGATTTTTATGCCAGTGCATCAGATAGTAGACCGCGACTTGAAAATGTGGGTTATTATGGAGTCGTTGAGAAAATAATAATATTGGATTATTACTCTCATGGACGAGTCACAATGATGAAATGCCATTGGTTTGATTCGATGACGAGACATGACACATTTATTGATGATTGTGGATTTCGAGTAATTAATATGACCCGCACTCTTGCTACCGAAGAACCATATGTGTTGGCATCAATGGATAAACAAGTTTTTTATGTCAAAGATCAAATTCAACCTGAATTTGGTGTCATAGTTGAAGTAATTCCAAGACATATTTTTGATGATGCTGATGATGGAATTGACACTGTCCCTATTGCCATTGGAACCAATCCATTTATTTCTTTTGATGACTCCAATAGCTCAATTGTCAGAGTTGATTGTGAACTTGAAGTTGTGGTTGGAAATATATAGAATCATTCATCCATGTTCTCAATTCTTTTGGTTTACCTCGAGTTGGGTTGTTAAGGTTGGTAATATTCATATTTATTTAGTATTGATCACAAATATGTTTTAGCTGACTTGACCGTTATGTGAATTTTCAATGTTTATTGGTTGCTGTTTTATTTGAATTGCATTTTCTAATTTGGAATTGAACTGTATTCAAACCAAATCAAACAATATTTCTAACTTGGTGAACATTACAACTTGTATGTTTTATTAAATTCATTCAAGCTCTTCTAAAACAATTGATAGCTAAATTACCAATGACTCCCCTCATTCCCTCATATATTTAGTTTTTTGGTTTACACATTAATTTTCTTTTTCTAATTAATTACATATTTGTTTTCAAATGCAATAAATGCAGCCAATTGAAGAGAGACGAAGAAAAAAAATGGCGGAGAACAATCGTCGGATGGAGGAGATGGGCATTCCACCATTAGTGCCTATAGTGAGTACTTTATTTCAAATATATATATATATATATATATATATATATATTTACAGAATATATAATGTCATGTGATTAATTTTTTTTGTAAACTTTTTTGTAGGATCCACCATTACGTCGACAGTTATTCGACGAGGAGCCTAGTACTGGTCCTAGTACTCAGGTCGGTGGTACGAGGAGGGTTCGTACCAGAGGTGGATGTAGAGATGTGTGTGCCCGACTAGACCCTGCCCCTCCCACTGACATTTCAGCCTTCCCACATTCTGATCCCGGTGTGTCGTTAGGGACACACGGGGTATTTAGGCCTCCCATGTTTTCGCTACCTTCTGCATCTTCTACCCCATCATTTTCACATCCCATGATGATTCCCACTCCCCAGTCAGCATCAGGTCATACAGCTGTTCCATCTTCTTTTCCTTCTACTTCTGTCTCTCCGAGCTTTTATATTCCATCATCTTCGACTCCTGTTCCACCAGAGGGTGTTCCATCAGGTTCTGTGGATCCGGCGCCACTCATTGATCAGACTAGCGCAAGTATATTTATAAAACCCTAACAAATTTTTATAGCAATATTTATTTTCATTATAACATGTTTTGATAAAATATTTGTTTTTATTTCATGACAGATGCATCTACTGACAGGAGGCGGGGGCGGGGCCGTACACGCATGCGTTCGGTGTGGAACCGTCACACACAGGTTATGGTGGAATATAATGAAGAAAATTAGATGGTTGAGAAAACAGGGCAGCAATGTCGGAGTTTTCTGGCAACGCTTGCCAAATACTCTGACATCATTCCCGTCAGCCCGCTGTCATGGAGATATTTGCCACATGAGGTCAAAGATAGAGCTTGGGCAGAGATATGGGTAAAGAAATCTGTTGTATTTAATGCCATGAATTATTTTTGTATTTATATTAATTAATATTTTGATTTCAGCTTCGATTTAATTTTCCTGATGGTGAGGGTGCACGACTGGAACATCTAAAGGATTTAGGCGAGCTTTGGAGAGCCTACAAGCATGAGATGTATACTGGCTGGCGTGCTAGAGTTGGCACTAAGTTAGAGGCGGTACCAGTTGTGGATGATTGTCCTATAGAGCAGTATCGTCAGATGATTACTCATTGGACGAGTACCCAGTTTAAGGTATGAATTACATTTGAGGTATTTAAATAATAACTTTCAAGTTTTGCATTAATATTATCCTTTGCATTATCTAATTTTATTTAGGAATCATCTGGAAAAAATAGAAAAAAACATTGATGCAAAAAAATACCTCCATACACTAGGACGCACGACGATGCCGGATCATGAGAGGCAGCAGGTATGACAATTGTTTATAAGTTTTCTTTACGACTTACATTTTCTTTTGTTTCCTCAATTATTAAATCATTTGCTAAAGTTTTTATATAACTTTTGTTTTCAATATCATTGTAGAGGCAAGTACAAAATATTGAAGGACGTGTGCCTCGAGCAAAACTGTTTTGCTCGAGTAGACGAAAAAAGGATGGAAGTGTTGTCAACGAAGCGACTCAGCAGCAGATTGTAAGTTTTAATCTATTGATTTTATATTTTAATATCTATTTAGTAACTTAATAATATATTTATATTTGTAACAGGATGATTTAGAGGCCCTCGATGCCCAAGAAGCAGACAATTTTGGGCCATCTGATCACTTACATCAGGTGTTGGGAGAGGATCATTCTGGCAGAGTACGCTGCCGACCTAGGATAGCCTCGACGAGGTATTGGCCTGCCTCAGGTACGAGTTGTAGTGCCACCGAGCTGCAACAAGTTAGGGCACAGGCAGAACAGGCTGAGAAAAGGGCCACAGAGACGGCAGAACAGTCTGCTAGGGCAAACAGTGCATTTATGAAATTTATTGAAGTTCTACGTCCAACACTTCCAGCAGAGGCCAGCCCAGCGATTGATGAATACATGTCGTCGATATATTCTATATATGGTGAACCAGGTGGAAGTTCCAGTGGTGGTCAGGCCGATGTCCATCTTGAAGATGATGATGGCGAGGAGTCTGATGTGGAAGAGGAGGGAGATGAGGAGGGCGAGGAGGAGGGCGAAGGCGAGGAGGAAGGCGCTATGGAGGGTGAGGACGATGAAGAGGACGATGACGAGGGTGATGATGATGATGATGGTGATGGTGATGCTGATGTGGGACATATTGATCTGTTACATTTTTTACTTATATTACTGAGATTTGATGTTTAATCTATTCTAGTTGTTGGTTTTATCTAGACTCGTAGTATAGTATTGGAGTTGAGTTATTTTTATATATTGTCTGTTTTTATGGATGTTGTTGTCTTTTAGTGGTTGTGTGTTTGAGAACTCCCTGGACAACCCCCCTCATTCTTGGACCCTGGACAACCCCCCCTCCCCCTTGGACCCCGAACACCCCCCGGACAGCCCCGCGGACAGCCCCCTGGACAGCCCCCCGTACAACCCCCAACCCTCCACCCTGGACCCCAGATAGCCCCCCGGACAGCCCCCCGGACAACCCCCCCCCCCCCCCCCACCCTCCCCCTTGGACCCCGGACAACCCCCCAAACACCCCCCGGACAGCCCCCTGAACAACCCCGGACAACCCCCTGAACAACCCCTGAACAACCCCTGAACAACCCCTGAACAACCCCCTGAACAACCCCCGAACAGCCCCCTGAACAACCCCGGACAACCCCCTGAACAACCCCCAAACACCCTCCTCCTTGGTCCCCGGACAACCCCCCGAACACCCACCGGACAGCCCCCCCGGACAGCCCCTCCACCTTCCTTAATTTCATTAGCTCTGAAATGTTTCATAGCACGATCAACTAAAATCTAATCCATACTAAATATGATATAAAAATATTCTATATGAATTTCCATAAGATTTTAAGTGAAAACAAAAAGTGACATACGAAAAACTGACCAAACGCATTCGAAATGTGTTGATGCTTTAGGACAACGATCCATGGGTCATATGTGACGTGTACGAATCAACCCCGCCTCAATCCTAGGCGCGGTGTGGTCGGAACAACTCAAAGTGTATGTCTTTTGTTTCAAAAGGACATCATTTTAAGTGAAAAACATCAAATGGCATACAGAAAACCGTCCAAACGCATTCGGATTGTGTTGATACTTTAAGACAACGATCCATGGGTCATTTGAGACGTGTACGAGTCAACCCCGCCTAAATCCGAGATGCGGTGTGGTCGGGACCACTCTAAGTGACTTTCTTTTGTTTAAAATGGACAGTATTTTAAGTACATACGGAAAACCGACCAAACGCATTCGGTTTCTATTGAAACTTTAGGAGAACGATCCATGGGTCATATGTGACGTGTACGACTCAACTCCACCTCAATCCAAGACGCGGTGTGGCCGAAACCACTCAAAGTGTCTCTATTTTGTTTAAAATGGACTTCATTTTTAGTGAAAACAAAAAATGACATACGGAAAACCGACCAAACGCATTCGGTTTCTGTTGAAACTTTAGGAGAACGATCCATGGGTCATATGTGACGTGTACGAGTCAACTCCACCTCAATCCGAGGCGCGGTGTGGCCGACACCACTCAAAGTGTCTCTATTTTGTTTAAAATGGACAGTATTTTGGCCGTTTATGACACCAGAACTGCGTTGTCGGTCACCGCGGGCACATGGCACATCCGATTGACGTGTCGTCTGCGCGTACACATCATGAATAATAATTAGAATGTTGCACAGTGGTTTTAGGTCAATCCGAGGTCGTCCGCTATGAATTTGACCGTTGGACGCCCGTTTTGGCCGTTTATGACACCAGAACTGCGTTGTCGGTCACCGCGGGCACACGGAACGTCCGATTGATGTGCCGTCTACTCGACCACTTCAGAAATCACTGTCCCATATTTGTCGTTTGATTTCAGGCCATTCCGACTTCGTTCGGCCCGTTTGGACCCCCCTCACGCGCGTTTACGAAGCGCGTGCATCACTTAAAACACGAATATTGAGCCATACCGCGCAAACCGCACGTACGATTGGCATTCTGTCTGCGCGTACACGTCACAAATAATAATTAAAATGTTGTACGGTGGTTTCAGGTCAATCCGAGGTCATCCGCTATGAATTTGACCGTTTGACGCCCGTTTTGGCCGTTTATGACACCAGAACTGCGTTGTCGGTCACCGCGGGCACACGACACGTCCGATTGACGTGCCGTCTGCTCTACCACTTCATAAATCACTCACCCGTATTTGTCGTCTGATTTCAGGCCATTCCGAAATCGTTCAGCCTGTTTGGACCACCCTCACGCGCGTTTACGAAGCGCGCGCATCACTTAAAACACGAATATTGAGTCGTACCGCGCAAACCGCACGTCCGATTGGCGTTCCATCTACGCGTACACGTCACGAATAATAATTAGAATGTTTCACGGTGGTTTCAGGTCAATCCAAGGTCGTCCGCTATGAATTTGACCGTTGGACGCCCGTTTTGGCCGTTTATGACACCAGAACTGCGTTGTCGGTCACCGCGGGCACACGGCACGTCCGATTGACATGCCGTCTGCTCGACCACTTCATAAATCACTCTACCGTATTTGTCGTCTTATTTCAGGCCATTCCGACTTCGTTCGGCCCGTTTGGACCCCCCTCACGCGCGTTTACGAAGCGCGCGCATCACTTAAAACACGAATATTGAGTCGTACCGCGCAAACCGCACGTCCGATTGACGTGTCGTCTGCGCGTACATGTCACGAATAATAATTAGAATGTTGCACGGTGGTTTCAGGTCAATCCAAGGTCTTCCGCTATGAATTTGACCGTTGGACGCCCGTTTTGGCCGTTTATGACACCAGAACTGCGTTGTCGGTCACCGCGGGCACACGGCACGTCCGATTGACGTGTTGTCTGCTCGACCACTTCATAAATCACTCACACGTATTTTTCGTCTAATTTTAGGCCATTCCGAAATCGTTCGGCCCATTTGGACCACCCTCACGCGCGTTTACGAAGCGCGCGCATCACTTAAAACACGAATATTGAGCCGTACCGCGCAAACCGCACGTCCGATTGACGTGCCGTCTGCGCGTACACGTCACGAATAATAATTAGAATGTTTCACGGTGGTTTCAGGTCAATATGAGGTCGTCCGCTATGAATTTGACCGTTGGACGCCCGTTTTGGCCGTTTATGACACCAGAACTGTGTTGTCGGTCACCGCGGGCACACGGCACGTCCGATTGATGTTCCGTCTTCTCGACCACTTCATAAATCACTCTCCCGTATTTTTCGTCTGATTTTAGGCCATTCCGACTTCGTTCGGCCCGTTTGGACCTCCCTCACGTGCGTTTACGAAGCGCGCGCATCACTTAAAATACGAATATTGAGCTGTACCGCGCAAACCGCACATCCGATTGACGTGTCGTCTGCGCTTACACGTCACGAATAATAATTAGAATGTTGCACGGTGGTTTCAGGTCAATCCGAGGTCGTCCGTTATGAATTTGACCGTTGGACGCCCGTTTTGGCGGTTTATGACACCAGAACTGCGTTGTCGGTCACTGCGGGTACACGGCACGTCCGATTGATGTGTCGTCTACTCGAACACTTCATAAATCACTCTCCCGTATTTTTCGTCTGATTTCAGGCCATTCCGACTTCGTTCGGCTCGTTTGGACCCCCCTCATGCGCGTTTACGAAGCGCGCACATCACTTAAAACACGAATATTGAGCCGTACCGCGCAAACCGCACGTCCGATTGACGTGTCGTCTGCGCGTACATGTCACAAATAATAATTAGAATGTTGCACGGTGTTTTCAGGTCAATCCGAGGTCGTCCTCTATGAATTTGACCGTTGGACGCCCGTTTTGGCCGTTTATGACACCAGAACTGCGTTGTCGGTCACCGCGGGCACACGGCACGTCCGATTGACGTGCCGTCTGCTCGACCACTTCATAAATCACTCACCCGTATTTTTCGTCTGATTTCAGGCCATTCCGAAATCGTTCGGCCCGTTTGGACCACCCTCACGCGCGTTTACGAAGCGCGCGCATCACTTAAAACACGAATATTGAGTCGTACCGCGCAAACCGCACGTCCGATTGACGTTCCGTATATGCGTACACGTCACGAATAATAATTAGAATGTTTCACGGTGGTTTCAGCTCAATCCGAGGTCGTCCGCTATGAATTTGACCGTTTGACGCCCGTTTTGGCCGTTTATGACACCAGAACTGCGTTGTCGGTCACCGCGGGCACAGGGCACGTCCAATTGGCGTGCCGTCTGCTCGACCACTTCATAAATCACTAACCCGTATTTGTCGTCTGATTTCAGGCCATTCCGAAATCGTTCGGCCCATTTGGACCACCCTCACGCGCGTTTACGAATCGCGCGCATCACTTAAAACACGAATATTGAGCCGTACCGCGCAAACCGCACGTCCGATTGACGTTCCGTCTACACTTACACATCACAAATAATAATTAGAATGTTTCACGGTGGTTTCAGCTCAATCTGAGGTCGTCCGCTCTGAATTTGACCATTTGACGCCCGTTTTGGCCGTTTATGACACCAGAACTGCGTTGGCGGTCACCGCGGGCACATGGCACGTCCAATTGAAGTGTCGTCTACTCGACCACTTCAAAAATAACTCACCCATATTTGTCGTCTGATTTCAGGCCATTCTGACTTCGTTCGTCCCGTTTGGACCCCCCTCACGCGCGTTTACGAAGCGCGCGCATCACTTAAAATACAAATATTGCGCCGTACCGCGCAAACCGCACGTCCGATTGACATGCCGTCTACGCGTACACGTCACGAATAATAATTAGAATGTTTCACGGTGGTTTTATCTCAATATGAGGTCGTCCGCTATGAATTTGATCGTTGGACGCCCGTTTTGGCCGTTTATGACACCAGAACTGCGTTGTCGGTCACCGCGGGCACACGGCACGTCCGATTGACGTGCCGTCTGCTCGACCACTTCATAAATCAATCTCCCATATTTGTCGTCTGATTTCAGGCCATTCCGACTTCGTTCGGCCCGTTTGGACCCCCCTCACGCGCGTTTACGAAGCGCGCACATCACTTAAAACACGAATATTGAGTCGTACCGCGCAAACCGCACGTCCGATTGACGTTCCGTCTGTGCGTACACATCACGAATAATAATTAGAATGTTTCACGGTGGTTTCAGCTCAATCCGGAGACGTGGTGTGGCTGGCACCACTCAAAGTGTCCGTCTTTTGTTTCAAAAGGATGTCATTTTAAGTGAAAAGCATCAACTGACATACGGAAAACCGACCAAACGCATTCCGAATCTGTTGATAATTTATCCCAACAATACATGGATCATATGTGAAGTTTACGAGCCAACCTGGGATGAATCTGAGTCGCGGTGTGGCCAGGATAAGTCTAAGTGACTCTCTTTTGTTTAAAATGGACACCATTTTAAGTACATACGGAAAAACGACCAAACGGATTCGGTTTCCATTGAAACTTTAGGAGAACGATCCATGGGTCATATGTGATGTGTACGAATCATCCCCGCCTCAATCCGACATGCGGTGCGGCTGACACCACTCAAAGTGTCTGTCTTTTGTTTCAAAAGGACGTCATTTTAAGTGAAAGGCATCAACTGACATACGGAAGAACGACCAAACGCATTCGGATTCTATCGATAATTTAGCACAACGATCCATGAGTCATATGTGACGTGTAAAAGTCAACCCCGTCTTAATCCGAGACGTGGTGTGGCCGACACCGCTCTAACTATGTCTCTTTTGTTTAAAATGGACATGATTATAAATGAAAAGAACAACTGGCATACGCAAAACCGACCAAACGCATTCGTAATATTTTGATAATTTATCACAATGATCCATGGGTAATATGTGACATGTACGAGCCAACCCGGGATGAATCTGAGTCGCGGTGTGGTCAGGATTAATCTAAGTGTCACTCTTTTGTTTAAAATGGACAACATTTTAAGTACATACGGAAAACCGACCAAACGCATTCAGTTTCCATTTAAACTTTAGGAGAACGATCCATGGGTCATATGTGATGTGTAAGAATCAAACCCGCCTCAATTGGAGACGCGGTGTGGTCGGCACCACTCATAGTTTCCGTCTTTTATTTCAAAAGGACGTCATTTTATGTGAAAAACATCAACTGGCATACGGAAAACCGACCAAACGCATTCGGATTGTGTCGTTACTTTATCACAACGATCCATGGGTCAAATGTGACGTGTAAAAGTCAACCCCGCCTCAATATGAGGTGCGGTGTGGCCGGTATCACTTCAGGTGTATGTGTTTTGTTTAAAATGGACATCATTTGAGGTAAAAATATATGGTATAGAAAAAACTGATCAAATTATGAATTGAATTTCAGATTCCACATATAATTGTCATCTAAATTTTAAATTGAATTATATATGAATTATGTACGTTTATAATTACGTTATGAATTCTAATTTAATTGTCATCTAAGTGTGGTCGGGACCACTCTAAGTGACTTTCTGTTGTTTAAAATGGACAACATTTTAAGTACATACGGAAAACTGACCAAACGCATTCGGTTTCCATTGAAACTTTAGGAGAACGATCCATGGGTTATATGTGATGTGTACGAGTCAACGCCACCTCAATCTGAGGTGTGGTGTGGCCGGCACAACTCAAAGTTTATGTCTTTTGTTTCAAAAGGACATCATTTTAAGTGAAAAACATCAACTGACATACGGAAAACCGGCCAAACGCATTCGGATTATGTTGATACTTTAGGAAAATGATCCATGGGTCATTTGAGACGTGTAAGAGTCAACCCCATCTAAATCCGAGACGCGGTGTGGCCGGTACCACTCTGACTGTGTCTCTTTTGTTTAAAATGGACAAGATTATAAGTGAAATAAACAACTGACATATGAAAAACTGACCAAACGCATTCGGAATCTGTTGAAAATTTAGGAGAACGATTCATGGGTCATATGTTACGTGTAAGAGTCAACCACGCCTCAATTCGAGTCGCGGTTTGGCCGAGACCACTCTAAGTGTATCTCTTTTCTTTAAAATGGACTACATTTTAAATTCATATGGAAAACCAACCAAACGCATTCTGATTGTGTTTATATTTTATCACAATAATACATGGGTCATTTGTGATGTGTACGAGTTAACCCCGCCTCAATACGAGGCGCGGTGTGGCCGACACCATTCAAAGTGTCTCTCTTTTATTTAAAAAACACTTCATTTTAAGTGAAAACAACAACTGACATACGGAAAACCGACCAAACGATTTCGGAATATGTTGATACTTTAGGAAAACGATCAATGAGTCATTTGTGACGTGTACGAGTTAACCTCGCCTCAATCCGAGGCACGGTGTGACCGGTATCATTCCAGATGTATGTATTTTGTTTAAAATGGATATCATTTCTATTAAAAATATATGGTATATGAAAAACCAATCAAATTATGAATTGAATTCCGGATTCCACATATGATTGTCATCTAAATTTTAAAATGAATTCTAAATGAATTATGTATGTTTATAATTATGTTATGAATTCTACTTTAATTATGGATGTGTATATTTTCAGGATGCATTATATGTGTTGGTTGGTTGGTTTTCATTATTTGTATGTGTTGGTTTGTTCTCTATATGTATGCATTATATGTGTTACAGGTACAATAATTGGATTGAAAAATGAATTGAAAACGAGGGCATAATTGGATTGAAAATTGAATTGAAACCGAGGGTGAATGCCCAAAAACCAGACCTGCTGTGCAAATTCCAGGCTGCTATGCAATTTGCACAGCAAAGCCTATGCCAACGGTTTGAAAACTGTTGGCATAGGCTCTATGTAGCTGTTTTTACCAACGGTTCAAGGAACTGTTGGTAAAAACACCCTATCCCAACGGTTTGAAACCGTTGGGATATCCTGTTGAATGGTTGTTTTTACCAACGGTTCATAGAACCGTTGGGAAAGAAAATTCTCTGTTGATTTCCCAACGGGCCAAACCGTTGGGAAAGGCCTTTCCCAATGGTTTGGCAGAACCGTTGGGATAGGTTGATTTTTTCTAACCTATCCCAACGGTTCTCTGTAAACCGTTGGGAAAAGCATTTCCCAACGGCTTACTTCCCCACGGTTTGCAGAACCGTTGGTATAACATATACCAACGGTTCTGCAGCCTTTCCCAACGGTTCTAAACCGTTGGGAAATGCTGGATTTCCAGTAGTGTACACAGGTGCTTCTGAGCACAGCTTACCACCCTTAGACCGATGGCCAGTCAGAGCGTACGATACAATTGTTGGAGGACATGTTTCACGCATGCGTCCTAGACTTTGGGGGGTCTTGGGAGAAGCACATACCCCTGGTAGAGTTTTCCTATAATAATAGTTTTCAGGAAACTATTGAGATGGCACCTTATGAGGCTTTATATGGTAGGCCATGCCGATCACCCTTGTGTCAGTTGGAAGTAGGTGAGACAGCTTTACTAGGACCACGTCTCGTGCAGGAGACTTCAGAGCAGGTCCAGTTGATTTAGAAGCGGGTGGCTACTGCACATTCTCATCATAAATCTTATGATGATCATCGCAGATGACCCTTGGAGTTTGTGGTTGGGGATCAAGTTTTCTTTCATGTTTCGCCGAGGTTGGGACACTGGAAGATCAGGAGACAGGGTAAACTTTCACCGAGGTATGTAGGGATGTTTGATATTTTAGAGAGAGTCGGGTTGGTTACCTATCGGTTGTAGTTACCACAGAGGTACCGGGCCATGCACGACATCTTTCATGTATCTCAGCTGCGCCGTTATCACTCAGACCCATCTCATGTTTTGCAGCCTGAGGAGGTTGAACTTCAGGTCGATGCATCCTTTGGAGAGAATTTGATTCGTATTGTTGATAAGAGCACGAAGGTTCTTCGAGGCCGGTCAATTCCTCTAGTACGGGTGCTATGGAAGCATGGCCGAGTGCAGGACAAAATTTGGGAGTGGGAGACCAACGTACGTGCTCAGTGGCCAGAGTTGTTCTCAGCTTTATCTTCACCACCCTTGGAAGGGAAATTCAGGGATGAATTTATTTAATGGGGGAAGTTTGTAAGAACCCGGTTCTTATTCTTGAGGTACGGGTTTCTTCTTTTCCTTTTCCTTTAATGTTTTTGAGAAAATAAGGAAAATGGGGGGAAATTCCAATTTTATGGGTACACGCCGTGTACTTTTCTACATGACGTGTACTTTGTCCGTGTGGGATGAGAATAGAGGGTGTGTAGGCTTGTCGGTGATTCAGGGTGTAAAAACTAACTACACGTCATGTACTTAGTAATACACGCTATGTAATCAGTCGGTAAGTGAACAGTAAGGTGGTGGAGAAAAGCCACCAGATGAACAGTAAAACAAATAGTACACATTGTGTACTTAGTATTACACACCGTGTAATCAGTTGGTAGATGAACAGTAAGGCAGTGGAGATTTTCCACCAGTAAACAGTTAAAAAGAAAGTACATGCCTTGTACTTGAGATTATACACCGTGTAGTTATGTTTTTTCATTAAAAATATGTAGTAGCCTCCTCATTTGTCATAGGAGGCATTGAACGCACCAGGAGCTGCGGGAGAGAAGGCCGAATCTTGGAGGATCTCCTGAACGCTCACCGGGACTCTGATTCTTCCGTTGTCGATCTCGTTCGAACCGCATGGGTAAGTTCTTCCTTCTCCTTGAGTATCTCCTTCCAATTCTTTCCCGAAGGGAAGTTATTTGAGTTTGAATGGGTAAATGTTTTGTTTCAGGAGGTGTCGTTCATGTATATCGATCAGAGGAGATCGAGGTAGGTGGTCTGGTGTTTATTTCCAACTGTTGAGTTTATTTTGTGTATATTTGTGCTACGTGCCCATGTTTGGGGTGTCTTATGGCTGAGGCCTTAGCTGTTAAGATATATAGAATTTCATAGATAATCTAATGAACATGTATAAACTGTTGTTTGGGATCGTTGTCTTGATCTAGGGCCACCCTGTGGGTGTGTTTCCCTTGTTTAGTCGTTTGGCCAGGATACCCGTGGGTATGCCGTGATTATATCATGTTTAAGTTTTCTTGAGAGGAAACATATTTAAGTTGCTTTCTTAGGTGTTGGGCTCGGCCCGGTTACTTGCTTAGCTTGAGGACAGTGTTTTTCTTGGCCTAAGGGTAGTGTTTCGTTTAGCCTGAGGGCAATATTTCTTATTCTTGTGGGCAGTAGCTTATGTGCTTGAGGGCGACATCTTGTATTCCTGAGGGCGATATTTTTTGTGACTGAGGGTTGTCACCTGAGGGTTTCATTTCAGATTTCCTGAGGGTAAGGACTAGAATGTATGAGGACAATGTTTACCGAAATATTCATTGTGGTGATTTCTTATGTTATACCTACTAAGATAAAGCACAGGCTTGGTATTGTTATTACCATATACTTGTTAGATAACCTGTTGTGGTTTTTGTTGTGGCACTGTATAGGAGATTTTTTGTTGAGGTCGGGTCTCAGGAATATATAATTCAATTATATTGAATTATTAAATAATAATTAAATGGTAATGGAACTTGTAGGAGTAGATACTTTTGAGTACTTCCTATCTTATTGCATTTATTTATTGCATACTGTTGTTGCACGTTCTCACTTACAGTTGGGCACGGGCCTTTGGTGGTTGCCTATTGGAATTTATTTCTCACACCCTGTTTGGGTCATGTCTTGGGCCCAAACAGATTATATTGTTGCAGGTGTCGATAAGGGCAAGGGTCCCTATACAAGTACATGATTGTTGCTGAGGAGTGAGAGAGCATGGGACCGAGCTTAGGCTTGCGATGTTGCTGAGTTCCTGCTGCACTGTTTTGTTTTGCTTTGCTGTACTTTTACCTTGTTTTAGAATGTAGTGTATCCTATTTTGGTTGTTTTCTTAGAATTGGGGACATGTGGAATCACCTTATATGTGATTGTTGATTATATTTTACTGCGGTACCGTCTTCCATTTCAGCTTTAAATTATTTACTGCTTCTGCTTTTGGGTATGTTTATATTTTTCCGCTGCGCTACACTTTGACAAATGAGGGCATAGTTTCCCTACTATAAAACCTAGGCCTTCACTGCTAGTCAGCAGCCTCTAGCGTTTGGGGAAATGCACTTGAGGTCATGTGACCAACCGGGTTCGGGGCACCCGTTGTGTGGCACTCGGATTCGGGACATTACAGTTTCTAACAAACTGTTGTTTGAGTAACACATGTACAGGTCCCTCTGAGATTCAAGGGAAAATATGACCGTTAGAGGAGGGAGCTGACCATTGGAGAAGTGCCTATAAATAGTATCTCATTTAAATGAGCTCAATACTAATAATTACAAGTTGATCAATCTAGATATTGCATGCTGCTGAAGTGATTTCTAGAGAGAGAGACTCTCATGCCTTGTGCATACTGAACATCTTGTTCAGATTGCTTCGTGTGACTCCAATTGTTTTTGTGTACAATTGAGGACTTCCATGGATAGGAAGACAGAGGTTCCGACTACCTTAAATTTCAAGGACTTTTGGGGATAGAAATACAGAGGTGCCGACTACCTTAAAGATCGAGGGCTTGTGAGGATAACAATACAGATTCCGATATTCCTATCAAGGGATTACCCCGGTGTGGATAAGACAAACTTTTTTTAAAGTATAAATCAAGGGACCTTTATTCAAGGTTGTTGGATACCCTTCTCTTTAGGTTAAAAGATTTAATAATTTTTACTTGTTTGTTTCAAGTTTATTTCTGTTGTATTTTGATAAAGGAAGAAAGTATAAACTTCTTATACTTTCTTGTACTTTTGTATACTCTGATAAGTAAGATTCTATATGCTTTGAGGTATAATTTTTTCCTTGTAAACTTTTATTAAGTTTCATTTATGGAACCATATTTCCTAAACCTAGAAAGTTTGTAGAACTAAAAGAGGTCTTGTGAATTTACCTTGTTTAACTTTGTTAAACATAGTTTTCCTTAAGGTTAAAAATGAAAGTTTTTAAACTTACAATTCACCCCCTCTTGTATTTGAGAATCTACATTCATATTTCAATCCTACAATTGGTATCAGAGGAGATCTTTGAAATACTTATATTCATATATAAGTTTTCTTGCTCAAGTTTTCTTTGTTCTAAATATTTTCCTTGCTTAGGGATTTTTATCCTTGTTTGCAAACTTTTACTATTAATAAGTTTTTGTGGAAAAATATTTTCTTAGAATAGAAGGAATGAATGTTGGATTGATTGAAAATCTAAATCATACTAGACCACCTATATTTGATGGGAATGATTATGAGTATTGGAGAGATCGTATGAAGACTTTTGTTATTAATACTATAGTGGACAATTTTGTTATGCTTACTGGAGATTACAAAATTTCTGACAAGGAAGTCAAAACCTTTACCAATCAAGAAAATTCAAAATATCAACTAAACTACAAGGTACGTAATACTTTTTTGTATTCCATGACCAGGAATATATATAGTCAGATTTCTTCTTTTAAAGCTGCTAACTGTATCTGGAAGAAATTGGAGGTTACTCATTTTGGTACATCCAAAGTTATAGAAACTAGAAGATCTATGCTTAGAGCAGAATATCATGGATTTCTATTTCTTTATGGAGAGCTAGTTTGAAAAGTGCAACAAAGTTTTATGACTATTGTTAACAGTTTACAATCTATGGGTGAGAAAGGTCTAGATGGTGAAGCACTTGTGGACAAGATTATAGATATCATGCCTAATGAGTGGGAATCTAAGAGAATAACTATTAATGAGAATAGGAAAGTATCTCAAATTACTCTTGATGAGCTTTTTGGAACTCTTATTCAACATGAGACAAGAATGAATAGAGATGCTGATATGAATAAGAAGAAAAATGGAAATGGTAGTGTATCCTTTACTACTACTAAAGTCAAGACTCCTGAAAGGGTTACAAGATCGAAGTCAAATAAAGTAATTGTTTTATCTGAATCTAATGAAAGTGAACATAGTGAGAATGAACTAGCTAATATTTCTCGAAGTATGAGCAAGATAGTTGGAAAGAAAGACTTTCAGTATAGATATAATAAGAAAGAAAGAAAAGACAAGAAAGACTCGGAAGTCACTTGATATGAATGCAAAAGAGCAGGGCATATTAGGCCGGATTTTCCTATGCTTAAGAAAAAGGATAGAAAGGAAAATCATTCTAAAAGGAATAGAAAGAAATAATACAAGGCTAAAGCTAAGAAAGTCTTAAAATCCAATGACACCTGGAGTGTTAGTGGTGGTGATTCTTCAGATGAATCCTCAGAGTATAAATCTTCTGATCAGAAGAATCTTGGTCTACTAACCAAAATACCCATTGAAAATCATTATCTAATGGACAAGGTACACAATGATGAATCTATCACTAATGTATCTTTAAATGAAAATTATACTAATGATAAATATTATGAATCTTTAGATGAAGAACCTTCTTCTGATGAAGATAATACATTACCATATTATGAAGAAGTGTCTAGGTTTGCTAAAATTCTTGAGAATAAAAATTCCAAACTCAAGAAAAAGCTTGATAAAGAAAATTCTAGAATTTTTATTCTTACTAAATAAGTATCAGATCTATCTAAAGATCTTGATAAGAAAATTTATGATTTTAAAAATATTTCCAAAAACCTTGAGGAAGTTAATTCTGAGAAGGATAAACTTTATAAGGATCTTGAAAATGTAATCTCTAAGAAAAATATTTTAGAGACTAACTCTAGTTCTAAAACTAATGTTTTTGAGGATAAAAACTTGGTTATAAAACTAAAGTCAGAAATATTTTCCTTGAGGAAGTGTTTGTCAAACTTTACCTCTGGTAAGGAAATTTTTGACAAGATGTATTTCCATATTCGACCTTTAAGAAATAGTTCTGGATTTGGTTATACTCATTCTAAACCAGTTTTTAGTAATAACTATTTTGTTCCTCAAAGTGCTCCATTCTACACTATATGTCAGTGTGGTGGAAATTGGGCAAAAAACTATTCTTTAAATAAAACCCAGACTTTAGGGTTTCATAAAGCTTATTTTTCTAAGAAAATGTAGATTCCTAAAATCTTGCTTTTCTGAAATTTATAGATCCAGGAAAGTTTGGATTTTGAAATTCTAACACTCTTATTTTTAAGAAAATAAAGATAGTACCAAAAAAAATACATGATACATGGATAGTGGATGTTCCCGGCATATGACTGGTAACAAAAACTTCTTTGAAAAGATTATCAAGACGAAATGAGGAAAATTAACTTTATGAGATAATGCTCAGGGAGAAATTATTGGTATAGGTAACATTATTCTTCTTGGAAAAACTTTGATTTCAAATATTTTATTTATTAAGGGTCTTAAGCACAACCTCATTAGCATAAGTAAATTATGTGATAAAGGTCACCTTGTGAATTTTAGGAATGATAAATGCTTAGTACACAATTCCAAGGATGAGTTTATTCTTTCTACCCATAGGCAAGAGAATGTATACACACTAAAATTATAAGACCTTAGGAGCTAATATCTACCTTTCCTTAGAGAAATGGAAGATCAATATTGGTTATGGCATAGAAGGTTAGGATACTATAACCTTAGGAACCTATGAAAACTCTCAAAGAAAAGACTAGTTAAGGATCTACCAGAGCTTAGATTTGATTCTTCAAAAGTTTGTGATTCTTGTCAATATGGAAAGAAACATAAATCAAGTTTTAAATTAATCAGTGAATTATCAACTACTGATGCATTACAGTTAGTGCATATGGATCTTTTCGGTCCAACACAAACTAGAAGCATTGGAGGAAAATATTATGTATTTGTCTTAGTTGATGATTACACTAGATTTACGTGGGTCTATTTTCTAGAAAAGAAATCTGAAGTTTTTTCTTATTTCAAAATCTTTAGATCCTAGGTTAAAAATGAGAAAAACCTTTCATTGATAACTATTCATAGTGATCATGGAGGAAAATTTCAAAATTCAGATTTTGAAACTTTTTGTAGTAGAAAAGGTATTACTCATAACTTCTCATCTCCAAGAACTCCTCAACAGAATGGTGTTGTTGAAAGAAGAAATTGAATTCTTCAAGAGATAACTAAAATCATGTTGATTGAATATTCTATAGCTAAACACTTTTGGGCTGAAGCTGTAAGTATTTCTTGTTATATTAGAAATCGAGTTTTGATTAGACCTTTTCTTAATAAAACCCTCTATGATTTATGGAATGGTAGAAAACCTAGACTTTCCTACTTCAAAGTATTTTGTTGAAAAGTATTCATTCTGAATACTAAAGATAATTTATATAATTTCTCACCCAAATCTAATGAAGGAATTTTCTTAGGTTAATCCATATCATCTAAGTCCTATAGAGTTTTTAATAAAAATACTTGTACTGTTGAAGAAACAGTGCATGTCAAATTTGATGAAACTGGTCCCTTTGTTTTTAAAAAACCTCAACCTACATCTTAGGATATGTTTTCAAAAACTAATTATCAACCTTTGATAGAAGATCCTTCTAATAAGGAGAATGTTCAAGAAAATAATTCTGAATCATTTACCCCAGAATATTTCCTACCATATGTTTATGAACAGGTATTAAAAAACTCGAATCAGTTGTTTCTTAAGAATCATCCCAATGATAGTATCATTGGTGATTTAAATCAACCTATAAGGACTAGAAGTTCCTTAAGAAATGAAGTAGAACATCTAGAATTACTTTCCCAATTAGAACCAAAAATCATTGATGAAGCTTTAGGTGATGATGATTGGATTAAAGCCATGCGAGATGAACTAAATGAATTCAAAAGGAATAAAGTCTGGACCTTGGTTGAAAGACCTAAGGAAACTTCTGTTATTGGAGTAAAATGGGTCTTCATAAATAAGTGTGATGAAAATGGAATCATTGTGAGAAAATAAAGCTAGATTAGTTTCTAAAGGCTATAATCAACAAAAAGGAATAGACTATGAATAAACCTATGCTCTAGTAGCTAGACTTGAATCTATTCATATTTTACTTGCCTTTGCATCATTCTTTAATTTCAAACTATTTCAAATGGATGTAAAATGTGTTTTCCTTAATAGATATGTTCAAGAGGAATTTTTTATTGAACAACCTCCTGGTTTTGAAGACACAAAACATCATGAACATGTTTTCAAACTTATTAAAGCTTTATATAGACTTAAACAAGTCCCTAGAGCCTGGTATGATAGACTTACATGATTTTTGTTACAAAAAAACTATGTTAAGGGAAATGATGATCCAACCATTTTTATAAATAAGGATAAGAAAAATGTTTTGATTGTTCAAATTTATGTTGATGACATTATATTTGGTTCAACTTAGCAATCTTTAACTGATTCCTTTGCAAATATTATGAAATCTGAGTTCGAAATGAGTATAATGGGTGAGTTAACATTTTTCCTAGATTTTCAAATTTCTCAAAAACCAGAAGGAAGTTATATATCTCAACATAAGCATATTAAAGATCTTCTTAAAAATTATGGATATGACAACACTAAGATTATAAGTACTCTCATTGGTACCTCTAATTCACTTGATCTTGATGAAGCTGGGAAACCAGTAGATCAAATATCATTTAGAGGTATGATAGGAAGTTTACTATACTTAATAGCTAGTCATCCATACTTAATGTTTCCAGTATGCTTATGTGCAAGATATCAATCCAATCTTAAGAAATCTCATTTAAAGGTAGTGGAAAGAATTTTTCTCTATTTAAAGGGAACCATGGATTTAGGACACTTTTATACTTCTGGAAATGATTTTGTTTTAAAAAGTTTTTCAGATGCTGACTTTGGAGGATGTAGAATGGATAAGAAAATTACATCCAAAAATTTTCATTTCTTAGGAGATTCATTAGTTTCTTGGTCATGTAAAAAAGAAACACTCAGTAGCACTTTCCACTACGGAAGCTGAATATGTAGCAGTAGGAAGTTATTGTGCCCAAGTGTTGTGGATGTAACACACACTCACATACTATGGTATGATTTTTACCAAAACACAAATATTGTGTGATAACACTAGTGCCATTGCCCTATGAAAAAAACTCTGCACATCACTCTCATGCAAAACACATAGATATTAGACATCACTTTCTCAGGGATCACACACAAAAAGGAGATATCATTCTTCAATTTATCAGAATGAAAGATCAACATGCTGATATTTAAACAAAATTTTTACCCTCCGATAGATTTGAATAAATTAAACAAAAGTTAGGAATGATAACTGTAAGGTAATATCCCATATTAACTTTTTTTTTGAAACCTATCTCCTTACAATAAGAAACTCATTTTCATAGGGGGAGTACATTTTCTTGTTAAGGAAAAAAAATTCGTAATTAAATTTTTTAGCAGTCAATATTTTTTCGTAATAAAATTTTTTTCCTAATCAAAATTTTTTGTAATCAAATTTTCTAGTAGTTAAAAAAAATTTCGTAGTTAAAAAACTCTCAATTTCAAAAAATTTCCCTAATTAAGAAAATTTTTCAGAATCTAAAGTTCTTCAAGAATAATTTTCCTTATTACTGATAATTTTCCTAGCATCCCAGAAGGTATCTTTATTTAATGAAGTTTTTGTAATTATGTTGATTCTTGTGGGTATTTTTATCTTGTTTTAAAAAATATTCGGATTCACTTTCCTTAAATCTGTTTTTTTATCTTAAAAACCTCAAAAGATAGGAACCTACAAAATTCATTCTTCGGCTATCAATCTCAATCGTCAAATTTGATTAAGCGTGTTACCACCATTGGATATTTTTGAGAAGATTAATTATCACCTCAAACAGCTATAAAAAGGCCACCTGATGGTCGTCCCACATCAATCTTCAAAACCTTGGCATGCTGAAGCTCTGCTCCTCTTCTTAAGGACCATTCTGAATTTCCTGATTTTCCTCAATTCCAAATGTCTATGGAATTTTCTCCTCAGAATAAAATGTCATTATTAAATGGAATCTATGAATGGTGGATACACAGATAAAGGTTAATAGATCTGAAATTCTTTGATAAGTATGATTCTATTATCTCGAAAAATATCAAGTTAAATGGCAGGGAGATCTTATGTGTATCCAAACTGAAGGAACAAGATCTGTTTTATCCGAAGTTATTGGTAGAATTCTATAAATCCGTAAGTTTCTTCAATGAAGGAGGGAGAGACAAGTTTTCTTTTAAGAGTTATGGAAAGACCTGTTATCTTTCCTACAGTAAGGCTACCAATCTAATTGGAATTTCATATGAAGGTGAAGCTGAATTCTGTACCCATAAGTTACCAGATGTATTAGGATCATTGGATAAGGTGAAGGCTATGGAATGCCCTGATTTGAAAGAAGTGAAGACTCTGAAGATTATCCATCTTTCTACAAATCTCCGGATTTTTGAGTTATGGGTTCATTGATTTCTCATTCTGAGAAAAGGTGACAAGGATACCCTGAAGAAGAGTGATATTTATGCTTTAGAATTTCTGGTGAATCTCAAAAAGATTAATTTGGTGAAGTATGTTTTACTTACAATCATGAATATCAAGAACGAGACTCTGAAATCTCAAATCATCATGTATCCAGTTATTTTATCCAAGATTATATTCCTTTGTCTAGAATCGTTTAAAATCCCTTGTATTTCTAAGCCAAGGAATTTCAAGGTCATGTTGCTTAGTGATGACACCCTCAGAAGGATGAAGGTTGGCTTCAATAGTGAATCCAAATATTTTTATGATTTATCTGAATCTAAAATAGAATCCATATCAAAGAAACTGAAAGTGGATGAGAATTCAAAGAAGGGTGGAAAGAAGAGGAAGGTGGAGGAACAAGAAAACAAAGAAAAATCTCCTACTCTTAAGGAAACTCAAGCAGCACCACCTAATCCAAAGAAGCAAAAGAATTATCCCGATAAAGTGGTTGTCAAGTGGAGAGAGGACAAGAAGAATAGGAAAGAAGGGGAGACTAGTTTTGTCTTGGACCCTGCTGAGGCAAAATCTTTAAAGTTAAAGGCTGTTGAGGATCTTGAGAAGCAAGAAAAAGAAAAGAAGTAGAGGAAGAAGATGTTGTAGGCAGAGATTGTTCAATCCCTTCTCAAGGATGCTAAGAAAGCCTTTGAACAAATTCAAGTACCAGAATCGTTCTTGCAAGAATTGCTTCCAGTGACTCCGGGAAAGAAGATGGTGATTCCAGAACCGGAAGAAGAATAAGAAATAGTTCAGTAAGAAGAAGTCGAAGAAGAAGAAGAAGTGATGATACAGATGACATAATAAAACAAGTGGAAGAATATCATGAGAAGGAGAGTCCCTCTGAAAAGTTTTCAATCCAAACTTTTGAAGATTAATCTTCAAAACTTGCTACCCCAGGAAAAGAAGAAACATGTAATGAAGAAGTGAATAAACCATCTGAAGAAGAGAGTAGAAATCATGATTTTGTTCAACCATAGAATCTTGTGGTAGGTGCTAAGAAAGAAAATCTTGAGGAAGATAAAATAGTTCAACTATCAGATAGTGAGCATGAATCTCCAAAAGCAGCAGAAAGCATTTCGAAATCAGATAAGGGAAAATAGGTGCTGATTGATACACCTAGGAAATCCGTAGTGAAAAAAGAAAAATGTTGGTGGTTCGTCGAAGAGAAAATCTGAAGAGATAGAAAAAGAATCTTCACCAACCAAACAATCTGATTTGGAATCGTCCTCTCTTGGACATGACTTTGTAGTCCAATATTTGAAGAAGATGGTTGATACCATTCCCTTATTTTTGAGTATAGACTCGAGGTGCCAGTTGCTTCAGTACTCGTTTAATCAGAAAGTGGATTCAGTTACCATGCTTATGGATAAGTTTGTCAGGATTGAGGCCGATTTCAAATCTTTTTTCATTGGATATGAAGCTCACAAAAGATCATGCAAGGAAATCACAAAGTGGTCAAGGAAAAAAATAGAAGAGATGAGAATCCTTGATGATTTTCAGGAAAGTGTGAAGGATGCTTTTGATACCGAAGATGGAAAGTTCAATGATCTCACTAAAAGTTTTGAGGAAAAGCTAAGTCTCGAACAAACAACCCGAAAGCAGGAAGTCAAAGACCTGAATGAGAAGCTTAATTTAGTGGCTATGAATTGGAAAAGGTAAAGGGATCTCAGAATAGAGTTTGAAGAAAAACTCAATAAGCAAGGAGATCTTTTGAAAGCTCAAGCAGAAATTCTTAAGGCTAGGGAAGAAAATATCAAAGCCTTGGAGAAGAAAAGTGAAGATCAGGATCAGCTGCTGAAGTGTGTTGAAGAATATCATAAGAAGATTAAGAAACTAAAAACCATTGTGAAGAAGATAATGTCAAAGGCGAAAGAAGGATAATTTTTTCCAATCCAATCTTTTTTTGTATTTTCTTTCCTTGTATAAATTCTTTCAATCGTAATGAAATTTTCATTGTCCCTCATAATTTTTTTTGTTATATACTACTAATATTTCAGGTACCATATTTTTTTCACTCTCTTTATTCCTTTTTGAAAATCACAAAGGGGGGGAAAGGAATGATAAAAATAATACTATGTAAAGAAGAGAATTCTCTAAGTAAGGGGGAGTCTATCTAAGGGAAATTTCTTATCAAAGAAGATTTTTGTATGAAAGAAAATGTAAAATCTCGTTCTGGAAATCAAGAATACAATCCCTAGGGATTTCAAAACCTAAGGAGAAGTTAGTCGTATTCACCATGATTCATAAGTAAAGGGAGATAAGTTTTTATTTTCAAGTTCATAAAAAATTCTAAGTCCTTATATTTTTTTTCGTAAGGATGTTTGTGCTTTCCAAAAAGGAGGAAATTATTGAGTCAATGAGATTTCCTTATGAATTTTTCATTCCTCTATGTTTTGAAAATCACAAACACTCTATCTTAAGGAAAATTATATTTTATCTTAATAAGGGAAATTTTTCTTCTCCAAGAAAATTTAATATTTACCTATGTTTTCATTGTTCATTTTATAATCACTCTCATTCTAATTCATTTTATTCCTAAGTGTAAAAATTCGGTTTCACATTTAAAACCTTAGAATTATAAATACTTAGATATAGAGTATTATGTTTTCAGGTTCTGAATTCAGGTTCCGAATTCTTTGAAATTCAGACTTCGAATTCTCTGAAATTCAGATTCTGAATTCTCGGAATTTAGACTCCGAATTCCTTATAATTCAGACTCCGAATTCCTTAGAATTCAAACACCGAATTCTTCAGAATTCAGATTCTGAATTCATTGGAATTCAGACTCCAAAATCTATAGAATTCAGATTCTAAATTCCTTGGAAAATAGAATCTAAATACCCATGATATATAGTCTCTGAATGTTTATTTGGTTAGAATCCAAACTTTATTTTTTCCTAGAATCCGAATAATAGTTTTGGTTAAGCAATCTTATTTTTCTTACACTTATTATAGTCATGAAACGATGTCGTACAATCTGTTTCTAACAAACCGTTATTTGAGTGACACGTGTACAGGTCCCTCTGAGATTCAAGGAAAAATATGACCATTGGAGGAGGGAGCCGACCGTTGGAGAAGTGTCCATAAATAGGAGCCCATTTGAATGAGCTCAATACTAAGAATTACAAGTTGATCACTCTAGAGATTGCATGCTTCTGAAGTGATTTCTAGAGAGAGAGACTCTCATGCCTTGTGCATACTGAACATCTTGTTCAGATTGCTTCGTGTGACTCCGATTGTTGCTGTGTACAATCGAGGATTTCCGTGGATAGGAAGACAGAGGTGCCGACTACCTTAAAGTTTGAGGACTTTCGGGGATAGAAAGATAGAGGTGTCAACTACCTTAAAGATCGAAGGTTTATGGGGATAACAAAACAGGTTCCGATATTCCTATCAAGGGCTTACCCTGGTGTGGGTAAGACAGACTTTCTTGAAAGTATAAATCAAGGGACCTTTATCAAAGGTTGTTGGATACCCTTCTCTTTGGGTTAAAAGATCTAATACTTGTTACTTGTTTGTTTCAAGTTTATTTCTATTGTATTTTGATAAAGGAAGAAAGTATAACCATCTTATACTTTCTTGTACTTTTGTATACTCTGATAAGTAAGATTCTATATGCTTTAAGGTAGAATCTTTTCCTTATAAACTTTTCTTAAGTTTCATTTCCGAAACCATATTTTCGGAACCTAGCAAGTTTGTAGAACTAAAATAGCTCTTGTGAATTTACCTTGTTTAATTTTGTTAAACATAGTTTTTCTTAAGGTTAAAAACAAAAGTTTTTAAACTTACAATTCACCCCTCTCTTGTATTTGAGCATCTACATTCATATTTCGATCCTACACAGTTTTCGCAAAACCGTTGACATAGGTTCATTAAATGGAGGCTATACCAATGGTTTTAGCCAAATCGTTGGTATAACCATCATTTATACCAACGATTTTGGTGAAACTGTTGGTATAGAGTCATTTTATTAAAGTTATACCAACGGTTTTGCCAAAACCATTGGTATACGGTCATTTTATTGTACATATACCAACGGTTTGGCCAAAATCGTTGGTATAGGTCCAGTTTCTAGTAGTGATTCTCATATTCTCTATCTCGATGGTAAAAGAATTCCTCAAACTCAAGAAAAAGGAAGATAAATCTATTAAGGGGTTATATGGGAAACATCACCTTACTATAAAGGTATGCCTTTGAAAACTCATTAATAGGTATGAATTTTATAAAAGAACATATATGGTTTAAGAAATATTTATTTTATTAATGATAAGTTTCCTAGTCTTAACCTAAAAATTAAAGTTATTAATAAAATCTACATATCATATTATGGCTATTTTAAGATTCACTCATTTTGATGAGAATAAATTTAAATTGCGATGACACAATTTTTTTATGGATAAATGTGACAACCTAGATATTTTTAATAATACATCGCTTTTTTGGTTTATTAATATTCATGATTATGAAATTGTATATCTACTTTAAGCATACATATACATACATACATGCATATATGAGATTTTCTTAGTTCACTGAAATTCAAAACCTAAAAAGTATTGCGTATGTAAGTGATGCAATATCTGTTATAAATCATATAGTTATGGAATGATTATGTCTAAGACGCTACACTAATCTCCAATGGTTCACACCGTGAAATTACATGAGAATATTACATTGAAAATTACACTAAAATTTCCAACAAGAACATTCGAATTCTTCTATGGAACACAAAACCATCACACTGGAAAATCATTTGTACGATGACTGATAGACCTTAACAACACATATCTACCTACAATTGACTGAATTGCCCTATGCACATCTTAGAGTGTGCACCTATATTAAATTTCAGTGGGGATCTACACCTTTATCTCCACAGGGTTGACCAAATGGAAAGGATCTGGGGTGTGGGCCGTTGCTGTTCAACTTCTACAGGTTGTAGGCTTCGGTTGAGAAAATTTCACCACTGTGCATCTTAACACCTAGACAGTGCATGACAATGTGTGGAGGTCGATTTTACCTGGTTATTTGTGGCGATCATCCAAGACCCAAGATCTAGTACCTGTTTTAATGAGGGGTTATACTGAAAATGACTTTCAATGTATGGGGTTGGGGTTTCCATACAATAAAAGAAAAATCTACCTACAAAAAACAACTGAAAACTGCACTTCAAAAACCGTCCTTAATACAGTGGAAATTCAGGAAACCGTGCAAGGGAGATGTATCTGATGCCAAGAACCGGGCATCGCCACAAAATTTTATTGGAGGCTCCTATAAAATGCACAACCGGCCGGGCTAGGCCCAGAGTATTTGCCGAGCGGCAGTTGCGTTGCTGTTACTGCGAGTTTTGCGTGGCGGCACACGTTCCGATTTGCGAGGGCTTGCCATTCCCACGGGAAATGGCGATCCTGCTGGTGTCAAGGTCGCTCGTTTCTCTGAATTCGCCTAATGTGAGCTCGGTCCCCAAGAATCGAAGGCGCCTGTTAGTTTCCCAGCTCAGCCCGAAACCGTCCCCCTGGTAATCCTCCGATTTTCTTCTCCAATTCTTTGAATTCCACGCGGGAAACAAGTAACTTGGTTTATATTACTGGGGACGATCGCAGCTCCGGGGTTTCGTTTTGTGTTGGAACACAACTCATTCCGCACCCCAGCAAGGTGCTGCTTTAACGACGAATCCCCTTAGTGTCCATTATATGCTTTGATTCATTGGATTTTGATCATCTTCGTTTCTCCCTGATCCTTCGCGCCCTTCGAAGATTGACCGAGGTGGTGATGATGTGTTCTTCGTGAGCAGCTACAAAGGAGGGGTTCTTGCGGTTGCTGATGGCGTCTCAGGGTAGGGAGCTTGGATCCTATTTTTGATTCGGACCGATGCCCTTTTTCATCAACTTGTCCATTTAAGTTTGAATTTGCGGGCTCCCAGTTCAATTCGCACCTTAATTTAATTCTCCTGGTTTTTCTTTTTCATGAAGATAAGATGCTTTCTGAATTGGGTTCTTCCAACGTTTTATGCTCTGTAGGTGGGCTAAGGAGAATGTAGATCCTGCATTGTTTCCCAAGGAGCTGTTGGCTAGGGCATCTTGTTTAGTGAGGGATGAGGAGGTCAGCTCTTATCAAGATTCATCATATTTGTATTTCATATAGTTTGACATAGAGGTGGCAATTTGGGTTCACTGGTCAGGTTCCTGACAGTTTGACCATCCTGTGAACCCATTTAAGGTCAACCCATTAAATGGGCGACCCAACTCCAACCCATTAATGTAGGGTTAATCCTAACATAATCTTCCAACCCGTGTTCAACTACATAAACTCAATGATCTAACCAAATTGAATTATCTCATTTAGATAAAAAATAACATAATTTATATGAAACATATGTCATCCATGTTAAAACTCAACCCTCTTAAACCATTTAAAATTAACATATTGAATTTTTTAATTTAGTTGATTATTAGAATAAAATATATTATAAAATTACTTATTATTATATTTTTAATATTTTATATTATCATTATATTTTTAATCTGGTTATACGGGTTAGGAGGGTCAGGAATGGTCGATCTGAACTCTGTCTGAATATTATTCGTATCAAATTACTGAACTCGATTACAACCTGAACCTATTTATGTCCGACCCAAGCCCGTTTAACTAGTGTCGTGTCGTGTTGGGTAGCCCGTTTAACTAGTGTTGTGTCGTGTTGGGTTCCAAATTGCCACCTCTAGTTTGATGAAGTGTCTTGCATTGTTATTCTGCACCTTTATACAATTCATGGCCACGTTGTTCATAAACAGTTTATACATGGATGGGTCATGTTATATTTTTGGGCAAAACTGAGGCCTTGTTATATGCTGGACAGGTTAATTATGACCCTCAGATTTTGTTACAAAAGGCGCACGCTGCCAACTTCTCCCGAGGCTCTGCCACAATGTGGGTCTTTTACTCCATTTAGGCTTTGTTTGACAACACCTATTGAAAACTGGTTATGGCGCCCAACACTTTTGATATAGTTTGAAAACACTTGTACAAAAGCACTTATCATAAATGATATGTTCTATAAGTAATTTTCAATAACTATTGTCAAACAGAGCCTTAGCCATCTTTCACATGCTTGTTTAGATGGTTTGTGAGCTGAAATTGAAAAGTTGAAAGATTTTCCCTTTTTTCTTGCTTCATAGAATTGTTGCAATGCTGGAGGGGGATGGGATCTTGAAGATTGCCAGTGTTGGGGATTGTGGATTACGAGTTATACGCAATGGTGATTGTGAAAACTTTTAATCCATCCCCATTTGGCCTTTCAATTTATGCATCTGAAGGCTTATTGCATGATTTTTTCTTTGTTGGATGGACTCACAGGCCAAGTGATCTTTTACACATCTCCCCAAGAGCATTACTTTGACTGTCCATACCAATTAAGCTCAGAGTTGTTTGGTCAGACATACTTGGATGCCACGGTATAACAGACATTGCTCCGTATGTATCTTTTCTATCCTGCTTATATGATGCCATTTATGTCATAAATTTATTGTTTGTCTTGAAGTCCACAAAGTAAATCCTTTTCACTCCTCCATTAAATACGCTTGATGGGTATCCCAAGGCTTCCTTCTAAGGAGCATTTGATAATCGTTGTTTCCAATGATGACCAAAAAATGAAATAAAAAGAATCTCAGGTGAAAAATGAATTAGAAAGAATTAAAGGCCATGTTTGGTTTTGAAAAACATTTCCTGTCTTCATTTTCTTAGAATGAATTAGAAAATGTACTTATTATGTAAATGAAATACATTTTAGATAATGAAAATGAAAATGATAGAATTTTGGGGAAAAATACTTGCTTTCATATTTTCAAGCTTGGATGTGTAAAAAAAGAAAAAAAATGAAACCATTTTCTAACATATATTCTAATATAATCTTTCACTTTTCAAAACGTTTTCTAACTTACATTCTAATATACATTTTGATAATGAAAACAAAAAGTGTTTTTGTTGATGGTGAATTCTCCTTACCTCAATGTGAGACGGAGACATTCTTTTATAGATGAGTAAAAATAATTACGAGGGAAAGACTGATGTGGGACTTGGAAATACCCATTATACTTAAATGGGCCCCAACACCCCCCCCTTAAGCTGGACATGCCCAGCTTGGATTGAGTCCCACAAAGAAAGAAAAGACGACATTGAACAAAGACCATCTCATACTCCCCCTCAAGCTGAGCCATGGATGCTGTGAATACCCAGCTTGGTAGTGAGAGAGTCAATGCGAGCTCCGGGGAGGCCTTTGGTGAAGATGTCGGCAAGCTGATCTGCCGTCAGAATATGACCAAAGCTGATGTGGTTCTGCTCCAGATGGTGGCGAAGAAAGTGACAATCCACCTCGATATGCTTCGTTCGTTCATGGAAGACGGGATTCGAGACAATCTTCATGACTGCCTGATTGTCACACCAGATATGAGTAGAGGTCTTCGCCGGGAAGCCGAGCTCATGGAGGAGATGACGAAGCCAGAGGATCTCAGTGGTGACTATGGCCATGGCGCGGTATTCGGCCTCTGCACTCGATCTGGAGACAACAGTCTGCTTCTTGCTGCGCCAGGAGATGAGGTTACCGGCGAAGAACACGGCGAATCTCGAAGTAGACTTGCGGGTAGCGAGGCAACCTGCATAGTCTGCATCACAGAAGACCTCAATATCCAAATGAGCATGATGAGAGTACTGAAGGCCACGTGCAAGGTCTTTCTTGATGTATTTGGCAATGCGGAGGACAACATCCCCGTGAGATCTGGTTGGATGCTCCATGAACTGGCTGACTTTGCCAACGACGCAGGCAGTGTCTGGTCGTGTCATGGTGAGGTAGTTAAGTTTACCCACCAGACGTCGATAGCTCTCTGGGTGAGGAAATGGTTCCGAGTCGGTATAAAGAGTGTTCCCCAGGCTCAAGAGGAGTGTCAATTGCAGTTGTCTGGCTCAATCCTGCATCCTGCAAGATATTAAGGGCATACTTGCGTTGGCAGAAAGAGATAGTGTTCGCAGAACGGGAGACCTCGATGCTAAAGAAGTAGGTGAGGGGACCAAGATCTTTGGTGTGGTAGTGGTGGTGAAGGTGCGTCTTGAGGTGGACGATTCCAGTGGAGTCGCTCCCTGTGATGATGATATCATCAACATAGACCACCAACATGATAGAGCCATTCGACGTCGTATGGAAGAAGACTGTGTGATCCTTCATACTGCGAGAGAGTCCAAAGGTCGTGACGACAGTGCTGAAGCGGCCAAACCAAGCCCGATGTGACTGCTTGAGGCCATAGAGGGATCGACGGAGGCGACAGACATGAGAGTCGGCGCCAGAGGCACGAAAGCCAGGGGGTTGCTGCTGGTAGACTTCTTCGTCAAGAAATCCATGGAGAAATGCATTCTTGACATCCAGTTGATGAAGCGGCCAGTGATGATGAGCAGCCAAAGATATGGATAGCCGGACAGAGGCCATCTTGGCGACCGGAGAGGTCTCAAAGTAATCGCTGCCATATGTCTGAGCAAATCCCTTCGCTACAAGCCGGGCTTTGAGGCGACAAAGAGAGCCATCGAGATTGAGACAGATCGTATAAATCCATTTGCAGCCGACCGCCTGTTTGCCCGCAGGGAGGGGGACCAGATCCCGTGTATGGTTGTCATCCAGAGCTTGCAGTTCATCCCGCATAGCCTGTAGCTACCCCGGGTGTGATTTGGCGTCGCCAACCGTGCGGGGAATAGAGATCGCCTCCAGTGCTGACAAACCTTTGTATGAATATGTAAATAAAGGAGTAGTCTGACACGAGCGAGTACCTTTCTGGAGTGCAATTGGCAAGCCCTCGGGTGCTGTGACAGGAGCATCAGACGAAGTTGGAACAATGTTGTCCTCGGCCTGGACGGGGGGTGCGGTCGATGGACGACGAGAGTAGACCGTCCCAAAGTGATGACCAGTAGGAGGAGACATTAGAGGAGGGTGAAAAATGAGAGGAAGACACTCATCGAGGGTAGTGTCTGGATGAGGAGAGAGTGGAGTGAAAGAAGAGCTCTCGACAAACGAGACATCGACAGAGATGATATAGCGGCGTAAGTTTGGAGAGAAGCACCGGTAGCCACGCTGAGTGCGGAAATATCCAAGAAAAATACACCGGAGGGATTTGGGAGAAAGTTTAGAGAGATTGAGGAGAGTGTCCCGGACATAGCAGAGGCATCCGAAGACGCGAAGTGGAAGAGAGTGAGGAGGAAGAGAGGGGAACAGAGTATGAAAAGGAGTCTCCCCCTGAAGGATGAAGGAAGGAAGTCGATTGAGTAGGTAAGTATCAGCGAGGATGACATCCCTCCAGAAGAGAAGAGGCACCTTGCAGTGGAAGAGGAGGGCACGAGCAGTTTCCAGAATATGCCGGTGTTTTCGCTCGACCACTCTATTTTGCTGAGGGGTATCGGGACATGAGGTCTGATGGATGATGCCGTGTGCCTGCAAAAACTGCTGAAAGGGAGTGAACAAGTATTCTCGTCCATTGTCGGAGCGTAGACATTTTACAAAGATAGAAAACTGTGTCCGGATCTCATGGTAAAAGGTCTGAAAGGTGGAGAAAACTTCTGTCCGATCGCGAAGAAGGTAAAGCCACGTCATACGTGAAAAATCATCAATAAAAGAGATATAATATTTATACCCTGATTGACTCGAGGTGGCACAGGGACTCCATACATCTGAATGAACCAAATCAAAGGGTTTGGCGGCCCGTGTGTCAAGTCGAGGAAAATATGAAGTGCGATGGTGTTTCGCTAAGGTACAAGATTCACAATGAAAAGATAAATGCTGACTAATATCTGGATAGAGCTGATGAAGAGCGGAGACGGAGGGGTGGCCCAACCGAGAATGGAGGTCCAAGGCACGAGCAGAGACATACGTGCAAGCGACGGATGTCGGGCCATCGAACATGTACACCCCATCTTGAAGCTGACCTCTACCAAGTTCCCGGTTCGTCGTCCGCTCCTGAAACATAACAGAAGACGAGGTAAAGATAGCATTACAATTGAAATCTTTGGTCAACTTACTAATGGAGAGCAGGTTAAACGGACTGCGTGGTATATGGACCACCGAGGATAGGTGAAGGGATGAGGTGAGAGAGCATGTACCAAAACCGGCAATGGGGAGAGTGGAACCATCAGCAACAATGATGGTTGAGGAACCAGTATAGGGACTGTAGTTGGAGAGCATACCTGCATCACCGGTAAGATGGTCGGACGCACCTGAGTCAAGCATCCAGGCAGGGGAGCGATGACTGACAAATGCAGTGGGACCACCGGAGTGGGCAAGAGATTCTGATGAAGAGCCCAGTAGGGAGGTGGTCCTATGATCGTGAATCATCTGAATCTCAGCCACAGAGAGATCCAAAGATGAAGGAAGAGCGACAGCAGGCGAGGATGCATCTCGGACCACAGTCTGGCCCTGTCGTGGGTGCGGAGCGGGACGACCATGAAGGACCCAGCAACGGTCAACCAGGTGGCCGAGCTTGCCATAGTGCTGACAGAGTGAGCGAGGTCGGCTGTCTCCACGGCCGCGTCCATGAGGTCCGGTAGGGCGGCTACCGCCACGACCCAGGAGAGCAGTGTGATCAAGGCTAGGGACGGGTGGGGCAAGGGCCCGATGAGCCTTCCCAAGGCGATGATAGACCCGCGGAATCTCCAGGGACGAGGGGCTGGCTAGCATCTCTGTAGTCGTCGTTGCATATTCCGGATCGAGACCATGGAGGAGGCTGAAAAGACAGAGCTGGTCCCGCTGGGCTAATGCTTCCGCAGGTGTTTGTGGGATGAGCCAAAGCTCAAGGAGTTCGTCTCGTAGAGCCTTCTATTCCATGAAGTATGCGGGAAATGGACGAGCTTGCTGGCGGAGGAGGGACAACCGCTGAAGAAGATCAGATACCCGAGCCAAATTATTGGTCTTGGAGTACATGAGAGTCAAAGAATCCCAGAGTTACTTGACTGTGTTGGCTGTCCGGGTGACGTCTTTGACAGAGCGGTCCATTGAATTGACCAGCAAAACAAAGATTTTACTGTCCGCAAGCTTCCATAGACGATATTTTGGGTCAGAAGGTAGAGGTGGTGGATCATCGAGATGGGAATCGAGGTCCATGCCGGTGAGAGCCATGAGCACGGTCTTCCGCCAGACGGAGAAATTTGTGGAGTCGAGTCGCTCATCGACCAAGCGGGTGGAGGCGGTGATAAGAGGAGGCAGGACCGAGGCGGCCATCGAAGGGAGGTCGTCGGAAGTTGCGGATGAACTCGTCATTCAGCGCTGGACAGACGCCCGAAGAGCGGGTGTCGGCCGAATGGGAGATTTCGGAAGAGGCCGGGAGACCGCTGGAAGGGCGCCGGGCTGGTGGGGAGTGGTCCGCCTCGACGGAGCCGGGAGAGCAGGCGTTGGGTAGCGCCTGGACAAGGGGTCGGGTGGGAGATATCCGCCGCCTGGGAGATCTGCCGGGAGGGGAGGGAAATCCGGCAGAGGGGCCGCCGGAGAAGGTCGCCTGGACAAGGGCCGTCGTGCGCGCAAAAGCGGAACCGGGCAGAGGGAGGAATCCGCCTGGACTGGGAGAGGGCGACGCAGACAGCGGGAGATGGCGTCGCGCAAGAGTTCTTGAGCGGGACGCCGGGAAGGGAGGTGAGGCCGGGCTTCACCGGGAAGCCGCAGGAGAGGCGGGAGCTGGCGTCGGATGGGAGGAAGGGGGGATCGCCGGGAGCCGTCGCGCTGGAAGGGCGGGGCTGGCACGGGGTCGCCGGGAGCCGTCGCGCTTGGACGAGGTCGGGAGACCGCGCTGGGAGGGCGGGGTCCGTCGCGCTGGGAAGCGGCGCAGGGAGCCGTCCAGGCGAGATCGCAGAAGGGAGCCGCCCGGGATGGAGCCACCGGGGAAGGGAGGCCGTCGGAAAAGCTACGCCACCCGGGATGGAGCCGCTGAGGAAGGGAGGCCGTCGGGGAAGGGAGGCCGCTGGGGAAGGGAGCCGCCGGGGAAGGGGGTGGCCGCGTAGGGCAGACCCGAGAGGAGGAAAAAAAATAGATAGAGGGAGGGCTCAGGATTATATTCCCTCTGATACCATGTTGATGGTGAATTCTTCTTACCTCAATGTGAGGCAGAGACATTTTTTTATAGATGAGTAAAAATAATTACGAGGGAAAGACCAATGTGGGACTCGGAAATAGCCATTATACTTAAATGGGCTCCAACAGTTTTCAAAAACCAAACATAGGTGAAGGGTGTTATTCGTGCATGAAAAAAATTTATATTTATATTTTCCAAGAATGTATTAGAAAATCTTTTGGATTGCGTAAATGGAAAACATTTTTCCTGAATATTAGAAATAAAACCAGTAGGCATTTGATTTTTTTTTTATTTTGAAAAATTAAACTCTTATGTATGAAACTTGTTTGCATTCTTGTCTTTCTCCAACATTGAAAACATTTTCTAAACCGTTTTTGAAAATTAATATAAAAAATGTTTTCATGAGCCAAATGTTACTTGAATGATTGATCATTCGGTTGATTGTCATATTTTATCATTTTAACCTTGTGATTAGCTCCATGACTATCTATGGGCTTTCCTTAAAATGATGGATTTTCGTTGTTATTGTAACACCCAAGATTTGACCATTATAAATAAACACTCCATGTCAAAAAAAAAATATTGAACAAAGTAAATTTTATTATTTCCTCATAATGGATGGTACAATACAAAGGAATACAATAGAAAACTAGGTAATTAAATTTATTACAGCGACTAAAGCAAGTACCAGAAAACAAGTAAAAATATGCGGCAACACCATAAGCTTGAACTGTGGAGGACCATACTCGAGGAAGGATAATAAGTATACAAGATAAATTGCTAGGAGAAAAAAAACAAAAAACATAAAAATAGACATGGCGGAGAAGATAAGAGAATTATATGAATGATGGATTCAAAATGAAGTATATGTAAGGAGTAATATGACTGTTGAGAATCTGTTCGTTGGGAATCTGACCGTTGAGAATTTGTCTGTTGGAAATCTGACCGTTGTGATAGTGATATTATAATTATACAAAGTGCTTGATTAAATGAATAATCCAATTGAAAATAATATAAATAATATACAATAATAAGTTATATTGGCCAATAAATATTAATGTAATTATACACATATATTGTGACGGCTTAGTTCAGCCCACGATCATGTTATTGTCCGCTTTGGGCCTAACCCGCATGGTTTTGCTTTTCCTAGGTTTTGGATCTCAAACATCCTCCAAGAAAAGGTCTCATGATGGGAGAGGTATCCACATCACCTTATAAAGAGGTGCTTCGCGCTCTTCCTCCTTCGATATGAGATTGCCATACCCCCCCTACAAGGGTCCAACGTCTTCGCTGACACATCAAATGGACACTGGCTCTGATACCATTTGTGACGGCTCAGTCTAGCCCACGATCATGATATTGTCCGCCTTGAGCCTAGCCTGCATGATTTTTGCTTTCCCTGGGCTTTGGCCCTCAGACATCCCTCAGGAAAAAGCCTCATTATGGGAGAGGTATCCACACCACCTTATAAAAAGGTGTTTCGTGCTCCTTCTCCTTCGATGTGGGATTGCCATAATCATTTGTAACATCCCGGCGCGGGTGTCACACGCCGGTGCCCCGAGCCGGTCGATCACATGACCTCAAGCGCGCCTCTCTGTACGCTAGAGGCTGCCGACTAGCAGTGAGAGTCTGACAAGTCGATTATAGGGAGACTATACCCTCTTTTATTAGAGTAATACACCAGCGAGAATAAATAAACAATAACGGAATGATATGTAACCATAAACAATACCAATATTTCAAGATAATCAAAGGAAATACAATATCAAACTAAAACATGCCATACTAATGTATATGTCAAGTGTCTAAAATGCAAATTGAAAATAAAGACACTAATGACTCCCAAGCGGGTCCCGAACCACGTCTGGTTCCCTCATCCAAACTCCATCCCCAACTCAGCCATATAACACAGGGCCCTTGCCCTTAGCCTGTCCTGCAACAATGAAATCTATTCAGGTACCGATCAGGCAGCCCGAGTAGGGTGTGAGTACAACTCATTAGGTCACCACCAACGGTGTCTAAAACAAATCCGGTCAATAATAGTGTATGCAATTGTATAAAGAAATAAGTACAATTTATAAATAAACAGTTATCACATTATCAAACTATTCTTTATTTAACTACATAAACTCCTCGGGTTCTTTTAAACACCCGTACTCAATACCTGCTTCGGCTCATGCTCGAGCCCAAAGTATGTCCAAGGAATATCATGTCTCGCAATGCCATTGTTACCATTCTTTAATTCATACTTGAATGCCCATGTTACCACTCTTTAATTCATACTTGAATGCCGATGTTACCATTCATGCTTCACACAATCGAATGACCATGTTCTCATTCTTTAATTCACAATCGAATGACCATGTTACCATTCATACTTCACACATTAGAATGACCATGTTCTCATTCTTTAATTCACAATCGAATGACCATGTTACCATTCATCAACACATAATTAATTTAGCAATTAATTATCCACATAAATTCCATTACTAATTCGACAATTAGCTCGTCACATAATTACCCTTAATTAATTCCCCAATTAATTATGTCAAACCCATTAATTAAACACTTAATTAATTAATATTCACAAACTCAAAATCTCATAATTAATTTCAGAATTAATTATCTCATTCACGAATTTAATTCTTCATAATTAATTCCACAATTAATTATCTCAAGCCAACAAATTCAATATCTCATAATTAGTTGAATAATTAATTATTTAACCTATAATATCAATATCACATAATTAATTCCACAATTAATTATCTCAATTCAAGAGATCATTATCCCATAATTAATTTCACAATTAATTATCTAAATCACAAACCCTAGATTTCATAATTTATCCCCCAATTAATTATCTAAGTCGCAATCCCTAAATCTCATAATTAATCTCCCAAGTGATTATCTAATTCGACAACCCATAAATCTCATAATTAATTCCCCAATTAATTATATATTTCAACAATACTTCAATTAATCAATTGGTCA
Source organism: Viscum album (assembly GCA_963277665.1). Lineage (NCBI taxonomy): Eukaryota > Viridiplantae > Streptophyta > Magnoliopsida > Santalales > Viscaceae > Viscum > Viscum album. The sequence continues at coordinate 1,304,721,803 of OY728121.1, forward strand.
CATTAATTAACCAAATTTAGGAATTACAATTGCTAAAGGACGCTAGCAATTCTACAATTTGCATACACGCATCAAAATTACGACTATGAGAATTGAATATTAGACCACCTACCTCAATTTGTCGAAGAATAATTGCTCAATGAAAATCTCCAAAAATTGAGAGGCACAACGACATAGAACGAGATCCGAATCTTAAAACCCTAAATCAAGATTAAAGAAATCAAGATCTTATAAATCTAGATTTAGATCTCACCAAATAGATTTAGATATCACCCAAACAGAGGATTACATAGCTGAATGAAAGCGAGAAGAACGGGAGAAGAATGGGAAAATAACCAGGATAAGATTCACTTACCGGGAGAGGAGCGAACCCTCGATCCGGGTTTCGATTTGCGAAGAACGGAGGTCGGGTGGACTTAGAATTCGTCCGGAGAGCTCAAAAAACGTGAAAGATCTCCTAAGTCGAATGGGGGTCGAAATGAGTGAGTTTTTGGGGTTTCGAGGGATTTAAAATCTAATTTTTGGGCCAACTTAAATCCCATGCACGGTTTGCTGGGCAGAGGCGCACGGTTTTCCCTAACAGTGCGCCTAAACCGTGTGTCTCTTTTTAGGGGTGCATGATCACTCATAAGAGGGCGGACGATTAGACAAATCATGCACCAACTATGCAAATTCCCACCGTCCAGGGTTGGACATTTTGTTGGGTTGGGGCGCACGGTCTGCCCTAACCGTGCGCCAACCTTGCACAACCCTATTTCTTTCATTTTTTTTTCTGTTTTCCACCCCAAACACACTCTAAGATAAAATCTAAATGAAAAGTACTCAACACTAAACAGAAGAGTACCTGTAAACGAGCTCGAGACAACTCAAGAGAGGGTTGAGATCTTACAATCTCCCCACCTTATAACAGTTCGTCTCCGAGCTGCACTCTCAAGCATCTCTAAGATTCCGAGTAAAAAAGATCGGGCTATCGAGCCTTCATATCTGCTTCCATTTCTTATGTTTCCTCCTCCAAACGCCCATTTTGCCTCAATACACGAACTATCGGTACGGTCTTTCCTCACAACACTTTCTCACTGCGATCCAACACAGGTATCAGATGCTCCTCAAATGACGCATCTATCTCAAGCTCAACATCATCCACATCGATTACATGAGAAGGGTCGAGGGGATACCGCTGTAGTTGTGACACATGGAAAACGTCATGAATACCACTGTATTTCTGTGGAAGAGCCAATTGGTACGTCACCGACCCGATTCTCTCCACAACCTCAAATAGTCCGATGAACCTGGGCGCCAACTTGCCCTGTCTTCGTATCCTGCGGTGACCCAATCTAGGTGACACTCGAAGGAATACACGATCACCCTCTGTAAACTTCAGGGGTCGTCGACGTCTATCAGCATACGACTTCTGTCTACTTTGAGTCGTAGCCATACGTTTCCGAATTAGCTGCACCTGCTCCAATGTCTCCTGCACGAGACTTGGTCTAAACAACTCTAACTCACCTGTCTCCATCCAGCATAAAGGTGATCTGTATGACCTATCATAAAGATCCTTGTATGGTTCCATTTGTATAGTTGCCTAAAAACCGTTGTTATGGGAAAACTCTACTAAAGCCAAGTGTTTCTCCCAAGACCCGTCGAAGTCAAGAACACACGCCCACAACATATCCTCAAGCACCTGTATAGTAGGTTCCGACTGCCCATCTGTCTATGGGTGGAAGGCCGTACTCAATAATACCTGAGTGCTGAGCGCGTTCTGCAAGCTCTGCCAGAAGCGTGAAGTGAAGCATGAGTCACAATCTGAAACTATAGTTCGTGTGCACACTGATAAAAAACCAATGCACTGACTACTTGTATAATAGAGAGAACCAACAAAAAAACATGCAGAAGGGGAGAAAGATGAAGATCGGGAGTGATCCCGCCCAAGCCCGCAGGCCGCTTTCTAAGCTAAATGGCCGAACTCACAATATTCTCTTTGGTGCATTTCTCTCCCCCATGCAATCATATTTATAAGAGATCCCTCACTCCACGTGGCCCCTCTAACAACAATATTCCCTAACAGACTCCAAACAAACTCCCCCGACTCCCCTATAACAAACCATCCCATACAAAGACCACAATACCCCTTAACCAACTCAATCACTACAGGTCCCTAACTAATTGGCAGCAGGTCTCTCACTGCCACTGTTTTGAAAAAACACCTTGTCCTCAAGGTGGTGGATCACGCTGTTATGCCAAGCAATCTTCCATATTCTACGCCCTACTCTGGCGCGTCGAGTCAAAGCAAGCAACACCGTTGACTGAGGATCGAGTCGCTGTGGTCCTGTATAAGGCACCTGTACCGCAGGTGCACGCCAAACAATCTCCCAAATGCGCCGACTTTCATCATGGATCAGTTTTGGATAGACAAGTTTGTGAATGCCTCCTTCCGTAATGCTCTCCCTCTTTCCATTGGAGAGACCCCTTGTGGACTTCCATGAAGTGGGCCGCAAGTACGACTGGTACCACCCGACTTCTGGTAGATAAAAATTGCGCGAACCTTCTGTATGAGCCTGGGGACCCCAGTCCGACACCGCGGGCGTGATCTGTGCAGTTGGAGGTAAAATAACAAGAGCCTAGGATTGAGCTGGTGCAGTCTGCGGTGACTTGTGCTCCTGCATAATGAACGTTGAAGTGTCCGGCTCCTCGTTGGGCGAGGGGGCTACCACAAACTAGCTGGAGGTAGTGTCGTCATGAATTTTGGCATGGCCCGTGCTCCAGTTATGTGTTCCCAGTGCGACAGGTTCCCCTAAGTGCGACGGGGGTGGCGTCAGTACCGGCGATGAAAACTAAGTCGTGGTTGCAAGGGCTTTGCCGACAGAGCTTCTAAAATCCTCAAGGATTGTTTCTTTGAGATGTGCCCAAGTGAACATAGTCACAGATCCTTTGGCCACAAAAAACCAAAGTGCAGACATATCTGACATGTATAGACGTGCCATTGACACCTTCATCTGATCCGGCGTTTGATTGCACGAGAAATATTCATCAGCCCTCGAGATCCATGCCTCTGGATGTGTGGCTGAAAATTCCGGTAGAATCTCTTCCTGTAAGTATTTTTCCTGATTTCTGGTCACCCGTGCCAGTGAAACCCATAGTTCCGGCATTTGAGTCGCTATAGGTTGTCGTGTCTGAACCGCGGGGCGCCCCCTAGGTATGTGATTATCCTTCGGGCAGAGAAATAAAAAGATATTGCTTGGTTTGCCTCCCCCAATACAAAAAATAAAAACGGGCAGTCGGTTGGTTCACTCCCACTATTTTTTTCTTTTCTTTTTCTTTTTTTTTTCGGTCTTATTTGCCGAAAACAAGTCGGCCCCCCACCCCTCGTGGAGTAATGTGGGCCAATGGAATCTCGTCGCTGCAGCGGTCAGCGTATAGCTTCTTTGAACAAAAAAAAATTTGTCCCAAAATCCGTGCAGAAAGAAAATCGGGGGAGTTTCAGCAGGGCGCTCCTCGGGCAGCGATCCGTTGTGCGGGACTGTGCGCCGTCTCCAGTTACTGCGTGCCTTTCTCGATTGAAACTGGAGAATCGCGTCTGGCAGTGATTTTTTTTTTTGTTTTCTTCCCATGTGTGAGGCCTCGTCGGCGCAGTCCGTCTGCAGCGTCCGTCTCAGTCGAGTGAAGTCGTGGCGGTTGGCGACGTGTCTTATCGTCCAGAGAAACCGACACGTTTCTTTCAGTCGTGTCTCGTCAGAGCAGAACTAGAACAATCGACTCAGATGAAGACTGGAACGGAAATGGACGAGCAGGGTTGCACGACTCCTCTGTGCGCACCTCCGATGAAGTGGTGTGCTCCTTGTAGGAAATATCTGGCAGATCAGACCAATTGATAAAAAACCAATGCACCGGTTACTTGTATAATAGAGAGAACCAACAGAAAAACATGCAGAAGGGGAGGAAGATGAAGATCGGGAGTGATCCCGCCCAAGCCCGCAGGCCGCTTTCCAAGCCAAATGGCCGAACTCACAATATTCTCTTCGCTGCTTTTCTCTTTCCCATGCAATCACATTTATAAGAGATCCCCTCACCTCCACGTGGCCCCTCTAACAACAATATTCCCTAACAGACTCCAAACAAACTCCTTCGACTCCCCTATAACAAACTACCCCATACAAAGACCACAATACCCCTTAACCAACTCAATCAGTACAGGTCCCTAACTAATTGGTAGCAGGTCTCTATTACAGACGGACTATCTCCCGTACATACAAATCTCCCAGCTGCTCCACTGAGAAAGTCTCCTGTATAGGCAAGAAATGTGCTACTTTGTCAGTCGATCCACAATAACCCAGATAGCGTCATTCTTTCTTGGCGTCTTCGGGAGACCCACCACAAAATCCATTGTAACGTCATCCCACTTCCATTACGGAATAGGCAACGACTGTAACAGACCTCCAGGTCGTTGATGCTCTGCCTTCACTTGTTGACAAGTGCAGCATCGCGTCATGAATCTCACCATCTCCTTTTTCATGCCTGACCACCAAAACTGTCGTCATAGGTCACAGTACATTTTGATCACACCTGGATGTACCGCCCATTTCGAGGCATGAAATTCCTGCATCAGCTCCTCTTGTATGCTCGTAGGCACAACAACCCGATTCTTGACATAGATGGTCTCATTCTCATCCATTCTCCAATTTGAAGGTGACTCCCCACCTTCAAGGCTTTCCTTCAAGGTCAAACATTCCAGATCATCATATTATCTGTCTCGAATCCGTCTCAAAAGTGCAGACTCCATTGAAATCGATACAAGAGTCATCTGCTCCTGACTCTCCTGAACCACCACATGCATCTTAGTCAGTAAAGTCATCATCTTCCACTCAGCACTAGACTCCTGAATTGCGTGAGCTTGTGTTTTCCCGCTCAAAGCGTCAGCCACACTGCTTCCTTTCTTAGGCGTATATGCTATCTCAAAATCAAACGATTGCATATACTCAAGCCATCTCCATTGCCGGAGATTCAAATATCGTTGCGAGAAGATATACCTCAAGCTTTTGTGATCGGTAAACACCATAAACTTTTCACCCAATAGATAATGTCGCCAACACTTCAAAGCATAAACCATGCTAACTCATGGTCGTGCTTAGGGTAGTTCTGTTCATGTGGCCTCAGCTATCGAGACCCATACACTACGACTCGATCTCCCTGCATCAACACAGCTTCGAGTCCAATCTCAGAAGCATCACAATACACCGTATACTCCTCACCTGGCTTGGGTAGGATCATGATCGGTGCTAATGTAAATGACCTTTTTGGTCAGCCCGAAAGTGGCGCTGCCAATCAGGAAAAGTCCTGGATGAATCTCTGATAATATCCAGTTAACCCCAAAAAGCTACGGATATTGAATACGTTCTTGAGCTTCTCCCAAAAAACCACTGCCTGTACTTTCTCTGAGTCTATAGACACCTTCCCCCGAGATGATGTGACCCAAGAAGTGTACCTGATCAATCAAAAACTGACACTTAGATAGTTTGGCGTATAGCCGATGCTCTTTCAATGTACTCAAGACGATGTCGTGATGTTGAACATGATTGTCATGAGTTTTGGAGTACACCAAAATATCATCCACAAACACTACAACAAACTAATCCAGGTACAGGTGAAAGATTCTATTCATCAAGGCCATAAATATTGTTGGTGCGTTTGTCAACCCAAACGGCATTACGGCGAACTCATATAGGCCATACCTGCTTTTGAAAGCAGTCATCGATATATCAGAAGTTCGAACTCTCAGCTAATGATACCCCGATCTCAAGTCGATATTCGAGAACACACAAGTATCTCTCAACTGGTCAAATAGATCGTCGATACGCAGAAGAGGATACCGGTTCTTCACAGTCATCCGGTTCAACTTTCAGTAATCAACACACAAACATAGAGTCCCGTCAGCCTTCTTAGCAAACAACACTGGAGAACCCCAAGACGACGTACTCGGACGGGTAAATCCCATATCCTCCAATTCCTCCAGCTGAGTCTTGAGCTCTTGAAGCTTTGTCGGTGCTATTCTGTATGGTGGAATAGAAACCGGCTCAGCCCCCGACATGAGCTCACTAGTGAATTCCATATCTCTCTCAGGTGACAGCTCTAAGAAGTCTTCAGGAAAACATCCTGAAACTGTTCCACCACTGGTGGAAAGATATCATGCTTTACACCTCCGTCATCCAGCAAAAGACTAGCAACCTTGGCTGTGAGCTCTCCTAGTTGCTGAGTAATTGGCCTCGCTCGGCCTGCCTGGATATCCCACTCCCCTCGGTGAATGTACTGGTCACCCTTTGGAGGTGTAAATGTTACTCTCCCGTGGTAACAATTAATGTGGGCTCGGTATGCGACTAGCCAGTTCATACCCATAATTAGGTCGAAGCCTGACATGTGAAGGATATAGAGATCCCATAGAAAACGAACTCCCCGATTTCGAGAGAACATCTCTTGCACAAACATATGTCTCTAGTCCGTACTCCCAACGGTGTATCTTTTTTTTGAAGCAAAAGAGACCATCTATTAATGATCACATGAAGGGGCGTTACAAATCCAGTCAGGAAAATGATCATACCACACATGGTCTCCCCATTTCACCCCAAAACTAGCCAAACGGTGAGCAGAAAAGTTACCTTCTCTTTTAGTGAAAAGGAAATTGCAAGAAGAAAAAACATCCAATAAAAACCAGATCTTCCTTAGAATCCATAAGGCTGTGAGTCCGCGCCCCGCTTTGATAAAGCGTTAATCACCAGGAGGGAGTCAACTTCAAACATAACATTTCCCCAACCATTGGAGCGATCCAATAAAACACCATGCAAAATAGCACTCGTCTCTGCCACAACCGGTTGCCAATTCGCTTGGAAAGCCAAACATTGAGCCACCAAGAAGTGTACTACATATGGCAAATGGATTGCAAGGAGAATAATAACGTTTTCATGTATTGAGACGCTGTATTTTTAGTTTTATTGTAATGCAAAACTCATTTATGTATCTAGTTTTTTGAGACGCTGTATTTATTGTGTACCAATGTAATAAAATAACCACGGGCTCCAGGGTATGGAGTCGTGGTTGTTACAGTTATAAGCTAACTCTTCTTCATAACCAGGTTAGCAATATGAGATTATTGGTGGAAGACACAGTAGTGATGGGCTCGGATGGTCTCTTTGACAATGTCTTTGATGATGAAATCGTTTCAACCATCGCCACATGCATTGACGTTTCTGAGGCTGGTTTGTCTTGCTCTTTTATAGCAATGTTTATGTTGGGTTTATAACTCGATTTGACACGACACAAATTAAACAGGTTTGGGTCAAATATAAACGAGTTTGGGTTGTAATTGGGTCGATTAATCTGATAAGAGTAATATTCAGGCCGGGTTTGGGTTGGCCATTCCAGACTCGTCTAATCCGTGTAATCCGATTAAAAATATAATGATAATTAATTTTATAATATATTTTATTCTTGTAATCTAACTTAATTTGAAACAATTCAACATGTTTATGACACATTATTCATTTCAAATGGTTTATGAGGGCCAAGTTGCAATATAAGTAACATATGTTTCACATTAATTAGGTTTTTTTCAGTCTAAACGGGATAATTCAATTTGTTTAGTTTGAGTTTATGTGACATTGACCAGTTGGATATGTTATGATACAGTGTGTTATATATTTAATGTTGAAACAGGTTGGTGGGTTGGGTAAGGACCAATCCCTTCATAAATGGGTTGGGTCAGGTCAACCTGTTCAATTAAATTGATCAGGTTAGGGTTGAGCTTAAATGGATTTACAGGACGACCGATCCAACACGAACCCGACATGTGAATCCGAATTGCCACCTCTAGTTATAGGTTTGGGAAAAAAAGATATCTTAGCAGCCAAACTGTACGTAATCTCTAATCCATGTCTGGTTTTCATGATAGCAAAGACACTGGCTGATCTTGCCAGCACCCATTCAAGGGATTCATGCTTTGACTCTCCCTATGCAGTGGAGGCCAGAACCCGGGTATGGGCATTTATTTCTTTTTCTCAACTTTCAGTGATTCAGTGCAGTTTTGTCTTAAACTTCCTCTCGACTTGCTGGGTTTCTTCTTCTTCAGGGTTATGATGTTCCTCTGTGGAAGAAAGTTCTGGGAATGAAACTGACAGGCAAATGGTTTATTTATATTAAATAAATGAAAGAAAAATACTTTTTAATAACCATTTAGAAATATTTACATCTAAACACTTAATATTTGTGCTGGGATCACTGTGACTTGGCAGGGGGCAAGCTGGATGATATCACTGTGATTGTTGGTCGGGTTGTGGTTGCGTAAAACTCTTGGCCGGTAAGTTTGAAACTTGTAATAAACATATAATGAATATTATAATTTTATAATACGGTTGGAATGGTTTGAAGACCTTTATTTTTTATTATTTTTGATAATCTACCTTTTAAAGGTTGAGGTAGATCCATCATGTCACTAACTCAAAAGTACCTGTAACTCAAATCAACATCCTCTGCATGCGCATAATAAAGGGATGAGTATAACAACTTGATAAGATTTCTTTAAGGAACCTCTCGTGTGTTTTATGAAAACATCAATAGGGTGTACAAGAAATCACTTAATCATGATGTCAAAGCGAAATCATCCTTGCACGACCAAGATATACTCCTCTATCCTAATCCATCCTTAAACGTAAAAGCCTCAATTTCTTCTATCCCTGGATTTTAATTTTATCAAACCCTCAGCGGTTAGGGTTTCCATAAATAAAAAAACAAGAACAACAAGAAGAGGGTAGATTCGAGAGCCGCATAAATTTGATTTGATACCTAATATGTGACACCCACGATGTCAACTTTCAATAATTATTTTATTATTTATTTGTTTTACCTTTTATTTTAGAGTTTGGACTCAAAATTCGGAAATTTGAGGAGTTTTTCAAGGCTGCACGGGTACCCTCACCGTTTATGTGAATCGTGCAATTGAACTGTGCAGAAGGGGCGAGTTCACGTTGAAGACAAGAGTCCCATGGTTTATGTGCACGAGCTTCTTGGCCATGCATAGTGCTCGTCCATATATTTAAAATTTGAAATTCTTAAATATTTAAAATTCAGATTAAATGGACGTGGGTCTCAAAATTCTTCCTCATTTGTTCAAAAGCCTCCACGAGCTCTTCTACACGTGGACCCCTTGGCCTCCCTCTTCATTTGGCTTCATCTTTGGTGTTTCTTCATCAAAATCTTTCAGTTTTATCAAGTTGCTCTAATCTTCTTCCTATATCTTCTTCTCCCTTCTTCCATTCCTTTCATCTCCTACAACCATGGTCATCTAGGGTTTTGTTTTTCATGTAATTTATTTGGGGCTTTTCAATGTTAGGGTTTTCCATCATCTTCAAGGGATCTCTTCTTTTTTCTATTGGTGGGAAAACATATTTGAGAACATATTACCTTTGTTTTATGAACCTTGGATACTTGAATGATTTTAAGTAATGTTTTGAATGTGATAAAATATATAGTTACCATCTTTGATGGTTTGTGCCAAATATATTGTTGATTCTTTTTGGTTGTCAATTTATTTTGGTGAAGGAATTATTCAACTTGGGCAAAATCTGTTTTTGTTAAAAAGATGCCCACAAGGTGTTTGTAGAAATGTTGTATGATTTTTCTATGAATTAAGGGAAACGTTTTATGGGATGATTTAATATGATTTATAAGGAATTATTGAAGAGCTTTTAATTTTTTTTAATGGTCTAAGTGTTGTTTGATTTATTTAAAGTGTCTTTCAACATGTTTCACCCCTTTAACTTGGATGCTCTCTTTTTTATTTTGAATGGCACATGTATAGCTTGGGTTGGAGATAGGTTATGGATAATGGTGCAGGGAAGGATTCATGTATTATTTGCTGATTTTAATTGCATTGTTTAAAGTAGAACCTCATGGGAGAACCTTGGATACTTAGGAGGGTTCCTAGGATAAGAATTTATGTTGGATTATAATGCGTCTTTGTCTAACCTTTGTTTTCTATATGAGGCCTCCCATGCGGACATGGTGCTCCCATGGAAACTCAATTACGTGGATAAGACACCCACATGGTTTTAAAACCATAATCATGCCTGGAGGACATAGCACTCCAAAAGGCCTTCCATGTGGACATGGTGCTCCCATGGAAATAAAACCATGTGGATGGGATGCTCACATGGATATAAAACCATAATCATGCCCACATAGCGCTCCAAAGGGGGTCTTAGGTTTCCTTGCCTTAGACATATAGGCACCTTCCTAAGGTGCTTGACTTAGCTTTTAATTTAAATTGTGTTTTTTCTCTCTGTTCTCATTTATGTATTTGTTTATTTTGATTCATTTGTGTCCCTTTCAATTACTTATCTAACATAATTAGTGTTGAAATAAAGCTTAAAATTTCCATTCTCGTGTTATTTGTTTTCTAATAAAGGTAAAAATGGTATTTTCATTATTGTAGTTCAAATCATCATGACTTGGTTTATTTTACTAATTTTTTTCATAGAGCATGTGGTGGAATTTTATTGGGCATGTTTCGCTCAAACCCTACATACGGAGTTTGCATGCATGTAAACCTTGTTTTATCTGATATAGGTAAAACACTCTTATGAGATAGCAGATTTTTGATTGTTTGGTTCGGGTTGGAGGGGGTGACAAGTGATGGATACACACTTGTCACGAGGAGATAAATAGCTTTGGTGCATTTTGGGTTATTCTTTTTGACTATGTACATGGATCTTCTATGTATCTAGCCTAATCAACTTTCCATCCCTTATTTCCTCTTTTTTTTTGTTGTATTTTGGATCTGTTTATGTGATACTTGGGAATTTTTGATATTTTCTTAGTCTTGGATATGTTCACTAGGTATTATCACGCTTTATGACTTCATTTGAGTTATTATTTAGTATCATACTATGTTTGGTTGTGTTTTAGTATTAAAACCATTTAGTTTACATGCTTAACATTTCTATGTATGTAATGGTCATGCCAAAATTTCGATTGGAGGTTTCCTTGGATTACGTGTTCGGGTGTAATTGTTGAAGGTTCTTGGCACAACGGAAGTGCCGATAGGGTATGCCCAACTCAGTTTTTTATCGTAGTCGATGATTATTTTGAGATGTACATCAATGAAGAACATCATGATCAACAGAATTGAATCAAATATTAATTGACATGAGAACGTCAGAACTAAACACAGAATCATCACATAATGATTTGTAATTAATTTAAGCAATTAAAAAATTATCTTGTGATAAATTCTTTGTTTGTTGGTGAATTTGACAATGATGGTATGTCGTACCATTATTGCGTTATAGGAATCAAGTGTAGATTTAGCGGTGATTCACATGCGCACCACGAAGTTCTGAATGTCACCGTAGAAATCTTTGAGTGTTGGCATGGAAGATCTTAACGCTTGCATGGTTTATCTTTGATCGCTACAAGAATCGCTTCCAAAAATGATTCTCCTTTATTTTTTTAGAACCGAGAGGGGTGGTGGAGGATGATCGCTCTCTGTTCTTGAAAGTGTTCTTAGAGAGAGAGTCTCTAAGGTTTTTGAGAGAATTCTCCAGAGTCATTGTGCACACCCAACAAAATGGCTAGCTCTAAGGTTGAAAATAATATAATTGAGTTTAAGTGGTGCTAGAGTTAGAAAATAATAATTGCACACACGTTCTTATTATTTCCTTAATCCCGTAGAACCCCATGTCAATAATAATAATAATAATAATAATAATAATAATAATAATAATAATAATAATAATATTATTATTATTATTATTATTATTATTTCTTGACATGTGCAAAACCAGTGAATTCATTAAATATTATTTCTCACCAAACCTTTAAACTTAATTCGCCATTCCTTCACAATATTTATGGGGCATCTTATAATGATTATTTATTTAATAAATAAATATTATTGCATTATTCACTAATAAATAAATAAATAAATATTATATTCACTAAATAGTAAATAAATATTTATAAAATATTCTGCTCACAAAATATTCTCTCGAATAAGTAGTGACTAAATATATACGATTATGCTAATCATGAATAATTATTAAACCATACACGAGAATAATATTTATTCAACATGTTAAATAATAAATAATAAATATTTAACTGAGGTTTTGGATACACTTAGTCTATAACCCTCTATGCCCCCTCTCTCAGTGGTATTAGGCAGAGCCGCTCAAAGTCCATGGTTAACGTCTAACAACACGCCAACACACCCATAAAGAAAGAAGTTAATATCGCAATGACATACAACCTCATACAAATACTTACTATGTAATATAATTTCTTTACCACGATATCTCTAATCAAGCATGTTACATGCTGGTGTCATCAATCTATATGCTCAATGTCTCTTTATCCTGAAAATGAACTTACTCACAGAACACCATGACTATGAATTTATTTAGGTTGTTTCATTTCCATCAAAGAGAGCCTGTTTCATTTCCATCAAAGAGTTCGAGACATCAACTTCTATTAAAGAACAGAAGAGACAAATCTTTTCTCGTATTATTCATTAATGCAATATTACTTGTGACACATCTAATGTATCTTCATCACGAACATATGTCGTCGCAATTTTCTTCAATACATCAAGGTACACGACTAATAATATTCATTAATAATAATCTTAAAGTCTACAGATCAATAGAAACGTCCAAAAATAGGAACATTCCATGACACATATAAATGTGGATTTCCTATTGACAGGTCACGTTCTCATAATCCCTTACACATGAAATTACTAAGGGCGTACATCATGAGAAGGTGCCTCAAATTCCTATGAGTCTCCACCCATGATAGCCTATATCATTGGTGTCCCGTTAAATGATATCATCTGACTATAGAACAAATATTTAAGAATACTATTATGACACTTTTAGGTTCTCATCATAGTGAGGAACTGCTATGACCTTTCAGTGCGACAGTTACTCTTAGGACATTATCATATACTATGTCAGGCAAAAGAACAATTATTATGTGATAAGATGTTTATTAATATTCAAAACAATGAATACAAGTAATCATAAAGTATATAGAAGTTGGTTCTAGGGAACCAACTCCAACAATTGTTCCCAATTGAGTATGGAGTAATTCCTTGACACTTTTTGTAAGCTTATTGTGATCGAGAATGCACCTCAAGACTTATGATGGGTCAACTTGGGTACTGAGATAGGGTAACTTTGGTTTCTTTGTTACAAAATGGTATCAAAGCCTGATTTTGTTTTATAATATTTGAGGTAGTCAAGGTAGACAGGAGATAGGATCATTGGAGCTCAAGAGATATGTTATGAATAAGTGTTGGACCAATACTTTTCATGACATGCTTTGAGTTGTTAGAGGATGTTAGGAATGTGTAATTATGGTTGTTAGTTTGATTTATTACTCTCTTTTTTGGAAATTTTAGCTTGAAAATGGAAATTTGGAGAGCATAACCTAGGTGCATGGTGAGTGTGCACTAGGTGCAGATCATACATATAGACCATGCAACCCATTCAAGAATGCCTAGTATTCCCTGCATGGTCAATGCATGGGTTGAGAGATTGTGCATCCATACCATGAAACTTGAAAATATATTATTTTTGTTATGATTTCTCCTCCAATGGGTTTTAATGGTTTCTTTTATTCTTTATTGAATGTTTATGATTTTAATATGTGTTTATTCTATGAATTTAAATTAATTTCAATGTGTTGATGATATTTATTTTTCTTATTGGATTTCATATAGTATCATGGCTCCCAAATGAGTTCCTATGAACCCTCTGGAGGGAGCGATAGATAACTTTCCATAGGCGAATTATCTGGTTGATCAGATTTTAGTCGAGGCAGTTGTGCACACCACTTGAGCTATGGAACGGGAGGCCAGACTTGGTCCAACCCAAGCTAGGGACCAAGCTTAAGAATTCCTTTGCCACAATCATCTTTTTGAGGAAGCAATGATCCTCAAGAAGCAGAGGATTGGGTGGACAAAATTGAAATAATTTTCAAATTTATTAAAACCCCTAAATCATTAAAAGTGAAGCACAACACTTTTATGCTTGAGGGCCCCAACTTGATGTGGTGTGAGTCTATTATTCAGGCGAAGCTGTATGAGAACCTGACATGAAAAAAGTTTAAAGTCATGTTTACTCAACATTTTTATCCTGATACGATGACACTAAAAAAAGTCAAGGGAGTATGCCTATCTATAACATGGAAACCAACTAGTTATTGAATATGAAAATCGATTCATTGAGATCATTCATTTCAAACTAGATATAGTCTCAAATGATATGTTGAAGGCTTGATGGTTTGAAATGGGTCTCCACCCAAACATCTGATCTAAAGTCTTCTTGTTTAAATTACCAACATATGCTGAGGTAGTTGATAAAACCTTAATGGTTGAGACAAGCTAATTTGTATTATCTAGGATGGGTGGAGTTTATTCTTATGTTACAAGTGCAAGTGAAGGAGGTTTCCTTGAGAAGAAAAGGAAATGGGATGAGCTCATATGAGGAGGTGTAGGAAGTTCAAGGCATACATCTTAGTTGGCCTTATCAGCACTAATAGGGAATATTCCTTTAATATGCCATCAGTGTGGCATGCCAAGATATTTGAGAACTTTGTTTCAAGAGGCTCCTAAATCTTGTCATGATTATGGCCGAATGGACCATCTCCAAAGATTCTACATGATAAATCCTCCTCAAAGAATTGTAGGTTTCTCAACTCCCAAGGGATCCCAAGTGAAAACTGATGCCTCAAAGGTAGTGGGATCTTGTCCTTAGGAGCATAAAGACAGGCGCGGTTCTTCTCATGCTCAGAGACAACTGAGGGGTGGGTCTTAATTTAGTGGGTGGCCTCTAACCTAGCATGAATTCAAACATTTCTATGCTCCCGAGAAAACTCCTAAGGAATTCAAAGCGGGACCAACAACGATGTGAGGTAAGATACTTATTACATCATCTATAACTATTGCTTTATTTGATACTAGTGCCTCACACTCATTTTTATCTGATAGTATTTTTGGATTTTTTGAATATCCCATTAGAACCAATTTCATATATGATAGAGATGATGACTCCTCTAGGGAAGAAAAAAGAGAAAGGCTTTCGTTTTCCTTCTTTTCTTATCTTAATATCCAAAGTGGAGTTAGCATGTGACATTCTTTTTATTGAAATAGATCTTTTTTATATCATTCTTAGGATGAAATGAATGGTTTCATTCAAAGATCGCATTGATTATTAGCATTAGAGGGTGATATTTGTATCTTTCCATAGGAGTTCTTATTTATTTCAAGGCGAATGGGATTTGAGGCCGATTCGAGGACCTCCTCATCCCAAAATTGATGAGTTGTCATGCCAGATGTCTTCACTTTTGATAAAGGCCGATGAAGGGAATTCATATTGTTATATCCCTCCCTTGGCGAGTGGCTTCCCCGAAGTATTTCATGGAGATTTCTCTTGGTTGCCTCCAGAGAGAGAATTTATGTTTCTGATTAATTTTACTCATGGGACACAACCTATCTCATTACCTTCATCCCAAATAGCGCTACCTGAGCTAAAGAATTTGAAGACCCAACTCAACGATCTTAAAGACAATGGGTTTATCCACCCTAATGTTGAAGGGGGTGATATGCCCTAAATCCCTTAAATCCCATTTGCATATGATATATATGGCATAATCATATTTTACAATTGAAGTATACCATAAAGATATTCCATGCATGATTTCATGCCTATTGCCCTCACAATTGTATGGTGTGATTGAGGTAGTTGTAAGGCATTAAATGCATGATTTCATGCCACTTCCATCAGTAACCTAATAAATCATAATATAGAATTTCCTAAGTCTTGAGGATCTATCTCCATGCCTTTATAAGTTATAACTTCCATATCGTATGAAATTCACATGATGTTGTCTTCGAAGGTTTGGGTTGAATGTTAAGAGTTAGAATTTGAAAGATTAATCCCACTCAATCTATCATTCTAAGGACCATTATAAGGGCTGTAACACAAGGGAGATAATGCATTCATATGGTGCATGTGTTGGACAATGCAGTACCTCATGTGTTATAACACATGAGTTAATGAATGCATTGCTAAGGAGTATTCTCAAGGCTATATAAAGAACATCACCATTCGATGGTGGTGGTGTGTGTGCTTTCACAAAGATTAACTAAATCTCCATCATCCCTGAATCTCTCTCTCCTCTTACCACCTTTGCATTATGACAACCCTGCTTTTTATTACAACTTAAACATGCTTTATTACATAAAACTTCACTTGATACAATAAAGAAGATCGAGAGGTTTAGTGTCTTTGGGGATTAGGATCATTACATAAAAACTTTAAACTTGAAATACAACATCTTTATTGAAAACTTCCTTTACATGACCACTACATTCCTTCGTACTTAGCATTGCATGGGATAACCTGAGGACATGCATAAGAAAAGGGTGAGCTATAAAGCCCAGTAAGGGAGTACACAATGAATAACATGAGGAGTACGATACATGTTAGGAAATAGGCATATCAATAGAGCATAAGAAAAACATGAACATAAAGGCATGATAAAGCATGATAATCATAACATGGAAATGTGGCAACAACACTTAACATTGAATTAGCATGAGCCAAGGCTCATTGCACATGGAGCATGAGTAAACCCTCATTGCACTTGAAGCACGAGTAAACCCTCGTTTCACTTGAATTAGCATGAGTCAACACTCATTGCACATGACGTATCATGATACTATACTTTACCCAATGCATTGGAGCGCTATAAAGGGCGCACCCTTCTTAAACATTTCATTTCATGCATAAGTGTGCCACATGGATCATAAAACATGGATTCATAAAACATAATCATTTATTCCACGATAAAGGAATGTGGAATTAATACATGAAACTTTACAATCAATAAGTAAATGTGCGTAAAGGTGAATACCCTTGATGGAGAAATGGGCATGGTATTCACTACACAATGACATTGGCTTAGAAAATCGGGGCGATTTCGGCAGCGTAACGGCGTGACATAAGAATTCATAAAAAAGGTTGATGAGAGAGAAAGGGGTTCCTCATAATATTTACATGTAATGGACAGTAAGGAGGTCATATATATACATGTCCCAACAATAGAAATGGAATTTAGATTCATGATACAAAAGTATTGCTTGAATGTAAAAGAAGAGAGAGAAGTTCTTTTCGGAATTTCGGCATAGTAACGGGTGTTCATGGGAGACATTTAATGAGAGAGAAAGGGTTCTCCCATCATTCAAACAATAATAGGGCAGTATGGGGGAGGTGCGAAACCATACCCCAACATTCATAATTGAAATTAAAATGACAATACAACTTAAAGAAAATTGACAAAAATGAGAAAGGAAGAAAAACCCCTTACTTGGAAGTGTGCTTCCAAAGGCTAGAGAGAGGCTTGTGAGAGGCTTCTTGGGAGCTTGGGGCACCTTGGGAGGATTCTAGAGAGAGTAGGGCAGAGGTTGGACGAACTCCAAGGGATTTTAGTGAGGAGGAAGTGGGAGCTTGGGTGGGTTTATATAGGAAAGGTGAGAGAATTCTTTATTATTTAGGTTTGGGACCCCTTATATTAAAATAATCCAAACCACAAACCATCCCATGGTATTTGCCCATGGTTTCTGGAAAAGGAAAGAGAAAAAAAATATTTTACAAGTCCAAGGTCCGAAATTATTAAAAAATTAGGGTTGCTTATGTGGAGGTGAGTCACACTCCCATGGAAATTAATTTAAAAAGGCAAAGTGTTGAATAAGTCTTGAGGGCTCCATTAATGCTTTGAAAAGTAAGTCAAACAAACCCAAAACCTCATTATTTTAATGATAAAACACATATTGGCCGAACATAAGGATTATGGTATTTTATTACATCACCATTGGGTCATTATGATGTCATAAAACACATTATATATTTAAATGATATTTAATTTTTACCCAAAAATTTGACTGTCTCAGAAAATTATGAAAAATTCACTGTTGGATAATTTCGACGTCCTGATTCCAAAAATAATATTTATTTTATCTAAATAATTTTCTAAATATGTGGATTTTCATTTTTAAAATAAAAACCGACATTTATAAAAAAATTCACGGGTTTTGACAGAAATGGATTTCAAACCTTAATAAAAATTTTAATTGCATTCATAAAATTATAAGATCATTTATATTTAATAAAAATTAATGTAATATTAATAATAATATTTTATTAAAATATTATTTAATTCAAAAATCCTTTAATTTAATAAAATATAATTCTTAATTAAATAATAAATAAAAACACCATTTGTACTTTAAAAACTAATTACAATGTATCAAAAATGACTAGAAATTATATTCATTATTATATACAAAAGTAATGTGCATGAACATGGTACTACTTATTTGTTACATAACCCCTTAAAATAGCCGCATAAGACCTAAGGGTAAGGTGTGCGATGGTGACCGACTCTTGGGGTTGCTCGGATAACATCGCTCGAGTTGTAATTTCAATCAACTTCCATTTTTCCCGTAGACGATCACGTTCGAGCTTGACTTGATGAAGCTCAGCTTGGGCTTGGTCAAGGGCAAAGCCCAAAGACGCCACCTCTTTTCCGAGCTCCGACAAATGAGCTTCATAAGGGGCAATTCTACTGGATGAGGCCATCGCTTCCTTTGTCTGAGTAGAAAATTGGTTCGTTAAAGCCTTATATTTATACTACTCAGATGATCACTGTTCAACGGCTATAAAAGTAACGGTCACAAATCATAACGTATAACTAAAGAAGTTGACATATTATAAAAACATTTTTCATAAAGAGACATTTAACTGGATCAAGAGGGATTTTCATTAATGAAACTTTGGGTCGTTACAACATTCCCCCCTTAAGAAATTTCGCCCTCGAAATTTTCCTTTTCCCACACTAAAACAAATGTGGGTAACTTAGCTTCATCATATCCTCCGACTCCCAAGTTGCTTCTTCAAACTTGTGGTTTCTCCACAACACCTTGACGAGGGGCATTGTCTTATTTCGTAGAACTTTTTCTCTACGATCTAATATCTTCACTGGTTTCTCCTCATAAGAAAGATCGTCTTCTAATTGTACCACCTCGGAAGAGAGTACATGTGAAGGGTCTGGTATGTACTTCTTTAAGAGTGATACATGGAAGACATCATGCACCTTGGCCATAGTAGGTGGAAGTGATAGTCGATAGGCCACAACCCCAACACGATCAAGAATCTCGAAGGGGCCGATGTACCTTGGACTTAACTTCCCTTTCTTTCCAAACCTCATGACCTTCTTCCACGGAGATATGCATAAAAACACCATGTCTCCGACTTTAAACTCAAGGTCTCGTCGATGATTATCTGCATAACTCTTCTGTCGACTTTGGGCTGCCTTGATATGCTGCTGAATGGTTTTCACCTTCTCCACCATTTCTTCGACCATTTCTGGTCCAAGCAGCTTACGTTCACCGACCTCATCCTAACATGCTGGTGTTCTACACCTTTTCCCATACAGGGCTTCATATGGTGCCATTTGGATGCTCGAGTGGAAACTATTATTATAAGAGAACTCAACTAGAGGAAGATGTTGATCCCATCCTCCTTTAAAGTCCATTGAGCACGCTCTCAACATATCCTCAAGTGTTTGGATAGTCCGATCGGATTGGCCATCAGTTTGAGGATGATAGGCCGTACTGAAGTTCAGTTCAGTATTCAGAGCATGTTGAAGACTCTTCCAAAACTTAGAGGTAAATCTTGGATCTCGGTCAGACACAATAGATAGTGGTACTCCATGCAACCGTACCACTTCCCTGATATATATCCGTGCCAGTTGATCCAAAGAGAAATCCTCTCGAATAGCAATGAAGTGTGCAGTCTTTGTAAGACGATCCACAACAACCCAGATTGCATTGTTGCCTTTGGATGTCCTTGGAAGTCCAATGACAAAGTCCATGGTGATGTTCTCTCATTTCCATTCTGGTATGGGCAATGGTTGCATCATCCCCTTAGACTTCTGCCTCTCTGCCTTCACTTGCTGACACACCAGGCACTTTGATGTATATTCAGCGATCTCCTTCTTCATATTATCCCACCAAAAGTTTTCTCGGAGATCTCGATACATCTTTGTGCTCCCTGGGTGAATAGAGAAATTTGAACTATGTGCATCATCCAAAAGTTCCTTCTTCAGCTTCGAACTTGATGGAACACATAGTCTTTTCCCAAACCGCACAATTCCTTCTTCATTAACATTAAACTCTGAGGATTTTCCCTTTTTGATAACTTCCAGTTTTTCTTGGATTCCTGCATCATCCTTTTGAGCATCCTTTATCCTTTCCAAAAGAGATGGTTGAGAAATCATTTGTGAAAGGATTGATGATGTTCCCTTCTTTATGATTCCCACATCCATCTTCATCAAGTCTAAGAAGATTGGATCCTTCTCAATTCTCATCATTGATAGAATCGCTGGATCCTTTCTACTTAGGGCATCCGCCACCTTGTTCGCCTTCCCAGGGTGGTAATGTATTGAACAGTCATAATCCTTAATGAACTCTATCCATCTTCTCTGGCGCATGTTAAGCTCTTTCTGTGTGAATATATATTTAAGACTCTTGTGGTCAGTATATATCTCACATTTCTCTCCATAGAGATAATGCCGCCAGATTTTCAAGGCAAAGATCACCGCCGCCAACTCCAGATCATCCGTTGGATAGTTTCGCTAATGGATTTTCAACTGCCTTGAGGCATAGGATATCACTTTATCATTCTGCATCAGCACACATCCTAAGCCCTTCTTCGAAGCATCACTGAATACCACAAAAATCTCCCCACTTGTGGGTAAAGTGAGCACGGGTGCAGTGATAAGACTCCTTTTCAACTCCTTGAAGCTTTCTTCGCATTCATCACTCCAAGCAAACTTTACTCCCTTTCGAGTTAGCTTGGTAAGAGGGTTGGACAATCGTGAGAAATTTCTCACAAATCGTCGATAATATCCAGCTAACCCCAAGAAGCTACGGATATCAGTTACCGATGTTGGTCTTGGCCATCCCTCAATTGCATCTGTTTTGGAGGGGTCCACAGATATCCCATTGCTTGTGATGATATGACCCAAGAATGAGACTTCCTTTAACCAGAACTCACACTTGCTGTACTTGGCATAGAGCTTCTCCTTGCGCAAAGTCTCCAGTACAGTTCTTAAATGCTCCTCATGGTCCTCCTTGGGTTTTGAGTATATTAGAATACCATCTATAAAGACTACCACAAATTTGTCTAGGTAATCTCTAAAGACTCTATTCATCAAGTCCATGAATATTGCTGGAGCATTGGTGAGTCCGAAAGGCATTACTATGAATTCATAGTGCCCGTACCTTGTACGAAAAGCAGTCTTGGGGATATCTTCCTTCTTCACCCTTACTTGATAATATCCCGACCGCAAGTCCACCTTGGAGAAGTATTGTGCTCCACGCAGCTGATCAAACAAGTCATCGATTCTTGGGAGAGGATACTTGTTCTTTATCGTGATTTTGTTAAGTTCATGATAATCGATGTAAAGCCGCATTGACCCATCCTTCTTCTTGACGAAGAGGACTGGTGCACCCCATGGTGATGCACTTGGGCGTATAAACCCTTTATCCAGATTCTCCTGTAGTTGTTTCTTCAGCTCTTCAAGCTCAACAACAGCCATTCTATATGGAGTCTTGGATATTGGTAGCGCCCCAGGTATAAGTTCAATTGAGAACTCAACATCTCTTCTTGGAGGAAGACTAGGAAGTTCCTCGAGAAATATTTCAGCGAATTCCCTCACAATAGGCATTTCTTCAAGGGTGGTTTCTTCCTTGGACTCAATCATCTGAGCCAGATATGCGTGCTCATAAGGCAGTAATATCCATGCTTGAGATGATGGAGTTAAAGGAGATTCATCTTCCTCCTGACACTTGTAAATAATCGGGGGTCGATTCTCCATATGGAGTGTGATTTCCCTCTCCCGACAATTTATGTTGGCTCTATTTAAGGAAAGCCAATCCATGCCAAGAATTGCATCAAATTCCACCAAAGGGAGTATGACGAGGTTCGCCGGGAAATTCAATCCACAGATTATAACAAGGGAGGACTTATACTCATGGGATGCAATGATTTCCCCATTTGCCATACTCACCGACATCTTTACTTCCATGATTTGTGGTGGTGCATGGATTGTTCTACTAAACTTTTGAGATATAAAAGAATGCATAGAACCTGAATCAAAAAGTACGTTCTCTATTCTTGAATGAATAACTAGCGTACCTATCACCACTTCGTTGTCGGGGTTCACTTCGGCAGAAGTGATGACAAAAGTTCTTCCTTGCTGTCTTGGAGGTTGCTGGTTGCCTCCGATAACCCTTGGATTAGGGCACTGATTTGCAAAATGACCCAATTCTTTGCATTTGTAGCATTGAACAACGCGTTGAGGTTCGAACGGAGCGTTCCTCTCCTCTGTCGTAGCCGCGAGTCCTTCTTGCTGACAGTTAACATCTAGGTGCCCTTCTCTTCCACACTTGAAGCATTTTCTTGTCCCCCTAAGGCAATTTCCAGGGTGCTTCTTTCCACACTTTTGGCAAGTGGGGTGCTGGAATTTCTTAGCGCCGTTGGATTTATCCATCGGACCACCAGCATTGAAGTCCACCTTACGCTTCTTGTCCTCATGATACCCCTGTGATTCTCCGATCTCCATTTCAACCTTGAGGGCACATCGGACAATTTCCTCATAGCTGTCGAAGTCACGGATCGCTAATGCTTTCCGCAAGCTAGGCTTCAGCCCACCAAAGAAGCGGTCAACCTTGCATTCGGGGGTAACGACAAAGCCGGAAGCGTATCGTGCAAGCCTTGTGAAGTTTGCCTCGTACGCTCCCACAGATTCTTCATCTTTCTGTTTGAGGGAAAGGAAGTCCCTTTCCATTTTAAGACGGAGGGTGCGTGGAAAATATTTATCGAAAAAAATCTTCCAGAATTCCTTCCATTCCAAAGCCTCAATCTCCTCCTCAGGCTTCGTATTTTTGATCAACGTCCACCATTGATCAGCTTCACCCTCCATACGATAAGCCGCCAGGAGAACCTTCTCTTTTTCAGAGCATTGGAGGATGGAGAATATCTTTTCAATGGAGTTGATCCATTGTTCAGCGATCGTGGGATCAGATGATCCACTAAAAGTAGGAGGCCTTTGTCTCATGAAGCTTTCAATAGCGACTTGTTCTTTCTTAGGGGGGGTTGAACGTTCCTCTTGACCAGTGTTTCTATTCAAAACTTGAGTTAGCTGAGAGATAAGCGTGACAAAGTTTGCGATTCCCGCTCCCATTGGATTGGGCATCTCATAAGTACAATCATCACACTGATCTTCACAACGGTTGTTAGCCCGAGTTCTCCTATTACCGGCCATTGGATGGAATAAAAGGAAAGTTAAGGGTAACACATAAAGGGTAATCCAAAGACAAAAGTTTGATGACTTGTAAATAAACTTTAATCTCAATAACTCATGAGTCTATAGGATTCAATCCAGGCTTTTCATGATCTTCCTTCTAACATAAATTCTTAGGGGCATTTTTCCCTTAATAAGGGTTCATACTAAGATTGTGAACTTATCAAAACATATCCCCCAGGAGTGTCGTAACCAAGAGTGCAGCAAGGCCCGTTGTCGTGCACCAGTTCCCGTTCGAGTCTAGCTCAAAGCGGTGTTTTCGGGTTTTACCCCTAGGATACATCTGTGCCAGAGCCACCTCTACCTGCTCGTATCCAGACAAGGATGTATTTGTTTGATAAACCACTTACTTAGTATTTACCAAAACTTAGGGATGTTTTTATTATGCTTAGTCTTGTATCTAAGGCTTTACTAGGGTTTCCTAATCCCAAAAATAACTAAA
The DNA here is from genome assembly GCA_963277665.1 of Viscum album. NCBI lineage: Eukaryota > Viridiplantae > Streptophyta > Magnoliopsida > Santalales > Viscaceae > Viscum > Viscum album. Next base: position 1,304,745,717 of record OY728121.1, read on the forward strand.
CCTATCCTTTGATACCAACTATGACAACCCTGCTTTTTATTACAACTTAAACATGCTTTATTACATAAAACTTCACTTGATACAACAAAGAAGATCGAGAGGTTTAGTGTCTTTGGGGCTTAGGATCATTACATAAAAACTTTAAACTTGAAATACAACATCTTTATTGAAAACTTCCTTTACATGACCACTACATTCCTTCGTACTTAGCATTGCATGGGATAACCTGAGGACATGCGTAAGAAAAGGGTGAGCTATAAAGCCCAGTAAGGGAGTACACAATGAATAACATGAGGAGTACAATACATGTTAGGAAATAGGCATATCAATAGAGCATAAGAAAAACATGAACATAAAGGCATGATAAAGCATGATAATCATAACATGGAAATGTGGCAACAACACTTAACATTGAATTAGCATGAGCCAAGGCTCATTGCACATGGAGCATGAGTAAACCCTCATTGCACTTGAAGCACGAGTAAACCCTAGTTGCACTTGAATTAGCATGAGTCAACACTCATTGCACATGACGTATCATGATACTATACTTTACCCAATGCATTGGAGCGCTATAAAGGGCGCACCCTTCTTAAACATTTCATTTCATGCATAAGTGTGCCACATGGATCATAAAACATGGATTCATAAAACATAATCATTTATTCCACGATAAAGGAATGTGGAATTAATACATGAAACTTTACAATCAATAAGTAAATGTGCGTAAAGGTGAATACCCTTGATGGAGAAATGGGCATGGTATTCACTACACAATGACATTGGCTTAGAAAATCGGGGCGATTTCGGCAGCGTAACGACGTGACATAAGAATTCATAAAAAAGGTTGATGAGAGAGAAAGGGGTTCCTCATCATATTTACATGTAATGGACAGTAAGGAGGTCATATATATACATGTCCCAACAATAGAAATGGAATTTAGATTCATGATACAAAAGTATTGCTTGAATGTAAAAGAAGAGAGAGAAGTTCCTTTCGGAATTTCGGCATAGTAACGGGTGTTCATGGGAGACATTTAATGAGAGAGAAAGGGTTCTCCCATCATTCAAACAATAATAGGTCAGTATGAGGGAGGTGCGAAACCATACCCCAACATTCATAATTGAAATTAAAAGAGCAATACAACTTAAAGAAAATTGACAAAATGAGAAAGGAAGAAAAAACCCTTACTTGGAAGTGTGCTTCCAAAGGCTAGAGAGAGGCTTGTGAGAGGCTTCTTGGGAGCTTGGGGAACCTTGGGAGGATTCTAGAGAGAGTAGGTCAGAGGTTGGACGAACTCCAAGGGATTTTAGTGAGGAGGAAGTGGGAGCTTGGGTGGGTTTATATAGGAAAGGTGAGAGAATTCTTTATTATTTAGGTTTGGGACCCCTTATATTAAAATAATCCAAACCACAAACCATCCCATGGTATTTGCCCATGGTTTCTAGAAAAGGAAAGAGGAAAACAATATTTTACAAGGCCAAGGTCCGAACTTATTAAAAAATTAGGGTTGCTTATGTGGAGGTGAGTCACACTCCCATGGAAATTAATTTAAAAAGGCAAAGTGTTGAATAAGTCTTGAGGGCTCCATTAATGCTTTGAAAAGTAAGTCAAACAAACCCAAAACCTCATTATTTTAATGATAAAACACATATTGGCCGAACATAAGGATTATGGTATTTTATTACATCATCATTGGGTCATTATGATGTCATAAAACACATTATATATTTAAATGGTATTTAATTTTTACCCAAAAATTTGACTGTCTCAGAAAATTATGAAAAATTCACTGTTGGATAATTTCGACGTCCTGATTCCAAAAATAATATTTATTTTATCTAAATAATTTTCTAAATATGTGAATTTTCATTTTTAAAATAAAAACCGACATTTATAAAAAAATTCATGGGTTTTGACAGAAATGGATTTCAAACCTTAATAAAAATTTTAATTGCATTCATAAAATTATAAGATCATTTATATTTAATAAAAATTAATGTAATATTAATAATAATATTTTATTAAAATATTATTTAATTCAAAAATCCTTTAATTTAATAAAATATAATTCTTAATTAAATAATAACTAAAAACACCATTTGTACTTTAAAAACTAATTACAATGTATCAAAAATGACTAGAAATTATATTCATTATTATATACAAAAGTAATATGCATGAACATGGTACTACTTATTTGTTACATAACCCCTTAAAATAGCCGCATAAGACCTAAGGGTAAGGTGTGCGATGGTGACAGACTCTTGGGGTTGCTCGGATAACATCGCTCGAGTTGTAATTTCAATCAACTTCCATTTTTCCCGTAGACGATCACGTTCGAGCTTGACTTGATGAAGCTCAGCTTGGGCTTGGTCAAGGGCAAAGCCCAAAGACGCCACCTCTTTTCCGAGCTCCGACAAATGGGCTTCATAAGGGGAAATTCTACTGGATGCGGCCATCGCTTCCTTTGTCTGAGTAGAAAATTGGTTCGTTAAAGCCTTATATTTATACTACTCAGATGATCACTGTTCAACGGCTATAAAAGTAACGATCACAAATCATAACGTAAAACTAAAGAAGTTGACATATTATAAAAACATTTTTCATAAAGATACATTTAACTGGATCAAGAGGGATTTTCATTAATGAAACTTTGGGTCGTTACATGCATAATGCAGTACTAGCATGCCATGGTGGGTGAAAGATCTTGCATGCATGACATGTGATCTAGTTAGCCTGTGGATACCTCTGGTGGTGGGAGTCCTTAAACTACCACTCCTTTGATCTTCCTTAAATCCATATGAGGATGAAGGTGATGTAGTGGATTCTATAGTGCAAGATATGCGATTTACATGGTTCTTCATTTTCATTTTTTCAAATTTCATTTATTCTAAGCATGGTGATCTTGGGATTGAGATTTTAATTTCTTCCACACATTCTAATTAGTGTTATTAGACCCCCATGAAACCTAAAAAATGAATCACCATGGGCAGTTCCTATACTCTTTGAAAACAAGCCAGATGAGTTTTTACGTCTATACATTGATTACACGAGGTTGAATCATGTGACCATAAAGAATAAATACCCTTGGTCTCACATTGAAGACCTTTTCGATCAATTTAATGGGAAAATTAGTTTTCAAAAATAAATATCATGTCAGGGCATCGCCAATTAATTGTGAAGGAGTATGATATACTGAAGACCACTTTTAGAAGCAGATATAGTCACTTTGAGTATCTCATGTGCCGCTTGGCTTGACTAACGCTCTTACAGTTTACAGATCTTATTAAAAAGATTTTCCATAAATATATTAACTCATATTTCATTGTGTTTATGGATTTTATCTTGGTTTACTCAAAATATGAAGAGGAGCATGAGTATCACTTGATGATTTTTTGGAGCATTCTTCAAGAACACTACCTTTATAAAGGTTCTGAGTACAGTGGAAGCGTGCGATAGTGAGCGATATATTAAAATTTATTTTAATAATCATCACCCGAAACCAAGAGCGATGATCTTGCACATCAAATTTATAATTAATTTATTTAATATTTGAAGAAATAAATACTCGAGCTTAGGAACTTTCTTCATTGGTGAATATTTATTGTCCAAAAAGACCCTTTTAGATTACCATCATTGTGCTGTGAGGATCCAAGGATAGAATCCTCCTAGCGGTGATCCACACGTGCTCCTATGATCTCTGAGCAACACCACTCAATCTCCAGGTGCTAACACGGTGAGTCGAATGTCTTGTGTTATTCATTCTTGATAAATTATTCTCCATTCTTGAAGAAATCTATCTTGCATTTATCGTTCTTGAGAGGGAGAGAGAATGAGGAGTTGAGAGAGAATTCGTTGTGCGCAATAATTCTTTATTCTCAATTTTTGGATGCTCTACATAATAGACATAGCTGTCTATTTATAGAGTTAGGATTTAAGTTAAAATATTATTTAATTGCATACCGACCATTAAATAAAATTTATTACCTTTAATAAACCCCATTCCACATAATAATAATTATATTATTATTATTTTGTGGCGTGCGCCAACTTGCGCAATACCAAATATTATGTAACAGTCTTGTTAATTAATATTTGTCACCAAACTCGATCTTGGTCCGTTCGAACTCCTCTAGCATTTATTTAACTACCGAATAAATATTTTATTCATAAATAAATATTTTATTCATAATCTAGAAAATAAATATTTATTAAAATATTTAATAAATAAATTAATATTTTATTCACAAGCCGATGAATAAAAATTTATTTAATTTATGCGATTAATATAACTTGAATAAAATTATTCCTCAGACTTGAGAAAAATATTTATTCCATTAATTAAACTCAAATAGAATTTAATCGAGATCAACAGAAACACTTACTGTGTGACCCTCTAGGATTCTTTCTTGTTGGTATTAGGCAGACTTGCTTAAAGTCCAAGATTACTATCTAGCAACGAGTTAAGACACCCAAGAGAAAGAATTTAATGTGGCAATGTCAAAAACCACATATGAATGCTCACTGTGTAATATAATCCCCTTATCACAATATCTCATAAAGCAGGTTGTACATCCATGTCACCAACCTATATGCTCGATATGTCTTTCTTTGACTATTTAAAATAAACATGTCGTTACACCATGTCCATGGAATTTAATGGGACGGTTCTATTCCAATCAAAGGTTCAAGATATCAGTTTCTATAAAGATGGAAGGGACAAATCCTTTCTCGACTTATCCATTATTGACATGTCACTCATGACGCACCCAACATATCCAACTTTTCCATGGACTGTTATCGTCATGGTTTATGAAATACATCTAAGTATGTGAGTTGTAACATGAATTAATAACAATATTAAAGTCTAAGTACCATCACACATGCTCATAGATAGAAATATCCGATGACACCAAAACATACAGAATTCCTATTAGCGGGTCTGTTCTCATAATCTAGCGTCTTGGAGATTACCAAGTGTGAACTTGATGAGAAGAAACATCATCTACTTACGAGTACTCACACATGAAAATATATGTACTATCTGTCCCATCATAGTATGTTATCCAACCGCAGAACATTATTTGAGAATATCGTCATAGCGCATCAAGGTTCTCATCATAGAGGGGAATTTCTATGACCTTATCTTTGCGACATATAATATAGGAAATTATTACATTAGAGTCACGCAGAACAACAAAAAATATGTAATAATAAGTTTTATTAATATTCAATACATCGAATATACATGTAATTAAAGTACAAACAGTTAGTCCTAGGATACTAACTCTAACAAAATCCCACTTGGAATAGAGACAACTGTCTACAACCTTCAGTTTGCTAGACCTCACATGATAGTCATTATAGCATCCCGCCTTTTTGTCACATAAACTTTCATTACATTATACAAAACTGAGGATCTTTAAGGTTTAGTGTCTTGGAAACCAGGAACTTAATACATGAAACAAAAAAAAACATTCTTCTTAAACACTTGAAAGGATTCTCCTTATGTTCATCCTAGGTTCATTACTGCATCTCACAACCTGGGTACATACATCAAAAGAAAGGGTGAGCAGAAGGTCCAGTAAGGGAAACAAGAGAAACATTTAACATGTGAACTTGAGATACATCAACTATGTCATGAAAAAGAACTTTAAGGCATGAGAAAGAAATCACGTGGCATATCATAATAAAAATAAAATTTTTCATAACTTTAAGATGTGGCTACATCATTTAACATAGAAAATCATGAACATATCACCAAGGTCCATCCCCAAGGTGTTATTTGAAAATTACCAAAGTTATTCACCAAGATATCGTGAAAATTGTAATCTCTAGTGGTTACATCATTACCCAATGCATTGGAGCGGTATCAGGGCGCACCCTTAAATTTGCCTTTATTATCATGTGATCCACATATATCATCATCAAAAATTACATAAATAACCCATATAGCATAAAATAAATGGGTTTCATTTCATAATCATAACGTTTTAAAAACTGCTTTAAAGACATGATCTTTACGCCACTTTAAAACCCACGGAAGGGGAGAGCGGGTCTCATGTATGTAAATCTAAGAATTTAAAATAGAACATTTTGATATATATGTGAATACCCCTGTAGAAATAAGAGATTTGATTATTCACTTTATAACATAAAATAATTTTGAGAAAAGAGAGAGGCATTTTGAGACGAAAATTCTGCAGCATAACAGCTATGTTTCGGGGTTTTAGAGAACATTGAAAAGAGAGGGGACATGGGTCACCCACTCATAAATGATCCATAAAACAGTAGAGGGACAAAATATGAAGGATATATGAACATGGTAATGAAATTTGAAAGATGTACCATATGAAATGAAGAACATGAAAGGAAGACAAAAATAAGATTTCTCTTATGAAAATTCGGCAGCCTAATGGCGTCACTTAAACTTCAAAAAAATGAATCAGCGAGATCAAATAGGGTCTCTCATCATATAAAAATAAAAGATCAGTATGATAGATATAGTGATCATACCCCAACATAATAAAAAGGAACTTGAAAGACTTGATAAGAAAATAGAACTTGAAAATGAGAAGGGTGAAAGAATCCGTTACAAAAGTTTCGGCAGCCTAACGACGCCACTTAAACTTTCATAAAATGAAATGATGAGAGTAAGAGGGGTATCTCATCATGTGAACATAAAAAGGATAGTATAATGAATATAAAATAACATCCTCCAACATAAGATCATGGAGCATAAAATAAATGACATAAAAGAGATCACTTGAAAAGAAAGAGAGGGGGTCAGATCCCTTACCTTAAAACGTAACTCTTAAAACTCAAAGGTTGGGACCTTGAGGGCTTGGGGGCACCTTGGGAGGACTCCTTGGGAGGTAAGGAGACCAGAAATTCGTTAAGGATGGTTTTGGAGTCGAATGGATGAGAGGAGGGCTTGATATTTATAGGGAAAGTGAGGGGACAAGACATTAATGGCCAAGGGACACCTCACAAGTGCTTTTCTCAAAACCATGTGCTCTCCTATGGCATTTACCATGGAGTTAGGCCACATGGGGCCCCCAATACAATAATTCATCACATTTGGTCATCCAACCCTTAAAATATCTCATGACATCATCATGACACAGTTATGATGTCATTAAACATACCGAAACCCTAAAACTGTATTTTTACTATTCACTGAAAATTCAACTTTCTCAGAAAAATCCCAAAATTTCACCTTAACCAATTATCAATGCTCTGATTTCAAAAATAAACTCCATTTTATAAAAATAATTTTCTAAATATTTTTAATTTATTTTTTAAATAAATACACTATTCACCGATAATTCATTTTTTTCAGAAAAATCCCCAAAATTTACCTTAACATAATATCGATGCTCTGAGTTCAAAAATAAAATCCATTTTATAAAAATAATTTTCTAAATATTTTTAATTTAATTTTTAATTAAAAAACACTATTCACCCGAAAAAACTAATACTTGAATAATAATTTATGAAACCGTTATTTAACCATTTTATTGAATCACATTACTTAATCAAGGTGCCTAGATTATATTAATACTTTCTTTAAGTGAGATTAATAATCCATTTGGTCACATTACTAATCCTAAGCATAAAATCACTATTCATAATTTACTATTCATCAAAAATTAAGTTGATCTTATTATACTCTAAATTTCGTACTGAACATAATTGTAGAATACCATTTTTTGAAAATCATTACACATTTTTAATTATTTAAGGTTTACATAAACATTTTTAAAATATCCTTTCTCTAAAATTCACCAAAAATATGCATACTATATTTATCCGGACATTTGAAAAGTCATAAACATCATCATAAGAAGAAATCCCAATTTTTATTTAAAAAAAGTATTACACAAGGCAGTTACGGTCTCCTTACATAGCCCCTTATCACGCCAGCATATGACCTAAGTGTAAGGTGTGCTAAGGTGAGAGAATCCGAGGGAGGCTCAGAAAACATCGCACGAGTAGTAATTTCTATCAGTTTGAACTTCTCGCGAATGCAATTCCGTTCTAGATTCACACGATGAAGTTCGGCTTGGGTTTGGTCCAGAGCAAAGCCCAGTGGTGCTACCTCCTTCCCAAGTTCTGTTAGATGGGCTTCGATCGGTCCAAGACTACTGGGTGAGGCCATCAAATCTTCTTTCTATAATAATTAACCACGATTACTTGTATTTAGAGACAATAATCGAAACGTTTAGTTTACAGTGGTCATATTGACCAATGGTCATATAACAGTCAAAACCCAACGGTCTCATTTTTATTATATTCATGTTATCAAATGAAACATTTTTGTTGAGTATAAAAATAAAATAAAATAACACATAAAATTAGGAAACAAGATTTATTCAAAATTTCGGGTCGTTACAATCTTCCCCCCTTAAGAAATTGCGTCCTCGCAATTTTTAAAATTGGGTTTTGAAATTTCATTGAAAGTCCCACATCGGAAAAGGGGTCAGTAAAACTATTACTTTAAAAGAAAGAAAGGGAAGTACAAAGATCACCCGAGTAAACCCACACTAGGATTCTATGTAGGAAAACATGGACATGGAGGAGAAAACAAAGGGTCAAGTTCTGAGGGAGAGTGATAGAAAACATGATTAGGAGAAAGTTAACCATAAGAAAATCCCAAACTTATGATGTGTGTAAACAGTCTTTGATTACCTAGTAGGAAACGTAAACCAACAACGTTTTCGTTTTATGTTCTTTTTCATAATTTTGAGGAATTCATTTACTACATAGAACAAAAACATAAGAAAATATACCTACCTTCATGTAGAGTTTCATCCTTTAATAAGTTTCCACCAAAACTAATATTTTCTCCAAACGATGAGCATTCAAAACTACTTGGTCTCATCAAAACACAAGAATCATCTTCTAGAGAATCACATAATCCACAAAATATTAACTATCTATTTCTTCTATCTTTAAACATTATCCCAAAAACAGAAAGGGTAAGGTAAAACAACTCTTCAAAAAGAAAGAATCCCATAGGAATGGAAACTACTTTTAAATCTTCAAAGTTCCATGGTACTACCCAAAGTTCATCATAGACCATTCCATAAATAACGGTCCTTAAGATTCCTCAAAATAAACCAAACTAAGATTGAAACCCAAATACAAGAAGGATTTGATAACATTGTCTTCCAAAATAAACTTCATTGTTCATCTCCAAACAACATCAACCACTCCTAACATCTTATAACAAAAGTAGCTAACCTAAACATATTTTACCCAAGATAGGTTAATCATTCCCATAGGTAACCTAAATTACTATAAGTACACCTTAAATTCATCGATTCTTCAAAATATAATTACAACTTACTCCTCAATGAAAATACCATAGTAATCTATTTACCTCGATCATATAGGGTCCCCAAAATAGTGAACGTCTTCCAAAATAATAATCATCTTTTAATCCCCTAATCATCTCTGTCATATTAATATGGCAATCGTCGCATTTCCTATCACATTGGTTGTTGGGACATGTTCTTCCATTTCCCACCATTAACTAAGAAGAGAAAGTATAATTAGGGGCTTAAATACTTAGCCAATAATCATGAAAAAGAACTTAAAGCATATAAGGATAACTTATAGAAGAAAAGTATACCCTAAGTTGTGATCCCATAGGTTCCCATCTAGGTTATCCATGATCATATATTCTTATGTGAATCTTTATTTTATTTTATCTTTTTCCTTTAATAATGGTTCATACTAAGCTTATGAATTTACCAAAGCATATCCCCCGGGAGTGTCGTAACCAAAAGTGCAGCAATGCCCGTTGTCGTGTACCAGTTCCCATTCGAGTCTAACTCAAAGCGGTGTTTTCGGGTTTTACCCCTATGTAAATCTGTGCCAGAGCCACCTCTACCTGCTCATATCCAGACAGGGATTTATTTGCTTGACAACCCCTTACTCAATACTCACCAAAATACCAGGAAGATTTCCTATATATAAAATTTTCTATAGGATTCTTCCTAAAGTTTTCATATCCTAATTTTCACAAATAACTAAACCATCCTTTGATACCAACTATAGCATCCTACCTTTTTGTCACATAAACTTTCATTACATTATACAAAACTGAGGATCTTTAAGGTTTAGTGTCTTGGAAACCAGGAACTTAATACATGAAACAAAAAAAACATTCTTCTTAAACACTTGAAAGGATTATCCTTATGTTCATACTAGGTTCATTACTGCATCTCACAACCTGGGTACATACATCAAAAGAAAGGGCGAGAAGAAGGCCCAGTAAGGGAAACAAGAGAAACATTTAACATGTGAACTTGAGATACATCAACTATGTCATGAAAAAGAACTTTAAGGCATGAGAAAGAAATCATGTGGAATATCATAATAAAAATAAATTTTTTCATAACTTTAAGATGTGGCTACATCATTTAACATAGACGATCATGAACATATCACCAAGGTCCATCCCCAAGGTGTCATTTGAAAATTACCAAGGTTATTCACCAAGATATCATGAAAATTGTAATCTCTAGTGGTTACATCATTACCCAATGAATTGGAGCGCTATCAGGGCACACCCTTAAATTTCCCTTTATTATCATGTGATCCACATATATCATCATCAAACATTTCATAAATAATCCATATAGCATAAAATAAATGGGTTTCATTTCATAATCATAACGTTTTAAAAACTGCTTTAAAGACACGATCTTTACGTCACTTTAAAACCCACAGAAGGGGAGAGCGGGTCTCATGTATGTAAATCTAAGAATTTAAAATAGAACATTTTGATATATATGTGAATACCCCTATAGAAATAAGAGCTTTGAGTATTCACTTTATAACATAAAATAATTTTGAGAAAAGAGAGAGGCATTTTGAGACGAAAATTCTACAACATAACAGCTATGTTTCGGGGTTTTAGAGAACATTGAAAAGAGAGGGGACATGGTATACCCACTCATAAATGATCCATAAAACAGTATAGGGACAGAATATGAAGGATATATGAACATGGTAATGAAATTTGAAAGATGTACCATATGAAATGAAGAACATGAAAGGAAGACAAAAATAAGATTTCTCTTATGAAAATTCGGCAGCCTAACGGCGTCACTTAAACTTCAAAAAAATGAATTGGTGAGATCAAATAGGGTCTCTCATCATATGGTGTTTAAACCCTTTTGTAACTAGTCATGCCTTATAGGTACTAACTTGTCCTTCCATGTCCAATTTCTTCTTGAATACCCATTTTCAACCAATGAACTTTACATCTACTAGAGGGTCTACCAAAATCCAAACTTGGTTTGGTACATGGAATTCATTTTAGAATTCATGGATTCTTTCCACTTGGCATCATTTGTGCCACTTAATGCTTCCTTCTAGGTTATAAGATCATTATTATCAACTAATAATAATTCAACATCCTTGGTGACTAGAAAATCATACCGTTTAGGTTCTCTAATATCTTTATTAATCATATATAGTAATTATGTATCTAGAACAATTTCTTCTTTCACAAAGCTTTGTGAAATTTGTTACTATGCCAACTCTTGTGTATCTTGATCCTGAACTTTATCAAAGTCTATCTTACTCCCACTATCTCCTTTAAAGATAAGATCCTCCTTAAGAAATGTGGGAAGTCTGTCAACCACAACCTTTTTTTCTGAAGTATTGTATAGGTAATATCCCTTTGTTTCTTTGGGAAATCCTATAAAGATACACTTTGTGCCTCGAGGTGCAATATTGTTACCTGAAGAGGCCTTAAAAATTCTTCACAACCCCACACATGTAATTAAGACAACACAAGGTTATTTCCATTCCATAATTGGTATGGTATATTGTCTATTGCTTTAATTGGCACTCGATTTAGTACGTATAATACTTTTTGTAATGCGTATCCCTAAAAGGATAAGGGAAGACTCGCATGACTCATCATTGATCTCACCATGTCCAATAAAGTGTGGTTCCTCCTTTCTCTTACACTATTTCACCGAGGTGTATAAGGAGGAGTGAGTTGAGATAAAATCCAAAACTTCTGTAAATAATCAATGAAGTCTTAATTAAGATATTCTCCACCATGGTCTGAGTGAAGTTTCTTAATCTTCTTACCAAGATGGTTCTCAACTTTATTCTTTTATTCCTTGAATTTATAAAAAGAATCCGACTTATATCTCATTAAGTAGACATATCCATATCTACTAAAATCATTAGTAAAAGTTATAAAGTATGAGTACCCACCCCTTGCTTCAACATGAAATGGTCTAGACACATCGGTATGAACTAATTGAAGAATCTATTTATCCCTTTCACCTTTCCCACTAAATGGGGATTTGGTCATTTTTCCTTGTAAACATATGTGGAATACACCAAGTGGTTTTAGTTCAAAAGAATCTAAATATCCATCTTGATGTAATTTAGTCAAACACTTTTAATTTACATGACCTATATGGTGATTCCAAAGTTGGGTATGTTATGAGTCATGTGAAGTAACTTCATTATCGATTTCCATTATTTTCTTCGTGCAATCCAATACATAAAGACTATTATTTAAATGTTCCTTAGCATAACAAATACTATCTTTATAAAATAAGAAACATTTATTCCCAAATTCGAAAATAAATCCATCTATATCAAGTCTAGATACAAAAATAATGTTTTTGGTAACTGAAGACACATAATAAAAAACTCTTTAAAACCAAGATCATTCTTGTCAGCAATGTGAGGTGGTAGTTCCTGATAGCTACAAAAAAAAAGTTTAACTCTGTTGGATGGTTGGAGATCTACCTTTCATTGGTCAATCTTTCTGAATCTACTTGGTTCATGTATTTGAATACATATGTGATAACCACAATATGTATCTAATACCCAATTTTTAGAAATAGATAAATTACAATCGATAAAAAATGAACCTGAAGTTTCCCCTTGTTTCTTTGGTTGGGTGAATTTTTTCTTCTAGTAGACCTTCTTTCCACATGTGAAATAGACAACATCATGTTCCCTTACTTACCCCTTGATCTTCCTATTATTGGAAGGACATGAAGAAGCTTTGGTCTTAAGGATCTTACATTTCCCTTTCCATTTGTTCACCATAAGGAAGAAAGGGTTTTCACGCTTCATATCCTTATCTACTTGGAAAAGTAGAGTAATAAGATCTGGAAAAGACTTCTCAATGTTTTTCATATTAAAATTCATAACAAATTTGGAGAAGCTCTGAGGGAGTGATGCTATAATGAGGTCAGTGCCCAGTTTTTTGGGGAGTTTAAACCCTAGAACCTCTAAGAGCTTAGTGTAGCCAATGATATTGACTATGTGAGGCCCAACCGGGGCACCATCTCCAAGCTTGCTCTAAAAGAGAACCTTGGAGATCTCAAACCATTCCCATCTATCTCTTTTCTGGTAAAGACCATGGAGGTTCTCAAACATGCTATACACATCCATGTTTTTGTGATACTTCATTAGTTCACTAAACATCAATGAAAGCATAAAACATTGAATGTTGACCGTGTTGCTCAAATTTTTTTCATAGACAATGAACTCTTCATCACTCGCATCTTTAGTAAGTGGATTAGACATTGAGGATTCTATCATGTAAGATTTCCATTCATGGCATATGGCAACACAAAGTCGTCTAAACCACTTTGGGAAATTACTACCAGTTTAGAGGTTATCTTTATCCAATATTGATCATAGGGATAGTGTGGATGATGAACTTGTCATTTTTTTATACAATTTAAAAGATCATATTATTATTACTTTTCTTGATTAAAAAAATAAGAGAGATATAATATATTAAATGTTTTATTTATTTATTTATTAAATCTCCCACTATTTTATCAAGTCTCAATAGCCCTCACCATTGAACTTGGAATTTCTAGTTTCTTTAACATTCTAGTGGAAAATATTCCCATTACTTTTCTTAATGATCCAAACTTTGTCCATGAAAACCATGATAAAGTAATTAGATAGGCGGTCTTTCCAACTGTGTACTTGCAGCTCCTTGATCTATTGAGTTGATTCCCCTATTTTGAAATCCTGACTTGGATTTCATGAACACTTGCCTCCAAATTTGTATTGAACAGACTTTAGCTGTTAAACTCAATACAATTTCGGTTAAGTCAACCCAAAACTCTTGTGAGAACTCCCTGATAAAAGTAAGTGTGTAGAATTCGGCCATATACTACACTTAGTTTTATGGTTTCATTCCCAACCAAGTAATGAAAGGCTTAGTCTGTCTTAATATTTAATTGAGGGATTTTAATTTATTATGCATAAATTTTATCTTGTTTTATCCTTTATACATCTTATTAATATTAAGTGGATGTTACTTAATTAATTAACCACGCTGTATAAAACATTTAAGCATAATTCATTTATTTAATTTCCATTTTTTCACATTAATTCATTTATTTACATGATCGCGACCTTGCATCCATAAAATAAATAATTGTATATACAAAAATAATTAATTAATTAAATGACCTATTCATGAGATTTATCTAACAATTGATTTAATGAGTGGATATTAAATCAACCTTTGACCTAGGGAATATAACTCATATTTCTAGTTTTGACATGAGTTACAACATTCCACCTGTCCACCTATGCATCATTTGGGTTGACATCATTATGGTTCCATCTTGAACCACCTCCACGTGCCTTGGGATGCTCCATTAATTACAAATATTTATTACTCACATGCCGGTGAGGGAAACCAAAGGATTGGTTAAAGGGGATTACAGAAATATCCTTGGAGACATAGGTCCTATATAATAATGGATGAAGGGATAACTCATAGGCCATAATTTAATTTAATATTAAATAATTAAAAAATCATGTAATAAATTAAATTAAAACATCCAACACATACACATGGTCTTTGTCAAGCTCATGAATGGTCATACATGCAACAAATATATAAAAGTAAATGGCTATCATTCATTTCTTTATTCATCATTTTATTATTTATGATAAACACACTTGAATTAATTAATTAATTAATTTCCTTTCATCTTAATGATAATCAAATATTATTTAGAGATACCCATCATTAATGAAATTCATGGAAAATAAATAGTAGAATCAATAATGACATATTAATTAAAATAATTTAATTGAGAATTTAAGATTCCTTAAAACCATTATTAAATTATCAAACATACAATGATATGCCAATCAATAAAATAAGGTTTTAATGCTGTAATTTTCAAATTTAATGTAATATTAATTTTTTCCATTAATGGGAGACTACACAATGTGCACATCCAGTTACACGCCATGTACCTAGATTTTTGTATATCTAATCCACACACCCGGGGCTTCAGTTAATTTGGTCGGACTACACGGTGTGTATATGCTAGCTACGCACCCTACACCCACTTGGCTTGTGCCAGGTTGACCCGATCAACATGTGATGTGTAATAAAATAACCATATGTAATTAATTTCTTGGCATATCTAGATACAACGTGCATGGGTATACGATGTGTGCTCTGGAACTACAAGAAAACCGCCATTTAGCGGCGGTTATTTTTGTGTGTAGCAGCAGTTTAAACCGCCGCTACATGGTTTGGTGTCGGTTTACAGAAACCGCTGCTAAATTTGGCGTCAGAAAACTATTAGTGGAAGTTATTTACATTTAGCGGTGGTTTAAGAGAAGCGTCGTAGCTGCCTCATTTTGCGGTGGTTTTACCGAGTTTAATGGCGGTTTTTACGAGCCCTGGATTTTATTTTATTAGCGGCAGTTATAACCGCCACTAATAAAATAAAATCCAACGGCCGTAAAACTGCCGCTAAAGTCACGAGAACCACTGCGGAATGCACGTGGGTGATGCGACTCTGTAGTGGCGGTTAAAACCGCCGCCAATGTCTTACCTGTATACTTTTCACGGCGGTTAAAACCACCGCGAAAAGCTGACCATAAAAAAAAATAAATTTTCTACTTCCACTGCACCACTGCCCTGAAAAAAAAATCAAACCAAAAATACCAATATCCTAACAGATTAATTCACACAAAATTTAAAAAAGAATGGAGAAAAATAGTAAAAAGTTTATGGTCGCGATGCTTGGAAAATATAGTGGAACATCATAAATGGATATGTGTAGTGAGGAGTAAAAAACATGACCTGAATTGATATAGAATGGGTATAACACCACACATCAGGAAATTTTTTATGGGGTTAAATTATCTATCATTAATAGGTATATATATTTTACACGGGGTAATGATATAGTTTAAATTCATCTTATTAGGATTTTAGAAGGACTTTTGCATCTATATACCCATTATTTACTTCCTCATATCAGGAAATGAGAGCATCTTGGCCCACTAATGTGTCAACATAAATGAAAGGAGATTATTTCTAAAAAAGAGGCTCATGTGAGTGTTTTGGGGCAATGAAACCTTATGTAATGGATTATTATATGGTGAATCATCAGCTAGGCTCAATGATAGAAGATATATGCATCAATACATATCCCACAGAAATGGGAATCAATCCACCCATAGTTCTAGAATGTTGTGGAAATAGAAGTTTGATTAAACTCTAGGGATGAATAAACCCATGTGATGGATGTATGAGCATATTTTATTGTCATAATTCTTAGACTAGGGATATCTTGATATAAACTGTTATAGTATAGATTGGTGAGGTGGGGGAATCAAGAATGTTTTTGTGGTGAATAAAACCTGGGGTTATAGGATAAAATAGGCCCTTCAACCCATGAAGAAATCCTGAATATGATTGCACACGGTGTAAGATCATACAACCAAGACCATGATGAAAAATTTAATGTCATGTCTTGAAGAAAATGATTTTTTTCATCTCACATAATTTGATGCTTCCATGTTTTATATGAGGTAATGTTTTTGAACATATCATAATTATCGTAAGAGGAATCCAAATTTTATATAGTGTAAGACTTTTAGATCATCCAATACACATCGTACAATGAATCCTAGTTTTATACGGTTTAATACCATCTCCCATTAAGAGGAACCTAGGTTTTATATGGGGTATGACCACATTTTATCATCATAAACAGAATATGATAACCATTAACAACACATGAAGATTCACTATCTACACATTTTTCCTCACCAAAGTGTCCACAACACTATCTCCTTGATCACTATGAAATGACCCAATTTGTTCAACACATAAAAAATGGGTTTAACTCTTATCCATCCAAAATCTCGAATACCAATTCAAACACAGGCCTAAATGGAATGATGTATACCACACTCGAGAAATCAAGACATAAAAGGAAACATCAAAAATAAAAAAAATGCATAAAAAGAAACATGAGAAATCAAGGAAATGTTAGGACATGAAAATGTTTGGTGGAAACTATGTGCCACACATGTTACATATAAAAACCAACTGTTCCCAAATTTATTCAACACATCAATAATAAAACTTGTCACGGTCTGATGATGCATCGTCACCCTCTCCACCTCCATATCCACTTTCTGCTGTCACCTGTAAGAACATTATATTGAAAATTAAATACTGTTGCATATTTATATTAAAACTTAAAACCAATGAAAGTTTTAAAACTAAATGATTTTGATTTTTTTGTGATTTAATTGCATACCACCAGTTGATGCACTACAACCGGGGGCATATCTTCTCATCTGCTGATGTATATCAGTCATCACTTTTTGCAAAGCGGATATCTGAACCCCCTAGTCTTGAACTGTGGTTCGTAGAGAAGCAATCTCCCTCTGATCATATTCGGGTATGGACTGACTATAACCAGGAGTAGATGTAGGTGGAATCCCTGGTGGAATGCCAAAGACCTCAGATGGTACGGGTCCAAAACCCATCCCGCGCACTCTACCAGGATGCTCCTTCCTAAGGACTTTAGCAACTGGGTCATCCTGGGAGACTGAGTAGGACTGCACAGGATTTACATCCCATAGTTCTTTAATTTTTACCTATAAATCAAATATCAATATATATTAACACAGTAAAAACTGATAATAAGTTATTATAATAAAAAATTGACTTCATACCCCAACTTCTTTAACAGGATCATTAACAAAACTTCCATATGATTTTTTGTGAACATCCAACCACAGTTCAGTTTGGGATGCTTCTTGCCCTAAACTCTGTGACTGCATTAAGCAAAGATAAATCAAAAATTCAATATATTAAATAGATAATATCGTCTTATAAATATTTAAACTAATTAAAAGATTACCAATGTCGTTCGACTTCTAGAAAATATTTTTTAGCCCGTAGTGTGAGGGATGACTTGCTTAGCCCGGTTTGATGCATTCTGTCTTGATAGATCCTGAAATAAATAAAATGAAATTTAATAGTAATGTATTCAATGTCATATCCTCTTTATATACATGTATAAATGTAAAATGAGGATAATATAATAATATATATTTCAATACCATCCGCTTCTCATCACGATGTCTGTCAACAAAAACTTTCCACTGTTCTTTCGGTACCCCACCGAGTAGCTTCTCATACATTTATTGCACGGTCAACGAAGTATCATTGACATCACACCACAATCTCTATTTTAAATATTTCCATTTCTTACTAAGATTTTTCAACATCCACTTCCATGCTATCACATTAGCAACTGTAAAGTGGAAGAACATCTGTATACAGAAATTCATTTTGAACATATTAGTAACATGACATTCAATTAAACCATAATGTAATAAAATTACCTTTATTTGGGAATCAAAAACTTCATTTTTACATCTTGTAGGCATATGTATCCAATCATCATAAGAAATAGGAAGGGAAATGGGCTCCGCTGCCAGCTGGCCTAGAATCTGGCCAAGTAACCCTGCGGCGTCATCCGTAGGGACCCCATAAGAATCAAATGACACGACTATCTTCTCGCCATTCATATTCAAAACATCTGAAATTTTTATGTTTTTCTCCACAGTTGTATTTTTTTTCATCTTCAATGATCAAACAATTAGTATAAACAAAATGCAATAAATTTATTTAATTAAAATTTGTACCTATGACAGTCACTCTCCAATATGTCCGTGATAAACTGGAAGGGGCGTGTCGCTGCCCAACTACTGAGGCTCCTGAAGGGGGAGTCCACGACTCAGCCTCTAATGGGACATCTACAGATGGTGTGAGAGATGGTTCAGGGGGAGATGGTGCAGGGGTGTAGGCAGCTGGTGCCTCAGATGCCGTGGGGAGGGATCCAGATGGATCGACATCTGTCGCAGAACTAGATGAAATAGTGTACCGCTTCCTCCTTGGCATTCTTGTCATTTAATCAAATAAAATTAAGTTCAGAATATATATTTCTAAAAAATTATGCAGAAAAAAATTAAAAATCATAATAGATTCCCAGTACTAACAGACAAAATATATATAACAGTGATAATGAATGACTGCAGAAATGAAACAAGTGGTTGCTAAATGAATAAATAATTATACATTCAATCATTTTACCCTTCAATCATGTTGGTTTCCTACTCCATTGATTATCCACTTAATTTATCCTTATTAGACTAATATTTTCAATATCATGATGGACAAATAATTCTGCTTCTCGTTGTTGATGAAATTCAATTTCAGAGGTCAAATCTTCCACTTCATCACCCATATCATACAAATCTCTTTGTATTACGTGAGAAACTACACTCCACCCTTTATCCACAACATAATTCACATAATATACCATTTTTTATTGCGATGCTAAGATATATGGATCATGTAGTTCACAATCACCAACATCCATCAAACGAGAGAAGTTCACAGAAGTAAATTGCAAGGAATCTCTTTTAACACCTCTGATAATATCGACCCATTTGAATTTGAATAAAACAACAGAAAAATTTCCATGGTAGTTTAATTCAATAATATCATGCATATTTCCATAGTATCCCACTTCAGCAAATGTAAATATACCACTATTCTGTGTTTTCAAACCCACTTCTCGATCGACTGTATGAAATCTAAATCTATTCACATTATAAGCGTCGAACTTTCTAACTTGTTTTATAGGACCTCTAGCAAGAAACTTCAAATCTTATGACAAGTCTACTCTAGTATCAGTATTCATGATCTAAAAAAATAAATATGATTTAATAGATTTACAAAATGTATGTGTCAAACTAATATTTGTATTTATTGCAATATTTATGAACTTACACGTCGTGCAAACCATTCTACAAGCTCTTTATTCATAGATTTCGTTATATCTTTCTCATTTCGTGTTAGGCCTCTCATTCATCTCTTTTTTTGTATCCTTAACTCTTCAATAAATGGATATACAATTTTAATATTCAGTAGCACATATTTATATGCTTGTAATAATTCCAATTCTATCAGTGTCACATTTGAGGTCCTCCCAACTAATCGGCCAATAGCAGGAAATATTTTTTATTTCTGATGCATTTGAGATTGAGTTGATGTGTATTAAATACATACAAATCGATTAAATCTTGTCTCAATATCATCCAAATATCTGGAATAAAAGGTAAGACACTCCTCATCCAAATAGCCTTCAGCAATAGAGCCTTCTGGTTGAGATTTATTTCTCACGTATGCTTTCAAATGCCCAAGATATCTGTGAAATAAAATAATAATATTATTCATTTATTTAAATGCCAATTTTTTTACTTAAATGAAAAACATATAAATAAAATACCTCTCAATTAGATACATCCATTGATAATGAACGGGGCCTCCTAATTTAGCTTCCTCAACCAAATGCACAGTTAAATGCATCATGACAGTAAAAAACGATGGAGGAAAGATCATCTCCATTGCACAAAGGGTCAATACAAACCTCTCTTGGAGGTTGTCAAGATGAAATGGATGTAGATATTTCTCACATATTTTCCTGAAAAATGTGCAGAATTGGAGTACAATAGCAGTAACTTTTTCAGGTAATAATGTATGCAATGTTAATGGTAGTAACTGTTGTAACAAAATATGTGAATCGTGACTTTTCAATCCATATAACTTACGATTATTCAAGTCAACACACCTTGATTTGTTACTCGAATACCCATCAGATACCTTCACATTCTTTAAAATTCGAAGGAATGTATCTTTATCCCTATTTTTCATTGCAAAAATGGTCAGAGCATACTTTTCATTCTCATCCGGCCAGAGATCACGTTTTATGTTCATTACTTGTAAGTCTTTGCGAGCATTGAGATGATCCTTCGACTTTCCATGCTCATTAAGTAATGTGAAAATCAAATTATCACAGACATTCTTCTCAATATGCATCACATCAAGATCGTGCTACAACAAATTAAATTCCCAATATGGGAGTTTGAAGAATATACTTTTTTTCTTCCATTGTAGCGTTCTGATTTCACCTGACGATGCACTTCAGACCCGTTTTCTGCTATCATTCAAATGATAAACCTTCCCAAATTCTGTTTCAACATTTTCAAGCTATGTCAATATTTCAGAACCAGTTAACAACTTTGGAGGTGGTCTACGATCAATGGAACCATTAAATTTTGATCTGTTCAGCCGAAATCTATGAGATGCATAGATAAATCTTTGATGGCACAAGAAGAACCATTTTCTACTGTGATGTAGCCGTTTGGGCTCAAAATAAAAGTTACAAACGGGACAAGCCAAACCCGTTTAAGTGTTCCAACCAGATAAATTCCCAAAATCAGGAAGTCACTAATGGTCCACATTAAAGCAGCATGCATTTTGAACATTATTTTAGAAGAAGCATCAAATGTCTCAACACCGTTGCTCCATAACTCCTTCAATTCTTCAATCAAAGGATGAAAGTATACATCAATATCATTTCCAGGAATTTGTTTTCTAGTAATAATCATCAAAATGATAAAAGATGTTTGTTTCATACACATCCATGGAGGCAGATTATAAGGGATCAAAACAATTGGCCAAATGCTATAACTGGCACTCAAAGTCCCAAATGGGTTGAATCCATCAGTAGCCAATCCCAATCGAACATTCCTAGGATCAGCTGAGAAAAATAGATGTAATGAATCCAATTTCTTCCATGATTGAGAATCTTGTGGATGTCTCATTAACCCATCATTGTTTTTATCTACAGAATTCCACTTCATGTGTTTGGCGGTTTTCGATGACATGAATAATCTTTGCAATCGAGGCTTCACGGGAATGTAACGCAAAACCTTTGTAGGTGTGTTCCTTTTCTTCTTCTACATGAAATTATGTTCATTCAGACTTCCAACATCACCCTTTGACTACCATGTAGAAGAATAACATTTCTTACAATTATGTCTACTTGAATCCTCTCCCCAATAAAGCATACAATCATTGGGACATGCATGTATTTTTGTATAATTCAGACCAAGCTTGTTAACAAATTTTTTCATATCATAAAAAGATTCTAGGATTTTTGATTCAGGAAATGCATCACGAATCAATTCCAATATCACAGACATTGCCTTATTTTTAATTCCACATAGACATTTGATATGGTACAACTTCAGTAGAAATGAAAGCTTTGAATATTTCAAACACCCACTATACAACTCTTGATTTCCATTGTCAACTAAATCACGAAACACATTTTTCTCAGTAGAGTTTTCTCTTACATTTGGCTCCATAGAATCAAGAGGAGGATCCAATGATATGTTACAATCTTGATCTACTCGTGTTACAGTCTCAAAAACATCACTTGTCATGTTGCAATTTGTAGCACCCTATTCTGGTTGTTCTGATATGTTTTGATGCCTATAGTGGTGTCTTGCAGTGCCGAATGCATCATTTATGAGGTTTTTCATTTCATTTTACATTATCAATGAGCTTGGGACCTCATTCTGTGGATTAACATCAGTGCTCAATCTTTCTGTAACATTCGATTCTCCATGCCAAACCCAACATAAATATTGACTAGGGAATTTCTTCAATATTAAATGTTCATAAACTTAATCTCTCTTAAACCATGTTCTAAATTTACATTTAGGACATGGAAATCTTATTCTCCATTCAACAGATTTATTAGAAATTTCAAAATCTAAAAACTCATTCAAACCCTTAACATACTGAGGTGTGTTACTCGGTAATGTGATCCAGCTTTTATCCATGTATATCACAATGTTCCTACACAATAAAAAAAATTAAAACACATAGTTACTACTAAATAGAGAAAGAGATTCATATATATGATAGTGTAAGATTACAGAAACATAATATAATAAAGATGAGCCCCTGAGTTAGATATGAACCCTCTAGTGTTTGGGATAGGGGAAGTTTCTTTGGTAAAGAGAAACATTGTGCTAACAATGCCATATTACTCAATTACCACATGGTCAATACTAAAAGTTATGCTAAATAATATTCCTATTATGTTTCTCCCAAATCTACAAATTTTTAACCCTTGACTTTTGAAATCCTTTATAGCATTAAAATATAATATTAGATAACAAAAAGTAACATAAGAATAACTTGGTTGGAATCACAGTTCATGAGAAAAAATATAATGTTTCCAATCTTGATGAAGAGGCATAGAAATAACAGGATATAACCCTTAATTGGTCCTGATTGTGTGACTCTAAATCACAAAGAAAATGGTATGGGCTTCATGACCATAAACTAAGTGACCCATGTTCCAAGACCGTATCTAACTCCTTCAACCCAGGTAGTAAAAGTGGGACATCCCTTATGCCACTGCTTCCATTTATGATTAGAGAGCGCATATATTTTCCTCTTGATATCACACAACCAAGCACTAAAACAATCTCAAAGAGTGAAAAACCCACTATTATCAACAATAGTGGTCATTATGATTAGTTTTATTGAGTTATAATTAATTATGAGATCATCCATATTCATGATACCACATTTTACCAATTCATATCAGGTTAACTTGAAACATCTCTTCATGTAGGCTACCCCAGCTTATGGTCCACACATCATAAACATAAACAATGTGCACTTGGGTCAAATTTTTCTAACCTTAAACACCATCTATATTGGTAAAACTTTCATGAACTAAAACTATATAAGTAAATATACACACAACTCATCATGGTGAACAATTTTAAAGAGAAACCTAGGTAAAAATTGAGTCTCCACTAACTGGATATGACGCTAACCTAATCTAAGTTAAGCATTTGGAATTGAAAAATGGAAGAAATCCTGTTAGGTTGAAAATACGTAAAGGTAAACCTAATAAGAAGACAATTACTTGTGAACTAGGACTCCCCAATACGAGGATCAAGAAAAATTTAAGGTGATAAAATAAATGACTTAAAGCTTGTGGGGTTCATAATATTAATCTAGAAGAAGTCAGGCTGTACTCGCTAGGCCCTTTTGAATATGAAATTTTTTAAGTATTCACTTGTTCTCTCATCCCCATTTTATCAGTCCAGAGGTATATTTATGAAATGTGCGAAGAAATAATTTTGGGGTGATCAAACCCTTTTAAACATTGGAATCCACACTCTAAATCTACCCATTTGCAATCCTTATCATGTTGAGTGAACTATTTTATCCAAATGGACTAAAAAAAGTGTTATCGTGATGGTAGTTATGCCTATACCCATCCATGATCCATATAAATGAGGAACTAATTCATCCAAATGAACTAAATATAGTGTTAATTTGATGGTAGTTATGTCTATATCCATCTATGATCCATGATCAAAATGAAATAATTCATCCAAATAGACTAAATCTAGTGTTACAGTTATTGTACTTATGCCTATACCCATACATGATCCATGAACCCGAGGAAATATTTCCGACTCAATCATTTTTGAGAACTATATTTTACTTTATGCATTTCCAATTTAATTTTCAATTGGTTTTAGATTATTTTAATGATGTTTCCTCCAAAATTTCATAGGTTATTATGAAGTGTTAATAAATCTAAACAAAATCTATAGAATGGATGACAATTAAGAATAAAAAAATATTCATTCATTAATATAAACAAACGAGAAGAGGATCCATATTCTGGAGTCTCTCTTCGATGTTACAGGTAAAGAAAAATGATAAAAACAACTATAAGATACTCAAATCATCCAAATCTAAAAAATAATCCAATTCCTGATGATAATTGCTGATAGACTATTGAAGGTTAATTTGTTTAATATCTTTCAATTTATCCAATGGATGTGTCTTCTTAACATGGTAGGTTAGTTTTAAACTCCTCCATATAATGGGCTCAATCCTTATGTCTGCTGATAGTAGCTACACCTACACCCTTTCCACATGAGCCTCATGTTCTTGTGGTTTTTATATCTTCATAGCTATTCAATCATGAGGCCATGATTCTTCAATAGAAAAATTATGCAACTACTTAATGGAGTCCTCTATATCTTTGTCTTAATGGTTAGAAATATTGAATAAGAGGAGGCTATATTCTTGGACTACCTATTCCTCTCAGGAAGTGAGAAAATGATGGATAAGAGCATATAAGTTCCATTAATTGAACCCAATTGTGCCCAATCCATAAAAGAGTTGGAGAAGAAACTCCACTTTATCAATATTCTCCTCTATCCCCATGATGATAGAAAAAAATTGGCACCAAACACATTTTATCATAGATTAGTTTTTTACAGTGATGTTGGGATCCAAATACTATTTACTTGATTATATAAGTAGGAAGCTAATGATACTGTAGAAGCCTCCCTGTTTTATCCCCCCATGAAGCCACTATAACCAACCACCACTATGGCTCCTCAAAAACCGAGTTGATCCTCCCCCTATTTCATATAGGGAAACCCCTACATCAAAATTCCTTCTAATATGGGTGTTTAAGAGGTTCTTTATATATTTCAATAGCTAGAGGTGACACCACACCCATGGTGCTTCTAGACCATAGCATGTTAAAGTTATCTAGACAATACCACTCCTAGAATTCAATCACTAAAAAAATGGGTAAACTAAAAAAATAGCCTTAAAATCATTAAAAAATAAGAAAATTATTTCATGGGGTGTAAAAATCAACCCCCTAATGACACATTATTTCCATATAATGTAATTAGTATAAGTATAAAATTAAAAATTATATAACCCCATGATACCTCATTTCAAGAGGTGGTTGGGTGGAAAAACAACTTGGGGGTATATGAGAGAATTAAATCCAAACAAAAAACACATATAAGAGGATTAAACTATTCTATAAAATTTCCTCATCATCTCCAATCATATTAAAACAATAAACATGAAAGAAAAAACCCAAAATAGGTAGAGGCATAACATATATCTCTGCACCATTTAGGAATAATCTAGAATGGTGAAATTTAGACAAAACATACTCCTTGTGAAAAAACACAACCAAGAACCTAAATTCCACCAAAATATCACAAACCCTAAAACTATCCCTAAAATTAACTTCCATTAAAGATCCCAAATCTGAAAGCTAAAGTGAAAAACAAACCCACAGAAAATTCAAATTAATAACAACCTTTATTTTTTACCCAGGTTGCAATGCTCAACATGGTCCAACTAGAACCTCAACCGCATGGTCTTCATGTCATAGAAACCTCAAAAAGATCAAAACCCTCATCTTCTCAATAATATAAATTTTTATATTAGTTATGTGAGCATGATTTGATATGTATTCTCATTCCCAACCCGTCTAGAACTAACCTCCACAAATCTCAATCATAGGCACACACAACCTTCATGTGGAAAAAACCCAAATCAACGAGGTATTAACAAGACCAAAATTCACCTCAAACTAACTTATGACATCCAAAAAACTAATTGAAACTGAAAATAATATGGAAAGAGGGAAACCTGGGGAAACTTGGGGTCGCGGGGTCGCTGGGGTCGTGGAGGGATGGGGTCACCAGGGTTGCAGGGTCGCGGGGTCGCCGAGGTCGCGGGGGGCCGGGGTCATCGGGGTCGCAGGGTCGCCGGGGTCGTGGGGTCGCCGGGGTCGCGGGGGGCTGGGGTCGCGAGGGAAGCGGGGGAAGTGGGGAGAAGCAGGGTCGGGGGTGGGGGGGAAGGGTTGGTAGCGTAAAAAAAATGTTTCGTGGTGGTTTCTTATAAACCGCCGCAAAAGCATTTTACAAAAAGGTTTAGCGGCAGTTCCCAAAACCACCACTAAAAAACTGCCGCTAAATCCAATTTCTGTTGTAGTGTGGCCGCACGCCGTGTAACCCAATTTTACCGACCAAATATTTGGCACTTCCCGATGACATCTATGATCATTCTTCATTTGTTCTTAAACCTTTAAGAAAATGAAACATAAAATGAACATGATTAATATGTCAATAACATGTTAATTCAAATCAAATTAAATAAAAAATATCATGAAATAAAAATACAACCATAATTGCGTATAGATCAATAATCAAATAAATAATTATAAATTTAAATGTGACCGCTCTAATACCTCTTGTTGGTTCTGGGCATAGCGTAAGTGTGTAGATATGGGTGATATGTGAAAATTTATTTTAATAATCATTACCCAAAACCAAGAGCAAGGATCTTACAAATCAAATTTATAATTAATTTATTTAATATTTGGAGAAATAAATACCTGGTCTTAGAAACTTTCTTCATTGGGGAATGTTGATCGTCTAAAAATATCCTTATGGATTACCTTCGCTGCGATGTGAGGATCCAAGGATAGAATCCCTTTAGTGGTGATACAAACATTCTCCTATGATCTTAGAGCTACTCTACTCGATCTTTGGGTGCTAGTGTGACAAGTCTAATGTCTTGCGTTGTTCATTCTTGATCACTTATTCTTCTATCTTGATGAAATCTCTCTTGCACTTCTTTTCTTGAGAGAGAGAGGAGGAGGAGTTGAGAGATAATTCATTATGCACAACAATTATCTATTCTCAATTTTTAGATGCTCTACATGATAGACATAGCTGTATATTTATTGAGTTAGGATTTAAGTTAAAATATTATTTAATTATATACCATCCATTAAATAACATTTATTACCTTTAATAAACCCCACACCACATAATAATAATCATGTTACTATTATTTTGTGGTGTGCGACAACTTGTGTAATAACAACTATTATGTAACGGTCTTGTTAATTAATATTTTTCACCAGACTCAGTCTTGGTCCATTCGAACTCCTCTATAATTTATTAAAATACCGAATAAATATTTTATTCACAAATAAATATTTTATTCACAATCTAGCAAATAAATATTTATTAAAATATTCAACAAATAAAATAAATATTTTATTCACAAGTTGGAGAATAAATATTTATTTAATTTATGTGATCAATTTAACTTGAATAAAATTATTCCTCAAACTTGAGAATAATATTTATTCCATTAATTAAACTCAAATAGAATTAAATCAAGATCAATGGAAACACTTAGTGTGTGACCCTCTAGGATTATTTCTCATTGGAATTATGTGGGCTTGGATAATGTCCAAGCTTACTATCTATCAACAGGTCAAGGAATCCAAGAGAAAGAACTTAATGTCGCAGTATCAACAACCACATATGAATAGTCACTGTCTAATATAATCCCTTTATCACAATATCCCTTCATGTAAGTTTCACATCTGTGTCACCAACCTATATGTTCGATATGTATTTCTTTGACTATCTAAAATAATCACATCATTACACCATGACCATGAAATTTAATGCGATAGTTCTATTCCAATCAAATGGATGATATATAAGCTTCCTTAAATATGGAAGGGACAGATCCTTCCTCAAATTATTCATTAATGACATGTCACTCGTGATGCACCCAACATATCCAACTTCACCATGAACTATTACCATCAAGGTTTAAGAAATAAATCTAATTATGTGAGTAGTAACATGCATTAATAATAATCTTAAAGTGTAAGGACCATCACACATGCTTATAGATAGGAATATCTGATGACACCAAAATATGCAGAATTCCTACTGGTGGGTCTGTTATCATAATCTCCCATCTTGGAGATTACCAAGTGTTAACTTTATGAGAATAATACTCATCTGCTTATGAGTACTCAAACCTAGTATTCTTTTTAATATGTGTCCCATCATAGCATGTTATCCAATCGTAGAACATTATTTGAGAATATAATCATAGCACATCAAGGTTCACATCATAGTGGGGAACTGCTATGACCTTATTAATGCGATGTATACTCTAGGAAATTATTACATTAGAGTCATGGAGAGAAACAAAAAATATGTAATAATAAGTTTTATTAATATTTAATATATCGAATATACATGTAATCAAAGTACAAATAATTGGTCCTAAGACACCAATTCCAACAATTTATACAAAATTACGCAAGTTTCACTTCTGGATCTAAGAAGTAGATTTATTGGGTTATATGGAACCTAAACAAGGCATTTATATTGATCTTTAGAAGGTGAAAACTGTTATGTCTTGAGAAGTTTGAAAAAATGAATTTGTGATATGAAGCTTTTGGGTATAGCATGAAGTACCCAAGGACTGATTGGATCATTGAAAGGGGGAGGGGTGAATATATGATCTATTTTTATTTTTATGAGTTACTCTATTTCATCCAAACCCCTGTGACTAGCTAAGGTCTCAATCCATACTCAAATAATTAACTCACCATTACTCGCATACATACAATTTGAAGTATAGAAGAAGGAACATAAGGTTTTACAAGGTTCCACCTTAAATACCCACTCCTTGTCATGATTGGTTAGACACCCCAATCATGGAATAACCACTATAAACACAAGAGATTACAACAAAAGTTAGTTAGACACCCTAAATACAATATTCCAACAATTGGTTATATACACCAATTGCAAACTCCACTTCAATGGCTAGTTAGACACCCTAATCACAAACTTCTTTACAATGATGATTAAATGAAAGAAATATCTTGATATAATCCAGGTTTCTTTTACACCACTTGTAAATTGATATACCTCCACAAATAAAATGGATCAACAAATATTCCCATGTACTACTTTGAAATAGGTCTACCAGTTTCAAACCTCACTCCAGATTCTATATAATCTGGTTCTTCATCAGCCTTCTAAATACTTAGGGATACAGGTATTCTTCTCCTATGTTTGAACCCCCGAATTCATACACATATCTCTTTTTTTTCTTAATACACTACTATATCATGTTTCTAAGAACTCAGTAAATATGAAACAACTCACTTTATTTATTTCACCCGCAACTTATATATTTAGATAATATCATGTGAATATTATTCTCAATAATTAATTTATGGAAATTCCATAAATCACAACAGTAGTCAATTACTCATTTGAATAAAAGATATTATTTTTTATTTTTCTCAAGATCCTCATATTATTTTATAGGTGAATGATTATAAGGATATATTTTTCCAGAAAACCCTACATAATCTTATATTTAAGGTAAATTCAACTCCATTATCCTCTCACTTCTTTTAAATAGACACAAAGCATGTCTAATATTCCCATCTCAAATATTGGGTCAATCCTCATTAATATCTCCATGATTTTCTCATTTTTAAAATATCATTTAAATATATTAAAATTCACTTCCTTTAATTCCTTGAAAAACTTCACATGCATGTAATCATGCTCAATTTACACATGGACCCCCTTTTTGTAGCATTGAACACATCTCAACATCAAAAAATTATTCCTCGACTGGTCCCCCCTTAACCTCAACTTGAATTATGATCTATTTGTGATCATGATTTTTAATTTATAAATATCAGCTCGGTAGAATCATCTAATTTTGTTTCCTTTTATTTAGAATATTTATTTTGAATATTCCTCATATTCTACGTTGTAATTCATCCTCATGAAATCTTATTTAATGTGAAATTTTCCCAAATTTTTTATAAGTGTGAATGTCATACACACAAAGAAATATCGTATAGGCAATAAAAATGTCTCATTCCCTTATCAAATGTCTTACGAACTATTGAAATATCATAATCCATATGAATTTTTCCTTAAAAAAAGTTTCATCTCACTCAAACAGCTTATTCTCAGATGAATTCTATTATGCATAGATAAAACGTTGTACAACCTTCTCAAGTTACTTCCACATAGATAAAATGTCACATGTTCTGGCCACTTCTATTCCATGTAGATGAATTGTCTTTTCCATTTTTCTAAAATGTCATACATGCATCAAATATTGTACTCAATGTCCAAAATCTATTACAAGTAAGATAATGTATTTTTCTATTTCTACAAACTTTAGCTTCATGGATGAAATGTCTTGCATTCCAGATACATGATTTTCTATTATCTAAAAGTTCAATACAAGGAAAATGATTATATAATTATTTCAAATAATTTGGAACCTATTGGGATGTTCTCAAGGAATTCAAAATGAAAAAAATCATCTCAAACAATCTCAGAATCATCATCTAATAGGTTTTTTCCACCAGTTCATAATAGCTTCAAAACTTAAAATAATTTAGGTGATTACTTTAATCTTATAGCTAACCTCCTTATATATTATATCCTTTTAATCTATTTATTTATAAAAATATTTAAACACATTTATAATATATTGTCGACAATATTCTCACCAATAACACATATCTTTAACTTTAATATCAGCATAACAATCTCCCACTTTATTTTTCTTCTTTGTCTTGAACATGTCCAAGTGTCATGAATATGTCCACATAATAATTCCAAGATGCAGACTCAAATCCCTTTTCCATTTAACATGGAAGTACCTACAAATCTTCATAACTACTAAAAAACACATACTGAAATCTTTTCAACACCAAGTTAGTCTTCCTTATTAACAACAAATACAATATATCCAATGAACACAACAATCTACCCATTTTTATTTTGCAGTCAATACCAACAAACACTTCCTTTTTCAATATGTGTGTTTCTCATTCTCTCTCTAATTGATAATAAATATAAAGAAAATATCGGGGTCTTCTCAGTACCTCTTGATTCTTTAAAGAATTTCCAAAATAGCTGAATCTTCTCCCACTTTTATTTAGAATCACACATTGACCCATTTTTTATAGAAGGATGACACCACATGGTTTTTTAGAAAAAAATATTTAGTTAGTCCACTCTAAGTCTACATGGGAAAACCTATTTTATAAAATGAGAGGTATTTAAATATTAAATCAGTATTGTTCATAAATATCTTATTTTGTGATACCATGCTCATATATTCTCATTTCTCAAATGAGGGGCTACATAAAAGAATATTTTCAAGGAACATTTAATTTTTCACATATTAAAAATCACATCAAAAAGTTTAAGTGTAAGACATGTAACTCCCTCTCTTTCTTATTTTTTCATCAATCAACTCCCCATTTATAAACACATTTGATACACTGAAAAATAAGAGCTGTGAGTGTGATTAAGTACCTTATTCTTCATATTTCATGGTTATGTATAGAAATTCTAGATTTTATTGATTCACATAGCTTGTGATGTTTTGATAGCTCCATCTCAAGTTCCTCCCCTTAAGGGATTCACTTATTTCCTCATCTTTATAGTATTTGGAATAATCTACAAGGATTATTTTTCCTTGCTATCCTAGAAGTGACAACCACATTCCTCTCCTTCAATTTCCTACATGTAAGAACAAATAAACAAGAATAAATGGGAATAAGGAGGGTTATATTGGTTTCTTATAAGTAACACTTAGGCTGAGAATTTCTCTAAACCTAAGATTATATTTTCTTCCAAAGTCAACACTACTTCTCTTGTTAACAACCTTAGTAGGTTTCTTGCTCATTTTTTCTCTTGAACTACTTCATTGTGTGAATCAGTTTTCTTTACCTAAAATGTCAATGAAACTTCATTACCTTTTTCTTGTATAATAATTTTCATGATATCTTATTGAGTAGGAAGTAAAGTCTTCCAATATTTCATACCATGCCCAATTTTACTACATATTTCAAAAAGACTTTCCTAAACTTTCTAATATGTATTTTGGACAACTTATCATGAACTTGAACCTCTTTGTGTAAAACCACTTACTTTTCTTTAGGACTTTCATTTACATATTCCTTATCTATTTTCATATCTATCTCCAATTGATGAGGATAAATAGTTAGGAACTCT
Source organism: Viscum album (assembly GCA_963277665.1). Taxonomy (NCBI): domain Eukaryota; kingdom Viridiplantae; phylum Streptophyta; class Magnoliopsida; order Santalales; family Viscaceae; genus Viscum; species Viscum album. Next base: position 1,304,778,679 of record OY728121.1, read on the forward strand.
TTCTTGATATTAACAACTAGTTTCAGAGTTTTATAAAATTTAATTTTTACTCTTAGACCTGCTAATTTTTTTCTTTTGAAATTACTTCCCTTTCACAGTATAGGGAATTTATTCTGGAAACCTAGTTATTCACATTTCATCCTTATATCCTTATTGACCACATCTATCACACACTTCTTATAGACATCCAAATTTATTTTTTGTTGTAAAACTTGATAAATTCTTAGTCATGTCTTGATTTCTCTAAGTATATGACCTATTTAGCTCAGTATATACCCCTTGGTTCTTGAATCTTCCCTAATAATGACATATTATACTAGCATGAGTAGGATTTGTGTCTATACCTTCCACAACATCAAGATAATCCTTGAAATATTTTTCTTCCATAAATTTATCCATATTTTTTGGTGTTGTCTACCTTTAAATTAAGCCTTATTTTTTCTAGGGGTAGTGGTATTTTTGAATTCCTTTATTCCCAAGGTGGGGAAGAGTGTCTCTCATATTTCTTCTAGGTCTAAATAGGTTCAGATTCATTTTTAATCCATGCAGTATTAGAAATAACATATCTATTTTCAAAATTATTGGGTGTATATTTTTATTGTTCCCTTAGGACTATATTCTAACCATCTTGAGAAGACTCACATTTAACCTCAGTGTATTTGGAAAAGTATTCTCTACTCCTTTTTAGCTCATTTTGGACTGCTATATGGATAGTTTGTGTCTCAGATATCTCTTCCTCCTTTTGAGCCAGTTTCTCCCCAAGATCACTTATAATTTTCTCAAGTTCATCCACTTATAGTCTATTGTTCATGATCTCATAAAAAACTATTTATTTTGTATCATACTCCTCCTTTTAGATAGCTAAAATTTTATTTTCTTTTATATGTTTTATATTTTATTTCTTGACTTGTGTATTTTTCTCAAGAGATGATTATAAATTCTATTTAATTATCCATTCCAACTCTATCCTCTATTCTCCATAATTATCACTGATTGAAGAATCAAATCCCTTTTTAACACGATAATGGAAATTTACTTCATTTTTCAATGAGATGCTTAATTATGAATTTTATTACTCATGATTTCTCATCAAATTCCTCTTCCTAATCAGATACCAATTGAAGTACCTAAAAACTAGTTGGATCACTGAGTGGGGGATGAGGTGAATCAATGATCTCTTTTTTTACAATTTAACCCCTTTAAACCTAACCTCTATGATTGGTTAAGGTCTTAATCCACACTCAAATAATTAACTCACCCTCACTCATATGCATGAAGATAAAATCATCGAAGAAGGTATATGAGGATTTATAAGGTTTTTCCTTAAAGACACACTCCTTGTCATGATTAGTTATACACCCAGTCATGAATTAAACTTTATAGACACTATAAGTTACAAAAATAGTTGGTTAGACACCCCAACTACAAACTCAAATTTAGTGACTGGTTAGGCACCCTTATCAGGAGAAACATTATATTGATGATATAATAAAATAAGATCTTAATATGATTCTGGTTTCTTTTTCACTACTTCTAAATTGATCACCCTTTATGGATAAGTCAAATTAATAGAACTACCCATTTAACACTTCAATAACCTTGAAATATAGTTGAATAGGTCTCCCAATCTCAAACCTCAAAATAGATTCTAAATAATCTAGTTCTTCCTAAACCTTCTAAATACTAGGGGATGCATGTCTTCTTATCCTATGTTTGAACCCCCAATTTCATGATCCTCTATTCTTTTTCTCGATATAATACTGTATAAGGTTTCTTAGCACTTAGTAAATATGTGACAACTTAATTTATTCCTCAAACCTCTATCTTATATATTTATATAATATCATGTAAATATTTTTCTCAATAATTCATTTATAGAAATTTCATAAATCATAGCAGTGGTCGATTCCTGATTTGAATAGTAGATATTATCTTTTATTTTTCTTGATATCCTCATATTCCTTGATAGGTGCATGATTATGGGGAAATTTCTTCTTCTATTAAATCCTTCATAATATTCTTTTTAAGGTAAATTAATTTTCTTGATTTTATCACTTCTTTTAAATAAATACAAAAAAATGTCCAATATTCTTACCTAAAATATTAGGACATGCCTCCTTAAGATATTCATGATTTTATCTATTTTAAAATCTCATTTCACTCTCTATAAAATCCAATACTTTTTAATTCCTTGAAAAACTCCATGTGTAGGGTAGTATGAATGGTTTCCACATGGACCTTCTGTTTGAAGTGTGGATCACATCTAATCAGTAAAAACTTCTTCCTTGGTTGGTTATTCCTTTATCTCATATTAAATCATGATCCATATGTGATCATGATGTTTAATATATGAAGATAATTTTGGTATCATTATCTGATTTTGTTTCCTTTTATTAAGATTATTTGTTCTGAATATTTCTCATGTTCTCCCTTGAAATTCATCCTCATGAAGTCTTATTCAATGTGAAATTTTCTCAAAATTTCTATAATTGGGAATTTCATACATACAGATAAATATCATAAGGTCTATCAAAATTTCTCACACCCTTCTCAAATATCTTACCACCTATTGAAATTTCATACACCATATGAATTTTTCCTTTGAAAAAGTTTCAACTCACTTAAATATCTTATGCATAGATAAATTCTCTTATGCATAGATAAAATTTATTATGTGAAGGTTCCAGGAACAATAGAAGTGCATGTTTGGGCATGGTCAACTTGGATTTTTTATCGCAATCAATGATTAATCCAAGATGTACACGATGAAGAACACTATGAAGAATATAATTGAATCAAATATTAATTGATATGAGAATTCCGAAACCAAATAAGGGTCATAATATAATGATTTATAATTAATTTAAGTATTAAAAGAGTTACCTTGAAATGAATTATTTCTTTGTTAATGAATTTGACAATGTCACTATGTCATACTATTATTTTGTCATAGGAATCAAATATAAATTCCTTCTAGTAATGATCCACATGTGGACCACAAACCTTCAAGTGACACCATATGAATCTCTAAGTGCTAGCATGGAAGATCCCAACGTTTGCATCCTTTATCTTCTATCGCTATAAGAATCACTTAAAAGAAGGAATCTCCTTGTACTCTCTAGAATTTAGATGGGTGGTAGAGGAGGATCACTCTCTATTATTGAGACCATTCTTGGAGAGGATATCTCTAGGGTTTGATAGAATTATTCAGATGTCATTGTGCATAAAAAAAGGCTAGCGTTAGGGTTTAAAATAATATAATTGGGCTTAAATAGTGCTAGGGTTATAAAATAATAATTACACATAGACAATTATTATTTTCTTAATCCCAAATAAACCCCATATCCAAATAATTATAATAATAATATTATCTTATTTGACAAGTGTGAAACTCATGGATTAATTAAATATTATTTATTGAATAAATTGTTTAAAATTTATTCAAATAATAGAAAATATATTATTTCTCTCTAAACCTTTTAAACCCATTATTTAATTCCACCAAAATATTTATCAATAATTGAATAATATCTATTTATTTAATAAATAAATATCACTACATTATTCACCAATAAATAAATAAATATTATATTTACTAAATAGTAAATAAAATATTTATTAAATATTCCACTCACAAATATTCTCTCGATTAACTAGTGAATGGATATATGTGATCAATCTAACATGAATAATTATTACTCCAATTATGAGAATAATATTTACTCAACATGTTAAATAGTAATAATATTTAACTAAGGTTCTAGATCCAATTAGTGTGTGACCCTCTAGGCCTCTTTCTCAGTAGAATTAGGTAGATCCACCCAAAGTCCAAGGTTAGTATCTAGTAATATCCCAATGCAACCATAGAGAAATAAGTTAATGTCATATTTATATACAACCTCATATAAATTCTTACTGTGTAATATAATTCCTTTATCATGAGATCACTAATCAACCAAGTTTCATGCTAGTGTCATCAACCTATATGCTCGATGTCTCTTTCATTGAATTTTAAAAAATGAACCCACCCAAAGAACATTATGGGGATGAATTTATTTAATATATTCCATTCCTATCAAAGGGAATGAGATATAAACTTTAGTTAAAGAACATAAGGAACAAATCCTTTCTCACATTATTAATTAATAAAACATTACTTGTGATGTACCCGATGTATCCTACTTTGTGACGAACATATGTCTTCACAATTTTCATTAGTACATAAAATTAAGATACTAATAATACCCATTAATAATAATCATAAACTCTAAGGATTAATATAAACTTCCATAGATAGGAACATCCAATGACACATATAAATTTGGATTTCCTATTAATAGTCACACTCCATTGACTTCTTAAAGATCCACCCCTCATCTGGAAATCTTTCAAAATCTACTTATTTACTGTATTTAGATACAGATGTGAGCACTAAAATATATATCTAATACTCAATTTGTTGATATATAAATATTACACTCGATAAAAAATGCACCTTTAGCCTTTTCTTTCTTCTGGGTGAAGTTCTTCTTTGAGTGTCCAAGCTTTCCACATAAAAAACATACTGTATCTTTTTTTATTTTTCTACCTTTGAATTTTATTCTTCTTAGAGGGATGGTGATTGGGAGAATTAGAATTATAATGAGTCTTGGGACCCTTTTCCTTGTTCTTCCTTTTCTTTTTCACTATAAGAACCACATGTTTTTACACCCCATGTCTTTGTCAACTTGGTGAATGAGAGTAAGAAGTTTTGAAAGAGTTCCCTCATTATTAATAATGTTATAATTAATAATAAAACTGGATAAGGATTTTGGTAGTTAGGATATAATGAGATCTATGCACAAATTATCATTATAATTTAATGCCCAAGATGTCTAAACACTCTATGTATCCAATTAAATTAACTATATAAGGCCCATGCGATACTAATTCTCCAAGCTTTCACATGAAAAATGTATTGGAGATCTCATATCTCTCCTGTATCACCTTATCTTGATAAATATCATGAAGGTGATACATGATTCTATACACACCCATATCACCATGTTTCTTTATAATCTCATTGATAATGGATGATAGCGTGAAACATTAGACATATGTGGAATCATCCAAACATTTCATGTAGATAGAAAATTCTTCCTCACCAGCCTCTTGACTAGGTGCTTTAGGAATGAGGTTTTCCAACACATATAATTTTCTTTCATGGATTAAAATAATGTGAAAGTGACTTTCCCATTCTTATAAATTGGTCCTAGTGAGAATGTTATCGTTCTTAAGCATGGATCATAGTGATATGGTTGAATTCATGCGGGTTTCTATTTCCATAATTAAGAAGAGAGGATTTTTAATACTTTATATGATAAAATTAGATTATTAATATTTATTTATCTCCAAAAATTTTATTGAAACCCAATATACCTCAAAATTGGCTTTATATTGTCCCATTTCAAGAATATTCTAGTGGTAAGGACCCATATTACTATTATTATAACCCATATAGAGGTATTCCAATCTATTAAAAGGTATTTAGGTAGGTGTAACCTCCCAACTACATTAACTCACAGCTCATTGATATGTTGAGTGGACTAATCAATCCCAAAATCCCAAAAAAGTATTTCCTCATCACTTTTCTTACTAGTTTCACTAAGTCTCGTGGAGGCGATCAACCCTTAATGTGTACTAGGTTAAGTCGGACCAAAACCCAAGATATAAATTCCCTAATAATTGAAATCACCCTAATAGAGGTTGTTTAGGCACTTTGAACAATGGTTTGATTCCTACTGAAGTAGTGGAAAGCTATACCAACTTAATATATATAATTGGTAGATTTTTTTATCTTTATATGTAAATTTACTATTTTAACTTTATTACATGATTATTAATATTAAGTGTATTTACTTAAAGTGATTATCACATCTTAGATAAATTTTACACATAATACAATTTATTTTCGTTCCATCTTACATGATAATTAATTTGATAATTTATGTGATCACAGTAATACATACATAATGAAAATAACCATGAAACTTGATAGAAAAATAATAATCAGAGTGGTATGATCCTGATTTTTCATAATGGCCAATTTATCTAAAGGATAATAAATTAATCATCAACTGAGATGAAAAAAACCTTGAACCATAACTTGGTTTGTGTTGAAACTTTCCACATATCCTCCCATGTATCTCTTGTATTGGTTTCACCTTGTATCCAAATTTGAACCACCACCACTCTCCTAGGAGCTCTACCCATTATACAAGCTTTTACTCACATGCTAGCAAGGGGAACCAATGAATTGGCTTATGGGGTTTACATAAAAGGAAATTGTGGGCATGAAGGTTCTTATATAATTAGAAGAGGGATGATGTGTAGACCGTCAATTTATTTTAATAATAATAATAAATTACAAAGAAAAAAATCATATATGAATGTCTGTTCAATGCTCATGATCATCAACATACATGAAAAAAATTATGCATTTAATAAACTAGAATTCATTCTCAATCATTCTTATTTAAGATAAATCAAAATTGAATTAATTAATTATCTTCATTAATAAATCAACTATTTTATCTTAATTCTTACCAAAACTTTATTGATATTACCATCCATCATTATTTTAAACAAATTAAATAATTTATTTAAAATTGACTAAGTGAAAAATTTGTACCTTGGAGGCAACACGACGAGCACCCATCCGAACTACCCAACATGTACGATAGTTATATATTGTTTACTCATAAAACATGTGTCATATACATCTTGTCACATAATTTCATGGTGTGTAATATCAAATAAATGAAACAAGGACACATGTTATTTACATAGTATGTTTCACTTTTATTTTGTGCAGAGTAATTGCTGTAATGCGACTTATACACAATATATAGTTCCAAATATTATAAAAAAAATTAATTATAAATTTAGTAAATATGAAACCTATCACATGGTGTGTGTGAGTCAAATAAATGACACATGCAACACATGTTGATATGGTTTAAATAGAATAGTAAATTAATTTTAATTTTTTTGTAAACATGTAATATACATGGAATGTACTATCCAGTTACATGTCATGTATAATTCTTTTCCATCTATCCAATATACACACCTAGGTACTGGGTGTGATATCCTACCTTATAAATTAATAGAGTACATGATGTGTACTTGGGCTACATGTCATGTGGTCTCCAAGTTACATGGTTATCAGTCACACATGTTGTGTGATAAAAACACATATCATCTTTGATTAATGGACTACATGTCATGTATGAAAGTTACACACATTATAGTCTGGATAACCTATGCATGGATGAACTGGTCAACATGTAGTGTGTATTAATTACACACTATATTAAATAAATTCACAATGCTCTGAATTAATTTATGAGTCCTCCTGGTGGATTAAACATGGGTATACAAAATGTACTTACAGGATACATGCCATGAATTCTTTTGTTATCCATCCAGAATCCTTTTCAACTCTAGATGATTTCTTTGAACATTATACATTTATAATTTATGCATTTTTTGTTATATTTTTTGATAACGAATAGGAAGAAGAGGAGATATAACTATTCATATTTAAATAACAATTAAACCAAATTAAAAAATAAACGATAAATATGAAAATCAATTAATGATATTTAAATAATTATAAATTATTATGAAATCCCTCTGATACAACTCGAAGGTTATAGGCATAGCAGAATCACATTATTTGGTATGAAAAACTTATTTTTTTTTGTAATTGATGATTAATCTGAGATTTACACGACGAAGAACACTGTGACCAATGGAATTGAATCAAATATTAATTGAAATGAGAATGTTGGAACCAAATATAGTATCATCACATAATGGTTTATAATTAATTTAAGTTGTTAAATAATTAACTTTGTGATGAATTCTTTCTTCATTGACGAATATGATAACTTATCTACATTGTACTATCATTGCATCATAGGAATCAAGTGTAGATTCCCCCCAATGGTGATCTAAAAATGCATCATGGCCCTCTGAGTGACTCCATATGAATCTCCTATTAATCCAAATGTCTCTTTTTGACTTTTATATTAATTTTGTTTTGTAAATCACAAACTCTTTCTTAAATACTCAATTAAAATTTTTATGTCCAAATCATTTTTATCATACTTTATTTTACAAAAATAAATTCATATTTTATCATTACAATTTTATTAATGGATACGATAAAAATAATACCCATAAAAATTACATTAAAAATTCATTCCATGATCATCGTAATGAGATCCTATACGATTTATATCATACACACTAGAAACAATTCATATCGTACACACCGTCCAATATTTTTATAATGATATAAATCGTACAGAATATCATAATAGAAATCATGAGACTCATTCCAAATCTTTGTTATTATACCCCAAAAACTATATCACAATGAAAGGAAATATTTTAAATCAAAACTATGACATGTATTATATGAAAATAAAAACGATGTCGTGATTTCGGTTTCAATATGACTGTTAGAGTGACAGGTGTCCAAGTCCCTCAGATATTTTAGGAGAAAATATGACCTATGGAGATCAAGATGACCATTGGAACAAAGTCCTATAAATAACAAGTCATTTGAATGATCTAATTGATGAATAACGAATTTGATACATTATGTGAGAGTTCTGTCAAATCTACTATGTGGGAAAACTCTGAAGTTTACAAGTTGTGAACTACTAGTTCCATATACTTGTATATCTCAAGAGTTTTGTTTTTCTTTATGTGATTCCAATAATTGTGATTACTATTGAGGGATTCTATGGATAGGAAGATAGTTGTGCCGATCTTTTTTGGATCAAGGGCTTCCGAGGCTAGGAAGATAGAGGTGCCGATCACCTTCTTGATTGAGGTCTACTAGGGATAGGAAGACAAAATGAAGCTAATAATCATATAAAGGGCTTACCCTAGTGTGGGTAAGATATAATTTATTGAAATTATAAATCAAGAAACCTTTATCCTAGGTTATTAGATACCCTACTCTTTCGGTTAAAATAATTTTATTCATTTTATTGCATTTCATTTCCACTACTATTGTAATAGAAAGTGAATTGTTTTATATATTCATTTTTATATTCTATACTCTTTTTATCATAACTAATATGATTACGATACCTTTTTAATACTTTGTGATTACGATTTATATGATTACGATTACTTCAATTACTTAGTACGATTCTATATGCTTTATGATAGAATCATTTTATTTACTCTGATTATCGTAACCACTGTGATTAGGATACATACCATGCTTACTGTTAATATGATTGATTTCTTAATACGACATGTGGAATGCATATTGGAATCAACCTAATTACGATATCTTTTTTAATCGTACCCAAGGGCCAGTCATTTTTTCTTTATAAGAGGTTTTGTGAATTCTTTTATTTTAAACCATTTTAAACTAAATTATTTTAATGTTAAAAACAAAAGTTTTTAAACTTACAATTCACCCCACTCTTGTAGTTTTTCAGCTACATACACATTTTGATCCAACATCTTATAGTGTTAGCTTGGAAGATACTAATGCTTACACCATTCCTCTTTGATCACCATGAGAATCACTTCAAAGAAGTACTCTCCTTGTACTCTTTGGAATAGATAGGGGTGGTATAGGATGATAAATCTCCATTCATGAGAGTGTTCTTGGAGAGAAGCTCTCTATGGTTTTATAGGATTCTCTACATGTCCTTTTTCATAAAAAAACAAATAACTAACATTAGAGTTGGAAATAATATAATTGGGTATAAATAGTGCTAAGGTTAAAAAATAATATTTTCCCATAGAACCTTATTAATTCCTTAATACCCAATAAAAACTACATCCAAATAATAATAATATTATTATTTTTCTTAACATACAAAAAAATCATATATTAATTAAATATTATTTCTTGAATAAATTGTTTAAAATTTATTTAAATAATATTTAATATATTATTTCTCCATGGGACTTTTAAACTCGATCCACAATTTCTATACAATATTTATTGGTCCTTGAATAATTTCTATTTTTTTAATAAATAAATACCACTGTATTATTTCCCAATAAATAAATAAATATTATATTTAATATATATATATATAAAATATTTATAAATATCCTGCTCATAAATATTCTCTCAAATAACTTGTGACTAAATATATGTGATCAAGCTAAAATGAATAATTATTAAACCACACATGAAAATAATATTTATTTAACATCTTAAATAATAATAACATTTAAGTGAGGTTTTGGATACACTTAGTGTGTGATCTCTAGGCCTCTTTCTTATAGATATTAGGCGAAGCCACTGAAAGTCCAAGGTTAGCATCTAAAAATATGCTAAGGCACCCATAAATAAATAATTTAATATCACAATGACATAAAACCTCATACAAATTCTTATTGTGTAATATAATCCTTTAATCATGATATCTCTAATCAAGAAGGTTGCTTGCCAGTGTCATCAACCTATATGCTCGATGTCTCTTTCTTTAACTTTTCAAAAATGAACCCTCCCATAAAAAACCATGTCCATGGATTTATTTAAGTTTTTCCATTCCCATTAAAGGGACCGATATATCAACTTCTATTAAAGAACATTAGGGTTAAATTATTTCTCTCATTATTCATTAATGCAACAATACTCGTGATGCACCCAATGTATCCTACTTCATTGTGAACATATTTCATCACGATTTTCATGAATACATAAAATCATATGATTAATAATATCTATTAATAATAACCATAAAGTCTAAGGATTAATACACACATCCATATATAGGAACATCCAATGATATATATAAATTTAGATTTCCTACTAGCGGGTCATGTTCTCAACATGGTATATCCCCATTTGACACTTTAATAAATTCGCTTAAAAAATAAACTATAGTGTGGACATAGTTTCAAACTCTTACATCAGTAAATATTGTCCACATTAAAAACACAATAGATTGACCACATAAATAAAAAAATGACCATGGAGATCAACCATATGTAAAATCTATCAACTCTGAGGATTTATCATGAGGATAGACAATATGAAGTGACCATCCTATATTTGTTTGGATTGACCACATGTAAAAACCACTGGCCATGAAGATCAACTATGTGAAGAAACTACATGTACAAAATAAACCATATGAAACTTTCATTCCTTTTGTAAATATTATTTTTTATTTAAGTAATAATTATGATAAATTGTATTCTGATATATATATGCCTCTTGAAGAACACTTCAGTTTACATCATCAAAATTTAACATGTTAAATATATTGAACTCTTATTCTTGATTTTGATGAAAAAATTCCATGTTGTTCTTCATTATTGTAAGGATTAGTGTAAACATGAATTATGTTCACACAATTTATGTTAATATTGATCACCATCATCCTCAAGACTTAAATATTCTTGAAACAACCCAATGAATTTATCTTATCATAATGACCACCATTGATGCACCAAGATGTAGGCATCTTCATTTTTCTTATTCACTTAAAAACATATGCATGCTAATTAAAATGATAAAATCATATATTCACAAGATTTGGAAACATAATTACACTTCATTCAATCTTTAGGAACATTATGGAAATAGATCATGGTGCATTTAAATTAGTCTTTGTGCAAATAGGTTACACAAGGAAGGAGATGACATCTTTTAAGATTAATAGCAAGTGGTATTTAAATGACGAAAAGTAACCTTTTTAGCGTATCCCATGTTGAAAATTAATTATTAAATGAACACTTTAATAAGACAAAATGAATCATCAATAGCCCATTGAAATCCTAATTAGAGTCATCTCTCTCTAGGGGTGTGTCGTTCTGACCTGCACAGTATAGGATAAACACTACCATTCACTTTTCTTCCATTATTCCATGTTCAAAAATCACCACTCAAGTCTAGATCTCACCCTAGGGTTTGGGTGTTTAGCTAGCAATATATTGGTAAATTTTTTCAAACTCCTCTTTAAATTCCTTGGAGAAAAACACATTCTAGTACATATATAAATCCATCCTTCTAACCTCCTCTTTTTTCTTAAATCTTTATCCATATTTATTTTTAATTATCCTAAAAAATATTCATGGAACCTTCTTCACCATAGAGTTAAAATTATCTATATAAATCCAAATATTAAAATTCCATTTGCCTTTAATAATAAATTAATCCCTAAAAAATTACAAAGACAATAACTTCCCCTTTATTCTGATTCCTCTTCAAAATATTGAAATTAACCTTTAATGATGCACTATCTTCATTTAAAACCATTGAAAAAAATACAACACACACAAATTGTTCTCAATAATTTACACATTTTTATTTGTTTTAAATACCCATATAAAATAATTATAAAATGAACTTTTCAATATATGTTGTATCCATTCATTTATTCTCACCCCATTTCTCATCAATATTTCATTTTAATTTATCTTCCCCTTATTAACAAGAAATAAAAATTACTTAGGAAGGATGTATCAATTCACAATTAAAGAAAATTTTCACCAAAAATTCCACTCTAAGTTTACTTGATCAATTCTCAGTGTTGAAAACAATTGGGTTTGATTTAAACAAAAATTTCCTCCCTTATAAAATAAAATGATACCAAATGAACTGAGACACCCTTTGGATTTCTCAAAATTAGTCCAAAAATTTAAATATGGGATAATTTGTGATACCCATTGATATGAAAAATTTCTCATAAAATATATCAACTTGAATTCATATACTTACTTCAACACACATGTAAAAACATTCAAGCATAAAGATGGAATAAAACTATAGATAACAACTCTAAATATTCTTCAAACATTCTCTTCCATTGTCATTGATTCAAATAAATTTATACTCCATAATGTTAGAATTCAATTTTTATTACCAAGTATGATAGAATAATAAATAATACCTTATCTAAAAAAATTTCTTCAAGAACATTCCATAATTTTCATATTTTCTTTAAATAATTATTCCGACACCTTTTTCTTCATTCTTCATTTGTATCCCCCTTAAGGAGACACTCAAAACGGTCTTCATAATAGTGAAACTATTTAGAAGATTGATTCAAAGAGATTTAAAGTATAGAATATATGTATATGGATTTCTTATTCACTTAACTATACAATAATTACAACACACACTTCTTCTTAGGTTCTCCTCCTGAGAACATACTTCACCTTTAATTCCCTGAATAGTAAGAACAAACAAAACACACAAAGGTTAATGGAATAAGGTGGATCTTCTTGTTCTTAATGTGAAAAACAAAGTTGAGAGGGTTTTATAAAATAACTTTCTCCATTATTCATGTTTACATATATGTTATTCAAATTTTATTTTTCTTTAGAGATAATGGATCCATTCACATCCTCTTCAAATTTATGTGTATAACTTTTCTTTTCAACAACCATTATGAAAAATGAATTCTTAATTATTTTAATGGATACGTTTTGTGATTAAAAAATAGCTAAATATATATTTTTAATTATTTATAGCTTCTTTAAATATCACACATAGTTTTCATTTATCATAATGGTTGCCTTTTTTTTGAAAACCTCTCATGAAGTTCAGGTTCTTCATGTGGACCATCTTCTTATCCTATAGAAATATATTTTTCTTATGCCTCTTCCTCCTACTTTATATTTTATAAATATATTGGACAAGTTACTAAAAGATCATTAGGTATATTTTCATCCTTCTTGGAGTCTTCACATGGATTTATTTGAGTTTTATTCATCTCATCAATAATTTTAGATGAATCACTCTTCTTTAACTTCTTGTATTTATTACCAACAGATCCCCCATTTTTCTTCTTTAACCCCTTCTAAGGAGTATTTTTATTTGAAGTTTCCTTTGGTTTCATTCCAAAGGTTCATAATTATTTATTCTTCAACTTTTGTTGTTTTCTTTCTTTATTTTAATTTCATTCATGATGAGATAGACAACACCATTTTTATAACCATACCCACTGAAATCATCACATATTTATTTAATATTTTCAAATATATTTGAGGTAAATATATTTTTTTTAATATGTGGATGTTTCATCACCTCTAGATTTATTCCCCTTGATATGGGATTACTTTATGCTTCTAAAATGAATATATTATAGAAAAAATACAATGAAAAGGCCCAAAACTATTTAACCATCAACATCACCCAACAAACCTTGATATTATATTCTCCATTGCATACTTTTTGAAATTTATAAATTTTGGAGCATTCAATTTTTTTATTTCTCCACTACTGGTTGAGCTATTTTTGAAGAACAAGATTCATAAATTAATATTCTATCCATCTTGGACATGGTGGTAGGATTTTCCTCACTTTTATTCATCCATACTTATATATTTTTTTTTTAAACTTTCAGTGTCCATGAAAATAGATTCATAAAATCCTTAAAAATAGTTATGGATGGTACCTCTTTCTTCATGGATGCTTGAGAATGGTTATCATATGATCTAAAAATGTTTTTCCCACTAGTTGGAAGTATTTTATCAAGATAATATATCACAAGAACACATGTGTCATCTAACTATATTCCAATAACTTCATGAAAATACATTTCTTTAGTATATTCGATATTTTACATTTTGATCTCAAGTTTAAGGCACCTCATATTGAGAGTGTTTTTTGGATCTTCAACAACCTTCAATTTCTCTTCATATTCATTCTTTATTCTTTCAACATCATCTTCATGAATATTTAAATTTTCTAATAAAAATGTTTCAAGCTCTTTGATCCTATTATATTTAACTTCCAATTGTGCATTATTAACATCAATACAATATTTTTTTTATCTTTCTCCAATTCATGGATATTTTATCAAATTATTTAATGGTATTATCCTTTTATTTTATTTTATTAAACCACTATTATTAAAACTTAGAGTACCTATATATAATATTAACATTCATATATTATTTCTCTTTAACTTATTTGGATATATTTATACAAATTAAAACCTTTTATTAAAAATAATTCTCCATATTTTATGACTCCTCTTCAAGATGAGTGATTTCTTCGCATTAATTTTAAAAAATACACAAAATAAAAGTAACTATTTATGTAGGAAAATAATGAAAAAAATTCTTTAATGTATAAATAGTGAAATATATATATATATATAATCACTCACACTTTTTATTGGCTCTTCTTGGGGATAGTTTTTATAATAATTATCACATACCACATGATAACTTGAAAACCTTGAATCAATAGTGGTAGAGGGACTGTCAAATTCTTTTATGATCAAATGAACCACCTATTCTTCTCTAATAATGAAATATCTATATTCTTCATCATTATTTCATGGAGTATTTGAACCTTTTTATTCTTTAGATAATAGGGACATCTTTTTTAACCATTTCTTCTCCTTATTTTTCCTATTCAATATATTCTAGGTAGAAGCTGAATTATGATCAGAAATATATAAGTATTCACTAAAACTATACTTTATAATAAATCAGGAAATAAAATTCAAATTTTGAAATGAGAATAAATTTAAATATAGAGAATCTAATCAATAGTTAACTTGGATTTGATTCCAATTAAGGGGTTCAGTTAAGGATGAACTCCACATTGAGGGAGGGGGGGGGGGGGTGAATTAGTGTTGGTGAATTTTAATCCATTTCATTTTTTACCTTTTCACTGGTTAAGGTAAATTGATTATCCCTTTATCTCCTATTAATTTCATCTTTGAATGAAACACATCCAAAACACACATTCACAAAGGGTGCGGTGATATATAAGGTTCACCTCTAAATGTGATAAGGATAGTCCTTGGTGTGATATGTATTCCTCAATGATCACACAAACAACTAGATTCATCATGTGAGATTTATAATATAGTCTCTTGAGAGTGTATGAGTGTTCATACAAGACCTTTACAATGATAATATAGGGTTAAAAACTAGGGAGTTTAATACCAATTAATAACTCTTCTTTATTATCAATTTACCATTTCTATATTCATACTTCTTCTATTACTTTCACATAATCATGCAAGCACTCCATCTTGTATGCACAGTGGTGTTCACACAACCTCTTCCTTCCTCTTTACAATATAAAACTTAGCATTTAATTTATTGTTATAAAACAAGACTTATTTCTATACAAACATTAGATTTCACTATATCTTTTTCATTTATGAAATTAATGTCCAACACAACCAATTTTTATTCCAATTCCATCTTCTTATTCTTATTCTATACAAATATAAGCACAAAAAATACTTTCTCCTATATTGTAGAACTGTAAAACATTTCTCCTTCTTCTCTACTCTTCCCTTCTATTCATCTTTAGTGCACAAAAAAATTCACTAGTTATCTATTATTTGACACCAAAGGATTTCTCTGGTTCTATCTAGTATTAAGTTACATTTTTTGGCACAAAATAATTATTTTTTCTAGAATAATAGTTCTCAACCATTCTATTCTTCAAACTACAACATTATATATACATCTGTAGAATATTAAAAAGTGGTGTCTATTACATTCTCTTCCTTATTTCTCATTTCTTGTATTCAAAATGTTTTCTGAATACATTAATTAAAATCTCCATATATTTCAAAATTTCAAAAAACACCTGAAATATAAAATCTTGAATTTCTTGTTAAAATTCCTTTACAACTATATGTAATTTCATAAAATATGAAATAAATTCTGCAAACATTCTTCTTCTATAATATTGTAATTCTCCCTCTTATCTCTATGATAATTTTCATGAATTAAAAACACATTTAAATTTATACATTCATGAATCCTTTATATCTATGAAATAAATCTCCCCATAGAATCATCTTCTACTTCCTTCATAAATCCTTCCTAAATCATGATAATAATTATCATTATATTTGTTTGAATTAATAATTGATTACCTAGAATAACTTATATTTGATATTATTTAGAATAAAATAATTCTAGAAACGCCCAAATTTTGTATTGAAGATCCCTTAAAAAATCACTAAGTCTAAAAGACTTACATAGTTCAGAAGGATTATGATGTTAAGATAAAAGTATTTTTCTCATAAGGCTTACACTAGTCTTAAAAAGGTTTATGCTCAGAAGAATTATGATAAAATTCTCTACCGAAACTCCCATAAAAAATAAACTACAACACAATATATTTTGGTTTCATACTTATAAAAACACCCATAGAAAATAAACTTTGGCGTGGACATTGTCATTTCAAACTCCAATATTTATGAAGATTGACCATGTGAACAAACTCAATATATTGACCGCCTGTAAAAACAAATGACCATGAGGATCGAACACATGTACAATATATAAACCATTAAAATTGACTATAATGATTGAACCTATGAGGAGACTATCCTGTCTTGGTCTTGATTGACCATATGTATAAACTACCAACCTTGAGGATTGACCGTGTGAAATAACAACATGTACAAACTAACCCATAAGTAACTCACACTCCTTCCCAACTTCTTCTTCTTTCCTATAATAAAGCATTATGATAAATTATATACTGATATATATATATTAATTTTAAATATCACTTCACTTTGTATCATCATAATTTCATGTGATAAATATTGAAAACTCTTCTTCTTGATTTTCGGTGAATAGATTCTTCGATGTTGTTATTGCCCACAAGGCTCAGTGTCAACATGAATTATGTTTATGCACTTGATGTTAACACTGATCATAATAATACTTGATACTTTAAGCTTCTAGAAACAATCCAATGAATCTTTATTCTAAAAACAACCACCATTGATGCACCATGATGTTGGCATCACTATTTTACTTCTTCACTTAAAACTTATACATGAATCTTTATATGATGAGTATATGAATTCACAATATTTATAAACACAAATCCACTGCATTTTATATTTAAGAACTTGATGGAGGTAGATTTTGGCATAGTTGAATCGATCCTGATACAAATAGGTTATGCAAGGAAGGATATGATATCTTTTAATCCTGATATCCTATGGTATTTAAATAATGAATAGTAACCTATTTAAAGCATACCACATTGAAAATTTATTATGCATGGAACTCCTTAATAATCCAAAATTCCTCATTAGGGACTCTTTTAAATCCAAACTGGAGTTGGTACTCTCTAGGGGTTTGTTGGGTCAACCTACATGGTGTATGTTAAGTACTAATACACACTGTTACTCCACTATTCCATATTCAAAAATCACCACTTGAGGCTGCCTCTCACCCTAGGGATCAAATATTAATATGGACTTAAGTTGGTAATTTTTTTGTAAACTACTCTTTAAACTCATTTGTAAAAATCATAGTCTAATACATAAATAAATAAATCCTTCTTTCCCCATATTTTTTCTTAATACTTTATCCATATTCATTTTTAATTCCAATAGGAAATATGGATGGAACCTCCTTTATCATAGAGATATAATTATCTATGGAAATCCAAACAATTAAATGCATTTTTCCCTTAATAATAAATTAATCTCCCAAAACTTTCAAGGACATGAATTTATCCTTCATTATGATTTTTCTTCAACACAATGAAACTCTATACTCATTAAAAACCATTAAAAATAAATAAAACACACATAAAGTTGGATCAACACTAGGTTTGGTGAAATATGGATAGAAGTATACACAAAATTTATGACCTTTAAATAGTAATTTTAGATGTTTGAAGGGCGGTTCAATCAAATTATGATATTGATAAAAACCATATTTTCATAAAATAATAATTTTTATGATTTTTTTTAAAATTAGAAACATAGTAAGTTTTTTGGGTAAACAATATAAAAAATAGATGCTTGTAAAAATTATTGAAACTTTATATTTTGTAGAAATATAATGATTTATTAATTTTACAACATGTGAAAAAATCACATTATAAATACATAAATATTGATTTATTTTCCTATCATACAAGTATTGAAAGAGTTCTGTAATGAATCAACTCAGATCAACCTACGACGTCGCCGATGTCAGCTCGCTATAAGGACCAATGCACATTTTAGATCTCCATGGGTTGATGAAAAGCACTGAGGGTAAAAAAAACATACTAGTTGAGAATTATTTTAGCTTCTAAAACCAATAAAAAATACAAAAAACTCCAACCAAGAATCTGGCATGAAGTACCAATACATTGAATAATCATTCCAAATAGACAATCTATTTCAAAATGATAAAAATGCTAAACAAGGTATATGAAAATAAATATCAAGATACACATCCTAACATGGATTCATAAATAAAATTCAATGAGTGGTACATGAGAGTTATGATACAAGTGAGATCAAAATGAGTCAAATTACAAAAGTGGATGATATATATATGTCTTGAGATAAACTATAAAGTTACAATAATTCTATGTGAACCACCTCCTTATGTCTTATGTTCATCACCCAAACATCACATCTATAAAATATAAGGAATGTGTTTAACAAAATGTACCAAATGAAGATTCAACCTTCTTTTTTTACTTTCATTAGATACAACCAAGTCAATATACACATGAACATGTGTGTATATAGGGCACAAGATAATGACTAGCAGTATACTAGCAAGAATCAACATAATTCCTTTTATAAGGAATACCTAAAAATATAGTTTGAAATATAATTAAAAGATACACCTTTATTATTTTATTAAAAAGTAAAACCAAACATATTATATCTTTTTTTTGTAAAACCATTTCACATAAAATTGAAACTAAGTATAAGGAAGTAATAAATATCTATTAATAATCACAAATTACAAGGTATAATAGGAATAATCATATAAGGAAATTCATCAACTAAAATAAACATAACATAGGAGTAAAACCTCAAGTATATTATAGATAACCTAGGACTTCACTCTTAAAACACCTGCTAGCCTACAATGTGATTCTAAAAAACTGAAACCCTAAATTACCCTTATGGATTCACCAGTTGGTAGTCCCTAGTTATAGAGAAATGATATCTTAGGATTCCTAACTAGAGAGAAATCATATCTAGATTATCACTTATACTTGATTACCCACTTGGGACCCAAGGTTCCCATGTGGACTATCATATAAAATCAAAGATGTCAATTAATCATATCCAAACAATCGTTAACCCACAACCCAATAGATCTATACATAATAAACCCCTTTACTAATTCCATAAACAATGACCAAATGAAAATTCCATGTTTACAAAAAAATAAAGGCTTATATAAAAGAGGATATCAATAATCAATAATAATTATAATATGATAAACATAGTCTTTCAAATCACAACATAGTAATAAATCACGAAAATTACTTTATATAGAATCATACATCAATCAAATGAACTTTATAAATCCATTTTTACTAAAACAATTCTTATAATGTTTTTGAACATGTTATGGTTATTAAAACATATGTTGGAAGCATAAACTTTGGAAACCATGGAAAATGACTTTATGTTAAGTTTTAAAAATCATAAAAACCCATGATAATAATTGTAAATTTATTATAAACTCCACTTAAGGTTTCAAATTTACTAATAAAACATTTATAATAAGCGCAAGAACCAAATATGTGTAAAATAAAAGGAATACCATTGAAAAACCAACCTATTTACCAATAAATCTATCTAATTTCTTAAAATAATGAGATATGGTTAAAAGGAAGAGACTTAATAAACACTAGAAACCAAAAGTAATATAATTTTAGATGATCTAAAAACCTAAGGTTGTACACCATGGTCATATATAACTAAGAATATAGAATGATAGAGGGAAATAGATAATGGAGGAAGAGGTGAATAAAATAGAAGAGAAATAATAGATTTACCTTGATAAATCACTTGAAAATGATAAAGGATTTTCAAGGAGACCAAGGGGAGAATAAGAGCATGTTTTGGGAGCTCAATCAAAGGGAATAGAATGAATGAGAGAAAAAGAGGGTTCTCCTAATTTAAAAATGAAATAAAAAATATAAAAGTATAAAAATTTGGTCAGACTATAAATTATGGTCACACAATAGAGGAGATCAAGTTTTGACCATACATATGATTCTATAATTGAGTATCTCCCCTTGCATGGTATGTATGTATAGTTATCAATAGTTTTTATCTAACCATGAATCCTACATCATCCCAAATTTTTCTTCTTCCAAATTTTAAATTTTCTAACTCTAAAATCTTTAAGAATAAAATGAGAAATAAAATAAATATGTACACATGACATCGTGGTTGTAATAATTCTTCCCACCATGCTACATTCTTCCTGTAGAAAGTCATTAAAATCTTTGATCAATAAAAAGGTGAGGTTATTTCTCCCTTATTAAATCCCCACATTCCCAATTCTCATGGCTATCTTTTCCATGCTACCATAGCACACCCACCAATGAAATGAATTTTCACCACAACATTTTGTTTTAGTAATCTATAATATGAATATGTTAGACCCCTATCATGGAATCAGGTTCCAAATGAATATTTTCCAATTAAATCACATGATATGGTTCAAGATATTATTTATTTATAAGGTATATATGAGATATATTTTAATTTACCATTTTTTAGGTACATCCTTCCTTAAGTTTTTCATTTGATCCTTGGTGGACGAGTCTTGTTCAGAGAAGGAGAGTCTTTTTTGGGGAAAATGACATAAAGTTTAGGGATTTATTATTGTTTAAATTAATGGAGTCTGGGTATAAATGGGTTAAGTGTTAACATGGGTTCTTGGTAAGTTGATAAAATTTAAAAGGGGTTCAGGTTGCATAAAGAGAAAATGGGATAAAAAACCATCTGCAAAACATTTACATGAGATGTAAAGGGATTACATGTCATGTAATTGTTCGAGTGTTTTAATAAAATAAATATGTGGTGATGGTTTTTTTTGGCATATCCCATTAAAAATATTTACACAATGGGCAACTACATTACATGCCCTTTAATTCCCCAACCTACTATTTTAAAAATGTTTTGTGTATGAATTTAAATTCATTCCACTATAGCTCTTGTCCTATCAACCCTTGGCCACCCTCCAGGTGAATTTGGAGTGCCAACCCTCCTTCCATATGTCCTAATAATAGATTAAATCCATGGTAAGTTATTTTGGTACTGTTTCTTCCTTCTCTTCCTTGGTTCTCCAACCGTTGCAATGGAATCGTATGACCATTTGTGTTGTTGGTTTTTATCTTGACCATTTTTGATCTAGGAACATATTTTCAATCATCTTCACCTTTCTTCTTATGGGTGTTTGACATTGGAAGCATTTATTCTTCATTAGTTAAGGTAGGGGGTCTAAATATTAACCCTATAGTTTGATAATTTCCATGTCTATGAAATATTGTGATTGTGCCAATGTATCATGCATCCAAACCAATTAAATAATGAATATGATTATTCCTTGTATCCCTTTAGTTTCAATTAGATTTTAACCTAGATTATGGTTTCCCATGGGGAGATAAAACCAAGAATATAATCGAATTAGATGATGGTTTAAAGAGTGTTTATCATGACATGAGAACTTAGGTGATTTCTTGTTATAGAATCCCTAAATTGTGGCTTATTTTCTTATTTATATAAATTTTAATCAATTATGATATAAATTGAAAGTGGTATTTGAAAGATAATTAGTAATTATCATAATTATCCATTGAGATATTTTATGTGATATTGTGATATCCATGTTGTATGAAAGGACTTGTGTTTCATGCTAAAATGATTATATATCAGGATCAACCCTGACACTTGCACACTTATATGCTGTAATGCTAATATTGAGTGGGATCAGCCCAATCCCATGTTGTAATGCTTATAGAGAGCAGGCTATTCCCAGTCCCATGCTTTAATGCTTATAGGTCTTTGAGTTAGATGATGTAATGCTTATAGGGATTTGACCTGAATTGTTTTAAATATACCATGGTTATATGGTGGTGGTTGGCATGGTCATAAGACATTCTCATAGATATTCTGGGATGGTGCCAAAGTAGGTTATTTACCTTGTTTATATGGGTGTGGTTGGCATGGTCGTAATACATGATTAGATATATTTTAGTATGGATCCCAAGAAGGTTGTTGTTCTATTTTATTAATTGTTAAATTAATTAATACACATATTATTCACCTTGTTTCATACAATTATTATTATATTTCTTAGTTTATAAATAGTGGTGTCAACCTTATGAGTTATAATCACACCCTATTAAGGCTTCTGTTTGGTACATGAGTAGATTATTTGGATGTAGGTTTGGACAAGGGAAAAGGAAATTTCATTTGATTGATTTCTTGCTGGATGGGCTAGAGTTTGGTGATGGGACCGAAGTGGGGTTTGAGACCAGGGAATTTTGAGTCTTTATTTTAGTTTTCTATTATTTTACTTGTATTGTTTCTAGTATGACATTTTGTTACATTCCAGCATGTCATTACATTATTCCTTTATTATTTATTGGATTATTCAATT
Organism: Viscum album; assembly: GCA_963277665.1. Lineage (NCBI taxonomy): Eukaryota > Viridiplantae > Streptophyta > Magnoliopsida > Santalales > Viscaceae > Viscum > Viscum album. Next base: position 1,304,802,085 of record OY728121.1, read on the forward strand.
GGATTTTATTTTTTTCTTTTGTTATGTCTAGAATTTTATTTCTTTTTTATCAGATTTAATTATTATTCTATGTATAACATCCCGGTCCTAGGTGCCACTGAAAGGTTCCCCGAGCCTGGTTGGCCATATGGACTCAAGCGTATCTCCCCAAATACCAGAGGCTACCGACTAGTAGAGATGGCCTTTGTGTGTTTATGGGGATAATATTCCCTCATCACCAAAGTGTAGCATAATGAATATACAATAATGAATAAGTAGTAGAAGTAGTAAACCAATCATACAATAGACTAAATCCAAGAAAAACATAAATAAACAATACTAGAATGAATCTCATATATAGATGATGATGATGCATGTCATATGTATACAAAAAAACTAAAATAAAGTATACAAAACATTAGTACAATACATGGATCAAAAGTATAAAAAGGACAAAAATTATCCAGCTAGTATCATGAGCCTTAGATCAGTCCTGTGCTCTCCTTCTCCTAACCAGTAATAAAGAACTTGTAGTAGGGCAGTTTCCATTATCCATACCTACAATCATATAGTCTATTCATATTCCCATTGGCGGCTCGAATAGGGTGTGAGATACAATCCTAGTAGGAAACCACCCAAGGTTTAGTTCCATATAGTTAGTGAATATATAATAATAATAGTGTATAGGTAGTAATAGAATATGTAAAGGAATTAATGAATGTAAACAACCCAAAAAGGCCTGAGTTCCCAGGGACACCCATTCTCTGCTACCTTCTTTGACATTAGCTGAAAGTATCTAAATAAATATTAAGTCTTGTCTTAATTTATAATCAAGTAAATTTAACCAATTAGTTTCATTTAATAAATGAGTCTCAAAACCCTGAACAATCCCCACATTTCCTGTAAAGATATGTGAATAGTAGATTCCTTATTAGGCCATCTATAAGGTGTAATACAAAGACTGAATCCAAGCTTGTGATTTGTCTTATAAGACACATCATATAAATTATTCCATTAATTATTCAATTAAGAACCTAATCCTATATTTGGAATTCATTATTTGGAATCTAGGTATCCCTCTAGGTGAAACATGATCCAAGCACCCTACAATCCCACCCTAGGCATTCCTCATAGGAATCCTGGTATCTCTCTAGATTTAGTATAACATCACCGCTCACTAAGTCCATCCTCCGAGGTTCACTAAGGGAGCCTAAGTGTCACCCATGGAATATGTGATAAAATTACCTCTAAGTCCATCCTTGGAAATCCATAAGGAGACCAAGTGTCACTTAGGTGTATAATAGTCATCCCTCACGAGTCCATCCTTGGGAATCCGTATAAAGAGTCCAAGTTTCACTCGAGCATAAGCAAGGCAGTATCCAAATGAGTCCACCCATGGAATTCATATATGAACCAATTTGTCACCCAAGGAATTTATATATAAACATTAAACAGTATCATTTAACTATTTCAAGTTAAACACCAAGAACATTTCAATTAAATCTCACTTCAAAAGGCAACTCAAGAAACACGCTATGCTTAGAAGGCTTAGCCTATTAACTATCTCACATGGTTATTTCATTATAAAGGAAACTCATGATTAATAAGAAATTACATGTCAATAACCTAGGGTCATGATCATTCCATTCCCTTTGATCAATTCAATTTACATTTACAATTCATAATTACAATTTAGCATTTAACATCCCACAAAAGGGGAAAATGGCACACCACAAAGGCAATTAAATTCACATTCCACCCATGGTGGTCTATTTAATTAAACATAACACTCGAGGGGTGGTTCCAATTCAAGGTCCATAACCTTTAATCAATTTTCAATGGGTCTCATTAATTACAAAGGGCCATTCCTATCAATTTAAATTAGGGATTAAACTCTATTTAAAGGGAGTTTCTCCAATAATTGGGTGAACGATATAATTACATATATATAAAAACTCTGACTTTAAGGGAAAATCATGAGACCACCTACCATAGAGTTTTAGATGAGTTCTCATCCAATATTAGATCCTGATTTGACTCAGATAGGGAGAAAATCAAAGAATGGACGAAGAACTAATGCATATCCAATGAGACCAATGAAGCTCGATTTCATTATCAGACAGAGGATACAGATCAAAGTCTACAAAGGGGATTCAAAAATATCTCCCAAAAAGTTGCTACTATCCATAGGTGGAAATGAGAAATAGGTTTAGGTTATAAAATTAATTAAATTCATTTTTGTAATTTCCCAAGAATTCCTAGGTTGCACAGTTTGGACGCATGATTGGCCAAACCGTGTGCCAATCGTGCACCTCCTACTATAAGAAGGGGAACCTCACATGGTTTGAATGCATGATTTTTATAATTGTGCACAAACCGTGAGGGATCCTCCAAACCACTGTCTATCCTTTCATGGTTATAAATATCCATGCGGCCCACCCTTCATGGTTTTTACTAACCATGCACCAGACTTGTTTCATCCCAAAAGTTGGGTTCTTGGCTTTAAAAAAGCCTCATACACCCCCAATACCTCCATGACCTCAAAGGGAATTCACAAAAGGACATAATTAAGTATTTAAATTTAAATTAGATTGAAATAAAGGATTTTTTACCTCTATAAAGAACCAGGTTCGTACAAACTTCCACCTTAAATCGATTCATCCCTGAATTTCCATCTCAAGGGTGGTTAAGAATCACTAGAGAATAACTCTATCCACTATTCTCATACATCAGTGTCCCACTCATAGGTCTCTTCTTATACATATCCATGATAGCATAACACCCATACTAGAGAAATTGACTGGCCTCAAAGAACCTTCATGCAATGATCCAAAATATTAATAGGATGCTACTCAAAGGATGTATCTACCTATAAATCAACCTCTTTAGGAAAAAATATATGATAATGGTTTGAATGATAACGGTGTTGATGAGATACATGGAATATTTTGAGCATGTCCTGATATCTCTAAGGTAACTGCAACCGACAGGCTTCCAACCCGACTCTCTCTAGAATCTTGAATGACTCAACATATCACGATGAAAGTTTACCATGTTTCCTGACCCCCTATGTCCTAGCCTAAGTGAAACATATAAAAAGGCCCGATCCCCAATCTATAAATCTAGTGGTCATCTTTGGTTACTGGTGTAAGATTTATGTTGGAACTGTGCAGTATCTATCCACTTCTGAATCAACTAAACTTACTTCATAGTCTCCTTTACAAGATGAGGTCCAAGCATAGCTGCCTCTCTCGACTCTAACCAGCACAGGGGTGATTGTCATGGCCTAATATAAAAAGACTCATAAGGCACAATTTTAATAGTAACCTAAAAGATATTATTGTAGGTGAATTAAACTAGGGGTATATGCCTCTCCCAAGAGCCCCCAAAATCCAAGACACATTCTCGCAACATGTACTCAAGCACCTATATCATGTGATCTGACTGACCATCAGTTTGAGGGCTGTATACAATCCTCAGAAGCACCTATGTACCCAAAAAACTATACAAATGTTTCCAGAACTATGAAGTAAACCGTGAATCCCTATCTGAAATGATAATATGGGGGACCTTGTGAAGTTGCACTATCTCATGGATATACAACCTCCCAAGATCATCTACTGAAAAATTATACTTGATAGATAATAAATGAGAAACCTTTGTGATCATATCAAGAAAAACCCAAATTAAATCATTTCCTTGAGGAAAACATGGTAAAAATGTCACAAAATCCATCACAAAATCATCCCATTTCCACTCAGGAATGGACAGATGCTGTAAAATTCTAGATTGTCACTGGTGTTCCACCTTCACCTACTAACAGGTGGAACATCTCATGAAAAACTAGCTACATCACTCTTTATACCCAACCACCGGTATTAGAAATGTAAATCCTGATATATATTGGTGACATTAGGATGCACTTCACACACTGAATCATGAAAGTCTTGCATCAACTCCTCATGCATGTCTGATGAAACCCATACACGACCATGTATACGTAGGATCTCATCCTCACCTACAGTCTAACCAAGGGGTGGGTCCTCACCTTCCACACTCTCCTATAGGACTAGGCCCTCTGAATCTGATAACTGCATCATACTCACTCAATCTATAAGGGTAAAGATAATGGATAAGGATGAAAGAAAAGTCTATCCCTGATCATCCTTCACCTATAAGTGCATCTTAGAGAACAAATACATAAGTCACCACTCGCTACTGGCCTACTAAACTACCTGTTCCCGAGTCCTCCTACTTAGTGAATCATCCATTGAATTTCCTTTACCAATCACATTTGAAAGCTCAATGTCAAAATACTGTAGGTATTCAACCCACCTTCACTATCTCAGATTCATATCACACTGTGTAAATATGTACCTAAGGATTTTGTGGTATGTGTACACTACAAACATTCTACAAGTAAGTAATGTCTCTAATAGTGAAATTCATGAACAACTGTAGATAACTCGAGATCATGTGTCAGGTAATTACTCTCACGTGGCCTTAATTTCTAAGACCCATATACCATGACTCTATCCCCCTGTATAATAACTTCTCCTAGCCCGATACCTGACGCATCATAGTAAATTGTGTAACTCCTGCCTATCTTTGGAAAAATTATTATCAACACTAAATTTAATCTCCAATTCATCTCCTAAAAGTATGAATCACATGAATTCAACCATACAAAATTTACACCCTTCTTAGTCAATCCCATAAATAGCACTGCTAAGCGTGAGAATTTCAGTATGAAATTCTTGTAATATCCAGTTAGCCCCAAGAACTCCATACCTCAAAGAAATTATTGGGATAATCCCAAAAAACTACATCTCTCACCTTCTCTAGGTCAAATGATACTCCTGTCTCTGAGATAATGTGACCCATGAAGTGAATCTGATCCATATAGAAGTGGAACTTTGTGATCTTAGAATATAAATGATGCTCTCTCAGTGTATCCAATAAAATCTCAAGATTTTTGAAATGGTTTTGTTGAGTGTGAGAATACACCAAGATATCATCCATGAATACCACCAAAAAGAAATCTGGATAAGGATGGAAAACTTGATTCATTAGTTCCATGAAGACTGCTGGCATGTTCATGAGAACAAATGACATAACCAAATACTCATATAGACCATACCTACTATAGAATACTGTGTGAGGTATGTATGACAGTCTAAAACACACCTGATGATAACTAGATCTCAAATAAATCTTTGGGAAAACCCAAGATCCTCATATATGGTTGAAGAGTTCATCTATCCATAGTAGAGGATACCCGTTCTTAACCGTCAGCTGGTTCAATCTACGAAAATCCACACATGGACTAAGTGTATAGTCTGACTTTTTTTTAAAAAGGACCAGATAACCCCATGGAGAAGTACTGGGTCAGATAAACCCGTTATTCTCAAAATCTTCTAATAATATCTTGAGATCAAAAATCTTAGTACTATCCATCCTATAAGGAGGAATGGATACTAGTGAATCTCCTAGAATTAGCTCGATAGAGAACTCTACCTCTTGCACATGAGGTAATCCTAAAATTTTCTCTGGGAAGATATCCCTGAAATGAAACTATGGGAAAATATACCTGAAGTGTTCCCTAATCATCCAGATATAAACTCACAATCTGGGATCTCATGTCACCCAACCCACGATGCTCAGGTCCATCTCAGCTCGAATGGACATCTTATTTCCCCTTTTGAATAAAATATCTACTATATGTTGATGTGAAGGACACCCTTCAGAAATAAAAATCAATGAAATCATGAAAGGGAACCAATCAGTCCATCCTAAGAATGATGTCAAAACCTTTAATCTTGAGGACACATATTTCCTATACGAAGGGACACCTGACTAACTCAAGGGGGAACTCCCTGTACTGATGTACATCTTCCTTTATAATCCCCAATGGAGTATCCAAGGTCATAACACCATCAGAGAACTAAACACTGAGCCTAAGGATATCAAAAACAGGCACAAATATAAATCAATGAGAAGCACCTATATCAAAAAGTAAATTTTCTAAAGTAAAGGATACTAGAATAGTATCACTGATAGTAGAAGGCCATGATTCTACTCCTCAGGTGTCAATTTAACTGTGTATATCTAGCCTATTCTGCAGCCCTATGATACAAATAGGCTACCCAAAGAAGATTTTCTCTACTATTGCTGTAAATCTAGGGTCTAACTACCACATCCATGACCACCACCTTGTCCTGATTGGCTAACTGTACTCTAGCTACCTACCCGAAAAGAATATTATGACCCTACTCCTACACATGGAGTCAGTACAGACACTCTCTCACTGGATTATGGAGGAAAATTTCTACAAAATCACTGTATATGACCCAGATTCCTACAAGATCGATACTCGACTAGGTCCCTCATGCACAAAGGGATCATATGTCTCAGTCTACCGCATTGGTGGAACCTCACTTGACTACTTGAGTATATGTTCTGTCTAATAATGTCACCACACTGAATCTCCAGACGACTCTTCCTACTATCAGTCAATGTAGAACCAAATTTAGATGCCAAACTTCCCTAACTCGCACCCCTAGCCTCTCTTAGGTTATGCTCTATGATAAGAGCTTGATTCACTATTCTAGAAATGATATTCAACCAAAATACTTTCACCTATGATCAAATCTCATACTTGAGACCATCATTAAATCTCCTGGATTTAGATAACTCATCACTCATCAAAATAGGTACAAAGTGCTAGAGCTCTATAAAATGGTCCAAATAATCCATACCTGATAACATTCCTTACTATGGGTGCATGAACTCTTGGTCTCTATCAGACCTTAATGTCTTAGGATATAAGTAATAATAGAATTCCATATTAAAATATCTCTAGTACATATCATAATGATGATCTGTCTGAGTAATTTCATCCCACCATCTCTTGGAGGAATCATGCAAAATATAAGTAGATATATTTACCCTACTCTCAGGAGGTGTCTCAAGATGCTCAAAGATAGATATCATGGACTTGAGCCATTAATCTACAACCTGTGGTCCTCCATCCCCCAAAACATGGGTGAATGATACTGCCGGAACTCACATGTCAACTCTACCATAGTCGGGGTAGGTTGCGGTGTTCCCTGGATGGTTTACATGAATTTCATAAAACCTTCACAGAATTGTGCCTCAACACCTGTGTCCAGTACAATAACAGATTCCTCAACTATTACTACTAGAGGATCTACTGGTATCCCATTTCCCACTACCTCTGGAGCATGATCGTCACCACCCTCCTAGCATGCAATTGGAGGACATTGTGGTAGAATACCTCTACAAATTCCAGGCATACACCTCAGATCAATAATTTTATTAAATTTGATAGCCTAAAATCCCATATATTACAATAGGATAGGTATAAGACTTCCTATATAAGAACACACCCCTCTTCCTACTCCCTGAGTTAGGTTTGGGTGAAAAACATATCATATAAAAATAAGAGATACCGCCTACTTCCCATTACTAAGGTCAGGCCTAGGTCAAGTTCTCTACTATAAACAATTTTAGTTTTCAATTTTATTTATATATTCACTTCCATTATCTCAAAATTCATTTACATAGGTTAAACCAAATAGTTCACCAAATTCTAATCCATAAGGGTCCATACACCTCATGAAACAAAATATGGTGTCCACCTGATCCATACCATTACATGTTCCATAATTTCTATCACAACAACAGGTATAACTGTCATGGAACATATCAAAACAACATGCAATCGAGTAATGTATCCTATATGGAATGACATAATGCGTGGTAAGTGATTCCTATAAAGTTCATATAATGATGCATGAGATGGAATACCCTCATCTCATTGGGTTGAAAAAAAAAACAATAAAACCCACAATCATATCAATGATAACCTCAAAATTCAAGTTCACCACCTAGCAGTGGAATCAAATCTACTATAATAGTCAAAATATAGAAAACATCAATTTCATTCAAGGAAATTTGGATTTTTCTACCATATGGGTTAGTAACGACTAGAAACAACTGATTAACAAATTCAAATTCCTTTATATCCCTACCTATTGTCTCCAAATAGTAAAGAAAAAAAAAGAAACCTATGATACCAAGTTCCACTGAAAGGTGATTCGAGCTCGGTTGGCCACATGGACTCAAGCGAATCTACCCAAACTCTAGAGGTTGTTGACTAGTAGTGAGGTCCTAGGTTTTTTGTGGGTATACTATTCCCTCATCACTAGAGTTTAACATAATAGATATACAATAACTAATAAGTAGTATAAGTAGTAAATCAATTAGAAAATAAACAAAATCCAAGTCAAATATAAATAAATGATACTAGACTGAATCTCATATAAATATGATGATGATATATGCCATATGTCTATAAAACAACCAAAAAAGGTATACACAACATTAGTACAATATATGGATCAAAATTATAAAAAGGGAAAAAACTATACAGCTATCATCATGAGCCTCAGATCGGTCATGTTATCCCTTAATCCTAAGAAATATTAAAGAAACTATAGTAGGGAACTTTCCCTTAACCATACTTGTAATCATATATTCTGTTCAGGTACCCATTGGAATCCCAAATAGGGTCTGAGATACAATCCCAGTAGGCAACCAACCAAGGTCCAGTGCCATCCAGTTAGTGAATATATAATAATAACAATGTGCAGGAAGTAGTGGAATATATAAAGGAAGCACTGAAAGTAAAAAACCAAAAAATTTATGTGTTCTCATGGACACCCATTCTATGCTAAATACTTTGGACTTAGCCAGATGTCTCTGAATAAATAGTTAGTCCCATATAAATTTATAATCAAGCTCATTTAACCAATTAGTTTCATTTAATAAATGAGTCTTAGAACCTAGAACAAGTACAACATTCCCTGTAAAGATACGTGAACAAGAGATTCCTAACCAGGCCATCTATAAGGTGAAAGACAAATAATGAATCCAAGATTGTGTTTTGTCTTGGTAGATGAGTCATATAAATCATTACATAAATTATTCAATTAAGAACCAGACCCCATCCTTGGCATTTTTTATTTTTAATCTAGGTATCACTCTAGGTTTATCATGAATGAATAACCCTACAAGCCCATCCTATGAATTCCTCATTGGAATCTTGGAATCATTCTAGGTGTGGTATAACATAACCACTCACTGAATCCATCCTTGGTGGGCCTCTAAGGGAGCCTAAGTGTCACCCATAGCATATGTGATGAAATTCCCTCTGAGTCCATCCTTAGTAGTTCATAAGGAGTCCAAGTGTTGATTGGGTGTATAATAATCAGCCCCCATGAGTCCATCCTTGGAAATCCATATAAGGAGTCCAAGTGTCACTCAGGTATAAGAAAGGCAGTAGCCAAATGATTCTACCCATGAATTTCATATATAAACCCATGTGTCACCCAAAAAATGTATATATAAAAATTAAATAATATCATTTAATTATTTCAACGGAAACACCAAGAACATTTCATTTCAATATCACCTCAAAAGGTGGATTAAGGAACGGGCTAAGCTTAGAAGGTTTAGCCTCTTAATCATCTCACATGGGAATTTCATTATAAAGGAGACTCATGCTTAATAAGAAATTACATGGAAATATCCTATGTCTATGGTCATTCCATCCCCTTCCTTTGATCAATTGAATTTATAATTATAATTAACAATTAAAATTTAGCATTTAACATCCCATAACAAGGGGTAAACAAAACACCTTAAAGTTAATTCAATTCATATTCCACCCATGAATGTCCATTTAATTAAACAAAACACCTAAGGGGTGGTTCCAATTCAAGGTCCACAACCTTTAATCAATTTTAAATGGTTCTCATTAATTACATAGGTCATACCTATCAATTTAAATCAAGGATTAAACTCCATTTAAAGGGAGTCAATCCAATAATTAGATTCACAAAAAAAAATATAAATACTATTAATTTAATGTAAAAGCATGATAACACCTACAGTAGGTTTTTAGCGGAGTTCTCATATAGTATCAACTCCTGATTCGACTTAGATTTAGAGAAAATCAAAGAATGGATGAAGAAATGACATGGATCTAAAGAGACCAATGGAACTCAATTATAATATTAGATGAAGGAGATATATCAAAGTCTATAAAAGGTATTAAAAAATATCTCCCATCAAAGGTGCTTATGTCTGTAGGAGTAAATGAGAAATTATTTTAGTTTATAACATCAATTAAAAGCATTTTGGTAATTTATGAAGAATTCCCGTGTCGCATGGTTGGCTAAACTATGAAACTCCTACTATAAAAAGGGAGACCTCGAACGGTTTCCATGCATGATTTTTCTAACCATTCGAAAATTGTGTCTTAGCCCACTACCAAAAACTGTAGAGTGTGCTACACAGGTGTGTGCCTCAAATCGTATGGTTTTTCAAACCATGAAGGCTCCTCCAGCCCATTGTACAACCTCACATGGTTAGAAGTAACCATGAATCCTACCACACATGGTTTCTACTAACCATGTTCCATGCCTTTTTCATCCCAAAAGTTGGGTTTTGGGATTTGAAAAATCCCCGAACACCCTCTATTCCTCTATAACCTCATAGGGAATTCATAGTAGGCCATAATTAAGCATTTAAATTGAAATTATATGGAAAAAAGGATTCTATACCTCTATAAAGAATTGGGTTCTTACACTATTCCACTTCATACTAGGGGTTATAGTCTCCCCACTATATATTCCATGCCCCCACTTCTAGTCAGAAGCCTCTGGTGTATGAGGATGTGTTCTTGAGGTCATGTGATGAACATTTTTCGGCCATGCGAGAGAGTACCAAATTGGGGGAAATTACAAAGAGATATTATAAGAGCAATTTTTATTTTATTTTCTTTTATTTTACTATTCAGGAAATGTAGAAATGAGACTAGGATGTGTCAGGACTTGGTAATGAGCTTGTAAAAGGGAGTATCTAACCCATGTATGGGAGAAAATCCAAGTTCCCAGGGATGAGATTTATGTTTGGGTTGTGTTCTTGTTACAATTAATGTTATTTCACCTTAGGTGATTCATATGTTGTGTGAGATTATTGTTTTATGATGTTTCTATTTCTTGAGATTTGTACTCATGGATCGGTATGGCATGTGATGAGAATACATACATCATAATAGTATCATAGGGATATATTGACATTCATTATTCATGATAGGGACATATATATTCTCACATGTGATATATACTTTCCTTTTGAACTATGATATGAGATATATATTTCACCAAATAACTTAAATTAATTGAAATGTCATTCTAAAACACTTTAAATCCATGTTTAGAGGGACCATGATTAAGTGATTATCTATTTTAGTAACCTATTATGGTTGAACTTATTGCTAACCAGTTATCTAAGGTGTAAATTTGTCTTTTATAGATAATGACTCATTTTTGTATTCAACTTGAGCATTAGGAGATTGGAAATCATCATGATACCAACACAGTTGAACTGGAACTTCCTATAGTTCTTGAGAAGAATATGGATGTTTAGCTTCACTATAGCTTTCATAGGGTCATGCGATCCATGGAAAGGGAGACTGTTTCTACCATTACTTTGATGACTGATCCAATGAGAGAGTTTCAACTGCAACATTCTCCAATGTTTACTAGGGAAGGAGGACCCTAGGTAGCTGAGTTCTAGATCAAGTCAGTCTAGAAAATATTCAAGAACCCCGAGACACTCATATATAGAAGGGTGAAGCTTGATGCATATATGATTCATGGAATTTCCAAGCATTGGTGGGATATTTTGGAGGAATCTGGGAAACATGATGAGCTATCTTGGAAGGAATTTGAGATGAAGTTACTAAGCCATTTCTATCCTGGGAAATTGAGGGATGAAAAATCCTGTGAGTTCATTCATTTGACACAGGAGGACATGTTAGTGCTGGAATACGCTGGATGTTTCACCAACCTACATGGATTTCTTCCATCATTGGAAGTTGATGATATTTACAGGGAAAGAATTTTTACAGATGGTATTTACTATGAGATCAGGTCATAGGTAAACATTTTCTATTTGACCATCTTTAAGGATGTGATGAACTAGGAACTCATCACAGAAGGGAATCTGAGAGAGGCCCTGAGAAGTGTATCGGCTATTTCAGCAAGGTGATCTAGGATCTCTTATTCTAGTGGAAAGAAACACCACTATGATAGTTTCTAATAAGGTAATAGTGGGAAGATTAGTTAGGGTAGTGGAAAACTATCTCAATATCATGTTCCATTCCAGTGCTATTAGTGTAGAAAATTTGGTCAAAAGTGCTCATAGAATCCTTACTCTGCAGTCGAGTGTCGCATCTATGAAAAAATGGGTCATTTTCAAAGTTTCTGTATGAAATTTCCATAGCAGACCAACAGAAGGGGATTTGAATAGGCACTGAAATCGGGAAGGGGCTCAGCTAACCCTCAGCAGGATGATAATTGGATTTCCATTGGCTGTTTAAGATGAGGTAGGGGATATGGTACCCCAATGAATGAGAAGTAGTACCGAGAATTAGAAATAGATCAAGGTAATCAGACTAGATCCTAGGGAAGGGTGAAAAGTTAGTTTCACATTATGTAGACTATTTTAGTTATCATGGACGCAGGACCATATACCATTAGAGGTATGATTCTTATATCATCTAACTTATCTTGTGTTTTGTTTATATAAGAGAATCACATTCTTTTCTATATAATCTTTTTTGAAAATAGTTTGGAAATGGATGTTGAAATATTGGATGGTGTTTTAACCATCAACACTCCATTGAGAGTGTGGTCATAGAATATAAAATGTTGCAAGGCGTGTTCTCTATAGATTGGTGGTTACCACATATTTTGGGAAAGATTCATGATGGAAATGATAGAATTTGAATTGATTATTATTATTAATTGGTTGGTTCTATACTAGGATCATATCAACTATTAAAGGAGGAGAGTTATCTTTATATCTCCAGAAGGAGGTAGCTATTATCACCAAGGTGAGTGGGATCTTAAGGTTGGTCATGCGGGACCAATTCAGTTCAGATTGGATTTTCTCACAACTTAGATATCAGGTATTTCTCTAGATAATAGTGGAGTATAGTAGGATTATTTTTCTATAGTGGTAGAACATTTTTAGTATGTCTTTCCTGATGGGTTCTATGGATTACCACCCAAGCAAGAGATCAAGTTCATGATCAAGTTGGTGTCAGGATTAGATCCAGTTTCTATCCCGCTTTATAAAATGACACTAGTAGATCTTCAAGAGTTGAAAGTTTAGTTGGAAGATATAGAATCTAAAGGATTCATATGTCATAGTAAATCTTCTTGGGGTTCTCTAGTTCTCTTCACCAATAATTTTGATGGGTCTTTGCACTCATGTGTGGATTATCAGAGGTTGAACCAGATGGTGGTCAAGAATCGGTCTCCTATTCCCTGCATTAATGATCTTTTCAATTAGTTGAGAGGTTCTAAGATCTTATCCAAGATTGATTTGAGATCAAGTTACCACTAGTTAAGGGTGATACTGATGGACATACCTTGGACTTCTTTTAGGAGTAGGTATATCTTGTATTAATTTGTAGTGATGCCATTTGGGTTCACTAATGCACTGATGGAATTCATGGCCCTGATTAATTAGATATTTCATCCTTTTTTGGACCAAGTTGTGGTAGTTTTCATCAAAAATATATTAGTGTACTCCCAATAAGAATATGATCATTCCAATAATCTTAACATCATCCTAATTATATTGAGAGAGCATTATCTTTACACCAATCTAACCAAATGTAGTTTATGGATTAATAATGTTCACTTCTTTGGCCATGTCATCTCAAAGGAATGAGTGTCAGTGGACCCATATAAATTCAAAGTCATGGTATCATGGGAACAACCTAATAAAGTATTCAAAATTTGGATATTTCGAGGTTTAATAGTTTATTATTAGTGCTTTATCTAGGATTTCTACCATTTGGTAGAACTGATGTTTAGATTAACTAATAAAAGGGTGAAGTTTGTTTGGTATGATGCTTGTGAAAGATATTTTCAGGATTTGAAAGGAAGTCTGAACTCATCACCTATCCTTAGTTTACCTGTTCCAGGTAAAGAATATATCTTATACTATGATGCATTCAAAGTTAGACTCATAATAGTTTTTATATAGGAGGATCATTTGGTTTCTTATGAATCCAGGAAGGTGATACCACATGAGAGGAATTACACTACTCATGATATATAGTTATAATTAGTGTAACATGCCCTAAGATGTTGGAGTCACTGTCTCATGGGTGAGAGTTTTGTGGTATACATGGATCACAAGAGCCTCAGGTACATATTTTCTCAATGAGACATGAACCTTAGACAAAGAAGTTGGGTCAAGTATCTGTAGTCTTTCAACTTTGAATTGTATTATATACTGGGTAAGGAAAATTTATTTCCAACACTTTGATCCAAAAGATACATAAAGAGGAGTTATTGGAGTCTTGTGATGAGTGGAGGATAATGGCCCTTTTTGAAGACATGCATTTGGATGTTCTGAAGTCTCAGGGATGGGTAGCTCTGACTTCAACATCTATTATACCCTTTCTTTTGGACCAGATTAAGACTGAGAAGTTGTTTGATCTATATAGATTAGTTCTAAGAGAAAAATTATATGGTGGGGAGACACCATCAATATGGTCTCTCAGCAGTGGAAATTCTCTTCTTTTCCATGGATGAGTATGGTTCCTACGAGCTTACGTGAGGAGGCGATGAGTGAGTTTCATGCTTCTAGATGGGAGGTAAATCCTAGATTAACAAAGATGTATCATGATCTTTATAGAAAGTAATGTTGATCAAGAATAAAAAAGGAGGTAGAAAGCTTCATGGATAGATGCTTCACGTGTTAACAGGTGAAATTTGAGGATCAGAGGCTAGTTGGGATTTTTCATCCCTTTCCCATTCCTGAGTGGAAATGGGATGTTTTCACAATGGATTTTGTGATAGTATTAACCAGGAAAAACCATAAGAATGAAGTTTTATGGGTGATTTTGGATCAACTGAATAAGGTATCCCACTTCTTTCCTATCATGGAAACCTTCATAGTTGATGATATGGGAAGTCTTTACGTGCATAAGGTTGTTCGATTACATGGTGTTATGAGGAGAATCGTTTTAGATGGAGATCCTAGTTTCACATCGTGTCTATGGTAGGGTATTTATAAGGATATAGTATCATAGTTTATTTTAAGAACAAACTATCATCCATAGGATAATGATAACTCTAAGAAGACTATTCAGGTTCTGGAGGATACGGGCCTTTGTATTTGATTTTGGTGGTTCATGGGAGAAACATATGGCACTCGTGGAGTTTTCATATAATAATAGCTTATGGGAATTAATATGAATGACCCATTTTGAGGATTTTTATGGAATTCTGTGAAATTATCCTCTTTGTTGGATGGAGGCAGGTGGGTCAACACTTGTTGGAAATAGTCTTATATAAGAGACATCTAAGAAGGTTCAGTTGACCAGACAATGGTTTGTGACCATTTAGAGAAGGAAAAAATCATATAATATCCATTAGAGATGACCTCTATAATTAGAGTTTGGTCATCATGTTTTCCTTTGGGTTTAAACCAGTTTAGTGAAACACCATATTAGGAAATAGGGAAAGCTAACACCCAGGTTTGTTAGGCTATTTGAAATAGTGGAAAGGGTTGGTCCAGTGACGTATTTTTTATCCCATCCATAGTGCTACAATTCCATTCATGATGTGTTCCATGTGTTGCAGCTATGAAGATATCATATAGACCCTTCCCATGTGATAGATGTATCATACGTCAAGATTTGTGACCATTCTTCCTATGAGGATCATCCGATACAGGTTTTGAATCATAGTGAGAAATATCTTTGGGGTAGGACAATACTGTTGGTTCAAGTGTAGTGGAAGAATGGGTAGGTTTAGGAGGAGACTTGAGAGATTAATTTTGATATGTGAACAAAATGGACATACTTTTTTTATGAGACCTCATAATGACGCTTGAAGCAGCTTGGGGATGAGCTGTTATAAGGTGGGGAGGTTGTAAGATCCCATTTTTTCTAAGTAGGTCCCACCTTGAGTTTTTCATTTGAGCATTGGTTTTTGATTCTTGTTTGAATATGGAGAGTCTTTGTTGGATAAAATGACCTAAATTTCAGGGATGTATTATTTTTTTAGTTAATTGAGTTAGAGTATAAATGGGTTAAGTGTTAACACTAGTTCTTGGTAAGTTGAGAAGTTTTAAAAGGGGTTTGGGTTGTTTGAAGGGAAAATGGGCTAAAAAACCATATGAAAAACATTTACATGACATGTAAAGGGATTTCATGTAGTTTAATTATTTAGGTGTTTTAATAAGATAAATCTGAGGTGATGGGTTTTTCGACATATCCCATTAAAAAGATTTACATGACGTGTGACTACATTACATGCTCTATAACTCCCCGACCAGCTATTTTAAACCTGTTGTGTGGATGAATTTCATTTTATTATACTATATATCTTCTTTTATCAACCCTAGAAAATCCTATAGGAAAATTTGGAGTGAAAAACCTCCTTCCAAACATCTCAATATCACCTTAAATCCATGGTAAGTGGTTTTGGTCATGTTTCTTCCTTCTCTTCCTTGGTTCTCCAAACACGGCGATGAAATCCTTTGACCGTTTGCATTGTTGGTTTTGATCTTGATCATTTTTGATCTAGGAATATATTTGAAATAATTTTCACCTTCCTTCTCATGGGATTTTTTTATTGTAAGCATTGCATATTCATTGGTTAAGGTAGGGGTTCTAAATCTTAACCCCATGGTTTGATAATTTCTATGTTTATGCAATATTGTGATTGTGCCAATGTATCATATGACAAAAACAATTAAATAATTAATGGGATTATTCTATGGAGTATTTTGGTTTCAATTATCTTCTAACATGAATTATGGTTTCCTGTGGGGTAATCAAACCAAGAATATAATTGAATTGGCTAATGGTTTAAATTGTGTTTATCATGACATGTGACCTTAGATGATTGATTGTCATAGAATCTCTACATTTTGTATTATTTTCTTATTGATATAACTATTAATAAATTTTGATATAAATTGAAAGTGGTATTTGAAAGATAAATGGTAATTCATATAATTAACCATTGAGATATATGATGTGATATTGTGATATCTTTGTTGTATGATAGGACTTGTGTTCCATTCTAAAATGATTATATATCAGGATCAACCTTGAAAATTTCACACTTATATGCTTTAATGCTAATATTGAGTGGGATCAGCCTAGTCCCATGATATAATTCTTATAGAGAGTGGGCTATTCCCAGTCCCATAATGAAATTCTTATAGGGATTTGAACCAGATGCTGTAATGCTTATCGAGCTTTAACCCAAATTTTTGTTACTATACCATGGTTATATGGTGGTGGTTGGCATGGTAGTAAGACATTCTCAGAGATATTATATAATGGTGATGAATTAGGTTATTTACCTTGTTTATATGGTTGTGGTTGGCATGGTTGTAATACATGATCAAATATTCTGGTATAGAGATGAAGTAGGTTTTTATTGTATTTTATTAATTTTTAAATTAATTAAAACTCCTATTATTTTCCTTATTGCATACAATTCTTATCATATTGGTTAGTTTAGACATGGTTGTGTTGACCTACTGAGTTATACTCACACCCCATTTGGGCCACTGTTTGGTACCTGGGAAGATTATGCGGATGCAAGTTTGGAAAAGGGAAAGAAACCTTAAAGTTGATTGGTTTCTTACTGGATGGGATAGTGTTTGGTGATGGGACCAATGTGGGGTTCAGAACTAGGGAATTTTGAGTCTTTTTTTAGTTTTTGAGTATTTTACTTTCATTTTTTCTAGCATGTCATTTAGTTACATTACAACACATCATTACATTATTCCTTAATTATTTAATGGATTATTCAGTTGGATTTTATTGTTGTTTTATGATATGTATAGACTTTGATTTATTTTGTTTATCAGGTTTAATTATTATGCCATGACACTTCATACCAGGGGGTATAGTCTCACCACTATACATTTCATACCCTCCCTACTAGTCGACAACCTCTAGTGCACGGGGAGGTTCACTTGAGGTTGCATGACCATCCCTTTTTGACCACGTGAGAGAGTTCCAAATTGGGGGACATTACATATATTATGAATGGATATCGATTAGAATGGTAAATCTTTTCATTATTATAAATTTTTGATATGTAACACTCTTTCAAATGGTACAACATTCCATGGTATAAGTTTTCCCTTCATTCTCAATATTTGATGTCCTAGTTGAGGAGAGACTTTGAGAAACATGCCATCACCCATTGAAAATTACAAAGGAAGGAATCATCAACCAGTAAATGATTTTTGATTAATTTATGCTATCTATAATATTTTATGAATCAACTACATCTTACTCATCATTTCCTAAATGATTCTTAGTCCTTGAAGATATAATTTACCCAAATCAGTCTAATATAGAGGGGGATGGCATGATCAAACATAGAGAGCCTCAAAGTGAACCTTCTTTATCGATGATTGATAACTATTATTTTTTATGAACTCCATTAATAATAAGTGGCTCTCCCATGAAATTATAAATTCAAGAGAACATGCAAAGTGAATGTATTCATATTTTTAAATTTTCTATTTTGTGTGACCATCCATTTGTGGGTGATATTTCATGCTAAACTTTAACTCACATCCCATAACCTCTTAAAGAACCTTCCAGAATCATGAGATAAGACATAGGTCCAGGTTATAAACAATAGTTGATGGAACTCCATGAAGATTCAATATCACTTGTACATACAGGTTTCTAAGTTTTTTCACCTTAGTACTCTTCTTTATAGAAAGTAAATGAGCTTAATTAATCAAAAGGTCAATGATAACCCATATAGAATTATTTCCTTAAAGAGAATGAGGTAATCCCATTACAAATCCATTGAGATATATACCCACTTCTAGATAGAAATAGAATTTGTATGTAATAATCCTATTGGATTTTGATGCTTGAATTTAACCTTTTGAAATGTGAGACAATGAGACACAAATTTAGCAATCAATTTCTTTATTACAGGTTACTTATAGGACCCTTTAGATCATAGATAATCTTAATATCACCAAAGTGAGAAACTCAACTAGAATCATGAACATCCCTTATGAAATATTTAATTAGAGACATAAATAGAAATAATCTATTTTAGAAATATATTTCACTATAGGGAGACTAGGTAAAATCACCCAATTTCTCCCTAAGATTTAGAATTTCACTTATATTCTAAAAATATAGTTTAAATACTTGCTTCTGTTGAATTTGATCATCCAAGGAGGGTGTGAATTACAAAATAAATAAAAACACCTAATATTTTTCACCTTTACATCTAAATTAATTTCAATAAAGAGTCTCATCATTATCCATTCCTCCTCAAACTCTTTCATAACCTATGTTGGAAACTTCCTACTCAGAGCATCAACGACCCAATTTTCCTTACCAGGGGTATAATTTAGATCAAAATAAATTTTTTTGAGATTCAACACCCAATGTATTTTCTTTAGGTTTAGATATTTTTTAGAGAAAATATAATTTAAGATATTGTGATCTATGTAATCTTTACTCAAAAATAATGTTGTTCCATGTTTTTAGTTCATATATCCCTGCTACCAATTTTATGTCATGAGTGGGGTAGTTACTTTCATGAGGGCATAGTTGGAGAAATCCATATGCTACTACATGGTCATGTTTCATCAAAACACATCCCAAACCTGTATCCAAGGCATAACTATAGACCGTATAACCTTTTCCAAGATCAATAAGAATCAGGACTAGAGAATATTCTATCCTTGCATTCAACTCACGAAATTAACTATAACACCTTTTAGTCTATTAAATTTTTTCTCCCATTCAAGTTAAATCCATCAAGGTGTATTTTGGTTTAGAGAATTTTTTCACGAGTTTCCTATAATATCCAACTCAACTCAAAAAATAGTTTTGTTTGAAACACATTCTATTAGAGTTAATGCCCTAGAACCAATTGATTTTTACTTTTAATTAACTATATATTCAAATAATTGAATATTAATAATACATTATTACATGATTATTATTCTTCAACATAAAATTAATGCGATAATGTCCTTTGAGCATTTATCATATTTAATGGTCATAAAAGTTTTCCACTATAATGAGAACCTTAAAGTGCTATGATAGTATTCTTAAATATATGTTCTATGGATGAATGAAATCTATATAAAAAGTCATAAATGATGTATACTATCAGATGTTAGAGTCTCATAATACATTGATACTTATTATCATAAAGTTTTCCCTTGGTAATATCCAATAGAGGAGGTTATGAGAACATAATCACTAGTAATAATTCATAAATTTATATTGTCAATGGATATTTTTATTTGTAGACATGTGTATTGGTTTTATACATGATATTATTATTAGTTTATATCATGATTCATGTACTTTAATGTATTGATGAAAACCATGATGATATATGCTCGTGATGAGGTCAGATACAATGGGTAAGTAATAAGTGATATAATATTAATGAAATAAGTAAAGAAAGGATTTATCCATTCTAATTTAATGGAGGTAGATATCTTAGGCCCTTTTATTGGAAAAAAAATTAATTAAGACTATGTACATGGTGGTTTTATTGATGAGTTCATTTCAGGAAATTCAAATAAAGATATGTCAAACATATAGGTTTATGACATAAGTATGTTTCCTACTTAATGAGATATCAAGATAAAGGGATTATATTACAAGTGAACATTTGTAGGAGGTTTATGTCATTTCCATATTAACTTTTTTCTCTATGTGTTCTTTGATGTGTTTCTAAATGTTGATGTTGAAATTTAGACTAGTTTACCTAATGTCACTGAGAAAGAGGCTTAGAGGGCCACACACTATGTGTACCTAGAACCTCAAATTAAATTTTATATAAATTTTATATTAGAATAAATATTATTCTCTGATTCTGAGGAATAATAATTATTCAAGTTTTTCTAACCACATAAATATTTATTTAATTAATAATAAAATTATATTTATATATTTAAATAAATATTTATTATTCATGGTTTGATAAATGTTAAGGATTTATGGGTTGAGTTAAAGGTCTAAAATAAATCATATTTAAATATCTTCAATTTTAGTGTGCATCAAGAAAATATAATAATAATAACAATAACAATAATAATAATAATAATAATAATAATAATAATAATAATTATTCGACATGAGGTTTTACTTCGAATTAATAAAATTGGTTAAGTTCCTATGTACAATGACTAATTCTCTAACCTAAGTATATAACTTGATTTATGTCATTTCTATGACAAGGACTTGTTGTGCACAACATTTACCACTAGATAATTCTCTCAAGACCTAGAGAGAACTTTCTCTTTAATCCTCTGAATAATAGATTTAATCCATACATCCTCCTCCCTCTATAGACTAAGAGAACTAGAAATAATCCTTGAAGTACAGAAGGGATTCTTATTACAATTAATGGTTAATAATGGAAGTGGTTAGGACCATCCGCACTAGCACCTAGAGATTATATGATGACATTATGAGGTTCATGGAACATGTGTGGATACTGTTAGAGGGATTATACCTTTGGATACTTCATCAAAATGATGGTATGGAAATAATGGTCAACTAATTATATAATGAAGAAATAACTGTAAGCGAGGGTAATTCTTATTTAAATAAATTAATTATAAAGTATATGTGAAAAGATCCTCTTTTTGAATATTTTGGTGTTTTTATCATCTAGTTATAAGGATTTATCAAATTAAACCAATAAAATCCATTATTGGGAATGATCCCAACCTCTTCCACAACACCCCATAACCTCAAATTGGTATGTGAGAAGTCATATATTTATTTATAATTATTTATTAAATAATTGATCAATTTATGCATTTAATGGTGAGATTATCATATCTATTTTTCATTGTTTATCTAAAATTAGAGATTACATGATCATTTAGTTTCTTATGACCAAGAATATTCCAATAAAAAATGAATAATATTCAAAGATCCCATATATAGGCACCAAATATTCTGTATGAAATACACTATTACACATCATGTAACTAAAATGTACATGCCTTGTATCAATGTTCCCAGCACTGGGATGAGTTGTAAGAATCATAAAATTCCATATGGGAGAATAGTACACAATGTTATTATATTTCATGTATTGACTATGAAATTGAAATGTGGTTTGATAGGGTTACATGGTGTGTAGTTAGTGTACACATCGTATAACCCCACATTATTTGATCCCATGGGAATTTTGGAAGTTTCATGGTCAAAATACGCAATAGATATTTATTATATGCTATATATTGAATTACATATGAGAAACATGAGCTATTTTTGAATTCAAAACATGTATCTAGAATACACATAATTTAATATATAAATATCCATATGAAAAACATTTTGATTCTATAAGCGTATAGTGCAGATGGCTAGAGAGTAGAGTACATGGCGTGTAATGGGTTGTACATGCCATGTGACTCATACCCATTTACATGGTGCACATTCTAATCCATGCTATACCATGTGAATTTATTATATGGAATAAATATTAATTATAGCATTAAAACAAAACTACATGTTGTGTAGCTAGTGTACACTCCATGTGACATCGGTTTGCCATGAATTACATGCTGAGTGATTTTCAATGGGTTGTGTGGAATAAAATGATTAAATTAATTATTTATCACATTATTTAGCAACTACATGATGTGTATGGTCATTTTACATTCCATGCACTTCACGGTAACTTCTAGTGGTACACACTTCATATATTATTGGCATGATTTTTAGTCATAAATGATGCACAAACTATGTAGGTTGACTCATAAAACTACATGATGTGTAATATCACATCACATCATGTGCACTACATGTCATGTAAGTAAATAGTGAAAAAAGTACCATACACATTAGAAGGGTACAAAACATGTTGCATCTATTACATACTGTGTTTAAATTTCAAAAATAATTTAAGACCGACCAGATGGGTACATGTCGTGTTCCCTATTAGTACACACTGATTAGGAATTAATTTTAAATTAAATTAAATTATTTAATTTATTTAAAATTAAAGTGGATGGAAATATCTAGGACTGTTTTTATGGAGAATTAAGATAAATGGATTCATTTATTAACAATATAGTTAATTTATTAATTCATAAAATTTTATCTCAATAAAGAAAAAATTGAAATGAATGATAGATATTTTTTAAATGTGTATTTGTTTCATGTATGAATGATCACGAGATTGAACAACATGTGTATGCATTGGGTTTATTTTAATTTAATTATTATTACATGAGTTTTGTGATAATTATTTTTAAATTAAAATAATGATATATGAATCATCCCCTCCTCTTTATTATGTATGATCTTGCATGTCTACAATTTCTTTTATGTAAACCCATATCCATGGTTCCCCTCTAATGAAATGAACTTTAATAAATAAAATTACCCTTTCAATTTAATTAAATGAATTTTTAGATATTATGTATATAGAAAACAAATTCCCTTATTTGGTTTTATTATATCTTATTGGATTTAAACGACCATTAAGTATCATTACCATTGATAATATAGCCATTGAATAGTGATCATATGATTAGTATAAATATAGGGTTTTGATAAATCCAATTGACACAGACAAAGAAAGTGATGACCTCAACTAGTAGGATCGTACCCTATGATGACCATTTATCAAAGATTATAAGGGAGATATCATCACTGTGATTTTACCTTGACCAATATCAAGCTAAGATCCAACAACTTAAGCACGAGTGAAACCATTTATGGGAGAAGTTCAAGCTTATCAAGATCATGACCCAAACCATGTACGTTGAACCACCCCATGAAAGTATCACCATTTCACACCTTAATCTTAGGGTGTTTGATGGTGTGTTAAAGAGATATGTATCAAAAACCTAATAATTTGAATATTTATATTTTATAGAATACGAAATATATTTTCATCTTATTATTGTTACTTTATAAATTATTTTGATTTTCATACAATAAAACACAAATTGTATTTTTAGGTAATATTCAAATTTAATTAAGGAATTTACTTTGACGATTTAATGGATTTTTGAAATAAATAATATTTTACAGAAATATTATTATTAAATATTTTTTATTAAATATAAAGGATCATATAATTTCTATGAATTCAAATGCAATTTTTATAAGGGTTTGAAAATTGTTTTTGTCAAAATACCCAATATTTCCCAATAAATGTTGATTCTTATTTTAAAAGTGAAAATTAAAATATTTAGAAAATTATTCATATAAAATGAATATTATTTTTTGAATCATAAAATCTAAATAATCCAATAGTTAATTTTTCATAATAAATTGAGACAATCAAATTTTTGGGTAAAAATTAAATACGACATAAATATATGGTGTGTATTATGACATCATAATACCCAAAATGTGATGTAATAATTACTATAAATTGTATAAATAACCAAATATATGTTTCCCATTTAAAATAATTTAATATTAAGTTTATTTTATTAATTTTATAAATTTATTATGAATCCTCCAAAACCTATAATATATTTTAAGGTTTTAAAATAATTTCTTTAAGGACATGATTCACTTCCACATCAGCAAGTGTATTATTTTAATAAGTTCAGACCTTTTACTAATATAATAATAAAAAAAACCCCTATTTGGAATAATAAATGATAAAAAACCAAGGGTAGGTTTGTGGTTTTGGTTATTTTATTATATAGAGTCCAAAACTTAAGTTTGAGAAATAATAAAGAATTACCCACTCATTTAATATACAAACCCACCCAAACTCCCATTTATCTTCACTAAAAAACATTGTATCACATCCTTACACTTCCCTAACCTATATATATTCCTCTTAATGTTCCCCGACCTCTCAAGAAGTTACTCCCAAGCATTTAGAGCCGCACTCTCAATGTAAGGGATCCTCTCATTCTCCTATTTATTCAAGTTTTTCTTCATTATATTATGTCTTGTATCTCAAATTACTAATTATAGGATATGTTCTTCTATATATCATTTAATATCCATTTTATTTTTAAATTATGAGATACCCCTTTCACTCTCATTAATCCCTTCCATGAACATTTATACACCCCCGTTAGGCTACTGAAATTTCACCATAATTTTCCATGACAAACAATTGTGTAATGAATACCCATACCCCTTTCCTATCAAGGGTGTTCAAATTTATGCACTTATGATTATTTTATAATATAATTTCATTTATATATTTCATACTCCATGGTTATGGAATAAAATATGATGATAAATGATTCCATGTTGTATGATCTATGTGGCACACTTAAGCATGAGAATGAAATCAAAGTGATGGGTGTGCTCAAAATTATATAGTGATCCAATGTATTTGGAAATTTCTTAGTATCATGAAATGTCATGAAAGGGATTATTGAGTGAAACTAACACATCATGATACTTTTTACATTATTATTACTTTGAATTTATCCTTGATCTATGTTTGTGATCCGGTGTTTTAAGTTGTTTCCACATTTCCCATGTTGCCTTTATCTTATCATGCTATATCATGCCTCATTGTTCATGTTTATTATTCTCAACACTTTTATGTCTCATTTATTTTCCTATTGTATAACATGTATTACTTTCTTCATGTTATTCCATGTTTATTACCTTACTAGGATTTATATCTCACCCCTTTCTTATGTATGTCCCTAGGTTATCCTATGTAGTGTTAAGTATGAAGGAATAATTTGATCATGTTAAGGAAGTTTTCAATAAATATGATGTATTAAATATTTTAAGTTGTTATGTAATGTACCTAATTTTAAATTAAAATATAATTATTGATCTTATATGTTTTATTATGTGTAATTTTATGTAATAAATCATGAATTAATATATAATAAAGAGAAGGGTTTTCATAGTTGGTATCAAAGGAAAAGTTTAGTTATTTTTAGGTTTAGGATTCGAAAACTCTAGTGAAATAATTAGAGATAAAACTAAATATAATAAAACATCCCTCAATTTTGGTAAAGTATAGAGTAAGTGGTTTATCAAGAAAATACACCACTATATGGATACTATAAGTGGATGTGGCTCTGTCACAAATGTACATAGGGGTAAAACCTGAAAACACCATGCTGAGCTAGAATCCACTAAGAACTAGTACACAAAAATGGACCTTACTGCAAAACTGATTTGAAACTCATGGGGGATATTATTTGGTAAATTCATAATCTCATTACGAACCATTATTAAAGAGATAAAAAATTCCCATAAGAGTATGTTAGGAAATAAGTCATGGATAACATATATTGAATCCTAGAAATTCATAATTTAAGAGATAAATGTCATTTATAAGTTATCTATTTAAAGTAATTGAATTACCATTTATGTGTTTAATAGTTTAAAAATACTCACCCCAAATTTTCCATTTATTATAGCCAATGCCTGGAAATAAGAGGAATTGGGCAAACAACCAATGTGAAAGGAAATGTGATGGATACCCAAATGAGATTCCCAACCCAATGAGAGTAGGAATAAAAAAAATATATGATGATAATATCTTAGATGAATCAGGTTAAAAATAGAAACCTGTATCAGAAGGAGCACCCAAATATCCCTAATAAAGAAAAATATACAATTTAGACCTTTATTTGAAAAAGGACTCTGACTTTCAATGGATCATCTGATCCCTTAATCACAAAAAATGTATCAACTTCATTTAGAAGATATTATTAATCCTTAAATGTTCAAAGAAAGAGAAGGTTATACTATATATTTATCATATAGAGTAATAAGATGATCAATGGTGGACATTGATCAAGAATATGAATCATGAGGAAGATATTGAGGCGATGGGGTGGAAGGAATTATGGAAAACGTTTTTCAAAAAATATTTTCCTCACACTCTCTGACTAAAAATGGAAAGGTATTTTCTTGAAATTAAGAAAAAAATATGATGAATATATTGGGGAGTACAAGGAAAAATTCACAAGAAATGTATAATATGCCTCATGCTTTTTCATTACCCCAAATACAAGGTTGACCACTTCTTTGGTGGGATAAAACCTAGTCTATGAAAAGAAATGGTGATATGAGACTTTGATAGCTATGAGGAAATTGTACGAAGTGACCAAAAATTTAAAATATAGATTAACGAATCTTAAGGTAATCATAGGGATAATAAGAGGAAAGTGGAGTTTAATTCTGGTAGTCTAATGGAGAAATATAATGGTGCTAATAAATCTCAACATCTCACATGTAAAAGGCGTGGAAAGAAGCACCCTGAAAATTTTCTAAGGGGGATGAGGAAATGATTTAGGTGAGGGAAGAAAGGAAACCTAGCTAGTTATTGTTGAGGGGAGAAACCCACTAATGTGATAGAGGAAAGGAATTATTTGTTCAACCCTCAGGGTATTTTTCATTTCTTTAACTACAAGGAACCAGAGAACTTTGCAAACCAATGCACTAATCCAAGGGTTTTTGTAGGAAACCAACAACCTCTAATGCAACAAGGGTGAGATTATGCTTTCATAACCATTGAGGTGGACCCCAAAAATGAAGTTGTGACATTTATGATATTTATTCATTCAATAATAGTGAATTCACTTTTTGATTATGGTTCTACATATTCCTTCATATCATGAAAGTTTAGTATAACTATACAAATACTACCACAAGTCATAAAAGTAGAGTTGTCGATGAAAATGGAAAATGGGGAAATTATTTCATCCTGAGTATATAACTCCTCCCCTATAAAAATTTTTGGGATGAAATTATCAGTGAATCTTTTGATAATCACTTTGGTGGAATTTGATGCAATTTTGGGTATGTATTGTTTTTACCTATATAGAGCCAACATAAATTGTCATAAGAAGGAAATAAATCTTTGTATTGTGAATCGAACCCTAATTCTGTACAAGTGAAAGGAGGAGGATAAATATTATTTAGAACCAACATCTCAAGAATGAATATTATTTCCCTATAATAAAGTCTATCTATCTCAAATTATTGAGTCTAAGGAAAAGATCATCCATGAAGAAATACCCATTGTGAGGGAATACACTGATGTGTTTCCTAAATAATTTCTTGGTCTTCCTCCTAGATGATAGTTTGAATTTTTAATCGAGATTATACCTAGGGAATTACCATTATCCAAGAATCCATATAGAATGGATATTTTGGAACTTTAGGAGCTTAAGAAACAACTATAAGAGAATTTGGATAAAGGGTTCATATGCCCAAGTGCTTCATCTTAGGGTGCACCAGTCTTCTTTGTCAAGAAGAAGGATAGGTCAATACGCCTTTTCATTGATTATCATGAGCTCAATAAGATCACGATAAAGAAAAAGTATCCTCTATCACTAATTGATGACTTGTTCAATCAGCCACATGTATCACAATACTTCTCCATGGTGTATCTTTCGTTGGGATATTATCAAATAAGGGTGAAGAAGGAGTATATCCCCAAGACTGATTTCCAAACAAGGTACGAGCACTATGATTTCATAGTAATGCCATTAAAACTTACTAATGATCTAGAAATATTCATGGACTTGATTAATATAGTAATTAGAGATTACATAAATAAATTTTTGGTAGTATTTATAGATGATATTCTAATATACTCTAAAATCAAGGAGGAGAATGTGAAGTATTTAAGTACTATGTTAAAGACCTTATAAAAGGATAAACTTTATGAAAAGTACAACAAATGTGAGTTCTGTTTGAATGAAGTCTCATTCTTGGGGAATATTATCACAAGAAATAGGATATCTATAGACCCTTAAAAGACATAAGCAATTGAAGGATATACTATACCAATATCTATGATAGATATTCATATTTTCCTTGGATTAACTGGGTAATATCATTGATTTTTGAGAAATTTCTCATGATTTTAAAACCCTATAACCAAGCTAAATTGGAAGGGAGTCAAGTTTTCTTATAATTATGCATGTGAAGAGAGTTTTAAGGATTTAAAAAAGAGTCTTATCACTGCACCTATACTCACACTACCCATAAGTGGAGAACTTTTCTTGGTATTCAATGACGCTTCAAAAAAGGATTGAACTGTATGTTAATATATAATGAAAAAGTTATAGCTTATTTCTTAAGGAAATTGAAGTTTCATTAATATAACTACCCAATGTATGATCTAGAGTTGGATGAAATGATCTTAATGTTGAAAATATGGTGGAATTATCTATTTGGTGATAAGTGTGAAATATATATAGATCACAAAAGCCTCAAGTGTATATTCACATAGAAAGTTCTGAATATGCACCAACAAATATGGTAAGAGATGTTAAAGGACTATGAATTCTCAATCCACTACCATCCTAGGAAATTAAATAAAGTTGAAGATTCTCTAAGTAGAAAGGATACAAAAAATTTATCATTGATGAGAATTGATAAGGATTCGATATTCTTAGATTTGAAAAGGATGGACATGAGAATCATAAAGGAGGGAACATCATCAAACCTTTCAAAAATTATTACTCAAACATCCATTTTGGAGAGGATAAAGTATTCTAAAAGAGATTATGTAGGAATTTATAAGAAATTGGAAGCTATAAGAAAAGTTAAATCCTTGGAGTTTAATGTTAATGAAAAAGGAGTTGTGATATTTGGGTCACGACTATGTGTACCATCAAATCCTGAGTTAAAGAAGGATCTATTAGATGATGCACATAGTTCTAATTTATCCATCCATAAAGGAAGAAAAAAATATGAATTGAGATCTCTGAGATAACTATTGGTGGTACAATATGAATAAGGATATCATAGAACATACATCAAGATGTCTTGTATGCTAGAAAGTGAAGGGGGAAAGAAAAAAAATCCAAGGGGATGATAAAACCATTACCCATACCTATATAAAAATGGGAAAAAATCACAATGTACTTTTTCACTAGTTTTCTAAAGAAATAAAGAGAAAATAATACTATATGGTTTGTGTTGGATCGTATTACAAAGATTTATCACTTCATTTCAATTCAAGAGGAATTATCACTCAATTAACTTTCAAGGATATACATTAGAGAAGTGGTGAGGCTGCACAGAACACCACTATTGATTGTATCTGATAAAGACCCAATATTTAACTCCAATTTATGGAAGAGTCTCCAACATGCTCTAAATAATGATTTGAACTTCATCACAACTTATCACCTTCAAATTGATTCCAATTTGAGCAGAGTATCCAAATACTCAAGGACATTTTGAGAGCATGCTCAATTGAATTACAAGGAGGATGAAATCAAAATATTCTTCTGGTCAAGTTCTCATAAAATAAAAATTTCCACTCTATCATAGAAATAGACCCCTTTATGGGAATAGGTGAAGAACACCTGCTCATTGAGATCATGACCCAAACCATGTATGCTGAACCACCACATAAAAGACTCACCATTGTGAACCTTACTCTTAGGTAATTTTTTGGTGTATTAAAGGGATATGTATCAAGAAACTAATAATATGAATATGTATATTTTATATAATAATTAATATATTTTCATGTTATTATTTTTAATTTATAAATGATTTTTATTTTGATATAATAAAACACAAATTGTATTTTTAGGTAATATTTAAATTTAATTTTGGTTTTTAATGAATTAATGGATTTATTAAATAAATAATATTTTATTGAAATATTATTATTAAATATTTTTTTATTAAATATAAATGATCATATAATATTTAGGAATTCAAATGTAATTTTTATAAGGGTTCAAAAAATGTTATTGTCAAAAAACCCAGTATTTATCAATAAATGTTGATTATTATTTTAAATGTGAAAATTAAAATATTTAGAAAATTAATTATATAAAATTAATATTATTTTTGGAATCATAACATTGAAATTATTTAATGGTTATTTTTTTATAATTTTTTGAGATAGTCGAATTTTAGGGTAAAAATTAAATACAGTATAAATATATGGTATGTATTATGAGATCATAATACCCCATAAATGATGTAATAAAAACTATAAATAGTATAAAATAACAAATATATGTTTACAATTTAAAATAATGTAATATTAAGTTTATTTGATTAATTTTATAAAGCCATTATGAATCCTCCAAAACCTATAATATATTTTAAGGTTTTAAAATAATTTATTTAAGGACATGACTCACTTACATATCAGAAAGTGTGTTATTTTAATAAGTTAGGCCCTTTAAATAATAAAATAATTAAAATCACCCCTAATTTTTAGAAACCATGGGAAAAAACCATGGTAAGGTTTGTGGTTTTCGTTATTTTATTATATAGAGTCCGAAACCTAAGTGTGAGAAATAATAAATAATTCCCCACTCATTTCCTATATAAACCCTCCCAATATCCTATATATCTTCACAAAAAAACCATATATCACATAATTAATCTTCCCTCACCTCTCTATAGTCCTCCCAAGGTTCCCCAAGATCTCAATAGTCTCCTCCCAAGCATTTAGAGTCACACTCTTAAGGTAAGGGATCCTCTCATTCTCCTCTTTATTCAAATTTCTTCATTATCTTATGTATTATATCTATAATTCATAATGATGGGATATGTTATTATTGATTCACCCATGTCGTAGGGTGTGGAAAAATAATATTTATTTTCCTAATGTAGAACAGTTGCTGACCAGGGTCATCTCACTTGAGGAGCATTGCAGTCAGTTCAATTAATTATTCTAGTTAAACTATTCTAATTCCTTTTGTGTTTTTATATTATTTATGAAAACAATGGTTTTAAGGGTTTTTGAAAATAGTGAAATTAAAATAATGAAATTAAAACTTTGAATCTAAATGTAGATTTAGATGTAGACAGAATGAAATTAGGGAAGAAAAAACTTGGTCCTAGGGTTAGATAAAACATGTTTATTTATTATTTATTTATTATTTAAATTCAATTTGATAATTAATTTTATGAAATACCATTAATGAATTAATTTCCTTTTATTTAAAAAGTGTGTGATTTTAGTATGCTTTCAAAACACCACATCACACCTCCTCCAATAGTCAAGTAGGGTAACACCTCCACCCAGAATGTTATTCCTAAAAGACCCAGCTCCACTGTATGTTGTTTAATACCTTTAGGAAACCCCAAATCCAATTTATGAAGGGTTTTCCTAAGATAAGGTAGGGAAAATAATGAATCCATGGAAAGGAATGGATTTTGAAATAGTGTCGTGGTGGACGATCGCTGCACCTGTGCAATACTCTTCTATCCACCACAAATAAATTTAAAACATTTTGAATTAAAGCTCAATAAAAAAGAACACCATGAAACCTCCCATATGGTAAAGTTTCAAATTATTCAATTTTCATTACAATTTAAAAAGAGATCATGGTGGAATATGGAAGAGAGATAATGAGATTAATATTAGAAGAGAAAGATATATGGAATAAGAAAATGGAATTACTTTAATAAAAATATGAATGCCACATGAAAATAAAAATAAAATAAATATATAAAAATAAAGAAATAAAATTCCTAAATGGAACTTGGAATAATCTCCTTGGTGTCCTAGATGATGTGGGGATGATAAGTAATGATTTGAGAGGTAGGAGCTCATATTCTTTTATAGGTAGAATCTATACTCCAAAAGTTGTCACGTTTTTGGACCATTAAATGGATGATTCATGCATGGTACCCTTTAGGAAAGTTGTTCACATTATATTTAAAGTATCCTCTCAAACATTCAGCACATTTGGACACTAGATGTAGAAGTTATTAATTATTAATTGACTGTTACTTTTTATGAATGAAGGTTTCAGGAAGCTTCCTTTAAAATTATAACATCCAATGACAACCTTAATGACTTCAAAACTATCTCAAATTAATTATAAAGATGAGAATATTTGTACTAGTTATATTAATGGTATAATCACCTAAATTAGAGGTGTGTAGGCTGAGATGAGATTCCGTTACAATGGTGGGGTCCACATTGTGCGCTCGGAAAATTTCCCAACTTCATTGAATTTTTTTGGCCTCTAGTTGCTCAAATAAGCCCCCAGTGAAGAAGAAAAAGTATAATTAAATTAAACAAGGATTAAAAAAAGAATCAATCAATTTGGAATAGTATTTTTAAATAAATGAACAAAATACCCTTTACATAAAAATCTGTAAAAAATCCAGAATTAATCACTTTTCACAATTTTTCTCAAAACACATCATAAATCTAAAATTGATCCATATAAGCTCAAATTGATAATTTGGAAGGATTAAAATAATTGAATTGAAAAAAATGTAGAAAATATTAGTTCTATCAATTCACTCACACTTAAAACATGGTTTTCCTCAAGCATAAAATCTCAACATTAAATTTCAAAGGGAACCAATGTTACCAATATTCAAATTCCAAAGTAATAAAATGAAACAATTTTCAATGAAAAATAAAAATTTCAAAAATAAACTTGATGTATCAATTTAATTTCTCATTTTTCAAAGAAAAAATAAATTCATATATTTTACTTTTCCCCTTTGAAAAATGATGGAACTTCTCCTTTTATTCATTCAAGTTCCTCAATTCATTATTATTAAATATGCCAAATCATGATATACCTAACTTTTCAATATTTTCTTTCATCACTCATACTAAAATTAAAATGGAGTTATGTTCATATCATGATAACATGATTTTTATCCATAATATTGTAAAAGAAATACTTTCTCCACTTTATAAAGAAAAAAGGCACATAAAATCACGAGGACTTGCAATAAAGGTTCAAATAACTCTGAGGATTAAGGTTGGTAGAATTTTATGCATTAAAAATTAAGGCTCAAGAAGGAGGATTATATATTAATTACAATTCATGATATAATTTTTTTTACTGAAATTCTCCCCTTCAAAGTAGTAAGACCAATTTCCCCAAAACTCAAAGTAAAGGTTATGATCAAGTAATAATAATGAATGATTTGTGCACTCGCTTGACTTTTTTTACTTTTGTAACTTTTTTTCCTTTTTTTGAAAGTTATTATTAGATATAACCTCACATAAATTACCTAAGCACATATGATCAGAATATTGTCAGTTTTTAAAATGTTTATTTTTGGTTCTCCCAAGTCACAACCCATTTTTCTCATTTTTTTTTGTTTTTTTTAATTTTTTTAATTCAAGAGGGGAAAAAAGTGAAGTACAATTAATGATACCATAACCTTTTATAATTCCCAAAATATCACCTCCACACTTTTTATTTTCAATGTACAATATCACTTCCACCATGATTACCTTAACCCTCACACTTCATCTTTAAAATATCATGCAAATACCAAGAGTAGGGTAGGAATGGATAAAAAAGGCTTGAAACATGGATCATCTATATAAAGGTCATTAATGGTCTCTATGGGATAAAATAAGGATTGATGTAAAGGTGGTATTTAAGGATAAGTTATTTTAAAAAGATGCCTCAATCATTTTAAAAGTGTTTTTGTATAATCATAGCTTTGACAAGTTCAAATGTAAGTTCTGGTAGGTGACATGTCCCAAGATCACTCAAGAAATACGCTAAATAATAAATAGAAAGTACTTGGTTTAGAAATCCTCTTGGTAATGAGACATATTATATTGGAAAATCACTCAAGGTATGATTTATAATAAAAAATCAATTCACATGAATTTCATAAATTCAATGCATGAAAAATGGTAGGGAAATTTCATTTACATAAATAAACTAATTCCCTTAAATCATGAGTCATCATTTCAATATCCATACTTCACTTTAAACATTAAAATTTTCATTTTACTCATTAAATCTAATTAAAATTGAAATCTAAAACATGGAATCAAAATATTCCTAAGAAAAATCACGTCTCTTAGATAAGTCAAGTAAAGAAGTATTTCAAGTGTGGGCATGAAATTCTTATCATTAAAGCTCAAAACACGTTTTGGACCAATAAATATAAGAAGTTTAAAAGTTTAAACAATAAAAATGAACTCCATTTAACATGAAAATCAGTACTTATCTTCCACTATTTAAGGCTCTCTTTTCCCATTTATGAACCTACAAAAGAGAATTACTCACTTAATAATAAGTATCATGTCATTAAAGTTCAAAAAAATAAGGAGGACTGGGCTGCATGCTAAACTACTTCTTAAAAAATGAAATTGAAATCTAAAAATCATGTAAAGATAAATCTTGGTATGATCCCCCAAGTAAGACCTGAATTTTTACTACCTCCAGTGGGTAGTACCAGTTGTTATCCATAGTCTGATGGTGGGTGGATCTTCTTTGACACGAACCACCACATGTTGTTCTTCCTAGCATTCAGTTCTTTGTTCTTGTTGAGAAGGAATCCATGGATAGAGTACACCAGATCCACACCCTTTTCAATGTGGTACAACTTTCATAGAGGGGGTAGGATGAAGTATGAAAACTCCTCTTATTTTTTTTCCTACTCGTGAAACCATCTTATCTTCCTATGCTGGCTTCTTGGGAGCTTCATCCTCTTGTCTGATTTCCTCCGGCTCAAGAACTTAGATCTATTCATGATGGGGATCCTCTAGTAGATGTTCAATTTCTTCAGGGAGCTCCATTTGTTCCTTAATAGGTGCATATTTTTCCAAATCATCCTCTAAGGCATAATAAGAGTCATCTAATCCTAAAAATTAAAAATAGCTGGGAGTTATACTCAAATCAGATTTAATAAAATTGAAAGAGTTGGAGTTTATAAATGTATCATCTCCCTAAGGTGGTTCAGGTTGAACCTTTTCTTTGGTGGATAGTGCCTCTTGGAGTT
The DNA here is from genome assembly GCA_963277665.1 of Viscum album. Classification (NCBI taxonomy): domain Eukaryota; kingdom Viridiplantae; phylum Streptophyta; class Magnoliopsida; order Santalales; family Viscaceae; genus Viscum; species Viscum album. The sequence goes on from OY728121.1 coordinate 1,304,837,891, forward strand.
GATTATCACTAGATGGAGGTAGGTAGTAGGGCTCCTCCACCTCGAGTTTGCCTTCAACTTCATGAATGTCTTCAGTGAAATCTGGGAAGAACAGTGGCACTTCCTTCTTGGCTTTGAATCTTTGAATTTCATTTTGGAGTTCTTCAGCCATGGCCATCAAATATTCATGCGAGATCCATGTTTCTATTCTAATTTACTTTTGTTTGAACCTTATCATTAGAGAATAATCCCTCTGTTTGAGGGACTCCTCAGTATAGTCTGTTTCTTGTCCTTGCACTTGTGAGTAATCATTCCCTGAATTGAAAATATGGCCATTTGAAAACATCATGGGAAAATATATTTTTTTAATGATTTTTAATAAAATAAAAAATAAAAAATTTTAAAAAAAATGTGAATTTTGAAAAAGTTATTGAAATAACCGCTTAGCTCCATGGCAACAATTCTAGTTTTGATGCATGCCTATCATAGGGCGTGCCAAAAGAAAATTTATTTTCCTAATGCATCATAGTGGTTGACCAGGGTCATCTCACTTGAGGAGCATTGCAGTAGGTTTAATAACTTATTATAGTTCAACTATTCTAATTATTTTTGTGTTTTTATATTTTTTATGAAAATGATGATTTTAATAATTTTGTAAAATAGTGAAATTAAAATAATGAAATGAAAAATTTGAATCTAAATATAGATGTAAATGTAGGAAGAATGAAATTAGGGAAGAAATAACTTGGTCTTAAGGTTGGATAACATGGGTTCATTCATTATTTATTTATTATTTAAATTTAATTTTATAATTGATTTTATGAAACCCCATTAATGAATTAATTTCCTTTTATTTAAAAAGTGTGTGATTTTAGTATGTTTTTGGCACACCAAATCACACCCCCTCCAATAGTCAAGTAGGGTAACACCTCAACCAACAATATTATTCCTAAAATACCTAGCTCCACAATATGTCATTTCATCCCTTTAAGAAACCCCAACTCCACCATATGAAGGGTTTTCCTGAGAGAAGGGGGAAAAAGAATGAATCAATGGAAAGGAATGGATTTTGAAATAGTGTTATGGTGGACTACCAACGTACCTGTGAAATAATCCTCCATCCACCACAAATAAATTTAAAACATTTTGAATTGAAACTCAATAACAAAGAACACCATTAAACCTCCCATAGGATCAAGTCTCAGATTAGTCACTTTCCATTGCATTGTGAAAAAACATCATGGTGGAAGATGGAAGAGATAAAATGAGATTAATATTAGAAGATAAAGAGATATGGAATAAAAAATGGAATTACTTTAATAAAAATATGAATGTATTACATATGAAAAAATAAAAATAAAAAAATAAAAATAAAGAAATATAATTCCTAATGGAACTTGGAGTCCTCTCCTTAGTGTCCCGGATGGTGTGGGGATGGGAATTAATGATTTGATTGGTAGGAGCTCCTCTCATTTTATAGGTAGAATCTGTACTCCAAAAGTTGTCACGTTTTTGAACCATTAAATAGATGATTCACATGTGGTCTCTTTTAGGAAGGTTGTTCCCCATTATATTTCACGTCTCTTATTAAAGATTCAGTGCATTTGGAAACTGTATGTAGAAGTTATTAATTCTTAATTGAATGTTACTTTTTCTGAATGAAGGTTCTAGGAAGCTTCTTTCAAAATTATAACATCCAATGATAACCTTAATGACTTCAAAACTCTCTAAAATTAATTGTAGAGATGCGAATATGGGTCATAGATCTATTAAAGGTATAATAAACTCAATTATAGGTATTTAGGCAGAGATGATATTCTGTTATGGTGATGGGGTCCATGCTATGTGCCCAGAAAATTTCCCAACGTCATTGGATTTTTCAGGCCTCTAAATGCTCAAATAAACCCCTAGTTTAGAAGATAAAGTTGAAGGAAATTAAATAAGGATTTCAAAAAAAGAAGAATCAATCAATTTTTAATAATAGTTTTAAATAAATGACCAAAATACTCTTGATATAAAATCTGTAAAAAATCTAGAATTAATCACTTTTCACAATTTTTCTCAAAACACATCATAAATACAAAATTGATCTATATAAGCTCAAATTAATAATTTGGGTGGTTTAAAACAATTGAATTGAAAAAAATGTGGAAAATATTAGGTCTATCAATTACCTCACACTTAAACCATGATTTTCCCCAAGCATAAAATATCAATATTAAATTTTAAATGGAACCAATGTTACCAATATTCAAATTCCAAAGTAATAATATCAAAATAAAATTCAATGAAAAATCAAAATTTCAAAAATCCACATTACGTATTAATTTAATTTCTCATTTATCAAAGTAACAATAAATTCATATATTTTACTTTTACCCTTTGAAAAATGATGTAACTTATCATTTTATTAATTCAAGTTCCCTAATTCATTATTATTAAACATGAAAAATCACAATCTTCCTCACTTTTCATTCTTTTCTCTCATCACTCATGCTAAAATTAAAATGGAGTTATTCTCATATCATGAGAACATTATCCTTATCCATAATCTTGTAAAATCACCACTTTATCTACTTTTTAATGACAAAAGGCACATAAAATCATGAGGAATTGCAATAAAGGTTCAAATGACTCTAAGGCTTAAGGTTGGTAGAATTTGATGCATTAAAAATTAAGGCTCAAGAAGGAGGCTTATCTCTTAAGTAAAATGCATGATATAAAAAAGTGTAATTAAATTCTCCCCTTCAAAGTATCAACACCAACTTCCCCAAAACTCAAAGTATAGGTTATGATCAAGTAATAATAGTGAATGATTTTTGCACCGGCTTGAATATTTTTTTTACTTTTGTACCTTTTTTTTTATTTTTTTGAAAGTTATTATTAGATAAAACATCACATCCATCACCTAAAACATATAACCAGAAGATTGTTAGTATGTAAAATGTTGATATTTGGTTCTCCCAAATCACTACCCATTTTCCTCATTTTTTTGGCTTTTTTTCATTTTTTTCATTTTTTAATTCAATAGGGGAAAAAAATGAAGTATAATGAATGATTCCACAACCTTTTAAAATTCCCACAATAGAACCCCCACACCTTTTCCTTACAATTTATAACACCCCTTCCACCATGATTCCCTTCACCCCCACACTTCATCTTTAAAAAATCATGAAAATACCAAGAGTATGGTAGGAATGAATAAAAATGGCTTGAAACATGGCTCATCCCTATAAAGGTAATTAATGGTCTCTATGGGATAAAATAAGGATTGATGTAAAGGAAGTATTTAAGGATAAGGGATTTTAAAAATATGCCTCAATCATTTTAAATGTGTTTTTGTACAATCATAGATTTGACAAGTTCAAATGCAAGTCTTGGCAGGAGACATGTCCCAAGATCACTCAAGAAATATGCTCAAGAATAAATAGGAAGTACTTGGTTTAGAAATCCTCTCAGTAATGAGACATATGATATTGAAAAATAACTCAAGGTATGATTTATAATAACAAATCAATTCACATGAATTTCATAAATTCAAATAATGAAAAATGGTAGGGAAATTTCATTTACATAGATCAACTAATTACCTTAAATCATGAGTTATCATTTCAATATCTATGCTTCAATTTAAACATTCAATTTTCTATTTTACCCATTCAATCTCATTAACATTGAAATATAAAACATGGAATCACAAGATTTCTAATGAACTCATGTCTCCTAGATAAGTCAAGTAAAGCAATAATTCAAGTGTGGGCATGCAATTCTTATCCTTAAAGTTCAAAACACATTTTGGACCAATAAATGTAAGGAGTTTGAAAGTTTAAACAATAAAAATAAAACCCCTTTAACATGAAGCTTAGTAATTCTATTCCGCTATTTAATGATTCCTTTTCCCATTTACGAACCTACAAAAGATAATTACTCACTTAAGAACAAGGATCATGTCATTAAAGTTCAAAAAAGACAAGGAGGACTGGGATGCATGCTAAACTACTTCTTAAAAAATGAAATTTAAATCTAAAAATCATGTAAAGATAAATATTGGTATGATCCCCCAAGTGGGACCTGAATTTTTAATTCATCCAGTGGGAAATACTAGTTGTTATCCATAATATGATGGTGGGTAGATCTTCTTTGACATGAACCACCACATGTTGTTCTTCCCAGCTTTTAGTTCTTTGTTCTTGTTGAGGAGGATTCCATGGATATAGTACACTAGATCCCACCCCTTTTAAATGTGGTATATCTTTCATGGTGGGGGTATGATGAAGTATGAAACCTCCTCTTATTTGTTTTCTACTTGTGCACCATCTTATCTTCCAGTGTAGGGTTTATGGGAGCTTCAGCCTCTTGTCTGATTTCCTTAGGCTCAACAACTTGGACCTCCTCATGATGGGGTCCTCCAGTATATATTCAATGTCTTTAGGGAGCTCCACATGTTCCTCAACTGGTGAATCTTTTTCCACATCATCCTCCAAGGCATAATAAGAGTCATCCAATCCTGAAAATTCAAAATAGTTGGGAGTTATACTCAAATAAGATTCAATAAAATTAAAATATTTGGAGTTCATGAATGTATCATCTCCCTAATGTGGTTTGGCTTTAATATTTTCTTTGATGGAGAGTGCCTATTGGAGTTCATTATCACTGGATGGAGGTAGGTAGTCGATCTCCTCCAACTCGATTTTTTCTTCAACTTCATGGATGTCTTTAGTGAAAAATGGGAAGACCAGGGGCACTTCTTTCTTAGTATTGAATATTTGAATGTCATATTATAGTTTTTCGGCCATGGATATGAGATATTCAAGTGAGATCCATGTTGATATTACTTTTTCCTTTTGTTTGAACCTTATCATTATAGCACTGTCCCTTCATTTGAGGGAATCCTCGGTGTAGTCTATTTCTTTTCCTTGCACCTATGTGTAATCATTCCCTGAATTTAAAATATGTTCATATGAAAATATCATGGGAAAAGAGATTTTTTGTATGATTTTTAATAAAATAAATTTTTTTTTTACAAAAATGTGAATTTTGAAAAAGTGATCTAAATAACTACTTAGCTCCCCGGAAACAACACCAGTTTTGACGCCTGCCTATCATAGGGTGTGGTAAAAGAAAATTTATTTTTTTAATTTAGAATGGTGGATGATTAGGGTCCTCTCACTTGAGGAGTGTTGTAGTCATTTTAATTACTTATTTTAGTTCAAATGTTCTAATTATTTTTTTATATTATTTATAAAAACAATGGTTTTAAGTGTTTTGGAAAATAGTGAAATTAAAATAATGTAATGAAAACTTTGAATCTAAATGGAGGTGAAAATATAGATAGAATGAAATTAGGGAAGAAATAACTTGGTCCTAGGGTTGGATAGCATGAGTTCATTCATTATTTATTATTTAAATTCAATTTCATAATTCATTTTATGAAACCCTATTAATGAATTGTTTTTCTTTGATTTAAAAAGTGTGTGATTTTAGTATGTGTCTGACACACCAAATCACACCTCCTCCAATAGTCAAGTTGGGAAACACCTCAAACAAGAATGTTATTCCTAAAAGACCTAACTCCACAATATACCATTTCATCCATTTAGGAAACCCCAAATCCACCGTATGAAGGGTTTTTACGAGATAAGGGAGGGAAAAAGAATGAATCAATGGAAAGAAATGGATTTTGAAATAGTGCCATGATGGTCGACCGCCACACATATACAATACTCCTCCATACACCACAAATAAATTTAAAACATTTTTTAATTAAAGCTCAATAATGAAGAACACCGTGAAACCTCCCCTAGGGTCAAGTCTCAAATTAGTCACTTGCCATTGTAATGTGAAAAAAGATCATGATGGAAGATTGGAGAGAGGGAATGAGATTAAGATTATAAGAGAAAGTGAGATAGAATAAGAAAATGTAATTACTTTAATAAAAATATGAATGTGTTACATATGAATGTAAAACTAAAATAAAAATAGAAAAATGAATAAATAGAATTCCTAAATGGAACTTGGCCTTTTCTCCTTGGTGACCTGAAGGTGTGGGGATGGGAAGTAATGATTTGATAGGTAGGATCTCCTCCCCTTTTATAGGCAAAACATGTCTAAAATTTGTCATTATTTTAACCCATTAAATATATAATTCACGCATGGTCCCCTTTATGAAAGTTGTTTCCCTTTGTATTGTGTGTATCCTATCAAAATTTTAGCTCATTTGGCCATATTATATTGAATTTATGAATTATTAATTTACCATTACTTTTTCTAGATAAAGGTTCCAAGAAGCTTCCTTCAAAAGTATAACATCCAATGGCAACCTTAATGACTTCAAAACTCTCTCAAATTAATTTTAGAGATGCGCCTATATGTCCTAGTTCTATTATTGATAGAACTAGAATAGAGATGCACTTATGTATCAAATTAATGTTAGGGACACACATATGTGTCCTAGTTCTATTATCAATTGGAGGTGTGTCGGCCGAGATGAGATTCTGTTATGGTGGTGGGGTCCATGCTGTGCGCCCAGAAAATTTACCAACTTCATTGAATTTTTTGGGCCTCTAGATGCTCGAATCATCCTCTGGTTCAGAAGAAAAAGTTGAATGAAATTAAATAAGGATTTAAAAAATAATAAATCAATTTGGAATTATATTTTTAAATAAATGACCTAAATACCCTTGAAGTAAAAATCTGTAAAAAATACAGAATTAATAACTTTTCACAATTTTTATCAAAACACATCATAAATCCAAAATTGATCCATATAAGCTCAAATTGTTAATTTGAGAGGATTAAAATAGTTTAAATGCATAAAAAATGTAAAAAATATTAGCTATATCACTTATATATCTCTATTATTGTCCATTTTATGTTTAAATTATGAGATACCACTTTCACTCCCATTAAGCCCTTGCACGAACATTTATAGGCCCCTGTTATGGTGCTAAAATTTCATTGTGATTTTCCATGCCAAAAAATTTTGTAGTGAATACCCATACCCATTTCCTATTAAGGGTGTCCACCTTTATGAACTTATACATATTTAGTTGGGGGCTTACATGTATATATTCCACACTCCATGATCATGGAATAAAATGTGATGATAAATGGTTCCATGTTGTATGATCTATGTGGAACACTTAAGCAAGAGAATGAAGTGATGTGTGTGCTCAAAATTATATAGCGCTCTGATACATTGGATAATGTTTTAGTCTCATGAGACATCATGCATGGGATTTGGGAGTGAACATAACCCATCACATGAATTTTTCCATCATGATTTCTTGGCATTTATCATTGACTTGTGTTTATGATGTAATGTTTTAATTTGTTTCCACATTTACCATGTTGTTTTTTATTATCATGCTATATTAAGCATCATTGTTCATGTTTATGATTATCACCCATTTTATGTCTCATTGATATGAATATTTTCTAACATGTATTAATTTCTTCATGTTATTCCTTGTTTATTCCCTTACCAGGATTTATAGCTCACCCCTTTATTACGTGTGTCACTGGGTTATTCCATTCAGTGTTAAGTATAAAGGAATAATATGATCATGTTAAGGAATTTTTCAATAAAGTTTATGTATTCCCAGTTTTAAGTTGTTATTTAATGTACCTAATTCCCAAAGACATTAGAATTATCTATCTTCCATGTTATATTATTTATAATTTTATCAAATAAATCATGAATTAATATGTATAAAGAGACAAGTTATAATATCCACTCACCTTTTTATGAGTAAACATATGTAAAGAAAAGACATCCTTAGTGAGTGGAGATAGTTTGAGATGTAACTGAGGTGAAAGAAACCAAGGAGATACATATGTGAATAGGTGGAATGTTTCAAATCAAACCAATATTGGCTCAAGGAGTTATTCCCCTAGGGTTAAGTGTTAGTTTATCACCCACTTAATAAATCGACCAATAACAATGCTCATGATCAAACAATATATTTATTTTATTCCTTTCAAGTGTATAATTAATTATTTTTTATGAGATTCATGTTTATTAAAGATCAAATAAATTAAACAAATTAATGATAATGTAATATGGAATAAAATATGTGTAAATTATTTTATCAATACATGTTTAATTAATTATTAAGGATCCACATAATATTAATAAGCATGTAAAAGGATAAAATAAAGAATATTTATGAATAAGATAAAAATACCACAAGGAAAATATTAAGTTAGTAACAACTTCCATTACATGATTTAGGATGAAACCATAGATCAATGTGTTAGTATAGCCCTTTTCAAAACAATACCACTTATAAGGGAGTTCTAATGAATGTTTTGGGATAACTTAACCAAGTTAGAATCAAGAGTAGTTTCCCTTACAAGACTTGGTGTAATTCAGAGGAAAGAATTGAGGAAATACAACTCCAAGATTTTAAGTTTTACGAGTCTACTAAATGAATAAAGTAATTGAATGTTATTATAGATGGAAAGACCACCTACCTAAATACTTTAATGTAATTGACCAGTCCCTTTTTTTGGTTATGAGAAGGGAAATATAGATCCTTTACACTAGAATATCCAGATGATAGGATATTCTGAATCCAATGCCAAGGGATATTGGGATTTTATAAAACAGTGAGATACTAATATAATAAAATCTATTATTTCAAATTTTTCAAATCAAGATAAAGAATAATTTTTTTTATTTTTTTTATAGAAAATGGAAAATCATATAACCATGAAATTATCCCCATGATTGATTTTAAATAAATATAATATCCTCACTGATATGAATTTCTAGAAGTGGTTCAGGTTCTTATGCATCATACTATGTTAGGAGAGAAAATTATACGTGTTAAAGTCCCCTGTTCAAGAAAAAGAGCCTTATAAGGAGGATAGTTAGAAGAAACACACTATATTTTGGAAGCATATGGATGATGCATTGGATGTATAGTTCCCCATGTTTTCATTTATATCTAGTGAGCTCTAGAAGATTCTTGAAAACTTGGATGCATTCAAAATGTTTTCCCATCTCTGTGATCTTTATTACGAGAAATATTTACAATATAGTCATGGGATCTATAAGGAAATTTTCTTTCACAATCTTAGAGAGGGTATTCCATATGTACATCATGAATTAAAGATTATTAATGGTATTAATCATTTTTTCATCTTGGGTATTAAGTTATCTGATGATTTGTGCATCACACTCATGATTACCTCACTACCTTAAAGCTTCTCTAGTTTTATTAAGAATTATAAGATGAAAAATATTGAGAATTATATCATAGAACTCCTTACTCTAATTCTCTAGGAATATAAGAAAATGTGTCATGAAAACCTACAGTCCTTATGGTGAAAAAGGGAAAGTAAAGGAAAAGGTCCTTAAGACTTATTACAAGTCTAAGGCCTCTAAACACTACCCTACTAAGAGAAGGAAGATCCAGAGACATTCTAAGGAATAAGATGCATAATGATTTTCATGGGGAAATAAGGGACACTAGAATAAGAAAAAGACCTTAGTGAACGATCACAAGAACAATTTTGGTATTTTTTTTATCAAATATAACCTATATATATCTACTATATGGGTATTAAATATAGATTTTGGTTCTAATATTTGTATCCAAATATAAGAACCAAGCATATTCAGGAAGGTTTATAAAGGAAAAGTTTATTTTTGAGCTACCAATGGAGCAAGACTAGCTGTACTAGCTATAAGATACTACCACCTTACTTTACTAATGGTATTGATTTTAGTTTTAAAAAACTATTATTACATTCCTAGTGTTACCTAAAACATTATATTTATGTATATTTTATACATGGATTGATTTTTATTAAAGTTTGAGAATTAAAGCCTATACTTTTATAAAGATTTTATTTTTAGGGTTTGACACATATTAATTATGGTATTTTATACTAGAATATGAAAATTAAGTGTTGGAAATTGATAATGAATCAGGTTCACATAAATCATTTCATACCTAGTTGTGAAATCACTAAATTTTTCATGTGAATGAGAAACTTATGATAAAGATATATCAAGATTTGTATTTATATTATTTTGAACTAAAACCAATTGGTATTAATTACACTTGATTTCAAGGTAAAATGACCAAACCACTATTTGGTGAAAGGAATGAAATTCCCATAGAATTTATTGAATTTGTATACACAGATGTGTGTAGACCTTTTCTAATTAAATCCAAAGGTGGATATTCATACTTCATAAATTTTAATGATGACTTTAGTATACATGGATATGTCTAATTAATGTGGTATAATATGAATCCTTTGATAAATTTAAGGATTTATATAATGAAGTAGAGAATAATCTTGGTAAGAAGATAGATAAGATTCAATTGGATCAAGATGGTGAATATCTTACCCAATATTTTATTGACTATCTAAGATAGTTTAGTTTACTATCTCAACTCACTCATCCTTATACACCACATTGGAATTGTATCATTGAAAGGAGGAACTACACCCTTTTGGGCATGGTATAAAGACCTTCCATTATCCTTTTGGGGATATGAATTACATGTTGTATCATATATTCTAAACTAGGTTCCAGCTAAAGTGGTAAAAAGTATCCCATATGAGTTATGGTGTGGGAGGAAAATCATGTTGTATAACTTACATGCATTGGGATGCAAATAATTTTTTAAGGACACTTCAAGAAAAAAACTTACACCCTAAGGCATGAAATTTATGTTTATAAGACATCCAAAGGAAAAATGTGACATTATCTATAGGACCCCTAAAATAAAAAGGTAATGGTGGCTAGATATTCAACATTCATTGAGAGGGAGCACATCTTCAATAGTGATAGTGAGAGAATGATTGAATTTAATGAAGTTGATATAAAAATACATAGGAATTGGCAAGGGAAAAAATTCCATAAGGCCCTATGGTATAGGTTTTTCTAGAGACATGAGTATTTAATAAGAGAACCATAGAGGTTTTAGAACTAGAAAGATATGGTTTTATTGTTACTGGGGATGATAAATAATTATTAGTTTATAATGATGAAACTATTTCTTATAGGGAAGAATTAAGAAGATCACAAGTTTCTATATTGAAATAATCCATGAATTCAGAGATGTATTCCATGTATTAGAACCTAGTCTGGGTTCCGATATATCCCTTAGTATATGTAAAACATGTCAGGTGAAAATAGGTATTCAAGAAAATTTTGTATAAATAAGGTGAAGTTAGTACCTATAAAGTGTGGATAGTGGCTAAAGGCTTTAAGAAACATTAAGTAATAGACTATGGTGAAACCTTCTCACCAGTTTATATGCTAAAATCCATTATAATTATATTTTCCATAGTGTCTTACAATGATTGTGAAATTTGGTAGATGGATGTAAAAACTATTTTCCTTAATGGAAACCTTATGAAAGATTCATATATGGGAAAATAAGAGGGGTTTGTGAATCCATGAGATTATAATAAGGTATAAAAGTTATAGAGATCCATTTATGGGTTAAATAAGGAATCTAGATCAATGAAAATTCGATTTGATGAATCTATAAGATAATTTGGTTTAATAAAGAATGAATGTGATCACTGTATATACAAGTGGTTTAGTGGGAGTGTATTTATTTTCCTAATACTGTATGTTGATGACATATTATTGATGGGAAATGATATACCAAACTTACAATATATTAATTCATAGTTGAATAAGTGCTTATCTATGAAGGACTTAGGTGAAGTAGCCTACATTATATGGATCGAGTTCATTTTTTATAGATCTAAGAGCCTACTTGGACTAAGTTAGAGTATATTTATTGACCAGATACTAAATAGATTTAGTATAGAACAATACAATAGTGTATTGTTTCCAATTTCACATGGCATAAATACTTCCAATAAAATATATCCTCTAACAAAATAACAAAGATATAGGATGATTAGGATTCTATATGCATTAGTGATATGACCAATCATGTATGTTATATTGTCTACCAAGCTTGATGTTTCTTATATATTGAGCATGGTAGATAGACATCAATTGGATCCAAGAGACCACTATGGGATAAAAGTCCATATTATAAAAAAGTATATGGGGTATAATAATGATATATTCCTAATTTATGTAGGATAAGAGGTGATAGTCATCTAGGGATATACAGATGCAATTTCTCAAACATATTAATATGATTTGAAATCACAATAGGGATATGTTTTCTATATTAATGGAGGATTTGTGAGATGGAATAAATTAAAGAAGCTAGTTCTCACTGATTTTATAGTATATTCTAAGTATATTAAAACTTATCACGTAGTTAATGAAGTGGAATGTATATAAAACATCAAACATGAGATTAATTTGGTATTTAGTAGTAAATATTCTAACACATTTTATTGTGATAATGCTGTAGTGGTGAACCTCACCAAGGATCCAAGGTCACATCAATGGATGAAGCATATAATTTAGAAGTATCACCTCTTGGGTGATTTTGATAAAAGGGTTTATGTTGTAGTAAGTAGAGTTTCCATGGAAGGTAATGTGGTAGACCTGTTGACTACAACTTATCTCAGTTTAAGAACGAATATCATATGAGAGACAACAAACTGAAAGTCATTAATAGTTGGATCTAGACTAAGTGGAGGTCTGTAACACCCTAGAGATTTTGTGAAATATTTTTTTTCAAATGAATTTAATATTTTTGATATTTTTTGTTAAACACAACACTGCTTTTAGTTTGTGTTATATGAGACATCAAGTTTATCTTGCATTAAACACAACACCGAGTTTAAATGAAACATGACATACTATTAAAATATTATTATTTAATATGATAGTTATCAAATAGCTATTGGAATGGAAGGCATGGATAAGATTAAATAAATTATAAAAATATATGGTTTATACATGTATATAAAATAAATTCTTTGGTGAATAATTAATTATAAATAAAAATAAAAACTTTTTTAAAATAAAGGAAATCTTTTTCTGAAAAACTATTTTTTATGAAAAAAAGAATTCTATATAAATAAAGTAAATAAACCACTTTTGGTGAATAATTTTAATGAAATGTATATATTTTATATTCAATAAATTTTTTAACATTCATCTTATGTGTTTTCTAGACAATATATAATAATAAATCCAATTTTATGCTTAAACTATATTTTTTTAAAAAGCCATTTATCACCTTTTGCACACTTATTTTAAAACTAAATTTTGAAAAATTTAGAAAATTTATTTGAAAAAATAATTTTTTTTAAAATCATCATATAAAAATTATCTTAGGTTTAATTTTTGAATTTTTTTTTGAAAATATTAATTTTTCAATGAATGGTGAAAAATATTGAATTTTAATTGAAAATTATTTTTCGTTTAAATTATTTATAAAGTAAAATTATATATTAAATTTGTTTTAAAGTGAAATTAGTTAAATTATATATATATATATTAATATAATTTAGGTCATTTGAATCAATTTTATATTGAAATTGGATATAAAAACTTTGTAAACCTTTTAACATTTACTCTTTGAAAAATCGCTTTATCGTCATGTCCGCAAGATTAATTTTAAATTAAAATTGGCCACTTATGTGAATTAAATTTGAAAAAAATTATTCAATTTTTTAAATATGAATAATTTATATTATTTAATATGTTCAAATTTATTTTTTACCAAAACTAATAGTGAAAACAGTAAAAATTAATTACCGCGGTTAAGGTAAAAATGAGTTTACTAGGGGTGAAACTAAAAAGATAAGGATTAAAATGACCTAAAAACTTGTCTAAAATATATTTCATGTCCATAGTTAGACCCTATAATGTATAATTATCCATAATAATCCATTTTGGACCCTTGTGTCATGTGAAAAATGTGGGTATAACTTTTTCTTTTCAAAAATCACAAGTGTGCCACTCATCTCACTTATAAAAGTCCACCCCTCTCCTCTACTATTAACACCTTAAGACCATTTTTTGGAAAATAACTAGAATAATAAATTAAAAAATTATTTCATATAATCATATAGTCATTATTTTGGGCATAAATCTAACCTAGGAAGGCTTTTGGTGCAAACCTAAGGAGGTCACCTCAAGAAGAAGTAACATTCTTCAATGAGAATTTTTATTTTATTTCATCATCAACCATATTAAATTATTATTAAACCATTATGATATAATAAAATAAGTATATTAAATATAATTATATGTTTTTATGTTAAGTTCATTACCTACAACCATCCCCTATTCCATCAAATGGGTTACATAATCATTATTCGTATGTATAGCGGACTACAGCCTTGTGAACAGATGTCATTCGTTTTTCCATTACGACCTCTCATGCTTGGTTATGATGGTGGATATAAAGTATATATGTGATATTTATCATATAATTATACCACTTGAGTAATTAAATCATATATACCTTTTCTAATCTTCATTACACAGGGGATATGATAACGTTGTTCGTGTGTATGATGAATTACCACCTCGTGAAGCGATGTGATTCATTTTCACCAACTCTTTACATGGAAGATAATAAGGATAAATTTAATAACTATATATGATAAAAATTAAATAATTATGATATTAGTGAAATATTTTTCATTCTTAAAATATAATATATCATTTTCTTCTTAACTTTTCACTCACTGAAAGATGATAATGTCATTCGTGTATGTGTGGACCACTACCTTCATGAAGTGATGTGACTCTTTTTTCATAACCAAAACACATGGATGAAATGTATAAATATATTTAAATATATAATAGGGTATTTATGATATTATTATAATTCTATAAAGATAATATATTACTTACGTCATTCCCATAATGATTGTTTAAAAATGGAAACGTTACTCATACGTACGTACGACGTACCATCTCTAGGATCATAACATACTTAATTTATCAAAGCAATATTTCATGATTGGTATTAAAAGAATAATTGATATATAAATATTATAATTATTTAATTATTATTATTCTATATATTATGTAACCATGATAAACTTAATAGGACCAAAAATAAAAAATCAAAACATATACGAAAATCAAAGTGGTTATTAACCGAAACATGATTTTATCAAGGAATTGTTAATAAATGGGTAATAAATGCTCATAATAAAATAATTTATGGTATGATATATATATTATTATGTTTATTTAATATATTTATAACAAAATTATATTTATTATATAGGAGGTTCAAACATGTATATAGGAAGTCGAGACTTAAGGTAAGGGATTTCTAGTATCTCTTTTATTTTTGGGAGACAAATGAAAATTCACCAATAATTTTTTTGTGGTGTATATATTTACAATTTGAAATTTTATATCATTAAAATAATTATTTTAAAGATATTTAAAGTATTATTTTATATTATACTTTATCGGGGCATACAATCCAAAAGATTACTAAAGCGATATGGGATATCAGTCTCACTTTTATGTTTCTGTGAGACACATGCCATATTCAACACCTATTTTTTTGTAGTATATATAATGACCATGAATTTATTTTATAATTATTATAATAAAATTTATTTGGGTTTACAAATCCTTTTTATTATCTCTCTTTCATGATCTCTACGGTTTAAAATTTACCAAAGCAGTAAGATATTTTTGCCTCAATTTACCTTCTTTGAGACATATATTATGTTATGTATATATGATCTTTTATGAGGTGAATATATATCCCCATTTAAATTTAATATAATGAATTTCTTTACTATAATGATATTTTAACTTTCATTTAATGTTTTTCTTTCACAGGGCTTGCGATTCAAAGCTACCAAAGTGGTAAATATTTTATGTTACAATCTCATTGTTTATCAATATTGTTTATGATTATGTTTCTAATGATAAAATATTATGATATATATATCAAGAAACTAATAAATTTTATTATCCTTTGGTTATTTCTTATTATACATGTTTCCTCTTCATTTTCCTCTCTATATGTAGTTAAGAGTTCAAAATTAATGTTAAAAAAATCATCTTTTTGGTCAAAAATCCTTTTTCTTCCAAAACCAGGTTTTCTAAAAATGTTTTCAAAAATGTTTTTAACATTATTAAAATTATTTATTAATTTTTTTACCAATATTTTAATTTTTAAAATTTTTTCAAAATGAATATTCATATCATTTTCTAAACAACGCCCATTTGGATTTTACCAAAAATGTGAAAAGGATCTTTGTTTTATCGTGTATGATATGAAAAAAATTTCCTACTATCATGACCATTATTTTATTTGAATATTACTTTAAAATTTTTTCAAGGCTATCTTCAAATAAAAGTATTTCCACAATATTTTATGAAATTTTAATCTTAAAATGGTGATTTTCAAAGAAAGTATATTTTCCTTAGGAAACATTCCAAGTGATTTTTAATTCAAAATCATTTTCCATATAAAATATAATAATTTGATGTGTCTTATAATTTATTGTGGATAAAATTCAAGGATACCATTATTATTATTTCTCTGAATGGTTTATGTTTTTTATGAAACCCATTTCTTTTCCATGGGTTATGCTATGATGAAATGTTTTATGAAACCCATTTATTTTAATGGGTTTTTATATAATGAATATTTAATGATCTTATGAAATATAAATGTTTAGATTATGTGATTGGTGGGACCTATATATCCCCCCAATTCCTTAGGTAATTATTAATGTTATATGATATCAAAGGGTACATGTGAGTTTATCACAAGCCCGAAAGAGGGTACATAAAGGGCTATCTCATGCCCAAAAGAGGGTACACAATAGGTTATCTCAAACCCGAAGTAGGTACATGGGTGGTTAGACCAAGAATAACATGTTATGAATTTCTTTTTAGGTATCCTTGAAATAAGATTTTTTATGATTATGTACACTCAACAAATCTATGTATTATGCCAATTTTATGCTCTCATGACTCATGTTCTTTGATTTTATTATGATTCATGTATTATAAAATTCTAATCTTTTTTCCATGACTCAATATTATGATATTTGTTATATAGGGTATGATTTTAAAATGTTATGATCATGTTTTTATACCCTTATTTTCATGTTATGCTTATGTATCTCCCTTATTTACCCTTAATGAGCATATGAGCTTACCCTTTCTTATATTTCCTTTCCTTAGGTTATGAAGAAAGGTTTTAAGTAGAGTATGTTTGTGAAGAGTAAAAAACAGGGAGATATTCATGGTAGATGTTTATGATCTTTCACTAAATTAGAATATTGTGTACCTAGTCTCTAAAGACACTAAATTATTACGGTCCTCAAGTGTGTGTTTGTGTAATGTATTGAATATTCATATAAAAAGATGTAATATCCATGTATGAAAAGCCCCAGTTGCTACTATTGGTATTATAGGAAAGGTTTTGTTAACATTTTTAAACTTGGATGATAAAATTTTAGTGATATCCCTAGGGATATTTCTAAGGATATTTATAGGAATATATCTAAGGATAATTCTATAGATGAGTCAGTGTACATGAAAATGTCCTAGAATTTTGGTAAGGGATAGAGTGAGTGGTTTCCAAGAAATTACATACCTATATGGATACTATAAGTGGATATAGATCTTGAACAGAGGTATATATGGGTAATAAATCTGAAAAGAAAACATTGATTTGGATTCGATCATCATATGGTGTATGACAATGGGCCTTACTATACACCTAGTTTGAAACTCCTAGGGGTTATGCTTTTGAACTTCACATACTCTTTACAAACCATCATGAATGATTTAAATAGATGATAATTATGAATACCTAGTATAAACCTAAAGTGTCCTATATTAAAAATAATGTTTAAGGATTTATATATCCTATAAGTTAGTTTTTTTGATTATGTCATTTCCCACTATGAATATTTTTACTCAAGCTATGATTTTTGATTTTAGTAAATGGTGGGAACCAAAAGGAATTAGGTTAACATTTAATGTGATAGAAAATTTGTTGATGATAATCTAAATGGCATGATAACTATAGTAATTGATGTTTTGATTATTCCTAATTGGTTATCACGATATATGATTAACAATGTTCACCTTAACCAACTCTAGGACTCAACAGAGAAGAGAAGGATATATTTTACTGAGAGTTCATGTAATGTAAACCATGGAGTAAAGAAGATTAATTTTCCTATATATCGAGAATGTGGTAAGAATAACTCAAGGGAATGACTTAGAGTAATGGGAAGATGTTTTGAGTATGGAGAAGGACACAAATAAAGTAATTTTTGAGGAAAAATGAAAAGTTTTGTTAATATAATAGATAAGAATAATGATCGCCCTAAGGCATCATTGACCATTGAATGTTTTAAATGCAAAAATTATGGGAACTATGGAAAATCTATGTCTTAAGGGGAAAGCTCATGAATAGAATCAATAAGGTTATAAGAGTAATGGTTTTTCTATTGATGATGCAGATACTATGAATAAAATATTAAAGGAAATAGGTATTAAGGAATAAGATGACGAGGCAAAATTAATGGTTTGAGAAGGAAGTGGGATGATTGAATGATTTATATGAATAAAGTAAATTGAATAGTATTGGAAACCTTCAAACTAATTAATTATTTTTTGAAAAGTAGTTTATTTTATCATTGATGGAGTTTACAACATTATTGGATTTATGGAATATATTCAATAATCTGTGGTTTTATTCGAGGAATGGGGAACCATGTATGTTTTCAATAAGTTTTATGTTAATTTAGTTTATTTATATGTTTAAAGAGAATAAATGATAAAGGTATTCACATGTTTGGTATGTGAAAATCAATATATAATTTATATTGTTTGGGGGATTAATGATAATTTCATTTTGAAAATTTAGTGACCTTATTTCTACAATTTTGGATTTTAATATTTTGGAAGGTTCATAAAGTTAATTTTTTTTGAAATGGTTTAACTTGAAATTTTGATGAGGTTTTAGAGATTAATTTATTATTTCACCACATGTTTATTTATACATGACTTGTACTAATCATTTTTTTATAATAACTAGAGATATAAGGAATTAATTATCATTCTTTTATGGATCTTATTTAGTAATTCAGATGAGAAAAAAATTTATATCTTAGAGTAAGATATGAAGTATAAATTGATCAAAGCATAACCATAAGTTGAAATTGTTCATATTAAATATAAAGATACCAATTAAGTACATTTTCATATGTTCTTAGTTTAGATGAAAAAATGAATTCCCCAAAATTGGGAAAATTATATTGAAATAAAATGTTTCCCTATTATCATAATTTTTGA
This sequence comes from Viscum album, assembly GCA_963277665.1. Classification (NCBI taxonomy): domain Eukaryota; kingdom Viridiplantae; phylum Streptophyta; class Magnoliopsida; order Santalales; family Viscaceae; genus Viscum; species Viscum album. The sequence continues at coordinate 1,304,857,086 of OY728121.1, forward strand.
TGATATAAATGACCTTTTTTACACCTATTTGGTTTATGGTTTTGTGATTTTTAAACTTCTATAGATCACCCACTTTTGTGTGATCAATGATCTATATCACTCTCTATAATTATTTATGCTTTTCTTCCATGTCCAAATCATTACTTCCCACACATTTTATCATATTTGGAGACCTATTATGTTTTGTTCTAGATGAATTTCTCACACCCTTTCTCCTTTTCAAGAGTATATTTTATTAAACTTTTTTATGATGTGGATTTCTATGAAGAAATTTTCAAATGCTAAACCTTTGACGACTAAGATGAATTTCAAGGGTGAAATTCATTTAATGGGGGTTGAATATAGAACCCTGAGATTTTGGGAAATATTTTTTTCCAATGAATGTAATCTTTTCGATATTTTTTGATACATGAAAAACTGAGTTTTTTTGTTACATACAACACCAAGTTAAGATTACATTACACACAACACCGATTTTATCTTGCATTACCCATAACACTAAGTTTAAGCAAAACATGACATACTATTAAAATATTATTATTATTTAATATGATATTTATCATTTAACTATTGGAATGGTGGGTATGAATAAAATTTAATAAATTATGAAAATATATGGTTTACAAATTTATATAAAATAAATTCTTTGATGACCAATTAATTATAAACTAACATAAAAACTTTTTTAAAAAAGGAAATCTTTTTCTGAAAAACTATTTTTTTATAAAAATAAACATGTTCTACCTAAATAAAGTAAAAATTTTTTGTGAATAATTTTAATGAAATTTATATATTTTACATTCAATAAAATTCTTAACATTAATATTTTGTGTTTTATAGACATGATATAAGAATAAATCTAATTTTACGCTTAAAATTGTATTTTTCTAAAAAAGATGTTTCTTCACCTTTTGAAAACTTATTTTAATTTTTTTTGAAAAATTTATAAAATTTATTTAAAAAATAAAATTCATGTTTTAAATCATCATATAAAATTTATTTCAGGTTTAATTTTTTAGAATTTTCTGAAAATATTATTTTTTTGATGAATAGTGAAAATACAATATTTTAATTGAAAACCGCATTTTCATTTAAATTATTTATAAATATAAATTGTATTTTAAATTAGTTTTAAAGTGAAATTAGTTAAATTATATATGTATTAATAAAACTTAGATCATTGGAATCAATTTCATATTTCAATTGGATATAAAAACTTTGTAATCTTATGAACATTTTCTCTTTGAAAACTTACTTTCTCTTTGCGTCTGTAGGATTAATTTTAAATTAAAATTTTCCACTTATGTGAATTGAATTTGGGGGAATGGATTCCATATTTTTAATCTTAATAATTTATATTATTTAATAATTATAACTTAATTTTTTACAAGAATGAATAGTGAAATAGTAAAAATTAAATATTGCGGTTAAGGTAAAAATGAGTTTACAGGGGTGCTAAACAAAAAGTATAAGGCTTAAAATGACCTAATAACTTGTCTAAAATATATATTTGGCTATATTTAAACCTTATAATATCTAAGGATCTATAATAATCCATTTTTACCCTTTTTCCATGTGAAAAACGTGGTTACATCTTTTTTGTTTCAAACATTACAAGTGTGTCACTCACCTAACTTATAAAAGGGAAACCCCTATAATATCCTATTAAATCATTAAAACAATTTTTTTCATCCAATAATAGAAAAAATAACTTAAAAATCTCCCTAATATCATAATATAAGCCTTATTTTTGGAATGAGGTCAACCTAGGAAGGATTTTTGTGCAAGCCTAAGGAGGTTACTTGAAGAAGAGGCAACGTTATTCAATGAGTATTTTTATTTTATTTCTTCCTACAACTCCTTAAATTATTATTAAAACATGATTATATAAAAAAATAAATATATTACATATAATTATATGTTTTTATGTTAAGTTAATTACCTAAAACCACCCCCTCTCCCATCAAATGGGTTACAAAATCATCATTTGTGTGTACGATGGACTACCGCATCATGAACCGACGTCCTTTGTTTTTCCATCAACACTTATCATTATTAGACATGATAATGGAAATAAAGTATATATATGATATTTATAAAATAATTATACCTATTTAGTCATTATATCATATATAAAATTTTAATTTCCATTCCATAGGGGATACGATAACGTCATTCGTGTGTACGACAAACTACCGCCCTGTGAAGCGATGTGATTCGTTTTCACCAATGATTTACATGGAAGATAATATAGATAAATTTAATAAATATATATGATATAAATGAAATAATTATTATATTAATGACATATACATTATTTTTAAATGATAATATATCATTTTTTTCTTTCCCTTTCACTCACTAAAAGATGATAACGTCGTTCATGGACATGTGGACTATCACCGTCACAAAGCGATGCAACTCTCTTTTCTTAACCACACCACATGGATGATATGTATAAGTAAATTTAAATAAATAATGTATTATTTATGTTATTATTATCATTCTGTAAAGATAAGTTATTACTTACCTCCTTTCTATAATGATATTTGAAAAATGGAAATGTTACTCATGCGTATGTATGACCTACCATATCCATGATCATAACATACCTAATTTATCAAAACCATATTTCATGATTTGTCTTAAAATTATAATTGACATATAAATATTATAATTATTTTATGATTATTATTCTAGATATTATGGAACCATGACAAAGTAAGAGGACCGAAAATAAAAAATCAAAAAATATACAAAAAACAAAGCGGTTATTACCCAAAATATGATTTTATCAAGGAAATATTTATAAATAGGTAATAATGGGTCACAATAAAATAACATGGTATGATATATATATATATATATATATATATATATATATGAGGATAAAAAAGGGTTCATAAACGGCCAAATAATTCAAGGGGAAATAGGCTGGGCTCAAGAGGTGATTAGTGAGATAAATCAGAATACATTTAGAAGTAATATAGACATAAAGTTGGATATGAACATGGATTATGACAGGGTTGACAGGGTTGGACATGATAAGGGTCCTCTCATGCATGGAGTTCTCCCATTGGGTGATTGATCTCTTATTCACATGTTTCAGCTTAGCCTGGATATCGATATATTTCATGGGAAAATAGTTTGGTTTCCTCAAGATGGTCCAGGGTCTAAGACAAGGAGATAAACTCACTCTATCCTTATTTATTATCACCTAAGACGTGTTAATCTAGTATATTAAATAATTCATATGTTTGGGAAGAATTATCCCATACCGCAATAGGCATTTGGCTGGAGGCATCTCCCACCTAATGTTTGAAGACGATACTATTATATTTTTCATTGGTAGAGAAATATAAATCTAGGGGATCAACCATGAATTTTAGGAATATACTAATTGGAGTGTCCAAGTAATCAATCAGGATAATATTGTCTTCTACACAACTAGTAAATTCTCAAATAGAGGGGTTAGCACCCTTGAGAGTAGGCTAGAAATGCAAAGAGGATCCTTCCTAATGGATTATTTGGCTTCATAGGTGTCCTAAAACAAACTTTTCATCCATAATTTTGATAATATTACTGAATATATAATGGGTCACATCTTTAATTATAAGTACATGATACTATCCTTTGTAAGAAGAATTAACATCATCAATAGTGTTCTCTTATCGATCCTAATTCATGTATTCTCTACTCTGAAAGTTCTAAAAAAGGTGATAATCAATAAGAATAAAATGATGGTATCCTTCTTGTGGGACAACCAAATAGATTTTAAGAACCATTGGGTGTCTTTGAAGTGGTTGGTGAGACCATTATTTGAGGGTGTAATACAAATTAGAAATATAGTTGGGGTAATGATGGGTTTTCATGAAAAGTTAGCATGTGAGGAAATTTAGGGCAAGTCATTGTGGGGAAAACACATGCATGAAAAGTATGAGAATGATGTAATCAAACAAAGATATATAAACTCATACATCTAGAAAATGATCTATCCTTACAAAGTCTTCCTTTAGTAGCATGACAAATTTATTATTGGTAAAGGTGACCTAAGGTACTGGAAGTGTAACTAGGTGGGGAAAAAAATCAAATTTCCAGGGTTCCCAACCCTAAATATCACTTTTATAGAGTACATTGAACACCTTAGATTCATAAAAGATACCCTCAATGAGAACCATAGGGCTATTTTTGATAGCATTATGTTAAAAAATGATCCAGAAAAACGTGTCTTCATGAGTTACTCTTCAGAAGTATTCTTATTTAGATATTTTCTCAGATTACTGATGGATCCAAATAAATAGGATGCTTAGGGTGAGACACTATGGTGTAAGGCGATCCCATAAAAATTTAATTTTTTTGGTGTGATAAGTCAAGAATATGGAACTTCCAAACGAAGATAATGTATAGTTTATGGGTGTTAATTTGGCTTCCAGGTGTCAATGCTATAGGGAACTAAAAAATTAAATCATTGGGAACCTATTTTTAGAAAGTGACTAGGTGATGGAAGTGTGAAAAGAGTTTTTGGATTTCACAAGGGGGAGGGGATTATAAGTTGTGATTGAGTCCTTCCTCCAATATTGGTTACTAGGTGTGGGAAATTCAAGTGTATAGAGGAAGGCAAGTTAAATCATGACTATTGTAGGATTCTGGTGTATTTGGACTCTAAGGAATGAAGCACATCATAAAGAAATATCTGAGAACAATACATGTATAATACTTAAAACTAGGAACTTTATTTTGGACTTGGCCCGACTGTGCAAAGACTAGGAAACAACCCCTCCATCCATCCCCTTCTGGGATCCAGTTCCTTCCCCAATATGTCCATCAAACTATTACATGCATGGTGGGTTCAATGGAAAACACCTCAACAGGGGATACAACTTAATAATAACAGGTCCTGTCACTTGGGTATTATTTGAGGAGGAGGGGTTATAAGGGAAAAGTGGGGCTCAATCCTAATGGACTTCTTTACTTACTTATGAGTAGGTGACTCTCTTCAAGCTGAAGCTTAGGCTATACTCACGGGTCCACAAATATGCAAGTAGAGAAACATCATTCTTTGAGTAGTTAAGACAAAATCTGACTATTTACAATGCATTTCTTGAAAAAGGAACCATACCTTGGTCCATTGAATACTCAATAAGAATTTTCAAGGAGTTTTTGAATAATAACATCGACATATCCTATACATGGAGTGATTATAATATAGTTACTGACTTCCTTGCTTTGAAGGAAACTCAAAGTGGACAAATATCCTATTTTTCTAGCCTAAGATCATTTAATTTGGATGGGGTTAATTATTTTAGAGAATATTCTCCAGGACTTCAAAATTATAAACCTCTATGATGTGGTTTCCTCCTTGTAGTTTCTTACTATTATTGTTTTGATAATAAAATAAAAAGTTTGGTGGTGATAAGGTATGGGATTTCTAGTCTCTCTTTTATTTTTGGGAGTCATATGAAAATTAAAATATATATTTTTTGTGGTTTATATACCACCAATTTGAAATTTTATACCAAAAATCTACTCATTTTAATGATATTTAATGTTTCATTTGATGCTATAATTTATTTGAGCTTATAAACCAAAAGATTACTAAAGCGGTATGGGATTTCCATCTCACTTTTATGTTTCTATGAGACACAAGCCATATTGACCACCCATTTCTTTTATGTGGTATGTATAATACCAATGAATTTATTTTATGATTCTTATCATAAAAATTATTGAGGGTCACATATCCATTTTAGTATCTCTCTTTCATGAGGTATATGATTCAAAAGTTACCAAAATTATAAGGGATTTTTTTATCAATTTTCATTATTTGAGACATATGTTATATTATGAACCTATCTCCTTTTACAAGGTGAATATCTGTACCATTTGACATTTAATATTATTAATTTATTTATTATCATGATATTTTAAGTTTTATTTAACATTTCTCTTTTATGGGGATTATGATTAAAAGTTACCAAAGTGGTAAATATTTTATTTTATAATCTCATTGTTTATTAGGATTGTTTATAATTATGTTTATGATAATAAAATATTATAATACATATCTCAAGAAACTCATGAATTTTATTCTATTTTGGTTATTTCATGAGGATACATATTTTCTCTTTATTTCCCTCTCTTTATGTACTCAATAGTTCAAAAAGAATATTTTTAAGTAAATATTTTTTTTGGTCGAAATTGTTTTTTCTACTAAAACCATGTTTTATAAAAATGTTTTCAAAAATATTTTTAACATTATTAAAATTTTTTATTAAAGAAAATTTTAAACATGTTTTACTTTTTACAAAATGTTTTAAAATCAATATTTATGTCATTTTCCAAATAATTCCCATTTGGATTTTATAAAAAACGTGAATGGAATCTTTGTTATGATGTGTACAAAATGAATGGAAATTACCACCATCATGAAAGTTAGTTTCTTTGAATATTAGTTTATAATTTTTTCAATGTTATTTTAAAATAAAATAATTTTCAAAATATTTTAAGAATTTTTAATTTTAAAATGCCGATTTTCAAAGAAAGGTTATTTTTATCAGGAAATGTTGCAAGTGATTTTTCATTCAAAATCATTTTACATATAAAATAAAATCATTTTATGTTACTTATGATTTAATGGGTATATGATACAAGTATGTAATTTTTATTCTTTCTCTGAATGGGTTATGTTTATGATGAAATTTTTTTATGAAACCCATTTATTTTTCATGGGTTATACTATGATGAAATATTTTATGAAACCCATTTATTTTCATGGGTTATGATATGATTATGTTCTATGATATTATTGAATATAAATATATGGGTTATGTGATGAGTGGGACCTATATCTCCCTCCAATTCATTAGGTAATGATTAATGTTATATGATATCAAAGGGTACATGGTAGGTTATCTCAATCCCAAAAGTGGGTACACTAGAGGTTATCCTAATCCCAAAAGAGTGTACACAAGAGGTTATCCCAAGCCCTAAGCAGGTAAATAGATGGTTATCTTAAGCTTAACATGTTATGAATGTATTGGTAGTTAGAATTTACATAAGATTTTATATGATTATGTATATGACACAAATATATGTCTTATGATAATGTTATGAAATCCTTGATCATGTTCCTTAATTCTCTTACAATTCATGTCTTATGAAATTCCAATTTTTATGCTACAACTAAACATTATGATCTTTAAGATACAAAGTATGTTTTTTCAAATGTTATTCTCATGTTCTCATAACATTGTGTTCATGTTATGCTAATGTATCTCCCTTTTTTACCATTATTGTGCATCTTAACTCACCCTTTCTTTTGTTTCCTTTCCCTAGGTTATGAAGAGAGGTTTTAAGTAGGGTATGTTTGTAAATAGTACCAAATGGGAATATATTTATGGTATATGTTTAAGATATTTCACAAAACTAGAATATAGGTTACCTAGTCTCTAAATACACTAAAATATTATGGTCCTTAGGCATGTTTTTGTGTAATATATTGAATATTCATCTAAAAATATGTAATATACATTCATGAAAAACCTAGGTCACTACTAGGTTTGTTAGTTTTTGTGCCCAAGAACCAACTAATTTGAACTTTAAATTACATTTATATTCAAATAATTAAATATTAATAAATATCTTATTACATGATGAATATTATTATATATAACATTAATGTGATAATGTCCTTAGAGTATCTATCACATGAAAAGGTCATAACAGTTTCTTACTATAATTAAAACCTTAAAGTACTATGAAAATATTGTTAAAAATATTTTATATAGTAGGATTAAATCTATCTTCTAGGACATATATGATTTAAGCTATTTGGTGTTGGAATCTTATAATACATTGAAGCTTCTTCTCATGATGTTAGAACTTGGTAACTACCAAAAGAGGTGGTTATGAGAACATAGTCTCCAATAGGAATTACACATTTTATATGTGTAATTGTATATTACTATATGTGGATGTGTGTATTAGTCCTTATACATTATATTATTATTAGTGTATATAAAAAGTCATGTAATTTGATGTATCAATAAAAACTATGATGACATATTCCTGCAACATGGAAAGATACATTGAGTGCATTATAAGTGATATAAAATTAATAAATAAATATAGAAAGTATTTATTCCTTATGAGTTAATAAAAGTAAATATCTTAATCCCTTTTACTAGAATGAAAATGATAGATTACTTATATGTCTATAGTGATTTTATTGAAGAGTTTATTTTAAGAATTTCAAATAAAGATATATCAGAAATATAGGTTGATGACACAAGTATGAAACCTGCATGATGAGATATCATAACAAAGGGATTATATTACATAGTGAGAATTCATTGGACTTTATTTTTTTTAACATTGAAATATTTCTCTATGTGTTCCTTTACACGTTCACTAGTGGAAAACTAGTCTATAACCACAGACCTATACTAAAAATTTTCAAAAACCATTGGTATAGGTGGTGATATTCCAATGGTATAACATAACCATTGGTATAGTAATAGTATCTCATGGATATACCAATAGTTTTAAAAAAATATTGGTATCATATTTCTATATCTATAAAGCCCATGTAGGATCCTCTCCTCCCATAACATTCGCATCCAGAATACCCTAGAACCATTCAAAATTCCATTTTCTTCCCCATCTATGGATATCTCTCCTCTATTACTATTTTAATTCCATTATTCTTCAATATTAAATCAATTACTTCCAAATCATTCGTCTCTTCTATCAACTATCAATTTCATTATTATTCTAGGTCTAAAACACCACCATAGATTCTTTTTTTTCCCACATTTACTTTGTTTTGATATGTCTTAATTTCAATTGATTTATGAAAACCCAATTTGATATGAATTTTAATTTTTATTTTAATTAGCATGAAATTTTGGGAAAACCCCCTGATTCTAATGGAATTTGAATTTGGGGCATAATTTGAAATTAATGGAATTAATGAATCAATTTGAGAATTGTTTTGAGAGAAATGGATTAAATTGAATTTATAAAAACCTATGATTGTTTTTGTTTTTAAAAGGCATGAATTGATGAAAACACCATGTTTTTTTTTGAAATTTAATTCTAATTATGAAAAGTAAATGTGGGAAATTGAATTGTGAATAGTGATTTCTTTTAAATGAAATGATTTTTCCTTTTTCAATTGATTTATTGAGAATATGTGAGACTGAGTAGTTAGTGGGTTATTTAGGACAAGCACATTAGGATGATTATTACCTAGTAATGTATTGATAGTTATAACTCTAAAAAAATATAGCTAGGAATATATTATCCCTGATTTAATGTTGATGGGTACTATTTTAAATGAGATTGAGGGAAATTTGTACACATATTTCCATGATCACTAATATGAGAGTGTAAGGATCACATAACTAAAAACTATCATACTGTAGGGTAGATGACCATGGTTCTTGTTGTGATTTTTTTTATTATAAATTACATTGATATAGATTTTTTTTCATTTATATTCATTTATATAAACTATTTCATATAAAGTGTTTATTAATCCATGTTTGAAATGTTTTCCATCTTTTTAAAAGATGCATGTTTTGTTTAAAATATGAAAATGATGTATTATTCCATGACTTATTTTATATAGATTTAAAGCATTATTTGGTTTATTATTATGGAATCTTTTTATGTAACACTTGATGAGGCCCTAATGATATCTTTAGCTCAAAACCTACCTTTACCTTTGATCATTTGTATATTTTCTTCTTCTAGGTATGAGAAAAGGGAAAGTGCCTCTTAGTGGAGGTGGATATTCTTGAACCTTTGGTCTTAGAGTGATGTTTACTTTAGGACTTTATGTTTAACTTATCTTATTTTCAGTACTTTTATGATATACTATTTTGGGTCCGTGATATAATTTTTTTATTGTACTATATCCCTTTGGAGTTTTGAGTATACTGATATATATCTTAATCTTCCACTATTTTTTTGGATAAACTCATTCCCTCTATTATATTGTATGATTCTAGGTGATAGTCTCCAACCCATGTGTATAAGGAATTCCCTTCAGGCCATGTTTGTGCCAGCTCAAGTATCAGGGTACTAGGGTATATGGGCTGGTTCATGAAAAAGTGTATTTAAGGTGTAGGTTGTACATATTTTCTTAATGTCAGTATGCATTTTGGAGTATATTATCGGAACTTAGGAGGTAGTTCTGAGTGAGTGCCTAGATATCTCTCATCATAATGAGCCTTTAGTCACCATGGGTAGTTTGGTAAAGGCATATTGAGGAATAATTCTAGCCTTTTCCCTGATTTTTATTTGGATAGGTTAAAATCCAAATACCTTTTTTTCTTATCTGATGAGATAATTTACCCATATATCTTGTTTGAGTGTTTATCTGAGAAATATTTTTATATATTCAATGATTTTTTCTGATGTTGTGTAGTGTCATACCTTTGATAAGACATGCCAATAAGATCTAGGAGGAATATTCTAATGAATCGCAGTGAAAAAAAATCCTCCCATGGACTAGAATTTGGTTGAGGTCATTGTCTGTGTCATCCAAGCTATGAGATAAGCACCTTTACACGTTCCTATAAATGCTATAGTTATGGAAACTTATAGGTATGAATCTCATAATCATGCTTAGGAGTTCCTTTTCTATAATACACCACTATTCCAAGGCTCAAATAATCCTTAATAATCTAAGGATTGGTTGAGTAAGATTGAGTTTTTATTTAAGTTCTTGGGAACTCTTGATTCAATTAAGGTGAAATGTGCCACCTTTAAGCTAGAGTGACCTAGAAAGATATGGTGGGAATCGATGTTGATAATGAAGAAGAATGAGGTTATAGAGTGTAAGTACTTTAAAGTCCATTTTAGTGACCAATTCTATCCAAATTATATGGTTTTGGCTATGTCTATGGAGTTTCTCAAACTTGAGCTAGCCGATAGGACCATGAAAAAATATGAAAACCGATTCTCAGAGATTGTGTAGTTTTCAGCTGAGATAGTATTGAATGATAAGATTAAGACTCAATGATTTGAGATGGTAATTCAATATAATATTCATTCTTAGGTTTTTTTTCTGAAGATTTTCACTTATGATGACATGTTGGATAGAGTTTTGATGGTTGATCTTGACATGGTTGGTAAGTTAGGGTTGACCAGAGTTCCTTTTACTCCTAGTAGATGTTCAGTGAGATCTCATAAAGGAACATAAATTTTTATGAGTCTCATAGTGGACCTCAGTAGCAGGCTTCATTCAGAGCTCCTGCAGTTCCTGTTAGAGGGCCTTTGACTTTCTTCTAGTGTGGAAATCCTAGGCTTTCAAAATAGGTTTTCAATTATCCACCCAAGATCTGCATTTCCTGTGGTCTCTCAGGACACTTGATTTTTTTATATCTTCTCTACCCTATATAGTGTCACATGATCATCATCACCAAAAAGAATAGTGGTGCAATCAGATGCTTTAAGATCTAAGGGGTTCTAACCACAAACATCCACAATGAAGCTTCTTCACATAGTGGAAGAGTCTCCAGAGGAAGAAGATACAAGTATTGTGACTGTGATAGGTACCATCACTATAAATTCATCATCACCAACTGCTTTATTTGATACTGGTGCATATAATTCATTCATATCGATTCGTATTGTGAACTTTTTAAATCTTACAACAAAGATTTTATCTTATTTGATGGATACTAATACAAACCTCAAAACAAAGAGAGAATAGGGTATCCATTTTCCTTCTTGAGATTTCTCTTTATCATAAATTGAGATTTCTTGAGATTTTTTGGTTCTAAACATGAAATATCTTAATTTCATTTTTAGGATGGATTGGATCATTGCTAACAAATCCTGAATCAACTACTATATTTGACAAGTCTCCTTTAATGCACCCGATGGGGAATGACATATCTTTCTAGGAGAATGGGACCCAAGGTTGAGTATAGCCAGACCTTATTATCCAGAGTTGGGGAAAGTCATATTTGTGTTTTCTTTTGATCTGGATAGGGAATATTTGAGTGATGATCTCCCTCTATTTGTTATTGAGTTTCTTGATGTTTTTCCTTTTGACTTATCTAGTTTTCCACTATTAAGGGAGGTAGAGTTTACTATTGATTTAGTACCTAATACCCAGTTTGTATCTATACCCTCTTACTATATAGAACAATTTGAAATGAAAGAGTTGAAGGCTCAGTTGGAATACTTTCTTAAAAAAGGATTTATATGCCCGATTGTGTCACCTTGGGTGGAGAATCTTCTTTTTACTAGGAAATATGACATAACACTTTTTCACTAACCATCCCAGATACCCCGGTACCCTAGTACCCTAATAACTAAGCTAACACTGACATGGGATAAAGGGATTTCTCAATCCCCATGGGTTGGAGACTAGATACTAGCATCATACAAGATAAAAGAGGGAATGTTTTTCTCCATAAAACAACAAAAGATAAAGATACATATCTATATGCTCAAAACTTAAAAAGGAGATAGTACCATAAACCAAATATGTATATAAAAAACCCAAAATAGTACATCATCAGTGTACTCAAAAGAATACAAGATAAAATCTATGTCCCAAAGGACACATCACTCAAATCCCAAAGTATTTAGAATATCCACCTCCTCTAAGAGGTGCTTTCCCTTTACTCGGACCTCGAAGAATAAAATCTATAAACTCCCAAAGGGAAATGTAGAGTGTGAGATAAAAACCCCAATAGGGTCTCACCAAGTGTTCTATAAAAAGATTCCATAATAATAAAAAAAATCATGAGTTCAATTTATATAATTCAAGGCATAGAAAATACATCATTTTTATATTTAAAACAAAACATGATTCTTTTAAAAAGATAAAAAAAATTCAAACATGGATTAATAAAAAATTTATATAAAATAGTTTATATAAATCAATAGGCATGCATAAGGTAGTTATATATCAATGGAATTTATAATAAAATAAATCACAATAAGCACCATGGTCATTTTCCTTGTGATATGATATTTTCTAGTTATGAGATCCTTACACTCTCATATCAGTGATCATAGAAATATGTGTACACAATTCCCTTAGGATCTATATGAATAGTACTCATCAATATCCCATTGGGGATAAGATCTACCAAAATATATTTTTTTATAGTTGTAATCATCAATCCATTGATAGGGAATAATCATCCTAGCATGTTTTTCACAAATCAACCACTAACTACCCAAGCTCTCATGTTCTCAATCAATCAATTGAAAAATGTAAAATAATTTCATTTCAAAATAGTAATCATTCACAATTCAATTGCCCAATTTTAATTTTCAAAATACCAATTCAATTTCAAAACCAAAACATGGGGATTTTTATTAATTCATGCCTTTTAAAAACAAAACCAATATTATGTTTTTATCAATTCAATTTAATCAATTTTTTCAAAAACAACTCTTAAATCAATTCATCAATTCCATCGATACAAATTACTCCCGAAATTCCAATTCTATTGGAATTGGTGGATTTCCATAAAATTCCATTCCACTTAAAATAAAAATTCCAATTCATCTTGAATTGTTTTTTTATAAATCAATTAAAATAAATTTAAATCAAATTAATAAAATCAAGGTTTAATTTCACAGAGAAACTCAAATGGAACCACCTGCATTTAATCACAGAACTAAAATGAAACACCTATAGTGGGATTTTCCAATGAATAATGATGAAAATGGAGATAAAGAAATAAAACCTAGATTTAAGATTAAAAAATAGAGTTTAGATTCATTGAACAAGTGATGATCCATCAAAATATATGGGGAAATAAAGAGAGAGCATGAGAGAAATAATATGACAAGATCCACTTATTGAAGAGGGATTAGATCTTCCACTGGTGCTTAGATTCATAAAAATGGGGTTTAGAGGGGAAAAAGGGTTCTTGAGATCCTATATGACCTATAAATTTGAGATATGTCGAATTAGGGTCGATTAGAAGTTCTAATGGGGGTTCGAGAATTTTTAAACATTTTTCTAAATAAAATTATCCCATGAACATGGTTTGCTGGGTAGGGCCACATGGTTTAAAAAACCATGCGGCCCTCTACTAGGGTGCATGATTTATACTAAGTGAACACATGGTTTTTCAAGGCATGTTCCAACTGTGAAACCCCCACTATTTAGGGTTGCACGGTTTACACTGGGTGGGTGCACAATTTGGAAAAACCATGCACCATTTGTGAAAAGCCTTGAAACTTTCAAAAAAATTTAGTTTCTTGCCAAAACAACCCAAGACAAACTCCAACCAAAGAAAAATAAAAAATGAGGGTCAAGGAGTACCTAAAAACTAGAAATAGGATGTTATAACATCCCTACTATAGAAACTTTCTATGCTGAAAAATCCAATCAAGAAGTTTCCATATAAAAAAGATGAGTCCAATTATCTCTAATTAGTGACTCCCTATCCTAAGTATCATGTGAATCCAAACAATGATTCCATAGCACAAGGACCAAAGGTATCATACTATAATAAAGTAACTTGGTTTTAGAATCAATTATCTTGACTGGATGCTCAATCATGGATAAATCGGGCTCAACATCATGACCACTTCAGATCAAAACATGAGATGGATTAGAAAGATACTTTTGTAGATGTGATACATGAAACGTGTTATGTATCAAAACCAACTATAAAAAAAGTGATAAATGGTAATCCAGTTTTCCTACCTTCTCAACAACCTAAAATGGTCCCACAAAATTAGGAGTAATATTCTCTTTCCTCCCAAGCTGTCGATATCCCAAACAGGGTGAAAATTTGAAGAAAAGTTGGTAACCAACTAATAAATCCAATGGTCTATGATGACGATCATCATAAGATTTATACCATCTCTATGACATCAACATTCTCTAATGAATCAAATGAATCTTCATCATCGTCTCTTGAACCATGCTCAAAACAACCATAGAACTTCCATTGATCTTCAACCAATATAATGAAGATTTAAAAGGTCGACCATACAAGGACTCAAAAGGAGACATTATGATTGCAGACTAGTTACTACTACTATAAGAAAACTCAACCAGTCCCAAATGGTCAGCCCAAGAACCACCAAAATCAAGGATGTAGGCATGAAGAATATCCTCAAATTTTTTTATAGCCCTATCCATCTGGACATTTGTCTGTGGATGTTATGCCATACTAAAAAAACCTAACATTCCAGAGCCTCTTGAAGGCTTCTACAAAAGAGATAAGTAAAGCAAGGATCCCTATTAGACACTTAGTAGATGGAATTCCAAATAAACAAATAATAACTCTCATATATATATTTCTCATCTCCTCAACTTTTGTTATATCATGAATGGGCATAAAGTGATTTGATTTGGTTAGCCTATCAATTACAACCAATAACACATTATTCTTTCTCTGGATATGAAAAAACCCAACAATAAAGTCCATAGATATATCATCCCACTTCTAATTCAGCACTGGAAGTGGATGAAGAAAAATAAAAGGTATCTGATGCTCATCCTTGACCTATTGGTAAGTATATCAGTATGAAACAAAGTCATCGATGTCTCATCTCATACTTGGCCACCAGAATCATCATCGCACGTCATAGATCATATTTGTGATTCCTGGGTGCAAAAACCACTGAGAATTATGGTAATACAACATCACATATTTCTTCATAGTTAAAGGAACAACTTACCTATTCTGGAACCATAGCATACCCTCTATGGAGAATGACCACTCAAAATGGTCTCCCCACCATAAAGAGAGTCCCTAATGATACAAAACTCTTCGTCAGGCTACTATTCCTAAAGAATCATCTATATAAGAGAAAAGGTCAACCGAACACCAGCCAATATAACCTAATACCATGTTTTCCAAACTCCAATATGCAACTATTAAAAAATATCCATCATGTTCCAATCCTCCAATGATTCTTTCACGACCTAGGTTGGAGGTTTCTTGCTCAAAGAATCAGTGATGACATTCTATTTCCCTAGGGTATATGCGATGTCACAATCAATATACTATAGGTACTCCAACCAATGTCTCTAGAGGAGATTCAAATATTTTTGAGAGAAGATATAACTCAATCTATTATGGTAAAAAAACAAGGTATACATTTATATGAAAGGGTAATGCAGTTAACTCTTAAGTGCATGTATCACAACTCCAAATTAAATATCATGGTTAGATAATTCTTCTTGTGTGGACTAAGATACTGAGATCCATAGGTTAGCACATGATCACCCTACATAATAACACAACCCAAACCTAAACCTAATGCCTCATAGAAGACCAAATAGCCCTTCCTAGCCTCTAGAAGAGTTAAAATTAACACAGAAGCCAAAAGATATTTCATATCAACAAAATAACTCAGACATTTTTCATCCTAAGTAAAATTTACTCCTTTCTAAGTGAGAGCAGTCATTAGAGAATCCAATTTAGAGAAATATTTTACAAACCAATGATAATACCTAGATAAACCCAAGAAGATCCAAATCTCAAAAACATTACATGGTTGCTCCCATGATATAACAACTTTCACCTTATCAGTATCGACTGAGATACCATATTCTGACACTATGTTTCCCAAGAACATCACTTCCTAAATTGAGAGATAAAATTTTGATAGATTGGAATAAAGTTTTTTATTTCTCAAAAATTCTATAAATACTCTGTGACGAATCACATGATCCTCCTCAGAGTTAGAGTAAACTAGGATTTCATCTACAAAGACCACCATGAATGTATCAAGATACTCATGGGAAATAATATTAATCAAATCCATAAAGATTTTAAGAGCATTGGTTAGACCAAATGGAATGAAAAGACACTCATAATAGACATAATTTCTCTGGAAGGTAGTTTTTGGAATGTCATATTCTTTTATTCTCAACTGGTGATAAATAGACTAAAGATCAATCTTCAAAAACCACTTCAACCCTTTCAACTGGTCAAACAGATCATCAATCCATGGAAATGGATAATTTTTCTTTACCATGACTTCATTGAGTTTTTTTGGTAATCAACACATAGGATAAATGTTCCATCATCTTTTTTAGAAAAGAGAATAGGAACCATGCAAGGTGGAAAACTCAAGCGTATAAATCCTTTCTTAAGAAATTATTCCAACTGAGCATTTAACTATTTCATTTCAGCTGGTGCTATATGGTAAGAGGGTATAGATACCAAATGAGTACCCAACACTAAATCAATAGAAAACTCTATCTCTCTTACTGGTGGAAAACCAAAGAATCCCGAAGGAAAAATGTCTGGAAACTCAAAACAAATTGGTGGGAGATGATCAACCAAATATTCCCACTCTAGATAAAAAACAAACCATTATATTACTTTCCATATCTCTTTATAAAAAGTATTGAATCCACTGATCCTAAGGTCCCATTATCCCTAAAAGATACGACACACCCCATCATGTGAAGTAAAGGAGACCTATACAATATGTTAACATAAGAGGTAAGATTCAACAAAGAAAAATAAGAAAAATATCATATTAAAGTACCATATTGAACTGATGAGTATTAATATTCTCATTTTATACCATCTCGTGTGAAAACTACACAAGATCAGTGAATCATTTTGTATATTCTATCACAGTTCTGTCAATCTTCTCGATTTTGAAAAACTCCATAGACTTAGATAACACTATAGAATCTAGATAGAACTGGTTAGTGAAAATAAATTTAATGTCCTTACACTCTAAACCCTTGTGCTTACTCTCCATCACCATTGATTCCCACCATCTCCTTCTAGGTCCCTCTAGCTTGAATGTGACACATTTCACCTTAATTGAATTAGGAATTTTCAAGAACTCAAATAAAATCTAAATATTACTCAACCAATCCTCATATTATTGAGGATTATTTAAGACTTTGAATATTAGTGGTTTTTGAAGAAGAAAATATTATGTATGATTTTGATATCCCTCTGAGGTTCCACAACTGAAGAATATATGGGAATGGGTGCAGATACCTGTCCCATTGCTCGGACGATATGTACAATGAACTCAACTAGATTCAGGTCTATGGGAGGATTTTCTTGATGTGTTTCATCAAAAGCTTACTCCTAGATCCTATAAACATTTTTTCTAATAGTAATGATGCTACAAAACATGAAAAATAACATTGGAGACATCATAATATTACTCAGATCAACACTCAAATAAGAGAAACAGGGAAATTAATCCCATTAGATAAGAAAAAACTATTTTTATTTCAACCTATCCAAATAAAAACTAGGGAAAATACTAGAATTATTCCACAAGAAGCCTTTCCCAAACCACCCATGGCGACTTAAGGCTTGTTATAATGAGATCTATCGAAGAACTTTCTTGATACTACCTCTTAAGTCCTGTCATGACCCGTCCCCTGGGGCCCGTTCTGTGACTACCCCAAACCCGCCTTCTATAGGCCAGGGGCTGGTGACTAGAACCGAAAGGCATATTCCCGAAAGACCAGGAAGGCATTGCATTTATATCCTGTAAACACACATGACCAAGAACACAAAAAGATACGAACACAAGTAAACTGAATAGTAAAAAGAGTGTGTACATTAAGTAAAAGGGGCTAGAATACAAGACCAACTGGAAAGTACAAGAAAAATAGAAAGTACAAGTAAACTGAAACAACTCCTATGAACACCCGCCAAGGTTCCTACCTGAAGGAGGTACAACTCTCGAACGGTCATATCTATGGTACGCCTTGCCTAAAGTCCACCTCTGAGGTACCTCCAGTCCTGGTAATCTCGTCCTCAGTCAGTGTTGTCCATCGTCTGCACCAAACACAATAAGGTGCAGGCGTAGCCCGTGCAGGGGTGAGTATAACGATACTCAGTAGGGACCTCAAGACCCTCAAAGGTCTCAAAAAATCCACAAAGGATAAACCACAAAGAAAAAAAACAACTATAAACCCTACTTATGTATATTCCCATACATATACCTAAGTTATCAAGTATACCCATCTCATTCATGAGGAAACACAAGGCCCAAATCATTAGCTCAAAGCTCAACTATTCCATGAAGGAAAGAATACTATGAAGGTAACACCACAAAGGTAAGTACCACAAAGGTAACTCCACACAGAAGAATACCACAAAGGTATCACCATGAAGGAAAGTACCACATAGGTTTGCCACACAGAAGAATACCACCAAGGTATCACCATGAAGGAAAGTACCACACAGGTACACCACACAGAAGAATACCACAAAGGTATTACCAAGAAGGTAAGTACCACATAGGTACGCCACACATAAGAATACCAAAATGGTATCAACATGAAGGAAAGTACCACAAAAGTATTCCACATAGAAGAATACCACCAAGGTTTCACCATGAACGAAAGTACCACACAGGTATGCCACACAGAAGAATACCACAAAGGTATCACCACGTAGGTAAGTACCACACAGGTATTCCACAAAGAAGAATACCACAAAGGTAATACCAAGAAGGAAAGTACCACCTAGTTACACCACACATAATAATACTACCAAGGTATCACCATGAAGGAAAGTACCACATAGGTACACCACACAGAAGAATACCACAAAGGTAACACCACGAAGGTAAGTACCACATAGGTACGCCACATAGAAGAATACCACAAAGGTAAAGACTTAGATCACACTAGGTATAACTTAGGTACAGTAGTAGAGATGATTAGATGTAACTAATAAATCATCTTAATCTGTTAATAGGCAGACCCACTTAGGATCCTAAATCATCAGACCCACAAAGGATCCTAGTACATCATCATACCCACACAGGATCCTAGTATAACAGACCCACACATGATCCTAGTACATCATCAAACCCATAAAGGATCCTAGTACAGAAGACCCACACAAGATCCTAGTACATCATCAGACCCACACAGGATCGTAGTACAACATACCCACACATGATCCTAGTACATCATCAGACCTACACAGGATCCTAGTATAACAGACCCACATAGAATCCTAGTACATCATCAGACCCACTTAGGATCCTAGTATAATAGACCCACACAGGATCCTAGTACATCATCAGACCCACACATGATCCTAGTACAACTGACCCACACAGGATCCTAGTACATCATCATACCCACACAGGATCCTAGTACAACAGACCCACACAGGATCCTAGTACATCATCAGACCCACATAGGATCCTAGTACAACAGACCCAAACAGGATCCTAGAGTAGTCCAACATGGATTCCTAGAGTGGATCCATGTGGTATCCTCAAGCACAGTAGTCCAACATGGATTCCTAGAGTGGATCCATGTGGTATCCTCGAGCACAGACCCATGAATGATCCCTTTCTCATGTTACAACCAGCTACAGGGTTCCCGCAATAAGCTCGCTTGATTCCGAGAAGATCCACTCCTCAAGCCACATGTCGATACTCCAACTGGAATGAAGTCCTAGGAAGAAGTATCCCAAAGGAACTCCATGTAACAGGGGTCTCAGCGCAACAGACGGTGCGTCAATCAGACGGTTGGTCTGTAAGTTATTGTCCTTTTAGTCCTAAGGGCCCGGTTGGATTCGTGTTCGATCCAACCCGGCTGTACCCCAACTTTAACCAAAACTCAAGTGGGGTATACCAAAAGGTCCATCTCGCTCCAAGATTTCTGGAACCGTTTATGGTTCATCAAACGAACGTCCGTATATCAAGATATGGCCGAAAGAGCGAAAAGGGTAGAAGTTGGTCCGGGTCCAGTCCGACCTGGTTGGACTGACCAGGCCTGACCCGGGTTTGGCCCTGGGTTGGACCCGACCCGCGGGATCTGACCCGACCTGCTGGGTCCAGCCCGGCCCACCGGAGCGACTCAGCCCACGGTGCAGTGGACCGCTTGGTCGCCCCCAACTGGCCGGATGGCCAACCGCTCCTCTGCGCGGCGCGGTCGCGCACCACGCCATCACCGGTGGCCAGCAGCGAGCCGACAACCCTTTCCTCACCACAGCAGAAAAATGACGTGGTTATTCTCCATCGAGAGGTGCGAACACACATTGCCTCCCTTCACGTGGTCGACCGCTGCTGGCCGCTGCCCTTGCTCCGCCGTGGTTGGTGGGCCGCGACTCTTCTCCAGCGGTGCGGTTACGCCACTGCCTTCGTTGTGGCCGGCCAGAGTGCTAGCCGCAGTTCCCGAGTCCCACCAGAGCTAATCACTAGCACTGGTCACCATCCTCCTCCATCGTGAAGAACACATCAAAACCATAAAGGTTGCGGAGTGGTCGGACCATGTTCGTTTGGCCTGCACCCTCCGCATTAGAGCAGTAGCAAGCAACATAGACGTTCTTAATTCGAGAAGGATTTCAAGAACGGGATAAGGGGGTATAAATCAACAACAAACCCTACAAGATACCCCGCAAAAATCTCCCGCAAAGATGGAAGAATCATAGGACAAACTGTTAGTCGATTGACCTGCGTTCTTTTTATAAATTCAAGAACGGGGAAGAGGAAATCAAAAATGCTCAAATGAAATAACCCCTACCTCAAGAATGATGGTGAGCGCACATTTGTGGAAGCGTGTCGGTGTTCGTCATCCCCTGCAACTAGCCTCCAACGACGTCACCCGTTCATCGATCTCTAGTTCGGGGTTTTGGTGTCACTCATAACCTCCCGTTGGTATTGATTCCTTCCTCCAAGGGTTTGGCATCACTACACCTTGTCAGCACTTCGTTTCTTGGTGAAGCAGTGCCGAAACCTCTCCCCAAGCTCTATATAAATAGGAGAGGGGAAGGGTGTTCAACGTTCGTGGGATTAATGGAGACCCATTAATTAGGAAGCTTCCTAACTCCTAAATGGTGTGGTTACTTAGAATTGAACGGTCAAGCCATTTATTGTCTTGACACGTCACCGGTCCCACCTTACCGCTCCTCCATTGGAGGATTAGAATAAAAATAAAATAATAAAGTTATTTTATTTATTCTATTAAAAAGTTAAAAAAAACTAAATTTTTCTCAGGACCGACTGTGGTCAAAGTGAAGGTTTTCTTAAGCGAATATCGGCACTGCGAGTTCAATAGTATCCTCAAATTTCAATTCTAAGAAACGGTTTAAAAGTTACAAAATGCCGCTTGTGCGTTTACTGAATGTACCCAAAAAAATATTCGTAAAATTATTAACAGTCACCCTTGACCTGCGCCGGTCGAGGTTAGGATCTACCCAAGTGAAACACGCCCCAATGAACCCAACAGTACTCTCAGATTTCCAATCCGAGTTATCGTTTAAAATTTATGTATTTTACAATAAAATAATTGTCACTTAATTATTTTATTTACGGCAAAAAACTAACTTTCACTGGTGGCCCGCGCCGAACAAAGTTAATATCTGCTTAAATAAAGAGTGCCCTCACAAGTTCAATGGTGGTCTCAGATTTTCAATCCAAGATACTGTTTTTGAGTTATAAGCATTTGAAAAATAAAATAATTTATTTAATTATTTTATTTATGATTATTCCATTTTTGGGTTTTCTCATAGGAGGCTCGCGCCGACCAAACTTAAGTCGCACCTAGGGTAAACCTGCCATTCTAAATGCAATGGTGCCCTCAAATTTCTAATCCGGGAAACCGTTTAAGATTTATTCTATTTTTTCTGGAAAACTGCTTATACACGCAAATTAAAGTATAAAAAAACTTATAAGGATCATTACAGGCACTC
The DNA here is from genome assembly GCA_963277665.1 of Viscum album. Taxonomy (NCBI): domain Eukaryota; kingdom Viridiplantae; phylum Streptophyta; class Magnoliopsida; order Santalales; family Viscaceae; genus Viscum; species Viscum album. The sequence goes on from OY728121.1 coordinate 1,304,879,732, forward strand.
CGGGCCACAGAATCGGGCACCGTCAGATTTCAAGGTCTTGAAATAATTCCATATAATTAAAAAAAATTATACAGAATTTCTAGGACATTAAATTATCCCCACCTTAGGGATTTACATCCTCGAAATCCATAACAAAGGTAAAAAAACCAAAAGAGTGTACTGAGCACGAATCTGAGCCTCCCGCTACCATGTGCTCTCCTAGAGGTTCCCGTGCTACCAGAAAAAGCACACCGGAGGTATCGAATACCCATGAAGGACCCTCTACTTTCGATCCTCAATCTCTACTAGAACCTTCGTAAACGTCACCCCATAATCGAAGTCCATCTCTCCATGGTCGATGATGTGGGGTGGGTCGTGCACATATATCCTCAACTGGGATACGTGGAAGATGTAGTGAACCCTCTCGAACTGCAGTGGAAGAGAAAAGCGGTATGCTATCTCACCTATCCTCTGAAGTATCAGAAAAGGACTGATAAATCTCGGTGATAACTTTCTGCCTTAGCCAAATCTTCACAGTCCCTATTGAGGAGAGACTCACACGAATATGTGGGACCCATCCTAGAACTCCAAGGGTTTTTGTATCTTTTCGGCATAAGACTTCTGCCAACTCAGTGCAGTCTTCACTTGTTGACAAGTGAGACATCGTGATACAAACTCTGCTACTGCTTTCTTCATCTCTAGCCACTAGTACTAATGCCGGAGGTCCTGGTACATCTTCACCACACCAGGATGTACCACTAGATGGGATGTATAGAACTCCCTCAACACCTCCTCCCGAAACATTTTTACACGCCCAAGTATCTAAGACTGGCGCCTGTTTCCTGTTTTCCCACTACTAACATTCACTAGCTGTATCCGCTCAGCCAAAGAACATTCAACCACAAAGGTACTCTCTATCACCCTAACATAAGTAGGAATGCATAGAAAAATAGTACTGGCTCAGACATACTTAAACACACTACGCTCGAAAGTCCGAGCCCCGAAGCACTGATCGTATCGTATTCATCGTGTACCAAGAATTATCGGTACATCTCGATGAATACTCAGCTATCGACATGTCGTCCTGCCGCGGTTGTAGACGATCTAGATAACTCTCAACCACCTCCTCAAGCCTATCCTTAGCTGCCTGTGAGTTGGTCTCACCTCAGAACCTAAGGGGTATTTGATGCTGAATCATGTATAAGGAACTAAGACTATATGTGTCCTCTACCGGTACTGCTGGTTGTAACTACTGACCAATAGGCAGTGATATAGATGGCACACTACTCGAAGGTACCATCCTGGGAAATGTTCCCCGTACTGAAGCCTCATCACTATGCAGACCATCCTCATGGTCACTCATTGGAAAAGACTAGTAGCTAAGATCACCATCTTCTCTACTGGTGTCTCAACTAGGCTGAAAACTCTAGAAACCGCCTCCAGCCATCCCTCAGCTGTGTGGGAATTTGTCTTATCTCGAAACCTCAGAGGCCTCTGCCGCTAAAACTTGTGCAACATGCTCAGTCGGCGTGTACCGTCTGCTAGTACAGCTGGTGGTAACTACTTCCCAATGGGTGGTGGTGCTGCTGCTACACCACCTGAAGGTGCCAACATAGTAAGAGAGCCCTACACCGGAGCCTCGTCGCTCGGTGGGCCGTCATCATGTACTCTATTAGGAATCCTAGATGGCTATCTATGTAGCGGAATCCTGATAAGGAATAGGTGTTCCACGGTCATTAAGTTATACCTGGTGATATGACTCAATAAAAAACAAGAAAACTTTTCAAAACACACACGTAATTAGTGTTTTTTTGCACTGAGTCAGAAATCAGAAGTTAGGGTCCTGGTGTCTGGATACATCGGCTGCCGCACCAACACTGGATTCCCTAAACTGATAACCACACTCACTACACTTAACACTATTTCCATTAAAAATATTAGAGTCCAATGTTCTATAGTATAACCGACTCCTCTGATACCAATTGTAACAACTGGGTCCTGGTGATAGCATAAGCACCCAGCCTTAACATTGTCGTCGGGTCCTAGCCCGCCAGGTACCACCAAGCACGCTTACCTGTGAAGTTCTAATTAGGTAGGCTCCTAAAAAGGAAGATGGACCTTGTTGACATGAGTCATATCATTTAGTCATTTAACCCTTTATCATTTTGGGGTGTTACAAGTTCTGAAAAGATACTCCAAACTTCACACTGACATCAAGGAAAGATTCATAACCTACACCTTTGATACCACTTTTCCATGAACTAGATCAGATACCCTAGTACCTTGATACCCAATTCATCACTGACATGGCCTAAAAGGCATTCCAAATCCCCATAGGTTGGTGACTAGTACCTAGAATCATACAAGATAAAATAGCTAATTATTTTTTCCAAAAGAACAATGTAAGACAAAGATACATATTTGTATGCTCAAAACTGTAAAGGGAGATAATACAAGAAAATCAATAAGTATATCAAAAACCCAAAATATTATATCATTAAAGTAATTAAAAGAAGAAAATATAAACTCAACTTCCCAAAGGATACATCACTACAAGACCAAAGGATCAAGAACATCCACCTCCTCTAAGAGGCACTTTCCCTTTGCTCGGACATAGCATAAGAAAATCTAAAAACCCGTGAAGGAAGAGGTAGGATGTGAGATAAAAATACTATCAGGGTATCGCCAAGTGTTCCATAAAAAGACACCATAATAATAAACCAAATCATACTTTCAATTTATATAAAACAAGGTATGGAATAATACATCAATTTTATATTTAAAACTAAACATAATTCTTTTCAAAATATGGAAAACATTTTAAACATGGATTAATAAACACTTTATATAAAACAGATTATATAAATCAATAGGCATTCATAAAATAGTTCTATATTAATGGAATTTATAATCAAAACAATCACAATAAGCACCATGGTCATCTTACCTATGGTAGATAGTTTCTAGTTATGAGATCCTTACACTCTCATATTAGTGATCACAATAATATGTGTATATATATACCTCAGGCTCAGGCTGAATAAGACTCATCAACATTACATTGGGGATAAGATCTTCCTAAATATTTTTTTAGAGTTGTAATAATTAATACATTTCTAGGGAATAATCATCATAGTGGGATTGTCCAAAATAACACAATAACTACCTAGTTTCACATATTCTTAATAAATTAATTGAAAAGGGAAAATCATTTAATTTCAAATAAATCATCATTCAAAATTAAATTTCCCAAATTTCTTTTTCAGAATTACAATTTAATCCCAAAACCAAAACATTGGTTTTTATCAATTCATGCCTTTTCAAATAAAAACCATTCATAGGTTTTTATCAATTCAATTTATGACGTTTTTCTCAAAATAATTCTCAAATAGATTCATCAATTTCATCAATTTCAAATTATGCCCCAAATTCCAATTCCATTGGAATTTGAAATCCCCCCAAAATTCCTTTCCAATTAAAATTAAAATTCTAATTCATCTCAAATTGGGTTTTCATAAATTATTTGACATCAATTTAAATAAAATAAATAAAATCAAGGTTTAATTATATGGATAAAATCAAATGGAACCACCTACCTTTAATCACAGAACCAAAACTCAACACCCACAACTGGATTTTCCAACAAAGAACAAAGGAAATAGATATCAAGAAATCAAACCTAGATTCAAGATCCAAAATAAATAAGTTTAGTTCCATAAAAAACTTTATAGTCTATCAAAATCTATGGAGGAAATAAAGAGATAGTAGGAGAGAAAGAACGGGAGGAGATCCACTTACCGGAGAGGGATTGGAATTTCCACCAGTGTTGTTATTCCTCAAAAATGGGGTTTCAAGTGGCTAAAAAGGGTTCTTGAGTGCCTCCAAGATTTAGTAATTTGAGATATGTCAAGTTAGGGTGGAGAAGGAGTTCAAATGGGTCTTTAGGATTTTTTTAAAACAATTTTCAAAATAAAATTATCCCACATGCATGGTTAGCTGGGTAGGGTTTCATGGTTAGACAAACCATGCACCCCTCTATTAGGGTGAAAAGTTTCTACTAAGTGGGCATGTGGTTTTTCAAACCATGCACCAACTGTGAAAACCACCATTGTATGGGGTTTCATGATTTTCATTAGGTGTGTTCACGGTTTGGGAAAACCGTGCGCCAACTGTGAATAGACTAGAAACTTCCAAAAATTTCATCATTCCACCTGAAACAGATGAAGATAAACCCCAACCAAAGTATGATAAAAAATTACAGTCAAGAAATACATGAAAACCATTAATAAGATGCTACACACTTCTCTTATGTGTTTATTACCATAAAATCAACCGTGTCATGGTAAAGAACAAGTATCTACTACCATGGATTGATGATCTATTTCACCAGTTGAAAGGAGTGAAGTGGTTTTCAAAGATTAATATTTTTTCTAGTTATCACTAGTTGTTAATAAAATAATTTTAAATTTATAAAACCACCTTTTGGATATGGTACGACTATTATGATTATTTTTTCATGCAATTTGGTTTAACTAATCCTCCTGCAATCTTTATGGCTTTGATGAACAAGATTTTCCCTGAGTATATTGATACATTCATGGTGGTCTTTGTGGATGAAATCCTAGTTTGATCTATGTTTGAGGAGGATCACTTTCATCATCTAAGAGTAGTTCTAAAATTGTTGAGAAATTACTAACTTTATGGAAAATGATCGAAATGTGATTTCTATATTTGGGAAGTGAAGTTCTTGGGACATGTGGTGTCAGAACATGGAATCTCAATCAATCCTGAGATGGTGAAATCTATTATGACATGGGATCAACCATGTAATATTTTCAAGATTTTGAGATTCTTGGTTTTAGCTGGGTATTATTGCCAGTTTTTAAAGGATTTCTTGAAGTTGGATTCAATGATGTCCGCTCTCACTTGGAAGGGAGTGTAGTTTTCTTGGGATAAAAAATGTCAGAGTTATTTTGTTGAAATGAAATGTATTTTTACTTATGTGCTGGTGTTGGATCTTATAGAGGTTGGGTGGGGATATGTGGTCTTCTATGATTCATTGGGTTTGGGTCTATCCTATGTTCTTATGATGGATGATCACATGGTAGCATGCGGCTCTCGACAGCTTAGGTCATACAAGAAGAATTATCCGACCCATGACCTTGAACTTGTAGCTATGATGCATGCACTTAAGTGTTCATATAATTACATTTTTAAAGAAAGGTTTACCATGTTTTATAACCATAATATATTGAGTTATATATTCTATCAAAAATATTTTATTCTCTTCCAGAGCCGTTTGGTGGAGTACCTACAGTATTTTGATTTCAACCTCACCTATACCTTGGGTAAAGGGAATATCATCATTGATGCTTTGAGAAGGAAACTTCCAACCCAATCCATGAAAGAAGAATTAAAAGAGTGCATATTTATATATATATATTTTATAGTTTCAAATAGGAGTTTGGGAAACATGGGATGCGATTTTCTTAGTCAGTGTTCAGTTGACCTCTACTCTTCTCAAGATGATTCTTTAGGAACAACAAATTAATGATAAGTTTCATATAATTAGGGACTATATTTATGGTTAGGAGAGAATTTTGAGTGGTTGTTCTCTATAGAGGGTATCCTATGGTTTTAGAACTATTATGTTGTTCCTTTACCCTATTATGGGTTATTTCCATAATTACATATGGGTTGTGCACCTAGGAACCACAAAGATGTTCTATGACATGAGGAAATGATACTGGTGGCCAGGTATGATATGAGACACTACTGAATTTGTTTCATACTACTATAATTTTCAATAGTTTAAGGCTGATCATCAGAGGCCTTTAGGTTTACTTCATCCACTTCAAGTGAATACTTAGAAGTGGTATGAGATATATTAGTCTCACTAGGTTAAATACCCTGAGGGGGGGGGGGGTGAATTAGAGTATGATAGATTAAATCTAATGCCTCTTTGGATCTTGTTTTTTAATTAAAAAACACTCTTATCTCATTATCATATACTAATATATGAGCAAAAATGAAATCATGCATGAGACACACTGATTTTACTTGGTTCACCCTCATTGGGCTATATCTAAGGAGCATACAAAAACTATGTACCGATGTACCAAATCCACTAAGTCTCACTAAAAAAATACAATGTTCATGCAAGATAACTTCTATGACTAGGAGTAATATATTTACAAGGTTTACAACTAGCTCACTGCTTTCCCAAGGGTCACTCCCTATGCCTCTTTCTCTACCTCACTACTGGTGGAAATGATCACCATCTTCCTCTTCCTTTGCTCACTGCTCTTAGAAGGGATCCTATCACAGTTTATGGACTTGTAGGTCCCTTAATTATCACTAATTAATACATCCTCAGTTGTAGATGTATGCTCTATTGAAGTTCCAGTTTCATGAAATTGATGAATACCACTTTACCATAGTTCATTGGGCAATCCCTTTTAACACACTTTCTTGATGCTCACCGCTTTCATGAAACTCCTTCCATCATGAAGCTCAAATAACATTTATAAATAAATAACCTTTCATGAAGGTCACTTATTTCATGAAACTCAACTAGACTTCGAGAATATCACAATTTTTGGTCGACTGTCATAGCTTTCATGAACTTTTTTGCATGAACCACCTTCACAGTCCACATTCAAGAATCTAGAGCCTTAAGATATTTGTTGATTATCACTTATTTTATGAAGGGGTAGAAGCCTATTTATAGGTGTTTCCACTGATTATAGAAGATTCTAACCATGTCATCACCATTTTGTGATGCTATATCATTTCCTTCATGATGCTCCATGAAAATTCACTGTTTGCGATGCTCATTGCTATCATGGATATCACCATCAACTTCTTTTACCCTTAGTGAAACCACCCTCACAAATCCCATTCTTCATGAAACTCATGCATTTTCCATATTTTCATAATCCCTTCAAGAAAATACAGTTTTCAAAATGCTATACAAAATCCAATTTTTGGACCCCAGAAATTTGGCAAACACTGGGAAATGACGTCACCTTGTGTATGCAATTTTCTACACTGCTTCCAGGGAATCCATTACTTTATCTTGGATATTTTTCAACATACCATGTAAAAAAACTCTCTGGACCCCAAAAATTATCATGGAAACCCACTTTTTCAACAAACAAAATCAACCTAGAAATACTACAATGTTACCCTAAGGGATTATTTCCCAACAATCTACCCCTTTGGGTTTTTTGAAAACTATTCACATTTTGATACCTCATTTAAGATTCTTCCATATTCTAATATAATCCACTTATTTAAATTCATATATTGATCAAAGATTCAATCAACATATACTTTAAGCGCACATGATCAATTCTTGGCATGAGAAACAAGAGTAGCATGAAAATTTCATCAATGAATCACTTCATCCAAAACCACTCAACTGCTTTCATCACAAACCTCATCTATCATGATATATTTTCCTTGATAAATCACCTTTATCATCACCATATTTAATACTCCCCCTACTTCAATGCTCCCCTTACATCAATTCTTCCCCTATCAGCTTCTCCCCTGTCTTCATTAAAACATTTTCTCCCCTTTGATAGCCACAATTTATCTCCCTTTATCAACTAATACAAAGTTAATTACATTATGGTGTACAATAGGTAAAAGAACATAGATAACCAAATTAAGGAAAAACACATCATACCTCAGGGATAGGGGGTTCCACATCCATACTTTTTCAAGTGTAGGGAGTCAAATGAACTCCCAGAGCCAGTCAATGATATTGAAATGCTTATTTAGGTAAGGACTTTGTTACAATGCCTTTAACCTTTAGGTCTATGGGAACGTACTACAACTTCATAAGCCCTTGATCTAGATTCTCCTTGATAAAATGATATTTTATTTCAATATTATTTTTCCTTAAGTGATGTACTAGATTTTTTATAAGATTTATAGTAATTGAATTATCGTAATGGATTATGATTAGAGACTCCACTTCAAATCTCATATCATCAATCCACTGCTTCATCCAAAATAATTTCATACACACTTGAGTAGCCACAATATATTCATATTATGTGGTGCTTAATGAAATGAAATATTTTTTATTACTCAAACAAGAAATATATCATCTGTTATAATAGAATGCACCACCTAATGTTGATTTTCTATCATCTGCTAACCCAGCCCAATCTATATCTGTATAGCCCAATAACTCTTGTTGATATTTTTCATTATACATGAAACTCAAATCCACCATTCCCTTGATATACCTAAGTATTCTTTTCAATATAAGAAAGTATCTTTACTTTATATTTATTTGATACCGTTCTTCTTTACATGTGGAAAAAACAATACCTGGTCATGTTGTTGTTAAGTACAACATGATTTCAATGATCTGCCTATATTTGGTGACATTAACTGATTTTCCTTCATCATCCCATGAAATTTTCATCTGGGTAGCCACCAGAGTCATCATCGCATTGGAATTATAGATTCTAAATTTTATAAAAACCTCCTTGTAATATTTAAATTGAGAAATTAATGTTCCATTCTTTCCTTGTGTTACTTGTAAACCAAGTAAAAACATCAGTTCACCAATCATTGATATTTAAAAATCACTTTTCATGAATTCAAAAAAATATATGCACTAAACTTTATATGATCCATCGAAGATTATGTCATCTAAATACACTATCACCATCATCCTTTAATTTCTGTCATTTTTGACGTAGAGATTGTAATCAACCCCACCACGCTGAAAATCGAGATGCTTAAAAAACTAATCTAGTCTTGAATACCATTCTCTTGGTTTCTAATTCAACCCATAAAGTAACTTTCTCAGCCAAAAAACTCTATTATCATTTTCATGAATGAGAAAAAAATCTGGATACTCAATATAAACTTCTTCTTCCAGAACCCCATTTAGAAATGCATACTTGAAATCCATCTGGAAAACTTTGAACTTTATTTTCCCTGCTGTGGACAAGAATAATCTGATTATCTTTAGCCTTTTAATAGGTGAAAATATTTCATCGACATTGATAACCTCTATCTGGTAGTACCCATTTCACATTATTCATTCTTTGTTTAGAATAACCGCACCATATTCATTTATTTTGTTACGAAAGAACCATTTAGTACTAATGAAATTCTCATCTATTGGCCTCAAAACAATATCCCATGTCTGATTCTTCTCAATTTGGTCAAGTTATTCATTCATATCCTAAACCCAATTTTCATCTCTAAATTCTTAATATAAACATTTAGGCTCTACCTATGATAATTTTGATGCTTGTTGTAGAGACTTCATCATCCTTGTCTACACTGGCACCATCTAATCACCAATTATGTTCTTTCTATCAATTTCAACTCCTCTCTTTTATATTTGTGCAGATACTGAATTGTTATCATCCTTTTCATTATCTTAATCTTATTCTGAATCATCCCTTGGAGATAGAATATCCATTTATCTACTTGTCTCTTCATCACTATAGTTACATCACGGCTTTTAACTACCTTTCCCATCTGCTTATTGAAGTATTTATATGCTTTGATTTTATTTGAGTATCCAAGAAATATATCTTCATCTCCATGAGATTCAAAATTCCTATGTTTCTCCTTACTAAGAATGAAACACTTACTTCTGAAGGCTCAAAAGTAATTAAATTATGTATTCTTTCCATACCATAGATCATATGTAGTTTTCTATTCTTTTGTACATAGTAACACTCTATTTGAGGTGTAGACTGATGTCATCACTTCTTCTTTCCAAAATTTCTCTAGAAGGTTCTTCTCAATGAGCATTTTTCTAGCCATGTTGTTGATAATATGATTTCTTCTCTTAATAACTCCATTCTATTGTGGAGTTATTAATTCTAAAACTTGGTGCCTTATCCCATGTTTCTTGAGATAATACTCCACTTATAAATTTGTGAACTCTATTCTATCATTTATATGGATCTTTCTGATTGTTTGACCAAATATATTCTCAAATTCCCTTCAAAAAGTTTTTATGCAACTGAACACGTCATATTTTTTAGTGATGACTGAAACCCATGACATTTTACTAAAATCATCAATTAAGAGAACATAATATCTCCTCCATCACTAGATCTTAGTGAAATTGGTCCGCACACATCGATATTCACTAAATCAAGGTTTTTTTTGACATTTTATCTTTTTCCTTATATATATTTTGAATGATATTCCCTTGTTGAAAGGCACCAAATGTATGAGTACGATCACGTGATAATCTAGGGAGGTCTTGAGAAACATCATATTTCACCAGATCTTCCAATAAAATTTGGCTCAAGTGACCATGAAATTTATGCCAGAACTTGTTTTCTTCTTCCTTGGACCTAAATCACATATCTTATTCTCCAATCACAAGGTAGAGATTCCTTTTTGTACACTTTCCGTATAAATAAATTAGACCATATTTTTCTTTGATGATGCACAATTTATTGAAAAAACTTATGGAATGTCCTAAATCACATAATTGAATAATCCTTAGTAAATTGTGATTCATTACTTTAATAATAAATACATCTACACGTCTCATGTCCTTTCCCCCAAACTTTTCTTTTCCAGACCCAATAATTTTCAAGCCTTCATCATTAGAAAATTTTATGATACCTTCTTTATCATACCTGATTCTGGTCACCAGATCCTTATTTCTGGTCATATGTGAGGTGAATCTATTGTAAATGATCTACATTACAATGTGGTATGATGCTTTAAAAGAAATATTTGCAAACAATTATTGATTATATCTTTTCTTCTTGATCCATGTTTTTGACTTCATACTAGATACATATTGATAATCTTTATCTTCCTTAGTGTATAATGGACCAACTTCATCCTGCAATACTGAAAACTAATTTTTAATTTTGAGCTCACTTGATGGTTTATTGAATTGATGTTGGTTCTTCTTAAATACATTTATCTATATGGTTTGTGTACAATATCTATCCATGTGTCCAAATTATCCACACCAAAAAACATGACCCTCAAAATATATTCTAAAGTATTGTACTCTATTTGGATTCTATTTTTGTTCTTTTTCCCTTTGACATGTCTTGGATATGGAACACACATTTTTTGAGTGTACCATGTTTCCATAGCAATAACATCTGATGCGAGGTGAATTTCTGTATGTCACTTATACACTACTAGTTATCCCTTGGGTTATCAAAATATTTTGATTCTACTTCATACCCAAACTAATCTTCATTTTCAGAGTGGGTGATTGTGGTCTAATATTAATAATCACACATCTTTGTTTTTGATCAACCCTCATACCAACCTTATCATTTGTATTTGACTGTTTCTTCCATTTTGTTGAACCTCTATGCTCCACCTACATATTTTCTATTTTCTGAATGATCTTATTTCCCAATGTCATACCAATAGTTAAGAGTTTTTTAGACCCTTCACACTTTGTATTAGGCTGACAACTCCCTCTTCATGTTCTTTGATATGATTTATTTAATCTTTTCTAGTGTTAGTAAAACTATCGATTTCTCTTTTCTGTTCTTCAATCTTTATATCATACTTAGCAACCTTTTTGAGCTCTCTAGCATTGACGACATCCATTTTTAATTTATTACTTCAACTCAGACTTTTCTTCTTCCTACTATTTCATATAGAGTTTGGCATCATGAGCCACTTTGTTGGATTTCTTCATTTTGTATCTCCAAATATCTATTTTCTCAAGAGTGCCTTATAATTTGATTTGAAGGTTAACTCTTCCTATTAATTATCCTTCTTCATTGTCGCTTTCTTCTCTTATTACAAAATTTCTGACAAATACCACTATAGCATCTGCTTTATGATCCTTGTAGTCCTCCAATTCTTCCACATCATATTATTTAGAGTTATTATCTTCTCTTGAAAGTAGATTATTCTTTTTGAAGAAATTTCTATTAAAATTTTTCTTTCCTTTTACATAGTATGAATACTCCTTCATGGGAATTTCAACTTTCTCCTCTTCATATTATTGAAACTTCTTGGGGAATCTTATTGCAAGATGTCCAAATTTTCCACATCAAAATAATTCAAGAGGGAGTTTCCCTTTGAACCTTCCCTTTCCTCTTTGAAGATTTGAGGAAAGGAATGACATCACCCCATCTATCTTGTCATCTTTATATCCATATTCAATGGTGAGATTCTTCATGGCCTTGAATTCCACTTCTTTAGACTTCCCCTTTTCTATAGCATCATTATCATAATTTCTAATTTCATATTCTATAGGAGTACTATATAAGTTATCCAATGTCAACACCTATGGATCTTTATCTTCCAATATAGAAACTTTCAAATTGAATTTAGGTGGAAGTTTTCTCAAGATACACTTAAAAATATTTATATCTTCAATAATTTGTACAATACAACACATATCTTCCACAAAAACATTTAACCTATCAAATAATGTATCAACACACTCATTAGGGTACATTCTGAGATCCTCATACTTATTCCATAGAACCTGTATTTTTTCTTCTCTAACTTTTGAGTCACCCTCATAAATATTCAACAACTTTTACCACATAAAATTTGATGACTTACATGAAATCACCTTCATATAAATTAAATTTGATAGGGATCCCCCTAAATAATTGATCCCTTTAGAATCAACATCCAATTCCCTTCTATCAACTTCTGATAAAGCACTATTTTCGATATTGGATGAATTCCATTCATAGATGCTATGAAGACATCCATTCCTAATGATCAAAAGTAGCATTGTATCTGATTATTATATAATTAAAAATTGTTTACATCAAAGATCAAAATACATTTGTGATTAAAAACCCCCATTTCTTCTATTGAGAGAGAACGACTCAATTTCAACCTTTCTATTTGATACTAATTATTATTCCAGCTAGGTTAAATACCCTGAGGGGGGGGGGGTGGGTGGGTGAATTAGGGTATGAAAAATTAAAGATACAACCTCTTCAGATATATTTTTTTCATTAAAAAACACTCTTATATCCTTCTCCCATTGTAATGTATAAATAAATGAAATCATGCATAGGACACAATGATTTTACCTGGTTCACCCTCACTGGGCTATGTCCAAGGAGCATAAAACAACGATGTTCCAATGTACCAAATCCACTAAGTCTCACTGGAAAAATATATATTTTTGGATAGATCACTTATATGCCCAGGATAACTTCCTTTACAAGGTTTAGGTCCAGCTCACTACTTTCCCAATGGTCACTCCTTATGTCTGTTTCTCTGGCTCACTACAGATGGAAAGGATACCCATCTTCCTCTTCTTTTTATCATTTATCTTGGAAGGTATCCACTCAAAATTTATAGACTTATAGGTACCTTTATTATCAATAATTAATACATACTTAGTTGAATATGGATTCTATGTTAAGGTTAAACTTTTATCCATTTTATGAATACCACTTTACCACAATTAATTGGGAAATCCCATTTAAAACACTTTCACGATGATCAATGCCTTCACAAATCTCCTTATTTTGTGATGATCAAATAGCCTTAGTGAAGTAAAAACATATCTTAAAGCTAAATTATTTCATAAATCTCAAATATCATTAAAAAATCTCCCAATTTTTGGTCAGATGTCATAGCCTTCATGAACTCTTTTGTATGAACCACCTTCACGAACCACCTTCACGAATCCTGAGCCTTAAGATCTTTATTGTGTCTCACTTGTTTTTTGAAGGGGTAGAGGCATATTTATAGGAATTTAAACTAATTTTATAATCTTCTAGACATTTCATCAACATTTCATAATTCTCCCTCATTTTCTTTGCGATGTTCCATCTCTTACGATGCTCTAGGAAAAGTTTTCATTCACGATGCTCATCACTATCGCAGAGATCACCATTAATTTATTTGACCATTAAAAAAACCAACTTCATGAATCCCATTATTCAAAAAACTCATTCCTTTTACATATTTTCATAAGTCCTTCATGGAAATCCACTTTTCTCAATTCTATCCAAACTTTAAATTTTGGACCCCAAAAATTTGGCAAACACTGGGAAACAACGTCACCTTGTGTATGAAATTTTCTATACCATTTTAGAGGAATCCATTATTTTATCTTGGATATTTTTCAACATACCATGTAAAAAAAATATTTGTAATCCACAACTTATCATGGAAACCCTCTTTTTCAAAAAACATAATCAACCCAAAATACTGAAATGTTACCTTGAGGGATTTTTACCAAACAAGATCTCTATAGATTTGGTGGTTGGGTTTCTATGTACCCAGAGAAAAAAGAATGCGATATGGTTTGTGATTGATAGGCTGACCAAACCGGCTCACTTTATACCCATTTGTGATAAAAATAAAGTTTAAGAGATAGAAAATCTCTATGCGAGAGATATTTTTTCATTTTCATAGAGTTCCAAAAGCTATTGTATCTGATATGGATCCCCAATTTACTTTTATATTTTGTATATTCCTTCAATAGGAACAATAATCTCAAGTTCGTTTCAATATAATACACCATCCGCAAACAGATGTCTAGATAGAGAGTGCCATATAGATTCTTGAGTATATGCATCATGCCCATGTCCTTGATTTTGATGGTTCTTAGGATAACCATTTGGGACTGGTTGAGTTCAATTATAACAATAGTTACTACTTTGTGAACAGAATGGAATATTTTGAGGTGTTTTATGGTCGGTCTTGTAAATCTCTATTATGTTGGTAAGAGATTGGTGAAATTTCATTAGTTGGAATGATCATGGTCTAGGAGATGATGATGAAGATTTATGTGATTCATTAGAAAATGTTGACGACACATATACAATATAAATATTATGATGATCATTATCATAGACTGATGGATTTTTTAGTTAGTGACCATGTTTTCTTGAAAATTTCACCCTGTTTGGATCATCGAAAGATTGTGAGGCAAGGGAAGCTTACTCCTCATTTTGTGGGACCTTTTGAGGTTGCTGAGTAGGTGGGGAATGTGGATTGAACTTTATAACTTAATCCATAATTTACATCGATACATAACATGTTCCTTGTATTAAAACTATAAAATTATCTTTATGATCCATGTCATGTTTTGAGTTGGAGTGATATTGATGTTGATCCTGATTTATTGGTGAATGAGAACCCAATTAGGATATTTGATTTTAAAACCAAGGTACTTTGTGGGTGGATGATACCATTGGTTCGTATGCTATAGAAACATGGTTCTAATTCACATGATACTTCGGAGGTGGGGGAACTGATGAGAGAGTAGTGGTCCCATCTTTTTGACATGGAAACTTCTTCATAGGATTTTTAGGGAAAAATGTTTCTATGGTGGGGAGGTTGTAATATCCTGTTACTAGTTTTAAGTCACTCCTCAAACCTTCTTTTTGATCATTCTTTAGTTGGGGTTTTTCTCGGGTTGTTTTGGGTGGAAAGTTGAAATTTTTGGAAGTTTCTCGGATGTGCATGTTTGCCGCATGTTTTTCCCAAACCATACACCCACCCAGTGAAAACCGTGCAACCATGGATAATGGGTGTTTTCACAGTTGGTGTATGGTTTGAAAAACTATGAAAACACTTAATAAAAAGCATGCACCCTATTATAGGGGCACATAGTTAGGGAACACAGTTTTTATAACCTTTCATCCCTTCCCAGCTAACCATGTGCGTGGGATAATTTTATTCTTAAAAATGTTTAAACAATTCCCAAACCCACCATTTGAACTCTTATTTAACCTTAACTCATCATATCTCAAATTATTAGGTCTTGGAGTCTCTCAAGAATCATTTCCCCCCTCCAAACCCCATATTTAATGAATTGAAGTACCAGTGGGAGATCTATTCCCTCTTCGATAAGTGGATATCTTCCCATTATTTCTATCCCGCTCTCTCTTTCTTTCCTCCATAGAGTTTGATAGATCATCACATGTTCAATGGATCTAAACACCATTGTTTTGGATCTTTAATATAGGTTTGATTTCTTTATCTTCATTTCCATTTTTATTTTTTGGAAATCCCACTATAGGTGTTGAGTTTTGAGTCCATGATTAAAGGTAGGTGGTTCTGTTTGCATTTTGTCATGTAATTAAACCATAATTTGATTGATTTTATTTAAATTTATTTTAATTGATTTATGAAAACCCAATTCTTGATGAATTAGATTTGTGATTTGAATTGTAATGTAATTTTTGGAAAACCCCTAAATTCCAATGGAATTTGAATTTGGGGCATAATTTGAAATTGATGGAACTGATGAATAGATTTGAGAATTATTTTGAGAAAAATGTCTTAAATATAATTGATAAAAAGCTATGATTATTTTTGTTTTTAAAAGGCATGAATTGATAAAATCACATGTTTTCTTTGAAATTGAATTGGTATTCTGAAAAAGGAAAAGTGGAAAATTGAATTGTGAATGATGATTGATTTGAAATGAAATGTTTTTTCCTTTTTAAATTAATTGATTGATCACATGTGAGCCTAGGTATTTAGTGGGTTATTTAATAAAACAACACTAGGATCATTATTACTTAGCAATGGATTGATGATTACAACTATAAAAAAATTTAGTTAGGTTGATATTTTCCTCAATGGGACGTTGATGAAACCTATTCAGCCTAATCCATAGGGACGTTCATAGACATATTACCAAGATCACTGATATGAGAGTTGAGGATCCTATAATTAGAAACTATCATACTATAGGGTAGATGACCATGGTGCTTATTGTGATTGTTTTTATTATAAATTTCATTGATATAGAATTATTTTTTGTATGCCTATTGATTTATATAAAATATTTTCTATAATGTGTTTGTTAAGCTGTGATTGAAATATTTTCCATATTTGGAAAAGAATAATGTTTTTTTAAAATATGAAAATGATGTATCATTCCATGCCTTGTTTTATATAAATTTAAATCATGATTTGGTTTATTATTATTTCATATTTTTATAGAACACGTGGTGATACCCTACTGGGTTTTTTAGCACACACCCTATCTTTTCCTTTAGGAGTTTGTAGATTTTCGTCTTCTAGGTCCGAGAAAAGGGAATGCACCTCTTAGAAAAGGTGGATGTTATCGATACTTTGGGCTTAGAGTAATGTTTTTTTGGGATTTAAAGTTTATCTTGTATTCCTTTGAGTACTTTGATGATGTACTATTTTGGTTTTTTTGATATACCTATTTGGTTTCCAGTGATATCACTCTTTAGAGTTTTGAGTGTACTGATATGTATCTTTATCTTACATTGTTTTTGTGGAAAAATCATTCCCTATTTTATCTTATATAATGTCAGGTCCTAGTCACAAACCCATGGGGACCGGGAATTCCCTTCAGGCCATGTTAGTGTCAGATCAGGTATCATGGTACCAGGGTATCCGGGCTAGCTTGTGACACATACATAAGTATGCGACACTTCATGGTAAAACTTCATAGTTAAATGTAAGCATATTAAAAATAAACATTAGAAATACTATTGATTGAATACTATAACTAAGCAAGCATATTAAAACCGCATATTCAAACTATATATTAGTGTTATTGAACTATAAAATAATAGTATGTATGAAAAATCATTTGCACATAAATTCGTTGTTAAAAATACCATAGAATCATTTGAAAGCATGAAAAAGGATACCGAATTCAACATAAAGGAGGTTTATACCAAAATCTAGATATCCAAAACTATATTCATGGGGGATAATTATTAAATCACATAAGTAATCACTTCAACATCCCTCAATATGAGAAATCACTAATTATGGATTTATCCAACCTAACTTCATAATTTATGAGTGCTGCAGAAGTTTCATACCTTGAAATAGTATTATTTTATACATGAATCTATATAATAAGAATAAAATAAGTTCAAAAGTGAATAAAATAAGATAAAAAATAAAAAAACAACTATAAAAACAATTTTTTTAGTATTATGTATAATTATTATTCATTGATATAACTGAATTCAATATCATTCTTTTATATTTATATTATGTTGTTATATATATAGTATTTTTTTGTCTTTTATATTATGAATCTTATATAGACTAGTTTTTCTGTTATGATTTTATATAAAGTGAAAAATTATTATTTTCTTAAATATATTTTTGATTTAATTTCAATCTTATTTCGTGGATTTTACTACATTACATGTAACATTCTTTTACAGTATGAATATAAGGTTTATGTATGAAACTAACAAGATTTCAAGAGATTTTCAAAATAAGTTGGAGAGTTTTTTAGATTTTTCATTTAACAATGCTTCTGATAATGGTCATATAGACTACCCATGCTATAATTGTGTTGTAAGACCTTGGTGAAGTTGTGAAGAAGTTATCTAATATATAACCAAATATGGGTTTCTAACAAATTTCTATGTCTGGTATCACAATAGGGAGAAAATGTAATCTCAAAATGTTCATGATCTGAATGAGAGGACTAGATTGGATAATTTATTAGATGACTAGTTTCCATTTATTCATCATCATAATAAATAAAGGATGACAATTCAACAAGGCATCAATACAAGCACACATGATTCATGTAATGAAAATGATGATGATGAAATGGTGAAAAAATTTAATGATGATACCATGAATCTATTATATCGAAAATGTAGTAAAATTTAAAAGATAGAATTTTTTAATATGACTATTTCATGGGAACACCATGTATAGAATTTCTAATACTTCCATCGATTATATTCTTGACATTTTAAATTAATTACTTCTATATAGTGAATATATTCCCTAAAACCATTACATGGAATGGAATTTAGTTAATGAACTTGGATTTTCTAAAAACAAAATTCATGATTGCTCGAAAGATTTAATCTTATTCTGGGAGGAAACTGCTGAAAAAAATGATTATATAAAATGTGGAATATCCTAATGGAATCAAAAATATGATGGATAACCATCTCATTTTCCAAAAACATTAATGTGGAACTCTCTATTGATTCCTACAATCTAGAATATTTTTAAATCCAGTGAAATATTAATAAATATATGATGGCATGATACCAAGGGAAAGAAGGACAGTGATGTGTCTGTTCATCTTGTATATGGATTAGAATGGTATAAATTTGATGCTCGATATCTTGATTTTGTAGCTAGTGTGCATAATGTGAGGTTGGGTCTATCATGTGATGGTTTTAATCGGGTTGGGAAGATCCTTACTTCACATAACACATGGCCAATTTTCATACACATTTATAACCTTTGTTCATGGATGTATAGGAAGAAACATTTCACTTTCATGAGTATAATCATATCTGGACCATATAATCTTGGAAATGATATATAAAAATACATGAAATCTTTAATAAAATAGTTCAATTATCTTTGGAATGCATGTGTTCACACATGCAATGCTTGTTTGAAATAAATATTTCATATTCATGATGTTCTTGTGCAATGATAAATGTTTTTCCTACATATACAATGATGTATGAACAGAGTACAATGTGAAAACTTTTATATCATATTTGTATGAATAATAAATGATCCATAAGAGTTAAATATAACCATATTTTCAGTTTTATGGGACATAGATTATTTTTTACAATGGATCATCCATATTGGAATAATCATTGAAGGTTTGAAAATACCATAGAGACAGAAAATCAACCTCATATTATGTCTAGAATTGATGTGAATAATTAATTGAAAGATGTCAGTTTTTCATTTGGGAAGGTTCAAATGAAATCTACAAAGAGGAAGAATGTTTCCACTCAAACCGATTACAATTAGAAGAAGGAAAGTATCTTATTTGAGTTTCCTTATTGGTAAAACAATTTTTTACATCATTAATTAGGTTTAATGCACATTGAAAAAATATATGTGAAATGTTGTATTTATTTATTATAAATGTCAAGGAAAATATAAAAGATGATTTATGATCTCGATGTGAATTGGTGTATAAGGGTATCAGACCTGAATTTCATTATGTGAATATCAATGAAAATAAATGGAAAGTTCCATGTACTTCTTATGTGATGAAACCTATATAAAAAATCAACTTCTAGAAGTACTAGAGACTATGAATTTTCCTGATGGCTATTCAAGAAACATATCAAAATGGGTCAAATGAAGAGATTTCAAGCTAAAATATTTGAAGAATCCTGATTATCACACCCTTCTGTATGAGTTGATTCTAATATAAATCCATAATATACTATACAATAATGTAAGGGTGATATTTATTTAGTTGTATCATTTTTATAGATATATTTGTGTTAATAAGTTATCTATGTTTTTATTGCATTTTTTTTGGAGTAGGCACCATTAATTTTGTGGGAGTTAGAGAAAATGTTTCCTCCATCATCTTTCACATGCATTCTACATCTAACTATCCATATTATAATAGAAATACTTCTCAAAGGACCTATTTCTTTTATTTGAATATATCATACTAAAAGAAATATGTACACATTAAAGTCTTATGTCTAGAACAATAATCACCCCTAAGGTTATATCATGGAAGGTTACTTGGCTCAAGAATATATGGATTTCCATTTAATGTATTTTTCTAATGTGACTATGAGAAAGAACAGACCAATTAGAAATAAAGAAGAGAAGTATGAGAAAATTGAACCCAGTTTTCCATCACTTCCCCAAACATTAGTAATTCCTAGATAATATACATTGACTACATTAAGCCTTGAAGAGTGATAGATGAAACATTACATAGTTTTGTTTAAATATGATTTATTTAATGACTATAAAAAGTAAGTAAATTGAACATATATATGTTATCCTATATCATGTAATTGTACATTTTTGTTAAACTATTTATATTTTTTCTATAGGTAACATAAACAAATTATAAATAGAAATCATTGTTCTTTATCTTTGAGATGGAGAGAAACTTTTCATAGAAATTTTTTTATTATTAGTTGAAATTGAATGTAGAAGTATTCCTATAATAAATTAATAAAATTAATATTTAGTTAATTTCAATATTCTTTTATATTTTAGGTATTGCATTTTCCTGATGAATCTATCTCTAAGGAAATAAGAGCTTTGGATTTTGGTCCAAATTCCATGGTTCATGAATGAAAATAAATTGTGAACAATGGGTATATATTTATTATCATTGAATGAGAAATGAATACGAGAACACAACATGATGGTGTTATGGTAACTACCACACCATAATATTATTCTAGTGCATCAGATATTATCCCTCGATTTGAAAATGTATTTTATTATGGAGTCATTGATAAAATAATAATATTGAATTAATACACTCATAGTCAGGTCACTATGATGAAATGAAAGTGGTTTGATTTGATTAATAGGTATGGAAAATTTATTGACGATTACAAATTTTGAGTTATTAACATGACTCACACTATTTAAACTGATGAGCCATATATATTGGAATCAATGGTGAAACAGATTTTTTATGTGAAAGATCATTTGTAACATGAATTTGGTGTCATTATTAATGTAATCCAAATACATATTTTTGATAATGGTGATAATGAAATTGACACCATCACTGCCCCCATTGGCCCCAATCAATTTATTACTTATGATGACTCCAATAGTTCAATTGTCAGAGTTGATTGTGAACTTGAAGTTGTGGTGGGAAATATATAGAATAATATATATGTGTTCTCAGTTATTTTGGTTTATCTTGACTTGGGTTGTTTAGGATGGTACTATTCAAATTTATTTACTATTGATTACAAATATTTTGTATCCAACTTCACCTTCATGTGAATTTTCAATATATATTGGTTTCAGTTTTCTTTGAGTTTCATTTTCTAATATTTAATTGAATTGTATTAGAACACAACAAACTAAAAAACTAAAACAATTCAATTAAAACAAAAAAGAATATTAATTTATTTGAAACATATTAAACTAACTATAATGAAAATAAAAACCAATGAAAATAATAAACTAACCAAAAAAATGGGAAAATTACCTAACCCAAAATATGAACCAAATGAACTTACCCAAAAAAATAAACAAATGACCTAATCAATTGAACAAAATGAACCAAATGACCTAACCAAAACTAAATTGGATCGAATTGAAAATAGTATAAAACTATACCATACCCATGCTAGACATTATAATATAATTTATTTACTTTTATATGAAATGAATTTTGTTTTTTTATATTCTTCCCACTAAATATAATATAATTTTGTTATATCACTACATATACTTTATTTGGTTTGAAAATTGGTATTTTTTAATTAAGTAATGTTACATATTATTTATTGTTTAGATTAAACATTATTTATGAATTTATAATTAAATTCATATTTTTTTTCAAATGTAGGAAATGAAAGATATTGAATAGATAAGAAGGAAGAAGATATTAGATAATAATCACCATATAAGAGAGATGGGAGTTCCTCTTCTAGTTCCTATTATGAGTATTTTATTTCAAATATATATATCAATAACATATAATGTCATGTGATTAATTTTTTTAACATTTAATTAGGATCCACCACCATGGAGAAAATTATTCTCCAATGAACCTAGTAGAATCTATGATCATCCAGATGATGTGAGTGGGGTGGTAATAAAGTTACTCACACTACTCATTGTACCCGATCATGCCCCGTCCCTTCATCAAATATACCATATAATACACTTTCTTATCCCACAATGTCATTAGAGGAACCCAAAAATATTTAAGTTGCCTATATTTTTTCCACTATTTACATATGATCTTCCTCATCTTTCTTTCCTTTATCTAATGATAAATTATACTCCCCATACATATTATACTTTTCCATATACATCTATGTTAGATTATTTTCCTTATAATTCCTTCTCTTCGAGAAATTACTTTCACCCTCCTTATACTTATACTCCGAAACATTCCAAGACTTACGAGAAGAAATTGGATCCCACTCCTACTATATAGGTTGATGATCCTTCAGAGTCTAGGGATCAAACAGTACCCACTGATAATCTTGGATCAGGTATATTTATAGAACCATAGTTATTTTTTGACCATAATTTATTTTAATTATAATATGTATTAATATAATATTTGTCTTTTATTTCACAGCTAGATCTACCACTAGGTGGCATGGGAATACATGCATACGGGAGGTGTGAACCTGCCACACATAGCTGATGGTTGAGTATAATGAGGATAATCAAATAATTGGAAAAAGGGGAAGGAATATAGGAGTTTTATAGAGACACTTTCCAAATACTCTGACATAATTCCCATCAGGGCACTCTCCTAAAGATACCATAAAAATGAAGTAAATGATAATGCTTGGGAACAAATATGGATAAGAAAATTCATTGGATTTAATGTTATATTATTATTTTATTTATATGAATTAATATTTTGGCGCTGACTTCATTATAATTTTCTCAATGGTGAGGCTATGAGGACTATGTAGTTCATGGAATTAGGTGATATGTGGAGATAATATAAGCATGATTTGTATAATAGCTATATTATTAGAGTTGGTATGGATTTAGAGGCCATACCTATCATTAATGAGTGTCCAGTATCACATTATAAGGAAATTATTTCTCATTGTAAGAGTATCGATTTTAAGTTATTAATAAAATTTGAGGTTTTTGAATGAAAATTATAATGATTTTAAATAATAATTTGTATTTTATTATTTAAAATTATTTTTTAGGAAGCATTAAAAAGAAATAAAAAACAAGGATTCTATAAAATACCTCCATAATTTAGGGTGGACTATAATACCGAAACATGAGACAAAGCAGGTACGACACTCGTTTATAATTTTTCATTTTAAATAAATTATGGAAATATAATTTCATAAATTACATATTATATGGATTTATTATAATTTTTTCATAACAACTATATTGATATACATGTGAATTAATGAAAATTACAATATATTGATGAGAAAAAATAGATTAAAGAGTTTTTTGAAGACTTGACATAGGAATTTGGATTAATATTTAAAAGTATTTAAAATTTTATTTTTTCACACATTGAATTAGAAAATCAATGCAACCTTTTTTTCTAGTATAGAAATTACCTATATTTTTAATGGGAAAAAAATTTACTAAGGAAAATCAAAAAATATAAAATACTGGGTGTAAACATCATCCACTTGTGTATTCATCATTTTTGAACATTATAAGGATTTAATTAGTTTTTTGTAATAGATATCCTGTATGTGCATAAATATCATCCCTACTCTACGTATGCACTATTGAACCTATGTAAGCATGAATATAGATACACGTTAGCATAATTTTTTATACATACGAATGAATGTTGTTTTCATAAGCATCATGAAAGTTAATTTTTGAAAATTATTTAGAATAAAATTCATATTTCTAGAATAAATATCTAAATAATAAATATACTATGATTATTATAAAGACGATCTTAATTATTCTAAACATCATAAATAAAAAAATGATTTGTGATTCAATATATAAAATTATTAGAGTTGAAATTTAAATTGTATAAGATAATATCAAAATAATAATAATATTTGAGTGACATTTTAATGATTGAAATTCTAAGTTTATAGATTTTTAAATTTTAATGAAAAATAAATTTGATGATGGAGATTAGATTCATGTTCAAATATTATGATGAAATTTTTATCCATGATTCAAACCTGATTTGAGGAAGTTTTAATGGGGATGATGATCTTCATGATAGAGATAAATGATATCATGTATGAGATAATTTTTTTAAATGAAATGAATTTATTATATATTCAATAAACTTAAGATATTTTTGAGTGAAATATTGATTTTTCCATCACAATTTAAATCATTATAATTTAAACTAAGTGAGTGAGTTTCTCAAATTTATGAGTGATTTAATGAATATCAAGTTAGGATGTGACTGATTTTTATAGATTCAAGATGAATCTATGTATCTTTCTTATTGAATCCCTTAAGTTGAAAAGAAGAATCTCTACTCCACATCTTATTGCTGCTTAATATTTTATACAAATTTAATGCGTATTTTTTTTCCAGATTTGGTGAGTTTGTATTGATAAGGAGAAAAAAATCTCAAGCCTTATGAGGAAAAAATAAGAAATAATATTCTATAGAAAAATGAGAATAAAAATAAAAAAGAACCTTTTTGTAATACTCTTTGAGTTAAGAAAAATAAATCATGGGAAATTGTACTGTGTGAAGTAGTTTGTAAGAATCACATGAATATTAGCAGGGAATGAAAAATCATGGAATCCAAAAATTATTATTCTATATTTGTTATTTTAGATGGTGGATTAAATTTTTTTTATGTAATACATATTGTTATGTTAATTTTTATGGAAGTGATTTAATTCTTTTAGATGGTGTGTTTTTATAAAATTAAATGGTTTTTGAATATTGAGATGAGTAGGAAGAATAAAAAATAATCACTATATATAGAGAATATTATTTTTCAACACTAATAAGAGTGAATAATGGGAGAATAATCTCTCTCTCAAAGAAGGGAAAGAGAAGTAAATACTAATATTGAGAAGAATATCACTATTATTAAAGAATAATAAGTAGAAGTGGATGAAATATTTCTACTAGTTAGAAACATACAGTTGACGTAGCGAAAAATAATGGTAAAGAATAATAAGATAAGTTTAAAAAGATTTAAAATGTATTTTTTCATATATATATATATATATATATATTTAAACTTGGATATAAAAGACCTTGACGTTGCATTCAGAGTGGTCAGTGATCTGACTCTAATGATAAACTAAAATATAATCTACTATAGAGATATAAGTTATAGTCCTTAAACATTATTAATTTCAATCAATATGCTTTCAATTATGTCTACAAACTCCCATAATCATTAATAAAACATATTTGTAACTCAAAGGTGGACGTAAGTAATTTATAGATTATTAGAGGATGAAATTACTTACTTTACAACATTGAAAATTACAAAAATTTTCTTATTAATCCCTTATTTAAGAAACTTATTATTACCATTTAATAACTCACTATCCACATTAAAAATCACACATGATTAAGTCACCTATACCACTCTTAATCTCATATTTTAAACTAATTCTAGTAGTAAACACAAGTTATTCAACCCAAAAAATAAATTACATCATGTAAAATACATCTTACACATTAACATGCCACATGATGATTTAAAATAATCATTATAGATAATTAATTACCACTCACCACACAAACAACACTATTAAAACAGAAAAATACCAACACATCAATATGATTTAGTGTTATGAATTCAACAATTGACACCTTTATCACCTTTAAACATTATTACATCAATTTAACCTTTTAAATTACATGGAATTATTATTAAATAATATATAATAAATTTTTCATAGCATAAATTCAATAAAATAAAACATCACAAAAAATTTATTCCACTTAAGTTCTCTATTAAATCACAAAACTCATTTTATTCCATAGCATACATAATTCCCTAAAAATTTCTAAGATAAAAATAAACAAATTTCACATGTGTTATCATTATTAATCTATAAAAAATCATGTTATCACATCACTATTTGAATTATTAGCCAATTTCATATCAAAAAATCAGAATACAATTAAATTCAATTACCAGATTAACCATAATACACTAGATTAGTGAATTATAAGCTTAAAGAAGTTCACAACCACTTACCTCAAGGTATGTTACAATTCCTCACAAGTATTTGAAGACTAATTCCCAATAAAATTACAAAATATTAATAATACACTAATAAGTACAAGAAAAACTATAATTGAAACATAAAATAAAAAAAATGTTTTCTTTTTACCTAAACCACAAGGAAAACAATATACACACCATCCTAGTTTCAATATAGCAAATATATTATTAATATTCCTAGAATATAAAATTTTAATTTTATATTTGATCATGCTAATTAAACATTAACATTATTTAACCAAATAAAAAATAAATCCAATTCTTTTATGTGTATTTTTAACAAAAACAAACCCCAATACCTTTTATCATCTTTCTCAAAGAAACATTTAAATATTTGATCATGTAAATAAAAATTTAAATAAAAACCATATTTCCTATTATTCCTTTTTTATACAAAATAAATAGAAAATTCTATACAAATAAATTTCATTTGATTTATTCTAATTTCCATTTAAACATGCCTTAAACATCCATTAATCAACACAATTTTAAAAATAAACTTTAACATAATATTATTTGACCTAACAAAAAATAAATAGGATTCACTTTAAACTAACTCAAAATACACACATAAAATCCATATTGACTATATGTTTTCATCAATATCTATCAATGAAAAATTTACCTTGATTTTACCTATATTAAACACTTTCAAATTAAATCATAGAAACATCAAAAAAAAAATGAATTTATCTGTCATAAATTTCACCTTTCCATTTTACCATATTATACATGTATTTAATCTTGAATAGTTTTTTCAATAAATGCATTCCATTTCCATTTTTATATAATTAAATTTCCCATATATTCTTGGAAATAATATATACAAACAAGAATCCTTAAATTCTACTTAAGTTTAATTTATAAAATCATTTTTTAATTATATTCTCAACTTCCACAATTTATTATATAAAATTTATTTTATTTATCAAATCATATTATACTAGAACAAAGTAATCAATCGTTATAAAAAAATATATTTCATCCTCGAGTATATCCATTTGATTTTAGTTATGAAATTAATTATTAATAATCTATTTTTAATAATGTTTTTCTATTTTCCATGCCATTGAGGAGGGAAATTTTGAATATTGAATGATGTGTGCCTCGAGCAATTTTTTTTGCTCGAGCAGAAATAAAAAAGATGGAAGTGCAGTAAACGATCAGTCAAAACAACATATTGTGAGTTTTATTTTATTTATTTAAAATTTTAATATCTATTTTTAACTAAATAGTTCATTTATATTTGTAACAATGTACTTTGGAGGCCCTTTATGAGAAGGAATATGATAAATTTAGTCCAAATGATCATTTACATATGCTATTAGGATATGATCACTATGGAAGAGTACACTATAAACCAGGGAAGAGTATTGTCCCCACTAGAAATTTTCCCACTTCATGTGCTAGTTCTGGTGGCACTGAGTTTGAAAAAGTTCTTGAATAGGCATTATAGGCTCATACCAAGGCAGAAGAGGCAAAAAAAAATGGTCTTGTAGAAGTGTGAACTAGATTAAATTCCCAATGATTAATTTATGAAATTTATGGAAGCCTTATGAAAATCACTTCCATCAGATACTTCCACATATTTTGATACATATATGGTGAATATTCTTATATTATATGGTGTATCAGGTGAAAAACCTAGTGGTTTCCAGGATGATAAAGTCCCTGAAGATAGTGATGGTGATGGAAATGATGAGGATGATGGTGATGATGATGATAGTAATGGTGATGAGAGAGAGATTGATCCTTTACATTTTGACTGATATTTATGAAAATTGATGTTTGAATATTGGATGTAAGTTAATATATGTGATATTTTAAATGTGTGTTATCATTGGTTGAATTCATTAATTAGTTTCTTATGTTATTATTGTTTGTATATTGTTTGGTGATGTTTCCTATAACTATTTGGTGATTTTTACAGGTAATTGACCAAGGTGGGTGTGCTTCTTCCTGGGAAGGTATACCTGGTCGATACCAATGGTTTGAAAACCATTGGTATGGACCTATACCAATGGTTTAATACATATGTTGGTATATCTTTCAACTAGGAAAGGCTATTCCAATGATTTATAAACTATTGGTATAGGTATTTAGTAACCATTTTTTAAAGAATTGGTAATGAACTATACCAACTGTTTAATAGGTACCATTTGTAAAATAAAATTCCAAGAGGCCTATACTAATGGTTTAGAGTAAATCATTGGTATAGTTATATACCCATGGTATTATAACCAAAAATTTGGTGAACCTTTGATATATTCTATAACAATGGTTCTCCATCCTATACCAATGGTTTTTAACCATTAATATAACCCCATTTTCTAGTAGTGGTTTCTAGATATTGATCTTGGAATTTAGAGTAGTTATCCTAATGCCACCAAGAAAGTGGCCAAGAGGGTCACACACTAAGTGAATCCAGAACCTTAGGTAAATTTTATATTAATTTAATATTAGAATAAATATTACACACAATTTATAAATAATAATAATTATTTTGGTTATGTTGATCACTTAAATATTTTATGAATGAATAATATGGTGATATTTATTTATTTAAATAAATATTTATTATTTAAGGTTTGATTAATGCTGAGGACTGATGATCCAAGTTAAAGGTCCCAAAGAAATTATATTTAAATATTCAGGTGTTTATTTCATGTCAAGGGAATAATGATAATATTATTATACTATTATTCAACATTGGATTTTACTTAGGATTACAAGTTTTTTTAAGGACCTATGTGAAATGACTAATTTTCTGAACTAAGTATATAACTTTATTTATGTCATTTCTAGGATAAGAGATTTATTATGGAAAAAATTTCTCTCGATATAATTATCTCAATACCTAGAGAGATCATTCTCTAAAATTCTCTCAAGAATATAGAAAATTGGTCCTCCTCCCTATTAAGACCAAGAGAACTAGGTAGAATACTTCAAGTATGAAAGGTATTCTTGTTGTGATCATTGAAAAAAATTCAAGTGGTTAGGATCATCCACACTAGAACCCAAATATTATATGATGAAATTTCAAGGTTCATAGAGCATGTATTTATACTGTTAGGGGGATATTACCCTTGAATCCTTCATCGTAACGATGGCATGATAAGAAAGTTAAATCGATTCAAAAATAAAGAAATAATTTAAAATGAAGGTAATTATTATTTTTATAAATTAATTATAAAATATATGTCAAAATTTCCTATCTTAAAATAATTTTGGGTTTTTATCATCCAGTTTTGAGGATTTATCCAAAGAAACTAATGAAATCCATTATTGGACACAAGCTTAATAACTTCCTTTGCACCTCGAAACCTTAATATTCATGGGACTCTATGAAAACATCACCACTTGAATCTTCCTATGTTCCATGAAAATGAATTTTTAAGATATTATATGAATCGGGAATTTGAATTCCTAAATCCATAATTATAACTCAGATAATTTGGCATATATGCAATGCTATTTCAAAGTTATCTAGATAATATCCAAATGATTATCATGTTACTCATTCATCTTGGATTAAAACATGATATATTATATGAATATGAAAAAAATGTGTTAAGGTATATATAAAATATGTGATTCCTGAGAGCTATGATAACTACAAGAGTATTTTTTAATCCCAATGAGAATAACTAGATACTCATAATGCTTGTACCTACTTCTAATGGAAATATTCAGAATATCAACTTATTTTACCCCCAGACTAATAATATATAAACCTAAGTTCAATTTTTGGTAACTATCTTTATTTTATAAACTAATGAAATAGGTCATTTATCCAAGGAAATGATTATTTATTTTTTGCAGTCACCTGGTTTAGGTTTTTACAATCAATGTAATGCTAGATAATTTTTTCCACCTTCTTTGGAAATAAAACTGGTGCCACCTATGTTGAAACACTAGGGAATATAGTACCCTTTATATAAAGATCTTATAATTTTAACTTCAATTATTTATACTCAAACTGATCTATTTGATATGATGGTAATGAGATAATACATTTCCTTGGAAGTATATAAATGGAGATCTCAACCTCTCTCACTAGTTGAAAACTGAAAAAAGAATAAAGAAAGACATTAGGATACATAACTATGACTATATAAATCCAATAACTAATATTATATTCGATATTATCCAAAAATTATACTCAACAAGTGGCCAGAGGTAGTCTTAATATTGAAATGGATAGACCCTACTCTACCCAATCTTAGTTCCCACTCACCATCAAAAACTTGAGTGTTCCCACTGGGATAAAGAAACAAAAAATCCTAATGATAACAATTAATTTTGTAGTTAGAGATGATCATTTAATACATGATAATCATAGGATAAAGTATATCTAGATCAAGAGTGGTAAAATCTCATATTATCTTGAAATAAGAAATCATTACATGACACAAAGTGAAGTTAAAACTTTTTTCCATTATCTTTCCCAAAGGAGTAGAAATTTCTATTCATAGGGAATAAAATCAGATTAAAAATTGAATGAATTTATAATGTTATATGAGATAAATTAATGTGAGGAACTTGTATTAAATAAATCTAGGACTATATAAGAAATGTGTACAATACCTATAAGAATCACGAGTCTAGATTTTGATTCTACAATTGCATACTCTACAACATATAATCACCTAGGTTCAGGCATACCATAAGACTTATTACTAGGATAAGATTCAATATGCATCTAATTAAAATATTCCTATATCTAATAATAAGACCATGATCCCTTACATGCATCAAACTACACCTGAGATCCCCTAGTATAGGAAGAACTGACCATGATACTCCAACAAGGATGTTCACTTAAGTACTGCAAATAGCTTAACCATCCACAATGGTGACAAGTCTTCAGAGCCTATTGAAAATTTTCTTGGAGTTCAAAGAACTTATATACTAAAAAAAATATCAAAATTCAATTCTCCAATGGTTTAAAAGAGGCAAGGTTATAGGGTTGTTTAATGCACCCACCATAACCCCCACTAAAAAAAATCATTACGCTTCAATTTATAACCAAATAAAGAACTTTTAATTACATTAATATAAATGGTAGAACCACCCATAATAACCTATCCTACCATATCAATCTCGTCAATTTTATCCTTATTAACCACTTTAGTATATGTAGGAAAATATAAAAGGAAATTTTTTATATGATATGAGGCCTCAAGACCAACTCGAATCAATGAAATTTTATAAATTAATTTATAAGGAGATTCAGAGTGAATTATACTAATTCAATAAAAAATGGAATAATATGTCATATATTGATTACCATAATTAAAAGTTAAAAAATATATAGCCTTAACCATATTTATAGTTTATGGGTAGAATTGGTGATTAAAAATATCCTTGAAATTTTCCCAAGTGAGATCCTCATCTAGATTGTCTTACATAACTGGTGAATTTTACCTTAGAAGTCTTAATAATTTGAGGGAAAACAAAAATTTTCTCAATTTTATCCATCAAATTTTCACGTTGATGAGATAATTTATTTCTATGAAAGGAAGGTGGATTCTTCCAAGTGAATCCTAATCATGATCCACCACTCGAGATTAATATTTATCACCTTCCCTACCCAGAGTTTGAATAATTCTGATGACTGACTCAATAAGAGTAGGAACCACCAGAGGGTTGGCCTATGTAAAATTATCAAAAAATACATCTCTATAGTTATTCAATGTATTTATTTTAGGAATTATCTATAAAAATATAAAATATAAATTTTTTATCAATACATATTTCGATACCAATAGTATCAAAATATCATAAGATTCCCTCCGATTTTCCCCAAACTAGTAACAAAAAATGATACAAATAGATTAAAATCATAATGGTTCAAGATAATAGGATTTTAATGGTTTTTCAACTATTTATAGTTTTTAAATATAGTTTGGTAGATCATGAACTAACTAGAGAAACTCCACCGAAAGGTTTCCAGAACAAAATCCACGGTCTCTGAATGGTTTTACAAACCATAAAAAATAACCGTATACCCATGGAACTTATCACATTTTCAAGTCGTACCTTTAAGCTTCTAAAAAATCTCATAAAACCACATAAAATCTATAATAAGAAGAAACCAAATCAAAATATATCAATAACGAATAAAAAAAGCTCCATTCCATGTGAATTTTTTTACTACACATTGTAAATCAAGGTTTATCATGAGAAATTATTGTACAAACACTCTCATGTACCTACCTATTGAGTTTGATGATCCTATATTATATATAAATTCAATACATAAATAAAAATATGGTTATAATACCATCTTTTTAATGAACCAATGCAGGTCAAATTTCTACATCACTAAGGTTAGATTGTTACAAAGCCCAAAGTACATCCCTGATCATCATGAGTAGGTAAAATTATTGAGGGTCTCAAAATATACCAGTTGGGAATAATTTCACCCTATCAAAGAAATAAAGAATATAAATGACTCCAATTGGGAATTCTATATAAAATACCCATATATTGGGTAATTA
Organism: Viscum album; assembly: GCA_963277665.1. Taxonomy (NCBI): domain Eukaryota; kingdom Viridiplantae; phylum Streptophyta; class Magnoliopsida; order Santalales; family Viscaceae; genus Viscum; species Viscum album. Next base: position 1,304,912,825 of record OY728121.1, read on the forward strand.
TTCTAAATAGATAAACAATTTTATAATAATAAACATCTAAACCAGTATAATAAAATAAAGATCAATATACACATCTCAGAAAGGCTCTATAATTTTATTTGATTGATACATGATATGTATGATACAAGTGGGGTAAAAATTAGGGAAATGATAAAGAAGATGATATATACACACCCCTAGATAAACCTAAAATTCCCAAAAATTCCACATAAACCATATCCTCATGACTCGTGATCACCCCTAATCAACACATCAGTAAAAGATGAAGAAGGAATCTAAGGAACTACACCAAAGGAATATTCTCAATTTACTTTACCTAAATCATATATAACCAAGTATATAATAAAAAATAACATGAATATGTTGGGTGTGACCTAACACCTAATAGGATACTGATGAGAATCATTGTATTTGATTTTATAAGGTATACCTCAAATGCAGTTTAAACTAAAATTAGAAGATATATATTTATTATCTGTTAAGAAAGGAAAACTAAACGCATTAAATTTTATTTTTTAAAATAATTTCATTTGAAAATTCATGTAAATAATATTAATTAATAAATATCCCTCAATAATCAAGAATCACAAGATATAATAGAAATTAAAGTATAAGGAAAGTCACATACTAAAATAAAAGTAACATGGGTGGAAAACCTCAAGTATTTTGGGGATAACCTAGGGTTTTAATTCTAGATCACCTATTGACTGATGATGAAACCTTAGAATACTTGGGAATCAACTTAACCCCGTGGCCTAACAAGACAAGAGCCATTATCTAGGAAAAATTATAACTAAGGGCACCTAGCTAGAGTGAAATTATATCTAGAGGATCACTTATCCTTGATTCCCCAGTTAACACCCAGAGATCTCATGTGGACTATCATATTCAAATCAAAGAATGCAAGTAATCATATATAAATAATCCTTAATAAAAAACCCAAGAACCCTTTACACAATATCCCCTTTATCAATTCCATAAATATTAACCAATATAAAAAATTACACATTTATAACAAAAACTAGTAATGGAATGTATAAAATATGATACTAATAATCAATAACAATGGTCGTATGTTAAACAAAATCATTCAAGTCAAAAAATAAAAAAAATCATGTAACTAAATTTACATAGAATAAAAAGTCAAATAAATTCCCTTTATAAATCCCTTTTCAATAAAAAAAGTATTAGAAACAATTTTTCAAATAACTTTGGTGATTTTGAACTTATGTTGGAAGCATAACCTTCGAATACCATGGAAAATACATTTATGTCAAGTTTTAAAATTACAAGAACACTTGAGAATAATTTTAAATTTATTATAAACTCCACTTAGGGGTTAGGGAAGGAAATGGTGTAGGGAAAACCCCTTCCCCATGGATATTTCCCTATGGGGCGCTGGGTATGGTAGAAATGTTTTTAATATAAAAATTTTAAGGGTTAGGGAAATATTGGATTTCTTTGCACCACAGGGCCCTAAAAAAATAAATTTGTATTTATATTTTTATAATTTATTGATAATTTATATATTATTTAAGATATTTATTGTAATTTAATAGTGAAATTATAATAATAGAACTAAAAAAATAATTATAACTCAATGAAACTATAATTTTCAAATTTGATTAATATTTTTTATTATAAATTTATTTTAAACCATATTTTTTTTTCAAACTAAAAATGTTAAAAATATTTTTCCCTAAAAATATATAAGTTTTTTTAATTATATAAAAAATAATTTTTTATACATAACTTTTTAAAATTGTAATCATTTTTGGAATTCTATATTCCCCATAGTGCCTCGCAAGGCACGTGGAAAAGTAAAACTCTTCTCCAAACATAAGGCAAGGAATAAGACATTAACTATAGGATGGGGAAGGACATCCATGATCCATTCCAACCCCACCCCATTTCCATACCTATTAGGGGTATTAATTTATTAATAAAACATATATAATAATTAAAAACACCAAAAGTGTGTTAAATAAACAGAACTACATTAAAACACACACCTCTTTGACAATGAATATATCACCATTCTTTGAATAATGTGATATTAGGACAAATAAGTGTTGAGTCAATAAGGTTTTCCTTATGACTTTTCCATTCCTTCTTGTTTTGAAAATCACAAACACCTTATACTTAAGCAAATCTATATTCTAAGGAAAATTTCCTTCCTTAATGAAATTTACCCTAACCTAGATTTCCTTATACATATCAATATTTTTCTTAAGTATAAAAATCGGATTCATACCCAAAACCTCAGAATCATATAATGCTTAGATATGAAGCATTCTGTTTTAGGATCTGAATTCTGGATACGAACTCTAATAAAGTTCCACTCCGAATTATGGATATGAACTGTAATGAAGTTCCACTCCGAATTCTAGATATGAACTGTAATGAAGTTCCACTCTGAATTCTGGATATGAACTGTAATGAAGTTCCACTCAAAATTTTGGATTTGAACTATAATGAAGTTCCACTCCGAATTCTGGATATGAACTGTAATGAAGTTCCACTCCAAATTCTGGATTTGAACTGTAATGAAGTTCCAATCTGAATTCCGAACATGAACTCTAATGAAGTTCCATTCCGAATTATGGATAAGAACTCTCATGTAGTTTAACTACGAATTCTGATTAGGAAATTATCTAAGTTCTGACTCCAGGTTCTCTGAATTCAGACTCTGAACTCTTATGAGTTCTGACTCCGAATTCCCATGAACTCTAACTCCGAACTTTGTAAGCTCTGGTTTTGAATTCCGGTGAAACCAGATTCCGAATTTCCTTCGAAATTTAGACTCCATATTTCTACATAATTCAGGTTCCGAATTCCTATAAAACAGAATATGAATATCTATTTATTATAGACTCCGAATTTCATTTTGGTTAGACTTCGAACTATTATTTGCTTACATTCTGAACTTCAGTTTTGATTATATTTATACTTGTTTCATTAAAAAATGATGTCATGCTTTCAGTTATTTACTAACCATTGGTTGAGTGACATGTGTACAGGTCCCTCCGAAATTCAAGGAGAAATATGACCGTTGGAGGAGGGAGCCGACCGTTGAAGATTCGCCTATAAATAGGATCTCATTTGAAAATAAGTGACAACTTTTGGAATTTTGGTGATCTGAACTTCCTGAAGTGATTTATAGAGAGAGAGGCTCTTATTAACTCTCAATATTCGTGCAGAAAGTTTGAACGACTTGTTCAAACTTTTCCTTGTGAAAAATTACTTCGTGTGACACTGATTGTTGGTGATTACAATCGGGGCATCCGGGGATAGGAAGACATAGGTTCCAACACCTTGAAGTTGAGGGCTTCCTTACTGAGGAAGACAGAGGTTCCAACTACCTTGAAGTTGAGGGCTTGTAGGGATAGCAAGATAGAGACTCTGATCTTCGTATCGAGGGCTTACCCGGGTTTGGGTAAGACAGACTTTCTTGAAAGTATAAATCAAGGGACCTTTATCCAAGGTTGTTGGATACCCTTCTATTTGGGTTAAAATATTTATATCTTGTTACTTGTTTTTGTTACAAGTTTTTCTACTACATTTTTTATTGTAAGGAAAGTATAACCTTCTTATATTTCCTTACACTTGTACTCTGATTGATTTAGATTCTATACGCTTTAAGGTAGAATCTCATATTGTAAACTTTGGTTAAGTTTCATTTCTGAATCCATATTTCCGGAACCAGTTTTTGGAATCACTTTCCAGATTTAAGCAAGTGTATAGAAATAGAAGTTTGTAACTTCATAATTTGTCCCAATATTTCAATTTGTGTTAGAGGTGTTGTGAATTTACTTAGTTTAACTTTGTTAAACTTAGATCTTTCCTTGTTTAAGGGAATTTTTAAAGTGTACAATTCACCCCCTCTTGTATATTGAGCATCTACATCGTTATTTCAATCCTACAATTGGTATCAGAGGAGGTCTTTGAAATACTTATACTCACATATAAGTTTTTATTTCTCAGTTTTTCATTGTTCTATATTTTTCCTTGCTTAGGAATATTCTCCTTGAGTCTGAACTTTTGTTATTAACAAGTTTTTGTGTAGAAAGTTTTTTATGGAAGGAATCAATGTTGGTTCCATTGACAACCTAAATCCTACAAGACCACCAATTTTTGATGGTAATGATTTTGAGTATTTAAGAGATCGAATGAATACTTTTTTTATCAATACTGGAGTAGAAATTTTTTTATGCTTACTGGAGGTTACCAAATTACTGATAAGGAAGTTAGTAATTTCACAAACCAAGAGAAGCATGATTATCAATTAAACTATAAGTTACACAATACTCTACTATGTTCAATGACTAGGAACATATATAGCCAAATTTTTTTCTTTTGAAACAACTAACTGTATATGGAAGAAAATCAAAGTTACACATTTTGGTACATCTAAAGTGATTGAGACTAGAAGAGCCATGTTGAGAGCTGAGTATCATGGTTTTAACTTTCCTTATGGAGAACCCATTTTTAAGGTGCAACAAATATTTATGACTATCATAAATATCTTAAAATCTATGGGAGAGAAAGGTCTAGATAATGAAGCTCTTGTGGATAATATTATTGATATTATGCCCAATGAGTGGGAATAAAATAGAACAACTATCGATGAGAATAGGAAGGTCACTCAAATTTCCTTAGATGAGCTATTTGGAACTCTTCTCCAACATGAAACAAGAATGAAAAGAGATTCTAACAACATCAAAAAGAAGAATGGGAATGGTACTGTTGCTTTTACTACTATATCAAATCACATGAAAGGTAAGACTCCTCAGAGAGTAACTAGATCCAAGTCTAAGAAGGTTACTATCCAATCCGAATCTAGTGAGAGTGAAGTCTTAGAGAACGAGTTAGATAATCTTGCTCGAATAATGAACAAGATAACCGGTCAAAGGAATTTCCAATACAAGTATAAGAATAAGGAAAGGAAAGATAAGAAAGATTCAGAGGTCACATGCTATGAATGCAAGAGGAGTGGACACATAATACCTGATTTACCTATGCTTAAAAAGAAAGAAATAAAAGAGAGACATTCTGAAAGGAACAAGAAGAAGTTTTACAAAGCTAAAGCTAAGAAAATTCTAAAAGCTAATACTACTTGGAGTGCTAGCTGTGGAGACTCTTTAGAAAGTGAATCTTCAGAATATGATTCATCAGCTCAAAAAAATATGGGATTCATTGCTAATACTTATTTTCCACATACATGTCTCATGGCCAAGGTATGCTCTACTGAGGCTTTAACAAATTTATCTCTTTATAAGAATTACTATTCTGAAAATAGTACTTATAATGAATATACTTCATCCTCAGAAAAAGAATAACATTCATATGAAGAAGTATCTAGATTCGCTAAGTTACTTGAAGCAAAAAATTGTAAAATTTATAAGAAATTAGACAAGGAAAATACTAGGGAAGAAGTTCTTACAAAAGAGATTTCAGATATTTCTACAGATCTTAAAGATAAAGAATAAATTTTAGAAAAACTTTCTAAAGACCTTGAGAAAGAAAATTCTGATAAGGAAGAACTTTCTAAAGATCTTAAGAATTCTATTTTAAAGATGAATTTTTTTTAGGAAAAATCTAACTCTAAGGAAATGATTCTTGAGGATAGGAATTTAGTCGTTAGACTAAAATCTGAAATATTTTCTCTTAAGAAGCTTCTTGAAAAATTTAATTCTAGGAAGGAAAATTTTGACAAGATGTATTCTCAAATTAAACCTCATGGAAACACTACTGGAGTAGGTTATACTCACCGAAAACCAGTTTTCAAAAACAACTATTTTGTTCCTTCTAGAGCCCCTTTTTTCACTAAGTGTCAAAGTGGTGGGCATTGGAAGAAAAATTGTTCTTTGAATAGAGTTTAATATCTTGGGTTTCATAAAGCATATTTTTCTAAACAAATGTGGATACCCAAAATTTTGTTATCTAACAATTCCAGATCCAAGCAAGTCTGGATTCCGAAAACCTAACTTTTTTCTCATTTTTAGGAAGATAAAGGAAGTACCAACAACAATACATGGTACATAGATAGTGGATATTCCCAGCATATGACTGGTAAAAAAACTATTTCGAAAAGATTATCAAGACGAAAGAAGGAAAAGTAACTTTCGGAGATAATGCTCAGAGAGAAATTGTTGGTATAGGTAATATTGTTCTTCTTGGTAAAACTTTTATTTCAAATGTTTTGTTTGTTAAAGGTCTTAAGCACAACTTCATTAGCATAATTCAATTATGTGATGAAGGTTACCTTGTGAATTTTAGTAATGATAAGTGCTTAGTACACAATTCCAAGGAGGAGTTTATTCTCTCTTCCCATAGGCAAGAGAATGTTTACACATTAAACTTAGAAGACCTTAGGAGCCAAGACTTACCTTGCCTAAGTGAAATGGAAAATCATTCTTGGTTATGGAATAGAAGACTAGGTCACTGTAACCTTAGAAACTTATGTAAACTCTCTAAGAAGAAACTAGTTAAGGATCTACCAGAGCTTAGATTTGATTCTTCTAAAGTTTGTGATCCTTTTCAATATGGAAAACAACATAAATCTAGTTTTAAATCAATCAGTGAAGTCTCAACAACTGATGCATTACAGTTGGTGCACATGGATCTTTTTAGTCCAACAAAAACTGGAATCATTGGGGGAAATTATTATGTATTTGTCTCAGTTGATGATTACACTAGATTTACATGGGCCTATTTTATAGAAAAGAAGTCTGAAGCTTTTTCTTATTTCAAAAGTTTTAGAGCCCTAGTTAAAAATGAGAAAGACCTTCCATTGAAAACTATTCATAGTGATCATGGAGGAGAATTTAAAAATTATGTTTTTGAAACTTTTTATAGTAGAAATTGTATTACTCACAACTTTTCAGCACCTAGAACTCCTCAACAAAATTGTGTAGTTGAAAGAAGAAATATAATTCTTCAAGAGATAACTAGAAAAATGTTGAGTGAATATTCTATAAATCGAGTTTTGATTAGACATTTTCTTAATAAAACTTCTTATGAGTTATGGAATGGTAGAAAACCTAGAATTTTCTACTTTAAGGTTTTTGGATTCAAAGTATTCATTCTGAATACTAAAGATAACTTACACAAATTTGCACCAAAATCTGATGAAGGAATTTTCTTAGGTTACTCCATAACTTTTAAGGCTTATAGAGTTTTCAACAAAAACACTTGTACTGTTGAAGAAACAGTGCATGTAAAATTTGATGAATCTGATCCTTTTGTTTATAAATCATCCCAACCTACATCCTTAGATGTGTTTTCAAAAACTGATTATCAACCTTTGTTAGAAGATCCTTCTGATAAGGAGAATGTTCAAGAAAATATTTCTGAAACATTTACCCTAGAATACTTTCTACCCTATGTTGATGAACAGGTTTTACAAAACCCAAGTCAGGTATTTCTAAAGAATCATCCCAGTGATAGTATCATTGGTGATGTAAATCAACCTATAAGGACTAGAAGTTCCTTAAGAAATGAAGTATAACATCTAGCATTCCTTTACCAATTGGAACCAAAAAGAACTGATGAAGCTTCAGGTGATGATGATTGGATAAAATCCATTCAAGATAAAGTAAATAAATTTGAAAGGAATAAAGTTTGGACCTTGGTTGAAAGACCTAAGGAAACTTCTGTTATTGGAGTAAAATGGGTCTTCAGAAATAAGTGTGATGAAAATGGAGTCATTGTTGGAAATAAAGCTAGACTTGTTTCTAAAGGATATAATCATCAAGAGGGAATAGACTATGAAGAAACCTATGCTCCAGTAGCTAGAATTGAATCTATTCATATTTTACTTGCCTTTGCAGCATTATTTAATTTTAAAAAATTTCAAAAGGATGTGAAATGTGCTTTTCTTAACGGTTATGTTCAAGAGAAAGTTTTTGTTGAACAACCTCCTGGATTTGAAGACACAAAAGATCCTGATCATCTTTTTAGACTTACCAAATCTTTTTATGGTCTTAAACAAGCCCCACGAGCTTGGTATGATAGACTTACATGATTTTTTCTTCAAAAGAACTATGTTAATGGAAATGCAGATCCAACTCTTTTTATAAAGAAAGATAATAAAAATGTTTTGATTGTTCAAATTTATGTTGATGACATTATATTTGGTTCAACTCAGCAATCTTTAACTGATTCCTTTGTGGATATAATGAAATTTGAGTTTTAAATGAGTATGATGGGTGAGTTAACATTTTTCCTTGGTTTTCAAATTTCTCAAAAACCAGAAGGAACCTATATATCTCAACATAAGTATATTAAAGATCTTCTAAAAAAGTATGGATTTGACAACACTAAAAGTATTAGTACTCCCATTGGTACCTCAAACACACTTGATCTTGATGATTCTGGGAAACCAGTAGATCAAACATATTTTAGAGGTATGATAGGAAGCCTACTATACTTGACAGCTAGTCTTCCAGACATAATGTTTTCAGTGTGCTTATATACCAGATATCAATACAATCCTAAGGAATCTCATTTAAAGGTAGTGAAAATAATTTTTCATCACTTAAAGGGAACCATGGATCTAGGATTATTTTATACTTCTGGAAATTATTTTGTTTTAAAAATATTTTCGGATGTTGATTTTGGTGGATGTAGAATGGATAGAAAAATTACATCCAAAACTTGTCATTTCCTAGGATATTCATTAGTTTCTTGGTCTTGCAAGAAGCAACACTTAGTAGCACTCTCCACTACTGAAGCTGAATATGTAGCAGTTGGAAGTTGTTGTGCTCAAGTGTTGTGGATGCAACACACACTCACAGACTATGGATTGAGTTTTACTAAGACTCAAATTTTGCGTGATAACACAAGTGCCATTGCCCTTAGTAAAAATCCCACACATCACTCTCGTGAAAAACACATAGATATTAGGCATCACTTTCTTAGGGATAACACACTAAAATGAGATATTATTCTTCAATTTATCGGAATGCAAGATCAACTTGCTGACATTTTCACAAATTCTTTACCCTCCAATAGATTTGAATACATTAAACAAAAGTTAGGAATGATAACCATAAGGTAATCCTTCTTCATTAACTTCTTGTTGAAAAATTCTCATTACAGTAATAAAATCCTTTTCATAGGGGGAGTACATTTTCTTGTTATCATAATCAAAATTCTCGTAGATAGTTTTTCAAACCTTCGTAACCAAAATTTTTCATACTGAGTTTTTCAAAAATTTTCGTACTGAGTTTTTCAAAATTTCTCGTATTAAGTCTTTTAAAAATTTTCGTACTGAAATTTTCGTAATGAAATTTTCGTACTGGAAATTTTTGTAATGAAATTTTCGTACTGGAAATTTTCATAATGAAATTTTCGTACTGGGAACTTTCATAATAAAAACTTTCCAAACTCATAGTTTTCGTAATGGAAACTTTCCATACTCATAATTTTTTGTACTCATAATTTTTCGTACTCATAATTCTTCTTACTCATAATTTTTCGTACCCATAATTTTTCATACTCATAATTTTTCATACTCATAATTTTTTGTACTCATAATTTTTCATACTCATAATTTTTCGTACTCATAATTTTCCATACTCATAATATTCATACTCATGCTTTTAAAACTAGAGTTTTTCATAGTAAAGTTTTTTGTAGTTAAATTTTCTCCAAGAATAATATTACCTATTACGAATAAACTTCCTATCCAAATCCAAAAGGTATGAATTCCTTACTCAAGTTTTCTTAGTCAATTTTTTATTTGCTGGTAGTTTCTTATTCTTATAAAATTTCTCAGATTCGTTTTTCTTCTTAAATATTAATGTTTTTGTTAAAAACTCAAAAGATCGGATTCAATATTTCCTTGTAGATTTGATTTCAACCGTCAGATCAGATCAGAGAAATTCTAAACTGCTAGATTGGTTTCAGAAGTCCAAAGGTCAGCTCCATCGCCTATATAAAGGGCACCCCAATTGGTTGTCCCACATCTATTTCAATCTCTTGCGTGTTGAAGCTCTACATAAGTTGTTAAAGGCCATTCCGAATCCTTCAGATCTCCTCCATTCCAAATGTCTGTTGAATATACTTCCTAAGATATATCTACCTTAAAGACAATATCAAAATGGAAAGTGTATAGAGAAAGAATGGTCCATCTGAACTTTTACATGTATGATTATATCATCTCCAAGAACATCAAGATAAATGGTTGGGAAGATTCATGTGTATCCAAGACAAGTGATCAAGATGCTGTCTATCCAGAGTTACTTGTAGAATTCTATGAATCAAAAAGATTTTATGAGGAAGAGGGAAGATAAAAGTTTTCTTTCAAGTCTTATGGAAAGACTTACAAGCTTACTTACACCAAGGCGGCAAGCTTGTTTGGGCTAGCATACGAAGTAGAAGCTGAATTTTGTTCACACAAACTCCCAAATGCTCAAGGTAGTTTTTTTAAGGTTAAGGCCTTACAATGTCTTGGACTTGCTGATGTCAAGACAAAAAATACTGCTAACCTATCTCCTAATAATATGATTCTTCAACTTTGGGTACAAGGTTTCTTGGTTCCGAGAAAGGGTTATAAAGATACCCTGAAGAAAAGTGACGTATATTTCTTAGACTTCTTGGTGAATCTATGAAAAATAAATCAGATGAGGCATGTTCTTGTGATGATCAAGAACATCAAGGAAGGAAATTTGAGAGCTCAAATCATTATGTACCCTGCCTTACTATCAAAGCTGATAGTTCAATTTCTGGATTCTTTCAAAATTGCATGTAAGTATAAGGTTTGGAATTGCAAGCTTATGCTTGTCAGTGATGACACGCTGAAAAGAATTAATATGGTTTTTTCTAAGGAAACAAGAGAGTTTTATAATTTTCCATAGGAAGAGGCTGAAATCATTCTAGAAAATGTGGAGAAGGCTGAACCAGTGAAGAAGGTTGGTAAGAAGAGGAAATTGAAAGAAGTGGTTTCTGAAGACAAAACACCCAAAGCTAAGGAAACCTAGTCCAAAACTCCCAAGCCGAAAAACATAAGCATATCTATATGAGGTAGCTGATAAATGGAGAGAAGATAAGGAGAAAAGGAAAGAAGGGGATCCATAGTTCGGATTAGACCCTACTGAGGCTAAGGCCTTAAAAGAGAAAGCATCTGATGAGTTAGAGAGGCAAGAAAAAGAGAATAATATGAAGAAAAAGATGTCTGAAGCTGAGCTTGTACAATATCTGTTGAGAGATACAAAAGTAGCTTCTGAGAAGATTCCCATTCTGGAAACTTTTGATGTCCAACCATTACCATAGAATCCTAGGAAAAAGTAATTCACTCCTAAAACATCCAAAGGGAAAGAGGTTGTTTAAGAAGTAGAGAAAACAACTGGTGAAATAGTAGAAGAAGAAGTTGTTGAAGAAGAAGAAGAAGTAGAAGAAGGAAGTGATGATCTGAATGACTTGATCAAAAAAGTAGAATATTATCAAGAAAATGCTGAATCTTCAAAATTAGTCACTCCAGGAAAGGGAGTTGAGAAATAAGGTAACAAAGATAATGATAAGGAAGAGGAAGAGAAAGAGTATGAATTATCTGAGGAAGAGACCTATGAGAATAATTTTCTTGAGGAATAAGCAGAAAAGGAGAAAATATATGAAGATAAGATTTTTCAACTATCAGAGATTGAGGAAGAATCTCCAGATGATCAACCCATTCTGAAAATTGATAAAGGTAAGCAAGTGCTCATGGATACACCAACAAAAGATATCATCAGGAAGAAAGAAGTTTGTGGTTATTCTATAAGAAAGCTAGTGGAGGTTGAAGAAGACCATTCACCTAGAAAAGTTTCTAATTCGGAATCATCAACACTGGGTCATGACTTTGTTGTTGAATCTTTGAAAAAAATGGTGGACACCATTTCGATATTTCCCACTATAGACTCTATATTCCAGATACTTCAACCCATTATGAACTAGAAGTCAGAATCCTTATCTATGGTGATGGATAAGTGTGTGAAGATTGGGGATGATCATAAAAATTTCTTTATCAATTATGATGTTCACAGAAAATCATGCAGCAAAATCACTTTGTGGTCTAAGAAAGTTGAATAATACATGGATGAGTTTGATCGTTTTCAGAATGATGTTAATGATTCCTTTGACACTGAGGATACCAAGATTAAGAATCTTCAGGATGAGCTAATCATTGAGCAAAGTTTTCGGAATCAACAAGTAAAGGACTTGAATGGGAAGGTTAATTCTCTTGCTCAAAATTTTAAATGGGATAGAGATCTCTAGATTGAGCTTGAAGAAAATCTTGTAAAGAAAGATGAGTTACTGAAGATGCAAGAAGAGGCCATGAAGGCTTAGGAAGAAGTTTTGAAAGCTCAAGATGAAAGGATAAAAGCTTTGGAGAGGCAAGCTGAGGAGGATCAAAAAGATTTGAAGAAGCTGAAAATCTTGTTGAAGAAGCTAATCCCAAAGGAAAAGGAAGACAAATAGACTCAATCTGATCTTTTGTTGCATTTTTATTTCCTTGTAATTTTTTTTTCAGATCTAATGAAATTTTTGGTTGGTTGTATCTTGTGTTAATGTGTACTAATGTTTCAGGTATTTTTTTTCTTTTCCATTCCCTTAAATTATTTTTGAAAATCACAAAGGGGGAGAAGGAAAAAGAACTACTCAAAAGGGGAGAAGGAAAAATATAAAATTGAGAAGGAAACATTTCTAAGTGAAGATATCCTTAAAGTAAGGGGGAGTTTCTCATTACGAAGTTTTTCATTCCCATGATAATGAAAAATCCATTCCAGAAATCCAGAATACAATCCTTAGAGTTTCAATGCCTAAGGGGGAGTTAGTTGTATTCATCACCATCCATGAACAAAGGGAGATAATTTTTAATTTCAAAGTCAAATGAAAATTTTCAAATTCCTTATATTCTTTTTCATAAGGTTGTTTGTGCTTTCCAAAAAGGGGGAGATTTTTGAGTCAATAAGGTTTTCCTTATGACTTTTCCATTCCTTCTTGTTTTGAAAATCACAAACACATTATACTTAAGCAAATATATATTCTAAGGAGAATTTCCTTCCTTAATGAAATTTACCCTAACCTAGATTTCCTTATACATATAAATATTTTTCTTAAGTATAATAATCAGATTCATACCCAAAACCTCGGAATCATATAATGCTTAGATATAAAGCATTCTGTTTTAGGATCCGAATTCTGGATACGAACTCTAATAAAGTTCCACTCTGAATTATGGATATGAACTGTAATGAAGTTCCACTCCGAATTCTGGATATGAACTGTAATAAAGTTCCACTCCGAATTCTGGATATGAATTATAATGAAGTTCCTCTCCGAATTATGGATTCGAACTGTAATGAAGTTCCACTCCGAATTCTGGATATGAACTGTAATGAAGTTCCACTCCAAATTATGGATTTGAACTGTAATGAAGTTCCACTCCGAATTCTGGATACGAACTCTAATGAAGTTCCATTCCGAATTATGGATATGAACTCTAATATAGTTCGACTCCGAATTATGATTACAAACTTATCTAAGTTCTGACTCGAGGTTATCTGAATTCAGACTCCGAAATCTTATGAGTTCTAACTCCGAATTCCCATGAACTATGACTCCGAACTTTGTAAGTTCTGGTTCTGAATTCTGGTGAAACCAGATTCCGAATTTCCTTATAAATTCAGACTCCGAATTTCTACAGAATTCAGGTTCCGAATTCCTATAAAACAGAATCTGAATATCTCTTTATTATAGACTCCAAATTTCATTTTGGGTAGACTTCGAACTATTATTTACTTACATTCTGAACTTCAGTTTTGATTATACTTATACTTGTTTCATTTGAAAACAATGTCGTGATTTCAGTTATTTACTAACCATTGGTTGAGTGACACATATACAGGTCCCTTCAAAATTCAAGGAGAAATATGACCGTTGGAGTAGGGAGCCAACCGTTGGAGCTTCACCTATAAATAGGAGCTCATTTGAAAAGAAGAGACAACTTTTGGAATTTTGGTGATCTGAACTTCCTGAAGTGATTTCTAGAGAGAGAGAGGCTCTTATTAAGTCTCAAGCTTCGTGCATAAAGTTTGAAAGACTTGTTCAAACTTTTCCTTATGCAGACTTACTTCATGTGACTCTTATTGTTGGTGATTACAATCGAGGGCTTCCAGGGATAGGAAGACAGAGGTTCCAACATCTTGAAGTTGAGTTATTCCTTGCTGAGGAAGACAGAGGTTCCCACTACCTTGAAGTTGAGGGCTTGCGGGGAGAGCAAGACAGAGACTCCGATCTTTGTATTGAGGTCTTACCTAGGTGGGGGTAAGACAGACTTTCTTGAAAGTATAAATCAAGGGACCTTTATCCAAGGTTGTTGGATACCCTTCTCTTTGGGTTAAAAGATTTATATCTTGTTACTTGTTTTTGTTACAAGTTTGTCCGCTGCATTTTTTATTGTAAAGAAAGTATAACATTATTATATTTCCTTACACTTGTACTCTGATTCATTTATATTCTATACACTTTAAGTTAGAATCTAATATTGCAAACTTTGGTTAAGTTTCATTTTCCGAATCCATATTTTCGGAACCATTTTTTTCAGAATCACTTTCCAGATTTAAGCAAGTGTATAGAACTAGAAGTTTGTAACTTCATACTTTGTCCCAATATTTCAATTTGTGTTAAAGGTGTTGTGAATTTACATAGTTTAACTTTGTTAAACTTAGATCTTTCCTTGTTTAAGGAAATTTTTAAAGTGTACAATTCACCCCCCTCTTGTATATTGATCATCTACATCATTATTTCAATCCTACAATAAGATCCTTTATAAACCCTATAAATCAAATTTTATAAAATTTTAGATGATCTCCAAACCTAGGGTTGGACACATGGTCGAATAGAACTAAGAAGACAATAAAATAGAGGGAAATAGAGAATAGAGGAGGAGTAAGAGGAGGAGATAATGGAAGAGAAAATATGGATTTTCCTTGAGAAATCACTTTATAATGTTGAAGGCGCATCAAGGAGACTATGGGTAGAATAGGAATATGAATTGGGAGATACCTCTATGGGACTAGAATGAATAGGAGAAAAATATGATGCCCTTAATTTAATAATGAAATAAAAAATATAAAAACATAAACATGTGGAGAGACTATATGATTTGGTTTCATGGTCAAGGAAACCATGATCTATCCATACATAGGCTTTTAGAATTGAGACTCTCAATTTTCACGATATGGATACATGGTTAAAACTAACTATACATCCTAAAATATATTATATTTTTTCCCATATTTTCAATTTCCAAACCCTAAAATCTTCAATAATAAAATGATCAATAAAATAAGTACATGTATGTGGCATAATGGGTGTCAATAATTACTTATTTCTTAGAGAATAAAATCAAATATAACATTTTATAAAATGAATATTTCTAATAATTACAAATTTTATCCATTCATCCAATGATGATTTTTTAAAATACTTTGATAAAATACATCAATCATTTTCTACCAAGAAATATAATGTTTTGTTGAGAATTAAAATAAATAATTATACTATCTTCAGTGCTTATAAAATTCATTGTTATTACTAAATCTTTTTTATTACTCCATACAACATGAATTCATGAGTTTTGATGCAATAATTGTACTCATATTTGATGTTGTTAATACCAATTAATCTAAAAAGTAATCTCGATGTCTATATAATATTTTTAATTATGGAGTTTATTTTTTTATGGATTTATGGGGTAATTATGTATGATATATATATTTCAAGTAGGGGTTTAAATTTAAAATCTCATTTATATTAATTGAAACAATTTTGGGTTGAGCCCATTTTCAATAAGGAAAGAAACATATTTTTAATTGGGTTGAGAGAGATCCCTTACATGACCCAAAAGGCCCTAATCCTTACATAGACTGAAGGCCCAAATGATTATGGCCCAAAATCCCAACTAAATAAGGTCAAAATACCTTAATAGAAGACCTTGAAGGACCAACTGAGAAAAATTCATCATGTCATAACCATATGCGTATTATTTCCCTCCCCCATCTATGTCACATCGCACCACCAAAAAAATGTCACAATGTACCACACCATCTTTGTCGCATTGTTGTCTGTGTTCCATGATGCTAGCCTCCGTCACTCTGAGCCAACATTTTCATGTCATGAGAGGGTATCCATGCATCCCACATTGGGACACCGTATGGGTAGAGGTCCAATATATGGATTCTAGCGTACCCATTACTCATTAGAGCTACCTCCCACCCAATAGTGCATGTATGTCACCACATCACACCACACCTGTTGTGTCACAACATCTACCTAAGTCACACTACCATGCCTACCATGTGATTTACCCTTCAATGGAACCCCCTCATAAGATAATAGAATAGAGGAATAGTGGCCTGACATCCCAAAATGTTCTAAAGTCTTGGCAGACCAGAGGCCCAAACCTCATGCTTCTTGAAAAATTATTAATTATATGGGGATTTATATGAAAAATAAATGGTTGAGTTCACAATATCTTTAAGAGTTTTATAAAAATATGATGTCATGTATAGGAATATTCCTTCATATAACATAGAATATATCATAACATAAATATAAAACATGAAAGGATAATCAATAATCATGAAGCATAAATAATGAATGAATATAGAAATCATACCCATATTATCAAGGCTCATCACCAAGGTATAATAATCATATTTCCAAGGATAATTATACAAGTATTTTAAACATATTTCCAAGAATCATTTCCAAAATATTATATAGAAATGGATAACTTCCTTTACTTAAAATATTTTTTAAAATTAATCATTTCCCAAATCATTGAGGGGATATATAATTTTTGGGTCACCAATAACTTGTCAATAATCTCAATGAAACACTTAAAAATAAATATAAACATGAATAACATAAATCATCCTTAATATATGATCCAACAGAATGGAAAATCCATGATTAAAGGATATTGGTTCCAAAATAGGCAATCTACAATATATAGATAATATGAATATCTAAACTAATACCCTTAAATAAAATATATCATAGACTATTTATATCTAATATTATTTAATATAAATAAAATAATAAATTAGGAATTTAAAATTATCACATAAAAGGGTTATAAATATAGTAATTTCATAGATTATTGTTTCAATGATGGGATACCAATACATTTATGAAAAAAATACCCTATTAAATTAGAAGTTTGAAACCAATGTATTTTATTTTATTTAGCGATTAAAAATTATTCAAAAATAACACCATATACTAATGAAATTCATACTGAAGATTCACTTTTGATAATTCCAAAAACTGACCCCACCAAGACCCCACTCTGGATCTATGATGAGATTATGTATGATCCTTGAAGTCTATTATTAATAGAACAAAAATTAGAAGCTAACACCATGGGTATAAATCTCATAGATGGGAGGAATTACACTCCATAGAACAAAACATAAGAGTATAAAATAAAATGAAAACCACTAAATCATGAGTAGTAAGGAATCCATATTAAATTGATATCATAAAAAAAGTACAATGTAAGAATGGAACAAAAAATAATAAAAAGTGAAAGAAAGATATAAATTTGTTAAAGAAACCACTAAAACCTTACATGAAAGATTAGAAAAAAACCTGTATACTCAAAGATACATGAAAAAATTTGCAAACACCAGGATCCTATTATCAACCCCATTCAGCGAGATAATTTTTTTTTTGATATTCACACCAACAAAATCCTATAACCATACATGTAAAATTAGAGGTGATTATATCCACATATTTAGTTTTCCATTCAAAAAGGATGAAAAACCATGTAAATATTGTTCATTTGTAATAATTAAATAATTAATATCACAATACACAGTCTCATCCTCACTAACCATGTAATGACCCATGGATTTTCAGGTCATTGTTTTTAAAGGAAAGTTGATTTTTTGGTCTAGATAAGAAATTTTTTCATGAATTAAGATTTTGATTAGGAATCTAAGGGTTGGAATGTTTCTAAGATAACTTTTTAGATAGAGATAAAGTCTATAGAGATTTTATGAGTGCTCAGGTGAGCATAGATGAAAGGTCATGTGGAATTGATGAAAATATTTTATTACAGAAGGTCGTGCCATGAACTACAAGTCATGCCATGATGTCCTATTACAAGGGAAGCATCATGGTGGGATTAAAAAAGGCTATGAATAAATTTGGAGAATAGGGAATAATGATGTTAAGGAAAGGAAGGATATACTATGAGGCCTTTTATCTCACATGGAAAAAGGATGCATCACATTGTGACCCATAGGGGTCGCACTATGATGGTGTTGGATGGGGGTTGGCATCCTCTAACTTGGAGTGGTAAATGTGTGATCTATAAAATAAAATTTTCAATGTGGTTAGAAAAAGGGATATGTCCTATACTTGGTATGGTCACACCATGAACGTAGCGGAACACTTCATGATAAGACTGAGTGAATAAGCGTCACATAGTGACCCCTATGGTCTCTTCAGGACTATCCTGTAAGATCATTTTTAATTGGGTTAAGATGGTAATTTATTATTTATCTTTCTAGATATTTTATGGTCATGTATTTTTAGGAGAGGGATGATTTAAATGGATCTACCTTCTCTCTTACTCCATTAAATCCCCCATGCCTAGGAGTGTTTTTGGTGGTGTTTTCCACAATTATCAAGGAATATTATTCCATTCCTTCCTCATTTCGTGGCTCCCATTTATATCCCTTTAATTTTGGCGTGATTCAGGATAGGGTTTGGGTGTCAAATCTATCATATCATAGTATAAATGAAAAATTATTATGGGTATTTTTCATGCGATGTATATAGGATGTTCCATGATGATGATTGCACATAATTTGTCACCATTTAATTGAATATATATATCTCTTAGTGAATTTATTTTGATCAGGTACTGAATTATATTTATTTTTATCAAGAAAGAATTAGGTAGTATTCCATTGACCTTTTGAGTGTGGTTGGTTATGGTTTTGGTGATTTAGTAATGACTGATGAGTTTTTAGGTGATTATATATCATTATTTTAATTTAAATAATTAATTATGAAATTTTATAATTAATTATTTGTATTTGTCGGTGTAAGATAATGAATTGAATATTTTTATGAGATTCGATGATTTATGTATTGGATTGGTCTAAGAGGTCTAGAGAATTTCAAGGATGGTAACTCCTTTTTTGAGGTTGGTAACCCCTTTAATACAAATTCATATGCATTTTTATACATTAGTATGAATTTTTGTATGTTTTTGGGCATTCAGGTAGAAGGGATAAATACTAATTCTTCCCTAGGTAAAAGAGATATGATGGAATTAATCCTCTTAGGCATGAAATAATTCATCTTTAGTATTTGGGGTAATTTAGATCACCCGACGACTATATCGACAAGTGTAAGGGGTGTCGATTGAGTTTATAAGAGACCTTGGTAAAGTCATGGGATTTAAGGTGAGATGTGGGTAACCTAAAATGGTTTCCCATGGCTAGTTAGGAAATTATTTTAGGATTTATCCCAGTGATGAAAAGTGAGGTAATCATACATCTCATGCTTGGTTAACACCTTCTGGAGGGTGGATTGATATTTGGTGTGTGACATGGGAGGGGTAAGTACTTTGAGACTAGGTGAGGTATAATAGGTAAAGGTTTACTTTTTGTGATTTATTGAGGTATATCCTAGAGATATATGGGATTTGAACCTATAGTGTCTTAGGATCATCATTGAGGACTCGACCTGGGATTCCAAGGGTTTGGAGAGAGATGGCTTGGGATGGCCCTTGGTTATAAGGATTGGAATGTGAGTATAATTTTGATGCGGTTTGGACCGGACTCTTAAGTATTTTTCTAGGTAGTTCCCATAGGCCATAGGAATATAGTGGGGTGTGGATGTGACTTGGTACCAATAGGAAGAAACTGAGTGGGGTCTAAGGGACTAATTTTATGCCCTTACGGGTGAGCTGAGATGGCCGACTGGTTCAACATGATGGGTTTGTGTGACCTGGATGGTCTTTTGGGGATTTAACCATAAGGATAGATGTATGAAAATATTTTTTTGTGTGAGGATAATTCCTATGTAACTAGTTCCATGGGATGATCTGGTGAGCTTATTGGATGTGCTATATGCCTTATTGTTACTGTATGTGTGTGGATAACTGTGCAATGTCGAAGAATGAATGATGGGTTCCACAATGGAAGAGGGGATATACTAGGAATTTTTTCGCACATTTGATGAGTAGTATTGGGTTTGTATCTATCAGTGTTATCTTCCCCAAGGGAAATGGTTTGGGTACTTTCAAAATGACCACTTCTATGAGAAAAGGAGGGATATAATCTATTCAGCACACCCACTCCTATAAGATGAGTAGGGTTGAGTATTTTCAGTTCACCCTTAACTGATGAGGGAATGGGTTTTGATCTATTCATTGTATCCTAAACTAAGACGAATTGGACATGGTACTATTTATTGTATCCTTCCCTAAGGGGAATGGACTAGGGTACTGTTTAGTGTGGCCTTCCCTGAGGGGATTAGCTAGGGTGCTTTTCATGGAATCTTTACCCCAATTATTTAGTTATGGGACAATACTTGGGACGTGAGACTAGATTACAATAATGAATAGAGAAATTATTGTTAGGATTCATGGGGGCCTACTTATCACATTATAATAATATATGTAAGTGTGTGGTGTTGGAATGATTTGTATTTATGACAGAGGAAAAAGTGGGTTTGGTTGGGTGTCATGGTGGTATAGTTAGAACTCAAAAACACGATGTTCATGATTAGTGTTGGAAAAAAATACCTCTTGGTGGTTATTTTAGGTTTATTATGTTTTTTGAAATGGTTTGAGGTTTTTGATGAAGGATGGTTATCAATGGAGACATAATGAGCAAACGCAAGATGTATGATCTCACAGAGTGAAAGATGTATGATATCACATAGTGTGAGATGTCTGTTATCATTGAGAATGAATGTTTGATCTTAAAGGGCATGAATGTATGATCTCATAGAGTGAAAATGTCTAATATCATGAAGCTCAAAATGTATGATATCATGGAGCATGAAATGCATGATATCACAAGTGAATGAAGACAAATATTTATTATTAGAGGATCTCTTGGAAATATTATTCAAAGTTCATGAAGAAAAAACATGATTTTCAGAGGATCTTGCAGAGAGATCATTTGGGGTGCATGAAGACAAAGCATGATTGTTAGAGTATCTCGTAGAGATATCATGTGAAGTGCATGAAGAAAAATCATGATTGTCAGAGGATCTTGTAGAGAGATCATGTGAAGAACATGAATAAAATGAATATTAAAACGATGGAGATATCATACGATTATTCAAAATCACAGAACCACATGATTGTCATTAGATCTCATGATGGGATCTTGTGAATCACTTGAAGATAATGTCACTAACACTTCATGATTATCATTTGATATACACAATTGACATCACATAAGTATTTTGCATGGGAATAATGAAGTCTTGAATCAGAATTTCATGATCCAGATAATCAGAACAAAGTATTGAAAAGGGGTCTCATGATGGTATCTTGTGAAGAGAATTATGTGTAGGGTGTTTTCTCTCATAGGAAGACCCATTGATATCTCACGATTCACATGAACTGAAAAAGATATTGTGGTCTTGATGAACTGATCAAGATCTCATGATCCATATGAAATGAACATGGTCTTATGCTTCACATAATATGAACAAAGTGTTTTGATCCACAAGAACAGAATAAGGTCTCATGAAGGATTCTTGCGGAAAGGTATCACGAAGGAGTCTCATGGTGGAGTCATGTGATCCACATGATTTGAAGGCTGTCTCGTAGAGGGGTCTCATGCTAGAGTCTCATGGAGGGGTATCACACCAGGATCTCACACAAGGGTCATAGACTAAGATCTTGTGCAAGGGTTATGCACTAGGATCTCATATAAGGGGTTACATGCTAGGATATCATGTAAGGATTACACACCGGGATATTGAAATAGGGGTTACATTCTAGAATCTCACACAAGGGTAACATGATAGGATCTTACATAAAAGATATGTACTGAAATTACCCTATGAAAAATATCATTTTCATATATTAATTTAGAAGAAGAAGAATAAGAATAATAATACATAGGATTTTCACTATATAATAATATTTGATGAAGGAGTTTATTTATTGCGACATCCAATCTAGTGAAAATAATAATTGGATTCTATTGGAGATCCTACAAAATCATGAGTTTGTAATTGTTATGTATATTATAAAGATATGTTTTTTCTAGGTTTCTAGAAAGTGGAAGTGTTTTATCAAGTTGTTTTCATATAAGTGAAGGAGTAACCTAGCAATAACTTCAATAGATAATATACCTACAATTGAGTATGAATTAAATACTGTTGATAAAGGGACTTAAATGTCCATAAAATGTGTATGAATCCTTTCCATAGAAATGAGAAAATGAAGAGGAAGAAGGCGATCCTTTCCATCATCATAGATCATTCAAAGGAAAGATCAAGGGAGTGACCCTTGGGAAGAAGTGAGGTGTCCCTAAATCTTGTAAGGTAGTGAGCCTAGGAATATAAGTGATCTAGACCAAACCTTTTATTGGTAGTAATATTTAATGGATTTGGTACATTAGTACATTGTAGTTGTTTTCTCTTTGGATGTAGCCTAGTGAGGGTGAACCAAGTAAAAATAAAATTTCCCTTGTTCTTTATTTATTGATTTAATTTATATTCATAATAATCAGACAAGTTTAAATGTTTAAGATCAATATAAACACTAAAGAGTAAATAAAGTTACCCTCATAATAAATAGGACAATATTCAGTGGGGTAGGAAGAATTTTGAAAATATTATTCATACTCAGATTCACCCCCATATTAGGGTATGTAAGACACTTTTGGGTCTAAAAATCAGTATCAGAGCATCAATTTCTTTAATTTTATTTTTTTCTCTGACAAGGTTTATTCTAATTTTGGAATTTATGTTTTATTTTTCTCTTATCTTGGTGTTCCATGGAGAAAAGAAGAAATTCAAAGAAGAAGGAATCTGGTGGTGTTCTTCACTATGGACGTTTCTATGGAAAGAGTGTGCTACAATTGAAGGAAACAAACAATGTACTAAAGAATGGTTCAGATGAATCAGATAATGAAAAAATTTACTCATTTAATAATGCTACAATAATGAGTGAAAACCCCAATATTCCAAGTGATTCTGGAACTAATGATGATTAATAAATTACAAGGAAAAAAATGCAATTTTTCCCCATAACAAGGGAATTAGATTATAAATTGAAAGAAGATAACAAGTTTAGATATATCTTTATCCAATTGTAGAAAATTGAAGTCAATAATATAAAATATTTAAATAAAATATTTGTTGAGGTAGAAACTGATCTAAGAAAGGATAATGATTCTCAAGATGAATAACTACAAAAAATAAAAGTTTATGAATATAGAAATAATATAAAATTATAAAAAAATTAGAGTTTGGAATCCAAATATGAATATCTTTCTACACACCTATAATAATTGGTTTAGGAGAATGCATTATTTAAATATTTTACTCCTCATATGATTTCAAAAATAAAGGAGCAAAGTTACATGGTGGATAAAATGTCCCAAACAATAGAAGATGATATGACTAGTGGGAAGACTCTTGTGAGACAAATTAATACTTATCTTGAAACTAGGGATAATAATGTTCAACAATTAAGTGAAAATATATAATTAGTCAAGAAACAAGTGGATAAATATAATTCCAAAGAAAATCCCAAATTGAAGGATTGTTTTAATTTACTCTTTGATTATCCTTCAGTAGGTCATAATGAAATAAAAAGAAAATATTATAATTCATAGAAAAAACATGAGATGATTGTATCATCCCAAAGGTCATAAAGTTTGGAAAAATATGGTATTGGATATGATGAACCCACTCATATGCATAAGAGGAAGATATCCATGAATAGTTTTAGAAATAGGAAAAATCCTGTATGTGGTGGAAATAAACCTAAAAATGATTTTATAGGAATTAATGACAACATGTGATATTTCTATGGGATGTATGGTCATATTTCATGTTTTTGTTTTGATTATTTGGAATATATTTCATTATGTGAAGAAAAAAATATTTATAAATCAGAAAATAAGTAGAATCTTCTTGAGAAATCTAAAATAATAGTCTCTCAAAAGAAAGTATCCATGAAATGCTACAACTGTGGAATATTAGGACACACCATGAGTATGTGTCAATAATTTTGGGGGCTCAATGTCAAAATAATGACTCTAGATTTATCAAAATCTCAATCAATAAATGATTACATGAGGTATGTTTTTAATAGGATATGTTTAATATGTTCTAATCATAGGAATTTGGAAAGACATTGTATCTAGAAAAGAAAGGATGTAAAGGGAACTGGAAGGAGATACCCAACTCCAATGATATATAATGAGAAATTTTATATTGGAATAAAACCTTAAAAGTTGAAATATAGGTTTAAATCATTAGAATAAACACAAGGATATCAAATAAAGTTCACCAAGAACCTCCTCTATTACACTCACAATATCTCTCTTAGAAAGAATGTGAATAAAACTAGAATAAAAAGGGAGGATATTCTCTAGTTTTAAGTAAGAAGGATATACATTCAGTGAAAGCATCACCCCTAGTAAGAAAGGGACAGGTGACTTAGATAATTTATTAAATAAAAATGAATAAATAATGCCTCAAAAAAAATCATTTATCATGCCACAAGGTGATAATTAAAGGAAAGAGAAATAACTCTTCAATGGAGGAAGAATAAGGAGAATATTACCAATGTAAATATTCCTACTTAGATAATGAATCACAATGAATGGAGTATGGTTATAGTGTCAAATAAATAAATTTTTACTATTGGGTTTAAACCCCATATTATGAAAAATACCAAGACGAAAAAATATACATATCATAATAAAACTGAGCATGTGGGTAAATAATGTCTAGTTAAATGGCTAGATCAGTTGTTTTTTTTGCGCAGTTGGAACAAGCAAAAAAAGTGTACACTATTTTGAAAGAAAATATAAGGTTCGGTCCATCTGGATCAACCAAAATTCTATCCTCAAGGATTATAGAGTTACCCCTCTCCCTATGTGTTAAATATTTATTATATCTACTGGAATTTATGCAAGACTAAGGGGGAGATACAATACATGGGGTGTGTGTGTGCTAAAAGGGAAGAAGTGAAAAATTTGAATGGAGATACATGAAATAAAAAGAATATAAACTCTTGAAATTCATATATGGTATCAGATTCAACAAGTTGTGTTACAAAAAAAATCTATTTTTAAAATATATATCATGAAGATTCATGATGCAGAAAAGAAATATCATACAATAAATAGTTTGATTTGAAATTGAATATTTATTAAATCTATACATGAAAGATCCATTGGATCCAAGTAATATTGAATACTCAACCATTGGTATCAGGTCTTAGTTCAAGTGGTATTTTTCCTCCAAGATAATATATATTGGAGGAGCAGAAACAGTCATGTATTTCATGTTTATCTCATTTTTTCTAATAATAGGGTATTATCTGACTGCTTTCGGGACATCAAGGAGCTTTTAGAGAAACTAAAAAATGTTTCCTACAAGAAGTCTCCCCATTCTAAAGAGTAATTCAGCATCTATATTCATCTCACTAATTAGTATTAATGGTCTATATCATCCCAAAGTTGGAGGTTTTTTGGGAGATATGGTGATAATCACTCTAGGCGATATAGACTAATCTGAATAGAGAGTCCTATGAATAATTGACGAATGTAATGCTTCTAGAATCCATGGAATTAAGTGGGTGACATGGAAAACAATGAAGTTTATTGAATTTAATTATTGTTTCCTACAAAGAGTTCTGAATTAGTAGGCTTAGAATATATATTAATGAATCAATTCCAAGTGGTAATTTCACTTGTTGAAAAATATTTCATTAGTGTGAATCTATAAAAATGAATATGAATCTAGTCTTGAAAATTGATAAAATAATCAAAGTTTCTGTATAAAGTTGATAATTTGAGTTAAAGGTGAAATTGAAAATAGTTTACATAGCTAGGTGGTCTTCGAATTTCAAACTATGGTGTATCATGAGCTAAATATAAGTGCATGACCAAAGGGGGAGAGTAATTTCTCTTTATTTTTCTTTTAGTAGATAAAATAAAAATTAGTGTCTCCTCATGAATTTTTAGATTACCAAAAATATGATGTATGGAAATCATTGAATAAGGGGGATTAAATTAATAAATGAAGGAATCCTCTATTGAATTCTACGAGAAAAGGGGATATTGAAGTGAAGTATCTCATTGGTATCCATTATGATAATTCAAGTGCTATAAATCTTAGCCAAAATCTATTCCATTTTAAAGGAAAAATAATAGTGAAATAAATACACTTCATTGAGAAGAATGTAGAGCATGTGCATGTGAAGATAGAGTATGTTCTTACTAAACTACAAGTTTCAGACATATTGAAGAAGGACTTACCCAAATAAGTGTTTGAATTACATCAATTGGGTTTTGAAAAATGTAGATTTAGAACCCCTTTCTCCCTAAGGTATGGTGTTTCTTCCCCTATGTAATGATATTTTTTCTTTACTATGTTTCAGACCACAAAAAGAGTGAACTTTGGGTTCATTGAAAAAGGTGAAAAAATGTATTAATCATGATATAGAGAGTAGTAAAATT
Source organism: Viscum album (assembly GCA_963277665.1). Classification (NCBI taxonomy): domain Eukaryota; kingdom Viridiplantae; phylum Streptophyta; class Magnoliopsida; order Santalales; family Viscaceae; genus Viscum; species Viscum album. The sequence goes on from OY728121.1 coordinate 1,304,939,566, forward strand.
GGGGGAGTTTTAAATTTAATGATACTAAAACTATTTTATCAATGAAGAAGATTCATTCAAAGGAGTATCCTTTGGATTCATGATTCAAGTAGTTGAAATGTGTGGGTTAAGAAGTGATCTTGAAGTTTGATCTTGCTCTATCTTTTGGTTTCAATAAGGTTTCCAGTGTCATGTTTGAGAATGATGTGATTCATCGATGAAACTTTCATGATAGTCTTATTTCTCACACAGATCTTGAATCATGTGGGATTAGAGTATGTGTTAATAAATTCCTTGATCACTATATAGGGTTGCATAAGGTAAATAGTTTTACATGTTCATGAATTATCAACAAGTTGGTTCTTGAAGATTATAAGTGTTGACAATAAACCCAAAGGGGGATATTATTGGAAAAAATCCATTTTGGTGGTGCTTTTAGGTTGATTATGTTTTTTGACAAGGTTTGAGGTCATTAAATAAGGTTGGTTGTTAAAGGAGGTGTGATGAGTGAGTATGAGATGTCTGATCTCACAGAACATGGGATTTATGATCTCATAGAGCATGAGATATCTAATCTCTCAGAGTGTAAATGTTTGATCTCATGGAGCATGAATGTATGATCGTATGGAGCGTAAAATGTAGAATCTCAGGGAGAAAAATATCTAATATCAAGAAGTGCATGACTACAAAGAATTATTATCATAGGATCTTATGGAGAGATCATGTGAAGCACATGAATAAAAAGCATGATTGTTAGAGGATCTTGTGGAGGTATCATGCGAAGTGAATGAAGAAAAAGAATGATTTTTAGGGGATCTCACAGATATGTCATGTGAAGTGAATGATGAAAAACATGATTTTATTAGGATCTCATAGAGACGTCATGAAAATCACATGAATACAAAGAATATAGAAATGATAGAGATATCATGTGGTCATTCAAAATCACGCAACCACATGATTGTATTTGGATTTCATGATGGGATCTTGCGAAGTGCTTGAAGACAATGTCGCTAACATCATATGATTGTCATTTTATCTCATGATGGGGTCATGTAGAGAACTGGAAAAAATGGTTATGGCCACATGATTGTATTTTGATCTTATAATGGGATCATGTGAAGCACTTGAAGATAATGATGATGATCATGTGAAGCACTAGTGACATGCAACAGGTGATTATGTGAAGAAATCATGCGAAGCGCGTGATGAAAATTGATGAGGTGGTGGAATGGACAGATGACCACATTTTGTGGAGTTAAGTTGGTGAATTTTTTCCTATAAATACCCAATGAACCATCCTTAAGAGGTGACAGTTTTTTTCTTAAAATTTGAGTTAAAGAAAAGTCCATAAAAGGGATTTCGTGTGAAGTTAAGGAGTATACGCAATTGACATTGTGTAAGTATTTCAAATGAGTAGAATGAAGTATTGTTCCAGAATATCATGATCCACATAATTAGAACAATGTATTGAAAAGGGTTGTTATATTGGTATCTTTAAAAGATAAGTATGCACATGGTGCTTTCATGCATAGGAAGACCCCTTGATATCTTGTGATCCACATAAACTGAATAAGATCTCATAGTCTGCATTAACTGAACAAGATCTCAGGATCTGGATGAACTAAATAAGGTCTAGTGATCTACATGATTTGAACAAGTTATTATGATCAACTTGAATATAACGAGGTCTCATAAATGAGTCTTATAGAAAGTTCTTGTGAAGGAGTCTTATAGTGGAGTCACATGATTTTCATGATTTGAAGGGTGTATCATGGAGGGGTCTCACAAAGGGGTCTCTCACTAGAGTCTCATAGAGGGGTCTCACACCTAGATCTCAATAAAGGGTCTCTCACCAAGATCTTGTGCAAGGGTTATGTGATAGGATCTCATGCAAGGGGTTACATGCAAGATCTCACACAAGGGTTAAAAGATGGGATCTTGTGCTAGGGGTTACATGTTGGGATCTTGTATAGGGGTAACATGCTAAGATAATTCCCAAGAAGATATATGCCAATATTATCCTATGAGAAATATCATTTTCACATTTTTAATTCAAAATAATAAGAAGAAGAATAATACATAAGATATTCACTATCTGATAATATTTATAAAAGTATATTTGTTTCTGCTACATCCAAGATATTGAAAAGAATAATTGACATCTATTGGAGATCCTACTAGAGTTTGAGTTTTTAATTTCTATATCTACAAAAAATATGATATTTTTATAGGTGTATATAAAGTTTAATTACAATATCAATGTGTTTTCATAGAATTGAATGAGTAGCCCAGAAAGAACTTCAACAAAGCATCTACCTTGAGGATGCATTCAATATTACTAATAAAGGAACCCACATGTCTATATATTGTGTATGAATCCTTTATAGAGTATTGAGAAAAGGAATATGAAGAAGAAAATCATTTCCATTTATAAAGATCCATCAAAGGAAATATTGAGGGAGAGACCCTTGGGAAGTAGTGAGGTTTCAATAAATCTTATAAGGAAGTGATCTTGGGCCTATAAGTGATATAGACTGAACCTTGTATTGGCAGTGAGATTTAGTGGATTTGGTACATTGGTAAATTTTTGTTTTATTCTGATTAGGCATAGCCTAATGAGGGATAACCAAGTAAAAATATTTGTTTTATTGTTCTTTCTTACTTTATTTACTTTCTATGCATCATCATCAGATAAATTTAGAAAAGATAAGATCAATATAAACACTAAAAATAAAATAAAGTGACCCTTATAATAATGAGGTCAAGATCTAGTGGGACATGAAAAATTTCGAAAAGAATATCCCTACCATGATTCAACCCCTTCTCAGGGTATCCATTCCCCCTTTGGACCTAAAAATTAGTTTATATATTTACTTCCTCATGAATACACATATATGATGTCATATATTAGGGGAAATTAGTGAGAACCTATTGATATGTATTTATCACACCTTGAATGAGAAATTTGGTACACGTGCAGACCCTATATATGGTTACAAGTTGATCATATAATGTATAGTGGATCCCACTAGAGAATCTTAATGGGTATTTAAGACTAAGATTAAGGTGAGGATCAAGGATATTAGTAGCGGAATATAGCATATAGGGAGGTATACTTGAGTCCATGTAGCCCTCCAAATCAGATTTGTATTCTAGTATGAAGTGTCGCAAGTGGGATTAGAGTGTATTTTATTTTTCTTACTATTTGGGATTTGGTAGATAAGGAATAGGGATATTTAATAACTTGGGATGGTCCTCAGACCGGTGTGTCATAAGCACATTTTCTGGTGGGAATTTCTAGATACCAATGGTTATGGGATTATTATTCTTAGTTATTACTGTTATGCTTGAGATATTTATTTAAATATGATTTATTTTCGGAGGTTTTTATTTATAGTCTTGAATCTTGCCCCATTGGTAAGAGGCTTGTGTACATGCATCATATTTTTCATATAGGATTAACATTACATATGTGAGATTGTGTGAGATATGGTTTTACTAAAAATAAAGGTTCAATTTTTTAAAGTTCCAATGAAAACTTATATGGTTTTTTACCATATAACTTATTGGTGGAATTATACTTACTTGAACCACAGCATTTCTTTAATTGAATATAATTTTGATCTTATAATGAGATGTTTTCTAGTGATGTATATACATTACCTCTGAAGAATGGATGTCTAATAAACCTTTGTAGGATGGTACAAGCATTAAATGTATTCATTATGGACCCCCTAGGGGTGATTGTGAGTGGATTAAATTACTTAAGGTATCTACAAAAAAATATGGTGTTTTCCCATATTGGTTATTAGTGGAATTATAACTAAAAAACCATATTATTATGTATATAACATACAAGGATTAAGGAAAGTCATGAAAAATGACTTGGGATATCAATATGTGAGGAACTTAGAGTTATTTTGATACCAAGGTTAGGTTATAGGGAATAAATGGTTAGATAACTGGCTCAGTTGATTCTAGATTTTCTTTCATGCTATGAAAAGGGAGTATGGATGGATGCTTCATTGTTTTGGAACAATGCTTGAGTGGTGGGTGATCCTATGGTCAACCTTGGTGTAAGTGATATCCCTTAGGCCCATTGAGGAGAAATAACCAATGATTTATCTTAGTTAGATGAAGATTAATTATGATAGAATCATGATCGGTGGTTTAGGCATGTGGGCTTAGGTTAATTGGGATGTGACTCGTGAGATCATGAGTTGGGTTGTGTGATCAGGTTTGATGGGAGCCTGAACCCATTGGGTATGGTTGAGAATGAGTAGGATGGTGTGTAAAAACATATGAGGGGGGTTATTGGATAAATCACTATACCTTGAGTAGGGGAGTAAGGGTTAGAGAGACTTTTTAGGAAAATTATTAGTGCATGAGGGAAAACATGTGTTGGTTATGCATGGTTCCTGATTGGTGTGTGGATTTGTAAATGACTATGTACATACCAAGAATCAACATGATCAATGAAACACATGAAAGTGTGGTAGATTGATGTTTGGGGAAACGTTTAGAGGTGTATCCTCTATAATAGATGGTGATATCATGGATGGATGGTTTCAAGAGTTGATATGATGGGTAAACATGGCTTGGGGGAGCAATGTATGTGTGATATTGGTATCTGTTGGGAATTTTACTCAAGGATTGTTATTAGGGAGTCTGTATAATGGAGAGCATACCATTGGATAGTAGAGGGTTTGTACCTTTTATGGAGTAAATTTGGTGATAATTGAAGATGAAATTCCTGGTGAGCTGGGGATGAGTAATGATAGTGTTGTGTGTTGGCACTCAGGTATGAGTGGGGTGGTTATGTTTAGTCATTAAATGAAATATTGGATAAGATGTGGGATATAGAGGCCATGTATTTTGGTTTTACAGGGTGGAAATAATGATACTCCTACTATGGTGAGAATTATACCAATCAAGGAGATACACCCCTCTTATTTTATGGGTCATGGGTGTGGTAAGATCAGTTGGTGGATGGTCGAGGTGAAACTAGGATATCGATGAACGAGAAGATCTGATTTGATATTGTTCCTCAATAAAAACCATATTCAAATTTGGATTTATCATTGGCTAGAGTCTATGTATTGGCATTAGGCTTAATATGGAGTTGACGTGATCTGAGATTGAGTTAGATCAAGGTTTCACTGGTGCTCATGGAGATAGCATGATGGATGGTTTGGTTGGTTAAGCATAGAATCATAAAATTACATCGATAGTCTAGTTTAAAATTTAGTGTGGAGATTTGGATGATCTCTTAACACCTTCAGGAGTTAAGGAATCATGATAAAGTGATGTGATTGTGTGTCAGTGGGTGTGTTATATAATTTTTAGGTGAATCTAATGATAAGAGGACTTACTGATGTTTTGGTGAGGAATTAGATGCAGTGTGGTGGAAACCAAATCGAGCATGTCGATGGACTGTTGGAAGTTAATTTTAAGTATATTATTCCTATGGTGGGGAGAACCATGGTTTGAAATTTTCCTTAGTAAGTATATTCTTATGATGAGGTTTAACATAATATTAGGAATGAGTCAGTTGATTATGCTTTGATGTCTTTGGGTATATGGGTGTTGTTCACAGGCATCTCAAAATTGGTGATGGTGGTGAGTGTGTGGATTAGTTTTTGATTAATAGTGATCATTGATGTTTAGAGTTATGTAATGGAATATCATTTAGTGTTTGAGGGTATAACACGACAAATTAACGGTGAATTGAAAATCAAGGTAGGTCGGGAGTGATGGTTGGAGGAATACAGTGGCTTATTGAGGATGGGAATCATTATGATATGGATTTTTGTAACAAACCATGTATTTTAAGGTTATTGTTTTTAGAGGAAATTTGAATTTTTGGTCTAGAGAAGAAATCATTTCATGAATTTGTATTTATATAAGAAATCTAAAGGTTATAACATATCTAGGTTTTTTTTTTGGATTGAGATCAAGGCCTGAAAGATGTTATGGGTGTTTGGGTGAGTGTCGTGTCAAGATCTGATGGGATTTATAAAATTATACAATAGAAAAAGGTCATGTAATGATCTATAGGTTGGTTTGTGATATACTACTATAAGGGAAGAATCACAAAGGTATGTAAAAAGGTCATGTTATGATAATAAGTCTAGGGAATCACATTGTGGAGGAATGGAAGGCTTCACCCTGAGGGCTTCGACCTCACCTGAAAAAAGGGAACATCGTGTCACCACACGTAGGGTTCACATTGCGATGGTGTTGGATGAGGGTTTGTATCCCCTTCCTTGTAGTGATTTTGATGTGACCCAAAGGGTCCATGCCTTGATGGGGCCATACCAAGGTCCATTCCCTATGCCTGAGGTGATCACATTGTGATCTAAGAGATTCACACTACAATAGGTCTGAGTAAGGAGGTACTGTGCCGCGACCCCTATAGTTTTATAAAAACCTACCTATAGACTAATTTTTTTAAATAGGTAAAGTATAGTAATATACTAGTTTAACACCATTGAAATTTTAAGGGCAAGGGGAATTTGTAAATGTTTGATTCAGCCAGATCTCCCCTCCCTCTTCCTCCATCGATCCCCCATGACTAAGGGTATTTTTGTGGAATTTTATATAGTGATCAAGATATGTTCATCCATTGATTACTCCTTTCTTGGTTTCCCTTTACATACCTATAATTTTGTAGTGATTCAGGCTTGGGTTTGGGTTCTAATTCCATCAAATAATAGTGTAATCAGTTATGGATGATGTGGATTTTGCATGTGATGGATAGAGGATGTCCCACAATGATGATTTCACATCATTTCTCACCATTTTGTTGAAGGTACATATCCTGATGAATTTATTTAAGGATTTCTATTAAATTGGATGAAATTTATGACTGATCAAGTGATAAATGATAGAGATTTTTCTCAAGATGTAATTTGGGGGGGGGGGTATACCATGTACTTTCCAGGTGAGGTTGGTCATGGTTTCGATGACCCAATATTGCCTTGTGATTTTTTAGGTGCTTATACATCATTGGTTCTATTTGAATAATTAATTATAAAAGGTTGTAATTAATTATTTGGACATATCTATGTGAGATAAGGGATTGGTTGTTGGTATTAGAATGGATGATGCATGGATGAGCTTGGATGAGGAAGTGAAGAGCATCGTAAGGATGGTAACTCCATCTTCAAGGGAGGTAATCCATTTAATAAAAATCCATATGAATGTTTATGAATGATTATACAAGTTTGTATGTTTGTGTTTATTTAACTAGAAGGGCTAGGTCATAAAGTTCCCAAATTAAAAGAGACATGATGGATTTGATACTCATCAGAATGAAATATGTCTTCTTTAGCATTTGGAGTAATTTAGATTACCTAGTGACTATGTTTCCAATGGGTGGGGGTGCTGTTTGAGCTAGTGAGAGACTTTTGGTAGGTATCAAGATTAAAGGTGATATGCATGTATCCTAACTTGCTTTCCTAGGGCTAGTTAGGTAGACATGAGAGGATTAAGCCCTGTGATGACCAATTAATGGTTGTATATATCACGATTGATAAGAATCACACTATGAAGGGTGAAACAAGAGTTTATGTGACACCTCTATTTTGTGTAATACCATATTTTAACTTTTACATAAAATTTTTAGCTTGTTTTTAAGAGATTAGAGGCTTTTTAGAGGCATTCAGGTGGTTAAAACAAGAAACAGGCAGGGCCGAGGGATTTATTGTAGATTCTTGAGGTATATTATTCCCACCAGCTAGTTGGTGGGAAGACACCATCTTGTTAGTGTGGCTCTTAGGTAGAGGTAATTCTACCTAGAATCTATTGACCATCCAATGGTTCTTCTTAGAAGAACTAGTTTTGTCTAGTATCCCCTGGGTAGCCGATGACATCCAACAGAGCCAAGAAATGATGTTGAGTTTATAGAAATTTTTTTAAACCAGACCCCTTATCACTTTAACTTATTAAATCGGGATCCATCAAAGTCCCAAAACCCTTGGGATACTTTCTAGTGGGTTTTGGTTGCTCTTCCTCCATTCAAACACCTCTATTTGATGCCCAAATGATGGATCTATCCTGCGTTCTTCATATATTAAGTTCTTATCCACTCTAAAAATATTATATTCTCTTCTCCAAAATCATTAATAATTATATCCATGATATTTTTATTGGATATAATGGTTTTAGATTAGTTTAATAAGGGATTAATTGATCATTGATATAATTGGAACTTAGATTAATGGAATTGGAAACTGCATAACCATTGGTCCATGATATTTTTCTATAGTGGTTCGTCTTGGATATTTTTGATCACGACACAACTTTAGGGAATTATTTATTATTATCCTCGATCCTTGGATTATAATAAATGTTGAATTGGGTTCGAATTTAGGTTTAAGTGGAATGTTTGGACTCAAACATTGACCCTTTCTCCTGATCATCGTTGCACATAAGGTCGTAATCCCTTGAACTTATCGCATGTTTTATATGGGTTATTGGAATGATTTTTTTTCATGTCTATATAAACCTGAGAAAACTATTTCTGATGCTTGATCACATAAAGTGTGTTTGTATAGCCTTTACCTATGCTTGATGTTTGTTCACATGTGAATTTTTATGTCCTATGATTCTTTCTTGGCATGAAGTAATTTTGATCTGTCATTGACATCCTCTATCATATGTGTTGTTCTATATAACCTATAGTTGAGGTTTAAGGTTGATCCCACTTAGACTATCCCTTGAGAGGGATGTGTTTGAAATTTCACAGAATGTACTTGGGATATCCCAACCTATGAGATGTGTCACACATGTTTCTATCTTATCTTCTAAAGGGGGATGTGTCAGGTAGTCAATCGTTGTTTCTTCCACCATGGTGGTAAATCAAGAAACACTGGTCTTTGAGGAACCAGCTTGTGTTTTGTACTTGTGTTATATATTTTTTTTATATATATACCTTGTTTACTTTTGTAGCATTCACTTGTATATCTTACTCACTGATGTTAAGAACTATTGCTGGTGTCCTATTGAGTCTTTTATTTACACCCTACATAAGTATTTTAGTGATCATGTAGATTTCACAACTAGGGATATGGTGAAGGGAAAGGGACCTGTGGTGGATGGTTGAATTGGTTGGAAAGAGGATAAAAATGATGATGGATGGACATTAGGCAAGATTTTGATTCTTTTAATTTTATATTACCCACACTTGGATCTTTTTTTAGTTTTGGTTTAATTATCTAACATTCCATATTGATACAACATGGGTTGGGTATTTATTTTATATTTTTGTTACATTGATGTTTATTATTTTTATTATTTATTTATTGATTATTGTTAACTCTCTATTTATATACTATTATGTTCACCTATTGTTGTTATAGTCTCCCCACGTCATTCCATAGAACCTATATGGTAGTTAGAAACCTATTATGCATGGGGAGGTGCACATGAGGTCATGTGTCACCCTAGATCGGACCAAATGGTTTAGGCTGGGGTGTTACAAAATGGTATTAGAGCACTAAGTTCATTAACTTGTTTATTATATTTACAGTAATTTGGGATGGGGTAGATAGGAGATATGATGGTTGAGACTTGGGTAGGGGAACTATGTCAGTGCCTGACCAGCACTATATAGTGGACCTCTAATTTTCCATAAAGTGGGGATTTTTTTATTTGATTTTACCAATGATAAATTCTCCTTGTGAAATTAACATGATATTGTTATGTTGATTTATGTGATTTGGTGTTAATTCATACATCATTCTATGAACATAGGATCACATTCCATATACTTGTTTATTGTATTATTTGGAGCCCAAATAATCAAACCCCCTTTATATTTTTTTATACATTCTTTGGTGAATTATTTCTTTCATTCTTATATTTGAGATTGTTGTATTCTATGCTTGAGTGTATATCAGTGGTTATGGCTGATGTGAAGGTATTAGATAATTATATTGGGTTTTGGATAGTTCTTAGGGTGTTATGAATTTTTCTTATGGGTATCCCCTTAGGTATAACCTTATTGATCACCCTTGTGTGTGACATGTTGTTATCAGTTTCCTTATATAAGTTGTTGGCCTTCTCTAAGGTTTGTTCTAGAATTTAAGGAAAATATCACCCCATATATGTCTCATTAATACACTTACAACATTTTTTTATAGGAGGATATAACCAATAATATTCCATTAGTTTCTTCAATAGATCAAGAAATATAACTATTCTAACCAAGGCTCTTTCGGTTAATGCCTATTCAAAATGTAGAAGCCAACAAGGGTGGACCAAAGATGGTTGAATATGCTCACGACTTCCATATCTAGCATCCCCTATCCCTCAAAGGAACTAGAGACCCTTAGGATATAGAGGTTTGAATATGGGTTGTTGAGAGTATTTTCAACCTAGCAGAGACCCTAGAGGATCTAAAAGTGAATCCTTCAACCTTTATGATTTAAGGAACAAATGGGAAATGGTGGGATGTGATGATGTAGGCTAGTAGGCATGGATATATGAGCTAGGATACCTTCAAGGATCTCTCATTCAAGAATTATTACTGGATTATTTGAATCTATACCATGCCTAGGAGTTCAATATATTCAATAGAAAATGATGACTGTGTATTCCTAATTAGTATGCTTTATAGAGATGATTTTATTTTCTCCTTTTCTAGTCATAATGAGGCTCATAAAACAAGTAAGTTTTAGATTGGATTTCACCCAAATCTGAAATTAATGGTTATAAAATTTGATGTGATGACCTATTTAATAGTTCTCTGGAAGGCACTAGTGATTTATAAGGACTTTGAGCACGATAGAGCTATGAGTATTCTTTTAACTATCAATGGATTTATAGGTACTTTATCTAGTGATATCCCAATTTCCTATTCTAAGAACAATAAGAGGAATTTAAAATATGGACTCTTGGGTATCATTCATCAATCAGAGAAGAGAAGGGGTTCCTCAACTCCCACAAGGGGATATGGAACTTCCAGGTTCATAAACTGTGGGAAGAAGGAACACTTTCTCAAGGATTGTTCATAATTTCACAATACATGTCATCGACGTGGAAAGATAAGGAATGTGAATTGGTCCTTTGCTAAATATTTTATGATGTTCTCAGTAAAGTTAAGAACGTGACCTCTACAGAAGGTATAGTGAAGTAACCCAAGATAAACATAACTTAAGTTATACATTAATCTCATAATATTAATAATACATTATAGAAAATTCACATAATCAAAGGTCCTAAAGGTTTAGTGTCTTAGATATTAGTTACTTTACATTTTATTTTATAATAGTTACATAAATTTTTCAATAAATGTGAATATCTAGATCCTTTCCTAGAAATCTGAAATGATTTTATAATCTTTATAACATGGTGAATGTAAACATAAGAAATGGGTGATCTCAAATGCTTAATAAGGTAAAAGACATATCATAAGTTATTAAATCATTAACTTGAGGATAATATACGAAAAAAATAAATACCTAAATAATAGATCATAAGACCATGTATTATAATCACAAAACATGGTGGATCCATATAAGATAATAAATATATCATTAAGGAAACATAAAAAATAAAACATATAACATGTGAACACAACATAAAGTGTAGGGAATTTGAAAAGGAACAATCATGAAAACATGAAATTTCTTGGAAATTAAATGCATCTTGAAAGTTGGAATAATTTTATAAACAACTTAGAAATGTTCCATAACTTTATAAACTTGGAAATTTGGAACATATATAAGAATGGTAAAACATGTGTTATAAAACCCATTATTCCCATGCCTATGTAAACAAACTCATTATTTCCATGCCTGAATATGTGAGCAAGCCCATCATGCCCACACCTATGTGAACAATCCCGTTATCTTTGTTTCTGACTATCTAATGATATATAATCTTATATCAATTAATTTGAGGGTTATGTAGGACACCAACCATCATCATTAATATATATGTGTTCCAATTAAAAATAATCATCATCATAACTTAAATAACCAATGAAAAAAGAATGGGTTTATTAAACACATTGCATAACATGAACTTAAGAAATCATAGGATATCAAAACCTATTTATTCAAAATGGGTTAATAATAAAATAAAATATAAAGCATCACTTCATGAGAGTTATATAATTTTAATATTTTTTTTAAAGTCCGAAACAACATTTATTAATTGAAGAAAAAAAAAGTTTACATGAGACGAAAGGATGGGATTTTATTACAATCTCTTTCAAAGAGGTGAAGAAAATCATCTCGTAGCGCATCCAACCAAGTCATGTTCTGGTGGACACCTTTGTTGGCAAGGGCATCAGCAACAACATTTTCTTCACGGAAGACATGTGTAGAAATGTAGTCGATCTCCTGAAGCGAATTCAAGCAGTTCATCCAACGCGTAGTAAGAGGCCAAGCGAGATGAATAACTCCGTTCCAAATGGCTTGAACAATGGTGGTAGAATCACTTTCAATCCACAGTTTACGCCAACCTCTTTGCAGCGGAAAATCAACAGCATGTATGACTCCAAGAATCTCTGCTTCAATGGAAGAGGAAATCCCACACCCACCGTAAAAGCAACCATGGAAATGGTCATCAGAATCTAGGAAAATGGCCCCACAACTGGCAGGTCCAGGATTGCCTTTTGAGGTGCCGTCGACATTCACTTTAATCCAACCCGGCATTGGAGGTTGCCAGAAAACTTCAAAGGGTTGTTTGATCTTTAGGAAAATACCCGGGACACGGATACATCTGAGGATCTCAAAGTCTCCAATATGATTGCTGCAAAAATATTTTTGAATTGATGCGGCTTCATGTATCACAATGAGAATTCGAGATTTTCCTGCATTGAGACTGAAAGAGTGATTATTATGGATAAGATCGTTTCTTACATACTAGATTTCATGTAGGAGTTCAGCCACTGCCGCAAGAAAAATGTTTTTGACTTGCTGAGAGGCTTCGTATTTAGTACATTTCTTCAAAAGTAAACAGATCGGGTCAGATAAGGACCATGAAGAATTAAAAAGCTCAAAAATGTAGTTCCATAAAGCCGTGGCCGTAGCACAAGACAAGAAAATATGATCAGAATCCTCTCTATGCTGATTACATAAATGACATTTTGAGAAAAGTTGAATGCCAAAGGCTTGAAGTCGATTTTTAGTGGGCAATATATTATGAGCAATATGCCAAATAAGGGTAAACCTGGAGGGTTTGATCCAAGTCTTATTGAAGGTACTCACCCATTTATAACTAGGTTCACTGTTAGAGAATTTGTGCATGTAGAAGTTTTTTGAGTCAAGTATGCCATTGGGAGCATGTTCCCAAACAAGGAAGTCCCCAGAAATGGAGAAGGTATAATTTTCAATGATTTGAGCAATGCCGTTGGGGAGATCATGCCTATAAAGTTGCATAACTTCTTTAATTGTGTGGGTGGTGTTTATAGGAGTGTTATTAGGAGGCAGCATAGAAATTAAAGGATTACCTATCCAGTTGTCACACTAGAAATTAATGTTGGATTCATATATAATTTTAATATAATTAGAACCAAATCATGAAAATATTTTTTTGAAAATATTATGTATTCATCTTTGTAAAATTCATAATTAAGAGTCCCTTTTAAAAAAGTCCCCTTTGTAGTTAAGATAAATGAAAATAATACATTACATGAAATTTATTTTGTTTAAAGAAATATTTTACCCAAGAAATAAGAAAATAACATAAATAAAAATGGGAATTCATGGAAATATGTTGTTTAATAATAAATTAGAAAACTCAAAGAAATGAATTTCAGTTACCATATCCCTTACCTTTACCTTTGATTTCCACGGAATGATTTAACCTCTTATATAATAAAGATAAGAATATTAATTACTTATTTAATAACCTTATTCTTATATATTTCTATTTATAATCATTATTTACAACAATTCTCTTCATGTATTTTATTTTTAATCTCTTTTCAACTTCAGGTGTTAATAATCTTAAACATTTTGAACTAAGATCATAAAAATGACGTTGATATTCCTTTTTATATAAAATATCATCATTTAAAAACCATTAAAGTTACTGGAATTTATGTTTTACAAATAATTATAATGTCATAATAACATTACATTGGAATTTTAGTCACGTTTTATGAAAACAAAAATTGTAATGAACTAGTTTTTGGTTTTTTATCGATATTGATAGATTAACTTATAACATCATCATGTTTTGTGTTATAAAAAAAGAAAAATATTAATGATATATATTACATATATATATATTATATATACACAACCACTATAAACTAAAACCATCCATGTTTGTATGTGATGGAAATGAAACACGTTTATTCATGGAGGCAGTTGTCCGTGCAACACCTGATTAACATTTCTATTACCCAACGAATGAGAGGGGTAAAAGTGGTAAATTAAGTGATAATTTAAGAATAAAACACATATAAATCATATTTATTCTTAAATACCACCATTAATACAGTCCATGAGGGATGGTGATGAAAAAATTAAAGTTTTACTTCCTGGAGGAAGTAATATGTGCACACAGACTAATGGAAATTCTTTTTTTCTTAGTAGATGGAATAGAAAAAATAATGGTTGTACCTTTATTATAATAACATATTAACACACACATTATGATTATTTTATTATTATAATCTGGTTATGGTTGGTTTAGAAATGAAAGAATAATAAATAAATGTTAAGAAAGATATGATTCCTACATTGAGACCTTGAACTTCCTCTTGATAGATGCCATATATTTGAGGGGATTAGGATAATTTTTGGTGACCAGGGGAACTAGAGAATTTAAAGGAATAAAAGTATAGGTAATTTGGGAAGTTTTTAAAGGAAATTATGAAATATGAGTGGAGTATTTAAAGTGTGTAAGTGATCCCCCTTTTATAAGTGAGGAAGAGGGTCTTTTACATGGAAAATAATGGTACGTAAGGGGTAAGAATGGAAAGAAATGAAATTTAGGTGAGTTATATAGAGACTCAGGATTAAAATAAATTGATATTAAATCATTTTAGATGACTATTCATCACATTACAAAATTCTATTCCTGAGGATTGTAATTGTTTATTGTCTTTGGAAACTTGGAACATAATCTCCTAACTTGATGAAAGATCATTAATGTTTCCCACAAAGTTATTACCCTTTAGTACTTGAAATTAAAACCTTTATTCATAAAACGGGTAAAGGAAACATAAGAAAGTGTGATCTTAGATTCCTAGTAAGGGTAAATGAGGAATATATATAATCATGACATAATAATAATGGTATGAGAACATGAGCATAAAATTAGAAAATCATACCCTAAATATCAAAGCTTATAAACATGAATCATGGAATAATGATTGGAAGTTCATAAGACATGAATGATAAGGGAATTAATAGAATAAGCCATGAATTCCAAAAAGTTGAATAAGACATGGAATTTTAGCTGATGCATAATCATATAAAATCATTCCCTATAAGTCAAGGCTTGTTTTTAAAACTTATCAGGGCACTTCATGCGGGCTACACCTACTAGGAAGGACACACCACCATCCCCAGTCAAATAACTTTCCTTGTAGTGGAATGGGTTCACTCCCCAGACCATATTAACAGTCAATGTTCACTCCCAAAAACATCTTAGTAGTCATGGTTCACTCCCAATACCATATTAGTAGTTAAGTCTCACTCCAAAAACCGTCTTAGTAGTCAAGATTCACTCCCCAGACCATATTAGTAGTCAAGGTTCATTCCCAAGACCATATTTGTAGAAAAAATCCATTATTGAACCGAGTTCACTCTCCATTCCATCCATGTCCATGTCATGAGATATAAACATTTACCCAATGCATTATAGGGAGATATATGTCCCACCCATCACATAATGAAATCATACTTACACGTGTCACAAAATCATAAACATTCAACATATTGTAACCCATGAAATGAAATGGGAATTATAAACATATCATCATATCATAACCTATGGAAAATTGTTAGGTTTCATAATCATTTTATCAAAGAATAACTTGTGAAAAGAATCATGTTTCATAAGAATATTACCGATGGAAGATAAATGGGTTTCATAATCATATAAATCATAAAATAGAAATGTGTTTCATAATCATATAATCCATAAAATAAAAATGGGTTTCCTAAGCATATAACCCATGAAAGAGAAATGATTTTCATAAACATTTAACCCATGAAAGAAAATAAGTTTAATGAACATCAGGCCATCAAAATATAAAAAAAATTAGATAAGGAATATGAATGATATTCTTGGATCATATCCCCAGTAAAGAATAAACTATATCAAAGTATTCCATCTTATATGTAGAAGGATTTTGAAAGATCTCTTGGATCATTTCTTAAGAGAAATAACCTTTCTTTAAAAATAAAGTTTTAAGTCATAAAACTTTTTCAAAATTTTTTTCGTTGAAAACCACTTTTAAAACTTATGAAATATGTTTTTAGAAAAATAATTTAAAATATTTCTTGAGGAAATTATCCTTTCTGTTTTGAAAAACTATTTTTAAATCATATAACTTTTTGAAGAAATTTTTATTTGAAAATAGCTTTGAAAAATTATAAAGGAAGATTTGAAAATAATTTAAAACAATTTTTAAACATTAATAACTTTTGAAAACATTTATATTTGAAAATTGCTTTTAAAAATTATAAGGGAATCTTTGAAAATAATTTAAACCAATTTTTAAACATAAATCATTTTTGAAAACTGTTTTCATTGTAGATAGTTTTGAAAACTTATAAAGGAATATTTTAAAATAATTAAAATCATTTTATTTGAAAAAATGATTAAAATATAATTTGAAATCATTTTTATAAAACATGTCTTTGGTAGAATATTTATTTCTGCCTGAAGAGAGAAATAAAATCATATTTTCTTAATTATATTAAGTAACAAAGAGTGAAAAAATGGTACCAATACATGAATATATCATGAATAACCATAGGATAAGAAAATTTATGAGTATTAATGAGAAATATATTATAAAATTTAATTAATGGAATCATAATGATAAATAATCTTGATAAATAATGAGATTGTAGCAATAAACTCTTACCACTTTAGTAACATTGAATCCTAATCCTCATAATAGAATAAAATTACATGAAGCTTAAAATATCATGTAAATAAGGATATTAATGATACAATATGTCAAATGGTAGTATATAGACCTTGTAAAATAATATAGGTTCATAATATAACATGTGTCTAAATTAAGGTAAATTGAGACCAAATTATATTACTGATTTGGTAACTTTAGAACCATAAACTCCCTGAAAGAAAATTCACCAAATGGATTTGTGAATACCCATAAATTTAATTATAAGAATAATAGACTAAATTCATGGTCATTATATAAAACAAATAAAATAAATAAGTTGTGAATAAGGAATAATTATCATAGAAATAAAAGAGAGATTAGAAATCCCCTTACCTTATGTCTTGACTCTCGCCGTACTTGTTCAAACCTCATCTTCTTTGGGTAACTCCTTTTTCTTTACACTAAAGGGATTCCTTGGTTGGATTTATTCCTAAATGGATGATTCTAGAATTAATGGAAGAAATTTGGGAGGATATTTGGGTAGGGTTTATCTGAACCAAAGGTCTTGAGAGGTGTAAGGAAGAGAGGGGGTGAGTTCCCTTTTTATAGGGGAGTATGAGTGACATTCTTGTAAATATAAAAAGGTAAACAATATTTAGAGGTATATATTAAATAATGTGCATAAAATAATGGTACATATTAAATATAAGGGAATATATGGTATAAATATGGTTATAAAATGGGTTTTTACAAATTTATAGGTCATTTATCCTTTTAAGATTAAATTTTAACCACTAAGTAAACTCATTTTTTTCTTTAATTGATGTAATTAATATTAATTACTTTCTCTAATATTTTTGGTCAAAAACTAATTTAGAATTATTATACATTATAAATTTTTATGATTACAAATATAGAATACATTTTTCAAAATTCTAATCATATAATTGGAATAAATTAATTTAAAATTAATCCTGTAGACAAGAGGAGACAACATGTTTTTAAGTGAAAATGTTCAAAAGATTGAAATGTTTTTATATCCAATTTTAATGTAAATTTTCTTCCAATGACCTAAATAAGATTAATTTATGTATAATATATCTAGTTATTATTTAAAACCAATTTAAAAAATAATTTAAATATATAAATAAATTAGACAAAAAAGTTGTTTCCTATTAAAATTTAATATTTTTTCACTATTCATCAAAAATTGAAACTTAACAAAAAAATACCAAAAATTCACCCAAAGTAAATTATTATATTAATATTTAAAAAATGAAGTTTATTTTTTCAATTAAAAATTTATATAAGTCTCAAAAATTATATTTAAAATAGGTGCACCATTAAAAGGCAAAAAAATTACCTTTTAGAAATAATATATATCTTTATATATAAAATTGGATTTATTCTTATATCTTGTAAAAAAACACATAAGATGAAAATTAAATTTATTAATAAATATAATATATATATATATATATATATATTTCATTCAAATAATTTATCAAAAGTGTTTTAATTAATTAATTTAGGTAAAATGTGTTTGATTGCATAAATATAGATTTTGAGTAAAAGATTTCCTATATTTTCAAAAGGGGTTTAATTTAATTTCTAGTTAATTAGTCACCAAATAATTATTATTATATAAATGTGTAAACCATATTTTAATAATTTAATTAATCATATTCATAACCACTATTCCAATGGCTAAGTTAAAACTATAATAATATTTTAATAATAATATTGATAATACAATATAGTTTAGTAAAACTAGGTCTTGCATGTCACAGAAGTTATTGAAAAAACTTGGTATTGAATAAAACACAAGCCAAACATAGTATTGTGTGTACCAAAAATTAATCTAAGTGATACGTATAGTGAAAGATCAACTTTTTATTGTGTACAAAGCAATAATAATTTGGTTATTTCATATAACACTAGCTATATTTAGTTTTGTGTGAAATAAAGAATCTTAAAAAGATTAAATTAATTCAAAAGAAATTCAAAAAATCTCATGGTGATACATTTTACCCCCTTAAATTGAATTTCTCCATTGAAATTCATCTAGGTTATCAAAGGTGTAATACTTGAAAGTTCCTTTCATAGAATCCCACATCATAAAAATGAATACTAAAACTCCCTTTAAAAAGTGAAAGTTGGAAACACAACAGTTACCCAAAGTAAGTCATAACTAGTTTTACATATAGGATTACATCGGTTGAAAGTGAAAACATGGAAATGGTATAGAAATATAACTATCAAGTTCTGATGGAGAGTGATTGAGAACATGGGTAGGAGAAGGTTAACGATCACAAATCCATAACCTAAAGAGACTTGAAAATGGTCATTGATATCATCAAAAATGATGATAACAGGATTTTTTTTATTTCAAGACCCTTTTTATAAAGTTAAATAATTTTCATGAGAAAAATATACTTTTTTTCATCACAACATCACATTTTTTTGTGTCTTGAAAAATTTTCACTTCATATCTTATTCTAAGAAATGAAGGTGAATTTTTCATTCTTGAAGCATTAAAAGATCATGAGATCCATAAATATAATGACTGGTCATTCCATTTGTCTTTATCACAACAAAAAGTTTAGCACAAGTTATCCAATATGAATAAATCCTCATATGGCGAGATAATACTTTAATCTATAAAACCTAATCAGAATTTTAACATAAACCATTCCATAAATGGTTAACCTTATAACTCTTTTAAAAGACGAAAGTTTAAAACTTTATAAATAAGGTCACTAAATATCTTGAAAACAACTTAACATTTTTCCCTCATATATCATAAGGTAGCTCTTGGTTTTCATATTCCAAAATGTGAATACCTTTATCATGTATTCTCTTGAAACATGGTAATTACCATAAATCCCAATTGAAAACATGAATTATTTATTATTAAAAATATTATTTCATATATTCTTTAAGTCTAAAATGTTCTAAACTTAATCCATGATAACATAGACCACTTCGATTTAAAATCCTTAATCAGTTCCAAGGTAATCAATACCATCCAATTTACTTATTAATATCCAAAATATCTTTATCCAAAAATCATTAAATCAACATTATGAACATATTAAGGTTTATATTTCTCTTAATATTTTGTTTCCCATGAATATCACCTTGACTTAAATCAATTTTCTAGTCCATAAAAAATATGAAACATATTTTTGTAAATCCTTGGAAAAAAACATAAACTAAAAAATTCTTATATATTAAAAAATTCATAATTATTCAATCCAAATACATAAACACTTTGATTAATCCACTTCATCCTTAAGTCATTAACAATGATACCACATCATATTACTTAATACCTCTTTCCTTTAACATTTCACCTATAGTATAATCATCATCAACAATATAAACATTACTCATAACTCCTTGTTAATTCTCTTTAGGATCTTTCCAATTAGGAAATTGATTTACATAATGCTCATTCATTCCACAGTTAAATAATTCAACTATATATGACTTCTTAGGGAGTTCATTATTCTAATTCATTATGTTAACCAAAATTTTCATTTTCCCTTTGCAGTTACTTGCTTTGTGTCCCTCTTTTCCACAATAAAAAAATATTCTCATTCCTGTAAGACATTAAATTGGGAACTTCTTTCCACTTTATCAACACAAATGAAACTGAATATTCTTTCCTCCATAGTCTCTATTACCTAAACTCTTAGTTAACTACTTCCTTATCTTATTTGGTGAGCATGATATTTGATTAAGGAAAACATTATTAATCATGTTCTTTGAAAATTGATTAAGCATGATCACGACATACTTTACTGCAATTATTATCCCATTTGAATGCTCATTAGAAAATTTTCCATGACATTAAACATTAAACCAATTAATTCTGGTTCCCTCCATTGACTAAAACAAAAAATCATCGTGTGACCAGAAATTATCCTAGAAAAAAACCAGATAATAATGAAAAATAACTTACAGGATGTCTAAATTATGAAACCTTATTTTAAATCTATGAAACCTTAGTCTTATCCTTAGATACATCACTAGACATGTCCTTATAAATATACCTAGGTATATCACTAAATTTTTATCATCCTAAATTCAAAATGTTGAATAAACCTTTCTTTTATACCAACTATATTGTCCTAGGATTAACATACATGGATATTACATCATTTTAGATGAATATTCATCACATCACAAAATTAAATTCCTGAGGACCAAAATAGTTTAGTGTATTTGAAAACTTGGAACACAGTATTCTAACTTGGTGACAGATATGAAATGTTTCCCACAAAGATATTCCTCATTAAAACTCTTACTTAAAACCTTTCTTCATAACCCAGGTAAAGGAAACATAAGATATTGTGAGCTTAGATTTTTGGTAAGGGTAAAAAAGGAACATATGTAAGCATGACATAAGAATAAGGGTATGAGAACATGAGCATAAAATTGGAAAATCATACCCTTCATATCAAAGATTATAAACATGAATCATGGAATAAATATTGGAAGTTCATAAGACAAGAATAATAAGGGAATCAAGAGAATAATATATGAAAGTATAACATTGGAATAAGACATAAATTTTTGGTAGACACATAATCATATAAAATCATTCCCTATAAGTCAATTATCATTTAAAAAAACTTATTAGGTCAATTCATGGGGGATACACCTACTAGTAAGGACACACCACCATCCTCAATCATATACCTTTCATTATAGTGGAATGATTTCACTCATGAAACCATTTTAGTAGTCAGGGTTCACTCTAAATATCATCTTAGTTGTCAAGGTTCACTCCCAATACCATATTAGTAGTCAAGTATCACTCCCAAGATCATATTAGTAGTCATGGTTCACTCCCAAGACCATATTAGTACTTAAGGTTCACTCCCAAGACCATCTTAGCAGACAAAGTCCTTTACTGAACTCAGTTCACTTCCTGTTAAAACAATGTTTTTCTCATGAGATATAAATATTTACCTAATTCATTGGAGGGAGATGTAGGTCCCACTTGTCACATAATGAAATCATACATACTTTTTCCACAAGATCATAAGTTTTCATCATATCATAACCCATTAAATGAAATGGGTATCATAAACATATCATCATATCATAACCTATGGAAAAGAGAAAAATATCATAATCATTTCATTAAATAATAACCCATGAAAAGAAGTGGGGTTCATAAGAATATAACCCATGAAAGATAAATGGGGTTCATAATGATATAAACCATGAAAGAGAAATGAGTTTCATAATCATATAACCTGTGAAAGAAAAACGTATTTAATAAGCATATAAATCATTCAATAGAAATAGTTTTCATAAACATATAAACCATGAAAGAGAAATGATCTTTATAAACATATAACCTGTGAAATAGAAACAAGTTTTATAAACATCATTCCATAAAAACATAAACCATTTAGATAATGAATATTTATGTTATTGTTGGATAATATCTTCTATAAAGAACAAACTTTATCAAAGGATGTCATCTTAGATGGAGAAGTATGTTAAAAGATCACTTGTATCATTTATTAAGGAAAATATCCTTTCTTAGAAAATAATTTTTTAAGTCATAAAGCATTTTAAAAATCCTTTTATTTGAAAATCACTTTGGAAACTCATGAAGTAATATTTTAAAAAAATAATTTAAAACATTTCTTGATGGAAATATCCATTTGTATTTGAAAATTATTTTTAAATCATAAAACATTTTGAAGAAATTTTTCTTTCAAAATTACTTTGAAAACTTATAAAGGAATATTTTAAAATCATTTAAAACAATTTTTAAAGATAAAACATTTCTAAAAAAAATTTATTTGAAAATAGATTTTAAAACTTATAAAGGAAGCTTTTAAAATCATTTAAAACACTTTTTAAATATAAAACATTTTTGAAAACCTTTTTATATGAAAATATCTTTGAAAAAATATAAAGGATTCTTTGAAAATAATTTAAATAATTTTATTTTAAAATCATATTAAATGATAATTTAAAAAAAATTGAAAAAATTTTTAGAAAACTTGGCTTTGGTAAAAAATAGATTTCCAACCTAAAAGAGAAATAATGTTTTATTTTCTTAAAAATATTTTCTTAATTATCATAAATAAAAAAGAGTGTAAAAATGGTATCAACACATGAAGATATCATGAATAACCATAGGATAAGAAACTTTATGACTATTATTGAGATATAGATCATATTATTTCATCCATAGAAGCATAATGTTAAATAATCTTGATAAATGATGAGATTGTGGACATAAACTCTTACCACTTTGGTAAAATTGGATCATAATTGCCATGAAAGTATAAAATTAGATGAAGCTTAAAATATCATGTAAATAAGGATATTCATGATACCACATGTCAAAAGTTATTATATACACCTTGTAAAATAATATAGGTGCATAAAATAATATGTGTCTCAAATAAGGAAAACTATGACCAAATTAAAATCTTGATTTAGAAACTTTTGAACCATAAAATCCCTGAAATAGAGATCATAAAATGTATATGTGAATACCCATTAATTTAAGGATAATATTCATAGAATGAATTCATGGGTAGTATATACATCACACAAAATAAATAAGTAGTGAATAAAAAATACATCTTATAGAGTGAGACTAGAAATCCCCTTATCTTATTCCTTGACTCTCATCATAATCATTCAAACCTCCTCTTATTTGGGTAACTCCTTTTGGATTCCACTAAAGTGATTCCTTAGTTTGATTTCTAAAGAAAAGGAGGATTATAGGATAAAGTGAGGGAAGTTGGCAGGAGGTTTGGATAGGGTTTTCTAAGCCAAAGGGCTTGAGAGGTGTGTGGTAGTGAGGGGGGTGATTGACCTTTTTATAGTGGAGGAGTGAAATTCTTGTAAATATAAAAAGTTAAACACTATTAAGAGTTCTCCCTCACATAATGTGGCTTCAATAATGGTCCATATTAGAGCCAGGGAGGATATTGTTGAGAAATGGGTAGATAATGGATTTTGGACAAGTTTCTAGGTTATATTGTCAAGTTACTAAAATATATTCATTCGGGGATTTTCATGCTTAATAATACCCACAATCATGCTTACCATGAAGGGAGTCGTGTTAAAATAGGTTTATTAGTGTGAATATTTTTTTAGAGTTGAGAAAGAGGTTGATGTATTCTATAATACTGATTTTTCTTGATAATGGAGTTGCCTATGTTGTGTACTATGATGCATCTAGCATTAGGTTGGGAGTGGTTTTGATGCAGGGTGATAAGGTATCCACTTACCGGTCTTGTCAACTGCAACCCACAAGTGGAAATATCCTACCCATGAATTAGAGTTAGAGGTTTTTTCCATGTGTTGAAATATTGGTGACACTATGGTGACACTACCTATTTGGTGAGATATTTATCATGTATATGAACTATAATAGTCTATAGTACATCTTCTACTAGCATTATTGAATCTTCATCAGAGGTATTGGGTGGAGTACTTATAGATGGTTGACTTAGAGATGGTGTATGATCCCATAAAATTAATTTAGTTGTATATGTGTTAATTATGAAAACATAGGAAGTAGAAAAATATATGTTAGAATATGGGTAGAATATCATGGACTTATGAGTAGACTGATAAGTGGGAATAGTTGAGGATCAAGGGGAAGTAGTTTTTACAACCCTATAGATCACATAGTTATTGGTAGATCAAGTAGAATCTACTCAAGAGATTGATCCAAAGTGTTGGGTGATTCATGAGAGGTTGGAAACAAGTGGTTTTATTTCATGTTGGGATTTAGATAAATGTGGAGTGATTCTAGTTCATGTAAGTGTGATGGTATTATCTTCCATGAGAGAGGATTTTATGAGAGCCTCTCATTATACATAGTGGCAAGTGTACCCAGGGTCGAGCAAGATGTATCACAATTTTAAGTAAAAGTTTTGGTCACTAGAATTAAAGAGAGATATTTTAGGATTTTTCTCCCATTGTATGACTTGTCATAAAATAATGGACATGAATTATAGACTTAAAGGGTTACTCCAAAAACTTTCAATTCCTTTGTAGAAGTGGGATTTGGTGACCATGTACTTTGAAATAGGGTTTCCAAGGACCCTGAGGAGTCAAGACCCCATTTGGGTGGTAGTGGGTTGGCTAAATAATGTGGATCACTTCATACCTATTTGGAAGATGAATTATATGGATAATCTAGGAAATAACTATGTTTGAGAGATCATGATGCTTCATATAGTTCCTTCAAGCATATAATATTATAGAGACACCCAATTTACCTTGTGGTATTTACATGGATTATAGAAGGAGATGGGTACCCAGTTAAAATTGAGTATGACATTTCATCCTCAGATCAATGGGAAGTAAGAAAGAATAATACAGACCGTAGAGTATATGTTTTGATCATGAATTATATATTTCAAAGTTTTTTGGGATGACTACTTGTCTTTGATAGAGTTTTCCTATGATAAAAACCTTCAATACTTGATTCAGATGTATACATTCGAGGCTCTATTTGGGTGGCCATGTTGTTCACCTCTCTACTAGTATGATGCATGTGAGTCTTTAGTTGTTGGACCAAGTATGGTATAAGAGACCTTATATTGGGTTCATTTGATTAATAAATGGATAGTTATGGCTTAAAATAGGTATATGTCTTATGATAACTAGAGGAGATGACCCTTGGAGTATTTTTGGGTAATAAAGTTTTCTTATGGGTGTCCCCTAGGTTGGGGAATAGACATTTCTGGAGGCAAGGTAAGTTGGAACCATAGTACATCATACCATTAGATATCATTGAATGTGTTCAGAAGATGTAAAATCGATTAAAGATTCATCCATGGTATCAAGGTATGCATAATGTTTTCCATATGTCACAACTCTAGAAGTATGAGCCTGATTTTGCACATGTTCTGGACTATGAGGATGTCATGTTGGATCTGGATGAATATTTTGTGGAACAACTTGTTCAGATAGTGGGACGATGTGAAAAATTGTTATGAGGAAATATTTTTCCTCTTGTATGAGTTTAGTGGTAGAATGAGAATGTACAAGAAGAGTTTTGGGAGCGGGGCATTGAAATTTAGGTGTAGTGGCCAGAGTTGTTCAAGTAGACCTCTAGGGACACATCTTGGGGATGAGAAGTCATATGGGGGGGGGATTTGTAATGCCTATATTTTGGGTATGCCTCTCTTTTTACTTTTATATATATTACATGTTTTTAGGAGTTTATAGGTACGCTAGAGGCATTTTAGTGGTTATAACCAAGATGAGGCAAGGTTTGGGGACTTGTTGTAGCTTCTTGAGATACAAAAATACCATCAAATAGCTGATGGTTCTCCTAGGAAAAACTAGTTCTTCCCAACAACTATCAAGTATCCAATGGAATTTGATAGAGCTAGGAAATGAAACTAAGTTTATAAGAATTTTTTAAACCCGAACCATGCCCGATTTTACTTATTTCCTCAGTCTCCATTCAACTCCCAACACCCTAGGAATCCTATTTGGTGATTTTTGGGTGCTATTACACCCTTCAAACACATACGTTCAATTCCCAAATGATATATCGATCTTTTTTTCTTCATTCTATAAGTTATTCTATATTCTATAACGATTTAATTTTCTTATATTTGATTAATACTAATTTAATCCATGATGTTTTGATTTTATCTAATGGTTTTTATAGGTTTAAAAAGGTATTCATTGATCATTGATAGAATCATCATCCAGATTGAAGGAATTAGAAAATGTGTAACCTTTGGACCAAGATCATTTTCTATAGTAGATCATCTTAGGTATTTTTGACATTGACCTACCTTTAGGGTGTGGTTTTTTCTCAGCATGATCCTTGGATTCTAAATTATGTTTAATTCTATTTGGAACATGGTTTTAGTAGTGAATTTAGACTTGGATGATGAATATTTCTCTTGATCATCATTGCAACTAAGGTTAGAATCCATTGACTTTAGCACATGTTTTATATTGGTTATTAGTATGATTTTTTGGTGTTCATGTGTATCCCTAAGAAAACTATGTCTGATGCTTGATCACATGAGATGTAAATATGTAGCCTTGACCTATGTTTGATGTTTATTCACATGTGTATTATTATGGCCTATGATTATTTCTTGATACAACATGATTTTAATCTGTCATTGGTATCATGTATCATATGTTCTATTCTTTTCCACCCATAGTTGTGATTATAGGTTGAGCCCATTTATACTATTCCCCAAGAGAGATTTTTTAGACATTGGTCGATATGTACTTGGGATATACAAATAAGAAGAACATGTCACACATGTTTTTAATCTATCTCCTCAAGCGGGATGTATCGGGAAGGAAACCATTGTTTCTTCTAGAATGGTGTCGAAGTAGGCAGTTCTAGTATTTGAGGATGAGGTTTTTGTTTTTTTACTTGTGTGATATTTTTTTTATATCTATACCCTATTTACTTTTATAGTATGCGCTTGTATATCTTATCCATTGATGTTAAGGGTAATCGATGTTGTATTATTGAATATTTTACTCAAGCCCCACTCAAGAATTTTGGTGAAATTATAGATTTCATAGATATGGATCTGACAAAGTGAAAGCGTCCTATGGTTGATTTTATAACTAGTTGGATGGAGGATGAAGAAATATGATAGATGGAAGTTTGACTGGATATTGTTTCTTTTACTTTTTTCTTATCTATACATTGGATCCTTTGTTTATTTTTTGTTTATTTGTCTGAAATTCCATATTGATACCACATATAATACCCAAAATTATATAATAATAAATGAACATTTCATCATAAGTTTTTTTTACAATGTACAATTTATTATTTCATCACAATTATACAACAAATATTGATACAACCAAACACTATGTAATTAAATTTTAAACAAAAGCTAAAACAAGTACCATAAATCGTATAATAATGTGTCAAAACACCATAATATTTTACTCTGACAGATCATACTTGAAAAATAATAACAATTATATGAGATACATTTAAATTAATAATAAAACAATAAATATTGAAATTTGCATAGTGTAAGAACTTAGATAATGATATTAAGGGATTTAGATATTATTTTTTTATATATAAGGATTAATATGAAAGTTAGTTATTATGGACCATTGGTCAATATGACCATTATAAATTATGATCATTGGTTAATATTAATATTTGGTCAATATCACCAGTGGTCAATTTGACTATTGGGCATTATTTCCATTGCTGGTATAGTGATTAAGAATAGACAATTAGGATTAGTATATATTAAGGGTAATAATGACTGTTAATTATCACAAAAGATAGGAAATATAGATTCAACCAATAAGAACATATCGTATGAAGTTAATTTATCAGATCTTGGTAAGGAGGTATCATCACTGGAGTTATCCCTTGACCAAGCCCAATCATAACTCCAAGAAATGAAGTTGGACCGAAACCGTCCATGAGAGAATTTCAAGTCAGTAGAGATCCCACCCGATCAATATTAACCAAATCACCACATTAAAGTACCACTATTTCACACATTAACCTTATAGAATATGTTGTTGTGATTATAGGTTAGGTATCTAGGGTTTTCTGTGTTATAATTTTTATTCTTTAAGAAATTAACAGGAGGTTTACTCTTATAATTTATTTTTAATGAAGGTATCAACCTTTCATAAAAAGTAAAATATAGGTAATAAGAGAGTTAATTTGGTAAAATGAATTACATATATGGAATCAGGATTTCAAAATTATACAAGGTATGAAATTTGTTATTTTTTTATTAAAATAGTAAATTATTGTAAAAATGGAAGAATACGGTAAAATATGTTAAATGAAAAATATATGACATCATATTTATGTAAAAATGAATTAATTTGAATAAATAAGTTTTATTTAACTATTTTTGGAACTAAACACTATATTGGGGCATTAAGGGTGGTAGTGGAGCATAATGGCTATAGTGGGGAACTAAAGGAATGTGGAATAAAAAAATAAATTAATAAATTATTCCATGAAATTCCACTAACCACATCTATAAATACCCACCCCACCTTTAATTATTACACAGTAAATTCAAATTTACCTCTTCAATTGTCTCTTGAGGAGTCTCTCTCTTATCTATTTCTTTATTCTAAAAGTGTTTGGTTAAATCTAAGTTCAGGTTCTAATCTAAGAATCTCAAGATAGATAAGGGTTCCTACTTCTCTCTCTTCATTTCCTATTTGAATTTCCTTATTTATAATATCTTTTAAATTTTAATTTTATATTATTACATAATATTTATCCATTTTATTATCTCCCCATTTAACAATAATCATGTAAACATTACCAAAACACCTTAATTTATACCCTTTTTGTAAGTTGTTACTATGCCGAAGGGTTTATTTTCCCTCTCTTTACTATTACTATTTACATTACCATTGTCATATTCATTTTAGTCGAAAAGTTATTATCCCATTATTTTGTTGATGTCATTTTATGTTCTATTATTAAGACATTAACTCATGTGATCATTCCTTTTACTCATATAATGACCAATTTATAAGTTGTTACTATGCCTAAACCTCCTTATACCCATAGAAATCATATACGTTGGTTAAGTAAAAAGTATGTTATTTTCCAATTAAATACAAACCTGTATGGATATGAAAAGTGGATGTTTTTTTCTCAGATTCATATTGGGTTACTAACCCAAAAAAAGAGTTGGTCGGTTATATCTTGATCATTATCCTGGTGCATAGTTAGAGGGCCCTTATTACACACATAGTTTGAAACTCTTGTGGGGTATGCTATGGATAATTATCATACTATTTTTTTTAAAAACATAGTATTTATATGGTAGTGTATAATGTATGTGTTTATTTGGTCTTCAACCATTTCGAATAAAATTTCCTAACCACATTGAACGTCCTTAATCTTGATAAGTACTCGATAGCTACAACTTTATATAAATCACTTATTCTGGGTACTTTTTGAAAAATATTAATCCATAATTATTCCTTACATGTGTTGAGGAAATTCACTTAAAAATTCTTATTAATTCATTTATTGGGGAAATATACTAATGAACTATATACTTTATTATCCTCTATAGGAAGGTCGTGTACTATAAGTTACATTAGGAATATGTGTATTGTATTTTTAAGTTGATCATCCTTGACTATTATGCAATGTATATCCTATAATTATTTGGAATTTGGTGGAATGAATTGTAATTTTATTTTATGGGTGTGGAATGGAATTATATATCCCCTCAGTGCCCTATTAGGTCTCATGGGAAAACTAAGATATGGTAATAGGATCCTCCTCACCCTTTATGTATAATTTCATTGCACAAGGCCTTGATAATATGATTATAATGTCTAGTGTTATGAAATTACATATTATAGATTATTTTTTGATCCATGTGATTATGAATTAATCTTTATTATATGTATTACACTTATGTATTCAATGTTATGGATTCAATCATTCATATGATGTTTCCTATTCCAGATCTATCTCTTATTAACTTACACTATATGTTTCTACCTTACTTAGAATTTAAGATTTACACCTTTTCTTTGTTTCCCCATTTCCCTAGGAAATGAATTGGAATACTATGATTTACAAGGACAGATTTATAGAATAAATATTTCTACTTTTATGTTGTAGATTTGTAATGTAATGCATCTAATATCTTGAGGAATACTAAACCTTGATCCTTGGAATGTAATATATTTCACTCTATTTTCCATGTAATAAATAACCTATTGTATCTGAGAAACCAGGGTTGGGAGCATTACAGTTGGTATAATAGGATGGTTTAGTAGAAACCTTAAGAACTAGATTTAAGAAAACATAGAAATATAACATAGATTTTACCACTAAGGAAAAAGCTATAGTTTATTACATAATTGTTTTTATAGTATACTATATAAGACATGTTATATGTTTTCTAATTAACTAATAAAATTATTTTTAGATAATTTAACCTACTAAAAGAATCATAAAACTGGACAAAAACCATTCCCAATGTGATGAATTCATAAATCATTATGATAATAGAGTTAATATTTTTATTGATAAAATTATGACTATTATAGAAAAATTGAATCAGATTATGAAAAATAACATTACCTGCATGGAGTAACCATTTTCCCTCCACAAGTATCAAACAAATTAATTTGTTTAAAGAGGAAAAAATCACAACCTTTTATTAGAACCACTAATCCTATGGAGTTAGAATAATGCATTAAGTCTCCAGAGAACAGATTTTTATCATTAAGATGCTCTGAGAGGGTGAAAGTCATTATGGTTGTGTATCATCAATGTGGTGATCTTGACCAATGGTGGTCCTTTATTCAAAATACTAAGGATATTGAGGATATTGAGAGAATGAAATGTAATATATTCAAGGAAATTTTTCTGGAAAAATATTTTCCTTGAGAGAAATGTATGGAGATAAAAAGAAGATTATTGAACCTATGATAATAATTAAAAGAGATAGTGGATTAATATAAGGATAATTTTATAAGGTTATTAAGGTATGTTTTGTATTATCTATATATCCCTAAAAGTAATATCAATCACATCTTTTATAGTCTAAATCACAGTCTTCAAAGATCCTTGTTATCTCAAAAATTTTCAACATACGAGGAAATAGTAAGAAAATTATTTCAAGATAAAAAAAGAGTTCTCCAAATATTTTTATTATAAAAGGAATCCTGAGAAGAAGAGGATAGAAGATCATCATACATAAAGAGTGGATATGATAGAAAATAAAGGAAGAATAGAGTTCCATACATGTACTAAACTTGGGAAAACATTGGTGAACTTATTTAAGGGGATTAGGTTCATGATTCAAATGTGAAGAGAATGGTAATTAGGATCATGAGTGAAATGGAAATAGGGAAGAAACAAATGTAAAATGTTTCAACTTCATAGAGTTGAGTCATTAATATAATCAATGCAGTAAGCACTAATGGAATCTGAAGGTACCAGGAGCATAGTGGAATCCCCAAAACATGGGATTTAATTTTTTTTAAACTTAGGATCATCATGACTACATTTTCATTAGTTAATAACTTCCTGATATAATCATGCTGATCATGCATGATAAAATTTAAGCACAACAAATTAAAACCACAAATACCTAGTTCAATCCGAAGCCACACCTGACATCTGTTTTTCACCGGCAATTGCTGTGTGAAGGA
The DNA here is from genome assembly GCA_963277665.1 of Viscum album. NCBI lineage: Eukaryota > Viridiplantae > Streptophyta > Magnoliopsida > Santalales > Viscaceae > Viscum > Viscum album. The sequence continues at coordinate 1,304,971,778 of OY728121.1, forward strand.
TATAAAGTTTAATCCATCTATATTGTCCCAAAATGCTTTATAATATTATAGGAATGTTGATCGTATGAATTTGGGTGCTATCATGGAGTTTCTACAAAACCTTCAACATCCCAACGATCACCGCTACTCTATTCTATCGATCTACAAAGAAATACTATAGTTGAGCACTTAGAACCAAATCATCTCTCTCTATGAATTAGTAGAGAGAGATAGGATAGATAATATCTCACCATTGAGTAGTCAATAGTTTTTTTCCAGATCCTCTCCTCCCCTATTTATAGTGTGTTATAAAATTACCCAAAATTGCCTCCCTGACACCCAAATAATTAGCACACTATATAAACGATTTTATGACTACTATACTAATCCAAAAATATTATTTTTAATATCATCACTTTATTTTAATACAATAAATATATCACCCAAACCATTAACTGAAATCTTCTTTCCTGCAACTAATAAATAAACCTTGAATATTTTAAATTAATATTCATTCATATAATATTTCCTTATATTTACTTTAAATATTGTAAATAAATTTAATAAATAAATTAAATTCCAATTATTGTTAACTTGAATAATATGAATTTATTCATTCCTTTGGTGATTTTATATCCTTGGACAAAAACCGGACCCCAATGGTGGGTCCACCATGTCCTATAAGCCCATTTAACTGAATAAGGAAGATTCTTGAACATGTTATTGTGTGTGAACCTATAGGACCTTATCTTGATAGTAGTAGATATTATTCATATTCTAAGAGCGAGATATAGTTACCCATATTGAACCCTAAAGATATAAGGATAGTCATATTAATGATAACCAACCTATAAACACACACTGTGTAATATAATCTATTTTTCTGTAGATATATCATAAAGTAGGATGCACACCCATATCATTATCCTTTCTTGATTTATTATTTTTTTATCTAACTAGATGGATTTACCTTGGACTACCATGACCATGGATTTATCAAGGTACTACCATCCTGATCAATCAAGCCCAATATATATTACTTCCTTAACCTAGATGTGAAAAAACATTTCTTGACCATTAAACCAATGCTATACCACCAATGGAACCCCCAAAATAAGCTACCATCCCTTTATTTCATTATCATGTTTTTTTACTTGAATCAAATTACATGATAAAATGAAACACATTGATAATGATCTCAAGTCAGAAGACCAATACACATGTCCGTAGATAAAAACATCCAACGACACCCTAAACATGTGTTGTTCCTATTGGTGGGTCTGTCCTCATGATCTCACTACTATAGATCACCAAGTGAAAACTTCATGAGAAAGTCTCAATTCTTATGATCCCCCAACACTTGATAGTTAAATATCAATTGTGTCCAGCCATTATGATGTATCTAAACCATAGGAAATATATTTAATATTAATTTCATAGTATCTTGAGGTTCTAATTATAGCCTAGAATTTTCTATAACCTTTTTATATGACAAATAATCTATGGAAATTACAATTAAATAGTGGATGTAGAAATTTCTACACTATAATTTTAAGAATACATCATGCATATATCACTTTATACATGACATGGTAATCAAAATTAATGTTTAGTTGGGTTTAGGGAACCCAGTATTACAACACTTCCACTTGCACTAGAGACCACTTTATAACCAATATTGTTATCTCTCACATGATTATAATCATGTTTCTATAGAGTCATAACTTTAGTTTCGAGGTCTTCCACATTTCCACCACACAGTTATTTTTCTATATGTGACCTCATCTCCTTGAACAAGATATTTCAAGAGATGGTATCCCTGAGTATATCCCTTTTTTCCACTATCATAAATTGAAATCTTGGCTAGTAAGTATATCATAATTTATATTATGATACTACTTTACATATGAGGTGTGATTCCAAGAACTTGAACAAATTATTGTGTATAATAACTGCTTCTTTGCTGCTTTAGAAGCTACAACGTAATTGGTAGTTATAGGCATGACTACCAATGGATTATATGAGATTGTATTGCTCAAAAACTTAGCCTAATAGCAATATTAGACCACATGGATCTGTGGAATACTAGTTTATGTACCTTGAAAACTAGTATCCTTTCTTCTCCACTTATCAAGTACATATCCTGTATACTTTATCATATACAAATGGATAGTTATGAATACTCTCCTTATAGTTCTCTTGGATATAACTAATAGTTGCCTACTATAAGGTGTATATTCACAATATCAGTTGTTTTACATATCAGGGAATAAGATAATGATACAATGCTTAATCATATAGATTTAAAATCACCATGTTAATATTCTCATATGTCCTAGACATGTATACCTAGAGAGATATATACCATGTGACACTGGTAACAATTATCTCTTGAATTAATTAAACTTTTATTTTTCAGTACCATGTCACTATATGTACTATTGACTAGGTTCAAGAAACCATTATATCCACCTCGTTAGATCTTGTTCCCTAGAACATAGTTTTCTACTTTTATTCAATCATCAGAGTGTAACTGTAATTATAGTCTTAACTAACTATAATACCAATAAGTGTTTTCCATATGTTACCCAACATATTATACTTGTAAAAAATTGATGCTCCCACTAACCTCTGGTAGACATATGTAACAAATTCATTCCAAATGAAAATTTTATGATCTACTTGAATAATTCAATCCTAAACTAGATTTAAGTAACTTGAAATATTTATTAGCATTTTTTAGTGTGACCATCCCTTTCTGGTTCTGTTGTAAAGACATCTTCCATGATTGGGGGTCATGATATCCAATGCTCAATAAAATTATCAAAGATGTTATCCATGAAAAGTAAAATTATAATGGATTTAGGAAGAATGACCTTGTATAACCAATCGAGCCTTATTAGTATCGTGCTTCTTCCATCCGTATATCTTCTCACTTTAGTACCCACCACAATATTCAAAATAATAATCCCTTTTCACTTTGATAAATGCAATCCATTATTGAATTTTAGTTGGTCTTTCTAATATTATCTTATTTCTATATACTTCCTACTTGTAGGAATTATTATTCACAAATAATAATGTATCACTGACATCAGTGAATTTAAAACCATCACCATGGTTTTATCCTTTCTACACAGTATGTGTCTTTGGAACATTCTCGTTCCACATATACTTATGGAACTAGTTCCTATAGCAAATACATATTCATCTCTATCATTGAATAAACCCAACTCAATATGGCTCCCACTATCTCAAATAGAGATTTTCACCCTTGTATAGAAGTATAGTATATCACTTGATTATTTATTTTTCTATCTTAGGGATTTATGTAATATCCTAAAAAACTTTTAGGATAATTACAATAGATACACGATGTTTTTTTTCTTGATGAATGTTTGTTTATGTCCTAACAAACTCTATGTATCCAAAAACATTTCCTTATGACATAATGGATGAACATCATAATATAACCATTAGGATATCCATTAGTCATAATAGTTGAAATTTGGTCATGGTATATAACCGTTATTTGTGAATCACATAATGAAATATAATGGATGTTTTTGCAAGTTAAAACATTGATGCTCATTACATCGTAACTCTGATGTAAAAAATGCGTGAATAGGAATTTCTCCATGCTATATTTTGTTGATAAATGTTAAAATGTAAGACATTATCATCAATATTCATCATTGAAATCAATAACATGACGTATATATGGTAATATGTGCTTAGGTATTTCTCCATGCTACATTATATTGATCGATAAATGCTTGGTTTAGATATTCCTCGACTTTTATGCCCAAAATAACTCATATCTTCTTACCATGCATATAAAATACTTCATTTTAATATTCCTTAATCACTTAAATGAATTATTATGAAGTATATTTACCACTATCTTACCCTTGGTATAGTTCACACTCTCTTGTTAAACTAATTATGAAAGATTTTTGGCTTACCTTTATTTCTGAAGGTTTTTTATCCAAAACTAAATATATATGTCAATAAAACCTAAAGTGTTTAGCTAAATTGAGTATAAATACCATACTAGTTATATCATATACTTATAATTTTCGTTTTTATTGAAAAATATTTATTTTTTCACAACTAGGTAAATAAGTCTTACATTTATATTCATCACATATTGCCTATGATTCACATATCACTTAAACTAATACTTGAGTATTGTACACCAAAAAAAATATTCATTCCTAAACATGGAATAATGTATCATTGTGTCTAAATGAAACATGAGATAAATGTTTTTTTTATAATTAATAAAATTTCTACAAGAATCATTCACTTAGCAATATAGAATTTGTGTACTTCTCACTGCCAACTTAAGAACCACCCTTTCTCAACTGCTTGGATAATACACCTTACTTAGTGTAATGTTTCTATAATTACATGGTTCTTGTATTTTGATAAAAATATCTGATAATAATATTGTATTTAATAATCAATAATTATGTTATAAATACTACTTATATTTTATGAATATACACTGAAGAAGAAGTGGGTATCTTCTTCTTTAATTCAGTTCATTGAAATTAACTTCCATAGAATTTATTCAGTGTTATACGATGTAAATAACCTCTTGTTTAATATCTGAACTTATTAAATTTAATGATATTTCAAATTTTCCTTTGGTGTTACTCTTTCCATTGGCCTTATCTCCTTTCCATTCAATTTTTTCATCATAATAAATAACGATTAATCTATCTTTAAAATTCTAATTTACTTGGAGAAACTTACCTAAAAAGGTAATGAAGTTTTTTATCCATACTTTCCATTCAATAATATAAAATGAAACTAGAAAAAATGGTTGAAAAATGATATTATAATAGTATATATTGAAAGATCATAATCCAAATTTCAATTTACACAAATCTAGTGTAATCATTACCTATTCATATCTGTGCTTCACATTCTCCTTACAAACTTCTCAGAGATGAGACTACATGTTATATCTCTATATAATGATGTAGTAAAAAAAATGACATCAAAATTTGATTATAACATAATGATATAACTGTTATATAATTTTTAAATGAGTCTCCTATAAGAAATTTTACACCCTTGATTCCTTAGGTGGATTAACAGGTGCAGGGACACCAACACCTTGATTTTTTTGTACCATAGTATGGTGCACAAGTGATTGTAATAATTATAGAAACTCATGATATTGTGGAAATTTTAATTTGTACATTAGATATAGTAGTATTTCTAGTGGTATCACTTTCCATTTTCTTCAAAAAATAAAATTCTATCTGGTTAATACTTTTTATCTTGATTATAGATTTATACATTTTGATTAACTAATTAAAAAATTAAATGTATCCCAAATTTTTATCAAATTCTTGGAAACCTATATAATAAATTCATAATAATCCATCACTTGATTATTCTATTAGAAAGGATCCTTGAGATTCCCCTCATAGTCTTCAAGCTATGGCTACACAACTACTTATAGAGTTCAAGGTAAGTGTTTGGCTGACCAACCATATTAACGGGCGGTTCCTTAATTTATTGAGTGAAGTACCAACTTCAAAAATCATAACTTGATTTTTTCAATTCTTACCTATAAAGTTATATAAAGTTATATATGGATGATTCTTACTACCAATTTCATTAAGTCATCCCATCATTCTCATAATAACTCCCCATTAGTAAGAGGCACCCTCATCTATGGATGACCGAGCACCCCAAACACTGGGTTTTGTTCAAATTTGAATGATGGAAGGTGATTATGACTTAATATTTCTTTAAGGGTTTTATATTTTTAAATGAAAAAATGAAATAATTTTCTATCTGACAAGAATGTACTATATGATCACACTCACATTTGACCATGAAATAAATATAAAACATCCACCGTGTCACATGATCATTTTATCTATGCATACTTGTTTATTATTCGATGTGATCATGTGTAAACTAGACATGCATAAAATAATAAAACATGAAAAAAAATAAAATGATGATGTGATCATGATATGGTACTAATGGATAATCCATTGAGTGAATAAGGATCAACCTAGACCTTAGGGTTAATTCCTTGAGCCATGTCGCTTGTGACTCTAGTTGTAGTGCATTCCCATCCAATGCATTAAGCTCATGTCTAGTGCGTCTCTATAACTTGGTGTGATGTACATCACTTATCATCCTATTCATTATACAATAATACTCGCACACATGCAAGGGGATCTCAGGATAAAAAATACAACTCAGAAAATGGACACACAATCCCTTATATATATAATGATGCTTAGATGACACACATATCATCTTTTAATTAAACTAATTATTACAAAAAACCATTGAAATAATTAAATAAATAAATAAAACATGAAACAGACATACATTGGGCGGGAAATGGTTCGTGATCATTCAATACACATTAAACTTGCATATTAAATTAAATTCATAAATAAAATTAAACTTTGATTAAATTATTCTTCCGAGCAAATTTTATTGAAATAAAAAATCACTCGTATTTTTAATTCAATAATTTTCATCTTTCAGACCCGATATTAATTCAATTAATTAATCTAATTTAACACCAAAATTAAATTAATTTTAACTCGAAATACTTAAATTAATATTTAAAATAAAATAAAATATTTAATTAATTTAATTTAAAAAAATAAGTTAATTAATTTAATTAATTTTTGATTATTCAAAATTACCTGGGCCCTAAAAACCCCGAGCAGGGCCTGTGTGGGTAAGGATGAACCCACACATTCCATTTTGAGCTGGTGTAGACCCCTTGCATGGATGTTCTAGGCTAGGTAGGTCCACCCAGACCTATTCTGGGTCAGATAGACCTACATCAGACTGTTCAGGGAAGATCTTATTAGTGAAAAGAAAAATTGAGGAGTACCTCAAGTAGTAATAGAGGTGCTATGCCAGAAGGATCCGTGATGGCCAGTTCTCTCAGTGGTACATCGGAGACCTGAGCGACACTACAAGATATTGATACGACCATGAATATTTTCAAAGGGAGAGGTGATGGTGGTCAACTATGGGTCTAGCTGAACAGAGTGATGGATGAAGGAATGGGGCACTAATGACTTTGGGTGGCTTGTTAGTGCGGCGTAATGTAGGGAGGATAGGCAATGCTCGATGAGGGTGGTTCTAGATATGAGGACTTGTGAGGTCACTGGAGAGAGGGTAGGATGACCTAGTTCTTAGTAGATCTGGAAGAGGGATGTTTTTCTATGTGGTGGTGTTTGATAAGGAGGTGTGGGAATCTGAGGAGGAGCACTACTAGTGGTCATAGAGGTGGGGCACTCATTGTTCACTCAAGGAGGATGAAAAGGGTGAGGGAGGAGTTGTCAAGTGGGGTGGCAGTACTGGTTATATCTTTCTAGTCTAGAAAAAGGCAAGGAGCATGGCTCCGACAACGGGTGAAGGGGAAGGTGCCTCCTGGTTTGACCGAAGATGCAACGACCGACCATGAGTGAGGGTGTGCCTCACCAGAGAGGAGTGGGGTGGGAACCAGAGAATCTCTTTATAGGAATTAGGAGAGATATAGGAGATATAAGTTCTCACCATTGAGTAGTGAATAGTTTTTTGTGAGAGCCTCTCCTCCTCTATTTATAGTGTGTTATACAATTACCTAGAATTACCTCCTCAACCCCCAAATAATTAACACACTATATAAATGATTTTATGACTAATATACTGATTTATAAAAACAATTTATATTATTATCACTTCCTTTTAATATAATAAATATATTCTATCATAAATGAAAATCAATTAACTCAACTCATCATTCCTACAAATATTAAACAAACCTTGAATATTTTAAACTAATATTCATTCATATAATATTTCCTTATATTTACTTTCAAACTTGTAAATACATTCAGTAAATAAATTCGATGATAATTATTATTAACTTGAATAATATGAATATATTCATTCCATTGGTGATCTTATATCCTTGGAAAAAACCCAAACCCCATTAGTGGGGTCTATCATGTCCTATATTCCTATTTAAATGAATATGGAAGATTCTTGAATATGCTATCGTGTGTGAACCTCTAGGACCTTATCTATATAGCAGTGAATATTATTCATAGACCAAGATAAGGATCTAGTAAACCATCATGGACCCTAAATAGATAAGGGTAGTCATAGAAACAACAATAAACCTATAAACATACACTGTGTAATATAATCTCTTTGTATTTAGATATCTCATAAAGTAGGATGCAGACCCATGTCATCATCCTTTCTTTCTTTATTTTTTTTTGATCTAACTAGAAAAATTTACCTTTGACTACCATGTCCATGAATTTATCAAGGTACTAACATCCTTATAGACTAGGCCCAAGATATATTGCTTCTTTAACTTTGAAAAGGAAAATCCTTTCTTGACTATTTATGAAATTCCATACCCCCAGTGAAGCACCAAACACAAGCTACCTCACCACGATTTCATTATCATGGGTTTTTCCTTGTATCAAAGTACACGATAAAATGCCACACATGGATAATGATATCCAGTTAGGAGACCAATTCACATATCCATATATAGGAACATCCAATGGTAGTTTAAAAATGTGGTGTTCCTATTGGCATATCTATCCTCATGATCTCACTACTAAAGATCACCAAGTGCAAACTTCATGAGAAGAAGTCTCAATTCTTAGGAGACCCCCACACCTGATAGTCAAACATCAAATTTGTCCAGTCATTATGATGTATCTAGAAAATAGGACATATATTTATGATTAATGTCATAGCATCTTGTGTGTCACGACCCATCCTCGGGGCCTGTGTCGTGACTACCCCAAGCCCGCCTTCCATAGGCCAGGGGCTGGCGAAGAGCACCAAATGACTAAATACTGATAAAAGGAAAGGCATTGCCTTTATATAAGTAAACAACACAACATAGAACACAAGATGAAGTAAACAATAAGTAAACTGAGTACAAAAGTAAGTGCTGAAAAGTAAATGGGCCAGAATACAAACCCAACTGAAAGTACAGTACAACTGAAAAGAAAGTACAACAACATTAAAGTAAATCAGCAACCACCGAGTCGTCCTCCGGATATCCCACCTGAAGGGTGGGTACATATGGTCTCCTCAGCTCCTCGGGTCCGGCCGTCCGCTCCGTGTACGTCCTGCCTGATAGTCCACCTCCGGATACTGTCCCGCTCCTCAAGCCTCAACCACGATCAGCATTGTCCATCGTCTGCAACCAACACCACGTAGTGCGGGCATAGCCCGTGCAGGGGTGAGTATACAATACTCAGTAGGGACCCTGAGACCCCCGAAGGTCTCCCAGAATCCACAAAGGATAAAACACAAAGGAAAGATACAAACACGAAGTATCAACCAACTCTACTTAGGTATATTCCCATACATATACCTAAGTCATTAATTCCAGTTCGGCTCCAACTCACGAGCCCAAGTACAACCCAGTCCACACAGGAAAGCACAAACCAATCCACACAGGAAAGAAAGTCAATCATATCGATGATATTGATTGAAAGTCAAGACTCAGCTCACACAAGTATACTACTCACAAAGAGGGGGTGGAGATGATAGATGTAGCCTCTGAATCATCTCCCCTACCGAACCCACATAGGATCCAAGTACAGAAGTCATCGCTGCCGAACCCACATAGGATCCAAGTACAGTAACCATCGCTGCCAAACCCACATAGGATCCAAGTACAGTCGTCATCGCTGCCGAAACCACGGAGGATCCAAGTACAGTCTTCCTCGCTGCTGAACCCATGTAGGATCCAAGTACAGTCGTCATCTTCGTCGCAGTCGCAGCCAGATCTAGGGTTCCCACACACAGCACGCTCGATTCCGGGAGGGTCCACTCCACGAGCCAAGGGGGTCGATACATCAACTGTCACAAAGTCCAGTGTTGATGAATCCCAAAGTTCTGTCTCGTCAATAGGAACTCTACGCAACTGACGGTGCGTCAATTGGACGCCCGATCTGAATGATATCGGCTTTTCCGTCCCAGGGGCCCGGTTAGAAATACGCTCGTTTCTAACCCGGATGATAACCAAATTCATCCGAAACTCACTTAGAGTATCTAAAAAGGACTGTCTCATTTAAAGAGTCTCATTACCACAGACGGCGCATTGATCGGACTTGCAGTCCTTAAGTTATTCACGTTTAAGTGAATTACGGGCCCGACCCATTTAGCCTAGTGGGCCGACAGGTCGGTTTGACCCAGTTTGATGGGTCCGACCCAGCAGGGGTGTCAGACCGGTCTGAAGAGATACATAACTCGGACCGAAGGGACGTGGCCCGGCCCGGCCCAGTGCGGCGTGGCCTGGCCCGGCGCGGCGCAGCCCGATGTGGCTGGCTCGGCCGGCTGGCCGAGCGGCTCAGCCAAAGCCGAGTGGGCTCCAAGGGGGGGCAGCCCCCTCAGTCTTCTGCACTGGTGGCACCGCCCTTTCCCCGAACCGGCCGGCTAGACCGGCCGGTCTTTGCGCACCCGGCCCGCATGGGCGGGCCGCCGATCCTCCAGCGTGACGCCCTCCTGGCACCGCGGTCCAGCACCGCCTGGCCGGCCGACGGGCTGGCCGGTCCTCTAACATGGTTCCCTCCTGGCGCCGCGACTCCTCTTCGCCCGGCCGACCGATGGGCCGGCCGGTTCTTCCGCAAAAGTGGTCCGTGTTGCGGGCTGTGGTTCATTCCACACAACCGGCGCTGGTTCCCTTCATCATGATCCTGGCATGGCGCGACGACGCCATGTTTCCTTCACCACCAATTGCCAATTCTAAAATAATAAATGATAACAACGGAGGTTTGTCGGTCCGTGTTCGTTCGGCCCACACCCTCCGCATAAAACGATAGCAATCAGCCAAGGTAAATGAGATGCTCAACGACAAATCAAAGCACAATTTTAATCCATTAAAATTGAACTTAACCCCTACCTCGACAAATGATGATGAACATTAGTGTTGTGGTTGAAAGAGTCATGTGGTGAGGTTTCATAGACGTCGACGGAGAGCATCCGAGGAGGAAGCAGTGTCTCCTCTTTTTATCATGGAGATAAGAAAACAAAGCGTGATGTCGTTGGCGAATTCCCGTGTCGTTTTTTCCTTCCTTGCCGTGGAGGAGGAAAAGGAAGAAGAATTCAGGGTCGCCGAGTCGATGTTCTTCGTCAAAGTCTTGGCGTTCTTCAACAAAGGAGATGAAGTTCTTCAAGTATCAAGAGCTCTCTTCCCTTTCTCTCAACACAACAAGACCCCCAACTAAAATAAAATAAGGCTTCTCCTTATTTTATTAATCCATGCCATGCATTTCAAATTACAAAAATTCAAAAATCCAATTCACTTACTTAATTAAACCATGAGTTGTCTAATTAATTAAGTGATATGTTGGCAAGATTAATGAGGGAGAGAGAGGAGAGGAAGAGGATAGGTTTCACAAGTTAAGATGAGTTACAAAATTTAAGAGGGGTTAGAGGCGTTTTAAAGAATGTGAAGGGGTGGGGCTCATGTGGGCCCCACCTCAAAAATATCCTCACATGGGTAGTTAGGGGCTTGTGGGTCCCACCCCAACTACCCCATGTAGGATATAACCACTTGGATAATAATAAAAATTGTTCCACAATTTTATTCAATTCTTTATTAATCCATAATTTTTAACTTCTCCTCCCGTAAAAATGTAACCACGGTAAAGGTCCCCTTAAGAAATTACCGGCGCTGTGGTTTCATCGGTGCGCTCAGATTTCAATTCTAAGCACCGGTTCAAAAGATAGAAAAACCCACTCATTAGTTTAATAAACGTACCTGAGCTAAACTTTGGAAATTGATTCCGGGCACACCGGGCCTCAGAATCAGGTGCCGTCAGAAACTGCGTACTTGTAAAATCCCAAAGAATTTAAGAAAAAATTTTCCTAGAAATTTACGGGTCTTTAAATTACTCCCACCTCAGGGCTTTACGTCCCTGTAAAGCTACATCATAAACTAGGGAAACAAATGAGGGTACTGTGCACGCATCTGAGCCTACCACTCCCATGTGCTCTCCTGGAGGTCCCCGTGCTGCCAATAGATGCACACTAGAGTAATCGACCATCCACGTAGGATCCGCTCCTATCGATCCTCGATCTCCACCGGGACCTCCACAAATGTCGCCCCGTCATTGATGTACAGCTCCCCGTGATCAATGATATGCATTGGGTCGTGCACGTATCTCCTCAGCTGAGATACGTGGAAGACGTCGTGCACCCGGTGCAACTGAGGGGGAAGAGCCAGGCAATATGCCACCTCGCCTACCCTACTGAGAACCTGGAATGGTCCGATGAAGTGTGGAGATAACTTGACTCCCCGGCCAAATCTTCGTAATCCACGTCAAGGTGAGACCCGTAAGAAAACGTGGTCACCATCCTTGAATTCCAGTGGTCTTCGCCTCCTATCAGCGTAGGACTTCTGTCTGCTCTATGCAGTCCTCATCCGCTCCTGGATGATCTGCACCTTCTCTGTCATAGCCTGAACCATCTCTGGTCCTACGAGTGCTGACTCCCCAGAGTCCAGCACAGAGGTGATCTGCAAGGTCGGCCATACAATGCCTCGTATGGTGCCATCCCGATGGTGGAGTGGTAGTTGTTGTTGTACGCAAACTCCACCAAGGGTAAGTGATCCTCCCATCTACAACCAAAGTCAAGAACACATGCATAGAGCATGTCCTTGAGATTCTGAATGGTCCTCTCCGTCTAGCCATCCGTCTGAGGATGAAAGGCGGTGCTCAGGCGTAGCTGCGCCCAAAAGCCTCCTGCAACCCCTTCCAAAGCTGGGAAGTAAAGCGAGCGTCTCGATCGGAGATGATAGATGATGGAACACCATGAAGCCATATGATCTTCTGAATATAGAGGTGTCCCAATCTCTCCACTGAGACATGCTCTCTAATATGTAGGAAGTGGGCCGACTTGGTGAGTCAGCCGAAGATCACCCAGATAGAGTCGGGTCCTCTAGAAGTACGTGGGAGCCCCATCACAAAATCCATGGATATCCCATCCTAATTCCACTCTAGGACCTCTAAGGGTTGTACCAAGCCTGCTGGTACCTGGTGCTCTGCCTTCACCTGCTGGCAGGTGAGGCATCGTGCAACGAACTCTGCCACAACCTTCTTCATACCCGGCCACCAGTGCTGTCGTCTGAGATCCTGGTACATCTTCGCTACTCTAGGATGTACCGCCAAAGGGGAAGTGTGAAACTCCCTCAGCACCTCCTCCTGTAATGCAACTGGTACCATGGTACGTCCCCTGAAGAGGATGACGTGCTCTCCTCCTACAGAAAATCCATCAGGTGCCTGTCCTATGGATATCTGTGCACGTTGTGTCTCACAGTCAACATCTCCATGATGTGCCTCTCTGACCTGCTGAAGTAGTGGAGGAGTGACTGTGAGTGACTGTAGAAAGGATGCTCCATCTCTATCCACGAAGGATATCTGCAACGCGACTAGCTGCTCCATTGCCTCTCCAAGTAGATGAATACTCGTTCTCCTGCTGAGAGTATCAGCTACTACGCTCCCTTTCCTAGGAGTCTAGACTATCTTAAAGTCATAGTCCTAGAGGAAATAGAGCCATCACCGCTATCTCAGGTTCATGTCCTTCTGCGAGAAGATATACCTGAGACTCTGGTGGTCAGAGTAGACTGTAAAGCATTCACCCATCAGATAGTGCCACCATATCTTCAAGGCGAAGACCACTACTCATAAATCCAGGTCATGGGTAGCGTAGTTCTTCTCGTGTTGCCTCAACTGTCGTGAACCACAAGTGATCACTTCCCTCTCCTATATCAGGACACACCCGAGTCTGGTCCCTGATGCATCACAGTAAACTACGTACCCTACGCCCTCCTCTGGTAGCCTCAAGATTGGTGCACTGGTCAACCTCTGTCTCAGATCCTGGAAGCTCTGCTGACATCTATCTGACCAAACGAAGGGTTTCCCCTTCTTCGTCAAAGATAAAAGTGGTTCTGAAACTCTGTAGAAGTTTGACAAAAATCTCCGATAGTACCCAGCCAGACCTAGGAAACTCCGCACCTCCGTCACACTCCTAGGTGGCTCCCAAGAAAGTACTGCCTCAATCTTCGTAGGATCCACTAAAACTCCTGCCTCAGAGATGACGTACCCCAAGAATTGGAACTCTTGAATTTATAACTAACACTTCGAGAGCTTACCATAAATTTGGTGCTCTTGGAGTGTGTCCAGTACAACCTGCAAGTGATAGGCGTGCTCCTCCTCAGTAGTCGAGTAAATCAGTATGTCGTCGATGAAGACTATGAAAAATAGATCGAGGTAAGGATGGAAGATCCTATTCATGAGACTGATTAATACTTCTAGAGCATTGGTTAATCCAAAAGGCATAACCAAGAACTCATAGTGGCCATATTGACACCTGAAGGCCGTCTTCTATACATCCTCATCTCGAACTATGAGCTGATGATAGCCTGAACAGAGGTCTATCTTTGAGAAACATCGTGCTCCCTTGAGCTGATCAAAGAGGTCGTCAATCCTCGGGAGTGGATACTTGTTCTTCCTGGTCACTTGGTTCAGGAAAAGGCAGTCAACACATAGTCTTAAGCTCCCGTCTGCCTTCTTGGCGAACAAAATCGGAGAAGCCCAGGGTGAAACACTGGGTCGGATGAATCCCTTGCCCTGCAAGTCCCTCAGCTGTACCCGTAGCTCACGAAGCTCAACGGGAGCCATCCGATATGCTGGAGTAGATATTAGGGTTGTCATAGGGTATAGGTCAATGTAGAAATCTATCTCTCTACGAGGAGGTAGTCCTGGAACGTCGTCAGGGAAAACGCCCGCATACTGATCCACCACAACAGGAAAACTCAGACTCCGCACATCAACTGCTCCTAGGATGAGACTAGACAAATGATGGGTGATTGGATGTCCTCTCCTCTATGTGAGTCCATCCTACAATGAAAAGGCTCCCTTATCGCCGGTGAAGGTGAAACTTCTCCCATCTATGCGGACACACCACACCTTGCACCTAATACAGTCGATCAGGGCATGGACTGTAGATAACCAGTCCATACCCAAGATGACATCATAAGGCCTCGATGCCGCTACAAGAAGATCCCAGCTGAAGCTCTCTCTTCCTAGAGTAAGGTCACATTTCCATCACCAGTGTGTAATCGTCGAGTCTACTCCCGTAGGATTCTCTAGCCGTATGGATCGAGCCAACGGCTCTGTCGGAATCTCTGAGCTCCGAACAAGGGCAGCGACAATGAAAGAATGACTCACTCCTATGTCTATAAGAACTGCAGTAAGGGTGGAGTAGACACAGATAGTACCTCGAATCATCTCAGGTGCGTCGTGGTCGTAAGCCTCCACTACCTGAAGCTGAGCTTACCTCTGTCCGCCAGCTCCCTGTGGTCGGGGTGGACATCCTGGTGGTGGTGGTGGTAGAGCCTCTAAGCGTCTCCCACCACCCGCTACTCGGCCAGCTCCTCTGCCTCGTCTGCCTGCTCCCTGTGGACCGCCACGGTCAAACCTCTACCTCTGCCTGGGTGGTCCCTTAATAGTCTGCTGCTCCTATGCATGGCGGTTCGGGCCGTCACGATCCATGTGGCCCTGCCCGCCGCATGCATAGCACTGCCTGCCTCTCGTATGACTGGCTCTGCTACGTTTTCCCCGCACCTCCGAACCAATATCCTCAGGTCGCCCACCTGATGGCCTGGTCCGCTTAGACCTCTGTGACACCTGTCTACTGCTGGATGCAGAAGACTCCGCCACGTGTCGCCCTGCGGTAGGCCTCGCTACTGGAATAGGCTCAGCAAGGAAGATATCCACAAGTATGGCTCGCTCTAGTACTCCTACCTGTGTCGGAATGCTGAGGGAGATAATTGAGGCCCTGATCTCATGCCTTAGTCCCTGCGTGAAGGTCCGGGCCCAGAAGAATGGGTCTCGTACCATGTCTGTGGAGTAGCGCGAGAGGTCGGTAAATCTCGCCGAGTACTGGGCTACTGTCATGCTACCCTGCCACAGCTGTAGTAACTCCTGGATGCGCACTGCACAGAGGGTGGCTGGAACGAATTCCGAGTGGAAGAGGCTCTCGAAGTCCATCTAAAGTAGAGATGCCTTGTCATGCACCTAGAGCATCAGGCTCCACCATCTACCTGCTACCGCATGCAGGAGACTCACAGCAAGGATCACCATAAGATCTGCTGGTGTCCCTACCAATCTAAAGACATGAACAACAACCTCCAGCCAATCCTCTACTACCTGAGGGTTTGTCTCTCCACAGAACATGGGTGGCCTCTGACACTGAAACTTGTGCAGTGCACTCAGGCGACATGCACTCTCCACTGCTGGGGCTGGTGGTATCGGTGGCCCGACGGGTAGAGGTACTGCTGGTGCCTCAGCTGTAATGAGGCCCTACACTGAGGCCTCATCGCTCAGTGGGCTGACATCTCGCACAATGCTCAGAACCCTAGCTGGCTGCCGTAGTGGGTCCATTATGAAAAGAAATAGGTGCGCCACAGTTAATACTGTATAACTGGTGAGCTGACACAAAGTAATCACAAAGAAAACTTTTAAACACACATGAAATCAGTTTTTTCGAGCACTGAGTCAGAAATCAGAAGTCAGAGTCCTGGTGTATGGATACGTCAGCCGCCGCACCAACACTGGACTTTCTGGACTGATAACCACACTCAATAAACTTAACACTATTGCTTCACAGAAATAAATTATCATAGTCCTTAGTTCTGCGGTAGAACCGACTCCTTTGATACCAATTTGTCACGACCCATCCTCGGGGCCCATTCCGTGACTACCCCAATCCCACCTTCCATAGGCCAGGGGCTGGCGACTAGCACCAAAGGTGTAAATCCTGATAAAAGGGAAGACATTGCATTTATATAAGTAAACAACACAATAGATAATGCAAGATGAAGTAAACACTAAGTAAACTGAGTACAAAAGTAAGTGCTGAAAAGTAAATGGGCCAGAATACAAACCCAACTAAAAGTACAGTACAACTGAAAAGAAAGTACAACATTAGTAAAGTAAATCAGCAACCACCGAGTCGTCCTCCGGATATCCCACCTAAAGGGTGGGTACAGATGGTCTCCTCATCTCCTCAGGTCCGGCCTTCTGCTCCATGTATGTCCCACTTGATAGTCCACCTCCGGATACCTTCCCGCTCCTCAAGCCTCAACCACAATCAGCGCTGTCCATCGTCTGCAACCAACACCACGTAGTCCGGGCATAGCCCATGCAGAGGTGAGTATACAATACTCAGTAGGGACCCTGAGACCCCCGAAGGTCTCCTAGAATCCACAAAGGATAAATCACAAAGGAAATATACAAACATGAAGTATCAACCAACTCTACTTAGGTATATGCCCATAAATATACCTATGTCATCAATTCCAGTTCGGCTCTAACTCATGAGCCCAAGTACAACCCAGTCCACACAGGAAAGCACAACCCAATCCACACAGGAAAGCAAGTCAATCATATCGATGATATTGATTGAAAGGTAAGACTTAACTCAAACAGGTATACTACTCACGAAGAGGGGGTGGAGATGATAGATGTAGCCTCTGAATCATCTCCCCTGCCGAACCCACGTAGGATCCAAGTACAGAAGTTGTCACTGCCGAACCCACGTAGGATCCATGTACAGTAACCATTGTTGCTGAACCCACGTAGGATCCAAGTACAGTCATCATCGCTACCGAACCCACAGAGGATCCAAGTACAGTCGTCCTCGCTGCCAAACCCACGTAGGATCAAAGTACAGTCTTCATTGTCGTCGCAGTCGCAACCAGCTCTAGGGTTCCCGCACACAGCACGCTCGATTTCAGGAGGGTATGCTCCATGATCCAAGGGGGTTGATACATCAACTGTCAAGAAGTCCAGTGTTGATGTATCCCAAAGTTCCGTCTCGTCAATAGGAACTATACGCAACTGACGGCGCGTCAATCAGATGCTCGGTCTGAAAGATATCAGCTTTTCCGTGCCAGGGGCCCGGTTAGAAACACGCTCATTTCTAACCTGGCTGATATCAAAATTCATTAGAAACTCACTTAGAGTATCACAAATGGAAAATCTCATCGAAAGAGTCTCAGTTCCGCAGACGGCGCGTCGATCAGATGCGCGGTCCTTAAGTTATTCACGTTTAAGTGAATTATGGGCCCGACCCGTTTAGCCCAGTGGGCCGACTGGTCGGGTTGACCCAGTTTGATGGGTCCGACCTAGCAGGGGTGTCAGACCGGTCCGAAGAGATACATAACTCGGCCTAGAGGGACGCGGCTCGGCCCGAAGTGGCGCGGTCCGGCCCGACGGGGCGCGGCCCGGCCCGGCGCGGCCCGGCTCGACCCGGCCCAGCACAGCCCTGCGCGGCCCGGCTTGGCCCAGCCTGGCGCGGCCCGGCTGGGCGGGCGGCCCGACTGGCTCGGCCGATGCCGAGTGGGCTCCAGGGGGGGGCGGTCTTCTACACCGGAGACGCCGCCCTTTCCTCGAACCAGCTGGTCTTTGCACACGCAGTGCACATGGGCGGGTCGCCGGTCCTCCAGCACGGCGCCCTCCTGGTGCTACGGTCCAGCATCGCCCAGCCGGCTGGTCCTCAAACATGGCACCCTCCTGGCGTCGCGGATCCTCTTCGCCCGACCGACTGATGGGCCGGCCGATTCTTCCGCCGAAGCGGCCCGCGTTGCGGGCCGCAGTTTGTTCCGCACAACCGGCACGATGGCGCCGGTTCCCTTCATCACAATCCCGACATGGCGCGATGGCGCCTTGTTTCCTTCGCCGCCAATTGCCAATTCTAAAATAATAAATGAGAACAACGGAGGGTTGTCGGGCCATGTTCGTTCGGCCCGCACCCTCCGCGTAAAATGATAGCAATCAGCCAAGGTAAACGAGATGCTCAATGACAAACCAAATCATAGTTTTAATCCATTAAAATTAAACTTAACCCCTACCTCAACAAACGCTGACGAACATCGGCATCGCGGTTGACAGCGTCACGTGGTGAGTTTTTGTAGACGTCGACGGCGAGTGTCTGAGGAGGAAGCAGCGTCTCCACTTTTTATCACGGAGAGAAGAAAACAAAGTGTGATGTCGTTGGCGAATTCCCGCGTCATTGTTTCCTTCCTTTCTGCAGAGGAGGAAAAGGAAGAAGAATCCAGGGTCGCCGAGTCAATGTTCTTCGTCGGAGTCTTGGCGTTCTTCAATAAAGGAGATGAAGTTCTTCAAGTCTCAAGAGCTCTCTTCCCTTTCTCTCAACACAACAATCCCACCAAACAAAAAAAAATAAGGCTTCTCCTTATTTTACTAATCCATTCCATGCATTTTAAATTACAAAAATTCAAAAATCCAATTCACTTAATTAATTAAACCATGAGTTGTCTAATTAATTAAGTGATATGTTGGCAAGATTAATGTGGGAGAGAGAGGAGAGGAAGAGGATAGGTTTCAAAAGTTAAGATGAGTTAAAAAATTTAAGAGGGGTTAGAGGAGTTTTAAGGAATGTGAAGGGGTGGGGCTCTTGTGGGACATACCTCAAAAATATCCTCACATGGGTAGTTAGGGGCTTGTGGGTCCCACCCCAACAACCCCATGTAGGATATAACCCCTTGGATAAGAATAAAAATTGTTCCACAATTTTATTCAATTCTTTATTAATCCACAATTTTTAACTTCTCCTCCTGTGAAAACGCAACCGCGGTAAAGGTCCCCTTAAGCAATTACTAGTGATGCGGTTTCATCAGTGCCCTCAGATTTCAATTCTGAGCACCGGTTCAAAAGATAGAAAAACCCGCTCGTTTGTTTACTAAACTTACCTGAGCTAAACTTCGAAAATTGATTCCGGGCACACCGGGCCTCAGAATTAGGTGCCGTCAGAAACTACGTACTCGTAAAATCCAATGAATTTAAGAAAAAAATTTCCTTGAAATTTACGAGTCTTTACATTGTGGTTATCATTGTAGCCTGGGATCTGTTATCACCTGTTGATACAACAAATAATATTTGGAAATTACCATTAAATAGTGGACACAGAAATTTCTACATTATAATGGTAAGAATACATCAGGTGTATCTCACTATATAAATGATATAGTAATAAAAAATACTATTTATTTGGGTCTAGGGAACCCACTATTACAACAAAATCTTCCACAAAAGTGGCATATGGATCAAGTTCATGCCTTTTCCACAACAATAGCTAAATTAGAAGCTCCAAATGATGTGGTAACAGGTACTTTGATTATAAATTCTAAGTTAGCTAATACATTGTTTGATTATTAATCTACACAATCCTTTATATCCTGTATTTTTTAAAAGAATATTCTATCACCACTTTCTACACCGAGGAAAGGTTTATCAGTTAGAACACCAAGTGGTACATTAATTGAAATAATGATACTCCAAGAATTTAAAATTAGAATGTATGGGTGTTGTCTAATTTAAAATATAATCATTATACCTATGGTATATTTTTATTTAATCTTGGGGATAGATTATCTTTCAAATTATAAATCAAGAATTTATTATAGTGAGATAGAAGTTATAATTGGTGATATAAGTTAGGAATTACTTGTTTTTCAAGGAGTGATATCATTGCCAGAATCTTTTTTTGAACCACCCCCAATAAATCAACTTAATGAAATTAATAGGGAGGATATGGATGGAATTAAATATATGGTCGGTAAGTATTTTTTGTGAATAGAGGTGGTACCATTTGTGAGAGAATATATTCATGTATTTCCTGATTAATTACATGGATTACCCCCTTATTGATAAGTTGAATTCTCCATAGATCTCATCCCATATGTAAATATGATATCTAATCCACCTTATATGATGGATCTAGTGGAGTTAGTTGAGTTGAAAAAGAAAATAAAAGACTAATGTGATAAAGGGTCAACTCATCCAAGTGTTTCACTATGGGGATCACTTATGTTATTTGTGAAGAATAATGATAGGAAAATGTTATTATACATCAATTATAGGAAAATAAATGGAACTACTTTAATGAACAAGTATACACTGACTCATATTGGAAACATCATGAATCAAATTCAAAGAGATCAATTCTTTTTGAAGATTGATTTTTATTCGGACTACCATTAGTTAATAGTTAATAAGGAGAATATTCTAAAGACAACTTTTCATAAAGGGTATGGTAATTATGATTTCATAGTAATTACATATGGATTAACAATTTGAAACACCCCATAGTCTCACTTTTGGATCCAGTTCTAAACATACATACTTTTTAATACATCACACGAATTTCAACAAACTCTTATGATCAAAAGTTTTGTATCTTTGGAAACTAGGTACATTTATGAATAAAAATATTGTACAATACGCATTTCCTAAATAAATATTATCCACAAATTTAATTTCCTTATACATATCCCTTTCAGTAAAATTCCTTAGGAAAAAGGGAAACATAAGAAAAAGGAGAGCTATAAATATCAATAATGGATAAATAATGAAAATGGAGAATAAATTAACATCATGGGTAAAACATGTGGAATGATATAAGAAAATGAATGTGAGGAAAAGAGACATAACATGATCATAAGTATAGGTGGAATAAGATTATCTTAAGTATATTAGGCATAACATGATCATAAGTACATGAGGCATAACATTATCATAAGTAGTTGATTCATAACTTGGAAATGTGGCTAAAACATAAAGATGAGATATTAAAAATTACATCACCAAGGTGTCATAAAACATTACCAAGGCACACTACCAAAGTATCATGAACATGTATTCTCTAGAGATTAATTATTTACCCAATTAATTAGATCTATATCACAGGGAACACTTTATATTCCTTAATTCATGTATGCCACATAATAAAAACATGCATTTTTTTAAAAAGTTTGGGGCCAAAGCCGAAATTTTATTAAGAAAGCAAAGCAAAGACCTCTTTTAACTAGGTAGAGGGAGACCCATTACATATCCTGAAGGCCCAGTGGGCTTGTAGCCCATTACATCGTAGGCCCAATTTTTTTTCCCAAATCCCATTCTGTGAATAGTAACCCGACTGCTATAGTACCTGCATAGTACCACCACCGCTACAGTGCCCTGCCGCCACTACAGTACCCGCCGATCAACAGTACCGCCTCTACTACAGCACTGCTACAACACCGCTACATTACCTGTGCCCAATGGGTTTTGAACCCCCATTTTTCATGTAGTATTACGGGGTGCTTACCACTAAGGCAAACCCCAACTACCTAAAAATATACATAAATCCATCAATAATTATAGAGTGAACCCATGGAAAATAAACATGTACCTAATGATAGTAATAAATCTCTCTAGAAAAACACACTTAAACCAAGATATTGAATTATGGGGTATTTAAAACATATAGAATAAATGGTAAATGGTTTAGTCAATAATTTTCCTAGTTAATCAATGCAAGAGTTTCTATGTGAATACCATTTAATCATAAGAACAACATAAGGAAATTCACATGGGAAATAATTTGGAAGAAAATTTATGCATAGATGGTGATGGTGAAAGAAAAATATAGTGTTGGAACATTCTCAATAAAGATCTTATTTCCACCACAAAATGTTTTCATATTGAAATTTTCATAGAGGATTGTTCCACCACTAAAGTGGCGCGTTTCGTGTAATGGTGAAATGGTCTGATGAGGATCATCACCCATCACTTTTTTTGGAGACAGTTCCCTATAAAATTCACCATTTCTTTTTTTGATGCATTCTGTGTCATTATCCCTTAGAATAAAGTTGGATTTACCCTGTGGAGACTGGGAAATTCACCCCTTTCACATTGCGAAGGAGATACCATAGTCAGTCAGTCCCAACGAGCAATTTTGTGGGGTAAAGTACTTGTGCAATCATTCCTATTCAGATATAAATTCCTAGGATGGTCTCCAATGGGTTTACTTGTGGATCCAGGAACACCCAATAGCCCTGCTATCCATGATTCATTGACATACTTTCCAAAGGTAGGTGCTCGTTGATTGATGATTTAGCCAACGACACTTGAGGACTCTATTGGTCGAGAGGATGGGAAGTTAAGCTCACCATACCCTTCCAGGGGAGGATTATTTCTTGTTCCAAGACTCTATTATATATTTAAGTCATGTTCATATATTCATGAATCTTTGGTTCATTCCTGAAGAGAGTTTCCATGGGATACCCATGCTTTATAGGATCGTCATAGGCATGCATATGTTTGATGCAATAGAGGTGATACTGAATTGAGCCATACAATAAGGAAATCGAGAGTTTATCATCATCCAAGGTGGATGAAAGGTGATTTTATGTTGGGATTGGACCCATAAGATGGGTTTACTACATATCCTCAGGAGAGGAATCAGAACCCATGTAGTTCTTATTTGTTGGGGCTTACACATAGAAACTGCCCATTTAAGGAGACATGATTGGGTGAACCCTTTTGAATGGGCACCCTTTTGAGCTCAGGCCTTCAGATAGGCATCCTATGTATACTGGTTTGATCAGGAATCAGAGTTATCATAGTTTTGATTTAGGGGGGCATGATTGGGTGAACCCTTTTGGATGGGAATCCTTTTGAGATCGAGCCTTTAGGTAGGCGTCCAACGTATCCTGGTTTGATCAGAAGTAAGAGTTATAATAGTTCTGATTTGTGGATGTTTTAATCATAAAAAACCTCTAAGACCATGTGATCCATGATCAGTGTGAGAAACAAGAGGATTTGAAAGATTCAAAAAAGCACATGCTTCCTCTCTTGCTGTTGGGAGAGGGAAAACCTTTGGCGGATGAGGCCAGGGTGATCGTAGGCGGGGGCACAGAGTGATGAACCTTTCAATGTGAAATGACATTAAAGGTCATGCGGCTCAGCCTTAGAATATTGGGGACTTACCTTAGTGGGAGGGCCCTAGAATACATTCTGGGAAAGGGGAGGAGTTTCTTCCTCGTCAAAAGATAAGTGAACATAACTCCTTCAAATGGTCACTATTCCTCATTGAATGGGAAGGAAAGTGATCACCCTTAATCCCTAGAATGGGGTGGTTCACATTGGAATCCCATGGTTGGACTCTGGGTTACCATGGGAATGTATACCCATGGGAATTCTTGAAGCCCAAACCATTGTGGGGAGAGCCTTTGTGACTCTGCCTACCATGGGTATGTAGACTCAACAGGGCGCGCTGATGCACCCGATGGTCTGATCATATGGGTCCGGTGGATTTGGAGGAGGATTTGGCCTGATGTCAAAGGACTGGTTTATGGAGGGATTATATAGGACTGGATGGTAATGGAGGGATGATGTTGGAATTGGAGGAAATAATACCCAAAAATACCCTATTCCACATATTGGTTTATTATATGGGATGGGGGAGGCTCCGCATACTATAGTGGTATGTAGATAGAGGGTCCATCTGAGTACCGATGCTATAGGCAGGCATGGGTATAGACTACCACATACTATAGTGGTACACAGCCTATCACACTGCTTTGGGTTCCATCCGTGTACTGATGCAGTACATGGCGCCAGGTTCAGTCTGCGTAGAGTTATACTACACGGAGCACCATATTGAAGGAGGGTCTATAAGATTATCATTTGTGAGGTGTTCATCATCCATGAGAATTATGTGGTCATTGGTTCACCAATTAGGTTCACGGTTCTCCTTTTATTATTAAGCTTCCCCATTTTATGGTTCGTGGCTGGCTGTACCTGTGGAGAGAGTGGTTCACAATTTGGGATTCATCGATGAATCAAGAATGAAGTCAGAATCTTCTCCGAGTTATTACTTCCAACCTTTGAGTCCCCTTAAAGATTTCTTCATCCATCTCCTCCCCTTATTGAATTCATTTTGTGCTCCTTTTATAGAGCATTGAGGCACTCATATCTATGGGCATGCAGCACTATTTACGGAGGCCCATGAAGAGATATTCTAACCCATGAAAGACTCAGTCAATCCAGGGTTTATACTGGCTATGGTTCACAACAATGGTTTGAAAAACCCTATTTTTTTTCTTCATCCATGAAGTACTAAGTTTTCAAGATGGTACCCGATTGGCCTTTGCGCACATGAGTCTTTCGGCGACATGGTTCATGGTCAGCTAGGTTTGTTGGCCATTACTCAGCAGGCCAGCACCACACAGATCATTCTGCATACCTATTAGTTTTTTATCCAGGAGTTCCGCAAACCTTTCCTATTGATGGTACGTGGACCACTTGAAATTCTTTAAATACATTAATTCCTTAAAGATTATTCTGAAATTTGAACTCAATTTGAGTCCATTCACCTTACTAAACTTGTAAAAGTACTTGATTCTTTCTAAAAAGTGATTGTGTGGGTATTTTCTTCCCTTGTGAAATTTTCAGGACCCTACAAATCCCCCATTGAAATGGGGTCCATTTGGAAAAAAAAGGGGACTATTCCGATGTAGAAGCGGCCCTGAACTAAAATGGTTCTCGGTAGAACATATGGTCTTGGTAGGAGGGGACAAAACCTATATATAGGGGCCCATGTCATTTTTCTTTTACCATTTATCATGGAAAAAGTGCTCTTGATTCCTTGAACTTCCTCTTCTTTTGCATACCATGCTCCTTGATAAAATCCCATTCACGAACCGCTTCGTACATGCTGCGAACTGATCTTCTCGCCATTTCTCTATTCGCGTACCATATTTTTGATTTCATGAACAGAATTGTGGAAATTTAAAATTAAAATCTGGATTCCATGTAGGAGAATGCTACGCTTCTTGCGTTTCCTCATACTGAGCTTGAATCGGTGAACTGAACTTTAAGAACAAATAATACAAACTTAAACTCTAATCTACTACTTCTGAACATGAACATAATGAGGCCTAGGTTTTTGGTGTCCATTTTCTGCAAACCTTTCTATTCTCCATCCAACAATCTGTGGACCAACACCTTGTGGATGGTTCGCATACCATGGCTGTACACGGTGAAATGCATCCGCATACCGTAGCCATAAATGGGGTTTCTTCCACTTATCATGCAGTACGCGGATCATGCATACCACACACTGTTTCTGGAAATAGTACGTAGAGCCTTATGTGGAAAATTTTTTAACTCCTTTAGCTGATCCTTTGTGGCCTTTATCCAAAAATTTTTATAGGAATGGGTTTTTATTGGCGTTTTGATATTCCCGTGTAGGTTACAATGAATTATTCATAGGTTGTGATAAAATTGATAGGGATAATGGAGACCATGGAGGGGAATAATGAGGATCATATTCGAGCCTACATCATTCCTCGTGACATCTTCTTAAAGTATTTCTTGACGCCAGATCTCCTGGCCTATCCACTATCTGTATAGTTTCCTCTTTACGCATTTGGTCTCCCTGACGACGTTCCTCTACCGTTGGCTATCCTTGATACCCCTTTCATCCTTTTAGAAGCACTGCATGGACATGATCACGCCAATATTTCCCCAGTAGGAGAAGTCATCACCACTTAGATTTTGGAGAACATCTTCATACTGGGAGGCTCAGCCTGGACTTAGGGAAACCACAGGTTTCACAATAGTGTCCCAAGACTAGAAGCCCAAGAGTACCCATCCATCATCAACATCTCCTATGAAAACCCTAACGAAAGGTGGATCACCAAGTGGGATCTGTGATCCGTAGGATGTTTCTCCAATGAATGGGCCTAGGCATTCTAGGTACATCAGACCTTTTTGGAGTCCCACAACCAGTTGGAGGTGGTGGGATTATATCTAGAATCCTTGGTTTCCCACTTTGTAGTCTTCTCCCTAGGAGAAATCCTTCTTGAATTGCTAAGATGCTAGTGTTCAAGAACTAACACCTTCCTCTTATTGAATGGGGAGGTGGGAATCAACTTATGGGATATCTACCAGCTTAGAGGACTCTCTATCCTAGGAGATATGTATAAAGAGTTACTCCCATCACCTTCTACTTGGAATGACACAGACCATGTGATCCCCTTGATAAGGAGTTTATTAGTCATGGTTGAGGGATTACATGATCGACCCCTTCAGGCTCATTTGCTTATCCCATTCAAGGTGTGGATAGTGTTATTCCTGTAGGAGAACGAACCCCAGTTGAGGGCTCATTGAAGTCGAACTCATCCATCCCGTCCATCCTGCCAAACTCCAGGGTAATATTGTGAACCCTTGAAGCAGGACGATATACCTCATGGGGATATGATATTCAACATGATGTATCACCTGCACTTAGATTAGAAGGTTTCATTGCTATGTTTTTTAGTGGATGGATTTTCCCATCCTGCAACGTCTATAATGGGGTTTGGGCCTATACTTTGATGATGGTGGCCACACTGGAAGAGGGTTGACCCATTAATGTGTCCCTTTCCACTCTCGTTTGACTTTATGAGTTGTTAGGACAAATACATGAAGGTAGGCCCCCACATCATCTTAGTGGATCATTTCAATTTCTGTATGGGTGGATGGAAAAACACTTCCTCTATTATGAATACCGACATACAGAAAAGGTTCCTCATTCTGACTTTCAACCCACCCTTCTTAATATTTTTGCTATTTTTCCTAAGACACTAAGAATTATTGATGCAGTTGGGTTGCTGAATGATGCTTCTCATTTCTCTTTTTCACCACATCCTACTCCTCATGGGTTGTTAAGAGCTGACAGGGAAATTTATTTAGAGGAATGTTCATATCTCATTGCGATTTAGGACGGGATTCTCACTGTTCGTATAGATCGAGTAGTCATTTGTGAACCATACCTCCCCTACCGGTATTCCAGGTAATTTGGATGCCTCCAACAAACTGCACTGCTTCGGGCTGCTTAGTGAATGGGAGAGTCCCATCCCATAATTATTTACTAGTTATGGATTATGATGATGTATGAAGGTGATACTATGGAAGTTATCCTTCCCAACTCAATGAAATCCACATTCCTGTCATTAGAATATGCCCAATTGTGGATGGATTGTTACCTCAACGGGGTGCTGATAGAACCAGTTCAGAGGGTGTAGAAACCTTTAACCATTTCCTGCCCCGTCCTTTCCCCAAATACAATGACACGCATTCGTTCTACTATGAAGAGTATGATAACTACACATTCTACTTCTGTCCCTATAGTAGCCACGACGGATACACCACATGTTCCTACCCTTGTGGTAAGAAGATGCTCGGTTCACTATCAGAAGTGTTTGGGAGGGGCTTTATCAGTACAACCTATTTTAGTGGGGAGTGATTTAGACTTCTCCCCCCTATGGATACTGTCCAAGACCTTAATGAGGATGGAACTAGCAGAGTATCACCGATCACCCCAGATGTCATGACCAGTCCTCCGCATCTGGTTCTAGAGGTTGAGCCATCTAAGGGAAAAGAGAGTCCCTCCTCTTGGGTGATCTATCTTAGGTCCCTTCCCACTCCTGTTATGACACATCCTGATTATAGACACATTGCGGTGGAGGAGTATCAAGGTACTGGTGCCGCAGGGAAGAACCAGATAGTGCGAAAGCAGGCATGGTGCTAGTTATCTTCTCTTTCCACAGAGACACCTATGACCAATTTTACTAATGAGACTAACAATTTTCAGTGATCATTCACCAAGATGGGTTCAGACAGCTTTGATTATCAGAACTTACACCTCCTTATCTACCAAATCGTCATAGCCTGTGAAGACCTTGCCTCCTATGAGGACAAGCTTGCTGATCACAATTCCTCCCATAACCAGGTGGCAACCTTCCGAGATGTTTCATGATAATTCGATTATCTAACGACTGAGGAGGAAAAGTCACATGATTTGGTGGACACCCAAAAGGAAGATTTTCAGGAGTGCAAGGCCCACACAAAAATGTTGAGGGATCAATTGGCCTCTTCACGTGCCAACTATAAAGCCATCCAAAAGGAACATCAGGACCTTAAAGTCATTCTAGAGAGGGTGCATGCTACGGTCAAGGCTAAAATGGAGAAGAGAGATTCTTTGGAGAAAACTATTGATGGACCATGTAAATCACTTTCCATACTTCTAGAAATAGTGAATCGAGCTTTGTAGTAGTTCCTTCCCAAATCATGATATGTACTCTTCCCTTTTTTTGATAGTTTGGAGAGACTCTGAACTGGGGATGCTTATCCATTTTTTTTGAACTTAATGAAACTGATTTTCCTTTAAATCATTTTTCTTTTCTTTTTTCCTATCATATAAATTGATCATAATCAATCATATAAACATCATTTTGGTCTGGTATTAATTTTAAACCATGAACAGTAAACTGAAATAATCGACTCAGGGTCTATTTATTTCCTGAGCCCTGGGACTCAGTGAGCGTAGTTCAACTATTGATGATGTCTTATGGAGAAACTCACGAAATTTTATGCATTTTTCATTATTACGCTAATTTTTTCCTAAAAGTTCTTATCATGATATTAGCGGGCATAACTTGACTTTTTATTAGGCCGCCTTTTGTGGGTTTTTGACCTAACAAGATTTACGTCTTTTTTGGAAGGATCAAAGTTTTTGACGAACTAATACTTGAATTTTACCCAGAGGTGAATTATGAGGACTTTCACTCTAGAAAGTATATTGTCTTTTTCTTTGGCAGTTCATAGTCCTTCCGATCAAACTCATTAATGATGTTTTAGGTCGAACAATAGTGACCAAACGTAACTGGGAAGATCCCCAATTTGGTATTGGTCAGTTGGGAAAGTTCTAATATCCTTCAAACACGGATTATGAATTTTTTTGACCCTAGATTTGTGAGTTTGGACATTTATGAGGCTCAGGATCCATTTAAGTCATAAAAAGGTAGTAAAGGACTCTCCTAGGGAAAAATTTCCCTTTGATTGATAGCCATTTTGTGGGAAACATATGTAGAGCCTCCAGGGCATGATGTGAATAGTCAAAAAAGGTGTCTTTAGGAAACTAGCCTTCCATCTCCGAGGGCCTAGTGGGGTTATGCAACATTTTGAATTTATTTTGATGTTGGGAGCCATAGTGGGTGGTTGTCCTAAGTAGTGGTGTCTGAAAATATTAAGGACATTCATATCAGCATTGAGTGGGAAACCATTCCTGAATGGTTCTTACTTGCATGAGGGAGAGATGGTGGATGGTCAATTCAGTTAGAAATCATTTTTTTATGTCATGGGAATTTAGAAAGAGGAAGGTATGTAAGAGGTTATCTAGAAGTTTTCCAAATCCAGGGGTGTGACATGACATGAATGTCATTTGAGCATACAGAGACTAGGAAAGACTCTCCTGAGAACAAATTTTCCTTTTATTGACATCTGTTTTGTAGGTAATATATACAAAGCCTATGTAGCATTATGTGCATAGTCAAACAAAGGCATCTGTAGGACACTGGCCTTCCATCTTCGATGGCTATAAAGGATTATGGAGATTGGGAACTTTCTAAATATGGCATGTGACCTTTGAAAAAGGGTGAAAATGAACAGGAAAAGGGACATTTTAACTGAAATTCTTTGGGGGAAACCTGGAAACAAGTGGGGGAAATCTTCTTTTGTATATGGATTAACTTCATGCATATGGATGAGGTATCCTTAGAATCCTCAAAATGGACCAGAGATGAATCAGGCCCGTATGTTCTGATATATCCAGGATGTCTGTAGGGAGGAAAATGTAAACCATTAATTTTGAGGTCTCTTGAATCAAGAGGGATGGAATGAGTCTTGGAATCCATTGGGCATACTTGGATAGAAGAGGACTCTCCTAGGGACAAATTTTCCTTTGATTGATGTCCATTTCTGTGGGCAACATATGCAGAGCCACCAGGGCATGATGTGCATAGCCCAAACAACAGTGTTCGTCGGACACTAGCCTTCCATCTCAGATGATCTTGAATGATTATGGGGATTCAAGATCACTCAGAGCATGGAGTTTGAGGTATGGAAGGAGTGTATCTAGATATATTGTGGACATTTGGGCTATGATTTACTAATGGAATTAGGTGTCCCTTATATAGATCTGACTCGTACACAAGGTGAGGAGTTTATCCCATCTTTTGGGTACCTGGTCATTTAACGTCCCATGGCTAGGAAATGGGGTTCCTCTTTGGGATGGGAACCATGACATTCCTTTTAGGGTCGTGCTTCTAGAAACAAATTACTGGGCTATTTTTCCATAATGTCATGGTGGATCTCTGGCTAAGATCCCTAATCTCAGGTGAGCTATGCTCAGTGTGATAAAAAAGGGATTATATGGATTACGTGTCACTACCTAGGAAGAGAAAAATCAACATTAGAGGGAACTTTGAGCTTAAACCATTGCTATGCAGTTTAATGACATACAATAAGGATGATTTTGGACTCGCAGATTAATGTCATGTGGTGCAGACTTGATGTTGTGCAATTTAGAGTCATGCATTAATGATTATTATGCGATCATAAATATTTTTAATAGTTTTTAGTTAATCTTAATCAGGATGTTCCAGCATTCCTTAGACATGTGTGATGATAGAAGGTGTAAACCATAGTCTTGGGGGAAACATGAATCAAGAGGAATGACATGAGGCTTGGAATCCATTGGGAGTACTGAGATGGGAGAGGACTCTCCTAGGGACATATTTTCCTTTGATTGACGACCTTTTTTTATGGGAAACATATGCAGAGCCACCAGGGCATGATGTTCATATCCAAAAAAAGGTATCCATAGAACACTGGACTTTCGTCTCAGATGGCCTTGAATGATTATGGGGATCCAGGTTTTCTCGGGGTATGGAGTTTGAAAAATGGAAAGATGCGCCTGGGAATGTAATGAATACCCAGACCATGATTAAATATAAACTAATGGATCATCCACATAGGTGTGACTTATATGTATATGGGGAAGCACGACATTTTGACTTCTCATGAGTGAGGGGCATGTGCGGGATCTCGTGAAACTGATAACTTGTCCACACATAACTCTTGAACAATTTCACAGTTTATCATCATGCGATTAGGACCTTTCATGGAGTCCCCATACAAGTATGACCTACGCACAGGGAAAGGGGAACTTTTTTTATGGTGGCTGGGTCGGGACACCAAATCCGGTCGTCCCTACATATCCTTCAAGGGTAGGAATCAAGCCATACATAGTTATGAATATTCCCTAAAAATGTTTGCTCGATGTGTAAGGACATGTGAGTGATTTTTTATATGATGGCTGGGTCGGGATTCCAAATTTGGGCATCACTACGTATCCTGTACGGATAGGAATCAATCCATATGTAGTTCTGAGAGTTCCCTGTACCGATCTGGCTCAGTCCATGTGTAGGGTGATTTTTGTTTCATGTGCTATGGGTGTCGGTTCTACCATATCTCCCTTTAATTTGTTTGCATAAAGGAATACTTACCACCGATCCTAAGCTCACATGAGTTATACTCGATGTGAGAAACAAGGATTGGACATAGGGTTTTCTTCTCAAGTTTTGGGAGGTAGTGGATATTATAGAGGCATTTTTTTGGTGGGGGCTGGGCCAAGATTGAGGGTCGAGGCATCACTACGTATCCTGCGAGGGCAGGAATCCAGCCGTATGTAGTTCTGTGAGAGATCATTTAGTTTATTTTCATGAAATTAGTATGATTTTTTCCATGTAGTTTAACATCTTACAATGAGGAAAAGAGTCACAATTTAATGTCATGTTTTAGGGATGAGTTCCTTATAGTTTAACATCATGTGGAAAGGATAATGACTCATAGTTTAAGGATATAGAGTTTGGACCACTTAATGGTATTAATACTCATAGTTTAAGGTCTTAGAGCTTGGAACACTACATAGTATTACTTCTCATAGTTTAAGGTATTAGATCTTGGACCAAGACATGGGTTTTTCCACTTCGGAAAGTACTTCTTCAAGAAATTTGAATTTGTGGGAAACGTGATGAGCTATCTATCCTTCGATATCAGGGTGCATGCTTCATTGGAACCCTATCTATGACATATGGCCCTTCCCACTTTGGTTCAATATTTGTGGTCTTCTTCTCAAGTATCATTAGGTTTCTAAGGACTAACACCATTTCTCCTTAGAGGGAAAATCAAAGTCGAACCTTTTTTATGAAGGCTCGTGTAATCCAGTTTTGGTAGATTTCCAAATAGTGTAAAGTGTGTAGCCTTTTTTCATATAGCTGCTCCAACTCATCAAACTATCTCTGGGATTGCTCTTCCATGGATAGTTTATCAAAAATGGCCACATGAATTTGATGGCACTTGGATTTCGATAGGCAAAACTACTTTTTCCCCATATTCCAGTTAGTATGGGGTTTCCTGGGTGGCAGTGCAGCTCATGTTCTAGTAATCCCACAAAACATGAAAGAGTTTGTATAGACATGATTTCTTATCCTTATCAACCATATTTTGGAGTATGTTGAATAGAGTTTTGTTGAAAGCCTCTATCTGCCCATTGGCTTCCATGTGATAGCAGGATGACCAATTGGATTTGATTCCATACTCCTAGTATAGATTGTCCGACTCAACAGAGCAGAATTTTGTTTTGTTGTTTGTTATTATTGTACGAGGGACACCAAATCTGGTAATGATGTTGGCCTTCAAAAATCCAATTATGTTTTTCTCCTTGACTTCTTTAAGGTGTATGGCTTTGGCCCATTTGGAAAAGAAGTTGATCGTTGTGAGTATGAACTTGAATTCTCTACATGCGGTGAGAATATATGGTCCTATGACATCCATCCCCTAGGTGGAGAATGGCTAGAAGTACATAGCTGTATGAAGTAACTCTGGGGGTCGGTGTATGAAATTATCTTGAACATGACAGTAATGAAACTTCTTGGTGAATATGGAACAATCTTGTATCATAGTGGGCTAGTAATACCCAAGTATTAGGATTTGGTGAGAGATATTGGTTACTTATTGGTGCACTCCACAAGATTCAGCGTGCACTTCTTTCATGATGACAACAGTCTATTCTCCATCCATTCACCTGAGAAGGACTCCGTCAAGGCCTCATTTGTAGAGAACCTTTTCTTGGTTTACCCCATTGTACAAGACAAAGTTGACTGCCCATATTCAAACCTTCTCCCTTCCAACCCTATCTGGTGGGAGTTCCCCGTTCTGAAGGTAATTTGCAATGGGTGTCATCCAACTAGTGATGTGACCATAAGGCTTAGAAATGGAACTAATTTCATCTATTTTCTCCATATTTCTATGGATAAATGGAAAGAACATCCAGCAGTGGGTGATGTTAATGACTATTTTATCTCATTCTGGATCGACCAAGGTTGTGACTGTATTTTCCAAAGCGTCGGCTTGGGAATTTTGTGACCGAGGGACATAAGTCAAAATTGTTTCTGATTTGAATTATATCATAATCTCTTGAACATGGTTCATCAAGGGGACCAATAATTCTTTATTAATAGAGTAGTCACCACTGACCTACTTGATTACTAGCTTCAAATTACCCTTTATTTTTAGGTGTTTGGATTGCACATGAAGTTCCAATTCCAAGCCAGTAATGAGGTCCTAATATTCTACTTCATTATTTGTACACCCTTCCAAAAGCAGAAAATAGTATGATAGGATGGCCTTTTCAAGGGATACAAGTATAATTCCAAGCCCCACTTTTTTGAGCTTGGGATCCTCTATCCTTTTCCCTATCGGGCTTCTAGAAGCACCATCGAAGTACATTTCCCATGTTTGAGGGTCCTTCTAGATAGAAAATACTTCATCATATAGAAGTTCATCATCCAATGGTGTTGTTTCCTATGAGATGTTCTCTTCTAGGAAGTATGCTAATGACTGGCCTTTGATGGAATTCTAGGGTACGTAATGTATGTCAAACTATTTTTGGATGACCACTCATCATGATAGGTGCCCATTTAACATGGGAAGTTTGATAATATATTTGATCAGTTTGAAGTGGGAGACCAGTTGGACCTCAGGGTGATGTAGTTAATTCTTGAGTTTCTAAACCATGAATATTAGGGCTAGGCAGTTCTTTTAAATTTTTGAATACCGAGTTTTAGCATCAATCAATGTTCGACTGAGGTATTAGAGGCTATTCTCACTTTAGGAATCATTCTTCTACATGAGAAATGCTCCTAATGATCGTTCCAGGGAGGTTACATAAAAAATGAGTGGTATCCTCTGAATTGGTGGCATCAACACTTTTGGTCTTAGGAGATATATTTTTATATTGTCGAACGCTTCTTGGAAATAATTATCCCACTCATATGTAACTCCTTTATTCATGATCCTAGTGAAAGGTAAGTATTTACCTGCTAGGTTTTCTATGAAGTTCCAAATGTAGTTAAGGTGCCCCTATAGACCTCTCAACTCGGTGTGGTGGTGAGGTTGGGACATTCCAAGGATGGATATTGTCTTCTCAGGGTCGAATTCAATGTCGCGATGGCATATGATGAAGCTGGGGAATTTTCTAGAGGTAACCCCAAAGGCGAATTTTAGGGGATTCATCTTTAAACTATGCTGGCACAATTTGTTGAAGACAGTTTCAAGATCATCCGGGTGGTTTGACCCTTGTCACGATTTCACCACCAGATCATTAACATAACACTCGATACACTTTCCCATGAAGGGCTTGAAGATGTGATGCATGGTGTGCTAATATGTGGAACCAGCATTATTTAAGCCAAAGGGAATTACTTTATGACAAAACACTCCCTGAGGGATCCTAAAAGTTGTAGCTTCATCATCTCCTTGGGCCATAAAGATCTGGTTGTATCTAAAATAGCTATCTATGAAAGTGATAGCCTCATATCCAGCTATTGCATCGATCAACAATTCTGTGATCGGGACTGGGAAATCATCTTCTAGGTAATAACGATTAAGCTCTTTGAAGTCAATGCAGATTCTAATCTGTCTATTCTTCTTTTTATAGGGACTATTTTTGTTATCCAGATCAGATATTGGACCTCCCGTATGATGTTTTATTTGATCATCTTATCAACTTCAGCCTCTATTTTGGTAGCATGTGTTAGGTGGGTCCTTTTGGATGCCTTCTTATAGACCTAATGATCTTTTGGTAAACCTAGACGATGAGTGATAACCTCAGGATCGAGGCCTGGCATTTTGGTGTAATTCTAGATGAACACATGTCGATTTTTATTTAAAAAGGAGGTATATGCCTCCTTCTCCTCAACAAGCATAACCACTCTAATCAAAGTGGGCCGCAGGTAGTCTTTAGTGCCTAGATTTATATCCTTAAGTTCATCGATTGTGGTGGAGACACCTTCTTCAAATGAAGGAGGGGAATATCATAGGTATTCCTCTTCTTTTTCTTCTTGATCATACTATTCATATTATTCATTTTCTAATAGAGAGAGGATTTTTGAGATGAACTCTCCAATGTTGGAAGAGATATTGTCTTTAGCCATAGTGAGTGAGGCAGGGGTAGTTTGAGGTCTTTTTTATGGGCCCAGATCATCTTTGATAGGGATTTTCCTGACATCATGGGAGTCATCTTGCTCTTCCATGTCTTTGGACTTGGTGGCTGTGACATAGATCATGCAGAAAATTGAGTCTACATCCAGACTTTCACTTCTGAATTCAACTTGGTTGATGGGTAATACATATTATTCTCCAAGTTTCTAGAGGGGATCAGTGGGATCGATTTCCAATCCATTCAGGGCAATAACCCAATCGAAATCATTGGTCAATGGATGTCATTATTTTGATTTATATAACCCTACATTGATATAATGCGACTCTCATGACTCAAATGGGGATTTATCACTGTGAAATGTTCTGTTTTTCCCATTAGTGCAATATTTGATGAACTGACGTTAAGATGACGAAATTTCAGCATGATGATGCAGCCAAGGCCTCTCTAACAAGACATTGAAGGCCGTACTTTACCGTACTACCAGGAACTCATAATCTGACATGAGTTCTCCATGCCGAGTTTTAAGTATGATTCATACCAATAGTTTATGCTTGTTTTTTTCATATCCCAACAGAGTTGTAGTTCAGGGTGTGAAGTTGTGTTCCTCATAGCCCAACCAAATAATTGTTCATAGTGGGAGGAGGTTGACTCCAAAGCCATTATTGATGCAGATCCTCCGTACATCAATTCCGTATATCTTTCTGGACACATATAAGGGTTTGATGTGCACTTGCATGATGGTGTCTTCATCCCTATATGTGAAGGGGATGAAAAAGTGACATTCTTTGGGACTGGTCTTTGTTTGATAGACTTCAGATACTACTACTTTAGCCTCGAACTCCTAGGGACTTATTAAGTCTTCGATTATTGCCTCCCTAAGATCCGTGGATAGGATTAATTCATACAGGATTGAAAATTTTGCTAGTACTGAAGCCATCTACTTTAGAATATCATACTTATTATCTAAAGGTTGGTGCTTACTAGCTCGGAGTTTCTCTTTCATAGACACTTTAGGGGTTTGGGATTTGGACGCGGATGGTTCGACCTCTGTAGTCAGGGATGGTGGTGCTGCGGTCCTTTCTGGGTTTGGCTGAACTATTTTTCCTACATGCCTAGGGAAATTTGATATTTTTTCTTCCCCTGATGGATATTCCAAGATAATTGGGCTTGTATTTCTTCCGACGGGGGAAGAGGAGAATTCTGGTTCTTATTGTTTCTACAGGAGGGTCTTTCCACGAGTTTCTGCAATGTTAAAGGTTTAACATATGACATGGATAGGAATCTAACTCCCACCATGATTATGCCTTCCAAGAAACCTCCAGCCTCTGTGGACTCTTCATTTGACTCTCTATTTGGGCAAGGGGAATGTAGGTTCGTGACCATAGTCTCCATCCGATAAGGGGTCCATCAAGTGAATGACATTAATGGAGCCGAATATCAGTTCTTGATTCAACAATGTTTCTGTTTG
The DNA here is from genome assembly GCA_963277665.1 of Viscum album. NCBI lineage: Eukaryota > Viridiplantae > Streptophyta > Magnoliopsida > Santalales > Viscaceae > Viscum > Viscum album. The sequence continues at coordinate 1,305,009,489 of OY728121.1, forward strand.
ACTTTCTCCTTTTGATAGTTCCATTTGGAAGGGCAATGCCTATTGTTCCAAGTTTGCTGGTATGAAGTTTGAAATTTTCAACACTGACTTCAACTTTGGTGTCAGATCATCTTATTTCTCTTACTTTTTTCCCTTCTGGACTTTAGAGGACTGCGGGGCTGAGGAGGAAAGTTGTGCTAAATTAGGAGGTTTTGGGGGAAAAGTTGGTTGTTTCAGCTATGCCTGGAGGATTCCATGGACTTAGTTGTCAGTCTTCCAGGTCATCAAATTGTGAAACCTTTTCTCCTTCTTATTGGCAACTGTTTTCCATTCCTCTTCTTCTCTTGAGTCTTAGGTGGAAACATACACCACTTGTGTTAGTGGCAGGAACAACTTGACTTGCCCATAATCCACCATTTGTAGAAGATCCTTGAAAATTAATCATTCCTAGATGGTATTTCCTAGTATTCAGTGTTAGGGACAATAATTTAGACAGTCTTCAAGAACCAATTTATCATATTTCTTTGGCTCTTGTAGCTAGAGAAACTTTCAGCTCATAGTGGCTATGAAATAGCCACAGACCTAGTTGTCTTGGAACGAGTAAAATTTATTTCTTATTTCATGGAACTAATTTATTCTAGCACCCCATATCTAATATTTATGAGGTGGGGGTGGATGTTGGCATCCATGGGGTCCTGCATGATTCATTGGGGGCCTCACAACTAGAGCTGGTGCTGGGGGTGGCTTAAGCGTGACAAAAGCCACTTTATCTTTTCCCATTCTTCTCCCTGGGGATGATGAGGCCACTTGGGACTTAAGATTGGTCCTTTTTAAGGAGTATTATATTATTTGGGAAAAGTAAGAGAAATCTATAAACGTACTTGTGTACTTCAACAGGATGAGTAATGTTTGCAATTCATCACAGAGGTTTTCGATTCACATAGAGAGCATTTAATCTAGGGGGAGCGACTAATTCAAGGAATAAGTTAGGCCTTTCCATATAGCAATGAAGTCTGAGGCTATTTTGTTATCTCACTGTTTTCAGTTCATGAGATCACTGAACATCATCTTAGGCAGCATCAAACTGAACTAGAAGAGAAATTGTCATCAGATGTCCTCCCAACTTGTGATTGAATTGGTTGGAAGGCTAGTATACCATACGAAAGTCAAGCCCTATAGGGTTCGTATGAAGCACCTGAGTTTTACTACTTTTTTACTTCTATGGAGTGCCCATAATTGGGTCACAATAAGAGGTTTAGTGCATTAAATGTTCTTCAGGGTCCCCCGACCCATTGAATACTAGGAATACCGGGTTTCCGAAGTTTGGTGGTGGTAGAACATTTCTCACCCATTTAGGGTAGGGTTTGTTCTATGGTTGTATCAGAGCACGTCGCCCCTCCATGTATTATAGTTGAGATGTTAATTGCTCGATAGTGTTCAGAAGACCTTGATTCATATCCTACCGGGCTTAAGCTTGAGCTGGTACAAGAGAGGCCAATGTTGGGCGTGCCGGTGCCGCTGGAATTTGGGGTGGATACCCAGCTTAGGGTATCCTTTATGGGTTTACCTAAATATATTCTTCCAACCTTCCCAGTGGGGGAAGTCTTGATGTCCTTCTGGAGCCAGGTTTAAGTAGGTTTCTAGTCCCGATGTTGGATTGGATGGGCCTCCGAGCTTGGCTTCATTCACCGGGATGAGTGCATGTGGCAAGGGAACCCCTTTTGGCAGCACCTGTTGAAGTTCCGTAGGGGAAACACATCTAGCAAGGTTTCTAACTTGATGTAGCTCAATATTAATTTTCCTAAGCTCTTTTATTTCTTTCTCCTTCTTAGAGAACCTTTCCTTAAGAGTGAGGTATTAATTTCCAGCGGGATGAGAAGTCGGGTCATAGATAACCTTGGATATATTCTCCACCTTGTTGGGGTTTCAAACGGGAGGTAATGACAGATTGAATGAGGGGGCTCATAGATTTAGGATCTCTCTCTGGTTCTGAGTATACACACCATCAGGCTCAGTGTGGGATGCCTCTAAAAGGGAACCATCTTCCTTCACATCCTCTCCATCTATGTCATTTCCTATGAGATCCATGGAGTTTACATTTACCATGTTCACTAAGGCATTCCGCATTGGGGGTGGTGTAACCGGTGTTGAATGGTAGGAAGGATTTATATGTCCTTTGTTGGACTTTCTCCTTCCATTCAGCAGTATTCTTTAGGTTTCTTGGTGAATATTGACCCGAAGGGAGCCCTGGTTTGACCTCGTAATGCACTTTTTTCTCAGAGGGTGTGATCCACAGGAAGGGGTGGAATGGGTGGCTCTCCTATCCATCACTCTTCCCAGATGATAGAAGATAGACGTCCGTTGTGTGGGGATTTGAGGTAAAAATGCCCCCAGCCCTATGGGCTGGGGTTATTACCATTCTTCCATTGATGCGCTATGACCTAGATTTGTTGGTCTAATGGGAGAACTTTTATTTAAAAATTCCCCCAACCCTGTAGGCCGAGTTAGTTCCCACATTACGTTGGTAACCACTCCTATTGCCAACTTTTCAATTTCACGTACTTCTATGCGGGTGTGAGCCGAGTATGGAATTGGGCCATCACAGAGTCTATGGTATTTTAAAGACATGATCACTACTTTCTGGTTGGATTACCTTAGGTGGGAAGCGTTCTATATGTTCTTGGTTTCCTGACTTAGAAGCTTTTCGATGGCTTGCTCTCTTTAGTCCCGTTGCATTTGAGACTTACTCCGAGATGGTTTTTGTTGAGTATCCCATATTTCTTGAGCAAGGGTTTTACTTGATTACTGCCTCTGGGTGATGACGTTGTAGGATGTCATTTATAATGGGATTTGCTGGACAAGATGAGGGGTGAATTGTAGAGCTCCATTTTTTCCCCATCCACGAATGTGAACTCCAGTCGTGGCGTCACAAATGAGGCGAAACAACTTATGCAATGCATGGAGGAAATCTAGTTCAAGGTTTTTCTTTCACCTTTATGATTGTGGATTCCATGCAGACGGGAGGGCTTCCAGGTCGGTTAGACAGTGAAGCTACCCTATTGCATTGATGTGGTCCACATACCCTTTATAGGAAAAAATGTTTCTTTCAGCTGACAAAGAGTTATCTATATATTGAGGTGAATTTCATGCATGTATTCCCCAGACAACTCTCCTGATATGTCGAAATGAAAAGTGGTCATAGGCCAATACATTAATAGTATGTTATCTTTTGATAATTGTATTCTCACAAGCAACATATCCTACTTTTGTTCTTCTCGAGGATCCTTTGCATGATATGCCTAGCTCGACTGCTTCTTAATATTTTTTTTCCAAGCAACCGAGCTGGTGGGAGACTCATCAATATGTGAACGGTGCAGGGGTGGCTCAAAAGATGAGAATGGCCCCGGGACATCCTTTAGTTGAGAAAGAATATCACTCGTTATAGTTGGAGTGCCTGATGTGTTTGACTCCATCTTTCTGAGCGCCTCAGCATAAGAAGGCTTCCTTATCTTTTTTTCAGAAAAGGGAGGACCTTCTTGCTAGCATGAATTTTAGTTGTGGGGAGGACCTTCGGAATTGGTGATGCAATGGAGAGGGATACTATTGAAACTTGATGCTCGACCATGGTAAATTTACTTATGTAATATACCCTTGGGAGGACCTTTAGGGAGGGTTATAGTGAGAGGAGGACCTTCTTGTTGCTTGAAGTTACTATGGGGTGGGCCTTCATAGCAACTGCCATTGTGGGGAGAGCCTTCTCAATGATCTTTATCATGGTGAGGACTACCATCATGACTTGATACCTGGATGTAGGGAGAATTTCTATAGTTTACATCTTGGGGAGGGCCTTTAGGATGTACTATAATGAGGGGAGGACCATCTATTTTCTTGACGTTACTATGGGGAGGGCCTTCATAGAAACTACCATTATAGGGAGGGCCTTCACAATGACTATCATCATGTAGAGGACTACCATCATGACTTGACATTCGACTATAGGGAGAAGCATATCTGCAACATATACCCTAGGGAGGACTATCAGGGTGGACGAAAGTAAGGGGAGTACCTTTCTGTTGTCTGATCTTTAGGTTGAGGTGAGGGATACCCCGACACGCATCAGGAGATAGGCTCTCATGATTGATCATTCCTATACCACAGAGTGATCCCCCATGGGTGCTCTATGGAGGACCTTCAGAGTAGTTGGTAGAGAAATTGTAGGAAGGAAATTCGCAACTAATAATGCCACTTCCATAATTTGGTAATGGATTGATAGGGTATTGATCCTTTATTGATATATGTTTAAGGGCGTTAAGAACACTAGCTTCTAGTATAGCAGGATCATATATGTGATCTTCATTTTCTGACTGCCTTTGGTGCATTTCATTTTTCAGCACTCTCTTGCGGCTAACCGGGGCCATTTGCTATTGGTAATGGCCTTTATATACAGTTCCCTATCTTGTTGGGTCCTGTGAGGTCATTGGGATATGCTAATAGACATCTTGAGTTTTGGTAGGGATATATGCCTTCCTTGAAGGAACCACCACATTGGACTGGTGTCCCCCAGTTGGAACAAGTATTTGTTCCCAATCTGATTGTCCGTATATCACAGGATATTGTCGTCGAACCTCCTAGAATAGATTAGGGATGCATAACAATTATGGAGTGACTAACTCATTTTGCGAGTGAGTCGTTCTATTTGAGGAAACCGTGTAGTGGGACCTATTTCTTGCCTTTAATTACGATACAATAATGTCTTGGTATGTTTGGATGATATGGTTTGAGATCGACGTATGATCTTCCATAATTTTCAGGATGTGCTGAGATACATCTTTACCTGGAATGGGTATGAAGGCCCATTCCGATGTCGGAGCAGGAGTTTGTGTCTGCTCCCATCCTCCATGAGTTTCCAATAGATAATAGCAGTTCTCCTATGCCAGGATAGGGGAACGAGTCTGCCACTAGTTGTCTTATCCGATTGCCACTGTATTTGACTGATGGTATTTATATTCACGAGCGGAGATTTTCATCTGCTCACTTGCCGCTATATTTTTCTCAGGGGTTTTTATGCATCCGCAGGAATTTGACTCTGCTTATATTTGTTTGCCTCCCTATTTGGATGGTGGGATTGACATGAATCAGTAGGTATTTATTCCTGTGTATAGATGGTTGCCTCCCTATTTGGTTGATGGGATTGTTGTGCATTAAAATATGCCTACATCTACCTGTAGTTTTCTGCTCTATCTTCACGGAGGGACCGGTCGACACTAGCAGGAATGTGCACGTTCTTGTATTGTGCCACCCTATTTCTATGGTGGGCTTGAGTGGAGGGGGAAGAGTTGTATGTCTTCCCATTGAATGATGCCATGTTAGTGTGGTGGAATTGCGCCTCTGGAATTAGGGTGATAGCATGTTCCTGATTATATATTTTCTGCCCTTGTTGGGTAGCCCTAGGGGCCAGGGTCTCCTGAACTTTAGCAGGTTCCCTCGGCATAAGGTCCTCTTCAGCGGGAAGAGGCTTGGTCGTCTAGTGTCAGTGGCGACACTCTTTGGTGGGGGGCCATGAGTAGGACCTATGCGCTATTGAGATGAGGTTGTTAGCATAGACTTAAAATTCCTCCCTATGATAATGGAGGTAATTGTTATCACGTTATGGGGACAAGATCTTGAAACGGTTTGAGATGACCATAGGGGGCGCCTTGTGTTGGGGTGCCAGCCGCGACTAAAGAGGTGGCTGGAAAACCTTTTTCAGACTGGAGGGATTGTCTCCTGACCTCCAGTGTGGGGAGAGTACCATTTAGGTTGTACTCTTTGATCAGTCTGTTGGATACCTAGCGTTGAAGATTCTGGGTAGGCGAGAGGGCCCTGCTCTTCATTGGGGCCCTAGCCGCCAGTGGGATCACTGATGTGTGTGTCTGCATTGGTTGTCAGGATGTCATTTGGACCAAAGGTTTCTCTACAGGAACCTTCAATATACATATATGACACACATACCACAAAACCTCATCAAAGTTTCATTCTTTTAAATATATGCATATCTGGTGATTTAGCTGGTCCCCATTTCCTCTTTTTTTGTTGTTGTGGGGCGAAGGGTATTGATTGGGGTAAGACCACCACCTTGGTTAGAGATTCATGTAGGGTTCACTATTTTTGTTCCACCTTTGAGGTGGAGCGTTTCGCACGTACCAGGGTGAAAAAAATGGGATAACGTGTGATTTCCTTTTGTCTTTTATCATTGGGGTAGAACCACCACCTTGGTTAAGGAATCATGTTGGGTTCACCATTTTTTTCTGCCTCCTAGGTGGCGTGTTTCGCACGATGGTGAAATGGTCCGATGAGGATCATCACCCGTCCCTTTTTTCTGGAGACGGTTCCGTATCAAATTCACCATTTATTTTGTTTTGACCCATTCTACATCATTATCCTTTAGACTAAGGTTGTATTTACCCCACGGGGACTGGGCAATTCACCCATTTCGCATTGCGAAGGAGATACGACAGTCAGTAGGTCCCAACGGGCGATTGTGTGCGATCAAGTACTTGTGAAATCAGACCTCCTTAGATATAACATCCTCAGATGGTCTCCAATAGGTTTATTTATGGAACTAAGAACACCCAATGGCCCTAGTATCCATGATTCATGGACCTTCTTTCCAAAGTCAGGTGCTCGTTGATTGATGATTCAGCCAACGACACTTGAGGACTCCATTGGTCAAGAGGATGGGAAGCCAGGCTCACTACACCCTTCCGATGGAGTATTATTTCCAATTCTAGGACTCTCTTTGTAACATCCCAATCTTCCACGGTACGCTTCTCTTTTAATAATATAATAGCATGTGTTGTACGTAACTTCAAGTTACAACACACACCACAACCAATCAAACTAGCTGTTATGAATAGTAATACCCACTTTTTGAAATTTTATACATTTTATCTTTCAAAATGGACTTCATTTTTGGATTCAGAATATCGAAATTTTCTTAGGGTGAATTTTTGGTACTTTTCTGATAACTTTCATATTTTGATAAATAGTGAAAATTACAAAATTTTAATTAAAAACAACTTTTTTAATCGAAATAATTAATACTGAGAAATTATGAATTTGAGTGGTTTTAAATTATATTTATAATAATTTTTTACCACTTAATCCAATGTTGGTTATTGGACATAATTTCACATTTAAACCGGACATAAACAAGTGTCAATCTTTTGATAGTTATTGTTTCTTAAAAACACGCTTTTTGTTTTGACAACAGGAATTAATTTTAAATTAATAAATGAAAATTATATGTTTTGAATTTGGTAAAATATACTTCATTATTGAATTCATAATATCAAAATTAGCATAGGGTAAATTTTTGGTATTTTTCTGAAAACTTTTAATTTTTGATGAATAGTGAAAAACACTGAGTTATAGTTTAAAACCGAATTTTTATTTAAATGATTATTTATTTTATTTAAATTATTTTATGTCAAAATAGATACATAATACCTATATAAGTTCAATTTAATTCATTTTATCCGGTTTATAATAAGTTTAGATATATAAAAATTTTATTGAACTTTTCACTGTCTTTTACCCACCTCCTTGGAGAGTTTTCAAATTCACATAAAACTTAATTTTACCGCTTCTGTGAGTGGAATTTCAAAAATCCGAGAGACGCAGTTAATATCAATGAGTAAAATGTGGTTCAATAAGTTAAAAATAATTTTTGGTGAATAGTAACTTTTTACTTTTATTTACCACGGTAAAAAGTAAATAGGGTAATTAAGGGTAAAAATGATATTATTATTACCCTAAAACATGTCCTAATTCTATTGGAAAAGTATAATTAGACTAAAAACAATCTTAGTAATAAAATATGAACCTCTTTGGTTCACGTGGATTAGATTAGGACATTTATTATTATTTAATTCAAAGAAGAGTTAAAAGAGTTAAAATCAAAGTTTAATAACTAAAACATTTTTAATATAGGTTTATACATAAGATAAATTCAATTATAAATATTCATTAGAAAGATAAAAAGATTTCCTATATAATGGTATTTTATTTATAAATTTTAGACCCTAAAAAAGTTAATTTATTGATGACACAATGATGATGCAGTAATTACCTTATTAGGGAAATATTAAAATAATTGATATTATAAATACCCAAATATATATAATATGAGACTTTTAATGAATTAAAATAATTTTATTGGTTAATATGACATTTTCAGATTTATTAAATGATTTTTTTAGAATTAATAAAGTTATTAAGACTTTAACAAAAATCAATTATTAAATAGTGTCAAAATTGACATAAAGGAGTTTTTAAAAGAAATATTATATTATTAATTGATATAATATTCCTAAAAATATAAGGTTCGGCCAAAGGACATATATGATGATAGTTATGTAATTAAATAACTCCTTGGGGTTCTCTTGGAAGTTTATAGTAAGTTTATTAACCATATAATATAAAAATACAAAGAGACATGGTAAATGTCAAACTATTTAACTATGAGTTAAATCTAATAGATAAGGGTAAAATAGTGACCAAAACTTGTCTAAAACCTATTGGATGAGTGGTTTTCGACCCATACCCACCTTATACTTTAAATAATCCAGTTTTAAGCCATTATAAACCGAATATAAATTTATTATAAAATAATACTTTAAGTTTTTCCTAAAGAGCCCCTCCCGCCCTTATAAAAGGACACCACTTCTAACCAATTACTCACACCTCTAAAGCCTTTTTTATCATCCAAACTCTACCCAATTAAGCTCCCTACATCCCTATAATCCTATTAGAAGCCTTAACTTAGGAATAAGGCACTTCAAGAGTCCTTTTTGGTTCAAACCAAAGGGAGTTACCCAAATTAAAGGTAACAATTTCTCTTAGCTTCTTGTCTTTTATTTTACTTCTCCAACCCCTAAACTCTTCTTATTATTTTATTTTGTAACAAAACCAGTATCCTGAATATACTAGGATATTGTTATGAGAATTATTCGAACTACACTTACACACACCTCCATCTAAGGGGTGAAGAACATAATGTTTCTGTGGATGGCAACCAAACGCCTCACAAAACAATGATTGTTCAATTATCTCCTACCACCTCTCATGGTGGCCATTATGATGGAACTATAATTAAATATGATATTAATGATATTTATTTTATATATAATCTTCTGTAATTACATTTTATATAATACCATTATTCGTTTCATGTTGTATATATATACAAATATTTCATTTGAGGAAGTGCAGACTACCGCCCCCTCAAAGTGATATGAATCATTCATACCATACATGGAACATATAATGGATGTTATTAATGAACTTTAGTAAAAAATATAAGATATTATATTATACTGGAATAATAATATACTTATGTATCATTTGGTTTTGATTCCTTTTAAAATGAAAAATGAAATGGAAGTAGCGTTCGTGCGTACGTACAGTCTACCGTCTCCACGAACGCCATGAGATTCATTCCCCATCATATCCATTCAAGTATAATTATAATTTTATGATTAAAAATAATGTTTAAGGACTTGATATAGTTCTAGATATGAATAAGATACAACCTATCCATAACAAACATGGCTTATGTAACAAAACATATAAAATAAAACGAGTAAGTTAACATCCGAAACGACGATAATACAAAGATATTATTAACAAAGAAATGTTAAAAGATCATATATGATATCATAATAATGTATATTATTCTTGTATAATTTTATAACAACCATTTAACCATTATACATAAGGTTAAACTACCCTCTATAAAAGAAAAGTACAAGGTAAGGTGTTTTCATCTCACTCCTTATTCCTGTGAGATTAATGCCATATTGTCACAATTACCTTTTGTGTGGTGTATGTACTGCCCATAATTGTATTATTTGTGTAATAAAATTTAATTTATGTGCATTTACATATTCATTGTATGATACCGCTTTCATGGGGTGTATGTTTCATAAGTTACCAAATTGGTAAGGGTTAATTTCACAATCTCTTTATTATCCGAGGTTATTTTTACATAAGTATCTACTGGGACACATTTATTATCCATGTCCATGTTTTATGAAAGAGTTTTCAAAGGGATTATTTTAAGTGAATTTTTACCAAAACATCATTTAAAATGTTTTAAATATTTATTCTTCTAAATATTTCTCATTAATTTCCATGTCTTCAAATTGGTTTTTAAGGATTTATTTATATGGACATGAATGTTATTAAAATGTTAATTCCTTTCAAAATTTTCAAAGTGGTATGGGACACTTTGATTCAAAAATGTCTTTAAATGAGTTATTTTCCAAATTGTGTGACTTTTAAATGTTTTCATGAAAAAGGGGTATTTCTCTCAAAGTGTTTTACAAATCATTTTCATCAACGTCAAAATCCTTTAATGGATTTTAAACTTGTTTTGAAGTTGATTTATCATGATACAAATCTTCCATATTATGTTGAAGGTTTTGTGATATGTTTGACTGTGGATGTGTTATTTTTATTCCATTCATTGTTTATGGGTAAATTATTGACATTTCGTATGCTATTTTTAATACGAATGTTTATGTTATGTTTAGAACTTTTCATATGAGGAATGCATTGGATTTAGTAAGTGACGGGTGGAGCCCGCTATAGATCCTAGATGCATCGGTAGGTCTCATGAGACAAACTAGTGTCTTGGCACAAGGCCTTGACAAAATATTATTTGTAGTCTTGGAACGAGGCCTTGGCTACATGGTTATGACAGTCTGGAATTATGAATTCCATCATTATGAAAGTAGTTATTGATATTGCATGTGATTATTCGACTAGTAGAATATCCATGTGAATAAGTAAATTGCATTATTGCATTATATTTTTGTCATATTATGCTGAAGTTCATGTTTAAAAGGCTTTTGTTTTAGTTATACATTGACTTAAATGTTTATTCTTATTTATGAAAGTTTCTGCTATATTGTTATCCTTACTAAGCATCTGAGCTCACCCCTTTCTATGTTTTATTTTTTACTAGATTCCAAGAAGTGTATAGTGATTGATTTGCAGGGTTTAACCAAGGGAATAATGGCGTTCATAAAGGATTATTTATGTTGTTTTGTATGTTATAAAGTGTAATGTAAAATTCATGTATGTCATCTATTTTTGAAGACTGCTAAATCGATCGGTCCTTCGGAACATGATTCCTTGTAATCATGCCAATGTATTAAAATAATGCACCGACTCTAGGTAACTGGGGTTGGGGTGTTATAGTTGGTATCAGAGGAAGTTTAGAAATTACCTTGGAAGCTAGATTTAGATAAACTCTGGTTAGAGCACATAACACTAAGATAGAATTTGAGGATTTATAGAGAAGAAATTCCTAGAATTTTGATATTGTATAGATTTTGTGAGTTTTCTGAGCAATACATCCCTGTCTGGATACAAGACAGTAGATGTGGCTCTGGAATAGATGTATCTAGGGGTAAAACCCGAAAACACCGCTTTGAGCTAGACTCTAACGGTAACCGGTGCACGAAAACGGGCCTTGCTGCACTCTTGGTTTTGAAACTACTGGGGGATATGCTTAGGATAATTCTCATTTTCATTACAAACCATTATGAAGGGTTTATGAGTATATAATTTCTTAAAGAAGAAATTTTTATAATTATAGATTATATCTATAAACTGTTTAATTTATGTTAAGTGTTTTACAACTTTGGAATATGTATTTCTATTCATAAACTAATCTAGTGTATGACATTCTTTAGAAATGGTGCCCAGTAGAAAGAATGAGAACTCCAGCAATATGCATGATCCAAAGAGTATGAAAGATCATATCTTTCATGGTCTTAAGCCAGAATTTACAAGGTAAATAGTCTCCCACATATTATCATCATATGAAGAAATAGTATCATGTGTTGATAAGATAAGTAAAGAATTATTGGTGTCCTATGGCTTTGAAGGGAAGCCAGAGAAGGAAAGGATGGTAGATAGAAGGATAGATAATGGGAATAAGGTAAAGAAGGATTTTCCTATATGTGATAACTGTGGAAAGAATCACCTTGGAAAATTATTGAAGGGAATTGGAGTATGTTATAAGTTTGGAGAAAAAGGACACCAAGTGCGTGACTGCAAGGGTAAGAAAAAGGTTTCAAATGTACAAAGCTTCATCTCCAAGGAGTTTGGACACTACGCGAACCAATATCCCGGTCATCAGACTATGCCGCAAATGATGATATTGGATAATAATCAAGTTATGATACTACCATAGATGAAGAGGAATTAATAGTGTTCTTATGTTGTTATTTTGGAATTATTTCATTGAAGTGTTGTATCAATGATGTACTGGAAATAAATAAGGATTGTACTCCAGTAAAATTTCATTGAGGATTTGAGATTTTATGGTACTAAGAAAAGTGACTCTATAGTGAGTTAAACTTTTTGGAAATTACATGGTTGAAGGAAAGATAAACCTTAATATGATCCTAATATTTAGGTACTGATTTTGGAATATGATATGGTTGATTTGGGTAAATTATATTGGATATTATTGATTTCCTTGAAATTGATTAAAGATTTTTATATTCCATCATTGTTGGAGTTTACAACATTTTTGGATGGATAAAGTATATCCAGTATTATATAAGGAATAAGGGAGGATGAATGTAATCAATAAGGTTTTATGGTAATTCAGGATGTTTCAGTGTTTTAAAAGAATACATGATGATGATATTCACATGCAATTACGGGGTAAAAAGGATATAAATTCTGTTTACCTTTCATATAAATTTTGGACTGAGAGTTTACAAAAGTATTTTGGATAATTCCAAAGGTTGTAATGGATTAAGTTTTAAAGGTTATTTTTGGATTTTTATAAAAGGACAACACACAGACCATGTGACGTCCCGTCGCGTCGGACAAAGCTGCTGGAATCAAACCCAAAACCATAGTGAAATTGGGATTTATCGCCTACCACTAGACTACGTGAAGTTACTGGATCATATAATGTAGTTTTTTTAAAGGGTCTGATATGTGAATTATAAATTCATTATATTTGGAACCCTATACGATTAGGATAAATAGAGTATTTTTGAGTTGTATTATGTTTTGGGGTGAAAGATGAGTTTGTGGAAGAAATTTATTAATGGATAAAACTCTAATAATAAAGTAAGTATATCTCTTTATGAACTTATCCAATCTCATAAATAAATTACTCAACATTAAGAAAAGGAACTTAGAACAAAAATGTTTTCCTAGATAGTACCTTAGATCATCACAAATTTATGGCTTTGGGATTGTTGGCCTTTTCATAGCCATGTTCTCTACCATTCTCCATCAGATATTGATGGTTAAATTTCTCTTCCATATCCATATTTTCCTACATGGAACCATAGTATGTGTTATTTTCTGTAACCTTCATACTTACCACTCTTTATTTTAAATAGAGGCCTCATTAATCCATTTTTCGATGTGGGATTTCAACTAAGATATTTTGAAATGTAAACCCCAAGTTTCTAATACCGAGCATAAATTGAAAGGACGCAATTTTTTGAAGGAGGGGAGAATGTAACACCCCAAGATTCTACGATACACTTCTCTTTGAATAATACAGTAGCGTGTGTTGTACGCAACTTCGAGTTCTAACACACACCACAACCAATCAAACTAGCTGTTATGAATAGTAATACCCACTTTTTGAAATTTTATACATTTTATCTTTCAAAATATAATTTATTTTTGGATTCGTAATATCAAAATTATCTTAGGGTGAGTTTTTGGTACTTTTCTGATAACTTTCATATTTTGATAAATAATGAAAATTACTAAATTTTAATTAAAAAAACTTTTTTAATAAAAATAATTAATAGTGATAAATTATGAATTTTATTGGTTTTAAATTATATTTAGAATATATTTTTACCACTTAATCCAATTTTGGTCATTGGACATAATTTCACATTTAAACCGGACATAAACAAGTGTCAATCTTTTGATAGTTATTGTTTCTTAAAAACACATTTTTTGTTTTGACAGCGGGAATTAATTTTAAATTAATAAATTAAAATTCTATGTTTTGAATTTGGTAAAATAGAATTCATTATTGAATTCGTAATATCAAAATTATCTTTGGGTAAATTTTTGGTATTTTTCTGAAAACTTTTAATTTTTGATAAATAGTGAAAAACACTGAATTATATTTTAAAAGAAAATTTTTATTTAGAATTTTATTTATTTTATTTAAATTATTTTATGTAAAAATAGATACATAATACCTATTTAAGTTCAATTTAATTCATTGGATTTGGTTTATAATAATTTTAGATATATAAAAATTTTATTGAACTTTTCACCGTCTTTTACCCACCTCTTCTGGGAATTTGCAAATTCACATAAAACTTAATTTTACCGATTCTGTGAGTGGAATTTCAAAAATACGAGAGACAAACTTAATATCAAGGATTAAATAGGGTTAAATAAGTTAAAAATAATTTTTGGTGAATAGTAACTTTTTACTTTTATTTACCACAGTAAAAAGTAAATAGGGTAATTAAGGGTAAAAATGATATTATTATTACCCTAAAACATGTCCTAATTCTATTGGATAAGTATAATTATACCAAAAAAAATATTATAAATAAAATATGAACCTCTTTGGTCCACTTGGATTAGATTAGGACATTCATTATTATTTAATTCAAAGAAGATTTAAAAGAGTTAAAATCAATGTTTAATAACTAAAACATTCTTAATATAGGTTTATACATAAGATAAATTCTATTATAAATATTAATTAGAAATATAAAAATATTTTCAACATAATTGCATTTTATTTATAATTTTTAGACATTAAATAAGTTCATTTAGTTATGACACAATGGTGATGCAGTAATTACCTTATTAGTGAAAGATTAAAATAATTGATATTATAAATACAAAAATAAATATAATTTGAGACTTTTAATGAATTACAAGAATTTTATTGGTTAATATTACATGTTAGGACTGATTAAATGAATTTGGTTCGAATTAATAAAGTTATTAAGACTTAAAAAAATCAATTATTAAATAGTGTCAAAATTGACATAAAGGAGTTTTTAAAACAAATATTATATTATTAATTGATATAATATTCCTAAAAATATATGATTTGGAAAAAGGACTTATATGATTATAGGTATGTAATTAATGAACCACTTGGGGTTATCTTGGTAGTTTATAGTATGTTTATTAACCATATCATATAAAAATACAAAGAGGCATGGTAAATGTCAAACTATTTAACTAAGAGTTAAATCTAAAAGATAAGGGTAAAATAGTGACCCAAACTTGTCTAAAACCTATTGGTTGAGTGTTTTTTGACCCATAACCACCTTATAATTTAAATAATCCAGTTTTTATCCATTATAAACCGAATATAAATTTATTATAAAATAATACTTTAAGTTTTTCCTAAAGAGCCCCTCCTCCCCCTTATAAAAGGACACCACTTCTAACCAATTAATCACACCTCTCAATCCTTTTGGTTCATCCAAAATCTGCCCAATTAAGCTCCCTACATCCCTATACTACTACTAGAAGCCTTACCTTAGGCAGAAGGCACTTCAAGAGTCCTTTTTGGTTCAAACCAAAGGGAGTTATCCAAATTAAAGGTAACGATTTCTCTCAGCTTCTTTTCTTTTATTTTACTTATCCAACCCCTAAACTCTTCTTATTATTCAATTTTGTAACAAAACCTGTATCCTAAATATACTAAGATATTTTTATGAGTATTATTCAAACTGCACTTATACACATATCCATCTAATGGGTGAAGAACATAATGTTTCTGTGGATGGAAACCAAACACCTCACGAAAAGATGATTGTTCAATTATCTCCTACCACCTCTCATGGTGGCCATTATTATGGAAATATAATTAAATATGATATTAATGATATTTATTTTATATATAATCTTCTGTAATTCCATTTTATAGCATACCATTATTCATTTCATGTTGTATATATATACGAAAATTTTATTTGAGGAAGTGCGGACTACCGCCCCCTCAAAGTGATATGACTCGTTTATACCATACATGGAACATATAAAGGATTGTATCAATGAACTTAAGTAAAAAATATAAGATATTATATTATAATATAATAATAATATAACTATTTATCATTTGGTTTTGATTCCTTTTAAAATGAAAAATGAAATGGAAGTAGCGTTCGTGCGTACGTACGGTCTACCGTCTCCATGAATGCGATGAGATTCATTCCCCATCGTATCCATTCAAGTATAATTCTCATTTTATGATTAAAAATAATGTTTAAGGACTTGATATTTTTCTTTATATGAATAAGATACAACATATCCATAATAAACATGGCTTATGTAACAAAACATATAAAATAAAACGAGTAAGTTAACACCCAAAATGATGATAATACTAAGATATTATTAACACAACAATGTTAAAAGATCATATATGATATCATATTAATGTATATTATTATTATATAATTTAATAAAAATCATTTAACCATTATACAGGAGGTTAACCTACCCTCGATAAAGGAAAAGTACAAGGTAAGGTGTTTTCATCTCACTCCTCATTCCCGTGAGATTCATGCCATATTGCCACTATTACCTTTTGTGTGGTGTATGTACTACCCATAATTTTATTATTTGTGTAATACACATTAATTTATTGGTATTTACATATTAATTGTATGATACCTCTTTCATGGGGTGTATGTTTTGTAAGTTACCAAATTGGTAAGGGTTAATTTCACAATCTCTTTATTATCCGAGGTTGTTTTTACGTAAGTATCTACTGGGACACATTTATTATCCATGTCCATGTTTTATGAAAGAGTTTTCAAAGGGATTCTTTTAAGGGAATTTTTACTAAAACATCATTTCAAATGTTTTAAATATTTATTCTTTTAAATATTTCTCATTAATGTCCATGTCTTCAAAATGGGTTTTAAGGATTTATTTATACGGACATGAATGTTTTTAAAATGTTAATTCCTTTCAAAAGTTTCAAAGTGGTATGGGAAACTTTGATTAAAAAATTTCTTTAAATGACTTATTTTCCAAATTGTGTGACTTTTAAATGTTTTCATGAAAAGGGTTATTTCTATCAAAGAGTTTTACAAATCATTTTCGTCAACTTTAAAATCCTTTAATGGATTTTAAACTTGTTTTGAAGTTGATTTATCATGATACAAATCTTCCATATTGTGTTGAAGGTTTTGTGATATGTTTGACTATGGATGTGTTATTTTTATACCATTCATTGTTTATGGGTAAATTATTGACATTTCGTATGCTATTTTTAATACGAATGTTTATGTTATGTTTAGACCTTTTCATATAAGGAATGCATTGGACTTAGTAAGTGACGGGTGGAGCCTGCTATAGATCCTAGATGCATCGGTAGGTCTCATGAGACAAACTAGTGTCTTGGAACAAGGCCTTGACAAAATATTATTTTTAGTCTTGGCACGAGGCCTTGGCTACATGGTTATGATAGTCTGGAATTATGAATTACATCATTATGAAAGTAGTTATAGATATTGCATGTGATTATTCGACTAGTAGAATATCTATGTGAATAAGTAAATGGAATTATTTCATTCTATTTTTGTCATATTATTCTTAAGTTCAAGTTTAAAAGTCTTTTTTTTAGTTATACATTGCCTTAAATTTTTATTCTTATTTATGAAAGTTTCTGCTATATTGTTATCCTTACTGATCATCTGAGCTCACCCCTTTCTATGTTTTATTTTTTCTAGGATTCCAAGAAGTGTATTGTGATTGATTTGCAGGGTTAAGCCAAGGGAATAATGTAGTTCATAAAGGATTATTTATGTTGTTTAGTATATTATAAAGTGTAATGTAACATTCATGTATGTAATATATTTTCCAGGACTGCTAAACCGATCGGTCCTTCGGGACATGATTCCTTGTAATCATGCCAATGTATTAAAATAATGCACCGACTCTGGGTAACTGGGGTTGGGGAATTACACTCTTATAGATTTAAATCGTGTTCATATGTTCATGAATCCTTGGTTCATTTCCCGAAGAGTGTGTCCACATGCTACCCTTGGTTTGAAGGATCATTTTATGCATGCATATGTTTGATGCTATGGAGGTGATGCTGACTTGAGGCATACAATAAGGAACTCTGGATTTTATCATCATCTAGGGGGGAAAAGGTGATTTGATGTTGGTATTAGACTCATAATATAGGTTTCCTACGTATCCTCAAGAGATGAATCATAACCCACATAGTTCGGATTTTTTGGGGCTTACACATAGAAGTTGTCCATTTAATGAGACATGATTGGGTGAAACCTTTTGGATGGGAACCTTTTTGTGATCAGGACTTTAGTTAGGCATCCTATGTATTCTATTTTGATCAGGAATCAGAGTTCACATAATTTTGATTGAGGGGTGCATTATTGGGTGAACCCTTTTGGATGGGCACCCTTTTGAGCTCGGGCCTTTAGTTTGGCGTCCTACGTATCTTGGTTTGATCAGGAATAAAAGATACCATAGTTCCAATTTGTGTATGTTTTAATCTTCAAAAAACTCTAAGCCTATGTGATCCATGCTCCGTGTGAGATACAAGAGGATGTGAAAGATTCAACAAAGCATATGCTTCTTCTTCTGTTGGTGGGAGAGGGCGAGCCTATGGCGGATGAGGTTGGGGTGACCGTGGGAGAGGGTGAAGAGCGATGAACCTTTCTATGTGAAATGACATTAAAGGTCATGAATCTTGGCCTCAAAATATAGGGGACTTACCTCAGTGGGAGGGCTCTAAAATAAGTTTTGGGAAAGGGGAGTAGTTTCATCCTCGTAAAGGAGAAGATAACATAACTCCTTCAATGGATCACTATTCCTCATTGAATGGAAAAGCAAGTGATCACCCATAATACCTAGAACGGGGAGGTTCAAATTATCATCCCAAGGTTGGACTCTAGGTTATTATGGGAATGTAGACCCATGGGAATTCCTGAATCCCAAACTGTAGTGGGGAGAGCCTTTGTGACTCTGCTTAACATGGGTATATAGAATCAACGGGGCATGCTGATGCACCCGATGGTCTGATCATACAGGTTAGATAGATTTGGAAGAGGATTTGGCCTGATTTTAGAGGACTGGATTGTGGAGGGGTTATGGAGGAATGGGTGATAATGGAGGTGTGAGGTTGGAACTGGAGGAAATAATACCCAAAAATACCCCATTTCGCGTACTGGTTTCTTATGCGGGATGGGGGAGGCTCCGCATACCGTAGTGGTATGTGGGCAGAGGGGCCATCCACTTACCGATGTGGTATGTAGGCATGGGTATAGATGACTACATACCGTAGTGGTATGCGGCCTATCATGCCGCTTTGGGTTCCATCCGCGTACTGATGCAGTACGCGACGTCGGGTTCAGTCCGCGTAGTGGTATACTATACAGAGAACCATATTGAAGGAGGGTCCAAGGGATTATCCTTCGTAGGGAGTTTATCCGCGAGAATTATGTGGTTCACAGTTCACCAATTAGGATCACATTTATCCTTTTATTAGTAAGTTTCCCCATTTTATGGTTCGTGGCTGGCTATACCTTCGGGGAGCATGGTTCGCAATTCGGGCTTCGTCGGTGAATCGAGACTAAAGCCAGAATATTCTCTGAGTTATTAATTCCAACCTCCGAGTCCCCTTATATATTTCATCATCCATCTCCTCCCATTCCTCAATTCATTATATGATCCTTTTAAATAGCATTAGTTCAATCGTATCTATGGTCATCCGACACCATTTGTGGAGGCCCATGCAGAGATATTATAACCTATGGAAGACTCAGTCAATCTGGGGTTTGAGGAGGCTACAGTTCACGATCATGGTTCGTAGAATCCTATTGGTTTGCTTCGTTCATGAACTGATAAGTTATTGGGATGGTACTCAATTGTCCGTCACACACATGAGTCCTTCGGCGATGCGGTTCGCGGTCACCTGGTTTAGCTGGCCATTTCTCAGCGGGCCAACACCTCATGGATCATTCTGCGTACCTGTTGGTTCACGATCCTTGAGGTCTGAGAACCTTTACCATTGATGATATGTGGGTCACTTTAAATTATTTGAAAACTTGAATTACTTCAAGTTTCCTCTGAAATTTGAAACTAAATTTGAGTTCATTCAGCTTGTTAGACTTGTTGGCGTACTTGATTCCTTATGCAAAGTGATTGTGGGGGTATTTTCTTCCCTTGTGAAATTTTCAAGACCCCACAATGATATAGGTAAATTCAATGATAATTATGGAGACTAATATATAACATGATCATTGGTTACAAATTAAGTGGGAAATAATCTCCTTAAAAGTATTAATGTATTTATCTGGTTGAATACTCGATAATCAACATTGGAAACTATAGGATGTTCACAATATAGAGGGCAGTACCCCAATTAAAGTAATGATAAAAAGAAGTGTTAGAGGGAAAATTTATTTCGTAGGGATATTAGTTGCATATAAATCCCAATCCTTATATTCAGACCCTTTATTATGACCATAATGTGAATGTGAATTATCCAGAGCAAATCTCTAGGGAGTGTTAAACTAGGTGTACATTAAGGCCCCTTTTCGTGCACCAGGTAACATTCAAGTAAAATCCCAATGTTACCTTTTCTAGTTTATTACCACTAGGTATAACTATTTCATCACCACATCCACTGTAGTATCCCTATAGGGATTTCATTTCTAGGAAAACCACACACACTTTTCTTTACCAAATTTAGGATGATTTTCTGGGTACGAGAAACCTTGATAATTACAATGATTTATAAAGGTAGTATAATGAGATGTAATGGTGATATATCATCGATAAAATATTAATTAATTTATAAAAATGATTTATAATAACATTTTCCATTGAACTGAGAAATAATTAATAAGGATCACAAAAGTAAATGGAAATGAGGGGTGATGAACCCTTGTTTCGACATAGTAACATCTTAGGAAAATGATATAATGAGAGGGAATAAATAAAATATCATTTAAAACATATAATTTGGAATATAATACTATGTAATAATAATAATTTAATTATAATAAAATAAATTTAAAAATATAATATAACAAAAGTAATGAACTTCAAAAGGAAAGAGGAGGATTCAGGAAACCCTTACATTGGGAGGATGCTTCTTAAAGCTATAAAGGGAATCTGTAGAACCTTGGAACCTCCTTGTATATACTATTAAGAGGTATATTTATATATAAATCATGTTCAATATATTTTTTTGTGGAAATTGATCAGGTAATGGGGGTATTTATACTTGAGGAGGGGTGATTTTAAGGGATTAAATAAGGGTTATTTAATTATATAAGCCAACCACTTGTGTCTTCAATAAATTATAACCAATTTACTGGAATATTAATTAGTGAGAAAGGGTGTAAATAAATTAAAATACTTCTAAAACCGAACTTACCTTTCAACCAACCTATTTAATTCACACAAACCAAAAATAAATTTTATCTCAAAAAAAATACAATTTTTTGTTTTAAAATGTGAAGTATAAATTTATAAATTAAAATTAATAATTTTAAATTTATTTTTTATTTATTAATTTAAATTATTATATAATAAAATGTTTCAATAATTTTTTAAATCAATTTCACATAATAATTTTTCCATAAATTCACAGTGCTCAAAAAATGGTAATTTTCAATTTTTCACCAAAAAAACAATTTTTTAAGGAAATTACAAAAAATTCAACCTAGGATAATTTTGATGTTCTTAGTCAAAAAATGAAATTTATTTTATCAAAATAATTTTATAAATATGATAATTTTATCTTTTAAATAAAAAAACTCATTATTTAAATTTATAAATTTAACAGCAAAATAAACGTTTTGACCGTTATTAAAATTACTCAGACTTCATTAAAATATATTATCATTTGAAAAGTTTTTTATAAGATTATTTCATGAAAATAAATTTTATTTAAAACTTATAAGTTTATCATAAAACATATTTTAAATAGAATATATTTATTATCTCAAAAAATAATATAATTTTGGTTATATCATAAAATAATCCCGACGGTCACTTAATTATGCCTACATAACCAATAATAATAATGACCGGATGTCTTATTAACTAATGTTCATAATTACAATAAAAAATATTATCCAAAAATAATAAAGTAAAATGATCATATTGACCTATAAATACACCTTTATTCTCACTTTTTCACTTACTAAATCAATTACAAATGTTCTTACCCAACCTTGTATAATGTATATCATTTTCATAATTTTTCTATTTTTTAAAAAATATTTATGGAAAGAAAATATTTTTGGTGGATTTAAAGCCTATGGAGTTCATTTTAGTGAATTTACTATTCTTAAATGTTTATATCCCTTTACTATTCATAGTTATAAGTGTCAATATTCATGCATAATGTGTAAAGTTATCATAAAATGTAAAAGTATTTTTATGTTCTTCTATTGTAAAACATAATAACAAGTTGTTGAGAGGAAATCATTCCTTTATTAGAAGAAGAATATTTTTTGGGTAATTACATTCTCCCCACTTATAGAAATTGTGACCCCACAATTTTATATTATTCATTAATTAAGTTATAATTTATACCCTTAATTAAAAAAAAAATTAGGGCCATCCTTAATATTGATGATATTTCTTTCATCCTTCTGTATGAAGTCCACAACTCTAATATATAAATTTTAAAGTCCTTCATGGTGATTCCATCCTTGAAAGAGATGATTTAAATGATATTTTAAAATCATATCTCAAAGACACTATAATCCATAAAAATTTTTGAAAAATGAAAAGGTGTTAGATATATCAAATAGTTACATGTAGGTGAGTTGAATATTTGAAAAAAAAATTATTCAAACCATCCATTGAAATAATATTTACGATTAAATTATCTGGAAGAGATAATAATTTTGTATGGTATTTCATTCCTTCAATATTATAAATAATATTTGAACATTTGAAATAAAAAAGATAAAACATGAAATTAATTATCTAAAACTAAATTATAACATGTTTAATTACCTCATATTTCCATACATTGAATAAAGATAAAACTTAAATAAGAAGAAGGATACTTTTAAGAATAATCAAGATAATAAATTGAAAAGAAGAGTTTAATCATAATTTTTATCAAAGATAGGTATTTTAAGATCATATGATTTAATATTTTCATTATTTTGAGAGAAAAAGTCACACATTATATACATCCTTTCATGTTGGTGCATAAAAATCTTATAATAACCAAAGTATATCCTCATTAAATAAAATTAATCCCCACAATTTTAATCATTTAATAACACTTACTAAACCCAAATGTTCACTAAAATGTTATATATATAAATTTAAAAATATGAAAAACTAGGAGATGTTAATCCTATGTATTCATACTAGTTATACTTGGCATAGTATTCTAGAGAAAATTATTATCTATCTATGGATGTATGAAAAAATATTCCAAATCCCAATTCCCAAAAATACACAAACTCTGCTTTGATACCAAATGATACTCCCCATACCTACACTTTTGGATCTGTTTCTAAACAGACATACTTTTTATTACATCACATGAATTTCAAAAAACTTCCAAGATCAAAAGTTTGATGTCTTTGGGAACTAGGGATGCTTACAACTAAACACATGGTACAATATAAATTTCTTGCACAAGGATTCTTCACACATGTAATTACCTTATACATATCCCTTTCATTGAAATTATTAAGGAAGTGGGGAAACTTAAGAAAAAAGTGTGGTGTAAATCCCATTAAGGGATAAATAATGAAAATAGATCATAAATGAACATAATGGGTAAAACATGTGGCAAGATATAAGAACATGAACTTGAGGAACAGTGACATAAAATGATCATGAGTCTAGGAGGCATAACACAGTCATAATTACACGAGGCATAAAATGATCATAAGTACATGAGTCATAACATAATCATAAGTACATGAGGCATAACATGATCATAAGTACATGAGTAATAACATAGAAATGTGGATATAACATAAACAAAAGACATTAAAAATCCTATCACCAAGGTTTATCCCCCAGGTATCATTAACATTATCAAGGTACACTGCCAAGGTATCATGAACATGTCATCTCTAGAGATTAATTATTTATCCAATGAATTGGAGAGCTATTAGGGTTCACACTTCACATGCCTTGATTAATATGTGTAACATAAGTTAAAAATACATAAATCCATCAATAATAATAGCATGAACCCATAGAAAATAAATGGGTATCCAATGATACTAATACATATCTCTATATAAAAACACTTATAAAAAGATAATGAATTATGGGGTATTTAAACCATATAGACTAAATAGTATAAAATTTAGTTAATAATTTACCTAGTTAATCAAAATATGAGTTTATAAGTGAACATCCTTTAATTAGAATAAGTACACAAGGGTATCCATGAGGGACAACCTTTGGATGAAAAGTTATGCATAGATGATGATAATGAAATATAAAGATAGTGATGGTTCATTCTTAATAGAGATATTGTTTTCATCAAAAAATGTGTTCATAGTGAAATTTATATGGAGGATAAAGGTAAATTACATGATTACACTGAATACTAGTGGATAACATGATCATTGGATAAAAATTTTGTGGGAAATAATCCCCTTCAAAAGAAGAATGTGGTTATCTAGGTGAATACTCAACGATCAACTTTAGAAACTATAGGACGTTCACAATATAGAGGATAATACCCCAATTGAAGGAATAATAATTAGAATTTATGGAGGGTAAACTAATTTAATTGTTATATCTGTTGAATTTAAATCCCAATACATATATTATGATCCTTTAATATAGATTATGAAGTGTATGTGAATTATCCAAAGAAAATACCTCGGTAATGCCAAACTATGTGTGCAGCATGGCCTATTGTCATGCACCAGGTGACGATCTAGTCAAATACCAATGTTCCATTTTTGGGGTTATTACCCCTTAGTACAATAATGTCAAAGCCACATCAACTTTTAGTATCCAGACCGGGATTTCATTTCTAGGAAAATCACACACACTTTTCTTTACCAAATTTAGGACAATTTTATGGGTATGGGAAACCTTGAGAATTATAATGGATTATAAAGGTAGTATAATTATAGTTAATAGTGATATATAATTTATAAAACAGTATGTAAATTATAAAAATGATGTATAATAACATTTTCCATTGAACCAATAAAAAATTAATAAGTCTCACAAAAGTAATGGGAAATGAGGGGTGAGGAACCCTTATTTCAACATAACAAAAGCTTAGGAAAATGATATAATGATAGGGAATAAATAAAATATCATTTAAAACATATAATATGGAAAATAATACCATAGAATAATAAGCATGTAAGTATAAGAAAATAAATTTAAAAATACAATATAACAAAAGTAATGAACATGAAAAGGAAATAGGAGGATTGAGTAAAGCCTTACATTGGGAGGATGATTTTTAAAGCTATAGAGGGACTCCTTAGAACCTTGGAAACACCTTAGATGGACTCATGAGAGGGTTATTTAGATATAATTTTTTCTAAAATGATTTGGTGCTGAATTTGAGGAGGTAATGGGGGTATTTATACTTGAGGAGGGGTGATTTTAAGAGATTAAATATTTGTTATTTTATTATACAAGCAAAACAATTATGGGTGAAATGAATTATGACCAATTTTCTAGGATATTAAAGAGTTACAAAGGGGTTTTATATGTTAATTAAATTATAAAACTGAAAATTACCTTCTAACCAACCCATTTAATGCTCACAAACCAGAAATGATTTTTATCTCAAAAAGGGAATTTTAAGTTCCAAAATATAAAGTGTTAATTTCTAGATTAAAATTAATATTTTTAAATTAAATTTTTATTTAATAAAATTTTTCATAAATTCTTGAATCATGATCACATAATAATGATGTCATAAATCTTGAGTGCTCATAAAACGGTAATTTTCACATTTTCACTAAAAAATAAACTTCGTTTAAAAATTTCCAAAAAATCACCCTAGGTAATTTTGATGCGATGAGTACAAAAATGAAATTTATTTTATCAAAATAATTATCTAAATATTATAATTTTAAATTTTAAATAAAAATACTTATTTATTTAAATTTATCAATTTTATAGAAAAATAAACATTCTAACCATTATAAAAATTGTTTGGGACTTTGTTAAAATATATTATCATTTAAAAAGTTTTTTATAATATTATTTCATTAAAATAAATTTTATTTAAAACAAATAAACTTTTCATAAAATATATTTTAAATGAAATATATTTATTATCTGCAAAAAAAATACAATTTTGGTTATATCATAAAATAATCATGACAGTCACTTAATTGAGTCTGCATAACCAATAACAATAATGAAAAACTATCTTATTTACTAATGGTTGTAATGTTGATCAACCATATTATCCTATAATAATGAAGTAAAACTATCATATTTTTCTATAAATGAACCTTCATTCTCAATTCATCACTCACTACATCGCTTATAAAGGTTCTTACACATCCTTGGATAATGTTTATCATTTTACTAATGATTATCTTTATTTTTAAAATCTTAATATAAGGGGAAATAGTTTTGGGGTATTTTAAGCCTTTGGAGTTCCTTTTAGAGAATGTATCATTCTTTTATGTTTATATCCCCTTACTATTCATAGTTGTACTTTTCCATATTTATGTATAATGTGTAATGTTATTATGAAATGTAAAATTATTTTTATATAATTATTTTGTAAAAAATAGTAAAAATTTGTGGAGAGGAAAATGTTCCTTAGTTAAAAGAAGAACATTTTTTGGCTCGTTACACAAATTCTCCATCTATGTTTATGGAATTGATGAATAGAGTATTAAAAGGTTACCTTGAATAGTTTTTAGTGGTATTTATTGATGAAATTATTATATACTCTAAGATTTATTTAGAGAATGATAATAATTTAGAAATTTTTCTTGAGGTGTTGACAAAAAAATAGTTATATGGGAAATTCATTAAATTTGAATTTTAGATTTAACAATTTTCTCTCCTTAGTCATAATTTTTCAAAGGATGGTATATTTGTTTACAATTTATATATGAAGTTTATCAAGCAATGTCCAATACCCACCAATACAATAAAAATAAAATGTTTTCTTGGGTTAGTAGGATACTATCATTATTTTGTTGAAAACTTTGCTTGTTTGGATAATCTGTTAACCAAGTTAACACGTAAGGGGGTTAAGTTCACATGGAAAAAGTAATGTGAAGATAGTTTTAAATAATTAAAGAGGATATTGGTGAATTATCCTATTTATACTCTTATATATGGTAAAGAATTATTTTTTATCTATAGTGATACATCAAGTAAATGTCTTGGATGTGTTCTAATGAAAAATGATAGTGTTGTGACCTACACATTAATACTATTTAAATCCCATGAGATTAATTATATAACTCATGATTTAGAATTGGTGGTAATAATCCTTTATATAATGATATGGAAACATTACCTATAATAACCCATAATTTTCATACATAAATTTCATATCTTATTATATGAATACTTAATACATAACTTTATGATCCATACTAGAACTGTAAAGGATTAGTGTCTTTCAAAACTTGGATATATAAACAACTAGTTCATAAAATATATACATTTCACCAAATTAGTTATTCATAACTAGCACCCTTGTTAGATAAATCATTATTAAAACTTTTATTTATATCCTAAATAAAATAAAAAATAATAAAGGGTGAGCTCAGATGCTTAGTAAGAGTAAAAAAGGGAGATACCATTGATCATTTAAACATAACATAAGCATAATGAGTTTGATAAAATGAGTTTACCATTTTAAAATAATACCCAATAATTCTTAGATCATAAAAATAAATCATGGAATAAATATTTGTTAGCTCAACTATGTTAAATACCTTGAGAGTGGGGGGGGGGGTGAATCAGGGTATGAAAAATTAAAAAAACTACCCCATCAGATCTTATTTCATTGTTTAAAAAACCATATTCTCTCCCTTTCCCATAGAAATATATGAATAGAAATGAAAGCATGCACAAGTATCAATAATTTGACTTGGTTTAACCACATTAGGATATGAACAAGGATCATACAAAGGTAATTTGCCTATGTACCAAATCTAGTAAAGTGAATTATTGTTGCAAAGTTTAGAGTATCTCACTATCCCTCATGGCTTACAACCAATCATAATTTAAAATCTCACTACTGCCTCAAATAAAGAATGATCACTGTTCATTCAGATGAATCTTCTTATGTTCGCCTAAATTAATATATTTTACACCTTATTTAGTTCATCATTAAGTTTTAGCTTCATCCACTTTATGAGTTCCACTTTACCACATATTTACTAAGAAGTCACTTCTAGTTCTCATGAGGTTTACTTTTGAAAAATCCATATTTCCATCCTTTTTGAAACTAATAAATTCTTCACAAGAATATCCTGCTTTTGTGATGCACCCAAATTTCATGAATCTCACTACTTTCTAGAAGATAACATATCCTTTTTGAATCTTATTATTTTCACGAAGCTCACCCCTTTCACAAAGTTCACTTATCCTTCGTGATGCTCAAAACTTTTTTGAATCTTATATAGACATTGTGAAGCTCCCTTTCTCCAAAAAATATATTATCTTATGAAAAAATCCACATAATAAAAAAAAATTCATGAACCCCTTCATGAATTCAGAGCCTTTGGATTTTCTTTAATGATTTATTACTCAAATGAGGGGGATAAACATCAATTTATAGACACTACCTCCATTTCACGAAGATTTGAACCTCACTACTGCCTTTCCATGAAGATCTATATTATTTTTCATGAAATTACATGTCTTTAAAAATCTTCCCGTAGTCATGTAGATTACTGCCAACATTTCTCTCTCAACCCTCTTTCTTGAAGCTTCACACCTTCATGAATTACCAAACTTTTACAAAGCACCAGACCTTCACAAAACACCAAAAATTTTAAAATTCAATTAAATTTACATATTATTGAAGATAAATCCATAGAAATCCAATTTTCATGAATCATAATTCATCCACTAAATTTTAGACCCTATAAATTTGGCCAACACTGGGAAACACCACCACCTTTTACATTTAGTTTTATGTACTGCTTATAGGGAATCTATTCCTTTTTATTAGAATTGTTTCAACATACCTTGTCAAAAATATCTCTATAAATCACGAAATTATCTTGGAAACCTAAATTTTCAACAAAAAAATGACCTAAATGAACTGAAAAGTTACTTTGAGGGATTTTTTCCCAACAATATAGACAGTTTATAAGACATGAATCATAAAGGGATCAATGAATATGAGCCATGTGAACACAAAATTGGAATAAGATCATGTAATAAAATTGTTTCATATAGTGTGTAAAAATCATAATCATAAAAA
Source organism: Viscum album (assembly GCA_963277665.1). Lineage (NCBI taxonomy): Eukaryota > Viridiplantae > Streptophyta > Magnoliopsida > Santalales > Viscaceae > Viscum > Viscum album. The sequence goes on from OY728121.1 coordinate 1,305,038,917, forward strand.
TAATATGTAAATTTTACCCACTAAAACATTAATAAAATTTTAGGATTGGGTTAACCAACCATGTACCTCCTTCATGCTTAGGATAACCTCTCATGTACCCTCTTTAGGGATTGGGATAACTTCTCATTTTCTTTATTTATGAATTTTTATAAACTCCCATGTGCCATTTAATATCATATAATTCTAATATTATGAAATTAATTATAGGTATATATAATTTCTGGTCCACCTATCACATAATGATAAATCTATTTATATGTATTCCACAAGATCGTAAAAGCATTCATTATAACTTAACCTGTGTAAAAGAAAATGGGTTTCATCGACATTTCATAATCATAACCATAAACCATCTAGGGAAAAAATAAATATGTTATCATCAGATCATATCACCAGTAAAGAATAAGTATAATCAAATTATGTTATCATAGACGAAAATTTCCTTTAAAATATCAATGGAATATTTATTGAAGGAAACACCCTTTTCATTTTTAAATCACATATTTAAAATCTAAAAATTTCCCAAATATTAAGGAAAAAATTTAATTTAAAAATATACTTGAAAATTTTTAATGTAATATTTAAATAATTGGGTGGTTATTATGGGTGTAAATTCTATTCATGTCATGTATGTTAAAATAAAGACTCATTTCACATTTTCAGTCAAAATTCAAAAGTAACACATTTAGAAAATGACAAAAAGATTCATTTTAATTTTTTTTAAAAATAAAATCATTGATAAAAATATATTTAAACAATCATAAGATAATATTAAACCATCATTTAATTTTTTTATAAAACATGGACTTATAAGAAAAACGATTTTCAATCGAAAAGTGAAATAAATCCATTTTTCCATAAGAAATATTCTTTTAGTATCTTTAGTAATTAAAGTGAAAAAAATGAATGGAAAAAATGTATTATCAATATATAACAATAGTAGAATAAAATTAAATTTATTTATTAGGATAGGATCATATAATTTTCTTCATTAGAAATTCAATTATAAACCATCCTAATTAAAATGTGATTGAAACCCAAAACCCTTACCTTGAATTTGACTTAATTCAAATTCACTTTAACCCAATGTATAATAAATTTAAATTTATTATTATTATATACAATATTAATTTACATAATCATTATATCATAAATTATCCACTTATAAAATTTCAACACACATTTATTAATAAATCCTTATTAAAATTGTCGTTTCTGAGTGTTAAGTGTTTCATTTTTCCTGAAAAGCTTTGTTTGGTAGTTCCAATATTTATACTTTGATCATGATTAAATCATATAAAGAATTCTATAAAAGATATAAATATAATATATATTCATTATATATATATATATATATAATCATCCATAAATGGTATAGAGAGAAAAACAAATTACACCATTTAGGGAGACGATAGGCTGTATGTACGCATTAATGTTGTTTTTAGTATCCGACAAATGAAAAAAAGAAATCTAAATAGTAATTAAGATTAAAATAATAATAATTATATCATATATGTATTATATATTAATTAAATCTATCCTTATTATCATATATGTAAATATTAAATGAAAAATTAATAATATTTCTTCATGGAGGTGGTAGTTCACACATATGCACGAGCAACGTTATTGTTTTCCGACAGATTTTAATGTATGATGGTAGATATGATATTATAATTTAAAATTAATAATAATTTCATAAATATAATTTATAAACATTAAAACCATCAAAATAACCATCCATGAAAGATGAACATGATAAATGAATTGTATCGCTATGTGGAGGTGGTAGTCCACACGTGTGGACAAGCGATACTTTCACTTACCATTTGATGGAAAAGAAGGTGGATAATAGTGGTTTAAAGATAAAAATAAAATTTCAGTATATTTATGATACTAAATTTATTATCTTATTATAAATAACATATATTTATATGTTGTATAAGAAGAAATAAATTTAAAAAGGTTGGGTAAGACGATTACCACTTCTTCAAGAGACTTCGTTTAGATCCTTTCATAAAGACCATTGGAATGATATTTTAAGAATAAAATAACCTCTAATTTTTGGTTCATGAATTTGATAAGATAATTATATAGGGGGTGTTCAAGATATATGGATCAAATTTTTGTAAAGAAAATAGATAAGGGGTGTCCTTTTAGAATGGAGGGAAAAGACAAACTTGGAATTACTTAAAAGATTAAAATATTACTAAGTCGTTATCAAGAAAAATGGTTCCAAATGACTATATATTCAAATAAAAAGTGGAATAGGTATAAATATCATCATATAATGAAATTAATATAGGTTATTTTTGAATTTTAAAACATTTAATTTGGTTTAACCCTTCTATTAACAAATTTTAATCTTAACCGTGGTGATGATTTTTTTTAATATTAAAGGGTAATAATTTTACTTATAAGGTAAGAATTAGCTCATTAATGGAAAAGAGATATATTTTAGACCATTCATCATCATAATTTTCCTCTAAATATGTTTTTATGATTTTTAAATAATATAATAAAACATTAATTAACATAAAATATGATTAATGTCATTTTTACACTATTCATTTAATTTGACTTTAAAGACAACATGACACAAAATAAATTTGAATATAAAGATTAAAAACATTAATAATATGTTATATTTATCAATAATTTTTTTTAACATAATAATTCTCCCAGGTTTTATTAATTTTAAAAATTTTAAAATTATTTATTTTATTTTTCTATTAATTGAATAAATATTGTTTTGGCATTGTGTAACCATTTATGGTAATTATTAAATCACTAAAAACTAAAAATAAATTATCAGGAGAAACAAATTATCTTTAAAATAAACATTTTTATCTTAAATTATCCTCTTTTTATCCTTATAATAAAAATATAGTGTTATTAAAGTCAAGAGAGTGACATTTTGTATTTTTCTGTTTCTTAAAATAATATAAAGGTCATAACAAAATAAAAATGGTACCAAATGTCCATATTTTTGAGACTTGGATGATAATTGTAAAACTAAACCCATACAATAAGATAAAATAATATTTATAAGAATTTGAAATCCTTAACCCAAAGTTTTAACCCTATTTTACCCATTCCACCCATACCGAGGTGAAAAACATTTACCCAGATTACTATTAATAATGAACAAAAATAAATAGGAACTATTTAAAAAATTTGAATCACCAGATTCAAAATATGGGATCCATTTTTCATAATTCAATTTCTATAAGTTTTATAAAATCATTTTTAGATAAGTGCACAAAATGAAATAAAAATAATTTTTTAGAAAATACATTTTAAGAAAAAAAAAAGATTTACTCTTATCCTAATCCTAGTAAAAAAAATTATATGAATGTTAAAACATTTGATTGAATTATAATATATAAATTATATTAAAATAATTCATTAATTGTAATTAAATTATGGTAATAAGATAAAAACACATTACACGCATAAAAACAGTTTTTTAGAAAAAAAATCTTTTAATTTAAAATGTTTTTTATTTTCATTTATAATAAATTTATTACCAATTAATTAATTTTATAAATTTTTAAATAAAACATTGTTCATAATTTAGTTTTTACTACTCACACCCTCCAATTGAATGGCTAGGTGTTAACTGTCACATTAAATAATAATATTTTAATAGTATATCGTGGTTTGCTTCAACTTGGTGTTACATGTAAATAATGCTATAAAATAAATAAAATTTATTTATAAATAACTATATCATAAAATCTTGGGATGTTACATTTACTCTGTAGAGAGATATGTGATATATACACAAAACACAAGAGTTTGAAATATATCTTTACATAAAATGATATTAACATGAGGAAAATAAGATTGTCAGAACTATTCAAGGATTTTGACTATGTTTTACTTTATCATAAAGGGAAGGAAAATAAGGTGGTAGATTCTTGGAGTAGAAAATAACACGGTCCCTCATCTATGTTGAGGGTAAAGAACAATCCAATTCTAAAATAATAAGTACGGATGGACTTGGGTATTATAATGGAAGGTGAAACATCATTATTATTCCATGTAATCACTCTAACATATTTATTATAGAGGATTATGAAATCTCAAATCCCGAAAAAATAAAATTAAATATGTGACATATGGGAAATTACTATATTTCAACATTGGAAATTATGGAGTTTTATGATTTAGAAAGAGGTTATGTGTTATATCTGTACCAGAGTTGAAGAAGTATCATTTTTATGAGGTTCATAGCTTAAAATTATATATAAATCATAGAAATACCAATATGAATAGGGAATTTGAGAGCACTTATGGTGGTAAAAGATGAATAGAGAAATTGAAAGTTATACTGCAAGATGATTAGTATTCCGCAGATGAAAGCTGAAAGAAAACATACCAAAGGAGTAATGTGGAATCTTCCAATACCAAAATGGAAGTGGGATAATATTAATATGTATTTAATCACTAGGATTATTAAGAAATATAAGGGTAATAATTTTTTATGGGTCATTATTTATCATCTCACAAAGTCATCACATTTCCTTGAAATTAAATAATATTTTTCTCTAGACTATATTGTGAGGTTTTATATAAATCAGGTTGTGAGACATCATGGAACACACCTATTGATAGTCTCTAATCATGAACCAATGTTCATATCAAAATTCTGGAGGAGTCTCTAGAAGTATGTAAATATAGATCTTAATCTTATCATGACCTATCACCCTCAAATAGATGGGCTATCTGAAAAAAATATTCATACATTGGAGGACATGCTATGGTCATTCTCTATTGACTTACAAAGATATTGGGATTATTATTTAACTCTTATAAAGTTTAACTATAATAATATTTACAAGTAAAACATTAAAATAGAACCATATTAATCCTTGTGTGGAACGATATGTCACACTACAATGTGCAGGGTTGAAGTTAGAAAAAGAAATATTTGGGGTCCATAACTTATGGAAGAGACAAATGAGAACGTAATATCTAGAAAGAATCAAATAAAGTCATCGAAATGTATATATAAAATTTATACTAACAATCTATGAAGGGATATTGAATTCCAAGTGAGAGACTATGTCTTTTTGAAGATATATCCATAAAAAGTGGCTATGATATTTGGGGGTAAAGGGAATCTGAGTCCAAGATATATTGGGTATTATGAAATATTGGAGTAGATAAGAGGAGTGGAATATCATTTTTCCATGCCACCAAACCTATCCCTTCTTCATGATGTCTTGAACATATAACTTTTAATAAAGTATATTCTAGACCCTAACCATGTTCTAAAAGTTGATCATGTTCAGTTGGCTCCAGAATTACCATATGAAAAATAAACAATTAAGATTCTTGATATAAGGAAATAAGTGCTAAAAAATATATTGACTCATATAGTGAAGGTTATTTAGAGGAATCATCTTCTGGAAGAGGACACATGGGAGACAGAGGATTCTATGAGAAATTCTTATCCAGATTTATTTGTATATTGGTTTACAATTTCAATGAATTTTTTTAGGGGATGGATATAATACCTAATATTCTAGAATAATAATCAAACCTTTCATCAAAAGACTGTTTCACAATGTAAAATTTATTATTTCATCATAATAATACAACACATCTTGATACAACATAAACACCATGTAATTAAATTTATAACAGAAACTAAAACTAATAATATAAAGCATGAAACAATGTGAGGAAAAACCATAATATTTTACTATAGTTGATCATACTTGAAAATAACAACAAGTATATGAGATAAACTTCCATTAAGAAGAAAACAATAAACATTAAAATTGAAATGGTCCAAGAACTTAGGGAATTAATGAAGGTTTTTAGATGTTGGTGTGTATATATAAGGATTAATATGAATATTTGGGATTACAGACCATTGTTCAATATGGTCATTATTCATTATGACTTTTGGTTAATGTTACCATTGGTCAATTTTACTATTGGGCATTATGACCATTGGTGGTACAACGATTAAGAATAGACTATTTGGATTAGTCTATATTAAGGTTAATAGTGAATTTTAATTATCATAGAAGGGAGGAAATATAGATTTAACCGATAAGAACATCCCTTTTGAATTTAATTTATTTTATCTTGAAAAAGGGGTAGTATCACTAGGGTTTATCCGTGACCAAACCCCATAAGAACTCTAACAAGTAAAGTTGGAGAGGAACTGTCTGCGGGAGAAGTTCAAGTTAGTAGAGATAACTACCTGATCAATGTTGGTTGAACTACCCCATTAAAGTAGCACCATTACACACATTACTCTTAGGTTATATTATGGTGTGATTAGAATTTATGTATAATTGGTCTGAGTTGTGTTATAATGTCAATTCTTCACAAAATTAAAGGATGTTTACTCTTACACTTTATTTTAAATAAATGTATCAACCTGACATAAAATGTAAAATATAGGTAATTAAAAAATTAATTAGATAAAATGGATTATATATTTTTAATTATGATGTTGAAATTATCCAAGGGTTTAAATTTGGTAATTCTTTATTAAAATAGTAAAATACAGTAAAAATGGTGGAATAGAGAAAAATATGGTAAACGTAATATATATGACATCATATTTATGTAAGAATGGTTCATTTAAGACAGGGTTCATTTCAATATTTTTGGCACTAAAAAATATAGTGGTTAATTAAATATATTATTAAAGCACAACGTTTATAGTGGGGCACTAAAGAAAGTGAAATAATAAAATAATTAATAAATTATTATATGAAATTCTACCCACCACACCTATAAATACCTACACCCTCCTCTCATTATTGAACCCCAAATTAGAATTTCAAAATTAGTTTATCTTTCAATTAGTCTCTCCCCTAGATCTCTCTTCATTCTATAAAAATTTTGGTTGGATCTATGGTCGGGTTCCAATGTAAGAAGCTCAAGAGTGGTAAGGTTTCCAACTTTTCTCTCTTTATTTCCTATTTGAATTTCCTTATTTATAATATCTTATGAATTTTTATTTTATATGATTAAATGATATATATCCATGTCATTATCTCCAAATTGAACTACTATCATGGAATAATTACCTAAACCCCTTACTTTATACCCTTTTTTATAAGTCGTTACTATGTTAAAGTAAGGGATTTCTTTTCTCTCTTTACTATTACTATTTACATTACCATTGTAATATTGTTTTTAATCCATAGGTTATTATCCCATTATTATTTTTATGTCATTTTATGTTCCATTATTAAGACATATAACCCATGTGATCATTCCTTTCACTCACATTATGCCTAATTCATAAGCCATCACTATGCCTAAATCTCCTCATAGCCCTATAAATCCAATAATTTGGTTAAATAAAAATTGTGTTATTTTACAAGAAAATAAACACCTATATAGATGATACAGGTGGATGAAATTTTTTATTAGATTCCTATAGCGATTATGACCCTGAAAGGTGTTGGTCAGTTATATCCTGATCATCATCCTGATGCACGGTGAGTGGACCCTTACTGCGCTCCTAGTTTGACACTCCTATGAGTTATTCTATGGATAATTATCATACTCTTTATAAACCAAAAAAATAATATTTATATAGTGGTTTATAATTTATATGTTTCTTTGGTATCCTACCATTTCAAATACAATTTTTAAATACATTGAAAATTCTTAATCTTGATACGTTCTCGTTAGCTAAAGTTTTTAATAAATAATTTGTTGTGGGAACTTTTTGAAAACTATGAATCCCAGATAATTCCTTATATACATTGAGGGAATTCACTTAGACATTATTAATAATTCATTAAATGGGGAAATATATTAATGATCCGTATAATTTATTGTCCCATATGGGAATATCATGTATGATAAGTTCCATTGGGATAACATTCCATGCATTTCAAAGTTGTTCATCCTTGAGAATTATTCCATGTATAGCCTATAATCATTTGGAATGTGATGGAATGTATTGTACTTTTATGTGATGGGTGGGGCCAAAAATTATATATCCCCTCAGTGCACCGGTAGGTCTCATTGGAAAACTAAGATAGGGTAATGGGAACAACCTTACCCTTTATGTATAAATACGTGGCTATGGCCTTGATGATACAATTATGATGTCTGAGATTATGAAATTCCATCTTTTGGATTTTTTTGATCCATGTGATTATTAAATAATATTTATTCCATATATTACACTTATGTATTCATTGTTATGGATTCATCTATTACTATGACGTTTTTTAGGCCATATTTATCTCTTATTAGCTTCTGCTATATGTTTTTCTCTTTGTGTGTATTTAAGTTGCAATGAATCAGATTTTACATGTTTTATTTTTGGATATTATATGGATTACTATTGAGACTAAGTGTTGATACGACATATGATTATAAGGCCTAGTGTGTCTTGAATAAATGTTTGAAATATTTTAAATATATTAAATATCATGAACAAGCAGTTTTCCTGAAAAAGTAGAATAAATTATAAATGGGGGCCCCAATTTGAAAGATGTGGGAACCATTGAATTCATAATGTGTTTTTTACCATAGGCATGACATAAAATTTTTCAGCACATGGGATTTTTATAAAAGTTGTCATAGGTGTTAAATGAATAAAATAATTAACTAAATTATTTTATTTATTTTCTAACACAACGAACTGATTTTCCTTCCTTAAAAACAATATTATGGAAAAATTTTAAGGTTAGCTTCATAACCCTAAAAATTGACAAGATCCATTGGAGATGTTGGAGGAGATTCCATTGTTGGATGATGACTAGATCGAAGTTCAACGACTGATAAAAGACAAAATAATAGGATTTCACCAATGATCCTGGTGTAGCTCTATTCTTCAACAAAAATCAATACAAATCAAGGCTGGACATTATTTTATTTAGATTTTTCAAATTTTAATTTCTATGATAAAAATAGATCAATAAACCAATACATTGATCTATGAATCATGCATATTGTGGGATAGGATTATTGTGTGGTTTTATTGGGAGGATTTCTTTGTGATTATTTTATTATCTATTCATTTTTCATTCTAATGATGAATTAAGGTCTACATGAACATTGATCAAGGCCTGTAACTCCTGATCATTATTTGCGATTTTCTCCCCTGATTCTACATTCATCATGGGTGTTCTTTTTCTGGATCGTGGTTTGACCAACCCCAAGGAATCGATCGTTTCACACCCATTTCTTGGCACAATGATATGATATTATAGATCTAGTCTTAGATTTGGAACCTTTGGTTTTGGTTGGTGTGTCTGTTGGAAGAAGGGATGAATGTAAACCGATTTCTATGTGAATCATGTGATCAAAATATGGTGAGCGGTGATAGAGAGGCCTGACCAGAGTAGATCCATGATTTTCAGTGATATTGAGGACAAAATATGAGGTGGAGGTGGCATGATCACACACACAAGGAAGAACTTTGGTTTCTAAAAAAACACGATCAACAAGGTGTGTACTTTGGAGCTACACACCATGTGAGGCCCTTACAACGTCGATACGGTTTGGGAGGAAGTTAATGACCACATGGAGTGTGACTCTATCACATGTAGTGTGACCCCTCCCTAATGCCTTGGCATGTACCTAAAAGGTTATGTGGACACAAGATTGAGTACATAGGCACGAGCACACTGTGTACTCCTAAAAGAACATGGCCAGGTTGAGAATACATGGGATAAGCCATGTACCATAACATGAGCTGAAGTACGTGGGAAACACCACACTATGTACTATTACATAGACACATACATAGTCCATTTATATGGGTAGGACTCAGGTTGGAAGGGACATGAATTTTAACCCTACTATCCACCATTTACTCCTTAAATATTGGCTTATATCCCTTGTCCTTTGTATCTTGGACATGTTTTGTAGAGTGAATTCCCCATATCCATTCACTAAGGGTTATTATGGAATTTCCTCCTACACATAGGGAAATAATACCTTCAGTAGTAATTCTTGGATAGAGTTATTGGGATCCTTCAGTGAGGTATGGAGTGAGATCCTCCATCATCTTCTTACCCTAGGTGGAGTTCTCAGTATCATTGTGACTAACACTATCCGAGCACCAATCCTCTGCTTAGTAGGCTCTTCCAAATTGAGTTGTTGGTATACCCCATGTCCTTGGGAGTGATACTCATCTTTGCATCGCATATCTTCAGAATTTATCCTATACTTCCTATGACAAGACCCGAAGAGAACTACCTCTCAGACAAACATCATCCATGCTGTTAGAATCATGGAGTGTGTTCACCTGGATCAGTGCTACATGGAATCTTTGATATGGAATCCTAGGTTGGAATTATGGTTATGACATTAACATGAGACTATGTTTCTTTGTTGAGTATATTTGGATATTTTTGTTATATGCATTTTATACATATACCTATATAGATCTAACTGTTATTCCTTTTTTGTATTTTTTGTGGTTTTGGGGTGTCCTATTGGGTATTGTTATACTCACCCCTTCATGGGATTTTCCCACACGTGTTGTATATTCTATAGATGATTGAACTTTTTATAGATTCCTAGATGGACTAGGACTAGAAGGTTCTTAGTGAGGCTAGAAAAACCGAGGTGTGTTCCTATGGTATCTTGACGGTAATCCCTATATTTATTTTCAGGTTGGACATATGTTTAGACTCTTTGTGGTGGGATTGTATTTGGACTTGTTACTTTATTTTACTTCTTATCGTACTCTAGTTGTGGGGTTTATATGTATGCATTCATGATTGTTCAATTTTTTTTCATGTTTTAGTATTGTATGGTCTTGGAGATGTGTGTGTGTACAATTACTTAAGTTATGGAATCCCATGTTAGTGATATGACTACTTAGTGCTAGTCAAAAGCCCTTGGACCATTGGAGGTGGGTTTGGGGAGTCATAAAATGGGCCCCATTAGAATGGGTTGTGACATAGTGTTATTATAACCATTAAATTATACCTTAGTTCTGGAGTCTGTGAGATTGGTTTGGGGAAAAAGTGTCAGGTGCTTCAAGTGTGGATTTCAGGAAAGGGAATCCAGTATTGGTGTGATGGTCGATGTATCAATACACCAATACTCTAATCACCTTCTTTTTTTACTTGGTAAATGAGAAAAATGGTTTTATATAAAACAACGGTACATGTATATGGGTTGTGTTTTCCATGTACTTCATGAATCCTATCTCTAGATATACTCATTAACCATGGTACATCTTATTTCTTTTCAGGATGCATCTGCGACATATGTCAGCTAGGATTCAGCATCAGGATCATGAGGATGGTACCCTCAGTGATGAGGCATAGATATAGGGACCATTTATAGATGTTTTATGTCTAGGTGGTGCAACAAATATACCACCACCTATAGAGTAGCATATGGTACCTGCAGTACCATCTGATAAGGTGCACAGACTGAGTGAACTTCATGTGTTTCGGTGATAGATACCCATTAGGTTCAGAGGAAAGCATGACCTATAGGTAGCTGAGGTCTGTCTTGATGTGGTGACATGAGTTTTCTATCTAGTCATGGAACCAGCAGATCAGATGGTGGCCTTAGTGGAGAGCCTTATCCATGGATTAACTAGACAATGGTGGGGGTTAGGGACCCAATAGTGTGAGGAGGTGACTCTATCATGGTTATAGTTTGAGTACCTTTTCAGATATGAGTTCTCTCTAGCTACATGGAGGGATGTACATATCAAGGAGCTTCTGCAAATCGAGTAGGGCAGCATGATAGTAGCTGATAATTCATCAAGGTTCACCAACCTCTCCAGGTACTCTATGGATATGGTTCAATATCAGTTCTTATAGGTTATACCTTTGATCGAGGACTGTATAGAGACATATTAACCAATGTTTTTCCTCTATTAATTCCTACCTATGCTAAGGTTCTAGAGTGATCTTTAGTGGTTGAGAGTTTCTTGGAGGAGTAGACATATCCAGGGATTATCAGTAGTGGACCCACAAGAGCATAGACCTCGATAGTAGGAAGATGACATCAGTCTTAGGGACCTGAACCTACAATAAGTTTCAAGAGTATATCCTAGGATAGAGGTTACATGGTTCATGAATCATGATATGGATCTAGTTAACCTAGGGAGAGGAGGTTCTACTCTTGTGATCTTAGGTTACATCTTACTTGAGATTGTATGAACCACCACACAACTGAAATGGAGACTATGGATGGGATACTGAGGGAGAGGTGATGGTAGGAGAAGATAGGTCCAAAAGGCAGCAAATGTGGAAGAGGATCTAAGAGAGCAGTTGGAGGTGGCTGATGCTTTTACTTGTTACCACCACCACCCCTAGGTATCCCATGCCATGCTCAGGTAGCTGGAGGACAAAGGAAGGGACAACTATATTTGGTCAAGGATTATAGCATAGATGCTCCGGGAATGATTCAAGGTACAATCTATGTCTTTTCAACCTTAGTTGTATTACTGATAAAAAAGGTTCTAGTGATTCCTTTATTTATGCATATATATTTCGATACTTAGAGATTCCATTTGAGCCCTTGTGTCGATTCTTACCCTTGGTACTCCTACTAGATATGAATCTGTGATCACAAACATGTGCCAACAATGTGACCCGACTATTATAGGTAAGAGTTTCTACTAGGATTTTTTTTGTACCAGGGATGAGGCCTTATTATTTAATCTTAGGTATGGATTAGTTATCTATAGTTCATGCCCAGAATTACTATTTTAGGAAGTGGATTCTGTGTGTCTCCAGTGATGGGACCAGGTATTACTTTATGGGTGAAAATGAAACCCAATCAGTGCAGGATGGACTCATTAATAGGAGGTTGTAGCTAATTACTCATCTGTTATCTATCATGATGCTTAATGTATGGATGTTATGAGTTTTCAATTCCCTGTAGTGGTGGAAGAGTATGATGATGTATTCCCTAAAGATGTACTAAGCTTACCTCCCCACTGATAGATAGAATTCTATATTGATCTAAACCTTGGGAATACACCTATATCAGCATCAACATATTAAATGGATCCCATAGAGATTAATGAGCTAAGGTTGCAGTTAGAGGACTTACAGAGGAAGGGATTTGTTAGACCCAGTGGTTCACACTGGGAAGCCCTAGTTTTATTTCCTATAAAGGTAGACAAGATCTGGTGGTTATGTGTGGAATACCAATGCTTGAACTAGGTGACCATGAATAAAATGTATCCACTTATGAGGATCAATGACCTCTTTTATCAGTTGATAGGGGAACGATGGTTCTAGAAGGTTGAAATTAGATTAGGATATCATCAGTTGAGAGTGCAGGATGAGGATATACCAAAGATGACATTCAGATGTTGATATGGTCATTATGAGTACTTTCCCATTTTCATGAAAAACTCCCTAGCGGTGTTTATGGGACTCATGAACTGGATCTTTTATCCCTTCTTAGACTGGTTCATGGTGGTCTTCATCGATGAAATCCTTGTGTTCTCGATGTCCTATGAGGATCGTGTGAGACACTTGAGGATATTTCTAGACATATTATGAGAACACAAAAATTACACGAGGCTCTTCTAGATACAAGATGTCCACTTTTTGGGATACATTATCTCAATGGATGGAGTGAAAGTGGACCTGGACAAGGTTAATTCAATGTTATCTTTGGAGCCACCCAAGAGCATGAGGGAGGTGTGGGGATTCCTTGGGTTGGAAGGCTATTTCCAGAGATTCATACCCAATTTCTCCAAGATATCAGCACCCATGAAATCTTTACCCTGAAAGGGGTATCCTTTCATATGGATAGATAGGTGCTAGTAGGATTTTCATAAGTTGAGTCAGATATTTATGAGTACTCCCATCTTGATATTACCATCATATGTTGTTGATTATATAGTGTTTTGTGATGCATTAGAGACCATCCTTTTTTTTATTCTAATATAGAGGTAGGATTTGATTTACTATGGTTCATGTTAGTTGAGACCACATGAGAAGAACTAAATGACCCATGATCTTGAGTTAGTAGTTATAGTCTTCTCACTAAATATGTGGTGACACTACCTGATGGGAGAGTAGTTTATCATATACTCTAACCAAAATAGTCCCAAGTATATATTCTATCATAAGGATATTAACTTGATATAGATGAAATGGCTAGAGTTACTTCAGGATTATGACTTTGATATTGTCTATACTCCTGGGAATGGGAATGTATTATAATATTCTATCAGTATAAGATCTTGTTCCTAGTTGTTGAATGAGGTGTCAGAGCATTTATCCTTATTGTAGTTATCCTTTGTGGATAGATATGGAGAAACTTACCTCTAGTCGATGGCTGTTACCCCTTCTCTTTTTCAGTGAGTTAGGTAGGCACAACTTGGGGATACCAACTGTGAGACCGTAGGTACTCAGATATCTACTAGACATTCTCCTGATGAATTTTATGAAGGTGGGGATCATGTCATTCATTTCTGAGTATGAAACATGGTGCTGGTGGATTTTCAGGAGGAGGTTCTGAGAGAGTTTCATGAATCTACTTTGATGGTAGATCCAGTTATGGTAAAGATGTACATGGACCTCCAATGTTATTTTTTGTGGCCATGGATGATGAATGGAGTTGCATAGTTTGTCTCTCATTCCTTACTTTTTAGTAGGTGAAATCTAAGCACTAAGTTACAACTGGTTTAACTAACCCCTTGAGGTGCGATAATGGAAGTGGGATGAGATATCCATAGACTTCATGATGGATTTACTACATACATCCTTGGGAAATTATTCCATCTAGGTTATCATAGAATAACTCACTAATTCATCCAAATTACTATCCATATGAGATTAGAGTTCAGTAGAGAGCTTAGGATGCCTATACATGAAATACACAATCTGACTACATAGAGTTCCATCAAAAATAATTTCTAACTATGATACTCACTTCATATCTTGGTTATGGAAGGGGTTGTAGGAGGTGTTTGTGACTTAGTTGTGCATGAGAATAGTGTTTCAAACCTAGAATAACAACCACACTAAGAGGAATATTCAGGCCTTAGAGGATATGCTTAGGGATTTCATGTTAGACTTTGGTTCTAGTTGGGAGGATCACCTAACTTTGGTGGAGTTTTCGTACAAAAACGATACCATTACACCATTGGTTTGACACAATTGGAGGCTTTGTACCAATGAACCTATAGGGCACAACTTTGTTGGAACGACCAAGGAGAATTAGTAATTATGGGTCCAAAGTTTATGAGAGATACTATTAATAAGGTGAAGATCATCCAGAAGCATATGAGGACTACATAGAACCATTATAAGTATTATGTGGATAAACTATAGAGGCATTTAGAGTTCAAGGAAGGAGATCATGTGTTCTTATGGGTTTCAAATTGACATGGACTACAGTGATTTGGCCAGGGTGATAAGATATCTCTTAGATTCATCGACCCTTTCTAGATACTACATAGAGTTGGAAAGGTCGTGTACTTCTTAGATCTACCACCACAGTTAGACCGGGTACCTGATGTATTCTTTGTGTCGCAACTAAGGAGATATGTTCAAGATCCACCACATTTTATTGATTAGGGCGAGATGGACATCGAGGATGTAGCCACATTTTCCGAGTACCCTATAGAGATAGAGGATCAGAAAGATAGGATCCTTAGTGGAATAGAGATTCCATTAGTGTGTTTCTAGTGGTAGCATAAGAATATCCATGATAGAACTTGGGAGGGGGAGGCTTGGATCTATTCTCAATACCCACATCTCTTTATCTAGCCCTTGTTTTGGATTTTAATGATGTAAATACCCAAGGTTGGGAGGATTTAATGAATCTTATTTTTCATGTATTATTTTTAGGATATTTTATGGATTCTTTTTGAGACTAGGAGATAAGACGACACGAGATTACAATGTTCGGTGTGCCCAGAATAAATTTTTGAAATATATTTAATATATTAAATAACAAAAATTCACCATTTTGATAAAAAAATAGAATAACTTCTAAATTGGGGCCCTAATAAGAATTATAAGGGAACCACTGAGATCAAAATGTAGGTTATACCCTAGTTGTGACATAAAATTTGTCGGTGCAAGGTGTTTCTGGAAAATTCATCACGGGTGTTAAATGAATAAAATAATTAACTAAACTATTTTATTTGTTCATTGATTTAGTGACCCAATTTTACTTTTTTAAATATATTATTGTTTTTGAAACTTTCACCAGGGTGTCCCTCGTTGTGACATGCATGTTGGGATTCTTAGTCGATAGTCGCATTGTTTCCATGCATTCTCTCTTTCCAAAGGAGAGCGATATTCATCATCATCTGGAGGGATGTTTTCACTTTGATCAAAATAGGATGATGGGGTGTCAGTTATTACTTCCGTAGATTCCTCCTTGGAACTCTTTTACTAGTCTGACTCCCCCTTTAATATTAATATGTTGTTCGTGAAAATATCTCGGTGCTATATCTTTGTGGATGTCGGTTAATTACACTACTTCTGTCCAGAAATTACAAAGGGGTTAAGTCAGGGAAGCAACCTTCGATCAGGATATTAGTCACATTGGGTATCACTGGTGTGTCCAGACACTGAAACATTGGTACACCTAGATTTTCCCTTATCATAGGGCTTCTCGAGGGTGAAAAATTCCATGGAATCACACATCAAATTCAGGGAATTGTATACTAGAGGCACATATTCAGGTTTTCCCTCAGCTTCCCATGTTTAACATGGGGTATGTCGTGAGTTTAACTTCTAGTAGAGAAATAATAGACTGACCAAAACAATTATGGGAGTGGATCATTTGGGTACATACCTAAGAGGGAATACCTAGAAATATTACCAAATGGATGGATCAGAACACCCAATAAGGACGAACCCCGGATGGTACTTCCCACAAAGGGGAAGGTTTTTCACCATGAAGGATGATCTGGATATCACAAAAGGCATATCAAATGATGGTGGGTCCCAACAAAGGGAAAACCAAGGTTTACCATTGGCTGTGATTGAGCCTCATGGAGGGTTCCTACATACCATGTTTAGGAGACAGGGATCAGAACCCATGTAGTTCGATAGGTTGAGTCATGGGATTGGGGTGTACAGAATGGACAACAACCTAATGAAATGTTGGGGCTTATGCGTGGTTAACAGCCTGGGTTCTACAAAGACCAATGAGATGAAAGGGGCTTACACATGGTTAACTACCCATATGGATGACATGATTTCACTAGGATGTGGCAGCCTGGGTGAAATAAGGATGGATATGGATAAAGTGTCAAAGGGTGGAATGAATGGGGATGAAATGAAGAACATGTATAAAGGTGACGATATTGGGATTTAACCTCAGGGAGGTTTCCTACATATCCCATTGTTAGGGAATCAAAGACCATGTAGTTCTAGAATGGGTTGATGAGTCACCTGAAGAGGTGACTCGTGAGAATAGACATGTGGATAGGGACTCGAAGTAAATGGAACCAATGGTTTAAGGAATTATCTTCCCAAGACACAAAGGATCAAGGGGGAGACTAGGTTGAGGAGTGGGTAATGGGATTGAACCTCGGGGAGGCTTCCTATATACCTTTCTCAAAAAGGGAAAAGATCAAAGTCCACATATTTCAGTAATGGGGCATAGAATCAGGGTGTAAAAAAAGGACAACAACCTGGAAACATGTTGTGGCTTATGCGTGGTTAGAAGCCCATCACAAGTGGGACACTCTTAGTTGGATGAGTATGGATTGAGTGTGGGAATTACACACTGAGACGACCTGGGAACTAGTTTAACGCCACTAAGGGATGGACCAAGGATATGGGTACCAACAAAGGGGACACCAAAGTTTACTAGTGTTTGGGGTTAAAAATTTGGGAGGCTTCCTACATATCCTATCTAGGATACAGAGATCAAAACTCACATAGTTCAAAATCATACAGTTTAACATCATGCGAGATGGAAGGGGCATACAATTTAAAATATTTCTGGATGAGGGCGAATTGATGTGAAGTGGTCAGGACTAATGGGTGATGGGCTTGAAACTTGGGGAGGCTTCCTATGTACCTTGCTTGAAAATGGAAAGGATCAAAGTCCACATAGTTCGGTAAAGAGGGGGACACAGGGCTTACACACTAAGGTGACTCAAATAGGATGTCATGGTCGATGCTTACTCTAAGGCTACATGAGTCATGCTCAGTATGAGAAACAAGAGGCAGTAATAGACTTGATGATCACATCGTGAAAAGTCTGTTAGTGAGGAGTAGAGTGGGGATTTCACATGATTAACATCCAAAAGAGGAAATAGGGGCTTACACGTGGTTGATGGCTTGGGGAGAGGAATATTGGGAAACTCCATGAGGGTTTTTGGATGTACAAGGAGGATACGACCATCGAACATGGGGGATCTCTACCAAGGTGTGTTGGGGATTACACAAGGGTTTCCCAGAGCACACACATCGACAAAGATAAATAATAGAGGAGGAGTGAGAGGGTGTTGGTGACCATCCCATTCATGGTCCTCTCAAGATTGTTACTCATACAGTGATCATAGTTTATCATCATGTGTTGAGGAAGTGGGATTTATCGGAAGTTTAAAATCCTAAAGCTCATATGGTGAGGACTCGATCCTCACACATAGAACTCACATAACTTGCACAAATCTACACTTGGGAATGGTAAGGCATAAGTAATGCCATAGTGAACAATTTTGTGTAGTGATCTATTGGGGGGTCTACATTAGAATGGCTATGTGAAGAAGAAATAGATTTTAGCATGCCTATGAGGAGAAGCACAGGTCAATGAAACACAAATGAATCACCACTTAGGGGGCCTTGAAATCAATTCATAAAAACCTGGAGGGCTGCATGAGAGAGAGGTTTGAAAATCATGAGACCTTTAAAAGAGGGTCTTCATGAAGATTTGGTGCTTTTCAAAGAAGATGGACTTCATGAAGATCCGGTGCTTCACGAAGAGGATGGTCTTCATAGAGGAAATGGTCTTCATAAAGGACTAATGCTTTGTGAAGGGAGGTTTTCAACGAAGTAGAGATTCACATTAGAAAAGGGTTATCTATTTAGAGAGTACTTTACAAAGGCTTAATTATTCACGAAGCCTTGAGCACCCCGATGGAGCTCCCTCATTTACGAAGGGTATATGCCTTCACAAAGGTCATTTCCACCACAAGAGGGGGATATGAAGATCACAAGGTGGCATAGCTCACAGATTCCAAGTACCTTTGGAAATCCATTTTTCAACTTTGTGAAGGACTTTGAGAAATGGGAGCTTTGTAGGTGAAAGGGGGGAGTAATAGTTGTTTGAAGGAGGGGGGGGGTGAGCCTTCTATTTATACACAATGAAGGCTGGAGGGTGTTGTAGAGCTTGCTGCGGAGAAGATCCAAGCCATGTGAAGAGGAGGCGATGCCACAAAGCCAAATGAGTGGCATTATAATTGGTCAGACTCATAAAGGATCTGTCAACGTGATGATCATGGAGCTGGAAGTGGAGAAAAGGTGATGCTGTGGAGAGGTAGGACTCTGTTGAGTTATATAGGGGATCACTGAGATGTCCGTTGTGGAGTGGGCCATGGATATTATGTGATTATGTATAGGCATTGGGATTCATTGGGCTCGTAGAGGTTCTATCATGAACACTAGAGATCAAAGAGGTGGGATGACCCTACGAAGGTCTTTACAAAGAAGGCACTTTGGAATATTTTTGAAGGATTTTAAAGAACCTTTGAGTTTAGATTTATTTTTAACATTCCACGACCTTGTTTGTGCCTCAAGTGGCGTGAATTTCAGCACTAACAAATGCCCCCATCAGAATGGGAGCTGAAGGAAAAGAGGGTCGAATTCTGATGGTAATTCACCGAAAAACTAGAAGGATCGTGAAAAGGCAGATCATGAAGTTGTATTGAAGAGATGGATAAAAAAGAGTGATCATGAAGTGACACCATGAACTGGAATCGTGAAGGGGAATTTCAAAGCCACACCAATAGAAGGGAATTGTGAAGCGTAGGCGACGGTCACCTCGAAGCCTGGGAATAGATCACTGTGAAGCCCGGGAACAGATCTCCATGAAGCCTGGGCCTAACACCCCTATAAATAGGTGAACATGGGTGTTTTTTCTATACTTGGATCTCCACAAAATATTGTGCTCTTGCTCTCTCTTCATGAATAAATACTCCCTGCAAATGAAACTATGCGAACTAGGCTCTTTGGTTCAGTGCTCTGTGAACGCTTTAGCGAACTAGTGCATCACGATCCGTTACTTCCTTCATGATGCGGGCTGAGATCAAGTTTGTTCCATGAAGGGTTCTCTATTTGCAAACCATATTTTTGAAGGGTCTCTACGACCATTTTTATGAACCGAACACAGAAAATTCTAAGCCTTAGGCTAATGGATTCTCAGGTGTTTTCTCAAGAGGTTTGTGTAAACGCTTTTCAGAGGGAGGGTATGGTGAACAACATTAAAATAGGTAAATATATCCAGATCACAACTAATCAACAATTATTTATGACATTACTGACGAAGGCATAGAAAGAATATTTTTTGTGCAAGTACTTTCTGCTATACGACTTCAGTTTGCAGGACGACATCTTCATTCCAGAGGCAAAAAAAGATGAACCAACTTACTGGTTTAGAAGCACACCAGAATAATATCAATTGTATAGGGATACAAACAACCATTCTGGAAAGGATCATACTCTTGTCATAGTATGATTCCTTCACAACCAAGTCAACAACATCGATGACAAGGAGTTAGAGGTAGAGAAGTCTCTACCTCTATACAATACCATTATCAAGGTGGTTCATGGTAATCTAGATATGGGATGGATAAGAAGCTATGATCTATTCCTGGGTGAAAAATTTACCGATGAGTGGGCCTATTCCTACTGGGCATGCACATACTGTGAAGAGTTTGAGACCGTGATGAGGTGGGTAGGCCTATAAGAAGTAGCCTGGGCTTCCAATTTTTTTTTCACAACTAATGGAGTTCATACTAGAACTGCTAAGTCGGTGGTCACTGGATACCAACACATTCCATCTACACTGTGAGGAGGTTGGTATCAGACTCTGGGACCGTTATCAAGTTACTAGAATCCTGATATTGTATGGGATGTATAACGAGTTCATTCCTTCCATGAATTTCTTATAAAATGAACAATAGATTCCACCTATGGATAAGGAATTGTTGGATTTAGTACTAGGAATGAATTATGATAAGAATAAAACCCAACATTTCCACTTCAAGAAGTGGTTGAGATACTTTATGAACTTTCTATTGGAGGAAGAGTCACTACCAAAAAGGCCCCCACATGCTCTAGAAGAACTCAACAAGGAAAAGTGGGTTCATACTGGCAGATTATGGAGGAAAGATTGTGGATGCTATGGGGTTACAGTGTCAAAAATAAGCAGCAGCCAATAGTTAGTCTAGTCTCATTCATCTAAGCAATGATCTGTGGGTGGATGATACTATTCAAAGTTCCTCACATGAGAATACAGACGAGCAAATTTATTATGGTAGAATGACTAGATGGTGGAGAATGTGTGAACCTAGGAATACTGGTGATGGCAAAGTAATATCATTTACTTCGACACATTTGTGAGGGAAAGAGGATGTTGTGGGTATGAAGGTTGTTCCATTTCCTATATAGCTGGATTGTAGCACATATTGGGGGATATGAATATATCAACCACATAGATCTACCTAGGATATAATCTCTCCCAACAATTTTGAATATCATAGGGAGATCCCCACTGAAACTAGACACACCGTCCATGTTTGATATGCTGGGGCAGGCAGAACAATTGATCTTCTGCCCAATTCCTCTATCGTTTGGAGAATATACTAATGATGGAACATAAACTATTAATAAATGATCATACGTAATATCCTTATGAGGTGGTGTGATGGTGGAATAGGTAGATTGCGAACCCATATGAAAGCCGTTCACTCCACACCAGTTCACGAGACAATTTAGATGCATGCATTGACTGACCTCAAAGGTGTATTTGGGGGTACTCCATGAGAATCATCCATGAAGGATGAGATAGTTGTGGATGATATTCACACAGGTGGATGGGAAGATGTTGAATGAGTTTCCTCTGACCACTACTGAATTATGATTGGTTTACAGATACACACTGAGTTGGGTAGCTGGCTACCCAGGAGAGACGCTGAAACAACAAACCATCTGGGCTAGTAAAGCAGCAGTCCTGACACCTTGACATTAGATAGTGGTGACAAGGGGATATCATGAGGGCGGTGACAATTCACACCAAGGTGACAAGGCCATAACAACAGGGGAAGCAGGCCACAAACTAGCTCCAATAGAAGGTGAAGAAAGGGAAGTGCCAAGGATGATCCCATTTGATCTAACCGGAGGATCCAAATAGATAGGGGAATCATCAATGGGATTCCATGGGTAGTCGCCTCAGGGCCTAGGGAATAAGGTGTGTCAATAATTGATTTCTTCTGATTCTATTTATCTAGAGGCTTGGAAAGACTAGGAATTCTACAAGCGTTACCTCAGTACTGACAACCTCTGGTCAAACTTAAACAAGCATGGAGTGGAGCTTGGGGAATTCAGTCTTGTAATGTCCAATTTTAATGTGGTCGTACCCGAGGGAAGAAAATTTGTATGGTAACTGGAGAGACTGGTTCACTCAAGAGGTACTCTAAAACTATTTAAAGGGAGGGTAAGGGTGTTGTTGAACAAGACCATCCCCCAATGGAGTTGGTAGCTCAACCGGTGGAACCATTTCCCTTGACTAATAACTCAAACAGATCTTAGGGGGGAGAAGAGGTTAGTAAGGAAGACCTCTAAAAGGGAAATGAGAAAATGAATTCAAAGGGGGTCTCTCTAGAAGAAGACGAAATAGTGGCCTCAGAGTTGACTTCTCTGAGAAAGTTATCCACAACTCATGAAGTAATCTCTGACTCATCTTCATTATGTCATCATCTATTCTTACATTATTTTGTTCTCTCAAATTAAACCTATATCTATAGGAGGATATTGAACCAAGTGCTCCTGCTGATGGGAATGAAGGTAAGAAGACAGGTGTGAAGAACTGAACTCCATGACCTGTAACTGATGAGATGATATTTGCACAGTCCAGTGGTGCTGGGGAGGTGAGGGTGGTCTCCTTGTAACCTTCAGAGTTTGCAACCATTTATGGAGGACCATGCCCTGGAATCCTTAAAATGATAGGACCAAGGAGGGATTGTGTGGCTGACCAACGTAGGTTTCCCACCATTGGGGCCACATCTATTGTCTACCTAATTAAGCTGGCTAACATGACCCATATACGAACAGTTATTAAGATAGAATGCATACTTTTAGTGAAAATGGCTGGAGGAATCGAGGCTCCTCTCTAGAGAATGATATTGGTTCATATAAAACCAAGTGCCTGAGATGAACAGGCCATAGTCCCTTATGGGAGAAAAATGGCGATGAGTGACACCACTAGAGGGAAAGAGTCTGGAGTTGGATTGGTGGACATCATTGAATTAGAATCAAGCAATGAAGACCAACCCAAAGAAGATTCTAATGTAGATATTTTGAAGGCATTTCTTAAATACAAGCCAGCTAGTCCAGAGAAGCGGGATAAGACCTCTTCTAATAAAGAGAATAGTAAGGCAGTCCACTACCGGTCATGGAAGCTGATCAAACGCTTCATCAATAACACCCCACAATCAGAGTGGATAAGAAAAATGGGAAAACTTTGTCATCAACTATGCGAACCATGCACTGGAGGAGTGGATGCCCGATTCCCTCATATGGTCATTCTAAATTACCTTTCTGAGAAGGTGCAGGAGGATGAGTGTGGCCTCAGTGTTGGCTTATAGAGAAGGAATGAAATTAACAACCAAAATCTTTAATAGGATGAACATGAGATCCAGTGCTTAGAAATGCGGAAAGTTGAGCGTTCCTACTTCATTGACACCATAGTAGAGATCGTATCACAATTAAGGTCCTAGGTGGCATAAATTGAAGAGAAGATAAGGAAAGAATCTTGTGAAATGGAAAACATCCAATATGATAAGGATCAGGCACTGACCAGGGATAATGAGCTATGACTCATGACTAGAAAATAATAGAGGGAGCTTAGAAGATGATAACATATCCCGGAGTCCACACACCAAAGAGTAGTGGATCTGAGACGTTCCATCGAAGAGTTAAACCCATCTATTAGAGGGTCCAATCCATGGGGGCTATAATTTTTATTGACTAAAAACATACATTAATGATTTCTCACTCATTTTGGTTTCATGCATGAGTTTCGTTATCTAATTTTTTTACTATATCTTAGTTGTATCTTTGAAACAACCAGTGATCAATTCCTAAGCTCATGTGGGTCATGCCCAGTGTGAGAAACAATGGATGAACATATAATCATTTTCCTTGAACATGAGAGTTCCAAACAATTACCAGACACCCAGGATATAAATGACAACTAGGAGTTTCTTGGAGAAGAGAGGGGGGATGTGAATAGAGAATAGAGTTCTCAGAATAACCAAATTTCTCTTTCCTAACATGCTCTAGTGCACGAGAGGAATAACTTCCGGGCCATTGTAATCCATTCGAACTAAGAGGAATGGGAGGTGTGAGTCACGATGCACAAAATTTGAAACACAATGTGGGTGGTATAACTATGGACGATAAATGTTGAAAAAAATCTAAATACAACATCTACATCCCATTAGTCTGAAATGGGAACAAAAAAATGAGGGACAACTACTGAATATATTTGAAAACACAGGGCTAAACTCAGAGTGTCATCCAATGTCCTCTGGAACGTTGACCCCGGATGGTAGGATATCCTTAAGGTCTAGTATCCTAATCATTAGGGGGATCCTTTAAATGTTAAAGGGAATGAGGATCTGAAATAGAGGGTATGAAAAGTGTGGTTTTGGAATGATGGGATTTCGAATAAAGTCCAACACTCTTGAAATTACTCCATAGTGATTAAAGTAAATTGGGTGAGCATATTAGTCTGAAAAAAGATCAAACCTACTCCAAATAGGACCTCTATGGTGAGGGAAAATAATTAATTACATTTTTACATCATGAAAATTAGAATGATAGATGTGTAGTGTAGCATCGTACGGTGAGGACGATATATAGAATAGTTTAACATCATTTGACCAGGATGTTGTACATAGTTTAAGTTCATACTTCTTGAACCCTGGTTAATAGTTTAAAGCCATGTTACACATACTAGGGATTCCTAATTTAGCATCATATAATTTGGACCATAATTAGGTGTGAAGAGCTTGAAGATTTAATGAACATGTGGCTGGGCTTGAGGAAAGATTCCTGGGTGTCTCTACATATCTTGTGAGGGAAGGAATCAAGTAGTATATAGTTATATAATTCTATGTAGTTTATCATGATATGGTGAGTATGTGTGAAACTACAAGGAGAAATGTGTGGTGTGGTACATAACCTAGCATGAATGAGGATAAAAGAAGTCCACACCAAACCGCACGTTCCAGAAAGGGGGCTTGGTAGAAGAGGCCAGAAGGATGAAAGGGGTTACAACTGGAGAATATAAGAAGAATCGAGGCATAAATACATATCCCATAAGAATGAGGATCAAACCACACATAGTTCTGGAATTCCATGAAGTTTAACATCATATGGTGAGGAGGTGGGAGATCCTATTTTATGGTCATCGAGCTTAGACCCAGGGGAAGTGTGATTCTTCCATACAGGCGCAAACCTTACCCATATCCCTAAGACCACGTGATCCATGATCAGTGTGGGAAAAAGGGCATATAATATCTTTAATACATAGCGAATAACACAATAGATAATGAAGGTGCAGAGTCAAGGATGACCTCACAACACTGCTTCATCCTCTCAACATGAAAATGTGCATAGAGGAATAATGCTAAGGGTGTCAAGATTCTGTCTGAACATGATGAAAAGGAAAGGAATGTGAATCAAAAAATAAACATTTAGGTCATAAATGGGTTGGAGTAATGGTGGAGGATAACTATTGACCATATTCGACACACAATATCCATATCGTGTGACTTGGGATGGGAACAAACAACTAAGGGTTGGCTGTTGAACATATCCATGATGCAGGACCTATCTCAAATGTCATTCGGTATCTTCTAGGATGTTGGCCCAAAATGGTAGGTAAGACATAAGGCTGAGAATCCATACCTATTGGGGGTTCTTTTGGATATGAGAGATTATGGCCACCCAAAAAAAGGGATTCATTAAGCGTGGAAATGGAATGAGAGAATTTCTATACAGAATCCAACACTCTAGGACTTCGACCACTGTGAGTGTGAGTGAATTGATGGGTGTAACAGAGGTCGAGAGGCCCTATTAAGAGAATATGTCTTTAGAAGAAGAGTGGAGGAAGGGGGGAAATAGGTTGATAGACCTGGGGTTGGACCCATGGAATAAATTTCATCGCGTTCCTACGTATCCCATAAGGATGGGAATCAAGCCATAAATAGTTCTAAAACACCATGCAGTTTAACAACATGGGGTAAGGATGAAGATGAAATGGGAAAAACCATAGAGGGAATTATATGGTGTGGTTGTTGTAGACCCGACTTGAATGAGGAAAAAAGAAGTCCACATGCCACACCACATTATCCCATAATAATCATGGCCGAGGGGGATAATGAAAGAGATAATTTTTTAGAGCCTGGGATGGACCTGGTGAAAAAATGAAAAATCATTCCTACATATCCTATGAGGGAAGGAATCAAGCCACACATAGTTCTATAATTCCATGAAGTTTAACTTCATGGGGTAAGGATGAAGATTAAAGGGGAAATCCCATAGGGGGGAAGTACATGGTGCGGCTGTTGTAGACCTGACATGAATGAGGACAAAATAAGTCCACATGAAACACCATGTAATCCCATAAGAATCATGGATGAGGGGCCGAATGAAAGAGATAATTTGTGGATCCTAGGATAGAACTAGGGAAAAAACACCCAATAATTCCTACGTATCCTACGAGGGAAGGAATTAAGCCATACACAGTTCTAGAATTCAGTGTAGTTTAACGTCACAAGATAAGGACGTAGTGGGAAGGGATATATTCCTAAGGGAGGAACATGGTGTGGCTGATTTAAACCTTTCATGAATGGGGAAAAAATTCCACACCAAACCACATGATTACAAAAGGAATCTCAGTCCATAAGTTTGAAAATGAGGAACATAGGGCTGGACCCGAAGACAAAACGTTTGGGTATTCCTATGTATCCCATAAGGATGGGAATCAACACATACATAGTTCTTGAATTATATAAATTTTAACATCATATGATAAGGACACATGCAGAAGAAAAAGGTTATAAAGGGAATGAGCATGTAATGATAAAGCATACCTGATGAGAATGAGGATAGGAGATGCCCACACCACACTGTGTGCAATCCCAAGGGGGAACCTCAAGCCAAGGGGCCTGAAAAAATCGAGGGACATGATTTGGACATAAATACAAAATGTCCAGGTGTTCCTATGTATCCCATGAGGATGGGAATCAATCCATACATAGTTCTTGAATTCCATGTATTTTAACGTCATACAGTAAGGACACATGGTAAAAGGGGATGTCCTGGAGTGAGGGGCACATGGTGCAGCTGTTACAAACCTGACATGAATGTGGAAAAAATAAGTCCAAATAACACCATATGAAACCCTAAAAGAGATATAAACCCAGAGGGGGGAAACCAAGAAGATGGAGTGATTTTCTAGGCTGGACCTAAAGAAAAAAAGTTTGGGCATTCCTACATATCCTGTGAGGGCAGGAATCAAGCCACATGTAGTTCTAAAATTACGTGCAGTTTAACATCATATAGTAAGGACATAGAGGGAAGATCCTTGAAGGTGGACACATGACATGGTAGTTGTAAGCCTGATGTGAATGGGGACAAAAGTCCACGTCATGCCATATGCTCCCGTGATACTTATGTCGAGAGGCCATAAGGAAGGGAGAATATGAGGTACCTGGGGCTGGACCCAAAGATGAAATGTCCAGGCATTCCTATATATCCCATAAGGATGGGAATCAAGGAAAACATAGTTATTAAATTTACATGCATTTTAACATCATGGAGTAAGGATGAGGGAGATCCTAGTTTAAGGTTGTAGAGCTTGGACCGTAGATTCCCAGTTTAATGTCATGTGTGTGGGACAGAAGGGAAAAAAAAGATGAATCGCCACACCTGATATTTTGGAGACCATAGAGAGGTTCATAATGATAGAGGATAAATGCTAACCATATTCTAAACACATTATCTATATTTTGTGTCCTAGAATGAGAGCGAACAATCGAGCATCAACCGCTGGCCATATTCACATCGTGATACTTATATCAAATTGTTATTTGAGATCTTCTGATATGTTGGCCCAGAATGGTAGGTAAGCCAAGGTGTCATGAGACCAGGCTAATGGGGGGGGGGGGGGTCCTTTTAGATGTGAAAGATGATGAAGAACCAAATTAAGGGATGCATGAAGTGTGGAAGTACCCATGCAGTTTAACATCTTGCGGAAAGGATGAGAGAGATATTTGTTTAAAGTTGGAGAGCTCAGACCATGAGGTATGTTTACTGCTTTCAGTTTTTCATCATGTAGGAAAGGGGTGATCACTCATGAAAACTAATTCTTGATGAATTTGGAATTTTTGGAAGGAGGGATACACTCACCATCCATGGTGACTAGGGTGTATGCACCATTGGGGTAAACCTTGTGAATGATCTAGGGTCCCTACCATTTAGGTTCCAACTTTAGTGGCTTATTGTTGGGAATCATTGGTGTTCTCAGGGCCAATACCATGTCACCTTGAAGAAATTAATGAAGGAGAACTTTATTATTGTAAGATCTGGGTATATTTTTCTGATTCCTCTCTATATTGTGCAAGACACAAAGGTTGTTCTCGTTAAGGACTTCTAGTTCAGCCAGATGGGATTCTGTTACCTTTTCTAACATCTTCTGATCGTAAAAAGTTGTTCCAAGTTATGGAAACTTAATCTCAATGGGTAAGACTTCCTTTATTCTATACACCAAGGAATATGGGGTCACAAGGGTGGAATTACAAGACATTGTTTGGTAAGCCCATAGAGTGTTTAGAAGCTTTTCTGGATAGCTCTTCTTGTTCTGACCATCCATCTTCTGAAAGATGTTAGAGATGATTTTTTCAAATGCCTCGATCTTCGCATTTTCTTGTACATAATAGTGATAGGTATGATTAGAATGAATATTGTACTTTGCGTACAATTTTTTCATCTCAGATGCCCAGATCTTGGTGCTGTTATCTGTGAGGATAGTGTGAGGGACTCCAAATTAGTGGATGATATTGGATTTCCAAAAATAAATGATAGAATAGGCCTTGAATTACTTGAGTGGAATTGCCGATACCCACATGGAAAAGAAATCCATAGTGGTCAGGATGAACCTGAACTGGAAAGCTATTGCTGGTGGATATGGTCGCACAACATCAATTCCCTAGACTAAAAAGTGCCAAGAGTACTTGGTAGTATGGAGAGGCTTTGGTGGCCAATGAGAAAAATTAGCATGAATCTGGAATGCGTGGTACACTTGAAAAAATCAATATATTCATGGATCATCATGGGCCAAAAATATCCCAACCTTCGGAACAGATGAGGAGGTTTCGACCCTACCTGGTGAGCTCCACAGTAACTGGCATGAACTTCTTGCATAACCTAGTGAATATCATCACCTTGAATGAATTAGAGGATAATACCATCAAAACCATGTGCGTAGAGGATCCATGCACGATTGGGACTACTCTAGAGGGTGAAATACATTATTTGATGATGGACTCAGTCACATTCATCTCAGTTTTTCGGGAGATTACCATGCTAGAGATACTTGATAAAGGGTGTTGTCCAACCAGGGGTCCCTTCTGCTATGGAAGGGGGAGCTGGGGGTCTTAATGTGGATACACCAGTGGTGAGATGACTTACCTTCTGGCTATCATCATCATCCAGAGTGAAGGGGGAAATGACTCTTTGATGCGCCACATGGATAATAAAATCTTCATGGTCAGGCCTTGCAAGATATGTAGTAAGGCTAGTCAAGGCATTGGCTCGACCGTTCTACAATAGAGGGACATGAGTAACTTCTAGATGAGAAAGGAACTAGGCCATAGGCTAGAAAGTGCACTCTAGAAAGGGTATGAGCTCTGGATTCCTAACAATATAGTTACCATTGATCTATTTGATGACCAACTCAGAATCCCCCTTCACATGTATGTGGGGAACATTAATCTCGAGGGTTATCTCGAGGCAAGTGATAAGAGCCTAATACTCTGACTCATTGTTAGTGCAGCCTTTCGATAATATAAATGAATAGGGAAAGAAAGCCTATGCATTCATAGTGAATATGATACCCAGGCTTACCCTATTAAGCCTAGGACCACTAAGTCTCTTATCGGTTGGGCTTCATGAAGCACCATTGAAGTGCATCTTCTAACACGATACGACTTGATCCACTGAAAGGATGGATTTATCTTGGAATTCAAGATCTAAAGACTACTCTACAAGTGATGGATGGGCAGAAAAATGTCTACTAGCACCTAACCCTTGACATATTTTTGCAGAACAAACTTGATGTCAAACTGTTGACAGATCACTACTCACCGGCCTAGAAATCATGTCAGCATGGGGTGGTTTTAAATATAGTGTAGCAGATCCACACGGTACACTGGCTGTATCTCATGGTGCTGCAAGTAATGTCTCAATTTCTGGAATGTGAATACAAGCATGAATTATCTCTTCTCGATAGAAGAATATTTGGTCTCGGTATCAAGGAGCATGCGGCTAAGATAGTATAAACTATTCTATGTCCCATTGTTATTCTTCTAGGTGATAAGGGAACCAAGGGACCATTCCATGGTGGTCACATAAAGGATAAGAGTCTTTTCGTAGATAGGTGGCATCAGAATTAGAGTCTGTAGAAGATACTTCTTGATCTCCTCAAAAGCGGCATGACACTCTTCATCCCACCAATAGTTGTCACCTTTCTTCATAAGCTGGGAAAAGGGGTTACACTTTCCATCCAAGTTTGTAATGAATTGGATTATGTAGGCTAAGTGGACTTGAAATACTTTAATCTTCTAAATGTTTCTCGGAGGAGGCATCTATCTAAGGGCCTTGATCTTCTCTGTATTGATCTTGATGACTCTATATCTAATGACAAAGATGAGAACATTTCTCGAGGTAACCCCAAAGGCACACTTCAAGGGGTTCATCTTCTGATAGTGGGAGTGGAGGAATCCCAACACTTTATCAAGATCTCTGAGATGGTCCTAATTCTAATGTGATTTTACCCCCAAATCATCTATGTAACATTCAACTAATATCCCGAGGATCGACTTGAATATGTGGTGCATGACACACTGATAGGCGGCACCTTCATTCTTCAGACCAAAAGGCATTACTTGGTAATAATAATTACCTTGTGGTGCTATGAAGGCAGTATACCCTTCTTCCTCAGGATCCATTTGGATTTTATTATATCCAGAATACCCATCCAAAAAGAAGAGATCTTGGAGTCCAATAGTAGTGCTGATTAACAACTCTATTGCAGGAAGGGGAAAATCATCCTTCGAATAGTGATGATTGAGATCTCAGAAGTCAATGAATACTATAATCTATCCATTCTTCTTTTGAATGGGAATGATATTAGCTATCCAATTTGGGTACTGGACTTCCTTTATAAAGTTGGATTTAATGAGCTTATAAACTTCAGCCTCGACCATGACACTATGAGAAGGGTGCATATTTCTTGAAGGATATTTGAACTTGGGATGGTTCATCAGGAGACCAAGGTGGCTGATGGAGACCTGAGAATCCAGCCCTAGAATCTCACCATAGTTATAGGAGAATACATCTCAATGCTACTTCAGGAAACCCACATACTGTTGTTTCTCCTCTAAAGACATGGCTACACAGACTAGTGTTGGTTTCAAATCTGTCTCGGTGCCAAGGTTCACCTATACCAACTCATCAAAAGTGGTGGAGACAAATTCATCAAAGGTAGGGGATATCCTCTAAATTTTATTCATTGTCTATAGCGAGATGATCATCAATAGGGGGAAATTCTTATTAATTGGATGATTCTGACAAAATGTTGGTGCTAGCCCGAGAGGTAGTGGAATCTTCATTGGGGGACTTCTGTACTACTAAAATCACGGTGATGAAAGCTATCGATCCTATTCTATCAGGCCTTCAACCCAATGTGACTCTTATAGTGGCACATCAGCATGAGTCAGTTCAACCCATCCCTACAGAATAAGAAAGTATGATGTTTTTTTATTTCCATGGGGTGAACAGCATGATACCTTACAGGGGTAAGGGGTGATGGGATCACTCGAGCCTGATTTGTGTAGGAGTACGATGTGATATTCATGTGGTCCCTACACTAGGGAATGAGCCTTCTCCTTATCCTAGAGATGAAAAATAAATGAATCATGTCTGGGGTTGTGACCCCCAATCAGTGAATTGGGAGAATATATGCATCATCCACATATATCCATGGGCCATCCACAATGGAAGTATGCTCAAACTCATTGGATTGAACCTGCTTGTCCTTGCTCCTATAGTTATCGACTTCCAGGTAGCAGAATTCACATGAGGAAAATGGATACACATCACCTTGTAGAAAATCCACTCAACCATTAAGGGAGTAATTGAAGCATTGATGATATGAGGAGGGGACTTCCACATATAGATAGAGCAAGGGTCTACCCATCATCACATTGTTGGTGGTGTCCTGTGTGACAACCATAAACTTTGTGCTAGAAATTAGGTCATTGAATTGGGTCTTCAAGAGTATTTTTCCAATAGTCATCTACTATATTCTGTCTTAACCTTGAATCTTCAGGTCAGAGGGATTTATATCTATTTCAAATAGCCTCAGCTTACAGAGTGTTTAGGTTGGGATAAGATTGATCCCAGAACCTATTTCAATAAGACAACGGTGGAATTCCATTCCATTGAACTGGCCAGTGATGTAAAATGGTTGGATGTTCCCCTGTATAAGATAACCTTCATCCTCTCCTAAGAATTAAATTATGGTGTATCATTTTTCATGCTTGAATTCCTCAGCATGGAAGTCTTCTATGGCCACTTCCTCTATTTCAAAATGGAGGGTGCTTCTCAAATCCTCTATTAGGGATTCACTCATGTATGCAGATAGGTGGAGATCCTAGAGGATCAAGAACCTTATGGGAATGATGAAAATATTCTTGAGCATATCATACTTCTATGCCAGGTGCATATTTCTACTGACAAAAGGTCGCTTGGTGGCAGGAGGTATGATGGGCGTTGTGGCTCAAAACGGCGAATTTTGTCTTGTGTTGGGGATATCCCACTGATCATATATTAAACCATGAAGAGTGACCACGAGATGACAACCATATGACAAATTTCTCTCCAAAATTGAACATGGATGATCATAGATCGGTATTAGCAGCTCTGTCTGATCAAGAAATATAAACGATGGTGGTGGTGAATATGACAAAACAGGATGAGAAGGCTGCACATGTTGAGCTCTACGTTGGGATTATTGTCTGGTCATGATGGAATGCACAAAATGGATAGTAGCACTGGCCTAAATATTCTAGTGATTCGCATACCCATGACTATGTCAGTATTGGCATCGACTGAGGATGTTAGGAGGGTCTTTCTGGTGCTCTTTGTCATCGAGAACCATTTAAGGTTCCAACAGCTCAATAATATTCACTAAGGCATACTCCTAATCATCACATGAGGAGTCCTCTATTTCTAGGCGAATTTTGGGGGCAATTCATATCTTCAGGGGAATGAAATTGCTAAGAGTACATGATTGATTTGACATAGGTGGGGGGATTTGATCTCCCTTGTGTTGTCAGTGCCTTCCTTTCCGAGAGATGGTAGGCTGAAATGTCACTAAAGAAGTAGTAACTGGAGGTGGCACAACAAATTAAGATGGCTCAGGCTGAGTCAAATGAGCATGGATAATACCATGGGCATGAGAAACTACCTTGTATGAAATCCAATAATCATAATTTTAAGAATTGTGGTGAGATACTTGATGCCATTCACCCTCACATTCTCTATCAATCTATTCAGACACACATGCCACTTATGGTGGGGATAGACCTAATCTAACTATGTTGTTATTGAATTGTGGGGTGATCAGTGAGATCTTCCTTCTCGGGCCTCCATCATTCTAGAAAATACAAGATTCCCTGATCCAAGGCACTCTAGAAGTATACAAGGACCTGAACCTCAATGAATTAGTAGGTCTAGTTTCTCTAATTTGGGAAAGGGGATTTAGGAGCCATTCCTTGAAGAGGGGTTGGAGCCTGGCGAGGAGGTGGAACCTAGTTGTCTCTCCTAGGCGGTGGTGGTGCGTTATGCGGTGGTGCCTGCCAATTCTGAGCTAGAGGTTGAGCTTGAAGAAGTAAACCTCAACGAGGCTATGGAAGTGGCTCTACTGGTAACAATTACAGCTGTCTAGGGGCCTCTATATGTGCAATAATAGTGGTCTCAGCCTTGGCGAATCATCTTGTGGGAGCTGCGGGAGGAAACAAACGTGCCTACTTGGCTTGCTACAAAGCTTCTTCCAGACATTGATCTTTGTCAGAGAAATCTTGGAATCTAGTTTGGAAGTTATGAGTGATGAGATAAGGGACCATTTTAGTCTTCATATTTACTATGCACATCATTAGAAGTTGTTCTAGAGTTAGAAACATATCAAGTGAATATGTGAGGCCCTTCCACCTGGCGACAAAGTCTACGATTCTCTCATTCGGTCTTTTCTTTCACTTTAAGAGGTCAACAATACTAGTCTTGAGGGTTGTGGAATTGAATTGATATAGAAAATACCTACAGAGTTCCTCACAACCAGCTATGGATCTGATGGGTAACTAGCTATACCAAACGAACATGGGCCCCTATAAAGTCTGTATGAAGCACCAGAGATTAGCAGATTCCTGCTCGATGGGGTTCCCAGCATGGGTCCAAATCTTGAAATGAAGTGGGCTAGATGCTTTAATATATTTCCCTTACCATTAAAAGGGGAGAAGGTAGGATTCCGAAATCCTAGATTTGAGGACATATCATCTACTCATGCTAGATATAGCTTTCCATCAAGCGGGATCACCACCTGTCGGGTTTCCAGATCCTTGATGCAAGCTATGGGATAAGCCATTAGATCATCTTGATGAGGATTCCTATTTGGGAAAGGATTTCTAAGTACTAGAGTGTTGGTAGGCTCTTCAACATGGCAGATGGCTGAGTGGCTCATGGAGCAGCTGGTGGAATAACCCAAGGGGCAGTTGGAAGACTCTGTAGAGTGGCCGGTAGAACCTGAGTTGGGTCCTGAGGAAGGTTGTTGCATATCTTGGGTGGATTTGGCGATACATAATATGCCTGATTGGCATAAACTCTGGATTATACCCAATATAAATGGGTAGGGTTGTCAAGATCACCAGGTGGCATCTCGCCGAAGGGGAGTTGTTCCTACCCCTACTTCCTTGGTCGAGGGTTACTGTAATCTAGTCATCATTCTGCCATGTATTCAGCAAGGAGCTCCTCAATGAACTTCTTCTATTTAGTGAGATACTAACATAGAATGGAATTTTCGGGATCCTCTTCTATCTTTTACACTAAACCAAATAGATTTGAAATATTAATAGTTCCAGTGTGTGCTTTTCCATTATTAGGATCTCAACCTAGAGGCAATGATTGAGAAGGTTTAGAAAGGAAAAGATTCTACCTTTGTCAGTGAGTGTGGACACATGTTGGGTCTACCGAGTGTTGTTCTACGCTAGTGGTTTGTTCATCTTATCTATTCCTTGTGTTGATTACCTCTTCCGGGTATATCTCAGGGATGACCATGTTTACTATGATGATGCCCGAAGGCATATCCTTGATATCACCAGGTGAACCAAGTTGGCATAGGATTGGATAGAAATGAAGGGCAACATAATTCCCCCATCCAAAAATATATACATGTGGGGAAGCCTCCTTGATATCTATATGGAGTACAGTGAAGCTCTAGATGCATCATTTTTGGAGGGTCTGATGATAACCGTGTGATTTAGGGTGTTGAGAAATAGGCAGTGAAACTAACTCAACTAGGTGGCACTGTTGGAAAATGTTGTTAAAGTGTTCCCAGATTTTAGGGTAAGCTAACCATCGATGAAGGAGACAAAAATTTGTCATCCCTAAGGTTCAGTGGAAGAAACCAACCTCATCCTAGGTGAGGGACTCCAGAATATTGAAGCTTACTATTTCAATTGTCCAGAACAACTTGGGAGATGGTATTCTACGAGAATGTCCCACAAACTTCTCAGCTCAGACTCGAGATCCAGCCCTTGGTTTCCTTATACATTGAATGGGGGTGGTTGATGGATGGGTAATGGAACTGATGTGGACCACTGTGATGGTGGACGAGTTGGTAGAGAGTACGGTGCGTGAGTTGAGAAACCTCTACATCTTGGGTTGTCTTCTGGAGAATTCATTGATTGTACCACAACATCCCTGTAAGATGGGGTAGGTAACTTCTTTTAGAATAAGGGGGCAGTCATTGGTGATGGATCGGGCTGGTTCTCATTGTCGACCAGTCCCTAAAACAATTCTCCATGATCTCTTGTCAAAGTAGAGAATGATCCTAGTGATGAAAAAGAGGATTGCACAACAAGACCCTAGAAAAGAGAAAAATCCTCCTCCTCTAGTATGTATCTGTGGAGGGATTCAGGGATCCAGTGAATCTCTCTTTCTGGGAGGAAAAAGATGATACACCTAGTTCCTACCTCAGACCCCAATACAGAGGATTGGGGTGAGGGTTCCATCACCAATTCACACTCCGCTTAAGTGTCTAAAAAGCGGATAGGTTTGACCAAGGTCTGAGGTTTCTCAAGGCTTTTCCTTTTGTGGTGATGACCCACCCTCCTTCTCCAAGATGGTTCTTTAGGTCAGGGTAGATTTTTGACATGGGGAGGACCTCCGTGCAGGTTGGTTCTAGAGTGAGGTGGAACTCCAATTGAAAAAATCTGGGGTGTGGGGATCACCTAGGAAGATGTCGAACGAAACATGGGGAGGAACTCCATGAGTGAGAGTGATAGAGTGGGAAGGAACTCCACTGGAACTAGTAAGCACATAGGGAATATATCCATGGTGGCTATCTGTATCGCATGGAGGACCTCTATGCTGGTGGGTAACAGGGAAAGGATGACCTTCTCATTGATAACCTGGTATGTGGGGAGAATTTCCATATCTGAGATCATGAACATGGCGAGGAAATCCATGATGGGTGTCCATAGGATGGGGATGTCTTCCTCTTGGGATGATGATGGTGGAATGGGGGGGACCTTCGTGATGGATGCAGGAGTGAGAAGGGTCTCCACTCTTTTTAATGATGCTATGGGGGGGGGGGCTACTGCTCACGCCAGTGATCGGGAGAGTGAACCCATCCTACCCATGGGGTGGTTGGTACCTCAATCCTGACTGGGTATGGAAGTTCCCCTTATCTTTAA
Source organism: Viscum album (assembly GCA_963277665.1). Classification (NCBI taxonomy): domain Eukaryota; kingdom Viridiplantae; phylum Streptophyta; class Magnoliopsida; order Santalales; family Viscaceae; genus Viscum; species Viscum album. Next base: position 1,305,076,364 of record OY728121.1, read on the forward strand.
TATAGGGGTGAATTTTCTGAGTAGTAATAGGGAGTTGATATATTACACTAGTGGTGGCTCAGTCCACTGAAACCATAAAAGATGATGCCCCCTGGAAGGCATCCTCCTGGGCTTGCACTCGATATTGGTGTTAGGTCAGACAAACTAGAGACAACTGTGCAAGGGTATGAAACACCAGCTCCTCGGCCTGCGTGATTGGTTGGAGGCACTGATGTGGCCTGACGAGAGTCCTCCTTGGTGCATCCCTAGCTAAATTCAATGTCAGGATGACTGGGACATCCCTTACCTCATCTATATAATGGGGTGATCCATAAGATCATTTTAGGGGGAGGCTCCCAAAATAATTGAAGATTAGAGTGGGGAGTAGTGGATCCATATGCAGCCCTTGGGGGAAGAGATGATAGTGGGTCACATAGGCCTCCATATCTTGGAAAGACATATCCTTCATCAGGATGACCCCCTATTATTCATATCGACGAACAAGAGTATCGATCACCCTACTTTGAATAAAATTCGAGGGTGATATGGGGCATGGGATCTTGGTAGCTGTGGTCATGAAGTTGTCACAAAAGAGGTGAAGCCTTGTTGGGTTTCCATATTATCATTTCCCCTGCCCCTACGTCTATGGGTGAGAGGTTATTTGTTTCCTACAATAGTAGCTTGGGTCTTGAAAAGTAGGAAGATTAATCCATCATTACAGATAGTAATAAATCAATTCCCAGTGCCCTAGAACCATTCAATCTTATATGGATAGATAGAAAGATCAATATTGACAATGTCACAGACCGGGATTCCCAACTTTTAACTACCCCAAACCCAGATTAGTTTCACACTAGGCTCATTATTTTCTTAGTGGGACATGGGGCCAGATAGCTAGATCAGATGACATGATTTTCTACTGATTCCCCGATCACTACTAATCCCCATATCGAGGAGAATAATTTCAGATCAGGTTAACCATTTCTATTTCTTATGCTTCCACAGGGGCATTCCTTGTCCTTCCATGCATGTTGGGATGCTCGGCCAATGATCACATTGTTTCCCTACATCCCTTCTTTCCAAAGTTGGGTGACATTCATCACCTTCTTGAGGGAAGTTTTCTCCTTGATCTAAATGGGATGATGGTCTATCCGTTCCTCCTTTTATGGATTCCACCTCAAAAATCATCACCTATTTCGGGTCTCCCTTAAAGATTAATACGTTGTTTTTGAAAATATTCCAGATTCCATATCTTTGTGGATGATGGTTAATTACACTGTTTCTGTCAGGATATTCCAAATGGGTCAAGTCAGGGCAGTGACCTTCGGCCAGGAGAGTAGTCATGTTGGGAATCGTCGGCATGTTTGGACGCTGAAACATTAGTACACCTGGATTTTCCCTTATCATAGGCCTTCCTAAGGGCATGAAAGCCTGAGGAATCTCATATTGAATGTGGGGAATTTTATGCCAAAGGCATGTCTCTAAGGTTTTCCTCGGCTTCCCATATTTAACACGGGGTCTGCCATGAGTTTAACGTCTAGTGGAGATGGATCATACTGACCAGAACAATGATGGGAGTGGATCATATGGGCACAACCCTAGGAGAGAACAGCAAGAATTTTTACTATATGGATGGATCAAAACACCCTAGGATGGTTCATCCAACAAAGGGGAATTTTTCACACTATGTAGGCTAATTTGGACACCAGAAAGGGAAGATCAGAGGATGGTGGGTCCCAATAAAGGGGACACCAAGGTTTACCATTGAATGGGATTGAACCTCATGGAGGATTCCTACGTAACATGTTTAGGATTCAGGGATCAAAACTCATGTAGTTTGATAAGGTGGTTCATAGGATCAAGGTGTACATAGTGGACAACAACCCAAAGACATGTTGGGGCTTATGCGTGGTTATCATCCCGGGTGTTACAAAGAGCAATGAGATGAATGGGTCTTACACATGGTTAGCTACCTGTACAGATGGAATGATTTCACCATGATGTGTTGGTTCGAGTGAAATCAAGATTGATATGGATGAAGTGTCGAAGGGTGGAATTATTGGGGATGGAACTGAGAACCTGTATGAAGGTGAAGATATTGGGCTTGAACATAAGGTATGTTTCCTACATATCCTAGTGTCAAGGAATCAAAGTCCACGTAGTTTTGGAATGGGGTGATGAGTCACCTGAATAGGTGACTCCTGATAATGGATGTGTGGATGGGGTCCCTAAGGAAATGGAACCAATGGGTTAAGGAATGATATTACCAAGACACAAAGGCTTGAGGGGGAGACCAGGGTAAGGAGTGGGTGACGAGATTTCACCTTGGGGAGGATTCCTATATACCTTTCACAAAAAAGGAAAATATCAAATTCTTCTTAGTTCAGGATTGGGGCACATAATCGGGGTGTACACAAAAGATAACAACTCAAAGACATGACAGGGCTTACATGTGGTTAGCGGCCCATCGTAATAGGGACACTCTTGGTTGTAGGAGTATGGATTGAGTATGGGACTTACCCATTGAGACGGCCTGAGAACTGGTCTAACACTACTAAGGGGTGGACTAAGGATATGGGTCCCAAAAAAGGGGACACTGAATTTTACCAGTGTTTGGGGTTGAACCTCAGAGAGGCTTCCTACATACCCTATCTAGGAGATAGGAATCAAAATCCATGCAGTTTGAAATCATATAGTTTAACATCATGTGGGATGGAAGGGGAATATAGTTTAACATCTTGCAGGATGAGGGTGAATGTATGTGAAGTAGTTGGGACTAATGAGTGATGGGATTGAACCTCAGGGATGCTTCCTGTGTACCTTGCTTAAAAATGGGAAGGATCAAAGTTCACGTAGTTTGATAGAGATGGGGAAATGGGGCTTGAACCTCAGGGAGGTTTCCTATGTACCTTTCTTGAAAAGGGAAAGGATCAAATTTCACATAGTTTGGTAGAGAAGGGGACATGGGTCTTACACACTAATGCATCCCAAAGAGAATTTCATGGTTGATGCTTACTCTAAGCCCACCTAATTCAGGATTAGTATGAAAAACTAGAGGTAGAAATAGACTTGACAATAACATCATGAAAAGTGCATCAGTAAAAAGTAGAGCAAGGATTACATGTGATTAGTGGTCCAAAGAGGAAACAGGGGCTTGCGCATGGTTGGAGGCATAGGGAGAGGAAGATTGGGAAACTCCAGGAGGGTGTCTGCATGTATGAGGAGGATATGGACATCATACAAGGGGTAACCCTACCAAGGTGTGTCGGGGATTACACAAGGGTTTCTTGGAGCACACATGGAAACAAAGAGAAATGAGAGAGGAAGAGTGATAGGGTGATGGTGCCCATCCCCTTCATGGTACTCTGAGGATTTTTACTCTTACGGTGATCATAATTTATCGTCATGTGTTGAGGATATGGGATTTCTTGGTATTTTAACATCCTGAATCTCAGATAGTGAGGACTTGATCCTCACCCCAAAGATGTACATAACTTACACCAATCTGCACTTAGGAAAGGGAAGGCACAAGTAACTCCATGGTGAATAGTGTTGTGGAGTGATCCATTGGGGGGGGGGTCTATGTTATCATGGCTATGTGAAGAAGCAATATTTGTTAGCATGCCTATGCAAATAAGGACAAGTCATGACAACACAACATGAATCCCCACTCTGGGGACCTTGAAATCACTTTGTACAAGCCTTGAGGGCCATATGGGAGAGAGGTTTTCAAAGTATAAGACCATGAAAAGAGGGGATTAGTGAAGCTTTGGTGCTTCATGAAGAATATGGCCTTCGCATGCTCTGGTGATTTTCGAAGAGGATGGTCTTCATGAATAACTGATGCTTCACAAAGAGAGGTTTTCAATAGAGCAGAGATTCACTTTAGTAAAGGATTATTTATTTGGAGACTACTTCACAAAGTCTTAATGATTCAAGAATCTTAGAATACCCCAATAGGGCTCCCTCATTTGTGAAGGGCATATGCCTTCACAAAGGGCATCCCCAATGTAGGTGGGGTACCTTAAGAGCACAAGGAGGCACAACTCGCAAAGACTAGGTACCTTTGGAGATCCATTTTTGACTTGCCAAAGGTATTTTTAAAATGGGATATTGGAAGGTGAAAGGGTGGAGTGATATTGTTTTTTAGGGGGGGGGGTGAGCCTTCTATTTATAGGTAACGAAGGTTGACGGGGGTCACAGAGCTCACTACAGAGAAGATCCAGGTGGCGCAAAGAGGAGGTAATGTTGTGAAGCCAAAGGGGTAGCATCAAAATATGTTGGACTCAAAAAGGGTTTTTCAACGTGATGATCAAGGAGAAAAGGTGATTCCACAGAGAGGTAGGGCTCCATTGAGTCACGTAGGGGATCACCGAGACGACCTTCAAGGATCATGACACAAAGAGAATGTGACGCTGCATAGGGGTTGGGATTCATTGATCTCATAGAGGGTCCATCATAAATGCTAGCGATCATAGAGGAGGTATGGCCCTGTGAAGGTCTTCATGAACCAGGAACTTTGGAATAGGTTTGATGGATTTGAAGGCCCTTTTGAGTCTAGAATCACTTTGAAGCAGATGTGAATTTATTCATGCCTCAAGTGACACAAATTTCGACACCAACAGTGCTTATGGAAAATTTATAGGGTTATCCGTATAACCTTGAAAATTGATGAGATTCATTGGAGTCATTGGATGAGATTCTGTTGGTGGATGATGACCATATCAAAGATTGATGAATGGTATAAGAAAAAATCATATGATCTTCACAACAATCATGGAATGACTCTATTCATCATCATCAATAGGTCCAAATCAAGGTAGGATGTTGTCTGATTTATATTCCTTTCCCTATTTTAATTTCTATGATGAACACAGATCAATCAACCAACAGATTGATCTGAAGATCATGTGTATTACGTGATGAGATTATTGATGGGTTTTATTGGGATAATTTCTTTGTGATTATTTTATTATCTTTTCATTTATAATTTTATTGGTAATGAATTGAGGTCCACATGAACATCGATTGAGGTTTTTCCCTCATGATTTTTCATTGTGATTTTCCCCTCGATTCAACGTTTATCACGGGCATACTTAGTTAGGCCAGTGGTTTGACCTACCCCAATATATCAATCATTGAACACCCATTTCTTGGTGGAATAATACGATAATATACATATGGGAATGTAAAGACATGGATAAGGTGTGATGATGGTAGTAATAATAAGATCAAACCAGATTGTAGACCTATGGCTTCAGATGGTGTATGTGACGATGATGTGGATGAATGAAAACCGATTTCTATGTGAATAGAGTGATTGAAATCTAGAGAGTGGTGATGGTGAGGCCTGAATGGATTAGATTCACGATTTTTTATGAGATTGAGGCTGATATCCAAGGTGGAGGTGGTGCGAGTCTATGCGAAAAGAAGAACCGAGGTTTCTAGATAAACCCGATCAACACAGTGTATAATTTAGAGGTACACACTGTGTGGGGAATATATAGTGGAAACTAGGGTTTGGTAGGAAGTTAAATATTACACTACAAGTGACCCTATCACATAGAATGTGACCGATCCCTGATAGCTTGATGTGTACCTCGTAGGGTATACAGACATGGGTTGGAGTACACAGTCATGAGCATGTTGTGTACTCTTACATAGACACAACCAGGCTGGGCGTACATAGGCTAAGATGTATACAAGAACATAGGATGAAGTAAACAAGAAACATAACACCATGTACTATTACATGGACACAAACATGGTCAGTTTACATAGGCATGACCTAGGGTTGAAGAAACATGGTGTGTCACCCTACTACACAGTGTGTACTCCTTAAATGTTTTCTTGGATCCTTTTTCCTATATATATTGGAAATTTTTTGTTAGCCTTTGTTCCCCACATACATTCCCTAATGGTTAGTATGTAATCACCTCCCATATATAGGAAAATGATCCCTTTATTAGGACTTATTGGATAGAGTTTTTGGAATCCTTCTGTGAGGGCCGGAGTGAGATCATCTATCATCTTCCTACCCTTGGTCGAGTTCTTGGTATCATTGTGACCAATACTATACATACACCAATCTTTTACTTAGAATGTTGTTCCATATTGATTTTTTGGTATACCCAATGACCTTGGGAGTAATCCTCATATATTTATCATATCTCCATAGACTTCAGCATATACCTCATATGATGAGACCTAACAAGCACCACCTATACCATGAGCATCATCTGTGCTATCAAACTCATAGATCTTGTTCTCTCTAATGAGTTCCACATTAAATATTTGATATGGAATAATAGGTTGGCAGTACAGTTATGACTGTAACTTGAGACTGTGTGTCCTTTTTGAGTATATTTGAATATTCTTGTTATATTCATTATAGACATATATACCTATGTAGATTTGTCTGTTATTCCTTTATTGTATGCTTTGTGGTTTTGGGGTATCTTATAGGGTATTGTTATACTCACCCATACACGATATTTTCCCACACACATTTTAACTTATGCAGATGATCAAACTTTTTATAGATTCCTAGAAAGACTAGTATGAGACGGTTCTTAGTGCGGTCATACAGACTGAGGTGTGTTCTTGTAGTATCTTAATAGTAATTACTGTCTTTATTTTTTGGTTGGACTTGTTTTTATACTATTTGTGATGGGATTGTATTTGTACCTATAAATTTATTTTACTTAATAATGTACCCTGTTTGTGATATTTAGATGTATGCGTGCATGGTTTCTCAGTTGTTTTTTACATTTCAACACTATATGGGCTTATAGATGTGTGCGTGTGTATAAGTTCTTACTCCAAGGGCTCCCATGTTAGTGATATGCCTACTCAGCATTAGTTTCTATCCCATGGCCTATTGGAGGTAGGATTGGGGAGTCATGGTATAGGCCCTATTGGGATGGGTCGTGACATAATCTCACCACCATTACTTATTTCCCCATTTCCTCAGGTAATGAAGTTGAATACTATGATTGAAAAGGATAGATTTTTGGAATAAATATTTATACTTTTTGTGAACTTGTAATGTTATTTATATAGTATATTGAGGACTATTAAATCTTTATCTTTGGAATTTAATATCTTATACATTATTTTCCATGTAATAAATAACCCACTTACTTTGGGAAATGAGGGTTAGGGGCATTACACCACATGGGTTAGGTTTTTATTTTGTATTGTTTCTGCTTTGATGGTTATGGTTTTATTATTTAATTTTTAATTATTGGTATTTATCTATTTATATACTCATATGTTTACCTAGTACTAAGTTTATGGTTTCTTCATTCCATTTTGTAGGCCCTTACCACTAGTCAATGACCTCTTGTGTATGGGGAGGTATGCATGAGGTTGTGTGGCACACCATCTCAAACCCGGTGGTTCAGGATGGGGTGTTATAGTTGGTGTGTGATATGGGTAGGGTATATTATGACCCAAATTTTTCTTAAATTACCATTACATCATTTTAAAGATAAATAAAATAATATTAATACATTTTAGGATCAAATGGTTTAGTATATTGGGTGAATTAGGTTCGTACATCACTTGTAAAAAATAAAACTTAAACATTATTCATATGATTCTAATTTATCCTCCTAAAATCTCTCACATTAGCCTTAGTACATGTAATCACCTAAGTATACACATAATATAAAGGGGTATGTTAAAACCCTAATGAGGTGAGGGATAAAATAGAAGGAATAAGAGACATTAATCAATAGTACATGGGTGTTCATGATCATCATAATCATATCATAATAATGGGATAAACATCATAATCACTATAAAAACATTTTTAAAAGGCATGAAATGGGGTATATGAATAATGAAGAAACATCCTAAAATAGTGGTCAAATACCACACATATTTGGAAACAAAGATAGCATCATGTTCATGCATAACATATGTGCATAAATTGTAACATAATTATGAACAAAGATGACATCATGTTCATTCATAATAAACATAATATCATGAAATATATCACATTATCCAATGCATTATAGGAATATATAATACTGATCCCACCCATCACATCATAAAATGCTCATAATCATACATGCTACATGATGATAGAACATATAACAACCACATTAATGAAATAAACCCATGGAAATGAATGGGTTTCATAAACGTTTCAACAAGAATACTTTCATGAATAAAATTTTGGGGGTACCAAATGAAAAAGTGAAATCATATTTTCATCATAAAACATTATCATTCCTAAGTGGAAAAGAAGAAACATGAGAGGATTCAATACAATGTTTTTGTAAAACAAAGTCAATTTTAAGAATATATGAAATTGACTTAGAAATAATTTTAATAGAGTAAGAAAATTTATATCCCAAGAAAGAAAATGGATAAAATTGTAAAAATACATTTTAAATTAAGTATAGGAATATCTATACTATAAATAATATAAAAAAGGAAATAACCCAAAATTAAGGAGTTGGGTTTGATAATTCCCTTACCTTAAATCTAGATTTATTTCATCTCTTTTCCTTATCCTTTAAAATAAAATAAGTTTTATTAAAACATGGAACTAGAAGTAAATTATGTTCATTTTTTCACTTGAACATGATACTTTTCCCTTGATTGATTGCAATTAAAATCCTATTGCATGCATTTTAAAGCTTAAATTTCTTAAAAATAGAATGAAATAATGGAGAAGAAAATATTTTAGCTCTATGGATGATGATATTGGCTCTCTTGAACGCTCTATTCATCTATCCAAGAGTCCATTACTAAGAACAACTTCTCTAGTAGCCTTGATCAAGAAAATAAAATGTCTTCCAAGCTCTATAACCTTGTCAAGATCAAGGTTAGAATCTAGAATTATATTTTTAAAACAAGATGGCTAATATATAGAGATAGAAACACTAAAGTTTTCAACTCCCTTCCCATAGATAAAAGGTAAAATTGGCCTCTATCCCTTATTAAATATGGAGACCAACTCTTGGATGATAGGCATGCACTTTCTAACAATGTTGTATCATTTTACATTAATATATTAAATGTATCCCCTACCTATGTATATCTCATGGATGAAATAATTACTAAACTTTTTAGTGATGAAGATAATATCATGATCACTTCAAGTCCTTTGGATTTTGAAATTAAGGAGGAAGTGTTTGTTCTGAATAAGGGGAGATCCCTTGGATCAGATGGCTTCACCAATCACTTCATCCAAGATTACTAGGATGTTATTTAACATGATGTTTATAATCTGGTAAATATTTTTTTTAAGGGAGGCTCTCTCAGTAATGGTATTAATGAAAAATTCCTTTCCTTGATCCCAAAAGTGGAAAATTCCAGTGATATTATTCAATTTTGATCGGTTTCTCTTTTCAATACCATTCATAAAATAATGGAAAATATTATTGCTAATAGGCTTTCTAAAATTTCAGATAAAATTATTTCTTTAAATCAATTTGGATTCATAAAAGGTATAAACACCCAATATTTCCTCATTACTACCTCCAAATGTGTGAACATACTTATAAATAGAGCTATGGGAGGTAACATTTCTTTAAATCTTGATGTTAAAAAATATTTTGATACAATTGATTAATTTTTTATTGGTAAAGTCTTGACCTGATTTGGATTTGATATAATGTTTATTTATTGGATTAAATTCCATTTTTTGTATTTGATCACATCTAAATCCTCATAAACGGTTCTCTAGATGGTTTGTTCACTTCCTTTTGGGGGTCAGGAAAGGGGACCCCCTTTCTTTGATTACTTTTTCTACGATGGAAGACTATATTTTTATGATTCTACTTCATATATTTATGAAAGGGTATTTGAATAATATCAAGGATTTAAGAGGTATCTCTGCTCCTTGTCATCTTTTTTATACTGATGATATCATTATTTTTACCTAGAGAAAAAAGAAACATTAGAAACATAAAAAATATCTTTTTAATTATGAAAAAGTTTCAATCTAGGAGATATGTTAGATTAAATATTTTATCTATTTTGAAAAAAAATATTTTCCACCAGGAAATTGAGTATGATTAATGATTTGGGAATCAGATAAGGGTTTCTCTATTTCATTTCTTTAGGTGTTCTTATGTTTTGGGGAAGACCTCATGCAACCAACTTTACTCATATTTTGGTCGAGATTAGAAGTACCTTGGACTCATGGAAAGGATAATCTATCTTAGTGGAAGGAAGATCTTATCTTTCCAAGAGTGTGGTTGTCTCTACATTTTTTTATTATATTATAGTTTATAAATGGCCTTACACATTCCTAAAGCATTAATTCCTCCATGAAATTTTTTTTAGAGTGTTAGAATCTTTGAAAGAATGGTTATCACTATAGTTTGAAAGTAATGTTGTAAGATGCATGTATTTCGGGGTTTTGGAATTACAAATATTTTACTCATTAATCATTCCCTTCAAGAAATGTTTATTTGGAAACTTTTAAATAATAAATCCTAGTCATTGGGTTTTATAATATCTATATTTTTGGAAGGATTGAATGCTGGAAATTAAAATTATATTGATTCCTCCATTTATCATGGTCTAAAAGATGTTTTAAAAAAAACTTATATGTAATCAAACAGGTTGGAAAATGCTAAATATTCTCTAAGATTCTATATTAACAAATGGATAGGGATTCCATTGGTTAATATGATTAAATAATTTGACCAAGTACATATATCAATATCCCAATCAGGGATCAAATGAACTTCCTTGAATCTCTCTCAGATGATGTTTCATTGACAATTTAGAATTATGATTTCATGAAGTAGGAGGATATATTAATTTGGGATCTGGCTATGAATGAACTTCTTGAATAAAATATTTTTTATAATTATGATATGCATGGTGATCCCTATGGGATTAAATTCCTCAATAATAAATGGGTCTTACTATCAAGATTTACCTTGTTATAGAGGATCTCATTCTCTAAAATCCAAATAGATGCCAACCTTCAAAATGTTGGAATCTTCCTATACTCAAGATGTGTACTTTTTCACTAGAATAGAGATGATTTGGATCATCTATTTTTATTCTTCCATACAACCTTGTCTCTATGGAATGTAGTGTTTTATATTTTTAAAACTCATCCACTACACGTTTTTTTGATCGCGGACCATGTGAAGGAATGATTTAAACTCTTGATATCTAAAAAACATATGGATCTTTTTAGGGTCACCTATGTGGAACTCATCCACATCCTCTGGCATGGAATAAAAAATACCATACATGTATAATAATTCTTTAATCATCATTCAGCCATTTTTGATGTGGTCATGGAAGTACAAAATCTTAACTCACTGCTAAATAGACACTAGAATAACTCTATTCATGAATTATCTATGTTGAGGCTCCTAAAAATTATACATATCGTCCCTCCTCTATTATGATTTTTTGTGTTATTATAGAACACTCTATTTCTTGGTTTGTTTAAATAAAATTATGATGGAGCTTCTCGAGGAAACCTTAGAACTACGTGGTTTGGGGATATTTATAGGGATCATAATGAAGATGTCATGAGGTGACTTTATGGCCTTTATGGTGTCACCACTTCTTTGGAAGATGAAATTATTGGGTTGATCAATGATATTGAAATGGAAAGTAAAATTAGATGGAAAAATCTATTATTTGAATGTGATTCTACCATGATTGTATAGGCTATTAGATCAGGTGACATTCACCTATCATGGAATTTAACTGCGAGATGGTCCAATTGCTTGGAAAATATCTCCTCAGTGAATTATATTATCACACATGTGTTTTATGAAGCCAGCTCTCTTAATTACGACTTTTCTAACAAAGGGGTGAGTGGTGATGCTTTAATATTTTCTAACACTCTCCCTGTTGATTTTATGTCTCCTTTTCAAAGAGACAAATGTAAAATACCTTCCTTTAGATTGTTTTAATCCTTTTATAATATAATGGGGACTGGTCACTTTGACTTTGTATAATATTTTTCAAAAAAAACATTTATTATGTTATTATTACATCATTATTTTTTCATAAAACATGTAGTATTTGAAAAAATAGTATTTTACTATTCACGTAAAATTGATGTTTCTCATAAAATTATTAAAACTTTACCCTTAAGAATTTTTTAAGTTCTGATTTTAAAAATGATATTAATTTTATTAAAATAATTTTCTAATGTAATTAATTTAAATTATTTTCATAAAAATTATGATTTTTATGAAATATATTAAAATATAATTTATTAAAAAATACATATAATTTCTTTTATTGTTTATTCATGGTATTTATTTTATGGAATTAAAATATTTATATTTTCTTAAATTAATCATGATAAATATTATTTATATTACATTTTACTATTTTGAGCTCAAATTTCTATTCGAATAGTCAAGTTACTATTCTCAATGGCCAGGTTACTATTCATAATGATCACATTACTATTCAAATAGTCATATAACTACCTATAAATACATTTTCATTCCATCTTAAAACATTTAATACAATTTCTCCCAAGGTTCTATATTTTCCTTTTCCAAGATTCTGATTGGTTTACAAATATTTTAATTTTTTCCATTATGTTGTTTATGGGAGTGATGATTCGAGCAAATCGGGATGATCCAAAATTTCTCATTCTAGTTTTTATTTTTTATTTTTTATTCTTTCCCCTTGTAATAATTGGAATTATAATGGGTTTAGTTTTTGACTTATATAATGATGTGAATTAAAAAAATAAAGTATTTTTTATTTTATTATGTGTTATATATGAAATATTCAATACAATATAATATAACACACATTTATTCAAGAAAAAAATATCACTTAAAAAGTAGGGGTCATTATATTCTCCCCCAAAATTATAAATTTCATCCATGAAATTTCAATTGATATTCTTGATTGAGAATTGATAGGGGTGCTTCTATTTCTTTGTTTCCTCATTTTCACATGTTGCCTCTTCGTATTTATGGTTCTACCACAACACTTTAGTAAGTTGAGTTGTCATGTTTCATAGAACATTGTCTCTACAGTATTAGGTCTTCATTGTATTATCCTCATATGGGAGGTCATGCTTCAGTTATACCACTTATAGATTCAGTACATGTGTGAGATCATGTATGTACTTCCTCATAAGAGATACGTGGAACAAGTCATGAACTTGAGCTAGGTTTGGTGGAAGTGTTCACTGATATTCAACTACTCTAATGAGATCAAGGATTTAAAAGAGTAAAATATTCCCAAATTTGATCTTTCCCTCCTTTAAAAAACATATGAATCTATGCCATGGTGATATTCAAAGGAAAACCTTATCTCTAAATTCAAACTCCATGTCCCTTCAATGGTTGTCAACATAGCACTTCTACTGACTATGAGCTACTTTTATATGCTGTTAGATGACTTGAACCATATATATAATTTATTTCATAAGATCAAGTCCAAGTAGATTTCTTTCACCAACTTCATCGTAACATGTAGGATTTATGCACTGCTCCCCATATTGAGCTTCATATAAGGATATTTTAATACTCAAGTAGATATTGTTGTTTTATGAGAATTAAACTAATGGAAGATGTCGATCCCATCCTCTTATAAATTACATTGAGTAACATATTAATATTTACTCTAGTGTTTAAATTTACCTTTCATATTTTCCATTAGTTTTTGGGTGATATACCGTACTAAAATTTAATTCAGTATTTAGACTATGTTAAATACTTCTCTATAATTCAGAGGTAAACCTTGGATCATGATTAGATATGATAAAAATTGGTTCCATATATAGATTCACCACTTTCATTAAATATATCTTGGCATGTTGTTCAATTGATAAATTTTCCCAAGTAGAGATAAAGAGGGAAGTCTTTGTAATTCAATTCACCACAATGCATATTGAATAGATTTTTTTTGGATGCCTTCAGGTGACTAGTGAAAAAGTACATTTTGATTTTATCCTATTTTCATGTTGGTATGGGAAATAGTTTCATCATCCCCTTAAACCTATATCACCTTAATTTAGTTGATGATATACCAAGAACTTTGAGTTGTACTCATGAATCAATTTCTATATTTTTTCCATCATAATGCTCTCAAATATCACAGTACATCTTTGTATGCTCTAGGATGGATAGATAAAGATGAACAATGTGCATTATATAATATCTCTTTCTTTATCTTAAGTGATAAAAGCATGTGAAGTGTAGTTCCAAAACCAAATGACACCATCTTCATTGATGTGGAATTCAAGAAGATTCCCTCTACTTATTTCACCCTATTTTGAAGCTTGAAACCATCACTTTGTAAATCCTTGATCTTCTCTTGGATAGATTGTTGGGAAATAACTTAGTCTAGGTATGATGTATTACCTGTTTTTATAATTTAAAGATTCATACTTTATATATCGATGAAAATGGTGTTTTTCTCAATCTACATCATGGTTAATGTATGAGGTTCTTTTATTCTAAGAGAATCTGTGATCTTATTTTCCATTTTGGTATGATATTGAATAGAGTAATCATATTCCTTGATTAGTTTTAATCATTTTCATCGACACATATTGAGATACTTCTATGAAAATATTTACATTAAACTCATATTATATATATATACACCAAACTTCTCATCATAGAGTTAGTGTCTCTAAATATTCAACAAAAATATCATAACAACTAATTACTTATCATGTTTTAGGTAGTTCTTCTCATGTTTTTCATGAGGAATATTCTATCACCTTATCATTATTCATGAGTATTCAATCCAAGAAATTCTTTGATGCATAACTATATATCATAAAATTTTCTCCATTTGATGGTAGTGTGAGTATAATGGTAGATATTAGCCTCTTCTTGATATCTATAAATCTTTCCTCACATTCTTCCATTCATACATACTTTACCCCTTTTCATATTAACTTAGTTATCAGGATAGGAAATCATATGAAATTTTGGATAAATCATCGGTAGTACCTAGATAATCTAAAAAAACTATATATTTCCATGACACCTGAGGGCCTAGTCCATTCCTAAATTTAATTTTTGTTTTAAGGATTTATAGAAATTCCATCACTTATGATCATGTGTCCCAATAATTGATTTGCTACATCCAAAATCCACACTTTCTGAACATATAATACAATTTCTCTTTTCATATTATTTCTAGCACAATCCTTAGATGTTAATCATGTTCTTACTTAATTTAGGAGTAAATGAGAGTATACTCAATAAAAACTAACAATTTTTTTAGGGTATTCTCTAATGAAAATATTCAAGAAATCTATGAAGTTTTTAAGGTAATTAGTAAGATTTAAAGGTGTTACTATGAACTCATAGTGTCCATACCTTGTACCAAAGTTCAACTTTTAAATATTTTAATTCTTCACCTGAAATTGATGATATACAAAATAAAGATCCACCTTTGATAAGTAATGAGATCCTAAAATTTGATCAAACAAGTCATCAATACTTTGTAGGGGATACTTTTTCTTTATAGCGATCTTATTAGGATCCTAGTAATCAATGCACAACCACATTGATTCATCCTTTTTCTTAAAAAAGAGCACCAGTGCACCCCAAGGTTATGCACTAGGGTGTATGAATCATTTTTATAAATTATCGTGTAGTTTATTCTTTAACTCCTTTTATTTTATCAGGACCATCCTATAGGGATATTTAGAGATAAGAGTGGCTCGGGCTATAAGCTCTATTGAGAACTATAACTAATATTATGAGTAAAGTTTATGAAATTCTTCAAAATATACATCAGTATATTCCATCACAATGGGAATTTAATCAATGTTGATACATTCCTTTAACTCAACCATCTGGGCATGATATAATTCTTCACTAGGTATCAACATACACACTATCATTGGATTTTACAAAGGATTTTCATGATATTCCTTTAATTTTAATAAGAGAATGGGATGGTTCATAATATAGAAAGATATTTAATTTTCTCATAAGTTGATGTGGGATCTCATAAAAATATCCAATTCATGGCTAGTATAGTTTCATATTCTACCAAGGGAAGGATTACAAGATTTTCTATAAGACTCTTCCCACATACACTAATAGTATAATAATCCAACACATGTGTTGCATTAATCACACCATTGTATTTTTTATGGTTATATGTACTTTAAGGTACCAAGTTTATGATTAAATAGTTATAAAAACTAATAAGATAAAAAGGAATTTATATAACCACAATAAAATAAATCTTTTTCCATTATTGAGTGAATAAGAAGTGTACCTTGTATGACTAAATTTTTATACTCCAATTTAGTAGTGGTGGGGGAATATGGTTTCCCTTACCCCATATACTTTGGGGGTTGCTGAAATTGATTACCCTTAAAGACCCATGGTTTAGTGCACTAGCTTACATAGTTCCCTTTCTCCTTAATAATGAAGCATTGAACCATGGGTGGTGCATTGGGAGGTTACTTCCTTTCCTCCATAACTTTGGTATACTTATTTATGTATCTTCTAAATTCATGATCTTGGGGGAATTATCTCCCACACTTAAATAATTTCCTTTTCCCTTTGAATAAATTCCTATGATGTTTCTTTTACATGTGGATGGTTTGATCTTATTTCCTCCTTTTGAATTTTATCCACCATATTGAAACTCTATTATTTTCTTCTTATATCTATATCCCTAGGATCATTATACAAAACCCATATCTAATTTTAGAGTAAATTAAAGTACTACTTCATAACCACTGAAGTCTCATATATCTATAACCTTTTCGAGGTGTAAATTTAAACCGCTAAAGAATATAACTATTTTCTATTATTGTTGATAATAAAAATATAGGAATATCTTACAAGACTTGTAAAATTTTCCTCATGGCCCATAAAATATTCAACCAAATTTTTCTTAAACTCTAGTAATTCTATCTTCATATTTGTTCAACGAGTTTGAGGAAAATACTTATTAAGAAATATTTTCTTAAAGTCTTCCCAATCCATTTCATTCATTTTATTTTTTGGCTTCATATTATTTGTCAATTCATGCCATTGATAATCCTATCCATGTAAATGATAGATGACCATAGTAAATTTCTCCTTATAAGAATAGTGGAGAAAAAAAAGATCATTTCCATTAAGATAACCCACTATTCCATGATAATTGGATCAGAAGATCCACTAAACATCGGTGGTTGTTGCTCTATAGAGGACTCGCTGGCTATTTGATCTTTCTTGGGTGAAGGTGGATGTTTCACATGGTTTAGTTTATTGAATATATCATGATACATATGGGTAATAATCTCCATGATGTCTTTAACTCCACATCCCAAAGTATTGGTAATATCATTCATACAATTATTAAATTTTCCCTCGCATGGATTTTTGGTTTGGTTTATCTTGGTTCCCACCATTTTATAAAACAGAAAAGGTTTGAACAAAATATAATTCAATAAGGTATAAATAATTTCTTTCAATTTGAAAATAAAATTTAAATCCATATCTTTGCTATCCCTATGTTGAGCATAACCTTATTCTCAAATAATACTTTTAGGATCATCTACATTAATCCTTTTATAACTTTAGGAGGAATAATCAATTTAGTTATATAACTTTCAAAATGGTTTTTATATATATTATGATTAACAGAAGAATCTCCCCTAGGAGTGTCAAACCAGGTATTCAGGAAGGCCTCTTTGTCGCGAACTAGGTTATGATCGATTTAATACCCAATCCACCATTTTCAGGGTTATTAACCCTAGGTATATCTATGCCATTTCCACATCCACTTTTAACATCTAGAAATTAATTTCGTTGCTCAGAAACCATTCCCCCTTATAATTTACCAAAACATAGTTTGTTTACAAATACATAGATATATCTTTATGTTTTTTCACTAATATTTCCTTGTCCTAATTCCAAAATTAACTAAAACATGATCTAATACCAACTATAGAGGACCATATTTATCTTACATGACTATTACATCATTTTAATATAAATATCACAATATTATTAATTTTAATGATCAAAAGGTTTTTTATTTTGGGAAAATTATGTTCATACAACACTTATACGTAATGAAATATAAAAATTATTTAAATAAATATTCATTATTACCTTAAAATATCTCACATTATCTTTATTAAATATAATCAACTGAGAATATACATCAATGAAATGTGTGAGATAAAATCATAGGTAGGAGGGGGATAATATAAAAGGAATAAGAGACATGAATCAATGGTACATGAGTGATCATAATAATAATCATCATATCATAAACATAGTATCATCATTATAATAATGAGGGATAAATTTAAAAAAGGAATTTAATGTGGAATATTCATAATAATGAAACATCGTAACATAGTGATCAAATACCACACATAGTTATGAACAAAGATAGCATTATGTTCATGCATAACATATGTGAATAAATCTTAACATCTCAATTATGAACAAATATAGCTTTATGTTCATGCATAATAAACATAATATCATGAAATATATCATATTAACCAATTAATTGGTGGGATATGTAATTCTGGTCCCACCCATCATATTATAAAATGATCATAATCATGCATGACACATGAGAAGATAACATATAACAATAATAGTCATGAAATAATCCCATGAAAATGAATGGGTTTCATAAAATTTTATCAAATAATACTTTCTTAAATAATCATTGGAGTTCCAAAATGAATAAGGGAAATCATATTTTTGGCATAAAACATCATCATTTTTGAGTATATAAGAGACAAATTATTATGAGTCAATGCAATGTTTTTGGAAAATAAAGTCATTTAGAAGCACCTCTAAAATTGGATTAGAAATCATTTCAACAGACTAATAGCATGTATATCACCATAAAGGAAAGGTAAAGTATAATTAAAATATATTTTTAGAAAATTATATGAATATCCATACTCAAAATAACCTGAAAGAGGAGATTACTGAAAAAGAAGGAGTTGTGTTTGCAAATTCCCCTACCTTAAATTCTAATTTATTTTGTCACTTTTACACCTACTATATAATAAAATTAAGTATATTAAAAATTTAAATAGAAGTGAATTATGTTACTTTTTTCACCCTTTATAATTTATAATAACTGGGTTATATTTCTTAATTCCTATTGTTAAAGGTGAAACATTTTGATATCATATTTTCCTTAAAATAACTCACCTTACTCTGATTTAATGATATAGATTTATTAATAATTATACATTATTAATATTTAATATATAAGATTATAAATTTATAAATTTATAGATTTATATATTATAAATAATTCATTTTATTCATCCATAATTACTGTGACAATTTGAGAGTTGGAAACTTCCTCGTGAGTGGTTAACTGACCGTTGAGGAGACATTGTCAAAAGAAGAGGAATGAGAAGTATAAAATATAAATACATAATAAGTATTATAATTATTTCATTTTAAAATAACTCATATAATTTTGAATTACTACTAAATTAATATTATATGATTTGGGTTTGAAAGTAATAAATAAAAAGAGAAAGAGAAGGGGAAAATTAGAGAAAACGTTGATGAAAACTCACCCTCTTCTTGGCGTTCCTTATTTTCTACGACACTAAAATACATGAATGCTTGGAGTTTAGTGACTCTAGAATATACATAATTAATATAAAGGTATTTATAGAGTAAATGTTTGTAGATTATTGTCTTTGGTATGTGAGGGATTATTGGTTTTCCAAGGATAGGGAGATAGATTGTTTATAGTTGTTGAGAGGGGTATTTTTAAGTTAAAATAATAAATAAATTATTATATCCAATTTAAACCTTTCAATCATAATATTTTTGAAATTATTAAATATATTTGAATAAAATAATATGATTTGAGGACTTGTAACACTTTATAATTTGAATCAACTAGTTTAATCAAATGGAAGGTAGAAAAATGGAAAAAGTTTATTTAAAGGGACAATTTAGACTTTTAGAATTTGGAAATCAATTTTTAGGTTTGGAAATTAAGTTTATTTTTTTAAATTACCAATTTATCTTCTTAAATTGATTTCATAATGAGATAACCAATTTAAAATTTAGTAAGTCATTTATAAATTCTTATTATGTTATAAAACATGTGGTATTTGAAAAACATCATTTTACTATTCATTTAAAAATTGAGGTTTCTCATAAAACTATTGAAACTTCACCCTTGTAAAATTTACATTTACTTATTATAAAAATAATATTAATTTTATAAAAATAATTTTCTAACATATTTTATTTAAAATATTTTCTTTGAAATTATAATTTTTACGAAATATATTAAAATAAAATTTATTAAAAAAATTATTATAATTTCTTTGAGTTTTTAATTTGGGTATTTATTTTATGGAATTAAAATATTTATAATTTCTTATGTTATAAATGATAAATATTATTTCTATTAAATTTTATTATTTTTAGGTCAAATTACTATTTTAATTTCTATGTTACTATTCCTAACAGTCATGTTACTATTGATAATGGTCACATTACTATTCCAATGGTCATATTACCTCCCATAAATAACTCTTCATTCCTTCATAAAATATTCAAATAAATTCCTTCCATGGTTCTATATTTTCATTTTTGAAAATTTTGATTGGTTTTCTAATATTTTGTTTCTTTTCTATAATGTTATTCATGGGAGAGATGATTGTTGAAAATATATATGATCCAAATGTTCTCATTCTAGTGTTTTTATTTTCTATTTTCCCCTTGTAATATTTGGAATTATCATGGGTTTAGTTATTAACAAATGTAATGATATCCATTAATTTAATAAATTTTTTTTCATTTTTATAAATTTTGTGTGTGTATAATACTATAAAATATAATATAACACACATTTATTTAAGAAAAAATGTCACATGTAATGTATGGGTAGTTACAAGGTAAATACTTCAAGACTAGATGAGATATAACAAATGGGTTTACTCTAAGTGATTGATTAAGGGATCACCTAGAGAGATGTGAGATAGGACCCTAGAGTGGGTTAGGATCATCATTAATGAATAAACACACGTTTTTATGTGGTTGGAGAGATATGGATTTGGATGGTTCTTGATTAGAAGGAAACAAATGTGAGTTAAATTTTGATGTGGTTTTGACCAAACTCTTAAGGCTTGGGTTAGGTACAACCCATGAGTTAAGGGAACATGAAGGGGCATGGATGTGTCTTGGTGCCAGTGGATAATGACCAAGTAGGGTATGAGGGACTTAGTGGATACCCTTATAGGCATGCTGATATGGACAAAAAGTTTAGTATGATGGGTTTGTGTGACCGGGATGATGATTAGGGGATTATCCATAAGGCTTGATAGATATTGAAATTTTTTTCATGGTGAAAGGATATGTAATGAGTGACTATCACCCTGGGATGAGCTAGTGATATCATCAGATAGGTTTCCTACCCTTTTGTTGTTGTATGAGTGTAACGAAGTGTGTGGTGTTGAAGGATGATAGATGGATTCCCTTATGGAAGAGGGTATGAATTGGTCTTTTAGGTGCACCTTTCTTGAGGATGATTGGGTTGGGATCTATTGGTGAGCCCTTTAATAAGGGGAATGAGTTGGGTACTTTTAGTATGACCACTCCCATGAGAGGAGGATTTTTGAAATATATTTAGTACACACACTTCTGTAAGATGTGGGTTAGTTATTTTTAGTGTGCCTTTATTTGATGAGGAAATGGGTTGTGATCTATTCATTATGGACTTCCCCAAGGGTAATTGGTTATGGTACTATTTAGTGTGTATTTCCCTTGGGTGAATGGATGAGATGACTATTCAGTGTGACCTTCCTTTATGGGATTGAACATGACACTTTTAATGGACTCTTTACCCCAATTATTTAGGTAAAGGTTGGTACTTGGGCCATGAGGTGACTAGATTACAACAGTGGATGAAGCATGTATGGTTTGATATCATGGGGGCCTGGTTTTAGCATGATTAACCTATTTATATGTGTGTGGTTATAGGGTGAAGTGGATTTCTAATATAGGCCAAAATAGGTTTTGTCAAGTGTCATGGTTTCCTGGTTAGAATACAGTGGCCTGACGTGCATGATTATTTTATATATTTAATTCCTCATTCATTCACATATACAATGGTGTATATTAGGGGAGATTTTTAATACCCTACTAATATGCATTTCTCACACCCTACATGATCACTCTAGTACATGTGATGACCCTTTTTCAGGTTGTAGGTTTAGCACATATTATGTAGTTGATCGAGCAAGAGTATCTCAATGGGTATTAGAGACTAGGATTAAGGAGAGCCTCAAGGATTTCATTAGTATACTTTAGTGTATGAGGAGTCATGTTTAAGGCCACATGACCATCTAAATTAGACTTTTGTTTTGGGATGAGGTGTTACAAGTGGTATCAGAGTGTATTTTATTTTGTATTATAATTTGGAATATGGTAGATAGGTAATAAGTATGTGTTATAAGTTGTGATGGACTTCATATTGGTGCATCATGAACACCTTTTTTAGTGTAAATTCCTAGTTACTAAGGGCTATATGAATATTGTTCTTGGTTTTTGATGTTATAGTTGAGATGTTTATTTAAATGTGATGCATTTTTAGAGGTTGATATTTATGGTTTTGAAACTTGTCCCATTGGCATGAGACCTATGTACATACATCATTTGTGAAATGTAGGATTCACATTACATATGTGTTCTTGTGTGTGATTGGTTTTTACTAATTATGGAGGTTTAGTTGTTTATAGTTTCAATGAAAACTTATACGGTGTTTTACAATAAAACTTGTTGGGGGAATTCTACATAGATGAACCATGGTATTTTCCATAATGGAAGGACATGTGTATATTATGAAAAGTGTTTTTTGGAGTTATTTATACAGTCCCTCCATGAAAGGGATGTATAGTGACCATTAATGGGTTAGTACATGAATTAAATTTTTTGTTGATGGACCCCTTGGGGGTGATTTTGATGAGGTTTGGTCACTTAAAGTATCAATAACAACCTATATGATGTTTTACCATAAACATTTTTGGTCAAATTATAATTAACTATGATTATGTGGGTTCCATATGAGGGTTGTGGAAACACATGAAAAATTCATTGGGATTTTAGGATGTGAAGAACTTTGAGTACTTATAGTATTGAGCATGGGATAGAGGTATAAATCAGTTGAATTCCTAGCCCATTTGATCCTAGATTATCTTTTAAGATTTAAAATAGGTGTGTGGATGGATACTTCATGGATTTGGAATGATTCCAGAGTGGTGGGTGATCATGTGGTTGGCTTTGGAATGAGTGAGATGTCATGGGTCCATTATGGAGAAAATATCATGGATTTATTTTAGTTAGATGATACTGATGCAAGAGGAGCATGATTAGTGGTTTAGACATGTGGGCCTAGCTTTGTTGGGATGTGAGCCATGAGAACATGAGTTAGCTTTCATGATTGAGTTTTATGGGAGCGTATACCTACTGGGTTTGATTGAGATCGAGTAGGATGGTGTGTAAGAACCTATGAGGAGGGTTTTTAAAGGAATCACTATACCATAAGGAGTAGAGTAAGGGTTGGATTGATATTTTGGAAAATACTTGGTGCATGAGGGAAAAATTGTGCTTATTATACAAGTGCTCATTTGGTGCATGGATTGGTAAATGACTATGTGCAGACCAGGAACCAATGTGATGGATGGAATAGGTGCAAGTGTGGTGGCTTGACATTTGAGGACAGGTTTAGAGGTGTCATATATATAATAGATGGTGATATCATGGATAAATAGTTTCAGGGGTTCACAGGATGGGTGAGCAAGGATAAGAAGGAGAGACATGTGTTTAATGTTGGTATCTATCAGGAATTGTGCTCAAGGATCGATGTAAGGAAGTGTATATAGTGGTGAGTTAACCATTGGCTGGTAGATGGTGAGGCCCTCATTGTGGAATAATTTTATCAAGCATTATAGATGATGTTACTAGTGAGAAAGAAACGATTAGAGATAGTGGGTTTTTGTGGACATGTGTTTTGATTAGATGATTTTATGACAGTGATACTCCAATGATGGGGAGCATCTTATCAGTACTGAAGATACAACCCTCAATTTGGATGGGTTGTGGGTGTTTTAAGACGAGTTGGTGGATGATCGAGGTGACACTGGGATGATGGTGTGTGAGAAGAACTATTTTGATCTCTTTCTTTAGTAAACACCATATTTGGATTTGGATGTGGTGTTAGATTGAGTTTGTGTTTTGGAATTGGGATCAATATGGTGTTGATGTGATATGCGGTCAAGTTGGATCGGGGGTGCATCGGTGCTCATGGAGAGAACATGATGGATGGTTTGGTTGGTTGTATACCGAATCATGAAGTTACACCGTGTGTCTCATTTGGACTTCAATGTGGGTGTTTGGTTGATCTTTTGATTCCTCCATGAGTTGAGGTATTGTGATTAAGTGATGTGATAATGTGTTAGTGGGTGCGACCAAGTGTTTTTGGGTGAATCTAGTGAGAGGAGGAAAAACTACCACCATATTATAATTTTCAATGGTGGGAGCATGTGGTTTAGTTTTTGATGAATAGTGATACTTGATGTTTAGATTTCCTTAGAAGAAGATCATTTAAAGTTTGAGGGTAGAATGTGGTAGATAAATGGGTAATTGATGATCTAAGTTAGTCAGGAGTAATGGTTGGAGGACCATCATGGATTTTTGAGGATGAAAATTATTACGGTGGGTATTTTATAATGACCCATAGATTTTTGGGTTGCTATTTTTGGAGGAAATTTGAATTTTTAGTATAGAGAAGAAATCATTTCATTAATTGGGATTTAGACCATGAATATGAAGGTTGAGTCATCTCTATGATATGTTTTTGGATAGATATAGAGTCTTGAAAGATTTTATCGGTGTTTTGGTGAGTTTTGAGTCAATATTGGGTGGCCTTACTAAAATTGTGCAGCAATAAGAGGTCGTTTTGTGACTTTAAAGTTTCATCATGATGGCCTTCTATGAGGGAATAATTGAAGAGGGATGTACAAAGGTCATGCTATGAGTAGGAGCACAGGACATCATTTCATAGTGGAAAGGGAGTCTGTGTCATGATGCCTTGGGCCTCCCCTATAAAAAATGGTGCACCATTCCACCACCAGTAAGGGTTACTCCACGATGGTGTTAGTTGAGGGTTGGGGTATCCTTCCTTGGATCATTTTTGTTGTGACCCAGAGGGATAATTTCTTGATGATATAATATTGAGGGTTAGGACATCTTACTAAGGTTGTCACATTATGATCCTGGTGGGTCGTACCACAACATGGCCAAGTGAGGAGGCATCATGTCATGACCTCTATGGTTTCATAATGACCAAAAACTAGAATTTTTTAAAACAGGGGAAGATTAGTAATTTACTATTCGGAATTACTTGGGATTTTAGGGGAAGGGGGCATTAAGAGATGGGTGATTGGGCCAAATCCCCCTCCATATTCCTCCCTTCGATCCCATATACTAAGGGGTGTTTTTAGTGTCATTTTCTACGGTGATTGAGGTATGATATTTTATTACATACTATATTCCCATTTCCCCTTTGTATCCCTTTAATTTTCATACGATTTGGGATAGGTTTTTGGTTTTTATTCCATTGGAGAAAGTTGGAATATGATGGTGATGATTTTAATTTTACATGTGATGGATAAAGGACATACTATGATGATGATCACACAATATTTCTCACATTTCGTGAAAGGTATGTCTCCAGGTGAATTTATTATTTATTTTTTATTAAATTGAATGAAATTTTATATATATTAGGTGTCGAATGATATGGATTTTTCTCAATATGGTGTTAGGGGGATATCATGGACCTTTCAGGTGTGTTTGGTCGCAGTTCTAGTGACTTGGAGATGACCAATGTGTTTTTAGTTAATTATTCCTTGTTGGTTTAAGTTAAATAATTAGTTAAAAAACGCATAATAAATTATTTAGATGTATTAGCATGATATAGGGGCTCAGATTTTTATTTTAACTTTGATAAAACATGGAATATAATAGTCGAGGAGGTGTATAGCATCATGAGGATGGTAACTCCATTTTTGAGGTAGGTATAAATCCATATACGTGTTTATAAATGAGTATGCATGCCTAAATGTTTATGTGCATTTGCGTAGAAGGGATAGGGATTGAGAGTTCCCTAGGTAAAAGATATAAGAATGATTTAAGCCTTATAGGCACTTTATCTTTATAACTTGAGGTAATTTGGATCACTTTATGACTATTTCTATAAGGGGAAGGGGTGTCAGTTGAGTTAAAGAGAGACCTCTAGTAGATTCTAGGATGTAAATTCAGATTTGAGTAGACTAAGTTGGTTTCCTATCTCTATTTTAATATTAATTATATGATTATTCATAGTGATGATGAGTGACATGGATGTGCATCTCACACTTTGTAAGGATAACCCTCTGGAGTGTGGATTGAGAGTTAGTGTGCATCATGGGTAGGATAATTAAATCATGACTAGAAGAATCCTGATGGAGAGGGGTTTTATCCTAGTTATGGATTTAGGGATATGGATATGTGAGATAGGACCCTAGAGTTGGTTAATATCATCAATGAGTACTTGGAATGATTTGACAAGGGGTTTAAGTGAGATGGATTATGATGGTCATTAGTTATATAGACTAGATTTTGATTGGTATTTTTATGAGGTTTGGATTGGCCAACTAAGGTTTGGGTTAGGTAGAACCTGCCAACTTTAGGAATACCTTGGGGTGTGGGTGTGTCGTGGTGCCAGTGGTAAGAGACCGAGTGGGGTTTGAGGGACTTAGTGGATGCCCTTACGGGTGAGCTGATATGTCTAATGAGTTTGGGGTGATGGGTTTGTGTGAACAATATAGTCTTGAGAGGATTATCCATGAGGATATATTGATTATGATATGTGTCTTGTGGTGTGGGTATAGATCATGAGTGACTACCACCTTGTGATGAGTTGTTGAGATTGTGGGATAGGCTATGTGCCCCATTTCTCTTGCATGTGTGTGGATGATTTGTAACAGTAGAGGATGATGAATGTATTCCACTATTGAAGAGGTAATGGATTGGGAAATTTAGTTTTTTTTTTCTTAGTGTGACTAGGTTGGGACCAAAGATTGTTCCCTTTCTCATAAAAAATGGGCCGGGTACTTTCAGTGCACTCACTCCCACAAGAGGAGGATAGTTGGGATCTAATCAGTGCATCAAATCCTGTAAGAGGAGTTGGGTTGGGTACTTTTAGTTCTCCCTTCCCTAATGATGAAGTGGCTTAAGATATATTCAGTGTATCCTTACCTAAATGGAATGGACATAGGTATTATTATTTTTTCCTTTCTTGAGGAGAATAGACCAGGGGATTATTCAGTGTGGCCTTCACTGAGGGGATTGGATAGGGTACTTGACATAGGCTCCCTAACCCGAGTATTTAGGAATGGTTTGGCTCTTGAGATTCATTGTTAATTGATTTTGATAATTTATAAATAATATATGGTTTGGTTCCTCCATGGCTTGGTTAGAAAAAAATGACCAGGCATGTATGTGTGTGGTGTTGGCGTGAGCTAGAATTTTGGCATACAACGAAGTAGGTTTGATCAGGTGTCATGGTGGCCTGGTTAGCACACGATGACCTGACATGCATATTTATTTTCTTTATTTAATTCATCATGTATAAATTTATATGATGGAATATATTAAGGGAAATTTGTGGGAACCTACTAAGAATTATTTCTTATAGAATTCACAGGAACTTTGGTGTGTGTTCAAACCCTACATCTAGTTATAGCTTGAGAATAGAATGTGCAGTAGATTGGGATGGAGCAACTCAATGGGTATTGAAGAATATGATTGAGGTGAGGTGATGGGTTGGAAATAGAGACTCTTATTTGTTTTGTTTTCTTTTGTTTATTTTTATATGTGATTGACACAATGGGTGATAAGTTGATGTATGATTACACAACTTTCACATTTCATTTTGTCATAGCATGATTTTTGTTTATTCATTTATAAAAACTCTAATGTTTATTATGGTCGATGTTTCGTTATTTTCAACGATTTCTTACTTTTAATCAAGGTCATATTCCCCACAATATAAGATTTATCCCATCGCCTCTATTCAAGAACTTTTATTATGTAGGGAGCCGCACTTGTGGCCTTGTAGCCTTTCAGGTTAGATTGGTTTTTTGGGACGAGTTGTTATAAATAAAAACTATATAGGGTAATCCAAGTCAAAAATTAGTTTGGAAACTTATCATCTATAAACTTATAATATACTACACATAAATCTATTTCAATTTAGAATTATATATTTCCTCACTATTATTTATAACTCAATAAATTATTATGGTCCCAAGCTCACCACATACATCATTCACTAAATTAAAAAATATGTATTGTATATTCCATTAAACTATAGAAGGGACCCCCAAAAACTAATTCCCAATAAATAGTATCCACATCACTAACATATAACATCATATCACTAACCCATTATCACAAGAATTCCACATACACATCCATGTCAAAGACAAACCATAATATAACAAATATATATCCAATAAACATATAGTCTATACAAATAAGTGGGGTGAGAGGGGATATACTATTATGGATATTGAGTTAGTCTTGTTATCAATATGAACATTGATTCACACCCAATATAACCGCCCTTTTGTAGTGGTTTAAAAAAAACAACATTCCCATAACCTGAATAACATCAAAATATAGTAGAAAAAAGAACATGTAATCTCATTCCCACAATCATTATCATAAAATCAATGTATCCATCATAAATAACATATTATTTATGACATCAACATCATCATCATATTACATGAATTATCACCATCAACCAACTCGTAGTTATCACTAGGTCATTTGAATCATGTTAGTAATCACAACACTACCCTCCAATTAGGTAAGCAACTCTAAGGAGAACCATACACACATCATCTTCACAATTAATCACATCGTCATCACAACATATAATTCAAATTCAGGTCATTCCTCCACAGCCAAACAAGGTGATCAATGACACATCAATCTTGTGTTATATATAGTTAGGTATATCTTTTCATGGTTATATATAATTTTTTTGGATTATCACCCACCTATCTAAGAACCACACTTTATGTACACCACCTATGTATAAACCTAGAATGATAATATAACAATATCATAACTTCCACTTTCATGGAATAACATAATATCCAAATTTAGAGTCCATTCTAATAAATAATACACACACACACACAATAATAATAATAATAATATATGCATATTAATAATGGATTAGGGATTCTACCTATCCCACAGCCCCAACCCCATTTATGAGGCACCTTCATAGTGGGCCCCACTTTCCCTCTCTCTATGAATCCATCCACTTACCATAACTATTTTCAATAAAACATATTCAATATTTAATATTTAATTTAAATAAATTTCATGGAATTTTTCATCATTAATATTAGATCTTACTTCCAACAATCCTATGTTTCTAAGCCTCCTCAATCACCCACCGGTATATATCAAAAAAATTTACTACATCATCAAATAGTTAGCATGCTGGATTCTCATCGTAACTCCTTTATGTGGCCACACAAGTTTGGTTGACAAGAATGGATGTGGTAGTATTTCTATATACCCATTTTAATACCGATCATTACATTTTTTAAATATGGTATTTAATCAATAAAATCTAAACATATTTTTTTCAATAAAATTAATGTAAAAAATTCAGTTCTTCTACATTACCAAAACTAGTTTTTTAATCATTGATTTCTATGGAATTATATAAAAATTATTTTTTTTATATTTTAAAAAATATTAATATAATAAATCCCATAAATAGGTGTTATTATTTAACTATGATAAATCAAAATTTCTGAAAGGGATTAGAGATGGTATTCACAATCTTATTTCAAGGGGGATACTATATTATATTAATAATCTATTTTTATTGACTTTATTTTTGAAAAAAAATATGAAAAAATGGAAAAAAAACCTTATTTATGGGTAAACATGTAAAACAAGATTGGATCTACCCAGAGCTCGACATCTAATTATGTCTTCATTTAATGAAACACTACAAATTGAGAAATTTCACATTGATAGATTCTTAGTCTAACCTAAGGTTTTAAATATATATATATATTTTCTCTTCAAAAACAAAAAATATTATGGAATTTAAATAATTCAATATTAATTTAGTACATGCACTAAAAATTGAAACTATTTATTTATGATAAAATTACATCCAAAGTTAAAAAAATATTAAGAGATCAATAAAACCATTAATTTTTTTTAAATGTCCTTTTACTAAGTTAAAATCACCATCTTTTCCTCTTATGTATGAAATTACTAAAATTCACTTGGAATTTTATAAACTACAAAACTAGTATTTTCATCACTTTATAAGAGATACCCCTTCAAAAATTTACATCCTCAAAGAGAAAAATTAATCCTTATAATATCAATTCCTAAAATGCATTATCTCTTGTAATTCTATTTCATGAATTTCCATAAATAACACACCTTTAAAAAGAATTATTTATAATTTAAATAATAATTTAATGACCTAATGAAAATGTAAAATCAAAACCTCAATTATATTTAAGTATCCATAAATACCACCTAAAAATTAATTTTTTAATCAAGGTGAAAAGGTAAGGTAATAAAAAAAGGTACTACACCCTCATTTAAAATTACCAATACCATGTGTTTGCCTCTATACCTATATGACTTCATCTCACTTTGAATCGAAATAATCACCTACCTCTCAAGACCTGAGGCTTATAGACCCCCTACACTTCCACTATAACCTTCTTTCAATGGTTCCAAATCTCAATGAATTACTCTGCAAACACCACATCTTCCTTGAAATCCAAAATCAATATTTATAAAACTCATGAGAATAATCATGCATATATATCTATAATTGACATGTGAAATGAGTCATGTACCCACTCTAGCTGAGATGGATATTCCAAGAGAAAAGTTATTTATCATATCATTCCAAGGTTTTAAAGGGTTCCATAAAACCTAATAAAATCTCAATTTATTACCAAACCTCCACTTAAACCTAGGAAAAACATACATCATTACATGACATGAACACAAATAGAACTCCATGCATCCTCACTATCTCATATATAAGAAAACTTAACAAGACAAAATCCCATAACATAACATCATAAGATAACTCATTCCAATATTTGAGTAATCTGGATACTAATTAAAATTGATAAAGATCACAAGAATGTTATAACATTATTTTTTTCACCTTTTAAAAAACACTTAAAAACATTACCCTCTCTTGAAGAAGGAAATGAATATCCTTACCATGAAATTAATGGATAGTTATCGATAAGAAAGTAAATAGGGAAACTTGGATTGCCAACATTTATTCAAAGAAATTATATATAATACATCAATATAATACAATGATTTTTAATAAAATAATCATAAAAAATAACTTTGGTTGTTTAATCACTACCTAATTTCCTCATTGTAGAGAATTTATCATTGCATGGATTATCACTCAAGATAGTAACAATCATTTGTTTAGACATTTATTTGTCACGAACCAACCCGGGTCGACCCTGAACCAGTCACCCAAGCTGGTCCGCGACGTGGCCCGAGAGGCATTCCTGATCCTCCTGGGATGGTGACAAGCACCAGGGCATCAACAGAGAACAACAGGGGAATGATTTCTCCCAATAAAAATGAATAAAGCAATAGAAATAAAATAGAACAATGAAAAGTAAATAAAAAACATGAAAAAAAATAATCAACAATAACCAACTAACCTGGACACAACCAAAAATCCTTGTGACCTTGAGAGTCACTCTCCAAACCACAACCAAGTCTCACCCATGACAAGAAAGCTTGAGTCAAACCTGCATAGAAACTACAAACAGGAAAACACTATAGGCGTGAGTATTAAAACTCGGTAGGCATGCCGAGAAAACTATTCCCAATGCACTACCTTTAACTAAAGAATTTACTAATTACAGGTTGGAACTAAATTATATAAAATATTAGTTTCCACACACACTTACATTTCTAAAACAATTAACAACCCATTTACCTTTTTAATTTAAAAACAAGTTTAATGTTTGAAAGGAGCAGGTGCATTTTATTTTGAAAACATCTTCGTGAACAATTTAGAAACCCAAATTTCAGTTATTATACAAAAGGAAAACCACACATAACAGACAACACACACTAAGGGAAATGGAAAAAGTGGCATATAGGGGCCAGAAATTGAATTAGACCTCTCAATAATCTGCCACATACAAATAAACACTAAAGGAAAAATGGGTCGAACCTAGGAGCTCGTGATCAATCCAGAATGTACCATACACGTGACTCATCCTGAAGGCATGCCTACTCTCGATGACGTCATAATTCCCTAACACCCGGTGTTTCTCTACATGGCCTAACTGAGGGGCCCAATCCCCTAGTAGAGTATAATCCATAATACGGGCCACTAGTCAGTGTGTAATATAAACTAGTGCAGCAATTGTTCTCAGAAGATTCACTTACTATGCCAAGTTCCCATGTGAACATGTTTAATAAAAAGGAAAGGGGTGAGTCAACAAATTCAATCAAGTAGCACAAACATCATACACAACTCATGCAGTCAACTTACACCAATGATCACCCCTGAGTCACCCCAAAGAAAGTTTTCCAAAATAATTTATTTTATTAAAGTGCCAAACGGACCTTCACCAATTTTAAAGAAAATCATCATTTCTCAAGAGAACCAAAACAATTGTTCATGATTCAAAAGAAATCATTTATCAATAAACCAGAACTACATTTGAAATTTGATGAATTATGTTTAAAGTCCAAACGAGCATTCTTTCACTAGTGGGTGTCTTTTTATCAAGAAAATATTTCAAGTGTCGTGTATATAACAAACAGATCTTATTAAACCAAATAATAATTTAAAAATAAATTATATTAAATTATTTCCCATTTATTAAAATAAATAAAATATCAAGAAATCGATAAATTCTAAATTTAAAGGTGAGTGAAGTGGGGGACCTACCTCAACTCGCAGCTCGAACACGACAACACGACACACCTCATACAGGTGCACAAGATCGTGCAAACCGATGATTGCGGTAACACCGAGTTACCCTGTCAACACACTGTAATAAAAACACAACAACAAAGGTATATAAACATGGACATAAAACAATTCAAATAAAAAAACAGTGCGAACATGACCTCGACATGTTTTCAAAAAACAACTTGCACCATCAACACTATTTACTAAACCCTTTTATAAACCACGATGTGTTTACAAAAACCACACAACGCCAAAATAACTCACTAAACATGTTAAAGATCCAAAATACCATTTTAAGAAAACACTTAGAGTGCACCACCTGACAAAAGCACATGACATGATGGGATTAACATTTAAAAACACGTGCACCTAAACACATTTTCAAAACCAGGCTTGCATCACCCATATTATTTAATAAATCATTTACAAATTCATAAAACAATTTTAAATAGTACATCGCGGCTTTAAACACGTGACACCAACTCAAGCATCATTTAATAAATTCTAAAAAATTTAAACTACGAGTAAGGGACGACGGGACTAATTAGGACTTTGCATGCAGAACCTGTCAAATTCAAACCTCAAGTTTGAACAAAATAGTTGTGCACACAACATCAGTTCACATAAACAGGGTGAAAAATATCAAATCCAACTAAGTTATTTTAAAAACTCAAGTCGCACTATACTAACTATTTAAAAAAACACACCAAGAATAAATAGTTTAGGCAAAACAATTAACCAAACAAAATTATCTACAATACCACATAAATTATTCTAAAAATAAATATACCCAAAACCAAAAGTACTTAATTAATATTAAATAAAATTAAGTCCTAAAAGAATTCAATACCTCTAAATTTAAAAGGGGCAGAGGTCAGTGCGGATGCGCTCGATCAGCGGAGTCGCGTGATAGTCAAAAGGGGGTGGTGTGCACTGACAGGGAGGGTCATTGGCCAGAAAAGAGGCCAACATGAGGAATCTCCAGCTAGGAAAACGTGCATGTCGCACCGACGAGGCTGGCCGGAGTAGAGGGAGTCGCAGTTATGGAGGGTGCATGACAGCAAGGTGAGATCGTTCATGCCGGATAGCTAAAGGAGTGGGTGTTGCCGGTTTCTGTAGGTGGCTGTAGCTGGTGGAGAAATGATCGAAAGTGGTCGTAGATGGTTGGAGTTGCAGTGCTCCAGGAAGGTCTCACAATAGGTTGGGGTGCACCGAAAAAGTGAGATGCTGGCCGAATGGAGTAGGGAAGAGGCGTCGGGGTCAGAGCGTGCCGGATGGAGGTGGCTGAATGGTGTGTGGGGCAGCGCAAGAGGCACTGGGTGTGACTGAATGATGGGCACCAGGACAGGGGGGATCTGGCTAGGGTATTGGCCGGGTCAGCCAGAGGAGGGTAGCTTCAAGGCATGGAGGCGCGGTGTAACGTCAGAAGTCAGAGAGGGAGGGTGACGTTGTAGTCTGGCCATCCGGAAGGGAGCTCGCCGGCTTGAGGGGAAGTCCAAGTTGGGTGGTACGCAACCGTCGGACGAGGTCAGAAAGGGGTGTGACTGAGCCGGGAGGATGTGTGGTGGAAGGGGGGTGTCGGGATCAGTTGGGTAGGGGAGTGCACCGGTGGATGGAGGAGATTTTGTAGAGGGGGCTGGCTGGGAGACGCGGAAGGAACAAGGGGAAGAGGAAGTAGGCTGTGGGTGTAAGGCGGTCTGAGGCAGACAACGGCTAGCGAGCTGGAGAGCTGGTGACGCCATGACCGGAGGATGGCAGCCTGCTGGTTACGCACAGGAGGAGAGGGAATGTGAAACTTTTTGCAGGGAGAGGAAGAGAGAATAGGATAGGGGAAATTAAAAGTGGAGGCTAGGGTTAGAAGGGTAATGGAGAGAAGGAAAAAAGGACAAAAATGAAGATAAAAATAAACAAAAGGAAAAGGAAAATAAAGAAAAAATAATGGACATAAAGTATTAATAAGAAGAAAAATAATAATATTAATAATAATAATATTAATAATAACAACAAAATAACGTTAAAATAATTTATAACGATGGTTTCATACTTAATAATAATATTAATAATAATAATAATAACTTTAATAAAAATTTAATAATGATAATAATGACTATACAAAAAATATATATATAATAATGATGAAATAATTATTTTAATAATAAATAATAGTATTAATTTTAGGGTTATTTCTTCTAAATAAAACATATATATATATATATATAACCACCATTTTCATTAATCATAAAACTTTTAGTTTTCCCCGCATACCAGGCGGGTAGCGCGGTGACCAAAGTGTTGTTGTACGACCCCTCGATCATGTTATGCTCGAGCGCAGACGCTACCAAACACAAATATATGCATTTTTCTCAAAAACTCAATGTTTTAACCATGGCTCATCCAAAAACCTGAAACGATTCATAACCAAATGAAAATTTAATCCCGGGCGTGACACTATTGATCAATAATGTCATACCCATAACTTGTGATACAACCTCATAAAACTTATCCATACTATTAATTAAGGTGATAATTGATTTGAAACATTCTCCTTAACTCAATTAAGGAAAACAATTATCACCATTAACTGAATGTGTTGAGATCTTGGGGTTTCTTTTGAGAATTACATAGATCATTCTTGAGTTTTAGGTCCCTGAGACCCTAAAGGTTAAAATTAAAATTATAACCAGGTAAATGAACTCAATTTTTTTTTCAGAGGGTTCTATTCATCCTAGAAAATGGTTTTTACCCTTGATCTAAATTTTAGCATGATTTGAAGATGATTGATTTTTGAAGGGATTATTGAATATTTAATAAATTAATAAATTAACCACACATCTGAAAGTGATGAAAACCATAATTATTTCCCAAAAAGATCTCTGCATGGAAAATTTATCATCACAGTTTGACTCAAGATGGGTGGTCTTACCTAGGGGATGTATAATTCACGCTCAGGTTTCAGGTCCTAGACCAAGCTCATTTCATGCCTTTAAAAATTTACCCAATAACCTAAAACTATTTTTATAAATATCCTATTTAATCCATTTGGTTAGGGTGATACCCCATTAACATGATAAACCATGAAGAGATTAGGGCATGGGAGTTCATTGAGGTGGTGGTGATGAATCCCACAAAGCTGAGGCGAATTCGTGAGGCAACGATGAATAAATATTAAGGAATCAAAGAATGGATCAATCAAGGTAGTAATCCTTTTCATTTGTAATGATCCATTATTCATGAATTTTAAGTTTAATATCATATATTTTTATTTCATTGATCTCTATAAATAATTATCCTCATATTAGAATTTTATTTTTGAATCTGTGAGATAATTGTGGAAGAATGAATCCACAAAAGAAGATATGTGGTTAGTCAAACACAAACCACTACCACCCCTTCCCCATTATGCCATGGGCCTCTCAATGTAACAAAATACCATCATATTAATAATCCAACAATTTTCAAGGGTAAGTTGGTTAATGGGTGAGCAAAGAGGTATAATATTTCCCTTAAGTTTTGGTGGTTTAGTTTTGGGGATCTTGTTGCAATGAAGTAGGTAGTTTATCAGGATTCTATCTTCCTCTTCCTCTTGAAAGATAGCATGGTTTCTGGGAAGTTGGTTGGTTTAGATTTTATGGGTCTTGTGTTTTACCATATTACTTGGGTTTACAATGGTATAAAACATTCATAGAGATTGGATTTGATGTTGGGAAATCATTACATATTTGATAATCTCAATCTATAAAGCTTATCTATGTCTTAGATTCTTCCTTTGTCTTTGGTTTTGAACTAACCTATCATTCAATCCTTAATTTAGTTTTGGGAAATACTACTAGGTATGTTTACAATCACCCTTTTATAGGTGTTTCTCCCACAAATGATGTGTTTTATGCACACAATGCACAGTTC
This sequence comes from Viscum album, assembly GCA_963277665.1. Classification (NCBI taxonomy): domain Eukaryota; kingdom Viridiplantae; phylum Streptophyta; class Magnoliopsida; order Santalales; family Viscaceae; genus Viscum; species Viscum album. The sequence goes on from OY728121.1 coordinate 1,305,113,276, forward strand.
AAGGATGACCATAGAGGATGTGGAGTTAGTTATGCTGGTGCATAGTGGTCTATGGAGGTGACTATAATGACCCATGTTTCAAATGTAGCATAGTTTGTGTCATTCAATAAATAATATAAATGTAATATTTAAAATTATATTATTATTATTATTATTAAATTAGTATTTATTGATTAAACTATATAATTAATTAGGAACTTATGAGTACTATATTAATTAAATTAACCATTATCAATTTAGAAACTATTTGTAAATTTCAATAATAGTATAAAATTTATCAAAATAGAAAAAAGTATTAATATATATATATATAATAATTTTAGGAGAATCACAAATATATCTAGTAACAATCAAGGATTTTAATAGTAATATTTATCTTGATAAATACAACATTAATTTAAAATAAGTATATAAAATGTTAATAGCAGTTAAGAAATATATACACTAATAAAATAAAATGTTATTTTAAAATGAATATAATTATAGGTAAAATGTAAAAAGGTAAAAATAATATATCTAATGAAAATTATAACGAACTGAAAAAATTATAAAGATATAGAATACTTTATTTTTTAAGAACATGTATATATTTTATGGATTAAATATTTAAGATCATGTTTTAACAAAAACTAGGTTATAAAATGAAATTTAATATATATATATATATGTATTGTATATATATATAAATATAAACAGTATGCATACATATACATATACATACATACATAAATTCATAGATACATACATACATACACATATATATATATATAATAAAACCACTTATAAAAAGAAAAAACAAAACAAAACAAGGGGTGTCTTCATTATTCCCCCGCTGTTGTGACCAACCCATCACCGTCATAAAAAAACCCACCATCGACCACCGGTCAACGTAACACCAAAATTATCCTTTGGAAATTCCATAATTGACTTTACCTTATCCCTTGACCAATTTTGTGCCATCGCCTTCCCCAAATGATCATGTGAGGCCACTGATTCCATCACACCTGCCACCATCCACTGATCCAACATTGTCATCTACTTCTCCCCCAATCGACATACAGTAACAATAAAAACCACTAATATAGATATAGTCTCTAACAGTGATATAAATAAACTTAATAAACGATAAAAACCATTGATATTGTGAGTGTATTTAAAATCTGATAGCTTTTATCAGTGTTAAAAAAATACATATAAAATACCCCTTTATTAGTGCTAAAAAAGACTGATAAAGGGGGTCCTTTATCAGTGCTATTTTATCATTGGTAAAGAGTGAATTTATCTTTTGTAGTGCTAATGAAGGGGAAATTTTATCAGAATGTTTTTTAACATTGATAAAGTGTAATTTTATCAGTGTTATTCCTAGCACTGATAAAATCCATGTTACAGTAGTGTGAAATTAAAATTATAGCACACTTTAATAAAAAATAAAAAAAATTAATTCCAATTAAATTTACATCACATATATACGAAAAAACACTATATTATAAACATTTCAAAATTGGTTCATACAATTACATTTGTATGTACAATTTATCACAAACATAAATATATTCAAAAACATTAATGTTCTATTGTCTTTATCCACCGACCTCCTTTAAAAAGTTCTTCATCATGCTACCAGTGGTCCAAACAACCACCCCATATCAAGAAAAAGAGTGCAACTGTATGAAAAACAATTGGTATGTTAGTAATACTATAAATAAATAAATTAAAGTAATATATAATTTTTTTTCATAAACAAAAAACATACACTTTCAGTTATATTGGGAACACCGTGTGTTATATTAATTTGTGATTAATTTATACATGTAACAAATGATTTATGGATCGTTATACAAAATTATCAAGAAAATTTGAGTTCATTTTATCATTTTTAAGTATGTGAAATGTGTCTTGACCTAAAGCGTCAATTTTAAACTAAAAAACATACACTTTGAGTCATACTAGGCACACCATGCGCCCGATTAATGTGCGGTTGATTCCTACATGTCAAAAATGATTTATGGATCATTTTATTAAGGTATAAATAATATATGAGTGAATTTTAATATTTTTAATTATGTGACTTGTGTTCTGAACTAAAATGTCAATTTTAAATAAAAACATGCATATTGAGCCATACTGGCTACGCCGTGCATCAGATTGATATACTGCCGATTTGTACATGTCAAAAATGACTTATGGATAATTTTCGAAAAGTATTAAAATGAAAATAATGTGTTTTATAATTTTTGAGTTTGTGTTGTGTGTTTTGACCTAAAATTTAAATTTTAAAAAGAATGCATACATTAAGTCATATCGGTCACACCAAGCATCATATTAATATGTGGTTGATTCCTACACATAAAAAATTACATAAGGGTTATTTTCTTAAAGTATTAAGAAAATATTAGCATGTTTTATAGGTTTTCAGTGAGTGACACATGTTTTTAACTAAAATGTAATTTTTAAACTTAAAACATGCACTTTGAGTCATAGCGATCACACCATGAATTGATTAACCTGAAACTGATTCCTACACATTACAAAAGAATTATGGATCATTTTTATAAAGTATCAAGAAAATATGAGCATGTTTTCTTATTTTTTAGTGAGTGAAACATGTTTTCAACTAAAATGTCATTGTAAAAATGAGAAAACACATTTAGAGTCATATTGGTTACACCGTGTATAAGGTTGAGGTATGGATGATTATTACACATAAAAAATTACATATAGATAATTTTTATAAAGTATCAAAACAATATTAATGTGTTTTCTTGGTTTTGTGTATGTCACATGTATTATTAATTAGAATGTCAATTTTAAATTAAAAACACACATCATGAGTCATAGAAGACACATTGTGTATCATATTGAGGTACAGATGATTAATACACATCAAAAATGACTTATTGATTATTATAATAAATTATAAAAACAAACTTAATTAATTTTATTAATTTTGAGTATGTACATGTGTTTTGAACAAAAATTTTAATTTTAAATAAAAATATATTGGAGTTGTACCCAAGAACCAAATTCAGTGTACTTTATGATAACATGTATTTATTTTCTTGAATATAATAAAATTATTGTCACATCATGATTATTCTTATGTGTAACATAGTGTGTGATATTGTTTTAAGTATAACTGTCACACTAAAAGGTCATAGCAGTTCCTCACTATGACGAGAACCCATAAGTAACATGAAAATATTATTAAATATATGTTCTTTTTCTAGATGAAATAATTTTATGGACAAAAATGATATATGATATCAAGGGTAGAGACTCATATGACTTTGAGGAATCTTCTCACGGTGTTCATCATTGGTAATATCCAGTGTAGGATATTATGATAATAAGACCCACCAGTAGGAAATCCAAATTTATATGTGTCATTGGATGTTTCTATCTATTGAAATGTGTATTGATCCTTAGACTTTAATATTATTAATGTTCATGAGTATTGTAAGTCACAGACTTTGTTTTATTGATAAGAATTGTGATGGAATATGTTTATAGAGATGTAGGATACAATGGGTGCGTCATGAGTAATATTTCTTTAGTGATAATGAGATAAATGAATTTTCCCTTATGTTCATTAATGGTAGTTGATATCTTAGTCCCTTTGATGGAACTGATATAACCAAAATAAATCCATGGATGTGGTGTTATATAGGCAAGTTTGATTTCAGAAAACTCAAAGAAAGAGACATCGAGTACATTGGTTGATGGCATCAAAATGAAACCTGCTTGATTAGAGATATCATGAGAAAGGGATTATAGTACACAATAAGTGTTCATATGTGGTTTTATGTCATTGAGACCTTAAATTATTTATTTATGGGTGACATGGTGTGTTTCTGGATGCTAACATTGGACTTTGTGCTACTTCACCTTATGACACAAATAAAAAGGCCTAGAGGGTCACACACTAAGTATATCCAAAACCTCAATTAAATAATTTATTATTATTTGAATAAATATTATTTCAAAACATGGTTTAATAATTATTCACTTTTTCCTGATCTCTTATATTCTATCACTAGTCATTCGAGTGAATATTATGTGAGTAGAATATTTAATAAATATGTATGTACTGTTTAGTGAATATAATATTTATTAATTTATTGGTGAATAATGTAGTGATATTTATTTATTAAATAAATAGAAATTATTAAAGGTGTAATAAATTTTGTGGAGGAATGACAGACTGAGTTTAAAGGTCCAGTGAGAAATAGTATATATTGGATATTATTTGAATAAATAATATTTAATTTAATTCATGTGTTTTGTGCATGTTAAGAAATAATAGTAATAATATTGTTATTATAGGTATAGGGTTAAATAGGTTTTAAAATATTAATAAAGGAATTTTTGAAATTATTATTTTTTAATGATAATGGTATTTAAACCCAATTATATAATTTTCTTAACAGAGTCAATTCATTTTGGTTATACACCATGAGATCTGAAGAGAATCATTTAAAATTCATAAAGCGATCCCTCTCTAGTAAATCTTTTAAGAATGAAGCGTGATCCTCATCAACCACCATTCTCAAGTCTATATAGATCAAAGAGAACAGTTTATTTGAAGTTATTCTTAGGGTGATCAAAGGAAAATGATGCAAGAATCAGGATCTATTGTGCTAGCACCCAGAGATTCCTACGGTGAAATTCAGTGGTTTGTAGAACATGTGTGGATCACCATTGGAGGTAATATATTCTTGATTCCTGAAATGAAATGAAATTATGACATAGATATGTTGGAAGACCCATCAATGAAGAAATAATTTCTTTCAAGGTAATTCTTTATTTGTGTAAATAAATTATAAATAATATGCAATGATCATGAGCTCTGGTTTTAGTCTTTTTCTACTATCTTTATTATTTGATTCAATTAAATTTATCATGATGTTTATCATCATGTAAATATTATATTAATCATCGATCATGAAAAAAATATGAGTTGGGAATGCCCCATCTGACACTTCCGCTGCTCCTAAAACCTTAGAAACACACACTTTGGGTCATACTGGTCACATTGTAGATCATATTGATGCACATTTGATTCCTACACATCAAAAATTACCTGTATATTGTTTCCATAGAGTATTAAGACAATACTAGTGTATTTTCTTGGTTTTCCGTGAGTGCCACTTCAATTTTTAACTAAAATGTCATTTCTAAACTAAAACCACATATTTCTAGTCATACCAGTCACACCGTTTATTAGATTTAGGTACAACAGATTCCTACATATCAAAAAAAAATTATGGATCATTTTCATAAAATATAAAAATAATATAAATTCATTTTATCAGTTTTGAGTATAGGATGTGTGTTTTGAACAAAAAAATTATTTTTAAACAAAAACACACACATTGAGCCATATGAGTCACAAAATTCATCAAAAATGATGTTTGGATGATTCCTAAACCTAAATAATGAAATATGTATAGTTTTTATAAATTATTAATAAAATTATAGTCTATTTTCTTAGTTTTTAATGAGTGATGCATGTTTTTAAATAAAATGTCATTTTTAAACTGAAACCACTCATTTTGAGTCATATCAATCACACCTTGCATAAGATTGATTTAATACCAATTCATATATGTCAAAATTTAATAAAGGATCATTTATTAAAGTATCAAAATAATATTAATGTGTTTTCTTGTTTTTTAGTATGTGATGTGTGTTTTGAACTAAAATGTTTATTTTAAATAAAAGCACACACTTTAAGTCACAATGATCTCACAATGTATTATATTGATGTAAAGTTTCCTAAAACACATTATAAATTACTTATGGATCATTTTCATAAATTATTAAGTTAGTTCAAGGATTATTTCTCCTTTTTTTAGTGAGTATCACATGTCTTTTTAACTAAAATGTCATTTTTAAACTAAAACCACATTTTTTTGAGTCAAACCAGTCCCATTGTGTATCAGATTGAGGTATTGATGATTTATACACATCAAAATGTATTATTAATAATTTCCATAAAGTATAAAAAACAATCTATATTTGTTTTCTCAGTTTTGAGTATATGACACGTGTTTTGAACTAAAATTTCAATTTTAAATAAATAAAAACACTTTGAGTTATACCAGTCACACCATATATAAGATTAATGTGAGGATGATTCCTATATGTAAAAAATTACTTATGTATCACTATCCAAAATATTAAAGACAATTTGAGATCTTTTTATCATTTTTTAGTGTGGGACATGCATTTTTTAACTAAAATGCCATTTTTAAATTGAAACCATAAATTTTGTGTCATACCGGTCACACCGTGTATCTGATTTAGGTACGTATAATTCATACACCCTAAAATAATTTATGGATAATTATAATAAAGTATCAAAACAATCTAAATTTATTTTCTCAATTTGGAGAATGTGATGTGTGTTTTGAACTGAAATGCCAATTTTAAATAAAAATATACTCTTTGAGTCATACTGGTCACACATCAAATCATATTGATGTTTACTTTATTAATGAAAATAATAAATTAATTATGGATTATTTTTTGAATATATCATGAAAATGTGATCATTTTTCTATGTTTTTAGTTAGTGAAACATGTTTTTAACTAAAATGTCATTTTTAACTAAAACCACACATTTCGAGTCAGAACAGTCACACCATGTATCAGATTTAGGTATAGATAATTCCTAAAAATTATATATGACTTATGGATCATTATAATAAACTATCAAAATAACATGAATTCATTTAATCATTTTTGAGTATGTGACATGTGTTTTGAACTAAAATCCAATTTTAAATGAAAAAACACACTTTGAGTCATACTAGTCACACCATGCATAATATTTTTCTGATATTGATTACTACATGTTAAAAATGACTTAAGGATCATTGTAATAAATTACCAAGACAATTAGAGTTCTTTTTTCTAGGTTTTTAGTGAGTGAAATATGTTTTTAACTAAAATTTCATTTTTTAACAAAAAATACACACTTTGAGTCATATCATTCACACCATGTGTAGGATTTTTGTGAGGATGACTCATACACATAAAAAATGACTTATGGTTCATTTTAATTAGGTATAAATTCAATCTTAATGTGTTTTATTATTTTTCAATGAGTAAAACATATTTTTAACTAAACTATCATTTTAAACTGAAACCACACTTTTCGAGTCATAATTATTGCCCCATGTATCATATTGAGGTGTGAGGGATTATTAAACATCAAAAATTACTTATGGATTATTTTATTAAATTTTCAAAACAATATGAAATTTTTTCTTGGTTTTAGGTATTCCACATATCTTTTTAACTAAATTTCATTTTTAAATAAAACACGCACTTTGAGTCATAATGATCACACAGTGTGTCAAATTAAAGTTGGGTTGATTTCTACACATCACAAATTTCTTAGAGACTGTTTTTGTAAATTATCAAAATAATATGAATGTGTTTTCTTAACTTTTAGTATGTCATGTATGTTTTTAATTAAAATGTCATTTTAAACTGATAACACACACTTTGAGTCATACCATTCATACCATGTATTATATTGATGTTTGTCTGATCCCTACATGTCACAAATGTATTATGGATTTTTTTCTAAAGTATCAAAATAATCTATGTTAATTTTCTTGGTTTTTAGTAAGTAATAGACAGTTTTAGCTAAAATGCCATTTTTAACTAAAAACACTCATTTCGATTCATATCAGTCACACAATGTATAATAATATGGTATGAAAAATTCCTAAACATCTAAAATGATTTATGGATAATTTTCATAAAGTTTACAAATAATATGAATGCGTTTTTCAGGTTTTATCATATCATGTGTATATTAATTAAAATTTCATTCTAAACTAAAAACACAAAATTTGAGTCATTTGTAAACTAAAAATACACACTAATAAACATAAAATGGTCAAATAAAGAAAAAATATCTTTATGAAGAGAACAAATAGTACATAAGTGTGTCATCCTTTTTGAAAACATTATCGAGAATGGTTTTTTCACCAATCATTTTGTTCTCTTTGTAGAGCACACAATAGTGGAAGATTTTTTTTTGATAAATTCATTTCATCATGATCTCTATAAAAATTAAAAAAATAATTATTAGATAAAAATGATGATTAAATTAACTAAAAAATATATAAAATTATGAGAAATTAACTAAATAAGTAGTAGGAATTCACCTCTTCGTAATGTCTGTATAAATCCTAACATCATGCATTCTTCCCATTTATTTCAAAACAAATATATCCCCTATATTTAATACATGGACTGTTAATAGTCCTATTAGTATTAGAAAAATATAAATAAACAAAGTATCAATAAATATTTTAAATTAAATTCTAATTATCATCGAAAATACCACTTAGAGGATGCTAGTTTGTTGATGAAATATGATATATTTTATAAATTTTCCAAAATAATAATCAAAATATTTTTCATTATTTTGTTTTGGATACTGCATAAAAATTGAAAAAAATTATTATGTTGTTTTGATATATGTTTTTATAGTGAAATATTATTATATATACCTTAATACTCATCCACTTTTAAAATTTGATAGGCTTCTTGGGCTTATAGACTATCCTCAAGCCATGATTTTGAAAATATTTAAACCCTGACTTATCATAAACTTTTTTTCATTAAAAAATTACATAAAATGTATAAATTGATGTTTATTTGTAAAATGTTTCATTTAGTGTATTAAAAATTGATAAACATCATTATACGTGGTCTATTTATTGGATATGCATGCATTGAATCCAAAAAATAAATATTTTTAGTATCCCAATCGATTAAAATAAGAAACCAATGCTCCCTGCAAAAAAAAGGAATAAGTAATGGAAGGAATAAAAATATATTTGATATGATTAAATTTTATATTTTAACTCTACATCATGGGTATTAATAAGAGTGTTTCAAATGTATGTTTTTTTTAAAAATTTTCTTAGTTTTTTCATTATTATTAAATATTCCTCTTCTTCCAATGACCTTTTTTAGAAGTGTTGTGAGGAATAATGAGTCTAAATTTTTATTCTTTGGGATTTCCCTTCAAATAGTATTGATATATACACCTATAAAAATAATAATAGTATTTAACTTTAATTAACATAGTAAATAATCTACTGGTTAAACAAATTATGAAAACAAACCTTATGTAAAATGTGCAACTGATACTCCTAGTCATCTATGCTCGAGGATTTCTTCTATATTTTAAATACTAAGAAATTATATAATGGACTCTCTATAAATTTTTTCTTCAAAATAAATGATGGTTGTATAACCATATTTGAACATTGTAACTATGTGAACTTATAATATTAGTAAAAGTAGAAGTTAAACTAGTAGGGTAATGGTAATTTCTAAAGGAATTTTTGATCGATTGTTTGATCCTTCATAATTTTTTGATTCAACCTTCCACTTCCCCTTACTTTTTTATTTATATAATAACATTCCTTGATTTAATCCGTTTTTTATTAATTGTTAAGGGTTTTTCATAAAAAAATAATTTTTATAGGAATACCTCCTCATTGGCATGTATTTTTACAAGATCAAACGTTCGTGATACGAAAGTTCCAATAACAAGTTCAACTATGTGAACATCTTGATCATTAAGGGGAACATGTAGCTTAGTGCTCGGCTCATGAGCTACATGAGTCCCCACTATCACATGACTTTTTGAAGTTGTTTATTATGTAGAACATATCCTTGGATATTTTACAATGTACCTATGACAATAAGGAAATGAGTGGGTGCTGACAGATATAAATCACAATCATGTTCAACCTATATAATATTAATACAGTAAAGGGATAAGTGTCTACCAGATTCAGGTTTTGTAGAAATAGTTATGAAAAAATTTATTACCTCTAGTAAGGAAAACCTTTAAGGTGAATGTCCCACCTCAAAGCTAGGGGATCTTCATGTATTGGTTGTTGTTGTATTGTTTCTTCTCCTTGATGCCTTCCCATAACACTCTCTAAAAACTCAAACTCCCAATTAATTTTTTCTTCTATATTAGTTAAATTTGTTGACATATCCTTAATTTAATTATCTTTATCCCATTCTTCATTTCTTTTCTAAAAATATGTTCAGGGAGACACTCCAAAACCCGTACCTTTGACGCGGTCAATTTTTTTTCTATTTCAAGGCCACTGAAAGTATTCATTCATTAGGTACAACTGATGATGACAGATGATTCTTAACTATATAAAAATTATTGGAAAATAACTAATCATTATTGTGTAATACCAATTTAAAGAAGAACATTTTTATTATTTCATACTTACACATGGCTCTTATAATTTTTGGGCGTTTTCATCTATTTGTATTCTATCTTTATTTACATAATCCTCCTTCTATAACACATGATGCAGGATAAAATTGGATTTGTATTTCGATTAATCAATCTACATATAAAAAAAGTAACAATTTTTGTTGTTGTTGTTTGATTCTATATAAAAGTATTAAAATATATTTAAAATACATACCATTTTTTCCCAAGTGAAGAATACCCCATCCTTGATTTATGGTAGGGATAAGTTGGTTTTGATTCAAACTCCTTATTTTCAGTATTCAGTTTCAATTTTATAAATTAATAATTATTAATAAAAGTGATCAATACGTGTTTTATAAAGTAATGTATTATAAATCACGATGTAGCTAAAAAATTCCCCCCCATGATGACTAATAGAATTCCATGTTTCTTTATTTATTATGTCTGCATACATATGTGGTGGGAAATTTTTTACTTTCTCTTCAGCATCCCTAAGATGATGCTTTGTAAGTATTTTCCTAAATCCTCTATGAGCCTTTCCAGTGGCCATTAATACAAATTTCATTTAACATTAATCTAGTATAAATTCATTCTGAAAGGGATTATTAAGAGTAAACCAATATTTAATTATTTTATTTTCTAGTAAAATAAAGAAAACATTTCATAAGGTTTCCCTAATATCTTCCAAAATTAGTGCCTTAACTATAGGAACAATATTGTACCATGGATCTACATCAACCAACACATGCATTCGAGGGGTGATCCCAATGAAATTAAAAAAATGACCTTGTTTGGGTTAATAGTATGGTTGTTCACATTACATCCAACATCGAATTTAATGCCTCTACTCCTGGATTTAATAATTTTTGTCAACACTATCAAGTTACGATACTCCTATTTTTTCTAGGACATAGGTTTTTCACCTTCTACCATCTCTTGGGCTTCAACATCATCAATACATTGTTCCTTAGGATTGGTTTCATTGGAATTTGGAGAATATTTTTTTTATTATACATTGGGAGCATAAAAATGTAGAGAAACCTATTTTTCCTCAGTATTGGGAGCATCATCATGTGAAAACACCCATTATCTCTAAAAGTGGTCAAATTTAGATTATATAAATATAGTAGTGAACATATAAAAATATGAGGCAACATGATATATATTGCCAAAATTATATAATGTTTTTATTGAAATCTCTATTTTATTTCAAGGTTGAATGGATTTGACCCCTCTATTGAGTATCAAAATCTCCTCATTATTCTCTCCTCTAAAATACAAGACCCTATATACAATTTTACCACTGTTAAAAATTATGATGTCCCAATGAAAGGGTCATCCTTAGGTGAATTGAAATCTGACCGTTCAATGGTTTTGGTTGACAACAGAACAATTGGCCACTTTTCATTTGTAAAATATGGGACATAAAATACTTGTACTACCTATGATTACATTATAAAGGGTTCTTCCCTATACCAATCTTTACTAAAATCCACTTTCATGAATCCCAACTGATCAATTTTAACTCAAATCCTATTATCAACCCACATACAATGAAAAATAAACTCTTGGAATGTTGTAAAATCCAAATCCCATATATGTTCAATGATGCCAAAGTACGAATTATTTGAATAAATTGGATTTATTTCCTTGGTACCAGATATATGTATTGATTTAAAAACAATTTTAACTCCACTATTTTTTATATTAATTTAATCATGTTCCTTTGTATAAAACATATAACCATTAATTACACAACCATTATAAGATAATAAATATACACTTGTTCCTCTCGCAATCCATAAAATTCATTTTTAAATTGAATTTATATTTATTGTAGAATATTTGAAAATATAGTATAGAAAACATCATATAAACTTTCAACTATGTGTATTTGAGATCCATATTCCAACCCTTGAAGGATTCAAAAAGCTCAAAAATTAATTTGTGGGTTTGAACATATATCACAACCTCTAAAATATAATGTAAAATAAAAATGTGATCCTACTCCAAATTTATAATAGTAATTGTGACAACATATATTCTATAAATTCCTTTACCCTCAAGTCACCCAGTGTGATGAGATTTTGGTTTACCAATGATTTCTACATCGGACAAGTAGTCAGTACAGAATTCAACAAATTCCCTAACTATATATTACTCTGAAATACAACCTTTTGAAAGACTTCAATTTTTGACACAACTTTTCAAAATATTTATATATCTTTGAATGTATTACATCCATCTATAATATATGGGATCCGATTGTTGGATCTCTCTAACCAATTGAACCAGCATGTGAACCATCATATCAAAGAATAAAGGAAGGGAAAAAATATCTAATTCACATAATATGACATCAATTTCCTTTTCTGTAGTTAGCAATTTATCCAGGTCTATAACTTTACTACATATAACTCTAAAAAATAAATAAATCTTGGTTAATGTATGATGGTAATTATTAGGAAAAAATAAAAAAATATATATATAGTAAATCATACATAAAAATGTGAAATTCATGTGATTTTAGGCCCTTTAACTTTAAATATGTCATTGAAATGATATTATTGATATTTGATGAATACCCCTCAGGAACCTTTACATCATTCTAGAAGTTTTAAAATGGATATATCTCTTTCTTGAAAATATTTTAAAGAGCTGGAGGAATAAAAGTGTTTCTTTCACCCTTCACTAGATCCAAATCTTCCTATATCCCCATGTTAATCATGTCCAAGCTCACCTTAATGCCATCTTTTATTTTTTTGGGTTCATTTATTAATGTTCCAATGAAACAATCAAACACATTTTTTCCACGTGCATGAAATCAAGAAAATGTTTGATTTATAAAAAATTTCAGTATGGTAACTAAAAAATTGATCTCGTTTTCCAACTAGTTTTTGTATGTTTTTTTATAAAAGGTTTACCAAAAGTGGTGGTCATATCCTTTATTTTTTAAAATAGTTAATTGCTTGTTAGTGGAGTTGATGATGTACCTTCTTTATAATTCTCATCAAATGATATCATCCAAAATTGATATTTATGTTGTTGGGGTATAAATATATGATGTACAAGGAAAAAATTATTTGATGAATGTTACAACCTAGTTGAGTGTGTACCTTATTCAAAAATTAGACAACCTTTATTTTCTTTAATTCTATATACTGAAAATTTTCCATAAGTAGGAAGTCCATTTATCATCCCATACAACACGGTTCTCGATGTGGAATATTAGTTTCTTTATGCATCATACAATTTAACACCTAAATCCCACCTTAATTTCAAATCTTCGATCAATATAGCCAAATAACCATCAATATCATTACCTGGTTGTTTTGGAACTGATATAAGTAGAGACAACATAATATATTTTTTCATTATGCATAACCACAATGGAAAGTTATAATTTACCAACATATTTATCCATGTACTGTAAGTAGTGATTTGTAAGCCAAAAGGATTTACCCTATCTATAGATAGTGAAAGACAAAGGTTTCTCAACTATTTTTAAAATTTAGGATACTTGTGATCAATTTGATTCTACTAAGGAGAGTCTGCTGGGTGATGAAGTTCCACATCCCTATTTCTTGTATCTGTGTTCCACAAAAATTACCATGTTGTATCTTCACTTACATTTAAGCTCATAAGCCTTGTAATGATTGGAAAGTACCATGAAACTTTTGAAGTACTTGATTCATCTTTATAATATCAAGACACACCACACTTTAGGCATTTTAAGTGATCCATGGTCCTTGTGAAAAACAATACAGTCATTTAGATAAGCATGTTTTCTTTCAGAGGTCATTCCCTTTGAATGTAACATTATTTTATCATTATATGATTAGAAAGTAAGTTCATTATATTTTGGTATCATATCATTCAAGAGAGAAATTAGTTTAGTAAAGTTGGTGTCACTCTATCCATTTACAATTTTTAAATTATATAGCTACCGTGTGGCTGACAATGTTGTATATTTAATTTAACCATCAAACAATGGAATCTCTGAAAAACTCTTTAACTTATGAAACCTCTTTTTATAATCATTAATTTCATCATCACCTATCATTTTCATCTCCTCAATATGACATTCATCATCGTTCACACCTATAATCATATCCTAGACATGGTATTAATCATTGTTCACACTTGTAATCATATCAGACGATCTATTCTATCACGACCCATCCTCGGGGCCCGTGTCGTGACTACCCCGAGCCCACCTTCCATAGGCCAGGGGCTGGAAACTAGCACCAAGGCATAATTCTCGATAAAAAGGGAAGGCATTGCCTTTATAAAGTAAACAAACACACAAAGTAAGCAAGAAGAAGCAAACACTAAGTAAAACTGGATACAATAGTGAGTGCGGAAAAGTAAGTGGGCCAGAATACAAACCCAAACTGAAAGTAAAGTACAACTGGAAAGGAAATACAACAACTGAAAATAAAGCTTCAACGTCGAGCCGTCCACTGGAAGTCCCACCTGAAGGGTGGGTACAAATAGCCTCCACAGATCCACGGGTCCAGCCATCCGCTCAGTGTACGTCCCTCCCAATGGTCCACCTCCAGGTACTGACTTGATCCACAAGCCTCCACCACAATCAGTGTTGTCCGTCGTCTGCATCCAACACAATATAGTGCGGGTATATCCTGTGCAGCGGTGAGTATAAGCTACTTAGTAGGGACCCCGATACCCCCAAAGGTCTCCCAGGATCCACAAAGGTAAGATAACATCACGATGTAACATCCGACACTACTTAGGTATATGCCTATACATATACCTAAGTCATCAATTTTAGTTTGGCTCCAACATCCGAGCCCAAGTACAACCCAGTCCACACAGGAAAACACAACCCAATCCACACAGGAAAGCATAACGTAATCCACACAGGATATCAAGTCAATCTTATCGAAGATAAAGATTGAAATTCAAGACTCATATCACATAGGAATACTTCTTCGTAAGACGATAGAGATGATCAGGTGTAGCCATTGATTCTTCTAAGCCGTCATACCTACACAGGATCGATAGGTACTAACCCCCGCAATGACCCACAAAGGATCGATAGGTACTAACACCCACAATGACCCGCACAGGATCTGACCCACACAGGATCGATATGTGTTGGCCCACACAGGACCGCTGAGCGCTCACCCACATAGGATCTAATCCACACAGGACGGGTAGCACTGATCCACATAGGATCGCTGAGTGTTGTAGTCGTCGTTGTCGAATCCACAGAGAATTTCTGTAGAGTCGTCATCGTCATCACAGTTGCAGCCAGCTCTAGGGTTCCCGCATACATCAAGCTTGTTCAGGGAGGGTCCGCTCCACGAGCCGAGGGGCTGATACATCAACTGACATGAATTCCGGAGTCTATGTATCCAAAAGTTCCATATCGTCAACAGGAACTCAGCGTGACAGACGACGTGTCATTCGGACGTCCGGTCTGAGAGTTATTGGCCTTTTCGTTCCAGGGGCGTAGTTGGTTTTTAAGTCAAAACCAACCCGGACGTACTCCAAATACGTCCAAACCTCAAGAGGAGTAAGCCAAAAGGTCCGTATCTCTAAGAGGAATCCAAAAAAGTTGACGGTACGTCAATCAGACGTCCGGAGCTCAAGTTATAAGCGTTTCCGCTCCGAGGCCCTGGTTGGTTTCATGTTCGAACCAACCCGACCGAACCCAAAGTTATACGAAACCTTGAATGTAATATAAAGAAACGAATGTCTCGATCCAAGGATCGCATCGCAACTGATGGTGCGTCGATCGGAGTTCCGTATCCCAAGTTATGGGCAAAAGACCGAGAGGTCCAAAAATAGGGGGTTCGGGCCCGGTCTGACCCGGCCCGATACCCCCTGGGTCGGCCCGAACTGGGTCGACCCGACCCGGGTCCGAGTCCAGCCCATTAGGGCGTGGCCTGACCCGGTGGGCGCGGCCCGGCCCCGCCGGCATGGCCCGGCCCGGCCTGGCGGCCTGGTCTGGCGCGCTCGGCCTAGCCAGTGTGGCCAGGCGGCTCGGCCGAAACGGCCTGCGGAAGGGGGGGGCTCAATGCCCCCCTTGTTTGTGTAACCGCGGCCCCCCATGTGGGAGGGGGGGATCCTTCGACCAGTCGGGGGTTATGAACCTCAGCTTCTTGGAAGCCAGCCGGTTACTGCTGCCGCGGGACCGCCAGGGTCCCGCCCTCCTACTCCGGCGCCGGCGGCCGGAAGCCGGCCACCGCTTCCTACTCCGCTGTGGCCAAAGGCCGCGGCCTTGGTCCGACCGGCATGGCGCGACGGCGCCGCGACCCCGCTCCGGCCTCGGCCTCTTCTAGGTTCTTCGGCGTGGCGTGACGGCGCCGCAGCTTTGTTAGATTTCAACGGCGCGGCGCGACAGCGCCGTGCTTCTCCTCCCATTCTTTATTATTTCCACGCAGTGAAACAGCACTGCACTGCCTTGCTCGTGCCTTAACAAATTCAAGCATCAAGGGGGGATGAGAGTAGACCGTGTTTGTGTGGTCCAACCTCCTCCCGTTATTTCGATAACAGGCGGTCCATTTTGAAAACGACGAACGGTGACAGAAGTATTCACGAACAAAAACAATTAATCCCCTACCTCGATGAAATCGTTGAATGAAGGTTCGTCATGGAATTGAACATCATGGAAGAAGGCGTTGCGGAAGGATAGGGTCTTTTGCGTCGCGGTACACAGCATCGCGTCGTCGGTCTCCGAGAAAGGTGTCTCTCACTGTTGTCCTTCGTCGGAGGTCGGCGTTCTTCGTCGGTGACGGTGTGTTCTTCGCGTTCTTCAAGGAGGAAGAACGTCCTTCGGAACTTTGAGCCTTCCTCTCTAAATCCTCTCACACCACGAACTAACCTCTCACGAAATAAGACTTAGTCTTATTTAATTAACACACAAGCCAAAAATTCATTTGAAATTCAAAATGAATCCAATAATTAATTAAATTGAATAACCTACTCAATTAATTAATTAAGAGTTGACTTTCATTTAAAAGGGGTGAGGGTGGGTTACATAATTAATAGGGGTTGAGGAAGTTTAATAGGTGGGGATCGTGTGGGAACCACCCCACAAATATCCTACCTAGTGGAGTAGGATATAGTGGGTCCTGTAGGATCGAAATAGTGATGTAGATGCTCAACATACAAGAGGGGGGTGAATTGTATACTTTAAAAATTCCTTTGGAACCGTTAAAGTTAGTTACGAATAACTATGGTTTCCTTAAGAAAAGGAAAGGGCTAAGTTTAACAAAGTTTAAACTAAGAAAATTCACAACACCTCTAATACCAAATGAAAACTTGGAAAGAGATTCCGAAAGTAGGTTCTGTAAATATGGATCCGGAAATTGAAACTTAAATAAATATTACAATATAAGATTCTACCTTAAAGCGTATAGAATCTAAATTTATCAGAGTACAAGTAAGGAAGAATAAGAAAGTTATACTTTCCTTATAATACAAAAATACAACGGAAATAAACAAGTAGTAAAACTACAAGTAACAAGATATAAGTCTTTTAACCCAAAGAGAAGGGTATCCAACAACCTTGGATAAAGGTCCCTTGATTTATACTTTCAAGAAAGTCTGTATTACCCACACCAGGGTAAGCCCTCGATACGAAGATTGGAGTGTCTCTGTCTTTCTATCCCTGCAAGCCCTCAACTTCAAGGTAGTTGGCAACCTCTATCTTCCTCAGCAAGGAAGCCCTCAACTTCAAGGTGTTGGAAACCTCTGTCTTCCTATCCCCAGAAGTCCTCGAATGTAATCACCAACATTCGGAGTCGCACAAAGCTTTGATATTTAATAAGAGCCTCTCTCTCTAGAAATCACTTCAAGCATGTAATCACTTAATTCGAAGATCAGTCAACCTTTCAGCACTGAGGTATTTCAAATGAGCTCCTATTTATAGGTAAGGTCGGCCTCCTTTCCAATGGTAATATTTTTCTTAAAAATTGGAGGGACCTATACACGTGTACCTTAACCAACGGTAAGTTCATAACAGAATATACGACATCGTTTTATAACAAAACAAGTGTAACAGAATGTACGACATCGTTTTAAGTCTTAACTAAAAAGTTCGGAGTGAATGTTCGGAGTGAAAAAAATATATATATTAAAGAGTAGACAAATTATAAAAGCGTAAGCAAAATGAAAGTTTTGAGTATAACCAAAATAATTTTCGGAGTCTAAATAAATTCGAAGTGTATAAAACAAAGATGATCAGATTCTGTTTAATAGGTGAATTCGGAATGAGAATTCAGAATGAGAATTCGTCATCAGAATTCGTAGTGAGAATTCCTCATCAGAATTCGTAATGGGAATTCATCATCTGAATTCGTAATGGGAATTCATCATAAAAATTCATAATGAGATTTCATCTTAAGAATTCGTAATGATAATTCGTCATTAGAATTCGTAATGAGAATTCAATGTTGAACTTCATAAGGATTCGTATCCTGAATCTGGAGAAGAACTTAATTAGAGTTCGTATCCGGAATTCGGAATGAAACTTTATCACAGTTTTCATTCTAGATTTCAGAGTGAAACTTTATTACAGTTCTTATCCAGAATTCGGATCCTAAAACAGAATACTTCATATCAAAGTTTCAAACAATTCTGAGAATATAGAAATGAATCTGAATCTTATACTTAAGAAAAATATGGATGAAAATATGATAAGGATAATTTTTCTTACAAAAGCGATTTTCCTTATAAAAGAAATTTTCCTTATAAAATCGATTTTCTTAAAGAAAGGTGTTTGTGATTTTCAAAACAAGAAGGAATGGAAAAGTCATAAGGAAAACCTTATTGACTCAACAATCTCCCCCTTTTTAGAAAGCACAAACATCCTTACGAAAAAGAAATTCTATGAAGAAAGAAAACATTAAGGCTTATCTCCCTTTGCTTATGGGTGTAGATGAATACGACTAACTCCCCCTTAGGCTATGAAACTCTAAAGATCATATTTTAAATTTCCGGAATGATATTTCATTACGAATAAGAATGTCTTCTTTAATGAGAAACTCCCCCTTAGATAAACTCTATTGGAGTTTGTTTTCTTTCTCACCCTTTGTTGAGATTATTTTTGCCTTTCATTAGAGTTCTTTTCCTTCTCCCCCTTTGTGATTTTCAAAAAGAATTCGAGGGAATGGAAATATAACAAGGTACCTGAAAAATTAGTAGCAACAACAAAAGAAACGAGTAAGCACAAATTTTCATTAAGTTTGAAAAAGCTCGGCAACAAAGAAAATTTAGATACAACAAAAGATCGGATCTGTCTATTTTGGATCTTTTTCCTTTTCCATGAGACCCTTAAGAATAGTCTTTATCTTTTTCAAGTCTTTATGATCTTCCTCGGCTTGCTTCTCTAACACAACAATTCTTGCACTTTGGGCTTCAATATTTTCTTCCTGGGCTTGAATCTTTTCTTCCTGAGCTTTAAGATTTTATTCTTGAGCCTTCATCTTTTCTTCAAACTCAATCCGATGATCCCTTTCATATTTCCAATTTTGAGAGACAGAATTTAGCTTCCCATTCAGATCTCTGACTTCTTGGATCCGGAAATTCTTTTCATTTGTCAATTTCTCTTCAAAGGAAGAAGTTAGCTCATTTATCTTCCTGTCCTCAGTCTCAAAAGCATCCTTCACATTATCTTGGAATTCATCCAAGAGTCTCATCTCTTCTACGGTTTTCCTCGACCAATTTTTCATCCTTTTTCAAGATCTTCTATGGGCTTCATAGCCGACAAAGAAAGTTTTGAACTGCGCCTCTATCTCAACGCATTTGTCCATAACCATAGATACAGAGTCTGTTTTCTGATTCAAAGCATGTTGGAGCATCTGACATCTTGAATCAATACTTGAGAAAGTTGGAATAGTACCCACCAACTTCTTTAAAGACTGAACAAAAAATTCATGCCCCAACGAAGATGACTCTGAATCCGAAACTTTTCTTGGAGAATTTTCTTCTTCAACAAGGTCAAGCTTTCTCTTTGAAGAACTACCCACTTCCTTTCTCTTCACCACTACTGAGCTCGGAGTATCAGAAAGAATTTTCTTTCCTTTATCTCTTTTCAGAATAGAATCCTATTCTAGAGTCCTCTTTTCACTATCAGAAACTTGAACAATATTGTCTTCCTCATCAGGAACTTTCTGAGCACCAACCTCTACATTCTCCATTTGAGCAATATCTTGTAGAAGTTGTTCTTCCTCTACATGATAAGATACTTCTTCTTCTACTTTCTCTTCTTCCATTACTGGAGTGACTAGCTTAGAAGACTCAGCTTCTGAGGTTTAGAGTGAGAAATTTTCGGAAGGAATCCCCTTATAATCATCTACTTGTTTTAAAACATCTCCAGTTTCACCACTTCCTTCAGCAACAACTTCTTCTTCTTCTACTTGCTCAATCTCCTCTATTTCCTCAAAAGGCTTAGCAGCTGTCTCTTCCGGAGTGACAAAATCTCTTCCTGGAGTCTCAGGTAGTGATTCCAATGAAAAAGATCTCGGAATAGGAATGTTTGCTGAAACCATCTCATTAAACTTCAACAAAGCCTGAGCTACCTCAGCCTCAGACATATTCTTCTTGAGCTTCTTTTCTTTCGCTTGTTTTTCGAGCTCATCCGCAGTTCTTTCCTTCAAGGCCTTAGCCTCCGCATGATCCAAGACAAACTGAAGCTCCCCTTGCACTCTCTTCTCTTTGATTTCCCTCCATTTATCAACAACCTCATCTGGGTAAGCTTTCTTCTTCTTTGGTTTTGGAGGTGCGGAATGAACTTCCTTAGACTTGGGATTCACTGCTTCAACTTCAACTTCTTTCATCTTTCTCTTCCTCACTGGCTTAGAGGATTTCGGATCATCATCTTTCGGACCTGCTTCTTCTTGAGCAGGTGAATCAATGAACTGACCGGTCTTCTTGTCAAAGGCTACATCCATCCTTTTGAGTGTACCATCACTCACTAACATAATCTGGAAATCTCTTGGCTTATACTTGCAAGACTCCTTTAAATACTCAAGACACCAGACTATCAACTTTGAGAGGATTTCTGGATACATTATGATCTGAGCTCTCAGATTCCCTTTCTTAACATTCTCAAGAGTAATGAGAATGTGCTTCATCAGGTTAAACTTCCTCAGATTTATCAGAAAATCTAGGATGTATGTCTCACTCTTCTTCAAACTATCTTTGTCACCCTTTCTCGGTACGATAAGGCCTTGTACCCATAATTCTAGGATCCTGAAATTTGTAGATAAACTAGATATCTTCGGAGCCTTATCATCTGCTAGTCCGAGAGTTTCTAATGCTTTTTTCCTTGTCGAAGCTACCCTTTGAATCCGGCAACACATGAGATATAAATTCAGCTTCTCCTTCATTATTCATCCCTACCAAGCTAGCTTCCTTGGCATATGAAAGCTTATAAGTCTTACCATAAGACTTAAAAGACAACTTCTCCCTTCCATCTTCCTTAAGAAAGGAGACTGTTTCATAGAATTCAATAAGCAAGTATGAATACACTTCATCTTGATTCCCAGGTCTCGACACAGGAACATCTTCCCATCCATTAAGCTTAATATTCTTGGATATAAGAGAGTAATACTTGTTGAAGAAATCAGGATGAAGCAGCCTCTCTTTATATACTAACGACTTTGAAATCGGCTTAGAAGAAGACATGTCTTGAGAAGCTACTTCCACAGACATTCGGATCTGAAGACCTCTGAGTAGTTCGGAATGGAGAAAGCTGAAGTTCAGAACGGTCTTAAAACAGAGAGGCAGAGCTTCGAGACGCTGGAGCTTAAAAACCTATGTGGGACAACCATTTGGGGTCCCCTTTATATAGGCAACGAGAAAATGGTTCAACTTCCATGGTTGATCGAACGGTTGTGACAAGCTGAGATTAGATCTGACGGTCGAAAACCAATTCTCATGAAAACTTGAATCCGATCTTTTGAGGTTTTATTAAAAACAAATATTTAAGAAAATTATAATCCGAAAGCAAAATATAAGAAAATTCCAGCAAGTAAAATATGACTACAAAAACTTGAGTAAGGAGATCATACCTTTCGGATTGGCTTGGGAGGATTATTCGTAATGGGTAATATTCTTAAGAAAACTACAAAAAAATCTTTACTACGAAAAGACAAAGTTCATAAAACTCACTACGAAAAACAAACTCAGTACGGAAAACGCAGTACGAAAAATATTATAAGAATTTTAAAAAAAAAATTGAATATGAAAAACTCATTATGAAAGACTCGGTACGAAAATCTCGTTATGGAAATATCAGTACGAAATTTTCCATTCCGGAAGTGTTCAATACAAATTATTTGATTCCAGAAGTCTTCTACATGAACATATCCATTCTAGAAATTTTAGTTCCAGAAATTCCATTCTGGAAATTTAGTTCCGAAAATTTTGAAAAACTAACTTTGAAAAATTTTATTACTTTCACAATCAAATGTACTCCCCCTATAAAAGGGAGTTTATTAATGTAAGGAGACTTTTTCAACAGAAAGTTAATTAAGAAGGATTACCTTACGGTTATCATTCTTAACTTCTGTTTAATGTATTCAAATCTATCAGAAGGCAAAGATTTTGTGAAAATATCAGTAAGTTGATCTTGGGTTCCGATAAAATGAAGAATAATATATCCTTTTTGTGTATGATCCCTAAGAAAGTGATGCCTAATATCTATGTGTTTTTCACGTGAGTGATGTGCAGGGTTTTTACTAAGGGAAATGGCACTTGTGTTATCACAAAAAATTTGAGTTTTAGTAAAACTCAAGCCATAGTCTGTGAGTGTGTGTTACATCCACAACACTTGAGCACAACAACTTCCAGCTGCTACATATTCAGCTTCAGTAGTGGAGAGTGCTATAGAATTTTGCTTCTTACAGGACCACGAAACTAGTGAATCTCCTAAGAAATGACAAGTTTCGGATGTACTTTTTCTATCCATTCTACATCCACCAAAGTCAGCATCAGAAAATATTTTTAGAACAAAATCATTTCTAGAAGTATAAAATAATCCTAAATTCATGGTTCCCTTAAGGTAGCGAAAAATTCTTTTTACTGCTTTTAAGTGATATTTCTTAGGATTGGATTGATATCTTGCACATAAGCATACTGAAAACATTAAGTCTGGTCGACTATCTGTTAAGTAAAGTAAACTTCCTATCATACCTCTAAAAGATGTTTGATCTACTGGTTTCCCAGCTTCATCAAGATCTAAAGAGTTTGAGGTACCAATGGGAGTACTAATACTCTTAGTGTTGTCATAAACATACTTTTTTAGAATATATTTAATATACTTATGTTGAGATATATAGGTTCCTTCTGGTTTTTGAGAAATTTTAAAACCAAGGAAAAATGTTAACTCACCCATCATACTCATTTCAAACTCAGATTTCATTAGACTTGAGAAAGAGTTGGTCAAAGATTGCTGAGTTGAACCAAATATGATTTTATCAACATAAATTTGAACAATAAAAACATTTTTCTTATCTTTATTTATGAAAAGGGTTGGATCTGCATTTACCTTAACATAGTTATTTTGAAGCAAAAATCCAGTGAGTCTATCATACCATGCTCGTGGGGCTTGTTTAAGGCCATACAGAGCTTTGATAAGTCTAAAAACCTAATCAGGATGTTTTATATCTTCAAATCCAGGAGGTTGTTCAACAAAAACATCCTCTTGAACATAACCGTTAAGAAAAGCACATTTCACATCCATTTGAAAAAGTTTAAAATTAAATAATGCTGCAAAGGCAAGTAGAATACGGATAGATTCAAGTCTGGATACTGGAGCATAGGTTTCTTCATAGTCTATTCCCTCTTGCTGATTATAGCCTTTAGCAACAAGTCTAGATTTATTTCTTACTATGACTCCATTTTCATCACATTTATTTCTGAAAACCCATTTGACTCCAATTACAGAAGTTTTTTTAGGTCTTTCAACCAAAGTCCAGACTTTATTCCTTTCAAATTCATTTAGTTCATCTTGCATGACTTTGATCCAATCATCATCACCTAAGGCTTCATCAGTGCTTTTAGGTTCTAATTGGGAAAGAAATGCTAGATGTTCTACTTCATTTCTTAAGGAACTTCTAGTATTTACAGGTTGATTTACATCACCAATGATACTATCACTGGGATAATTCTTAAGAAACACCTGATTTTGGTTTTGAAAAGCTTGTTCATCAACATAGGGTAGAAAGTCTTCTGGTGTAAACATTTCAGAAGTATCTTCTTGGACATTTTCCTTATCAGAAGGTTCTTCTGTCAAAGGTTGATAATCAGTTTTTGAAAACACATCCGAGGATGTAGGCTGGGATTGTTTAAAAACAAAAGGATCAGACTCATCAAATTTTACATGTACTGTTTCTTCAACAGTACAAGTGTTTTTATTAAAAACTCTATAAGCCTTAGATGTTGTGGAATATCCTAAGAAAATTCCTTCATCAGATTTTGGTGCGAATTTATGTAAGTTATCTTTAGTATTCAAAATGAATACTTTGCAACCAAAAACCTTGAAGTAGGATAGTCTTGGTTTTCTACCATTCCATAACTCATAAGGGGTTTTATTAAGAAAAGGTCTAATCAAAACTCGATTTATAGTATAGAAAGTAGTACTTACAGCTTCAGACTAGAAATGTCTAGCTATAGAATATTCACTCAACATGGTTCTAGTTATCTCTTGAAGAATTCTATTTCTTCTTTCAACTACACCATTTTGTTGAGGAGTTCTAGGTGCTAAAAAATTGTGAGTGATACCTTTTTTGCTACAAAAAGTTTCAAAATCAGAATTTTGAAATTCTCCTCCATGATCACTACGAATAGTTTTCAATGGAAGGTTTTTCTCATTTTTAACTTGAGCTCTAAAACTTTTGAAATAAGAAAAATCTTCAGATTTCTTTTCTAGAAAATAAACCCAAGTAAATCTAGTGTAATCATAAACTAGAACAAACACATAGTATTTGCCTCCAATACTTCCAGTTTGTGTTGGACCAAAAAGATCCATGTGCACTAACTGTAATGCATCAGTTGTTGAGACTTCACCGATTGATTTAAAACTAGATTTATGTTGCTTGACATATTGACAAGGATCAAAAACTTTAGAAGAATCAAATCTAAGCTCCGGTAGATCCTTAACTAGTTTCTTCTTAGAGAGTTTACATAGGTTTCTAAGGTTACAGTGACCTAGTCTTCTATGCCATAACCAGGAATGATCTTCCATTGCACTTAGGCAAGGTAAATCTTGGCTTCTAAGGTCTTCTAAGTTTAAGGTGTAAACATTCTCATGCCTATTGGCTGAGAGAATAAATTCTTACTTAGAATTGTGAACTAAACACTTATCATTCCAAAAATTCACAAGGTAACCTTCATCACATAACTGACTTAGGCTAACGAGGTTGTGCTTAAGACCCTTAAAAAAGAACATTTAAAGTTAAGGTTTTACCTAAAAGAACAATATTACCAATACCGACAATCTCACCCTTAGAATTGTCTCCGAAAGTTACCTTTCCTCCTTTCGTTTTGATAATCTTTTCAAAATAGCTTTTGTTACCCGTCATGTGCCGGGAACATCCATTATCCATGTACCATGTATTGTTGCTGGTACTCTCTTTATTTTCCTGAAATCAAGAAGAAAATTAGACTTTAGGAATCCAAACTTGTTTGGATCCGAGATTACTAGATACCAAAATTTTAGGAACCCACATCTTCTTAGAAAAGTAAGCTTTATGAAATCCTAGAGATTGGGTTTTGTTTAAGGAAGAATTCTTTGCCCAGTGACCACCACATTGACACTTAGTACAAAATGGGGCACTTTGAGGAACAAAATAATTGTTACTGAAAAATGGTTTTGCATGGGTATAACCAAATCCAGATTTATTTCTTAAAGGTCGTATTTGGGAATACATTTTATCAAAATTTTCCTTACCATGGGTAAAGTTTGATAAAAACTTCTTTAAGGAAAAAAATTTCGGACTTGAGTTTTATAACCAAGTTTTTATCATCAAAATCATTAGTTTTAGAACTAGAGCTAAGCTCGAAAACATTTTTCTTAGAAATTACTTTTTCTAACTCTTTATCAAGTTTGTTTTTCTCAGAACTTACTTCCTCAAGATTTTTTGAAATACTTTCAAAATCAGCATTTATCCTATCAAGATCTTTAGAAAGATCTGATATCTCTTTTGTAAGAATAGAATTCCTAGAGTTTGCCTTATCAAGTTTCTTATTGAGTTTAGAATTCTCAATCTCAAGAAGTTCAGAAAACCTAGAGACTTCTCCATAAGTAGGTAAAGTATTTTCTTCATCAGAAGAGGATTCTTCATCAGAAGTATTATAATACTTACTATCATTAGAATTTAAAGAAACATTGGTCAATGATTCAACATTTCGTACCTTAGCCATAAAACAATGATTATCAATAGGTAATCTGGCTATAAGACCAAGATTCTTCTGTCCTGAAGATTCACAATCAGAAGATCCATCTGAAGAGTCACCACCACTGGCACTCCAGGTGTCATTAGCTTTTAACACTTTCTTAGTTTTGGCTTTATAATACTTCTTTCTGTTCCGGTCTGAATGTCTTTCTTTCCTTTCTTTCTTTTTAAGCAAAGGGAAATCTGGTCTAATATGTCCAGCTCTCTGGCATTCATAACAAGTGACTTCTCCATCTTTCTTATCTTTCTTTTCCTTTTTCTTATACTTGGATTGGAAACTTCTTTGGCCAGCTATTTTGTTCATCCTTCGAGCAAGATTTGCTAACTCATTCTCAGATATTTCACTCTCACTAGATTCGGATTGGAAAATAACTTTCTTAGACTTGGATCTAGTTACTCTCTCTGGAGTCTTAGCTTTCATCTGATTTGATGTTGTTGTAAAAGCAACAGTACCATTTCCATTTTTCTTTTTGATGTTGTCAGCATCTCTCTTCATTCTGGTTTCATGTTGTAGAAGAGTTCCAAATAACTCATCAAGAGAAATTTGAGTAACCTTCCTATTCTCATCTATAGCTGTTCTTTTGGATTCTCACTCATTGGGCATAATATCAATTATCTTGTCCACAAGTGCTTCATCATCTAACCCTTTTTCTCCCATAGATTGTAAGCTATTGACTATAGTCATAAATCTCTGTTGAACTTTACAAATTTGTTCACCATAAGGAAAGTTGAAGCCATGATATTCAGCTCTAAGCATAGCTCTCCTAGTTTCAATCACTTTAGAAGTCCCAAAGTGTGTAACCTCTAACTTCTTCCAGATACAATTAGCTGCTTCACAAGAAGAAATTTGGCTATATATATTTCTAGTCATTGAACAAAGTAGAGTATTGCGTACCTTATAGTTGAGTTGATACTCTTGTTTTTCCTGGTTAGTAAAAGTTCTAACTTCCTTATCAGGAATTTTATAATCACCAGTAAGCATAACAAAATTTTCCACTCCAATATTGATAACAAAAGTCTTCATTCGATCTCTCCAGTACTCATAATCATTACCATCAAATATTGGTGGTCTTGTAGGATTTAGATTATCAATAGAACCAACATTAATTCCTATCATACTAGAACAACCTTCGTTACACAAGCTTGTTAGTAGAAAAAGTTCGTAACCACAAAGTTCGGAATGAGAAAGTTCGGAATGGAAAAGTTCGGAATGGGAAAGTGAGCAAGAAAAACTTATACGCGAGTACAAGTATTCCAGAGACCTCCTTTGATACCAATTGTAGGATTGAAATAGTGATGTAGATGCTCAATATACAAGAGGGGGGGTGAATTGTATACTTTAGAAATTCCTTTGGAACCTTTAAAGTTAGTTACGAATAACTATGGTTTCCTTAATCAAAGGAAAGGGCTAAGTTTAACAAAGTTTAAACTAAGAAAATTCACAACACCTCTAATACCAAATGAAAACTTGGAAAGAGATTCTGAAAGTAGCACTACGGGGAAAAAGGCACTTAGCGGCGGTTTTTTTCGTTTCGTGGCAGTTTAAACCGCCGCTAAATCGATTGGCGGCAGTTTTCAAAAACCGCCGCTAAATCGTGCGTCGGGAAACTATTCGCGGCGGTTTTCAAAACCGTCGCAGAAAGTTTCGCGGCGGTTTTTTAGCGGCGGTTTAAACCGCCGCTCAATGATTCAGCGACAGTTTTTTTATTTAATTTTTTTAATTTTTTTTAATTATATATATATTTATTTATTTTATTTATTTATTTATTTATTTTATTTATTTTATTTATTTTATTTATTTATTTATTTTATTTATTTTATTTATTTTATTTATTTATTTATTTTATTTATTTTATTTATTTATTTATTTTATTTATTTTATTTATTTTATTTATTTATTTATTTTATTTATTTTATTTATTTATTTTATTTATTTTATTTATTTATTTATTTCATATTATTTTATTTATTTATTTATTTATTTACTTTATTTATTTATTTATTTATTTTATTTACTTTATTTATCCATGCATGCACATCCCATGCACGTGCACATGCATGCCCATGCATGCCCATGCAATATAAATAAATTCTGCATCAGGTGAGATTTGAACCCCTAACCTCTTGCATAATTTCCAAAGACTTTACCACTCCAGCAAGCTCGTCATGTGGTTAATAAACAGAAATTAATATACTTATATATATTAAATGAAAAAACAAATAATACATAAATAATAGATATAAACTCGATAATAATAAATAATAAATAATAAATAATAAGTAACAAATAACAAATAATAAATAACGAATAATAAATAATAAATAATAAATAATAAATAATAAATAATAAATAATAAATATTAAATATTAAATATTAAATAAATAATAAATAATAAATAATAAATAAATATAAATAATAAATAATAAATAATAAATAATAAATAATAAATAATAAATAATAAATAATAAACAATAAATAATAAATAATAAATAATAAATAATAAATGATAAATAATAAATGATAAATAATAAATAATAAATAATAAACCATAAATAAATATAAATAATAAATAATAAATAAATATAAATAATAAATAAATAATAAATATAAATAATAAGTAAATATAAATATAAATAATAAATAAATATAAATAATAAATAATAAATAAATAATAAATAAATAATAAATGTAAATAAAAAATAAAAATAAAAATAAATAAAAAATAAATATAAATAATAAATAATAAATAATAAATAATAAATAAAAAATAAAAAATAAAAAATAAAAAATAAAAAATAAAAAATAAATAATAAAAAATAAATATAAATAATAAATAATTAATAATAAATAATAAATAAAAATAATAAATAAATAATAATTAATAAATAATAATTAATAATTAATAATTAATAAATAACAAATAATAAATAAATATAAATAATAAATAATAAATAAATATAAATAATAAATAAATATAAATAATAAATAAATATAAATAATAAATAATAAATAAAGATAAATAATAAATAATAAATAAAGATAAATAATAAATAATAAATAATAAATAATAAATAATAAATAATAAATAATAAATCATAAATCATAAATCATAAATAATAAATAATAAATCATAAATAATAAAAAATAAATGATAAATAATAAATAATACATAATAAATAATAAATAATAAATAATAAATAATAAATAAATATAAATAATAAATAATAAATAAATAATAAATAAATAATAAATATAAATAATAAATAATAAATAAATATAAATAATAAAGAAATATAAATAATAAATAATAAATAATAAATAATAAATAAAGATAAATAATAAATAATAAATAATAAATAATAAATAATAAATAAAAAATAATAAAAAATAAATAAATATAAAAAATAAAAAATAAATAATAAATAGTAAATAATAAATAATAAATAATAAATAATAAATAATAAATAATAAATAATAAATAATAAATAATAATTAATAATTAATAAATAATAATTAATAAATAATAAATAATAAATAAATATAAATAATAAATAATAAATAAATATAAATAATAAATAAATATAAATAATAAATAATAAATAAAGATAAATAATAAATAATAAATAAAGATAAATAATAAATAATAAATAATAAATAATAAATAATAAATAATAAATAATAAATAATAAATCATAAATCATAAATAATAAATCATAAATCATAAAAAATAAAAAATAAATGATAAATAATAAATAATAAATTATAAATAAATATAAATAATAAATAATAAATAAATATAAATAATACATAATAAATAAATATAAATAATAAATAATAAATAAATATAAATAATAAATAATAAATAAATAATAAATAAATAATAATTATAAATAATAAATAATAAATAAATATAAATAATAAATAAATATAAATAATAAATAATAAATAAATAAAAAATAAAAAATAAATAAAAAATAAATATAAATAATAAATAATAAATAAATATAAATAATAAATAAATATAAATAATAAATAATAAATAATAAATAATAAATAAAGATAAATAATAAATAATAAATAAAAAATAAAAAATAAAAAATAAAAAATAAAAAATAATAAATAAAAAATAAAAAATAAATATAAAAAATAAATAATAAATAATAAATAATAAATAATAAATAATAAGTAATAAATAATAAATAATAAATAATAAATAGATATAAATAATAAATAATAAATAAATATAAATAATGAATAATAAATAAAGATAAATAATAAATAATAAATAAAGATAAATAATAAATAATAAATAATAAATAATAAATAATAAATAATAAATAATAAATAATAAATAATAAATAATATATCATAAATAATAAATCATAAATCATAAATAATAAATAATAAATGATAAATAATAAATAATAAATAATAAATAATAAATAATAGATAATAGATAAATATAAATAATAAATAATAAATAAATATAAATAATACATAATAAATAAATATAAATAATAAATAATAAATAAATATAAATAACAAATAATAAATAATAAATAAATAAAAAATAAATATAAATAATAAATAATAAATAAATATAAATAATAAATAAATAATAAATATAAATAATAAATAATAAATAAATATAAATAATAAATAAATAATAAATATAAATAACAAATAATAAATAAATATAAATAATAAATAAATATAAATAATAAATAAATATAAATAATAAATAATAAATAATAAATAATAAATAATAAAATAAATAATAAATAATAAATAATAAATAATAAATAATAAATGATAAATAATAAATAATAAATAATAAATAATAAACCATAAATAAATATAAATAATAAATAATAAATATAAATAATAAATGATAAATAAATGATTAATAATAAATAATAAATAATAAATGATAAATAATAAATAATAAATAATAAAATAAATAATAAATAATAAATGATAAATAATAAAATAAATATAAATAATAAATAATAAATAATAAATAATAAATAATAAATAATAAACCATAAATAAATATAAATAATAAATAATAAATATAAATAATAAATAATAAATATAAATAATAAATAATAAATAATAAATAATAAATAATAAATAATAAATAAATAATAAATATAAATAATAAATAATAAATAATAAATAATAAAATAAATATAAATAATAAATAATAAATGATAAATAATAAATAATAAATAATAAATAATAAACCATAAATAAATATAAATAATAAATAATAAATATAAATAATAAATAATAAATAAATAATAAATATAAATAATAAATAATAAATAAATATAAATAATAAATAATAAATAATAAATAATAAATAATAAATATAAATAATAAATAATAAATATAAATAATAAATAATAATAATAAATATAAATAATAAATAATAAATAAAAAATAATAAATAATAAATATAAATAATAAATAAAAAATAAAAAATAAAAAATAAAAAATAAAAAATAAATATAAATAATAAATAATAAATAATAAATAATAAATAAAAATAATAAATAAATAATAAATAATAAATAATAAATAATAAATAATAAATAATAAATAATAAATAATAAATAATAAATAATAAATAATAAATAATAAATAAATATAAATAATAAATAATAAATAAATATAAATAATAAATAAATATAAATAATAAATAATAAATAAAGATAAATAATAAATAATAAATAAAGATAAATAATAAATAATAAATAATAAATAATAAATAATAAATAATAAATAATAAATCATGTATCATAAATCATAACTATTAAATAATAAATAATAAATATAAATAATAAATAATAAATAAATAATAAATAAATAATAAATATAAATAATAAATAATAAATAAATATAAATAATAAATAAATATAAATAATAAATAATAAATAAATAATAAATAAATAATAAATATAAATAATAAATAATAAATAAATATAAATAAAAGAGAAATATAAATAATAAATAATAAATAATAAATATAAATAAATATAAATAAATAAATAATAAATAAATAATAAATATAAATAATAAATAATAAATAAATATAAATAATAAATAAATATAAATAATAAATAATAAATAAATAATAAATATAAATAATAAATAATAAATAAATATAAATAAAAAAGAAATATAAATAATAAATAATAAATAAAGATAAATAATAAATAAAAATTATAAATTATAAATAATAAATAATAAATAAGGAATAAGGAATAATAAATAATAAATAATAAATAATAAATAATAAATAATAAATAATAAATAGAAAATAGGAAATAAAAAAAATAAATAAATATAAATAATAAATAATAAATAATAAATAATAAATAATAAATAATAAATAAATAATAAATAATAAATAATAAATAATAAATAATAAATAACAAATAATAAATAATAAATAATAATTAAAAATTAAAAATTAATAAATAAAAATTAATAAATAATAAATAATAAATAAATCATAAATAATAAATAATAAATAAATATGAATAATAAATAAATATAAATAATAAATAATAAATAAAGATAAATAATAAATAATAAATAAAGATAAATAATAAATAATAAATAATAAATAATAAATAATAAATAATAAATAATAAATAATAAATCATAAATCATAAATCATAAATCATAAATAATAAAAAATAAATGATAAATAATAAATAATAAATAATAAATTATAAATAAATATAAATAATAAATAATAAATAAATATAAATAATACATAATAAATAAAAATAAATAATAAATAATAAATAAATATAAATAATAAATAATAAATAAATAATAAATAAATAATAAATATAAATAATAAATAATAAATAAATATAAATAATAAATAAATATAAATAATAAATAATAAATAAATAAAAAATAAATAAAAAATAAAAAATAAATATAAATAATAAATAATAAATAAATATAAATAATAAATAAATATAAATAATAAATAATAAATAATAAATAATAAATAAAGATAAATAATAAATAATAAATAAAGATAAATAATAAATAATAAATAAAAAATAATAAATAAAAAATAAAAAATAATAAATAAAAAATAATAAATAATAAATAAGGAATAAGGAATAATAAAAAATAAATAAAAAATAATAAATAAAAAATAAAAAATAAAAAATAAAAAATAAAAAATAAAAAATAAATAAAAATAATAAATAATAAATAATAAATAATAAATAATAAATAATAAATAATAAATAATAAATAATAAATAATAAATAATAAATAATAAATAATAAATAATAGATAATAAATAATAAATAGATATAAATAATAAATAATAAATAAATATAAATAATAAATAAATATAAATAATGAATAACAAATAAAGACAAATAATAAATAATAAATAAAGATAAATAATAAATAATAAATAATAAATAATAAATAATAAATAATAAATAATAAATAATAAATAATAAATAATAAATCATAAATCATAAATCATAAATCATAAATAATAAATCATAAATCATAAATAATAAATAATAAATGATAAATAATAAATAATAAATAATAAATAATAAATAATAAATAATAGATAAATATAAATAATAAATAAGAAATAAATATAAATAATAAATAACAAATATATATAAATAATAAATAATAAATACATATAAATAATAAATAATAAATAAATAATAAATAAATAATAAATATAAATAATAAATAATAAATAAATATAAATAATAAATA